>JBBBVM010000045.1:0-5324741 GCA_037355625.1 Petunia x hybrida
CATGTATAGCATGAGGAAACTTACTGATCGTTCATAGGCATGAACATGACCAGCAAAGACAGCATCTACCTTGTACTGAACAAACCATGGTTCATACATAACTCGCATCGTTTCCCCTTCCATATAGTGGTGTACATAACTACTGTATATTGGACAATGCATGAGTACAATTAGCCATGGTGTCTCAGTCCTGTTAACTTTTGGTAACTCGTTTTTTAACCATCTCCATTGAGGAGTATAGGTACCTAGAAAAAAAAGATACAAGGAGAAATAAAAATTCACCACCATCCACAAAAGCAAACTGATTGTAGAGTTTAGCAACAAGTTTATAGCAGACCAGTGTCACTTGAATAGGTCACTTGAAGATTAAGCATTTGTGCCTTTAAATAGTTGAAACTACTTACTTTACAACTTCATCAAATTATCAATTGATGCATCGAAGTTCATTCTGTGCACTTTATCACGTCAAACAAAAAAAAAAAAAATAAAAAAAATAAAAAAAAATAAAAAAAAAAAAAAAAACCTTTAAACCACACTAATTTCTTACCAAAGGCTGAGTAAGAAGACATGACAATGATATAGGCTGAAGCTCTCTTTATAGAGTACCAAAGCATTGAAGTACTTTCTGATTCTATGTAAGGTGTAGAAAACCGGTGCTTGTAAGGTATGAAAGGTACAGATTCGCCCTGCACGAAAATGACGACGCTAAGTTGGATTAGTTATAACATTATCAAGTTAATACTGGGAACAACAAGTGCAGAGAAAACAAGCCAGTTAGTATTGTTGCAATGAAGATATTTCACATAATTGCAGAAGTAACTTACTTTTACTGACACCTAGTACAAGATAAAATTCATTGTGTGTTTCTTCAAACTGCGTGTGGAACCGAATGCTAGTCAATTCTCTTCTAAGCAATTTTCAATTAAAGCCATTTATTTGAAGGTCCTCTAAACTAAATTAATTTGGCTAAAGATTTAGAAGGAGATGTTTTTAAACCATCATCTTCCTGAATATTTATGAGCAGGATGCTTACAATTTCAGGAACAAAATCAAGTTCATGATTTCCCGCGGTCCAAATCCAAGGTTGATATGCTGCACTTCTCTCGATAAATCTCCCCCATGTGTCCCATCGTATGTTGTCATGGAAGGGATAAGTATCAGCATAAGAGAGGTCTCCAACAAAGAGTATTGTCTGGCCCTTTAGAGGACTCAACTCATAATGAGTTAGTGTGCTATTGGAGTCGTAGGTCTGACCAAGATCCCCTGTTAAATGGAGTAACCAGGAGTGTAAACTAAACAAATTGAAGTCCAAGCTACATGCTCTTAAATGAAAGAAATACACACCGTCTCGAGGGACCTAAGTCCCTAAAATTGAAGCGATTTGATAGAATATTTAACAATTTATTAGCCCGAATTAAAAGAAAATGTAAGCTGTATTTAGGACATTACCAATGAGACCGAATGTATAAGGCACATCAGGTCCAGGTTTTGGAGGCGTTACAAACCAAAACTGTCTGGTTGTATTTCCTAACCCCACCTCATAATAGTACTTTGTATCAAACTGCAACAAGAACAAAGTAAAGTTTTCTTAAGCATTTCTATTAGTTAGTACGAGCGGGTGTGTAGCCAAAAGCATTCACTGAAGCCGTATTTGAACATGCCCATATAGACTACATTGTACCTCGAGATCCTTGATGGTGCAGTGATGAATATATCCGGATGTGTAATTGTAATACTTGTAGCTAACAACAAAGCCCTCTGCAATGCTCTTAACATTTATATTTTCAGCCCAATAGAGGAGTGCATTTGAGCCAGGTTCGTCGGGTGTGGTCCAAGACACAATCACACCTTTCCCTTCATGATCCCCTTGTGTAATGTAAACCTTCAAAGATCCACAATCATTTCAGTGGATGAGCAAAACCAAAACACACAAGGTGGCACCATAATAAATCAAGGTCAACAACGTTAACTCTAAATGATAACGACTAACGGAGAAGTACTAGCAAGCACATTTCATATTCATTCAAATGACATTCAAGAAACTATAGGATTCATCAAAGATATGTGGATGCAAAAGAACAACTATCCCCAGCCCCCCCCCCCCCCCCCTCTTTTTTGAATCCACGACTTAAATGGCTCCAAAACTGTCAGAAACGCAGAAATAGGTTGTCTACTCTATTCCAAGAAAAATGGGCAACTCGACCCAACTTTTTTTTTTTTAAAAAAAAAAAAAAAAAAAAAAAAAATACAGACGGTGATCAACATAACTACCTGGAGAATAGCTATAATAGTCAGTGACATACATGACCACAAGTTACAAAAATATTTCTTTCTTTATTAAACTCCGCATTCAGTCAGAGTCAAACTACTACCGTTAACCAAATAAAAAACTTTTGATAAGCAAGGAACTAAAAAGACAACTTAGAAACAAGAATCAATCAATCAATTACACCTCAACAACAACATACATAGTGTTATCCTAACAAGATGTACACAGAGCTTACCTCAATTAATTACACCGCAATCTAGCTAAATTAGAAATACGTTACAATTCTAAGCTGATATAAACAGCGTTTAACATGGAAATAAGATAAACATAACTTAAAAGACAAGAAGCTGGTAAAACAGAAAGTAAAAAGAACCTGTTGAGGAGCATTATAACCAGGTGGAACTTGAAACACATCACTGTTTAATGGCATATCAACATTAGAACCATAGTTTCTCACATAATTACTTGTTATTCCACCATCACATAACAGAACTCTAGTACTTACAATCAAGACTGCAAGTACACAAATAAAATGTTCAGTACAAACCAACTTCATATCCATATTTTTTTATTGAATTAAAGCTCAAAGAGCGTCTTGAAATTATTTGTTTTGTTTGATTGGTTGTGTTATATATGGTTTTAATAGAAATGAAGCTCCACGTATAGGCAAAAGTACCCGTAGCTTTTATTTACGTGGAAGGAATATTCTGTATTCTGTAGGCATATTTGGTGACTCGACAATAGACTTTGCCGCCATTCAAACAAAAATCTCACAGTTTTGATAATTAAACTTAAGATAGTTATGAGTGAGTTAAAGAATTTCTTTTATTTAATTAAGTTCTTTAATATTGGAATTATATGAAATCATGCTTTAGAATACTTTTTATTTTAATAATGTGGACTATTTTTGTTTTTTTTTTTAAAAAAAACAAAGAAAAGAAAAAATTCAAATAGGAGTAATTCATATTTGAACTTAAGTTGAATAATTACATGCATTAATCACCATAGTCTTAAATTATGTTTTCAGCATATGCACCTCAAAACTAGTGTAAGGTTAATTCCAAATACCTTTGAAATTTTATTGTGAACTATAGTACAACATTAGTTTATACATGTGTTACACAAAAGATTGCTAATGGCTCTTCTTTGTAGGTATCTAGACACATTATGTTTCAAATTTAGATTGCAAATCCCTTTTGTATCTTGGAGTCATTCTTAATTTTCCCTTGATTTTTCTGTTCTTCTTTCTTTGCTCTTCTGGTTTGCTTCTAGCTCCAAATTGGGTTTGGCTCAATTTTACTTTTTGCTCATACGGGAGGAAAAATAGTTGTAAAAATTTCGACGTGGGAGCCTGTAGCCACCAAAAATAATTGATCTGTAGCCACTAAAAATAAATTCGCTGAGAAATAGTCATTTCCAGACAAGTCCCAATTTTTTACTGTGGGACTTTGAACATGTTAGTTCAAAGTCCCAGTATAAAATACTGGGATCACTTAAACACTAATCCTAATATAAAATACTGGGACTTTGAACATGTTAGTTCAAAAGTCCCAGTATAAAAATCTGAGACTAGTCTGAGGTGTTTGCCAATGCTAATGAAGTATAAGTGTGCGCGCAGATTTTTTGCTATTTCTCAATTAATTTTGAAATGGTAGATAATTCTCACTTAGCGCGTCCAAAAATGGCTACGCGTTAAAATTTCCCAAAATAGTTGAGCAAAGTGCACGAATAGCCACTTTTGCCAGTGGTCTTGGGTTTAAGGCCACTTTTTTTAATGGTTTTACATGAGAGGCTATTTTTTGGAATTTTAATTCTTGTGGGCTGAAGTTCAAACCTTGTGGGTTGAACTTCATGCCTAAGGTATAACGTTCAATTTCAACCTGCAAGAGCTGAACTTTAAGGCATAGATGTGTGCACTTCAACCCTTGTGGCTGTAGTTGAATTTCAACCCTTGTGGTATGAAGTTCAACACACAAGGATTGAAGTTCCAAAAAGTGGCCTCTCATGCAAAACAAATAAAAAAAGTGGTGTCAAAGCAAAGATCAGTGGCAAAACTGGCCTCTGAACGAAATTTTTACAAAATAGTTGGGAAAATTACCCCTATATACATTCATAGTACTTATTTATTTTAATATTTATTAATTAATTTATATACTTTTAAATGCAGTTAGATATTAACTATTCAGCCCTTCTATGTAGAGATTAATTACAAATCAAGATAAGACCTAAAATATTTTAAATCTCTAAATGTCACGCAATTAAGTGTGCATTATTTAAGACATTACAATAAATGCACATCTATTCGTCTTCCACTTTCACACATGATTCAATATCCCATGTTTTTCTCTTCTCTCATCTTTATTTAAAATTAGATAAATATTAATATATAAAAATATTAATTAAATAAATAATACATACATAATATATTAAAATATTATGTGAATAATTATTACACCATATGTAATAAATATATAATATCATACATATCGTGCATCTAATAAATACATATCGTGCATCTAATAAATAAGCAGTAAAATACATGATATTTTTTTTTATGTATATGATATATAATCACTTAATATTCTAATTGTGTATGTAATATTTATTCAATTAAAATTTTTGACATATTATGTATTGAATATTTATTTTCTATTTTAACACAATAAATCACTTTTTGTATCTATTGTATATTCAAAATTTATTTATTTTAATATTTGTTATTCTTATTTTTAGGTGATATGTATTTCATTTGTGCAAATTAAATATGCAAACTAAACGGAAATTATAAAAAAAAAAAAA
This sequence comes from Petunia x hybrida, assembly GCA_037355625.1. NCBI lineage: Eukaryota > Viridiplantae > Streptophyta > Magnoliopsida > Solanales > Solanaceae > Petunia > Petunia x hybrida. The sequence continues at coordinate 5,069 of JBBBVM010000045.1, forward strand.
AAAAAAAAAACCTAAAAATCGTCACTAAAACATGGGTGTCTTTGTATATACCAATTTTATCTCACGGCATAATATTTAGAATTGAATGATATCCCTTAAATTTAGGAAGAAAATAAATACTACTTCGTCCCAAAATGAGCGTCTACTTTTCCTTTATAGTTTGTTCCAAAAAGAGTGTCTCTTTTCTTATTTGGTAACTCTTTAATTCTAAGATTTGTTTTGTACCGCAAGATTTAAAGACATTGACCCACATTACACACAACTTTAATTTTAAACCACAGGATCAAAAGTTATCCCTATTTTCTTAATCTCCGCACCAACTCAATCTCAGACACTCATTTGGGACAGAGGGAGTACTAAATATCAATAATAATATTTAATATTTCTTTTTTAGCATTGATAAATATCTTTTAATGTAGGAAAATAGTATTAATAATTATTAACACTAGGACTTTTTTTCCATTATTTAAGTGCAATGTTGTGGCTACAAAAATAAAGGTTAAAGGTTAGTAAATATCTTTACATGGGCTGCTATTTATGAAAAGAACACCTAGAGCCTGTTTGGGTGGGCTTATAAGGAGCTTGTTTTAAGTGACTTTTAAGTCAAAAAGTGACTTAAAAGCCACTTTTTGAGAAGTTAGGATTTCCTAACTTCTCAAAAAGTGGCTTTTAAGTCACTTATGACTTAAAAATCTAAAAAAAAAATTAAGTTACCAAATGTATATTAATGGGTTTATAAGCTTATAAGTCACTTTTAAGCTCACCCAAACAGGCTCCTAATCTTTTTTAAAAAAAAGGTAGTCGGCGGATATATAGGCTCTTGAGAGCCCACGTTGAGTCCCTTAACCGTGTAAAATTGATATCTAGCCAATTTTGGACGCCCTAATTCAGTTTTATGCATTGTTTTAAAATTAGTTACCCTACTCACACTCACGCGCATTTTTTTTCCAGAAGACTGACGTGCCCAATTTGAGCGGAGGTCACAAATACCTTCCCCATTGAGCTGGATCGAACACAAGGAACTAGCACGCTTGACACAAAGTAGTTAAGTAAGTTGTTTTCATTGATTTAGTCTATTGTATCTTAAAATAGAGGAAATTTATTTATAGCTACAAATTTAACTAACAAGTGATTTCTAATTGTTGTTTTCTAATGAGTTTAATAGACTAGGGTTATAGTCTTTACTTAGTTCAACAACCTAATGAGTGCTACTGGTTAAGTTAAACATAGTGTTGAGTGATCCAATGGACTCACACAGAATCACCCAACTCACCCCTTTCGGTGGTGAGCGAGACTAACACCTCTTCACCCTTTCGGTGTAAAAAGGTGTTGCATGAAATACAAGTGAATATCCCCAAGTAAGGTTATCCCATTTTCAGTGTTCAAATCCATTAATCCAGGGTAACCGCTACACACCTACCCCTGATTCCTTATCACTATCTTACCCATTCCTTAAAATACTTTTTCGATGTAGATTTAGTATTTAGGACTTCTTATGTTGTACACCACAAGTTGTTAAGCTTTTAGCATGAAGATAGTGAAATGGAGTATTCTCATCTAGATTTAAGCTTAACACACTAGACTCATTAAGTTGTTAGACTAAGATTTGATTATAACCCTAGCTAAGAATTAGCAACTCATGGAATATAAGGAAAAATCACATATAAATGAAGATAAGAATTGCATAATTATAAATATGAAAGATTCCTTACAAATTGTTATTGTTGTTGTTGTTGTTCCTCAAAATGGTGAAACTTTCCAAAGAAGCTAAGAATAAGTTATAGGAGGCTCAACAAGTTAAGGATAAATACAAAAGACCTGGAAGTTCCTATTTATAGTTGCAATATTTACAAATTCTAGAATTGCACTTTTCGGTAAAGGGTGGCCACCTCAATTGAGAGATGGAGCTCCCTTTCTTGTTGTTGACTGACTTCTTTTGTCTTCTTGCAGGTGAGGTGGAGGGCTTTTCAAGGAGGTGGTTGCCTTCTCTTGCTGCCCAGAAAAACGGTGATCGCCCTTTCATAAGGGATGGCCGCCTGTTCATTGGAGAGTGGGGCGCCATGGCAAAGGGTGGCAGCCCTTTTGCAATATTTTCAGCATTCTGCCTAGCCAAATGGTTAAGGGTGGTCGCCCTTTACACTTGGGGTGGCTGCCCTTTCCTGCACTTCACAAATTTTTCATCTTGACTTATACTTTGCTCTTTTTAATTCCTTTGTTGTTCATTTGTATCCAAACCTGAAAACTAAGAAAAAATATATCAATTTGATTCTTATTTTTTCACTTTTAGACTCAAAAATAAAAGTGTAAGAAATATAAAGTTAACATATTGTCAACTTATCAACTCCCCCAAACTTAAGTTTTTGCTTGTCCTCAAGCAAATCAAATTCAAACAAGAACAAGAAGAATATTTTCAAATAAACTCAAGGTAGAAGTCAATCTTCAAACATTTTTTAAACACAAAGCATGACTAATGGCTCAATTGGTACCAACATTCAATCTTTCCTCACATGTATGCTTGACAAACTACAAGGTAAGGTATCTCAAGTAGAGAATTACACAACCAAGTCATGACGTAAGAGCCTCAAGAGTTAACTTTTCTCATCAACCAACCTCACTCTCTCATGCATCCTCATTGTAAGTTTAAGCTCATCCCTCTCTTCAACTCACTTGCACAACCTCACGAAAGATATTGAGTCTATTTCCATAGAAGATGGACATATCAACATAAAACACAAAAACTCAACAATTAAAAACTCTCGCTCTCATAAGGAATGTTCACAAGCATCATAAAGGTACCATAAGCTTGCCCATATTGTGATTTCCACTAATGGAATAGTGCCAAACATCGTATCAACTAAGACTTGATTAGGCTTGTAATGTAGGATACGGGCTAGGTAGGATAAAATTTGGGAAAAATAGTGACTGCCTTTCTTCACACCACACACTCACCTCACTTCTTCATTCATCCTCTATTTCCTTTCATCTTTCATTTCCTTTCACCCTTTTTATTCTTCCTTCTTTTTTTTTTCTTTTTTTTTTTTTTTTGTGTATTTTGTTTTTTCATTCTTGTCCTCAATTGCCACCATAGGAAGCCTAAGGATCATTTATTTCTCTAGCTCTACCAATAGTATATATAATGAGATGGTAGAATGGATTAGGCCCACACTCGGGTTTCTTGCACATCATACAAGGTAAATCAAACATAAAACTAAATGCATCTCTAGTTCATAAGTTGACCCTTTTTTCCTTTTTCTTTTTGCAAATTTTTCTTCTTTTCTCTTTTGGGTTTTTTTTCTTTATATAAGCAATAACATTATCACAATGCTTCTTAGGCACAACTTTTACACATACTCCCCCAAACTTAGGCTTTTTTGCCTCAATTTAGAAATTTGATCGATCATTCAAGGGAATCTATACTCAACCACCAATAGAATTATCGTGCAAGGTTACCAAATGAAAGGCTAAAGCTCAAAAAGGATAACTAATGATATTTTTTAAAGTGAAAGGTATATGAAGAGGTTAAAGAATGGCTTCCAAAGAAAGCCTAGATCATTTCCAAATCCGACACTACATACTATTTCGCCGCAAACACAAACTGGGCAAGTTCTAGACCAAAAAGGTACACTTATGGACAGTATGGCTAAAACTAGGGTGTGGGCATTAAATAAAAAAAAACTGAAATACCGTTCGGTTCGTCTAAGAAATTTTGAAACTTTAGTTTTTTGGTTCGGTCTTCGGTTGCGGGCAACCTGGAATTTCGGGACCAGAAAAAACTGAATTTTTTTATTTTTTTTTTAACCACAGATGCCATATATTTCTTAAATCCCTAAGTTACCCATTGTCAGTAAGTAACATGATTCTATATATTGACTGATTTAACTAAAGATTCTGCTATTTTTTCTTTTGCAGAATAGAGAAAGTACCTAAATGTTCGTTACTTTTTATATTATATTAAATCATAGCCAGGTTAAATAAAGTCTGTTAATGGATTGATTAGAGCCGCACAATCTCTAAGTCTGAAAGTTAAATGTGCTCAATCTATGCCATTGCAAACGAACTTATAGTTTGAAAAAGGTGCGATACCAAAAGTGCACGACATGCTTGATTTGAGAAAGAGGAATTAATCGAGTTTCTTATTTTCCTTCAAAATATCTGTTATTGTCATGATCAACGTTAAGGTCTTAGATGTCAAACAAGTTGAATTCGCCTAAAATAATTTATATTCTCAAGTTTTATTTCTGCTATAATATACTTAGACTGGTATATGAAATGTCCCAGTGTAAAAATCATTCATAGCACAATTATCTAAATTGAGACGTTACAAAATTACATCAGTGCCAAGTGATGAAACCAATAATTTTGCTAAGAGTATTTAAGAATTCTCAAAATTTAATAAATATGAAGTAATACTCCTATTTGGTATCTTTATATATTATGTTTCAAATTTAGATTGCGAATCCCTTTTGTATCTGTTATATGTCTGCACTTTCGATAATGACCAAAACAGAAATAGATGAAGAAGAAAAATTTCAAGCCAACAGTATACACTGTCTATCCTTAAGAAATCTAATCCCCTCACAGTTACCCAAGGTTTGTGGATTAATTTCTCCCAGGATAGAATGGAATTATCCTCACTGTGATAGCGGTAATTCAAATCACAGTGAACAGCGAACTCAAATAATGGTAGCAAATCACACTGACTCAGAACTTACTTTTGTTTTGAAAACAAATTCAAAAGATAATGAGAGTGAGAGAGAGAATGAAACTTTTTGGATAAACAAAATGAGGCAAAATGCCTCTCTATTTATAGCCACAAGATTTGGAGTAAAAAGGTATGAAGGTGTCTTTTGGTGAAATGGCTGTTCATGAAAGGCAGCCTTCAAGGTGGATGTTCAATGAAAAGGTACATTTTCATTGGTGAAGTAGTTGTTCATGAAAGGCAGCTTTCAAGGTGGTTGTTCAATGAAAAGCACCCTTTCATTTGGAAATGAATAACGTTACAGCAGCCAACACTTCCTTTGGAATATTTGCATAAGTAGTCAACTTTTTAATTTCGTTACGAAACCGACTTCATATCAAATATTAATATAAAATATTAATATTTATTTATTTCCCATTCACACAACTTTACCTTCCTTCCAAACCCAACAATCCCCCACATGAATGGGGAATGGCTATATGAAGAAAACATGCAGAAAACTATGTGATTTGCAAGTAAGAATTAATTGCATTTGGATAAGTGGGTTTGCCTTTGAACTTTCCGTAGTGAACATATATCGAATATACTCGGTCAATCGGTAGATTTGATATCTTTGAACCGTCGAACTTTGGTGTATACCTAGACAACATATGTCATACAATTAATCCTTGACCATTTTTGGTTCTCATTGTTGTGTTCATTTCAGCCATGAACACCGCCTGGTTCATGAGTGCGTAGAGAATTGGCCTTACAGAATTCTCCTTGAAGCGGATTCTACTTCACACTCACATAGGTGATTTCTAAACGTGTAATCCCGTAGATCTACACTGTTTGACAAACCCCGTATCAAACTTAGATAATCATTAAAAAATGTCTTTAACGTTTTATCCTTGGTACTACACATTGTCTTATTAAGAGGATGGGTTGAGTTATTTGACAATGTTGGAGCGGTCGTACACAACTTTGTTTGAGCTCCTTGAACCTAGATCTTGGGATCTCCAGTCTTCTAGGTAGAGTTACCGCCATGACGACTTGTCCTCGGCCATAGTCCCATTCCTCTTGATAATCTCTCAACATCATCTCTAGTTAAACCTTTTGTAAGTGGATCTGATACATTATACTTTGACTTAACATAGTCAATTGTGATAATTCCTCTAGAGATGTCTAATGGTTTTATATCTTCGTCGTATATGACGATTTTTACAATTATTCATAAGGCTCCCAGCCCTCGATATTGCCGATTGACTATCGCAATGTATACATACAGGTGTCAACGGCCTAGGCCAAAATGGAATGTCTTCCAAAGAAATTTCGGAGCCATTCAATTTTTTAGTGTTTAATATAGCATCACTATCAATAGCTTGGAATGGTTGCATCAGTTGTGGCCACAACCTTTTAACATTTAGTACATTTCTCAACCATTTTCGCTTTTAATCTCTAGCATTTGTGTGATATTTCATTCTTATTCTACACTGGAATGCAAGTTATATTTGATGCTCAAATTATAGGTCGTTCAACCAAGTTACACATCCAGCTTGATAGGGATTTTATAATTTTCATTGGTTGGTTTACTGCTTAAATCCAACTTGATATGGATTTTAACATTAATAGTAAAAATTGATTTACCAATTTATAGACCAACGTTTCAATACACACATTCATGAACGGCTAGGTCTATACAAAAAAGGTAAACTTTCAATCAATGCATCTTTTCACGAAAAGTCACAACCTTTCGAGTGACACCATTTCATGAAATAACACATCTTTTCTAGAAAAGGTACAAACCAACCATCGTATCAATGCATCTTTTCACGAAAAGTCACAACCTTTCGAGTGACACCATTTCATGAAATAACACATCTTTTCTAGAAAAGGTACAAACCAACCATCGTATTAGTAGTTTCACCGATTGGTCATCAATAAGATGAACACGTTGTGAATTTGCTGACTACTATGTGAATATCCACCGAGGATTTGTGGGGGTTCAAAAAAATATATTATTTGTTCTTTTGAATGATATCGATATTAAGTCGAACATCAACTTTTGTCGAGCATAAGCCACACGCCCCCCACATTTCATGATATTTCAAATGTAATTTCCATCTCACATATGGAAATTCAAGACAACTTTCAAGTACAAATCATATATGGAAATTCAAGACAACTTTCAAGTACAAATCATCAATCGTCTTGAAAGCAAACTGTCACCTATGCATGTAACCATTCAATTATTAAATTTCAGTATTAGTAATATACTAATGTTATTCCTAAACACATTCATACTCTCATCCTTATTTTAGGAGTTCAAGTCACTATAATTAATTAATGACTCCAGATCCAACACCATGATCAGCTTGTGAGATTTCTATCTCATTTTCTTTTCTTTCTTTCAATCAATATCTTTAGAGAGATTTAAATATTTCTTTCATAAGCAAGAAACTTCCCTCCGTCATTTTCTTCAAATACAACCTTTCAAGACTTCTTGAAATGGTTTCTCAAGCAATGAAGAAAGACACACATCTTTGCATCATTTTTTGTCATAGAAATCATCAGCAGGTCATTACTCTGTCTTAGTAATAGTGCTCCATTTCATGTTAGGCTGTAAAAGTTTGTCTAACAGCAACAACATGCTGCCTCCTCCTCCATTTAGGATTAGACGTTCATCAAACAAATTAAAAAAATTCAGCCTCGTCTTCTCTAATTATTGGAATATGACACAATCTCTTTTATGTTAAATTGGTGAAGTTTTTAATCTTCCAACCGATTTAATTAACGGTGAAGTTTTTAATCTTCAAAGCCGGTTCAATATAAAGGTGAAGTTTTTAATCTTCAAACCAATTTATTACAACGGTGAAGTTTTTAATCTTCAAACCGTTTTAAAACGATGGTGAAGTTTTTAATCTTCAAACCGCAAATAACAATACAAATATTTTAATAATCTGAAAGTTTTTAATATTCTGAATGGATTAAACACACAATAATTTTAATAATCCGTTGAAGTATTTAAATCTTCAAAACGGAATATTAAAATTGGAGTAGAAATTTTTTTCAGATTTTAGTCTCCACAGAAGTTTGGAGTAGAAAATCTTTTCAGATTTTAGTCTCCACAAACAGTCTATTATCGATTAGCAGACCAAAATACAAATTAGATTTCTTAATATTGTTATATGTCTGTACTTTCGATAATGACCAAAACAGAAATAGATGAAGTAGAAAAATTCCAAGCCAACAATATACATTGCCTGTCCTTAAGAAATCTAATCCCCTCACAGTTACCCAAGGTTTGTGGATTAATTTCTCCCAGGATAGAATGAAATTATCCTCACTGTGATAGCGGTAATTCAAATCACAGTGAACAGCGAACTCAAATAATGGTAGCAAATCACACTGACTCAGAACTTACTTTTGTTTAGAAAACAAATTCAAAAGATAATGAGAGTGAGAGAGAGAATGAAACTTTTTGGATAAACAAAATGAGGCAAAATGCCTCTCTATTTATAGCCACAAGATTTGGAGTAAAAAGGCATGAAGGTGTCTTTTGGTGAAATGGTTGTTCATGAAAGGCAGCCTTCAAGGTGGATGTTCAATGAAAAGGTACCTTTTCATTGGTGAAGTAGCTGTTCATGAAAGGCAGCTTTCAAGATGGCTGTTCAATGAAAAGCACCCTTTCATTTGGAAATGAATAACGTTACAGCAGCCAACACTTCCTTTGGAATATTTGCATAAGTAGTCCACTTTTTAATTTCGTTACGAAACTGGCTTCACATCAAATATTAATATAAAATATTAATATTTATTTCATTTCCCATTCACACCACTTTACCTTCCTTCCAAACCCAACAATCCCCCACATGAATGGGGAATGCTTATAAGAAGAAAACATGCAGAAAACTATGTGATTTGCAAGTAAGAATTAATTGCATCTGGATAAGTGGGTTTTCCTTTGAACTTTCCGTAGTGAACATATATCGGATATACTCGGTCAATCAGTAGATTTGATATCTTTAAACCGTCGAACTTTGGTGTATACCTAGACAACATATGTCACACAATTAATCCTTGATCATTTTTGGTTCTCATTGTTGTGTTCGTTTCAGCCATGAACACCGCCTGGTTTATTAGTGCGTAGAGAATTGGCCTTACAGAATTCTCCTTGAAGCGGCTTCCACTTCACACTCACATAGGTGATTTCTAAACGTGTGATCCCGTAGATCTACATTGTTTGACAAACCCCGTATCAAACTTAGATAATCATTAAAAAACGTCTTTAATGTTTTATCCTTGGTACTAAACATTGTCTTATTAAGAGGATGGGTCGAGTTGTTTGACAATGTTGGAGCGGTCGTACACAACTTTGTTTGAGCTCCTTGAACCTAGATCTTGGGATCTCCAGTCTTCTAGGTAGAGTTACTGCCATGACCACTTGTCCTCGGCCATAGTCCCATTTCTCTTGATGATCTCTCAACATCATCTCTAGTTAAACCTTTTGTAAGTGGATCCGATACATTATCCTTTGACTTAACATAGTCAATTATGATAATTCCTCTAGAGATAAGTTGTCTAATGGTTTATGTTTTCGTCGTATATGACGATTTTTACTCCTCTGATTTGCTTCTAGCTCCAAATTGGGTTTGGCCCAATTTACTTTTTGCTTATATTGGAGGCTAAATAGTTTGGAAAAATTACCCCCTATACACATTTATAGTATTTATTTATTGTTTCTAATTCCACTTTCTAACTTCTTCTTTTTTCTCTAGTCATTCAGATTTTTTTTTAAATATTTGTTAATTAAATTATATAATTTTAAATGCAGTTAGATATTAATTATTCACCCTTTCTATTTAGGGATTAATCACAAATCAATATAAGATCCAAAATATTTTAAATCTCTAAATATTAAGTAATTAAGTCTACATTATTTAAGTCATTACAATCAATGAACATCTATTCTCTTCCACTTTCACACACGATTCAATACCCCATGTTTTTCTCTTCTCTCCTCTTTATTTAAAATTAGATAATATAAATATATAAAATATTAACTTAATAAATAATACATGCATAATATTAAAATGTTAAGTGAATAATTTTTAAATACACCATATGTAATAAATATTTAATATCATACATATCGTGCATCTAATAAATAAGTATTAAAATGCATGATATTTTTTATGTATGTGATATTTAATCACTTCATATTTTAATTGTGTATGTAATATCTATTCAATTAATATTTTTAGCATATTATGTATTGTATATTTATTTACTATTTTAACTCGATATATCACTCTTTGTATCTATTGTTTATTCAATATTAATTTATTTTAATATTTATTATTCTTATTTTTAGGTAATATGTATTTCATTTGTGCAAATTAAATATGCAAACTAAACGGAAATTAAAAAAAAAAAAGGAAAAAAAGGACCAAAAATCGTCCCTAAAACGTAGGTGTCTCTGTATATACCAAATACTATCTCATGGCATAATATTTAGAATTGAATGATATCCCTTAAATTTAGAAAGAAAATAAATATTAAATGTCAAAAACTAGTATTTAATATTCTCTTCTTAGCATTGAGATATATATACTATATTAAGAGAAATAGTATTAATAATTATTAGCACTAGGATTTGTTCCCATTATTTAAGTGCAACATTGTGGCTACGAAAAGTAAAGGTTAAGGGATAGTAAATATCTTCATATGGGCTGTTATTTATGTAAAGAACCCTTAATTATTTTTTTTAAAAAAGTAGTCGGCAGATTTATAGTCTCTTGAATGCCCAAGTTGAGTCCCTTAACCATGTAAAATTGATATCTAGCCAATTTTGAACGCCCTAAGTCAGTTTTATCCACTGTTTTAAAATTGATTGAGGAATAACCAAATTACCCTACCCACACTTACAAGCGTTTTTTCAGAAGACTAGCTACAGTACAAACACCTGAGATTTTGAACTAATCCCCCAGCAAAATCCAGCAAATTTTAATGGGGTTGAGTTCAAAGTTCGGGAATTACTAGAATGTCATATTTGAAGTCTTAGTATTTTGTACTAGGATTCTTGAACTAACATGTTCAAAATCCTAGTACTTTTTACTGAGATTTCAAATTAAATAATTCAAGTATAAAATGCCCAGATTTTGATATTTTAGTTCAAAATCCTAGTATAAAATACTGATATTTTTTTCGTGTCTCAGATCTGGCTAGTCTTCAAAGAATTTTACACCGCTGATTAGTTTTCACTTAGCGCATCGCAAACAGGCTACAGTGAAAAACTTTTACAACATTTGGGGGAGAAGTGCATAATAACCTATTTTTATAGTCCTATTATAGTTTCATCCATATCGATATGCACCTTTTGCAGAGGTTGATTATTTAGTCTATCTTTAGACTATTGGGTTTGAACTTCAAGTTAGACTAAGCTAACTTCAACCTTTTTTCTCTTTTTTCCTCAACTTGAAACTAAAAATTGGAATTTGATTTGAAATTGAGCTCAACTTCACAGTTAGTTTGAATTTGGCTCATTTTCAAACTAAGAAGTTTAAGTTGAATAAATTTTAAACTATAAGTTGAAGTTGGCTATAAAACTTCAGCTGATGATTTGAAAGTGGGTTACTACTCTTACAAGTATTTTTAATAAGAATGCCAAATATTAAAGAGAAGATAACATATTTAGCCAAAATCAAATATGGCCCAATATTCAAATAGACACATGAACTCTTGAACAAAGGCTAGCCAAAATTACCTATATTAATATATTTACAAATATTATTTTCCTAAAATAGTGGAACTATAGCAAAAGAAGTTTAAATTGGTGCCTATTTTTAGGGCTATTTTTTGGGATATCAATTATCAGCCACATTCTCTTTCTCCACTGTTATCACATGATTATCACCTAAATATTGAAAAATATATATCTTTTGCATATATTTTATGTATACAATTTTCGTATACATAAAATAAATGCATACATTTTTCGTATACATAAAATGCATATTATTATTATACGTTTCGTATATATTTTGTGTTTTACATTTTGCATATTTTATTTGTATTCATTCTCCGTTAATTTTTGGTATTCATTATGTACACACTTATAATTATGTAAATATCAACTTAATTCTACCACATAAATAATATATAGGGAATACTCACACTATATCTATTAGGGAATACTCACACCACATAGTTATTATAGATATGCAGAATATATTGCACTTGTATCAACAAAATATTATATGTATAATACTATCAATATACTATATATTGCGATGTATCCTAAATATGCAGAATATATTGCAATTATATCAATAAAATATTATATGTAAAAATATTTTTGTATATTAAAAGTTTTTATCATAATTATGCATAATATATTACATTTATATCAACATAATATTTTTTATATAATAATATCATTATATTATATTTAAAAAAGTATAATATTTTAAAGCAATGAATATGCAATACGTAATTAATAAAATATGCACACGTATACCTTGGGATGAATATTTTATCATGCAATGCTAATTTAGATTTTGACCCAATATTTTCTCACTTAGTTGAATGATGTTTTAGTTAGATTTATTTCTATCAGCGTAAGAAAAGATTAAATGCTTTTATAAATATCTTTAATTAGTGAGATAAGATCACATCTAAATATAACTGATAGTGATTTATTCTATTCCCCAAAAAATATGCATAAAAGAGGGAAAGTGTTCAGTAAAAAAGAATGTCTATAAAAAGTAAATGACATATTGTTAAATGTCTATAAATCATAATAAAGGAAAAATATGTCTATTTTTTGTAAAGGACTCTTCTAAATGTTCATGCCACATAATTTTCTCAATATTAAATGGGACGGATTAAAGGGGTTTTTTACACAAGTATACAAATTCACCCTTAATTACATAAAAATAGCAATATTTTTGTAATTACAATGCATGGCAATATTTTTTCTAGCAAAATGGCAATGTATAAATAGTTCATTCCAACTCTATTTACAGAAACTGAAACCCTTATTCCTTTCTCTCTGTTTTTTCTTTCTCTAGCTGCTTACAGTTTTCTAATCACTCTGCCTCCAATAACAAATCTGCAACTACTCAAAATCGTATCTTTTCTGTTTCTATTTGTTCTACACATCGTACTCTATTTTCGATCAAAAATTCTACAAAGCTGCTACCATTTCTCCACTGTGTCGCGTCTGTTTCTGCTCTGTATCGCGGCTGTTTCTCCTCTGTTTTGCGTCCGTATATCCTGTGTTTCGCCTCTGTTTCTGGTTGCTGTTACCCGTCTTGTACAGCTTAAACAGATAAAAATCGAAACTTTACAATAGATATGACACAGATACAAATTCTACTAAAACATAGTTGAAGATGGGACAAATTCGACAATTATATTGATTTTGTTGTTGATGCAATCGCGATAAATTCATATTCAAACTTTCAAATGCTTCGTGATACAGTTGCGAAGCAACTGAACATTGATTTGACTGAAAAATTATTAAAATAAAGTATAAGGTAATGGAAAAAAGTTTGGGTTTAGAAATACACAATGACATGGGTGTTTTAGTGTTTACAGGATTGAAAATAGAGAAAAAAAGAATAGAAATCTATCCACTTTGTATCACACTGGAGGATATTGTTGAGGATCAAAGGTTCTGGAGTGATAGACAAAGCATAAGGAGTCGTGATACAGTGGGAGACTGTATTGATACTGACAGAAACAGTTGCACTATAGAAAGGAACATTTGTGATACTCTTATCAGTAGTGCTAAAACGGTAGAACTACTGATTAAAGGAACTTGTGATGAGCACGAGGTAGAAGATGTTGAAGTAATTACCAATAGCGTGCAAAACGAGATACTAGAGGGCCAAGTCTACCTTAACAAAAATACTGTAGTAATGGCCATGAAACGATTTGCAATAAGAGAAAAGGTTCAGTTTAAGGTTGAGAGATCAAGCGCAACAAGGTATTAAATCTCAGTATTTGTGTTTTGTATCAATTTATTTCACACTGTATCATTGTATCTGTTTCTGTGTAACTGTATCATAAGTAGTCTAAGAAATGTTCTTGATTGTATCTGCTATGTGTCTTTTGTGTATATGAATTTTTATATTTTATATTTTGTACCACACTGTGTGATTTTGTTTCAAGAACAAACAGTTTGTATCTCAAATGCGTCATTTGTATCACTATTGTATCTGAAATGTGTATTTTGTTTCAAGCAATACCAATTTATATGTCAGATACAATGTGTGAATTATGTATCACATTGTATCTGATCTATAACTCTACCATCTCTGATTATATCATACACGGGTGTTAGAAACTAAGTAAATCGTATTTGTATCATCATGTATAATTTTGTATTCGTTACTTAATTTCTGTAGCTTTCTGTATCATGTAACAGTTTTCTGTATCATACTGTATCTGTAGCTACTGCCTGATATGCAAAGGTGAAAATTGCAAATGGAAATTTAGGGCCTCAAGCTTGAATTCATCAAGTTTGTTCAAAGTTAGAGAATTCACCAATGAACACACATATCCATACAAAGAAAGAGTGTATGGGCAAGCACAGCTTACATCACGAATGATTGGTATGATTGTCAAGGACAGGGTTGATGACCCAAAGTTGACCTACAAGCCTAAAGAGATAATAGATGAAATGCAGAGGTGTTATGGTATACACATAGATTATATGAAGGCTTGGAGAGCAAAAGAAATGGCCATTGCAATGATACGAGGAGACCCAACTGAATCTTACAAGAAGCTGCCAAGTTACCTTTATATGTTAGAGCAAAGAAACCCAGGGTCAGTTGTTGCTTTGCATGCAAGTGAGGACCATTTGTTCAAGTACGCTTTTGTTGCTTTGAATTCTTCAATAAAGGGATTTCCACATTGCAAACCAATCGTAGTCGTTGATGGTAGCTTCCTAAAAGCAGCGCACAAAGGAACATTCCTAGCGGCAAGTACATTAGATGCAGCAGGTAAATCGATTTGTAACGGTACCTGTTGTATCATACTGTTTCAACTGTTTGTATCATAATGTTTCAGCATCTCTCATTTGTTTCATACTGTTTCAGCTTTGTATCAGACTGTTTGAACTTTGGTATCAAGATTTTTAAGACCATATATTATCTGTTTCATCATCTTTTATCTGTATCACACTGTTTCACTTTTGTATCAAACTATTTCCAGCTTTTGTATAAGACTTTTTTAGACACACGGTTTATTTGTATCAGACTGCTTCAATTTTTGTATCAGCTTTGTATCAGACCGTTTGAACTCTGGTACAGACTTTTTAAAGCTATGTATTTCTCTCTGGTTCATCATGTTTCATCTGTATCAGACTGTTTCACTTTGTATCAAAATATTTACAGCTTTTTCCTATCAGTTTCTTTGAGGACTATACTTTAGTGTTTAAGCTTTCTATTTGAATCAGACTGTTTCAATTTGTACTTGTGTGACACTGTTTCAAATATTTATCTTACTATTTCTTTCCATAGGGAGCATACTGCCGCTTGCGTATGCAATTGTTGATTCAGAGAACGATGCCTCATGGCAATGGTTCTTTGAGAAGTTCAAATATGCTCACGGTGAGAGAGAAAACATGTGCGTTGTGTCAGACCGTAACGAGAGCATAATTAAGGCTACTACAATCGTATATCCTCAGGTCCCACACTATGCATGCATATGGCACTTGTGGAACAACCTCAAGACTAAGTTCAAGAAATGTGAAGAGAAGCTCCATGAGACATTCTTCAGTATGGCAAAGGCATACACCATACAGAAATTTGACACATACATGAACAATGGGGAAAAAATGGATAAACGTATCAAAGCATACTTGCTAAACTCTGGATACCAGAAATGGTCAAGGGCACATTCAACAGTAAATAAGGGGTTTACAATGACATCAAACATTGCAGAATCCTTGAATGCGGTCAACAGGGATGCGCGTGATATGCCTGTAGTCGCATTTATGGAGTACATGCGCTCACTGATTGGGACTTGGACTGATGATAACAGCAAGAAAGAACATGAGACATTCACATATCTTAGATTCAAGTACAACAAAATACTGGATGGATACAGAAGCAGAGCTATGCAGCTTAAGGTAGTAAAGAAATTGTTTCATTTCCACTGTATCTAAGTTCTTTCATCCTGTATCTTCCTTGTATTTTCTGTTTCAAAAATGTATCATCCTGTGTGTTGTAGATACATTCAACAGGAAATGAAGCAACTATCTATGATGGTGAAAAAAAATTCATTGTTAATCTGAATGAACAGACATGCTGTTGTGGAAAATTTCAAATCGAAGAACTGCCCTGTGTGCATGCTTTGGCTATTCTAAAGTACAAAGGCCTGGAAGAAGAAGATTACATCTGTAACTACTACTCAACAAAGTCCCTGGTAAAGACATACGAGTTCCATGTTAATCCGATACCAGATGAAAGCAGATGGGAGATTCCAGCATTTGTTACAGAAATTGAACTACTCCCGCCAGTTGCTAGACGGCCACCAGGAAGGCCAAAAACAACTAGATACAAACCACAATGGGAAGTACATGCAAAAAGGACAAAGATTACATGTGAAAATTGTGGTCACGAAGGACACAACAGAAAAACTTGCACACATCCTCCGAAGCCCAAATAGAACTTTTTTTAGTTCTTTCTTTGTCATTGAATCTGAAGTGTTAGAAGTGATATAGTTTGAGAATTGTTGCGTGATTGTTTCAAGATATTCCCAACTGTTAATACATTTAGCTGTCTGTAGCAGACTGTTTCATGACCGTATGAAACTGTTTCACAACCGTATGAAACTGTTTCACCTTTATGTTTTACTTTTTTTTTTTCCAAATTGGATCTGAATGGTTAGAAGTGATTCAGTTTCACAAGTAGTTCCTTCGTGTTTCAAGATATTGTCACTTGTTTTTGTGTCAATTTAGCTATCTGATATAGTTAATAATTGTTTCAAACTGTTTCATAGTTGTGTTTAACTATTTCTTTGTCATTGAATCTGACTGGTTAGAAGTGATACAGTTTCACAAGTGGTTGCTGAGGTAGTCAAGATAATTTCAACTGTTTCTGTGTCAATTTAGCTATCTGATACAGTTAATAATTGTATGAAACTGTTTCACACTTGAAAAAGGAACAAAAATAAAACACAATTGTTGTAAATATAAACCTTCCGAAACTGCCATTATATAAATAATGAGTACAACAAACAACATCCAGAACAAACAACATCTAGAACAAACAACATCCAGAACAAACAACATACTAAAATAGAAACGGTTACTCCTTGAAACATAAACATAGAAACATCACAAAAGAAACAGAACTAATGGTTGGGATTGGCAACCCGTAAACGACGCTTTATGGCGCCTTTTCTCTTAGCAAGACGCCCTGGATTTTCACATGCACTCACTGCATCTAAATCAATCTTCCTTTTGCCATAATCCCAAAGCAGCGTTGCAAGACGGCCACGGTAAAGACCTATATCAAAGTCAGGCACACTTGTGATATCAATCAGAGAAATAAAGTACTCCGCGTACGCCATGATAAACATTCCACAATCCCTGAAACAGTGACAAAAAAATGACAATACATACAGTTAGTAATTCTGTCACAGATGTGATTCACATAATCTGAACTAATAATAGGAAAACATACATGGAATCATAATTCTGTTGCGGAAGGTCTGGAACAAAGAAAAACCCAAAAGGATCATCTAGATCTGCATCAGCATATGCTTCACTCGTAAGAATATCAATGTCGGGCCTTGACTGGTAAAGTTCGGTCAGTACAAGATACCGTGGCAACAACTCAGCAATCTTTTCAACAACCTCAACAACAGCTGCATTATGACGAGCACCCCCACCAGTCATTGAATCGTATATCCCAATGGACCTATCCTTGAATGATACTACACCCAACACCCAATGACAGAGAGACTTTATATTAATCGGGAGCAGAACATAGTCAACCTTTACCCAAGGCACATTTTTAGGGATCTTGCAGCCTCTAATGTAGCTAGCAATAGAATCAACATCAGACAGCACTGAAACATCCTTGCCACTATTCACATACTTCTCATAGACAATCTCAATCATCGTTTTAAACCAACAGTCAGTAGTAGTGAAGGATAATTCAGTCTTCGATCGATACTTTCCTTGCTTACGCAAGTAGTAGAAAATAACATTAACATGCTGTAACATTAAAAAAACATTAATGATATAAATAGATTATACATTACAGAAACAATGAAGAAACGAAAAAAATTACAGTTACAGATACACTGAGAAAGAAAAAGAAACAGTACAGGGGCATACGCACACACACAAATATAAAAGAAACAGAAACACAGCCTCACACAGTAGAAGAAACAGAAAAGATACAGTAAAGATATAAAACACACACAGACTAAAAAGAAAACAAAATAAACTTACTGAATCCTGCAGTGCATGACCACCATGCAACAAAATATAGAACCACATCCGAGTTGACACAGTTTCGACTCCGAATTGAAACTCATATGGAAGTATATTGTCAGTTTTGGAATAGGCACAAATCCTAAAAACAAAAACCAAAACAAACATGAATTAAAACAATATCCACATGATAAATGATACAATAAACAAACATTAAAGGAGAACAAAACCTTTCTTTTTTCCGCTTAGCAAGATCATCAGCAAATGATACAAACCTATTTAATAATTCTTCATCAACATCCTCTGTGACGGCAACACAAAATGGGTTCCTTTGCAACATCAAAGGTTTGGGCGAAACATAATTGGCACTTGCACCAGAAGCAAACTCACGCAGAAAAGGTGAAACATCATATTTACCAGGACGCTTCACCCTTACCAACGCCTGTGAAGGTGTACTAGTATCAGCACGTGGGCTCGCCTCCTTGTTCTCATGGTCACTAAGCAACATAATATCAGAATCCTCAGCATGATCATGAACAGCAGAATCGTTCTCAATGGGCTCTTCAGCGGCATGCTGAACAGGATCTTCATCAACACTGGCACTAGGATCTGCAGCAACATTATCAGCAGGCATTTCAGCAACCCTGGCACCATACTCTGCAGCAACAGTATCAGAAGCATCTTCAGCAACAGCGGCAGCAGCATCTGCTTCAACAGTATCAGTGGCCGCTTCAGAAACAGTGGCACCAGGTTCTCCAGCAACAGGGTTAATTTTAAATTGTTTCTTCACATTCTTAATGGTGTCGGCAATGTTACGGTCCATCTCCACAAACTGCTCCTCCGTCCAATTATCAAAGAAATCATCCGACGTAAAAGAAGGTCCAGGAATATCTTTCTTAGAAAATGACCTTGAATAAACTAATACAAAAAAAAATGTTAGAAACAATGTACAAAGATATGATACAGTTTAGAAACAAGGGAGATACAAAAGGTTTAAAAAACAGAGGAAAAAAAGAAAAACGCGCACCTCATTAGGTTTAGGAGTCTTTAGAAACTCTTGGCTGAAATTCAAACCAAGGTCGAAGTTTTGGAATTGCAATGAAGGGGTCAAAGGAACCTTGGCTGAAACTGTTGCGGCCGTTGGAACACATTTTCTACTAACAACTCTTTCAACGTGACTGACACCACTATCAGCAGACGATATATTAACATCTTTTCCGCTGCCGCTTGCTACATTAGTCGCTCTACCAGTAGCACATGGCTAAAAAAATAAAATGAAAAATAATTCATAAAAATAAGAAACAGTAGATGTACAAATTCATTGGCTTGTTAAATTATTTCTATTTGAAACTACCTGTAGCTATTTGTATCTGAAAGTATCTAGTTGTTTCAACTTAAATGAAATAAGATACATACCGTAACATTAGCCGTATCAACTTTTAAACTATCTGTATCACCAACATTTGGTTGAAACTTTTCTATAGCATCAACATCATCAGAATTGAGCTTCTCTGTATCACCACTAGCAGGTGGTGTCCTTGGTGAACCTTGACGATTAACTGCACCACTTTGAGTACCCTGTATAAAACTAAAAAAAAAAAGAAGGTAATTGAAAAGGACATTACATCGACAAGAAACAATAAATAGTTTCTTCAACAATTTATACTTGTCTTTGCGCAAGTAGCTTAATTGCATCAACAACTTTTCTAAGCTCCTCATCAAAGAATTCCTTGACATTATTAAACTGATCATCAGCCTTCAAAAGAAACAAAGGCAAAACAGTATGACAATAATTCTAACTGTTTAAACAAAGTAAAAACACATAAACACAAATACAAAAAAATACAATCCTTACATGACCCTTTAATAACTCCAAGTAATTGCTAAGCTGAAACAAAAAACAAAAACTGTATCAGAATGTGCCAAAAAACAGTATCACAAATATTCAGGCGACTGAATGACTCAATATTAAAAACTAAACATACCTTCTCAACTGAACGAGTCAATATGTCAATTTTAGCATCATTTTCAAACACCTGCGCGGGTTTGGACAAATTTGACTGTGCCTGCTTTGCAGCATTTTCAGAAGGAATGTGGACAAAAGCGGCAGAAGAGGAGGGACTAGGCCCTCCATGGCGGACAAAAATATCATCCTCAGTAGAATCTTGCATAACATCCGCAACATGTACGACCGCATAATCCATCAACTCAAATCTGGCCAACTCAGCAACAGTTGGCTGCATAGGCCGGAAAACAGGCTGCACCATACATAACAGTACACAAATCAAATTAAAAGCATACAAAAATAAACAGATACATAGAGAATCAAACTGACACGACCCGGATTCCAGTTAGGCCGTCGGGCACCCGACATCCTCCCCTAGACCCGTCGGGCGAACCCTTACCAATTAAATTAGAAAAATAAATATAACAATTCATAATTAAGGACAAGACTAAAAAAACACAGACATACTAGGTTTAAGGCTATCCAGACTAGACATCTAAGAGTACAAAAGAAGAAAAATACCTCCTGAAGGGAGCAAAATGTAACTAAAATAATAACCAATAAACTGGTGGCCATCTGGAATAAAAGCTGGCTCACCCTGACAACTGACGTCGTCTTCGCTCCTTCACAACGTGGCGAACTCCATCCTGGAGCGAACCTGCCGAAACGAAATAGATAGACAAGAAACAAACAACAAACAAGGGTGAGTCAAAGGACTCAATAAGTGGGGCAGACTAGTCACCTCAAAGAATAGGATAGCTATCCAGGAAGAAGAGAAACAGATAAACAAAATTCCTCTTATTTAAATTAAGAAAAGGCAGAGCCAAATAATAACTAGAAACACGTATGGAATCACAAATTGATTAAAACCAGGAACGTAAGATAGCCGGAACATATAGGAATCCCGAACATATCAACAATTAGAAATACATCCTGTTGCGGCATGCAACCCGATCCATATATTCATCCTGTTGCGGCGTGCAACCCGATCCATATATTTATACCGTTAAGGCGTGAAATCCGATCCTCGCAACCCAGAATACGAGCCAGAAATATATAGGCAAATAAGCAATGCACATATAAGCAGAACAGTAGTTATGTACCATAAGTCTACACAATAGTATGAAAAGAAAAGAAATGAAATGAGATGAAATGAAATGAAACGAAATCCGATGCAAAGGGTCACATGTGCCCGTCATCCCATATCGAAGCGGAATACTCCTGCATTCGAGGGGAAATCCAATCTGATAACCAACTGGACCGGAATACTCCTGCTCCTGGGGCGGAATACTCCTGCACCCGATATAATATAAACCAGAGGCGGAATACTCCTGCACTCTCTTGGGGCGGAATACTCCTGCACCCGATATAATGTAAAGCTGATGCGAAATACTCCTGCACTCTCCTGGGGCGGAATCCTCCTACCCTCAATATGATACAATGGAGCGGAATACTCCTGCTTCTGGGGCGGAATACTCCTACCCTCAATATGATACAATGGAGCGGAATACTCCTACTCCTGGGGCGGAATACTCCTGCACCCAATATGATATGCAATGTGATGCATATGAATAACATATAATGCATATGAATGCAATGTGATGCAATAATAACCCTTCATTGACAGCCGAGAAGTAGATGCCAACTCACAGCCAGAGCACAATGCTCAGATCCTCAATGCAACACCAACAATAGGACATAACATATAATATACATTGTAAATCGAAAGCTAAGGCGTAATCAGTACGCCTATCGGCAGCTACACACGTAAGGAATACGTGGTAGAAAATCCACGAGGCCAGGTGCCTCTAAATAAATGGATATAAACACTTACCTTATTGCAAAGTTAGTACATCCACTCAATAACCGCTTGTCCTTTGGTTTCATTGCCAAACGATCCAACTCTATTCAATAAGCAGAAAAATATATCAAATTAGGCTAAAGTTTTCAGTCCTCATATCTTAGGGCAATCCAGTTAGGAACCTGATACCCTATTCGCATACGCAATACGCAGGCCAGGCCTATATATAGGGTTTAAGGTTACATAACCAAACCCCAAATAAATTACATTTATATGTTGCCCATAACTTCCTGAGTACGAATATATAATCAATTTTGTTATCGGGGTCCATTTGACCCTCTGAACTATTAATTGAACTTATTAAAATTTTGTATAATATTCCAAGTTTTACCGTTAAAACATATTCTAACACACGTAATAAACTCAAATAATTCATTAAGATCACTACCTGAATGTTTCGGGGTAAGAATTCTACTTTTCTCCGGCCCCTTTTCTCATTTTCTGGCATTTTTTCCTTCTCCGTGTTTTCTGTTTTTCGTTTCAGTATTTTGTCTCTGTTTCCCGTTTTTTTATCAACTCATTTCTTAGCTTTCTAGCTAAGTACATAGGCACCGCCACTTACTTTTGCTCATTTTTTGTTCTTTTCCTATTTCGTCTTTTCCCCCCATTTTTTTTCTTTTTCTTTTAAAATTCACAGTTACGGTAAAAATTAAAACTATACCATACGATGTTCGAAATAATCCCAACTTTTACATACAAGTTATAAAAAATATATGTAACATACTCGCGAAGACGGATCTCAAATTGGACTCCCGAAACTCAAGATGCGAATTTAAATAGAAAAAGTCATATTATTTAACTTTCGGCATTTTAGCGGAAACTAGCCGAACAACATCGAAATTCTCTTTCAAAAGTTTACAAAAGTCACAAATAATCATACGAAACTAACGGCGCTTTCGGATTTTGA
Organism: Petunia x hybrida; assembly: GCA_037355625.1. Classification (NCBI taxonomy): domain Eukaryota; kingdom Viridiplantae; phylum Streptophyta; class Magnoliopsida; order Solanales; family Solanaceae; genus Petunia; species Petunia x hybrida. The sequence continues at coordinate 27,976 of JBBBVM010000045.1, forward strand.
ATCGGAGTTCGTTCGCCAAAACCGAGCTCAAAAATCTCTTTTTAATATTTATCGTCAATAAAAACTGACACCTTTTTCCGATGCCTACCAAACGAGCTCTGATTTAGCTCAAATTTTACCGACAGGTCCTAATGGACATTACGAATATTTAAAATTATCGACACGCCAATTGGAGTCCTAACTTCCGAAACGACTTACCGAGGTCGTTTCACAAACATATACATAAAGATGCAAAACAGAAGCATGAAGAATGAAACAGATAAAATAGAAATGAAAACAGATACAAAAACAATGAAAGTATACCTTGTTGACTGGGTCCTCTAAAATCTTACAAATTATCTTATACTTTGAAAGATTGCTCGTCGCTTTCCAGTTCAAGATATGAGGACTTCGACTCCTAACGCGCATAACTACTGATGACGGAATGTTTGTCCAACACTCATAAAACCATACTGGCAACGCAGAAGGCAAACTTACCACCCGAAAATATGTACTAGTAGTTTTAACCTTCTTGTGAATACTATCAAACAATTCTTTGAACGAATCAATACTCCATGGATAGTCATTATAAAGACCGGACTCAACCAAATCAAAGTATTTCTTAGATACAGTTTGAACATCAAATACAGATATCACAAAATTCACAATAACATACAGAACTGCAATCTTAACTGCATCCTCATCACCAATCCACTTCCGTTTGATAAAAGCATTCTTAATATCTACAAGAGACACCTTCTCCATAGTGGGAAAGTAACTACTCATCAACCGATTTGGACCACTCGTATCAAGAGAACTTAGAGTATCTCCAGAGCACTTTAAACCAGACACTAGTGCAAACTCACACATCCCAAATTCCAAGCGTGAACCAATCACACAAACCTCAAATGTACAAGGCTTAGAGGACGCAATCTCATGCACCAGCAAAGACCGAAGCAACTGATTCTGAACGGGCAAATGTTCTACCTGTAACAAATAACCAAAACAGGTCTTTTTGAACATTCCCAACTGCACAGGACTTAAGACATCCTTCAAATGTGTTCCAATATCACCATCCGTAATAAGCCGTAGATGGAACTCTTTCCAATTAAAATCCTGGGGTATATAAAACGATACAGCCTAAAAAAGAAAAAATAAACTCAGTTAAAACATAGTAAGTACAATACAGAAACAGTAAAAATCAATGCAGAAATAAAAAAATACAGAGACACAATAAAAAACACTACAACAACAGTAAGTAACAAAAGCAAAAGTAACATACAATTCACAAACAAGAAAAGACAGAAACACTAAAAAAGTCTACAAAACCAGTACAAAAACTACAGCAACAGTAAAATGCAATGCAGAAACAGTAAAAGACACAGATACAGTAATAAATGCTAGAGAACAACGAAAAGCCTACCGAACCAGCACAAAAACTACAGCAACAGTAAATAAACTACAGCAACAATAAAATGCAATTCAGAAACAGTAAAAGACACAGATATAGTAATATATGCTAAAGAACAACGAAAAGCCTACTGAACCAGTACAAACACTACGACAAACAGTTAAGTCACTACAACAGCAGTAAAAATACAATTGAGAAACAGTAAAAGGCACAGATACAGTAAATATGCTAAAGAAACAATAAATACACTAAAGAAATACTAAATGCACTACACAAGCAGGGAAAAGACTACAGAAACAGTAATAATAACATACAGAAACACTAAAACACACAGCAGAAACAAAAAAAATACTACAGAAACAATGAATACACTGAAGAAACACTAACTTACAACAAATACAACAATAAACAACAAATTAACAAAATTGATACAGAAAACAGAAACAGAAACAAAAGTACCTGTAATGCTACATCAGCCAACACAGCAATCCGACTTTTCTTCAATGGTGGAGCATCTTCTTCAAAATCATCATCATCATCAACCAAAAGTTTAGCTTTACCTTTACCCGTAGCAGGAGACGCAGACGACCGCGTTACACGCTTTAATTGTTCCGGGATTTCTTTCGGCTTAAAAACATGAACTTTTACCTTTAAAACTAATTTCGACCCAATTTCAGGAACTTTTGTATCATGTTTCGTTTTACTCCTAAGTTCCCTAGAACTAGAAGACGAACTAGAATTAGACATTAAAATGAAACCCTAAAAAATCAAACCCTAAAAAATGAAAAAAATTCGAAATTTAAACACTAAAAATCAGTTACGAAATGCTTCACAAACAGATATGATAGTGGAGAACGTGGGTGAGAAAATGGGAGAGAAAAAGTAGGGAGAAACGGTTGAGAAACAGGGATGATACAAAGGGGAAGGAGCAGAAACAGCGCTGAAACAATTGAGAAAAGCGTGAAATTGAGAAAATGAGGAAAAAACGTATATATTAGGCACCAATTTTGAAAAAATTACAAAAAGGCCCCCAAACTGTACCAAAATAAAGAAATGAACAAAAATAGCAATATTTTTTGACATAAATTTCTATATTTGTAATTAGCTTGTGTTTTTCTCTGTTTAGGATTATTTTGTTAAAATGTTGCTATGTTTGGTAATTAAGTTCTAAAACTTGTACTTTTGTATAAAAATTTCCGGATTAAATAGGCCGCCCAATAAAATCTTAACAACATTTGGGCTTCACTCTCTATTGAGTTAAATGGGCCTTTGCAGGTCCCTGATCACCAATTTTTTCACATAAGAATAGTCTTACAAATTTAGCTCCCATAAGAAAGTCTCTGACGATCGCTAAATATTTTTATTAGAAAAGAGTTGAAAATTCTAGGAGCTCTCCTCTGACGGTCGCCAATAACTTTTCTTTAATGGGGCTATTTTTGAATGATTCTCTTTCACGGGGTAAAAACATTAGTGGTGTAAGAACAGTCTGTTTCGTGCAAACACTTTTAGTATTATCGATTAAAAAGCCATGATTTTACACTGGGAGTCCTTCTAGGAGCCTAATTTTTAAAGTTTAGTTCCAGTGAAAAATTCTTTGCGAAGAACCCTGGTGACCCCGTGATTCGATCAAGAAGTGCCTTCAAATTTTTGCTGCCAAGGTTACTTTTGTAAAAGAATGACATTGAAATATCATATTTTTATAAATCGCCCATTGGAATTTGATCGTACACTAAAAAATATGACCGAACACTTTCGATAATATGCTGGATAAAAATATGACATTTACTCTATTCATGGGGAAACAAATTATTCATTAATTAACAGCTCACCAAAATCACAGAAAGAGAAGATGCTAATTGATACTTGATAGAACTCCACTAAAATAAAGTGTCAATACTAGTGAGAATGGCCGTTCAGGAACTTCTTTTTGGTAGAAAAGGGCCTCGCCTTTTCTTTTCCATTTTCTTTTTTTTCTAAAGCTGATTAGGACTAACCAGGGACCGAATTAACATTTTAAAAACATGAGGGTCGTTCTTAAACATACAAATTAATCATTTTAAACATTAGGAACAACATAACCTCTCCTCGCGTGGCTCTCTCTCTTCTTCCATCACTTCACTTCATCTTTTCTTGCATGAAATCTCAACCAAATTTCTCTCAATTTCTCTGTGATTTTTCAAAGAATCCGACCAGCAATACAACAAAGTGATAAATATAGAAGGTAAACAATGTCATGATCATTTAAACTGTGGTGTAAATCATGAACCTAGGATTTTTTTAATTTCTTCGTCGACAGTAATTAACGCTGCTTTGGGTGTTTGTTTTTGAACAAAAGGTATAATATTGTATTGAAATTGAATGGCATTACGTGTTTTAATGGCTAAAGTAGTTCCGAACTACAAAGGAGATTTTCACTGTTCAACTGAAATTTTAAGGCTTTTTATATTTTTTGGTTAAATTCTGATGATTTCTGGGTTCTCTGTGAACCAACGCTACTTTATTTAGTTGCAAATAAAAGTTATTTACTGTTATGTGTCTTGATGTTCTGAACACCATAGTAGCTTCACAATAGTTCATATAAGGTTCTAAACATCTCATTGGATGTTCATGATTTTCTGTAACTAAAATTTGTATCCCCTTGTTTTGCAGAAAAATGGTAAATTTAAGACCGAGAAATTTAACACTGAAAGATGAAGATGATCAGAAGAAGAAGCCTACAAAGACTCCCAAGAAGGGAATTTCTAAAATAAAGGGCCCAGAGCCGAAGAAGAAACCTGAGAATCCTACTACTTTAGATTCAGAATGTACTCCTGCATATTTAGAACCTACTCCGAAACGCCCAACAACAACTAGAACAACTAAAAAAATTGGTTGCGGAGAGTGACGACAGCCAAGGAGAAGTAGTAGGTCCACAAAACAAAAATGAAGCAGGTGATAAACAAGAGGAAAGCCAAAGCCTACCACGAAGTTACGATTTAAGTAAAGGTGGGGAAGATTTCGAGAGGCCTGCAGATGAGGGTGAAAGAAAGGTGGATTTAGATGATGCCGGTATTGATGAAACGTTATTGATTTCTTTTAAGACTGGAGAGGAAGATGGTGGTTAAAACAATGAAAAAGGTGATGATTTAAGTAGAGAAAAAGGAGAAGAAGTAGAGGTGGAAGCAGATAAGTCAGGAAGATTCCAAGAAGCAGTAAAAGAAGAAAAAGAGAGGCGGAGGATATAATTTTAAAAAGCAACTTTATGAAGGATCATGTAAAAAGAGTTAAAATAGATGGGGAAGCTGTAAATAATGCAGGTGGAAATATTGAAGAGGAAGCAGGTGAAGAGAAAGAAACTGAAGGAACATCTGGATTGAAACTGGAGGAAAACAAGGTGATAGTTGAATTGAAATTCATGATTATTCTGAACACAGTGTTAATGTTCTGCACGACCTGTTAATGTTCCCAACATCAGCATGATGGCTGGTAGCTGTCGTTCTGAACACATTACATGATGTTCCAAATGATTGTTGTAGTCGTTCAGAACCTCATCATAACCATATTCCGAACATTTAATTTTTTTCCTTTAATGTGATTTAATATCATTGTGATTCATTTTATTAATTTTATGCTAAAATTATGTGCAGTATGAAGATGTTGGTCATCTTATTTTAAGAGGAACGTTGCGTTTCTCTACGACACATTACTGACCAAGAATGAACCTTTTAATGGGAAGATTACTGTTCAATCGTCGTTGGCTAGGGATATGATACCGTTCAAGGAGGTTTTGAAAAAATTGCAAGTGAGAAAGGGATTTGCCCATAGTTGTTTCGGTCATTTCTTGCAATTACCGGAATATCTACTACTGTGCACCAAGTTGGTGCATAACCTCATCATGCGAAGGATTCTTTGCAAGAATCAGAGAGAGGTTTGGATATCCTTCAATGGATTACCAGCACGTTTTGGCCTATCCGAGTATGCACTAATGACAGGGCTAAACTATGGCTCTTATCCAGATAAAGAGTACATAGAAGAAATGAAAGAAAAGGGGGAATTGTAGAAGTTTGTTGTTGATTATTTCAAGGAGAAGAAGGGGAAGCAGAAGGAGAAAGAGAAAAAGGAAAAGGGGGAGAAGGAGAAGAAGGAAAATGAGGAGAAGGAAAAGGAGAAGGGGAGGGGGAAGCGGAAGAGGGGGGGGGGGGGGGGAAGAAGAAGGTGGAGGAGTCACCCGCACCCTCACCCTCACACTCACACTCATCCTCATTCTCACCCTCACCTTAACCCACCAAGAGGAAGTTTAACAAGCCCAAAAAATCAAAGCACTCGAAGAAAAAGCAAGTTGTGAAGTCTGGTGACTTGCTTGAGTTGGTCTGTTCTGGAATAGTACCTATGAAGTGGTATTTAAATCTGTGCATGGCTTGGGTTGTTCATACTATTCTTTGTGCGAGGGATTCCAAATATGGAATAGAGGAATGTGTGGTGTGCTTGGCCGCCGATCTTGAGGCATTCCAGCATTATCCTTGGGGTTGGATGAGTTTTGAATTAATAATGGAATATTTGATAAAGCCAATGGAACCTCTTGCAGAAGGAAGCAAGACATACAATCTTTATAGCTTTCTATGGGCTTTCATGGCTTGGGCTCATGAAGCTATACCTGCCTTGAGGCCAAAGGATTTACCAAAAGAAAAAACAATCCCAAGGATCATAAACAAGCTTACTGAAATTTGTGAAAGAGATACAGACAGGTTGTTTGAGCAACATGATGTTCGTGTAAGTATTCCATTTTCCATATATGTTATGTAATGTTTGGAACAACTTTGTGTTTGTTGAGATATTTCTACTTGATGTTAGGAACATCTACCATGAAGCACCATCAACTGCTTCACTCTACGATGTACGCAACATCATGGCTTGATATTTTTGAACAACTCAACTTTGTTCCAAACAACTTTGAAAAACTTTTTAAAATTTATTTGATATTTATTTAATTTTGTGGGGTATATTAACAAGTTTTTCACCCTTCCTCATTCCTACTGATGATGAGATGGAGCTGGATTTCGATCAAAATATTGTGCCATTTAAAGACTCTGAGGACGCCTTTATGGATTCTTTGAGTGAATCATTGGCGGATGCTACCAGCGTTGGTCTTGTTGGTGGCACTACAATTTGTATTTTAAGAACAATCCTGTGACCCCTCCAAGACAAGTGATAGAGAGTAAAGCTAAGGAAGGAGAAATTGAGATGATGTTTGGAAGTGATGGGGAATATAATGAAGAGAGAATTGATGGCCTGCAAGATGTGAATATTGACATTGGAAACAAAGCTGATGGTGAAGTTGATGGTATCACTAAATTTGGTATAGTGAAGAGGAGCTCCAATTGCAAAGGATGCAAATCCGATTAATGCAGCGGATAGAGGGAATCAATGGAGCAAAATATTCTGTCTTATGAGCAAAAGATCACAGCTTATGAGATAAATATTGTGGCTTCTGAGCAACGCAAAGGTGGTTCTTCTGGTGGAGATGGATTCGACATCTCCAAATGTAGCAGTTGCAATTGCAAAGATTGCAACGATTGGCGTAAAGGCATGGAGATAGAGATGGTGGCCATGCAGGAGACGATTGATCGGTTGAAGAGCAAAAAAATTATAAAACCCGCAAATCCTGTGAAATCACCACAAACAGAAGAGAAGAAGCATGAACAAGTTGCTCTGAGGTTTCCAGTGGATATTTACAAGCCATTGAAGTGGAAAAAAATGGATGCTATGAACGCATTTATCAGAAAGAGGAAGCAACAAAAAGATATTTTTCTTGGATTGCCGATGAATTTCAAGGATTTCAAAATGCTGATGGACAAGAAAGAGTGGCTGTGGGACATTGTAAGTTTATTTTTTAATAATTTTCTGAACTTCTCATAGTTGTACGGAACAAACTGAGTAAGTTCAGAACATCGTACTTATGCTTGAACAACTCATGCATTTCTAACTTCTTATAGAGTTCTAGAACATCACACATTTGTTCTGAACATCATCGCGAGATGTTCAGAACGACAGACATTTCCTTAACTCACTTATACCCCAGTTTATATTTGTCTCTTATATGTTCTGCAGTATGTTGAAGTTGTGATAACAATGGTGCGAGAGAGGCATTTATAGTACCCCTATCATTACGATGAAAGTGACCTCATTTTGGATATGGCATTCTTGACAAATATGAAAAAATGCTACTACCAACTGAAAGTAGATGTGCAAAAAGATAAGCTACCGCTTGATGTGGTATTGAGGACGTATGAGTTTGATGATGATTTTCTGAAGTGTGCAGATGGAAAGCTACCCTACCTAGGGGTAGGTGTTGGGCTGGTGTTAAGAGGATCTTCGCCATCTTCAACATCAACGACAATCACTACATGATGGTGGTGTTTGACATGGTTGAAGCGAAGGTTTTTGTGTATGATTGCAATCATGGTGTTAATGATGATGAACACCCCATTCTTTACATGTTCCTGATCTATTTCAGAAATTCTAAGCTATTCTAAGACTTGGATCAGAAGTGTAAGGAAGGGGACATGTGGTCGTTTGTGAGAGTACCAAGATCACTTTGTCCACAAAATCTAATAGCGAAAGCATGTGGAGTGTTCTCGTTGATGTACATTGAGCATCTTCTCACAAACACCCCCATGGACAAAATTTGTGACAATGAGGCTGATCGGTGGAGGCAACGTTTGGCCGTTTGTATATATAACGGCAAAATAAAACCTTGATTTGGGTATGTAATATTTGGATAATATTTTAACTTTTATTTTGGTATGTAATTAGGTATGGATGACTTTTATTTTCTTAGCCAAGTAGTGCGTGGCTAATAACTTTTGATGTGCTTAAATGGATAGCTTAATTAGTCGCAATTAAAATAAACATTCAAATATATTGGTCAACTGTTCAACATTCAACAAACAATGACATAATAAAATTTAGACGATTCAAACTGATATTCCAGAACGACCAATTGTTGTTTTTGAGAAATAAAGGTATGTTCCAAACTTCTGCAACATTTATATAAGTTTACCCTGAAATGATAATAAGTCGTTCTTGAACGATAAAGTGTTCCTTAATATAACCACTGATGTTACAAACGTCATTCAACTCATCCACTTATGTTCTTTAGAAAATGAAAAATACATATTATATCAAGACACAAATGGTACAATAAAATAATAAATATATAAAATTATAACTAAAATAAACATAAGCAATCGAACTTAGAGCGTATGTTGTGCAGCTTGTGGTGGTGCTTCAGGTGGAATCAAAGTATGACTGTTGGGTATTTATAAGAGTAAAGTGTCAATCGACGAGTCTGTTGGGAATTGGTTTTCTGGAAAGTGACTTTTGATGAAACTCGTAACCTTTATGTACTATTCAAACGAGGATGCAACTGCTAATTGTAACCATTGTGCCCTTTTAGACTTTAACCTGAAGTTCAGAACATTGGCCTGTCGTTCGGGCGATTGTGCTTATGTATGCGTGGATTACTTTTTTTGTTTAATTAGCAGTGTAATAGTGTTGTCTCAATTGTTCAGCATTTAAACAAACATTCAAATAATATATTTTCGTCATTTGCTCAGTATTTGTTTAGAAAATGAACAAAGCCTATAAATTGTTCATCATTTGTTCAGAACGACATAAAGGTGTTCCTCGCGTAAGTTTCGATGTTCCAAACATGGATATCTCATTGTGTAAAGGATTAATATGATGGTGTTACAGAACGGCGCCTTCACGTTCTGAACATTACATTAGATGTTCTCAACATAGAAGATGTTCTAAACGGATTATACACTTATTTATCGGAACTAGGAAAATATATCCTTAATTGATCATCATTGTCAGCGCTTTACAAAAAGAATTCTAGTTATATTAGCATCCAAACAAAGAAAATACACATCATTGTCAGCGCTTTACAAAAGGAATGATAGTTGTAATAGCATTCAAACAAAGAAACTAGATGATAAACATTCAAAAAAGAGTTATATTATAAATATTAATATAAACATCCAAATCTAGGGTGAAGGTGAGGAGTAGCAGTCAAGGTAATGCATCCCCTTATGACACGACCCGGAATTCGGCTAGGCCGTGCGGGCACCCGACATCCTCCCCTAGACCCGTCGGGCGAACCCTTGCCAATTCAATTAAGAAAATAAATATAATTCAATTCATAAATAGGAATTATTTAAAATTGATAATTTATTGTGAAATTTGAAAATTAAGTCTAAAATTGAAAATGGTAAGGATAAGTATTTGAATTTCAATAAAGTGGCTAAAATCGCAAGCCATAACCCCAGAATAGCCTACCCGAGCAAACTCCCTCTATACCATTTATCTCCCCAAAATCAAAACCCGATCAAAGAACCCGCGACCCGAAATCCCTTTCTTCAACCCGTTTTCTCTAAATTCAAAAGGAATGAAAAACACCAAAAATCGAGATGGTCCCCCTTCTCTCTCTCCAGCTCATCTTCGTACAACAAAGAGCTGTTGGGGTCGTTTTGGGTATTTGGGGATGGCCTTGAGAACCCTAAATTTTTGGGGTATAAAAACCTGTTCATAGGGTAGCGGCGAGGGGAGGAAAAGGAAGCAGCGACAAAAAAGCAGAGAGAGAGAAAAAGGCAGCCTTGAATATTGAGTTCCTAGCAGCCGTGAAGGCAGGGAGGCAGAAGTTTTCTTAAATTCTTTTAAGATATACATATAGCATTGTGATTTTTGTTCAAAATTCGGATATAGTTTCAAAGTTTGAGTCATCATCTTAGTCGAGTGCGTGACTTCAGATTCTACGCTCCTTTTCGCTGCGTCGCAAGAGGTAATATTCTCTCTTATTTAATTTTATGTAAATAAATTTGATAATGAATTTTATATTTGAAAACCCGCTTAAAGAGTTAAAAGTCGTAATCTTTGTTATATGGTTTATGTTAAAAAGAAGAAGTTTGTGTGCGGCTAGCTTTCAAATTTAAAATCTAAGCTTTAATCCTGCTCCTTTTAGTTTGAACCAGTTGTTGTATAATCTTGATCATGAATTATGGTTTGGTTTATAGCGTAAAGAATGGTAAAATTTTGGACACTTACTAGAGAATGAATCGTTTAACCTATATTCCCGTCTACCCTGATTACCATTTTTTAGCGTATGGTGTCAAAGAATTGAATATTTTCATAAGCTTCATATGAAGTTTTGATATTGGAATGTTTAGTTTTACTTTGTTTAAATGAGACCAAGTATAATAAGTTTGATTCATCATCTGCGTAGTTAATCTTTGGTGTTGGCTTGCCTTTTACTGTTTGATCACTTATGAAAAATGAGTTATTTTTGTTCTATTCTTGGTCTAATTTGAGTTTTAAGCTCAATTATTAAGAGAGCATCGTTTTACCTGCATCATGGAATTTTTTTTTTTATTAAAAAGAAACCTGCTGGTCATGTTTCTCGTTACTATTAAAGTGTCTCTATGTATTCTGCTCCTCTTGTTAGTTTAAGCTAATTGGAGAATTGTGTATGTAAAAGAATTTATAACTTTTAAAAGATGTGGAGCCAAAGTTAACAGTCTGTTATGGAGTACAATTCATAAAGTTTGGATCTTTCAAAATGGTCGCTCTAATAGGTTGTTTTCAATAGAAGAAAGGCATGTTCCTTTAAGTTATTCGTTTGCAAAAAAGTAGATAGTAAAAACTTGGAAATAATGTGATTAAAAGCTACTTATTTGGTAGTGATCCTACCATTGAATAAATGCAAGTTCTGTTCCAATTTTTAGATAGTGTTGGCATATTTTCTGTGTGTTATTTCTTTAAGGGGGCTGCATTATTAATTTTTTCTATCAAGGTTTCAAAACAATAAAGCCAAAAGGTTTGTCTAAACAATCTAGTAATGCTTAGTTTTAAGGAAGTTTGATGCTGCCCATTTTGGTTTAGTACTAGATCCCAACTTGAAAGCTAGTCTCATAGAATTATTGATAATGTTCTTGCTAAGCTGGTTGCTTATATCTCGAAACAATTCTTTGATAAAAATTAGATTTTTTACATGTTTTGAGTTCAAATGACATGAGATTATTTTTTTGTAATGAAGTTCTTTAGTTGGAAAATTTAGGGAAATATGATAAAGTTTTAATCCTGAGAGTGGCTATGTAACCAAAATAAGACACCTTTTCATAGTTGTGTGTCAAAGTCATCTTGTCTGCCTCTCTCTAATCTAAAGTTAGGGAAGTGTAATTGATTAATTTACTTTTTTTTCCTGTGAATACCTTGCAGCAAGGTTATTAAACCTGATAGTTGGTCATTAATTGGTACTGCTATATGGATTCAAACTGTTTTTTTTTTTTTTAGAAATGAAAGAATTGAACTTCATTTTGTAAGAAAACTTTAAGATGAAATGTTCATTAGTCTTGGTTGTACTTGGCTATGAGCTCATAGTTATGAAGAACCTTTCCCTTGTTCCTGAAATGTTAAGTTAAAAGATCCATTTTTTTTTGGGTTTTGACATGCTTATTGAGGGGCTAGAAAAGCAGCTTTCTTGTTAAGTATAAAGCCTGCTATATGAGTGCTTATTGAGGGGCTAGAAAAGCAGTTTTCTTGTTAAGTATAAAGCCTGCTATATGAGTATTTTGCTGGTTAGTCATGTAGAATATTCACTACTGAACATGTGGGGACAAATTTGCATTTATTTTAGATGGTATATTCTAATGAAAGTCGGTCAATTCATTCGCATTGGTGAACAATTGGATGAGGTGGTGTCTGTAGCATGATTAAATCTTAAAACCTGCATAACTTAGCTTCTTTTGCTATCATGTCCATTTTTTTTTGCTTGAAAGATTAGCTGAAACATGGAACAACCTGTAAGGAGCACATTCGCATAGGAAGAAATTGATGGTGTAACGTGGACACTTATTCAATGTGTTATGACCTTTTGATCTTTCCTTTTAATTGAATCTGCATGTCTGCTCATTGCCTTCTTCATTTAAACTGATCAAGTCTCCTGGTAAAAGCATGAATGTTAGCAAACATTACTTGAACTCCCTGGGGTATAATCACAATAGTTTAGGCCTGAAGCTGATTCTTGGATGTGAACTGGAAGACTTATTACTATTTATTTTTATTACCTGGTTTAGTTAAAAAGAAAACCTTGAAGGTCATTTAAGAACTTAGATTAAAGTGTGCTATAACTAAACCAAAACCTTGAAGGTTATTTAAGAATTTAGATTAAAGTGTGCTATTTAAAGTAATTTTGTTGCTTAAAGGATCATATTTGGTTTATTTTGTCGAAAATCTCAAGATTGTTTCTCTGTTAAAATGTTTTAGCATGTTGTTTCCTTTTACTTTATTAATAGAGTTGAAAACTTTGTTTGCATATTTGAAGGATAAAAGTGCTACTATAAGATGTCTTATTTAGGCTAAAGGTTTAAAGTTTCAATCATGATAACCTTTGAAGTGTATGTTTAGAATGGAAATAAAAATTTCAAACTACTGCTATGTTTAATGCTCTTTCTCGGGAAGTTATTTTAATTGGTTAGTTGATTAGTGTTCCTTAGTTCATCCCATGGCTGCTTTTGTCACTTGATTTGTTAGTTAAGATTCTTTTCTTATTTTGCATACTAATCTTTACTTATTTTTTTTTTCCTTTGCATGATACACTGTCTGCAAGGTGTTCCATTTTGAAACTCCAAATTCCAAGTATTGTTTGGACCTCTGCATTTGTTTCTAGTGGCCCATGTCTCCTAGCTGCTGGCTGTTGCTTCATTCAGTCCGCTCCCAGTCAACCAATTATTTCAAGTTAATTTAAATTGCGCTATCAAGGCTCGACCGAGAATTATCTCGCTCCCGGATTCTATCTTTAACTTGGTCTTTCATTTTCCATAGGATATTTATGTAAAGCATTTGTAAAATAATTATTTGACATTAATTTATTTGATTGATTGAGTTATTGTTTACTTTTATGATCATTGCCTTTAATTTTGAAATTGCTATTTTATTTATTGCAAATTGGGGCCATTTTAGCAAATGCGTGCAAGTTAAATCATTTTTGCAAATAAGCTTTATTTTAATTAAATAATTTTTCTAGAAAAGCTTACTTGCAAATATTTTGTAAACCTGTCGGATTAACCGTATTTTACGGAATTTCGGAACTGCCTGAAAAACCTTCTTTCGAAATTAACAAAACCTCTTACTTAGGATCTCTGAAAAGACTGCCTTTTTCCAAAAAGGAGTTTTGCACGCATTTGCTTATTCGGTTCCCTGTTTTCCCTTAAATTGGGTGGCGACTCCAAAAACTCCAAAAGAGTTAGTCCATTCAGTTGATATTCCTGAATTTAGCCTTTCGGGGTTAATTTTTTTGGGGTTCAACAGGAATACTCCTGCACTCTCCTGGGGCGGAATACTCCTGCACCCGATACAATGTAAAGCTGAGGCGGAATACTCCTGCACTTAATATCTGACATAAGAGCGGAATACTCCTGCTCTTGGGGCGGAATCCTCCTACCCTCAATATGATACAATGGAGCAGAATCCTCCTGCTCCTGGGGCGGAATACTCCTGCACTCAATATGATATGCAATAATGAATGACATATAATGCATATGAATGCAATGTGATACAATAATAACCCTTCACCGGCGCGGGACTCTCATCGACAGCCGGGAAGTAGATGCCAACTCACAGCCAGAGTACAATGCTCAAATCCTCAATGCAATACCAACAACAGGACATAACATATAATATACAATGTAAATGCAAAGCTAACATGTAATGAGTACGCCTATCGGCAGCTACACACGTAAGCAACACATGGTAGAAAATCCACGAGGCCAGGTGCCTCCAAAGAAACGGATATAAACACTTACCTCTTCCAAAAAGTTGGCATTGCTAATAAAAAACTGCTTTATCCTTTGGTTTCATTACCAAACGATCCCACTCTATTAAATAAGCAGAAAAATATATCAAATTAGGCTAAAGGCTTCATTCCTCTCATCTTAGGGCAATCCGGTTAGGAACCTGATACCCTATTCGCATACGCAATATGCAGGCCAGGCCTATGTACAGGGTTTATGGTCACCTAACCAAATCCTAAATAAATTACATTTATATGTTGCACATAACTCACTGAGTACAAACATATAATCAATTCCATTATCGGGATCCATTTGACCCTTTAAACTATTAATTGAACTTATTAAAACGACGTATAATATTCCAAGTTTTACCGTTAAAACATATTCAAACACACGTAATAAATTCAAATAATGCATTAAGATCATTACCTTAATGTTTCGGGATAAAAATTCTACTATTTTCCCGGCTCTTTTCTCATTTTCTGACATTTTTCCTTGCTGCGTTTTCTATTTTGTTTATCTGTTCTAATGTTTCTGTTCCATTTCCATCCAGGCTAGCTTTAGGATATATATATGTAATCCCCATTCCACCACCTACTTTCTTTGTTTCTTTCCTTTTTTGTCTTTTCCTTTTTCCTTTTTCATTTTCTTTTATTTCCTTTTCTTTTCGTGACAAAAATTAAAACGGTACCCTGTGATATTCAAAATAATTCAAACTTTTGCATACAAGTTATACAAAATATATGTAGTGTACTCGCTAAGGCGGATCTTAAATCGGGTTCCCGAAACTCAAGATGTGAATTTAAATGGAAAAAGGTCAAATTATTTAACTTTCGGCATTTTAGCGGAAACTAGGCGAATAACCTCGAAATTTACATTTGAAAATTCACAAAAGTCACAAATAATCATACAAACTTAACGGCGCTTTCGGATTTTGAATCGGAGCTCATTCACCAAAACCGAGCTCGAAAATCTCTTTTTTATATTTATCAACAATAAAAACTGAAATCTTCTTCCGATGCCTACCAAACGAGATCTGATTTAACTCAAATTTTACAGACAGGTCCTAATGAATATTACAAATATTTTAAAATTATCGGCATGCCAATCAGAGTTCTAACTTCCGAAACGACTGACCGAGGTCGTTTCATTCTCTTCCACTTATACTCTCGTTCGTCCTCGAACGAGCCTAAGTCTAAAGCGAGATTCACGCAGATAACAAGAGAACTTGCACAACCTTCATGAGCTACTCCATGTACATTATTTCTTGATTACAGGATCAGAATTATAACACACCTATCGAACCTTTGGAATAAAATATACCTGGATAATATGATAACACCATTGCACAGCTTATTCTGACTAAGCTGATCCTTCCTCGATCACAAGAGGAGAGTTCTATATTTTCGAAACAAAGATACACGAAACTCTGGATGGATTAACATGATTCAGCCGATAATCACCTCTTCGATATACCTTTCGATATAAAACAGGTCGATGGAACTAAGAATTAGCTCACGTTTGATACAATAGGGGAAGCTTTTGAAGTACCTTGTCACTACACACTATAGAAGATTTAATGCAAGCTATATCATTTTTACGAACGCACTATGCAACATCTCAGTTGATGTTAGTGTTGTTCCGCGAGCTCCTTGTGGGAATGTAATTACTCATATCCTAATGTATGTCAAAGGTTCATCTGAACACAGTCTATCATATATGGATAAGGATCATGCAAATTCTACTGGAAAGTATGATGTAGACCAGGAATGATCTTCAGACTGGACATCAACTTCAGGGTATTGTCTTTGAATTGGAAATATTATGACTTGAAAAAGTGAAAATGAAAGAGACATGTAGTTGGACCATGAGCTGAGGCAGAATACCAGCAACAAAGTTGATTACATGTGCACTTATAACGCTAAAGTAACTTCTCAAAGAGTTGAGGTGTGAAAGAGATATACATACCAATGATGGATTGTCGACAAGCTGCACTAGACCTTTAACTCTAAATTTTCATGAAGTAAAACAGCGTCAGTATGAGGATCCAGCTCTAGTTGAATACAGACAGATTGCCAGAAGAAAACCGGAGTAGCAATACAAGGTTACTACTGATGGTGTTCTCATGTATAAAGATAGACTTTATGTTCCTGATGTTGCAGATTTACGTGGACAGATTATGATAGAGGCACATTATTCCAAATACACTGTTCATCCAGGTTCGATTAAGATGTACCATGATCTTAAGCAGATTTATTTGTAATATGGAATGAACTGTGACATAGCAGAATTTGTGGCTCAATGTTCTAATTGCCAACAAGTTAAAGTCGTGTTATCTTTCCAGACTTTATGCTTTCAGCAGATAGGTATGTATATATATATATATGATTAGGTTGCTAGTTTATCTCTGGCATTAATAGATTAATAGTGGGTTTAGTATCGTGGCCCTAGATTGGGTCGTGGCATAAGTGGTATCAACGCCTTAGAGATTTAGTATTACCATTCAATATTTGGAGGAAGACTCTTCCACTTAAAGCACAGACTCATGCAGCTATTTGAATAGGAATAACCATCACCGCATAGTCTGCTGGACTAGAGAAGATTTAGCTAAAATTCGAACGTAGGCAGACCTAAGCTACCAAACTACCCTTTCGAGTTGCCAAACAGCTGCAACTCTCGAGTTCATAACTCCATACCTTTTCCGTAAACACCACCGCCTGATGGATGGTACTTCTATTACACTTAAAAGCCTTGAAAAACAATAATATGCTTACCCGGCTTCAATAACACGTACTCTGGCTCAACACAGGGAGCATCACAAGCGGCTACCAACTGCCTAAGCTCACTAGTGCCGGACGAAGAAAAAATGGAAATGGACCGAGGATAGAAATAATTAGAGCTTCAGGAAGCTCATCTTCTTATTTGCTTGGCTACCAAAGCTAAACTACTTACGAGTCAAAGTAGCCCAAGAATCGCAATTAAAAAAACAGATATTAAATGAGCTTTATAGAACAACATCCATGCCAATTTGACCTTCCAATAAGAAGGAAACTTTGACAATTTAATAGAAACCCTTTTATAACCCAGACAAGCTCATAGGATAACATGACTTTACTAGCATTTTGAACCAAGAGGAAATACGTAGATCGAATATTACTTACTAATCCCTTTACACTGGAAGAAACGATAACACTTGCTGATGGTGAAGAATTAGGGTCCTATTATCCTACCAACACGAAATTTCGAAAAGAGAGGTAAACTGATTTGACATAATAATAGAAGGTGGAACAACAAGATGCCAAACAGTCAATACCGACACTTACTGCCAAATCTGTCACATTTAAACCAGATCAACTAGGAGGATCTCAGAAATGCCAGGAATAAATCATACAAGAAGCTCACCACTCTACCGCAACCGATTCTTAATAAAAACGACATCCAAGAAAACCATGGAAACATGATAAGACAACCATTTCCAAATCGATCGGAATAATCAAAGCTTACACACATATATAATTAAGGAAAGAAATACTTGGGTCTACTACATCAGATATCTCAACATCCTGCCAGACTGGTAGTTCTTAGATCTGCCTCTGTAGCTGAGCCGAGCCGCTACCCTGATAATTAATTCTAGAAGAACCACTACCACTACGCTCCCGACTTCTATTGGATGGTGGAATTTCTCTTGCTGATTAAGATCTAAATGAAATTTCTTGCGACTGTGCAGGTGCCTGATGATGAGAGAAAGGACGAGTGCCTACTTGCCGGAGTAAGGAAAAACTCCTCAAAGGATAACCGGACTCACGACAATGATAACACCTTTTCGACTAAAAATAGAAGCTGAAAAGATTGTTGATAGTTGTAAAGAAAAGACTGAATCTGATCTTGACGAGCCACTTGCGCACTCTAAGAATTACGTGATACAAGCAAAGATAACCTGGAAGTTGACCTCCCAAAATAATCTAGAACTCTTACCTCCAAAGGAGGTATGGTGCCTACGAGGGCCGTGGGATCTCTTTCTCTCCCGCTCTAAGTTATGGTATGCCTCTTACCTTCGGGCAATATCAACAACAACATCAAATGAAGTCCCACCTCAATTTCTCGAGCCATCTGGGACTTCTAGAAAGGAGAAAGGTCATCAATAAATCTTTGAACATTCTCGGAAGGCTCATGGACTAGTTCTAGTGCATATCAATCTCATATTCTGAAACCAGCAGGCTAACCAACAGGCTACCCTGTCAAATCCACTCAAACTGGCGACACTCTTCATCTCGCTCGCTACTCAAAAGGAACTTTTCCTCGAATCTAGAAGAAAAACTGAACCAAGTTAGCTAATAAGAGAGTGGCCCACCAATCCAAGGCTGGACCCCTGAAACTGGAAAGAAGAATAAGCAACAACATACCGCTCGATATAATCAAGAGCCTGAAGGATACGCTGATATCATTTTATTTTTAAAAAAATCACGAGGTTTAGCTGATGCATTGCTTAAGAATATCGGAAGGTTCAACCGCGTAAAATAATGCAACCTCTTTGGGCACTTAGATCTAACTGTTACCTTGGCTGGCTAACCAGCAAGAACAATTTGTGGCGCACCACATGCTGCTTCTAGAACATAATTTACTGGGGCAACATCAGGGATTGGAACAGGGGCTCGCTGAGACCGAACGTCTCCATCTGCAGCAACCTGGTAGGCTGCCTAGCAAATAATAGACTCTTGCGGTATCTGCGTCGCCAAGATTCTCGTAAAAGCATCGTAGAGAGCCAAGGGAACCACAAGTCCCTGCTCCCTTACTCATCGCGAGCTGGCACAGCTGGGACGTCCATAACTAGATCGTCAGCACGATCAAACACTCTCGGGGCTTGAGTAGCTCTAGCCTCATGCTAGGCTACTTCGTCTTGAACTCATACCGTTTGCTGATTTGTCACACGAGGGTTCACAATTACCACGAACGAATTAACAAAAATACTTTTGCATCCTAGACCGATGCACGATCAAAAAAGAAGGAAGTAAAACTTCCTAAATGCCATCATAGCCCCTCGTAGATAAGTACGGATGTCTACGTACCCATCACCGAGACTATACTAGACACTGTCTTGGTCTGGATAGACTCTAAATTAGGCTCTGATACCAACTGACACGACCCGGAATCCAGCTAGGCCGTGCGGGCACCCGACATCCTCCCCTAGACCCATCGGGTGAACCCTTGCCAATTAAATTAGGAAAATAAATATAATTCAATTCATAAATAGGAACAAGACTTAAAAAAAACACACACAGACATACTGATACCTCTAAGCTGTACAAAAGAAATTAGAGCTGACTACTCAGTATACTAGGTTTTAGGGCTATCCAGACTAGACATCTAAGAGTACAGAAAAAGATAAATACCTCCTGAATGGAGAAAAATGCAACTGAAATAATAAACATAAAACTGGTGGCCATCCGGAATAAAAGTTGGTTCACCCTGACAGCTGAATTCGTCTTCGCTCCTTCATAACGTGGCGAACTCAATCCTAGAGCGAACCTGCCGAAATGAAATAGATAGACAAAAACAAACAGCAAACAAGGGTGAGTCAAAAGGACTGAATAAGCGGGGCAGACTAGCCACCTCAAAGAATAGGATAGCTAGCCAGGGAGAAAAAAAAACAGATAAGCCAAATTTCTCTTATTTAAATTATGAAAAGGCAGAGCCAGATAATAACTAGAAACACGTATGGAATCACAAACTTATCAACAACCAGGAACGTAAGATAGCCAGAATATATAGGTATCCCGAGCACATCAACAATCAGAAAAACATCCTGTTGCGGCGTGCAACCCGATCCATATTTTCATCCTGTTGCGGTGTGTAACCCGATCCATATATTTATACCGCTGCGACGTGCAACCCGATCCATATATTTATACCGTTGCGACGTGCCACCCGATCCCTGCAACCCAGAAATATATAGACACATAAGCAATGCACGTATAAGCAGAACAGTAAATATATACCACAAGTCTACACAATGGTATGAAATGAAATGAAATGAAATAAGATGAAATGAAATATGATGCAAAGGGTCACATGTGCCCGTAATCCTATCCCGAAGCGGAATACTCCTGCATTCGAGGGGGAATCCATTCTGATAACCAACTGGAGCGGAATACTCCTGCACCCGATATAATATAAACCAGAGGGGGAATACTCCTGCACTCTCCTGGGGCGGAATACTCCTGCACCCGATACAATGTAAAGCTGAGGCAGAATACTCCTGCACTCAATATCTGACATAAGAGCGGAATACTCCTGCTCTTGGGGCGGAATCCTCCAACCCTCAATATGATAAAATGGAGCGGAAACCTCCTGCTCCTGGGGCGGAATACTCCTGCACCCAATATGATATGCAATGTAATGCATATGAATGACATATAATGCATATGAATGCAATGTGATACAATAAAAACCCTACACCAGCGCGGGACTCTCATCGACAGCCGGGAAGTAGATGCCAACTCAAAGCCAGAGTACAATGCTCAAATCCTCAATACAATACTAACAACAGGACATAACATATAATATACAATGTAAATCCAAAGCTAAGGCGTAATGAGTACGCCTATTAGCAGCTACACACGTAAGAAACACATGGTAGAAAATCCACGAGGTCAGGTGCCTCCAAAGAAATGGATATAAACACTTACCTTTTCCAAAAAGTTGGAATTGCTAATCAACAACCGCTTTATCCTTTGGTTTCATTGCCAAACGATCCCACTCTATTCAATAAGCAGAAAAATATATCAAATTAGGCTAAAGGCTTCATTCCTCACATCTTAGGGCAATCCAATTAGGAGCCTGATACCCTATTCGCATACGCAATATGCAGACCAGGCCTATGTACAGGGTTTATGGTCATCTAACCAAATCCTAAATAAATTACATTTATATGTTGCCCATAACTCACTGAGTACGAATATATAATCAATTCCATTATCGGGGTCCATTTGACCCTTTAAACTATTAATTGAACTTATTAAAACGACGTATAATATTCCAAGTTTTACCGTTAAAAGATATTCAAACACACGTAATAAATTCAAATAATGCACTAAGATCATTACCTGCATATTTCAGGGTGAAAATTCTACTATTTTCCCGGCTCTTTTCTCATTTTCTGGCATTTTTCCTTGCTGCGTTTTCTATTTTGTTTCTCTGTTCTAATGTTTCTGTTCCATTTCCATCCAGGCTAGCTTTAGGATATATATATATATATGTAATCCCCATTCCACCACCTACTTTCTTTGTTTCTTTCCTTTTTCGTCTTTTCCTTTTTCCTTTTTCATTTTCTTTTATTTTCTTTTCTTTTTGTGACAAAAATTAAAACGGTACCGTACAATATTCGAAATAATTCTAACTTTTGCATATAAGTTATACAAAATATATGTAGCATACTCGCTAAGGCGGATCTCAAATCGGGTTCCCGAAACTCAAGATGCGAATTTAAATAGAAAAAGGTCAAATTATTTAACTTTCGGTATTTTAGCAGAAACTAGCCGAACAACCTCGAAATTCACTTTCAAAAGTTTACAAAAGTTATAAATAATCATACGAATCCAACGGTGCTTTCGGATTTCGATTAGGAGCTCATTCGCCAAAACCGAGCTCGAAAAACTCTTTTTGATATTTATCGACAATAAAAACTGAAACCTTCTTCCGACGCCTACCAAACGAGGTCTGATTTAACTCAAATTTTACAGAAAGGTCCTAATGGATATTACGAATATTTTAAAATTATCGGCACGTCAATCGAAGTCCTAACTTCCGAAACGACTGACCGAGGTCGTTTCACCTTATCAGCAAGTAGCCCTATGAGCATTCTTTTCATCCTTCGCATTTTCTTCTTCATCTTTCTGATGTCCTTTTTGTAGACATGGAGGAAGCTCTCAAACTAGAATTTCCAACCCCACACTTCTGCCCTAAGTTGTTCCAATATGTCAATCGCCCTTTCAGTTTGTGGTGAGTCTGGAAATGATAATGCAACAGTAGTGTTTTGCCTAGAGGTGGAAGCTCCTCTTGCCGTGGAGCCACCTCTTGTTCGTACTCCTATTAAAGATGGTTGATGAGCCATTTTTGTTGATGAATAGTTTGAATTGTGGTGAGTCTGGAAATGATAATTAATGTGGATTGAAATGATTTGAATTGTAAGTTAATGAATGTGGATTAAAATGGTTTGAATTGTTAGGTACTTATAGGAGTAAAGAGATGCAACCGAAACATTTGTTTTAACGTGACTGGTCAGCAACTTATATTGTAGCCGTTTGTGTATTTCAAAGTTTGAATCTGTAGTTCGGAATGTCAGCCTATATAAATATAATTCGTATAGCGTATCCTTGACAAGATGTTACGAACATCATTTCGACCTAGCTGCAACCTAATGTGGCTGTTTGGTGTATTGGTATTTGCAATTTGTATTGTAGCTGTTTGTGTATTTCAATTTTTGAATGTATAGTTTGGAATGTCAACGTACATAAGTATAATTCGCGTAACTTATCATTTACAAGATGTTCCGAACATCCTTTCGATCTAGCCCAAACTCGTGATCAATTATTACATTGGGCGCGTGAACAACATTTATTTACCAATGGTAATAAAATATACCACCCAACACATTATATATCCGTTCATTATTTATCAAACCAGTTTACAAAAATAAATCAAACATCCAGTTTAAAATGTCTAATAGATTAGTTAATAGTGGCAGTGTAGTACCATTTTGTCGATGTGGAGATTATGCAGAGTTAACAATATCGCGGACTCAAGTAAACTCAGGAAGGACGTTTATGGATGCAAATATGGACAGGTTAGTTGATGGGTTTATTTTTTTCTTGTATTTATTTGTTTGTTGTATTTATTTTTTTCATTTTTTTCTTGTATTTATTTTCTTCTTTTTATGTAGGGAAATGAATGCAACTACTTTAAATGGTATAATAAAGAGATGCCAGATCAAGCGAAGAGAGTAATATGGGGTCTACTTAAAAAGTTGAAAGCTGTTAAAGAAGAGAGGAAAGAGGCACGGTTATGGCGAAAAAAATTGGGTGTTGTCGTAGTGCTAATTGTGGTGCTAATTGTTCTCATATTTTGTACTTGGATCAAATGTTGGTTCATAGTTTAGGTTCTATTTATTTTCACTTGTTATGTTTTATGTACTATGATCAAGAAATTTCATTTGAACTTGTTATGTTGTGGAATAAATTACGATTGTACACTAAGTCGTTCCACACGACACACTACATATTTCAATCATATCGCCATCTGTTCTGAATATTTTGAAAATCTATACAATGAAGATGGTAACAACAAAATGAGGGCGCTCCGAACGACTGCATAATGTGACAAACATCAACGTCATGTTCGAAACAATTATGGTAGATGGATCATCATTTCTCACTCTGACAACTATAATTGGTCATTTCTACTGATAATGATCATCATTTCTCACTCTAACAACTATTATTGGTCATTTCTAGTGAAAATGATCATTATTTGTCACTCTTACAAGTATAATTGGTCATTTCTAGTGATAATGATCATCAATTTTCACTCTAACTACTCTAAGTGGTCTTTTGTGGTGAAAGTAGATGAATTTATCACTCTTACAACTATAACTGGTCACTTATAGTGACATTATCATCATAATTTATCACTCTAACTACTCTATTTGGGAAAAAGTACGATGAAGATAGAAACAATTAATGACTGCACTCGGAACGACTCACTAAATGTGACAAATATCAATTGGATGTTCGGAACCACTAGATGATGGATGGATCATCATTTCTCACTCTAACAAGTATAATTGATTATTTCTAGTGATAATGATCATCACTTGTCACTCTTATAAGTATAGTGGGTCATTTCTATTGATAATGATCATCACTTGTCACTTTTACAAGTATAATGGGTTATTTTTACTGATAATGATCATCATTTATTACTCTAACAAGTATAATTGGTCATTTCTACTGATAATGATCATCATTTCTCACTCTAACAAGTATAATTGGTCATTTTCTATTGATAATGACCATCATTTGTCACTCCAGTTACTCTAAATGGTCGTTTCTAGTGACAATGATCATCATTTGTCACTCTAAAAAGCGTAATTGGCCATTTCTAGTGACAATGATCATCATTTCTTACTCTAACTACTCTAAGTGGTCTTTTGTGGTGAAAGTTGATGAATTTATCACTCTTACAAGTATAAGTGGTCACTTATAGTGATATTATCATCATAGTTTGTCACTCTAACTATTCTAATTGTGAAACAATACGGTGAACATAGAAACAATTAAAGATCATGCTCGGAACGACTCATTAAACGTGACAAACATCAATTCGATGTTCGAAACAAAAATATATGGATAGATCATCATTTGTCACTATAACAAGTATAATGGGCCATTTCTAGTGATTATCATCATCACTTGTCACTCTTACAAGTATAGTGGGTCATTTCTCCTGATAGTGATCATCTTTTCTCACTATAACAAGTATAATTGGTCATTTCTACTAATAATGATCATCATTTCTCACTCTAACAAGTATAATTGGTTATTTCTAGTGAAAATGATCATCACTTATCACTCTAACAAGTATAATTTGTCATTTATAGTGATAATGATCATCACTTGTCACTCTTACAAGTATAGTGGGTCATTTCTAGTCATAATGATCATCATTTCTCACTCTAACAAGTAGAATTGGTCGTTCTAGTGATAATGATCATCATTTGTCACTCTTACAAGTATAGTGGGTCATTTCTAGTGATAATGATCATCATTTGTCAGTCTTACAAGTATAGTGGGTCATTTCTAGTCATAATGATCATCATTTCTCACTCGAACAAGTATAATTTGTCATTTCTAGTGATAATGATCATCACTTGTCACTCTTACAAGTATAATTGGTCATTTCTAGTGATAATGATCATCAATTCTCACTCTAACTACTCTAAGTGGTCTTTTATGGTGAAAGCTGATGAATTTATCACTCTTACAAGTATAAGTGGTCACTTATAGTGATATTATTATTATCATATTTGTCACTCTAACTACTCTAATTGTAAAACAATACGATGAACAAAGAAACAATTAAAGACCGCGTTCGAAACGACTCATTAAATGTGATAAAAATCAATAGGATGTTCGAAATAACCCTATGATGGATGGATCATCATTTGTCTTTCTAACAAGTATAATGGGTCATTTCTAATGATTATCATCATAATTTTTCACTGTAAAAAGTATAGTGGGTCATTTCTAGAGAAAATGATCATCACTTCTCACTCTAACTACTCTAATTGGAAAACAATACGATGAAGATAGCAACAATAAAACAACGCGCTCCGAACGACAATTATAATGTGACAAACATCAATAACTTGTTTGAAACAACCCTATGATAGATGATCATCACTTGTCACTCTTACAAGTATAATTGGTCATTTCTAGTGAAAAATATCATCACTTGTCACTCTTACAAGTATAATTGGATATTTCTACTGATAATGGTCATCATTTCTCACTCTAACAACTACAATTGGTCTTTTTAAGCGAAAATGATCATCATTTGTCACTTTTACAAGTATAGTGGGTCATTTCTAATGATAGTCATCATCATTTGTCAATATAACAAGTATTATTGGTATTTTCTAGTTAAAATGATCATCATTTCTCACTCTAATCGAGAAATTTGGTCATGTATAGTGATAATAACATTCATTTATCCCTTGAAACGACCTCGGTCAGTCGTTTCGGAAGTTAGGACTCCGATTGGCGTGCCGATAATTTTAAAATATTCGTAATGTCCATTAGGACCTGTCTGTAAAATTTGAGCTAAATCAGACCTCGTTTGGTAGGCATCGGAAGAAGGTTTCAGTTTTTATTGGCGATAAATATTAAAAACAGATTTTCGAGCTCGGTTTTGCCGAATGAGCCCCGATTCGAAATCTGAAAGCGCCGTTTATTGAGTCCTTTTGACTCACCCTTGTTTGTTGTTTATTTCTTGTCTATCTGTTTCGTTTCGACAGGTTCGCTCCAGAATTGAGTTCGCCACGTTGTGAAGGAGCGAAGACGACTTCAGCTGTCAGGGTGAGCCAGCTTTTATTCCGGATGGCCACCAGTTTATTGGTTATTATTTCAGTTGTATTTTGTTACCTTCAGGAGGTATTTGTCTTCTTTGTACTCTTAGATGTCTAGTCTAGATAGCACTAAACCTAGTATGTTGGGTAGTCAGCTGTAATTTCTTTCGTACAGCTTAGAGGTATCAGTATGTCAGTATTTTTTTAAGTCTGGTTCTTATTTATGAATTGAATTATATTTATTTTCCTAATTCAATTGGTAAGGGTTCGCCCGACGGGTCTACGGGAGGATGTCGGGTGCCCGCACGGCCTAGCCAGATTTCGGGTCGGGTCGTGTCATCCCTGGAACATACTGATGCCATTCCGAGCATATATTTTAGTGTTGGAACACATTGTTTATGTTCTGAACTAATTGTAAGATTTTATTAACTTTTCCATAAATGGAGGATTAGAACAAGAGGTCATTTGAAACATCGTATTGTTATATCCTAAACGACAGTTGATGTGTTGTGAACTATAAGAAAATATGATGGTTTTCAGACATAATTTCATAATACTAATTAAACACCTTCATAATAATACTAATGGAACAGAGATAACAATAGCATCTTGATAAACATTACAACTACTTAAATAATTAATATATAATTGCATCTTTGTTATTATTTTGGCCAGCAACACCTCCACCGAAGTGATTTTCCAAAAGCTTCTCAATCCGGTGTAACTGCAATTGCATCTCTTCAAGTTTTGTCTCAAGTGTTTGAATGACCCTTTCACTATTATCTGCAACTTCCTTAATGTCAACGACCTTAAAGTGCACGTCTAGCAGTCTAGCAGGAACCGACTTGTTTGGAAGGTGTCGGACTCGGTGGTACTTATTTCATGGATCGTTCAATGCATCATTGGCCATCTGCATGCAAGTTGTTTAAAAAAAAAAAGAATCAAAGTTGAGTTATGTTAAAGGAAATATAAACAGATTAGATTTAGAAATTGTTTTAGGAAAATTTTTTTATATATATATATATATATATACAGACACACATACACATAAAACCACAAAAAATACTTAGAAAATATGAAAAAATTGAGTACCTCAACTTGTTCTTCGTTGATGTAGAAAATGAAGGTAATACTTGGTAAATGCTACGACTATGAATTGTGAATTTAGTTCATCAAGAGGGTATATATAGATGGTTTGTAGTGGCTTTTCATTTGTAGTGCCTTTTCAGTAGCCGAAGCAAATGAAGGGACGCATATTTACAAGTGTGAATGTGTTTTGTCATGACTGTTGCAGCAACTTGTATTTTAGTCGTTTGGTGTATTGGTATTTGAGCAACTGTTCATTGTAGCCGTTTGTGTCTTTCAAATTTTGAATGGCTAGTTCGGAACGTCATGTATACAAGTATAATATAATATCCTTGACAAGATGTTTCGAACATCTTTTTGAAGGTAGTACTTGGTAAATGCTACGACTATGAATTGTGAACGAATATTAAGATTTTCTTGTATTATAATGCCTTTACCGATGTTCCGAACAAGTAAGGTTATCACAGGCTCCCTCATGCTTGCACATGGAAAAAGAAGGACCTCACAAGCTTTCACATGGACTTCACATGCCTTGACATCATTCAGAACATCACATTGTAATATCCTAAACAACAGTTGATGTGTTGCGAACAATAAGCAAATATGTGCACAATATAAATTAAAAATACAGTAAAGCAAAAATGTGCACAACATAAATTAAAACTGTAGTAAAGCAAATATATACACAATATAAATTATACAAGTAGGACGAAAAGTCCATTATACAATTCAAATGGAAATCCAAATAAACGAAATTGTTCAAACATTACAACAAGGACGAAGCTTCTTCCAATTCACAAATTCAATTTGTAGGCTGACTTGTGGCTTCAGTTCCACTACGGCCAACGGGGCATGTATTTTTTTTGTGACCATATCTGTTGGGGTGCCACATTTATTTTTTCTCTTTGGAAGACGTTCCCCAATCGGTCGAATCTGGTTAACCTTTCTCCTTCCACGGTTGTTCGGCTTTGAGGGAGGAGGCACTGGATAAAGTATCTCTTCAGCAGGGACGACCCAGGATTCTTCAGGAGGTACTGCATAGACAAGGATGTATGCTTGTGTTGTGTAATATCTAGAGGTCTATTCATATACTCTACTTCTATATTCATCACCATGCAACCCCCTAATTGTTGTCGTAGCATGTACACAAGGTAACTCATCAAGATCAAACTCCCTACACGTACGTGTCCTCTTATATAGATCAACTTCTGCCTCAAACCCTGGACTAATGTTTTCGAAACCATAAGTTCCCTTCCTGTTGACAACTAGCTTATCTCCCACTTCTTTATTCTTCCTTATTTTTATTTCAACGTCTGGGACGCATAAACTTGGGTGGTTGATTAACTTCATAGCCCTAGTATGGAATTTTTCTGCAAAGTTCCTACCTATATCTTTCAAGAGGGCGCAACGGGGTATTCTCTTTGCTCCTTCAGTATGGAATTAATGGACTCAGCTATGTTTGATGTCATAACTTCAAACCTATTAAAAAGAATAGATAGGATAATAATTCAAAGATGTTCCTAACATAAAGCACAAGTGCCGATATAAGAATAAGAAGTGCGGAACATTCATGATGTTCCTAAAATTAAGCACAAGTTCAGAACGACAAGAAGAAGTATATCTGTAAAAAAGTATATATTCCTACAAAATGTTCTGCACATCAATGATATGTTCGAAACGCCTTTTGGGACGTTTGGAGCAGAGAAAGGCATGACAGTAATATGAGACCTTGTTATTATACTTTACCTGTTTCCTGGAAAATATAATCTGCTCCATCAATAATAGCCAACAACATTTTCAAGATAATCCGCTACACTCCAATCAATAGTCATGATCTCATTCATAGCATCAGTGAACTCGTCTAGCCTGTATGTCTTTGCTGCAGTGTAGTATTTATGAAGACTGATTCCAAACTGAAACTTTGATCGGATGTTTTCACCAAGGTGCCACATGCATATTCCATAGTGTGCAGAAGGAAACGCTTGGGCGACCATCTTCGAGATGCTCGGATGTCTATCCAAAACAATGCACAACTCTTCAATATCTGAAACTATGTTGCGTAATTGTTCGAAAAAGTACTCATATGAGGCATCACACTCTTTGTCTACAACACAAAAAGCAACAGTGAATATGTGACTCATTGAATCCTGAGCAACAAAAGACAACAACACCTCTCCATACTCGCCAGATAAATGTGTGCCATCAACGGCTAGGACTTTTCTCACGTAAATTAATCCCCTGATCCACGCTCCATAAGAGAGGAAAAGAAATAAAAGAACTTCCCTGTGCTAGAAAGCCGCAAATCTATCTTGGTTCCTGGATTCTTACACCTAACCATCATCACGGCCCCTTTTTAAACTAAAAAAAGAAAATTAAAGTTTTAAAGGTCTGTGACGGGTATTAATAGGTACACTAATATTTAAGAGATTTCGGAGTCGCCACTTGACAAGTTAAAGCTGTGCCAAGCCACCAAAGTAGTGTACCTAGAACACCTTTGACTCGTAAATGGTCTGCGTCAGAGTTCCGGGTAAGGATCTCGGTTGACTCGCGGGAAGGTGTTAGGCACCCCCGAGTCCTGTGCCAAGCACAGTTGCTTTTATTGGCGCATTTCGACTCTTTGAAGTTGTTTCTAATATTTGCCTTTATTTTGTTACGCTTCAATTTATCATTAATCTTCCCCATTCAAACAAATGAAACTCAAATCAAATATAATAGCGCGAGAACTTCACTCGTTCGAAGTCTTCCGACTTAAATCAATGAAATCGCGCAGGTACTTCACCCGTTCGAAATCTCTTGATTTAAATGAGTTCATGTGAACATTGAGTTATTTTATCCGGTCTAATGAACTTTGCCTAGCCATGCTTATATTAGTTCGATATTTCATTAAAATGAAATTAAATGCCATAATAGTTTCCGTCAAAATGTTTCAAATCAACCCATTAAACCAATTCAAACGTGTTAGCTTAGAATGTTGTTGACCGTGTCTATCTGTTCAAACTTTAAAATTTACATGATTTGCATATATGTCCTACTCTTGCCTTCATTTTTCAGTTCTGTCCCCTATTTACATAAGTTGTACTCTTACTTATTATTTCATTTGCAAAGTCTGGTTTGCATATAGTGGAAATCTGTATGCAAACTTCATTTGTAAATGTTTAAAAGCCCATGAGATAGTTGGCCCAGATCTGAGTTATTTTTCTTTTGAAACATAGCCCATTTCATACAAAAGTTCTCAAATATTTTAGTACATACAACAGCTGGGAAGATACATACTAATCATAAGAAGAAGAAAAACGAACTGCTTGGGCCTAGATTAGCCTATTTTATACATATTCAAGCTTTGAACGAGGTTGAAAATTACATATAATATACAAAAGACTGAAGGGTAAATTAAAAAAACCCTTAAGAAGTAGCAAGAAATGACCACCAAATCCAGCAACAGCAGCAGCGAAGACAGCACCTTAAACAACCCTTTTTGACCCTAAAAAGAACATCTAACTCATGCCTAGACTTATCTCACTATTAACTCTTCTTCCTTTCTTTTCTCACTTTCTCTAATTTTTACTCTCGGATCTGAATTTTTAGAGTGAGAAGTAGTATTTTTAGCTCTTAGTGAAATGTAGACAGGAAGTGTTTTCTGATGTGTCTTGGTGTGTCCCTTTTCACAGACAGGGAGAGTCCTTTCATAGCTGAAATTTTCAGCTAACTTGCCCCTTCCCAAACCTCCAAAAATTAAAGTACTTTTGCTAAAAGCCAAACAAAGCATGTTGTATAATTAATGTAAAGCAAAAGGGGGTGGAGTGTTGGCAACTAAAAGGACAAAGTCACATGTGACACACTTGCTTTTCAGCAAAAGTCCCGAGAATCCTATGTGAAAATTCAACTTTATTAGCTGACTTTGTGCCTTCATTTGTCCCTTTTGATTCCCCCTTTTTAACTTTTAACTTTTCCAGATTTTAACTAAACTTAATTAAGCCAAACTCATCCACTAACATGACCCTTTAACTCAAACAAAAAAAATGCTCCCAGCCCCCCAAAATCCTGCCAGATTGAGTGTTAACTCAATTAAGTCCGCAATGAGGTCACACTGACCCTTTGAACTCCCAGCAATTCACAGAAAACACAAGCAAATAGGTAACACTAAAACAAACAGACCAGGCTTGGTACAAAACAAAAATAGGGTGTAAAACCTCATATGCTTTTCATGGAACTCTCCCTCACAGTCAGCACCTAAACTCATATACAAATCGGATAGCTTTTAAGCTTTGGACATAGACAAACAATCATCAAAACATTTCCAACCCCGACTAGCCAAAATAGAATACTTTCTTTCATTTTTTAACTGAGATAATCATGACAAAACAGAGTGATCTTGATACCGTTCTGAGTGATAAAGCGCAAATCACATGAATCCTTACCCATGAGTTAAGACTAGCGGTGGAAATGACACGAATTCCAAACAATACATGACAACTTTCAAACTCGAGCAGTGCAGCAAAGTACCATAATTGCAGACATAACAACTACAATGAACAGCTTAATCAGGGAAAACTAAAACCATTTCAAACAAACATCACCCTAAAGTACAAACCAGAAGCACATATGAACTTGAGCGAGTTCGATTTATGCGATCAAACAGACATACATGTGATTCTTAACTCCTACACTTGGTCAATCCATTTTTCCTAACTGAAACATCTAAACAAAATTTCTTGAATGAAAAGAAAGGAACAAAAGTTTTCTTGCCTACACTGCTGCAAACTGCTATCTTCTCGTCGTCATTGCTGCGTCGACGTCGCTGAAATACCACCAGCGGTGCACCTCCAACGGCACAATATCATCGCTTCCAATTGCACCAACTGCTTTCTCACCACTGCCTCGGACAAAGATCCTAACAACGCCACCACGACCTCGTTGCCATTGCTGAACCACACCAAAATACAGTGCCAAACAACCTCGCCATCAAGCCAAGCTCCAAGCTAACAGCGCCATTGTGCTGTTGCGTCGATACTAGCAGCATCGCAACCTATACCACCACTAACACTGACTTTACTCCCTCATTACCTCCGCAGCACAACAGTTACATCGTCACTATTATATCAGCCAAAGCAAGGCCAATGTCACAGCCCCCTTTACTGCATTGATCAACACCCATACGAGCAAGAAGGTATGATAAGACCCAAACCCCCACAAGACCCTTCACTCGGAGCCAAGCTAAGGACATCCAAGGAGTACACCTACACTTGATGAGGAAGGGCCTAGAAGAGGGAAGCGATTGGAAGCCGTTCCGAGTGCTTAAAGTGCAAGGGGAGAAGTCCAGCGCCTTGGGCGCCCCGCCTGAAGAGCCAGGCGCCCCGCCTGAAGAGGCGTAGGCCTGGGCGCCCCGCCTGAAGGAGCCAGGCGCTCCGCCTGGGCAAACCTAGGCCTGGGCGCTCCGCCCAAATCCCAGGCGCCCCGCCTAGGCCACCCCACTGATCATTTGGCCGGGCGCTCCGCCCGGAATGCTGAAGGACGTGATTCCTAGCTATGTTAAGACTATTTTGACCCTACGTGGTCCTATGTTCCTAAGCCTAAGTGTGGGCATATTAGACCTTTCATATGGTGTCTAAAAACACCTATAAATAGCTAGTTGTCTTATTATTTTCATTAGCTTACCTTTGATGAAAAACAAACACTTGTGTTGAAGAGTTGAACTCTTATTGAATGAAAAACCTTGATTTGGGACTTGTTCTTCCTCTAGCGGATCTAGATGAATTCCAATCCCCCCCCCCCCACCATTCTACTTGCGTGCTCACGTTAGCTCGAGGGTAGTTGCCTAGCATAGGTGTTCTTGACCTCCTCTCGGGGTGTAACGGAACAAGTTCTCCGTTTCTACTTGAGACTTGTGATCGAGATACGTCTCGTTCTTATCCTTTTTATTTTCCGCGTTTGATTCTTATCAGTTTGGTATTAGAGCGAGGTTCGGGTATCGTTCCTACGAACCCCGACCCTTGATTCTTCGTGCCTAGTATCTTCTTTTAGTTTTCTTGTTGTTGAAGTTATTGGGAAAAAGAAAATTAAAAAAAAAAAAATTGAAAAATTCAAAATTCAAAAATTGGCATAACTTTTTGGTGTTTGTGAATTGTGATATGGGTGTTATGGATTCTTGATTGTGATTGAATTCCCGTTGCTTGGGTACCAAAATTACTTGGATTGGTGAAGTTTGAAAAATCGAAACCCTTAAACCCTACTAAACCCTTGTTCTTGAGGAATTTGCTTGATTTTGGGTTGTGTGGTTGTGGGGTTTTGGATTTGATTGCCGGGGATTGATCTACTTTTGAAAACGAACCATTTGCAACAAATTTGGTGTGAATCGGAGTTGTATAACATTGATTTTGAAGAATCGAAACCCACCTTTTTGACCCTTTTGAAAATTGAGAAAACCCAACTTGAAACTTGAATCATGATTGTGCCTTGTTTATTTCTTGGTTGGGTGTGAAAATCATTGGGGTTTGGTGGTTATACCAAAATACAACTTCGGGTACTTCGAATTTTGGAAGAACACGTTGGAATCGACCAAAAAGTTGGGTTGAAATCGAAGAACACGTTGTTGAAAAACCCAGGTGTTCTTCGACCAGGCGCTCCGCCTCAAGTTTGGGCGCCCCGCCTGACCAGTTCATAGTCCAGGCGCTCCGCCCCATCCCCAGGCGCCCCGCCTGCCCGACCTCACTGACTAATTTTTGAGGCGCTCCGCCTGAGCCCTGAAACTTGGGAATCGGGTAGTTTCTTCTAGGATTACTTGTTTCTTTGTTGCCTAACCTCTAATTAGTGTTGATCTAAGTAATCTTTCTACTTAATTAACACTAATCTTTCATTGCTTTTAGGCTAATTCGTGCATTAGTTGGAGAGTAGAATTCCAAGAAGAATCCTAGACTCTTTTTGATTCAAGTCCTCACTTCAAAGTGCCTAGCTTTCATTGAGTCCTATTAACTCCACTCACCCCGGAGTGTGCTTGACTCGTGAATAGTTTGGTTGAGTTGAGGAATTGCTACTCATCTACGTGAAGCTTTGGAACCACAAGTCGAGTGAAATACCCACCGTCACTATACGAGAGAGCCGAGTGATCTCAGGTGAGGGAGTGTGTGAGGTTGTTTTCTAACGTTTGTTACTTGTGTAGGTACAATGTCTTCCGAAGGAGATGATTTTGCAAAGAGTGCCCTTGCTACTATCCTCGCCAAATTGGATAGTATGCACTTGAGGATTAAAAGCCTCGAGCGGGTGAACTCTAGTGCTCTAGTTGAGCAAGGGACTTCTAATGTCCCCTCGGAGAAAGGGACCCCGAGCGTCCAAGCCGAGAAAGGGACCCCGAGTGTCCCGGTTGAAGTCTCAAGTACTCTTAACTTTACTCCGGAACAAGTTAGCCATGTCATTGAATTGCTCAATCAACAACGGGCAAAGGAGGAGCGAGAGAGACTTGATAAAGTGTTGGGCAATACCCAACGAACGGGCATTCCCCGTATCTTGGATAACCCCCCAAGAAACATTCCACTACCAAGGCCCATCCGAAATGTGCAACCTCTTGAGCAGGCCGATGAAGCTCAAGAAGGGGAGGAAGCTGATTATGGTGATGATATGTATGGGTTTGATGATCACTTTCAACCAAGGCGAGGTATGAATTGGGGTCGAAATGTGGATAGAGGTAGGGGCCGAGGTCGAGGGCCACCTATGGGTTATGTTGGAGGGAATGCGAGGAGGGAGTATGGTGTGAATGAAGATCACTATGGGGGCCAACCGGAGCCTTTCCGTGGGGGTCGTGACAACACCAACATCAATAGTGTGAAGTTTAATCTCCCAACCTTTAAAAGGAATTGTGATCCGGCGGCTTATATTGAATGGGTGCTACACATGGAAAGATTGTTTGACACAAATGAGATGACCGATGAGAAGAAAGGTACCTATGCTATTTCATCCTTTGAATCCTATGCATCTACTTGGTGGGAATCCATCAAGAGATCAAGGAGGAGAGCGGGAGTTCCCGTGATTATGGGTTGGAATGACTTGAAGGGTATCATGAGTATCAAGTACATCACTCCTAGATATCGGCAAGAGCAACTCAAGAAACTTTATG
The DNA here is from genome assembly GCA_037355625.1 of Petunia x hybrida. Classification (NCBI taxonomy): domain Eukaryota; kingdom Viridiplantae; phylum Streptophyta; class Magnoliopsida; order Solanales; family Solanaceae; genus Petunia; species Petunia x hybrida. The sequence continues at coordinate 63,507 of JBBBVM010000045.1, forward strand.
AGTTGAAGCAAGGTGTCAAAACGGTGCATGAATATTTTGATGAGTTTGAAAGAACTCGAATGGCCTTAGATATGGACACCGAAGATGAAGAGCAAGCCGTGATCCGTTTCATGAATGGTTTGAGCTATGGTATAGCTTCACAATTGAGATTGCATGCTTATCTTTCACTCCAAGAAGTTCTTGATGCCGCTATTCAAGCCGAGCAATGGCTTGAGAAAGAGAAGTCCAATCGTTACAAGAGCAACACTTCTACTTCCATGAACAATCAAAGGATTGGAAAAATCCTACTCCCAATGCAAAATTCACAAATGCAAGTGGCCCTAGTGGAGCAAGTGCTAGTAAAGATGTGAAGAAGCCGTTTGAGAAGTACACACCCAATGTGGGAGGTAATTCTAAAACTCAATTGAATACTCCTACTTCTTCTTCCATTCAATGTCACAAATGCAAGGGGTATGGACACTTTGCTAAGGAGCGTCCTACGAAGAGGACCATGGTTCTTGTTGGTGAAAATGTCTATGAACAAGAGAGTGAACCGGAGGATGATGAGGGTGTTGAGGGAGATGAGGGAGTAGAGGAGGATGATCTAGATGACACGGTAGAGGATGAGGAACCTCATACTTTCCTAGTAGTGAGGAGGAGCCTAGGAGCTATGATTGTGGAGGATGGTGAAACCTTGCAAAGGGAAAACCTATTCCATGCTAGGTGTCGTGTTAAGGGTGTTGTATGCTCTATGATCATTGACTCCGGGAGTTGTGCTAATGTTGTGAGTCAATCTCTTATAACCCAATTGAAGTTGCCTACCGTGAAGCATCCCAAGCCATATCGATTGCAATGGCTTAGTGAATGTGGGGAGCTAAAGGTAGTAAAGCAAGCAATGATCAAGTTCAAAATGGGTAGTTATGTTGATGAACACTTGTTCGATGTTCTGCCCATGCAAGCTTGCCACCTTCTCTTAGGAAGGCCTTGGCAATTTGATCGACAAGCGGTCCATGATGGGCGTGTCAACACTTACACGCTCCAACATGAAGGGAGGAAATTTGTGTTGAAGCCCCTAACTCCCAAACAAGTGAGTGATGACTACAATAGGATGAGGGAGTTGAGGGAGGTGGCAAAGGAAAAGTCAATCATTGAGACTAGCCCTTTGTCCAAAAGCATGGTGGCAATCCCACCTTCTTCTTCTACCGGTGGCATTTGTGCCATGATGCAACCGGGCGAGATCCTAAAAGGAAATGATGGCACCAAGTTTCTCCTATGCCTAGTGCACAAAGGTATGATCCTAAACTCTAATTGTGATTTTTCTTCTAACCCTTTGCCTAGTGTGTTTGAGAATGTCTTGAAGGATTTTGGGGACATGTTCCCGGATGAGATGCCGGATGGATTGCCTCCTTTGAGGGGTATTGAACATCAAATAGACTTTGTCCCGGGATCTCAAATCCCAAACAAGCCGGCCTATAGGAGCAATCCGGAAGATACAAGAGAATTGCAAAGGCAAGTTGATGAATTGCTCACTAAGGGCTTGGTGAGGGAGAGCTTGAGTCCATGTGTCGTACCCGTGATCCTTGTTCTCAAAAAGGACAGCACTTGGAGGATGTGCGTTGATTGTCGGGCCGTGAACAAAATAACGGTAAAGTACCGTCATCCTATTCACCGACTTGATGATATGTTAGATGAATTAAGTGGTTCATGTGTGTTTAGCAAAATTGACCTTAGGTCCGGCTACCATCAAATCCGGATGAAACCCGGAGATGAATGGAAAACCGCATTCAAGACCAAATTTGGTCTCTATGAATGGTTGGTGATGCCCTTTGGGCTCTCCAATGCACCTAGCACCTTTATGAGGCTAATGAACCATGTTCTAAAGCCATTCATCAACAAGTTTGTGGTCGTCTATTTTGACGATATATTGATCTATAGCAAATCAATAGACGACCATGTTGATCACCTTAGGAAAGTGCTTGAAAAGTTGAGAGCCGAAGAGCTCTATGCTAATTTTAAAAAGTGTGCCTTTGGTGTTGAGCAGGTAGTCTTACTTGGGTTTGTTGTGAGTGCCCAAGGAGTGGAGGTGGATGAGTCTAAGGTAGAGGCCATACGTGATTGGCCTACTCCTACTACCGTGACTCAAGTGAGGAGCTTTCATGGTCTTGCTAGCTTTTATAGGCGATTTGTGAAAGACTTTAGCTCCATCGCCGCTCCACTCACCGAGTTGGTAAAGAAGGACAAACCATTTGTTTGGGGAGAGCCTCAAGAGAAGGCCTTCCATGAGTTGAAAAGTAGGTTGAGTACCGCCCCTCTATTGCAATTGCCCGACTTCGGAAAGGCATTTGAGGTTGAATGTGATGCCTCAGGGGTGGGAATTGGTGGTGTATTAATGCAAGACAGCAAACCCATCGCCTACTTTAGTGAAAAGTTGAAAGGGGCCTCCTTGAATTATTCTACATATGACAAGGAATTGTATGCCCTTGTGAGAGCCCTTGCCCATTGGCAACACTATCTTTGGCCTCGTGAGTTTGTAATCAAGAGTGACCACGAGTCACTCAAGCATTTGAGAGGCCAAGAGAAGCTCAATAAGAGACATGCCAAGTGGGTTGAATTCATTGAGTCCTTTCCCTATGTGATCCAATATAAGAAAGGGAAGGACAATGTTGTGGCGGATGTGCTTTCGAGAAAGTTTGCTCTAGCCACCACTCTCACCTCTAAGCTCATGGGTTTTGAGAGCATTAAATTGATGTATGCTCATGAACCGAAGCTAAAGAGTGTCCATGACACTCTAGAGAAGGGGGAGAGAGTTGATAAATACCAATGGGTTAATGGATATATCTTCAAGAATGGTAGGGTGTGCATACCGGAGTCCTCTTGGAGGGAGTTGCTTGTGCATGAGGCACATTGCGGGGGACTCATGGGACATTTTGGCACAAGAAAGACTTTGGCTATTCTTAAAGAACAATTTCATTGGCCAAAGATGGGGGTGCAAGTGGAAAAGTTTTTGCAACAATTGCCTTGAGTGCAAGCGTGCTAAATCCAAAGCCCACCCCCATGGGTTGTATACCCCTCTCCTCGTACCTACTAGTCCATGGTTGGATATCTCAATGGATTTCGTGATGGGATTACCAAGGACTAGGGGGGCCATGATAGCATTTATGTTGTTGTGGATAGGTTCTCCAAAATGGCTCATTTCATTCCATGCAAGAAATGTGATGATGCACAACATGTGGCAACTTTATTTATTGAAAATGTTTTGAAGTTGCATGGTGTGCCTCAAACCATAGTGAGTGATAGGGACACTAAGTTCCTAAGTCATTTTTGGAGGTGTTTATGGGGTGCTTTAGGCACCAAGCTCTTGTTCTCCACGTCCCACCACCCACAAACCGATGGGCAAACGGAAGTGGTAAACCGAACCTTGGGTTCTCTTCTTAGAGCCATGACCCGGGGTAAGGCCGGGACTTCGATTGATCGTCTACCTCTTATGGAGTTTGCCTACAATCGCACGTTGCATAGCATGATAGGCATGACCCCATTCGAGTGTGTTTATGGATTTAACCCCTTGATTCCCCTTGATCTAACCCCTTTGCCAAGGGAAATGGTTGTTAATTTTGAAGGTAAAGCTAGAGCCAAGGCTTTTATGGAGGTACATGCTAAGGCGAAGAAGAACTTGGAGGAAGCCTATGCAAAGGTAGCCTCTAAGAAAAACAAGGGACGCAAGAAGGTGGAACTCAAGAAGGGTGACTATGTGTGGGTGCACTTCCGGAACTCAAGAAGGAGTACACCTACACTTGATGAGGAAGGGCCTAGAAGAGGGAAGCGATTGGAAGCCGTTCCGAGTGCTTAAAGTGCAAGGGGAGAAGTCCAGCGCCTTGGGCGCCCCGCCTGAAGAGCCAGGCGCCCCGCCTGAAGAGGCTTAGGCCTGGGCGCCCCGCCTGAAGGAGCCAGGCGCTCCGCCTGGGCAAACCTAGGCCTGGGCGCTCCGCCCAAATCCCAGGCGCCCCGCCTAGGCCACCCCACTGATCATTTGGCCGGGCGCTCCGCCCGGAATGCTGAAGGACGTGATTCCTAGCTATGTTAAGACTATTTTGACCCTACGTGGTCCTATGTTCCTAAGCCTAAGTGTGGGCATATTAGACCTTTCATATGGTGTCTAAAAACACCTATAAATAGCTAGTTGTCTTATTATTTTCATTAGCTTACCTTTGATGAAAAACAAACACTTGTGTTGAAGAGTTGAACTCTTATTGAATGAAAAACCTTGATTTGGGACTTGTTCTTCCTCTAGCGGATCTAGATGAATTCCAATCCCCCCCCCCCCCCCGACCATTCTACTTGCGTGCTCACGTTAGCTCGAGGGTAGTTGCCTAGCATAGGTGTTCTTGACCTCCTCTCGGGGTGTAACGGAACAAGTTCTCCGTTGCTACTTGAGACTTGTGATCGAGATACGTCTCGTTCTTATCCTTTTTATTTTCCACGTTTGATTCTTATCAAGGTAGTTCCCCAACAAGTTATCGTTAAGTTCACATCACCCCCATCTCGGCCTTGTCATTGCCAAACAAACCAAAACAGTCCCGCCATCACATCACCACCACTGCACCGTTCGTCTATTAGCACCACCAACCTCACAAACATCACATCCACCTCCGAAACTCATCAATAAACCATCGCAAACAAAGAGAAAATGAGATCGAGCAGCGAAAGGGAGAGGCAAATAAATATGGCTTTTAGAAAAAGTTACCTTTGGAGATGTGTAGAGGAGCTTAAGGTGATTCCGTTGATGTATATTTTGACCGAAAAAACTCACCGTTGCCAGAGTTAGGGTTTAGGCCGCCTCATTAAGTCTCGATCTACACCAATCCAGTGAATATTAGGGAAAATTGACTTGAGAATTTGAATGAGGGCGAGGAGATGAATCTAGGGGTGTATATTTTTTGACGGAGTGTGATGATCCGCTCTCGCCCGCCGTGGAGCTTCGGCGGCGGCGGAAATGTCATCTGCATATCCCCAAATCTGATGAGCTTTTTTTTTTTTGTATATGGGAACTATGGGTAAGTGGGTTATAAAATGGAGTGGGCTGGGTCATTTTTGGTAATAGGCTGCCTGACTTCAAATGATTGACCCAATAACATTGTAAACCAAACAAATCCACTACTACAAAATACTCCCTCCGTCCCAATTTATGTGGCACCATTTGACCAGGCACGGAGTTTAAGAAAATAGAGGTTGACCTTGTTAAGTATCAATTTTATCCTTGAAAAAGTAAGAGAGAGAAGATTTGAGTAATAAAAAAGTTGTTGGTAGGTTTAAAAGTATGTAGGGCCCAACAAGGGTAAAATAGAGATGATGCGTTAAATAGTTGTCAAATAAGGAAAGGTGCCACTTATTTTGGGACAAACAAAAAAGGAAATGGTGCCACATAAATTGGGACGGAGGGAGTACCATTTAAACAAAATTAAGTGATTGACACTAAGCACATAACAATATCAAAAGAAACAAATACTACTCATATTTTTGGAGATTTTTAACAATTTCTCTTCCTAATTATTAACTAGGAATGACTAACAAATGCTAAAGTCTAGTACAACTACACGATAATTAACACAATTATTTCACATAGTTTTGTATTTTTGTGCCAAATTTAAGTGATTACAGCTGCCCCTCTTTATTCGGGAACGTGAAGAATTTTCGGACAAAGACATAATCATAATTAATTTTGACTTTTTGGTTCTAGCCAAGAGCATGCAAATAGTGACCGTACCTGGATTTTTTTGTTCTAACCAAGAACAAAGCTACCCACATATCTCCAGACTAAGTAATCAGGTCAGTGTAGTTCCTCACGTGTGGTAGCTGGGACTACCGCATACATACAGATACTAAACTCTCCTAGACTAACTCTAAGCACTCTCTAGACATACACATACTAACTCTAGACACTTTCAGAACTAACTGTGATTGACTCGACGCTCCTAGACTTACCCGGACTAACTCGAGACTAACTAGGACTGTTGCTGCTGGTTACTTGTTGCTGACTGGTAATCATTGCTTACAAAAAAAAATGAAATTACAACATTGAAATGTAAAATTACAATTTCTAAGCTAACTCTTCATGCTTCCCAAGCTGATGAACTAGTCCGAAACTCCCACTACCCAAGTGGGTCTCGAAAACTTGAAATTGCCGCTCGGGCAGGCTTGACTTGAAAGTTGAAATCTCCGCTTTGACGGGCTTTGACTGGAAGGCTGAGATTGCCGCTTTGACGGGCTTTGACATGAAAACTTAAATTACCGCTTCGACGGGCTTTGACTTGAATGAAATTGCCGCTTTGACGGACTTGACTTGAAAAAATTGAATTGAATGAAATTGCCGCTTTGACGGACTTTGACTTGAAAATTGAAATTGCCGCTTTGACGGACTTTGACTAGAAAATTGAAATTGCCGCTTTGACGGACTTTGACTTGAATGAAATTGCCGCTTGACGGACTTGACTTGAAAAATTGAAATTGTCGCTTTGACGGATTTTGACTTGAATGAAATTGCCGCTTTGACGGACTTTGACTTGAAAATTAAAATTGCCGCTTTGACAGACTTTGACTTGAAAGATAAAACTGGAACCACCACTCTGGTGGGTCTTGTTCGTGTTGAATTGAAAACCATCACTCTGATGGGTCTTGCTTAAGCTGGAAATTGAAAACGATCACTCTGATGGGTCTTGCTTCTTCCGGAAATTGAACACCATCACTCTGATGGATCTTGCTTTTGTTAAAAATTAGAAACCATCACTCTGATGGGTCTTGCTTATGCTGGAAATTGAAAACCACCACTCTGATGGGTTCTGCTTCTTTTGAAAATTGAAAACCATCACTCTGATTGGTTCTGCTTCTTCTGGAAATTGAAAATCATAACTCTGATAGGTCTTGTTCTTAAAGAGGAATCCCATTATCCCAATGGGCCTCGCGTTGAAACTTGAATCCCATCATCCCAATGGGTCTTGTTCTTGAAGAGGAATCCTATTATCCCAATGGGCCTTGCGTTGAAACTTGAATCACATCATCCCAATGGGTCTTGTGTTTAAAGTTGAAAATTCTATCCCATTATCCCAAATGGTTCTTATCTTGAAAGTTGAAAACCACGGCTCCCGGTTCATATGGTCCTTGATTTCTTTCTTTATTTCTTTTTCTGCTCTTCAATTTTGTCCCCACGAGGACTTGATGTAGTTGTGTTCTCACACCCCAACCCAAATTCTCATATCGGTCTTTGGTCACACTTTATAGAAATAACAAACCATTTCCTGATGATCTTAATGGTACAATCTCTGTATTGGGCTCCCATTCCCGATTTTGTTCCGGTACAACTGAAACTTGTAAACAAGCTTTGCCAACCTTTCTGAATGCCCGAAAATAATGAGAAAGAAATAAATAAAAAGGAAAGTAAAGAAACTCAAAGGAGACACCGAACGAAAGATGTTCCTGGTAGACCGAAGAAACTTATTTGGAGGTGAAACGACAACCTTAGTAAATATGACATCCAATTAGAATCAACTCTTGATTAGTTCACACGGCCATAACCCTGACCTTACTCCCAGTTTAACAATCTTCTCAACCCTAACTTGATGACGAATTCCACGACCCTCAGTCGACTAGTAGTGCCCCTCGATGTTTTCACTAACTAGCCTCTCTCTTTGTTCTTTTAACTCACTATTGCCTTGCAGCGCCTTTTCAGGTTTTCACCGACAAGACTTCATTTTTTTTTTTCATTTCTTTCATTTTTTCGCTCTTTCCTAATCGACCTCCGATCTTTCCTTGATGCTCGACCCCGCTCTTTCCTTTGTTTCTTTAATTTTGGCCATTATCTTGATTCCCCGGAGAATTTCTCCTTTAATGACTTTGGTGCTCCCAGCTCCTAAATGCGATTGTCGACTTATAAGAATGCGACTTTACTGTGTGGAACTTATCCCTTGATACCCTACTCGGCTTGACATTCTCAATGACCGGTCAGAAGGGTCTTTATTTGGACTGTAATATAGGATTTGGTTAGTTTATGAAGAAATGGGTTCAACATAAAAGCTCATAAATATCTCATGAGACGATCAGATGAATATCACAAACTATGAAATCACCGCTTTTTGTAAATAAAACAAAATTATTTCCCCAGTTTAGGCAAATTGGGGACTATTTCTCTTCTGTTTTTTTTTCTTTTTCTTTTTTTTTTTTTGAGTTTTCTCTTTAGTTTGAAAAGCGGTATGAAAACATCTCATGAAATGACTTGGTGAATTATACAACCCTTGGAATCATTTCTTTTAAAAATAACAACAAACTGTAGCCCCGGTTTAGTGAAACCGAGGAATTATCTTTTGAATTTTCTAATATGAAAACATAGGGAATATTTATCCCCGGAGATGAACAAAATGAAAGAAAGGAATGTTGACTTTCTCTTCTTTCTTTTTTATTTAAATAAACTTCTGCCCCAGTTTAGGATGAACTGGGGTGCTTTGAGTTTTTTCCTCGACTTCGAGACTGCTATACCAAACATCTCATGAAACAGACGAATATATGGTATGATAAAATAGAAGTTTATTTTTATAAAAAATAAAATAAAAACAAACTTCTGCCCCAGTTTAGCATAGAATGGGGAACATAATTTCTTTTTACACTGGCCGCAAACTTGGAGGCAAGTTTTGCGTCAATTTGAACAGGGAAAAAATAAACCTTTTCCTGTTATGACCGCACCCGAATGGTTGCCTACGTACCCTTTTGAGAGGAATCAGGTCAGACGTAGCTCTACCGCTGAGGTAGATTTTGTTTTTCTTTTCATTTCTTTAATCATATCAAATTGATTTCAAGGGAGCATTGGCCTAAGAAATCAACAAAAGGGGCTGACAAAGGACATAGTGTTTGGGTAGAAGAAATGAAAGCCGTTCATCATCCCGACCCGAGAATGCCTCGCACAAATAATGATTCAATCAATTGAGCTGGACTGATCAACACGTGTCCTCGACTTCTGCTTCACTGATGGTTCTTAAACTCGTATTTTATCTTCGGTTGAAGCGACCGTGCATGATTTGAACTTCTCACCGATCTCCCTTATCGGATGACTACTGATTAATTTCCCAATTTAATTCAATCCCTCTTTTATCCCTTTTACTACTCAGATAGCTCACAATGTCCGAGCACGTGTTTAGATAAAGACGTAAATTCTGCATGCATGTCATGTTATTTAGGCCGACAAAACATAAAACAGAATACTAAAGAAACAAGACCAAGAAAGAAAATAAGAAACATAATGTTGAGATGAGAAAAGGATCTCGCTTTTCATTGAATTAAAGATAGAAGGTTTTGAACATCAAAACAAGCAAAATAATGCACTTGGATTACAACTCTTAAATAACCAAGTACACAGAAAGATTAGCAAAACAAGCTACAACTTTTCACAGTCACTCAATTGCAAATCAGGGCCAGTTTCCTACTTTTCATGCATTGTTGAGCCCTTCACAAGGATGCACCATGCTGATACCAAAGAAATTCCCTGAATCTGGCAATTTCTTCTTCTTTTCCTTATTTTCTCCATGTCCATCAGGGTGGACTTCACTCCTTTGGGACCGATGAATGACCAAGTAAGATTTTGAATTGGCTTCTCGAGAGACATGTTTGTCTTCTTCATTTCTTCACCCCTTACTCTGTCTACTACCCCAAGCACAATCTCAGGAACACAGTTCATTGCCACAAGCATTTGGTTAGCCCCAACTGACACATCACCAATAGGTACTATCGGCATTGCATATTCAGCTTTCAAATCTTCTCCACATACCATACCGACTATATGCACATCATCACAGAGAGGCAATGAGTTTTGGTTTATATATGGTGCATCTGAACCCTCAACTTGAATCTGACCGTTATCAATCAAAGCTTGGATGTCCTTCTTAAGAAAATGGCAATCCTCAGTGTCATGCCCCGGTGCACCTGAATGGTAAGCACATTGACGAGAGTCGTCAACCCTATCCCTAGGATGCATTCCTCCATTGATCGGTTTCAGTATGTCCAAATCTTGCAACTTCTGAAAAGGTTCGGCATAAGATTCTCCAATTGGCGTGAACTCATTCTTTTTCACTTGATGCACCTTTTTATACTCAACCTTTGGGCGAAAGCTTGGAGGACCTCTTGGTCGTTGGGGAAGGTTCGGTGGAGGCTGGAATTGGTTATGTAGAGCTTGGTGAATGGGATATATAGGATGTGGGGCTGGAGCGCGCCATTGCGGATAAGACGATATTGGAGCATATGGCTGCACTGTATGGATTGAGTATTGGGGTGGAGGGATGGAATACTGCGGATTTTGTGGGGTGTAGTAGTGTTGTGGAGGGTATATTTGTGGAGCTTGGTATGAGTGGGTTTGATTATATCTTTTCTCGTTCCATTTTGTGAACCCGAACCCACCATGGCTACATCATCTTGATTCTTCTTCCCCAAGGCTCCTGCCTGGGCTGGCAAAGCTGTTTGGCTGACAATCTTGCCTGCCTTGATTTCTCTCTCATTCATCTCCCCAATTCTCACTACTTCACTGAATTGTTTCCCTATGGCGGAAGCCATCGATTGGTAGTAGGTATCATCAAGCACCTCAATGAACTCTTCGACCATTTTATCATCGGGTATCAAAGGGCTCATACGCGCTGCCTGATCGTGCCATCTATAGGCATACTTCCTGAAACCTTCACTTGGTTTTTTTGTGATCGTCTTCATGGAAGAACGATTAGGAGCGGCCGCCATCTTATAACCATAATGGTTTAGGAAAGCGCTGGCCATGTCATCACAGGTGAGCCACTTCGAAACATCTTGTTGCACAAACCATTCTGTTGCCGATCCTCCCAAACTGTCAGCAAACTATGCTATCAACAATTCATCCTTCTCAATGCCCCTCATTTTGTTAAGGTAGATCTTCATGTGGATCTTTGGATCACTTTGTCCAATGTATAGATCAAATTTGGGCACAACAAAACTTTCAGGTAAAGGCACATGAGGGAACAAGCACAGATCTTTGTATGAAACATTAGCTTTACCACTGTGCCCCTGTATGCTCTTCACAGTTTGCTCCAAGCTTTTCAATTTTTGAGCAAAATCATTATCTTCTGTATTTCCCAACCTATCGATATCAACATGTGATTCTGGGTGGTGTCCCTGATCATACAACTCGGTTTGGCGGAAGACATTACCCTGAGCTTGCTCAAATTATTGATCATGGGCCCTTAACTGTGAGTCACTGTTCGATCTTTGCAAAGTGTCTCTTGCAGGAATGGTGAATGTTGCGGCAGGAACCTGAGTTTGGCCATGTTGTCCTTGTTGTGGGAATTGTGCCCCAAGTTGTATAGTATAGGGTCCGGCTGCATTGTCAGTTGCCGGATGTGGACCAAATCCCAGAGGGTAACGGGGGTCTCCTGCCACTGTGGGTTGCCCTTGCCCTGGTGGCTGAGTATTTGCCATGAAACCAGCAGCACCTGGCGGAACAGGAGGTGCCTGAACTGCTGCCAAGTTACGAGTTAGCAGCGTCATCATTTCTTTCATGGCTGCAAAGTCCTCGGCCATCTTGGCCTGTTGCTCAGCTAAGCGAACCAGCTTAGTGTTCGCAATTTTTCCTGCCATCGTTGTTTGAGTGCTTTCCTGAAGAGGAGCTTCAGCCACTTTTGGTACAGGCAGTGGTCCCTTTTGGTACAGGAGTAGGAATATGGGGCCAACACGACAGTAGCTCAAGCTTTGAAACCAAACAAGTCAGCACAAAAGAAGCACAGATTGCAGCCTAAAGTTGTTATGCGTCATCCCGAAACGGTTCTCGACGCAATTCGAGTGTATCGACCGTATTCCGGAAAGATTGCTACATGCCTTGAGCAAAATCAGGACAACATTGTAACTGGCACATAATCCCAAACAAAGCGAGCTTGGATTTTTTTTTTTCGAATCTCCCTTACATCAAAGTAATAGACAAATTTAAACTACGACACTAGACCGACTCAATAGACAAGCTCCTTTTTTTTCAAATTTCTTTCATTGTTTGATTTTTCAAAAATTCCTTTCTGACTCAACAAATATGATTTTAACAACGATACTAGACAGACTCAAAATAATATTTAACGCGACCCACGAGTCAAAAGACATTAGCTGACAGACATGATAATGGGCGGGTCCACCCGGACTGTGAAAATAACGAGACTCGACATTTGAATATAGTCAGACTATTACACGAGGAACAAAGCAAAATACAATTCAAGTAATCGTAATTGATTGTCCTTACCCTAACTTAACCTTAACAAAACAAAATAAAGTGGGTTCCAAAAAAAAATTAATGAAAAATTAATACTCAACCCGAGATTCAAACTGAACTTAAGAACGGATTATGAAAACAGAACCTTCTTTTATTTATTTATTTATTTTTTTCAATCCCAAAATCGGACATTATGACATCATAAAGATGGGGCACAAATGATTTTTGAAACAAACTCTTCGACTAATTTGAAAATGAATCTTAGAGTATTTACAAAATCTTACCATTATGACAACACGATAACTACTTCGACACAAAACGTTACACTAATTAGACACATAATTGTTTCCAAAGATTTTGCCATTTCGACGGCACAAAACCCTAATACTTTATTTTCAAAACTCAGGACAAGGCTTGGACACAGATTCCACCCCAAAAAATGGGTCCCAAAATTTCGCCATTATAACGGCGCAAAACTATGATAAATTATTTCTAACACTTGGGACCGAATCCGGATGCAAAATGAGACAAAAAAAAATTTTGAAAAAAATTCGCCATTATAACGGCGTAAAAGAACAATTAAAGAATTTGAGACATAGGACTAAACCATATTTTCCTTTTTTTTCCCCCAAAAATTTGACTCTCGCCCCGGTGATCGGTCAGCATAACAACATTTCGACTAGAACAATGCAACACATAATATGCTCATGATGTGTCTTTTGGGGACGTGGGCCCCATTATGACACGAGGGAGTCAGCCTAGACAAGTGCGGTACTAGTGTACCGCACCTCACTAAGTCTATTGACATGCAAATAAATCGGTCCAGATAAAAGCACAGGTTCAACTCTAGGTGACTCAATGGGTTCATGTTCTATAGTTTCTGGCAATTTGGAAGTGCCTCGGGGGTACCGGTCAATAACGTCTAACGGCCTAACCCAACGCACCTCCTCCTAAGAAGGGTTAACTTTTTGTGTCCTGAGATATGACAGAAATTCCAGACGCCGAAGCGAAACTGGCGTGCATGTGTGCAGTGTTCCAGAAGACTCAGAGGTGTACGAGAGAAGACAGTTGTGTATATACAATTCAAACATATCAAAGCAGTAACATTCAAGGCAACATATACAAACCATATTCAAAGCCGAAAGCGACAAATTTTAAAGCCTGAGACTCTCAGTTTTAACCGTTATCCCCAGCAGAGTCGCCAAGCTGTCACGACCCCTTTTTTTAACTAAAAAAAGAAAATTAAAGTTTTAAAGGTATGTGACGGGTGTTAATAGGTACACTAATATTTAAGAGATTTCGGAGTCGCCACTTGACAAATTAAAGGTGTGCCAAGCCACCAAATTGTTGTACCTAGAAAACCTTTTGACTCGTAAATGGTCTGCGTCAGAGTTCCGGGTAAGGATCTCGGTTGACTCGCGGGAAGGTGTTAGGCACCCCCGAGTCCTGTGCCAAGCAGTTGGCGCATTTCGACTCTTTGAAGTTGTTTGTACTATTTGCCTTTATTTTGTTACGCTTCAATTTATCATTAATCTTCCCCATTCAAATAAATGAAACTCAAACCGAATATAATCGCGCGAGAACTTCACTCGTTCGAAGTCTTACGACTTAAATCAATTAAATCGCGCATGTACTTCACCCGTTCGAAGTCTCTTGAATTAAATGAGTTCATGTGAACATTGAGTTATTTTATCCGGCCTAATGAACTTTGCCTAGCCATGCTTATGTTAGTTCGATATTACATTAAAATGAAATTAAATGCCATAGTAGTTTCCGTCAAAATGTTTCAAATCAACCTATTAAACCAATTCAAACGTGTTAGCTTAGAATGTTGTTGACCGTGTCTATCTGTTCAAACTTTAAAAGTTACATGATTTGCATATATGTCCTACTCTTGCCTTCATTTTTCAGTTATGTCCCCTATTTACATAAGTTGTACTCTTACTTATTATTTCCTTTGCAAAGTCTGGTTTGCATATAGTGGAAATCCATATGCAAACTTCATTTGTAAATGTTTCACAACCCATGAGATAGTTGGCCCAGATCTGAGTTATTTTCCTTTTGAAACATAGCCCATTTCATACAAAAGTCCTCAAATATTTTAGTACATACAACAGCTGGGAAGATACATACAATCATAAGAAGAAGAAAAACGAACTGCTTGGGCCTAGATTAGCCTATTTTATACATACTCAAGCTTTGAACAAGGTTGAAAATTACATATATTATACAAAAGACTGAAGGGTTGAATTAAAGATCCCTTAGGAAGTAGCAAGAAATGACCACCAAATCCAGCAACAACAGCAGCGAAGTCAGCACCTTAAACAATCCTTTTTGACCCTTGAAAGAACCTCTAACTCATGCCTAAACTTATCTCACTATTAACTCTTCTTCCTTTCTTTTCTCACTTTCTCTAATTTTTACTCTCAGATCTGAATTTTTAGAGTGAGAAGTAGTATTTTTAGCTCTTAGTGAATTGTAGACAGGAAGTGTTTTCTGATGTGTCTTGGTGTGCCCCTTTTCACCGACAGGGAGAGTCCTTTTATAGCTGAAATTTTCAGCTAACTTGCCCCTTCCCAAACCCCCAAAAATTAAAGTACTTTTGCTAAAAGCCAAACAAAGCATGTTGTATAATTAATGTAAAGCAAAAGGGGGTGGAATGTTGGAAACTAAAAGGACAAAGTCACATGTGACACACTTGCTTTTCAGCAAAAGTCCCGAGAATCGTATGTGAAAATTCAACTTTATTAGCTGACTTTGTACCTTCATTTGCCCCTTTTGATTCCCCCTTTTTAACTTTTAACTTTTCCAAATTTTAACTAAACTTAATTGAACCAAACTCATCCACTAACATGACCCTTTAACTCAAACAAAAAAATGCTCCCAGCCCCCAAAAATCCTGCCAGATTGAGTGTTAACTCAATTAAGTCCGCAATGAGGTCACTGACCCTTTGAACTCCCAACAATCCACAGAAAACACAAGCGAATAGGTAACACTAAAACAAACAGACCAGGCTTGGTACAAAACCAAAATAGGGTGTAAAACCTCATATGCTTTTCATAGAACTCTCCCTCACGGTCAGGACCTAAACTCATATACAAATCGGATAGCTTTTAAGCTTTGGACATAGACAAACAATCATCAGAACATTTCCAACCCCGACTAGCCTAAACAGAATATTTTCTTTCATTTTTTAACTGAGTTAATCATGACAAAACAGAGTGATCTTGATACCGTTCTGAGTGATAAAGCGCAAATCACATGAATCCTTACCCATCAGTTAGACTAGCGGTGGAAACGACATGAATTCCAAACAATACATGTCAACTTTCAAGCTCGAGCAGTGCAGCAAAGTACCATAATTGCAGAAATAACTACAATGAACAGCTTAATCAGGGAAAACTAATACCATTTCAAACAAACATCACCCTAAATTAGTGAACAAACCAGAAGCACATATGAACTTGAGCGAGTTCGATTTATGCGATCAAACAGACATACATGTGATTCTTAACTTCTACACTTGGTCAATCCATTTTTCCTAACTGAAACATGTAAACAAAAATTCTTGAATGAAAAGAAGGGAACAAGTTTGCTTGCCTACACTGCTGCAAACTGCTATCTTCTCGTCGTCATTGCTGCGTCGACATTGCTGAAATACCACAAGTGGTGCACCTCCAACGGCACAATGTCATAGCTTCCAATTGCACCAACTGCTTTCTCGCCACTGCCTCGGCCAAAGATCCTAACAACGCCACCACGACCTTGTTGCCATTGCTGAAACACACCAAACTACGGTGCCTAACAACCTCGCCATTATGCCAAGCTCCAAGCTAACAGCACCATTGTGCTGCTGCGTCGATACTAGCAGCGTCGCAACCTACACCACCACTAACACTGACCTTACTTCCTCATTACCACCGCATCGCACCAGTTACATCGTCACTATTATATCAGCCAAAGCAAGGCCATCGTCACAGCCCTCTTTACTTCATTGATCAACACCCATACGAGCAAGAAGGTAGTTCCCCCACAAGCCATCGTTAAATTCACATCACCCCTATCTCGGCTTTGTCATCGCCAAACAAACCAAAATAGTCCTGCCATCACATCACCACCGCTGCACCATTCGTCTATTAGCACCACCAATCTCACAAACATCACCTCCACCTCCGAAACTCATCAATAAACCACCGCAAACAAAGAGAAAACGGGATCGAGCAGCGAAAGGGAAAGGCAAATAAAAATGGGTTTTAGAAAAAGTTACCTCTGGAGATGTGTAGAGGAGCTTAAGGTGATTCCGTTGATGTATATTTTGACCGGAAAAACTCACCGTTGCCAGAGTTAGGGTTTAGGCCGCCTTTTTAAGTCTCGATCTACACCAATCCAGTGAATATTTGGGAAAATTGACTTGAGAATTGGAATGAGGGCGAGGAGATGAATCTAGTGGTGTATATTTTTTGACGGAGTGTGATGATCCGCCGTCGCCCGCAGTGGAGCTTCGGCGCCGGCGGAAATGTCGCCTGCATATCCCCAAATGTGATGAGCCTTTTTTTTGTATATTAGAACTATGGGTAAGTGGGTTATAAAATGGAGTGGGCTGGATCGTTTTTGGTAATAGGCTGTCTGACTTCAAATGATTGACCCAATAACATTGTAAACCAAACAAATCCACTAATACAAAATACCATTTAAACAAAATTAAGTGATTGACACTAAACACATAACAATATCACAAGAAACAAATACTACTCATATTTTTTGGAGATTTTTAACAATTTCTCTTCCTAATTATTAATTAGGAATGACTAACGAATGCTAAAGTCTAGTAAAAACTACATGATAATTAACACAATTATTTCACATAGTTTTGTATTTTTGTGCCAAATTTAGGTGATTACAACCATATAAGCATACGTGTCAAGAATTTCAATACCTTTCTCATGTGTTCCCCGTGTCAAAGTCTTTGCAAATTGACAGCCCCTAAGACACTTCCAGTAGCTAACCTTACAACCCAAATCGGTGTTAAGGGACTCCCTGACAACTTTTGTGGTTGGACCTTTTTCCATTAAATATTTACCTTTCATGAACTCACCAATTATCAGGGCAGGGGCATGTGAATTATAACTGGAATGATGTTGGACACCGCATGTGTGCAAGTTATTGTAAACACTAATGTAGAACCTATCATTACCTTTATACCTCATTGCCCTTATCCACCATTTGCATTTCACATTTAAACATCTAGCATTAAAAATCTTTGCAGTATTCTTCAATGCTTTGTAATTATAACGATGCTTAACTGCTACAACCTTCAATTGAGTGACCAGTTCTTTCTTATTG
The DNA here is from genome assembly GCA_037355625.1 of Petunia x hybrida. NCBI lineage: Eukaryota > Viridiplantae > Streptophyta > Magnoliopsida > Solanales > Solanaceae > Petunia > Petunia x hybrida. The sequence continues at coordinate 81,077 of JBBBVM010000045.1, forward strand.
GCGAAAGTCACACCTTTTTCAAAAACTTGTACCATCGACGAAGTGAAATATCGGCTCGCTGCTTTGTGTTGGAAACAAAAGGGTATACATGGCAGGATATTCCTCTACATATTTTTATTCTGCTTCTTCATCTTCTTCTTCATCTACATCTAAGCCTCCTCTGTCTTCTTCTATCCCCTCCTCTTTTGTCTTCTTCTTCTACTTTTTCATGTATGTCATCCAATCGCTGACTAAAATCATGCCCTACACTATTTGACATTTCTTGGTCATTAGAACCAATACATTCCTCCGTGGTAGAAACCACAATTACCCTTATAGTGGGCCTAGCACCATTACGATCAACATCAGCCATATAAAGGCGTACATCATCATCATTTCTTATTGTAACGGGAGGAGTCTTTTGATTTGCAGCAACATTCAGCATGTAAGTAATGCAGATGTCCCTCGGATTGTCTCTTATCCCCCAACTTCCGATGATTTTGTTAAGTAGAACATCATACGTAACATCTCTGGGCACAAGAATGGATCTTGACTCTTTAACCTTCGGAACCCAAGCATAACATTTTGAACGCTCCACTCATTCACCTTGATAATTAACTCCTAATATAACTTCACACATCGATGGTCACCTGCAATAAATTGGAATGACCAACTATTAGTATCAAATTGATAATATTTATATAGTATGTTCCAAACCTTAATGTTGCTCGTTTGGAACATCGTATACTGACGTTCTGAACATCATGTTACAGTTTTTCATTGCTTAATGCGAGATGTTCCAAACCGTAATGTTGATCGTTTGGAACATCGTATACAGACGTTCTAAAAATAACGTTATATTTTTTCATTGCTTAATGCAAGATGTTCCAAACTGCTAACAGAACGCTCCAACATCCTAGTAGGATGTTCCTAACATCGCCTGTGAAAATTCCAATATTTACATATGACGTGTAAAATGCTAGCAATATATTTGGAATTACAGTGACGACCATAGGAACGTCAAAATGATGTTTGGGTTTTCCGCCAGGATGTTCGGAGGAACTGAATCCGTAACAACCTCGAATCAACAAAAAATAGCTAAAAACATGTTCTAAAGTTAGTACCCTTACAGGAGATGACTGAATTAATACGATTACAATTAGAGGAACAAGATTTTTCCTTTGGATAAGAAACGACCAGCTTTGGCAAATTTAACGAAATGCCGTATAACCCAAAATGTGGGTGGTCTCAGTTTGTATTGCCTAAAACTAGAGAGGATATTCAGTAAATAATATGGAGGATGAGATTATTTCGATTTAGAAAAAGAAGCTCAGTAGTGCAGCTATGGTGGAATTTTGAGCGGGAATAGAATGGGGAAAAAATGGAGAGAAAACGGGAGAGAGGAGAGAGAGAAGAAGCGGCGAGTAGATCTAGGTATAATGGCCAAATTTGGCAAAAAAATAGTTTTTATACATAGACTATTTTGTAACATAAAAAATTTTGGGGTGAGATAGTTAGGTAGTTAGAATCTTTTAATACCATTTAGGATTAGAGGGCCCTATACTACACAAATATAATTTGAGCCTTCTTTTCATTCAAAAAAAATTTGGAGGGTCATGCCAAGCCAATCCCCTAACACTGCCTTAATATTCGAAACTCGAGAGTTACGTCAATCCCAGAACCATACAGGTAAAAAAATATACTTGATTAGACATGTTTTCTTTGTGATCCTTGTTTTTACTTTCGACATAAATTCAACTAATTAAGTGTGAGGGGAAGTCCTTGTTGAAAGGGGAATTTTGTGGTCCGAATTGAATATAAACCGTACCGTATATGTGATCTTTGCTAGTTTTATTTTTTTCGTTTTAGAAATGGAAGTCTCTTAACTGTGGTTATGTGTTGAATATAAATTGAGTAGAGAAAAAGAGTAAGAGACCCTTTATTGACTTTTTAATTGCATGCCTGTTAATAATCACTTTTTCAAGCTTCATTTGTGCCAGTATATGATCACTTTTTTTTTCTCTTTCTCCACTTCATAGTAGTCACTATACCTTCCTTTCACTCATATTCCTCCATAAAATTTTTAAAATAAGCAATTCTTTTTTAAGAAATAAGTGTTTTTAGCCTCCCAAAAACTTTGGCCAACAAATTATAAATTAAAAAAAAAATTACCAAACGTGACATATGTCCAAATCAAGTTGTCGACCCTTACCTTTAAGGCTGTAGGGGGTGAGGTAATGTTAGCAAGCCTAGCAATTTCTTTGGGAGTTTTTAAGTTTTGTGCTTGCATAAGCTTTTCATGACATACTCGTATTATGATGACACCTACAAAACTACAACAACGATTAACTATTTATAGTTATCCTAATTTAGTACTTCAAAAATATAGTAATAAACGACTTACTAAAATTGTGAGTAAATTACACTGATATAAGTAAAGTAAAAATGTTTTAGCTAATCTGCTAATGTATACATGTTAAATCATTTTCACTTTGCAATGTAGAAATCTTTCAACTGGCCCTAAAGTAATTCCTCTTCTTTTTTTTTTTCAAAAAATGAAGTGCTCAATAAAAAGTAATGTGCCATCATGTTAGGCATGATTCTTTATCGTCAAGTAGGGTTCCACTTACTGAAATTAAGCCTATAACTTAATTAAACATTGCAATATGCTTATGCTTTTACTAGTTAGTCGTTTTCAATGGAAGCGGAAAAAAACTTAGTCGTTTTCAATTTGTTGAAATGTAGTGCTTTGTGATTTGCTAGAGTATTCTGTGAGGAAGACAAAAGTGTTTTCTGAGGCTTTAAACAAATTGATACCACTGTAAATGGAAGACATAATGAATTAAAGGTACTGAAAAGAAATTATAAAGAAAAGCACAAGGAAATATCAATGGATCAAATTAAAAGCTGGATACCATTCAAATCGCTAATAAAGTGAAAAGCATTGGATTTGTTGGATTTGTTGTATACTTTTGGAAAAATGCGGTACTACATCATCCTAGATGATTAAATTTGACACTCTTTAATCATGTCATTATCTTGGGATCTGCTAATTAATTTCACTTTATCCAGCTATTTACTTTTGGTGTTTGCACGTGTCTGCATTTTGTTAAAACTAATTTCTCGACACACGGGTTGTACGTGTACTCGAATTGTGTATGAAAAAAAAATACTATTTCGTTAATATTAGAAATTGACTAATAAGTGCTCCTCTTAAAGGAACAAATATAAAAAGTAATGCATACATATCCAAACATTATTTGATTTAGTTATAAATTACAAATATAGATATACACCATAAGCTAGCATTGCTGCATATACTTAAGGGAGATATGCACATAAATCTGACATCATATTCAAATAAATATTCACGTGAATTATCACCAATCTCTGACATTTCTAATTCTTACTAAAAGTGTTACACACACAATAGATTCATGAACATAAATAGGGGGAAAAGGTAGTGCAAATTTAAACCTCTACATCCGCAAAGAAGTGAACGTCTAGTTTGATTTCCTACACTGTGACGGGTTTTCTATTTTATGGACTGTAATAGGCTTGCTTATTACTGAAAACATTGAGAAAACAAAGTCAATAACGAACAAATTCGATGGAAATTGAGTCAAATGACGACACTCCATTTATAGTAGAGAAGCAAAAAGAAAGAAATTATGAGTAATTAATCAACTTTAACAAAAGGGACAGCTCTCACACTAAAGAAAGAACCATGGAGAAAGATAGTGAATAACCTCTTAACTGATTACATGTCTTTGAAACTAACTACAATCTCCAAAAAATGTTGTATCTCTAAAGATTTCTCGCCATATACAATAGTGTCTAAAATGACATTGGCTTTAAAGCTAAGGATGTATCTCAATACTTAAAAAAGAGTAATGGAGAAAGGGTAATTGTTACTATTATGAAAAACGTATTAAGAGAATGCACAATCTTTGGAACTAATATTAACTCAACAACCAATATATAGTTGATGTATCTGAAGGGGCACGTCCTGTCACGGAGGTTCTCCAAATGAGGCATCCCTTCCAATGAAACGGCTACTAAACCTTATGTTCGTTTGTAAGCACTAGCTTTTATTTTTTCGGCCCGGAAGGTTTTTTCCGTTAATTGTTTTTTTTCTTTCTTTTTTGAAAACCAAATTTGGCACTATTGTATCCTAGAGGGGCATAATGGTGATCTGACTTTTACTTATTTTGAGTACATGCTTTTATAGTAATATGATAATTCAGTTGTTTGGCTAATGGTGGACTATTTGGTCTTGGATATTTTTAACCCAATTAGTATAATTGTAAAATATCGCAATATATTGTAAATTCATGTATTTGTGTTAATGTGGATGACCACTACTCACCACTAACTTATGATTTATTACCCCACTTTCTCCTACATAAATCTTCCCCACTATGTCCTACTTAATTCTTGCAACTTTTGGGTTGATTTGTAACCTATGTATTTGTATCCTATAAATAGAGCACATTTGGCTCTATGGAAGACACACTTGAAACACTTTGAGAATAATACAAGTTCTTCCTTCTCCTCTCATATATTTTTTCTTGTTCTTGCACTACTTTACTATTAGTTTTACAGCACGTTATCAGCACGAGTCTCTATTTTATTATATGATTTAGAAGAAATGAAAAGCAAATTATGATGCAATTGATAGAAGCCAACATTCTAGTTGCTAACACAAGATAAGTTTTTTTTTGTTTCTAAATTCCTTCATATTATGGTTTTTGTTAATCTCAAAATTAATAGTACCCTATTTTTATTTTGTTTTATAACACCTTAAATTGTGGAAACCTTTCACTGACTACAGCTTTTGTCTATTCTTCCATTGTTTGGTTGATTTTGTAGCTATCCTTTAACAACAATTTAAGGGTGCATGGCCTAGCAACATGATATTGTAGATCAGTTCTACTCATGTTTCAAGGTAAACTGCTTGTGGGAGCAAACATGGATTATGTTTTATGGTTAATATTTTACTCTCACATGGATATATGGAATGAAACAAATATGGTAACTTTTAAAGAATGCTTCTTTGATTTATAGTTGTGTATAAATTTTTATACTCTTGGTAAGTGGAGACCGGAGAAATAATACTTAATTTTTTTATAATCTTTACCCGATATATTAGTGTTACATCATTGATACATGATTACAATACTATGTTTCAATTATACGAAGCATGAGTACCTTTGAGTATTGTACTTCAAATCGCATCATATGTACACACTTTGGCCTATTATGCCATTGATTAAAGGTAAGACATCATACTCTACTCCCAACGCATTATGACCTAACACGCTTTTGGGATAATAAGATATTGATGGCATAATGATGATTGAGGCAAACTAAAGTATTATCAAAAAGATAAAGTATTTTTTGATAAAAAATGATGAAGCCCGTCCACTAAATAGGCTCCATTCATAGAGGTGAATATGGGAGCAATATATGTTCCATTCCCTAAGATGAATGTGGGAGCAAGACATGCTCCATTCCATAAGGTGAATGTGGGAGTACAACATAATGCTCCATTCTCATATGTGAATGTAGTAGCAATACATAATACGCCTGAAAGAAGGCAAAATATTTTTATGTCTGAAAGAAGACACAATATTTTATGTCTGAAAGAAGACACAATATTTTATGTCTGAAAAAAGGCAAATAATTTTATGTCTAAAAGACGACAAAATAATTACCATGGTAGAGACCATGGATGTGGACGTGGCAAAGGATGAAAAAAATAGTCATCATTGTGAAATAAATAAGAGAACAATAAGGGTTCTCAAAAAATAACCGTTCAAATGGTAAATATAATAATGCCCTCAATGTATCATATGAGTATGAGGCAAGTCCAAATGATTATGGTCCATTCCTTGCAGTGAATGAGACAATTCATAATAAAAATTATGAATATAGACCCGTTCACCAAAGTGAATGTGGCAATATGTGATAAAATATCAAAACTCGCCTCCAGAAGAGGTTCGAAAAAGATGAATATGGACGTGCCCATGCGTGGTTGATAAAATACCACAACTCACCTCTAGAAAAGGTTCGACTATAATATTATTTATTCTGGCATAAATGGTCATTTCTCTCGTACAGAACGTACGCCATAATTATGTATTATTATGAATTACATAAGAGCAAGTGAAGCAAGAAATTGATCTTGCCTATAATAATTTGACCATGAGAAAATAATATGATTTTCTCCTTGAAAGGAGATATTCACCATATGGTTGGTGTAATATAATATATGGTAGTACAAAGCTATTTGAGTGCTCCGGAAGAGCCAAAATATTACTACCTGGAGGAATGAGATTGATGAAATATTTACTGTAGTATGTCTCAAAGAAACTTATTAAGTTTCAAATATATTTTTCGAAATTGCTATCATATTGAGACTACAAATATGGGAAGATTTAATATCTTCAAATTACTACAGTCATAGCGGGTAAGATATATGTATATAATAAAGGGTTACCCGCCTCTTCCTCCAGTTTGTACCATATAAATATAAGAATATCGGATGAGATATATGTGCTTGAAAGGCTCCCTGTCTCTTTCTCGAGTATGTACTACTCAAAATATAAGTATGGTAAAATTATATGCGCATGCCACAATAAACTTTTAGTTTATTGTTCCAATGCCCATGCTACAGTAAACTAGAAGTTTACTAGATGGATAAATTTATAAGTTGGCATGACCGGTTTGACCATCCTGGTTCAAATATGATGCACAAAGTATATAAATGAGAATTCGCATGGGTATATACTGAAGAATCAGGATTCTTCAAGAATTCTCTTTGTGCTGCTTGTTCTCGAGATAAATAAATTATTCGACCAACTAAATTTGGGATCAGGATCCCCGCACTTCTGGAATGTATAAGGTGAATATGGGCCCGTTCACCTGCCATGTGGACCATATAATTATTATAAATAGATGCATCTATGATAAAGTCACATGTGCATTTTATTACAAATCCGCAATAGTACTTGCGAGGTTAAGTATTTGCTCAAGTAAATCTTATTATGAGCATATTTCCAGATTATGCAATCAAGATAAGTTATCTTGATAATGTTGGCAAGCAAGTTTAGCAGATTCGTATATTGAAAGCCTCCAATCGCTAAACCATGCATATAAGAACAATGCTACCTAAATCAGGTATGAAATATGGTATATCCATAAAGCAGCACTTGTGTGCGACATGCCACCAAATGAATTCCCCCTCATAATTGGTTCAGGGTCAGGAATCAAATATTTTCCATCTAATAATTTTAACGTGCGGTATATTATCAATTGCTCCACCACAACGCACAAAGATGGATCCCATATAAGGTTGGGAACGAATGTTAGTTTGGCTAACATTAGGGGGAGAAATTAATGCAGCTGAGGAATAAATAAATTAAATTATCATTTGATTATGATCCTCATACAAAGATAATACAAGTCATTGCCAGACGCATTACTGACCTAAAGAAAAATATTATATTCCAGCTGTTAATGCTCCTGATGTCCTGGTGAGACAATCTATTTATGTCAATGAGTCTAAGGCACGCTTGAAGCGTGATAGACCACTCGGTTCCAAAAGATAAATCCTTGAAAAAGGAAAGGAGCAAATATTTGAGATGGTCAAATAATGAGGCGGGGCTCTAGAAGAGTCCACGACATAACACTTCATAAAACCTCATCAGTAGAGGTTCAGGTACCTGAAAATTTATGAATGTGAAGAGATCTCAATATGTTATGTCGGATTGGGAACTGAGATATGAAAGTATCGTCGACGATATCTTACATATATTATAAAGCTCAATATTATATGATTATGAGGATCTTGAGCTTAAGTCTGTTAGGAATACAGACATGAAATTATTGGCCAAAAATAGCAAAACGCATTCAAGAAAAAATTGGTTTCACTCGAGTGACGTGAAGTTTTTGGACCTATAGTCCAAACACCTGAAGGTGCAAAGCCAGTGGTGTACAAAGATATTTTTGTGCAAAAATATTGATAATAATAAGTCGTTAAATATAAAGTACGACTTGAGGCACAAAAATCTGACATTGAGTATGTGGAGCTATATTCTCCTTTTGGTGGATGCAATCACCTTCAGGTATGTTATATGTCTGGCAGTGCATGAAAGACTTGATATGCGTATGAATGTTGCAACAGCCTTTTATGTGGCTCATTGAGCAACAATATATTTATCCTTGAAGGATTCAAAATCCTTGAAGCATGTAAAGGTTCCCGGGAAACCTATTCAATGAAGCTTCATAAATATTTATATGGATTAAAACAATCCGGCCACATGTGGTAAAATTGCATTTGCGAGCTTCTTGATATTGAAATATTATATTTTAATGCAATTGGTGCGTTGAAGTATCTTACCAAATATACTCCACTGGTTATAGCTTTTGTTATAAGCTTATTGGTAAGATTTAGTTCTTCCTCAATGCGAAGACATCGGAAGAATACATGGTATCTACTTGATCCACAAAGTCCGATATCAACTTGGTATTTATTTTTGTGGTAGAATACCTATATTATTTCATTTTATAAAATCAATTGTTGCTGCTACATCTTCCATTTATGAAGAGATAATGGCCATGCTTGAAGCTATGCGACAATATTGGTGTTGAGATTAAGGACTCAACATATTCAACAACGATGTGGTATTTCTTTGAAGACGAGGATCCCAATAATATTATATAACATATTACATGGATAGTTCAGCTAAAAGGAAGATACAACTGAGGAGACAAATATTCAATAAGATTCCTTTTCAGTCGTGATCTTCAAAAAGAATGATGAAGTTAATGCTGAAGAATTCACTCCAGTGATAGTTTGGCGGATCCGTCCACTAAGTCATTGCCAATCTCAACATTTGAGAAGCTTATTTACAAGATTGGAATGTGTCGTCTTCAAGATATTGAATGATGTTTTCATCAGGGGGAGTAAAATAGGCGCTGCACTCTTTTTCCCTTAACAAGGTTTTATCCCACTTGGGTTTTACTTGTAAGGTTTTTAATGAGGCAGCTCTAAAGGCGTATTAAAGGAAGTGTGTACTCTTTTTCCTTCACTGGGCTTTTTCCCACCGGGTTTTTCCTAGTAAGGTTTTAACGAGGCACATTACCTTCAAAATAGTCATCCAAGGGGGAGTGTTGTAAATCTATGTATTTGTGTTAATGTGGATGACCACTACTCACCACTAACTTATGATTTATTACCCCCACTTTCTCCTACATAAATCTTTCCCACTATGTCCTACTTAATTCTTGCAACTTTTGGGTTGATTTGTAAGCTATGTATTTGTATCCTATAAATAGAGCACATTTGGCTCTATGGAAGACACACTTGAAACACTTTGAGAATAATACAAGTTCTTCCTTCTCCTCTCATATATTTTGTCTTATTCTTGCACTACTTTACTATTAGTTTTACAACACAATAAGAGTTTTATGCTCAATTATACAGATGACTTTATTTCTGGAAATTTGACCACGAGAATTTTGGTTAAAAAATGTAAGAACTTTTCCGATTCAATTCCGCCACACCTACACTTGTTATGTCACTATCTTTTATTTCCAAGAAGATGGTATCCAAAAAACTAAAGAACATCCTACACTTGCAATTGCTTTGTGTGCTTTGTCTTATAGTCTATGGACTTTAGATAATTAATTCCATTTCATATTGCCCCTTGACGTAACAAAGGTTATCGGGGGGAGTTGACACCATAATGTTAAAAAAGATTTTATGGAGGTGATCATTTGGTACTGTGCCAATATCCAATTCCACTCACATTACACCAAAAGTGGTTTGGTGATGATGTTATGTAAAAAATCGACTTGCTTGCTGCCACATTCTACTTCTTTAGCTATATGTAGTTATCATTTTGCAATATAAGGGGTCCACTAATTGCAATAATATAAAAGCAAAAGCGTATTCTTTTCTTTCTCTTTTTTTTTTTTTTCCATTGATAGATTAAACCATAAAATTAATTTAACATATAAAAACCAACTTGGGATTTGCATGCTTAGATCCAACACCAAAAATAGTAATCATTACATTCCTCCCCTTAAACCCTCTCCTTTTTTTTCCAATCTTGTTAACTCCCTTCTTCTTCTCCATCTCTTTCACTCATTTAAACAGCACTTGTCCTAGAGAGAGCTAAGTTACTAAAAAGGAAAAAGGGAACAAAACCTAAATTAACCAAAAAGGAAAAATTCATACACACACCAAAGCTTTTTTTTTTTTTTCTTCCTTTTCCCCTTCTTAATATGTAAGATAGCAGGTTTTCTTTCCTGCTCAAGCATTTTCTGTTGAAGGAGCAAGAAGTGGCTGAGCCAAAGAGGACTTGATATGAGTAGTTGGCCTGTTGTTACAATGATCCACTGGGGATTGAATTGCAGCAGCAGCTGCTGCTTTTGCAAATTTGGATTCTTCATTTTTGCCCCATAGCACAAAGTACAATCCTGTTATGATCAATACTGCTCCAATGATCCTGCACATTCACAATTTATAGGATTTTATTAAACGTGCTGTTTTTAATTAACCAAGTATAATATGAACGGTACATTATCTTTTATTGATAGTGTCACTGATACTTTAACTATGGGTAAATTTTTCAGAAGAAATAAGTTAGACTACCTGATGCAAAGAATATTAAAATACAACGGCAAGGCAAATAATTGATGGATCAAGAATATGATGGACCCGGAAAGATTAGTTCGAAAGCTTTTTGGGTGATTTTTCAGTGCAAAAGAAATGTCGATACATATGTGTCCAATGATCAATATAATGTACCTAACTATGCTATGTAGAGGTAAAGGATGTGCATTGTGGGGTCTTTTCAGAAATGCATGATTGAAGAAAATTTAGCTCTAGTCCGACGAAGAAGATTCAAAAGTAACTAACTCTTCTTCTTATTTTATCGTTTTTCTTTTGGGTGGGATGTGAAGTTTGCTTAAGATACTAGTGTTGAAATTTAGAAAAAGAACATTTGATGCAAAAAATTGAAAAGATTATTACTTAAACATAAAACGTGAATCTTTTCAAATGTTTTAATATTTCATCCGTTTTGAGAAATCCCGAAACTTCAACTTGCAAATAAAGACTTCAATATTTATATTTGCAAGTCAACTCATGACCAAACACTTCTGATTTAGAGTCGTTTAAATTCTTGCACCATCGGTGTATATAATTAAATGCATGATGTATATAAGACATAGATAAAAGTAGAAATTAGAGAGCAAAATTATACCCTCCCAAGTAGAATTCTTCTCCCAAAGCAACTGAAGCCACAATGGCAACAACAAGAGTCTGAACAGGTTGATAAACAGCAACAAAAACTGGGCCACCTCTGTCAATACACCATATCTGTACAGCGAATGCTATCCCTGATGCCACCACTCCCTGCATACATATCAATTAATTCGACTCTTCATTTTCTTTGGATAAATAAAAATAATATGAATAGTACATATAGTTTGCTGTCATTTCACTGTCTATAACTAACCATATGGCCATCCTCTTATTTTTGCTGTCGTATAGCATAACTACAAAGAGAAAGATAGACTCGCCAAAAAAGATTCAGAAAGATCCAATATGTTTACGTTGACTAATAATCACCTTATCATGTCACATGAATTTTCCAACTGGAAAATTTTAGTCATAGTCCTATGGTCTGCTGTTGTTTTACACATATTAATGTCTCAAGATATATAGAACCTACACTTAATCAAGTTTTTGCCGCAAAAAGAAAAAGAAAAGAAATTAAATCTCTCTTCCATCATTCCTCATTAGATTTGGATTTAATTTCTATACGCCCATGACATAGTGATTTTTGAAAAATCATCATAATTTAATATATTATAATAGGTTATTTATAATTTTTATTAGGTTATCAAAACATAGAAATAAATTTATCTATACTAACCTTATTACCGATCAGTTGATTTAGAAGCAAGTGATGACATGATTGTGTAAATTTATTTTACACGGAGCACAAGGATAGAACTAAGTTAAAGATTTTACACTAGCCGCATATTTCAAAATCTTGTAATAGGTAATCTATTTTATTTTTCAATTCATTAATTCTACTTGAATTTAATGGTATAACGGGGATAAATATCCCGCTTAAACTATTAGTATACATAAGTTATACTAACTCGTTGTGATCAATGTCATTTGTTTTTATGTTAAAGTACTATTTGTTGAGATACTTTCAACCTAAAAATATGTAGGAGTAAGTATTTGAAAAAGAAGAAAGAAAGAGACACATTCTGACTCAAAGAGACTGGTTAAAGTGACTGAAGATACTTACAGCATAAAAGACACTGAAGAGTTCACCACCAGAGTGAATAAGCCAAGCTTGAGGGTCTCTTTCACAAAAAACTGCGATTATAAGGAATTGTATGACTCCAAAGAAACACTGATACGATGTGACTGAAAGCCTAGCTGGGTATTTTTTAAGAACCGGTGCTTGCAACACCAGCCATCCAGCCCATGACAAACAATGTCCAATCAAGAAAATGCACCCCAAAGTCCAATTTTTTCCATTAGCATCTCCTAAGTTCATGTTCATTAACATGGGCACTGAAGTCCTTTGTAGTGGTGGAGTTGGGCTGTAAATTGTTGGACCTTTGAATAATGTTATTACTGATGCTCCAGCTACACATAATAATGTTCCACACACTTTTGATATGCCATCTTTTCTGTTTAGCCTCACAGTTTCTATCCTGAAATTTATCATAAAGGAATTCAATTAGATTTAAAGAATCAATTTGCAGTTATTAGCAGATAAAAGTGCATGTGTTTGTTTCATGCATGATTGATGTATTTGTGGTCGCAGCTTAAGAATTATTGCATGTTATAAATGCGCTGTAAGGCCTTATAGACAAAATCCGTACTTAGAAAGGGATTTAATATCACACGTATACGCAGATACTAGTGTAAAGATTTTTTATACCATCAAGTATATTTTAATTTGTTTAGCAGGTTACATGCTTCTAATTTTACCTTTTGTAGTTATCTTTAATGTAATTTAATAGTGTAAATTTGTGCACTATACATAAAGTTGAACTCCTTATAAATATTATTTTGAATAGGAACTTGCCTGAGTATTGCAGCCATAAGAAATGTAATGGCAGGGACAGAATTTTGAATGGCAGAAGCAAAAGTAGGTGAAGTATTGTCCAAGCCTAACAAGTAGAATCCTTGGTTTGCAGTAATTCTATCAAGAAGGGAAAAAAATGTTAATAATCATAGCTTAATAGTAGTAACTCCTTTTATTGAAGTAATTGAATTGTCATGAGATCATGGTATCCTACCCAACAACTGCTAGGAGGAAGAACTGAATAACAAAATTCCAAGTAAGAGGTGGCCTGTCTTTCCTGATAAAAAGAAAAATAAAATAAAGATTATGAGTTGTTATGTAATGGCGGAGTCTGAAATTTTAACACGCGATCAAAAGAAGGAAAACGGAGAATATGGTACCAATGACATACTTTTCAAGAAAGTAGGCAAAGGGAAGAAGTAGAAGCAAAGCAAGAATGTTTCTATAAACTGGGTAAACAATCTTGCTAATGCCCATATTAAGGGCAGCTCTTGAAACAACATGAAAACCAGCATAACCAAACTGCAAGGCCAACATGGCCAAATGCAGTTGCATTTTTTCAGGCATATTAAACCCCATTCTCTTAGTAGTGGCTGAACCACTAGTATCAGCCATTAGAAAAGCAGATACTTAAAAAAAGGATTGAAGTAAAAGGGCTAATTAGTTAAGAGAAGTAAAGAGAGAAACTCAAAGGAGAAGTGGTATGGAATTGAGTTGCAATTGATGCTTAGGTGCTTAGAATTAGGGAGGTATAAATATAGCTAGAGCAAGAGAGTTTTTCCAAATGACCCCACTGTGGGGTCCGTAAAAGATGTTATGTCAACTGTTTTTAACCTTCTTATGTTTTTGGGTTGTCTCCCACATTCTCCTCTCTGCCAAAATCAGAAGGAAGAAAATCATTTGTAGATATGGCAAAACTAATAAATATTCTTAGTAGCTTGCTCAATTGCCTAAGTTTAAATCAGCTAGGCAATTTTTCATTTATCGACGTGACGCAACTAAATGAAATTGAAATGACTGGTCAAATTATCCTACCAAAATAGTATAATTTGACTGGCAATGGGTTAGAATATAACATAAATTCAAATATATGAAATTTTGAAGATTGAGAATTATGTAAAGCTTGAAAGAATATAAGCAAATCATTTAAGAGAAAGTCGTTACTCTGCACTTAATTTAATAGGAGATAAAAAAGGGAGGGAGATTGGATCATGTTGCCGCGTTAAGTTATGACCGATTATTACCTGTTTTAATCTAGTTTATTTTAGTCGGAGTAATGAACTTTGACGAATTGGATCTTGACTTGTTTTGACGTGCTCAAGTTGATTCAACCCGTCCATTTATTATATGAACCTTTTTTCACTCACAACAGGAAAAACAATATTTCTAAGTTAAAGTAAAGGTAAAGAAACCCAAGTCTTCTCTAGGGATGGCAAGCAATCCAGTGCACGGGACTCCCACTAGTGAAAGAAATGAAAAAAGGACACCCGGAAACAAAGTGTGTTAGTCTAAGAGGTTCTGTTTTGGAAGCACGCTATTAATGATGATGATAATTGATGAGATCAAAATGGAGTTGGGGGGGTGGTGGAGACAGGGATGTGAAGAGGGGTGGTGGGGTTCTGCAAGGAAGGTGATGAGCCACCATCAATAGATAGAGCGCACGAGGGGGTGGTGGTGGTGGGTACAACCCATGCATGCTTCCTCATAACCCCATGAATGCCCTTAAACCCCACCATAATCCCCCCTCCACACAACAATCCTGCTAAGCTCTACGTTGGGTTATATTTGTTGTTTATCTTTTGTCTCCCTATGCTCCAATTTCTAATATCTTAACAGCCTAGCGGCCCTACCCTGGAGTATGTAGTAAGTATTTTCTGTACATGTATTGTTCGTGCAAATATATATACATCTACACTATTTCACCAGATAAATACCTGTTATTTATCTCTTATTCATACTTATATTTGATAACTTTGGATACAAGATTTAGATAGATAAATTATGAATACTTATTATTATCCATGCATTAATACAGACAAAGGCAGAGTCAAAATTTTAGCAAAATGACGAGAAATTGCTTAGCGTTGTTATATCTACTGGAATTAGTGTCTTGATCTCTCATAACTTTTGCTCACCTCAATGATGGCAAGGCCACACACTAGCTAGTCGAGTCTATTACCTTATTGTATAAAATATATATACGGAGTATACTATTATTTTTCATTATTTTAGGAACTTCCTCCACCCTGGCCATACAAGAACCACCACACGTTCTTAGAGGTATGGACCATTTATGTGACACAAAGTTGTAGACCATCTAAATCCTGCAACATCTTAATCAGTTTCATATGACTCTGCTCGTGAGGCCGCTCGTGTGACCGAATGTTATGACCAAATCAATTAAAAAGATTACAAGGAAATACATTTTCTTCTAATCAAAATAATTTAACCAACCATACTGGTGAACCTTTTAAAATTCATCCTTTTGTAAGACCAAATAATTGGGTACAAAATCTAGAAACTATTACACATATATCCATATACTATTCAATTATCTCCCCTTCAAGAAATGTCCACCTATTAATATATTGTTAAGAAATTAATTAAGTGAACCATTTGGTCTATTATGGACCAAAATGAAAAAGGGAAACAAAAAGAAAAAGACTATGTTTAGCACTTGGATCTGTCGAGAAACATTAATGTCTAAAGTAGCAGCCTAACACAAAGAATCCATCTTTTTTTCTTTTGGCTCACCTTTTTTCCAGGAAAATTTGACATAAAAATATCTTACTGGTAAGTGGTAACTAACAGTACGATTGAGTTAATTATGATGTCTCTTAATTAAGACAATGTTTTAAATAAATCACCTTCTTGTTTAATGCAACTAATGAAGTGTTTCCAGGGAGGTTTCCACTTCCAAATTAAAGCTAGCTCAAGTGTGGCCTGGGCTTTGCTATCATATCCTTTGCTTTAAGAGACATAGTGTCCCCCCTCAATTGAGACCATCATCATTCTAAAATTCTTCAAGTTTTTTAAAAGTTTACAAAAAAAGTAAACAATTGAGACTATATAAAACCTATTCTTAGCCTTTTGATCGTTAAAAGATGGCTGCTTTCTGACAGAAGTGTTAGGTCATGTAAAAAGAGCTATAACCAGATTTTCTTTTGGATCCATTCCCTACGATACTCCAGTTTATTAACAATAAAATAGCGTTTTAAGTTAAATTTATTTTACTAGTTGTGAATAACTAGCCTAAAATGACTTAGACGAAAAATTATGGTCATATAATCAATCTTAACTTGTTTGAAACCGTATCCAATCATCATCATTTTGAAATTTTTGACTAAGTAGCTCAGAAGCTTGGCCAGACAGGCTAGCTCACTTTGGCTTTGCATAATTAATCTAATTATTAAGGGGAGAATGGTATGTATGATTTTAGAAGATGAGCTCAACCTAGTCTCCTCCTATTAATAGCATGTTCTGTTTGACTTTTCAAAATTGATTTAACCAAAACTATGATTGTCAATTTATTTTATATAATACACTAGCTTTTGTTAGGGTCTTTTGTCCCGAATTTTTAACTTATTAAGACTCTTTTTCTGAAGTATGAAAAAGAATTTTAACAGGTATATATATTTTTTATATGACTTATTATTTTTTTGGAAAAGAAGTATTGACTACTATAAATAGATGATTTCTATAACACAACAAAAACAACAACTCCAATAATGTAGTCACTCAAAGAATCATGTTATCATGTTTAGGGGAGACTTTATATTTTAGTATTAGTTTTTAATCTCCTCCCTATGTTGGTCAACCGACCAAATCACTTTTAAATAAATTTCTCTTATAAATTCTTTAATGTCTGATTTATTGTCAATCCAAAGTTTGCTTTATTAGCTTCCGCATGCACTATGTTGTTTCAATCCCAACAACTTTTTGTAATTATTGTATAAAGAAGAACATATGTTAGCAAATATCCAACTTTTCCTGAATCTCAAATTAACAATCTTTGTTATTTCAGGTTCCAAAAATCATATCCGTTTTTTGTTACTAAACTTTACTCTCTGAAATGCTAAAGTGACAAAAACTTTTTTTTTTGTACAAGAAAGTCACTAAACACAGAGGCGGAGCTATCCTTTGGCAAGGGGATTCATGAACCCCATTCGCTGGAAAATTGTACTGCGTATACAAGATAAAATCAGATTTTTATATATACATATTATATGTTGAACCCCCTTGACACATGCCAAAGCTTTGCTTTTTAAACTTTTGAACCCCCTTGTTGAAAATCTTAGCTCCGCTCCTGAGTAAACATATGTTAACTGCATGTTTGGGTCTAAATTCGGTTTTAGAATACAATTGAATTTGTTTTGGGGTTACAAGCAATTGTTTGTATCAAGATTGCAATGAAAAAGAAAGTAATGGAAAGTAGCAATGAAATAGGAACACATGAATAATGATTTTACTATTGAATGATTGAGGTTATAATTTACTTGAGTTTTTATGCAACCCGTGTCCGAGCTGATCAAGTGTTCTACCCATCGAGGCCAGTGACACGAAGCCAAGCCAAGCCTTTGCATGATGTTCATATCCAGCTGACGTGACCGGGAGAAAGCGACTGTTCGGAAGCTGGGTGGCCGAGCTCAAGATACGAAAGCTACCTCTGCAAGCTCGAGCCCAACAATGAAAGTGACCGAATGCAGATCATTGACGCCAATCGATGAGCGATCGAAGGGCTACAACTATGCCCGAGGCAAGAGAGCGTCCGATTTCAAGTGCTCGAGGCTAAGAGCAACCTATCACAAGAGCGCCCGAACACGTAGTTATTCAGTCCTGCGTGGCTTGTTTTGATTAGTCATCGGTGACCGTTTTACTAGTTTATGATGTCTATATAAACCTCTTAGCATAGTTCAGTTTAGATAGCTAGATTTTGAATATTGAATTATGAGCCGAGTGCTTTTGAGTCTCCATCGTGCGTCGAACCCCGCCGTGGGAATTGTTAAAGAACTTGGGTTAATCGGTGGATTTTGTTTGAACATTTTCTTCTTTGATCATTCAATTTGCAAAAAGCTTGTTATCTTCTTAAGGATTGTTGCTTAGTCTAGGTGTGTCTTTGCCTTCTGAACCGAGTGGCCCCAAGACTAGTTCCTTTGGTTCGTTTGGATTGAAGCTTAGATTTGTCTAGCTTCTATTTTTATCTTTATCCTCTTTACTTTTCGTTGTTTCTTATTTGATTGTTAAGCTTCTCCCAGATTAGCTTGCATCAGATCTTGGTATCAGAGCACGGTTTGGGCTTGTTCTTACAACCCCAATCATGTTCTACATTATCTTTAAATTTTCGTGTGTTTGTGTCTTTGTTTCCATTCCGTTTTCTTGTTTGTTTTGTTGTTTCTATGTTGTTGTTGGTGTTTTATTACAAAAAAAAAAAAATTCAAAAGAAGAAATTCAAAAAAATTTCGTTGATTGTTGGTTGTTTGGAGTAAACGACCACAAATTCTTGTTCACCGTTGATTTATGATTCTGGAAAGTATTCATCGTACGATGTTTGACGACTAGGGTTTTTTTTAAGAATTTGTATGGTCGACGTGGTGGTACTGTTGCAAAATCCCAGTTGAGTTTTGGTTGTTTTGACGTCAAAACTGGTGGTTGGTGTTTGATTTGGGTCGAGTTTTGTGCTTAAAATTCAAAGTTCCATTGATTAGCCACTGTCCGTACGCCGCAAAATTTGTTACATTATAACAATATACGGACGAAGTTGAAGCTGATATTAGCTTGGCTTGGAATTTAAATTACTCCGTTCGTTGAAAATTTTAATGGAGAAACGACCTTGAATCAAGTCTTGTTGATAAATGGACTGTGAACAAAAGTTAAAGTTAGACGTACACCGGAGTAAGGTTCACTGTTCCATTGAAGAAGAAATGGGTAAGGCGTCGTTGCCTACAACCCCAGGTGAAAAGTTGTTGGCAAGAAAGAGGAAAAGTGGATAAAGTTAAACCCTAATCCGTACCAAAGGAGGGACCACTTTTGTCAGTACAAAGGTGACGTGTCCAAGGTTTCCAACGAGGAAACGGAGGGTAGATTCTCCTAGGTTATCTTTTCTTTGTGACCGTTAAATCTCGTTAGTAGATCTTTGGAGTAAACTCTTCTACTCGAGATCCTACTAATTTGTTTGAGCTTATAGGAACTCGTGCGAGGGGTGACCGAAGTCTAAATTTCGAAGTTTAATTCTTGACCTCCCGTGCGCATTTAAATAGCGTTCGTTCCATCAAGTCAAATCAATTCACTCTTCCCGAAGAGACAGCGACTCTTCTTGAATTCAGAGGATCCTAGAGAAGTTGATCAAACCGAGGAAGCCATTAGTTACAAGTTCTTGAGTGACCGAACCTATAAATTGAGTGGACCCGAGCGCCACCCAATAAAAGTGAGGGAGTTTGTGAGGTGGACTCTAACCTTAATATTTTCTTGCCTTTGATTTGTGCAGGTTCAATGGCTGGAAATACGGAGAAAGGCGTTGAAGTGCCCGAGGTATCATTAGCCAATCTCTTGGCTGCGATACAAGGCATCAGTGCCGAGGTGAAAGGAGTAAGTGTTCGAGTAGCTAACCTCGACCAGGAGAAAGCATATGTGGCCTTACCTGGATCCGGCGCTGGTACTAGCAATTCAACTCCTATGAAACTGGAGTAATTTTTTGAACTGGTTCGTCAAGAACGGTTGAGGAATAAGGCCATTCGAAATGAAGCTGTGGGCAATCTCTAAGCTGAACCAAACTTAGGAATTCCCTGAGTAGATCAAAAGAACTTGGGCAATCCCCAAGCTAAGCAGCAAAACTTGGGTAATTCCCGAGGTGATAGACTACCACTCCCAAGGCCCCGAAGATAAGTCGAGGTCGTTGATGTTGGAGAGTTTCTCGATGCTGAAGCTGAGTATGAGCCACCGTTTGTACAACAAAGGCAGGTTCAACGAGGATGTAGGAACTTTCGAGGTCGAGGCCGAGGCGCGTATGTGACAATGCTCAACACACACCTCGGCTTGAGGTATGAACGGTCATTACAATACAATTTACCCAACTAGGAGTCGGGGTCGAATCCACAAGGAACAAAGTGATGCGATCAAAGTAGAGGAGGAACTAAACCTATTTGACAAAGCCAAACTATGATAACGAGGTGATGGAATGATATTAACAACTACAAACTACACTAGGAAAGCAAGTAAAGGTGATCAATGGCCTTCTCACAACCAAGGAAAATAAGTTTTGAACCTAGGATGCAATTATAGCACGGGGTTTATATATTATGGCCGAGTCGCTCTAATGTAATCCCTATAATCCTTCCGGCCTAGAAGAGAATTACCTCAACGGCGCTCGTCAAGGCCATGGTTAAGCTTATAAAGCACTACCCATTAGAAAGAAGACCTCTTCTGAGCGTAACTTCTTTTAGATGAGTTAGTCTATGAAATAGCCTATCAACCCAAATCCTTGCTAGCTTCACTATTGTACGCTAACTAATCTTTCCCGAGTCTTTAATTAGCAAAGTAGACGAGCAACTTAAGTGTCGCGAGCACAAAAGTCAAGCAATCAAAGCAATGGAAGCTAGATAATTAAAACCCAATAATATAAATTCCTAGTCATGATTCATTCATATATTTATGTCCAAAATCATATCAATTAACAATACAAATAGTCATGAAATATATTCGCAAAATCAATTCTTCAATAACATCAACAACACCAAATATATTCAATACAAAGCATGAAAGTAAAGAAATGGGTACTAAGGGTTGAGAATTTCTCAATGGTTTGCTCCAAATCTTTACTCTCCTGGTGTTCTTGTTGATGGATCCTTGCTCAAGCAAAGCACAATTCAATGGAACCCAAGTTGAAATTCCTTTATTAATGCATTTTTCATTAAAGCCACAACAAGCCAAAACTCGATTCAAGTTCAACAACTAATGACAGTGGTTGGTGCCAACAATTAAGCCAAGTCATGTGAGCATAACTTTCATAGATACAAAACACCAAAGAAGGCATACATGTCATGACACAAGATTTTCAAAGTTTGCCTCTTCGTCACAAGAGTTCACCTCTTTGCTTGCTCACCTCAATTGAAAAGTGAAACACAAGTCCTCAACTCAACTTCACAAGTGCCCTCACCACTTAAGAGAAAATCCCAACCACAAAAATGCAATGACAACACAAATGGGATTAATGATAGGAAGAATTCGCTCACTCTCTCAAAAGAATTTCATCATGCATGCTAAACCCATAAGCTTGCCCTTCGTGTACCTCTCCACTAATATAGGAATGCTTGACCCGAAATCAATTAGGACTTTGTTAGGGTTGTAATATAGGCTTTTGGTCAAAAGTGGGGTAAAATTTGGGCAAATAGTGACTTCACACCTCCTTCAGTACTACACAATATAAAAATTGAAAGCACGCTTCATTTTTCTTCTTGCACTTACACCTTGCTAAATTGAGGATTATACACTAGTCTTCCTCTCTTTATTCATCAATTCCATTTTTTTTTCTTTTTCTTTCTTTTCTTTCACTTGCTTCTTTTTGTTTCTTTTCTCATTCCTTTCTTTTTCTCTTTTTTTTTATTCAATTCACTTTTATTGCTCTTTCTTTTCTTTTCTTTTCTTTTCTTTTCTTTTGATTTTCATTAACTTCCACACTTTCACCATAACTCGTGCCACCCCCAAACTTAGGCTTTTGCCTAAGTTGCACGTCTTTCAATGCACTCAAGGATGTAGGGCTAAAAAGAGGGTTAGTGTTTTAAGCACTTAGAATTGGTCCGGATTAATAATGTGGTTGCCAAAAGAAAGGATATTAAGCTCAAAGGGGTGGACTAAGGATATAATGCAAGGGTAGGCTTTTTAGGTTACTAAGCGGGCCAAAGAAAGCCTAAAATCATTTTTAAGTCAAGCACCACCTAGGATTTCGCCTCGAAGCACACTTAGGGCAAGTTCTAGATAAAGAAGCATACACATGAACACATCAAAAACTCACCACACATGGCACAAGTAAAGAAAGGAAGAAGAGTATATTCAAGTCCCAATCAAATGCAATTAAGAATCTAAAGTTTACTCATAGCCTAATGAGAGCTAGTTAGTGACATAAGAGTCAAAAGTTGAACTTAAAGGTCATAGCACAATTTACCGACTAAATTTTTCTATCCATTTTTCAAAACAAGCTCACATGACAAGGATTAAATAATGGTGGAACCAAACATGCCAAAAATTGGCCAAAGAGCAAAAATCCACAACTAGTCATCATTATTTACAACTAACTACTAAACTAGTCCTAAAGATGTCAGGTTCAACACAATTACTTCCTTGGAAAAGAACCACGGCAAAGAAAAACCAGGAAGTTATTTCACAAATTTTATACATGGTATTTACAATGAAAATAGTTGTTCGGACTCAAATGAGGCTTTCGCACCCAAGTGGGATGCCTGCGTATCACACAAAGGTGAATCAGATAATAAGAAGCAACATCTCAAGCGTAGTTCATGGGAGTACTCTATATATATATATAATTCTAAATAACTACTAAATATGAACAAGCTATTAACACAATACTAACTACTAATACTAAATATGCACAAGCTATTAACACAATACTTATACTAATATCAAAGAAAATGATCATCCACAAAGTTTTCCACAATTTGCTCAAAAATAAGGACAAGACGAGGTAGACATGTCATAAACATCAAGTACACGAGCAACATCAATACTACACTCAAAACACAAATACACCCCCAAACTTAAACTATGCACTGTCCTCAGTGCAACTAACAATGTAATACAAATGGTGTAAGGAACTCTCTGACTAGAAGATCAATCCACACTGTCAGTGTTGGGGTAGCGAAGCTCATCATCGGACTCCTCATCTAAGCTAGTAGAGCGACAGAGCGGGTTCAGCTTACTCATCATCTTGTTGAGAAAGCTACTTGTTCTCTTGCAAAAAAATTTCTGCTTCCTCTCCATTTTGTCCAGCCTGATCTTAATCTGCTCTTGCTCAGCTGCTACTGCCTCAATGATAAAGTACTCGAAGGCCTGGAGAAAGAACCCTCTCCTTGTGGGCTTGAAGGAAGCCCTGCTACCAAGTGTCTAATGTGAGCGTCTACAAAAGAAATTTGAGAGGAAATGTACCTCATTTTAGACTCTTCTGATGCAAGTGGTGGAACTGGAGTGTATGAACTCCTTGGTGCAGCAGTAGCAGCGGGTGCTGAGAATTGCCCAAAAGTTGGGTCCTCAACATCAATCTGGGAGGGAATCTCAACTTTTATTTTCTTACTCTGTGTTACCCTTCCCTGTCCTTTCTTCAGTAGTGGATAAATAAGCTTTTCAGGACCCACACTTTTATCAATAGTGCGTATCTACACTCCTGCATTTATGCATAGCCGGTAAATCAAGCTTGGAAAGAATAAGCTTTTTGTTCTCTCTAGCACCACCTCTTCAATCTCCCCAACAATTATTTCTCCAACATTGACCTTGAGCCCGTCAATCAACGCTGCGATCAGGCGAGCTTTTTCAGGAGAGAGATCAGTCTCATTGCTCGAAGACATTACCCTAGTGCACACAATGGATAACCAGATGCGGGCCTCAGCTGTGAAGTCAGTGGATACAATCTTGTGTCCGAATGTGGACCAACCCAAGGGTTTACCCCCTCGAAGCATATCAACCATCCATTGCATACCTCCTTCTGAAGCACGAGCCTTGTATAAAGCATTGTCAACGTTATCTAGCTCATACACCGCATTGATAGTAGTTGCATCAAAGTGCACTAACTTGCCCCTCACAGTAGTCACTAACTCACCACTAAAATCTATTCGAGTGGCATTGCATAAAACTCCCTTGCTATGGTAGCATTTTCCTTCTCAAGTGTTTTGGCCAAACAACTTCATCCATTATTTTCAAGCTTTTGGAAGAAGTTGGGGAATTTCTCTCCCACTTTATCCGTATGGATCCCTCTTTCCCTAATAAAGCTCTTTTCAAGATCTCTTTCGAATTTTTCATAGCATGATGCGGATAAGAACCTTGTTCTGTCATATGCTACCTCTTATTCTCCTATTAAGTTCCGTTGGTTGTTTCCTTCGACCATTGTAAGGGAAAAAGTACCTACAAAGATCAACATTGTCAAAACACGATTTGGGTACTTAATATATGCATTAATAAAGCTCATGAGCCAAAGGTTGAAGCAAAAAAATTTCCGCAGCGGGCTATGCGAGCTCACTGTTTCTACCAGAAATTAGATCTCTGCGCAATCGCGCTGTGTATGATGCAATCGCGAAGGACAGACCTGGACAAAGCTGCGCGATAGCGCAAGTCATCACGCGATCGCGAGGCTGCCTTCTCCAGCAGGATGAGACAGACCTCGGCTACAGCACCCAGAATTTACATGTTTTAAGCATCAATCACAGTGCACACCCACAATTAAACAAGAAAAACATGAGTTTCGGCTTCAATTTTTTTCACAATCAACGCTAGGGTTTAATTCAATTGGGTAAAGACAAGTTTGCAACCTAACTCATTTTCTTCATGGATAAATTAACAATATGGGTACATCAGACTTCACCCTATTTCTATTTAAAGCCCCTTGTTTTCCCATCCATACAACCACCAATGGAACCAAGAGAGGAGGATTACTTACACATGCTTTTAATAAACAAAATTGAAGATGGAAATTGAGAAACATACCTTGATAAAAGTGATGAAATGCTTGAGAGTGGTGAAATTGAGCAGTTGGGATGCAAAAATGAGGGAGGCGAATTTGAGAGGATGAGAGTTTAAAACAAATGGGTATTTGGCCTCTTAAAACTACCTATATCTGCCTGATGCATTGTTCATCACAATCGCGTGACCCCAGTCGCGATCGTGCCTTACTGATAAGTAAACCTACGCGATCGCGTGTGATAAACGCAATCGTGCAGGTTTGGCTCACAGTGAAGCGCGATCGCGTAGCTATTGACGCGAAGGCGATGAACACTTTTTAGTCCAACATCCAGCGAGCAGAATTTTAGTGAGGCGGTCCGCCCCAAACATTAGGCGCTCCACCTACTGGGATACAGATTGTCAAATTTCAGTGGGCGGTCTCCGCCTCATCTCATTGGGTGGTCCGCCCTACACCCCTGTGCAATCCATTTTTTTCATGTTTATGCCTTAGATCATGCATCCTAACAACTAACAAATGTGGGAATCATGTGAGATGATCCAAAACAACAACAAAAACTAATCTAACCTAACATGCAATCAATAGACGGCTAAAAATTTCAAAGAGATTCAGGTTGCCTCCCGACAAGCACTTTATTTAACGTCTTGGCTAGAGGGTACCCATGATGCTTTTCTCTCCACTTGGTGAAGGTGAATTTTCTCCCCAACATGGCTTCATGCTCTTTATCATGCTCTTTAGGCAGGGGTACATATTTTCGAGCTTGCAAAGCCGGATTCTTCATCTTACACTTCTTTGCCTTCAAGTAAGGGATGTCATTCTGCCTTCTTGGCGTGGCAAATTCAACAATGTATCCATTTTGCTCATCAATGCCAAATCATCTGATGGTGCTCGTTCTTCCACTTCTATTGCCTCATCCACACATAGAGTTGAAAAATGAAGTGAATGAGGTCCCAATTGTTTTAACACCAACGGAGCACCAAGCATGACATACTCCTCTTCAATTATGCTAGAGTCTTCATCACAAAAGTTCTTCATTTCCGCTCTAGACTCTAACATAAATTTCTTGCTCACAGCATCATTACCAAATATCTTGAAGATGTAATCACTTTCATGAGTTTCCATGATTTGACTTGTGCTCTCTTCCACAAATTCGCTCATTTCTAGCATATCATTCACTATTTCTTCATGTTGAACAATGGAAGCTTCAACCATTTCATGCACTAGAATTTTCAAGACACGAACTTAAAAATCAAATTGGTTCACTCTTTGTCCTAGTTCTTCTTTTTCATGTTCGAGATCCCAACCATCTACATTTAAGTCATGCAGGCATGCTTCATGGACTTTTATTTTTCGAGCTTGATCTCGGAGCCGATCTCGGCTCACAATTTCCACTGCATCCCAATTGTGCTCTTCTTCAACAATTCATTCTTGGCATTCAAGCACATCTTCCATGGATGATTCTTCTTGGAACTCGAGCTTATCTTCCATATAAAGTTTTTGTTGGGATTTGGTAACACTCTTAGCTTATTGTTCATTGAAAGTGTCAACCAATTGGCTCAATTGAGTCTCCAAGTTGTGAATTGCTAAGCCATTTTGATGGATCGTATATTTTATCTCATTGAAGGCTTCGGCATTCTCACAATTATTTTTAAGTATCTGCTCCATCAAATATTCCAATCTTTTATTTTCATTGCATTCATCTTGTGAAGTAGATAGGTCCATCTCTTCTTGAAACTTCTCTTGGATACCTTGTCATTCGGGTTCAAGTTTCATGTTCATATTTGTATTAGACCTATCAAACTCATAAGAATCATTAGCATCATTATAAAAATCATTAAAAGAAGAACAAAGAATATTAGGACAACCGTCCCAATGGCCATTTTGACCCCCACACTCATGACATATGTCCCACTCAAAGGGTTGAGAAGGTGCACACAACTCGCCCCCGGAAACAATTTTACAATCTTGCGAATAGTGAGGTCCGCCACAATAAGGACAAGGATCACTCATGTATGGATTTTCAATATTTGACCAATTTTGGTTCCATGATACCATTTCAAGATAATTACCACTAATCTAGACTAACTAACTAATGCAAGTAAACACTACACACAAACATATATTCATAATTTACAAAGAACACTACTACTATTCACAATTTACACGACAACGGTTCACAAAGTTTGGAACTAAGACAACTAGCTCAACTCCTCAAACTACTCTAATAGGCCAATTGTTCCTCGGCAACGGCGCCAATTTTGACAACGCTCAACACACACCTCGGCTTGAGGTATGAACGTTCATCGCAATACAATTTACCCAACTAGGAGTGGGGGTCGAATCCACAAGGAACAAACTGATGCGATCAAAGTAGTAGAGGAACTAATCCTATTTGACAAAGCCAAACTAGGATAACGAGGTGATGGAATGATATTAACAACTATAAACTACACTAGGAAAGCAAGTAAAGGTGATCAATGGCCTTCTCACAACCAAGGAAAACGAGTTTTGAACCTAGGATGCAATTATAGCACGGGGTTTATATATTATGGCCGAGTCGTTCTAATGTAATCCCTAGAATCCTTCCGCCCTAGAAGGGAATTACCTCAACGGCGTTCGTCAAAGCCATGGTTAAGCTTATAAAGCACTACCCATTACCCGAGGAAAGAAGACCTCTTCCGAGCGTAACTTCTTTTAGATGAGTTAGTCTATGAAATAGCCTATCAACCCAAATCCTCGCTAGCTTCACTATTCTACGCTAACTAATCTCTTCCGAGTCTTTAATTAGTAAAGTAGACGAGCAACTTAAGTGTCGCGAGCACAAAAGTCAAGCAATCAAAGCAATGGAAGCTAGATAATTAAAACCCAATAATATAAATTCCTAGTCATGATTCATTCATATATTCATGTCCAAAATCATACCAATTAACAATACAAATAGTCATGAAATATATTCGCAAAATCAATTCTTCAATAACATCAACATCACCAAATATATTCAATACAAAGCATGAAAGTAAAGAAATGAGTACTAAGGATTGAGAATTTCTCAATGGTTTGCTCCAAATCTTCACTCTCTTGGTGTTCTTGTTTATGGATCCTTTCTCCAAGATTGGAAAAATGGCCAAAAGATAAGTCCTAGGTCGTGCAAAGGGCTGTATATATGTTCCCAATTTGGTTGATGTGAAATTTCAAAATTGTCCAGACGCGCTTTTGTTCGATCGTGTGACAAATGGCGCTATCGCGCTTCAGCTCTTTTTCCTTTCTACGCGATCGCGTTCTTCCTTAGCACTTTCGCGCTAGCTTCTTTCAGTACTCTGTACGATCGTGTGCTGTGATGCGCGATCACGATGAACAGCTTTCCAGTCCAGAAATAGAAGCTTTGCAATTCAGCATGTTTCAACTTTTTTTCGATCTACTCATCACCACACCGTCAATATCCTGTAATATGCAACTAAAACATGATAAGTGCGCGTATTTAATCAATAATACACAACAAAAACTCAAGTAAATAGAAGGTAATGTGCGTCATTTTGCCCACACATCAATATGTTGAAAGAAATTATGAGCGTGAGGCTGATGACTACTATAATGAGTATCTGGAAACGATCCGTAGTGCTCGAGATTTAAACTTGAATAGCGTTAAGATCACTATTCCACCCTTCAAAGGAACTAGAAATCCGGACCAATATCTAGATTGGAAGGTTCGTTTGGAACGAGTCTTTGAAACAAATGAGATGACCGAGGAAACGAAAGTTGCACATGTTATTGCTTCGTTCGAGGCATATGCATCAACTTGGTGGGAAGCTGACAAGAGAATGAGAAGAAGGAATGTTTACCCCGAGGTTCTTACATGGGTGCAATTGAAACAAGCGATGGATGCTAAGTATGTGACTCCCAAATATCAGCAGGAGCAACTTCAGAAGCTCTATGAGTTGAAACAAGGGTCCAAATCGGTTGAAGAATACTTTGATGAATTTAAAAAGATTCGATTGGCTCTTTATATGGAAGAAGATGATGAGCAAGCCGTCATTCGGTTCAAAAATGGACTGACTCGAGATGTGGCATCTCAATTGCGACTGCATGTATATCAAACGTTGGATGATGTTTTTCATACAGCCATTGATGGCGAAAAATGGGTGAAGGATGATAAAGCAAATCGGTACCAAGGAGTTACTAATTCGACTCTTTTGAACCGGAGCAAAGATTGGAAGAGTCTGAATCGTACAAGTACCAACACTAGCCGAGATCCGAAGAAACCCTTCGAAAGGGGAGTGACCGTTAATAACTCCAAGGATATGAAAGGTAAAGCTCAACTCAATACTCTTAATGCGTCAAATATTCAGTATCATAAATGCAGGGGTTATGGTCACATGGCAAAAGAGTGTCCGACTCGAAAAGTTATGCTTTTGCTCGAAGATGGAACTGTCCATGAGCAAGCGAGTGACTGTGAGGAAGAAAACGGAGAAGTGACTGACGGAGCTTAAAATGATGATGGTCATGAGGCTACCGAGGCTGTCCATCCGGAAATGTTTCTTGTTGTTCGTAGAAATTTGAGTACTATGAACTTAGAAGAAGAGGACAACCAAAGAGAAAATCTCTTCCATTCAAGGTATTGGATGAGAGGAAAGGTGTGTTCGATGATTATTGATTCAAGTAGTTGTGCAAATATGGTGAGCCAAATCTTGGTTTCTCAGTTGGGTCTACCTACCTTGAAACACCCTCATTCGTATCGTTTGCAATGGTTAAATGAATATGGAGAACTGAAAGTCTCCAAGCAAGTGTGGATCAAGTTCAAAGTGGGAGCTTGTCAAGATGAGATGATGTTCGATGTGATTCCGATGCAAGCTTTTCATCTACTGTTAGGGCAACCGTGACAGTATGATAGGCCGGTATTCATAACGAACAATCCAACACTTACACTACTAAGCACGGTGGAGAGAATTTCATTCTCAAACCTTTGTCTCCAAAACAAGTCAGCGAAGACTATAAACGAATGAATGAGCTCAAAGAAGCGGCCAAAGCTAAGTCTCCATTGGGGAAACAAATTGTGGCCGATGACAGAGATACACCGCCCGTTGCAGGTAATATTTGTGCAATCATGCGGCTGGGTGAGTGCCTCCGAGGTAATGATCGAGGCAAGCTGCTGATTTTCCTCGTGCATAAGGGTATCCTCTCGAACTCTAATGATGATTTCAGTAATGATAACCCTTTGCCTAGTGCTGTACAAAGTGTGTTGCAAGACTTCGAGGACATGTTCCATAAAGAAATACTTGGTGGATTGCCTCCGTTAAGGGGAATCGAGCACCAAATTGACTTCATCCCGGGGTCTTAAATCCCCAACAAACCAGCCTACAGGTGTAATTCTAAAGACACCAAAGAGCTCCAGCAGCAGGTGGATGAATTGCTGAACAAATGACTCGTTCGAGAGAACTTGAGCCCTTGCGTTGATCATGTTATACTTGTCCCAAAGAAAGATGGAACATGGAGAATATGTGTTGATTTCCGAGCAGCCGACAAAATTATGGTAAAGTATCGTCATCCTATCCCTCGATTAGATGACATGCTTGATGAATTGAGTGGTTCTTCTTGTTTTTCAAAGATAGACCTCAGGTCCGGTTACCACCAAATCCGAATGAAGTCGAGTGATGAGTGAAAAATTGCATTCAAGACCAAATTCGATCTCTTTGAATGGTTAGTGATGTCGTTTGGCCTCTCTAACGCCCTGAGCACTTTCATGAGATTGATGAACCATGTGCTTAAACCGATTATAAATAGGTTTGTTGTTGTGCATTTCGATGACATACTTGTTTATAGTAAATCTGTGGATGAATATGTTGAACACTTAAGGCTTGTGCTTGATACTCTTAGAAGTGAGAAATTGTATGTTAACTTCAAGAATTGTGAATTTTTTGTAGAGTTTCTTGGATTTGTTGTGAGTGCTAGCGGTGTTGAAGTAGATGAGTCCAAAGCCGAAGCAATTAAAGATTGGTCGACCCCCTACTTTTGTTACTCAAGTTCGTAGTTTTCATGGGTTAGGTAGTTTTTATCGAAGGTTTGTCCGTGATTTTAGCACCATGGCAGCTCCTCTAATCGAGCTGATAAAGAAAGACCATCTGTTTGTGTGGGGAGAGTCCCAATAAAGGGCTTTCCAAGAGTTGAAATAGAGGCTAAGCTCTACCTCGTTACTACAACTCCCTGACTTCGGCAAAGCGCTCGAGGTGGAATGTGATGCATCCGGAGTTGAAATCGGGGGAGTTCTTATGCAAGAATCAAAGTCGATCTCTTACTTCAGCGAAAAGCTTAACGGTGCAACCTTGAACTACTCTACGTATGATAAGGAATTGTATGCCCTCATTCAAGCACTCGCTCATTGGAAACATTATCTATGGCCCCGTGAGTTTGTTACTAAAAGTGATCATGAATCTTTGAAACATATCTGAGGCCAAGAAAAGTTGAACCGGCCGCATGCCAAATGGTTTGAATTCATTGAAAGCTTTCCCTATGTATTTCATTACAAAAATGGCAAAGACAATTTTGTGGCCGATGTGTTGTCAAGGAAGTTTGCCTTAGCGATCTTTTGGCTGCGATACAAGGCATCAGTACCGAGGTGAATGGAGTGAGTGCTCGAGTAGAAAACCTTGAGCAAGAGAAAGCGTTTGTGGCCTTGCCTGGGTCCGGCGCTGGTACTAGCAACTCCACTCCTATAAAACCGGAGCAATTTGCTGAGCTGGTTCGTCAACGACGATTTAGGAATGAAGCCATTCATAATGAAGCTATGGGCAATCCCCGAGCTGAACCAAACTTAGACAATCCCCAAGTGGAACAACAAAACTTAGGCATTCCCCGAGTTGATCATCAAAGCTTGGGCATTCCCCGAGGTGATAACCACTTCTAAGGGCCCGAACACAAGTCGTGGTCGTTGATGAAGGGATCGGTGATGGAGAGTTTCCCGAAGTCGAAGCTGAGTATGATCCACCTTTCGTTAAATGAATGCAGGTTCAATGAGGTCGTGGAAACCTCCGAGGTCAGGGCCGATGATGAGCAAGCCGTCATTCGGTTCAAAAAGAGACTGACTCGAGAAGTGTCATCTCAATTGAGGCTTCATGTTTATCAAACATTGGAAGATGTATTCAATGCAGCCGTTGATGCTGAGAAATGGGTAAAGGACGACTAAGCAAGCCGGTACCGAGGAGTCACTACTTCAACTCCTATAAACCGAGGTAAAAACTGGAAGAGTCTGAATCCTACAAGTGCCAACACTGGCCGAGATCAAGCGAGACCCTTCGAAAGATGAGTGACCGTTAATAACTCCAAGTAAGTGGGAGGTAAAGTTCAACTCAATACTCTTAGTGCTTCAAACATTCAGTGTCATAAATGCAGGGGTTATGGTCACATGGAAAAAGAGTGTCCGACTCGCAAAGTTATGCTTTTGCTTGAAGATGGAACCGTCCATGAGCAAGCGAGTGACACTGAGGAAGAAAACGAAGAGGAGACTGACCGAGCCAAAAATGATGATGGTCGTGAAGCAGCCGAAGCTGACCATCCAAAAATATTTCTTGTGGTTCGTAGAAACTTGAACTGTATGACTCTTGAAGAAGAGGACAACCAAAGGAAAAATCTTTTCCATGCGAGGTGTCGAGTGAGGGGAAAAGTTTATTCGATGATTAGTGATTCGGGTAGTTGTACAAATGCGGTGAGCCAAACATTGGTTTCACAAATGCGATTGCCTACCTCAAAGCACCCTCATCCCTACCGTCTGCAATGGTTAAATGAATGTGGAAAATTGAAGGTTGTCAAGAAAGTATGGATAAAATTCAAGGTAGGAGAATGTCAAGATGAGATGATGTTCGATGTGATACCAATGCAAGCTTGTCATTTGCTATTGGGACGACCCTGGCAGTATGATCGGTCAGTTATACATAACGGACAATCCAGCACTTACACTACTAAGCTTGGAGAAGAGATATTCATACTCAAACCATTGTCTCCAAAACAAGCCAACGAGGACTATAAATGAATGAAGAAGCTGAAAGAAACGGCCAAAGTAAAATCTCCCGTTGGGACACAAATTATAGCCAAGGACAGAAATTCACCGTCCGTGGCAAGTAATATTTATGCAATCATACAATCGGGTGAGTACCTACGAGGCAACGACAACGGTCGATTGATGATTTGCCTCATGCATAAAGGTATCCTTCTAAACTCTAAGGATGATTTTACTAACGATAACCCTTTGCCTAGTGCTGTTCAAAGTGTTTTGCAGAACTTTGGAGATATGTTTCCTGAAGAAATGCCTGGTGGATTGCCTCCATTGAGAGAAATCGAGCACCAAATTGACTTCATGTTAAGGTCTCATATCCCCAACAAACCTGCATACCAGTGTAACCTCGAAGAAACCAAGAAGATCCAGCAGCAGGTTGATAAATTACTGACCAAAGTACTCATTCGAGAGAGCTTGAGTCCGTACGTCGTTCATGTAATCCTTGTTCCAAAGAAAGACGGAACGTGGCGAATGTGTGTTGATTGTCAAGCAGTCAATAAGATAACGGTAAAGTATCGTCATCCTATCCCTCGATTAGATGACATGCTAGATGAATTGAGTGGTTCTTCTTGTTTTTCGAAGATAGACCTCAGGTCTGGTTACCACCAAATCCGAATAAAACCGAGTGATGAGTGGAAAACCACATTCAAGACCAAATTCGGTCTCTATGAATGGTTAGTGATGCCTTTTGGCCTCTCTAACGCACCAAGCACTTTCATGCGATTGATGAACCATGTGCTTAAATCGTTCATAAATAAGTTTGTTGTTGTTTACTTCGATGACATACTTGTTTATAGTAAATCTGTGGATGATTCGAACACTTAAGGCTAGTGTTAGATACACTTCGAAAAGAGAAGTTGTATGGTAACTACAAAAAGTGTGCCTTTTGTGTTGAGCGTGTAGTCTTTCTAGGATTTGTTGTGAGTACTAATGGTGTTGAAGTCGATGAGTCAAAAGTTGAGGCTATCAAAGATTGGCTGACTCCTACTTCGGTATCTCAAGTTCGTAGCTTCCATGGGTTAGCTAGCTTTTACCGAAGGTTTGTTCGTGACTTTAGCACCGTGGCAGCTCTTTAACTAAGCTGATAAAGAAAGACCATCCGATTGTGTTGGGAAAGTCCCAAGAGAGGGCTTTCTAAGAGTTGAAACGGAGGCTAAGTTCTGCCCCGTTACTACAACTCCCTGACTTCGGCAAAGCATTTGAGGTTGAATGTAATGCGTCGGGAGTTGGGATAAGAGGAGTGCTTATGCAAGAATCGAAGCCGATCACTTACTTCAGTGAAAAGCTTAAGGGTGCAACCTTGAACTACTCTACATATAACAAGGAATTGTATGCCTTCGTTCGAGCACTCGCACATTGGCAACATTATCTATGGCCTCGTGAGTTTGTGTGATCATGAATCTTTGAAACATCTCCGATGCCAAGAAAAGTTGAACCGACGGCATGCAAAATGGGTAGCATTCATTGAGAGCTTTCCCTATGTAATTAATTCAAGAAGGGTAAAGATAATGTTGTGGCCGATGCGCTGTCGAGGAAGTTTGCCTTAGCAACCACTCTCATTTCGAGGTTAATGGAATTCGAAAGCATCAAGCTGATGTATGAACACGATCCCAAGCTTAAGAGCGTCCGAGACGTTATCTTGAGTGGTCGGAGGGTAGAGAAGTATCAGCGGCACGATGGCTACCTGTTCAAGAATGGGAGGATTTATGTGCCTGTGTCTTCGTGGAGAGAGCTTTTGGTTCGAAAAGCTCACTCCGGGGGCTTAATGGGACACTTCGGTGTCGATAAAACTCTTGGTATCTTAACCGAGCAATTTCATTGGCCCAAAATGTGAAGAGATATGGAAAAGCTTTGCAATGCTTGTATAGATTGAATGAAAGCTAAATCGAGGTCCAACCCTCATGGTTTGTATACTCCGTTACCTATTCCTAGCAAACTATGGGTTGATATATCTATGGATTTTGTTATGGAGTTACCGAGGTCGGGGGTGGACATGATAGCATCTTTGTTGTAGTCGACCGTTTTTCCAAAATGGCTCACTTTATTCCTTGTAAAAAAATGTGATGATGCACAACATGTGGTTACTTTGTTCATTTCTAATGTGTTGAAATTGCATGGTGTGCGTCGAACTATTGTGAGTAATCGAGACTCTAAATTCTTGAGTCATTTCTAGAAATGTCTGTGGGATGCCCTTGGCACCAAATTACTATTCTCGACGTCTCACCATCCTCAGACTGATGGACAGATCGAGGTATTCAACCGAACCTTGGGAGCTCTACTTCGAGCCATGACTAAAGATAAGGTCTGAAACTGGGCTGATCGTTTGCTCATAATGGAATTTGCATACAACCGTACTGTGTATCGAATGATTGGCATGACTCCGTTTGAGTATGTGTATGGTTTTAACCCTTTGATCCCACTTGATTTATCCCCGTTGCCTGGAGATGTTGTTGTTGATTTTGAAGGTACTCACCGAGCTACTGCTTTGCTCGAGCTACATGCCAAAGTAAAGAAAAATCTTGATGAAGCTTATGCCAAGGTGGCATCCAAGAAAAACAAGGGGCGTAAGAAGCTGATATTAAAGAAAGAAGATTGGGTGTGGGATCACTTCAGAAATGAAAGGAAAGTTGGCTCCTCGAGGGGATGGTCTGTTTCAAGTGTTGAGCAATATCAACAGCAATGCTTATATGATCGACCTCCCAGGTGAATATAACGTGTCCAATACCTTTAATGTTGCTGATTTAACTCCTTGTGTTGTAGGCCAAGCATCGGAGACTGAAGAGGGTTCGATTTTGAGGACGAAATCTTCTCAAGAAGGGGAGGATGATGCAGCCCGAATCCGTGCTGATCAAGTATTCAACCCATCGAGGCCAGTAACACGAAGCCAAGCTAAGCTTTTACACGATGTTCACATCCAGCTAGCATGGTCGGGAGAAAGCAACCGTTCGAAAGCTGAGTAGCCGAATCCAAGATTCGAAGGCTTCATTTGCAAGCTCGAACACGAAGTAGGAAGTGACCAAACACTCAACCCTGACGCCGAGCACTGAGATGTCTGAAGGGCTACAAATGCACCTGAGGCAGGAGAGCGTCTGTTTTTATCTGTGCCGAGCTGAGTGACTGAGCACCGAAGTCAAGAATGCCCGAGCACAATATTTACTTCGGCCCTGTGTGGCCTTGTCTTATTGGTCTCTTGTGACTATAGTTACTAGTATACCCTTGGGGATATTTATATAAACCCCTTATCCTAGTTCATTTTAGATAGTTGGTGATGAATATTGAATATAGCAGTTGCATTGTGTCTTCGTTGTGAGCTGAACCCCGCCGTGGGATCCTTATAAGAACTTGGGTCAATCGGCGGATTCCATTTGAATATTTTCTTCTTTGGTCATTCAATTTGCAAGAAACATGGGTTTGTCTTCTTGGGGATTGTTGCTTACTATAGGTGTATCTTTTTCCTTCTAATTGTTGGGCTCAGAGAGTAGTTCCTCGGATTCATTCGATTGAAGCTAAGATTCGTCTTGCTTCTATCTTCATTTCTTGTTATTTATGTGTTCTTGTTCAGTTGTTAAGCTTATCATCGATTAGCTTGCATCATCCTCGATACTTCTTACCTTCAAGAGGTATTAGGCAAGGTGACCCTCTCTCTCCTTACATCTTTATTATCTGTATGGAAGTCCTCTGCCAGAATATTACTGAGGTCGTAACTGACTCAAGTAGAAACTTATTAGGCTATCAAGACCTGGCCCTAAGCTATCACATCTTCTTTTTGCAGATGACCTCATCTTGTTTGGTACTGCAACCAGGGAAAATGCTTCCACTATCAATGGAGTCCTCACAAATTTTAGTAGCCTCTCTGGCCAAAAAAATAATTTTTCAAAGTCTAAAATGATTTTTTCGAAGAATACTTCTACTAGCCTATGTAATGATATCTCTATTATTTTGAATATTTTTACCGCGAATCAGATTGGTAATTATTTAGGTTTTTCTATCGCAAATCTCCTCATAAACTCTGTTTTAGCAGCCATTCCAACTTATTCCATGCAGATCAATTTACTCCCGGCTAAGATTCTTAAAAATATTAATCAAATCCAAAGGAACTTCCTATGGGGGACGACCACAAAAAAGAAAAGAAAAGACTGCACAATGCTAATTGAAATATGGCCACTACTTTTCAAAAAATTAAGGGTGGATTGGGCCTGCACAAAGAAAAATAGAAGAATGGCGCCCTGGTCTCTGGGTTGGCATGGAGGCTAAAATAGAACCAAGATAAACCCTGGGTTCAGGTTCTGGGAGGTAAATATGGTAGAAACAGCAACATAATCCGGGAAATTAATGCAAAGCCTACTGACTCCTATATTTGGGAGAGTATTGCAAAAGTTAACCGAGTTTGCAGTATTGGTATCTCCTGGGATGTAGGCAATGGAGAAAAAATTAACCTGTGGAATGATAAGTGGATATATCCTGATAAAACCCTAAGATCGTAAATTCAAGGACCTATTCTACATCACCTTCAACAGGCAACAGTCTAATCTATTCTTACACCTTCCTCTTGGGACTTAACTAACATATCTTTTGAATTCCCCATTGAACTCCAAAAAAATATTCTAAATACACATTGAGCTCAGACAAGAACCCTAGAAGATAAATTATACTGGAATATATCTCATGATCTCTTTATCACCAAATCAGCCTATTATCATTATGGGCCTCTTTCTCCATTTCACCTTAACAAATTCTTGAGGAAAATCCAACATCATGGATTTGGAAACTTAGTATACCCAATAAAATAAAATTCTTCCTTTGGTCATTTAGCCTAAACAAGCCGCCAATTGCTCAAAACCTTTTCTAGAGGAAAATTATTCAAAGTGAGTCATACAAACATCGCCCTACTTTACCGGAGTCAATCCATCACCTGTTTGCTGAATGTCCAAAAGCTGGGAAAGATATCTGGCCCCTTCTCCATCTGTCCCCTCCGCATAGTTTACCCCCAATGGATAAGAGAATTGTGCTGTAAAAAGGGGTTTGGAATAGAATTTAAAGATATCCCTTTTGAAACATATATTCCATTTGCTCTATGTAATATATGAAAAATGAGGAATAAGAATGTCTTTGAAAATTCCTCTCTTCAAGTAAACTGCGCATTAATTACATCTCAAGCGGCAGAGTACTATTACATAAACTCAACATCTAGGAAAAAAGAAGCCTTAAGTACCATTTAGCACCCACCGAATGAGGATATTTCAAGTTAATCACAGATAGGGTTTTCAAAAAAAACAACGGGGACTAGAGGAATAGGAGGAGTTATACGAAATGCTCAAGAAAGTTGACAGATGGATTTTGCAAAAAATCTCCCTCAAACTTCTGTGATCCATGCAGAAATTAATGCCCTATATAAAGGGCTAATTATGGTAAAATCTTATAATCTAATCCCACTTCAAGTTGAAGTTGATTCAAACATTCTATCACTCATGTTGAAAAAAACAAATGAGACATACTCTAATATCTTATATGATTGCAGGTCCTTACTATCTGACTTGGGATACGCTGAAGTCAAACATACATATAGGGAAACGAATTTTGTGGCTGATTTATTAACCAAATATGGTTGTAATGCTTCTCATGACTGTACCATCTTTTGTTATGGATGAACTGGATTATGATTCCTCTTCTCGACTTAGGGAGAGAATGGTGAATTTTTGTAATATTGACTAGTCCTGCTATATAATATCTATACTCTCCTTAGCAAAAAAAAAAAAAAAAGGTTTCGTGCATGTTTGTACAATAAAGGACTTTTATCATTTATCATGATTAATTAAGGTATAGTCGAACCTCACTAAATCACTTAATGGTCTATAATAAGTTAGATTTTTTAGGTTGTAAATATTAGGGGCGAGTACTTATTTGCAAGGTGAATAAAATTTGAAAGAGAAGTGGGAATATGGAAAACATGAGGAAAGAACTAAGTATTAAGGAGGAAGCTGACCCGGCCAGGCAT
This sequence comes from Petunia x hybrida, assembly GCA_037355625.1. Lineage (NCBI taxonomy): Eukaryota > Viridiplantae > Streptophyta > Magnoliopsida > Solanales > Solanaceae > Petunia > Petunia x hybrida. The sequence goes on from JBBBVM010000045.1 coordinate 119,902, forward strand.
TAACCGGTCGGGAAACAGACTAACCAAGACAGGTTGTAAACATGAATGGCTTTGATTACAATATGCATACTTTGATCCTCTTTTAGGGTTACAAAATTCTCAATATTTATACACAAGTACATATATATGCCTGACAGGACAGCTACTTTTAAAAAATTCAGATTTTATTCGCACGAGAGAATCTTCCTGCACTGCTTCGAGCTTTACCTGTGCTTACCAGTCTCCTAATGTTGTTGGTGTAGCTTCAATTAGAAAGGTTGATTCATAAGTCGGGTGTAAAATACATGTGCCATGCATGTAATATCTTAATGTTTGTCTTGATTACATATCGATTTCTCTCTTTAGCGTGCGCTTGACTATTTTGTAAAATAACAACTTCTAATATTGTGACTCTTACCGAGTAATCCCTCCATTTCAAAGAGGATGAGTCTATTTTCTTTTTAGTTTGTTTAAAAAAAAATGACCTCTTTTTAAATTTGGAAAGAAATTTTTAGTTTTACTCATCCCTAGATGATTTGTAGCCACACAAATATCTATAACTTATTTTAGACCACAAATTTCAAAAGTCTTCCCTTTTTTATTAAACTCCGTGCAAAGTCAAATGGGTTCATCTAAAGTGGAACGGAGGGAGTAATTTTTAACTTTTCTATCGTTACCGAGCTACTCTAGTTAAATCTTTTTTAACAGCTCGGCTCTATTATGATCGGATTGCCTACTTTTGTTGGACATCATTTACAATGGACAACTCATTTTTATTGTACTCCTTCCGTCCCAATTTGTTTGTCGTAGTTTGACTTGACACAAAGTTTAATAAAGTAAAGAAGACTTTTGAAACTTGTGGTCTAAAATAAGCCATGAATATTTGTGTGGCTATAAATGAGTCAAAAAGTAACTTTAGAGTTGAATTATTTTCAAATTTAGAATTACGACAATCTTTTTGGGACAGACAAATAAAAAAAATATGACAAACAAAATGGGACAGAGGGAGTATTATAACAAGTTTTGGAACAATTTAGGTGGCGAACTCGTCGATGGTGGCACAGGAGCAAGCAAAATATTCTTCTTTTTTTATTTGCTTCCCAAGATTTTAATCCAAAATATAAAAAATGCAACCTTTTGTCGTTATATTAATTTCTTTTGCAACTATAATTGATATGTAGTAATTGCTAATCAAGCAAAATTTAAGATTTTGGATCGATTGTACACTAAAAAGGAAACAAATTATGAATGATGAGTTGACTCGTTGGACTCTAACCGAAAAATCAACACCATCATGAAAATCACAACAGAAAAAGGTTAGTTTGATAAGTAGAAAGGCATTAAATTATAAATAAATCCAGTAAGTAGTATATCAAGATTAGATTTAACGCATGCTTGTCTACTTTTTTATAAATCCTCATCGTACAATTGAAGGGAATATAGGACACAAATAAAAAGATTAATTATAAGAACTCCGAGAAGAAAAAGCATGCTGGCTTTAGATTATAGCAATCTCAAAAAGAAAGTTGGCGTAGCTCGTACAGAAAGTTTTAGTTACAAATGAAGAAAAGGAGAAAGAATATCCCTTGTGAAGAGATGAGGTCCAAGAAAACCCCTTCCCTTTACTACCTTTTTCTCAACAATCAGGTTTTTAGGGACAGAATATTCCCAGAATAAGTTTAAGGTTTATTAGAGATCAAAAAGATTTGTATGGAATATTTACTCATTCATTAGAGAAAAAATAGACAATAGGATTACTTCATCCAAAAATCCATGGTGCTTTAATTCTTGAAATTCGGGATGTAGTCTTCCTAATTTATACGATATAGTTCTGAGTACAATGGTCAAAGTTGTCTTTAAACTTTAACAATAAATTTAGACATAAATTTTTGAAGTTCTTAAAAATAAATTTTATATATTTAAAAACTAGACAAAAAATATTATAAGCCATATTAATTTATAATTCAAAATACTTATAAAATATGTAAGAAAGTATATGATCAAAGAACCACTTTGTAAACTCCCCAAATAATAAGTGTGCCACGTAAATTAAGATGGATGGAGTAACATTTTTTATTTTTGGAATGAAACCAAATAAATTCTGGTAGATTGAATTAATGACTAGGTTGCGACTTCAATTAAATTATGGGCAGTTCAAATAACTACAAAAGAACATTCTTTTTTACACAAAAATATCAATACTATCACATTTTTGAAAATATTGCAACAATTTTTTCAATACATAGCAAATAGATATAAAAGAATGATAATACCCTAGATCCTCCTCCTACACTTTCATACCACCCCCCAAACCGCCGCACCCTATGACTGTCTCCGTCGCCGGTTGCCGAAAAAAATTCTTTTAGTGTGTTTTAAAAAAATGGATGTGTATGTATTTTCATTGTATGGACTATATATGATACACTGTGCACACAGTATAAATACAGTATGTATACACCCCATATGATTATTGTATATTTGTATATTCTATGTATAGTTACAATATGTACTGTGTATGCATGAGCATACAGAGGACATAGATACCATATATAAATGGATAAACCAAAAATGTATTATATACATTTATTGTGTGAAGTGTACATCCATTATATGTCCGGTGTATATTTAGTGTATATAAAGTGCATAGATCGCGCATACAATAGGAATACGCATGTCATACATTCCCTACAGTTAACAAACAGTAAACATACACCACAACTACCATAAATTCGTCTTGTCTAAAAAAAACAAGCAGGCAGTATCGTTCAGGAACGTCGCCGGAAAACGTCATGAACAGTGACCAAAGAAGCAAATATGTAATGAACAGTGACTAAAGAAGCAATGTCGGCGACCGGAGAACTGCTCCTTCGTCGCTGATGCTGCTCTGTGATACATAAAGCTACAATCGAGAAGCTTTTAAGATTTGGGAGAAGGTTCACGATGGTGATTAGGAGGTTTGGCTAAAAGAGCCGCGATGGGAATGTTATAGGAAATGCCATTGACAGCCACAGGATGAGCTACCACGGAGACGGCGTGATAGACAGCGAAACAGGACCGACGCCAGAGCAGAAGAGATTCTAGTGGGGTGGCGCCGAAAAAATTGAAGAAGGGGGAGGGGGAGGGGAGAGAGAAGAGAGAGGAAGAAGAAAATATTACGACATTTGCTAAAGTGGTAAAATATTAGTGTGTTTTTAAAAAAACTTCCCTACAATAAAATTTAGTGTAATTTTCCCTTCAATTATAGGGGAAAAGCAGAGCAAGCCTGGGATGAGCTTTATGTCTCATGGGCGGATCGATTTTTCCTAATATAACGCCCTTCACAACTAACTAATTAACTAACTAAGCAAACAAATCCAAAACATATATTTATGAATTTTCTGATCAACAAATTCTCTATTTAGAAACATCGCATAACTAGAAATTAAGTTTTTAGCTTTGGATCTTTGTATTCTCACTTTTAAATTCTAATAATGCTAACCTAGTACCAGTTCCATTGATGTCGCATTTTAGACTTAAAATACATGCACTTAAATTTTATGAAACAAGTTAAATTAATTTCTAGCTGGAAACAGGAAACCTTTTAATCTAGTTTTAATTAAGTTCTATTTTATAAAAAGTATATTTATTTGAATTCCTTTAAGTTCTCAAGGTTATAAGAAATTTGCAACATCATACTAGTATTAACCTAGAATGACTATCATTCTTCCTCCCTCATGTTTCCCCTAATAATCCAAGTTCAACTTTTTCTTAGCACGTGATGGCTGGAAAAGCTAATTTGGTAATTATGAGCACTTATGGTAGAAGGATATCGTGGGTAACTCTAGTATTTGAACCTCTTTTTTTTTTCTTTTTGCATTTTTTTTTCTTATGGTCGGTGAAAAAGTGTTTGGGACTATGAGGATATTGCTTGGGAATGTAGGAAAGATCTTTCCCTTTCATTTTCCTTCTTTTGAGTAATTAAACCGTTAAATGAAGGATTATGTATTTAATTTAAAACATTAATGTAGAAACTAAAATTCTCCTTATCAATCCTCAATTTAAATAACTAAGAAGAGTCGCGATAGCTTGACGACCAACGTAAAAATAGTCTTAACTATAATAAATTCTTTGAATAATGGATTTAGAGGATTTAAAAAACTGGCTTTGACTAGTTTGAAGCTACGTCATAGTTGATTGATTAAGCTAGTGGGAATTGACCCGATTAGGTCAAGACCAATGTCTCCATAACTAAATTATTTCCTTTTGTTAGAGAATGCAACTAACACTAATCTTGAGAAACATATTGGAAAGAAAAAAAGAGTCCTGGAGGAAGGTATATATAAATCCCTCTTTACATTATTTTTATACCAATAAGACCTTTCAATAATGGCTTTTTATATTTTTGACTCTAGTAAGGTGTCGTTAAGGTAAAAACTTACTCACACCGGATGTTTACACTCAGTTTAGTTAAGTTAACCAACTATGGTATATTAAAAATCATTTTTCTAATAAATAAAAATTAAAAAAGGAACTAAGTCCTAATAACGCAACTTAGGGTTGCCGTTTGCAATAAGCTTCTTTCTCTGTTTATTTTCATTCTTCTTCTAATGTTCTAGCTCAAGTTCTGTGTCAATTTTTACTCATTCTTTTATTTTATCTTCTCATAGAAAACTACTGTTGCATAGTATTTCGTCAAAAACTCAATTGGTAATATATTGACAAAACAAATGTATTCTCTTAGGCTTCAGTTCAGTTGGTAAATGCACCATGATTTTATTGTCTTTAAGAAAATTACTAGTAAAACATAACTACAAATTTTCTTTATTAAATTTGATAGTCTTTATATAATTAACATATAAAAATCTTTTCATCAAAGGAAGTGCATCATTATGCTAAGTTACTGCATAATCTCCTAATGGCCAATAGTGAAACGACCTCGATCAGTCGTTTCGGAAGTTAGGACTTCGATTGGTGTACCGATAATTTTAAAATATTCGTAATATCCATTAGGACCTGTCTGTAAAATTTGAGCTAAATCATACCTCGTTTGGTAGGCATCGGAAGAAGGTTTCAGTTTTTATTGGCGATAAATATTAAAAAGAGATTTTCGAGTTCGGTTTTGCCGAATGAGCTCCGTTTCGAAATCCGAAAGCGCCGTTAGGTTCGTATGATTATTTGTGATTTTTGTAAACTTTCGAAAGTGAATTTCGATATTGTTCGGCTAGTTTCCGCTAAAATGCCGAAAGTTAAATAATTTGACTTCTTTTCATTTAAATTCGCATCTTGAGTTTCGGGAGTCCGATTTGAAATCCGTCTTCGCGAGTATGTTACATATATTTTGTATAACTTGTATGCAAAAGTTGGAATTGTTTCGAATATCGTAGAATTCCGTTTTAATTTTCATCGCAAAAAGAAAAGAAAATAAAATAAAATAAAAGAAAACAAAAAAAAACAAAAAAAGGAAAAAGACAAAATAAATTTAAATGAATGGCGGTGGTGAAGCTCATCTTCGTTAAGTGAAGCAGCAAAACAAACAGAAACATGGAAACAGAGAAAATGGAAAACACGCAGGGGAAAAATGCCAAAAAATAAGAAAAGGGGGCCGGAGAAAAGTAGAATTTTCACCCTGAAACATTTAGGTAATGGTCCTAATATATTATTTGAGTTTATTACATGTGTTTGAATCTGTTTTAACGGTAAAAATAGGGATATTAGACATCACCCTAATGACGTAAATTGATAGTTTAAAAGGTGAAATGGACCCCGATAATAAAATTAATTATATGTTCGTACTCAGTGCATTATGGGCAACATATAAATATAATTTATTTGGGGTTTGGTTATGTGACCATAAACCCTGTACATAGGTCTGGCATGCGTATTGCGTATGCGAATAGGGTATCAGGTTCCTACCTGGATTGCCCTAAGATGTGAGGAATGAAGCCTTTAGCCTAATGTGATATATTTTTCTGTTTATTGATCACAGTGGGATCGTTTGGCAATGAATTCAAAAAATAACGTGGTTGTTGGTCGCAATGCTAACTTTTGAGAGAGGTAAGTGTTTATATCCATTTCTTTGGAGGCACCTGGCCTCGTGGATTTTCTACCACGTGTTCCTTACGTGTGTAGCTACCGATAGGCGTACTCATTACGCCTTAGCTTTGGATTTATATTGTATATTATATGTTATGTCCTATTGTTGGTATTGCATTGAGAATCTGAGCATTGTACCCTGGCTGTAAGTTGGCATCTACTTCCCGGCTGTCGATGAGAGTCCCGCGCCGGTGAAGGGTTATTATTGCATCACATTGCATTCATACGCATTATATGTCATTCATATGCATTACATTGCATATCATATTGGGTGTAGGAGTATTCCGCCCCAGGAGCAGGAGGATTCCGCTCCATTGTATCATATTGAGGGTAGGAGGATTCCGCCCTAAGAGCAGGAGTATTCCGCTCTTATGTCAGATATTGAGTGCAGGAGTATTCCGCCTCAGCTTTACATTATATCGGGTGCAGGAGTATTCCGCCCCAGGAGAGTGCAGGAGTATTCCGCCTCTGGTTTATATTATATTGGGTGCAGGAGTATTCCGCCCCAGGAGCAGGAGTATTCCGCTCCAGTTGGTTATCAGATTGGATTCCCCTCGAATGCAGGAGTATTCCGCTTCGAGATGGGATTACGGGCACATGTGACCCTTCGCATCACATTTCATTTCATTCCATCTCACTTCATTTCATTTCATCTCAATTCATACTATTGTGTACACTTGCGGTACATGACTACTATTCTGCTTATATGTGCATTGCTTATTTATTGATATGTTTCTGGCACGCATCCTTGGTTGAGTTTATAAGTTTCTTACGTGTTTCCGATTGTTATCTGGCTCTGCCTTTTTATAATTTAAATAAAAAGAATTTGGTTTATCTGTTTCTTTTCTCCCTGGCTAGCTATCCTATTCTTTGAGGTGGCTAGTCTGCCCCACTTATTGAGTCCTTTTGACTCACCCTTGTTTGTTGTTTGTTTCTTGTCTATCTATTTCGTTTCGGCAGGTTCGCTCCAGGATTGAGTTCGTCACGTTGTTCAGGAGCGAAGACGACTTCAGCTGTCAGGGTGAGCCAGCTTTTATTCCGGATGGCCACCAGTTTATTGGTTATTATTTCAGTTGTATTTTTGCTCCCTTCAGGAGGTATCTGTCTTCTTTCATACTCTTAGATGTCTAGTCTGGATAACCCTAAACCTAATATGTTGGGTAGACAGCTGTAATTTCTTTTGTACAGCTAAAAGGTATCAGTATGTCAGTATTTTTTTTTGTCTTATTCTTATTTATGAATTGAATTGTATTTATTTTTCTAATTTAATGGTTAAGGGTTCGCCCGACGGATCTAGGAGAGGATGTCGGGTGCCCGCACGGCCTAGCCGAAAATGCGGGTCGTGTCAGTTGGTATCAGAGCCCAGTTTAGAGTCTATCCTGACTAAGACAGTGTCTAGTAGAGTCTCGATGATAGGTACGTAGACGTCCGTACTTATCTACGAGAGGCTATGATGGCATTTAGGAAGTTTCACTTCCTTCTTTTCTGATCGTGCGTCGGTCTAGGATGCAAATGTATTTCTGTTATATCCTTCGTGGTAATTGTGAACCCTCGTACAACAAATCAGCAAACGGAAGGAGTTCAGGACGAAGCAGTCTAGCCTGGGGCTAGCACTGACGAAGCCCCGAGAGTTTTGATCGCGCTGACGATCTAGTTACGGAGGTCACAGCTGTACGACCTCGCGATGGGCAAGGGAGCAGGGCCTTGTAGTTCCCTTGGCTCTCTACGATGCTTTTACGAGAATCTTGGTAACGCAAATACCACAAGAACCTATTATTCGCTGGACGGCCTATCAGGTTGCCGCAGATGCAGACGTTCGGTCTCAGGGAGCTCCTATTCTGTTTCTTAATATTGCTGCAGTAAATTATATTCCGGAGGTAGTATGTGTTGTACCTCTAATTGTTCTGGCTGGTTAGCCAACCGAGGTATCAGTTTGGTCCGAGTGTCCAAAGAGGTTGCATTATTTTACGCGGTTGAACATTCCGATATTCTTAAGCAATGCATCAGATAAACCTCGTGATTCTTTTTAAAAATAAAATGATGTCACCGTATCCTTCAGGCTCTTGATTATATCGAGCGGTATGGTGTTGATTATTCTTTTTCCAGTTTCAAGGTCCAGCCCTGGATTGGTGGACTGCTCTCTTATTAGCTAACTTGGTTCAATTTTTCTTCTAGATTCGTGGAAGTTCCTTTCGAGTAGCGAGCGAGATGAAAAGTGTTTCCAGTTTTAGTGGATTAGACAGGGTGGCCTGTCGGTTAGCCTGTTGGTGTTTCAGAATATGAAATTGAATTCTATAGAATGGCTGAATACGCATTAGAACTAGTCCATGAGCCTTTCGAGAGATTCAATGATTTATTGATGACCTTTCTCCTTCCTTGAGATCCCGGATGGCTCGAGAAGTTGAGGTTGGGACTTTATTTGATTTCATTGTTGATATTGCTCGAAGGTACAAGGCATACCATAAGTTTGAGTGGGAAAAGTTAGAGTGAGAGAGCGAGAGATCCCGTGGCTCTAGTAGGCAACCATGTTACCTCATTTGGAGGTAAGAGTTCTGATTATTTTGGGAGGTCACCTTCCAGGTTATCTCAGCGTGTGTCACGTGATTCTTAGAGTGCGCCAGTAGTTCGTCAATATCAGACCCAATTTTTCTCTTTGTGGCTTTCAATAATCTGTCCAGTTTCCACTTTTAGCAAAAAGATGTTATCATTGTCGCGAGTCTGATTATCCTTTGAGGAATTTTCCTGTTATCATTGTCATGAGTCTGGTTATTCTTTAAGGAGTTTTTCCTTACTCCGGCAAGTAGGCAGTCGTCTTTTCTCTCGTCATCAGGCACCTGCATAATCGCAGGAAATTTCATATAGATCTTAATCAACCAGAGATATGCCCTCATTCGATAGAGGTCGAGAGCGTGGTGGTAGTGGTTCTTCTAGAAGTAAGTATCAGGGTAGAAACTCGGCTCAGATGCAGAGGCAGTTCTATGAACTGCTTGTCTGGCAGGATGCTGAGGTATCTGATATAATAGACCCTGAGATGTCTTCTTCTCTTAAATGTGAGTAAGATTTGATTCTTTCGATCGATCCAGAAATGGTGTGTCTTATCATGTTTCGATGGTTTCCTTGGATGTCGCTTTTATTAAGAATCGGGTGCAGTGGAGGGGTGAGCTTCTGATATGATTTATTCCTGGCATTTATGATGACCCTAATAGTTTATCTGGTTTAAATGCGAGAGTTTTGTGAATGAGTATCGGTATTGTTTGCTTGGCATTTCGTTATGCCTCATTCTGTTATAATGTCAAGTCAGTCTACCTCTCTTTGGAACTCAGTGTCGGTAGGATGATGAGATTCTTATTTGTTACCATCAGAAAGTGTCATTGTTTCTTCCGGTGTAAAGTGGTTAGTAAGTAATACTCGATCTATGTGTCTCCTCTTGATTTGTGACGCTAGTAGAGTCATGTTATTCTACAAGTTTGTCTCGGTATAAAAGGGTATTCTGGTAAATTGTCAGAGTTTCCTTCTTATTGGGAGGTTAAATTGGTATGGATGTTTTTCCATAAAGCTTATTTAATGTCTATCTCTTCAATTGCGATTCTTTGGCTCGCCTGACTCGGAAGTAGTCTAGCTTTGGTAGCCAAGCAAATAAGAAGATGAACTTCCTGAAGCTCTAATTATTTCTATCCTCGATCCATTTCCATTTCTTCTTCATCCGGCACTAGTGAGCTTGGGCGATTGGTAGCCGTTTGTGATGTTCCCTGTGTTGAGCCAGAGTACGTGTTATTGTAGCCGGGTAGGCATATTATTGTTTTGGATATCAGTTTATCCGGGTATCCATTCACATGTATAGTATAGTGCTGGTTCTGTTTTTGCGGATCATCCAGTTTCAGGGGAAACTCTGCCAAAATTTTTATATAGAAGTACCATCCATCAGGTGGTGGTGTTTACGGCAAAAGTATGGAGTTGTTTTGAGAGTTGCAGCTGTTTGGCAACTCGAAAAAGTAGTTGGTAGCTTAGGTCTGCCTACGTTCAGCTTTTAGCTAAATCTTCTTTAGTCCAGCAGACTGTGCGATGATGGTTATTCCTATTCAAATGGCTGCATGAGATTGTGCTTTAAGTGGAGGAGTCTTCCTCCAAATATTGAATGGTAATATTAAATCTCTGAGGTGTTGATACCACTTTTCTCACGACCCAAAGTAAGGCCACGACAGAAATCTACAATGAGTGTCGATCATTGCTAAACCCACTAATAATCTATTAATGACAGAGATAAGCTGGCAACCTGATCATATATATGTACCTATCTGCTGAAAACATAAAGTCTGGAAAGATGACACGACTTTAACTTGCTGGCAATTAGAACATTGAGCCACAAATTCTGCTATGTTACACTTCATTCCATCCCACTAATAAATCTGTTCGAGATCATGGTACATCTTAGTCGAACCTGGATGAACAGTGTATTTAGAACAATGTGCCTCTATCATAATCTGTCCACGTAAATCTGCAACATCAGGAACACAAAGTATATCTTTATACATGAGAACACAGTTAGTAGTAACCCTGTATTATGACTCCGGTTTTCTTCTGGCTATCTGGCTGTATTCAACTAGAATTGGATCCTCATACTGCCGTTGTTTTTGCTTCATGGAAATTTAGAGTTAAAGGTTTAGTGCAGCTTGTCGGCAATCCATCATATATCTTTTTCACACCTCAACTCTTTGAGAAGTTACTTTAGCATTATAAGTGCACATGTAATCAACGTTGTTGCTAGTATTCTGCCTCAGCTCATGGTCCAACTACATGTCTCTTTTATTTTCACTTTTTCAAGTCATAATATTTCCAATTCAAAGACAATACCCTGAAGTAGATGTCCAGTCTGAAGATCATTCCTGGTCTGCATCATACTATCCAGAAGTATTTTCCTGATCCTTATCCTTATATGATAGACCCTGTTCAGATGAACCTTTGACATACATTAGGATATGAGTATCTACATTCCCACAAGGAGCTTGCGGGACAACACTAACATCAACTGAGATGTTGCATAGTGCATTCGTAAAAATAATATAGCTTGCATCAAATCTTCTATAGTGAGTAGTGACAAGGTACTTAAAAAGCTCCCCCTATTGCATCAAGCGTAAGCTAATTCTTTTTGTTTCGTCGACTTGTTCTATGTCGAAAATTATATCGACAAGGTGATTCACTGGTAGAATCATGTTAATTCATCCAGAGTTTTGTGTATCTTTATTTCGAAAAAGTAAAACTCTCCTCTCATGATCGAGGAAGGGTCAGTTTAGTCAAAATAAGTTGGGCAATGGTGGTATCATATTATTAATATATATATTTTGTTCCAAAAGTTCGATATGCGTATTATAATTCTGATCCTGTAATCAGGAAATAATACCCGTGGAGTAGCTTATGAAGGTCGTGCAAGTTCTTTTGCTATCTGTGTGAATTTTTCTTTAAACTTAGGCTCGTTCGAGGACGAACGAGAGTTTAAGTGGAGGAGAATGAAACGACCTCGATCAGTCGTTTCGGAAGTTAGGACTCCGATTGGTGTACCGATAATTTTAAAATATTCGTAATATCCATTAGGACCTGTCTGTAAAATTTGAGCTAAATCATACCTCGTTTGGTAGGCATCGGAAGAAGGTTTCAGTTTTTATTGGCGATAAATATTAAAAAGAGATTTTCGAGCTCGGTTTTGCCGAATGAGCTCCGTTTCGAAATCCGAAAGCGCCATTAGGTTCGTATGATTATTTGTGATTTTTGTAAACTTTCGAAAGTGAATTTCGATATTGTTCGGCTAGTTTCCGCTAAAATGCCGAAAGTTAAATAATTTGACTTCTTTTCATTTAAATTCGCATCTTGAGTTTCAGGAGTCCGATTTGAAATCCGTCTTCGCGAGTATGTTACATATATTTTGTATAACTTGTATGCAAAAGTTGGAATTGTTTCGAATATCGTATGGTTCCGTTTTAATTTTCATCGCGAAAAGAAAAGAAAAGAAAATAAAATAAAAGAAAACAAAAAAAAACAAAAAAAGAAAAAAGACAAAAAAAAATTAAATGAATGGCGGTGGTGAAGCTCATCTTCATTAAGTGAAGCAGCAAAACAAACAGAAACATGGAAACAGAGAAAATGGAAAACACGCAGGGGAAAAATGCCAGAAAATAAGAAAAGGGGGCCGGAGAAAAGTAGAATTTTCACCCTGAAACATTCAGGTAATGATCCTAATATATTATTTGAGTTTATTATGTGTGTTTGAATCTGTTTTAACGGTAAAAATAGGGATATTAGACATCGCCCTAATGACGTAAATTGATAGTTTAAAGGGTCAAATGGACCCCGATAATGAAATTAATTATATGTTCGTACTCAGTGCATTATGGACAACATATAAATATAATTTATTTGGGGTTTGGTTATGTGACCATAAACCCTGTACATAGGCCTGGCCTGCATATTGCGTATGCGAATAGGGTATCAGGTTCCTACCTGGATTGCCCTAAGATGTGAGGAATGAAGCCTTTAGCCTAATGTGATATATTTTTCTGTTTATTGATCACAGTGGGATCGTTTGGCAATGAATTCAAAAAATAACGCGGTTGTTGGTCGCAATGCTAACTTTTGAGAGAGGTAAGTGTTTATATCCATTTCTTTGGAGGCACCTGGCCTCGTGGATTTTCTACCACGTGTTCCTTACGTGTGTAGCTGCCGATAGGCGTACTCATTACGCCTTAGCTTTGGATTTATATTGTATATTATATGTTATGTCCTATTGTTGGTATTGCATTGAGAATCTGAGCATTGTACCCTGGCTGTAAGTTGGCATCTACTTCCCGGCTGTCGATGAGAGTCCCGCGCCGGTGAAGGGTTATTATTGCATCACATTGCATTCATACGCATTATATGTCATTCATATGCATTACATTGCATATCATATTGGGTGCAGGAGTATTCCGCCCCAGGAGCAGGAGGATTCCGCTCCATTGTATCATATTGAGGGTAGGAGGATTCCGCCCTAAGAGCAGGAGTATTCCGCTCTTATGTCAGATATTGAGTGCAGGAGTATTCCGCCTCAGCTTTACATTATATCGGGTGCAGGAGTATTCCGCCCCAGGAGAGTGCAGGAGTATTCCGCCTCTGGTTTATATTATATTGGGTGCAGGAGTATTCCGCCCCAGGAGCAGGAGTATTCCGCTCCAGTTGGTTATCAGATTGGATTCCCCTCGAATGCAGGAGTATTCCGCTTCGAGATGGGATTACGGGCACATGTGACCCTTCGCATCACATTTCATTTCATTCCATCTCACTTCATTTCATTTCATCTCAATTCATACTATTGTGTACACTTGCGGTACATGACTACTATTCTGCTTATATGTGCATTGCTTATTTATTGATATGTTTCTGGCACGCATCCTTGGTTGAGTTTATAAGTTTCTTACGTGTTTCCGATTGTTATCTGGCTCTGCCTTTTTATAATTTAAATAAAAGGAATTTGGTTTATCTGTTTCTTTTCTCCCTGGCTAGCTATCCTATTCTTTGAGGTGGCTAGTCTGCCCCACTTATTGAGTCCTTTTGACTCACCCTTGTTTGTTGTTTGTTTCTTGTCTATCTATTTCGTTTCGGCAGGTTCGCTCCAGGATTGAGTTCGTCACGTTGTTCAGGAGCGAAGACGACTTCAGCTGTCAGGGTGAGCCAGCTTTTATTCCGGATGGCCACCAGTTTATTGGTTATTATTTCAGTTGTATTTTTGCTCCCTTCAGGAGGTATCTGTCTTCTTTCATACTCTTAGATGTCTAGTCTGGATAACCCTAAACCTAATATGTTGGGTAGACAGCTGTAATTTCTTTTGTACAGCTAAGAGGTATCAGTATGTCAGTATTTTTTTTTTTTGTCTTATTCTTATTTATGAATTGAATTGTATTTATTTTTTTAATTTAATGGGTAAGGTTTCGCCCGACGGATCTAGGAGAGGATGTCGGGTGCCCGCACGGCCTAGCCAAAAATGCGGGTCGTGTCAAATAACCTAGTAATGGCCTTTAATTAATTGGGACGTCAACGTTAAAGGAGATAATGGAAACTAATAACAAGCTAAGATTATTAAGAATTTATGTTATTATTTATGTCTTGTGCAAATCAAATGGTGTTAATTATGATTAAATGCTAATAGATTTAGTTAAATAAAGAGACATATGTCATTTGTTTATTGATCAGGTGTAAACACCTGGCGCAGATAAATTTTTACCATGTTGTTAACTTGTTATACGTATTATATAGTATAATGGAGGTCTGCAAAATCGGTATGACTCTATTTAAAATACCGTTCACCTCAGTCAAAGCTATAGGTTAGCATAATAAACATGCCCCGCGGGCAACTTTGTGCGTTGTTAAAATATAAATGGTCGGTTTAAAACTATTCAATAAGATCAAAGGTTTTTGCTGAAATCATTGCATCACACTGGACTAAGATCTCACAGTGACAACCGAGAGAATATGCTATAGTATATAGTGTGGTATCTTTCTTTATTTCTCGTAGTATCACTAGTTGACTCAAGTTTTTTTTAAAAAAAATAGAACAACAATGAATAACTAATTACCAATTCTCAACGTAACTATGAAAAAGGTAATTTTCTACTTGTTGATCGAATTCTAGAAATGTTTGGTTCAACGTAAATATAGAGCATTAGCTTCATCTCCATTCCAACAGGACATGTGCAATTGTACATATACACGACATATATGTTCAATTTAGTATAGCCCCAATCTTCAAACACGATCAAATGCGCTGCTAATCTATTGAAGTATATCTTACTTTTTATTACTATCAGATTCCATGACTTTCTTTCATTTTATTTTATTTTTCGTGTTTATTCGTCTGTGTGTTGAAATTAAATTCTTCTTCTTTTCTTTGTCTTATAAACCCAATTGTTTACCCACAATATAATAATCTCTTTTTTGTAGTGATAACTTTTCATGCCTGAAATAAAATTTTAAAAAAAAAACTAGCATCTTGTATTTCAGTATTGAAGAGAGAAAGGAAAAAATTACAAATATTTCCCTTATTTATCCGAGGTTTTAATCTTTAGATGAATTCAATTGATTGGAGACATGCTGTGGTGTTAATTAAGTGAAGCAAGGGTCTTACTCTAATCATTAAAAGGATTTTGCGTGTTTGACTAACGCCAACAAATTAAAGAATCTAAACATTATAAGCTGAGTCACATAGATTTACATATCTGCATGCATGTTTCCATTTGCACGAAATGGCGATCATTAAGTCGAGTAGACCTCAGAGGCATCAAAATCTAATTCGAAACGTACCATCACATAGACGAAATCAAAATTTAAGTATATATAGAACATTTTGTACCAACTACAGTCATATCTTTCTATAGTGGCATCAAATGTATAGTTTTTAGTTGTTATAGCGAGATGTTATTATAAAATCTATATAACATAAAAAGTTAATTTCAAAAAAAAACTTGGTTGTTATCATGATGTGTTAGTGTAGACAATAGTTGTTATAGAGAGGTTTGATTGTAATTTCTCTGTCGTAATTCAAGTAAAGAAGTTGCTCTTGGATCGATATAAAAGCTGAAATGTGCATTTACTTAGATTGTTTGCTACTCCGATTGCTCCAACGGAATCCATATATTGGTGCACTCTGACAAGTCGCCTTCAGTATCCATGATGATTCCCACCTAGAGTAATCCCTGCTCTTTAGCTATTATGAGACATGAAATCACAAGTTGATCACAGGAGACACATATGTTCGGAATCTAGGGGTTGTTTAACCTCAAACAACAACGTTACAATGAACAGACTTGTCATAGTAAATGGAGGGGCGGAGCTATGTCTGAAGGAGGGGTTTAACTGAATTTCATTCCACGGAGAATTGTATAGATAAAGTATGTGTAGGTCAATATCTTTTTCCGTAAGTATCTAAATTATTGAATCCCTCTAACAAGAGAAGTATATAGTGTAAAATAGGATTCAAAAATAGTTGCAAATGCAACTTTTGATTTGTGGGTTTAACCGACCTTTGTATTTTTGATAAAGTTTATATAGATACGTAAAAAGGACTAACATTTTAACAAAAGAAAAAATACTAATTTAAACACATGGAATGTACAATGAGTTTAATAGTAAAACAAAAAATCGAAAGTTGAACTCATATAATTTTGATCCGTCGCTTGAGGTTATTGGTTGCGGGGTCGTCTCCCACTTACTAACTCTTAGCATTTTTCTGGCAAAACAGTACGCAATGTATATAACTTAAACCTTATTTGAAATTAATGAGAACGAAGTATCACGTATAAAATGTTCTAACAATATATGACTATGTGACCCCATGGCACAATGTGATCAGCTGAAGGTGGACCTTTTTGCCTCAACAAACAGTAGACAATAGCTTTAAATGTATAAGTAGTGAAGCTTTCAAATTGATGATAAAAGCTGTAGCTTTCATGGCTCTCAAGTGGGTCAATATATAGCAATGACTGCAATGTTATAATTAGTCGTGCTTTGACTTAAATATTACTATGTAGCATTAGAGATTAATGCAATTGATAACCTTGCGTGAAGGATTTCTCATATTGTTCCCTCCGCCACGACCAAGTTATACACCATTATATCTCTAGGGTAAACAAGTCAGCAGTGTGCCGTTGTTATTCTGATTTTGGCTTCCCCAGTTCTGACAAAATTGGTATTTTGTTCGTATTCATGTAGGTATATACATCGTATATATATGCGCTTTATGTGCTTTGTATTCTCTATGTCTTGGGAATAACCATTGGGAAGTCTTACAACATATTGCCCGGACGAGCCATGTTGCACAAGTATAGGTGAAGGGCGGATCTAGTGAGTAGTACGGATTCGGCAGAACTTAATAGCTTTAACGCATGCCTATATTCGTATTAAGAAAATCGTTAAAAATTGACCAAATAAATCAAGAACCCAATTATTCGTACTCAAAATCGTTGTCATAAATTTAGAACCTATAAGATTCAAATCCTGAATCACCCTCTGATAGGTGAGTGATAAGCATAGGACTTAGGAGCATGCGCAAGAGCACTGGTCCTTGTTTTAGGCATTGGAGTATATCACCATAATTATCTGATACCTTAAAATAAAATTAAAACTGACTAGAACCGAATAAAAACTTAACCAGATAAAATCCAAACGACTCTGTATAATTCTATCATTTACTATGATGCTACGGAACTATGATTAGTTCTCTGCCAATACTCCAAAAGCATTGTTATCACATTATCCCTTACTATGTTTAGCTTACCTTTATTCCTTTTGATTTATCTCCTCACCTACTTTCACGAATCTAATGATAAAATGAAGATTTCGAAACATTCACATCACTTGTTCTTTGCTTTGGGAAAGTATTTCAATTCTTCCCTTAATGCCTTTTGGCTCTTTTATGATTTCTATCTGCTAGCTACTAGTGGATTTATTTGAACTCACACTACTTTATTTCTTTATTCTTTAGCTTCTTCGGGTAGAAAATGGACCAAAAATAGGTCTACACACTAGCAGCAAAGTCTAATCGATAACTAAGAATAGCCGCAAACAGTAGTATTAAAAAGTTAAAACACAAACTTGATAAGTTCATGCAATTCAAAAAGTAAAACAATGAAAATATACAGATAACAACAATCAGTTTGTCGCTTTCACAGGATAAACATTTGTAATTAATCATGGCATAACCAGTCACCAAATTTGACCTACCCACTACATAAAATTGTCTTTCTAAGCTCATGCTTAAAGTCTAAAGACTGCAAATTTGATTTTGTAAAAACCTAAGACAGTTTGACAGCAACAAAGGCAGGAAGTAGAAACAATATCTTGCTGTAATCAAACAAGAAACTACTTTTCTTCTCAACCATTTTTCTAAAACATAGGCAACCTAGTCTAAAGAATCACAAGATTTAAAATAAGCTTTATCAAGTTTCTAGATACTAATCAAATGCATGTGACACCAAGTACATGAATATGCCAAAAGCATGTTCAAAGAGCACCATATTCTAATTTAGAAACCCCCAGTACTCAATACAATGAAACTCCAAGCAAAGGACTAATCGTTATTGGATTCAGGTGCAAATTGAGTGTAAACATGCAATTGCAAAGAACATGGGGTGCTGCAATCACAGAGAAGAATATATGGGACTCCAAAAGTATTGATCTTCACAGTGAAACAATAGAAATGGAATAGTACAGATTCCGTTACAAGTGTAGGACCATTACTATGTTCATCAAAACAATCTCGAAACACCTCTCTTGTGGTTAGCCACTTTTGACCATCCACGTTCATGGGAGTGACAAAGCCTCCATTAACAGTCACTAGATGCATGACATATAGGTAAAGGGTCCCCATACTAGGCACCATAGGCCACCATTACATGCAAAAGTTTAATAAAGTTGACCTGTAGTCCAATTGCAAAAGTGAGAAGCTGGACCAAATATCTCTTGTGCAAAGATGCAGTAAAGATCTTCCAAAGGTGATACCTCGTTGACAAAGAGGATACCTCGTTGGCCATTTTCATGATACCTACGCTGACTCACATGTGTCTGAGAAGTTAAATCAGTGGGGCCATTGGTTGGCTATTCATTATCAGCAAGAGCGCATTGCAGGCAATTTGGCTGTGACTTCGACATTCTCATAGGCATATCAGAGTGCAGGGATACCAGTAATATTCTTTCAGCAAATATACACAGTTTATAACTAAGCAATCGTAATGCTTATGGAATGTGATAAAGATACGAAAACGGTAACTTTCACCTCTTGACATCCCGTATCGACCATACAAAAACAATTAAGCACCAGAAAGTTTTCTTTTGTTACTCAATGGAACACTACTGAACTTTTAAATATTCAAAATAAATTGAGCTCGGTATCACTAGTCCAACTAATAAAAAGCAATAGCTCACAAACTTGTCACAAAGCTTTCAAAATAAATTGAGCTCGGTATCACTAGTCCAACTAATAAAAAGCAATAGCTCACAAACTTGTCACAAAGCTTTCAGAAAATTTCCTACAAGCAGCATGACTCATGATAGAACTTCACAAGAAACCGAAACTGTTTCGGTTTCTTTTTTTTTTTTTTTTTTTGGGGGGGGGGGGGGGGGGGAGGGGGGGTGTTTGGAGGAGAGGGACCAAGCTCTTAAGCTGATTTGGATGCCGCACTATCATGGAATCTGCATATTGATCATATTCAAGAAAAGGACTACCACCACACACTTATTTACTTTTGGAGCACCAGGCTCCATTTCAACTTTCCACTGGAATGCTGATCAGATAAATTCAAAACCATGTCTGGGTTATACATAGAAGTTGTAGAAAGAATGAATATCCCAGCTTGCACCTTTGTGGGACAATAAGGATATTTTTAAAACAACTCACAGCTTTTCTTAATTTGTAAGAGTATTATACAGATCAGCACCAAAAGGTGGGTGAAACCTATATAGAACAGCTGAATGCAAAACACTCAAGTAAGTTGCCCAACTTGCACAAAACTTGTCTTCCTTAGTAGTAACATCACTCTTGGCACACAAACGACCTCGCAGGTATCAGGTATTCGAGATCTCTCTAACCAGAAAGTGACGGGTAGAAGAAAAAATGAATATTTTCCACGAAAATGCACATACATCAATATTGATTTTGAGCCCAAATACTAAATCCAACTGCTCCGAACTGATTCTGAACCCAACTGTCATTGTAAGAATTTACTAGCTAAATGTAGATAAAGAATAAAATGGTAAAATTTAGAAACTTTCAAATGAGATTGAACGCAATTCGCCTGTCTTTCAGTACACAATGACTTAAACTACAGTATCCATGATATTCCCTATACAGAGCTACAAGCAAGACATGCTTACTTCAAGAAAAAGGTAATAAACACATGCTCCTCTACATGACTTTAGGCTATTTGCTTTAATAAGTCTAAAATCTAGATACTGAAAAAGTTCCACAGAATTAATCACTTATGTAGTCTAACAAACTCACCATGATCTAATGCATGATCCTGGAAGTTACAGAGTTCAAAGATGTTATTTACGAGACAGTCAAATGTGTGTGTGTTTTCACTCTAAAAGGGATGACCAGTGATTCAAAGAGACATGCAGATGCAGACAGCAAAAAAAGGAAGGCCGCTTTAAAGGTAACCTGGACAAAATAATTATCCAAATACCATGCAAACAAGAAGATGCTTCCTTCGAAGTCATTTGAACATTCAACAAGTTGGATCATGGTGAAGGAGTAAAGCTTCTAACGCCTACAAGCAGCGAATTTTCACTTATAAACTCCAGAAAAAATTTAATCTTTTGAAGGTCTAGACTACAATTTGAGACTGTAAAAGATATAAGAACAAGTACATGTAAACTAGACAAGCTAGTGTCATTCGTCGCATCAATTCAAATCCACCACAAATGGAGAGGCTCATAGAAGGAAGCATAACTATAAACCTAGGGCTATTATACATAAATTAGCTACTTCAGAATAAGTATAAGAGAATCAAATGAAGCTGTAATACGGGAAAAGCTGAAGTCCACAAATTTGAGGTCAAAAGTTCAATTCTCCTTGAAAGCAGGGGTTGTTTGTAATTCCTAATACTATTGCCATATGTAGTTAGTTTTCTACCTACTATCGTACATGTTCATCACTTCACTAATATGAACTGGCATCTTTTCTCTAAATAATGTGTATAACAGATTAATGTATCCCACATCGCAGTATACATTGGTAGACAAAGAAAAAGCATGGACGTTATACCCATACGATTGCTGTTTCAATAGCATCTTAGCAAAAAGGGCAGAAGAAAACCCAATTGGAGACACAAGTTACTGTGCTGCAACCATCTCCTTTGTCATGTAGAGCCTATGCGGGTACATCTGTCCATAATGTGGACATCACTAAGTGGAAACTGTATTATTCAGATGAATGATCATGATACTTAACAAAATTCTGCTCCATCTCGTACTCCTATCAATCTCTTGATTGACCTCCATAGAAAAATTTATATATTTTGGCACCTTAACTATGAGCCCAACATTTTGATTTGCAACTAATGCCGAAAAAATCAATAGAACAAACGCACTACCTTATGCAATGGCTCTAAAGGATGAGTCCTACTCCACACAATTTTAGTAAAAAAGTCAAACAACTTGACCTGGACAAAAAGGAAAGTAGAACAAAATTTTAGGAAAGAGGGATTATAATCACCACAGTTGTTGTATTTGAGAATCAATTTTTAGATCAACCAATCCAAAGTAATTACAAATTTGAGTTTGATATTCCTTCAAATTTCACAAATAATCTCAGTTAGACAGTAAAACACGCACTCTCCCATTTATATGTTCAGCATATAGAGATGTCATAGCTAACCAGGTCTAACCAATGGCCGACATAATAATACTCTGGCACTAATGAAACAAAATGAAGGGGGATAGAAATTATTGTATGCCAATAGTCTCTCTTAGATTAAAACAGAAATATTAATCAGTTTATAGGGTGTATGAGCTAGTCGACCTAATATACTAGCCTATTGGGTTTGACTCTCGGTACGCCAGAGCAGGAGCCGCAACTCAGAGTGGTGGTCTGGACAGAGGAGGGGTGCCAGCTGAGCTGACCAACAGTATGGCGCCAGGGGCAGTGGCCTCGATCTGGATCAAAGAAGTGGTTCCAGCCAAGGCCAACAAGGTCGTTGGACCTTAAGCCAGTCCGATTACTATGTTTTAATTGTCCCTCATTGATTAGAAGAGAAACAGAATGGATTTATAGGCTGAATGGACTCTCCCACCTAATAGACTATGTCTTTTGGGTCGGGCTTTCTTGTACAGTCTACGACAAAAATAAGACCTATCTTTGGAATATCACAGAGCCTCATTGCCTAAGGGTTTGCTTCAGTACAGTTGATACACCCTCCTCTTTAAGCAAATCATACATTTTAGAACATTCACCAATCCATTACGCAACTACAACCATCCTTAGTCCAAAGATACCCCACCTATAAAAGCAAAGCCACGCCCTACCAGTTTGTCTCCAGCGGAAAAGGCCAAAAGCTAGTGCATGAGAGAAAATCTCAGTATTGCATTCACGACTACACCTCAGAAAGATACTTGTGAATTCTTATCCCATTATACCACCAGCTACCTGTATGTAAGAAGCACTGAAAATGGCTAAACTTAAGCACATAAGTCACAATTAAGAAACAATATCCTGTCACTCTACCATCATGGAAAATTGAGCCTATACAAATATTCAACAACTACTCGAGGTTTATATTGACATAATATGATTACGATTGCTATAAGCCATCTAAATTCTATCGATCTATAATACTCCTATGGAAAGAACGCAAAGTGTAAGCCCCATTTCTTTATTTTTCAAACATACCTAAACTGTGGAAACCCCAAAACTTTAAGTAATTTTAGTACAAGCATAGAGCAGAATTTAATAAATTACAAACATGGCTGAGATTGTGGAGCAAGCTTCAATATAGCAAAGAACAACAAGGTCACCATCCAATAGGTCTTTTATCAGTCATTTACTTGATTCTTAATGATACCTGTCTATAATAAGCTGGTTTGAAATCGGATTTTCCTTTGAACTAGGTTAATCTTATAGGAGACATGCAAGCATAAAATATTGCGAACCTATTTATTTCCCCTTCCCTTGGTTACAAGAGGAAAGGTGTGATCTTATTAAAAATCTTGTATCCCAGCTTAAAAAATTATGCAAAAGATGCAGAAGCAAAATACAAAGCAAAAGCAAACTGAAGCAGCTATACAGAGATGGCAAACGTTCGGTAGAACCAATACCATAAGTCAAATCTGGAGAAATCCCTTAGGAGATACAACTGGAAAGCAAAACTAAAAATAAATAAATTAGTGTATTGACTAGTGAACGCGGGATGCTTTGTGCACCGGGCTGCCCTTTTTATATTGACTAGTGAATGACTGAGGTATAAACGTCCATGCTATAGAATTCTGACAAAACCTTTTACTATATGTTGCAAATCTAGACATTGAAACAGAGACGGTTCATTCGGCACCTGTACCCTCACGGAGTTTTTGTACTCTGGCTTTAGCTCATATATTCTCTTGGTTTCTTCGTCGTTTGTACATTCAGAGCTCATTCAGTATCTGTTTCAAAATTGCTGCAAAACAAGTAAACCAATCAGATAAAACTATGGGATGGGTTAGATGAAAATTGCAACTGCATAGCCAACAATGGAAATGCTACATCATCCAAAATTCATTTTTATCTTCTCCCTCTTTTTGGGTTCTTGAACAGAGTCAGAGTGGACATGTGGAGAGGATAAAGGACTAATTAATAGATACAAACAAATATTAAGCAAAACTATGTAATTGCACCATATACTGCAAGTTGATCCTGACCCTTACAACAAAATAACGCAGTTCAACTTACACAACCATCAAAACTTAATTTTGCAAGTGATAGTGTCTTAAGAATATCCATACTTATGCATTATGAAATCATAATTTAGAAAAAGCTAATAAATTCTTAAGTTAGACAGAATTCGATAGTAAATTAAGAAGAAAGAATATTGGGATCATCTCATTGTTCAGTTCAGTTGAAAGCTGGAGTGTGGACTAAACTTGCTAATACATTGTAAAACAACTGTAGCACTAAATCTAATGGCGGAACGCTACTGGACCTTTTGAGAGAATTTTTTTTATTAGTAACATAACTTATTAATAGAGTACCAAGAAGGTACCAGATTCAGTATAAAACAGGAATACTAATCCTACATAATAAGGGATTCAAACTCATCCAATGTTTCTAGCAAACTAGATACATAATTTTCTTTCAAAAAAAACACTAAGTTCTGCATACATCTATATTTAACAAAAGTGATGTGATCCTGTTTTCCTTAAGAGCATCTTTAACTTCTTTCAAGCCACACAGTCCATGTGATGCAGGTGGGAATGGCCTTCCACATCTTCTTTTGACTCTTCTTCACCTCCTAACCCAGCCAACTGCGCAGTAAAGTCTTAAAATTCTGAGGCATAGTCCAAGAGACTCCACAAATATTCAAAAAGAGGGCCCAAATCTGCCATCTATCGGGGCAATGCCCAAAAAAAAAAAGTGTAAAGTAGTCTCTCAGGCATTTTCACAATAACAGCACATGCTGCACAAGTTTATTCCCCTTTTCTGCAACCTCTCTTGAGTTAGACATGCCTTGTGTGCACCTAGCCATCCAAAACAAGCCACCTTAAGTGGTACTTTGGTTTTACAAAGCAAGCTCCATGGCCATTGTTTATCAAATACATCAGAAGTTTCTTGCAACATTTTATAATAAGAACTAGCAGAAAAAAGTCCATCCTTGCTGCCTTTCCAAACCATAACATCTGTATTATGTCCCGACAAATTCACCTTCTGGAGTTTGTTTTAAAACTGGACTATCTCTTCAACGTCCCAGTCAAAAGGCCCTTTTCTAAGACGCAGATTCCATCCATGGTCAGAATAGCAAACAACCAGTAAGTAATCTGCGTTCACTAATAAGTTAAATAGAGTCGAAAACTGACCTCTGAGACGGCCATCGTCATCCCATAAATCTGTCCACATTCTTATTTTCCTCTCATCCCCAATTTTCAGCTTTGTATTGACTTTAAATTCACCCCAAAAGGTCATGGTATTCTTCCAGGCAGCCACGCCAAAAGAAGTCCAAACAGGTTTGGGATCCCAAAATCCTTCTCTACCATATTTGGTGACAATGACTCTCTTCCACACAGCATCCTTTAATCAGACACTCTCTCTTTCTAGTACCAAAGAAACGAATAATGTGTGTATCTGATAATAGAATAAATGACGTAATTGCAAGACATACTGGGGTTGATCCTGATTCCAAGCCAAGTTGTTTGTCTTCAAAATAGCTTAATCATGATATCCTCCCATTCACCACGGTACCTCCTTTTTCTTTTAACTTCTGGCCCCTTTACAAGAGCTTCTTACTTCTAGTCCAGCAGGGGAACGATGACTTAGCTTTACAGAGGCTATCCAACATTCTAATAGTTCGCATCCAATGATTAAAGAAGATCATGGAGGAAAGTTTACAGATTTTAGAAACATGTCCAGTGCAGCAAAATAAGAAGGAATGGATTTTTTCCGGATGAGGAGAAAAAAAGAGGAATGCTATATAACTAGTGGGTAAATCCTCATAGACATCAAGTGTGCCAACTA
Source organism: Petunia x hybrida (assembly GCA_037355625.1). Classification (NCBI taxonomy): domain Eukaryota; kingdom Viridiplantae; phylum Streptophyta; class Magnoliopsida; order Solanales; family Solanaceae; genus Petunia; species Petunia x hybrida. The sequence goes on from JBBBVM010000045.1 coordinate 145,169, forward strand.
CTGCTGGGAAAACTGGCAAGAAATAAAGCTGTGAGAGTTCAAAATCATAATGGAGGATAAAATAAAATAAGCTGTTGTTTGGTTTTTCATAATGCAGTTGGGTTCCCGTTGCCTAAACACAACAAGGAAGCCTATTATGTAGGAACCATGATCTAATCAAAACTGAAATAAGGCTTACCTGTATTTGTTTGTCCGTGATCATTGATTTATTTCTCCTTTCATGACACATTTTCCTCACTGCGACTCCATACCAAACTTATGTTCCACTTTTTCTTCCACAGATACTCTCCCTTCAACACTCAACTTTACAATATCAATACCAAAACCAATTGCTTGATAACTGAAATTCCAATAGCCTAATTAGAAGCGTCTACATATAAAGCTAATAATACGAATATTAGAGCTAACCAAGCTAAGAACAACCAGAAATGTCATTGAAACTTTGTACAGCAACAACATACCTAGTGATACCTTGTCTGGGGAGGGTGATATGTACTTAATCTTATTCGCATCAAGGTGGAGCGGCTATTTCGATAGACCAAGTCTGCAACATAACACATTGTCGATTAAGGTTGAAGATTTAGAGGTATAACATAACACAGTAAATTCAATTCCTTTGTATTACTTATATGATTATATTAATAGTTTTATTTTTTTTCTTTTCATACATTTTACTTGTTAAATTCATTTAAGCATTTTTATCTAAACGCCAATATAGGAACTTAACTCGACTGATTTGCAAGTTATATAATAATTAACCAAATTCATCACATAAATCATTCAAACAGAACAAAAACAATCAAAATTAATGGTAAAATAAAAGATAATAAGATTAAATTAACTTACTCCAAAAGTGTGTGAAAATTGAAAAATGTACTTATATGGGTCGGATTCGGGTCAAATTTGAGACTTTGGAATCCACGTGTAAGCCGACGGCTGACGTGGTCTCCAAATTAACTATGTGAAATGGTATGACACTTTTGTTTAATACGTAATCAATACTTCAAATTATGAATTGATAAGTACCGTTGCTTATAGGATTGTTCAAAATCAAATTGAAACTAATAATCCGACCGTATAATTGGTTTATTAGCTTATTGGTAACGGGTTATCGGGTTAATGGTGGATCTGCGGATTGGAGTTTTATAGTTAACGAGTTAATGGTTTAGAGAACGATTTGCCCATTTTTTTATTGGGTACTTGCTAAACCGTTAAGAGATACTCCCTCCGTTTCAAAATGGTTGTCATAGTTTGACTTGGAGCGGAGTTTAAGAAATGTAGTAAGATTTTGAAACTTGTGGTCCAAAATAAGCCATACATAAATATATGGCTATAAATCATTTCATTAAGGGTAAAGTAGTAGTTTCAACTCAAAAATGTTTCCAAATTTAGAATTGTGTCATTCTTTTTGGAACAGACGAAATTGTGACAACCATTTTGGAACGGAGGTAGTACTAAATAAAATATATTTATACATTTACCACTATATATCATAGTATTCTAAAAGAGTCAATCCCTATAGGTAAAAAGTGAATGACATTTTTACCCTTCACTTTAAAAGTACTCTTGTAAGATTTTTGTACTAAAAAGTAAATTTACTCTCTAATAAATGATTAATATATATATAATTAAATTAATATATTTGTTTGGCTATAGTAGTAACATCAATCTGAATTAGATTACCGCGTACATATATTAACGGTCTTTACATTTTTTGAAGTCAACATTTCAAATTCTCATGCATGTGTTGAGTCTTTCCGTCTTCCTAAGCTAACTCTTACAATTCCATTTATAGTGTATAAATTGATTTGTGTTCCTACTCTTGAGAACAACTAGCCTAAAAGCTTCCACTTTGATACTACATACAACATAGCTTCACATATTTATCCAAAATAATTTGAATAAAACACCGTGAACTCTTTGCATTTTACGTTTACATGCATGATGTGGTCACCAAATACATATGCAAGATGTGACTCTATCTATAGAGATACAGAAACATTTGTTGTTGATGTTTGTAGCTTGGAACTAATTAACATGTACAAGAATATGATCTTCTACTTATTTGTTCTTCCCAATTCCTTCTCTTTCTCTTTTATATTAGCGTAATTATGAGTATTGGATTTCTTAGTGAAGGCTCTCTTTGTAAAATTCTATCGTCCATTCGCTTTGTTTATTATTGAAGACATATCATAATTTGAGCATGCATTTTTCAAAAGTCAAATGCATGAATTTATTGAAAGAAATAAAAAATAAAAAATTTTGCGTGGGAAACATACATCTAAATGTATCGCTGCCATCAATCTTTTCTTTTAGTTCATACTTTATATAATTACATTTCTATGTTTACTTATTAAAAGTGGTTACACGCGCGAAGCGCGTTGCCAAAACTAGTATATATATATATATATATATATATATATATATATATATATATATATATATATATATATACACACACACACACATTGCTTTTCTGATCTGGTCACTCTTTTACTCGATTTCTTGAAATATAAATTGAGATTTATAGGTTATTCTATTTTGCAAGTGAATCTCAGTGGCCCTAAATTAATAGCATGTTTGGTCAAGCTTCTCAGAAGTCAAAAAAATACTTTTTTCAAAAAAAAAAAAAAAAAAAGCTTTCGAAGAATTTTGAGGTGTTTGGCCAAAAGAAAAAAAAATACTTTTGAGAAGAAGCAGAAGCAGCTACAAATTCCTGCTTCTCCCCAAAAGTAGAAGTAGAAGCAGTTTATTAATTTTTTTAAGATAAAAAATCATTACCTAAAATATTTATTTACCATACTATATTTAATTATTTTAACCAAAGATATTTCTAAAATATAAACAAACTTTATTTCTTGCTTCCCTCTTTTGGTTTAACCTTATTTCTATTGATTAAAAATTATAGTATATATTTTCTTTTATATTTTATATTTAAACAAAATGAAAATAAAATATTAATTAGCTCTTTTATTGAAAAATATTTAAATAAGTGATGCGTTTAAATAATATTAGTCGCATAATGAATCTTAGTAATGCAATTTTCATAATTTGACACTCAAAAGTACTTTTTGTAAAGATTATCCAAACACAAACGGTTTAGAAAAGCACTTCTCAAATGAGTTGGCCAAACACAAAATGTTTTTTCTTCAGAAGTACTTATCTGAAAAGTACTTCTAATAAAAGTACTTTTCAAAATAAGTAGTTTTTGGCAGCTTGATCAAACGGGCTCTAAATTAAGGTCAGCTTGAATTGAACTTTATATTGGTGCTTGTTTACTTTGTATTGTGCTAGACAGGGATATGCCTCTCCATCCATATGTTGATCTTGTGTCTAAATTGATTTTTTAATTTCAAGATAGAAAAACAGAAAGTTATATTTGTGTAATATGCATGGAAAGTTCTCAGTTAATCTCAATTGTAGTTTGTGTAAAAACCGATAGACCAACAGTTAACCGGCCGATGACCGATAGCGTAAAACCGAACCAATCAATACCTTATCAGTTCGGCTAGCGGTTTAGTATTCTTAAAATCCGCTAATCGATAGCTCGAACCGATAAGAGCACATCCCCAACCGATCTGGTCGATAAGCACCCCTAGCTGCTTAGGAAGAGATTAAAGGTAACGGTTGTTTGCGCGAATGTGAAAGATATTGAAGGAGCAACTATTGTTCAGACATCATATCGAGTTATTTAGAACAATATAGGAAGAGATTAAAGTACAAGTGTTGTATATAAAATTTAAAGAAAGGGAAGGCGGGATAAGATAGTATTTATGTCTGGAATTTATTTATTAACCTAAGAGCAAGTCATTTTTTACTAAACTACTATTATAGCCTATTGGGGTCAAAAAGTCAAATCATTGCTTATGGTGTCATAGTTCTACAATTCTCCCATCAGCGACGAAATGTATTCAAATTATGGCTCTAAGACTATAAGCTAGGTCTGTACATAGATTTGGTTGAAATTTTGGAAAAATGAATTTTATAAGTTCAATTAAAAAAAAGATTTTTAAATTAGAAGTTGTGTTTGGACATATATTTTACTTCAAAAAAATTATTGTAAGTGGACTTTTTTCCTCCCAAGAACTAGTGAATTTGAAGATTTGGTTTCAAAATTTATAAACAAATAAAATTTAAAATATTGTTTGAAAAAAAGCTCTCAAATTTTTAAACAAACATGAGTTTATAATACAACTTTTAATATGGTCAATAACTAAATAGTGGCATTAAAGTTTCCCATAATGCAAACATCTAATTACTAAGGGTTTTTTACAGTATATACCCATGAAATCAAAAGTATTTATAAGTCCTACCCATTAAAAATTACACTACCTATAAAATTAAAAGTATTTACCCAACTACCCATTTATTATTGTATACCTTTGTTATACCTTATGGTTATATACCTTTAAGGTATGCTGCATAAATAATAGTATACAAGTCTGGATATAGGTGTACATCTTTAAGGTATATTGCATAAATAATAGTGTACAAGTCTAGATGGGTATGACTTGTAATAGTTTATGGGTAAAGCTTGTAAATATGAAACTTATGGGTAGATGTGGGTAAATATTTTGATTTTGATGGGTATTTTCGTTAACCTCCCAAAGAACCTGATAACTGGCTCTGTCCCGGTTCCTAATCACAAAAATTTCACTCATTGTACCCCATTTTGATTAGTATTGAGTGTTTGTCTCCACTAGTTTTAGAAAAAATTGCATCCTCTTTCATTCCCTTTTTAAAAAAAAAAAAATAATAATAAAAAAATTGAAGCGCTTTCTAGACAAGACTTCACCGTAATTAGTTGTTAAAATAGGGAAACGGCGACCAAGCAAACAACCTGCTGAAGTTTTGAAGGTGATAGCACAAAAAACTTTTTGTAGAGGTTTCCTTAATCCTAAACTAGAGCATAGACTGAATATTTTCCCTCCTTATTCTTTGATAGTTCTAGATTGAGGCATAGATTTGGAGTTGTTGAAGGATGGGGCTATACTGTTATTCTCAATTTTGTTTTGAGCTATAAACGTTACTTTTGGTAATAAAATGATTAATTTACCAAAAAGAAAAAATGGGGAAAAAGGTCAAAGGAAAGTTCTTTCTAGGCTAGACTTTAATGTAAGAAATTTTTACGCTAGTTGACATATTAAACCCCAAAATTACAAAATATACTGACAATTTCAAACATTTACAAAATATACCAATATTTCTCAATTTATTACCCTACATATATCATTTTTTATTTCCACTCTTCCCAAAACAAAATTCTATCTTCCCCTCTCTCTCTCCCCTCCTACACCCACCCACCGGCCGGACCTGATCCACCGCCAATGTCGCTCCATCGTCGAGCAGCTACTCCGATCTGCTACTGTGCTGCTCTAATTTGCTCCGATCTGCTACCATTTGTTGTGATTTGTTGATGTGTAGTGGTGGCTGTTGCTGTGTGACTGCTCCGGCTACGGTTGCCGGAGCTCCGATCTGCTTCTTCTTCTTCTCTCTTTTTTCTTTTTTTGTTTAGGTTCATGTATACTTTTATATGTATGTGCATGTGTATCTGTATGTCTGGGTGGTTGTTGGTGATTGTTTTAAGGTAGGAAGTAAGTGTATATTTGGTTTTGTGCAGGTGTATGTATTTGTATGCACATGAATATCTTTTACAAGTGCAGAATATATGTATGTGTATTTCTGAGTATATATTTTATATTTTTGTATGTTTTATGTGTGTGTATGTAAGTCCAAGCTTGGCACACATAAATTTGTATGTATAATTCATAGATCTGTAGATCCGTGTATGTATATGAGTGTTTAGTGTATGTATAACATATTTTTTTGTGTTTGTGTATGTATTTTTTGTTTAAATATATTTTGCAACTGTAATTTTTTTTTTTTTAAAATACAATGTATATATGTGTATTTTGGTGTTTTCTATTTTATAGATCCCAAAAAAAAAAAAAAAAAAACCGGCAGGTAGCTGGCGGCAGCCCGCGGTGACTAGGTGGCGGCGCCGACTGGGGTGTAGCAGTCGGAGGGGGCAGTGGGAAGAAGGAGGAACAAATCCTAATTTGTTAGCTTTGTTGGTTTTGTATATAATTTGTAAAAAAATATTGGTATTTTTTGTAAAGTGGAATAATATTTTTTTTTTTTGTAATTTAAGTGTTAGGGTTGTATTAATTTGTAATTAGTCTTTAATGTAAATAACTGAGATATTTGGGCCGATGGCAAGTGTTGCCTATCTACGACTTCAAGGCAATTAATTGAGAAAACGTGAAAAAGGGTGGAGGGCAAGTGCTGTCCAGACTTTTAGACGAAAAAAAAAAAAAGAAAAGAAATGGAGGGATATCATGCGTCACTCATAATATATATGGGTATTTCCATCCGAAGTTTATTCATTAAACTAAATGAATTTCATTTTTGTTAAACTGCCGTAATAGAGGTCAAAACATCAAATCATTACCTTCGGTGCCACAGTTGTGCAATTCTCCCGTCGGGGGGCAAAGTGCACGAATAGCCACTTTTGCCAGTGGTCTTTGATTTGAGGCCACTTTTTTATTGGTTTTGCATGAGATGCTACTTTTTAGAACTCAATCCTTGTGGGTTGAACTTCACACAAGTTCAGCCCACAAGGGTTGAAGTTATGGATTGAAGTTTACGCATCTATGCATAAAAATTCAGTCCTTATAGATTGAAATTTAACTTCATAACTTAGACATGAAGTTTAACCCAGAAGATTTGAACTTCAGCCCACAAAAATTGAAATTCCAAAAAGTAGTCTCTCATGTAAAATCAATAAAAAAAAGACTTCAAACCAAATACCAGTGGCAAAAGTGATTTGTGGGCGAAATTTTTAAGTTATCAGGACTAGAGATCGGCCCACTGGCTTAACCAGTACTGGGCCAGGCTCCAAAATTCCGAACCACAATTCCACTCACATGCAAAATGTTACAAAGCACATCCTCTAATGATTCAGAAAATTAAATTATCATCTGTTTTACTGTTTAAAACATATTTTAAGGAAAAATAAGTTCGACCAATCTCTTGAAAGATTACATATTTTAAGTCTATTTCCCACTTCCACAACCATTAAAAAGATAAGGGAAAAAAAACAGATGGTCTAATGAAAGCTTTACCTTTTTTGTTGATAATAATTGCTAAGGAGGTTTACAACTTTAAACTGACAAATAAGCTGCTCCCTCCATTTCACAATGGATGTCATGTTTTAGATTTTGAGAGTCAAACAAATTTATTTTTGACCATAATATTTTCATACGTCTTTTAAATATTTTGAATTATTAATTATTGTGATTTATAGTACTTTTTATGTAGTTTCTAAATATATAAATATCGTTCAAAAAACTTAAAGATTATATGTTTAAATTTACGGTTAAAATGAGCTTGTTTGACTCTCGAAATTCGAAATATGTCATCATTTTTTAAACACATGGAGTACTTTGTATGAAAGGATGGTGTATATACTAGTACTAGTACGTATTGGAAGCAGAGGTTAAGTAAAATGTCGCTAAAAGTATTTAAGGAGTGTTCAAAATTATTGCATTTTTCAACAAATTATTTTAACTGATCACTCTTCCCCAAGGATTAGTCTGCCCCGAATGGAAGTTTGGTTTTTGTCAAACTTTAAACGGGATCGTCATAATTAATTCTTTAATTCAATCCATTTTAAAATTGTGAAATTTGATCCAACCAAGGCATGTAGTAACATCTTACTAGTATCTATTTCTATTACCCATACGTATAATCCAGAACGCACTTGTAACATGAAAAGCGACTTGCCTACAAGAAAGGAAAACAAGAATCTTGTCTTTAAGAAACAACTTACTTGGGTCCTTTGGGTGAGAGGGACTTTTAAGTTACTCAAATAAGAAAAGGGGACAAAGTCTTTAAGAATTGGGTGAGGGGGACACTTTTAATATTAATACTAATTACTAATACTTTAAAAGCCCACAAGTTTTTTTATTTGCACAAAGCCCCCCACTTTCTCATCTCCCCACCCCGACCCCACCCCCCCATTCGGACCCCCACCCCTCTGCCTATCCACCACCACACCACCGCCTTCTACCACCCACCACCACCTTCAACCACCATCCACTACTCACCACCACCTCCTATCACCCTCCACCACCAACCAGCACCTCCTATCACCATCCACAACCAACCAACCAGCACCTTTTACCACCCTCCACCATCAACCAACACATTCTACCACCATCCACTACCACCTCACCGCCCTCCACCACTATAATAAAATGATCTGTACACATCAGTCAGCCGTGTACACATATAATATATGTGTACACATATATTATATGTGTGCACGTATTTATTATATGTGTACACATATTATTATATGTGTACACATATAATATTATGTGTACACATCAGTTGAGATGTGTACACATATTATTACATGTGTACACGTATAATATATGTGTACACATCTGACGAGATGTGTACACATCTTTTCCAGCCGTGAAAAATATCTCCAAAATTGTATAAACATGTGAAAAATATGTTTATTCATCCGAAAATATGTGTGAAACGATTAGAAATAAAAAAAAATATGTAAAAGAATGAAACATTGATGAAGAAGAAGAAGAAAAAAGAGAAAAACGAAAAAAGATAAAATGAATACGAAGAAGAAAAGAAAATGGAGACGAAGAAGAAAGAAAAATAACAAAGATGGTGATGAAATGAAATTTGAAGAAATCTTGAAGAAAGAAGGAGAAGGAAGAAGAAAAAAGAGGGAGAAAGAAGAAAGAGAGAGAAAAATAAAAGTTTGAAATTATTTGAATAGGTGGGAGAGTAAAAGTGGGTGGGAAGGAGGGAAAACAAAATATTTGAATTTTTTTGAATTTGGGGTGTTTTTGTAAATTTTAGAAATTTTTCTTCCACCCACAAGTTTTAAATATTACAATTCGACCCTCACTTAAGTTAATTAATTTTTTGTCCCCTTTTCTTTTTTTGAAACTTGAGAGGTCCCTATGCCTCTTTTTACACAACTTACTTTGGCTTGCACCTCTCAACTTTTGTTGTCTTCCTTTCATTTCATTTTTGTGGGGGTGACACACCAGTGGCCGATGAGTAGTGAATTGGAGATATTTTAGCTGCCAAACAGTCTTTTTCCACTTGTGAACTTGTTAATAGATCCTTTTATATTCTTTGGCCCACTATCAAGACCAAATACAGTTTAAAGTATACGTCATTCATGAAGTGTCTTTTATTTATTTTCTTGTGGTTAGTAGAGAGTTTTTGTCATATTGGACTTTCACAAACCTTTAACCGACCAGTCACTCTATCCATTCATGTTGGAAAGTATCTTGAAGAAGATATCTTCATTAAAATTAAATTTTAACTTGACAATTACGTCTAATTTGACAAGAGATTTTTTAGTATGTCATAATCACTAAATTAGCTAGTCATTTCAGAGTTCAGACTTTAGCGTCGGGCGACAAGATAGATTTTATTTTGTACTATTATAACATTATTAACCTTTAAACTTGAAGTGGTTAAACGTACGAAAAAATTATTCAGATTTAATATCATTGTTCTTCCTATTCAAATCTCACAAAGTCACAAGTTAAACTTCCAGTGCTTTCATATGTTTTATTATTCATTTTGGAACTTATTTTATACTCAATAGAATATACAAACTCTTGAATTAGTGGTAATAACACAAATTTGAAGCATATTATGCAAGACTCTCGTTTTGGAGCATCTGTAAAACTGCAGCATGTCAACAAATAGCAATCGGTGACATCTAAGGATCTACGAAAACGATTTCAGATTTTCTCACTTGCTAGGAAACAATTTGGTTCGTTCTTCTTTTATTTTATTTTAATGTATTTTATGTTTTTGAGGTTTCCATATATGTTCGATTTTATTTTAAAAAAGTAAAACATGTTTAGACAAGAATGCAAAAACTAATTCTAGTCGAAATCATGCATATATAATACTAACAACTTGTTTGTTTTTATTTCTCCCGACGAACCGAAGGGAGAAGTTAAAAAGTTTGTTCTAAGACTTCTTTAATTGATTTTGCTATTGAAATTTCTGTAAGCTCATTATATAAAAGACTTAAAAGATGCTGATAATTTATACTCGTATACCATTACAACTGTATGGGCCTAAATCAGTTTAGGAGTACAAATCGAATTTGGATTCGAATATAAGCAATTCTTCGTATCAAAGTTGAACAAACACACGAAAAAGATATAAATGCGGAAAAATAACTGTATTTTTATATATGATTGTGAGTACAAATTTGGGCAGAGTTTCAGTACAAATTTCTGGATCCCTATGATACAAAATGAACTACTATTTATAGGCCTAAGAGCCTTGCCCACGTTCTCCACCATCAGCTAGTGCATCTTCCCACGATCTGGACATTAAGTGGAGAAGTTAGTGGGGGTAAAGTAGTGGGCTGCAAAGCCGCTGGAACCAAGGTAGTTACCGAAGCTTGGTCACAAGGCTTCGGTGATTCGACCTTACTGTTCGGATAAGAGGACGTGTTGCCGAAGCCCAGCATTCAACTTGCCTTCGGTAGCGGCGCTAGAACTTGACTTCGGTGACTTAGTCGCGGGTTTAACCATTTCTCTTCGGAGCGTCGGCTCGCTTTCTCTTCGGTCCATCATTCCGAGGTGCTGACCGAGCACGTCAATTTTCACCCAATACAGATAGGCCCCCCACTCCTCAGATGAACGCCGAGGTTGCCGAGGAGTGGAATGAATTTGAGCGGGAAGTCGATGTGGCGAAACCCTAACCAAGGATTTCAAAAGCTGCACGTCTGTCTGGTTGCCGTTCCGCGTTACGGGGCAGCCGTTGATAGGTCACCGAACGGTCGCACCGTCTTTTTGTTTTCTCCAACGTTACAGTCATCATTGCTTCTCCAACTTACACGTGTAAGTCTCCTATAAATACCTCACTTCACCTCCTTCTACTTCACTTGAAACCTTGACATTAACCAGTATCTTTAAAGAAAAAATTCCTTCACACTCCAAACTCACTCCTTTGATCTTAATTCCTTCCTCCATTTGATTACCACCATGTCTGCTACAAACTCAGGTCGTGGCTCAAGTAATTCTGGCGAGAGGGCGAAGCGCTTTGCCGCCATGGCTATGAATGACGAGATGGTTGCCTCTGTGCCACCATTGCAGGTGGTCGAAGCGGAAGCTGGTGGCGAGGCCACGTCTGCGGCTCCTGCTCCTAAGAGGCGTAAAGCGCGGGCTGGGCGTGATACGGCGGAGGTTAGTTATGATGTGGAGCTTGACGTAGGCGATGACGATCGCGACAAGGACAAGGGTGACGTCGAAGGTGATGACGTCACCAGCGCCAAAGAGGCGGGTGGTTCGGTTGGTGGAGCCGAGGTGAGTGGAGCCAGTGGTCAGAAAGGGGGAACCGAAGCTGGCCCATCCAAGAAATCGAAGAGGAAGATTCCTCTCGAGGTTGAGATTGATCCTCGGTTGGTCATCCCTTCGAGTTACAATAATGAAAAGGATTTGAAGGTTCATGCTCAGTCTGATGCCCAAAAGGGGAAGAAGAGAAATATTCCAGTTCACGTCACCCCGAGCATCATAACCGAGGACAAGCTTGAGGCTGTTCGGGCTGACTGCCGATGGGGACCCGAAGTGGAGATTAGGATCCCGGCGCCGGACTCGGCTGTTTCTACGCACGTCGAAGGGTACTCTTCGGTTTTCACCTACCCCTTCACCATAGGATTTAACTTGCCTGTGCACCCCATCATTGATATATTTTTCCGATCTTACAACCTTTGTCTAGCTCAACTTGGGCCCGGGGTTTGGAGGGTCGTCCAAGCCATTGAGTACTTGAGCGACATAGCTGGGCTGCCTTTCACCTTCTAACATTTGATCTCTCTCTATTATCCTTACTTCCATAAAGCCGGGGTGGTGGCCTTCTTGCCTCGGGGTTCTTACGCAATTCTAAGTAAGAGCGAGGATCATGGAGACCGAGGTTGGAATGATCGGTATGTGCTCATCCCTACGAGGTTGCTGTCGGCCGAACCTGGCTTTCCCGAAGTATGGAATGCTCAACTTAAGTGTCTACTTCTGTTTTCCCTTCGGCTTTGGATTGTCATAATTAGTGTCTAACCTTTTATCCACGACTTGCAGCTGAGAAGGTCCCAACTAACCCACCAAGGAACTTGCTTGGGTGGGTTACCGAAGTTATGCAGGCGAAGACGCGCCCAGAGCGACAGTGGATGATATTAGTTGGCTTGGAAGGGAACCGATGGGTGTGTATGAGGCATGGTGAGTTGTGCGTTCGTATTGGTGACCTTTCTTTTATTGGTTTTGAACCGTCATGGTATAATATTTTTCATTTATGTAGGTCTCCCTAACAGGGTTGTGAGAGAAATCGAAGAAGAGGAAGGAGCCGAGGTGGATGTTGAGAGGGGAGGAGAAGAGAAGAAAGATAAGAAAGGAAAGAAGAAAAGAGAGATGACGGTGCTTGACATCGCCGAGGGCGTTGCCCAGATGGCGACCTTGGCAAAGCGGATCATTGATGAGAAGAAAGCCAAGGGTTCGTCAAGCCCGGGGACCTCACAAGGTGACGAAATTTTCTTGGGTCGGTTTTCATGCGTTTCCACCTCTACCCTTTCTCACATTAAACGAATTGCTTCCCTTCCTTCCCCAGGTTCCAAAAGAAAGAGGGTTGTGCCGAAACGAGCGGCCAAGGTGAAGGGACCTCGGGTCGAGGAAGCTGCTGCTCCTGCTGCCGAAGCATCGATCACAAAACGTCGGGGACTTATTGATGAGCCCAGCGATGAAGAGCTTCCCCCCTTGGCTCCCGAGGTAAGGCCAGAACCGGCCTCTGAGGCGGTTCAAGAGTCGAGGCCCGAGGTTGGTGGGACAACTGAGGTAATAAATGTGGAGGAGTTTGATCAAGAGGCCACAAAGCGAAAGGGCAAGGCTAGAGTGGGTGAAGGCCTGATTAAGAGTACGGTCAAAGCTTCTCGAGCCTCGCCGAAGCCTGCCAGCACTGTACCCCGGACTTTGGAAATATATCTCGATGCGAATTTGCTGGATGCCATAAAAGAGGATATCGTGGCCCTTGATGGCATACTTGGCCCTGCCGAAGCTCATGCCCTTCGGAATCTTAGCCCAATGAGCTTGATGGATGTCTCCGCCACTTCAGCCCTTCGGGTAAGTCTTAGTGTGCATTTTACATAGTTTATCTCGTCAATTTTCGGGTACTGACACTGTGTTTCAAACGCAGAGTTTGGTTCTTGCATTGCAAGCTGTTCATCTCGAGCGTGATCGAGCCAAAGAGATCCATGCAGCTGCCGCCGCTTGGGATGAACAGAAGAAAGTTCTTAGGGGGCAAGTTACCGAGCTAGAGTCTCGATTTGCAATTCTGAATGAAGAGCTGGAACGTGCCAATGAAGCCTCCGCCAAGGCCGAGGCAGATCTTCGTGGGGCTGTGGAATCTGCCGAAGCTCGAGTCCAAGCCGCGACGAACGAGTTTACTGCAGAGCGTTCAAGGTTGAGCCTTGAAAATGCTCGCCTTGAGGCTGAGCTTTTCAGGACCAAAACCGAAGTGCTTGAAGCAGGAGAAAAATATCGCAGTAAACTTGGGGAATACAACGCCAAGCTCGTTGAGTTGAAGAGCCAAGTGGACCAAGTGCCATCCCTTCGGGGCAAGATATCCAAGCTCGAGGGCAGGATTGCGTACCTTAATGAGCGGGCCGAAGTTAGGGCAACAAGGGCAAAGTTTGAAGAGACATGAGCCATTGTCAAGACCAGGCTCAGCGCACTTGAACAAGTCCAGGCTGGGCAGATTGTACTTGAAGAGGAGATTTCCAAGGCAAGGGAGGCTACTGCCGAGGCTCAAAGGATTGTGGATGAACTCCCTTCGAGCGAGGGCTCAGATGACGGCGGGCCCGAAGGCGAAGACGAAGGCGATAGTGCCGAAGAGGGCAGTGAAGATGCCGATGGGGCGCAGCCTTAGTGTTTGATGAACATTTTGATGTTTTTATTTTGTTTTTAGGCCTTCGCACCTTTTTGGACATCAGCCTTCGGGCTTTTATGTATGCATGGCTTTTGACCTTCGGGTCCTTTTTTATGTAAATATCTTTCAGCCTTCGGGCTTTTTGATGGAAGTTGATCGTTCGTATTTTTATCTCGAGTGTTGGCTTTTGCAAATACCGAACACCTTGCTAAGAATAAATAAATTGCTTGCAAGACTTAATTGAATTTAATCGATGCAAACTTAGAACGACGTCTCGTCCTCGAGTCGGTGCATTGTGCAACTTCGGAGTACAAGTTTTAAACAGATGAAAATGGATATAATGTCAAAGTCTCTTCATTGATATCAACGAGCCAAAAATCGGCTATTTACATAAAAACCAAGTCGAAGCGGACCTTGGGAGAAAAATGAATTTTCAATAAAAGCGAATTGACAATATGCCGCTACTGGGCTAATTTACAGTGTACTAAATCTATTTCCCGGGTGTGAGTCCCCGGTTGTCGGAAAGATAAGCTTCGGTTGGGAGGCTTCGGTGTCGACCTCGGTATCAACCCTTCTCACTCCCCCCCCCAGTGTTCGGTTGTGAATCTTGATGAAGATCCGAGCACTGGAAATCATTCGCTTCACTTCCTTGGTTAGCATCCTCGACAGTGTGTGCGTACCGAAGGCTTGGTTCGCCCACTTCCACGGGGATGAGGGAATCCATGCCATAAGCTAGTGAGAAAGGAGTCTCGCCGATGTTGTTCTTCTTCGTTGTTCGCATGGCACACCCCGGGCAGCTCCTCGGGCCAAGGGCCTTTTTTCTCATCGATTCTCTTTTTGAGATTCTCAATTATGATTCTATTCGAAGACTCAGCTTGGCCATTGGCACTTGGGTGATAAGGAGTCGAGGCAATTCTTTTGATCCCTCACTGCTTGAAAAAAATCAGTGATAGCTGCCCCCATGAATTGTTTACCGTTGTCACAAGCAATTTCTCTTGGGACACCGAACCTGTAGATGATGTTCTTTTTGATGAAGTCGATTACTTGCTTTTGCTTTACCTCGGTGAGAGCCCCGCTTCCACCCATTTTGTGAAGTAATCGGTCAATACTAAGATAAAACGAACACCACCCTTTCCCTTGGGCAATAGTCCAACGATGTCCATTCCCCATTTCATGAAGGGCCATGGTGATACCACTGAATGTAGAGGCTCGGCCTGTTGGTGGATCATCCACCCATGGCTTTGGCACTTATCACATTTCTGCACGAAGGCTTTCACATCGGCACTGATTGTGGGCCAATAATACCCAGCTCTTAATAATTTACGTACCAAGGACTTTCCCCCCGAGTGGTTGCCGCATTCGCCTTCATGCACTTTGGCCATCACGTATCTTGCTTCATCGAGACCCAAACACTTGGCCATCGGGCCGCAATATAACCTTCTGTATAGGTTACCCTCGATCATGTGATATGAGGCTGCTTGGGTCCTTAACTTCTTTGCTTCTTTTTTGTCTTGGGGGACAGTCCCTGAGTCGAAGTAGGAAATGAACTTACTTCGCCAATCCCATCGATTGTGCACTGAGTTGACTTGCAACTTCATCTCTCTGCTCATTTTTTCAACGTCAACCGAGGACGTTGTCTCAGCCACGGTGGGAACCATCCCGAAATGTGGCGTGATAGTTGGATTGTTCCCCGAGCCCCCAGACGTGGCCCCGTTGTGAGGTCCCCCTGTTATCGCGCCCGGAGGAACGAAGAACGGGATGCCTCCACCAGGAGCCGAAGGCTGGGTGCTGTTTGGGGCAGCACTGTTCCTCTCCTTTAACGAAGCGCGAAACTCAGCATTGATGTTCGCTTGCTCATCCTGTCTATTTTGGAGAGCTCTCAGCGTAGTGACAACATAAACTCTGGAACTCTTCAGTTGTCATTGGTGAGATGGGCTGTTGGTTCAACGGAACGTCAGCCCGTTCACTATTGTTACCCGCCATCGTCAGCCATAACGTTGTTGAATCGTAAGCTTTGATGAAAAACGGACGTGAAACTTTGGAACAAAGCGTTACTGCTTATATCCCCAAAGACGGCGCCAATTTGTATGGGCCTAAATCAGTTTAGGAGTACAAATCGAATTTGGATTCGAATATAAGCAATTCTTCGTATCAAAGTTGAACAAACACACGAAAAAGTGCGGAAAAATAACTGTATTTTTATATATGATTGTGAGTACAAATTTGGGCAGAGTTTCAGTACAAATTTCTGGATCCCTATGATACAAAATGAAATACTATTTATAGGCCTAAGAGCCTTGCCCACGTTCTCCACCATCAGCTAGTGCATCTTCCCACGATCTGGACATTAAGTGGAGAAGTTAGTGGGGTAAAGTAGTGGGTTGCAAAGCCGCTGGAACCGAGGTGGTTACCGAAGCTTGGTCACAAGGCTTCGGTGATTCGACCTTACTGTTCGGATAAGAGGACGTGTCGCCGAAGCCCGGCATTCAACTTTCCTTCGGTAGCGGCGCTAGAACTTGACTTCGGTGACTTAGTCGCGGGTTTAACCATTTATCTTCGGAGCATCGGCTCGCTTTCTCTTCGGTCCATTATTCCGAGGTGCTGACCGAGCACGTCAATTTTCACCCAATACAACAACTCACAACAAGAATTATTGTCAAGTCCTAATTCGTTTATAAGGCATATGAGTTCTAAATATTATCTTTTTCACTTCACTGCACATGTTTTAGTCCTGCACTTAAGAGTTTTATCTTGTTAGGATAAACTAATTAGGTTTTCTAAAACTAGGTATTCTCTAAATTGAATTCTTATTTCTCCACCTACGGACATCAGTGTTTAACATAACAAAAAATGAGATATGTCAAACACCGGAATAATTACATTTACTTCAATTATATGATTAGTTCTATGTCTTTGAAACGACCTTAGGTAGTCGTTTCGGAAGTTAGGGCTCCGATTGGCGTGCCGATAATTTTAAAATCTTCGTAAGATTTATTGGGACTTATCTGTAAAATTTGAGCTAAATCAAACCTCGATAAATATTAAAAAGAGATTTTCGAGCTCGGTTTTGGCGAATGAGCTCCGATTCGAAATCCGAAAGCGCCATTAGGTTCGTATGATTATTTGTGACTTTTGTGATTTTTCGAAAGTGAATTTCGAGGTTGTTCGGCTAGTTTCCGCTAAAATGCCGAAAGTTAAATAATTTGACATTTTTCTATTTAATTTGCATATTGACTTTCGGGAGTCCGATTTGAGATCCGCTTTAGCGAGTATGTTATATATATATTTTGTATAACTTACTCGAGAAATTTGGGATCATTTCGAATTTCGTAGAGTTTCGTTTTAATTTGCATCGCGAAAAGAAAAGACAAAAGAAAAGAAAGAAAAAGAAAGGACAAGAAGTGAAGGCGGTGGCCAAAAAGGGCCCTTAGCTTAAAAGCTAAGATTAGAAACAGAAACATGAGGAATGACAACAGAGTGCTGAAATGAGATCAGAAATAACGAAGCATAAAAAACGCAACGAAACTTATCAGAAAAATAAGAAAAGAAAGGAAAAGGAGCAGGAAAATAGTAGAATTTTTACCCCAAAACATCTAGGTAATGGCGTAAATTCATTATTTCAGCTTATTACGTGTGTTTGAATATATTTTTACGGTAGAAATTAGGATATTCGACATCGTTTTAATAAGTTCAATTAATAGTTTAAAGGCTCAATTGGAGCCCGATAATGGAATTGATTATATATTTGTACTCAATGAGTTATGGGCAACATATAAGTGTAATTTATTTAGGGTTTGGTAATGTGACTTTAAAACCTATACATAGGTCTGTCCTGCGTACTGCGTATGCGAATAGGGTATCAGGTTCCTAACTGGATTGCCCTAAGACGTAAGGAATGAAGCCTTTAGCTTAATTTGATATATTTTTCTGCTTATTGAATAGAGTGGGATCGTTTGGCAATGAAATCAAAGGATAAAGCGGTTGTTGATTAACAGTGCTAACTTTTGAAAGAAGTAAGTGATTATATCCATTTCTTTGGAGGCATTTTGCCTCGTGGTTTTTCTACCACGTGTTCTTTACGTGTGTAGCTGCCGATAGGCGTACTCATTACGCCCTAGCTTTGAATTTACATTGTATATTATATGTTATGCCCGTTGTTGGTATTGCATTGAGCATATGAGTATTGCACTCTAGTTTTGAGCATTGCATTTACTTCCCGGTAATCGATGAGATTCTCGAGCCGGTGAAGGGTCATCATTGCATTTACTTCCCGGTAATCGATGAGAGTCCCGAGCCGGTGAAGGGACATCATTGCATTTACTTCCCGATAATCGATGAGAGTCGGGTCATCATTATATATACTTTCCGGTAATCGATGAGAGTCTCAAGCCGGTGAAGGGTCATTATTGCATATACTTCTCGGTTGGCGATGAGAGTCCCGCACCGATGAAGGGTCATTATTGCATATATTTCCCAGTTGGCAATGAGAGTCCCGCACCGATGAAGGGTCATTATTGCATATACTTCCCGGTAATCGATGAGAGTCCCGAGCCGGTGAAGGGTCATTATTGCACATACTTTACCGGTTGGCGATGAGAGTCCCGCACTGGTGAAGGGTCATTATTGCATATACTTCCCGGTTGGCGATGAGAGTCCCACACCGGTGAAGAATCATTATTGCATATACTTCCCGGTAATCGATGAGAGTCCCGAGCTGGTGAAGGGTCATTATTGCATATACTTCCCGGTAATCGATGAGAGTCCCGAGCCGGTGAAGGTATCAGGCACATGTGACCGCATTGCATCATACCACATTCATCCCATCTCATTGCACCGCATACTGACTAGTGCTTGACTATTGTGTTGTATTTTTTGTATGCGGCATGTATACCATGTTGTGAACATATTTCAAATTGCCTATACGTTTCTGGCTATTTAGCGTCCTTAATTGGTTTATATACTTTAGTTATATGGATCGGGTTGCACGCCTCAACAGTATAAATATATGGATCGGGTTGCACGCCGCAACAATATGAATATATGGATCGGGTTGCACGCCGCAACAATATGAATATATGGATCGGGCGTGCCGCAACAATATGAATATATAGATCGGGTTGCACGCCACGACAGTATGAACATGTGGATCGGGTTGCACGCCGACATTATTATGTTAGGGACACTTAAAAACCTATATGTTCTGTCTATCTTATGTCCCTGGTTGTTTATGAGTTTATGATCCCATACGTGTTTCCAGTTATTATCTGGCTCTGCTTTTTTATAATTTAAATAAGAGGAATTTAGTTTATCTGTTTCTTCTCCCTGGCTAGCTATCCTATTCTTTGAGGTGGCTAGTCTGCCCCATTTATTGAGTCATTTTGACTCACCCTTGTTTGTTGTTTGTTTCTTGTCTATCTATTTCGTTTTGGTAGGTTTTGATGCAGCCCGAACACGTGCTGATCAAGTGTTCGATCCACCGAGGAGACCAATGACACGAAGTCAAGCCAAGCTGCTGCACGATGTGCACATTCACTTAGCCTGACAGAAGGAAAGCAATTGCTGCGAAGCTGAGTGGCCGGGTTCAAGAACCGAAGGCGTTATCTTCAGATTTGAGCCCGAAGGCAAAGTGACCGAGGACAATGAACTCGAAGACAAGAGCGTCCGAGGACAATGAGTTCGAGGAAGCAACCGAGCACCGAAGTCAAGGCTGCCGAACACAAATTTATCTCAGCCCTGCGTGGCTTGTTTTTATTAGTCACTTGTGACTATTTACTACTTTATCCTTAGCGTAGTCTATAAATAGTCCATTTCCATTTCATTGTAGAGAGTCAAGTTTTTAGTATATGAAAAATATAGCAAGTGCTATTGAGTGTCTCCGAAGGAGCCGAACCCCGACGTGGGCTTTTAAAGAACTTGTGTCAACCGGTGTGATTCGTTTGAACAATTTCATCTTGATCATTCAATTTGCAAGAAGCGGGTCTTTCTTGAGGATTGTTGCATAGTATAGGTGCGTCTTGATTTCCCTTCAATCGAGCTTTGAGACAGGTTCCTCACTGTTCTTTTGAATCGAAGCAAGATTTGTCTTGCTTCTATCTTTTACCTTCTTGTTGTTTCCTTCCGCGTTCGTGTTTAGCATTTCCTACGGGTTTGCTTGCACCATCTTGGTATCAGAGCAAGGTTTGAGTTTGTTCTTACAACCTCAAATCCTGTTTGCTTAAATCGTGCTTGTGTCTCCAGTTTCAGCTTTCTTCCGTGTGCTTGATTGTTGTTGCTGGCCGTTTACAAAAAAATAAAAAAAAAGTAGAAAGACAAAATTCAAAAAAATTGTGTTTGATTGTTGGTTGTTTGGATTAAACAACCATTGATTCTTGTTCACCATTGTTTCCTGATTCCAACAAGCACCCGACGTACAAATTTCGTTACTAGTGTTTCTTGGTGAAATTTTGGACCGTTTTGAGCTCAGTGGTGGCTGGAAATCGAACCCCATCGTGTTTGGTTGAAACCGATGAAGATTGGTGGTTCTTGAGTAATTTGGGTTTGTTTTGTGCTTAAATTCGAAGTTCTGTGTTTGAAATACGTTGTCTGTACGCCGGAAAATTGTTACGAAATCGTAACAGTGTATGACACGAACGAGCTGGTTCTTAGCTCGAAGAACTTAAATTGATTTTCTCCGTTGTTGTTGGAACCGGAGTTGAAGAAGCAACCGAGGTCTGTTAAAATTCGTGGTCAGTGAACCGAAGCTAAATTGTCCGTATGCCGGAGCAAAGCTTCACTGTTCCATTGAAGAAGAAAGGGGTAAAGTGTAAAGATCAAAACCCCAGGTGAAAATTTGTCGGCTGAAAAGAGGAAGTGGATAAGGTAAAACCCTATCCGTTCCAAGGAGGGACCACTCTTGTACGAACAAGAGTTGGTGTGTTCGAAAAAGATTCCAAAAGGGAATCAAAGGGTAGATTCTCCTAGGTTTTCACTTTTCTTCTGTCCGATATTCTAGTTAGTGGATCTTTTGAGTAATTGTCCTACTCGAGGTCGTACTAACTCATTTGAGCTTATAGGAACTCGTGCGTGGGGTGACCGAAGTCCAACTTCGTAGAAATTTTTTTGACTTCCCGAAGCGCAAGAGTAAATAGCTGTCCATTCCATCGAGTCAAATCAACTCACTCTTCCCGAAGTAAGACATTGGAACTTGTCAAATTCAAAGGAATTGAGAGAAGTTGATCAACCGAGGAAGCCATTGGCTACAAGTTCTTGAGTGACCAAAACCGAACCCATGAATTGAGTGGACCCGAGTGCCACTATCAAAGGTGAGGGAGTGTGTGAGGTGAATACTAACCTTAACATTTTGTTGGTCTTTGATTTGTGCAGGTACCATGGCTGGGAATGGAGGCGATGGCAAAGGCATTGAGAAGCCCGAAGTGTCGTTAGCCGATCTCATGGCTGCGATACAAGGCGTTAGTGGCCATGAATGGGTCCAACGCTGGAACTAGATACTCCACTCCAATGAAACCTGAGCTGTATGTTGAGCTTGTTAGACAACATCAGTTGACAAGTGAAGCAATTCGAAGAGAACTCAACTTGGGCAATCCCCAAGCGCAACAAAACTTGGGCAATCCCCAAGCTGGCTATCAAAACTTGGGCATTCCCCGAGGAGAAAGGATACCACTTCCAAAGGCCCGAAGAGATCTTGGAGCCATTGTCGAAGAGGTTGATGAAGAGGAATTTCCCGAGGATGGATATGAGAATGAGCCGCCATTCCCTCAACGAAGGCAAGCTTACCGAGGTCGTGGAAAATTCCGAGGTCGAGGCCGAGGTGCAAATATTGAAAGAAATATTGAGCGTGAGGCTGATGATCGAAATGATGAGTATCCCGAACAGGTTCGTGGAGTTCGAGACTCAAATTTGAACAGTGGCAAGATCACTATTCCACCCTTTAAAGGAACTAGTGATCCAGATGAATATCTCAAATGGAAGCTTAAGATGGAGCGCATCTTCGAAACCAATGAGATGACCGAAGAGAGAAAAGCTGCCCATGCCATTGCTTCGTTCGAAGCTTATGCATCTACTTGGTGGGAGGCTGATGAAAGGCATAGATGAAGGAATGCCTATACCGAAGTCAATACTTGGCCACGGTTGATGAGTGCAATGGATGCTAAGTATTTGAGTGCCAAGTACAGGCAAATTCAAATGCAAAAGCTCTATGAGTTAAAGCAAGGGTCAAAGTCAGTTCAAGAGTACCATGATGAATTTGAAAAGATTCGATTGAACCTTGATCTGACCGAAGACGAAGAACAAGCCATTATCCGGTTCAAAAATGGCTTGGCTCGGGATGTGTCATCTCAATTGAGGCTACACGTGTATCACACGTTGAGAGATCTATTCGATGCTGCTACCGAAGCTAAGAAATTTGTAAAGGACGATAGAGCAAATCGGTATCGAGGAGTCACTACTTCTACTCCTTTGAACCGAGGGAAAGACTGGAAAGGTCCTAACCAAACAAGTGCCAACACTGTTCGAGATCCGAAGAGACCGTTCGAGAGGAGTGTGACGGTAACCAATCAAGAGAAGTGGGAGGTAAAGTTCAACTCAACTCTCCTAGTGCTTCAAATATTCAGTGTCACAAATGCAAAGTTTATGATCACATGGCAAAGGAGTGTCCAACTCACAAAGTTATGCTTCTGCTCGAAGATGGAACCGTCCATGAGCAAGCGAGTGACACCAATGAGGAATTTATCGAGGAGATTGACCGAGCTGAAGGTGATGATGATCATGAAGCTACCGAAGCTGATCATCCGAAAATGTTTCTTGTAGTTCGAAGGAATTTGAGCTGCATGACTCTTGAAGAAGAGGACAACCAAAGAGAAAATCATTTTCATGCCCGATGTCGAGTGAGGGGAAAGGTGTGTTCGATGATCATTGACTCTGGTAGTTGTGCCAATGTAGTGAGCCAAACCTTGGTTTCACAAATGGGACTAACTACGTTGAAGCATCCCCACCCTTACAAATTACAATGGTTGAATGAGTGTGGAGAATTGAGAGTTGTCAAACAAGTGTGGGTCAAGTTTAGAATTGGCGAGTATCAAGATGAAATGATATTCGATGTGGTGCCGATGCAGGCTTGTCATTTGCTATTGGGAAGACCGTGGCAGTATGACCGATCGATTATTCACAATGGGAGATCCAACACTTACACTGTGAAGTTCGAATGGAAGAGTTTCATACTCAAACCCTTATCTCCAAGACAAGTCACCGAGGACTATAAACGGATGAAAGAATTGAAAGAAGCGGCCAAAACTAAGCTTCCGATGGGAGCAAAATTGGGGGCCGAAGAGACAAACTCACTGCCCGAAGTAAAAGAAATCTGTGCAATCATGCAACCGGGTGAGTTACTACGAGGCAACGACAACGGTCAGATGATGATTTGCCTCGTGCACAAGGGTATCTTTCTAAACTCTAATGATGATTTTTCTAGTGATAACCCTTTGCCTAGTGCTGTACAAAGTGTTTTGCAGGACTTCGGAGACATGTTCCCTGAAGAAATGCCAGGTGGATTACCTCCTTTGAGAGGAATCGAGCACCAAATTGACTTCGTACCGGGGTCACAAATCCCCAACAAACCTGCATACCGGTGTAATCCCGAAGACACCAAAGAGCTCCAACGGCAGGTTGATGAATTGTTGACAAGGGCCTTGTTCGAGAGAGCTTGAGTCCTTGCACCGTTCCAGTTATACTTGTCCCAAAGAAAGATGGAACATGGGGAATGTGTGTTGATTGCCGAGCAGTCAACAAAATAACGGTAAAGTATTGTCATCCTATCCCTCGATTAGATGACATGCTAGACGAGTTAAGTGGTTCTTCATGCTTTATGAAGATATACCTCAGGTCCGGTTACCACCAAATCCGAATGAAACCCGGAGATGAGTGGAAAACCGCATTCAAGACCAAATTCAGTCTCTATGAATGGTTAGTGATGCCGTTTGTCCACTCTAATGCACCGAGCACATTCATGCGACTGATGAACCATGTGCTCAAACCGTTCATAAATAAGTTTGTTGGCGTTTACTTCGATGACATACTTGTTTATAGTAAATCTGTGGATGAACATGTTGAACACCTAAGGCTAGTGCTTGATAAACTCCGAGAAGAGAAGTTATATACTAACTTCAAGAAATGTGCCTTTTGTGTCGAACATGTAGTCTTTCTAATATCTCTACGT
The DNA here is from genome assembly GCA_037355625.1 of Petunia x hybrida. Taxonomy (NCBI): domain Eukaryota; kingdom Viridiplantae; phylum Streptophyta; class Magnoliopsida; order Solanales; family Solanaceae; genus Petunia; species Petunia x hybrida. Next base: position 169,353 of record JBBBVM010000045.1, read on the forward strand.
GTGATTCGCTGAGACCTAAAATTTCGCCAAATTCTTTTCTTTCTAGAAATCGTTGTCAGTGCTAATGGTGTCGAAGTCGACGAGTCAAAAGTTGAAGCCATCAAAGATTGGCCAACTCCAACCTCAGTATCACAAGTTCGTAGCTTCCATGGCTTAGCTAGCTTTTACCGAAGGTTTGTTCGTGACTTTAGCACCGTGGCAGCTCCTTTAACCGAGCTGGTGAAGAAAGACCATCCATTTGTGTGGGGAGAGTCTCAAGAAAGGGCTTTCCAAGAGTCGAAACGGAGGCTTTGCTCTGCCCCGTTATTGCAACTCCCTGACTTCGGCAAAGCATTCGAAGTCGAGTGTGATGCATCTGGAGTTGGGATCGGAGGAGTGCTGATGCAAGAATCGAAGCCGATCGCTTACTTTAGCGAAAAGCTTAAGGGTGCAACTTTGAATTACTCTACATATGACAAAGAGTTGTATGCCCTCGTTCGAGCACTCGCCCATTGGCAGCATTATTTGTGGCCTCGAGAGTTTGTGATCAAAAGTGATCATGAGTCCTTGAAGCATATCCGAGGACAGGAGAAGTTGAACCGAAGACATGCCAAGTGGGTTGAATTCATTGAAAGCTTTCCCTATGTAATTCATTACAAAAAGGGTAAAGATAATGTTGTGGCCGATGCGCTATCAAGGAAATATGCCTTAGCGACCACTCTCGCCTCTAGGCTCATGGGATTTGAAAGCATCAAGTCGATGTACGAAGACGATCCCAAGCTGAAATGCGTTCGTGACGCAATCTTGAGTGGCCGAAGGGTTGAGAAATATCAGTAGCACGATGGCTACCTCTTCAAGAATGGGAGGGTTTGTGTGCCAGTGTCATCATGGAGAGAGCTCTTAGTTCGAGAAGCTCACTCCGGTGGTCTGATGGGACATTTCGGTGTCGACAAAACTCTTGGTATCTTGACCGAGCAGTTCCATTGGCCCAAAATGCGACGAGATGTGGAAAAGCTTTGCAACGCTTGTCTCGTTTGCAAGAAAGCTAAATCGAAGTCCAACCCTCATGGTTTGTATACCCCGTTGCCTGTGCCTGATCGACCTTGGGTTGATATTTCCATGGACTTTGTGCTAGGGTTACCAAGGTCGGGGGAAGGACATGATAGCATCTTCGTTGTGGTTGACCGTTTTTCAAAAATGGCTTACTTTATTCCTAGCAAAAAGTGTGATGATGCGCAACATGTAGCTACCTTGTTTGTTTCCAATGTGTTGAAATTGCATGGTGTGCCTCGTACTATTGTGAGTGATCGAGAGTCAAAGTTCTTGAGTCATTTTTGGAAGTGTTTGTGGGGTGCCCTTGGCACCAAGCTAATATTCTCGACGTCTCACCATCCTCAGACTGATGGACAGACCGAGGTAGTTAACCGAACCTTGGGATCCTTGCTTCGAGCAATGACCAAAGGTAAGGTCGGAAACTGGGCTGATCGTTTGCCCATGATGGAGTTTTCATACAATCGAACGGTGCATAGAATGATCAATATGAACCCGTTTGAATGTGTGTATGGTTTTAATCCTTTGATTCCACTTGATTTAACCCCATTGCCTCGAGATTCTGTTCTTGATTTCGAAGGTACTCGACGAGCAGCTGCCTTGATCGAATTGCATGCAAAGGTGAAGAAGAACCTCGAGGAAGCCTATGCAAAGGTTGCCTTAAAGAAAAACAAGGGGCGTAAAAAGCTGGAATTAAAGAAGGGAGATTGGGTTTGGGTTCACTTCCGAAAGGAACGCTTCCCGAACCAAAGGAAAGGAAAGTTGGCTCCTCGAGGGGATAATCCATTTCAAGTGTTGACCAAGATCAACAACAATGCTTACGTGATCGACCTCCCTGGTGAGTATAACGTGTCCAACACCTTTAATGTTGCTGACTTAGTTCCTTGTGTTGTAGGTCAAACTTCGAAGGATGAGGAGGGCTCGATTTCGAGGACGAAATCTTCCCAAGAACGGGATGATGATGCAGCCTGAACACGTGCTGATCAAGTGTTCGATCCACCGAGGAGACCGATGACACGAAGTCAAGCCAAGCTGCTGCACGATGTGCACATTCACTTAGCCTGGCCGAAGGAAAGCAATTGCTCCGAAGCTGAGTGGCCGAGCTCAAGAACCGAAGGCGTTATCTTCAGATTTGAGCCCGAAGACAAGTGAGTGTCCGAGGACAATGAGTTCGAGCAAGCAACCGAGCACCGAAGTCAAGGCTGCCGAATACAAATTTATCTCAGCCCTGCGTGGCTTGTTTTTAATAGTCACTTGTGACTATTTTCTATTTTATCCTTAGCGTAGTCTATAAATAGTCCATTTCCATTTCATTGTAGAGAGTCAAGTTTTTAGTATATGAAAAACATAGCAAGTGCTATTAAGTGTCTCCGAAGGAGCCGAACCCCGACGTGGGCTTTTAAAGAACTCTTGTCAACCGGTGTGATTCATTTGAACAATTTCTTCTTGATCATTCAATTTGCAAGAAGCGGGTCTTTCTTGAGGATTGTTGCATAGTATAGGTGCGTCTTGATTTCCCTTCAATCGAGCTTTGAGACAGGTTCCTCACTGTTCTTTTGAATCGAAGCAAGATTTGTCTTGCTTCTATCTTTTACCTTCTTGTTATTTCCTTCCGCGTTCGTGTTTAGCATTTCCTTCGGGTTTGCTTGCACCAGGTTTGCTCCAGGATTGAGTTCGCCACGTTGTGAAGGAGTGAAGACGACTTCAGCTTTCAGGGTAAGCCAACTTTTATTCAGGATGACCACCAGTTTTATGTTTATTATTTCAGTTGCATTTTTCTCCCTTCAGGAGGTATCAGTCTTCTTTCCTACTCTTAGATGTCTAGCTTGGATAGCCCTAAACCTAGTATGTTGGGTAGTCAGCTGTAATTTCTTTTGTACAGCTTAGAGGTATCAGTATGTCTGTGCTTTTTTTTTTTAAGTCTTGTTCTTATTTATGAATTGAATTATATTTATTTTTCTAATTTAATTGGTAATGGTTCGCCCGACGGGTCTAGGGGAGGATGTCGGGTGCCCGCACGGCCTAGCCGGATTCCGGGCCATGTCAGTCTTTTTGGTAAGTTTTATGTATTCAAAGAGCTACATTTCATATTGTTGCATGTTTTTGATGATTGACAAGTCAGCACTGAAAAGTGATACACAGTGTTGCTCAAATGGAACAACAGGCAGTTGGTGCACTTAGAGATGGTGCAGCGAAGCAGAGTTCTATTTAAGGGAGGAGTTGTCTATACTCAGTGCTTGACACAAATAATGAAGTAAATCATAGAGGGATTCTTTTTACACACGTCAGTGAGTAAGAGAAACCCTAGCAAGCCAAGGTATAAAAGCAAGTGAAGGAGTTCTTGCCAGAATTATTTACTCAACAAGAAAAGGCACAAAATATCTTCCAGATCTGAGAACAAGCTTTACGTCGAGAGAGTGGAGGCACATTAGCTAGTTGCTTTAGTTAGTTATTGTGCAAGTTTGTTTTAATCTGTAATCTTATTCAGCTTGGTGAAGAACTTTTTTCAGGTTGTTTTTTCGTGAGATTTTTGAGTGTGTGGTCTCATATACTAGAGTGTAGTTTGTGTGGACTTTGGGGCTAGAGTTTACTCCTACGTTATAAGGTATAACCTAAATTTGCTCGTGCGGTAGTGAAGTTTTAAATTCCAGTCTTGGGTCGTGGTTTTTTCTCCATTGAGCAAGGAGATTTTTCCACGTAAAATAGTTTGTGTTGTTTTACGTATTTGTGTATTTGGACTAGGTTCACGTTTGATATTGAAAAATCGAACAGTGTCACTATTCACCCCCTCTAGTGTCACTTTAGGGTGCAACGTGTATAATAAGTGGTATCAGAGCAGGTCTTGATTCATAAAGATTAACATCCTTGAAGGATCTGAATCATGAGTGCACCACCTTGCATATTTGAGGGACAATCCATTACTAGACTCCTTAATTCAATAGTCAGTATTATGGATTGTGGAAAGCTAGAATGGAAAATTTTTCTGTTGGCTAAAGATTATCAGTTGTGGCAGATAACTACTCAGAGACCTCTTGTGCCCACTACTAAAACTAGCGAAAGAGCTGCACGTGCAACTGTTTCTAAAGATCCTAGCACATATTTAGAGGCTGATTTCAAAATGATTGACAAAAATGCAAAAACCAAGAGAATTCTTTGTTGTGGTCTTGGACTGGATGAGTATAATCGCATCTCAGCGTGCTCTGAAGCCAAGGAGATCTGGGATGCTCTGTTGGTGGCACATAAAGGAACTAATTAGGTCAAGAAGTCAATATTCGAACTGCTTATGAGAAAGTTTGAACTGTTCTCCATGAGAGAGAAAGAAGGAATTAAAGACATGTTGACTCGGCTTACCATAATAACGAATGAATTGAAACCTTTGGAAAAGAAGTTTTCTGAAGAAAATCTGGTGACCAAAGTACTTAGGATCTTGCCAGATTCATGGGATTCAAAGGTTACTGCTATTATGGAATCCAAAGAGTTAGACAAGCTATCCTTCGATGAATTGGTGGGAAGCTTAAAAACTTGGGAATTAAGGAAACTTTCTCATGTAAAAGTGGAACCAGGAAAGGAAAAAAGGCTTAGCATTGAAGGCCACTCATGAATCAGATGACGTGAGGTAAAATTCGTATCTGATTCATGAAAGTAATATGTCTATGCAATTTTAATCCACACATATGCAAATAAGTTCCATATACGACCTGCACTTAAGCCTAATCACATTTTATGGCCTCAAATACAAATGCCTAATCGTAAGTAAGGCTAATCATACAGAGGGTTAACGAATTTCGGTTCACTTGTGCAACTTCAACGTTTAAAACAATTTTTTGCGCAAGTGGACAGTTTTACAAACGATTTTCAGATTTGGACCAAAACCAAATGGGTATTATTTTTAAAACAAAATATTCGCCATTTAGGGTCGGTGTGACTCGTCATTAATTGTCGAACCCTAACCTTAATGGCTATTTTTTTGTTTGGGGTCAGTTTTGAACATATCTGGGTAAAGGGGCTATTTTCAAAAATGGGTTTCACATAAGCACAGAAATGCAAACAAAGGCTGTCACACATAATTATAGATAGAAGCATGCAGATACCGAAACGGCCTCCGTTAGTCGTTTCAGAAGTTAGGACTTCGATTGGCATGCCGATAATTTTAAAATATTTGTAATGTCCATTAGGACCTGTCTGTAAAATTTTAGCTAAATCAGACCTCGTTTGGTACGTATCGGAAGAAGGTTTCAGTTTTTATGGTCGATAAATATTAAAAAGAGATTTTTGAGCTCGGTTTGGGCGAATGAGCATCGTTTCAAAATCCGAAAGCGCCGTTAGGTTCGAATGATTTTTTGTGACTTTTGTGAACTTTCGAAAGTGAATTTCGATGTTGTTCGACTAGTTTCCGCTAAAATGCCGAAAGTTAAAATAATTTGACCTTTTTCCATTTAATTGCATATAGAGTTTCGGGAATCCGATTTGAGATCTGCTTAGGGAGTATGTTACATATATTTTGTATAACTTGTATGCGAAATTTGGGATTATTTCGATATCGTAGGGTATCGTTTCAATTTTTGTCACGAAAAGAAAAGAAAATAAAAGAAAAGACAAAAGAAAAGAAAGTAAAACGAAAAAGACAAAAATAGAAAGAAACTAAGGCGGTGGTCCTTAGCTTCAGCTAAGGACGAACTTGCATATATATATATATATATATATATATATATATATATATATATATATACAGAAACATAACCAATTCGAAACAGAAAGAAAATGAAATGACGGGGAGGAAGAGAGAATGCCAGAAAATGAAGGGTTGTTGATTAGCAATGCTAGCTTTGGAACAACGTAAGTGTTTATATCCATTTCTTTGGAGGCACCTGGCCTCATAGATTTTCTACCACGTGTTCCTTACGTGTGTAGCTACCGATAGGCGTACTCATTACACCTTAGCTTTGGATTTACATTGTATATTATATGTTATGTCCTGTTGTTGGTATTGCATTGAGGATCTGAGCATTGTACTCTGGCTGTGAGTTGGCATCTACTTCCTGGCTGTCGATGAGAGTGCCGCGCCGGTGAAGGGTTATTATTGCATCACATTGCATTCATATGTATTATATGTCATTCATATGCATTACATTGCATATCATATCGGGTGCAGGAGTATCCGGCCCCAGGAGCAGGAGGATTCCGCTCCATTGTATCATATTGAGGATTCCGCCTTAGGAGCAGGAGGATTCCGCCTTAGGAGCAGGAGTATTCCGCTCTTATGTCAGATATTTAGTGCAGGAGTATTCCACCTCAGCTTTACATTATATCGGGTGCAGGAGTATTCCGCCCCAGGAGAGTGCAGGAGTATTCCGCCTCTAGTTTATACTATATCGGGTGCAGGAGTATTCCGCCCCAGGAGCAGGAGTATTCCGCCCCAGGAGCAGGAGTATTCCGCTCCAGTTGGTTATCAGATTGGATTCCCCTCGAGTGCAGGAGTATTCCGCTTCGAGATGGGATTACGGGCACATGTGACCCTTTGCATCATATTTCATTTCATTTCATTTCATCTTACTTCATTTCGTTTCATCTCAATTCATACCATTGTGTAGATTTGCGGTACATGACTACTGTGCATTGCTTATTTGTTGATATGTTTCTGGTTCGCATCTTTGGTTGAGCTTATAAGTTTCTTACGTGTTTCCGGTATCTATCTGGCTCTGCCTTTTTATAATTTAAATAAAAGGAATTTGGTCTATCTATTTCTTTTCTCCCTGGCTACCTATCCTATTATTTGAGATGGCTAGTCTGTCCCACTTATTGAGTCCTTTTGACTCACCTTTGTTTGTTGTTTGTTTCTTGTCTATCTATTTCATCTCGGCAGGTTCGCTCTAGGATTGAGTTCGCCACGTTTTGAAGGAGCAAAGATGACTTCAACTGTCAGGGTGAGCCAGCTTTTACTCCGGATGGCCACCAGTTTTGTGTTTGTCATTTCAGTTGCATTTTTCTCCCTTCAGGAGGTATCCGTCTTCTTTGTACTCTTAGATGTCTAGTCTGGATAACCCTAAACCTAGTATATTGGGTAGTCAGCTGTAATTTCGTTTATACAGCTTATAGATATCAGTATGTCTGTGCTTTTTCTAAGTCTTGTTCTTATTTATGATTGAATTATATTTAGTTTCCTAATTTAATTGATAAGGGTTCGCCCGACGGGTCTAGGGGAGGATGTCGGGTGCCCGCACGGCCTAGCCGGATTTACGGGTCGTGTCAGTTGGTATTAGAGCCCGGTTTAGAGTCTATCCAGACTAAGATAGTGTCTAGTAGAGTCTCGCTGATGGGTACATAGACGTTCGTACTGATCTACGAGAGGCTATGATAGCATTTAGGAAGTTTCACTTCCTTCTTTTCTGATCGTGCGTCGGTCTAGGATGCAAAAGTATTTTTGTTAATTCTTTCGTGGTAATTGTGAACCCTCGTGCGACAAATCTGCAAATGGTATGAGTTCAAGACGAAGTAGTATGGCCTGGGGTTAGCAGTGACGAAGTCCCGAGTGTTTTGATCGTGCTGACTATCTAGTTACAGAGGTTCCAGCTGTACGAGCTCGCGATGGGCAAGGGAGCTGGCCCTTGTGGTTCCCTTAGCTCTCTACGATGCTTTTACGAGAATCTTGGCGATGCAGATATCGTAAGAACCTATTATTCGCTGGGCAGCCTATCAGGTTGACGCATGTGCAGACGTTCAGTCTCAGGGAGCTCCTATTCCGATTCTTAATATTGCTGCAGTAAATTATGTTCCGGAGACAACATGTGTTGTGCCTCTAGTTATTCTGGATGGTTAGTTAGCTTGAGTAATGGCTCGGTCCGAGTGTCCAAAAAGGTTGCATTATTTTACGCGGTTGAACCTTCCGATATTCTTAAGCAATGCATCAGATAAACCTTGTGATTCTTTTTAAAAATAAAATGATGTCAGCGTATCCTTTAGGATTTTGATTATATCGAGCGGTATGGTGTTGATTATTCTACTTTCCAGTTTTAGAGGTCCAGCCTTGAATTTGTGGGCAGCTCTCTTATTAGCTAAGTTTGTTCGATTTTTCTTCTAGATTCGTCGAAAAGTTTCTTTCGAGTAGCGAGCGAGATGAAAAGTGTTGCCAGTTTGAGTGGATTGGACAGGGTAGCCTGTCGGATAGCCTGTTGGTTTCAGAATATGAGATTGAATTATATAGAATGGCTGAATATTCATTAGAACTAGTCCATGAGCCTTTCGAGAGATTCAAAGATTTATTGATGACCTTTCTTTTTCCTTAAGATCCCAGATGGCTCGAGAGATTGAGGTCGGGATTTCATTTGATGTTGTTGTTGATATTGCCCGAAGGTACGAGCCATACCATAAGTTAGAGCGGGAAGAGTTAGCGCTGGAGGGCAAGAGATCCCGTGGCCCTAGTAGGCAACCATGGTACCTCATTTGGAGGTAAGAATTCTGATTATTTTGGGAGGTCACCTTCCAGGTTATCTCAGCTTGTGTCACGTGATTCTTAGAGTGCGCCAGTAGCTCGTCAAGATCAGATTCAGTCTTCTCTTCACAACTATCAACAATCTTTCCAGCTTCCGTTTGCAGCGGAAAGCGTGTTATCATTGTCGTGAATCTGGTTATCTTTTGAGGAGTTTCTCTTACTCCGACAAGTAGGCAGTCGCCTTTTCTCTCGTCATCAGGCATCTGCGCAGTCGCAGGGGATTTCATTTAGATCTTAATTTTCCAGAGAATTGCCACGATCTAATAGAGGCCGAGAGCATGGTGGTAATTGTTTTCAAAAGGTGATTATCAGGGTAGTGGCTCTGCTCAGCTCAGCTGCAGAGGTAGTTCTATGAACTACTAGTCTGGCGGGATGTTGAGCTATCCGATGTAGTACACCTATGTATTTCTTCTTCTCTTAAATGTGAGTAAGATTTGATTCTTCCAATCGGTCTGGACTTCGTTTATCTTACCATGTTACCATAGCTTCCTTGGATATTGTTTCTATTAAGAATCGGTTGCGGTAGAGGGGTGAGCTTCTGGTATGATTTATTCCTGGCATTTGTGAAACCTACTAGTTTATCTGGTTTAAATGTGGGAGATTTGTAAGTGAGTATCGATATTGTTGCCTGGCATTTTGTTGTGCCTTATTCTGTTATAATGTCAAGTCAGTCTACCTCTCTTTGGAACTCAGTGTCGGTAAGGTGATGGGATTCTTATTCGTCACCATCAGAAAGTGTCATTGTTTCTTCCAGTGTAAAGTGGTTAGTAAGTAATACTTGATCTATGTGTCTTCTCTTGGTTCGAGACGCTAATAGAGTCATGTTATTCTACAGGTTTGTCTCGGTATAAAAGGGTTTTCTGGTAAATTGTCGGAGTTTCCTTTCTATGGGAAGGTTAAATTGACGTAGATTTTGTTCCATAAAGCTCATTTAATGTCTATTTATTCAATTGCGATTCTTCGGTTAGCCGGACTCATAAGTAGTCTAGCTCTGGTAGCCAAATAAATAAGAAGAAGAGCTTCTTAAAGCTCTAATTATTTCTATCCTCAGTCTGTTGTCATCTCTTCTTTGTTCGGCACTAGTGAGGTTGGACGGTTAGTAGCCACTTGTGATGTTTCCTCTCTTGAGCTAAAATGTGTATCAAAATAGCCGGGTAAGCAATTTGTTGTTTTATAAGGCTACTAAAGGAAATGGAGAGTGTCGTCGACCCGTGAATTGATCCATCAAGTGGTGGTTCTTATGGCAAAGATATGGAGTTGTGAACTCGGGAGTTGCAGTCGTTTGGAAACTCGAGAGGGTACTTTGGTAGCTCAGGTCTGAGCTGCATTCTATTTTTAGCTATGTCTTCCTTAGTCTAGCAGACTGTGCGAGGATAGTTATTCCTATTCAAATAGCTGCATGAGTTTGTGCTTTAAGTGGAGGAGTCTTGTTGAACCCCAAAAATTACCCCGAAAAAGGATAAAGTCCGGAATATCGACAGGATGGGCTAACTCTTTTGGAGTTTTTGGAGTCGCCACCCAATTTGAGGAAAATAGGGAACCAAATTAGCAAATGCGTGCAAAAACTCCGTTTTTATAAAAAGACGGTCTTTCTTTCAGAGATTCTAAAGGTAAGAGGTTTTATTAATTTCGGAAGAAGGTTTTTAAGGCACTTCCAAAATTCCGTAAAATACGGTTAATCCGACAGGTTTCCAAATATTTACAAGTGCGTTTTTTTTTCGAAAGAATTATTTGAATAATAATACTAACAATAATAATAATAATTGTAATAAAATAATAATAATAATAATAATAATAATAATAATAATAATAATAATAATAATAATAATAAAAAGCTTATTTGCAAAATATATATTTTACTTGCACGCATTGACTAAGATGGCCCCAATTTGCAATAAATTAAATATCGACTTCACAATAAAAGGTAATGGACATAAAGTAAAGCAACATACAAACAATCAAATATTATTGATAAATAAAATAATTCACATATTTTATTTACATAAATATCTAAGGAAAGGAATGCAAAGTTAAAGATAGAACCCGGGTGATAAGAATCAAAATGCGGAAAGTAAAGATAAGAGGAACGAGACGCGTTCCGAACTCCCTACAAGGTAACCACGGAGAACTTGTTCCGTGATACCCCCGTATCGGTGTCGAAAAGAGCCTACGCTATGAAACTACCCTCGAGCCACACTTGGGACTCGCAAATAGAATGATCAGGTTTTCGGTTCAAGACTCAACTAGGTTCCACTAGTGAATTCAAGCAACCAAGGAAGGGTTTCTTCATAAAAAGAGATAAACTCTATTCATCATTCATAAGATTCAAAGGTAAGCTAATGTTTGAGGAGGCTAAGTGAAGTATTTATAGGCTTCACTTAGTCATACTAAAAGGTCTAAAATACCCCCAAAGTGGGTTACAACAAATAAGGCCACGCAGGGCTAAAGTTGGAAGTCAAAGACAAAAGTAGTAAAATATCCCGCAGCTCGTCACAGGGGGAGGCGGTCCGCCTAGGGTGGGTAGGCCGTCCGCCTAGCAGCCTTCCACTCTCTGGACTTTTCCTGAGGCGCTCCGCCTCCTGACTTCCTGTTCTCTGGATTTTGGGAGGCGCCCCGCCTCAGCTGGGAGGCGCTCCGCCTTGTTCTGGAGCCCCTTGGGGTGTCTCATTTTGGGTCTCTTGAGCCTCTCCAAGTGTCCTAGAGGATCCTCCATCCACGGCACACCAAAGCATGGTCTTCAAGTTGCTTTCGAGGCCTTCTTCCATACTCTTCCATATCAAGTGAAGATGGGTATCTTGGATCAACTTGGCTTGACTCCGAGTGAATGGTCTTGAGGGGGTTTGGGTCTTATCATCCTCCCCTTCTTGAGAAGATTTCGTCCTCGAAATCGAAGTGTCATTCACGACCTCTTCATCATCATGCACGACCCCTTCATTACCTACATTCAAAGGAACCAAGTCACAAACATTGAAAGTATTAGAGACTTGATACTCACTTGGCAAGTCGACCACATAGGCATTGTTGTTTATCTTCGAGAGCACTTGGAATGGGCCGTCTCCCCGGGGTGCCAACTTCCCTTTCCGAAGGTTTGGGAACCTTTTGTCTCCGAAAGTGCACCCACACATAATCACCCTTCTTGAGTTCCACCTTCTTGCGTCCCTTGTTTTTCTTGGAGGCAACCTTAGCATAAGCTTCCTCCAAATTCTTCTTCGCCTTTGCATGGAGTTCAACCAAAGCCTTGGCTCTAGCTTTACCTTCAAAATTAACAACCATTTCCCTTGGCAAAGGGGTTAGATCAAGGGGGAATCAAGGGGTTAAATCCATAAACACACTCGAATGGAGTCATGCCTATCATGCTATGCAATGTGCGATTGTAGGCAAACTCCATAAGACGTAGACGATCAATCCAAGTCCCGGCCTTGCCTCGAGTCATGGCTCTAAGAAGAGCTCCCAAGGTTCGGTTTACCACTTCCGTTTGCCCATCGGTTTGAGGGTGGTGGGACGTGGAGAACAAGAGCTTGGTGCCTAAAGCACCCCAAAAACACCTCCAAAAATGACTTAGGAACTTAGTGTCCCTATCACTCACTATGGTTTGAGGCACACCATGCAACTTCAAAACATTTTCAATAAACAAAGTTGCCACATGTTGTGCATCATCACATTTCTTGCACGGAATGAAATGAGCCATCTTGGAGAACCTATCCACAACAACATAAATGCTATCATGGCCCCCCTAGTCCTTGGTAATCCCATCACAAAATCCATTGAGATATCCAACCATGGACTAGTAGGTACGGGGAGAGGGGTATACAACCCATGAGGGTGGGCTTTAGATTTGGCACGTTTGCACTCAAGGCAATTAGTGCAAAACTTTTCCACATGCACCCTCATCTTTGGCCAATAGAATTGTTCTTGAAGAATTGCTAAGGTCTTTCTTGTGCCAAAATGTCCCATGAGTCCCCCGCAATGTGCCTCGTGCACAAGCAACTCTCTCCAAGAGGACTCCGGTATGCACACCCTACCAATTTTTGAAGATATAACCATCAACCCATTGGTATTTGTCAACTCTCTCCCCTTTCTCTAGAGTGTCATGGACACTCTTTAGCTTTGGGTCATGAGCATACATCAATTTAATGCTCTCAAAACCCATGAGCTTAGAGGTGAGAGTGGTGGCTAGAGCAAACTTTCTCGAAAGCGCATCCGCCACAACATTGTCCTTCCCTTTCTTGTATTGGATCACATAGGGAAAGGACTCAATAAATTCAACCCACTTGGCATGCCTCTTATTGAGCTTCTCTTGGCCTCTCAAATGCTTGAGTGACTCATGGTCACTCTTGATTACAAACTCACGAGGCCAAAGGTAATGTTGCCAATGGGCAAGGGCTCTCACAAGGGCATACAACTCCTTGTCATATGTAGAATAATTCAAGGAGGCCCCTTTCAACTTCTCACTAAAGTAGGCGATGGGTTTGCTATCTTGCATTAAGACACCACCAATTCCCACCCTCGAGGCATCACACTCAACCTCAAATGCCTTTCCGAAGTAGGGCAATTGCAATAGCGGGGCGGTACTCAACCTACTTTTCAACTCAAGGAAGGCCTTCTCTTGAGGCTCTCCCCAAACAAACGGTTGGTCTTTCTTCACCAATTCGGTGAGTGGAGCGGCAATGGAGCTAAAGTCCTTCACAAATCGCCTATAAAAGCTTGCGAGACCATGAAAGCTCCTCACTTGAGTCACGGTAGTAGGAGTAGGCCAATCACGTATGGCCTCTACCTTAGACTCATCCACCTCCACTCCTTGGGCACTCACAACAAACCCAAGGAAGACCACCTTCTCAACACCAAAGGCACACTTTTTAAAATTAGCATAGAGCTTTTCGGCTCTCAACTTTTCAAGCACTAGCCTAAGGTGTTCAACATGGTCCTCTATTGATTTGCTATAGATCAATATATCGTCAAAATAGACGACCACAAACTTGTTGATGAATGGCTTTAGAACATGGTTCATTAGCCTCATGAAAGTACTAGTTGCATTGGAGAGCCTAAAGGGCATCACCAACCATTCATAGAGACCAAACTTGGTCTTGAATGCAGTTTTCCATTCATCACCCGGTTTCATCCGGATTTGATGGTAGCCGGACCTAAGGTCAATTTTGCTAAACACACATGAACCACTTAATTCATCTAACATATCATCAAGTCGGGGAATAGGATGACGGTACTTTACCATTATTTTGTTCACGGCCCGACAATCAACACACATTCTCCAAGTGCCGTCCTTTTTGGGAACAAGGATCACGGGCACGGCACAAGGACTCAAGCTTTCCCTCACCAAGCCTTTAGTGAGCAATTCATCAACTTGCCTTTGCAACTCCCTTGTATCCCCCGGGTTGCTCCTATAGGCCGGTTTGTTCGGGATTTGGGATCCCGGGACAAAGTCTATTTGATGCTCAATGCCCCTCAAAGGAGGCAATCCATCCGGCATTTCATCCGGGAACATGTCACCAAAATCCTTCAAAACATTCTCAAACACACTAGGCAAAGGGTTAGAAGAAAACTCACAATTAGAGTTTAGAACCATACCTTTGTGCACTAGGCATATGAGAAGCTTGTTGCCATCATTTCCCTTTAGGATCTCGCCCGGTTGCATCATGGCACATATGCCACCGGTAGAAGTAGGTGGGATTGCCACCAAGCTTTTGGACAAAGGGCTAGTCCCAACAACCGACTTAGCCTTTGCCGCTTCTCTCAACTCCCGCATCCGTTTGTAATCATCGCTCACTTGTTTGGGAGTCATGGGTAGGAGCACAAACTTTTTCCCCTCATGTGTCACCGTATAGGTGTTGGCATGACCATTATGAACCACACGTCGATCAAATTGCCAAGGCCTACCAAAGAGTAGATGGCATGCTTGCATAGGCACGACGTCAAACATGTGCTCATCCACATAGTTCCCAATCTTGAACTTGATCAAACATTGCTTAACCACCCTCAACTCACCACACTCATTAAGCCATTGTAGCCTATAAGGATTTAGGTATTTTAAGGTGGGTATTTTCAATTGGGCAACTAGTGTTTGGCTAATAACATTAGCACAACTTCCCGAGTCAATGATCATAGAGCAAACGAGACCCATGACTCGGCAAGTAGAGTGAAAAAGGTTCTCTCTTTGTAAGGTCTCAACATCCTCCACACACATGGCTCCTAGACTTCTCCTCACAACAAGGAAGGCACGGTCATCATCTTCTTCCCTCATGACAATCTCCCCATCATCTCCTTCCTCCTCACCCTCTACTCCCTCTTCTTCTCCCTCCTCGGGCTCACTATCTTGCTCATAGACCAAGTCACCAACAAGAACCATAGTTTTCCGGGTAGGGCAATCTTTAGAGAGATGACCATAACCCTTACACTTAAAGCATTGAGTAGAAGAAGAGATTGGATTACTCAATTGAGTTCTAGAGTTACCTCCCACGGGTTGTGTAGACCTTTCAAAAGGCTTCTTCACATCCTTGCTAGCACTTGTACTTGGTAATTTGGCACTCGTTGTAGGAGCTTTCCAATCCTTTGGTTTGTTCATGGAAGTAGGAGTGTTGCTCTTGTAACGGTTGGACTTTTCCTTGTCAAGCCATTGCTCGGCTTGAATAGCGGCATCAAGAGCCTCTTGAAGTGATAGATAAGCACGCAATCTCAATTGTGAGGCTATACCATAGCTCAACCCATTCATGAAATGGATCACGGCTTGCTCCTCATCTTCGGTGTCCATATCCAAAGCCATTCGAGTTCTTTCAAACTCATCATAGTATTCATGCACCGTCTTGACACCTTGCTTCAACTCATAAAGCTTCTTGAGTTGCTCTTGACGATATCGAGGAGTAATGTACTTGATACTCATGATACCCTTCAAGTCAATCCAACCCACATTCACGGGGATTCCCGCCCTTCTCCTTGATCTCTTGACGGATTCCCACCAAGTAGATGCATAGGATTCAAAGGATGAAATAGCATAGGTGCCTTTCTTCTCATCGGACATCTTGTTTGTGTCAAACAATCTTTCCATTTGTAGCACCCATTCAATGTAAGCATTCGGATCACAATTCCCTTTGAAGGTTGGGAGATTAAGTTTCACACTATTGAGGTTGGTGTTGTCACGACCCCCACGGAACGGCTCCGGTTGGCCCCCATAGTGATCTTCATTCACACCATACTCCCTTCTCACATTCCCTCCAACATATCCCATAGGTGGCCCTCGACCTTGGCCCCTACCACGATCCACATTACGACCCCAATTCATACCTCGTCTCGGTTGAAAGTGATCATCAAACCCATACATATCATCACCATATTCGGCTTCCTCCCCTTCTTGAGCCTCTCCGACTTGCTCAAGGGGTTGCACGTTTCGGATGGGTCTTGGTAATGGAACGTCTCTTGGGGGATTATCCAAGATACGGGGAATGCCCGTTCGTTCAATTCTCTCTCGGTCCTCCTTAACCCGTTGTTGATTGAGCAATTCAATGACATGGCTTACTTGTTCCGGGGTAAAGTTAGGAGTACTCGAGACTTCCACTTGGGCACTCGGGGCCTCCTTTTCGATTTGGACGCTCGGGGTCCCCTTTTCCGAGGGGACATTAGAGGTCCCTTGCTCCACTAGAGCATTAGAGTTCACCCGCTCGAGGCTCTCAATCCTCAAGTGCATACTATCCAACTTGGCTAGGATAGTAGCGAGGGCACTCTTAGCAAAGTCTTCGCCTTCGGTAGACATTGTACCTACACAAGAAAAGAAACAAGAGTTAGTAAAAACACCTCACTCGCTCCCTCACAAGTTGTCACTCGGATCACTCGTATGGTGGTGATGGCTATTTCACTCTTGCTTGAACTCAAAGTTTCACGAAGTTGAATAGTAAACCTAAACTTAATCACTCGACTCGAAAGCCCAATGCACTCCGGGGTGAGTGGAGTTAATAGGACTCGATTGGATCGCTAGGCACTTTGAGTGAGGACTTGAGTCAAAAGGCACTACGGTTCTTCTTTGAGTTCTAGTCTCCGTTCTAAGGCACGATGATCCTAGAAGCTTGAAGTAATTAGTACTAATCAAGTAGGATTATACTCTAATAGTACCAATTAGAAGCAATGCAAACAACAAAACACGAGAACCTAGAAGAAACTACCCAATTCCCATCGTTCAGGAAGTAGGCGCCCCACCTCAGCTAGTGGGCGGTCCGCCCAGGGTAAAGTTCCAGGTGGAGGCGCTCCGCCTCAGCAATTTCCAGAGAGGTCACAGATTTGAGGCGCTCCGCCTCAGAATATAGGCGCTCCGCCTCTGCAACCTTCAGCACAGTTCAACAACGTGTTTTCTTGGTTTTTCACCCAACAATCCAACTAATCAAACGTTGTTTTAGCAATTCAAAGGTACCCCAATGTTGTATTAGTCTCAAAGATCAAACCCCAACAACTTTTATCAAACCCCAATAAAAAACAAACAATCCACCATGATCATCTTCTTCAAAGCTAGGGTTTCAAAATTTTCAAATTCTCATAGGGTTTCAAATTTTCAATTCATGCAATACAACTCCAAATTGGGTGTTTAAGGTACCAAAAGAACGGGAATCACACAAGGATCAAACCCCAATATCAAGTTCTCAATCCCACTTCAATCCAACCCAAGAATCAATCAAAAATCATCAAGAACAAGTTCATCAAGGGTTTTAAGGGATTTTGGGGTTTTGATTTTCAATCTTCACCAATCCAAGTGTTTTTGGTATCCAAACGACGGGATTTCAACCACGATCAAGAATCTATAACACCCATATCATGTATCATTCAAACCAACAAGTTACACCAAATTTTTAGATTTTCAATTTTTCAATTTTTTTGTAGTTTTCTTCTTTTAATAACAATAAACAAGAACCTAAGATAGAAACTAACCTAGGCACGAAGAATCAAGGGTCGGGGGTTTGTAGAAAAAAAACCCGAGCCTTGCTCTGATACCAAGATGATAAGAATCAAAATGCGGAAAGTAAAGATAAGAGGAACGAGACGCGTTCCGAACTCCCTACAAGGTAACCACGGAGAACTTGTTCCGTGATACCCCCGTATCGGTGTCGAAAAGTGCCTACGCTATGCAACTACCTTCGAGCCACACTTGGGACTCGCAAATAGAATGATCAGGTTTTCGGTTCAAGACTCAACTAGGTTCCACTAGTGAATTCAAGCAACCAAGGAAGGGTTTCTTCATAAAAAGAGATAAACTCTATTCATCATTCATAAGATTCAAAGGTAAGCTAATGTTTGAGGAGGCTAAGTGAAGTATTTATAGGCTTCACTTAGTCATACTAAAAGGTCTAAAATACCCCCAAAGTGGGTTACAACAAATAAGGCCACGCAGGGCTAAAGTTGGAAGTCCAAGACAAAAGTAGTAAAATATCCCGCAGCTCGTCACAGGGGGAGGCGGTCCGCCTAGCAGCCTTCCACTCTCTGGACTTTTCCTGAGGCGCTCCGCCTCCTGACTTCCTGTTCTCTGGATTTTGGGAGGCGCCCCGCCTCAGCTGGGAGGCGCTCCGCCTTGTTCTGGAGCCCCTTGGGGTGTCTCATTTTGGGTCTCTTGAGCCTCTCCAAGTGTCCTAGAGGATCCTCCATCCACGGCACACCAAAGCATGGTCTTCAAGTTGCTTTCGAGGCCTTCTTCCATACTCTTCCATATCAAGTGAAGATGGGTATCTTGGATCAACTTGGCTTGACTCCGAGTGAATGGTCTTGAGGGGGTTTGGGTCTTATCACCGGGATATTGATCAACTCGCGGGAGCCTTGAATTTTCTAAATTTTCTAAGGTCTTATGTCTTGACTGCTTGAGTTCGAATTTAAGCCCAAACGACTCCAATGCACTGGACTATCCATATTTGTAAGTTGGCCAAACACGTCCCCAAGTTTTTGTGCCAAAATGTACCTCGCATAAATTATGAAAATAAAATTGGATAAGTACGATAATAAAGCGTAAAATTTGGACTTATAAGCCATAAAGCCACTTCTCAAAAAGTGGCTTTTGACTTATAAGCCACTTATAATAAGATGCTTTTAAGCCCACTCAAACAGGCTCTAGATGTTATAATTGAGTAAAATTTTCACCCACATGCAACTTTTGTCACTGGTATTTAGTTTGAAGCCACTTTTTTTAATGATCTTACATGAGAGGCCACTTTTCGGAATTTCAATCTTTGTGGGCTGAAGTTCAAACCTTGTGGGTTGAACTTCATGCCTAAATTATGAAGTTTCAACTTCAATCTGTAAGGGCTCAACTTTTTGAACTTCAATCCGTAAAATTTTCACCCACATGCCATTTTTGTCACTGGTATTTAGTTTGAAGCCACTTTTTTATTGGTCTTACATGAGATGCCACTTTTGGAATTTCAATCTTTGTGGGCTGAAGTTTAAACCTTGTGGGTTGAACTTCATGCCTAAATTATGAAGTTTCAACTTCAATTTGTAAGGGCTGAACTTTTAGGTATAGATGCGTAAACTTCAACCCTTGTGGGCTGAAGTTGAACTTCAATCCTTGTGGTGGGTTGAAGTTGAACTTCAATCCTTGTGGGCTGAACTTGTGTGAAGTTCAACCCAAAAGGATTGAAGTTCCAAAAAGTGGTCTCTCATGTAAAACCAATAAAAAAAGTGGCCTCAAACCAAAGACCATTGCCAAAAGTGGGCTTTGGTGCACTTCCCCCTTCAATCTTTGTGGTGGGCTGATGTTGAACTTCAATCTTTGTGGGCTGAACTTGTGTGAAGTTCAATCCAAAAGAATTGAAGTTCCAAAAAGTGGCATCTCATATAAAATCAATAAAAAAAGTGGTCTCAAACCAAAGACCACTGCCAAAAGTGGCATTAAGTGAACTTCGCCCTTTAATTGCTAATTTTGTCTAATCCTGTATTATCTCAAATTTATCTTAATCCTATGGCAATATTATCACTCCTAACCGCCTAGATCATTCACTACTCCAGTAGGCAGCATCATACGTTACACAAACATAACACTCTTCAAATTAGAAACAACCACATTTTACGTTACTAGTATATTGTGTTTACTAGCTTTAAAATTCTTATGGCCAATTTTTTTTTTTTTTTTTTTGTGATCTTTTGTTGACTACGATTATTTTTCTCTCTATAAACGAAAAGGTTTCGACATATTAGTGTCATGCACTTCAATGATCCTGAAATTAATACTGAAAAAGAAATTAATGGTGATAATTTAATATAGGATCCACAATTAAAGATCCTATTTTACGTTGTTGACCCGTAAAATTCGAGTTTTCAGCTGACACTTTCTTCCCACTCTAGAAGCAAAATAATTAGGAAAGATTCTTTTTCTTTAATTTAATAATATTTAGTTTTGTTTTATCAGCAAAGCTTCTTTTTTTAGTACTCCATTCAAGTATATTTTTTTTTGGTTAAGGAATGCATTCATAGTAACAAAGATAAGAATACATTAATTCAAAGGTGGGTCCCTGGAATGGGAAGCCCATGAAAAGGATATAATCGATATTTCATTGCACACCCTTACACTTATTGACGACTAACAGAAGCAGCCTCTCTTTTGTTGTTAACTAAAAATAGTCCTCCATCAACTTGCAAATATAATGTATTACACATGAAAAGCCGCGTAGTTCTACCCTTTAAATTGTAAATTCAAAATTCAAAATTACTAATAACTTTTACATATATTTGACTTTTGATGACAAATACAGAATTTGGGCAAAAAATTTTGGGCTTCGTCGAACTACAAAACCTTTCTACGTCCATCCTCAAGTATAACATTGATGCAGGTAAATTCTATCAACCAACTTTGCAGTAAAGCGCTCATACAAAATGACTAAATTTTCAAGACTCATAGTTGAAACAGTTCGCCAGTGAATGTATGATATGTATTTGCATACACATTTCTCACACTTAACATTAGATAGTAAACATAAACGGAGGGAATTCTTTTATCTCATTTAATCATTTAATCATGGTAAGTTGCCGTGATTTGATATAAACATATGAGTGTATAAGTTTTTACTGAGTTAGCTTATGTGTTACTTCCCGAAAGTGAATTTTTAAATTGGATAATAATGGGTAAGAGACAACAAATTTTTTAATGGAGTAGTAGTGAGCACACGTAACATTAGGTTAAACGTACACGTGTCAGAATCAGAACGGCCAATTAACACACCTACCATCTTGTAGGAGCCAATATAAACTCAACTTAGCTAACCAATATCCAAAAAAATATCTCCCCTTCATCTTCTTCACTCAATTTCTCATCAATGGCTCGTCAATTTCTCGTATCATTATCTCTTCTCCTCACTATCTCATTATTCTCCTCATCACTCGCCTTCTCTTCCGATGATTCATTAATCCGTCAAGTCACCGGCGACGGCGATCATTTATTAAACGCCGATCATCACTTTACACTATTCAAATCTAAATTTAATAAAGTGTACGATTCACAAGAAGAACATGACCGTAGATTTAATGTTTTCAAAGCTAACCTCCGCCGTGCACGGCGACATCAGCTACTTGATCCGTCAGCTGAACACGGCGTGACAAAATTCTCCGATTTAACTCCGTCGGAGTTTCGCCGGAGTTTCCTTGGGTTACATAAAGCTAAACCTAAGCTTAGTACTGATAAAGCTCCGATTTTGCCTACTTCTGATCTTCCTGATGATTTTGATTGGCGTGAGAAAGGTGCCGTTACCGGCGTAAAAAATCAGGTATTTTTACACTGCGTGAACAATAGCTATGCCGCTTAAATATTTAAATAGTTCTTTTTTTTAAATGTTTTGCGTATAATTAATGTATAATAACTGTATAATCTATGTGTTAGCGACTAGAGTTGCTATTTATGTAAAGTTCCTAAAAAGAAATTAGATGATTTGGTTATCTTACCTGATAGAGCTTAAGTTACATACATCGGCACTATAAGAAGAATTATACTATCATTTCCTGAGATAGCAGATAACCTATCTTATTTTTTAAGATTATGATTTTCACTCTTTATGAGGCTTAATCTAAATATATCTTGGGTGACCGTTTAAGCTATACATGTAAAAAATATTTACGCTATCAGGTCTAATGATGTCTTATTTTGAAGATCACTAATCCCACATACTTTGAGTGACTTGATAGTTTTAATTTTTATATTGACAGATGTATATAACTTAACTTGATTTATGATTGTTTAATTTATATACACCATATGTTTAAAGAACTTTTACACTATCTGGTTATATTTTTATCTGTTTTAGTAGATAACTTGTTTTAGTTTCAAGATTAGAAATCATATTGTAGGTTGAGTGACTTGATAGTTTAAATTTTTTATGGCGATGATGTATATAACTTAAACTTGATTATCCACTGGTGTTTGTATTGATCGTTTGGTGATTGACTTTGACTTTAATAGGGTTCATGTGGCTCATGCTGGTCCTTCAGTACAACAGGAGCAGTAGAAGGAGCTCACTTTTTGGCTACTGGAGAGCTGGTAAGCCTAAGTGAACAGCAGCTTGTAGACTGTGACCATGAGGTTAGTGTTATTCTTGCCGTTGACTTTTTTATTTGATCTGATCAATATTAATTTTTTTTTTATATTTATGTATGAGTAGAATTAATTATGTTTGATTGGTAGTGCTTAACATAATTGTGATGTTGCTTTGATCATTTATGATGACTAAATTGTTATGCTTAGCTCTTTGTGTATATATCATTGAGGTTTCTTGCCAAAGCTAGTTATCTGTTTGAAAAGGTTTACAAATTAGGTTTGAAAACTTATGGAAAGGATTAAAGATTACAGCTTTTTACAGTATATCTACTACTTAATTTACTTGGAAAAAAACATATGTAATCTTGTTTTGACCATTTATGACGAGTAAATTGTTATGCTAGCTCAGCATATACCATTAAGGTTTCTTGCCCAAGTTAGTTATCTGTTTGAATGGGTTTACAAATTAGGTCTGAATCTTTGGAAAAGGATCAACAATTGCAGCTTTTTAGGCGTCTTCTGATTTTCTTGACAAAAATCTTATGCAGTCTTGCTTTGATCGTTTATGATGATTGATGAGTAAATTGTTATGCTTAGTCTGTTTACATCATTGAGGTTCTTGCCAGAGTTAGTTATCTGTTTGAAAAGTTTTACAAATTAGGTTTGATCTTTAGATAAGGATTAAAGGTTATAGCTTTTTGTGTATCTACTAATTTTCTTGAAACAATCATATATAATCTTGCTTTGATCATTTATGATGGGTATACGTTTATGCTTAGCTCTGTATATATCACTGAGCTTTCTTGCCAAAGCTAGTTATCTGTTTGAAAAGGTTTACAAATTAGGTTTGAATCTTTGGGAAATGATTAAAGTTTCAGCTTTTTAGGTATCTTATGATTTTCTTGGAGAAAAATCATATATAACCTTGTTTTGATCATCTATGATGAGTAAATTGTTATGCTTACTTCTGTGTATATCAGTGAATTGTTATGCTTAGTCTGTTTACATCATTGAGGTTCTTGCCAGAGTTAGTTATCTGTTTGGAAAGTTTTACAAATTAGGTTTGATCTTTAGATAAGGATTAAAGGTTACAGCTTTTTATGTATCTACTAATTTTCTTGAAACAATCATATATAATCTTGCTTTGATCATTTATGATGGGTATACGTTTATGCTTAGCTCTGTATATATCACTGAGCTTTCTTGCCAAAGCTAGTTATCTGTTTGTAAAGGTTTACAAATTAGGTTTGAATCTTTGGGAAATGATTAAAGTTTCAGCTTTTTAGGTATCTTATGATTTTCTTGGAGAAAAATCATATATAATCTTGTTTTGATCATCTATGATGAGTAAATTGTTATGCTTACTTCTGTGTATATCAGTGAGGTTTCTTGTGGAAGTTAGTTATCTGTTTGAAAGATTTGCAGATTAGGTTTGGATTTTTGGGGAAGGATTAAAAATTACAGCTTTTTAAGTATCTATTATAGGGGTTGCGAGATTTTTAGGATAAAGCTAAGAAAATTATTCTTTTTTATTTTCTTTCCTTCCCTCACCTGCCAGTAAATTATAATGTGGAAAGGACGAAAGATTAAAACTTTTTTGTGTGTCTATATGATTGGGGTTGCAATCAGTGGTTAAGGCAAAAAGAATCGGACTGTTTTATGTTCTATGTTCCTCATAATCTCACGTTTAACTAAATTAAAATGGTGTTTTTATTTCTTAGGATCGACGTAGACCGTAATAAACCCTGTAGGGAATTTAGCTGACAAACAGAGGCAAAAACCCCTTGCTTCCGTAACTGTGTGGATCTGATTATTGCCTTCTCTTCTGCTCCTTAGATGGAATATTTGTTTTACCCTGTTAAATGTTAATAAATGTTTCTGCCTTTGCAGTGTGATGCAGAGCAGCAAAATGAGTGTGATGCAGGCTGTGGGGGTGGTCTTATGACTACTGCGTTTGAGTATACCCTGAAAGCTGGAGGTCTTCAGCGGGAGAAAGACTATCCTTACACTGGCAGGGATGGTAAGTGCCACTTTGACAAGAGCAAAATTGCTGCCTCTGTGGCTAACTTCAGTGTTGTTGGTCTTGATGAAGACCAAATAGCTGCTAATCTGGTTAAACATGGTCCTCTTGCAGGTATTATATTCACCATTAACTAAAGGCTCAATTTTTAATCTTTATAGCCATTGTGATTTAGTGCAGCCAAGAAAACTTACTCTGTGGCTTGTTCTGTGAAATGCAGTGGGGATCAATGCTGCTTGGATGCAGACATATGTTGGAGGAGTTTCATGCCCATTGATTTGCTTCAAACGTCAGGATCATGGAGTGCTCTTAGTGGGTTATGGTTCTGCTGGTTTTGCTCCTATCCGACTCAAGGAAAAGCCTTACTGGATCATCAAGAATTCTTGGGGAGAGAGCTGGGGAGAGCAAGGATATTACAAGATCTGCAGGGGTCGCAATATCTGCGGAGTTGATGCCATGGTCTCTACTGTGACTGCTGCACATACAACTAATCCTAATCTCTAAGGTGTGACTTCATGCTAGGATTATCTGTGTTCACGGGTTTAACTACCTTTATCCTAATTTGTGTAAATATGTCATTCAGTAATGTATTGTGAACTCAAGTCTTAGATACCATCAGAACTTTTAGCTTCATGCCTCAAACCACGTTCTGGGATTTGTATTTCTGTAGATTATACTGCTACAATGAAGTTCGAAACTGAAGTTGTTTGAAGTATATTGAATGCTTGGAATATCTATAATCTTCCTATGAATCGTTCCCAATCCTATTGAACAGTAGTACATTGCTTTTGACTTAGAAGTTAAAATGCACGAGCCTTGAAAAAATTGGTTAACGGTTAGAACTTCCAAGAACAATTACACAAATATTTGGTTCCCGTGAAGAGTGTCTGTCATTTATCAAGTACAATCTACATTTATAATTGTGCTATATTGTGTATAATGTCCATATTCAGTGGCCACGTTGATATTCTGTGTGTATAATGAACCATGTTCAGTGAATTATTGGCACGGCCTTCAATTTCGCTGTATTATTTGTTAGCATCTAGTAATGTGGTATCCACTAGAAAGTTCTGTATAACGCAAGAACAGAAAGGTAACATAATTTGTGAAGAGACCACGTCAACTTTTAAGCAGCAAGGATATTAATCAGTCACGGAAAATTCAATCTGCACTCATCATATCCATTTACCAAAATAAACATAAACGACTAGTACTAGTTTGTAGTTGAGCCATTGTAGCCTTCTGGTAATCCACTGCTCTTTTATTAGAGGATTGGTCAAATTATGTTTTCATGAGTTTCAACTTTCAAATGCCATTTCCTCAAGGGCTGATCTTTCGGCTGTAGTGTGTTACCTTGAATCTCTACTGAAGCGAAAAGCTGGACAGGATCCACCCCCAATTATACCATAGCTTTGAACAAACCACTCTAGAGTTGCAGCCTTCTCTTACATTTAATCATATGGTCCTCGCCAATTGAAATAAACAACAATAGGGAAAACTTGTCCATCTTCAGCCTGGTCAGACTAGAAAAGAAGTACCCCAATCGAATAGTAACTGATAAAAGAATGAGCTCTAACCTGTAAGTTGTTACACGAGAGGTCGACCATAATTTTTCTGGTTTCATGAGTCTTAGCAATTATTTAAATATTCGATATCGAAGTAAATATGTTCCTAAGGATACTAACCTCTTTTATGCATTTCTCCTATCAAGAGAACCTTGAATGTGATGTGAAAATGAGCTAAACCTTCAGATCTTTGTTATATACGAAAAGTTCATTAGTAGTCAAAATGAATGTGCATCTAGAATTGTTATATACGAAAAGAGCAAGAACTTTGATCTTTTATAGATAAAGAAACAAGTTACTAGGGTCTCTCTGCCTCACCATATTCATGAGTCTGTTTTAGTCATCACTTCGTCATGAGGTTGAAGCTAACCCCTTTTAACATGCTGAATCTTTCTGAGGATAAAGGTGAGGTCTAACATGAAAGGTTGTTCTATTAAACAAGAAGCAAGGGAGGGTGTGGGAAGAAATAACAAGAACTTATCGGAGCACAATCATAATATAATACATAAGGAAAGATCCTAACATGTGAGGTTTTATTGCAACCCTCTATAATCATCTGATACTGTTTGCCAATGTCATCACCGAATGAATATCAGCTCACTCCAACTACATCACTGAATATCAATGATCAAATTCGTCCATTTGTTTTACCTTTTCTGCTTTTGTCTAGTTTTTTGTTGGGTTTTAATTGGGCTGGTACAAAATGGGCCAGTGTGGCCATCTTTTTCCTTTATGCGAATGAGTGGATTTGTACTTAATGTGGGGGAGAGTAAGCAGACCAGGTGAGAGTTTTTATAGGATCGAGCCCACCACCTAATTGTAGAGTAAAATTATTACTGCTGCTACTACTAAGAGTGATCTCCAATCTCATAAATTGTGTAGGATTCTTTGTTGGAAACCTTTGAGTAAAACTAACTTTAGTTTTGTTTTCTTTGAGCCCGTTTGGGTGAGCTTAAAAGTGACTTATAAGTTTATAAGCCCATTAATATATGTTTGGTAACATCAAAATTGTTTAACTTATAAGCCATAAGTTGCTTAAAAGCCACTTTTTTAAAAGTTAGGAAATCTTAACTTCTCAAAAAGTGGCTTTTAAGTCACTTTTTGACTTATAAGCCATTTAAAATAAGCTGCTTTTAAGCCCACCCAAAGTGGCTTTTCTTTGTAGTGAAGTATAAGTGGTTTCGTTGAATGGAACTTTCATCCCCTTTTTTATTATTTTATTCGTTATCTTTTTCATAATAAAAACTATTTCGGGGTGACGGTTGTCTTGGGAATCGTGGAAAATAAAAGGAAAAAGATTAGTATCCAAGTGGTACTAGGTAGGGCATATTTAGTTTGGGAGCTTATTGACTTATGACTTGCTTCCATCTTTTGTAGTTCATTTGAAAAGGATTGTCTAGAAATTATGTATCCTAGAACAGTTAAGGCTAAGTAAAAGTCTAATACTTTATTAATACAATTATCTTTTCGATCAATTAAGAATACACATTTTAGCATATATATCAAATAAAAATTGATGAAAACAGGATCTAGAGTGATTTTAGATTAGATAAAGAAAAGTACGGCAAAATACATAGATAAATACTCAAGATGATGTGTCCATGAATGATCTTGAATCCTAATGCTCACGAGGCACACTTCTGTCAAGATTAAGTATATATCTGGTCATTGGCCTAATTAATGTATTTAAATGGAATCTGGTGCAAGTCTTGAGTGTCTGTTTATGTGTTCTGTAAAAAAAAAAGAAAAAAAAGAAAGAAGAAGGTAAAGTCTAAAATGATCATGCTCCTACAGTCCCAAAATGACCGTTAAACTGTTGAAAAGACACATATATGAGGGCCAACTGAACGACAACTCATTCATATTGAACTAGTGATTAGATAGATAAGACCAAACCATTCAATGGCGCATTATGAAAGAAGAGAGCAAAAAAGATGG
Organism: Petunia x hybrida; assembly: GCA_037355625.1. Classification (NCBI taxonomy): domain Eukaryota; kingdom Viridiplantae; phylum Streptophyta; class Magnoliopsida; order Solanales; family Solanaceae; genus Petunia; species Petunia x hybrida. The sequence continues at coordinate 196,895 of JBBBVM010000045.1, forward strand.
AAGCACATCGTCTCCCCTACAAGAATAAGCAATCAGAACTCCCATGAAAAAGGAGACGTTCCTTCAAGACAGGAGACACATTAATAAAATTTGGTAAACCAATTCCGTATTTGTTCCAAATAAATTTTAATAACATTTTATAATTACCCATTTTTCGACAAAATCCATTCAAATTTATTGCTAATAGAGTACGAGCTCCGTTTTATACTACGAATAACAAGAGAGTGCTGGCCAAAACAGTCTCCACATAAGCTTCGCATGTTTAACCACTAAGAGATTGCCATGAACTACACATGTATTAATATGCATCATTTTTACATAAGAGAGTTGTATTGACCTAAATCTGATTAGATCAATCAATCAAATTTATAATGCGGTTTACAAGCAATTGATCGCATCAAAGTTACTAACTAAATCTAGAAAGTAAACAATAAGAGTCAAGAACAGGCAATAAATTAGAAGTAAAGGTTTCATATATATTTCTGAATGATCTTATGGAATACAATGCTATTTATAGTCTGTTGAATACAATGGTAATTAAAGCATTAACTAGGCAGTAATTAACCACTCTCACGTTCTGATCGTGGCTTGCCCATAATTCTCCCATTAAATGCTTGAGTTAATGGGTTATCGTTACGATATTAATTCTCAGGTGATAAAGTAACTGCTTCCCCAAGGTTCAAGCTATATCCCTCGGGGAAATATTTCCTCCACTGCTCGAGGCAAACTTCCTCAATCCATAACCTTGGGGATTCGCCTTGGGAATCAAGCCTCCTGATTCTTGATCATGTCGCATATATTGACAAAAATACCTCGAAACCTATACCCGAGGTGCCACGTAAGCAACACTCGAGGTGCCACGTAAGTGATGCAGCCCGAACACGTGCTGATCAAGTGTTCATTCCACCGAAGCCGCTGACACGAAGCCAAGCCAAGTTGTTGCATGAAGTTCACATCCAATTGGCGTGGTCGGGAGAAGGCAACTGTTCTAAAGCTGAGTGGCCGAGCTCAAGAATCAAAGGCTTCATCTATAAGCTTGAGCTCGAAGAAGGGATTGACTGAACCCCAACCGAACACTCAACATCGATGCTGAAGAAGTAAAGCAACCGAAGGAAGAGCGTCCGATGTCAAACGAGCTAAGCTGCACAACGGAGCACCGAAGTCAAGAGCTCGAGTTTAAGTGTTCAAAATTCAAGTGTTCGGTTGAAGGAGTGACCGAACACTCAGTTCATTTAGCCCTGCATGGCTTACTCTTATTGGTCGCCTGTGACCATTTTACTATTTTGTCCCTAGAGTAGTCTATATTAACTCCTTTACATTTCATATGTAAGCAGCCTAGTTTTGATGAATATTGAATATAGCAGTTGCTATTGAGTGTCTCCGATGGAGCCGAACCTCGATGTGGGATTTTGAAGAACTTGTGTCATTCAGTGAGAATCGTTTGAACAATCTTCTTCTTTGGTCATTCAGTTTTCAAGAAGCATGTGACTTCTTGAGGATTGTTGCTTAGCATAGGTATTTCTCTTTGCCTTCTCCGTTGTTTGAACAAAGACTAGTTCCTCGGATTCATTCCAACGAAGCAAGAGATTTGTCTTGCTTTATCTTTACTTTTTCTGTTGTTTTGCTTCGGTTGCTTAGCTTGAATCTTCACTGATTTTAGCTTGCACCATCTTGGTATCAGAGCACGGTTTGAGTTTGTTCTTACAACCCCAATCCTGTTCGTTTATCTCTTGCTTTTGTGTCTTTCAGTTTTAGTTTCAATCTCCGTCATTGATTGTTGTTACTGTTGCGGTGTTATTATAAAAAAAATAGAAAAGAAAAATTCAAAAATTTTGGTTTGACTGTTGGTTGTTTGGATAAAACAACTATTGATTCTTGTTCACCATCATCTAATGATTCCAACGAGCTCCTGTCGTACACGATTGGCGACTAGGGTTTCTCGAAGGTTTTTTGGACTGTTTTGTCGTGGTGGAGATTGTTGAAACCCCAGTTTGAATTTTGGTTGTTATAATTGAAGACTGGTGGTTCTTGTTTGATTTGGGTTGTGTTTTGAGCCTAAAATTTCAAAGTTCCGTCGAATAGCCACCGTCCGTACACTAAAAAATTATTACAATGTAACAGTGTACGGACAAGTGAAGCTGTGTTCTTAGCTCGACTGGAAATTTTTGAAACCTTCTTCCGACGTTGAAGTTACCGGAGAGAAGCGACCCAGAGTCAGTGTTAAAATCATGGTCAGTGAAAAAAGTTTAGAGTGTGTGTCCGTACGTCGGAATTGTTGTCACTGTTCCACTGAAGAAGAAATGGGTAAAGTGTAAAAATAAAAAACCCCAGCTGAAAATTTTGTCGACTAGAAAAGGAAATGTTGATAAGGTTAAATCCTAATCCATACCAAATAAGGGACCACTTTTGTCCGTACAAGAGTTGGTGTGTTCGAGGATTCCGAAAGAGGAATCGAAGGGTAGATTCTCCTAGGTTTTTACTTTTCTTGTGATAGATAAATCTAGCTAGTGGATCTCTGGAGTAAATCTTTCTACTCGAGGTCGTACTAGCTTGTTTGAGCTTATAGAAACTCATCCGTGGGGTGGCCAAAGTCCAAATTTCATAGAAATTTTTTTAATTCCCGAACGCAGAGTAAATAGTGTTCGTTCTATCGAGTCAACATTAATTCACTCTTCCCGAAGGAGACAGTGTAACTTGTCAAATTCGAAGGAACTGAGAGAAGTTGATCAACCGAGGAAGCCATTGGCTACAAGTTCTTGAGTGACCAAAACCGAACCCATAAATTGAGTGGACCTGAGCGCCACCCAATAAAGGTGAGAGAGTGTGTGAGGTGATTTCTAACCTTTAACATTTTCTTAGTCTTTGATTTGTGCAGGTACCATGGCTGAGAATGGAGGCAAAGGAAAGGGTATTGAGGCGCTCGAGGTGTCGTTAGCCGATCTCATGGCTGCGATACAAGGCATCAGTGCCGAGGTAAGAGGAGTGAGTGCTCGAGTAGCTAACCTCGAGTAAGGGAGTGTGTCCGTGGCCTTGCCTGGGTCCGGCGCTGGTACTAGCAACTCTACTCTGATGACACCTAAGCAATTTGCTGAGCTCGTTCGACAACAACAGTTGAAGAACGAGGCTATTCGAAATGAAGCTATAGGCAATCCTCAAGCTGCACAACACTTGGGCAATCCCCAAGCGGAACAACAAAACTTGGGCAATCCCTAAGCTGGTCATCTAAACTTGGGCATTCCCCGAGGTGAAAGAATACCACTTCCAAGGGCCCGAAGACAAGTCGTGGTCATTGATGAAGGGGTGGATGATGGATAAGTTCCCGAAGTCGAAGCTGAGCATGAGCCACCGTTCGTTCAACGAAGGCAGGTTCAATGAGGTCGTGGAAATCTCCGAGGTCGAGGCCGAGCTGCAAATGTTGATTGATATTTTAAGCGTGAGGCTGATGACTATTATGATGAGTATCCGGAGCCGATCAGAGGTGCTTGTGATTCAAACTTGAACAGTGTCAAGATCACTATTCCACCATTCAGAGGAACTAGTGATCCGGACCAATATCTTGATTGGAAGATTCGATTGGAACGAATCTTCGAAACAAATGAGATGACTGAAGAGAGAAAATGATGCCGGGCAAATTGGCCTAAACGACAACCATCAAGAACCAAGCTTGAAGAGCACAAAGGTTGCGAGTCAAGGCCTTCGGATGAGGGTTCGAGAGCGAATTGAAGCCATGGACTTGCGCACGTTTGAGGGAGGACCGACTACGAGCCAAGGAGGAATACTTAGAGTCCATTTTGAGCCGTATCCATACCTCCCAGGAAGAGGCGGAGCGCCTCTCCAAAGAGGCGGACCGCCTGCCAAAGTCCAGAAGGTTGCACAGCAAGAGGCGGAGCGCCTCCCCCACTGAGGCGGACTGCCCCTCACTGAAGGGCCCTGAGGCGGAGCGCCTCCCCCAATGAGGCGGAGCGCCTCCCCCTGTAAGCTTAGACGGGATTTTGTGTAAGGTTCCATTTTTGCCCTTAAATGGCTTGTATTGTTATAACCCACTTTGGGGGTGTTTTAGACATTTACTTTAGTCTTAGAAAGGGCCTATAAATAGAGCCCTTAGGTCTTCATTTCATTTGAACAAACCTTGAATGTAGAATGATGAATTTCTTGAGTGAATCTCAATGAAGAACCCGTGAGCGGGCATGATTTCACTTGGTGGATTCCAAGTTGAACATCGAAACCTCTTTGATCATTCTATTTGCAAGAACCGGGTGTCTCTTGAGGGTAGTTGCATAGTATAGGTGATCCTTGACTTCACCCGGGGTGTATCGAGACGAGTTCCTCGGTGCTACTTAGGTAAACGTTCAAGCCTCGTCTTGCTCTTTATCTCGATATCTTCATCGATATCGCCTATCTTGTTTTAGCTTCCGCATTTTCATATCGTCTTTAGCTTCCGCGCATTTTTCCCTGTATCAGTTGGTATCAGAGCAAGGCTCGGGTTATATTTTTACAAACCCCCGTTCCTTGTTCCGTATGTTAGTATGTTGTTCTTGTTGTGTTTGTTCTTGAAAAATTGAAGAAAAACAAAAAACTTGAAAAACTTGAAAAGTTTAAAAAAATTGGTAGATCGGGTTGGAATCGAATCCCCAAGTGTTAAAAAGTATTGGGGTTTGTTCCTTATAGTATTCCCGTTGTTTTGGTACCCATATATCACATTTTGGTGTTACGAATCAAAATTTCGAAAATCAAAATCCCAAAAGTTTGAAAATTTCTTGAAAACGCTTCAATCTTGAATCGAAGCTTGTTGTTGTTTGTTGGAGGTTTAAAACCATTGGGGATTGGTTATAATAGTTGTATACACCTTTGGGTATCATTAATTTTGTGTATCGGGTTGAAAACGTTGGATTTTTGGGTACAAAAAGCCAAAAACCCGTAGTTGAAAAGCTGCAGCTTCAGCTTTAGGCGGACCGCCTCACGATTTAGGCGGACCGCCTCAGCAAAAGTCCTTCTCTGGACTTTGGTAGGCGGAGCGCCTCCCCCTGTTACTTGTTTCCGGGTAGTTTTTTCGTAGGTTTTCACTTGTTGTTTGCCTCCGGGCTTCTTGGTTAGTGTTTCTAGGGTAATTGGCCTACTCGAAAGACACTAACTCTTGAGCGTATTAGGACATTCGTGCCTAGAGGAGAGTAGAACTCAAAGAAGCCTCGTAGAACATTTTTGCTTCAAGTGCTCACTCATATAGCCGTTCGTCCATCGAGTCCCATCGATTCCACTCACCCCGAAGAGTATTTGGTTCGTGTGACTTGAGTGGTTATTGAGGTGGTTGTTCAACTACGAGGAAGCCTTTGAAATCAAGCTTGAGTGATCCTACCACCCACTAAATTGAGTGTACCCGAGAAACATTCCAAAGGTGAGGGAGCGAGTGAGGTTTTTACTCTAACCTCTTTCTCTTGTCTTTAAATTTTGTAGGTACATGGCCGGAGACGTATACGATACCATTAAGGTACCGGTAAGCACTTTGGTCAACCTCTTGGCCGATGTGAGATCCATAAGCTCGAGGTTTGATCGCCTCATAGAGGAATGGACCCCGAGTGTCCAAAATGGTACCGAAGGGGGTACTAGTGATGAAGTGTTGGGCAATCCCCAACCGTTGGGCACTCCCCAACAAGTGGGCATTCCCCACAACTTGGGCAATCCCCAAGTAGATGTAACTACTCACTCTAGGAGTAATCCTACTACTCCTATGAGCCAACCAATGGCAAATGAGGGAGTTGGGGAAGGTGAGCGAGGTGATGACATTCTTGGACCTCATTCCCATACGCTTGCACATGAGAGCAAATTGAAAGAAAGAAGATGAGAGGAAAAACAAATTGAGAGTGAGGGCACCCTTTGTCCTAACCATACAACATCTTCTTCTTCTTGCTATAGCTATTGTGTAGGTACCCTTGGAGGTGAGCTATTGGAGCCTCAACCGTTTGCCTTGGAAGGAAGACAAGAGGATGGAGATCATAATTGTGAGCTTCGTGACGGAGGAATTGAATGCGACACTACAAGCTATGTGAATGCTCACGGGAGCGACTCAAATGTAAGTGTTACCTTCCCTTCTCATGAACATATTAATCCCTTGTCTTGTGGAGACTCAAAGCTAGTTGTTGCTTGTGATGCCTATATTGACCTTGCAACTAGTGAAGAGTCTAATGGTCAACTTGTGTTTGCGTGTGACCCGCTAGTAGAGAGGAATGAAACTCCACATCATGATGTGAGCCCGGTATTCAAAGAACCTCTCTCTAGTGAAAGTGTGTTAGTTGACCTTGCTTGTGACCCTTGTTATGACACACCACCAATTTTGATAAAGGGGAAGGTGAAATGTGTGATCACACCCTTATTGATTTAATTGCCTTTGGTGGACCTATGTGTTGTAGTGGGGAAAGTAGTGACCTTGAGGAGTCCCTAGTGAGTGAAATGGATCGAATTATATTCGATGACTCCTCAAGTGCGAGTGATGAACCTAGCTATGATACTTCACCTTTGCTTGACCTTGAGAATGGGATGCGTACTTTTACTAATCCTTTGTTTGAGGGCATCCTTATTGGTGGTGGTGAGTTGTATCGAGCTAGAGTTAGGAATGAGTTGGAACCTCCATGGTGTGAGGGATTTGATCCCATAGACAACTCTTTATTTGAAACTTCGAGTGAGGTAGATGATTCTTCTAGTGACCCTACTCTTGTTGGTTCGGGTCACGATGATGAAGAGGCCATTAATAATGCCTTCCTTGAGAGTTTACCTTGTGAAGGGGGTTGTCTTGAGGATGAAATTAGAAGTGAGGAGGTATCTCTTAGTGTGAGTATGAGAGCTCTTAAGAAGGGGAGTGGGGTGATTGATTCTAATTGTGAATTGACTTACTTTGCCTATCCCATCCCGCATATTAACCACACTTTGAGAATTGAGCATGTCGAACCCCTTGTGCCGCATTGTGAAAGCATTGCATTGAAGGTTTGGTATGTTGATCATGAGCTTAGGGGTCATAGGAACTTTGATTGCTTAATCTTGAATGTTTCATGTCCTAATGGTCTCTTTGCTTGTCATGTGGGTGAGTGCTTGTCACTATGGAGCCAAGAGCTTGTTGTCTCCTTTGGCGACATAAGCTTTTTGATTTGTATTGATACTTGGCTCTATCACAAGAGTGAATTTTCCACACCACTTGCCTTCACTCTTGTTAGACTTGCCTACTCGCATAGTGGGGAATCTTGGTGCACTAATCAACTTAGGGGTCGTAGGGAATTTGATAACTTGATCTTGCATATGCCATGCCCAATTAATCCCTTTGTTTGTTCTTGTGTTGGGTGCACTTCTTTGTTGAACCAAGTACTTGCTAGTTCCTTTGGGAACATGAGCTTCTTTGTTGCCATTGATACTTGGTTGTACCATAAGAGTGTGTTTTCCCACACTTGGCACACTAACCTACTATTGTAGTAGGAGTTTTGTTTTTTGTTTGTGCTTGTGTTTGATTGTAGGACTTGATGGTTTGATTTCGAGGACGAAATTCTTTCAAGAAGGGGAGGATGATGCCGGGCAAATTGGCCTAAACGACAACCATCAAGAACCAAGCTTGAAGAGCACAAAGGTTGCGAGTCAAGGCCTTCGGATGAGGGTTCGAGAGCGAATCGAAGCCATGGACTTGCGCATGCTTGAGGGAGGACCGACTACGGGCCAAGGAGGAATACTTAGAGTCCATTTTGAGCCGTATCCATACCTCCCTGGAAGAGGCGGAGCGCCTCCCCAAAGAGGCGGACCGCCTGCCAAAGTCCAGAAGGTTGCACAGCAAGAGGCGGAGCGCCTCCCCCACTGAGGCGGACCGCCCCTCACTGAAGGGCCCTGAGGCGGAGCGCCTCCCCCAATGAGGCGGAGCGCCTCCCCCTGTAAGCTTAGACGGGATTTTGTGTAAGGTTCCATTTTTGCCCTTAAGTGGCTTGTATTGTTATAACCCACTTTGGGGGTGTTTTAGACATTTACTTTAGTCTTAGAAAGGGCCTATAAATAGAGCCCTTAGGTCTTCATTTCATTTGAACAAACCTTGAATGTAGAATGATGAATTTCTTGAGTGAATCTCAATGAAGAACCCATGAGCGGGCATGATTTCACTTGGTGGATTCCAAGTTGAACATCGAAACCTCTTTGATCATTCTATTTGCAAGAGCTGGGTGTCTCTTGAGGGTAGTTGCATAGTATAGGTGATCCTTGACTTCACCCGGGGTGTATCGAGACGAGTTCCTCGGTGCTACTTAGGTAAACGTTCAAGCCTCGTCTTGCTCTTTATCTCGATATCTTCATCGATATCGCCTATCTTGTTTCAGCTTCCGCATTTTCATATCGTCTTTAGCTTCCACGTATTTTTCCCTGTATCAGAAAAACTGCACATGCTATTGCTTCGTTGGAGGCATATACATCGACATGGTTGGAGGCTGACAAAAGGTTAAGACGAAGGAATGCTTATCCCGAGGTCATCACATGGTTGCAGTTGAAGAGAGCAATGGATGCTAAATATGTGAATGCCAAATATCTGCAGGAACAACTTCGAAAGCTCTTCGAGTTGAAACAAGGGTCCAAATCGGTTGAAGAATACTATGATTAGTTTGAAAGAATTCGATTGGCTCTTGATATGGAAGGAGATGATGAGCAACCCATCATTCGGTTAAAAAATGGCTAGGCTCGAGATGTGTCATCTCAATTGAGGCTGCATATATATCAAACTTTGGAAGATGTATTCCATGTTGCCATCGAAGCTGAGAAATGGGTGAAGGACGACAAAGCAAACCGATATCGAGGAGTTACTACTTCGACTCCTTTGAACCAAGGTAAAGAATGGAAGAGTCTGAATCCAACAAGTGCCAACACTGGCCGAGATCTAAAGAAACCCTTCGAGAGGGGAGTGACCGTTAACCAACCAAGAGAAGTGAGAGGTAAAGTTCAACTCAATACTCCTAGTGCTTCAAGTATTCAGTGTCATAAATGAAAAGGTTATGGTCACATGGCAAAAGAGTGTCCAACTCGCAAAGTTATGCTTTTACTCAAAGATGGAACCGTCCATGAGCAAGAAAGTGACATCGAGGAAGAAAATTTTGAGGAGACTGATCGAGCTGAAAATGATGATGGTCGTGAAGCTTCCGAAGCTGATAATCCAGAAATGTTTCTTGTGGTTCGAGGAATTTGAGCTGCATGACTTTTAAAAAAGAGGACAACCAAAGAGAAAATCTTTTCCATGCAAGATGTCGGGTAAGGGGGAAAGTTTGTTCGATGATTATTGATTCGGGTAGTTGTGAAAATGTGGTGAGCAAAACCTTGGTCTCAAAATTGGGATTACCTACCTCTAAATATTCTCATCCTTATAGATTGCAATGGCTAAATGAATGTGGAGAATTGAAGGTTGTCAAACAAGTATGGATCAAGTGCAAAGTTGAAGAATATCAAGATGAGATGATGTTCGATGTGATATCGATGCAAGCTTGTCATTTGCTATTGGATCGACCATGTCAGTATGATCGGTCGGTTATTCATAACGGGCGATCCAACACTTACACTGCTAAGCTCGAAGGGGAGAGTTTCATACTCAAACCATTGTCTCCGAAATAAGTCAGCGAGGACTATAAACGTATGAAGGAGTTGAAAGAAGAGGTCAAAGCTAAGTCTCAGGTTGGGACAAAAATTATGGCTGATGACAACAACACAACGCCTGAGGTAAGAAATATTTGTGCTATCATGCAACCAGGTGAGTATCTACGAGGCAACGACAAGGGTATCTTTCTAAACTCTAATGATGATTTTTCTAGCGATAAACCTTTGTTTAGTGCTATACAAAGTGTTTTGCAGGACTTCGGATACATATTTCCCGAAGAAATGCCAGGTGGATTACCTCCATTGAGAGGAATCGAGCACCAAATTGACTTCGTTTTGGGGTTTCAAATCCCTAACAAACCTGCATACTGGTGTAATCCCAAAGATACCAAAGAGCTCCAAAGGCAAGTGGACGAATTGCTGAACAATGGCCTTGTTCGAGAGAGCTTGAGTCCTTGCGCCGTTCCTGTTATCCTTGTCCCAAAGAAAGATGGAACATGGTGAATGTGTGTTGATTGCCGAGCAGTCAATAAAATTACGGTAAAGTATCGTTATCCTATCCCTCGATTAGATGACATGCTAGATAAGTTAAGCGGTTCTTCATGCTTTTCGAAGATAGACCTCAGGTCCGGGTACCACCAAATCCGAATGAAACCTGGAGATGAGTGGAAAACCGCATTCAAGACCAAATTCAGTATCTATGAATGGTTAGTGATGCCGTTTGGCCACTCTAATGCACCGAGCACATTCATTCGACTGATGAACCATGTTCTCAAACCGTTCATAAATAAGTTTTCTGTCGTTTATTTCGATGACGTACTTGTTTATAGTAAATATGTGGATGAACATGTCGAACACCTAAGGCTAGTGCTTGATAAACTTAGAGAAGAGAAGTTATATGCTAACTTCAAGAAATGTGCCTTTTGTGTTGAGCGTGTGGTCTTTCTTGGATTTGTTGTGAGTGTTAATGGTGTTGAAGTCGATGAGTCAAAAGTCGAAGCTATAAAAAATTGGCCGACCCTAACCTCGGTTTCTCAAGTTCGTAGCTTCCATGGCTTAGCTAACTTTTACTGAAGGTTTGTTCGTGACTTTAGCACTATGGCAGCTCCTTTAACCGAGCTGGTAAAGAAAGACCATCTGTTTGCGTGGGGAGAGTCCCAAGAGAGGGCTTTCCAAAAGTTGAAACAGAGGCTTTGCTCTTCCCCATTGTTGCAACTCCCTGACTTCGGCAAAGCATTCGAGGTCGAGTATGATGCGTCCGGAGTTGGATCGGAGGAGTGCTTATGCAAGAATCAAAGCCGATCGCTTACTTCAGCGAAAAGCTTAAGGGTGCAACCTTGAATTACTCTATGTATGACAAGGAGTTGTATGCCCTCGTTCGAGCACTCGCCTATTGGCAGCATTATTTGTGGCCGAGAGACTTTGTGATTAAAAGTGATAATGAGTTTTTGAAACATCTCTGAGGCCAGGAGAAATTAAATCGAAGACATGCCAAGTGGGTGGAATTCATTGAGAGATTTTCCTATGTAATTCATTACAAAATGGGAAAAGACAACGTTGTGGCCGATGCACTATTCAAAAAATTTGCCTTAGCGACAACTCTCGCCGCGAGGCTTATGGGATTCGAAAGCATAGAGTCGATGTACGAAGATGATCCCAAGCCGAAAAACGTCCGTGTCGCAATCTTGAGTGGCCGAAGGGTTGAGAAGTATCAATGGCACGATGGCAACCTCTTCAAAAATGGGAGGTTTTGTATGCCTGTGTCATCGTGGAGAGAGCTTTTGGTGCGAGAAGCTCACTCTGGAGGCTTGATGAGACACTTTGGTGTCGACAAAACTCTTGGTATCTTGACCGAGCAGTTCTACTGGCGAAAAATGCGAGGAGATGTGGAAAAGCTTTGTAATGCTGGTATAGATTGCAAGAAAGTTAAATTGAGGTCCAACCCTCATGGTTTGTACACTCCATTGCATGTTCCTAATCGACCGTGGGTTGATATATCCATGGATTTTGTTATGGGGTTACCGAGGTCGGGGGTGGACATGGTAGCAACTTTGTCGTAGTTGACCGTTTTTCGAAAATGGCTTATTTTATTCCTTGCAAGAAGTGTGATGATGCACAACATGTAGCTACTTTGTTTATTTCTAATATGTTGAAATTGCATGGTGTGCCTTGTACTATTGTGAGTGATCGAGACTCAAAATTCTTGAGTCATTTTTGGAAATGTTTGAGGGTGCCCTCGGCACCAAATTACTATTCTCGACGTCTCACCATCCTCAGACTGATGGACAGGCCGAGGTAGTCAACCGAACCTTAGGAGCGCTGCTTCGAGCTATGACCAAAGGCAAGGTCGAAAACTGGACTGATCGTTTGCCCGTGGTGGAATTTGCATACAATCGAACAATGCATCAAATGATTGGAATGACTCCGTTCGAATGTGCGTATGGTTTTAACCCTTTAATTCCACTAGATTTAACCCCATTGCCTCGAGATTCTATTATTGATTTTGAAGGTACTTGACAAGCCATTGCCTTGATCGATTTGCATGCAAAAGTGAAGAAGAACCTCGAGGAAGCTTATGCAAAGTTGCATCAAATAAAAACAAGGGACGCAAGAAGTTAGACTTAAAGAAGGGAGATTGGGTGTGGGTTCACTTCCGAAAAGAACGATTTCTGAACCAAAGAAAAGGAAAGTTTGCTCCTCGAGGGGATGGTCCGTTTCAAGTGCTGAGCAAGATCAACAGTAATGTTTATGTGATCGACCTCCCTGGTGAGTATAACGTATCCAACACATCTAATGTTGCTGACTTAACTCCTTGTGTTGTAGGCCAAGCATCGGAGGCTGAAGAGGGCTCGATTTCGAGGACGAAATCTTCTCAAGAAGGGGAGGATGATGCATTCCAAACACGTGCTGATCAAGTGTTCATTCCACCGAGGAAGCTGACACGAAACCAAGACAAGCTGTTGCATGACGTTCAGATCCAATTGGCGTGGTCGGGAGAAGGCAACTGTTCCAAAGCTGAGTGGCCGAGCTCAAGAATCGAAGGCTTCATCTATAAGCTTGAGCTCGAAGAAGGAAGTGACCGAACCCCAACCGAACACTCAACATCGACGCTGAATAAGTAAAGCAACCGAAGGAAGAGCATCCGATGTCAAACGAGCTGAGCTGAGCTGAGCGATGGAGCACCGAAATCAAGAGCTCGGGCTCAAGTGTTCGAAATTCAAGTGTTCGGTTGAAGGAGTGACCGAACACTCAGTTCATTCATCTCTGCGTGGCTTACTCCTATTGGTCGCCTTTGACCATTTTACTGTTTTATCCCTAGAGTAGTCTATATAAACTCCTTTACATTTCATTTGTAAGCAGCCTAGTTTTGATGAATATTGAATATAGCAGTTGCTATTGAGTGTCTCCGATGGAGCCGAACCTCGATGTGGGACTTTAAAGAACTTGTGTCATTCAGTGAGAATCGTTTGAACAATCTTCTTCTTTGATCATTCAGTTTGTAAGAAGCATGTGACTTCTTGAGGATTGTTGCTTAGCATAGGTGTTTCTCTTTGCTTTCTCCGTTTGACCGAGACTAGTTCCTCGGATTCATTCCAACGAAGCAAGAGATTTGTCTTGCTTTATCTTTACTTTTTCGGCTGTTTTGCTTCGATGGCTTAGCTTGAATCTTCATTGATTTTAGCTTGCACCAGTAAGCAAGTGATTTTTCATCCAATACAAAAGCAGGGAAGTCCAAGTTAACGGTTATGGCCAAAACACTTGTAAATAAACTCACTACATACATCAACTCTATGTTGATTAGTAATATTGTTCGCTTTGAAACTTGACATATCATTAAATATAACACATATTTACTTATATATCTAGCATCTTGCTAATGTACAATTCGCCTAAAATGTCGACACTGCAACTTCAATCATACTCTTTTGATTTAAGTTATCTAAAGGAACTGTTTTGCTTCGATGGCTTAGCTTGAATCTTCATTGATTTTAGCTTGCACCAGTAAGCAAGTGATTTTTCATCCAATACAAAAGCAGGGAAGTCCAAGTTAACGGTTATGGCCAAAACACTTGTAAATAAACTCACTACATACATCAACTCTATGTTGATTAGTAATATTGTTCGCTTTGAAACTTGACATATCATTAAATATAACACATATTTACTTATATATCTAGCATCTTGCTAATGTACAATTCGCCTAAAATGTCACACGACAGTCGACACTGCAACTTCAATCATACTCTTTTGATTTAAGTTATCTAAAGGAACTATGCGAGTGTACCGACTCATGTCCCTCATCTTATATGTGTCTAGTTTCTGGATTCTTTGAAATTGAGTCATGTGGTAAAGCCCATGAGGGGAGAGACTATTTAGAAACAAGTGGCCGATCTATTAGTATATCTGGTCCCATGTTTGATTATTAATTGGTCCATCATCTCCTCATTTGCATTCAATAATGTGTATTCACCCCAAAAGGCGGAAACCATGTCCACCACATTATTATTTTCATGGATTTTTTTTCATGGATTTATTGTGCTGTGGACTTACATGCTCATTTCTTGGCATTATTAAGATAAAATAAGTTCTATAAAAACAATTTAAGTTTGTTTAAGGTTATCTTATTAGACAAAAGGATTATATCAACACGCCTTTGTAGGCAAAAAGGGAAAGGTTAATAAAGCATTTCAACGAAATTTTACTAAGAAAAGGTTGAAATTTGTGAGTTTGAAAATCTAAGGTCGATCATTGAGATAAGTGTTCTTCATAATTAACTACTACATGGGAAGGGTCAACTTTTGATTTGAAGTACTCTACGGATGAGCGACAATCATTATTTCATTTAATTTTCAGATGAGCTTTTAATAGAAACACACAAATTTTGATGAAAATTCTAAAAAAAATAGATCGTGTACAAGTCGCAAGTATTTTCAATGGACATTTAGTGGAAAATCTTAAATTTCGACAGTAACTTCCGTAGCTCGATCTTTCTACCAATGAATATTTCACAACATTTCAAATACTGAAGCTCACTATTTTAAAATACCGATGGCCAAATTTCAACGTGCAAATAATGCTTAGTATAATATTTTGCAAATAAAGTTGTGACCAAACACGTATCCTTTACCCAACCCAATTCATAAGGCCACAACCAAATCCTCAGCGTAAGGGCATTTGGTCCAGTAATGCAGATTGACGTACAAATAGAAAAAAAGAATGTAGTGCTGCCATGCAACAATTAGAAAATGAAGTTATTTGAAGACATTAGGGGTCCAAAGACAGTTTAGGCAGTCTGTATAATTTGATATTTGATGTTGGAATAGAATGAAGAGTACGTACTGACATTATTTATGAGGACTAAAAGTTGAGAGATTTGGACCACTTTAATTTTTTTTAAGCTCAAATACCAAAAAACCAACAGAATGAAGAAGCACGCGGCTGAAATGGCTGGCTATTAAAATGAATTTTGCTGGATAATATTGCCCTCAGCCTACTCTTTCCTAAATTCTCCACACCCTATGAACCTATTTTTGCTGATCAGAGTGTGTACTGCATCACTTTTTTTTGGACTTTTCTCTTAATTGATCACCATTTTCCTTTTCTACTTCCTCTTCTTTTTCGTTGTTAAATACTCAAATCCCAAGTACTATTAATACTAAATTATCTGATTGAGACATTCAATTTTATTGTTACCTAATCTTTTCTTTCAAGAATCAAGCCGCTAACCACCCCCCCCCCTTACGCGTGTGTGTATAAACCGTTGAAAGTTGATGTGCTTCTACCAATCAGCGAGGAGGAGGTGTAATTACCGTATTCAACCGAATCATCATTTCGACACGAAGTATGGATATATATGCTTCTTTTTTTAACAAAATATCACCATTATGGTAGGAGGTTTAAGCCTCGACCCTAACCCGTACATTATCAAGAAAAATTAGAACTTGGAAGAGGACATAGACCATAGCCTCTAGAGCAAGATGAAGAATAGCAAAGCATATTCTTATATACACTTGAGAAGAGCAAAAATTATATACGATTTGATAGTAAGGAATTGCACTAAACTAAAAGGCAAAATATACATACAACTTAACTCTACTCTAGTAACCATTAACATCATTAAGAACAAAATGATTCTTTCTTGTTTTGAATCTTAAGTAGCTATATACTTGAAAATTATGCAAAGTCTATCAGCTTTAGATACTACAACCATAACAACAAACTCAGTAATTTCCCACAAGTAGGGTCTGGGGAGAATGAGATGTACGCAAACCTTACCTCCACCAAGGTAGAGAGGCTTTTTCGGAAGACCCTCAGCTAACGAAATAAATCAAGACATAAATAACATGTTCGAAACCAATCAGGAAGTGCTCATATAAACGAAAGACTACCCAAGGAAACAAAACCAATAGCAACGGTGAATACAAAGATTGAAATAACATATACAGCAGAAATTACTCCATTGCAATCTAACCTTCTATCCTAATCTTTAAATTCCACATACTCCTATCTAGGGTCATGTCATCGGTAAACTGGAGGTTTGCCAAATCTTTTCTGATATCCTCATCCCAAGTCTTCTTCGACCTACCCCTACCTCTATGTAGACTCAGAATCACCAACTTTTCGCACCTTCTCACTAGGGAATCTGTGCCTATCCTTTTCACATGTCCAAATTATCTTAGTCTCATTTCACGCATTTTATCCACCACCGAAGCTACTCCCACCTTATCTCATATGACTTTATTCCTGATCTTATCTTTCCTTGTATGCCCACAGATCCATCTAAGCATCCGCATCTCAGCTACTTGTATCATTTGAACGTGGGCACCTTTGACTGGTCAGCACTCAGCTCCATATAGCATATCCGGTTTCAGAGCCACTCTATAGAACTTACCTTTGAGTCTAGGTGAAATTCTCTTGTCGCATAAGACACCAGACGCGACCTTCCATTTCATCCAACCTGCTCCTATGTGATGGGTGACATCATCGTCAATCTCACCATTTTCTTGGAGTATTGACCCAAGATACTTGAAACTCTCTTTCTTGGGGATAACTTGTCCATCTAGCATTACTTCCTCATGCGACTCAGAAATTGCATCACTAAACCTGCTGATACGACCCGGAATTTGGTTAGGCCGTGCGGGCACCCGACATCCTTCCCTAGACCGGTCAGGCGAACCCTTATAAATTAAATTAGGAAAATAAATATAATAATTCATAAATAAGGACAAGACTTAAAAAAAAACACACAGAGATACTGATACCTTTAAGCTGTACAAAAGAAATTACAGCTGACTACCCAACATACTAGGTTTAGGGCTATCGGAACTAGACATCTAAGAGTACAGAAGAAGACAAATTTCTCCTGAAGGGAGCAAACTACAACTGAAATAATAAACAATAAACTGGTGGCCATCCGGAATGAAAGCTGGCTCACCCTGACAGCTGAAGTCGTCTTCGCTCCTTCACAACGTGGCGAACTCAATCCTGGAGCGAACCTGCCGAAACGAAATAGATAGACAAGAAACAAACAACAAACAAGGATGAGTCAAAAGGACTCAATAAGTTGGGCAGACTAGCTACCTCAAAGAATAGGATAGCTAGCCAGGGAGAAAAGAAACAGATAAACCAAATTTCTCTTATTTAAATTATGAAAATGCGGAGCCAGATAATAACTAGAAACACGTATGGAATGACAAACACATTAACAACGAGGAACGTAAGATAGCCAGAACATATAGGTATCCCGAACATATCATCAATCAGAAATACATCCTGTTGCGGCGTGCAACCCAATCCATATATTCATCCTATTGCGGCGTGCAACCCGATCCATATATTTATACCGTTGCGATGTGCAACCCGATCCATATATTAATACCGTTGCTGCATGCAACCAGATCCCCGCAACCCAGAATACGAGCCAGAAATATATAGGCAAATTGAGATATGTCCACGACATAGTGTACATACCGCATACATAAAACACAATACAATACACACAATAGTCAGTATGCGGTGCAATAAGATGGGATGAATGCGGTACATTACAATGCAGTCACATATGCCTGATACCTATCTCCGGCGCGGGACTCTCATCGTCTACCAGGAGATATATGCAAAGATGACCCTTCACCGGCTCGGGACTCTCATCGATTACCGGGAAGTATATGCAATGATGACCCTTCTCCGGCTCGGGACTCTCATCGATTACCGTGTAGTATATGCAATAATGACCCTTCACCGGTGCAGGACTCTCATCGCCAACCGGGAAGTATATGCAATAATGACCCTTCACTGGTGCGGGACTCTCATCGCCAACCGGGAAGTATATGCAATGCTCAAAACCAGAGTGCAATGTTCATATGCTCAATGCAATACCAACAACAGGGCATAACATATAATATACAATGTAAATTCAAAGCTAAGGCGTAATGAGTACGCCTATCGGCAGCTACACACATAAGGAACACGTGGTAGAAAATCCACGAGGCCAGGTACCTCCAAAGAAATGGATATAAACACTTACCTTGTTAAAAAGTTACACAACTACTCAATAACTGCTTTGTCCTTTGGTTTCATTGCCAAACGATCCCACTCTATTCAATAAGCAGAAAAAGATATCAAATTAGGCTAAAGGTTTCATTCCTCACATCTTAGGGCAATCCGATTAGGAACCTGATACCCTATTGGTATACGCAATACGCAGACCAGGCCTATGTACAAGGTTCAAAGTCACATAACCAAACCCTAAATTAATTACATTTATATGTTGCCCATAACTCACTGAGTACGATTATATAATAATTCCATTATCGGGGTCCCATTGGCCCTTGAAACTATCAAATTGAACTTATTAAAACGATGGCTAATATCCCATTTTTACCGTAAAAATATATTCAAACACACATAATAAACTCAAATAATATATTAGGATCATTACCTGAATGTTTCAGGGTGAAAATTCTACTTTTCTCCGGCCTCTTTTCTTATTTTTTGGCATTTTTTCTCTCGTCGCTTCTCAGCTTTCAAATATCGTTTGTTTCTGCTTCATTTTCTATTTGTACTTCACGCTAAGAATTAGCTAGCCAGCCGACATAGCTCTTTTTTTGTCTTTTTCCTTTTTTATTTTTTTTAATTTTCTTTTCGCGATGAAAATTAAAACGATACCCTATGGTATTCGAAATATTTCCAACTTTTGCATACAAGTTATACAAAATATATGTAACATACTCGAGAAGGCGGATCTCAAATCGGGTTCTCGAAACTCAAGATGCGAATTTAAATAGAAAAAGTCAAATTATTTAACTTTCGGCATTTTAGCGGAAACTAGCCGAACAACATCGAAATTCACTTTCGATAGTTCATAAATATCACAAATAATCACACGAACCTAACAGCGCTTTCAGATTTTGAATCGGAGCTCGTTCGCCAAAACCGAGCTCAAAAATCTCTTTTTAATATTTGTCGATAATAAAAACTGACACCTTTTTCCGATGCCTACCAAACGATTTCTGATTTAGCTCAAATTTTACAGAGAGGTCCTAATGGACTTTATGAATGTTTTAAAATTATCGGCACACCAATCGGAGCCCTAACTTCCAAAACGACTGACCGAGGTCGTTTCATTCTCCTCCACTTAAACTCTCGTTCGTCCTCGAAGGAGCCTAAATCTAAAGCAAGATTCACGCTGATAACAAAATAGCTTGCACGACCTTTATAAACTATCCCATGGAATTTTTCTCATGATTACAGAATCAAAATTAGAATACGAACACCAAACTCTTGGAATAAAATATATTTGGATAATATGATAACACCATTGCCAGGATTATTCTGACTAAGATGATCCTTCCTCAATCACGAGAGGAGAGTTATAAATTTTTGAAGCAAAGATACACGGAACTCTGGATGGATTAACATGATTCTGCCGGTGAATCACCTCGTCGATATACTTTTCGATATAGAACATGTCGATGAAACAAAGAATTAGCTTACGCTTGATACCATAGGGGGAGCTTTTGAAGTTCCTTGTTACTACGCACTATAGAAGATTTGATGCAAGCTATATTATTTTTACAAACGCATTATGCAACATCTCAGTTGATGTTAGTGTTTTTCCGCAAGCTCCTTGTGGGAAGGTAGTTACTCATATCTTAATTTATGTCAAAGGTTCATCTGAACAGGGTCTATCATATAAGGATAAGGATCATGCAAATACTACTGGATAGTATGATATAGACCAGGAATGATCTTCAGATTGAACATCTACTTCAGGGTATTGTCTTTGAATTGGAAGTATTATGACTTGAAAAAGTGAAAATAAAAGAGACATGTAATTGGACCATGAGCTGAGGCAGAACACTAGCAACAAAGTTGATTACATGCGCACTTATAACGCTAAAGTAACTTCTCAAAGAGTTGAGGTGTGAAAGAGATATGCCAATGATGGATGGACGACAAGCTGCACTAGACCTTTAACTCTAAATTTCCATGAAGTAAAACAGGGTCAGTATGAGGATCCAGTTCTAGTTGAATACAGACCGATAGCCAGAAGAAAACCGGAGTAGCCATACAGGGATACTACTGACGGTGTTCTCATATATAAAGATAGACTTTATGTCCCTGATGTTGCAGATTTACGTGGACAGATTATGATAGAGGAATATTATTCCAAATACAGTGTTCATCCAGGTTCGACTAAGATGTACCATGGTCTTAAGCAAATTTACTGGTGGGACGGAATGAAGTGTGACATAGCAGGATTTGTGGCTCAGTGTTCTAATTGCCAGCAAGTTAAAGTCGTGTCATCTTTCCAGATTTTATGCTTTCAGCAGATAGATACGTATATATGACCAGGTTACCAGCTTATCTCTATCATTAATAGATTATTAGTGGGTTTAGCAACGATCGACACTCATTGTAGGTTTCTATCGTGGCCCTAGGTTGGGTCGTGACAAAAGGGGTATCAACGCCTTAGAGATTTAGTGTTACCATTCAGTATTTGGAGGAAGGCTCCTCCACTTAAAGCACAAACTCATACAGTTATTTGAATAGGAATAATTATCCCCGCACAGTCTGCTGGACTAAAGAAGATTTGGCTAAAAACTGAATGTAGGCATACCTAAGTTACCAAACTACCCTTTCGAGTTGCCAAACAGTTGCAACTCTCGAGTTCACAACTCCATACCTTTTCCATAAGTATTACCGCTCGATAGCTCAATTCAGGGGGTCAAATGACACCTCTCATTACCCTTTGTAACTTTAAAACACAACAATGTGCTTACCCGGCTACCTTGACACGCATTCTAGCTCAACACAGGGAATATCACAAGTGGCTACTAATCTCCCAAACTCACTATTGTCGGATAAAGAAGAGATGGCAACAGACTGAGTATAGAAATAATTAAAGCTTCAGAAAGCTCATCTTCTTATTTGCTTAGCTACCGGAGCTAAACTACTTTCGAGTCATGCTAGCCAAAGAATCGCAATTGAAGAAATGGACATTAAATAAGCTCTATGGAACAACATCCATGCCAATTTTAACCTCCCAATAAGAAGAAAATTCTGACAATTTACCAGAAACTCTTTTATAACCCAGATAAGCTCATGGGATAACATGACTCTTCAAACATCTTGAACCATGGAAGACACATAGATCAAATATTACTTACTAACCACTTTACACCGGAAGAAACGATAACACTTTCTGATGGTGACGAATTAGGACCTCATTATCCTACCAACACGGAATTCCGAGAAGAAAGGTATACTAATTTGATATAATAATAGAAGGTGGCACAACAAGATGCCAGGCAGACAATAACGACACTCACTGTCAAATCTCTCATATTTAGACAAGATAAATTAATAGGGTCTCACAAATTCCTTGAATAAATCCTACTAGAAGCTCACCCCTCTACCGCAATCGATTCTTAATAGAAACAATATCCAAAGAGGCCATGGAAACATGGTAAAATAAACGAAGTCCAGACCGATCAGAAGAATAAAATCTTATTCACATATAATGGAAGAAGAAATACATGGATGTAATACATCAGGTACCTCAACATCCTGCCAGACTGTAGTTCTTAGAACTGCCTCTGCGGCTGAGCCGAGCCGCTACCCTAATAATTACTTCTAGAAGAACCACTATCACCATGCTCTCGACCTCTATCGAATGAGGGCATATCTCTGGTTGATTAAGATCTATATGAAATTCCCTGCGACTGTGCAGGTGCCTGATGACGAGAGAAAAGACGACTGCCTGCTCGTCGGAGTAAGGGAAAACTCCTCAAAGGATAACAAGACTCACAGAGAATGGAAGCTGGACAGATTGTTGAAAGCTATAAAGAGAAAGCTGAGTCTAATCTTGATGAACTACTCGAGCACTATGAGAATCACACTCTACAAGCTGAGATAACCTAGTAGGTGGCCTCCCAAAATAATCAGAACTTTTACTTCCAAATGAGGTACCATGGTTGTCCATCAGGGCCACAGAATTTCTTGCTCTCCCACTCTAACTCTTCCCCCTCTAACTGATGGTATGCCTAATACCTTTGAGAGATATCAACAACAATATCAAATGAAATCCCAACCTCAATCTCTCTAGCCATCTGGAATCTCAAGGAAACAGAAAGGTCATCAATAAATCTTTGAATCTCTCGAAAGGCTCATGGACTAGTTCTAATGCATATTCAGCCATTCTATAGAATTCAATCTCATATTCTGAAACCAACAGGCTAACCGACAGGCTACCCTATCTAATCCACTCAAATTGGCAACTCTTTTCATTTCACTCGCTGTACGAACGGAACTTTTTTCCGAATCTAGAAGAAAGATCGAACCAAATTAGCTAATAAGAGAGCGGCCCACCAATTCAAGGCTAGACCCTGAAATTGCAAAGAAGAATAATCAACACCATACGACTCGATATAATCAAGAGCTTGAAGGATACGCTGACATCATTTTATTTTATTTTTTAAAAAAACACTTACACAGGGATTATCTGATGCATGGCATAAAAATATCGGAAGGTTCAGTTGAGTAAATAATGCGGCCTCTTCAGACACTCGGGCCGAGCCATTACTCGGGCTAGCTAACCAGCCAGAATAATTAGAGGCACACAACAAATGCTGCTTCTGGAACATACTTTACTACGGCAATATTAAGAACTGAAATAGGAACTCTCTAAGTCTGTACATCTGCATATGCGGCAAACTGATAAGTTGTCTAGCGAATAATGGATTCTTGCGGTATCTGCGTTGCCAGGATTCTCGTAAAAGCATCATAGAGAGCTAAGGGAACCACAAGGCCCTGCTCCCTTGCCCATCGCGAGCTAGTACAGCTGGGACCTCCGTAACTAGATCGTCAGTACGATCAAAATTCTCGGGGCTTCGTCAGTGCTAGCCCCAGGCTAGACTGCTTCGTCTTGAACTCATACCGTCTACTGATTTGTCGCATGAGGATTCACAATGACCACGAAGGAATTAACTAATTAAAGAAAATACTTTTGAATCCTAGACCGACGCACGATCAGAAATGAAGGAAGTGAAACTTCCTAAATGCGATCATAGCCCCTCATAGATGAGTATGGACATCTACATACCCATCAGCGAGACTCTACTAGACACTGTCTTAGTCTGGATAGACTCTAAACCGGACTCTGATACCACCTGACACGACCCGAAATCCGGTTAGGCCGTGCGGGCACCCGACATCCTTCCCTAGACCCGTCGGGCGAACCCTTACAAATTAAATTAGGAAAATAAATATAACAATTCATAAATAAGGACAAGACTTAAAAAAACAAAAAAAAAACACAGAGATACTGATACCTCTAAGCTGTACAAAAGAAATTACAGCTGACTACCCAATATACTAGGTATAGGGCTATCCAGACTAGACATCTAAGAGTACAGAAGAAGACAAATACCTCCTGAAGGGAGCAAACTGCAATTGAAATAATAAACAATATACTGGTGGCCATCCGGAATGAAAGCTGGCTCACCCTGACAGCTGAAGTCGTCTTCGCTTCTTCACAACGTGGCGAACTCAATCCTGGAGCGAACCTGCCGAAATGAAATAGATAGACAAGAAACAAACAACAAACAAGGGTGAGTCAAAAGGACTCAATAAGTTGGGCAGACTAGCCACCTCAAAGAATAAGATAGCTAGCCAGGGAGAAAAGAAACAGCTAAACCAAATTTCTCTTATTTAAATTATGAAGAGGCGGAGCCAGATAATAACTAGAAACACGTATGTAATGAAAAACTCATTAACAACCAGCAACGTAAGATAGCCAGAACATATAGGTATCCTGAACATATCATCAATCAGAAATACATCCTGTTGCGGCGTGCAACCCAATACATATATTCATCCTGTCGCAGCGTGCAACCCGATCCATATATTCATACCGTTGCGACGTACAACCCGATCCATACATTAATACCTTTGCGGCATGCAACCCGTTCCCCGCAACCCAGAATACGAGCCAGAAATATATAGGCAAACTGAGATATGTCCACGACATAGTGTACATACCGCATACATAAAACACAATACAATACACACAATAGTCAGTATGCGGTGCAATGAGATGGGATGAATGCGGTACAATGCAATGGAGTCACATATGCCTGATACCTATCTCCGGCGTGGGACTCTCATCGTCTACCAGGAGATATATGCAAAGATGTCCCTTCACCGGCTCGGGACTCTCATCGATTACCGGGAAGTATATGCAATGATGACCCTTCTCCGGCTTGGGACTCTCATCGATTACCGGGAAGTATATGCAATAATGACCCTTCACCGGTGCGGGACTCTCATCGCCAACCGGGAAGTATATGCAGCTCAAAACCAGAGTGCGATATTCATATGCTCAATGAAATACCAACAACAGGGCATAACATATAATATACAATGTAAATTCAAAGCTAAGGCGTAATGAGTACGCCTATCGGCAGCTACACACATAAGGAACACGTGGTAGAAAATCTACGAGGCCAGGTACCTCCAAAGAAATGGATATAAACACTTACCTTGTTACAAAGTTAGCACATCCACTCAATAACCGCTTTGTCCTTTGGTTTCATTGCCAAACAATCTCACTCTATTCAATAAGCAGAAAATATATCAAATTAGGCTAAAGGCTTCATTCCTCACATCTTAGGGCAATCCGATTAGGAACCTGATACCCTATTGGTATACGTAATACGCAGGACAGGCCTATGTACAGGATTCAAAGTCACATAACCAAACCCTAAATAAATTACATTTATATGTTGCCCATAACTCACTGAGTACGAATATATTATTAATTCCATTATCGGGGTCCCATTGGCCCTTGAAACTATCAATTGAACTTATTAGAACGATGGCTAATATCCCATTTTTATCGTAAAAATATATTCAAACACACATAATAAACTCAAATAATATATTAGGATCATTACCTGAATGTCTCAGGGTGAAAATTCTACTTTTCTCCGGCCTCTTTTCTTATTTTCTGGCATTTTTTCTCTCATTGCTTCTCAGCTTTCAAATATCGTTTGTTTCTGCTTCGTTTTCTATTTGTACTTCACACTAAGAATTAGCTAGCCAGCCGACATAGCTCCTTTTTTGTCTTTTTTCTTTTTTATTTTTTTAATTTTTTTTCGCGATGAAAATTAAAACGGTACCCTACGATATTCGAAATAATTCTAACTTTTGCATACAAGTTATACAAAATATATGTAACATACTCGCGAAGGGGGATCTCAAATCGGGTTCTCGAAACTCAAGATGCGAATTTAAATAGAAAAAGTCAAATTATTTAACTTTCGGCATTTTAGCGGAAACTAGCCGAACAACATCGAAATTCACTTTCGAAAGTTCATAAAAGTCACAAATAATCATACGAACCTAACGGCATTTTCAGATTTTGAATCGGAGCTCGTTCGCTAAAACCGAGCTAAAAAATCTCTTTTTAATATTTGTCGATAATAAAAACTGATACATTTTTCCGATGCCTACCAAACGAGTTCTGATTTAGCTCAAATTTTACAGACAGATCCTAATGGACCTTACGAATATTTTAAAATTATCGGCACACCAATCGGAGTCCTACCTTCCGAAACGACTGACCGAGGTCGTTTCACCTGCACTCCATGTACTCCGTTTTCATCCTACTTAGCCTGAAACCCTTGGACTCTAGAGTCTGCCTCCGAACTTCCAGCTTATAATTAACAGCACTGCATGTCTTGTCAGCCAAGACAATGTCATCTACAAATAGCATACTCCACGGGATCTCCCTTTGAATACTCTGAGTCAGTTCATCCATCACCAGAGCAAATAGGAACGGGCTAAGCGCTGACCCCTGATGTAAACCTATCTCGATGGAAAAGTGATCTGAGTCACCTCCCACTGTCCTCACTGGGGTCTTGGCGCTATCATACATGTCCTGAATCGCTCTAATGTATGCTATATACACCTTTAGACTCCAGGTATTTCCACAAAACCTCTTTAGGGACTTTATTGTATGCCTTCTCTAGGTCAATGAACACCATATGTAAGTTCCTTTTCTATTCCCTATACTGCTCCACCAATATTCTCAGCAAATGGATGGTCTCCGTAGTCGATCACCCACGCATGAACCCAAACTAGTTCTCAAAAATAGTCACATTGCTCATCCTTCTTTCTACCACCATTTCCCAGACTTTCATTGTATGGTTAAGCAATTTGATGCCTCTGTAGTTATTACAATTTTGAACATCCTCTTTGTTCTTGTACAATGGTATCATGGTACTCCATCTTCACTCTTCGGGTATCTTAGTTGTCGTAATGATGACATTAAACAACCTGGTCAGCCACTGCATACCTGCTATGCCTACGGACTTCAAAAATCCCACACAGATCTCGTCTAGATCTGTCGCCCTGCCCCATCTCATCTTTCGAATAGCCTCCTTAACCTCCTCCAACTGAATACCCCTACAATCCCCATCCTCCCGATGGCCCTCGAAGTGTTCTAAATGACCAAGAACCAGCTTTAGATACTGAATCCATAATTTAAAAATGCAGTGGGTTCAAAGGAAAAATCAGAAAATTAAATATCCATCAAATTCAAATTGTCGAACTACCTCTGCCGCGCCAATTTGTACTAGTAATAGCTCACATGAAGTTTATTACCTTTCAAAAAAATGTAATGGGTTGTGTAGTAAAATCTATATGTTGAATCAATCAAATTTTAAATCTTGGATCTATCCCTCCTACCAATTTATACAAATAATAGCTCTCACGAGGCTTAAAAATATGGCTGCATGGTGTTGTGATCATTTGAAAAATCTATTCTCTTATGTCCACTTATAATTTGAATAGAAGATATAACAATTCGACAAAAAACTTTAACATCGCTTTACCAATCTCTTGTGAAAAAAGTCGTATAAAAAAAGTTTGTTATGCCCTACAAATTTCTCACAGCATTTTCTCAAGAAAAATATAAGTGAGAGTTGAATTATTATATATATTCCTCATTTTCTTTTAATATCTATACTGTCTACTAAGTACTCCCTCCGTTCCAAAATGATTGTCACAGTTCGGATTCCGAGAATCAAACGAGTTTAGCTTTGACCGTAATATTTTTATATGTCTTTTAAATATTTTGAATTATTAATTATTGTGACTTATAGTACTTTTTATGTAGTTTCTAAATATATAAACATCGTTACAAAAAACTTAAAGATTATATGTTTAAATTCACGGTCAAAATGAACTCGTTTGACTCTCGAAATTCGAACTGTGACAATCATTTTGGAACAGAGGGAGTATATATTACGCCAACGAGAATGAATTAAATATTTTCATGGGTAACCATTCATGACCGAAAAGTAATCTCAAAGTGCCTAACAAGTAGTACTCGTAGTATTTCGACATTGTAGAATAAATGATGGCAATCAAATCGGACAATAAAAGAGGGGAAAAGACCTCTCAAGTCTTTAAATAAGAATAAGGGACAAGACCAAGTCAACTTTTAATTAACTTAAGTGAGGACTGAAGTGTAGTCATTAAAAACTTGTGGGCAAAATAAATATTTTCAGATTTACAAAAACACCCCAATTTTCAAATTTTCAATTCCCTCCTTCCCACCTACTTTTACTCTCTCTCTCTCTCTCTCTCTCTCTCTCTCTCATATTTCAAATTATTTCAAATTTAATTCTCCCACTTCTCTTCTTTCTCTCTCTTTTTTTCTTCTTCTTTCTTCTTCTTTTTTCTAGCTTTCTTTTCAAATTTTATTTCATCACCATCCACGTTATTTTTCTTTCTTGTTTATCGTATCAATTTTACTTTTCTTTGTTCTTCTTCGTTTTCTTCCTTCCCGTTTCATTTTTTTTAAGTTTTTTTTTTTAATTCTAGTCGTTTTACACATCTTTTCAGATGTGTAAACATATTTTCTGCATGTTTACACAATTTTGGAGATGTTTTCACAACTGGAAAAGATGTGTACACATATTATAATATGTGTACACATCTCGTACACATATAATAATATGCGTACACATCAGATAAGATGTGTACACATATTATTATATGTGTACGAGATGTGTACACATATAATAATATGTGTACACATATTAATAATATGTGTACACATATTAATAATATGTGTACACATCAGACGAGATGTGTACACATCTTAATTATATGTGTACACATTTCAACTGATGTGTACACATCCTTTTATTGGAGTGGTGGAGGGTGGTGGGGTGGTGGTGGAGGGTGGTGGTTGCTGGTGGAGGGTAATAGAAGGTGGTGGTGGGTAGTGGAGGGTGGTAGAAGGTGGCGGTGAGTGGTGGAGAGTGGTGGTGGAATAGTGGATAGGTAGGGGAGGGGGGTGATGGGGGTGGGGGCCGGATGGGGGGTAAGGGTCGATGGAGGTGGGTGATGAGAGGTGGGGGCTTTGTGTAAATAAAAAAACTTGAGGGACTTTTAAAATGTTAGTAATTAGTACTAATCTTAAAAGTGTACCTTTTACCTATTTTTTGAGACTTGAGTCATAAAAAACTATTTATAGACTTAAGATTCTTTCTCACTCAAAAATCCCAGGTCTCTACTTCCCTTATCATGTTGTAGCATATTTACTAAAAAAACTAGCCAAATGTTTTAAGTGACAGAAAACTAGATGTGGTTATAGTGAGTGTAATAGAAGAAACCAGGCGCTATGAACAGAATCTTAGAACATGAGACTTAATCGGTCAACCTTAGTGTAGCTTTGTCCATACATTACTTAGCTACTATAAGCATGTCCACATATTAGCTACTAGTATCAGATAACAAAGGAAAGTAAAAGGGACTCGGTGCACTATGTTAATTATTTAATAAGTATACATTTATTTGGGTAGAACTTCAATTATACCAAGACACTAATTAATGATTACTTTGGAAATGTATGCTTGCCTAGTTTAAGATCTCATTTGAGATTTAGGCCTATGCATTGGCTAGAAAAGTATAAGCAAATGATAAATCTAAGACCATCCTCGAGTTTAATTAAGTATAGTATATCAGACTCAAGACAACCCATATTTTTCTTTATTTTCTGTTGAATTATTTAAATAATTGGACTTGCCTAAGTTTATAGTTTTCTGGTGCTAAGGCCTTCTACTTAATTAAACATATACAAGAGACGAGAGAGTATATAAACCTGCAATTGCGTCTATCTAGGTTTTGCATTTACTTTATGTAATGATAATGTCATGGAAAAGTAAAAGAGCTTGCAACAGCTATAGCTTCCTTAGCTAGTTTCCTCAGTTCAAGGTTAAGACAACATCGTCTATGATGCATGGACTTACATTATGAATTTTAATTGAACACACAATTAATTTACATTGTCATTGAATTTTAACTAGTGATAGCTAGTGAATTACATTTTCATCAACTGGCTCATTTTGTAACCTTTTTTTTCTTTGCACAGTCAATGCACATAAGTTAATTGATAATGCTCTACTCCTATTTGTGAATAACCTGCAATTTAATTTCTTGATCTATTCCCTTAAACCTATAATGCATCAATATAAATATAATCATAAAAACCTGCAGCTTAATTCTTGCAATTATCCTTATCCATTTCATCAAAGGGTGTTTAGATTAGGTTAAAACAAACAGTTACACTGCAAACTAGCTAGTGTTTAATTAACTCTAATAAATACCCCCACAAACTAAAAAAGTTGCTAGTTGGGGACCTTAGAAACAAGCAGCTGCAGGAAAAGAAAATGACCACCTCTAGGCAAGAAGAGTTGCTAAAATCTGCAAACGATTTATTATTCCTCACGATAAATCTGCCAACTCTCTGGAACAGACTATTTTTGACAAAATACAGAAACTCTACTGTCTACGGTACTACAAAAGCAAGTTAAAAATAGCCGAATAAAACATTAAGGGGTCGTTCGGTTTGGGCTTCTTTTTACGCGGGTATTAACTATTAATGTGGGTATTAATAATGTGGGTATTAGTAATGTAGGTATTGATAATGAGGGTATTAGTTATGTGGGGTTTAATAATGTGGGTATTATATTATAACGTAGGGATTATTTGTTGAATCAATGATATATTACAAATTAACAAAAAATATTATTAGTTAAAATATTTATTTACTCCTTAAATAAAATTAGAAATATCCTTATTATTATGAGGGTTAATTTTGTCATTTTAAATTTTAATACCTGCATTATTAATACCCACATTATTAATACTACCTTCTACCCCGCATAAAATAATACATAAATTTCCGCATTAATAATGCGGAATATACAAAAACACAACCAAACGTTGCACTAAGTTTATGTGGGTATTAAAATTTCACAAAAACCAACTGAACGCTGTGCTAAATTAATGCTGAGTTTTATACGTGTATTAATATTTAGTACTGTAAACCAAACGACCTTAAGTACTTTAAAATTATCACACAGTGATGCTCATCAATGACCACCGGGTATTTCCCGAGTTCATCTTTGACAATTAAATTAGAAAGTTGTTTCAAAGAAAACATTACTATATGAAGAGTCAAGTATAGAGCATTTCGAGGATTATGTAAATTTTTTATGCTATTATAAGTTGACATACAATAATAACATGTAACTTTTCATAACAAAGTATCTGTATAACTAACCATATGGAGTATAACTAAAATCAAATATGAATTTACGAACCTAAACTCTTACTACTATCTAAAAAGAAATTCATTCTAGAAGTACACAAAGTAATCATATGATTTCTATGCATAGCTTTGATCTAGTGATAGCCGATAGGAAAGTTGAGTGTAATGTTCGGTGGCACATGTCATGCGTTAGAACCTTGCATAAAACAAGTCTAGTATTTATATATAGAGATAAATAGAAGACAGCAGCTTATTATTTAATAAATTTCGAACTGCGCCACTGATTTGCCCTAAGGGATTTCTTTGGCTATTAAAAAGAAGTACTAATTTATATGACTTCGTTGCCAAACCGCACTCTTCTAAGAGTTCCAAAATCCCTCCAACTCAATTCTAAGGGAAATAAAAAGAATAGCTCCATCCTTCTTGAGTTCCATTTAATTTGCCCCTCAAGTTATAGAGACGGGACACCTAAGAACCCAATGGGATGAGAAGTTCGACATAATTCTGCCACAATGTGAGCAAACAGATATAGTTTAATTAATAAAGCTTGCAAGATACCTAAAAAAAGATACATAAAAGAGCAGAAGAAAGTACTCATCTGCAAAGCTGTACCATATTTGTATGCCCTAATAAAGATAAGAGTACTCAGTTTCAGAGATTTATG
The DNA here is from genome assembly GCA_037355625.1 of Petunia x hybrida. NCBI lineage: Eukaryota > Viridiplantae > Streptophyta > Magnoliopsida > Solanales > Solanaceae > Petunia > Petunia x hybrida. The sequence goes on from JBBBVM010000045.1 coordinate 228,283, forward strand.
AATCAAGAGAAAGCTTCTCCGCATTTTCAGCTCTCTTCCAAAATCAACTAAATCAAGTAGTCTATATATAGATAAAAGCTGCTCATATTCTGTCATATACGTACCTTAACATATTATCAGCATTTAGATCTCTTTATTATCATACCTTTATCAAAATATCCATCGCATGGATATGTTGCTGTTATAAATGTTTAACTTACAGCTGTTTAAAGATCTATCTTAACACTAAGCTCCCTTTTGTCTATTTCTAAATTTTCTCAATGAGAAAAAGAATATATGTATATTGATATTGATAAATTTTTACACTATCAATATAATTTGACTCAATTTTTTATAATCGAGAAAATTCTCTAGGACCAATAACACACGGTTCAAAACTGATCAATAAATAATGGCGCAACCCTTCAACTCTTCCCCGCTTTAATACCAGGCTTTCACATGCAGTTTTGCTTGAACCAACGACATGCGCCAACTCATATATCACAATTATTGAACCCTTACTACTAAACCAAAGACCTAGGTCAATAATTTGACCCGTTATTACTACTTTATTTTAAAAGATACCATATACTGTATATCATATTAGATATACTAGATACCTGTTGTAAGTCACTTAACATGATTATACAAGAACTTTTTGTTACATTGTTAGAGCAGAAACGTAAACTCATAAATTAAAAAAAAAATGAAAATGAAAACAATAGAGGAGACAACTTCCCAGAAGGGCGGACTTATAAGAAGAAATGGGTGTCAATGGTGCATGTCCCCCATGCATTTCTAGCCGAACAGCCAAAAATTATGCAAGTAAATGTTGTATGGTGAGGGGTTGATCTAGGAGAAAATTAAAAAAAAATCATGGCCCCAATTATAAGACACGAATCATATCTACTTCTCCCCCCATATTATCCGGCAAGCAAACGGATAAGCTGGAAAAAGTGGCAGAGTTTAAAAACAACCAGAAAGCCAATTGAAATCCATACTCGGAGTATAAAAACCTAGAAAAGAAACACTAGGAAAGCAACACAAAATGTGCAAAATGCACATTTCCAAAAGTAGACAAAATGCTAAATAACTAGGAGTAAGAATTTAACTTATATACATCGACAATATAATTTTTTTTCATATTACTAGTGTATTTAACCGGTATCACCATACGCCGTTACATATTATTTTTTATAATCTTAGCCTGATCGTGTAAAATATTGTACACTGACACATAAACTTAAATTCATACTACTAATCCCTTCTACGAAAGGCACAATAAAAAGGAGCTAATAGAGATAAGACGGGACATCAACAATAATGACAAATTATAAGCCATAATTGAAATTCAATAGAAAACTACATCCTATAAAACAATGTCTTCATGATGGAGAAGTACTAGAAATAGTTTTTCTCTTCCCACATTGATTTTTTAAGTGGATGTCAATGAAGTTAAGCAAAATAAACAATGAGATTATTCTACGGCCTGATCTCTATGCCTTCCCTAACCAAAATATCAAAATTATCAAATTAAAATCTTGAATCTGTCCCTCTGTTTAAGGTCTTGGCGGTGGAAAGAATTGCGTACCGGCCATGAAAGCAGTAATAGGAGTTGGATATACCGAAGGATCGTACATTGTAACAGGCACTTGTTGGTGGCTTGTGGTGGCAGCTGCGGTGGTGGAAGTGGTGGCGCCGGTGATAAAATTCAGCGCTTGTTGAGAGGCGCCACCACCGGATGAACCCTCTCCACCACCAGTAGCATATCTACTCTCTGGCCCTTGATCATACAAAATTCCTTTGAATAAGTGGCCACCAATATTAACAGCAGTTTGATAAGCAAATTGATCTTCTGCATCATCAATTGCACTGACTCTAACGCAACGGAATACAGCTTGAGAACTCACTTCTGCTGGAAAGTGACCGCCTACCTCTAACCCTAGCAATCAAAAAACAACCTTATATAGTACAATGAAATAATTAACTACTCCTATCATAAATTCTTCACACCCCAAATAAAAAATAAAAACACAAAAATGAAAAGAAATAAATTATTTTAGTTTCCACCACAACTACAAACTAGTAACACTTTTCTTTCGTCAAGTTTACTTTTAAACAGTAGAAAAAGAGAATTTCTTATAAGTAATGTAGTTTAATCACGGAATATAAACTATGTAGCATTTGTATCACGGTTTTTTTAACTACTTGTTTTTTCTCCCCCTTAGTTTGTAGTTTCGCATTACGTTAGTCTAGTTTTCATAAGCACCTTGAAAATTTTGAAAACAAAAGAAGGTGCGTCATTTTAATGTTGATTGATGATTTGATAGAATAGTAAACAAGAATTGATCTAAACATAAATAACACATACATACATATACATAAGTGAGAACTCTCAATCTGGACTTAAAATGACAAAGAATTTAGGACCTCGAACTCATACCGATTAAATCTTGAATCCGTCTCTAATTACCTGACGAGATGTTGGGTAAACGTGTACAAGCAAGATTTGAACTTGGGGTTTCTCTTGGCCTTTTAGGAATATTAGAGTGATCAGCTCGCAAGCTCAACTGCTGAGTTTGATGTTGAACTTGATTTTGTTGTTGCAAAGCAGCAAGCTGTTGTTGTCTTTCACGTCTTTTAGCAGCAGGTACCCAAGTACTTTTAACGTGTGTTGAACACTGAAATCCTCTGCTCTTACAGCAAGTTCTACACCTTAAATGTTGACAATCTTTTTTAGCTTGATTCCCACAATCTTGACAATTTATACCCCCACCACCACCACCACCACTACTACTTCTCATCACCCTAAACCCTGATCTAAAAGAATTATAATCATCAAGGTTATTGTTACCACTACTACTATTACTACTACCACTGACAATTCTTCTGTTGTTGTTATTATTACTACTCGGTCCCACCCCGACTGAGAAATCTACATCTTGATGAACATGTTGATGATGATGTGGACTTTGTGCTCTTTGTTGATGCAACTGATAATATTGTTGCCATAATTCAAAACCCTTGTTGTAGATCTCTTCGTTCTTGAATAAAAGTAAGCTATTCGTAGCTAATTCTTGTTCTTGATCCTTATTTCCACCTCCTAATGTAAAAAATCCAGACATTTTTTACTCCTAGCTACTATATCCATAGCCAAATAAAAACCCCTCCAGCCTATGTAATAAAAAGGCAAATTAATACTAGTACTAGTAGTAGTAGCAAACTAGCAACACACTAACTATATGTGTAAGTGTGTGTTTGAGAGTTACTATGTTAAATAAACGTTGCAGCTTTTACATGACAAAATATTTTAGGAAAACGAAAGGGTAAAATAATACTTATTGCCTTGCACACAAAATTTAGATTTATGGTTGCATTAAATTCACAGCTCTGCTAACGCCGCCATGGCCACTGCTGCTGCTGCTAAAGCCAACCTCAAAATTTAAGACTATACAACAGTACTATCTTTCTTGTCTCTCTTTCTCTCTCTCTCTCTCTCTCTCTCTCTCTCTCTATTTTTTCACACTAAACTTTGGAACACAAAATGTTGTGTTTGCTTCACTTTCTTTTCTACAGTTCTCTAGCAGTTGTTGCAATAAAATCTAATCAACAACAAATGAATCTTGGCCCTTGCATGGTAATCCAACGGTTAGTAATTAAACACGTGGCATAGCATCAGCTTTTGCTTATTCGTCCTTGCACCGGAAAACACGCTCTACTTTTTTTTCTGACTCGTACCATAATTAAGAAGCGATTTTTCGTAAAATTTTCATTTTCAATGGAACCAAGAAATCTATCATACTAATACCAAATGAGGAAATACAAATTTACGGCCATTTCAGTATTCTTTTTTATTTCCCAGACCAATCAATGGACAGTGTATATTAGTGGCTGTGATCACGACGTGTAAGAATCACAGCCCCTAATATACATACTCCATACTATATCACGTAATAATATTTAAGTATATAATATATGTTTATAAACTTAAAGATTTTGTACACAATTTTCATAAATGAGATGGAAGTAAGTAATAAAGATTGTACTAACATGTTTGGAACTTTGATGGAAGTTCACTTGTTATTTAATGGTAGAATTATTTTACTTCTCAAATAATATTGGCACATAAAATGCGACATAACAAAAGTATGAAAAGTATCCAGTATCCATGTATGGTCGGGGAAAGGGACGCACGGCAGCTGTGTAATGTACACACATACTTAATACAAGTATGTTTCCAAAGCTCAAACCTGTGATTCGGGGAAAGGGACGCACGGCAGCTGTGTAACATACTTAATACAAGTATGTTTCCAAAGCTCAAACCTGTGACCTATATGCAGAGGCGGATCCATGATTTGAATCTTATGGATTCTAAATTTTTGGATAATGATCTTAAGAGCAAGTTATTAGGTTATCGGCTTAATTTTTGTACATATTTAATAATTTTTTTAATACAAATACACTGTCTCAGCAAAATTTACTGGGTTTCGCCGAACCCGTTCCTTCCTCTCTACATCCGCCACTGCCTATATGCCAGACGGAAGTAAATTTACCAGTTGTTCTAACGTTCCCGCTAGCATGAGAAGTATCTAATGTTCAATCAATGGTTATTATATATATTAACCCTTCTAGTAAGAAATTTGATTAAATATTATTGCTCCATTTGTGCATAAACATGAATGGTTATGAAGGGGAAGAATCAGAGGCCCTAATAAAAGCCAACTTGGTTCAATTTCACTATTTTGATCATTTTAGAATTAGTAGATTCATTTTCCCTTTTTAATGAAATTCCAAGAATTTTTCAAAATTAGAGAACTCTTCTAACGTACTCTTTTGTATATAAACGTCGCGTATTCATCTTTAATTCTATGTCTAATCATTTTAGCATTGACATATTCAGCAGTGAGTATTATTCTGTAGAGACGAATATTTCTATGAATTGGTCCATGAAAAAAGTGTAATGAATTAGAGTACGTAATAGAGACTGTCTATATCTTTAGGTCAACTCCTTGTGATGTAACAAGCTACGGGAGCGGGGTCCTAAGTAGATTACTTGTATTATTAGTAGTAGTTTATAATACAATAGCAACCAATAAACATAATGTATACTTCAATTAATATATTCTTAGCTATCAAAGGGCATGACAACAGTCTGTCAGCTGCGTCTTCGTAAATGAGACAGAAACCAAAAAGGTCTTTTAATAATAATAATAATAATAATAATAATAATAATAACCACCACCACCATAGGATAGAAATACCAAGAATAATCATATTGATTGCACGTAAAATATATTTTTTTTCCTCTTAAAATAATTGGAATACTATGGTTTAGTAGATAGTGAATATTATTCCTTTTTTTATAATACGTTAAAACAATTCGGTGAAATGGTTTTGTATCTTAAAAATTTTATTTTAGTTTATGTCAAATTTCTGGGAGGTCTTTGTTTGACACATATAAAAGAGAATTTTGCAGCCAATTGTTTCCTATTCATTTGTTAATGGTCGTGTTGAATTCCTCCCGAGTCCGGAGTTGTGGCCTAATTAGCATTTTTTTTTTTTTTGCTATTTAATAATCGTTTAAACTCGATCACAAACATCATGTCATTAGCATCACTCCTTTACTTTTATAGTGGTTTTCAAGAATCTAAAACTTCCATCACTCATCACCTTGTGTGATACAAATCATGAACATGATTAAAATCAACTTACTGCTAATTAGTCAAAATATTCCTTATAGTAGGAGTACTCTAGTACAAAAAACCCAATAAAAAACTTTATATTAATCTGAGTAGTTTTGCATCTCAAATACAGTAACATTGACCAAATTTTTTTGTTTCTGTTTTCCTATTCCTTTATTTTCTGTTGTTGGTACATTGACAAGATTTCTTTTGTCCATTTGCAATATAATTTCTCCTCTAGTCTCCACCAACAGTATATTTTAGTCAATATGATTGAGATGTTTTATTTCTACAGAAATTTTACCCAAAAAGTATTCTAAGCAGCTGTGTGATAAGACATAAACTCTCCGAGGACCATTCTTTAAACTCCTACGGCAGCTTTTTAAAGCATAGTGCTACTATACAACTCTATTATCTGATAACTAGTACAACAAATACATTAACATTAGTGGTGACATGAATATAATTCATCTAACCTTAACTGTATGTTTTGGATTCGAACATTAAAATATAAAAAAAAATTGATATATTTTTTCTAGAAATAAAATCTTTAAGCAGGCAACGTCGAATTAATCAGGACTATCAATACTAAATGCCGGGTAGGAAAAAAAATAGTACAACCAATATATTTTTTAAATTTTTGCTAGCATATGTCACGGGACACTCTTTATTGTTAGAAGAACACGTGAGTTCCCCTAATTATTGCCAATAATAAATCAATACAATGATAATATAATAGGGAATGGACCAGTAAATTAACGAACAAATCTAGCGGTACATGCTCCTTTGCAAAATGATTAAGGAGTGGCTAAGTAGTAGTTTGATTAATTGTTTAGTGGTGGATATATAAAAATGAAGGCAATAATTCAATCGTAAATTTTACTTCTTTTTTAACATAGGTTTTTAGGGGCCCGAGGTTTCTTTTACTACTATTTGACCCTGCGACTTTCTTCTTCTTTTTTCCACCTAGAGACTTTCTTTCCTCTATATTACGTTTAGCGTATTAAATATTTGCTATCATCAAATTATAATAAGGAACAAATTGTAACATGCTTTCATGTGTAAAGATTGAAATCCAATGATAGAATTGGTCAGACCAATAAAATCTACTAAAAGCCAAAATTACCTTTTACTATCTCGAAAGTATGGTCTCTACTACTTGTCCCTTCCTATTACCTAAATCTTGGTATATTTATTTAATTATTAATAGAGGTATTGCTGAATTTCACGCTATTTTTTGGGCCTTCTTATGTTGGTTTCATAATTGGGGAACTTTGCCTAGGCTTATTGAAAGATTTGACATTTGTGTACTAAATTCATTTTCAGTCTTCCCGAGAATAAAACAGAATATTAGTACATTCTTTCCCATTATTTCTAATGTAAGTTCAATCAAAGGGGTCTTCCCGACCATACACGGTGTACTTAGAAGAACTACGGAGTACTCCCTTCATTTCAAAATGGATGACATTATTTTTTTATTAGTCCGTTTAAAAAAGAATGCCACAATTCTAAATTTAGAAACATTTTTGAGTTGAAACTACTACTTTACCCTTAATGAAATGATTTATAGCCATATATCACAAGTTCCAAAAGTCTTACCTTATTTCTTAAACTCCACTCTTAATCAAACTATGACAACCATTTTGGAATGGATGGAGCATTACTTTTGTCTTCCTAGAGCAATACATAAGCGAAAAATTATTATCGAGTTCTTGCTTTACACCGAAGATGATGTTTGTACCACCAACCCAAATGACATGGTTGTATATATAAGTGGCATTATTTACTGTCTATAATCATTCCCCCTGCAGAGGCGGACCTCAGAAGAAAATTTGGTTGGCAAAAATTTTATATACGTAAGTACAAATACCTCGAAAAATTAGATATATATTACTCCATCCGTTTCAAAATGATTGTCATAGTTCGGATTTCGAGAGTCAAACGAGTTTAACTTTGACCATAATATTTTCATATGTCTTTTAAATATTTTGAATTATTAATTATTGTGACTTATAATACTTTTTATGTAGTTTCTAAATATATAAACATCGTTACAAAAAACTTAAAGATTATATGTTTAAATTCACAGTCAAAATAAACTCGTTTGACTCTCGAAATCCGAACTATGCCAACTATTTTGGAACAGAGGGAGTACTTGACACCTTAATTAATTGGCAAAGTTATGTTAAATTCAGTGATATTTCCCGCCGTATTCAAATTTTGGGTCCGCCTTTATTCCTACGAAAAAAATATGAATGCTAATTTAGAGAAATTCCTAGTAACCTTTACTAGTACTCGGATTTAGATATAATAATTGTCACGTGAATTCAATTTAAAAACTTGACGAGAATAAATATTGTAGGGCTAAAAACCGAAGCATAAGGTTTGTTCTTCCCAGGAAATTAGCTGAATAAAGAAGAAAGTAAATTTAAGAGGGGAAGTGTGCGATTGGGTATATGTAAAATCAATTCAATGCAGAGGGATGGCAAAGTACACGTCAAACAAGAGCTGATGATCCAAGTTTACCTTTTCTTCTTTCCAATGTTCTGGACCCGATTTAATTCAATGTTTTGGACTCGATTTATTCGAGTTTACGTCGAAAAGTTTTACTTAAGAGGTAAAGCCTCCATTCTGCAGATAATAATTCTAATATATGCATATTATTCAAATCTGAAATATCTAATTAAAAAACGAAAAATACTTATAAAGACTTAGACCATCTACCTTAATTGATCTCATAACTAAGCTTGAGTCTCTAACATACCACGCCATCACATTTTTTTCATAATCAGAATATATAAGTTGAATGAATGAATGAAAACAGAAGAGATAGAGAGGAGTGAAAGAAAGAATGAAGATGGATTTGTTTGCTATTCCCAATATAACTCAGTCCTTTCTAGTGTTCTCGAGCCCTGCGCTATTCCCCTTGCCTTTATTTTTAAGTATACTACTACTGCTTGAGGAGTTGACTCTTCTTTTTGTTTTTTGATCAGTTTCTTTCTGCAGCAATTAGAAGGCCCACGCCTTGTAAGTTGTAACTAAACGCCTCTACAAAAAAATGATCGGACCAACGTTAAATGAGTTAATTAGTGATAGGATCAACATATATGATTGCCAAAGCCGTAGAATAAAACTTTTATAGATTAATACACTAAATGAATTTTTAACTAAAGTACTTTTATAGATTAATACTTTAAATAAACTTTTATATTATAAATTCATCTAAAAAAATAATTAGCAGGAGTGCTAAATAGGATAAACTTAACTTGAAAAATAAGATAATCAATCTGTTATATATACTAGTACTTCCTATGTTCATGGTTATTTGATTTTATTTTTCTTTCTAATGTAATCCAAAAAGAATGATCTTTTCGAAATCACTGCATACTTTTGACAATTTATTAACTTCAATGAAGGAGGAAAACAAGAATTATAGTACTTAAATCTGAGGAAGCATGTGATATTGAAGAGTCAGTAGAAATTAGAAATCTTAAATCTCTAGTCACATAATTACATGAAACAAAAGAATGGAAGTGCAAACAAGAAGTTTATGTACTTTGTGCAATTACTCCTTGGCAAGCTATCGAATCCAGTTTCAGAAGTTAAATTCTTTATTAGTATATTCTAGGAAATTTTCATTCGGGGCTACTATGTCAATTTATATACTAGGAGTATATGCTAATACAACATGGATGATATATTATTCAAGATGTGGTGAGATAGATTGGATATGTTCGCTCTTAATTAGAAATCTTTAGCTCTAAATTAAAAATAGAGAAATCATTGGCGGAAATTGCTTTCCTTTTCGATGCACTCCAAGTAAAGCAACTTTAAATTAGTCGGTCTATTAAGTTCTGTATATCATATGATTAGAAAAATAAAAATAAAAATAAAATATAGATGCCACAGCAACAAATCCAGCGCTACTAAATGTGCTTTTCATTGGTAGATTCCTCAACAAGAAGCAAGAACTCCTTAATGATCACCAGAAACCGTCTACTATAGTTCATTATCAGTGTTTAATCCATACATGTATAATAACTGGCTTAAATTATTAAAGTTTAAAAGCATGCTATTAAATCGTAGAGACAATAATTGGTCTTCAAAGTTGGATGGTTCATCTTATTTGGAACTTTTAATATCACAAAATATTTGACATAAAAGTATATATGTACTCATTTCATATATTCCAAAGTTATGGTCTTAAATTTTTCTTGCCTGTCAAAACTGTAAGTGTCAAATTTTGATTTAGTAATTGAGCATTACTCAAGTCTATTCGAACGAAAATTTAATGATTTTGGAGTTAATGCAATCATTTCGAAGGAGTTGACATTAAATATCGTTCAACCATATTTGGTCAAAACAAAAAATAAAACTCATAGTATCACTTCAAATTTCAAAAGCAAGATATTTAAAAGAAACTTGCACCACTCCCTTCATGGTTCCACGACATTATAAAATGATCATTAGCTCCCTTCCCCATAGCAATAAGATGGTTAAGTAAGCGCGATATATTAAACTGATCTTATGAAAGTATTGAACAGTACGGTCAATATGTATATGTAAATATATAAAAGAAAATTTCTTTACATTGTCAATTTATACTGTAATGTAATTGTGCTTTACTTTCCAACTAACTGGTCTATCTGTTTAATCTTGAACAAAAACTAAAGTTCAATGTGATCGCGTCCAAAGGGGCGATCGACATATATAAGAGCTATTTCACCTACGAGATGCTTTGGTCAATTTTTTGATGAGCTTTTTCCGTGGGTAAGTTTACTTGAAATCCATGAAGACACTACACAGCAAAGAAATTGTAGTAACCAAAATTAGCGACAGAAACGTATCCAATGAACCAAAGAGAGGAAGAAACTAAGCTAGATTTTAGATGTGATGTATAAAATGGATTATCCTATTTAACCTAATTACAACAGGGGCGGAGCTAGCCTTCTGGGCCGGGGTTCGATCGAACCCCGTAACTTTGGCCAAACCATGTATATTTGTCTTGAAAAAATATTTAATATGTATTAATTATTAATTTAGAACCCCCTAACTTAAAATGACTAGAATTATGAACCCCAAAGATTTAAATCCTGGCTTCGCCTCTGATTATTACAAGCACTACTATCAACTACTGCCAAAGTACATTTGATATATATGTGAAATTTCGTGCATGCATGTGAATATAACATATTCTATCCATTTCAGTTTATAAGTTATACTGTTGACTTACCCTAAATATGAGTATGTGGAGGTCAAAGATTGGGGTAGAAGGTTAGATTGTAATGGAGTAATTTCTGTCATATATGTTATTTCAATCTTCGTATTCACCGCTGCTAATGGTTTTGTTTCCTTGGGTAGTCTTTCGTTTATATCATGACTCCCTGATTTGTTTCGAACATGTTATTCCTGTCTTGATTTATTTACATCTTGATTTGTTTCGTTAGCTGAGGGTCTACCAGAAACAACCTCTCCACTTTGATAGAGGTAAGGTCTGCGCATACATCTCACCATCCCAAATCCTATTTGTGGGAAATTTTTGGATGTGTTGTTATTGTACTTTGACTTGCACGAAGTTTACGAGAAAAATGATTATTTTTGAAATTTTTGGTTTAAAATAAATTAGATACTTGTACGACTATAAACATCTCATAGAGGCTACAATGAGAGGTTATAATTAAATTATTTCAAATTTATAATGTGACATTCTTTTAAGTACAAATTAATAAGGAAATTGTATCATTCTTTATTGGATGAAGGGAGTAAGTGTGTATGTGTGAGAGAGAGATAGAGAGATCGATTGCGAGTTTGTACTTGTACAATCACACCTCTCATGATGACATTATATATCCGGATAATTTTTGGATGCTATAGCAAGATGTTATAGAAGACTTAGTAATATAATATAACATGTAATTTGGTTCCATATATAACTTGATTGTAATAGTGTAGTATTGTTATAGAAGATGACAACCTATTCAGTGAAGTCCCACAAGTGTGTCGAAGGATGTTGAGATGTATGCAACCTTACCCCTACCTTGTGATAGGTAAGGGTTAGGTTGTTTTCTACAGATCACGGGTTCGAGCCGTGAAAACAGTTAATGATGTATTAGGATAGGCTGTGTACACCCCCCTTAATGAGCGGCCCTTTTCAAAACTCTACGTAAAATGAGATGTTTTATGCACCAAACCGCTCTTTTTTTAGAGAGAATGTTTTCAATAAGATGACTCTCTATATAAAAAATTTCTCAAATCTTAAATGTTGGACAGAAGAGATAAAGGTGCTTTTATGTATATCTAGGGTTTTAGGTAAGACTCTCTTAATGTATCTTTTGTTTTCCATAGTTATGAATATAAGGAAAGCTCCTTCACAAGTCACCATCGTACGGAACCATCAAAAACTTCAGTTTCATAGTTGTTAAACATCGTTAGGGAAAGAGAAGCAGAAGGGGGACCGTCCTAGTCATCACATGGTGGGTCCATGTCAACATGGTACTGAGGTCCCACTGGTGCTATCCATGTGCTTAATATAATGATGATATTTTTATTTTATTTTAAAAAAGACGATTTTTAATATTAAAATTTAGAGGACAATGCAAAAAGATCTTTTAAGCTTTTACTATTATGATTTATGCATACGGGGAGGGGAAGAAAATGGAGTAGGGAATTGGTAAGTGGAGGATCGAACGCTCATCATCAAGGTATAAAGTCAAATTCCAATCAATTGTATTACTAAGATTTCTCATAATAAGAGACCTCAATTCAACTAACGGGGGTTAGGTTATAGTATTTGGATAATTCTATAGATAGGTAGGGGTCTTACAAAACATCCTGCCACTAAAGGTCAATACAGCCCCGGTGATGGCTAGAAAATATAAAGTTACAGGTGTGATTTGAGTCTTGTACACCATAGAAACAATTTCAGCAAATTAACTTATGCGATATCCATAACTATTTGTCATAATAATAAGGCATCTTCTTCTTAATTGTTCACTACATAATGCAAAGATATCCGATCGAATACTTAACAGCTTCAAGAAAAACCGTGTATTTGATAAAACAAGAAATTTGTTGAAAATCAAGAGGCTTAATTCTTGTACCCAATCTGGTATTAGAGCAAAGCAAGCAAGTTGGTCTTTTTCGGATGGTGGAGGGGAAGGAAGCAATAGAAAAGGTTGTTGATAGAACGTATATTAGCTGTCAATTCTAAACTGCAATCTTCAATCTTCATATTATTCTTCATTTTATGCGAAACTAGCTAGCTTTGTTTTGATGACTGTTTTACTATGTTTCAAAACGTCTATAGGCTTACTACGTAGTAGAAGCATTACATTAACCTCTGGGTCCTGGGGAAGTGACGCAGCCGAACACGTGCTGATCACTACTAAAAATGGCTTTTCCGACCGCAGATACGGTGGGACAACGGTCGGCTAGGCGATCGTTGTCCGACCTAACAAGGCGGTCGGCTAACTAGTGGTCGCTCACAGCTTTCCGACCGCCGCGGTCGGACGTCGGACCGAAATACGGTCGGACGGCGGTCGCCTAGTTTATAGGTGGAAAAAATAATGTTGAACTGGGCGACCGACGCGGTGGGAGATTGCACAAAAATTGAGAAACTGGGCGACCGCAGCGGTGGGCTAGGCGACCGCGTCGGTCGGCCAGGCGACCACTGCGGTGGGAAATTGCTTATTTCTGGGCTGGGTAATTGCCAATTTTCGGACCGCTGCGGTCGGTAGGCAGTGTAATACCTGCAATAAAAAACCTGCAATTAGAGCTACACCACCTGTAAAAAATAGAAAAAACAGCACCCAGAAGAAGATTAGGCTTCTCAAGCCTTAATAATAGTCTAAACAAGGCTTATTGCCTTTAAATAGAAAGTTTAACATTTTACATAACATATCCAATCCGAATAGTGATCCAAACAAGTTAAAACATGTCTAAAACAAGTCTAATACATCAACAATCCATTATCACTACTCCGTTGCCTCAGAACTAGACTCAGAACCCGACTCAGAGCTGTATTGACGTTTGCTCTTGCATTTCCCCCGGCTTTTGCTCTTGCTCTTGCTCTTGTCCTTGCCCTTCTTTCCCTTGTCCGCACCACCACACATAATGTTCTGCATCATTTCCCGCATGGCTCTCATATTTTCTTCATTGCGCAAACGTTCTTCTTCACTCTTTTTCTTAAGCTCTTCGATTTCATTGCGCAAAGCGGCTTCCACCGAGGGATTAATTGAACTAGCAGGAGGAGTGTAAGTGCCAAACAAACCTGGATTTAGACGTTCTGAGGCATACTGCGATCCAAGGCCGTAAGCACTTTCCTTCTTTACTCCGCCATTCACCTCCAACCATAGTGCGGTTTCCTCTTCTAGTGTCATTTGAGCTGGGGTACTGCTACCACACTCGGATGCCTGAGTCGACATCCTTTCTTCATAGACCGCCGTAGCCTTTTCCTGAAATAAAATTTAATAACAAGAATTAGATTGACAAATATTGACGGATTTAATAACTTTAAAAGATTGAATTTAATAACTTACATATAGCTCTTTAGCGCGGTCTTCGACCCACACTTCCTCTCCTTTTTTGTTTCTGTATATATGCCTCTTCTTAAAGATTTCAGGCACACGAACTGGCCGCCCTTCTTGCCTTTCCTACAAAATTAAAAAGATGACAAGTTAGATGGAAAATTAATGTGAGTTACATAATTGAGATAAGTGTAACTGGCCTTGGGAAGCCAAATCGTGTTGCCAACTTGAGATAAGTGTAACTCAGGTCGCCTACAAAGTTCCTCAAGGTCCAACCTGGCCTTCACATTATCCTTTGTCTTGTTTCTGACATCCATCACTGTATTAAAGACAGCCTCGAAAAAATTCTTCTCAATATGCATGGGATCCAGGTTATGCCGAAGAAGATTATCCTTCCAATAAGGCAACTCCCAAAAGATACTTTGTTTAGTCCAATTATGATCAATACCATAGCCAGATGCTTTAGATGGCCGTTGGTCAGTTACCTTAGGATACACTTTAACCCTATCCCATATTTCTCCTCCTGACAACCTTCGCGGAGGATCCTCAAAATCAACCTATTTCTTCATAAAAGCATTACTGTTATTCCTAAACGGATGATCCATTGGCAAGAATCGACGGCAAAAGTCGAACCATGTACACTTATCACCATTTTTCAAAGTGAATGCTTTTGTATCTTCCATACAATAAGGGCAAGCGAGCTTACCAGCAGTGGACCACCCAGACAACATTCCATAAGCTGGAAAGTCATTTATTGTCCACATCAAAGAAGCATGCAGTTGAAAGTTCTGTTTCATTGATATATCATATGTTTCCACACCTTCATACCACAATAATTTTAACTCATCAATCAAAGGCTGCAAAAATACATCAATCGAGGCTTTCGGGTTATGTGGCCCTGGGATAATGCAATTCAAAAACAGATAAGGACTAGTCATGCACATTTCGGGCGGAAGATTGTACGGCGTCACAAATACGGGCCAACAAGAATAAGGTGTAGACGAGACATCAAAAGGAGTGAACCTATCTGAACATAGACCCAACCTTATGTTTCTTGGTTCACTAGCAAATGCCGGATACACCTGATCAAAATGTTTCCATGCCTGACCATCTGACGGATGGCTTAGAATGCCTGGCTGTTTCGTACGATCATGGTGCCATCTCATATGAGGAGCAGAGCTCATCGACGCATACAACCTCTTTAACCTAGGTATAAGGGGTAAGTAATGCATCGACTTAATAGGTATCGGCTTCTTTTTAGGGTTTAAAGCCGGCCTGTAACGAGGCTCCTCACAAAATTTACATTTATCTAATTCTGCATCATCCTTATAAAACAACATGCAACCGTTGACACAACAATGAATTCTCTGGGCAGAAAGACCTAACGTGGAAACCAACTTCTTAGTGTGGTAATAATTAGTTGGTAATGCCATGTTAGTCGGATTGAGATCATTCATAAGGTCAATGATGGAATCCATGGCTGCTTGACATATACTAAAATCAGATTTAATACTTAACAATCTAACAGCAACTGACAACTTGGAATGCACTGAGCCTTCGTGGTGCAAGCAATTCCGAGGGAAATGCTAAACACGAAACGCGGAAGAAAACAACAAGAAAGGTAAAGATAAAAGCAAGACAAAACTTGCTTCTTTTGAAAGAACAGTGAGGAACCTGTCTCAAAGCTCGATCAAAAGGGGCACAAGAATCACCTAAACTATGCAACAATCCTCAAGAGAACATTGCCTCTTGCAAACTGAATGATCAAAGAGGAATGTTCAATCGGATTCACCGAAAGCCACAAGTCCATAAAAGCCCTCACCGGGGTTTGCTCACGACGGAGACAAAAAATGTGCTCGGCACTTTCATTCAACTTTAATATTCAAAACTAGCTGCTTACAATGAAAGGAAACAAGGTTTATATAGGAAATACTAAGGGTAAACCAGTAAAAGGGTCACAGGCGACCAATAGAAATAAGCCACGCAGGGCTGAGTTAAAATGTGTTCGGCAGCCTTGACTTCGGTAAGCCTTGGCTTCGGTTCTTGATTGTCTGCTCGAACACACTTGTCCTCGGGCGCTTGACTTAGCTTCGAACACATGTTGTTGTGTTCGGCTCTGTGCTGCCCGGCGCCAAGAGCTGTTGTTCGGTAACCTTGTCCTCGGGCTCAAATTTGAACATGTAGCCCTTGGTTTCAACACTTTGCAATTCTCCTTCCGAACATATGCTATCTCCCGACATAGCCAGCTGGATGTGCATGTCATGGAGCAGCTGGGCTTGGCTTCGAGTGATTGGCCTCCTCGGTTGATCAGTTATTGCCTTCGGTTGATTGTCGAGTCCTTGATCAGCACTTTGGGCTGCGTCATCCTCCCCTTCTTGAGAAGATTTCATCCTCGAAATCGATTCATCTTCTGTCTCCGATACTTGGCCTACAACACAAGGAGTTAAATCAGCAACATTGAAGGTGTTGGACACGTTATACTCACCTGGGAGGTCGATAACATAAGCATTGTTGTTTATTTTGCTCAGCACTTGAAATGGACCATCCCCTCGAGGAGCCAACTTTCCTTTTCTTCGGTTCGGGAAGCGTTCCTTTCGGAAGTGAACCCAAACCCAATCTCCCTTCTTTAATTCCAGCTTCTTTCGCCCCTTGTTTTTCTTCAAGGCAACCTTTGCATAGGCTTCCTCGAGGTTCTTCTTCGCCTTGGCATGCAACTCGAGCAGAGCTTTGGCTCGGTGAGTACCTTCAAAATCAATAATAACATCTCGAGGCAATGGGGTTAGATCAAGTGGAATTAAAGGGTTAAATCCATACACACACTCGAACGGGGTCATGTTAATCATTCGATGCATCGTTCGATTGTATGCAAACTCCATCATGGGCAAACGATCAGCCCAGTTTCCAACCTTGCCTTTGGTCATTGCTCGAAGCAAAGATCCCAAGGTTCGGTTAACTACCTCGGTCTGTCCATCAGTCTGAGGATGGTGAGACGTCGAGAATAGTAACTTGGTGCCGAGGGCACCCCACAAACACTTCCAAAAATGACTCAAGAACTTTGAGTCTCGATCACTTACAATAGTACGAGGTACACCATGCAATTTTAACACATTAGAAACAAACAATGTAGCTACATGCTGTGCATCATCACACTTTTTGTAAGGAATAAAGTGAGCCATTTTTGAAAAACGGTCAACCACAACGAAAATGCTATCATGTCCTCCCCCTGACCTCGGTAACCCCAAGACAAAGTCCATGGATATATCAACCCAAGGTCGATCAGGCACAGGCAACGGGGTGTACAAACCATGAGGGTTGGACTTCGATTTTGCTTTCTTGCAAACGAGACAACCGTTGCAAAGCTTTTCCACATCTCGTCGCATTTTGGGCCAATGGAACTGCTCGGTCAAGATACCAAAAGTTTTGTCGACACCGAAGTGTCCCATCAGTCCACCGGAGTGAGCTTCTCAAACCAAGAGCTCTCTCCACGATGACACTGGCACACAAACCCTCCCATTCTTGAAGAGGTAGCCATCATGCCATTGATATTTCTCAACCCTTCGGCCACTCAAGATTGCGTCACGAACGCATTTCAGCTTGGGATCGTCCTCGTACATCGACTTGATGCTTTCGAATCCCATGAGCCTAGAGGCGAGAGTGGTCGCTAAGGCAAATTTTCTTGATAGCGCATCGGCCACAACATTGTCTTTACCCTTTTTGTAATGAATTACATAGGGAAAGCTCTCAATAAATTCAACCCACTTGGCATGTCTTCGGTTCAACTTCTCCTGTCCTCGGAGATGCTTCAAGGACTCATGATCACTTTTGATCACAAACTCTCGAGGCCACAAATAATGCTGCCAATGGGCGAGTGCTCGAACGAGGGCATACAATTCCTTGTCATACGTTGAGTAATTCAAGGTTGCACCCTTAAGATTTTCGCTAAAGTAAGCGATCGGCTTCGATTCTTGCATCAGCACTCCTCCGATCCCAACTCCAGACGCATCACACTCGACTTCGAATGCTTTGCCGAAGTCAGGGAGATGCAACAACGGGGCAGAACAAAGCCTCCGTTTCAACTCTTGGAAGGCCCTTTCTTGAGACTCTCCCCACACAAATGGATTGTCTTTCCTAACCAGCTCGGTTAATGGAGCTGCCACGGTGCTGAAGTCACGAACAAACCTTCGGTAAAAGCTAGCTAAACCATGGAAGCTACGAACTTGTGATACCGAGGTCGGAGTTGGCCAATCTTTGATGGCTTCGACTTTTGATTCGTCGACTTCGACGCCATTAACACTGACAACGAATCCAAGAAAGACTACACGATCGACACCGAAGGCGCATTTCTTGAAGTTGGCATACAACTTCTCTTCTCTAAGCTTCTCAAGCACTTGCCTCAGGTGTTCGACATGTTCATCCACGGTTCTGCTATAAACAAGTATGTCATCGAAATAAACGACAACGAACTTTTTTATGAACGGTTTGAGCACATGGTTCATCAATCGCATGAATGTGCTCGGTGCATTGGATAAGCCAAAAGGCATTACCAACCATTCATATAGACCGAATTTGGTCTTGAATGCGGTTTTCCACTCGTCTCCGGGTTTCATTCGGATTTGGTGGTAACCGGACCTGAGGTCAATCTTTGTAAAGCATGAAGAACCGCTCAATTCATCAAGCATGTCATCTAATCGAGGGATAGGATGACGATACTTTACCGTGATTTTGTTGACTGCTCGACAGTCGACATACATTCGCCATGTTCCATCCTTCTTCGGGACAAGGATAACAGGAACGGCGCAAGGACTCAAGCTCTCACGAACGAGGCCTTTGTTCAGCAATTCATCAACCTGTCGTTGGAGCTCTTTGGTGTCTTCGGGATTACACCGGTATGCAGGTTTGTTAGGGATTTGAGACCCTGGCACGAAGTCAATTTGGTGCTCGTTTCCTCTCAACGGAGGTAATCCACCTGGCATTTCCTCGGGAAACATATCCTCGAAGTCCTGCAAAACTTTACGAACAAACAAAGGCAAAGGGTTATCGTTAGAAAAATCATCATTAGAGTTTAGAAAGATACCCTTGTGCACGAGGCAGATCATCACTTGATCGTTGGCGTTGCCTCGTAGAATCTCACCCGGTTGCATAATTGCACAGATTCCTTTCACTTCGGGTGGTGAGTTTGTCTCTTCGGGCCCCAATTTTACTCCCATCGGAAGCTTAGCTTTGGCCGCTTCTTTCAATTCTTTCATCCGTTTATAGTCCTCGGTGACTTGTTTTGGAGACAAGGGTTTGAGTATGAAACTCTTCCCATCGAGCTTCACAGTGTAAGTGTTGGATCTGCCATTGTGAACAGCTGTTCGGTCATATTTCCACGGTCGACCCAATAGCAAATGACAAGCTTGCATCGGAACCACATCGAATATCATTTCATCTTGATACTCTCCGATTCTGAACTTGATCCACACTTGTTTGACAACTCTCAATTCTCCACACTCATTCAGCCATTGTAATTTGTAAGGGTGGGGATGCTTCATCGTAGGTAATCCCATTTGTGAAACCAAAGTTTGGCTCACTACATTAGCACAACTACCCGAATCAATGATCATCGAACACACCTTTCCCTTCACTCGACATCGGGCATGAAAGAGATTTTCTCTTTGGTTGTCCTCTTCTTCAAGAGTCATGCAGCTCAAATTCCTTCGAACCACAAGAAACATTTCCGGATGATCAGCTTTGGCAGCCTCATGATCATCATCACC
Organism: Petunia x hybrida; assembly: GCA_037355625.1. Taxonomy (NCBI): domain Eukaryota; kingdom Viridiplantae; phylum Streptophyta; class Magnoliopsida; order Solanales; family Solanaceae; genus Petunia; species Petunia x hybrida. Next base: position 248,224 of record JBBBVM010000045.1, read on the forward strand.
TTCAGCTCGGTCAGCCTCCTCGATAAATTCCTCCTCGGTGTCACTTGCTTGCTCATGGACGGTTCCATCTTCGAGCAGAAGCATAACTTTGCGAGTTGGACACTCTTTTGCCATGTGACCATAACCTTTGCACTTGTGACACTGAATATTTGAAGCACTAGGAGAGTTCAGTTGCACTTTACCTCCCACTTCTCTTGATTGGTTAACGGTCACACCCCTCTCGAAGGGTTTCTTCGAATCTCGAACATCGTTGGCACTTGGTTGGTTAGGACTCTTCCATTCTTTTCCTTGGTTCAAGGGAGTAGAAGTAGTGACTCCTCGATACCGGTTTGCCTTTTCTTCCTTCACCAATTTTTCAGCTTCGGTAGCAGCATCAAACAAATCTTCCAACGTGTGGTATACGTGGAGTCTCAACTGAGAGGGCACATCCCTAGCCAAGCCATTTTTGAACCGGATAATGGCTTGTTCCTCGTCTTCGGTCAGATCAAGATTCAGTCGAACCTTTTCAAATTCATCGTGGTACTCTTGAACTGATTTGGATCCTTGCTTTAGCTCATAGAGCTTTTGCATTTGAGTTTGCCTGTACTTGGCACTTAAGTACTTAGCATCCATTGCTCTCTTCAATTGTGGCCAAGTAGTGACTTCGGGATAGTCATTCCTTCGTCTATGCCTCTTGTCAGCTTCCCACTATGTAGAAGCATAGGCTTCGAACGAAGCAATGGCATGGGCAGCTTTTCTCTCATCGGTCATCTCATTGGTTTCAAAGATACGCTCCATTTTAAGCTTCCATTCAAGATACTCATCGGGATCACTAGTTCCTTTAAAGGGTGGAATAGTGATCTTGACACTGTTCAAGTTTGAGTCTCGAACACCACGAACCTGTTCGGGATACTCATCATCACGATCATCAGCCTCACGCTCAATATTTCTTCCAACATTTGCGCCTTGGCCTCGACCTCGAAAATTTCCACGACCTCGGTGAGCTTGCCTTCGTTGAGCGAATGGCGGCTCACGCTCATATTCGTCCTCGGGAAATTCCTCTTCATCAACCTCTTCGGCTACAGCTCCAAGGTCTCTTCGGGCCTTTGGAAGTGGTAACCTCTCTCCTCGGGGAATGCCCAAGTTTTGATAACCAGCTTGGGGATTGCCCCAGTTTTGTGATGCTTGGGGATTGCCCAAGTTAAGTTCTCTCCGAATTGCTTCACTTGTCAACTGATGCTGTCGAACAAGCTCAGCATACAACTCAGGTTTCATTGGAGTTGAGCTACTCGTTCCAGCACCGGACCCATGCATGGCCATGGACGCACTTCCTTGCTCGAGTTGAGCTACTCGAACACTTACTCCTCTTACTTCGGCACTGACACCTTGTATCGCAGCCATGAGATCGGCTAACGACACTTCGGGCCTTTCAATGCCTTTTCCTTCGCCTCCATTACCAGCCATGGTACCTGCACAAGTCAAAGACCAAACAAATGTTAGGGTTAGAAATCACCTCACACTCTCCCTCACCTTTGATGGGTGGCACTCGGGTCCACTCAATTTATGGGTTCGGATTTGATCACTCAAAGACTTGTTAACAGTGGCTCGTCTGATTGATCGGTCCTCTAAGATCCTTCAAGTTCGACAATAGTCACTGTCTCTTCGGGAAGAGTGAAGTGATGTTCGACTCGTTGGAACGGACGCTTTTAACTGAGCTCGGGGAGTCAAAAGAAATTTCTACGAAAGTTTTGGACTTCGGTCACCCCTTCGCACGAATTCCTATCAGCTCAAATGAGTTAGTACGACCTCGAGTAGGACAATTACTCCAAAAGATCCACCAACTAGAATTTTGACACGAAAGGAAGTGAGAACCTAGGAGAATCTACCCTTTGATTCCCTTTTGGAATCTCTTTCGATCACACCAACTCTTGTCCGTACAAGAGTGGTCCCTCCTTGGTATGGATAGGGTTTCACCTTATCCACTTTCCTTTTCTCAACCGACAACTTTTCACCTGGGGTTTTGATGTTTACACTTTACCCCTTTCTTCTTTAATGGAACAGTGAAGCTTTGCTCCGGCGTACGGACAAATCAACTTCGGTTCACTGAACGCAAATCTCAACAGATCTGGGCTGTTCTTTCGACTCCGGTCTCAAACGACATCGGAGGAAGTCAAGTTCTTCGAGCTCAGAACCAGCTCACCGTGTCGTACACTGTTACAATTTTTGTAACAACTTTCCGACGTACGGACAACGTTTTCAAACTTAGAACTTCGATTTTCAAGCAACAAACAAACCCAAATCACTCAAGAACCACCAATCTTCATCGGTTTCAACCTAACACGATGGGGTTCAAGTTTTCAGTCACCATTAAAGCTCAAACAGTCCAAAATTTCACCAAGAAACCCTAGTCACAAAATCAGTACGTCGGGTGCTTGTTGGAATCAGGAATCATTGGTGAACAAGAATCAATGGTTGTTTTTCCCAAACAACCAACAATCAAACACAATTTTTGAATTTTTCTTTTTAACACCTTTTTTTTTTTTTTTTTTTTTTTTTGTAAAATAACAACACCAACAGAATCAAGAATACGAAACGGAAAACAAAGACACAAACGCACGTAGAATAAGATGAACAGGATTTGGGGTTGTAGAAACAAGCCCAAACCGTGCTCTGATACCAAGATGGTGCAAGCAATTCCGAGGGAAATGCTAAACACGAAACGCGGAAGAAAACAACAAGAAAGGTAGAGATAAAAGCAAGACAAAACTTGTTTCTTTTGAAAGAACAGTGAGGAACCTGTCTCAAAGCTCGATCAAAAGGGGCACAAGAATCACCTAAACTATGCAACAATCCTCAAGAGAACGTTGCCTCTTGCAAACTGAATGATCAAAGAGGAATGTTCAATCGGATTCACCGAAAGCCACAAGTCCATAAAAGCCCTCACCGGGGTTTGCTCACGACGGAGACAAGAAATGTGCTCGGCACTTTCATTCAACTTTAATATTCAAAACTAGCTGCTTACAATGAAAGGAAACAAGGTTTATATAGGAAATACTAAGGGTAAACCAGTAAAAGGGTCACAGGAGACCAATAGAAATAAGCCACGCAGGGCTGAGTTAAAATGTGTTCGGCAGCCTTGACTTCGGTAAGCCTTGGCTTCGGTTCTTGATTGTCTGCTCGAACACACTTGTCCTCGGGCGCTTGACTTAGCTTCGAACACATGTTGTTGTGTTCGGCTCTGTGCTGCCCGGCGCCAAGAGCTGCTGTTCGGTAACCTTGTCCTCGGGCTCAGATTTGAACATGTAGCCCTTGGTTTCAACACTTTGCAATTCTCCTTCCGAACACATGCTATCTCCCGACATAGCCAGCTGGATGTGCATGTCATGGAGCAGCTGGGCTTGGCTTCGAGTGATTGGCCTCCTCGGTTGATCAGTTATTGCCTTCGGTTGATTGTCGAGTCCTTGATCAGCACTTTGGGCTGCATCACTTCGTACAATGGACGACTAGCTTCCTCCAACCGTTTATAGAAGAGTTTTGCCTCATCATTAGGAATGTGCTCAACATTTGGTTGCGATGTACCCGGTTGGGATGGCTCCTCTGGGTACATTCCAAAAGCATCATTAACCATATCGTTCATTCGATAATTATCAAGATCATCCTCGTTTGAGATCGGACCACTCCCACCGACATAAGCATTTTGAAAATGAACATCACCCCCCACATCCCTAGGCTCTCCATGATAAATCCAAACAAAATAATCTGGCATAAAACCCTTCCTATAAAGATGCATTTCAACATCTTCCAAATTTTTCCCTTTTATGCACTGGCAGTCCAGACAAGGACACTTAATTTGGCCACACCGTATAAAATCATCAAGTGTTTTCGTCTTTTCAATAAAATCTTCAACACCTACTGCAAATTCTGCCCTCATCCCCCGCCGGCTGGGATTATTTCTATTATACATCCAACTACGACTTTCATTAACCATATCTACACAAAAATTACACGTTTGAGATGCATATTAAATTGCAAATATTTAAACAAACATTTCTTTGATACACTACCAATTTTCATAAGATTAAGTAATTGTATAATTTTCTAAGTCAATTATTTTTATATTACTAACTAATTTGTTCTCTAAGATTATCATTTAGTAATTAATAACACTTCTCATTTGCAACTTATATCTATTTATTCAAAATGATAAAACTATTTACTTATCTATACTTAGTTGGAGTAATTTAAAACTATTTGCAAACTATTCAACTTAGTTGTTGCTCATCACTTATTTGATGAAATGCCTCAAAGAATCTAACTACCAAACTACACTATACACCAACAATTCTTTCTCAAAGCAATACAACAACAACAACAACAACAACAATACTAGTACACACCATTAACAACATTCAACAACAACAACACTACTAAAGGAACCCATCAACAACATTGATCAACAACAACCCATTCAAAGTGTACTCTTCTCAATGGAACACCAACTTTTTCACTACAACAACCCATTCAAAGTGTTACTTTCCAATTTATCATCTTCTAAATGTGCATTCAATAACCCAATCATTTTTTTAACAACACCCACTTTTCCAATCAACCTAATTTTTACAATACCAACAAAAATGTTAAACTAGCTTCAACAATTCCCAAACCAAACAACAACACAATGTAACCTAGTTCACAACCAAATAGCAACTACTATGTCATGGATTAATTTCATGAGCTAGAATTCAAACATAGGAAAAAATGACAAAAACGAGCTAAAATTAAATTTAAAAAAAAAAAAAAATTGGTGTTTCACCATAAAACTCACCTCAAGGGATGGTTTTGTACACCACCACCACTAATTTACTAATCCCCAACTTTGATAGATGGAAGAACTACAAAAAAAAAAAAAGATGAAAAAGTTAGGATTTTCGGATTTGGGGAAAATAGGAAGAAAACTATGAAAATTAAACTTACCAAGTTGTAGAGGAATGGAATTAAGAGATTAAGAGTATTTTTTTAATAGATTTGGGTTGGATTTGGCTTTGGAATCGGGTTGAATGGAGAAAGAAAGAAAGGGGAGAAAGAGAGAGAAATGGTATTGTGTTAAATGAAAAACGGGCTGCTATGCCCGTGTTGGTATAGTTTCTGTCCACCGACCGCCCTCGGACCGCTGCGGTCGGTCAAAAATTTTTAATTCTTGTCCGACCGCGGCGGTCGGCTAAAGTAAAAAAAAAAATTAATTAAAATTCGATGAATTATCCCACCGCGTCGGTCGGACAATGTGCTCCAACCGAATTTCGGTCCGAAATTTCGGTCTGAAAATGCCTTATTTTTAGTAGTGGATCAAGTGTTCGATCAACCGAGGCTAATGACATGAAGCCAAGCCAAGCTGTTGCACGATGTTCACATTCAATTGGCTTGGTCGGGAGAAAGCAACCATTCCGAAGCTGAGTGGCCGAGCTCAAGAATCGAAGGTTTCATCTGTAAGCTTGAGCTCGAAGAAAGGGAGTGACCGAACCCCAACCGAACACTCAACATTGACGCTGAAGTAAAGCAAACAAACAGCCGAAGGAAGAGCGTTCGATGTCAAGCTGAGCCGAGTAAAGCAACTAAGCACCGAAGTCAAGAACTCGAGCTCAAGTGTTCGAATTTAAGTGTTCGGTTGAAGGAGTGACCGATCACTCAGTTATTCAGCACTGCGAGACTAACTCCTATTGGTTGCCTGTGACCATTTACTATTTTGTCCTTAGAGTAGTTTATAAAAACCTCGTTTCCTTTCATTGTAACGACCTAGTTTTTGTTGAATGATCAATTATAGCTGTAGCTATTGTGAGTCTCCGATAGAGCTGAACCCCGACGTGAGATTTTAAAGAACTTGTGTCATTCGATATTATCATTTGAACATTTTTTCGGTCATTCAATTTGCAAGAAGCATCGATTCGGTAAGTAAATCCAATATTGAAGTCATTACAAAATAGATTTTTTACATAGCAATCGGTTTATGGACCCGAGCAGAGTTGCATAAGCAAGTAATCCACTTTAATCTTGCATTATTGCGCTCTAATCCACTACAAAGTACTTTAATAACTTTGGTGGATAGTAAAGCGTGCGCGATATGCTTTTCATCCAATTAAATGGATTAATTTACAAATTACTCCATAGTTAACAATCTTTAACCACAGTGTAAAGCAATGTCACGCAGTACTTTCCCTAGTCACATGGTAGGACATCAACTTTTGACAACCCTAAGCTAAGGTGGTAATTAATGGAAGCTAAGCTAGGTAATTAGGTTTGTGATGAAGGTCGGTTATTAGAGTTATTAATTACAAAAAGGAAAGTATCATTCACATATTTAGGGAAAGCGATATCATCTTTCGGAAAGCAAAAATTCATGTTACTATCCAGAAACAGCCAAACATGTTCTTGTGCTTTATATGAATGTGTAACATCTTTTCACTGTTTGTACGTTCATTTCTGATTTCGAGTATCTTACATCGAAACTACTTCATGATCCAATTTCTTCTTGAAGGCCAGCCTATTCCCTCCTTATTGCTTTGGATCTGTCAAAGCTAGCTGCAAACTTGCATTTCATGGAGAATGGACAAAATTAGTTTTATCTTGTTGTGTAGGTAGGCTCTAGCTGTCAATTGGAAAATTTTCGACCTTCAATAATAATCGTAAAGACAATAGCAAGTAAATTTTTTTATTATGGATGTGTATTTTTCTAGTACTCCACTTTGGAGCTGGCATGAGACATCCCTACGCTAAAATAATGGACAATTATAACCTCATAAACAAACTTTTGAAATTGAATTATGTTCAAGATCATTATTCTAAAACTTTTCTAAGTGAAATCCAGTGTTCCTCGAACATCTATTAGAAATAATCTAGAAGATAATTTTATTTTTAAAAGGAAGATCAACGCAAAGCCAAGAGGTAGGGGTGGACACTATTCGGATTAAACCGAAAAATCAGACCGAACCGAATTAGTTTTTTAATTTGGTTTGAATTTTTAAATAATTGGTTTGGATTGGATTGAGAATATGAAAACTTTAGTGTTTTGGTTTGGTTTCGGATTTCAAATCATAGAAACCAAAAAATCGAAAAAACCGAAATATATATATACACACACACAAAGAAAGGCTTTCATATTATCTCTTAACCTAAACTTGTTTAAGGGTTTTAGAGTTTGAGTATTTCAATACTTTATGCCATCAATATTTTAACCTCTTTGTATTATGGAATAATACGTGTGAAGCGTTCATCAAAAGTTTCAATCAGTTTTTACATCTTGAATGGTAAGATCTCCTTTTACTTAGGATTCATGTTTTCTCTTTATCTAGAATTATGATTTAGATTTAATGTTTAATATTTTGACTTGTATTTATATTCTTTCAAGTGTTTCATTTTAAAGTTTGTCTTATATGACAAAATCGAAAAAATCGAAAACTAAACCGAAAAAAACCGAACCGAAAAGAGGAAAACCGAACCAAAACAAATTTATTTTGATTTGGATTGGATTGAAGTTTTTCAAAATCGAAAACCGAAAAACCAAAACCGAATAGTTAAAAACCGAATGCCCACCCCTACCAAGAGGTGAAGAAAAGTTTCCACCTTGTCCACGCTAACCCCATGACGCAAAAACGACACTATGAAAGGAAAAAGTGGATGAACGTATTTTTACCATCACGATAAAAATGGAAGGTGAAGAAAACAGCAAAATTGGATGTTAATGCACCACTACACAAAATTCTAAATTATGTTTTAAATCACAAGTTTCAAAGTCTCCCTTTATTTCTTTAACTCCGCATCCAGTTAACTATCTTCACATAAATTGAGAGGGAGGGAGTTGTAGTAAGGGCCGGGGGATATCTTTTCTACACACTATCATGCTTTTAATGCATTGTATATTATGACTATTTCTAAATAGACCCATTAAAAGTGGGCTGGTGCCATTTCCATGATAAATGTTGATCCAATAACCCGGATAAAGTGATCCATTCAAGGTGAACATGGACTTTAACCTTGTTGGCCCAAGCTAAGCCTATTTCTGAGCTGTTCCATAACGGGCTTTAGCTTGATGGATATCACAACAGCTAATAAAGGCGAAAGAACTGGATGCAATACCTTTGATGCTCCAAAGTTATGTTAGCCTGCCTACCTAATTCATTTGCCAGGAATCTGCGACCTAAATGCCTCCAAACTTGCCAAAACCACATGAATGAGTTATCCTAAATTCTGCACGAATGTTACATCTCCCGTTTCAGTTTCAGGTCAAATTACGGAAGAAATTCCAAACATTTCCAAATTTCAGAGCAACGAAGAAAAACTGGAAATACTAGACCTGATCAGCAGTCCAGCCCTCAGGGTTTTGCTACTTGGATCTGCTAGACTAGGTGAAGAGCTTCAAAGAATTGGTCCAAGTCAAAATCTTACATACTTTATTACAATCAAAATTGTAATCATAAAACTTAAAAAGAAGGGTAATTAGGTTCATAGAACTATCGCAAAAATCAAAACAAATATAAACCAGAGGTACAATCCGATGGAAACCAGGTCCGTTGATACTCATGCCTAACTTCTAATTGCAGAATCGGAAGCTTCTGAATAATGGCCAAAAGAACTGATGTGGAAAATCTGAAATTATCTGACCTGTGAAGGTGAACAAAGTAAGCCAGAGGCATCTGCTCCTACAGCTGCAAGATCACAAACAGTACAAAGCTGTCCTTGCTGGGATGGAACAAAATGAGTAGAACAATAAGGGCAAGTGACATCCTTCTGGCCTCTGTATATGGGGACATATGTTGCGCCACAGACCACAAAAGGATTTCTGAAGTCATAATTCAACTGTGCAGCATCTTTCATATTTTTCTCAGCTTGTGCCAAAACCGAGCGGGCTTGCTTGGCTTGGCTTTCATTGGTTGGATTTGTCTCCAAGAGTCTCCTAGCAAAGTTGGCCGCTGTACTAAGATTGCCTCCCTTAAAGCAGACAGTCATAGCACTGTGTAATGCAAGTCTCAAGTGCGGAAGCTGCAGATTACAGTGTGTGAAGTATGCAGCCAACTCCTGCTGACGAACAGGATTATCTTTCAATTCCCTCCTCTTAAGCTCCAGCTGCAAACCTAAAACATACTCCTTCACTATGATAATCAATTCCTTGACCTCATCCACCTCTCGTCTTGACTCAACCACAATCAGGGGAATTGTGTGAAGAATGCTCAGGAATAATCTAAGTGCATCAGAAAATTTCCCAGCAGTTGTGGCCTTATAAGCAGCTTTAAGTTTTTCTTCAAGCTGACCAAATTCAAAGACAAGTGCAGGCGGACCCCTGACATTAGGACTAGCTGACTCACTCCAACCTCTTTCAATAGCAAAAGAGATAACTGGTGCCGAGGAGAAGGCACGCAGATGTGTGTGGCTTCCCAAATGAAGATCAGTGAACAAAGGCTTCAAAGGAGAGAAGTTACTAATCCCTAGTTGTCGGCTCAGCAACCGCATAGCAGTATCGAAATTGCCAGCAGCTGCATGTTCAGCAGCAAGAGATGATTTTTGGGTCCAAATCTGGCTGACAGGCATGCCAGGGGTTGGGGTAACAAAAACAGAAGAGCGAGCATTAGAAGCAGCCTTTGGTGTGTCAGTATCAGGTGGGAGATCAAGATCCTCGAGATCCCATCCACCATCCTCGTCATTTTCCTCTTGTTCTTCCTCCCCATCCAGCACCATACTGATATCCCCATTCTGCAGATTTTCTACCTCAGCAATATCAAGTGATTCAACCCAATCAGCATCTGCAGCCTCTTCATACTCCTCATGTCCACCCCTGACTGCAGCATCAAGACCACCTTCAAATATCCCCTTTGTCACCATCAGTAGAGGCCAGTCTCCCCCACCCAAGATGGGAGTTGGGGGCTGCAACAGAGATGCTTTCTTCTCCATTGGCAATTGTGGAACATTACCGCCCAGTTCTTCTGCAAGTCGTTCGGCAGTATCCTTGAGCCCGTGGACCATAGCTGTGATGTATGCAAGAGGCAGGTGACCAGCATTCTCCAAAATCTTAACACGCTCACGAACATCACCGAGGTACAAGGCATCATGGAATTGACCCATAACTTCATTTTTTACCTCAGCAATTTTCATCATTTTTGATAACTTATCCAGGTTTCCCGTTATTAGATAAAGAAAAGAAAGCCTCTCAAAGTTCTTCGTCTTCTGGTAGGCATATTCAACAATACCTGCATTGCCTTGCCGGAGGGCCTCCACCCCTAGCCTATACCAATGATCTTTCTCATCAAGCTTCTTAGCAGATTCAAGAGCTATCTCAATGTTCCCACTTTCAAGTGCTAAGTTGAAACGAGTAAGCTCATCCTTAACAAAATGAAGGGCAACCTCAGGGAAACCCTTCTGCTGCAAATAGGCAATCATGGCTTGGCCACAGAGCTCTGAATTTCTTATCATACTCATAACCTGGTCATATCTCTTTCTAAGCAGGGCCAGCTTGAAAATATATTCAGTTGAATCAATAATAATAGGACGGTTTTTTCCATCACGATCCAAGCAAAAGATAGTGTTCCCGTATATCTTGCTAATGTAGACTGGGACATCTAAGGTTTTGATGATTCCACTATCCCCATTGGGAAGGCAGTACTTGATGTGGGTAAGTGTAGTATATATGAAGACCCCATTGTCATCCCAGGCACCACTCTTAACGCGAATGGTCTCGTGAAGAGTGCAGCGGTGCACAAGCTTCTTATCAGTTATTACAATGGAATGCTTGCTAAGCAAAGCGACACTTTCCATGTCAGTTGACCAAACAACATACCTGATGAAAGGAGTCTGAAGCTCTCCAAGGACAATTCTCTGCTGGAGATCGAAGATAACAGCTCTGTCCTCTGCCCTGCATAGTAAGTTTCCAGTGCCGGCATAAAATATTGCATCCGTAACAATAGGAAGAAGGCTTTTCTTAACAAGTTCATTTTTCAAATTTTTCACCAGGACTTGGTTGATGCTCTTTTCAAGCACTGCAAACCTGTTCCGAGCAACAAACACTGCTGATCCTCCAGTTCCCCTTTTAGCATCTTGAACAGTATCACCCCTACCATAACTGTCTTTAGGTATAGTGTAAAGTTCATAGGAACCCCCATCCACATCTGAACAGATCAAAACAGCATTTTCAGTTGGACTGTAAGAAACTGTTCGTGGACCTTGGTTCAGACTGTTTGATCCAGGCCTTCTAATTGGAATCAACTGATTCTCCTTCTGAGTTGAATACTCATACACACGGAGAAAACGATCTTTCACATAAAATAAAGAATCACCGCTCACACAAAAAGCAGGGCGTTCTCTCTCCAACTTGAATACTATCATCCCACTGTCATGACCAGCTGCTAGAAGATTCATCTCAGGATGAGCTGAAAGGATCCAGAATCTGTCATGCTCCCTGCGGAAAGTCTGAAGACCAGTCCTTTTTGTAGCATCCCACACTCGAATGCTCTTATCTTCAGAATTTGAAACAATTATATCTTGCTTTGCATGGAACAAAACACATGATACATTGTTCATATGGCCTCTCAATGTGTCCACCTCCCAAGCCTTTGTATCTAGAAATATGAAAAAACAATTAGCAATGTATAGTCTCAACCAGCGAATCTGATTATTATGAGTCAACAAATGCATTGAAATTTTCATGGTTCTACCAGCTGATAGCCTAATACAAGCTGAAGCAACCTGCTTGCTATCAATTTAACTCAAGGTGAACATTCTTCTCCAAGAGAAAAGAACAACTAGAGGTTACATGTATTGTACTCCTCAACATAAAATAATTAAGAACAAACATATGTCTCTCTATGGGTACAATGAAACTACAGCTCAGCCTGAAGCTAATAAGCTTCAAGCAAGCTTTAGAGATAAATGCAGCCTACTGCAAGGTACAGACAGTTTCAGCTGAATAAGGAGTTCCCTAGCGGCTCGCAGACAACTTTTTAGTGTAAGCTGATAAGAGGCTGAATAAATTTGGATATACTATTTCTCTGGCCAAGTGCAAAACCAAAACTCTCTTATTACACAGCTAGATCGCCCTATTTATGTAAAATATGTCAAATAGCACAAACTGTTGAACTTATTTTCAACGCCAATTAAGTAGATTAGGTGCTAAAGGTTCAACAGATATGTGATAAAAGCATTTATAGCTTGCGTGCAAATACTTTAGTAGTATTATTGAGCATACCGTTCATCCGCCAGATCTTCACTTGGCGATCATCGGCTCCAGATACTATCAGGGGCAGTGTAGGATGAAATGAAGCCCAGTTAACCCCTCGATCATGACCCTCCAAGACATATTTCACTACAGCATCTACTCCACCAAAGAAGTCTGTATTCATCTGGCTCAAGCGCAAGATGTCATCAGCAGGAGAAACAGTTTTCTTCCTTAGAGCACCAATATCCCAGACCCGAACAGTCTGATCCAAAGATGCAGAGACAACCAAGTCCTCTTTGGGATGAAATAAGGCACACATCACATAATGGTTGTGCCCAGTCAAGACAGAGATACAAGTACGAGACTGCCAATTCCATATCCTGATTGTCTGATCATCACTTGCACTGACAATCCAGGGATACTCGTGATGAAATTGAACGGTGCGAATATAATCAAGATGTCCAAGCAGAGTAAATAAGCATCGATGCAGCTTATAATTCCAGACCTTTATCTTGTAGTCATCTCCTGCAGAGAAGTGTTTCAATATACTAAGAACAGTCCAATACATATTATGAAGCGTGCAAAGATATGTTAGCTTAGAAATGTCATAGGTAAATCATAGACGAACATTGACTTGCAATTCTGTTTAGTGATGATACGTAAGTTAATTATTCCAGCGGCACCGATGCACTATACACCACATCTATAAGTTTATCAATCATTAATATAAAAGTGGACATTACAGAATTGAGCCTTGAATGTGCAGAGGAGCTCACAGTACATTAGATTTTGACAATGTGTCGTGAATTTTTTGGTCTTCCTAAGGAACACATACAAAAAAGTAACATGAAAGAAATTACTCGATAGAATTTAATTTGATAAACACTAATCTAGAATATCTTACGTGTAAACAGAAAATGCCACTTGAGCCTTTTCTCAAGAAAACATTAATCAAGCCTTTAACAAGTTCAAGAACGAACAAAACTAAAGCGACATCACATAGCACTTTCTATGATTCACGCTGCACTCCACTTGATCTCGAATAAACAAAGTTGTACAATACCAAAACAGTAATAAAATTGTAAAACCACATTTCATATAACAATACTTCAGATGCATAGGGAAAAACACGTGAATGATAATACACCAGCCGATGCCATTGATCACAGAGTGCAGAAACAGATCCTCATCAGGAATTTCAGTAATTCAGCAAAAGTAGCATTCGGAATTCACAGATCACACATGTATTTATCAACGCCATCGATGCTAAAATACTTCAGATGCATAAGGAAAATTGCCGACGATATAGACTAGCCAACGCCATCTATCGGAGAGATCAAATAAACTTTTAAAAAGCTACCAAATCCTTATCGAGAATCGCGCTAATTCAGCAAAAGTAGAGCTCTTAGTTTCATAGATCACACATTTATTTATCAACAAAACATATCAGTAGATTCACACTCCATCACAAAATCAATAGCACTAATAACGTTAAAGCAATGTGATACACAGGAAAACATTACGTGATTCGATACATATACTTATCTATAATTTCACTAATTCAACAAAACTAGCATTCTAATTACACAGATCACACTATCAATAGTTCCAATAACATATATATACTTATCAAGAATTTCACTTATTCGTCGAAAGCAGCATTACGATTTCATAGAGCACACTATCGTGAAATCAAAGTAGCATCACCAATTCGGCAAAAGCAACACGATACACAGGAAAAATAACGTGCTTCGATACATATACTTATCGATAATTTCACTAATTCAACAAAACTAACATTCTAATTACACAGATCACACTATCAATAGATCCAATAACAGCTATATACTTATCAAGAATTTCACTTATTCGTCAAAAGCAGTATTACAATTTCATAGATCACACACTCGATCACACTATCATGAAATCAAAGTAGCATCACCAATTCGCCAAAAGCAACTCGATGCACAGGAAAAAACAACACGAAACAATACACACTTATCGATACCAATAATCACACTATTTCGACAAAACTAGCATTCAAATTTCACAGATCACACACATAATTCATCAAACAGATCCAAAAACAACACTAAATAATACCTCCGGAGACGAAAAGCGGCTGAGATTTATGAAAATGAACACCACGAACAGGTCCATCATGTTCATCAAAGCGATCAATGAGAGTACCCATACGATAATCCCATAACTGAATCACACCGCTATGTAAACTAGCTAAGATCCATGGCCTTTTGCTATGAAAACTTAATCCTTTTACTCGATTACTCTTCGTTTCGAATTTCGTCAACATTTTCCACACACAATTACACTTTTTGCTGTGTGTTTTTGAAAACCCTAATTGTAATTTAAATCAGATCTGAGAGAAGTGCGTAGGTTAAGGGGAGTTGTCTGTGTATGTGTATGTGTATGTGTGTGTGTGTGTGTGTGTGTGTGTGTGTTAAAATTGGGGGAAGAGAAGAAGGGGTGCGTAGATCGGAAGTTTCAGAGGAATGAAAATTTTATTTTATAGCAAGGTGGATCTACTTGATTTTTATTGGATGGATGATGGATCCGATTTGTAACATTTATTTTTACTATATTTTGAGTCGGGTCTCGGAAGGCTGAAGTATATATGAATGTATTTCTGCTTCTAGCAGAGAGGGTGAAGTATATGAATAACTTATCTCTGCCTTAGGTGAGATAGAGGTTGTTTTCGAGTGAAATTTATTAAAGTAACTTTTTAAGGATAGGTATAAGTATGTGAGATAAATTACCAAACAAAAAGTATGTGGGATACATTTATCGATATTTGGTGGATCTATTTGATATTTGATTGGATGGATGATGGATCCGAGCTATAACAACTAATGTTTACTATATTTTGAGTTGGATTTCAAGAGGGTGTACCGGTGTAGTGTACACAAACTCATCTCTATCTCGAGGAGCGAGGGCGAGGTGGCATATCTCACCCTACCTTAAGGGGTTGTTTGGTTTGGAAACAAGTTATACAAGAATTAGTTATACATGGATTAGTTATACAGGGATTAGTAATATATGGATTGTAATATTGGGATTATTTTTTATCCGACGTTAAGTTCATTGTATTAAAATTTAGATATACCATGTATAACTTAAATTTTGTGTTTGGTTTAAAGTTGTATAAGATTTATTTTACAAGTTTGCCCTTGGGCTTTTGATAAGGTATTTCCTTTACTTTGGAATTTAACAAGATTAAGGGCTTGTTTGGAAAGCCATCTTGTAATTGGATTTGGGAGTAATTGAGTGTAATTATACAATTTGGCTTGTTTGATTGACCAAGTAATTACTTGGTCGGCATAGAATTGGGTGTAATAAGTGGGCCAATTACACTCTCCAATTCTTAAGGGGATGTGAGAATTGGATGTTATTACATGGTGTAATTACAAGGTTATTTTTTCCAACTTTTTTCTTTTTCTTTTTAATTATATTTTCTTTTCATTTTTTATTATTTTTTAATATGCAGCTCTTTTTATTTTATTACTGCTACTTTTGTGTGAACTTCTTCTATTTCATTTCTTTAAATTAATATGCAATTTCGTTATCCTCTGTTCTTTCTTTATCTTTTTAGCTTATGAATTATATATTCTCCATGTAGACTCGTTGCAACATTTTTGCAACGTTCTTTTATTTTTAACTTGTGCTGGTGATTTCTTTTCTTAATTAATTAAAAGTTTTTATGAATTGGTTGCATGTTGTTTTTATTTATGTAACATTTTTTACAACATATTTTTGTTACATATTAAAATGACTAGTTTTTGGGTACGCGCTTTGCGCATGTACAAAGCACGTACCCTTATCGATAAGTATAATATTTCTAAATCACATTAATTTTAAAATAATGGATTTACATCATAAAGCAAAAATTTAAAGTAGCATGAATTCTTATATATGATGAGTTTTGTTGATACTATTAGCTAAATGGTGTTTAAATAACTACGATCGGCAGTCTTTCAAGTAGAAACTTTACCTGCCTTAAGAGATGCACGTAGAAACTCTAAATGCTCATCACATTAGCTAAAGCACAGCGAGTTTAGCGAATTTTGTGTTGTAAATTTTTAAAAGGACAACCAAAGTATAACAACTCATAAGCTAGATATTTAAAATTGCAACATCATTTGATCACAAACCACTGAGTAGGTTGACAATGAATAGTAAATAAAATATTGCACACAAAGACATGGTTGAATCTGAGGAGTACTATTTTTTTGGGTAAAAATGTGAAAAATTACCATTAACCAACAAAACAATACACCTACAGAGCACCTTATTTCTCAGCTAGCTACACCAAGAACATAAGGCCTCACACAAACAAACTAAGCACATAAAGATTGAAGAAAACTCCTACATCTATTAGCTCTAGTTGAGCTCGGTAACATTCGTACTCTCTCTTTAATCTTTCTTTGTATCTGTATAACTACAAAACTGCTATTAACAGATATTTCTTTGTATAATTTCCAATTCATAGCTCTCCAAGTATAGTAAACTACAACATTCTAGATTGCAGCCAGAACTTCCTTTTTAAATTTCTTCCAATGCTTCCTCTTGATCCACATAAGAGTCTGCTTGGCTCCTTGTGCGGAGAACTGATGTTTTGTCCATTGACTTACTGCACCCCGCACTCTAGCTATCCAGTTGCAGTCAGCAAATAAGTGTTGATGTGATTCCAGTTGCTCTTCATCACTTAGGCAACAACCTGCATCCGCTACTACTAGATTCATGAATTATAGTCTATCTTTGGTTAGTAGTTTCCCCTGTCATGCCAGCCATGCAATAAACCTGTTTTGTTCAACAGGAAATATAAACTTAATACAAAGACATGGTTAAATCTGGGGACTATTATTACTACAATTGCAAAATCATTAAAAGGGTAACCTGCTTCACGAAGCATCTCACGATCACCATTGTATGGGGAAGGACCGTACCCCGTAATAGAAATATAAGTAGTCTACCCTGATACAAATACCAATGGCCGATTCCATGATTAGAACCTGCGACCTTTTATATTATTGTGGTAAATTTACCCCCCAAATAAATTACCGTAATTCAACAGTTGAAAAGATACTATTTATTTTAATGCGCCTCAATGATATTATGAAATGGCTAGCAAAATCTTGACAAATCAAAAAGGCCGAGAAGGATCATAACATGTCACTGAAAACAGAAATTTATGATGCACCCATTAAATATTGAGTGGACTAACCTGTCTAAACACTACAATACTAATCTTCCATCTTTAACAAATTAAAAGAATGAAGTACAAAAAGTAATTACCGAAATAAAATAAGCAAGAGACTATAAACTTGATTTTTCTGACTGTAGTTCTTCAAACAGTGGGTAACAATGAAAATATTGGTTGTGATTCTTTAAGGCGAGGCAATGAGATATGCACCGTGCACGCTATTCTCAAGTGTTGCAGCTTATTCTTCTTCATGTCAAATTTTGAAATAATCAACTTTATGTACCTTTATTTTTAAAACTAAAAAAATGATACATGTATGAAATCTCAATAGCCTAATGATGAAAAATTTGTAAAGGTTTCATATATATGTACTGTAATAATTTCTCTGAAACTTTCAATGCGAGCATTAAACATGATAAGGTTAAGGTCCAATTATTTTCACTAATTAAATTGAGACTTAATTAATTGAGAATACTAAAAGCACCACAAGCAAAAAGTAAAGATGAATCTATACGTAATAGTTCTTCTAAATTTTGAAAAGTTCTACTTTTTATAAAAGTAGAAATAGGAATTTAATTGTCGAAATAGGACTTTAATTGCTACAGAGGCAAAATGATCGTTTACTTTTTGCTATAGGGATTGGCTCTTTTAGAATACTATGGTTTACATGTTTATCTAAAAATAGTTTTATTCCGTTTTTAATAATAAAATTATACTTAAAATAAAATATATCTATGTAATTACATTTGTTTACCAAACATGACACATGTAATTACATTGTAATTACCTTATAGCAAACAAACAAGTCTTTGTGATTGCTAAGTTGTGTAATTATTAGGGAGTGTAATTACTACCCTTATAATTATACTTTATAGTAATTACACTGCCTAGTAATTACACTGTGGTTTCCAAACAGACCCTAAGTAATGACGGTGCATTGCACCAGGGGTACTCTTTCACAAGGCCACCAATTCCTTCTATCGAACACCAACCAAAGGCACCTTAACGATATTCAACCGGCCGGTAAATAGGTTGCACATGATTATGTTTATTATGAAGGTAAGTTATGAACATAATAATGAGTAAAAATAGAGAATTTCTACCCGATTAAGTATTTTTTTTAATCTGATTTAGAGAAACTATAAAATATTTTGTTGAATTCAGAAAACAAATTAATAGCTTATTTGTGAGAATATGAGATTAATTTGTTGAAATGGAGTCTTTGTGGCTAGATGAGAAGTCATCTATGAATTCCACAATTCAAAAAAAAAGTCTGTGGCAACAAAAATAAGGTTATATTTGCTGGTGATAATGGTGGATCCGTTGAAGATAGGCAATGCTGATGACTTAATTAAGAGCAACAAGTATTTAGGTTGACTTTAACAAAGGGCTTTAATTTTGCAATGAGGGAGCTGAACGTTGAAAAGGATTGTAGAAGGGCAATATTGTCATTTCAGATATCTAATCTTAGTATAGTGAAACCCTGTATTATTAATTCATGATAGATGGTGGAATAAGATAGTACTGAAATTTCAGTATAAAATAATACCTGTTTTAGCTATACCAAAATTGAAGTAACAACCAAACAAGGTATAGATCTATACAAATTTTATACAGGGATTATTTGCCTTAGTACATCAAACCAAACGTCCCCTAAGTGAAGTATAGAGACTATTTTCGAATTAAGTTTTTACTATGAATTAGAGTAGCTTTTTAAGAGTAGGATAAATAACACCTGAATAAGTATGTGGGATAAGTTAGAACGAAAACAATTTGGTATAAGTAAAATAGTTTATATAAGTAATAAGTACAGTATAAAATAAAATTGCAACCATTGAAGTGTCGAGGAGGAACTCTTATTTTTTTTTATTGAATCGTAGTATTATTTGATTATACTTTGAAATCCCGAGAATGTATATAAAATAACAACCATTAAATTGTCGAGGAGGAACTGATAGTACTGTTACTTTCACTCAAACCATGGTACTACTATTACTATTTGATTAGGCTTTCAAGTCTTTTATATCTCTTAATATATTTCAATATTTATTTATGGACACGGGTTTTTCTTAGGAGGGTACATCTTTCTCTTCAAATTTTACAAGTAGCTTCGCATAAATTAAGTTTGTAGAAATTGAAATTGTTTATTCATTTACTTGAAAAATGTATTGGAGATTTGTCAGTTTTTGCTTTTTTTCTTATATATGTTCATTTTATGAAGTCGTGAACTCACACGAGCTAAAGAATAATTTTGTGCATCCTCAATATGTCTCAAAAGGTAAATCATTCTAAGTGGATGATTAGATAATTCTTCTTGCATAATTGTCAATATGAAGAAAATATAGAATTGTCGATCATTTATTAAAATCTTTTATATGCCTCCCTCAAGTATCTAGATTGCTTGAATTAGAAAGGTTCAGTTTGGAAAATTATAATACCTATTATATTGTACAAAATATTTTTAGATGATCAGAACATACTAAAACAAGCAAGTGATTAAAGTAATAAGAAATGTGAACTCAGAATGGTGGGGTTAGATAAGTTATCTTGTGAATTTGTAGACATATAAAAAAGCTTGTATTCACACTATGAATATCAAAGATTAAATGGAATGATGATGAATTACTCATAAGAGTAAGATCACTATCATTTATTATATATCAAAATAGAATGATAATGAATTATTTCTTGTCGGCCATTCATTTCATTGGTCACCTATGTAGATTTGTTACTGAAATGTAAAATAACCAAGTATAATTTATGATACTTCGAACTTAAAACGAAAGAAGATAACGAAAAGAAGATGGCAGATGATGCCTAATTAAAAAATGAACTCATCCAATTTTAATGTTTAAGCAAAAGAAAAAAAAGGTATTCATTTTTACTTTTGTGTATGCATAAACAAGTGCTACTGAGAGAATTTTGTTGTGGGATGCTATGCAATATTAGTCAGCTGATAATATAAAGCCTTCGCTTGTAGCAGGGGACTTTAATACTATCTTGTCAGATTCAGAGAAGTATGGTGGCTTGCCTGTTTATTCACAGGAATATTATGAGTTTGCAGCAACAATTGCTAATTACCAAATTATAGACTTGGATTTTTCTTCGGGCAGTATTTTTACCTGGTGGAATGGAAGAATTGAGGAAGCCTTTATTCTTAAAAGGCTTGATAGGTGTTTGTGTAATCAGCAGCTGTTGGATTTATTTTCTAAAATTGAGGTTGATCATTTAGCAAGAGTAGGGTCTGACCATTTACCTCTCTTTGTTAACTGTTCCCTGAATACAACTCCTATTATAAAACCATTTAGGTTCTTGACTTTCTGGACCACTTATGATACCTTTATGGATGTTTTATGAGAGGCTTGGGCTATGGAGGTTCGAGGTGATCCATTTGTTGTGTTTCATGCAAAATTGTATGCGCTAAGAAAGGTTTTGGAAAAATGGAGCAAAGATACTTATGGGAATATTTTTCAGTGTGTTGCCTCACTGGAAGATATTATTTTAGCACATGAATTTCAATTAGAATCAGCCCGCACTCTTGAGAATCGTGCATCTTTAAAGAGGACAGAAACGGAATTAAAACATTACCTTTTTTGGAGGCCGAATTTTGGAAACAAAAAGCTGGAATGTAATGGTTCAAGGAAGGTAATTCTAATACAAAATTCTTCCATGCTCATGTCAATGGTAAGAGGAAGAGGCTTCATGTTAAAAGAATTTAGAATAGAGATGGTGCTTGGATTAATTCTCAGGAAGCAATGGTAAACGAGGCAGCTTGGTTCTATGAGAGGCAATGCTAAGGAACCTCATGATCATAATTTTGATTTGTTAATGCATGTTCCAAGTTTGGTCACTGAGGAGAACAATGAAGAGTTGGTTAGGTTACCATGTATTGATGAAGTTCAGGCAGCAGTGTTTGGTTTGAATGGAGAGAGTGCTAGTGGTCCGGATGGATTTACGGGTAAATTTTTTCAGGTGTGCTGGGATATTATCAAGGAGGATCTTCTACAGGTTGTTCGGGCTTTCTTTTGTGATAGAGCTCTGCTGAGGTACATTACACATACTAATTTGGTCTTACTTTCCAAGAAGCCAAATGTTGTATCATTTAATGATTTGAGACCAATTAGTTTGTGTAACTTTGTTAACAAGGTTTTGTCAAGAGTTATTCATGATCGTCTCTCTAGACTTCTCCCTATGTTGATTTCTCCTAATCAGGCTGGATTTGCTTAAGGGAGAAGTATTGTGGAAAATATTTTATTAGCTCAAGAAATAATTCATGGCATTAATGATAGGGGTCGGGATCCTAATATTGTTATTAAATTGAATATAATAAAGGCGTATGATATGGTTTATTGGTTTTTTTTTTTTAAAAATGGTGCAGAGACAGTTTGGCTTTTGTCATGAATTTGTGGATGTTATGTATCAATTAGTTTCTTCTAATTGGTACACAATACTTTTAATGTGAAGCCTCATGGTTTTTTTCACTCTGAGAGGGGGTTGAAGCAAGAAGATCCATTGTCTCCTACAGTTTTTATTATTACTGCTGAGGTGCTCTCGAGGGGATTGAATTCTTTGTATAGTCATGGCTTCTACAAGGGCTATGAAATACCTAAATGGAGTCCATACATTAATCATTTGTCATATGCAGATGACACCATTTTATTTACGTCAGTTGATGATGATTCCATGCACTTGATTATGAGTGTGTTGAATACATATGAGAATGCTTCGGGGAAAAAAATAAATAAAAAAGTGCATTTTTTCTTCATGACTCAGTTGCTATAGATGATGTTGAGAAGGTTGAGAGGATCACCCATATTCATAAAAATCCATTTCCTTTTACTTACTTCGTTGCCCTATTTTTTATGGTAGAAGGAAAAAGATTTATAATGAAAAATTAGTTGAGAAAGTGACTTTGAAAATTCATGGGTGGAGTGCTAAGATGCTTTCCTTTGGGGGCAGAGCTATCCTCATCAAGCATGTATTACAGAGCATGCCAATTCATATGTTGTCAACCTTGAGTCCGCTTGATTGAGTGCTCCATCAGTTGCATAGGTTGTTTGCAAAGTTTTTTTGGGACAACTCTCAGGAGGGGTCTTCTAGGCATTGGTCGTCATGGAAGCATCTTTGTTTACCTGTGGAGAAAGGAGGTATGGACTTTCGCTCTTTATTTGATGTTTCTAATGCTCTTTTGCTAAATTATAGTGGAATTTTAGAACTGGGACCTATGTGGGGAATTTTTATGGCTAATAAATATTGTAAGAAATTACATTAGGTCATTGTTCCATTTAAGAAAGGCTCCTATGTATGGAAGAAGATGCTACAAGCGTGAAATGCCGTTGATCATGAAGTTTTTTGGTAGACAAAGAAGGTAGTGCTCACTTGTGGTATGATAATTGGACAGATTTAGGACCTTTATATTTTGTAGTACCTTATAGTTTTGACCGTGATATGTGGTATAATAGTGTAAAGGAAGTGATTAATAATGGGCGATGGGATGAAGAGTTGCTTTCTCAGCTCTTACCGGAAGATTTTGTTGATCATATCCTACAGAATGTCGCTATATGTGGTGGTTCTCTGTTGACACCTAATTTTGTCTATCCTATCTCAATAGCCGTTATTCAGGAAAAATTGTGTCGATAACCACATAATTATCCGACACTCACTCCCATCCCGAGTCATTATCTCATGCGCGTACGCCGATTAAACTATTTTTAGAAGCATTTGCACAAACAATCATATTTTTACAAAACCTGCGTGTCTTGCCCATATTTTACAATTATTTTTGTTTTAAGGATGACACTTAAATTATTTTAAAACCTTAATGTAACATATTTCTTTAATCATTTAGCCTTGCAATTATTTTTCCTTATTTCTATAATTTTTATACAGCTTATACGTATTTATACTTAATTTATACACTAGTTATACACTATTTATACACATATATATACATATACACGTTTGCACACACATCACCACATTTTTAACACTTCAGCGCCTACGTGGATCGATCTAACCCGTCCACATGTACCATCCGACGGCTGAGATCAAAGCTTTTCTTTTATTCCCCAAACGACCCCTAAACTCTTTGGCCTATTCCCATTCCCCCTCACGTCACCCCGATAATGACTCTCTCTCTCTCTCTCATCGGCGAAATGTCACGCCACGTCGTTGCATTTTTCGATCAATTTGGCCGAAAAAATTTGGGGAAGATAGCATATTCGTAACCCTCATCTCCTCTGCTATAAAACTCATACCCTTTCAACGACATTTGGATGAGGTCGTTTCCTAACCCTCGTCGATGGATTCACCACTGCCGGAAAATGCCTCCGACGTGGTCCAGGATATTCTAAACAACGCTATCACCCTGAAAGGGACAAGAAATTCCCCATGCGAATTCAATTGGGACGGGTCGATTTGACCCGACGCCGATTCGAAAACGGGTAACCCTAACTCATTTCATTTTTACCTCTGAATCTTTGTGGTCGATTAAACCTGAAACTTTCTTAGTTTTATGTGTTAATATGTTTATATGTTACATCTGATTAATATGTTTCTTAGTTTGATTAACCCTAACTCCTTTCTTGCGAGATTTGCATATTCGAACACCCTAGTTTGTTCCTATCAATCTTAGGTGAAAGTCATGACAAGTCATGAACTGGTTCTGGTCATTTATTCTTTATAATGTATTTGCCTTGCCTATTCTTCTGAAATATATGATTTCCATGATCGTGTAGTTTTACCCACGGTTAAAACTAAAAATGGCAACCTGATTTGAACATGATTAGGCTGAATTTTAATTTGTAATTGGCTTCAAAAAAGGGAAGCAGTTTTTGGTGATTGATATGGCTATTTCCCAGGATATGGTAAGTTATTTCTGAGCCTAAAGTTGTTTGAGGGTTGATTTGTGAACCTAGTCTATGCCTATGTCTGAGTGCTTGATTTTCATTGAATGTATAGTTTATCCTGCGTGATTAATGGGAGCTGATAGAGTTAGGATGAGATTCTGATTAGGGGTGATTGTCTATTTGATCAATCCGAGATTCAATGGGGATTGGTAATGGATTTTGGGCTCAGAGTTGGCTTAATTAGTTTGATTTTGAATTTAGCCCATGATAAAGTTAAAGGGAGGGAATCCAGACCTATGTGGAATTGGTTTTACTCCAACTTTAGTACTGATTGACTTAATTTTGGAAAATGCACATAAGTTTGTTCCCTTGATTCTTGGAAAATATTGCCTTGCCTTTTTGGTTGACTACCCTCTTTAATTCTAATCCCACCCCTCATTCCTATATAAGGTTGGCTGATTTCTTTTTTCTAACACAGTGAGTAACAAAAACACAACACATACGGCTAAAATTATTTTCTCTTCTAGAAACACTGCGTATCTGAAAGCATTAAGCATAACACTTTCATCTCTCACACTCAAGTTTCTGGGAAGTTTTTGCTCTTTCTCTCTTCTTGATCCTGATTCTGAAAGCATTAATCACTGCATGAACCTTACTTGTTTGCTCACTACTATCACTGAGAAGGTAAAACTATGCCTAGACTATTGCTATTTCTTATTTGAACTTGTTTCTGCCTGGGCCTTTGTTTGATCTCTTTTCATTCTCATTACTTGAACTACTATGCTTGTGTAAACTCTATCATTTTGCATCTTTGTTCTGGGCTATTTCTAGCCCCTTCTAACCTCTTTGTACAGTGCATCTAAGGGTAGTCCTAAAGACTATACCAGGGTAGTATGTACAGGTTCTTTTGGTATTACTAAAGGTCTGAGAAGAGGTCTCTCTTCCTTAATGAAGGCTGAGCCTAACCAGGCTGTTTCTCTAGTGCACACAGGGCATCCCCTGATCCTTGCTCTTTTCTGCTCTTGGCTCCCCTAGAAACTGTCCTCAACTTATGTATATTTTTAGGATTCCCTGTATGTATTCTTTAAAACAGGGATACACAGTCACGACATTGTGTATATAGCCACCCAGGGGCTCTCCCTAACCTATCTTCTCTTATGTGTTGCATCATTTAAAGTCATGACATTTTTTAAAATCATCTTAGCATGTTTTGGGTAAAATTGAGTTGTTGGGTCTTCTTTCAAAACCCGCATGTTGAGTAGAACTATAGAACGTTAACACTGCTTTACCATATATAGGCTTTAGAATCGAAACACTTGAAAGCATGTTTATTTTAAAACGCTAAGTCTGGAATTTTAAGCAGGAGCTATTTGTGTTATAGATGCGTAAACTGGACTGTTTCTGAAAATCCTAGGACTGCCCCTATTTGCATAAGTGATCCAGGCCCAAAAACTGTTTTAAAATATGGCCTCTATGTGTTAAAATAATTTTCATTACTTTAAAGCTCCTATACACTAATCTAATAGTGTATATGGGTATATAAGTGATAGGGGTCAACTATACAATATATAAACGTTTTTATAAAGCCTAAACTTTTAATTATCCATGTATTTGCATGCCTATATATACGTATATGTGCGGCAGCCTTGCATTTCTGTGTTCTGTATGACCCACTTTTGAAAAACAATCCTTTACCTAAATACTTTTCAAAATTGACCCCTAAACAAAAAATATCCATTAAGGTTAGGGCTCGACCATTAGTGACGTGTTACACCGACCCTAAATGGCTAACATTTCATTTTAAAAACAATACCATTTGGTTTTGGTCTAAATCTGAAAATTATTTATAAAACTGTCCACTTGTGCAAAACTGTTTTAAATGTTGAAGTTGCACAAATGAACCGAAATTCGGTACTCTTTTGTATGATTAGCCTTACTTACGATTAGGCATTCGTATTAGAGTTCATAAAATGCAATTAGGCTTAAATGTAGGTCTATATGAAACTTATTTGAATATGTGTGGATCAAAATTGCATAGATGTATTTATTTTCATAAATTAGATACGAAATTAACCTCCCAAGTTAGTATTGCATGATAGTATTCACAACTTTATCCCAAAATATAGACTCGGGCGGGAACCACCTTTCGTGGGACTCGGGGTAGGTCTAACACCTTGTCTCCCGAGTCATTTGCACTTCTTACCCTTCGAATCTCTGAAACCTGACTAGTATGATAGCTAAACTCGACCTTAGACGCTTAGGTGGCCTAATACACCTTAGAAACTATATTAGGCGGCGACTCCAATTCCTGAACTCAAACGAGTTACCCAGTCAAATCCGAAACCCGACTCGCTCCGAGTTGAGTCTAAAATCGGGTGCGACAGAATGGCGACTCCTGGGGATATTCAAAGTCCTAACCACAACGAGTCTTTACTTTAGGGATTTATTTGATTATTATCTTGTTATTTATATTATTATGACTTAACTAACTTGGTTTCTTTTTGTTTTTCTTTTTTCCTTTTTATTTATTTACTTGTATGAATTTGAATTTTTATGTAATTTGGCATATCTCACTCATACTCTCCCACTCCTGGGAAACGACACTTTGCATACACACGGGCGATTACATGGATCCCACGGTCACTTCACCACAAAAACCCTTTTAGGAGGGACATTTTAGAATATAGTTGGTCCGCGGTATAACCAACAATTTCAAATGATCCCACTCCTTGGCCATCCGCCTTGGGGAACCGTGTCTAGAATTACACCACTCTTTGAATGTAATGAAAATGCATCATGCCATAGGAGAAGATCCCCGTGAGCCGACTAGTCTTCAACTTGTCCAAATTACGTGACAGGTTTTTAACCTCGAAGGGACGTTTGGGCAGGCTTATGTGCATTTGAGGAAAAAAAAAAGAGTGAAAAGAAAAGTAAGACGAGAATAAAAACGCATTCTGATTTGCCTAATTATTCTCAAAAAAGGGGGGGGGGGGGGGGGGGGAGGGGTTAATCCTTTGTTTTTCTTTTTCTTTATAGGTCATAATGAGTAAAAAATTTCACTGTTTTGGAATGACTATGGGAGCACCTCCTTTATTAATTAGTTGGTGGAACAATTTGTCACTAGGTGAGCAAACCGAAGTGCGTCAACACTTGGGTCATTTGGTTTCACTATTAGAAATGGAGCTATGTAGGGAAATGATTGAAGCATCGGTGTTGTATTGGGATGAAGAGTTGAATGTGTTTAGATTTGGGGATGTTGAATTAACACCTTTGTTGGAGGAAGTAGGAGGGTTCGTATCACACTCAGGGTTAGACAAACATCGTTGGCAAGGGAGTCGCATGCTAGCACCAAGTGTCCCCACAGCGGAAGAGTTTCGTAAAAAGTTAGGCATGGTGGCAGCGTGAATGTGGAATTTTTACAACAAAAGAAAATACATTTTTCTTATTTCTACAACCGGTTTGGGTATTTGAGTGCATTCAACGACCGTAAGAAAGAATTCAAGTCCTACAATGATTGGAGGGGAGCTAAGCCACTTGCATTTGCTATCTGTTTCTTAGGAGTGATGGTATTCCCTGAAAGCTCGAGTCACGACATATGTTCGAGGCTTGTCATGGTTGCCGATGCAGTATTCAATAGAATTGATGGTTACCATTATACCATAGTTCCTATGATAGTGGCGGACATTTATCGGGCTTTAAGCTATTGCAAAAGTAGGAGCAAAATATTTCCAAGGTTGCAACCTTCTACTATAGGCATGGTTCAAAGAGCATTTGAGGAAAATGAAGGGTATACAAGAATTGTCTAAGCCGACTGGTTCCTATTACTTGGTTGGAAAGCGGTATGGGGTTCCAAAATTCAAGCAGCCAAGCAGCACAGAGAAATGGGTAAAGTTGTTTGAAAATATAACGGAGGACTCAATTCAATGGATGTTCACTTGGTTTCCTTCATCAGACTTCATCATTAGCTCTGAGAAGGCACCCTTTGTGATACTCATGGGATTAAGAGGTCTCCAACCCTATCAACCATTGAGGGTGATGAGGCAAGCGGGAAGGAAGCAAATCATACCATTGATATCAGACATGAAGGACTATCAGTTCGATTATGTTGGGGATGTTGTTCCAAAAGTTAAGAGCATTAGAAAATTCTGGGTAGGAAGACAAGTTAGGAGAGAAGAATCGTTAGCATCAGATAGATACAACACTGGATGCGAACCAAACTACAAAAGCCGGTTACGCTCTAACATAAAAGGAAATATGGTAGTAGGGCCAAGTCGAGGGAATGACATAAGAGATTGTGAGGCGGAAGCTCAAATTAGATACCGAGAATTCATGTTGAAAGCTGTCAAGATGGATAAAGAAAACAAAGAAGAGATTGAAGTGTGGAGGAAATGTACATTAGAGTTAGAGGGAAAGGTAGAGGCGTTGGAGGCGAAACTTGAACAATGGAATTCGGAGTGTGCAGAGATAGATATTTTACACTTGGTAGCGGCCAAGGGATACTTAACCAAAGCTATAGAAGAAGTCAAGGAGATTACACGAGAAGCAAAGAGAGCCAGGCTGGAGTAGGAGCGTGCTGCCTAGTCAAAGCGTCGTTTTCAATTTTTCTTTTGTATTTTATTTTTCCGAAAAAAGTCGCCATGTACCGATTTTCAAAATTGTTTTGGGGAATTTATGAGAATAATTGGAAACAAAATGCGTATTTATTTTCTTTGCATCATGACAAACTTAGAAAGGCTATACGTCCTTGGTACGTAATAGTCCATTAGTCATCCCACACCTAAATGTCGAAAGGGTTCTTAAACCGGAAATGACAAAATTGCATCTCTACATGGATTCGAAGAAACGTTTGCACAAAATATTAATCGTCTGCTTAAACATGATCAAAACTATAAGAATGTTTTGATCTTTACCTTTTTATTATTTTATTTTCAGACTATGGCTGGAAGAGGTACACTTCAATTTGAGATTTTTTCCCGACCTCCTCACTTGATCAGACTCTGGTGGGAGGATTTGGTTGTTGTCAGCAAGGCTCACGTTCAAAAGGTGTTGGGAGAGCTGGTAGCTCTCAAGGCCTACACTGTCATGCCTGGTTTGGTTGAAGCTGCCATACATTTCTGGGACTACAAGAGGGCTGTGTTTCATTTCAATGGTTTGGAGTTAGCACCAATGTTAGAGGAATTTGGAGGACTAGCAAGGTTAGAGCCTGGACCCGAGACTATGATTTATCCCCGAGACGTGGACCCTAAGGAGTTCATCGAATTGTTGGGTGCTCCTTATGACCCATATGTCGAGGGAGTACAGGATGGAAAAGTCACGTTGGAGTACTTGCACTCTAGATTTGGAGATCCAACGCTTAGGCAGGATTGAACTGGGGCATGGGAAATTCAATACTGGGAGTGGACTGAATCGAATGCTTTCATCGTTGCTTTTCTGGGAAGCATGGTTTTCCCCGAGAAGGAAGGAAAGATCGACATAAGGTTGGGAAGAGTAGTAGAAGGGTTACGTAAAGGTGCTCACAAGCGTCAAGTAAGCTTGGTTCCAATGATTCTGGGGGAGGTTTAATCGGCTCTAACTAAATATAAAAGAGGAGGAGACTTCTTCGAGGGGTGCAACATGTTGCTGCAAATATGGCTGATGGAGCATTTGCACAGTGTCCCCGTCAGTCCGGTAGCACCAAAACCATCATGGAAAGGAGGGATCCGCCCACATAGCACCCGCATGGCTGGAACAGCAGCATGGGATGACCCCGTAAACATAGAAGGATGGTACAACAAGTTTGAAGAGTTGCAAGAAGTACAATGGGTAATTGAAAGCTGTGCTGGCTTCATCATTTCCATACAAGGTCAAGACAACACTTTCTTGACATTGATTGGATTCCGAGGAACTCATCATTATGTTCCTCTAAGAATCTTCCGACAAGTGGGAATGACACAACAAACTCCACAGTTGACTGAGGGGAGAAGCTTCAACATTGATATAAAGGACATCGAGCATCCGATGTTTGGCACCATATTGACAATGTGGGAAAAGAGGCTTACTATGCATTTTGTTGTGGTCGAGACAGTAGGGTGAACCCTGCAGCTACTCTGGCTTATCCTCAATGGCTCAGCGAAGATAAAGCAAAATTTCGATCAAAGACTACACTGAAAAGGAAGACCAAAGCTCCGAGTGTCACTGAAAAATACAAGAAGCTGAGACACGAGTTTGACCAAGGAAAGAAGGAGTTAA
The DNA here is from genome assembly GCA_037355625.1 of Petunia x hybrida. Lineage (NCBI taxonomy): Eukaryota > Viridiplantae > Streptophyta > Magnoliopsida > Solanales > Solanaceae > Petunia > Petunia x hybrida. The sequence continues at coordinate 278,690 of JBBBVM010000045.1, forward strand.
GGATGACACAAGAGAGGGAGATGAGGAGGCAATACAAGGATAAGATTAAAGGGGATGAACTCAAGTATTGGACAAGCAATGTCATGGCGGCAAGGCAGGCTGCTGGAAACCTACAAGATTTGCTCAAGGGATGGGGACAGTATTTTACAGCAGTACCACTGGAAGAGAAGGAAGAAAAGGGAATAGAAATCTGCAAGTTCTTTACGAAAGCTCTGGATGACATGGAATCTGGGAAGGATCTGATGGAGACGTTCACCGATCCTCCACCCATGAGCTTGGTTCACAAGCCTAAGGAAGAAGCCAAGGAGAAGAAGGAAAAAGAAGACGTTGGAACTGATGCTTGATCTGAAGCCTCTTTTCTTTGCACGTAGTCTGGTCGGATTGAGTCGAGTCGTCTTGTCATTTTTGTCGTTGTTTTCGTTTTAATTGAGTCGTCTTAAATTAGTGGTTGTAATAAAGCCAAGCAAATCAAATAAAATTTCGTTATTTTTGGGTTTTTAGGCTTGTGTTGATTATGTTTATGTAAACGAAATGATGTGTTTGGTGCATTCGTTACTTCGAATCTTTGATAGGCCTACCTCTGGCACAAAAGAGGTCTCATGCATGGTAGGACGTGATTTTGTTTAAACTAACGTTTTTACATTTCTTTCTTTGTCTTTGGTGTATTAGTCCCCAAGTCCCTGATAGTTTGGTTTGTGCATTCTGGCCGCGCCGCAATACCGGTTGAGATCCAGAGGATCAATTCCAACACCTCCCCCTTTACCTACAAGGACAAGGACGAGACAAAATATCATCGCTGAGTTTGACAAAGTTGGAAGGAACCCCTGAAAAGCAAGGGATGGTTGCCTATGAAGACTATGCTAAGTTGGAACAAAGATTGTTCGAGTTGGAGAGTAGGATCCCTCTTGCCCGTGCTGATGAGATCGTTAAACCAAAGAAAACCACCCGCCCTAACGGCAAAGATCCACTATACCCTGAAAAAGACATTCCTTGCCCTGCCTACACCGCACCACCAAAAGCACCACAAAACAACTTACCCTCCTTCACTGTTGAAACAAAAACCATCGCATCACCTACCAAAAATCATGAAATGTATGCATGGACTAAGGAAGACCCAGACAACACCAAGGAGCAAGTCCAATGGTTGGTAGAGAAGTTCAAGCAATTCCAAGTCACCAAAGGAACCCGAGGACTAGCTTATGAGGACCTCTGCTTGTATCCTGACTTGAAGCTGTCTGAAGGCTATAAGACGCCCAAGTTCAATATGTTCAACGGTAGTGGAGACCCAATGGCTCATTCTTATTGCGACAAGTTGGTTGGGGTTGGACATGACGAAAAGATCCGCATGCAACTTGTAATCACCTAATTTTGGCACAAAATATCAAATAAAATTGCTCAAATAGCCGTGTTAGACTCTTTGGATTTTGGCCAAATTTTCCTAAAATTTAGTCTTTTATTTTTACTAAAATTATCATTAATTAGGAAGAAAAGTGAAAGATAAAAAAATTACCAAAATTACTTGTTATGTTTTCACTTTTGATTATATGTTTTAATTGTGATAGTATTATAAATTTATGTTGTTTAATCATAGTTAATTGTGTATGTTTTAAATAGTGTAGACCATTTAATGGTCATATATAGAAAATAGCATCCCCAATCTCCCCTAACCCATCAGCCCAAAGTCCACCTATGACCCAGCCCATCCTCCTTTTAATTTTCCCAAACGTACCCTAATTCCCAATTACACAAAATCAGAAAAACCAAGGGAAAACACAGGCCTATTTCAAACCCGTCGATCTCCGCCACCGGCGAAGGCGGAGACCTCTCATTTCCGGCTGAACATTTACATGCATAGATTCAGATCGCCGTCCTCTATCTACTTTCAAGGTCATTTTCACCAAATTCTTTCTCTTACGGCGTAGATCAGGGGTTTAGAACTGGAGAAAACTTTAACTCCGACGAGAAGCCTTTTTTCGGTAAATATTATATCAGCAGTGGCTGATCGGGGTTTTCTTTTCAATGATTGGTCTTCCTTTTCCTTCCCGTTTTCCGTTTTGGGTATTGTTTGACTGTGGGGTGGCGTATGGTGGCTGTGATTTTCCTGTATTGGGGTTGTCGTTGTGGTGTTTGTAGCCATGGCAGCGAGTCAGTGGGAAATAGTGAGGCTGCGACGTTGTTTGGTTGCGACACAGCAGCTATGACAGTAGTGCAACGAGGGGATGCCGAGCGAGTGGCATCAGGCTTAGTTTGATCGTGCTTTGGTGATGCAGTTTGGTTTGTGTGATTGACCATGAGGTTGTGATGATATATATGATAAACTTCGCTAGTGATATAACAGTGAGGGCATGGAGGCAGCGAGGCTGCGACAGATGGTGTGGTGGTGCTGCGACAAGGCGAGCTTGAGGCAGCTGCGATGCTCGTGGACAGTGGTGGCAAAGGCTGGTCCGATGAAAACAAGGCGAGGCGGTTCCTGGTGGTGTTCGTGATGGGAATGGGCATTGATGCTTCTAGTCGTGACTGTACTACTTGATGGTGTTGTGGCTCGACGCCAATGGCGATACAGCGAGGCGATGCTAGACGGTGAGAGTGATGATGTTGAATCTTGCGAAGCAGAACAGAGGCGTCTCAATGGAGTTGCAACATCGGTGCAGCTTGTGTTCATTAGCATTGCTTGGAAAGGAATCCTCTTCAACTGTTTCCTTTTCCTTCTTTAGATTTCCCAGTTGTTTAGTTTAGCGAAAAGCATGTTGTATGTTTTGTTTGACCAATAAACTGTTTGCTTTAGCTAAAATAATGAGTTTGGTTGGTACGATTTGGTTTGAGGTTTATCTTTCTGTTAGTGAATCTAAATAAATGTGTAGTTTAGATTAATGTTACTATGTTTGTTGTCAATGGTTTAGGTCGTTCATATTGTCATGTGTTCATATTTATGAGATGAAATCATTGGCTTCTCTTTGTGTGAAACATGTTAAGTATAGACGTCCATTAGCTTGAACCAGTGGCTGCCTTATAAAAGTATCTTGATTATGACAAGTTGTTGAATTTGAAGTAGGAAACTTGGCTTGTTCCATTTGCTTAAGCTTAAGGTTGCACTTTCCCTGTTATATAGGTTTAAAGTGTCGTGGTTTGCATAAACCTGTTTTGTATAGCACAAACTTTCCCATGATGTATTTTAGACTATGTGTGATCTCGGTCTAAAAGGAGCATGGAATCCGTATAAGATAGCTGTTTGTGTGTGTGAGCTTGTTTAGCAGCTTGCTTGTTGAATTGTTTGAGGTCTAAGTGATGTGCAAATGTCTACTTTGGTTTGAGTATGCTGGTGACTTTAGGATAATGGTCTGTCTGTTTTAGCTTAGAAATTGGGAGTCTAGGGAGGTTAAAGTGACCTTCTTTGGATTCAATTGAGTTGGAACTCAGCCTGGGATAGTTTTCGGGGGGTAATTATTTAGCTTAAATGGTTTTGGTTGGCAACGAAGATGCCAATAGCTTAACATGTGTAATCTGGTGGTGAGTTGAGTGAGATAAGGCATGGAGTGTTTAGTGTCAAAAAATTGGTTCAAAGTGTGTCATTTAGTTTAAGAATGAGCATGAATTGGACTTGTGTTGTTAGGAGTTGAATTTAGCTTGTAAGTCCAAGTTTAAAATTCAGAATTTCGTCATTTTAAGAGAGGGTAAAAAGTCAAAGGTAAAGTACAATGGCATGCTATAAAGTAGAAGATTCCCTGCCCTGTTTGTCTCTTAGTATAAGGCAGGTATGCTCAAGAATTAATTTTGGAGTCTGAAAAGCAAGTTGGATCACATGTGAGCCTTTTTCCTTTTACTCACCTCACACTCCGCCCCTTTCACCTTTCATCAGCCTATTTAAGAGAGAGATTTTGCTCACTCACAAAGAGAGAAAATACATACACACTAGTCTGAGAGAGCACAAGGAACATCTGAGGAAAAAAACACAGACTCTTTCTCCTCTAAAAATAGAGCAACTTTCTGATCTGAAGATGTCTTCAAGGGTCGAGAACAAAAATTGAGAGAGAAAGAAAATAGAGTGTGAAGAGATAGAAAGAAAGGGTTAAGAAGAAAGGCAAAGTTAGTGAGTTTAATAGAGGTTAAAGGAGTAGTTGTGTGACTGGTTTTTGTTGCTTCATCTTATTGATGCTGCTGTTTGGTTTGGCTGAGGAATGTAACATTGCTAGGCTTTTGTGATTTACTACACAAGCTGCTCATAGGTAAATCTTTATACCATTATATGTTGTAGGATATATGTTTGTTTGAAATGCTTAGTGTATGAAATAGCCTTTTAAAGACCCCAGAAGAGATGTGTTCTAATGTGTGTATGATGTATGCATTCTGTTGACACTTTAAAATTTGGGGCCATGATTATATTTCAAATATAGCTGCTATATCTTGTAATTTGGATATTGTTGTTTTATAACTTGTTCAAAATCAACCATGATTAGGAATAAAATCAGTGTCGTGGAAAACAATGAGAATTGACCATGTAAATTCGTTAAAACTGAGTTGGCTTGCGTAAATTTGGTTAAACCTGAAATGTAAGTCAAGAAAGGACATTTGGTGCAAACTTCTTCACAAATAGACTACATGTGCAAATTTCTAAAAAAGCCAAAACGAGCAGAAAGGTTGGTGCGTGGATGTAAGTTTTGCGGAAGTGGGTCAGTTTAAAGGTTTGTCATTAAGTAAAGCCCATAAAGCCCATGCTTTGTTCATTTAAAGATAAGGCCAATCTTAGAGGATAAAGAGAACAAACTGAACAACATCAACGTCACTAAAATAATTCTGACACTCGGTTAAGCAATTTCAAGTAGGCCGAAACAAGTTTAAATAAGTATCAATCGTTCATGTGAACTCATTTTAAGTTAGGAGATTTTGTTCGGGTGAAGTGCTTGCACAATTTAACTAATTTAAATTGGAAGATTTTGTTCGAGTGAAGTGCTTGCACAATTATTTCCTGAATCGAGTTTCATTTGAACACGAAAAATTAAATAATAAATCAAAACGTAACAAATCAAGGCAAATACTACAAACAACTTCAAAGAGTCGAAATGCGCCAATAAAAGCAACTGTACTTGTCACAGGACTCGGGGGTCCCTAATACCTTTCCGCGAGTCAACCGAGATCCTTACCCGGAACTCTGACCCAGACCATTTAAGAGTCAAAGGTGTTATAGGTACACCATTTTGGTCACTTGGCATACCTTTAGCTTGTCAAGTGGCGGGTACGAAATCTCTAAATAATTTGTGTACCTTTGAACATCGTCACAACCCTTTAAAACTATAATTCTTTCTTTTAAGTTGAAAAGGGTCATGACACAACTGTTCAACCGCAGTCGGACCGGAGATGCGCTGGTGTGGTACTTTAATCAACAAACAAAGAAATTGACAAATTGGGAAGCAATGGCTGGAGACTTCGTTGATAGTTTTGGGCACAACACTGATGCTATGCCCAATCAGTTCTATTTTGAGAAGTTGAAGAAGAAGCCCACCAAAACCTTTAAAGAATTTGCAACTAGGTGGAGAGATGAAGCCGCCAAAGTCCAACCTCCGCATACAAGAAGACGTCTACTTTGACAAAATGCTGAATCTGCAAGACAAGAAGTTTGGAGATTTGATCAAAATTGGGGATATGTTTGAAGCCAGACTGAAGAACGGTAGGATCGTTAGTTTGGCCGAACTACAAGCCACTAACAAAGCACCACAAGCTGGGAGCACTACCACATCGAGAAAGAAGAAGGACGATGTCTCCTTCGTGGCTCCATCACTCGATCACTCTCCCACCCACAATCACTACTACCAAACACCTTCTCCATCATACCCATACATTCCACCCACATCCACCTACCCAGTCTACAACACTCAGCCCATGTACCAAAACCCACCACCACAAAGACCACCATACCCACAAAGCCCCAACTACCAAAACACCAATGCCTATTCACCAAGGCCTCACGCTAACAACAATCCAAGACCAAAAAGAAACTATACCCCATTGGCCGAGTCCCGCAATCAATTGTTCGAGAGACTCAAAGCAGCCGGCCATATACAAACCATACCATTCAAAATGACTAATAGGTTGAAACCCTATTTTGACCAAACCAAAACCTATGCCTATCAATCTGGAGGACCTGGTCACAATACTAAAAAGTGCTACGCCTTGAGGAGCAAGGTACAAGACTTGATCAATCAAAAGGTGATACACTTGAAAACTCCAAATGTGCACAACAATCCCTTGCCTAACCACGAAGACAATAGGTTGAATTTGATCGAGCTAGATGAAGAATGCAACCTGGAGGGAACCATTGTTAAAGCAAAGGGAGATACACCAGCGCTTGCCTCAGTTGCTCAAGCCACTACAACACCAGAGCCCATCGAGTAGAAGTGGCTCCAAAGTTCTATGTTGACGTGGTTCCCCCGTACAGTGACAAGGCACTACCATGGGACTATGAAATGGAGAAGAAGAACAAATAAATGGTTGAGACCGTTGCTGCACAAGGAGTGACTAGGAGTGGGACGATTTATATTCCCGAGCACCTCGCTCAAGGTAGACGAGGCATCAGCGAGGAGGAGTCCGAAGAATTGTGGAAGAAAGTACAAGCAAAGGAATACTCCGTGTCGAACACTTGGGCGAGACAACAGCGCAAATCTCTGTTTTGGCTTTACTCTTCAAATCGGAGAGGCACCGAAATGCTTTGATGAAAGTGTTGGACGAAGCACATGTTCCGGTGGACACCTCGGTTGAAAACCTGGCTAGTATGGTCGGACAAGTCATGGAGGCTGCCGAATTTTTTTTCACGAAGATGAGCTGCCACCTGAAGGGTTAAGCCACAACAAGGCTTTGCACATTACTATCAAGTGCAAAGACTGGTTCCTAGGCAGAGTTTTGATCGACGGAGGCTCTGGACTGAACATATGCCCGTTCATTACTCTGAAAAGAATGGGAATTGATCAAAGAAAAATAAGGGAAAGCGACATGAAGGTCAAAGCATTTGATGGATCACAAAGGAGCACCATTGGGGAAATTGACCTAACTAGGTTGGTCGGTCCCGTGGAGTTCACTGTCGAATTCTATGTCATGGACATCTCCGCTTCCTATAACCTGCTGCTGGGAAGACCTTGAATTCATATGGCTGGAGCGGTGACTTCTACATTACACTAAACATTGAAATTCGAGTGGGACCACAAAGAGATGGTGGTGTTCGGTGAATGGAACAACTCCATTTACAATGAATAAACTATAGCAGCAATTGAAGGAAATGTTCCTAATGGGCAGACTTTCTATACTGCAGAGCTCCTGGGAGCAGTGCCAGGTACTCGAGGAGGACGTCGGAAAAACTACAACCCGAGTTGGAATCCCACAAACACAATCCAAGGGGGTTATACCGCACATTTCACTCCCAAGTTGGTCAACACACCACCTGGGGTCAAAGAAAGGAAGAGAAACTTTTATAGAGCCTACTGCGATGGCAGAGGCAAAAGCTATGAAGAGAGGAATTTAGTTTGGGAGCCAGTCATATTTGATTGCGGAGTGCCCTCATGAGAATTCCGTGAGACCTTACCGGCTAAGACAGAGAAGCAGCCGATGTACTCACCTGATGCTCGTCCCAACTGGAAGCGTATCTCTGAAGAAACAAAGGGAAAGCAATTTTGGATACCCAAGGCACCCGAACCAATGGAGGTAGTGATTGAAGAGCCTTATGTGCTCCCACGACCTGCAAAATGGCCTGGAGACTGTGATGCAATACGAACCAGGATCACCTGTTCGATTTATCAAGCTAGTTCACCGAGGATTCACATGGCGCCCACGATCAAAGTGTGGCCAGAATGGAAGATATCGAAGACTGCCTCGCCGAGCAACAACGATGGAAATCCACCGAGCAGACAACAAGTGACCGTTGCTGACACTGACTTCGGAAGCTATGAGGCCGTGCACAACTTATGAAAGCTCAACGATCAAGTTTGAGCCTGAAGGAAGAAATAACAAGCTCGAGCCAAAGATGAAAGCAACCGAACCAAGGAAGAGCGACGCCGAAAAGAGAATCGATCGAAAGGCTACAAATGTGCCCTAGGCAGGAGAGCGTTCGATTCCAAACGTGACCGAGGCAAACAAGCGTCCGACTCAAATGTGTTCGAGTTGAGCTTCCGAACACATAAAACCACTTCAGCCCTGCGTGGCTTTATCTCATTGGTCATCTGTGACCATTTTACTATTTTGCCCTTTTTATTGTTATCTATATAAAATCCTAGTATAGCTCATTAGAGATAGTTAGTTGATATTGAATTGAGAGAATAGAGATAGAATTGGCCGAGCCATTCTTGTTGAAGCCCGAGGCTTCGTGTATGCCTTCTTAGGCTTGGAACCGAAATGGATTTCATCCCTAGTATGAATCCTTGTTAGGTTCAAGTTTCTTTTTCTCCCTTGGATAATCAATCATGTTTTGATTCGGATTATCCATTCTTTCTTCTATTTCTGTTCTCCCCCTTCCCCGATTTCTTGTTATCCGTGTTACTTACTTGCTTCCGCCTCTTTATCTTGTCGCTTCCGCGTCTTGTCCGTTGTCTCCGATTGCAAGGCTTCAACCCACGGGTTTGCTTGTATCAGCTTGGTATCAGAGCAAGGCTTGGATTTCGTTCCTACGAATCCACTTTCCTTGTTCATCTTATCTTTATTTTCTGTTGGTGTTCCTATGTTTCTCGAAAAAGAAGAAAAATACAAAAAAATGAAAAATTGAAAAATTATCAAAAATTTGTTTGTTGTTGATTGTTTGGATTAAACAATCACATATTTGGATTCACCACTGTCTAAGGAATCGATTGAGTACCCGACGTACATCATTTGTGACTAGGGTTTTTCTTCGATTTTGGACTGTGTTCTTGACGTGGTGGTGTTGAAATTGAACCCCAGTTGTGTTTTGGTGTTTATTGATGAAAACTGTGGTTTTTGAGGTATTTGGGTCGAATTTAGCGCTTAGAAATCGAAGTTCCACTGTTTGGCTACCGTCCGTACATCGAAACATTGTTAAATTGTTAACAGTGTACGGACGACCCCATAGCTAGTTTTAGCTCGGCTTGGAACTGAACATTATCTCCGTTGTCAAGTTTACTGGAGACGACCCAAATCTTGAGCTTAATCTGTTGTTAGTGGACTGTGAACGAATCTTGAAGTTATCCGTACACCGGAGTAAAGGTTCACTGTTCCATTGAAGAAGAAAGGGGTAAACAGTTAAAATCTAAAACCCCAGGTGAAAAATTGTCGGCTAGAAAAGGGAAAGTGGATAAGGTTAAATCCTACCTGTACCGAGGAGGAAACGAGGAGGAGGTATATTCTCTTAGGTTTTCCCTTTTCTGTGTCCGGATATTCTTGATAGTGGATCTCTGGAGTAATTCTTTCTACTCGAGGTCGTACTATCGAATTTGAGCTTAATAGGAACTCGTGTGTGGGGTGACCGAAGTCCAATTTCGTAGATAATTCTTTGACTCCCCGTGCGCAGTTAAATAGCTACCGTTCCATCGAGTCATATAAACTCCTTCCGAACCTAGACTTGGAAAGTACTAGTTGTGACTTATCACTTCGGTTTCCTAACAAGAAGGCAAGGCCATCTTGAGTGGAAAAAGGCTAGAGTGGTGAGAACAATAGAGTGAGGTCACAAAAACCAACGACCTTGAGTGTATACATGAGTGGAAAGAAAATTGAGTGGACGTTACTCGAGTGATACACGTGAGGGAGTGAACTTGTGAGGTCCTTCACTTTATTTGTTGCAGCTATGTCTTCGGATGATGAAGATTATGGAGGGTATGATTCGTGTGAAGATGTTGGAGACTATGGTTCCTACGATGGTGATGATTTCTATAACAACACCGGGGACTATGGCTCTTACAAGGACGAAGTAGGTCACTATGGTGAATACAATGACGAAGAAGACTACGAAGCCTGTGAAGATGAACGAGAAGAATCTTATGCTTCGGGTCAAGAATGCGAAGGTAGTGACGCTTCGAGGCATGTTGATCCTACTTACTCTCATTGTGATGATCTTGAATATGATGAATGTGACATCGGGAAAGTCGACGATGAAGTTGATCGAGTGAACTATTCGATGTCATCTTCCTTCGGTGTCTCGTATGGAGCACAAGGGAGTAGTAGAACTCCTTCCATCGAGTTGGGAGGAGGTGGTGGAGGTTTTTCCATGGGAGGAGGAAGACTTGCAACTTTGAGTCGTAACACACGATTCAATGCTTCCAATTTCTATGGGAAGGGTGGCTCGAGGAGCACTGGTGGTTGTGGACCCGATGGGGGCAGAAGAGGTTTCTACCGAACTTCTTCTTCGAGGAGTAACTCTTACGGGTTCCATGCTCAAACTCCTTCCTCGACTTTCAACAATGCCTATAATGTTGGAAGAATGAAAGGAAGTGGAAGTTATCCTAGTGGTATTGCCACTAGTGGAGGAACAAGGAAGGCCCAAGTTGTTGGAACCAATATTCGTGGACATTCAAGCCCTCTCTTGGATGTGTCGATGCAAGACTTGGGTAAGGAAAGGTTTTCTGTTGAGGTAAACGGAAAGGGAGAATTCGTGCTCAAAATTGGTGGCGCCATTGCCAATTTTATAGACCCTTCTCTGGTTGATAAACTAAAGATACCATGCTATAGATTGATGCATCCTTACGAGTATCAAGGTGCTTGGGTTACCAGTTGGGCTAAAGTGATCATATCTCATGGGAATTACAAGAGCATAATTTGGTGTGATGTTTATCCCATGAAATATATTTCTGTTTGCTTAGGTGATCAATGGTTGCGAGACAAGAGAGTGCAGTATGATAGCACGGAGGATCTGTATAAAATTCGCAAGGGACTAAGGACTTATGACTTTGAGTCTTGCGTGGTAATAATCAAGTCACCTTCGAAAACATCCTCTTCGTCTATGCAAAGAAGGAGCAAGCAAGAACTCCATTCCGCAAGCGAAAGAGTGCCATCAAAGAGTTCTACGCACACAAGAAGTGGTGGGACAAGTGCAAGAAAAGAGTCGACCGAAGTCAATACTGTGAGCCTGAAGCCACAAGCTTCGAAGCCAAGTGGTTCCCCGACAACAAAAGAGGAGACCTCGGTTGATGAGTCTTCGAGTCATAGACTTTGGGTTGATGTTAAAAGTCCACCTACTCCAGCTATGGGTATTCTTGGGCCTCGACCCAACTCACCCGAATATGAGAGACAAAAGATCGAGAGGAGTAAGGGAGTGACTGGTGACAACTCTCGAGCGGAAAAAGGAGAGGTTGTGTCGAGTGATGTGAGTGAGTTGTCACCACCCGAACCCACACCTGACCTTGAAAAGAAAATGAGGGAAAAGAAAGAGGGAAAAAGAATCGATGAAAGTGAGGACACCCTTATTCTAACCTTAACCCTTTATCTTTTTCTTCTACTTGTTTGAACTCTTGTGTAGGTACTCTTGGGGTCAAACCGATGGAACCTCAACTCTGTGCCGAAGTAGAAAGACAAGGTGAAGAAAATCTTTCAAGTGAGCTCCACAATGAAGAAACTACTTGTGACACTTCGGAAATAGTGAGAGAAACCGAAGGCCACTCCGATGTAAGTGTTCGATTTCTTTCCCGTGAGCATGATACTTCCTTGTCTTGTGAAATTGCTTGTGAAAACTCTATACTAGTTGATGATTTGTATGATTACAATGTGTTTGCAACTAGTGTAGAATCGAATGGTCAACTTGTGAGTGAGAGTGAACCACTAGCTGAGAGGATCGATAAGCCACATCATGATGTGAGCTCGATCTTCACCGAACATCTCTTTAGTGATGAAGTTATATTTGACCTTGTTTGTGACCCTTGATATGACACACCACCAATCTTTGATAAAGTGAATAATGAGTTGTTTGATCGTACCCTTGTCGATATTGTTGCCTATGGTGGATCTGTGTGTTGTAGTGAGGATGATAATACCCTTGAGGAGCCCTTAGTGGATGAGTTGGATCAGATTATATTGATGACTCCTCAAATGTTGATGACGACCTTGGTTTGGATGCACCGTTGATGGATAGTGAACTTGTTTTCATTAATCCTTTGTTCGAAGAAAGTGGTGATGTGCATCTGACCCGAGGAGAATATGAACCACCTCGGTTTGAAAAGCTTAACCCCGTGGACAATCCATTATTTGAGACCTTCTTCGGAAGCTTGCCTAATGAGAAAGATTGTCTTGAAGGTGATTGTGGAGGTGAAAAGCTACCTCTTGGTGTGGATAAGATTGCTTTTAAGAAGGGGAGTGGAGTATTCGATGTTAGTTATCGAGTCAATCATTTAACTTACTCCATCCCACATGTTGATCATACCTCGAGTATAGTGCATACCGAAGTCCATAAGCCCCATAGTGATAAAAGTGAATTGAGGGCTCAGTGTGTTAACTATGAGTTTAGAGGTGATACGACCGTTGATCGTTACATCTTGCATATAAAGTGTCCTATTGATCTCTTCGTGTATTCATGTGTTCGGTACATTTCCTTTCTGAGCTAAGAACTTGTTGTTTCCTTTGGGGACATAATTTTCTTGATCATTATTGATGCTTGGCTCTATCATAAAAGTGTGTTTTCCACACTTTTGAACACTAACCTACTCTCGAAGTAGGAAGCTTTGTTTGTACTTTGTCTTGTTTGCAGGTCTTGTCGGTTTGATTTCGAGGACGAAATCCTTTCAAGAAGGGGAGGATGATGCAATACGAACCAGGCTCACCTGTTCGATTCATCAAGCTAGTCCACCGAGGAGTCACATGGCACCCACGATCAAAGAGTGGCCGGAGTGGAAGATGTCGAAGACTGCCTCGCCGAGCAACAACGATGGAAATCCACCGAGCAGACAACAAGTGACCGTTGCTGACACTGACTTCGGAAGCTATGATGCCGAGCACAACTTACGAAAGCTCAACGATCAAGTTTGAGCTCGAATGAAGAAATAACAAGCTCGAGCCAAAGCTGAAAGCAACCGAACCAAGGAAGAGCGACGCCGAACAGAGAATCGATCGAAGGGCTACAAATGTACCCGAGGCAGGAGAGCATTCGATTCCAATCGTAACCGAGGCAAACAAGCGTCCGACTCAAATATGTTCGAGCTGAGCTTCCGAACACATAAAACCACTTCATCCCTGCGTGGCTTTATCTCATTGGTCACCTGTGACCATTTTACTATTTTGTCCTTTTTATTGTTATCTATATAAACTCCTAGTATAGCTCATTAGAGATAGTTAGTTGATATTGAATTGAGAGAATAGAGATAGAATTGGCCGAGCCATTCTTGTTGAAGCCCGAGGCTTCGTGTATGCCTTCTTAGGCTTGGAACCGAAATGGATTTCATCCCTAGTATGAATCCTTGTTAGGTTCAAGTTTCCTTTTCTCCCTTGGATAATCAATCATATTTTGATTCGGATTATCCATTCTTTCTTCTATTTCTGTTCTCCCCCTTCCCCGATTTCTTGTTATCCGTGTTACTTACTTGCTTCCGCCTCTTTATCTTGTCGGTTCCGCATCTTCTCCGTTGTCACCGATTGCAAGGCTTCAACCCACGGGTTTGCTTGCATCAGACTGGGTCGTTGGCATCATGATAAAGCAAGGCTATGAATCTGGTAAAGGTTTGGGCAAGAACCTGGATGGTATGGTTGAGCCGATTAAAATTGCGATGAGGCTCGACAATGAGAAGGCTGGCATAAGGTATATTGTGACCTACGAGAAGAGCATGGAAGAAGCATCACTGGACTTCAAGTTCTATAAGAAAAGCACCAATACTCTCTTACATATTTTCATCTCATCTGGATACTTGGATGGCCGAAAAGGGGAGGTGTCCACAGCGCAAGGGGTGGAGTCAAAGATAGCTGATGCTGAAGAGGATCTGCTGGTGGGAGTGCAAGAATTGTTCATATCCGATGAAGACTGCTGTGTGATCCTGAAAGAACATGTTGAACCGTCTGGACTGACAAAGGCTAGATCTGGAGCCGCATTGAACAATTGGATTAGCAACCGGGCCCGAGCTTACCGTGGAACTTGGTAGAGCTGGGGGGATAGAATTTATTTTATATTTTCTAAAATAAAACCCGACTTTGAGTCGTGGAATTTGCATTTTTCTTTTTTGTTGCACATGTCTCCCTACCAACTTTGTTTTGCAAGGATTCATAAATAAAATATCGCACTATTACCTGTTTAGCTTTTCTTTTAACTTTTAAATTTTACAATATTTTATTTTTCAGCACTCAAACTAATAATCCCATTGAGTCCACAATCGCAACGTGTAATGAAACAATGGAGCTTGAAGAAACTGGAGTTGATTATGATGATTTTGATGAAACCACACAAGAAGAAATTGAAAGATTTGAAAACAAGCCTAAGCCAAACCTAGAGGAAACTGAGGTGTTAAACCTAGGAGATGAGGAAACAGTGAAAGAGACAATGATCAGCGTGCATCTCACCGCCGAAGATAAAAAGAGGTATACTGAGTTTCTTAGAGAATATGAGGACGTATTCTCCTGGTCGTATGATGACATGACTAGCATAAGCACGGATGTGGTAGCTCATAAATTACCTATCAATCCGGGCTTTCCGCCGGTGAAACAAAAAGCCCGCACTTTTAAATCGTCAGTTCTGTTGAAGATTGGGGAGGAGGTAACCAAGCAGCTCAATGCAGGAATCTTGAAAAATAGTCAAATATCCAACTTGGCTGGCTAACATTGTCCCGGTGCCAAAGAAAGATGGGAAACTCCGAGTTTGTATGGATTACAGGGATCTGGATAGAACAAGCCCGAAAGATGATTTTCCTTTGCCAAATATACACATCTTGATTGACAATTGCGCGAAACATGAGCTACAATCCTTCATGGACTGTTTCGCTGGTTACCATCAAGTGCTCATGGATGAAGAAGATGCAGAGAAGACAGCTTTCACTACCTCTTGGGGAACTTATTGCTACAAGGTTATACCGTTTGGGTTAAAGAATGCTGGAGCAACTTATATGAGGTAAATGACAACTATGTTCCATGAGCTGATGCACAAAGAAATCAAAGTCTATGTGGACGACGTGATCATCAAATCAAAGAAGAGTTCGGAGCATCTCGACAACTTGCGCAAGTTTTTCAATCGCTTGCGGAAGTATAATCTGAGGCTAAATCCAGCAAAGTATGCTTTTGGTGTTCCAGCAGGGAAGCTCCTGGGTTTCATCGTTAGTAGAAGGGGTATCGTGCTGGATCCGTCTAAGATCAAAGACATCAAAGAATTGCCGCCGCCAAAAAGCAAGAAAGAGGTTATGAGCTTCCTTGGAAGGTTAACTACATCAGCCGGTTCATAGCACAATCCATTATCATCTGTGAGTCGATCATCAAGCTACTGAAAAAAGATGTAGAGATCGAGTGGACGGAAAACTGTCAAAGAGCATTTGATCGGATAGAGTAGTACTTATCTTGCCCACCTGTGCTGGTTCCGCCCGAGCCTGGGTGACCTTTGATCTTGTACTTGTATATGGTAGATTCGATATTTGGTTGTGTATTGGGGCAACATGATTCAACTGGAAGAAAGGAGCAAGCAATATACTATCTAAGCAAGAAGTTTACTCCTTACGAGGCCAAGTACACATTGCTAGAACGCAGGTGCTGTGCGCTGACCTGGATAGCACAAAAGCTGAGACACTACTTGACATCTTATTCAACATTGTTGATATCGAGAATGGATCCTCTCAAGTATATCTTTCGAAAAACAATGCCTACTGGGAAGCTGGCTAAATGGCAAATGCTGCTCATTGAATTTGACATCACTTTTGTCACTCAAAAGGCGGTGAAAACTCAAGCCTTGGCTGATTATATGACCGAGAATCCAGTGGGAGATGACTATGAACCGTTGCACACCTATTTCTCCGACGAAGAAGTTATGTTCGTAGGAGAAGATATCACCGAAGAGTATGAGGGTTGGAGGCTATTCTTCGATGGAGCAGTGAATTTCAAAGGAGTCGGCATTGGAGCGGTAGTAGTCTCGGAGACTGGAAAACACCACCCTGTCACAGCCAAATTAAGGTTCCCCTGCACCAACAACATGGCGGAGTATGAAGCTTGCATCTTGGGTCTTAGATTGGCGGTAGACATGAACATACAAGAGCTGTTACCAATCGGAGATTCTGACTTGCTGATTCATCAGGTCCGAGGAGAATGGATAGCAAAGAACTCCAAGATACTGTCGTACCAGGAATGCATAAAAGAGCTGAAACAAAGGTTCAACAAGATAGAGTTCCGACATGTTCCTAGGCTACAAAATGAGTTCTCGGATGCTTTGGCCACCATATCTTCCATGATCAAACATCCGGACAAGAACTACATTGACTCAATACCCGTTACGGTGAGGAAGCAGCCAACATACTGCTATCATGTAGAAGAAGAATTGGACGGACAAACTTGGTTCTACGACATCAAAGGGTTTATCAAAGACGACACTTACCAAAAGGATGCAATAAGTCTCCAAAAGAAGACACTGAAGAGGCTGGCGAATGGTTTCTTTTTAAATGGAGAAGTTTTGTACAAAAGGACACCTGATTTAAGACTGCTGAGATGTGTGGACGCCAAAGAAGCTGCTAAATTGTTGGAAGAAATACACTCTGGGACGTGCAGCACACATATGAACGGTTTCGTGCTTGCAAAGAAGTGTGATTGCATAAACACAAAGAAATGTCATCAATGCCAAGTCCACGGAGATATGATTCGAGTGCCTCCTAATGAATTGAATATCATGGGATCACCTTAGCCTTTTGCTGCTTGGGGAATGGACATCATAGGACCCATCGAGTCAGCCGCATCCAACGGACATCATTTCATATTGGTAGCTATCGACTATTTTACCAAATGGGTGGAAGCTGCATCATACAAGTCAACTGACAAAGAAAGTGGTGTCGAACTTTGTCCGAGATAAGATGATTTGTCGGTTTGGCATTCCTGAGTCCATCATCACTGACAATGTATCCAATCTCAATAGTGACCTAATGAAGGCGACCTGTGAGGTTTTCTGTCACGACCCAATTTTCGGGGCCGTGATGGCACCTAAGTGTTACATCCTTAGGCGAACCACGAATAATTAAACTGACTCATAATGATAATTTAGATAGACATATTTCAATAAAATGTAGGTGTAGACATCCTTCTGACATCCGATATATATATATATATATATATATATATATATATATATATATATATATAAAATACAAGATGTAGGAAGCGACTAAACACTAAGGTGGATCAGACGGTATGCCACCGCGAACCATGCGGTTGGCTCACCGCAAGCAAAAATAGCCACAGCCTCGAACGGATCAGATAAGTCCAGCTGTCTGACTAGTAGAAGGATCTGCACATTTAAACAGTAAGTTATGAGCCAAAGCCCAGTAAGATCATCGACAGGCCCGCTAAATTACCATTTCGGGACAAGTCTTTGATAATGCATAAGCAGATAACGGAAGTACAATCCACACCTTTACAGTAACCCATAAACATTACATACGATAATATAATTATACAACAACACAAGCAATAATACGCAAATACATAACATAGTCAATAATATAAAGATACATAATATAGGCAACATATACAATATTATATTGATACTATGGCATAAGCAGTAATATAATTAACACACAGCATGGCGATGATATATCTCGCATACCACATAGGTAATGATATACCTAGCACATAGCATAAGCACACACCCTGTGCGGCTTTGTTTATAGGTCATAACGCACCACAGGCCTCTGTCCCTATAAACAACTTTACTTATAGGTCATAACGCACCACAAGCCTCTGTCCCTATAAGTCTCCACATTTAGGTCATAACGCACCACCGGCCTCTGTCCCTAGATGTAATTTCGCTTCTAGGTCATAACGCACCACCGGCCTCTGTCCCTAGAGCATATCAATAATACACCGGCACACAACATCGACTATACACAAGTCACGTTTGTGCTTTCTCCTTTTTGTATAAATATAACAAGTAGTACATAATACTATCTACTAGAAAATGCTAGTCAATTAAGTACTCGACATCTTACTTAGCAAGATCAAATCTTATCCGCAAGCAAAATAGAGGTCAAGTCTCACTTACCTCAAAA
Source organism: Petunia x hybrida (assembly GCA_037355625.1). Taxonomy (NCBI): domain Eukaryota; kingdom Viridiplantae; phylum Streptophyta; class Magnoliopsida; order Solanales; family Solanaceae; genus Petunia; species Petunia x hybrida. The sequence goes on from JBBBVM010000045.1 coordinate 296,815, forward strand.
TCGGCTCAAGTGGCTAAGGAACGACCTCCTTTCCCAAACGATGTGCCTCCGAAAGACTCCTCTCTGAGCCAAAAAAATAGTGTCGCACTCGTAAGCATGTGAGGAAAGGATTCTAAGCCCTTACGCAATTTAAGAGGCAATTTACCAAAATACCCCCGGGTCGGACGTACCCAAAACCCGTAAAATTTATGTTTCCGGACTCCCCATACTCCCACGAGTCCAAAAGTGCCATTATTGTACATACCCGAGTCCAACTCGGTCATTTTTCCCATTTCACAAATCTAGGGTTCAAACCCTCTTTCCAAGGATCGTCACTTTGATCCTCGGATTAAAGCGTTAAAAATGGGTAAGAATAGTTACCTTGTGTTTAGGAATGATTTTGGTACTTCAAATTCCCCTTGGAATCACTTTTAGAAGCTCAAAACATGAAAATAAAAATGAATGCACGCCCTAGAATATATAGCAGCCCGCAGCTTTAAAGAGTTGTACCACATGCTGTCCAAATTGTACCTCACTGGATAGCTTTTGGTAAAATACAGATAACTTTTCGTAGAAATGTCCAAATGATACGAAATTGGTTGCACTAGAACCACAACTCAAAGAGCTACAACTTTCATGTTTTGACGTTTTTCTAATTCCTTATGGATTGATCTGAAAAATTGATTTCTTTTCGGCTGAACAGTAAAAAAATAGATTTCAGCAGCTTTTTGGCTTCGCACCAGATCAGCCACTGTTTTTGGGTCCAAACGGGACCCTACGAAGCTCGGAATGACCCCAAATTTTGTACACAAGTCATACAAGACTTGTGTGATATGCTCGTCAAGACGGAACTCAATTCGGATCTCTAGAACTCAAAAAGTGGGTCCCACGGGAAAGGGTCAAATTTCGACTTTCGCCAAAATAGCGAATTTTAATCAAATGACTCCGGAATCCAAATTCGAAAGTTGCTACAAGTCAAAAATGACGATACGAACCTAACGGAACCCTCAGATCTCTCATCGGAGTTCGTTTACTCAAATCGAGCTCGAAAACCTCTTTTAACCTTTTTAAACTTCCGCAACGGAGACTTTATCAAAAGTCCTATCAAACGAGGTCCGTTTTCACTTCTGAAGGTTGCTACAGGTCATAAATTACCATACGAACCTAACGCAACTTTCAGATTTCTTATCAGAGCTCATTTGCTCAAATCGAGCTCCGAAACCTCTTTTAGCCTTAACGAATATCCGAAACGGATGTCTTTCTCCGATACCTATCTAACAATGTTCGTTTTAGCTAAAAAATTTCAGGCATGTCATAATGGACCTTACGGAGGTCTTGGGATTATCGACACGCAAAATCGAGGTCCCGATTCCCGAAACGACTATTTGAGGTCGTTACAATCTCCCCCACTTAGACTCTCGTTCGTCCTCGGACGAGCCCGAGTGTAAGGTAAGATTCACATTTTCACGAAAATAATTACACGGATTTTCGAGGACTCTCGCTACTATCCAAAATCATAAACAACAATATAACTTTCAGGCTTTAGAGATTGAAATCATACCTGAATTATTGAAAAGGCGAGGATACTTCTCCCGCATGTCGGACTCGAGTTCCCAAGTGGCCTCTTCGCTAGGACGATTCTTCCATAGCACTTTAACCAACGGGATCTCTTTCGACCTTAGCTTACGGATCTCTCTAGCCGCAATAGCAATCGGCTCCTCCAAATAAACCAAGTCCTCGTCGATCTCGACAGAAGCCATATCAATCACATGGGATGGATCATGAACATACTTTCGGAGCATAGATACGTGGAATACCGGATGAACTGACAGAGATGGAGGCAAAGCAAGCCTATATGCAACGGCGCCAGTGCGCTCCAAGACCTCAAAAGGACCAATGAACCTCGGACTAAGCTTGTCCTTTTTCCCGAATCTCATAACACCCTTCATCGGTGATACTTTAAGAAACACCCGGTCACCTACCATAAACACCAAATCTCTCCTCCTCCGATCCGCATAAGATATCTGTCGACTCTGAGCTGTGCGGAGCCGATCCTGAATGATTCGGACCTTATCTAAGGTCTGCTGAACTAGATCCGGACCCAACACCTTCACCTCTCCTGGTTCAAACAAACCAACTGGAGAACGACATCGGCGGCCATATAATGCCTCAAACGGAGCCATCTGGATAGAAGACTGATAACTGTTATTATAGGCAAATTCCGCCAAAGGCAAATAAATGTCCCAATGGCCTCCAAAGTCAATAGCAGAAGCCCTCAGCATATCCTCAAGAATCTGGATGGTCCTCTCGGACTGACCATCAGTCTGAGGATGAAATGCGGTGCTAAGATCCACTCGGGTACCCAGCTCCTTCTGAAATGATCTCCAGAACTGAGCTGTGAACTGAGTACCGCGATCTGATATAATAGAGACTGGAGCACCATGCAATCTCACAATCTGCTCGATAAAGATACGAGCTAAGTGCTCCGATGAATAAGTAGTCCTCACGGGGATGAAATGAGCTGACTTAGTGAGACGATCCACCACTACCCATACTGAATCATGCCTGCCCAAGGTCAAAGGCAATCCAACCACAAAGTCCATAGTAATATGCTCCCATTTCCATTCCGGAATCGGCATGGACTGAGTCACCCCGGCTGGCCTTCTATGCTCATACTTTACCTGCTGACAATTTAAGCACCGAGACACATGATCAGCAACATCTCTCTTCATTCCCTTCCACCAATATAACTCCCGAAGATCTTGATACATCTTCGTAATACAAGGATGAATAGAATACCGAGAACTGTGTGCCTCTGCCAATATCAGCTGCCTCAACTCCCCAACATTCGGAACACACAACCGACCGTTGAGCCGCAGTACAACATCATCTCCGATCATAAATGAGGTCACTCCCCCACTTAAAACTCTATCTCGAATATCACGCAAATATGAATCATCAAATTGCTTTTCCTTGATCTGGGAAGCTAGGGATGACTGAGTCCCTATATAAGCAAAAACTCGGTCTGGCACAGAATAATCAAATCGAACTCCACTAATGGACAAGGCCTGCAACTCTCGAGCTAGTGGTCTCATATCAACATCAAGATAGGCAAGGCTACCCATAGACTTCCTGCTCAGAGCATCAGCCACAACCTTAGCTTTCCCGGGATGATACCGAATAGCGATGTCATAATCCTTAAGCAACTCCAACCATCGGCACTGTCTCCCGTTCAAGTCCTTCTGGGTGAACAGATACTGGAGACTCTTATGATCAGTGAAAATCTCACAAGGCTCACCATATAAATAATGCCTCCACAACTTCAATGCAAATACCACCGCCAATAACTCTAGATCGTGGACAGGGTAGTTCTTCTCATGCACTTTCAGTTGTCTCGAGGCATAAGCTATCACCTTGCCATTCTGCATCAAAACACCACCTAAGCCAATACCAGAAGCATCACAATAGACTGTGAATCCCCCGGATCCACTAGGCAAGGCCAATACGGGTGCTGTAGTCAAAACAGTCTTGAGCCTCTGAAAGCTAGACTCACAAGCAGCAGACCATAGAAAAGGAACATTCTTCTGCGTCAATTTAGTCAGTGGTGCCGATATAGAAGAAAATCCCTCCACGAAACGTCGATAATAGCCTGCCAAGCCTAAGAAACTCCGATACTCTGTTGGAGAAGTAGGCCTAGGCCAATTCTGAACGGCCTCCACCTTCTTGGGATCAACACCAATACCGTCCTTGGTCACCACGTGACCCAGGAATGACACGGTATCCAGCCAGAACTCACATTTAGAGAATTTAGCATACAATTCATGGTCTCTCAAGGTCTGAAGGATAATCTTCAAGTGATGCTCATGCTCCCCTCGGCTCCTTGAATATGTAAGGATGTCATCAATGAACACAATAACAAAAGAATCAAGATATGGCTTGAACACACGGTTCATAAGATCCATAAAGGCGGCCGGAGCATTTTTAAGCCCAAATGACATGACAAGAAACTCATAGTGCCCATATCTCGTACGGAAAGCAGTCTTAGAAATATCCTCAGGCCGAATCCTCAACTGATGATACCCCGATCTTAAGTCAATCTTGGAAAAATGAGTAGCACCCTGAAGCTGATCAAATAAATCATCTATACGCGGTAAAGGATACCTGTTCTTGATAGTCACTTTGTTCAATTGCCGATAATCAATACACATGCGCATAGAACCATCCTTCTTCTTTACAAAAAGAACCGGAGCACTCCAAGGAGAGACACTGGGTCTAATGAAACCCTTATCAAGAAAATTTTGAATTTGCTCCTTCAATTCCCTCAACTCAGCAGGAGCCATACGATATGGGGGAATAGATATAGGCTGAGTACCTAGCAATATATCAATACAGAACTCAATCTCCCGCATAGGAGGCAAACCCGGCAAGTCATCGGGAAAGACCTCTGGATACTCGCATACTACCGGTACTCGATCAATAGATACCTCCTCCACTCGAACATCTCGAATAGAAGCAATATACCCTTCGCACCCGCGAGCTATCATCTTCTGAGCCTTCATGAATGATATGATCTTGTTCCTCGGAGAAGACCTGGAACCCTTCCAAATAGCCTTAGGCTCACCTTCGGCACCTACAGTCACGGACTTGGCATGGCAATCCAACGTCGCGTGACAGGATGCCAACCAATCCATGCCCATGATCACATCAAATTCCACCATATCTAGCAACATCAAGTCTACTAGAGACTCAACACCACAAATAGAAATCACACACTCCCGATACCCTTTATCTACACATATAGGATCTCCGACAGGCGTTGCCACCATAAATGTAGCATCAATAAAAACCAGATCCTTGCTCAAGCAAGGTGAAAATCCAGGAGACACATAAGAGAAAGTAGATCCCGGATCTATAAGGGCAAAGGCACTGCAGCCACAAACAGAAAGAGTACCTGTGATCACATCATTGGATGCCTCGGCATCCTGGCGTGTCATAGCAAAAACCTGAGCCGAACCTCCAGGACCAGGAGCTCTCTGAACCGGCTGCCTAGGAGGAACCTGAGTGACAGGCCTAGCTGCCTGAGGAGAAGACCGAACCATAGCAGCAGAACTCTGATGTCCCGCGGAGGTAGGTCCAGATGAAGTAACATAGGGGCAATCCCTAACAAAGTGCCTGGGATCCCCACACTGGTAACAAGCCTTACTACCGCCTCCTCTGCGTCCACCTCCGGGCCTGCACCTCCCATAGTGCCTCTGACGGCATCTCCCACAAACAGGTGGAACAGACTGAGATGAATCCCCACGCCTCTGAGACGGCTGAGGCCTCTGAAAACCCGACGAAGTACCCTGAGATGGTAAAGCAGCGGCCTGGGGAAGCCTAGGCTGAGTATGACCACGAAAACTCTGGCCACCATGTGAGGGGCCACCAGAAGTACCAGAATATCGCACCCTCTTGCTCGCCCTCTCTGCATCTGCTCTAGCATGAATGTCCTCCATACGCCTCGCAATATCAACCACATCATAATAAGACTTGTTGCCAATATGTGAGGCAACAGCCACCTGAAGACGAGGGTGAAGACCCTCAACAAATCTAAGAACCTTGTCTCTCTCCAGCATAACCATAGCAGGCGCATACTGAGATAACTCTAAAAATCTGGTATCATAAGCAGTCACGGACTTGCCTCCCTGTCTCAACAACTCAAACTCGCATCTCTGGGCATCAAGATGACTCTGAGGCACAAATCTACTCATAAACATAGCAACGAACTCGGTCCTAGTCAAGGGAGGAAGATCACTCGACCTCTGTCTCATCATAGAAGACCACCAAGTCTCGGCATCACCGGACAAACGGAAAGAAGCACATCTCACACCAAGGGTGTCCCTAGTACCCAATACAGAAAATATCTTCTCACATTTCTGAATATACCTCTGGGCAGTGCAAGTAGCTGGGGTACCATCGAACTCGGGAGGCTTGAGCTTCATGAAGGACTCAATCCTCCGAGCTACCTCCTCGTCACTCATAGAAATAGCAGGAATAGAATGACCCAACTGAATACCCGACTGAGGAGCCAAAGTGGAAGGCTGAGCAATAGGGCTAATAACTGGAGTAGACTAAGGAATCACCGGAGTAGCCTCAGGAGTCGGCGTACTCATAGCTGGAGTAGTTGGCTGGGGTACCGCAAAAGGTACTGGCATATCGCCCATAGGCGAGGCCTGAGATCCAAGCATGCCCATCCTCCGCAATAGAACATCGGCAGGAATAGATACCGTTGTGCCCGGCACAAGAGAAGGCATAGTCGATGGGACATGTGCGACGGGTATCTCAGAAGACACCGGTGGCACTGTACTAGTCTGTCTAGCAGCAGGAGGTCTGCCCACAGAAGCTCTGGTAGTAGCCGCTCTCGGCTGAGTAGGTGCCTGCGCACCAGTCCGTGTGCTACGCACAGCTCTCCCACGGACCGACTCAGTCAGTGCGTCACCAGCTCCCGAAGCAGAGGACGATCGCGTTCTCACCATCTGTCATAATCACATTAAAGGATTAGCACCTATGTAAGCATCATAGCACGAGAAGAGATGAAATGAAGGGAAACAACTCTTCCTAAAATGCCCTTGCAGCCTCTCGCTTATAAGTATGGTCGACATAATACCCATAAACAAGACTCTGCTCGGACACTGCTCCATTGACTCCCTTAAGACTCGACTTACAACCTAGGGCTCTGATACCAATTTGTCACGACCCAATTTTCGGGGCCGTGATGGCACCTAAGTGTTACATCCTTAGGCGAACCACGAATAATTAAACTGACTCATAATGATAATTTAGATAGACATATTTCAATAAAATGTAGGTGTAGACATCCTTCTGACATCCGATATATATATATATATATATACATATATATATATATATATATATATATATATATATATATATATATATATATATAATACAAGATGTAGGAAGCGACTAAACACTAAGGTGGATCAGACGGTATGCCACCGCGAACCATGCGGTTGGCTCACCGCAAGCAAAAATAGCCACAGCCTCGAACGGATCAGATAAGTCCAGCTGTCTGACTAGTAGAAGGATCTGCACATTTAAACAGTAAGTTATGAGCCAAAGCCCAGTAAGATCATCGACAGGCCCGCTAAATTACCCTTTCGGGACAAGTCTTTGATAATGCATAAGCAGATAACGGAAGTACAATCCACACCTTTACAGTAACCCATAAACATTACATACGATAATATAATTATACAACAACACAAGCAATAATACGCGAATACATAACATAGTCAATAATATAAAGATACATAGTATAGGCAACATATACAATATTATATTGATACTATGGCATAAGCAGTAATATAATTAACACATAGCATGGCGATGATATATCTCGCATACCACATAGGTAATGATATACCTAGCACATAGCATAAGCACACACCCTGTGCGGCTTTGTTTATAGGTCATAACGCACCACAGGCCTCTGTCCCTATAAACAACTTTACTTATAGGTCATAACGCACCACAAGCCTCTGTCCCTATAAGTCTCCACATCTAGGTCATAACGCACCACCGGCCTCTGTCCCTAGATGTAATTTCGCTTCTAGGTCATAACGCACCACCGGCCTCTGTCCCTAGAGCATATCAATAATACACCGGCACACAACATCGACTATACACAAGTCACGTTTGTGCTTTCTCCTTTTTGTATAAATAAAACGAGTAGTACATAATACTATCTACTAGACAATGCTAGTCAATTAAGTACTCGATATCTTACTTAGCAAGATCAAATCTTATCCGCAAGAAAAATAGAGGTCAAGTCTCACTTACCTCAAAATCGGCTCAAGTGGCTAAGGAACGACCTCCTTTCCCAAACGATGTGCCTCCGAAAGACTCCTCTCTGAGCCAAAAAAATAGTGTCGCACTCGTAAGCATGTGAGGAAAGGATTCTAAGCCCTTACGCAATTTAAGAGGCAATTTACCAAAATACTCCCCGGGTCGGACGTACCCAAAACCCGTAAAATTTATGTTTCCGGACTCCCCATACTCCCACGAGTCCAAAAGTGCCATTATTGTACATACCCGAGTCCAACTCGGTCATTTTTCCCATTTCACAAATCTAGGGTTCAAACCCTCTTTCCAAGGATCGTCACTTTGATCCTCGGATTAAAGCGTTAAAAATGGGTAAGAATAGTTACCTTGTGTTTAGGAATGATTTTGGTACTTCAAATTCCCCTTGGAATCACTTTTAGAAGCTCAAAACATGAAAATAAAAATGAATGCACGCCCTAGAATATATAGCAGCCCGCAGCTTTAAAGAGTTGTACCACATGCTGTCCAAATTGTACCTTACTGGATAGCTTTTGGTAAAATACAGATAACTTTTCGTAGAAATGTCCAAATGATACGAAATTGCTTGCAATAGAACCACAACTCAAAGAGCTACAACTTTCATGTTTTGACTTTTTTCTAATTCCTTATGGATTGATCTGAAAAATTGATTTCTTTCTGGCTGAACAGTAAAAAAATAGATTTCAGCAGCTTTTTGGCTTCGCACCAGATCAGCCACTGTTTTTGGGTCCAAAGGGGACCCTACGAAGCTCGGAATGACCCCAAATTTTGTACACAAGTCATACAAGACTTGTGTGATATGCTCGTCAAGACGGAACTCAATTCGGATCTCTAGAACTCAAAAAGTGGGTCCCACGGGAAAGGGTCAAATTTTGACTTTCGCCAAAATAGCGAATTTTAATCAAACGACTCCGGAATCCAAATTCGAAAGTTGCTACAAGTCACAAATGACGATACGAACCTAACGGAACCCTCAGATCTCTCATCGGAGTTCGTTTACTCAAATCGAGCTCGAAAACCTCTTTTAACCTTTTTAAACTTCCGCAACGGAGACTTTATCAAAAGTCCTATCAAACGAGGTCCGTTTTCACTTCTGAAGGTTGCTACAGGTCATAAATTACCATACGAACCTAACGCAACTTTCAGATTTCTTATCAGAGCTCATTTGCTCAAATCGAGCTCCGAAACCTCTTTTAGCCTTAACGAATATCCGAAACGGATGTCTTTCTCCGATACCTATCTAACAAAGTTCGTTTTAGCTAAAAAATTTCAGGCATGTCATAATGGACCTTACGGAGGTTTTGGGATTATCGACACGCAAAATCGAGGTCCCGATTCCCGAAACGACTATTTGAGGTCGTTACAATCTCCCCCACTTAGACTCTCGTTCGTCCTCGGACGAGCCCGAGTGTAAGGTAAGATTCACATTTTTACGAAAATAATTACACGAATTTTCGAGGACTCTCGCTACTATCCAAAATCATAAACAACAATATAACTTTCAGGCTTTAGAGATTGAAATCATACCTGAATTATTGAAAAGGCGAGGATACTTCTCCCGCATGTCGGACTCGAGTTCCCAAGTGGCCTCTTCGCTAGGACGATTCTTCCATAGCACTTTAACCAACGGGATCTCTTTCGACCTTAGCTTACGGATCTCTCTAGCCGCAATAGCAATCGGCTCCTCCAAATAAACCAAGTCCTCGTCGATCTCGACAGAAGCCATATCAATCACATGGGATGGATCATGAACATACTTTCGGAGCATAGATACGTGGAATACCGGATGAACTGACAGAGATGGAGGCAAAGCAAGCCTATATGCAACGGCGCCAATGCGCTCCAAGACCTCAAAAGGACCAATGAACCTCGGACTAAGCTTGCCCTTTTTCCCGAATCTCATAACACCCTTCATCGGTGATACTTTAAGAAACACCCGGTCACCTACCATAAACACCAAATCTCTCCTCCTCCGATCCGCATAAGATATCTGTCGACTCTGAGCTGTGCGGAGCCGATCCTGAATGATTCGGACCTTATCTAAGGTCTGCTGAACTAGATACGGACCCAACACCTTCACCTCTCCAGGTTCAAACCAACCAACTGGAGAACGACATCGGCGGCCATATAATGCCTCAAACGGAGCCATCTGGATAGAAGACTGATAACTGTTATTATAGGCAAATTCCGCCAAAGGCAAATAACTGTCCCAATGGCCTCCAAAGTCAATAGCAGAAGCCCTCAGCATATCCTCAAGAATCTGGATGGTCCTCTCAGACTGACCATCAGTCTGAGGATGAAATGCGGTGCTAAGATCCACTCGGGTACCGAGCTCCTTCTGAAATGATCTCCAGAACTGAGCTGTGAACTGAGTACCGCGATCTGATATAATAGAGACTGGAGCACCATGCAATCTCACAATCTGCTCGATAAAGATACGAGCTAAGTGCTCCGATGAATAAGTAGTCCTCACGGGGATGAAATGAGCTGACTTAGTGAGACGATCCACCACTACCCATACTGAATCATGCCTGCCCAAGGTCAAAGGCAATCCAACCACAAAGTCCATAGTAATATGCTCCCATTTCCATTTCGGAATCGGCATGGACTGAGTTACCCCGGCTGGCCTTCTATGCTCATACTTTACCTGCGGACAATTTAAGCACCGAGACACATGATCAGCAACATCTCTCTTCATTCCCTTCCACCAATATAACTCCCGAAGATCTTTATACATCTTCGTAATACAAGGATGAATAGAATACCGAGAACTGTGTGCCTCTGCCAATATCAGCTGCCTCAACTCCCCAACATTCGGAACACACAACCGACCGTTGAGCCGCAGTACAACATCATCTCCGATCATAAATGAGGTCACTCCCCCACTTAAAACTCTATCTCGAATATCACGCAAATATGAATCATCAAATTGCTTTTCCTTGATCTGGGAAGCTAGGGATGACTGAGTCCCTATATAAGCAAAAACTCGGTCTGGCACAGAATCATCAAATCGCACTCCACTAATGGACAAGGCCTGCAACTCTCGAGCTAGTGGTCTCATATCAACATCAAGATAGGCAAGGCTACCCATAGACTTCCTGCTCAGAGCATCAGCCACAACCTTAGCTTTCCCGGGATGATACCGAATAGCGATGTCATAATACTTAAGCAACTCCAACCATCGGCGCTGTCTCCCGTTCAACTCCTTCTGGGTGAACAGATACTGGAGACTCTTATGATCAGTGAAAATCTCACAAGGCTCACCATATAAATAATGCCTCCACAACTTCAACGCAAATACCACCGCCAATAACTCTAGATCGTGGACAGGGTAGTTCTTCTCATGCACTTTCAGTTGTCTCGAGGCATAAGCTATCACCTTGCCATTCTGCATCAAAACACCACCTAAGCCAATACCAGAAGCATCACAATAGACTGTGAATCCCCCGGATCCACTAGGCAAGGCCAATACGGGTGCGGTAGTCAAAACAGTCTTGAGCCTCTGAAAGCTAGACTCACAAGCAGCAGACCATAGAAAAGGAACATTCTTCTGCGTCAATTTAGTCAGTGGTGCCGATATAGAAGAAAATCCCTCCACGAAACGTCGATAATAGCCTGCCAAGCCTAAGAAACTCCGAATCTCTGTAGGAGAAGTAGGCCTAGGCCAATTCTGAACGGCCTCCACCTTCTTGGGATCAACACCAATACCGTCCTTGGTCACCACGTGACCCAGGAATGACACGGTATCCAGCCAGAACTCACATTTAGAGAATTTAGCATACAATTCATGGTCTCTCAAGGTCTGAAGGATAATCTTCAAGTGATGCTCATGCTCCCCTCGGCTCCTTGAATATATAAGGATGTCATCAATGAACACAATAACAAAAGAATCAAGATATGGCTTGAACACACGGTTCATAAGATCCATAAAGGCGGCCGGAGCATTTGTAAGCCCAAATGACATGACAAGAAACTCATAGTGCCCATATCTCGTACGGAAAGCAGTCTTAGAAATATCCTCAGACCGAATCCTCAACTGATGATACCCCGATCTTAAGTCAATCTTGGAAAAATGAGTAGCACCCTGAAGCTGATCAAATAAATCATCTATACGCGGTAAAGGATACCTGTTCTTGATAGTCACTTTGTTCAATTGCCGATAATCAATACACATGCGCATAGAACCATCCTTCTTCTTTACAAAAAGAACCGGAGCACTCCAAGGAGAGACACTGGGTCTAATGAAACCCTTATCAAGAAAATCTTGAATTTGCTCCTTTAATTCCCTCAACTCAGCAGGAGCCATACGATATGGGGGAATACATATAGGCTGAGTACCTAGCAATATATCAATACAGAACTCAATCTCCCGCATAGGAGGCAAACCCGGCAAGTCATCCGGAAAGACCTCCGGATACTCGCATACTACCGGTACTCGATCAATAGATACCTCCTCTACTCGAACATCTCGAATAGAAGCAATATACCCTTCACACCCGCGAGCTATCATCTTCTGAGCCTTCATGAATGATATGATCTTGTTCCTCGGAGAAGACCTGGAACCCTTCCAAATAGCCTTAGGCTCACCTTCGGCACCTATAGTCACGGACTTGGCATGGCAATCCAACGTCACGTGACAGGATGACAACCAATCCATGCCCATGATCACATCAAATTCCACCATATCTAGCAACATCAAGTCTACTAGAGACTCAACACCACAAATAGAAATCACACACTCCCGATACCCTTTATCTACACATATAGGATCTCCAACAGGCGTTGCCACCATAAATGTAGCATCAATAAAAACCAGATCCTTGCTCAAGCAAGGTGAAAATCCAGGAGACACATAAGAGAAAGTAGATCCCGGATCTATAAGGGCAAAGGCACTGCAGCCACAAACAGAAAGAGTACCTGTGATCACATCATTGGATGCCTCGGCATCCTGGCGTGTCATAGCAAAAACCTGAGCCGAACCTCCAGGACCAGGAGCTCTCTGAACCGGCTGCCTAGGAGGAACCTGAGTGACAGGCCTAGCTGCCTGAGGAGAAGACCGAACCATAGCAGCAGAACTCTGATGTCCCGCGGAGGTAGGTCCAGATGAAGTAACATAGGGGCAATCCCTAACAAAGTTCCTGGGATCCCCACACTGGTAACAAGCCTTACTACCGCCTCCTCTGCGTCCACCTCCGGGCCTGCACCTCCCATAGTGCCTCTGACGGCATCTCCCACAAACAGGTGGAACAGACTGAGATGAATCCCCACGCCTCTGAGACGGCTGAGGCCTCTGAACACCCGACGAAGTACCCTGAGATGGTAAAGCAGCGGCCTGGGGAAGCCTAGGCTGAGTATGACCACGAAAACTCTGGCCACCATGTGAGGGGCCACCAGAAGTACCAGAATATCGCACCCTCTTGCTCGCCCTCTCTGCATCTGCTCTAGCATGAATGTCCTCCATACGCCTCGCAATATCAACCACATCATAATAAGACTTGTTGCCAATATGTGAGGCAACAGCCACCTGAAGACGAGGGTGAAGACCCTCAACAAATCTAAGAACCTTGTCTCTCTCCAGCATAACCATAGCAGGCGCATACTGAGATAACTCTAAAAATATGGTATCATAAGCAGTCACGGACTTGCCTCCCTGTCTCAACAACTCAAACTCGCGTCTCTGGGCATCAAGATGACTCTGAGGCACAAATCTACTCATAAACATAGCAACGAACTCGGTCCTAGTCAAGGGAGGAAGATCACTCGACCTCTGTCTCATCATAGAAGACCACCAAGTCTCGGCATCACCGGACAAACGGAAAGAAGCACATCTCACACCAAGGGTGTCCCTAGTACCCAATACAGAAAATATCTTCTCACATTTCTGAATATACCTCTGGGCAGTGCAAGTAGCTGGGGTACCATCGAACTCGGGAGGCTTGAGCTTCATGAAGGAATCAATCCTCCGAGCTACCTCCTCGTCACTCATAGAAATAGCAGGAATAGAATGACCCAACTGAATACCCGACTGAGGAGCCAAAGTGGAAGGCTGAGCAATAGGGCTAATAACTGGAGTAGACTGAGGAATCACCGGAGTAGCCTCAGGAGTCGGCGTACTCATAGCTAGAGTAGCTGGTTGGGGTACCGCAGAAGGTACTGGCATATCGCCCATAGGCGAGGCCTGAGATCCAAGCATGCCCATCATCCGCAATAGAACATCGGCAGGAATAGATACCGTTGTGCCCGGCACAAGAGAAGGCATAGTCGATGGGACATGTGCGACGGGTATCTCAGAAGACACCGGTGGCACTGTACTAGTCTGTCTGGCAGCAGGAGGTCTGCCCACAGAAGCTCTGGTAGTAGCCGCTCTCGGCTGAGTAGGTGCCCGCGCACCAGTCCGTGTGCTACGCACAGCTCTCCCACGGACCGACTCAGTCAGTGCGTCACCAGCTCCCGAAGCAGAGGACGATCGCGTTCTCACCATCTGTCATAATCACATTAAAGGATTAGCACCTATGTAAGCATCATAGCACGAGAAGAGATGAAATGAAGGGAAACAACTCTTCCTAAAATGCCCTTGCAGCCTCTCGCTTATAAGTATGGTCGACATAATACCCATAAACAAGACTCTGCTCGGACACTGCTCCATTGACTCCCTTAAGACTCGACTTACAACCTAGGGCTCTGATACCAATTTGTCACGACCCAATTTTCGGGGCCGTGATGGCACCTAAGTGTTACATCCTTAGGCGAATCACGAATAATTAAACTGACTCATAATGATAATTTAGATAGACATATTTCAATAAAATGTAGGTGTAGACATCCACCCGAAATACAGTGTCAATAGAGCATCTACGAATTTTGACATCCATATATATATATATATATATATATATATATATATATATATATATAAAATACAAGATGTAGGAAGCGACTAAACACTAAGGTGGATCAGACGGTATGCCACCGCGAACCATGCGGTTGGCTCACCTCAAGCAAAAATAGCCACAGCCTCGAACGAATCAGATAAGTCCAGCTGTCTGACTAGTAGAAGGATCTGCACATTTAAACAGTAAGTGATGAGCCAAAGCCCAGTAAGATCATCGACAGGCCCGCTAAATTACCCTTTCGGGACAAGTCTTTGATAATGCATAAGCAGATAACGGAAGTACAATCCACACCTTTACAGTAACCCATAAACATTACATACGATAATATAATTATACAACAACACAAGCAATAATACGCGAATACATAACATAGTCAATAATATAAAGATACATAATATAGGCAACATATACAATATTATATTGATACTATGGCATAAGCAGTAATATAATTAACACACAGCATGGCGATGATATATCTCGCATACCACATAGGTAATGATATACCTAGCACATAGCATAAGCACACACCCTGTGCGGCTTTGTTTATAGGTCATAACGCACCACAGGCCTCTGTCCCTATAAACAACTTTACTTATAGGTCATAACGCACCACAAGCCTCTGTCCCTATAAGTCTCCACATCTAGGTCATAACGCACCACCGGCCTCTGTCCCTAGATGTAATTTCGCTTCTAGGTCATAACGCACCACCGGCCTCTGTCCCTAGAGCATATCAATAATACACCGGCACACAACATCGACTATACACAAGTCACGTTTGTGCTTTCTCCTTTTTGTATAAATATAACGAGTAGTACATAATACTATTTACTAAACAATGCTAGTCAATTAAGTACTCGACATCTTACTTAGCAAGATCAAATCTTATCCGCAAGCAAAATAGAGGTCAAGTCTCACTTACCTCAAAATCGGCTCAAGTGGCTAAGGAACGACCTCCTTTCCCAAACGATGTGCCTCCGAAAGACTCCTCTCTGAGCCAAAAAAATAGTGTCGCACTCGTAAGCATGTGAGGAAAGGATTCTAAGCCCTTACGCAATTTAAGAGGCAATTTACCAAAATACCCCCGGGTCGGACGTACCCAAAACCCGTAAAATTTATGTTTCCGGACTCCCCATACTCCCACGAGTCCAAAAGTGCCATTATTGTACATACCCGAGTCCAACTCGGTCATTTTTCCCATTTCACAAATCTAGGGTTCAAACCCTCTTTCCAAGGATCGTAACTTTGATCCTCGGATTAAAGCGTTAAAAATGGGTAAGAATAGTTACCTTGTGTTTAGGAATAATTTTGGTACTTCAAATTCTCCTTGGAATCACTTTTAGAAGCTCAAAACATGAAAATAAAAATGAATGCCCGCCCTAGAATATATAGCAGCCCGCAGCTTTAAAGAGTTGTACCACATGCTGTCCAAATTGTACCTCACTGGACAGCTTTCGTTAAAATACAGATAACTTTTCGTAGAAATGTCCAAATGATACGAAATTGGTTGCACTAGAACCACAACTCAAAGAGCTACAACTTTCATGTTTTGACTTTTTTCTAATTCCTTATGGATTGATCTGAAAAATTGATTTCTTTCCGGCTGAACAGTAAAAAAATAGATTTCAGCAGCTTTTTGGCTTCGCACCAGATCAGCCACTGTTTTTGGGTCCAAACGGGACCCTACGAAGCTCGGAATGACCCCAAATTTTGTACACAAGTCATACAAGACTTGTGTGATATGCTCGTCAAGACGGAACTCAATTCGGATCTCTAGAACTCAAAAAGTGGGTCCCACGAGAAAGGGTCAAATTTCGACTTTCGCCAAAATAGCGAATTTTAATCAAACGACTCCGGAATCCAAATTCGAAAGTTGCTACAAGTCACAAATGACGATACGAACCTAACGGAACCCTCAGATCTCTCATCGAAGTTCATTTACTCAAATCGAGCTCGAAAACCTCTTTTAACCTTTTTAAACTTCGGCAACGGAGACTTTATCAAAAGTCCTATCAAACGAGGTCCGTTTTCACTTCTGAAGGTTACTACAGGTCATAATTTACCATACAAACCTAACGCAACTTTCAGATTTCTTATCAGAGCTCATTTGCTCAAATCGAGCTCCGAAACCTCTTTTAGCCTTAACGAATATCCGAAACGGATGTCTTTCTCCGATACCTATCTAACAAAGTTCATTTTAGCTAAAAAATTTCAGGCATGTCATAATGGACCTTACGGAGGTTTTGGGATTATCGACACGTAAATCGAGGTCCCAATTCCCGAAACGACTATTTGAGGTCGTTACATTTTCAAGATCAAGCACCACAATTCCACCGCATATAGACCCCAAATGAATGGTGTGGTCGAAGCAGCCAACAAGAATATCAAGAGGATATTGCGCAAGATGACAGATAATTCAAAGCAATGGCACGAGAACCTACCCTATGCTTTATTAGGGTACCGCACCACAATGAGAACATCAGCGGGTGCTACTCCCTACTTAATGGTGTATGGCACCGAGGCGGTGATACCAGCGGAAGTCGAGATACCCTTTTTAAGAATCATCAAAGAGACACAGTTAAAAGACGTTGAATGGATCCGAGGAAGAATGGAGCAATTGGTCCTCATCGACGGCAAAAGACTAAACGCAGTGTGTCATGGGAAACTATATCAGAGGAGAATGGCTAAGGCGTTTAACAAGAAAGTTCGAGAGAGATCCTTCGAACCTGGACAACTGGTACTAAAGAAGATATTTCCCAATCAAAAAGAGGCAAAAGGTAAATTTGCACCAAATTGGCAAGGGCCGTACATGGTACATTGAGTTCTAAATGGAGGAGCATTGATACTGGCAGAAATGGACGGAGAAGTGTGGCCAAAACCAATCAACTCAGACGTTGTCAAAAGATGCTATGTATAAGAGTTTGTACTAGTTAGTGATTTCTCCATTCTGCAATACATTATGTAATATGAAGTTCGTCACGACCTGATTCCCCAAGTAAGATACATAGGAAACTTACTCAAGGTTCGGTCGCATAAATACAAAAATTTTATTTTTCCATAAAGCAAACACTGGGGCAGAATTCTTGAGGAAATCTAAAAAATTCCTAGAGGACAAACATAGTTGACACTGGGGCAGAAATTTTTGAGACACTCTCAAAATTTTCAAACACAAACTGGGGTAGAATTTCCCTGCCCCTTCCTCTCAAGCTGCGCCGTCTAGGCCCGCTGTTGACCCCGATGCCGAGGTTGCATCTATATTAGCTTCAGCGGAGGCATTGCGCGGGAGAGAAGGCAGTGAGGAGCTTCTGTCCAGTGGCCTTGGTTCCTTGAAGAGGAAGAAGAAGGGCCAAGGTAAGGGCGGAGCACGAAAGAAGTCTGCTCGTAAGACTTCCGTTGCTGCCGGGCAAACCTCAGCTGCTGGAGGTGAGTCCTCGCCCAAATCCAATGTGCCAGAGTCTGCAGGAGAGAGTGCCAAGACCTCTGCCAAAGTCCCCGAGTCTATACGGGGAGAGGGTTTAGACAAGGAGGTAATTGAAGTTTCAGATATGAGACTGAAACTAATGAACCCCTTGTGCGAAAACCTTATCTTCGGAGCGACAAGAGGAAGGTAGAGGAAGAGGCTGCCCGTATTCCGGAGAGGAGTTCCCGAGTTGATGATGGGGTGAAGGCGACTCCTTCTCGTGCAGATAAGGGGAAAGGGAAGGTTGGTGAAAAAGAGAAGAAAGAAGAAGAAGAAGAAATCCCCGAAGAGGGTGGCCAGGGTCCTCGTGTTTTTCGTTTTGAGGACCTGGAGAATGTGGCCGCTGAGGGGGAGGCACCTGTCGGTTTACACGAGTGTGACACAAGAGACCCTGGAGTGGAGGGTGACTCTGACATGTCAGCAACAAGGCTCATTCGGCGGACCATCATTGGTGGTCAGACTGGATTAGGGGACATCCGGGGCGTGCGCTACAAGTTTGGACCGAACTATCCCTCCGAGCAGGCTAGAGAGCCCAAGTACTGCGAGAGGAAGTGCTCAATGAAGCTAGCCCCTGATGTCAACTTTGTAACCAGGCCGGGCAGTTTGGCGTAAGCAGTCTCATCACTCATTGGTCCTCGAGAGGAGTGGACAATGAGGGCGATGAGTGACGAGGAATTGGCTTTTGCTATCGCTGCCGATTCTACCCGGGTAAGTTCTTTCCCTAATACCGTTTGTGTTGGAAGTAGTTTGACTTTAGACTTATAACTTTATTTCTTTTGTTTCTTCAGTCAAGTATGATGGCCGCCGAGCTGATGTTCCGCTCCAGGATCAATGACCCCGACCAGGTGCTTGAGTTGAAGAAAGAGCTGCTAAAGGCTTTGAGGGAGAATGAGACCCTAGCGGAGAGGTGTAGTTTCCTTGAGAATGAAGTTAATTGGTTGGCTGAGGCCAACAACAAGCGTGTAGAGCACATTAACAAACTTTCCAAGGAAAAGGACCTTCATTCTGAAGAGAAAGTTGGCTTTTGCTATCGCTGCCGATTCTGCATAATACCGTTTGTGTTGGTAGTAGTTTGACTTTAGACTTCTAACTTTACTTCTTTTGTTTCTTCAGTCAAGTATGATGGCCGTCGAGCTGATGTTCCGCTCCAGGATCAATGACCCTGACCAGGTGCTTGAGTTGAAGAAAGAGCTGCTAAAGGCTTTGAGGGAGAATGAGACCCTAGCGGAGAGGTGTGGTTTCCTTGAGAATGAAGTTAATTGGTTGGCTGAGGCCAACAACAAGTGTGTAGAGCACATTAACAAACTTTCCAAGGAAAAGGACCTTCTTAGAAGGGTTCGCACAATCTGTCCAGGGTCTGGAGATTCTGCTTGAGGAATGCAAGGCTTCGCTGAACAGAGCGCTCGATGAGCGTGGATCTTTTGAGATGGACTTGCAAAGGGCTAATGAAGAGTCTGCCAAAGCCAGAGCTGAGCTTCAAGCTGCTAACGACCAGGTTGCCCAGTTGCTGAGTGTTCAAAGTGCATTATCTAAGGACTTGGCAAACCTGCGTGATCAATCTGAAATCAAGGAGAAGCTTGATGTGCTCGAGGCTAAGTGCACATTGCTTGAGCAAGTCCAGACTGGGCAGATCAACATTGAGGAGATGCTGCTGAAAACAAAGAGCGCTGTTCGCGGAGTAAGACAAGTGCTGAATCTTTCTCCCGAAGAGTATGAGGTAGACGAAGATGTAGATGAGGATGACGATGAGAGTTCGGGTGATGATGACAGAATCGACGGAGCTGGTGTGTCGGGTTCTGGTCGTAGCCCCCAAACTGATGCCCCCCAAATTGATTAGGTTGTAAGTTTGTATATCTGGCGAGAGCCGGAAAGTTGATTGTGGATAGAGGTCTCTTAGGGACTCTTTGATCCTTGTTCGACTGGTTCCATTGGCCTTGATCACTCAGCAAAATTTCTGTCAGCCAGTTTCGGTATTTTATCATTTTATCAGGATCATGTATATAACTTCAGATCTTTTTTAATCCAATGACTATATTTAGCCTAAATTTTGATCTTTTGTTTGTATGCGTTGTGGCCTTCGTGCCTTATGTTTTAGGAGCTTTTTAGAAGTTTGAACTTTACTAAGTTCTGGTCTCCAAAAGTCTGTCCGAATTTTTAACTTAGCCTCTCTCAAGGATGAGGTCGTAAGTTGTGAGTAATCTGCGCAGATGATTTATTCTGACCGAGTCATGGTCGATAGATTTTGGCCGAATCGTTGGCCTTCGCGAACAACTTTGCTTATCGTCCTGATAGTTGAAAGTTGTCGCAGGAAATTTGTAACTTCATTCTTGCCGAGTCGTTGGCCTTGTGAACGACTTCTCTTATTTTCGTGGAAGCTTGTCACATAAAAAGTTTTTGAAAAACTCGCCTTTTTATAAGGTCTTTTTCCTTTATGAAGATCTTACCTGGCCTACAGGGGCCTCTCACCACCCTCCTTGTTTTTATGTTGGAACACGGGAAGTGATAACATAAAAAGAGTTAAGGCTAGCTGTAGAAAAAAGAACACATATAACCAAACGAGGAGTGTGTCTGTTGTGGGATTCGAACTCACAGCCGCGAAGTTGAAGAACTTTGAGCTCTACCAGTTGAGCTAAACGGATCTGACCTTGTTCAGGCCGTTAGTACCATTTAGAAGAAGTATAATAAAAGTAAGGATTGCCACAAAGTAAAGTAAAAGGTAGGAAGAAAATAACTGACCGTTTTACCACTCAGAAGTGATACCTTTTGAGGTGAATCACGTTCCAATTGTTTGGGACAATCGAACCATCTGGTCACGCTAAGCGATAAGATCCCTTGCCGACTGAAGCAA
This sequence comes from Petunia x hybrida, assembly GCA_037355625.1. NCBI lineage: Eukaryota > Viridiplantae > Streptophyta > Magnoliopsida > Solanales > Solanaceae > Petunia > Petunia x hybrida. The sequence goes on from JBBBVM010000045.1 coordinate 317,856, forward strand.
TTACCTTGTAGGGGCCTTCCTAATTAGGGCCTAGCTTCCCTGAATTCGCTTCTTGTGTGTTCTGTGACACTTTCCTCAGTACAAAATCTCCAACTTGGAAGCTTCGTACGCGCAATCCCCGATTGTAATATTGTTCAATTCGTTGTTTCTGGGTACGAGGTCTAGTTCCCTTCGCTCTTCGAGGAAATCCAGCTCTTCAGAGAGATTGACTGAGTTGGACTCTTCAGTAGCATGTGTATATTGTAGGCTGGGCTCTCCGATTTCGACTGGGATTAAGGCATCTGCTCCGTACACTAATGAGTAAGGTGTCTCTCCAGTACTCATTTTTATCGTCGTGCGATAAGCCCATAGCACACCGGGCAGCTCCTTTACCCAACATCCCTTGGCCTACTCCAGGCGCTTCTTGAGAGATTCAACGATTATTTTGTTTGTACATTCTGCTTGTCCATTGGCAACTAGATGGTATGGAGAAGAAGTAATCCTTTTGATGTGTAGGTCGCCGAGGAACCTAGTCACTTTCTGGCCGATGAATTGCGGGCTGTTATCCATGACTATTTCCTTAGGTGCTCCAAAGCGACACACGACAAAACGCCAAAGGAAATCAATAACTTCCGTTTGTCGTATCTTTGCGTATGGTGCCGCTTCGACCCATTTGGTGAAGTAATCAGTGATGATCAACAGGAAGCGCACCCCTCTAGGCGCGGCATGAAGGGGACCAACTATGTCTATTCCCCATTTCATGAATGGCTACGGAGAGATTATTGAGTGGAGTGGTTCTGCCGGTTGATGAAGAAGATGTGCGAACCTCTGACACTTGTCGCATTTTTTGACAAACTCATTCGTGTCCTTCTCCATCTTATCCCAATAGTACCCTGCGCGAATCAATTTGTGTGCTAATGCTTTGCCTCCGGAATGATTACCATAACAGCCTTCATGGACCTCTCGCATCACGTAGTTGATTTGATTTGGCCCAAGGCATTTTGCGAGAGGCCCTGCAAACATCTTGCGGTAGAGATCACCGTTGATGATTGTATACCGAGCAGCTTTTATTCTGAGCTTGCAATTTCATTCCGCCAGTCTCAAGTTGCGTTGATGGCGTTGACTTCGAACTTTTCCCGATCTATGGTCATGTAGAGGAGTTGAACGACAACTGAAGAGCTGGCCGTCCCTATTTCTGCTACTGACCCCAGATTCGCGAGAGCGTCCGCCTCATGGTTCTCTTCCCGTGGAATTTGGAGTGCTTCCCATTCGTCGAACTGGGCCAGGAGTTCTTTCACACGGTCCAGGTACACTTGCATTCTGGATTCTCGTGCAATGAAGCCTCTGGTCTCCTGGTTGACTACCAGTTGGGAATCACTCTTAAGCTTGATGTTGTTTGCTCCATAGCTTCGGGCTAACTCCAATCCTACAATCACGACCTCATATTCGGCTTCATTGTTAGTAATAAACGGGCACTTGATGGCCTGTCTGACGGTCTCTCCAGATGGGGTGATGAGAACCAGTCCAAGACCGGACCCTTTGGCACTTGAGGAGCCATCAGTGTATAGGGTCCATGCGCCAGGGGCCTACCCAGCATATAGAATGGCATCCTTTTCTGCCTCAGGATATATATTAGCGCTAAAATCTGCTACGAAGTCTGCTAGGGCTTGTGATTTTATTGCTACCCTAGGTTGATAGGTGATATCGAATTCACTTAGTTCTATAGCCCATTTAATTAACCTTCCTGAAAAATTTAGGTTTGTGCAAAATATTTCGCAAAGGAAAGGTTGTAACCACAGCTATCGAATGACCTTGAAAGTAAGGACGTAGCTTACGGGCAGCAGTTACTAGTGCTAAAGCCAACTTTTCCAAGGGTTGATAGCGTGTTTCTGCATCAATTAGAGCTTTGCTAATGTAGTAGATAGGAAGTTGTTTACCTTTTTCTTCCTGAACTAGAACGACGCTTATCAATGACTCTGAAACTGCCAGATATATCAGCAACTGCTCCCCGTGTTGAGGTGTAGAAAGCAGTGGTGGATTGGACAGATACTTTTTCAGATCCTTCAGTGCTTGTTGGCATTCGGGAGTCCAATCGAACTCCTTGTTCTGCTTCAAGACATTGAAGATACTTTTACATCGGTCTGACGATCAGGATATGAACCTTCGCAGGGCTGCCACTCTTCCGGTCAACTTCATGACGTCTTTCCGGTTGTGGAGTACATCTGGAATTGACTCAATAGCTTTGATCTGAGCGGGATTGAATTCAATTCCGCACTGAGAAATGATGAAGCCCAAGAATTTTCCCGACCGACTCCAAATGCACACTTCTCCGGGTTTAGCTTCATGTTGTACTGATCGAGTATTCGGAAAGCTTCTTTTAAGTGGGCTAGATGATCCTCTGCTCGTTTGGATTTGACCTGCATGTCATCGATGTACACTTCCATGGTCTTACTGATATGGTCATGGAACATTCGATTGACTAGGCGCTGATATGTTGCACCTGCATTTTTCAATCCAAATGGCATAACTTTATAACAATACGTACCTCTGCAGGTTATGAATGATATTTTTTCTTGGTCATCGGGGTCCATCAATATCTGGTTGTACCCAGAGTATGCGTCGAGGAAGGTGAGCACCTCATGCCCGGCTGTTGCGTCAATTAGTTGGTCTATCCTGGGAAGAGGATATGAATCCTTTGGACATGCTTTATTCAGATCTGTGAAGTCAATGCAGACTCGCCATTTGCCATTTTTCTTGGGCACAACGACCACATTGGCTAGCTAGTCTGGGTGATTTACTTCACGTACAGATCCAATTTTCAACAGCCGATCAACCTCATCGTTGATGACCTGATTCCGAAAAGCTCCTTGCTACCGCTTCTTCTGCTTTACTGGACGGTGGTACGGGTCGACGTTCAACCTATGAGAGATAATATCTAGAGAAATACCTGTCATATCTGCATGAGACCAGGCGAACGTTGTGTGCCGCTCCTTGAGGAACTGGAGGATATCTCCTCGTAAGCGCTTGCTCAATTCGGTCCCTAAGTAGACCTTCCGCTCCGGCTTGTCTGCGAACAATTCTTTGGGCTTCAAAGCTTCCACGGTCGACATCAGACTTTCCCATGCCTCCAGCTTTGTGATGAATTCTGGGACCTCGTACTTTGCTTCTTTGTATGGCACGCCTGATCCCGGTTGCTGTAATTGCTATTTGCTTTCTTCGGGCAGCTTGAGGGCCACCGAATAGCAATCTCGAGTAGAGCGTTTCTCTCCTCGAACCTCACATTTCTCCCCATTCTGATGGGCACTTCAATACCTGATGATAGGTGGAAGAAACAACTTGCATATCATGGATCCAGGGTCTTCCCACGATGATGTTGTAAGCTAGGTCCGCATCGACAACATGAAATATCGTCTCCTTCGCTACTCCTTCAGCAAGAGTCGTAAGAGTAATCTCACCAAGGGTCTTCTCAGTTGAGTTGTTAAAGCCGGAGAAAACTCGAGATATCGGCACGATCTTTTCCGACAACTGCATCTCCCTTACAACTCGTGACTAAATAATATTCGCAGAGCTGCCCGCATCGATGAGCACTCTCTTGACGTCGAATTCTGCCACACGTAATGTTATGACTAACGCGTCGGCATGTGGGTACTGTAAACTATTTGTGTCTGAGTCTTCAAATGTTATCGTCCCTTTTGGTCGTGGACGCTTGGTCTTTGTGATTGAGACCTTTGCGTACTTCTTCGCCGTGAAAATATGACGGAATCCACTTCGATCCCACCCGAGATAACATTGACTGTCCTCTTCGGGAAGGATGCTCGTGGAGGGCCAGATTTGTTCTGTTGAGCCTTCACGTGAGTTTGCTTTCCCTTCTCGGTCAAGAACTCCTTCAAGAATCCTTGTTTCAATAAATGTGCAACTTCATACCTTAGGGCCTTCCAGTCTTCGGTGGTGTGACCGTGGTCGCGATGAAATTCGCACCATAGGTCCTGGTTTCGCTTGCTTGGGTCGGTCTTCATGTCCTTCGGCCATTTAACTTTCTCTCCCATATCTTTGAGTGCCGCCACTACTTCAGACATTTATATGTTGAAGCTTGGCAGGCTTGGGGCTCCACGGAGGCTTGATTCTGAATCATCTCTTTGGGATAGCACTTTGTTGTTGCGGTTGCGTCCTTTGGAGTTGTTGCGTGACTGGTCATGGTACGGCTCATAGCCTACATCTGACCTTTCTGACTCTGTCTTTCCCCCAGAGCCACCACTTCGTGACTGAGTCTTTCCTCGGGTACCTATTCAAATCAATTTATCTTCATCAATATGTACCTTTGAGTTGTAGCAGTTGTAGACATCCGACCAATTGGCTGCTGGGAATTTGCGAAGGGATTCGTATAGCCTGCGCGTAGCCTCCGAGCTCCTGACATCCAAGCTGTTGGTGAATGCAATCGCTGCCCATCTGTCCGGTACCTTGGGTAACATCATGCGTTCCCGTTGGAAATGATCCACATATTTACGGAGGGACTCGTCGGGCCTCTGCTTGATTTCAAAGATATCTTCCACGTGAGTTTCCATCTTTTGAGCACCTGTATGAGCTTTCACGAACAACTCCGCCATCTGCGCGAAGGATCCGATGGATTTTGGTGGCAACATTGAGTACCATCGTAGAGCTCCATCCGCTACGGTCTCCACGAACTTCTTCAATTGGACAGATTCGATCTCCTCGTCGGTGAGATCGCTAGCCTTTATGAAGTTGCTGAACATCATGAGATGATCCTTGGGATTAGATGTCCCACGATATCTCGGAATGTTTGGCATCTTGAACGTTTTGGGTATTGCTTTTGGGGCTGCTTCCTTCTTCCAAGGCCGCTAGGAATATCGCTGGACATCAACTTTCTTCAGTGTAGGTGGAGCGCTCGGTATCCGATCGATCCTCTCCTGGAGGGACTTTTGAAGCGTTTCCTGGCTCTCCTTGAATTTTTTGGTGAGGGCCTCCACAACAATACTCATTTCAGTGGACGCCATAGATCCTCCGTTTCGATTTTGGATGACTTGGTTTGTTGGATCCATGGTTCCTTCGTTGCTTCGCTCCCCACCTTGCCTTGAAGTGTGCGAAGAAGGAGCATCCCGACCTGGTGCTGCAGCATCGACTCTTGCGACTGGAGGGACTTGCCTTCAGAGAGAGTTGATCGCCTCGTTTATCCCTCTGTTGACCTCCGCTTGTTCCTGCATAAATGCATAGAGCATCTCCTGGAGGTTCCCTTAGCCAGGGGAGAGACTCCTATGGCGTCTTCTCCTAGGCGGAGTGGCGCTCTGAGAGTGCCTACGCCTATTTCGCTGCCTGACCGGTCCTTGGGAACACTGTTGCTGCCCGTCGGACGAGTAATCGGGAGAATAATTGGGACTTGGTTAAGGAGTACGTACCTGACTTCCGCGCACGATAGTTCGTTGTGAACCACTTTCTGCCATGTTAGTTGTGAACAAAAAGATCGACAAAAAGGAATGTTATGCTAGAAAAGATAAACTATTAACCTATAAAGGCTATTGACCGGCTCCTACTGTGGTCGCCAAATTGTTTAACCAAGATCCAATTTTTGGCCAATTAACAATTAAATTTGAATTTGCAGAGTCACGATCAATAGTTTAGATTAAGAGTTTAACCAAGTTTAATATAAAATGACGCTGATTACTAGATTATCAATATATGCACGATTTCCAATGATGACAATTAACGACATGGAAATAAGATATAATCGGAAATAAATAAGATTAAAGCATGGATAAAGTAGATAGAAGAAACCGTATTGGATCTCTTGATCCCGGTGAGGGTTCCTTATTACTGATTGTACTTGAAGACTAGAGAGCAAAGTATCCAACGAATGTAAGCAAAGAACAGTATTTGAGCAAGAGTAAGTGAGAATATTCCTATTGATGTTGTAGACAGAGAATAAAAGGTTTGTTACAATGATTTAGGACGAATGCTATTTATAGGTCTGATAGGCATCCGTTGGGTTTGTAACCTCTAGGCACGTATCCGTTGGATATATTACCACTGGATTGTAATCGCTGCCTTTATGACCATTCATTAAGTAATCGCACGTGATCAGGTTAGTAACTGCTCATTCAGATCTTGCTGACCTGGGAACCGTGACGTTGCTGCTCTGGGTCTGCTCATGGTAACCGCCTGGCTAGTTACCTGTCTGCTAGATATCTGTCCGGGGGAACCTCTGCCTGTTCCACGTGGCAGACACGTGTCACCTTTTAGATGACGTCAGTTTTTATCCAATACAGTTCGAAGATGACATATTTAGTCATTTAGTGTACATCAAGATAGTTGATCATCTTAACATTTAAATAGAAGAATTTTCCAGTAGAACAACATGTTAATTAGAGTATGTGTGTGTGTCTATATATATATATATATATATATATATATATATGAGAAGGAAGAGGAGTAGGAGGAGAAAAATAACGTATATTATATATGTACATGTTAAAAAATATGAAGTTAGAAATGACGACGATATGGAGTATTTGATATTCAAAAGGCCAAAACCAGCATATTAAATCAATTAGACGGAAGGAATATTAAAATAGTTCCCTGCAAAGATCTATATGCCACTTTCAACGAATAAGATATAATGCATTAATCTTTGGAAGCAATCAGATTATAGCTAACACTTTGTGAAGCATATGGATCATAGCTAACAACGTTTCATGAAGCATCCTAGAAGGTTACGTAATTGAGACCTTATATTTTTCATGCAAAATGATATATAAGGGTATCTCAGATGAGTTTAAGTTTTATTACTACAGTATAATATAATGAGTTTTTAATTATTAAATATCTAACCTATTATATCAAGTTACCTACCATTTAATGTAGGTCACCAAATTATGCTAAGTTTATACAGTTAGATGGAGTTACTTTTTAAGCGACTTTAATTTGTATAGTTTTTTTTTTAACCATATCAATCGATAGAACTATGGAAAATTAATTAATTATCAATGTAGATAGCTTTATTAAATCCGGTAAAAAGTTTAATTTCTAAACACCGTCAACATAGACTTTCTTGTATAATATATATACAACAACAACAACAACAACAACAATTAACATACCCAGTGCATCCCAAAAGTAGAGTCTGAGGGAGGGTGATATGTACGCAGACCTTATCCCCACCAAGGTGGAGAGACTTTTTCTGATATACCCTCGGCTAGGAAAACAAAATATATTAGAAAACACTTTTAAAAATCAAGCCAGTAATATCATGCTAAAGAGAATGTTACAACTAAAGCATATCCAAAATAAACAAATAATAACAGTAGATATAAAGATGAAGACTAAAATGGAAATCATCTATATAAGTATAATACTATATCTAATAAGGGAAAAGATACTCGACTACTACCTAACCTTCTACCCTAATCCTCAACCTCCATGCTCCCCTATCTAGGATCATGTCCTCAGTGATCTGGATCTAGGCCATGTCCTGTCTAATCACCTCGGTCCAGTTCTTCTTCGGTCTACCTTTACCTCTCAGTAGACCCAACACTGTTAACCTCTCACACCTCCTAAGCGGAGCATCTACACTCCTCCTTCTCACATGTCCGAACCATAGCAACCTCGTTTCTCGCATCTTCTCAGTCACTGGGGCTACGCCAACCTTGTCACGAATGACTTCATTCCTAATCTTATCCTTCCTAGTATGTCCATACATCTATCTAAGCATTCTCATTTCCACCGCGTTCATATCCTGGATGTGAGAGTTCTTGACTGGCCAACACTTTGCACCATATAACATAGCTAGTCTAACCACTCTATAAAATTTACCTTTAAGCCTAAGTTGTACTTTCTTATCACTAGTACACCGGAAGCGAGCTTCCACTTCATCCAACCTACTCCTATACGGTGTGTGAAATCATCAATCTCACCATTACCTTGGAGGAATAACTTGAGAAGCAAGATATTTGAAGCTTCTTTTCTTCGGAGTAACTTGAGAATCAAGCCTCACTTCCACATCTGACTCATCAAGAGCCTCACTAAACTTGCATTCCATATACTCTATTTTTGTCCTACTTAGGCTAAAGCCTTTAGACTCTGGAGTTTGTCTCCACAGCTCTAGCTTCTCATTGACACCTCTACATGTCTCATCAACCAACACTATGTCATCTACAGATAACATACACCACATCACCTCTCCTTGAATATTCCAAGTCAATTCATCCATCACCGGCGCAAATAAAAATGGGCTAAGCGCTGACCCCTGATGAAGCCCCATCTCGACCGGGAAGTAGTATGAGTCTTCTCCCATTGTTCTCAATCGGGTCTTTGCTCCTTCGTATATATCCTTTGTTGAAGGAATGTTTTGAAGAATGACAAACGGGAAGGACTCTGTAGTTCTAAAGGAGAACCTGGTCCTTGTATGGAAGGGCACGACTAATCGAAAAGATTGTGGGTTGCAAATCTCTGCGGAACTAGGAGTAGTGGCGCGTGAACGAATATGCATCCTAGTCAGACTAAAAGAGGCAGTGCCAAGGCTGTGTCTTCGAAGTACGAATACGAGTTGGACTTGAACAAGGAAAGAGTCACATGGAATCTTGTCTTACCGTAATTACAAGGTTTTTTTGTGGAACTCAACTAGGGTTTTCAAAGCCCATATAAATACAAGTAGTTGATGCAGCCGTAATTTAGTTATTCACAAACAGAGAGTTGAGAGCATACACAGGCGATTCATCAACTTTCAACGTGAGATAACTGAAGAAGACAACTGGTGGAGCTAAAGTAGATAGAGTCTAGATATTCTGTCTAGGTTCTTGGTTTGTAAGTTGTTTTGTTTTATGGTATCATTGTTATTACCTATCTGCTTATCATAGAAGAAAATTGTGCTAGGTGAACTTTTGAGAGATTACTTTGTAATGCTAGAGGTTAGCTTTGTTAAGTGATTAGGGTCTAGAGTGTAGCCCATTGGTTACAGAGTCGTGTAATCAGAAACTTGCTCTTTGTGTTAGTGGACTGGTTTGAAATCCCAGAGTGTGGGTCGTGGTTTTTCTCCCTTGAGCAAGGAGTTTTCCACGTAAAAACATCGTGTTCTTTGTGCCTTTTGATAGTGTGTGTTGTGGTGTCAAAGTCAACTCAGAAGAATCAGGTTCTCGTAAAGGAAAATCGGTGGACACTATTCAACTCCCCCATCTAGTGTCCTTAGGAGGTGCATAGATTATAACAAGTGGTATTACAGCAGGTCTTCTCGTGCTAGGTTAACACCTTGAGAAGGATCAGAATCATGAGTGCACCACCTACCATCACTAAAGGACAATCAGTTCTAAGGCCCCCACAGTTCAATGGGAGTATTATGCTTGGTGGAAGAACAGAATTGAGAACTACATTTGTGCTGAGGATTACCAATTCTGGCTTATAGTATCTGAAGGGATTTTAATCCCTACCAAAATAGTTGGTGAAGGAGCTGCTGCTCGACAAGAGCCTAAATTAAAAGAGGAGTTCAATGAAGCTGACTACGAGATTATTGAAAAGAACCACAAAGCCAAACATCTGGTAATTTGTGGTCTTGGCCCTGAGGAGTTTAATAGAGTATCATCTTATAAGACTGCTAAGGAAATCTGGGATACCCCGCAAGTGGCACATGAAGGAACCACTGAAGTGAAGGACTCCAAGAGAAGAATGCTGAAAAGACAATTTGAGTTGTTCTATATGGGAGAGAAGGAATCAATCCAGGATATGATAACCAGGTTGACCATTATCACTAATGAGATGAGATCCCTGGATATGGAGTTTCCTGAAGTAGAGATGGTGGATAAGGTTCTGAATGTGTTACCTGAGGCTTGGGAACCTAAGATGACTGCTATCATTGAGTCCAAACCTCTCAGATCCATCAAAGTTGAAAAACTGGTTGGAAGTTTGAAAACACATGAGATGATGAAAGATTCAAAAACTAAACCAGCTCTCAAGAAGGACAGGACCCTTGCACTCGAAGCAACTGATGAAACTGAGGATTATGTTGACTTGCAATCAGTTGAAGTAGCAATGGTTAGTGCTTTGAGACAAAAGTTTAACTTGGGAAAGTTCAAAGGTTTCAAAAGAAATAACAAGGAAAGTTCTGGAAGAAAGAACATAGTTGACAGTCCTGATTATTCAGGATGCTTCAAGTGCTTCAAGAAGGACCATACTGTCATGGATTGTCCAATGTGGGAAGTAGAATGGATGAAAATAGAGCAACAAAGGAGAAGGAAAATGAGGCGTCAAAGGAGAATGACAAAGATAAGAAGAAGGTGAGACGACCTCCAAATTTCAGAGCAGAAAGAAGAAAGAAAAAGGAAGCTTTCTATGCTACAGGGGGACCTACTGATAGTGAATCTGATCATGAAAAGGAATCTGGAGATGAATCTCCACTAGCACTGATGGGGTTGTCGGATGTGAGTTCAGACGAGGAAGATCCTTGGGAGTTCAGAGGAGGAAGAGATCCCTCAAAGCCACCTGTGTTTAATGGGACAAACTACAAGTGTTGGAAGAAACAGATGAAAAACTTCCTTCAATCAATGGATTACAGTCTCCGGTTGATTGTGAAAAGAGGACCTCATTTTCTTGTAAAGAAAGCAGCAAATGGGGTTCTAGTTCCAAAGCTGCTAGAAGAGCTAGATCCTCAAGACCTAGACTGGTTGCAGGCAAATTCCAAAGCTGAATTGTACCTGAGGAAAGGGCTGACTACAGATGTGCTAGCAAGGATACTGGAATACAAATCTGCCAAAGAAGTGTGGGAAAAGCTGAAAGAAATGTACACAGAAGATGACCAAAAAAAGGACTTAGCTTTTATGGCAACTGGTTGAGAAGAAGCCGCTCATTCAGTAGAGGTATGCCTTTCTGAGCTTAAAGAAAATCTGCACACATACTCTACTGAAAATCTGATTTTAATCACTGCCACTTTGATTGAGGGTTATAAAAAAAAACAATTGGAAAAGACAAATTAACTGAAGATATAAGTGATCTCGGAACTAAACACAAGAGTCTTCAAGAACAAAATATTGAACTGGAAGAAATCAAATGTCATTTTGAAAGGGCAGACTCTTGTGTCAAACTCTAAGATCATAAAACTGGAATTGGAATTAAATCAGTTAAAGGAGAGTGTCAATGGTAAGCAAGTAATAAGTGAAGTTCAAACCTTTCTTGAAAATGAACTTAAAAGAACAAATGAGATCCTGTACCAGGAAACTGAAAAAAATAGGATTTTGAATCAAAAGGTTGAAAAATCTGACTACGAGCTTACCAAATTAACAAAATGGAATAAGTCTTCTGAGGCAACGAACTGGGTCCTTGGAAATCAGAACAAAGGAAAACAAGGGCTAGGATTTAAAAAATCATTGCCTCCATATAATCCGAAAAGCAAATATATTGGGTTTGCCTTGCAACATGTTTAGTACCTTTTGTGGTGAAACAGGACATCACAGACAAAGGTGCATGAATGCAAGCAAGGCAAAGACCAAAAATAAAAGAAGTGTTCTACCTCAACGGGCTAAAAAGGATTTAATTTATCCATTTTCTCATAAGAAGGGACCTAAGCTTGTCTGGGTTCCTAAAGCTAACCCTTAATTTGTTTTGCAGACTGGAGTGAGGGAGAACAACCCAAGCTGGATTTTTGATAGCAGTTGTTCAAGGCATATGACAGGAGATAGAAGAAACTTTCTCTCACTCGCAGCATTTCAAGGAGCCAGTGTAGCCATCGGAAGAGGAAAAAGTGGTCAGATTGTAGCAATTGGAAAAGTTGGGAGAACTCTGGATCATGCAATTGAAAATGTATACTGTGTCGATAGTCTCAGACACAACTTGCTGAGTATCTCTCAACTATGTGATAGAGGGAATGAAGTGAGTTTCTCCTCTGTAGGGTGTATTGTGAAGAACCTACAGAGTGGAGAAATTTTTATGGAAGGAAAAAGGGTGAACAATGTATACAAAGCATCACTGAAATCACTGCCTGAAAACAATTTAACATGCCTGAATGTGCAAGAAAGTGATTCTCAGTTATGGCACAAAAGAATGGGTCATGCTAGTCTCTCACAGCTCAACAAGCTAGTATCAAAGGAGCTGGTTCATGGACTACCTAGCAAGAAATTTGAATATATAAAAATGTGTAATGCTTGTGTTAGAGGAAAGCATGTCAGATCATCCTTTAAATCAAAGAAGGTGGTGAGCACATCAAAACCACTGAAATTGATACATATGGATCTATGTGGACCTATGAGAGTCAGGAGCAGAGGAGGAAAGAGATTCGTGTTCGTAATCGTTGCTGACTACTCTAGGTATACATGGACCCTGTTCTTTGCATCCAAAGATGAAGCCTTTGATAGCTTCAAAGATTAGGCTGGTGTTGTGCAGAAAAGGTTGAGCCGGGAACTTGTCAGCATTAGATCTGATCATGGAACAGAGTTTGAAAACTCAAAATTTTCTGATTATTATGCAAAATACAGCATTAATCATAATTTCTCTGCACCAAGAACTCCATAGCAGAATGGAGTAGTTGAACGGAAGAACGGGTCTCTGGAGGATATGGCAAGGACTACGCTGCTGTCAAGTGGTCTTGCAAGAAACTTCTGGGCTGAAGCAATAAACATTGCATGCTATTTGCTGAACACATGCTCCATAAGAGCTATTCTTGCCAAGACCCCATATGAGCTGCTCAGAGGACGGAAACAAAATATTGCACACCTGAGACCCGTTGGTTGTAAATGTTTCGTCCACAACAACAGGAAGGAACCATTGGGGAAATTTGATGCTAGAAGTGATGAGGCAATATTCCTTGGTTATTCTACTCAAAGCAAAGCATATAAAGTGTTTAATAAAAGAACACAAACAGTGGAGGATGGTATGCATGTGGTATTTGATGAATCCGATAAGGCAGTTGATGAAAATAAAGTAGATGATCAAGCCATTGGCCTTACTCGAGAAGATGGTGCAGCTAACTCTGAAGATTCAGAAGAGAAGGAGGAATCATATGAGGATTCAACTTCCGGAGAACAAGGAGTTTATATGACAGAGGGAACATCAGATGAAGTTAATGATTCAACAAGTCAGGAAGAACCTACTTAAAGTGATGCTGAAGGTCTTTCTCGTCATATCCAACCCATGCCATGGAAGCACCAGTTCTCATCCCTTGGAGAATGTATTATCTGAATTGGATACTGGAATTATGACCAGATCGACCTTGAAGACCTTTTGTGCATTCGTTGCTTTCTTATCATCTCTGGAACCAAAGAATGTAAAAGAAGCCTTAGAGGATCCAGATTGGGTTCTAGCCATGCTGGATGAATTACATCAGTTTGAAAGAAGCAAAGTGTGGCACCTGGTTCCTAAGCCGAAGGACAGAACTATAATTGGAACAAAGTAGGTGTTTAGAAACAAACTGGATGAGCATTGTATAGTAACAAGAAACAAGGCTAGATTAATAGTCCAAGGATACAATCAGGAAGAAGGAATTGACTATGATGAAACTTTTGCACCAGTAGCAAGGATGGAAGCCATTAGAATGTTGATTGCCTTTTCTACATACATGGAGTTTACACTGTATCAGATGGACGTGAAAAGTGCTTTCTTGAATGGTTATCTAAATGAAGAAGTCTATGTAATACAGCCACCAGGTTTCGTGAACAGTGAATTTCCTGATCACATTTACAAACTTGATAAGGCACTCTATAGATTGAAGCAAGCTCCAAGAGCCTGGTATGAAAGACTATTAGGGTTCTTACTTAAGAATGGTTTTACAAGAGGAAAGATTGATAACACACTATTCTTAAAGAAGAATGGAAAGGATCTACTGGTGGTTCAGGTATATGTTGATAATATCATTTTTGGAGCCACTGATAAGGAGCTATGCAAGGGATTTGCTGAATTGATGGGCAGTGAATTTGAAATGAGCATGATGGGAGAACTCAATTTCTTCCTAGGATTGCAGATAAAACAGACGCCTGGAAGAACCATGATTCATCAACAAAAGTATGTCAAGGAACTTCTGAAGAAATTTGACATGGAAGGAGCAAAAGAAATGACTACTCCTATTGCTCCTGGAACCAAGCTGGATATGGATAAACTAGGTCCTTCTACAAATAAGACAAAATATAGAGGAATTATAGGTTCACTCCTCTATCTCACAGCCAAGCGACCTGATAATTGTATACAATGTGGGACTGTGTTCTAGATTTCAGTCCAAGCCTGAGAAATCACACTTGCCAGCTGTGGAGAGGATCTTGAGATACTTGAAAGGAATTCAAGATCTATGTCTATGGTACCCAAGGGGAGGTACTTTTGAACTAATTGGTTTTGCTGATGCGGATTATGCAGGTCACTTGGTGGACAGGAAGAGCACTTTAGGAATGGCACATTTTCTTGGTCCCTGCTTAGTTTCTTTGGCAACAAAGAAGCAGAACTCAGTTACCTTATCTACTGCTGAAGCTGAGTATGTAGCAGCTGCATCTTGCTGCTCACAATTGCTATGGATCAAACGGCAGTTGGAGGACTTTGGAATTAAATGTGGAGATGTGCCCATTTTTTGTGATAACACAAGTGCAGTGAACATTGCCAAGAACCCAGTCCAACACAAAAGAACAAAGCACATTGATATTAGACACCATTTTCTTAGAGATAATGTCGAAAAGGGTCTGATTACTATGAATTCGTGCAGGACTGAAGATTATATTGCTGACATCTTTACCAAAGCACTAAACAAGGTTCAGTTTGAGAGGAACAAGTTGGAGTTAATGATGACCAAAATACACGGATGACTCAGCATTTGTTCCCCAATGATTGGTTAGTTAAGTGTTCAGCAACTTGTTTGTGACTATTGTTGTTATTGTCCAGTCTAAATTTTGTACTTTATTAAGTATACTTATTCAGATGAGTAGCACCAGGTTGGGCTAATGTGTTTCCATGAAATAACCAACAGGGTACGTGGAAGGAACCAAGGCAAGCATGAGGAACCATGTCCAGGTACAGCTACACAGCTATTTATGTTAAGTGTCATAACTGAAATTGATTGTCAATTATACGTGTGTCAAGGAACGCTTACCATGTTCTCGTAACCGTCCTAAATTATAGGAATAATTTCTTTTGTGGTTAGAATTCTACTAGACTTTACCGGACCCCACTCATTTAAAAAGGCCTTATTTGGGTAAGTCTATGTAACCGTCAAATCAGTACCTTTTCCCGGTTTTCAAAACTTCAAAAAGCTGCTTTTTGCTTTTTAGTCATTATTAGCATCTTTTCCCATATAAAACTCCTGACCACATTACTTCTTCCTATTACACAAATTTCAAATCCTTCCTACATCGTTCTCTCTCTCTCTTGAAAATAAAAAATTGGCTTCATTCTCTCCCAGAAACCCTAACAAAAAATTCGCCATGTCTCAAGCACAATCCTCTTCTGCTTCTCCTACTAAAACCTCAGAGACCCAAATGTCCAAGAAATCTACACCAAAAACCCCTCCCTCTACTCTCGCGGAGAGAATTGTCAAAGCTAGGGTAAAATTCCTCAAAAGGGCAAGAAAGAAAGGGGTCAAGAAGACGGTTGTCAGATCCTCGTCCTCTACGCGGGCAGAACCAGTCTCCTCTGAAAAACCGGTTGGGGTAAAATATGACTCTACTCTATCTGATTCTACTGCTTTAGAGTCTGTTAGAAGTCCTGATTATTAAGTACTGAAACATTGGTTAAAGGACTAGATGAAATCGTAGAAAAGATAGAGCCTAGTGGAATGCCTGGTAAGGAGAATGTAGTTGAAGAGAACTTGAAGGTAGTTCAGGAGGAGCCTATGGCTAAGTCTAGTTTTCATGTGCCCTTAGTAACTGAGGAAACGGTGGAGGTTAATATAGTTGAAAACGTTGTGGAAAGATTGAGAGAAGAGGATTCTGCTGAATCCCAAAAGGAACATGTCAACGAACCTAGTTTGGAGACTGTTCCTCTTGAAAAAGGCAATGGGTTGTCTGTATTAGAAGGTCTTGTAGTTGGAGGACCTAGTTCTGTTGAGGCTGCAAAGGATTTGAGTGAAGAACCTGGTTCTTGCTCAAATCCTATTATGGCTCATGATGCAGAACTAAATTGGACTGATTCTGATGAGGAAAAGGATGAGGAAATTCAAGAGGGAAATGGTGAAAGTGAGAAAGTCATAGAAAAAGATGAAGAAAAGAAAAGGAAGAGTGTAAAAAGGAAGTTTGGGGTGGAAGATGAGAAATTGTTGGCTGAGGATGAAGAGGGGGAGGTTGTGTTTGTAAGTGAGACAAAAGTTGAATTTGATAAGAGAAGGAGATTGTTGAAAGAAGGTAAGTCTGTGCCCAAAAGCAGACTTGTGGATGAAAGTAGTGAGAACTCACAGGAGGAGAGGACTGAGAGTGATGACAAAACTGCTGCTCATCCAGCACCAAGAAGGGTAGTAACTAGGTCTGCTCTGAAGCAGCAGTTAGAGAAAGTGGGGAAGCAAGAAAAGACAGTCAAGAATGTGAAGGCTGGAAACATGAGGAAAAGAAGAATGAGAAAAAGGCTGTTGAGGCCAATGAAGAAAGTGATAAAGCTAGAAGCTTTGTGGAACCCAGTGACTCAGATACAGACAGTGAGCTGGAAAGCAAGAAGAAGAGAAAGGACTCTGAAGAGGAGGTTGACAGAACATCCTTCTTTGCAAGACACCAAGTATTGGCTGGGAGCATAACATGAAACCTCTACTCAGGAAGGTAGAGGATCAAGGCTGGTTGGATCTCTTTGCCAAGAAAGACAGGATTCTGTATGCTGATGAAATTAGGGAGTTCTACACAAATTGCAGAGTTGCTGCCAGAAGAGTGTTTTCTGTTGTGAAGGGAATAGAGATTGAATTTGGGAGGACAGAGTTGGGAGTGATACTTGATGTCCATGCTGAGGGTTATTGCAAGTATATTAAGTTGAAATGGCTAAAAAGAACTGATGGAGCGACTCCTCCGAGTGTTGTGAAAAAGTTCTCAGGGAAAACCAAACTCAGGAAGGAAAGGAAAGTTGACAAGAAGGAAATGGAGCCGGCTCATCAGTTGCTTTTTGAGTTTGTCCATAGGTTTCTATTGCCAAGGGGAGAAAGGAACAGCGAGGCCAGTGCCCTTAACTTGATCTACATGGACTTGCTGGACAGAGTAGTGAGAATCAATCTACCTGGTCTGATAATTAGACACATAAAAAGGATTGTAGATACTGATCAGAAGCAACATTCCTACATCCTACAACAGGTTCTTGAGCACTTTGGGGTTCCTTTGGAAGCAGGGAAAAAGCCCACCATTCATCAAATGTTTGGGCTGAATGTGCTGAAAAATTGTGATTTCTTCAAAGAGAAGAGAGCTTCCAAGAAACCAGTGCAGGTTAAGCAGGAGCAGTCTGAAGAGAGCGAGGACTATGGACCAGAGGAAGCTATTGCATCAGTAAAAGAACTAGAGCATCATGTTCTTGAAGTAAATACAGAGAATGCTGAGCTGAAGAGGAAGCTGGAGTTGAAGGATCAAGAAATTGATCGCTTGAAAATTGAGTGTCACAAGTATGAGGCCGAGCTGGTGATGGAAAGGGCCAACAATACGAAGAACCTTGAGGCACTTGCCAGGCACTTCAACTTGAAACCCTGAGTCCTACCTTTCTTCCTCCCTGTCCTTGATAAATATCCTCCCTTATCTCTCCCTGTCCTTCCTTGATTTGTGATGTTAAGATAATCTTTCTAAGTTGTGTACTTAATAGGGCTGTGTAGTTTGTCACGCCCTGGATGATTGGTTTTAAGTTTTCTTTTGCTTGAATTGGGTTTGTTCTATAATATCTGGTTCTATTTGGGCCCTTAGCCTTAATTCTGTGTGTTTATTTTTAGTTGACTTGTTTGCCTTGTGCACTAGACTGGATAGTACTAACTGATTCCTGCAGGTGTTTGAATCTTTTCGATAATGCCAAAAGGGGGAAGAAGGAAATTTTGGGGTATTTGTGACCTAACTCATCTGTTTTAAAATTTTCAAACTGTTATTTTTGTTTTTGTGTTTTTGGAAATTTTGTCTATTCAGGTTCTTTGGCAACATTTTTTTTGTCATCATTAAAAAAGAGGAATTTGTTGAAGGAATTTTTTGAAGAATGACAAACGGGAAGGACTCTGTGGTTCTAAAGGAGAACCTGGTCCTTGTATAGAAGGGCACGACTGATAAAAAAGATTGTGGGTTGCAAATCCCTGCGGAACTAGGAGTAGTGGCGCGTGAACGAATATGTATCCTAGTCAGACTAAAAGAGGCGGTGCCCAGGCTGTGTCTTCGAAGTACGAATACGAGTTGGACTTGAACAAGGAAAGAGTCACAGGGAATCTTGTCTTACCATAATTACAAGGTTTCTTTGTGGAACTCAAATAGGCTTTTCAAAGCCATATAAATACAAGTAGTTGATGCAGCCATAATTTAGTTATTCACAAACAGAGAGTTGAGAGCATACACAGGCGATTCAACAACTTTCAACGTGAGATAACTGAAGAAGACAACTGGTGGAGCTAAAGTAGATAAAGTCTAGATATTCTGTCTAGGTTCTTGGTTTATAAGTTGTCTTGTTTTATGGTATCATTGTTATTACCTATCTGCTTATCATAGAAGCAAATTGTGCTAGGTGAACTTTTGAGAGATTACTTTGTAAAGCTAGAGGTTAGCTTTGTTGAGTGATTAGGGTCTAGAGTGTAGCCCCTTGGTTACAGAGTCGTGTAATCAGGAACTTGCTCTTTGTGTTAGTGGATTGGTTTGAAAATCCCAGAGTGTGGGTCGTGGTTTTTCTCCCTTGAGCAAGGAGTTTTCCACGTAAAAACATCGTGTTCTTTGTGCCTTTTGATTTTGTGAGTTATGGTGTCAAAGTCCAAACTGTTAAGTCAAGAACAAGGTTATTGACTCAGAAGAATCAGGTTCTCGTAAAGAAAAATCGGTGCACACTATTCAACCCCCATTCTAGTGTCCTCAGGAGGTGCATAGATTATAACATCCTTAATCACCCTAAATGTAACTATGCATAGGTGATCGTGCGTGAATAACTGGGGAATATAAAAAAAATAAGGGAGATTGTGACCTACTATAACAGATTAAAACACGCTTATATTATAATTTTTTTATGCTATATATCATGACATAATTTAAGCATTCAGTCCAAAACCTTCAAACAGTAATTGGAGTGGGCTAGAATAATATTTTAAAGAAAAATTTACACCACATGACTATCCTAATAACTAAATTATAAAAAATACCGATACTTTTAACATATTACAAAACATAACGACACTTTTAAATATATTATAATACATACCATTTTTTCATTTCACTCTCTCTCCCTACCATAAAACCTTAATTTCTCTCTTTCTTTCCTCTCCTCCACCCACCCACCCACCCGCTGTCCCTTCCCCATCTCCGGCGACCAGCCGGTGTCTTTCTCTGGTGAAAGCATCCCTTTTTTGTTGTTGCTGCTACTGTTTCACGTATTTTTTTAGTGTTGCACCGTTGCCGGAGTGGCGGCGCTGCTGCGGCTGCTCTAGACGGCGCCGTTGCTCCTAGATCTGTTGTCGTTGGTGTTCGTCGCCGCCAATTTGCTTCTCTCTTTTTTGATTTTTTTTTGTTTTGTAAGTGTATTAATGTGTATATACTTATATACCTTTTGTATTAATGTGTGTATATTTTTTGTGCCTAAATACATTTTAATTTTTTTTGAATGGCTACTGAATTTTCTGTGTTTTTACTGTATATTTGTGTATTTTTGTGTTTCAATTGTATGTTTGCAATATTTTTGGTTGTGTATTTACATATTTTTATATATACTCATATTTAAGTGTATGTGTGTTTTAAGTGTATGTTAATAAGTGTTTTGCATATCCAAGAATTCATTTTGTATGTCTTTATTTGTTGCGGGTATAATAAGTGTATGTTTTGTGTATTTTAAATTTTATGTATATTTATGTATTTTTTATTGGTTAAATATACTCTTTTTTAAAGTATGAATGTGTATTTTTTGTATGTTTTACGCTTGTTTATATTGTTTTTCAGATTTTTTTTTTAAAAAAAAAACTCATTTCCGGCCACCTGCCGCCGTCGGCCAGCGACTGGCCCACGGTGGAAAAATTGAAACTAGAGCAGTGGGCTTGGGGAGGATTAAAATTCATTTCAATGGAAGTTGTATATGCTATGTAAGAAAAGTTTTTGTAAATATAGTATTAAGGTTGTATATATTTGTATTGTCCCTATTTTAAACCCCTTTTGGAAACTGTTTCATGAATAAGTGGGTTCCCCAGCATATCCGTGTACATGGGTAAATTACTTAAGTTTATATTTTCAAATTGTTACCAACTTGATACCGCAAAAGATCTTTATCATTGGCGTAGAAAGTAAACTCGTAAATCTTACAACCAAATCTTAGCTTAGTTTGTACCTGGCAGCATACACCTACGACGAATAAGACGGAAAATTTGATTTGGTACGTACTCTTTTAATTAATTCCTGTCTCCATTCGCATCTAAGCCAATTTGCACTTTCTTTAATCCTCATTCATTTGTCTCATTCTCACAACTCTCTGCTATAAAAATCTTTCACTAGAGATCTAACTTCACAACACCTTCAAAGATGTCTATCATGAGAATCACACCTGCATTAGATTTAGATGAATTATTTCACACACCTAATACAGATCAGATTGATCAACCCCATAATACTCTACCAGATATCAGGATTATGATCAATTTACCTCCTAATTCCTCTACAGAAAAGCAAGAAAACACTAATTTTCTCGCTTTCATTAGACTAAGATCTCTATCCTCCATGTTAAATAGGATTCATGCAGGCTATTTCAGAATAAGTCTATCGTTATGTTGGGAAACTTTATTATGGAAAACGATTCTTGACCCAACAAATAATTTTGACTCAAAAATTTTACATCATGTCCCTCAAATGATCTATCGTCCTGTTTTAATTTTCCTATGGTCATTTGCCCTATTGATATTGATTATACTTTCTTTACTCTATCTTTTAAAATGCTTCTTTCGATTTAATTTGGTCAAAGAAGAGTTTCTAGACCATGTTGGAGTAAATTATTTTTTTGCTCCTTGGATTTCTTGGCTTATTCTACTTGAATCCTACCCTTTTATACCACCAAGGCACGTTGGCTACAAAGCTATATGGTGGGTATTCGCAATTCCAGTTATTGTCCTAGATGTGAAAATTTATGGACAATGGTTCACTAAAGGAAAAAGATTTTTAACAGCCGTGGCTAATCCAACGAGCCATTTATCGGTCATTGGTAACTTAGTCGGGGCTCGAGCCGCGGCTAAAATGGGCTGGCAAGAGGTATCTGTTTGCTTATTTTCACTAGGGATGGTTCATTATTTAGTCCTTTTTGTTACGTTATATCAGAGATTATCAGGAAGTGATCGGCTTCCAGCTGTGTTGCGGCCAGTTTTCTTCTTGTTTTTCGCAGCTCCAAGTATGGCTAGTTTGGCTTGGGCATCAATTACGAGAAGATTTGATACTGCTTCAAAGATGCTATTTTTTCTCTCGTTGTTCCTCTTTACATCACTGGTAATGTTACAGTCTTTTTTTCTTTTTAATAATTGTATAGATTTCGTAGATTCTTAACAGTACACAAGATATGAGCTAAAAGTTATTAGGTCCGGTCAAACCCGTAACAGAGATATGTGCAACCTAGTTTATAGGAGTAATTTATTTTGGAAGTATTTAGGGGATTTAACTAGGGTCGATATTTAATGGTCATGTACTTGATTTAGTTGCCACGGTCTACGCCTTTTTCCTGTAAGAAATTAATTAAATCTTACCTAACATAGCGTAACAAATAACTTATCTTATTTTTTATGATAATCCATAAATCTTTAATTTGTTCTTTTTATTGTTATATGTAATTATATTATATGCTTAAAGTTTGTTTGGCCAAGCTTTTGGGGAGCCAAAAGTGTTTATTTTCTAAAAAAGTGTTTATTTTAAAATTTTGGGGGGTGTTTGGCCAAACTTCTAGGAAAAAATAAGTGCTTTTGAGTGGCAGCAGAAACTGTTTTTCTGCTGTGGGGAAGAAGCTGAAAAAAATAGCTTCTTGAAAAAATAAGTGCTTTTGATTATTTGGGACAAGATTATCCATTTCAAACTTCCATATTTAATCAAATTTAGACTATTATATATCCATTTTCGTAATTTGGTAATTTTTTCAAATATTGGTCAAACACAAATTAATAACAGAACCACTTTTCTAAAATTTGGCCAAACACAAATTACTTATTTGCAAAGCACTTCTTTGAAAAATACTTTTGATAAAAAGCATTTCTCAAATAAACTGATTTTTTGATAGTGTAACATAGTCCTTTTACACTGTTAGCACATAGATACAAATTTTCAAGTTGAGTTATTTTTACTTGAAAAAAAAGTTATAATTTTGTAAGTAGAGATTTTCTTTCTTATTTATTTATTTATTTATTTATTTTTTTGAAAAACTTGAAAAGTTAAATTTTTTAAAAGTTAATTTTTAAATGCTTCATAACTTACGAGTTTTCATGGCAAAATAAGTTTTAAACAAGAGTTTAACTAATATATACTGACGGTGTAAACCTTCTTTTTATACCATCGGCTAATTTAAAGCTTATAACATGTAAATTTTCAAGTATTTTTACTTTTTTTAATATTCTCAAGTCTAATACTTCTTTTAAATTGCTAATCTAGCTTAGAAAATTTATCAACAATTAAGTCATAATTAAAGAATTGACCTTGAAGAATTACAATAGCAAAAGCTAACATATAGTTGGCATCTTGAGCAATGTAAAGATACCAACTTGATCGAATCATTGGTATAATTAAAGTCTAAATATTAGTAAAACAAGTAAGAATACTTTAAAATTTATATGTTATAGGCTTTAAATTTGCCGATGCTGTAAAAAGAAGGTTTACACCGTCGGTATACATTAATTAAACTCTTTAACAAAGGAAATTTTTTTTATGGTCAAACGCCTTTGATCCTTAAGTTATGTGTACTAACATTGGATAAGTTGCACCAATAGATAAAGTTAACTTTCACAACAGCATAAGCTTTTCTATGTTGGAAGGTTGATGAACACAGATACTTCTTTTCTATTGTTTCAAGTTTTTGGCTATAAGCTTAAGTTAGAATTTTCTTCTACGTTGCATGTGCAACAGATGAAATTGACTTCGCAACAATTTTGTCTTCAAGTCTACGTATGTAAAGAGTAAAATATAAAATTGTTTCGCAAAATAGGTAGGAGTATTGTATATGATAGAATCAGTTTTCTATTCACGTTTCTTTCGTTGTTTTGTCATTTCGAAGAAAAAAATATTCATCTTATTTGCCGCTATTTAACTATTTTCTTCTTGTACGAGCTTTACATGCCGTGATCAAGACGACTCTCACTTGTCAGTCTAATAGTATGACTAGCCCATAATTTTTTTATTTGATGTAGTACAAGTAGGAGTATCTGTTAATCTTATTAATTACTAGTAGCTTGTTATAAAGGATTTGTACTATTGATAATCAATTCTTGCGTTCTTTTCTCATTTATAGATATTCAGGCCAACTTTGTTCAAAAAATCTATGAGAAAATTCAACGTAGCATGGTGGGCATACTCATATCCAGTAACACTACTAGCTTTGGCTTCCACAAGATATGCAAAAGAAGTTAAGGGAAAAGTGCCGCATACCATAATGCTCACTTTATCATCTCTCTCAGTTCTAGTCATCACTGCCCTCTTGCTCTCCACTGCACTGTACTCTAAAATGCTCTTACCTGATGATGATGATCCTTCTTTCACCACCAAACTCCCAAGGCATTCTTCAAGAGTATATAATTAATTAGAGACGTATTCAATAAAATTAATTCGAGCTTTTACAAAAATATAGACTATGAATGAGTTTAGTGGTCTCCAGGGCATTGCCAGCAGGTCTCTCTCTCATGAGTCTGTCCTATGTAATATGTATTAGAGTAAGTATATATTAATTAAAAGGTTAATTCTGGTATCTAGTAGTCATTATCGTTTCTAGCTACTTATCTTTTATTGATATATTGTCTACTTGCTATAACTAGTCTATAGTTGTCAAGTTAGACTTGTATTACTTTTGTAGTGAGTTTAATAAATACAGTTTTTATTTTCTATTTTTGTAATTGGTCTCGTCTTTGTCTAAGATCTAAGATTCATGCTATGTTGAATTAAACATGTAATTCTATGACGTAATTTGAAATATATGTCCATGTTTCAGTGACCAACTCTTGTCTAAAGATAAATTTAGAACAAATTAATCCTTATCGCTAGCTATAGCCAGCTAAGTATCTGTTGTTTGATTTTTTTTTTTAGTTTGTTAGTATAGTTTTCAATTTTGAAAGGAGCTTGTAAATGTTTGTCGATATTAGCTGTCTTGTTGAGCGAGGCAGATTGGAAATTAATAACTAACTCAGTTAAATTAAAGCACAAAAAGAGGTTTGATAGGTATGAGAGTATCAAATGTAGTCAACGTTAACAATGGACTACGTACGTAGTACACCTTTATGATCTTCAAGTACAGATCTCCGGAGATAAAAAGATGGCGCTATATCAACTGGCAAATTAAAAACCTAATTTTAACGAAGAAATATATAAAAACTTTATGAAGATGACAGGTGAAGTATCTCCCGTCGTTAATATCATAGTAGTTGGAAAGGAGGCGTAAACATGTAACTAGATTAGGTTAGGGTGGTACTTCTGACATATGAATGGTTGATAAAGCTCCGCTCATTTAATTGGATCATCACAATTACCGGTTGAATGGCTAATACTCCATTGTCCAAGTTAGTGGTAATTATTTAAGATGTTGCCTTGATTTCTATATAAATAGTTGTGGATGAAACTACTAAGAGGGATTTGGGCGGACTTAAAACTAAAGCTGATTTTGATCAGCTTTTAAGCACGTTTTGATTTATAACTATAGTTGAACCATAGGGGTAACAAATTTTAAACTTGTACGTTCACTAGATTTGAATTTTTGAACTTGTAAAAAGTTGACCAAAAAATAAATAAAAATACTGCATATTATTAATGATGAGAATGCTTAAACTTTTCCCCAAATATATCTGATGGCCCGAGTGAGGACCAGTCATTGTTTTTTTTGTTTTTGCTGAAGAGAGCATAATTAATATATATCATGACTGGTCAATATTACAAAAGTTCCTCTTTCTCTCCTTAAGCAGAGTAGAAGAATCATAATCCAGTTCAACCATAACAAAAGATGGAATATAATTAAGATAAACTAGAGAGTCTTGAGAAGCATTACAACCATATTTAGATAGTAAGTCAGCTACAGAATTCGCTTCTCTATATATGCTTGACTTCTGCGCATCCTAAGTCAGATAGTAAGGACCTGCAATCATATAAAATATTAGAATATGTCTCATTTGTTCCTTTCAACATTAGCGTTAAAATGTTTGAATCAACTTCAACTTGTAACGGCATGAGATTGTATGACTTTGCCATAATTAACCCTTGATAAAGGGCATTGATTTCTGCATGAATCACAGAAGATTGAGAATAGTGCTTTGTAAATCCTATCTTCCAAGTTCCTTGAGAATCCCGAATGAGTCCTCCTATTCCTCCAGCTCCTATTGTTTTGTTGAAAGCTCCATCCGTGTTCAATTTATGAAAACCTTCATCGGGGGGATGCCATTTAATATAAGTGACATTTGGCGTATCCTTTTTTCTAGCAGTTGATTTCATGTAGTAATACTCCGCTGCTTGAGATGCGATTATATTACCACTCACAGGAAGGGAGCTATTTTCAAAGATATTCTTGTTTCTGTATTTTCAAATATTCCATAGAGCAAATGGAATGTATGTTTCAAAAGGAATACCTTTAAAGTTTGTCGTAGTCCCTTTTTTGCGACAGAGATCTCTTATCCAATGAGAAAGGTCTTGTGGAGGAGAAAGATTTAATGGATCCCATATATTGTTTCCTGCTTTTGGGCATTCGACAAAGATATGGTAAAGAGATTCTTTCAGAGTTGGGCAATGTTTACATGACTCATTTTGAATAATATTTTCATGGTGAAGGTTTTGGGCAGTTGGGAGCTTGTTGAGGCTAAAAGACCAAAGGAAGAATTTAATTTTATTTGGAATATTTAACTTCCAGATCCAAGAGGTTGGGTTTTGATATAATATATGTTGATTCGAAGAATTTAGAACTGCCCATAAGGAGGAGGCCGATTTTGTGGTAAAGTGACCATCGTGTGATAAATTCCAGTAAAAATTATCTAGCTGGTTGCCCGAACGCCCATGGTGAGTGTTCTGAATTTGGTTTTGGACTTCTATTGGAAGATCAAAGGGAAGGGTAGTTAGGTTCCAAGAGGAAGGAGTAAGGATAGATTGAACTGTTGTATGAAGGTGGTGACTTGGTATTGGTCCCTGAATTAGAGATCTCAGAGATTTATTTGGGTATATCCACTTATCATTCCAGAAGTCTATTTTTTCTCCATTGCCCACAGTCCAAGAGGTTGCAACACTACTCACTTGGTTTGCTTTAGCAATACTCTTCCAAATGTAGGAGTCATTAGGCTTCACAATAAACTCTCGAGCCATGTTGCAATTTCTACCATACTTGTTTGTCAGAACCTGGACCCATGGCTTATCTTGGTTCGTTTTTAGTCTCCATGCCAAACCTATCACCAGTGCTCCATTTTTCTGCTTTGCTTTGTGAAGACCCAAACCACCTTTTGATTTTGGAGTAGTGACCATATTCCAGTTAGCATGATGACATTTTGTCTTTTACGTGCTTGACCCCCATAGAAAATTCCGTTGGATTTGGTCAATATTTTTTAAGGTCTTAGCCGGAAGTAAATTTACCTGCATAGAGTATGAAGGGATAGCTGCTAGAACTGAATTAATAAGAGTGGCTCTACCTGCAAAATTTAAGCAATTTGTTTTCAATCCTTGGAGCCTAGAGTTCATTTTATCAAGAATTGATTGATAATCCGAACTCTTGGGATAATTGTTAGTGATAGAAAAACCTAAATATCTGCCAATTTGATTTGCAATACATATATTCATAATAATGGAAATATCATTACAAAGACTAGTAGGAGTGTTGTTTGAAAAAATCATTTTGGACTTCGAACGGTTAATTTTTTGGCCAGAAATTCTTCTAAAATATGAGAGGACTCCGTTGATAGTGGTAGCATTTTCCCTGGTAGCGGAACCAAACAAGATGAGGTCATCTGCAAAAAGAAGATGTGATAACTTAGGACCAGCTCTAGATAACTTAATAGATTTCCATTCTGAATCCTCTACTGATTTGGAAATATTCCGACAGAGGACTTCCATACAGATAATAAATATGTAAGGAGATAGGAGGTCTTCTTGTCTAATACCTCTTGAAGGTAAGAAATATTCAGATGGCCTTCCATTAATAAGGATGGAGATGGAGGACAAAGTGATACAGTCCATGATGAGATTTATAATATTGCTAGAAAAATTAAAGAAATGGAGACTATATTTTATAAAAGACTACTCTAGCCGATCAAAGGCTTTTTCGAGATCAATTTTAATCATCATTTTACCTGTCTTACCAGTTGTCCGCTTGAAAGAGTGGATTGCTTCCTGAACTATAATAGCATTGTCAGATGCTCGCCTTCCTGGAAGAAAACTAGATTGATACGGACCAATAATTTTATCTAGATGAGGACGAATTCTATTAACAAGAATCTTAGTAATGGTTTTGTAGATTGTGTTATAGAGGTTGATAGGACGGTAATGATTCACAGTTTCAGGGAATTGATTTTTAGGAATAAGAGTAATGTGTGTTTTGTTAAGAGTTGGATCAATTTTGGTAGTTGCAAAGGCTTGTAAACAGACTTGGTTGATAGCGTCTGTAGTGTCAAGGTGGAATTTTTGAAAGAAAGCTGGATGGAGTCCATCTGGGCCAGGAGCTTTCAATGGTTTGAAGGAAGAAATAGCATTTTTAATCTCGCTAATTAAGAGGGGTCTACTGATAAGGCTAGAAGATTGATGATCAAGAAAATTTTCATGGGCTAGATCTGAAGGTTTAATAGACTCTAGAAGATCAGTTTTATAAATATTGCTAAAGTGATTAGTAATCATACTATGAATATCAGCTTGATTGAAGAACCAATTTCCTACGGAATCCGCCAATGCTATTATTTTATTACGCTGTCTCCTCTTAACAGTGGTAATATGAAAGAATCTTGTATTAGCATCCCCATCCTCTATCCACTGAATTCGCGATTTTAAGTTCCAGAAGTCTTTCTCATTTTTCAAGATAGCATTATAATCATCAATGAGGGAGTTTTCAAGGTCGTAGTAAAAGCTATCTTTTCTAGTTGGATCCATTCTTTGCAAGCCAGCCAGTCTATTAGTAAGAACTCTTTTTTTATGAAAAATATTACCAAAGAAATTTTTATTCCAGTGGGTAGCAGATTTTGTGAAATTTTCAACTGACTGAGAATAATGAGCATAACTATGCCAACATGATTTAACTATTCTGGAAAAATCATAGTGATTTAGCCACATTGTTTCAAACCTAAATAAAGAATTAGCTGGACCTTTGTTAGGAATTATATCTAAGAGTAAAGGGCAATGATCTGATCTAGTCCTTGGTAAATGGGTAACAGAAGCATCACTAAATAAATGAAGCCAGTCAGCATTAGCCAGAAATCTATCTAGCCTTTCAAGAATTATACCTGAACCTACTTTACTTTTATTAGTCCATGTGAATTTTGATCCTGTGTAACCCAGGTCTATCATGCCAGTGTTGTTAATACAATTTAAAAAAGTCATAATCTTGTATGTCTTAACTAGACCTAGGAGCTTTCTAGTCATTTTGCTTTAGCCTTAGAAATCTCTATAAATAAAATACTTAGCCATTTCATTTCATTACACAACTTTGAATATAGAATGATGTATTTCTTGATGAGCGGGCATGATTTCACTTGGTCGAGTCCAAGTTGAACATCAAAACCTCTTTGATCATTCTATTTGCAAGAGCCGGGTGCCTCTTGAGGGTAGTTGCGTAGTATAGGTGATCCGTGACTTCACCCGGGGTGTATCGAGACATGTTCCTCGATGCTACTTAGGTAAACGTTTCAAGCCTAGTCTTGCTTTAATATCGATATCTTTATTGATATAGCCTATCTATTTTTAGCTTCCGCATTTTCGTATCGTCTTTAGCTTCCGCTCATTTTCCATTGCATCGGTTGGTATCAGAGCTCGGATATGTTTTGTTCTTACAAACCCTCGATCGTGACTCTTTATCTTGTTGGACTTGCCTACTCGCGTAGTGGGACGTCTTGGTGTGCTAATCTTGAACTTAGGGATCATAGAGATTTTGATAGCGTGAATTTGCAAATACCGTGCACTATTGATCTCTTTGTTTGTTCTTGTGTTGGGTGTACTTCTTTGTTGACCCAAGTAATTGCTAGTTCCCTTGGGAACATAAACTTCCTTATTGCTATTGATACTGGGTTATACCATAAAAGTCTGTTGTCCCACACTTTTTGGCACTAACCTACTCTTGTAGTAGGAACTTTTTTTTTTTGTTTTGTTTTTCTTTGGATTTAGGCTTTGATGGTTTGATTTGGAGGACGAAATATTTTCAAGAAGGGGAGGATGATGCAATATAAATTGGGCCTAAACGACAACCATCAAGAGCCAACCTCGAGAGCACAAGGATGCATGATACGGGACAAATCGAGCCAAGACTCCAATCACCGAGTGTCAAGCTTAAAGGATGCAAAGGACGGGAAGCCAAGGGCTTTAGAATCGATCTAGAGAAGCGCCAAGAAGACAGGCCCTTAAACGCACCACCCAGGCACCCAGGCGGTCAGCCCAAGGTCCTAGGAAGTCTGCCCAAGAGGCTGCCCAACTGGGCGCTCCGCCCACCCATGGGAGCGCCCCACCTGCCTCACAAGACCACCAGGCGCTCCGCCCACAAGTGGGGCGCTCCGCCTCCCCCACTGGGCTGCCCAAGAAGTGCCAGGGCTGAAGCGCTCTGTCCACGACGCTGAAAGCTTGGATTTTAGTTGTGAAGTTCCTATTTTCCTTCTAGTGGCTTGTATGTCTTAACTAGACCTAGGGGCTTTCTAGTCATTTCACTTTAGCCTTAGAAAGCTCTATAAATAGAACACGTAGCCATTTAATTTCATTACACAACTTTGAATATAGAATGATGTATTTCTTGAGTGAATCTCAATGAAGAACCCGTGAGCGGGCATGATTTCACTTGGTCGTGTCCAAGTTGAACATCGAAACCTCTTTGATCATTCTATTTGCAAGAGCCGGGTGCCTCTTGAGGGTAGTTGCGTAGTATAGATGATCCTTGACTTCACCCGGGGTGTATCGAGACATGTTCCTCGATGCTACTTAGGTAAATGTTTCAAGCCTCGTGTTGCTTTAATCTCGATATCTTTAATTATATCGCCTATCTTGTTTTAGCTTCCGCATTTTCGTATCATCTTTAGCTTCCGGTTGTATTCCATTGCATCAGTGGTATCAGAGCATGGATAGGCTTTGTTCTTACAAACCCTCGATCGTGACTCTTTATCTTGTTGGACTTGCCTATTCGCGTAGTGGGACGTCTTGGTGTGCTAATCTTGAACTTAGGGATCGTAGAGATTTTGATAGCGTGAATTTGCATATACTGTTCACTATTGATCTCTTTGTTTGTTCTTGTGTTGGGTGCACTTCTTTGTTGAGCCAAGTAATTGCTATTTCCCTTGGGAACATGAACTTCCTTATTGCTATTGATACTTGGTTATACCATAAGAGTGTGTTGTCCCATACTTTTTGGCACTAACCTACTCTTGTAGTAGGAACTTTTTGTTCTGTTTTGTTTGTTTTTGGATTTAGGCTTTGATGGTTTGATTTTGAGGACGAAATATTTTCAAGAAGGGGAGGATGATGCAATATAAATTGGGCCTAAACGACAGCCATCAAGAGCCAACCTCGAGAGCACAAGGATGCATGATACGGGATAAATCGAGCCAAAACTCCAATCAACGAGTGCCAAGCTTAAAGGATGCAAAGGACGGGAAGCCAAGGGCTTTAGGATCGATCCGAAGAAGCGCCAAGAAGACAGGCCCTTAGGCGCACCACCAAGGCACCCAGGCGGTCCGCCCAAGGACCTAGGCGGTCCGCCCAAGAGGCTGCCCAACTGGGCGCCCCGCCTGTCTCACAAGACCACCAGGCGCTCCGCCCACCAGTGGGGCGCTCCGCCTCCCCCACTGGGCTGCCCAAGAAGTGCCAGGGCTGAGGCGCTCCGCCCACGACACTGAAAGCTTGGATTTTCGTTGTGAAGTTCCTATTTTGCCCTTGAGTGGCTTGTATGTCTTAACTAGACCTAGGGTCTTTCTAGTCATTTCACTTTAGCCTTAGAAATCTCTATAAATAAAACACTTAGCCATTTCATTTCATTACACAACTTTGAATATAGAATGATGTATTTCTTGAGTGAATCTCAATGAAGAACCTTGAGCGGGCATGATTTCACTTGGTCGAGTCCAAGTTGAACATCGAAACCTCTTTGATCATTTTATTTGCAAGAGTCGGGTGCCTCTTGAGGGTAGTTGCGTATTATAGGTGATCCGTGACTTCACCCGGGGTGTATCGAGACATGTTCCTCGATGCTACTTAGGTAAACATTTCAAGCCTCGTCTTGCTTTAATATCGATATCTTTATTGATATCGCCTATCTTGTTTTAGTTTCCGCATTTTCGTATCGTCTTTAGCTTCTGCTCGTTTTCAATTGCATCATCCGGTGTATTGGGGACTACATGATCACGCTATTCAAGGAAGAATTGCCATGAGTTATCGCACTCTTTTTCTACCACACAGAAAGCCAATGGATATATGTGGTTCTCCGTGTCCTGCGCGACAGCCGTCAACAAAATGCCGCCGTAGCTGGACGATAAATGTGTTCCATCGACTGATATCAGCTTCCTCATATATGTAAACCCTCTAATTCAAGCTCCGTAAGCTATAAAAAAATACTTGAACCTCCCCTATTCATCAACCCTCAACCCAGTCTTCCTGCTAGGATTGAGGCTTTCCAACACAAAACTATACGCATCTAAAATTACGTAACTATGCTTCGGACTGCCACTGACTAAAACCTTTGAAATTTCTCTTCCTTTCCAACACTTCCAATAACTTACCTTTCTATTCAGTTGTTGATCCAAAACACTCTTGATATCTTGTGTCGTCAACCCTTTGCCTTCAATAAAGCTGTTCTTGAAATATTCTCTGATGACATCTGCTGAAGCATGTGGATGATGGCTTGGTAGATATTGCACCCCATATGTGTGCTCTTAAATGTATTTGGTGATCAAAAATCTGTTGGAATTAACATTCTTCATGGCATGCACCATCCACCTGCAATGCACTTCTACACACGACACGACATACAAGGATTTAGTACTCTTCTTTATTTTGAATGTGAATTGCTTCTTCATTGAACCCATCTTCAAAGCCACAATCAAGCTCTTCTTGGTATCGAAGGTTTTCCCAGTTTGAAAACATGTGCAATCATCAACCCCATCCAAGTTGCTGGCTTGAGTGGGAGCAAATTCTCCAACACAGTTTCTCCTATTTACAGCGAGATCTCCAACCTCTGGATCCTCAATAGCATTTTCTTCTTCATTATCCATAACACCAGCACTATCACTAACTCTAGCATCACTGCCATAATCACCTGTAGTCTCATTGAATAGTGGTGGTCTTGCAGACGCATCAACAACATTAGTGGCAATATTTGAACCTACTTCAGAGCTCTCGACAATAAATATCTTTAAAATAGGCCTACTACCATTATTTCCAACATCGAGCATATAGACATGCAAATCATTATCATTCCTTATAAAAGATGGAGCCACCTTACCCTTTGTAGGAGCAGCACTAAAAACATAACTAATTGACACCTCGCTGCTATGGCACGTTAAATTACCGCGATCGATTAATTGGTCAATTAACTGATCGTAGGTACATTCCAAACTTAATGCAATAGGTATTGTTGTCTTTGTCTTAGGCTGCCAATTCCAACATTTTGGGGTCTCAACCTATTCACCCAAAAAGTCAGTACCTACTACTATAAAACCCCCCCCCCCCAATCTATTTCAACAAAGTCTATGATCAACCAAATGTGGTCGATGAAATAATACAGTGGTTCTGCAACAATGGCGAATAAATAAAAAAGAGCTTGAACTTCTTACCAGCTGAAGAAATCAAAGGATGTATGTGCAAAGACTAATGCCCAGTCCAATTTACCTCATATTTCAATCCACATTACACGCATTGAGACATTACAGCCGCAAAAATAAATTTCCAGAAAAAGGGGATCCAAAAGAGAAAACACTTAGAAATTGAGACGAGCCAGTTCTTCATGAGTGAAATGGAGCAAAAATCAAAGCTCAAGCAGCCATTGAAGGCACAGGTCATTTTGGGCGGGAAAGCTTGGAGGTAAGAAGAAGGTAAATGGAGGCTAGGGATTTTGGTGGGAATGATTTAATTATTTTTTCCTATTTTAGGAAAATAATAATAGTTTATCTAGTAGACCAAAGTGTATTTTTTAGAACTTGGGGGCTGGGGGCTTAAGCCTTGAGAACTTGGCAAAGTTGATTAGCTTTAAATTGTTATTAAGGAATTAAAGGGTTATATACCCAATTATTAAGACTTTGAGGGTTATTCTCTAGTTTTCATACATCTGGGAGGTCTTTTAGCCAAAGCACCCAAGTCACTTTCGTTGTCTCAAATATAACATACCCAAACACGGAATTACAAAACACTCATATGATGTAGGTAAGTATTTCTCTGTTGCATGCCATGTCTAACGTAACTCTAAGGATCAAATTTGATTAGCTTTAAATTGTTATTAAGGAATATGGTGACGACTAAGTAATCATAATTAAGCTTATTGAAAAATGCTATTGCTGATGATCCTTAGAGTTACGTTAGACATGGCATGCAACAGAGGTCTTTATTACAAATTACATGAAGCAAATTAATGCAGATACAAATAGACTTCATCCATCTTAATTTAAGTGGCACAGTTAAAATATTGTGAATCACACTTCTTAATTTTAATCGTAAATTTTGGACGTAGGATTTTTTTTTTTTTAATTTTCTTTTTACATATTTAGGAATTATAGTACAGGTTCTATAAATCACACTAATTAATACTCCCTCCGTCTCAAATTATTTGTCTTCTTCATTTTTACACGTCCCTTAAGAAATCATTAATGAGGGGGATTATGAAACGACCTCTGTCAGTCGTTTCGGAAGTTAGGATTCCGATTGGTGTGTTGATAATTTTAAAATTTTCGTATGGTCCATTGGGACTAATTTGTAAAATTTGATCTAAATCAGACCTCGTTTGATAGGCATCGGAAGAAGGTTTCACTTATTATTGTCGATAAATATTAAAAAAAGAGATTTTCGAGCTCGGTTTTGGCGAATGAGCTCTGATTCGAAATCCGAAAGCGCCGTTAGGTTCGTACGATTATTTGTGACTTTTGTGATTTTTCGAAAGTGAATTTCGATATTGTTCGGCTAGTTTCCGCTAAAATGCCGAAAGTTAAATAATTTGACTTTTTCTATTTAAATTCGCATCTTGAGTGTCGGAAACCCGATTTGAGATCCTCCTTCGCGAGTATGTTACATATATTTTGTATAACTTGTACGCAAAATTTGAAATTATTTCGAATATTGTAGGGTACCGTTTTAATTTTCGTCGCGAAAAGAAAAGAAAATAAAAAAATAGAAAACAACAAAAGGGAAATGAAAAAAAGAGAATGAGATATGTCGGTTAGCTCATCTAAATCTTAGCGTGAGTATAATTCCAGAAAACGAAACACCAACAGAAACGGAAAACCAAAAGAGATACGCAGAGGGGAATGAAAAAATGCCAGAAAATGAGAAAAGAGCCGGAAAAATAGTAGAATTTTTACCCGAAACATTCAGGTAATGATCCTAATATATTATTAGAGTTTATTATGTGTGTTTGAATATGTTTTAATGGTAAAACTTGGAATATTATACATCGTTTTAATAAGTTCAATTAATAGTTTAAAGGGTCAAATGGACCCCGATAACGAAATTGATTATATATTCGTACTTAGTGAGTTATGTGCAACATATAAATGTAAATTCATTGGGGTTTGGTTATGTGACCTTAAACCCTGTACATAGGCCTGGCCTGCGTATTGCGTATGCGAATATGGTATCAGGATCCTAACCGGATTGCCCTAAAATGTGAGGAATGAAGCTTTTAGCCTAATTTGATATATTTTTATGCTTATTGAATAGAGTGGGATCGTTTGGCAATGAAACCAAAAGACAGGCGGTTATTGAATGGATGTACTGACTTTGTAACAAGGTAAGTGTTTATATCCATTTCTTTGGAGGCACCTGGCCTCGTGGATTTTCTACCACGTGTTCCTTACGTGTGAAGCTGCCGATAGGCGTACTCCTTACGCCTTAGCTTTGGATTTACCTTGTATATTATATATTATGTCCTGTTGTTGGTATTGCGTTGAGGATCTGAGCATTGTACTGTGGCTGTGAGTTGGCATCTACTTCCCGGCTGTCGATGAGAGTCTCGTGCCGGTGAAGGGTTATTATTGCATTACATTGCACTCATAAGCATTATATGTCATTCATATGCATTACATTGCATATCATATTGGGTGCAACAGTATTCCGCCCCAGGAGCAGGAGTATTCCGCTCCATTGTATCAGATTGAGGGTAAGAGGATTCCGCCACAGGAGAGTGCAGGAGTATTCCGCCTCAGCTTTACATTATATCGGGTGCAGAAGTATTCCGCCCCAAGAGAGCGCTGGAGTATTCCGCCTCTGTTTATATTATATCGGGTGCAGGAGTATTCCGCCCCATGAGCAGGAGTATTCCGCTCCAGTTGGTTATCAGATTGGATTCCCCTCGAATGCAGGAGTATTCCGCTTCGGGATGGGATTACGGGCACATTTGACCCTTTGCATCATATTTCATTTCATCTCACTTCATTTTATTGCATTTCAATTCATACTATTGTGTAGACTTGCGGTACATGACTACTGTTCTGCTTATATGTGCATTGCTTATTTGTTAACATGTTTCTGGCTCATTCCTGGTTGAGTTTATGATTTCATACGTGTTTCCGATTATTATCTGGCTATGCCTTTTTATAATTTAAATAAGAGGAATTTGGTCTATTTGTTTCTTTTCTCCCTGGCTAGCTATCCTATTCTTTGAGGTGGCTAGTCTGCCCCACTTATTGAGTCCTTTTGACTCACCCTTGTTTGTTGTTTGTTTCTTGTCTATCTATTTCGTTTCGGCAGGTTCGCTCCAGGATTGAGTTCGCCAAGTTGTGAAGGAGCGAAGACGACTTCAACTGTCAGGGTGAGCCAGCTTTTATTCTGGATAGCCACCAGTTTATTGGTTATCATTTCAGTTGTATTTTGCTCCCTTCAGGAGGTATCTGTCTTCTTTTGTACTCTTAGATGTAGATAGCCCTAAACCTAGTTTGCGGGTAGTCAGCTGTAAGTTCTTTTTTTTACAGCTTAGAGGTATCATAATGTTTGTACTTTTTCTAAGTCTTGTTATTATTTATAAATTGAATTATATTTATTTTCCTAATTTATTTGATAAGGGTTCGCCCGACGGGTCTAGGGAAGGATGTTGGGTGCCCCCACGGCCTAACCGGATTCCGGGTCGTGTCAGATTATTGACTATTTTACCCTTATTTAATCTTCATTGATATTTGTACAATTATAATATTAACCAATAAGTGAGATCTTTGTGGTCTTCAAGATATTTACTACATGGGTAAAATGGGGGAAAATTTTTTTACCTTGAAATCCTAACTGGACAAATATTTTGAGACGACTATTTTTAGAAAGAAGGACAAATAATTTGAGACGGAGCGAGTATATAAATATTTAAAAAAATATAAAATAATACAATAAATAAATTCATTTTATTTTTGAAATCCGAATTATATACATATATTGGGACAGACGGATATCTCATTCCTCAGTGCAATTACTTCTCTTTTCCTCACAAATTTCTAAAAAATTATTCCTAGTATTAGCCTAAGGGTAAAAAGCATAAACACGTAGCAGTGGAGACAAGAATTCTGTTAGCGAAGTAAAATTTGATATGCATTTAGATTTGAAGCAGAGAAGAAAAAAAAATTAGATTTGACTGAGACGGGATTAAGAGCCCGTTTGGGTTAGCTGATTTAAAGTTGCTGATACGCATTAAATGCTTGATGCAATACGAACCAGGCTCACCTGTTCGATTCATCAAGTAGTCCACCGAGGAGTCACATGATTTCAACGATCGAATAGTGTGGCTGGAATGGAATGTGTCAAAGACTGCCTCGCTGAACAACAACGATGGAAATCCACCGAGTCGACAACAAGTGACCGTTTCTTTATTCGGAAGCTATGAGACCGAGCACAACTTGTGGAAGCTCAACGATCAAGCTTGAGTCTGAGGGAAGAAATGTCAAGCTCGAGCCCAAAGCTAAAAAGCAACCGAATCAAGGAAGAATGACGCCATGCAGTGAATCGACCGAAGGGCTACAAATGTGTCTGTGACAGGAGAGCGTCCGATTCTAATTGTGTCTGACGCAAACAAGCATCCGACTCAAATGTGTTTGAGCTAAGCTGCCGAACACATAAAACTGCTTCAGCCCTGTGTGGCTTTATCTTATTGGTCACCTGTGATTGTTTTACTATTTTGCCCTTTACATTGTCTATATAAACCCCTAGCATAGCTCATTAGAGCTAGTTTTAGTTGATTGATGATATTGTGAGAATAGAGATAGAATTGGTCGAGCCATTCTTGTTGAATCCCGAGGCTTCGTGTATGCCTTCTTTGGCTTGGAACCGAATGGATTTCATCCCTAGTATGAATCCTTGTTAGGTTCAAGTTTCCTTTTTCTCCCTTGGATAATCAATCATGTTTTGATTCGGATTATCCATTCTTTCTTCGATTTCTGTTCTCCCCCATCCCTGATTTCTTGTTATCTTGGTTACTTTATTGCTTCCGCCTCTTTATCTTTATCGTTTTTGCATCGTGTACTTGTCGTTTCTGATTGCTAGCATACATCAGCTTGGTATTAGAGCAAGGATTGGATTTTGTTTTTACGAATCCACGTTCCTTGTTCATCTTATCTTAACTTTGTTGTTGTTACTTGAAAAAGAAGAAAATACAAAAAAATTGAAAAAAGTTGAAAAATTATCAAAATTGTTTGTTGTTAATTGTTTGGATTAAACAATCACATGTTTGGATTCACTACTTTCCAAGGATCAATTTGAGTACCCGACGTACATCGTTTGATAACTAGGGGTTTTCTTCGATTTTGGACTGTTTTGACGTGGTGATACCGTGATAAAACCCAGTTTCAATTTTGGTTGTTCATGGTTGAATACTGGTGGTTGTCGTTTGACTTGGATCGATTTTAGTGCTTGAAATCGAAGTTCCACTGCTTAGCCACCGTCCGTACGCCGGAACCTTGTTAAATTGTTAACAGTGTACGGACGATGTTATAGCTAATCTTAGGTCGGCTTGGAACTGAACATTATCTCCGTTGTCAAGTTTACCGGAGACGACCTAAACTCTGAGCTAAATCTGTTTGTTAGTGGATTGTGAACGAATCTTGAAATTGTCCGTACACCGGAGTAAAAGGTTCACTGTTCCATTGAGGAAGAAAGGGGTTAAGTGTCAAAATCTAAAACCCCAGGTGAAATTTTGTCGACTAGAAAGGGGTAAGGTAGATAAGGTTAAACCCTATCCGTACCGAAGGAGGGACCACCTTGTCCGTACCGAGGTCACATGTTCGGAGAATTCCAAAGCGGAACCGAGGGGGAGGTAGATTCTCTTAGGTTTTCAGTTTTCTTGTGTCCGAATATTCTCGATAGTGGATCTCTGGAGTAACAATTCTACTCGAGGTCACACTATTCGTTTGAGCTTAATAAGAACTCGTGCGTGGGGTGACTGAAGTCTAACTTTCATAGACAATTCTTCGACTCCCCGAGTGCAGTTAAATAGCGTCTGTTACATAGAGTCATATACACTCCTTCCGAACCTATACTCTGAAAGTACTAGTTGTTGACTTATCACTTCGGTTTCCTGCAAAGAGGGCAAGGCCATCTTGAGTGAAAAAAGGCTAGAGTGGTGAGAGAAATAGAGTAAGGTCACAAAAGACAACGACCTTGAGTGTATACACAAGTGGAGAATGATACACGTGAGGGAGTGAACTTGTGAAGTCCTTTACTCTCGTTGTTGCAACTATGTCTTCAGATGATGATGATTATGGAGGGTATGATTCGTGTGGAGATGATAGAGACTATGGATTCGATGGAGGTAATGACGGGTATTGCTATGATGACTTCGGGAACTATGGTTCTTTCGAGGTCGAAGTTGGTCCTTATGATGATTACACGAGGATGAAGAAGACTACGAGGCTTGTGAAGATGAACGAGAAAATCCTTATGCTTCTAGCCGAGAATATGAAGGTAGTGACACTTCGAGGTATGATGATCCTACTTTCTCTCTTTGTGATGATCTTGAACATGATGAACGTGACATCGGGGAAATCGATGATGAAGTTGATCGAGTGAACTATTCGATTGCATCTTCTTTCAATGTCTCGTGTGGAGCGCAAGAGAGTAGTAGAGCTCATTCCATCGGGTTGGGAGGAAGTAGTAGTGGTGGTGGTGGTTGTTCCATGGGAGGAAGAAGGCTTGCAAATTTAAGTCGTGACACACGATTCAATGCTTCCAATTTCTATGAGAAGGGTGGCTCGACAAGCACTGGTGGTTGTGGACCCGAGGAGGGTAGAGGAGGTTTCTAACGAACTCTTTGTCCGAGGAGAAGTTCTTACGGGTCCCATGCTAGAACTCCTTCTTCGACTTTCAACAATACTTCTAATGTTGTAAGAGTGAAGGGAAGTGGAAGTTATCTTAATAGTGCTGCCGCTAGTGTAGGAATAAGGTTTAAGACCCAAGTTGTTGGTTTTGATATTCGTGGACATTCAAGTCCTTCCTTGAATGTGCCTATGCAAGACTTGGGTAGAGAAAGGTTCTTTGTTGAGGTGAATAGTAGTGGAGGATACTTGCTCAAGATTGGAGATACCGATGCCAATTTAATTAGCACTTCTTTGGTTGAGACCCTAGGGATACCATGCTATAGATTGAGACGTCCCTATAATTGTAATGGAGTGTGGGTTACCAAAGTGGTTCGAGTACTCATATCTTATAGGGGTTGTAGAGAATATACTTGGTGTGAAGTGTATCCCTTGGCCAATTTTGATGTTTTGCTAGGAGATCCGTGGTGGCACAACAAACAATGTCTATGTATTAGTGAGAGGGATATATACCTCGTGTACAACAAAGAGTTGCAATTGGTTTATGAGTTTACACCTTGCAGGATGAAGGGCAAGATGTCTATTAGTGCATATGCTTCGGTTCTGCAAATAAGAAACGAGCGAGAACTCCATTCAACGATTGAAAGAGTGCCACCGAGGAGTTCTACGAACACATGAAGTGGTGGGACAAGTGTCAGGAAAGAGTTGACCGATGTCAACAAGGTGAACCCGAGGACGCCAGCTTCGGAGCCAAGTGGTTCACCGACAACAAAGAAGGAGACCTCGGTTGATGAGTCTCCGAGTCCAAGATTTCGAGTTGACGTTAAAAGTCCACCTACTCCATTTGGGTATTCTTGGGCCTCGACCCAACTCACCCGAATATGAGAGACAAAAGATTGAAAGGGGTAAGGGCGTGACCGGTGACAACTCTCGAGTGGAAAAAGGAGAGGTTGTGTTGAGTGATGTGAGTAAGTTGTCACCACCCGCATCTACACACAACCTTGAAAAGAAAATGAGGGAAAATGAATCATTGAGAGTAAGGACGCCCCTTATTCTAACCTTAACCCTTTATCCTTTTCTTCTACTTGTTTGAATTCTTGTGTAGGTACTCTTGAAGGCAAACCGATGGAACCTCAACCATGTTTCGAAGTAGATAGACAAGATGAAGGAGATCTTCCATGTAAGCTTTACGGTGGAGAAACTACTTATGACACTTCAGACGCCTTGAGGGAGCCCGATGGCCACTCAGAGGTAAGTGATCGTTTTCCTTCCCGTGAGCATGATACTTCCTTGTCTTGTGATATTGCTTGTGAAAACTCCATGCTAGTTGATGATTTGTATGATTACAATGTGTTTGCAACTAGTGTAGAGTCGAATGGTCAACTTGTGAGTGAATGTTAACCACTAGTTGAGAGGAGTGATAAGCCACATCATGGTGTGAGCTCGATCTTCACCGAACCTTTCTTTAGTGATGAAGTTGTAGTTGACCTTGCTTGTGACCCTTGTTATGACACACCACCAATCTTTGATAAAGGGAAAGATGAGTTGTTTGATCATACCCTTGTTGAAATTATTGCCTATGGTGGATCTATGTGTTGTAGTGAGGATGATGATAACCTTGAGGAGTCCCTAGTGGATGAGTTGGATTGGATTATATTCGATGACTCCTCAAGTGTGGATGATGCTCTTGGTTCAGATGCACCTTTGATGAGTAGTGAACTTACTTTCACCAATCCTTTGTTCGAAAGAGATGGTAATGCGCATCCGACTCGAGGAGAGTATGATTATGAACCACCTCAGTTTGGAAAGCTTAACCCCATAGATAATCCGTTATTTGAGACCTTCTTCGGAAGCTTTTCTAATGAGAAGGATTGTGTTGGAGGTGAAAAGCTATCTCTTGGTGTGATTAAGACTGCTTTTAAGAAGGGGAGTAGAGTATTCGATGTTAGCT
Organism: Petunia x hybrida; assembly: GCA_037355625.1. Lineage (NCBI taxonomy): Eukaryota > Viridiplantae > Streptophyta > Magnoliopsida > Solanales > Solanaceae > Petunia > Petunia x hybrida. Next base: position 359,669 of record JBBBVM010000045.1, read on the forward strand.
GTCGCTTGAACCATCTTACTTACTTCATCCCATATGTTGATCATACCTCGAGTACCATGCATCCCAAGCCCATAAGCCACATGGTGAAAAAAGTGAATTAAGGGCTCGGTGTGTTGACCATGGATTTAGAGGTGATAGGTCCGTTGATTGCTCCGTTTTGCATGATCGGTGTCTTATTGATCTCAGTTTCTATTTGAGCCAAAAACTTGTTGTTTCCTTCAGAGACATAGGTTGTTTGATTTGTATTTATGCTTGGCTCTATCATAAGAGTGTGATTTCCACAATTTTGGGCACTAACCTACTCTCGTAGTAGGAAACTTCGTTTGTCTTTGCCTGCTTGTAGGTCTTGTCGGTTTGATTTTGAGGACGAAATCCTTTCAAGAAGAGGAGGATGATGCAATACGAACCAGGCTCACCTGTTCAATTCATCAAGTAGTCCACCGAGTAGTCACATGATGTCCACGATCGAATAGTGTGGCTGGAATGGGATGTGTCAAAGACTGCCTCGCCGAGCAACAACGATGGAAATCCACCGAGCCGACAACAAGTGACCGTTGCTAACTTCAGAAGCTATGAGACCGAACACAACTTGTGAAAGCTCAACGATCAAGCTTGATTCTGAGAGAAGAAATGTCAAGCTCGAGCCCGAAGCTAAAAAGCAACCGAATCAAGGAAGAATGACGCCGGGCAGTGAATCGACCGAAAGGCTACAAATGTACCGCGATAGGAGAGCGTCCGATTCCAATTGTGTCCGAGGCAAGCAAGCGTCCGACTCAAATGTGTTCGAACTAAGCTGCCGAATACATAAAACTGCTTCAGCCCTGCGTGGCTTTATCTTATTAGTCACCTATGACCGTTTTACTATTTTTCCCTTTACATTGTATATATAAACCCCTAGCATAACTCATTAAAGTTAGTTTTAGTTGATTGATGAAATTGTGAGAATAGAGATAGAATTGGCCGAGCCATTCTTGTTGAAGCCTGAGGCTTCGTGTATGCCTTCTTTGGCTTGGAACCGAATAGATTTCATCCCTAGTATGAATCCTTGTTAGGTTCAAGTTTCTTTTTTCTCCCTTGGATAATTAATCATGTTTTGATTCTGATTATCCATTCTTTCTTCTATTTCTGTTCTCCTCCATCCCTGATTTCTTGTTATCTTGGTTACTTTATTGCTTCCGCCTCTTTATCTTTATCGTTTCTGCGTCGTGTTCTTGTCGTTTCCGATTGCTAGATTGTCTTCGAATTTAGCTTGCATCAGTGCTGATAAGTACTTTTAGATGTTGAAGCTGATTTTATAAATACGCAATTACATGAATGGATGGAAGTGCTGAATCTGGTAATAAGAAGTTGGTTTGTTTGGTAAAAAAGTGCTGATAAATATTTTTTTGTTAAAATGACTAAAATATCCTTTAAGTTATTTACAAAATGTACTTTTATGTTAAAAATGAAAAATGGCGACTATAGAATGAAGATGGGGTTGAAAATTTTATTTTGAAAATGATATTTTGTGGATTACAAAATTATTTAGGGATAAAATAGTAAAATACTTGGTCAAACTAAAAGTGCTTATAAGCTGAAAAGAAATAAGTTGGGTGTGACTAACTTATGACTTATGGCTGATTTTGGCTTATAATCACTTGACTTATAAGTACTTTTGGTACTTACCAAACGCGTAAATAAGCCAAAAAGTGCTTATAAGCTAGTTTGACCAGTTTATATGCTTAGCCAAACACCCTCTAAGTGGAACGCGCGGCAGGTATAAATACATGGTTATATATGTTCAATATTGTTACACATGCAAATGTATAATCATAATTGCTCTCAATCTCTCTTAAAATATTTATATTCATAAGAACAATGAAAATTACCGGAGAATTATTTAAGACAATATATATACCCATATTCCGAAACAACAAAAAGGAGTAGCAAAAATCTTGAAACTTTACGTGATTTTAAGAAGAAACAATGATCCAATATATACAGACCACACCACATTTGTACATGTTATGATTTTTTCCCTAAATTTGTAACCTATTAGGACTCTTTTTTCTGAATAGATGAAAGAGAGTTCTAAATGAATTATATCTCTTTCTAAGTCTATCATTTTGTTGGAGCAGAAGGTATCAAACTCATATAAATAGATTATCTTCTTCTCACAACAAGCACAACATCAAACTCCACAATATAGTCACTAGAGGAATTTTATTTAGGGGAGACTTTTCTTCCCATATGATGTAGGCCAGTTGGCCAAAATCACTTTCAATAAAAGTTCTTTAAATATATATCGTTTTGATGTCTGAGTTATTGTCATCCAATATTTGATATGTTAGCTTCTGCATGCACCATGTTGTTTCGATCCTAACAAGTGGTATCAGAGCCGATAGTTCGATGAGCCAGGTTGACGATGTTGAAGACAGGTTCAAGGTGGGTTTAGTTCTAACCGCAAACAATATAATGATAATGAAGTTTTATCCAATAAACTTGAATGTGATGCTACATGTGGAGGAAAATTATCAACCACAATTTCAACATTGTTGCTGCTATATTTTTAAAAATAAAACCCTATTTTTAACCCATGTTTGGGCTACTTTTAACCAATCTCCGTTTTAACCGATGCTTATAGTAACGCTTGAGCTCCCTTTTAATCCATTCTTGGGCTCATTTTTAACTTATTGTCGGGCTTCTTTGAACCAAAATAATATTTTTAAACATGACAAGCGTCACTGTGAAGATTGTATGAAGAAGAAGATCAAGTTTATTTTGTCAGAAAATTCAGGCCAATGGGAGAATTGTTAGGGTTTTTGCCCTGAATTTATAACCTATTAGGACTCTTTTTCCTGAATAGATAAAAAAGAGTTCTAAATGAATTATATCTCTTTCTATGTCTATCCTTTTCTTGGAGGAGAAGGTATTAGACTCATATAAATAGATTATCTTCTTCTCACAACAAACACAACACCAAACTCCACAATGTAGTCACTAGAGGAATTTTATTTAGGGGAGACTTTTCTTCCCATATGATGTAGGCCAGTTGGCCAAAATCACTTTCAATAAAAGTTCTTTAAATATATGTCGTTTCGATGTCTGAGTTATTGTCGTCCAATGTTTGATATGTTAGCTTCCGCATGCACCATGTTGTTTCGTTCCCAACAGTACATGCTATGTATATTCCCCAAACAAATTAGTAAATGAATCTAACATAGTTCGTAGCAAAAGAATGGCTACTCCCTCCGTCTTGTTTTATTTATCATCCTTACTATAAATAACCATCTCAAATTATTTGTCCTTTTAGGCGTTCAAGACAAAATTAGCTATCATTTTTCCACTTTGCCAAAGTATTAAGAGCCTGTTTGGAAAGCCACCCTGTAATTGGATTTGAGTGTAATTGGGTGTAATTACACAGTTTTGGTATGTTTAGCAGACTAAATAATTACTTGGTCAGCATGTAGTTGGGTGTAATTGAGGGTGTGTAATTACACTTTTCAATTCTTGGAGGGAGCTAAGAATTGCTGGTAATTACATGATGTAATAACAGGGTTACTTTGTAATTTTTGTCATCTTTATTTTTATTTTAAGTTTATTTTCTTTTTAATTTTTTATTCATTTTAATTTTAATTTTTTAATTATATTAAATATATTATTTCTTTTACATTATTTCTTTTTTTTCTTTTCTTTCCTTATCTTTGCTTTTCGTTTCCATGTAACTTTTTTTTTTTTTACTTTGAACGTTTATTTTTATTTTTGAATATGCCATATATATTCTCTCGTTATTTTTATTTTATATCTTTCCTTCTCATTTTTCGACCTTTACTTCTTGCAACTTCTTTTATATCTTTCCTTCTAGTTTGTTGAAACATTATCTCTTAACCTTAAAAAGAACAAGTTATTAATAAAATTGACTTATATTGGGTGATGCTAATAATTTTGAATTTCGTTGTTGAATGAGGCTAGACTTGTGCGTTTTTTTTTTTTTTTTCATTTCACATGCGTGCTATTCATTTTTAGTCACAAATGATAGGTAATCAAATATTTGAATAATGATATGGTATTATAGTTGTAAATGATATTTTTATTTCAAACAAGCATGTTTCTTGAAAAATATATTTTTTCAATTAGAATTTTTAGTAATTAGGTCAATTTTATTATTTAATTAAAAGCTAGAAGTTATTTTTAATATCGTTAATTAAAAATTTAAATTACCATATTTTCAAGAAACAAATATATCTTGGATAACTAATGGTAAATAAAATTTATTATTTCTTATATAGATATATATATATATTTATCACTTTTGTGTCAAATATTTTGTAATTGAATTTTATTTTTAATAAATATTAAACGATATAACTGTGTAATTACACTTCTGCAACCAAACGGCACGCTGGTAGTTACACTGTAATTACACTATGTCAAACAAACAGGAGTTTGTAATTATTCTATTGTGTAATTACTAGACTGTGTAATTACTACCCTTACAATTATACCAAATCCAATTACGAGGTGACTTTCAAAATAGATCCTAATTGATCTTGAAAGTAGAAACAAGAGTTAACATTTATTGAAGAAAGAATAATATGGTGGATAAAATAGCAAAGTATAGCTCCTCATTAATATTTTTTGAAGGAATATGTAAAAATAAATGAAACAAATAAAATGAGACGTTGTTGAAAGGACTTGTAAGGATGAACAACGTTAATATTTCCAGTTCCTTGTCGTAGCAGTGTCAATAATCACACATTTCTAGGCTTTAGTATTACTGTATAGGGATTAGTGTTAAACCGGTGGTTCTTGTTCTGTCCCATATAGATATCTAATCGTTGTTGCGATGCTCTGATCATATGCTGATACTAGCTAGTTTTATGAAATTTCCATTTTAAGAATTTTCTCTGTTCCAATTTTATTGTTCATTTAGATTTTTACTAAGTTAAAATAGGTGTTCAGTTAGTTTAACCAACCATTTTATCAAATTATCTCTATAAATATTCTGTAATTCATGAAATATCATTCTCAAAATTAATTTTCTAACTCTCTCTTTATTCTATATTGGTTTTGCCTTTTTTTAATAGGATAAAATACTTTTAAATTTATATGTTTATAACTAAGTTTAAAGATATTTTAGTCATTTTAATTTAAAAAATATTTATCAACGCCATTTTACCAACACAACAACTACTTTATTATCAATTTCAATAAACTTATTCATAAAATCAGTTTCAACACTTAAAAATATTTTTAACACTCAATACTTATCAAATATTTTTAATTCGATAATCCGATTGGCTCTTGATGATTTATTTCAATACGATCTTCCGTATTTCTTTCAAAAGAGTTAAGTACTCCCATATTTTTGAATCTATGACGTTATACCTCCTCATGTTTTTATAGCTTGATTATCTGGTGGATTGGAGATAGATGAGACAATTTTTACCAACACTCATACCAACTAAAGAGGAGATTCCTTGTTTTGCCTTCTAAACATTCACGATGCACTTTCTACACAGTGAAATTAAGTTTTAACCATAAATTAGAAATATTCCTTCCGGTCCAAAATTATGTGTCCTTTAAAAATTTGACACACTTATTAAAACTTATAAGTTGCATTTATGAATGCGACTTAATTATAAGTTAGCGCTTATGAGAAATGGGTAATTTGACTTAAAGAAATACTCCTTTCGACTTAAAATAAGTGTTCTCTAAAATTTTAACACACCCATTAAAACTTGTAAGGCACATTATTCACCGAAAGCAACTTATAGTATGTTGCTCATTGAATGCGACTACCGAGAAATCATATTTAAGGGTTATTTATCTTAAGCAATATTCCTTTCGATCCAAAATAAGTGTGACTTGTAAATTGCTTTCGATTAATCAAATTATGAATATCATATTCAAAACTTATCAGACTACATTTGAAACCAACTTATTTGCTTCATCTAAGGGGGACCTTACCTAAGGAAAAAAGTTTAGTGAGAGAAGCTCCCTCCTCTCTCTATCCCTCCCCTTTTCAATCACTCTACTTTCATTAATTCCTCCACTATGCATCTATCCCATGATTCTATCTCTTCTACTACACTCCATCTAATACCTCCTAAGCCTCCAGATCTACTAGACACTAACCAAACATTGAATGCTAAGCCTACGTACTACGAGAAATTAATTCAGTCTAATGCCAAATCATGCCTCATTCCTTCTTCTTCACTCTTATATCCATTATCATCATCCGTACATCCTTCCATGCAAAATCCACCAGTCGATGAGGATGACTCCTTTGACCATATTTCACTTTCACAAGCTGAACGACAGCGTATTTACTCCCCTTGGGCAAACTCAGTAATAATAAAATTACAAGGGAAAAGGCTGCATCACCAGTATTTATTTGACAAGCTTACAAAATTATGGTGCCTTATGGAAGATTTTCCTTTAATTGACCTTGGTGAGGACTTTTATGTAGCAAAATTCAATAAACATGAAAGTCTACACAAAGTACTCACTGAAGGACCCTGGTTTATAAATGGTTTTTTCCTATCTACACGATGTTGGGAGCCAAACTTCGTTGCAACTGAATTTAAATTGATGTCCACTGTGGTTTGGATACGTTTACCCAATTTACCTACTGAATTTTTTGATGAAGGTATCCTGAAAAAAATTGGTAGTCGAATTGAAAAACTTTTAAAAGTTGATTTCAAAACTTCAACGGCATTACGAGCTAGATATGCAAGGCTATGTGTTGAAGTTCCTCTAGATGCTCCTCTCAGAAGCTACATCTACATTGAGCACCACAAGCAAAATATCATGTATGAAGCTGAAAAATTCCTTTGTACACATTGTGGTCGTTTGAGTCATCTTCAAGAATTTTGTCCATTCAACCCTACAATTTTTACCCCTACACACCATGACCCTTCTACTCATCAACCTCAACAAAAACTCAAAACCAAAGAGGGGGAGCTTGAGTGGAAAACAGTGTCTTTCAATAAAAAGAAAAAAATGTCTATTAAAAAATCCAGCGAGTTTGAGTATTCCTTACCACCTGGGAAATCTAATTCTATAGCTCAATCAAGCCATGCAGCAGGTAATCTATCATGTAAGTCTTCTAAACAATTTTATCAAAAAAAATCAACTTTATTCAATACATCCCTTAATAAATTTGATGCTTTGCAATTATCTAATTCAGACTTGGAGACACAAAACAATGTCTATGAAAATGCTAAAAAATCTTCCCCTGCACTGCCTTCAGTCAATGAACCTTTGCGAAATCCCAAAACCCCACCTCCCCTTTTGTTTGACGTGGCAATTGATGTGGTTTCTCAAATGGAATTAAACAATGACGTGTCTCCAGGTTTAAAATCAAATGCGGACAAACTAACTACGCCTAACAATATTACTGACACATCTCCTAATTCCTTACATCTAAATCCTACTCCCACAACTCACCCGATCGCCCTTCAAACAATGATTTTCCTTCTCTTTCAAGACCTAGTATCTTACACAAAGCTGACACCACCTCCAAATCCCACACGCAACCAGCCATGCAAATAACAACTAATTCTAACCCCTCCCATACACTACCAGCGCCTATATTTACTAATGGGGAAACTCCTACTCCCAATATCACGAAAGAAAGCCCGAACTCAAATCCAACAACTTCTAAAGAAACATTCACTCAACAAAAAATCAAAAAACATGAATCCTCAAAATCCTCCACCACCACCTCAAGAACAACTGGAACAACCTCTGATTTTCACTCTTCCTCCAGCCCAAAATCAACTACCTCAATCATGGCTGGAATCAACATTATGGGGTCAAGCACTCACGATCCCAATGGATTTAAATGGCTAGACTGCTCTTGTGGTGATACAAAATCCTCAATACCTTGCCCACATTATCAGCGAGGCCATGCACATGACGATGAACAACTACATGACCAAAACATGACCACACTTTCTCCAAGGCATGAATCACCAGGCTTCTCCATTAATGGATCTTCATTTTTTCCCACCAAGGGTCCTACCACCACAAAGCCCTATCTTCATCCCCTGGGATCTAGCAGTGAATCAACCTCTCTTTACCTATGTGGAACTGAACGGGGCTCACAACCACTTGAATATGCATGTGCCACACCCACCACCAATTCAACCTCCCATGCAGACCCCCATGCAAATGGATGCACCTCCCCCAGTGCCACCAAACTCTCCTTGACACCATCCCAATCCACAAGAACAAGGAGAAGAGGAGAGAGACCCCATGGACATACTCGCACTAAGTGTGAGGGAGAGTCACACGGAATTCGTAAACCTAGGAGAAATAGCGATTCTACTATTCAAGGAACGCATCGACAAAAAAGTCATTCTACAAGGTCATCAAGCCTTATACCAGTACTCCCTGGACGTGAGGGCTCCAGCCAACATGAGAGCAGGGAAGTATGCCATAGTTCTCAACCCAACCTTGAGGACTGACCCAGACCTAGACCTGGACGTGACCCAAAATTTAATCCCTAATATGGATAAATATTTCAACATTATTATTTGGAATGTAAGAGGTGCTAATAATGCTGACTTTCGCAGAAATTTTGATGCTCTCCTAGCTATTCATAAACCTGCAGTTGTGGCACTCCTTGAGACAAAAATGGAGGACCATTATGATCTTAGTCAAACGCGGAAAGTAAAAGATAGGAACGAGACGTATCTCGATCACAAATCTCAAGTAGCAACGGAGAACCCGTTCCGTTACACCCCGAGAGAAGGTCAAGAACACCTACGCTAGGCAACTACCCTCGAGCTAACGTGAGCACGCAAGTAGAATGGTCGAGGGGATTGGAATTCATCTAGATCCGCTAGAGGAAGAACAAGTCCCAATTCAAGGTTTTTCATTCAATAAGAGTTCAACTCTTCAACACAAGTGTATTTTTAATCATCAAGGTAAGCTAATGAAAATAACAACCTATCTAGGTATTTATAGGTGTTTTAGACACCATATGAAAGGTCTAATATGCCCATACTTAGGCTTAGGAATAAAGGACCACGTAGGGTCAAAATAGTCTTAACATAGCTAGGAATCACGTGCTTCAACATTCCGGGCGGAGCGCCCGGCCAAATGATCAGTGGGGTGGCCTAGGCGGGGCGCCCAGAGTTGGGGCGGAGCGCCTTAGCCTAGGCTTCTTCAGGCGGAGCGCCTGGGATGCTAGGCGGGGCGCCTAAAGCACTGGGTTGCTCCTCTTGTCCTCTAATCACTCGGAACGGCCTCCAATCGCTTCCTTCTTCTAGGCCCTTCCTCACCAAGTATAGGTGTACTCCTTGGATCTCCCTAGCTTGGCTCCGAGTGAAAGGTCTCGTGGTTTGCCCGGCATCATCCTCCCCTTCTTGAGAAGATTTCGTCCTCGAAATTGAAGCATTATTATCCACGACCTCTTCATCACCTACATCCATAGGAACCAAGTCACAAACATTGAAAGTATTAGAAACTTGATACTCACTTGGTAAGTCGACCACATAGGCGTTGTTGTTTATCTTTGAGAGCACTTGGAATGGGCCATCTCCCCGGGGTGCCAACTTCCCTTTTCTAAGGTTTGGAAACCTTTCTTTCCGAAAGTGCACCCACACATAGTCACCCTTCTTGAGTTCCACCTTCTTGCGTCCCTTGTTTTTCTTGGAGGCCACCTTTGCATAAGCTTCCTCCAAATTCTTCTTTGCCTTAGCATGTAGCTCCATCAAAGCCTTGGCTCTAGCTTTTCCTTCAAAATTAACAACCATTTCCCTTGGCAAAGGGGTTAGATCAAGGGGAATCAAGGGGTTAAAACCATACACACACTCGAATGGAGTCATGCCAATCATTCTATGCACGGTTCGATTGTAGGCAAACTCCATGAGAGGTAACTTGTCTATCCAAGTCCCACCCTTACCTCGGGTCATGGCTCTAAGAAGAGCACCCAAGGTTCGGTTCATCACTTCGGTTTGCCCATCGGTTTGGGGGTGGTGGGACGTAGAAAACAAGAGTTTGGTGCCAAGGGCACCCCATAAACTCCTCCAAAAATGACTTAGGAACTTGGTGTCCCTATCACTCACTATGGTTTGAGGCACACCATGCAACTTCAAAACATTATCAATAAACAAAGTAGCAACATGTTGTGCATCATCACATTTTCGACATGGAATGAAATGAGCCATTTTGGAGAACCTATCCACAACAACATAAATGCTATCATGGCCCCCTAGTCCTTGGTAAACCCATGACAAAGTCCATTGATATATCCAACCACGGACTAGTAGGTACGGGGAGTGGGGTATACAAACCATGGGGGTTCGATTTGGACTTGGCAACCTTGCACTCAAGACAAGAGTTGCAAAGTCTCTCAACATGTGTCCCCATTTTAGGCCAATGGAATTGCTCCCTAAGGATGGCCAAGGTTTTGTCCCTACCAAAGTGACCCATGAGTCCTCCACAATGTGCCTCTTACACAAGCAATTCTCTCCAGGAGGACAAGGGTATGCACACTTTACCATTTTTAAAGATATATCCACTAACCCATTGGTATTTCTCAACTCTCTCCCCCTTTTCTAGAGCTTCATGGATGCTCTTTAGCTTCGGTTCATGAGCATACATCAATTTTATGCTCTCAAAACCCATAAGCTTAGAGGTGAGAGTGGTGGCTAGAGCAAACTTTCTCGAAAGCGCATCTGCCACAACATTGTCTTTCCCTTTCTTGTATTGGATCACATAGGGAAAAGACTCAATGAATTCAACCCACTTGGCATGTCTCTTATTGAGCTTCTCTTGGCCTCTCAAATGCTTGAGTGACTCATGGTCACTCTTGATTACAAATTCTCGAGGCCAAAGGTAGTGTTGCCAATGGGCAAGGGCTCTCACAAGGGCATACAAATCCTTGTCATATGTAGAATAGTTCAAGAGGCCCCTTTCAATTTCTCACTAAAGTAGGCGATGGGTTTGCTATCTTGCATTAAAACACCACCAATTCCCACCCCCGAGGCATCACATTCAACCTCAAATGCCTTTCCGAAGTCGGGCAATTGCAATAGAGGGGCGGTACTCAACCTACTTTTCAACTCTTGGAATGCCTTCTCTTGAGGCCCTCCCCAAACAAAAGGTTGGTCCTTCTTCACCAATTCGGTGAGTGGAGCGGCAATGGAGCTAAAGTCTTTCACAAATCGTCTATAAAAGCTAGCAAGACCATGAAAGCTCCTCACTTGAGTCACGGTAGTAGGAGTAGGCCAATCACGTATGGCCTCTACCTTAGACTCATCCACCTCCACTCCTTGGGCACTCACAACAAACCCAAGGAAGACTACCTTCTCAACACCAAAGGCACACTTTTTAAAATTAGCATAGAGCTTTTCAGCTCTCAACTTTTCAAGCACTTGCCTAAGGTGATCAACATGGTCGTCTATTGATTTGCTATAGATCAATATATCGTCAAAGTAGACGACCACAAACTTGTTGATGAATGGCTTTAGAACATGGTTCATTAGCCTCATGAAAGTGCTAGGTGCATCGGAGAGCCCAAAGGGCATCACCAACCATTCATAGAGACCAAATTTGGTCTTGAATGCGGTTTTTCATTCATCACCGGGTTTCATCCGGATTTGATGGTAGCCGGACCTAAGGTCAATTTTGCTAACCACACATGAACCACTTAATTCATCTAACATATCATCAAGTCGGGGAATGGGATGACGGTACTTTACCGTTATTTTGTTCACGGCCCGACAATCAACACACATTCTCCAAGTGCCGTCCTTTTTGGGAACAAGGATCACGGGTACGGCACAAGGACTCAAGCTCTCCCTCACCAAGCCCTTAGTGAGCAATTCATCAACTTGCTTTTGCAATTCCCTTGTATCCTTCGGATTGCTCTTATAAGCCGGCTTGTTTGGGATTTGAGATCCCGGGATAAATTCTATTTGATGTTCAATACCCCTCAAAGGAGGTAATCCATCCGGCATCTCATCCGGGAACATGTCCCCAAAATCCTTCAAGACATTCTCAAACACACTAGGCAAAGGGTTAGAAGAAAAATCACAATTAGAGTTTAGGATCATACCTTTGTGCAATAGGCATAGGAGAAACTTGGTGCCATCATTTCCTTTTAGGATCTTGCCCGGTTGCATCATGGCACATATGCCACCGGTAGAAGAAGAAGGTGGGATTGCCACCATGCTTTTGGACAAAGGGCTAGTCTCAATGATTGACTTGGCCTTTGCCGCTTCCCTCAACTCCCGCATCCGATTGTAGTCATCACTCACTTGTTTAGGAGTTAGGGGCTTCAACACAAATTTCCTTCCTTCATGTTGGAGCGTGTAAGTGTTGACACGCCCGTCATGAACCGCTTGTCGATCAAATTGCCAAGGCCTTCCAAAGAAAAGGTGGCAAGCTTGCATGGGCACCACGTCGAACAAGTGTTCATCCACATAACTACCCATTTTGAACTTGATCATTGCTTGCTTCACTACCTTTAACTCCCCACATTCACTAAGCCATTGCAATTGATATGGCTTGGGGGTGTTTCACGGTAGGCAATTTCAATTGGGTTATAAGAGATTGACTCACAACATTAGCACAACTCCCGGAGTCAATGATCATAGAGCACACAACACCTTTGACACGACACCTAGCATGGAAAAGGTTTTCCCTTTGCAAGGTTTCGCCATCCTCCACAATCATAGCTCCTAGGCTCCTCCTCACAACTAGAAAAGTATGAGGTTCCTCATCCTCCACCGTGTCATCTTGATCATCCTCCTCTACTCCCTCATCTCCCTCTACTCCCTCATCTTTCTCCGGTTCACTCTCTTGTTCATATGCATTTTCACCAACAATAACCATGGTCCTCTTCGTAGGACACTCCTTAGCAAAGTGTCCATACCCCTTGCATTTGTGACATTGAATGGAAGAAGAAGTAGGATTCACTCTCTTGTTCATATGCATTTTCACCAACAATAACCATGGTCCTCTTCGTAGGACACTCCTTAGCAAAGTGTCCATACCCCTTGCATTTGTGACATTGAATGGAAGAAGAAGTAGGAGTATTCAATTGGGTTTTAGAATTACCTCCCACATTGGGTGCGTACTTCTCAAACGACTTCTTCACATCTTTGCTAGCACTTGCTCCACTAGGGCCACTCGCATTTGTGAATCTTGCATTGGGAGTAGGATTTTTCCAATCCTTTGGCTTGTTCATGGAAGTAGAAGTGTTGCTCTTGTAACGGTTGGACTTCTCTTTATCAAGCCATTGCTCGGCTTGAATAGCGGCATCAAGGACTTCTTGAAGTGAAAGATAAGCATGCAATCTCAATTGTGAAGCTATACCATAGCTCAAACCATTCATGAAACGGATCACGGCTTTCTCCTCATCTTCGGTGTGCATATCCAAGGCCATTCGAGTTCTTTCAAACTCATCATAATATCCATGCACCGTCTTGACACCTTGCTTCAACTCATAAAGTTTCTTGAGTTGCTCTTGACGATATCTTGGAGTGATGTACTTGATACTCATGATACCCTTCAAGTCATTCCAACCCACATTCACGGGAAACCCCGCTCTCCTCCTTGATCTCTTGACGGATTCCCACCAAGTAGATGCATAGGATTCAAAGGATGAAATAGCATAAGTACCTTTCTTCTCATCGGTCATCTCATTTGTGTCAAACAATCTTTCCATGTGTAGCACCCATTCAATGTAAGCCGCCGGATCACAATTCCCTTTAAAGGTTGGGAGATTTAGCTTCACACTATTGAGGTTGGTGTTGTCACGACCCCCACGGAAATGCTCCGGTTGGCCCCCATAGTGATCTTCATTCACACCATACTCCCTTCTAGCATTCCCACCAACATACCCCATAGGTGGCCCTCGACCTCGGCCCCTACCTCTATCCACATTTCGACCCCAATTCATACCTCGCCTTGGTTGAAAGTGATCATCAAACCCATACATATCATCTCCATAGTCGGCTTCCTCCCCTTCTTGAGCTTCATCGGCTTGCTCAAGAGGTTGCACATTTCGGATGGGTCTTGGTAGTGGAATGTTTCTTAGGGGGTTATCCAAGATACGGGGAATGCCCATTCGTTGGGGATTTCCCAACACTCTATCAAGTCTCTCTCGATCATCCTTTACCCGTTGTTGATTGAGCAATTCAATAACATGGCTAACTTACTCCGGGGTAAAATTAGGAGTACTTGAGACTTCAGCTTGGACACTCGGGGTCCCTTTCTCAACTTGGACACTCGGGGTCCCTTTCTCCGATTGGACATTGGAAGTCCCTTGCTCAACTAGAGCACTAGAGTTCACCCTCTCAAGGCTTTCAATCCTCAAGTTCACATTATCCAGTTTTGCAAGGATAGTAGCAAGGGCACTCTTAGCAAAATCTTCTCCTTCGGTAGACATTGTACCTACACAAGTAACAAACGTTAGCAAAACAACCTCACACACTCCCTCACTTGAGATCAATCGGTTCTCTCGTTTAGTGGTGGTGAATATTTCACTCGACTTGTAGTTCCAAAGCTTCACGTAGATGAGTAGCAATTCCTCAACTCAGCCAAACTATTCACGAGTCAAGCACACTCCGGGGTGAGTGGAGTTAATGGGACTCAATGAAAGCTAGGCACTTTGAAGTGAGGACTTGAATCAAAAAGAATCTACGAATCTTCTTGGAATTCTACTCTCCAACTAATGCACGAACTCACCTAAAAGCAATGAAAGATTAGTGCTAATTAAGTAGAAAGATTACTTAGATAGGCACTAATAAGAGGTTAGGCAACAAAGAACAAGCAAACCTAGAAGAAACTACCCAAATTCAACCCTTAGGCGGAGCGCCCAAGAGGGTGGCGCCTGAAGAAAATGGTGCAGCGGGGTTGGGCAGGCAGAGCGCCTGGGGCAAGAACAAGTCAGGCGGGGCGCCCAAAGTCTAGGCGGAGCGCCTGGACGAAGAACACCTGGGTTTTCTACTCAGTGTTCTTCGTTTTCAATCCAATTTCTAGGCCGATTCCAAGGTGTTTTGGCCAAATCCAAGGTACCCAAAGTTGTTCCTTGATATAACCTACAATCCCCAATCAATTTCACACCCAAACAACCAATAAATAATGTTCAATCAAGATTCAAAGTTTTCAAGTTTGGGGTTTCAACATGGGTTTCAAGGTTCAAGGGTGGGTTTTGATTCTTCAAAAACTATGTTACCGAACTCCGAATCACACGATTCTTGTTGCAAATGGTTCGGTTTTCAATAGAGATCAATCCCCAATAATCAATTCCAAAACCCCACAATCACACAACCCAAAATCAATCAAATTCATCAAGAACAATGGTTTGGTAGGGTTTATCAACAATTGGGGTTTTCAATTTTCAATTCAATCCAATCCAAACAATTTTAGTACCCAATCATCAAGTTTTCAACAAGGATTAAGAATCTATAACACCCACTTCAAGAATCACAAACACCAAAAAGTTACACAAATTTTTGAATTTTTGAGTTTTCAATTTTTTTTTTTGTAATTTTCTTTTGCAATAACTTCAACAACAAGAAATCTAAACAAACTAACCTAAGCACGAAGAATCAAGGGTCGGGGTTCGTAGAAACGATACCCGAACCTTGCTCTGATACCAAATGATGTAGGAAATCAAACGCGGAAAGTAAAAGATAGGAACGAGACGTATCTCGATCACAAATCTCAAGTAGCAACGGAGAACCCGTTCCGTTACACCCCGAGAGAAGGTCAAGAACACCTACGCTAGGCAACTACCCTCGAGCTAACGTGAGCACGCAAGTAGAATGGTCGGGGGGATTGGAATTCATCTAGATCCGCTAGAGGAAGAACAAGTCCCAATTTAAGGTTTTTCATTCAATAAGAGTTCAACTCTTCAACACAAGCGTATTTTCAATCATCAAGGTAAGCTAATGAAAATAACAAGCTATCTAGCTATTTATAGGTATTTTAGACACCATATGAAAGGTCTAATATGCCCACACTTAGGCTTAGGAATAAAGGACCACGTATGGTCAAAATAGTCTTAACATAGCTAGGAATCACGTGCTTCAGCATTCCGGGCGGAGCGCCCAAGATTGGGGCGGAGCACCCGGCCAAATGATCAGTGGGGTGGCCTAGGCGGGGTGCCCAGAGTTGGGGCGGAGCGCCTCAGCCTAGGCTTCTTCAGGCGGAGCGCCTGGGATGCTAGGCGGGGCGCCCAAAGCACTGGGCTGCTCCTCTTGTGCTCTAATCACTCGGAACGGCCTCCAATCGCTTCCTTCTTCTAGGCCCTTCCTCACCAAGTGTAGGTGTACTCCTTGGATCTCCCTAGCTTGGCTCCGAGTGAAGGGTCTCGTGGTTTGCCCGGCATCAATGCTGAGGTTCCAGCTGAAGGTAGATCAGGTGGAGTTGTCTTACTATGGAAAAAAGATGTGGTAAGTGTTAATGACATTCAAATCCGAGATAATGAGGTGCATGAAATGTTAAAGGTAATTCATACACTATTCCCTCACCCTTGGCTTTTTTCATCGATTTATGCTAATACTTCCTATATAAATAAACTTTCTTTATGGCATGACCTTCAAAATATTTATGATTCATATAAAGGTCCATGGTTGGTTGGGGGCGATTTCAATCAGATTTTGTCCCAAAACGATAAATGGGGAGGTAGACCTATTAATAATAGTAATGCTAATCACTTTTGGTCTTGCATTAATTATTGTAATCTAGTGGATCTAGATTTTAAGGGACCTAAATATACTTGGTCGAATCATCATAAAATCAAAGGGGATCTTATAATGGAACGTCTTGATCGCTGCTTAGCAAACAACGATTGGATCACCATGTTTAAAGATGCCTCCATTGTCCACCTCCCTAAGACCTATAGTGAACATAACCCTATTCTTATAAGCCTTAATAAGGTGCCCCAGTCAAATTTCCAAAGACCCTTTAGACTAGAATCAATGTGGACATCCCACCCTGACTTTATTAACGTTGTTAAGCATGCCTGGGTTGATAGAAATCTTCCTGATGCTACAAAAATTTTCTCAAAAAACATAGTTCACTAGAACAAACATGTTTTTGGAAATATTTTTCGAAATAAAAATAAACTTCTAGCCCGTCTTAATGGAATTCAATCTTCACCTCACTATGCTACTAGTACTTTTCTTCAAAATTTAGAGTCCCAATTAGTCCTTGATTACAATAATATTTTGAGAAATGAGAAGAAATTTTGGCGACTCAAATCTAGAATTGATTGGCTAAATTACGGAGACGCCAATATAAAGTTTTTCCACGTTTCATCTCTTAACCGTAGAAGGAAAAACCGTATTGTTTATTTTCATGATGATAATGGTAATCAAATTTTTTAATCCGGAGGAAATCTCAAACCATGTAACGGATTATTTTGGTAAATTATTTTCCACTAGTCATTCCTCCACTTAACTTAATTCTATTACTACTGCATCCTCATGGTTCTCAAAAACGAATCTCTCAAACTTGGATAAACCTTTAACGGATGAGGAAATTACAAAGGCAATTTTTTCTTTTTATCCTTTTAAAGCACCAGGCCCCGATGGTTTCCATCCATTCTTTTATCAACGTTATTGGAACATTGTTGGCCCTTCCGTTAAAGCTTTTTGCCACAAAGTCTTTAATGAAAGCAAAATTCCCACAGATTGCAACTCTACTTTAATTTGTCTTATTCCCAAAATTGATAATGCTGTACACTTGAAGAATTTCAGATCCATTGGGCTATGCAACACAACCTATAAAATTATTACGAAAATCATCTCAAATCACATCAAACCTTATCTAGATGATCTTATAAGCCCTTGTCAAGCTAGTTTCATCAAGAATAGAAGAGCTTCTGACAATGTTATCATCATCCAGGAACTCATCCAAAAATTTGCTCGAATGAAAGGTAGGAAGGGTGAAATGATTGTTAAAATAGATTTAGAAAAAGCTTTCGACAGAATAGAGTGGTCCTTTATTCGTAACATGCTAGCTTTTTTCAAATTTCCCCCTAAGATCTCTAAATTAATTTTGTCTTGTATTTCGACTTCTAATATTTCAATTTTAATTAATGGTACCAAAACTAATTGTTTTTCCCTTACTAGAGGAATTCACCAAGGTGATCCTATGTCGCCCTACCTCTTTATTCTCTCTTTAGAACTACTTTCAGTATACATCAATCATCTAGTTGATATGAATCTTTGGGACCCTATTACTATATCTCCTAAGGGCCCTAGTATCTCCCACCTTATCTTTGCCGATGACCTAACCCTAATGGCCAAGGCTAATAACAAATCTGCCCTGGCAATTAAAAACACTCTAGCCATGTTTTGTAATTTGCCATGAGCAAAGATTAACACCTCGAAATAAAAAATTATCTTCTCAAAAAATTTTGAATCCCATGACGCTACACATTTAGGCTCTATCCTTGACTTTAATATTGGACAATACTTTGGAAAATACTTAGGTTTCCCAATTTTAAACCTCAAACCTAAGCATCAAGACTACCAATTCTTGGTAGATAAGTTTAAATCAAGGCTCTTCAACTGGAAAGTAAACCTTCTTACTCTAGCTGGCAGAACCACCTTGGTTCGTTCAACCCTACCATATCACATCATGCAGCTTCACCAAATTCCAAGGAAAACTCTTAAAACATTCGATAGGATTCAAAATAATTTTGTCTGGGGCACGACTGATACTAAAAGAAAGATGTATCTTCTATCTTGGGATACTATTACCAAACCAAAGTCATTAGGAGGTCTATCCATTACCAAAGCCCAAGTTAAGAACAAAGCTCTCCTTATTGGTCTTTCTTGGAGATTCCTTACATCTCCTCAGTCTCTTTGGTCTCAAATCCTTAGTGCTAAGTATATCCATACTCGTCCCTCAAAATGTCAATCCTGTATTTGGAACAATATTGACAAGAATTTCCCTTTCTGTTATGAGAATACTCATTGGGCGTTAGGAAATGGTGCACATACTTTATTGTGGGACAACTCCTGGCTCCCTAATAAAATTCATTACGTAGGCTAATTAGTTGACGCGACCCGGAATCTGGTTAGGCCGTGCGGGCACCCGACATCCTCCCCTAGACCCGTCGGGCGAACCCTTACCAATTAAATTAGGAAAATAAATATAATAGTTCATAAATAAGGACAAGACTTAAAAAAACACACAGACATATTGACACTTCTAAGCTGTACGAAAGAAAATTACAGCTAACTACCCAACATACTAGGTTTAGGGCTATCCAGACAAGACATCTAAGAGTACAAAAGAAGACAAATACCTCCTGAAGGGAGCAAAATGCAACTGAAATAATAACCAATAAATTGGTGGCCATCCGGAATAAAAGCTGGTTCACCCTGACAGCTGAAATCGTCTTCGCTCCTTCACAACGTGGCAAACTCAATCCTGGAGCGAACCTGCCGAAACGAAATAGATAGACAAGAAACAAACAACAAACAAGGGTGAGTCAAAAGGACTCAATAAGTGGGGCAGACTAGCCACCTCAAAGAATAGGATAGCTAGCCAGGGAGAAGAAAAATAGATAAACTAAATCTATCTTATTTGAACTATAAACAGGCAAAGCCAAATAATAACTGAAAATACGTATGGAATCATAAACAGCCAGGGACATAAGGCAGACAGAACATATAGATATCCGGAACATGTCGACAATCAGAAATACATCCTGTTGCGGCGTGCAACCCGATCCATATATTCATACTGTTGCGGCGTGCAACCCGATTCGTATATTTATATTGTTGCGGCGTGCAACCCGATTCGTATATTTATACTATTGCAGCGTGCAACCCGATCTGATCCATGTATTTATATTGTCGCGACGTGCAACCCGGGATACGAGCCAGAAATACATAGGCAAACTGAGATACGGTATACATACCACATATATAAAACACAACACGATAGTCACACAATAGTCAGCACGCGGTGCAATGAAATGGGATGAATACAGTATGATGCAATGATGCCACATGTGCCAAATAGATGGAGCGGAATCCTCCTGCTCTGGGGGCGGAATCCTCATACCCTCAATATGATGCAATAGAGCGGAATCCTCCTGCTCCGAGGGCGGAATCCTCCTACCCTCAATATGATGCAATAGAGCGGAATCCTCCTACCCTCAATATGATGAAATAGAGCGGAATCCTCCTGCTCCGAGGGCGGGATCCTCCTACCCTCAATATGATGCAATGGAGCGGAATCCTCCTGCTCCGAGGGCGGAATCCTCCTACCCTTAAAATGATGCAATGGAGCGGAATCCTCCTGCTCCGAGGGCGGAATCCTCCTACCCTCAGTATGATGCAATGGAGCGGAATCCTCCTGCTCCGAGGGCGGAATCCTCCTACCCTTAATATGATGCAATAATAACCCATCACCAGCGCGGGACTCTCATCGACAACTGGAAAGTATATACCAACTCACAATCAAAGTACAATACTCAGATTCTCAATGCAAGACCAATAACAGGACATAATATATAATATAGAATATAAATCCAAAGCTAAGGCGTAATGAGTACGCCTATCGGCAGCTACACACGTAAGGAACACGTGGTAGAAAATCCACGAGGCCAGGTGCCTCCAAAGAAATGGATATAAACACTTACCTCGTTCCAAAGTTACCACTGCTACCCAACAACCGGTTTATTCTTTTAATTCATTGCCAAATGATCCCACTGTGTTCAATAAGCAGAAAAATATATCACATTAGGCTAAAGGCTTTATTCCTCACATCTTAGGGCAATCCGGTTAGAAACCTGATACTCTATTCGCATACGCAATACGCAGGCCAGACCTATATACAGGGTTTAAGGTCACATAACCAAACCTCAAATAAATTATATTTATATGTTGCCCATAACTCACTGAGTGCGAATACATAATCAATTCCACTATCGGGGTCCAATTGACCCTTCCAATTATAAGTTGAACTTATTAAAACGATGCCTAATATTCCAAGTTTTACCGTTAAAACACATTCAAACACACGTAATAAACTCAAATAATATATTAGAATCATTACCTGAATATTTCAGGGTGAAAATTCAACTATTTTCCCGACTCTTTTCTCATTTTCTGGCATTTTTTTCCACTGCATCATTTGATTTTTTTCTGTTTCGATGTTTCTGTTCTCGTTTCACTTTTTAAGATTTCCCATGTTTGTAATGTTTTGCTGGTCCTTAGCTATTTAGCTAAGGACCCACCGCCATCTTTTAATTTT
Source organism: Petunia x hybrida (assembly GCA_037355625.1). Lineage (NCBI taxonomy): Eukaryota > Viridiplantae > Streptophyta > Magnoliopsida > Solanales > Solanaceae > Petunia > Petunia x hybrida. The sequence goes on from JBBBVM010000045.1 coordinate 380,894, forward strand.
TGTCCTTTTTCCTTTTTTTTTGTTTTCTTTTATTTTATTTTATTTTCTCAACGAAAATTAAAATAGTACCCTACGATATTCGAAATAATTCCAACTTTTGCATACAAGTTACATAAAATATATGTAACATACTCATAAAATTGATCTCAAATCGGACTCCCGGAACTCAAGATGCGAATATAAATGGAAAAGGTCAAATTATTTAACTTTCGGCATTTTAGCGGAACTAGCCGAACAACAACGAAATTCACTTTTGAAAGTTCACAAAAGTTACAAATAATCATACGAACCTAACGGCGCTTTCGGATTTCGAATCGGAGCTCATCCGGCAAAACCGAGCTTGAAAATCTCTTTTTAATATTTATCGCCAATAAAAACTGAGACCTTCTTCCGATGCCTACCAAACGAGGTCTGATTTAGCTCAAATTTTATAGACAGGTCCTAATGGATATTACGAATATTTTAAAATTATCGGCACGCCAATTGAAGTCCTAACTTCCGAAACGACTGACCGAGGTTGTTTCATTCTCCTCCACTTAAACTCTCGTTTGTCCTCGAACGAGCCTAAGTCGAAAGAAAAATTTGCACAGATAACAAAAGAACTTGCACAACTTTCATAAGCTACTCCACGGACCTTATCTCTTGATTACAGGATCAGAATTACATTACGCACATCATACTTTTGGAATAAAATATATCTGGATAATATGATAATACCATTGCACAGCTTATTCTGACTAAGATGATCCTTCCTCGATCACGAGAAAAGAGTTCTACTTTTTTGAAGTAAAGATACACGGAACTTTGAATGGGTTAACACGATTCAGCCGATAATCCCTCTTCAATATACCTTTCGATATAAAACAGGTCGATGGAACTAAGAATTAGCTCACGCTTGATACAATAGGGGAAGCTTTTGAAGTACCTTGTCACTACACACTATAGAAGATTTGATGCAAGCTATATTATTTTTTTACGAACGCACTATGCAATATCTCAGTTGATGTTAGTGTTGTTCCGCAAGCTCCTTGTGGGAATGTAGTTACTCATATCATAATGTATATCAAAGGTTCATCTGAACAGGGTATTGTCTTTGAATTTGAATTATTACGACTTGTGAAAGTAAATATAAAAGAGACATGTAGTTGGACCATGAACTGAGGCAGAATACTAGCACAAAGTTGATTACATGTGCACTTATAATGCTAAACTAACTTCTCAAAGAGTTGAGATGTGAAGGAAATATGCCAATGATGGATAGACGATAAGCTGCACTAGACCTTTAACTCTAAATTTCCATAAAGTAAAACAGCGTCAGTATGAGGATCTAGTTCTAGTTGAATAAAGATAGATAGCCACAAGAAAAATGGAGTCACCATACAGGGTTACTACTGACGGTGTTCTCATGTACAAAGATAGACTTTGTATTTCTGATGTTACAGATTTACGTGGACAGATTATGATAGAGGCACATTATTCCAAATACACTGTTCATCCAGGTTCGATTAAGATGCACCATGATCTTAAGCAGATTATTGGTGGGATAGAATGAAGTGTGACATAGCAGGATTTGTGGCTCAGTGTTCTAATTGCCAGCAAGTTAAAGTCGTATCATCTTTTCAGACTTTATGCTTTTAGCAGATAGGTACATATATATGATCAGATTGCCAGCTTATCTCTGGCATTAATAGATTATTAGTGGGTTTAGCAGTGATCAACATTCATTGTAGGTTTCTGTCGTGCCCTAGGTTGGGTCGTGAGAAAAGTGGTATCAACACCTCGGAGATTTAGTATTACCATTCAGTATTTGGAGGAAGACTCCTCCACTTAAAGCACAAACTCATGCAGCTATTTGAATAGAAATAACCATCCTCGCACAGTCTGCTGGACTAAAGAAGATTTAGCTAAAAGCTGAACATAGGCAGACCTAAGCTACCAACTACCTTTTTCGAGTTGCCAAACAGCTGTAACTCTCAAGTTCACAACTCCATACCTTTGCCGTAAACACCACCGCCTGATGGATGGTACTTCTATATAAAAATTTCGGCAGAGTTTCCCCTGAAACTGGATGATCCGCAAAAACAGAACCAGCAGTATACATAGGAATGGATACCCGGATAAACTGATATCCAAAACAATAATATGCTTACCCTGCTACAATAACACATACTCTGGCTCAACACAGCGAACGTCACAAGCGGCTACCAATCGCCCAAGCTCACTAGTGTCGGGCGAAGAAAAAATGGAAATGGATCGAGGATAGAAATAATTAGAGCTTCAGGAAGTTCTTCATCTTCTTTTTTTTTTTTTTTTTTTTTTTTTTTTTTTTTTTTTTTTGTTGCTTGGCTACCAAAGCTAGAGTACTTCCGAGTCAGGCGAGCCAAAGAATCACAATTGAAGAGATAGACATTAAATAAACTTTATGGAAAAACATCCATACCAATTTAACCTCCCAATAAGAAGGAAACTCTGACAATTTATCAGAATACCCTTTTATACCGAGACAAACTTGTAGAATAACATGACTCTACTAGCGTCTTGAAGCAAGAGGAGATACGTAGATCGAATATTACTTACAGATCACTTTACACCGGAAGAAACGATACACTTGCTGATGGTGAAAAATTAGGTTCCCATTATCCTACATACACGAAATTCCGAGAAGAGAGGTAAACTGATTTGACATAATAACAGAAGGTGGAACAACAAGATGCCAGGCAGAAAAATACCGATACTCACTCACAAATCTCTCACATTTAAACCAGATAAACTAGTAGGGTCATCATAAATGCCTGGAACAAATCATACCAGAAGCTCGCCCCTCTACCACAACCGATTCTTAATAGAAACAATATCCAAGGAAACCATGGAACATGATATGACAGACCATCTCCAGATCGATCGGAAGAATCAAATCTTACTCACATATAAGGGAAGAAGAAATGCATGGGTCTACTACATCAGATGCCTCAGCATACTGCCAGACTGGCAGCTTATAAAACTGCCTCTGCGGGTGAACTAAGCCGCTACACTGATAATTACCTTCCAAAGAATAACTGCCACCACGCTCTCGACCTTTACTGGATGGTGGCATTTCTCTGGCTGATTGAGATCTAAATGAAATCCCCTGCGATTGTGCAGATGCCTGATGACAAGAGAAAAGACGACTGCCTACTCGTCGGAGTAAGGGAAAACTTCTCAAAGGATAGCCAGACTCACGACAATGATACCACCTTTTTGACTAAAAATAGAAGCTGGAAAGATTGTTAATAGCTGTAGAGAGAAGACTGATTCTGATCTTGATGAGCTACTGGCGCACTCTGAGAATCACGCTCTATAAGCTGAGATAACCTGGAAGGTGACTTCCAAAAATAATCAGAACTTTTACCTCCAAATAAGGTACCATGGTTACCCACCAGGGCCGTGAGATCTCTTACTTTCCCGCTCTAACTTATGGTATGCCTCGAACCTTCGAGCAATATCAACAACAATATCAAATGAAATCCCGACCTCAATCTCTCGAGCCATCTGGGATCTCAAGGAAAAAGAAAGGTCATCAATAAATCTTTGAATCTCTCGAAAGACTCATGAACTAGTTCAAATGCATATTCGGCCATTTTATAGAATTCAATCTTATATTCTGAAACCAACAGGCTAACCGACAGGCTACCCTGTCAAATCCACTAAACTGGCAACACTTTTCATCTCGCTCGCTACTCGAAAGGAATTTTTCCACGAATCTAGAAGAAAAACCGAACCAAATTAGTTAATTAGAGAGCGGCCCACCAATTCAAGGTTGGACCACAAGGATTATCTGATGCATGGCTTACGAATATCGGAAGGTTCAATTGGGTAAAATAATGCATCCTTTTCAGATACGCGGACCGAGCCACTACTCGGGCTAGCTAACCAGCCAGAACAATTGGTGGGGCAACACATGCTGCTTCTAGAACATAATTTACTGGGGCAACATCAGGAACTGGAACAACAGCCCTCTAAGTACGAACATCTGCATCTGCGGCAACCTGATAATTTGCCTAGCGAATAATAGGTTATTGCAGTATATGCGTTGCCAAGATCCTCGTAAAAACATCGTAGAGAGCCTAGGGAACCGCAAGGCCCTGCTCCCTTGCCCATCGCGAGCTCGTACAGTTGGGACCTCCGTAACTAGATCGTCAGCACGATTAAAAAAAAACTCTCAAGGCTTCGTTAGTGCTAGCCCAGGCTAGACTCCTTTGTCTTGAACTCCTTCCGTTTGCTGATTTGTCGTATGAGGGTTCACAATTACCACGAACGAATTAACGAAAATACTTTTGCATCCTAGACCGACGCATGATCAGAAAAGAAGGAAGTGAAACTTCCTAAATGCCATCATAGCCTCTCGTAGATAAGTACGGACGTCTACGTACCCATCAGCGAGACTCTACTAGACACTGTCTTAGTCTGGATAGACTCTAAATCAGGCTCTGATACTAACTGACTCGACCCGGAATCTGGTTAGGTCGTGCGGGCACCCGACATCCTCCCCTAGACCCGTCGGGCAAACCCTTACCAATTAAATTAGGAAAATAAATATAATAGTTCATGAATAAGGACAAGACTTAAAAAAAACACACAGACATATTGACACTTCTAAGCTGTACGAAAGAAAATTACAGCTAACTACCCAACATACTAGGTTTAGGGCTATCCAGACTAGCCATCTAAGAGTACAAAAGAAGACAAATACCTCATGAAGGGAGCAAAATGCAACTGAAATAATAACCAATAAACTGGTGGCCATCCGGAATAAAAGCTGGCTCACCCTGACAGCTGAAATCGTCTTCCCTCCTTCACAACGTGGTAAACTCAATCCTGGAGCGAACCTGCCGAAATGAAATAAATATACAAGAAACAAACAACAAACAAGAGTGAGTCAAAAGGACTCAATAAGTGGGGCAGACTAGCCACCTCAAAGAATAGGATAGCTAGCCAGGGAGAAGAAAAATAGATAAACTAAATCCATCTTATTTGAAATATAAACAGGCAAAGCCAAATAATAATTGAAAATACGTATGGAATCATAAACAGCCAGGGACATAAGGTAGACAGAACATATAGATATCCTGAACATGTCGACAATCAGAAATACATCCTGTTGCGGCGTCCAACCCGATCCATATATTCATACTGTTGCGGCGTGCAACCCGATTAGTATATTTATATTGTTACGGCGTGCAACCCGATTCGTATATTTATACTGTTGCAGCGTGCGACCCGATCCGAGCCATGTATTTATATTGTCGCGACGTGCAACCCGGGATACGAGCCAGAAATACATAGGCAAACTGAGATACGGTATACATACCACATATATAAAACACAACACGATAGTCACGCAATAGTCAGCATGCGGTGCAATGAAATGGGATGAATACAGTATGATGCAATGGTGTCACATGTGCCAAATAGATGGAGCGGAATCCTCCTGCTCCGGGGGCGGAATCCTCCTACCCTCAATATGATGCAATAGAGCGGAATCCTCCTGCTCCGAGGGCGGAATCCTCCTACCCTCAATATGATGCAATGGAGCGGAATCCTCCTACCCTCAATATGATGCAATGGAGCGGAATCCTCCTGCTCTGAGGGCGGAATCCTCCTACTCTCAATATGATGCAATGAAGCGGAATCCTCCTGCTCCGAGGGCGGAATCCTCCTACCCTCAATATGATGCAATGGAGCGGAATTCTCTTACTCCGAGGGCGGGATCCTCCTACCCTCAATATGATGCAATGGAGCGGAATCCTCCTGCTCCGAGGGCGGAATCCTCCTACCCTCAATATGATGCAATGTGCATACGAATGCAACATGATACAATAATAAACCATCACCAGCGCGGGACTCTCATCGACAGCTGGAAAGTATACAACAACTCACAACCAAAGTACAATACTCAAATTCTCAATGCAATACCAATAACAGGACATAATATATAATATAGAATATAAATCCAAAGCTAAGGCGTAATGAGTACGCCTATCGGCAGCTACACACGTAAGGAACACGTGGTAGAAAATCCACGAGGCCAGGTGCCTCCAAAGAAATGGATATAAACACTTACCTCGTTTCAAAGTTAACACTGCTACCCAACAACCGGTTTATTCTTTGAATTCATTGCCAAACGATCCCACTGTGTTCAATAAGCAGAAAAATATATCACATTAGGCTAAAGGCTTTATTCCTCACATCTTAGGGCAATCCGGTTAGGAACCTGATGCCCTATTCGCATACGCAATACGCAGGCCAGGCCTATATACAGGGTTTAAGGTCACATAACCAAACCCCAAATAAATTATATTTATATGTTGCCCATAACTCACTGAGTGCGAATACATAATCAATTCCACTATCGGGGTCCAATTGACCCTTCAAATTATAAGCTGAACTTATTAAAACGATGCCTAATATTCCAAGTTTTACCGTTAAAACACATTCAAACACACGTAATAAACTCAAATAATATATTAGAATCATTACCTGAATGTTTCAGGGTGAAAATTCTACTATTTTCCCGACTCTTTTCTCATTTTCTGGCATTTTTTTCCACTGCGTCATTTGATTTTTTTCTGTTTCGATGTTTCTGTTCTCGTTTCACTTTTTAAGATTTTCCATGTTTGTAATGTTTTGCTGGTCCTTAGCTATTTAGCTAAGGACCCACCGCCATCTTTTAATTTTTGTCCTTTTTCCTTTTTTTTTTGTTTTATTTTATTTTATTTTCTTTTCTCAACGAAAATTAAAATAGTACCCTACGATATTCGAAATAATTCCAACTTTTGCATACAATTTACACAAAATATATGTAACATACTCACTAAAGCGGATCTCAAATCGGACTCCCGGAACTCAAGATGCGAATATAAATGAAAAAGGTCAAATTATTTAACTTTTGGCATTTTAGCGGAACTAGCCGAAAAATATCGAAATTCACTTTCGAAATTTCACTAAAGTCACAAATAATCATACGAACCTAACGGCGCTTTCGGATTTCGAATCGGAGCTCATTCGGCAAAACCGAGCTCGAAAATCTCTTTTTAATATTTATCGCCAATAAAAACTGAGACCTTCTTCCGATGCCTACCAAACGAGGTCTGATTTAGCTCAAATTTTACAGACAGGTCCTAATGGACATTACAAATATTTTAAAATTATCGGCATGCCAATCGGAGTCCTAACTTCCGAAACAACTGACCGAGGTCGTTTCATTAGTGGTCCCCTAACCCTATCTAAAACTAGTACTAAGGTCTGCGAGGTATATAGGAATAATATGTGGGATTTCTCCAAAATCTCCTTCGGTCTCCCAACTTGCATTAAAGCCATCTTCTTCTCCACTCCTACTCCTAATGGAACCCTAAAGCAGGACTATCCTATTTGGAGACTAAATGATAATGGGATCTTTTCCCTAAAGTCAACCTATAAAATTCTCCTAAGCCACACTCCTACTGACAATGATTTTATGTGGGTGTGGGATATTAACACTCCTCGTAAAATCCAATTTCTTTTATGGCAATGTCAACACAATAGGTTTCCTTGCAGGTCGTATCTCCATATGATAGGTATTAATATTGACCCTATATGCCCTATGTGTAAGCTTGAACCAGAATCTCTATTTCACATTTTTTAGAATTGCACCATTACTAAAACTTTTTGGACAAATTGCAATATCTCTTTGAATCTGAATCCTGAAAATTGGCTAAGGACTTTGAGAGAGAGTTCTCCTACTTTGAATTCACAATTTTATTCTTAGCTAGAGTTCCTATCTTTTGCCTTGTGGGGTTTATGCCTCAATTGCAATTACAACAATATTCATAACCTCTCTAACCACCTTAGTTATTCCAAAGTTCATAATAATGTGACTGAATTTAAATTCCTTACTTCAAGTGAACCAACTTTTGCTAGTAATAAAAATATTAAAATTAGATGGCATCCCCCCAATCCTAACTATTATAAACTAAATATTGATGGCTCTTATCATCAAAACTCTAACAAAGCTAGTATAGGTGGTGTTTTCAGATATAGCCAGGAGGATTGGATCCTTGGTTTCCACTCATCTCTTCATGCATTGAATCACACTTATGCTGAACTTTCAGCATTAGCTTATGGATTATCCTTAGCTTTAGATCAGAACCTCGTCCCACTTGACATAGAAACAGACTCCACTGAAGTCCTAAACCTGCTTGAGAATCCCACTCCTACTTATTTGCCCTTGATTTTACAATGCAGGTCGTTGATAACGAAGCTGGGGAGGCCCTTAATCAGGCATAACTTCCGTCAAGGAAATAGAGTCGCTCACCTTTTGGCCAAGGGAGCTCCTGGGCAGTCCAAAGAACATGTCAAAAATCATTATGCATTGCCACCACTTTTTGTTTGTCAAGCTCTGCTAGATGATCGTGAGGGCAAATTATCTATTCAAAAAATATCGGATAGTACTATTAATTATTTAACTACTCTAGGTAATCTTAATGTTTTAAATGTTCCTCTTCCACCTTGTAGGAACTTACCCCTTATTAGTAGGAACTTGTGTAATGAAAGTCATGTAATACCCCAAAGCAGCCGCATGAACTCTCTTTGTAACCCTCCGTAATTCTATTATTATGAATAACATGTTATTATCAAAAAAAAGAAAAAAAAAACTTATTTGCTTCAATAAATGCAAGTTATTAGAAATCATATTGTAATGATTATTCGACTAAGTTATTCTTTGTACCTTCAAACTATCCTTTATCTCACGTCAAAAGTTTGATATTTGCTTGAGCAAGAGTAGACGAGGAAAAAGTACTATTGTTTGTTCTTATTTTTCTTAAAGGATAGTAGTTGTTTTGGCACAAACCAGTCTGGTTAAATAGAACACAAACTTCGAGCCAATAAATGGACTGTGTGTATGTGGATTATGCACTCGGCATCTCAAATTATTTGTTCTTCTTTCTAAAAATAGTCGTCTCAAAATATTTGTCCAGTTAGGATTTTAAGTTAAAATTTTTTATTTTTTTCCATTTTACCCATAGTAGTAAATGTCTTGAAAACCACAAAGATCTCACTTATATGTTATTATTATAATTATTCAAATACCAATAAAGATTAAATAAGGATAAAATAGTCAATAATTTCCATCGTTAATAATTTCTTAAGGGGCGTGTAAAAATGAAGAGGACAAATAATTTGAGATGGGGAGAATATGTTAGTAGGACATAAACACATTATAAGACAAAAATCATATTTAACCCATAGTTTGATAGTAATAAATAAAAATGTGTTAATTTTTACCTCCATTAATGCACTAAAAGCTTAGAAGAGAAGAAAAGATACAACAAATAAAAGGACTGCTTGGAATTTTAAAAAGCTATGGTTTGTTGCTGGGTCTCTTTTCTTTCGTGTGAAGATTGTAAATCTATGGTTGAGTTTTGGGTGATACGTGAGAGGGAAATGAATTGGGGTGAAATGACATAAAAGCCAAGAGTTTCTAATGAGTTGGCTGAAATAATAGGAATATTTTAAATAAATTGTGTTGGCCTAAATATGATTAGAAAAAAAAATCGAAATTATTTTAGGTTAACTAGCAATTATTTATATCAAATCCGTAAAATGACAATAAATTTGATAAAGAAAATCGAGAAATAGCTAAAGAAATAGATTAAGTGTATTTGATGTATTTGTGGATGCCTTTAGATAATTTTCTCATTACTATTTATAGTTTACAACAGTGAGAGAAACAATAAATGTACTTAATAGTCATTACTCCACGTTCTGATCATGATTGACCCATGATCACCCTATTTAATATGCGGACAACAGTCGACGGCTACAAAAGATATAACTGTTTCTGTCGGAGGTTGAACCTTCACCAAAGGGTGATTTGTATGCCTCGTTGGCGGTTGCCTTTCAATCACCTCGAGTAATAACTTGTAGCCAAGATCCATTTCTTGCTCGAGACATCTAGCCTCGGAAACCAAGCAAGCTTCTTCGAAAGATCGTTTCCAAAGAATTCGACTAAACCATAGCTCGAGCCTTAGTGTCAAGGCTCGGTAAATTTTCACCCAATACAGATAGTCCCTTCACCCCTCGGATAATAGTTATGATTTTCTAAGGGGTGGAATGAATTCGGCAGGAGAGTGACGTGGCGAATTCTCCGCCAAGGAATTTGAAAAGGTATCCGTCCCTTCAACATCTCATTCACTGCACGCGGCAATTCCTGAGCGATTGTAACCCTTCGTTTTACCTTTCCAATATAAGAGTAATGATGACAACTTTTTCAAAACACTTAAGTATCCCTTCTTCTATAAATCACCTCACTTGTTCACCATTTTCACCGTTTTCTTAAATCTTTGATCAATAGTAAAGAAGTTTTCTACAACTCTACAAAACCTTGCTACCATGTCTATTACTCACTTTGCTCAAAGTTCATCTGCGTTATCAGTGGGAAGAATTATGGATGGCGAGTTGGCGAACGCATCCGTGCCATTGAGGGTAATTTCGCAAGAGGAAGGTGACAATGAGGCCATTTGTGACCGTCGTGATATTGCCAATCGATAAGAGGTATCAGTTGGAGGCAATGGAGACGCGACTAAAGAAGTCGCCAATGACGGAAATTCTGAAGCTGAAGCCGCGGAAGCTTCAAAACCTAAAAAAAATTCTTTCACTGGAGAACTTAAACCCCATCAAGTGATCCCCTCAAAGTATGACCCCGGTAAAGATTTCAAAATGCAAAAACAAACAGCCTCCGACCTTAAGAAAAATCAGAATGTGCCTGTTCAGCTTTCACCGAGCCTAATTACACAAGTTCACGTAGATCAGGTTTGGGAGGATTCCAATTGGGGCCCCGAGGTCCAGATTTTTGTTCCTGCCCCGGAGCATCGTACCTGCGACAGAGTTCTCGGGCTCTCCTTCATTTATACCTATCCCTTTACGATAGATCTCACCCTCCCCGTTTATTACATAGCTAACACCTTCTGCCAAACATATAATTTATGCTTGGCTCAGCTCGGTCCCAGCATTTGGAGGGTTATTCAATGCCTTGACTTCTTGAGCCCACGAGCCAAAATCCCTTTTACTTTTGACCATTTCATTTCCTTTTTTTACCTCACCATGCATAAAGATGGAGTTATCCAGTTGAGTAAACAAGGCAAGTTTTCTATAATCACGAAGGGTGATGATACCGAGAACCGTGGTTGGTGTGATAGGTTCGTCCTCATCCCCAATGTTGTTCTTTCTTCTAAGACTGGATTTTCCGAAGTGTGGAATAGAACTCGTAAGTTGCCAAATTCTGACTTCTCCATTTTTATAACTCCTCAGACTTTTAATCACTCCTTCATATTTTCAGCGGAAAAACTCCCAATCAATCCTCCAAAGGGTTTGACTACCTGGGTTTAGGCAATTATTAATACCAAGCCGAGACCAGAGAGATCGTGGATGATCCCGGCGGCTTGAAGGAGAACCAGTGGCACGATAAATGTGTATTATGCCTTCTTCTTCTTGGTTCAAAGACTTGTCCTTACTCTACCCCTTATTTTGCAGGTTTCCCCAATAGGGCAGTTACTGAGTCAGAGGAAGAAGAAAAGAAAGAGAAGAAAAAGGATAAGAAGAAGAAGAAGAAGAAAAAGAAGAAGGAAGAGAAGAAAGAAGTTGAGGTCCCCGAGGCTGGGGGTAGCTTGAAAGGTTTAGAGGACTCGATCGGGGTCCTCTCCAAAGCCAAAGCCAAAGCCAAAGCACCAAAGAAGTCTCCTAGTCGCAAGACTTCAAAAGGTTTGAATCCTCGACTTAATTGCTTTCTTCATCTCTTTTCTCGTTTTCTTTAAGTGAGCCTTTCAACTGTTCAGATTCAAGGAAAAGGAAGGGAGCAATAGCTAAACCCACCGAAGCAAAACTCTCTCGGGTTGAGTCACCTAAGGTTCCTCAGCGTGGGCAAGTTAATGAGCATGCGGATGGTGAAGCTCGTAATGAGGTCGAGGTGGTCGACCTCGAAGAAAACCGAGCCACTGAAAAGGCTAAAGGTAAAGCCGTGGTGGCTGAAAGCCTTTCTGCCGAGGAGAAGGCAATTACTGATTCTGCCCAAGATGAAAAAAGGGCAGATGATGACCTTGCTCAAGCTAATCATCCCCCGGCCTCCGGTTTGAGCCTTAGAATAAGCATTCCTCAAAATCTGTGTAAGCTAGATGACACAGTGGCCGTTCCCATTAATCTTAAGGACCTGATCGACCCAGTAGAGCGAGACCGCCTTAAGGATTTGCCAATCAGTGATTTGATGGCTTACACATCCCAGCACGCAATTCATGTAATTTTCTTCTGCTTTAAGTGGTTTTATTCTTAACTACATTTGCAACTTTATAACCCCTTCCCCTTTTTTGCAGAGTTTCATTTATGCTATGAAGGCGGCCGAGATCAAGGCTGACTGAGCGAAAAATCTGAGGAAGATTAGGGAACGATGGGATCGCGTAAAGGCTGGGCTCCAAGCCAAAGTTGCTGAGCTTGAGAAGCATTTGCTCAACTCTAAGGTTGATTTGGATCGAGCTCGCAAGGTAGCTGAGGAATCAAAGCTTGAGCTGACCAAGTCTCAGGAGACTGTTGCTAAACTTGAAGCTGAAAAGAAGGCTCAAGAAGAAATTCTTCGAGCTGAAATTGACGCTGCAAATGCAACGATCGATGATTTGACCGGACAGCTTCAAAGCCAATTGAGGGAGCTCTCAACGAAGGTGACCGAGCTCGAAGCTCAAGCCCACACCTTCGAAGCCAAGGTTGATACTCTTCAGAGCGAATGAGCCATATTCTCATCTAAGCTTAAGTCTAAGATCAAGGCTAAGCTGAAGTCTCGGGATACTAGAGCCCGAGTTGATAGAAACTGGGGTATTATCCAGACCAAGCGGAAGACTCTCGAGCAGTGCAAAGCTGGAGCGGACTTGGATGAAGTAATTGGCAGGGAAAAAGAGGATGTCGCCAAGGCTGAGCTGCTGATGAGAAATCTTCCTGCGAGCAGTGAGAGCTCGACTGATGAACAGAGAAAGGGCTCGGAAGCTCCATTTTCTAACGAGTGAACTTCAACGGTGCTCTCTTTCTTTTATATTTTTCTTTTTTTGGGCCTTCGAGCCTTAGGCCTCCAGGCCGTTTGTAAATTTTCTTACGCTGGCCTCCGAGCCGTTAATGAACATTTAAATGCCTCAAAATGTTATATCTTTTACTTCGTGTGAAAGTATCTGTCTCATATCACTTGATTTTTGTTGCCTGCAATACTTAGAAGCTAGCTTAGAAGGACGTCTCGTTCACGAGCCGAGGCGTAAAGATAAAAACTAGATTTAAACATCGAATAAAAAAGAAGTTGGATCAAGTTTTATTGACGAAATTCGAACCAACTTACATAAGTCCTATTCATGACCATACTTAGGCAAATTCTTATGACAACAGCTTCCTTGGGCGATTACGATAAACAACTAGACTAACTCCTAAGGGAACAGTCTCCGGTGTACGGATTGCTAGTCTTTGAGTTCCGTTCGAAGTCCCGGTTGTGGAGTGAGTTGAAGATCGACTGAACTAACCCCCCCAACTGAGGTATGACGGCCCCCTTGCATCCCCCCCCCATCTTTCGAGTGTGGAGAATGAAGACCCGAGCATTGTTTGTCGTTCCATCTGCTTCCTCAATGTCAGAAATCAGGGGACCTTTTCCATTTCCCCTTTGAGAGCCTATTTTAAGAACCGAGCTCTCTTCTTCATTGGGCCTCAGGCCAATTAATTTCTATTTGGACCGCTCGATCGGAGCTACTCCATTCTTTATCACGACCGAGTAGCACTCACAAGCTATTTATTGCTCACCTCGGATAGCACAAATTCCCTATGGCGTTAGAAACTTAATTACCTGGTGCAAGGTAAATGGAAAAACTTCCATCTCATAGATCTAAGGCCTTCCGAGGATAATTATAAGCCATATCCTCGACCATCACTTGGAAAAAAGTCTTCTTATTGATTCCTTCAGTAGTTGCAGTAAAGTGATTTCACCAAGTATCTTTTCGGTTGAATTGTTGAATATTGTTAATATGGTTGCTTTCGGGACAATGAGGTCCTTCAATTACATTTTCTTAACAGCCCAATAATTGATGATATTCACTGAGTTGCCAGGATCAATCAAAACTCGTTTGACATCGCAGTCGTTGATCCTTAACATATCAGTAAAGCATCATGATGGGGAAACATCATCCTATCACAGTCTTCTCTTTCACAGACTATTTCATTTTAAGATCCACCAGCTCAGGTCTTTTTCTCCATAGTGATTGAAAGCTTTGCGAATTTCTTCGCAGCAGCAAAGTTTACACCATTCACCTCCGATCCCTAGTTATAACATTCACCATTCTTTTTGGAGACTGCACTTTCGGCGACTGTCCCCCTCTCCTATTCTTGGAGAAATTTTGCTTCCCTTTGTCGGTGAGATGCTCAGCTAACAAATCCTTCTTGAGAAGATGAGCCACCTCGAGACGCAACGCCTTGTAGTCCTCGGTGGCATGCCCATAATCCATATGGAACTCACAATGCTGAGTCTGATCTCTTTTCCCCCGGGGCATTCTCATGTCCCTCAACAACCTCACACCTTGATCCGTCATCCCTTTTATAGTGTTTACCAGCTCAGAAGTGGAAACGTTAAAATTATAATCAGGGATTCGGGGCAGATCTTTATCCTCAGATAGCAAGGATGGTCCCGAGGAGTTCTTCTGATTTGCATTCGTGCTGACCTTCCCCCCTAGCCTTTGATTTATATGTTGTTTTCCCCCGAGGCGCTGGCTTACATGTTGCCTCTACAAATTATAAGGCTCGTACCGCCCTTTGGAGTTTACTCATGGTGCATCGGCACGTCGAGAGGACTATGTGTGACCTCAGTATGAACTGTACCGACTTGTCATCCTCATTCGGCCTCTTTGAGCTTAATTTTTGTAGAGGCTCTGTCGTGCAGCTCATCCCTAGTCTAGGCCTGATACTGCTGGAGCTCTTTCTTCAGTTCAGGAGCAGCCTCGGAATTGCTCACATTTATATTTCTTTCGAAAGCCATGACTGCCAAAGCATCATCTATTTTTAGCAAGTCTATCCTTTCGGCTTGAAAGTGCTCGAGGAAGTCCTTAATTGGTTCGAGGTACTTCTATTTTACCTCGAAGATATCCTCATTTCGCTTGAGGATTTTCAGGGCTCCAGTATAAGCCTTGATAAACATATCAACCAACTCTTCAAAGCTTGATATTGACTCGGAGGGGAGGTGCATGTACCAGCGCAACGCTATTTTCCCAAGGGTATCAGCAAACTTCTTAGGATACATTGACTCTCTTTCAACCGGGGTCAAGTCGTTACTTTGACCATAGCCATATATTCAGTTATGTGATCAACGGGGTCAGTTGTCCATCGTACTTCTTTAGGATTTGAAACTTGAAGTGTTTGGGAATGAGAGAGGGAGCAGCCTCGGGCTTAAAAGGTTGCTGCCTACATTTCTCAATATCTATAGCTCGTTGGGGCTTCCTGACCCCAGGGACATTTTCAAGCCGTTTTTCCATGCTGGCCTCAAACTCTTTCTTTTATATCTCAAAGTCCAACAGGACGCTAGTTTCAGCCACCGTTGGAGCTGCTCCGAATGGTTGATTTCCCAATGGAGCAGACCTTGAGCCACCAGACGCAGCCCCATTTGGAAGTCTTCTTGTTGTTGAGCCCGTAGGAACAACGTTCGAGGTGCTTCCATTGAGTGTGGCATGTGGAGGCTCGGTGGAATTTTGTTGCGTTTCTCCGATTTCCAGAGAAAGCAGAAAATTGCTCTCGAAGCCGTTGCAAAGTGGCTATCACATACAACTGGAAAGGGTCACTTGAACTTGATGAAGAGGGATTGTGGTGGAGTAACCCCAATTGGGGGGCTTAAACTAGTTGGCAGAGTCAGACCAGTGGGCGGTGTTAAATCGGCTGGTGGCGTTAAGCTAATTGGCGATGTCAAGCCAGGTGGGAGCGTTAAGCCTGGTAGCGTAATTGGTGTTCCACCACCTGACGAAGTAACGCAAGTGACTAGGTCGGGAGTTTTGATCGTTGTCTTATCGGAGGTGTTAGTATTGTCTGCCATTGAACGATATTGGTAATATTAGTATGTAAAACTGGGAATGAGACTTCGAAACAAATGTTATTGCTAGTTCCACACAGACGGCGCCAATTTGTGTTAGTCTAAATCTGATTAAAACAACAAATCGAATTTATTTTGGGTTAACTAGCAACTATTTATATCAAAGCCGTAAAAAGATAAAAAGTTTGATAAAGAAGATTGAAAATATCTAAAAAAAAAAAAAAGAATAAGTGTATTTGATATATTTGTGGATGCCTTTACATAATTTCCTCATGACTATTTATAGTCTACAAGAGTAAGAGGAGCAATAAATGTACTTAATAGCCATTACTCCACGTTCTGATCATGGTTGACCCATGATCACCCTATTTAATATTCGGACAACGGTCGACGATTACAGATATAACTCTTTCCGCCGGGAATTAAATCTTCACCGAAGGGTAATTTGCACGCCTTGTTGGCGGTTGCCCTTCAATTGCTTCGAGTAACAATTTGTAGCCTTAATCCATTTCTTGCCCGAGGCATCTAGCCTCGGGAACCAAGCAAGCTCCTTCGAAAGATCGTTTCCAAAGGATTTGACCAAACCATAGCTCGAACCTTAGTATCAAGGCTCGGTAAATTTTCATCCTATGCACAAATTAAAAGTAGATACAAGGCTAACCTACTATACCTATATAGTATATTAGCAAAGGAGTACTATGTAAATTGAAGCTTGAGGATCACACAATAGGCAATAGCTGTTCAAACCATCAATTTTCGCATAAAAAGTAGCTTTTGTATCTTTCCAATGAACTAGTGGTGTAGGGAATTGAAAGTGGTACCCTAAAACATGAGCATATGCCATCTAGTACAAGAAGAGACATGAATCGACCGTAATCACTCGTTTAACATGACGGTCCTTCGCATTGCATTCATGCAAACCTGTTGCTAGTTATACTTTGCAGAATCTTAAGCAGATTTGCTGAAGAAATCTTCAATATACTTAGTATTTATCATCTTTGCATTTTTGCAGTGAGAGTCAAACTAACACCAAAAATTGGTAAAAGTTGGAGGCTAAGTAACGTAACCAAGAATGACGACGTTAGTTCCTTCTTTTAGGTATACGAGCGGCCACATAAACCTAAATTGACTAATTAACATATTTATATAGACAAAAAAATAATATCAACATATTTTAACAAGTAAGCTTCATAGCTGCTTTAGATTAATTTACTTATAATAGACAGTTAGTTGTATGTTAATATGCTGTAATAATATAATTTTTTATGTTATTAGTGTATTTTAACATATTTGGGACAATAACCTATCTAATTTTTCAGGTTATTAATTCTAATTTTTATTGATGGTCACCGATAATAAATTTTTAGATATTTAATTGTATAAAAGTTCGTTTATATTGTTCATCTATCATACTTTAGCTAATCTACTACTATAAAAATTATTTTAAAGAAAGTTAATAAATTCAAGCAAATTAAAGAAATACTGGTGTTGACAAGTGACTGATAACTGAGTTGTGACGGTAGATGTGCATACACCAAGTGACTTGATTGATTCTTAAATTACTTTTATCAAATTCTGCAACACCTTTCACGGTTTTGGCAAGCCTTTCCATTTTTAGTAACTCCATCTTTCTAAGACTCTATCTATCCTCACATCTCCTCCTCCAGAATCTTATCTCTAAATCTACAAGAAAAAAGTGAAAAAATTTCACATAAATAGAGATAACTAGACCTTTTAGGGTTTGAGTACTTAAGATCTCCTTTGAAACAAAATTTGAGGAAACAAAAAATAGAACACTATGGCTCGTGGAAAGATCCAGATCAAGAGAATAGAAAACCAAACAAACAGGCAAGTGACATATTCTAAGAGAAGAAATGGACTTTTCAAGAAGGCTAATGAACTCACTGTTCTTTGTGATGCCAAAGTTTCCATAATTATGATTTCCAGTACTGGCAAGCTTCATGAATTCATTAGTCCATCTATCACGTACGTATCCAAGAACTAGTATTCTCTTGTGTATTTCAAATTTGTATTTATGTTAATTATTTTTGTGTTTTTGATATTGTTTGTATGTTCATAGGACTAAGCAGTTGTTCGATCTGTACCAAAAGACTGTTGGAGTTGATCTTTGGAACTCCCACTATGAGGTTTTGTGTCCCTTCTAAAGTTTCTAGATTTCCAACTCGATATTTTGTTAAATTGTGTGTTAATTCCGTCTTAAACTTCGGTTCAAGTCAAACTAAAACAATCATTTTTGAATCGAGGGAGTATATTTCAGTGTTTCAGATTAATTATTGTTACTAATATTGCGCAGAAAATGCAAGAGCAACTGAGGAAGCTAAAGGAAGTAAATAGGAATCTCCGAAAAGAGATCAGGTAGGTACAAACCTAGGAGTTATAGATAGTATTTACTAGGAATATACTTTATGATATTTTATTGATATGTCAAAATAAATGAACAGTATTTTTTTTTAAAATAAAAATTTCTCTTTAAGTTTTGCTGATATTAACAATGGACAGGCAGAGGATGGGAGAAAGCCTAAACGATCTGAACTATGAGCAGTTGGAAGAGCTCATGGAAAATGTCGACAATTCTCTCAAGCTTATTCGTGAAAGAAAGGTTTAATATTTTTGCTTTTCAAATTCAGCAATTTGCCAATACCTACTAAATTATCAAACTAATTTTTTTAAATTGAATCAACTGCAGTTTGCTTTCTTTTCCTTTGGATCTACTTGAATATTCATGTAGATCAACAAAAAGAAGAGATATAAAGCAACAAAAGAGCCTAGAAACAATCGGAGTAGCTTACATTCTACTTTGTTAATTAGTTTAAATTGCAAATGGGATACTAGGAAATGTCTTTTTATAAAACTAGACAGGGAAATGTTTGCTATTCCTTTATTTAACTTCAGCATTCTTCAGATGATATGACAATCCCACCTAATTATAGGTCAAAATTACTCTATTTTCTTGGTTTCCCTCATCCCCTCTCAATTTCATTTGATAATAGAGTGGCTGGCATATAATTATGATAATTTTACTTTTAAATGCATTTTGGAGTTCACATATGTTTTAACTATCAGATCGATATTCAATCATTCGGCTAATTTAGATTCGTTTTGACTATGGTTAGAGTGTTTCATATTAAGAAGTTCTTTAATCTAGAGCTGATCAAACTCGAAATATTTAGTTAGAGATGAAGGAATTCCAACATTTCACTATACCACTTGTAGTATCATAGACTTTACTTCACTAGCACCAAAAATTCCACTCCCATACATCGATCCATCCTTAGACTATCAAAGATTAAGCAAGCAAATGAAATAAAAGAATAATTCTATTTCCTTGTTTCTTTCGGTCTTTTTGGAAGATTTATCGAATAGGAGAATTGAATATTCTTGATATATTTTCATGTCCTTAGCTTGTCTTCCAAAGTTACTCATTTATTTTATGTATTTTGTAAACAATGCCTAACTTAGTTTCATTTGTGAAAGAACAGTATAAGGTGATTGGCAATCAGATTGAGACATTCAAGAAGAAGGTAAAAACTACTATCAGTTGGCAGTTTTTGTAGGAGTTACTTCTTGAGGGTGAATTCTTATTTTGGTTGATTGTATATTTGCAGGTCAGGAATGTGGAAGAAATTCATAGGAATCTCTTGCTTGAATTTGTAAGTGCTTAAACTTATTAATTCCAGCTAACTCACTGTTTTGTTAGAAGCAAAAGCATCTGCCATTGGATTCATATATATTGTCAAAGGCTAAATAGATCTAGGTGAGGGTTGACCTGTTAATTGATTTTTTCTTTATGTGAGAATGATGAAAATGATGTTGTGTACGTTGAGAATGGTTCTGCCCCTAAGATCGTTATAAATTCAAGTAAGAGCCTTAAATTTCCATAGTTGGAATAATTCTTGAATCAGATAAAATAGAAAAGAAGAATAAAGCAGAAAAAATATGTAAGATAAGATAATCAACTACTAAAAACTACTCCATAAGATAGTTCAATTGCTAGGATTATTTTTTATAAGGAGCCCTTTGTCTTCATAGTTTTATCACTAATCCTGGACTCAAATTAATGGGATCTAACAGCCTCGAATACCAAAGTCCTAAAGTAAAAAAAAAAAAAAAGTTTCGTTTATGTACTCTTAGTAAAAGAGTAAGAAATTTAAGCAAAAAAATTTATAAGGTAGTGCATATGGTGGATCTTGGATTTTAAATTTATCGTTACGGACTATAACCCTTCTTGCTTATTGGGTTCTAGATAGATTATTTATTTTTAGAGTATTTTTTATAAACATAAATGCAAAATTTAGACCAAAGTTACTGAACCATTAGTAGACTCGTAGATCTGCGCTTGATAAGGAATTGATGATTTTGGATATTTGTGCAGGATGCAAGACAAGAGGACCCATATGGGCTAGTTGAACAAGAAGGTGACTACAATTCTGTGCTTGGTTTTCCAAATGGAGGGCATCGCATAT
Source organism: Petunia x hybrida (assembly GCA_037355625.1). Classification (NCBI taxonomy): domain Eukaryota; kingdom Viridiplantae; phylum Streptophyta; class Magnoliopsida; order Solanales; family Solanaceae; genus Petunia; species Petunia x hybrida. Next base: position 401,477 of record JBBBVM010000045.1, read on the forward strand.
TAGCCTTACGCCTTCAACCAAACCACCACCAGCCAAATCATCATCATCATCTTCACAGTGGTGGAGGCTCTGATATCACTACTTTTGCTCTGCTTGAGTAGTAGTAATCGAATCTTATTGTAATATTTCTCTGTGTTATAATTTTCTAAATAAAACATGCAATGTTTCTGGACATGCATGAGACTAATTAGTTAGAGTATTCTCCCATGTTTGCTTTCAATGTTAAATCTTCTGACCAGTTATAAGGTTTAAAACTCTATGTTTTGGCTTGTATTGAAGTGTTTCTTTATGCTATGTATTTTGACATAATATGATTTGTAATTTGCTCTATTTTCGGGTCATTTTTCTTCAACAAAAATAAAAAGATTTTTTTGGTACCCCATGTAATTCTCAAAAACTTACAAGAATGTCTTAAACGCTAAACATATAATGATGGCTGAGAATGGATAGAAAAGTCTAGATAACTGAAGATTGCAAGTGTTGATTCAATCAATTCTCCAATTAAATCTCTGCATCTTTTTATTCCTTCCAAATTCATAAGGATTCGAAGATTTCTTTATGAAGTTGACATTCCAACACTGAAGGATAGGGATTTTCAAGCATGTGGAAATTAGAAACTATTTGAGGCTCTTTATTATTATTGTAACCTTCGATAGTAGTAGTAATGTCAGCAAATTTATGTATACAGTCAACCTCAAACTTATTTGTATTTTTTTACAATCAACCACAAATATAGGCAATACAAGTAGGAAAGAAAATATGTTATTTTCCCACAATCACCTCAAATATAGGCAATAAATGTAGGCGAGAACTTAGCTCTGTGAGTGCTGCTGGACCTGATGGATTCAATGGTAAGTTTTATCAGGTAGCCTGAGATATTATTTTTGACGATGTGATCAAGATGGTGAATGATTTCTTTGGTGGAAGAAGACTGACTAAGTATTTGACTCACACTTGTTTAGTCTTATTACCTAAAGTTGAGATACCAGAATCTTTCTCTCAACTTAGCCCTATAAGTCTAAGCAACTTCTCAAACAAAATCATATCCAGGATCATCACCAACAGAATGGCTCCATTATTACCTAAATTGGTCTCAGAAAACCAAACAGGCTTTATCAAAGGAAGACTTATCACTGAAAACATTCTCTTGACTCAAGAGATTGTGCATGGAATTGACAAAAAGAACAAGGGAGGGAATGCTGTTATTAAACTAGACATGGCTAAGGCATATGACAAAGTGTCTTGGTTGTTTCTCACTAATGTTTTAAGACAGATGGGATTTGCCGAGGTGTTTATTGATATGATCTTCAGACTTCTATCTGATGTTTGGTACTCTATCATAATTAATGGAGAGAGGCATGATTTTTTCCACTCAACTAGAGATTTAAAACAAGGTGATCCTCTTTCCCCTGGTCTATTTATCCTAGCAGCTGAGAGTTTATCGGTTGCCTTGCACTAACTTTACGATAAGGAAGGTTATATTGGTTTTAAAATGCAAAAAAATGGTCCTCAGATTAACCATTTGGCTTATGCGGATGATCTAGTCTTTTTTACTTCCGGGGATAGATGGTCCCTAGAAAAGATTCTGAGTAGACTCATGATTATGAAGCTTCATCTGTGCAAGAGATAAACAAAGAGAAGAGTTTTTTCCTTACTGCTACTCACTCACCTGAATATAGGAGAAGAAGAATTAGCCAAATCACTAGATACAACCATCAACATTTCCCTCTGAAGTATCTTGGTTGCCCAATTTTCCATGGAAAAAAGAAGATCAGCTATTTTTCTGAAATGGTTGAAAAAATTATAAAGAAGATTGGCGGCTGGCAAGGAAGCTTGATTTCTATTGGTGGTAAAGCTATTCTGATAAAACATGTACTTCAATCTCTAGCCATTCATACTTTAGCTGCTATTGCTCCTCCTAAAGCAATAATCAATCAACTAGAGAGATATTTTGAGAATTTCTTTTGGGAATCAAACGAGAATTAGAGAAAATTTTACTGGAGTGCATGGAAGAATCTTTGCTATACAATTCAAGAAGGGGGTGCAGGTTTCAAATGTCTGGTAGACATATCTAAATCCTTTTCAGTTAAGAGATGGTGGAGGTTTAGAGCTGAAAATAACTTATGGGCCAGGTTTATGAAGTCAAAATACTGTCAAAGAAGCCACCCTGTGACCAGGCAGTGTCATTCCAGAGATTCAGCAGCTTGGAGGGAGCTTCTCAAAGCCAGGGAGATTGGGGAACCTCACATTTTTTGGAAAATTAAAGCTGGACAAATTTCTTTTTAGTGGGATAATTGATGAGGTAGTGGCCCTCTTGCTACTCAACACTTAAATGGTAGACCAAATATATTGATTCTGGATGATTGCATTAATGAAAACAACTGGGATTTGGAGTTCATTTCTATGATTGTCCCTTCAGTGATATGGCAACAGATCATAGAATCAATTGGTGATAGAAGTTCTTTGGACAAAGCTGTATGGACACCAAATAATGATGGAAAATTTACCCTTGCATCAGCTTGGTCAATTGTGAGACAAAATAGAGATCAACACCAACTCTGGAATAATATTTGGAGGAGAAATTTCCTTTTTAAGATTTTCTTTTACACTTTGGAGAGCTCTAAAGAGGAAGTTACCAGTAGATGAACGAATTTTGCAATTTGGACCAAACTTGATATCTCGTTGTTCATGCTGCAACCAACCTAGATGTGAGACTATTGATCATGTCTTTGTGACTAGTGTTGTGGCTGTTCAGATGTGGAAACTATTTGGAGCTCCTCTTTGAATTCATACAAATGTGTACACTTTGGAAAGGATGCTTCAACTTTGGTGGAAATCACAATCAAAGAAGTTTATGATCAAGAGCTTGCTACAAGTATTGCCCAGTTTTATTTGTTGGAAATTTGGAAGGCGAGATGCAAAGCGAGGTTTGAATCAATTAAACCCACTGCATCAAGAATTTTTCATGAAATAATGTTCCATGTGAGAGTGTATTTGAAGAATCAGGGACTCAATGTGGCTCCTACTTGGTCTTGGCATCAAATATGTGACTTTGCTGAGTCTTACAGACCAAGTATTACTTCAAGGCAAGTTATCTAGAGCAAACCAGCTGGAGTATCCTTGAAATTGAACACTGATGGTAGTAGTTTACTACATAAAAATACAGCAGGTATTGGGGGCATTGTCAGGAATAGAAATGGTGAGATTATAATAGCTTTCGCCAAATCTATCCATTTCTGCACTAACAATGCTGTAGAACTTGAGGCTACAATCGTTGGATTCAATCTATGTGTGTCAAATGATTGGACAAATGTAACCTTCGAGATGGATTCCATGTTTATAATGGAGATGATTAAAGGGAACAGATTAGTTCCATGGGAGTTTGAAGACAGAATGATCAAAATTAGACAAATGGTTGAGCAATTTAATTTTCACATAGTTCACTGTCTAAGACAAGGGAATGCAGTAGCCGATAGTTTAGCTAAGAGATGAAGTGCTATGAGGAATTATTTCCAAGTCTTTCATAATGTGGGGGAGCTGCCTACTGAAGCAAGGGGTGCATACAGAATGAATATACTTCAAATGCCAACTTTTAGAGTTAGGAAAGCAGTAAGAAACTCTACTAAAACAACAGCACATGATGGGATTCTCTCAATTGACTGGTGGAAACTACTTTACTTATTTCCCTTCTAGCATTCCAGTGTTTTTTGAGGTTAAATCTCGAGTTATATTGGGCTAACTGTTTTTCTCTCTCTTGGTGCACGTAAACTAACATGCGCCCACCATTGGTAAGAAGACAAATTCAGTAGCTCAGACATCGAAGAAGACGGTGAATTTCACAGTGGAAAGCAGGAAATCATCTCAATACAAAGAGAAAACAATTCAACAACTATATGAGTCAGGCTTCGCAACACCAATTGATTCGGATACAGAAAATGGAAAAGGGGATTGTCTTAGCTCACACAAACTAAAGCAATCGAAGAACACTGGTGGAGTGGATGAAACACCAATTGAAAACAAAAATGATCGGCAATCATGGGCAGATGAGGTAGAACTCACAGCAAATAAGATCGGTAAGATTTCAACCCCTAAAATATCAATTTGGGATAATTTTGACATCTCAAAAATTGCGAATGCTGGTTTCAAATTAGAATTCATTAACCCAGAAGTTAAAGGTGACCAAAAAGTAGAGGAAATCAAGTTAGACGATATTAGCTCGGAGATTTAATATTGGAGAAATTTTGTTGTCTGTTACGTGTTAGGAGCTCACCCTACCTTATCTGTCCTAAATGGTTTTATCCAAAGACAATGGAATAAACATGGTATAAGCAAAATTGTGATGTTGGAAAGTGGAATTGTCCTAGTGAAATTTGAAACTGAAGCTGGGAAAATTGAAGTTCTACAAGGTGGGATCTATCATTTTGATAATAAACCATTCATAGTCAAAGCATGGTCACCAGATATGGAATTCACAAGGAAAGAGTTGTATTCTGTGTCAATCTGGGTACGATTTCTTGGACTTGATTTCAAATATTGGAGTGCAAAAGGGTTAAGCAAAATTGGAAGCCTAGTGGGCAAGCCTTTAATGGCAGACAACAATACTGAGAAGAAAATAGTCCTGAATTTTGCTAGGTTACTGGTGGAGGTGCAACTAGGGGAAAAGTTGCCTTGTACTATTTACTTTAGAAATGAAAAAGGAATGCTGGTAGATCAAAAAGTTGAATATGACTGGCAACCAAGTATTTGCTCAGTGTGTAATAAGTCTGGCCATACAGGAGATATATGTAGGATGAACAAGCCACAAACTAAGCAGCAAGAGGTGAAAACTAACAACACAGAAGAGGTAGAACAGACAAACAAAGCTAGGGAGGAGCCAATTCAGAATAATGGAGACATAGCTCAGGTGACAAATAACAAAAGAGGAGGTCATAAACAATGAAAATGAGCAGCAGAAGCAGGGACCACCAATAAGGAGACAAGCAGGGATACAATATAAAAAGAATACACACAATGAAACAATGTGGCAACCACAGACAAAAGGAGGAACTAGTTCAGTTCAGCAAAATCAAGGTGTAAGCATCAACAATTCATTCCAAGCTCTTACAAGGGGGGAGTGTGTGGAACAATGCTGCAAGAAGGTGAGTCAAGGAAACCTAGAGAAGGGAGTAAGTTCCTCTATTCTAAACATGGTTAATGTACTTAGCTGGAATGTAAGGGGCCTGAATGGCTCCAATAAGCAGAAGGAGGCCAAACTCCTCTACAATAAAGAACATGTGGGTCTGATAGGTTTGCTTGAAACAAAAATCAAAAACCAAAAAATAGAAAAAGTAGCAGCAAATTTGTTTTGGTGGATGGTCTTACATATCAAATCATGCCCATCATTATAATGGAAGAATCTAGATCATTTAGAGACATGACTACTATGAGGTAGATGATTTAGACTCTTCAGCTCAAGCAGTTACTTGCAAAGTTAAGTACATTCCAGGACACCAATTTTTTTTATTACATTTGTATATTCATTTAATTTATGAGAAGAGAGGAAGGAACTATAGAAACGGCTAAATAGAAGAGGTGCAGGGTGCCAAGTGCCCTGGTTAGTAGTATGGTATTTCAACACTGTTCTACATAGGGATGACATAATTGGTGGGCTCCCTGTGACATATGCAAAAATCCAAGACTTCTCTCAATATATAATGAATTGTGGGTTACAAAAGATGCATAATACAGGGCCAAAATTCACTTGGAATGATAAACAGGAAACTAGATGAGTGTTTTCAAAGCTTGACTGGGTTTTTGTGAATGGTGAATGATTGGATTAGATGCCAGATCACATTACTACCTTCTTGCCAGAGGGTGTACGTGACTATTTCCCAGCTAGAGTGGATATACTAGAAGGGCGAAGAAAACCAAAGAAGAATTTTATGTATTGTAATGTCTGGAGTAAGCATCCAAGATTCCTTAAATTGTAAAGAAAGCATGGGAGTAGCAGATTAGTGGTTGTAAAATGTTCCAGATAAAAAAAAAAATTGAGGAAGCTGAAGAGGGAACTGCAAAAGCTACACAGAGAGAATTTCAGGAATATTTTGAAGGAAGCTGATCAGGATAGAGAGGCATTAAAAAAAGCTCAAATGAGGCTGCACCAACACCCTAGTGACCAATCCTTACAGCAGGAAGAAAAGAGCATGATGCAGCAATTCAAAAGATCTTCATATCTAGCAGAATGTTTTCTGCTACAAAGAAGTAAGGCAGACTGTGTGAGAATAGGTGATGACGACACCAAATACTTCTATGTAGTGCTCAAGCAAAAGAAACTTCAGCTAGCAATTACTTAGCTTCAGGATGACCAGCAGATAACTCAGACTGAACCAGGGGTAATTGCTAACATTTTTGTAGATTTCTACCAAGGGCTACTAGGAAGTCAAGGTAGGTATAGAGAGAAGGCAAAACAAGAGATTTTTGATAGTGGTCCTAAGCTGGACATGACCCAGCAGATTATACTAATTTAAAGATACACGGCAAGAGATGTCAAAGAGGCTATGTTCAGTATAAAGAGTACAAAAAATTCAGGCCCCTGATGGATATGGAAGTGGATTCTTTAGAGAAACATAGGACATAATATGAGGGGATGTAAGTGAGACAATGCTGGAATTTTTTCAATGGTCAACTACTTAAGCAGGTGAATGCAACACTGATAGCTCTAATACCAAAAGTGGCCAACCCTATCAATGCAGGCCAGTTCAGGCTAATATCTTGTTGCAATGTAGTATATAAGTGCATCTCAAAGATGATGTGCAAGAGGTGGAAGGAAGTGTTACCATCTATGGTGAGTAATACACAAGCAGTATTTGTCAAAGACATGTCACTAGTCCAAAATATGCTTATCCATCATGATTTGCTGAGGCATTACAATAGGAAGACAAGCTCTAGATGCTTAATGAAGATTGATTTGAAGAAAGCATATGACAGGGTAAGATGGGAGTTTGTGGAAGAGATGCTTAAGGGATATAGTTTTCTTCTGGAGATAGTGAGGAACATAATGACCTGTGTCACCACCACAAAATTCACAATAAAGGTAAACGGAAAAGGGCTAGGTACTTTGAAGTTAAGAGGGGCCTCAGACAGGGAGATCACATATATCCTTTTTTGTTTGTGCTAGTGATGGAGTACATCTCAAGAATACTGGGTAACATATACCAGCTGCCCGGGTTTAAGTTCCACCCAATGTGTAAGAGAACCAAACCAACATACCTTATTTTTGCTAATGACCTGATGATTTTTTACAAGGCAGATGATACATCTGTACTGAGGGTGATGGAAGCATTACAGAGCTTCACAGAGACTACAGGTCTGGTTGCTAGCTTAGACAAATCAAGCGTAGTCATAGCTGGGGTAGATGAAGAAAGGAAACAACAACTACTGAATATAACAAGCTTTGCTCAAGGTCATTTCCCAATTAGATACCTGGGTTTGCGACTATCTTTAAAGAAATGGTCTAAGTTAAAGTGCCATCAGCTAGTTGAAAAGATACCCACTAAGATAAATACAGCAACATCAAGACATCTAACCTATGTTGGGAGGTTATAGATCATTAATGCATTTTTGTTCTCATTGCATAATTTATGGGGGTGTGTATTCATCTTGCCTCAAAATATTCTGAAAGAGGTTGATAGGAAGTGTAGAGATTACTTGTGGGAAGCAACCAAGAGAAGAGGAAAGTTCCACTAATATCTTGGGGGAGAGTATGCTTAGCTAAGAAGAAAGGGGGACTGAATATTAAAGACTGCAAACTCTGGAATATTGCACTGGTAGGGAAATACATCTGGATGTTAAATAAGAAAAAAGACACAGTTTAGGTGAAGTGGGTTCATGGCATCTATATGAGAAGAAATCTGGATATCTGGAGCCACAATCCTTAGGTATTAGAGGAAACAAAATAACATAAAACTAGTAATGCGTAGCTGGTATGAACAGGGTAGATATTGCTTAACACCTAGTGGTTCCTACTCAGTCTTAATGAGTTATGATTGGCTGAAGGGTGAGTCGCAGAAATGGGACATAGCAGATGTGATATGGAACATGGTCATGTTGCCAAAGCACAAGTTTATTCTGTGGTTAGCTGTTCAGGACAATCTATTGACAAAAGAAAAGCTATTAAGGTTTGGGATGCAATGTGATCACGCAGGATGTGTATTGTGCAACACTGGAGTCATTGAATGTCTACAACATTTATATAGTGGGTGTGGATGGACATCTCAGATATGGAATGCATTGGCAAGATGGGTCAGCATTGGGAACCACACAACAAGCTTATCACAACACATTTCCAGGATCAAGAAGAAGCACTGGTCAACCTTTAAAAAGGAGGTGATAGTAGCAGTTATAGGAGCTTATGTGTATCATGTATGGGAAGCTAGAAACTACAGTAAATTCAGAAGACACCACACTGTGAATAACACAGTAGTGCAACAGATACAGACAGAGATATAGGAAAGAGTCTGTTTGTTAGCTAACTCGAAGAAAGCTAGGAAGAGCCACTACTAAAATTCACGCGTTTGTCGAGCGAGATTGGCGAGGGAGTTCCCTCTCCAAACGCGCGATGGAGAGGGAAGTCCCTAGTAACACGCGCCTCGGAATTCGGCTCGTCATTGATCAATTTTGGCGAGGGAAAGGCTTAGCCAACTGTTGTGTAGGCCTATTTTTATATATTGTGTCAGTTTTACTCTGCTAAGGATGTCCCTCGCCAAAACAAGGAGAGAGAAATATTTTTGGTACACTTTGGCTAGGGAATTCCCTCTCCAAGTACAAAAATTATATTTTTATACACACTGTTGGCTGGGGAATTCCCTCTCCAAGTATAAAAATTATATATTTTTAATTCACTTTGGCTAAGTAATTCCCTCTCCAAGTACAATAAAAATATTTTTACCATAACACTTGGCTAGGGAGTTCCCTCGCCAAGCATAGTATACCTGAAACACAAAAATCAGTAACACGATACAAAGCAGCACAACAACAACAACAAAAACAACATAACAAAGTAATTACAGCAGCACCAAAACACCAAAACGATTCACAACACAAATAGCATAGAATTACATAGCACCACCATTACAGTGTCACCACAACCTGTCTAACATACTAATAAAGCTATCTCCGGGCAATTAAACAAGTGTACACACTTGTTTCATATCAACTAATACAAACAAATAAAACACTAAAATAATTCTTAAAAATACTAAACACGTTCCACTTTCAAGTTTAATTCGACACAAAAATAACAAACTACCGAGAATCATTAATAGTGGTACGGAAGAAATATGTCCAACATTTTTTGTATTGATTTCTTTTTTTCATCAACATCTTCATCAAAGTCCAACTCCGGTAAATCAACATCTTCATCCAAGTCAGATTCCGGTACCATATCAATTGAATTTTCAATCGTATCTTGAACGATTTCAATTGAGTCTTCGATTGACTCTTGAGCAATATCAATTAAGTCGGCTGCAAATTTTAATAAAAAATTAAACCCGTTTATGTTTAAATTTTACCGAGAAAAAGTGAAAAAAAAAGACGGGAAAAACTTGCCAAACTTACCGTGCGATGGGTTGATGGAGAAATAAAAATGGAGTCGCCGGAGTAAGTGGTATTGACGGTGTAGCAGTGAAAGAGGCGGACGAGGCTATGAGGGAAATGTGTTTTGTTGGTGTGGAGTGTGCTATTTGTAAAGTGGCTTACACTGAAGCAGTATAAAATTCTCTTTCCTGATTGGCTAAGCAAGTCCCTTACCAAATGCCTGACAGATCTGCAGCTTTTGATTGGCGAGGGAATTCTCAAGCCAATCAGGAAAGAGAATTTTTCTTATTTTTGTTTGGCGAGGAAAATCTCAAGCTGTTTTTTTTATTTTTATTTTTTTAAATTTTGGCGAGGGAATTCCCAAGCCGTGTAGGAGAGTGAAATTTTAAATTTTTTGCACTGGCGAGGGACTTCCCTCTCCAATGTTGATTTTTTTTAAAAACTTTTGGCGAGAGAAAGTACTTTGAGGGAAATGCTTCTCCATTTTTTCGCTTAAGAATTTTCTCTCCAAACGCTCCCTCGAAATTGGCCCAATTTCTAGTAGTGAGCAGCCTTAATCGGATACTTTAATCAAGTCTTTTTGTTTTGTATTTTTTTGTTTTGTATTTCATGCTCTATATAGCAGAATCCTGAGGCCTGATGCTCTTGACTAGTCGAGGGTCAGGTGCTCTTAGTATGTAAACGTTTGATGGTTAATGGTAATTTTCACATGTTTATTACCAAACAAAATCTTGAGTTATTGCAAAGAAATAAACATATGTTCTATATCATGTTGTTGTCACAAGTTCTATGTTATTACGTTCAGGTTCTATTGTATAAGAAGAGACTACATCAATTTATTTATCCATAGAAGTGCAAGGAAAATTTGTAACTTAGAACAAAAGTGGCAAGTTATCGCCAAAAGATGTGGACAATCACTGTTTAAGATGATAGTGATTTTATTGGAGGTTGTAGGATGAGTTGGGGTACGGAGAGTAGTACTAAGTGATAATATTTAAGTAAGGAACTATCAGAACAATGTTTATATGTTGGTGAAATAAAATGTCCATACTATCAATATAAAGAGAGAATGCTGCAAAAAATAATAGGACAGGTAAAATAAATGCTCTAACCAACTGAAGTACTACAACTACAATTTTTAGTTTGAAGAAGTAAATTTTATGAACAACATTTAGCATTATTTAAACCATATTACTAAAGGTCTACCTCCAAGTTTGTCTTTATAATACTTCGCTTATGGATTGAGATGTTACATTTACTTCCTGTATTTTGATTGTTTTAAAAGTAATGATTCAATATTTTATAGGTTTGCCCTTTTGTAACTACTATTATTACTTGTTAAAGAGCTTTGTTGCAGGTGGTTGACATTTAGTATGTTGATCTTATTCGATACTTACGTTGGCTCCAAGTGAACTAATTGTGTATATGCTAATCTAATTGATACCACTAACACAAAGAGAGAGACAAATATCTTAATACAGTCAAACCTTGTTATAGTAGCAGCATCTGTCTGGAACTTTTATGGCCGCTATAGTGAGATGTTATATATGTATACTGGCGTTTGACATTTATATCTCATTTAGCTGTTATAGTCGAAAAGTACGCAAAAAAATATATGTTAATTTTAAAAGCTCAATAGATTTTCATATTTCATTAATTAAAAATATAATGGTTGATACATCATTAATAAATTCATAACTGATTGTACCGTACCGAAAAACTATAAAATTTTTAGGAACATATGCATTAAATTGATTGAAAATTTAAATAAATCAAGTTGGATATAAGCATTCTACAATAGTAGGTTGTTTCGTAAATTGAAGTCGACAATATAACGCTTGATTTGACGAATATTTTTGTCCAAAATTTCAGCAGAAAGGTATTCAATAGCTTTTCCTTAAAGCTGTCTAAGAGCTTAACATTTGACTCTTTTATCTCGACCCAAGTAGCAATAAGTTGAGGCTCTACATCAGCACTTTTGTTGTCATCTTCTGCCTCCGCTGTCTCTTATTCTTCCACTCCATTGGCTTGTGCAATAATCTTCTCATCAGTGTAAGTTTTAAGGATTGGAAGTGTTGCGTCAAACTACGTATAAATGGTAGCGTCCATTGCTTGATTGGTGTTATGACATGGGATTTGGGCTATTAGTGATGACACGTTTGATACAATTTTTTTTTAATGAGATGGGATACATACTTGATACAATCTTTTTATAATTATTTTTATGGTGTGAATGTGAAAAAAGAATATATTTATGGTACAAATGATTATCATAAATATTTTATATATAATATATCTCTTACAAAATATAATTACATAATATTTTAGCATGGTTGTTATAGAGATGTAATTTTACAAAGAGCGTACTGCTATAATGAATGTCATTGCCATTATTGGTAAAATGCTGCTATAGAGAGGTAAAATATAACATGAAAAATCGGTTTTGAAAAAAAAAATTAGGCAGTTATACTGAAATGTTGGGTTGTTATAACAAGGTTTGACTGTAGAATAAATTGTTAGTAGCAGAGTTTGTATAAATATGCTAAAATAAGTACTCGCGATGATTTTAAGCAATTTGATAGCTTATTTGACACGACCCGGAATCCGGTTAGGCCGTGCGGGCACCCGACATCCTCCCCTAGACCCGTCGGGTGAGCCCTTACCAATTAAATTAGAAAAATAAATATAATTCAATTCATAAATAAGAACAAGACTTAGAAAATGCACAAATGTACTGTGCTGATACCTCTAAGTTGTACAAAAGAAATTACAGCTGACTATCCAACATACTAGGTTTAGGGCTATCCAGACTAGACATCTAAGAGTACAAAGGAAGACATATACCTCCAGAAGGGACCAAAATGCAACTGAAATAGTAACTACAAAACCGGTGGCCATCATGAACAAAAGCTGGCTCACCCTGACAACTGAAGTCGTCTTCGCTCCTTCACAACGTGGTGAACTCAATCCTGGAGCGAACCTGCCGAAACGAAATAGATAGACAAGAAACAAACAACAAAAAGAGTGAGTCAAAAGGACTCAATAAGTGGGACAGACTAGCTACCTTAAAAATAGGATAGCTAGCCAAGGAGAAAAGAAACAGATAAACTAAATTCCTCTTATTTAAATTATGAAAAGGCAGAGCCAGATAATAACTAGAAATATGTTTGAAATCACAAACTCATTAACAACCAGTAACGTAAGATAGCCAGAACATATAGGTATCCCGAACATATCAACAATCAGAAATACATCCTGTTGCGGCGTGCAACCCGCTCCATATAATTATCCTGCTGCGGCGTGCAATCCGATCCATATATTTATACCATTGCGGCGTGCAACCCAATCCATATATTTATACCGTTGCGGTGTGCAACCCGATCCCCACAACCCAGAATACGAGCCATAAATATATAGGCAAACTGAGATATGTCCACGACATAGTATACATACCGCATATATAAAACACAACACAATACACACAATAGTCAGTATGCGGTGCAATGAGATGGGATGAATGCGGTACGATGTAATGCAGTCACATATGCCTGATACTTATCTCCGCCGCGGGACACTCATCGTCTACCAGGAGATATATGCAATAATGACCCTTCACCGACTCGGGACTCTCATCGATTACCGGAAAGTATATGCAATGATGACCCTTCACCGGCTCGGGACACTCATCGATTACCGGGAAGTATATGCAATAATGATCCTTCACCGGTGCGGGACTCTCATCGCCAGCCTGGAAGTATATGCAATAATGACCCTTCACCGGCTCAGGACTCTCATCGATTACCGGGAAGTATATGTAGTAATGACCCTTCACCGGCTCGGGACTCTTATCGATTACCGGGAAGTATATGCAATAATGATCCTTCAGCGGTGTGGGACTCTCATCGCCAACCGGGAAGTATATGCAATAATGACCCTTCACCGGCTCGGGACTCTCATCGATTACCGGAAAGTATATGTAATAATCACCCTTTACTGGCTCGGGACTCTCATCGATTACCGGGAAGTATATGCAATAATGACTCTTCACCGGTGCGGGACTCTCATCGCCAACCAGGAAGTATATGCAATAATGACCCTTCACCGGCTCGGGACTCTCATAGATTACCGGGAAGTATATGCAATGCTCAAAACCAGAGTACAATGCTCATATTCTCATAGAAATACCAACAACAGGGCATAACATATAATATACAATGTAAATTCAAAGCTAAGGCATAATGAGTACGCCTATCGGCAGCTACACACGTAAAGAACGCGTGGTAGAATTTCCACAAGGCCAAGGGCCTCCAAAGAAATGATTACAAACACTTAACGTATTCCAAAGCTAGCCGTGCTACTCAACAACTGCTTTTTCATTTGGATTCACTGCCAAACAATCCTGCTGTATTCAATAAGCAGAAAACTATATCAAATGAGGCTAAAGGCTTCATTCCCCACATCTTAGGGCAATCCAGTTAGGAACTTGATACCCTATTCGCAAACGCAATACGCAGGTCAGACCTATGTACAGGGTTTAAGGTCACATAACCAAACCCTAAATAAATTAGATTTATATGTTGCTCATAACTCACTGAGTACGAATATATAATTAATTTCATTATCGGGGTCCAATTGACCCTTTAAACTATTAATTGAACTTATTTAAACAATGTCTAATATTCCATTTTTTACCGTTAAAATATATTCAAACACACGTAATAAACTCAAATAATGCATTAAGATCATTGCCTGAATGTTTCGGGGTGAAAATTCTATCTTTTTCGGCTTTTTTTCTCATTTTCTGGTATTATTTTCTGTTTCTTGGCGTTTCCTCTTCTGTTTCTGTCTTTGCTTTTTGATGTAAGCTAAGGGATTAATACAATCCCTCAGCCACTGCCAACTCTATTTCCATTTTCTTTCTTTTCCTTTTTCTTTTCTTCTTTCTTATTTTATTACTTTTATATTTTTTTTCGCGACGAAAATTAAGACAAAACTCTACGAAATTCAAAATAATCCCAACTTTTTCAAGTAAGTTATATAAAATATATGTAACATACTTGCTAAAGCGGATCTCAAATCGGACTCCCGAAACTCAATATGCAAATTAAATGAAAAAAAGTCAAATTATTTAACTTTCGGCATTCTAGCGGAAACTAGCTGAACAACCTCGAAATTCACTTTCGAAAGTTTACAAAAGTCACAAATAATCATATGAACCTAACGGCGCTTTTGAATTTCGAATCGGAGCTCATTCGCCAAAACCGAGCTCGAAAATCTCTTTTTAATATTTATCGACAATAACAACTGAAATTTTCTTCCAATACGTACCAAACGAGGTCTGATTTAGCTCAAATTTTATAGACAGGTCCTAAGACCTTACGAAGATTTTAAAGTTATTGGCATGTAAATCGGAGTCCTATCTCCCGAAACGACTGACCGAAGTCGTTTCATTATTATCAACTATATCTATATTCAACATGAGTCACTTATAACCTTAGAGTATATAAAATGATAAGAATATAATTTGTTTACAATATTCTATACTTGGTCAATATATTGTTTTACCCGTTGCCAACACATCATTCACCAACTTTTTACTACTGCACTTCCCAATTCATACTTGTTATAGAAAGTTTGGCGAAAATAATTAAAAATATAAAAGTATTCGTCATTCTTCAAGTAACAATGAGAAGTATGATAAGCAACAGTGGTGGGGTCAAAATTATCAAATCAAAGAAAAGAATCTAATAGCCAAATTTTACATTTCAACAGAAATTAGTTACTCAATTTCCCTCCAAGAAGTTGCAAGCTTCACACCTATACATACATGCACACACACTGCAAATTCACAAATTTCAAAAACTTGTTAGCTTCTCTCTCAAATTCACATTTTCCTTTTCCTTTTCATATTGAGTTTTATACACGCTCACTAGTTTTATACACAAAAAAGTTCCTATATTTAGTTTTATACACTGCTCCATAGATGAAAACCACCGAGGAATAAATTAGCCACCATGATATATATGGTCATCGCATAGACCGTTCCAATAGTTAGTGTGTTCTTGTGTATGTTGCTTCAAGCTTTAGTAACGTTGAAAGTTTTTAATCCAAATAGTTTGAAACTTCTTGTTGAAGGAGTTTTGTTAGTGAATCTTGTTATGGAGAGCGGTGTCCCAATGCGGTGCCAGTTCCCGCACACCTTTCCTATAATTAAGGTTCATTGTATTTTGACTACGATAAGTTTCGGTTTGGTCATAATATGTATGGCGTTGGATTTGTTCATGGCTAATAGGTTTAAGTAGCCTACGCCTTTCTTTAAAGCCAAGAAAGCCGAGGATTGGTGTGAAGAAATTGGTGAGCCTTTGTTCTTCATTTTTTTCCTTATTAAATTGTTTATTGTATATAGCTTATGGTTTTAATACTTTGTTATTTGTTGTTGCAGTGGTTTAGCTTTTTGAGAACCCATGCCCCAAATGTTCTAATCATATTGATTGGAACTCTGCCCTAATGGGGGGGGGGGGGGTGGGAGTTTCGAGTTGCTACTCGTGATGCCGTAATAGATCTCATCTTTGAATCAAGGGTAAGGCAACTAAAGCATTCACTTTAGGCCCCCAAACATTAAAATCAAAGGGGGGCAGAGTTGCTAGTCGTGATGCTGTCACAAATCTCATCATTGAATCAAAGGTTGTTGGTTACCATCAATGCAATGTTGAAGATGCTGCTAGCATTCAAAGGTGCGCTAGTTACCTAGACTTCCTGGTTAGATGTGGTGTTGTTAGATTGAAACCATAATTTTTTTTACTTCCTAGTTAGATGTATTATTGTTAGGCTGAAACCACTCTTCTAGTTATCTAGTCTTGCTGGTTAGATGTGGTGTTGTTAGATTGAACCACCAAATTTCGTTATCTAGAGTTTTTTTCTCATTCTCAAGCCATCTGTGCTTTGAACATAACAGAGGCATTTATGCTATGGTTAGATGCTTCTCTTAGTTTTCTTTGTGCTTTTAGTTGCCTTTGTTAAAGACTTAAATATTAGTGATCAAATTTTAGTAGCGACAAGGGTGCTATGTCTGAAGTCTTCTTTTGTGAATGATGATAGAAGTGTGATGTAATTGTTGTTCTGTTTTGGGAGGGGAAAAACACATGGGCGGAGACACATGGTGGCAAGGAGGTTTTAACCCCTTTCGCCGGAAATTAACTGATTTCGTACCTGTATCTTCTACAAATTAAAATCGATACAAAGATCTTGCATCCTCTTGAATCACCAAAGATTGGTGGCGCAGATAGTTAGGGGGTTCAAGGTTTGAGAGCAAGGTTCCAGGTTCGAACTTTCGAGCAGTCGTTGGATGTCTTTTCATATAGTAGTTGTAACTAGATCATTCATGGCCCTACAACCCACTTATGTGTGCTTCTATTAATTCCAATTAGAATGCTCCTTCAAATTTCGCGTTTGCTGACACCTAATTTTGTCCCTCTTTTTTTTACGATTTATCATACAACTTTAAAATGCAATATTAATTTCTCAGACAAAATCGCATTAGATATCATGCATTTGTCTGTGTCGCCCTTATCATCAATCCCCTATATATATACATACATATTTAAATGTGATTATATACGTAATTGCATTATTTAGGTAGTTTCAAAATACTTGCACAATTTTGTAACTATTTGTACGATTAATACACTTGAATATGTATTTTGCAATTATTTACAGATAATTAATATTTTCTAAATTCATTTATAATTATTTTGAATTAATTATTATTTTTCTAAGTCATCAATATTATTCCTTATGTTTTATCAATTATTCTTTTATTTATTGGCATTTTTAAATTAATTATTGGCCAAATACACTCCCATATACACTTATATACACTCAAACATATGCTACATATACACCTCAGTCACACGTGCTTACGTGGCAAATTCTCGGCCAACCACGCGCCCACCAATTGGCCATTCACTTTTTTTTTCAATTTTTTTTCTCTTTATCCAAACAGCCCCCTCACCCAAAATAAACCTTAAAGACATTTCCCCTACTCCCTCTATAAACCTCAGACGCCACCCCCCTCTTCCCTCTCTCCCCATCGCCCTAAAACCCGACCCGATACACCCCCTCGCCCAATATCTACCGTATCTCCACTATCCTATGCTGCCAATCACGTTCTCTCTCTCTCTCTCTCTCTCTCTCTCTCTCTCTCTCTCTCTCTCTCTCTCTCTCTCTCTCTCTCTCTCTCTCTTCTGTTAACATCACACCAAAGTTGGAAACAAATCAATCCATCTATCTCTTTCTTGGATTCGATAAGAAAACAAGAAAATCAAGCAAAATCCGAGCCAATCAAGACAAAATTGAGATGGATACAATACATACAAGGCATGGATCAAAAATTTTGGAATCAAAATCAAGCAAAAATGGACGAAATTGAATGGGTCAACTTTGACCCGACCCGACCCGACTTCAATAACAGGTAAAATGTTCCTTTTTCTATTTTTTCTTTGTGTTCTGATTAGGATTATGAAGATTTATGTCTGTTCGTTTGATTATATGTTAGCCATGTCTGTCACACCCGAGTAATTAATTTTGTAAGAATTATTGCCATAAATTAAGAATGAAGCTTGCACTCGTTATAGGATATTATACTAAACGTCGAACCTAAGAAGTGTCTGCCTGTTTGAAATTGATTGTGTTTAGCTTTGTTAATTTGATCTTACGACCTTACACATATTGAAATTGATCCCTGCATTCTGAAGATCTGAAAATGTTTGAAACCCTATGCATATGTTTGAACATAATTATGCTTATTGCCTTTTAAAAAAAGAAAACATCTTGTAATTTTAATTCCAAGTTTCTGAATATTGCATGTGCTTTTCCTTTAAATTGATAAGGCTGAAAATCACCTCTCACCTTGTGAATAATTGTTTCAAATATGTGATTGAATACATGGCAATACGGGATATTTTCTTTTAAGTTTGATGTGTGAACGTCGTTGACACCCAATTTTTTCCTAAATTTCTAATTGATATCTAATTATTTTTAATATAGGGTTAATTTTTAAAATAAAAGTAAGTTCATGATTTTTTTTTTAAAAGGCCAATTTCGCAATACACACCCCTCATTCTGGCCTATCCCGCGCAACCCCGCTATTTACTTAAATTATCGTAAGGAGACTAAATGTGCAAGTCGCACCCACAATCAAACCCATCCTTGCATATCAAAATCCCCAATTTTCACTACCCAATTCAGAACCCCAACCCGTTAACCCAATTTCCGCCTAATCCTCCAAATCCCTCGTCCAAACCCGAATCCCTGGTCCCCCCTCTCCAGTTTACCCGATCGTACAACCAGCGAATGGGAAAGCTCCATGTCCGTCCTTGCATAGCTTTAATCCAATGTTCGAATCCAGATCGAAAAAGGTATATTCCTTTAGATTTTTAATGTTTTTATGGGAATTTTCCCTCTTTCGAACAAATTTGAAAAAGAACCTTATCCATTCCAGTCCGTCAGGAGTTAGTTGGTCTTTTCCCCCCAATTTCTGCACCCTAAAACCCTAACATTCTTACCTATAAATTGTCGTTGATAGTTAAAATCCAGGGGCGGTAGTTGAAAATATAGAGAGAAAAACATTCTTAAAATACTTATTAAATTTTGCTTGTTTTTTTTTTACTATGATTCATACTTGAGTTCTTGGGGTCTAAGTTCCGCTGTTGCTCCTCTTGTTCGAGTGTGGTTTATATTCGGATCCCTCGCCCCAGCTCGCTGCTCGCGAAAAGGTAATATCCTTCTCCTCTTTACATTTCAGCGTTTCTTGATATTTTTATAAAATGTAAAATCTGCTATGCAATAGACCAGCTGCAAACAATGTGAATACGTAATCCTACTGTTTGTTCTATTCTAAAATGATTAAACTATGATGTTGATTGAAACATGTTTGATAGTTAACATATTAATCGCTCAAGCAATATCTGAAGTTTAGTTAACAAACTTGTAACCTTTATGATTAAAAACTTATTCGTAAAAGTACTTGGAATATTATTTGTTAAAGTTTGAATCTTGATACTTGCTTATGGATTTTCATAGATGGCTCATGGTTATTCAAAAAATAAAGAGAATCTAATTCTTTAATATTAGGTTCTGATCTTTTAAGCTTAAAGAAAAAGGTCATGACTGAGCATTTATCTTGAGATCTTAATCATGTTATCAATCTTCGATATCCAGTCTAGTATTTCACTGTTTAAAAGATTAAATCTTTAGTCCTAAAATGTTAACCTTAAGAGGTATAGAAAAGTGGGAAACAAAGGATGTTTCTGGTCTTAGGTATTAAGCTAAGAGTAGTGTCCAAGATTTTGTTTGTGCATCAATTATTCTAAGTTTAAATTATTAATGTTGTTCTATTTTTTTTTGATTATTTATGTCTGGTTGTATGTGTGAAAGTGTGAGGTGGTGAGTGTTTGCAGGAGGAATGAGGAATTGGGTTCTGGTTTAGTTTTGGTTGTCTAGAGGGCTTAGTTGGTTCAAGAGGGAGTTTGAGGGAGTCCAGGTTGGTCTATGAATGTGAGTTGTGTGGGTGTGTGAGGGTAAGAGTGTGCAGTTTGCAGTGTGTGTTTTTTTTAAGCTGAGGGGTGGATGAAATGGGTTTAGTTTGATGCTGGAAGTTATAAAGAATGTGCAGGTTTGTTTCTTAGTTGAGGGAGTTTGATTGTTTGTTCCTGGTAGTAAGCTGGTAGTAGTTCATTAAGGAGGTGATAAGGGTTGATTTGATTTCTTATTAGCATAGGAATATATGGGTTTAGTTCTGGGCATCTGTTGGTTCAGGGAGTAAGCAGAGAGCCTGTAGGTGTTCAGGATGTTTAAAAGTGATTCAGACAGCTTGCATCTTGTTCTAGTAGCTCTGTATATCTACAAATAGTTTGTTAGGTGTTTAGCTGGTTTTCAGGAGTATGTAGGGAGAGTTGTTTCTTGGTCAGCTTGAGTTTTGTTCCAGTAGCTTGCAGGCTTTGTGATGATTTATTTTGGTGGCTGATATTGATGTGTAGGTTGTTTCAAATCTTAGTTAGAGCAGGTTGTTGTAGAGGAGTCCTGGTAGGTTGTTTTCTCTGATTCATATAGGTTCTCTTCTTCTCTATTTTTGGAAGGTGTTCGGGAGGTGTAAAGGTGAACCCCAAGTGTAGTAGAGGCTTCATTTGATCTGTCAAGAGAATTGAGTGTCGTGTCTGGTCTGGTCTTGCTTCAAGTTTCCTCTGGTCTTTGTATCAGCTAACATTAGGTTCAAGTCCTTATATGGTCTGCCTCATCCAAAATTCTAATTCCAAAAGTTATAGGTTTCTAGTTTGAAATCTTTAAGGTATAGATGATATTTCTTAAATAAGCTGTTAAAATAAGCTTATCTATATGCAAATGTTATGCTCAATTCTAATTTAGTATAGCTGTAGCAGCCTATATGTATCAAATTTGGTTTTTTCTTTTTTTGGAGTTGTTTTCAGCCCTGTTTTACTTTGTTTTCTCTAGCATCTCGCTTATAAGTTTAAGTTCCTCATTCCTTCCTGTTGTGTTGAAACGACCTTAGGTAGTCATTTCAGGAGATAGTGATATGAAAATTAAAGACAAGAAATTTAAAATAACAAAAATTGAGCAAGACCCAATTGATTAGAAAGGGATTAAGGAAGTGGATTAGGGAAAAGTGGCCTAATCACCCCCCCTTAATTGTCTAAACAAAAGAACATATACTAATTGATCCTTAATTAGTCTAAGCCTAATTACAAATCAAGGACTTAAGTGTGCTTAAGAAACAAGCTTAGCCAATAAAACTCTCAAAGTTGATGTCATCAATGTCTAAGTAGGTAGGTAGAAATGCCCTGAAGTCACCAGCATTTGCCCCAACTGTGCAAACATGGACTGAAATTGCTGCAACTCTCGTGCTTGGCTCCTTGTATTTGGTTTGCCCAGGCATCGGGTTGCATCATTCTCCCCGTCTTGAGAAGAATCCGTCCACAGATTCGCTTGTTCTTCGACTTTGAAGGGAGACAAGTCACACACATTGAAAGTATTGTGCACTTGATAATTTCTTGGAAAGTCCACCTTGTACGCGTTGTCATTGAGGCGTTCAAGGATTTGAAATGGGTCATCGCCTCTAGGCATCAATTTGCTCATCCACTTGTTGGGAAATCTATCCTTCCGGAAATGAACCCACACCCAATCACCGGGCTCGAAGATAACCTTCTTCCTTCCCTTGTTCGCTCTTTTGGCAACTTCTTGATTTTTCTTCTCGAGTTGTTTCCTTACTTGCTCATGAAGTTGCTTCATCTCTTGAGCTCTCATCTTGGCATCTAAGCTTAAGACAACATCACTAGACAAAGGCGTAAGATCCAAGAGGGTAAGGGGGTTAAAACCATACACAACCTCGAAAGGCGTCATGCAAGTAGAAGTATGCATGGTCCTATTATATGCAAACTCAATCAAAGGTAGATGTTCTTCCCAAGAAGCAAGTTTCCCCTTAACCAATGCTCTAAGCATGGCACCCAAGGTTCTATAGACAACCTCTATTTGGCCATCAGTTTGGGGGTGGCAAGAAGTGGAGAATAACAACTTAGTATCAAACCTCTCCTATAGTTCTTTCCAAAAATGACTAAGAAACTTGGGATCCCTATCGCTAACAATAGTTTTTGGGACCCCATGCAATTTAACTACATGTTCAACAAACAAATTGGCTACAAGGGATGCATCATCGGCCTTATGACATGGAATAAAATGAGCCATTTTGGAAAATCTATCAACTACCACAAAGATGCTATCTTTTCCCCTCTTGGTCCTAGGTAATCCAAGCACAAAATCCATGAAAATATCAAGCCAAGGACCTAAGGGAATGGGAAGGGGTGAGTACAAACCATGTGGAAGTAATTTTGACTTAGTTTGCCTACACTCCAAGTATTGGCCACACACCCTCACAACATCCACCCTCATCTTAGGCCAATAAAATTGCTCCTTAAGAATCTCCATGGTCTTGGCCACTCCAAAATGCCCCATTAGTTCCCCATTATGTGCCTCTCTCACTAGAAACTCCCTCCAAGATGAACTAGGCACACACAACTTCTCATTCCTAAATAAGAATCCTTCGAACTTATGAAACCTCTTTTTCTCCACGTCACCACTAGGTTCTCCCTCACCACACATTCAATTGATTCTCCTACCTCTTTCCTTCAATTCACAATTAATATAAAGTCCCCCAAACTCCTAATTATTAGCATACATCTCCTTCATATTTTCAAAACCCATGACTTTGGACCCCAAGGTATTCAACAACAATTGTCTTCTTCATTAAAGCACAAACTTTCTTGACAAGGCATCCGCCACCATATTCTCTTTCCCTTTTTTGTAATGAATGACATAAAGAAAGGTTTCAAGGAACTCCACCCATTTGGCATGTCTCACATTCAATTTCTCTTGGGATTTGAGGTGTTTCAAGGATTGGTGGTCGGTTCTAATGACAAATTCTTTGGACCAAAGGTAATGTTGCCAATGAGCCAATGCCCTAACCAAAGCGTACAACTCTTTATCATAAGTGGAATATTTAGTAGTTGCTCCCTTGAATTTCTCACTAAAATAGGCAATGGGTTTTTGATCTTGCATCAACATAGCTCCAATTCCTACCCCACTAGCATCACACTCAATTTCAAAGGTTTTATTAAAGTTTTGCAATTGAAGAAGGGGTGGAGAACTAAGCACTTCGTTCAATTTTGCAAAAGCCTCTTCTTGCTCCTTCCCCATACAAATGCCTTATCCTTCCTTATCACTTCGGTCAATGGTGCGGCTAGAGTGCTAAATCCCCTCACAAACCTCTTGTAAAAGCTAGCCACCCATGAAAACTTCTCACATCACCAATGCTTTTAGGAGTGGGCCAATCCCTAAAGGCCTCCACTTTAGCCTTATCTACTTCCACACCTTTTGCACTCATCACAAAACCAAGGAAAAAACTTTTTAACACAAAAATAGCACTTTTTCAAATTAGCAAACAATTATTCTTTTCTCAAAACATCAAACACCTGTTTCAAATGATTATCATGTTCATCAATGGATTTGCTATAGATAAGAATGTCATCAAAGTAAACTACAACAAATTTTCCAATAAAAGATTTGAGCACATGATTCATCAACCTCATGAAGATTGAAAGAGCATTGGACAAGCCAAAAGGCATGACAAGCCACTCATAAAGACCAAAGTTAGTCTTAAAGACCGTTTTTCACTCATCACCCGGTTTCATCCGGATTTGTTGGTATCCACTCCTCAAATCAATTTTAGAGAACACACAAGATCCACATAACTCATCAAGCATATCATCTAACCTAGGTATAGGATAACGATACTTTACCGTGATCTTGTTGATGGCTCTACAATCTACACACATGCACCATGTCCCATCTTTCTTTGTCACTAGGATGACCGGAACCACACATGGGCTCAAGCTTTCTTGCACAAGTTCTCTTTCAAGAAAATCCTCCACTTGCTTTTGGAGCTCTATGGTGGCCTCCGTTGCTTCTATAAGCGGCCTTGTTGGGCAATTGGGAGCCCGAAACAAGGTCAATTTGATGCTCAATGCCTCTTAGTGGTGTCAATCCACTAGGCAACTCCTCGGGGAAGATGTCTTCATAACCTTGCAAAAGTGAAGAAATGGAACTAGGGAAAGAAGGGGTTAGTTCATTAGTAAGCAAAACATGGTCCTTGTGTAGGAGGAGAATCATGGGTGCTCCTTTCTCCACATCTTTCAAACACTCCTTAGACAAGAACAAGTTTACTCCCTCTTTTGTGTGACAACTTCCACTCTCCTATCCTCCACAACTCCTTCTTTTTTTTCTTTCTCTCTTTTCAACTTCAACTCCCTCATCTTCCTATAACCCTCACTCACTTGCGTCGGAGTCAATGGATTGAGAACAAACTTCCGACCCTCAAATTCTAAGGCATACTTGCCATCATTTCTTACCATCATGCCTTGCCAAATAGTCATATTGCCAAGGCCTACCAAGCAAAATGTGACAAGCTTGCATTGGAACCACATTAAATAAAAGCTCATCATGGTAGTCCCCAATCTTGAATTTAATCAAAGCTCGCTTGGTCACCTTTAGCTCACCACACTCATCCAACCATTGTAGCTTGTAAGATTGTGGACGCTTCCTAGTGGGTAGTTTGAGTTGTTTAATTAAAGAGGTGCTCACCACATTGACACAACTACCACATCAATAATTAGAGAACAAGTAGTCCCTTGAACCTTACAATATGCATGAAACAAATTCTCCCTTTGACTTGACTCCTCCTTCACTTGCACCCCCATTATTCTTCTCACCACAAGAGTAGCATAGATTTCATCTTATTGCTCACCTACCAACGGGCCCTCGTCAAAATCATCACCACATGGGATACCCCTATCTATCTCCTCTTCATCACTACCACCCGTTTCATAGCCCCATCACCCAAAGCAACAATAGTTCTCCTATTTAGGCAATCTCTCATCATGTGACCTCGGCCATTACACTTATAACATTGAATGTTAGACAAACTTTCAAGTTTAGCTTTGTTACCTCCCACCTTTGGTTCTTATTTGGGCTTGGCTTTGTCAAATTGGCCTTTGAACTCTCGCTTGGGATCTTTTGCTTTGTCCCATGGGGTATAGTCCTTTACTACATTATCCTTTTCTTTGTTCCAAGTGGAAGAGGTGTTTTTGGACTTGTAGGACTTGTCCAAATTAGTCTCTTTCTCCACCTTAAGAGCCGCTTAAAAAGCATCATACATGCTTTCATATTGGTGCAATTCCATGGGAGAAGATATTTCCCTATTCAAGCCTCCATAAAACTTTAGTATGAGGAATCGATCACCATCTTGAATGTTGGCCCTTATCCTTGTCTTCTCAAATTCATCAAAGTATTCCGGCACACTCTTTTCCCTTGACTCAAATTGTAGAATTTTTTGATCAGCTCATCTTCATTGTTGGGGGTAGAAATCGAGCCTCCATCATGGTTTTCAAAGCCGCCCATCCACCATTGACAACTAGCCCTTGAGTTTCCCTTTGCCTTCGTTTGAACTCCACCAACTAGAAGCATAATTCTCAAATTGAGTAATGGCGTACTTGACCTTTGTAGCTTCTTGAACATTGTTGGTTTGAAAGATTCTCTCCATCTTGACAACCCACTCTAGATACTCCTCGGGATCACTTTCTCCTTGAAAGGTGGGTAGGTTGATCTTGATGGTGTTCAACTGTCTATCATCATCATGATGTCTCCGATGTCCACCATAACCCCCGTAGTCATAGTAGTCATCTCCACGCTCCGCTCTTCCTTGGTACCCTCTCCCAGATCGACCACCTCGACCCCTATTTTCCCTTTGTCGTGCATCCCCCGGATAGTAAGAAAAGGTCATCATCATAGTTCTCATGTGCATGAAAAGACTCATCTTCATGTGGCCTTGAAGTATCATCTCTTGGTGGTTCATTTCTTGGAAGATCATGAGTGGGATCCTTTGCTTGTGGAGTGTCATTTGGAGAATAGGTATCTTAGACCACCATGTGAGAGTAGCGGTCATTAGCCCGAGAGATTCGGCTAGGTCCATTACCCCACACCCCATGGTTGGAGGTGTTTCAATCACTAACTTACCCATGTCCCGAAGCTTATCTTTTCAGGATAGGTCATCAACTGTCTCCTTCATTCCTTTGCACTCATCTTACATTGAATTAACACTTGCCACCAAGGCTTCCAACATGGTTTTAAGTTCCATGTCCGCCTCGACTTTATTTTGAGGTATCGTACCTATAAGAAAACAAACAAACAAGGTTAGTAGAAAGAGTCCTCACCGAGTCACTTCCTAAGTGTTTACACTCAAATTGATTTAACTCAATTCACTCGTGTTTACACTCAACGATTGGATTTTACTCGTACTAATACTCTCACCACACTTGCCTTTTTCCACTATTGGTTATTGCAAGTTTTTTCTTCACACACATGTCCGACTTGACAATCAAACTCAAACTAATTCGAGATGGAAAGGTATTGTTGTGACAAGAAACTGAAGTTTTGTTTATGATCTAGAAACTCACTGTACTTGATGCTGAAATTGGGTTCCGGTTGATTGGAAACTGTTCCGGGGTTGTTGCGAGCAATCTGTCTAAGAAACTATTTTTCCAGGAAATTACCGTTTAGTGCGATCATGTGAGACACGACGCGATCGCGAGGGCTATTCTGGGAGCTACTGCGCGATCGCGTAAGACAGTCGTGATCACGTAGGCCTTTTAATTCCAAGATAGCGCTTGATAGCGCGCGTACACGTAGGCTTCTGGGCTTGAATGAGAACCTGATTTTCAAACCCTCTTTTCCACTTGAATCATCACAAACCACCGTATTTTTGCTCCAAATTTGAGATTTACACTCCTTGTTGGTCCGTGAACAAACCCGAGTAGTTGAATCTTCAATAGCAACAACCAATTTTAAAAGCCTCAATTTCTTTATGAAGAATACTAATTTTTAAATCAAATCAGCACCCCAATTGTTGTAGTTTTGTTCAATTCCTTCTAGGAATATCGTCTAGGATCTAATATCTTCAGTTGGTAACAAAAATTTAACCCAAAAGAAACCTAAACCTAGGACTTTTTTTTTTTTTTGGATTTTGGATTTTTTTTGTGATTTTTCATATTTGTTGAACAAATTTGGGTTAGTGATTGTAAGAACAAATACTAATCCAGCTCTGATACCAAAGGATATAAAAATTAAAGACAAGAAATTTAAATAACAAGAATTAAAGAAAGACCCAATTGATTAGAAAAGGATTAAGGAAGTGGATTAGGGAAAAGTGGCCTAATCACCCCCTTAATTGTCTAAACAAAAGAACCTACACTAACAGATCCTTAATTAGTCTAAGGCTAATTACAAATAAAGGACTTAAGTGTGCTTGAGCAAAAGGGTTTAGCCAATAAAACTCTCAAAAGTGGATGTCATCAATGTCTAACCCTAAAAATAATGACAATATGGTCTTATATAGTATTTCTAGAAATGGCACCCGTTGCCTTAATTACCCCTTAACATTGGACCTTCAAAATCATTAGCTGAAAATGGGCTTCTGGTCCTCGTATCAGCACGTTCTCGCAAGAACTGGCGTTATCGCGCAGTTCATTATGTCAAAGCCTCGCGATCACGGCTATGGTTACGCGATCGCGAAGGCGTGGGCCTTTAACCAACATCAGCCCCCTGCGCGATCGCGTCTAAGGACACGCGATCGCGCTGATCTGCATTTCCTTCTTGTGCGATCGCGTCTGATGATGCGCGATCGCGGTGGTCTTCTTTGTGGCGTTCCGCGATTGCGTCTGAGGACTCGCAATCGCGAGAGACGCAATCGCGATGAACACTCTCAGCTTCTGAGGCAGCAAGTAGGCAAAAACGCCCTAAAGTCTCCAGCATTTGCCCCAGCAGCTCCAACTGTGCAAACATGGACTTCAACTTCTGCAATTTCCGTGCTTGACTCCTTGTAAATGGTTTGCCCGGGCATCGGGTTGCATCAGATATGACTCTGATTAGTGTATCAATAGTTTTAAAAGCGTCGTAAGATCCACTAGGACTTGTCTATAAAATTTGCACTAAATCGAACCTCGTTTGATAGGTGTCAGAAGAAAGTTTAAGTTGTCGTTGCCGGTAAATAATAAGTTCGTATGATTATTTGTGACTTGTGTGAACTTTGAGAAGTGAATTTCGAGGTCGTTCGAATAGTTTCCGCTAAAATTCTGAAAATTTATAATTTGATCTTTTCCGTTTAATTTGGATCTGGAGTTTCGGGAATTCGATTTGATATCAGTATTAATGAGTACGTCACATAAATTTTGTATAACTTGTATGCAAAATTTAGAAAGGGTAAGAAAGGCGGTGGCAACTTAAGGGATTAAAACCCCTTAACCTTGAACTACGAACAAATACAGAGAAACGCGAACAGAGAATGTAGAAAACAAACGAAAAGCCAGAAAAGAGAGAAAGGGAATAAAAATGAGAAAGGAAAAAAATAGAAATTTCACACCAAAACATTCAGGTAATGGTGTTAATAAATTATTTCTTTCGATTACGTGTGTGTGAGCATATTTTAACCGAAAATATCAGGATATTATACATCATTCTAATCAGTTAAATTGATAGTTTAAAGGGTTAATTGGACCCCGAAAATGAAATTGATTATATATTCGTACTCAGAGAGTTATGGGCAACCCATAAATATAATTTATTTATGATTTGGTTAAGTGATTTTAAACCATGTACATAGGCATGGACTGCGTATTGCCTATGTGCATCGGGTGTACCGGATTGTTCTAAGATTTAAGGAATGATGGCTTTAGCATTATGTGATTTTCTGCTTATTGAACATAGTAGGGCAATGAATCCAAAGGACAAATCGGTTGTTGAGTAGCAGTATTAACATTGGAACAAGGTAAGTGATTATATCCATTTCTTTGGAGGCATTTGGCCTTGTGGATTTTCTACCACGTGTTCCTTACGTGTGTAGCTGCCGATAGGCATGCTCATTACGACTTAGTTTTGGATTTACATTGTATATTATATGTTACCTCTGTTGTTTGTATTGCACTGAGCATAGAAGCATTGTATTCTGGTTGTAAGCTTCACATATACTGCATTTACTTCCCCATAGTCGATGAGAATTCGCGCCAGTGAAGGGTTGTTATTGCATCTACCGCATTCATATGTATTATATGTTTTGGTTATGGCCTGCTATGTCATATACTGAGTGCAGAAGTATTCCGCCTCAGCTTTATATTATCTCGGGTATAGGAGTATTCTGCCTCAGGAGCAAGAGTATGCTGATCTTATGTCAGATACTAAGTGCAGGAGTATTCCGCCTCAGCTTAATATTATCTCGGGTGCAGGAGTATTCTGCCCCAAGAGCAGGTGTATTCCGCTCTTATGTCAGATACTGAGTGCAGGAGTATTCCATCTCATCTTTATATTATCTCGGGTGCAGGAGTATTCTGACCTAAGAGCAGGAGTATTCCGTTCTTACGTTAGATACTCAGTGCAGGAGTATTTCGCCTGAGCTTTATATTATCTCGAGTGCAGTAGCATTCCACTCCAGGAGCAGGAGTATTCCGCTCTTATGTCAGATACTGAGTGCAGGAGTATTCCACCTCACCTTTATATTATCTCAGGTGCAGGAGTATTCCGCCCCAGGAGCAGGAGTATTCCGCTCTCGTTGGTTATTAGATTGTATTCCCCTCGGATGCAGGAGTATTCCACTTCGGGCCGGGATTACGAGCACATGTGACCCCATTGTATCATACTGCATTCATTCTATTTCATTACACTGGTTGTTGTGCATTATGTGACTATTGTGCTGTGTTTTATGTACGCGGTATGTATATCATGTTGTGGGCATATTTCAGTTTGCCTGCATGTCTCTTGCTATCTTTTGTCCCTAATTGGTTTATATACTTTAGTTGTATGCGTTTCTGATCTATATTTGCTTAGCTCTTCTCCGTGGCTAGCTATCATATTCTTTGAGGTGGCTACACTGCCCCAACTTATTGAGTCCTTTAAACTCACCCTTGTTTCTTGTTTGTTTCTTGTCTGTTTATTTTTTTTTGGTAGGTTCGCTCCAGGATTGAGTTTGCTCCGCTGTTAAAGAGCGAAGACGACTTCAACTGTGGAGGTGAGCCAACTTTTATTTAGGATGGCCATAAGTTTTATGTTTATTATTTCAGTTATATTTTGATCCCTTCAGGAGGCGTATGTATTCTTTTGTACTCTTAGATGTCTAGTCTGGATAGCCCTAAACTTATTATATTGGGTAGTCAGCTATAATGTCATTTGTACAGCTTAGAGGTATCAGCATGTCTGTGTTCTTTTATAATTCTTATTCTTATTTAGGAGTTGAATTTATATGTATTTTCCTACATCAGTAGGTAATGGTTCGTCCAACGGACCTAGGGGAGGATGTCGCGTGCCCGCACGGCCTAGCTAGAAATTCGGGTCGTGTCAGTTCGTATCAATGCCCCAGTTTAAAGTCTATCTACACTAAGACAGTGTCTATTAGAGTCTCGTTGATGGGTATGTAGACATCCATACTTATCTGCGAGAGGCTATGATGGCATTTAGGAAGTTTCTCTTCCTTATTTTTTAATCGTGTGTCCGTCTGAGATGTAAAAACATTTTCGTTAATTCTTTCATAGTGATTGTGAACCCTCGTGTGACAAATCAGCAAAGGGTAGAAGTTCAGGACGAAGCAGTCTAGCCTGGGGCTAGAGCTACTCAAGGCCCGAGAGTTGTGGATCCTGTTGACGATCCAGTTGCGCAGGCCCCAGCTGTACGAGCTCGTGATAGGCAAGGAAGCAGGGCCTTGTTGTTCCCCTGGCTCTCTACGATGCTTTTACGAGAATCTTGGCAATGCAAATACCGCAAGAACCTATTATTCTCTAGGCAGCTCATCAGATTGCCGCAGATGGAGATGTTCCGTATCAGGGAGCTCCTGCTCCAGTTTCTGATGTTGCCCCAGTAAATTATGTTCCAGAAGCAGCATGTGTTGTGCCTTTAATTTTTCTGGCTGGTTAGTTAGCCCAGGTAACAGCTCTATCCGAGTGCCCGAGGAGGATGCATTATTTTATCTGGTTAAACCTTTCGATATTCTCAAGCCATGTATCACATAATCCCCGTGATTTTTTTTTAAAAAAAAATGGTGTCAGGCTCTAGGTTATCTCGAGCAGTACAGTATTGATTATACTGCTTTCCAGTTTCAGGGTCCAGCCTTAGATTGGTGGACCGCTTTTCTGTCAGCTAGGCAGGGCTTACCTAAGTCGACTTGGTGCGATTTTTCTCGTTTCGTGGAAATGTTCCTTTCGTGTAATGAGAAAGATGAAAATTGTCGCCCGTTTGAGCGGATTGGACAGAGTAGCTTATTAGTTTCTGAATATGAGATTGAATTCTATGGGATGGCTGCATAAGCATTAGAACTAGTACATGAACCTTCCGAGAAGGTTCGAAGAGTTATTGATAGCCTTTCTCTTTTCTTGAAGTCCCAGATGGCTTGAGAGATTGAGGTCGGGACTTCATTTAATATTTTTGTATATATTGCTCGGAGGCACAAGGCATACCATAAGTTAGAGCAAGAAGAGTCTGGGCGGGAAGACAAGAGATCCCATGGCCCTGGTGGGCACTATGGTACCTCTTCTTGTGAGGTAAGGGTTCTGATTATCATGGGAGGTCACCTGCTAGGTTATCTCAGTTTGTGGCGCGTGAATCTCGGCATGTGTTAGTAGCCCATCAAGATCTGACTCAGTTTTCTCTTTATAGCTATCAGCAATTTATCCAACCTCTATTTTTAGCCAAAAGGTATTATCATTTTTATGATCCTCGTCATCTTTGGTAGGAAGGCAGTCGTCCTTCTCACCCTCAGGAGCCTGCCCAGTCGCAGGGGATTTCATTTAGATCTCAATCAACCAATGATATGCCACCATCCGATAGAGGTCGAGCATGTGGTGGTAGTGGTTCTTCAGAAGGTGATTATTAGCGTAGCGATTCAGCTCAGCTGCATAGGCATTTCTATTAATTGCCAGTCTGGAAGGATGTTGAGGTATCCGATGTAGTAGACCCAAGTATTTCTTCTTCACTTATATGTGAGTAAGATTTGATTCTTCCAATCGATCTAGAAATAGTTTATCTTATCATGTTTCCATGGTTTCCTTGGATGTTGTTTTTATTAAGAATCGGTTGCGATAGTAGGGTGAGCTTCTGGTATGATTTATTCCTAGCATTTGTGAGACCCTATTAGTTGATCTGGTTTAAATGTGAGAAATTTGGGAGAGAGTGTCGGTATTGTTTGCTTGGCATCCTGTTATGCCACCTTCTCTTATTATGTAGAGTCAACTTACCTCTCTCTTTGGGATTCAGTATTGGTAGGATGGTGGGATTCTTATTCGTCACCATCAGAAAGTGTCATTATTTCTTATGATGTAAAGTGGCTAGTAAGTAATATTCGATCTACGTATCTCATCTTGGTTCGAAATGCTAGTAAAGTCATGTTATCCTATGAGCTTGTCTGTGTTATAAAAGGGTTTTCTGGTAAATTGTCAGAGTTTCCTTCTTATTGGGAGGTTAAATTGGCATGGATGTTGTTCCATAAAGCTCATTTAATATCTATTTCTTCAATTGCGATTCTTTGGCTAGCTTGACTCGTAAGTAATCTAGCTTTGCTAGCCAAGCAAATAAGAAGATGAGCTTCCTAAAGCTCTACTTATTTCTATCCCCAGTCCATTTCCATCTCTTCTTCGTCCGACACTAGTGAGTTTGGGCAGTTAGCAGCCGCTTGTGATATTCCCTGTGTTGACCCAGAGTGCGTGTCAAGGTAGCCGAGTAAGTACATTGTGTTTTAAGGCTACTAAGGATAAAGAGAGGCGTCATTTGGTCTCTGAGTTGATCCACCAGGCGCTGGTTCCTATGGAAAAGGTATGGAGTTGTGAACTTGAGAGTTGCAGATGTTTGGCAACTCGAGAGGGTAAATTGGTAGCTCAGGTCCGAGCCGCGTTATATTTTAGCTAAGTCCTCCTTAATCCAGTAGGTTGTGCCAGGATGGCTATTCCTATTCAAATTAGTTGTATGAGTTTATGCTCTAAATGGAAGAGTCTTTCTCCAATACTGAATTCTAATATTAAATCTCTAAGGCGTTGCTGAAGCATAAGCTAATTCTTTGTTTCATCAACTTGTTCGATATCGAAAAGTATATCGACGAGGTGATTCATCCGCAGAATCATGTTAATCCATCCAGAGTTTCGTGTATCTTTGTTCCGAAGATGTCAAACTCTCCTCTCGTGATCGAGGAAGTGTCAGCTTAGACCGAATAAGATGGGCAATGGTATTATTATATTACCCAGACATGTTTTATTCCAAGAGTTCGGTGTGATTTTTTAATCATGAGATAATGTCCGTGGAATAGTTTATGAAGGTTGTGTGAATTCTCTTGATATGTCCATGAATTTTGCTTTAGACTCAAGCTCGTTCGAGGACGGACGAGGGTCTATATAGAGGAGAATGAAACGACCATAGGTAATCATTTCGGGAGATAGGACTTCGATTGGCGTGCCGATAGTTTTAAAAGCTTTGTGAGATCCACTAGGACTTGTCTGTAAAATTTGAGCTAAATCGGAACTCGTTTGGCAAGTGCCAGAAGAATGTTTCAGTTTCCGTTGTCGGTAAATATTAAAAAATAGGTTTACGAGCTCGATTTTGGCGAATGAGCTCCGATTTAAAATCCGAAAGCGTCGTTAAGTTCGTATGATTATTTTTTATTTGTGTGAACTTTGAGAAGTGAATTTCGCGATCGTTCGGATAGTTTCCGCTAAAATTCCAAAAATTTATAATTTGATCTTTTCTGTTTAATTCGCATTTTGAGTTTTGGGAATTCGATTTGAGATCCACCTTAGTGAATACGTCACATAAATTTTGTATAGCTTGTATGTAAAATTTGGAATTATTTCGAATTTCATAGTGTTCCATTTTAATTTTTGTCACAAAAAAAAATATAAAAGAACAGAAAAAAATAAATAAATGGAAAGGATAAGAAAGGCGGCAGCAGCTTAAGGGATTAAAGCTTAAACTACGAACAGAAACAGAGAAACACGAACAGAGAACGTAGAAAACAAACAAAGAGCCAGAAAAGAGAGAAAGGAAAGGAAAAAGAGAAGGAAAAAAATAGAAATTTCACCCCGAAACATTCAGGTAATGATGCTAATTCATTATTTCTTTTTATTATGTATGTGATTTTAACGGTAAAAATCGGGATATTAGACATCATTCTAATAAGTTAAATTGATAGTTTAAATGGTTAGTTGGACCACGATAATGAAATTGATTATATATTCATACTCAGGGAGTTATGGGCAACCTGTAAATATAATTTATTTAGGATTTAGTTATGTGATTTTAAATCATGTATATAGGTCTAGACTGCGTATTGCCTATGCAAATCAAGTGTCAGGTTCCTTACCGGATTGTTCTAAGATGTAAGGAATGAAGACTTTAGCCTTATGTGATGTATTTTTCTGCTTATTGAACACAGTGGGATCGTTTGGTAATGAATCCAAAGGACAAAGCAGTTGTTGGGTAGCAGTGTTAATTTTGGAACAAGGTAAATGACTATATCCATTTCTTTCAAGGCATTTGGCCTTGTGGATTTTCTACAACGTGTTCCTTACGTGTGTACCTATCGATAGGCGTACTCATTACACCTTAATTTTGGATTTACATTGTGTATTATATGTTATGCCCTGTTGTTGGTAATGCACTGAGCATAGAAACATTGTATTGTGGTTGTAAGCTTGGCATATACTACATTTACTTCCTGATAGTCGATGAGAGTCTCGCACTGCTGGAAGGTTGTTATTGCATCATACCGCATTCATATGTATTATGTGTTCTGGTTATGGCCTGCTGTGCAATATACTGAGTGCAGGAGTATTCCGCCTTAGCTTTATATTATCTCGGGTGCAGGAGTATTCTGCCTCAGGAGCAGGAGTATTCCGCTCTTATGTCAAATATTGAGTGCAAGAGTATTCCGTCTTAGCTTTATATTATCACGGGTATAGGAGTATTCTTCCCCAGGAGCAGGAGTATTCTGCTCTTATGTTAGATACTGAGTGCAGAAGTATTTCGCCTCAACTTTATATTATTTCGGGTGCAGGAGTTTTCCACCCCAGGAGCAGGAGTATTCTGCTCTTATGTCAGATACTGAGTGAAAGAGCATTCCACCTCAGCTTTATATTATCTCGGGTGCAGGAGTATTCCACCCCAGGAGCACGAGTATTCCGCTCCAGTTGGTTATTAGATTGTATTCCCCTCGAATGCATGAGTATTCCGCTTCGGGACGGGATTACGGGCACATGTGACCCCATTGTATCATACTGCATTCATTCTATTTCATTACATCGGTTGTTGGGCATTGTGTGGCTATTGTGAGTTGTTTTAGGTATGCGGTATGTATACCATGTTGTGGGCATATTTCAGTTTGCCTGCATATTTCTGGCTATCTTGTATCCCTAATTGGTTTATATACTTTAGTTGTATGCGTTTCTGATCTATATTTGCTTAGCTCTCCTCCCTGGCTAGCTATCTTATTCTTTGAGGTGGCTAGTCTGCCCCCACTTATTGAGTCCTTTTGACTAACCCTTGTTTGTTGTTTGTTTCGTTTCTATTTATTAGGTTTCGGCAGGTTCGCTCCTGGATTAAGGTCGCTACGTTGTTAAGGAGCGAAGACGACTTCAGCTGTCAGGGTGAGTCAACTTTTATTCAAGATGGCCACAAGTTTTATGATTATTATTTCAGTTGTATTTTGGTCCCTTCATGAGGCGTATGTATTCTTTTGTACTCTCAGATGTCTAGTCTGGATAGCCCTAAACCTAATATGTTGGATAGTCAACTGTAATGTCTTATGTACAGCTTAGAGGTATCAGTATGCATGTGTTCTTTTATAAGTCGTATTCTTGTTTAGGAGTTGAATTTACATTTATTTTCCTATGTCAATTGGTAAGGGTTCGCCCGACGAGTCTAGGGGAGGATGTCGGGTGCTCCACGGCCTAGCTAGAAATCCGGGTCGTGTCATGTGTGCACCTCTATCATCTTTGTATCCCCTTGTGTGTATTCTGTTTCACTTCAGTCTTACCCCTTCCCCTAGTGTCTTGAGAATAATTCAGCCTGTTTTGGTTCCTACCTGCCTGAGGTATGGCGGGTTCTATCATGATGTTTTTTTTTTTTGTTTTACTTCAGCTTCCGTTCTTTATTTCCCTTTGTCAGCTTATCTGTCTTAGTTTTATTAGAACTCTCTGCTATATTTCTCTATTATTGAGTTTCATGCCATAAGTCTCGGTAAATTGATGCAACAAGTCTCGGTAAATTGATGCCCTTTGTCTTTGCTTACTATTGTGTATAGATGCAACAAGTCTCGGTAAATTGATACTTAGTTCCTAAATTTGTATAGTTGTTGTTTGGTGGTAGTCAAATTATGGTCCTAAAGGAGAAATCAAATTTCATGGCTAGGTCTCAAATTTTAGACCCTGTTTCGCTTTTCTTCAGTACTGTGGTTGTTGCACTTAAAGTGTTTGACTGTCTCTCTATTTTCATTTTGTCTTAATTCACGAGGTTATATAAATTTTGGACTTTTACTAACTCTTATCTTTATTTCTTTGTTTGATGTGACACTTTGGGATGAGTTTTGCTAACTCACGAATGGGGATGACTCATTGGCATGGAGTTGTATTGGGAACACTTAGGGTCGAGTCCGGGATCAAGTATTCAAGAAATGAAGAGCTTAGAAATTTTAAATAAAATGCTTTGTTGAGCCATATGATGTTTAAGGCTCATCGGCATAATGTATAAAATTAAATAATCAAGGCTCCCGTGAGTTTTGCCAAATTTTCGAATTCTTCTTCTAAACCTCCTCTCTTCCCTATTGCCCTTAGAATACATGCCGTAGATAATTAATTGTTGTAGGATAATTTATTTGATTATTTATGACAGAATGTTTATTTATTTATTGAGTTATTTTGTGAATACTTTATTTCTTTTGAATTTCCATCTTATTTAAGAATTTCAAATCTTTTAGTTAAATAGTATGTGCAATTAAAATTTGAAAAATAACAAAATAGTAACTTGGTTTCAAATCCCTTAAATTGCCACTTCAAGATTTTTTCATATTAATTTATTTTTTATTTCTTGCCAAAATTATATTTTATTATTATTATTATTATTATTATTATTATTATTATTATTACTACATTTAATTGCATATTTCTTAAAGCATAATTTGTTATAATTTATAATTCTAGCATTAATTTTAAAATCCTTTTAAATTAATATTGAAAGTTTGCATTTACTTAACTATTTTGTGAAAACCGAAAGATTAACCACATTTTGTGTATTTTTGAAAGTGCTTTCAAATTGAAACTTTCTTTCGAAAATAGTTGAACCTCTTACTTAGAATCTCTGAAAAAGACTATTTCCTTAAAACGGAGGAATTGCACGCTCTATTTAATTAATTGGTTCCTAATTCTCATAAATTAAGTGGTGACTCCAAAGAAACCCTTTGGAGTCCCATATTGTTGAAATATACCTTAAACCTATCTTTTTAAAAGAAATGTAATTTTTTGGATTCAACAAACACTATCTGTTTATTTACTTGTCTGATTTACTTTTGAATTCAAAAACTCAAACAGTTAGTTTATTTTATGAAAAGGAGCAGAAAATCAGAATTGTGGGATGTGAGCATGAATTTTGGTTGTGAGATTCTGGAGGAATATTTCAGAAAAAGAAAACTCTTTTTATTTTATTATGTTTTGATTTTCTGTAATTAACTAATTTTTGGAAAAACATATCTATCTTTCCTTCTTTGAAAACATATACTAATTTTATTTTTTTTTTACTTCTTTTAACACTTAAAATTAGAATTAAGGCCCCTAATATTACATTATAAAAGGGAAATTTTGATCACTAGCCATTTTTGGACGCGCTCAATGGGGACTATCCACCGTTTCAAAATTCATTGAAGAATAGCCAAAAATTCGCGCGCACACTTAAGCTCCATTAGCGTGGGAAAAACACCCCAGACTAGCCCCATAACAAAAAACTGGGGCTTTGAACAAAACTTGTTCAAAGCCCAAGTATTTTGTTATGGGACTTTATATATAAAGCTGAGTCCCATAACAAAATGCTGGGGCCTTGAACAAAACTTGTTCAAAGCCCCAGTATTTATACTGGGGTTAGTTTACTGAAGCTTACCCAGTACAAATACTGGGGCCTTGAACAAAACTTGTTCAAAGCCCCAGTATTTATACTGGGGTTAGTTTACTGAAGCTTCCCCAGTACAAATACTGGGGCCTTGAACAAGTTTTGTTCAAAGTCTCAGTATTTATACTGGGATTTGTCCGAAGGTGGCTATTTCTCAGCGAATTTATTTTTGACGGCTACAAATCAATTAGCGCGCGCCAAACAGGCCCCTACACTAAATTTTTACATTATAAAAAGGCAGGCCCCTTCTCTTATTTTTCTCACGCTGAAAATATCAATTGATACTCCTCTCTTCCCTCTCAAGCAAAAGAAAGCTCTCTTGCTTCAATTGTTGTTCCATAGGCTTACGAAGCTCTAGTTTTCTCCTTTCACATGCTGAATCTACTTTGTCACTTGGTTGCTACTAAGGTAAACCTTGAAGCTGACTCTAAATTATATGAGCTTAATAGTATTTTTTTAAAGGAAGAAAATAAGTAAAAATTAATGAGAATTGTTGATTAATTGAAGTAATTTGTTCACTTGGTACTTTAAACGCGTTTGCCATGCGAAATTTGCTATCCAACTAACAGTAACTATCCTGCATAAAAAAAAGTAAGTAATGGGCCAAACTTGGCCAAACAAATATCACGTAGCCTGTTTGACCGCGGTAAATGAATACTAGCCAGCGATGCAAAATTATTTGAAAATTAGCTATTTTCGGATAAATCACAGTATAAATACTGAGGCTTTGAACAAAACCCAGTACTTATACTGGGGAAGTTTCAGTAAACTAATCCAGTATAAAATACTGTGGCTTTGAACAAGTTTTGTTCAAAGTCCCATTATTTTGTTATGAGAATTGGTATAAAGCTTCAGTCC
Source organism: Petunia x hybrida (assembly GCA_037355625.1). NCBI lineage: Eukaryota > Viridiplantae > Streptophyta > Magnoliopsida > Solanales > Solanaceae > Petunia > Petunia x hybrida. The sequence continues at coordinate 440,702 of JBBBVM010000045.1, forward strand.
CCATAATAAAATGCTGGGGCTTGAACAAAAATAAAATTTGTTCAAAGCCCAGCATTTTGTTATGGGGACTGAAGCTTTAAATATAAAGTCCCATAACAAAATTATGGGATTTATAAAGTCTCATTATTTTGTTATGGGATAAAGTCTCATAACAAAATAATGGGACCTTTGAACATGTTAGTTCAAGGTCCCATTATTTTGTTATAAGATTATTTTGTTATGGGACTTCTTCAGTCCCATAACAAAATACTGGGGCTTTGAACAATTTGTTATGGGACTAGTCTGGAGTGTTTTTCCAACGTTAATGGAGCTTAAGTGTGCGCGCGAATTTTTGGTTATTCTTCAATAAGTTTTGAAGCGGTGGATAGTCTCAAACTCTCAATGAGCGCGTCCAAAAATGGCAACTCATCAAAATTACACGCTGTGACTGTAGCGAAAAATTGATGACTAGCCAATTTTGCACACGTTAAATGAGTTCCATCCATAGTTTCAAAATTCATTGAGAAATAGCCAATAAAACACTCGCGTACATTCAGGCTACTGCCGCATATATTGAATTCGGAAAAGGGTCAAATTTGCCCTTAAACAAATCGAAATTCAACACATTTGCCCTCCGTTACGAGTTCAGTTTGGGCATACCCTTAACGTTACTAAAACTAGGGCAAATATACCCTTTGTTTGACGGAACTTACTAATTAGACTTACTAATTAGACTGCTTATACACTAAGCTTGCTGATTTGTCAAATTCTCGGCCACGTGTGCGCCAACGTGACGGAGGGCAAATGTGTTGAATTTCGATTTGTTTAAGGGCAAATTTGACCCTTTTCCGTACTTTTAAATAAAAGAGGTTGTTCTCATGTTCATCAACAACCTTGAACAACAATCAAACAAAGTACCTTGTTTCCAAGCAAACTTCATAAAAGAGCATGTTCTAACATCCCAAAAATTTTGATTTACAACTTAAATTGCATCTTAAGGAACCCTACTATAACCATAAAAATTGTTACAACATCACATGTAATAGCAATGACCATTTCGTTAAACTAAATCGAAATATTAAACAAGAAAGACCATGTTGGTTGGAGAGAGTTATAGAGAGAAAGAAAGAGTGATTGGTTTCTTATTAGTAAAACCATTAGCTGAAGATAATCATGTTTCTTTCCAAACAATAAGCTATGTTGCCCTGAATGTTACTTCCCTTATATGTCATTTTACGAGTTACTCTAGTTGTATATGGCTTCACTTGAAAAATGGTTATTTTCCTCTAGTCTTAAGCTGTTTAACTTGATTGTGTAAGCAAAATGGCATTTCATACATCTACTAGTTGCTAGAATCTTTTCATTGTTGTATCAACTGCTTAAAGAGTGTATGAAGGGGAAGGATAATGAAATTGTATTGTATTGTATTGCACATTATATCATGAACGACTTAATATTTCTTTCTTGTGATGTTGTACCGAAATTTTTTGTTATAGTAGGGTTCCTTAAGATGCAATTTAAGTTGTAAATCAAAATCTTTGGGATGTTAGAACATGCTCTTTTATGAAGTTTGCTTGGAAACAAGGTCCTTTGTTTGATTGTTGTTCAAGGTTGTCGATGAAAATGAGAACAACCTCTTTTATTTAAAAGAACGGAAAAGGGTCAGATTTGCCCTTAAACAAATCGAAATTCAACACATTTGCCCTCCGTCACGTTGGTGCACACGTGGCCAATAATTTGACAAATCAGCAAGCTTAGTGTATAAGCAGTCTAATTAGTAAGTTCCGTCAAACAAAGGGTATATTTGCCCTAGTTTTAGTAATGTTAAGGGTATGCCCAAACTGAACTCGTCACGGAGGGCAAATGTGTTGAATTTCGATTTGTTTAAGGGCAAATTTGACCCTTTACCCTATTGAATTTACTAAACTACCCTTAAAAACCTACAGCTCAACAATAAATACAAAATAACGCGTGGAAAAAAACAGAACAAAGCATACATTACTTCTCTCAACTCTCCAGATCATCGTCTCTCTCCCGGAACTTTCAAATTCAAACTGTAAAAGCTAATTGCAGGTGCGGTTCCACAGTTTCTCCGACGTTTCTGTGCTGAGTTTGAATAATATTACATAAATATATCTGTTTTCGTGATTATAATCTGAATTTGTTTTTCTGAAACGCGAATTTACTGTTATATATAATTAATATGAATCTGAATTAAGTTCATAAGAGTATGAAATACCTAGAATTGTATTACGTTTAAGCAAAAGCCTGATATCCCCAGCATATTGTGATGTGACCTTGCTTCAACGTAACAGTAACCTCCAGCATTTCATGCTGGGTGATTAATGTTGAAGCAATGTCCCAGTAGAAATATCCTGTTGTCCAACACTAAATGCAGGGGCTTAGTGTTACGTTGAAGCAAAAGCCCCGTTATAAATTTCCTGTAGCTATGATTACATTTTAGATAAGCACTTCAATATGGCCTGATATCCCCAGGATATTGTGATGGGACCTTCGTTCAACGTAACACTAACCTCCAGCATTTAATGCTGGGATTTCTGTTGAACCAATGCCCCATTAGAAAAAATCCTGTATTCCAACGCTAAAAATGCTGGGGCTTAGTATTACGTTGAAGCAAAGCCCCATTATAATATCCTGTAGCTGTACTATATTAGGATATAAACTTGCACTTCAAAATGGCGTGATATCCCCAGGATATTGTGATGGGGCCTTCCTTCAACCTACAGCATTTAATGCTGTGGATTAGTGCTGAAGCAGTGTACCATTAAAAAATATCCACAGCACAAAATGCTGGGGTTTAGTGTTAAGTTGAAGCAAAGTCCCATTACAATATCCTGTAGCTATGCTATATTTTAGCATATAGAGCTGCACTTCAAAAATCCCCCTCCACCCTGTATAGTTAGCAATTAAACTATGGAAATGTATATTTATCTTATAGGTTAGCAGTTCTTAAGCATTCATTATTAAGCTACAATTACAGTATTTTACCGTGTGGATTTCTTTGTAACTTAGTTTAGTTTTACTGTCTTTTGTAACTACAGGTGATGGCTAAACAGTGTATTGTTCTTGCATTCAATGGGAAATGGACACCAGATTATAAGTACATAGATCATGAGACAAGGATTTTTCTACATAGTGAAACAGATACTTTTCAAGATTTCAGAAGAAACCTTTGGAAAAAGATAGATTTAGACGAAGAACATTGTGAGGCATTCATATGGTTTGATATGGAACTTGGAACAAGCAAAGGTGTCCCTATAAAAAATACCGATGATTTAATCAGCTGTTTACACTTGATGAAGAACAATTCCGAGTATAGGAGTAGACGTTTCATAGTTGACATTACACAACGAACTCCACAGTCTGAGAGAGTTGATTACACTGAAGGCCAAATGATAATGCAAATAGACAACGATGATGCTTTTGAAGTGATAGTTTTGACACCTCCATCTGTGGAAGCTGTAGCAGTAGATCAACAGTTAATGCATGCTGAAAACACAGAACAACAGCTTGTAAATATTGAACTTCCTGAGCCATCAAGTGCTGGAAAAAAGAGAAAGAGGTATTCAAGTAATAAAATAAGAGAATCTCCTCGTCCAATACTAAAAGAAAATGCAGATTTGGACGACATCAAGGTTGGATCAATTTTTTTAAACAAACAGTGTATCACTAAATGTTTCCAGACAACTGCAATTGCACACCATTTTGAATTCAAGGTTGTGAGATCAAGCACAACGAGATATTCACTGGCATGCATGAATGAAAAATGTGAGTGGACTGTTCGATCTTCCAGAATTAAACAATCCACACTGTTCAAAATACTGAAGTTTGAGAAGAATCACACTTGCTCGGTGGATGATAGAAAAAGAGACCAAAAACATGCTACGTCAAAGATTGTTCGAGATGAGATAGTTGAGAATCTAAGAGACGATAATTATCCTGTTAAGCCTAATTTTGTTGTTGCAGAGATTAGAAGGAAAATGGGAGTTCTAATCTCTTATAATAAGGCATGGCGTGCTATAAAAGAAGGAGAGTCTTTAATTAGAGGAACGCCTGAGCAGAACTTTCAGAAGTTACCAGCATATTTATATGTGCTAAAAGACATCAATCCAGGCTCACATGTTGCTCTTCAAAGAGATGATGAGAACGGGTAAAAAAAAAAAAAGTGTACTTATATATTTTTGTGTAGAATTCCAGTAATGCCAATTAAAAAAATCCTGAGACTGCAGTGTTATTTGTTCGATTCCCGTCACAAAAATGCTGTGATGTCGTCATTATGTATAAGTGGGGTTCCAGTATTAAAACTTGAGACTCAAAAATTTTAACATGAATTTTACTGATAACACTGCAATTCTATTATCCAGGTTCAAATATATGTTTTTTGCTTGTGCGGCATCTATCAAAGGCTGGAAACATTGTAGACCTGTGATAGTTGTCGATGGAACATTCCTTAAGGGGAGATATTCAGGCACACTATTGGTTGCAGTGACGAAAGATGCAAATAACCAAATCTTCCCACTTGCCTTTGGAGTTGTCGACTCAGAAAATAATCTGGCATACAATTGGTTCTTTAGACAGTTGCGCATTGCATTTGGTTGTCGTGAGAATTTACTGTTCCTTTCAGATCGTAATCCTGCAATTGCAAATGGGATTGCAAATGTATATCCTGAATGTGCCCATGGTATCTGTGTATATCATCTGGAAAAGAACCTTAACAAAAGGAACGTGAGTCCTGCAGTGATAAGTATATTCAATAGTGCATGTCGTGTCTACACGATTGCAGAGTTTAAAACAGACATGAATCAAATGAAGGAAACGGATAGGGCAACCTATGATTACCTCATGGAAGAACCACCAGAGAGATGGACTAGAGCTTGCTGTCGAAATCGAAGATATGACATGATGACATCAAATATTGTGGAATCAATGAATAATGCTCTGTTACATGCTCGGGGGAAATCAATACTGTCAATGGTGGACAACATAATGAACAAGCTACAGACCTGGTTTTATGAGAGACGGAAAAGTGCGCAGGATATTTTCTTTGCAACATCAAAATGGACAGATGATGAATTGAAAAAAAAAATAAAAAAAGCATATAGAATGAATGTGAGTATTTTGGGATGTCATTTGCATTATGTCAATGATAATTCATTTGCATTATGTCAATGATAATTCATGAAGTCCCGGGTTTTGTGCTGGGACTACATGGTATGCAAAAGCGGGGGATCCAGTAATTTGCAGCATCGTATGTGTTATGCTAGTCAAGTGATCTTATACATTACATTTTTACAGGTTGACCGGACTGCGGATCAAAGCTTTAAGGTAACAGATGAAGGGAGAGAATTCATTGTTTGTTTGAAGAAAAAAGAATGTCAATGCCTCAAGTTCCAGATGGATGAAATGCCTTGTGAACATGCACTTGCTGCTATAGACAGAGTGCACCTAAACAAATCGGACTATTGCTCTATATGGTATAAAAGAGAAACATGGTTAAAACAGTATGAAGCGGAAATCAACACTGTTGGACATGAAGAATCATGGGTTGTACCTGATAGCATTAAAGTAGAGATAACAAAACCCCCAGATTTTAAAGTTAAGGCAGGTAGAAGACAGGAGAAAAGATTTGTCTCAACTGCAGAATATGTAAGACAAACGGGGAAACACTGTGGGATATGTAGAAAGCGTGGACACAACAGAACATCTTGCAGACACACTCCAGTACTTCACCCATATTCAAAGAAACATAACTCCTTATAGGTATGTCTCTCTATATGATTTTATTTTTTAATTCTATTTTAGTGCAATTCAACACCCCAAAGCTGGCTATGTTAAAATTTTTCTTTTTTTTTTTTTTTGTTTTTCAGTTAGGAATCGCATCAACACTAGATAGATAGAAGACTATTCTTCTCTATTTTCATCCAGTCGCAACAAATCTGATGTCAAAAAGGACTATTCACTTCTAGAGAACTTTTTTTTTTTTTTTACATTTTACTTCCTCTGTATTCTTTAACAAGGATTATTATATATAAAAAATACACTTCTCACTCGTTGCTGTGCAAAATAGTTGTCTCGATTTATCTATTTTCTAGTTTTTTACTTATTGAACAACAAACACTTTGATCTTGCTTAAATAACAAAAACACAGTACTTAGAAACACAGTTCATACTACGAAAAATCATTGTTCATAATTCGACATTAACTGAAAAAACACACATGAAAAAAAAGACAAACAAACATCCCACATTAACAGAAAAAACATAAAAACTACTAAAACTTATTCAATCACAATAGGCTTCTGGGCTGATCCTACATCTTCGTCGCTGCTACCATCATCATCATTGTCGTCGTCATCATCATCATCATCATCAACATCATCATCATTGTTGTGGCCTTGACCAACCTGACGTTTTACTAATGAAATTTCAAAAACCATAGTGGCAACGCCGTTGTAAACCTCATGAACAACATGATTAAACCGAAGAACATCACCCAGTCTGTAGCCTTTACGCAGAAGCATCTCCTTCCATCCATTGCACAACCTTGAATGTACCTTCCCAGCCTTGAACTTCATTTCATAATCAGTGTCATCATTTTCACAAAGTAAAAGTGCACTTCCATTGACCTTTGGCAGCTTCTCTTTCCAACTCTCTGGAAAGATCTGAAAAAATAAACTTTAACAGTTAATACAAAAAAAACAATGAAAAATTACATGAACAAAAGCATAAAAAATAATTGGTAACTTTTTTAACATACAAAATCATCTCTTTTGAAGTATGATTTTCTTATTTGCATACTGAAATTGCCTAGTTCCTCCCAACGATCATCCTCCATATTATTGTTTCAATGAAAAAATAAATTAGTTGCAATCTTTGTTATTGTTTATTTCAACTGCAAAGCCTTATTTATAGCCTAGGAGTTACTAACTTTTGTTCAACTGTTATGGTCAAAGTGAATATGTATAGTCAAAATGAGATTGAGTATCACTATAAATGTAGTAAAAAAAGCTGTGTTTCTATGTTCTTCCCTATGTTTCTTCCAGTTCGAGATCTTCTCGTATGCCAATGTTATCCTGATATAATGCTGGTACCCGAGATATTTGCTGACACACTCTTAAAAATCTGGGGTATTAGTATTACTTTGAAGCGAAGTCCCATTACAATATACTGTAGCTGTGCTATTTTTTAGGTTATAAGGCTGCAGTTCAAATTCACCCCCCCCCCCTGTTGTCCCAGCATTAAAATGCTGGGACTTCGTATTATATTAATGCAAGGTCCCATTACAATATCCTGTAGCTATACTGCATTTATCAACAGAAGAGTAGTTACTTGTCACCTTAAACTACTGGTCACAGCATAAAAATCTGGGGGATTAGTATTACTTTCAAGCGAAGTCCCATTACAATATACTGTAGCTGTGCTATTTTTTAGGTTATAAGGCTGCAGTTCAAATTCACCCCCCCCCTGTTGTCCCAGCATTAAAATGCTGGGACTTCGTATTACATTAACGCAAGGTCCCATTACAATATCCTGTAGCTATACTGCATTTATCAACAGGAAGAGTAGTTACTTGTCACCTTAAACTACTGGTCACAGCATAAAAATCTGGGGGATTAGTATTACTTTCAAGCGAAGTCCCATTACAATATACTGTAGCTGTGCTATTTTATAAGGCTGCAGTTCAAAATGTTTTAATCAGAAATGCTGAGACATGTATTGCTAGGATTATACATAAACATTATTAAAGAGTCAACAAATTACACAAAAGGAAAAATTACAGCCAATTTCATTAACAGTGACATAAAAATTACATAAAAGCATACTTCTAAAAACACAATCTGTTTGCCTTTTTGAATACATGATATCATTGTAAAACAATTACTAATATGTGAAAGAACAACAATACATAATATATCAATTTAAAACATTGTTTATTCTCCATAATTCCTAAACACGGACTCCCCTGGCCCTGCGCTGTGCAATCGCAGCGGATCTGCCATCACCTTAAGCAATTCCATCAGTTTTTCATAATATTGTCGCTGCGTGTACCTTAAATTCCACAACTCATCTTCGCATTCCTTTCTGAATTCATTCAAGTATTCCACCTCCTTCTTCAGATATTCAAAACGCCAACACAGGTCTCTTGGTATTGTAGGCAAGTTCGTATCATGCCTACGAGTTGATGGTCCATAACCATTCTGGAAAACCTGTCTACCATTGGATGGTCCGTGGCCATTGGATGGTCGGTGGGCATTCTCCATAGATACTTTTTGATGAAATACTATTTTACACAATTTCTTTTTTTTTATTTGTTCAATAACAAAAATGACAAATTGGATTCCTCTCTATCTGTTTTATGGGTGGGAATTTATATAGATTGGCATTTGTTTGTAAGAGTCACTTCTGGAAATTCTGAAAAGGTACAATGTGTATTTTGTCGTAAGTTCTGATAAGTCACACTGTTTACAATGGGTCACACTGTTTAACCGGATTTTGAAGTACTTTGTGTTTTGTCCAGCATTAAATTCTGGGGCTTATAAAGCTCGAATTCAAAATCACCCATAACGAAAATGCTGTGTCTTGCTGTTACGTTCAACGAAAGCCCCATAACAATATCCTGGGGTTTTGTGTAAAAATACTGGGGAATATATTGCTGATACTATACAAAAACATTATTTTTACAAACAAACACAAAAGGCAAACTTACAGACATTTTCAATAACAGTAACATAAAAATTACATAAAAAAGGATACTTCTAAAACACACAAAAGAAGTATCCTCAAGTACAATAAAGATAAATTACACTTGCTTCACATGGAAGCATAAAAACAGAACACTGCGAAACACATAGAAAAAATACAATAAAACATTAATGATTACTAGGAACGCGAGAGCTAGAACCAGAGGTTGAATCTGTGAAGTTCTGCAATTCAATGTCCAAGAGTTTGTCAAAAAGTCGATCCATATCTCTGTTGTTTTTCTCTCTGAAAGCTACAAAAAATTCAAACAACACATCCAAGTTATTCTTCACGACTGATACCTCAGTTTTCAAAAACTCAAGATCACTTTTCAAATTCCTAACATCGTTATTCAACTGGCGCCATTGTTGTCTTCTTACTTCATCATTGCAAGCCATTTTTTATTTTATGCTTTGTTATTTTTCCTTTTTTTTGGAATAATATTTTTATTTTGTACAAGTGAAAAAACAAGACCACTGTCTAATTTATAGAAAACAAAAACAGAAAAAACATGTAAAGAATATTTGTTCTATTTTAGCTGACATTGTAAGTCAAAAAAAGCTGTAAAGATTCCTTGCTTCTTTCTTTGTAAAGAGAGGTCGTATCTGTATAGGAAAAGATTACACTGAGATTTTCAACTGTATTAAAGTAACAGTATTACACAGTTGACAACACAAAAAGAAATGAAACAGATTCTGGGAAGATTCTATACATTAGAACAGACTCTCTTTTGTTCAAAAAATATATTGAAATCCACAAAATATTCCCTACTTTAACTTTCGAAATCCACAGCATTTGTGTATTGTCAAAAAAGTAGATAGATTCTTTTGTCATTTTACATGACAAGTCAAATCAATAAAAAATCTTACAAGATTCTGCAAGTTAAATTACTATAACAACACTTTTACAATATTTAAAATGCACAATAGATTTTGTTTTTTGAATGTGAGCAACATTTTCGTAATTACATAAATTAATAATATTTATTCATATATAATAAACTGTTGTCACATACATTAGTCCCAGTACTTATGCTGGGGCCATGGTATTATGCAGCTGAGAAACAACAGCATTTTGATCTGGAGGGTCCTATACTTGGTCCCAGTACTTGTGCTGGAGCAATGGTGTTATGCAGTTGAAATTAACAGCATTTTGTTCTCACTTATAGAGAATTTTTTTTTTTAAATTTTAATTCCTCTGTATTCTTTAACAAGGATTAATATATATAAAAAATACACTTTTCATTTGTTGCTGTGCAAAATAGTAGTCTCCATTTATCTATTTATTAGTTTTTTTACTTATTGAACAACAAACATTTTGATCGACCACAACAACACAGTACTTACAAACACAGTTCATAATGCTAAAAAGGATTCTTCATAATTGATCAGCTGCTGAAAAACTTAAAAACACAGATAAATAAAAAACACACACAAACATACATACCCATATTATCTGAAAAAACTTAAAAACTACAAAAACTTATTCAATCACAATAGGCTTCTGGGCTGATCCTACATCTTCGTCGCTGCTGCCACTACCATCATCATCATCATCATCATCATCATCATCATCATCATCTTCTTCTTCACCCCCTCCCTCACCATCCTGATGATTTATGACAGAAACTTCAAAAACAACAGTTGCATTACCATTGAATATGTTGTGGAACTGGTGATCAAAACGAAGTATATTGCCTATCCTGAAGCCTTTTTTATTAAGCATATCCTTCCATCCATTACACAACCGTGCGTGCTTCCCAACTTTGAAACTCATCTCATATACCTCATCATCATCTTCACACAATATGCATGCCATTCCATTTATATTTGGCAGCCTCTGCTTCCAACTTTTTGGAAAGATCTAAAAAGAATAATATTTCACAGTTAATAATAAAATCACAAAACACTAAAAAAAATAAATGAAAAAAATAAAAAATACTTTGGTCATTTCTTTTAACATACAAAATCATCTCTATCAAAATAAGATGATGTGATTTTCTTGTCGAAACTTCCTAGTTCCTCCACACGATTCTCTTCTTCTGCCATATCTTCTTTTCAAAAAAAACTTTACAGTTTATAAGAGGAGATGAAATCTCAAAAAACTTTGTACTTTGCTTTAACTACAAAGGGTTATTTATAGTAAAAAAAGTGAGTAACTGTTAGTCAGTCGGCATGTATTTTGCCAAAAATACATTAAATGTAGTCAAAGAAATTATATTTTCTATGGACTTTACAGTTTCTATAGGTTATCAATTTTCAACAAATATTGTGTAACTTAAATTACTATCACGAAATTTAATAAATATTAATTAAAATATAAAAAACGGCTCTCACATAAATTAGTCCTCCCCCCCCCCCCAGTAATTGTGCTGGAGCCATACTGTTATGAAGGTGAAAATGACAGCATTTGGATCTGGAGTCGTATACTCATAATTGTAAATCCCCCCAGTACTTTTGCTGGACCTATATTGTTAGGCAGTTGAAATATAACAGCATTTTCATATGGGGACTGCTATTAAATTAATTCAAGAATCACGAAGTTTAATAATATTTATTCATACATTCATCCCCCAGTACTTTTGCTGGAGCTATATTGTTATGCAGTTGAAAAATTACAGCATTTTGATATGGGGTCTTATGCTAATAACTGTAAACTAGTTGGAAATTATAGACTAATAATTAAAAATGACAACATAGAAACTTCACATAGAATTTCATAACAACTATAAGTTGATATGTATTTATAGAATAAATTCAATAATCTAATAACAGATGCAACTTATAATTGAAAAGGCACCATTACATAATATTTGTGATGTTGTTTACTGAACAATCACAATTCAAAAAACAACAGTTATATTACACATATATAACTGCCCCAAAAACTCAGATATTGTTTACCAAAAACTCAGATATTGAACTAAAACACAAAATATATGCTATCTTATTTCAAGCATCTTCAACAGTAGAGCCAGAACTAGAACTAGAACTAGAACTTGAACTTAAAGGTTCTAGTTCAGGCTGCCATATACGAACATTTAAAACCACACGATCTAAAGATTCCAGAACCCTAAAATGTAACGTACTTCCTACTCCAAGATTGTTAGTGCGTACAAACTCCCTCCATCCATTACACAGTTTCCTCTGTCTTCTCACTTTTAGGTAGTTCATCTGGAAATGAATACCACGGCAAATAAGAGTGGCTGGAACATCACGTCTGGGAAGCCTAATTGCCAACCATACTGGCAAAATCTACAAAACAAAACAAAAGAAGAAATGCAAACTTTTATAATAACATCAAACTAAAACAACACTTTAAAAAAATGCTATGATTAACTCACAAATTGATCTAATTCAGCATCCAATTCACTTAACACTGCTTCAACGACTGTTCCCATCTTATTTATGAAAAATGTTCTCTAATATGCTGGGTATAGATTATTTATCTAATATTAACTTTTGTCCAGCTCTTATGGTCAAAGAATCGATTAAAGATATCACAATAAATGTAGTAAAAAATGGTAGGTTTGTTTGGTCTTCCCTAATAAAGTCCTGACTTTTCGAATCCCAATGTAGCTGGTATTTCTTTATTTTTAGACCAAAAACTACCACTTAAAAAAAACTGGATCTGCTTATATATTTACCATAACGTCCCAGTGTAAAGACTGGGTGAAGTCTGCAAAGCATAACAAGACCAACAAACAAATAACACTTTAAAAAAAAAATGGTGTGATTAACTTACAAATTGATCTAATTCAGCATCCAATTCATTCAACACTGCTTCAACGACTGTTCCCATCTTAAAAATACAAAAATATTTGCCTCTTCTATTCAGTAACAAAGTAGTCTATTTATATTAAAATAATTGTACAAGAAAACTTCTCAATTATATTGTATTGTCCTTGTGCTTTTGGATGATAGTAAAGATTCTTCATTCTTTATATAAAAGCTGCACATTGCTTGTTCTTTTCCTTTACGGTGCAGTGGAAAAAGTGCATTGGAAAAATAAAAATAAAAACTCAAATGTCCACAGCAAAAACATCTGGGGCGTCCATGTGCCTTAAAATACTAGCCCCAGGTTAAACATCTGGGAGGCAGTATGATCCATGCGCCTTGTTTTACTACTCACGGCAAAAACATCTTAGCAATCCCCCAGCATATTAGATAACATTTTTCACACAAAACAAACACAAACTTACAGGCATTTTAATTAACATTATCATAAAACACAAAAGAAGTATCCTCAAAGTACAAGAAAAGATAAATTACACTTGCAGATGCAACAATTAAAAACATAACATTTATAGAGGCCTGACTTCATTTATCTTAACTAAGGGCAACTTAACCTAGTTATGATCAAATTTTACTTTGAACATCTGCGCAGATTAACACCAAATAAGGAACTCAGACACTAGGATTTGAAAATATAATTCTGACTTCTGAAAACCTCATTAAAACAGCGAATACCAACGTCATTCATATAAACAAGACTTGAGATCAAAAATGATCATCAAGCCTTCATCAGTCGGACAAAAACAGAAGTAGTCAAAATATACATTTGTCCACAAATTAGCAATATTCAAAATTAACAGCATCCAGTAAATTTACAAGGAGGACCAGATGAGGCCTTAGTCATCATTTGGGCCAGGATCTCGATCTGATGCACTAGCTCCATCAATCGGATCCCCAGCCAAATCTTCATCTTCGTTATCCTCACTGCCTTCATCGTCCTCTTCGACATCATCGTCGTCAGCTCCTACTTCCATGCCCAAGGCCTGCTTGACACTGATGATAGTTGCTATGGTCTGATCAAGGACTGAGTCAACATTAACCTGGCCGCGCTGCATTTGGATGAGCAACTTCTTCTTGGCTTCAAGAGCTTCCAGTTTGGACTCGATTGTATAATGATCCCTCAAATTCGCCAACTCCTTCGTCAACAGCTCTTGGGTCCTAACAGATTCCTCAGCCCGATTCTTGGCTTCTTGCAGTTCTCCTCGAGCAGCCCGAGATTCAGCTTCAGCCTTGTTCATGTTTCTCAACATTAGGTCAGAAGTGCTACGGATGCTTTCCAAGGTAACTTCTTTCATATTAAGCTCATGGGCAAGCTGAGAAATCTGGCGACCTTGTTCATCTATCCTGGTTTTCAGATCCTCGAATGATAGTGCAAACCTTTCCTTCTCGTCCAGAAGACGGTCCTTCTCCTCAAGGAGGTCATGTATCTTGTCGTTGGCCTCAGTGTTGGATTTCTCCAACCTGTCTATCTTATCCTCAAAGAAGCCACGCCTCCCCTCCAGGACTCGCTTCTCCCTGATCAGAGCTTCTTTCTCCTCTTCTAGGGCCTGCTTGTCCTGGAGAGCCTTCAAAAGATCTTTCTTCAAGCCAAGGACTTGTTCCTGGTTGTTCAACCTAGAGCGGAACATGAGCTCGGCAGCCATCATACTTGCCTGGCAACAAAATGAAAATATGCAGGTAATCAGAACTAAGGACTTAATAGGAATAAAGAAGTAAAGAGGGAAACATTACTCGAGCAGTATCTTCAGCAATTGCGTAAGCTAGCTGCTCGTCACTCATGCTACGCATGTTCCACTCCTCGCGAGGACCGATCAGGTTAGACGTCACTTTAACCAAGTGGCCAGGCTTCGCCAGAAAATTTGTATCCGGAGAGATAGTGAAGTCACACTCCCTCATACACGGCCTGGGCTCCCTCGCTTGTTCAGAAGGGTACTGGGGACCGAATTTGTGACGAATACCCTTAACAAAGTAGGCCCCAGTCTTTCCTCCTACCGATACTCGCCTGGTAAGCTTTGTGCGAGAGACCTCAACGTCACCTGTTTCCTCGGGGTCCAGAGTGTCGCACTCTTGCAGATAAATTGGTGCCACCCCTTCACCAGCCAAATTCATCATGTCCTCGTAATAAAAGACCTGAGGTTCAGCCTCCGCCTCAGCTTTCCTCCACTCATCAACCCCCTCATCTTGCTCCTCCTCTTTTTCCTCAGCCTCCTCTCTCATCGGCTCTTTGCCAGGGCGCCTGTGGCTGGCTTGCTCAGGCTCGCCTTGCTGACTACCAACCCGTTCAGGCTCATTCAGCTTTGGATCCTCAGGGAAGAAGGCAAAACCTTCGTGCATTCTTTCTTCCCCCATTTCCCCAGCTCTATCCCCTTCCCCATCATCAACTCGGGGACTCTTCTCGAAGGCATAAGAAGAAGTCTCTACATCCTTCCTCTTATCACCCCGAAGAGGTGCCCTCCTCCTCCAAGTCAAGCTCACATCGAGAGCATCTGAATCAGAAATATCGAATATCACAGGCCCAGCAGATTCATGGGTGGCCGCCGAGCTTTTAACACTCTCCTGCCCAGCCTTGGGCATATCAGCAGCAGCAGCATTGGTTTCAATTGTCTTTTCAGAAGACTGAGGACTCTTGCGAGCTGTCCTCGTCTTCTTCTTGGGTTTACTCTTTTCAGAGTCAGATTGCTTTCTCTTCAAGCTCGCAAGGACCTCCTCACCACCTTCTCTGGCCTTAACAGCTGCAGCAGTTTGGAGGATGGCAGCTGCCTCCTCGTTGATCTCGGCCACGGGGTCAACAGTTTCCTCAACATGAGGAGGAGCAGGAAAGTAACTACCACTAGCACCTAAACCTGGGAATAAAGTCATATTAATACCACAGTGAGTTCAACATAAATTAGCAGGAAGTTGGGTAATCAGCTTACCATGGGTACTAGGATTTGACAATTTCTTTTCAGAAGCATAGTGGGACCACTGCCTCTCCTCGTGGTTGAAAGCTGCCAAAATGGGTTCAACCCAAGCAGACAACTCCTCCTCGGAAATCAGACCGTCGTAAGGAATCTTGTCAGCTAACCAATAAAGAGTAAAGGTCAGAACTTGCAAATACGTAACTCAGAGAGTATTTAATACAAAGACTCAGGGACTTACGAGTTTTGTTCCACACCTCACGGAGATTAGTTTTGCTGCCACGTGTGAGGAGTTTGGACTGCACATAAACATACCTATGCATCCAACCCCTATCACCTGTATCTCAAGAATTATGCACTAAAGCTTTTCTTCCTCTCATACGGGCATTGATATACCCGTCTCTTGCAACCTGAAGGCTATACAAAGAGATAAAATGCTTAAACTCAAAATCTTGCTCAGTCTCATCGGCAAACCATTGTAGCAGAGAAATGATTCTATAAATGCTCGGGCACAGCTGCCCCGGGCAGATAAGGTAGTATTTACAAATGTCCTCTATAACAGGATGCAATGGCAGCGTATGGCCTATTGTGAATGGATACGTGGATATGGCCGTCCAACCAGTTCCCACAGAAGTAATATTCTCCGTTGGGTAGGGGCAAGAAACTGTAACATCATCGTCCCAGCCGCAATCTTCCTTAACCCTATGCAAGAGGTCGAGAGTAATTGAACTCTTAAACCGGCTTGAAGGCCACGACCTTATATTGCCATAATGACTGAACGAGATGACTGAACAATCATTTTCAAGGTTTCCCCAAACTTTCGGGATCACATCAGCAACCAAAGTTGAAGAACTCGTGGATTGACCACCTGCTGCTGAGGAAGTACTAGCCGCAGCATCCATATTGAGACTTTTCTTGGGTTTTGGAGACAACTGGATTAAAAGATTGGAAGAGTTTTTGCGTTTTAGAAATTGTTAGAAAGGTGTTTTGAAACTTTGAAGGTTTGGATGAAATATGGAATGGAGTAAAAGGTTTTCAAGATGGTGAAAATAATATTTACTAAAAAAGCGACTGTTGCGTGCTTCGAGACTGCAGGAGTAATGATGAAAACCGTCATTTCGGTTCCTATTCTTTTTAACGGCTGGATTTTCCAAATGGGTCACAGCATTTTGTCCTGGAGTCTATGATGCTTTCTTATGCACAATCCCATGTTTTTGAACTGGGTCACAGCACTTGTTAAACACAAGGGTCACAGCATTTGGTGCTGGGGTTTATGATGCTTGTTATGCACAGTCACATGTTTTAGAACTGGGACACAACCACTTGTTAAACACAAGGGTCACGGCGTTTTGTCCTGGGGTCTATGGTGCTTTGTTACGCACAGTTCCATGATTTACAACTGGGACACAGCACTTGTTAAACACAAGGGTCACAGCATTTGGTGCTGGGGTTTATGATGCTTGTTATGCACAGTCACATGTTTTAGAACTGGGACACAACCACTTGTTAAACACAAGGGTCACGGCATTTTGTCCTGGGGTCTATGGTGCTTTGTTACGCACAGTTCCATGATTTACAACTGGGACACAACACTTGTTAAACACAAGGGTCACAGCATTTGGTGCTGCAGTTTATGATGCTTGTTATGCACAGTCACATGTTTTAGAACTGGGACACAACCACTTGTTAAACACAAGGGTCACGTCATTTTGTCCTGGGGTCTATGGTGCTTTGTTATGCACAGTCCCATGATTTAGAACTGGGACACAAGCACTTGTTAAACACAAAGGTCACAGCATTTGGTGCTGGGTCCTATGATGCTTTGTTATGCACAGTCCCATGTTTTTTTACAGGGGGATTAAAGTATTTAGTATTCCAATTTATATAGTTCCCAAGCTCATAAATAATAATAAACAAACAACATATTAACTATACATACTTCAAAAAATGTATACACTGCATTGTTTATAAAAAAGATTAATAAAGATTCAAAGAAGAGGCAGCCTTCCATGTTCACAAGCTAGCTTCTCATCATGCTCTCCATAATCATCATTCAATTTCTCTGGTGGAGTTTCATAGCCTTCATCTCTTTTTGATTTTCCATGCGACAGTAGATTAACAGCAACCATTCTCCTGTAAATACTAATGGCTTCTACTCCCCATTCCTGTTTAAACAAATCCTGTCCAAGCATGAGTAGATCTGTAAACCTTGTTACAAAAATACCACAGTCTGTATCTCCTAATTGTTTTGGTGCTGCTTGATAAACAATATCAAGTTTCTTGTACGTTGTACCAAAATTAGGATATTCTGTATGAAAATTCATCTCTTTTAGTAGCTTAGGTATAGCAATTGCATACATTGCCATCTTGATCTTCACAAAATCTTCATCCCCATCAAAAACCGAATCATAGACATCTATTCTATGATCTTTTATAGAATAAACTCCCAACCAATAATGAGTGCAAGACATGTAATCATTAGGATCAACTGAAGTCTTCCTAATTGGCATAAAAACTTTTTCGACTTGACCCCATGCTATGCCACATTCATTAGAAGACCCATTCACACACTCAAGTAGGCTATTCTGTGCAGTTCCTTCATACTGTGCTAGGTAGAAATCTAACTCAATCTTCTCTAAATCGTCCAATGTCAAGTCATCATTTCCAAAAACAACTTCTGCTGGAGGATCATATTTTTTTTCTTTTGTTGACCACGAGTCCTTTTTGCTCCTTTCTTTTGTTGGGCCTTCATTTTTTCAAAATTTTCTTTGTTCTTCCACTCTTCTTCCATTCTATCCTTCTTCTCTTTTATTCTCCTGGTCTTCTCTTCCTTTGCCATATTTTCAAAATAGGATTCAACCTTCGAAAAGAACAACGACTCTACAAAAAAATCAAAATTCAAGTCTGTCGTTGTGAACAGCGCTGAGTAGTTTGTGAAATGATATACATGTTTCTTCCTCAGATAGTACAGTATAACATCAACATGCTGCATGACAAAAAAAATCACAAAACGCAAAAAAAAAAAAAATTAGTTAACAAATATATATATAAAATACTACAGAACCAATAATAAAAAAAAGCTATAGAAAACCTCATTGGTAAGTGGATATCTTCTATCTGCAATCTCTCTAAACCACATTTTGCTCTTCACTGAAACACTATACAATTTAATTTTATTCTGTGAATTGATGTCTGCAATTTTGTCATCATAAAGATCATCACCCCTGAAAAAGTTAAACACAAACAACATAAAGAATACAAATTTACTAATATAATCCACAACACCGTGTAACTTAAAATACACAATAACTAAAAAAAATAAAATAAAATAACTTACACTTTAGAGACGCTGTTTTTATCAGTCACTTTCAAGCCTTGCTTCAACCATTTGTCAAAAATTGCCAAACAATTAGACGTGGCATTGACAGTATGAAAAGGGCATACACGCCTATAAGAAGGCTTCCAATCACACTTTTCCTTTGGATGAAAAGGCCTGAATGGAGATAATAAGTGGCGGCTAATCTTACGAACCCTATGTCCCCTGCCTAACACCTCTCCTCCTTCTGGATGATTTGATGGTTTCTCTGGCAAAACAGCTAAATCCATAGCTTCCTCCTTTTTCACTGAAGACTGCATTGCCGACTGTTGTTTACATGAAGACACATCTGCATAATTACTTGCACAGACATTTGTTCCAGCAACCTTCCTTGACTGTTCAGGTGTTTTCATGGCTGAATCCAAAGCAGACTCTTGCTCCAGTACTACAACAGATGCATCAGCAAGTGTCGTAAGTTTTGAATTGTCTTTCTCTATTAATGCCAATTCTGTACCACCCTTACTTTCTGAGCGATCGATATCCATAGAATCATGCCTGACACTATCAATCACTGCTGCAGTCTCTTGCGATGGCTGTGTCAAGCCAATTGAAAATGAAGGTGCATCTATGCAACGAATATTCATGATGCTTTTGCTTACATCAGCCAAATTTTCACCAATTTTAGGTTTGAGGGGAGATGCAATTTCAGGAGAAGCATCATTATCACGTTTCTTCCTTTTCTTGCTGGAAAATGCTTTCAAACCCTTTTTTGGAGACAAATGCTCAACACCTTTTTTAAGATCTTCTTTAGAACCTTCTTGGGAACCTTCTTGAGAACCTTTATAAATAAAGATAATATATCACACATTTGCGAACAATAAGAACACAAAATAACTATAAAAAAGACGATTACATACCTTCTGGTGTAAAAACAAGACCAGCTATGCAAAGCTCGCTGACAGCCCTAACTTCAAGTCGAACCTCAGCACTGTGACTACGTTCATTGACAACATCTTCCTTATCAGCTTTAACATTTGTTGCTTCTGTAAATGGAACAAGACAAACTATTCATTAACCAACCAACAGGATATTTTATGCTGGAGTGTGGACCATGCAAAATATGCAACATATTTTCGCATACCAGGAGTCAAAAACATTTGGTTATCAGCAAGCTTAATTGGTTGACAACCTTCTTGAGAACTTTCTTGAGAGACTTCAAAACAAGATAATTTGTTACACATTTTCAACAACAAAAATAGGAACACTATTTATTATATAAAAATTACTTTTACATACCTACTGGTGTCCAAATACCAGTTTCAACAAGATGCTTTAATTCATTAATTTGTTCTACAACCACAGCACTTTTCCCAGATTCACAATTATTACCTTCTGTAAAAATAAATAAGCACAATACATTACATTTCTCTATAGAAAACAGAAGTGTCAAAACACACATATTTAAAATACATTCCCATTACTATAGACTTCCCAGACATTGGTGCTGGGGCACAAAATACTTCATATGAAAAAGTCACAGTATTTTGTGCTGTACATATAGTGCTTTGTTATAGAAAATCCCATACTTTAGAACTGGGACACAAGTACTTGTTAAACAAAGAGTCCCAGTATTTTATTATCTGGAACATTAGCGTATCATAAAAACACAGTATTAGTGCATAATATGTTGGTTCAATCTACCAACAAATTTTTTTCTTCTTACCATTCAGTGTGGGATAAATTGTTTCATCACGAAGCTGAACATCTGTTGGATTCAAAGATACATCATCATCTTTAGATGGACACTTGTCCAATAAATCAGATGAAGGATTCTGTTTATCTGCATATACAAAAAATAAAAAATCATTACATTAAACAAAAAAATTCCCTTTTATTTAAATTACGACTATACAGAATACTCTATTTGACTACCATGACTTTGCTGATGATTGTCTGAATTTGATGGCGCCTTTTCTAAACCATCTGTACCTTTTGCTTCATCAATAGGGTCACTAGTATCAGCTTTGTAATGCTCTAAAACATCCACAATTATTTGATCACTTGCATCTATTAAAGGAGCTGCAATACCATGATCACTTTGTACACTACCACCAAGCTCTGCCTGATTAAATGTTTCTTTGAAAAAACTATTGCGACCATCTGAATAAATCAAATTATCAACAAAATGACTCTTTTCATTTGTACTCCTGGTAACTGATTTACTTACAGACACACCACAGTTTTCTCCGAGATCACTTGTTTTTGATTTTGCAACAAGAAGCAGTAATGCATCAAACTTTGCATTCAACTGATCTGTAATCCTCTTCTCCATGTCAGCAAGATCTTTCTTTACACTATTTTCTGAGGAATTGATCATATGTTGAATCTTGCTCTCAGTAGGTAAGTTTACTTTGAGATTAGCTGTCAATCTCTGGTAAAAGAAAAAACATTAAAACCACATAAGAAAAAAAAATTAAAAGACAAAACCCACGAAGAATTTCACCTTTACAACTTCATTCATGTCAATAGATTCTCCTGTTGAACTAGTCTTTGAAGATGACTTTGAGGGTGATTTTGAAGTTGAAGCATGTTTAGATTTATGCCTTATTGGTCTCACTGAGGCATCCTCCCAAAACTATTAAAAAATACATTTCAAAACCAACAAAAAAGTAAAACAAATAAATAACAAACAAAAGCAAGTACTCATAAAACTCACCTGTTCATTATGAAAGTAGTCATCACACAAGACATTGTATTGAGGGGTAAAAGTACATGTGTAACGAAGCATCACAGGTTTGATCCTAGGGCGAACAGTAAAATACTGCCTGAACACAGGGAACACCTCTGCCACCCAGCAACAGAATAGGAAGGGCATACCAGGAAACAAATAAGTAGAAGAACCTCGCTTTATGATTGATTGCAAATGGTGTACCATTTGACGATATATCTCAGTACCCCACTGATAACAGCTATGCACCTCTTCATTATCAATAATAATCATATGTTGATCATCCACTACTCTAGGTAATGGCCGGCCCAATAAAACAGAATTAAGCAAATATAGCTCGGCTAATTTAACAGCATCATCTTGCTCTAATGGAACATCCAATCGTGCAGCAGACACTCTATTCAGATAGCCCTTGCTCTTTGGAGCCACTCTCACATAACTAGAATGATGTTCAATCAAATCAAGCAAGTCATATAACTTTAAAGTCCACTTGCTTTCCTTTTTATTAACATCGTCTTCAGGATTCCTGAAATACTTCTCTTTTAATCTACTCTTTGAAAGCTTAAAAATACTTATATCTACAATACTGAAAATATTAAGACCACTAACTACATGAAAATCATCAGCAGTGAAATCCACTATATCACCAAAAACTTTAAAGCTAAGCTTAGTGTTGTCTGAAGAAACTATTTGAGACTGGAGAAAACAATTTATAAGCCTCCCAGAATATTTAGCATCTTCCAAAAGCATAAACTTGCCGAATGGCCCTTTCTTCAGTTTCTCCAGGTAATCCGCAGACAGCAACCCTTCGATTAATCCACGATACTCTGTGTCACCTTTCCACTGGCAATCACGATTTTTCCACTGCGCAAATGGAAGCAATATACCATCGTCGTTTGGCAGATTATCCGTAACCTCATCACTTGGAATAATCTCCATTGCTGTAACATTAGCACATGTATTAAAATAAAAACAAAGGAAAATTAACACATATATGCTGGGGGTACAAGTAGTTTATGTGCATGGTCACAGCATTTGGTGTTGGGGCCTATTATGCTTTGTTATGCAAAGTCCCATTTTTAGAACTGGGACACAAGCACTTAATAAACAAATGGGTCGCAGCATTTTGTCCTGGAGTCTATGATGCTTTGTTATACACAGTCCCATGTTTTAGAACTGGGACACAGAACTTTTTAAACAAATGGGTCACAGCATTTTGTCCTGGAGTCTATGATGCTTTGTTATACACAGTCCCATGTTTTAGAACTGGGACACAGAACTTTTTAAACAAATGGGTCACAGCATTTTGTCCTGGAGTCTATGATGCTTTGTTATACACAGTCCCATGTTTTAGAACTGGGACACAGAACTTTTTAAACACAAGGGTCACAGCATTAGGTGCTGGGGTCTATGATGCTTTGTTATGCACAGTCCCATGATTTAGAACTGGGACACAAGCACTTGTTGAACACAAAGGTCACAGCATTTGGTGCTGGGGCCTATTATGCTTTGTTATGCAAAGTCCCATTTTTAGAACTGGGACACAAGCACTTAATAAACAAATGGGTCGCAGCATTTTGTCCTGGAGTCTATGATGCTTTGTTATACACAGTCCCATGTTTTAGAACTGGGACACAGAACTTTTTAAACAAATGGGTCACAGCATTTTGTCCTGGAGTCTATGATGCTTTGTTATACACAATCCCATGTTTTAGAACTGGGACACAGAACTTTTTAAACACAAGGGTCACAGCATTAGGTGCTGGGGTCTATGATGCTTTGTTATGCACAGTCCCATGATTTAGAACTGGGACACAAGCACTTGTTGAACACAAAAGGTCACAGCATTTGGTGCTGGGGCCTATGATGCTTTGTTATGCACAGTCCCATGTTTTTTGTACTGGGGGAGAGCTTGGTGGCCCACCCGCTCCCCCAGACATTAGTGCTGGGTACACAAGCACTTGTTAAAACAGAGTCACAGTATATACTTCTGGGGCAAAGGGTTTGACAAAAAAAAAACCGTTGCCCCCTTTCTAAAAAATAACCCACCATTTACAATGGACAAGTACCTCTTAAAAATACACAGTCCCAGTTTTTTATCATGGGCAACAGCCTATCCACAACAGAAGGTCACAGTATATAGTTCTGGGGACAATGGGTTTCACAGAAACAAAGCGTTCCCATTAAAAAAACCCTACCATTTTAAAGGAAATCAAAAGCTTATACTGTACTCCAATGAAAATCTAAACATTGTTCGAAACAAAATCAAAACCTAAATAACCCATATACACGTACAAAAATGAAAAAAAAAAACAATACGAAGTAAACACAGTTACCTTAATATACGAAGTAAACACAGTTACCTTACACACAAAGCTTCAAAATCTCAAAAATAAGAAATTGCTGTATTTCGAAAGAGAGTTCGTATAGTTTGATAGAGTTCAAAAGTCACAGTATTAAACAGAGAAACAAAAACACCGAATAAGTTAAAAATAAGGAAGGTTAAAATCGGAATTTTCAAAATGTGTAAAACGACATCGTCATGCTATTATTTTTAAAAAACGCGTCTAGTGGCTAATTCTCAGCGAATTTGTAAACAGAGGCTACGCATCACAAAGCGGGTGCCAAAGTGGCTTTCCCGCGAAATTTTTACGTGACTGTATGCTTAAATATTCAGATTTATCTAAAATGTTCCAGCTCAGCGTGTATTGATATTTTGTCCTCGATTGCAGTGAGATAAAATCTGTTTAAAATTGACAATTATTCTTATAGCCTATGACATAGTTTTACTTCAGAATATGACCACTTTGTACTAACACGCCCTTCTTGCATATTTGGCCTTATAATCAAAAAGAGATTTAAACTAGGTCGGGAACCACTTTTCGTGGGACTCGAAAAATATAAAATACCTTCTTCCTGAGTCACAAAGACTGCTTACCTTAGAATCTTTGTAGACATGAATTCCCAGAATTAACTTTAATTTTAGACATTTTAGGTGACGTGATACACCTTTAGAAGATATTAGGTGGCTACTCAAAAACTTGTTCCAAACGAGTCACCTAGTCAAACCCCACCTTAGGACTTGATCCGAACTCGAAAAAAGGGTGCAACAGCGTCCCCATTCTCTTTTTCTCTTTTTTCTCTTTTTCATCTCACTCATTAATTAATACTAATAATACAACTGTTATATATAGTTATGTGTATTAGTCATATGTAAACTATTTTGTAATTATTCAGTTTTTTTAAAGATTTGTATCTAAATATCCTCCTACAGTAAGTTAAGTTTTCTTTATATCATAATTTACTGCCATTCTCATATATGTTTCTATTTTTATTTTTAAGATGTAGTTTTACCTTTTTTTTATTTATGTTTTTCTTTTAATGCATTGCACACTAACATCTTAACTTTTTTAGCAAATTTACTTTAGAAGAACATAATTGTGATCAAACATATTGTTAGTTTGATATTAAGTAATTATAAAAATTATTAACTTCTTTATGAAATTTTTTTCACTGCTCATTTCTTCAAATGTTGAACTCCTTCCCCGAAAATTCTGACTCAGCCCTTGGAAAAACATAGTACGTATTTGTTTTAAGTGACTCTAATGTTTTGTTGTCACTTGAACAAATTGTGAATTTGCACCTAATGGTTAAAAAAAAGAACAGAACAGAGCCAAGAGACGATATACATGTCGCATCATCAGTAGGTTGAGTGTTCTCTTGAAAGTCACTGTATAAACATGCCACTTCTCATATTTCCATTAATAAATCATCAATTGAAGTGATTTGTTTTTTTCTCCTGTTCTATGTACTAAGAATAAGCTTTGAGTGGGTTAAAAGAACTCTAATTTGATGCCCTAAGCCTAAAACAGCCCGACGAGATTCCTAGAAGCTTGTGTTGTATTTCCAAGACCCTGTTACAAGGTCCACCCTCATAGGTTGATGCAGCTTGAATTCGCGCTGATCAAGTATTCAACCCACTGAAGTCAATCACACAAAGTCAAGCCAAGCTTCTGCATGATATGTAGATTCAGCTGGCGTGGTCGGGAGAAAGCAACTGTTCAGAGGCTGAGTGATCGAGCGCGAGATATGAATGCTATATTTGCAAGCTCCAGCCCGCAGCTGGAAGTGACCGAATGCCGATCATTGACGCCGAGCACTGAAGCAACCAAAGGGCTACCAATGTGCCAGAGGCAGGAGAGCGTCCGTTTTCATTGTGCCGAGGCTGAACAACCGAGGACTGAAGTTAAGAGCGCTCGAGCACATAATTTACTTCAGCCCTGTGTGACCTTGTTTTATTGGTCGACTGTAACCTTTTACTATTTTACCCTGAGGGATATCTATATAAACTCTTCTACATTTCCTAGTTCAATAATTGATTTTAAGGATAGAAATAGACAATCCGAGTGCTTTGTAACTCCGTCGTAAGTGAACTCCGTCGTGGGATTGTTAATGGAACTTGTGTCAATCGGTGAATTCTGTTTGAACAACTTCTTCTTTGATCATTCGATTTGCAAGAAGCTTGCTAAATCTTCTTGAGGATTGTTGCCCAGTATAGGTGTATCTTTCATCTTCTATTCGTGTGGCTCAGAAACTAATTCCTCGGATTCATTCGATTGAAGCTAAGGTCCGTCTTGCGTCTATTTTCTGTCTTATTTTTCGTTGTTTGACTCGGTTGCTAACCTACCCAATTTAGCTTGCGCCATCTTGGTATCAGAGCCCGGTTTGCGCTTGTTCATACAACCCCAATCATATTCTACGTTATCTTTATTTTTCATGCATTTGTATCTTTGTTTCCTTTTCGCGTTCTTGTTACTGTTGTTGTTGTTTGTCACGACCCAGTTTGGGGCCGTGACCGGCGCTTAG
The DNA here is from genome assembly GCA_037355625.1 of Petunia x hybrida. NCBI lineage: Eukaryota > Viridiplantae > Streptophyta > Magnoliopsida > Solanales > Solanaceae > Petunia > Petunia x hybrida. The sequence continues at coordinate 467,042 of JBBBVM010000045.1, forward strand.
GAACTAAGTCCCTAAACAAGCCTTATCAATATTCTACAGAAAATCGTGCAAAGTTTTCCGTATTTTAGGACTATCCAAAAAATTTCCTGTCTCAACCAGAATAGCAGAAACATACCAATAAAAAACATAGTTACTCAAAATCCACATCTTTAGAGCATTAACAAAGCAGAATACTTCATCAATCTCCCAATCACCAGGAAAATATCTGACAGGAAATAATAAGTTCATAAAGGCCAAAAATACTCGCAAGGCCAACTTATTAACTGAATAACCAACTCAAAGATAAGACAACTGACTAACAAATGACTAAATGGAGTAACTCTAAGAGTTTCAAAGAAGGGCAATAATGAATAAATAAAGCTCTTGCCCACGCGAACTAATGGGGGGCTCACCAGAATTGTCAACTTGTGACTCTAGGAATGGAAATCCTCGGCTACGGCACCTGCTGTCTCAGGAAAAAAATATAGCGAGGAGTGAGTTGCAACTCAGTGAGTAACAGCGCTTATCCACAACTATTTTAAGTGGGGACAAGTTAAAAACATGCCAGTATATCTTATGCAGAAATATACATATAATTTAATTGTTACTTTCGCAATAAAAAATAAAAATCAGTCTTTTCAAGTACTTTTTGTAAACAGTAATCAATATCAAATCAGTAGTAAATTCAGTAATCACTATATTGTATCAAGTATATGGGTTTGAGAGATTTCCAAGAGCGAACCATGTAATTGGTATAAATTTCTCCTTGAGGAAATCAGTAACGGTAAGCTAGTTCTACCTTCCCACTAGTGAGGACTGTAACGGTAATCCAGAATATACATGGTGCACTAGGTCTAACGTACCCGTCGTTAGCTACGGGGTCTGTCAAGGCTCATCCCAATATATATATATATATATATATATATATATATATTCTCTATACCAAGTACAAGGCATTTCAAGTAACAATTCAATATTTCACATAGCGGTAAAACATGTCAAGTAGCGGTAAAAATCATATCCTGTAGCGGTAAAATAATTCAAGTAAATATCTCGGTACATATCTTGTAAAAGGACTTGTCCCATGCAATTCAAAATATTCAGTAACACATTTTATTTCAAATCAAGTATAAACCATTTAGGTTATAGAAATACAAATTGTGGTAAGGTCATCACTCACAGTACAGACGCGTGTAGCTCAAGCGTATATTCCACGAGCAATCCAACACTTCCTTCAATCAATCTATAATAAAATCATATCGATCTTGTGTTACTTTCTTTGTTACGACCAATTCATAACCAATCTAAAATACTTGACCCTTGAGATGTCATATTCGACTCACAATTCGTCAAATTGAATTTACTCACAACTGTGTAACTCTTTTATTCATGTGACAGGATCCATAACTCAACTACTCATATCTTGGTTCACAAAGCAGAAACAATGACTCAAAATTCTTCGCCAAACTTCGCTATTATTTGTAAATATATCCACAAGGTTTCTTTACTAACTTTACGATGAGTTTATAAGAAGCAGCAAACACTAAGTATGCATCTCATATCTTTTTAATTGTTTGCACAAGTACAACCGATTAATGTATCATAATTGTTGCTTCTGCTAGTTACTAATATCATATTTAACACCAATCATGTAAATTAATTATACCAATGTTAGGCAAAGTTGGAGTACATTAATACCTGGAACTTCTCTTATGAAATTTGCTTGATTCTTCCGTAAAATATTACGGCCAGAGTCTTGATAGATTTCCTTCTCACTTTTCGTCCACTTTAATTGTTTGCTTGTTTTAAAAGAAACCGAGAGGTAAGCTTCTTAGACTTTTGTTGATACCTTTTAGTTTGGCCTCTGCCAGAGTCCTTTTGGGTTTTGGCCATCTCTTTTTTTAAGTACTTTATGAAATGACTAGTTTGCCCATATTTTAAATAAGGTATTACACACTCTCCCTCTTAAGAAATTCGGTCTCCGAATTTAAACTAAGAGCATACATGTAGGGTAAAATAAGTGAGGATACTTTGCTCGCATATCATCTTCCATTTCCCAAGTAGCTTCCGTTGAAGTATTGTTTTTCCACAAAACTTTCACGAACACAATATCTTTTCTCCGTAACTTCCTTATTTGACTCTCAACTATAGATATGGGTTCCTCCTCATAGGAAAATTTCTCATGAAGTTGTATAGTTGGTGCCTCAAGCACATGAGAAGCGTCTGGTACATATTTTCGTAGCATAGACACGTGAAACACGGGATGGATAAAAGATAACTCAGGAGGAAGAGCCAAGTTATAAGAAACGGCTCCAACTCGATCAAGTATCTCATACGGTCCTATGAATCTCGGGCTTAACTTTCCACTTTTCCCGAATCGGGTCACGCATTTCATAAGGGAGACTCGCAGGAACACACGGTCCCCAACTGCAGACTGCATATCTCTTTTCCTCTTATCTACATAAGACTTTTTTCTGCTTTGAGATGTGAGCAATCTCTGCCTAATCAACTGAACCTTATCAATAGCTTCTTGTATCAGGTCTGGTCCTAATACCTTAACTTCACCGGCTTTGAAACATCCAACTGGAGAACGACAATGCCTACCATACAAAGCCTCGTAAGGAGCCATTTGAATACTTGCCTGATAACTGTTATTATAAGCAAACTCAGCTAAAGGCAAGAAAGCATCCCAACTACCTCCAAAATCAATAATGCAAGCATGTCCTCCAATATCTGTAAAGTACGTTCATACTGACCGTTAGTCTGAGGATGGAATCCGGTGCTAAGGTCTACTCTGGTACCCAATTCTTTTTGAAAGGACCTCTAAAAGTGGGAAGTGAACTGTGATCTTCTGTCAGAGATAATGGATAGTGGAACCCCATGAAGTCGGTCAACTTCATTCATGTATAACTGTGCATATATTGGCAAAAAGTGCGCTGACTTTGTAAGCCGATCAATAATTACCCGTACTGAATCATAACCTTTCAGTGTACGAGGTAAGCCAGTCACAAAATCTATGGTAACTCTCTCCCATTTCCACTCCGGGATCTCAAGCCGATGTAGTAGTCCTGCGGGCCGCTAGTGCTCAGCCTTAACCTGCTGACAAGTCAAACAACTAGCAACAAAGTTAGAAATATATTTCTTCATACCTTCCCACCAATATAATTTCTTCAGGTCACGGTACATCTTAATGGATCTAGGATGTATAGTGCATCTAGAATGGTGAGCTTCCTCGAGAATAACTCGTCTTAGCCCATCAATTTCTGGTACATGTTGACACCCAATTTCGTCCCATGATTTAATTAACGGCTAAATTATTTAAATGAGAATCAATTATGAAAATAAAATTAAAATTAGAATTAGATAATTAAAATTATTTGAATTAAGATTAATTAATTAAATTTAATTAAAGTAAATTAACTAATTTCAAAAGAAGGCTAATTTCGTTCAAAGTCCTACAGATTTTCCTACCCGTGCAATTCACATCCTTTCTCTAATTAATCTTTGGTTGAGGCTAGAATCTTTCTTAGTCCCAAATTTAGCCTATATTCGCAATACAATATATACACCATATACATGCATACACCTCAGTTAGCCCATTATACACACACGACCCGGCCCACTTCCATTTCCCCAAAACCATCAGCCCATTCCCTTATCTCCCTAATCAGAATCCCTTACCCCTAACCCGATTTCTCCCCAGAACCCGTCGATTAACCCTAATCCCTTCCCCTTAATCCCAATTTCCCTTCAAAACCTTGAATCCGTCCAAGAAGCTTGTACTTGCTGGTCCCCTCCTTCTTTCCACCTCACCAATTTCGTACCAAAACCGCATCTCGAATCTCCATCGTCCATTTCAAAATCGCGGATCAATCCGAGCCATCAATTCCGTTCCAACGTTCATTTTCCTTAGAGATAAGGGTGTAATGGTACAATCCCTAAGGGGATGGGACCATTTCACCCTCGTCTCAAAAGGATAAGGCATAAAAGAGGCAATGTTGGATGGGGAAATTCAAAAAAAAAAACCTGAAAACCCTAAAGCTCAGGTATATATATTCTTATTTTGGTTCATTTTTGAGGGGGGGTTCTGATTTTGGGCATAATATTTTTCTTAGTTTGAATCTTTTAAAATACACATGGCATAATTGTTTCTATTCGGGGATTAAAGAAAAACATTATTTTTCGAGTATATTGTCGCTTCGTTATACTGGTCGTCGACCTTGCTCGCGTCGCTCTTGTTCGAGTCGTTTTCTTTGGCTCATCGCTTTAGTTCACTGCCTTGCACAAGGTCAGTGACTTCTCATTTTCTTATATATTTTCAGTTTTATAATGTGAATTTGCTCAGTTTGATTTTAACTCAAGATATGTCAGCATGTATAAAATGGAGAACACAGTCTATAGAAAACACTAGAATCTTAAAAAGGGTGTTATTGTTTGGATCTTGATATCTGCTTGATTTTCAGTTGTGTTTTCCTGTTTGATTTAAATCAAAAGTTGTTCCTTTCAGTTCTTATCTTATTTCTGAAATGCGGCAGTAGTTGGTTCTGTTTTTTCTATGGGGGAGTAGAAGATGTCAATGGTGGTTCTGTGAGATTAAGTGTAGGGTTGTTCCTGGATTCTGTTATAATTTCAGTTATGGTGAGTGTGTGTATGTGAGGGTCTGTGAGTATGGAAATAGCATGTTGGTGTTCTGAGGGGCTTGTAGGTGTTTCTGGAGATATATTAGGCTTTGAAAGAGTCTTCAGGATGTTGTTGCTCTGTCCTTGGTTGCTGCAGGTTGCCAGGGGAGCCTAAGGGAGTCAGGGAGGATCTGTTGTGTGTAGGAGCATCGGAGGCTGTGAATTTGGGAGTCTGTGCAGGTAGTAGAAGAGTCCAGGAGGTGGGTTGATTAAGTGAAGGTAGTTTAGTGAATCTGGTATGGTAAAGCTCAAGGTTGTAGGTCTGACTCTAGTTTGGTTCCTGGTTACCTTGAGCTTAAAAGGGGCTGTTCTGTTTCCTTGTTTGTCTGGGGGTTCCTGGAGTTGTTCAGGAGGGAGTATTGTTTTTGTTTCTATGGGGGAGTCTTGAAGTGGAAATGGATGCAACAGGGGTGATAGTCTGTGAGTTCTGAGAGTATTGCAGATTTAGGAGAGGTGTGTAGGGGTTCTAAGTGGCATTCAAGCTTTGTTGGTAAGAGTAGAGTGAGGTCAGGAGGTCTATAGGTGTTAAAGGAGATGCAGGCAGTGAAGGAGTAGTGGGAGAGTTTCAGGGAGTAGTAGTAGGAAGATATAGGCAGTAGGAGTTCAAGATTGATTTGGTTCTGTGAGGTTGTGAAGTGGATGGTTCTCTGTCTTGAAGGTCATGTCAGCAGGAGTTCAGGGTATGTGAAGTTGGCTTGTGCGTGAGTGAGGGAGCTTGAGATGATGCTGCAGGGTCTATGTTAGTATGCAGATGTTGCAAGTAGGTAGTTTAGGTGTTCTGGAGGTTGAAAAGGTTCAGGATATTCGTTGAGTTCTGCTGTGCTCATTGCAGTTGAAGATGTATGTGCTAGAATGATGTTTCTTTGAAATCGCAGTTAGTTTGGACCGTTAAAGCTGCTAGAATATTAAGAAAATATTTTCTGGAAGCCTGCTTGTATAAATATCTTAATTCCTCAGAGTGGTGCTACTGCTCATATTCGAATAGAAAGAATTTCAGATGGACGTTTGTAAGGGTGTATTAGACTTCAGGGATGTCTCAAGTTGCTTTTAGTAGACTGTGATATACTCCATGCATATTAGTGTTGATTTACTCGGTTTAACCTCTGTTTATGACCCTCGGCTACTAGCTTTACAACTATTTTTGTTTTCTCCTACTATTGCTAATCTTTTGGTTATGAGGTAAATTTAATAAGAGGATCAGATTTTATTAGTCTCACGGTTTTAAGTTGGATATTAAGTCATTTTTGCATAACGTTGTCTTGGAATTCAATTGCTGTATTACTTTTAGAATCTAGTTGGAAATCTTCATTTGCTGCCATCTATTCAATGTCAATTTCAACTACTATTTGGTCAGTTCACTTATTGGTTCTTCTTGGCTTGCTGTTCGTTTTGTCATTTATGTTTGTTGAAGTTTTTCTTATTGTTACATGTACTAATCTTTATTTTCCTTTCTTTGCATAATCTACTTTTGGGGACGAGTTCGAGTGGGTTAAAACTCACAAATTGGGACGGCTGTTTGCATTTGAAGTTATTTGATCCACTTCGCATTTTCGGGCCTTGATATCCCTGAAAATGTAAAAGAAAAAGGGAAAATCACAAAGTTCAAGGCTCAATGATTGAGTTTGCGCTTCCGGGTTCTATCTTCTAAACTCCATCCTTCCCCGCTCCCTTAGAAAATGCATGTTGTATAGGACTTCCCCATAGACCGGATCGAGAGCCTTATAGGATAGAAATGATATTTGCATTGTGAATAATTATTGTATATCACTTAAATTATTTTTATATGAACGCTTTGTATCATTTCTTTGCGAATCGCCAATTAATTTATGGATGTTTAGAATTATTTGTCAATTAATGAGTGCAAATAAAATTCGATTAAAATCGTACCCTCGTCATAATTCGCATTTGAATTGCTTCTTTATTTATTATATTAAATATTCAATTTTTTATTTATCTAATCTAATTTATTTATTTAGTTAATCAATTAAATTTTAATCCATTATTTATTTATTTTCTTAATCTAATTTATTTAAGTTCAATTAATCATTTATTTATTTAATCAATTGAATATTTATATATTTATTTAATTAATCAATTATTATTCATTTACTCCTTTACTTAATTAAAATTTATGAGTATTCATTTATTTAATTAAGTTATTTATTTGCCTATTTAGCTATTTATTCAATCAATTAATTAATCCCTTTATTATCATCCAATTATTTATCTAATGTATTTTATTTAATTATCTAACTTCATTTAACCTTTACTTATTTAATTAATTAATTAATTGATTATTATTTCATTATTTATTTAATTAATCTTAAATTGGATCATTTATTTATCTAAGTATCGGCATAATTAAAATCTTATCTTATTTATATTATATTATTCATTATCTATTTATTTTTATTATTTAAAGTTTATTCTAAATTGATTATCGTTAAGTAAAATTCGTGAAAATTGCCGGATTAACCGCTTTTAGCGGATTTTCGAAAGTGCTCCCGTAATAAGGACCTTCTTTTGAATTTAATAGAACCACTTACCTAAGAATCTCTGATTTTAATTTAAATTCTTTTAAATAAAGAATAAATTGCACTCTTTAATTAACTTAGGTTCCTAATAATCCTTAAATTAGGTGGCGACTCCAAAGAAAACCCTTTGGAGTCCCATTTTGTTGAAAAATACCCGAAACCTATCTTTTCGTAAAGAAAGGGTAATTTTTGGGGTTCAACAGCGTGGCGACTCCGCTGGGGATACGCAAATGGTTCTAACCAGAAGATTTTCACGAATTTGATTTATTTATATATGTGTTGATTGTATGTATGCGTAGCTTAACTCATTGTTTGTTTTCATGCCTAAACTAGTATGCGTAGAATTTATTGTTGTGAATTGTATTGAAGCATGTTCTTTTATTTGTGCATAGTCCGCATTCCGTTCATATTTCCTCCCTCATGGAGCCTGTCAATTCTCTTTCATCTCCTCGATTTCATCACGGGGGGCCCGCATGACGAGCAATAGTACAGGAAGGGCATTGCCCTTCCTAGGTCTCTGAATTTCTTTCGTGTCACCAAAGTTAGTTGGGGTATGGTTTGCCTGGTTTTGTCATGGCCGGTTTTACTGGTTTATGGGGCCAGGTTTATCCCGCATAGGTCTGAATCAGCCTCAACCGTTAGCCCACTCTTAGAAGGAGATTAGGTCATGCATGCATATACGCCTTAGTTTGGACCCGGTCCTTAATACCGTTTCCAGGAATTAAGAAACCGCCCTTTTGTCAACGGGTTCTTGAACCCAACGACAATGCATATTATGTGCTGTGTGATAACGAATCCTCAGTCCTAACCATGTTTTGAGCGAAATCAGATTTAGAATTTTGTCTCTTATGTTGTCTTTTAGGTCAGAAAATGGAAGAATTTAGCAGAATTGAGATCATAATGCAGATTTTTGTGAACAAGGTAGAATTGTAGTCGGGGAAAGCTAGGCGGATTTGGTTGGCTTGTGTTTTGGAGATGGTCTGATGTAGTGAGATCTAATAGGCGAAGCCCCTGGTGTCTTTAAAAGGATCGGTGGGGTCCCTCTCGTAAATGGCTTTGCGTGTGTGCAGGCCTATGTTGATTATCCAGCTGCAACTTTATAAAATTGAAGTATGCTTGTCGCATACTAGGAGAGCGAAGCCCCTATGTCTTTGAATGACCATTGGGGTCCCTCCTTGAAGACCAGTGCGGTCTTGGCTACCTAGGAAACTGAGAGACTTGATTAAAGCCGAGGACCAGTGAGGAGCATTATGAACAAGGTTTGTGAGCCTTGAAAAACCTAGGAAGCTGAGAGGCTTGTCTAAAGCCGAGGACCAGTGAGGTTTTATTTTGAAAGGCCGATTGGCGCCTTTTATGACTTGCAGTCTGGTATTGTGAAGGCAGTTGGAAATCTCACCCTTGGATGTTATGAAATAATTAGGAGTTGTGCTTGGAGGAGCGTTGATGTTTGCAAAAGGTATAGAGGTTTGTTTCGGGTTTTAGGCATTTGGGTTTAGAAATTTGGTGCAGATGTTGTAGAGAGCAGGAGCTGTGTCAAAACTTCGAGTTGACACCAGTTTTTTTTGGAAGTTAGTTGGGATAATGGAATTGCAATGTCGAGGCGGAGAGCTGATTGTTATCGATTATTGTTATTATTTATCACTTACTCTAAATCTGAATTGCTCAAAACTGGCATGAACTATTTTTCGTTACCATTTGTTTTCGCGTCTTAGGCCCACCTCTGGCAAAGAGGCACCTTACAGAGTAGGAAGCGTTCGCATTTTTATTTACACTCAACTACTTGTGTTTGCCACATGTCAACTTGTTTAAAATGCAAAGCGCTACGTGATGCGCGCTACGTGATTTGTGTGCAATTTTGCCAATGACATGCAAACTAACATGGCTACTTTTGAACTTTTCCTTTTGTTTTGTTTATCCCCCATTCAGAGGTTTGATTTGTGCTGATTTAAGCTGGCTGATCACTCCTATTACACAAGGACAAAGGACCAATCTGCATACTGGTACACATTTCCACAACTGACAATGACTGGAATAGATGATGAACCTCGCAATACCGAGAAAAATCTTACAACTCCTGAATCATCAAGAGGAAATGTCATTATTGCTCAAGACGAACTGATTCTTGAAATGGCTAAGGAACTACAGATGCTAAAAGATGAGCTGGCTGCGGTAAAAGGGCAAACTCCTAAAAACACGCCGCTGCGTGGGCCCGATGCATCACACTCTCTGGTTCAAATGGGGCAATCTCTGAACTCAATTGATGGGGTCGCCAATATGAACACACCTTTGAACACCCACAATTCTCTAAAAGCACCAGTCCACCAAAGCAACTTGCCACTTCTCCAAGCTCCACCTCCAAATAACGCTCAATCTAGCCAAACAATTAACCGACCACCCATCTACCCATCACATCAACAACACCCATCATACACCCCGCACCCTGCCAATACTTATTATCAGACAAACACTCCATATCCATACCAAACCTCCACTTACCAAAATGAACCCATCCCACAAGCATATACTGAAAATCCACCCGCACCATTAGTCCAAGTGGCTGTATCTGGCGGGCAAGATGTTCCTATTGTGCAACTTGATGATTACACCAATCCTCCTTATGTGAAGTTTCAAAATGGTGTTAGAAGAGCCGAAATAGCAGTCGATGGGGTGAAGATTTGGAGAAAAAGGTACAAGGTTGGGTAATGAGTGCTCTTAGCAAAGCATCAAAAGGCAAGGACAAGGAAAGTCTAGAATATGAAGATTTGTGCGTTCATCCTGGGATTGAATACCCAGAAGGGTACAAAGTACCAAAGTTTGTTAAGTTTGATGGCAAAGGCAACCCCCGAGCCCATTTGAGAAGGTACTGTGAAACCTTGGGAGTGGGAAAGAATGAAGAGCTCCGTATGAAATTATTCATTCATAGTCTTGAAGGCGAAGCTTTAGACTGGTACTCCGAGCAGGATCCCTCAAAATGGATTAACTGGAGGAGTATGACTCACGACTTCATGGAGCGTTTTGGTTTCTATGCTGAAATACCATTAGATCGGTTGGCTATTGCAAGGTTTAAGAAGAAGACGACCGAGACTTTTAGGGAATACGCGGTACGTTGGAGGAGTGAGGCGGCCAAAGTTAAGCCTCCTATGAGTGAGGAAGAGTTTGTGGGACATTTCATCGAGACATTGGATGAATTCTACTATGATCGAATGGCATCCATGACTAACTCTACTTTTGCCAATCTAGTGAAAACGGGGGAGATGTATGAAGCTGGTTTGAAATCTGGTAGGATCACCAATTTGGCCGCTTTGCAAGCTACAAGTAAAGCAATCCAGTCTGGGTCTGGTAATGGCTTTAACAAAAAGAAGAAAGAGGAAGTGGGAGCTGTTGTGGGAGACATCGAGCGTCGACCGGCTGGAAAGTTGAATTTTGACAATTCGTCTGCTTTTCCCGCCTACCAAAGCCCATACTACCCAAATTACCCCACTCACTACCAGATGCCACCTGTTCCTTATCCGGTTTATAATGCACAAGCAAATTACTACCAACCTAGAGCGCATGCACCTAATCAATACCCTCGTCAGCCAAATTTTCAAGCACCCCAAAATTACCAGCCTCGTCCTCCTGTTCGTCCCAATGTGCAAGGGTTTAATCAGAATTACGAAAGGAGAGCAACCAAGACCTATACTCCTATAGCCGAGTCATATGGCCAGCATTTTGAGAGATTAAGAAATGCGGGAGTTGTGCAGCCTATCCCTGATAACACTCCAAACCCACCTCCGAAATGGTATGATGCAAATAAGCACTGTGCTTATCACTCAGGGGCAGCCGGCCATGATATCGAGAGATGTTATACTTTCAAAGACAAGGTCGAGGGTTTAATCAAAGCAGGCACCATTCAACTCACTGGCACTCAGCCAAATGTGCATGATAATCCTCTTCCCAATCATGGTAACAATGCAGTTAATATGATTTCTCTTGAGGAAGAACGAAATCTGAAGGGCACCATAGTCTCTATCTATGATGTAAAGGTTGATAATATTGCTTTTAAAGTGCCTAAGCAAGAACTAACTCTATTGCCAAAGAAAGGGGGAACTTTTGGCCTAGGTGGCAACCCCGCTGAAGGAAAGATGGGAAAGGTTGAGTCTGAGAAGAAGCCGACTAGTGTCATGCTACAGCCTCTTTTACCATTGAACCAGTCATTTGTCCAAGCACCAGAAATGGCCATGCAGAATTTGATTGAAGGTGTTGGTAGCCTATTCTTGAATGATGGATTGAAATGAAGTGCAACTATTGAAGATTTTGAGAAAGAGCCACATGTGCAGAATGCTGAACCAAGTGATGTGATGGCTAATTGGACTTGTGGTCCAAAAGAGACTTGATGAATGAACTCGTTATTTTTGCTTTGGCATCACAGTCAGCTTGAGGCCCTGAACTGTGTTTTGCACTTTGTTTATGTTTATGTCTATGTCTTTCAAATAACTCTTTTAAATCCTGCATGTTTACTTTTATGTTGTATGCCTCCCTAAATTAGGTTTTGAATAAACAAATGCACTGCATTCCTACCTCATTATTTTGCTATACTTTAATTATTTAATGTGCTTTATTATTTACTTCTGATTGATATACTTACTACTGTTTCAAATTAAAAACAAAACTTGCTTGAACTTTGCTTGTGATCTATAACAAAACAGCTGAACGATTTAAGGATGATGCACTGGAAGGTTACTTTTTGCACTCTTTGGATATTACATTGCCGTTAGAACTTCAAACTGGGGCAGCTTTATTTGCCGGCAATTGGAGCCGAAGCGGTTTTTCTATACAAATGGAAGTCCTTTATTTGAGAAACCATTCAAGAAGATAAGTTGGAAGATGTTGAATGCACAAAGAGAAGATTTGAATAGTTTACTTCAAACCGGGGCAATTGGTATTGAAGAATCTCTTTCCTAACTAAGAAGAAGCAATGGGAAAATTTGCGCCAAGTTGGCAATGTCATTATGTGGAAGAACACTAATACTGGTAGATATTCGTGATCAAGTTTGGCCTAAGATAATCAGCACAGATTTTGTCAAGAGATACTATGTCTGAAGCAACCGCAAGTTAGCATTTGTTTGGATGTAATCTTTGATGTAATGCGAACTACGCGTAACCTGATTCCCGAGGCGGGATACGTAGGCAACTCATATAGAGTTCGGTTGCACTAGCACAGGAATCCCCTATTTCTTCTTTTATGTATTTTGAACTACTCCTGACCTGATTCCTGGAATGGCAACAGGATAAGTAGGCAATCCCCGTCGGATTCAGTCAAAATATTGTAACACTTTAGGCTTGTTTATCTTTTATGATGTAATGCCGAACTATGCATCTGGGCAGATGTGTGGATTTTCCAATTCGAATACGGCTTCGTACTTAGATTGCCATACTTTCCCAAAAATCTTTATGTAAGCAGAACTACGCACAGTCTGATTCCCGTGGAGGGATACGTAGGCGCTCTTAACGGGCTCGACTCCATAATATTAAAATTTTCATTCTCCCCTAAGGCAAGCAACTGGGGTAATTTTGCCAGATAATTCGAGGATTTGAGAGATAGCAACTGGGGCAATTTTGCAAAGATAATTTGAAGATATGGAAGATAGAAACTGGGGCAATTTTGCCAGATAATTCAAAGATTTGAGAGATAGCAACTGGGGCAATTTTTGCAAAGATAATTTGAAGATATGGAAGATAGAAACTGGGGCAAATTTTGCAATAGAGTTCAAAGGCATAAAGATTATAACTGGGGCAGATTTTTGCAAAATTGGTATGGCTTATCAAAGGATTAAGTGGCAAAGTTCTAAAAGTATTCGAGATTAGCATAAGTTGCAAAGACAAATGACGTTCAGTTTGTTTCAAGATATGTCATGAGTTTGGGTTAAAGCAGAAATTTTAAATGCATTATAACTTCGGTCGTGTATCAATGATTATTTATTTTATCAAATTACTTTATTTTGCCTCTATCTTGAAATATTATACAATATTGAGTTCATAAATCAAGTCTCTGAGTATAATTTGCAAGCCCAAGTCTGAAGAAGAACGAGGGAGCAGTGGCAGCAAGTTCAAGATGAATCAGCACAAATCAAACGCCCCTACCCAAAACTAACAAATTTTGTTTGAGAGCAGGAACGAGAAAGCTTGCAATGAAAAGATCATTCGCATTATCGATGAACAATTTATTGAATGCGCGTCCAAAGTTGCCTTGTATATTGCGTCGCATTGCTTTTTTTCATAACTTAAAGCATTATGCTTTGTCATGAGTTATTGTCGAACATGCGGCATTTCTACCCCCTATGACTTTCTGAAACGACCCCGGTTAGTCGTTTCGGAAGTTAGGACTCCGATTGGCGTGCCGATAATTTTAAAATGTTTATAATATCCATTGGGACTTATCTGTAAAATTTGAGCTAAATCAGACCTCGTTTGGTAGGCATCGGAAGAAGGTTTCAGTTTTTATTGCCAACAAATATTAAAAAGAGATTTTCGAGCTCGATTTTTGTCGAATGAGCTCCGATTCGAAATTCGAAAGCGCCGTTAGGTTCATATGATTATTTGTAATTTTTGTAAACTTTCGAAAGTGAATTTCGATGTTGTTCGGCTAGTTTCCGCTAAAATGCCGAAAGTTAAATAATTTGACCTTTTTCATTTAAATTCGCATTTTGAGTTTCGGGAGTCCAAGTTGAGATCCGTCTTCGCGAGTATGTTACATATATTTTGTATAACTTGTATGCAAAATTTGGAATTATTTCGAATATCGTAGTGTACCGTTTTAATTTTTACCGTAACTGCGAATTTTAAAAAAAAAAAGAAAAAAAAAAGGGAAAAAGACGAAAAAGGAAAAAAAGACAAAAATGGAAAGGGAGTCCATGAGCTTGGCGGCGATACTAAGGGATATATATCCCTTAGTTCTTAATAGATCAGTAAGCCGAATAGGAACAGAGAAAAAATGAAATGACTGCAGTGGAAAAAAATGCCAGAAAATGAGAAAAGGGGCCGGAGAAAAATAGTATTTTCACCCCAGAACATTCAGGTAATGATCCTAATATAGTATTTGAGTTTATTACGTGTGTTTAAATATATTTTTGCGGTAAAAACAGGAATATTAGACATCGCCTTAATGACGTAAATTAATAGTTTAAAGGGTCAAATGGACCCCGATAATGGAATTGAATATATATTCGTACTCAGTAAGTTACGGGCAACATATAAATATTAATTATTTGGGATTCGGTTATGTGACCTTAAACCCTGTACATAGGCCTGGCCTGCGTATTGCGTATGCCAATAGGGTATCAGGCTCCTAACCGGATTGCCCTAAAATGTGAGGAATGAAGCCTTTAGCCTAATTTGATATATTTTTCTGCTTATTGAATAGAGTGGGATCGTTTGGCAATGAAACCAAAGGATAAAGCGGTTATTGATTAGCAGAGCTAACTTTTGGAAGAGGTAAGTGTTTATATCCATTTCTTTGGAGGCACCTGGCCTCGTGGATTTTCTACCACGTGTTCCTTACATGTGTAGATGCCGATAGGCGTACTCCTTACGCCTCAGCCTTAGATTACATTGTATATTATATGTTATGTCCTGTTGCTGGTATTGCATTGAAGATCTGAGCATTGTACCCTGGGTGTGAGTTGGCATCTACTTCCCGGCTGTCGATGAGAGTCCCGCGCCGGTGAAGGGTTATTATTGCATCACATTGCATTCATATGCATTATATGTCATTCATATGCATTACATTGCATATCATATTGGGTGCAGGAGTATTCCGCTCCATTGGATCATATTGAGGGTAGGAGTATTCCGCCCCAGGAGCAGGAGTATTCCGCTCCATCATATTATATTGAGGGTAGGAGGATTCCACCCCAGGAGAGTGCAGGAGTATTCCGCCTCAGCTTTACATTATATCGGGTGCAGGAGTATTCCGCCCCAAGAGAGTGCAGGAGTATTCCGCCTCTGGTTTATATTATATCGCGTGCAGGAGTATTCCGCCCCAGGAGCAGGAGTATTCCGCTCCAGTTGGTTATCATATTGGATTCCCCTCGAATGCAGGAGTATTCCGCTTCGAGATGGGATAACGGGCACATGTGACCCTTTGCATCACATTTCATTTCATTTCATCTCATTTCATACCATTTGGTAGACTTACGATACATGACTACTGTCCTACTTATATGTGCATTGCTTATTTGTTGATATATTTCTGGCTCGTATCCCCGGTTGAGTTTATGGTTTCATACGTGTTTCCGGTTGTTATCTGGCTTTGCCTTTTTATAATTTAAATAAGAGGAATTTGGTTTATCTGTTTCTTCTCCCTGGCTAGCTATCCTATTCTTTGAGGTGGCTAGTCTGCCCCACTTATTGAGTCCTTTTGACTCACCCTTGTTTGTTGTTTGTTTCTTGTCTATCTATTTCGTTTCGGCAGGTTCGCTCCAGGATTGAGCTCGCCACGTTGTGTAGGAGCGAAGACGACTTCAGCTGTCAGGGTGAGCCAGCTCTTATTCCGGATGGCCACCAATTTATTGGTTATTATTTCAGTTACATCTTGCTCCCTTCAGGAGGTATTTGTCTTCTTTGTTCTCTTAGATGTCTAGTCTGGATAACCCTAAACCTAGTATGTTGGGCAGTCAGCTGTAATTTCTTTTGTACAACTTAAAGATATCAGTATGTCTGTGTTTTTGTTTTAAGTCTTGTCCTTATTTATGAATTATTATATTTATTTTCCTAATTTAATTGGTAAGGGTTCGCCCGACGGGTCTAGGGGAGGATGTCGGGTGCCCGCACGGCCTAACCGGATTCTGGGTCGTGTCACTTTCATCCCTAATAGGCGACAAAGCCGAGGCTGGTTTTGTGTTTTCAAAACTAAGCCAAATAGGGCATCGCCTTGTTTTAGTTGATAATCCGCACAAGGCCATCCTTGTTGGATTATCTCGCCAATTGATTTATCAATGGCTATCGCACTGACTACATTTCCGCACTACTCTGCTTTGCACTTGCTTTAAAAAGTTAATTCCTTGTCTTACTCTTTCAGGTTGACCACCAGGCGGGGCTTCTCCTTGTTGGACTTTCACGCCTATTGATTCGCTAAATCGCTTTTGCGTTGCTTTACACTTTACGCTAAATTGCTTTGCACTTGCTTTCAATTATGCCTTTGCACCTGCTTTATATTATAACTTGCTTTACTTTCAGGTTAACAGGTCAGCCCTGAGACCCTCCTTGCTTTGTGCCGGATTGGATCACCAGCTGATTTGTAGACAATCAATTCCAAGACCCTCTTTGCTGCGTGCCCGACCGGCTTGCCAGTTGATTTGTCAAGATTGTTCAAATTGCTTTGCACTTGCTTTAAATTATGCCTTCGCATTTTCTTTGTATTACGTCTTGTTTTACTTTTCAGGTTAACAGGTCAGTCCCGAGACCCTCCTTGCTTCGTGCCGGACCGGTTCGCCAGCTGATTTGTTCGACAATCAAACCCAAGACCCTACTTGCTTCATGCCCGACCGGCTTGCCAGTTGATTTGTCATGCTTGTTGAAAAGGATTTGCATTATGCCTTCGCACTTGCTTTATTGTTTCGCCAGTTGATTGGAAGACAATCTATCAAAGATATTGCACCTTGCACTTACAAATTACGTCATGCCTACCGTAAGCAATCGGGGGCCTTATTATGAGTCTATCGTGAGCAAGCGAAGACTTCATTAGCATTGAAGCCTACCATAAGCAATTGGAGGCCTTATTTTGAAGCCTATCATAAGCAATTGAAGGCTCTTTTATCATTGATCCTACCGTAAGCAATCGGGGGGTCTTTTTATCAAGTCTATCGTGAGCAAGCGAAGACTTCATTAGCATTGAAGCCTACCATAAGCAATTGGAGGCCTTATTTTGAAGCCTATCATAAGCAATTGAAGGCTCTTTTATTATTGATTCTACCGTAAGCAATCGAGGAATCTTATTATCAAGTCTATCGTGAGCAAGTGAAGACTTCATTAGCATTGAAGCCTACCATAAGCAATTGGAGGCCTTATTTTGAAGCCTATCATAAGCAATTGAAGGCTCTTTTATTATTGATTCTACCGTAAGCAATCCGGGGAAATTATTATCAAGTCTATCGTGAGCAAGCGAAGACTTCATTAGCATTGAATCCTACCATAAGCAATTGGAGGCCTTGTTCTGAAGCCTTAAGCAATTGAAGGCTCTTTTGTTATTGATCCTACCAATAATGATCAGCCTAAAGGTTCCCCGGGCGGAGTGCCTCATCAGTTGATCGAAAGAAAAAATATTTTGATGATATCACAATCCGCATTTAAAATTTCATGCTATCACTTTATTTATTCCAATGTTACAGTTTATTAGCAGTTGCTCGCTTACCGTTTGTTAAGTCATTACAGAATTTTGGCAAAACCGCAGCAGCATTTGGGGCATAACGTGGAACTTTTCCTTAGCAGTGAACTGGGGCAATTGTTGATATGAGCTAGACTCGTCAACAAGGATTTGAAGAATCGCACTCGAACAAGCAAGTCCTTTCCTAGTGACACGACCCGGAATCCGGTTAGGCCGTGCGGGCACCCGACATCCTCCCCTAGACCCGTCGGGCGAACCCTTATAAATTAAATCAGGAAAATAAATATAACAATTCGTAAATAAGGACAAGACTTAAAACCAAAACACAGACATACCGATACCTCTAAGCTGTACAACAGAAATTACAGCTGACTACCCAACATACTAGGTTTAGGGCTATCCAGACCAGACATCTAAGAGTACAAAAGAAGACAAATACCTCCTGAAGGGAGCAAACTGCGGCTGAAATGATAACCAATAAACTGGTGGCCATCCGAAATAAAAGCTGGCTCACCCTGACAGCTGAAGTCGTCTACGCTCCTTCACAACGCGGCGAACTCAATCCTGGAGCGAACCTGCCGAAACGAAATAGATAGACAAGAAACAAAAACAAACAAGGGTGAGTCAAAAGGACTCAATAAGTGGGGCAGACTAGCCACCTCAAGGAATAGGATAGCTAGCCAGGGAGAAGAAAAACAGATAAACTAAATCCATCTTATTTGAACTATGAACAGGCAGAGCCAGATAATAACTAGAAACACGTATGGAATCACAAACTCATTAACAACCAGTAACGTAAGATAGCCAGAACCTATAGGTATCCCGAACATATCAACAATCAGAAATACATCCTATTGCGGCGTGCAACCCGATCCATATATTCATACTGTCGCGGCGTGCAACCCTATCCACATATTTATACCGTTGCGGCGTGCAACCCGATCCCCGCAACTCAGAATACGAGCCAGAAATACGTAGGCAAACTGAAATATGTCCACTATATGGTATACATACCGCATACACAAAGCACAACACGATAGTCACACAATAGTCAGCACGAGGTGCAATGAAATGGGATGAATGCAGTATGATGCAATGGCGTCACATGTGCCAAATAGATGGAGCGGAATCCTCCTGCTCCGAGGGCGGAATCCTCCTACCCTCAATATGATGCAATAGAGCGGAATCCTCCTGCTCCGAGGGCGGAATCCTCCTACCCTCAATATGATGCAATGGAGCGGAATCCTCCTGCTCCGGGGGCGGAATCCTCCTACCCTCAATATGATGCAATGGAGCGGAATCCTCCTGCTCCGAGGGCGGAATCCTCCTACCCTCAATATGATGCAATGTGCATACGAATGCAACATGATGCAATAATAATCCATCACCAGCGCGGGACTCTCATCGACAGCTGGAAAGTATATACCAACTCATAGCCAAAGTACAATACTCAGATTCTCAATGCAATACCAATAACAGGACATAACATATAATATAGAATATAAATCCAAAGCTAAGGCGTAATGAGTACGCCTATCGGTAGCTACACACGTAAGGAACACGTGGTAGAAAATCCACGAGGCCAGGTGCCTCCAAAGAAATGGATATAAACACTTACCTCTCTCAAAAGTTAGCATTGCGACCAACAACCGCGTTATTTTTTGAATTCATTGCTGAACGATCCCACTGTAATCAATAAGCAGAAAAATATATCACATTAGGCTAAAGGCTTCATTCCTCACATCTTAGGGCAATCCAGGTAGGAACCTGATACCCTATTCGCATACGCAATACGCAGGCCAGGCCTATATACAGGGTTTAAGGCCACATAACCAAATCCCAAATAAATTACATTTATAAGTTGCCCATAACTCACTGAGCACGAATACATAATCAATTTCATTATCGGGGTCCATTTGACCCTTTAAACTATCAATTTACGTCATTAGGGCGATGTCTAATATTCCTATTTTTACCGCAAAAATATATTTAAACACACGTAATAAACTCAAATACTATATTAGGATCATTACCTGAATATTTTGGGGTAAAAATTCTACTTTTCTCCGTCCCCTTTTCTTATTTTCTGGCATTTTTTTCTGATAATTTCTCTGTCTCACGTTTCTGTTTTGTTTGTTCTCCTGTTTCTGTATTCGTTAGTATATATATCAGTTAGGTAGGGGTGATGAAGACCACCGCCTACCTTTTTCCCTTTTTTGTCTTTGTCTTTTTTTTTTTTAATTTTTTTTTTTTTATTTTCTTTTCTTTTCTTTGCGCGACGAAAATTAAAACGGTACCCTGCGATATTCGAAATAATTCCAACTTTTGCATACAAGTTATACAAAATATATGTAACATACTCGCGAAGGCGGATCTCAAATTGGACTCCCGAAACTCAAGATGCGAATTTAAATGGAAAAGAAGTCAAATTATTTAACTTTCGGCATTTTAGCGGAAACTAGCCGAACAACATCGAAATTCACTTTCGAAAGTTTACAAAAATCACAAATAATCATACGAACCTAACGGCGCTTTCAGATTTCAAATCGGAGCTCATTCGGCAAAACCGAGCTCGAAAATCTCTTTTTAATATTTATCGCCAATAAAAACTGAAACCTTCTTCCGATGCCTACCAAACGAGGTCTGATTTAGCTCAAATTTTACAGACATGTCCTAATAGACATTACGAATATTTTAAAAATATCAACACGCCAATCGGAGTCCTAACTTCCGAAACGACTGACCGAGGTCGTTTCATTCTCCTCCACTTAAACTCTCGTTCGTCCTCGAACGAGCCTAAGTCTAAAGCAAGATTCACGCAGATAACAAGAGAACTTGCACAACCTTCATGAGCTACTCACTGGCATTATCTTCTTTATTACAGGATCAGAATCATAACACGCATATCGTACATTTGGAATAAAATATATCTGGATAATATGATAATACCATTGCCCAGCTTATTTCGACTAAACTGACCCTTCCTCGATCACGAGAGGAGAGTTTTACTTTTTCGAAGCAAAGATATACGAAATTCTGGATGGACTAACATGATTCAGCCGAGAATCACCTTTTCGATGTACCTTTCGATATAGAACAGGTCGCTAAAATTAAGAACTAACTCACGCTTGATGCAATAGGGGGAGCTTTTAAAGTACCTTGTCACTACACACTATAGAAGATTTGATGCAAGCTATATTATTTTTACGAACACACTATACACATCTCAGTTGATTTAGTATTACCATTCAGTATTTGGAGGAAGACTCCTCCACTTAAAGCACAAACTCATGCAGCCATTTATATAGGAATAACCATCCTCGCACAGTCTGCTGGACTAAAGAAGATTTAGCTAAAAGCTGAACATAGGCAGACCTAAGCTACCAAAACGCTTTCGAGTTGCCAAACAGCTGCAACTCTCAAGTTCACAACTCCATACCTTTGCCGTAAACACCACCGCCTGATGGATGGTACTTCTATATAAAAATTTCGGCAGAGTTTCCCCTGAAACTGGATGATCCACAAAAACAGAACCAGCACTATACTATACATGGAAATGGATACCCGGATAAACTGATATCCAAAATAATAATATGCTTACCCGGCTACAATAACACGTACTCTGGCTCAACACAGGGAACGTCACAAGCGGCTACCAATCGCCCAAGCTCACTAGTGCCGGACGAAGAAGAAATGGAAATGGACCGAGGATAGAAATAATTAGAGCTTCAGGAAGCTCATCTTCTTATTTCTTGGCTACCAGAGCTAGACTACTTCCGAGTCAGGCTAACCCAAAAATCGCAATTGAAGAAATAGACATTAAATGAGCTTTATGGAAAAACATCCATACTAATTTAACCTCCCAATAAGAAGGAAACTCTGACAATTTACCATAAACCCTTTTATAACCCAGATAAGCTCATGGAAAAACATGACTCTACAAACATCTTGAACCATGGAAGACACATAGATCAAATATTACTTACTAACCACTTTACACCGGAAGAAACGATAACAGTTTCTGATGGTGATGAATTGGGATCTCATTATCCTACCAACACGGAATTCTGAGAAGAGAGGTAAATAGATTTGATATAATAAGAGAAGGTGGCACAACAGGATATCAAGCAGGCAATAGCGACACTCACTATCAAATATCTCATATTTAGACCAGATAAATTGGTAGGGTCTTATAAATGCCAGGAATAAATAATATTTGAAGCTCGCCCCTCTACCGCAACCGATTCTTAATAGAAACGACATCCAAGGAAACCATCGAAATATGATAAGACACACCATTTCCAGATCGATCGAAAGAATCAAATCTTACTCACATTTAAGAGAAGAAAAAAATCCCAGGGTCTACTACATCGGATACCTCAGCATCCCGCCAGACTAGCAGTTCATAAAACTGCCTCTGCGGCTGAGCCGAGCCGCTACCCTGATAATCACCTTCTGAAGAACCACTGCCACAATGCTCTCGACCTCTACTGGATTGTGACATTTCTCTGGCTGATTGAGATCTAAATGGAATCCCCGATGACTGGGAAGGTGCCTGAGGGCGAGAGAAAATACTACTGCCTACTTACCGACGTAAGGGAAAACTTCCCAAAGGATAACCAGACTCATGACAATGATAACATCTTTAGGCTAAAAATGGATGTTGGATAAACTACTAATAGCTATGAATAGAAGACTGGGTCTGATCTTTGACAGATTACTGCGCACTCTAAGAATCTCGCGCCACAAGCTAAGATAACCTGGCAGGTGACTTCCCAAAATAATCAGAACTCTTACCTCCAAATGAGGTACCATGGTTGCCTACTAGGGCCATGGGATCTCTTGCTCTCCCGTTCTAACTCTTCCCGCTCTAACTTATGGTATGCCTCGAACCTTCGGGCAATATTAACAACAACATCAAATAAAATCTAGGCCTCAATTTCTCGAGCCATCCGGGATTTCAAGGAAAAATAAAAGTCGTCAATAAATCTTTGAATCTCTCTAAAGGCTCATGGACTAGTTCTAATACATATTCAGCCATTCTATAGAATTCAATCTCATATTCTGAAACATCAACAGGCTAACCGACAGGCTACCCTGTCTAATCCACTCAAACTGGTAACACTTTTCAT
This sequence comes from Petunia x hybrida, assembly GCA_037355625.1. Taxonomy (NCBI): domain Eukaryota; kingdom Viridiplantae; phylum Streptophyta; class Magnoliopsida; order Solanales; family Solanaceae; genus Petunia; species Petunia x hybrida. The sequence continues at coordinate 489,729 of JBBBVM010000045.1, forward strand.
CTCGTTCGCTACTCGAAAGGAACTTTTCCACGAATCTAGAAGAAAAATCAAACCAAGTTAACTAATAAGAGAGCGGCCCACCAATTCAGGGCTGGACCTTGAAACTGGAAAGAAGATTAATCAACACCACACCGCTCGATATAATCAAGAACCTGAAGGATACGCTGACATCATTTTATTTTAAAAAGAATCATGAGGTTTATCTGATGCATTGCTTAAGAATATCGGAAGGTTCAACCACATAAAATAATGCAACCACTTTGAGCACTCGGACCCAATAATTACATTAGTTACCTACCCAGCCAAAGCAACTGGAGGCACACCACATGGTGCCTCCGGAACATACTTTACGACGGCCATATTAAGAACGGGAACAAGAGCCCTCTAAGTCCGAACATCTGCATCTGCGGTAACCTGATAAGCTGCCTAGCAAATAATAGGTTTTTGCGGTATCTGCGTCGCCAAAATTCTCGTAAAAGCATCGTAGAGAGCCAAGGGAACCACAAGGCCCTACTCCCTTACCCATCGCAAGCTCGTACAACTGGGGCCTCCGTAACTAGGTCGTCAACACGATAAAAACTCTCGGGGCTTCGTCAGTTCTAGCCCCACGCTAGACTGGTTCGTCTTTAACTCATACCGTTTGCTAATTCGTCGCGCGAAGGTTCACAATTACCACGAAGGAATTAATGAAAATACTTTTGCATCCTAGACCGACGCACGATCAGAAAAAAAGAAGCGAAACTTCCTAAATGCCATCATAGCCTCTCGTAGATAAGTACGGACGTCTACGTACCCATCAGCGAGACTCTACTAGACACTGTCATAGTCTGGATAGACTCTAAACCGGGCTCTGATACCAATTGACACGACCCGGAATCCGGTTAGGCCGTGCGGGCACCCGACATCCTCCCCTAGACCCGTCGGGCGAACCCTTATAAATTAAATCAGGAAAATAAATATAACAATTCGTAAATAAGGACAAGACTTAAAACCAAAACACAGACATACCGATACCTCTAAGCTGTACAACAGAAATTACAGCTGACTACCCAACATACTAGGTTTAGGGCTATCCAGACCAGACATCTAAGAGTACAAAAGAAGACAAATACCTCCTGAAGGGAGCAAACTGCGGCTGAAATGATAACCAATAAACTGGTGGCCATCCGAAATAAAAGCTGGCTCACCCTGACAGCTGAAGTCGTCTACGCTCCTTCACAACGCGGCGAACTCAATCCTGGAGCGAACCTGCCGAAACGAAATAGATAGACAAGAAACAAAAACAAACAAGGGTGAGTCAAAAGGACTCAATAAGTGGGGCAGACTAGCCACCTCAAGGAATAGGATAGCTAGCCAGGGAGAAGAAAAACAGATAAACTAAATCCATCTTATTTGAACTATGAACAGGCAGAGCCAGATAATAACTAGAAACACGTATGGAATCACAAACTCATTAACAACCAGTAACGTAAGATAGCCAGAACCTATAGGTATCCCGAACATATCAACAATCAGAAATACATCCTATTGCGGCGTGCAACCCGATCCATATATTCATACTGTCGCGGCGTGCAACCCTATCCACATATTTATACCGTTGCGGCGTGCAACCCGATCCCCGCAACTCAGAATACGAGCCAGAAATACGTAGGCAAACTGAAATATGTCCACTATATGGTATACATACCGCATACACAAAGCACAACACGATAGTCACACAATAGTCAGCACGAGGTGCAATGAAATGGGATGAATGCAGTATGATGCAATGGCGTCACATGTGCCAAATAGATGGAGCGGAATCCTCCTGCTCCGAGGGCGGAATCCTCCTACCCTCAATATGATGCAATAGAGCGGAATCCTCCTGCTCCGAGGGCGGAATCCTCCTACCCTCAATATGATGCAATGGAGCGGAATCCTCCTGCTCCGGGGGCGGAATCCTCCTACCCTCAATATGATGCAATGGAGCGGAATCCTCCTGCTCCGAGGGCGGAATCCTCCTACCCTCAATATGATGCAATGTGCATACGAATGCAACATGATGCAATAATAATCCATCACCAGCGCGGGACTCTCATCGACAGCTGGAAAGTATATACCAACTCATAGCCAAAGTACAATACTCAGATTCTCAATGCAATACCAATAACAGGACATAACATATAATATAGAATATAAATCCAAAGCTAAGGCGTAATGAGTACGCCTATCGGCAGCTACACACGTAAGGAACACGTGGTAGAAAATCCACGAGGCCAGGTGCCTCCAAAGAAATGGATATAAACACTTACCTCTCTCAAAAGTTAGCATTGCGACCAACAACCGCGTTATTTTTTGAATTCATTGCTGAACGATCCCACTGTAATCAATAAGCAGAAAAATATATCACATTAGGCTAAAGGCTTCATTCCTCACATCTTAGGGCAATCCAGGTAGGAACCTGATACCCTATTCGCATACGCAATACGCAGGCCAGGCCTATATACAGGGTTTAAGGCCACATAACCAAATCCCAAATAAATTACATTTATAAGTTGCCCATAACTCACTGAGCACGAATACATAATCAATTTCATTATCGGGGTCCATTTGACCCTTTAAACTATCAATTTACGTCATTAGGGCGATGTCTAATATTCCTATTTTTACCGCAAAAATATATTTAAACACACGTAATAAACTCAAATACTATATTAGGATCATTACCTGAATATTTTGGGGTAAAAATTCTACTTTTCTCCGTCCCCTTTTCTTATTTTCTGGCATTTTTTTCTGATAATTTCTCTGTCTCACGTTTCTGTTTTGTTTGTTCTCCTGTTTCTGTATTCGTTAGTATATATATCAGTTAGGTAGGGGTGATGAAGACCACCGCCTACCTTTTTCCCTTTTTTGTCTTTGTCTTTTTTTTTTTTAATTTTTTTTTTTTATTTTCTTTTCTTTTCTTTGCGCGACGAAAATTAAAACGGTACCCTGCGATATTCGAAATAATTCCAACTTTTGCATACAAGTTATACAAAATATATGTAACATACTCGCGAAGGCGGATCTCAAATTGGACTCCCGAAACTCAAGATGCGAATTTAAATGGAAAAGAAGTCAAATTATTTAACTTTCGGCATTTTAGCGGAAACTAGCCGAACAACATCGAAATTCACTTTCGAAAGTTTACAAAAATCACAAATAATCATACGAACCTAACGGCGCTTTCAGATTTCAAATCGGAGCTCATTCGGCAAAACCGAGCTCGAAAATCTCTTTTTAATATTTATCGCCAATAAAAACTGAAACCTTCTTCCGATGCCTACCAAACGAGGTCTGATTTAGCTCAAATTTTACAGACATGTCCTAATAGACATTACGAATATTTTAAAAATATCAACACGCCAATCGGAGTCCTAACTTCCGAAACGACTGACCGAGGTCGTTTCACCTAGTCTTTCATTTCAGATAAGATGTCAGTTTGAATTCTTTCCTATTTCGTGCGTCATTTTCTGTCAATCGTGCGAGTTTCGTGCCTAAGTGTCGTCGAACTACATATGGCCTGATTCTCTTTCAGCCCGAGATATGTAGGCAACTCAGAAATCGGAGTTCGGCCATGTCCATAAGCCTCGCCTTTTGGTCCGTGGAATAAAAAGTCTTGGTTTTATCGGGACAAAATTGGTTTCTCGTCAACTTCTTTACCCTAAAAACTCTTTCATCCTTTTTCGGGTAAAGAGGGGCAGCTGTTGACACCTAATTTCGTTCCATGATTTAATTAACGGCTAAATTATTTAAATGAGAATCAATTATGAAAATAAAATTAAAATTAGAATTAGATAATTAAAATTATTTGAATTAAGATTAATTAATTAAATTTAATTAAAGTAAATTAAATAATTTCAAAAGAAGGCTAATTTCGTTCAAAGTCCTACAGATTTTCCTACCCGTGCAGTTCACATCCTTTCTTTAATTAATCTTTGGTTGAGGCTAGAATCTTTCTTAGTCCCAAATTTAGCCTATATTCGCAATACAATATATACACCATATACATGCATACACCTCAGTTAGCCCATTATACACACACGACCCGGCCCACTTCCATTTCCCCAAAACCATCAGCCCATTCCCTTATCTCCCTAATCAGAATCCCTTACCCCTAACCTGATTTCTCCCCAGAACCCGTCGATTAACCCTAATCCCTTCCCCTTAATCCCAATTTCCCTTCAAAACCTTGAATCCGTCCAAGAAGCTTGTACTTGCTGGTCCCCTCCTTCTTTCCACCTCACCAATTTCGTACCAAAACCGCATCTCGAATCTCCATCGTCCATTTCAAAATCGCGGATCAATCCGACCCATCAATTCCGTTCCAACGTTCATTTTCCTTAGAGATAAGGGTGTAATGGTACAATCCCTAAGGGGATGGGACCATTTCACCCTCGTCTCAAAAGGATAAGGCACAAAAGAGGCAAGGTTGGATGGGGAAATTCAAAAAAAAGAACCTGAAAACCCTAAAGCTCAGGTATATATATTCTTATTTTGGTTCATTTTTGAGGGGGAGTTCTGATTTTGGGCATAATATTTTTCTTAGTTTGAATCTTTTAAAATACACATGGCATAATTGTTTCTATTCGGGGATTAAAGAAAAACATTGTTTTTTGAGTATATTGTCGCTTCGTTATACTGGTCGTCGACCTTGCTCGCGTCGCTCTTGTTCGAGTCGTTTTCTTTAGCTAATCGCTTTAGTTCACTGCCTTGCACAAGGTCAGTGACTTCTCATTTTCTTATATATTTTCAGTTTTATAATGTGAATTTGCTCAGTTTGATTTTAACTCAAGATATGTCAGCATGTATAAAATGGAGAACACAGTCTATAGAAAACACTAGAATCTTAAAAAGGGTGTTATTGTTTGGATCTTGATATCTGCTTGATTTTCAGTTGTGTTTTCCTGTTTGATTTAAATCAAAAGTTGTTCCTTTCAGTTCTTATCTTATTTCTAAAATGCGGCAGTAGTTGGTTCTGTTTTGTCTATGGGGGAGTAGAAGATGTCAATGGTGGTTCTGTGAGATTAAGTGTAGGGTTGTTCCTGGATTCTGTTATAATTTCAGTTATGGTGAGTGTGTGTATGTGAGGGTCTGTGAGTATGGAAATAGCATGTTGGTGTTCTGAGGGGCTTGTAGGTGTTTCTGGAGATATATTAGGCTTTGAAAGAGTCTTCAGGATGTTGTTGCTCTGTCCTTGGTTGCTGCAGGTTGCCAGGGAGCCTAAGGGAGTCAGGGAGGATCTGTTGTGTGTAGGAGCATTGGAGGCTGTGAATTTGGGAGTCTGTGCAGGTAGTAGAAGAGTCCAGGAGGTGGGTTGATTAAGTGAAGGTAGTTTAGTGAATCTGGTATGGTTAAGCTCAAGGTTGTAGGTCAGACTCTAGTTTGGTTCCTGGTTACCTTGAGCTTAAAAGGGGCTGTTCTGTTTCCTTGTTTGTCTGGGGGGTTCCTGGAGTTGTTCAGGAGGGAGTATTGTTTTTGTTTCTATGGGGAGTCTTGAAGTGGAAATGGATGCACAGGGGTGTTAGTGTGTGAGTTCTGAGAGTATTGCAGATTTAGGAGAGGTGTGCAGGGGTTCTAAGTGGCATTCCAGCTTTGTTGGTAAGAGTAGAGTGAGGTCAGGAGGTCTATAGGTGTTAAAGGAGATGGAGGCAGTGAAGGAGTAGTGGGAGAGTTTCAGGGAGTAGTAGTAGGAAGATATAGGCAGTAGGAGTTCAGGATTGATTTGGTTCTGTGAGGTTGTGACGTGGATGGTTCTCTGTCTTGTAGGTCCTGTCAGCAGGAGTTCAGGGTATGTGAAGTTGGCTTGTGCGTGAGTGAGGGAGCTTGAGGTGATGCTGCAGGGTCTATGTTAGTATGCAGATGTTGCAAGTAGGTAGTTTAGGTGTTCTGGAGGTTGAAAAGGTTCAGGATAGTGGTTGAGTTCTGTTGTGCTCATTGCAGTTGAAGATGTATGTGCAAGAATGATGTTTCTTTGAAATCGCAGTTAGTTTGGACCGTTAAAGCTGCTAGAATATTAAGAAAATATTTTCTTGAAGCCTGCTTGTATAAATATCTTAATTCCTCAAAGTGGTGCTACTGCTCATATTCCGAATAGAAAGAATTTAAGATGGACGTTTGTAAGGGTGTATTAGACTTCAGGGATGTCTCAAGTTGCTTTTAGTAGACTGTGATATACTCCATGCATATTAGTGTTGATCTCGCTTTAACCTCTGTTTATGACCCTCGGCTACTAGCTTTACAATTATTTTTGTTTTCTCCTACTATTGCTAATCTTTTGGTTATGAGGTAAATTTAATAAGAGGATAAGATTTTATTAGTCTCACGGTTTTAAATTGGATATTAAGTCATTTTTGCATAACGATGTCTTGGAATTCAATTGCTGTATTACTTTTAGAATCTAGTTGGAAATCTTCATTTGCTGCCATCTATTCAATGTCAATTTCAACTACTATTTGGTCAGTTCACTTATTGGTTCTTCTTGGCTTGCTGTTCGTTTTGTCATTTATGTTTGTTGAAGTTTTTCTTATTGTTACATGTACTAATCTTTATTTTCCTTTCTTTGCATAATCCACTTTTGGGGACGAGTTCGAGTGGGTTAAAACTCACAAATTGGGACGGCTGTTTGCATTTGAAGTTATTTGATCCACTTCGCATTTTCGGGCTTTGATATCCCCGAAAATGTAAAAGAAAAAGTGAAAATCACAAAGTTCAAGGCTCAATGATTGAGTTTGCGCTTCCGGGTTCTATCTTCTAAACTCCATCCTTCCCCGCTCCCTTAGAAAATGCATGTTGTATAGGACTTCCCCATAGACCGGATCGAGAGCCTTATAGGATAGAAATGATATTTGCATTGTGAATAATTATTGTAAATCACTTAAATTATTTTTATATGAACGCTTTGTATCATTTCTTTGCGAATCGCCAATTAATTTATGGATGTTTAGAATTATTTGTCAATTAATGAGTGCAAATAAAATTCGATTAAAATCGTACCCTCGTCATAATTCGCATTTGAATTGCTTCTTTATTTATTATATTAAATATTCAATTGTTTATTTATCTAATCTAATTTATTTATTTAGTTAATCAATTAAATTTTAATCCATTATTTATTTATTTTCTTAATCTAATTTATTTAAGTTCAATTAATCATTTATTTATTTAATCAATTGAATATTTATATATTTATTTAATTAATCAATTATTATTCATTTACTCCTTTACTTAATTAAAATTTATGAGTATTCATTTATTTAATTAAGTTATTTATTTGCCTATTTAGCTATTTATTCAATCAATTAATTAATCCCTTTATTATCATCCAATTATTTATCTAATGTATTTTATTTAATTATCTAACTTCATTTAACCTTTACTTATTTAATTAATTAATTAATTGATTATTATTTCATTATTTATTTAATTAATCTTAAATTGGATCATTTATTTATCTAAGTATCGGCATAATTAAAATCTTATCTTATTTATATTATATTATTCATTATCTATTTATTTTTATTATTTAAAATTTATTCTAAATTGATTATCGTTAAGTAAAATTCGTGAAAATCGCCGGATTAACCGCTTTTAGCGGATTTTCGAAAGTGCTCCCGTAATAAGGACCTTCTTTCGAATGTAATAGAACCACTTACCTAACAATCTCTGATTTTAATTTAAATTCTTTTAAATAAAGAATAAATTGCACTCTTTAATTAACTTAGGTTCCTAATAATCCTTAAATTAGGTGGCGACTCCAAAGAAAACCCTTTGGAGTCCCATTTTATTGAAATATACCCGAAACCTATCTTTTCGTAAAGAAAGGGTAATTTTTGGGGTTCAACAGTACACATAACCAGTTATCTAGTTGGAGAACACCATTGCCATCAACAGTCATATTCTTGCTTTTACCATCTAAAACCTCATCTCGATATTTTTACATATGTTCATCCTCATACTGAGAGGCTTTAACACGTTTTAGCAATGACGACTTGGCTGGAACATAAGCCAATAACGCCCTAGAATTATTCACGCTAAACCTGATACCTGTACCTTCGAGCCTGTGAATATCCTTGGCCAACTGTCTCTTTGCATGAGCTATATGTGCTAAACTACCTATGGATTTTCTGCTCAATGCATCAGCCACAACATTGGCCTTTCCCGGATGATATAGAACAAACAATTATAGTCGTTGAGAAGTTCCATCCAGTGACGCTGTCGAATGTTCAGATCTCTCTGCTAAAAAAATATATTTTAGGCTCTTGTGATCAGTACAATTTTCACATGTTTCTCCATATAAGTAGTGCCTCCAAATTTTCAGTGCAAATACCACTGCAGCCATCTCCATATCATGAGTGGGATAGTTCTGTTCATTCTTCTTCAACTATCGTGAAGCATAAGCTATCACACGACCATTTTGCATGAGAACACACCCTAATCCCACTCTCGAAGCATCACAAAATACCGTGAATCCTCCCAAACCGGATGGTAAGGCTAGAACTAGTGCGGTGGTCAAAAATGTCTTAAGCTTCTGAAAACTGTGCTCACATTCATCTGTCCACTGAAACCTTGCATTTTTCTATGTTAGCTTGGTCAATGGTGCTGCTATTCTGGAAAAATCCTGCACAAAACGCCTATAGTAACTTGCTAAACCCAGAAAGCTGCGAATCTCTGTAGGAGTGGAGGGTCTGGGCCATTTCTGTACTGCTTCCATCTTTCTCGGATCTACCATTATTCCATCCTTGGATACAACATGCCCAAGGAATGCTACGGAGTCTAGCAAAAAATCATATTTATAGAACTTCGCATAAAGCTTATGTTCCTGCAAGGTCTGCAGTACAACCCTCAGATGATTCTCGTGTTCTTCTTGGCTACGAGAATGCACCAAGATATCGTCAATAAATACAATGACAAATCTGTCCAGAAATGGCTTGAAAGCCCTATTAATTAAATCCATGAATGCAGCTGGAGCATTAGTCAAGCCAAAAGGCATCAGAAGGAATTCATAATGCCCGTATCGAGTTCTCAAAGCTGTCTTAGGAATATCTTTGTCACTAACTCTGAGCTGATGATAACCAGATCGAAGATCAATCTTTGAAAAGTGGGCAGCTTCATGCAACTGATCAAACAGATCATTAATACGAGGCAAAGGGTATTTATTACGTACCGTTATCTTGTTCAGTTGTCTGTAGTCAATGCACATTCTTAGGGACCCATCTTTCTTCTTCACAAATAGCACCGGTGCACCCCAAGGTAATACACTTGGCCTGATAAATCCCTTGTTCAATAACTCCTGCAATTATTCCTTTAGCTCCCTCAACTCCGCTGGTGCCATACGATATGGAGGTATCGATATGGGCTGCGTGTTAGGTGCTACATCAATGCTGAAATCTATATCCCGCACTGGTGGTAGTCCCGGTAAATCCTCAGAAAATACATCGGTGAACTCTTGCACGACTAGAACCATTTCCAAGCTAGGAGTCACATCTCTTGTGTCTCTCCATAGCTAAGAATGCCCAACAACCTTTCTTTAATAACTGCTGGCTTTTACAAATGATATGACATTACACATCTCTGGAATTTGATCCCCTTTCAGTTTACTGGGTTCATTAGGCATCTCGAACTTAACTACCTTCGCATGACAATCGAGGATAGCGTGGCAAGAAGATAACCAATCCATACCCATCAGTACGTCAAAATCAACCATATCAAGTACAATTAGATCAGCTAAGGTATCCCTATCCTCTATTCGAATCTGACAAGCGCGATACACATATTCAACAAGTAAAGAATCTCCCACAGGATTAGCAACTAAAAAAGGATCATTTAATATTTCTGGTTGTCTATCAAACCTCAAAGCAAAGAATGAGGACACTAGTGAGCTTGGGCTGTTACATTGTTCTTATTTTACAAAAAGATAAAAAAGAAAAAAAAGAAAATTCAAAAGTTTTTGTTGGTTGTTGGTTGTTTGGAGTAAGCAATCACATATTCTTGTTCCCCATCGTCTCGTGACTCAGAATCAAACCCATCATAAACCATTTGATGACTAGGATTTTTCGAGGTTGTGTACCGTACGATGTTGGTGTGACTGTTGAAAACCCCAGTTGAGTTTTGATTGTTTGAAGTCGAAACTGGTGGTTGAAGTCTAATTTGGGTTGAGTTTGAGCTTAAGAACTTGAAGTTCCCTTATTTAGCCACTGTCCGTACACCAAAAAATTGTTACATTGTAACAGTGTACGGACGAAGTTGAAGCTGTTCTTAGTTTAGTTGGGAATTTAAGCTGGCCCGTTCGGTTAAAATTTTAATGGACAGACGACCTAAACTTACTTAAGGTGTGGACTGTGAACAAAAGTTTAAAAATGTCCGCATGCCGGAAGTGCTAAGTTCACTGGTCCATTGAAGAAGAAAAGAGAAAAAGCGTCGTTGCATAAAACCCCAGTTAAAACGTTGTCTGCAAGAAAGAGGAAAGCGGATAAGGTTAAACCCGAATTCGTACCAAAGTATGTTTCACCTCGATAGGATGATGTAAGATATGGTTTGACTCTCCTTACTTTATATTGTCCTCTTCGAGGCTTTTTATTTTTATTAAAAAAAATCGTACCAAGGAGGTACCACTTTTGTCCGTACAAGGGTGACGTATTAGAGGTTTCAAAAAGAGGAAACAAAGGGTAGATTCTCCTAGGTTATCTTGTTTTCTTTGTAGTCATTACATCTCGTTAATAGATCTTTGGAGTAAATCCTTTTACTTGAGGTCCTACTAATTGTTTGAGCTTATAGGAACTCGTGCGAGGGGTGACCGAATTCCAAATTTTGTAGATAGCTCTTTTACCTCCCATGCACAGCTTAAAAGCATTTGTTCCATCGAGTCGAAATCAATTCACTCTTCTTGAAGGAGATAGTGTGACTTGTCTATCTTAGAGAAATTGATCAAAGCGAGGAAGCAATTGGTAACAAGTTCTTGAGTAACCAAAACCTACAAATTGAGTAGACCTGAGTGCCACCCAAACAAAGTAAGGGAGTGTGTGAGGTGATTTCTAAACTTTAACATTTTTTTGGTCTTTGATTTGTGAAGGTATTGATTTGTTTACCATAGCTGGGAATGGAAGCGAAGAGAAGGGTGTTGAAGTGCCCGAAGTGTCATTAGCTGACCTCTTGGCTGTGATACAAGATATCAATATCGAGGTGAAAAGAGTGAGTGCTCGAGTAGCTAACCTCGAGCAAGAAAAATCGTCTGTGGCCTTGCTTGGGTCTGACGCTGGAACTAGCAACTTAACTCCTATGAAACTGGAGCAATTCGCTAAATTGGCTTGTCAACAACGGTTGAAAAAAAAGGTCATTCGTAAAGCAGCCGTGGGCATTCCCTAGGATGGGCAACGAAACTTGGGCACTCCTCGAGGTGAACAACAAAACTTAGGCATTCCCCAATCGGAACAACAATACTTGGGCATTTCCCGAGTTGAACATCAAAACTTGGGAATTCCCCGAGGTGAAAGAATACCACTTCCAAGGGCCTGAAGACATGTCGTGGTCATTGATGAAGAGATTAAAATGACAGGTTTCCCGAGGTCGAAGCAGAGAATGAGCCACCATTCATTCCAACGAAGTTACGTTCAACGAGGCTGTGGGAACTTTCGAGGTCGAGGGCGAGGCACATATGTTGATAGATATTATGAGCATGAGGATGATGACTATTATGATGAGTATCCATAACTGATCCGAGGTGCTCATGATTCAACTTGAACAGTGTCAAGATCATTATTCCACCCTTCAGAGGAACTAGTGATCCGGACCAATATCTTGATTGGAAGGTTCGTTTAGAACGAATCTTTGAAACAAATGAGATGACCAAGAAAAGAAAAGTTGTCCATGCTATTGCTTCATTCGAGGCATATGCATCAACATGGTGGGAAGCTGATAAGAGAATGAGGAGAATAAATGTCTTTCCTGAGATCCTTACTTGGGCACAGCTGAAGAGAGTGATGGATGCTAAGTATGTAGCTGCCAAATATCAGCAAGAGCAACTTCAGAAGCTTTATGATTTGAAATAGGGGTCCAAACGATCGAAGAGTACTATGATGAGTTTGAAAAGATTCGATGGGCTCTTGATATGGAGGAAGATGATGAGCAAGGCCATCACTCGGTTAAAAAATGGTTTGACTCGAGAAGGGTCTTCTCAATTGAGACTGCATGTATATCAAACGGTGGAAGATGTATTCCCTGCAGCCGTTGATGCTGAGAAATGGGTGAAGGACGACAAGGTAAGCCAGTACTGAGGGGTCACTACTTCAACTCCTTTGAACCAAGGCAAAGATTGAAAGAGTCTGAATCCTACAAGTGCTAACACTGGTCGAGATCTGAAGAGACCCTTCGTAGGGGAGTGATCGTTAATAACTCCAAGGAGGTAGGAGGAAAAGATCAACTCAATACTCCTAGTGCTTCCAACATTCAATGTCATAAATGCAGGGGTTATGGTCACATGGTAAAGTGTCTGATTCGCAACGTTATGCTTTCGCTCGAAGATAGAACTATCCATGAGCAAGCGAGTGACACCGAGGAGGAAATCGGAGAGGAGACCGACCGAGCTGAACTTGATGATGGTCGAGAGGAAGTCGAAGCTGACCGTCTGGAAATATTTCTTGTAGTTCGTAGGAACTTGAGCAGTATGACCCTTGAAGAAGAGGACAACCAGAGGGAAAATCATTCCATGCAAGGTGTTGAGTGAGGGGGAAAATATGTTCAATGATTATTTATTCGAGTAGTTATGCAAATATGGACCAAACCTTGGTTTCACTATTGGGACTATCTACCGTGAAGCACCCTCATCCTTACCGTTTGCAATGGTTAAATGAATGCGGAGAATTGAAGGTTTTCAAGCAAGTATGGATAAAGTTCAAAGTGGGAACTTACCAAGATGAGATGATGTTCGATGTGATGCCGATGCAAGCTTGTCATTTTCTATTGGGACGACCATGGCAGTATGATAGGTCGGTTACACATAACAGACGATCCAACACTTATACTGCTAAGCTCAGAGATGAGAGTTTCATACTCAAACCATTCCCGAAACAAGTCAGTGAGGACTATAAATGAATGAATGAGCTGAAAGAAGCGGCTAAAGCAAAGTTTCCCATGGGGACACAAATCGTTACCGAGGACAAAATTTCAGCACCCGTGGCAAGTAACATTTTTGCAATCATGCGGCCAGGTGAGTATCTACGAGGCAATGAAAACGGTTGATTGATGATTTGCCTCGTGCACAAGGGTATCCTTATGAACTCTAATGACGATTTCACTAACGATAACCCTTTGTCTAGTGGTATTTTGCAGGAATTCGTGGACATGTTTCCTGAAGAAATGCCAGGTGGATTGACTTCGTTGCAAAGAATCGAGCACCAAATTGACTTCGTTCCGGGGTCTTAAATACCCAACAAGCCTGCATACTGCTGTAATCCCGAAGACACAAAAGAGCTTCAACGGCAGGTGGACGAATTGCTGAACAAAGGACTAGTTCGTGAGAGCTTGAGTCCTTGCGCCGTTCCTGTTATCCTTGTCCTAAAGAAAGATAGAACATGACAAATTGTGTGTTGATTGCCGAGCAGTCAACAAAATAACGGTAAAGTATCGTCATCCTATCCCTCGATTAGATGACATGCTAGATGAATTGAGTGGTTCTTCATGCTTTTTAAAGATTGACCTTAGGTCTGGTTGCCACCAAATTCGAATGAATCGGGTGATGCGTGGAAAACTGTATTCAAGACCAAATTCGGTCTCTACAAATGGTTAGTGATGTCGTTTGGCCTCTCTAACGCCCTGAGCACTTTCATGCTTAAACCGTTTATAAATAATTTTGTTGTTATGTATTTCAATGACATACTTGTTTATAGTAAATTTGCAGATGAACATGTCGAACACTTAAGGCTTGTGCTAGATACACTTAGAGAAGAGAAGTTGTATGCTAACTTCAAGAAGTATTCCTTTTATGTCGATCGTGTATTCTTTCTTGAATTTGTTGTGAGTGCTAGTGGTGTTGAAGTCGATGAGTCAAAGGTCGAAGCAATTAAAGATTGGTCGACCCCTACTTCGGTGTCTCAAGTCCGTAGTTTCCATAGGTTAGCTGGTTTTTACAAAAGGTTTGTTCGTGACTTTAGCACCGTGGCAGCTCCCTTAACTGAGCTGGTAAAGAAAGACCATCTATTTGTTTGGGGAAAGTCCCAAGAAAGGGCTTTCCAAGAGTTGAAACGGAGGCTTATCTTTGCCTCGTTGTTGCAATTCCCTATCTTCGGCAAAGCGTTCGAGGTTGAATGTGATGCGTCTGGGGTTGGGATTGGAGGAATGCTTATGCAAGAAGGGAAGCCGATCGCTTACTTTAGCGAAAAGCTTAAGGGTGCAACCTTGAATTACTCTACGTATGACAAGGAGTTGTATGCCCTCGTTTGAGCCCTCGCCTATTGGCAGCATTATTTGTGGCCTAGTGAGTTTGTAATTAAAAGTGATCATGAATCTTTGAAACATCTCCGAGGCCAGGAGAAATTAAATGAAGGCATGCGAAGTGCGTGGAATTTATTGAGAGCTTTCCCTGTGTAATTCAGTACAAAAAGGGAAAAGATAATGTTGTGGACAATGCGCTATCAAGCAATTTTGCCTTTGTAACCGCTCTTGCCTCAAGGCTCATGGGATTCGAAAGCATCAAGTTGATGTATGAGGATGACCCTAAGCTTAAAAGCGTCCGCGACGCAATCTTAAATGGCCGAAGGGTTGAGAAATATCAGTGGCACGATCGCTACCTATTCAAGAATGGGATGGTTTGTGTACCCGAGTCAACTTGGAGAGAGCTCTTTATCTGAGAATCTTACTCTAGGGGCTTGATGGGACACTTCAGTGTCGACATAACTCTTAGAATCTTGTCCGAGCAGTTTCATTGGCCTAAAATGCGAGGAGATGTAGAAAAGCTTTGCAATGCTTGTTTAGATTGCAAGAAAGCTGAATCTAGATCAAACCCTCATGGTTTGTACACTCCATTACCTGTTCCTGGTTGACCGTGGGTTGATATATCCATGGATTTTATTATGGGGTTACCGAGGTCTGGGGGTGGACATGATAATATCTTTGTTGTGGCGGACCGTTTCTCCACAATGGCTCATTTTATCCCTTGCAAGAAATGCGATTGTGCACAACATGTTGCTACTTTGTTTATTGCTCATGTGTTGAAATTGTATGGTGTGCCTCGTACTATTGTGAGTGATCGAGACTATAAATTTTTGAGTCATTTTTGGATCTGTCTATGGGGTGCCCTTGGCACCAAATTACTATTCTCGATGTTTCACTATCCTCAAACTGATGGATAGACCGAGGTAGTAAACCGAACCTTGGAAGCTCTGCTTCGAGCCATGACCAAAGCTAATGACAGAACCTGGGCTGATCGATTGCCTGTGATAGAATTTGCATACAACCGTACTGTGCATCGAATGATTGGAATGACTCTGTTTGAGTGTGTGTATGGTTTTAACCCTTTAATTCCACTTGATTTAATCTCGTTGCCTCGAGATGCTGTTATTGATTTTGAAGGTACCAACCAACTACTGCTTTGCTCGAGCTACATGCCAAAGTGAAGAGAAATCTTGAGGAAGCTTATGCCAAGGTGGCATCCAATAAAAACAAGGGGCATAAAAGGCTGGAATTGAAGCAGAGATATTGGGTTTGGGTTCACTTCAGGAAGGAAAGGTCCCCGAACCAAAGGAAGGGAAAGTTGGTTCCGAGAAGGGATGGTCTGTTTCAAGTGCTGAACAAGATCAACAACAATGCTTTTGTGATCGACCTCCCAGGTGAGTATAATGTGTCTAACACCATTAATGTTGCTGACTTAACTACTTGTATTGTAGGCCAAGCATCGGATACTGAAGAGGGTTCGATTTCGAGGACGAAATCTTCTCAAGAAGGGGAGGATAATGCAACCCGAATACATGCTGATCAAGTATTCAACCCACCAAGGCTTATCACACGAAGTCAATCCAAGCTTCTGTATGATATGCACATTCAGCTGGCGTGGCCGGGAGAAAACAACCGTTTGGAGACTGAGTGGTCGAGCGCGAGATATGAAGGATATATTTGCAAGTTCGAGCCCGAGGCTGGAAGTGACCGAATGCGGTCATTGGCACCGAGCACTGAAGCAACCAAAGAGCTGCCAATGTGCCCGAGGCAGGAGAGCGTCTGTTTTTATTGTGCCAAGGCTGAACAACCAAGGACTGAAGTTAAGAGCGCTCGAGCACATAATTTACTTCGGCCCTGGGTGGCGTTGTTCTATTGGTCGACTGTGACCTTTTACTATTTTACCCTTGGGAATATCTATATAAACCCCTCTACATTTCCTAGTTCAGTAGTTGATTTTAAGTATAGAAATAGACAAGCAGAGTGCTTTGTAACTCCGTCGTGACTGAACCCCGTCGTGGGACTGTTAATGGAACTTGTGTCAATCGGTGGATTCCGTTTGAACAATTTTTTGTTTGATCATTTGATTTGCAATATATGAAGTACATGGAATATTTCTTAGTTTGGTGGCAAATTAAAACTAGATTTTGTAATGCAAGGGGCCAATTTTAGCTTATATCTGGCACTGTGTATGTTTGAAATCAGTTAGGAAGAATCTAAATGAATAGAGTGCCCTTTCCAATTTGCAACAAATTTTGATGGAAACCTAATTAAATTTCAGGATACTGGTTAGTATTGGCTAAAGTTTAAGGAAGTTGCTTTATTAGCGATTATGTTTATAGATACCATATCAAATCTCAACCATCCAGAATGCTGTTTATTAGTCTTGACAACCGTTTCAATAAGTTACTTTATCAATTTTTTTTGTCTATCAAAGCTAATTAACTTTAGTCAACATTACCTTAGCATAATACATATACTAGCCAAGTAATTAAATGATCAAATATGTTATTGACATTAATATATCAAACTAAACTAAGATGTAGTACATAATTCACTTCACTAACTTGAATTTGATGTGCAAGAATCAAGATAGACTAGTTAAAGGAATTAAACTTTTTTTTAATGGTAATGTTATGAATTTTACAGCTTTTAGCTATCGAGGTCTTTCGCATTATTCTCGACGAGTCTAATTGACCACGCAGCCGCTTCATAATTCGCGTACTTATGTAATTGAGTAATTAATTAACGAGTCGAATTCCGATATAGCTAAATAATTAATATACTTTAGTAAAGCGTAAATTGTATCCGAGTAATTAAGCAAAAAAAAATCTTGAATTAAGCTGGAATATGATTAGTATGCTTCAATTCGTTTTAACAAATCAAATCATAGTATCTACCGAATGTAATTCTCCAAAACTTAAAAAGAAAATGGTTTAATTTGTCACATAATATTAAACTTCTTGATTACATATGATAATAATTTTAAAACGCTACCTTTTATACCACTGGTAGCGTTAATATTCAGTTAAAGGATTGTGCATGATTAGTTGATGTGCAACAAAAGAAAAACCAGTTGAACAAATTTGGAAATAAGTTGCACCTTTTCTAAAATCCTCCCTTACATTTAATTTACCTTCTATTTCTATAGGACTTAGATTTGGAAAGTCGGTACCCCCAAATCTGATTTCACTAGTACTAGTATAAAAATAAGGAAAGTCTTTTAACTGGGATATGTAAAACTGTAATCTGTGGCCCCACTCAGAAAATATACGAACAAGTATAAATACTCATTCTTGTTAAGGTTATTTTTATTCATTGACTTGTTGAATATAGTATTAGAAAGAGTATAATAGAAAGCGGCGGGGACGAAGTTATAAAAAGATAAAAGGCCATCATTCTTATTTTTTGTGTGAGAATTCTCAAATTTGCTCAACTATGGGAGATGTTCCTACTTGGATGCATGAAGATGATCTCTTGCTTATTGATGCTATTAAGGTACAAAAACAATACTAATTCCTTTACTTTCTTGTTTACTGCATGTTTTGTTGTATATTTCTTTTCTTGAATATAAATTTTTTAGCGTATAGCTATGTTTCTTGGTTCATTCTTAAACAATTTGTTCTGAGATTTTGCGTTTTTAAAAGGTGTTAAAATTTGTTACCACCTCATCTAAATTGTCAAGTATATACTTGTATTACTTAATTATATTCTCAACACGCGTCCTAATGTCCGAGCTTGATTATTTTTTATAAGCCTAAGTGAAAGTTCCTTTTTCATAATGGTGGCGGTAAGATATGAACTTAAGACTCCTGTTTGTTTGATACAGTGGTCAAGTTTGTGACCATCTTATCTAAAAGCTTAAACTATTAGAGATATCACAGTTTTATTAACTATTTAATGACATTCTCAGCAGTGAACTTTTTGTTTCATTTACCATTTGATCTTTGTGATTTTTATTGAAGTACCAATGTTCTGGATTTTGTCTCCATTAAATATTTGTGCTTTCTGTAAGGTTTGTTACCGAGCTAGTAGCTTTTATGGGAATGTAGAAAGTTTTATGCTTTTTCGTAAATGGAGATCTACTATAATTGGATGTTTAATGAAAGAGATAACTTAGCATGGTCTTTTTTCTTTTCACTTGGCATAAGTTGGTTAAATGTATTACTCCAGTAGAAATGCAACTTGTATACCAACCAAGAGTTGTGGGAGGATTGGTGGGACACCTACGCTATTAGAGGTATGCATGGAAAAACTCCCAAAGGAAATGAGCCCTATGCGACATGAATCAGAATGAAACCGAATTCGTTGGGTCTGTGATTTTTCAGATACCTAATTGATGTTTATACCAAAAATAGAAGCGCTACTTGTATTAAATTCAACATTAATAATATAGTGTTGGTTGCTAATATTCGAGTTTAATGTGAAACGACAACACAAGTATTACATCATTTACCAGTTCTTGCATGATAATATGGTTTCCCTATCACTCTTTCCAGGCTGGTGCTTCTTTGGAATCCTTTGACAAAAGTGCTGTTCAATTGTCCCGGAGATTTACTCTTGAAGAATTGCAAGATAGATGGCATACTCTCCTGTATGATCCAGTTGTTTCTGCTGAAGCATCACCTCTCGTTATGGAATTTGAGCATTCTGCTTTGACAACACAATGTGAAAGTAATAGGTTTGAGCATGCAAGAGAAAGTAAAAACTGTGTTCCTGAGAAGAGAAAAGCCGAGAGCATGGGGGCATGTAATTATGCTATGTGTAAGAGAATTTCTAGCGGCCAATATGACTCAGTGGAAGTAGATTACCCTGGTGGAGCTGGAATTAATGAAGATCCTAAGTCCGTGGATTGCATGTTTGTAGATTCACTGATAGATAATTTTGGTAATCCACAGTCTAATCATAACATCATACCTAGTAGCGTTCTGGAACATGGAGCTGGGAATCCCATTTATGCTAGTGACTCTGCACCTTCTTCTTCAGCATATCCTATCGGGCAAAATCATTATGGAGATGTATACCTACGCAGTTTTGACGTCTTTCGGGACTTCCTTGATGGAGTTGAGGAAACTTTCCCCCTTGATGAGAATCACACAACGATTCACACTGTTAGGGAATTGTTTCAACCAAATGAACTGCCAATTTGCGAATTATTTGAAGCTGCGGAATTAGAACCTAATATGGCGGCTATGGCAGGTCAATTTGATGGTGATGTGGGAAATGCTTCTTCTGGATATGAAAGTCAGGTCTGCACCGCTGCATTCCCTGACTCTGACTTGTCATTTCACGACTTTGGTTATTCACCTAGGAGTATAATTGAAGGGGCTTCCCTCCCAACTCTTCCTGATTTCGACCATGCTGAGAATGAACGGAGCATGCAAAATACATTAGCAGTTCCGGTTCACAGTGGGGTGAGTAAAATGGATACATCAGAATGTGGTATAGACAACTCATCATCCATCATGGAAGACCAAATCTCATGTGATATTTTGAGCAATTTACAAGATAGTACTGACGTGTCAAATTCTTTGTTCAACTCTAAAGATGATCAGGAGCTGCTTTACTTGGGCCTTGATGGAGATGAGATGATCGATAACTCTCATGTTGATGCTGCTTTAATCTCATTTTTGTTGGGGACTCCTCATGAAAATGACATGCCCGATAAGGGTGCATCAGAATATGGTATTGACAACTCATCATCCGACATAGAAGACCAAATCTCATGTGATATCTTGAGAAATTTACTAGATAATACTGATGATGAATTCTTAGCTGAGTTGTCAAATTCTTTGGTCAACTTTAAAGATGATGAGGAGCTGTTTCTCATGGGCCTTGATGGAGATGAGATGATCGATAACTCTCATGTTGATGCTGCTTTAGTCTCATTCTTTTTGGATACTCCTCATGAAAATGACATGCTCGATAAGGGTGCATCTGAATATGGTATTGACAACTCATCATCCGACATAGAAGACCAAATCTCATGTGATATCTTGAGAAATTTACTAGATAATACAGATTATGAATACTTAGCTGAGTTGTCAAATTCTTTGGTCAACTTTAAAGATGATGAGGAGCTGCTTTTCATGGGCCTTGGAGATGAGATGATCGAAATTTCAAACGCCCCAGATCAACAGCTTCCAATTCCTATTGGTTCTCATCCAAGCGACAAGTCTGTGAACCAATATGGTGATAATACTCTAGTTTGCACTTCAGAGGTTCAAATGCTATCTTCTGCACTGGCTGTATGTCCTGATTTTCCTGAAACTCGTGGTGGAGTTATTTATTGCACATTAAACAGAGAGTCCCGGGAGGTTCCTACCAACGATGACGTTTTTCTTCCTATTAGAATGCCGACGTCATCTTCTCCAGTGATTGCACATCAGAAAAATGTTGCGACTTGTCATCTGCTTTCCTCTGTCAATACTTTCTAAAGTAATCGGAAGGTTAATGATAAACGAGATTTCTTGAAGAAAAGGGAACAAAATAGTCATTGACCAGCATTGCCAGCAGAAGTCTTCAATGATGTCCAGAAAGTTAAGCATGAGACAAGCATGAATTATATAAGGATGATAAACAGCATATTGAACAGATTTGTCTGAACACTTCAGAAAGTCCAAGGACAGTAAGTTTAGGAAATTTAGGTGCAATCAATGTATTTTATGTAACTGTTAGAAAGAATACAAAAGTTGAATGTAATATGCACAAGCAGGACCGTGAAGTGACAACCACCCTTCAAAGAAAAATTATTAGTAGCTGAAAATGTCCTTTAGAAAGCTATTGTTCCAGAACCAAGTGTGGTTTAGTCTAGTAATACAAATTGTATTTTCCGCACAGTTATCAGTTGACCTCATTTAGTTCCTTTTATCACTGTTCAATTCGTTGATATGAATTTGAGCACAACTAGCCAGGATCTCTATTCTAGTAATAGAGGTAGTCCCATGTTCACTGGACTCATTAAACAATTTATTCTTACTTATGTGTTTTCGTAGGTTTGTTCTTATCTTTAACATTCTGTTTCTGCTGCATTCTATACTTCTTTCAGTACGTTTTAGCCCTTGTTAACTGTTAAGTGCTTCTTTTGTAGCTATTTTTCTCCCTCTATTGCTGCATACCCTCTTAATGTCATTCTTTATTACAGTCATGAAGTACCAACTTGAAGGTTATCATTCTGAAGCAGGCTGCTGATGCTTGTACACAGAGCCATTTCTGCTCAAGGAGCATTGGCTAATCTGCATGGCCGGTTCCTTAATTGTGGTATGCTTCTAATCTTCCACTAGAATTTATTATCCTGGCTAACAAATTATAGTTCGATAAATTAGTTATGTTGCTTCTTCACCTATCTGCCCCACCCCCAGTTCTCCTAATCAAGATGTTGTTACTAAACCTTAGACCTATTTATTAGAAGAAAAGACACTATTAACCATAGACCTGAAATCCTGCCTTGTTTTGCCTATGGTTGTAGGGGAAAATTTCTATGGTCTTTGCAACACTCATGAG
Organism: Petunia x hybrida; assembly: GCA_037355625.1. NCBI lineage: Eukaryota > Viridiplantae > Streptophyta > Magnoliopsida > Solanales > Solanaceae > Petunia > Petunia x hybrida. The sequence continues at coordinate 511,674 of JBBBVM010000045.1, forward strand.
TAACACAAGTTTTATATAGCTGGACAAACTAATATAACTTGTTCTTTAGTTTATCAGATAATTGTAATTGTCACTACTTAGGAATTATTTCCATCTGGGACTTTAGATGGTGAGTTATGGGGAGTATGTAAGAAAAACAAACCTGTACCTTGGAAATATACTGTTCATGCAAGCTCGTTGAGCAAGTTAAATAGTTCTTTTGGGCTTTTCTAATCAGAAAGCTGGAACCACCACTATGCTTTGAATGTTCTTATATGCTGTTTTTAGTACTGTTCAGTGGTATGAGGTTGCTATGTTCTCCGTAACATCCATCAATGTCTAACTTGATTGAGGAACTTGCAGGTTATGGAGACTACATTAAGTTGGAGCTGAGCTAAAGTCGAATAAAGCAGTATATCGATAACTTGAACAGAATGCAGAGGAGAAATAAAGGCAAAATTAAGCTACCCCAACGACTCTCAGAAGGTGCTAGTTATCTTCCCTTGCACTTACTGGGTACTTACTACTTAGTAACATGGGATTTTTGGGTGAGAGAGACTCTAAGTCTTTAAATAGTTTTTTAAGACTCAAGTCTAAAAAAATATCTAAAAGGGACACTTTTAAGATTAGTACTAATTACTAATATTAAAAGCCTTCAAGTTTTTTTATTTACACAAAGTCCCCACCTTTCATCACCCACTCCATCGACCCTTACCCTCCATCCGGCCCCCACCCCTATCACCCCTCCCCCTTCTCCCGCCCATCCACTATTCCATTACCAACCTCCACCACCACCCCCACCACCCTCCACCACTCCAATAAAAGGATGTGTACACATATTATTATATGTGTACACATCTCGTACACATATAATAATATGCGTAATATGTGTACGAAATGTGTACACATATTATTATATGTGTACACATCAGATGAGATGTGTACATATCTTTTCCAGTCGTGAAAACATCTCCAAAATTGTATAAACATACAGAAAATATGTTTACACATCCGAAAAGATGTGTAAAACGACTAGAATTAAAAAAAAAACTTAAAAAAGAATTAAACGGGGATGAAGAGGAAGAAAACAGAGAAGAACAGAGAAAAAATAAAATTGATACGAAGGACAAGAAAGAAAAAATAACGTGGATGGTGATGAAATAAATTTGAAAAGAAATCTAGAAGGAAGAAGAAGAAGGAAGAAGAAAAAAAGAGACAGATAGAAGAGAAGAGAAAGAATTAAGTTTGAAATATGAAAGAGAGTGTAAAAGTAGGTGCGAAGGAGGGAGATTGAAAATTTGAAAATTGGGGTGTTTTTGTAAATCCGAAAATATTTATTTTGCTTACAAGTTTTTAAGTATTACACTTTAGTCCTCACTTAAATTAATTAAAGGTTGAATTGATCCTGTCCTATATTCTTCTATTGAGACTTGAGGGGACCTTTCCCCTCTAGTAACATATGCTATCCTGCTTGCTTCATTTTTTAAAACTTACATAATTTACCTTCCCAGCCCTCATCCGCCAATCGTAAAGATAATTAGCCTCTTTATATGTGAATGTCTTGAGAGTCTTGAAGAGCTTTCCATGTGTCTCAGAACTTTTAATATGCATTATTACTATGAAGTAATAGCTATGAAATGAAGTGCAGCTTCAATAAATAGTTTATTTTGCATTTACTGGTACTCCATGTATTTGCATAGAATACCTTATATTTTAGGAGTCATGTTAAAGTATCCTAGTAGTTTCCAAAATGCTTTTCAAACATCTTGATGACTTTAGCTATACAAGAACACTGCAGCAGAAGCTTTTGATAATATGAAAATGTGTTCCCTTAATACTTTTGCTGAGCATAGAAAGAAGTATATATAATCTTCTTAATCATATAAAAATATGAAAGTCTGACTCTTTATGGAAAACACAATAGTCAGCACTCACATGTGATCATGCAGCTAACCTAGATCCCAATAAAGAAGCTTCATATTTCATTCTTTTAATCTATACTGGTTAGTAGGAGTATATTAATTGCTAATCAATGCACCTAAACAATTCATCACTAATTATTTTTCTCATATCATCTCTATCCACACTCACTTCTAAGATTCTGCAGCTACTATTCTACTAACAATCAACAAGATCTCTGATCCAAAAATCCTAAACCCTTGACCATAAACCCGAAACGAGAAAATAGGAAAATGCAGTCCCTTATTCAACTTGTTCTATCATTTTTCTTCATGTTCTTTATATTAGCACAATGTAAAACTGATCCTACTGATATAAAAGGTCTTCAAGATCTAAAAAATGGAATAAATCCAAATTCCATTTCATCAGGTTCATGTTTAAGCTCATGGGATTTTTCAATAGACCCTTGTGATCATATTTTCACGGACAAGTTCACTTGTGGTTTCCGGTGTGATCTCATCGTCTCCGGTTTTTATCGAGTCAGTGAAATCAGCTTAGACCAAGCTGGTTACTCTGGTTCACTCCCTAGTTCATGGAACCTCCCTCATCTTGATGTTTTAGACATGTCCTTCAACTCACTCTCTGGTTCAATCCCACATTCAGTTTCAAACCTCACTCATCTTCGTCGACTTAGTCTTTCAAAAAACTCATTCACCGGTTCTATCCCCAGTTCAATCGGTTCACTTTTACGTCTTAAAGAACTATTCCTTGATAACAACAAACTCACCGGTCCAATCCCAAAAACTTTCACCGGTTTATTTAATCTAAACCGGATTGAGCTTCAAGAAAACAATATTTCAGGTTCATTACCTGATTTGAGTCAACTTAAAAACCTTCATTTTGTTGACTTAAGTAATAACAAACTTACAGGAACTTTTAACTTTCCTATCTCGGTCGTGGAACTCTCATTACGTAACAATTACTTGCATGGTAAGTTTCCATTAAATTTACAAAAGTTACTATATCTACAAGTTTTAGATCTAAGTCATAATTGTTTATCCAGTATAGTACCATCTATACTATTCCATCATCCGTTTCTTCAACAGCTCACTCTTAGTTATAACAACTTTACGTTTTTACAAGTGCCTAAAAATTTAGGATTGCGAAGTAAGCTTATAGCTATTGATCTTAGCTATAACGCTTTGCATGGCTTGTTGCCAACGTTCATGGCAACAATGCCGAAGCTTTCAGCATTGAATTTGGAGCATAACAAATTTTATGGCATGATCCCGGCACAGTATGCGGTGAAAGTTGTTGTTCCAAGGAATAATATGGCTTCATTTGAGAGGTTGTTATTGGGCGGGAATTATTTGTTTGGGCCTATTCCTGGGCCTTTATTGGGCCTAAAGCCTGGTTCTGTTAATGTAAGCTTAGTGGATAATTGTTTGCATATGTGTCCAGATACAGTTTACATTTGTCAAGGTGGAATTCAGAAGTCTTTTTTGGATTGTAAAAGGTTTCGTCCCATGATACCTTGAGTTTAGTTGTATATCTTTGATAGCAAGGTGTTGGGTATATTTAACAGTTTAATTAGATGGAGTAATGGAGGTGTCTCTATTATCAAAGATCTATGTGTTGGTTTCAATGGCTTTCCTCTTTTATAGAGAAAGATCTAATTATTGTTTCTTTTGGGCATCGGACACAAAAATAACATATATATTTAGTTTTTGTTCGTAGTCTCACATATTAGCTTGGAGTATGCGAATTTCGAAATATGTTATGTCAATATGTAAAGAAGTCTTAATTTTTTTTTTCTCACATGGCGTTACCGATTATAATTCCTTCCCGAAAAGACTCAATTTTTTTATGTTTAAACTCAGATATATTTATTTACTCACCACTCAACACAAATTTTAGTCATACGCAAGGAAAAAGTTGAGGTGTCAGGTAATTATTTTTTAGATTAGATTTTTCAATATTACATTTTAATGCTTAAAGAGATTTTGAATGACTGATTGAACAGTAAACAGTTTTTCTATCTAGCCTGCTTACCATCAATTGGGTGGAGGTAGCGACACTGGTATTGATGTGAACTTGTGGAAACAAAAAATAATTCTAAATAAGAAAAACTGACAGTGATTAATTGACTTAAAAAAAGAAAAAAGTGCTCCTACTTCAATACGATTAAAATACAAAACAAATAAGGAGCTGAAGACTAGGGGGTTATACTATCTGTGCTGACCCAACTTCCTCCTAGCTTCTTTATTCCGAAAATGATATTTTTAATGGCTCCACGCACGTATATCTGATGAAAATCATCATATTGACCTGTGCACATGCAAAGTAAGAAGTACATGTCCAGTTATTGAGAATATGGCATATTAATAACAAGTAACTCAATTGCAATTCATCCCCCAAACTTGGATATATTTCTTAACTAAATTTGGAGTAAGTACTACCACAGATATGTAAAATATTTTACAAGCTGTGTCTAATCATATTTCTAAGATATGGGCATAGGCCAAATTTAATTATTTATAAGTACTGTTTGTATCTTTATACAATAAGCATATAAGTCAAGTGCAGCAAGATATTAACATGCATGTCTAACAGATACTAACTCAAGCTTATCAAAGCTTTCTTAATTTAGAAGGTCTTAACATAATTTTCTGACATACTAAACGATAACATCTTATCACCTTTCTGATTTTTACTTTTCAGAAAGATGGTTCACCATTTGGGTAAGAAACCAGACGATTGGAAAAAGAAGAGAGATATATAGCCGTTTTCTTTGCTTGCATGCAGCTGTAATTCAATTGTGGCACCTAGTTTTCCCGAAAACTACCTTGAGAGTCGATCTTTTAGCCCAATTTCTGTCCATGGAGCTCTGATGATATACAAATGACATTAAAAAGGAAAAAGAGCATGAAGACTTAGGATGGCCTGGGTAATACTAGGCCGAGGTTTGACGAAATTTAGCCTAGTAGTCATTCTTAATGCGCTAAATGAGGAACAATCCGTGCTTACAAAATTTTTAAAAATAATCATTGCTTAAAAATACGAATTGAATTTTTGATAGATTTTCTTTTTTTCTCTTTTTGATAGATATTAAATGAAATTTTGAACTAAATATCATAAAATTTTATGGAGGTTAGTCCAGAGTTAAGTGGATATTTTTAAGGGACAATTACATGGAGAGACACTCTACTTATAGAAATTCCCAAAAAAACTCATATTTTCCTTCTTTACCCGACCTAACACCCCCTCCCCCTCCCTTTTTTTATTTTTTTCTTTCACTCCATAGCACCCCTATTTAAAGAAAAAAAACCTTAACACCCATTTTTTTCCTTCTCTTTCTCTCTTTATCATTTTTCCTCTCTTCTCTTCACCCTAACAACATCACCACCGCCCCCACCCCCACCACTTCCACCACTGCCTCACCTTCATTCCCTTTCCTCCAAGCTGCCGCCACCGCCGCCACCATTATCACCGCCACCACACCGCCGCCACTATTTCTTCTTCTTCTTCTTCTTTTTTTTTTTTTTTTTTTTTTTTTTTTTTTTTGAATAACAATATCGATTTTCCGTTGTATATTCCCATAAAAACTCTGGTGAGGGGTTTGTTTATCAAGTTTCTTCTTTTTCTTCACCTTTTTCATAAAAATTTGGTGAGATCTACTAATTTTTTGTTAAAACTTTTGTTTAATGTTTAGATTTAGTGTGTTTTCTTGTATAAAACTGTATAGATCTGGGATGTTTGTTAAGCTTTTGTGTAAAAGCTGCCTGAAGCACTGTTTAAAGTCATTTTTGCACAATTTTATACATTCTTATACAAGTTTATACAATTCTGCAAACGTGTATAGAAATATATAAATTTGTATATGTGTGTATATACAGTGAATAAACATATTTTATGCACTTTTGTAAATTTTTATAAAGATGTATATGCGTGTATAACCAATGAATATAGTTGTATAAATTTTAGATTTGTGCACTATTTATGGATGTTTGTATAAAATTTATGTTTTTTGTGTATATATTATGTTTTTCCTTCTTGCATACACATTTTTCTATGTATTTACATGTATAATTTATTATTTTGATAGATTTAGCTGTATGAAATTATCAAAAAATAATTATTTAAACAAATCCACCATTAAAATAAACAATCCAACAAGATCCGGCGAAATTTAACTTTTTCGGCCACCGTCCACCGCCGGCCGGAGGAGGCAGTGGCAAGACAGTGGCGGAGGAGGGTGGGGAAGTGGCTCCTAGGGTTTTTATTTTAAATGGGTGCTATGATGTAATTTTAAAAATAAAGGAGTGCTATGTTATGTAATTTTAAAATAAGGGGTGCTATGAGTGAAATATGGCCCCTCATTTGTAACTTTAGGTAGTGGAATGCCTAGTTTTGAAATTCTCCCTATTTTTAACGATAAGCAAAATACAAGTAAAATTTTTCCAAGGGGCCTCTTTTACCTTTTTCATTTAGTTTTAGTCACTTTTTAAATTTATTTGTAATTTAGCCACTCACTTTCAAACCATGAGTGATTGAAGTTATGAACTCATGGTTTAAGGTTCTGACTAAAAATAAGCCATATTAAGATCAAAAATGTAAAGTTGGGCTCAGCTTCGAAGGAAACTCTGAAGAAATACTTAATGAAGAATCCTTGAATTTAATTGATTTATTCCTTTTTACCTATAGAGGAAGACAACTTATATTTACTGTTGAACCCCAAAATTACCCTTTTTTATGAAATGATAAGTTTCGGGTATAATATTCAACAAAATGGGATTCTAAAGGGTTTCTTTGGAGTCGCTACCTAATTTAAGGACTATTAGGAACCAATTGTTAATTAAAGAGTGCAATTATTCTTTTTTACTTTAAAGGAAATTAAATAAATTCAGAGATTCTTAGGTAAGTGGTTCTTTTAAATTCGAAAGAAGGTCCCTTGCGGGAGCACTTTCGAAAATCCGCTAAATGCGGTTAATCTGGCGGTTTTCACGAACTATTAAGGATAAGAAAATATAAAGCTAATTTTATATAAGGATAATATGAATAATATAAATAAGATAAGATTTTAATTATGTCGATACTTAGATAAATAAATGATCCAATTTAAGATTAATTAACTAGATAATGAAATAATAATCAATTAATTAATTAATAAAATAAGCAAAGGTTAAATGAAGTTAGATAATTTAAATAAAACAAACTAAATAAATAAATGGACGATAATAAAGGGATTTAATTAATTGATTGAATAAATAGATACATAAATAAGAAAATAAATAATTTAATTAAATAAATGAATACTTATCAATTCTAATTGAATAAAGGAGTAAAGGAATAATAATTGATTAAATAAATAAATAAATAAATATTTAATTGATTAAATGAATGATTTATTGAAATTAATTAAATAAATTAGATTAAGTAAATGAATAAATAAAGGATTAAAATTTTAATTGATTAACTAAATAAATTAATTGATAATTGAATATTTCATAATAAATAAAGAAGCAATTCGAATGCGAATTATGACAGGTGCACGATTTTTAGTCGAATTTGATTTTGCGCTCCTTAATTGACAAATGATTCTAAACATCCATAAATTAATTGGCGATTCGCAAAGAAATGATACAAAGTATTCGTATAAAAATAATTTAAGTGATTTACAATAGTTATTCACAATTCAAATATCATTTCTGTCCTATCGAGCTACTAATCCGGTCTATGGGAAAATCCTATACAACATTCATTTTCTAAGGGAGCGGGGAAGGATGGAGTTTAGAAAATAGAACCCGGAAGCGCAAACTCAATCATTGAGCCTTGGACTTTGTGATTTTCATTTTTCTTTTACATTTTCGGGGATATCAAGTCCCGAATATGCGAAGCGGAGCAAATAACGTCCAATGCATGCAGCCATCCCATTTGTGAGTTTAATTTCAACTCGTCCCAAGGTGTATTCATGCAAAGATAAGAATAAGATAAAGATTGATATAATAGAAAAATACATAACCATAAATTAATTACATATATCAGAATCAGAATATCTTTACTTGGAGAAAATAAAGATGTGCATTGTTCATGGAATATGTAGAGGAATCAAACACTATAGCTCTTTTAATTCCACAACTTAAACTCGAGACAAACTTGTTTCAACAAAGAGAAAATCTTTAAAGAAAAGTCATTTCTCTTCAATACATTTATCCTCAAAACGGGCATGAACTAGCCTCAAATCGGGGTTCTTATGTCTAATGGCCAAACAGGAATGTAACAGGGTATGACAGATTAGCAAATTAGGAAATAAGAAATGATTCCTGCGAAAGAATATTAACTCTCATGAGGAAGATCTAAGTACAAACCTCCCAAACCCCAAGCCCCCACCCAACCCCGCGTCTTTTCTCTCTAGGGAAAGGCGATTCCTAGGCGATTTACAGGCGATTCCGGCGCAGCCTTCTCTAGGCTTCTCCCATGGCCACTCCGGCCACTGGGCAGCCCCCACTGGGGTTGCTCAGCCCCACATACAACCCCCAACAACATCCTATGCTGCAGTCGTAGCTCCATCCATCCCAAACAATCAAAACCAAGCTGCTTCAAACCCTAGTTTACCCATTCGACCCCCCACTCGTATCAATGGTCGTCCCACCATGCTGTGGAAGACGAAGGAGATTCAACAAGCTATTGCATCGACCAAACTGAGCTATGGAATCATAGGAAAGTTTACACATGGTGCACCAGACTTGAACGAACTCAGGAAGCTCATTCCACCCCAATGCGAGATAAAAGGTCACTGTGTGATTGGTTCCCTCGACTATCGTAGCATTCTAATCAGATGTGCCCTTTTCGAAGACTATGTTAACTTGCTTTCAAAGAGTCATTGGTTAAAAGTTGGAAGAGACTCGTACTTGATGAGAACTTTAAAATGGGACCCTTGGTGTGATGCTCGAAAGGAAACTTCAATCGCAATTGGATGGATTTCATTCCCCAACCTCCCACCAAATTTCTTTGTGAAAGAGTGTTTATTTTCACTTGCCTTAGCTGTAGGCAAACCACTCCAATTAGATGCTGCAACCATTAACCATACACATCCTAGCTGTGCACGAGTCAAAGTTGAAGTCGACTTGCTAGGGGATTTGCCTGAGGAAATTGACATAGTTGAAGTGGACGAGGAGTCTAACATCAAGCATTCAAAGTGTGTTAAGATCGTATACGATTACTTGCCAAAGTACTACTCGCATTGTTGCCTTCAAGGGCATAATGACGATGAGTGTCGTGTGCTTCACCCTATTTTTTATGAGCCTGATGATGCACAAAATAATGGAGAAGGACACAATGAAAGCAACAATCTCAACCTAACTCAGGACTGCCTAAGGTGTTGACGAGTGGTAAATCATGGGAGAGGCTGGTCCTAGTCTCCTAAGGAGGGAACAAACTGGTAATGGAGGGAATGGAGTACAAAATTTAAGGAGACAAGGTCAAGGTGTTGGTCATAGGGGTCAAAACCCTAACCAGGTTTGGCAAGTGGCTACGAGGAAGAGGGGTGTTGTTCCACAAGTTCAAGGTGTTCAAGAGAGAGAAGGTGCTCGTGAGGGTCAGCGTAATGTTAATTCCTTCGCAGCCTTACAAGTTGAAGAGGAAAACTTACCAATTATAACGTCAGACAAGGTACACGTGGGCAAAGAAGTCGTTAATTCTGTTGAATACCCTAATGGGAATGAAGTGCAACTTATTAATGAGGATGTAGTTATTGTGAGGAGTAATGAAGTTGGGAGTCAAAGAGTCCACGACAAAGATTTGGCGGCTGGTGAGGAAATTCAGAAGATTAGTGAGGCTTTTAATGAAGAACAGCTGGGAGTAAGGGCTACATTCAATGAACAGGACCCTCTTGTGAACCCTCTAAAGAACATTAAAGCTTCAGGTTTGGTTTCCCAAGGCGTGGGCTTTATGGAAGCAGAATCAATGCCGGAATTGGAATTAATGAAGTCGACTCCTAATGCGGCTGGGAATGCAATTAATTCGAGCATTAAAGCTGGGAGTTTGAAGGTTATTAATGCTCAGGCAAAGATTTTGTTAAATAAAGCTGAGGGATTTCATTCAACTCCTGATTTAATTCCATTGGATACTTTGAAGAAGTTAACGGCTAAAACTAACTCAAACATGATCATGCCATCCCTGACTATCCCAAATCCTACCTTGAACCCAAAAACTAATCCTATTGAATCCCATGTCCCACTCAACACCTCAGATAAAATCATACCCTCTCAATCTCACCTTCCAGACCTGACACCTACCTCAAAGCAACCTGAAGCCCCTACAAAACAATTGACTAAAGCTGATCTCACTATTGAAGAAAAAGCTTTGATCAATTCATTGCAATTCAGTGATGGCAAGGATATCTTACAAAGGCAACAAAGGCACTCACCCTCTAGGCAGCTTGTACCTTTTGATGACCTTGGTGAGGATGAAGAATTGGATGAAGAGGAAGAATCGACTGCTCATAACTTTCAGGCTGTTTCTAGAGAAGGTGACCTATCTCCTAGAGATGTCCCTAAAAAGGGTGGCAAGAGACAAAGGAAAGAGCCTGGTCCAGTGGCCAGGATTCAACCTATCCGGAGTTCCAAATCCAAGGTTTAATGATGTTGCACAAAGCCTTGATCTGGAACATCCGGTCAGTAAACACACAAGAGGCTTTTACAAGGCTAACAACACTTCATAGGCATCACCACTTCTCCTTCATTGGCCTGATGGAACCATTTCAAGAAACTACTAGGGTCCAGGTATATGGTTTGAAGCTTGGTATGCATTGGTCTATTTCTAGTGTTAGTGGCAAGATTTGGGCTTTTGTGAGTGATGATTATAATGTCTCTATTGTTTATGACCAAGAACAAATCCTTACACTGAAATTACATCACATTCAGCTGGACAAAGCTTTTATAGTCAGCCTAGTCTATGCTAAATGTGATAGAGTAGATAGAATGCCACTGTGGGATTCACTTCAATTCCTGGCTTCTTCTATGGTGTTACCTTGGGTCATAGGAGGAGACTTCAATGTTATTATGTCAGAGGAGGAGAAATATGGTGGCTTACCAGTGTACACCTCAGAAGTAGATGACTTTGTAGCTACAATAGCAGCTTGTAGTCTCATTGATCTTGGCTTCACTGGAAGCACTTACACTTGGTGGAATGGGAGAATTGAAAATCATTTAATTTTGAAAAGAATTGACAGGTGTTTTGCCAACCAAGAATTTATTGACTATTTTCCTAAAGTTGAGGTTGAACATTTGGCCAGAACAGGCTCTGACCACTCTCCATTGCTCATGTCTTGCTCAACTAATCCTGACAACATCATCAAGTCCTTCAAGTTCCTCAACTTTTGGACTGAACATGACTCCTTCTTGCAAGTAGTAAGGGACAATTGGGTGTGTGACTGTGAAGGAGACCCTTTCATTATCTTTCATAGAAAACTGAAGAAAGTGAAGCAGGCTCTAAGTAGATGGAGCAAGCAGACTTTTGGCAACATCTTTCAGAAAATTGCCTCCTTAGAAGACATCATTAAGGGCCATGAGGAGAAGCTGGAGGAAGCACCTAGTGAGTACCATAGAGAGCAGCTTAAGAAGGCTGAAGCTGACCTAAAGAGGGTGCTTCACCTGGAGAATGAATTCTGGAAGCAGAAGTCTGGCTTTCACTGGTTCAAGGATGGGGATCACAACACCAAATTCTTTCATGCTCAGATTCAGGGTAGAAGAAAGAAGCTGAAGATTCATAAGGTCCAGGACAGGGATGGGAATTGGCTTGCTGACACTAATGCCATGGCTGCTGAAGCTGCCTGGTTCTACCAGCAGCAATTTACTAGTGACAATGCTCAACTGAACTTTGACTTACTCCTACATGTTCCTCCTATGGTGACTGCTGAACAGAACCAGGCAATAGAAGAGCTTCCCTCTGATGAGAAGGTCAAGCAGGCTGTCTTTGGCCTTAGTGGAGATAGTGCAAGTGGTCCAGATGGCTTCTCAGGCAGGTTCTACCACACCTTTTGGGACATCATTGCTCCTGATGTGATCAAGCTAGTCAGAGCTTTCTTTTGTGGGCATTAGATTCCAAAGTTTGTTTCCCACACTAACTTGATCCTGTTACCCAAGAAACCAAATGTGGCCACATTCTCTGATTTCAGGCCCATCAGCTTATGCAATTTCATCAACAAGGTTATTTCTAGAGTGCAGCATGAGAGACTGGTTCAGCTTCTCCCCACTCTTATCTCTCCAACTCAGTCTGGATTTGTAAAAGGTAGAAATATTGTTGAGAAAATCCTGCTTGTTCATGAGATTGTTGATGACATTAGGAAGAGGGCAAAGGAAGCTAATCTTGTCATTAAGCTGGACATGATGAAAGCATATGATAGGGTATCCTGGTTGTTTTTATATAAAGTGTTGACACCCAATTTCGTCCCAAGATTTAATTAGCAGCTAAATTATTTAAATGAGAATCAAATATGAAAATAAAATTAAAATGAGGTTTAGATAATTAAAATTATTTGAATTGAGTTAATTAATTAAATTTAATTAAAGTAAATTAATCATTTTCAAAAGAAGGTTAAAATTACAAAGCATATCCTAATTTCTATCCTACCCGCGCAACATCTTTATTTTAATTAATTAGCTTAAAATAGGCTAAATTCGTTCTATGCCCTGAAGTTTAGTCTAGTCACGCAAATATACATATTTCACTCCTATACCAGAACCCAATTACACACTCTTCATTCTTCAGTTTCCTTCAAACCCAAAGCCCTCTACCCGAACCCAATTCCCGCGACCCATTTCCCTCGCGACCCGCACCAAAAACCCGCGCCATTGTTGTCCCTTCCGTACAGCTCGATGTGCTGGACGAGTCATTCAGTTCCAGCTAGTATCCCTTCACTCTCTCTCCAAACAAACGGTCACAAAATCTGGTCCACTCATTTTGAATTGAAGTAAATCCCAGCCTTTGGATCTTTCCTTGGAGATAAGGATCCAAAGTGTACAATCCGAAAGGAATGGACATTTTAGACCCTTATCCTAAAGGAATTAGATCGAAAATGGCAAGGGTAATTCAGATTTTGCAAGGTCCAGGTAAACCCTAAATTTTCCTATATATTTAACATTTTTGTAGGGTTTAAGGGGTTCTGGGATTTTGGACAACAAACAGAAACGGCAACATTTTTATATTCTCCAGTCGTCTTAAAAAATATACACATATAGTTGGAGTTCTGGTTCAGAAATTAAAAACAAGGTTAAAGTTTGATTGGTCGTATCGCTTCTTTACGCTTCGAGTCGCTTAGTCGAGTCGCACTTTTCTTTGGATCCTCGCTTCAGTTTCCTGCTCCAAAAGAGGTAAAACCTTTGACCTCATACATTTTCTCATGTTTACTTGCCTCTGTTGAATCCTTGTGGATTTGTTCGGAACATGAACTGTAATAGGACTGTTAGTTATGATTCTTAACTGTTAAATGCTGTGGAGTCAGGTTCTATACCTGAGGATTCTGAATTTCGAATGCTGCTTACATTGCTTGAGTATTTAAGGTTATATGAAAATGGTGGTTGTTTCTGGTCTGAAGTATAGTGTAGTAGCTCAGGGCAGTTGTTAGAGTGCTCTGGAGGTCTTGTATGTGTTGTTTTATGCTGAAGGAATTAGGAGGGTTTCTGTGTGCTGGTGAGTGTATAGTTGAAATGCTAATGGTATGTGAAGTTGTTTCTGGAGGAATATTGGTGATTGAGGAAGTCTTGGTTGTTGCATTATATTTAAGTTTGGTGTAGTTAGAACCTGTAGGTGTATATGCAGCCTGTGCTTCATTTCTTCCTGGATTTGTGTAGAGGTCTGCCTGGTAGCTGATCTATTTCTGGCTATTTTAATAGAGGAGCAGGGGTATGGTATCTTATCCCTGTTAGTCAGGTAGGTGTTCAGGCAGGGGTTTTGGAGAAGCAGGAAGTGTGAGGGGCTGTAGTAGGAGTCCTGGTGGTTGGAGTTGGTATTGAGTTTGCTTTCAGGCATTAAAAAGGGCTGCTGCTCCTTTAGGTAGTGAGGCCCAGGATCTGGTTCAGGGTCTGCCGGTGAGGGAGTAATAAGGTGTGCAGGGTAGTGTGGTCTGGTCCTTGATCCCTGTTCTAGTTTTGGATGCAGTTGGGGAGTTTGTGAGGGTTGAATAGGGGTTGTTTGTGTAGTTCAGGTAGTGTAGATAGAGATTTTTGGAATTTCAAGGTCTTGGTAAGTTCAGGGAGTCTGTTATGTGTGCTCCAGGGCAGCGGAGGGGTTTGTGAGAGATCATTTTCTTGGCTTGCTAGTGTGGGAGGTTGCCCAAGGTGTTGGCAGAAATTGGTCTTGGGTGCTGCAGGTTCTGGGAGCTTTCAAAGCTAAGGGGGCTGACAGTATGTGTGGTTTGTTTCAGGGAAAGGCTTTAGTAGTTCCAAGAAGAAAGCAGGCAAATTATTTGTTTTATGTTTCTATCTGTTTGGTAAATGATAAATATTGATTGTTTGTATTTTGATGGTTTAAGCTTATGAATTCATTTTGCGATTGAAAGGAAAGTAGACAGATTGAGTCTTTCTCGTTGAGATTGTCATTAGTTTTGGTAGTATAAAGATTGAATCATTCTTATCGAATTTGTTATCGTTGGGTTCTGGTTCTATAATATAAAATGTCTCCTTCGCATGGTCTTTGTTTAAATTAATGTCCCATTTATTTTTTTGGAATTGTGATTTAAGAGTTTTTGTGTCAAGTTAGCAGAAATGGACACTGTTCTTGAATCATTATCCATTGTAATGGAGTCCGTCTATCTTCTGTGTGTGTATATGAGAAGTGAGTTAGGTTGTAGAACTGTTTCGAGGCTTCAGGCCATTAAAAGAGTTTATAGGAGTTATGGTTTACTTCTCATGTTGGAATTCCTGGTAGGTGAGTTTGTACTAATATGGAAATGCTTTAGAAGTTAATCCGATGTGCCTTAACTAGTTCTTTGTCGTCGCTGCTAGATTGATAAAGATTCCGATGGTGTGCTTTCCTTTATTATAGTATAGCTGCATAGATCTATTCCTCACATGACTTCAGGAATTTATGTTACAAAAGACGGTTGGAAAAAGCAAACTCCCAGCTGTAGGGTACTCGGGTTGGGAATCCTGGTGGATTAATAATTTGATGGCTTTATTAGTGCAGTGCTTACCAACTTATTATTGTTTAACTTCACTTTGTCTATCTGTGAATCAAATGCATTTGATCTATTTTGGTGGATCTGAATCCGGAGATTTGGCTTAGTCCGAAAATATAATCAACATGTTTCCTTTCTATCTTCTTGGAATCTGTTTATAGAATGATAGCCAACCCATTTTACCCAATCTTTCTGTAAGATAATTTGTTAAAATGATATCTGCATGCGCTTTTAAGTTCTGTATCGCACTTTGACATGGTTTTGCTAGACGTGCATATGTGTTAGTTATTCATTCATACAGTAGTTTACTTTAATTCATTCGTTGTCTGATTATTCTCTATATTAATCCCTATCTCTTTCCTTCTTTGCATGATAAACTCTTCGGATCGAGTTGAAATAAAAACTCACAATTGGGACGGCTACGTGCATTGGGCAGTTATTTGCTCCGCTTCGCATTTTCGGGACTTGATATCCCCGAAAATGTAAAACAAAAAGAAATGAATAAATGAAAAAGCCTTGTGAAATACAGGGCTCGCATTGAGTTCGCTATCCCGGGTTCTACTTTCTAAAACTCCTTCTCTCCCGTCCCCTTTAGAAAGCATGTTTTAGGACTCTGTGAACTGAATTAGGACTTTGTATGATTAGAAGCCTGGTAGGTTAGCCGCTTTAACTGAAATTGTTATCTTATTGTTTGTCTAAGACTGTTTATAAATTGCATATCCCGTCTCTTTGGGAATCGCCAGTTGATTTAAGATAGTAGAAGCTTTTAGTTAATTAACGAGTGCAAAAGAAATAAAAAATTAAAATTGTACCTATTTATTCATTATTTATATTTAGTCAAATATTTATCCATTTATTAAATTTATTTATTTATTCATTAATTAAATTAATAAAGTGGCATTTATTATTAATTTATCTGTTTAATTTTAATTAATCATTTATCTATCTAATCAATTATAATTATTTATTTACTTATTTATTCATTTATCTACAAAGTTATTTAAGTGGTATTTATTTATTCTATTTTATTTATTTAATTAATTAATTCTAATTAATTATTTATTTGTTTAATCAAATTATGTTTATTTAACTAGTCAATTATTATTGCTCACCCCTTATCTAATTGGAATCATATTAATATTCATTTATCTAATTAAGATATTTATCTATTTATTTATTTATCTAATTAATTAATTAATCAATTATTACTTCTTTATCTAATCATGTATTAATTTATTTACTTAGCCTTTATTTATTTAATCAATCAATCAACCCTTATCTCATTATTCATTCAATTAATCTTAAATTTTGTTCAAGTATTGTCATAATCAATTTTATCTTCTCTATATTATTTATTACCTATTTATTTTATTTAAAATTTATCCCAAACTAAATTTCAAGTAAAATTCGTGAAAATCGCCGGATTAACCGCCTTTAGCGGATTTTCGAAAGTGCTCCCGTAATAAGGACCTTCTTTCGAATTTAACAGAACCACTTACCTAAGAATCTCTGAATTTAATTTCTTTTAAATAAAGGTTAAATTGCACTCCTTAGTTAACTTAGGTTCCTAATAATCCTTAAATTAGGTGGCGACTCCAAAGAAAACCCTTTGGAATCCCACTTTGTTGAAATATTCCGAAACCTACCTTTTCCTAAAGAAAGGGTAATTTTTGGGGTTCAACAGCGTGGCGACTCCGCTGGGGAATTGCGCAAATGGTTCTAACCAAAAGATTTTCACGAATTTGCTTTATTTATACGTGTGTTGATTGTATGTATGCGTAGCTTAACTAATTATTGTTGGAATGCCTAAAACTAGTATGCATAGCTTAAATAAATGTTTGTTTGTATGACTAGATTGATTGTGTATAAAGCATATTTATTTGCGCATAGTTTGCATTCCGTTCATATTTCCTCCCTCATGGAGCCTGTCAATTCTCTTTCATCTCCTCGATTTCATCACGGGGGGCCCGCATGACGGGCAATAATACAGGAAGGGCATTGTCCTTCCTAAGTTTCTGAATTTCTTTCGTGTCACCAAAGTTAGTTGGGGTATGGTTTGCCTGGTTTTGTCATGGCCGGTTTTACTGGTTTATGGGGCCAGGTTTATCCCGCATAGGTCGAGTCAGCCTCAACCGTCAGCCCACTCTTAG
This sequence comes from Petunia x hybrida, assembly GCA_037355625.1. Lineage (NCBI taxonomy): Eukaryota > Viridiplantae > Streptophyta > Magnoliopsida > Solanales > Solanaceae > Petunia > Petunia x hybrida. The sequence goes on from JBBBVM010000045.1 coordinate 528,879, forward strand.
AAGGAGATTAGGTCATGCATGCATATACACCTTAGTCTGGACCCGGTCCTTGGTACCGTTTCCAGGAATTAAGAAACCGCCCTTTTGTCGATGGGTTATTGAAACCCAACGACGCTGCATATTATGTGATCGTGTGGATATTATAACGAATTCCAAGCCCTTTGCCATGTCAAATTTGGGAATCCCTCATGTTGTCTTTTTATTGTTTTGTAGATATGGATTCAGCCCACCTCTTTCCTAAGCATCGGGACATCCAAATGATCACCACTCCGCCAAAAATTCTAAAAGATTGGTGGAACAACATCAAAGGGGAGTACGGTGCTCAGATTATAAGGAATACTGGAAATCTGGTTTCACTGATTCATATCCAGGGTGACAAGGGCCTTATTAGAGCCTTAGTGGAATTATGGGATGCTGAAGCGGGTGTTTTCCGCTTCCCTGACTTTGAGTTGTGCCCGACTTTAGAAGAGATCGTGGGCTTTACAGGTTTGACTATGGAAGATCGTGAGATCATTGTGCCTAAAGCCAAATGCCCAAAGAAGTTTTGCAGTATGTTCGAATTGAAATATGTTCCATCATTGGTAGCAAAGAATCATGGCACGATCTCTCTAGAATATTTGTTTAAGCGTTTTGGAAGAGCGAGCTCTTTTAGCGCACACAAAAAAGAATTTGATTGCAATAAGGCAAAGTGGGAGAAGCTTAGACCTAAGGTTTTTGTGTTAGCACTACTCGGTACTTTGGTATTTCCATGTGGTTATGATGCAATTGATATCCGGCTCAGTACTGTGGTGAAATCGATATTCGAGGGAATAAACGGGAGGCAGACAACTCTAGTGCCCATGATCCTCGCTGATATGTTGTACTCTTTGACTGAGTGCTCTGTCTTTAGAAAGGGACGCTTCTTTGGTTGCAATCTTTTTTTGCAATTATGGATTGTGGAGCATCTACACGATCGGGGGCAATGGGATGATTTGATTCCTCAAAATGGAAACAGAATCGCCACACACTATGCAAGAATGGAAGGTTTCAAACGTCATCACACTGCTCAAGATTGGTATGATGATATAAATGGTTTAAGTGGCGCAGACATTCACTGGAATTATTCATGGATTGGCAATCGAGAAGTTCGCTTGAGGAGTCCCAACCGGTATTATATCAAGTTGATCGGGTTCAGGAGCATTCAGCCTTACGCTCCAATCCGTGTGATGAGGCAGTTCGGGTTATTACAGTCCATCCCACTCATTGCCGGTATACGGGAGTCTGAAGTTGAATATGAATCGCCTGATTACACAGTTCCTGAAGCAATGAACATCTGTAATGACTGGGCTCGCTTAGAAAGAGAATTGATTCGTCAAGATCAAAACCCACCATGTTCTCCTGAGTATTATGCATGGGCAAAACACATCTATGGCATTAGGGAGATAGAAGCAAGTCCTTGGGAGCAGACTGGTTTTGTTGATAAAGAAGCTGAAAGGCATTCTCGCCTTCACATTTTGCCCATAACAGCATTGGATGATTTGATGTTTGACCAAGTTAGCCATTACCCGGGATATTCAGGATATCTTTATGCCACAAACCGATTGTATCGCGAAAGGCCACCTGCCTGATGATGTTGCTGAATGTTGATGATTATTGCTGATTCCTGAAGAAGTTGCAGAATTTATCTTTTATGTTTTATGACCCTTTTATCCCAATGTAAAAAGCTTGAAGCTTTTCCCCATAGTACTTTGATATTTTGTTATTATCATGACTTTATGTTTTGAGACTCGGTTTATTTCTAACAAGTTACGAGTATTTATTTACATCCCAATTTTGTATTGGCAAACGGTTTGTATCATTATAATATCCACATGTGTATGCAATTTGCGCGATTAGGCTTACCTCTAGCACAAAGAGGCACCCTACAGGGTAGGACGCGTCCGCATTTTATTTTACGCACATTATTTGTGGTTGCCACATGCCTAATTTATCGCCCGTTTAAAATGCAAAAGCGCTACGTGACGCGCGCTATGTGCTTACGTGCAAATTTTACCAACAACATGCAAACTAACACAGTTACCTTTTGAATTTTTCTTTTGTTTTGTTTATTCCTAAACAGAGGTTTGATTTGTGCTGATTGAGCTGATCCAAAGGCTTTCCTCTGCACATTGATATACACTTCAGAATTTCGACAAAATGTCCGGTAATGATGATCAGCCTCCCGTCCTCAATGATAAGACTCTCGAAACTCCTGGATCTTCGAGGGGAAACATCCTCCTTGCTCAGGATGACCTTATTTTGAACCTGACCAAACAGATACAGATGCTGAGCGATGAGCTAGCAGCCATTAAAGGGCAAGCCCCTCAAAACATACCTTTAAATGCCAATCCTGTTCACAATATACCCACATACCAAAACAACCCACTTAATCAAACACCACCACCACAAAATCGCCCACAAGTTAGTCAAAATACCCCGCCCGCTCAGCAAAATGCCCAACCCGCTGGTTATCCTTCATATTATCCATATCCTAACGACCCCACTCCTCCTCACTACCAATATTTGCCTGCTAAAGACACTCCCCGTCCTCCACAATCTCAAGCGCCCATTCCTGTAGCCGTTGCTCCTCCAAACGCCAATGATCCAAGGCAGGGATATCCCGAGGCGTTATATTATGAGCATGACCCTAATGGGAAGAATGCGGACTTCACAGACTATCCGCCACAGAATGAAATGCCCACAGCTGTGGAAAAACAGGGAAGGACAAGCGAACAAGATGAAATAATCCAAGCAATGAAAGTCATGCAACAATCTATTAAGGACTTGCAGGTGACTAAGAAGCGGCAAAGCACTTCATACCGCAGTCTTTATCTATTCCCGGACATTACTCCTCCTCCCGGTTTTAAAGTGCCGAAGTTTGACATGTATGATGGTCATGGTGACCCATTTGCTCATTTAACCAAGTACCTCAACAGAATGAGGGCGGCGGGAGGCAAAGAAGAACTTCTGATGGCTTACTTTAGCCACAGTCTGGAAGGTATTGCTGCTGAATGGTTTGCCAGACAAGACATAAGCAAATGGCACGAATTTGATGATATAGCTGGTGATTTCACAAAGCAGTTTGAATACAATGTGGCGATGGTCCCTGACCTCATAACATTGGCCAATTTGAAGAAGAAACCAACCGAAACTTTCAGGGAATACGCCTTGAGGTGGCGTGAACAGGCTGCACGGGTGCAACCCCCGATGACTGAGAGAGATATGGTAAAGTATTTTATTCGTGCTCAAGACGACTCATATTACATGCATATGCTTCCTATGATGGGTGCACCTTATGCTGAACTTCTCACAATGGGGGAGATGGTGGAAGAAGGCATCAAATCCGGTCAGATTGTGAGCTTTGCTGAAATGAAGTCAAGTGCTCAAAATGCTCAAGCCAGCTCAAACAATGCTAGAAGAAGAGAGAAGAGGGAAGAAGTCACAGCTGTTGCCGCAGACATTGACCGCCGCCCGGCTAGGAGGTTGAACTTTGATAATCCACCAACCTACCCTACATACCCAAATGCACCTCCTCATTACCCAAATGCACCTCCTCATTACCCAAATATTCCTTCTCCTTACCCAAATGCACCACCCCCAAATTATCCTAGTCACTATCAAATTCCTCCCGCTCCATATCCTGTCTATCAAGCACAACCCAGTTATTATCCACCACGAGCACCAGCACCACAACAATACCCTCCTCGCCCACAAAATTACCAACCCCGTGCTCCTGTCCGTCCAAATATGCAAGGACCTAACCAAAGCTATGAGAGGAGAGCACCCAAAACCTATACTCCTATAGCTGAATCTTATGGTCAATTATTTGAAAGACTAAGAAGCGCCGGAGTTGTGCAGCCTGTTCCTGACAATACTCCAAATCCTCCTCCAAGGTGGTATGATGTTAATAAGCATTGTGTTTATCATTCTGGGGCTGCGGGCCATGATGTGGAAAGGTGTTATGCCTTCAAGGATAGAGTGGAAGCTTTGATCAAATCAGGCACTATCCAGCTTACTGGAACTCAGCCTAATGTGCAAGATAATCCTCTTCCCGCCTATGGAAACAATGCTGTCAATGTCATTTCCCTTGAGGAGGGAGTCGATTTGAAAGGGACCATTGTTCCCGTTAGCAATGTGAGGGTTGCTAACGAGGCCAAAGTATCTGTGCAAGTTAGAGCTCCCATTCTGGTGCAAGCGGGTATCCCGAGGCCAACTGTCACCGTCATGCTTGCCTCACCCCTTCAATATGATAGCAAGAGGGTTCCTTGGAACTATTCTGAAGTGCCTATCGGAAGTGGAAAGGTAACTGTTGCTGTTGCTGCTGCACAAGGCATGACCAGATCTGGTAGATTTTATACGCCTGAGGAGTTGGGTCGAGGCCTTAGGGAAAGGGAGGGCGTTGTAAGAAGAGTGACTGACACCGAAGCTGAAGACTTTTGGAGGAAAATGCAGTCAAAGGAATACTCTATTCTGGAGCACCTAAAGAATACTCCTTCCCGCATATCCATTATGGCTTTGCTGATGAGCTCTGAAACGCATAGAAATGCATTGCTAAAAGTGCTCAAGGAAGCAGAGGTGCCCGCTGAAACCACGGGTGAGAGCTTGGCCGTCTTGGTTGGCCAAATCTTAGAACCTCACAAGGTGTCCTTCTTCAAAGAAGAGCTTCTACCCGAGGGTCTCGGACACAACAAAGCCTTGCATATTGTTGTCAAATGTAGGGACAAATTTGTTGGATGGGTACTGATCGACGGAGGTTCCGGGCTCAATATATGTCCATTAGCAACTCTGAAGGAGCTTGGAATTGACGCTGGCAAAGTTAGGCAGAGCAATGTGAAAGCAATGGCTTTTGATGGGGCTCAAAGGTGCACCTTTGGAGAGATTGATCTTGATCTGCAGATAGGTCCTGTGAACTTCTCTGTGGAGTTTCAGGTATTCGACATCCCGTCTACCTATAACATGCTGTTAGGAAGACCTTGGATCCACATGGCCGGAGCCGTCCCTTCCACTTTGCATCAAAGTGTGAAGTTTATATGGGATAATGAAGAAGTAGTGGTCAAGGGCGAGGGAAACAGCCCCACGCATGCTAGCACCACGATTCCCATGGTGGACAACGCCGCAGAACTTGATGGGACTACCTTTCACACTGTTGAGCTAATGAATGTGACCCGAGCATCTAAGGATGATTCTAAGAAAGGTACCCTACCCAGAGTTCCCAAGATGATTGCTGTGGAAATGTTGAAGAATGGTTTCAAACCTGGTTCGGGATTGGGAGCAAATCTGAACGGAATTACTGAACCCATCTGCTTGCCCAAGAATCTGGGTACCTTTGGCTTGGGTTACTGTCCCACCAAAAAGGAGATTGAGAAGGCCAAAAGGAAACCAGCCATTGCCATGCCAGAACCCCTTCCTTCCTTGTACCAGTCATTTGTCAAGGCACCAGAAGTCATTATACCGGATCTGATAGAGGGAGTTGGCGATTTGTTTCTGAGTGATGATTTGGAATGCGATGTTATTATTGAAGATTATGCTGAGGAATCACCAGTGCAGAATGTTGAGGCAAAGGATCCGATGACCAATTGGACCTGTGTCCCAGTGGAAGAGACCTGGTGAATGAACTCAACAGTTTATTTTGGCGTCACAGTCAGATTGAGGCCCTGAACTGTGTTTCGCTTTTGGTTTACGTTTATGTCTTTTCAAAATAATCTGTTTACATTCTGCATGTTTTGCTTTAATGTATGCCTCCCTAAACTAGAGTTTGAAACAAATAAAATGCATTGCATTCTCCCTACTATTATTTTGATATGCTTTAATTATTTACTTTATTTTACGCTTTTGATTAATGTTCGTTTCTGTTTCAGCTTCCCACTTAACAAAACTGCCGAAACTTTGCTTGTGACATATAACGAAACAACTGAACAAACTGGTACTAATGCAATGAGTATTGGGGAGTTTGATGAAGATTTTGTTCCTGATGAAATAACAAGAGAAGTGGATCAATTTGAGAACAACCAAAGCCTAACTTGGAAGAAACCGAGTCAATCAACTTGGGGACTTCAGAAGATGTTAGAGAAACCAGAATCAGTGTTCATCTGACCTCGGAAGAAAGAAGAGCTTATATTGAACTATTGAACGAGTATCGAGACATCTTTGCTTGGTCTTATGAGGATATGCCCGGTTTGAGTACCAATCTTGTCACTCACAAATTGCCAACTGATCCTTCATTTCCGCCTGTTAAACAAAAGAAGAGAAACTTCAAAACTTCCACAAGCAAACAAATATTGGAAGAAGTGCAAAAGCAATTGACCGCTAAGGTAATTCGATCTCTCAAATATCCCACTTGGTTAGCAAATATTGTGCCGGTGCCCAAGAAAGATGGAAAGGTTAGAGTTTGTGTTGATTATCGTGATCTCAACAAAGCAAGTCCAAAGGATGATTTTCCATTGCCAAATATTCATATCCTTATTGATAGCTGTGCAAAACATGAGCTTCAGTCTTTTGTCGATTGTTTTGCCGGTTATCACCAGATCCTAATGGATGAAGATGATGCTGAAAAGACCGCCTTCATCACGCCTTGGGGTGTGTTTTGTTATAGAGTTATGCCTTTCGGTTTGAAGAATGCCGGGGCAACATATATGAGAGCAATGACAACTCTTTTCCATGATATGATTCACAAAGAGATTGAAGTCTATGTAGATGATGTTGTTATCAAGTCAAAGAAGAAAGAAGAGCATTTGACCGATTTGAGAAAGTTCTTCAACCGCCTTCGGCGGTATAACTTGAAGCTTAATCCTGCGAAATGTGCCTTTGGTGTTCCTGCCGGTAAGATGTTGGGTTTCATTGTAAGCCGGAGGGGTATAGAATTGGATCCGTCTAAAATCAAGACTATCCAAGACTTGCCTCCTCCAAAGAGCCGGAAGGATGTGATGAGCTTTCTTGGCCGCTTGAACTACATAAGCCGCTTCATTGCACAATCCACGGTTATTTGTGAACCAATAATCAAGTTGTTGAAGAAAGATGCTGTTATTGAGTGGACAGAAGATTGTCAAAAGGCGTTTGATAGGATCAAGGAGTATCTATCTAATCCCCCTGTGTTAGTTCCTCCTGAACCCGGAAGACCATTGATCTTATATTTGTCTGTCTCGGAAAATGCATTTGGATGTGTCTTGGGGCAACATGACAAGACCGGGAAGAAAGAACAAGCCATTTATTATCTAAGCAAGAAGTTCACTCCTTATGAAGCCAGGTACACTCTCTTAGAGCGAACTTGTTGCGCTTTGACTTGGACCGCACAAAGGTTAAGGCACTATCTCTCATCATATACAACTTATCTTAACTCGAGGATGGATCCTTTGAAGTACATCTTCCAAAAGCCGATGCCCACGGGAAAACTAGCAAAATGGCAGATTCTGTTAAGTGAATTTGACATAGTTTATGTCACCCAAAAGGCGGTAAAGGCACAAGCATTGGCGTATCATTTAGCTGAAAATCCTGTTGATGACAACTATGAACCATTGAGAACTTACTTTCCCGATGAAGAGGTCTTGTTTCTAGGTGAAGACATCTCTTCCGAATATGATGGTTGGCGGCTTTTCTTTGACGGAGCAGCAAATTTCAAAGGTGTTGGTATTGGAGCTGTCTTAATTTCTGAAACGGGTCAGCATTACCCTGTTTCGGCCAAGCTCAGATTTCCATGCACTAACAATATGGCTGAATATGAAGCATGCATTTTGGGCCTTCGATTGGCAGTTGATATGAACATTCAAGAACTTTTAGTGATTGGGGATTCCGACTTGCTGATTCACCAAGTGCAGGGCGAGTGGAACACCAAGAATGCAAAGATTCTTCCTTATTTGCGTTGTGTCAAGGAATTGTGCAAAAGGTTCGCAAAAATAGAGTTCAAGCATGTTCCGAGGCTTCAAAATGAGTTTGCTGATGCTTTGGCAACTTTATCTTCCATGATCCAACATCCTGACAAGAATTATATTGATCCTATCGAAATTGAATTGCACGATAGGCCAGCTTATTGTTTTCAAGTTGAGGAAGAGCGAGATGGTCATCCTTGGTATTTTGATATCAAGAATTATCTCAAGGTCGGGAGTTATCCCGAAAATGCAACAAGTGTCCAAAAGAAGAGCATTCGGAGGTTAGCAAATCAATTCTTTCTAAGCGGTGAAATCCTGTATAGGAGGACCCCAGACTTAGGACTCTTAAGATGTGTTGATGCAGTTGAAGCAAATAAATTGCTTACGGAAGTGCATGCGGGAGTTTGTGGGCCGCATATGAATGGTTTTGTCTTGGCAAAGAAGATCTTGAGAGCCGGTTATTTTTGGTTAACTATGGAAACCGATTGTGTTCAGTTTGTGCGGAAATGCCATCAATGTCAAATTCACGGAGATATGATCAAAAGACCTCCTTCTGAACTTCATGCAATGAGTTCTCCCTGGCCTTTTGTTGCTTGGGGAATGGATGTTATTGGTCCTATTGAGCCGGCCGCTTCAAATGGACATCGCTTTATTTTGGTGGCTATTGATTACTTCACCAAGTGGGTGGAAGCAACTTCTCACAAGTCTGTAACCAAGAAAGTAGTGTCAGATTTCGTGCGCAACAATATCATTTGTAGATTCGGAGTTTCTGAATCAATCATCACTGATAATGGTGCAAACTTGAATAGTGATTTGATGAGAGCGACTTGTGAGAGTTTCAAGGTTACTCATCGCAACTCTACTGCATACCGTCCTCAAATGAATGGAGCTGTTGAGGCGGCAAATAAGAACATCAAGCGTATTCTTCGCAAGATGATTGATAATTATAGAGATTGGCATGAAAAGTTGCCTTTTTCACTTCTTGGGTACCGCACCACCACTAGAACTTCAACTGGGGCAACTCCCTATCTTTTGGTGTATGGCACAGAAGCAGTCTTACCCGCGGAGGTAGAAATTCCTTCCTTGAGAGTCATTCAAGAAGCTGAATTGGAAAATGCTGAATGGGTGAAGATCAGATGTGAACAGTTGATGCTTATTGATGAGAAAAGAATGAATGCAATTTGTCATGGGCAACTTTACCAAAATCGCATGATCAAGTCTTTTGGCAAGAAAGTTAAAGTGAGAGATTTCAAACCGGGGCAATTGGTGTTAAAGAAGATCTTTCCTAATCGAGAAGAAGCAAGGGGCAAATTTGCACCGAATTGGCAAGGTCTATATGTGGTTCATCGGGTTTTATCCGGAGGAGCACTGATTCTGGCAGAAATGGATGGTCAAGTTTGGCCAAAAGCAATCAACGCAGATGCCGTCAAAAGATACTATGTCTGAGGCAATCGCAAGTTAGCAGGGTTTTGAATGTAATATTTGATGTAATACGAACTACGCGTGACCTGAATCCCAAGGCGGGATACGTAGTAACTCACATAGAGTTTGGTTGCATTGATATAAGAATTTCCCCTATTTCCTCTTTTATGTAAGTTTTGAACTACTTCTGACCTGATTCCTGGAATGGCAACAGGATAAGTAGGCAATCCTCGTCGGATTCGGTCAAAATATTGTAACCCTTTAGGCTTGTTTATCTTTTACGATGTAATGCCGAACTATGCATCTGGGCAGATGTGTGGATTTTCCAATTCGGATACGGCTTCATACTTAGATTGCCATACTTTCCAATAAATCTTTATGTAAGCAGAACTACGCACGGTCTGATTCCCGTGGAGGGATACGTTGGCGCTCTTAACGGGCTCGACTCTATAATATTAAAATTTTCAGTCTCCCCTAAAGCAAGAAACTGGGGCAATTTTTGCAAAGATAATGTGAAGATATGGAAGATAGAAACTGGGGCAATTTTGCAAGACAATTTGAAGATTTGAAAGATATCAACTGAGGCAAATTTTGCAAAATGAGTTGAAGATTTGGAAGTTCATAACTGGGGCAGATCTTTTCAAGAATTGGTTTGCTTATCAAAGGATGAAACAGCAAAGTTCTGAAAGTATTCAAGACTAGCGCAAGTTGTAATACAAAGGATGTTCAGTTTGTTTCGAGATATGTCATGAGTTTGAGTTAAAGCAGGAATTTTACATGCATTAAAAACTTTTCACTTGCATACCAATGATTACTTGCTTACTATTTTATCAAATTACTTTATTTTGTCTCTATCTTAAGATGAGTTATACTATTGAGTTCATAAACCAAGTCTTCAAGGATGGTTTCCAAAGCCCAAGTCTCACGAAGAAAAGGAAGCAATGGCAGTGAATTCAAGATGAATCAGCACAAATCAAACACCCCTCCCCAAAACTAACAAATTTTTCTTTGAGAGCAGGAACCTGAAAGCTTGCAATGGAAGGATCATTCGCACTACGGATGAACAATTTATGGAACGCGCATTCAAAGAATTGAACATCAGATCCAATTTGAACTGAAGAGGGCATTCAAAACTTTGCACCACTATCCATACAAGCAACATCAATCAAGTTGACAATGCAAATGATTTGGCTTGACAGATCATTCAAATTTACTCTTGCGGCATCTGAGCATCACATTATATTATTGCCGAAAATGCGGCGCTTTTCCTTTCTCAAGTTTTAACATTGTTATGGAGTTTATCTCGCAATATTGATAGACAAGTCGGCTGGAACACCGCTTTCGGAGTGTTTCGCGATGTCGGTTGTCTTGCAATATTGACATTTTATATTCGGTATTTATTAATGGTTTAAGACAAGTCGGCTGGAACACCGCTTTCGGAGTGTTTCGCGATGTCGGTTGTCTCGCAATACTGGCATTTTATATTTAAAATAGATTGATAATTTAAGACAAGTCGGCTGGAACACCGCTTTCAGAGTGTTTCGCGATGTCGGTTGTCTTGCAATATTGGCATTTATTGATAATTTAAGACAAGTCGGCTGGAACACCGCTTTCGGAGTGTTTCGCGATGTCGGTTGTCTTGCAATATTGGCATTTTATATTTAAAATTTATTGATAGTTTAAGACAAGTCGGCTGGAGCACCACTTTCGGAGTGTTTCGCGATGTCGGTTGTCCTGCAATATTAGCATGTTATGTTTAAAGTAGATTGATAGTTTAAGACAAGTCGGCTGGAACACCACTTTCGGAGTGTTTCGCGATGTCGGTTGTCTTGCAATATTGGCATTTATTAATAATTTAAGACAAGTCGGCTGGAACACCGCTTTCGGAGTGTTTCGCGATGTCGGTTGTCTTGCCATATTGGCATTTTATATTTAAAATAGATTGATAGTTAAGACAAGTCGGCTGGAACACCGCTTTCGGAGTGTTTCGCAATGTCGGTTGTCTCGCAATATTGGCATTTTATATTTAAAATAGATTGATAGTTTAAGGCAAGTCGGCTGGAACACCGCTTTCGGAGTGTTTCGCAATGTCGGTTGTCTCTCAATATCGACATATTGTATTTGAAATGCATGATTCGACTCGAGACATCACGTCTCGTTAGTCAACATATCTTATGAAAGCCTTGCATTTTTTACAATTCATTTTCGCTTTACTTATTGTCTTACTTTACTGTTTCAGAATAATGATCAGCCTAAAGGTTCTCCGGGCGGAGCATCTCGTCAGTTGATCGAGAGAAGAACTTATTGAGCATCACGACCAGCATTTACAATTTTATATTATACTTTTATTTATTTCTTATTCCAAATATTATTATAATTTATTAGCAGTTGCTCGCTTACCGTTTGTTAAGTCTTTACAGAATTTTGGCAATACCGCAGTAGCATTTGGAGCATAACGTGGAACTTTTTCTTAGCAGTGAACTGGGGCAATCGTTGATATGAGCTAGGCTCGTCAACGAGGATCTGAAGAATAGCACTCGAACAAGCAAGTTTTACCTAATCTTTCATTTCAGATTAGGCGTCAGTTTGAATTCTTTCCTATTCGTGCGTCAATCGTGCGAGTTTTCATGTCTAAGTGTTGTCGAACTACATATGGCCTGATTCTCTTTCAGCCCGAGATATGTAGGCAACTCAGAAACCGGAGTTCGGACATGTCCATAAGCCTCGTCTTTTGATCCTTGGAAATCAAAAGTCTTGGTTTTATCGGGACAAAATTGGTTTCTAGTCAACTTCTTTACCCTAAAAACTCTTTCATCCTTTTCCGGGTAAAGAGGGGCAGCTGTTGACACCCAATTTCGTCCCAAGATTTAATTAGCAGCTAAATTATTTAAATGAGAATCAAATATGAAAATAAAATTAAAATGAGGTTTAGATAATTAAAATTATTTGAATTGAGTTAATTAATTAAATTTAATTAAAGTAAATTAATCATTTTCAAAAGAAGGTTAAAATTACAAAGCATATCCTAATTTCTATCCTACCCGCGCAACATCTTTATTTTAATTAATTAGCTTAAAATAGGCTAAATTCGTTCTATGCCCTGAAGTTTAGTCTAGTCACGCAAATATACATATTTCACTCCTATACCAGAACCCAATTACACACTCTTCATTCTTCAGTTTCCTTCAAACCCAAAGCCCTCTACCCGAACCCAATTCCCGCGACCCGTTTCCCTCGCGACCCGCACCAAAAACCCGCGCCATTGTTGTCCCTTCCGTACAGCTCGATGTGCTGGACGAGTCATTCAGTTCCAGCTAGTATCCCTTCACTCTCTCTCCAAACAAACGGTCACAAAATCTGGTCCACTCATTTTGAATTGAAGTAAATCCCAGCCTTTGGATCTTTCCTTGGAGATAAGGATCCAAAGTGTACAATCCGAAAGGAATGGACATTTTAGACCCTTATCCTAAAGGAATTAGATCGAAAATGGCAAGGGTAATTCAGATTTTGCAAGGTCCAGGTAAACCCTAAATTTTCCTATATATTTAACATTTTTGTAGGGTTTAAGGGGTTCTGGGATTTTGGACAACAAACAGAAACGGCAACATTTTTATATTCTCCAGTCGTCTTAAAAAATATACACATATAGTTGGAGTTCTGGTTCAGAAATTAAAAACAAGGTTAAAGTTTGATTGGTCGTATCGCTTCTTTACGCTTCGAGTCGCTTAGTCGAGTCGCACTTTTCTTTGGATCCTCGCTTCAGTTTCCTGCTCCAAAAGAGGTAAAACCTTTGACCTCATACATTTTCTCATGTTTACTTGCCTCTGTTGAATCCTTGTGGATTTGTTCGGAACATTAACTGTAATAGGACTGTTAGTTATGATTCTTAACTGTTAAATGTTGTGGAGTCAGGTTCTATACCTGAGGATTCTGAATTTCGAATGCTGCTTACATTGCTTGAGTATTTAAGGTTATATGAAAATGGTGGTTGTTTCTGGTCTGAAGTATAGTGTAGTAGCTCAGGGCAGTTGTTAGAGTGCTCTGGAGGTCTTGTATGTGTTGTTTTATGCTGAAGGAATTAGGAGGGTTTCTGTGTGCTGGTGAGTGTATAGTTGAAATGCTAATGGTATGTGAAGTTGTTTCTGGAGGAATATTGGTGATTGAGGAAGTCTTGGTTGTTGCATTATATTTAAGTTTGGTGTAGTTAGAACCTGTAGGTGTATATGCAGCCTGTGCTTCATTTCTTCCTGGATTTGTGTAGAGGTCTGCCTGGTAGCTGATCTATTTCTGGCTATTTTAATAGAGGAGCAGGGGTATGGTATCTTATCCCTGTTAGTCAGGTAGGTGTTCAGGCAGGGGTTTTGGAGAAGCAGGAAGTGTGAGGGGCTGTAGTAGGAGTCCTGGTGGTTGGAGTTGGTATTGAGTTTGCTTTCAGGCATTAAAAAGGGCTGCTGCTCCTTTAGGTAGTGAGGCCCAGGATCTGGTTCAGGGTCTGCCGGTGAGGGAGTAATAAGGTGTGCAGGGTAGTGTGGTCTGGTCCTTGATCCCTGTTCTAGTTTTGGATGCAGTTGGGGAGTTTGTGAGGGTTGAATAGGGGTTGTTTGTGTAGTTCAGGTAGTGTAGATAGAGATTTTTGGAATTTCAAGGTCTTGGTAAGTTCAGGGAGTCTGTTATGTGTGCTCCAGGGCAGCGGAGGGGTTTGTGAGAGATCATTTTCTTGGCTTGCTAGTGTGGGAGGTTGCCCAAGGTGTTGGCAGAAATTGGTCTTGGGTGCTGCAGGTTCTGGGAGCTTTCAAAGCTAAGGGGGCTGACAGTATGTGTGGTTTGTTTCAGGGAAAGGCTTTAGTAGTTCCAAGAAGAAAGCAGGCAAATTATTTGTTTTATGTTTCTATCTGTTTAGTAAATGATAAATATTGATTGTTTGTATTTTGATGGTTTAAGCTTATGAATTCATTTTGCGATTGAAAGGAAAGTAGACAGATTGAGTCTTTCTCGTTGAGATTGTCATTAGTTTTGGTAGTATAAAGATTGAATCATTCTTATCGAATTTGTTATCGTTGGGTTCTGGTTCTATAATATAAAATGTCTCCTTCGCATGGTCTTTGTTTAAATTAATGTCCCATTTATTTTTTTGGAATTGTGATTTAAGAGTCTTTGTGTCAAGTTAGCAGAAATGGACACTGTTCTTGAATCATTATCCATTGTAATGGAGTCCGTCTATCTTCTGTGTGTGTATATGAGAAGTGAGTTAGGTTGTAGAACTGTTTCGAGGCTTCAGGCCATTAAAAGAGTTTATAGGAGTTATGGTTTACTTCTCATGTTGGAATTCCTGGTAGGTGAGTTTGTACTAATATGGAAATGCTTTAGAAGTTAATCCGATGTGCCTTAACTAGTTCTTTGTCGTCGCTGCTAGATTGATAAAGATTCCGATGGTGTGCTTTCCTTTATTATAGTATAGCTGCATAGATCTATTCCTCACATGACTTCAGGAATTTATGTTACAAAAGACGGTTGGAAAAAGCAAACTCCCAGCTGTAGGGTACTCGGGTTGGGAATCCTGGTGGATTAATAATTTGATGGCTTTATTAGTGCAGTGCTTACCAACTTATTATTGTTTAACTTCACTTTGTCTATCTGTGAATCAAATGCATTTGATCTATTTTGGTGGATCTGAATCCGGAGATTTGGCTTAGTCCGAAAATATAATCAACATGTTTCCTTTCTATCTTCTTGGAATCTGTTTATAGAATGATAGCCAACCCATTTTACCCAATCTTTCTGTAAGATAATTTGTTAAAATGATATCTGCATGCGCTTTTAAGTTCTGTATCGCACTTTGACATGGTTTTGCTAGACGTGCATATGTGTTAGTTATTCATTCATACAGTAGTTTACTTTAATTCATTCGTTGTCTGATTATTCTCTATATTAATCCCTATCTCTTTCCTTCTTTGCATGATAAACTCTTGGGATCGAGTTGAAATAAAAACTCACAATTGGGACGGCTACGTGCATTGGGCAGTTATTTGCTCCGCTTCGCATTTTCGGGACTTGATATCCTCGAAAATGTAAAACAAAAAGAAATGAATAAATGAAAAAGCCTTGTGAAATACAGGGCTCGCATTGAGTTCGCTATCCCGGGTTCTACTTTCTAAAACTCCTTCTCTCCCGTCCCCTTTAGAAAGCATGTTTTAGGACTCTGTGAACTGAATTAGGACTTTGTATGATTAGAAGCCTGGTAGGTTAGCCGCTTTAACTGAAATTGTTATCTTATTGTTTGTCTAAGACTGTTTATAAATGCATATCCCGTCTCTTTGGGAATCGCCAATTGATTTAAGATAGTAGAAGCCTTTAGTTAATTAACGAGTGCAAAAGAAATAAAAAATTAAAATTGTACCTATTTATTCATTATTTATATTTAGTCAAATATTTATCCATTTATTAAATTTATTTATTTATTCATTAATTAAATTAATAAAGTGGCATTTATTATTAATTTATCTGTTTAATTTTAATTAATCATTTATCTATCTAATCAATTATAATTATTTATTTACTTATTTATTCATTTATCTACAAAGTTATTTAAGTGGTATTTATTTATTCTATTTTATTTATTTAATTAATTAATTCTAATTAATTATTTATTTGTTTAATCAAATTATGTTTATTTAACTAGTCAATTATTATTGCTCACCCCTTATCTAATTGGAATCATATTAATATTCATTTATCTAATTAAGATATTTATCTATTTATTTATTTATCTAATTAATTAATTAATCAATTATTACTTCTTTATCTAATCATGTATTAATTTATTTACTTAGCCTTTATTTATTTAATCAATCAATCAACCCTTATCTCATTATTCATTCAATTAATCTTAAATTTTGTTCAAGTATTGTCATAATCAATTTTATCTTCTCTATATTATTTATTACCTATTTATTTTATTTAAAATTTATCCCAAACTAAATTTCAAGTAAAATTCGTGAAAATCGCCGGATTAACCGCCTTTAGCGGATTTTCGAAAGTGCTCCCGTAATAAGGACCTTCTTTCGAATTTAACAGAACCACTTACCTAAGAATCTCTGAATTTAATTTCTTTTAAATAAAGGTTAAATTGCACTCCTTAGTTAACTTAGGTTCCTAATAATCCTTAAATTAGGTGGCGACTCCAAAGAAAACTCTTTGGAATCACACTTTGTTGAAATATTCCGAAACCTACCTTTTCCTAAAGAAAGGATAATTTTTGGGGTTCAACATAAAGTGCTTAGGAAGATGGGGTTTAGTGAAGTCTGTATTGACATGGTAATCAGGCTACTCAATAACAACTGGTACACTGTCCTTTTCAATGGTCAGCCTCATGGTTTCTTCACTTCTTCTAGAGGATTGAAACAAGGAGACCCTTTATCCCCCACCTTGTTTATATTGTCAGCTGAGGTTCTCTCAAGAGCACTGAATGCCCTCCATCAGAATGCAATGTTCAAAGGCTTTGCTATGCCTAAATGGAGCCCCTACATCAATCACCTAGCCTATGCTGATGACATAATTCTTTTTTGCTCTACTGATACTACTTCTTTAAGGCTAATGATGGGTGTGCTGGATGCATATGAAGGTGCAAGTGGCCAGAAAATTAACAAGGAGAAAAGCTCCACTTATATGTATCATAAGGTCAGCCAGCATTTGGTTGATAGGGTAGCACATATCACACAGATAGAAAGAGGGGCATTCCCCTTCACCTACTTAGGCTGTCCTATTACATACAAAAGGAGGAACAAGGCACAGTTTGATGACATCATTGCTAAGGTTCAGAAGCAACTTCAAGCTTGGAAGGCTAAGATGCTATCCTTTGGGGGAAGAGCTATTCTGATCCAGCATGTTTTGTTTAGCATGCCCATTCACTTGCTCTCAGCCATGAATCCTCCAGACAATGTCATCACTCAGCTTCACAAGATGTTTGCCAACTTCTTCTGGAACAATTCTGAAGATCATTCCAGAAGACATTGGGTTTCCTGGGATACACTTTGCAAGCCTTATGCTGAAGGTGGAGTGGTCTTTAAGTCATTACATGATGTTGCAAAAGCTCTCTTTGCAAAACTCTGGTGGAACTTCAGGACAAAGACTTCATTATGGGGCACCTTTATTGCTAATAAGTACTGTAAGAAGATACACTACTCAGTGGTACCCTATACTGATGGCTCTCCTTTGTGGCAAAAGATGCTGCAAGTGAGAGCCATGGTAGATCATGAAATAGTATGGCAAGTTAAGCAAGGGTATCCTCATTTCTGGTATGATAACTGGACTCAGCTTGGTGCTCTATACTTTGTTGTTCCTAGGGATTTTTACATCAGGGAGGAGCTTAATGTAGTGAGAGACTTCTATGACACTGATGGGTGGAATGAGCAGCTACTTGGTGAAGCCTTGCCTGAAGATCTAGCTCAACATGTTCTGGAGGTAATCAAGCCTGGGCAGGTCACTATGCAAAGAGATGCTCCATGGTGGGGGCTCACTTCAAATGGTCAGTTCTCAGTGAAGAGTGCATTTCAGTACATTAGAGCTAAAGGGGTCAGTCAGGAGGTATGGAACCTGATTTGGCTGAGAGGTGTACCCTTCAAGATCTCCTTTGTCCTTTGGAGAGCTTGGAAATTTAAGTTGCCTTTAGATACTGAGCTGAAGAGGATGGGATATAATTTGCCTTCAAGGTGCTGGTGTTGTGAACATCCTAAGGAGGAGACTAGAGAACACTTGTTTATCACAAGCTCAATTGCCAAGAATGTGTGGAGCTACTATGCCAATGCACTAGGCTTTGTCATTCAGGACTGGAGATTCAAACAAGTAATTACCATGTGGTGGAAGCTGAAGAGGAGGCCATGGCTTAAGCTCCTTTGCCGAGCTATGCCTGCTTTTGTGGTTTGGGAGCTCTGGAAGAGAAGGAATTCTATAGCACATGGTGGGAAGGTGTCCTTTAGAAGACTCACCCATGAAATCTCAAAGAACCTACATATGCTTCTTAGGGCCAGGTTCCCCAGTATACAGGCTACAGTTGACTGGCCTGACCTTGTGCACTTTCTTGAATCTTATAGACAGCAGCTCAGGTACACTAAAGTTGTCTGGGGGCTTCCAGTGTCTGGCACCTTTAAATGCAACACTGATGGTGCTTGTAGGGGCAATCCTGGATTAAGCTCATTGGGTTTTTGTGTGAGAAATGTGCTGGGAGACTTGGTGTTTGCTAGAGCAAAGCTTATTGGGGAAGGCACTAATGTTAGAGCTGAAGCACTTGCCATTTTGGAGGCTATGAAGTACTGCCTGGAACATGTTGCTGGGCAAGTGCTCATTGAAACTGACTCTCTTCTTCTTAAAAATATTATTGAGGGACACTGGGAGGTGGCTTGGAGCATAGCAGGGATTGTTGAGGAGATTAACACTGTGAGGAGTAGAGGATCTTTCAGTTTTGCTCATGTTCTCAGGGAAGGCAACAAATTAGCTGATCATCTAGCTAATGTGGCCTATGATGTTGGGGAAAAGGAGTTCCATAGCTTTAATGATCTTGTAGTTGAAGGGCGAAGGATCCTAAACTGGGACAAGGTCCAGTTGCCAACTTATAGGGTTCGAATGGTTAAGCATGGAACTGGACATACATAAGGAGATAACATCTTTTTTATCTAACTTGTTTGCTCATTTTTGCAGGTTACAGTTATGCTATATGGGAGAATTCTTTCATGACTTAGCTTCATTATTAGAAGAGCTCCTCTTGCTCTTGTCATTGATCTCACAAGACATGGATCTATGCCTGTTTGGCTTAAGATGGATGCTGTTCACTAGCCTCTCTTTGGTTTGCTCATCACTGTACTACAATGTGCTATTGACACTCACGATCCAGTGGAGTGTCACTACTGACATTTTCACTACTTGTCCCAGCTCAGTGTTCATGAAGCACTTCAATTCAGGCTCTATTACTTTGGCTAGAGGGACTGATTGTTCTTTGCATCATTGGTTTGGCTTCAGCTTGCTCATCCCCTTGTTCTTCTCTCTACCTTGGACATATCTAACTTTGCACCTCATGTTTGGCTATGCTCCTTCTACATCTGCCTTGAGTTTTTTGCTAGGTGCACATCTGCTCAGGTTTGATTATTGGGAGGTGGAGCTCGATCCTCTCATTGTTAATGTCCAGGTTCCTTCTTGGCCAATAGAGCACCAATGCTCTATATGGATTTCAAGCGTGGAGCACCGGTGCTCCACCACTTATGCTCAGCTGACTTGTTCTCAACTATGGAAGATGCTCGACTGGAATGGTTGCATGCTCCTACTGGCTCTCTTCTATACTTTGTTCTTAGTAACTAGTGCTCATTTTGTCAAGTATCATGGCATTGATCAAAATGATTTCATATTGGTGGTATTAGCATTAGTAAATGCTCAACCCAATTGGAAAAGTTTTGATCAAAGTCATATACATAGGAAAGCACTCGTTAAACATGATTTAGTTATCACATGTTGTTTAGTTTCACTTTGTTTCTTGGTTTTTCCTTTCATTGTAAAGACATGGTATTGTTTTGGCTTTATTATTATTAATAAAATTTGTCACTAAGCCCTGAACTTAGTGATATTCATTAAAAAAAAAAAAGTACAAACCTCCCAGTTTCTAACTTATCATACATGAAGATGACAAAGGGCATAAGCATCTCTCTCTTTGCATTAGGTTGACTACGCGATTAAGGAAAGAGGTCATATAAAACTAAAACAGAATGCATGCCAAAGAGAAATGGGTAAAGTAGCTACATAAATAATTTCCCCAAGTTATCTTCACCATACCACATACTCTTTTCATTTCTTTGCATTATGTAAATACCAATCTCAAATGTACGGGTCCATTTGAAATGTTGGAACAATGGAGTATTCACATCAGGTCAGCCTCATGCTAACAATTGCTTGAGCTATAGCTTAATAGTGCAAATAGACCATCCATCTATATACATTAGCAGTTCTCTAGAATGGTTAATAGACTCCACATGTATGCGGCACCTACCACTATTGAACATTACCATGGACATTATACTTTTAAAATAGAAGACATCCAAGTTTCAAAGTGAAGTCATTTTCCAAGTTATTTTGTCATGTAAAAGAACAAAGTTAAAGATTAACACATGGATAAACATTTAGAAGGGTGAACGAAAGGAAACATAGTTCAAACCAAAACAAGAAATAGACTAGCAGACACCTTAGCTAGACATAATAAGCAGACAACTCAATAAGTTAACCTGATTTGAAAATTTAAAACTTTGAACTGAACTACCCAATTAAAATCCTTATCGCAGAGTATTAAACTTCAAGTGCCAGATAAATTTTACACTACTTACTAATGTATAGAGAGGAAACAAAACACATTAATTATTCTTATCCAAGACTCTTGTTATCAGTAGCTATTTATAAAGAACACAACTTTTATTTCAAAATGAGGCAAGCTTGAATTTTCCTTTACAGTGATAGAACTTAAGTTCATATTATAGATAGAATACCACTTATATTAGGAAGAACCTACACCTTAACTGAGCTACAGACTACCTACTTTTAAACTTCTTTTGACAAAAGAACAAGAACAGAACCTCAGACCCCTACTTGCCTTTCCCTACTAGACATGCATTGCTTCCATTTTTTAAACAAGCAAGAAATACAGAACCAATAACATCAGCTTGCCAGAACTTCTTCACTGCCCTGACAATCCCATAGCTCCCTTGGACCCCTGCAATACAGGCTATATCACCAGAACAGACCCCCTTAAATTGCCTATTCCCCGCCTGAACCCCTAGAACAAATATCTGCACCTGCAAACAACCTAACAAACCCCAGGCAAACTGCAGCACCAGGACCCAAATCACACACTCCCCTTGCTTAACAGCAAACTCCAGAATCTACTCTTACTACCCACCAATTCCAAGAACCTCCTCCTCACCAAAGACTCTCTCACAACCAACACAATTCATCCTAACAATTTAAGACTCACCAGAACATCCCCTCTCATTCTAATTCAAAAGGACTAGGACACCACCACTCTTTACTTCTTAAAACTCTCCAGAACTCATACCAGACCACTATCAGCATCCCTACACCTCCTACATTCTTCTTACAGCCTGCAATAATTCATATAAGAACCAGACACCGGCAAACAAACTGAGACAACTCCAGCATCCATCCCGACCTCCCCTAATACTAACAAGACAAGCCCCTGCAACACCTGGAACAGCCAACCATAACTTCTATGCCCCTGGAAACCAAACCATAACCGGAACACCCTCTCCAGATCTTTTTACACTTCCTACAGCCCTTCACAAGACCTGAAAACAACTGACCCCCTAGCCTCTCATACTCCTAATAACCCCTGAACACTCCCTGCCTACTCACAACAACAAAGGAAACCACTCCCTCAGCTTACCAGGACACTGAACAATCTGCAAACACATCCCTGCAACACTAGAACTCCTTCCAATCAACAAAAGACCCTATAGAACCACTACCAAACAACCAGGGCTCCCTCACTGCCTCCCTGGACTACCAAAGCCAAACCTCAACATCTAGGAACAGACCTTATACAACAGACCCTATACATACCATCCAGGAAAAGAAATAGACCTCTGCTTTTCTACTGCTCAAGCACCAGACCAGACCTCCTCTGAACTCAAACATATACCTGCCTGCACACACTTCTACATACATAAATACCAGCTCACATACACCTCACATTCATAGAACAAGAAAACCAGACCATTACACTCTGATTCAAAACCAGTCAGAATTCATATGTAATACCATAAGAAGTGTTAAAGATTCAAGCTTTATCATTCTATGCAGTTCATTAAAGGTGCATACACACATGAAGTTCAAACGTCTTACTAGTATACCGACCTCATTTCAACATTCGATATCAACAAATAACATCCAACATCACATTTGAACAGACTTTTGCGCAGGAAAACAACATGTAACTAAATAAAATAGTAATGTAAAGGTTCAGATTTTACCTTTTTTAAGGCAGTGAACAGGAGCGAGGGTTCGAAGTAAACGCGACTCGACTAAGCGACGCGAATAAAGTCGACGATTCGAATGATAAAGAAGTGACGCGGAAACAAGGAAGCGATAGTAGCAACCCAATACCAGGAACACATTCAGAAAACAGAACACTCACTGCATATTTTTTGAGAGAAAAAGTTGAACTCTAAATCTATTCCTACTGCCGTTTTTTAATGTGTCTTTTCTTCCCCCCCCCCCCCCTTTACTATTCTGAAATAACATGAATTTATACTAGGAAAATTTAGGGTTTACCTCTTATGAAATTCCGAAACACTCCTCTACTTTTTTGATCGACTCCCTTGTGAGATAAGGGTGAGAGGGTCCAAATCGTCCCCTCTCGTCCTTATCTCCAAGACAATTGATCAAGGGCTCTAGATTGATCACTCGTTGAAACTAACGGACAAGATTGAATATCCGTTGGGGAATAAGCTAGAAGACTCCAAAAAGGGCACAGCTGGAATAGTTACTCGTCCAGCAAGACCTTCGTACGGAGAAGATGACATGGGATCGGGTTTTGGGTCGCAGGGATTGGGTCGGCTGAAATGGGAAATGGAATTGGGGATGGGCTTTTCTGAGGAGGAGAAATGAAGCGTGTATATATGTGTGTTTATAATGTATATGCTTGCATAAGTGATCCAAAATTAAAGGAAGGAATGATTTTGGCCCCCAGTTAGGATTAAATGAGTAATTGAGGGTGTTGCGTGGGTAGGACAGAAATTAGGATATGTCTGGTAGTTTTAGCCTTCTTTTGAAATTAATTAATTTATTTTAATTAAATTTAATTAATTAATTAATTTTAATTCAAATAATTTTAATTATCTAATTCTAATTTTAATTTTAATTTAATAATTGATTCTCATTTAAATAATTTAGTCGTTAATTATTTCTCGGGACGAAATTGGGTGTCAACAGCTGCCCCTCTTTACCCGAAAAAGGATGAAAGTGTTTTTAGGGTAAAGAAGTTGACGGGAAACCAATTTTGTCCTGATAAAACCAAGACTTTTTATTCCAAGGACTAAAATGCGAGGTTTATGGACATGGCCGAACTCCGGTTTCCGAGTTGCCTACATATCTCGGGTTGAAAGAGAATCAGACCATATGTAGTTCGACGACACTTAGATACAAAAACTCGCACGATTGAAAAAAGAAAGGACGCACGAATAAGAAAGAATTCAAACTGACGTCCTAATCCGCAACAAAAGATTAGGATAGAATTTGCTTGTTCGAGTGCGATTCTTCAGATCCTTGTTGACGAGTCTAGCTCATATCAACAATTGCCCCAGTTCACTGCTAAGAGAGGATTCCACATTATGCTCCAAATGATGCTGCGACATTGCAAAAATTCTGTAAAGACTTAACAAACGGTAAGCAAGCAACTGCTAATAAACTGTAATAATTGAAATAAGAAATAAATAAAGGTATAATATAAAATTGTAAATGCTGGTTGTGACGCTCAAATAGTTCTTCTCTCGATCAACTGACGAGGTACTCCGCCCGGGGAACCTCTAGGCTGATCATTATTCTGAAATGGTAAAGTGAAACAATAAGTAAAGTGGGAACGAATTCGTAAAATGCAAGGCTTTCATAAGATAAGTTGACTAACGA
Source organism: Petunia x hybrida (assembly GCA_037355625.1). Classification (NCBI taxonomy): domain Eukaryota; kingdom Viridiplantae; phylum Streptophyta; class Magnoliopsida; order Solanales; family Solanaceae; genus Petunia; species Petunia x hybrida. Next base: position 552,854 of record JBBBVM010000045.1, read on the forward strand.
GACATGATGTCTCAAGTCGAATCATGCACTTCAAATATAACAATGCCAATGTCGCAAGACAATCGACATCGTGAAACACTCCAAAAGTGGTGCTTCAACCGACTTGTCTTAGACTATCACTAAATGCCAAGAAATCTGCATATCCTATTTGTGGGTAGAAAGACCCGGATATCCTATTTGTGGGTGGAAGAACCCAAATATCCTATTCGTGGGTGGAAGGACCCAGATATCCTATTTGTGGGTGGAAGAACCCAGATATCCTATTTGTGGGTGGAAGGACCCAGATATCCTATTTGTGGGTGGAAGGACCCAGATATCCTATTCGTGGGTGGAAGGACCCAGCTATCCTATTTGTGGGTGGAAGAACCCCAAATATCCTATTTGTGGGTGGAAGGACCCAGATATCCTATTTGTGGGTGGAAGGACCCAGATATCCTATTTGTGGGTGAAGAACCCAAGATATCCTATTTGTGGGTGGATAAACCCTGTATCTTGCAAAATCTAAAATCGCCTGGCCTGTGCTGGTAATGCGATAATCGATCAAAAGCTAAAATAGAGTTGTTCTGCAAATGGCAAATACTCTTCAAGGAACTAATAGTTGCGAGTTCTTGTCGTTTCGCTGATTGAGATTTCTGCATTCAAAGAAAAATTGTAAGTACTATAAAATTTCTGGGAAGTTGCGACACTTTGCATTGCTTCTTCCACCTTGATGCTGAACTTTGCAGTAAATGCAAAATTTGCCCCTGTTTAATCAAAGAACAATTGTTAGTTTTTTATCAAATAACGGTTGACTTGATTGAACACCTAATTTGGTTCGAATCTGCATTTTGCTTGCATGGCGATCAAATGTGTTGTTGTTGCGAAAAATCTGACATTCTTGATACTCTTCTCTTTGCACAAGATAAACCATCTATAACTGCTTTGGCTTGGGTTATTTGGGAATAAACGAAATTTCATTGATTTTGGGACTAAGCCCAATAAAGGTAGCAAAACATAACGTAGTTCATTACGACCAGGATGAATAAAGTTGCAACAGAGTAGTTAAAACACAAGATAGTTGGGCAATGAAATGTCATTTCAAGCTGCAAAATACGGTCTTTGCAGTCTTCTTAGCTTGCAAACCGCTTCTTCATTGAATATCTTGGGGCTGATGCCTCGCCTTTAACAAAAATTGTGCCTGCGGGAGGAATGCTGCAATAACCACTTAATGGATCTTCTTGCACTATTATTTTGCCATTATCAATAAAGCTTTGAATTTTGTATCTCAAGCCACTGCATTCTTCAGTATCATGACCTTGGATATTTGAATGATAAGCACAATGCTTTAATGGATCAAAATGTGGAGGCAAGTGCTTGGGAATTGTTCCTTTCCTTGGTTGCGAAAGTCCTTCAGCTTGCAATTTTTCAAATATGCTACTCACAGACTCTTCTAGAGGAGTGAATGTACGAGGTCTAAACTTCTTCGTGCTTTGATGACCAGATGGTGCCTGATAAGATCGATGCTGGCAACTTGAATTTTGCATATCATGATTGTAGTGCACTTGCGAAGGCTGAGAGTCTTGAATATTTTCAGGTGCATCAGAACAATTGAAAACTGGCATTGTAGTGTCATAGTCAATCAACCTTCCGGTTTGAAATTTTTCTTCCAAAATCTTTGCATACCGAATTAAACTGGGAAAATCCTTTAAATTGGTAAAAAGTAGCTTTTCGTAAAATATGCCTTCTTGAAGGTCAATGAAAGTTGCTATCAGCTCATCTTCAGGCAATGGAGGATGCATCTTAGAAGCCTCTAGCCTCCATCTCACAGCAAATTCTGCAACAGACTCATGCGGCATCTTCTTGATTTTGCGCATATCAATTAGATAAGGATCTCTTACTATGTTGAACTTGTATTGTTCCACAAAGTCTCGAGCCATGTCTTCCCATGTGTGCCATTTGGTAAAATCCTGTTTAGTATACCATGCAAGTGTCATTCCTGATAAACTCTGACTAAATAGTCTCATTAGCAAAGCTTCATTCTTCTCAATTCCGATCAATCTGCCGCAATAATCTTTCAAATGAATGTAGGGATTTCCCTTTCCATCGAAAGTGTTGAGTTTTGGTATGTTGTAACCACGTGGAAGCTCAATATTCGGATAAATACACAAGTCTTCATAACATAAACTCTGAATGTTCCTAGAGCACAATTCTTTTCCTATGATCTTTCTCAAAATCTGTTCATCCACATGGTGAGGATAAGTTGTCTCAACTTCTTTCTTAGGCAATTCTGGTGAACGCACTATCAATTGATTTGATTGACTCTCCACAACAGGTATAGTGGTAAAAGGTGGTTGGTATAAAGTTGCAGCTGGCCAAGCATTTGGATTGGTAAGATATTCTTGTGGGATTTGTGGATATATAGGCATTTGGTAATTAGGCATTGTTAAGTAAGGTGGATTGGAGGTAAAGCTTGTATTTGGCAAAGGTTTACTAGTATTGACAAAGTTGACAATCCTATTCCTTTGGGCCACATGTTCTTCAACATCATCATTCTGCGCTTGCAAGATACCTATACCAGAACTGGTTTGCCGAAGCTGCTTTGCCATGTTGTTTTGTCCTTGATGCAGATTCTCAGCCATTTCAGTGTTCAATGCTAGCCAACCTTTAACAAATGAATTCTACACATTGAACAAAAGCAAGTTAATACGTAAAATGATAATGCATGCATAAAATTTCAAATGTAAAATAGGCCATTAGGCCGAATGGATGGGACCAAAATCCCGACTCAACACATGAGTAAAATATTTAAGAGTTCGAAACTCAATGATCAACAAAATTTGATTTTTCAAGACGCGAATTGGGAAAAACAACTTTGAAAGTTTTTACTAAATTAGTATGCCTGCTTGACCATTTTGACAGAAATTGCTAAAATGGTCGGCTTATTTTGAACATCAATGCTTTGCTCGACTATCGATTCTTCCTTGCAAAATGACAGTCCGCACCAATCCTTGAAAACTGCTTCTAATAACGAACAAACCAACACAATGTCTTCAACTTGCTTTTTGCAAAATTCTGCCCCAGTTATGACTTCAACATTTCAACTTGCTTTGCAAACTGCCCCAGTTAGGACTTTCAACACTTCAAACGGTTTTGCAAAAGCTGCTCCAGTTGCAACCTCTCACGTCTTCTACTTGCTTTGCAAAATTTGCCCCAGTTTCTATCTTTGAAAAAATTAAAATTTAAATACTAAAGGGTCGAGCCCGATGGAGGAGCCTACGTATCCCTCCTTGGGAATCAGACCGTGCGTAGTTCTGCTTACATAGAAGAGATTTTCCAAATGATGGTGTAACCGAAACTCGATATGAGTTGCCTACGCTTCCCGCCTTGGGAAACCGGTTACAGTAGTTTGCTTACATAGAAATAAATTCAAATATTCATAATTTGATATTCTTTCTTTTCTTTTCTTTTCTTTTAACAAAACTAACAAAAGGAAAATACAATAGTTACTTCCTAATAATGCAAATAAACTAACTTCTGCTTCTGCCACTTTACTGCTTTTCTGGAACTTAATAGGTGCCTAAATGCCCTTCTTCGAGGCCCTTTGCATATGGAAAGATTGCGAAAAAAGGTTTGTCAGTGCCGTTTGTTGGTAGAACCTTGACCTGGCCAGAGTTAATCAAGCTTTCAACTTTCTCCTTAAAGGTAATGCATTCCCCAATATAATGCCCATGCATTCCTGAATGGTAAATGCAGAATTTTCCAAAGTTCTCAGGCTTAAGTGACCGGCATGATTTTGGTTCTATAGGATGTACCAAATTGAACTCCTTGAGCCTTTCAAATAGTCGTGCGTAAGATTCTGGGAGCCGTGTGAATGCGAAAGCAGGTCTTTTGCCATGGTTTGATGGTGAACTTGGATTGACAATTACTTGCGCATTGGCACTAGGTTCCCCAGCTATGGCTGGCAAAGGTTTTGACATGACAGCTTTTCCTTTGTCTTTGGACTGTGCCTCAACAAATTCACACTTTCTCTTGTCAGAAATTATTGCAACCGGCTCTTCTTGAAGCTCTATAGATTTTCTTTTCAGTGGACCGCTTCTTGCAAAGGTCAGGTTTGGGAGTTCGTACTGCTTGATAAAGTTACGAGCTAAGTCATTCCATGTGAATCGCTTTCCAAGATCCTGTATTGCAAACCATGTTAAAGCCGGCCCCGCGAGCGTCTTAACAAACTTTTCTAATATTGCCACCCAATCCGTGAATGCTTTCAAATGATCATGAGGATTTCCTATCCCATCATACACCGGTGGATAAGCCATGTCAAGAACATTCACATTTTCCTTTTCTGCTTCATCTAAGCCTGCTTGAGATGTTAGAGCATTCTTATCTATCATTGTGACATTGCTCTCTTCAGCATTGGGAAGCCCTTCCCTGTTGCTTTTCTCATTACTTGTTTTTGATGAGAAGCCACCAAATTCCTTTTCCAACAAGAATGCATGCAAATTAGGGAACTGTTGAGCATCACACTCAAATGCTGGAGCTACTTGCATTGTGGGAGGTGCAACAGTATAGATAGGAGCCACAGGAGCACTTGGTCCTGGGCTTGACACATTTCGCACTGGTTTGCGAGCATCCATGAGCGTGACAATCAATTCAGTAAGGCTATCAAGTCTCTTCTCCAAACTTGCTACAGTTGCTTCAAGCTTGTTAACCTTGTCTTGGTGGGATCCATCATTTCCAGTCAAGTCAATCACAGCAATTTGACGAGCCATAGGTCCTGATCTTGATGTTCAAATAATTAACCCTTTAGCAACGCATACCAAATTTAATAAAAATTTATTAAAGATGAAACTGACGGGTCAACTTATTCCAAAATGGATAAATTGAGACCGTACTGAAAAGACCCAAAATTTAGAGCAAGACACTCATTTTGTTAAAGCAAACCAGATGCGAAAACACTTGTTTAACTCTGAAGTTATTTTCAAAAGGAAAACACACTTGCGAATACTTTAAAATATGACGCTAAACAATATTTTGCAAAATGACAAGAATGGGTTTAAGATAAACAAAACAATATTTGAAAGCCGTTTTAAAACAATAGTATGCATGAATTCAGATGATAGAAAAAATGATTTCATAAAGCGGTTAACTTTTACAAAAGATAGGTTGAAGTAACATAACGTTAATCTTACCATACCGCTGAACAAATTCAATCACTGCATAATCAGTGCCAACAAATTTCAAGCAAGATGCACATATTTAGCAAGTAATCGCATATTAGACAGACAATTTGACATGTGGCAAACACAAGTAATTGAGCGTAAATAAAATGCAAACGTTTCCTACCCTGTAAGGTGCCTCTCTGTGCCAGAGGTGGGCCTAAGACGCGCAAACAAGTGATAACGAAAAATAGTTCATGCCAGTTTTGAGCAATTCAGATTTAGAGTAAGCAATAAATAATAACAATAATTGATAATAATCAGCTCGTCGCCTCGACACCGCAATTCTGTTATCCCGACTATCTTCTCAAAGCCGGTGCCAACTCAAAATTCTAATACAACTCATGCTCTCCACAACATCTGCACCAAATTTCTAAACCCAAATGCCTAAAACCTGAAACAAACCTCTATACCTTTTGCAAACATCAACGCTCCTCCAAGCACCACTCCCAATTATTTCACAACATCCAAGGGTGAGATTTCAACTGCCTTCACAATACCAGACTGCAAATCATGAAAGGCGCCAATCGGCCTTTCAAAATAAAACCTCACTGGTCCTCGGCTTTAGTCAAGCCTCTCAGCTTCCTAGGTTTTGCAAGGCTCACAGACCTTGTTCATAGGGCTCCTCACTGGTCCTCAGCTTGAATCAAGCCTCTGAGTTTCCTAGGTAGCCAAGACCGCACTGGTCTTCAAGGAGGGACTCCATTGGTCATTCAAAGACATAGGGGCTTCGCTCTCCTAATATGCGACAAGCATACTTCATTCTATAAGAATTTGCAGCTGGTTAGTCAACATGGGCCTGCACACACGAAAAGCCATTCATGAGAGGGACCCCACTGATCTTTTAAAGACATCAGGGGCTTCGCCTCTTAGACCTCACTACACCAGACCATCTCCAAAACACAAGCCAACCAAACCTGCCTAACTTTCTCCCGACTACTATTCTACATTGTTCATAAAAATCTGCATTATGATCTCAATTCTGCTAAATTCTTCCATTTTCTGACCTAAAAGACAACATAGCAGACAAAATTTCAAATCTGATTTTGCTCAAAACATGGTTAGGACTGAGAATTCATTATCACACAGCACATAATATGCATTGTCGTTGGGTTTCAAAAAACCGCTGACGCAAGGGCGGTTTTCTAATTATGGAGGCGGTACCAAGGACCGGGTCTAGACTAAGGTGTAAATGAATGCATGCTCCTAATCTCCTTCTAAGAGTGGGCTAACGGTTGAGGCTGACTCGACCTATGCGGGATAGACCTGGCCTCACAACGTAGTAGAACTGGCCATGACAAAACCAGGCAATCTCAATATCCCGAACTAACATTTGGTGACACGAAAGAAGTTTCAAAGAGTGAGGTAAGGGCAATGCCCTTCCTGCATAACTACCCGTCAAGTGGGTGCCCCGTGATGAAATCGAGGAGGTGAAAGAGAATTGACAGGCTCCATGAGGGAGGAAATATGAACGGAATGCAGACTATGCACAAATAAAAGCATGCTTCAATACATTCATTTCCAACAATTAATTCTACGCATGCAAACAAACAAAGAGTTAAGCTACGCATACATACAATCAACACATATATAAAAAAAGCAAATTCATGAAAATCTTTTGGTTAGAATCATTTGCGCATCCCCAGCGGAGTCGCCACGCTGTTGAACCCCAAAATTACCCCTTTTTTTTATGAAATGATAGGTTTCGGGTATAATATTCAACAAAATGGGATTCCAAAGGGTTTCTTTGGAGTCGCCACCTAATTTAAGGACTATTAGGAACCAATTGTTAATTAAAGAGTGCAATTATTCCCTTTACTTTAAAGGAAATTAAATAAATTCAGAGATTCTTAGGTAAGTGGTTCTTTTAAATTCGAAAGAAGGTCCCTTGCGGGAGCACTTTCGAAAATCCGCTAAATGCGGTTAATCCGGCGGTTTTCACGAACTATTAAGGATAAGAAAATATAAAGCTAATTTTATATAAGGATAATATGAATAATATAAATAAGATAAGATTTTAATTATGTCGATACTTAGATAAATAAATGATCCAATTTAAGATTAATTAACTAGATAATGAAATAATAATCAATTAATTAATTAATAAAATAAGCAAAGGTTAAATGAAGTTAGATAATTTAAATAAAACAAACTAAATAAATAAATGGATGATAATAAAGGGATTTAATTAATTGATTGAATAAATAGATAAATAAATAAGAAAATAAATAATTTAATTAAATAAATGAATACTTATCAATTTTAATTGAATAAAGGAGTAAAGGAATAATAATTGATTAAATAAATAAATAAATAAATATTTAATTGATTAAATGAATGATTTATTGAAATTAATTAAATAAATTAGATTAAGTAAATGAATAAATAAAGGATTAAAATTTTAATTAATTAAATAAATAAATTAGATAATTGAATATTTCATAATAAATAAAGAAGCAATTCGAATGCGAATTATGACGGGTGCACGATTTTTAGTCGAATTTGATTTTGCGCTCCTTAATTGACAAATGATTCTAAACATCCATAAATTAATTGGCGATTCGCAAAGAAATGATACAAAGTATTCGTATAAAAATAATTTAAGTGATTTACAATAGTTATTCACAATTCAAATATCATTTCTGTCCTATCGAGCTACTAATCCGGTCTATGGGGAAATCCCATACAACATGCATTTTCTAAGGGAGCGGGGAAGGATGGAGTTTAGAAAATACAACTCGGAAGCGCAAACTCAATCATTGAGCCTTGGACTTTGTGATTTTCATTTTTCTTTTACATTTCCAGGGATATCAAGTCCCGAAAATGCGAAGCGGAGCAAATAACTTCCAATGCATGCAGCCATCCCATTTGTGAGTTTTATTTCAACTCGTCCCAAGGTGTATTCATGCAAAGATGAGAATAAGATAAAGATTAATATAATAGAAAAATACATAACCATAAATTAATTACATATATCAGAATCAAAATATCTTTACTCTGAGCAAATAAAGATGTGCATTGTTCATGGAATATGCAGAGGAATCAAACACTATAGCTCTTTTAATTCCACAACTTAAACTCGAGACAAACTTATTTCAACAAAGAGAAAATCTTTAATGAAATATCATTTCTCTTCAATACATTTATCCTCGAAACGGGCATGAACTAGCCTCAAATCGGGGTTCTTATGTCTAATGGCCAAACAGGAATGTAACAGGGTATGACAGATTAGCAAATTAGGAAATAAGAAATGATTCCTGCGAAAGAATATTAACTCTCATGAGGAAGATCTAAGTACAAACCTCCCAGTTTCTAACTTATCATATATGAAGATGACAAAGAGCATAAGAATATCTCTCTTTGCATTAGGTTGACTACGCGATTAAGGAAAGAGATCATATAAAACTAAAACAGAATGCATGCCAAAAAGAAATGGGTAAACTAGTTACATATATAATTTCCCCAAGTTATCTTCACCATACCACATACTCTTTTCATTTCTTTGCATTATGTAAATACCAATCTCAAATGTACGGGTCCATTTGAAATGTTGGAACAATGGAGTATTCACATCAGGTCAGCCTCATGCTAACAATTGCTTGAGCTATAGCTTAATAGTTCAAATAGACCATCCATCTATATACATTAGCAGTTCTCTAGAATGGTTAATAGACTCCACATGTATGCAGCACCTACCACTATTGAACATTACCATGGACATTATACTTTTAAAATAGAAGACATCCAAGTTTCAAAGTGAAGTCATTTTCCAAGTTATTTTGTCATGCAAAAGAACAAAGTTAAAGATTAGCACATGGATAAACATTTAGAAGGGTGAACGAAAGGAAACATAGTTCAAACCAAAACAAGAAATAAACTAGCAGACACCTTAGCTAGACATAATAAGCAGACAACTCAATAAGTTAACCTGATTTGAAAATTTAAAACTTTGAACTGAACTACCCAATTAAAATCCTTATCGCAGAGTATTAAACTTCAAGTGCCAGATAAATTTTACACTACTTACTAATGTATAGAGAGGAAACAAAACACATTAATTATTCTTATCCAAGACTCTTGTTATCAGTAGCTATTTATAAAGAACACAACTTTTATTTCAAAATGAGGCAAGCTTGAATTTTCCTTTACAGTGATAGAACTTAAGTTCATATTATAGATAGAATACCACTTATATTAGGAAGAACCTACACCTTAACTGAGCTACAGACTACCTACTTTTAAACTTCTTTTGACAAAAGAACAAGAACAGAACCTCAGACCCCTACTTGCCTTTCCCTACTAGACATGCATTGCTGCCATTTTTTAAACAAGCAAGAAATACAGAACCAATAACATCAGCTTGCCAGAACTTCTTCACTGCCCTGACAATCCCATAGCTCCCTTGGACCCCTGCAATACAGACTATATCACCAGAACAGACCCCCTTAAATTGCCTATTCCCCGCCTGAACCCCTAGAACAAATATCTGCACCTGCAAACAACCTAACAAACCCCAGGCAAACTGCAGCACCAGGACCCAAATCACACACTCCCCTTGCTTAACAGCAAACTCCAGAATCTACTCTTACTACCCACCAATTCCAAGAACCTCCTCCTCACCAAAGACTCTCTCACAACCAACACAATTCATCCTAACAATTTAACACTCACCAGAACATCCCCTCTCATTCTAATTCAAAAGGACCAGGACACCACCACTCTTTACTTCTTAAAACTCTCCAGAACTCATACCAGACCACTATCAGCATCCCTACACCTCCTACATTCTTCTTACAGCCTGCAATAATTCATATAAGAACCAGACACCGGCAAACAAACTGAGACAACTCCAGCATCCATCCTGACCTCCCCTAATACTAACAAGACAAGCCCCTGCAACACCTGGAATAGCCAACCATAACTTCTATGCCCCTGGAAACCAAACCATAACCTGAACACCCTCTCCAGATCTTTTTACACTTCCTACAGCCCTTCACAAGACCTGAAAACAACTGACCCCCTAGCCTCTCATACTCCTAATAACCCCTGAACACTCCCTGCCTACTCACAACAACAAAGGAAACCACTCCCTCAGCTTACCAGGACACTGAACAATCTGCAAACACATCCCTGCAACACTAGAACTCCTTCCAATCAACAAAAGACCCTATAGAACCACTACCAAACAACCAGGGCTCCCTCACTGCCTCCCTGGACTACCAAAGCCAAACCTCAACATCCAGGAACAGACCTTATACAACAGACCCTACACATACCATCCAGAAAAAGAAATAGACCTTTGCTTTTCTACTGCTCAAGCACCAGACCAGACCTCCTCTGAACTCAAACATATACCTGCCTGCACACGCTTCTACATACAGAAATACCAGCTCACATACACCTCACATTCATAGAACAAGAAAACCAGACCATTACACTCTGATTCAAAACCAGTCAGAATTCATATGTAATACCATAAGAAGTGTTAAAGATTCAAGCTTTATCATTCTATGCAGTTCATTAAAGGTGCATACACACATGAACTTCAAACGTCTTACTAGTATACCGACCTCATTTCAACATTCGATATCAACAAATAACATCCAACATCATATTTGAACAGACTTTTGCGCAGGAAAACAACATGTAACTAAATAAAATAGTAATGTAAAGGTTCAGATTTTACCTTTTTTAAGGCAGTGAACAGGAGCGAGGGTTCGAAGTAAACGCGACTCGACTAAGCGACGCGAATAAAGTCGACGATTCGAATGATAAAGAAGCGACGCGGAAACAAGGAAGCGATAGTAGCAACCCAATACAAGGAACACATTCAGAAAACAGAAATAACATGAAATAACATGAATTTATACTAGGAAAATTTAGGGTTTACCTCTTATGAAATTCCGAAACACTCCTCTACTTTTTTGATCGACTCCCTTGTGAGATAAGGGTAAGAGGGTCCAAATCGTTCCCTCTCGTCCTTATCTCCAAGACAATTGATCAAGGGCTCTAGATTGATCACTCGTTGAAACTAACGGACAAGATTGAATATCCGTTGAGGAATAAGCTAGAAGACTCCAAAAAGGGCACAGCTGGAATAGTTACTCGTCCAGCAAGACCTTCGTACGGAGAAGATGACATGGGATCGGGTTTTGGGTCGCAGGGATTGGGTCGGCTGAAATGGGAAATGGAATTGGGGATGGGCTTTTCTGAGGAGGAGAAATGAAGCGTGTATATGTGTGTGTGTATAATGTATATGCTTGCATAAGTGATCCAAAATTAAAGGAAGGAACGATTTTGGCCCCCAGTTAGGATTAAATGAGTAATTGAGAGTGTTGCGCGGGTAGGACAGAAATTAGGATATGTCTGGTAGTTTTAGCCTTCTTTTGAAATTAATTAATTTACTTTAATTAAATTTAATTAATTAATTAATTAATTTTAATTCAAATAATTTTAATTATCTAATTTTAATTTTAATTTTAATTTAATAATTGATTCTCATTTAAATAATTTAGCCGTTAATTATTTCTCGGGACGAAATTGGGTGTCAACATTTACAATACAATCTCTTTTATTCCCTTTTACCTTTCATTGTAAATAAACTAAACTCATTAAGAAAAAATAGCAAATTAACCAAGGATACCGATATATTTGCAGTATTTCGAGTAACTAGCTCCTCAACCTGGAGTTCTATCTGAAGAAGCAGGGGTCGCGTTAGCTGTAAAATCTTCTACTGGTACATGAACAATTGTATAATCTGATGGACTTACCGCCCTTGATCATTACAAAAGGCGATTTTAGCGTATCGAGCGTGTTACTGAAGAAAAAGATCCTCCCAAGGAAAACCTCGAATTTGGATACCAAAGGACGTGTTTGTGTGAGCTTATCCATGTGGTTACACACACTTCGATTAGTAACCCAGTATCTAGGCAGACTCTGGCACATTGAGTATATCCTATACACATCATAATTCTTTACTACATATGACATTGGGTTTATACGTTTTTAAATGTTACAAAATTTCGATTTAGTAAACTTAGAAATGAATCATATAAAATATTTTATTTCAACTTCAAGCCAAAAAAGGCTAATATTAGGTTAAATTGGTTTGAACCTCAACCTCAATTGTCTGAGGATAAGCAAAGTGGCTAATTCTATACAAGTTTACCCAAAAGTGACTTATATTGCAATAGCAGGCCACAAGTGGCTATTTCTGCACTTTTTCCAAAATATAAAATGCTAAGAAAGTTTTTTTCTAACGGTTTCGCACACAAGGTCACTTTTGCTCGTTTTTTTTTTTTTTAGACAATTTTTTTATTGATTTTGCATGAGATAATTAATGCTGATTGTTGCTTCTTAAGGAACCCTAATAATGGATGTATGTGAGATTTACCCCGAGGGTTGTGGCATGTCTTTCAAAAATTTCTTTGAAAAATATACATGGTATAAATATTCAATGAAAGAATAAATACAAAGTAAACACATTCTATTTTTATCCATAAGGAAAATATCAACTAAATCTTCTCCATATCTTGTGGTTTAAATTTGGATGGAACATGACAGCTTTGACCGTGCCTATTTTGCTCCTATCTATTATTTCCTAAATATATGCAGCATTACTTTCTCTTAATTTTCTGTTAATTTATGCACATCAAACAAGGCGACTACAGTATAATTGCATACGTACTTACTAGCTTCCAGTAATAATGGCATAACTAAATTTTAAGTGCAGTAACTTTTACCTTATTTAAACGGCTGCATAGATTTATCAAAATACTCCTACATTCTTGCGATTAAAAAAAAAAAAAACAAAAGAATCAAGGAAGTAGTAACTGAGGAGTCACTATGGGGAAGTTTCTCGAAACTAGGAGGTTATACATGATATAATATCAGCGCTGGCCTAGTTTCTTTATGTAAGAATTTATGGAATTACTCATACATATATATCAATAATAATTGTATGTTGATTGCTACCATTAAAAGTTGACCTAAGTAAAGTGATCTGCTAAAGTTTAAAATTGACGGGCCTAATTAAATACCTCATAAAGTATGAGTCTTATGTGTAGATATCCGGATGTATATTCTAATTAAATGATGGGCTTAATTAGAAATACATAAAGTGTGTACAACTATAAATAGGGTGATGGTCCTCAAATAAGACGTCAGTGAAGAGATAGCTACTCATGTAATGGTTTGGAAGACCTAACCGCAAGATGGCAGTGCTTCATCAATTCCTACAGATTCAGGTACGCTTCCGCATCTAGTATTTTAATTCTTAATGATTTGACGTGATAGGTCTTGGGATAGATGCAATCATCTATAATTTAGTTTTAACAAGTAGTATCAGAGCCTGTATTGTGCTAAATCATCAAGAGTTTTATTGTGTGACTGCATATAACTAATTAAAGTTTGTTTAAAATTTTTGAAAGGGATAAAGTGGCTGGTTAACGACACTAATGATATGAAAATTCAGGGAATTGGTTGTATAGTTGTGCGGCGTAAGAGATTTGGCGAGAGTGTTTCCTCCTTAACAGTTTGCTGCTAGCAAGTTACTTGAGTTGTTCAATTAATGATTTAAAATAATAATAATAGGGACAAGGCAACAAAATATTTTATTCATCGAATTGGTATTATGGATGCTGCCTGAAAGTATCTTGTGAAGCAGCATGTGAAGTTTGGATTTAGCCATTTAGGTTTATTGGCTGGCGCCATTTGAAGGCATTGAAGCTAATTTTCTTTTAGGTTTATCTGAATTGTTTTATTTTGTTCTTTTAAAAAAAAAAAGATCAATGGCTTAGGTATAATTTTCCTCACATATTTTATTTAAAAAAAAAAAGGATAAAGAGGAAAATTAAAATGTTGAATTATGATGGCGCAAAACGGATGATTTGGATCTACTGTGAATTTTTTTTTTATCCTTATAGGCTATAGCTACCAGAGAAACTAGAAATAGTAAATGGTCTGCTGCTTCTATGATGTCAAGCTTCATATAGAAAGGTGTTTTACCTCTCTTAGGTATTAGCTACCAGAATTCAGTTCTTTGAGTTAGTCATAATTTATGGTGAGTTAAATATTTTTAATTCATCTATCAAAAGTAATATTGGCAGTCTCAAGTTTTTTTTGGTTAATTCAGTTTTCGGACCCACCATAATTTAATTTGGATTGGAATTTAAATGTTCCAATTTAGGTGAGTTTAGATTTGGATATTGGTATGGTTGTATGTATTTTGAGATGAATAAATTAAGACTAGATGTCGCCGAAGTGACCTCTCTAGCGGAGATTTATTCATTTTGAAATATAAAAGGTTGTGTACGTGTAATATATGTGAATATTGATCGGCCCAAAGGAAGATCAATGTTTGACAGAATTGTATGTACATTTTTGTGGTAATAAATACGTGATAATTATTTATTTTTACGTGTGAATGGTAAATCGGCCCAAAGGAAGATTTGCTATTTTGCATGTTTTTTATTATCAGTGTTTGATTACTACGCCAAGATATCACTTACAAGTTAATATTTTGTCCAAAGATGAAATATTAATGGAGTGCCTGGTAACTTGAGATGGACTTTACCTTTATTCAAATTTATTTTCAGTACAATTTAAGTCTTATGTGAGCTTGTTTTGTTATTTGATGTTCTCTGATTTAGCTACAGTAACTTTTAAAAATATTATTGCCAACATCCCCTCAATCTTTAAGTTAAATAGCATTAAATGACAAGAAAACTTATATAAACCTCGAAGTCACGGATCTTGACATGGCGTTAAAGATGGATTCTCCGCCATTTTTTACAAATAAGAGTACCTCTGATGAAAAGAGGGAGATAGAAAGGTGGGAGAGGTCAAAATGCATGTCTGAAGAAAGCCATTTCAAGAACATTAACGGGCACTATACCTAGCAAGATTTTAACAATTAAGAAATTAATGACCATTGAAAAGTTAAATTTGTCAAGAATGAAAATATAGAAATTATACACTCTTGACAAATCAAATTTCAATAAGGTCCATAAAGTAAGAAAGTTTTGGTTACGGCGATAAAGAAGAAATAATATCATAATTAACTACAGATAGTTATTCCTTAGGTAAAGCTGCAAGTCATAAAGATATTTTTCTTAACCTTGTTTACTATGCGGTTAGTCTGGTTTCGTTACCAAGACACATATAGTCGATAGATTCTAGTAAAACGACTCACACCAATATGTCTATGCAAGGAAGTATAAATTGTCGAAAGCATAATGATGGTGTAAGTTATATCTATGGTGGTCACGACAACTCGGTTAAGGTTGAAGCTATTGAAACTCTTATTATCAAGAACTAGTTTATATTTGAATTTGAGTGAGACTTATGTTTTTCTTTTTCTTTAGACGGAATTTGATTTTCATTTCAAGATGGACAAGTTTGGTTATTATTGTTCATTTGATATGGAAACTATTGTCTCTTTCATAATTCAAAATTGGTTGGTCTGAGTTCTTTATGAGGCTACAATAATCTAAATTTTCTTAATATAATCATTGCATTTAAAGAATCCTTGCATGTTAACTATAGCTGGTGAGATTTTGGTTCACTATGATACTACATATTAAGTCATATCTCTAAATGGAGAAAAAGAGATTTGTGTCCGAAAACATTATCGGTCCTATTAATTTTGATCCAGATTTTTGATATATGCGTAAATTGCATAAAAGGAAACAAACAAATGTTAAGAAATTTGGAGCCAACAATAAATTATATATCTTGAAACCTTTATAGATTTGGTATTTGTGGACCATTCTCTACAGTTTCTTTCAATTATCATCTATATCTCGTAAGGTTCATAGATAAGTTTTCTAGAGGTGGCTTTCTTTGTTTAATTTATTAGAAAAACCGCAACTTATTACTGAACAGAGTTCTGACTAAAGGCAACTAAAAAGATCCCTTATATGTTTTGGATAAGCATTGGTCTTGTTTAAAGTATTTACACATTTAGGGATGTCCAACTGAGGCAGGTCCTTCTAGGCCAAAAGAAATGAAACTGGACAAAGAAACTTTCAGTTGCCATGTTATTGTATACTCTAAAAAGTTCAGAGATTACAAGTTTTAGGATCTCACAGCTAAGGATATTATGAGACAAATAATGTACGTTTCTTTCAGGATGTTGAGTTTGGGGGAAGAAAGAATAAAAGACATTGTCTTGGAAAAGAAATATGTTGATATTCCTCATATTGCTATTGACTATGCTCAGGAACAGTTTTCTATACCTGAGATAGTTCAAGAAACAACTCCGGATAAAGACAATATCATTGAACTTCATGTTAAAAAAAAAAAAAAAAAAGTTATTCTCGGAGAACAAACTCTACATGTTGAACCCTCCCAAAATGCACACAAGTATGCACCAGGATTTGATTTCAATAAAATGGGATTCCAAAGGATTTCTTTGGAGTCGCCACCTAATTTAAGGATTATTAGGAACCTAAGTTAACTAGCGAGTGCAATTTTATTTCTTTATTTAAACGAAATTAAATTAAAATCAGAGATTCTAAGGTAAGCGGTTCTATTAAATTTGAAAGAAGGTCCCTTGCGGGAGCACTTTCAAAAATCCGCTAAAAGCGGTTAATCCGGCGATTTTCACGAATTTTACTTAAAGATAATTAATTTAGGATAAATTTTAAATAAAATAAATAGATAATGAATAATAGAAAGAAGATAAAATTGATTATGACAATACTTGAACAAAACTTAAGATTAATTAAATGAATAATGAGATAAGGGTTGATTGATTGATTAAATAAATAAGGGCTAAACAAATAAATTAATAAATGATTAGATAAAGAATAATAATTGATTAATTAATTAATTATATAAATAAATAAATAGATAAATAACTTATTTAGATAAATAAATATTTATATGACTTCAATTATATGAGGGATGAACAATAAGTATTGACTAGTTAAATAAATAAATATAATTGATTAAAAAATAAATAATTAATTAAAATTGATTAGTTAAATAAATAAATAGAATAAATAAAATAATAAATAAATACCACTTAAATAATAAATAAATAAATAAATAAATAAATAAATAAATAAGTAAATAAATAATTATAATTGATTAGGCAGATAAATGATTAATTAAAGTTAAACAAATAAATTAATAATAAATACTACTTAATTAATTTAATTAATGAATTAATAAATAAATTAACAAATGGATAAATAATTAACCTAAATATAAATAAAGGATAAATAGGTATAATTTTAATTTTATTTCTTTTGCACTCGATAATTAACTAAAGATTCCTACTATCTTAAATTAATTGGCGAGTCCTAAAGAGATGGGATATGGAATTTATAAACAATCTTAGACAAACAATAAGATAACAATTTCAATTAAAGCGGCTAACCTACCAGGCTTCTAATCATACAAAATCCTAATTCACTTTACGAGGTCCTAAAACATGCTTTCTAAAGGGGACGGGAGAGAAGGAGTTTTAGAAAGTAGAACCCGGGATAGCGAACTCAATGCGAGCCCTGTATTTCACAAGGCTTTTCATTTATTCATTTCTTTTTGTTTTATATTTTCGGGGATATCAAGTCCCAAAAATGCGGAGTGGTTCAAGTAACTTCGAATGCACGTAGCCATCCCCGTTTGTGAGTTTTTACTTCTAAGTCGTCCCAAGAGTGTTCATGCAAAGAAAATAGAAGAGAAAAGGAGATAAAGATTAGTATGTGTAAGAGGTTACTTCAAGCAATTTAATCAAACAACAAGCGGCACAACCAAGATCATATAGGCTAAGACATAACAAAATATAAGACCTTGACAGTAAACAAAACACATGGGAGGGATTAACTTTACTTTAGCACATGTCAACTAACGGAGAAAGGAACTGTTCAAGAAAGGGTTAAGACTCAGAGACAATTCGATTACTTAGGAGATCATATTACAACAGGCATAGCAAACTAGCGAGGGAGGAAACTGGACACATAAGGATGGGCAAAATACACACAAATATGCAGATAAGCCCACACACAGCTTTCTCTCACACACACACACACACACACACCTAACATTCACCTGAGAACAAACTGCTGCAACCAACAACCACATACATCAGACTTCATACATAACCGAACAACCACCCCTCCACAACTCACACCAACTTAACATTTCCCAGAAATCAACTAATTTCTACCAGGCTTAAGACTATCAGACTACCAAGAATGGGAAGAAATATGCAGAATCAAAGGATCAAATCACCAGAAGCACACAAACTAGAATTAGACCCGCAATCTTGAACTTAATCATACCGGATTCAGGACAGATTTTTTATTACACCAGGGTACAGAGACTCCCATTATTTCAAACTTCTTTGCCAACATAGAACCAATGCCACAAGAGACCATATAACAAAATGGACTAGAACTTAACCAAAACCATGAGAAAACTGCATGATTTGCTTTTCTTTTACTAAGCAGAATAACCAATTTAACTTTCACTCCTCAAATTGTAACCAGACCACTTTGCTCACTCTTTCAACTTTTAAAACCAAAGAAACAGGACAAAAGATGACTCTGCATATGCTTACCAAATGATATAAACATAACCAAAATAGCATTGAATGAGAAATTAAGTATAGACTGGAAATGGTATCTCCTTTTTGATACACCTAGCACAGTAAGAAAAGCTAAAACTAGAGAAATGCACAGACCACTAAACTCAGACTTCTAAACCAAGAACTAGATTAACTGCACCTAAATCAACTTATAACACCTGCAATCCAACCAATCTTCTTATTCGAACACCTGGACACAAACTAAAATAAAGAAGCTCACCCTGAATCCCTCATTCTACTACTAGAAACTGAAGCAGCTCCCTCAGCTTACCCAAAACATCACCTGCAGCCTCCAAGACTACCTCTAATAACCTGTAGCTGGAAAGCACCCCCTGAAACTTGCAGCCCCAGACCTCCTGCAAAACAGCCTGCACCCTCAAACTAAACCAACGAACATGACATACTCCCTCAGGACCTGAACACCCAGATCACTCTCTAATCAACCTGCATCACTTCTATACTCCACACCACCCTGCACCAACTTCTTCCTTTAGAAAGACAAAGAGAGCAGAAGCTTCAGCTCTCCTATACACCCTTTAACAACCAAAGACAACCACTTTCAACTCCCTGCTACTGCCAGGACTGCCTCTAGCTTAAAATCAAGCCTTCCCTGCCCCTCTCTTGCTTTCTGTCTGCTCCATCTTCTCAACCAAACAAAGAACCAGACATACCCCAGGAGAAACACTCTACACTACACAGCCACCTAAGAACATTCTACAAACTCCAGGGAGCACAACACTCTTAAATCCAGCTCATAAACAAACCAGGACATAAACAACTTCAGAACCTGCCAGAGACCCTTTTCATTTTTTATTTAACAGAAAAAAAATATCTCTCATATGATTCAATGCATCCAACAACTAAACTAAGACGTGAAGATAAGAACTGAAACTAGAAAAGGATGGAAAGGAAACTGGACAAAGCTTTTGGAAGAATTTATCTAAGATTGAAAACAATGCTTTTACATCAAGAATAAAATTGTACTAAGCTAAGGAAAAGAACTGATTTTATGCATAGACTTTATTTTTTACGACTCAAAAAATTTGAAGAACAAGAACCTACAGTATGCTCTTCAAACCAAAGGTTTTAAGCTTTCATTTCATACATCTTTTGTCCCGACATTCCAGAACCAATATTCAACAAGAAACTCATTCAGCACTACAACTATATTTTAATCAAACCATACAGCTAGTAGAAGCAAACAAAAAGTTTGAGTTTTAAGCAAAGGCAAGTCGACTCGGCATAGTTTGTGCTTACCACTTCAACAAAGTATCATATTTAAATCAGTTTAATGAAATAGGAAACATGCATACAAACAAGTTAATGTAAGAAACTGTAAAGTTTTGGATCTAACCTGCTTAAGGGCAGTGAATAGGGCTTAAATCTGAAGGAAGCGACTCGACAAGGTCGACAAAATAGAATGACAACAAAGCGACGCGAAAACGATGAAGCGATAATACCCAAAGATGCAATGTAACAGTAAAAAATACTCAAAAAGAAGAACCCTTGTGTGATAAAATGCTGCCGTTTTGATATGCTAATTTTTCAGAACCCTTAAACCCTACAAACAATGATAAATATATAGAAAAATTTTAGGGTTTACCTTGGCTTGAAAAAATCTAAATTGCCCTCCCTGTTTTTGATCCATTCCCACATGAGATAAGGGTGAGAGGGTCAAATTGTGCCCCTCTCGTCCTTATCTCCAAAGAAAAGGATCAAAGGCTTGGATTGATTCTAAGTTCAAATGAACGGATGGGATGATGGATCCGTTGGGGTCTTGGAGGAATTCCAGCTTGGATTTTAATGAAGCTTCGAGAATGAGTGCCTGGAATAGTGCTATTCGTCCAGCACATCAGCTGTACGGAGAGGACAACAATGGCACGGGTCGAAACGGGTCGAAGAGGGAAACGGGTCGCGGGTATTTGTTCTGAAAATGGGGAAATTGGTTCTGGTAATGAAACGCGTATATGTAGTATGTATATGTTTGCATGAGTAGGCTTGAGTTTAGGACCTAGAACCATTTTAGCCTTCTTTATAATATAATTAAGTAAATAGAGGAATTGCAAAGGGTAAGCTGAAATTAAGGCCACACCTTGTAATTTTAGCCACTTTTAATTGAAATTTATCAATTACCTTTAATTTCAAGATTAATTTTAATTCTTAAAATAATTAAGCTTTTAATTGAAACCCCGGGACAAAATTTGGTGTCAACAGCTGCCCCTCTTTACCCAGAAAGGATGAAAGAGTTTTCAGGGTAAAGAAGTTGACGGAAAACCAATTTTGTCACGATAAAGTCAAGGACTTTGATTCGAAGGACCAAAGTGCTAGGCTAATGGGCATGGCCGAACTCTGGTTTTCGAGTTGCCTACATATCTTGGGCTGAAAGAGAATCAGGCCTTATCTAGTTCGACGACACTTAGAAATGAAGACTCGCACGATTGACAAAAGAAAAGACGCACGAATAGGAAAGAATTCAAACTGACGCCTAATCTGAAATGAAAGATTAGGTAAAACTTGCTTGTTCGAGTGCAATTCTTCAGATCCTTGTTGACGAGTCTAGCTCATACCAAAAATTGCCCCAGTTCACTGCTAAGAAAGGGTTCCACGTTATGCTCCAAATGCTGCTGCGGCATTGCCAAAATTCTGTAAAGACTTAACAAACGGTAAGCGAGCAACTGCTAATAAACTATAATAATTGGAATAAGAAATAGATAAAGGGATAATATAAAATTGTAAATGTTGTTGTGATGCTATCAACAAGTTCTTCTTTTGATCAACTGACGAGGTGCTCCGCCCGGAGAACCTCTAGGCTGATCATTATTCTGAAATAATAAAATAAGACAATAAGTAAATTGAGAATGAATTTGTCAAATGCAAGGCTTTCATAAAATAAGTTTGACTAACAAGACATAATGTCTCAAGTCGAATCATGTACTTCAAATACAATATGCTAATATTGCAAGACAACCGACATCGCAGAACACTCCAAAAGTGGTGCTCCAGTCGACTTGTCTTAGACTATCAGTCTACTTTAAACATAACATGCCAATATTGCAAGCCAACCGACATTGCAGAACACTCCGAAAACGGTGTTCCAGCCGACTTGTCTTAAACTATCAATAAATGCCAATATTGCAAGACAACCGACATCGCGAAACACTCCGAAAGCGGTGTTCCAGCAGACTTGTCTTAAACTATCAATAAATGCCAATATTGCAAGACAACCGACATCGCGAAACACTCCGAAAGCGGTGTTTCAGCCGACTTGTCATAAACTATCAATAAATGCCAATATTGCAAGACAACCGACATCGCGAAACACTCCGAAAGCGGTGTTCCAGCCGACTTGTCTATCAATATCGCGAGGTAAATTCTATAACAATGTTAAGATTTTGTGAAAAGAAAAGCGCCGCCTTTTCGGCAATAATCCAATGTAATGCTTAGATGCCGCAAGAGTAAATTTGAAGGATCTGTCAAGCCAAATCATGTGCGTTGTCAACTTGATTGGTGTTGCTTGTATTGATAAGTGCAAAGTTTTGAATGCTCTCTTCAGTTCGTATTGAGTCTGATGTTCAATTCCTGTTCGGTAATAACTCATGGCGAAGGCAATGCAACGCAATCTACAAGGCAACTTTGAATGCGCGTTCAATAAATTGTTCATCCATAGTGCGAATGGTCCTTTCATTGTAAGCTTTCATGTTCCTGCTCTCAAAGAAAAATTTGTTAGTTTTGGGGAGGGGTGTTTGATTTGTGCTGATTCATCTTGAATTCACTGCTATCGCTTCTTCTTCTTCGTGAGACTTGGTCTTTGAAAACCATCCTCGAAAACTTGGTTTATGAACTCAATAGTATAACTCATCTTAAGATAAAGGCTAAAATAAAGTAATTTGATAAAATAGTAAGTAGGTAATCATTGATATGCAAGTGAAAAGTTTATAATGCATTTAAAATTCTGCTTCAACTGAAACTCATGACATATTTTGAAACAAACTGAACGTCCTTTGTATTTACAACTTGCACCAATCTTGAAAATCTTAGAACTCTGTCATCCTAGCCTTTGATAAGCAAACCAATTTTGCAAAATCTGCCCCAGTTATGATCTTCTGAATCTTCAACTCATTTTGCAAAATTTGCCCCAGTTATACTCTTTATGCCTTCGAACTCTTTTGCAAAATTTGCCCCAGTTTCTATCTTCAAATTATCTTTGCAAAATTGCCCCAGTTGCTTGCCTTAGGGGAGACTGAAAATTTTAATATTATAGAGTCGAGCCCGTTAAGAGCACCTACGTATCCCTCCACGGGAATCAGACTCTGCGTAGTTCTGCTTACATAAAGATTTTTTTGGGGAAAATATGACAATCTAAGTACGAAGCCGCATCCGAATTGGAAAATCTACACATTTGCCCAGGTGCATAGTTCGGCATTACATCATAAAAGATAAACAAGCCTAAAGTGTTACAATATTTTGACCGAATCCGAAGGGGATTGCCTACTTATCCTGTTGCCATTCTAGGAATCAGGTCAAAAGTAGTTCAAACTTACATAAAAGAGGAAATAAGGGAAATTCTTATATCAATGCAACCAGACTCTATGTGAGTTACTACGTATCCCGCCTTGGGATTCAGGTCACGCGTAGTTCGCATTACATCAAAGATTACATTCAAAACCATGCTAACTTGTGATTGCTTCAGACATAGTATCTTTTGACGACATCTGCGTTGATTGCTTTTGGCCAAACTTGACCATCCATTTCTGCCAGAATCAGTGCTCCTCCGGATAAAACCCGATGAACCACATATGGACCTTGCTAATTTGGTGCAAATTTGCCCTTTGCTTCTTCTTGATTAGGAAAGATCTTCTTTAGCACCAATTGCCCCTGTTTGAAGTCTCTCACTCTTACTTTCTTGCCAAAAGACTTGATCATGCGATTTTGATAAAGTTGCCCATGACAAATCGCATTCATTTTTTTTCATCAATAAGCATCAACTGTTCACATCTGATCTTCACCCATTCAGCATTTTCTAATTCACCTTCTTGAATGATTCTCAAGGAAGGAATTTCTACCTCCGCGGGTAAGACTGCTTCTGTGCCATACACCAAAAGATAGTGAGTTGCCCCAGTTGAAGTTCTAGTGGTGGTGCGGTACCCAGGAAGTGCAAAAGGCAACTTTTCATGCCAATCTCTATAATTATCAATCATCTTGCGAAGAATATGCTTGATGTTCTTATTTGCCACTTCAACAGCTCCATTCATTTGAGGCCGGTATGCAGTAGAGTTGCGATGAGTAATCTTGAAGCTTTGACAAGTTGCTCTCATTAAATCACTATTCAAGTTTGCCTCGTTATCAGTAATGATTGATTCAGGAACTCCAAATCTACAAATGATATTGTTGCGCACAAAATCTGACACCACTTTCTTGGTTACGAACTTGTGAGAAGTTGCTTCCACCCACTTGGTGAAGTAATCAATAGCCACCAAAATAAAGCCGTGTCCATTTGAAGCGGCCGACTCAATAGGACCAATAACATCCATTCCCCAAGCAACAAAAGGTCAGGGAGAACTCATTGCATGAAGTTCAGAAGGAGGTCTTTTGATCATATCTCCGTGAATTTGACATTGATGGCATTTCCGCACAAACTGAACACAATCAGTTTCCATAGTTAGCCAAAAATAACCTGCTCTCAAGATCTTCTTTGCCAAGACAAAACCATTCATGTGCGGCTCACAAACTCCCGCATGCACTTCCACAAGTAAATTATTTGCTTCAATGGCATCAACACATCTTAAGAGTCCTCAGTCTGGGGTCCTCCTATATAGGATTTCACCGCTTAGAAAGAATTGATTTGCTAACCTCCGAATGCTCTTCTTTTGGACACTTGTTGTATTTTCAGGATAACTCCCAACCTTGAGATAATTCTTGATATCAAAATACCAAGGATGAACATCTCGCTCTTCCTCAACTTGAAAACAATAAGCTGGCCTATCATGCAATTCAATTTCGATAGGATCAATATAATTCTTGTCAGGATGTTGGATCATAGAAGATAAAGTTGCCAAAGCATCGGCAAACTCATTTTGAAGTCTTGGAACATGCTTGAACTCAATCTTTGCGAACCTTTTGCCCAATTCCTTGACACAACGCAAATAAGGAAGAATTTTTGCATTCTTGGTGTTCCACTCGCCTTGTACTTGGTGAATCAGCAAGTCGGAATCCCCAATCACTAAAAGTTCTTGAATATTCATATCAACTGCCAATCGAAGACCCAAAATGCATGCTTCATATTCAGCCATATTGTTAGTGCATGGAAATCTGAGCTTGGCCGAAACAGGATAATGCTGACCCGTTTCAGAAATTAAGACAGCTCCAATACCAACACCTTTGAAATTTGCTGCTCCGTCAAAGAAAAGACGCCAACCATCATATTCAGAAGAGATGTCTTCACTCAGAAACAAGACCTCTTCATCGGGAAAGTAAGTTCTCAATGGTTCATAGTTGTCATCAACAGGATTTTCAGCTAAATGATCCGCCAATGCTTGTGCCTTTACCGCCTTTTGGGTGACATAAACTATGTCAAATTCACTTAACAGAATCTGCCATTTTGCTAATTTTCCCGTGGGCATCGGCTTTTGGAAAATGTACTTCAAAGGATCCATCCTCGAGATAAGATAAGTTGTATATGATGAAAGATAGTGCCTTAACCTTTGTGCGGTCCAAGTCAAGGCGCAACAAGTTCGCTCCAAGAGAGTATGCCTGGCTTCATAAGGGGTGAACTTCTTGCTTAGATAATAAATGACTTGTTCTTTCTTCCCGATCTTGTGATGTTGCCCCAAGACACATCCAATTGCATTTTCCGAGACAGACAAATATAAGATCAATGGTCTTCCAGGTTCAGGAGGAACTAACACAGGCGGATTAGATAGATACTCCTTGATCCTATCAAAAGCCTTTTGACAATCTTCCGTCCACTCAATAACAACATCTTTCTTCAACAACTTGTTTATTGGTTCACAAATAACCGTGGATTGTGCAATGAAGCGGCTTATGTAGTTCAAGCGGCCAAGAAAGCTCATCACATCCTTCCGGCTCTTTGGAGGAGGCAAGTCTTGGATAGTCTTGATTTTAGACGGATCCAATTCTATACCCCTCCGGCTTACAATGAAACCCAACATCTTACCGGCGGGAACACCAAATGCACATTTCGCAGGATTAAGCTTCAAGTTATACCGCCGAAGGCGGTTGAAGAACTTTCTCAAATCAGTCAAATGCTCTTCTTTCTTCTTTGACTTGATAACAACATCATCTACATAGACTTCAATATCTTTGTGAATCATATCATGGAAAAGAGTTGTCATCGCTCTCATATATGTTGCCCCGACATTCTTCAAGCCGAAAGGCATAACTCTATAACAAAACACACCCCACGGCGTGTTGAAAGCGGTCTTTTCAACATCATCTTCATCCATTAGGATCTGGTGATAACCAATAAAACAATCGACAAAAGACTGAAGCTCATGTTTTGCACAACTATCAATAAGGATATGAATATTTGGCAATGAAAAATCATCCTTTGGACTTGCTTTGTTGAGATCACGATAATCAACACAAACTCTAACTTTGCCGTCTTTCTTGGGCACCGGCACAATATTCGCTAACCAAGTGGGATATTTGAGAGATCGAATCACCTTAGCGGTCAATTGCTTTTGCACTTCTTCCAATATTTGTTTGCTTGTGGAAGTTTTGAAGTTTCTCTTCTTTTGCTTAATAGGCGGAAATGATGGATCAGTAGGCAACTTGTGAGTGACAAGATCGGTACTCAAACCGGGCATATCATCATAAGACCAAGCAAAGATGTCTCGATACTCGTCCAGCAGTTCAACATAAGCTCTTCTTTCTTCCGAGGTCAAATGAACACTGATTCTGGTTTCTCTAACATCTTCTGAAGTCCCCAAGTTGATTGACTCGGTTTCTTCCAAGTTAGGCTTTGGTTTGTTCTCAAATTGATCCACTTCTCTTGTTATTTCATCAGGAACAAAATCTTCATCAAACTCCCCAATACTCAATGCATCAGTACCAGTTTGTTCAGTTGTTTCATTATATGTCACAAGCAAAGATTCGGCAGTTTTGTTAAGTGGAAAGCTGAAATAGAAACAAACATTAATCAAAAGCGTAAAATTAAGTAAATAATTAAAGCATAACAAAATAATAGTAGGGGGAATGCAGTGCATTTTATTTGTTTCAAAAGTCTAGTTTAGGGAGGCAAAACATGCAGAATGTAAACAGGTTATTTTGAAAAGACATAAACATAAACCAAAGGCGAAGCACAGTTCAGGGCCTCAATCTGACTGTGACGCCAAAATAAACTAGTGAGTTCATTCACCAAGTCTCGTCCACTGGGACACAGGTCCAATTGGCCATCGAATCTTGTGCCTCAACATTCTGCACAGGTGATTCCTCAGCATAGTCTTCAATAATAACACCGCATTCCCAATCATCACTCAGAAAAAAATTACCAACTCCTTCAACCAGATCTGGCATAATGACTTCTGGTGCCTTGACAAATGACTCATATAAGAAAGGAAGAGGCTGAGGCTCTGGCATAACAATGGCTGGTTTCCTTTTGGCCTTTTCAATCTCCTTTTTGGTAGGACAGTAACCCAAGCCAAAGGTACCCAGATTCTTGGGCAAACAGATGGGTTCAGTAACGCCGTTCAGATTTGCTCCCAATCCCGAACCAGGTTTGAAGCCGTTTTTCAACATTTCCACAGCAATCATCTTGGGGACTCTGGGTAGGGTACCTCTCTTCGAATCATCATTAGATGCTCGGGTCACATTCATTAACTCAACAGTGTGAAAGGTAGTCCCATCAAGCTCAGCGGCATTGTCTACCATAGGAATTGTGGTGCTGGCATGCATGGGGCTGTTTCCCTCGCCCTTAACCACTACTTCTTCGTTATCCCATATGAATTTCACACTTTGATGCAAAGTGGAAGGGACGGCTCCTGCCATGTGGATCCAAGGTCTTCCTAGCAGCATATTATAGGTAGACGGGATGTCGAACACTTGAAACTCCACAGAGAAGTTCACAGGACCTATTTGCAGATCAAGATCAACCTCTCCTAAGGTGCACCTTTGAGCCCCATCGAAAGCCCTCGCTTTCACATTACTTTGTCTGATTTTGCCAGCGTCAATTCCAAGTTCCTTCAGAGTTGCTAACGGACATATATTGAGCCCGGAACCACCATCGATCAACACCCGTCCGACAAATTTGTCCCTATATTTGACAACAATATGCAAGGCCTTGTTGTGTCCGAGGCCCTCGGGTAGAAGCTCTTCTTTGAAGAAAGACACCTTGTGAGGTTCTAAGATTTGGCCAACCAAAACGGCCAAGCTCTCACCCGTGGTCTCAGCAGGCACCTCTGCTTCCTTGAGCACTTTCAGCAATGCATTTCTATGTGTTTCAGAGCTCGTCAGCAAAGCCATGATGGATATCCGGGAAGGAGTATTCTTTAAATGCTCCAGAATAGAGTATTCTTTTGACTTCATTTTCCTCCAGAAGTCCTCAGCCTCAGTGTCAGTCACTTTTCTTACAATGCCCTCCTTTTCCCCAAGGCGTATAGAATCTACCGGATCTGGTCATGCCTTGTGCAGCAACAACAGCAACGATTACCTTTCCACTTCCGATAGGCACTTTAGAATAGTTCCAAGGAACCCTCTTGCTATCATATTGAAGGGGTAAGGCAAGCATAACAGTGACAGTTGGCCTTGGGATACCAGCTTGCACCAGAATGGGAGCTCTAACTTGCACAGATATTTTGGTCTCGTTAGCAACCCTCACATTGCTAACGGGAACAATGGTCCCTTTCAAATCGAACCCCTCATCAAGGGAGATGACATTGACAGCATTATTTCCATAGGCGGGAAGAGGATTATCTTGCACATTTGGTTGAGTTCCAGTAAGCTGGATAGTGCCTGATTTGATCAAAGCTTCAACTCTATCCTTGAAGGCATAACATCTTTCCACATCATGGCCCGCAGCCCCAGAATGACAAACACAATGCTTATTAGCATCGTACCACCTTGGAGGAGGATTTGGAGTGTTGTGAGGAACAGGCTGCACAACTCCGGCGCTTCTCAGTCTTTCAAACAATTGACCGTAAGATTCCGCTATAGGAGTATAGGTTTTGGGTGCTCTCCTTTCATAACTTTGGTTAGGTCCTTGCATATTTGGACGGATAGGAGCACGGGGTTGGTAATTTTGTTGGCGAGGAGGGTATTGTTGTGGTGCTGGTGCTCGTGGTGGATAATAACTGGGTTGTGCTTGGTAGACAGGATATGGAATGGGAGGAATTTGATAGTGACTAGGGTAATTTGGGAGTGGTGCATTTGGGTAAGGAGGGGGTGAATTTGGGTAATGAGGAGGGGCATTTTGGTAAGTAGGGTAGGCGGGTGGATTATCAAAGTTCAACCTTCTAGCTGGGCGGCGGTCAATGTCTGCAACAACAGCTGTGACTTCTTCCTTCTTCTCTCTCCTTCTAGAGTTGTGTGGGCTGGCTTGAGCATTTTGAGCACTTGACTTCATTTCAGCAAAGCTCACAATCCGACCGGATTTGATGCCTTCTTCCACCATCTCCCCTATTGTAAGAAGTTCAGCATAAGATGCGCCCATCATAGGAAGCATATGCATGTAATAAGAGTCATCCTGAGCACGAATAAAGTACTTCACCATATCCTTCTCGGTCATCGGGGGTTGTACCCGTGCAGCCTGTTCACGCCACCTCAAGGCGTACTCTCTAAAAGTTTCTGTTGGTTTCTTCTTCAAATTGGCCAGGGTTATGAGGTCAGGGACCATCACAACATTGTATTCAAACTGCTTTGTGAAATCACCAGCTATATCATCGAACTCATGCCACTTGGTTATGTCTTGTCTGGCGAACCATTCAGCAGCAATACCTTCCAGACTATGGCTGAAGTAAGCCATCAGAAGTTCTTCTTTGCCTCCCCGCAACCCTCATTCTGTTAAGGTACTTGGTTAAATGAGCAAATGGGTCACCATGACCATCATACATGTCAAATTTCGGCACTTTAAACCCGGGAGGAGGAGTAATATCCAGGAATAGATAAAGACTGCGGTAGGAGGTGCCTTGACGTTTCTTAGTCACCTGCAGATCTTTAATAGATTGTTGCATGACTTTCATTGCTTGGATTATCTCCTCTTGTTCGCTTGTCTTTCCCTATTTTTCCACAGTTGTGGGCACTTCATTCTGTGGCTGATAGTCTGTGAAGTCCACATTCTTGCCATTAGGGTCATGCTCATAATACAACGCCTCGGGATACCCCTGTCTTAGATCATTGGCGTTTGGAGGAGCAACGGCTACAGGAATGGGCGCTTGAGATTGTGGAGGACGGAGAGTGTCTTTAGCAGGCAAATATTGGTAAGTGGGGTCATTAGGATATGGATAATATGAAGGATAACCAGTGGGTTGGGTATTTTGCTGAGCGGGTGGGGTATTTTGACTAACTTGTGGGCGGTTTTGTGGTGGTGGTGTTTGGTTAAGTGGGTTGTTTTGGTATGTGGGTACATTGTGAACTGGATTGGCATTTGAAGGTACGTTTTGAGGGGCTTGCCCTTTAATTGTTGCTAGCTCATCGCTCAGCATCTGTATCTGTTTGGTCAGATTCAAAATAAGGTCATCCTGAGCAAGGAGGATGTTTCCCCTCGAAGATCCGGGAGTTACGAGAGTCTTATCATTGAGAACGGGAGGCTGATCCTCGATACCAGACATTTGTCGAATTTTGAAGTGTATATCAATGTGGAGAGAAGCCTTTGGATCAGCTCAATCAGCACAAATCAAACTTATGTTTGGGAATAAACAAAACAAAAGAAAAATTCAAAAGGTAACTGTGTTAGTTTGCATGTTGTTGGTAAAATTGCACGTAATCACATAGCGCGCGTCACGTAGCGCTTTTTGCATTTTAAACGAGCGATAAATTAAGGCATGTGGCAACCACAAATAATGTGCGTAAATTAAAAATGCGGACGCGTCCTACCCTGTAGGGTGCCTCTTTGTGCTAGAGGTAAGCCTAATCGCGCAAATTGCACACACATGTGGATATTATAATGATACAAACCGTTTGCCAATACAAAATTGGGATGTAAATAAACATTAGTAATTGCCATTAGTAATAAACTGGTCTCAAAATGTTACATCGTGATAGAGTTGGGATAATAATATCCAAATGCTAAAAAGGGGAAGAAGCATCAAGCTTTACATCGGGACAAAAAAAGGGGGGATTTTTTAGAAAACAAGAGATAAATTCTGCTTCAATCTTTGGGAATCAGCAATAATCATCAGCATTCAGCAACATCATCAGGCAGGTGGCCTTTCACGATACAACCGGTTTGTGGCATAAAGATATCCTGAATATCCCGGGTAATGGCTAACTTGGTCAAACATCAAATCATCCAATGTTGTTATGGGCAGAATGTGAAGGCGAGAATGCCTTTCAGCTTCTTTGTCAACAAAACCAGTATGCTCCCAGGGACTTGCTTCTATCTCCCTAAAGCCATAGATGTGTCTTGCCCATGCATAATACTCAGGAGAACATGGTGGGTTTTGATCTCGTCGAATCAATTCTCTTTCTGAGCGAGCCCAGTCATTACAGATGTTCATTGCTTCAAGAACTGTGTAATCAGGTGCTTCATATTCGACTTCAGACTCCCGTATACCGGCAATGAGTGGGATGGACTGTAATAACCCGAATTGCCTCATCACACGGATCGGAGCGTAAGGCTGAATGCTCCTGAACCCGATCAACTTGATATAATACCGGTTGGGATTCCTCAAGCGAACTTCCCGATTGCCAATCCATGAATAATTCCAGTGAATGTCCGCGCCACTTAAACCCTTTAGATCATCATACCAATCTTGAGCAGTGTGATGACGTTTGAAACCTTCCATTCTTGCATAGTGCGTGGCGATTCGATTTCCATTTTGAGGAATCAAATCATCCCATTGCCCTCGATCGTGTAGATGCTCCACAACCCATAGTTGCAAAAGACGATTGCAACCAAAGAAGCGTCCCTTCCTAAAGACAAAGCACTCAGTCAAAGGTACAACATATCAGCGAGGATCATGGGCACTAGAGTTGTTTGCCTCCCATTTATTCCCTCGAATATCGGTTTCACCACAGTACTGAGTCGGATATCAATTGCATCATAACCACACGGGAATACCAAAGTACCGAGCAGTGCTAGCACGAAAACCTTAGGTCTAAGTTTCTCCCACTTTGCCTTATTGCAATCAAATTCTTTTGTGTGTGCGCTAAAAGAACTCGCTCTTCCAAAGCGCTTAAACAAATATTCTAGAGAGATCGTGCCATGATTCTTCGCTACCAATGATGGAACATATTTCAATTCGAACATACTGCAAAACTTCTTCGGGAATTTGGCCTTAGGCACAATGATCTCACGATCTTCCATAGTCAAACATGTAAAGCCCACGATCTCTTCTAAAGTCGGGCACAACTCAACGTCAGGGAAACGGAAAACACCCGCTTCAGCATCCCATAATTCCACTAAGGCTCTAATAAGGCCCTTGTCACCCTGGATATGCATCAATGAAACCAGATTTCCAGTGTTCCTTATAATCTGAGCACCGTACTCCCCTTTGATGTTGTTCCACCAATCTTTTAGAATTTTTGGCGGAGTGGTGATCATTTGGATGTCCCGATGCTTGGGAAAGAGGTGGGCTGAATCCATATCTACAAAACAATAAAAAGACAACATGAGGGGTTCCCAAATTTGACATGGCAAAGGGCTTGGAATTCGTTATAATATTCACACGATCACATAATATGCAGTGTCGTTGGGTTTCAATAACTCATCAACAAAAAGGGCGGATTCTTAATTCCTGGAAACGGTACCAAGGACCGGGTCCAAACTAAGGTGTATATGCGTGCATGACCTAATCTCCTTCTAAGAGTGGGCTGACGGTTGTGGCTGACTCGACCTATGTGGGATAAACCTGGCCCCATAAACCAGTAAAACCGGCCATGACAAAACCAGGCAAACCATACCCCAACTAACTTTGGTGACACAAAAGAAATTCAGAAACTTAGGAAGGACAATGCCCTTCCTGTATTATTGCCCGTCATGCGGGCCCCCCGTGATGAAATCGAGGAGATGAAAAAGAATTGACAGGTTTCACGAGGGAGGAAATATGAACGGAATGCAAACTATGTACAAATAAAATATGCTTCAATACACTCATTCACAATAATAAATTCTACACATACTAGTTTAGGCATGCAAACAACAATGAGCTAAGCTACGCATACATACAATCAGCACATATATAAATAAAGCAAATTCGTGAAAATCTTTTAGTTAGAACAATTTGCATATCCCCAGCGGAGTCGCCACGCTGTTGAACCCTCCCAAAATGCACACAAGTATGCACCAGGATTTGATTTCAACAAAATGAGACTCCAAAGGGTTTCTTTGGAGTTGCCACCTAATTTAAGGATTATTAGGAACCTAAGTTAACTAACGAGTGCAATTTTATTTCTTTATTTAAAGGAAATTAAATTAAAATCAGAGATTCTAAGGTAAGCGGTTCTATTAAATTTGAAAGAAGGTCCCTTGCGGGAGCACTTTCGAAAATCCGCTAAAAGCGGTTAATCCGGCGATTTTCACGAATTTTACTTAAAGATAATTAATTTAGGATAAATTTTAAATAAAATAAATAGATAATGAATAATAGAAAGAAGATAAAATTGATTATGACAATACTTGAACAAAACTTAAGATTAATTAAATGATTAATGAGATAAGGGTTGATTGATTGATTAAATAAATAAGGGCTAAATAAATAAATTAATAAATGATTAGATAAAGAATAATAATTGATTAATTAATTAATTAGATAAATAAATAAATAGATAAATAACTTAATTAGATAAATAAATATTTATATGACTTCAATTAGATGAGGGATGAACAATAATAATTGACTAGTTAAATAAATAAATATAATTTATTAAACAAATAAATAATTAATTAGAATTTATTAGTTAAATAAATAAATAGAATAAATAAAATAATAAATAAATACCACTTAAATAATAAATAAATAAATAAATGAATAAATAAGTAAATAAATAATTATAATTTATTAGGCAGATAAATGATTAGTTAAAGTTAAACAAATAAATTAATAATAAATGCTACTTAATTAATTTAATTAATGAATAAATAAATAAATTAACAAATGGATAAATAATTAACCTAAATATAAATAAAGGATAAATAGGTATAATTTTAATTTTATTTCTTTTGCACTCGATAATTAACTAAAGATTCCGACTATCTTAAATTAATTGGCGAGTCCCAAAGAGACGGGATATGCAATTTATAAACAATCTTAGACAAAAAGTATGATAATAATTTCAATTAAAGCGGCTAACCTACCATGCTTCTAATCATACAAAATCCTAATTCAGTTTACGAGGTCCTAAAACATGCTTTCTAAAGGGGACGGGAGAGAAGGAGTTTTAGAAAGTAGAACCCGGGATAGCGAACTCAATGCGAGCCCTGTATTTCACAAGGCTTTTCATTTATTCATTTCTTTTTGTTTTACATTTTCGGGAATATCAAGTCCCGAAAATACGGAGCGGTTCAAGTAACTTCGAATGCACGTAGCCATCCCCATTTGTGAGTTTTTATTTCAAACTCGTCCCAAGAGTGTTCATGCAAAGAAAATAGAAGAGAAAAGGAGATAAAGATTAGTATGTGTAAGAGGTTACTTCAAGCAATTTAATCAAACAACAAGCGGCACAACCAAGATCATATAGGCTAAGACATAACAAAATATAAGACCTTGACAGTAAACAAAACACATGGGAGGGATTAACTTTACTTTAGCACATGTCAACTAATGGAGAAAGGAACTGTTCAAGAAAGGGTTAAGACTCAGAGACAACTCGATTACTTAGGAGATCATATTACAACAGGCATAGCAAACTAGTGAGGGAGGAAACTGGACACATAAGGATAGGCAAAATACACACAAATATGCAGATAAGTCCACACACAGCTTTCTCACACACATACCTAACATTCACCTGAGAACAAACTGCTGCAACCAACAACCACATACATCAGACTTCATACATAACCGAACAACCACCCCTCCACAACTCACACCAACTTAACATTTCCCAGAAATCAACTAATTTCTACCAGGCTTAAGACTATCAGACTACCAAGAATGGGAAGAAATATGCAGAATCAAAGGATCAAATCACCAGAAGCACACAAACTAGAATTAGACCTGCAATCTTGAACTTAATCATACCGGATTCAGGACAGATTTTATATTACACCAGGGTACAGAGACTCCCATTATTTCAAACTTCTTTGCCAACATGGAACCAATGCCACAAGAGACCATATAACAAAATGGACTAGAACTTAACCAAAACCATGAGAAAACTGCATGATTTGCTTTTCTTTTACTAAGCAGAATAACCAATTTAACTTTCACATCCTCAAATTGTAACCAGACCACTTTGCTCACTCTTTCAACTTTTAAAACCAAAGAAACAGGACAAAAGATGACTCTGCATATGCTTACCAAATGATATAAACACAACCAAAATAGCACTGAATGAGAAATTAAGTATAGACTGGAAATGGTATCTCCTTTTTGATACACCTAGTACAGTAAGAAAAGCTAAAACTAGAGAAATGCACAGACCACTAAACTCAGACTCCTCAACCAAGAACTAGATTAGCTGCACCTAAATCAACTTTTAACACCTGCAATCAAACAAATCTTCTTATTCAAACACCTGGACACAAACTAAAATAAAGAAGCTCACCCTGAATCCCTCATTCTACTACTAGTAACTGAAGCAGCTCCCTCAGCTTACCCGAAACATTACCTGCAGCCTCCAAGACTACCTCTAATAACATGCAGCTGGAAAGCTCACCCCCCTAAAACTTGCAGCCCCAGTCCTCCTGCAAAACTGCCTGCACCCTCAAACTAAACCAACGAACATGACATACTCCCTCAGGACCTGAACACCCAGATCACTCTCTAATCAACCTGCATCACTTCTATACTCCACACCACCCTGCACCAACTTCTTCCTTTAGAAAGACAAAGAGAGCAGAAGCTTCAGCTCTCCTATACACCCTTTAACAACCAAAGATAACCACTTTCAACTCCCTGCTACTGCCAGGACTGCCTCTAGCTTAAAATCAAGACTTCCCTGCCCCTCTCTTGCTTTCTGCTCCTTCTTCTCAACCAAACAAAGAACCAGACATACCCTAGGAGAAACACTCTACACTACACAGCCACCTAAGAACATTCTACAAACTCCAGGGAGCACAACACTCTTAAAATCCAGCTAATAAACAAACCAGGACATAAACAACTTCAGAACCTACCGGAGGCCCTTCATTTTTTATTTAACGGAAAGAAATATCTCTCATATGATTCAATGCATCCAACAACTAAACTAAGACATGAAGAGAAGAACTGAAACTAGAAAAGGATGGAAAGGAAACTGGACAAAGCTTTTGGAAGAATTTATCTAAGATTGAAAACAATGCTTTTACATCATCAATAAAATTGTACTAAGCTAAGGAAAAGAACTGATTTTATGCATAGACTTTATTTTTTACGACTCAAAAAATTTAAAGAACAAGAACCTACAGTATGCTCTTCAAACCAAAGGTTTTAAGCTTTCATTTCATACATCCTTTGTACTGACATTCCAGAACCAATATTCAACAAGAAACTCATTCAACACTACAACCATATTTTAATCAAACCATACAGCTAGTAGAAGCAAACAAAAAGTTCAAGTTTTAAGCAAAGGCGAGTCGACTCGGCATAGTTTGTGCTTACCACTTTAACAAAGTATCATATTTTAATCAGTTTAATGAAATAGGAAACAAGCATACAAACAAGTTAATGTAAGAAATTGTAAAGTTTTGGATCTAACCTGCTTAAGGGCAGTGAATAGGGCTTAAATCTGAAGGAAGCGACTCGACAAGGTCGACAAACTAGAATGGCAACAAAGCGACGCAAAAACGATGAAGCGATAATACCCAAAGATGCAATGTAACAGTAAAAAAAACTCAAAAAGAAGGAACCCTTGTGTGATAAAATGCTGCCGTTTTGATATGCTAATTTTTCAGAACCCTTAAACCCTACAAACAATGATAAATATATAGGAAAATTTTAGGGTTTACCTTGGCTTGCAAAAATCTAAATTGCCCTCCCTGTTTTTGATCCATTCCCTCATGAGATAAGGGTGAGAGGGTCAAATTGTGCCCCTCTCGTCCTTATCTCCAAAAAAAAGGATCAAAGGCTTGGATTGATTCCAAGTCCAAATGAACGGATGGGATGATGGATCCGTTGGGGTCTTGGAGGAATTCCAGCTCGGATTTTAATGAAGCTTCGAGAATGAGTGCCTGGAATAGTGCTATTCGTCCAGCACATCAGTTGTACGGAGAGGACAACAATGGCGCGGGTCGAAACGGGTCGAATAGGGAAACGGGTCGCGGGTATTTGTTCTGAAAATGGGGAAATTGGTTCTGGGAATGAAACGCGTATATGTAATGTATGTATATGTTTGCATAAGTAGGCTTGAGTTTAGGACCTAGAACCATTTTAGCCTTCTTTATAATATAATTAAGTAAATAGAGGAATTGCAAAGGGTAAGCTGAAATTAAGGCCACACCTTGTAATTTTAGCCACTTTTAACTGAAATTTATCAATTACCTTTAATTTCAAGGTTAATTTTAATTCTTAAAATAATTATGCTTTTAATTGGAACCCCGGGACAAAATTTGGTGTCAACACTACAACCTCAAGCACCAATGCAATTAAAAAGATATATAGGGAGAGAGGAGAAGTGCAATTTCAGATAATTATATTGTGTTTATCTAAGAACATAAAGTTGTCACTAGAATGATGGAAGATGATTCAATCAACTTCTGTCAAGCCATGAAAAGTTCTGACTCTCAGAGGTATATTGATACCATGAATAAAGAGATGAAGCACATAAAGGACAATGATGTGCGAGACCTTGTTCAGTTGGCTGAAGGTGCAAAGCTCATTGGTTAAATATGGATATTTATAACCAAAAGGGATTTGAAAGGCAACGTGGATAGGTATAAGGCACGTCTTATCGCTAAAGGCTTCAGTTAGAAATAATAAGGCATCAATATAAAGAGACTTTCTCTTCGGTTTCATTGAAAGTCTCTTTCAGGACTATAATGACATTAATCAAATTTTTTGATATTAAGCTACATAGATGGATACAATGTTGTTGTTCTCAATGGTTATTTTGATGAACAAAGGTGCAACTAGAAAACTTTGTGTTTTATAATGCAAAGTCAATGATTTGAAAATTAAGGAAATTCACCTATGGGTTTAAAAAAGCGTCTTATCAATGGTATCAAAAATTTCATTATGTTATTGTCTTATTTTGTTTCAAGATAAATCTTGATGATTATTTTGTATACTACAAAGTCAGTGGGAGTGAACATATTTCTCTGATTTTGTATGCCTATGATATATTTCTTGGTTCATACGATGTGGGCTTGTTGCGTAAGACCAAGATACTTTTGATAAAGAATTTTGAGATAAAATGTCTTGGTGATGCAAGTTTTGAATAAGAATTCAGATACGTCGAGATCACTCTCGAGGTAATTTTGGATTATCATAAAAGCCTATATTGAAAAGGTATTTAAGATTTGGTATGCAAGTTTGTAAATTAGACGATACCCCTATTTCTAAAGGAGAAATGTTCAGTCTCAAACAATGTTCTTAAGAATAATTTAAAACTAACGAAGTTTAAAAGATTTCTTATAGTTTAGCTATTGGAAGTCTAATGCATACTCAGGTTTGTACGCATTCAAATATTGTGTGCATTATTGGGATGTTAGGCATATATTTGAGTGATTCCGAAATTGATAATTAAGGAGCAGCCAAAAGTTTAAGTTGTATTTACAGAGAACAAATTATTTTAAGCTCATATACTAGAAGTCGGAAAGGTTAAAGTATTCACATCGACTTTACTAGACGCCAAGATAGTGCCATGACAGTAAAGTTTATGGTGCATTATAAATGTTATAAACTAAGCACCTCCTAAGGACACTAGAAGGGGGGGGGGGTTGAATAGTGTCTATCGATTTTTATTCTTAAGGACCCGATTCTTGTGAGTCAAGAACACAGTTTGCATTTTGACACCACAACACAAATAAACAAAAGGCACAAGGAACACAGTATTTTTATGTGGAAAACTCCTTGCTCAAGGGAGAAAAATCACGACCTACACTTTGGGATTTTAGAACTCAATCCACTAACACAAAGAGCAAGTTTTTGATTACAAAACACTGTAACCAAGGGACTACACTCTAGACCCTAATCACTCAAAAGCTAAAATCTAGCTTTACAAAGCAATCTCTCAAAAGTTCACCTAACATAATTGCTTCTAACATAAGCTGATAGGTAAATATAATGATCATTCAAAACAAGACAACTTACAGACCAAGAACCTAGACAGAATATCTAGACTCAATCTCTTTAACTCCACCAGTTGTCTTCTTTAGTTATCTCACGTTGAAAGTTTTTGGATCGCCTTTGTATGCTCTCAACTCTCTTTTGTGAATAACTACTTTACGGCTGCATCAACTACTTGTATTTATATGGGCATCAGAACCCTAGTTGAGTTTCACAAGGAAACCTTGTAATTATGGTAAGACAAGATTCCTTGTAACTCCTTCCTTGTTTAAGTCCAACTCGTATTCGTACTTCGAAGACACAGCCTGGGCACCGCCTATTTTAGTCTGACTCGGATGCATACTCGTTCATGCGCAACTCCTAGTTCCACAGGGATTTGCAACCCTAAAATATTTTTGATCAGTCGTGCCCTTCTATACAAGGACTAGGTTCTTCTCTGGAACCACGGGGTCCTTCATGTTTTTCATTCTTCAAAACCTTTTCTCAACAAATTCCCCCTTTTGATGATGAAAAATAAATGTTGTCAAAGAACCTGAATAGAGATAAGTACCAAAAACAAAAATAAAGAATACAGTTTGAAAGAAAATTTAAAATAGATGAGTTAGGTCACAAACACCCCAACATTTCCTTCTTCCCCCTTTTGGCATTATTGAAAAGATTCAAATACCTGCATAAACCATTTTGTACTATCCAGTCTAGAGCACAAGGCAACAAGTCAGCTAAGATATAAACATACAAAAATAAGGCTAAGGGCCCAAACAGAACTAGATATAATAGAACAAATCCAAAATAAGCAAGAGAAATTTAAAACCATTCATCCAGGGCGTGACAAGCCACGCAACCCTATTTAAGTACACAACTAAAAAATAAGATTGTCTTAAAGACACATATCAAGGGAGGACACGGAGAGATAAGGGAGGGTATTCAACAAGGACAGAGAGGAAGAAAGGTAGGACTCAGAGCTGTTGGTTGAAGTGCTTGACAAGTGCCTCAAGGTTCTTCGTATTCTTGGCCCTTTCCATCACCAACTCGGCCTCATACTTGTGACACTCAATTTTCAAGCGATCAATTTCTTGATCCTTTATCTCCAGCTTCTTATGCAGCTCAGCATTCTCTGTATTCACTTCAAGAACATGACTCTCTAGTTCTTTTTCTGCTGCAATTGATTCATCTGGCCCATAGTCCTCACTTTCTTCAGACTGCTCCTGCTTAACCTGTACTGGTTTCTTGGAAGCTCTCTTCTCTTTGAAGAAATCACAACTTTTCGGCACATTATACCCAAACATTTGATGAATGGTGGGCTTTTTCCCTGCTTCCAAAGGAACCCCAGAGTGCTCAAGAACCTGCTGTAGGATATAGGAATGCACTAACAAATGTGGCTTCTGATCAGTGTCTGCAATCCTTTTGATGGGTCTGATTATCAGACCAAGTAGATTAATTTTCACTCCTCTGTCCAGCAGGTCCATGTAGGTTAGGTCAAGAGCACTAACCTCATTGTTCCTCTCTCCCCTTGGTAGTAAGAACCTATGCACAAACTCAAACAACAACTGATGAGCCGGCTCCATTTCCTTCTTGTCAACCTTCCTTTCCTTTCTGAGTTTTGGTTTCCCTGAAAATTTCTTTACAACACTCAGTGGAGTCACTCCATCGGTTCTTTTTGGCCATTTCAACTTAATATACCTGCAATAACCCTCAGCAGGTACATCAAGTATCACTTCCAACTCAGTTCTCCCAAACTCAATCTCAACTTCCTTCACAACAGAATACACCCTCTTGGCAACAACCCTGCAATTCGTATAGAAGTCTCTGGCTTCATCAGAATACAACAGCATGTCTTTGTTGGCAAATAAACCAAACCACCCGTGATCCCCTACCATCCTGAGTAAGGACTTCATGTGGTGCTCCTTCACATCACCCAGGATGCTACCAGCCAATACCTGGTGTTTTGCAAAGAAGGCTGTCATGTCAACCTCCTCAGAGTCTTTTCTTCTTTTCTTGCTCTCCAGTTCACTGTCTGTTTCTGAGTCACTGGGTTCCACATAGCTACCAGCTTCATCACTTTCTTCTTTGGCTTCATCCTCCTTTTTCTCATGCTTCTTCTCTTCTTCCAGTTTTCCAATCTTCACATTCTTGACTATTTTTCCAGCTTATCAACCTTTGCTAACTGCTGCTTCAAGACTGACCTTGTTGCCACCCTTCTTGAGGAAGGGACTGGCTGTGCAGCAGTTTTGTCATCACTCTAAGTTCTCTCCTCCTAAGATTCTTTACTAGATTCATCCACCAGTCTGCTCTTGGGTACAGACTTTCCCCCTTTCAACAACCTTCTTCTCTTGTCAGGCTCAACTCTGGTCTCACTTACAAACACCACTTCTTCCTCTTCATCTTCATTCAACAGTTTTTCATCTTCCTCTCCAAATCTTTTTTTTACACTCTTCCTTTTGTTTTTCCTCAACTTTCTCTGCAACTTTTTCACTTTCTGCATTGCCTTCTAAAGTTTCCTCATCCTTCTCCTCTTCAGAATCTGTCCACTTGAGATCTGCATCATCAGCCCCAATAGGATCTAAGCGAGAATCAGGTTCTTCACTCAAATCTTTTGCAGCC
Source organism: Petunia x hybrida (assembly GCA_037355625.1). NCBI lineage: Eukaryota > Viridiplantae > Streptophyta > Magnoliopsida > Solanales > Solanaceae > Petunia > Petunia x hybrida. Next base: position 594,781 of record JBBBVM010000045.1, read on the forward strand.
TCCGCAGAACTAGGTCCTCCAACAACTGGACTTTCAAGTACGGACATATTATGAACTTCCTCAATAGGAACAGCCCCTAAACCAGGTTCACTGACATGTTCCTTTTGGGATTCAGCAGAATCCTCTTCTCTTAGTCTTTTTATCACTTTTTCAACTACGTCAGCCTCCAGCATATTCTCAGTTACTAATGGCACATGCAGACTAGATTTAGGTTCCTCCTGAACAACCTGTTGGTTCTTTTCAACTACCTTCCCCCTATCAGATATTCCACAGTGCTCTACTTTTTCTACAATTTCATCTAGTCATTTTATCAATGTTTCAGTACTCAATTTTCCTGGACTTTTTGCAACTTCTAAAGCAGTAGAATCAGATAGAGTAGAGTCATGTGTTACCTCAACTGGTTTTTCGGAGGAAACCGGTTCTGCCGGCGTAGGAGACGATAATATGACAACCAACTTCTTGCCCCCTTTCTTTCCTGTCCTTTTTAGGAATTTTACCCTAGCTTTGACAATTCTTTCTGCGAGAATAGATGGAGGAGGTTTTGGAGTAGATTTCTTGGATTTGTGTGTTTCTGAAGCCTTAGTAGGAGATGCTGAAGTAGATTGTGTTTGAGACATGGTGATTGAGGTTAGGGTTTTGAAATTAAGATGAAGGGAATTTCTTGTTTCGATTTTTAGTGAGAGAAAGTAAACAAGGGAGAGAGGGATTGTTTTGCAAGTGTGTGTATTTAGTTTCTGTCAAACTAGAAGTGAGAAGGAGTAATGGTGGTGGGGGTTTTACTAGGGAACTGACGCTAATGATGGCTAAAAGGTGAAAAACAGCTTTTTGAAGTTTTGAAAACTGGGAAAAGGGTATTAATTTGACAGTTACAAGACTTACCCAAATAAGGTCTTTTTAATGAAATGGGGTCCGATGAAGTCTAACCAAAAAAGAATTTGTTCCTATAATTAAGGGCGGTTACAAGAACATGGGAAGACTTCCTTGACACACGTATAATTTGACAATCAATTTCAGTTATGACACTTAACATAAATAGCTTGTGTTGCTGTACCTGGACATGGTTCCTCATGCTTGCCTTGGTTCGTTCTACGTACCTTATAGGTTCTTTCATGGGAACACATTAGCCCAACTTGGTGCTAATCAGCTGAACAAGTGTACTTAATAACGTACAAAATTTAGACTGGACAATAATAACCATAGTTATAACAAGATGCTGAACACTTAACTAACCAATCATTGGGGAACAAACGCTGAGTCATCCGTGTATTTTGGTCATCCCTAACTCCAACCTGTTCCTATCAAACTGATTTTTGTTCAATGCTTTGGTAAATATGTCAGAAATTTGATCTTCAGTCCTGCACGAATTCATAGTGATCAGACCCTTTTCTACATTATCTCTAAGAAAATAGTGTTTAATATCAATATGCTTTGTTCTTTTATGTTGGACTGGGTTCTTGGCAATGTTCACTGCACTTGTGTTATCACAGAAAATGGGCACAACTCCACATTTAATTCCAAAATCCTCCAACTGCTGTTTGATCTACAGCAATTGTGAGCAGCAAGATGCAGCTGCTACATACTCAGCTTCTGCAGTAGATAGGGCTACTGAGTTCTGCTTCTTTGTCGCCCAAGAAACTAAGCAGGGACCAAGAAAGTGTGCCATTCCTGAAGTGCTCTTCCTGTCCACCAAGTGACCTGCATAATGTGCATCAGCAAAACCAATTAGTTCAAAAGTACCTCCCCTTGGGTACCATAGACATAGATCCTGAGTTCCTTTCAAGTATCTCAACATCCTTTTCACAGTTGTCAAATGTGACTCCTTAGGCTTGGACTGAAACCTACACACATTCCCACACTGTATACACTATCAGGTCGACTGACTGTGAGATAGAGGAGTGAACCTATGATTTCTCTATATTTTGTCTCATTTGTAGAAGGACATAGTTCATCCATATCCAGCTTGGTTCCAGGAGCAATATGAGTAGTCATTTCTTTAGCTCCTTCCATATCAAATTTCTTCAGAAGTTCCTTGACATATTTTTGTTGATGACTCATGGTTCCTTCAGGCGTTTGTTTTATCTACAATCCTAGGAAGAAATTGAGTTCTCCCATCATGCTCATTTCAAATTCACTACCCATTAATTCAGCAAATCCCTTGCATATCTCCTCATCGGTGGCTCCAAAAATGATATCATCAACATATACCTGAACCACCAATAAATCTTTTCTTTTCTTCTTCAAGAACAGTGTATTGTCGATCTTTCCTCTTGTAAAACCATTCTTCAATAGGAATCCTGATAGTCTCTCATACCAGGCTCTTGGAGCTTGCTTCAGACCATAGAGTGCCTTATCCAGTTTGTAAACATGATCAGGAAATTCAATGTTCACATAACCTGGTGACTGAATTATATAGACTTCTTCATTCAGATATCCATTCAGGAAAGCACTCTTCACATCCATCTAATACAGAGTGAATTCCATGTATGTGGCAAAGGCAATCAACATTCTAATAGCTTCCATCCTTGCCACTGGTGCAAAAGTTTCATCATAGTCAATTCCTTCTTCTTGACTGTATACTTGGACTACCAATCTAGCCTTGTTTCTTGTAACTATACCATGCTCATCCATTTTATTTCTAAACACCCACTTTGTTCCAATTATTGATCTGTCCTTTGGCTTAGGAACCAGGTGCCACACTTTGCTTCTTTCAAACTGATGAAGTTCATCCTGCATGGCTAGAATCCAATCCGGATCTTCTAGGGCTTCTTTTACATTCTTTGGTTCCAGAGATGATAGGAAGGCAAAGAATGCACAAAAATTCTTCAAGGCTGACATGGTCATAATTCCAGTATCAAATTCTGATAATACATTCTCCAAAGGATGAGAGCTTTGGTGCTTCCATGGCCTGGGTTGAATATGACGAGAAGAACCTTCAGCGTTACTTTGGGTAGGTTCTTCCTGACTTGTTGAATCATCGACTTCATCTGATGTTCCCCTGGTCCTATTGACTCCTTGTTCTCGTGAAGTTGAATCCTCACATGATTCTTCCTTGTCTTCTGGATCTTCAGAGTCAGCTGCACCATCTTCTCGAGTAAGGCCAATCGCTTGATCATCTACTTCAGTTTCATATACTGTCTTATCGGATTCATCAAATACCACATGCATACTTTCCTCCACTGTTTGTGTTCTTTTATTAAACACTTTGTATGCTTTGCTTTGAGTAGAATAACCAAGGAACATTTCCTCATCACTTCTAGCATCAAATTTTTCCAATGGTTTCTTTCCGTTACTGTGGACAAAACATTTACAAACCAAAGGGTCTCAGGTGTGCAATATTTGGTTTCCTTCCTCTGAGCAGCTCATATGGGATCTTGTCAAGAATAGCTCTTATGGAGCTTCTGTTCAGTAGATAGCATGCGGTGTTTATTGCTTCAGCCCAGAAGTTTCTTGTAAGACCACTTGACATCAACATAGTTCTTTCCATATCCTCCAGAGACCCGTTCTTCCTTTCGACTACTCCATTCTGTTGTGGAGTTGTTGGTGCGGAGAAGTTATGATTAATGCTGTACTTTGCACCATAATCAGAAAATTTTGAATTTTCAAACTCTGTTTCGTGATCAGATCTAATGCTGACAAGTTCCATGCCCAACCTTTTCTGCACAACACCAGCCCAATCTTTGAAGCTATTAAAGGCTTCATCTTTGGTCGCCAAGAACAGAGTCCATGTATACCTAGAGTAGTCATCAACAATTACGAATACGAACCTCTTTCCTCCTCTGCTCTTGACTCTCATAGGTCCATACAGATCCATATGTACTCACCGCCTTCTTTGATTTAAAGGACGATCTCACATGCTTCCCTCTCACACAAGCATCACATATTTTTATGTTTTCAAATCTCTTACTAGGCAGTCCACGAACCAGCTCCTTTGATACAAGCTTGTTGAGTTGTGAGAGACTTGCATGACCCATTCTTTTGTGCCACAAATAAAAATCACTTTCTTGCACGTTCAATCATGTTAAGTTGTTTTCAGGCAGTGATTTCAGTGATGCTTTGTACACATTGTTCACCCTTTTCCTTCCATAACAATTTCTCCGCTCTATAGGTTCTTCACAATACACCCTACAAAGGAGAAACTCACTTCATTTCCTCTATCACACAGTTGAGAGATACTCAGCAGGTTGTGTCTGAGACCATCGACACAGTATACATTTTCAATTGCATGATCCAGAGTTCTCCAAACTTTTCTAATTCCTACGATTTGACCACTTTTTCCTCTTCCGAAGGCTACACTGCCTCCTTGAAATGCTGCGAGTGAGAGAAAGTTTCTTCTGTCTCCTTTCATGTGCCTTGAACAACTGCTATCAAGAATCCAGCTTGGGTTGTTCCCCCTCACTCCAGCCTGCAAAACATATTAAGGGTTAGCCTTAGGAACCTAGACAAGCTTGGGTTTCTTCTATGAGAAAATGGATAAATCAAATCCTTTTTATCTCATTTAGGTAGAACACTTCTTTTATTCTTGGTCTTTGCCTTGCTTGCACCTTTGTCTGTAATGACCAGTTTCACTACAGAAGGTACACAACATGTTACAAGGCAATCCCACATACTTGCTTTTAGGATTATATGGAGGCAGTGGTTTCTTGAATCCTAGCCCTTGTTTTCCCTTGTTCTGATTTTCAAGAACCCAGTTCATTGCCTTAGAAGACTTATTCTATTTTGTTAATCTGGTAAGCTCATATTAAGATTTTTCAACCTTTTGATTAAAAATCCTGTTCTTTTCAGTTTCCTGATACAGAATCTCATTTGTTCTTTTAAGTTCATTTTCAAGAAAGTTTTGAACTTCACTTATTACTTGCTTACCATTGATACTTTCCTTTAGCTGATTGAGTTCCAATTCCAGTTCTGTGATCTTAGAGTTTGATACAAGAGTCTTTGCCCTTTTAAAATAGCATTAATTTCTTCCAGTTTAATGTTTTGTTCTTGAAGACTCTTGTGCTTAGTCCTGAGTTCACTTATCTCTTCAGTTAATTTATCTTTCTCAATTTTCTCCTTTTCATAACCCTCAATCAAAGTGGCAGTGATTAAGATCAAATTTTCAGTAGAGTATGTATGTAAATTTTCTTTGAGATCAGATAGACATACTTCTGCTGAATGAGCAGCTTCTTCTCCATCAGTTGCCATAAGAGCTGAGTCCTTCTTTTGGTCACCTTATGTGTACATTTCCTTTAGCTTTTCCCACACTTCTTTAGCGGGCTTGTATTCAGGTATCCTTGCTAACACGTCAGTAGTCAGCCCTTTCCTCAGGTACAATTCAACTTTGGAATTTGCCTGTAACCAATCGAGGTCTTGAGGATCTAGTTCTTTTACCGTCTTTGGAACCAAAACCCCGTTTGCTCATCTCTTTACAGGAGCATGAGGTCCTCTTTTCACAATCTACTTGAGACTGTAATCCGTTGCTTGAAGAAAATTTTTCATCTGTTTCTTCCAGCACTTGTAGTTAGTCCCATTAAATACAGGTGGCTTTGAGGGATCTCTTCCTCCTCTGAACTCCCGAGGATCTTCCTCATCTGAACTGACATCCATCAACCCCATCAGTGCTAATAGAGATTCATCTCCAGATTCCTTTTTATGATCAGATTCAATGTCAGTAGGTCCCCATGTAGCATAGAAGGCTTCCTTTCTATTCCTTCTTTCTGCTCTGAAATTTGGAGGTCGTCTTACCTTGTTCTTAGCTTTGTCACCTCCTTTTCCTTCTCCTTTGTAGCTCTATTTTTTAACCATTCTATTTCCCATATTGGACAATCTATGACAACATGGTCCTTCTTGAAACACTTGAAGCATTCTGAGTAATCGGGACTGTCAAATATGTTCTTTCTTCCAGAATTCTCCTTGTTATTTCTTTTGAAATCTTTGAACTTTCCCAAGTTATACTTCTGTCTCAAGGCGCTAACCATTGCTGCTTCAACTGATTGTAAATCAACATAGTCATCAGTTTCATCAGTTGCTTCGAGTGCAAGGGTCTTGTCCTTCTTGAGAGCTGGCTTAGTTTTTGAATCTTTCATCATCTCATGCGTTTTCAAACTTCCAACCAGTTCTTCAAGTTTGATGGATCTGAGAGGTTTGGATTCAATGAAGGCAGTCATCTTGCGTTCTCAAGCCTCAGGTAGCACATTCAGAACCTTTTCCACCATCTCTACTTCAGGCAGCTCCATATCCATGGATCTCATCTGATTAGTGATGATGGTTAGCCTGGTCATCATATCCTAGATTGATTCCTTCTCTCCCATAGAGAACAGCTCGAATTATCTTTTTCAGCATTCGTCTCTTGGAGTCCTTCACTTCAGTGGTTCCTTCATGTGCAACTTGCAAGGCATCCCAGATTTCCTTAGCAGTCTTGTAAGATGATACTCTATTAAACTCCTCAGGGCCAATACCACAAATTACCAACCGTTTGACTTTGTGGTTCTTTTCAATCATCTTATAGTCCGCCTCATTGAACTCCTCTTTCGACTTAGGTTCTTCTCTGGCAGTAGCTCCTTCACCAACTATTTTAGTAGGAGTCAAATTTCCTTCAGATACTATAAGCCATAGTTGGTAGTCTTCATCACATATCTAATTTTCCATCATGTTCTTCCACCAAGCATAGTACTGCCCATTGAACTGCGGGGGCCTTAGAACTGACTGTCCTTCAGTGATTGTAGGTGGTGCACTCATGATTCTGATCCTTCTCAGGGTGTTAACCTAGCACCAGAAGACCTGCTCTAATACCACTTGTTATAAACTAATCACCTCCTAAGGACACTAGAAGGGGGTTGAATAGTGTCTACCAATATTTCTTCTTAAGGACCCGATTCTTGTGGTTCTTGACTTAACAGTTTGCACTTTGACACCACAACACACACAAATAAAAGGCACAAGGAACACGGTGTTTTTACGTGGAAAACTCCTTGCTCAAGGGAGAAAAACCACGACCCACACTCTGGGATTTTAGAACTCAATCCACTAACACAAAGAGCAAGTTTCTGATTACAAAACTCTGTAACCAAGTAGCTACACTCTAGACCATAATCACTCAACAAAGCTAAACTTTAGCTTTACAAAGCAATCTCTCAAAAGTTAACCTAACACAATTGCTTCTAACATAAGCTGATAGGTAAAAATAATGATCGCTCAAAACAAGACAACTTACAGGCCAATAACCTAGACAGAATATCTAGACTCAATCTCTTTAACTCCACCAGTTGTCTTCTTTAGTTATCTCACGTTGAAAGTTGTTGGATCGCCTTTGTATGCTCTCAACTCTCCTTTTTCTGAATAACTACTTTACAGCTGCATCAACTACTTGTATTTATATGGGCATCAGAACCCTAGTAGTTGAGTTCCACAAGGAAACCTTGTAATTATGGTAAGACAAGATTCAGTAACTTTTTCCTTGTTTAAGTCCAACTCGTATTCGTACTTCGAAGACACAGCCTGGGCACCGCCTCTTTTAGTCTGACTAAGATGCATACTCGTTCACGCGCCACTACTCCTAATTCCGCAGGGATTTGCAAACCTCAAATCTTTTCGATCAGTCGTGCCCTTTTATACAAGGACCAGGTTCTTCTCCAGAACCGCGGGGTCCTTCATGTTTGTCATTCTTCAAAACCTTTTCTCAACAATAAAGTATTAAAGTTATGGAATATGACTGCAGAATCTTGTCATTAGGCAGCTAATTAAGGATAAAGTTGAAAGACACTAAGGTTATTTTGTGACAATAAATTAGCAGTCTCATATTCCAATAACAACAGGAGTTCGGTAAAGTCAAATCACATTGACATAAAGTTCCTGGTTGTTAAAGTTAGAGTTCAGAGTGGTCAGGTGTCTATAGAATATAACATAACAAACTCCATATTGTGGATCCACATACTAAGGGATTACCACCGAAGGCTTTTCATGAGCACATTGCTCATAGAGGTGGCATGTCGATTAAGGATATTTAGTTTCAGTAGAAGTTTGTAACCTTTCAATGTTCTTTTGATATAGACACACTTCAGTTTTCGGTTTATGGTTTCAGGTTTACAGTTTAAGTTTATGGATATTCTAAGGAAATTTCTGTAGAAATAAAGATTCGGTTAAGTTTCCAAGTTTGTCACGACCCGTTTTCTGAACGAGTTGCCACCGGCACTCGGTACCTGAACTTGACCGAGCGAACCCTTTAAACTTGAATGTGATATTCTAACTCTGTCATGCTATGCAAATGACATAGTCTTTAAAATAAAACTTCAATAAAAACTCATTATGAAATGGTATTTATAAAATAAATAACTTTAACTATGCAAAATGGACAACCACACCCAACTGCTAGACTATCTATGAAGCCTCTAAGAATTTTATACATGACACTAGTGGAATACAAAATATCTCCACGAACAAATGCGGAGCTCACCAATCAACTGAGTAGTGGGAGGATATCCTAGCTCATAGTCTTCTTGCCTGCAAAACCTATGCCTACATTGACATCGGTCAATGTAGATTCCCATGAAAAGAACGTCAGTACACCACGGCGGTACTCAGTGAGTCTCAATGACCTCCCACTAAAGCGAGAACGAGACATTTAAAAGAAACTTGAAATGCACCTAATTCATTATAACCATGAGAACATAAAACGTTTAAAGAAACTGAAGTAACTTGAAACAATAAAATTCTGAACTTTAAACATAAATATTATATATGTATATATATATACACTTTTTGAGGAGTACCAATTAACTCTGACATAACATGATTTTATAAAGTCACCGTGTGATCGGCACCGGTTCGATCCCCGCCTGATCGAATAGGCCCCTTCACTGTGGCGCCACACAGTTCCAGGTGATAGCAGGCTGCGCATTTTGTGCCTTGGCCGTGTCAGGCAAATCTTATAATAAACTTCTACTCTGGCACGAGTAGTTTCGAGGTCAACATTAACCATTAAAGGTCACGAAACCCTTCTCAGAATCTCAAGGTAACTCCCAAAATATTTATATAAAACTTTACTTGACCACTTTAAGCTCCAATAAATTCTTTGAACATAATACATGAATATAAACCATAATATTCTTGAGTAAAACATGAGATGAATATATGAAGAGATTATTCAATATAATTCTTTAATCCATGAAACTTGATATATAAAATCACGTAAATTGAATATAACAAAATATAAATATAAATGTGTAGAATTCCATGATAAACTCTTGAACGTTAACTAGAATAGGGTTTAGCTAATATGCTTTCTCTCGCTCCAATTAAACACATATTAGCTTTTTGAGGCATTTTATCAAATACTTTATAGACATGCTTTAGTGAGTAAAACCTCTTTAGTAAAGGGTTATATCAACTCACCTCGATTACTTCCTGAGCCTAAACATAAGCTTCAATCCATGCACTTCATGTCACCCAACAACTATGATAACCACCAATTCGAGTAATCAATACCAAAGTTTCAATCTTTAATCTCAATTCAACAATTTAGGTTCAACTCTCAACTTTCTAGGTTTTAGGGAAACTTTCCTATGAAAATAATCTATCGCAATGTTGTTTCTCATATAAATGACGTTATTCGATCTCATTCCATAAAAGAAAATTACCTTGATATAATTTAGAGGTGGATTTTCGATCTCGAGTGGCTGCCAAGAATATGCACTAAGTCCTATGTGTTTCCTCTTCTTCAACACCCAATTTGATTACAATAGTAATGGAGGAGATATATATTTTCTTATTTATCTAATAATTCTAATTATAAGCTTGGCCAAAGTAGGACTTTGTTTCTAACAATATGGAGAAGGGATTTTCTTTGTATGGCAATCAGCAAGGAGAAACGTGACTTAGCTTCACATTGTGACTTGTGGGGTTGGGGCAATATATCTTTACCTATTATTTTATTGGGCTGCTTGTTCTATTAATAATAAAAGCCTACATCAAATAAAAATAAGATGTTTACTACATAGGTAACCACAATAAATAAAATATTAATACTCCAATATTATATCTTACTTTATGCTTGTTCCAATAATATTTTTCACCCCATCTTAGTTGTTAGAGCTTGTGCACAAATATGCCAATTACTTGATGCATATCAATCTACCTTGCCAAATTACATAAATTTAATTTACAGCTATTGCTACATGCATTCCAGACCAAAAATGATTTCTCATTCTTTTAAATTTAGTTTAGTCCTTTACAACCCCAACTTCAAGCTTGATTTCCCTCTTACATAGTGTCCGAAAAAGTATAATTTTTTAGGAACGTTACATACTACCCATGTAATGGTTTGGAAGACCTAATCGTAAAACGGCAGTGCTTTATTAATTCCTACAGATTTAGGTACGCTTCCGCATTTAGTATTTTAATTTTTGATAATTTGACATGATAGGTCTTGAGGTAGACGTAATCATCTACAATTTAGTTCTAACACTATGTTCCAAAATATGCGTCCCATTGGTCTTCAAAACAATGGGAAATCATAATCACCATGAGAATCAGAGAATGTTATAATTCTAGTAATTACTACAGGGAGCACTAACGTAACACAATAATTAAAGGAGCTCTAGTTCTATCAGAATTCAGAGGTACACTCTCTAACTCTAGCATGTGTAGCTTAGTTCTGATGATCAATAGAAGTCTAGCTAGAATCATCTTTTCCCAACAAATATATTATACCCTTGAAAGAGAAACTTAATTGAATCAAAATATATTGATTAAATAATACTAAGTTTATAAGCAAACATATCAATTAACCCATCAATTAGTGTTAAGAGCTTATATGGAAGATACATATCATAAGCTTATTGGTCCAGTAATTAATTAACTTCCATTCATATTGTCACCCTATCTTCAGTTGGGCGTTGTTTGACATGAGCATTCTCATAATTCATTTCGATTTTATGTTTTCTTCTCGTTTGTTATCTTTTGAAATATAACCAATTGCAAATTAACTACTCCTAGCTAGTAAATAGTCCTATGTTTTATAATGCACAATTTTATTTTTTCCAGACATTGTCTTTTATATCCTGTCTTTTCATTTATATAAAAATCCTCTTAGGCTGCTTTCATTTGAACATATCGTAGTTCCAAGAAAAACGAATGGTTGCGAGACCTGATTAACTTAAGCCCGTAATTTCCAGCCACAATATTAATATTTGATTTCTAAAATTTCTCTTTTATTGATAATTTTGTATTTTTTTTTTGGGATTCTTGTTAGCTTATACTATATACCAATCTACCTCGAAAAAGATAGGTTTTCAAAATCAAAACTATTTTATTGAAATGCTCCGCATCACTTGTCAAAAGGTAAAAACTTACCCGCACAGGGTGTTTACACCCGGCCAATAAATAAATAACACTTGTCCATTTATTTAACTATAATTATTAGTACTTAACCATAGTTAATGTTGGGAAGAAACAAGCAATACCAAAATATTGCACGACAAGGTAAATGCGGAAGGAATACCCAAGTCAAAACCTCCCACACTATTTGAATAAGAGGAGCAAACCAATTCAAGCACAAATGAAATATGGGGCAGCCACCAACAACAATAATAGCAAGGCAAGCAAACAAAGTAATCAAGCTAGAGGAGACACCGAATTTACGTGGAAAACCCCTTCAATGTGAAGAGGTAAAAAACCACGGGACTAAAGTCCACCAAAGCTCCACTAATCAACAACAAGAGCTACAAATATATTCCAAATTGGCTACAAACAAAGTGCCAAACAACGAGCAACAATAGATAAAAAATAGCACCAAAACTAGGGAACAAAGGGGAGAAATCACCCAAATTCAGCTACAGTTCGTGACCCAGAAAAAAAAGCTACAAACAGCAAAATCCAATCTCCACCGTCCAGATCAAAGAACAGGATGTTGAGAACCCCCAGTTCAAATTTCAGCACGATCCAACGGTTAACGAGCCGGAAAACACAATTTGAAGCGGTCTGCCTGAAGCAGAATTTTCTGGAGCAAAAGAACTAAGCTTTTCTTCTCTCAAAACCCCTAAAACGGCTGCTCTCTATATTTTTCTCTCTTGTCTAATTTCAGACCTAAAAGAGGTCTTATTTATATGTCTTGACATAGTGGGCTATTTGGGTAAAAGTGGGGTTGGTCCAAAAGGTGCTTTTTATCCACATAGGAAGGGAAAGATCAATAACCTCAACAATTCTCCCCCTCCCGACTATGTGGAGGAGACCGCCATCCCGGCGATCAAACAGCATTCTTCAAACTTCCCTCTTGGCAAAGGTTTAGTAAACATGTCTGAACCATTGTCATTAGTGTGGATCTTCTCAAGTGAAAGGAGTTTAGCATCCAACACATCCCGAATCCAATGGTACCTCACATCAATATGCTTCGACCTACCATGGAATGTAGAATTCTTGCCAAGATGAATAGCACTCTGACTGTCACAATAAAGCACATATTTCTTCTGAGCAAAGCCAATTTCCTTCAACAATCGCTTCATCCAAAGCAACTCTTTACAGCTTTCAACAGCAGCAATAAGCTCAGCTTCTGTAGTAGATAGAGCAACACATTTCTGCAACCTAGATTGCCAAGACACAGCTCCCCCTGCATAAGTAATCAAGTAGCCAGAAGTAGACTTACGAGTATCAATATCACCAGCCATGTCCGAATCAGTGTGACCACAAAGAACAGGTTTTCCTGTACCAAAACACAAACTCTGACTAGTAGTGCTACAAAGATATCTCATTATCCACTTCACTGCATTCCAATGCTCTCTTCCTGGATTAGAAAGATAACGGCTAACAATACCAACAGCATGAGCAATATCAGGTCTCGTGCAAATCATTGCATACATCAAACTGCCAACGGCTGAAGCATAAGGAACTTTCTTCATATCTTCCTTCTCAGCAACACTGGAAGGACACTGCTCTCTGCTCAACTTGAAGTGCATAGCTAATGGTGTACTGACAGCCTTTGCTTTATCCATGCTGAATCTGCGAAGTACCTTCTGAATGTACTTCTCCTGTGATAACCACAATTTCTTGGCCTCTCTGTCACGGACAATCTGAATGCCAAGAATCTGCTTCGCTGGTCCTAAGTCTTTCATAGCAAAAGACTTGTTCAACTCTTGCTTCAACTTCTGAATCTTGCAAGCATTTTGACCAACAACAAGCATGTCATCAACATAAAGCAATAAAATAATAAAGTCATTATCAGAGAATTTCTGCACAAAAACACAATGGTCTGAAGAAGTCTTCTTGAAACCCTGCTGCTGCATAAAAGACCCAAACTTCCTGTACCACTGCCTGGGAGCTTGTTTCAAGCCATGCAAGCTCTTTTTTAATCTGCAAATATAATTCTCTTTACCCTTGACTTCAAAGCCTTCAGGCTGCTCCATATAAATCTCTTCATCTAAATCACCATGGAGAAAAGCAGTTTTAACATCCATTTGCTCAACCTCTAAATCTAGACTTGCAGCTAAGCCTAGAACAACACGAATGGAAGACATCTTCACGACAGGAGCAAATATCTCACTAAAATCAACTCCCTTTTTCTGTTTAAAGCCCTTGACGACAAGTCTAGCCTTGTACTGTGGAACTGGGTTACCATCTTCATGTTTCACCCTGAAAACCCACCTGTTTTTCAAAGCTGGGTTAAATCAAAGGTATGATTATCATGCAAGGAATTCATCTCATCTGTTTTTCAATTGCATGATCCAGAGTTCTCCAAACTTTTCTAATTCCTACGATTTGACCACTTTTTCCTCTTCCGAAGGCTACACTGCCTCCTTGAAATGCTGCGAGTGAGAGAAAGTTTCTTCTGTCTCCTGTCATGTGCCTTGAACAACTGCTATCAAGAATCCAGCTTGGGTTGTTCCCCCTCACTCCAGCCTGCAAAACATATTAAGGGTTAGCCTTAGGAACCTAGACAAGCTTGGGTTTCTTCTATGAGAAAATGGATAAATCAAATCCTTTTTATCTCATTTAGGTAGAACACTTCTTTTATTCTTGGTCTTTGCCTTGCTTGCACCTTTGTCTGTAATGACCAGTTTCACTACAGAAGGTACACAACATGTTACAAGGCAATCCCACATACTTGCTTTTAGGATTATATGGAGGCAGTGGTTTCTTGAATCCTATCCCTTGTTTTCCCTTGTTCTGATTTTCAAGAACCCAGTTCATTGCCTCAGAAGACTTATTCTATTTTGTTAATCTGGTAAGCTCATATTAAGATTTTTCAACCTTTTGATTAAAAATCCTGTTCTTTTCAGTTTCCTGATAGAGAATCTCATTTGTTCTTTTAAGTTCATTTTCAAGAAAGTTTTAAACTTCACTTATTACTTGCTTACCATTGATACTTTCCTTTAGCTGATTGAGTTCCAATTCCAGTTCTGTGATCTTAGAGTTTGATACAAGAGTCTTTGCCCTTTTAAAATAGCATTAATTTCTTCAAGTTTAATGTTTTGTTCTTGAAGACTCTTGTGCTTAGTCCTGAGTTCACTTATCTCTTCAGTTAATTTATCTTTCTCAATTTTCTCCTTTTCATAACCCTCAATCAAAGTGGCAGTGATTAAGATCAAATTTTCAGTAGAGTATGTATGTAAATTTTATTTGAGATCAGATAGACATACTTCTGCTGAATGAGCAGCTTCTTCTCCATCAGTTGCCATAAGAGCTGAGTCCTTCTTTTGGTCACCTTATGTGTACATTTCCTTTAGCTTTTCCCACACTTCTTTAGCGGGCTTGTATTCAGGTATCCTTGCTAACACGTCAGTAGTCAGCCCTTTCCTCAGGTACAATTCAACTTTGGAATTTGCCTGTAACCAATCGAGGTCTTGAGGATCTAGTTCTTTTACCGTCTTTGGAACCAAAACCCCGTTTGCTCATCTCTTTACAGGAGCATGAGGTCCTCCTTTCACAATCTACTTGAGACTGTAATCCGTTGCTTGAAGAAAATTTTTCATCTGTTTCTTCCAGCACTTGTAGTTAGTCCCATTAAATACAGGTGGCTTTGAGGGATCTCTTCCTCCTCTGAACTCCCGAGGATCTTCCTCATCTGAACTGACATCCATCAACCCCATCAGTGCTAATAGAGATTCATCTCCAGATTCCTTTTTATGATCAGATTCAATGTCAGTAGGTCCCCATGTAGCATAGAAGGCTTCCTTTCTATTCCTTCTTTCTGCTCTGAAATTTGGAGGTCGTCTTACCTTGTTCTTAGCTTTGTCACCTCCTTTTCCTTCTCCTTTGTAGCTCTATTTTTAACCATTCTATTTCCCATATTGGACAATCTATGACAACATGGTCCTTCTTGAAACACTTGAAGCATTCTGAGTAATCGGGACTGTCAAATATGTTCTTTCTTCCAGAATTCTCCTTGTTATTTCTTTTGAAATCTTTGAACTTTCCCAAGTTATACTTCTGTCTCAAGGCGCTAACCATTGCTGCTTCAACTGATTGTAAATCAACATAGTCATCAGTTTCATCAGTTGCTTCGAGTGCAAGGGTCTTGTCCTTCTTGAGAGCTGGCTTAGTTTTTGAATCTTTCATCATCTCATGCGTTTTCAAACTTCCAACCAGTTCTTCAAGTTTGATGGATCTGAGAGGTTTGGATTCAATGAAGGCAGTCATCTTGCGTTCTCAAGCCTCAGGTAGCACATTCAGAACCTTTTCCACCATCTCTACTTCAGGCAGCTCCATATCCATGGATCTCATCTGATTAGTGATGATGGTTAGCCTGGTCATCATATCCTAGATTGATTCCTTCTCTCCCATAGAGAACAGCTCGAATTATCTTTTTCAGCATTCGTCTCTTGGAGTCCTTCACTTCAGTGGTTCCTTCATGTGCAACTTGCAAGGCATCCCAGATTTCCTTAGCAGTCTTGTAAGATGATACTCTATTAAACTCCTCAGGGCCAATACCACAAATTACCAACCGTTTGACTTTGTGGTTCTTTTCAATCATCTTATAGTCCGCCTCATTGAACTCCTCTTTCGACTTAGGTTCTTCTCTGGCAGTAGCTCCTTCACCAACTATTTTAGTAGGAGTCAAATTTCCTTCAGATACTATAAGCCATAGTTGGTAGTCTTCATCACATATCTAATTTTCCATCCTGTTCTTCCACCAAGCATAGTACTGCCCATTGAACTGCGGGGGCCTTAGAACTGACTGTCCTTCAGTGATTGTAGGTGGTGCACTCATGATTCTGATCCTTCTCAGGGTGTTAACCTAGCACCAGAAGACCTGCTCTAATACCACTTGTTATAAACTAATCACCTCCTAAGGACACTAGAAGGGGGTTGAATAGTGTCTACCAATATTTCTTCTTAAGGACCCGATTCTTGTGGTTCTTGACTTAACAGTTTGCACTTTGACACCACAACACACACAAATAAAAGGCACAAGGAACACGGTGTTTTTACGTGGAAAACTCCTTGCTCAAGGGAGAAAAACCACGACCCACACTCTGGGATTTTAGAACTCAATCCACTAACACAAAGAGCAAGTTTCTGATTACAAAACTCTGTAACCAAGTAGCTACACTCTAGACCATAATCACTCAACAAAGCTAAACTTTAGCTTTACAAAGCAATCTCTCAAAAGTTAACCTAACACAATTGCTTCTAACATAAGCTGATAGGTAAAAATAATGATCGCTCAAAACAAGACAACTTACAGGCCAATAACCTAGACAGAATATCTAGACTCAATCTCTTTAACTCCACCAGTTGTCTTCTTTAGTTATCTCACGTTGAAAGTTGTTGGATCGCCTTTGTATGCTCTCAACTCTCCTTTTTCTGAATAACTACTTTACAGCTGCATCAACTACTTGTATTTATATGGGCATCAGAACCCTAGTAGTTGAGTTCCACAAGGAAACCTTGTAATTATGGTAAGACAAGATTCAGTAACTTTTTCCTTGTTTAAGTCCAACTCGTATTCGTACTTCGAAGACACAGCCTGGGCACCGCCTCTTTTAGTCTGACTAAGATGCATACTCGTTCACGCGCCACTACTCCTAATTCCGCAGGGATTTGCAAACCTCAAATCTTTTCGATCAGTCGTGCCCTTCTATACAAGGACCAGGTTCTTCTCCAGAACCGCGGGGTCCTTCATGTTTGTCATTCTTCAAAACCTTTTCTCAACAATAAAGTATTAAAGTTATGGAATATGACTGCAGAATCTTGTCATTAGGCAGCTAATTAAGGATAAAGTTGAAAGACACTAAGGTTATTTTGTGACAATAAATTAGCAGTCTCATATTCCAATAACAACAGGAGTTCGGTAAAGTCAAATCACATTGACATAAAGTTCCTGGTTGTTAAAGTTAGAGTTCAGAGTGGTCAGGTGTCTATAGAATATAACATAACAAACTCCATATTGTGGATCCACATACTAAGGGATTACCACCGAAGGCTTTTCATGAGCACATTGCTCATAGAGGTGGCATGTCGATTAAGGATATTTAGTTTCAGTAGAAGTTTGTAACCTTTCAATGTTCTTTTGATATAGACACACTTCAGTTTTCGGTTTATGGTTTCAGGTTTACAGTTTAAGTTTATGGATATTCTAAGGAAATTTCTGTAGAAATAAAGATTCGGTTAAGTTTCCAAGTTTGTCACGACCCGTTTTCTGAACGAGTTGCCACCGGCACTCGGTACCTGAACTTGACCGAGCGAACCCTTTAAACTTGAATGTGATATTCTAACTCTGTCATGCTATGCAAATGACATAGTCTTTAAAATAAAACTTCAATAAAAACTCATTATGAAATGGTATTTATAAAATAAATAACTTTAACTATGCAAAATGGACAACCACACCCAACTGCTAGACTATCTATGAAGCCTCTAAGAATTTTATACATGACACTAGTGGAATACAAAATATCTCCACGAACAAATGCGGAGCTCACCAATCAACTGAGTAGTGGGAGGATATCCTAGCTCATAGTCTTCTTGCCTGCAAAACCTATGCCTACATTGACATCGGTCAATGTAGATTCCCATGAAAAGAACGTCAGTACACCACGGCGGTACTCAGTGAGTCTCAATGACCTCCCACTAAAGCGAGAACGAGACATTTAAAAGAAACTTGAAATGCACATAATTCATTATAACCATGAGAACATAAAACGTTTAAAGAAACTGAAGTAACTTGAAACAATAAAATTCTGAACTTTAAACATAAATATTATATATGTATATATATATACACTTTTTGAGGAGTACCAATTAACTCTGACATAACATGATTTTATAAAGTCACCGTGTGATCGGCACCGGTTCGATCCCCGCCTGATCGAATAGGCCCCTTCACTGTGGCGCCACACAGTTCCAGGTGATAGCAGGCTGCGCATTTTGTGCCTTGGCCGTGTCAGGCAAATCTTATAATAAACTTCTACTCTGGCACGAGTAGTTTCGAGGTCAACATTAACCATTAAAGGTCACGAAACCCTTCTCAGAATCTCAAGGTAACTCCCAAAATATTTATATAAAACTTTACTTGACCACTTTAAGCTCCAATAAATTCTTTGAACATAATACATGAATATAAACCATAATATTCTTGAGTAAAACATGAGATGAATATATGAAGAGATTATTCAATATAATTCTTTAATCCATGAAACTTGATATATAAAATCACGTAAATTGAATATAACAAAATATAAATATAAATGTGTAGAATTCCATGATAAACTCTTGAACGTTAACTAGAATAGGGTTTAGCTAATATGCTTTCTCTCGCTCCAATTAAACACATATTAGCTTTTTGAGGCATTTTATCAAATACTTTATAGACATGCTTTAGTGAGTAAAACCTCTTTAGTAAAGGGTTATATCAACTCACCTCGATTACTTCCTGAGCCTAAACATAAGCTTCAATCCATGCACTTCATGTCACCCAACAACTATGATAACCACCAATTCGAGTAATCAATACCAAAGTTTCAATCTTTAATCTCAATTCAACAATTTAGGTTCAACTCTCAACTTTCTAGGTTTTAGGGAAACTTTCCTATGAAAATAATCTATCGCAATGTTGTTTCTCATATAAATGACGTTATTCGATCTCATTCCATAAAAGAAAATTACCTTGATATAATTTAGAGGTGGATTTTCGATCTCGAGTGGCTGCCAAGAATATGCACTAAGTCCTATGTGTTTCCTCTTCTTCAACACCCAATTTGATTACAATAGTAATGGAGGAGATATATATTTTCTTATTTATCTAATAATTCTGATTATAAGCTTGGCCAAAGTAGGACTTTGTTTCTAACAATATGGAGAAGGGATTTTCTTTGTATGGCAATCAGCAAGGAGAAACGTGACTTAGCTTCACATTGTGACTTGTGGGGTTGGGGCAATATATCTTTACCTATTATTTTATTGGGCTGCTTGTTCTATTAATAATAAAAGCCTACATCAAATAAAAATAAGATGTTTACTACATAGGTAACCACAATAAATAAAATATTAATACTCCAATATTATATCTTACTTTATGCTTGTTCCAATAATATTTTTCACCCCATCTTAGTTGTTAGAGCTTGTGCACAAATATGCCAATTACTTGATGCATATCAATCTACCTTGCCAAATTACATAAATTTAATTTACAGCTATTGCTACATGCATTCCAGACTAAAAATGATTTCTCATTCTTTTAAATTTAGTTTAGTCCTTTACAACCCCAACTTCAAGCTTGATTTCCCTCTTACATAGTGTCCGAAAAAGTATAATTTTTTAGGAACGTTACATACTACCCATGTAATGGTTTGGAAGACCTAATCGTAAAACGGCAGTGCTTTATTAATTCCTACAGATTTAGGTACGCTTCCGCATTTAGTATTTTAATTTTTGATAATTTGACATGATAGGTCTTGAGGTAGACGTAATCATCTACAATTTAGTTCTAACACTATGTTCCAAAATATGCGTCCCATTGGTCTTCAAAACAATGGGAAATCATAATCACCATGAGAATCCGAGAATGTTATAATTCTAGTAATTACTACAGGGAGCACTAACGTAACACAATAATTAAAGGAGCTCTAGTTCTATCAGAATTCAGAGGTACACTCTCTAACTCTAGCATGTGTAGCTTAGTTCTGATGATCAATAGAAGTCTAGCTAGAATCATCTTTTCCCAACAAATATATTATACCCTTGAAAGAGAAACTTAATTGAATCAAAATATATTGATTAAATAATACTAAGTTTATAAGCAAACATATCAATTAACCCATCAATTAGTGTTAAGAGCTTATATGGAAGATACATATCATAAGCTTATTGGTCCAGTAATTAATTAACTTCCATTCATATTGTCACCCTATCTTCAGTTGGGCGTTGTTTGACATGAGCATTCTCATAATTCATTTCGATTTTATGTTTTCTTCTCGTTTGTTATCTTTTGAAATATAACCAATTGCAAATTAACTACTCCTAGCTAGTAAATAGTCCTATGTTTTATAATGCACAATTTTATTTTTTCCAGACATTGTCTTTTATATCCTGTCTTTTCATTTATATAAAAATCCTCTTAGGCTGCTTTCATTTGAACATATCGTAGTTCCAAGAAAAACGAATGGTTGCGAGACCTGATTAACTTAAGCCCGTAATTTCCAGCCACAATATTAATATTTGATTTCTAAAATTTCTCTTTTATTGATAATTTTGTATTTTTTTTTTGGGATTCTTGTTAGCTTATACTATATACCAATCTACCTCGAAAAAGATAGGTTTTCAAAATCAAAACTATTTTATTGAAATGCTCCGCATCACTTGTCAAAAGGTAAAAACTTACCCGCACAGGGTGTTTACACCCGGCCAATAAATAAATAACACTTGTCCATTTATTTAACTATAATTATTAGTACTTAACCATAGTTAATGTTGGGAAGAAACAAGCAATACCAAAATATTGCACGACAAGGTAAATGCGGAAGGAATACCCAAGTCAAAACTTCCCACACTATTTGAATAAGAGGAGCAAACCAATTCAAGCACAAATGAAATATGGGGCAGCCACAAACAACAATAATAGCAAGGCAAGCAAACAAAGTAATCAAGCTAGAGGAGACACCGAATTTACGTGGAAAACCCCTTCAATGTGAAGAGGTAAAAAACCACGGGACTAAAGTCCACCAAAGCTCCACTAATCAACAACAAGAGCTACAAATATTTTCCAAATTGGCTACAAACAAAGTGCCAAATAACGAGCAACAATAGATAAAAAATAGCACCAAAACTAGGGAACAAAGGGGAGAAATCACCCAAATTCAGCTACAGTTCGTGACCCAGAAAAAAAAGCTACAAACAGCAAAATCCAATCTCCACCGTCCAGATCAAAGAACAGGATGTTGAGAACCCCCAGTTCAAATTTCAGCACGATCCAACGGTTAACGAGCCGGGAAACACAATTTGAAGCGGTCTGCCTGAAGCAGAATTTTCTGGAGCAAAAGAACTAAGCTTTTCTTCTCTCAAAACCCCTAAAACGGCTGCTCTCTATATTTTTCTCTCTTGTCTAATTTCAGACCTAAAAGAGGTCTTATTTATATTTCTTGACATAGTGGGCTATTTGGGTAAAAGTGGGGTTGGTCCAAAAGGTGCTTTTTATCCACATAGGAAGGGAAAGATCAATAACCTCAACAATTCTCCCCCTCCCGACTATGTGGAGGAGACCGCCATCCCGGCGATCAAACAGCATTCTTCAAACTTCCCTCTTGGCAAAGGTTTAGTAAGCATGTCTGAACCATTGTCATTAGTGTGGATCTTCTCAAGTGAAAGGAGTTTAGCATCCAACACATCCCGAATCCAATGGTACCTCACATCAATATGCTTCGACCTACCATGGAATGTAGAATTCTTGCCAAGATGAATAGCACTCTGACTGTCACAATAAAGCACATATTTCTTCTGAGCAAAGCCAATTTCCTTCAACAATCGCTTCATCTAAAGCAACTCTTTACAGCTTTCAACAGCAGCAATAAGCTCAGCTTCTGTAGTAGATAGAGCAACACATTTCTGCAACCTAGATTGCCAAGACACAGCTCCCCCTGCATAAGTAATCAAGTAGCCAGAAGTAGACTTACGAGTATCAATATCACCAGCCATGTCCGAATCAGTGTGACCACAAAGAACAGGTTTTCCTGTACCAAAACACAAACTCTGACTAGTAGTGCTACAAAGATATCTCATTATCCACTTCACTGCATTCCAATGCTCTCTTCCTGGATTAGAAAGATAACGGCTAACAATACCAACAGCATGAGCAATATCAGGTCTCGTGCAAATCATTGCATACATCAAACTGCCAACGGCTGAAGCATAAGGAACTTTCTTCATATCTTCCTTCTCAGCAACACTGGAAGGACACTGCTCTCTGCTCAACTTGAAGTGCATAGCTAATGGTGTACTGACAGCCTTTGCTTTATCCATGCTGAATCTGCGAAGTACCTTCTGAATGTACTTCTCCTGTGATAACCACAATTTCTTGGCCTCTCTGTCACGGACAATCTGAATGCCAAGAATCTGCTTCGCTGGTCCTAAGTCTTTCATAGCAAAAGACTTGTTCAACTTTTGCTTCAACTTCTGAATCTTGCAAGCATTTTGACCAACAACAAGCATGTCATCAACATAAAGCAATAAAATAATAAAGTCATTATCAGAGAATTTCTGCACAAAAACACAATGGTCTGAAGAAGTCTTCTTGAAACCCTGCTGCTGCATAAAAGACCCAAACTTCCTGTACCACTGCCTGGGAGCTTGTTTCAAGCCATGCAAGCTCTTTTTTAATCTGCAAATATAATTCTCTTTACCCTTGACTTCAAAGCCTTCAGGCTGCTCCATATAAATCTCTTCATCTAAATCACCATGGAGAAAAGCAGTTTTAACATCCATTTGCTCAACCTCTAAATCTAGACTTGCAGCTAAGCCTAGAACAACACGAATGGAAGACATCTTCACGACAGGAGCAAATATCTCACTAAAATCAACTCCCTTTTTCTGTTTAAAGCCCTTGACGACAAGTCTAGCCTTGTACCGTGGAACTGGGTTACCATCTTCATGTTTCACCCTGAAAACCCACCTGTTTTTCAAAGCTGGGTTAAATCAAAGGTATGATTATCATGCAAGGAATTCATCTCATCTTGCATAGCATCTAACCACTTTTCTTTTTCTTCACTTTCCATGGCCTCTTCAAAACATTCAGGTTCTGCCCCGTCAGTTAATAGTACCCACCCACCGGGAGGATACCGAGATGAAGGTACACTCACTCTAGAAGATCTTCTGAGTGAACTCTCTGGAGCATCAACAGTGATTGGTTGCTGGCCAACCACATTATCATCAACTGGAGCATCAACAATATCATCAACATGCTGGTCATTCTGAACATGATCTTCAACATGGTCATCAACCTGAATTTCAACATTTTCTTCAGGTGCAACAGTCACAGGAACTGGATCAACATCAACTAAGCTCTCACTGCTCTGAGAATCAACTTTCTCAGCCTTGTCAAAATCATTAATTGTTTGGTCTTCAAAGAACACAACATCACGGCTTCTAACAAGTTTCTTCTCAACTGGATCATAGAAATGATAGCCGAATTCATCCTGACCATAACCAGTGAAGATACACTGCCTAGTTTTAACATCCAGCTTTGACCTTTCATCTTTAGGAACATGCACAAAAGCTCTACAGCCAAAGACTCTCAAATGATCATAAGAAACATTCTTACCAAACCAAACTCTATCAGGGACATCACCATCCAAAGAAACAGTAGGAGATAAATTGATAACATAAGCCGCAGTATTAAGTGCTTCTGCCCAAAAGGAATCTGGCAGCTTAGCCTCTGAAAGCAAACATCTAACCCTCTCAACAAGTGTTCTGTTCATCCTCTCTGCTAAACCATTTAACTGAGGAGTCTTAGGAGGAGTCTTCTGTTGTCGAATACCCTGCGCTCTACAATAGTTATCAAAAGGACCAATATATTCACCACCATTGTCTGTGCGGATGCATTTCAATTTCTTCCCTGTCTGTCTCTCAACCAAGGCTTGAAAATCCTTGAACACATCAAGTACCTGATCCTTGGTCTTCAAAGGAAACACCCAGAGCTTACGAGAATGATCATCAATAAAAGTCACAAAATAAAGTGCACCACCTTTAGATCGTTCTTTAAAAGGACCACACAAATCAGAATGTACCAACTCCAGCAAATCAGGTTTTCTTGAAGGCGGATGACTCTGAAAAGAAACCCTTTTCTGTTTACCGGCTAAGCAATGAACATATTTCTTCAATTTTGCTTGCTTTACACCCGAAAGCAAACTCTTCTTAGCCAAACAATCAATCCCCTTCTCACTCATATGACTCAGCCTTCTATGCCATAACTCTGATGAAGCATCACTCTCCACCACATTTACTGAGTCATTAGAAATAGAGCCCTGCAAAGAATACAAGTTGGAAGACTTGTTACCTCGAGCCACGATCAAAGAACCTTTAGTCAGCTTCCACTGGCCACTACAAAATGTGCTACAATAGCCATCATCATCAAGTTTTCCTGCGAGATCAAATTCAGGCGGATATCTGGAACATGTTTGACATTTTTAAGAACTAACCTCGAACCATAGTTAGTTTCCAAGCAAACAGTACCAATGCCAACAACCTCGGTTTCACCATCATTGCCCATTTTTAATACCCCAAAATTACCAGGAGTATAAGAAGAAAAGAACTCTTTCTTCGGCGTGACGTGATAAGAGGCACCTGTATCCACCACCCAGCTAGTCTCATGGCAAACAAAATTAATGACATCTTCATTATCACCGGCAAAAAGAAGATCAGCTTTGACAACAGTAGCAACACGATTATCATCGCCGTCCTCTTTCTTTTGTTGTCTCAATTCTTTCTTATATTTGAAACAAAACTTCTTAATATGCCCTCGAATGCCACAATGATCACATGTAAGATTTTTATACCTGGAGCTCGACTTGCTTCTACTTTTATCTCTGTTGTTCTGACCTCTGGACTTGTTTCTCCCCCTATCTTCAGTAAGCAAAACATCGGAGTGTGAAGCTGAAGAAGATGAGCCTTGAGATTTTCTTCTCATTTCTTCATTTAGAACACCACTCTTAGCATATTCCATAGTTACAACACCACTGGGAGCAGAATTAGTCAATGAAACCCGAAGAGTTTCCCACGAGTCAGGAAGAGTATTCAAAAGCCAAAGTCCATGAATTTCTTCATCAAATCTCACACCCATACCGGACAGCTGGTCAAGGACACTCTGAAAATCATTAATATGATCAGAAATAGGTCTGCCCTCTTTATATCTAATATTCATCAATTGATTCAGCAGGAACAACTTATTATTGCCAGTCTTCGAAGCATAAAGTGTCTCGAGCTTCTCCCACAAACTTATAGCATGTGTCTCATTCACAATATGATTACGAACATTGTCTTCAACCCATTGTCTAATATAACCACAAACCTGTAAGTGCTCAAATTCCCAATCCTCATCAGCCATAGTCTCAGGTTTATTAGAAGCGAACACATGCAAATGCATTTTCTTGACAAATAGAAGATCTTTCATCCTGCCTTTCCAAATATGGTAATTACTGCCATTTAAACAAACCATCTTGCTCATATTTTCCTCCATCATTCAAATAGATAAACCACAATCAAATAGAACCAGTAGCTCTGATACCAATATGTTGGGGAGAAACAAGCAATACCAAAATATTGCACGACAAGGTAAATGCGGAAGGAATACTCAAGTCAAAACTTCCCACACTATTTGAATAAGAGGAGCAAACCAATTCAAGTACAAATGGAATATGGGGCAGCCACCAACAACAATAATAGCAAGGCAAGCAAACAAAGTAATCAAGCTAGAGGAGACACCGAATTTACGTGGAAAACCCCTTCAATGTGAAGAGGTAAAAAACCACGGGACCAAAGTCCACCAAAGATCCACTAATCAACAACAAGAGTTACAAATGTTCTCCAAATTGGCCACAAACAAAGTGCCAAACAACAAGCAACAATAGATAAAAGATAGCACCAAAACTAGGGAACAAAGGGAGAGAAATCACCCAAAATTCAGCTACAGTTCGTGACCCAGAAACAGAAGCTACATCAAAGAACAGGATGTTGAGAACCCCCAGTTCAAATTTCAGCACGATCCAACGCTTAACGAGTCGGGAAACGCAATTTGAAGCGGACTGCCTGAAGCAGAATTTTCTGGAGCAAAAGAACTAAGCTTTTCTTCTCTCAAAACCCCTAAAACGGCTGCTCTCTATATTTTTCTCTCTTATCTAATTTCAGACCTAAAAGAGGTCTTATTTATATGTCTTGACATAGTGGGCTATTTGGGTAAAAGTGGGCTTGGTCCAAAAGGTGCTTTTTATCGACATAGGAAGGGAAAGCCCAATAACCCCAACAGTTAACACCATATATATTTGGCAGAATACATAGATGGCCCCTTGAAGTTGACCCAAATTCCCATATAAGCACCGCAACTTTCCTAGTGACCAACTAGACACCTCTTGTCGTCTCCAGTATGTCTCATAAACCCCTACTGCTGACATGGCAAATCAGGTGTAGCTCACTCAAGTCTGAGCGCGTTTATTGTTTATGTTTATTTTCTCTCTTTTTTTAGATAAAATTATTTTGTGTGCGTCCCACATCACTTTTTCATTTCTTTTACCACATTATTTACACCTTCTTCCCCAAAAATCCCACCACCACGGCCTTTTGCCGAAAAATCTACCACCTCTCAATAAATTTGTCAAACAAATCCATCACCACCAAAATCAAAACAAAAATAAGTATGAATCTGCATATTTCCACCCGAAGTCTACCCGCCAAGGTGATTGACTGTTTTCCCCATAAAAGAGAAAAAAAGAAGGAATTATAAGCTGCAAAATTTACACCAGTGAACCACAAACCCCGTCTAATTCCCATTATCCATTTAACCAAAGTTATAGATTTCAGGAGAAACAATAATTTAAATTCTTGATTTATTGCTTCCCTCATCATCTATACTACTCTTTGAGCATTCTTCATCTCAAATAATTAAAATTTTTTGGTCTCAAACTTCACAAATTCTCGATCAATGCTCCCCCAAATGCTAAGATTCGAAATAAAAACTTGGCCAACAATAATTCTTACAAACCCAGTAATCAATTTACTCAACCAATATTAATTTCAAAGAAACCCAAATATGTGCTCTTCAAGCTCTTAAGTCCAATCAATGGTGGTTTTTGAATTTCTCACTCAACATTTGACCCTTTTCAGTAGCTTGTATGATTTTCTAATTGGTGGAGAAAAGGGGGAAATGAAGGGCGGATGGAGGGGGATGCGCAGGCAGTGAGGTCCAAATAAGGTGGAAGGGAGAGCGGATAAAGGAGGAGGATGGGGAGTGGGGTGCTGCTAGTGAGATTTAAAAATTGAAAAAGAAATTTATTAGTAGTATTTAATAATTGTAGTTTTAAAAATGTAGAATTTTTAATTTTAGTTACACGTGTAATTTTTTTTACGAAAAAGACATGTGTCGCTATGTTATTCACTCATTTGACACATCATAAGAGAGTGTAACTCACGCATCTAACTTAAGAGAAGTTTATGTTCACGAGACACACTGTGGACAACAAGAGGTGTCTAGTTGGTCACTAGAAAAGTTGCAGTGTTTACATGGGAATTGAAGTCAACTTCAAGGGGCCATCTATGTATTCTGCCTATATATTTTGCACATGACATAAATATTAATTAAAATACTTAATAATGTGTGCTTTTTGTAACTCCCTGATATCCCCGTTAACTCGTCAAATTAATTTACCTTGCTTTCGTAGTCCACTGCATATTCAAATGCAAGGACATTACGAGAGGCTGCTATAATTAACTTAACAATAACAATAACAATAACAACATTTTAACATCAAACTATCTTGTTATTTTCTTAAAGAAGCTTGGTGGATTTGCCTACTAAACTGAAGTTAAGGAGAGTTCCTTTCATGCTTTCTCAATATCTGCAAACGTTTTCCAAATGTCTCGAAAAAATATTATTAGTGAATTTTGGACTGAATATTATCAGTGATGTCTCAACATCTTTTTTCCTAGATTAGCAATAAAAAAAAATATTCATTGATAATTTTAGAAAACTTGTCTCTACATTACACAAAAAAGTTGGAATTAAACAAGAATGCCAGAAAAAGTATGAAAGAAAGTACTGATTTATGAGAGAAACATAGTTTAGGAAAATAGTTACGCAATCCTAAGTTATGTTATTGACCTTTATTCCTTTTTCAATTTCTTATTTTATTACTAATATTTTAATTTATTTTTCATAGTTAACTTAACTATATTGGGTGTAAACACCCGATGCGGGTAAGTTTTTACCCTTGTCAAATATATATACATATAACAATAGCATTCATATCACGCTAATAACAAATAGACGGGTTTTCACCATTCACTTGTCTAATGTTTGATTGCAGTTAGAATTTGCTCTTTACAACAATAACAACATAGAACAACAATAGTTATGCCTTAAATCAATTAGCGGTGCAACATTTAAACTCATCATTCTAGTAATATTCAAAAACAAAAATAGCAAGAAATTTGTGACAATATTTTCTAATGGTACGTAAATACTACTATTGATATACACAAAAGGATTGCTAGAAAGCATTGGAGTACCTAAAATAAATTAACCAGCACTGGCTAAAATTGCTATTGCGGTCTGATCAACAAAACAAATATACCAATCAATCATAGTATTTAGCTAGGTGGGGGGGGGGGGGGGGGTTATACAGGACGTATCTGGCCTGACGTAGTTTCTCCTTTTCACATATGCGTCTTATGAATCTTGATAACCTTTGGGTTAGCCATACCATGCCCAGAAGGGACGTGGAAGAAGCAATCACTAAAACAAAAACCATATAGACTACGAATGCCCAAAAGATGATATCGTCCTTAGCAGGAATATTCTTTGAATAACCACAATTATGCCGTGTGATAAACATTACCAACACGATAAGAGCTTGGAATAGTAAGATTATCAAATACGGAGAAACAAATACCTTCATCATCGTCGTCACATATCAAATAGTGGAGTACTTTATTTTCATATATCTTTTTTTCTGATACAAATATATTAAACCAGCTCTCTTTCATACAACACATTGAATCTTATAAAACACTAAGCTATACACGAGAGCCCCATTATCAGATATCTACATGTTAATTTTAGACGTTTTTAATAAAAGAACGCTGCATGTTTAACTTTACATTTCAAATTTTCGATTAGGTTTACTGCTTTATTGGTGCTATAGCGCGAAAACTTCAGAATGAATATTAACGGTCAAATTGTAATATCTTATGACTAATGGTGGCAATGAATGATTTGGTTGAAAATTGACATCTGTTCAATACATCTATTTGGGCATCGGGCACAGCCATAAGCTCATAATGTGTAGTTTTTCGTTTGTAGTTTCGTTCAAATGCGACCTTCGAAATTTTGTTATGTTAGTATGCAAGGAAAAATAAAAGTTCCTGAGTTCTCTTTCCAGCAGTAGGTACCCCCGCCTTGGGACATGAGTAACCTGAATATTTGCTAGGAAATTGTCCCATCAAAGACGACTAATGGTTTGAACTCGAGACCTTAAATAAAAGATACATGAATACTTACCAATTCACCACAATCTTTATTAATAGCAAAAGAAAAAAGCCTAAAATGTAGGTGAAGTGTAAACAATAGACTTATATCTGATAAATACTCCAACTATATTAACCCTTTTCACAGCATTAGAATTTTCATGTTACATTTTTATGCTTAGAAATATTTCGAATAACAGTGAACAATATCGAGACTACTTACCATTAATCTTAGATAATAATGGTAATTCATAATGACGCCAACTCTTATTAGGCGCCAAAACATTACAGCTATTGACATAAATACAACAAATAGCCACTCAGAGATATCATCTTTAAGATGAATCTATGGACCATGAACATAACGTATGATACATAGTACCAATCAATTAGCACAATCTTTTAAAAGTATTTACCCGACAGAAGAAGCCGGGTACATAGATACAAGTACAACTATTTCCAAATTGATCACTTGTAAGTTGTATATAGCATCACCACCAATGGAATAAATTAATTGGTTGTATTCAGTTGACATGAAATTAATTGGACCAGAAGTTCAGAGAAGTGACGAGAAGCGCAATCTAGTTCCAACTAAACTCATCACTAGTATACAATGCATTACAACCATCGATTAGACTATATATCACTCATTAGGGAGAAAGAAAGCTAACTAGTTGGTTGGTCTTGGCATTAAGATCAGCAGCGGTGTCTCCATCCTGATTAAAACAATAAGAGAATAAGATACAGTTAGAGTGCTAGTTACATAATTTTTAGTCAGACATTACACTTGCTATTCGTTAACTCCATGAATAAAACACATTCTTCGCTACTACAATGGAAATATAAAATATGAAAGTGTCCTAATAAATAAAAATATATAGTATAATACGATATATACACAGTACTAGAAATAAAGCTTATTCCGAGGGAGCGTTTGGCGAGGGAATTCCCAAGCCAAAAAATGGAGAAGGAATTCCCTCGCCAAACAACTACTTTCTCTCGCCAAAAATTAAAAAAAAGAAAAAAATTGAGATTGGCATGGAAATTCCCTCGCCAGTGCATAAAATTTTAAATTTTCCTCTCCTACACTGCTTGGGAATTCCCTCGCCACAATTATCAAAAAAAAAATAATAATAATAATGGCTTGGGAGTTCCCTCGCCAAGCAAAAGCAGAAAATTTTCTCTTTCCTGATTGGCTTGGGAATTTCCTCGCCAAGCAAAAGCAGAAAATTTTCTCTTTCCTGATTGGCTTGGGAATTTCCTCGCCAATAAAAATACTGCAGATCTGTCTGGTGTTTGGTGAGGGAATTCCTTAGCAGTGTAGTAAATAAAAATTATACTCCTTCAGAACAAATCGCACACACTACAGAACTCATCCCAAAGAAAACAAAATCCCCTTCTCCCCCATCACTGCCTATGCCTCGTCCGTCTCCACCGGCGACTCCACTTTTTTCTCGTCCAATCCATTTCAAGCCCGTCTCCATTAAGGTAAATATTTCTATTAAACTTTTCTTATACCTTTTGATTTTTATTGTTAGGGAACCCTCAAATAAATTAGTTTTAACATAAAATCGTGAAATTTTATTGTGTATGAATGCTTGGGAATTGTTTATCCTAACTTTGATTTGAGAAAGAAATATAATTAGAAAATTATTGTAATTATAAAATAATTTGGAAATACTTGTTTAGCCTTAGTTGAATGATATCTCTTTGAAAATAATTTAGAAATACTTGTTTAGCCTTAGTTTAGCCTTAGAAAATAAATTGAAAATACTTGTTTAGCCTTAAAAAATTATTGAATAATTTTATTATTATTATCCCTAAAATTTGAATGATATGGAAACAATTATAATTGAAAAATTCATTTGTGCATAATGGTGGTTGGTTAGTGAACAAGGAAAGATTTAATTAGCAAAATTAATAAAATTTAAAAACAACTAGTGTACAAGTGATATACTTTATTGGCTTATATATATATATATATATATATATATATATATATATATATATATATATATATAAAACCTTTGTTTAGATGGAATCTGGTGAATGTTGACACCCAATTTTGTCCCGAAATTTTTAAAAATTAATGTCTAATTATTTTTAAGTTAGGTTAATTTTGAAAATCAAAAGCTAGTCGATCAATTTGGAAGAAAAGAAGCCAAAATTGCAAAAAATATCCTGAATCCTAGCCTACCCGTGCAACCCCTCAATTTTTCTTAATTATTCAAAAAGGGGTTAATTTCGTTCCTCTATCCTAAACATCGGCCTATCTTTGCAAACACCAATATACATTATACACACGCACAATCTCTCCTTCCCATTTCAGCAAAACCCCCCAACCCGATTCCCGTTCGACCCGACCCGCGAACCCTAATTTCTTGCCCAATTTCCCCCAAAATCTCACCACAACAGGCCAAATCCTTGTCAGCTGGTTCCCTCCCACGTTGCCATCTCCTTTTCCGTACGAACCCCAGCCCGTTTCGATCTCATCCATCCATTTCGAAGCAAAATTCATCCGAGCCGTAAATTGATCCCAACGGCTTTTTCCCTTTGAGATAAGGATGTGTATGGTACGATCCTTGAAGGATTTGACCAAATACACCCTTATCGTAGAAGTGAAAGGTCGAAATTAGGTCCAAATTTTGGTAAATTTCGAGCAGTCCGAAACCCTAAAATTTCAGGTATATATACTGGCTTTTGGTCTTATTTTAAAGGGGATTTTTTCTGGAAAAAAAGGCAGCAGAAAATATTAAAAGGTTCAAGTATTCTTTTACAATAATGTTCTATTTTCTGGTTTTGAATCTTAGCTAAGCTCGTA
Source organism: Petunia x hybrida (assembly GCA_037355625.1). Classification (NCBI taxonomy): domain Eukaryota; kingdom Viridiplantae; phylum Streptophyta; class Magnoliopsida; order Solanales; family Solanaceae; genus Petunia; species Petunia x hybrida. Next base: position 627,230 of record JBBBVM010000045.1, read on the forward strand.
TTATCATTACATTACTTGCATCTTCGTGTCGTCGTTCGAGTCGTCGAGCTTGTTCGAGTTGTCGACCTTAGTCGAGTCGCGTATCACTTCGAATCCTAGCCCCTTTTCACTGCGATGCAAAATGTAAATACTTACCCTTTTTATTGCATTTTAATGTTTTCCTTTTTTGTGAAGTAATGTATGTTCTTATTTTGTATGCTTCGAATCATATTTCTGTGAATAGCGTACAGTTAGTTGTAATGGAAGTGAAATCCTGATCTACTTTGTTTTTGTTTATGAGATGATAAAGATATATTCTCTCTTTCGTCTTCATAAGATGAGTTTTAGATAAAAGTTTAACCTTTTGTCTCTTTTGCGTGTTTGAGGTTGAATCAGCCCTCATAATATCTCAAAGTGGCTTAAACTAAAAATTGCACCTTGAACTTGGTAGAACTCTGCTTAATATATGAGGTAGTGGTATTAAAGTTTCAACCTTTATCCTTCTTTTGTGATATTAAAGTAGTCATGTTTTGCATCTCCTGTTTGTTTTTAAGATGAAGAAGAGAACTTGGTCTGTTTTCTTTGAAGTTTATGAGTAGGATCTGTTATAAAGAAAGAGTAGAGGGTGCTTCAGGTCTGCTAGGGATGCTCTAGGATGTCTGATAAGACTCAAAGGGGTAGCAGTATGTTTTGGAGTTGTAAGAGGGATCTGTTATTGCTGCAGGTTGAGAGTAAGGCTGGTTTCAGAGGCTGTTTTGTTTAGGGATAGTGCAGAGGTGCTAGGTGTATAAAATGAAGCTTAGGTGGTTTGTAAAGTGGTTTGTGAGTGTTAAAAGAGGGTGAAGGTTGTTTTTGTTGCATTGGTTGTTAGCAGGAATGTTCATAGGCAGTTAGGGAGCTATGTTGAGGCAGGAAGTGCATGATGTATTGTTGTTGTTCTCTAGGTTTGTTCATAGGTGATTAGAGGAGGTATAGGAGTTGTAGGTATGAAGGTGATTAGAGGTGAGATTCATGGGTTTGTTTCCTGGATGTTTGAAAGGGAGTGTTCTCTGCTGCAGCTTGTGAGAGGAGTTCAGGGATTGTTATCTATTTCTGTGTCTATGCCGTCAGTGTGTGTTGCAGATCTGGAAAGTGTTTGTAGGGTCTAGGAGCAGGGGTCTGTGAGGTTGTTTTAAAGGATGCAGGTTGGTCAGTGAGAGTCTGGTGGTAGTTCTAGCGGTCTGTTAAGCTGCAGGTATGTGTGGATGATTTTGAGTCCAGTTTCCCATGGTGTTCCCTGGTCTTGTTCTCTTCTTGATGTTGAGGTGCTGATTAAATTGTAGTGTGTGAGTTTCGATGAATAATTTGATAGCCTCATTTAAAGTGAAAATTAGTCATATCTACAGAATTGTATTGTTGTGGTTCTACATCTGAAAGCATGGCTGTAACCTGTGAGTTATTTAAAATTGAAAGTAGCCGTAAATCTGCAAAGCTTAATCTTATATGACCACCTTTGTCGCATGGAGTTTTGTTACTTGTTATTGCTGTGCTCGGATGCTAATCTCTGTTGTATTCATCTCCTCTGCATCTGTTCATGAGTTAGTAATGAGAAAAGTGATTTTCATAATACCATTTGATCATATACTTAATTGAGTAGACTGGACGAAAGAAGCCAAATCAAAATAGTAGATCCTGAGTGGTTACATTATTGACTCCCTTTTTTTGGTATCTATTTGTTAATTTTAATTAGGAGTCTTTATCTATTAAGCATGTTTAACGCTAAAATTTGAGGTCTGCTAAAAGCGGTTTTGCTATAAAATATATTTCATGTTTGTCCTCTATGTCAGTCTGTTAGTCATAAAGGTCGAAAGTCCTATGGAGCCTGTTAAGTTTTATCATAATATACTCAGCTTAGATTAGTATAGTAGGTCATTTGTGCCTTACAATTTGTACGACAATATGTCTGTTTTCATGAGTAGTTGGTATAAATTAGCATTCCTCATTGTCTAAAAGAATTAATTTTGTCTATTGATGTAGGTGTTAACTACTAAGTTTCTTCTTCTTTTGTCTTGTCTTGGATACTAATTCTTATCCCTTTTATCTCTTTTCATAATCATTTGGAAACGAGTTGGCTAAATTTACTTGGGACGGCTTACATTGCATTGGAGTCACTTGGGATCAAGTTCGCACTAAAGTTTTCAAGATTGAAGACTTTCAAAATTAAAAATGCTTTGTTGAGCCGCTTAATATAACTTAGGCTCATGGGCGTAATATAAAAAATGAAAATAGTCATTCATCCAAATTTCCGAGTTATTCTTCTAAACCTCCTCTTTCCCAATCCCTTAGAATTCGCATGTCACTAGTAATTTTTCCCTTTATTAGTTGTAGAATAATTTAATTGTTTATTTGCTAATGAATATTTATTTTGAGTTATTATGAATAAATTATTTCTTTAGAATCTCCATTTTATTTACGAATTTTGAATCATTTAGTTAAATAATGCGTGCAAGCCAATTCTTAATAAACTTAAAATTACTTTTAAAATACAACTTTACTACAAGTCTTCAAGTCAATAATTTTTCTTATTAAAGTCATTTATTTTCCCTACCTTTTTTATGTATACTTGATTTTAAATTCAATTAGTGCCCCTTTAAACTGAAAGTTAAATACTTTTGAAAATCGCATTCTTTAGTTATTTTGTGAAAACCGAAGGATTAACCACATTTTGTGGATTTTCGAAAGTGCTTTTAAATTGAAACCTTCTTTCGAAAATAATTGAACCTCTTACTTAGAATCTCTGAAATAGACCACTTCCTTAAAACAGAGTGCTTGCACGCACTATTTAATCAATTGGTTCCTAATTCTCCTAAATTAGGTGGCGACTCCAAAGAAAGCCCTTTGGAGTCCCATTTTGTTGAAATATACCCGAAACCTATCTTTTCTTAAAGAAAGGGTAATTTTTGGGGTTCAACAGCTTGGCGACTCCGCTGGGGATACCTTACGGTTCTAACCGCAAGGTTTTCACAAGATAACTCTTTATTTATTTAGTATTTGCAAAATAGCATGTTTCGTTAATTTGATTATTTGCAATTGTTTGTCACTGAAAGCATGTCACTGCACTTTATTTGTGCACATATAAAACTGGCATTCCGTTCATATTTCCCCCACTCCTGGGAGCTTCTTCATGGTTACTTATACACGCGAGGTGTATGCATATACACCCGCAACTCACAAAAAATCCTTTAAGAAAGAGTGCGCGTACCTGCAGGGTGAGCGGATAGGTTTACTACTGCGTGACCGCTTGCAACTCAAAACAGCCTTGTGTTTAGTAAACCCACTCTAGAGTTTCCGTTAGGAACATGCATGCATAAACCTTATATTGGACCCGGTCCTTGGTACCGCTTCCATAGTTAGGAAAACCGCCTTTTTTTTGTTGACGGGTTTAAACCCAACAACAGTGCATATTATGTATTTATGTGATAACGGAACTTCCAATCCAAGCCAAGTTTTGCAATTAATTAAATTTAGAATATTTTTATTAATTTTGTAGACTAGAAGACGCTTGAATTCAAGAGGTATTTCAAATAGTCATCAAGTTGAAATTGTGAAGATACTTGGAAGAAGATAACAAGTTGGGGCAAGAGACGTCGAAAGGACGATAAGACTTTCGATCCATTTGATCGATGTTTGATTCGAGCCAGTTTTTGGATGTAAACCACATTTGGGACCAGATGTCAGAAAGTACACCGATTGTGCAAGCAAGCAAGGATTGATCGAATTAGGCCCGCACTTCAGTTCCATTGCCTCTTCGAGCCTGATGTAACGTAGTTATAGCAGTTATTTATATTTTCATTGTACTCAAAATGATGTATTTAAATTATGTCTGGCAGTTTCTATTTTTTGATGTAACAATGATGTACTCAAAATCAAGTTATAACGAAAGAGAAATTATTATTACTGTCACTGTCACTTACTCTAAATTCGATTATTGCAAAACTGGCTTGGACTACTTTTCGTTATTACCTATTTGGCGTCTTAGGCCCACCTCTGGCACAAAGAGGCACCTTACAGGGTAGGACGCGCCCGCATTTTCATTTACGCTTAACTAATTGTGATTGCCACATATCAAACTTGTTTAAAATGCAAAGCGCTACGTGACGCGCGCTACGTGATTGTATGCAATGTTGTTAATGACACGCAAACTAACATAGTTTACCTTTTGAATTTTTCTTTTGTTTTGATTATTCCCCAAAAGAGAGAGTTTGATTCGTGTTGACTCCCGAATTGGTTAAGCGTCTAATCTAAAGTGAAGCAAGCAATGGCTGATTTGACTAATGATCAGACTAGTATCCCTGAATCATCTAATGAGCAAGCAGTTGTTGTTCCTGATGAACAAATTGCTAGAATGGCCAAGCAGATTGAATGTATGGGAGCTGAACTAGAAAGAATGAAAGGGTCGAGCCACAGAAACGTGCCATCCGTGCTATCAACTCTGAATCCCAATGTTGAAACTGCCAATCCGAACACGCCTTTAAATTCCAGTGTCCTTCACATACTTGCACCAGTTAACAACATACCAAATGCATTCATTAACCAGAACAACTTGCCTCACTATCAATATTTACCTGCCAAAGATACTCCTCGTCCTCCACAATCCAAAGCACCCATTGCTGTGGCTCATGCTCCTCAAAATGCCAATGATCCAGGACAAAGATATCCCGAAGCCCAATACTATGATCATGACCCCAATGGTAAGAACGTGGATTTCACTAACTATGTGCCACAAAGTGAAGTGCCCGTAACCGTGAAGAAGCGGGGAAGGACAGTTGAGCAAGGGGAGATAATCCAAATGATGAATATCATGCAGCAATCCATCAAGGATTTGCAAGTGTCTACAGGGCGTCAAAATATCTCCTATCGCAATCTTTATCTATACCCTGACGTTACTCTTCCTCCCGGGTTTAAAGTGCCAAAATTTGATATGTATGATGGTCATAGTGACCCATTTGTTTATTTGACCAAATATCTCAACCGAATGAGGATTGCGGGAGGTAAAGAGGAACTTCTGATGACCTTCTTCAGTCATAGTTTGGAAGGTATTGCTGCTGAATGGTTTGCAAGACAGGATATAAGCAAGTGGCGAGAGTTTGATGACATAGCCAATGATTTTACAAAGCAGTTTGAGTACAATGTCGAGATGGCTCCTGACCTTATAACCTTGTCCAATCTGAAGAAGAAACCAACAGAAACCTTTAGGGAATACACATTGAGATGGCGTGAACAGGCTGCAAGGGTGCAACCACCAATGACTGAGGAAGAGATGGTAAAGTACTTCATCCGAGCCCAAGGTGATTCTTATTACATGCACTTCCTCCCTATGATGGACAAACCCTATTCTGAACTTCTTGTGATGGGAGAAATGGTTGAAGAATGTGTCAAAACTGGGCGAATTGTAAGCTTTGTCGTGATGAAGGCAACTTCCCAGAATGCTCAAGCTGGCACAAGTAATTTTCAGAAGGAAGATAAATTTTGTATTTATATGGCCGACATCGACCAAAGGCCAAATAAGAAGCCAACCTTCAGAAACTCACCAAACCAGCCCACTCACCAAAGTACACTATACTCAACTTACTCAAGTCAATATCAAATTCCACCTGCTCCATATCTCGTCTATAATACTCAATCCAATTACCGCCCGCCAATTTGCAACAGCCACTCATCAGCCTTATTCACAACCGCAAGCATACAATTATCCGCAACAACATCTGCCACTTGTGGCCCGCCAATCTAAACCTTCTGGATCGCATCCCAAATATGAGAAGAAGCAGCGTTGAAAATTCACTTCTTTAGGTGAACTACAGGCTCAATTGTATGAAAGATTAAAAGATGTGGGAATGCTAGAACCATTATCAGGAAATGGTACATTTGACCCTCCCCCACAATGGATTGATGGAACCAAATATTGTGCTTACCATGCAGAATTTTTCAAGCACAACACTAATGAATGTGTTGCTCTTAAACACAAGATCCAAGATTTAATTGAAGATGGATCAATCCGGATGAGAGAACCAATGCCCGGAGATTTAGTAGCATGACTGTCGTTGAAAATTGTCTCATTTGCAAGAAGGCTCTCACTCTTAAAGTCTGGCAAAAATTTATCAATCCAAGTACAATCAAGATAGCTTACAAGCGGCGCAAGCTAGTGTTTTTCTCATTTTATGTAATTTTAATTGTAATGCGAACTACGCATAACCTGATTCCCAAAGCTGGGATACGTAAGTAACTCACATAGAGCTCGGTTACACTAGCGTAGGATTCCCCTATTTCCTCTTTTATGTAATTTTGAACTACTTTTGATCTGATTCCTGAAATGGCAACAGGATAAGTAAGCAATCCACATCGGATTCGATCAGATTTTATAATGCTTTAGGTTGGTTTATCTTTGATGATGTAATTCCGAACTATGCATCTGGGCAGATGTGTGGGCATTCCAATTCGGATTTGGCTTCGCACTTAGATTGCCATATTCCCCAAAATTAATGTAAGCAAAACTACGCACAGTCTGATTCCCGTGGAGGGATACGTAGGCACTCTTAATGGGCTCTACTTTATAGTATTAAAATTTCCAGTCTCCCCTAAGGCAAGCTACTGGGGCAGATTTTGCAAAGCGAGTTGAAGGCTTAAAGATTATAACTGGTGCAGATTTTGCAAAAAGCCATATTGCTTGACAAAGATAAGTTGGCGAAGTTTCGAGAGTTATTTTGAGGGATAATGCAGAGTTGCAAAGGTAAAGGACGTTCAATTTGTTCAAATATATGTCACAATCTGGAATACGACAGAGTTCGTTGGCCAAGTCTCAAAAGACGGATCGCAAATCTAGACAAAGTGAGAAGAAGGAAGCAGTTGCAGGATGAAGGCTCGAGTCAGCATGAATCAAACGCTCCCCCCTCCCTCCCAAAACTAACGATTTTTCTTTGAGTGCAGGAATTTTCAAAGCAACAAGATGAGGAAACCAGCAACTATCAATTCCTCATAGAGTATTTGTCATACACATTGAACAATATTGCCAAGATAACTGACCGAGATTGGAGGCGTTATCTGACTTATTGCATACGCAAAAACGATCTTATTTCTCTCTCTATTTCTGCGGTTGCAAAATCAAAACTTTATTGCTTTATTGACAACTTTACTTTACACTTTGTAGGAATTAAGCATTAACTCCAGTTTTGCTCAAGGACAACACTCAACTCTTTATGGCTTCACCAAACATAAGCCAGACGGCTTAAACTCTCACTTTATATCTCCTTTATCTTTGACATTTTCCTGTCTATATGAATTTAATGAAAACTTTATTTTGCAGGCTATTCTACCATTTATTTTACAAGTATCAACATCAAGTCTATCGTAAACAATCGAAGGCACTATTGTTAAGAAGCCTACCGTAGAAAATGGGAGACTCGATCATGAGTCATTACCGAAAGGCGGCATTTCTATTTCCCATAATTATTGCAAATTGTGAAACATATCCATTTCATTTCTCATTTGCTTTATGAGAGCGCTTACTAAAGTTCCATTTTTTTTTTATGATTTACAGATATTGCCAATCCTGGGGGCTCACTTTATTTTGTAGTCAAGACCATTCCTCCGCGGAAGAATTCAAAGAGTGTAACGTATTCATGTGTTCACGCTTTCGATAAGCGTCTTTATATTTCACGCTTTCGGTAAGCGTCTTTATATTTCACGCTTTCGATAAGCGTCTTTATATTTCACGCTTCCGGTAAGCGTCTTTATGTGTTTACGCTTTCGATAAGTGTCTTTGTGTTCACGCTTCCGGTAAGCGTCTTTATGTGTTCACGCTTTTGATAATCGTATTTATGTCACCTCGAAGGTGTTAATTATTTGAATGCCTCTAAGGCGTAATTTTGTTTGCCCCTGAGGAGTATTTGTGTCACCTCGAAGGTGTTAATTATTTGTATGCCTCTAAGGCGTAATTTTGTTGCCCCGGAGGCGTATTTATATCACCTCGAAGGTGCTACTTATTTGAATGCCTCTAAGGTGAAATTTTGTTGCCCCGGAGGCGTATTTATGTCACCTCGAAGGTGTTAGTTATTTGAATGTCTCTAAGGCGTTAATTTTATTGTCCCGGAGGCGTATTTATGTCACCTCGAAGGTGTTAGTTATTTAAATGCCTCTAAGGCGTAAGTTTTTGTGGTCTCGTTAGACGGTTAATATTTGCACACTTTCGCAAGTATATTTTGTAGCCTCCTGAGGCGTTTATACATTTGCTATACAAATTTTATTAGCCTTACATTGCCAATAAGTTTGTTAAGACATGCATGATAAGGTGAATACTTCGGACGTATTCTTACTTTTGGTTGGAGTACAATCCAAGATTGCATTCAAATTGACTCCTCATGATTTAAAGCATTATGCTTTATCATGGATTATTGTCGAAAAGACGGCATTTTTTTACCCTTATGATTATATTTAAATTTTACTTTATGTTCCTATTAATTGAGGATTTTTATTACTTTATTTTCAGTCTACCAACGGTCCCGAAGTCATCTTGCCTCATAAAGCCGGATTTCATCATCAGTTAATTGGAGACAAGCTTATCATTGATATTGCAGCATCTACAAGTTTTTTATCATTATTTATTTATTACCTTATTTTTCAAGTCTTGTTTGCAGTTACTCGCTTACCGTTTGTCAAGTTTATTATAGGATTCTAGCAGCACCGCAGCAGCATTTGGAGCATAACGTGGAACTCTTTCTTAGCAGTGAACTGGGGCAGTCGTTGATATGAGCTAGACTCGTCAACGAGGATCTGAAGAATCGCACTCGAACAAGCAAGTCTTACCTAATCTTTCATTCCAGATTAGGAGTCAGTCAGATTCTTTCCTGTTTATGTGTCCGTTTCTGTTAATCGTGCGAGTCTTCGTGTCTAAGTGTCATTGAACTACATATGGCCTGATTCTCTTTCATCTCGAGATATGTAGGCAACTCGAAAATCGGAGTTCGGCCATGTCCATAAACCTCGGACTTTGGTCCTTAAAATCGAAGTACTTGACTTTATCGTGACAAAATTGATTTCTCGTCAACTTCTTTACCCTAAAAATTCTTTCATCCTTTTCGGGTAAAGAGGAGCAGCTGTTGACACCCAATTTTGTCCCGAAAATTTTAAAATATTAATGTCTAATTATTTTTAAGTTAGGTTAATTTTGAAAATCAAAAGCTAGTCGATCAATTTGGAAGAAAAGAAGCCAAAATTGTAAGAAATATCCTGAATCCTAGCCTACCCGTGCAACCCCTCAAATTTTCTTAATTATTCAAAAAGGGCTTAATTTCGTTCCTCTATCCTAAACTTCGGCCTATCTTTGCAAACACCAATATACATTGTTGAACCCCCAAAAAATTAACCCCGAAGGATTAAATTCAGGAATATCGACAGGATGGACTAACTCTTTCGAAGTTTTTTTGGAGCCGCCACCCAATTTAAGGAAAACAGGGAACCAAATAAGCAAATGCGTGCAAAACTCCGTTTTTTGAAAAAAGGCAGTCTTTCTTTCAGAGATTCTGAAGGTAGAGGTTTTGTTAATTTCGAAAGAAGGTTTACAAGGCATTTTGGAAATTCCGTTAACAACGGTTAATCCGACAGGTTTCCAAATTAATTTGCAAGTACTATTTATGCGTTTTTTCTAAAAATAATTAATTGAACTATTAATTAATTCAACTAATTAAATTCAGTGAGTTCTCAAAAGATTTACAATTTATTTGAAAGCTTTAACTATTTTTTTTTCAAAATAAAATAAAGTAAAATAAAAGCGCATTTTCTTTTGAAAAAGGAGCGATTTGATCGTCCTAATTTCTTTGCCAACTCGTATGTGATAGAGCATAAATGGCACTTACTTAATTTCAGCTTTAAAATCCGAGTATGTCACCATAAGATGGAACTTAGATTTCAAGTCGCTTTTTGCAAAGTTGTTTCGGGACATATAGAAGTTAATTAAAACTTCTTTATAACTTTTGACTTTTTAAAAGAAACTACTTCGTATCAATAAGATAGAAGCCTTTTCTTACAGTCATTTATTAATCTTGGTTTTGAAAATTTATGAAATTTGGCACGCATTTGCTTAAATGGCCTGATTTGCAATTAATTAAATAACGACTCCAAAGTAAAGGATAATGAACATAAAATAAATAAATAACTCAAACCATCAAGTATTTATTCATAAATAAATTATTCTAAAAATAAATTATCTAAGGACAATAATCTATCTACGGGAGTAATTAATGAGATGAATTAAAATGGTAGAACCAGGAAGAGGCTAGGAGTTAAAGACGTCTTGCGCGAGTAAGCAAACTAAACGAGGATTTGGATCAGATATGCAGCGGAACAGGTCATTGATCTTCAAGCATAAAGTCTTAACTTGAAAGGCTGAGTGGGAGGCAAATTGATGCAGCAAGTCCCAAAAGAACTTTTACATAGTCTCACAATGAGAACTCGTTTCCAAAGGTGGTTCATGCAATGAAGAAGCAAAATAATAATGATTAGGATCAATTGAACAAAGCCTAAACCAAACAGAGAAAATTGCAATTTAACCAAATGGGAATGTAAGCGCAAATAATACGGACAAAATTATTAAGTCAGCTCTACATAAATACCAACCAAGCAACTAAAAAAAAGGGTGATAGGAATTTGCGGAAGGCAGGTAAATTTTCTAGACTAAGATTAAGCTTTCAACTCAAGAAGACGAATATTATGTTTAAAACAAATCACAGACAAAGGCTAACTGGGTATAGACACTACAGTAGCAAATCAAACTGCATCAAGCCATTTATTTGTTCAAACAAAAGCTATATAAAAAAAGTGATTTCATTGATGACTAAAGAAAGTAACCTAACAAACTTCAAAAGAGCATTAAATCACATTTACTATCATACCAATGTTGGTTTCAATTGACATAAATTTGTTCATTTTAGAAGATGCATAGATATAATTCAAGTCATCGACAGAGAAGAAATGAGAATTAGAAACAGCTACATGTCTAAGGTGAAGCTTAAAGACTTAAGCTTTATAGGGTCTTGACAAAAAACATAGTTCTTTATCAAACTTCAAATTTAAAGAAGAAAACTGAACCTCTAACAGAACCTCACCATCAGCACAAAAATGCCAAATTCCAAGAAACAACAATCTAAGCAACCACCCAAGACCCCTGCTACTCAGGGCCAATACAAAACTCGCTGATTCCAAACTAGACTCTTGCAAGCTGAGCCATTTCAGAAACAACCTTCACATGCTTTTCTAAACCACTACAGAACCACCAGTACCTAGGCTTGAAGGACACACACATGCTCATGACCTAAATATCAAACTATACTCTCCCTAAGATAATTATAATATCCTGCCAATTAGAGCTCAAGAGACACTCCTAAAGCGACTAGAAATCAACCCCCTAACTCCTCTATTACCAAAGCAAACAAGAAAAGGGAGTCTTTATACCAGAAACAAACTCACACCATAGCAGACCTACGGATTGAATAAAGCAACTCCTCATTCTCACAAATTCCTTTACTGCCTAGCAGACCCTTGGATTACCATATCAACAACCTGCAAACACCAAGAGCAAGCCTTACATACTCCCTTCCACTCACAGACTTCTCCTAGACTTCAAAAGAACAACTCTAAGAACTGATTTCAAACTAACAAGACCCCTTTCAGGCACCTACAATATACCTGAACAAACCTGCAATATTCCCACACCAAAAAACCACTTCTTTATTGTCTATACTCCCTCCTGAACCACTAGCACTACTGCACATACACAATCTGCACATACGCACATACCTAACTCCTGCACACATAAACAACCACCAGAAACCACTCCTTCCACTTGGCTGCACACTAAATAGGACCTAAACTACCTCACAAATTTAACAGGAAACAAAGACATTTCTTTAAACCTTAACAAATCTTAGAAACTAAACTAACTCACTAAGAGGCATGATTGTTTTACTAACAGAAAATAGAATACAAGAAAAACTCAATCTAAAGCTAGAAGAAGCTAAAAAGAGAACATGACAACATAATACTCAAGCATTTGCTTTAATGGACTTTAATGCTATCACTAACAAGATCCTATATTAGATGAAGCTATAACACTAGATTTATAAATTTTCAATCAAAAAGGGTAAGACTTTAACTATACAGTGTGAACATCTTTAGAAACAAAGAAAACAGTTTTATTAAAAATTTGTTACCAAGCTGAAATTTCAGTAAAACACCAGATAATATTCTGCATAACATCAAGAATATAGCAAAAGAAAATGTATCTTACCTTCTGCGATGCAGCGAGTCGGGGCGAGGAAATCTGAAGTCGCGCACTCGACCAAGACGACGACTCGAACTTTGGAACTATATCCTAATATCGAACCAAAATAACAATGCTATGTATTTTATAAAAGAATAAAAATGAAAGAAATGTGTAAACTCTCAGAAGTTGTATATGCTGCCATTTTGTATGTTCTTTTTCTTCTTACTGCCGCTGCTAATCTTCTCTATAAACTCCCTATTGTTGCTGCCCCGACCCCATTTCTCCTCTTCTCCTCTTCTATTTATAGCGATCCAAACATTTAGGGTTCTATGGTTGTGAGAAAATCCCCAAACGACCCCTCCAACGGATTGTAATGGATAAGGTTGGTACCACGAGATGAGCTGGAGAGGGAGTGGGGTCCGTAAGGTACCATTTTGGACTAATTTCGTGACTACCGTTGTGAAATCGGGTCACGCGGGTTGGGATCGAGAAGAAAGAAGTCGGGTCCTTTGATAAACGGGTTAGGGATCCTTTTTTTTTAAAATATTGGGGAGGGAGTGTGATATATGTAATGCTTGCCGAAATAGGATGGATTTTAGGTTTAAGAACAATTCTAGCCTATTTTAGAATGAATTAGGAAATTACACGGGTGAACTGGAATTGGGTTATGCTTTTCAAATTTACCCTTTTCTTCAAAACTCATTAAACTTTTAAAATTTAAAATTAATTTTATTTAAATAATTTTTCATTAATTAAAATTTTGGGACAAAATTGGGTGTCAACAACTGCCCCTCTTTACCCGAAAAGGATGAAAGAGTTTTCAGGGTAAAGAAGTTGACATAAAGCCAATTTTGTCGCGATAAAGCCAAGGACTTCTGATTCCAAGGATCAAAGTGCGAGGCTTATGGACATGGCCGAACTCCGGTTTTCGAGTTGCCTATCTTGGGCTGAAAGAGAATCAGGCCATATGTAGTTCGACGACACTTAGATACGAAGACTCGCGCGATTGACAGAAAAGACACACGAATAGAAAAGAAACCAAATTGACAACCTAATCCGAAATGAAAGATTAGGATAGACTTGCTTGTTCGAGTGCGATTCTTCAGATCCTCGTTGACGAGTCTAGCTCATATCAACGATTGCCCCAGTTCACTGCTAAGAAAGAGTTCCACGTTATGGCTCCAAATGCTGCTGCGGTGCTGCTAGCTTTGCAAGATTTTACCCCAGTTGCTTGCCTTAGGAGAAACTGGAAATTTTAATATTATAGAGTCGAACCCGTTAAGAGTGCCTACGTATCCCTCCTTGGAAATCAGACCGTGCGTAGTTCTGCTTGCATAGAGTTTGGGGAATATGGAAATCTAAGTGCGAAGCCGAATCCGAATTGGAATGCCTACACATCTGCCCAGATGCGTAGTTCGGATACATCATCAAAGATAAACAAACCTAACACATTACAATAATCTGATCGAGTCCGATGTGGATTGTTTACTTATCCTGTTGCCATTCCAGGAATCAGACCAAAAGTAGTTCAAAATTACATAAAAAAGGAAATAGGGGATTCTTATGCTAGTGTAACCGAGCTCCATGTGAGTTGCTTACGTATCCCAGCCCTGAGAATCAGGTTACGCGTAGTTCGCATTACAATTAAAATTACATGAAAATGAGAAAATATTTGCTTGCGCCACTTGCAAAATCTCTTGATTGTATTGAATTACTTCAAAAGTGACTCTTGCAAAAAAGACCACTTCTTCAACAGCAGCTGCCCCAGTTTGGGATTGCCATGGGGACTTTGAAAAAATTAACCATCATTTGGCACGGTCAAGTAGTCATCCTTGATTTGTTCATTTGTTTCATAATATGCCACAATCCTAATAACGACATATTTATTTAAATCAAAGAAAGTACCAAAGCATAAATGCATTTGAAAATTTTGTAAAATTTCAAAGATAAAGAGGAAAAATGATAAAGTTTTAACAAGCATGATTCAGGGCCTCAATCTGAATCGAAGTTTAGTAAAGTGCTTTTAGTTCACAACCAAGTCCCCTGTGTTGGTTCACTCAGCTGGATTGTATTTTCCTCAATCAAATCTTGGATCTTATGTTTAAGAAGGACACATTACTCAGTGTCGTGCTTGGCAAATTCTGCATGATAAGCACAATATTTGGCTCCATCAACACATTCTGGGAGAGAGTCAAGCGTACCATCTCTTGCTAAAGGGTTTAGCACCCCCATATCCTTTAATCTTTCATACAATTGAGCTTGTGGTTCACCAAAAGAAGTGAATTTTCGGCGCTGTCTCTTTTCATATTTGGGACGAGACCCTGCTGGCATAGACTGACGGGCTACATGTAACTGGTGTTGTTGAGGGTAATTGTATGCTTGCGGTTGTGAATAAGGCTGATAAGCGGGTATTCCAGGTTGATGGTAATCGTGTTGAGTATTGTAGACAGGATATGGAGCAGGTGGAAGTTGATATTGACTTGGGTAAGTTGAGTATAGTGTGTTTTGGTGAGTGAGCTGGTTTGGTGAGTTTCTGAAGGTCGGCTTCTTGTTTGGCCTTTGGTCGATATCAGTCATATCAATACCAACTTCATCTTCCCTCTTTTTCTTCTCAACATTGCCCATACCAGTCTGGGTGGCTTGCGTAGTTGCCATCACTGCAGCAAAACTTACAATTCGCCCTGTCTTAATCCCTTCTTCAACCATCTCTCCCATCACAAGAAGTTCAGAATAGGGTTTACCCATCATAGGGAGCAAGTGCATGTAATAAGAATCATCTTGGGCTCGGATGAAGTACTTTACCATGTCTTCCTCAGTCATTGGTAGTCGCACCCTTGCAGCCTGTTCACGCCATCTCAGTGCGTATTCCCTAAAGGTTTCTGTTGGTTTCTTCTTCAGATTGGACAAGGTTATAAGGTCAAGAGCCATCTCGACATTGTACTCAAACTGCTTTGTAAAATCACTGGCTATGTCATCAAACTCACGCCACTTGCTTATATCCTGTCTTGCAAACCATTCAGCAGTAATACCTACCAGACTATGACTGAAGAAGGCCATCAGAAGTTCCTCTTTTCCTCCCGCAACCCTCATTCGGTTGAGACATTTGGTCAAATGAACAAATGGGTCACTATGACCATCATACATATCAAATTTTGGCACCTTAAACCCGGGAGGAAGAGTAACGTCAGGGTATAGATAAAGATTGCGGTAGGAGATGCTTTGACGTCCTCTAGACACTTGCAAATCCTTGATGGATTTCTGCATGATTTTCATCGTTTGGATTATCTCCCCTTGCTCAACTGTCCTTGCCCGCTTTTCCGCCGTTATGGGCACTTCACTTTGTGGCACATAGTTAGTGAAATCCCTGTTCTTACCATTGGGATCATGCTCATAGTACTGGGCTTCGGGATATCCTTTCCTTGGATCATTGGCATTTTGAGGAACAACAGCCACAGAAATGGGTGCTTTGGATTGTAGAGGATGAGGAGTATCTTTGGCAGGTAAATATTGATAGTGAGGCAACTTGTTCTGGTTAATGAATGCATTCGGGATGTTGTTAACTGGTGCAAGCATATGAATGACACTGGAATTTAAAGGCGTGTTCGGATTGGCAGTTTCAACATTGAGGTTCAGAGTTGATAGCACGACTGGTGCGTTTTGCTGGCTCGACCCTTTCATTCTGTCTAGTTCAGCTTGCATACACTCAATCTGCTTAGCCATTCTAGCAATTTTTTCATCAGGAACAACAACTGCTTGCTCATTAGAAGATGCAGGGATACCAGTCTGATTATCAGTCATTGCTTGCTTCACTTTAGATTAGACACTTAACCAACTCGCGAGTCAACACGAATCAAACTCTATCTTTTGGGAGATAATCAAAACAAAAGAAAAATTCAAAAGATAACTATGTTAGTTTCCAGGTTATTGGCATAATTGCACATAATCATGTAGCGCACGTCACGTAGCGCTTTACATTTTACACAAGTTTGACATGTGGCAATCACAATTAGTTGGGCGTAAATAAAGATGTGGGCGCGTCCTACCTTGTAAGGTGCCTCTTTGTGCCAGAGGTGGGGCCTAAGACACGCAGACAAGTGGTAACGAAAAATAGTTCATGCCAGTTCTGAGCAATTCAGATTTAGAGTAAGCAACAATAACAATAATTGATAACAATCATCCCTCCGCCTTGACACTGCAATTTTGTTATCCCAACTATCTTCCAAAAGTTGGTATCAACTCGAAATTCCAACACAGCTCATGCTCCTCACAACATTTGCACAAAATTCTAAACCCAAATGCCTAAAACCTTAAAGAACCCCCATACACCTTTTGTAAACATCTGCACTCCTCCAAACACAACTCCCAATTATTTACAACATCCAGGGGTGAAATTTCCACTACCTTCACAATACCAGACTGCAAATCATAAAAGGTTCCAATTGACCTTTTAAAAATAAAACCTCACTAGTCCTTGGCTTTGGACAAGCCTCTCAGCTTCCTAGGTTTTTCAAGGCTCACAGACCTTATTCATAGGACTCCTCACTGGTCCTCGGCTTTGATCAAGCCTCTCAGTTTCCTAGGTAGCCGAGACCGCACTGGTCTTCAAGGAGGGACCCTATTGGTCGTTTGTAGACATAGGAGCTTCACTCTCCTAGTATGCGACAAGCATAATTCAATTTTCATGAATGCAGCTGGACAGCCAACATAGGCCTGCACACACGCAAACCATTCACGAGAGGGACCCCACTAATCCTTTTAAAGACACCAGGGGCTTCACCTCTTAGATCTCACCATACCATACCATCTCCAAAACACAAACCAACCAAATCTGCCTAACATTGCCCTGACTGCAATTCTGTCTTTCTCACAAAATTCTTCACTATGATCTTAAATTCTCCGTGTACTGCTACGACCACATAGATTCCGCTAAATTCTTCCATTTCATAACCTAAAAGACAACATAGGAGACAAATTCTAAATCTCATTTTGCTCACAACATGGTTAGGACAGAGGATTCGTTATCACATAGTACATAATATGCATTGTCGTTGGGCTTCAAGAACCCACTGACGTAAGGGTGGTTTCCTGACTATGGAAGCGGTACCAAGGACCGGGTCCAGACTAAGGTGTAAATGCATGCCTGCTCCTAAAATCTCCTTTTAAGAGTGGGCTAACGGTTGAGGCTTACTTGACGTATGCGGGATAGACCTGGCCTCTCCACGCAGTAGAACTGGCCATGACAAAACCAGGCAATCTCAATATCCCGAACTAACTTTTGGTGACACGAAAGAAGTTTCAAACAGTGAGGTAAGGGCAATGCCCTTCCTGCATAACTACCCGTCAAGCAGGTGCCTCGTGATGAAATCGAGGAGGTGAAAGAGAATTGACAGGCTCCATGAGGGAGGAAATATGAATGGAATGCAACTATGCACAAATAAAGATATGATTCATACATTCTAAGGCAAACCAAACAAACAAATATAATAAAGCAAATAAATTAGGCATGCTAGTTGCAAATAATTGCAAACCTTTATTGATTCCCCAGCGGAGTCGCCATGCTGTTGAACCCTAAAAAAATTAACCCCGAAGGATTAAATTCAGGAATATCAATAGGATGGACTAACTCTTTTGGAGTTTTTTGGAGTCGCCACCCAATTTAAGGAAAACAGGGAACCAAATAAGCAAATGCGTGCAAAACTCCGTTTTTGGAAAAAATGCAGTCTTTCTTTCAGAGATTCTGAAGGTAAGAGGTTTTGTTAATTTTGAAAGAAGGTTTATAAGGCACTTTCGAAATTCCGTTAACAACGGTTAATCCGACAGGTTTTCAAATTAATTTACAAGTGCTATTTATACGCTTTTTCTAAAAATAATTAATTGAACTATTAATTAATTCAACTAATTAAATTTAGTGAGTTTTCAAAAGATTTACAATTTATTTGAAAGCTTTAACTATTTTTTTAAAAAATAAAATAAAGTAAAATAAAAGATCATTTTCTTTTGAAAAAGGAGCGATTTGATCGTCCTAATTTCTTTGCCAACTCGTATGTGATAGCGCATAAATGGCACTTGGTTAATTTCAGCTTTAAAATCCGAGTATCTCACCATAAGATGGAACTTAGATTTTCAAGTCGCTTTTTGCAAAGTTGTTTCGGGACATATAGAAGTTAATTAAAACATCTTTATAACTTTTGACTTTTTAAAAGAAACTACATCGTATTAATAAGATAGAAGCCTTTTCTTACTGTCATTTATTAATCTTGGTTTTGAAAATTTATGAAATTTGGCACGCATTTGCTTAAATGGCCTGATTTATAATTAATTAAATAACAACTCCAAAGTAAAGGATAATGAACATAAAATAAATAAATAACTCAAACCATCAAGTATTTATTCATAAATAAATTATTCTAAAAATAAATTATCGAAGGACAATAATCTATCTACGGGAGTAACTAATGAGATGAATTGAAATGGTAGAAGCCGGAAAGAGGCTAGGAGTTGAAGACGTCTTGCGCGAGTAAGCAAACCAAACAAGGATTTGGATCAGATATGCAGCGAAACAGGTCTTTGATCTTCAAGAATAAAGTCTTAACTTGAAAGGCTGAGTGGGAGGCAAATTGATGCAGCAAGTCCCAAAAGGACTTTTACATTGTCTCACAATGAGAACTCGTTTCCAAAGGTGGTTCATGCAATGAAGAAGAAAAATAATAATGATTAGGATCAATTGAACAAAGCCTAAACCAAACAGAAAAAATTGCAATTTAACCAAATGGGAATGTAAGCGCAAATAATATGAACAAAATTATCAAGTCAGCTCTAAATAAATACCAACCAAGCAACTAAAAAAAGGGTGATTGGAATTTGCAGAAGGCTGGTAAATTTTCTAGACTAAGATTAAGCTTTCAACTCAAGAAGACGAATATTATGTTTAAACCAAATCACAGACAAATGCTAACTGGGTATAGACACTACAATAGCAAATCAAACTGCATCAAGCCATTTATTTGTTCAAACAAAAGCTATATAAAAAAAAAGTGATTTCATTGATGACTAAAGAAAGTAACCTAACAGACTTCAAAAGAGCATTAAATCACATTACTATCATACCAATGTTGGTTTCAATTGACATAAATTTGTTCATTTTAGAAGATGCATAGATATAATTCAAGTCATGGACAGAGAAGAAATGAGAATTAGAAACAGATACATGTCTAGGGTGAAGCTTAAAGACTTAAGCTTTATAGGGTCTTGACATAAAACATAGTTCTTTATAAAACTTCAAATTTAAAGAAGAAAACTGAACCTCTAACAGAACCTCACCATCACCACAAAAATGCCAAATTCCAAGAAAAAACAACCTAAGCAACCACCCAAGACCCCTGCTACTCAGGACCAATACAAAACTCCCTGATTCCAAACTAGACACTTGCAAGCTGAGCCATTTCAGAAACAACCTTCACATGTTTTTCTAAACCACTACAGAACCACCAGGACCTAGGCTTGAAGGACACACACATGCTCATGACCTAAACATCCAACTATACTCTCCCTGAGATAACTATAATATCCTGCCAACTAGAGCTCAAGAGACGCTCCTAAAGCGACTAGAAATTTACCCCCTAACTCCTCTATTACCAAAGCAAACAAGAAAAGGGAGTCTTTATACTAGAAACAAACTCACACCATAGCAGACCTACGGATTGAATGAAGCAACTCCTCATTCTCACAAACTCCTTTACTGCCTAGCAGACCCTTGGACTACCATATCAACAACCTGCAAACACCAAGAGCAAGCCTTACATACTCCCTTCCACTCACAGACTTCTCCTAGACTTCAAAAGAACAACTCTAAGAACTGATTTCAAACTACCAAGACCCCTTTCAGGCACCTACAATATACCTGAACAAACCTGCAATATTCCCACACAAAACAACCACTTCTTTATTGTCTATACTCCCTCCTGAACCACTAGCACTACTGCACATACACAATCTGCACATACACACATACCTAAGTCCTGCTCACATAAACAACCACCAGAAACCACTCCTTCCACTTTGCTGCACACTAAATAGGACCTAAACTACCTCACAAATTTAACAGGAAACAAAGACATTTCTTTAAACCTTAACAGATCTTACAAACTAAACTAACTCACCAAGATGCATGATTGTTTTAATAACAGAAAATAGAATACAAGAAAAACTCAATCTAAAGCTAGAAGAAGCTAAAAAGAGAACATGACAACATAATACTCAATCATTTGCTTTAATGGTCTTTAATACTATCATTAACAAGATCCTATATTAGATGAAGCTATAACACCAGATTTATAAATTTTCAATCAAAAAGGGTAAGACTTTAACTATACAGTGTGAACATCTTTAGAATCAAAGAAAACAGTTTTATTAAAAATTTGTTACCAAGCTGAAATTTTAGTAAAACACCAGATAATATTCTGCATAACATCAAGAATATAGCAAAAGAAAATGTATCTTACCTTCTGCGATGCAGCGAGTCGGGGCGAGGAAATCTGAAGTCGCGCACTCGACCAAGACGACGACTCGAACTTTGGAACTATATCCTAATATCGAACCAAAATAACAATGCTATGTATTTTATAAAAGAATAAAAATGAAAGAAATGTGTAAACTCTCAGAAGTTGTATATGCTGCCATTTTGTTTGTTCTTTTTCTTCTTACTGCCGCTGCTAATCTTCTCTACAAACTCCTCATTGGTGCTGCCCCGACCCCATTTCTCCTCTTCTCCTCTTCTATTTATAGCGATCCAAACATTTAGGGTTCTATGGTTGTGAGAAAATCCCAAAACGACCCCTCCAACGGATTGTAATGGATAAGGTTGGTACCACAAGATGAGATGGAGAGGGAGTAAGGTACCATTTTGGACTGATTTCGTGACTACCGTTGTGAAATCGGGTCACGCGGGTTGGGATCGAGAAGAAAGGAGTCGGGTCCTCTGATAAACGGGTTAGGGATCCTTTTTTTAAACTTTTGGGGAGGGAGTGTGATATATGTAACGCTTGCAGAAATATGATGGATTTTAGGTTTAAGAACAACTCTAGCCTATTTTAGAATGAATTAGGAAATTACACGGGTGAACTGGAATTGGGTTATGCTTTGTAAATTTACCCTTTTATTCAAAACTCATTAAACTTTTAAAATTTAAAATTAATTTTATTTAAATAATTTTTCATTAATTAGAATTTTGGGACTAAATTGGGTGTCAACATACATTATACACACGCACAATCTCTCCTTCCCATTTCAGCAAAACCCCCCAACCCGATTCCCATTCGACCCGACCTGCGTACCCGAATGCCTTGCCCAATTTCCCCCCAAATCTCACCACAACAGACCAAATCCTTGTCAGCTGGTCCCCTCCCACGTTGCCATCTCCTTTTCCGTACGAACCCCAGCCCGTTTCGATCTCATCCATCCATTTCGAAGCAAAATTCATCCGAGCCGTAAATTGATCCCAACGGCTTTTTCCCTTTGAGAAAAGGATGTGTATGGTACGATCCTTGAAGGATTTGACCAAATACACCCTTATCTTAAAAGTGAAAGGTCGAAATTAGGTCCAAATTTTGGTAAATTTCGAGCAGTCCGAAACCCTAAAATTTCAGGTATATATACTGGCTTTTGGCCTTATTTTAAAGGGGATTTTTTCTGAAAAAAAAGGCAGCAGAAAATATTAAAAGGTTCAAGTTTTCTTTTACAATAAGGTTCTATTTTCTGGTTTTGAATCTTAGCTAAGCTCGTATTATCATTACATTACTTGCATCTTCGTGTCGTCGTTCGAGTCATCGAGCTTGTTCGAGTTGTCGACCTTAGTCGAGTCGCGTATCACTTCGAATCCTAGCCCCTTTTCACTGCGACGCAAAAGGTAAATACTTACCCTTTTTATTGCATTTTAATGTTTTCCTTTCTTGTGAAGTAATGTATGTTCTTATTTTGTATGCTTCGAATCATATTTCTGTGAATAGTGTACAGTTAGTTGTAATGGAAGTGAAATCCTAATCTACTTTGTTGTTGTTTATGAGATGATAAAGATATATTATCTCTTTCGTCTTCATAAGATGAGTTTAAGATAAAAGTTTAACCTTTTGTCTCCTTTGCGTGTTTGAGGTTGAATCAGCCCTCATAATATCTCAAAGTGGCTTAAACTAAAAATTGCACCTTGAACTTGGTAGAACTCTGCTTAATATATGAGGTAGTGGTATTAAAGTTTCAACCTTTATCCTTCTTTTTGTGATATTAAAGTAGTCATGTTCTGCATCTCCTGTTTGTTTTTAAGATGAAGAAGAGTACTTGGTCTGTTTTCTTTGAAGCTTATGAGTATGAGCAGTTATAAAGAAAGAGTAGAGGGTGCTTCAGGTCTGCTAGGGATGCTCTAGGATGTTTGATAAGTCTCAAAGGGGTAGCAGTATGTTTTGGATGGGTAAGAGGGATCTGTTATTGCTGCAGGTTGAGAGTAAGGCTGGTTTCAGGGGCGTTTTTGTTCAGGGATAGTGCAGAGGTGCTAGTAGTATACAATTAAGCTTAGGTGGTTTGTAAAGTGGTTTGTGAGTGTTAGAAGAGGGTGAAGGTTGTTTTTGTTGCATTGGTTGTTAGCAGGAGTGTTCATAGGCAGTTAGGGAGCTATGTTGAGGCAGGAAGTGCATTATGTATTGTTGTTATTCTGTAGGTTTGTTCATAGGTGATTAGAGGAGGTATAGGAGTTGTAGGTATGCAGGTGATTAGAGGTGAGATTTATGGGTTTGTTTCCTGGATGTTTAAAAGGGAGTGTTCTCTACTGCAGCTTGTGAGAGGAGTTCAGGGATTGTTATCTATTTCTGTGTGTATGCCATCAGTGTGTCTTTGCAGGGTCTAGGAGCAGGGGTCTGTGAGGTTGTTTTAAAGGATGCAGGTTGGTGAGTGAGAGAGTCTGGTGGTAGTTCTAGGGGTCTGTTAAGCTGCAGGTATATGTGGATGATTTTGAGTCCAGTTTGCCATGGTGTTCCCTGGTCTTATTCTCTTCTTGGTGTTGAGGTGCTGATTAAGTTGTAGTGTGTGAGTTTCGATGAATAATTTTATAGCCTCATTTAAAGTGAAAATTAGTCATATCTACAGAATTGTATTGTTGTGGTTCTCCATCTAAAAGCATGGCAGTAACCTGTGAGTTATTTAAAATTGAAAGTAGCCGTAAATCTGCAAAGATTAATCTTATATGACCACCTTTGTCGCATAGAGTTTTGTTACTTGTTATTGCTGTGCTCGGATGCTAATCTCTGTTGTATTCATCTCCTCTGCATCTGTTCATGAGTTAGTAATGAGAAAAGTGATTTACATAATACCATTTGATCATATACTTAATTGAGTAAACTGGACGAAAGAAGCCAAATCAAAATAGTAGATCCTGAGTGGTTACAGTATTGACTCCCTTTTTTTGGTATCTATTTGTTAATTTTAATTAGGAGTCTTTATCTATTAAGCATGTTTAACGGTAAAAGTTGAGGTCTGCTAAGAGCGATTTTGCTATAAAATATATTTCATGTTTGTCCTCTATATCAGTCTGTTAGTCATAAAGGTCGAAAGTCCTATGGAGCCTGTTAAGTTTTATCATAATATACTCAGCTTAGATTAGTATAGTAGGTCATTTGTGCCTTACAATTTGTAAGGCAATATGTCTGTTTTCATGAGTAGTTGGTATAAATTAGCATTCCTCATTGTCTAAAAGAATAAATTTTGTCTATTGATGTAGGTGTTAACTACTAAGTTTCTTCTTCTTTTGTCTTGTCTTGGATACTAATTCTTATCCCTTTTATCTCTTTTCATAATCATTTGGAAACGAGTTGGCTAAACTCACTTGGGATGGCTTACATTGCATTTGAGTCACTTGGGATCAAGTTCGCACTCAAGCTTTCAAGATTGAAGACTTTCAAAATTAAAAATGCTTTATTGAGCCGCTTAATATAACTTAGGCTCATGGGTGTAATGTAAAAAATGAAAATAGACATTCATCCAAATTTCCGGGTTCTTCTTCTAAACCTCCTCTTTCCCAATCCCTTAGAATTCGCATGTCACTAGGAATTTTCCCCTTTATTAGTTGTAGAATAATTTAATTGTTTATTTGCTAATGAATATTTATTTTGAGTTATTATGAATAAATTATATTCTTTAGAATCTCCATCTTATTTACGAATTTTGAATCTTTTAGTTAAATAATGCGTGCAAGCCAATTCGTAATAATCTTAAAATTGCTTTTAAAATACAACTTTACTACAAGTCTTCAAGTCAACAATTTTTCTTATTAAAGTCATTTATTTTCCCTACCTTTTTTATGTATACTTGATTTTAAATTCAATTTGTGCCGCTTTAAACTGAAAGTTAAATACTTTTGAAAATCGCCTTATTTAGCTATTTTGTGAAAACCGAAGGATTAACCACATTTTGTGGATTTTCGAAAGTGCTTTCAAATTGAAACCTTCTTTCGAAAATAATTGAACCTCTTACTTAGAATCTCTGAAATAGACCACTTCCTTAAAACGGAGTGCTTGCACGCACTATTTAATTAATTGATTCCTAATTCTCCTAAATTAGGTGGCGACTCCAAAGAAAGCCCTTTGGAGTCCCATTTTGTTGAAATATACCCGAAACCTATCTTTTCTTAAAGAAAGGGTAATTTTTGGGGTTTAACAGCGAAAATCGTAGTTGGATGTATAATAGATTTTATGAAAGTATGGGTTTGCGGAAATCATTTGTAGATGGGGTTGAGTGCTTTATTTCTAAAGCTAAATTGCTCCCGGAATATATGAAATAGGATAAAATCAAATATCCTTGTTTGAAATGCAAGTGTAGCAACGTGCAACGAATAGATGTCGTTGTTCTACATCTTTATAAAAAAGGATTTATGCCCAATTATTTCGTGTGGACTGCACATGGAAAGTCTAACCCTAGTGTCGATGAGGTCAACAACTAAAATGAATATGTAGGGGTTAGTGGTTCATATGTCGGGTATAACTATCCGATGCATGATATGATAAATGGTGCATGTGGGATGTACCAAGGGGAACCATCACAACCTACTTGTGAGGAGTTACCAAATGATGAGGCGAATTTTTTTACGAATAGTTGGAAGAAGCTAGTCGTCCTTTTTTCCAGTTGTACAGCATCATCTTCAGCCAAGCATACTGCATCTCCGATGCCAGCATTGACACCGACTACAGAACTGCTCGGCTTAGTAAGTTCATATCCTCCCCATGTTATTACCAGGCCCCCCAGCACTCCAGTCTTCCATCCTACACATGCACCTGCTACATCATTTCAGTCTATGCCACCTCCAGGCCCCCACTATCAGTTTGGCTAGCCTGTTGGCCCCTCTTTCCATTCTATGCCTCTAGTAGGCTACTCCCCCCCCCCATTCTGTGCATGTACCAGGCCCTTCAGTTCTTACATTTTCAGCTCCGGGGACATCTATCATGATGATGATACCTACGCCTAACATACGTCCCCAGCATATCCCATCTGCATCTCCTGCCACGGCCGACACTGAACCATATGCATCACAAGCCACATGCCCGAGTTCTAGTAGTCCTTCAGGTTCGAGCGAACCTGTTCCTAAGACACAGGAAAATTCTGCTCCTTCTGTCACTACCACAGCAAGGAAAGGTAGAAAGAAACGCATTTCTGCCAATGTACAATTTCCTGGTGGTGTGGTAACAAAAGATGACCGTGGTAGGTTGATCATCAAGCCTGTTGGAGACGGGTAAGTATTGTTATATATAAAGTTTAAAACATCAAATATTTAAAATATTAAATATACAATTATATAGTTGACTCTATTTAATGGAATGCAAGTTTCTTCCATCGGAGAAAGCAGTTGCGCTTGTAAAGGAATGCATGTCTCCACACTTTACGGAGGGTTGGCCGTCCTAGGAAAAAGTACCCCCACATGTTAAGGATCGCATGTTCGACCAGTTTAAGGCATTAGTTATTTTGATTTTTTGGCATTTTAACACTAAAATTTATTTTTAGTTTACATTTATATTATGTTGTATTTCAGAACAAGTGTTTGTGGGACGCCGAATATAATTATGATGTTCGTAAGAATTTTGAGTAGAAAGCAGCGCAAAGGCTGAGTGACGGACTATCAAAATTCAAACTTAGAGGAATTGTGCCTAGCTGGATTTATCTCCAAAATTAGAGTAGACTTAAAACATATTGGCAGTCCCCCGAATTCATAGCCCAGAGCGAGCAAGCAAAGAAAAATCGAGTATCGGCGAAGGGTGGCTCGCTGCATACTTGTGGCTCAGTTAGTTTGGCAATCAATCGAGCTAGATATGTAAGTCTTTACTAAATTAATCCAATTATAAACTAATTAAAGCCATTTTTAAGTTTCCGTACTCCATTTGCATTGTGTAGGAAGCGGAACACGGGCCGGTAAGTGATATTGAATTTTGCCGGTTGTTCCATAATGTATACGATGACAGTGGAAATCCAGTCAGATGTGTCGAGCCACGTGCCCAATAGCTAGATGTAAGTATTCCTAACATTTATTTAATATTTATCACAACTGTTAAAGTAATTGTAGTAAATTATATATTTTGTTATAGGAAAACTATAAAGCTGCTTATGAACGATGGGCTGAAAGCCAAGGATCAGGGGTACAAGAAGGTGCAGATAAACCCACCCTAGACGAAGAGGCTGCAATGTTCGTGGAGGCCGCTGGTGGCTACAACTAAAAAAACAGAGCCTATGGTCTTGGTCCTTCGCGTTACAAGAAGCCGTCAAGATAGGTATTATTAATGCTTACGCATCTTCTACTTCTTCCGGTGCTACACAAAATGTGGATCCAGTTTTGCAAGCTAAATTCGATGACATGGAGAAAAGGCTAGCGGAACAAGATAAGCAACGTGAAGAGATAGAGAAAAGGCTAGCGGAACAGGAAAAGGAACGTGAAGAGATACATAAAATACTAGCTGAATAAGATCTTGAATGCCAAGTTTACCGTGAAAAGATGGCAAAATTGGAGTCGTTGATGGCGAACTATATTATGGGAAGGGAAAATGAAAATGATTCTCGAAAGTTTTTTTTTTTCTGTCGAATTAAATTTGAAAGTGGGACGTGTTTAGGATTGTTTATAAGTACTTTAGTGTTTTATTTGTTTATGTTAGTTGGTATGAAACAAGTGCATACACTTGTTTAATTGTCCGGATATAGTTTTATTAGTATGTTAGACATGTTATGGTATTTATAATGTGAATCGTTTTGGTGTTTTGGTGCTTCTGATCTGCGCAGGTATATATATGATGTTGTTGTTGCTGTGCTGCTTTGTATTGTTACTGATTTTTGTGTTTCAGGTACACCAGATTTGGCGAGGGAATTCCCTAGCCAAGTGCAATGGTAAAAATATTTTTATTGTACTTGGAGAGGGAATTCCCTCGCCAAAGTAAATTAAAAATAGATAATTTTTATACTTGGAGAGGGAATTCCCTAGCCAACAGTGTGCAAAAAAATATATTTTTTATACCTGGAGAGAGAATTCCTTAGCTAAAACAGTAAAAATATTTCTCTCTCCTGAGTTTGGCGAGGGAAATTCTTAGCAGTATAAAACTGACACAATATACAAAATTGGGCCTACACTATAGCTTGCTAAGCCTTTCCCTGGCAAAAAATGCTCTGCTACGAGCCGAATTCTGAGGCACCTGTTGCTAGGGACTTCCCTCTCCATCAGGCGTTTGGAGAGGGAAGTCCCTCGCCGATCTCCCTCGTTAAACGCGTGATTTCTAGTAGTGACATAAATAACATATAATCGACACATACAAGTGTATAACGGGAAAATACATATAATAAAATAAAATAGAAAGTTTGATGGGCTTAGAAGTAATTTAGATGCCTTTTTATGACTAACGTTTGATGTTATTGGTGGTACGTTTGTTAGAGGAAGTGAAGGCGTGAAGCATGTAACCCAGCGCTAAAACTGCCTGGTGTTGTATGATAGCCACAAATAGAGATATTGTTTAGAAATTAGCAACTTAGGTAAGTTGCTATAAAAACAACGGTTCCTTTCATGGCTATTTCTCTAAACGACTGTTTCAGGCAACTGTTCCATTGGAAACTCTACACTCTACGGTATATCTTTGTATTAATGTTGTTAGGATATATATACACACTAAAATAGAGATTCGCAGGACTGTTAGTAATGAAATTACTAGTTTTTCTTTTTTTGGCATCAATGTCGAAAATGTCGGTTTTCAGAAATCAACATGTTCCCTCTCTAGCAATATTAAAAAATTAAAATACAATGGTATATAATTAATACTCACTCCATTAAAAAAAGACACAATGTTCTTAATTGTTTAGTTCGTTTGAAAAAATATTTAAACTACGATTCGCAAGTGTAGGTTAATTTTAAAGACACAATTCTTTTTGTTTGATCCAAAGTTCTTTTTCATTCTCGAGTGTATATATATTAAAAACGTTAGTTCAGGACTAGCTACCCGCAAATATAATAGTTTTAAACAATTTGGTTTTCTGCAGGATAAAATTAATTAAAGAACGTAAGCTTTTACAAATGGTGAATGTTGATTTCATTTAGCTGCTTTATTTAAAAGTCTAAATCGTTTTCCACGAAAGTCCTCGGCTGTCTTATTATGATTTTCGGGACTTCTATGAAAATGCAGTCTAATTTTATTCGCAAACTTGCGCATATTTGAGTCTATATCAATGAATGTAGAAGTCCTACTCCATTAATTATATTTGTCAATCAACTGCTCTGAGTCCATTTAGGAATAGGACTGAACATATTCCATTAAATATAAATGTATATATATATTGGTGAAAATATAAGTATATATATTCGTGAGTCAGCAAGATTATTCAAGTTTTATGTAAAGTTGGAATGAGAAGTATGTCCCCTGTAGAAGAAGCTGCTTAGAAGCTAGCCTTGTTTTCCTTATTAATCTATTGTAATAAACTATATAGACAAGTGTTTTAATGATTTCCCAGTTTCATGTGTTGATTATTACTGATTATTGTTAAGCAAGTCAATTTTAGTTATTATTGGAGAGACCTTGAAATTGAGGCTTCATCAATCTTTCATTCAACTTTTTAAGATTCTTGTTAATTAGCTAATTGTGTTGGCCAAGATCGATCACTAGGCAATCAAATGGATTTGTGTTGGGTTAATCGGTAATTTGTTTGTATCAAAATAAGACAAACCAAAAATGATAGTAGAACGAGGTAAAATAGCGAAGCAAGGTGAGAAACGGTAAATGAGACAAAATGTTTTGAACAATAACTTGAACGAGACAAAGGATTACAAAGGAGGCTAAGCCTTTGGAAGAAAAATATGAGCTTAGAGATAGTATTATCGAATTCTCTGTCCTGCTCCCCCCTCCTTTTACAAATGAGTCCTATTTATAGCACAGGGGAATGAGAGTTACAATCAGTGATAATTATTTCGTATTTATTATCGCCTAACGGTCTTTCCTTCAATGCTTTGAAAACGGATATATAACGGTCTACAGTTACGGTTTGATGTGATCTTTCTATCGAGCCAATGACATGTCCTCGAGGGGGTCGTTCCCTCGTTGAACTTTGACGTCTTCTTGGTCTACAACTTGCTTCGGAGTAAAGAGCTCTCCTCAGAGAGCTCATGCGTGGTTCGTGGTGGACGCTTTTCGTCGAGACCATGAGGTTTTGTCCTAATACAGATAGTCCCCCTATCCCTTGGATGAGTGTCAGGGTTTTCCGGAGGGTGGAATTGAATTGAGCGGAAAAGTGACGTGGCTCGTTTTTGGCCAAGGAATTTGAAAAGACAGCCATCGTTTCACTGTTACGTCTGTCGTTCGTGGCTTTTGCTTTGAATGGCTGTGTCTTTTTCTTCCCTCTTCCCTAGGTAACCACAATGATGGTTTTCGATCCACGTGCCCCTCGCTATAAGTTGAGTCTCTCTGCTTCTTATTCTCATCACTTTATTTTTCTTTCAAGCTTCTTTTTAATGAAGATTTTTTAAACCATGTCCTCTAATCATGGCGTTAGCCGATGAACTTGAGTTTCGCCTCACTGGCCGCCTCTTCTTATTTTAATGGGGGCCATAGTGTCACGGTTTTGTCCCTTCTATTGATTGAAAAAGGGATCGAGGGTGATGGTGATGACGAGGTGGCGGAAACATCATCTAAGAAGAAGAAGACAAAGAAGGTTTCCTTTAGGGAATTGAATCCCGACTGGGTTAATTCCAGGAAATTCGATTCTAGCAAGGACTTTAAGATGGAGGGGATTCCTGACGTCGAGTCTACGCGAGCCGCTTATTGAGAGGCTGGAGGAGTATTTGACTGAAGAAGGTCCATGCTCGAGATTCGTGTAGCTGAATTCGAGGGATATCTTGGTAACTAGATCGGGCTAATCTTAATAGGATGTCAAGCAAGCCTGCGGAGATTGTCGTGGTTCGCAGGCCTTTTGGATTTGGCTTTCTTCAAGCAGTGGGGGCCCGTTTGATAATAGCTCGACTAAGATCGAGGCTTAATACGTCTTAGCCTGTTTTATTTTGTCTTAAGGCCCTCGGGCGATTTGTAGTTATCTAGGTTTTCCGAGCCTAGTATGATTTTGTTTTGATACTTCCCGTGTTTTATTTGCTTGCAAGTCTTTTTGATATAATAAGAAGCTAGCTTAGGACGATGTCTCGTTCTCTTGTCGAGGCTTAAACAAGGCTTAAAAGATGTCAAATCGATTTTTATTCTACCAATAGAAATTGAGACAAATGTACACTGGGCCTAGTTGTACTTAGGCAAATTTAAGAAGCCTTTAGAGGCAACGATCTTTTCGAGGCCACGATCATAAATTAGATTGAAAGTGGGTCAGTCCCCGAGTCGAGCTTTTTTTGAAAAAGGCCTTGAGGGGTCTCCGTTACAATCAGAAATAACATTTCTTTAGATTGGATATGTTCCAATTCAATGGTTCTTGCTTCCCCTTCAGGTCCTCAAGCTGATAAGACCCTTTTCCCGTGATTGCTTTTATTCGGTAGGGGCCTTCCAAGTTGGCAGCTAATTTTTCTGCATTTATCTCTTTGGCCGACTGATTTGAAGCTCTTAAAACATAGTCGCTGACTTTGAATTCTCTCAATTTAGCTTTTTTGTTTAAGTAAGCTTCAATTTGTCACGTTTGAGTGGTTAGCCATATTAGGGTCATTTCTCTTCGACCTTCAAGTAAATCTATCTCTATTCACATGGCTTCTTGATTTGACCCCTCGGTTGAGTGGGCGTAGCAAAGGCTTGGCTCACCCACTTCAACGGGGATCAAAGAGTCTATTCCATAAATCAATGAGAACGGGGTTTCGCCTGTGCTATTCTTCTCAGTAGTTCTCATTACCCATAATACTTCAGGTAATTCATCGGTCCATGATCCTTTCACTTTGTCCATTTGCTTTTTAAGATTCTCAACGATTATCCTATTCGAGGATTCTGCTTGTCCATTAGCGCTGGGGTGATTAAGCGTAGATGGTACCCGCTTGAGCCCCCATTTTGCTAAGAAAGCTGTGATCTGCGAGCCGACGAACTGTGTGCCGTTATTGCAAGTAATTTCCTTCGGGACTCCGAATCGGCATATGATGTTTTTCCCGATTATTTCTTTTTGTCTGACCCTAGTAAAGGCTCCTACTTCGATCCATTTGGAGAAATAATCAGTGAGGACCAGGATGTATTTTACGTTGCCCTTCGCTTTGGGGAGCGATCCCACGATATCAATTCCCCATTTCATGAATGGCCACGGTGAGACTATCGAATGCAAGGGCTCAGCCTGTTGGTGGATCATAGAGGCGTGCCTCTGGCACTTGTCACAACTCCTAACGGAGGTTCTGGCGTGCTCGCTCATTTCAGGCCAATAGTAACCTGCTTGGAGGAGTTTATGCACGAGGGATTTAGCTCCCAAATGATTACCGCATGTTCCCTCGTGGACTTTTCTCATCACGTATTCATATTCCCCCCGGGCCCAGGCATTTAGTTAACGGGACGCAATACAGCCTTTTGTAAAGTTGTCAGCCCATTATTGTGTATGGGAGCACTTGCTTTCTGAGCTTCGCCACTTCCTTTTTGTCTCGTGGTAAAGTCCCCGATTCTAGATAGGAGATGATTTGTTCGCTAATCCCAATGTAAATTTACCATGTTTACCTCCGCTTTTATCTTTTCTATCGCAGATGTGAACACTTTGACCGTGGCGTCAGTCCCCAAGTCATCTGCTTCAACTACCGAGGCTAAGTTCGCCAAAGCATCGGCCTTGGCATTTTTCTCCCGGGGTATTTGCATGACTTTCCATTATTTGAAAGCACCGAGCGCTAATTGCATTCTTGCCACGAATTGTTTCATCCTAGGTTCCGTGCTGTGTATTCACCGAGGACCTGATTCACCACTAACTGTGAGTCGCATCTTATCTCCATGTTTCAGCTCCCATTTCTTCAGCCAATTTTAACCCAGCTATGGCGGCTTCGTATTCTGCTTCGTTGTTAGTTAACTTCTCGAATTTCATCGAATGCCTCAACTTTTCTCCTGTGGGGGCAATGAGCACTATTCCGAGCTCAAAGCCGCTGGAATTTGCTGCCCCATCCATGTAAAGCTTCCATACCAATGGGGTCGGATCTTTCGAACTCAAATTTTCTTTCTCTGTGTCGGGTAGCTATTTGGCACTGAAATCGGCTATGAAGTCTACAAGCACTTGGGATTTTATTACCGTGCGTGGTTGGTACACGATGTCGTACTCACTTAATTCGACTGCCCATTTGGAAAACCTCCCAAACAACTCGAGTTTGTGCAATATATTTCTTAGGGGGAAGGTTGTCACCACGGTTATTGGGTGACACTGTTAGTATGGTCGTAGTTTCCGAGCAGCAATGACTAAGGCAAGTCCTATTATTTCTAGATGGGGGTACCTTATTTCAGCATCGAGGAGGGCTTTGCTTACGTAATATGGTTGTTGCTTTCCTCCTTCCTCTCGAACTAAAACCGTGCTAACTGACACTTCGGAGACGGCTAAGTACACCAACAACGTCTCTCCATATTTGGGTTTGGCCAATAGCGGGGCACTGGCCAAGTATTATTTCAATTCTTTTAAAGCTTCCTTGCATTCTGGAGTCTATTCGAATGACGTGTTCTTTTTAATACAAAGAAGAACTTTTGGCATCGCTTGGACGATCTTGAAATGAAGCGTCTTAAAGCGGCTAGGCGGCCGGTTAGGCGTTGGACTTCTTTCGGGCTGGATAACTCCTTGAGGATTTCCTATATAGCCTTGATCTTGTCTGGATTCGCCTCGATACCTCTTTCCGAGACGATGAATCCTAGGAATTTTCCTGAACTAACCCTTAATGCACATTTTTTGGGGTTAAGCTTCCTGCAATACTGTCTTAATATTGCAAAAGCTTCCGGCAGCTGTTTCAAATGGTCCTCCAATCAGAGGGATTTACCAGCATGTCGTCAATGTATGCTTCTATTTTTTTCCCAATTTAATCGCTGAACATTTTGCATACTACCCTCTGATAAGTCGCCCCAACAATTTTAAGGCCGAAGGGCACCACCTTATAGCAGTAAGTTCCCTCGTCCTGAGTAAGCATCCAAAAAGGTTAATATCTTATGTCCAGTAGTGGAGTCTATCAACCTGTCGATTTGCGAGAAAGGATACGAATCTTTAGGGCAACCTTTGTTTATGTCGGTGTAATCGACGCACATTCTCCATTTGCCATTTTTCTTTGGAACCGCTACCACGTTGGCGAGCCAATCTGGATATTTTACTTTCCCTATGAATCCATTGTCAAGCAACCTCTTAGTCTCTTCTGGGATTGCTTTCTTCTTTACTCCGACATGCGGCCTCTTCTTCTGCTTCACCGGGCGGTGGCTGAGATCCACATTCAGCTTGTGTGTCATGATCTCGAGATCGACCCCCACCATGTCGGTGTGCGACTAAGCGAAACAATCCTTGTTGGCTTTTAGTAGCTCGACGACGGCCCTTTTGGATTCGTCATCTAGTTCTGAACCCACAAAAATCTTTCTCTCATGAAATTCTTCAGATAGAGCATAAGGTTCCAATTCCTCCACCGTCGAATCCTCGACTCTCTGCTTTCGTGGTTCTCAGACAAACGCTGGGATCTTTCCTTCGTAGGGCGTCGGCGCGTTTGATGCTTGGAATCACCTAATTTTGGCACCAGTTGTAATAGCTTGGAACTGTTATGCTAATTGTCGTAGGATCTTCCTAGACTTCTCCCGATTTTATCTAGCTTATTAGTTAATTAATTAGGGAAAATATACTAAGAAACTACCAAAAAATATTTTTTCTCTCTCTTGTGGACAACGTGTAATTGAAAATTTTGCTATTTGTTAAAATATGTCTTTGTATGTTTCTTGTGAATTAGTCAGTTTATTGCTAAGTTAATTAAGCTTAAATGAATTAATTTGCTAGTTGGATATGCTTGATTTTGGTTTATAGCTATTGGACTCATAAATTCTGAAAAAAAGTGAGAAAAATAGTCCAAGCCCAATGTTTGGCCCACCCTTATTTAACCCGAAATCATCACAGCCGTGGGATTAGTTTGATCTAACGGCTCAAAATCCCACTTCCCTTTCAACCCTTTAACCCTAACCCCTTTTCATTTGCCTCATTTGACCAAAACATATCCAAAGTTTCCCAAATTTCTCTCACCCCGAAATCGCCTAGCCACCGTGAACCGCCACCCTTCCACCGTTTCGCCACCAAGAAATAACAAACTTTACGTTCCCAGGCGCGCCTCGACCCCCTCTATCCATACCCCGTGATGTTTGTTCCAAAATCACCAGGATTTGGTGAAGATCGGAGTTTGAAAGGCACGGTCAAAGTTTTTTCTGTGAGTTTCTTTGGCTTTTTCGTTGAGCTTTAACATATATCCACCACTCTCTCTCTCTTCTTTCCGTTCTTTTATTCTTCTAGCTGAAACGACCTCAAATGGAATCGTTTCCGTTAGAAGAAAAAGGGAAACGCATCTGAATGGCTAACGATAGGGTCATTTTTGTTTGACGGGTGTTAACGGCAGAAATGGGGGTGCTGTTTGGTTGGGTGTTAAAATGACGGGGAGGTGCAACAATGTTTTGATTGGCGAAAGTTGATTTTTGTTGATGTTGTTTCGAAGGTGGGAAGAGGGCTTGGCTGTTTCTGATAAGTTGAAGCAGTGGTGACTCAGTGTTAGAACCGAGACGACGATATTTTGGAGATGCCAAGGTAGTGGGGGTATGGGACTGTGTTGATGATGGTTTTTTTTCCTGGTGTTCGTGATGTTGGTGATGTTCAGTTGGTGTTGAAGCTGATGCTTGACATCGTTGGGACGCAACAGTTGGCTTTTGAACATGGTGCTATGAGGGCGTAGGGACAGTGAAACAATACATAGCGATGGTGGTGATGCTGTGCCGATGGCTGCTGAAGTAGCGGAGCCAAATAAAGGCCATAACTGTGAGGTAGTAATTGATCCGAGGGCGTCGATTCCAGTTTTGTCATGATTGCTTGGCTATTCGTTTCTTAGCCGAGGGGTTTCGAGGGGACGATACAGTGATGTCGCGAGCGAGGCAGTTTGTTGTCTACCGGAGCTTCGACAAAGCAATGGCGATGGACTGCGATGTTGCGATGATGGTGTTGATGCAACGACATTGATGGCTAGGCCGTGGTGGTAACTCTGCTATGATGCTTGCAGTTTGGTCTGGTAGTAAGCTTCAGTGCTCTCTTTCTTGTTATGGTGTATAGTCAGGAAGCCGTGTTCTATCCTTTATGTTCTAATGAAAGTTACCATTCTAGCTTAGCATGTTTGTCGTTAGGACGTTGGTTAATGATAGAATCCTGTACACTAGCCTTCACAATGATTTTCACACTTGGATCCTTTTAGAGCGATTACATTTTACTTGCTTTAAACTCATCACTTGAATCTTTGACTTGAAACTGCAAGGTTTGGTTCCTATTACTATATATGTGTTGGTTCGTGGTTTACTAGTATCATTCATGACTGGTTCGGTGCTCGCTTTACTTTATGTCCTGTTTGGACATGTTCCAGATTAGTTGTTGGTTAAGGAACTTGCCACTTGCTAACTTTGTATCTTATTTTTGCTACCTAGAATGTTGTCCCATAGATGTTCGTTGATCGTGGAAGTTTGACTTAGTAAATATAAGTTTAGCACTAGTCTTATGTGTTAAGTTGTCATTGATTGGATATAAGCTTGATCAAACCTTGCTAGCGTAAAATAGTTGAACCTGCTTATGCATGTTTAATATGGAAATGATCCTTTGGTCATGAGAAAGGTGTCTGTTGATCTCTTTGAAATCTTGAGTTTGAGTTCACTTATGTAATCTGATGGGTAGTTGTGGTTTACTTTGAGGTCTAGTGCTGAGTGTTGGACTTGAATGGACTTTAGGCAGTCAATTTAAGAAGTTGGGGGTTTGGAGTTCAAGTCTAGGATCTTTGAAGCAAAAATCAGGAAATAGGACTTAAGATCATTTAAATTTGGAGTCCATTTTGAAATTAAATTCAATAGGAATCTGCCTCATTAATGAGGCAGATATTACAATAAGCTGAAAATGGTAAAAAAGTTGGCACTACAGCTTGCTCCTTCTGCCAATTTTTCTTTTTTGAGTAAAGGCTCAAACCTTGCATTTATGGCCTAAGCATGCCTTCTTGATTTGGTCTGAAAAATAAATTCTCTTTGGGCTTTGGAGCCCCTAGCTGTTAAACAACCATCTCCTCCTCTCTCCTCTATAAAAAGAGGTCATTTACTACACACACAACACATTGAATAGACATCATTTACTCCACAACTACCTAAAAAAATCCAGATCTGAAAGTAAAAAATAGCAAGAGAAAAAAATACTTTAAAAAAAAAAGGAAAGGGAATAGAATGAAATGGTTTGAATTTAGGCTATTACTTCAAAGGGTGTGTTGTTTTGTGGCTGTTGTTGCTGCTGATTACTTGTGCTGCTGGAGTGGGCCTTTAGTTTTCTTGGTTTGATGTTTATCTACACTAGGTAAATTTTCACTTTCATGTTTATTTTTATGTAAAAGCCAGCCATATTTGATGCGTGAAATAGCGATTTAAACTGGGTTTAATCTTGTTTACTATGCTGAAATTTTTTGATAAATGTTTGATAAAGTTACCATCCGTAAATCATGCTTAAAACTGAAATTTTGCGTAAATGACACCATTACATAACTTTGGTACAGATCTGAAACTTGAGCGAAATTGTGACTGTTTATGCAAATGTATTTTGAAACAAACTTGAACAACGTTAGTTGCATTTCCCGTTAATTGCATTTCGCTTTTGTAAAATATGCTCAAATCAAGTATATGAGTTAGTCTTTTTATGAAATATAAAAGGTAAAATTAGGCAAAAATGGACTTATAAAAATATTGACAAATATGGCAAGATCTTGAAATGAATAGATAAATAGGACATATGTGCAAGAGCTACAAATTAAAGAATATCAGTGCAAATGCTATGGAACAATAAGTGGGCTAAAATAACAATATGATCTCTAATGTGGTCAAACGTTGAAACAAGTAGGCAAAAGGGACATCTGGCGCAATCCACTTTAACAAATGTAACTGGCGTGCAAATTTTCCTAAATGGGCTGAAAATTTTACAAGTTTGGGTCAATTAACTGCAGTCCTTTAAGCTTAAGGCCCTCCCCTTCCCACTAATGTTTAAATGTAAAATTAGTAGTTCCTTCAAGTTATTATGCACCCAAATAAGCAAATAAGCTAGAAGACATCAGGTATCTGAAATCAAATAATTAGTTGATTCAAGCGTAGTTTATTTAAGTCAGATGATCTCGAACGGGTGAAGTGCCTGCGCGACCATATCCGGTTTAAATAAATTATACTTCGTAAATATTGAATAAGCGATTTGAATAAATAGTGAAGTGTCAGATAATTTATTTACACCCTTAATCAAGCGTGGAATCATAATTCGAGCTTAACGAAAATCAAATTGAGACACAAATTAAGGTTGATAAGGTTCCGAACGGGTTAAGTACATGCGCGAAAATATTCGGCCGAGTCATAAAATAAAATACAATAACCATAATAAATAATAAATCAAAGCGTAGCCAAGGCGAGTACAGTAAAATATTCTATATAGCCGGAATGCGTCAATAAAAGCAAATGTGCTTGGCACAGGACTCGAGGGTGCCTCATCCCTTCCCGAGAGTCAACCGAGATCCTTACCCGGAACTCTGACGCAGACCACTAATGAGTTATAGGTGTTCCAAGGTACACTTTTGGGTGATTTGGCACACCTTAAACTTGTCAAGTGGCGATTCCAAATTAAAAAAATAAACAATTCGTACCTTGAAACACCGTCACTTCCTTAAATGAAAACCCTAACTTGCGATAGCGCCAAATAATCATAAAAATCCCATAAGTACTTTCCTAAACCAGAAACGCCCTTCCACAAGCGGGCGCACGGAAAAAATGGGCGTGACAGCCTTGGCGACTCCGGTGGGGAAAAAACAGTAAAACTGAGAATCTCAAGCTTTAAACTTTGTCGCTTCGGCATTTAAATATTTTTTGTATATGCTGCCTTGAATGTTACTGCAGAACAAAGAAGACAAGCACGAAGAGTAGGACGAGGGCTCGTAAGAACGCAACCCTAGCCTTGCTCTGATACCAACTGATGCAATCGAAAATACGAAAGCGATAAAGAGATAAAAGCGAGACGAGACTTACACTAAAGTTCGAGTAGCAACGAAGAACTAGTTCCGTTACACCCCAAACGATTGAAAAGAATCAGCTAACACTATGCAACTATCCTCAAGAGTCACGAGGCTCGAGCAAATAGAATGATCGAAGACGGATTGAAGAGCAACTTGGATTCATCCAATTGATTTCAAGCCAAAAGTGTTACAAGGTTCAAGAGCATTGCTCATTTAATGTTTTGTGTTCAAAGTAGTGTAAAAAGCAATAAATGATGAAAGGGGGCATTTATAGCACCCCATTACAATATTTCCTAGATTCTGGTCCGCTGCTACTCAAGTCCTCTTCGCGATCGCGCTAGAGTATATGCGATCGCGCAGGGGACTTAAAAGCTGAAGCTCCCGATAGCGCGAGGCTTGGCGCGGTCTCGCAGGCAAAAGAATTACTCTACGCAATCGCGAAGGTTGATGACGCGATCGCGAAGGTTGATGACGCGATCGCGAAGAACAAGTTTCCGTTCTTAGGCAGTAAGCTCAGCAGATTTCCCCTGTTTTGGCCCTTTTTTGCTTCCCTGCTTCTTACACTGTTTCCTGCCTTGTTTCCACATGGATTGAGCTCCAATGCATTGTCTTTAAGTCCTCTCCCGAGCTCGTATCATCCACGCCTCTCCAAACCAAGTGTAGGTGAGCGTCTTGTATATCCTTGTCTTGACTTCGAGTGAATGGTCTCGATGCAATTTGGGTTGCATCATCCTCCCCTTCTTGAGAAGATTTCGTCCTTGAAATTGAGGCGTCCTCCTCCAAGGTATCATCACCTACATCAAAAGAAGTCAAGTCACTAATATTGAAAGTAGTCGACACATTATACTCACCGGGCAAATCTATCACGTATGCATTGTTGTTG
Source organism: Petunia x hybrida (assembly GCA_037355625.1). NCBI lineage: Eukaryota > Viridiplantae > Streptophyta > Magnoliopsida > Solanales > Solanaceae > Petunia > Petunia x hybrida. Next base: position 667,088 of record JBBBVM010000045.1, read on the forward strand.
ATCTTGGACAACACTTGGAATAGTCCATCGCCCCTTGGTGCCAACTTCCCCTTCCTTTGGTTGGGAAATCGTTCCTTGTGGAAGTGCACCCACACCCAATCTCCCTTCTTGAAGTCCACCTTCTTTTTTCCTTTGTTTTTCTTGGTTGCTATCTTCTCATAGGCCTCCTCCAAAGTTTTCCGCACCTTGGCATGAAGTTCAAGCAATGCCTTGGCCCGAGCTTTACCTTCAAAATCAACAACCACATCCCTTGGCAAAGGGGTAAGATCAAGAGGAATCAATGGGTTAAAACCATAAACACACTCAAATGGAGTCATGCCAATCATGCGATGTAAAGTTCGGTTATATGCAAACTCCATGAGTGGTAGCTTATCAATCCAAGTCCCGGCCTTTCCTTTGGTCATAGCTCGAAGTAGAGCTCCCAAAGTCCGGTTCACCACCTCGGTTTACCCATCGGTTTGAGGGTGGTGGGACGTGGAGAAGAGCAACTTGGTGCCAAGAGCACCCCACAAACACTTCCAAAAATGGCTAAGGAACTTGGAGTCCCTATCACTAACAATGGTGCGAGGCACCCCATGCAATTTCAAGACATTATCAATAAACAAGGAAGCTACATGTTGGGCATCATTAGTCTTTTTGCACGGAATGAAGTGAGCCATTTTGGAGAAACGGTCAACGACAACAAAAATGCTATCGTGTCCTCCTCTAGTCCGGGGTAAAGCCATAACAAAATCTATAGAAAGGTCAACCCACGGACTAGTAGGAATGGGCAAAGGAGTGTATAGCCCTTGGTTGTTGGACCTAGACTTGGCCCTTTTGCAATCCAAGCAAGCATTGCAAAATCGTTCCACAAGAGGCCTCATTTTTTGCCAATGGAATTGCTCTATAAGTATGGCCATGGTCTTAGCCACCCCAAAGTGACCCATCAAGCCTCCGCAATGTGCTTCTTGAACTAGCACATCTCTCCAAGAGGACTCGGGGACACACACTCGCCCATGCTTGAAAATGTAGCCATCTACCCATTGGTATTTTTCCACCCTTTCCCCACTCACTAGAGCGTCATGAATGCTCTTGAGCTTTGGGTCATGAGCATACAATGACTTGATACTCTCAAAACCCATAAGTCTAGAAGCGAGAGTGGTGGCAAGAGCGAATTTTCTTGAAAGCGCATCGGCCACAATATTGTCCTTACCCTTTTTGTAATGAATTACATAAGGGAAGGACTCAATGAACTCCACCCACTTGGCATGTCTCTTGTTCAACTTTTCTTGACCTCTTAGATGCTTGAGTGACTCATGGTCACTCTTGATCACAAATTCCCGAGGCCATAGATAGTGTTGCCAATGGGCTAAAGCTCTCACGAGGGCATACAACTCCTTGTCATACGTGGAGTAATTCAAGGTTGCGCCCTTCAACTTCTCACTAAAGTAGGCAACGGGTTTCCCTTCTTGCATGAGAACACCCCCAATTCCCACCCCCGAGGCATCACATTCGACCTCAAAAGCCTTTCTAAAGTCGGGCAATTGTAGCAAGGGGGCGGTACTCAACCTACTTTTTAATTCTTGGAAAGCTCTCTCTTGAGGCTCTCCCCACACAAAAGGTTTATCTTTCTTCACCAACTCGGTGAGTGGTGCGGCAATGGTGCTAAAGTCTCTAACAAAGCGCCTATAGAAACTAGCTAGGCCATGGAAACTCCTCACATGAGAAACGGTGGTAGGAGTAAGCCAATCTCTAATGGCTTCAACTTTGGACTCATCAACTTCTACACCATTGGCACTAACAACAAAGCCCAAAAAGACAACCTTTTCAACACAAAAGGCACACTTCTTAAAGTTGGCATAGAGCTTTTCGGCTCGTAGCACTTCAAGCACTTGACTCAAGTGGCCAACGTGGTCATCTATTGACTTGCTATAAATCAATATGTCGTCAAAGTAGACAACCACAAATTTGTTGATGAATGGCTTTAGCACGTGGTTCATTAGTCTCATGAAGGTGCTAGGTGCGTTGGAGAGGCCGAAAGGCATCACCAACCATTCATAAAGAAGAAATTTAGTCTTGAATGCGGTTTTCCACTCATCACCCGGTTTCATCCGGATTTGGTGGTATCCGAACCTAAGGTCTATTTTTGAAAAGACACTAGAACCACTAAGCTCATCCAACATATCATCCAAACGAGGTATGGGGTGTCGATACTTTACCGTGATCTTGTTGACCGCTCGACAATCCACACACATCCTCCAAGTGCCATCCTTCTTTGGAACAAGGATCACGGGCACGGCATAAGGACTCAAGCTCTCCCTCACCAAGCCTTTGGTAAGCAACTCATCAATTTGCTTTTGTAACTCCCTTGTGTCCTCGGGATTACTTCTATATGCCGGCTTGTTGGAAATTTGAGATCCCGGGACAAAGTCAATTTGATGCTCAATACCCCTCAAGGGAGGTAATCCATCCGGCATCTCTTCCGTGAACATGTCCTCATAGACCTTCAAAATATTGTCAATAGCACTAGGCAAAGGGTTAGGGTTAGATAAATAATCATTTTCGGAATTTAAAACCATACCTTTGTGCACTAGGCATATGAGCATCTTGGTGCCATCATTACCTCTCAAATACTCACCCGGTTGCATCATGGCACACATGCGACCGGTGGAAGATGGTGGGGTCTCAGCCAAAGATTTGGCCACAATGGGGGACTTGGCCTTAGCCGCTTCTCTCAACTCTTTCATGCGCCGATAGTCTTCACTTACTTGCTTTGGGGTCAAAGGTGTAAGCACAAACCTCTTCCCCTCATGCTTAACCGTGTAAGTGTTGGCCCGGCCATCATGAACCACTTGTCTGTCGTATTGCCAAGGCCTTCCAAACAAAAGGTGGCAAGCTTGCATTGGCACCACATCAAACATGTGTTCATCTTTATAGTTCCCAATCTTGAATCTAATCAAGACTTGCTTCACTACCCTCAATTCCCCACACTCACTCAACCATTGCAAATGGTAGGGGTTTGGGTGTTTCATTGTAGTCAACTTCAATTGTGAGACCAAAGATTGGGTCACCACATTTTCACAACTACCCGAGTCAATTATCATGGAACAAACTTGCCCCTTCACTCTACAACGGGCATGGAACAAGTTCTCCCTTTGCTCATCTTCCCTCTCCTCACTCAACATGGTTCCCAAAATGCGGCGTACCACAAGGAACATATTAGGATCATCCCCCTCCGTCGCTCTCTCTTCTCCCTCACCCTCAACTTCCTCACTCTCATCCTCAACATCTCCCTCGGACTCACTTTCCCCCTCATAGACCAACCCATCATCCATCACAATCATTGTTTTCCGGGTAGGGCACTCTTTGTCAAAATGGCCATAACCCTTGCATTTATGACATTGGAAAGAAGAAGGAGAAGGAGTATTTAAAGTAGTTTTAGAATTACTTCCAACTTCTTTGTGGTCGCTCTTCGGGGTAGCCTTTTCAAAAGGCTTCTTTACATCTCGGCTCCCACTTGCCCCCACTAGTATATGGGCTCTTCCATTCTTTGGTGCGAGTTGAAGGAGTGGTAGTGGTAGTGCTCCTATAGCGAGGAGCCTTTTCTTCTTTGAGCCATTTCTCAGCTTCAACCGCGGCATCACAAACATCTTGTAAGGAGTGGAAGATGTGAAGTCTCAATTGGGAGGCAATCTCCCTACTTAAGCCACTTTTGAAACGGATGATAGCTTGTTCCTCATCCTCCGTTTCCATATCAAGAGCCATCCGGTTTTTCTCAAAGTCGTTGAAGTATTCATCAACGGACTTGTAACCTTGCTTCAATTCATAGAGCCTTCTGAGTTGCTCTTGTCGATACTTGGGAGTCACATATTTGTTGTTCATTACTTCTTTCAACTCTTCCCAAGTGATGTTCATCCGCAACCCAAGTCGTCTCCTTGATCGCTTCATGGATTCCCACCATGTAGAGGCATAGGATTCAAAGAAAGCAATGGCATATGTAGCCTTCTTCTCCTCGGACATATCGTTCGTGTCAAAGACCCGCTCCAATTGAACCTTCCATTCAAGAAATGCTTTCGGATCACTAGCCCCTTTGAAAGGAGGGATAGTGATCTTGACACTATTGAGATTAGTGTCACGATCCCCACGGTTTGGTTCCGGTTGAACCCCATAGTTGTCATCAACATCATCATATTCCCTTCCCAAGTTTCTTCCCATGTAAGCTCTTGGAGGTCCTCGACCTCGCCCACGACCTCTATCTACACCTCGGCCTCCATTCATCGCTCTCCTATTTGGATAGGTAGCATCAAAGTATTCATCATCAAGCCCGAGGCCCTCCCCTTCTTGAGCTTCATCAACTTGCTCAAGAGGTGCAATGTTTCTCCGAGGCCTTAGGAATGGAACATCTCCTTGGGGATTGCCCAAGGGTTGGGGATTGCCCAACAATCTTTCTCTAGCAAGAGCCTCATCCCTCAACCGTTGTCGACGAACTAGCTTCGCATATTGGTCCGGTTTCATGATTGAATCATCACTAGTACCTTCATTGGCATCCTTTTGGACACTCGGGGTCCTCTCCTTTTCCATGATTTCCATTTTAAGGTTTAAGGCCTTCACCTCGGCTAGCAAACTAGCCAAGACGTCGGTTGGAACCTCAATGGTACTCTTTGCTTTCTCCTCCGCCATGTACCTACAACAATCAAAATCAAGAAAAGAGATTAGAGTAAAAGTCCTCACTCACTCCCTCACTTTTGTTTGTCGCTCGGGTTCACTCAAGTTGGGGATTAGGTTCACACAAGCTTGAGATCAATGGCCTCCTCGTAGTTGCGCAACCTCCTCAATGATCAAACCAAAATACAAGAACCAAATGCTCTTCGGGAAGAGTGGATTCAATGGGACTCGATAAACGCTAAGCTATTTGGTGCGCACTTGAACCAAACAATTAACTACGAATCTTCTTTGAATTCTACTCTCCTTCTAGGCACGAGAATCCTACTCGCACAATGGATTAGTACTAATTAGGTAGAAGTGTTACCCTCAAAGTACTAACCGGAAGTGACGCGATCAAATGTTCAAAGATCGAATCGTCACAAAACGGATTCGAAATTGGATGAATTTTGATTTGTGATCTAGAAACTCACCATATTTGATGATGCTATGGGAGTTTTGGTTGTTGGAAACTGTTACGATAGCTTTGCGAACGTTCTGTCCAACTTCAGGAAATTCTGGAAATTGGTACCCTTCGCGACCGCGTGCAGATGAGCGCGATCGCGATGAACAAAATTTCAGAAATGGCGCGACAGCGCGAGACCTTGCGCGATCGCGCAGGTTTGTTCAGCAGAACTAGAAACTCGACAGAAAACTGCAGTTTTGGCACACACAACAACTCAAATTCAACTTGTTTCAGTTTCCAAGCTTTCAAATGGTGTTTTCAACTGTAATAAACAATTCCCAATGGTTTAAGCAAACAAACAACCATCAAACTACTTGTTTTCAATGATTTTTGGTCAAGTTCTTCAAAATGTTCAAACCTTCAAGAACCCCAAATTTTGATTTTTACTCCAATACTCCAAATGATGTTATGTTGGTATCAAAACGACGGGGTAACTATAAGGGACAATCCCCGATACCAAACATCCACAATATCATAACATCAAACAAGTTTTTGGCAAATTTTGCAAAATATTCAACCTAGGGTTCAAAATTTTCAACCTTTGATTTTTAACTCAACAACGTGTTTTGTTGGTTCCCAATTGTCGAGATTATATAAACAAACAATCCCCGATAATCAACACCAACAAAATCGTAACAAACAACAATTTCTAGCAAATTTTTGGATTTTCAAGTTTTTAAATTTTTTTTTTCGTCTTTTTCAATATAACAAGAACAAGAACAAGATAATAAACGCGGAACAAAGAAGACAAGCACGAAGAGTAGGACGAGGGCTCGTAAGAATGCAACCCTAGCCTTGCTCTGATACCAACTGATGCAATCGAAAATACGAAAGCGATAAAGAGATAAAAGCGAGACGAGACTTACACTAAAGTTCGAGTAGCAACGAAGAACTAGTTCCGTTACACCCCAAACAATTGGAAAGAATCACCTAACACTATGCAACTATCCTCAAGAGTCACGAGGCTCGAGCAAATAGAATGATCGAAGACGGATTGAAGAGCAACTTGGATTCATCCAATTGATTTCAAGCCAAAAGTGTTACAAGGTTCAAGAGCATTGCTCATTTAATGTTTTGTGTTCAAAGTAGTGTAAAAAGCAATAAATGATGAAAGGGGGCATTTATAGCACCCCATTACAATATTTCCTAGATTCTTGTCCGCTGCTACTCAAGTCCTCTTCGCGATCGCGCTAGAGTATATGCGATCGCGCAGGGGACTTAAAAGCTGAAGCTCGCGATAGCGCGAGGCTTGGCGCGGTCGCGCAGGCAAAAGAATTACTCTACGCGATCGCGAAGGTTGATGACGCGATCGCGAAGAACAAGTTTCCGTTATTAGGCAGTAAGCTCAGCAGATTTCCCCTGTTTTGCCCCTGTTTTGCTCCCCTGCTTCTTGCACTGTTTCCTGCCCTGTTTCCACATGGATTGAGCTCCAATGCATTGTCTTTAAGTCCTCTCCCGAGCTCGTATCATCCACGCCTCTCCAAACCAAGTGTAAGTGAGCGTCTTGTATATCCTTGGCTTGACTTCGAGTGAATGGTCTCGATGCAATTTAGGTTGCATCAGCACACATGCACGCCAGTTTCGCTTCGGCATCTGTAATTTCTATCGTTTCTCGGGACACAAAAATTTAACCCTTCTTAGGAGGAGGTGCGTTGGGTTAGGCCGTTAGACGTTGTCGATCGGTACCTCCAAGGCACTTCCAAATTGCCAGAAACTATAGAACATGAACCCATTGAGTCACCTAGAGTTGAACCTGTGCTTATATTTAGGCCGATTTATTTGCATGTCATTAAACTTAGTGAGGTACGGTACACCGGTAATGCACTTGTCTAGGCTGACCCTTTAGAGTCTAGATGGGGCCCACGCCCTGGAAAGACACAATAGTGGCATCTTTTGTGTTGCATCTAGAGAGGCCGTTATGCTGACCGTTTTTCGAGGGAAAGCTGATTAGTTTGGAAAAAATGATGAAAAGAAAAAAAAATAGAGAGAAGAGACACTTTGTTAAGAGGGGCAATTTCAGATTTTCAAAAGTTATTAGCGTGTCATTTGTCTTTTCCCCGTTGTCGACAAAGATTTTAAAGTCAATTTCCCGCCGTTATAATGGCCAATTTTGTGAAAAAAAAAAAGAAAGAGAAAAACAACGGCAATAGTCAAATTTTGGTGTCGTTGTCATGTCAAATTTTGTTCAAAAAAATTAAAAAAAAAATCAAAATATAATCGTCTTATTTTGTAAAACATTGACAAGTTTTTGTTTCTATTTGTCTAGGCTAGTCAATCATGTAAAAATTTTGTGTGAGTCGGCTTGTCCGTTTTAATGTTGTTTTACAAATTTTGTCCAAAGTTTTCTCAGTCCTAATCCTTCATTTTTAATAAAAATAGGTATCATGGCTGCATCATCATATAGAGTAGGAAAAAGGATGTTTCCTGAGGGTTCTACTCCGCCGCCTATTAAGATGGTCGATAAATGTCCTCCATTGTTGAAGGATTGGAGGTACAATTTGAGCGAAAAGCAGAAAGGGGTTGTGAATGCGAGAATGGGGGAAATGACACATCTTTTTAACCCTAACTTTGCCCCGCGCCAGGAACTAGTAAATGCTTTGATTCGGTATTGGGAACCGAGTCAAAATACCTTTGTGTTTGGTGATGTAGAGATGACTCCTACTTTAGAAGAGATCCCCGGTTTGACTAATGCAGTGTTTAGGACAAAGAAGTGTATAGCACCTCGCTTTGTGTGGGTCGAGGAGTTCCTACGGGACATGAGTCTGCGCTCTGATACACAGTTATTGAGCTTGGCCTCAGGTTGGGTTAGTCTGGAGTATTTTTATGCTCTTTATGGGCGGGGAGATGGTTACACAGAGCATCGGCCGGAATTCATCACTAGGTTTAGTCATGAGGAATGGAATCACTTTAGGGAGAAAGCTTTCATGATCGCTTTCCTTGGTCTTATGGTCTTCCCGATGGAGAATGGACAGATCTCTATCCATACCTCTTGGATCGTGAAAGCTCTATTTGGGGGAGTTCCAATTCTACTGTTGTGCCAATGATCTTGGGTGGTATTTATCGTGTTTTGACCCGATGCAAAGAGGAAGGGGCCCGATTTTTTTAGGGTTGCAACTTGTTGTTGCAAGTATGGTTCGTTGAGCATTTGTTTGGCCGTTCTGTTCCTGCTCCACTACCTGATAAGTCTAAATGCAATTTAAACACCCATTACTATCGTACTCGACATCTTGATCTACCTGAGAGCTTTGATGGGTGGGCACAGTACTTGAGTGAGCTCACTTTGGAGAATATCCGGTGGCAGGTTAGCTGGTACCCTTCGAAAGAGGGAATATATAGTAGTATGAACCGTCCTTTTCTAGTATTGATGGATCATAAGGGAGCCGAGCCTTATTGCCCTACGCGGGTGCTCCAACAGCTTGGGCGCGTTCAGGGTGTCCCTAGGGTAGAGGCCGTGGTAGAGTATCGCTTTGAGCATATTATCGGTGAGTTTCCCAGGCACACTCAGTGGTTTTCCATTTGGGATAATATGAGACCTTTGACCTCCAGCACACAGATCATGGACCGATTCAGAGGCGAGGTCATTCCCGAGTATGTTTTCTGGTTCAGTCGACGGCCTGCTTTGGTGGCTATGCCAGCGAAAACGGTTAAGGGACCGTATGATGAGGCACTCAGGATCGAAATGAATATAGAGATGCATAGGGTAGAGACTGAGGAGAGATATACAGGTTTAGTCTACCGTCCTCGCTTTGAGAGGGATGCCACTCGAGCTGCTTTAGTTGAGAGTGAGGGTCTCGCGCATCAGCACCTAGACACAGTCAGAAGACTCCGCGTTATGCACTCTGAGGCATTGACAGAGTTGGACGCCGACAGGGCAGCTTTGGTAGAGAACAGGAGAAGGGAGGATTATCATCGTCACGATGCCATGGATGCTCGAGCTCGACTTGACAGGGCACTGGAGCAGGGAGAGCACCTCAGGGAGCTAGCACATGGCCGACTTCAGGATATACAGTCTGCAGGGCAGACTATCAGTGTAGCTTATCGGCAGGTTTATGACTCTGCTATGTATGTTGTACAGGCTATCGGTGACTATAGGCGGTTGCCAGCGGAGGACCTACTACCACATGTGCTTCCCTTCGTCACCAGAGTTGCAGAAAATTTAGATGGATTGCGCCGCACCTTGGTGGAAGGCCCACCAGTAGATCCCGAGGAGCCACCAGAGGAAGATCTCGACAAGCCATTCGAGTCAGATCCAGAGGAGTCAGCTGAGGTAGGGCCCGGATCACCTTAGCAGATATATGTCAGTCTGAGATGATGCAGCTCATTGCCTTTTTGTCATTCATTTAGCATTTTGGACATGTTGTAGCTTTTTATTATGTATTGGTATGTTTATTTCGAACAGTTGGTCTAGTTTGTTTGTTTTAATTTGTAGGAGTACTACTATTGCCCCATGTTGTCGGTGGGCTTATTATATTGTACTGTTTCGGCATTTATGAAAAGGAAATCAGAAAATCCAAATTGTGTCTCTTTATTATCTTCAATGCATTTTTTCTTTCTTTTATCAATCTGATTTTTGGACCCCTCTTACATTTGAAAAGATATATGATATGAAAAATGGAGTGGAAAAGAAAAGAGAGGAAAAAGGGAAGGACAGAAACAACAAAAAAACAACCAAAAAAAAAGAAAATAAAAAAAGAGAGGACCCGCTTTGTCTTGATTCGGGATGATGCATGACGACTTTAGGCTTGTAGGCACGTTTAGCTTATAAATATTGTGTTTCCTAACCTGTTTTGTTTGCAGACAAGACTAGATTACCAGTGATTTGGTCAAGCGCTCTGTCATTACCCCACTCTTACACAACTAACTGAAAGGGACTTGAAATTTCACTTGGTAACATGGCCACTGAAGGAGACAAATCTGATGCCGATGTCGAAGAAAATGAAAGGACGACAGAAGAGGTCCTGACTTTGAAGCAATTCCTGGTAGACAAGCATCATGCGATGACCACGGAACGGGCACCTCCTCCCATGCCAAACCTCCTAGATGGGCTTGTGCCAACAGCTAGCCAGCGAGCACCAGGCACATCGACGGCGGTCGAGGATCCGACCTATCCCACAGGTTTCACCCCCACCACAGGGACAGTACAGCCCACCTCTCCCACAGGTTCCAATTTTTTGGGGCCCAGCTAGGCCTGCCATGGCCAGGTCCAATAGTGAACCGCATCTCCAGGTTAGGGATCATCATTATGATCAGCACTATGAACCCAATTTCCGACACAGTGACTCATATGATCAGGGGTTCCGTCGTGAGTCTCAAGTTGAGGTAGATCGATCAGGAAAGCTTGATGAGAGCGAAGTTCTGAGAAAAGTGAAGGGCCTAGAACAAGCAGTAAGGATCATTCAGGGCTATGGAGATCATACCAACATTTCTTTCAACGATTTTTGCCCCTACCCCGAATTGCAATTGCCAGAGGGGTTCATAGTGCCAAAGTTCGATCTATACACCGGGTGTCAGATATTGAGTGCAGGAGTATTCCGCCTCAGCTTTACATTATATCGGGTGCAGGAGTATTCCGCCCCAAGAGAGTGCAGGAGTATTCCGCCTCTGGTTTATATTATATCGGGTGCAGGAGTATTCCGCCCCAGGAGCAGGAGTATTCCGCTCCAGTTGGTTATCAGATTGGATTCCCCTCGAATGCAGGAGTATTCCGCTTCGGGATGGGATTACGGGCACATGTGACCCTACGCATCATATTTCATCTCATTTCATCTCACTTCATTTTATTTCATTTCATTTCATACCATTGTGTAAACTTGTGGTACATAACTATTGTCCTGCTTATATGTGCATTTCTTATTTGTTGTTATGTTTCTGGCACGCATCCTTGGTTGAGTTTATAAGTTTCTTACGTGTTTTCGGTTGTTATCTGGCTCTACCTTTTTATAATTTAAATAAAAGAAATTTGGTTTATCTGTTTCTTCTCCCTGGCTAGCTATCCTATTCTTTAAGGTGGCTAGTCTGCCCCACTTATTGAGTCCTTTTGACTCACCCTTGTTTGTTGTTTGTTTCTTTTTCTATCTATTTCGTTTCGGCAGGTTCGCTCTAGGATTGAGTTCGCCACGTTGTGAAGGAGCGAAGACGACTTCAGCTGTCAGGGTGAGCCAGCTTTTATTCCGGATGGCCACCTGTTTATTGGTTATTATTTCAGTTGCATTTTGCTCCCTTCAGGAGGTATTTGTCTTCTTTTGTACTCTTAGATGTCTGGTCTGGATAACCCTAAACCTAGTATGTTGGGTAGTCAGCTGTAATTTCTTTTGTACAGCTTAGAGGTATCAGTATGTCAGTGTTTTTTTTAAGCCTTGTTCTTATTAATGAATTGAATTATATTTATTTGCCTAATTTAATTGGTAAGGGTTCGCCCGACGGGTCTAGGGAAGGATGTCGGGTGCCCGCACGGCCTAACCGGATTTCGGGCCGTGTCACCGGGCAAGGAGATCCAAGAGTTCATATGAAGACCTACTGCAACAAAATGAGAGGGGTCAAGAAAGACAAGTTGTTGATATCCTACTTTTTTGAAAGCTTGGGGAGTGCAGCTACCGAATGGTTCATGAGGCAAGATGTAACTAAATGGTTAGCATTTAATGACATGGCGCATCCATTCTATGACCAGTACAAGTACCATATTGAGGTTTTGCCAGATCAATCCTCTTTGGATGCGATAAAAAAGAAGCCAAGTGAAAGCTTTAGGGAGTACGCCCTCAGATGGCGCGAGCAGGCTGCTCGAGTGAGCCCTACAATACCGGACGACGACATGGTCCGTTTGTTCATCGAGGCGCAGAATGAGGCGTTCTATGGTGCATTGATCGCCGCCTTTGGGAAACCGTTTAGTGAAGTGGTCAAGATGGAAGAAATGATTGAGAGGGGAGTCAAAGCTGGTGAGGTTGTGAGCCAGACTGCACTAAAAGCAACCACACAGGCTGTGCAAATGGGGGCAGCAGGGTTTGCTAAGAAAAAGAAAGAAGATGTGGCCATTGTAGGGTCGGGTCCGCGAAGGTGGAACAAGGAGCGATACAGTCAACCTAATTCATACCAAGCTCCACAAACACCCCATTTTCAACACTATTACCCACCACAAAATGCACAATACTCCATACCTCCACCCCAATACTCTGTACACGATGCGCAGCCATAGGCCCCAACATCTTATCCGTAATGGCGCGTGCCAGCCCTACAGCCTACATATCCCATTCACCAAGCTCCACATAATCATTATCAGGCTCCGCCTAACCCTACCTACCGACCAAGAGGTCCTGCAGGCTTTCGTCCAAGGGTTGAATTCAAGAAGGCTCGAGAAGAGAAAAGGAGAGAATTCACACCAATTGGGGAATCTTACACCAGTATCTTTGAGAAATTGCGAGCCTTGAACATGATAAAGCCAATTCAAGGAAACATGAATCCCACTGGGAAAGTGGACAATTCTCGGCATTGTGATTACCACTCGGGCACACCAAGGCATGATACAGAAGATTGTTATTATCTCAAGAGAGTAGTGCAAGATCTGATTAATAACAACCAAATCGTGATTGAAGATGTAGAAATGCCAAACATTAATCACAATCCTCTACCAGTCCATGATGTACACATGGTAGGTACATGCGAAGGGGGATTTGAAGATGAATCTGTAAGGCCAATAGTGTCAGTCGATGCAATAACAATTGGGTTGAAAAAGATGCATATCACTTCAAAGACAACTCCTGTTGTGGTGTCCGGAGGAACAAAGCCATCTGTCCAGCTGGTTAAGCTCGTGTTAACATTAAAACGAGTTGTTGAGAAAGGGGTCGAGGCAACTGAGAAACCAAGGTTCGTGATCCAAAGGGCCAGCAGAAAGGAAGGGGAAGCAGATTTTGCTACCAAACCGAAATTGGTTATAAAAAATGCACCTCGGGAAGATGATTTGAACAAAATGCGTGAGCCCATTGTCATAAAGAAGGCACTCCAGTCCTATGTGACAGATAGCAAGGCTGTCCCGTAGAATTATACCAAGGCAGTGGTAACATACATCGGAAAGGAGGTTGTAGCAGAAACAACACAAGTGGGCGGTCTAACTCGTTCTGGGCGGTGCTTTACCCCGGAAGAGTTAAGAAAAGCAAAGCAAGCTAGGGAAAATCAGGGTCCCATCAAGGAACCTGTCACCGAGAAAGAGGCAGAAGAGTTTCTAAAGAAGATGAAAGTGCAAGATTACTCTATTGTGGAGCAGCTGAGGAAGACCCCTGCTCAAATCTCTTTGTTTTCCCTGCTGATGCATTCTGAGGCGCACCGTCATGCTCTGTTGAAAATCCTGAATGAAGCTCATGTATCTGAAAAAATGACTGTTGGTAACTTGGAGGCTGTTGCTGCTCGTATCTTTGAAATCAACAGGATCACTTTCACTGATGAAGAATTGCCTATGGAATGCACAGGCCACAACAAAGCTCTGCATCTGACTGTTAAGTGTGACAAATCTTACGTCACACGAGTGCTGGTTGACGGTGGGTATGGTCTGAACATCTGTCCTTGTCTACCTTGAAAAGATTGAAAAAATCAACGTGGACAGAATTCGAACCTACACTATGAGTATCCGTGCTTTTGATGGAGAGAAAAGACAGTCAATTGGTGAGATCGAGCTGACATTGACAATTGGGCCTGTGGAATTTGCTATTGATTTCCAAATCCTCGATATGGATTCGACTTACAATCTACTATTGGGAAGGCCCTGGATTCATACGGCGGGCGCAGTACCGTCAACTTTGCACCAGACTGTGAAGTTTGAGTAGAACCGTGAGATGATCATGGTACACGGAGAGGGAGATTTGTCAATCTATAAGGACCCGTCCATTCCAGTTATCGAGGTCACCAATGATAGCCCAACTCTGATGTACCAAGCCTTTGATGCAGTCAATGTGGAAAAGGTTCCTGAAGGCAAGCCTTTGCCCCAAGCAAGATTGTCAGAAGCGGCAGTCATGATGGCTACAGAAATATTGAAGCACGGTTTTCAACCAGGGAAAGGTCTCGGGGCATCACTCCAAGGAATGTCGCATCGAATTAATCCACTTGGCATTCGAGGTACCTGGGGTCTGGGATACAAGCCCACAGCTGTAGACAGAACAAGAGCCCGGAAGATGAAGAAACAAGAATTGTCCTTTGAGAAGCCTGTCCCTTGCCTCGCTCAGTCTTTCACGAGGTCCAACGAGGGCAAGTTTATTTCCAAAAAATGCTGAGGAGACTGAAGAATAGAAGAAGCTCCTGGCCGATCTGAGGCACGTCTTTGGCATCAACATGGTGCAAACTGGCGAAGGATCTAGCAATGCAGAAATCCAGGACATTGGCCCTGATGTGAAGCTGAACAACTGGGAATCCATGCCTCTCCCCCACTAGGAGGGGCTATTGTTAGAAAGTTTTTGTTATCCTTTCTGTATACTTTTTTATTCTAAGGGTTGTAATCCAAGTATATTTATTTTGCTCGTTAATGATGTCAAACCCTTTTATCTTTCAAATTCAATGAAAAGCAAGACATGTTCTTGTCTCCTTATTCTATCTCTTTACTTTCCTGATTTTTGTTCCTTATTTTTTTTTTTCTGTAGCTATGTTTCTGATGGACTTAATAACATGACATGTATGCTGAAATCAAGCCCTGATCTAAACACACAGTTTAACTTGGTCTCAATGAATCAAACAAAAATTGAGGAAATACATGTAGGGGGTGGAATGATTATGAAGTAACAATTGAGGAGGTAGATGACATGGAAGGGACTGATACCGAAGAAATGTCTGAGAAAGAATATGATAAGGAGGGAGCCGAGAGTGAAATAAACGGGGAATTAGAACAGTTTGAGAACAAGCCTAAGCCCAATCTAGATGACACCGAAAATATAAATTTGGGAAGCCCCGATGATGTTAAGGAAACCAAGATAAGCATGCACGTTGTACTGAAAGTGAAAAATTACATAGTCCAAGTCTTGTTTGACTATAGAGACGTGTTTGCTTGGTCATATGATGACATGCCCGGTTTGAGCACAGAATTGGTGGTTCACAAATTGCCGATTAATCCTGGTTTCCCTCCGGTCAACCAGCTTCGGAGGAAATTCAAGACAAATGTGAGCAAGAAAATCCATGATGAAATCATGAAGAAGCTATATGCGAAGGTGATACAATCTCTTCAGTATTCCACTTGGTTGGCCAATGTTGTGCCGGTGCCGAAGAAAGATGGGAAGAAAGGAATTTGTGTGGACTATCGAGATTTGAACAAGGCCAGTCCCAAGGATAATTTTCCTTTACCTAATATTCACATTCTCATAGACAATTGTGCTAAACATAGATCCAATCTTTTGTGGATTGTTATGCCGGATATCACCAGATTCTGATGGATGAAGATGACGCAGAAAAGACGGCATTCACCACGTCGTGGGGAACCTTTTCTTACAGGGTCATGCCGTTCGGCTTAAAGAATGCTAGGGCAACGTACATGAGAGCCATGACAACTGTCTTCCATGATATGATACACAAAGAAATTGAGGTATATGTGGATGATGTGATAATCAAATCAAGAACGGTGAACGATCATGTTAAAGACCTCAGGAAATTCTTTGAAAGACTCAGACGGTACAATTTGAAGTTGAACCCGGCCAAATGTGCATTCGGTGTTCCAGCTGGAAAGTTGTTGGGTTTCATTGTCAGCAGGCGAGGCATTGAATTGGATCCTTCAAAGATCAAGGCTATACAAGAGTTGCCTCTGCCAAAGAACAAGAAAGAAGTTATGAGTTTCCTCGGAAGATTGAACTAGATCAGTAGGTTCATCGCTCAACTCACCACCACGTGTGAGCCAATCTTTAAGCTGTTAAAGAAAGATGTTGCAGTTAAGTGGACTGAGGAATGTCAAGCGGCCTTTGACCAAATCAAGCAATACTTGTCAAATCCACCGGTGTTGGTCCCGTCGGGGCCAGGACGACCTTTGTTCCTCTATCTGTCGGTGATGGACAATTCATTTGGTTGTGTATTGGGGAAACATGATGCCACAGGCAAGAAAGAACAGGCGATTTACTATATGAGCAAGAAGTTCACGGATTACGAGGTCAAGTACACTTTGCTGGAAAGAACGTGTTGTGCCCTCACATGGGTAGCACAGAAGCTAAGGCATTATTTGTTGTCATACACTACTTAGCTCATATCCCTGATGGATCCACTAAAGTATATTTTTTAGAAGCCTATGCCAACAGGAAGGCTTGCCAAGTGGCAAATGTTACTCACAGAGTTCGACATAGTTTATGCCACTAGAACTGCAATGAAAGCCTGGCCGATCATTTGGCCAAAAATCCAGTGGATAATGAGTATGAACCTCTTAAGACATACTTTGCTGATGAGAGGTAGACACAATTGAGGAGTTTCCTTCTGACGATGATCATTATTGGAAGCTTTATTTTGATGGGGCCTCTAGCTCCAAAGGCGATGGTATCGGGGCTGTTCTCATATCCCCGACAGGTCATTACTATCCGGCGGCAGCGCAACTTCATTTCTGGTGTACCAACAACACGGCAGAATATGAAGCTTGCATCATGGGTCTACGCATGGCGATAGACATGGACATCAAAGAACTAATAGTGCTCGGAGATTCTGACCTACTAGTACATCAAATCAAGGGTGAACGGGAAACTCGAGATGTGAAACTCATCAGGTATAAGCAGTATCTGGAAGATCTTTGCCAAAGATTTGATTCTATTGAATTTAGGCACATTCCGAGAATGCAAAATGAGTTGGCTGACGCTTTGGCTACATTAGCATCCATGCTTGTTCATCCTGACCAAACTCACATTGACCCTCTGGAGATTCAAGTTAGGGATCAACATGCTTATTGCAATATGGTTGAAGAAGAATTTGATGGCAAGCCATGGTACCTGGACATCAAAAACTACATCAAGAATGGAGAGTACCCAGCGCTGGCAGAGAGCAATCAGAAAAGAACCCTCCGCCGTCTCGCGAATGGTTTCTTTCTAAGTGGAGGGGTGTTGTATGAGAGAACCCATGATCTGGGACTGTTGAGATGTGTGGACTCACAAGAAGCCTCAAGAATTCTTAACGAGGTGCATTCTGAAATCTGCAGGCCACACATGAACGGCTATGTGCTAGCCAAGAAGATCTTAAGAGCAGGTTATTTCTGGCTCACCATGGAGCAAGATTGCATAGGGTTCGTGCGAAAATTCCACCAATGTCAAGTACACGACAATCTGATACATTCACCTCCCTTAGAGCTCCACATAATATCCGCTCCTTGGCCTTTTGCAGCATGGGGAATGGATGTCATTGGCCCAATAGAA
Source organism: Petunia x hybrida (assembly GCA_037355625.1). NCBI lineage: Eukaryota > Viridiplantae > Streptophyta > Magnoliopsida > Solanales > Solanaceae > Petunia > Petunia x hybrida. Next base: position 684,578 of record JBBBVM010000045.1, read on the forward strand.
CCAAAGGCATCGAATGGGCGTAGATTCATCTTGATCACCATTGACTATTTTACTAAGTGGGTGGAATCAGCGACATTCAAGTTAGTAACCAAGAAAGCTGTGGTCGACTTTGTTCATTCGAACATCATTTGCCGATTCAGTATCCCCAATACCATCATCACTGCCAATGGGGCTAATCTGAACAGTTATTTGATGAGAGAGGTATGTGAAAAGTTCAAAGTTTTTTGTGCACAGAAATTCCACACCATACCGGCCAAAAGCAAATGGCGCGGTCGAAGCTGCAAACAAAAACATCAAGAAGATCCTTCGAAAAATGGTTGAAGGATCTCGAGATTGGCATGAGAAGTTTCCATTTGCTCTTCTGGGTTATCCCACAACTGTGCGCACCTCAATAGGCACAACTCCATATGAACTGGTGTATGGGACTAAAGAGGTCATTCCGGCAGAAGTCGAAATACCATCCTTGAGAATCATTGTTGAAGCTGAGATCGAGGACACTGAATGGGTCAAATCCCGCTTGGAACAATTGGCTTTGATTGACGAGAAAAGGCTAAATGCAGTATGTTATGGTCAACTATATCAGAGGAGAATGGCCAAAGCATACAACAAGAAAGTGCGCCAACGCAAGTTCAATGAAGGCCAGCTAGTCTTGAAGCGCATCTTTCCACATCAGGAAGAAGCAAAGGGCAAGTTTGCTCCAAATTGGCAAGGACCGTATGTGGTGAAGAAGGTGTTGCCCAACGGTGCTCTATTCTTGACAGACATCGAAGGCACGATGGCTGAAATGATTGTTAATGCTGATGCAGTGAAGAGGTACTACATTTGATGTTCTTAGATTGGGATAAGGGAAGTCTTTGTTTCCCTTACCTAGATAATGTATCCCTTTTGTTAGCCTTTGGCTTTGTATTGTTCTTGTAAACCCTTATTTGAAATCCTGTAATTGTAATGAAATGAATGAATGATAGATTCAAAACAACAAATTTTGGCATTAAGTTGCCAGAGCTACATCTGACCTGATTCCTCTCAAAAGGATACGTAAGCAACCATTCTGATGCGGTCAAAATAGGGGAAAGTTCCATTTTTCCCTATCTCATATATCGATGCAAAACTCGCCTCCAAGTTTGCGGCCAAATTCAAAGAAAATCCAAATCCACAATTTCTATTAAACTGGGGGCAGAAGTTTGTTTTTATTTTATTTTGTCAATAAACTAAAAACAAACTTCTATTATTCTTACCATCTTTTCACATGCTCATGAGACGTTTGGCATTTCAGTCTCGAAATCAGGAAGAGGCTCAAAGCGCCCAAGAGATTATCATCAAAAAAAAAAAAAAAAAAAAAAAAAAAAAAAAAAAAAAAAAAAAAAAAAAGAAGAAAAAAAATGAAGTCTTGCCGGTGAAAACCTGAAAGGGCGCCGCATGACAAACAGTGAGATAAAAGAAGAAAGAGAGAGGTTAGTCGGTGAAAACCCCAAAAGGGGCACCACTACGAATGAGGGTCTTCATAAATGTCATCAAGATGGGTTGGGAAAGTAGTCATGACCGAATGTTCAAACTGGAAAAAGGTCGAGGAAGAACTGTTGTGAGTGATCAGGGTTTCAGGACAAGAAGCATGTCATGTTTATTAAGGTCATCGCTTGCACCTCCAGATAAGTTTCGTTTACATCTCCAAAGGGACGTCATTTTGTTCGGAGTCCTTTTTTCCAAAATCTTTCCCATTATTCACTTTTCAATCAAAATAACATCAAAACGAGCAAAAGAAAGTTTTGCAAAAAATTGTTTACCTGTTTTGCAGTTGTAGCAGAGCATGGTCAGGGCCCCCTGGATAATAGAAGCCAAATCAACTCTCGATTGCAAAATTGACGCGTTGAGAATTTGCACCATGAAAGAGATCATCAAACGATAGGAATATTTCAAGATCATCAAATCTCGCTGAGCACCAATTTCAAGAGTGACAATGTCAGTTTTCAAGTCAGAAGCAGCATTCATAAGGGAGTAGTTGTAAATAAGTCGAGGCGCCCACCTGGAGAATGAGGGAGTAGTCCTAAAAAAGTCGAGGCACCCACCTGGAGAATGAGGGAGTAGTTGTAAAGAAATCGAGGCATCCACCTGGAGAATGAGGGAGTAATTTAAAGAAGTCAAGGCACCTACCTGGAGAATGAGGGAGTAGTCTTAAAAAGGTCGAGGCACCCACCTGGAGAACGAGGGAGTAATTTAAAGAAGTCGAGGCACCCACCTGGAGAATGAGGGAGTAGTTGTAAAGAAGTCGAGGCGCCCACCTGGAAAATGAGGGAGTAGTCTTAAGAAGTCGAGGCACCCACCTGGAGAATGAGGGAGTAGTTTTAAAGAAGTCGAAGAACCCACCTGGAGAATGAGGGAGTAGTTTTGAGAAGTCAAGGCACCCACCTGAAGAACAAGGGAATATAGCTTTCAAGTCAAGGCGCCCACCTGAAGAACGAGGGAATACATTTCAAGAAGTCTAGGCGCCCACCTGAAGAACGAGGGAACCCGTTTAAGTGAAAGGAGGAAGGCCCACCTGAATCGTGATCGGTGGTTTAGTTTCCTTCAAGACCAAGGCCTACCCAAGCCAAGAGCGGTGGGTCATTTTTCAAAATTGAGGGGAGCAAGAATTAAGAGGCTCAACTCGGAAAGCATGAAGACCTAGTATAGGAATTGCAATTTTATATTTCCAATGTTGCAGTTTCATTTTCCTTGTAAAGCAAGTGACCATCCGCCGGCAATCAGTGACAAGCAACAAGTGATAGCAACAACAACGCCAGCATGCCTAGTAATGTCTTGCATCATTCCTAGTGTGGGTAGAAGCTTCTATAATCAGTCTTAGTGAGTCTGGGTATTCAGTATCAGTATAGTTTAGTTTAGAAGTGTCTAGATTATATGTCTAGGAAGCGGTAATCCCAGCTATCGCCTGTCAGAAACTACACTGACCTGATTCCTTAGTCCGAGGATATGTAGGAGCCTTGTAGTCAAGTTACGGTCACCATTTTGCAAGTTTCATTCTCGGCTAGAACCAGATGCCAAAATTAGTTGTCGATTACGTCTTTGTCCGAAAACTCTTCATGTTCTCGATCAAAGAGGGGCAGCTGTAATCACCTAATTTTGGTGCCAGTTCGTAATAGCTTGGAACTATTATGCTAATTATCTTAGGATCTTCCTAGACTTCTCCCGATTTTATGTAGCTTATTAGTTAATTAATTAGGGAAAATATACTAAGAAAATACCAAGAAATATTTTTTTCTCTCTTGTGGACAACGTGTAATTGAAAATTTTGTTATTTGTTAAAATATGTCTTTGTATGTTTCTTGTGAATTAGTCAGTTTATTGCTAAGTTAATTAAGCTTAAAATAATTAATTTGTTAGTTGGATATGCTTGATTTTGGTTTATAGCTTTTGGGCTCATAAATTCCAAAAAAATGAGAAAAATAGTCCAAGCCCAATGTTTGGCCCACCCTCATTTAACCCGAAATCATCACAACCGTGGGATTAGTTTGATCTAACGGTTCAAAATCCCCCATCCCTTTCAACCCTATAACCCTAACCCCTTTGACCAAAACATGTCCCAAGTTTCCCAAATTTCTCTCACCCCAAAATCGCCTAGCCACCGTGAACCACCACCCTTCCACCGTCCTCCGCCATCAAGAAATAACAAACTTTACGTTCCCAGGCGCGCCTCGACCCCCTCTATCCATTCCCCGTGATGTTTGTTCCAAAATCACAAGGATTTGGTGAAGATCAGAGTTTGAAAGGCACGGTCAAAGTTTTTCCGGTGAGTTTCTTCGGCTTTTTCGTTGAACTTTAACATATATCCACCTCTCTCTCTCTCTCCTCTTTCCGTTCTTTTATTTTTCTAGCTGAAACGACCCCAAATGGGATCATTTTCGTTAGAAGAAAAAGGGAAACGGATCTGAATGGCTAACGAGAGGGTCAGTTTTGTTTGACGGGTGTTAACGGCGGAAACGGGGGGCTGTTTGGTTGGGTGTTAAAACGACGGGGAGGTGCAGCGATGTTTTGATTGGCGAAAGTTGATTTTTGTTGATGTTGTTTCGAAGGTGGGAAGAGGGCTTGGCTATTTCTGATAAGTTGAAGCAGTGGTGACTCAATGTTAGAACCGAGACGACGATGTTTTGGAGATGCTAAGGCAGTGGGGGTATGAGACTGTGTTGATGATGGTTTTTGTTTCCTGGTGCTCGTGATGTTGATGATGTTCTGTTGGTGTTGAAGTTGATGCTTGACGTCGTCGGGACGCAACAGTTGGCTTTTGAACATTGTTCTATGACGGCATAGGGACAGTGAAACAATACATAGCGATGGTGGTGATGCTGTGCCGATGGCTGCTGAAGTAGCGGAGCCAAATCAAGGCCATGACTGTGAGTTAGTATTTGATCCGAGGGCATCAATTCCAGTTTTTCCATGATGGCTCGGCTATTCGTTTCTTAGCCGAGGGGTGTCGAGGGGACGATACAGCAGCGATGTCGCGATCGAGGCAGTTTGTTGTCTATCGGAGCTTCGACAAAGCAATGGCGATAGACTGCGATGTTGCGATGATGGTGACGACAATGATGGCTAGGCAGCATTGGTAACTCTTCCTATGATGCTTGCAGTTTGGTCTGGTAGTAAACTTCAGTGCTCTCTTTCTTTGTTATGGTGTATAGTCAGGAAGTTGTGTTCTATCCTTTATGTTCTAATGAATGTTACCATTCTAGCTTAGCATGTTTGTCGTTAGGACGTTGGTTAATTATAGAATCCTGTACACTAGCCTTCACAATGATTTTCACACTTGGATCCTTTTAGAGCGATTACATTTTACTTGCTTTAAACTCATCACTTGAATCTTTGACTTGAAACTGCAAGGTTTGTTTCCTATTACTATATATGTGTTGGTGCGTGGTTTACTAGTATCATTCATGACTGGTTCGGTGCTCGCTTTACTTTATGTCCTGTTTGGACATGTTCCAGATTAGTTGTTGGTTAAGGAACTTGCCACTTGCTAACTTTGTATCTTATTTTTTCTACCTAGAATGTTGTCCCATAGATGTTCGCTGATCGTGGAAGTTTGAGTTAGTAAATACAAGTTTAGCACTAGTCTTATGTGTTAAGTTGTCATTGATTGGATATAAGCTTGATCAAACCTTGCTAGCGTAAAATAGTTGAACCTGCTTATGCATGTTTAATATGGAAATGATCCTTTGGTCATGAGAAAGGTGTCTGTTGATCTTTTTGAAATCTTGAGTTTGAGTTCACTTATGTAATCTGATGGGTAGTTGTGGTTTACTTTGAGGTCTAGTGCTGAGTGTTGGACTTGAATGGACTTTAGGCAGTCAATTTAAGAAGTTGGGGGGTTGGAGTTCAAGTCTAGGACCTTTGAAGCAAAAATTATGAAATAGGAGTTGAGATCATTAAAATTGGAGTCCATTTTGAAATTAAATTCTAAGGGAATCTGCCTCATTAATGAGGCAGATATTACAATAAGCTGAAAATGGTAAAAAAAGTTGGCACTACAGTTTGCTCCTTCTGCCAATTTTTCTATTTTGAGTAAAGGGTCAAACCTTGCATTTATGGCCTAAGCATGCCTTCTTGATTTGGTCTGAAAAGCAAATTTTCTTTGGGCTTTGGAGCCCTTAGCTGTTAAACAGCCATCTCCTCCTCTCTCCTCTATAAAAAGAGGTCATTTGCTACACACACAACACATTGAATAGACATTATTTACTCCACAACTACCTAAAAAATCCAGATCTGAATGTAAGAAATAGCAAGAGAAAAAAAATACTTAAAAAAAAAAAAGGGAAAGGGAATAGCAAGAAATGGTTTGAATTTAGGCTATTACTTCAAAGGGTGTGCTGTTTTGTGGCTGTTGTTGCTGCTGCTTACTTGGGCTGCTGGAGTGGGCCTTTAGTTTCCTTGGTTTGAAGTTTATCTACACTAGGTAAATTTTCACTTTCATGTTTATTTTTATGTAAAAGCCAGCCATGTTTGATGCATGAAATAGTGATTTAAACTGGGTTTAAGCTTTTTTACTATGCTGAAATTTTATGATAAATGTTTGATAAAGTTACCATCCGTGAATCATGCTTAAAACTGAAATTTTGCGTAAATGACACCATTACATAACTTTGGTACAGATCTAAAACTTGTGCGAAGTTGTAACTGTTTCTGCAAATGTATTTTGAAACAAACTAGAACAACGTTAGTTGCATTTCCCGTTAGTTGCATTTCCCTTTTGTAAAATATGCTCAAATCAAGTATATGAGTTAGTCTTTTTATGAAATATAAAAGGTAAAATTAGGCAAAATTGGACATACAAAAATATTGACAAATATGGCCAGGTCTTGAAACGAATAGATAAATAGGACATATGTGCAAGAGCTACAAATTAAAGAAGATCAGTGCAAATGCTATGGAACAATAAGTGGGCTAAAATAACAATATGATCTCTAATGTGGTCAAACATTGAATCAATTAGGCAAAAGGGACATCTGGCACAATCCACTTTAACAAATGTAACTGACGCGCAAGTTTTCCTAAATGGGCTGAAAATTTTACAAGTTTGGGTCAATTAACTGCAGTCCTTTAAGCTTAAGGCCCTCTCCTTCCCACTAATGTTTTAATGTAAAATTAGTAGTTCTTTCAAGTTATAATACACCCAAACAAGCAAATAAGCTAGAAGACATCAAGTATCTGAAATCAAATATTTAATTGATTCAAGCGTAGTTTATTTAAGTCGGATGATCTCGAACGGGTGAAGTGCCCAACCATATCCGGTTTAAATAAATTATACTTCGTAAATATTGAATAAGCGAATTGAATAAACAGTGAAGTGTCAGTTAATTTATTTAAACCCATAATCAAGTGTGGAATCATAATCCAAGCTTAACGAAAATCAAATTGAGACTCAAACCAAGGTTGATAAAGTTTCGAACGGGTAAAGTGCCTGCGCGAAAATATTCGGCGGAGTCATTAAAACAAAATACAATAATAATAATAATAAATAATAAATCAAAGTGTAGCCAAGGCAAGTACAATAAAATATTCTATATAGCCTGAATGCGTCAATAAAAGAAAATGTGCTTGGCACAGGACTCGAGGGTACCTAATCCCTTCCCGAGAGTCAACCGAGATCCTTACCCGGAACTCTGACGCAGACCACTAACGAGTCATAGGTGTTCCAAGGTACCCTTTTGGGTGACTTGGCACACCTTAAACCTGTCAAGTGGCGACTCCGAATTAAAAAAATAAACAATTCGTACGTTGAAATACCGTCACTTCCTTAAATGGAAACCCTAACTTGGGATAGCGCCAAATAATCATAAAAATTCCATAAGCGCTTTCCTAAACCCGAAACGCCCTTCCACAAGCGGGCGCACGGAAAAAAAGGGTGTGACAATGATGATGTGGGAGGTCCAATGGGACGTCTTTTCTTCAGCGATGATGGCATAACATTTTCGAGCTATCGACTGATCACCCTGAATCGTACGTACTCCCCACGGGTGGGGACCTTTACCAACTGGTGAAGTGGATGGTACGACTTCCATAGCATGAATCCATGGTCTCCCTAGGATGATGTTGTAGGCCGTACCTTGGTCCATTAATTGGAAAGTCGTTTGTTTGTGGACTCCTTCGGCGGTGGTCGTGAGAGAGATTTCCCCTGGCATTGTTTCCGTTGAATTGTTGAATCCTGCGAGGATGATTGTTTTAGGGATGATAAGATCTTTCATCCCTATTTGTTTTACCACTTCGTGACTAATAATGTTTACAGAGCTCCCTGGATCCACCAAGACACGCTTCACATTTGAATCTTCCACCCTTAGAATTATGACTAAGGCGTCACGGTGAGGGGTTACGGTTTTGTTGTAATCTTTTTCGCTAAAAATGATTCCTTCGTCAATTTCATCAAAAGGGCCTTTCTTTTGGTGGCGGTTGAAGGTCTCGCCGGTTTTCCTTCATTGGTGGCATTGGCACCATTCACCTCTAGTCTTCCCGTTATGACGCCCACGAATTGATGTGCCATTGAGAGCGTTATCTGTCTTTGGAACAAATGTTTATTACCAAATTTTTCCACAGAAGGTGCAAATTTGTGTTGGCCAAGATCGATCTCGAGGCAACCAAATGGATTTGTGTTGGGTTAATCGGTAACTAGTTTGTATCAAAATAAGACGAACCGAAAATAATAGTAGAACGAGGTCAAATAGCGAAGCAAGGTGAGAAACAGTAAATGAGACAAAATGCTTTGAACAATAACTTGAAGAGACAAAGGATTATAAACAGAGGCTAGGCCTTTGGAAGCAAAATATGAGCTTAGAGATAGTATTATTGAATTCTGTGTTCTCCAACCCCCCTCCCCCCTCCCTTTTACAAATGAGTCCTATTTATAGCACAGGGGAATGAGAGTTACAATTAGTGATAATTATTTCATATTTATTGTCGCCTAACGGTCTTTCCTTCAATGCTTTGAAAACGGCTATATAACAGTCTACAGTTACGGTTTGATGTGATCTTTCTACCGAGCCAATTATATGTCCTCGAGGAGTCGTTGCCTCGTTGAACTTTGATGTTTTCTTGGTCTGCAACTTGCTTCGGAGTAACGAGCTCTCCTCGGCGAGCTCATGCGTGGTTCGTGGTGGTGGACGCTTTTTGTCGAGACCATGAGGTTTCTCCTAATACTACTAATAAGGCTGTAGAATTGTTAATTAATAATGGAGTAATTATGTGATTACTAGCTTTTGTGAAATCTATGATCGAAAAGTTTTGTTTCAATGTCAGTAAGAATATTGCTTCCCTTCTCTCTTTAAACAGTGGCTTTGAAATATTTATAGACTCTTCATCCGCGTGAGAATTGGTAAAGCTCATTGAGGTTTAACTTATATTTGTTGGTTATGTAAAGAAACAACCTTTACATTCAGTTATCCAAAAACATTTCTACAAAAGTAAAGTGAAATTTGTAATTTTGATATAAGACAAATATAACATGTGTATATAAGTTAACTCTAGCTCCCCAAATTCCAATCATACTCTGCAAAAATGTGTATAAATGACTTTACCAAATTCAGGCCAAACAAATTGCTCTGATGTTGATGTTCGCTCCTCTTTAGAAAGCTAGCCTGATACATTATACTACACGATATTTAAAAGCACTTTTTTTAAAGATAATAATATCCATTATAATCAACTTTGATTTATATTTTGGTGAAAAGAATTATTTGAAAATCCTTTATAACACCAATGGACGGTAAGTGAATGCCGACATCTCACGATTGATGAGTCATCTTCCTCCAGATGGCATATATATATTCTACTATACCCACTACTCTTATTTAATTTCGCATAAAAGTTGCCAAAATCTAGCCCAATCTTTGCACGAAAAAGTGTTATTTGTCTTCTTCTGTGAGCTGTCCCACCTTTTGCTTTTGGTTTTTCTTTTTTATTGTATATTATATTGTATGTGATCAAAAGCTTTCTTGCATTATCTCCTTTTTTAATTAATTAATTAAATAGATTATTGTACTAATAAAGTCACTATTTTTTGTATTGTTTTTAAATGATCACTCAATTTTACATAATTGATTCAAATAATCATTTTTTGTTGGAAAATTTGTTATCTCATGTTATATATATATATATATATATATATATATATATATATATATATATATATATATATATATATATATTGATGTGACATCTTTTTTTAAATATTTAACATTAAAAAAATTAAACTCATTCATTTAACAAACTATCCAATTCATTTATCCAAATAAAATTGACCCAGACATTTTAATGGGTCAAATATTTATTTTCAAGAACAACATCAAACTTAAATATTTAATTTCCTCATCAAACTTCAGTCTACCACAATATCTCACTTCCGTGGAATTATTACATCCTTCAACACCATTACAATTAAGCCAAATTCTCATAAAATAGCATAAGTTCAATAACATAATCCATGAGAAAATTTCAACTTTTCATTTAAGATGCATCAATCTTCTAAACTGATAGAACACAACAAAGTATGTTAAAAATATTAATGATTTTAATAAAAGACGAAACCTTATATATTGTGTCATATTAAATGTACACAACCAACTTAACTCCACCTTAAAAGAAAATATGATATTCCTTAAATTCTTAAGTTTGATATTATTTTTTATAATAAATACCCATTAAGTTGTTCGGGTCAATTTTATTTGGATAAATAAATTGGATAATTTGTTAAATGAATGAGTTTAATTTTTTTATATTTTAAATAATTAAAAAAGTATCACGTCAATATATTTCACTGCACATAACAAGTTTTCCACCAAGAATGGCTATTTGAGTCAATTATGCAAAGCTGGGTGACCATTTAGAAACAATACAAAAAAAGATTGACTTTATTAGTTTATTTTCAATAGTTGAGTGACCATTAAATGGACTCTAATAATTATTTCAATGTCATGTGCTCTAATATCAAAAGATTCAACCCGAAATCCTACAAATTTATGGTTGAAAAGAAAAACAGAAACACGGTATCCAACTTAAGAAAAATGCATAACGAGAATACTACGTATATTATTTACTCTATGGTATCAACAAATATTTTCCTTTCTCCAAAATTTTGACAAATCTGGCATTTACAAAGTATTCTTTTGTCATTTTGATATAAAGAGTGCAGCTTGTACGCAGAGCGGGTGTAACGATAGTTGAGTTGCTCACCCGCAAATCTACCTTAATATTTAAGTATTTAACGATAGAAAGATATTAGAAAGTAATAGCCGCTTGAGCTCAGGGCGATGAGCCAAACAATGCCCAAAGACAAAATAGAGAGAAGGATGATGCAACTATATGCCTATTTGGATCAACCATTCCTTTCACGAATTACAGAAACGTAGAAGTGTTTAGTCGCATAACTCTAAACGCGGAAAAAAATCTTATCAAGGCACTATGAATTAATTAATTAATTAATCATATATAGTTCCACACATCCAAATTTTAACTAAGTAAAGTTTTAGTTCGGTTTAGTTTTTGAAAAGATTGCCCAATTAGAGATTCAAGGTTGTGGCTTTATTAAACTTCAAAACTTAAAGATTATGGGGAGCTGCTGAACTGTGTGTGTACTGAAGGAGAGGAACATCTTTGTACCCTACCAGGTGGTAAACCCAACAAGCCAAGTATAGAATAATAAATGACAATAATATTCTACTTAGTACTAGTGAATAACAATATAAATTATTGAAAGATGTAAATCGAAATGATCCTACTAAAACTTGTCGTTGATAATGTCATGCATGACATAATCAACTCATTTATATATAGAAAGAAATAATTTATTTCACCCCATTATATGTTACGCGAAGATATCAAGAACATATCAAACTAGCAAGGAAGCAATCGGAGAAGATCCACATGGTGATGTACATACTATAGTTAATAGTAGATGAAGAATATTTTATAACAAGGGGAGGGGGGGGGGGGGGATATAGTTTTCAGGGATTCCATTTCAGTGTAAATCTTATAGGAGTAACGCATGTCTTTACACAAAATTATTTACATTATGATGTTTGAGAAAAAATAGTTAAAATCCTCTACAATCTCTATGATCTCTTTAAGAAATAAGATCTCGAAGCTAAGTAATATATTAGTAGAAAACAGAACCAAGATGTCCTTTGGCTTAGACTAACCATGTAATTGTGCATCTTTTAATTTACTTCTCCCAAACTTTATTTACAACCAGACATTAGTTGCCATACTTGCCACACACAACTGAGCTAATTCAACCTTTCAAGGTCGAACTTTATGTCTATTTTTACAAATTTACTCTTTTAAAATTTATTATGTCTAAATTATGAGAGTTTTCATTCCTAATTCGAACTTTAAAACATGTTACTATATGTTTATCTTTTATATATAATGCTTGCTTTTTACAGCATTCAACAGAAATCAAATAATTGTATTAAACACTGTGATATTTTTAGAGAATCACTTAGCTAGGGGCCATTTTAATATTAAGAAGTAAGATGAGAATATTGAATGATTAAAACTGTTTATTTTTCATCACCTAAATATTTATAACATATTTTTGTTAAAGTTAATAAACAGCAGTATTATAAAAAAAAAAAATCATATCCACTAATTAATAGTAGGATGTAACATGGTGGTTGGTAGTGGTGATTGTTGCACAGCAAGAGCGATGGCAATGATGGTTGGCGTTGGTTGTTGTACGTGGTCTTGATTTTGATGGTGAAGATGGTTAATGGTAGTTGATAGTAGCGCTGGTGATGGTTGGTAATAGTGGTGGCGATTGTAGCTGATAGTAGAGGCAGTTATGCTTGCGAAGATAGTTGGTATGTAGTAGTGGGTGGAACTGCTGGTAATGATGGTTGGTAGTAGCTGATAGTGGAGGCAGTTATGTTCGCAAAGGTAGCTGCTATATGCTAATAGGTAGCAATGGTGCGGTGATGGTTAGTGCTAATGGTGACGGTGGTGGTGATAGTTTATCGGTGGAGGTAGTTGATGTGTTAGTGACTAGTAGGTGGTGGATAGTGGTTGCAATTAACGTCCATAGAAGGTGGTGGTGGTTGGCAATGACAGCGCTAGTGGTAATGGTAGTTGATGACAGTGATGAGGTTTGTGATGGTGGAGGTGGTTAGTGTGGTAAAGATTCTTGGTGATTGTTTTGATAGTGGTGGTTGGTAGTGGCTTGTGGTGCTGGCGATTTGCACTGGTGGTGGTAGTGGCGGCGGTGGTAGTATATAGCCGTAGCTAGTTTTGATTATAGACGCTGTGATGAAAAGCGATCTTCACAAGAATAACCTCTTAATAATATTAAGATTTTGTTTAAGATATGAATGATAGATTTATTAAAAGTTATTAAGTGATTAAATCTTTAAAAGAAAATAAATATCTTAATACTCTAAACAATTCAATTTAAGACATCAAGAATGAAGTGTTAATAAGTTATAAAAACTTATAGTTTATTCTTGTGCACAAACGAATAGCGTTCCTCCTAGCAAGATTACGTTTAGCCACGGAATCTAGCTAATTAATTAAAGTAATTAAATATATTATATTTACTAGGAAACAACGTTAGTTGTCATGATTATAAGTAACTACTATTTGGCTACAGATCTATCTCAAGCAGTTTTGATTTGTTTAATCTTAGTGGAGCTGCCACTAGTATTATTAAAAAAATGTTCAAAGAAGTATAATGGGAATATTCCTAGCGTTATCTTCAAACTAAATTGTAGCAATTCATTATAGAGAAAGTTGTGATGTCCCGCCACATTATGATCCAAATAATGTGCATAAGGCAATGAAAGTTTCTAGAGAGGCGAAGAGTGGTCTAAATTATGGAAGACTCTAGAATCTTGAAGGCCCTTGACTTAGGGCTTTCTTGAAATGTGTAGAAGTATCTAGATTATGGGAGTACATTAGTTGAAGTTGGAAGGAACCAAAAACTTATGGAACACTCTAGAAGAGCCAAGAGAGAGCATGTCAACTTCCACCTAACTAATGCAGTCTAGAGTCTTTCCTAAAGTAGTATAAATAGGAGTAGGCATTTCATTTGCACTTGTCCAATATCCAAGTCTTCTAAATAGTGTTTCGCATTGTAACCTAGTATCTAATCAAATTCCTTAGCTTTCTTTTCTTTGTACAATTTGATCTTAATATTAGTCTTTTTGCCAACAACTTGTGCTTTAACCGTGTGCAAAGTACTTGGCTACTTTGCTTGCTTGACTTAGAGATCATCCAAAGATCTTAGCTTGATACTTTAGGTGTCCTATATAGTTTCAAGGCTGAACTTAGGCGTTGCTTTTGGGTAGCAATTGTCTAAGTGCCGACACGCCGCCTAGAGTGAGTCTAGGGTCGTGACAACGTGGTATCAGAGCGAGTCAACACCGAGAGTGTTTTCTATGGTTTCTTTGGAGAGAAATTATATCAAGTGATAAGGAAACTAACATTTCTTAGGAGGAAGTTGATCGTAGTCGAGATGCTGCAGCGGGAACAAAAACAAGGAAGCAAGGGTCGAGCAAAGTGCGGGATACGTCAGCAGAGGTTACTGTCGATGCTAAAATAAATGTGGTTGATAATGAGGGGTGTAATGGTTCATCCTTGGGGAATGTTGGTGGTCGGTTAGAGCTTTTGAAAACTAGTCTTGGCACCTTGAACCGACGTATAGAGTCCATGGAGTCCAACCTTACTATATTGGAGAATCAAGTCGTTGGGGAGTTGGAGAAACGTAAACGGACCATGATGGAGGTACTCAAGGAGGAAGAGTATCGCAAAGGGAGAGTTTGCGAGTTGGAAGATATGCTCAGGGTTACCATTGCTGACCTATAAGGGAAAATGGAGGACTTGCAAAAGAGCTTGAAGGGGACCATGGTCGGGACTACCAGGGGCGTGGTACTTGCACCAGGGGCTAAGGTGAAGGTCCCTAATCCAAAGAAGTATGGCGGTGTACGGGATGCACGTGAGGTGGACGACTTTCTTTAGAGGATAGACAAGTACCTTGAGGTAGTCAAGGAGGACGACGAAGTTGCCAAAGTATGCAACACCTCAATGTACTTGACCAATGTTGTCGTGCTGTGGTGGCGTCGGAAATGTGCAACATAGAGAAGGGGCTGTGCAAGATTGAGACGTGGGAGCAGTTCAAGAAGGAGTTGAAGAAGCAGTTCTACCCGATGAATATGGTGTATGAGGCTAGAAGGTAAGGGAGCTCCGACAAACTACCATGATTCGGGAGTACGTGCGTGAGTTCACCACCTTGATGCTGCAAATCCCAACATTGTCCAAGGAAGATTCCCTCTTCTACTTCATGGATGGATTACAAAACTGGGCAAAGCAGGAGTTAAGAAGACATCAAGTGGCCAATGTGGACCAGGCCATAGCGGTAGCTGAGTCGCTCATTGACTTCAAGATAGAGCCTACCAAGTCCATAGGGGGCAACACCGAGAAGGGCAGGGGGGAGGGGGGGGATCATGAAAAGGACAAAGGGAAAGGCATAGCCGAGGCACATGGGAGCAATTGCAAGGGGCCATCTCATAATGAACAGGGGACGAAGGGCAAGGGGCCATCTCATAATGAACAGGGGACGAAGGGCAATGGCAAAGGGTCGAACAATGGTGGCGAGTATGTGCCCAAGGGAGGGTCTACTTTTGAAAAGGGCCACATCGAGCGAGGGAATGCCTAGAGTTAGGAAAGCTTGCAGCAATGGTTGGGAACGTTGCGCAAGCACACGAGGGTGATACAGAAGAGACCACCTGCATCGGTGGGATGCAGTTGGAATCTAAGCAGGGAGCAGAGGATACTAAGGCATATCTTGGTGCCATGCATAGGGATCATAGTGGCAGCAAGAAAAGATGGGTAGATATGGTTGAAGAGGATGACGAATTGCAAAGTGTTCGCACGCTATCAGACATAGATGATGCACCAGGCAAAGGGGCCAAGCTTGCTAGCAAGGTTGGGACCACGGAGGGCAGCCAAGTAGGAAGAGGAAGTATGGCCCCGGTGCTTGAGAAGCTGCTAGACTTGGTCGAGTCATGGGGAGAATCAGGCCAAGAACAAGGGGAGGTATCCGATGAGCGGAGGATCGAGGCCATAATTGCTAGTCGTCAAAAGTACAAATGGAGCAAGAAGAAATGTGACCAATATCCGGTGACGTGGGTAGGCAAACCACTACATAAGGCATCATGGCTAACAAACAAAGATTTTCGGCAACGTCAAGACAAGTTACGCGCGTATGTGTCAATGCTTTGTGCCGAGAGCGGCACAAAATTAAGTGGGGGAGAGTGTGATGTCCCGCCACATTATGAGCCAAGTAATATGCACAAGGAAATGGAAGTTTCTAGAGAGGACAAGAGTGGTCTACATTATGGAAGACTCTAGAACCTTGAAGGCCCTTTACTTAGGGCTTCTTTGGAATGTGTAGAAGTATCTAGATTATGGGAGTACATTGGTTGTAGTTGGAAGGAACCAAAAACTTATGGAACATTCTAGAAGAGCCTAGAGAGAGCATGTCAACTTCCATCAAACATATGTAGTCTAGAATCTTCCCTAGAGTAGTATAAATAGGAGTAGGCATTTCATTTGCTTTTGTCCAACGTCCAAGTCTTCTAGATAGTGTCTAGCATTGTAACCTAGCATTCAACCAAGTTCCTTAGCTTTCCTTTCTTTGTACAATTTGATCATAATATTAGTCTTTTTGCCAGCAACTTGTGCTTTAACCGTGTGCAAAGTACTTGGCTAATTTGCTTGATAGACTTAGAGATAATCCAAGGATCTTAGCTTGATACTTTAGGTGTCCTATATAGTTTCAAGGCTGAACTTAGGCGTTGCTTTTGGGTAGCAATTGTCTAAGTACCGACACGCCGCCTAGAGTGAGTCTAGGGTCGTGACAACGTGGTATCAGAGCGAGTCAACACTGAAAGTATTTTATGTGGTTTCTTTGGAGATAAATTATGTCAAGTGATAAGGAAACTAACATTTCTTAGGAGGAAGTTGTTCGTAGTCACGATGCTGCTGCGGGAACGAAAACAAGGAAGCGAGGGTTGAGCAAAGTGCGGGATACGGAAGTGGAGGTCAAAGTCGATGCTGTAATAAATGTGGATAATGATGAGGGGTGTAATGGTTCATCCTTGGGGAATGTTGGTGATCGGTTGGAGCTTTTGGAAGCTAGTCTTGGAGAATCAAGTCATTAGGGATTTGGAGAAACATAAACGAACCATGATGGAGGTAGTTTGCGAGTTTGAAGATATGCTCGGGGTTGCCATTGCTGACCTATAAGGGAAAATGGAGGCCTTGCAAAAAAGCTTGAAGGGGACCATGGTCGGGACTACTAGGGGCGTGGGTACTTACACCATGGGCTGAGGTGAATGTCCCTAAGCCAAAGGAGTATGGCGGTGTACGGGATGCACGCGAGGTGGACGACTTTCTTTAGAGGATGGACAAGTACCTTGAGGTAGTCAAGGAGGACGACGAAGTTGCCAAAGTATGCAACACCTCAATGTACTTGACCGATGTTGTCGTGCTGTGGTGGCGTCGGAAATGTGCAACATAGAGAAGGGGCTATGCAAGATTGAGACGTGGGAGCAGTTCAAGAAGGAGTTGAAGAAGCAGTTCTACCCGATGAATATGGTGTATGAGGCTAGGAGGTAAGGGAGCTCCGACAAACTACCATGATTCGGGAGTACGTGCGTGAGTTCACCACCTTGATTCTGCAAATCCCAACATTGTCCAAGAAAGATTCCCGCTTCTACTACATGGATGGATTACAAAACTGGGCAAAGCAAGAGTTAAGAAGACATCAAGTGGCCAATGTGGATGAGGCCATAGCGGTAGCTGAGTCGCTCATTGACTTCAAGATAGAGCCTGCCAAGTCCATAGGGGGCAACACCGAGAAGGGCGGGGGGATCATGAAAAGGACAAAAGGAAAGGCATAGCCGAGGCACATGGGGGCAATGGCAAAGGGCCATCTCATAATGGACAGGGGTCCAAGGGCAATGGCAAAGGGCCGAACAATGGTGGTGAGTATGTGGCCAAGGGAGGGTGCTACTTTTGAAAAGGGCCACATCGGGCGAGAGTTAGGGAAGCTTGCAGCAATGGTTGGGAACTTTGTGCAAGCACACGAGGGTGATACAGAAGAGACTGCCTGCATCGGTGGGATGCGGTTGGAATCTAAGCTGGGAGCAGAGGATACTAAGGCATATCTTGGTGCCATGCATAGGGATCATAGTGGCAGCAAGAAAAGATGGGCGGATATGGTTGAAGAGGATGACGAATTGCAAAATGGTCGCACGCTATCAGATTTAGATGATGCACCAAGCAAAGGCCAAGCTTGCTAGCAAGACTGGGACCATGGAGGGCAGCCAAGTAGGAAGAGAAAGTATGGACCCGGTGCTTGAGAAGCTGCTAGACTTGGTCGAGTCATGGGGAGATTCAGGCCAAGAACAAGGGAAGGTATCCGATGGGCGGAGGATCGAGGCCATAATTGCTAGTCGTCAAAAGTACAAACGGGCCAAGAAGAAATATGACCAATATCTAGGGACGTCGGTAGGCGAACAACTACATAAGGCATCATGTCTAACAAATAAAGATCTTCGGCAGCGCCAAGACAAGTTACGCGCGTATGTGTCAACGCTTTGTACCGAGGGCGGCACAAAATTAGGTGGGGGGAGAGTATGATATCCCGCCACATTATGAGCAAAATAATGTGCACAAGGCAATGGAAGTTTCTAGAGAGGTCAAAAGTGGTCTAGATTATGGAAGACTGTAGAACCTTGAAGGCCCTTGACTTAGTGCTTCCTTGGAATGTGTAGAAGTCTCTAGATTATGGGAGTACATTGGTTGAAGTTGGAAGGAACCAAAAACTTATGGAACACTCTAGAAGAGCCAAGAGAGAGCTTGTCAATTTCCACCTAACTAATGTAATCTAGAATCTTTCCTAGAGTAGTATAAATAGGAGTAAGCATTTCATTTGCTTTTGTCCAACGTCCAAGACTTCTAGATAATGTCTAGCATTGTAACCTAGCATCCAACCAAGTTCCTTAGCTTTTCTTTCTATGTACAATTTGATCTTAATATTAGTCTTTTTGCCAACAACTTGTGCTTTAACCGTGTGCAAAGTATTTGGCTAATTTGCTTTATTGACTTAGAGATCATCCAAGGATCTTAGCTTGATACTTTAGGTGTCCTATATAGTTTCAAGGCTGAACTTAAGCGTTGCTTTTGGGTAGCAATTGTCTAAGTGCCGACACGCCACCTAAAGTGAGTCTAGGGTCGTGACAAAGTTGTCTATAAATATTGTTTTTCTTGTCAATTTCTTTTCTTTTTCGTTTTGAGTTGTTTTTTTGCTAAGGTGTCGTTTCATTGTTGTATTGAACTAGTTAATAGTTAATCTCCATAAAATCTAAAATAAGATAATAATGTTTGGTTGGCCGCATAAGAAATAAATAAGACAGAATACATATTTTACCCACTGATCTTTGGCCTAAATTCCGCTGACGCATTTATTCTTCAGGGGCGACCTTTGACACACTAAAATTTTAAAAAGTGCAACTCTTACACACTAATTTGACCAAACCTCATTAAATAAAAAACAGTGTAAACACGCACCTACCAATACCCGACCCATCGGGTCTTTTAACGTTTTAAATCCCTACCTTATAAATAACCCGACCCGACCCGCCGTTTTAACTTACCCCTAATTAAACCTACGCCTAATTTATCTTCCCCCACATAAAACAAATCCGACTAAAACAAAAAAACAAGAACCCTAAAATTCATTTGCGGCGATTCACATAAATCTGACGAAGTAGGATACATTCAATGCTTCTGCGTCGATTCGCAAAATTTGCCATTCTTTTTTAAACTCTAAAGTTAGAAATTTAGTGCACAATTATTAGAAATAAGAGTTCGAAAGAGAAGATGAAAAGATATAAGGGAAAATATAGCAAGATTTGGACAAGAATTTTGCAAAAGCTCAAATTTTGGTAACGTAAATGTGTAAAAATCGGGTTTGGTTTGATTTGGGGAAGAAGAAGAACCAATTTATTAAAAATTGGAAAAGAACCGTTAAATTTATGTGTTTGGACTGTTAGATATAGTTGAGGTGAAATTTTACGAAGGGTTCACGCGCTTACGCCAGTTGTTGCACACTATCGTGAACCTAAGTCAAATTAGTGTGTAAGAGTTACATTTTTTAAAACTTTAGTGTGTCAAAGGTCGTCCGTGAAGAATAAGTGTGTCAGTCAAAGATCAGTGGGTAAAACATGTATTCTGCCAAATAAATAATCATTGCACAATTAATCCATATATTATTTATACGAAAAAATATATAATAAAAATGCATGTATTAACAATGAGAAGATTATACTCTCTCTGGTCCACAATATAAGATTTTTTGGCTGTTGCACACAGATTAAGAAATTTAACTTTTAGCATTAATTAAGAAGACCATTTACTATATTAACCTTTATGTCTTTCAAATTTATTTATAAAAATTCGTGAGGACCTTTTAAAAGTGTGTTTAGATCATTTATTAACCAGGGTAAATCTGAGAAGAACTATTTAATTGTTTCTTGATCTTTAAACAAATCAATTATTTTGGATGAAAAAATAAAGGCTAAAAAATCTTACATTATGAACAGGAGGGAGTATTACTTTCTAAATGCATGAATGTCGTTCTTCTAATTTCCCATTAATTACCGCATAATAATCTCTTCATTATTAAACCCTAATATATGCAGTCTCTTTATTTTAATCTACGCTTAACTAATAAAGGAACCACATAACCCCTAATTTAAGCATTTAGCTTTGCGAAATCAATGTCATCACATTAATAAATAAAAGATACTGTAATATCTTTCTTTTTGTTGCTAAAGAAGTTCACACTTGAACAAATAAAATCAACCTTTCCATTCTTGACGCACCTGAGTTCTTTTTTCTACAGTATACAATTTCACAGTCAAGATTTCGAGATTCATGATTTCTAATTATAGTATCATACTATATACTAATAAAATAATCCCTCCATTCTTCTCTATCTCTTTATCAAATTTCAACGCACCCCCTTGTCCACAACCCCTCATCTTTTCCTCTCTTAAAAGCTCTCCTCCATTTCTTGAACTTTCTCTATTTCTCCTTTCTTCTAACAACAACAAACTTGTTTTAATTATACAATCTTGAATCCATATAGTTATCATATTTGAATAATTCAAATGAAGATTCAGTGTGATGTCTGTAACAATAATGAAGCTTCACTTTTTTGTGTTGCTGATGAAGCTGCACTTTGTGAGTCATGTGACCACCGTGTTCATCATGCCAATAAACTTGCTGGCAAACATCAACGGTTCTCTCTTCTTCAACCGTCTTCTAAACAAGTCCCTCTATGTGATATATGTCAGGTATGTTAGAGACAAATCCAGAATTTAAATTATCAATTCATAATTAAATACTAGTATTCCATAGCTTTTACTTCGTGTCAAAAATACTGGATTCAGGTTGATTACAGGCTACATATGACTTAATTTAGAACTTGGCTCTAATGTTTCTTACTCTATGTTTACATTCTTGATCATGGGGATTAATTTTTTTGAATATTTGTTTTATTCACAGGAAAGAAGGGCCTTTTTATTTTGTCAACAAGACAGGGCAATTCTATGCAGAGAGTGTGATATTTCAATACACAAAGCTAATGAACATACTCAAAAACACAATAGATTTCTTCTTACTGGTGTTAAACTCTCAGCAAATTCTTCCCTCTACTCTCCATCAGTAACTTCCTCTACTAATTCTTTGACTACAAATCAAGATTCTGCACCTAATCTCAAGTCGCAAAATTCCACGAAAATGCCTTTGCAATTGCCTATTTCTGTATCTGTTTCCTCAAATATTTCCCAAGAATTTGCAGTGGCAGCTAATGACAAAGGCAACGATTGTCAATTGATGAATTTGGGTGGAAATAATTCAACAAGTAGTATATCAGAGTACCTAGAAATGATACCTGGATGGCATGTTGAAGAATTTCTTAATTCCTCCAATATTCCTAATGGTTTCTGTAAGGTTTGCATTTTATGCTCATTTTCATCTTTCCGCGTTTTAATTATTTGAGTTTAAGTTATATACATGTCAATGTAATGAAATGTTTTTAGTTCGGACCTTCAAAAAAATATTTACTATAGTAATAATAAGGCAGGTTACTCATTGTCTGCTAAAACAATAAAACTGACATAATAACGTAATTTTTTTTTTTAACTTTACGTACATAACTTAAACTCTACTCAATTGAGAATTTGGTTTGACGTGCAACTTTCTTATCTAATCCATTGTTATTTTGGATATTTTGTAGATTGGTGATAATGATGTGTTCCCAATTTGGGATACTGAAATTGAGAGCAATTTGAGTTCTTTTTCACCAGAAAGCATAGGTACTTGGGTCCCTCAAGCCCCTGCTATTGCTACTCCTCAGCAATATCATACCCAAAATTTTCCTCCGCAATATTTAAATTTTGGTGGGCAAATTGAATTCAAGAATATAAAGGAAGTTACAAGCATCAAATCAAGCAGAAAATGGAGAGATGATAATTCTTTTGCTGTTCCTCAAATTAGTCCACCTTCTACTTCCTTCAAGAGATCAAGAACTCTTTGGTAGTAGAATCTAATTATATTTTTTTCCTCTCTGATTTGCTCGTTTGAGTTATTATGTAATTTTGCATTTTCTTGATTTAGTTTGCAAAAAAGAAAATTGAACACCCCCTTCTCCTTTTTTGTGTTCACCCCTTCTCCTTTTTTGTGTTCCAATACAAGTGAGTTTGTCGTGTTCTTGAAATTACTTGGTTCTACTTCGTACTTGCTAGTACAAGGGTCTCTTTTGTGTTGTAAATATCTCCAGTATTTTGTTGGATCCCATGAAATGGAATAATAAAACGTAGAGCACAGGTTCTATGCCGCATTATAAATGTCCATTTAGTTATATGACTTACTTTACGTGAGATTTTATACATCAAACGTAATTGTAAATGGTTATATTTTGTACCATTTGTTCCACAATACAAGAAGTCAACGAATAAAGTTGGGAGGTTATCTAGGACACACTCACAAGTAATATTATATTTCATACGACATTTTCATGAAATTCTTTCATGTTATTATATGATACAAAGAAGTGACAGTTAAGAAAGGCACTAAGAACTTCAAATTGTTTTTGCTTTTTGGTCTGGGGAATAAGATCAACAAGAGGGTGAAATATTGCAATATGGGAGAAGATAATTGTAGTAGGAGTATCAGATAAGAAAGCCAGACTGGCAAATTTGGATGGGTATAGCAGCCATGTAGGGACGACAATCTTGGAATATATTTCAGTGTATAGCCTACTTTGGTCCCAAAAGTTTGGTCCCTTTTCACTCGAATATCAACTTCGGACCAAAAAATTGGAACTTGTCGCTATTCCAATTACTAGCTGCATATTAGGTGTTCATGTATGTATGTGTGTACTTTTTGCATAGATATATAGTTCAGGGGCAGGGCGTTAATTGAATAGCCAATCATGGGCATCTAGAGCAACATCAAAAAGTTGAAGATGCAATTGTCAAAAGTTATTACCACTCCTAAATCTTAACCAGCTTTGCCGACAACTTACAGGTCAAATACTGTTGAGAGGTCACAAGTTCAAGTATCGCATAATTTTTGAATTAAGTGTGACTAAGCAGACTTGAATGAAATCTCACAATTTAGCGTAGGTAACGAACTATGTTTAGATAAATACAATCAATTGTTACCTCTGTAGACAAGTAAATTTTGTTGGATTTAAATCCATAAAATAATATGGCTACATATTAAATTGAAGACATATTGGTCCAAATAAATATTATGGACTAATATAATGTGGCTAATTATTTAAATATAACAAAAGCCCGATCTTGAAAGGCTAGCCCAAATTAGCCTAAGGCCCAATGGATATAAGTTTTCCTAGAGGCCCAAAAATGTGCCACATGGCAAGTGACGTGGCGCCAAGTCAAATAAAATAGCCAATTGGATCATGCCACACGTCAAATGATGTGGCAATCCAAGTCAAACCCCAAGACCAATAAAAATATGCCATGTGGACATGTGACATATTATGGCCAATAAAAAACGGCCTAGTCACTGCTTAAATCTGATTGGCCGGTCCACGGGCCAAGGCCCGTCAGGGTTTCTTGAAGGCTACTCCACCCCATATCTATATAAAGGGGTCAAATCTCTCATTTGAGAAGAAGAAATCAGAAGCAAGAATCCATAACAAGAAGCAAGAAAGAGCTCGTGGATCAAAGCAAGAGATTTCTACAAAAGCTGCAAGCACTCAAATATTTCTCTACAAGTTCTAGAGATCAAGACGAAGATTCAAGATCAAGCTTCAAGCCCTTGAATCCAAGTTCAAGATCAAGACCAAGTTCAAGATAAAGCTCCAAGCACTTGAACTCATCAAGTCAAGATCAAGATCAAGATCAAATCCAAATCCAAATCCAAACTTCAAGATCAAGCTCAAAAGCCCTTGAAGTTATAGTTTGAAAAGACGAATCAGAGGAATCATAGAGATTGTAACACTCATATTTTGATAAATAAAATATATTGTTGCAATATTTTCCTGTCTCGATATTTATTTTCTTGACGCGAATTTAGTTGTTACAAATTCTGGCACGCCCAGTGGGACAATCTCTACCTCTCATCTCAACTTTTCAACTCACGAAGTTCAGCAACACTGAGATGGCTTCCAAGAACACCAACTCAAAATCTGTCGTTGCAAAATCTGTCTGGCCTCATGACCTTGATGCCAATTCCAAGTTCTCTTCTGAGGTTCAAAGCTGCATGAATGCTACTAAGGGAAGCTTTGGACCAGTTACAAGAAACAAAGCAAACTTGATGGGACAACAAGCACATCAGGTGCCGCCCGCATCAACTCCAATTTTCGGTTCTTCATCTTCCAAAGGAGCAGGATCATCTACTGAGCCATTAGAAAAAGGGGAAAATATCGCTGAGATTGTTGAAAACACTTTGGCTCGACTTAGGCTCTGCAGATCCAGAAGTCCAGTAGCGAAGAAAGACGATGAAGTTTCAAGCATTGGATCCTCTCCAACCACGCCGCGCGAGTCATTCCAGTCAAAGATCAATCTATGGGAGAATCCATGTTATTCTCCATCATCTCCAATAGCCGTGCAAACGATGGCGATTAATACTTTAACGATGGAGGAACAACTTGCAAACTTGACAAAGGCGATTGATAGCTTATCAAACTATGTCAAGGATCAAGACGCTCGCATCAACAAGATGGAAAGCATGATGGAGGGAGAATCTAGCCATGCACCAGGAAAACGTCCAGAAGTTCAGGAGGTGATTAATACTCCAGCTAAGCAAGTAACACCTGCTAAGGAAATCCAAGTTTCTGCTGATGGGGTGATTCAAATTGACCAACTGAAGGAGTTCATTATGGGAACAATCAAGGATAAGTACGAGGTTTCTTCCAAGTCTTCGCTTGCATATGAGAAGCCATACACCGCAAGAATCGATAGCTTGAAGATGCCAATCGGTTATCAACCCCCAAAATTTCAGCAGTTCGATGGCAAAGGAAACCCAAAGCAGCATGTGGCGCACTTCGTTGAGACATGCAACAATGCTGGAACCTACGGCGATTATCTCGTCAAGCAGTTCGTCCGTTCCCTCAAAGGGAATGCTTTCGATTGGTATACAGACCTTGAATCTGGTTCAATTGATAGTTGGGAGCAGCTGGAACATGAGTTCCTCAATCGCTTTTACAGTACAAGGCGTACCGTAAGCATGATAGAGCTTACAAACACACAACAGCGAAAGGAAGAACCAGTCATTGACTTCATCAACCGATGGAGGAATGCAAGTCTCAACTGCAAAGATAGACTCAGTGAAACTTCAGGAATTGAGATGTGCATTCAAGGTATGCATTGGGGGCTTCGCTATATCTTGCAAGGCATAAAGCCAAGGACTTTTGAAGAGTTGGCAACACATGCTCATGATATGGAGCTAAGCATGGCATCCACCGGAAAAGAAGGGCCACCACTCACCGAACCTCGCAAGGGAAAAGACAAGCAAGAAGTCAAGAGATGGAGCAAAGTCGTACCCAAGGTTGAAAGCAAAGAGTCCATGAATGTTGATGCCAAACCTGTGAAGTTCACCACAAAGTTTAGCAAGAAACAAAGTGTGAAGACGACTTCTTTCAAGGATAAGACAGGTCAGAAATCAACTTTGAGAGAGATGCAAGATAGGAAATACCCATTCCTTGATTCTGATGTTCCTGCAATCTTCGATGAACTTCTGGAACTAAAGCTCATTGAGCTACCAGAGATGAAGCGTCCTAATGAAGCTGGAAGAACGAATGATCCAAACTACTGCAAGTACCATCGGCTTTTAGGTCACTCTCTTGAAAAATGTTTTGTCTTTAAGGACAAAGTCATGGAGTTGGCCGACAAAGGGGAGATCATACTCGAAGATGAAAAGGAAAATGCAAACCAAGTTTCCATCGTCTTTGGCTCACAAGATCCCATTGCGATATGCAACTTCGCTGAAGGATTCGAAGGGCAAGATGTCATGATTAAGTTTGGCGACTTCGAACCCGTTCCAGCAAAAGGATCATTTTCTCCCCCAAAGCTGTGTGGACAAAGTATGAAGAAAGCACCGCTCGAGGAAGATGATGATGGTTGGATATTGGTGACTCGACGGAGGCGTCGTAAGGCAAGCCCACGAGATGAACCAGCTGACAAACCAACAAGGAAGAAGATGGTAAGGAAGCCGAGGAAGCAAAAGGCGATCGGACGTCCGCGAGAGGCAAAGGTGGAGGTTTACCATCACCAAAAGTCGCGTCAGCCAGTAACCTTAGAGGAGTTTCTACCAAGTTGGTTCCGCATGAAGATCCCTAAAGATGATACGAAGGCCTCATGTTGTAATGCTGATAAAGTAGAGGAGAACAATGAAAGTCCAAAGCCATCTTCACCTGCGAAGTCAGAAAAACTCACTGAATCTACAGCCGGAGAAGCAAATACTTGTGAAGCAAAGATCACATTCACAAGTGATGATATCCTACTTGGGGAAGTTCCTCACAATCGTCCATTGTTCATGGTTGGATATGTGAATGAACAAAGAGTGAATAGAATCTTGATTGACGGAGGATCCGGAATCAACATTCTGCCTATTCATACAATGAACGAACTTGGCATTTCAAGAGAGGATTTGATTGAAAGCCGTTTGATGATTCATGGATTCAACCAAGGGGGGCAAAGGGCCATAGGTGCTACAAAAATAGACCTCACTATTGGAGAAATGACTTCAAGCGCATGGTTGCATGTAATCGATGCAAAAACTTCCTATAACATCTTACTGGGAAGGCCGTGGATACATGAGAATAAAGTCGTCCCATCCACTTATCACCAATGCCTTAAGTATCACGAAGATGGTATTGAGAAGAAGATCGTTACTGATGATAAGCCATTCACTGAATCTGAAGCGTACTGTGCTGACGCTAAATTTTACTTGAAGAATATCGTGAATGAAGTCAGGGTTGATAACATCGCCAAGACATTGGATCCTAAGATTGCAATAAAGAAGGCTGAGATTGCAGCTGGGAAAGAAAAAGTTGTAGAGGATGGAGATAGAAGCCACTCTATTCAAAGGAAACCACATAAGCAATACTTTGCACCTTCAGGCAAGAAGACGGGACCTACACTCCGCTACGTCCCAAAACTGAAGGAGAAGAAAGACCAATCATCTGACCTGCAAAGTGACGTGCTGAATGGATTAACCCTCCCTATCAAGCGGCTTGATGCTTTAAAGTTATCCTCGAATTTTCTTGGAAAGTTTGTGGCCCGAAATCTGCCAGAGAATATTGCACTCCCCACAAAGCGCACAAACGAGGGTTTTGATCCAAATGCTTATAAACTATTTGCAAAGGCTGGGTACGATCCCAACGAACCATCTAAGTTAGGGAAGCTCCTACCAGAAGGATCAATGAAGAAATCACGTGAAGGCTTGGGTTTCGAAAAACCTCCACCAGTTCGCATCTCTATAAGGAGGGCAAGCATCAATTATGTCGGTGCTGAGGATGAGTCCGTTCCTTCGAATAAAAGAAAGTCTGTCTTTGATCGGCTCGGAGAACCAACTGCAAGAACTTCTGTCTTTGATAGATTGGGACCATTGAAGAAGAGGAACAAGCTCCAAAAGGGTGATGTAAAGGCGAAAATAACCATTTCTCCTGACAACCCAAAACTTTCGAGAGGTTGCCAAAGTCTGATCCCTTCAAGGATGAAGCGTCAAGCAAAACTAGTAGTTTCATGTGGAGAAGTGTTAAAGGCAAAGACTCACACTATAGTCCACACAAGGGAGCGTGAGGAAGATGAAGAAAGTGTAGGATCTTCATATTACGTCGTTGCAGAAGAAGAGCATAATGCTTCATATCCAAATAATGTCAAGAATGAGTCGGAGGATATTTCTTGGTGTCACCACATATCTTTCAATGACGGAGATCTGCAGGAAGATGAAGATGCTAAAGATGCTCCACCTGAGCTTGAAGAAGGAGTGAAGGCGACAGTTGACGCATTGAAAGAAATCAACCTCGGCACAGATAAAGAACCAAGACCCACATATATAAGTGCTTTGCTGATGAAGGATGAAGAAAGTGCTTATGTAGAGCTGCTGAAAGAGTATAGAGATGTCTTTGCTTGGAGCTACAAAGAGATGCCTGGTTTAGACCCCAAAGTAGCGGTTCATCATCTGGCGGTTAGAAATGGTGCTCGTCCTGTTAAGCAAAGCCAACGCCGCTTCAGGTCAGAGCTGGTACCCTTGATCGAGAATGAAGTCAACAAGCTTATTGAGGCTGGTTTTATTCGGGAAGTCAAGTATCCTACTTGGATTTCAAGTATAGTCCCTGTAAGGAAGAAAAATGGCCAAATTCGAGTTTGTGTTGATTTTAGAGATCTCAACAATGCATGTCCTAAGGATGAATTTCCACTCCCCATCCCAGAACTCATGATTGACGCCACTACTGGATATGAGGCAATGTCTTTTATGGATGGCTCATCTGGCTATAACCAGATTCGCATGTCTCCTAAGGATGAAGAACTCACAGCGTTTCGAACTCCTAAGGGAATTTACTGCTACAAGGTGATGCCATTTGGCCTGAAGAATGCTGGAGCTACCTATCAAAGAGCGATGCAAAATATCTTTGACAGCATGCTTCACAAAAGTGTCGAGTGCTATGTTGATGACTTGGTGGTGAAATCGAGAAACAAGAAGGATCACCTACAGGACTTGAGAACGGTGTTTGAATTGCTGCGAAGATACCAACTTCGGATGAATCCTTTAAAGTGCGCATTCGGAGTTACTTCTGGTAAATTCCTTGGTTTCATTGTTCGACACCGAGGGATTGAAATTGATCAAGCTAAAGTCGATGCGATTTTGAAGATGCCCGAGCCTAGAAATATTCATGAACTAAAGAGTCTACAAGGAAAGTTGGCGTATCTTAGGAGATTCATTTCAAATCTGGCCGGAAGATGTCAACCATTCAGCCGTCTTATGAAGAAAGGTGTCCCTTTCGAATGGGATCAAGCTTGCAGCAACGCATTCGAGAGCATCAAGTCGTACCTGATGAAACCTCCAGTTTTAGCTGCACCTATACCTGGAAAGCCGCTGATATTATATATTGCAGCGCAAGAAAGGTCTGTTGGGGCGCTTTTGGCTCAAGAGAATAGTGAAGGGAAAGAAAATTCCCTTTACTATTTAAGTAGGATGATGACACCAAATGAGTTGAAGTACTTGCCAATCGAAAAGTTGTGTTTGGCGCTTGTCTTCTCCATTCAAAAGTTGAAACACTACTTTCAAGCTCACGTCGTCCGACTCATTTCCAAAGCAAATCCTATAAAATTTGTGATGTCGAAACCAGTCCTTAGTGATCGTTTGGCGAGGTGGTACCTCCAGTTTCAACAATTTGAGATTGTGTACGTCCCTCAGAAAGCGGTGAAAGGACAAGCATTAGCAGACTTCTTGGCAGACCATCCGATACCTGACGATTGGGAGCTCACTGATGAATTACCTGATGAAGATGCAATGGTCGTCGAAGTTCAACCATCGTGGAAGATGTACTTCGACGGTGCTGCACGTCGTGATGGAGCTGGGGCTGGTGTGGTTTTTGTAACTTCCGAAGGAGAGGTTTTCCCATATTCTTTCACGCTGACACAACATTGCTCTAATAACGTCGCAGAGTACCAAGCACTCATACTTGGCCTCGAAATGGCAGTCGACATGAAGCAATTACAGCTGCAAGTATATGGAGACTCTAAATTGGTAATTAATCAGCTTTTGGGTAGCTATGAGGTAAGGAAACCAGAGTTACAACCCTATCACAACTATGCACAGAAGTTAATAGGATGGCTTGGGGATGTAACCCTCCAGCATGTGCCGAGGAAGGAAAATAAGAAAGCTGATGCCTTAGCGGCTTTGGCGTCAACACTTACCTTGCCTGAACAGACACAAGTTACTATCTGCCAAAAATGGGTAGTACCACCATTTGATGAAGGCGTGGATGGTGAAAATGAACTTCAGCGTCTTGTTGCTGTTTCTGAGGCTGAGAAGGAAGACTGGCGGAAACCTATAATTGATTACCTCAGTCACGGAACCCTTCCAGAAAATACGAGAAGGAGAGCCGAAATCCGTCGTAGAGCACCCCGTTTCCTTTACTACAAGGACACTCTATATAGAAGATCATTTGAGGGAGTACTTTTGCGATGTTTAGGAGATGATGAAACACTTCAAGCTCTAGAAGAAGCACACTCTGGGGTATGTGGATCACACCAGTCTGGGCCGAAGCTTCACTTCCATATAAAAAGGATGGGGTACTACTGGCCAACAATGGTGAAGGATTGCTTGGACCATGCTCGGAGATGCAAAGCTTGTCAGCTCCATGCAAACTTCATACATCAACCACCTGAAGTATTGCACCCAACAGTCGCGTCTTGGCCATTTGATGCTTGGGGACTAGACATTGTTGGACCATTGCCGAAGTCTTCTGAAGGACACGTGTTCATATTAGCTGCAACTGATTACTTCTCAAAATGGGCAGAAGCTGTCGCTCTCAAGGAAGTAAAGAAGGAAAAGGTTGCAAACTTCATTCGAGTAAACATTATTTACCGCTTCGGTATCCCTCGTTATATAATAACGGATAATGGCAAGCCATTCGATAATAGACTGATGAATAAAATATGTGATCTCTTTGGCTTCAAGCAGCACAAATCTTCCATGTACAATGCTGCCGCCAATGGCCTAGCCGAAGCATTCAACAAGACCTTGTGCAATTTGCTTAATAAGGTTGTTTCCAAATCCAAGCGAGATTGGCATGAAAGGATGGAAGAAGCTTTATGGGCGTATAGGACAACTCACCGCACACCAACGCGAGCAACTCCTTACTCGCTTGTTTATGGAGTTGAAGCTGTGTTGCCGCTGGAGCGTCAAATACCATCCTTGAGACTTGCTCTCCAAGAAGGGCTCACTGATGAAGAAAATGCTCGCTTACGCCTTGAAGAGTTGGAGGCTCTCGATGAGAAAAGACTCGAAGCTCAGCAAAGCCTTGAATGTTATCAAGCTCGTCTATCTCGTGCTTTCAATAAAAAGGTTCGCCCAAGATCTTTCCAGGTTGGTGATCAAGTCCTTGCAGTAAGAAGACCCATCATCACTTCCCATAAATCTGGGGGCAAGTTCACTGCAAAATGGGACGGACCGTATGTTGTGCAAGAAGTCTATTCAAGTGGTGCTTATAAGCTTATTGATGCTGAAGGAAAAAGACTCGGTCCCATTAACGGGAAATTCTTGAAGAAGTACTATCCTTGAAGTTGACATGCTCCTCAACGCACGAGCCTAAACTGCAAGTTGACATGCTCCTCAACGCACGAGCCTAAACTGCAAGTTGACCCGCTCCTCAACGCACGAGCCTAAACTGCAAGTTGATATGCTCCTCAACGCACGAGCCAAAACTGCAAGTTGACATGCTCCTCAACGCACGAGCCTAAACTGCAAGTTGACATGCTCCTCAACGCACGAGCCTAAACTGCAAGTTGACATGCTCCTCAACGCACGAGCCTAAACTGCAAGTTGACATGCTCCTCAACGCACGAGCCTAAACTGCAAGTTGAAATGCTCCTCAACGCACGAGCCTAAACTGCAAGTTGACATGCTCCTCAACGCACGAGCCTAAACTGCAAGTTGACATGCTCCTCAACGCACGAGCCTAAACTGCAAGTTGACATGCTCCTCAACGCACGAGCCTAAACTGCAAGTTGACATGCTCCTCAACGCACGAGCCTAAACTACAAGTTGACACGCTCCTAGACGCACGAGCTTAAACTGCAAATCGCCACGCTCCTTTGATGCACGAGCATAAACTGCATAAAACTCCTGGCCCGCAAGAGTCTAAACTGTGCACGGCCTAAAAAAAAAAAAAAAAAAAAAGTCCGCTAGGTTGAAAACCCCGAAAGAGGCGGCCTAGGCAAAAGTTAGTACAAAAAAAAAAAAAAAAAAAAAAAAAAAAAGATATAACACTTCTTTTATTATGAACTACGTAATGACTTGATCCTCTTCATCGAGGTACGTAGGCAGCTTAGAGCTCAAATTCTAAGTTCAGTCGCCCAAAAAGAAGAAAAGTTCTTTTCCCTGTCAAGTTTCACATTGTTATTTATAGATCAAGTTTAAATTGTTAAAGCTTGCAACCTAGGGAGAAAACGTGATTACCTGCCAGGGTGTTTCAAATTCTGAGTATTGCTATTCTTGGAAAACTTGAAAGAGTCAAACTTGAGCCTTCAAATTTTCCAAAGTCTTCAGGCTACCAAGTCTTCATCTTGGAGTCTTCGAATTCGTCAAGTCTTCAAGTGTGAGCCTTCAAATTCGCCAAAGTCTTCAGGCTGGGATCCTCAAATTTTCCAAGTCTTCGAGTTGGAGTTTGTAGTCTTCAAGTTTAAGCCTTCAAATTCGCAAGTCTTCCAAGTCTTTAAGTTGGAATCTTCATATTCGTCAAGTTTTCAAGTTGGAGTTGGTCAAGTCTTCAGGTGGAATCTTCCTCAAAGTTGGAGTCTCTAAATCTGCCAAGTCTGCAAGTTAGAGTCTTCAAATTTGTGTGTCTTTATATTTGAAAGTCTTCTAGTTAGATTCTTCAAATTTATCAAGTGATTCAAGTTAGAGTCTCCAAGTTTGTGTCTTCGAGTTGGAGTCTACAAACTTCAAATTTTCTAAGTCTTTGAGTTGGAGTCTCCAAATTCTCCAAGTCTTCAAGCTGATGTCTTCAAATATACGTCAAGTCTTCAAGTTGGGGTCTTCAAGTTTGCCAAGTCTTCAAGTGGGATCTTCAAATTTGACAATCTTTCAAGTTAAGGTCTTCGACTCTTCCAAGTTTGACAAAGTCTACAGGTTGAAGTCTTCAAGTCCATCGGTCTTCAAGTCAATGTCATTCAGGTACGGAAAGTCTTCAAAGTTGAAGTACTTAATTTAAAGAGCCTTCGAGTTTATCGAGTCTTGGGATGGGGCTTTCATATTCGTCGGTCATGAAGTTGCTCTTCCAAATGGCTTCTTCCATGGGATTGTCGTCGTTAAAGTGGGAGTGCGTTGCCACCCCAATCACCTTAGACTTGACTTTCCCATGAGTATCGCTCCAAATAAGTCTTCCATGGGATTGTCGTCGTTAAAGTGGGGGTGCGTTGCCACTCCAATCACCTTAAACTTGACTTTCCCACGAGTATCGCTCCAAATAAGTCTTCCATGAGATTGTCATCGCTAGAGTGGGAGTGCGTTGCCACTCCAATCACCTTAAACTTGACTTTCCCACGAGTATCGCTCCAAATAAGTCTTCCATGGGATTGTCGTCGTTAAAGTGGGAGTGCGTTGCCACTCCAATCACCTTAAACTTGACTTTCCCACTAGTATCGCTCCAAATAAATCTTCCATGGGATTGTCGTTGTTAAAGTGGGAGTGCGTTACCACCCCAATCACTTTAAACTTGACGTTCCCATGAGTATCGCTCCCAAATAAGTCTTCAATGGGTTGTCCTCGTTAAACTAAGGGCTGACTTCTTTAGAATCATCTTTTGGCCTACATAAAAGAAAAAGAAGAGCAAAGAAGAAAAAAAATACAAAAAGGAGAAAGTATTTTTTTACCTGACAAGAGAAGAAAAAAAATTCAAGCTGCAGAAGTCCTCTTTTACTTGCTGGAAACAAAAAGGAAGAATGAATAAATAAAGTTACAAAAAAAAAAAAAAAAAAAAAAAAGGGTGCAAGTTACGGAAAATAGGCACGAAGAAAAAAACAAAAAAAAAAAGAAGAAGAAAAAAAAGAGTTTTCAAGAAAGTGTTAATTTGAATAGAATATTTCTCATACAACAAAAAGGAGCATAAAAGAATAAAAAAATACTTGCCTCTGCAAAAGATATACCAGGTGCTGCCTCAAGCGAATTAAATAAATAAGGATCTCAGACCTCTATTTATAGAGAACTAATGATGTGGAAAAGTTCTAATTTGATACAAATTTGAAGGTCTTTGTTGGAGTCCAAAAAGAAGTAGGCACTGTAACCAAATTGGAATAGGAAGACCACATGCAGTGAAAATATAGGAAAAGAAAAAGAAAAAGAAAATAGAAAAGAAAGAGGAATCAGGCGGCGAAATTGATTGGGGAAATTTGGACCAACAGCCACTTTTATTACTGTTAACTGAATGGTAGCCACTTTTTGATACTTTATTGTTTGGTAGCCCTTTTTTATGCCAGTAACTGGAAGGTAGCCACTTTTGGAATAATGAAAAAGTAGCGACTTTTGTGGGCTGTTAACTGGAAAATAGCTGACTTTTGCTCAATTTTCTTATCAAATAGTAGCTGTCTGTCATTAACTGGAAACAGTCACATGACCAAAGAAATTACTTCAAGCCTAGTCTTCGGGTGCAAACAAATTAAACCCCGACAAGCCTTGAAGTAGGGGGCATTGACGTCCGCGAGAGGCAAAGGTGGAGGTTTACCATCACCAAAAGTCGCGTCAGCCAGTAACCTTAGAGGAGTTTCTACCAAGTTGGTTCCGCATGAAGATCCCTAAAGATGATACGAAGGCCTCATGTTGTAATGCTGATAAAGTAGAGGAGAACAATGAAAGTCCAAAGCCATCTTCACCTGCGAAGTCAGAAAAACTCACTGAATCTACAGCCGGAGAAGCAAATACTTGTGAAGCAAAGATCACATTCACAAGTGATGATATCCTACTTGGGGAAGTTCCTCACAATCGTCCATTGTTCATGGTTGGATATGTGAATGAACAAAGAGTGAATAGAATCTTGATTGACGGAGGATCCGGAATCAACATTCTGCCTATTCATACAATGAACGAACTTGGCATTTCAAGAGAGGATTTGATTGAAAGCCGTTTGATGATTCATGGATTCAACCAAGGGGGGCAAAGGGCCATAGGTGCTACAAAAATAGACCTCACTATTGGAGAAATGACTTCAAGCGCATGGTTGCATGTAATCGATGCAAAAACTTCCTATAACATCTTACTGGGAAGGCCGTGGATACATGAGAATAAAGTCGTCCCATCCACTTATCACCAATGCCTTAAGTATCACGAAGATGGTATTGAGAAGAAGATCGTTGCTGATGATAAGCCATTCACTGAATCTGAAGCGTACTGTGCTGACGCTAAATTTTACTTGAAGAATATCGTGAATGAAGTCAGGGTTGATAACATCGCCAAGACATTGGATCCTAAGATTGCAATAAAGAAGGCTGAGATTGCAGCTGGGAAAGCAAAAGTTGTAGAGGATGGAGATAGAAGCCACTCTATTCAAAGGAAACCACATAAGCAATACTTTGCACCTTCAGGCAAGAAGACGGGACCTACACTCCGCTACGTCCCAAAACTGAAGGAGAAGAAAGACCAATCATCTGA
The DNA here is from genome assembly GCA_037355625.1 of Petunia x hybrida. Classification (NCBI taxonomy): domain Eukaryota; kingdom Viridiplantae; phylum Streptophyta; class Magnoliopsida; order Solanales; family Solanaceae; genus Petunia; species Petunia x hybrida. Next base: position 720,020 of record JBBBVM010000045.1, read on the forward strand.
CCTGCAAAGTGACGTGCTGAATGGATTAACCCTCCCTATCAAGCGGCTTGATGCTTTAAAGTTATCCTCAAATTTTCTTGGAAAGTTTGTGGCCCGAAATCTGCCAGAGAATATTGCACTCCCCACAAAGCGCACAAACGAGGGTTTTGATCCAAATGCTTATAAACTATTTGCAAAGGCTGGGTACGATCCCAACGAACCATCTAAGTTAGGGAAGCTCCTACCAGAAGGATCAATGAAGAAATCACGTGAAGGCTTGGGTTTCGAAAAACCTCCACCAGTTCGCATCTCTATAAGGAGGGCAAGCATCAATTATGTCGGTGCTGAGGATGAGTCCGTTCCTTCGAATAAAAGAAAGTCTGTCTTTGATCGGCTCGGAGAACCAACTGCAAGAACTTCTGTCTTTGATAGATTGGGACCATTGAAGAAGAGGAACAAGCTCCAAAAGGGTGATGTAAAGGCGAAAATAACCATTTCTCCTGACAACCCAAAACTTTCGAGAGGTTGCCAAAGTCTGATCCCTTCAAGGATGAAGCGTCAAGCAAAACTAGTAGTTTCATGTGGAGAAGTGTTAAAGGCAAAGACTCACACTATAGTCCACACAAGGGAGCGTGAGGAAGATGAAGAAAGTGTAGGATCTTCATATTACGTCGTTGCAGAAGAAGAGCATAATGCTTCATATCCAAATAATGTCAAGAATGAGTCGGAGGATATTTCTTGGTGTCACCACATATCTTTCAATGACGGAGATCTGCAGGAAGATGAAGATGCTAAAGATGCTCCACCTGAGCTTGAAGAAGGAGTGAAGGCGACAGTTGACGCATTGAAAGAAATCAACCTCGGCACAGATAAAGAACCAAGACCCACATATATAAGTGCTTTGCTGATGAAGGATGAAGAAAGTGCTTATGTAGAGCTGCTGAAAGAGTATAGAGATGTCTTTGCTTGGAGCTACAAAGAGATGCCTGGTTTAGACCCCAAAGTAGCGGTTCATCATCTGGCGGTTAGAAATGGTGCTCGTCCTGTTAAGCAAAGCCAACGCCGCTTCAGGTCAGAGCTGGTACCCTTGATCGAGAATGAAGTCAACAAGCTTATTGAGGCTGGTTTTATTCGGGAAGTCAAGTATCCTACTTGGATTTCAAGTATAGTCCCTGTAAGGAAGAAAAATGGCCAAATTCGAGTTTGTGTTGATTTTAGAGATCTCAACAATGCATGTCCTAAGGATGAATTTCCACTCCCCATCCCAGAACTCATGATTGACGCCACTACTGGATATGAGGCAATGTCTTTTATGGATGGCTCATCTGGCTATAACCAGATTCGCATGTCTCCTAAGGATGAAGAACTCACAGCGTTTCGAACTCCTAAGGGAATTTACTGCTACAAGGTGATGCCATTTGGCCTGAAGAATGCTGGAGCTACCTATCAAAGAGCGATGCAAAATATCTTTTACAGCATGCTTCACAAAAGTGTCGAGTGCTATGTTGATGACTTGGTGGTGAAATCGAGAAACAAGAAGGATCACCTACAGGACTTGAGAACGGTGTTTGAATTGCTGCGAAGATACCAACTTCGGATGAATCCTTTAAAGTGCGCATTCGGAGTTACTTCTGGTAAATTCCTTGGTTTCATTGTTCGACACCGAGGGATTGAAATTCATCAAGTCTTCAAGTTTGAGCCTTCAAATTCGCAAGTCTTCCAAGTCTTTAAGCTTGAATCTTCATATTCTCCAAGTTTTCAAGTTGGAGTTGGTCAAGTCTTCAAGTAGAATCTTCCTCGGAGTTGGAGTCTCTAAATCTGCCAAGTCTTCAAGTTAGAATCTTCAAATTTGCGAGTCTTTAAATTTGCAAGAAGTAAATTTTGTTGGATTTAAATCCATGAAATAATATGGCTACATATCAAATTGAAGACATATTGGTCCAAATAAATATTGTGGACTAATATAATTGGGCTAATTATTTAAATATAATAAAAGTCCAATCTTGAAAGGCTAGCCCAAATTAGCCTAAGGCCCAATGGATATAAGTTTTCCTAGAGGCCCAAAAATGTGCCACGTGGCAAGTGACGTGGCGTCAAGTCAAATAAAATAGCCAATTGGGTTATGCCACACGACAAATGATGTGGCAATCCAAGTCAAACCCCAAGACCAATAAAAATACGCCATGTGGACATGTGACATGTTATGGCCAATCAAATACGGCCTAGTCACTGCTTAAATCTGATTGGCCGGTCTACGGGCCAAGGCCCGTCAGGGTTTCTTAGTGGCTACTCCACCCCATATCTATATAAAGGGGTCAAATCTCTCATTTGAGCAAGAAGAAATCAGAAGCAAGAATCCATAACAAGAAGCAAGAAAGAGCTCGTGGATCAAAGCAAGAGATTTCTACAAAAGCTGCAAGCACTCAAATATTTCTCTACAAGTTCTAGAGATCAAGACGAAGATTCAAGATCAAGCTTCAAGCCCTTGAATCCAAGTACAAGTTCAAGATCAAGACCAAGTTCAAGATAAAGCTCCAAGCTCTTGAACTCATCAAGTCAAGATCAAATCCAAATCCAAATCCAAACTTCAAGATCAAGCTCAAAAGCCCTTGAAGTTATAGTTTGAAAAGACGAATCAGAGGAATCATAGAGATTGTAACACTCATATTTTGATAAATAAAATATATTGTTGCAATATTTTCTTGTCTCGATATTTATTTTCTTGACGCGAATTTAGTTGTTACAACCTCACAACACAACTTACAAGGTCAAAGAAGAGTAATTAGGCATATTATGTTTTGACGAATCTACTGATCCAACTAATTTAGATTTATGCAGTATGGAAAGGTTTTAGTGCTCTCTATTAAATAAAATTTTATTCCGAATACTCCAACCGTGACACTGGTTATAAGGGTGAATTAACCATTTATCATTTCATCACAAAGGGTGAATTAACCATTTATCATTTCATCACATTCTTCACTACTAGAAAGAAAAGAGAACAGTTGCTATATAGAAAAGTGGAGACAAAAAATGAGGCCTAAAGTTACTTCTCAATCAGTTTTCAAGAACTAAAAAACTTGTTTAACTAACGGACCAAAATGAATAGTAGCGACCACACCTGAGGACTCCGACAAGACATTTGAAGTGAGGAATGGTGGAGCCCAAAAGCACAATTGGCAAAATGGGACATGCATATAAATGAAGAAATATAGTAGTAGTGACACAAGAGGGACCAAAAGCTAGCAAAAAGTGCATCTAATGTTAAGCCAACATGGCAACTTTTCGAGGTAAACAAGAACATTCAAGATCACTAGGAAAGCCAGCTCTGAATCAAATACAACATATATAGTCAAATAGAGCAATGGCAAATTAATACTAGTGCTAGGACCATTTCAACTTGCAAATTTCATTCCCAATTATCATTACTCTGTCACCATCCTTCTTATTGTCGCGTATGGCATCCCTCTCACGGTATTAATTACTAGTATGATCCATATATATATATATATATATATATATATATATATATATATATATATATATATATATATATATGTTTCTTCCTTATTAATGAGAATTTGCGGTGCACGCAAAATTTCATACAAACATTGTCAATCTTATTTCTTAGCCGACTTGTATGTGGATCTTGGTCTAAAATTGTGGACAGAAGTCTAATAATTTACTTCCTGTTCTGAAGTGACGTTCATATTGCATTATGCTTGTAAAATATGGACCTATTGGATTCAAATCATTTTCATTATACTGTAATGTCGGTGTAATCGAAATAGCCAGAAAAATTTGAAGTGATCCTTCCGATAAGTTTCTCTCACTTAAAATCCTTACTTCAGATAAAATAAATTTCAAAGTATTCCAGATTTGTATCATTTCATGTTTATGTCTAGACTTTCAACGTAATTATCCATGCTATTTCCGAAATCAACTGTTTGTTAATTGTAGTGTTCTAAAGTGTGCTTAAGGCAACACCTTTTATTTAGTACTAGTTTCTCGGCACGTGCATGTATACCTAATGTATTTTAGCACATATTTCTTTTAAGATATTTAAATAGCCCATTCTAAATGAAAATATAATTAGCAGCAACATGAATTGTTGCAAACATTTCATGTCTTAAATTTCTGCCTTTAACATATATAGTATTGCGTTCTACAAAAAGTATATAAACGAAATACTTAAAATTATAATGTTCGGCTTTCTTACTAATATATATAGTGATGCCCAAGGACTCCTATATATTCCAAAGGAGTGTTTGACTCAGAGATGGAAGGTCTTCAATACACACAGATAATATGGTGACTAAATAATATAATCCGGCTCTTACTGCAATAAATGCAGGGACACATTATTATATATACTAAAAGCAAGAGCACTCATAGATTGAGATGAAAGAATAAATAAGTAGGAGTAAAATTTAGTGAAAGAGTGCAATACTTCAGCGTAATAAATAAAAGGGACAGAAGGGAGTACATAAAAGATCACTAAAAGAAAGATGATAGCAATTGTTAATAAAAGTAGACAATGTATCATTAATTCAATAAAGTTAAATTAATGTAGGCAAATAGTTACTTTAAGAAATCTGTTACCGAAGTGGCTTTGATCCTTTGATGAGTGATTTTTCCCTTAGGATTTAATAGGATCGGACATCAATCTGGAGATCCATGCTTGGATGACGAAAATGATTTTGATGAATTGGTAATTAAGCCCTCAACGGTTAATTTAAGAATCCAAAGGTTAGTTATAAATCAGAGACAAACAACCTTTCTAAAGACATATCAAATTTTGTTATAATATTTATATGTTCCTGTTTGGAGAGGGAATTCCTTCTCTGATTTGGAGAAGGAATTCCCTCTCCAAACATGAACTTTCACTCGCCCGAACGAATAAAATAAAAAAGTTGACACCGGCTTAGGAATTCCCTCGCCAAACTGCAGGACAAAATTTTCTCTCTCTTGATTGGAGAGGGAATTCCCTCTTCAATCAGGAAAGAGAAAGTTACAATTTTTACTGCTTTTATTGGAGAGGGGAATTCCCTCTCCAATAAAAGCAGTAAAAATTGTAACTTTCTCTTTACTGATTGGAGAGGGAATTCCCTCTCCAATAAAAATACTCAGATCTGCCAAGTAATTGGCGAGGGACTCCCCTCTCCATGTGATAAATAAAAACTACTGCTTTCCTTGCCAAAACACACAGCACACACAACTCTCTTTCTCCCCCAAACATACGCACACCTCTCTTCTCCCCCAAATAAAATCCCTTTCCCCATTGCTGCCCGTCTCCAACTCGGCCCTCTCCCCGGCGATTTTAATTTTTTTGCCGTTCAACCCATTGCAAGCCCATCCCCATTAAGGTAAATATTTTTATTACACTTTTTTATGCTTCTATGATTGTTATTGTTATGAAACCCTATAATGAATTAGTTTATCACATAAATTCGTGAAATAATATTGTGGATGAATGCTTGGAAATTGTTAGCATTATTGTGATTTGAGAAAGAAATATAATTAGGAAGTTATTGTAGTTGTAAAATAATTTGGAATTAGTTGTTTAGCCTTATTTTAAAAAATTTAGAAATACTTGTTTAGCCTTAGTTTAACCGTAGAAAAATAATTTGGAAATATAAAGTCTTAGAAAATTATTGAATAATTTTTAGTATTACTATCCCTCAAATTTGAATGATATGAAAATAGTTGTAATTGAAAAATTCAATTGTGCATAATAGTGGTTGATTAGTGATCGAGAGAAGATTTAAACTTGAAAGTTGGACGTGTTTAGGATTGTTAAGTACTTTAGCGTTTTATTTGTTTGTGTTAGTTGGTATAAAACATGTGCGTACACTTGTTTAATTGTTCGGATTAGATTGATTGTGGTATTTAGAATGTTTTGAGTGCTTTGGTGATTTGAATGCGCAGGTATATATGCATATATATGTTGTTTTTGCTATATATGATGTTGTTGTTGTGCTGCTTCTGTGCTGCTGCATATATGTTGTTTTTGCTATTGTTGCTGTGCTGCTTTTGTATGGTTACTGATTTTTGCATTTCAGGACACTATATTTGGAGAGGGAATTCCCTCTCCAATTGCCTTTTTAAAAATATTTTTAATGAAATTGGAGAGGGAATTCCCTAGCAAAGTGAAATAAAAATATTTAATTTTTACACTTGGAGAGGGAATTCCCTCTCCAATTCCCTAGCCAAAACTGAATAAACAAATATATTTCACACTTGGAGAAGGAATTCCCTCGCCAAGTTGAAGAAAATATTTTTCTCTCTCCTGCATTTGGAGAGGGAATTCCTTAGCTGTATATTATTTGACACAATAAGAAAATTGGACTGACACAACAGCTTGAGAAGGAATTCCCTCGCCAAAAATGTTCTGCTACGAGCCGTATTCCGAGGGACCACTTGCTAGGGAATTCCCTCTCCATCACGCGTTTGGAGAGGGAAGTCCCTCTCTATTCTCCCTCGTTAAAACATTGATTTCTAGTAGTGGTTGTAGAAGGATAATATTAGAAGTGATGATATGAGAATGGCTTGACTGATTTTCATTACTTGATCCTATATTTATACGTGTACGTACATCAAATATCATATCTAATCTATTAAATAAGAAATTTTCCAAATCATTCTAATCCTATATATACACCATAGAATATTCTACATATCAAAGTCATATCCAAGCATATCAAAACTGAATCATAGGTGATATTCTATCATCCCCCTCAATCTGAGCATGAGGTATGATGTGAAGATTGGAGCACAATTTTTGAAACCGAGAAATTGGTAATCCTTTGATGAAAATATCAGCTGTCTGATTCTCTGTAGGTATATACCTAACAACAAGATCACCACTTGCAACTTTATCTCTCACAAAGTGAAGATCAATCTCAATATGCTTGGTGCGTCCATATTGGACAGGGTTAGCAGCCATATAAGTAGTGCTAATGTTATCGCAATGGATGTTAACAGGTGCAGGAAGTGATACACCAAGCTCTTTAAATAATGATTGAAACCACAGGACCTCTGCTGCAACTGAGGCAAGAGCTCGATATCCGGCTTCAGAACTAGAGTGAGAAACTGTGGGTTGTTTCTTAGCACCCCATGAGATTAAATTGAAGTCAAGAAAACAACAGTATCCCGTGACTGAACGACGGGTATCCGGACAGCCAGCCCAATCAATATCGGAATATGCCGTAAGAATAAGTGGAGAGTTTTTCCGAAGGAAAAGACCATGAGAAGAAGTACCCATGAGGTATCGCAGGATGCATTTCGCAGCAAGAAGGTGAGAGGAACAAGGAGCATGCATAATCCGAGATACACAACTTACGGCATAAAAGATATCAGGACTAGTGAAAGTTAGATATTGAAGAGACCAACTAGACGACGATACTCTGTAGGATCACACAATACCTCACCATCTGAATGACTCAATTTGAGCTTAGGACTAACAGGAGTTGGGACAGGCTTACAATTTTGAAACCCATTTTTAGACAAAAAATCATGGATGTACTTGGATTGAGAAAGAAAGATGCCAGAGACTGAGCGATGTACTTCAATGCCTAAGAAGAAATGTAATGGACCCAAATATTTCATTGCAAATTCATGTTGTAAAAGATTAATGAAGAAGCTCAAATGAGAAGATGAGTTTCCTGTAAAGATGATATCATCCACATATAAGAGAAGAACAAGATGAATATTTCCGTCATGAAAGATAAAGAGGGAATTATTTGAGCGACTACTGAAAAAGCCACGAGAAGTTAGGAAGGAAGCAAATCTATGAAACCATGCTCGAGTGCCTGTTTTAAGCCGTACAATGCTTTTTGAAGGCGACACACATGATTGGGATGGTTTTTATCAACAAATCCTGGTGGTTGCTTCATATAAACAACTTCTCTAAGATGACCATGAAGGAAGGCATTTTTGACGTCTAGTTGACGTATGAGCCAAGAGTTCATGACAGAAAGGCTAAGAATAGTTCGAATAGTGGTAGGCTTGACAACTGGACTAAAAGTTTCTGAAAAATCCACCCCTGGTTGTTGTTTGAACCCCTGAGCGACTAGGCATGCTTTATAACGAGATATTTGACCTTTTGCATCACGTTTAATGCGATATACCCATTTGCACCCCATAAGGTTTTGGTTAGGGGATATTGGAACTTGAACCCATGTTTTATTTTGGATGAGAGTATTATATTCATCACTTACTACATCACGCCAGTGAGAGTATTTGTTTGCCTCAGTAAAAGAAGTGGGTTCATGATCAGAAGATGAAGAAGCAACTAAAGAGACTAGGCGTTTTGGTTTAGAAATCCCATTTTTAGCTCTAGTAATCATATGATGCATATTGGTGACAGATGTATTATCAATTGACATGGATGGACCAGAGGGAGAGGAACAATGAGATTCAATAGGGGATTGATGGGGAAAAGATGGAGTAACCTGGAAGTAAGATCGAAGGATTAGAAAATGAGATTGTTGCTTCATGTGGTACATGACATCGAGTTTTAAGGTTACTAAAAGGAAAGATGTCCTCATGCAAAGTGACATGGCGAGATATGTAAACACGCCTAGTACATAGATCATAACAACGGAAGCCTTTGTAACCTTCAGAGTAGCCTAAAAAGACGCATGTAACCGAGCGAGGAGCAAGTTTCTGTGGGACAGTGGCAGTAAGATTGGGATAACACAAACATCCAAACATACGAAAAGGAGAAAAGTCGGGTGACTTATTGAAGAGCCTCTCAAAAGGTGACTGGTATTTAAATTTATGTACAGGTAAGAGATTGATAACAAAACAAGAAAAGTTCAGGGCTTCAAGCCAAAATGAGGCGGGTAGCCTTGCTTGGAACAATAAGGGTCATGTTGTATCTATGAGATGACGATGTTTTCTTTTAGCGACGCCATTTTGCTCGGGTGTATGAGGACAACTAACACGAGGAACAATTCCATGCTTACCAAAAAAACATTGAAACTCTGAATTGACATACTCACCACCACCATCAGATTGAAAATATTTAATATGTGCATCAAATATATTTTCAACCATGGCATAAAATTTTTGAAAGATGGGGAAAACTTCAGATATTCGTTTGAGAGGATAAAGCCAACATCAGAGATAGTGGCATTTATCCAAGAGAGAACAATGGCATCATTATGAAGCCATTGATCAACATCAGTAGGATCTGGAGTATCTGAAGCAATGAGATGGGAGGGAGAGGATCCATAAACATGCCCAACAAGGTTGTAAAATCGCAGGTCATTAAGAAAGATGTGGCGCCACAATAAGTAGTTATTCAGATCAAGTACAATCTTTACCAATATTTTGATATTGGGGATAGTAGGAACTGTGTTGGAGTTAATTAGTTGAGAGGAAGAAGAAGAAATAGTAGGTGAAGAGGATTGAGAAGCCATAGTGTGGTAGGAGTTGGAAAAGTAATTTGGATTTTTTTTTTTTTTTGAAGAGAAAAGAAAAGAGCGGCAGAATAGGTAAGACTAGATGCTTGTAATTGATAGGAAAATTCCCAAAGGTTAATAATCAACTACATGATTAGAGTTGAGAGTTTGGATCGTGTGGCCTAACTGATACTCCCTCCATTTCACTTTATGTGTCATAGTTTGACTCGGCACAATGTTTAAGAAATAAAGGAAGACTTTTGAAACTTGTGGTGTAAAATAAGACAAGAATGTTTGTGTGGTTGTAAATCATTTCAGTAATGACAAAACTGTAATTTTGAAGTTAAATTGTTACCAAATTTAGAATGCTGTCATTCTTTTTGGAACAGACGAATAAGGAAATGCTACCACATAAAATGGAACGGAGAGTACCATGTAGAAGGATAATATTAGAAGAGATGATATGACTTATGAGAATGGCTTGACTGATTTTCATTACTTGATCCTACACTTATACATGTGTACATCAAATATCATATCTAATCTATTAAATAAGAATATTTCCCAAATCATTCTAATCCTATATTTACACAAAAATATTCTACATATCAAAATCATATCCAAGCATATCAAAACTGAATCATAGGTGATATTCTATCATATGTTTCCCTTGGCATGCCTAGAAGATCATCCTCAATTTGAGAGTAAATATAAATGTAAAATAATGTAATATATTATATTACACAAACATGCGCGCACACACACACACAATTGTATGCATATGTGTTGGCAATTTTCTAAATAGTAGATCATCTTCAATTTCATAGCAAATATAATTGTACAATAAGGTAAAATACGCTCACACACTGTGTGCACGTGGCAATTTTATTTTAGCTTTTAGGAATACATTAATAATATAATACACATCAACAAAGAGCACTGACTTACAAATGAATTGCAAGTAAAACTTCTTCTTAGAAGTCGAGTGATAATAGAGATCAAAATCCGTAAAACCTGGCTGATTGAGTTCCTCGTCGGGAGCAGCAAATTAAAAAAAAATGCAATGAAGCAGTGGCAAAACAGAACGTCTAGATGAAAGTAGCCATGTTTTGTTTTCCTCGTGAATAAATCGATAGTTGGTAGTGCGCTAATCTAATACGTTGTCAAAGTTTAATGCCTAACTCTCCCTTTTTATGCTACTATTTATAGCAGCAACAAATGGAGGAATGAACTTCTTTTGCATCCAAACTGAAAAGGTGGCAACGATTCTATAAGATCGTTAATTAGTTTGCTTCCCTTTTAACCAATTAGCCCTTTATTTTAATTTAAGAATGGAATTTAGGATATTTAAAGGGATAATTTAGTAATCTAACTTTTACTATTTTTAAGTACATATTTTTATAGTAGTATATGATGATGATATAACAAGAATTAATTCTCGAGATATGAAGCGTTAAGTTAACAAATCCTAAATGATTTAAGTTTTTCAATTAATAGTAACATGATAACAGAAAAGCATATAGAGAATATATTAAAAGTTAAAGAAATTAGAAGATTAAAGAAACTCACTGAATATAAAATATCTAGCATGTTTTCAAAAGTATAAGCAAAAGAAAAGTGTTCAAGTTATTAATCAGGAGATACAAATCAGCGACAAGGTCTTTTAACTTTTAAACACTTTATATCCCTATAACAATATACTCTGCTTGAGTTCACATATGCGGTTTGGGGAGGGTAGGGTGTACGTACACCTGACCCCTACTTATGGAGACATAAAAGCTGTTTCGGACAGATCCTCAACTTTGAAAAAGTATTTTTAAAACAAGTTTGAAAAATATAAAATTGAAAAAGCAAAGAAGAAAAAATACTGAAGAAAATAAAAGTATTGGCAACAGATAATAACAAAGATAATCAAAATAAAAGAAACAACAATAGTAATATAATAAAAGAATAAGACAGTAATAGTAATAAAAAAATAATATTGCTAAGGAACAGAACAAGCAAATGTGCTCTAAAAACCCTATCATTATAAGACTACTTTCTAAGAATTGTTATTATCTTTAAGGAAAATGTTCGACTACCTCATAACCTTCTATCCTAATCTTTCAATTACATGCTCTCCTATTTAAGGTTATGTCTTTGATGAGCTGAAGATGTGCGATGTCTTGTCTAACCACCTATCCTGATTCTTTTTTGGCCTAAATCAATAACTTCTAAGGCCTATTACAGCCACCTCTAGCGCTTCCTCACTGAAGCATATGTGCTCTTTTGTTTCACATATTTGAACTCTTAGCTTTGCTTCTCTCATCTTGCCCATCACGGAGGACACTCCCACATTGCCCTATATATTTTCATTCCTCATATCTCTTCTAGTACGTATGCCCATACATCCATCTAGACATTCTCTTTTCTGCTGCTTTCATCTTCTGAATGTATGTGGTCATGACTTTCTTGTCATGACAACACTCTGCCTCATACAACATGGTCTAACAATCACTCTATTGAACTTACCTTTAAGTCTTGGTGGCACATTCTTATCGCATAGGACACCAGATGTGAGCCCTCTATTTCATCCATCCTTCTCCAATACGATGTGCATCGTCTATCTCTCAATTTCGTTGATGTATTGACCCAAGATACTTCAAGTTTTCTCTCTTAGGAATGATATATGTATCAACCCTCACTTCCATATTCAACTCCTATTATATGCCATTAAACTTGTACTCCACACACTCCATCATCGTCCTACGCAACGTAAAATCTTTAGACTGTAGGATTTGTCTCCAAACCTCCGGTCTATCCTTAGCTCCGCCATGTGTCTTGTCAATCAATTCATATAAATATAAACTTATTTTTAAATGCCAAATAATATAATCTAATAATTTTGGAAAACTGAACTAAGACATTAAAAGCATTAACAAGTTATGACTTATGATAAAAAATTAAGTTAACTACTCCCAAAAGAAACGTTCCAATGCATTTTCATGACACTCTCAATTATTGAAAAACTAGTACTCAGTGGCGGAGCTACAACCACTTGATGGTGGTCAAGCGACCATCATTCAGCAGAAAATTCTACGTTTTATATAGGTAAATTGTTAAGCCATAAAGGCTATATGATATATTGAATACCATTTGAACAAGCAAGAACGATAGTACAGATGGAAAGGGTGTTCATGAATTATATGATTGTGTGTTCGAATCCTACAAGCACAATTTGTTATCCTTTTTTGCAACACTACAAATGGACCTATGCTAAGCCAGGGTAGCCCATTTGTATCAGTTTTCTTTTGGTTATTCAATTGAAGATAGCCACACTCCATTTGACATATCCTCGCTTCTACATGGAAGGAGAGTGCATTTCGTTTAGTTTTTTAATTAAAATATATTGATAAAAGAAATTTACTTTTGAAACAAATTATACCAGATCTGTTTGATATTCTCTATTTATTAATCAATAAGGGCAATAACAAAGTGTACTATTATAAGATTATTTCAAATAAAACCACATCTGCTATAATTGACATAAAAGCCAAGCAATCTGAGTCCTATATTTGGATGAGCATTATTAAAGCTGACCAGATCGGTAAGGAAGGAACATCTTGGTTGGTAGGACATGGATCCAATATTCCGTGGTGGACATGCAAATAGATATATCCTAAAACTACTCTAAGATCCTTGATCAATGGACCAATCCCATTTCATCTATTAGATAAAACAATCAAAGATATTCTAACCCCAACATTGTGGAACTTATCCAACTATCTTTTGAATTTCCACCCCATATAACTAGCCAAATTTTCAACATAATATAGAATCATTAATAGAAATTGCACGGTAAATTCCATTGGAACCTTTCTCAAGATAGATCCTTCACCACTAAATCAGCCTACAATTTATATATCACACTAAATTCCAAACCCCCTCTTGAAACCATTACATTGGCTTTAGAAATTACATATTCCAAACAAGATTAAATACTGTATGTGGTCTTTCCTACACAACAAACTTCCTACAATACAAAACCTCAGCCATAGAAATATTACTCAAACTGATTGTTGTAAATACTGTCCTTCAATTCCTGAATCTTCATACCATATCTTTGTGGATTGTCCTAAACTAAGTAAAGATCTTTGAGACTATCATCAGCTACGTCCACCTCAAAACCTTTTTGGGTTAAAAGCTTGTGCAAACGCAAAGAAACTCATCCAAGATTAAAGGGAATCCCGTTTGGAACTTATATTCCTTTTGCATTATGGATAATATGAAAGACAAGAAAAAAAAATATTTGAAAATTCATCCATAAAAATAAACATTCCTTCGATTATGAGACAAGCAGGAGAATTTTGGTATATCAATAATACTCCATTAAGGAAAATACTATGAGAAGTATTTATATTAAATGACAACCTTTAGATAAAGGATATTATAAGCTCACCACGGATGGTGCCTACAACCCAACAGAGACCACAAGGGGAGCAGGAGGTGTAACTAGTGATTGGCAAGGATCATGACAGATGGGCTTTGCTAAACATCTTTCGAAAAGCTCGGTCATTCATGCAGAAATAATGGCACTGTATGAAGGACTACGAATAGCAAAGATGCATAATCTTCAACCACTTCAAGTGGAAATTGACTCTAATGTCCTACTACTCATGTTTCAAGGAACCAACAAAATTTATTCTAATATTTTATATGATTGCAAGTACTTACTTTCTAACTTAGGATGCATTGAAGTCAGACGTATATACAGAAAAGTGAATTTTTGTTGCTGATTTATAATCTAAACATGGCTTAAATGCTACCTGTATCCCTATGGTATATTTTAGTCTAGCACCTAGCTTTGTTATGTATGAACTAGATCTCAACTCTTCTTCTCATCTATGAGAAAGAAAGGGTCAGTTTTATAACTTTGACCAATGATGGTATTATATATTAATGTATTTATTAGCAAAAAAAAAGTAACATATGTAAATTATGCTTTCACTAATAGAATTTCATTGTCGACTTATTTTATCTTATTTTTGATTTAAACAATTATTAGTTCTATTGAATTTTTTTTATAATTGACACGACTCGAATTTTCGACTAGGCCGTGCGGGCACCCGACATCCTCCCCTAGACCTGTCCGGCGAACCCTTACAAACTGATTTACGAAAGCAAATATAAATCCAATTTTCAAATAACAATTAGACTTAGAAAAAGCATAGATATACTAATACTCTAAGCTGTACAAAAGAAATTACAGCTGACTACCCAACTTACTAGGTTTAGGGCTATCCAGACAGACATCTAAGAATAAGAATAAAGTATAAATATCTCCTGAAGGGAGAAAAATACACATGAGATAATAAACATAAAACTGGTGGCCATACTGAACAAAAGCTGGCTCACTCTGAAAGCTGAAGTCGTCTTCGCTCCTCAACAACGTGGTGAACTCAATCTTGGAGCGAACCTGCCGAAATGAAATAACTAGACAAGAAACAAACAACAAATAAGGGTGAGTCAAAAGGACTCAGTAAGTAGGGCCAGACTAGCCACCTCAAAGAATAGGATAGCTAGCCGGGGAGAAGAGCTAAGCAAATACAGGCCAGAAACGCATATAATTAAAGCGTATAAACCAATTCGGAACACAAGATAGCCAGAAACATAAAGGCAAACTGAAATATCTCCACAACATGGTATACATATCGTATATACAAAACACAGCACAATAGTCATACAATAGTCAACATACGGTTCAATGAAATGGGATGAATGTTGTATTATGCAATGGAGTCACATGTGCCAAATGAATGGAGTAGAATCCTCCTACTCCAGGACGGAATCCTCCTACCCTCAACATGATGAAATGGAGCAGAATTGCCCTGCTCCAAGGTGGAATCCTCCTACCCCTCAATATGTGCAATAGAGCGGAATCCTCCTGCTCCTAGGGCAGAATTCTGCTACACTTAATATGATACAATGGAGCGGAATCCTCCTGCTCCATTGGCGGAATCCTCCAACACTCAATATGTGCAATGGAGTGGAATCCTCTTGCTCCTAGGGAGGAATCCTCCTACCTCAATATGATACAATGGAGCGGAATCCTCCTACCCCTAAATTTGATGCAATGCATAACAAGAAAATGTAATACATATGAATACTGTATTATGCTATAATAACTCTTCACCGGTGGGGGACTGGTCACGCCTAACTACGCCCTATAAAAGGGACTAAACAGTCGCGAAAAATATAGCTCGGTATTTTGACAACGCTCAACGCACACCTCAAATTGAGGTATGAACAGTCATCGCAGTATAATTTACCCAACTAGGAGTCGGGGTCGAATCCACAAGGAACAAAGTGATGCGATTAAAGTAGCGGAGGAGTTAAACCTATTTGACTAAGCATAACTAGGATAACAAGATCATGAAACAATATTAACAACTACAAACTACACTAGGAAAGCAAGTAAAGGTGATCAATGGCCTTCTCGCAACCAAGGAGGACAAGATTATGAGCCTAGGATGCAAATATAGTACGGGGTTTATATATTATGGCCGAGTTGTTCTAATGTAATCCCTAGAATCCTTTTGGTCTAGAAGAGATTTACCTCAACGACGCTTGTCAAAGCATGGTTAAGCATATAAATCACTACCCATTACCCGAGGAAAGAAGACCTCTTCCGAGCGTAACTTCTTTTAGATGAGTTAGTCTATAAAATAGACTATCAACCCAAATCCTCGCTAGCTTCACTTTTCTACACTAACTAATCTCTCCCGAGTCTTTAATTAGCAAAGTAGACATGTAACTCAACTGTCGCGAGCACAAAAGTCAAGCAATCAAAGCAATAGAAGCTAGATAATCAAAATTCAATAATATAAAATCCTAGTCATGAATCATTCATATATTCATGTCCAAAAGCATACCAATTAATAATATGAGTAGTCATGAAATATATTCACAATATCAAGTCTTCAATAACATCAACAACACCAAATATATTAAATACAAAGTATGAAAGTAAAGAAAGGAATACAAAGAGTTGAGAAATTCTCAATGTGTTGCTCCAAATCTTCACTCTCTTGGTGTTCTTGTTGATTGATCCTTGCTCCAAGATTGAAAAATTGGCCAAAATATCATGAAAATATGATGAAACTATGTATTTATAATACCTAAAGTAGATACCAAGTTTTTTTCAAAAGTATCCCCAAGTTAAAAGGGAGAAAATCTGATTTTTTGCCTCATAGCCACTGTTCTCCCATGTTTTTGATAGACTAGCCACTTTTCTTCAAGTTGGCTTTTTTTTACTTGTTTTCTTTACAATCTCTTCCAAAACTCAATCCACCTACAATATGCAATTAAATCATGATAAGTGCACTTATTTCATCAATTTAACACAACAAAAGCTCAAGTATAAGTATATAATGTGTGGCATTTTAGCCACACATCACACCCCCAAACTTAAACTATTGCTTGTCCTCAAGCAAAGCACACACTACAAAATTTGAAATTGCATTTCGATCATTTAAGCACACACACATATGTCCACAACAAGTCAAAAACTAATTTGTAGCTCAGCAACTATGACATAGGTTGGTAACAATAATTAAGCCAGCCATGTGAACTACACTTTTTTTTCAAATCACTATATTTCCAAAACTAAGTGCTCATAAATGGTGCAAATCAAAAGGCAATTAAGTCATGACACAAGACTTCAAAGTTTTTCTCTTCATCACAAGAGCTTACTTCTTTGTTCGCTCAATCTGAATTGAAAAATGAAACAAAGTCCTCTGTAACAAGTAAATTCGCATCAAGAAATAAATAAATAATCAAGACAAGAAGATATTATAACAACTGTAGTATTTGATTTCAATATATGATGAGTAGTACAATCTCTATAATTCCTCTGATTCGTCTTTTCAACTATAAATATTACAAGTAGAAATCCAAGGGCTTTTGAGCTTGATCCTGAATATCTTCCTTATAATGAATTTGTAGAAATAAATCCAAAGGCCTTTGAGCTTGATCTTGAATCTTCCTTATAATGAATTGGTAGAGATAAATCCAAGGGCCTTTGAGCATGATCTTGAATCTTCCTCTTGATGAACTTGTAGAGAAATAAATAACTCCTTGAAGATTTATAGCAATTTGCAGCCTTTGATCCACGAGTTCGTTATTGTTTTTTGTTATGAATTCCTCCTTCTGATTTCTCATTCTCACAAATGAGGGATTTGGCTCCTTTATATAGATTTGTGGTGGAGAAGCCACCAAGAAACCCTAACGGGCCAAGGCCTGTGGACCAACCAATCAGATTTAAGATGTGACAAGGCTGCATTTTATTGGTTAGAACATGTCACTCGTCCGCGTGGCGCATATTTATTTGCCTTTTGGACTTCACTTGGATTGCCACATAATTTGGCATATGACACGATCCTATTGGCCCATTCATTTGACTTGGCGCCATGTCACTTGACATGTGGCATTGATTTGGGCCTCTAGGATTTAGCCTTGGGCTAATAAAGTGGGCTCATCATTTGTGGCCCAATGAAATTTGACTTTATATTAAATCCAACCCAAATACACTAACCCATTTAATTTATTTGGACTAATATTTCTCGAATTTAATATATAGCCAAATTTATTTTATGGATTTAAATCCAATAAAATTTACTTGTCTACAAATGCCCCCTACTTCAAGGCTTGTCGATGTCGAACTTGTAGATATTTGAAGTCTAGGCTTGAAGTAAATTTGTTTTAGTCTATGTTGGCCGCTTCGAATCAATGACCATAAGACTGGCTACTTGATTGACTATATCCCAGTTAGCAGTTCACACATGGCTACTTATTAACAAGTTGAGAACTGGCTGCTTCTAGTTAGCAGTCCTAAAGGTTGCTATTGGTCAAAATCCCTCCAAAGTTACGTTGAACAAAGATAAACGCCAATAAGCTTGTTACTGCCAACTTATTTTCCTATTTGACATGAAAAAACAATCCATGTCAATTCACCGCCCCTATGCATTTGAGTTCTTGTAGCATTCTAAAACCTTGACAGCTCAACGTAAACTATTGCTATCTCTGCAGATCTGAATTTTAGTTGGACTTCAACTTTTCAAGAGAGCTGCTTCCATATGAGGAGACCGAGTTGGTGTCAAACATAGATTCCTTACTGGATGCAAATTCTAATTTGTGAAGCCGCCTTGGAGCTCTATAAAAACCATGGGAGTAATGTACTTTCAATGCAAACCCTTTTGGTGATTACAATAATAGTTAGCCGTGAGGCCTCAATTCTTTGGCTCTTTTCAAGGTAACTACTGTATCTCTATCTTCGTTTTTTTTTTTATGCATTGTTGCAGCTATTTTGTTTAAAACAGTAAGCTAGCCATCTTTAATAACTCATACTTCATAGTAAGATTTAAGATTAGGTGTACCCATTTTATCTCCATCTATATCTTTGATCCCTTTTTAAAAACAATTGCAGTACTTAAAAGTACTATTTATGTTCCCAACCTTATAGCTCATGATGGTTAGATTAGCAGACTCAATCCCTTTTTTTTAAATACTGCTTTTGATCATAAAGTGCTAGCACGACTTCTAGAGCGATCACAATAAGTGATTTGTTTAGCTTGCGTCTTGAGAAGGAGACTCGTTTTCCTTCTAACTAGCTACTTGTACTTCTGTGTTATTGTCCATTTGCTTGTTGCATGCTTTGCTGAATTTTTTTTCTTGAAAATCCGTTTGTCGCACGTTTAATTAGCCCGATAACTGCTTCTCTGCTGCAAGTTCGAACAGTAAGCTTCCCCTTCCCCTTGTACTTTCGCTTTTGTTTGTCTTTCCGTCTCTTTTGCAGGTTAACACGTTGTTGTGGAACAAACTAAACAAAATGGCAGCAAGAGTTTGCCCTGCTCGATATTGCGAAAACAAAGTATAATTTTCTTTTTTGCGATATCTACTATGGTGCGAAGAGATAGAACCTCCAATAGAATATAGAGATATATTCTACAAGGATATATATTCATCAATGGCGTGCATTATTGTATCCCTCCATGGTACAACGACGCAGTCTTCTATGGCGCGGAGACATGATCTTCTTTTACAAACTTTGCTCCATTTGAACCACTGATTCCATACCCATCAAGATGACATATCCACTTAATTATTAATGATTATTATGCAACATTGTCTCTGATTATTCCCTATGCTTTGCACTAACACACTTATTTTTATGCGCGCACAGCTCAAATATGGTTCACTTCAGAGATTCTGCTTCTTCCAGGCCTAAGTGTCTCGTTATTTCAAACCACAAAGGTGACAAGATGGAGACTCGATTGTCAATTGACACACCACTAGTTGGGCAATATGCATCTACTTGGCCATCATTGACTGATCCATTCCCTTCACTGGATTGGACTCTTGAATATTGTAGTCGTCCTCCAAAGGCGTGGTCTCTTTGCTCTCCCAATCATCGCGACACCAATATTGTGAGTCCTCTTCCATGCTTAGGACGACGAATCCTCAAAGGAGAAATCAATTAGAGTGACACTTTATCTTTCAACGGCGAATTCCACTTCATTCCCGACTATTGGGAGTGGGTAGACGATGTCCTCTATAGATGCCAAAATACTTTGAAAGCTACAAATATTTATGATGCTGTATATGCTTCAATGTTTACATATGATCGCAACACAAATATTATGCAAGCTTTTTACGAGGCGTGGTGTCTGCATACAAATACTTTGCTTACTTCGCATGGGGAGCTATCCATATCTCTTTGGGATTTATATACGATTGGCGGTCTTCCTATGATAGGATTTCCTTATGAGGAAGCCGTCCCAAATACTGAGGAACTTACAAGAACAAATGACAAAGACAAAAGATTCCTTGCACTATCATGTGAGCACTTGTTTGACGCCTTCCATCAGCTTCAAGAGGGAGATAGCAACCCAACTGTCCCTGTGACTAAATGGATACAATTTTGGAGCAACAAGGCTACCAAGCACCATCAACCTCCATTAAGGAAAGAAAAGAAGGTTGTTCGTCCCAAGGCAACACATAATCCTTCTAAAGGCGTCAGTAAAGTTGTAGCTAACTGGACGAGCGCCGAAGAGGCATTATTTGCTAAACTTGGAGCTAAGGGCCATAAGAGAGATGAGACATACTTGGCTGCCTTTTTAGCCTGCTGGTTATGTACTTTCGTGCTACCTTCTAAGGGAGGTGATTTCATTCGGCCTGGGACTTTTAAAGTTGCGAGCTACCTAGCAAGCGGACGAAAAATTGGCCTTGCAGTCCCGTTCCTGGTTAGCATCTACAAAGGTTTAAATATGATATTAGAATTTTCGCAAATTGATTCTATTGATGTTTCCTTCCTAGCCCATTATTTGTATGGATGGTTGGCCCACTACTTCAAAACTCATTATGCGTTACCCAATGGACCGACTATTCCTCTTATGACTATATATTCGGGCGAAGGTGGTGCCAAGTATTTTGAGAAAGATGAGGCGAGGACGCGTATTCACAAAGGTGATGTTGCTATATGGCTTTCTACGACGCCTGAATGACTTAGCCCGTTTCATTATCATGATAATATCAGTGCGCAAGAGTTGGATAAATTTACTTCATGAGCCTTCGATCAAACTATCTTCCGCTGAGAGATGGACACTCTTTCATTATTGAACCTTATAGTCCTCACCGTTTCAGCCGACAATTTGGTTTCCTTCAAGATGTCTCAGGTTACTTGATTCAGGATCTTCGCACGGCTTCTTTGGAAGAAGGGATTAGATTTGCAAGGCTTTGTGTGATGACCAACTCCAAATCAAGGGCAATTTTTCCTCCTGTCACATCCAGCATGAAAAAATCATATGCATTCATGCGGAAACATCATTCATCTAATTATACATCTTGGTGGAATAAAGTGCATGGAAGCTTTCTGGAAGACAATATGCAATTCTTGGTGAATGCTGGTGGACCGACCGTAAGTGCACCCTTGGAGGATATAGATCAAGAGCACAGCAAGAAGGTCTTAGTGGTTGACGAGCCTCTTAATTTGAAGGTTAAACGCTCAGGACATCGTAAAGTCCAAGGAAAGGAACCCCAAGTCCCTACAGAGGTGCCAAAAGAAGAAATACTTGTTCAAGACCATCAAGGGGACAACGAATTTCCTTCACTGAATGATCATCTCAAGGATGCTCAATCTCCCAACAAAAGATCCTCCCAAGATAAAGATGGGAGCAGCAATAGAGATCGTTGTTGGAAGCATAACAAAGCGCGTGTAGAAAAGCTGGAAGACACTAATGAAAGTGCAGTTGAAGTTCATAGCACTGGAAGTCTTTCAAAGACACTGATAGTTTGCAGCGAAAAAGTAACAATTTCGAACTTCTCATTTTAAGCCATGCTCAAACAACTTGGGTAATTAACTTTTTTTTTTTGTGCAGGAAAATGGTGCTGAACATTCAACTAAGCTGGATGAAGAAGTATTTCTGCTCGCCAAGATGGGGGATTATCAAGGTCACTTTCCAATTCCAGTAAGGCTCCTCTCGCACCCTCAAAGTCAACTACTGGCATATCCATTTTTGAAGGAATGAGCGTTGTCTTTAATCGAAAGAAGAAATATATTTATGGTCTTTGGGAGGACATCCGCGACAGTCTCTCTGAAATTAAATTTGACTCCATTTCGAAATTTGAGGAGGAGATCAAGCCAATTTTTGAAGAAATGCAGGAATCGAATATCACTGATTTTTCACCTTTGAAGAACTTGATGGACTCCTTTTTAGAGCTTGCTACTTCATATAATCAGGAACGATCCAACTTGGCTGATAGGACGAGCGAAGCTAAGAAGCTAGAACTACTTTCGGATGCCAATGAACGTCTTAAATCATTCAAGTTAGAAGAAACTGAGAAGGTTGAGTTAGTCTCTTCGAATCAAAAGTTGCTGACATCCACCAAGATTAAGCTGAAGAAACTACAAAAAGAGAAAAAGCGTCTTGAAGCTATTATCGAGGCTGCTCAAAAGGAGATTGAGGAGATAAAATCAAAAGCTTCATCTGTTGAGAATGAGATCTCTTCATATGATGGCATGGAGTTGTTGACTGCTGACGATACTGCTCATTTGGAAGAAAAGCTGGAGCGCGTAGAAGCTAGCCGCCAAGAGTTGATCCGCTACGAGTTATCTCTAGATAAGGCTATGCACATCATTTTATTTTGCTTTCTCTTTTATTGCACTTGATTAAATAGCAGATATTTTAATAATAAATAAGATTCTCTTAGTGGCTATGGATTATGTTGCATCCCTTTGATTGCGCCTTTAATATTTTTCTTTCTATACAGCATTGCGCACTTGTAATAGAAAATTCATATCTTGATGCATGAATGTCCAATTCAAGATAACTTAATCTTTATAGAAAGAAGACTCGAAGATCTACGGGATATCCAAAATTCAGATACAACAAACTTCAAGAGCATTCTGGGTGAAGTTTTTTGAATTTAGTTTTAATTTCTATCGCATTCCGATCCTTCAGCGCTGCGCGATCCCACCAAAATATTTATAACTCAACGCAGGCGTATCCGAATTGCAAGACGTTTAACTTTCTAGAAAATAGACTTCCAGAGCTAGGATATATCCAAAATGTAGATGTATACAACTTAAGAATTATTCTAGATGAATTTTTGAAGTCCGCCTTTGATTTTCATCTCGTCCAGACTTGCATGTTCGCGCAGCTTAGGAAAAATATTCATAACTTGTAGAATATGAGTCCGAATTACAAAGCGTTTAACTTTCTAGAAAATAGACTTCAAGAAATAAGATATATCAAAAGTTCATATGTATACACCTTAAGAATTATTTTAGATGAATTTTTGAATTCAGCCTTTGTTTTTCATCCCGTCCAGACTTGCATATTTGCGCAGCTTAGGCAAAATGTTCATAACTTGTGGAATATGAGTCCGAATTGCAAAGCGTTTAACTTTCTAGAAAATAAACTTCAAGAGCTAAGATATATCCCAAATTCAGATGTATACACCTTAAGGATTATTCTAGATGAATTTTTTAGTTTCCGAATTGCAAAGCATTTAACTTTCTAGAAAATAGACTTCAAGATCTCAAGTATTCATTGAATTTGTCTTGAAGAATGCCTTGATCTTGACTTCGGAATCTAAAATAAGCTGCTATTAATCCACCTTACTCCTTGGGGTTGCAACCTTTGATACTAAAAACTTGATACTCAAATAGATTCATGGAGCAAGACATGGGAGAGAACTCTTCTCCCTCTTCCTCCTTCATATGTGAAAGGATTAAGATGGTATCATCACGTCATGCCGAGCCCACCTTGTTTTGTTTATGCGACTGAACTTAGAATGAAACTCTAAGCTGCCTAGGTACCCCGGTGAAGAGGATCAAGTCATTACGTAGTTCGGTACAAGTGGATTTTTTTTGGTATCCTAACTTTTGCCTAGGCCGCCTCTTTTGAGGTTTTCAACCTAGCAGAGATTTTTTTTTATTTGGCCGTGTACAATTTATACTCTTACGGGCCATGAGTAACTTGCAGTTTATGCTCGTGCGTCAAGGAGCGATCTTCTTCATGGATAGTATCTCTTCAAGAATTTCCCGTTAATGGGACCGATTTTTTTTCCGTTAACATCAATACGCTTATAAATACCACTTGAATAAGCTTCTTGCACAACATATGGCCCGTCCCATTTTACAGTGAACTTGCCCCCAGATTTATGGGAGGTGATGATGGGTCTTCTTAATGCAAGAACATGATCACCAACCTGGAAGGACCTTTGACGAACCTTTTTACTGAAGGCACGAGATAACCGAGCTTGGTAACATTCAAGACTTTGTTGAGCTTCAAGTCTTTATTCATCAAGAGCCTCCAACTCTTCAAGGCGCAAGCGAGCATTTTCTTCATCAGTGAGCCCTTCTTGGATAGCAAGTCGTAGCGATGGTATTTGATGCTCAAGTGATAGGACTGCTTCAACCCCATAAACAAGTGAGTAGGGAGTTGCCTGCGTTGGTGTATGATGTGTCGTCCTGTATGCCCATAAAGCTTCTTCCATCCTATTATGCCAATCTCGCTTGGACTTGGAGACAACTTTGCTCAACAAGTTGCATAAACTCTTGTTGAATGCTTCAACTAGACCATTAGCGGCAGAATTGTACATAGAAGACTTACGCTGCTTGAAGCCAAAGAGATCACAAATACTATTCATCAACCTATTGTCAAATGGCTTACCATTATCCGTTATTATATAACGAGGAATACCAAAGCGGTTGATGATGTTTACTCGGATAAAGTTTGCAACCTTCTCTTTCTTCACTTCCTTAAGAGCGACGGCTTCTGCCCATTTCGAGAAGTAATCAGTTGCAGCAAAAATGAACAAGTGTCCTTCAGAAGACTTCGGCAACGGTCCGACAATGTCTAGCCCCCAAGCGTCAAATGGCCAAGATGCGACGGTCGGGTGTAACACTTCTGGTGGTTGATGTATAAAATTTGCATGGAGCTGGCAAGCTTTGCACCGTCGAGCATGGTCCAAACAATCCTTTACCATCGTTGGCCAATAATATCCCATCCTTTTTATGTGGAAGTTGAGTTTCGGCCCAGACTGATGTGATCCACATACCCCAGCATGCACTTCTTGCATAGCTTGAAGCGTTTCATCTTTTCCTAAACATCGCAAGAGCACTCCTTTAAATGATCTTCTATATAGAGTATCTTTGTAGTAGAGGAAGCGTGGAGCTCGGCAGCGAATTTCAGTTCTCATTCTTGGATTTTCTGGCAGTATCCCATGACTCAAGTAGTTAATGATAGGTTGCCGCCAGTCTTCCTCATCGACTTCAGAAACGGCAACAAGATGTTGGAGATCATTCCTTTCAACCTCGTCATTGTCTAAAGGTGGTACTATCCATTTTTGGCAGATAGTAACTTTCGTCTGATTTGGTAGGGCAAGTGTTGAAGCTAGATTTGCTAGGGCATCAACTTTCTTATTATCCCTCCTTGGCACATGCTGAAGAGTTACATCACCAAGCCATCCTATCATCTTCTGTGCATAATCGTAATAGGGACGCAACTTGGGCTTCTTTACCTCGTAGCTATCTAGAAGCTGATTGATCACCAACTTAGAGTCTCCAAAGACTTGCAACTGCAATTGTTTCATGTCGACGGCCATTTCAAGCCCAAATATGAGCGCTTGATACTCTGCGACATTATTGGAGCAATGTTGAGTCAAGGCGAAGGAATATGGCAATACTTCTTCTTGGGGCGTTACAAAAATTACTCCAGCATCAGCTCCATCACGATGTGAAGCTCCATCAAAGTACATCTTCCAAGACGGTTGAACTTCGACGAACATTGCATCTTCATCAGGTAACTCATCAGTCAGCTCCCAACCATAAGGAATTTGATGATCTGCAA
This sequence comes from Petunia x hybrida, assembly GCA_037355625.1. Taxonomy (NCBI): domain Eukaryota; kingdom Viridiplantae; phylum Streptophyta; class Magnoliopsida; order Solanales; family Solanaceae; genus Petunia; species Petunia x hybrida. Next base: position 745,797 of record JBBBVM010000045.1, read on the forward strand.
AAAAATCTGCCAGTGCTTGTCCTTTGACTGCCTTTTGAGGGATATATATAATCTCAAATTGTTGAAATTGGAGATACCATCTTGCCAATTGATCACTATGGACGGGCTTTGACATGACAAACTTGACGGGATTTTCTCTAGAAACCAGTCGTACGACATGAGCTTGAAAGTAATGCTTCGACTTTTGAATGGAGAAGACTAGTGCCAAACATAACTTTTCGATTGGCAAATACTTCAGCTCATTTGGTGTCATCATTCTACTCAAATAATAAAGTGAATTTTCCTTTCCTTCGCTATTTTCTTGAGCCAAAAGTGCCCCCACTAACTTTTCTTGTGCTGCAATATATAATATCAACGGCTTTCCAGGTATTGGAGCTGCTAGCACGGGAGGCTTCATTAAGTAGGATTTGATGCTCTCGAAGGAATTGCTGCAAGCTTGATCACATTCGAAAGGAGTACCCTTCTTCATTAGATGACTGAACGGCTAACACCTCCCAGCTAGATTTGAGATGAATCTCCTAAGGTAAGCTAGCTTTCCTTGCAGACTTTTCAATTTATGGAGATTTCTGGGCTCGGGCATCTTTACAATTGCATCTGCTTTTGCTTGATCAATTTCAATGCCTCGATGTCGTACGATAAAACCAAGATATTTACCAGAAGTAACTCCAAATGCGCATTTCAAAGGATTCATTCGAAGTTGGTACTTTCGCAACAACTCGAACACCATTCTCAAATCTTGCAAGTGATCCCCCTTTCTTCTAGATTTTACCACCAAATCGTCAACGTAGCACTCTACGTTCTTATGAAGCAAGTCATCAAAGATGTTCTGCATAGCTCTTTGGTAAGTTGCTCCGGCATTCTTCAAGCCAAAAGGCATCACCTTGTAGCTATAAATACCCTTAGGAGTTCGGAACGCCGTGAATTCTTCATCTTTAGGTGACATACGATTTGATTATAGCCGGAGGAGACATCCATAAAAGACATAGCCTCATAACCAGTAGTGGCATCGATCATGAGTTCTGGGATAGGCAGTGGAAACTAATCTTTAGGACATGCATTGTTGAGATCCCTAAAATCGATAAAAACTCGAATTTGGCCATTCTTCTTCCTTACAGGGACTATGCTTGAAATCTATGTGGGGTACTTGACTTCGCGAATAAACCAGCCTCAATGAGCTTGTTGACTTCATACTCTATAAAAGGGACTAAATCTGGTCTAAAGTCACGTTGGGCTTGTTTTACGGGACGAGCGCCACTCTTGACTGCGAGATGATGAACTGCCACTTTTGGGTCCAAGCCAGGCATCTCTTTGTAACTCCAAGCGAAGACATCTTTGTACTCTTTCAACAGCTCCACATAAGAATTTTCTTCATCGGCTGCCAGCAAAGCACTTATATAAGCACGCCTTGAGTTCTCGTCTGTGCCAAGGTTAATTTCTTTCAATGCATCGACTGTTGCCTTTACCCCTTCCTCTAGCTCGGGTGGAGCATCTCTAGCATCTTTTACTTCATGAGGATCATCATTGTTGAATGATATGTGGTGACAACACGAAATATCCTCCAATTCATTTATGATAGATAGAGCACTTTCCTCTTCTAGTGCAATGATGTGATATGAAGATCCCACGCTTTCTCCATCTTCATCAGGCTCCTTTGTGTGGACTATAGTATGAGTTTTAACACATTTTCGCATGAGACTATCAATTGTTCTTCGCGTCTCATTCTTGAAGGGATAAGACACTGACAATATCTAGAAAGGGCATACACTTTCTCATTTTTAGATTTCCTTAGACGCTTGTTCTTCTTATTCAAAGGTCCCAATCTATTAAAGACAGAAGTTTTTGAAGATGGTTTTCCCAATCGATCAAAGATGGAAGGCCTCTTACTTGAAACTTCAGGCTCATCTTCAGCAGTGATGTAATTAACGCTCGCCCTTCTTATAGAGATACAAACCGGTGGAGGTTTCTCGTAACCCAAGCCTTCGCGTGATTTCTTCATGGTACCTTCAGGTAAAAGCTTCCCTAATGTAGATGGCTCATCGGGATCATATCCAGCCTTTGCAAACAACTTGTAAGCATTCGGATCAAACCCCTCATTTGTGCGCTTCGTAGGGAGTTCTTTATTCAACGGTGGGTTTTTACCCACAAAACCACCAAGCAACTTTGAGGTTAGCTTCATTGCATCAATTCGCCTAACGGGGAGAGTTAATCCTTTTAGCTGATCACTTTGGAGATAAGATAACTGGCCTTCTTCTTTCTTCAATTTTGGAACATAGCGGAGCGTAGTACTTATTTTCTATCTTGAAGCTGCAACATTTGCTTTATGCACATTACCTTGACTGAAGAGAATTTGATCTCTATCAGCTACAATTTTTGCTTTACCAGCTGCTACCTCAGCCCTTTTAGCTGCGAGCTCGGCATCTTTTGTTGTTGCTTTGTTATCAGCTTTTACTCCACCCACGACATTCTTCAAGTAGAATTTTGCATCAGTGAAGTGTGCCTCTACTTCGGTAAACGGCTTGTCATCAGCAACGACCGTCTTTTCGACTCCACCCTCATGATATTTTAGGCATTGGTGATAAGTGGATGGAAACACTTTGTTCTCATGTATCCAAAGCCTACCAAGTAAGATATTATATGAAGTTCTTGCGTCGATCACATGCATCCATGCACTTGAAGTCATCTCTCCAATGGTGAGATCCATTTTTAAGGAACCTATAACCATTTTCCCTCCTTGGTTGAATCCTTGAATCAACATGCGACTTTGCGTTAGTTCTTCAGTAGAGATGCCAAGTTCCTTCAGCGTGCGGATAGGCAAGATGTTGACTCCAAATCCTCCATCAATTAAGATTCTATTCACTCTTTGCTCATCAACATAGCCAACCACAAATAAGGGACGATTATGAAGAGTCTCACCAAGTAGAATGTCATTATTTGTAAAGGTGATCTTTGCTTCACAAGTATTTGCTTCCTGGGAGAGGCTCGATAGCTTCTTCTGATTTCATTGGTGGCAACAACTCTGAAGTTTCACTCTTCTCTTCTTCTTTATCAGCATTACAACACGAAGCCTTAGTATCACCCTTAGGAATCTTCGTGCAAAACCAACTTGGAATAAATTCTTCCAAAGTCACAGGCTGACGCGACTTTTGATAGTGGTTAACCTCCACCTTTTCCTTTTGTGGACGTCGAATAGCACTTTGCTTTCTTGTCCTTTTCACCATCTTTTGCCTTGTTGGTTGCTCAGCTGATTCACTGCGTGACTTCATTTTATTGCGCCTCCGCCGAGTCACTAGTATCCAACCTTCATCATCTCCTTGATCAGTTTGAGCTTTACCTTCTTCCAATGATGCTTGCTCCAAGCTCCACACATTTAGTTTGGCGAGTTGTAGCGATTGATTTATTAAGATAGGTTCAAAGTCACAAAACTTGATCATGACTTCATTCTCTTCATATCCTTCAGCGAAGTTGCAGGTAATCACAGGGTCGTGCGAGCCAAACAAGATAGAAACCTGGTTCACATCTTCATTTTCATCTTGCAGTTCAATCTTCCCTTCATTGGCTAATTCCATTATTTTATCTTTGAAGACGAAGCATTTCTCGAGTGAGTGCCCCACGAGTCGATGATACTTGCAATAGTTTGGATCATTCGTCTTTCCAGCTTCGTTGGGACGCTTCATCTCTGGTAGCTCAATGAACTTTAACTCTAGAAGTTCATCAAAAATTGCGGGAACATCGGAATTCAGGAATGTATATTCGCTTTCTTGCATCTCCTTTAAAGTCAACTTTCGACTTGGCTTGTTCTTAAAGGAAGTTGCCTTCACGCTTTACTTCTTTCTTATCTTTGTGGTGAACTTCAAAGGTGCAGCATCAAGATTCATAGATTCTTTATTTTCGGCCTTGGGCGCCACCTTGCTCCATTTCTTGACTTCTTGCTTGTCTTTTCCTAAGCGAGATTCATAGACAGGCGGTCCTTCACTTCCACTGAAAGCGATTCTTAACTCCATATCATGAGCGCGTGTGGCCAACTCCTCAAAAGTCCTAGGCTTTATTCCTTGCGGGATGTAGCGGAGCCCCCAATGCATGCCTTGAATGCACATCTCAATTCCTGAAGCTTCACTGAGTCTATCTTTGCAGTTAAGACTTGCATGCCTCCATCGATTGATAAAATCAATAACTGGTTCTTCCTTTCGTTGGTGAGTATTCGTGAACTCTATCATGCTCACAGTACGCCTTGTGCTATAAAAGCGATTGAGAAACTCATGCTCCAACTCCTCCCAACTATTAATAGAACCAGACTCGAGGTCTGTATACCAATCAAAGGCATTTCCCTTAAGGGAGCGAACAAATTGCTTGACAAGATAATCTCCATAAGTTCCAGCATTATTGCATGTTTCAACGAAATGCGCCATATGTTGCTTTTGATTTCCCTTGCCGTCAAACTACTGGAATTTTGGGGGTTGATAACCAGCGGGCATTTTCAAGTTATCAATCCTTGCAGTGTACGGCTTTGCATATGCGAGAGAAGACTTGGAAGCAACCTCGTACTTATCCTTAATTGTCCCCATAATAATCTCCTTTAGCTGATCAATTGGAATCACTCCATCAGCAGAAACTTGGATTTCCTTAGCAGGTGTCGCTTGCTTCGCTGGAGTATTAATTATTTCTTGAACTTCTGGACGCTTCCCTGGCGCATGGCTAGATTCGCCCTCCATCATGCCTTCCATTTTGTTGATGCGAGCGTCTTGATCTTTGACATAGTTTGTCAAGCTTTCAAGTTGTTCCTCCATCATTAAAGTATTAGTCGCCATCGCTTGCACGACTATTGGAGATGATGGAGAGTAGCATGAATTTTGCCACAGATTAATCCTTGATTTGCCTATGTCCGGCGATACGGTTGGAGATGATCCAGCACTCGAATTATCATCGCATCCTTTCATGATTTTCTTCTTAGATCCAGAAACGCTAAGCCGAGCTAAAGCTCTTTCAACAATTTCAGCAATGTTGCTTTCTTCCTCCAATCCACCAGTAGAGGATCCAACTCCTTTCGAAGATGAAAAATTAAATGTTTGAGTCAATGTGGCCGGCACTTGGAGTGCTTGTTGTCCAAACAAATTTACTTTGTTCCTCGTAACTGGTCTAAAGTTTCCCTTAGTAGCATTCATGATGCTTTCAACTTCAGAGGAGAACTTAGAGTTGGCATCAAGATCATGAGACCAATGAGATTTTGCAGCAGCAGCAACAGATTTGGAGTTGATGTTCTTAGAAGCCATCTCAATATTATTGAACTTTGCGAGTTGAAAAGTTGAGATGAGAGGTAAACATTGTCCCCCTGGGCGTGCCAAAATTTGTAACAAGTAAATTCACGTCAAGAAATAAATAAATAATCAAGACAAGAAGATATTGTAACAACTGTAGTATTTGATTTCAATATATGATGAGTAGTACAATCTCTATAATTCCTTTGATTCATCTTTTCAACTATAAATATTACAAGTAGAAATTCAAGGACTTTTGAGCTTGATCCTGAATATCTTCCTTATAATGAATTTGTAGAAATAAATCCAAGGGCTTTTGAGCTTGATCTTGAATCTTCCTTATAATGAATTGGTAGAGATAAATCCAAGGGCCTTTGAGCATGATCTTGAATCTTCCTCTTGATGAACTTGTAGAGAAATAAATAACTCCTTGAAGATTTATAGCAATTTGCAGTCTTTGATCCACGAGCTCCTTATTGCTTTTTGTTATGAATTCCTCCTTCTGATTTCTCATTCTCACAAATGAGGGATTTGGCCTCTTTATATAGATGTGGGGTGGAGTAGCCACCAAAAAACCCTAATGGGCCAAGGCCCGTGGACCAGCCAATCAGATTTAAGCAGTGACAAGGCAGCATTTTATTGGCTAGAATATGTCACTCGTCCATGTGGCGCATATTTATGGGCCTTTTGGACTTTACTTGGATTGCCACATCATTTGGCATATGGCACGATCCTATTGGCTCATTCATTTGACTTGGCGCCATGTCACTTGACATGTGGCATTGATTTGGGCCTCTAGGATTTAGCCTTGGGCTAATAAAGTGGGCTCATCATTTGTGGCCCAATGAAATTGGACTTTATATTAAATCCAATCCAAATACACTAACCCATTTAATTTATTTGGACTAATATTTCTCGAATTTAATATATAGTCAAATTTATTTTATGGATTTAAATCTAATAAAATTTACTTGTCTACATCCTCAACTCAACTTCACAAGTGCCCTCACCACTTAAACGAGTATCCCAAACACAAGAATGCAATGTCAACACAAATTGGGATCAATAATAGGATGAATTCACTTACTCTCCAAAGAATGTTCACGAATTGAGTCAAAGTACCATAAGCTTGCCCATATTGTAACTCTCCACTAATGGAGAAACACCAAACATTAAATCTATTAGGACTTGATTGGACTTGTAATGAAAGCTCGGAGCCAGGTATGGTAATTTAGGAATATAGTGACTACTAACCACCTTACCAACATATATACATTTCATTCCATCCTTCTTTCACCTCCTTTCACCCTTTTAAACCTCAGTCCTTTTCCTTTATTCTTCTACTTCTTTTTGTGTTTTTCAAGGTCTAAGAAGCCTAAAGCTTTTTTTTTTTTTTTTTTTTTTTTTTTTTAATTTACTTAGTCTAACCTCAATATTTACAAAGGTAAGGTAGACTAATTTTATGCACTTTGTTTCTCTTTTTGCATTTTTCTCAATCTCAATCTTTTTTTTTACATAGCAAGTTCACTAGGCTTCTTAGCACATGATTCATTCAATGGACTCCCCCAAACTTAAGCATTTAGTCTCTATGTAGACATTTCGTTCTAAGGGATCTCAACTTACTTTCAACCACCAACGGATTAATCACACACCGAGTTACCAAATAAACAGCTAATAGGCTCAAAAAGGACAATTAGTAATATTTTAGAAGTAAGGGTATATGAAGAGGTTAAAAAGGGCTCCAAAGAAAGCCTAAAGTCATTTCCAAGTCCGGCACAACTCAAATTTCGTCTTGAGCACAAGCCAGGCAAATTCTAGACCACAATTCAACATGTGAACCCACCATCTAACCTCACACACACATGACACAAGCAAAGCAAGGAAGAAAAGTGTATTCAAGTCCCAATCAAAGGCAATTAAACATCCAAAGTTTACTCAAAGCCTAATGAGTGCTAATTAGTGAATAAAAGAGTCAAAAGTTGAATTTAAAGATCATAGCACAATCTACCAATTTATTTTGCTTTTCAATTTTTGTAAAATAAAATTCACATGGCAAGGATCAAATAGTGGTGGTACCAAACATGCCAAAAGTTGGCTAAGGAGCAAAAATCCACAACTAGTCATCACTATTTACAACTAACTACTAAATTCTAAAAATGCCCGGTTCAAAAGAATTACTTCCTTAGAAAAGAACCATGGAAAAAAAAAAACCAAGGAAGTTATTTCAAAAATTTTATACAAAAAATGGTATTTACAATGAAAAGAGTTGTTCAGACCCAAATGGGGCTCTCGCGGGGAAATTTTGATCACTAGCTATTTTTGGACGCACTCATTGGGGACTATCCACCATTTCAAAATTTATTGAAGAATAGCCAAAAATTCGCGTGCACACTTAAGCTCCATTAGCGTTGGAAAAACACCCCAAACTAGTCCCATAACAAAAAATACTGGGGCTGTGAACAAATTTTGTTCAAAGCCCAAGTATTTTGTTATGGTACTGAAGCTTTATACAAAGTCCCATAACAAAATGCTGGGACCTTGAACAAAACTTGTTCAAAGCCCCAGTATTTTATACTGGGGTTAGTTTACTGAAGCTTCCCAGTATAAATACTGGGATTTGTCCGGAGGTGGCTATTTCTCAGCGAATTTATTTTTTACGGCTACAATTCAATTAGCGCGCGCCAAACAGGCCCCTACACGAAATTTTTATGCTTTCGCACCCAAGTGGGATGCCTACGTATCATACAAAGGTGAATCACATAAAAAGAAGCAACATCCCAAGCGTAGTTCATGGGAGTACTTTTTGTTTTTAAAAGCTTTTCATTTTTTTAATTTTTTTTTGACTAAACAAGATACAATAATGAATTAAAACTCAAAAAAGACAATTCTATCATTAATAAAGAAGTTTTATATTTTTAAAACAAGAAAGATCAATTCTACCAAAGTCATCAAGTTAAAGCACTATCATGTCTATCACAATTCATTAAAAAAAAAACTAGGCTCCTTCCTCCAACTTAAAGTGTTGTCTTGTCCTCAAGGCAACTAAACAATGAAAATGCAAGTTTGAGGGGCTCCCTGGAAATGTGTCTGAATAATCTCTGTTGTAGCTCCACCCTGAACCATTTCAATTAACTGCCAATTGTCCTTTGCTTGTAAAACTTCAAAGTCCAGCTTTTCTGGTTCTATTGGTTCTCTTGCTTGTCAACTCTTATCTTCTTTCTTATCCAACTTTGATCTTGAAGCGCTTGGGCCTATTTAGTGTACCTGGTAAAAGTAAACAGTTAGCGCCACCATCTAGAACTTTGGAATAGCTAGAGAAGAAGTAAGTGGAATAAGGGTATCAGACTTCCCCAATTCTTGATACAAATCAGCTCACACAGATAAAGTCTCAACCAAGCCTTAGAAAAATCATGTCAATGTAATACCATCTCAAGAGAAAGTTAACACCTACAAACTCTTCAATAATTAACTCATTTATTTAGCAAAAACATGCAGTCTCATTGCAAAATACCAGCTCACACAGACATGAAATTCTGTAGTTATCCTAATCGTCACAATCTAGAGTCCACATTTGGCATGTAACTACAACACAGAACATCAACACCATTCCTCCAAATAAAAGGTTCATAATGACATAATGTTTCAAAGGTTCAAACCACCAAATTCTTACATATATACCAGCAGCAAATATCTTCACTGAAGCCCAAACGTCCAAATTAAAACACCACACAACACCATATAGAGATTGTTCACTAAAGCACACCCCCATTTTCAATAAAATTTCATTTCACATAATAAAGACCATTTAAGATGCCCAAAACCACATAAATACAGGGTGCTCAAGTTCTTTTGAACCAAGATAGTGGCCAAACTTCTCATTAGTTTAGTTAAAATCCAATTGCAAACTTTACAGTACCACAATAGATTCCATTCACTCGAGCTAACTACACCATTTCATTGAAACAGAATTCACACGTAAACAATAACAAAGAGCCAGCAGCTTAAGAACTCAATTTTCCACCTTTAAAGTTCATGTTTCAGTATTTTGACACAATTTTTCTGAAAATTTCAGCATCATAGACAGTTCACACTTAAATGAGAACCAATTTATTCCCATCCTAAAGAATTCAGCTTACGCAAGCAGATTAGCGAGTGGACAAGGACAGTACAATGACAAGACACAATTTCAAAGCTGCTTCCTAGTTTCAACAGTTGGTATACTCTCCAAAGAATTAACCCTTAACACAGAAATCAGTCGCTCTTCATACAAACAGTACAATGACTCACCATGGACTTCTAAAGCTCATTTTATGAATTTAAGATCACATAAGCAATTATACGCAAGAACCTTAAGCACACTGCCAAATGCCACTCAAACACAACTCGCTCGCTCGAAAAATGATTTCAATTAAACCAACAAAAAATAAAGTTCCTTTCTTTAGCATATGAGGATCAAATAACCAAGCAAACTCAGGAAATTGCTAACACAGCAGAGTTCAGGTGAAGGATCTCCATTGAAGCATTTTATCGAACATATAGAGTGCACGAACGATATCGAACAGATTCTAAATAAAATGGATACATCAGACTTCCCCATTTTTTTATCAACAAATAAATAACAACCAGCACTCACAGATCACTCTCAACCAATTCTCACCATGATTAAACTAATACAGAGGGGCAATGAGGATAGCGGGGAATGGGATTTGATGACAGGGGTAGAATAATCGAGCGAGGAAGAGAGATTAGAGAAAGCGATTTACCTGAGCGATGGCATGACTGGCGGGGCTGCGACAGTGATGATATTGTAGGGGCGAAGGGACGAGAGTTGATTGAAAAAATTGATGGGATTTGGGCAGGGGATAAACTTAATTGAGAAGAGAGAGAGAGAAAAGAAAACGTACCTGAGTCGCCTGAAGATGACGTGTGGCTATTCTCAGGATGTGGTGAAGGATAACGAGGGAACTGGGAACTCGAGACGGTGGATTTTGATCTAAACAGAATTGAGAACAGATGGTGTAGATAGAGAGGACTCGGTGGTGGTCGTTGACATGCGTTTCTACTAAATGTGTGAGTGATTTTTGATATGTAATGTGTGTGTAATTCTTACGGATATGTAATATGTGAATGCGCCTTCTTTGTGAGGCGGGGCGCCCGTTCCAAAACAAAGAGCAAATTCTTATGCAACTGAAGCAGTTTTGTATCCTGAAACTTGGTAAAGTGATAAAAAAACAACAAAATAAACTAATCTATGAATTTAAAATGTAAAAATTAAGATATATTTAAAAACGCTTGGGTTTCCTCCCAAGAAGCACTACATTTAACGTCATAGCACAACGAACACCAAAATCACACTTTTCTCTCTATTTTATAAATATGAATTGCCTCCCCAATTTTGAATCAAGTTTTTCATTGTGCTCCTTAGGTGGGGTTACACATTTCCAAGCTTGTAAAGCCGGATTCTTCATCTTACACTTTTTCGCCTTCAAGTGAGGGATGTCATTTTGTCTCTTTGGCGTGGAAAATTAAATGAAGTAGCAATTTTGCTCATCCATGCAAACATCATCAAATGGTGATTGTTCTTCCATTTCCATTGCTTCATCCACACATAGAGTTGAAAAATAAAGTGAATGAAGGCCAACTTTTTTCAACACCAATGGAGCACCGAGTATGACATGCTCCTCTTCAAAGATGCTAGAGTCTTCAGCACAAAAGTTCTTCATTTCCGCCCTAGACTCCAACACAACTTCCTTGCCTATAGCATCATCACCAAGTAGCTTGAAAATATGATCAATTCCATGAGTTTCCATGATTTGACTTGTGCTCTCTTCCACAAATTCGCCCATTTCTAGCATATCATTCACAATTTCTTCATGTTGAGCCTTGGAAGCTTCAACCATCTCGTGCACTAGAACTTTCAAGATTCGAGCTTCAAGATCAAATTGGTTCACCTTTTCTCTTAGTTCTTCTCTTTCATGTTTGAGATCCCAACCATCTACATTTAAGTCATGAAGGCATGCTTCATGGACTTTCATTTTTCGAGCTTGATCTCGGAGCCACCTTCGGCTCACAATTTCTTCTTCATCCCAAACGTGCTCTTCTTCAACAATTCTTTCTTGACATTCGAGCACATGTTCCATGGAAGGTTGTTCTTGAAAACTAGACACATCCTTAGCCTCTTGAGCATTAAAAACTTCAATCAATTGCTTCATTTTTTCTCTCGAGTGTTGTAGGGCTAAGTCATTTTGGTGAACTCCCTCTTTTATTTCCTTGAAGGTTTCAAGTATCTGTTGCATCAAGTATTCACGTATCCCATTTTGGGTGCATTCTTCTTGTGAAGTGGATAAGTCCATATCTTCTTGGAATCTCTCTTGGATGCCTTGCCATTCGGGTTCAAGTTCCATATTTGTATTAGACCTATCAAACTCGTAAGCATCATTAGCACCATTACACAAATCATTAGGAGAAGAATAAGGAATGTTAGGACAACCATTCCAATGACCATCTTGGAAACCACACTTATGGCATATATTCCACTCATAGGAATGAGAAAGTGCACACAACTCACTCCCGGGAATATTTTGACAATCTTACCAATAGTGAGGTCCACCACAATATGGACACGGATTACTCATGTATGGACTTTCAATATTTGACAAATTTTGGTTCCATGATGCCATTTCAAGATAATTACTACAAAAACTAAACTAACTAATAACACAAGTATAAACTACACACACAAAAATATTTACAATTGACAAATAATAATATTCACAATTCATAAGACAAAGATTCACAAAGTTTGGTACTAAGCCAACAAGCTCAACTCCTCAAACAACTCTAATACACCAATTGTTCCCCGGCAACGGTACCAGTTTTGACAATGCTCAACACACACCTAAACTTGAGGTATGAGCGGTCATCACAATATAATTTACCCAAGTAGGAGTCGGGGTGGAATCCATAAGGAACAAAGTGATACGATTAAAGTGGCGGAGGAGTTAAACCTATTTGACTAAGCCAAACTAGGATAACAAGGTCATGAAACAATATTAAGAACTATAAACTACACTAGGAAAGCAAGTAAAGGTGATCAATGGCCTTTTCACAACCAAGGAAGACAAGATTATGAGCCTAGGATACAAATATAGCACGAGATTTATATATTATGGCCGAGTCGTTCTAATGTAATCCCTAGAATCCTTCCGGCCTAGAAGTGATTTACCTCAAAGGCGCTTGTCAAAGCCATGGTTGAGCATATAAACCACTACCCATTACCCGAGGAAAGAAGACATATTCCGAGCGTAACTTCTTTTAGATGAGTTAGTCTATGAAATAGCCTATCAACGCAAATCCTCGCTAGCTTCACTTTTTGAAACGACCTCCGTCAGTCGTTTCAGAAGTTAGGACTCCGATTGGCGTGACGCTAATTTTAAAATGTTAGTAATGCCCATTAGGACCTGTCTGTAAAATTTGAGCTAAATCAGACCTCGTTTGGTAGGCATCGGAAGAAGGTTTCAGTTTTTCTTGGCCATAAATATTAAAACGAGATTTTCGAGCTTGGTTTTGCGAATGAGCTCCGATTCGAAATCCGAAAGCGTCGTTGGGTTCGTATGATTATTTATGACTTTTGTGAACTTTCGAAAGTGAATTTCGATGTTGTTCGGCTAGTTTCCGCTAAAATGCCGAAAGTTAAATAATTTAACTTTTTCTATTTAAATTCGCATCTTGAGTTTCGGGAGTTCAATTTGAGATCCGCCTTCGCGAGTATGTTACATATATTTTGTACAACTTGTATGAAAAAGCTGAGGTTATTTCGAATATCGTAGGGTACCGTTTTAATTTTTACCATAGCAGCGAATTTTAAAGAAAAAAAGAAAAAAAAAGACAAAAGACAAAACACAAAAAGACAAAAAATAAAAGAAAATGCTAGGCGAGCAAGTGACCATGGGCGGTGCCCTTATCTATTTTACAGAACAGAAATGGAACGAAACATTACAGAAACGGGAACGAAAGCAAAGAAATGGAAAAAATGCCAGAAAATGAGAAAAGGGGCCGGAGAAAAATAGTATTTTCACCCCAAAACATTCAGGTAATAATCTTAATATATTATTTGAGTTTATTACGTATATTTGAATATATTTTTACGGTAAAAATAGAGATATTAGACATCGCCCTAAAGATGTAAATTGATAGTTTAAAGGGTCAAATGGACCCCGATAATGGAATTGAATATATATTCGTACTCAGTGAATTATGGGAAACATATAAATGTAATTTATTTGGGGTTTGGTTATGTGACCTTAAACCCTGTATATAGGCCTGGCCTGCGTATTGCGTATGCGAATAGGGTATCAGGTTCCTACCTGGATTGCCCTAAGATGTGAGGAATGAAGCCTTTAGCCTAATGTGATATATTTTTCTGCTTATTGATCACAGTGGGATCGTTGGAAATGAATTCAAAGAATAACGCGATTGTTGGTCACAATGCTAACTTTTGAGAGAGGTAAGTGTTTATATCTATTTCTTTGGAGGCACCTAGCCTCGTGGATTTTCTACCATGTGTTTCCTTACGTGTGTAGCTGCCGATAGGCGTACTCATTACGCCTTAGCTTTGGATTTACATTGTATATTATATGTTATGCCCTGTTGTTGGTATTGCATTAAACATATGAGCATTGCACTCTCGTTTTGAGTATTGCATATACTTCCCGGTTGGCGATGAGAGTCCCGCACCGGCGAAGGATCATTATTGCATATGCTTCCCGGTTGACGATGAGAGTTCCGCACCGGTGAAGGGTCATCATTACATATACTTCCCGGTAATCGATGAGAGCCCCGAGCCGGTGAAGGGTCATTATTGTATATATCTCCTGGTAGACGATGAGAGTCCCGCGCCGGAGATAGATATCAAGAGTATGTGACTGCATTGCATCATGCCGCATTCATCCCATCTCATTGCACCGCATACTGACTATTGTGTGTATTATATTGTGTTTTATGTATGCGGTATGTACACCATATTGTGGACATATTATAGTTTGCCTATATATTTTTGGCTCGTATTCTAAGTTGCGGGGATCGGGTTGCACGCCAAAACGGTATAAATATATGGATCGGGTTGCACGTCGCAGCGGTATGAATATATGGATCGGGTTGCACGCCGCAACAGGATGAATATATGGATCAGGTTGCACGCCACAACAGGATGTATTTCTGATTATTGATGTGTTCGGGATACCTATATGTTCTGGCTGTATAACATTCCTGGTTATTGAATAGTTTGTGATTCCATACGTGTTTGTAATTATTATCTGGCTCTTCCTTTTCATAATTTAAATAAGAGAAATCTGGTTTATTTGTTTCTTTTCTCCCTGGCTAGCTATCCTATTCTTTGAGGTGGCTAGTCTGCCCCACTTATTGAGTCCTTTTGACTCACCCTTGTTTGTTGTTTGTTTCTTGTCTACCTATTTCGTTTCGGCAGGTTTGCTCCAGGATTGAGTTCGCCACGTTGTGATGGAGCGTAGACGACTTCAGCTGTCAGGGTGAGACAGCTTTTATTTCGGATGGCCACCAGTTTATTGGTTATCATTTCAGTTGCAGTTTGCTCCCTTCAGGAGGTATTTGTCTTCTTTGTACTCTTAGATGTCTGGTCTGGATAGCCCTAAACCTAGCATGTTGGGTAGTCAGCTGTAATTTCTTTTGTACAGCTTAGAGGTATCAGTATGTCTGTAAATTTTTTTAAAGTCTTGTCCTTATTTATGAATTATTATATTTATTTTCCTAATTTAATTGATAAGGGTTCGCCCGACGAGTCTAGGGGAAGATGTCGGGTCCCCGCACGGCCTAACCGGATTTCGGGCGTGTCAGTTGGTATCAGTGCCCGGTTTAGAGCCTATCCAGACTATGACAGTGTCTAGTAGAGTCTCGCTGATGGGTATGTAGACGTCCGTTCTTATCTACGAGAGGCTATGATGGCATTTAGGAAGTTTCACTTCCTTCATTTCTGATCGTGCGTCGGTTTAGGATGCAAAAGTATTTTTCGTTAATTCCTTTGTGGTAATTGTGAACCGTCGCGCGGAAAATCGGCAAACCGTACGAGTTCAAGATGAAGCAGTCTAGCCTGGGGCTAGCACTGACGAAGCCCCGAGAGTTTTTGATCGTGCTGACGATCTAGTTACGGATGTACGGGCTCGCGATGAGCAAGAGAGCAAGGCCTTGTGGTTTCCTTGGCTCTCTACGATGCTTTACGAGAATCTTGGCGACGCAGATACCGCAAAAACCTATTATTCGTTGGGAAGCCTATCAGGTTGCCGCATGTGCAGACGCTCGATCTCAGGGAGCTCCATTCTGGTTCTTAATATTGCTGCAGTAAATTATATTCTGGAAGTAGTATGTGTTGTACCTCTAATTGCTCTGGCTGGTTAGCCAGCCGAGGTAACAGTTCGGTCCGAGTGGTTAAAGAGATTATATTATTTACGCGGTTGAACCTTCCGATATTCTTAAGCAATGCATCAGATAAACCTCGTGATTTTTTTAAAATAAAATAATGCCAGCGTATCATTCAGGCTCTTGATCATATCGAGCAGTATGGTGTTGATTATTCTGCTTTCCAGTTTCAGGGGGTCCAACCCTGAATTGGTGGACCGCTCTCTTATTAGCTAACTTTGTTCGATTTTTCTTCTAGATTCGTGGAAAAGTTCCTTTCGAGTAGCGAGCGAGATGAAAAATATTTCCAGTTTGAGTGGAGTAGACAGGGTAGCCTGTCGGTTAGTCTATTGGTGTTTCAGAATATGGGATTGAATTCTATAGAATGACTGAATATGCATTAGAACTAGTCCATGAGCCTTTCGAGAGATTCAAATATTTATTGATGACCTTTCTCCTTCTTTGAGATCCCAGATGGGTCGAAAAATTGAGGTTGGGACTTCAGTTGATGTCGTTGTTGATATTGCTCAAAGGTATTAGGCATAAGTTAGAGGGGAAGAGTTAGAGAGGGAGAGCAAGAGATCTCGTGGCCCTAGTGGGCAACCATAGTACCTCGGTTGGAGGTAAGAGTTCTGATTATTTTTGGAAATCACCTTCCAGGTTATCTCAGCTTGTATAGCGTGATTCTGAGAGTGCGCGAGTAGTTCATCAAGATTAGACCCAGTTTTTCTCTTTATAGCTATCGACAACATGTCCAGCTTCCATTTTCAATGAAAATCTGTTATCACTGTCATGAGTCTGGTTATCCTTTGAGGAGTTTTTCCTTACTCCAGCAAGTAGACAATCGTCCTTCTTCTTGCCCTCAGACACCTGCACAGTCGCAGGAATTTCATTTAAATAATAATCAATCAGAGAAATTCCACCATCCAGTAGAGGTTGAGAGTGTGGTGGCAGTGGTTCTCCAGAAAGTGATTGTCAGGGTAGTGGCTCAGCTCAGCTGTAGAGGCAGTTCTATGAATTGCTTGTCTGGCGGGATGCTGAGGCATCCGATGTAGTAGATCCGTGTGTTTCTTCTTCCCTTATCTGTAAGTAAGATTTATCTTTCCGATCAATCTGGAAATGGTGTGTCTTATCATGTTTCGACGGTTTCCTTGGATATTGTTGTAATTAAGAATCAGTTGCGGTAGAGGGGTGAGTTTCTGATACGATTTATTCCTGGCATTTATGAGACCCTACTAATTTATCTGATCTAAATATGAGAGATTTGACGGTGAGTATTGCTATTGCCTGCTTGGCATCTTGTCATGCCACCTTGTATTATTATATCAAGTTATTTTACCTCTCTCATCGGGAATCAGTGTTGGTAGGATGATGGGATTCTTATTCATCACCATCGGAAGTGTCGTTGTTTCTTCCGGTGTAAAGTGGCTGGTAAGTAATGCTCGATATGTGTCTCCTCTTGGTTCGAGATTCTAGTAGAGTCGTGTTATTCTATGAGCTTGTCTTAGTTATAAAAGTGTATTCTGGTAAATTGTCAGAGTTTCCTTTTTATTGGAAGGTTAAATTGGTATGGATGTTTTTCCATAAAGCTTATTTAATGTCTATCTCTTCAATTGCGATTCTTTGGCTCGCCTGACTCGGAAGTAGTTTAGTGTTGGTAGTCAAGCAAATAAGAAGATGAGCTTTCTGAAGCTCTAATTATTTCTATCCTCGATCCATTTCCATTTCTTCTTCGTCCGGCACTAGTGAGCTTGGGCGATTGGGAGCCGCTTGTGACGTTCCCTGTGTTGAGCCAGAGTACGTGTTATTGTAGTCGGGTAAGCATATTATTATTTTGGATATCAGTTTATCCGGGTATCCATTTCCATGTATAGTATAGTGCTGGTTCTGTTTTTGCGGATCATCCAGTTTCAGGGGAAACTCTGCTGAAATTTTTATATAAAAGTACCATCCATCAGGCGGTGGTGTTTACGGTAAAGGTATGGAGTTGTGAACTTGAGAGTTGCAGCTGTTTGGCAACTCGAAAGGGTAGTTGGTAGCTTAGGTCTGCCTATGTTCAGCTTTTAGCTAAATCTTCTTTAGTCCAACAGACTGTGCGAGGATGGTTATTCCTATACAAATGGCTGCATGAGTTTGTGCTTTAAGTGGAGGAGTCTTCCTCCAAATACTGAATGGTAATACTAAATCAACTGAGGTGTTGAATAGTGTGTTTGTAAAAATAATATAGCTTGCATCAAATCTTCTATAATATGTAGTGAAAAAGGTAGTTCAAAAACTTCCCCTATTGCATCAAGTATGAGCTAATTCCTAGTTCCATCCACTTGTTCTATATCGAAAGGTATATTGAAGAGGTGATTATTGGCTTAATCATGTTAACCCATTCAAGTTCCGTTTATCTTTGTTTCAAGAATGTAGAACTCTCCTCTCGTGATCGAGGAAGGATCATCTTAGTCAGAATAATCCAGGAAATGGTGTTATTATATTATCCAGATATGTTTTATTCCAAGAGTTTGGTGTTCGTGTTATAGTGTTAATTCTGTAATCATGAGAAAAATTCTGTGGGATAGTTTATGAAGGTCGTGCAAGTTCTTTTTTTATCAGCGTGAATCTTGCTTTAGACTTAGGCTCGTTCGAGGACGAACGAGAGTTTAAGTGGAGGAGAATGAAACGACCTCCGTCAGTCGTTTCGGAAGTTAGGACTCCGATTGTCGTGCCGCTAATTTTAAAATATTCGTAATGTCCATTAGGACCTGTCTGTAAAATTTGAGCTACATCAGACCTCGTTTGGTAGGCATCGGAAGAAGGTTTCAGTTTTTATTGACGATAAATATTAAAACGAGATTTTCGAGCTCGGTTTTGCCGAATGAGCTCCGATTCGAAATCCGAAAGCGTCGTTAGGTTCGTATGATTATTTATGACTTTTGTAAACTTTCGAAAGTGAATTTCGATGTTGTTCGGCTAGTTTCCGCTAAAATGCCGAAAGTTAAATAATTTGACTTTTTCTATTTAAATTCGCATCTTCAGTTTCGGGAGTCCAATTTGAGATCCGCCTTCGCGAGTATGTTACATATATTTTGTATAACTTGTATGCAAAAGCTGAGGTTATTTCGAATATCGTAGGGTACCGTTTTAATTTTTACCATAGCAGCGAATTTAAAGAAAAAAAAGAAAAAAAAAAGACAAAACACAAAACATAAAAAGACAAAAAATGAAAGAAAATGCTAGGCGAGCAAGTGACCATGGGCGGTGCCCTTATCTATTTTACAGAACAGAAATGGAACGAAACATTACAGAAACGGGAACGAAAGCAAAGAAATGGAAAAAATACCAGAAAATGAGAAAAGGGGCCGAAGAAAAATAGTATTTTCACCCCAGAACATTCAGGTAATGATCTTAATATATTATTTGAGTTTATTACGTATATTTTAATATATTTTTACGGTAAAAATAGGGATATTAGACATCGCCCTAATGATGTAAATTGATAGTTTAAAGGGTCAAATGGACCCCGATAATGGAATTGAATATATATTCGTACTCAGTGAATTATGGGAAACATATAAATGTAATTTATTTGGGGTTTGGTTATGTGACCTTAAACCCTGTATATAGGCCTGGCCTGCGTATTGCGTATGCGAATAGGGTATCAGGTTCCTACCTGGATTGCCCTAAGATGTGAGGAATGAAGCCTTTAGCCTAATGTGATATATTTTTCTGCTTATTGATCACAGTGGGATCGTTGGCAATGAATTCAAAGAATAACGTGGTTGTTGGTCACAATGCTAACTTTTGAGAGAGGTAAGTTTTTATATCCATTTCTTTGGAGGCACCTGGCCTCGTGGATTTTCTACCACGTGTTTCCTTACGTGTGTAGCTGCCGATAGGCGTACTCATTACGCCTTAGCTTTGGATTTACATTGTATATTATATGTTATGCCCTGTTGTTGGTATTGCATTAAACATATGAGCATTGCACTCTGGTTTTGAGTATTGCATATACTTCCCGGTTGGCGATGAGAGTCCCGCACCGGTGAAGGGTCATTATTGCATATACTTCTCGGTTGGCGATGAGAGTCCCGCACCGGTGAAGGGTCATTATTGCATATTCTTCCCGGTTGGCGAAGAGAGTCCCGCACCGGCGAAGGGTCATTATTGCATATACTTCCCGATTGGCGATGAGAGTCCCGCACCGGTGAAGGGTCATCATTACATATACTTCCCGGTAATCGATGAGAGTCCCGAGCCAGTGAAGGGTCATTATTGCATATATCTCCTGGTAGACGATGAGAGTCCCGCGCCGGAGATAGGTATCAAGAGTATGTGACTGCATTGCATCATGCCGCATTCATCCCATCTCATTGCACCGCATACTGACTATTGTGTGTATTATATTGTGTTTTATGTATGCGGTATGTACACCATGTTGTGGACATATTACAGTTTGCCTATATATTTCTGGCTCGTATTCTAAGTTGCGGGGATCGGGTTGCACGCCGAAACGGTATAAATATATGGATCGGGTTGCACGTCGCAGCGGTATGAATATATGGATCGGGTTGAACGCCGCAACAGGATGAATAAATGGACCAGGTTGCACGCCACAACAGGATGTATTTCTAATTGTTGATGTGTTCGGGATACCTATATGTTCTGGCTGTATTACGTTCCTGGTTATTGAATAGTTTGCGATTCCATACGTGTTTCTAATTATTATCTCGCTCTGCCTTTTCATAATTTAAATAAAAGAAATTTGGTTTATTTGTTTCTTTTCTCCCTGGCTAGCTATCCTATTCTTTGAGGTGGCTAGTCTGCCCCACTTATTGAGTCCTTTTGACTCACCCTTATTTGTTGTTTGTTTCTTTTCTACCTATTTCGTTTCGGCAGGTTCGCTCCAGGATTGAGTTCGCCACGTTGTGAAGGAGCGTAGACGACTTCAGCTGTCAGGGTGAGCCAGCTTTTATTTCGGATGGCCACCAGTTTATTGGTTATCATTTCAGTTGCAGTTTGCTCCCTTCAGGAGATATTTGTCTTCTTTTGTACTCTTAGATGTCTGGTCTGGATAGCCCTAAACCTAGCATGTTGGGTAGTCAGCTATAATTTCTTTTGTACAGCTTAGAGGTATCAGTATGTCTGTAAATTTTTTTAAAGTCTTGTCCTTATTTATGAATTATTATATTTATTTTCCTAATTTAATTGGTAAGGGTTCGCTCGACGAGTCTAGGGGAAGATGTCGGGTGCCCGCACGGCCTAACCGGATTTCGGGTCGTGTCACTTTTCTACACTAACTAATATCTCCCGAGTCTTTAATTAGCAAAGTAGACATGTAACTAAAGTGTCGTAGCACAAAAGTTAAGCAATCAAAGCAATAGAAGCTAGATAATCAAAACTCACCAATATAAAATCCTAATCATGAATCATTCATATATTCATATCCAAAAGCATACCAATTAATATTATGAATAGTCATGAAATATATTCACAATATCAAGTGTTCAAAAACATCAACAAAACCAAATATATTCAATATAAAGAATGAAAGTAAAGAAATGAATACAAAGGGTTGAGAAATTCTCAATATGTTGCTCCAAATCTTCACTCTCTTGGTGTTCTTGTTGATGGATCCTTGCTCCAAGATTGAAAAATTGGCCAAAAGATCAT
Organism: Petunia x hybrida; assembly: GCA_037355625.1. Taxonomy (NCBI): domain Eukaryota; kingdom Viridiplantae; phylum Streptophyta; class Magnoliopsida; order Solanales; family Solanaceae; genus Petunia; species Petunia x hybrida. Next base: position 767,135 of record JBBBVM010000045.1, read on the forward strand.
GAAAATCTGATGAAACTATGTACTTATAGTACCTAAAGTATATACCATGTTTTTTACAAAAGTATCCCGAAGTTAAAAAGGTAGAAAATCTGATTTTTCGTGTCATAGCCACTTTTCTCCTATGTTTTTGATAGACTAGCCACTTTTCTTCAACTTGGCTTCTTTTTTACTTGTTTTCTTTCCAATCTCTTCCAAATCTCAATCCACCTACAATATGCAATTAAATCATGATAAGTGCACTTATTTCATCAATTTAAAAAACCAAAAGCTCAAGTATAAGTATGTGATGTGTTGCATTTCAGGTACACATCATACTTAAAGTCCCGAGGTCGAATCCCATAGAGAACACGACTCCTGCAGTTAATCTAGCTAAACTATCTATACATCAACTTCAAGAGTATATCTTTAATGTAGTTGGTTCTATTTACTACTTAACAATAAACTAAATAACAAGGAATTAAGAACTTGATTCAACAAATGTGAAACCTAGGAATGATTTCCCCAACTCCTAACTTGTGCTATCAATTCTCCCTAACTCTTTCTATTGAACAAGTGCTCCAAGTTTACAACTACCCACTTCCGTTAAGTAATCATAACTTTCATTATTTAACTATTCCAATTAACTAATGAAGATAGGGAAGACTACACTTATGGTTCACAGTAAGGATCAATATTCCTAAATCACCGTTTTGACAACCTAAGCAATTTCTTTGTTTTAGGTTGAAATACTGCTATGCGTTTAACCCTAACTCATGAATCTATTTCTAGTAATCACAAGAATAAAGGGGACAATTAATTGGGAGCTCTACCAATTAATAGCAAATAATTTGTAAACAACATAGATAGGAAGGATTAACAAAGTTAATTAATAACAAATAATTATCATCACACAAGTATGTGGAGTGGGTCAATCAACCATAGAATGAGTGATTTAGCCATTTATAGTCATGTTCTAAGACAAGAGACAACTAAAAGTATACAAAACCACAATAAGATGGATAGATGGATGAAGAAAAGCCTTGAATCTTGATCTTATCTCTTCCTTGCCTCTTTTTGATGTTAATTAGGTCAAAAGTTGTGTTTTGAACGTGCTGGATGCCATTTATAACGTCCCTATAGACCCACAAAAGATGGGAATCCAAAATAAACTCGAATTCAAAACGTCAGGATTTTAAGCCTACGGCGCCGCACAATGCATTGCGCAGTGTGGTGTTGTAGGCCAATTTCTGTAGGGTTTCCAAAACTCTCAACTCTCTGAAGATCGTCCCTGTTGCGCCACACAGCGCAACACCCCGTGCGGTGCAACAGGCTAAATTCATTGCATCAAATTTTTTTAATCATTTTTCCTTCACGCTTCTACTCACACTTTGAAACCCTTGATTTTCATCACTTATGCTCCATGAACGCCTCATATCATCAATGTAAACACTACAACATAAAACACCCCAAATAAGGGATATTCCGTCCAAAGTAGGATAAGATAACACAAGTAAAAGCATTAACACGAGGCAAAAGTAGGTGAAATATAGCAATATCTAGCCTCGTATCAGGGACTCTCCTTAACTACCAGGAAGTATATGTCAAACTCACAACCTGATTACCATACTTCTATGGTCAATGGAATATCAACAATAAGGCATAACATATATTATACAATGTATATCCACAGCGAAGGCGTAATAAGTACGCCTATCGGCAGCTACACATGTAAGGAACACATGGTAGAATATCCACACGGCCAAGGGCCTCCAAAGAAATGGATACAAATACTTACCTTGTTTCAAAGTGCTACTCAACAACCACTTTATCCTTTGGATTCACTGCCAAATGATCCTGCTGTGTTCAATAAACAGAAAAACTATATCAAATAAAGCTAAAGGCTCCATTTCTTACGCCTTAGGGCAATCTAGTTAGCAACCCGACACCCTATTCACATACGCAATACGCAGGCCAGGTCTATGTACAGAGTTTAAAGTCACATAACCAAACCCCAAATAAATTACATGTGGGTAGCCCATAACGCCTTGAGTACGAATATATAATCAATTCCATTTTCAGGGTCCAACTAACCCTTTGAACTATTAATTTAACTTATTAGAACGATGTATAATATCCCAATTTTTACTGTTCAAATATATTAAAACACACGTAATAATATGAAATAATGATACCTGGATGTTTTGGGGGTGGAAATTATATTTTTTCCTTTCCTTTCTCTATATTCTGACTTTATTTGCGTTTCGCTGCTTCTGTCTCTTGTTTTCCATTCTGTCCATTTTCTTTACTTGGAAAGTGAAAACATAGGGACCTTATCCCTTACAGAGTAACCACCGCCACTCTTTTCTTTATTTGTTTTTCTTTTCCTTTCTTTTTTTTTTTAAAAAAAAAATTCGCTACAACGATTAAAATTAAAATGGAATCCTATAAAACTCGGAATGATCCCAAATTTCTCATGTAAGTTATAAAAAATATATGTAACATACTCGCCAATCCGGATCTCAAATCGGGCTCCCAAAATTCAAGATGCAAATTAAAAGTAAAATGATCAAATTATAAATTTTTGGAATTTTAGCCGAAATCAAGCGAGCACCCTCGAAATTCATTTCAAAAATTCACACAGGTCACAAATGATCATACAAACATAATGACACTTTCAGATTTTGAATCCAAGCTTATTCGCCAAAATTGAGCTCGAAGTCCTCTTTTTAAGATTTATCGGCAACGAAAACTGACACCTTCCTCCGATGCCTAACAAACGAGATCTGATTTAGTTCAAACTTTACAGATAGGTCCTAATGGACCTTACAAAAATTTTAAAATTATCAGCACGCTAATTAGATTCCTAACTTCCGAAACGACTACCTAAGGTCATTTCATTCTCCTCCACTTAAACTTTCGTTCGTCCTCGAACAAGCTTGAGTTTGAAGCAAATTTTACATAAATATCAAGAGAACTTGCACGACCTTCATAAACTATTTCACAAATATTATCTCATGATTACAGGATCAAAATTATCACAAGCATATCGAATTCTTGGAATAAAACATATTTAGATAATATTATAACACTATTTCCCAACTTATTCTGATCAAGCTGATCCTTCCTTGATCACGAAAGGAGAGTTCTATATTTTCGAAACAAAGATATACGGAAGTCTGGATGGATTAACATGATTCTGCTGACGAATCACCTCGTCGATATAATTTTTGATGTTGAACTGATCGATGAAACAGGAAATTAGCTTACGCTTCAGCAACGCCTTAGAGATTTAATATTAGTATTCAGTAATGGAAGAAGACTCCTCCACTTAGAACATAAACTCATACAACTAATCTGAATAGATATAGCCATCCTCGCACAACGTGCTGGATTAAGGAAGACTCTAAAACATAACGCATCTCAGACCTTAGCTACAAATTACCTTCTTGAGTTGCCAAATGACTACAAATCTCGAGTTCACAACTCCATATTTCTCCATAAGAACCACTACCTGATGGATCAACTCAGAGGTCAAATGACGTTTCTCATTATCCTTAGCAGCCTTGAAAAACAAGAATGTGCTTACCCAGTTACCTTAACATGCAGTCCGGCTCAGCAGAGGGAACATCACAAGCGGTTACTAACCACCCAAGCTTACTAGTACCGGATGAAGAAGAGATAACAATGGGCCGAGGATAGGTATAATTAGAGCTTCAAAAATCTCATCTTCTTATTTTCTTGGCTACCAAAGCTAGACTACTTCCGAGTCAGGCTAACCAAAGAATCGACATTGAAGAAATAGATATTAAATGAGCTTTATGGGACAACATCATGTCAATTTAACCTTCCAATATGAAGGAAAGTCTGACAATTTACTATAAAATCCTTTTATAACTAAGACAAGTTCATAGAATAACATGACTCTACAAGAATCTTCAACCAAAGGAAGACACAAAGATCGAATATTATTTACTAATCAATTTGCACCGGAAGAAACGATAACGCTTTCTGATGGTGACGAATTAGGATATCCCATCATCCTACCAATACTGAATTTCGAGGAGAGAGGTAAACTGAATTGGCATAATAACAGAAGGTGGCACAACAAGACGCCAAGCAGCTAATATCGACACTCACTCCCAAATCTCTCATATTTAAATCAGATAAATTAGTGAGTTCACACAAATGCCAAGAATAAATCATCCCAAAAGCTCACCCCTCTACCGCAACTGATTCTTAATAGAATACGTACACCCAAGGAAACCATGGAAACGTGATAAGGTAAACCAATTCGAAATCAATCAAAAGTATCAAATCTTAGTCACATATAAGGGAAGAAGAAATACATGGGTATACTACATCGGATACCTCAGCACCCTGCTAGACTGGCAGTTCATAGAACTGTCTCTGAGACTGAGCTGAGCCGCTACCTTGATAATCACTTCCAGAAGAACCACTACCAACATGCTCTTGGCCTCTACCAGATGGTGGCATATCTCTAGCTGATCAAGGCCTAAATAAAATCCCATGCGACTGTGCAGGCGCTTGTTGGCAAGAGAAAGGATGACTACCTACTTGTCGGAGTAAGGGAAAACTCTTCCAAAGATGACAAGCTGACAATAGTGAAAATGGAAGCTGGATAGATTGCAGATAGCTATAAAGAGATGACTGGGTCTGATCTTGACAGACTACTGGCAGACTCTAATAATCAAGCACCACAAGCTGAGATAACCTAATATGTGACCTCCCATAATAATCAAAACTCTTACCTCCAAATGAGGTATCACAATGCCCACCAGGGCCATGGAATCTCTTGATCTCCCGCTCCGACTCTTCATACTCTAACTTATGGTGTGCCTCATACCTCCGAGCAATATCAACAACATCAAATAAAGTCCTGACCTTAATCCCTCGAGCCATTAGGGATCTCAAGGAAGGGGAAAGGTCATCAATAAATCTTCAAACCTTCTTGTAAGGTTCATGGACTAGTTCTAGTGCATATCCAACTACCCTAGTAAATTCGATCTCATATTATGAAACAGACAGGCTACCCTATCCAATCAACTCAAACTGGCGATAATTTATATCTCGCTCGCTGCGCGAAAGGAACTTTTCCATTAGTGTACAAGAAAATTCACACCACATTAGCTTAGGCAAGTCTTGCTTAGTTGATAAAAGAGTGGTCCACCGATTCAAGGCTGGACCCTGAAATTGGAAAGCATTATAATAAACACCACACTGCTCGAGATAACCAGGAGCCTGAAGGATACGCTGATATTATTTATTTATTTATTTTATATAAAAATTCACGGGGATTATCTGATGCATAGCCAATGCATATCAGAAGATTCAATTAGGTAAAATAATGCAGCCTCTTTGGGCATTTTGACCGAATTATTACTTGGCTAGCTAACCAGCCAGAAGAATTGGAGGTACAAGACATACTACCTCTGGAATATAATTTACTGGGGCAACATCAGGAACAAGAACAAGAGCTCCCTAAGACCGAATGTCTGCATCTGCGGCAATTCGATGAGCTGTATAGGGAATACAAGGTTCTTGTGGTATCTGTGCTGCCACCGTAGAGAGTCAGGGGAACCACAAGCCCCTGCTCCATTTCACACCACTATCTAGCATAGCTACGGCCTCTACAACTAGATTTTCAGCACGATCTACAACTCTCGGGGCTTGGGCAGTGTTAGCCCTAAACTAGAATGCTTCATCGTGAATTCAAACCCTATGCTGATTTGTCGCACAAGGGTTCACCATTACGACGAAGGAATTAATGAAAACATTTTAGCATTCAAGACAAACGCACGATTAGAAAAGAAGGAAGAAACTTCTTAAATTCCATCACAGACTCTCGTAGATAAGTACGGACGTCTATATACCCATCAGCAAGACTCTACTAGAAACTGTCTTAGTCTGGATAGACTCTAAACCGAGCTCTGATCCTAACTGACATGACCCAAATTTTTGACTAGGCTGTGCGGGGACCTGACATCCTCCCCTAGACCTATCGGGCGAACCCTTGTCAACCGATTTATGAAAACAAATATAAATCCAATTTTCAAATAACAATTAGACTTAGAAAAAGCACAGACATACCGATACCTCTAAGCTGTACAAAAAAAATTACAGCTGAATACCCAACTTACCAGGTTTAGGGCTATCCAAACAGACATCTAAGAATACGAATAAAATATAAACATCTCTTGAACGGAGCAAAATACACATGAGATAATAAACATAAAACTGGTGGCCATACTGAACAAAAGCTTACTCACCCTGACAGCTGAAGTCGTCTTCGCTCCTCAACAACGTGGCAAACTCAATCCTAGAGCGAACTTTCCGAAACGAAATAAATAGACAAGAAACAAATAACAAACAAGGGTGAGTCAAAAGGACTCAGTAAGTGGGGCCAGACTAGCCACCTCAAAGAATAGGATAGCTAGATGGGGAGAAGAGCAAAGCAAATACAGACTAGAAACGCATATAATTAAAGCGTATAAACCAATTAGGAACACAAGATAGCCAGAAACATAAAGGCAAACTGAAATATCTCCACAACATGGTATACATACCGCATACACAAAACACAACACAATAGTCTCACAGTAGTCAGCATGTGATGCAGTGAAATGAGATGAGTGTTGTATGATGCAATAAAGTCACATGTGCCAAATGAATGGAGCGGAATCCTCCTACTCTAGGGCGGAATCCTCCTATCCTCAACATGATGCAATGGAGCGGAATCCTCCTACCATCAATATGATGCAATGGATCGGAATCCTCCTGCTCTTGCAGCGGATTTCTCCTAACCCTCAATATGTGCAATGGAGCGGAATTCTCCTGCTCCTGGAGCGGAATCCTCCTACCCTCAATATAATACAATGGAGCAGAATCCTCCTGCTCCTAGGGCGGAATCCTCCTACCCAAAATATGATATAATGGGGCGGAATCCTCCTGCTCCTGGGGCGGAACCAGAAAACGTAATACACACGAATACGGTATGATACAATAATAATCCTTCACCGGTGGGGGACTCTCATTCACTACCAGGAAGTGTATGTCAAACTCACAACCAGATTACCATACTTCTATCCTCAATGGAATATCAACAATAAGGCATAACATATATTATACAATGTATATCCAAAGCTAAGGCGTAATAAGTACGCCTATCGGCATCTACACACGTAAGGAACACGTGGTAGAATATCTACAAGGCCAAGGGCCTCCAAGGAAATGGATACAATCACTTACCTTGTTCCAAAGTGCTACTCAAAAACTGCTTTATCCTTTGGATTCACTGCCAAACGATCCTACTGTGTTTGATAAGTAGAAAAACTATATCAAATAAAGCTAGAGGCTTCATTCCTTACGTCTTAGGGCAATCCAGTTAGGAACCTGGCACCCTATTCGCATACGCAATACGCATGCCAGGTCTATGTATAGAGTTCAAAGTCACAAAACCAAACCCTAAATAAATTATACTTATGGGTAGCTCATAACTCCCTGAGTACGAATATATAATCAATTCCATTATCAGGGTCCAATTAACCCTTTAAACTATCAATTTAACTTGTTCGAGCGATGTCTAACGTCCCAATTTCTACCGTTAAAATACATTAAAATACACGTAATAATATGAAATAATGAATTAACATGGTTACCTAGATATTTTGGGTTGAAAATTCTATTTTTTCCTGCTTATTTTCATTCCTTTCTCTATTTTCTGACTTTATTTGCGTTTCGATGCTTCTATCTCTCGTTTCCCATTATGTCCATTTTCTTTACTTGGAAAGTGAAAACATAGGGATCTTATCCCGTATAGAGTAACCACCGCCGCTCTTTTCTTTATTTGCTTTTTTTTTTTTTTTTGCTACAATGATTAAAATTAAAACGGAATTCTATAAAACTCGAAATGATCCCAAATTTCTCAAATAAGTTATATAAAATAAATATAACATACTCGCCAAGGTGGATCTCAAATCGGACTCCCAAAATTCAAGATGCAAATTAAAAGTAAAAAGATCAAATTATAAATTTTCGAAAACTTCTACCGAAATCAATTGAACAATCTCGAAATTCATTTCAAAAATTCACACAGGTTACGAATGACCATACGAACATTAGGACACTTTTAGATTTTGAATTGGATCTTATTCGCCAAAATGGAGCTCGATTTCTTCTTTTTAAGATTTTGTCGACAACGAAAACTGACACCTTCTTCCGATGCACATCAAACGAGATTTGATTTAGTTCAAACTTTACAGATAGGTCCTAATGGACCTTACAAAAATTTTATAATTATCAGCACACTAATTAGAGACCTAACTTCTGAAACGACTAACTAAGATCGTTTCAATAATTTAGCTAAATATCGGCATAGTTTTGATTTAAAACATCAATTCACCTATTTATCGAAAAAAATAAATCAGTGCGCTCATTCATTGAAATAATTTACTTGTTCAAAGTATAACACCCTTTTAATGAGATTCCTGGCTACGCCACTGCTAATACTATGCCTTGTTGTTTGAATTACTCGTAATTATCCTTATTTTTGTCTAGACGAATAGGAATTTTATTGTTTATTCAAAAAAAAAAAAAAAATAGGTCAACAGTGCAAACAAGGAAATTTGGCACATCATTTGCACAAAAATTATAGAGCGAACTCGAACAGATAACAGTGATTAGGGCGCACAATTAGGCGCTTGGGGTGTAAGTCACCAGAACTAGCTCTCATATGTGAGCCTCAGGTAGAAGTGTTGCGGTTCAAGGCGAGCCAAGGACGAGCCCCTACTCTAATTAAAACCTTTTAAATTAGAGGTTAATTGATTTCAAAGTTCATTTTATCTTTTTTCCTGTTAATTAGCGACCCCTACTTGTTTGAAGTTTATCTTTTTAAAGAAGCTAATTCCAATCGTTAAGTTTTGGCCTTGCCTGATCACTTTTTTTTTAAAAAAAGAAAATGTTTTTGGGTATTTCTTGGACATGGATTTGCCGATCGTCCTTTTAATATACAACAAACATTTCGACCATTTATGGATCGTTTTTGCTACCTTGGTTTAAGTTAGAGCTCTGCCAGGATCCAAGGTCCAAATAAGGTAGAAACAAAATAGTAAGACAGATCATAGAGAGGAAAAGATGGGGTTTCATTAACTGTTTAAAATGGAAACAAGCTACTCCTAATACACTATTTTATATAGCTATACCACTTAAAGAAAAAACCATATAATAAAATATGTCTACAAATTCTCTCGGCTCTCACGTGCCCTTACACTATTAAACTGCTACTAGGGTTTACAAATGAGCTAACAAACAAATTTACTTTTCCTTGCTTTACAACATTACGACTGTAATTGCTATATCCATGCAACAGATTAGCCACACCTTTAGCATGAAATATTTCTTTTTCATAGTACTCCTTGGATTTCACTTTGTTCTTTGTAGTTTGGGGACAAAATTTTAGATAGAAAATTAAGATAATTGAAATTTGTGAGTTAAAATAGTTATACATATTTGTGTATACTAGTTTCTCAACACGTGCGTTGCACGTGTTTGTCGAGTTATGTAGTACATGATATAGTAAAACAATATCAATGTTATTACATCAAAGCTTTGAATAAATAATTGTACATGCATTCAAGAATAAATTGCAAGCTAAGTTTCGTGAACTGCCATATGGTGGGTCTTTTGTCAATGTCAACATGATGGACTATCATCTAAACATAGGAAGTTTAAAAGTTAAAGTTTTAATACTGAGATAAAGAGATGTCTCTTTGCCGTGTTTGATTTCAATGCATTAGATAGAAGTCATAGAACACATTCTTTCATCTTCTAGATATTAGTGTGCACAAATTTTTCTCGTCGACGTGCTATATACATATAAAATGTTGCGATTAATTAAGACAAATTCCATGATATTTGAAAGGACATAAAGTAATAATTTTAATATTTGTATGTCTAGCGACTTGTTCTTTTAATAGAACATACTGATGCAATGCAAATCGAGCTAAAACTTCAACCATCAGGAGCCAAGCTTTAAAGGACCAAGGAGAGGAAACCGGGAGCTTTGGAGGAGCTTTGGGGATCATGCATTGGAGTGCCATGGAATGAGGATCAACCGAGGTACGTTTTGAGGCATCTCAAGGCCCTTCAGAAAGAGGCGAACCGTCCACCAGAGTAGGCGGACCGCCTGCCCAGCTCTCTGAAGTTTGGGAGTTCACCAGAGGCGGACCGCCCCTTTATATAGGCGGACCGCCTACTCCCCAGTAACAACATTCAGGCGGACCGCCTAGTATATAAGGCGGGGCGCCTAGTTTCTATTTTTTGGACGGGATTTTGTGTACATATTTTATTTTGACCTAACTGGTCTTGTATGCTTTTAACCCACTTGAGAGTGTTTTAGTCATTTCAAAATATGTATGGGAGACTTATATAAGCTCCCCTTAGCTCATTTTCATCAGTTAGTTTAGATGGAACATAGAAATTGAGAAGAGAGAATGAAGAAGAGGCCGAGCCCTTCAAGTTCGAAGCGTGTCGCTTCGTGAATCTTGTATAACTTGGAACCTATGGATATTCGACATTTAGTTTGAATCCACTGTAAGGTTCAAGTTTTCCTTTCTCCCTTCTGAATTCAATCAATGTATGTGAGTTGAATTCGATTCTTTCTTCTTATTTCACTCCCCAATCCTTATTTCTTATTATCTTGTTTTAGCTTCCGCACTTTCGTATCGCTTTATGGTTCCGCAAATTATATTCCATCAGTTGGTATCAGAGCAAGGCTCGGGTCTTTGTTATTACAAATCCCCGTTCCTTGTTTATTGTGTTAGTATCGTTGTTGTTATTGTGTTGCCGTTCTAGAAAAAGAAGAAAAACAAAAAAATTGAAAAAGTTTAAAACTTGAAAAAAAATTCATAGATTGGGTTATACTTGAATCCCGAAGTGTTAAAAAGTATTGGGGATTGCTATATATTGTATTCCCGTTGTTTTAATTTACTCATATCACAATTTGGTGTTACGAATCAAAATTTCAAAAATTAAATCTCAAAATTTTGAAAACCCTTGAAAATCATTTCGAACTTGAATTGAAGTGTGTTGTTGTTTGTTTGGGGTTAAAAACTGTTGGGGATTGATTAAAAGAATTGTATACACCATTATGTATCATTGGATTTAAGTATCGGGTCGAAAACGTTGGATTTTTGGGTACAAAACGAGCCAAAAACGCGTCGTGAAGATGCTGAATGCAGTAGGCGGACCGCCCACTCTAGTACAAGGTCTCTAGATCTGTCCAGGCGGACCGCCTCCTGAGTGTTCCGGATTGCTTCTTTTCGTAGTTTTTTGTGTTTGTTTCGCTTCCGGACTTCTTGGTTAGTATTTCTAGGGTAATTGTCCTACTTTATTAACACTAAGCATTTAGGGTCTTGTGTGTCTTGGAGTCTTATCTAAAGTCGTAGAACTTCTTTGCTTCAAGTGCGCACTTAAATAGTTGTCCGTACACAGAGTCTCATTAACTCCATTCCGAACCTTTACTTGGACTTACTAGTTGTTGATCTTATCACTTTGGTTTGTAAAAGAGGTTAAGGCAATCTTTTGAGCGGAAAAAGGCATGAGTTGTGAGAACAATAGAGTGTGGTCACAAAAGCCAATGATCTGGAGTGTATACACTAGTGGAAAGAAAATTGAGTGACATCTTTAGAGTGATACACGTGAGGGAGTGAACTTGTGAGGTCCTATGCTCTTTGTTGACTACAACTTTGTCCGCGGATGAAGATTTTGAGGGTTATAACTCATGTGGAGACGAGGGAGACTATGGTTCCTACGATGGTGATGATGGGCATTTTTATGATGACTCGGGAAACTATGGCTCGTATGGGGATAAGCGGGTTACTATGATGATCATGAAACTCATGAAGACTATGAAGCTTGTGAAGATGAAGGCGATGACTCTTATGCTTCTAGTCAAGAAGTAGACAATAGTAATTCTTCAAGGTTTGAAATTCCTACTTACTGTTCTTGTAATGAATTTGAGCATGAAAATAGTGACCTAGAGAATATTGATGAAGATTTTTATAGTGATTATTCATGTGCATCTTCTTCTCTTTGTATTGCTCCTTATGAACAAGAGAGTAGTAGAGGTCCTTCCATTGGGATGGGAGGAGGTGGTGGTTGTTCCATGGAAAAGAAGAAGCTTGCACCTTCTAGTTGTGCTAAACGGCTTAATGCTTCTAATTTCCATGTGAAGGGGGTTTGAAAAATTGTGTTGCTCTTGCTACCAAAGACTTGTATTGCTCTATCAATGCCGTGAAGGGTAGTAGTAGTAGGGGTGATGCTATGGGCTATGGAACCAAGGCGAGAGGCACTTATGGGTTCCATAATGGTACTCCTTCCTCGACTTTCAACAACACTTCTAATGTTGGAAGAGTGATGGGAAGTGGAGGATATCCTAGTGGTGTTGCCACTAGTGGAGTGATAATGGAGACCTAAGTAATTGGTGTTGACACTCTTAGGCATTCAAGTTCTTCCTTGGATGTACCTATACGAAACTTGGGTAGAAGTAAGTTCGTTGTTGAGGTAGATGGTACTGGAAGAAACTTGCTCAAAATTGGTGATACCGATGCCAATTGTATTAGCACCTCATTGGTTGATAGGCAAAGGATACCATGTCATGCTCTAAAGCATCCTTATGAGTATAACAGTGTGTGGGTTTCTAAGGAGGTTTGGGTACTCATATCTCATGGGAGTTATAAGGGGTATGTTTGGTGTGATGTGTATCCCATGCAACATGATATTTGGCTAAGTGAGCCATGGTTGCACAACAAGGAGTTGCAATATGATACTAAGAGGGATGTATATCTTGTGGGCATGAACCGAAAAGTTTATGAGTTTGCACCTTACAGAACAAGGGGCAAGATGTGTACTAGTGTGCATTCTTGGGCTATGCAAAGGAAGATTGAGCGAGAACTTCATTCCATGGTTGAAAACGAGCAATCAAGGAGTCCTAGAAACACAAGAAATAGTGGCTCTAGTGCAAGAAAAGAGTTTACAATTGTCAACAAGGTGAACCCAAAATCACAAGCTTCAAAGCTAAATGGTTCACCAACAAAGAAGAAGGAAACATCAAGTGATGAGTCTCCAAGTCCTAGATTCCGGGTTGATGTAAAAAGTCAACCTACTCCGGCTATGGGTATTCTTGGGCCTCGTCTCAACTCACCCGAATTTGAGAGACAAAAGATAGAGAGGAGTAAGGGAGCGACCGGTGACAACTCTCGAGTGGAAAAGAGAGATTGTGATGAGTGATGTGAGTGGGTTGTCACTACCCGGATCTACACCCGACCTTGAAAAGAAAATGAGGGAAAAGAGAGAGGGAAAAAGAATTGTTGAGAGTGAGGACACCCTTATTCTAGCACTTACTCTTTATCTTTTTCTTCTACTTGTTTGAATTCTTGTATAGGTATTCTTGGAAGCAAGCCGATGGAACCTCAACCATGCTCCAAGATGGAAAGACAAGGTGAAGGTGATTCCAAATGTAAGCTACAAGGTGAAGGAAGTATCCTTGATGCTTCAAGTACATTGGGTGAGCAAGAATGCAACTCATATGTAAGTGATGGTTCTTCTTCCCTTAAGCATACTACTTCCTTGTCTTGTGATGGTGTTTGTGATAACTCGACACTAATTTATAATTTGTATGATTACAATGTGTTTGCAACTAATGTAGAGTCAGTTGGTCAACTTGTGTGTGCATGTGAACCACTAGTTGAGAGGGTTGATAAGCCATATCATGATGTGAGCTCGGTTTTCATGGAACCTCTCTTTAGTGAAAATGATGAAGTTGACCTTGCTTGTGAACCTTGTTCTGACACCTCACCCATATTTAATAAAGGAGAAGATGAATTGCATGAATATCCTATTTTTCCCTTTGAATGCTTACTTGATAGTGTTGGTTTCATGTGTCGTAGTAAGGATAGTTGTGACCTTGAGGAGTCTCTAGTTTATGAGATGGATCGAATTGTATTCGATGACTCCTCAAGTGTAGATGTTGTCTCTAGTTTGAATACTTCACCGTTGCTAGATAATGAACTTGAGAAATGTGCCTATACTAATCCTTTGTATGAGGGCATTTTCAATGTTGTTGGTGATTTGTGTCAAACTAGACTGAGTTGTGAGTTTGAAACTCCATGGATTGGAAAGCTTAGTTCTATAGACAATCCGTTGTTTGAAACACCAAGTGAGATGATGGACCTTGGTCTTGATTGTGAAGGTCCATCTTCTAGTAGTCCTAACCTTGGTTGTTTAGGCTATAATGATGAAGAAACTATTGTGGAAACCTTCCTTGGTAGTTTGACTAGAGAGGAGGGTTGTCTTAGAAATGAATGTGGAGGTGAGGAGGTACCTCTTGGTGTGTGTAAGAATGTTTCTAAGAAGGGGAGTGGAGTATTTTATGTTAGTTGTAGAACAAATTATTTGACTTACTCCATCCCACATGTTGATCACACCTTGAGTGTTGGACATTCCAAAGCCATTGTGTCGCCTTGTGATAAAATTAAATTAAAGGCTTGGTATGCTGGTCATGAGCTTAGGAGTCATAGGGGATTTGGTTGCTCTATCTTGTATGTTGTATATCCTATAGATTTCTTTGCTTGTTCTTGTGATGAAGGCACTTTTTTGCTGAGTGAAGTACTTATTGTTTCCTTGGGAGACATGAGCTTTATACTTGCTATTGATACTTGGCTCTATCATAAGAGTGTGTTTTCCCACAGTTTTGAGCACTAAAACTTCAACCATCAAGAGCCAAGCTTTAGAGAACCAAGGAGAGGAAATCGGGAGCTTTGGAGGAGCTTTGAGGGTCATACATTGGATTGCCACAAAAGGAGGATCAACCGAGACACGTTTTGAGGCATTTCAAGGCTCTCCAGGAAGAGGCGGACCGCCCACCAGAGTAGGCGGACCGCCTACCCAACTCTTTGAAGTTTGGGAGTTTAACAGAGGTGGACCGCCCCTTTATATAGGAGGACTGCCTACTCCCCAGCAACAACATTCAGGCGGACCGCCTAGTATACAAGATGGGGTGCCTACTTTCCATTTTTTTGGATGGGATTTTGTGTACATTTTCTATTTTGACCCTAAGTGGTCTTATATGCTTTTAACCCACTTGGGGGTATTTTAGTCATTTCAAAACATGTATGAGAGAATTATATAAGCTCCCCTTAGCTCATTTTCATCAGTTTGTTTAGATTGAACGTAGAAATTGAGAAGAGAGAATGAAGAAGAGGCCGAGCCCTTCGAGTTCGAAGCGTGTCGCTTCATGAATCTTGTATAATTGGAACCTATGGAGATTCGACATCTAGTTTGAATCCATTGTAAGGTTCAAGCTTCCCTTTCTCCTTTTGAATTCAATCAACGTGTGTGAGTTGAATTCGATTATTTCTTCTTATTTCTTGTCTCCTCAATCCTTATTTCTTGTTCTCTTGTTTTAGCTTCCACACTTTCGTATCGTTTTATCGTTCCGCAAATTATATTGCGTCACATATCATGCTTCATATTATAGAAGTACTAACATCAGTGGTTGATATCTAAATTTGGAAGTAATGAATCATTTAGCTAAATAGATACTAACATATTAAATTGACATGTACCCTATAGTATGAATTGTGTTAGCTAGCATGTTAGAAGAATACACAATACATTTATATTAAAACCAACATTGAATCTATAAGAAAAAGAATAACAATTCAAATGACAGTTCGTTTCAAGCAAATACTAAATTTTGGAAATCGGTTGTAAACAACCACCAGACCTTGCAAATGGATAAATTAGGGCAGGCAGTACTCCACAACCAAGTAAAGCCCCCCCCCCCCCCCCTCCCCAATAAATAGGAATCAAGATGTCAACTAAATTAAGCAGTAGAGTTTCTTTTAAAGAAACAATGTCAAACATGTCATGACAGAATGATCTATTGTGTATGTGCACACACTAAACTGTAGAAGAATTAGTAAAAATGTATAGTAGCATGCACTATTGTCATTTTGGTCGCTATGTTGGAAAACTTACAAAAAAATTCATGTCTTTCAATTTTTTTCGTATCACTTCTTGTGAAGGCATACACATAATGAAAACGGAAAAGATGTACCAACAAGTCTTGCTTTTAGATATGGGATAAGCCAATGTACCCTTTGTTCAGTATGCATCCTTTGTTAAATGTAATCATAAAAAAAAAATAAGAAGTTGTAAAATTCGAACAATATGTAAATAATAATTATTTTCTAGATTCGTAAGAAAAGACTTCTGGTACTGGCTTAATTAACACGTCTAGGACAAGATTAAACATCCAAAAACTCATTAATATACACATATTTTAAACCCCATCGAGCATTTAATACATGCCTCTTTCTAGAATGATTACTTGATTTCTCCAGGTTCTAATCCATTGAGTTTAATAAAATAATCCAAATAAACTTTAAACTCATTCGCCAAACTCACTAAAGGAAAAAAATGTTTATATAATGTCCACATCATCCACGTTGTTTAATACTGTCGAATAAAAGATTATGAGATAAGGAGAAAAACATAATCCTTATGCCAAAAGAGATATTGAATATCCCTTTCTCCATAAATTTAATCAAAACATGAATTTAGCAAAACAGAACAAAAGGAATCAAAGTAGCATCCAAGCATTTTAACTTACAGTACTTCTACATTTGTCCATGCCCTAGGTATTGTTTGACACTAAAAAAGACCCATTCTAGCATCTAGCGCCATAATAGTTTAGCTGATATATCAAGAAGAGTCAAAGAAGTAACATACGCATCAATCGATTTTGACAAAGATCACATAAACTGAAGAAAGATATTAGAACTCACAATAAACTATAATAGAAATTTATGTGACAAATTAAAGGAGGAGCTGTCGCGAGTAAAACTCTAATAATCATGCACACAATAGAGAAAAATATGCAGAAAGGAAGATGACTATTTTGAAGTGGTAAGAGAGACTGTTTGAAAATATATGGATAATCAGAATTTAAAAGGAATAAGTTTGTGAATTAGTTGAATGCTAGTGACTGTCCATCACGGACCATGAAACATCAGTATGAATATGGTATCTTAAAGAATTCCTCTACAATATGTCTTTCGATATAAAAAGCCACCAACGGTTAAGGCATAATTCAGAGGTTAGTTATAAAAGAAGGGATGCTCTCTTAAAGAACACAACTTTTAGAGGAGGCACTAGAATTAATTTTTCAACGCTAAAGCAACTATAGTCTATAGGTGCTTTTTTTTTTTTTTTTTGGGTCAAGTAGGATGTTTTGATTATGGGTATTTTGGTAAAATGACTTTTGATTTTCCTAGGACATGCTTATATAGTATTACATTAAATGATGATACACATGCTCTCACTAAGTTTATTGAAGAATTTGAAAGTGAACTTTTTTTCAAATTTAAAAGTATACCATTTTATATCCAAGGAGCTAAGAAGAAAATTGTGTAATTTCTTTTAGATCCGAGGGTGCTGAAGCTTGAGTTTTGATGATTGGCAAATCGGAAGAAACTGGTTATGGAAACTATAGATGGACCTGGTTCACAAACGGGTTCACCCTATGCGCAAAAGATGCACAGATAAGTTCCAAGTCTGAACTGGAATAGGAAAGAACATGGAGAAGCAGTCTTACAATCCGAACTGGATAAGGAACGCGAGGAAAACCCAATTGAAGAAGTTTTCCAAGGCGGCAAAGGATTGAAGACTTAGAAGACAAGCAACCAACATGTTATTCTATTTATGGAAGGAGCCAAGGCTGTAGGAGTTAGAATTCAATAAGGAAAAGTTTAAGGAGGTTACCTTATTTACTTAGGAAAGAGCTTTTATTCTTCTAAACTAATTTGGTCTCTTGATCTCTATATATACAACATGATGGGGCTGCAAAAATCATTCACTCATTCAAAAACTTCGTGAGCAAAGTAAAGGAAAATATATTGAGAGAAGTATTGGAGTGAATCTGCAGAATCTGCAAAGCAGAACCGTGCTGAAGCGAGTTTCTTATTAGTTCTGCTTTGTCTAGATCTCTGTATTTTAGGGCTGAAGTTGTTTTGGCCTGAATCATTACGCACTCAAGAATTCTCAACAGAGCAAAAAAAGAAGAAATCATTCGTGAGAGCTATTGTGTGCAAGAGCAGAAGCAAGGCAGCAGAACCTGACGGAGTTGCATTTTCATAGTGATAGTTTGTTTGTCTTAGTTATCTTTTATAGGTTTTTGAGTTGTAATCTATCCGCTTGTTAAGAAGCATAAAGTAGACGTTACCTTTTGGTGGGGTAGTTCAACCTTACAAGCTAACGTTTGGCTTGGAAGGTTTTAGGTGTTGGGGAGGTCTAGTTCCTTGATCGCATTACGTTGTGATCTAAAACTTAGTTCAGCCTAACAAGCTAACGTCACTACTAAAAGTAAGGGGATTTCCCACTAATAATTTCGGACCGAAATTCAGTCGGACTCTCCTATCCGACCGCGGCGGTCAGACAAATCGGTAAATAAAAATTAAATATATTTTTTTTAGACGTCCGACCGCAGCAGTCGGATAGTAATAAAATATTAATTTTTTTAATTGATCCGACCGCGGCGGTCGGATAACAGATTATATAACCCCCTTCCAGCCCTCATTTCAGTCACCCCCTCTCTCTCTCTAAAGCAAAAAAATCTGAACCCGTTCTCCCAAAAACCAATAGACCCGTCCACCCCCTTCCCCAACCCCCAATTTCTTCAAAAATCACTAATTTCGCATTCTATATAGGCAAGTATCCTTCTATTTCAGTATATGTTTTCTGTTTTTCTTTCAATTTCTCAAACCCTAACCCCAAATTTTTTTCTTCAATTTCATAGCCTCGCCACCTCAAGCAGCGGCACCACCTAGGCAGCAAGGCCACCAGCTGAGGCAGCAGCGGCACCACCCTAGGTACATTTTTCATTTTTTTTTGTTCTAATTGAAAAATACAATTAGTTTGGAATGTTAGATTTTGTTATAAGTGGTGAAGTTTAGTTGGTGGAATTGGTGGATTTTGTTAGTTCAATTGGTGAAGTTTAGTTGGTGGAATTGGTGGATTTTTTTTAGTTTAATTGGTGAAGTTCAGTTGTGGCCATTTCTTGATTTGTTGATAAGTGGTGAAGTTTAGTTCGATTTTGTTAGTTTAATTGGTTTTTAATAGTTGGAATTGGGTTGCTTCATTAGTGAGAAGTATATTGTAATAGTGAATTAGAAAGCTAACTAGTTTACTTAAAATTATAAAAAAAAATTAAAAATTAAAAATAGGGACTTTTATGCTATTTTGATTGTTGTGCTCGACTTATGTAATTGTTATGGTGTTTGGGTGATGATGTTGTCATGGTTAGAATGTAATGTTGTTGATCCCGTAGTTTGGAAGCTATGTAATGATTTAATTAGAGTAGTAACTTGTTT
Organism: Petunia x hybrida; assembly: GCA_037355625.1. Classification (NCBI taxonomy): domain Eukaryota; kingdom Viridiplantae; phylum Streptophyta; class Magnoliopsida; order Solanales; family Solanaceae; genus Petunia; species Petunia x hybrida. Next base: position 786,562 of record JBBBVM010000045.1, read on the forward strand.
ATTATAGTTATGCCACTATGTATTTGATAAAATGCCCCAATGAGATTACAAATGTGAATTTTGTGATAGTGAATATAGTTTTTGAATATTGATTTGGATTTTAATAAAATGTGGATGTTATGAGAAAATTAGGGTTTGAATAGAAAATGGAGGTTTGGGAGATTATTGATAAACATTTTTGTTTGCTTTGGTTTCAGTGATAAACTTTGAGTCTTGGGCTTTGGTGAGGTTTGTGTAGAAGATAAGTTAGCCTTCTTTTAAGACTTGGTCCTTTTGGTGAGGTTTGTGCAGGCGATAATTGCTCATTTTGTTACAAAGTGAACTATTATTATGTTTTCAATAGCTTAATAAAAAAAATTCAACTTAATTATATTAGTAAAGATATTATATAATATCATATTCTCAAGTAGAACCATAGTTTGAGAGTTAGGAACAAAGAGAGAAAGTTAGGTTCTTGTTATCTCCTAAATTGTTAAAGTTTGAATCTTTTTAACCATTTGTTTAGAATGAGATACTTGCTTTATAAAGGGACAAATATAGAACTTTCTCGTAGCATAATTTAATGAGGCATTAGCTATAAGTAATATAGTAGCTACACAACTTAAAATATCTTAATTATTCTCATATAATTGATTTGCAGCCCCTCCGTCAAGATCTATCATAGATATCAACGTCAAAGACTCAATTGATATTGCTCAAGAGTCAATTGAAGACTCAATTGAAATCGTTCAAGATACGATTGAAGATTCAATTGATATGGTACCGGAATCATATTTGGATGATGATGTTGACTTACCGGAATTGGATTTGGATGAAGAAGTTGAAAAAGGAAAGAAATCAAAATAAAAAGTTTCGGACACAATGATACGTATTTTTCTTCCCCACTATGTTGATTTGCCCGAATTGGACTTGGATGAAGATGTTGATTTGCCGGAGTTGGATTTGGATGAAGATGTTGATTTGCTGGAATTGGACTTGGATGAAGAAGTTGAAGAAAAAAAATAAATCAATACAAAACATGTTGGACATATTTCTTCCATACCACTATTAATGTCCTTTTGTTAAGACTTTATGTTGCATGTGTCTTTAATTGTTAGTAGTGAAACTTTATATTTGGAGTTGGAGTTGGATTTGGCATAAGTGTTATGTGCCTTTATGCTTAGGATTTAAAGTAAATGTATGGAAGATTTAGTTGATGTTTTAGACATGTGTTAGACTTGTGGTTGGTTTTTGATAAACTTCTTTAATTGTTAGACTTGTTGTTGTTAAGTTTAACTTGTTTGAATCGTTATGAAGTGTTGATGTTATGTAAATTGATAAAGTTTTAGTTTAAAGGCAATAAACCTTATTTAGAAAAAAATTAAAGCTTGTAGACGCCTATTGTTTACTCGGTGTTGTATTTTACTGTTTCTATAGGTGGTGGAGCTCTAATTACAGGTTTTATGTTGCAGGTTTTACCTAAATTTCTGACAGAATCGGTCGGTCGCCTGACTCAAGAATTTTTTTCCAAAATTTGCAATCTCGGACCGATTCGGTCGCCTGGCTCAAGAAAATTTTTTCCAGAAATAATAATGTGCGACCGGTGTCCGACTGATTTGCAGTCGAAACATCGGACCGAGTCGGTCGGAGACCGTTGTGCGACCACCCATTATTCAATCGGGAAATACCTTTTTTCTAGTAGTGCGTGTGGCTTGGAAGGTTCTAGGTACTAGGGAGGTCTAGTTCCTTGATTGCATTACGTTGTAATCTAAAACTTGCTCGGTTTTCATTTAGTGGAAGGTTGAAATCCCAAGAGTTTGGGTCGTGTTTTTTGATTCCTTGAGCAAGGATTTTTCCACGTAAAAATCTCTGTGTTCTTTAAGTTTCCGCATTGTGTTAAGCTTCAGAGACAGGTGAAACTTGCAAGGAACCTGGTTCTTTGTGAGTTGGACGAACAAGTCAAGAGCAAGTTTTAGAAGTTTGAAAATCGGGTAAAGACACTATTCAACACCCCCCAGTGTCTTACAAAGGTGCACCAAGTGCAGCAAGTGGTATCAGAGCAGGTTCTCTCACATAAAGATTAACATCTTGAGAAGGATCTAAATTATGAGTGCATCACCGATCATAATCGAAGGACAATCTACCAGAAGGCCTCCTCAATTCAATGGACAAGCTTATGGATGGTGGAAAGCAAGGATGGAAAATTTTATTCAAGCTGAAGATTACCAACTTTGGATGATTACAACTCAAGGACCTTTAATTCCTACTGTGGTTGATGGGCAGCAACAGATAGTTCCAAAGGACCGAGGTCCTGAGGAGTATAGCAGGATATCTACTTGCACCAGTGCCAAGGAGATTTGGGATGCTCTTCAAGTTGCTCATGAAAGAACGAATTAAGTCAAGGAAGAACTCAAGAAAGAGAAGAACTTTGAAGCAACTGAAGAAGCTGATCCGGAGCTGAATGACGTGGAGACAACATTGGTTAAAAGAGTCAGGAAAGCATTGAACCTACTTGACAGCAGGTTTACCAACGAAACCAGAGGAAGAACCAAGACAACGGATAAAGCAAGTTTCGTTGGTTGTATCAAGTGTGGTAAGATGGACTGTGTTTTTAACGACTGCCCACAATAGTAAACTAGATGGAAGAGAGAAAAAGCTGACAAAAATAAGGAACTGAAGAAGAATCGTCGTCTATCAAACTTCAGAGCTCAACGTAAAAAAGAGAAAGAATCCTTTTACACATCTTGGGGAGAGTCAAGTGATGGAGATGAGGAAGAGGAAGAGGATGGCTCTCCTCTCGCCCTGATGAAAGATCCAACTTGGCTCCAACAGAATGCAACGGCAACTGTGGTTTGAAGTTTGGACTAGATGCTGAGGTTCAACAGCAAGTTTCAAATTGCAGTACTACAAAGGAAATTTGGAATCATATGAGGGAGCATTACAAGGATGAACCTCCGAAGGATCAGGTGCTTCAACTGTCTGAGATCCCTCCCAGGAAGAAACTTCAAGTAGAGGAATCTGCGCTCATAGCAATGAGTGATGAAGAACATGACAATGACCGTGCAGAGGTAAGTCTCCATGAACTTAAGAAGAACCTTCATGAATTTTCTAAAATGGATCTCTCTCTTCTGATGCTAACGTTAATTAAAGAGTATGAAAGTTTGAGTGTTGAGAAGGACAAACTCGTGTCAGTTGTGTCTAAACTGAAAAGTGATTTTAAAAGTTCTGAATTGAATAAAATTGAACTTAAGGGTATTGTGAAACACCTCAAGGAACAGGTTCCACAAGTTGAAACAAGAAACTCTGCACTCAAACTTGAAAATCTGAAATTAAAGGAAGCAATAGGTAAGCATGTAGTTAGTGAAATTCAAATAAATCTTGGAGCTGAGCTTAAAAAGAAAAATGAGGTTCTATATCAGGAAATTGAGAAGAACCAGATTCCTCAAGAAAAGTTTGAAATAACTAACTATGAGCTTACCAGAACCTTAAAAAAGTACTGGTCGACAAAAGTTGTTATTCACCATATGAAAGGTAAGAACTGAATATGTTATAAGAAACCACTACCTGCTTGGAAACCCAAAATTAAATCTGTGGTGTTATCTGGAAATATGCTATGCACTCATTGTTGAAACACTGGTCATTATAAAAAAACTTTCCTGGCTATTAAAAGGGCAGTAGTGAAAAAAAAAGTTTGTTTTACCTAGTTGGGCTAAAAGAGATCTGATTCATCCATTCCATCATGAGAGGGACCCAAGCTTGCCTGGGTTTCTAAAACTAACCTTTGATTGAGTTTTGCAGGCAATGGTGAGAGGGAGAAATCAAAGCGACGATTTAGACAGTGGCTTCTTAAGGCGCATGAATAGAGAAAATCTAATCCTCTCACCAACAACCTTCATTGGAGAGAGAGTGATGTTGGTAAGAAAAGTTAATATCATTGACTGTAAGTCACTCTCCAACTCCATATACTATTAGTATTAGGTTAGTTTAAATCATAAATTGTTGATATTTCACAACTTGTGACCTTGAGCATAAAAATGAATTTTGATCCATTGGTTGTAAGATTGTGAATTTCATATGAGTTTTGATGTATATTGTAAGTCTGGTTAGGGAGGTTTCCCTATGAGTCACTTCGGGATAGGAAGCCAAGCATCACTTACCCATGAGCTTTTGGTTGTAAATGATTCATTCATAATAGTAAAGAAGCTATAGGCAAGTTTGATGCACGAACTGATGAGGGAAGTCTGCCTAGAAAATTCACCACATAGGAACACTTAAAAGGTGGTATGGACTCTATGTGTTGAAAGCATGCTTGTGTTCTTTTTTGAAACTAACAATCTGGCTGAGAAAGGCATGCAGGAACATGAACAGGAAGCATGACTGACCAACAACCAGGTTCCCCAAGGTAGAGACAAAAATAAAGCTGATGAAGGATCAAACCAAATAACTGAAAATTGCTTTACCTTGATCAGCATGAATTCAATGACTTAGGGGGAACTGGTTTTCAGGCTGATATGCTGATATTGAAGAACTGACACATGAACTAGACGCAATAAGGAGAAAATGGACCTGAATTTGATTGTAGGAAAGAACTAGCGGATGAAACACATGTTCACCCTAAAAGACATAGATTCAATCAACCAGGGGGAACTGGTGCTCAGAATGATGAATTTGATCATGAAGAACCTACTGGAGATTGTGAGAACTAAACAAAATATGAAGGATATCAAACTGAAGATATAGGTCACATTCAGAGGGAATATGGAAGCAGTCAGACAGGTGGAATAACGGATCATAAAGATGAAGGGATCAATAATGATGAAACCTTTGCACCTATTGCTAGAATAGAAGCCATTAAGATGTTGATATCATTTGCGGCTTACATAGAATTGAAGTTATATCAGATGGACGTGAAGAGTGCATTCCTGAATGGCTACTTGGATGAAGAGGTGTATGTGGTTCAACTACCTGAATTTGAAAACACCGAGGTTCCTGATCATTATTTCAAATAAGACAAGGCGCTTTATTGGTTGAAGCAAGCTCCAAGGGCAAGATACAAGAGGTTGTCTGGGTTTTTGCTGAAGAATTGTTCTATTAGATGAAAACTAGACGACAATGTGTTTCTAAGGAAGAAGGCCAAGGACCTGCTCATTATTCAAGTCTATGTTGATGACAATTTTTGGTGCTATGAATGAATCCATGTCTAAGGACTTTGCAAAGATGAGTGCTAAAAGTCTTGGACACACGGATATCACATGGAACAAAGCTGAATCTAGATGAAACTGGTTCTCCTGCTGAAAGGACATATATTGGAGAAATCATTGGTTCTCTTGAAGACCTTATTGCTAGCAGGCCAGTTATTGTGCTTAGTATGGATTTATGTGGAAAGTTTCAGGCAAGACCAAATGAGTCACACATGTCTACAATGAAAAGAATCTTGATATACTTGAAAGGAACTAAGGACTTGTGTGTGTAGAATTATCGAGGAGAAATCTTTGATGTTGTTGGTTTTGCTGAAGAAGATTATTTTGATCATCTAATGAATTAAGAAAAGTGCATCTGGAAAGGCACGCCTTCTAGGTCCTTACTTAGTTTCATGCGCTACAAAGAAAAATGATATGTGGTTCTCTCTATATCTGAAGCTGAGTATGCTGTAGTTTCTTCTTCATTGTTAACAATACTTATGGATCAAATAGCAGCTAAAGGACCTTCGTATGAAGTGTGGACTAGTGCCTATCTATTTCAACAATACAAGTGCAGAAAACATTGCCAAGAACCTAGTGCATCACAGAAAGGCCAAGTACATTGAAATTACGCATCACTTCTTCAGAGTTAAGGCTGGAAAAGCCTACTTACCAGGAATTCTTGCAAGATTGAGGACCAGATGATAGATATCATCACCAAAGTATGGAACAGGTTACACTTCGAAAGGAACAGGTTGGAGCTGGGTATGACCAAAATACACAGAACGACCCAACACCTAGTTCTCTCGATGATTGGCTGAAGTATCTTTTAAGTTTACTTGTTCGGGAATACATCAGATTGTCGTTTCTAGTTCTATACTTTAACAAGTATGCATTTTATCTGTGCTAGAAAATTCTTACTGATTTCTAATGATGCAAATTTTGGTCGGATATGGAAAAAAATGGAAACGAGAGGTGATGAATCAATTGCATATATGTTCAGGTACGCGTCTAAACTATTAAGATTATTTTCATAAATTTTGTCTTAACTGGTTCATCTATCCCCTTGTAACCGATCTAAATTGGCGCATGTCCCTAAACATAATCAAAATTTAGAATCTTTTAAAGACATGGCGTCAGTTTACAAGAGGCTTTAAATGACAAATCACTTCAATTCTTTCATCAAATTCATCTCCCAAAAGGAAATCATGACACACACTCAAAACCTTTCCAAAATTCCATGTTTTACCCGAACCAAAAATTGTTTAACCTAAAGAGAACAAAGTAACAAAGTAAGCTACAATGAATCATTCAGTAGAGTTGGATAAAGGGTTACTAGAGAGGTAAAGAATAGAAAAATCACCAAAGTGGTAGAAGCTGAAACTCAGGGGGAACCATCTCAGGAACAAGGTTCTCAATGTGATGGAATAACATACTGTAGTTCCTGGTTGTGGTTCTGAATTGGTTCGAAAAAGTATGGTTTTATTTGAGTAAAGAATCATCTAAGGTCCCAGTCAATGAACCTAGTTTAGATGCTGCTCTCTTGATGGTACATGTAATAAAACTGAAAGGAAAGGTAGTTCTGAAACTGATGGTGTTGCTGAGACAGAAAAGGCCACAGTGGAAGAATCTGGATCACCCACTGATCCCTCAACGGTTGTTGAAGCAGATTTGGTGGTGTTTGATGATGATGTAGGGAGAAAGTTGGTGGCTTAGAATATTGTTGATCCGTATTTATAGAAGATCCTAGTGTGTTTGGATGATCAAAGGAAGATGAATTGAAAAGTTAGAATCAACCAATTCCTAGAGATTCAATTGTGGGAGTGCTTTTGATGAGGACGCTGCTATGTTAAGTAGAATAAGATAAAGTAATGGAGACCTCTGTAGTAGAACCTTGTAAGTATGAAGAAACGCACAAGAACCTGGTGAAGACACAGGTAATGTAGAGGCCAATGAACCATCTTCTCAAGTTCATGAGGAACAGGATGATGATGTACCCCTAATCCAATTAAGGATGAGGACTACTGAGTTTGTTCCTCAAGTGCTGAAAAGAAAAGAAAAAATTATTGAAAGGAACTGGAGAAGGGGTGAGGCCTGCAGAATCACTTTTTGAACCTGGTCCTAGTGCCAAGAAAAAAATGTTGATAAGAAGAAGGCAAGATACAGAGGAAGAATGATAGCTCAACAGGTTACAAAGTCGAATGCTCAAAGTTGGAAGAACCTGTTTTATGAAGAGTTCCAGCAACAAGGTGTTAAGAGTACATGAAAAGTACATGGCCAATAAAGTTTGATGATGTAAGTGCTCTTTCTGTAACTTATGAATTGAAGGGGAAAACAAGGTTTACTAGAATCACCTAGATAGAGAAAAGTCATGGCATCCTTCCTTCAATTGTTGTTTGAGTTTGTTTTGAAGAACCTGCTGCATAGGTCCAAGTATCGTAGTGAGATGAATTATATGGAGTTAACTTACATGGACCTGTTAGATAAGAAGGTTCTTATCAGTCTGCCAGGAGCATTGATACAACATATATGGAGGATGACTAATGTGGAACTAGGAGAACATGGGTTAGCTTTTGGAATTCTTTTGACAAAGATCATGGAGCAAATTTTGATAAATGTACAGAACCTGATCATCATGATGTCTTTGGAATAAACATCTGAAAGGGCTGTGAGTATTTGGAGGGAGAACCTGCGGAGGAACCTTTTAGAGATTGAAGGTCCTTTTATAGGTGATAGGGATCGTCATGTAGGAGACTATCAAAGAAAGGTTGAGCAACAGGCCGATGAGATCACAAGGTTTGCTGCTCAGAATAGAAGGCTGGATGTGAACTGGTGCTAGAGAGGCAGAGAAGCTCAAGGAACATTATGACTAGGCTTGCTTATATCAAAATCTTTGTTCCAACCCCTTCCCAGACCTGAACCAGTTCCTACCTTATTACCCATATTCCCTCAGTTTCTTTCTGATATTCTGGTTTAAGAAAATCTTTATGGGTTTAATCTTGATGTTTTGGATGCTTATTTGGATACATTGCTTGATTCATTACTGATCAATTCCTTAATTTGTGTTAAACTAAGCATCTTAGATTGAAGTTTGATAGGTTCTGCATATCGTTGATTTGCTGTCGTTCTAGGCTATAGATTCGACATTACTTGATTGGTTCTTTGACAAGTATACTGTGATCTTTTCGATGATGCCAAAAGGGGGAAGAAGAGATGTTGGAGGTGTTTGTAGCCCAGTTTCGTTCTGTTATTATTCTTATACATGTTTCACTGCTTGTGTGTTAGTTTGAACAGGAATTATACTCCCTCTGGGCAACATGTGTGTGTCATCATCAAAATAGGGGAATTTGCTGAAGCTTGAGTTTTGATGATTGACAAACGGGAAGAAACTGGTGATGGAAACTGGTGCTGGACCTGGTTCACAAACGGGTTCACCCTATGCGGAAAAGATGCACAGATAAGTTCCCAGTCCGAACTGGAATAGGAAAGAACCTGGAGAAGCAGTCCTACAATCCGAACTGGATAAGGAACGCGAGGAAAACCCAATTGAAGAAGTTTTCCAAGGCGGCGAAGGATTAAAGACTTGGAGGACAAGCAAACAACATGTTATTCTATTTATGGAAGGAGTCAAGGCTGTAGGAGATAGAATTCAACAAGGAAAATTTTAAGGAGGTTACCTTATTTACTTGGGAAAGAGCTTTTATTCTCCTAAACTAATTTGGTCTCTTGATCTCTATATATACAACATGTTGGGGCTGCAAAAATCATTCAGTCATTCACAAACTTCGTGAACAAAGCAAAAGCAAATATATTGGGAGAAGTATTGGAGTGAATTTGCGGAATCTGCAAAGCAGAACCGTGCTGAAGCGAGTTTCTTATTAGTTCTGCTTTGTCTAGATCTCTGTATTTTGGGGCTGAAGTTGTTTTGGCCAGAATCATTACGCACTCAAGAATTCTCAACAGAGCAAATAAAGAAGACATTATTTGTGAGAGCTATTGTGTGCAAGAGCAGAAGCAAGGCAGCAGAACCTGACGGAGTTGCAGTTTCATAGTGATAGTGATAGTCTGTCTGTCTTAGTTATCTGTTATAGGTTATTGAGTTGTAATCTATCCGCTTGTTAAGAAGCATAAAGTAGAGGTTACCTTTTGGTGGTGTAGTTCAACCTTACAAGCTAACGTGTGCTTTGAAAGGTTCTAGGTACTAGGGAGGTCTAGTTCCTTTATTGCATTACGTTGTGATCTAAAACTTAGTTCAGCCTGACAAGCTAATGTGTGGCTTAGAAGGTTCTAGGTACTAGGGAGGTCTAGTTCCTTGATTGCATTACGTTGTAATCTAAGAATTTGGGTCGTGGTTTTTGATCCCTTGAGCAAGGATTTTTCCACGTAAAAATCTCTGTGTTCTTTATATTTCCGCACTGTGTTAAGTTTCAGAGATTGGTGAAACTTGCAAGGAACCTGGTTCTTTGTGAGTTGGACGAACAAGTCAAGAGCAAGTTTTAGAAGTTTGAAAATCGGGTAAGGACACTATTCACTCCCTCCCTCTAGTGTCTTACAGAGGTGCACCAAGTGCAACAGAGGGATTAATCACCATATAGGTAACGTACCATTATGCTCGAGATTGGGTAATATGACACTTATAAACCCCTTGCTACCAATCTGAATTCTGGAGCGATTAAAAAAGTGAGGAAGCCATTTTTTTTAAGTTAAGTTACTTAACCTAAATAACTATCTAAAATTTCAATTCACCTGTTTATCGAAATAAATAAATTGGTGCGCTAGCTCATTCATTGAAAAAAATTACTTTTTCAAAATATGAACACCCTTAATTAGATTCTTGGCTACGCCACTGCTAGTAATATGTCTTGTTGTTTGAATTACTCGTAATTATCCTTATATTTCTCTAGATGAATAGGAATTTTATTGTTCATGGGTAAAAAAAAATTATAGGTCAACGGTGCAAACAAGAAAATTTGACACATCATTTGCACATAAATTATTGAGAGAACCCCAAACGTTATGTATGCTTAGGGCGCACAAGTAGGGGCTTGGGTGTAAGTCTCCAGAACTAGGTCTCATATGTGAGCCTTTACAAGTGTTGCGGTTCAAGGTGAGTCCAGGAAGAAACCCAATTTCATCAAAACCTTTTAAATTAGAGGTTAATTGATTTCAACGTTAATTAAATCTCTTTTCCTGTTAAGTAGTGACCCCTACTTGTTTGAAGTTTATCTTTTTAAAAGGCTAACTCCAATCGTTAAGTTTTGGCCTTGCCTGATTATTTTTTTCTAAAATGTTTTTGTGTATTTCTTGGATATTGATTTGCCGATCGTCCTTTCAATATACAACAAACATTTCGACCATTTATAGTTCATTTTTGTTATTTTGGTTTAAGTTAGTGCTCTGCCAGGATCCAAGGTCCAAATAAGGAAGAAACAAGATAGTAAGGCAGAATAGAGAGGAAAAAGACGGGGTTTCATTGACTGCTTAAAATGGAAACAAGCTACTTCTATTATATTACTCCCTCCGTTTAAAAAAGAATGAACCTATTTCCTTTTTAGTCTGTTTCAAAAAGAATGACCTCTTTCTAAATTTAGAAAATTTTTTTTACTTTTACTCATCCCTAGATGATTTATAGCCACACAAATATCTATAACTTATTTTAGATCACAAGTTTCAAAAGTCTTCCCTTCTTTATTAAACTCCGTGCAAAGTCAAATGGGTTCATCTAAAATGAAATGAATAAAGTATTTTATATAGCTATACCACTTAAAGAAAAAACTATAATAAAATATGTCTGCGAATTCTCTCTGCTCTCACGTGCCCTCACACTATTAACTAGTAGTACTAGAGTTTACAAATTACAAATGAGCTATCAAACAAATTTACTTTTCCTGGCTTTACAACATTTACCACTATAACTGCTATATCCATGCAATAGCCACACCTTTAGCATGAAATATTTCTTTTTCATAGTACTCCTTGGATTTCACTTTGTTCTTTGTAGTTTGGGGACAAAATTTTAAATAGAAAATAAAGATAATTGAAATTTGTGCGTGTGTATAAATGCTCTCACTAAGGTTATTGAAGAATTTGAAATTGAACTTTTTTTCAAATTTAAAAATATACCATTTCTTATCTAAAGAGCTAATAAGAAATTTGTGTAATTTCTTTTAGACCGGGGGACTAATCACCATATAGGTTTTATTTTTTTTAAACTTTCCCAACAAAATTTTATTTCTTGAACTTTTGAAGGCATTGTAAGTTAGTTTAGGCTTGGATTTGCTGAAATGTTTATTTATTTAATTTGTCGACAAATGGTTGCTCTGTGGATATTCACAAAAACTTATAGTTAATCTAAAAAGTCTGTCACTCACCAGTAGCATTACACTTCAAGAACTATGATTCACGACTATATGTAGAACTGCTCTATTTCCATAAAATGATACATGATCCAAAACTGAAGTTGCCATATTGGTAAAAATGAAAAAGGCTAGGACAGCCGTTTATAAAGGAAAACATAATCAATAATCAAGTTGATAAGAGGTTTAGGCTATATAATATCTGCATCATCTTAGAGGCGTTGATAAAACTCAAATATGACCAACTAATATGTAAAAGTTTTGTAGTGCTGCTCCACCAACAAAAAGTCTTTATTTATATCTAGTCTTAAAACTTGTAAAAAAGACTATGCGCATGGGATCATGTCATGAAATTCCGAATTATAAAACTCAAATAACAAATTGCTCTTTTATCAAATTAGTCACTGATTCTTGGTGGTTTTTCTAAATTAGAGACATGGCTTTCAAATTACTCCTAATACTCAAACTTAACACGATGGTCAGCAACCAAAACAGGCACTAAATCTTCACTAATGTTCCCTATAGTCAAGGCGTATGTATTATGGAAATGAACCTATACAAATGGTCTCTAAAACATTATAAATAGGAGTAATCACAAACACATACTTAGAGAAAAAATACAGATGATATTTATCATTGCCATGGTCTTTAGAAATTCAAAGAAGGTCCTGTAATATGGTAAAATCGTAAAGCCACTCGAATTCTGTCTTTCTCAGATTTCAGAGTCAAATTTGACAAAAAGCTTCTTTTAATCCCCTATTCAGAAGAAAAAAGAACAAGAGATTTACCCAAAAAGGGATAGATTAGTTGTTTGAAAAATCAAATTCATTTGCACGTAAATGACCTAGCAGGTTTGTCCTCGTGAAGGACAAAGGCTGAAATTGCATTGAAATGGAAAGGGGTGAGAGAGAGAGTTCTGATTGTATGTTCAATTGTTGACAAATCTTACATATGTAGTTTATAAAAGATAATCATTGTAATATCACAAAAAGAATTGATGTTACGTCTGGTTATTTTGTCCATTGTGGGCAACTTGTTTTCTCACATAAATATAGGGATGATCGAATTAAACAATCTAGGATTCTAGATACAGATGATTAAATTGTGTTTTGATCGAAACTTTTACATCAAGGAGCTCAACCAAGGTAGATCAAGGTCATCTATTGGGATTAAACCAATTTAACAATGGCCAGAATTATGTTTAAAAAAAAAAAGAAACAAAATTTACTATGCTCTACATTTATAAATATAGGAAGGCACAAAAAGAAGTAAGGAGGAAGGTGAAGAAGATAAACAGGGAACGCAGTAAGGCGAGAGTTTAGTTGCGCAATAAGGGGAGAAAGTTCCATAATTCTATTCAAGATAGAGAGAAGCAAGAAATCCCCGTAGATCCTTTCATTTTTCCTTTCTCGCAAGCAGGAATCGAACCTGCGCTAGCGGATCAAGTCACAAGCTTATAGACCAACGAGGATATCAAACTTTTTATATTTTTTTTGGTTACATCTGTGGATGTGGAGGCCCATAAGGGCCAGAGAGGTACTACACTCCGATTACACACAGAAAGAGAAGACTGATCGCCCTACCGATGAAAGAGAGATAGTGATTCATTGATGTTGATGGAAGAAATGATTGGTTTCACTTTCACGACATGGAGTTGAACCATGATCGACCGTGATCGTGAGAATTGCCTAGAGCTTCTTGGCCCACGTGTCCCGAACGAACTAAGTAGATTGAACGTAGATACACGACCCAAACCATTATTCTTTCTATTCATTATTCTTTTTATTACTAAAGCAAATAACCATACCAAATGCAGATAGCGAACCCTCATTTGATTTTGGCTTCAAATGAAGGACAACCCTCACCCTTTTTCATTAAGGACATTTTCTCAAGTAACATACGACCAAATATATGACGCGCATATACTCCTTACATATCATGTCGTTAAACTGCAATCAGGAGTATATCATATACAGAATACATCGTTGTTAATTTACACTGTTTTATAACTATATTATTATTGTTATGTTACAAATATATACACAAGCTCGTTTTCTAAAGTAAAACTCGTGCTTTCTTTTTAGTCATTTGGAATACACTCTCCAATTTACACGTAATCAGAATGTTCACATACTCAGCTCATTCAACCGCATAAAAAAGTACATTAATCGATCTAACATGGCACGTACTACGATAGCTAATTGGAAATTGATAATTCGTGGTTCTAATCAGCTATATAAAACCTGTAACTCTTGATATATATGTCACCCCTAGGTAGCCAATTAGCCATCACTAATAATATAATATTTGAAAAAGGAAATAGCTAAGTGGAACAGTGTAGATTTTGTGAGTAAAGTCAGTTGGTTAATTTTCTCTTGGTGCAATATAACAAGTGTGTTTAGTCTTTTATGCTAACTATTCAATTTGCTTGCATAGAATTGCTATAGCGGCCAAGAGTTCCATCGAGTAAAATAAATGGTTTAAAGTGAAAATCAACGACGAAAATTCCATCTTGTCTTTCAAAGATTCGACTTGAAATTAGTCATTTTTATTTTAATTAAAAGTGGATTAGCAATAAAGTAAAACCGATCAAATTTTATATCACTGTGTCAAATCATCTTTCGATGAATTGACTCATGCAAGGATGCCTTAGCCTGATTTTTGACCGGCTGAAGCAGCAGCAGAAGTTGAACTTTAATTAAACTCTAAGTAAAGAAGAGATGTGTCTTAGTTTAGTCTTAAGGCCACAGTATCGCTCTTGGAGTATTATATGCATATACACATTTCCATGGGCGCTTTTTACTGCTGAGCTACTTGCCCTCGAGCTATAATAATACTATGATTTGGAGATATATAAGAAATTTATAAGAAAATGAGCTTTTGAAATTTCAAAAACTGGATTGGACATTACTAACAAAACTTCACTCTTTTTCAAGTTAAATGCACGTGTAAACATAATTTCAACTTCCATATACTATATGAACCAAACTTTGTACACCGACAATGTATATAATAGTTACTTCATCAGGTGATCGCATTTATTTGTTGTAGGTAACCTATTTTATGTTTCAAGATCTCAAATCGTCGTTTTAACAAACAATTGCATTTAAAGTTCTCATGTTTGGCCTAATAGTGTAAAAAAATTATGTTGTACACATTAACAGTGCACAAAATTTAAATTCTTTTTCATTTTTTATTAAAAGTTCTATTTTTTTTAAACATCAATTAAATCAATGTCCAAATCCCTACTATATATTGGCCTGAAATTTTAGTTCCTTGTCTTTAGTGTAACTTTTTTCTTTTCGCTAATAGTGCACTTGATCCCATAACATCTCATTACATAACAAAATAAAAACAGTTAGTGTTGAGCTAGCTACGTTTTAACCAAGAACAAAAGAAAGGATTTTAACCAAAAACAAAAGAAAGTGTTTTACTATTGCAGATCGATATGAGGCCACTTGCACCCTAGCCTGCCCCATGCCCCGACTTTGATCCTTTTCCCCAAATTTCTTAGGGGATTCCTATAGGTGGTATGTTTGTGGTTACTCTTGTACAAGTAGTTCTCACTTCTCATGATGTGTATTAACAGAAGAAAATGGTGGATAGAACTGATCTTTTTGGTGAATGTAGACATCGAGGCCTTTGTGGCCATGCGATGTCAATTTACGCACAACTTTAATGCTAACATCAATTTCCTCACTTATTGCCACTATATTTATGTTCATTGTTATAATGGGTCAGGGTATACCACATAACAGTTACTGTGCAAGAAAGATGCATTGGTTTTGGAATCTTGGTCGGCAACTTTGCAAAGGAGGGGTTGTGGACAAAGCTCAAATCTTTCTTCAATTTCTGCAATGTGCTTTCCGAATCCTAGAGATGATAATGAGGTTTGCCAAGCCTAAATACATCCTATATTACATCATTAAGAGTGATTTCTCCTCATCCCATAGTTCTTTTCGGTAGCTGTTTGTTCTTTTCGGTAGCTGTTTGGATATCAAAATTGATTGAGAGAAGGCCACATGTTGAAAATTTAATAAATGTGATGATAGTTGATCTTACTCTTAATGGGTCATTAAGAAAGCAGCCACGATTAGCCGTTGAGCATTAGCAACAAGTTGTTGGGGAACAAGAAGTAGTAATTGCTATTCCACAAGAAGAAGCTGATGTTGCTAATGCACAACAACAACCTGGTGAGCAGCCACAAATACAGGAAGAAGAAGCTGCTATTGCTAATCCACCACCGCAACCAATTGCTATTCAGGTCCATCACAAATGGCGAATGCCATCCTCACTAATCTTCAGGTATTGAGCATTTGTTTATTAAGCATTCCTATAAAATTTATTGTTTTATACCACTTTGATTTGCAATTATTATTTTTTTTTTGGTTAAATTTGTAGACTTCCACTTTGAAAAAGGAAGGAAATATAGGTTTGAATTTGTGGGAATTTACCGATCCATTGGATAACTGGAAGATACCTCATGTTGATGGTGTAATAGTTAGCTTCTCCTTAACTAATCAAGATAGCTATAATGCCGTGGACATAGCTATAATGCCGTGGACCTTAGAGTGAGCGCAGTTTTTATTTTTATTTCTAATTTCCCATTTGTTACATTCTACTAATATTTTATATTTTTTTGTAGTGGAGTACACTTTTAAGGAGAAATGTTGCTCCTGGTGTTCCTATTATACTTGTTGGCGTAGATCTAGGTAATGGATAAAATTATGGAACATAATCTCCCATTTTTTCAAATTTTATAAATTAAATTTCTAAGTTTCCAAAAATTGTTTGAGGTTAGTTTTTAGAAATTTTTGGGAAAACACTGCACTCATAAAACTATAATTTTACTAAGGGTCTGTTTGGAAAGCCACCTCGTAATTGGATTTGGTGTAATTACTCGAGCGATTCTTCCCGAAAAAGGCAAATCTTTTTCTTTCCGTCCCAAATAGTAGTAAGGAAAATTGGTATTCTTTTTGGGACAGCTTAAAAAGAAAAGAGTGACATATAAATTGGGACAGAGGAAGAATTAGCTATGTTTATTTATATTGGTTAGAGTATTTCCAAGTGAACAAAATGTTACTCATTTTTTTCAATATGCTACATTAGTTATAATTATAAACAATCTTATTTACAAATATGTGTTTAGATTAAAATTTTACAATATTAGACAAAATTATTATACAAAAACTTGATTAAATTATATAAAGAAGGGCCCTAATTCTGTCTCTACTTCTTCCTGATTGTGTTCTAGTCTACTCCTATTTATTTGTGTTCATTAGGTCCACCCTGTTTGTATGACCTAACACAGGATTTGTATAGCCAAAGGCTATATATTGAGCTACACAGAGGCCTCCTCTCACTTTGTCTTTTATGTGTTTGCATCATATTTAATACAAAATTGGAGCTTTGCATGAAAATCAGTTTTAACTGATAATCAGAGGATGAAGTAATCATGTTTTCAGTATATGATGACATAAAATTTGATATTTCAGTGTTTGTCCAGACCTTTTCTTCATGAAATTTGGAAGTTTTAGCAACAGGGGCTCTTTGTGTAATGTCTGCCTAGGATCAGCTTGTTTTTGCAATTTCAAACGGCCTCTTTCCTTTGAATAACTAATTTGGGCCCAACGACAATTTTAAAAAGAGATTTTTACACCCTATACACATATTTTATAAAATATTACATATTTTCATCCACTTTAAAGTTCATTTCACTCCATACCTATTCAATCAACTTTATTTACACGTCATACCCATTTAATCAACTTTATTTATAGGAATGCCCATTTCCCTAAATCCCCGAAGAATCAGTAAACCCCCCTCTTTTTTTGACGCGCAGACCTGAAGCGCTTTACGACCAGGCTCGTCTCCAGTCTACCCATTGTCCAGTCCATACAGTGTATATCTAATCTTTTGACACCTGTCCATAATTAAATCTAATGGTACATTTCAACTTTAGTTAAACTACCCTCTAAACCATGGTCATATAACAGCTTCCGAAAATCTTGCCAATATCTGCTAGCAAATATCCCAAGCCATTTCAGTGCCGCTTTAACTTCTTATGGAGCTCCTTCGAAGGAAATGTCAGCATACTTTTGTAATAGAAACTACATTAATTTGGATTACTCTGAAAGAAATGCTTCTTGTAAGAAATTTTAAATATACTGCATGAGAATTTTCTTCATTTGCTGAAAACAAAGCTATTTGTTATCTGCAGTGACGTGTGATTCTAGATATAGTACCTTCACCATTCTCGGGGTACCAATTACTATAAATGTAAAAACAACACCAAATTATAGAATACATGTATCCTTGATTTTGGACTCAAGAACACCCGTATCTTAGATGGATACAATGAGCTCAACTGACTTGCATATCGTAATCTTACTAATAACAAATAAAGTGTTTATGTTTTATGAAAGAAATAGCTTAATATTTTACCACAACAAGTAATTGAACATGATATTAATTTGTCTTTAGCAATAAATTGTGGTGACTTGAAAGACTGCTAATATATGGTTGAGGTTTGGTGCAAAGTTAATTAGGAAAACTAAACTAGCTTGATTAATGCTCTAAAATGAATAGACAAGATTGAAATCTGAAAACAATTTATAAGTTGATGCAGTTTAATCCTTATACTTTGAACGAATTTGTGTTAGGGGAGGGGAAGGGAGAGATAGGGAAGGGACCTTATTGGAGAACCATGAAGAAAAATAATAAAACCATAATAAATCAAGTTATGAGTTTTGCTGCCGAATAAGGAAATATAAGAGAATAAGTATTTTGGGATAAGAAAGTGCCCCAAGATTTTCGCCAAACTCTTAGCTAATTTTTAGGATGTCACAAAACAAATTGAATTTAACCATGGTTTAGAAGAAACAAAAGTACACCCTTAGATTTAAATTGAGACAGGTGTCAACTGATTACAAATGCACATGATGGACCGGATATTGAGTGCACTGGAGAGGAGCTCTGTCGAGCGCTTTACAGTCACCCGAAACATTAGCCATCATACTATTCCACCGTTAAACCGGCGTCCCTCCGCTGCTAACAGCTGCCAACTGCAACCTTCTCCAAATAAATTATACCTTCCCGGAATGGTCGCATCCTCTTCTCTAATATGACATTGTTTTCCTGAGAGAATTATTGGTTTGGCGTAGAATCGAGGTTTAAATGGGCGGCCAAACCCTAACTCCGGCGGGCCTTAGCTTTTCAGGCCAAATCTTACAACAACGGCCTCGCCTCGCCTTCCTCTATGCATTTCCCAAAATAATTTCCCTATCAAACGCTTTATTTTTTCGTTTCCAGACACACTGCCCCGTTCTTTTTGCCATTTTATTTCCATTTTTCTAATTCCACTACTCGTCCTCATTGTTCCTTTCGTGGTTCTTGGCGGAGGAGTGGTGCTACGATGATGAGGGAGCTTGGGTGATGACCTAGCGGTGAGGCGTATAGATAGATGCACTCATTGGTAACCTCCATTTTCGCCTCGCGAATGAAACTCATTTAAAGCAGGTTGCCATTTCTTCTTTCACTCCTTTATTATCATCAGAGTTATACTATTTTTAGATTTTTAGTGAATACAATCGATTATCTTTCCTTTGCACAAAATGTGTTTATTGAAATGCCTTTTGCTGAGCTTTGTAGTCATCTATTTTCCTCTTAATACTCATAAAATTGTTGCACCCGAGATTTGTTATCTTGTTTTAGTATTATAGATGATAAATTTCTAGTGCAAACAGATTTTATTTCTTCATCGGCAAGGTTAATGAATCAGAAATATTTGTTCCATTTGTTGAAAAACGATCAGAATACCTCAGTGGTTGTGGTAACTTTTCAAGTTTTGATGTGTTGCCTTTACATGAAATTTTATGTTCTTCAAGTCTGAATGAAAAAATAGATACATATGTAGAATACATACAAGGAAGATATACCAGAGTGAGAGTATATTAACTTGTAGGTGTTCAATTTATGATTGATTAGCGTCTTGTTTAGGACAACCTTATTCTTTTTTTAAAATCAGTGTTTGCATGATAGAGACACTTGAAGTATATTAACTTGTAGGAGTTCTTTAGTCTAGTTTTCTTTGTCTTCTGCTAACCCGAATCTGTACAGAGACCACTTTATGTCTTTATGTTACAGATGAGCTCTAGCTATGGACAGGATAAACACAAAGAACTTAGCGATACATTACTTGCATATCTTGGCTCTTTATATCCAAATATGTTCTTTTCACATAAAGAATCTATATATTATAATAAAGTTGGCTTTAGAGAGTGGTGATGTGGAACCTCTCCTAATCCAACGTTACTAGTTATCTTTTACCTCATTTTTGTTTTGTTTTTTGCATTGTTTTAGCCATTTCGTTTTATAACTTCTTTTCCCTCCGCATGATGTATGCTTCTTCCCAATATTTATAAATACTTAATGTAAAATGACGCAATGAATGAAAAGTTTTTGTTACTAATCCTTTTTTTCTTCCATACTTTCAGTTACTAATCTATCCCTTTAATTGAACAAATTCTTATTATATTTTGAAGTACTTAATAGACTTAATATAGCTGAACCAAGCCTTTACATTAATCTCTTTCTTCTTGACATTTGGAATCGGTTAGGTAATACTTTTACCTCTTGAAATCGTCCAACCAAAATGGAAACATAATTTTGTTCAAAAGGGTATCTAAGAAAACATTGGCCAACATGTGAAAGATGAAAAGTTACTTTCAGGTATTTTATATACATGTCGTTTGATTGAAATACTTTTTATTGGTTTAAGAGAATTTCAAAAGTTTTTCTCCGCACCACTCTATGTCAACTTGCTTGAGAGATAATGAGCAGGTCCAAGAAAATACACAAATTCACTTTCATGTTTGATTGGTGTCTCTTACATATCTTTGAACTGAATATTCATAGGTTCTGCTTCATTTTAGATTGGTTATACTAACAATTAAAGTTGTAGCTTTGGTTATCTTGGTGCTCATGTTGTGAGACAACAATAGATATATTAGATCTGTGGTGCATGAGATTATTGGCTATGTGAAATTGATAAGCTACTTAATTGGTATTTCTTTTACATTTTACAATATAAACTTTGCAAACTTAAAATCTCAGTTTTCTGAAAAAGTGATTGTTTTAAATTTGTTTCTATTTCTTAAATTTGGAATAACAGAAAATTCTTAAAAGTGGTCAAAGTAAAAAGATAATTGATATAAAGTAATATTGTGTAAAATAATAAATGGACGAATGTAGGTAACTACCCGTAACCACTTTGTTGGAAGATGTCATATAAATGTGTCTATTAGGATTTATTCTAAGGGAATTTGAATTATTAAGTAGTGACTTTATTTCTAAATATAGACATTTTTTCAGGGAGATTCAAATCAGGATGGCAAGATTGACCAATCTAAATGTCGATGTTTTGTGGCTCAAAATCCCTCATTACTGAAGACAATGACACTTCACTATTTAAAGGATGTAACAAACTACTTTTCCAAGTTTTGTATTTCATTTCAGAAGCTGATGAGCAGCTACCTGAGAGTAGGAAGTGTAGTTCAAATTATTTAGTTCTTCTCCTCTAGAGTTTTCTTTTGAAATTTCCCCCCAAATGGATATAATGTATGTAATTTTGTTTGGATCGAAGTGTGATATGCTATTAAATAATTAAACGTTTCATATTTTGTTGTTTTAAACAAAGTATACTTTTTAGTGTGTCGTATGCTTTTTTGGTGTATCTTTTTGTATTTATATCTAACTGTGAGATCCTACCAAACAAATAGATATTTTAGTATTTTTTTTTTTGGTTATAAAAAAAGTATAATTTTGTAGTATATTATATACTTTTTTAGTAATAGTATACTCTTTTCGTATACCTTTATGTTCGTATCGAAGTGCAAGATGTTACCGAACACATAGATATTTTAATTTTTATTATTTTTGATGAATTATACATTTTTGCTATATTGTATACTCTTTTGGTATATCATTTTGCATTTGGATCAAAGTGTACATTGCTATCGAATAAATAAATATTCACCGTTTATTGTTTTGAACAAAGTATATCTTTTTGGTATATAGTATACTCTTCTAGTATATCTCGTTATATCTAGATCGAAGTACGAGATGTTACAAAAAATACAGATATCTTAAGTTTTATTATTTTCAATGAAGTATACCTTTTTGGTATATTGTATATTCTTTTGGTATACCTTTTTGTAATTGGATCAAAGTAGGCGATGCTATCGAGCAAATAAATATTTCGATTATTATTGTATTGAACAGAGTATACCCTTTTAGTATATAATATACTCTTTGATATACTCTTTTGCGTTTGGATCAAAGTATGCGATGCTACCGAGCAAATAGATATTTCAATTTTTATTATTTTGAACAAAGTATACCCTTTTGGTATACTGTATACTCTTCTGGTATACCTTTTTGTATTTGGATAAAAGTGCGCGATGCTATCTAGCAAATAAATAGTTCATTTTTTTTGTTGTTTTTGAACATAGTATACCCTTTTGGTATTCTGTATACTCTTCCGGTATACCCCTTTGTGTTTGGATCAAAGTGTGCGATGCTACCAAGCTAATAAATAGTTCATTTTTTTGTTGTTTTGAACAAAGTATACCCTTTTGGTATATTGTATACTCTTCTGGTATACCCTTTTATGTTCGGATCCAAGTGTGCGATGCTACCGAGCAAATAAATAATTAAGTTTTTGTTGTTTTGAAAAAAGTATACCATTTTGGTATACTGTATACTTTTCTGGTATACCCTTTTATGTTTGGCTCCAAGTGTGCGATGATACCGAGCGAATAAATATTTCACTTTTTATTGTTTTGAACATAGTATACCCTTTTAGTATACTGTATACATCTTCTGGTACACCCTTTTATGTTTGGATCCAAGTGTGTGATGCTACCGAGTGAATAAATATTTCAGTTTTTGTTGTTTTGAACAAAGTATACCCTTTTGGTATACTGTATACTCTTCTGGTAATCTCTTTTGTATTTGGATCCAAGTGTGAGATGCTACCGAGCGGATAAATATTTTAGTTTTTGTTGTTTTGAACATAGTATACCCTTTTGATATACTATATACTCTTCCGATATACCCCCTTTGTGTTTTGATCTAAGTATGTGATGCTACCAAGCAAATAAATAATTTAGTTTTTGTTGTTTTGAACAAAGTATACCCTTTTGGTATATTGTATACTCTTCTGGTATACCCTTTTATGTTCGGATCCAAGTGTGCGATGCTACCGAGCAAATAAATATTTCAATTTTTATTTTTTTGAACAAAGTATACCCTTTTGGTATACTGTATACGCTTCTGGTATATCTTTTGTGTTTGGATCTAAGTGTGCGATGCTACCGAGCGAATAAATATTTCAGTTTTTGTAGTTTTGAACATAGTATACCCTTTTGGTATACTGTATACATCTTCTGGTATACCCTTTTGTGTTTTGATCTAAGTGTGCGATGCTACCGAGTGAATAAATATTTCAGATCTTATTGTTTTGAACAAAGTATACCTTTTTGGTATACTATATATTTTTCTGGTATACTTTGTTATGTTCGGATCGAAGTGCGAGATATTTCATAGCACTTAAATATTTTATTTTTTATTATTTTTAAAGAAGTATACTTTTTTGGTATATCATATACTCTTTTGGTATACCGTTTTATATTTGGATAAAAGTGTGAGATACTATCGAGCAAATGAAATGTTTCAGTTTTTGTGTTTCTGAACAAAGTATGCCTTTTTGGAGAAAGAAAAAAATTTTAAAAAATGAGTAAAATAAGATTACAGAGAAAAAAAAAATAAAAAAATAGGGAGACATGAATAGTGCTAGAAACAGGAGAAAGAAAAAAGAAGAAAAATAGAAAGAAAAAAGAATAAAAAATAGAAAAATGAAAAAAAATGAAGAATAGTGAAAACTGAGAATGAGAAAAAATGACAAAAAAAAAAGAAGGAGAAATAAATAATACAAGATATGAGGAGAGAGAGAGGAACTTGAGTTCCTTGTTTTATGCCTCAAAATAAGAAGGTAATTAGCTAATGGATATAGAGTGCAAATAAGTTATGGATATAAATGTAATGGTAGAACTATGTAAATAAAATAGGATGTATGTGTATTTTTGTAAATCTCCCTTTTAAAATGGCCTCCATATGTGTTAAAAATATTTTTCAACTTACTTTGGTCTTCTATACACTAATCTAATAGCGTATAGAGGGGTATGAGTTTTGGGTCAATTATACAACTATTTTCTAAAAGCTTACTACCGCTCCCTATCAAATAAAATTTTATTCCGGACACTCCAATCGTGACACTGGTTATAAGGGTGAATTTATCATTTTATCATTTCATCACGCTCTTCACTACTAAAAAGAAAAGAGAACAGTTGCTATATAGAAAAGTTGAGACAAAAAATGAGGTCTAAAGTTACTTCTCAATCAGTTTTCAAGAACTAAAAAGCTTGTTTAACTAATGGACCAAAATGAATAGTAGCGTCCACCCTTAGGACTCCGACCAGACATTTGAAGTGAGGAATGGTGGAGCCCAAAAGCACAATTGGCAAAATAGGACATGCATATAAATGAAGAAATGTTGTAGTAGTAATGACACAAGAGGGACCAAAATCTAGCAAAAAGTGCATCTAATGTTAAGCCAACATGGCAACTTTTCGAGGTAAACAAGAACATTCAAGACCACTAGGAAAGCCAGCTCTGAATCAAATACAACATATATGGTCTAATAGAGCAATGGCAATTAATACTAGTGCTAGGACCATTTCAAGTTGCAAATTTCATTCCCAATTATCATTACTCTGTCACTATCCTTCTTGTTTGTCGCGCATGGCATTCCTCTCACGCTATTAATTACTAGTATGATCCAAAAAAAATTGTTTCTACCTTTGAATTTCTTCCTTATTCATGAGAATTAGTGGTGCATGCAGAGTTTCACATTAACATTGTCATTTTATTTCTTGCGCGATTTGTATATAGATCTTGGTCTAAAACTGCGGACCAGAAGTCTAATAATTTACTTCCTGTTCCGAAGTGACATTCACATTGCATTATGTTTGTTAATTATGGATCTATTGGATTCAAATCATTTTCATTATACTGTAAATTCAGTGTAATAGAAATAGCCAGAAAATTCTGAGCGAGCCTTGTTGAGGTGAATGTTATGAAGAATGACAAACGAAGGACCCAGTAGTTCTGGAGGAGAAACTGTTCCTTATGAAGAAGGGCACGACTGATCGAAAAAGATTAAGTATTGCAAATCCTTACCAAACAAGGAAGAGTGGCACATGAACGAGTATGCATCATGGTCAGCTAAAAGAGGTTGTGCCGTGGCTGTGTCTTCGAAGTACGAATAAGAGTTGGAGCTAAACAAGGAAAGAGTCACAGAAAATCTTGTCTTGCTATAATTACAAGGTTTCCTTGTGAAATTCAACTAGGGTTATGAAGCCCATATAAAAGCTTGTAGTTGAGGTAGTCGATACTCAGTTATTCACATACAGAGAGTTGAGAGAAATACAAAGGCGATCCAACAACTTTCAAAGTGACATAACTTGTGAAGACAACTGTTGAAGGTTACATAGTCAAACTTAGATATTCTGTCTAGGTTCTTGTTTTGAAGTTGTCATAGTTGTGTGCTATCATTGTTTTACCTACATGCTTTCTTTAGAAGCAATTGTATTAGGTGAACCATTGTGAGATTACTTTGTAAAGCTAGAGTTTATCTTTGTTGAGTGATTAGGGTCTAGAGGGTAGCCCCTTGGTTACAGAGTCTATAATCGAAATCTTGCTCTTTGTGTTAGTGGATTGGTTCAAAAATCTCAGAGTGCGGGTCGCGGTTTTTCTCCCTTGAGCAAGGAGTTTTCCACTTAAAAACACTGTGTTCTTGAGTTTGCAATTTGTGTGTGTCGTGGTGTTGTTGACACCCAATTTTGTCCCTCCTATTTTTAAAATCAATAGTTTTCAAATTTTACACACGATTGTGTATCCATTCTTGCCCCGTCCATTTCTTTCAAATGATCTTCTCATAATAACCTGACAATCCAGGCCATTTTCAAAGGCATCGTCCCAAATCATAGTTGTTCTTACAACCGCAGCAATTGCCTCTATTTTGACAAAATTATCCAAATCGTTTTAAATCCCAAAATTACAATTTTATGCATCTCCTAGCCATTTTATTGTATTAAATTTAATTTCCTAATTTTTTTATATTTTTACACCTATTTTATACTATTTTTATGCCGATTTTATACTAAATTATGCATGATATACACTATTTATACGCTATATATACGCAAATACATATTATATATATATATATATATATATATATATATATATATATATATATATATATATATATATATATCACCCATATTTTTACACTTCAGCATTGACGTGGCCTCATCCTAGCCCTTCATTTCCTTAATCCAACGGCCTGGATTAAATCTCTCATAATCTACCTACACAACCCCTAAACTTTCCCGCTACCCTCATTTCCCCTCACCTCTCTGATATTCACTCATCTTTCTCTCTCTTTGGTGATTTGATGAGCCACCACTTGCGAGGGCTTTTTCGGCCAAGCTGGCCGGTGGAATTTGGGGAAATTAGTGTCATTACATTCCCCCCGTCGTCCGCTACAAAACCTATACACTTTCGATGGGGTTTAGATGAGGGCAACCAATCAACCCTTGATTAACTGAATCACCACCGCCAGGAAACGCCGGAGGGCTCCGCTTGGGTTGAATGATATAGACACTGAGAAAGGGGTAAGATTTCTTCTTTGCAACCCCAATTTGAGACGGGTCGATTTGACCCGACCCGGTTCGAAAAATGGGTAAACCCCTAATCCCTTTGGTTTGATTATTTGGATTTCCATGATAACATTGCCTAAGCTACTTAATCTTTTCATGAATTAGTATATTCATTTGTCATTTGATCAATCGGTTAGGGTAAAATTCCATGAGTTTTGATTTTACCTAATGGAATGATTTAATTGAACAAATGCTTGGAATTGTTGACTGCCTATAGTATCCCCATGTTTTTGTACCTTGTGTCATCTATGTTTTCTCCCTGGTATGCAAAGGTCAATAAGAGTTGAGGTTTGAGCATGATTCTCTGTGTTTCATAGCATGTTTGTCTTTGATTATGACCTAAGGTGCGACCTCTACGATTATGTGCCTAAAGTTGAGGGTTAATTGACTTAGCATGATTAACGATATTCTGAAATGAGCCTTTTTGAAATTCTTGATTGAGACTAAGAAGGAAGTTGTTTCTGTGATTAGCAGCTTATCAATTAAAGCCTGATTGAGATTTATTAGTTTAACGTATTGAATCCCAGTCCTGATTTGATTGGGGATGCCTTTATATGGTAATTTTGAACGTAGAGTTTATTTAGGGGTTGGGTTTATCTTAATCTTGTGGGCTGGGGGAATCTGTCGAGGATTTAACTTAATCCCGAACTTAAAAAGGTTTAGTTTATGAACCTGGACAATACTATTTGAAAAGAAAGAGGAACTATTTTTGTTTTGGACTCTGATTTACCCTAGACTTAGGAACTGATTGAGTTATATTTGACAAACTTATTTGATTGATTTCCCTCAACGATGGGAACAATATTACCTTGCCTTTTTGGCTCCTTCTACCTGTTTGAAATCTGAGCCCTTACCCTCATCTTTAAAGACAGTGTTTTATGTCATTCATTCAGACAATAGTCTATGCACTAACACACAGACACAGAAAATTCACAGTTTATACTGAGAAGAAACTAAGGCTGCAGAACACTTTCTCTTTGAGGCTTCAACACATCTCTTTCTCTAGCTTTTTTTTCTCCGGAAATTGATTTCGCTGCTTGGTTGTTTTGACTCAGTCTTGCAAGTTCTAATCAACATTCACACTATTTCTCTGTTCTTTTACTGTCAAAAGGTACCCATTTTCTCTTCCTTATTACCTACTGTGTATGATTCCTATTTGTTCATGCCTGGATAATTTGTTCCTTTACTGTCAAAGTTTGGTTTAGTTGATCTGTTATTGTTTGAGTAATGCATATTCAGGTTCTGTCTAGTTCATGTCCTGTTGACCTAGGGGATCCAATAGGATCATGTTAGTTCTTGCTAAATAAAAGGGCACTGACTGCACATGATTGATAAAGCTCCTGGCAGATTTTCTTATGATCCAGGTCTTCCCTTTCCCCATTCCCCTGCTAACTTTGTTTGCTTGCAGCTTTGTTTGGTCTCATATAGACCATGTTATGCTCCATTGCTTACAGGAGAACCCTGAGGGTTCAATAGGGTCAAGGTTTGGACCCTCTAAGCTGGTTCTGAAATTAGAAACCTTTGATTGTTGAGAAGGCACCTCTGGCCTTTGAGAAACAAGGCACTTTCCTTTGGCCATTACCCCATTTTTCTTATGTTTTCCCCCTTAGGAACTGTCCTTAATCTTTATATTTGCTAAGTGTCCTACTTGTATCTTTAAAATACAGGGTGTACAACAGTAATGTTGTACAAATAGGCTATCCAGGAGCCACTCTCTTATTCCCTTTCTCCCTGTGTCCAAATGCATCATGTTCATGCTTGAAAAAATGATTCTGATTGTTGTCTTCTATGGAAAACTGGTTGTTTTCAATAGTATGTTTGAAACCCCACTCTTACTGAAAGATTTTATGTCATAGATGAATTAGAAGCATGACTAATTCGCGTTACAATCTAAAATCTTGAGTAAAACAGGTTGTATGTGTTATAATTGTCTAAATGGGACTATTTCTGAAAATTAAACTCGCACCTCTTTTGTATATACAGTTTGGGCCCAAAACTATCTTCAAAAGGGGTCCTTTACATGCCTAAAACTAATTTTGACTATTCTAACGCTCTTATACGCTAATCTAATAGTGTATAGGGGTGTATAAAATGATTGGGGTCATTTATACACTTTAAAGTATATTTTTAAAGTATAACTATCATTTAGTCATGTGTTTGCATGTTTTATACCTATACGTATCTATACTTTATATGCGACAACCTTTATTTGCATTATGTACTTCTGTGACACCCGTTTTCAAAAACAGCCTCTTCGCCTATATATTTCTCAAAATATGACCCCTAAACAAAAAAGATGAAACGACCTCGGTTAGTCGTTTCGGAAGTTAGGACTCTGATTGGCCTACCGATAATTTTAAAATATTCATAATATCCATTAGGACCTGTCTGTAAAATTTGAGCTAAATCAGACCTCGTTTGGTAGGTATCGGAAGAAGGTTTCAGTTTTTATTGTCGATAAATATTAAAAAGAGATTTTCGAGCTCGATTTTGGCGAATGAGCTCCGATTTGAAATCCGAAAGCGCCGTTAGGTTCGTATGATTATTTGTGACTTTTGTGAACTTTCGAAAGTGAATTTCGATGTTGTTCGGCTAGTTTCCGGTAAAATGCCGAAAGTTAAATAAATTGACTTTTTCTATTTAAATTTACATATTGAGTTTCAGGAGTCCGATTTGAGATCCCCCTTCATGAGTATGTTACACATATTTTGTATAACTTGTATGCAAAAGTTGGAATTATTTCGAATATCGTAGGGTACCGTTTTAATTTTTACCGTACCAGCGAATTTTAAAAGAAAAAAAGAAAAAAAGAAGAGAAAAAGACAAAAAAATAAAAATAAAAGAATGAATGGCGGTGAGCTTATCAAAGCTCAAGATTAGGAAATAGGATACTGAGTGAAACAGGAACGAGAAACAGATGAGGATCTCAATGAAAAATGCCAGAAAATGAGAAAAGAGCCGGGAAAATAGTAGAATTTTTACCCCGAAACATTCAGGTAATGATCTTAATGTATTATTTGAGTTTATTACGTGTGTTTGAATATGTTTTAATGGTAAAACTTGGAATATTATACATCATTTTAATAAGTTCAATTAATAGTTTAAAGAGTCAAATGGACCCCGATAATGAAATTGATTATATATTCGTACTCAGTGAGTTATGGGCAACACATAAATGTAATTTATTTAGGGTTTGGGTATGTGACCTTAAACCCTGTACATAGGCCTGACCTGCATATTGCGTATGCGAATAGGGTATCAGGTTCCTACCTGGATTGCCCTAAGATGTGAGGAATGAAGCCTTTAGCCTAATCCGATATATTTTTCTGCTTATTGAATAAAGTAAGATCGTTTGGCAATGAAACCAAAGGATAAAGCGGTTGTTGATTAGAAATGCCAACTTTTTAAAGAGGTAAGTATTTATATCCATTTCTTTGGAGGCCCTTGGCCTTGTGGATATTCTACCACGTGTTCCTTACGTGTGTAGCTGCCGATAGGCGTACTCATTACGCCTTAGCTTTGAATTTACATTGTATATCATATGTTATGCCCTGTTGTTGGTATTGCATTTTGCATATGAGCATTGCACTCTAGTTTTGAGCATTGCATATACTTCCCGGTGGCGATGAGAGTCCCGAGCCGGTGAAGGGTCACCATTGTATATACTTCCCGGTAATCGATGAGAGTCCCGAACCGGTGAAGAGTCATTATTGCATATACTTCCCGGTAATCGATGAGAGTCCCGAGCCGGTGAAGGGTCACCATTGCATATACTTCCCGGTAATCGATGAGAGTCCCGAGCCGGTGAAGAGTCATTGTTGCATATACTTCCCGGTAATCGATGTGAGTCCCGAGCCGGTGAAGGGTCACCATTGCATATACTTCCCGGTAATCGATGAGAGTCCCGAGCCGGTGAAGGGTCATTATTGCATATATCTCCTGGTAGACAATGAGAGTCCCGCGCCGGAGATAGGTATCAGGCATACGTGACTGCATTGCATTGTACCGCATTGATCCCATCTCATTGCACCGCATACTGACTATTGTGTATATTGTATTGTATTTTATGTATGCGGTATGCATACTATGTCGTGGACATATCTTAGTTTGCTTATATATTCCTGGCTCGTATTCTGGGTTGCGGGGATCGGGTTGCACGCCGAAACGGTATAAATATATGGATTGGGTTGCACGCCGCAACGGTATAAATATATGGATCGGGTTGCACGCGCAACGGTATAAATATATGGATTCGGGTTGCACGCCGCAACGGTGTAAATATATGGAGTGGGTTGCACGCCGCAATGGTGTAAATATATGGATTGGGTTGCACGCCGCAGCGGTATAAATATATGGATTGGGTTGCACGCCGCAGTGGTATAAATATATGGATCGGATTGCACGCCGCAGCGGTATAAATATATGGATCGAGTTGCACGCCGCAACTGGATGAATATATGGATCGGGTTGCATGCCGCAACAGGATGTATTTCTGATTGTTGATATGTTCGGGATACCTATATGTTCTAGCTATCTTACGTTACTGGTTGTTAATGAGTTTTTGATTCCATATGTGTTTCTAGTTATTATCTGGCTCTGCCTTTTCATAATTTAAATAAGAGGAATTTGGTTTATATGTTTCTTCTCCCTGGCTAGCTATCCTATTCCTTGAGGTGGCTAGTCTGCACCACTTATTGAGTCCTTTTGACTCACCCTTGTTTGTTGTTTGTTTCTTGTCTATCTATTTCGTTTCGGCAGGTTCGCTCTAGGATTGAGTTCGCAACGTTGTGAAGGAGTGAAGACGACTTCAGCTGTCAGGGTGAGCCAGCTTTTATTCCGGATGGCCACCAGTTTATAAGTTATCATTTCAGTTGCATTTTGCTCCCTTCAGGAGGTATCTGTCTTCTTTTCTACTCTTAGATGTCTAGTCTGGATAACCCTAAATCTAGTACGTTGGATAGTCAGTTGTAATTTCTTTTGTATAGCTTAGAGGTATCAGTATGTCTGTATTTTTGTTTTAAGTCTTGTCCTTATTTATGAATTATTATATTTATTTTCCGAATTTAATTGGTAAGGGTTCGCCCGACGGGTCTAGGGGAGGATGTCGGGTGCCCGCACGGCCTAACCGGATTTCGGGCCGTGTCAGTAGACCATTAATGTTAGGGCTCGAAAATTAATAACGAGTCACACCGACCCTAAATGGCCAACATTTCGTTTTAAAACAACACCCCTTTCGGTTTTTTTGACAAATCTGAATTTTATTTACAAAGTGGACCATTTATGAAAAATTGTTTAATTGTGAGAATTGCATAGATAAGCTGAAATTGAACACCCATTGCATGATAAAATTTGTTTACGATTAGGCATTATATTAGCAGGCCCTAAAATGCGATTAGGCTTACATGTAGGCCCTATATGAAATCTATTTTTATAAGTGTAAGTTAAACTGTATAGACATATTACATTTGTTTTAATTAAGTGCTATATTAAACTTCCCAAGTTAGTATTCATGATGATATATAATCTTTTTATCCCAAAACATATACTCTGACGGGAACCACCTTTCATGGGACTCGGGGAAGTGCCTAACACCTTCTTCCCCGAGTCATTTGGACTTCTTACCCTATAGAATCTCTGGAATAGACTAGTATGACCTATCAAACTTGACCTTAGACACTTAGGTGACCTAATACACCTTAGAAACTGTATTAGGTGGCGACTCCAACATCTAAACTCAAACGAGTTCACCCAGTCAAAATCGAAATCCGACTCGCCTCGAGTTGAGTCCAAAATCGGGTATGACAGAATGACGACTCCGCTGTGGATCCTCTAAGTCCTAACCACAACGAGTCTTTACTTTTGGGAGTCCTTTAATTATTATCTTGCTATTCATATTATTATTATCGTACTAACTTGGTTTCCTTTTTTTTTTGGTTTTTCTTTTTTACTTTATTTATTTATTTATTATATTAAATTTGAATCTTGATGTGACAATTTGCATATTTCACTCATACTCGCCCACTACTAGGAAACGAAACTTTACACACACACATAGAGATTACGTGGATCCCATGGTTGCTTCACCACCAAAACACCTTTTAAGAGGGACATTTTGGAATGTAGTTGATCCGTAGTACAACCAACGATTTCAAGTGATCCCACTGCTTGGCCGTACGCCTTGGGGGAACCGCGTCTAGAATTACACCACTCTTTTTATGTAATGAGCATGCATCATGCCGTAGGAAGGGCTCCCCGTAAGCCGACTAGTTTTCAACTTGTCCAAACTACCTAAACGGGTTTTCGACCCTATAGAGACGTTTGGACATGCTTATGTGCATTTTAGAGAAAAGAAAAGAAAAAGAAAAGAGAGTGGAAAAAAGTAAGATGAGAATGAAAACGCATTTTGATTTGCCCAATTATTCTTAAAGGGGAGAGGGTTTTAACCTTTTTATTTTTCTTCTTTGTTAGGTCACAGTGAATGAAAAATTTCATCGTTTTGGAATGACTATGGGCGCACCTCCTTTGTTAACTAGTTGGTGGAGTAACTTTTCACTAGGAGAGCAAACTGAAGTACGTCAATACTTGGGTCATCTGGTTTCATTATTAAAAATGGAACCGTATAGGGAGATAATTGAAGCATCAGTGTCGTTTTGGGATGAAGAATTGAATGTGTTTAGGTTTGGGGATGTCGAATTAACACCTTTGTTGGAAGAAATAGCGGGGTTCGTGTCACATTTAGGGTTAGAAAAACACCATTGGCAAGGGGGCCGTATACTAGCACCTAGCGTCCCTACAACTGAAGAGTTTCGTAAAAAGTTAGGGATGGTAGCAAGTGTGAATGTGGAATTTTTACAGCAAAAGAAGATACGCTTTTCCTATTTCTACACTCTGTATGGGTATTTGAGTGCGTTCGACAACCATAAGAAAGAGTTCGAATCCTATGGTGATTGGAGGAGAGCTACACCACTTGCATTTGCTATTTGTTTCTTAGGAGTGATGGTGTTCCCCGAGAGTTCAAGTCACGACATATGTTCAAGACTTGTCATGGTTGTCGATGCAGTGTTCAAAGGGATTGATGGTTATCGTTATACCATACTTCCTATGATAGTAGCAGACATTTATCGGGCTTTGGGTTGTTGCAAAAGAGGAGCAAAATACTTCCAAAGGTGAAATCTTTTATTACAGGCATGGTTCAAGGAACATTTAAGGAAAGCAAGAGGTGTGCAAGCGTTGTCCAAGCCGGTCGGTTACAACTATTTGATTGGGGAACGATGTAGAGTTTCAAAACTCAAACAACCAAGCAGCACAGAAAATAGATTGTTTGAAAACATAACAGAGGACTCAATCCAGTAGATGTTCACTTGGTTTCCTTCATCAGATTTCATCATTAGTTCTGAGCAGGCATCCTTTATGATACTTATGGGGTTAAGAGGTCTCCAACCTTACCAACTGTTAAGAGTGATGAGGCAAGCAGGGAGGAAGCAAATCATACCGTTGATACCAGACACGAAAGACTATCAGTTTGAATACACTGGAGATGTTGTTCCGAGATTTAAGAGCATTAGGAAATCCTGGGTAGGAAGACAAGTAATGAGAGAAGCATCGCTAGCACCTGATAGATACAACGCTGGATGCGAACCAAACTACAAAAGTTGGTTACACTCAAGTATAAAGGGAAATGTGGTAGTAGGACCAAGTCGAGGGAATAACATAAGAAATCGTGAGGCAGAGGCTCAAATTCGCTACCGAGAGTTCATGTTGAAAGCTGTCAAAATGGATAAGGAAAACAAAGAAGAGATCGAAGTATGGAAGAAGCGTATAATAGAACTTGAGGAAATGATAGAGTCGTTGGAAACAAAACTCGAGCAATGGAATTCGGAATGTGCAGAGATAGACATCCTACACTTAGTAGCTGCCAAAGGATACTTAACCAAAGCTATGCAAGAGGTCAAGGAGATTACACGAGAAGCGAAGAGGGCCAAGATGGAAAAGGAGTGTGCTGCCTTGTCAAAGTGTCATTTTCATTTTTTCTCTTGTAATTTACTTTTTTGAAAATTATCATGTACTGGTCTTCAAATTTTGGTGAATTTATGAGAATAATTGGCAACAAAATGTGTATTCATTTTCTTTGCATAATGACAAACCTAGGAAGGCTATACGTCCTTGGCGCGTAATAGTCCATTAGTAAGCCTACGCCAAATGTCAAAAGGGTTTTAAACCCGAAAATGAAAAATTGCATTGATTCGAAGAAACATTTGCACAAAACATTGATCGTCTGTTTAAACATGATCAAAACTATAAAGATGTTTTGGTCTTTACCTTTTCTTACTTTAGTTTTCAGATTATGGCTGCAAAGGGTACTCTCTAATTTGAGATCGTCTCCCGACCTCCTCACTTGATCAGACTCTGGTGGGAAGATTAGGCCATTGTCAGCAAAGCTCATGTTCAAAAGATGTTGGGAGAGTTGGTAACTCTCAAAAACTACACCGCCATGACTGGTTTGGTTGAAGCTGCTACACATTTCTGGGACTACAAAAGGGTTGTGTTTCATTTCAATGGTTTCGAGTTGGCACCAATATTGGAAGAATTTGGAGGGCTAGCAGGGTTAGGGCCTGGACCCAAGACTATGATTTATCCCCGAGACGTGGACCCTAAGGAGTTCGTTGAACTGCTGGGAGCCCCTTATGATCCGTATGTCAAGGAAATGCATGATGGGAAAGTCACGTTGGAATATTTGCATTCTAGATTTGGAGATCCGACACTTAGACACGTATGGGCTGGGGCGTGGGAGATTCAAGATTGGGAGTAGACTGAATCCAATGCTTTCATCATTGCTTTTTTGGGAAGCATGGTTTTTCCCGAGAAAAGAGGCAAGATCGACATAAGGCCAGGGAGAGTAGTAGAGGGATTGCACAAAGGTGCTTTCAAACGTCAAGTAAGCTTGGTTCCAATGATTTTGGGAGAAGTTTATAAGGCCTTAACCAAATGTAGGAGGGGAGGAGATTTCTTCGAGGGATGTAACCTGTTGCTGCAAATGCTGCTGAAAAATACAAGAAGTTGAAACAAGAGTTTGACCAAAGAAAGAAGGAGTTAAGGGTGACACAAGAAAGGGAGATGAGGAGACAGTACAAGGATAAGATCAAAGGGGACGAACTCAAGTATTGAACCGGGAAGGTCATGACTGCAAGGCAAGCTGCTGGTAATTTACAAGATTTGCTCAAAGGATGGGGAGAGTATTTTAAGTCAGTAACGCTGGAAGAGAAGGAAGCAAAGGGAATGGAAATTTGCGAGTTCTTCATAAAAGCTCTGGGTGACATGGAGCCTGGGAAAGACATGCTGGAGACATTTGCTGATCCTCCACTCATTAGTTTGGTTCACAATC
The DNA here is from genome assembly GCA_037355625.1 of Petunia x hybrida. Lineage (NCBI taxonomy): Eukaryota > Viridiplantae > Streptophyta > Magnoliopsida > Solanales > Solanaceae > Petunia > Petunia x hybrida. The sequence goes on from JBBBVM010000045.1 coordinate 822,302, forward strand.
CCAAGGAAGAAACGAAAGAGGAGAAGGAAAAGGAAGACGCTGGAGCTGATGTTTCAATCTGGAGTCTCTTTGCTTGGCACCTAGTCTAGTTGTATCAAGTCAAGTCGTCTTGTCCCTTTTCATTTTCGTCTTAATCGAGTCGGTCTTTAAATTAGTGGTTGTAATAAAGCCAAGAAAATTAAATAAGATTTTGTTATTTTTGGGTTTTAGACTGGTGATGATTATGCCTATTCAAATGAAATGATGTGTTTGGTGTAAACGTCACTTCAAATCAGCGATAGGCCCACCTCTGGCACACAAGAGGTCCCATCCATGATAGGACGCGATTTTATTTAAACTAACGTATACTCACATTTTCTCTTCTTGTTTTTAATGTATCAGTCCCCAAGTCCCTGATAGTTTTTGTGCATTCTGGCTGCGCCGCAATACCGATTGAGGTCTAAAGGATCAATCCTAACACTTCCCCCATTAACTACAAGGACAAGGACGAGACAAAATATCATGGCTGAGTTTGACAAGGTTGGAAATGGAACTCTTGAGAAACAAGGCATGGTCACCTATGAAAGTTATGCTAAGCTGGAGTAGAGGCTGCTTGAACTAGAAAATAGGATCCCTCTTGCCCGTACTGATGAGATCATTGAACCAAACCAAACTACTCGCCCTCACGGAAAAGATCCACTCTACCCTGAAAAAGACATTCCTTACCCTACCTACACTGCACCACCAAAAGCACATCAAAACAACTTACCCTCTTTCACCGTTGAAACAAAAACCATCGCATCACCCACCGAAGATCATGAAATGTATGCATGGACCAAGGAAGACCCAGACAACACCAAGGAGCAAGTCCAATGGCTGGTAGAGAAGTTCAAGAAACTCCAAGACACTAAAGGAACCCGAGGTCTAGCTTATGAGGATCTCTGCTTGTTTCCTGACTTAAAACTGCCGGAAGGATACAAGACACCTAAGTTCAACATATTCGATGACAGTTGAGACCCAATGGCTCATTTAAGATCTTATTGTGACAAGTTGATTATAGTTGGACATGAAGAAAAGATCCGCATGCAGCTTTTTAACCGCAATTTGACTGGAGATACGCTAGTATTGTACTTTAAGCAACAAACAAAGAAGTAGACGAGCTGGGAAGCAATGGCTGGAGACTTCGTCGACGGTTTTGGGCACAACACTGATGCTATGCCTTACTGGTTCTATCTGGAGAAATTGAAAAAGAAGCCCACTAAGACTTTTAGAGAGTTTGCAACTAGATGGAGGGCTGAAGCCGCCAAAGTCCAACCTTCCATGGAGGACGCCGAGATAGTGGCAACTTTCATCCGCATACAAGAAGATGTCTATTTTGACAAAATACTGAATCTGCAAGATAAGAAGTTTGGAGAGTTAATCATGATTAGGGACATGGTCGAAGATGGACTAAAGACTGGGAGGATTGTTAGCCTAGCTGGACTACAAGCCACTAACAAAGCCCTACAAGCTGGCAGCACTACCACCTCAAGAAAGAAGAAAGATGATGTCTCCTTCGTGGCCGCGTCACTTGACCACTCCCCTACTCATAACCACTACTACCAAACACCTCATCCATCTTATCCATACCATCCACATCCACCTACTCGGTCTATAACACCCAGTCCATGTAGCAAAACCAACCACCACAAAGACCAACATACCCACAAAGTCCCAATTACCGAAACACCAATACCTACTCACCAACGCCTAACGACAATAACAACCCAAGACCCAAAAGAAACTACACCCCATTGGCTGAATCTCGCACTCAGTTGTTCGAGAGACTCAAAGCAGCCGGCCACATACAACCCGTGCCGTTTAAAATGCCTGATAGGATGACACCTTATTTTGATCAAACCAAAACCTGTGCCTATCACTCTGGAGGGCCTGGCAACGATACTGAAAAGTGCTACACTTTGAGGGACAAGATATAAGATTTGATCGACCAAAAGATGATACACTTGAAGACTCCAAACGTGTACAACAACCCCTGCCTAATCATGGAGATAATAGGGTGAACCTGATCGAATTGGATGAGGAATGCAAATTGGAAGGGACTATTGTTAAGGCAAAAGAAAAGGTACCAAGAACCGCTTCAGTTGCTCAAGCCGCTACAACACCAGAGCTATTGAGGTAGAAGTGGCTCCCAAATTCTATGTTGATGTGGTTCCCCCATATAGCGACAAGGCGGTACCATGAGATTATGAAAGGGAGAAGAAGAACAAGTCCACATTTGAGACAGTTGCTGCACAAGGGATGACTAGGAGTGGAAGGATCTATACTCCCAAACATCTTGTTCAAGATAGACGAGGCATCGGCAAAGAGGAGTCCGAAGGGTTGTGGAAGAAGGTGCAAGCAAAGGAGTACTCCGTAGTTGAGAACTTAGGAAAAACCCCAGCACAAATCTCTATTTTGGCGTTACTCCTCAAATCGGAGAGCCACCGAAGTGCTTTGATGAAAGTGTTGGACGAAGCACATGTTCCGATGGACACTTCAGTTGAAAACCTGGCTAGCATGGTTGGACAAGTCATGGAGGCCAACCGAATTGCTTTTCACGATGATGAGCTACCACCTGAGGGTTTGAGTCACAACAAAGCTTTTCACGTCACTGTCAAATGAAAAGGCTAGTTCGTAGGAAGAGTTCTGATCGACGGAGGTTCCGGTCTGAACATATACCCGTTCATCACTCTGAAAAGAATGGGAATTGACCAGTGAAAGCGTTCTATGGGTCGCAAAGAAGCACCAGTGGGGAGATTGACCTAACTGTCATGGTCGGTCCTGTGGAGTTCACTGTTGAGTTCTATGTCATAGACATCTCTGCTTCTTACAATCTTCTACTGGGAAGGCCTTAGATCCATATGGCTGGTGCGGTGCCTTCCACATTGCACCAATCCGTGAAGTTCGAATGGGATCACAAAGATGTGTCGGTGAGGGGAACAACTCTATCTACAACGAGCAAACCATACCAGCAATCGAAGGGAATGCTCCTGACGGGCAGACATTCTATGCTATAGAACTCGTGGGAGTAGTGCAAGGCACTCGAGGAGGACGCCACAAGAACTACAATTCTAAGTTGGAATCCCACAAACATGGTCCAAGGAGGTTACACTGCACACTTTGTTCCTAAGTTGGTCAACACATCGCCTGGGATTGAAGAAAGAAAGAGGAACTTTTACAGTGCCTGTTGGGATTGCCGAGGCAAAGGCTATGAAGGGAGGAATTTGGTCCGTAAACCAGTCATGTCTGATTGGGGAGTGCCCTCACGCGAATTTCGTGAGACCCTACCAGCTAAGACTGAAAAGCGACTAGTATACTCACCCAATGCCCGCCCAAACTGGAAGCATATCTCTGAAGAAACAAGAGGAAAGCAAGTGTGGATACCCACGGCACCTGAACCTTTGGAGGTAGTGATCTAAGAGCCATATGTGCTCCCACAGCCTGCAAAGTGGCCCGGAGACTGGGTCATAGGCATCATGATCAAGCAAGGCTATGAACCGGGCAAAAGTTTGGGCAAGAACTTGGATGGTATGGTCGAGCCAATCAGAATTCTGATGAGGTCCGACAACAAGAAGACTGGCATAGGACACATTGTGACCTACGAAAAGAGCATAGAAGAAGCGTCGCTGGATTTCAAGTTCTATAAGAAAAGCACCAAGACTCTCTTGCATATCTTCGTCTTGTCTGGATACTTGGATGGCCGAAAAGGGGAGGTGTCCGCAGCGCAAGGAGTGGAGCCGAAGATAGCGGATGCTGAAGAGGATCTGCTGGCAGGAATGCAAAATCTATTCATATCTGATGAAGACTGCTGTGTGATTCTAGAAGAACATATTAAACCTTCTAGACTGACAAAGACTGGATCTGGAGCGGCACAGAACAACTGGATCAGCAACCGGACCCGAGCTTACCGTGGACCTTGGTAGAGATGAGGGGATAAAATTTATTTTTATATTTTCTAAAAAGAAACCCGACGCTTAGTCATGGAATTTTCATTTTACCTCTTTGTTGCACATTTCTCCCTACAAACTTTTAATTTTGCTTTAATCTTTTAATTTTGCACTATTTTGCTTTTTCAGCATCCAAACTAATAATCCCATTGAATCCACAATCGCAACATGTAATGAAACAATGGAACTAGAGGAAACTGGAATTGATTATGATGATTTTGATGAAACCACACAAGAAGAAATTGAAAAATTTGAAAACAAACCTAAGCCGAACCTTGAGGAAACTGAGGTGATAAACTTAGGAGATGGGGAAGTTGTGAAAGAGACAAGGATTAGTGTACATCTCAATGCCGAGGATAAAAAGCAATATACTGAGTTTCTTAAAGAATATGAGGACGTATTCGCCTGGTTATACGATGACATGACTGGCATAAGCACGGATGTGGTAGCTCACAAATTACATATCAAACCGGGCTTTCCGCCAGTCAAGCAAAAGGCCCGAACTTTCAAGTCATCGGTTCTGTTGAAGATAGGGGAAGAAGTGACCAAGCAGCTTAACACAGGAATCCTGAAAATAGTCAAATATCCAACTTGGCTGGCTAAAATTGTCCCAGTGCCGAAGAAGGATGGGAAACTCCGAGTGTGCATGGATTATAGAGATCTGAATAGAGCAAGCCCGAAGGATGATTTTCCTCTGCCAAACATACACATCCTAATTGATAATTGTGCGAAACATGAGCTGGAATCCTTCATGGACTGTTTCGCCGGTTATCATCAAGTGCTCATGGATAAGGAGGATGCCGAGAAGATAGCTTTTACAACATCCTGGGGAACCTATTGCTACAAGTTTATGCCGTTTGGTTTGAAGAATTATGAGGCAACTTGCATGAGAGCGATGACAACTATGTTCCATGATCTGATGCACAAAGAGGTTGAAGTCTATGTGGACGATGTGATCATCAAATCAAAGAAGAGTTCGGAGAATCTTGACAACCTGGGCAAGTTTTTCAACCGCTTGCAAAAATACAATCTGAAGTTAAATCTGACAAAGTATGCTTTTGGTGTTCCAGCAGGGAAGCTTCTGGGTTTCATCGTCAGTAGAAGAGGTATCGAATTGGACCAATCCAAGATCAAGGCCATCAAAGAGCTGCAACAGCCAAAAAGCAAGAAAGAGGTTATGAGCTTCCTGGGAAGGCTCAATTACATCAGCTGTTTCATGGCACAGTCCACCGTCATCTGTGAGCCAATAATCAAATTATTGAAGAAAGACGCAGTGATCGAGTGGACAGAGGATTGCCAAAAAGCATTCGATCGGATAAGGGATTACTTTTGTTGCCCGCCTGTGCTGGTCCCACCTGACCCTTGGCGATTGATCTTGTAACTATTTGTGGTAGATTCGGCCTTTGGTTGTGTATTGGGACAACATGATTCGACTGGAAGGAAGGAGCAAGCAATATACTATATAAACAAGAAGTTTACTCCTTACGAGGCCAAATACACATTGCTGGAGCACATGTGCTGCGCGCTGACCTGGATAGCACAGAAGTTGAGACACTACCTGACATCTTACTCAACGTTGCTGATATCGAGGATGGATCCTCTCAAGTACATCTTCCAAACACCCATGCCTACTGGCAAGTTGGCCAAATGGCAAATGCTGCTCAGTGAATTCGAGAAAGGCGGTGAAGGCTCAAGCCTTGGCTGATCAATTTTGTCACCCAAAAGGCGGTGAAGGCTCAAGCCTTGGCTGATCATATGGCCGAGAACCCAATGGGAGATGACTATGAACCTCTGCATACCTATTTCCCTGACGAGAAAGTTATGTTCGTACGGGAAGATATCATCGAAGAGTATGATGGCTGGATGCTATTCTTCGATGGAGCGGTAAATTTCAAAGGAGTCGGCATTGGGGCGGTGTTAGTTTTCGAGACTGGACAACACTACCCTGCCATGGCTAAACTAAGGTGTCCTTGTAGCAACAACATGGCAGAGTATGAAGCTTGCATTTTGGATCTTAGATTGGCAGTGAACATGAACATACACGAGCTGTTAGCAATTAGGGATTCTGATTTATTGATTCGCCAAGTTCTAGGAGAATGGACAGCGAAGAATTCGAAGATATTGCCATACCTGGAGTGTATAAAGGGGCTGAAGCAAAGATTTACCAAGATAGAGTTCCGGCATGTGCCTAGACTGCAAAATGAGTTCGCGGACGCTTTGGCTACCATATCTGCTAAGATCAAGCATCCTGACAAGAACTACATTGACCCAATACCCGTGATAGTGAGGAAGCAGCCAGCATACTGCTACCACATGGAAGCATAATCAGACGGACAACCTTAGTTCTACGACATCAAAAAATTTTTCAAAGATTGCAATTATCCAAAGAATAGAAAAATTCTCCAAAAGAAGACACTGAGGAGATTATCAAATGGTTTCTTTCTGAACGGAGAGGTTTTGTACAAGAAGACACCCGATCTAGGTTTGCTGAGTTTTGTGGACGCAAAAGAAGCTGCTAAATTGTTAGAAGAAATACATTCTGGGACGTGTGGTCCACACATGAATGGTTTCGCGCTTACATAGAAGATTTTGAGAGCTGGCTATTTCTGGATGACAATGGAGCAGGACTGCATAAAGCACGCAAAGAAATGCCATCAATGCCAAGTCCATGGAGATATGATTCGAGGGCCTCCTAATGAACTGAACATTATGGGATCGCCTTGGCCTTTTGCTTCCTGGGTAATGGATGTCATAGGACCTATCGAGCCAGCCGCTTCCAATGGGCATCGCTTCATACTAGTGGCCATTGATTATTTTACCAAATGGGTAGAAGCTGCATCATACAAATAAGTAACAAAGAAGGTGGTGTCGAACTTTGTCCGTGATAAGATGATCTGCCGATTTGGCATCCCTGAATCCATCATCACTAACAATGGGTCCAATCTCAGCAGTGACCTAATGAAAGCAACCTGTGAGGTTTTCAAGATCAGGCATCGCAACTCCAATGCATACAGAACTCAAATGAATGGTGCGGTCGAGGTAGCCAATAAGAACATCAAGAGGATATTGCGCAAGATGACAGACACTTCAAAGCAATGGCATGAGAATCTACCTTATGCCCTGTTAGGGTATCGCACTACAATGAGAATATCAACATGGGCTACTCCTTATTTGTTTGCGTATGGCACCGAAGCAGTGATACCCCCGGAGGTCGAGATACCATCTTTGAGAATCATCCAAGAGACACAATTGAAAGATGCTGAATGAATCAAAGGAAGAATAGAGCAATTGGCCCTCATCGATGGCAAGAGATTGAATGCAATATGTCATGAGCAATTATATCAGAGGAGGATGGCTAAGGCATTTAGCAAGAAAGTTCGAGAAAGATTCTTCGAACCTGGGCAATTAGTAATCAAGAAGATATTTCCAAATCAAGAAGAAGCGAAAGGCAAGTTTGCACCAAATTGGCAAGGGCCGTACATGGTTCACCGAGTTCTGAATGGAGGAGCATTGATATTGGTAGAGATGGACAGAGAAGTCTGGCCTAAGCCAATCAACTCAGACGCTGTCAAGAGATACTATGTATAGGAATTTGTACTGATTAGTGATTTCCCCACTCTGCAATACATTATGTAATCTGAACTACGTCACGACCTGATTCCCCAAGTGGGATACGTAGGAAACCTACACAAGGTTCGGTCGCATAAATACAAAAAATTAATTTTCCCACGAAGCAAACACTAGGGAAGAATTTTTGAGGAACTCTTAAAAATTCCCAAAGGACGAACATAATTGAAACTGGGGCAGAATTTTGAGATCACCCTCAAAATTCCCTTAATGGAGTTTGGAACAATATGAAGAACGACAACTTTGTCTTTACACAACGCGACTTGTGACTCAATGGGACAAATATTTCATTTCATTTCTTTCTTATAAAAGTTTTTTCGCAACCATTTGAATTACGCACTATTTTATGCATATCATATCAGCTCGGCCAAGATCCCGACATTCGTGGACAGCGAGCGCGAAGCAATCCAAGAATGCACAAACCATACCACCCCACACAACTCACCAATCTTTCTTTGGATTCAGGCACAAAAATACATAACGAGGCAACACACGACAAAGGTATTTCAATATCGACTTGTCATTTAAATTAGCTGAGGGTACATAGCCCAAGGCGTCGGTTGAGGGTACACAGCCCGTCATCGATTTGTCATTTAAATTAGCTGAGGGTACACAGCCCAAGGCGTCGGTTGAGGGTATATAGCCCAAGGCATCGGTTGAGGGTACACAGCCCGATATCAACTTGTCATTTTATTTCTTTACGGAGGGTACACAGCCCAATGCACCGACGAAGGGCATACAACACGATATCGAATCTAACACTTGACAGCAAAGGACACACAATCCTAACATAGCAGACACAACTATATGCGGCAAGAATCCTAACATAGCAGACATAACTCCGCCCCACATTCTCTTAAGTCATAGGCTCCGCTAGAGTCCTAACAAAATTGGCCGCACTGTCAACGTCTTTGTCCGAAGACTTTTTCATCATCCCCGGGCAAAGAGGGGCAGCTGTTGACTCCCAGTTTTGTCCCTCCTATTTTTAAAAGCAATAGTTTTCGAATTTTACAAACGATTGTGTATCCACTCTTGCCCTGTCAATTTTTTTCAAATGATCTTTTCATAATAGCCTGACAATCTAGGCTATTTTCAAAGTCATCGTCCCAAATCATAACTGTTCTTACAATCGCAGCAATTACCTCTATTTTGATAAAATTATCCAAATCATTTTAAATCAGAAAATTACAATATTATGCATCTCGTAGCTATTTTATCGTGTTAAATTTAATTTCTTAATTTTCTATATTTTTACACCTATTTTATACCATTTTTATGCCTATTTTACACTAAATTATGCCTGATATACACTATTTATATGCTATATATATGCAAATACATACATACATATTGTTATAATCTATGCACCTCCTAAAGAAACTAGAAGGGGGGGGGGGGTTGAATAGTGTCTACCGATTTTCGTTACAAGAACCTGGTTCTTCTGAACGTACAACCTAGTTCTTACCTTAGCAATTATACTGTTTCAAACACTGCAACTCGCCACACCACACACACAGCAGACACAAGGATTTTACGTGGAAAACTCCTTGCTCAAGGGAGAAAAACCACGACCCACACTCTGGGATTTTAGAACTGAATCCACTAACACAAGAGCAAAGTTTCTGATTACAAACTCTGTAACCAAGGGGCTACACTCTAGACCCTAATCACTACTCAAAGCTAAACTCTAGCTATTCTAGTAATTATACAAGAGTTCACCTAATACATATGCTTATGCAATAAGCCAATAGGTAAAAACTATGAATGCTCAAACTAAGGGTCTGTTTGGCCAAGCTTCTAGGGAGCCAAAAGTGCTTATTTTTCTCCAAAAGTGCTTATTTTGAAAAATCGAGGTGTTTGGCCAAGCTTCTAGAAAAAAATAAGTGCTTTTGAGAAGCAGCATAAGCGGTTTTTCTGCTGTTGGGAAGAAGTTGAAAAAAGTAGCTTTTTCCTAAAAGTGCTTTGAGTAAAACCAGAAGTTGTTTTTAAATCTATGATTCCAAAAATATTCTTACCAAAAATACTTATATACTTAATTACCTCTATATATTTTAACCTAATGATTATAATATATAAATAGTACATTACTTTTTTAATCACTATTTTTTCTATGTACACCTACATTACTGTTTTTAAATCTATGATTCCAAAAATATCCTTACCAAAAATACTTATATACTTAATTACCCCTATATATTTTAACCTAATGATTATAATATATAAATAGTACATCACTTTTTTAATCACTATTTTTTCTATGTACACCTACATTACTATTGTTACAAACTTTTAATCAAATAATATCTTTTTTTAAGGTATAGATCAAGAATATTCAATTATGAATACTGTATTTTGGAAAAATTTTACTAAATAAAAAAAATTAAATATAGTGTTTGAGAATAGACGTTTAAAATCATTCATCTAGTTAAATAACTGTAAAGTGAGTATTTAAATGTCCTTACTCGTAATTTAACACTCAAAAGTATTTTTTCAAAAGTTTGGCCAAACACAAATTACTACTCAGCTGTTGACAGAACTGATTCTCAGATGAGTTGGCCAAACACAAACTGCTTTTCTCCAAAAGTACTTTTACGAAAAGCACTTTTGAAAATAAGCACTTCTCAAATAAGCAGTGTTTAGAAGCTTGGCCAACCAGGCTCTAAGACAACTTACAACTCGATGAACCTAGACAGAATATCTAGACTTAATACACTGCATGCACTTCAGTTGTCTTCTCCAGTTTACTCACGTAGAAAGATTTTAGATTGCCTTTTTATGCTCTCAACTCTCCGTTTGTGAATAACTGCTTTACGGCTGTCTCCACTACTTGTATTTATACGGGTCTTGAAACCCTAGTTGAGTCATACAAGGAATCCTTTTAATTATGGTAAGTCAGGATTCCTAGTAACTCTTTTCCTTGTTGAAGTCCAACTCCTTTTCACACTTCGAAGACACAGCCTGGGCACCGCCTCTTTTAGTCTGACTAGGATGAATATTCATTCACGCGCCACTACTCCTAGTTTCGCAGGGATTTGCAACCCGCAATTCTTTTCGATTAATCGTGCCCTTCATTTCAAGGACTAGGTTCGTCGTGAGAACCTTTGAGTCCTTTACGTTTGCCATCCTTCAAAACCAGCTCTCAACAAATTCCCCCTTTTTGATGATGACAAATAAATGTTGCCCAAGAACCTGAATAGACAAAAACTCAAAAGCACAGAAACAAAAGTAACAAGTTCAAGAAAAAAACAGATGAATTAGGTCACAAACACCCCAACATTTCCTTCTTCCCCCTTTTGGCATCATCGAAAAGATTCAAATACCTGCATGAACCTGTCAATACTATTTAGTCTAAAGCACAAGGCAACAAGTCAGTAATAAGAGCACACACAAGCAGAAATAAGGGCCCAATCAAGAACCAATTACTTAAGCAGGAAACAGTCACAAACATAAGAAAATTAAAACCATCATCCAGGGTGTGATATCAACACAATCCCAACAATAAGTACACAACTGAAAAAGAAATTGTTTTAAACAACCATCACATGCACAGGGGAGAATTGGAAGGAATAGACAACAGGCAGAAGGAGGAATAGGAGGATAGGACAGGAGGACTCAAAGCTGAATGTTGAAGTGTTTGACAAGTGCCTCAAGTTGCTTCGTATTCTTGGCCCTTTCCATCACTAGTTCGGACTCATACTTGTGGCAGTCTATCTTCAAACGATCAATTTCTTGATCCTTCAACTTCAGCTGTCTGTGGAGCTCTGCATTTTCTATATTCACCTCAAGGACATGAGTCTCCAGCTCCTTCACAGCATCAATGGCCTCTTCAGGTCCATAGTCCTCACTTTCCTCAGCTAGCTCTTGCTTGGCCTGCATTGGTTTCTTAAAAGCGCTGCTCTCCTTGAAGAAGTCACAATTTTTTAGCACATTGTGCCCAAAAATTTGATGAATGGTCGGCTTCTTCCTAGCTTCCAGGGGAACCCCAAAATGTTCAAGTACCTGCGGGAGGATGTAGGAATGCACAAGGGAATGTGGCTTTTGATCTGTGTCAGCAATCCTCTTCATATGTCTGATTATCAACCCAGGCAAATTGATTTTTACCCCCATGTCCAGCAAGTCCATGTATGTCAGGTCCAAAGCACTAGCTTCACAGTTCCTCTCACCTCTAGGCAGAAGGAACCTGTGCACAAACTCAAACAGCAACTGGTGTGCAGGTTCCATCTCCTTCTTATCAACCTTCCCCTCCTTCCTTAGTTTGGGTTTTCCTCAGAACTTCTTGACTACATCTAGAGGAGTCACTCTATCAGTCCTCTTTGGCCATTTCAATTTTATATACTTGCAATAACCTTCAGCAGGTATGTCAAGAATCACTCCAAGCTCAGGTCTCCCATCTATCTCAATTCCCCTCACTGTTGTGAACACTCTCCTGGCATTAACTCTGCAGTTGGTGTAGAATTCTCTGATCTCATCAACAAACAACTTTCTCTCTTTGTTGGCAAACAAACCCAGCCATCCCTAGTTAGCAATCATTCTCAGCAGTGGCTTCATGTGAAATTCCTTCTCATCATGCAAGATACTGCCTGGCAACACCTGATGCTTTGAAAAGAAGGCCACCCTGTCAACTTCTTCCTCACTGCCTCTCCTTCTCTTCCTGTTCTCAGCTTCACTATCAGTTTCAGAATCACTTGGATCAGCATAACTTCCATCCTCATCACTCTCTTCTTGTACTTCCTCAGCTTTCTTTTCTTCTTCCTTTTTTTTTTGCCTCTCTGTCTCTTACATTTATCACTGTTCTTTCCAATTTACCAACCTTCTCCAGCTGTTGCTTTAATGCAGACCTAGTGCCAACCCTCCTGGCAATAGGCTCATCAACAGTCTTGTCATCACTATCTGCACTTGCTTCATCAACCAGTTTTGTTTTCAATACTGGCTTTGCGCTTTTCACCAGTCTCCTCCTTTTTTCAGGCTCTACCTTGTTTTCTTTGACAAATACCACCTCCTCTTCTTCTTCCTCACATGCCAGTCTCTTATCCTCTTCACCAAAATTTCTCTTTCTTTTTGATTCTTCTGCTTTCTTAGTAATCTCTTCCTTTTCAGATTTTTCTAAAACAATCTCCTCATTCTCTTCTTCTTCTTCTTCTTCTTCTTCTTCTTCTTCTTCTTCTTCTTCTTCTTCTTCTTCTTCTTCTTCTTCTTCTTCTTCTTCAGAATCTGTCCAGTTTAAGTCTGCATCATCAGCCTCAGTGGAATTTGGACAAGCAACAGGCTCTTGACACAAATCCTTTGAGGCTTCAGCAAGACCAGGTCCTCCAACTACTGGACCTTTTGGCACAGATTCTTCCTCATTCTTCTCAGTACTCCCAACATTTTTACAGGGTTACGTTTCACTTTCTCTAAGGGATTCAACAAGATCTTGTTCCCTAAGTTGTTCTTTCACTCTTTCTGCTATACCCAACTCTACACCAGTCTTTTCAACCAAAGGCACCTGTATATCTTTCCTAAGTTCATCCTGTCCACTATCTTGCTCTGTTTCACCTGGGTTCCCCCTATCTATTCTGTCATCATGCTCAACTCCTATAATTTTGTCTAGTCCTGTTACTAGGGTTTCAGCGTCTGTAGTACCAGGGCTTTTTATATCTACTAAACCAACAGGAGTAGATGAAATAGCATTAGGGATTACCTCAGACGGTGATTGTGATGAACTTTGTGCAATGGGCGTAGTAGGTACTGCTCTTGACCTCATCTTCTTAACCAATTTCTTGTCGCCTTTTGAAGAAATTTTGTGCGGGCCCTAGCGATTCTTTGTGCGAGAGTGGATGGAGGTGGTTTTGCAGACATGGTGAAGACTTTAATGGATTGTCATTGAGATATCAAGAAAGTTTCATGTTTTAGCTTTTGGGAGAGAACTTTAGTGTGGAAGGGGAGAAGTACGTTCTGAGAACCACGCGCTGGAAACTGAGCTGGTCTGACAGGAGGCCTACTCTGCTGCTGATAACTCCTACCTCCATACGAGGTACTAGAATGCCCTGGACGACGAGATCTCTTACTCTCCCGCTCTAACTCCTCTATCTCCAATCTATGATAGGCCACATACCTCTTGGCAATATCAACAGCGACATCAAATAGAGTACCAGCCTCAATCTCACGAGCCATCTGGGACCGCAAATAAGGAGAAAGCCCATCAATAAAACGTCTGACCCTCTCAGAGGGCTCCTGCACGAGATCTGGAGCATAGCTGGACATCTCTGAAAACATAAGCTCGTACTCCGTGACTGGCAGGTTACCCTGTCCAATCCTCTCAAACTATCTCCTCTTCTCATCCTGCTGACTGCGAGCGAAAAACATCTCCATGAATCGATGGGAGAACTCACTTCAGTTCAGCTTAGGTAAGCCCTGCCTAGCTGATCGGAGTGCGGTCCACCAAGCTAAATCTGGACCCTCAAGCTGGAAGGCAGTATAATCAGCTCCATACTTCTCAAGATATCCAAGGGCCTCTAAGATACGCTGACACTGATCAAGAAACTCACGAGGCTTAAGCTTATCTGATTTCTGACTAGAGAACTTTGGAGGACTAAGTCAGGTAAAATAATACAGCCTTATCGGATCATCAACTTGACCAGCTACCTGGACTGGCTGACCACCCTGAGCAACCGGAGGTACAACACCTGCTACCTCTGGAACATGAACTGCTAGGGCTACATGTGGAGCTACCGCAGCCTGAGGAGTAGGAGCATCTACAGCAGCCTGAGGAATAGGAAGTCCCTGGGGCATCTGCGTCGCTAAGAATCTCATTAAAGCGTCATGAAGTGCGGGGGGAATGAATAAGCCCTGCTCCCCCTGCCCAGCAAAAGCTGGCACTACCGGAACCTCTGCAGCAGGATAAACATGATCCACTATCCTCGCGGCCTGGGCAACTCTACCTCTGCCTCGACCACGACCTTTACCACGGCCAACACCGCCACCTCGCGGAGCAGCAGGTATAGGGGCAATCGCTGGCTCCTCTGCCTCTCGCTGAACATTCGCGCGCGTTCTCACCATTTACTGCGGAGAATAAAAATATTTAACTTTAGATAAGAAGACTCACACACGACAGGGAAAGAAAGAAAGGAAACTGCCTAAATGCCATCATAGCCTCTCGTAGATAGGTACGGACGTCTCTGCCCGATCAGCGAGACTCTATTAGACACTGTCATGATCTGGAAAGAGTCTAAACTTCGCTCTGATACCAACTGACACGACCCGAATTTTCGGTTAGGCCGTGCGAGCACCCGACCACCTCTCCTAAACGTGTCAGGCGAACCCTATTGACTGAATCGATATAAATTGTTAAAAATTACCTTGGAATGAAAATGAACATAACTTTAAAAACATAAGATAACTCTCAAGGATAGACAAACATACAAGTTGTCTGAGTAATACAACTAACTACCCACGATATAAAGGTTTCCAGATCAGACATCTAAGATGGCCAAAAGATATACACACCTCCCGAAGGGAGCAAAAGTAAGGAAAACTGTAATATCTGAAGTTGGTGGCCGCAATGAACAGGATGGCTCACCGTAGAAAGCTAAAAACGTGCTACTCCTCAATCACGACGTGGCTGGGTCCTGGAGCAGAATCTGCCGAACGAAAAGAAAACACAAGAACAAATAGGGGGTGAGTCATAAGGACTCTATAAGTGCGAACAAACTAGCAACCTTGAAAAATAGATACGATAGTCAGGGAAACGGAACCAGACAACAATCAACAAATAAGAAATGCACATATAACCAGAAGAGTAGTCATGTATAGAAAATCTACACAATAGTATGAAATGAAATGGAACCCTAAAGCAGAATACTCCTGCATTCGAGGGGAATCCAATCTGCTAACCAACTGGAGCGGAATACTCCTGCTCCTGGGGCGGAATAGTCCTGCACCCGATATAGTATAAACCAGAGGCGGAATACTCCTGCACTCTCCTGGGGCGGAATACTCCTGCACCCGATAAAATGTAAAGCTGAGGCGGAATACTCCTGCACTCAATATGATATGCAATGTAATGCATATGAATGTAATGTGATGCAATAATAACCCTTCACCGGCGCGGGACTCTCATCGACAGCCGGGGAAGCAGATGCCAACTCAAAGCCAAAGTAAAATACTCAGATTCTCAATGCAATACCAATAACAGGACATAACATATAATATAGAATATAAATCCAAAGCTAAGGCGTAATGAGTACGCCTATCGGAAGCTACACACGTGGTAGAAAATCCACGAGGCCAAGTGCCTCCAAAGAAATGGATATAAACACTTACCGTATTCCAAAGCTAGCCCTGTTATTCAACAACTGCTTTTTCCTTTGGATTAACTGCCAAACGATCCCGCTCTATACAATAAGTAGAAAAATTATATCAAATAAAGCTAAAGGCTTCATTCCTTATGTCTTAGGGCAATCCAGTTAGGAACCTGATACCCTATTCGCATACGCAATACGCAGGCCAGGCCTATGTACAAGGTTCAAAGTCCCATAACCAAACCCTAAATAAATTATATTTTTATGTTGCCCATCACTCACTGAGTACGAATATATAATCATTTCCATCATCGGGGTCCAATTGACCCGTTAAACTATCAATTTAAGTCATTAGAGCGATGTCTAATATCCCTATTTTTACAGTAAAAGTATATTCAAACACATGTAATAAGCTAAAATAATGAGTTAACATCATTACCTGGAGATTTGGAGTAGAAATTCCACTATTTTTCCTCTTTTTTTCTAACCTTTCTCTTCTCTGTATTGTTGTATATTCCTGTTTCTATCTTTGACATAGTACTTGCTGCTAAGGGATTTAATCCCTTAGCTAAACCGACATGGAACTTAATTTTTATTTTTTTTAATAAATTCGCTACGACGATTAAAATTAAAATGGAACCCTAAAGAAGTCGAAATGATCCCAAATTTTTCAAGTAAGTTATATATGTAACATAATCGCGAAGACGGATCTCAAATCGGACGCCCGAAACTCAAGATGCGAATTTAAAGAAAAAAAGTCAAATTATTTAACTTTCGGCATTTTGGCGGAAACTAGTTGAACAACATCGAAATTCACTTTCGAAAAATCAAAAAAGTCACAAATAATCATACGAACCTAATGGCGCTTTCAGATTTCGAATCGGAGCTCATTCACCAAAACCGAGCTCAAAATTTTTTTTTTAATATTTATCGACAAGAAAAAAATGAAACCTTCTTCCGATGCCTACCAAACGAGGTCTGATTTAGCTCAAAATTTTACAGACAGGTCCTAATGGACCTTACGAATATTTTAAAATTATCGGTACGCCAATCGGAGTCCTAACTTCCGAAACGGCTGACCGAGGTCGTTTCAGATAATGAGTTAACATCATTACCTGGAGATTTGGGGTAGAAATTCCACTATTTTTCCACCCCTTTTTCCCTTTTTTCCTCTTTCTTTTCTAATTTTTCTTTTCTCTATTTTGTTCGAATGTTTCTGCCTCAATATCGTATGTAGCTGCTGCTAAGGGATTTAATCCCTTAGCAAACTGACATTGCTATTATTATTATTATTTAATAAATTCGCTACGACGATTAAAATTAAAATGGAACCCTAAAGAAGTTGAAATGATCCCAAATTTTTCAAGTAAGTTATAAAAAATATATGTAACATACTTACAAAGGAAAATCTAAAATCGAACTCCCGAAACTCCTGATATGAATTAAAAAGGAAAAATGATCAAATTATTAATTCTTTCGGAACTTTAGCTGAAATCAACCGAACAACCTCGAAACTCACTTCAAAAATTCACAAATTTCATAAATGACCATACGAACCTAGCGACACTTTCAGATTTCGAATCGGAGCTCATTCGCCAAAATTGTGCTCGAAAACCTCTTTTTTACGATTTATCGTTAATGAAAACTGAAACCTTCTTCCGATGCCTACCAAACGAGGTCAAATTTAGCTCAAATATTACAGACAATTCTGGATGGTCCTTACAAAGCTTTTAAAATTGATGGCACGTCAATCGGGGTCTTTATTCCCGAAACGACTACTTAAGGTCGTTTCATTCTCCTACAGTAAGACTCTCATTCGTCCTCGAACGAGCAAGAGTCTAAAATAGATTTCACACCTCTAGTGAGAATGCTTACACCAATTATCAATGACTTTTACTACGAAACCAAAATCATATACAATGATAAGAGCTTTTAGGCTTTAAAGACCCTGAATCGTCGAAGAGGTAAGGATACATCTCACGCATACTAGACTCAAGCTCCCAAGTGTCCTCCTCACGAGGATGGTTATTCCATCGCACTCGAACCATCGGAATCTGCTTCGAATGAAGTTTCCGGACATCACGCGCAATTATAGCAACTCGGAACTCCTCGTAGGCCAGATTCACATCTAGCTGAGCATGGTCTAATTCAATCACTTAGGAAGGATCTCGGATACACTTCCGGAGCATCGATACATGGAAAACTGGGTGAACTGGCATAGAAGCTGGCAAGTCGAGCCGATAAGCTACTTTACCAACACGCTTCTCGATACGGAAAGGGCCAATGAACCTGGGACTAAGCTTTCCTTTCTTACCAAATCTCTTTACACCTCGCATCGGTGACACTTCAGAAATACCATGTGTCCGACCTCGAATTCTAACTCTCGGCTCCTCCGGTTCGAATATAAAATCTGCCTACTCTGGGGGGTCTGTAAACGATCCTGAATAACATGAAAAACATCAAGAGTCTGACGAACCATATCTGAACTCATCACCTCGACATCTCGAGACTCAAACCAGCCAATAGGAGAACGACATCGACGGCCATATAAGGCCTCAAATGGAGCCATCTGAATAGAAGACTGGTAGCTATTATTATAAGAGAACTCTGCTAACGCCAAATGATCATCCCAGTAACCCCCGAAGTCCAGTGCACAAGCTCTCAGCATGTCCTCTAAAATTTGAATAACCCGCTCGGATTGACTATCAGTCTGAGGATGGAATGTTGTGCTAAGCTGCACCTGCTAATATTAAATCTCTAAGACGTTTCTGAAGCGTAAGCTAGTTCTTAGTTTCATCGACCTGTTCTATATCGAAAAGTATATCGATGAGGTGATTCGTCGGCAGAATCATGTTAATCCATCCAGAGTCCCGTGTATCTTTCATCCGAAAATGTAGCACTGTCCCCTCATGATCGAGGAAAGGCCAGTTTAGTCAGAATAATCTGGGCAGTGGTATTATGATATTATCCAGATATGTCTAATTTAAAGAGTTTAGTGTGCGTGTTATAATTATGGTCCTATAATCAGGAAATAATGCTCGTTGAGTAGCTCATGAAAGTCGAGCAAGTTCTTTTTTTATCTGTGCGGATTTTGCTTTAGATTTAAGCTCGTTCGAGGACGAATGAGAGTCTAAGTGGAGGAGAATGAAAAGACCTCGGTCAGTCGTCTATGAAGTTAGGGCTCCGAGTAGCATGCCAATAATTTTAAAAACTTTGTTAGATCCATTGGGACTTATCTGCAAAATTTGAGCAAAATCAGACCTCGTTTGGTGGGCATCGGAAGAAGGTTTCAGTTTTTATTGTCGATAAATATTAAAAAGAGATTTTCGAGCTCGGTTTTGGCGAACGAGCTACGATTTGAAATCCAAGAGCGCCATAAGTTCGTATGATTATTTGTGACTTTGTTGAACTTTCGAAAGTAAATTTCGAGGTTGTTCGGGTAGTTTCCGCTAAAATGCCGAAAGTTAAATAATTTAATTTTTTTTCTATTTAAATTCGCATCATGAGTTTCGGGAACCCGATTTGAGATCCGCCTTAGCGAGTATGCTACATATATTTTGTATAACTTGTATACAAAATTTGGAATTATTTCGAATATTGTAGGGTACCGTTTTAATTTTCGTCACGAAAAGAAAATTAAATAAAAGAAAAGAGAAAAAGAAAAAAAGAGAAAAATGAGAAGATGAAAGGCGCCGTAAGCTATATCCTTTAGCTTAATCTAAAGGAACAGAAAAACAGAAAACATGAGGAACAGAAACGAACGAGAATGGACACGCGATTGAAAAAATGCCAGGAAATGAGAAAAAACCCGGAGAAAAGTAGAACTTTTACCCCGAAACATCCAGGTAATGATCTTAATGCATTATTTAAGTTTATTACGTGTGTTTGAATATATTTTGACGGTAAAAATTGGGATATTAGACATCGTTTTAATAAGTTCAATTAATAGTTTAAAGGGTCAATTGGACCCCGATAATGGAATTGATTATATATTCGTACTCAGTGAATTATGGGCAACATATAAATATAATTTATTTAGGCTTTGGCTATGTGACCTTAAACCCTGTATATAGGCCTGGCCTGCATATTGCGTTTGCAAATAGGGTATCAGGTTCCTAACCGGATTGCCCTAAGACATAAGGAATGAAGTCTTTAGCCTAACTTGACATATTTTTCTGCTTATTGAATAGAGTGGGATCGTTTGGCAATGAATCCAAAGGTCAATCGGTTTTCGATTATCAGTGCTAACTTTGTAACAAGGTAAGTGTTTATATCCATTTCTTTGGAGGCATCTGACCTCGTGGATTTTCTACCACGTGTTCCTTACGGGTGTAGCTGCTGATAGGCGTACTCATTACGCCTTAGCTTTGGATTTACGTTGTATGTTATATGTTATGTCCTGTTGTTGGTATTGCATTGAGGATCTGAGCATTGTACTCTGGCTGTGAGTTGACATATACTTCGCGGCAGTTGATCAGAGTCCCGCACCGGTGAAGGGTTATCATTGCATCATATTGAGGGTAGGAGGATTCCGCCCTTGGAGCAGGAGTATTCCGCTCCATTGCATCATATTGCGGGTAGGAATCCAGGGTAGGAGGATTCCGCCCTCGGAGCAGGAGTATTCCGCTCCATTGCACCATATTGAGGGTAGGAGGATTTCGCCCTCGTAGCAGGAGTATTCCGCTCCATTGAACCATATTGAGGGTAGGAGGATTCCGCCCTCAGAGCAGGAGTATTCCGCTCCATTACACCATATTGAGGGTAGGAGGATTCCGCCCTCGGAGAAGTAGTATTCCGCTCCATTGCATCATATCGGGGGTAGGAGGATTCTGCCCTCGGAGCAGGAGGACTCCGCTCCATTGCATCATATTGAGGGTAGAAGGATTCCGCCCTCGGAGCTGGGGGATTCCGCTCCATTGCATCATATTGAGGGTAGGAGTATTCCGCCCTAGAGTAGGAGGATTCTGCTCCATTCATTTGGCACATGTGACCCTTTGCATCATATTTCATTTCATTTCATCTCATCTCATTTCATACCATTGTGTAGACTTGTGGTACATAACTGCTGTTCTGCTTATACGTGAATTGCTTATTTGTTGATATGTTTCTGGCTCGTATTCCTGCTTGAGTTTATTGTTTCATACGTGTTTCCAGTCATTACCTGGCTCTGCCTTTTTATAATTTAAATTAGAGGAATTTAGTTTATATGTTTCTTGTCCCTGGCTAGCTATCCTATTCTTTGAGTTGGCAAGTCTACCCCACTTTTTGAGTCCTTTTGACTCACCCTTATTTGTTGTTCTTCCTTGTCTATCTATTTTGTTTCGGCAGGCTCGCTCCAGGATTGAGTTCGCCACATTGTGAAGGAGTGAAGACGACTTCAGTTGTCAGTGAGTGAGCCAGCTTTTATTCCGGATGGCCACCGATTTATTGTTTATTATTTCAGCTGTATTTTGCTCCCTTCAGGAGGTATCTGTCTTCTTTTGTACTCTTAGATGTCTAGTCTGGATAGCTCTAAACCTAGTATGTTGGGTAGTCAGCTGTAATTCTTTTGTACAGCTTAGAGGTATCAATATGTCAGTGTTTTTTTATTTTAAGTCTTGTCCTTATTTATGAATTATTATATTTATTTTCCTAATTTAATCGGTAAGGGTTCGCCCGACGGGTCTAGGGGAGGATGTCGGGTGCCCGCGTTGCTTCGAGAATTAGGACCCCGATTGACGCGCCGTCAATTTTAAAAGCTTCGGAAGGACCATCCCGACTTGTCTGTAAAATTTGAGCTAAATTAGACCTCGTTTGGTAAGCATCGTAAGAAGGTTTCAGTTTTCGTTAACGATAAATCGTAAAAAAGAGGTTTTCGAGCACAATTTTGACGAATGAGCTCCGATTCAAAATGTGGCGAACTACTTAAGGTCGTTTCAAATGAGTACGCATTTTGGCAGCTACACACATAAGGAACATGTGGTAGATTATCCACAAGGCCAAGGGCTTCCAAAGAAATGGATACAAACACTTACCTCGTTCCAAAGTTAACTCTGCTACCAACAACTGCATTATCCTTTTTGATTCATTGCCAAACGATCCTACTGTTTTTAATAAGCATAAAAAAATATATCACATTAGGCTAAAGCCTTCATTCCTCACATCTTAGAATAATCTGGGTAGGAACTTGATACCCTATTCACACACGCGACACGCAGCCAGGCCTATGTACAGGGTTCAAAGTCACATAATTAAACCCTAAATAAATTACATTTATATGTTGCCCATAACTCACTGTGTACGAATATATACTCAATTCCATTATCAGGGTCCAACTAACCCTTTAAACTATTAATTGAACTTATTAAAATGATGTCTAATATCATATTTTTACCATTAAAATATATTCAAACACACATAATAAATTCAAATAATGCATTAAGATCATTACCTAAATGTTTCGGGCTGAAAATTCTATCTTTTTACGGCTCTTTTCTTATTTTCTGGCATTTTCCTCTGCGTTTCAATTCCCCTTTTTGTTTCTGCTTCTCGTTCTCTGAATTTGCATTTTTTATAGCTAGTGTTTTATCCCTTGGCCCTTGCCACCGCTCACTTTTTATATTTTATTTTTTTTCTTTTCGTGACGAAAATTAAAACGGAACTCTACGAAATTTCAAAATAATTCCAAATTTCTCAAGTAAGTCATACAAAATATATGTAATACACTTGCTACGGCGGATCTCAAATCGGACTGCCGAAACTCAATATGCAAATTAAATAGAAAAATGTCAAATTATTTAACTTTCAACATTTTAGCTGAAACTGTCGGCCTTGCTTCCTGTATCTTGTCCAGCACGGAAGTCACTCCCACCTTGTGATGTATATTGTCACACAATTACTCTGCCCCATACAACATAGCTGGTCTAACAACCGCTATATAGAACTTGCATTTAAGTCTTGGTGGCACGTTCTTATCGCATATGACATCGGATGTGAGCCTCTATTTTATCCATGACTTCCAATATGATGTGTATCATCTTTGATCTCTCCACTTCTTTGGAGTGTTTACCAAAGATATTTGAAGATTTTTTGTATTGGGGATGACATATGTATCAATCCTCACGATCTCATATTCGACTCGTGCGATGTGTCACTAAAATTGCACTCCATATACTCCATCTTTTTCCTGCTCACCTGGAATATTTAGACTCTAGGGTTGTCTCCAAACCTGTAGTCTATCATTAGTCCCACCACGTCTCGTCAATCAATTCCTATAAATATAGAATTACTTTTAAATGCAAAATAATATAAATTTGCTAATTTTGAGAGAAAAAACTAAGACATGAAGAGTAGTAGCAAGTGATGATAAAAATTCAGTTTTCTACTTCCAAAAGATATGTTCAAATCCATTTTCATGACATTTTGAATTACTGAAAACCCAGTAGTATGTATTGATGTTTGATTTACTTGTAATTATCTTCAAACTTCTACAGATGAATAGAGATTTTATCAATGAATTAGGGAAGTGTGAAAACTATATAGGTAAGAGAGAAAACTCTACGCCTTCTCTCTAACTACTACTACTATTTTCAAGAAAAACTTTTCCAATCCCCACAACGTTTACCAATCGTCGATCTTCCTTAAATCTCAGTTAATGATCCAGGAAGTTTAAAGGACCCCATCCCACCAAAACCACCGGTTGAAGAAACACAAACACTTCCTCAATCGAATACTAACAATTATTCCTATAGAGAAATCCTATGTCAAAATGATCTCCAGTCTATAACTATGCAAATAGACTCTATTTCTACTGACACGCACGCGACGACTGCTACTGACCAAGTTATCAGTAAATCTTTAGACGCTAGTATTGATCTTTCGCCGGAAGATATAGACAGAATCTATGAACCTTGCAAGTTTTCTGTTATTATCAAACTTATGGGAAAGCGAGTTCTACACCAATATCTGAAAAAGAAAATTCAGGAACTCTGGAAATTATCTGAGATCTTTCCTCTTATTGATCTAGGATGTGATTATTATATAGTCAAACTATCCAGAGAGGAAAATATGATTAAGGTCTTACAAAATGGACCATGGTTCGTGAATGGTTATTACTTATCCATACAGAGATGGAAGCCTAATTTTGTGGCGTCTCAAGTGCGTGCTAATACCTCTGCAGTATGGGTAAGGCTTCCCCAGCTTCCCACGGAGTTTTATGATAAAATTATCCTTCACAAAATAGGGAATAAGATTGGTCGACTTTTAAATATTGATGCATGTACTACACACACTCTGAGAGGACGTTTTGCTAGATTATGTATTGCGGTTCTAATTGATGAGCCTGTTATGCCTTTCGTTAATATTGGATCTCATAAGCAAAAGATAGTATATGAAGGAGAATATTTTTTCTGCAAAGCATGCGGAAGGTTAAGTCATATAGCCCTAAATTGTCCCTACTTTGTGTACGAGACGCCAAAGGACCCTTCATCAAGCGTGCAGCCTCCAAAACCTAGTTTAGAAGAAAGTGATTAGATAAAGGTCTCCTTTCCCGAGAGATCGCCGAAAGAAACAAAGAAGAAATCAGAAGTGCCAAAAGGAACGGCAAATGAAGGTATCAATGTTAAAAAATTTCGGCTGAGACAGGTAATTTCCTTAATGCTCAAAAATTGTTATCTGGGGAAAAAGACGCAAAAAATTTATCTAATAAAGATAAAACTCAATTATAAAAACTTAATTCTTCTACTATGATAAAGCCTAAAGATTTGCTTTTTAATAAAAATAGTAATACTTTTTTAGCCTTACAGGATGAGAAAACGGTTTGTGAGGAAACCACTACCTCCTCCTCTTGCCAAATGGACCTGTGCATGACCTCCACTACTCAAAATAATAAGTGCTAAGTGTCAAAAGATTTTAGTAGTGCTATTTTGAGTAATCCAACCAATGAAACCCCAAATTCTATAGCTAATTGTGAAGGGATTACAAACCCTTCCAATCAGATCATAGCTTTAGATTCTAATAATATTATTAAACCTCTTACTAAAACTAACAACTTGCATAGCCAAGTAATAATTAACCAAAAAAAGGGACAGATGGCTGAATCAAATTCCTTCGCTCCATAATTGGTACCTATTCCTTCTCAAGTTTTAAAAAGAAAATCCATGATAGATTTCCTTGCATCTCACATGCAAAATCCCACCAATACTATGCTCATAGACTCTATATCTATAAACATACTTATTCCTTTACACTTTCAATCATCTTTATCTCTTCCATCTATAAAACACTTCAATGCCAAGAATGCCGATATCCTATCCTCGGAGAAGGTCGCCTAATTCATATCCTAAATCACCAAAGAATTTTTCTAGTAAACAACCAAACAATACCTTCTCAACAAATAGACAACCAGACCACTTGCTTCATTTCACCTCCTCTTCCCCCGACTCACGAAGCAACTTCATGGGTGGAACTAGGGCTGAGGGGTCATGCGATAACCTTCCAAGTGAACCTCAATGGTCAACCTGTAGTGGCGATCATCAACAATCCCCAGTTCCTAACCCGAGTGGTTTCAGAAGGGATGCGACTGGCCATGAACAACTTTCTCAACCAGATGTGGCTGAACAATGTACTGAATCCCTTAGCACCAATGGCCAACAACAACCAAAACCCTACTTGGAATCCTGCAGAACCACTGGAACATGCCAAATCACTTCATTCCTCTAGACCCCAATACTGTACCAGTGAATTTTCCCTTCTTTCCCCCGGAGGAAATAGTTCAAATGAATCCAATCTTTGTCCCTTGGGAGCCACAACCCTAGAACCCAGTCCAAAACCAATATCAACAACAAGAAGTGAGGGAGGAACCAGTACCAATGGAAGCTCAGGACCAACCACCTCCCATAATACCAGGACTAGGAGACAACGTAATTGAGGGGGTGGAAGACCAAATACCTCGATCGAGCATAGAAATTTCAAGTCTTAGAGAAGTAAAAATCATGTTATTTAGGGAGAGGCAGGACAATAAATTCATTTACAATTGTCCAGTGGCCTTGTACAAGTGCACAATGGACATACGACCACCCCAAGACCCAACTGTGGGGAAGCATGTAGTAATTCTGGTTCCCTCACTTCGAGTGAACTAGGTTCTTCCAGTCGAAAGAGAGAACAATGTGAACCCAAACCCTCCAATGATGAACAGACCAACTAGTATTGTTGTATAGAACACTCGTGGGGCTAACAATGCTAATTTTCGTAGAAATTTTAGGGAACTGATTGCCACTCATAAGCCTTGCGTGGTTGCTCTGCTTGAAACAAACATGGAAAACCATGCTATTCTTCTTCATGACTACAATTTCTCAGAGATGATTGAGGTTCCTGTTGTTGGAAGGTCTGGGGGTTTTGCCTTCCTCTGGGATCATAAAATTGTCACTGTTCGTGATTTTGTTAGGCGAGAACAAGAAATTCATGCAATGATAGAGGTAACTCCCACCAACCTCACTTGGCTTTTTAGTATAATTTATGCTAGTACAAAACCTGCTATTAGGAACATTCTTTGGGAAAATCATAAGGATATTGCTGACAACTGTAATGGTCCCTGGATGATAGTCGGGGATTTTAATAAGGTCTTAACTTGTCAAGAAAAACTAGGAGGTAGACAAATAAATTCTTCTAGGGTTAGTCGTTTTTAGTCCTGTCTAAACCATTGCCACCTTATGGATTTAAGCTATAAGGGATCCAGATTTACATGGTCAAACCATACACTGAATCATAAAAAGGGTTTAATCATGGAAAGGTTGGATAGGGTTCTTGGCAACAGTAATTGGATCCAATCTTTTCCGAACTCTAGTATAATTCATCTCCCTAAGACCCATTCAGACCATAATCCTATCCTCATAAACCTAACTAATGCTTATTCTCATGCCTTCCCTAAGCCTTTTCACTTAGAGACCATATGGTCTGCTCATCCTGACTTTATCAATCTTATTAAAACTAATTGGCATCCTGATGATATCATTTTCTCTTCTAATCTTTTAACTTCTAAATTAAAAGAATGGAAAAATGATACTTTTGGCAACATCTTTCTAAAGAAGAAAAAGCTTTTGGCAAGACTCAATGGTGTTCAAAGATCTTGCCACTATGGCTATAGCAATTTCCTTCATTTACTTAAGCTTGATCTGAAAAAGGAATATAATAATATCCTGATCATGGAAGAGGATTATTGGAAGCTTAGATCTAGGATCTCTTGGCTTAATGAAGGAGAACTCAATACAAAATTTTTTCATATAAGTGCTACTAATGGAAGGAGGAAGAATATGATCAGTTTCTTTAAAGACAATAACGGGAATTGGATTGATGACCCTATAGCTATCATCAACCATACCTTAAGTTATTTTCAGGAAATGTTCACTACTGATCACATTCATTCAAGTTGGAATGACATCCATTCCAGTTTAACTAACTATCAGAATATAGATTTATCCACCCTTGGCAATCCCTTACTCAATAGTGAGATAAAGAAGGCCATTTTTCTTTCAAACCTAACAAGGCCCCAGGTCCTGATGGATATCATCCTTTTTTCTATCAAAAATACTGGTCTTGTGTAGGTAGTTCTGTCCTGTCTTTTTGTCATAAAGTGTTCAACACTCAGTCTATCCCTGAGCATATAAATAACACTTATCTTTGCCTTATTCCTAAAGTCCCAAATGCAAAAAACCTTAAAAACCTTAGGCCTATTGGTTTGTGAAACACTATGTACAAAGTCATTACAAAGATCTTGACCAATAGAATAAAACCTTTTCTCCAAACTATTTTCAGCCCAACCCAGGGTAGCTTTATTAAGAATAGAAGGGCTAGTAACAATGTCGTCATCATCCAGCAGATGATGATGAAATTTAATAATATGAAAGAAAAGCAAGGGGCTATGGCTATCAAAATTGATATAGAAAAGGCCTTTGATAGGCTAGAATGGTCCTTTGTATATAGAACTCTTACTTATTTTAAGTTTCCTCCTAAATGCAAAATGTTGATCATGTCTTGTATCTCTTCAGCTAATATTGCTATCTTGGTCAATGGTTCTGTTTCAAATTTTTTTAGCCTCTCTCGTGGCATTAGGCAGGGTAACCCTCTATCCCCTTACTTATTTATTCTCTGCTTGGAGTTAGTGTTTAAACTTATAAGTTATCAAGTTGAGTATAATCAATGGGATACATTTAAGTTATGCCCTAGAAGCCCTGAGCTATCTAATATTTTTTTTTGCATATGACTTAACCTTAATAACTAAAGCTAATACAAAATCTGCTTATTCGATTACTAAAAGCCTTGAATATTTTTGTGTTATTTCTGGGCAGCGTATTAACTATAGCAAGTCCAAAATTGTATTCTCAAAAAAATACAACTCTTAATACTAAAATAAAGTTGTCTACTATTATTGGTATCAAGGACAACCCCTCCTTTGGTAAATACCTGGGCTTTCCTATTACCTCAACTAAGCCAAAGCACTCTGATTATCAGTTTGTCCTGGACGAAATGAGGCAAAGGCTATCTGGATGGGAAATTAATACTCTTAACATGGCTGCTAGAACTGTTCTTATTTCCTCCACCTTAAATAGTATCCCGAACCATGTTATGCAATACACTCTTTTACCTTCCAAAACCCTTCAGACCATTGATAAAATTCAAAGGGATTTTTTATCGGGTAGCAGTATTGATAAAAGGAAAACTCATTATATTAGTTGGGAAACAGTCACATTGCCTAAGCATAAAGGGGAATTAGGCCTTATAAAAGCCAAGAACAAAAACTATGTTTTGCAAACTAGCCTTGCCTGGAGACTTCTCACTAATCAGAATGAATTGTGGGCTAAATTTCTTACTACTTGTATCATGAAAAACTGTCCTTTATTCATCCGGAATGGCATCATGAAAGTTAATAATATATGTGCTAATGGTATTCACTGGATAGTTCACCCATCCTCTACTATTGACATCTGGAACTCAAAATAGATCCCTGGCACTGATTATCTTAGGAAGCTTATTCATGGCCCTCTCTCTAAAGAGGACTCTCTTACTACTATAAAAAATTTATGGAATGATACTACTTAGGATCTTAATAAAATAAGTTTTACCCTCCCTCACAATATCAGCTCATCTATTATGGGCATTAACCCTACTCTAAATGATTCAGAAAGGGACATCCCAGTCTGGGCAGCTAATAGTAGTGGCTTTTTCTCCACAAAATTTGTTTACAAGTTACTAGAGGACTCTTCTTCTTCAGTGCAAGATTTCTCCTGGATATGGCAACTGCATACTCCTCCCAAAATCAAAATCTTCTTGTGTCAATGCTTTCATAATAAAATTCCAACTCATGCCTATCTTCATAACATTGGGATTCAAGTTGACCAGTCTTCTAAAATCTGTGGTGCACTAGAGAAGACCATCTATCATGTTTTTCTTTAATGTCCTTACTTCATTGCTATCTGGAATGATCTTCATATTCACACTAACAGGAGCATGAATGATCATTGGCTTTTTAATATAAGAGATTATACTAATTTTCACCATAGTATCCTGAATTAGAAGGATATATTTCGTTTCATTATCTGGCTCATTTGGTTAAATAGGAATAACAATGTCTGAAAAAATTCAAAGTTATATGTCTCTTCCACGAAATTTCAAGAAGCTGCTCTAGAATTTAAGTTGTTAACAGGAAAAGAGCACTCCTCTGCTAAACAAATCAGGGTTCCTATTTATTGGAGAAAGCCTCATGCTGGTTATTATAAGCTAAATGTTAATTGGAGCCTACAAAGATCACAATCATACAGGAAGAATTGGAGGATTATTTAGGGACGAGAAGGGAGATTGGGTTCTTGGCTTCACTAGTAAAATTCATGCCTATTCTCCTCGGCATTGAAACAAGGCCTTTAATCCTGGGGCGGAATCCTCCTGCCCTCAATATGATACAATGGAGCGGAATCCTCTTGCTCTTGGGGCGGAATACTCCTGCACCCGATATGATATGCAATGTAATGCATATGAATGCAATATAATGCAATAATAACCCTTCACCTGCGCAGGACTTTCATCGACATCCAGGAAGTAGATGCCAACTCATAGCCAGGGTACAATGCTCAGATCCTCAATGCAATACCAACAATAGGACATAACATATAATATACAATGTAAATCCAAAGCTAAGGCGTAATGAGTACGGCTATCGGCAGCGACACACGTAAGGAATACGTGGTAGAAAATCCACGAGGCCAAGTGCCTCCAAATAAATGGATATAAATACTTACCTTGTTACAAAGTTAGCACAATTACTCAACAACCACTTTGTCCTTTGAATTCATTGCCAAACGATCACACTCTATTCAACAAGCAGAAAAATATATCAAATTAGGCTAAAGGCTTCATTCCTAACGTCTTAGGGTAATCCGGGTAGGAACCTGATACCCTATTCGTATACGCAATACGTAGGCCAGACTTATGTACAGAATTTAAGGTCACATAACCAAACTCCAAATAAATTACATTTATATGTTGTCCATAACTTACTGAGTACGAATATATGATCAATTTCATTATCGGGTCCATTTGACCCTTTAAACTATTAATTGAACTTATCAAAACGATGGCTAATATCCTAATTTTTACCGTAAAAACATATTCAAACACACGTAATAAAATCAAATAATATATTGGGATCATTAACTGAATGTTTCTGGGTGAAAATTCTACTTTTCTCCGGCCCCTTTTCTCATTTTCTGACATTTTTTTTCCTATGGATTGTCGTTGTTTCGTTTCGTTTCTGATTCTTCTGTTGCTCCTCGTTTCTGTTTCATTCATGTATGGAAAGGGATAAAATCCCCTTAAGTCTAAGCCATCACCGCCTAACTTTTATTTCTTTTGTCTTTTCTCTTTTTTTGCTTTTAAAATTCTTTGCTACGGTAAAAATTAAAGCTGTACTCTACGATATTCGAAATATTTCCAACTTTTGCATACAAGTTATAAAAAATATATGTAACATACGCGCTAAGGCGGATCTCAAATCGAACTCCCGAAACTCAATATGCAAATTAAATAGAAAAATGTCAAATTATTTAACTTTCGGCATTTTAGCGGAAACTAGCCGAACAACATCGAAATTCACTTTTGAAAGTTCATAAAAGTCACAAATAATCATACGAACCTAACGGCGCTTTCGGATTTCAAATCGGAGCTCATTCACCAAAACCGAGCTCGAAAATCACTTTTTATTATTTATTGATTATAAAAACTGAAAGCTTCTTCGGATGCCTACTAAACGAGGTCTGATTTAGCTCAAATTTTATAGATAGGTCCTAATGGATATTACGAATATTTTAAAATTATCGGCACGCCAATCGAAGTCCTAACTTCCGAAACGACTGACCGAGGTCGTTTCATTCTCCTCCACTTAAACTCTCGGTTGTCCCCGAACGAGCCTAAGTCTAAAGAAAAGTTCGCACAGATAACAAGAGAACTTGCACGACCTTCATAAGCTGTTCCACGGGCATTATCTCCTGATTACATGATAAAAATCATAACACGCATATTGAACTTTTGGAATAAAATATATTTGGATAATATGATGACATCATTGCACAGCTTATTCTGACTAAGTTGATCCTTCCTCGATCACGAGAAGAGAGTTTTTATATTTTTGAAACAAAGATATACGGAACTCTGGATGGATTAACATGATCCCACCGATGAATTACCTCATTGATATACTTTTCGATATAGAACAGGTCGATGGAACTAAGAACTAGCTCACGTTTAATGCAATAGGGGAGCTTTTGAAGTACCTTGTCACTACACACTACAGAAGATTTGATGCAAGTTATATTACTTTTTACGAACGCATTATGCAACATCTCAGTTGATGTTAGTGTTGTTCCGCAAGCTCCTTGTGGGAATGTAGTTACTCATATCCTAATGTATGTCAAAGGTTCATCTGAACAGAGTCTATCATATAAGAATAAGGATCATGCAAATACTACTGGATAGTATGATACAGACCAGGAATGATCTTCAGACTGAACATCTACTTCAGGGTATTGTCTTTGAATTGGAAATATATTGACTTGAAAAAATAAAAATAAAAGAGACATGTAGTTGGACTATGAGCCGAGACAGAATGCCAGCAACAAAGTTGATTACATGCGCACTTATAACGCTAAAGTAACTTCTCAAAGAGTTGAGGTATGAAGGAGATATGCCAATGATGGATGGACGATAAGCTGCACTAGACCTTTAACTCTAAATTTTCATGAAGTAAAATAGCGGTAGTATGAGGATCCAGTTCTAGTTGAATACAGACAGATAGCCAGAAGAAAACCGGAGTCACAATACAGGGTTTAGCAATGATCGACACTCATTGTAGGTTTCTGTCGTGGCCTAGGTTGGGTCGTGACAAAAGTGGTATCAACGCCTTAGAAATTTAATATTTGTATTCAGTGTTGGAGGGAGGAAGACTCCTCCACTTAGAGCTTCAGCTCATACAGCTAAGTTGAATAAAAATAGGCATCCTCGCAGGGTCTACTGGATTAAAGGAAACTTAGCTAAAACAGAATGCGGCTCTGAGCTACCAAATTACCCTCTCGAGTTGCCAAACAGCTGCAACTCTCGAGTTCACTACTCTCAACCCTTTACAACAAGCACCACCGCTCGATATCTCAAATCAAAGGTCAAATGACGCCTCTATTACCCTTAGTAGCCTTGAAACACAATAATGTGCTTATTCGGCTACCTTGACACGCCCTCTGGCTCAATACAGGGAACATCACAATAGGTTACTGACCGTGTAAGTTCACAAGTGCGAACAGAGAAGAGATGGAAATAGACCGAGGATAGAAATAATTAGAGCTTCAAGAAGCTCGTCTTCTTATTTGCTTGGCTACCAGAGCTAGACTACTTCTGAGTCAGGCTAGCCAAAGAATCACAATTGAAGAAATAGACATTAAATAAGCTTTATGGAAAAACATCCATACCAATTTAACCTCCCAATAAGAAGGAAACTCTGACAATTTACCAGAATACCCTTTTATAACTAAGACAAGATCATAGAATAACATGACTCTACGAGAATCTCGAACCAAGAGGAGACACATAGATCGAGCATTACTTACTAACCACTTTACACTGGAAGAAACAACGACACTTCCTGATGGTGACGAATAAGAATCCCATCATCCTACCAACACTGATTTCCGAGGAGAGAGGTAAAATAACTTGACATAATAACACAAGGTGGCATAACAGGATGCCAAGCAGGCAATAGCAATACTCACCGTCAAATCTCTCATATTTAGATCAGATAAACTAGTAGGGTCTCATAAATTTTAGGAATAAATCGTATCAGAAACTCACCCCTCTACCGCAATCGATTCTTAATAGAAATGACATTTAAGGAAACCATGGAAATACGATAAGACAAACCATTTCTAGATCGATCGTAAAAATAAATCTTACTCACAAATAAGGGAAGAAGAAATACACGGGTTTACTAAATTGGATACCTCCGTATCCTGCCAGACTAGCAGTTCATAGAACTATCTCTGCGGCTGAACTGAGCCGCTACCCTGACAATCATATTCTGGAGAACCACTGCCACCACAATCTCAACCTCTACTGGATGGTGGCATTTCTCTGGAGGATTGAGATCAAAATAAAATTTTCTGCGACTGTGCAGGTGCCTGAGGCTGAGAGAAAGGACGACGACCTACTTGCTGGAATAAGGAAAAACTCCTCAAAGGATAACCAGACTCACGACAATGATAACACTTTTTTGACTAAAAATGGAAGCTGGAAAGATTGTTGATAGTTGTAAAGAGAAAGTTGAGTCTAATCTTGATGAACTACTCGAGCACTCTGAGAATCACGCTCTATAAGCTGAGATAACCTAGCAGGTGACCTCCCAAAATAATCAAAACTCTTACCTCCAAATAAGGTACCATAGTTACCTACTAGGGCCACGGGATCTCTTGATCTCCCACTCTAACTCTTCCCCCCAACTTATGGTGTGCCTAATACCTTTGAGCAATATCCACAACGACATCAAATGAAGTATCAACCTCAATTTTTTTCCGAGCCATCTGGGATCTCAAGGAAGGAGAAAGGTCATTAATAAATCATTGAATCTCTCCAAAGGCTCATGGACTAGTTCTATGCATATCTAGCCATTCTATAGAATTCAACCTCATATTCTGAAACACCAACAGGCTAACCGACAGGCTACCCTGTCCAATCCACTCAAACTGAAAACACTTTTCATTTCGCCGGCTACTCAAAAGGAACTTTTCCACGAATCTAGAAGAAAAACCGAACCAAGTTAGCTAATAAGAGAGCGGCCCACCAATCTAGGGCTGGACCCCTGAAACTGGAAAGTAGAATAATCAACACAATATCGCTCGATATAATCAAGAGCCTGAAGGATACGCTGACATCATTTTATTTTAAAATTTACGTAGGGATTATCTGATACATGGCTTAAGAATATCGGAAGATTCAATTGGGTAAAATAATACAACCTCTTTGAGCACTAGGACCCAATAATAACCTCAGTTACCTAACCAGTCAGAAAAACTGGAGGCACAACACATGCTGCCTCCGGAACATACTTTACTACGACAATATTAAGAACTGGAATAGGAGGTCCCTGAGATCGAACGTCTGCATATACGGCAACTTGATAAGCAGCCTAGCGAATAATAAGTTCTTGCAGTATCTGCATCGCCAAAATTCTCGTAAAAGTATCGTAAAGAGCCAAGGGAACCACAAGGCCCTGGTCCCTTGCCCATCGCGAGCTCGTACAGCTGGGACCTCCGTAACTAGATCGTCAGCACGATAGAAAACTCTCAGGGCTTCGTCAGTGCTAGCCCCAGGCTAGACTGCTTCGTCTTGAACTCATACCGTTTGCTGATTTGTCGCACGAGGGTTTCACAACTACCACGAAGGAATTAACGAAAATATTTTTGCATCCTAGGCCGACGCACAATCTGAAAAGAAGGAAGCGAAACTTCCGAAATGCCATCATAGCCTCTCATAGATAAGTACGGACGTCTACGTACCCATCAGCGAGACTCTACTACACACAGTCTTAGTCTGGATAGACTCTAAACCGGGCTCTGATACCAACTGACACGACCCGAAATCTGGTTAGGCCATACGGGCACCCGACATCCTCCCCTAGACCCGTCGGGCGAACCCTTACCAATTAAATTAGGAAAATAAATATAATTCAATTCATAAATAAGAACAAGACTAAAAACTCAACCAAGGGTGCGTGCCAGAACATATCAACAAATAAGCAATGCACATATAAGCAGAACAGTAGTCATGTACCGCAAGTCTGCACAATGGTATGAATTGAGATGAAATGATATGAAGTGAGATGAAATGAAATGAAATGAAATATGATGCAAAGGGTCACATGTGCCCGTAATCCCATCCCGAAGCGGAATACTCCTGCATTCGAGGGGAATCCAATCTAATAACCAACTGGAGCGGAATACTCCTGCTCTTGGGGCGGAATACTCTTGCACCCGATATAATATAAACCAAAGGCAGAATACTCCTGCACACTCCTGGGGCGGAATACTCCTGCACTCGATATACTGTAAAGCTGAGGCGGAATACTCCTGTACTCAATATCTGACATAAGAGCGGAATACTCCTGCTCCTGGGGCGGAATCCCCCTGCTCCTGGGTGGAATCCCCCTGCTCTCAATATGATACAATGGAGCGGAATCCTCCTGCTCCTGGGGCGGAATACCCCTGCACCCGATATGATATGCAATGTAATGCATATAAATGCAATATAAAGCAATAATAACCCTTCACTTGCGCAGGACTTTCATCGACAGCCGGGAAGTAGATGCTTACTCACAGCCAAGTTACAATGCTCAGATCCTCAATGCAATACCAACAATAGAACATAACATATATATACAATGTAAATCCAAAGCTAAGGCGTAATGAGTACGCCTATCGGCAGCTACACACTTAAGGAATACGTGGTAGTAAATCCTTGAGGCCAGGTGCCTCCAAAGAAATGGATATAAATACTTACCTTGTTACAAAGTTAGCACAATTACTCAACAACCTCTTTGTCCTTTGAATTCGTTGTCAAACGATCCGACTCTATTCTACAAGCAGAAAAATATATCAAATTAGGCTAAAGGCTTCATTCCTTACGTCTTAGGGTAATCCAGGTAGGAACCTGATACCCTATTCGCATACGAAATATGTTGGACAGGCCTATGTACAGGGTTTAAGGTCACATAACCAAACTCCAAATAAATTACATTTATATGTTGTCCATAACTTACTGAGTACGAATATATAATCAATTTCATTATCGGGGTCCATTTGACCTTTTAAACTATTAATTGAACTTATTAAAACGATGGCTAGTATCCCCATTTTTACCGTAAAAAAATATTCAAACACACGTAATAAACTCAAATAATATATTAGGATCATTACCTGAATGTTTCAGGGTAAAAATTCTACTTTTCTCCAGCCCCTTTTCTCATTTTCTGACATTTTTTCCTATGGATCGTCGTTGTTTCGTTTCGTTTCTGATTCTTCTGTTACTCCTCGTTTCTGTTCCATTCATGTATGGAATGGGATCAAATCCCCTTAAGGCTAAGCCATCACCGCCTAACTTTTATTTCTTTTGTCTTTTCTTTTTTTTTTTCTTTTAAAATTCTTTGCTACGGTAAAAATTAAAACTGTACTCTACAATATTCGAAATAATTTCAACTTTTGCATACAAGTTATAAAAAGTATATGTAAAATACTCGATAAGGCGGATCTCAAATCGGACTCCCGAAACTCAATATGCAAATTAAATAGAAAAGGTCAAATTATTTAACTTTCGGCATTTTAGCGGAAACTAGCCGAACAACATCGAAATTCACTTTCGAAAGTTCATAAAAGTCACAAATAATCATACGACCCTAACGGCGCTTTCAGATTTCGAATTGGAGCTCGTTCGCCAAAACCGAGCTCGAAAATCTCTTTTTAATATTTATTGATAATAAAAACTGAAAGCTTCTTCGGATGCCTACCAAACGAAGTCTGATTTTGCTCAAATTTTACAGACAGGTCCTAATGGATATTACGAATATTTTAAAATTATCGGCACGCCAATTGGAGTCCTAACTTCCGAAACGACTGACCGAGATCGTTTCAATACATCACAAATGGTGAATGCCATCCTTACTAATCTTCAGGCATTGAACATTTTTTTATTAAGCATTTAGACCTTTAACCTTTGGAGTGGCACTATTGCGAGGGAGGAAGGAAATATAGATTTGAATTGGTGGGAATTGAAGGAATTTACGGATCCACTGGATAAATGGAAGATACCTCATGTTGATGGTGTAATAGTCAGCTTCTCCTTGACTAATCAAGATAGCTATAATGTCGTGGACCATACAGTGAGTGAAGTATTTTAGTTTTATTTTCTAATTTCTCATTTGTTACATTCTACTAATATTTTACTTTTTTTTTTGTAGTGGAGTACACTTTTAAGGAGACATGTTGCTCCTGGTGTTCCTATTATACTTGTTGGCGTAGATCAAGGTAATGGACAAAATTAAGGAACATAATCTCCTATTTTTTCAAATTTTATAAATTAAATTTCTAAGTTTCCAAAAATTGTTTGAGTTTAGTTTTAGGAATTTTATGGGAAAACACTTCACTCATAAAACTATAATATTTCTAAGTGAATTGTATGTCCAAACACAAGTTGCAAAATTAATTTTCTAATTTAACTTCAAAATTTTTTATTTTTTCAAGTTTCAACAAACAATTGCTTGCTAAGTTTCTTTTTCCTATTCTTCGTCTGAACTAAAAGGCTGTTATCTTTTAGCGACAAGGAATGAGAGATCAGAACAAAATGAGGCTGACGTGTTTTATTAAACTACTCCACAGGCAAAACTCTTTATCCAATTCCCATTTGGACTCTAAAATTCTAAGTCTCTTTACTTTTGTTGTATAGGGGGAGAAGCTTGCTGTGAAAATTAAAGCAAGAGAGTATATATAATATAATACCACTCCAGATTGGAACACATTTGTTGAGGCGATTGTTGGGATGGTCTGTTAGCAAGGAAATCCAGAAATAACAAAAGGGATTTGACAGGCTTTGATAGA
Source organism: Petunia x hybrida (assembly GCA_037355625.1). Lineage (NCBI taxonomy): Eukaryota > Viridiplantae > Streptophyta > Magnoliopsida > Solanales > Solanaceae > Petunia > Petunia x hybrida. The sequence continues at coordinate 860,324 of JBBBVM010000045.1, forward strand.
GTAAACTCTATCCTTAAGGAATTTAAGCCTCCTACTTATGTTGCTGCAGGGATGATGGCAGAATTCCTCCAGGATTTACAAAGCCAATGAAATTCAAGTTTCAGCAATAAACTTGAATTTTCCACTTGAACAGAAAGTTATGATTTATGATAAGTACTGAGAGAAGAAGAAGACAGAATATTATTCTGTGTGTCATACGTTTTAGAGAGTGTATGTATTTATAATAACAATTCACGTTGTTCCAATTAACAGACAAACCTTTTCACAAAAGGACACTTAACTAAAACCAACAGTCATCTCTTTTGGATTTAAAGATTAATAAATAAAAATATTTTTAATAATAAAATATTATAACTAAAAGATAATTGAAATTAATTAATTTCAGGTTAATTTAATAAACCCAAGGCCCAAGTTCCCCTAGTGCCATCTTTGACTATTTAATATTATAGTCAACCTTTTGGCTTCCCTCTAAAATTTTCTTAAAATATTCAAACTAAGTAAGATAAGAAGTGCTTTTAAACACTTCTCCCTTTCTCTATTTTATCAATGTAGGACAAAGTTCCTTCTCTCAAACTACTAACCATCAAACACTAACAAATATAACAATCCCCCACTTAGTTAGTGATTGATGTTGTTTATAAAGATTTATGCATATAGCAGGTCTCTTTCGAGTTGAACCTACTACTTGTATAAACTCTCAAAACCTTGTCACAATTTATGGTTAGAGTAGTATTTATTGAACCACAATTCCTTAATGACAAGATGGAAAAAGTTTTATACAAGTAAACTATAAATCACAAATGGTGAATGACATCCTTACTAATCTTCAGGCATTGAACATTTGTTTATTAAACATTTAGACCTTTGACCTTTGGAGTGGCACTATTGCGAGGGAGGAAGGAAATATAGATTTGAATTTGTGGGAATTCAAGGAATTTGCCGATCCATTGGATAACTGGAAGATACCTCATGTTGATGGTGTCATAGTCAGTTTCTCCTTGACTAATCAAGATAGTTACAATGCCGTTGACCTTAGAGTCAGTGCAGTTTTTTAGTTTTATTTTCTAATTTCTCATTTATTACATTCTACTAATATTTTACTTTTATATTTTTGTAGTGGAGTACACTTTTAAGGAGACATGTTGCTCCTGGTGTTCCTATTATACTTGACGGCGTAGATCAAGGTAATGGACAAAATTAAGGAACATTATCTCCCATTTTTTCAAATTTTATAAATTAAATTTCTAAGTTTCCAAAAATTGTTTGAGGTTAGTTTTTAGGATTTTTTGGGAAAACACTTCACTAATAAAACTATAATTTCAAGTGAATTGTATGTCCAAAATTAATTTTCTAATTTAACTTCAAAATTTTTTATATTTTCAAGTTTCAACCAAATCTATGTCCGATTGCTTGCTAAGTTTCTTTTTCCTATTCTTCGTCTGAACTAAAAGGCTGTTAACTTTTAGCTACAAGGAATGAGAGATAAGAACAAAATAAAGCTGGCGTGTTTTATAAAACTACTCCACAGGTAAAATTATTTATCTAATTCCCATTTGGACTCTAAAATTTTAAGTCTCTTTACTTTTGTTGTACAAGGGGAGAAGCTTGCTGTGAAAATTAAAGCAAGAGAGTATATAGAATGTAATACCACTCCAGATTGGAACACATTTGTTGAGGCGATTGTTGGGATGATCTGTTAGCAAATAAATCCAGAAATAACAACAGGGATTTGACAGGCTTTGATAGAGTAAACTCTATCCTTAAAGAATTTAAGCATCCCACTTATGTTGCTGCAGGGATGATGGCAGAATTCCTCCAGGATTCAAAAAGCCAATGAAATTTAAGTTTCAACCATAAACTTGAATTTCCCACTAGAACAGAAAGTTATGATGGGTGATAAGCAGTGAGAGAAGAAGAAGAAGAAGAAGAAGAAGAAAGAGTAATATTTTGTGTGTCATACGTTTTGGAGAGGGTATGTATTTATAATAACAATTAACGTCTGTTCCAATTAACAGACAAACCATTTCACAAAAGGACACTTAATTAAAACCAACAGTCATCTCTTTTGAATTTAAAAATTAATAAATAAAAATATTTTTGATAGTAAAATATTATTACTAAATGATTACTGAAATTAATTAATTTCAGGCTAATTTAATTAACTCAAAGCCCAAGTGCCCCAAGTGCCATTTTTGACTATTTAATATTATAGTCAACCTTTTGGCTAACCTCTAAAATTTCTCTAAAATTATTCAAACTAAGTAAGACAAGAAGTGCTTCTAAATGCTTCTCCATTTCTCTATTTTATAATTATAGGACAAAGTTCCTTCTCTCAAACTACTAACCATCAAACACTAACAAATTTAACAATCCCCCACTTAGTTAGTGATTGATGTTGTTTATAAAGATTTATACATATAGCAGGTCTCTTTCGACTTGAATCTACCTTGTTAAATTGATGGTTAGAGTAGTATCCTTTATGACAAGACGAAAAAAGTTTTATACAAATAAACCATACATCACAAATGGTGAATGCCATCTTTACTAATCATCAGGTATTGAACATTTGTTTATTAAGCATTTAGACCTTTGACCTTTGGAGTGACACTATTGCGAGGGAGGAAGGAAATATAGATTTGAATTTGTGGGAATTGAAGGAATTTGCCGATACATTGGATAACTGGAAGATACCTCATGTTGATGGTGTAATAGTCAGTTTCTCTTTGACTAATCAAGATAGTTATAATGCCGTGGACTTTAGATTGAGTACCGTTTTTTAGTTTTATTTCATTTTTTACATTCTATTAATATTTTAGTTTTTTTTTTGTAGTGGAGTACACTTTAAGGAGACATGTTTCTCCTGGTGTTCTATTATACTTGTTGGCGTGGATCGAGGTAATGGACAAAATTAAAGAACATAATCTCCCATTTTTTCAAATTTTATAAATTAAATTTCTAAGTTTCCAAAAATTTTTTGAGGTTAGTTTTTAGGATTTTTTGGGAAAACACTTCACTAATAAAACTATAATTTTAAGTGAATTGTATGTCCAAACATAAGTTCCAAAATTAATTTTCTAATTTTACTTCAAAATTTTTTATTTTTTCAAGTTTCAACCATATCTATGTCCGATTGCTTCCTAAGTTTCTTTTTCCTATTCTTCGTCTGAACTAAAAGGCTGTTATCTTTTAGCGACAAGGAATGAGAGATCAGAATAAAATGAGGCTGGCTTGTTTTATAAAACTACTCCACAGGTAAAACTCTTTATCCAATTCCCATTTGGACTCTAAAATTCTAAGTCTCTTTACTTTTGTTGTAAAGATGACACGACCCATAATCATTTAGGCCGTGCGGGAACCCGACATCCTCCCCTAGACCCGTCGGTCGAACACTTACCAATTAAATTAGGAAAATAAATATAACAATTCATAAATAAGGACAAGAGTTAAAAAAAAAACACAGACATATCGATACGGCTAAGCTGTACAAAAGAAATTACAGCTGACTGCCCAACATACTTGATTTAGGGCTATCCAGATTAGACATCTAAGAGTACAAATGAAGACAGATACCTCTTGAAGGGAGCAAAATGCAACTGAAATAATAAACAATAAACTGGTGGCTATCCAGAATAAACGCTGGCTCACCCTGACAGCTGAAGTCGTCTTCGCTCCTTCACAACGTGGCGAACTCAATCTTGGAGCGAACCTGCCGAAATGAAATAGATAGACAAGAAACAAAAAACAAACAAATGTGAGTCAAAAGGACTCAATAAGTGGGGCAGACTAGCCACCTCAAAGAATATGATAGCTAGCCAGGGAGAAAAGAAACAGATAAACCTAATTCCTCTTATTTAAATTATGAAAAGACAGAGCCAGATAATAACTGGAAACACGTATGAGATCATAAACTCATTAACAACTAGGAACATAAGACAACCAAACCATATAGGTATCTCGAACATATCAACAGTCAGAAATACATCCTGTTGCGGCGTGCAACCCGTTCCATATATTCATACTGTCGCGGCGTGCGACCTGATCCATATACTGTCGCGGCGTGCGACCTGATCCATATACTGTTGCGACGTGCGACCCGATCCATATATTTAAAGCATATAAACCAATTAGGGGCATAAAATAGCCAGGAACATATAGGCAACTAAAATATGTCCACAACATGGTATACGTACCGCATACACAAAACACAACCCAATAGTCACTCAATAGTCAGTATGCTGTGTAATGAAATGGGATGAATGCGGTATGATGTAATGAAGTCACATATGCCTGATACCTATCTCCGGCGCGGGACTCTCATCGTCTACCAGGAGATATGTGCAATAATGATCCTTCACCGGCTCGGGACTCTCATCGATTACCGGGAAGTATATGCAATGATGACCCTTCACCGACTCGGGACTCTCATCGATTACCGGGAAGTATATACAATAATGACCCTTGACCGGCTCGGGACTCTCATCGATTACCGGCAAGTATATACAATAATGACCCTCCACTAGTGCGGGACTCTCATCACCAACCCGGAAGTATATGCAATGATGAACCTTCACCGACTCGAGCAGAAAACTATCCTGCTGTATTCAATAAGAAGAAAACTATATCAAATAAGGCTAAAGGCTTCAATCCCCACATCTTAGGGTAATCCGGTTAAAAACCTGATACCCTATTCGCATACGCAATACGCAGGCCAGACCTATATCGGGCTCCATTTGACCCTTTAAACTATCAGTTGAACTTATTAAAATGATGTCTAATATCACCATTTTTACCGTTAAAATATATTCAAACACATGTAATAAACTCAGATAATGCATTAAGATCATTACCTGAATGTTTTGGGGTGAAAATTCTACCTTTTTCTTGCTCTTTTCTCATTTTCTTGTATTTTTTCTTTCATTGCGTTCGGTCTCATTTCTGTTACGTTTCTGCTTCCTTGTTTCGCTAGTAGCTTTAAAGCTACGCCTCCTTTTAGTCATATTTTTCTCTTTTGCTTTCTTTCTTTTTTTTTCTTTTATTTAATTTTCTTTTCTTTTATAATTTTTTTTTGTGACGAAAATTAAAACGGTACCCTACGATATTCGAAATAATTCCAAATTTCTCAAGCAAGTTATACAAAATATATGTAACATACTTGCTAAGGCGGATCTCAAATCAGACTCCCGAAAATCAATATGCAAATTAAATTGAAAAAATATCAAATTATTTATGTTTCGGCATTTTAGCGGAAACTAGCGGAACATCTTCGAAATTCACTTTTGAAAAATCATAAAAGTCACAAATAATCATACCAACCTAACGACGCTTTTGAATTTTGAATCGGAGCGCTTTCGCCAAAACCGAACTCGAAAATCCCTTTTTAATATTTATCGACAATAAAAACTGAAACCTTTTGCTGATGCCTACCAAACGAGGTCTGATTTAGCTCAAATTTTACAGATAGGTCCTAATGGACATTATGAAGATTTTAAAATTATCGGCATGCCAATTCGAGCCCTAACTTCCGAAACAACTGATCGAGGTCGTTTCATTCTCCTCCACTTAGACTCTCGTTCGTCCTCGAACGAGCTTAAGTCGAAAAAAAATCACACAGATAATAGGAGAAATTACATGACCTTCATAAATTACTCCACAGACATTATCTAATGATTGCAGAATCATTAGTATAACACGAACACACCGAATTCTTGGAATAAAACATATCTGGATAATATGATAACACCATTGCCTAGCTTATTTTGACTAAACTGAGCTTTTCCTCGATCATGAGACGAGAATTCTAGATTTTTGAAACAAAGATGCACGGAGCGCTGGATGGGTTCACATGATTCTTCCGATGTATCACCTCGTGGATATACTTTGCAATATAGAACCAGTCGATGAAACTAAGAATTAGCTTACGCTTCAGCAATGCCTTAGAGATTTAATATTAGCATTCAGTATTGCTGGAAGACTCCTCCACTTAAAGCAAAAACTCATGCAGCTATTTGAATAGGAATACCTATCCCCATACAGTCAGCTGGACTAAAGAAGATTTAGCTAAAAGCTGAATGTAGGCAGACCTAAGCTACCAACTACCCTTTCGAGTTTCCATTCAGCTGCAAATCTCGAGTCACCACTCCATACATTTTCTATAAGTACCACCGCCTGATGGATCAAATCAAAGGTCAAATGACGCCTCTCATTACCCTTAGTAGCCTTGAAAAACAATAATGTGCTTACCTGGTGACACGACCCGGAATCCAATTAAGCCGTGAGGGCACCCTACATCCTCCCCTAGACTCGTCGGGGAACCCTTACCAATCAAATTAGGAAAATAAATATAACAATTCATAAATAAGAACAAGACTTTCTTAAAAAAAACACAGAGATACTGATACCCCTAAGCTGTACAAAAGAAATTACAGCTGACTACCCAACATACTAGGTTTAGGGCTATCCAGACCAGACATCTAAGAGTACAAAAGAAAACAGATACCTCTTGAAGGGAGCAAAATGCAACTGAAATAATAAACCATAAACTGGTGGCCATACGGAATAAAGCTGGCTCACCCTGACAGCTGAAGTCGTCTTCGCTCTTGAACAACGCGGCTAACTCAATCCTGGAGTGAACCTGCCGAAACGAAATAGATAGACAAAATAAAACAACAAACAAGGGTGAGTCAAAAGGACTCAATAAGTGGGGCAGACTAGCCCCCTCAAAGAATAGGATAGCTAGTCAGGGAGATGAAACAGATAAGCCAAATTCCTCTTATTTAAATTATAAAAAGGCAGAGCCAGATAATAACCGGAAACACATATGGAATGACAAACTCATCGACAACTATGAACATAAGATAACCAAAACATATAGGTATCCCGAACACATCAACAATCAGAAATACATCCTGTTGCGGCGTGCAACCCGATCCATACATTCATCCTGTTGTGGCATGCAACCTGATCCATATATTCATCATGTTTCGGCATGCAACCCGATCCATATATTCATCCTGTTGCAGCGTGCAACCCGATCCATATATTCATCATGTCGCGGCGTGCAACCCGATCCCCGCAACCCAGAATACGAGCCAGAAATATATAGGCAAAATGAGATATGTCTACGACATAGTATACATACCGCATACATAAAACACAACACAATACACACAATAGTATTTATGCGGGGCAATGAGATGGGATGAATGCGGTACTATACAATGCAGTCACATATGCCTGATACTATCTTCGGCGCGGGACACTCATCGTCTACCGGGAGATATATGCAATTATGACCCTTCAGCGGCTCGGGACTCTCATCGATTACCGGGAAGTATATGCAATGATGATCCGATTCCAACCGGGAAGCATACGCAATGATGATCCTTCTCCGGTGCGGGACTCTCATCGCCAACCGGGAAGCATATGTAATAATGACCCTTTACTGGTGCGGGACTCTCATCGCCAACCGGGAAGCATATGTAATAATGACCCTTCACAGGTACGGGACTCTCATCGCCAACCGGAAAGTATATGCAATGATGATCCTTCACCGGTGCGGGACTCTCATCGCTAACCGGAAAGTATATGCAATGATGATCCTTCACCGGCTCGGGACTCTCATCGTTTACCGGGAAGTATATGCGATACTCAAAACTGGAGTGCAATGCTCATATGCTCAATGCAATCCCAACAATAGGGCATAACATATAATACACAATATAATTCCAAAGCTAAGGCGTGATGAGTACGCCTATCGGCAGCTACAAACATAAGGAACACGTGGTAGAAAATCCACGAGGCCAGGTTCCTCCAAAGAAATGGATATAAACACTTACCTTGTTACAAAGTTAGTAAATCCACTCAATAACCGCTTGTCCTTTGGTTTCATTGCCAAACGATCCCACTCTATTCAATAAGCAGAAAAATATATCAAATTAGGCTAAAGGCTTTATTCCTCACATCTTAGGGCAATCTGGTTAGGAACCTAATACCCTATTCGCATACGCAATACGCAGGACAGACCTATATACAGGGTTTAAGGCCACATAACCAAACCCCAAATAAATTACATTTATTAGTTGCCCATAACTCACTGAGTACGAATATACTATCAATTTCATATCGGGATCCATTTGACCCTTTAAACTATCAATTTACATCATTAGGGCGATGTCTAAGATCCCTATTTTTACCGTTAAAATATATTCAAACACATGTAATAAACTCAAATAATGCATTAAGATCATTACCTGAATGTTTTGGGGTGAAAATTCTACCTTTTTCTTGCTCTTTTCTCATTTTCTTGTATTTTTTCTTTCATTGCGTTCGGTCTCATTTCTATTACGTTTCTGCTTCCTTGTTTCGCTAGTAGCTTTAAAGCTACGCCTCCTTTTAGTCATATTTTTCTCTTTTGCTTTCTTTCTTTTTTTTTTCTTTTATTTAATTTTCTTTTCTTTTATAATTTTTTTTGTGACGAAAATTAAAACGGTACCCTACGATATTCGAAATAATTCCAAATTTCTCAAGCAAGTTATACAAAATATATGTAACATACTTACTAAGGCGGATCTGAAATCAGACTCCCGAAAATCAATATGCAAATTAAATTGAAAAAAATGTCAAATTATTTAAGTTTCGGCATTTTAGCGGAAACTAGCCGAACATCTTCGAAATTCACTTTTGAAAAATCATAAGTCACAAATAATCATACCAACCTAACGACGCTTTTGAATTTTGAATCGGAGCGCTTTCGCCAAAACCGAACTCGAAAATCCCTTTTTAATATTTATCGACAATAAAAAGTGAAACCTTTTGCTGATGCCTACCAAACGAGTTCCGATTTAGCTCAAATTTTACAGACAGGTCCTAATGGACATTATGAAGATTTTAAAATTATCGGCACGCCAATCGGAGCTCTAACTTCCGAAACAACTGATCGAGGTCGTTTCATTCTCCTCCACTTAGATTCTCGTTCGTCCTCGAACGAGCTTAAGTCTAAAAAAAATCACACAGATAATAGGAGAAATTACATGACCTTCATAAATTACTCCACAGACATTATCTGATGATTGCAGAATCATTACTATAACACGAACACACCGAATTCTTGGAATAAAATATATCTGGATAATATGATAACACCATTGCCTAGCTTATTTTGACTAAACTGAGCTTTTCCTCGATCATGAGACGAGAATTCTAGATTTTTGAAACAAAGATGCACGGAACGCTGGATGGGTTAACATGATTCTTCCGATGTATCACCTCGTGGATATACTTTGCAATATAGAACCAGTCGATGAAACTAAGAATTAGCTTACGCTTCAGCAATGCCTTAGAGATTTAATATTAGCATTCAGTATTGCTGGAAGACTCCTCCACTTAAAGCAAAAACTCATGCAGCTATTTGAATAGCAATACCTATCCCCATACAGTCAGCTGGACTAAAGAAGATTTAGCTAAAAGCTGAATGTAGGCAGACCTAAGCTACCAACTACCCTTTCGAGTTTCCAAACAGCTGCAAATCTCGAGTCACCACTCCATACATTTTCTATAAGTACCACCGCCTGATGGATCAAATCAAAGGTCAAATGACGCCTCTCATTACCCTTAGTAGCCTTGAAAAACAATAATGTGCTTACCTGGTGACACGACCCGGAATCCAATTAAGCCGTTAGGGCATCCTACATCCTCCCCTAGACTCGTCGGGGAACCCTTACCAATCAAATTAGGAAAATAAATATAACAATTCATAAATAAGAACAAGACATTTTTTTAAAAAAACACAGAGATACTGATACCCCTAAGCTGTACAAAAGAAATTACAGCTGACTACCCAACATACTAGGTTTAGGGCTATCCAGACCGGACATCTAAGAGTACAAAAAAAAAACAGATACCTCTTGAAGGGAGCAAAATGCAACTGAAATAATAAACCATAAACTGGTGGCCATACGGAATAAAGCTGGCTCACCCTGACAGCTGAAGTCGTCTTCGCTCTTGAACAACGCGGCTAACTCAATCCTAGAGTGAACCTGCCGAAACGAAATAGATAGACAAAATAAAACAACAAACAAGGGTGAGTCAAAAGGACTCAATAAGTGGGGCAGACTAGCCCCCTCAAAGAATAGGATAGCTAGTCAGGGAGATGAAACAGATAAGCCAAATTCCTCTTATTTAAATTATAAAAAGGCAGAGCTAGATAATAACCGGAAACACATATGGAATGACAAACTCATCGACAACCATGAACATAAGATAACCAAAACATATAGGTATCCCGAACACATCAACAATCAGAAATACATCCTGTTGCGGCGTGCAACCCGATCCATATATTCATCCTGTTGTGGCATGCAACCTGATCCATATATTCATCATGTTTCGGCGTGCAACCCGATCCATATATTCATCCTGTTGCGGCGTGCAACCCGATCCATATATTCATCATGTCGCGGCGTGCAACCTGATCCATATATTTATACCATTGCGGCGTGAAACCCGATCCCCGCAACCCAGAATACGAGCCAGAAATATATAGGCAAAATGAGATATGTCTACGACATAGTATACATACCGCATACATAAAACACAACACAATACACACAATAGTCAGTATGCGGGGCAATGAGATGGGATGAATGCGGTACGATGCAATGCAGTCACATATGCCTGATACCTATCTTTGGCGCGGGACTCTCATCGTCTACCGGGAGATATATGCAATTATGACCCTTCAGCGGCTCAGGACTCTCATCGATTACCGGGAAGTATATGCAATGATGATCCGGTGCCAACCGGGAAGCATACGCAATGATGATCCTTCACCGGTGCGGCACTCTCATCGCCAACCGGGAAGCATATGTAATAATGACCCTTCACCGGTGCGGGACTCTCATCGCCAACGGGGAAGCATATGTAATAATGACCCTTCACAGGTACGGGACTCTCATCGCCAACCGGAAAGTATATGCAATGATGATCCTTCATCGGTGCGGGACTCTCATCGCTAACCGGAAAGTATATGCAATGATGATCCTTCACCGGCTCGGGACTCTCATCGTTTACCGGGAAGTATATGCGATACTCAAAACCAGAGTGCAATGCTCATATGCTCAATGCAATTCCAACAATAGGGCATAACATATAATACACAATATAATTCCAAAGCTAAGGCGTGATGAGTACGCCTATCGGCAGCTACAAACATAAGGAACACGTGGTAGAAAATCCACGAGGCCAAGTGCCTCCAAAGAAATGGATATAAACACTTACCTTGTTACAAAGTTAGTACATCCACTCAATAACCGCTTGTCCTTTGGTTTCATTGCCAAACGATCCCACTGTATTCAATAAGCAGAAAAATATATCAAATTAGGCTAAAGGCTTTATTCCTCACATCTTAGGGCAATCTGGTTAGGAACTTGATACCCTATTCGCATACGCAATACGCAGGCCAGACCTATATACAGGGTTTATGGCCACATAACTAAACCCCAAATAAATTACATTTATAAGTTGCCCATAACTCACTGAGTACGAATATATTATCAATTTCATATTGGGGTCCATTTGACCCTTTAAACTATCAATTTACTTCATTAGGGTGATGTCTAAGATCCCTATTTTTACCGTAAAAATATATTCAAACATACGTAATAAACTCAAATAATATATTAAGATCATTACCTTAATGTTTCGGGGTAAAAATTCTACTATTTTCCCAGCTCTTTTCTCATTTTCTGGCATTTTTCCACTGCGTGTTTTCCATTTTATGTTTCTATGTATGTATGTATGTATGTACGTATGTTTTTGTTGTCCAAATTGATTAGGGGGATATATATCCCCCACCGCCTAACTTCATTTTAACATTTTGTCATTTTAATTTTTTTTTAAAATTCGCTGCTACGATAAAAATTAAAACGGTATCTTACGATATTCGAAATAATCCCAACTTTTGCATACAAGTTATACAAAATATATGTAACATACTCACGAAGGCAGATCTCAAATTGGACTTTCGAAACTCAAGATGCGAATTTAAATCGAAAAAGTCAAATTATTTAACTTTCGGCATTTTAGCGGAAACTAGCCGAACAATATCGAAATTCACTTTCGAAAAATTACAAAAGTCACAAATAATCATACGAATCTAATGGCGCTTTTGGATTTCGAATCAGAGCTCATTCGCCAATACCGAGCTCGTAAATCTCTTTTTAATATTTATCGACGATAAAAGCTGAAACCTTCTTCCGATGCCTATCAGACGAAGTCTGATTTAGTTCAAATTTTACAGACAGATCCTAATGAATATTACGAATATTTTAAAATTATCGGTACGCCAATCAGAGTCCTAACTTCAGAAACGACTGACCGAGGTCGTTTCACCCGGGTACCTTGGCATGCACTCTGGCTCAACACAGGGAACATCACAATAGGTTACTGGCCGCCCAAGCTCACCAATGTCGAATAAAGAAGAAATGGCAACGGACTGAGGATAGAAATAATTAGAGCTTTAAGAAGCTCTTCTTCTTATTTACTTGGTTACCGGAGCTAGACTACTTATGAGTCAAGCTAGCCAAAGAATCGCGATTGAAGAAATAGATATTAAATGAGCTCTATGGAACAACACCTATGCCAATTTAACCTCCCCATAAAAAAGAAACTCTGACAATTTACCAGAAAATACTTTTTTAAACTAGATAAGCTCATGGGATAACATGATTTTACTAGCGTTTTAAACCAAGAGGAGATACGTAGATTGAATATTACTTACTAACCACTTTACACCGGAAGAAACAATGACACTCTCTGATGGTGATGAACTAGAATCCCATCATCCAACCAACACGGAATTCTAAGAAGAGAGGTAAACTAATTTGACATAATAATAGAAGATGGCACAACAAGATACTAAGCAGACAATACCGACACTCACTCCCAAATCTATCCCATTTAGACCAAATAAATTAGTAGGGTCTCACAAATGCCAAGAATAAATCATACCAGAAGCTCGCCCCTTGACATGACCCGGAATACGGTTAGGCCGTGCGGGCACCCAACATCCTCCCCTAGACCCGTTGGCAAACCCTTACCAATTAAATCAGGAAAATAAATATAAAAATTCACAAATAAGAACAAGACTTAGAAAAAGCATCACAAACATACTGATACATCTAAGTTGTACAAAAGAAATTACAGCTGACTACCCAACATACTAGGTTTAGGGCTATCCATACTAGATATCTAAGAGTATGAAAGAAGACAAATACCTCCTGAAGGGAGCAAAATGCAAATGAAATAATAAACAATTAACTGGTGGCCATCCGGAATAAAAGCTGGCTCACCCTGACAGCTGAAGTCGTCTTCGCTCCTTCACAACGTGGCGAATCAATCCTGGAGCGAACCTGCCGAAACGAAATAGCTAGACAAGAAACAAACAACAAACAAGGGTGAGTCAAAAGGACTCAACAAGTGGGGCATACTAGCCACCTCAAGGTATAGGATAGCTAGCCAAGGAGAAAAGAAACAGACAGACCAAATTCCTCTTATTTAAATTATAAAAAGGCAGAGCCAGATAATAATCGGAAACACGTAAGAAACTATAAATTCAACCAAGGATGAGATCCAGAAACATATCAACAAATAAGCAATGCACGTATAAACAGAACAGTAGTTATGTACCACGAGTCTACACAATGGTACGAAATGAAATGAAATGAGATGAGATGAAATGAAACGTGATGCAAAGGGTCACATGCGCCAAATGAATGGAGCGGAATCCTCCTGCTCCTAGGGCGGAACCCTCCTGCCCTCAGTATGATGCAATGGAGCGGAATTCTCCTGCTCCTAGGGCGGAATCCTCCTACCCTCAATATGATGCAATGGAGCGGAATTCTCCTACTCCTGGGGCGGAATCCTCCTATCCCTCAATATGCTACAATGGAGTGGAATCCTCCTGCTCCTAGGGCGGAATCCTCCTACCCTCAATATGATGCAATGGAGCGGAATCCTCCTGCTCCTAGGGCGGAAACCTCCTACCCCTCAATATGATGCAATGGAGCGGAATCCTCCTGCTCCTGGGGCGGAATCCTCCTACCCCTCAATACGATGCAATGGAGCGGAATCCTCCTGCTCCGAGGGCGGAATCCTCCTACCCGCAATATGATGCAATTGAGCGGAATCCTCCTACCCTCAATATGATGCAATGGAGCGGAATCCTCCTGCTCCTGGGGTGGAATACTCTTGCACCCAATATGATATGCAATGTAATGCATATGAATGACATATAATGCATATGAATGCAATGTGATGCAATAATAACCCTTTACCGGCGCGGGACTCTCATCGACAGCCGGGAAGTAGATGCCAACTCACAGCCAGAGTATAATGCTCAGATCCTCAATGAACAACACCATGACATAATATATAATATAAAATGTAAATCCAAGGCTAAGACGTAATGAGTACGCCTATCGGCAGCTACACATGTAAGGAACACGTGGTAGAAAATCTACGAGGCCAGGTGCCTCCAAAGAAATGCGAACAAACACTTACCTCTTCCAAAAGTTAGCTCTGCTAATCAACAACTGCTTTATCTTTTGGTTTCATTGCCAAACGATCCCACTCTATTCATTAAGCAGAAAAATATATCAAATTAGGCTAAAGGCTTCATTCCTCACATCTTAGGGAAATCCGGTTAGGAACCTGATATCCTATTTGTATACACAATACGCAGGCCAGGCCGATGTGCAGGGTTTAAGGTCACAAACAAAACCCTATGTAAATAACATTTATAAGTTGCCCATAACTCACTGAGTATGAATATATAATCAATTCCATTATCGGGGTCCATTTGACCCTTTAAACTATTAATTGAACTTATTAAAACGATGTCTAATATTCCAAGTTTTACCGTTAAAACATATTCAAACACGCGTAATAAACTCAAATAATGCATTAAGATCATTACTTGGATGTTTCGGGGTAAAAATTCTACTATTTTCCCGGCACTTTTCTCATTTTCTGGCATTTTCCTATTTCGCTTCTAAGTTTTTATGTTTCTGCTTCCATTTCCATTTTGATGTTTCTATTTACTTACGTATATACATATGCTAAGGGAGAAATCCCTTTAGCCATCGCCTAACTTTTGTGTTCTTTTCCTTTTTTTATGTTTTTCTTTTATAATTTCTTTTCTTAACGAAAATTAAAACGGTACACTACGATATTCAAAATAATTTCAACTTTTGTATACAAGTAATACAAAATATATGTAACATACTGGCGAAGGCGGATCTCAAATCGGACTTCCGAAACTGAATATGCAAATTAAATGGAAAAAGATCAAATTATTTAACTTTCGGTATTTTTAGCAGAAACTAGCCGAACAACATCGAAATTCACTTTCGAAAGTTTATAAAATTCACAAATAATCATACGAACCTAGCGGCGCTTTCGGATTTCGAATCGGAGCTCATTCGCCAAAACCGACCTCGAAAATCTCTTTTTAATATTTATCGACAATAAAAACTAAAAACTTCTTCCGATGCCTACCAAACGAGGTCTGATTTAGCTCAAATTTTACAGACAGGTCCTAATGGACATTACGAAGTTTTTAAAATTATCGACACGCCAATCGGAGTCCTAACTTCCGAAACGACTAACCAAGGTCGTTTCACCCCTCCACCGCAACCGATTCTTAGTAGAAGCAATATCCAAGAAAACCATGGAACAATATATGACAGACCATCTCTAGATCGATCGGAAGAATCAAATCTTATTCACATATAAGTGAAGAAGAAATACATGGGCCTACTACATCGGTTGCCTCAACATCCTGCCAGACTGGTAGTTCATAAAACTGCCTCTGCGGCTGAACTAAGCCGCTACACTGATAATTACTTTCTAAAGAACCACTGCCACCATGCTCTCATCCTCTACTGGATGGTGGCATTTTGCTGGCAGATTGAGATCTAAAGGAAATCCCCTGCGACTGTGCAGATGCCTAATGACGAGAGAAAAAACAACTGCCTACTTGTTGGAGTAAGGGAAAACTCCTCAAATGATAGCCAGACTCACGACAATGATACCACCTTTTCGCTGAAAAATGGAAGCTGGAAAGATTGTTTATAGCTGTAAATAAAAGACTGAATCTAATCTTGACGAGCTACTGGCGTACTCTAAGAATCACGTGACACAAGCTGAAATAACCTGGAAGGTGACCTCCCAAAATAATCAGAACTCTTACCTCCAAATGAGGTACCATAGTTACCCACTAAGGCCACGAGATCGCTTGCTCTCCCACTCTAACTCTTCCCTCTCTAACTTATGGTATGCCTAATACCTTTGAGCGATATCAACAACGACATCAAATGAAATCCCAACCTCAATTTTTCGAGCCATCTGGGATCTCAAGGAAGGAGAAAGGTCATCAATAAATCTTTGAATCTCTCGAAAGGCTCATGGACTAGTTCTAGTGCATATTCAGCAATTCTTTAGAATTCAATATCATATTCTGAAACACTAACAGGCTAACCGACAGGCTACCCTGTCCAATCCACTCAAACTGGCAACACTTTTCATCTCGCTGGCTGCACGAAAGGAACTTTTCCACGAATCTAGAAGAAAAACCAAACCAAGTTAGCGAATAAGAGAGTGGCCCACCAATTCAAGGCCGGACCCCTGAAACTGGAAAGCAGAATAATGAACACCATACCGCTCGATATAATCAAGAGCCTGAAGGATATACTGAAATCATTGTATTTCAAAAAAAATCACGAGGTTTATGTGATGCATTGCTTTAGAATATCGGAAGGTTTAACCAGATAAAATAATGCAGCATTTTAGGACACTCGGACCGAGCTATTACTTGGGTTAGCCAACTAACCAGAATAATTAGAGGCACAACACATGCTGCCTTCGGAACATACTTTACTGCGGCGATATTAAGAACTGGAATAGGAGCTCCCTGAGAATGAACATCTGCATCTGCGGCAACCTGATAAGCTGCCTAGCATATAATAGGTTTTTGCGGTATCTGCGTCACCAAGATTCTTGTACAAGCATCGTAGAGAGCCAAGGGAACCACAAGGCCCTGCTTCCTTGCCTATCGCGAGCTTGTACAGCTGGGACCTCCGTAACTAGATCGTCAGCACAATAAAAAACTCTCGGGGCTTCGTCAGTGCTAGCCCCAGGCCAGACTGCTTCGTCTTGAACTCATACCGTTCGCTGATTTGTCGCACGAGGGTTCACAATTGCCATGACGAAATTAACGAAAATACTTTTGCATCCTAGACCGATGCACGATCAGAAAAGAATGAAGTGAAACTTCCTAAATGCCATCACAGCCTCTCGTAAATAAGTACGGACATCTACGTACCCTTGAACGAGACTCTACTACACACTGTCTTAGTTTAGATAGACTCTAAACTGGGCTCTAATACCAACTGACACGACCCGAAATCCGTTTAGGCCGTGCGGGCACCCGACATCCTCCCCTAGACCTGTCGGACGAACTCTTACCAATTAAATTAGGAAAATAAATATAACAATTCATAAATAAGGACAAGAGTTAAAAAAAACACACAGACATACCGATACGGCTAAGCTGTACAAAAGAAATTACAGCTGACTACCCAACATACTTGGTTTAGGGCTATCCAGATTAGACATCTAAGAGTATAAATGAAGACAGATACCTCTTGAAGGGAGCAAAATGTAACTGAAATAATAAACAATAAACTGGTGGCCATCCAGAATAAAAGCTTGCTCACCCTGACAGCTGAAGTCGTCTTCGCTCCTTCACAACGTGGCGAACTCAATCCTGGAGCGAACCTGCCGAAACGAAATAGATAGACAAGAAACAAAAAACAAACACGGGTGAGTCAAAAGGATTCAATAAGTGGGGCAGACTAGCCACCTCAAAGAATAGGATAGCTATCCAACGAGAAAAGAAACAGATAAACCTAATTCCTCTTATTTAAATTATGAAAAGGCAGAGCCAGATAATAATTTGAAATACGTATGGGATCATAAACTCATTAACAACTAGGAACATAAGACAGCCAGAACATATAGGTATCTCGAACATATCAACAGTCAAAAATATATCCTGTTGCGGCGTGCAACCCGATCCATATATTCATACTGTCGCGGCGTGCGACCTGACCCATATATTTATACTGTTGCGGCGTGCAACCCGATCCATATATTTATACTGTTGCGGCGTGCAACCGGATCCATTTATTTAAAGCATATAAACCAAGTAGGGGCATAAAATAGCCAGGAACATATAGGCAACTAAAATATGTCCACAACATGGTATACGTACCGCATCCACAAAACACAACCCAATAGTAACACAATAGTCAGTATGCGGTGCAATGAAATAGGATGAATGCGGTATGATGCAATACACTCACTTATGCCTGATACCTATATCTGGCGCGGGACTCTCATCGTCTACCAGGAGATATGTGCAATAATGACCCTTCACCGGCTCGGACCTCTCATCGATTACCGGAAAATATATGCAATGATGACCCTTCACCGGCTCGGGACACTCATTGATTATCAGGAAGTATATAGAATAATGACCCTTCACCGGCTCGGGTCTCTCATCGATTACCGGAAAATATATGAGAGAATAAGAAGAAAGAATAATATTATGTGTGTCATAAGTTTTGGAGAGGGTATGTATTTATAATGACAATTCGCGTCTGTTCCAATTAAAAGACAAACCTTTTCACAAAAGGACACTTAATTAAAACAAACAGTCATCTCTTTTGGATTTAAAAATTAATAAATAAAAACGTTTTTAATAATAAAATATTATCACTAAAAGATAATTGAAATTAATTAATTTCAGGTTAATTTAATAAACCCAAGGCCCAAGTTCCCCTAGTGCCATCTTTGACTATTTAATATTATAGTCAACCTTTTGGCTTCCCTCTAAAATTTTCTTAAAATATTCAAACTAAGTAAGATAAGAAGTGCTTTTAAACACTTCTCCCTTTCTCTATTTTATCAATGTAGGACAAAGTTCCTTCTCTCAAACTACTAACCATCAAACACTAACAAATATAACAATCCCCCACTTAGTTAGTGATTGATGTTGTTTATAAAGATTTATGCATATAGCAGGTCTCTTTCGAGTTGAACCTACTACTTGTATAAACTCTCAACACCTTGTCTAAATTGATGGTTAGAGTAACATCTATTGAACCACAATTCCTTAATGACAAGACGAAAAAACATGCATTATACAAATAAACCATACATCACAAATGGTGAATGCCATCCTTACTAATCTTCAGGTATTGAGCATTTGTTTATTAAACATTTTGACCTTTGACATTTGGAGTGGCACTATTGGGGGGGGGGGGGGAGGAAGGAAATATAGATTTGAATTTGTGGGAATTGAAGGAATTTTTCGATCCGTTGGATAACTTGAAGATACCTTATGATGATAGTGTAATAGTCCGCTTCTCCTTGACTAATCAAAAAAGCTATAATGCCGTGGACCTTAAAGTGGGTGCAGTGTTTTAGTTTTATTTTCTAATTTCTCATTTGTTACATTCTACTAATATTTAACTTTTTTTTTTGTAGTGGAGTACACTTGTAAGGAAACATGTTGCTCCTGGTGTTCCTATTATACTTGTTGTCGTAGATAAAGGTAATGGATAAAATAGGAACATAATCTCCCATTTTTTCAAATGCTATAAATTAAATTTCTAAGTTTCCAAAAATTGTTTGAGGTTAGTTTTTAGGAATTTTTGGAAAAACACTTCACTCATAAAACTATAATTTTTCTAAGTGAATTGTATGACCAAACACAAATTCCAAAATTAATTTTCTAATTTAACTTCAAAATTTTTTATTTTTTCAAGTTTCAACGAAATCTACGTCCAATTGCTTGCTATGTTTCTTTTTCCTATTCTTCGTTTGAACTAAAAGTCTGTTATCTTTTAGCTACAAGGAATGAGAGATCAGAATAAAATGAGGCTGGCCTGTTTTATAAAACTACTGCACAGGTAAAACTCTTTATCTAATTCCCATTTGGTCTTTAAAATTCTGTGTCTCTTTACTTTTTGTACTGGGGGAGAAGCTTGCTGTGAAAATTAAAGCAAGAGAGTACATATGATGTAATAGACCAAACATTGGAACACATTGGTTGAGGCAATAGTTTGGATGATCTGTTAGAAAATAAATCCAGAAATAACAAAAGGAATTTTTCAGGCTTTGATAGAGTAAACTTTTTCCTTATGGAATTTAAGCCTCCCACTTATGTTGCTGCAGGGATGATGACAGAATTCCTCCAGGATTTACAAAGCTAATGAAATTCAAGTTTCAGCAATAAGAAAGAATAATACTCTGTGTGAAATACGTTTTGGAGAGGGTATGTATTTATAATAACAATTCACGTCTGTTCCAATTAACAGACAAACCTTTTTACAAAAGGCCACTTAATTAAGACCAACAGTCATCTCTTTTGGATTTAAAAATTAATAAATGAAATATTTTTAATAATAAAATATTATTACTAAAAGATGACTAAAATTAATTAATTTCGGTCTAATTAACCCAAGTGCCCAATTGCTATCTTTTACTATTTAATAACATAGTCAACCTTTTGGCTTCCCTCCAAAATTTTCCTAAAATAGTCAAACCAAGTAAACAAGAAGTGCTTTTAAACCCTTCTCACTTTCTCTATTTTATCAATGGGGGACAAAGTTCCTTCTTTCAAACTACTAACCATCAAACACTAACTAATCTAGCAATCCCCCATTTAGTTAGTAATTGATGCTGTTTATAAAGATTTATGCATATAGCAGGTCTCTTTCGAGTTGAATCTACTACTGGTATAAACTCTCAAGACCTTGTCGAAATTGATGGTTAGAGTAATATCTATTGAACCACAATTCCTTAATGACAAGACGGAAAAGCTTTATACACATAAACCATACATCAAAAATAGTGAATGCCATCCTTACTAATCTTCAGATATTGAGCATTTGTTTATTAAGCATTTTAACCTTTGACTTTTGGAGTGGCACTATTGCGAGGGAGGAAGGAAATATAGATTTAAATTTCTGAGAATTGCGGGAATTTACCGATCCAGTGGATAACTGGAAGATACCTCATGTTGATGGCGTAATAAGTAGCTTCTCCTTGATTAATCAAGATAGCTATAATTTCGTGGACCTTGGAGTGAGTGAAATTTTTAAGTTTTATTTTCTAATTTCCCATTTGTTACATTCTACTAATATTTTAATTTTTTTTGCAGTGGAGTACACTTTTAAGGAGACATGTTGCTCCTGGTGTTCCTACTATACTTGGTGTTCCTACTATACTTGTTGGCATAGAACAAGGTAATGGACAAAATAATGAAACATAATCTCCCATTTTTTCAAATTTTATAAATTAAATTTTTAAGTTTTCAAAAATTATTTGAGGTTAGTTTTTAGGAATTTTTGGGAAAATCTTCACTCATAAAAATATAATTTTTCTAAGTGAATTGTATGTTCAAACATAGGTTCCAAAAATAATTTTCTAATCTAACTTCAAAATGTTTTATTTTTTCAAGTTTCAACCAAATCTATGTCCAATTGCTTGCTAAGTTTCTTTTTCCTATTCTTTGTTTTAACTAAAAGGCTGTTACCTTTTAGCTACAACGACTGAGAGATCAGAAAATAAGGCTTTATCTAATTCCCATTTGGTCTCTAAAATTCTAAGTCTCTTTACTTTTATTGTACAGGGGGAGAAGCTTGCTGTGAAAATTAAAGCAAGAGAGTATATAGAATATAATACCACCCCAGATTGGAACACATTGTTTGAGACGATTGTTGGGATGATCTGTTAGCATATAAATCAAGAAATAAAAAAAAGGATTTGACAGGCTTTGATAGAATAAACTCTATCCTAAAGAAATATAAGCCTAACACTTATGTTGCCGCAGGGATGATGGCAGAATTCCTCCAGGATTTACAAAGCCAATGAAATTCAAGTTTCAGCAATTAACTTGAATTTCTCACTTGAACAGAAAGTTATGATTTGTGATAAGAACTGAGAGGAGAAGAAGAAGAAGAAGAAGAAGAAGAAGAAGAAGAAGAAGAAGAAGAAGAAGAAGAAGAAAGAATAATATTTTGTGTGTCATACGTTCTGGAGAGGGTAGGTATTTATAATACCAATTCACGTCTTTACCAATTAACAAACAAACCTTTTCACAAAAGGACACTGAATTAAAACTAACAGTCATCTCTTTTGAATTTACAAATTAATAAATAAAAATATTTTTAATAATAAAACATTATTTCTAAAAGATCACTGAAATTAATTTAATTTCGGGCTAATTTAATTAACCCAAGCCCCCGTGCTGAAGTGGCATCTTTGAATATTTAATATTATAGTCAACCTTTTGACTTCCCTCCAAAATTTCCCTAAAATATTCAAACCAAGTAAGTTAAAAAGTGCTTTTAAACACTTCTCCATTTCTCTATTTTATCAATGTGGGACAAAGTTCCTTCTCTCAAACTAGTAACCATCAAACAATAACTAATCTAACAAACCCCCACTTAGTTAGTGATTAATGTTGTTTATAAAGATTTATGCATATAGCAGATCTCTTTCGAGTTGAACACACTACTTGTATAGACTTTCAAGACCTTGTCGAAATAGATGGTTAGAGTAATATCTATTGAACCACAATTCCTTAATGACAAAACATGAAAGCTTTATACAAATAAACCATACATCACAAATGGTGAATGACATCCTTACTAATTTTCAGGTTTTGAGCATTTGTTTATTAAGCATTTTCACCTTTGACCTTTGGAGTGGCACTATTGCGAGGGAGGAAGGAAATATAGATTTGAATTAGTGGGAATTGAGGGAATTTTCCGATCCATTCGATAAGTGGAAGATACCTCATGTTGATGGTGTAATAGTCAACTTTCTCCTTGACTAATCAAAATACCTATAATGCTGTGGATCTTAGAGTTAATGCAGTTTTTTAGTTTTATTTTCTAATTTTTCATTTGTTACATTCTACTAATATTTTACTTTTTTTTTGTAGTGGAGTACACATTTATGGAGACATGTTGCTCGTGGTGTTCCTATTATACTTGTTGGCGTAGATCAAGGTAATGGACAAAATTATGAAACATAATCTCCCATTTTTTCAAATTTTATATCTAAGTTTCCAAAAATTATTTGAGGTTTGTTTTTAGGAATTTTTGGGAAAACACTTCACTCATAAAACGATAATATTTCTAAGTTAATTGTATGTCCAAACAAAAATTCCAATATTAATTTTCTAATTTAACTTCAAATTTTTTTATTTTTTCAAGTTTCAACCAAATCTACGTCCAATTTCTTGCTAAGTTTCTTTTTCCTATTGTTCGTTTGAACTAAAAGGTTGTAATCTTTTAGCTACAAGGAATGAGAAATCAGAACAAAATGAGGCCGGCATGTTTTATAAAATTACTGCACAGGTAAAACTCTTTATATAATTCCCATTTGGTCTCTAAAATTCTAAGTCTCTTTACCTTTGTTGTACAAGGTGAGCAGCTTGCTGTGAAAATTAAAGCAAGAGAGTACATAGAATGTTATACCGCCAAACATTGGAACACATTGATAGAGGCGATTGTTGGGATGATTGTTTAACCTAGATCCGATTTTAGGTCAATTAATAATTAAATTTATATCTGCGGAGTCACGATCAATAGTTGAGATTAAGAGTTTGAACGACGAACCAAAGCGGTGATAGATTTGAAAACAATACGAGAACGAGATATAAGCATGAACTAATAAAGATAAAGCATAGACAGGAATAAGAAGGAGTAACCGTGTCGTATCGCATATCCCCAGAGAGAGCTCTTCGATACCAGTCGTACTTAGAGAATCAAAGAACTAAGATACTAGGCAAATATGAGCAAAAAGTAATATCTGAGCAAGAGCGAGAGAGTATTCTTATTGATAGTGTAGACCGGAAGTCAAGTTATGGTACAATGATTTAGAGCAAATGTTATTTATAAGTCTGATAGGCACCCGTTGGGATTCGTAACCGCTGGGCATGGATCCGTCTGGATATGTAACTGCTGGGCACGTATCCGTTGGATGCATAACCGCTGGGTTGTAACGATTGCCTTTATGACCATTAATTGAATAATCGTGAATGATCAGGTTAACAACTGCTCATTTAGACCGGATTGGCTGATGAAGTGTTTCATAACTCCTTTGGGTCTGCTAGTGATAAATGTCTGTCCGTCAGATGTCTGTCCGTTGGAACTTCTGCCCGTGCCACGTGGTGTACACGTGTCATCTTTTCAATTGCTGTAAGCTTTTATCCAATTCAGATAGTCCCCGCACTTCTCGAGCAGAGTATCTGTTCGAGAAGTGGAATTGAATTTTGGCGGGAGTTTCTGCTTTGTAAACTTTTGTCTTTGTGTGACGAAGCTTGGTGACGCATGTACCTAATCAGCTATGTGACAAACCCTTATGACGTGCGCATTAAATGCGCCGTATAAAAAAGTAACTGCAGCTGGCACGCCTGCGCGGTTGCAGTCCATCCTGAAGTGACTACTACGCGTCACAAGAGTAAAAATAATGATTTTAACCGCCTCAATCACGTGCACACGTCGCCTGTTGATCGCGAGGTGACCGCTGCACTTCAGGGTAATGATGACGCTATAAAATTTGGTGAAACCTATTCCTTCTTTTGACGGCCAGATCTGATTATAGTTTCTTGGATGGCCTCCACGTGTTCCGAAGGAATTTGAGGGGCTGAATCTCCACTCCTATAAATAGGGGTTTGCTGGATGAGAAACCTTTTACTTGCTTTTATTTCTTCTCCGTTGTTCTTTGAAAAACCTTTGAATCAACTTGGAATTCTTCTTGCTAACTTCATAACCTTTCTGAAGTCATGACTTCAAGAGCTAGAAAGAATCAAAACGTCGACGCGGCTGGTAGTTCCTCAGCGGCCACTCCTAGGCCCAGGGCTACTCATGCTACTGCTGCGGAGATTATCCCTAAAAAGTGGGGTGAATTAGAGGTGGACTGTAACATCAAGTCCTTTAATAATCATCAGGGAGATACGCGCAACTGGCCGGCGTATAGATTTAGGTCTGGGATCACGAAGGAGTTGATCCCACGAGTGAGGATGTACTGTCATTGGGATGATGGGATTCCCCTCCTGCCGGTCTCCGAGGAGGAGAATATTACTTCCCACAGGGCTGGGTGGACAGCCATGTGCACCTACCCTTTCACAGTGGGATGTAGGTTACCCCTGCACCCTGTGCTGGAGAGGCTCTATAGGGAGTACTTGCTCTGCCCGGGGCAACTGTGCCCCAGTATATACATAATAGTTACACTTTTGGATTGGTTTGCGACGGAAACCGATCAATCTTTTGGATACGAACATTTTATTTCTTTGTACAGTATAAAAAATTTTAAAGATGGCTATGTGAACTCCAGGATGCGCGGGAGCAAGGGCTTGGTGTGCAGTTCTGAGGATACTGGTGACCGAGGTTGGTTACATTGGTATCTGTTCGTGCGCTCCTCGGCCTTGAATTTTGGCGACAAGACTTACCTTCCTGAAGTTTGGAAAAGGAAGCGCAAGTCCCCGAGTATTTTTGAGATTTTTTGTGTTCTTCTTTTTCTTCTCACCTTCTAACTTCGTTCAACTTCTTTTTGTAGCGGCCAAGCAACTCTACGACGGGATCATATCTGTTGATGAGCTGACGGCGTGGGTTGAGCCAATTTTGAAGGATTTCGCTCCTGAGAGGAGAGAATGGGCTCATTTTGCTGCGCCTAAGGGTCTGACCGTGAAAAATCATGGTGAGAATATTTCTGCTTTCATGATTATTCTTCTCTTTTTAAACTTCTCCATGTCTGACCATTTTACCCTTTTGCAGGTCTGGGTACTCAATGAGATTTCTTTCCTGCTCCTCCCCAAGATGGGCCTTCTGAGCCTGTCGCTGACCTAGATGATGAGGTCGCGGCTATACTAGCTTTGGTGGAGGCACTGCGCAGCAGGGAGGGTGGCGAGGAACTGATGAGACCCAAATCGCGCCAAGACACTTTCTAACACTTTCCGACATGTGCCAAGCTTGGAAGATACAATGGACTTGAAGTCAAGGGCTTTGGAAGTGCTCCGGATGGTTTCATCATTAGGCTCCACGCCTAAGGAGAAGGAAGGAGGCCCAGCATAGCTAGGCGCCCCGCCTAGCCCAGGCGCCCCGCCTAGGAAGCTCACTGCCTAAGAATGGAAGGCACCCAGGCGCCCCACCTAGCCAGGCGCCCAGCCTAGCTGAAGGCCAAGCCAGGCGCCCCTCCTACAGTCCAGGCGCCCCTCCCAGCTGAAAAGACTATGTTTCTTTTACTGTTTTGCCCTGCGTGGCTTATTTGTTAAACCTTATTAGTAAGGGTAATTAAGTATTTGTGTAAGCTTGGGAAACACTATAAATATCCAAGCCTAGCTTATTTTACACTTAGCTTATTATTGATATTGATGAATGTTGAACATTGAACATGAGCATGGCTCTTGGTATTGAATGAAACCCTTTGATCTTGGACTTGTATGTCTTCTAGCGGATCTAGATGAATACTCTTCCTCTCCGACCATTCTACTTGCGTGCTCGCGTTAGCTCGAGGGTAGTTGCATAGCGTAGGTGTTCTTGTCCTTCTCCCGGGGTGTAACGGAACGAGTTCTCCGTTGCTACTTGGGATTAGAGATCGAGTTACGTCTCGTTCTTTATCTTTTACTTTTCCGCGTTTGATTCTCATCATTTGGTATCAGAGCAAGGCTCGGGTTTTGTTTCTACAAACCCCCGACCCTTGATTCTTCGTGCCTAGTATCTTCTTTTAGTTTTTCTTGTTGTTGAAGTTATTAGAAAGGAGAAAATTGCAAAAAAAATTGAAAAATTGAAAAATACAAAAATTTGGTGTAACTTGTTGATTTGGATGATTTGTGATATGGGTGTTGTGGATTCTTGATCGTGATTGATTTCCCGTTACTTGGGTACCAAAATTGTTGGAATTGATGAAGTTTGAAAAATTGAAACCCCAAAACCCCTTAAACCCTTGAAGAACTTGTTCTTGACGAATTTTGGCTTGATTCTTGGGTTGGATTGATGCTTGACTGAAAACTTGTTATTGGGGAATGATCTTCATTGAAATACAAACAATTCGGTACCAATTTTGTGGGATTTGAACATGTATAACACCTACTTTGATAAATCACAATCCTTGTTGAAACCCTTTTGATAAACCCTTGTGTTCTTGAGTTCTTGAGATTGAACCCTGATTTAATTGATTGTTTGATTGAAATTTTGATTGGGTTTTGTTAAGGAAGATCAAAAACAACTTTGGGTATCATTGGATTGTGAAAACAAGTTGAAAACATCGGATTTGAGGCTTGAAAATCGACTTGAAACGAGTTGGAAAAAGCTTCAGGCTAGGCGCCCCGCCTAAGCCAGGCGCCCCGCCTGACTTGGCTACTGCCTAAGTCCCAGGCGCCCCGCCTAGACCCAGGCGCCCCGCCTGGAACACAGCACAATCTAGGCGCCCCACCTGAGTTTCAGGCGCCCCTCCTGGGTGCTGAACGCATTGTTTCGGGTAGATTTTCGTAGGTATTTCCCTTTGTTTGATAACATAACATCTAGTTAGTACTACTTTGAGTAACCGATCTACTTGAATAGTGCTAACCCTTTGATTGCTCTTAAGTGATTCGTGCCTAGCAAGGAGAGTAGAATTCTAAGGAAAAGCGTAGAATCTTTTAACTCAAGTCCTTCACTTTAAAGTGCCTAGCGTTCATTGAGTCCCATTCATTCCACTCACCCCGGAGTGTGCGTGACTCGTGAATAGTTTAGTTGAGTTGAGGAGTTGCTAATCATCTACGTGAAGCTTTGGAACTACAAGTTGAGTGAAATATCCACCGCCACCCAAAAGAGTGATCCGAGTGCACACAAGTGAGGGAGCGAGTGAGGTGTTTTAACTAACTCTTGTTTTCTTTGTTTGTAGGTACAATGACCAACGAAGGTCAAGATTTCATTAAGGAGGCCTTGGCTAATCTTCTTGCCAAGATGGACCTCATGAACCAAAGGATTGACTCTCTTGAAAAGGGAGCCTCGAGTACTCAAGGAGAACATGGGACCCCGAGTGTCCCAATTGAAAAGGGGACCCCGAGTGTCCAAATTGAGACCGGTGAAGGCTCAAGTAGTCCTACTTTTACCCCGGAGCAAGTTGTTGAATTGCTCAATCAACAACGGGTGAAGGAGGACCGAGAGAGAGTTGAACGAACGGGCATTCCCCGTATCTTGGACAATCCTCCAAGAAACTTTCCACTACCAAGACCCGTCCGAAATGTGCAACCTCTTGAGCAAGTTGTTGAGGCTCAAGAAGGGGAGGAAGTTGATTATGGTGACGATGTGTATGGGTTTGATGATCACTTTCAACCAAGGCGAGCTATGAATTGGGGTCGAAATGTGGATCGGGGTAGAGGTCGAGGTCGAGGGCCACCCTTAGGATATGGAGGGAGGAATGTTAGAAGGGACTATGTTGCTTATGATGATCACCAAGGAGGCCAACCGGGGCCATTCCAAGGGGGTCGTGACAACAACAACAACCTTAATAGTGTGAAGCTCACTATTCCTTCTTTCAAAGGAAGTAGTGACCCGGTGGAGTACATTGGTTGGAAATTGGCTATGGAGCGTATCTTTGACACCAATGATATGCCCGATGTGAAGAAAACCAAGTATGCAATATCCTCCTTTGAATCTTTTGCTTCTACTTGGTGGGAGTCGGTGAAGAGAAATAGACGAAGGACGGGTATGGCTATTAATCTTACTTGGGAAGAGTTGATCCGTGTGATGGATGAGAAGTATTTGACCAATCAATACCGGGTTGAACAACAAAGGCGTCTATATGATTTAAAGCAAGGATACAAATCGGTTGGTGAATATTTCAATGAATTTGAGCAAATCCGAATGATCCTTGACTTAGATGATGAAGACAATGAGACGGCCATGATCCGTTTCAAAGGGGGCTTGAACCGAGACATAGCTTCACAATTGAAGTTCCACAAATATGATGATCATTACAAGCTATGTGAAGATGCGGTTGAGGCCGAGAAATGGCTCAAGGAGGAGAAATCCCTCCACTACAAGAGTAGCACTCCTACTCCAATAAGCAAACCGAAGGATTGGAAGCCTCCTACTACAAATGCAAGGTTCCCAAGCACAAGTGGGACAAGTGGTGCAAATGCTACCAAGGATGTGAAAAAGCCGTTTGAGAAGAACACACCTAATGTGGGAGGTAACTCTAAAACTCAACTACATGCACCTACTTCTTCTTCAATACAATGCCACAAGTGCAAGGGGTATGGTCACTTTGCTAGGGAATGTCCTACAAAGAGGACCATGATTGTTGTTGGTAATGAAGCATATGAGAAAGAGAGTGAATCGGAGGATGAGGGAGTAGAGGGAGTAGAGGGAGATGAGGGAGTAGAGGAGAATGATTTTTTTGATGATACAATGGAGGAGGAAGATCCTCATACTTTCTTGGTTGTGAGAAGGAGCCTAGGAGCTATGATTGTGGAAGATAGTGAAACCTTGCAAAGGGAAAATCTTTTCCATGCTAGGTGCCGGGTCAAAGATGTTGTTTGCTCTATGATAATTGATTCCGAAAGTTGTGCAAATGTAGTGAGTCAATCACTAGTGGCTCAATTGAAGTTAACTACCATGAAGCATCCTAAACCTTACCGGTTACAATGGCTTAGTGAATGTGGAGAGCTTAAGGTAGTGAAACAAGCAATGATCAAGTTTAAAATGGGTAGTTATGTGGATGAACACTTGTTCGACGTTGTGCCAATGCAAGCTTGCCACCTTCTCTTTGGAAGGCCTTGGCAATTTGACCGACAAGTGGTTCACAATGGACGTGTCAACACTTACACGCTCCAACATGAAGGAAGAAAATTTGTGTTGAAACCCCTAACTCCCAAACAAGTGAGTGATGACTACAAGCGGATGAGGGAGTTGAGGGAAGCGGCTAAAGCCAAATCACCCATTTTGCTTGAACCCGAGGCAAACAATCTAGTTGCCTTGCCAAAGAATGATCAAAGTGAGAGTCACTCCACTTCAAATGAGAGAGAAAAGATAGAGAGAAGTGAGGGAGTGACCGGTGACAATCCAAGAGGGGAAAAAGGAGAGGATTTGAGGAGTGATGTGAGGGGATTGTCACCACAAACTACACTTGACCATGAGGTAAAATTGAGAGAGATGAGAGGTGAGGAAGGAAAAATTGAGAGTGAGAGCACCCATTATTCTAACCCTTCTTTATCTTCTACTTTTTCTTGTGAAAGTTCTTGTGTAGGTACATTTGGAGACAAGTCATTGGAGCCTCAATGCGAGCCTCATGAAGAAGGAGTTGCACATGACATTTCAAGCCTTGCGAGTGACCAAGGAAGTATTACAAATGTAAGTGTTGCTTCACCTTTTCATGAACTTACTAGCTACTTGTCTTGTGATGACTCAACACTAGTTGGTGGTTTTGATGCGTCTAGTGAGTATACCACTAGTGTAGAGTCTAGTTGTCAACTTGTATGTGCTTGTGAAACACTAGTTAGAAGGGAAGCTATGCCCCATCATGATGTGAGCTCATTGTTCATTGAACCCTTCCCTAGTGTAGATTTGATAGTTGACCATGATTGTGACCTTTGCTATGACACACCGCCAACCTTTGACATAGGGAAAGATGAGGTAGTTGACCATTCCCTAATTGATATGCTTATATTTGGTGGACCAATGTGTTGTGGTGAGGATGGTCTTGTCCTTGAGGAGTCCAAATTGCATGAATTGGACAAGGTTGTCTATGATGACTCCTCAAGTGAACCTAGTCTCGATAATTTGTCTATGCTTAATCATGATATTGAGATGCATGCTTTTATATTTCCATTGTGTGACGATAATCTCATTTGTGGTAGCGACTTGTATCGGGCTAGGGTGGGTGGTCAAATGGAACCCCCATGGTGTGAAGGGTTTGACTCCTTAGGCAACCACTTGTTTGAAAATTTGAGTGAGGTAGATGGTTCTTTGAGTGACCCCACTATTGCTTGTGTGGGTTATGATGAAGCAGAGGCCATTATCAATGCCTTTCTTGATAGTTTGTCTTTTGAGAAGGGTTGCTTAAGTGATGAAATGGAAGGTGAAAAGGAATCCCTTGGTGTGAGTAAGTTTGCTATAAAGAAGGGGAGTGGAGTACTTGATGTTACTTGCATGTTGGGTTATTTGACTCACTCCACTCCACATGTTGATCACACCTCGAGGATAGATTGGTGTGTTGATCTTGAGCTTAAGGTTCAAGGGAATTTTGGTAGCTTGATCTTGCATTTCCCATCATCCCATGACCTATTTGCTCATTATCTTGTTGAGTGCATGTTGATTTTTAACCAAGTATTTATGATTCTCTTTGGAGACTTGATATTTGTGCTAATAATTGATGCTTGGTTATATCACAAGAGTGTGTTTTTCCACACTTCTTGCACTAACCTACTTTCAAAGTAGGAATTCTTGTGTTTTGCTTGTCGTTGCTTGTAGGTTCTAAGCTCCATGTTAAGGCAAGGGAGATCTTGGAAGAGACCTATGTCAAGGTGAAGATCAAGAGTTACAAGGGAGGAGAGCAATTGGGCACCCCGAGGAGATAATGCTAAGGACGTGAACGCATTGATTTCGAGGACGAAATCTTCTCAAGAAGGGGAGGATGATGAGACCCAAATCGCGCCAAGACACTTTCTAACACTTTCCGACATGTGCCAAGCTTGGAAGATACAATGGACTTGAAGTCAAGGGCTTTGGAAGTGCTCCGGATGGTTTCATCATTAGGCTCCACGCCTAAGGAGAAGGAAGGAGGCCCAGCATAGCTAGGCGCCCCGCCTAGCCCAGGCGCCCCGCCTAGGAAGCTCACTGCCTAAGAATGGAAGGCACCCAGGCGCCCCACCTAGCCAGGCGCCCCGCCTAGCTGAAGGCCAAGCCAGGCGCCCCGCCTAGCCAGGCGCCCAGCCTAGCTGAAGGCCAAGCCAGGCGCCCAGCCTAGCCAGGCGCCCAGCCTAGCTGAAGGCCAAGCCAGGCGCCCCTCCTACAGTCCAGGCGCCCCTCCCAGCTGAAAAGACTATGTTTCTTTTACTGTTTTGCCCTGCGTGGCTTATTTGTTAAACCTTATTAGTAAGGGTAATTAAGTCTTTGTGTAAGCTTGGGAAACACTATAAATATCCAAGCCTAGCTTATTTTACACTTAGCTTATTATTGATATTGATGAATGTTGAACATTGAACATGAGCATGGCTCTTGGTATTGAATGAAACCCTTTGATCTTGGACTTGTATGTCTTCTAGCGGATCTAGATGAATACTCTTCCTCTCCGACCATTCTACTTGCGTGCTCGCGTTAGCTCGAGGGTAGTTGCATAGCGTAGGTGTTCTTGTCCTTCTCCCGGGGTGTAACGGAACGAGTTCTCCGTTGCTACTTGGGATTAGAGATCGAGTTACGTCTCGTTCTTTATCTTTTACTTTTCCGCGTTTGATTCTCATCAGGAACTCTTGTCCGGTGGCCTGGGCTCTCTGAAAAGAAAGAACAAGAACCAGGATGAGGGCAGAGCACGGAAGAAGTCTGCTCGTAAGACTTCTGTGGCTGCCGGGCAAGCCTCATTTGCTGGGGGTGAGCCTTCGCCTAGAGCCAATCTACCGGAGTCTGTAGAAGAGAATGTCAGGGCTGCTACTGAAGTCCCCGAGTCTACACAGGGAGAAGGTTTAGCCAAGGAGGTTATCTATCTTTCAGATACTGAGGTCGAAGCTGATGAACCCCTTAGGCGAAAGCGTTATCTTCGAAGTGACAAAAGGAGAGTTGAGGAGGAGGTTGTCCGTACTCCGGAGAGGAGTCCCCGAGTTGATGACGGGGTGAAGGCAGCTCCTTCCCGTGTAGACAAAGGGAAAAGAAAAATAGGTGAAGAAAAAAAAGAAGAGGAAGAAGAAGTAAGGGAAGAAGTTCCCCAAGAGGGTAGACGAGGTCCTCGTGTTTTTCGTTTTGAGGACTTGGAGAATGTGGCTACTGAGGGGGCGATTCCTGTCGATCTTCGCGAGTGCGAGACGATAAATCCTAGAGTAGAAGGTGATTCCAACCTATCATCAACAAGGTTCATCTAGCGGTCAGTCATCGGCATCCAAACCGAATTGAATGATATCAGGGGTGTTCATTACAAGTTTGGGCCAAATTATCCTTCTGAACAGGCATGGGAACCCAAGTACTGTGAGAGAAAGCATACCCTGAAACTTGCCCCTGATGTTAACTTCATAATCGGACCGGGTGGTTTAGCTAAGGCTGTCTCTTCGCTCATCGGTCCCCGTGAAGAGTGGGTGCTGAGGGAGCTATGTGATGAGGAGTTGGCCTTTCCGATTGCTGATGACTCTGCCCGGGTAAGTATTTACCGCTTTATGTTGGGAATAACTTTGGCCTCAGACTTCTAATTTTCGCTTATTTTACTTTTTCCAGTCAAGTATGCTGGCTGCCGAGCTCGTGTTCCGTTCCAGGATCAACAACGTCGATCAAGTACTCGAGGTAAAGAAAGAGTTGTTGGATGCTCTGAAGGAGAACAAGATCTTGACAGAACAGTGTGGTCTCTTAGGGAGTGAGGTTAATCGGCTAACTGATGTTAGCAATGAACGTCTCGAGCAGATTAACGTACTCACCAAGGAGAAGGACCTTCTTCTTGAAGAAAAAGAAGGGTTCGCACGCTCTGCTTAGGGTCTAGAGAGATTACTTGAAGAATGTACAGCTTCTTTGAACAGTGCTATTGATGATCGTGCATCCCTTGAGATAAATCTACAAAGGGCCAACGAAGAATCTATTAAGGCCAGAGCTGAGCTTCAGGCTGCCAAGGATCAGGTTGCTCAATCGATGAGTGCTCAGGCCGCACTAACCAAAGAGTTGGCAAACCTGCGCGATCAGTCTGAGATTAAGGCCAAGCTTGCTGCGCTCGAGGCTAAACAATCATTGCTCGTGTAGATCCAAGCTAAACAAGTTAATGTCGAAGATATGCTGCAGATGACAAAAAGCGATGTTCGCAGAATAAAGCAAGCATTGAATCTCTCTCCTGAGGAGTCTGAAGGTGAAGGTGAAGATGAAGATGAAGATGAAGACGAAGATGAAGATGAAGACGATGGCGAGAATTCGGGGGACAATGGCAGAACCGAC
The DNA here is from genome assembly GCA_037355625.1 of Petunia x hybrida. NCBI lineage: Eukaryota > Viridiplantae > Streptophyta > Magnoliopsida > Solanales > Solanaceae > Petunia > Petunia x hybrida. The sequence continues at coordinate 894,562 of JBBBVM010000045.1, forward strand.
GGAGCTGGTGCGTCGGGTTCTGATCGTAGCCCCAAATGCTGATGCCCTTCCCCAATCTTTGAATTTTTCCATCTGGCGAGAGCCAGAATTAGTTGTTTATGGACAGAGGTCCGGTAAAGACTCTCTAGTCCCTGTATGGCCGATTTCATTTGGCCTTTGATCACTCTGTAAACTTCTGTCAGCCGTTTTTAGCATCTTAGCGTTTTACAGGATAATGTATATATGCTTTTAGATCTATTCAATGACTATATTAAGCCTGAACTTTTGATCTTTCGTTTGCATGTATTGTGGCTTTCGTGCCTTATGTTTGGGAATTTTCTGAAGTTTGAACTTTATTAAGTTCTGGTCTCCAAAAGTCTGCCTGAATATTTTTAACTTAGCCTTTCGTTAGGAAGAGGTCGTAAGTTGTGAATAATCTTACTGAATCATGGTCGTTAGATTTTTGGCCGAATCGTTGTTCTTTGCGCATAACTTTGCTTATCGTTTTGATAATTGAAAGTTACTGCATGACTTTGTAGATTGGCTCTGGCCAATGTCGGTGGCCTTGTGAACGACTTCTCTTCTTTTCGTGGAAGTCTTGTCACGTAAAAGTTTTTGAAAAAAAAACTTTAAAAATTGGCCTTTCAGCAAGGTCTTTAAAAAATCGCCTTTTGGCAAGGTCTTTTGCCTTTATGAAGGTCTTACCTGGCCTACAGGGGCCCCTCACCACCCCCTTGTTTTTATGTTGGAGCACGGGAAGTGATAACATAAAAAGAGTTGAAGTGAGCTGCATATAGAACACATATAACCAAACGAGGAGTGTGTCCGTTGTGGGATTCGAACCCACAGCCGCGAAGTTGAAGAAATTCGAGCTCTACCAGTTGAGCTAAACGGATCTGACCTTGTTTAGGTCCTTAGTACCATTTAGAGAGAAAATATAGTAAAGGTAAGAACTTTCGTAAATAAAAGGCAAGTATAAGATAACTAACCGTTTTACCACTTAAAAGTGATACCTTTTGAGGTGAATCACATTCCAACTGTTCGGGACAGTGGAGCCGTCTGGTCATGCCAAGCGATAAGATCCCTTGCCGACTGAAGCAATTACTTTGTAGGGGCCTTCCCAGTTAGGGCCAAGCTTCCCTGAATTTGTTTCTTGTGTGCTCTGGGAGACTTTTCTTAGCATAAAATCTCCAACCTGGAAACTTTGCACGCGCAGTCCCCAATTGTAATATTGTTCAATTCGTTCTTTCTGGGCGACTATTCGTATAAGGGCCAGCTCTCTTCATTCTTCGAGGAGGTCCAGCTCTTCGGAGAGATTGACTGAATTTAATTCTTCAGTGGCATGTGCGTATCTGTTACACCCCGTACGTCTAAATTGACGTATATCATTATAATATCATGTTAATAATGATTTAAGTGAGTTTAAAGTAATAATATGACCATATATGATGTTTATATGTTGAATATAAAGTTTGGGAAAAATCAGATTTAAGTTGCGGAAAAACCGACTAAGGAATTGCCTTGTAACAGAGCTTTTTCAGCAATTAATTTCATGTGTTATATGAAGTCTTTTGGGGACATATCATATACCAAATTGAAGGTCTTGGAGTGTAGTTTCCAACACTTTTAACGGTTTGTTCATGCAACTTATAGATAAAAAGATATGAGCGTCAGAAGTCAGGCCAGAAAAAGGGCCATAAGCGCAAAAGAGGACTGTAACTGAAATATTTCGAGTATAAAAGGAAAAAAATGTATTATCTTCGTCATTTCCAGAACATACACCATAGAAACAGTTCTCTCTTGAGTTGAAGCTAATTTTTATGATTTTGAAGAAACAACATCAACCTTAACTCGAAATTGAAGACAAATTGCGTCAAAACACTCTACGCGATTAGGGTAACATTATGCTACCTTCAATTTCTTCTATAGTTTGAGTTTTAGAATTACTTCATGGCTAAGTAAAGTACCTAAATATTGTATTATAGCTTGTTTAAGCTTTGGGAGGTGTGGAATTCAAAGGAAACGAAGTTTAGAAGCTAGAAACATCAAAGGTATGTAAGGCTAAACCTTTGTTATGGTAAGGCATGTATCCTTTAGCTTTTGAAGCTTTTCTTAGTTCTAAACATGGTGTTTCTTTTTGGGTACTTGTATATCATCAAAGAAACCTTGTATATACTTAATTTGGTACTAAAATCCAAGGTGAAAGATGTCCAAATCAGCAAGATAATACGTTTCAAAATCTGAAAAATTGTTTTGATCTTTTGGCAGTTGTTAGTATATTGATCATAACTCCCTGTACAAAATTGATATTTAGATTCTTTAAGAATCCCCAGAACTCTAAGACATATATCTAAAACTTTCATGAAGGCCATGAAGTCTATATCTTTGATCTACACTCTGAAAATTAGGTCGAAAGGCAGGATAGTGGTGCTGCCCAGATATTCTATCTGCGGATTTATTATGTCATCCAGTTGTCTCATCTTGTCATCCGTTTAACATGTTTATGTTATCAGCTTATCCGGGTATCCATTCCCGTGTATAGTATTGTACTGGTTCTGTTTTTGCGGATCATCCAGTTTCAGAGGAAACTCTGCCGAAATTTTTATAAAAGTCCAAGAGTTAGACAAATTCTAAGTTTCAGGTTGTGTCTATAATTCCATCCAGAGTTTTCTTATCATTCCTTCGAGTCCATATATATTTTTGCCACACGTGTTATGCCTCATACATGCTTATGCTTATGTTGTGATCATGTTATGTGTGATTTGGAGTCCCCCATAGAGGCTGGACATTGGACACACAGTCCGGTCGCGTGTGATACTACCCGTCTGGGGATACAGCCCCTCTGGTTCAGGCGGGAGTTGAAACACCTAGTGTGACCGGGTGTCATTCACACACTCTGACCAGAGAGACTAGATATTACTGGTTGGGGAGGATATAGCCCATAACACCCACCAGGTTTGTTATATACGCGTATATAGCCACAGTATGCACTGCATGATTATACATGAGGCTAGTTCTGGTTTTCAGTTACCTGATTTGGGGGGATACAGCCCATAACACCAGACAGGTACTAGTTCCGGTTTTCAGTTACCTGATTTGGGGGGATACAGCCCATAACGCCAGACAGGTACTAGTTCAGATGTTCAGTTACCTGATTTGGGGGGATATAGCCCATAACACCAGACAGGTACCAGTTCAGATAACAGTTCAGTTTTAGCGTCAGTATCAGTTGACAGTTATCAGTTCTCAGTTATCGGCCACCAGTTCTTAGCGTTAGTATCAGTTGACAGTTTTCAGTTCCAGTTTCTAGTAACCAGCTATCAGTCATATTACAGTTATTTATCAGTATAGTTCAGCTCAGTCTTCAGTTCCAGATTCAGCTAGACTTCAGTTTATATTCAGATCATGTTTAGTACGTTCTTCAGATTTCCAGCTATATTGCTATGCTCCAGCTCATATTTTCATAGTTATATTCCAGCCTTACAGTTTCATTCAGCTATAATATATTATATGCTCATGCTTACATACTTGGTACATATCGTACTCACGCCCTTTTCTGGGGCGCTGCGTTTCATGCCGCGCAGGTGCAGATAGATCAATGCTTGGACCATGTTAGTAGGCCATCTATCAGCTACTGGAGTCACTCCGCTTACTCCCGGAGTTACCTATCTTTTGGTATGTGTACAGTCAACCAGCTTGGGTATGGCGGGGCCTTATCTCGTCCTTTGTATATTCAGTTCATCACTCTTAGAGGCCTGTAGATATGTCCCTGTGTGGTGCAGTCAGTATGTTATGTATGTCAGCTTATGTTAGCCTTGTCAGCTATTTGCATTGCATACTCCTTATCAGCTAGGTTTATGCTTATTCTGTTTATTAGTTATAATGGTTAGCATATTATCAGTAGGATTAGTGATGATCGACACTTAGTGTTGGTCATCCGTCGCGGCCCTAAGTTGGGTCGTGACAAAAGTGGTATCAGAGCAGTTCAGTCCTAGGGTATCTACAGGCCGTGTCTAGTAGATTCTTGTTCAGGAGTATGTTGCGCGCCATACTTTTGAACAGGAGGCTACAAGGCACTTCAGGACAGTTGTCTTTCTTTCTTCTCTAGATCGTGCGATAGAGCCATGATTATAGAATTCAGCCCTCTAACAATAGTAATTTCAGCAAAGCGATGCCGCCAAAGAAACTAACAGCTGCCCAGATGGGCAAGGCTATTGCCGGCCAGGGTACTAGTAGAGTGCCACCTGAGGTGGATGAGAGTGAGAAGTCCAGACCTGAGACTCCATCTAAGGCCTCACAGATCCCTTCAGGTCAGGGCGATATTAGAGGTACCGCAGCTACTGTACGTCCAGCTCCTCTACCCAACAGTTAGGGGCAGAAAATGAGGGATGCCATCAGATTATTGACCAGTGTTGTAGTTGCTCAGACTAGACAACACAGTCCAGATGCCCAGGGAGATGTTGGATCCAGGATCAATGATTTTATCAGGCTAGAGCCTACAGTTTTTACCGGATCCCGTACAGGAGAGGACCCTCAGGATTTTCTAGTGAGGATAGCCAGAATGTTGAGGGTTATGCACGTGTCAGACACAGAGTTAGTAGAGTTGGATGCATTCAGATTGGACAACTTAGCAGCAGGGTGATATCAGACATGGGAGCTATCTAGACGGCCCGATGCTACTCCCACGACTCAGAAGGAATTCTCAGATGCCTTTCTTTATCAGTATATGCCTATAGAGGCATAGGGAGACCGTGCTAATCAGTTCCTGAACTTGAGACAGGGAAGTTTGAGTGTAGAAGAGTATAATTATTGCTTTAGTTCTTTAGCATGGTTTGCCCCTACGGTGGTAGTGAGTATGGAGGATAGAATTCACAGGTATATAGTGGGACTAGCTCCACACCTAGTGAACGAGCGTATGACAGTTGTTATGCAGTCATGTATGAACATAAGATTCAGGCATTTGCTTTGTTACTTGAGGAGAGGAAGCAAAAACAGAGAGCCGACAGGGATAGAGTGTTACACAAGAGGGGCAGATTGTCTTGTTCATTTAGAGAGACATCTGGAGTGAGTAGATAGCAGAGTGTTAGACAACCACCAGCTAGTATACCTCCATAGTCTCATGGCCTGAGATTTGATAGATCTCCTCAGTCTAGATCTAGTCACACATCACTGACTTCAAGATTAAAGTGTCGTGGTACTTCTATACCGGCCAGTCAGACATATCCCAGATGTTCGGATTGTGGTAGACGCCACTTGGGTCCATGTCAGTTAGGAGTTGATACTTGTTATATTTGTTGCGAGGCAGCTATTTCATGAAAGGTTGCCCGCCTAGGGGTGGCAGTTGTACAGCCTAGCCAGCTAGATCACCAGTTGCTTGCTCAGCATCGGCACGCCATCAGGGGCATGTTCTTCAGGATGGCACCTGTATAACAGAAAGAATTTAAGGAGCAATTGAAGGATTTGTTAGATAAAGGCCTCATCAGACCCACCAATTCCCCGTGGGGAGCCTCGATACTATTTGTAAAAAAAGAAAGATGGCTCTCTACGCATGTGCATAGATTAAAGACAGCTGAATAAAGTCATTATTAAGAATAAATACTCTCTGCCCAGGATTGATGTCTAGTTTGACAAGCTCCAGGGTGCCAAGTGCTTCTCGAAGATAGATTTGCGATCAGGCTACCATTAGGTTAGAGTCAGAGAATCTGATATACCTAAGACTGCATTCAGGATTAGGTATGGCCATTATGAGTTTTTAGTGATGTCGTTTGGACTCACTAACGCCTCAATAGTATTTATGGATCTGATGAACAGCGTATTCAGGCCTTATCTAGATTTATTTGTGATTATATTTATTGATGATGTTCTCATCTATTCAAAGTCTGAATCAGAGCATGCAGAGCACCTACGCACAATATTGGGTACTCATCGGGACCAACAGTTATATGCTAAGTTCTCAAAGTGAAAATTCTAGATAGATTCAGTGGCATTTCTTGGCCACATAGTTTCAGCAGAAAGAATTAAAATAGATGACCAGAAGATCTAGGCTGTGAAGAATTGGCCCATGCCTATGACGCCAACTGAAGTACGTAGTTTTCTGGGTTTGGCAGGTTATTACAGAAAGTTTATAGAGGGTTTTTCCTCCATTGCAGCTCCACTGAACAAATTGACAAAGAAATCAGCTAAATTTGAGTGGTCTGATTCTTGCGAGCACAGCTTCCAAGAACTAAAGAACGGGTTGATAACAGCTCCAGTACTTACACTTCCAGAGGGATCTGAGGGCTATGTCATTTACTGTGATGCTTCTCGAATTGGTCTTCGTTGTGTTTGATGCAGCGTGGAAGAGTAATTGCTTATGCTTCTAGGCAGCTGAAAAAGCACGATCAGAACTACCTCATCCATGATCTTGAGCTTTCAGCAGTCATTTAGGCATTGAAGATTTGGAGACATTATTTTTACGGTGTTCATGTTGATATTTATACGGATCACAAGAGCCTCCAGTACATATTTAAGCAAAAGGAGCTTAGCTAACCCTATGATAGAGGCGGTGGCTAGAGTTGCTGAAGGACTATGACATGGACATTCTTTATCATCCGGGTAAAGCGAACGTTGTTGCTGATTCCCTTAGTCGCAAGCCTATGGGTAGTCTATCTTATTTACAACCAGAGAAAATAAAGTTAGCTCATACACTCTACCAGTTGGCCAGCATGGATGTCAGACTAATAGATTCAGAGGACGCAAGAGTTACAGTTCAGAACACAACCACTACTTGCCTAGTGACATAAGTAAAGCAGCGCCAGTATGAGGATCCAGTTCTAGTTTAATACAGACAAACAGCCAGAAGAAAACCGGAGTCACTGTACAGGGTTATTAGCGATGGGGTTCTCATGTATAAAGATAGACTTTGTGCTCCTGATGTTGCAGATTTACGTGGACAGATTATGACTGAGGCACACTATTCCAGGTACACTGTTTATCCAGGTTCGACTAAGATGTATCATGACCTTAAGCAGATTTGCTGGTGGGACGGAATGAAGCGTGACATAGCAGAATTTGTGGCTCAATGTCCTAACTGCCAACAGGTTAAGGTCGAGCATCAAAAACCTAGTGGCTCGTTACAGGAAGTCGAGATTCCATCATAGAAATGGGAAGCAGTGAATATGGACTTCATTACAGGCTTTCCCCGTATGCGGAGCAGATATGACTCTATTTGGGTTATAGTTGACAGGCTTACTAAATGAGCTCATTTCTTTCCTGTTAGAACTACATATACAGCAGAGGATTATGCCAGACTTTATATCAGAGAGATAGTGCGCCTACATGGTATTCCAGTATTTATTATTTCAGACGGGGGCGCACCAGTTTACAGCTAATTTCTATAGATCGTTCCAGACAGGTTTAGGGACACAGGTGTATTTGAGTACAGTATTTCATCCATAGACAGACAGACAGGCTGAGCGGACCATTAAGACATTAGAAAATATGCTCAGAGCTTAAGTGTTAGATTTTAGAGGCAGCTGGAATGGTCACCTACTGTTGATAGAGTTTGCATATAATAATAGCTATCATTCTAGCATACAGATGGTGCCATATGAAGCTTTGTATGGGCACAAATGCAGGTTTTCTATATGATGGTTCAAGGTTGGCGAGTCTCAATTGATAGGTCCAGACTTAATCCAACAAGTAATTGATAAAGTCAAGTTGATCAGGGAAATATTATTAGCAGCGCAGAGCAGACAGAAGCCCTATGCAGATAATCGATGTCGAGATTTAGAATTTCAGATTGGCGATTGGGTATTGCTGAAAGTATCACCTATGAAAGGCGTTATGAGATTTAGAAAAAAAGGGAAGCTTAGCCCTAGATTTATTAGTCCATATCAGGTTATCACGCGAGTTGGGCGTGTAGCCTACGAGTTAGACCTTCCAGCAGACCTTCAGGAGGTACATCAAGTATTCCATGTTTCTATGCTCAGAAAATGTGTTGGAGATCCTTCTAGAGTTGTACCAGTAGATGATGTACAGATCACGGAGCAATTAACTTATGAAAAGGTGCCAGTTGCAATTTAAAGAGACAGATTCGTCGACTAAGGAAGAAAGACATTCCTTTAGTTAAGATGCTATATCAAAGTAATAATATAGAAGAAATAACTTAGGAAGCTGAAAATGACATGAGAGCCAAATATACACATCTCTTCATTACTTCGAGTATGTAACAGATCGTTGCTTAATGCTTCTACATACTTCATTTAACATTCGAGGACGAATGTTCCTAACGGGGGAATATTGTTACACCCCGTACGTCTAAATTGACGTATATCATTATAATATCATGTTAAGAATGATTTAAGTGAGTTTAAAGTAATAATATGACCATATATGATGTTTATATGTTGAATATAAAGTTTGGGAAAAATCAGATTTAAGTTGCGGAAAAACCGACTAAGGAATTGCCTTGTAACAGAGCTTTTTCAGCAATTAATTTCATGTGTTATATGAAGTCTTTTGGGGACATATCATATACCAAATTGAAGGTCTTGGAGTGTAGTTTCCAACACTTTTAACGGTTTGTTCATGCAACTTATAGATAAAAAGATATGAGCGTCAGAAGTCAGGCCAGAAAAAGGGCCATAAGCGCAAAAGAGGACTGTAACTGAAATATTTCGAGTATAAAAGGAAAAAAATGTATTATCTTCGTCATTTCCAGAACATACACCATAGAAACAGTTCTCTCTTGAGTTGAAGCTAATTTTATGATTTTGAAGAAACAACATCAACCTTAACTCGAAATTGAAGACAAATTGCGTCAAAACACTCTACGCGATTAGGGTAACATTATGCTACCTTCAATTTCTTCTATAGTTTGAGTTTTAGAATTACTTCATGGCTAAGTAAAGTACCTAAATATTGTATTATAGCTTGTTTAAGCTTTGGGAGGTGTGGAATTCAAAGGAAACGAAGTTTAGAAGCTAGAAACATCAAAGGTATGTAAGGCTAAACCTTTGTTATGGTAAGGCATGTATCCTTTAGCTTTTGAAGCTTTTCTTAGTTCTAAACATGGTGTTTCTTTTTGGGTACTTGTATATCATCAAAGAAACCTTGTATATACTTAATTTGGTACTAAAATCCAAGGTGAAAGATGTCCAAATCAGCAAGATAATACGTTTCAAAATCTGAAAAATTGTTTTGATCTTTTGGCAGTTGTTAGTATATTGATCATAACTCCCTGTACAAAATTGATATTTAGATTCTTTAAGAATCCCCAGAACTCTAAGACATATATCTAAAACTTTCATGAAGGCCATGAAGTCTATATCTTTGATCTACACTCTGAAAATTAGGTCGAAAGGCAGGATAGTGGTGCTGCCCAGATATTCTATCTGCGGATTTATTATGTCATCCAGTTGTCTCATCTTGTCATCCGTTTAACATGTTTATGTTATCAGCTTATCCGGGTATCCATTCCCGTGTATAGTATTGTACTGGTTCTATTTTTGCGGATCATCCAGTTTCAGAGGAAACTCTGCCGAAATTTTTATAAAAGTCCAAGAGTTAGACAAATTCTAAGTTTCAGGTTGTGTCTATAATTCCATCCAGAGTTTTCTTATCATTCCTTCGAGTCCATATATATTGTTGCCACACGTGTTATGCCTCATACATGCTTATGCTTATGTTGTGATCATGTTATGTGTGATTTGGAGTCCCCCATAGAGGCTGGACATTGGACACACAGTCCGGTCGCGTGTGATACTACCCGTCTGGGGGATACAGCCCCTCTGGTTCAGGCGGGAGTTGAAACACCTAGTGTGACCGGGTGTCATTCACACACTCTGACCAGAGAGACTAGATATTACTGGTTGGGGAGGATATAGCCCATAACACCCACCAAGTTTGTTATATACGCGTATATAGCCACAGTATGCACTGCATGATTATACATGAGGCTAGTTCTGGTTTTCAGTTACCTGATTTGGGGGGATACAGCCCATAACACCAGACAGGTACTAGTTCCGGTTTTCAGTTACCTGATTTGGGGGGATACAGCCCATAACGCCAGACAGGTACTAGTTCAGATGTTCAGTTACCTGATTTGGGGGGATATAGCCCATAACGCCAGACAGGTACCAGTTCAGATAACAGTTCAGTTTTAGCGTCAGTATCAGTTGACAGTTATCAGTTCTCAGTTATCGGCCACCAGTTCTTAGCGTTAGTATCAGTTGACAGTTTTCAGTTCCAGTTTCTAGTAACCAGCTATCAGTCATATTACAGTTATTTATCAGTATAGTTCAGCTCAGTCTTCAGTTCCAGATTCAGCTAGACTTCAGTTTATATTCAGATCATGTTTAGTACGTTCTTCAAATTTCCAGCTATATTGCTATGCTCCAGCTCATATTTTCATAGTTATATTCCAGCCTTACAGTTTCATTCAGCTATAATATATTATATGCTCATGCTTACATACTTGGTACATATCGTACTCACGCCCTTTTCTGGGGCGCTGCGTTTCATGCCGCGCGGGTGCAGATAGATCAATGCTTGGACCATGTTAGTAGGCCATCTATCAGCTACTGGAGTCACTCCGCTTACTCCCGGAGTTACCTATCTTTTGGTATGTGTACAGTCAACCAGCTTGGGTATGGCGGGGCCTTATCTCGTCCTTTGTATATTCAGTTCATCACTCTTAGAGGCCTGTAGATGTGTCCCTGTGTGGTGCAGTCAGTATGTTATGTATGTCAGCTTATGTTAGCCTTGTCAGCTATTTGCATTGCATACTCCTTATCAGCTAGGTTTATGCTTATTCTGTTTATTAGTTATAATGGTTAGCATATTATCAGTAGGATTAGTGATGATCGACACTTAGTGTTGGTCATCCGTCGCGGCCCTAAGTTGGGTCGTGACAGTATCGCAGGCTGGGCTCTCCTATTTCAACTGGGATTAAAGCATCTGCATCATGTACCAATGAGTAAGGAGTCTCTCCAGTACTCATTTTTATCGTTGTTCGGTAAGCCCATAGTACTCCAGGTAACTCCTCTACCCAACATCCCTTTGCCTGCTCGAGGCGCTTTTTAAGGGATTCAACAATGATTTTATTGGTAGATTCTGCCTGTCCATTGGCAACAGGATGGTATGGAGAGGAAGTGATCCTCTTGATGTGCAGATCGTCGAAGAACCTAGTCACTTTCTGGCCGATAAACTGTGGGCCGTTGTCCATGACTATTTCCTTAGGTGCTCCAAAGCGGCATACGACAAAACGCCAGAGGAAATCGACAACCTCCGTTTGTCGTATCCTTGTATATGCTGCCGCTTCGACCCATTTGGTGAAGTAATCAGTAATGATCAATAAGAAACGCATCCCTCTCGGCACGGTGGGAAGAGGACCGACTATATCCATCCCCCATTTCATGAAGGGCCACAGAGAGATTATTGAATGGAGAAGATGGGCGAACCTCTGGCACTAGTCACATTTTTTTACAAATTCGTTCGTATCTTTCTCCATTTTGTCCCAGTAATAACCTGCACGAATCAGCTTCCAGGTTAACGCCTTGCCCCGGAATGATTTCCATAACAGCCTTCATGGACTTCTCTCATCACATAGTTGATTTGACTCGGTCCGAGACATTTTGCGAGAGGTCCTGCAAACATTTTGCGGTAGAGTTCGCCGTTGAGAATTGTATACCGAGCAGCTTTTATTCAGAGTTTGCGAGCAGCTTTTGTGTCTACGAGTAGAGTCCCATGGATAAGATAGTTTGTTATCTCATTCCGCCAGTCCCAAGTAGCGTTGATGGTGTTGACTTCGAACTTTTCTCTGTCCAGGGTCGTGTAGAGAAGTTGAACAACAGTTGAAGAGCCGGCTGCCCCTATCTCTGCCACCGACCCCATATTTGCGAGAGCATCGGCTTCATGGTTCTCTTCCCGTGGGATCTGAAATGCCTCCAATTCGTCAAACTGTGCTAGGAGCTCTTTCACTCGGGCGAGATACACTTGCATCCTGGATTATCGTGCAATGAAGCCTCCATTTATCTGATTGACCACCAGTTGAGAGTCACTTTTTAGTTTGACGATGGTTACTCCATAACTTCGGGCTAGTTCTAATCCTGTAATAACGGCCTCATATTCGGCCTCATATTCGGCCTCATTGTTAGTAATAAATGGGCACTTGATAGCCTGTCTTACCGTCCAGATGGAGCAACGAGGACCAATCCAAGCCCGGACCCTTTAACGCTCGAGGAGTCGTCTGTATGAAGGGTCCATGTGCCAGGAGCCTGCCCTTTTTCTTCCCGAACTAGAACGGCGCTTACCGACGATTCTGAGACTGCCAAATAAATCAGCAGCTGCTCATCCTCCTGAGGTATGGAGAGCAGTGGTGGATTAGATAGGTACTTTTTCAGATCCTTCAATGCTTGTTGGCATTCAGGGGTCCATTCGAACTCCTTGTTTTGTTTTAAGACATCGAAGAAACTCTTGCATCGGTCGGATGATCGGGAGATGAATCTTCGCAGGGCCGCCACTCTCCCCGTCAGTTTCATGACATCTTTCCTGTTGTGGAGTACATCTGGAATCGATTCAATGGCTTTAATTTGAGCGGGATTGAATTCAATTCCACGCTGAGAAACGATGAAGCCTAGGAATTTTCCCGATCCGACCCCGAATGCACACTTCTCCAGGTTCAGCTTCATGTTGTACTGATACAGGATTCGGAAAGCTTCTTTCAGATGCGCCAGATGATCCTCTGCTCGTTTGGATTTGATCAACATATCATCGATGTACACTTCCATAGTCTTTCCGATATGGTCATGGAACATTCGATTGACTAGACGCTGATATGTTGCACCTGCATTTTTTAGTCCAAATGGCATAACTTTATAACAATACGTACCTCGACAGGTTATGAACGCTGTTTTCTCCTGATCTTCAGGGTCCATCAATATTTGGTTATATCCGGAATATGCGTCGAGGAAGGTAAGCACCTCGTGTCCGGCTGTTGCGTCGATCAGTTGATCTATCCTGGGAAGGGGATATGAATCCTTCGGGCAGGCTTTGTTTAGATCTGTGAAGTCAATGCAGACTCGCCATTTACCATTCTTTTTAGGTACAACGACCACGTTGGCTAGCCAGTTCGGTTATTTGACTTCACGCACTGACCCAATCTTCAACAGCCGGTCGACCTCGTCGTTGATGACCTGGTTCCAAAAGGCCCCTTGCTGGCGCGTCTTTTGTTTCACCGGGCGGTGAAATGGATCGACGTTCAACCTGTGAGTAATGATGTCGGGAGAAATACCTGTCATATCTGCGTGGGACCAGGCGAATGTTGTATGCCGCTCCTTGAGGAGCTAGAGGATATCTCCCCGTAGGCGCTCGCTCAATTCAGTCCCTAAGTATACCTTCCGTTCTGGCTTATCGGCGAACAATTCTTCGGGTTCCAAAGCTTCCACGGTCGGCATGTGGTTTTCTCTTTCGTCCATCTTCATGATGAATTCCGGGACCTTGTACTTAGTTTCTTCATGTGGTATATCTGGTCCCGGTCGCTGTAATTGCTATTTGTTCTCTTCGGAAAGTTTGAGAGCCACCAAATAGCAATCTCGGGCAGAACGTTGCTCTCCTCGGATATCACGTATTCCCCATTCGGATGGCAATTTCAGTACTTGATGATAAGTCAAAGGAACAGCTTGCATGTCGTGGATCCAAGGTCTTCCCAAAATGATGTTGTAGGCTATATCCGCATCAACAACATGAAAAGTTGTTTCCTTCGCTACCCCCTTCGGCGAGAGTTGTCAGGGTAATCTCGCCAAGCGTCTTCTCAGTCGAATTCTTCGATACTTATCCTTGATGCGTAGCAATTGCAGATGTTCGACCAACTGACTGCTGGGGACTCGCGAAGAGATTCGTAAAGTCTGCGTGTAGTCTGTGAGCTCCTAACATCCAGACCGTTGGCAAACGCAATTACCGCCCATCTGTCCGGTACTTCGGGAAGCACTACTCGCTCTCTTTGGAAGAGATCCACGTATTGGCGGAGGGACTCACCGGGCTTTTGCTTTATTTCGAAAATATTCGCTACGCGGGTATTTACCTAACTTCTACCTATGATAGTTCGTTGTCAATTGCTTTCTGCCATTTTAGTTATAGAACAAAAAGACTGACGAAAAGAGGTACAAAATCCGATTTTAAGTCAATTAACAATTAAATTTATATTTGCGGAGTCACGATCAATAGTTGAGATTAAGAGTTTGAACGACGAACCAAAGCGGTGATAGATTTGCAAACAATACGAGAACGAGATATAAGCATAAACTAATAAAGATAAAGCATAGACAGGAATAAGAAGGAGTAACCGTGTCGTATTGCTTATCCCCGGAGAGAGCTCTTCGATACCAGTCGTACTTAGAGAATCAAAGAACTAAGATACTAGGAAAATATGAGCAAAATATAATATCTGAGCAAGAGCGAGAGAGTATTCTTATTGATATTGTAGACAGGAAGTCAAGTTGTGTTACAATGATTTAGAGCAAATGCTATTTATAAATTTGATAGGCACCCGATGGGATTCGTAATCGCTGGGCATGGATCCGTCTGGATATGTAACTGCTGGGCACGTATCCATTGGATGCATAATGGCTGGGTTGTAATGATTGCCTTTATGACCATTAATTGAATGATCAGGTTAATAACTGCTCACTTAGACCGGATTGGCTGACGAAATGTTTCATAACTCCTTTGGGTCTGCTCGTGATAAATGTCTATCCGTTGGAACTTCTGCCCGTTCCACGTGGTGGACATGTGTCATCTTTTCAAGTGCTGTCAGCTTTTATCCAACACAATGATATGTTAGCAAATAAATCCAGAATTAACAAAAGGAATTTGACAGGCTTTGATAGAGTAAACTCTATCCTTAAGGAATTTAAGTCTCCCCTAATGTTGTTGCAGGGATGATGGCAGAATTCCTCCAGAATTTAGAAAGCCAATGAAATTCAAGTTTCAACAATTAAATTGAATTTCCCACTTGAACAGAATGTTATGATTTGTGATAAGCAGTGAGAGAAGAAGAAGAAAGAATAATATTTTGTGTGTCATACGCTTTAGAGAGGGTATGTATTTATAATAACAATTCACGTCTATTCCAATTAACAGACAAACCTTTTCACAAGAGGCCACTTAATTAAACCAACAGTCATCACTTTTGGATTTAAAATTTTTTAAATAAAAACATTTTTAATAATAAAACATTATTACTAATAGATGACTAAAATTAATTAATTTCGGGCTAATTTAATTAACCCAAGGCCTAACTGCCCAACTGCCATCTTTGACCATTTAATATTAGAGTCAACCTTTTGGGTTCCCTCTAAAATTTCTCTAAAATATTCAAACCAAGTAAGACAAGAAGTGGTAAAAATTTAGTCACGTAGCCTGTTTTGACCGCGTTAAATGAATAATAGCCAGCGATGTAAAACTGTTTGAAGAATAGCCACTTCCGGACAAGTTCCAGTATAAATACTGGGGCTTTGAACAAGTTTTGTTCAAAGCCCCATTATTAATACTGGGAAGCTTCAGTGAACCAACCCCTGTATAAAATACGTATACTGGGGTTTTGAAAAAGTTTTGTTCAAAGTCCCATTTTTTTGTTATGGGACTTTGTATAAAGCTTCGGTCCTATAACAAAATGCTGAGGCTGTGAACAAAACTTGTTCAAAGTCCCAGCATTTTGTTATGGGACTGAAGCTTTACATACAAATTCCCATAACAAAATAATGGGATTTATCCCTTTGATGAGACCTTTTTTATGGGAATACTTCCCATTATTTTGTTATGGGATAAAGTCCCATAACAAAATAATAGGACCTTTGAACATGTTAGTTCAAGGTCCCATTATTTTGTTATGGGACTTCTTCAGTCCCATAACAAAATACTTGCGCTTTGAACAAAAAGTATTTTATTATGGGACTAGTCTTGGGCGTTTTTCTAACGCTAATGGAGCTTAAGTGTGCACGCGAATTTTTGGCAATTCTTCAATAAATTTTAAAACGGTGGATAGTCCCCAATGAGCGCGTCCAAAAATGGCTACTGATCAAAATTACCCCAAGAAGTGCTTTTAAACAATTCTTCCTTTCTCTATTTTATCAATGTGGGACAAAGTCTATCAAACTACTAACCATCAAACACTAACTAATCTAACAATCCCTCACTTAGTTAGTGATTGATGCTGTTTATAAATATTTATGCATATAGCAGGTCTCTTTCGAGTTGAACCTACTACTAGTATAAACTCTCAAGACCTTATCGAAATTGATGGTTAGAGTAATATCTATCAAACGACAATTCCTTAATGATAAGACAGAAAAGCTTTATACAAATAAACCATACATCACAAATGGTGAATGACATCCTTACTAATCTTAAGGTATTGAGCATTTGTTTATTAAGCATTTCAACCTTTGACCCTTGGAGTGGCACTATTGCAAAGGAGGAAGGAAATATAGATTTGAATTTGTGGGAATTGAGGGAATGCCGATCCATTGGAAAACTTGAAGATACCTCATGTTGATTGTGTAATAGTCAGCTTCTCGTGGATTAATCAAGATAGCTATATTTTCGTGGAACTTAGACTGAGTGCAGTTTTTTAGTTTTATTTTCTAATTTCTCATTTGTTACATTCAATTAATATTTTACATTTTTTTGTTGTAGTGGAGCACACTTTTAAGGAGACATGTTGTTGCTGGTGTTCCTATTATACTCCAGTTTTTTCAAATTTTATAAATTAAAACTCTAAGTTTTCAAAAATTGTTTGAGGTTAGTTTTTAGAAATTTGTGGGAAAACATTTCACTCATAAAACTATAATTTTTCTAAGTGAATTGTATGTCCAAACACAAGTTCAAAAAATAATTTTATAATTTAACTTCCAAATTTTTTATTTTTTCAAGTTTCAACCAAATCTATGTCCAATTGCTTGCTAAGTTTCTTTTTTTTTCCTAATCTCCATTTGAACTAAAAGGCTTTTATCTTTTAGGTACAAGGAATGAAAGATCAGAACAAAATAAGGCTGGCGTGTTTTATAAAACTATTGTACAGGTAAAACTCTTTATCTAATTCCTATTTTGTCTTTAAAATTCTAAACCTCTTTACTTTTATTGTATAGGGGGAGAAGCTTGCTGTGAAAATTAAAGCAAGAGAGTATATAGAATGTAATACTACCCAAGATTGGAACACATTGGTTGAGGCGATTGTTGGGATGATCTATTAGCAAATAAATCCAGAAATAACCAAAGGAATTTGATAGGGTTTGATAGAGTAAACTATATCCTTAAGGAATTTAATCCTCTTATGTTGCTGCAGGGATGATGACAGAACTCCTCCACGATTTACAAAGCCAATGAAATTCAAGTTTCAGCAATTAACTTAAATTTTCCACTTGAACAGAAAGTTATGATTTGTGATAAGTACTGAGAGAAGAAGAAGAAGAAAGAATAATATTTTTAGTGTCATACGTTTTGGAGAGGGTAGGTATTTATAATTGTAACGACCCTCAAATAGTCGTTACGGGATCCGGGACCTCGATTTACGTGTTGACAGTTCCAAAAGCTCCGTTAGGTCATTTATGACCCGTCTGTGAAATCTGAGTCGAAACGGAGTCCGTTTGATAGGTTTTCGAGAAAAGGATCCGTTTATGAAATTCCGGAAAGGAATTTGGGGTTTCGATAGGTCGTTTTGAGTAAACGAACCCCGATGGAAAATCCGAGCGCACCGTTAGGTCCGTCTCGTCATTTATGATATGTAGCAACCTTCAAAATTGAAAACGGACCTCGTTTGATAGGACTTTTGATAAAGTCCCCGTTTCGGAAGTTTAAAAGAGTTAAAAGAGGTTTCCGAGCTCGATTTGAGCAAATGAGCTCCGATGAGAGATCCGAAAGTTCCGTTAGGTTCGTATAGTCATTTGTGACTTGTAGCAACTTTTGGAATTGGATTCCGAGGTCGTTTGGTTAAATTTCGCTATTTTGGCGAAAGTCGAAAATTGAACCTTTGCCGTGGGACCCACTTTTTGAGTTCTGGAGGTCCGAATTGAGTTCCATCTTGACGAGCATGTCACCCAAGTATTTTATGGCTTGTGTGCAAAATTTGGGATCATTCCGAGCATCGTAGGGTCCCGTTTTGCCCCTAAAACAGTAGAAAATCTGGTGCGACTTTTCTGTTCTGTTTTGGCGCAAACAGCCGGATAAAAGCTGATTTTTCGGCCAATCTGTAAGGAATTAGGAAAAACTCAAAACATGAAAGTTGTAGCCCTTTGAGTTGTGTTTCTAATGGCACTAGTTTCAGGTCATTTGGAAATTCCTATAAAAAGTTATGATTTTCTCAAAAGAACCTGTCACAGAGGCAAAAACTGCTATAAAAAGGCCATTATAAAAATCATTTGGTGAGCTCTTGAGGCGATTTTTGGTTATTTCTTGAAGACCCAATCATACTTACACTTAAGGTAAGCCCTTTCAATCCATCTTTATGTTGATTAACACAAGAATCAAAGGGTTGATTCTTGGAAATGGGTTAGAACCCTAGATTCTTAAGAATTGGGGAAAGACATCGAGCAAGGCTCGCATGTGGAATCTAAGTGTACTTTTGGACTCACGGGAGCGTGGGAAGTCCGGAAAAGTACATTTTGTAAATTTAGGGCTTGGCCCTACCCGGGGGCATTTTGGTAATTTTTACCCTAGGATGCCTATAGGCTTAAATAGCTATAATTGAGCACTCATATGTGCTATATCTTGTCTTAATAGACCTAGTGGAGAGTCCTTCGTGGACAAGGCGAGCGGGAAAGGAGATTCTTCCCGGCATTTGAGCCCGAATTTCGAGGTAAGTGAGACTTGACTTCTATTGTGCTTGTGGACTCTTCCTTCATGCTAGTATGCTTCATGTACGCATATATATACCTAACAATGGTTAGGACTAATGATGTGAATTACTTGCTATTATTGTTTGTTATAAATAGCGAGATTGTGACTCGACCGAGGTATGTGCCGGTCTAAACGCTACGTCGAGGTAGCTTAAATTTATATCGTAGTAACGCTTGCTACGCCATGCTTAGATAGCAAGAACTTGGGACATGGCCGAGGATTTTGCCGGCTTTTGTATGATATTGGTACTTGATTTGTTCACGCGCCGGGTTGGGTAGTGCTGTCTATACGTAACCTTGGGTTGGACGACATGGGAGTAGGGATTGTACCCCCAAACTGTGGTTGGGTTAACCTTCGCCTTACGTTCAGCTAGCATAACCAACCTGGGTTACGGTGACTGTGAAATATTATCGTTATTAATATTTCTGTTATTATTTCTGTTATTGTTATTAATGTCGTGGATATTAATACTGTTAGAGAGACACTAGATAGGGGGTGTGGTGTCGCCTATACTATGAGATGTGTCACACTTGACAGGGGGTGTGCTGTGGACACTTGATCTTTGAGATGTGACACACTTGACAGGGGGTGTGGTGTGGTCACTTGATTTATTGAGATACGACGCACTTGACAGGGGGTGTGGTGCGATCGTAGACAGATTTGAGATGAGCTAAGGACTACGGGTCGTTGGTCTACTTATTCATGATTGTAATAGTGACTTCGGGTCACGGTATATGGTTGATACTTAGTAGTGGTGTTGCTAGTCCATCGTAGGTTTAGGTTAGTCGGCACGGGAGTAGAGATTGGACCTTCAAACCGCCGCTGAGTTGACCTATGCCTTACGTTGGATGGGCATAATCCTTGAGACTTCTGGTTACTACTTGTGTGTATGGAATGTGTTACATCTATTTGTGATTTCACTACTTTATTGTATGATTACTATAGTATGTTGTTGCTTATGATGCATGTAGCGACTTGTCCCGCAAGGGTACCTTAGCGGGCCTGTCGGTGATCTTACTGGGCTTCTGCTCATAACTTACTCTGCTACGTGCGCAGGTCCTTCATCCAGTCAGCAGCCCAGACGTTAGCGGTTCCCGAGGCTTCTGAGACTTTTGATTGAGGTGAGCCGACCACACAGACCGTGGTGGCATACCGCCGGAGTCACTTAGAGATAGGACTCAGATTTCTTTGATGTATATTCATACTTTATTGAGTCACTCTTAGAATGCTCCAATTCTTTTGTGGATATATTCTTTTGGACTTCACCCTTTTATATTTATATATCCATTTATGATCTTTTCACATTATTGTTCTTTTCCGCATCTTGTTTCATTGGTTCGCCTAGGCAAATGTCGTTTAGGTGCCATCACGAGCCCTTGGAAATTGGGTCGTGATAGTTTGGTATCAGAGCCCTAGGTTCTAATTTGAGTCCTAGGAGTCTTGGAGCAGTGTCTGAGTAGAGTCTTGCTTATGGGTATGTTGTTGACCATACTTATGAGCGAGAGGCTACAAGGGCATGTTAGGAAATGTTTTCCCTTCGTTTCATCTCTATACGTGCTGAGTAGCTTATATAGGTGCTGACCCTTTTTCGTGTATTGTATCAGATGGCGAGGACACGAGCATCCTCAGCCAGGAGGGCTGCATCTTCTACACCCGCGTCTGCGGGAGAGCCATCAGCACCTACGCAGCCACCAGCTGCTAAGAAGACTCGGGCAGGTCGCCCGTCAGCCACTAGGCGAGACACAGCTATCCCTGCGGTGTCCGCAGCGACTCTGTCAGCATCTATTCCCCCTGTGCCTGCTGTTGTGCCAGGCACCGTTGTGATCTCTTCAGAGGAGTATATGAGACTGATGGCCTTGTCTAGCCATCAGGTCCCTGTCAGAGATGATGTTGCAGCTCCTGTTTCGGCTTCTCAGCCGACCACACCTGTTATGAGCACGCCTACTTCTGAGGCTGCTCCTGATCATATTGCCCAGCCTTCTGCTTCTGCTCCTCAGGCAGGTCCTGTTATTTCTACTCCTCCTATGGGCACTGAGGAGGTTTCCAAGAGGATAGAGTCATTCATGAAGCTTCAGCCTCCAGAGTTCGACGGTACCTCAGCTACATGTACTGCCCAGAGGTACATTCAGAAGTGTGAGAAGATTTTGACAGTTCTTGGTACTAGAGACACCTTAGGGGTGCAGTGTGCTTCTTTCAGATTATCGGGAGATGCGGAGACATGGTGGGTCTCCATGATGCGGCAGAGGTCTAGTGACCTCCTTCCTTTGTCTTGGGCTGATTTCGTGTCTATGTTCATGAGCAGGTTCGTGCCCCAGAGTCAGCACGATGCTCAGAGGCGCGAGTTTGAGGGGTTGAGGCAGGGAAACCTGTCTGTTTCAGAGTATGAGACCAGGTTCTTGTGGTTGTCTCAGTTTGCGCCGGCTATGGTGGCTCAGGAGAGGGACAAGGTCCTCCGGTTTGTTGAGGGTCTTCATCCCCGCATGCAGGTAGCTGTTGCCCCTGATATGGGCAACAAGTCATATTTTGAGATAGTTGATGTGGCGCGGCGGATGGAGGATATCTTCGCCAGGGCTGACGCGGAGAGGGCGGCCAAGAGATCGCATCAGTCTGGTGGGTATAGTGGATCCGCTCAGAGGGGTCAGGGTCATCAGGGCCGTTCTCAGTCTAGGCCCCAGGCTGCTGCTTTGCCTGCCCAGGATTTTTCTTCAGAGACCCCGAGGCCTCAGTCATCCTAGAGGCAGGGTGGCTCTTCGCAGTCTGGTCCGCCGCAGTGCGGGAGGTGCCATCAGAGGCATCATGGGAGGTGTTCGTCTGGAGGTGGTCATGGCAGAGGTGGTAGAGGCGGTAGAGGAGGTAGAGGTGATGGATGTTTTGAGTGTGGGTCTCCAGAGCACTATGTCAGGAGTTGCCCTTATGTTTCATCAGGTCGCCAGGGATCCGCAGCTATGGTACCATCTGGTCCTCAGGCCGCCAGGCCCGTTTCTCAGATTCCTCCTAGACAGCAGTCTCAGAGAGCTCCGGGTTCAGGAGGCTCGGCACAGGTCTATGCTATGACTCGTCAGGATGCTGAGGCATCCAATGATGTCATCACAGGTATTATTTCTGTCTGTGGCCGCGATGCTTATGCTCTTATTGATCCGGGGTCTACCTATTCGTATGTGTCGCCGGGATTTGCCCCTTGCTTGGGCAGGGATCTGGTCTTCTTAGATGATCCCTTTATGGTTGCCACCCCTGTCGGGTCTTCTATATGTGTAGATAGGGGTTATCGGCAGTGTATGATCTCCATCTGTGGTGTAGAGTCCTTAGTGGACCTGATGCTGCTCGATATGTCTAATTTCGATGTCATTATGGGCATGGATTGGCTGGCTTCCTGTCATGCGACTTTGGATTGCCATGCCAAGTCCGTGACGATCGGGGCAGAGGGTGAGTCTCGGGTTGTATGGAGAGGTTCCAGGCCTTCTCCGAAGAGTAGGATCATTTCTTTCTTGGAGGCGCAGAGGATGATATCTAGTGGGTGCGAGGGATATATTGCTTCAGTTCGGGATGTCCGGGCAGAGGAGTTATCCCTTGATAGAGTTCCGATTGTTTGTGAGTATCCGGATGTGTTTCCTGATGATTTGCCGGGTTTGCCGCCTATGCGGGAGATAGAGTTTTGCATTGATCTATTGCCAGGCACTCAGCCTAAATCTATTCCCCCGTATCGTATGGCTCCTGTTGAGTTGAGGGAGCTGAAGGAGCAGATTCAGGATTTGCTCGATAAGGGCTTCATTAGGCCCAATGTGTCTCCATGGGGTGCCCCGGTATTATTTGTGAAGAAGAAGGATGGCTCTATGCGGATGTGTATTGATTACCGGCAGCTGAATAAGGTTACTATCAAGAATAGGTATCCTTTGCCGCGTATTGATGATTTGTTTGATCAGCTTCAGGGTGCTACCTTCTTCTCGAAGATTGATTTGAGGTCGGGGTATCATCAGTTGAGGATTCGGTCCGAGGACGTTTCCAAGACTGCTTTTCGTACCCGATATGGCCACTATGAGTTTCTGGTGATGTCTTTCGGGCTTACGAATGCCCAAGCTGCTTTCATGGATCTGATGAACCGAGTGTACAAGGCCTACCTTGACTCCTTCGTCATTGTGTTTATCGATGATATCTTGGTTTATTCGAGGAGCATGAGAAGCATTTGAGAGTTGTTCTTCGGACTCTGAGGGATCAGCAGTTGTATGCCAAATTCTCCAAGTGTGAATTTTGGCTCAGTTCTGTATCTTTCCTAGGTCACGTGGTGACCAAGGATGGGGTGTGTGTTGATCCGAAAAAGATAGAGGCTGTTCAGAGTTGCCCTAGGCCTACTTCTCCTACAGAGATTCGGAGTTTCTTAGGCTTGGCAGGTTATTATCGGCGGTTCGTCGAGGGGTTTTCTTCTATTTCAGCACATCTGATGAAGTTGACCCAGAAGAATGTTCCTTTCCTGTGGTCCGATGCCTGTGAGTCTAGCTTTCAGAAGCTTAAGACTCTGTTGACTTCAGCGCCAGTGTTGGCCTTGCCTAGTGGATCCGAGGGATTCACCGTATATTGTGATGCTTCGGGTGTTGGCCTGAGTAGCGTTCTGATGCAGGAGGGTAAGGTGATAGCTTATGCCTCGAGACAGCTGAAGGTCCATGAGAAGAATTATCCTGTCCATGATTTGGAGCTGTTAGCTGTCGTGTTTGCACTGAAGTTGTGGAGGCACTATCTTTATGGCGAGCCATGTGAGATATTCACCGATCATAAGAGTCTCCAGTACTTGTTCACTCAGAAGGACTTGAACGGGAGACAGCGCCGCTGGTTAGAGCTGCTGAAGGATTATGATCTTTCTATCGGGTATCATCCCGGAAAGGCTAATGTTGTAGCCGATGCCTTGAGTAGGAAGTCCATGGGTAGCCTCGCCTATCTTGATGCTGATATGAGGCCGTTGGCCCGTGAGTTGCAGGCTTTGTCCATTAGTGGGGTTCGGTTTGATGATTCTGTTCCAGGCCGGGTGCTTGCATATGTGGGGTCTCAGTCGTCTTTAGCTTCCCAGATTCGGGAAAGGCAGTTCGAGGATCCTCATCTGAGAGATCTCTGGGACAGGGTCCTGATTGGGGGAGTGTCCTCGTTCGTGATTGGTGATGATGGTGCTTTGCGGCTTAACGACCGGGTATGTGTTCCAGCCATTGTGGAGCTGAGGCAGATGATTTTGGCAGAGGCTCACAGTTCGAGATATTCCATTCATCCGGGTACTGCGAAGATGTATCATGATCTTCGAGAGTTGTATTGGTGGAAAGGGATGAAGAGGGATGTTGCTGATTATGTATCTCGGTGTTTGAATTGCCAGCAGGTGAAGTATGAGCACCGGAGGCCAGCCGGGGTGACCCAGTCTATGCCCATTCCCGAGTGGAAGTGGGAGCAGATCACTATGGATTTCGTAGTTGGTTTGCCGCTGACCGTGGGTAAGCATGATTCGGTGTGGGTAGTAGTTGATCGACTGACGAAGTCGGCTCACTTCATTCCAGTGAGGACTACTTATACCTAGGAGCGTCTGGCTCGTATCTTCATTGAGCAGATTGTGAGATTGCATGGTGCTCCTGTTTCTATCATTTCTGACCGAGGTGCTCAGTTCACAGCTCAGTTTTGGAGATCTTTTCAGAGAGAGCTGGGTACTCGGGTCGATCTCAGCACTGCATTTCACCCGCAGACTGATGGCCAGTCTGAGCGCACCATTCAGATCCTCGAGGATATGTTGAGGGCGTGTGCTATTGATTTTGGAGGCCATTGGGATAGCCATTTGCCGCTAGCAGAGTTTGCGTATAATAATAGCTATCAGGCTTCTATCCAGATGGCTCCGTTTGAGGCATTGTATGGTCGGAGATGTCGCTCGCCTATCGGTTGGTTCGAGTCTGGTGAGGTCCAGGTGTTGGGGCCCGATTTGGTGCAGCAGACCTTAGATAAGGTCCGGGTTATTCAGGATCGACTCCGCACGGCTCAGAGCCGGCAGATATCGTATGCAGATCGGAGGCGGAGAGATCTTGAGTTCATGGTTGGGGACCGGGTATTCCTCAGAGTGTCGCCCATGAAGGGTGTTATGAGATTTGGGAAGAAAAGCAAGCTCAGTCCTAGGTTCTTTGGGCCTTTTGAGATATTGGAGCGCGTTGGCGCCATTGCTTATAGACTGGCTTTGCCTCCCTCTCTGTCTGTTCATCCGGTGTTCCATGTGTCCATGCTCCGGAAGTATGTTCACGATCTGTCTCATGTGATCGATATGGCTTCCGTGGAGGTAGATGGCGACTTAGCTTATTCGGAGGAGCCTATTGCTATTGTGGCTAGAGAGGTCCGTAAGATGAGATCGAAGGTGATCCCGCTTGTGAGAGTTCAGTGGGGGCATCAATCCATTGCCGAGGCCACTTGGGAGCTTGAGTCCGAGATGCGTGAGAGGCATCCGCGCTTGTTCGATGATTCAGGTATGAAATCCTTGTATTTTCTAAGCCTGAATTTGCATTTTTAAGTTTTATTGATTTCGGGTGGTACCGAGGGGTCCTCGAAATCCGTGCCAGCTCCGTGGCTAGTGTGTGGATCCTACCTTAGACTTAGGCTCGTCCGAGGACGGCCGAGAGTCTAAGTGGGGGAGAATGTAACGACCCTCAAATAGTCGTTACGGGATCTGGGACCTCGATTTGCGTGTCGACAGTCCCAAAAGCTCCGTTAGGTCATTTATGACCCGTCTGTGAAATCTGAGTCGAAACGGAGTCCGTTTGATAGGTTTTCGAGAAAATGATCCATTTATGAAATTCCGGAAAGGAATTTAGGGTTTCGATAGGTCGTTTTGAGTAAACGAACCCCGATGGAAAATCCGAGCGCACCGTTAGGTCCGTCTCATCATTTATGATATGTAGCAACCTTCAAAATTGAAAACGGACCTCATTTGATAGGACTTTTGATAAAGTCCCCGTTTCGGAAGTTTAAAAGAGTTAAAAGAGGTTTCCGAGCTCGATTTGAGAAAATGAGCTCCGATGAGAGATCCAAAAGTTCTGTTAGGTTTGTATAGTCATTTGTGACTTGTAGCAACTTTCGGAATTGGATTCCGAGGTCGTTTGGTTAAATTTCGCTATTTTGGTGAAAGTCGAAAATTGAACCTTTACCGTGGGACCCACTTTTTAAGTTCTGGAGGTCCGAATTGAGTTCCGTCTTGACGAGCATGTCACCCAAGTATTTTATGGCTTGTGTGCAAAATTTGGGATCATTCCAAGCATCGTAGGGTCCCGTTTTGCCCCTAAAACAGTAGAAAATCTGGGGCGACTTTTCTGTTCTGTTTTGGCGCAAACAGCCGGATAAAAGCTGATTTTTCGGCCAATTTGTAAGGAATTAGGAAAAACTCAAAACATGAAAGTTGTAGCCCTTTGAGTTGTGTTTCTAATGGCACTAGTTTCAGGTCATTTGGAAATTCCTATGAAAAGTTATGATTTTCTCAAAAGAACCTGTCACAGAGGCAAAAACTGCTATAAAAAGGCCATTTCGGCCCATTTCGGTTCATAACTTATAAAAATCATTTGGTGAGCTCTTGAGGCGATTTTTGGGTATTTCTTGAAGACCCAATCATACTTACACTTAAGATAAGCCCTTTCAATCCATCTTTATGTTGATTAACACAAGAATCAAAGGGTTGATTCTTGGAAATGGGTTAGAACCCTAGATTCTTAAGAATTGGGGAAAGACATCGAGCAAGGCTCGCATGTGGAATCTAAGTGTACTTTTGGACTCACGGGAGCGTGGGGAGTCCGGAAAAGTATATTTTGTAAATTTAGGGCTCGGCCCTACCCGGGGGCATTTTGGTAATTTTTACCCTAGGATGCCTATAGGCTTAAATAGCTATAATTGAGCACTCATATGTGCTATATCTTGTCTTAATAGACCTAGTGGAGAGTCCTTCGCGGACAAGGCGAGCGGGAAAGGAGATTCTTCCCGGCATTTGAGCCCGAATTTCGAGGTAAGTGAGACTTGACCTCTATTGTGCTTGTGGACTCTTCCTTCATGCTAGTATGCTTCATGTACGCATATATATACCTAACAATGGTTAGGACTAATGATGTGAATTACTTGCTATTATTGTTTGTTATAAATAGCGAGATTGTGACTTGACCGAGGTATGTGCCGGTCTAAACGCTACGTCGAGGTAGCTTAAATTTATATCGTAGTAACGCTTGCTACGCCATGCTTAGATAGCAAGAACTTGGGACATGGCCGAGGATTTTGCCGGCTTTTGTATGATATTGGTACTTGATTTGTTCACGTGCCGGGTTGGGTAGTGCTGTCTATACGTAACCTTGGTTTGGACGACATGGGAGTAGGGATTGTACCCCCAAACTATGGTCGGGTTAACCTTCGCCTTACGTTCAGCTAGCATAACCAACCTGGGTTACGGTGACTGTGAAATATTATCGTTATTAATATTTCTGTTATTATTTCTGTTATTGTTATTAATGTCGTGGATATTAATACTGTTAGAGAGATACATGACAGGGGGTGTGGTGTCGCCTATACTATGAGATGTGTCACACTTGACAGGGGGTGTGGTGTGGACACTTGATCTTTGAGATGTGACACACTTGACAGGGGGTGTGGTGTGGTCACTTGATTTATTGAGATATGACGCACTTGACAGGGGGTGTGGTGCGATCGTAGACAGATTTGAGATGAGCTAACGACTACGGGTCGTTGGTCTACTTATTCATGATTGTGATAGTGACTTCGGGTCACGGTATATGGTTGATACTTAGTAGTGGTGTTGCTAGTCCATCGTAGGTTTAGGTTAGTCGGCACGGGAGTAGAGATTGGACCTCCAAACCGCCGCTAAGTTGACCTATGCCTTACGTTGGATGGGCATAATCCTTGAGACTTCTGGTTACTACTTGTGTGTATGGAATGTGTTACATCTATTTGTGATTTCACTACTTTATTGTATGATTACTATAGTATGTTGTTGCTTATGATGCATGTAGCGACTTGTCCCGCAAGGGTACCTTAGCGGGCCTGTCGGTGATCTTACTGGGCTTCGGCTCATAACTTACTCTGCTACGTGCGCGGGTCCTTCATCCAGTCAGCAGCCCAGACGTTAGCGGTTCCCGAGGCTTCTGAGACTTTTGATTGAGGTGAGCCGACCACATAGACCGTGGTGGCATACCGCCGGAGTCACTTAGAGATAAGACTCAGATTTCTTTGATGTATATTCATACTTTATTGAGTCACTCTTAGAATGCTCCAATTCTTTTGTGGATATATTCTTTTGGACTTCACCCTTTTATATTTATATATCTATTTATGATCTTTTCACATTATTGTTCTTTTCCGCATCTTTTTTCATTGGTTCGCCTAGGCAAATGTCGTTTAGGTGCCATCACGAGCCCTTGGAAATTGGGTCGTGACAATAATACAAATTCACGTCTGTACCAATTAACAGACAAACCTTTTCACAAAAGGACACTTAATTAAAACCAACAGTCATCTCTTTTGAATTTACAAATTAATAAATAAAAATATTTTTAATAATAAAATATTATTACTAAAAGATGTTTGAAATTAATTAATTTCGGGCTAATTAACCCAAGTGCCCAAGTGCTATCTTTGACTATTTAATATTATAGTCAACCTTTTGGCTTCCCTGCAAAATTTCCCTAAAATATTCAAACCAAGTAAGACAAGAAGTGCTTTTAAACACTTCTCCCTTACTGTATTTTATCAATGTGGGACAAAGTTCGTTCTTTCAAACTACCAACCATCAAACACTAGCTAATCTAACAATCTCCCACTTAGTTAGTGATTGATGCTGTTTATAAAGATTTATGCATATAGCAGGTCTCTTTCGAGTTGAATCTACTACTTTATAAACTCTCAAGACCTTGACAAAATTGATGGTTAGAGTAATATCTATTGAACCACAATTCCTTAATGACAAGACGGAAAAGCTTTATACACATAAACCATACAACAAAAGTGGTGAATTCAATCCTTACTAATCTTCAGGCATTGAGCATTTGTTTATTAAGCATATTAACCTTTGACTTTTGGAGTGGCACTATTGCAAGGGAGGAAGAAAATATAGATTTGAATTTGTGGGAATTGTGAAAATTTGCCGATCCATTTGATAACTGGAAGATACCTCATGTTGACAGTGTAATAATCAGCTGCTCCTTGACTAATCAAGATAGCTATAATTCCGTGGACCTTAGAGTTAGTGCAGTTTTTAAGTTTTATTTTCTAATTTCCTATTTGTTACATTCTACTAATATTTTACATTTTCTTTTTTTAGCTGAGTACAATTTTAAGGGAGACATGTTGCTCCTGGTGTTCCTATTATACTTGTTGGCGTAGAACAAGGTAATGGACAAAATTATGGAACATTATCTCCCATTTTTTCAAATTTTATAAATTAAATTTCTAAGTTTTAAAAAATTGTTTGAGGTTGGTTTTTAGGAATTTTTGGGAATACTCTTCACTCATAAAACTATAATTTTTCTAAGTGAATTGTATTGCCAAACATAGGTTCCAAAAATGATTTTCTAATTTAACTTCAAAATTTTTTATTCTTTCAAGTTTCAACCAAATCTATGTCCAATTGCTTGTGAAGTTTCTTTTTTCTATTCTTCGTTTTAACTAAAAGGCTGTTACTTTTTAGCTACAACGAATGTGAGATCAGAAAAAAATAAGGCTAACGTGTTTTATAAAACTACTGCATAGGTAAAACTCTTTATCTAATTTCCATTTGGTCTCTAAAATTCTAAAGCTCTTTACTTTTGTTGTTCAGGGAGAGAAGCTTGCTGTGAAAATTAAAGCAAGAGAGTAATGTAATACCACCCCAGATTGGAACACATTGGTTAAGACGATTGTTGGGATGATCTGTTAACCAATAAATCCAGAAATTAAAAAAAGGAATTTGACTGGCTTTGATATAGTAAACTCTATCCTTAAGAAATTTAAGCCTCCCACTTATGTTGCTGCAGGGATGATTTCAGATTTCCTCCAGGATTTACAAAGTCAATGAAATTCAAGTTTCAGCAATTAACTTGAATTTCCTACTTGAACGGAAAGTTATTATTTGTGATAAGCAGTGAGAGAAGAAGAAGAAAGAATAATATTCTGTGTGTCATATATTTTGGAGAGGGTAGGTATTTATAATACCAATTCACATCTTTTCCAATTAACAGACAAACCTTTTCACAAAACGATACTTAATTAAATCTAACAGTCATCTCTTTTGAATTTACAAATTAATAAATAAAAAATTTTTAATAATAAAACATTATTACTAAAAGATGAATGAAATTAATTCATTTCGGGCTAATTAAGTTAACCCAAGGCCCAAGTGCCATCTTTTACTATTTAATGTTATAGTCAACATTTTGGCTTACCTCCAAAATTTTGCTAAAATATTCAGACCAAGTAAGACAAGAAGTAATTTTAAACACTTCTCCATTTCTCTATTTTATCAATGTGGGACAGAGTTCCTCCTCTCAAACTATTAACCATCAAACACTAACTAATCTAACAATCCCTTACTTAATTAGTGATTGATGTTGTTTATAAAGATTTATGCATATAGCAAGTCTCTTTCGAGTTGAATCTACTACTTGTATTAACTCCCAAGACCTTGTCGGAATTGATGGTTAGAGTAATATCTTATGAACTAAAATTCCTTAATGACAAGACGGAAAAGCTTTATACACATAAACCATACATCACAAAGGTAAACGACATCCTTACAAAACTTCAGGTAGTGAGCAGTTGTTTATTAAGCATTTCAACCTTTGACTTTTGGAGTGGCACTATTGCGAGGGAGGAAGGAAATATAGATTTGATTTTGTGGGAATTGCGGGAATTTGCCGGTCCATTAGATAACTGGAAGATAACTCATGTTGATGGTGAAATAGTCTACTTCTCCTTGATTAATCAAGATTGCTATAATTACGTGGACCATAGAGTGAGTGCAGTTTTTTAGTTTTATTTTCTAATTTCCCACTTGTTACATTCTACTAATATTTTTTCTTTTTAGTGGAGTATACTTTTAAGGAGACATGTTGCTCCTGGTATTCCTATTATACTTGTTGGCGTAGAATAAGGTAATGTACAAAATTATGGAACATAATCTCCCATTTTCTCAAATTTTATAAATTAAATTTCTATGTTTTCAAAAATTGTTTGAGTTTAGTTTATAGGATTTTTTGGGAAAACACTTCATTCATAAAACTATAATTTTTTAAAATTGTATGTCAAAACACAGGTTCCAAAAATAATTTTCTAATTTAACTTCAAAATTTTTTATTTTTTCAAGTTTCAACCAAATCTATGTCCAATTGTTTGCTAAGTTTCTTTTTCCTATTCTTCGTTTTAACTAAAAGGTTGTTACCTTTTAGCTACAACGAATGAGAGATCAGAACAAAATAATACTGACGTGTTTTATAAAACTACTGCACAGGTAAAACTCTTTATCTAAGTCTCATTTGGTCTAAAAAATTCTAAGTCTCTTTACTTTTGTAATACAGGGGGAGAAGCTTGCTGTGAAAATTAAAGCAAGAGAGTATATAGAATGTAATACCACCCCAGATTGGAAATAAATCCAGAAATAAAAAAAAAAAAAAAAAGGATTTGACTGGCTTTGATATAGTAAACTCTATCCTTAAGAAATTTAAGCCTCGCACTTATGTTGCTGCAGGGATGATTTCAGATTTCCTCCAGGATTTACAAAACCAATGAGCAATAATTAACTTGAATTTCCTACTTGAACGAAAAGTTATGATTTGTGATAAGCAGTGAGAGGAGAAGAAGAAGAAGAAGAAGAAGAAGAAGAAGAAGAAGAAGAAGAAGAAGAAGAAGAAGAAGAAAGAATAATATTCTGTGTGTCATACGTTTTGGAGAGGGTAGATATTTATAATACCAATTCATGTCTTTTCCAATTAACAGACAAACCTTTTCACAAAAGGACACTTAATTGAATCCAACAATCATCTCTTTAGAATTTATGAATTAATAAATAAAAACATTTTTAATAATAAAATATTATTACTAAAAGATGACTGAAATTAATTAATTTCGGGCTAATTAAATTAACCCAAGTCCCAAGTACCCAAGTGCCATCTTTGACTATTTAATATTATAGTCAAGCTTTTGGCTTACCTCCAAAATTTTCCTAAAATATTCAAACCAAGTAAGACAAGAAGTCCTTTTAAACACTTCTCCCTTTCTCAATTTTATCAGTGTGGGACAAAGTTTCTTCTCTCAAACTACTAACCATCAAACACTAACTAATCTAACAATCCCTCACTTAGTTATTGATTGATGTTGTTTATAAAGATTTATGCATATAGCAAGTCTCTTTCGAGTTGAATCTACTACTTGTATAAACTCTCACGACCTTGTCGGAATTGATGGTTAGATTAATATCTTTTGAACTACAATTCCTTAATGACAAGACGGAAAAGCTTTATACACATAAACCATACATCACAAATGGTGAACGCTATCCTTACAAATCTTCAGGTATTGAGCATTTGTTTATTAAGCATTTCAACCTTTGACTTTTGGAGTTGCACTATTGCGAGGGAGGAAGGAAATATAGATTTGAATTTGTGGGAATTGCGGGAATTTGCCGATCCATTGGATAACTGGAAGATAGCTCATGTTGATGGTGAAATAGTCAGCTTCTCCTTCATTAATCAATATAGCTATAATTCCGTGGACCATAGAGTGAGTGCAGTTTTTTAGTTTTATTTACTAATTTCCCATTTGTTACATTCTATTAATATTTTTTTTTTGTAGTGGAGTACAATATTAAGGAGACATGTTGATCCTGGTGTTCCTATTATACTTGTTGGCGTAGAACAAGGTAATGGACAAAATTATAGAACATAATCTCCCATTTTTTTTAAATTTTATAAATTAAATTTCTAAGTTTTCAAAAAATTATTTGAGGTTAGTTTATAGGACTTTTTGGGAAAACACTTCACTCATAAAACTATAATCTTTTTTAATTGGATGTCAAAGAATAATATTCTGTGTGTCATACGTTTTGGAGAGTGTAGATATTTATAATACCAATTCATGTCTTTTCCAATTAACAGACAAACCTTTTCACAAAAGGACACTTAATTGAATCCAACAATCATCTCTTTAGAATTTACGAATTAATAAATAAAAATATTTTTAATAATAAAACATTATTACTAAAAGATGACTGAAATTAATTAATTTCGGGCTAATTAAATTAACCCAAGTCCCAAGTACCCAAGTGCCATCTTTGACTATTTAATATTATAGTCAAGCTTTTGGCTTACCTCCAAAATTTTCCTAAAATATTCAAACCAAGTAAGACAAGAAGTCCTTTTAAACACTTCTCCCTTTCTCAATTTTATCAATGTGGGACAAAGTTTCTTCTCTCAAACTACTAACCATCAAACACTAACTAATCTAACAATCCCTCACTTAGTTATTGATTGATGTTGTTTATAAAGATTTATGCATATAGCAAGTCTCTTTCGAGTTGAATCTACTACTTGTATAAACTCTCACGACCTTGTCGGAATTGATGGTTAGATTAATATCTTTTGAACTACAATTCCTTAATGACAAGACGGAAAAGCTTTATACACATAAACCATACATCACAAATGGTGAACGCTATCCTTACAAATCTTCAGGTATTGAGCATTTGTTTATTAAGCATTTCAACCTTTGACTTTTGGAGTTGCACTATTGCGAGGGAGGAAGGAAATATAGATTTGAATTTGTGGGAATTACGGGAATTTGCCGATCCATTGGATAACTGGAAGATAGCTCATGTTGATGGTGAAATAGTCAGCTTCTCCTTCATTAATCAATATAGCTATAATTCCGTGGACCATAGAGTGAGTGCAGTTTTTTAGTTTTATTTTCTAATTTCCCATTTGTTACATTCTATTAATATTTTTTTTTTTTGTAGTGGAGTACAATATTAAGGAGACATGTTGATCCTGGTGTTCCTATTATACTTGTTGGCGTAGAACAAGGTAATGGACAAAATTATAGAACATAATCTCCCATTTTTTCAAATTTTATAAATTAAATTTCTAAGTTTTCAAAAAATTGTTTGAGGTTAGTTTATAGGACTTTTTGGGAAAACACTTCACTCATAAAACTATAATTTTTTTTAATTGGATGTCAAAACACAGGTTCCAAAAAATGATTTTCTAATTTAACTTCAAAATTTTTTATTTTTTCAACTTTCAACCAAATCTATGTCCAATTGTTTGCTAAGTTTCTTTTTCCTATTCTTCGTTTTAACTAAAAGGCCGTTACCTTTTAGCTACAACGAATGAGAGATGAGAAAAAAATAAGGCTGACGTGTTTTATAAAACTACTGCACAGGTAAAACTCTTTATCTAATTCTCATTTGGTCTCTAAAATTCTAAGTCTCTTTACTTTTGTTGTACAGGGGGAGAAGCTTGGTGTGAAAATTAAACCAAGAGAGTATATAGAATGTAATACCACCCCTGATTGGAACACATTGGTTAAAACGATTGTTGGGATGATCTGTTAGCTAATAAATCCATAAATAACAAAAAAGGGATTTGACTGGCTTTTGAAACGACTTCGGTCAGTCATTTCGGAATTTAGGACTCTGATTAGCGTGCCGATAATTTTAAAATATTTGTAATGTCCATTAGGACCTGTCTGTAAAATTTGAGCTAAATCAGACCTCGTTTGGTAGGCATCGGAAGAAGGTTTCAATTTTTATTGGCGATAAATGTTAAAAAGAGATTTTCGAACTCGGTTTTGCAGAATGAGCTCCGATTCGAAATCTGAAAGCGCTGTTAGGTTCGTATGAGTATTTTTTATTTTTGTAAACTTTCGAAAGTGAATTTCGTAGGGTTCCGTTTTAACTTTCATCGCGAAAAAAAAAAGAAAATAAAAGAAAAAAAAAAGGGAAACGACAAAACTTAAAAATGGAATGGCGGTGCATATATGCTGGTCATATATGAGCATATGATAAGTATGAAAACAGTAACAAAACGATTTAGAAGCAGAGAAAAAAAATGGCGCAGAAATGGAAAAAAATGCCAGAAAATGAGAAAAGAGGCCGGAGAAAAGTAGAATTTTCACCCTGAAACATTCAGGTAATGATCCTAATATATTATTTGAGTTTATTACGTGTGTTTGAATATATTTTTACCGTAAAAATTGAGATATTAGACATCGTCCTAATAAGTTCAATTAATAGTTTAAATGGTCAAATGGACCCCGATAATGGAATTGAATATATATTCATACTCAGTGAGTTATGGGCAACATATAAATGTAATTTATCTGGGTTTTGGTTGTGTGACCTTAAACCCTGTATATAGGCCTGGACTGCGTATTGCGTATGCCAATAGGGTATCAGGTTCCTAACCGAATTGCCCTAAGATGTGAGGAATGAAGCCTTTAGCCTAATTTGATATATTTTTCTACTTATTGAATAGAGTGGGATCGTTTGGCAATGAAACCAAAGGACAAAGCGGTTATTGAGTGGCTGTGCTAACTTTATAACAAGGTAAGTGTTTATATCCATTTCTTTAGAGGCACCTGGCCTCGTGGATTGTCTACCACGTGTTCCTTACGTGTGTACCTGCCGATAGGCGTACTCCTTACGCCTTAGCTTTCGATTTACATTATGTATTATATGTTATGTCCTATTGTTTGTATTGCATCGAGGAACTGAGCATTGTACTCTGGCTGTGAGTTGGCATCTACTTCCCGGCTGTCGATGAGAGTCCCCGCCGGTGAAGGGTTATTATTGCATCACATTGCATTCATATGCATTATATGTCATTCATATGTATTACATTGCATATCATATTGGGTGCAGGAGTATTCCGCTCCATTGTATCATATTGAGAGTAGGAGTATTCCGCTCCATTGTATCATATTGAGGGTAGGAGGATTCCGCCCCAGGAGAGTGCAGGTGTATTCCGCCTCAGCTTTACATTATATCGGGTGCAGGAGTATTCCGCCCCAAGAGAGTGCAGGAGTATTCCGCCTCTGGTTTATATTATATCGGGTGCAGGAGTATTCCGCCCCAGGAGCAGGAATATTCCGCTCCAGTTGGTTATCAGATTGGATTTCCCCTCGAATACAGGAGTATTCCGCTTCGAGATGGGATGACGGGCACATGTGACCCTTTGCATCATATTTCATTTTATTTCATTTCATCTCATTTCATTTCATTTCATACCATTGTGTAGACTTGTGGTACATGACTACTGATCTACTTATATATGCATTGCTTATTTGTAGTTGATATGTTTCTGGTTCTCATCCCTGGTTGAGTTTATAGTTTCATACGTGTTTCTAGTTATTATCTGGCTCTGGCTTTTTATAATTTAAATAAGAGGAATTTGGTTTATCTGTTTCTTCTCCCTTGCTAGATCCTATTCTTTGAGGTGGCTAGTCTGCTCCACTTATTGAGTCCTTTTACCTCACCCTTGTTTGTTGTTTGTTTCTTGTCTATCTATTCCGTTTCGGCAGGTTCGCTCCAAGATTGAATTTGCCATGTTGTTCAGGAGCGAAGACGACTTCAGCTGTCAGGGTGAGCCAGCTTTTATTGCGGATGGCCACCAGTTTATTGGTTATTATTTCAGTTGCATTTTGCTCCCTTCAGGAGATATCTGTCTTCTTTTGTACTCTTAGATGTCTAGTCAAGATAGCCCTAAACCTAGTATGTTGGGTAGTCAGCTGTAATTTCTTTTGTACATCTTAGAGGTATTAGTATGTCTGTGTTTTTTTAAAAGTCTTGTCCTTATTTATGAATTATTATATTTATTTTCCTAATTTAATTGGTAAGGGTTCGCCCGACGGGTCTAGGGGAGGATGTCGGGTGCCCGCACGGCCTAACCGGATTTCGGGTCGTGTCAGCTTTGATATAGTAAACTCTATCCTTAAGAAATTTAAGCCTCCCACTTATGTTGCTGCAGGGATGATGGCAGATTTGCTCCTTAATTTACAAAGCCAAAGAAATTTAAGTTTCAGCAATTAACTTGAATTTCCCACTTGAACAATAAGTTATGATTTGTGATAAGCAGTGAGAAAAGAAGAAGAAATAATAATATTCTGTGTGTCATACGTTTTGGAGAGGGTAGGTATTTATAATACCAATTCACGTCTTTTTTAATTAACAGAAAAAACCTTTTCACAAAAGGACACTTCATTAAAACCAATAGTCATCTCTTTTGAATTTATAAATTAATAAATAAAATATTATTACTAAAAGATGACTGAAATTAATTAATTTCGGGCTAATTAAATTAACCCAGCCATCTTTGACTATTTAATATTGTAGTTAACCTTTTGGCTTCCCTCCAAAATTTTCCTAAAATATTCAAACCAAGTAAGACAAGAAGTCCTTTTAAACACTTCTCCCTTTCTCAATTTTATCAATATGGGACAAAGTTTCTTCTCTCAAACTACTAACCATTAAACTCTAACTAATCTAACAATCCCTTACTTAGTTAGTGATTGATGCCGTTTATAAAGATTTATTTATCTAGCAGGTCTCTTTCGAGTTGAATTTTGCTACTTGTATAAACTCTCAAGACCTTGTCGGAATTGATGGTTAGAGTAATATCTATTGAACTACAATTCCTTAATGACAAGACGGAAAAGCTTTATACACATAAACCATGCATCACAAATGGTGAACGCCATCCTTACAAATCTTCAGGTATTGAGCATTTCAACCTTTGACTTTTGAAGTAGCACTACTGCGAGGGAGGAAGGAAATATAGATTTG
This sequence comes from Petunia x hybrida, assembly GCA_037355625.1. Lineage (NCBI taxonomy): Eukaryota > Viridiplantae > Streptophyta > Magnoliopsida > Solanales > Solanaceae > Petunia > Petunia x hybrida. The sequence continues at coordinate 932,216 of JBBBVM010000045.1, forward strand.
AATTTGTGGGAATTGCGAGAATTTGCCGATCCATTGGATAACTGGAAGATAACTCATGTTGATGGTGAAATAGTCAGCTTATCATTGATTAATCAGAATATCTATAATTTGCGTGGACCTTAGAGTGAGTGCAGTTTTTTAGTTTTATTTTCAAGTTTCGCATTTGTTACATTCTACTAATATTTTATATTTTTTTATAGTGGAGTACACTTTTAAGGAGACATGTTGCTCCTGGTGTTCCGATTATACTTGTTGGCGTAGAACAAGGTAATGGATAAAATTATGGAACATAATCTCCCATTTTTTTCAGATTTTATAAATTAAATTTCTATGTTTTCAAAAATTGTTTGAGGTTAGTTTTTAGGAATTTTTGGGAAAATATTTCACTCATAAAACTATAATTTTTCTAAGTGAATTGTATGTGAAACGACCTCGGTCAGTTGTTTCGGAAGTTAGGACTCCGATTGGCGTGCCGATAATTTTAAAATATTCATAAGGCCCATTGAGACTTATCTGTAAAATATGAGCTAAATCAGACCTCGTTTGGTAGGCATCCGAAGAAGGTTTCAGTTTTTACTGTCGTTAAATATTAAACAGAGATTTTTGAGCTCGGTTTTGGCGAATGAGCTCCGATTCGAAATCCGAAAGCGCCGTCAGGTTCGTATAATTATTTGTGACTTTTATGAACTTTCGAAAGTGAATTTTGATGTTGTTCGGCTAGTTTTCGCTAAAATACCGAAAGTTAAATAATTTGACTTTTTTTCATTTAAATTCGTATCTTGAATTTCGGGAGTCCGATTTGAGATCCGCCTTCGCGAGTATGTTACATATATTTTGTATAACTTATATATAAAAGTTGGGATTATTTCAAATATTGTAGAGTACCGTTTTAATTTTTACCGTAGCAGCGAATTTTAAAGGAAAAAAAAATAAGGAAAAGAGGACAAAATTTGATGGCGGTCATGTGAGCTTATATAAAGCTCATCAATTATATAAAAAGAGAGAGAAGGAGAACAGAAACATGAGAAGCCCAAAAAAAGATTCAAAAGCAGAATCCAGAAATTGTAAAAATTCCAGAAAATGAGAAAAGGGGCCGGAGAAAAATTAGTATTTTTACCCCGAAACATTCAGAGTGGGATCGTTTGGAAATGAAACCAAAGGATAAAGCGGTTGTTGATTAGCATTGCCAACTTTTGGAAGAGGTGAGTGTTTATATCAATTTCTTTGGAGGCACTTGGCCTCATGGATTTTCCACCACGTGTTCTTTACGTGTGTAGCTTGCCGATAGGAGTACTCATAACGGCTTAGCTTTGAATTTACATTGTATATTATATGTTATGTCCTGTGGTTGGTATTGTATTGAGCTTATGAGCATTTCACTCTTGTTTTTAACATTGCATATACTTCCCGACTTCCCGGTAATCGATGAGAGTTCCGAGCCGGTAAATGGTCATTATTGCATATACTTCCTGGTAATCGATGAGAGTCCCGAGCCGCTGAAGGGTCATTGTTGCATATACTTCCTGGTTGGCGATGAGAGTCTCGCACCGGTGAAGGGTCATTATTGCATATACTTCCCGGTAATCGATGAGAGTCCCGAGCCGGTGAAGGGTCATCATTGCATATACTTCCCGGTAATCGATGAGAGTCCCGAGCCGGTGAAGGGTCATCTTTGCATATATCTCCTGGTAGACGATGAGAGTCCCGCACCGGAGATAGGTATCATGCATATGTGACTGCATTGCATTGTACCGCATTCATCCCATATCATTGCACTGCATACTGACTATTGTGTGTATAGTGTTGTGTTTTATGTATGCGGTTTGTACACTATGTTGTGGACATATCTCAATTTACCTATATATTTCTGGCTCATATTCTGGGTTGCGGGGATCGGGTTGCACGCCGCAACAGGATGAATATATGGATCGGGTTGCACGGCGCAACAGGATAATTATATGGATCGGGTTGCACGCTGCAACAGGATAATTATATGGATCGGGTTGCACGCCGCAACAGGATGTATTTCTGATTATTGATATGTTCGGGATACCTATATGTTCTGGCTATGTTACGTTACTAATTGTTAATGAGTTTGTGATTCCATACTTGTTTCTAGTTATTATCTGGCTCTGCTTTTTCATAATTTATATAAGAGGAATTTGGTTTATATGTTTCTTCTCCCTGGCTAGCTATCCTATTCCTTGAGGTGGCTAGTCTGCCCCACTTATTGAGTCCTTTTGACTCACCCTTGTTTGTTGTTTGTTTCTTGTGTATCTATTTCGTTTCGGCAGGTTCGCTCCAGGATTGAGTTCACCACGTTGTGAAGGAGCGAAGATGACTTCAGCTGTCAGGGTGAGCCAGCTTTTATTCCAGATGGCCACCAGTTTATTGGTTATCATTTCAGTTGCATTTTGCTCCCTTCAGGAGGTATCTGTCTTCTTTTGTAATCTTAGATGTCTAGTCTGGATAGCCCTAAACTTAGTATGTTGGGTAGTCAGCTGTAATTTCTTTTGTACAGTTTAGAGGTATCAGTATGTCTGTATTTTTTTTAAAGTCTTGTCCTTATTTATGAATTGTTATATTTATTTTCCTAATTTAATTGGTAAGGGTTTTCCCGACGGGTCTAGGGGAGGATGTCGGGTGCCCGCACGGCCTAACCAGATTTCGGGTCGTGTCAGTTGGTATCAGAGCCCAGTTTAGAGTCTATCCAGACTAAGACAGTGGCTAGTAGAGTCTCGCTGATGGGTACGTAGACGTCCGTACTTATCTACGAGAGGCTATGATGGCATTAGGAAGTTTCACTTCATTCATTTCTGATCGTGCGTCGGTCTAGGATTCAAAAGTATTTTCGTTAATTCGTTGATTCCTTTGTGGTAATTGTGAGCCCTCGTGTGACAAATCAGCAAACAGTATGAGTTCAAGACAAACCAGTCTAGCGTGGGGCTAGCACTGACGAAGCCCCGAGAGTTTTTTATCGTGCTGACGACCTAGTTACGGAGGCCCCAGTTGTACGAGCTTGCGATGGGTAGGGGAGCAGGGCTTTGTGGTTCCCTTGGCTCTTTACGATGCTTTCACGAGAACCTTGGTGACGTAGATACCGCAAGAACCTCTTATTCACTAGGCAGATTACCAGGTTGCCGCAGATGCAAATGTTCGGTCTTAGGGAGCTCCAATTCCAGTTCTTAATATTACCGCAGTAAAGTATGTTCCGGAGGCTGCATGAGTCGTGGCTCTAGTTATTCTGGGCTGGTTAGCTAGCCCGAGTAATGGCTCGGTCCGAGTATCTGAAAGGGCTACATTATTTTACCCAATTGAACCTTCCGATATTCTTAAGCAATATCAGATAAACCTCATGATTTTTCTAAAAAATAAAATGATTTCAACGTATCCTTCAGGCTCTTGATTATATCAAGAGGTATGGTGTTGATTATTCTTCTTTCCAGTTTCAGGAGTCCAGCCTTGAATTGGTGGGCCGCTCTCTTATTGGCTAACTTGGTTCGGTTTTTCTTCTAGATTCAGGGAAAAGCTCTTTTCGCGCAGCGAGCGAAATGAAAAAAAAAAGGCATCGCCAGTTTAAGTGGATTGGACAGGGTAGCGTGTCGGTTAGCCTGTTGGTGTTTCAAAATATGAGATTGAATTCTATAGAATGGCTGAATATGCATTAGAACAAGTCCATGAGCCTTTCGAGAGATTCAAAGATTTATTGATAGCCTTTCTTTTTCCTTGAGATCCCAGATAGCTCAAGAGATTGAGGTTTGGACTTTATTTGACATCGTTGTTGATATTGCTCAAAGGTATTTGGCATACCATAAGTTAGAGCGGAAATGCAAGAAATTATGTGGCCCTAGTTGGTAACCATGGTACCTCATTTGGAGGTAAGAGTTCTAATTATTTTGGGAGGTCACCTTCCAGGTTATCTCAGGTTGTGTCACGTGATTGTTAGAGTGCGCCAGTAGCTCATCAAGATCAGATTCAGTCTTCTCTTCACAGCTATCAAGAATCTGTCCAGGTCCCATTTTCACTGAAAGGATATTATCATTGTCGCGAGCTTGTCATATTTGGTGGAGTTCTCCCTTACTCCGGCAAGTAGGCAGTTGTCCTTTCTCTCGTCATCAGGCACCTGCACAGTCGCAGGGAATTTTATTTAGATCTCAATCCTCTAGAGAAATGCCACCATCCAGTAGAGGTTGAGAGCGTGGTGGCAGTGGTTCTTCAAAACGTGATTACCAGGGTAATGGCTCAGCTCAGCTGCAGAGGCAGTTTAATGAACTGTCAGTCTGGCAAGATACTGAGGTATCCGATGTAGTACACCCATCTATTTCTTCTTCCATTATATGTGAGTAAGATTTGATTCTTCCGATCGGTCTGGACTTCGTTTATCTTACCATGGTTTCATTGGAAATTGTTTCCATTAAGAATCGGTTGCGGTAGGGGGGTAAGCTTCTTGTATGATTTATTCCTAGCATTTCGTAGATCCTCCTAGTGTATCTGGTTTAAATGTGAGAGATTTGTAAGTGAGTATCGATATTGCTGCCTGGCATTTTGTTGTGCCTCATTCTGTTATAATGTCAAGTCAGTCTACCTCTCTTTGGAACTCATTGTCGGTAGGATGATGGGATTCTTATTCGTCACCATCAGAAAGTGTCATTGTTTCTTCCGGTGTAAAGTGGTTAGTAAGTAATACTCGATCTATGTGTCTTCTCTTGGTTCGAGACGCTAATAGAGTCATGTTATTCTACAAGTTTGTCTCGGTATAAAAGGGTTTTCTGGTAAATTGTCGGAGTTTCCTTTTTATGGGGAGGTTAAATTGGCATGGATGTTGTTCCATAGAGCTCATTTAATATCTATTTCTTCAATTGCGATTCTTTGGCCAGCTTGACTCATAAGTAGTCTAGCTCTGGTAGCCAAATAAATAAGAAGAAGAGCTTCCTATAGCTCTAATTATTTCTATCCTTAGTATGTTTCCATATCTTCTTTGTTCGGCACTGGTAACCTTAGGCGGTCAGTAACCTATGGTGATGTTCCCTGTGTTGAGTTAGAGTGCATGTCAAGGTAACCGGGTAAGCATATTATTGCTTAGGTTGAAAATCAGGACAGTGGTGCTGTCCAGACATTCTATCTACGGATTTGTAATGTCATCCAGTTGTCTCATCTTGTTATCCGCATAACATGTTTATGTTATCAGTTTATCCGGGTATCCATTCCCATGTATATTATAGTGCTGGTTCTGTTTTTGCAGATCATCAAGTTTCATGGGAAACTCTGCCGAAATTTTTATATAGAAGTATCATCCATCAGGCGGTGGTGTTTACGGCAAAGGTATGGAGTTGTGAACTCGAGAGTTGCAGCTGTTTGGCAGCTCGAAAGGGTAGTTTGGTAGCTTAGGTCTGCCTACGTTCAACTTTTAACTAAATCTTCTTTAGTCCAGCAGACTGTGCGCGGATCGTTATTCCTATTAGCTGCATGAGTTTCTGCTTTACGTGAAGGAGTCTTCCTCAAAATATTGAATGGTAATACTAAATTCCTAAGGCATTGATACCACTTTTGTCACGAGCCAACCTAAGGCCACGACAGAAACCTACAAAGAGTGTCGATCACTGCTAAATCCACTATTAATTTATTAATGCCAGAGATAAGCTGGCAACCTGATCATATATACGTACCTATCTGCTGAAAGCATAAAGTCTGGAAAGATGACACGACTTTAACTTGCTGGCAATTAGAACACTGAGCCACAAACTCTGCTATGTCGCACTTCATTCCGTCCCCCAATATATCTGCTTAAGATCATGGTACATCTTAGTCGAACCTAGATGAACAGTTTATTTGGAATAAGGTGCCTCTATTATAATCTGTCCACGTAAATCTGCAACATCAGGATACAAAGTCTATCTTTAAACATGAGAACATTGTCAGTAGTAACCCTGTATGGTGACTCCGATTTTCTTCTGGCTATCTGTCTGTATTCAACTAGAACTGGATCCTCATACTGACGCTGTTTTACTTCATGAAAATTTAGAGTTAAAGGTCTAGCGCAGCTTGTCGTCCATCCATCATTGGCATATCTCCTTCGCACCTCAACTCTTTGAGGAGTTATTTTAGCATTATAAGTGCACATGTAATCAACTTTGCTGCTAGTATTCTGCCTCAGCTCATGGTCCAACTACATGTCTCTTTTATATTTACTTTTTCAAGTCATAATAATTCCAATTCGAAGATACTACCCTGAAGTAGATGTTCAGTCTGAAGATCATTCCTGGTCAGCATCATACTATCCAGTAGTATTTGCATGATCCTTATCCTTATATGATAGACCCGGTTCAGATGAACCTCTGACATACATTAGGATATGAGTAACTACATTCCCACACGGAGCTTGCAGAAAAACAGTAACATCAACTGAGATGTTGCATATTGCGGTCGTAAAAATAATATATCTTGCATCGAATCTTCTATAGTGTGTAGTAACAAGGTACTTCAAAAACTTCCCCTATTGCTTCAAGCGTGAGGTAATTTTTAGTTCCATCGACCTGTTCTATATCGAAAGATATATCGAAGAGGTGATTATCAGTTGGATCATGTTGATCCATCCAGAGTTCCGTATATCTTTGCTTCGAAGATATAGAACTCTCTTCTCGTGATCGAGAAAGAATCAGCTTAGTCAGAATAGGCTGTGTAATGGTATTATCATATTATCCAGATATATTTTATTCTAAAAGATCGATATGCGTGTTATAATTCTGATCCTGTAATCAGGAAATAATACCCGTGGAGTAGCTTATGAAGGTCGTGCAAGTTATTTTGCTATCTGTGCGAATTTTTTTATTTAGATTTAGGCTCGTTCGAAGACGAACGAGAGTTTAAGTGGAGGAGAATGAAACGACCTCGGTCAGTCGTTTCGAAAGTTAGGACTCCAATTGGCGTGCCGATAATTTCAAAATATTCGTAAGGCCCATTGAGACTTATCTGTAAAATTTGAGCTAAATCAGACCTCGTTTGGTAGGCATCCGAAGAAGGTTTCAGTTTTTATTGTCGATAAATATTAAACAGAGATTTTTTAGCTCGGTTTTGGCGAATGAGCTCCGATTCGAAATCCGAAAGCGCCGTCAGATTCGTATAATTATTTGTGAATTTTATGAACTTTCGAAAGTGAATTTCGATGTTATTCGGCTAGTTTCCGCTAAAATGCCGAAAGTTAAATAATTTGACTTTTTTTTCATTTAAATTCGCATCTTGAGTTTCGGGAGTCCGATTTGAGATCTGCCTTCGCGAGTATGTTTCATATATTTTTTGTAACTTATATGAAAAAGTTGGGATTATTTCGAATATTGTAGGATACCGTTTTAATTTTTACCGTAGAAGCAAATTTTAAAGGAAAAAAAAGGAAAACAGGAATAAATTTGATGGCGGTCATGTGAGCTTATATAAAGCTCATCAATTATATAAACAGAGAGAGAAGGAGAACAGAAACATGAGAAACCCAAAAAAAGATTCAGAAGCAGAATCCAGAAATTGAAAAAATGCCAGAAATGAGAAAAGGGGCCGGAGAAAAATTAGTATTTTTACCCCGAAACATTCAGAGTGGGATCGTTTGGAAAGGAAACCAAAGGATAAAGCGGTTGTTGATTAGCAATGCCAACTTTTGGAAGAGGTAAGTGTTTATATCCATTTCTTTTGAGGCACTTGGCCTCATGGATTTTCTACCACGTGTTCTTTACGTGTGTAGCTGTCGATAGGCGTACTCATTACGCCATAGCTTTGAATTTACATTGTATATTATATGTTATGCCCGGTGGTTGGTATTGCATTGAGCATATGAGCATTGCACTTTGGTTTTGAGCATTGCATATACTTCCCGGTTGGTGATGAGAGTCCCGCACCGGTGAAGGGTCATTATTGCATATACTTCCCGGTAATCGATGAGAGTCCCGAGCCGGTGAAGGGTCAATATTGCATATACTTCCCGGTAATCGATGAGAGTCCCCAGGCGGTGAAGGGTCATTATTGCATATACTTCCTGGTTGGCGATGAGAGTCCCGTATCGGTGAAGGGTCATTATTGCATATACTTCCCAGCAATCGATGAGAGTCCCGAGCCGGTGAAGGGTCATCATTACATATACTTCCCGGTAATCGATGAGAGTACTGAGCCGGTGAAGGGTCATATTTGCATATATCTCTTGGTAGACGATGAGAGTCTCGCACTGGAGATAGGTATCAGGCATACGTGACTGCATTGTATTGTACCGCATACTAACTATTGTGTGTATTGTGTTGTGTTTTATGTATGCGGTTTGTACACTATGTCGTGGACATATGTCAGTTTACCTATATATTTCTGGCTCGTATTCTAGGTTGCGTTGATCGGGTTGCACGCCGCAACAGGATGAATATATGGATCGGGTTGCACTCCGCAACAGGATAATTATATGGATCGGGTTGCACGCCGCAACAGGATAAATACATGGATCGGGTTGCACGCCGCAGCAGGATGTATTTCTGATTGTCAATATGTTAGGGATACCAATATGTTCTGGCTATCTTACGTTACTGGTCGTTAATGAGTTTGTGATTCCGTACTTGTTTCTAGTTAATATCTGGCTCTGCCTTTTCATAATTTATATAAGAGGAATTTGGTTTATATGTTTCTTCTTCCTGGCTAGCTATCCTATTCTTTGAGGTGGCTAGTCTGCCCCACTTATTGAGTCCTTTTGACTCACCCTTGTTTGTTGTTTGTTTCTTGTGTATCTATTTCGTTTCGGCAGGTTCGCTTTAGGATTGACTTCAGCTGTCAGGGTGAGCCAGCTTTTATTTCAGATGGCCACCAGTTTATTGGTTATCATTTCAGTTTCATTTTGCTCTCTTCAGGAGGTATCTTTCTTCTTTTGTAATCTTAGATGTCTAGTCTGGATAGCCCTAAACCTAGTATGTTGGGTAGTCAACTGTAATTTCTTTTGTACAGCTTAGAGGTATCAGTATGTCTGTATTTTTTTTAAAGTCTTGTCCTTATTAATGAATTATTATATTTATTTTCCTAATTTAATTGGTAAGGGTTCGCCCGACGGGTCTAGGGGAGGATGTCGGGTGCCCGCACGGCTTAACCAGATTTCGGGTCGTGTCAGTATGTCCAAACACAGGTTCCAAAAATAATTTTCTAATTTAACTTCAAAATTTTTTATTTTTTCAAGTTTCAACCAAATCTATGTCAAATTGTTTGCTAAGATTCTTTTCCTATTCATCGTTTTAACTAAAAGGCTGTTACAAAGCTACAATGAATGAAATATCAGAACAAAATAAGGGTAACGTGTTTTATAAAACTACTGCACAGGTAAAACTCTTTATCTAATTCCCAGTTGGTCTCTAAAATTCTAAGTCTCTTTACTTTTATTGAGACGATTATTGGGATGATCTGTTAGCAAATAAATCCAGAAATAAAAAAAACTAATTTGACAGGCTTTGATAGAGTAAACTCTATCCTGAAGAAATTTAAGCCTCCCACTTATGTTGCTGCAGGGATGCTGGCAGAATTCCTCCAGGATTTACTGACACGACCCGAATTTCGGCTAGGCGGTGTGGGCACCCAACATCCTCCGCTAGACCCGTCGAGCAAACCTTTACCAATTAAATTAGAAAAATAAATATAACAATTCATAGATAAGGACAAGACTTAAAACAAAAACACAGACATACTAATATCTGTAAGCTGTACAAAAAAAAAAATTACAGCTGACTACCAATCATACTAGGTTTAGGGCTATCTAGACTAGACATCTAAGAGTACAAAAGGAGACGGATACCTCCTGAAGGGAGCAAATTGCAACTGAAATAATATACATAAAACTGGTGACCATCCTGAATAAAACCTGGCTCACCCTGACACATATAGCCGGAAACACGTATGAAACCATAAACTCAACTAGGGATACGAGCCAGAAACATATCAACAAATAAGCAATGCACATATAAGCAGGACAGTAGTCATGTACCGTAAGTCTACACAATGGTATGAAATGAGATGAAATGAAATTAACTGTGATGCAAAGGGTCACATGTGCCAGGTAAAACCAACCAGAAGCGGAATACTCCTGCATTCGAGGGGAATCCAATCTAATAACCAACTGGAGCGGAATACTCATGCTCCTGGGGCGGAATACTCCTTCACTCTCCTAGGGCGGAATACTCCTGCACCCGATATAATGCAAACCAGAGGCGGAATACTCCTGCACTCTCCTGGGGTGGAATACTCCTGCACCCGATATAATGTAAAACTGAGGCAGAATACTCCTACACTCAATATCTGACATAAGAGCGGAATACTCCTGCTCCTGGGGTGGAATCCTCCTACCCTCAATATGATACAATGGAGCGGAATCCTCCTGCTCCTGGGGCGGAATACTCCTGCACCCAATGATATGCAATGTAATGCATATGAATGACATATAATGCATATGAATGCAATGTGATGCAATAATAACCCTTCACCGGCGCGGGACTCTCATCGACAGCCGGGAGGTAGATGCCAACTCACAGCCAGAGTACAATGCTCAAATCCTCAATGCAATACCAACAACAAGACATAACATATAATATACAATGTAAATCCAAAGCTAAGGCGTAATGAGTACGCCTATCGGCAGCTACACACATAAGGAACACGTGGTAGAAAATCCACGAGGCCAGGTGCCTCCAAAGAAATGGATATAAACACTTACCTTGTTACAAAGTTAGCACAGTTACTCAAAAACCGCTTTATCCTTTGGATTTGCTGTTAAACGATCTTGCTGTATTTAATAAGATATCAAATAAGGCTAAAGGCTTCATTCCCCACATCTTAGGGTATTCCGGTTAGGAACCTGATACCCTATTCGCATACGCAATGCGCAGGCCAGGCCTATATTCAAGATTTAAGGTCACATAACCAAACCCTAAATAAATTATATTTATATGTTGTGTATAACTCACTGAGTATGAATATATAATTAATTACATTATCGGGGTCTATTTGACCCTTTAAACTATTAATTGAACTTATTAGGATGATGTCTAATATCCCAATTTAAACACACGTAATAAAATTAAATAATGCATTAAGATCTTTACCTGAATGTTTCAGGGTAAAAATTCTACTTTTCTCCGGCTCTTTTCTCATTTTCTAGCATTTTTTTCTGCGTGTTTTCCATTTTGTTTCTCTGTTTCTTCCTGTTTCTCATTTTCTAAGCTTCAAAATGAAGCTGCAGATATATATATCCCTCTAGCCCAACGCCATGACACGCTCTTTTTTCTTTCTTTTCCTTTTTTGTCTTTTTGTCTTTTTCTTTTCTTTTATTTTCTTTTCTTTTCGTGACGGAAATTAAAATGGTACCCTACGATATTCGAAATAATTCCAACTTTTGCATACAAGTTATACAAAATATATGTAGCATACTCGCTAAGGCGGATCTCAAATCGGGTTCCCGAAACTCAAGATGTGAATTTAAATGAAAAAAAAGTCAAATTATTTAACTTTTGGCATTTTAGCGGAAACTAGCCGAACAACATCGAAATTCACTTTCGAAAAATCACGAAATTCACTTTCGAAAAATCACAAAATTCACAAATAATCATACGAACCTAATGACGCTTTCGGATTTTGAATCGGAGCTCATTCACCAAAACCGAGCCTGAAAATCTCTTTTTAATATTTATTGACAATAAAAACTGCAACCTTCTTCCGATGCCTACCAAACGAGGTATGATTTAGCTCAAATTTTACAGATAGGTCCTAATGGACCTTACGAATATTTTAAAATTTTCGGCACACCAATCGGAGTCCTAACATCCGAAACAACTAACCGAGGTCGTTTCATTCTCCTCCACTTAAACTCTCGTTCGTCCTCGAACAAGCCTAAGTCTAAAGCAAGATTCACGCTGATAACAAAAGAACTTGCATGACCTTCATAAGCTACTCCACAGATATTATCTCATTATTGAAGAATCAGAATTATAACACGAACACCGAACTCTTGGAATAAAACATATCTGGATAATATGATAACACCATTTCACCGCTTATTTTGACAAAGCTGATCCTTCCTCGATTATGAGAAGAGAGTTTTACATTTTTGAAGCAAAGATACACGGAACTCTGGATGGATTAACATGATTCTGCCGATAATTACCTCTTCGATATACCTTTCGATATAGAACATGTCGATGGAACTAAGAATTAGCTCATGCTTGATACAATAGGGGAAGCTTTTGGAGTACCTTTTCACTACTCACTATAGAAGATTTGATGCAAGCTATATTATTTTTACGATCACACTATGCAACATCTCAGTTGATTTTAGTGTTATTCCGCCAGCTCCTTGTGGGAATGTAGTTACTCATATCCTAATGTATGTCAAAGGTTCATCTGAACAAGGTCTATCGTATAAGGATAAGGATCATGCAACTACTACTGGATAGTATGATGTAAACCAAGAATGATCTTCAGACTGAACATCTACCTCAGGGTATTGTCTTTGAATTGGAATTATTATGACTTGAAAAAAAGTAAATATAAAAGAGACATGTAGTTGGACCTTCAGCTGAGGCAGAATACCAGCAACAAAGTTGATTACATGCGCACTTATAACCCTAAAGTAAATTCTCAAACAATTGAGGTGTGAAGGAGATATACCAATGATAGACGGACGACAAGCTGGACGAGACCTTTAACTCTAAATTTCCATGAAGTAAAAAAAGCGTCAGTATGAGGATCCAGTTCTAGTTGAATACAGACAGATAGCTAGAAGAAAACTGGAGTAGCCATATAGAGTTACTACTGATGGTGTTCTCATGTATAAAGATAGACTTTGTGTTCCTGATGTTGCAGATTTACGTGGACAGATTATGATAGAGGCACATTATCCAAATACACTGTTCATCCAGGATCGACTAAGATGTACCGTGATCTTAAGAATATTTATTGGTGGAACAGAATGAAGTGTGACATAGCAGAATTTGTGGTTCAATGTTCTAATTGCCAGCAAGTTAACGTCATGTCATCTTTTCAGACTTTACGCTTTCAGCAGATAGGTATATATCAGGTTGCCAGCTTATCTCTGGCATTAATAGATTATTAGTGGGTTTAGCAATGATCGACACTCATTGTAGGTTTCTATCGTGTCCCTAGGTAGGGTCATGACAAAAGTGGTATCAACGCCTTAGAGATTTAGTATTACCATTCAATATTTGGAGGAAGACTCATCCACTTAAAGCACAAACTCATGCAGCTATTTGAATAGAAATAACCATCCTCGCACAGTCTGCTGGACTAAAAAAAGATTTAGCTAAAAGCTGAACGTAGGCAGACCTAAGCTACCAACTACCCTTTCGAGTTGCCAAACAACTGCAACTCTCGAGTTCACTACTCTCAAACCTTTACCACAAGCACCACCGCTCGATAGCTCAATTCACGGGTCGGACTACACTCTCCATTACATTTAGTAGTCTTGAAACACAACTATGTGCATTCCCGGCTACCTTAATGCATACTCTGGCTCAACACAGGGAACATCACAAGCGGCTACTAATTGCCCAAGCTCACTTTTTTCGGACGAGGAAGAAATGATAATAGATCGAGGATAGAAATAATTAGAGCTTCAGGAAGCTCATCTTCTTACTGCTTGGCTACCAGAGCTAGGCTACTTCCGAGTCAGGCAAGCCAAAGAAATGCAATTAAAGAAATAGACATTAAATGAGCTTTATGAAACAAAATCTATGTCAATTTAACCTCCCTATAAAAAGGAAACTCTGACAATTTACTAAAAACCCTTTTATAACCCATATAAGCTCATGGGATAACATGACTTTACTAGCGTTTTGAACCAAGAGGAGATACATAGATCGAATATTACTTACTAATCACTTTGCACCGGAAGAAACGATAACACTTTCTGATGGTGATGAATTAGGATCTCATTATCCTACTAACATTGAATTTCGAGGAGAGAGGTAAATTGAATTGACATAATAACAGAAGGTGGCGTAACAAGATGCCAAGAAGACAATACCGACACTCACTCCCAAATCTCTCACATTTAAATCAGATAAACTAGTAGGGTCGCACAAATGCCCTGAATATATCATAATAGATGCTCACCCCTCGATCGCAATCGATTCTTAATAGAAACAATATCCAGGAAAACCATAGAAACATGATATAACAAACTATTTCCAAATCGATCGAAAGAATCAAATCTTACTTACATTTAAGAGAGGAAGAAATCTCAGGGTCTACTATATCGGATAACTCAGCATCCCATCAGACAAGCAGTTCATAGAACAGCCTCTGCAGCTGAGTTGAGCCACTACCTGACAATCACTTTCGAAGAACCACTGCCACCACACTCTCAACCTCTACTGGATGATGGCATTTCTCTTGCTAATTGAGATCTATATGAAATCCCCTGCGACTGCGCATATGCCTGATGATGAGAGAAAAGACGACTGCCTACTTACCGCAATAGAGAAAAACTACTCAAAGGATAACCAGCCTAACAACAATGATAACACCTTTTCACTGAAAAACGGAAGCTGGACAGATTGTTGATAGCTACAAAGAGAAAGTTGAATCTAATCTTGATGAACTACTCGCACACTCTGAGAATCACGATCTACAAGCTGAGATAACTTGGTAGGTGACCTCCTAAAATAACCAAAACTCTAACCTTCAAATGAGGTAACATGGTTGCCCACCAGGGTCGTGGGACCTCTTGCTTTCCCGCTTTAACTTATGGTATGCCTCGAACCTTCGGGCAATATCAACAACAACATCAAATGAAATCCTGACCTCAATCTCTCGAGCCATCTGGGATCTCAAGGAAAAAGAAAGGTCATAAATAAATCTTTGAATCTCTCGAAAGGCTCATAGACTAGTTCTAATGCATATTCAGCCATTCTATAGAATTCAATCTCATATTCTGAAGCACCAACAGGCTAACTGACAGGCTACCGTGTCCAATCCACTCAAACTGCCAACACTTTTCATCTCGCTCGCTACTCGAAAGGAACTTTTCCACGGATCTAGAAGAAAAATCGAACAAGGTTAGCTAATAAGAGAGCGGTCCACCAATTCAAGGTTGGACCCCTGAAACTAGAAAAAGAATAATCAACACTATACCGCTCGATATAATCAAGAGCCTGAAGGATACGCTACATCATTTTATTTTAAAAAAAACTTACACAGGGATTATTTGATGCATGGCCTGAGAACATCAGAAGGTTCAATTGGGTAAAATAATGCAGCCTCTTCGGACACTCGGACCGAGCTATTACTCAGGCTAGCTAACTAGCCAGAATAACTAGAGGCATAACACATGTTGCCTCCGGAACATACTTTACTGCGGCAATATTAAGAACTGGAATAGAAGCTCCTTGAGACCGAACGTCTGCACATGCGGCAACCTGATAAACTACCCACTGAATAATAGGTTTTTACGGTATCTGCGTCACCGAGATTCTCGTGAAAGCATTGTAGAGAGCCAAGGGAACCACAAGGCCCTTCTGCCTTGCCCATCGCGAGCTCGTTCAACTGGGACCTCCGTAACTAGATCGTCAGCATGATCAAAACACTTGGGGCTTCGTCAGTGCTAACCCCAGGCCAGACCACTTCGTCTTGAACTCATACCGTTTGCTGATTTGTCGCAGAAGGGTTCACAATTACCACGAACAAATTAATGAAAATACTTTTGCATCCTAGACCGACGCAAGATCAGAAATGAAGGAAGTGAAACTTCCTAAATGCCATTATAACCTCTCATAGATAAGTACGGACATCTATGTACCCATCAGCGAGACTCTACTAGACACTGTCTTAGTCTGGATAGACACTAAACCGGGCTCTGATACCAACTGACTCGACTTAGATTTTGGCTAGGCCGTGTGGGCACCCGACATCCTCCCCTAGACCCATCGGGTGAACCCTTGCCAATTAAATTTGGAAAATAAATATAACAATTCATAGATAAGGACAAGACTTAAAACAAAAACACAGACATACTGATATCTCTAAGCTGTACAAAAGAAATTACAGCTGATTACCCATCATACTAGGTTTAGGGCTATGCAGACTAGACATCTAAGAGTACAAAAGAAGACATATACCTCATGAAGGGAGCAAATTACAACTGACATAATACACATAAAACTGGTGGCCATCCTGAATAAAAGCTGGCTCACCCTGACAGCTGAAGTCATCTTCGCTCCTGAACAACGTGGCGAACTCAATCCTCGAGCGAGCCTGCCGAAACAAAATAGATAGATAAGAAAAAAACGACAAACAAGGGTGGTTCAAAGGACTTAATAAGTGGGGCAGACTAGCCACCTCAAAGAATAGGATAGCTTGCCAGGGAGAAAAGAAATAGATAGACCAAATTCCTCTTATTTAAATTATTAAAAGGCAGAGTCAGATAATAACCGGAAACACGTATGAAACCATAAACTCAACTAGGGATACGAGCCAGAAACATATCAACAAATAAGCAATGCACATATAAGCAGGACAGTAGTCATGAACCGTAAGTCTACACAATGGTATGAAATGAGATGATATGAAATGAACTGTGATGCAAAGGGTCACATGTGCCCGTAATCCCATCCAGAAGCGGAATACTCCTACATTCGAGGGGAATCAAATCTAATAACCAACTGGAGCGGAATACTCATGCTCCTGGGGCGGAATACTCCTGCACCCGATATAATATAAACCAGAGGCGGAATACTCCTGCACTCTCCTGGGGCGGAATACTCCTGCACCCGATATAATGCAAACCAGAGGCGGAATACTCCTGCACTCTCCTGGGGCGAAATACTCCTGCACCCGATATAATGTAAAGCTGAGGCGGAATACTCCTGCACTTAATATCTGACATAAGAGCGGAATACTCCTGCTCCTGGGGCGAAATCCTCCTACCCACAATATGATACAATGGAGCGGAATCCTCCTGCTCCTGGGGTGGAATACTCCTGCACCCAATGATATGCAATGTAATGCATATGAATGCAATGTGATGCAATAATAACCCTTCACCAGCGCGGGACTCTCATCGACAGCCGGGAGGTAGATGCCCACTCACAGCCAGAGTACAATGCTCAAATCCTCAATGCAATACCAACAACAAGACATAACATATAATATACAACGAAAATCCAAAGCTAAGGCGTAATGAGTACGCCTATCGGCAGCTAAACACGTAAGGAACACGTGGTAGAAAATCCACGAGGCCAGGTGCCTCCAAAGAAATGGATATAAACACTTACCTTGTTACAAAGTTAGCACAGTTACTCAACAACCGCTTTATCCTTTGGATTCACTGTCAAACGATCCTGCTTTATTCAAGAAGCAGAAAACGATATCAAATAAGGCTAAAGGTTTCATTCCCTACATCTTAGGGTAATCGGGCTAGGAACCTGATACCCTATTCGCATACGCAATACGCAGGACAGGCCTATATACAGGGTTTAAGTTCACATAACCAAACCCTAAATAAATTATATTTATGTGTTGCGCATAAGTCACTGAGTATGAATATATAATTAATTACATTATCAGGGTCCATTTGACCCTTTAAACTATTAATTGAACTTATTAGGATGATGTCTAATATCCCAATTTCTACCGTTAAAATATATTCAAACACACGTAATAAACTCAAATAAATGCATTAAGATCTTTATTTGAATATTTCAGGTTAAAAATTCTACTTTTCTCCGGCTCTTTTATCATTTTCTGGTATTTTTTTCTTCTGCGTGTTTTCCATTTTGTTTCTCTGTTTCTTTCTGTTTCTCATTTTATAAGCTTCAAAATGAAGCTGCCGATATATATATCCCTACAGCCCACCGCCATGACACACTCTTTTTCTTTCTTTTCCTTTTTTGTCTTTTTCTTTTTTTCTTTTCTTTTCGTGACGAAAATTAAAGTGGTACCCTATGATATTCGAAATAATTTCAACTTTTGCATACAAGTTATACAAAATATATATAGCATACGCACAAAGGTGGATCTCAAATCGGTTTCCTGAAACTCAAGATGCGAATTTAAATGAACAAAAAGGTCAAATTATTTAACTTTCGGCATTTTAGTGGAAACTAGCTGAACAACATCGAAATTCACTATCGAAAAATCTCAAAAGTCACAAATAATCCTACGAACCTAACAGCACTTTTGAATTTTAAATCGGAGCTCATTCGCCAAAACCGAGCTCGAAAATCTCTTTTTAATATTTATAGACAATAAAAATTGAAACCTTCTTCTGATGCCTACCAAATGAGGTCTGATTTAGCTAAAATTTTATAGACAGTTCCTAATGGACCTTACGAATATTTTAAAATTATCGGCACACCAATCAGAGTCCTAACTTCCGAAACGACTAACCAAGGTCGTTTCATTTACAGAGCCAATGAAATTCAAGTTTCAGCAATTAACTTGAATTTCCCACTTGAACAGAAAGTTATGATTTGTGATAAGCAGTGAGAGAAGAAGAAGAAAGAATAATATTTTGCGTGTCATACGTTTTGGAGATGGAAGGTATTTATAATACCAATTCACGTCTGTACCAATTAACAGACAAACTTTTTTACAACAGGACACTTAATTAAAACCAACAGTCATCTCTTTTGAATTTACAAATTAATAAATAAAAATATTTTTAATAATAAAATATTATTACTAAAAGATGACTGAAATTAATTACTTTCGGGCTAATTAACCCAAGTGCCCAAGTGCCATCTTTAACTAGTTAATACTATAGTCAACCTTTTGGCTTCCCTTCAAAATTTTCCTAAAATATTCAAACAAAGTAAGAGAAGAAGTGTTTTCTTCCTTTCTCTATTTTATCAATGTGGGACAATGTTACTTCTCTATTTTATCAATGTGGGACAAAGTTCCTTCTCTCAAACTACTAAAAGATGATTGAAATTAATTAATTTCGGGCTAATTTAATTAACCCATGGCCCAAGTGTCCAAGTGCCATCTTTGACTATTTAATATTACAGTCAACCTTTTGGCTTCCCTCCAAAATTTTCCTCAAAATAATCAAACCAAGTAAGATAATAAGTGCTTTTAAACACTTCTCCATTTCTCTATTTTATCAATGTAGGACAAAGTTCATTCTCTCAAACTACTAACCATCAAACACTAACTAATCTAAAAATCCCTCACTTAGTTAGTGATTGATGCTGTTTATAAAGATTTATGCATATAGCAGGACTCTTTCGAGTTAAATCTACTACTTGTATAAACTCTCAAAACCTTGTCGAAATTGATGGTTAGAGTAATATCTATTGAACTACAATTCCTTAAAGACAAGATGGAAAAGTTTTATACACATAAACCATACATCACAAATGGTGAATGTCATCCTTACTAATCTTCAGGTATTAGCATTTGTTTATTAAGTATTTTAACCTTTGACTTTTGGAGTGGCACTATTGCGAGGGATGAAGGAAATATAGATTTGAATTTGTGGGAATTGCGGGAATTTTCCGATCCATTGGATAACTGGAAGATTCCTCATGTTGATGGTGTAATAGTCAGCTTCTCATTGATTAATCAAGATAGGTATAATTCCGTGGACCTTAGGGTGAGTGCAGTTTTTTAGTTTTATTTTCTAATTTCTCATTTGTTACATTCTACTAATATTTTATATTTTATTTTGTAGTAAAGTACACTTTTAAGGAGACATGTTGCTCCTGGTGTTCCTATTATACTTGTTGGCGTAGATCAAGGTAATGGAAAAAATTATGGAACATAATCTCCCATTATTTTCAAATTTTATAAATTAAATTTTCTATGTTTCCAAAAATTATTTGAGGTTAGTTTTTAGGATTTTTTGAGAAAACACTTCACTCATAAAACTATAATTTTTTTTAAGTGAATTGTATGTCCAAACAAAAGTTCCAAAATTAATTTTCTAAATTAACTTCAAAATTATTTATATTTTTAAGTTTCAACCAAATCTATGTCCAATTGCTTGCTAAGTTTCTTTTTCCTATTATTAGTTTGAACTAAAAGGCGGTTTTCTTTTAGCTACAAGGAATGAGAGATCCGAACAAAATAAGGCTGGCGTGTTTTATAAAACTACTGCACATGTAAAACTCTTTATCTATTTCTCATTTGGTCTAAGTCACTTTACATTTGTTGTGCAGGGGGAGAAGCTTGTTGTGAAAATTAAAGCAAGAGAGTATATAGAATGTAATACCACCCCAGATTGGAACACATTGGTTGAGACGATTGTTGGGATGATATATTAGCAAATAAATCTAGAAATAAAAAAAGGGATTTGACAGCCTTTGATAGAGTAAACTCTATCCTTAAGGAATTTAAGCCTCCCACTTATGTTGTTGCAGGGATGATGGCAGAATTCCTCCAGGATTTACAAAGCCAATGAAATTCACGTTTCAGCAGTTAACTTGAATTTTCCATTTGAACAGAAAGTTATGATTTGTGATAAGCAGTGGGAGAAAAGGAAGAAAGAATAATACTCTGTGTGTCATATGTTTTGGAGAGGGTGCGTATTTATACAACCAATTAACATCTGTTCCAATTAACCAACTAACCTTTTCACAAAAGGACACTTAATTAAAACTAACAGTCTTCTCTTTTGAATTTACAAATTAATAAATAAAAACATACTTAATAATAAAATATTATTACTAAAAGATGACTAAAATTATTTAATTTTGAGCTAATTTAATTTATTCAATGCCCAAGTGCCCAAGTGCCATCTTTGACTATTTAATACCATAGTCAACATTTTGGCTTCCCTCCAAATTTCCCTAAAATATTCAAACCAAGTAAGACAAGAAGTGATTTTAAACACATCTCCCTTTCTCTATTTTATCAATGTGGGATAAAGTTCCTTCTCTCAAACTACTAACTAATCTAACAATCCTTCAATTAATAGTGATTGATGCTGTTTATAAAGATTTATGCATATAGCAGGTCTCTTTCAATGTGAATCTACTACTTGTTTAAACTCTCAAGACCTTGTCGAAATTGATGGTTAGAGTAATATCTATTCAACTACAATTCCTTAATGATAAGACGGAAAAGCTTTATACACGTAAACCATACATTACAAATGGTGAATGTCATCCTTACTAATCTTCAGGTATTAGCATTTGTTTATTAAGAATTTTAACCTTTGACTTTTGGAGTGGCACTATTGCGAGGGATGAAGGAAATATAGATTTGAATTTGTTGGAATTGCGGGAATTTGCCGATCTACTGGATAACTGGAAGATACCTCATGTTAATGGTGTAATTGTGAACTTCTCCTTGATTAATCAAGATAGCTATAATTCTGTGGACCTTATAGTGAGTGCAGTTTTTTACTTTTATTTTCTAATTTTTCATTTGTTACATTCTACTGATATTTTACCTATTTTTTTAATAGTGGAGTACACTTTTAAGGAGACATGTTGCTCCTGGTGTTCCTATTATACTTGTTGGCGTATATCAAGGTAATGGACAAAATTATGGAACATAATCTCCCATTTTTTCAAATTTTATAAATTAAATTTTCTAAGTTTTCAAAAATTATTTGAGGTTAGTTTTTAGGATTTTTTTCTAAAACACTCATAAAACTATAATTTTTTTAAGTGAATTGTATGTCCAAACATATGTTCAAAAAATAATTTTCTAATTTAACTTCAAAACTTTTTATTTTTTAAAGTTTCAACCAAATCTATGTCCAATTGCTTGCTATGTTTCTTTTTCCTATTATTCGTTTGAACTAAAAGATTGTTTCCTTTTAGCTACAAGGAATGAGAGATCCGAACAAAATAAGGCTGGCGTGTTTTATAAAACTACTGCATATGTAAAACTCTTTATCTAATTCTCATTTGGTCTCTAAAATTCTAAGTCTCTTTACTTTTGTTGTACAGGGGGAGCACCTTGCTGTGAAAATTAAAGCAAGAGAGTATATAGAATGTAATACCACCCCAGATTTGAACACATTGGTTGAGACGACTGTTGGGAAGATCTGTTAGCCAATAAATCTAGAAATAAAAAAAGGGATTTGACAGGCTTTGATAAAGCAAGCTCTATCCTTAAGAAATTTAAGCCTCCCACTTATGTTGCTGCAGGGATGATGTCAGAATTCCTTCAGGATTTACAAAGCCAATGAAATTCAAGTTTTAGAAATTAACTTGAATTTCCCACTTGAACAGAAAGTTATGATTTGTGATAAGCAGTGATAGAAGAAGAAGAAGAAGAAAGATTAATATTCTGTGCATCATACGTTTTGGAGAGGGTAGGTATTTATAATACCAATTCTCGTCTTTTCCAATTAACAAACAAACCTTTTCACAAAAGGACACTTAATTATAACCAACAGTCATCTCTTTTGAATTTGAATTTACAAATTAATAAAAAAAAAAAAATTTAGAATAAAACATTAATACTAAAAATGACTGAAATTAATTAATTTCGGGCTAATTTAATTAACTCAAGGCCCAAGGGTCCAAGTGCCATCTTTGACTATTTAATATTACAGTCAACCTTTTGGCTTCCCTCCAAAATTTCCATAAAATAATCAAACCAAGTAAGACAAGAAGTGCTTTTAAACACTTCTCCCTTTCTCTATTTTATCAATGTGGGACAAAGTTCCTTCTCTCAAATTACAAACCATCAAACACTACAAGAAACGACGCTTATTGTGGCGACAAAAATCGCCACTAAAATTATAAAAGTCGCCACAGAAGACCTTTAGTGGCGACCCTATGGTTGTTGGCTATAATCAGTGGTTGATACTCATTCGTCGCGACTATATTGGTCGCCACAAAAGATATACTTTCAGTGGCAACAGTAATCGCCACAAAAGTTAATCAATATTGCCGCAAAATACCCTTCAAAGAGACGATAGTCGCCACTGAATATCTCTCTTTGGTGGCGAAGCAATGTCGCCACTGAAGGTTTATCTTTTTCGTGGCGACATTAGTTGCCCCCAAATGCCTCACCTTTTGTGTCAACTTTTGTCGCCACTAATATTCACTTACTTTTTGTGGCAACAGGGGATTGCCACCAAAACTAACCTTTTTGTGACACCGAAAGGTCGCCACAATACTCTTTTTTTCGTGACAAAAATAGTCGCTACAATAGTAATTCCCTGTTTTAAAAAAAATTATATATATATATATATATATATATATATATCATATTAGTTGTCAAACAATAATAAAACAACCTATTCATATTGTGCTAAAAAAATATCGAAATAGAATTATACATAATCTTTTCATTGCTAAAAGTCTAAACAAGATTAAAGTAGTTAATACATTATATTGTCATCGCACGTCTTTAATAAAATAGAACATAAAAATTTCTTTAAAATACTCCAAAAACTTCAAACTACTCCAATGTCTTTAAACTGCTTTAATGCAACTTCATTTTCTCATTGTTGAAATTCTCTGTTCCTGTCGTACAAAATATATAAAATGAACAACATTAGTAGATGCATGTATTGAAGAAAATATCTCTACTACTAATGCAACTATAAACAAAGACTAAAAAGTCCAATTTGGTTGACAAGATATGAAAATTAATGTAAAGCAAGGTGAACAAAGATAGACGAAACCTTAACGCTAAAAGACTTAGTCATCACAAAGAGGGACGTTGAAAGAGTTAAAGAAAGACAAGAAAAACATAACAGATAGAGTGGAATCGCTACAAGTAGCATACCGGCAAAAAAACAGTCAAGAACCAATAGCTAAATGTTCAAAATTAACTAAAGAGATCCTGGTTCAGTTATGGTCAAGAGTTAGGGATAGATGAACAATTCATTCTTAATTTATAAGTAAAAGCAGCTAAAATCAGTTTTGACACCTAAATTAATCACATACAAATATGACCAAATCCCATAAGTACAATTCATGCTAAGAACTTCTGTACAATTTCAATTTTAAACTATAACTAAAGATTAGCAAGAATTCAAAGGCAATAGATTAATGTCGCAGGTTCCGCAAAATTTTACAGCAACCAGAAAAGGGCCTATGACAACTAGAACACAACTATTTCCAGGCCATGACTCAGAGAGCAGGCAAGTGAAAGGGAACACAGTTAATGTCCTTTTAGAGTTTAGCCAATATATAAAAATTTAACTCTCAATATATATGTTAAAGATGCTAGAGATTTTTCAATTAGTTACAGAGTTAGTTTCAATATCATCCTTTATGTCATTGACTCTGTTTGAACCAACTTACACCTTTTGGCACATGGGTTGCAAGTGGATTTCAATTTTATATTAACCAACCACTAGAAGCAAATCATTGCTCAAGCTTAGCTAGGATGTCAGTTTACTCATTCTTAGTGTTATAAAGCAAGCATAAATTAAACCTTCCAAGATATAGAAAAAAAATAACAGTGTCGCATACCACCTCAAGTCAAGAACAAATTTTCTATGAAATATTTGAAGGCCAAAGCCATTCATTTGTTGTTCAGTACACCCATATCAAAACAATGTGAAGGTAATCAAGCAAAGAGATTAAATTTTCCAAACGACTTTGATCCGTTATAGTATTATCCGACCATAATATCGTTTTAAGTCTTGGACCACTAATTTTAACCTCAGTGCCACTTGTGTAAGAATCAAAAAACTTTTAACACTTAAAGTTTCCAACTTTGGACAGGTAACGTCCAAATGCTCCAATTGAAAGCAATTCTCAAGGTTTAATTCTTCAAGTACCCGACAACTGACATTTAGACACATTAGTCCACTGCAACCATCAAGATTCAAGGTTTTAAGCAATGGGAAAGATGAATCCATAAACAAATCGTGAAGTGAAGGCTGTTCATACATAATAATGCACGAGAGCGACAATGAGAATAAATTTTTGAACCCATTTTTGAACCCGGTGTTGTAGATTCTAGTTTTGTTGGTCAACAGCCTCTAGAAATACAATTAGTTAACGACCTTACTATTGCTTTAGGTTCAAAATCTCAGGTAAATTCAGACTAGAGAAATTAAACTATGCAGTTATACAAATATTCAATCCATATACATACTTTAACATAAACTAATGGCAGACAATAACAAAAGCACGAAATCTTAAAGTACTCGAAAGAACATGTGAAACGAAACTACTACCCATGTAGAAATAATTTTAGAGTACAAAAAAATTAGTGCTTACCCTTTGTATTGTAACCATCATCGTAGCCATCTGCTCTTGAAACCTTTTGTCAAGTTGTAGATTCATGTGTGTGCGCTCCTCTTCTAGTTTCCTTTGCAACTCAGCACGATCATCTTCTAGCTTCCTTTGTAACTCAAGACGATCATCTTCTAGCTTCCTTTGCAATTCAGCAGCCATTTGTTCTTCTAACTTTCGTTGCAACTCAGCAGCCTGTTCACGTTCTTCTTGTAATTTTCTATTCATTTCAGCTTGCATTTCTTGGCGCATATTTTCCATTGCAGAAGACATACTCGCCTCTAATTCTAACTGCTGCACTCGGCTCTTTTTTGCAGGTCTCTTTCCATACCCTTTCCCACGAACATAGCCAGTTCGTTCACCAAGTACAGTGACTAAAATCTCATCCGCATTCATTGGATTTTCCTCAGATTGTTGTTGCTCCACAATTTCCTGGAGCTGCCCCTGCAATTATGGTTAACTATGATATAAAACAGGCAACATAAAATAAAATAAATAAAAAGACTCAATTTCAATAGATTACATGAATATGTTGCGACTGTGGATCTGACCACACCAGTTCTTCGTTCTCATTCTTATGAGTATGTTGGAGCTCCCAAACTCGATCAGGTTTTGCCTTTTGCCCAGTAACAGGATCTCTCTACATTATATAAAATAGAGGAAACTATTTAAGCACATAATATGACCTGAATAACATGACAAATATATGGATCATTGATGTGGTAACTGAATTTGTACCGTCGATTCTTCCACTTCAGCAAATGACTTTGAGCCACATGAGTGCTTAGTTATTTGTTTTCCCCTGTTCATTTTGTTTCTCTCACTCACGGCCTAAAATTAAATCAATAAATTAAGAACCAATATTAAAAAAGTATTTTTTTTGTGTACTTAAATTACCAAGTTACCTTGAATTCCAGACTTCCAAAATGTCCTAACAGAAAAATCCAATCCTCAGGTGTAACATCTCCCGGCCTATGAGATAATCTCTCTTCATCAGTAGTATAGCGAGAATATTCAGCATGCAATCGAGTCTTCCATGTTCTAAAAAGCCTTTTGATAGTATTGACCACAAGAGCTTGCAATACATGAATATATGTGAGCAATTATTGAATGCTAACTTCAAGAGTTGAAAACTGAAATTTTCACGGTATTCCACCTTCAATGTCTGTGTTATCAAGAGTGTGGTTACCAAAACAAACTGCAGCGAATGAATATGTTTAAGCGCAACCCACTTCTTCCAATGCAAGTTAGACCTATCGGTAGATCTAAGAACACATGGAGAACATGTCGCAACCACTCCCTTCTCAATAGGATCAACCTCAATAATACCAATAACAACACCGGAAATATTAGCTCTAACACCTTGGGAAAGTGATATATACTCTTCCATCTCAATTGCAACTAATGAGGCCTTGTAGTTGGCAATTTTTTCTGAAGTCATCACTACACTTCTACTTTGTTGTTGTGATTAGTTGGAGACCTGAATCATCTGATTTCAGCAACAATGACTATATCAACTACTGTCAAACTATATTATTTTTTTTAATAAAAGCTGCACCAGCAATTCAGTAGATTCAGGAGAAAGAAGCCCGTTACTGTAGGGATATACTGTTCAGCCTGCATACTTCATAAAATAGGATCCTTTATACTTTGTTTTGACAATTTGGTGAGTAAAACTTTATGAATTGATTCATCTATTTATTGTCTTTTTATTCCTACATTCTCCTACCCTTCCTTTAATATGTACTCCAGCTACAGAGAGCTAGGCTAACTAGGAGAACATCCATGTATAAATATCAACTCCTCCATCTCTTTTCTTATGCTGATTGTATTAGCCACAATTCTTTCTATTTTAACTGATGAAACCACAATTCTTTGTATTTTAACTGATGAAACTAAAACAGCTACTCTCTCTACAACCGAGGGAGCCAATAAAAGCAAGCATAGGAAATATAGCATCAACATCCAGTTCTAGTACTACTAGCAGTTCATAGGTGTTAAGGTTTTAGCCACCCAAATTTTGGACCATATTTTATCTCATGGCACATCATATTAATTAATATTACATGTTTGTCTTAAAAGTTATCACGAGTATTGCAGAACATACTAAACAAATTAATATGCTAATTAGTTAACTATAGAAAGATTGAGAGTACTAACCTGCAGGCTATTTTCAGTCTCTGTAGTGGGATCAACACTTTCGACAACAATCCTTGATGATTGTGAGTCAAAAGAAAGTTCTTGACGAGGTTGCCTTGACTGTCTCGTCTCTGAAGGTGCTAATGCTTGTATCCGAGATGCTTGTGGCTGCGACTGTGGTTGAGATGCATGCTCAAGCCTAGTTGTCAATAGTGCATTAGCCCTAAATGATGATGTCGTTGTAGAATTGTCATGTACTCCTCCAGAATTGCCACCTACACGGCCACCTACACCTCGTGCACCTCTACCTCGTCCAAATCCTGTCATTTCCTGCAATATCTCAAGTGCAGGTTGAAAATTACTATTTCTAAAACTACAGCAAAGGATCGTGTCATTATTGAGATTTCTATCTCTTTTTAAACTCAACTAGTGATATATATGTACACTTAGAAGTTTAGAAAAACAATAAAATCAAGTCATAATCACATATAAAAATAAAAAATATATTCCAGTATATTAAACGTAGTAATCGACATAAAGGTTCACTAACTGGAAGAATAATAAGGGGGATAAAAGCTACTGATAAGAATCCTCAAAAAGACACAAGAAAGCTATCTATTTGGTCACTCCATATCCCTATCATCTATGTCAGTTTCCTCTCCATCGTTATCATCAAGTAACTCTTCATCGCTTTTTTCACTCTCAAACGGATCCGTCTCAACATCATTAATGAAACCATCTTCCTCATTATGCACACTTGTCTGAGCTTCAGTCTCATGGTTATAATCAATTATTTGTGGTTCAACATCATCCCTATTTAAAGACACCACAATATCATTTTCTTGATCATCAGTGCGCGGTATATTTATTTCAACTTCCTCTTGTTGATAAGCCTCTTCACTCGGTAATGCTTCATCTTCAGTTTCTACAGAATTAATATCCTTTTCAGGCATATTAAAAAGGTCACGAGGATTTGTCTTTATAACAACAAGCCAATCTTTGTTAGACATGTCGTCTACATAAAATACTTGTTCACACTGAGATGCCAACACAAATGGCTCATTTGTGTTCAAGGCGCAACGAGTATTCACACTTGTGAAACCATATTTGTCAATCTTATATCCTTTTCCTAAGTGAGCAACATCCCACCAATGACACCTGAAGAGGTAAATTTTCTTATTGCCCACATAAGACAACTCGTAAATGTCCTCCAATATGCCATAATACTCTTTTGTTGAGTCTGAATCGTCTCCTCTCACAAGAACTCCACAATTCTGTGTTTTTCTTCTCGACTCAATATCTTTTGTCTGAAATCTAAATCCATTCACCATTAATGTGGAATATCGAAGCACTAATGGTCCAGGACCGAGTGCTAAGCTTATGAGATCATCATTTGCATGTCCTTGTGCAGATAGTTGCAAGATCTGCAAAGACAAACGACACCCTCTTACTAAATAAATTCATTGGATAATCACACAAATATTCAGCATGTCATTTTATTCATCACCTACATGTGCACGAAACCAATCAAGAAAGTCATTGTTATGTCTTCCATTCCTTATAGCACTTTGTCTTTCCATCTCTCTGGTGTGCTCCCTGCATTTTAATAATTGGTTAGTTAAGACAACATAACTAATGTAAAATTATCTTGAAATTATCCAGAAACTTACTCCATGAATGGCCAAATCTCTTCACAATTTTGAAGCACATACATGGATGCTTGTTTCAACTCATCATGAGATAGCGGGGCAGGATCTGAACCACCTTTTGTTCGTCCACTATTTTTAAAGATAGGCATCTCACCATTTGACACAGATTCATCGTCATTCCTAGCTGGTCTATTGAACTTGGTTGAGATATTCTTCAAGTATCGTGAGCAAAATGTAAGGCTTTCTTCTGCCAAATAGCCTTCTGCAATTGAGCCTTCAGGACAAGCATAGTTTCGAACGTATGACTTAAGTATTCGTAGGTACCTGTATATATACAAATAACTCATTAAAAATAATAGTTATTCTAAAACAGTAATGTTGAAATTTATAGGATAAAAAATTACCTCTCAAAAGGATACATCCACCGATATTGAACTGGACCACCAAGCTTTGCCTCTCTTGCCAAATGAATAGGCAAATGAACCATGACATCAAAAAAGGCGGGAGGAAAAACAATTTGAAACTTGCACAATGTGATAGCAATTCCAGCCTCTAAGATATCAAGATCTTCAATTGTCAAGCACTTAGAGCATAAATTCTTAAAAAAATTTCCTATTTCAATAATTGGTTCACTCACTTCTTTAGGCAGCACACCATGAATAGCTAATGGAAAAATGTCTTCCAATAATACATGGTGATCATGACTTTTCAATCCATGTATCTTTTTCTCTTCAACCTTGACACACCTTGAAATGTTTGATGAGAAGGCATCAGGGACCTTCAAATTAGCTAAAAAACTACATACCTTGAACTTCTCTTCTGGGGATAATGCATAGCAGGCTGCCGGTAACAATACATTGTTCCCATCCTCAATTGGATGCAAACCTTGCCTAATACCAAGGTCCACCAAATCATACCTACTTTTTAACGTGTCCTTCGTCTTCCCAACCACATTCATCACAATTGATAAAATGTTCTCAGACACATTTTTTTCTATGTGCATCACATCAAGGTTATGTCGTAATAAAAGAGTCTTCCAATATGGCAATTCAAAAAAAATACTTTTCTTCTTCCAATTGTAAGCATTATTGGGAGCATTACGCTTTCGCTTTTGCCCTTTACCATAAGTCACATTGCCCAACCCTTGCAGTTGCATAAGTACTTCATCACCTGTTAATGGTTTAGGTGCAACTCCCTTTTCCACTTTCCCATCAAATAACCTCTTATTTTTGCGCCATGGATGGTCTGATGGAAGGAAGCAACGATGCCCCATATAACACAATTTTCTACGTAACGAAGTCGATTGTGTATCTTTATGACAACAAGGGCATGCAAATTTTCCTTTGGTTGACCATCCCGAAAGGTTCCCATATGCAAGAAAGTCATTAATCGTCCATATGATAACCGCACGCATCATAAAATTAGATTGCGAGTATGCATCATAAGTCTCTACTCCATCCCATAATTCTTTCAACTCTTCAATCATCGGTTGTAAGTATACATCTATATCATTGCCGGGACATTTAGGACTTGGAATAAGAAGTGTCGTCATGAAATACTGACTCTTCATGCAATCCCATGGTGGCAAATTATACGGAACTAGTACGACTGGCCATATACTATGGTTGGAACTCATGTTCCCATAAGGCTGGAATCCATCGCTTGCTAAACCTAATCGAACATTTCTTAATTCAGCCGAAAAACTGGGATGTTTCTCATCAAATGATTTCCATGCCATGGCGTCAGACGGATGTCGCAAGATACCATCATCAATACGTTCCTCTTTATGCCACCTCATTTTTTTTGCTATCTCTCTTGCCATGTATAATCTTTGAAGTCTTGGTTTGATAGGAAAATGCCGCAAGACTTTATGAGCTACTTTCTTGCCTCCATTCTCTTTCGACTTCCATCTAGACTTACAACATTTAGGACATGATTGTGCATTGGCATTCTCGCGCCAATATAAGATACAATCATTCTGACATGCATCTATTTTGGTGTACCCCAAGCCTAAGTCTCGAAGCACTTTCTTCGCTTCATAAAAAGAATTTGGAACAAATGACTCTACTGGAAGAACTTCTTTAAAGAAGCTTAATAATTCATCCATCGATTTGTTGCTCCAAAACTTTTGTGCATGCACATTTGGCTCTTCATTGCGTTGTGGAAGATTATTCGCATCATCTTTATTCGTATATCCATAAGCATCATGAATCATCCCAGTTATATCATCTTCTTCAGCATTATCATCCTCTACTTCATCATTTCTTATCACAACAAAATTTTCAACTCTTACGAATACCTCTCCATGCAAGTCCCACACTTTATAACTGTCCCAAAAACCATTTCCCAACAAGTCTCTTCTTACTTGAATTTTTGACTTGTACTCCGTATTTCTACACCCTTTACAAGGACATCTGATCACAGTGCTCACATTTGGTTGATTATATGCCCAATTAAGAAAGTTGTCTATTCCTGTAATATATCTTTTATCACATTTATTCTTAATATTCAGCCAACTTTTATCCATAGCTATTTTCTACAAAAAAATTAATCATTAATGAGCAAAAAATGTAAGCGCATCAATAATAAAAACTAACCAGGTTATATAAGCAAGTGTTGAACTCAATGATTCTTATGAGTACAAATTCTAGGATATAATTTTTTAGGAACATAGTAAATGAGAACACATAAGATATTCTCAAAAATAAATAACACCAAAATTTGGTCTTATAGATAACTATATGTGCTTAATATTGTTAACAATTCAGGATTCTTCTATTGTAATATTTTTATTCCTCTTTTTCTCTTGTTTTTTTGGGCGAATACATCTTCCAAAAACTGAATGATGCATAACTCTTGACAAGGAAACTAAATTACAAAGGAAAAAAAAATAAGACGAAAACAATAAGCCACCAATCTCCAAATAATTATTCTAAATTTTAAGGGACAAAACTTACTATTTATCAGCAAAGTGTATCGTCGATACCAAATCAAGATACACTATCAGAATTTTGAAATCACAATCAAATAGAAGAAACAATAATTTTTTTCTTTTGTTAGGGTGCAATAAAAAATAATTCAGAAACTAACAAGCCACTATCAATCAGCGGGAATCACACATCAAAAATAGAGGGGAAAAAACATATTGCCTAAAAAAATCTTAACCGAAACGGAAATCTGATTTGTACACTTACTTCAATTTTGGATTCGTGACTTACTTCCTTGGTTCCTTTGGTTCTTGAAAGGGAATCCGACAGAGAATTTCTTTTCTTATGCTTATATTTGAGAGAATTGTAGTTGCACCAGAGAACCTCTTTCCTTAGTTTTATTTTTTGGGAGAATTGTAATTAGAATAAAAAACTTCTTTCCTTATTGAAAATTGTAGGGTTTTCTATTAGAATTGTAATTAGAATAAAGAACCTCTTTCCTTAGCCTCATAGTGTTTCGCTGAAACTTTAGTGTTACGCGGGAAACTTTTGGTTTTCCCACTTTTTTTTGGATAGTTATTTATTGTTTTATATTTTAAAAAATTCAAATTAATGTATTCTGTGGCGATTAAGCCGCCACAAATTCTTATTTGTGGCGACTATCCATAAGTTGCGACTAAAACTTTTACAATGAAATTTTATTCTTGCAGGGAAGTGAAATTTAGTCATATAGTTGCAAGTATTTGTTGCGACTTAAGCTTATTTGCCACTAAAAGTATATTTTTTATGGCAACTATAATAGCCGCCACCAAAGATATAATTATTTGTGGCGACCGTAGTGAATCGCCACAAAATCACTAACTTTTTGTGGCAACTAATAGAGTCGCTACTGAAATCCGCCACTAAAAATCTCATTTCTTGTAGTGAAACACTAACTAATCTAACAATCCCTCACTTAGTTAGTGATTGATGCTGTTTATAAAAATTTATGCGTATAGCAGGATTCTTTCGAGTAATCTACTACTTGTATAAACTCTCAAGACCTTGTCGAAATTGATTGTTAGAGTAATATCTATTGAACCACAATTCCTTAATGACAAGATGAAAAAGCTTTATACAGATAAACCATATATCACAAATTGTTATTGACATCCTTACTAATCTTCAGGTATTGTGCATTTGTTTATTAAGCATTTTAACCTTTAACTTTTAGAGTGGCACTATTGCGAGGGAGGAAGAAAATATAGATTTTGAATTTGTGGGATTTGCGGGAATTTTTCGATCCATTGAATAACTGGAAGATGCCTCATGTTAAGAGGGTAATAGTCAGCTGCTCCTTGACTAATCAAGATAGCTATAATTCCGTGGACATTAGAGTGAGTGCAGTTTTTAAGTTTTAGTTTCTAATTTCCCATTTGTTACCTTCTACTTATATTTTACTTTTTTTTATACCGGAGTACACTTTTAAGGAGAGATGTTGCTCCTGGTGTTCCTATTATACTTGTTGGCGTAGAACAAAGTAATTGACAAAATTATGGAACATAATCTCCCATTTTTTCAAATTTTATAAATTAAATTTCTAAGTTTTCAAAAATTATCTGAGGTTAGTTTTTAGGATTTTTTGGAAAAACACTTCACTCGTAAAACGCTAATTTTTCTAAGTGAATTGTATGTTCAAACACAGGTTCAAAAAATAATTTTCTAATTTAACTTCAACACTTTTTATATTTTTAAGTTTCAACCAAATCTATGTCCAATTGCTCACTAAGTTTCTTTTTCTTATTCTCCATTTTAACTAAAAAGTTGTTATATTTTAGCTACAACGAATGAGAGATCAGAACAGAATAAGGCTGGCGTGTTTTATAAAACTACTGCACAGGTAAAATTCTTTATCTAATTCCCATTTGGTCTCTAAAATTCTAAATCTCTTTACTTTTGTTGTACAGAGGGAGAAGCTTGCTGTGAAAATTAAAGCAAGAGAGTATATAGAATGTAATACCACCCCAGATTGGAACACATTGGTTGAGACGATTGTTGGGATGATCTGTTAGTAAATAAATCCAGAAATAAAAAAATTGGATTTGACAGGCATTGATAGAGTAAACTCTATCCTTAAGAAATTTAAGCCTCTCCCTTATGTTTCTACAGGGATGATGGCAGAATTCCTCCAGGATTTACAAAGCCAATAAAATTCAAGTTTCAGCAATTAACTTGAATTTCCCACTTAAACAGAAAGTTATGATATGTGATAAGCAGTGAGAGAAGAAGAAGAAAGAATAATATTCTGTGTGTCATACGTTTTGGAGATGGTAGGTATTTATAATACCAATTCACGTCATTTTCAATTAACAGACAAACCTTTTCACAAAATGACACTTAATTATAACCAACAGTTGTCTCTTTTAAATTTACAAATTAATAAATAAAAACAGTTTTAATAATAAAATATTATTACTAAACGATGACAGAAATTAATTAATTTTTGGCTAATTTAATTAACCCAAGGCCCAAGTGCCCCAGTGTCATCTTTGACTATTTAATACTATATTCAACCTTTTGGCTTCCCTCCAAAATTTTTCTAAAATATTCAAACCAAGTGACAGAAGAAGTATTTCTAAACACTTCTCCCTTTCTCTATTCAATCAATGTAGGGGTAAAGTTCCCTCTCTCAAACTACTAACCATCAAACAAAGAATAATCTAACAATCCCTCACTTAGTTATTGATTGTCGTTGTTTATAAAGATTTATGCATATAGCAGGTGTCTTTCGAGTTGAATCTACTACTTGTATAAACTCTCAAGACCTTGTCAAAATTGAAGGTTAGAGTAATATCTATTGAACCAAAATTACTTAATAACAAGACGGAAAAACTTTATACACATAAACCATACATCAAAAATGGTGAATTCCATCCTTACTAAAACCAACAGTCATCTCTTTTGAATTTACAAATTAATAAATAAAAATATTTTTAATAATAAAATATTATTATTAAAAGATGACTAAAATTAATTAATTTCGGGCTAATATAATTAACCCAAGGCCCAAGTGCCCAAGTGCCATATTTGGCTATTTAATATTATAGTCAACCTTTTGGCTTCCCTCAAAAATTTTCCTAAAATATTCAAACCAAGTAAGGCAAGAAATGCTTCTAAACACTTCTACCTTTCTCTATTTTATCAATGTGGGACAAAGTTCCTTCTCTCAAACTTCTAACCATCAAACACTGACTTATCTAACAATCCCTCACTTAGTTAGTGATAGATGATGTTTATAAAGATTTATGCATATAGCAGGTCACTTTCGAGTTGAAACTACTACTTATATAAACTCTCAAGACCTTGTCGAAATTGATGGTTAGAGTAATATCTATTGAACCACAATTCCTTAATGACAAGATGGAAAAGCTTAATACAGATAAACCATATATCACAAATGGTGCATGTCATCCTTACTATTCTTCAGGTATTGAGCATTTGTTTATTAAGCATTTTAACCTTTGACTTTTGGAGTTGCACTATTGCGAGGGAGGAAGAATATATAGATTTGAATTTGTAGAAATTGTGGGAATTTGCCGATCCATTGGGTAACTGGAAGATGCCTCATGTTGATAGGGTAATAGTCAGCCTCTCCTTGAATAATCAAGATAGCTATAATTTCGTGGACCTTAGAGTGAGTGCATTTTTTATGTTTTAGTTTCTTATTTCCCATTTGTTACATTCTACTAATATTTTACCTTTTTTTTTGTGCTGGAGTACACTTTTAAGGAAAGATGTTGCTCCTGGTGTTCCTATTATACTTGTTGGCGTAGAATAAAGTAATGGAAAAAATTATTGAACATAATCTCCAATTATTTCAAATTTTATAAATTAAATTTCTAAGTTTTCAAAAATTATTTGAGGTTAGTTTTAAGGATTTTTTGGAAAAATACTTCACTCGTAAAACACTAATTTTTCTAAGTGAATTGTATGTCCAAACACAGGTTCAAAAAATAATTTTCTAATTTAACTTCAAAACTTTTTATTTTTTATGTTTGCACCAAATCTATGTCCAATTACTTGCTAAGTTACTTTTTCTTATTCTTCGTTTTAAATAAAAACCTGTTATATTTTTGCTACAAGGAATGAGAGATCAGAAAAAAATAAGGCTGGTGTGTTTTATAAAACTACTGCACAGGTAAAACTCTTTATCTAATTCCCATTTGGTCTCAAAATTCTAAGTCTCTTTACTTTTGTTGTACAGAGGGAGAAGCTTGCTGTGAAAATTAAAGCAAGAGAGTCTATAGAATGTAATACCACCCCAGATTTTAACACATTGGTTGAGACGATTGTTGGGATGATCTGTTAGCAAATAAATGCAGAAATAAAAAAAAGGGATTTGACAGGCATTGATAGAGTAAACTCTATCCTTAAGAAATTTAAGCCTCCCACTTATGTTGCTGCAGGGATGATGGCAGAATTCCTCCAGGATTTACAAAGTCAATGAAATTCAAGTTTCAGCAATTAACTTGAATTTCCCACTTAAACAGAAAGTTATGATATGTGATAAGCAGTGAGAGAAGAAGAAGAAAGAATAATATTCTGCGTGCCATACGTTTTGGAGAGGTAGGTATTTATAATACCAATTCACGTTTTTTTCAATTAACAGACAAACCTTTTCACAAAAGGACACTTCATTAAAACCAACAGTCATCTCTTTTAAATTTAAAAATTAATAAATAAAAATATTTTTAATAATAATATATTATTACTAAAAGATGACTGAAACTAATTAATTTCGGGCTAATTTAATTAACCCAAGGCCCAAGTGCCCAAGTTCCATCTTTGGCTATTTAATATTATAGTCAACCTTTTGGCTTCCCTAAAAAATTTTCCTAAAATATTCAAACCAAGTAAGACAAGAAGTGCTTTTAAACACTTTTACCTTTCTCTATTTTATCAATGTGGGACAAAGTTCCTTCTCTAAAACTACAAACCATCAAACACTGTCTAATCTAACAATCCCTCACTTAGTTAGTGATTGATGCTGTTTTTAAAGATTTATGCATATAGCAGGTCAGTTTTGAGTTGAAACTACTACTTGTTTAAACTCTCAAGAACTTGTCGAAATTGATGGTTAGAGTAATATCTATTGAACCACAATTCCTTAATGACAAGATGGAAAAGCTTAATACCGATAAATCATACATCACAAATGGTGAATGTCATCCTTACTAATCTTCAGGTATTGAGTATTTGTTTATTAAGCATTTTAACCTTTGACTTTTGGAGTTGCACTATTGCGAGGGAGGAAGAAAATATAGATTTGAATTTGTGGAAATTGTGGGAATTTGCCGATTCATTGGGTAACTGGAAGATGCCTCATGTTGATAGGGTAATAGTCAGCTGCTCCTTGATTAATCAAGATAGCTATAATTCCGTGGACCTTAGAGGGAGTGCAGTTTTTAAGTTTTAGTTTCTAATATCCCATTTGTTACCATCTACTATTATTTTACTTTTTTTTTTTTTGTACTGGAGTACACTTTTAAGGAGAGATGTTGCTCCTGGTGTTCCTATTATACTAGTTGGCGTAGAACAAAGTAATGGACAAAATTATGGAACAGAATCTCCCATTTTTTCAAATTTTATAAATTAAATTTGTAAGTTTTCAAAAATTATTTGAGGTTAATTTTTAGGATTTTTTGAAAAAAAACTTCACTCGTAAAACTCTAATTTTTCTAAGTGAATTGTATGTCCAAACAAAGGTTCAAAAAATAATTTTCTAATTTAACTTCAAAACTTTTTATTTTTTTAAGTTTCAACCAAATCTATGTCCAAGTGCTCGGTAAGTTTCTTTTTCTTATTCTTCGGTTTAACTATAAAGTTGTTATATTTTAGCTACAACGAATGAGAGATCAGAACGAAATAAGGCTGACGTATTTTATAAAACTACTGCACAGGTAAAACTCTTTATCTAATTCCCATTTGGTCTCTAAAATTCTAAATCTTTTTACTTTTTATGTACAGGGGAAGCTTGCTGTGAAAATTAAAGCAAGAGAGTATATAGAATGTAATACCACCCCAGATTGGAACACATTGGTTGAGACGATTGTTGAGATGATCTTTTAGCTAATAAATCCAGAAATAAAAAAAGGGATTTGACAGGCATTGATAGAGTACTCTATCTTTAAAAAATTTAAGCCTCCCACTTATGTTGCTGCAGGGATGATGGCAGAATCCTCCAGGATTTACAAAGCCAATGAAATTCAAGTTTCAGCAATTAACTTTAATTTCCCACTTAAACAGAAAGTTATGATTTTTGATAAGTAGTAAGAGAAGAAGAAGAAAGAAATATATTCTCGGTGTCATACATTTTGGAGAGGGTAGGTATTTATAATATCAATTCACGTATTTCCCAATTAACAGATAAACCTTTTCACAAAAGGACACTTAATTAAAACCAACAGTCATCTATTTTAAATTTACAAATTAATAAGTAAAAATATTATTAATAATAAAATATTATTACTAAAAGATGACTGAAATTAATTAATTTTGGACTAATTTAATTAACCCAAGGCCCAAGTGTCATCTTTGACTATTTAATATTATAGTCAACCTTTTGGCTTCCCTCCAAGTGAGAGAAGAAGTGCTTTTAAACACTTCTCATTTTCTCTATTTAATCAATGTGGGGAATAGTTCCCCCTCTCAAACTACTAACCATCAAACACTGAATAATCTAGCAATCCCTCACTTAATTATTGATTGATGTTGTTCATAAAGATATATGCATATAGTAGGTCTTTTTCGAGTTGAATCTACTACTTGCATAAACTCTTAAGACCTTGTCAAAATTGATGGTGAGCGTAATATATATTGAACCACAATTCCTTAATAACAAGACGGAAAAACTATATACACATAAACCATACATCAAAAATGGTGAATTCCATCCATACTAAAACCAACAGTCATCTCTCTTGAATTTACAAATTAATAAATAAAAACATTTTTAATAATAAAATATTATTATTAAAAGATGACGTAAAATTAATTAATTTTTGGCTAATTTAATTAACCCAAGGCCCAAGTGCCATATTTGACTATTTAATATTATAGTCAAGCTTTTGGCTTTCCTCAAAATTTTTCATAAAATATTAAAATTAAGTAAGACAAGAAGTGCTTTTAAACACTTCTCCCTTTCTCTATTTTATCAATGTTGGAAAAAGTTCCTTCTCTCAAACTGCTAACCATCAAACGCTAACTAATCTAACGATCCCCCACTTAGTTAGTGATTGATGCTTTTTATAAAAATTTATGCATATAGCAGGTCTCTTTCGATTTGAATCTGCTCTTGTATAAACTCTCAAAGCATTGTCGAAATTGATGGTTAGAGTAATATCTATTGAACCACAATTCCTTAATGATAAAACGGAAAAGCTTTATACAGATAAACCATACATCACAAATGGTGAATGTCATCCTTACTAATTTTCAGGTATTGAGCATTTCTTTATTAAGCATTTTAACCTTTGACTTTTGGAGTGGAACTATTGGGAGGGACGAAGAAAATATAGATTTGAATTTGTGGGAACTGCGGGAATTTGCCGATCCATTGGATAACTGGAAGATACCTCATGTTGATGGTGTAATAGTCAGGTTTTCCTTGATTAATCAAGATAGCTATAATTCTGTGGACCTTAGAGTGAGTGCAATTTTTAAGTTTTATTTTCTAATTTCCCATTTGCTACATTCTACTAATATGTCACTTTTTTTTTTTTTTTTTGTAGTGGAGTACACTTTTTAGGAGACATGTTGCTCCTGGTGTTCCTATTATACTTGTTGGCATAGATCAAGCTAATGGACAAAATTATGGAACATAATCTCCCATTTTTTCAAATTTTATAAATTAAATGTCTAAGTTTCCAAAAATTATTTGAGGTTAGTTTTTAGGATTTTTTTGTGAAAAACACTTCACTCGTAAAACTTTAATTTTTCTAAGTGAATTGTATGTCCAAACGCAAGTTCAAAAAATAATTTTCTAATTCTTACTTCAAAACTTTTTATTTTTTTAAGTTTCAACCAAATCTATGTCCAATTGCTCGCGAAGTTTCTTTTTCTGATTCTTCGTTTTAACTAAAAAGTTGTTATATTTTAGCTACAACGAATGAGAGATCAGAACAAAATAAGGCTGGCGTGTTTTATAAAACAACTGCAGAAGTAAAACTCTTTATCTAATTCCCATTTGGTCTCTAAATTTAAGTCTCTTTACTTTTGTTGTACAGATGGAGAAGCTTGCTGTGAAAATTAAAACATTAGAGTATATAAAATGTAATACCACCCCAGATTGGAACACATTGGTTGAGGCGATTGTTGGGATGATCCATTAGCAAATAAATCTAGAAATAGCAAAAGGGATTTGATAGGCTTTGATAGAGTAAACTCTATCCTTAAGGAATTTAAGCCTCCCATTTATGTTGCTGCAGGGATGATGGAAGAATTCCTCGAGGATTTACAAACCAATGAAATTCAAGTTTCAGCAATTAACTTGAATTTCTCACTTGAACAGAAAGTTATGATTTATGATAAGCAGTGAGAGAAGAAGAAGAAAGAATAATATTCTTTGTGTCATACGTTTTGGAGAGGATAGGTATTTATAATACCAATTCACGTCTGTACCAATTAACAGACAAACCTTTTCACAAAACGACACTTATTTAAAACCAACAGTCATTTCTTTTGAATTTACAAATTAATAAATAAAAATATTTTTAATAATAAAATATTATTACTAAAAGATGACTAAAATTAATTAATTTCGGGCTAATTTAATTAACCCAAGATCCAAGTGCCCGCGCGCCATCTTTGACTATTTAATATTATAGTCAATCTTTTGGCTTCCCTCCAAAAATTCCCTAAAATATTCAAACGAATTAAGACAAGAAGTGTTTTTAAACACTTATCCCTTTTCTCTATTTTATCAATGTGGGATAAAGTTCCTTCTCTCAAACTACTAACCATCAAACACTAACTAATCTAACAGTCCTCACTTAGTTAGTGATTAATGCTGTTTATAAAGATTTATGCATATAGCAGGTCTCTTTCGAGTTGAATCTACTACTTGTATAAACTCTCAAGACCTTCTCAAAATTGATGGGTAGAGTAATATCTATTGAACCCTAATTTCTTAATGACAAGACGGAAAAGCTTTATACAGATAAACCATATATCACAAAAGGTGAATTCCATCTTTACTAAAACCAACAGTCATCTCTTTTGAATTTACAAGTTAATAAATAAAAAAAATAAAAATAATAAATATTATTACTAAAGATGACTAAAATTAATTAATTTCGGGCTAATTTAATTAACCCAAGGCCCAAGTGCCCAAGTGCCACCTCTGACTATTTTATATTATATTCAACCTTTTGGCTTCCCTCCAAAATTTCCCTAAAATATTCAAACTAAGTAAGACAAGAAGTGCTTTTAAACACTTCTCCCTTTCTCTATTTTATCAATGTGGAACAAAGTTTCTTCTCTCAAACTGCTAATGGTTGACACCCAATTTTGTCCCTCCACTTTTTGCAATCTGGCCATATTTAATTAAAAAGTGTCAAGTAATTTTTCAAATAAAATTGCATTAGGTAGCATGCATTGATGTGCGTAACCGCTATTATTAAGCCCCTGTTTCTATTATATTTATCTTAACTGTGGGTACATTACGTAAATACATCATTTGGATTGTTCCTTAAACCATATGATTAGTGTGATTATTTGTACAATTTAGTGCATTACTAGTATCATTTAATGTGACTATTTATATTTAATTAATATTATATGAGCTCGTTTCATTTTATTTGTGATTAAATGTATTTATTCATATTATTGATATTTTTATTATTTTGTCCTAATTAGTCATAGCATTTATTATTAAATATTAGCCAATTATGATTATATATAACTAGATCCTTTATTACAATCTAGCCATTGAACCGCACCCATCTCCAAATCCTCCCCGCTAATCTCGTCCCGGTCCCGTCATTCTTGGCCATTTTCTTGAACTAAAACTTGGCTTGTTCCATTGCATTCCTCCTTTTTTTTTCCATGCTTTCAAATTTGAACTCCTAAAGTGTCATCATTATACTTTGTCCATTCACAATTGTTTTGCCGTTAGTTGAGGCATATTCTTCTTTTTAGTCTATTATACCACAATTTAATATGAGTTTCCTTTTATTTTTTTTATAGTACCAATCTTTATGTCATGTTAATCCTTCTTCCTTATTAGTTTTGATTTATCTTTGACCGCTTACCTTAGTTAACAACGATTTATTGATTTGTATTACAATTAGTTTGGTGACCAGATTCATGATTTGAATATCAATTTTAAATCTTTTTGTGTATAAGCAATGATTTATGGACTTGTATTTTACTTGGTTTCCTGACTAGATTCATGATGCGCCTTAATTTTTGTTCCTCTTATGTGCAAGCAGTGATCTTTTTTCCTATTCTAAATATGGTATACAAGGCTCTAATACTACTATAAATAGTTATGTTTTCATTTTAATTCTCCGGGGGGGGGGGGGGCTTCTCAGAATCTCTATGTCTTTCTCCATTCTCAGTTTCATAATAGACACACTACATTCTCTCTTTTCACATCTTAACCACTTACATTACTCTTCTTTAATATTAGTCTTCTTTGTTTTGCTTTGAGCCAAAGTAAGGCAATCTTTTGAATCATTCTACCTCCAGCTTTTGCTATTTTTTTCCAAAGGTTAGTTCATGTACTATTAAATATTGTGTTGATATGTGTTCGGGCATGTCAAGTTGATTATTTATCTTATCGCTTGCTCGCTAATCGGTGATGAAATATTCTTTGCATATATTACTGCCTAGACTCCTCTTTGTAGTCACTAACTTTTACCTTGCAGGGAAAAGTGCTCAGACAAAGTACACATTCTTTTTGGTACTAATCATAATTTTGCATGGTTGTTATATGCTGAAAATTCATGTGAAAGTTATGCTATTTCTGTAATTAAATTTCTAGAAATTGCACCACTTTTGTCACGTGGCTGAAACTGAAAACCTGAAAGTCCAGTTAGACTATTTATGTGGATTTTATAATCCAAAAACCAAGACTATTTTTTGGTAAGGCTAAAACCTGCCGGATAACTTAAAACAAGACTATTTTTTGCAAAATTCCTAAAAGCTGAAGATTTAATTTAGAACAGAACTATTTTTTTTTTTAATTTGAAAAGATGTCCTAACGGTTTTTTTCAAGCAAACTCATTTTTATAAATTTCTCCAAGTTAAATAATAGCTTGTGAGGGGTTTAAGACTTTGGAGGTCAAGTCTTTAAAAAGTTATATTATTTTTCTTATTGAATTATAATATCAATATTTCCTAAATGTCATGCTAACCACATATTTGATTTCTATATATATATATATATATATGTATGTATATATACACACACATATATACATATATGCATGTTTACTATTTGTATTAATATTTTTTTTATATCAACTCTTCACTTAATATAGACATATCCTTATTTGCTTAATAAGTTACTATTTGCTCCATGTGTTATATACTCAACTACATGTATATTCAATTATAAATATATATCTTTCTTATTTCAAACCAAAATTATTTTAAATGCGGCCTCACACTAAAGTTGCCACTGAAGTTAAAGGCATATGACCAACAATATCACAATGCCATCCTTTAGTGGCGCACATATTTTTATATTATATATTTCCTCCTTGTTTCATCATCTAAAAGTCGACTACGTTAAAATGAAAATGTTTGTTTATTAAGTTCAATTTTGTGATTAGAGGCTGTATGTGCAATATGACTAATATTTAGGACTACCTCTAGAAAGCATTGGATTGTTGCACTCCGTAAACTTGTTTCAGTGAGCTTAAACATTTACGGTAATGTCATGTAGTTGAGACCTTATTTAGATTTTGGTCACTTCTTTAAGAATTAGACGACCCTGATCTTTACCTGTATTAAAATCTATCCTGCTTGATTTACTTTAATTTATATGCGCCTATATTTGCTTATATTTTTGCTAAATTACACGTTTAAACCCAAATATAGAAATCGGCCGGGAACCATATTTGTGGAACTTAGGAGGTGCTTAACCCCTTCCTTCTAGGTTAACTTGAACACTTACCTGAATCTCTGATTAGTAGACCAAACCCGGAGTTATTTTAAATTACATAGAAAATGCTTTAGGTGACCTAATACGCATAGATAAATTTATTAGGTGGCGACTCCAAACGAGTTACCCCAAGTCGAAAACCACTTACTTGCTTAAAGTGGGGTGCGACACTAACCATCGAACACTGACTAATCTAACAATCACTCACTTAGTTAGTGGTTGATGCTGTTTATAAAGATTTATGCATATAGCAGATCTCTTTCGAGTTGAATCTACTACTTGAATAAACTCTCAAGACCTTGTCGAAAATTGATGGTTAGAGTAATATCTATCGAACCACAATTTCTTAATGACAAGACGAAAAAGCTTTATACTGATAAATCATACATCACAAATGGTAAATGCCATCCTTACTAATCTTCAGGTATTGAGTATTTGTTTATTAAGCATTTTAACCTATGACTTTTGGAGTGACACTATTGCGAGAGAGGAAGAAAATATAGATTTGAATTTGTGGGAATTGCGAGAATTTGCCGATCCATTGGATAACTGGAAGATACCTCATGTTGATGGTGTAATAGCCAGCTTTTCCTTGATTAATCAAGATAGCTATAATTCCGTGGACCTTAGAGTGAGTGCAATTTTTAAATTTTATTTTCTAATTTCCCATTTGCTACATTCTACTAATATTT
Organism: Petunia x hybrida; assembly: GCA_037355625.1. NCBI lineage: Eukaryota > Viridiplantae > Streptophyta > Magnoliopsida > Solanales > Solanaceae > Petunia > Petunia x hybrida. The sequence goes on from JBBBVM010000045.1 coordinate 976,940, forward strand.
CACTTTTTTTTTTGTAGTGTTGTACACTTTTAAGGAGACATGTTGCTCCTTCTGTTCCTATTATACTTGTTGGCATAGATCAAGGTAATGGACAAAATTATGGAACATAATCTCCCAATTTTTTAAATTTTATAATTTAAATTTTTAAGTTTCCAAAAATTATTTGAGGTTAGTTTTTAGCATTTTTTTAGCAAAACACTTCACTCATAAAACTCTAATTTTACTAAGAGAATTGTATGTCCAAACACAAGTTCAAAAAATAATTTTCTAATTTAACTTCAAATTTTTTTATTTTTTTATGATTAAACCAAATCTATGTCCAATTGCTTGCTTAGTTCTTTTTTTCCTATTCATCGTTTTAACTAGAAGGCTGTTATACTTTAGCTACAACGAATGAGAGATCAGAACAAAAAAGGCTGGCGTGTTTTATAAAACTACTGCACAGGTAAAACTCTTTATCTAATTCCCATTTTGTCTCTAAAACTCAAAGTCTCTTTACTTTTGTTGTACAGGGGGAGAAGCTTGCTATGAGAATTAAAGTTGGAGAGTATATAGAATGTAATGCCACTCCAGATTGGAACACATTGGTTGAGGCGATTGTTGGGATGATTCGTTTGCAAATAAATCCAGAAATAGCATAAGAGATTTGACAGGCTTTAATAGAGTAAACTCTATCCTTAAGGAATTTAAGCCTCCCATTTATGTTGCTGCAGGGATGATGACGGAATTTCTCGAGGATATACAAACCAATGAAATTCAAGTTTCAGCAATTAACTTGAATTTCTCACTTGAACAGAAAGTTATGATTTGTGATAAGCAGTGAGAGAAGAAGAAGAAAGAATAATATTCTGTGTGTCATACGTTTTGGAGAGTATAGGTATTTATAATATCAATTCACGTATGTACCAATTAACAGACAACCATTTTCACAAAACGACACTTAATTAAAACCAACAGTCATCTCTTTTGAATTTACAAATTAATAAATAAAAACATTTTAATAATAAAATATTATTACTAAAAGATGACTGAAATTAATTAATTTCGGGCTAATTTAATTAACTGAAGGCCCAATTGCGCACGTGCCATCTTTGACTATTTAATATTATAGTCAACCTTTTGGCTTCACTCAAAAATTTCTCTAAAATATTCAAACAAAGTAAGCCATGAAGTGTTTTTAAACACTTCTCCTTTTCTCTATTTTATCAATGTGGGACAAAGTTCCTTCTCCCAAACTGCTAATCATCAAACACTGACTAATCTAACAATCCCTCACTTAGTTAGTGATTGATGTTGTTTATAAAGATTTATGCATATAGCAGGTCTCTTTCGAGTTGAATCTAATACTTGAATAAACTCTCAAGACCTTGTCAAAATTGATGGTTAGAGTAATATATATTGAACCACAATTTTTTAATAACAAGACGGAAAAGCTTATACAGATAAACCAAACATCTCAAATGGTGAATTCTATCTTTACTAAAACCAACAGTCATTTCTTTTGAATTTACAAATTTATAAATAAAAATATTTTTAATAATAAAACATTATTACTAAAAGATGGCTGAAATTAATTAATTTCAGACTAATTAAATTAACCCAAGGCCCAAGTGCCCAAGGGCCAACTTTGACTATTTTATATTATAGTCTACCTTTTGGCTTCCTTCCAAAATATCCCTAAAATATTAAAACGAAGTAATACAAGAAGTGCTTTTAAACACTTCTCCATTTCTCTATTTTATACATGTGAGACAAAGTTCCTTCTCTCAAACTGCTAATAATCAAACACTGACGAATCTAACAATCTCTCACTTTGTTAGTTATTGATGCTGTTTATAAAGATTTATGCATATAGCAGGTCTCTTTAGAGTTGAATCTACTACTTGTATAAACTCTCAAGACCTTGTCAAAATTGATGGTTAGAGTAATATCTATTGAAACACAATTTCTTAATGACAAGACGAAAAAGCTTTATACAGATAATCCATACATCACAAATGGTGAATTCCATCTTTACTAAAACCAACAGTCATCTCTTTTGAATTTACAAATTTATAAATAAAAATATTTTTAATAATAAAATATTATTACTAAAAGATGACTGAAATTAACTAATTTCGGACAAACTTAATTAACCCAAGGCCCAAGTGCCCAAGTGCCACCTTTGACTATTTTATATTATAGTCAACCTTTTGGATTCCCTCCAAAATTTTCCTAAAATATTCAAACGAAGTAAGACAAGAAGTGCTTTTAAACACTTCTTCCTTTCTCTATTTTATCAATATGGGACAAAGTTCCTTCTGTCAAATTACTAACCATCAAACACTGACTAATCTAACAATCCCTCACTTAGTTAGTGATTGATGCTGTTTATTATGATTTATGCATATAGCAGGTCTCTTTCGAGTTGAATCTACTACTTGTATAAACTCTCAAGACCTTGTCAAAATTGATGGTTAGAATAATATGTATTGAACCACAATTTCTTAATAACAAGACGAAAAAGCTTTATACAGATAAACCATACATCACAAATGGTGAATTCCATCTTTACTAAAACCAACAGTCATCTCTTTTGAATTTACAAATTTATGAATTAAAACATTTTTAGATGACAGAGATTAATTAATTTCGGGCTAATTTAATTAACCCAAGGCCCAAGTGCCCAAGTGCCACCTTTGACTATTTTATATAATAGTCAACCTTTTGGCTTCCTTCCAAAATTTCCCTAAAATATTCAAACGAAGTAATACAAGAAATGCTTTTAAACACTTCTCCCCTTCTCTATTTTATCAATGTGGGACAAAGTTACTTCTCTCAAACTGCTAATCATCAAACACTGACTAATCTAACAATCCCTCACTTTGTTAGTGATTGATGCTGTTTATAAAGATTTATGCATATAGCAGGTCTCTTTCGAGTTGACATTTTTAGTAATAATGTAACGAAGTAATACAAGAAATGCTTTTAAACACTTATCCCCTTCTCTATTTTATCAATGTGGGACAAAGTTACTTCTCTCAAACTGCTAATCATCAAACACTGACTAATCTAACAATCCCTCACTTTGTTAGTGATTGATGCTGTTTATAAAGATTTATGCATATAGCAGGTCTCTTTCGAGTTGACATTTTTAATAATAAAACATTATTACTAAAAGATGACTAAAATTAATTAATTTCGGACTATTTTAATTAGTCCAAGGCCCAAGCGCGCAAGGGCCACCTTTGACTATTTTATATTATAGTCAACCTTTTGGCTTCCTTCCAAAATTTCCCTAAAATATTCAAACGAAGTAATACAAGAAGTGCTTTTAAACACTTCTCCCTTTCTCTATTTTATCAATGTGGGACAAAGTTCTTTCTCTCAAACTGCTAACCATCAAACACTGATTAATCTAACAATCGCTCACTTAGTTAGTGATTGATGCTGTTTATAAAGATTTATGCTTATAGCAGGTCTCTTTCGAGTTGAATCTACTACTTGTATAAACTCTCAAGACCTTGTCAAAATTGATGGTTAGAATAACATCTATTGAACCACAATTTTTTAATGACAAGACGGAAAAGCTTTATTCAGATAAACCATACATCACAAATAGTGAATTCCATCTTTACTAAAACCAACAGTCATTTCTTTTGAATTTACAAATTAATAAATAATAAAATTTTAATAATAAAACATTATTCTAAAAGATGACTGAAATTAATTAATTTCGGGCTAATTTAATTAATCCAAGGCCCAAGTGCCCAAGTGCCACTTTTGACTATTTTATATTATACTCAACCTTTTGGGCTCCCTCCAAAATTTCCCTAAAATACTCAAACCAAGTAAGACAAGAAGTGCTTTTAAACACTTCTCCCTTTCTATATTTTATCAATGTGGGACAAAGTTCTTTCTCTCAAACTGCCAACCATCAAACGCTAACTAATCTAACAATCCCCCACTTAGTTAGTGATTGATGCTGTTTATAAAGATTTATGCATATAGCATGTCTTTTTTGAGTTAAATCTATTACTTGTATAAACTCTCAAGACCTTGTCGAAATTGATGGTTAGAGTAATATCTATTGAACTACAATTCCTTAATGACAAGACGGAAAAACTTTATACAGATAAACCATACATCACAAATGGTGAATGTCATCCTTACTAATCTTCAGGTATTGAGCATTTGTTTATTAAGCATTTTAACCTTTGTCTTTTTGAGTGACACTATTGCGAGGGAAGAAGGAAATATAGATTTGAATTTATGGGAATTGCGGGAATTTGCTGATCTATTGGATAACTGGAAGATACCTCATGTTGATGGTGTAATAGTCAGTTTTTCCTTTATTAATCTAGATAGCTATAATTCCGTGGACCTTACAGTGAGCGCAATTTTTAAGTTTTTTTTCTAATTTCCCATTTGTTACATTCTACTAATATTTTACTTTTTTTTGTAGTGGAGTACACTTTTTAGGTGACATGTTGGTCCTGGTGTTCCTATTATAGTTGTTGGCATAGATCAAGGTAATGGACAAAATTATGGAAGATAATCTCCCATTTTTTCAAATTTTATAAATTAAATTTCTAAGTTTCCGAAAATTATTTGAGTTTAGTTTTTAGGTTTTTTTGGAAAAACACTTCACTCATACAACTCTAATTTTTCTAAGTGAATTGTACGTCCAAACAGAAGTTCAAAAAATAATTTTCCAATTTTCACTTCAATATTTTTTTTAAGTTTCAACCAAATCTATGTTCAATTTCTTGCTATATTTCTTTTTCCTATTCTTCGTTTTAACTAAAAGGCTGTTATATTTTAGTTACAATGAATGAGAGATCAGAACAAAACAAGGCTGCCGTGTTTTATAAAACTACTGCACAACTAAAACTCTTTATCTAATTCCCATTTGGTCTCTAAAATTCTAAGTCTCTTTACTTTTGTTGTATAGGGGGAGAAGCTTGCTGTGAAAATTAAAGCAAGAGAGTATATAGAATGTAATACCACCCCATATTGGAACACATTGGTTGAGGCGATTGTTGAGATGATCATTTAGCAAATAAATCCAGAAATAACAAAAGGGATTTGACTGGCTTTGATATATTAAACTCTATCCTTAAGGAATTTAAGCATCCCATTTATGTTGCTGCAGGGATGATGTCAGAATTCCTCCAGGATTCACAAAGCCAATGACATTCAAGTTTCAGCAATTAACTTGAATTTCCCACTTGAACATAAAGTTATGATTTGTGATAAGCAGTGAGAGAAGAAGAAGAAAGAATAATATTCTGTGTATCATACGTTTTGGAGAGGGTAGGTATTTATAATACCAATTCACGTCTGTACCAATTAATTGACAAACCTTTTCACAGAACGACACTTAATTAAAACCAACAGTCATCTCTTTTGAATTTACAAATTAATGAATAAAAACACTTTTTAAATAAAACATTATTACTAAAAGATGACTGAAATTAATTAATTTCGGGCTAATTTAATTAACCCAAGGCCCAAGTACCCAAGTGCCACCTTTGACTATTTTATATTATAGTCATCCTTTTGGATTCCTTCCAAAATTTCCCTAAAATATTCAAACGAAGTAATACAAGAAGTGCTTTTAAACACTTCTCCCTTTCTCTATTTTATCAATGTGGGACAAAGTTCCTTCTCTCAAACTGCTAACCATCAAACACTGATTAATCTAACAATCGCTCACTTAGTTAGTGATTGATGCTGTTTATAAAGATTTATGCTTATAGCAGGTCTCTTTCGAGTTGAATCTACTACTTGTATAAACTCTCAAGACCTTATCAAAATTGATGGTTAGAATAACATCTATTGAACCACAATTTCTTAATGGCAAGACGGAAAAGCTTTATTCAGATAAACCATACATGACAAATGGTGAATTCCATCTTTACTAAAACCAACAGTCATTTCTTTTGAATTTACAAATTAATAAATAAAAAAAATTTTAATAATAAAACATTATTACTAAAAGATGACTGAAATTAATTAATTTTGGGCTTATTTAATTAATCCAAGGCCTAAGTGCCCAAGTGCCACCTTTGACTATTTTATATTATAGTCAACCTTTTGGGTTGCCTCCAAAATAAGACAAGAAGTGCTTTTAAACACTTCTCCCTTTCTATATTTTATCAATGTGGGACAAAGTTCCTTCTCTCAAACTGCCAACCATCAAACGCTAACTAATCTAACAATCCCCCACTTAGTTAGTGATTGATGCTGTTTATAAAGATTTATGCATATAGCATGTCTTTTTTGAGTTAAATCTACTACTTGTATAAACTCTCAAGACCTTGTCGAAATTGATGGTTAGAGTAATATCTATTGAACTACAATTCCTTAATGACAAGACGGAAAAACTTTATACAGATAAACCATACATCACAAATGGTGAATGTCATCCTTACTAATCTTCAGGTATTGAGCATTTGTTTATTAAGCATTTTAACCTTTGTCTTTTTGAGTGACACTATTGCGAGGGAGGAAGGAAATATAGATTTGAATTTATGGGAATTGCGGGAATTTGCCGATCTATTGGATAACTGGAAGATACCTCATGTTGATGGTGTAATAGTCAGTTTTTACTTTATTAATCAAGATAGCTATAATTCCGTGGACCTTAGAGTGAGCGCAATTTTTAAGTTTTTTTTTTTCTAATTTCCCATTTGTTACATTCTACTAATATTTTACTTTTTTTTGTAGTGGAGTACACTTTTTAGGTGACATGTCGCTCTTGGTGTTCCCATTATACTAGTTGGCATAGATCAAGGTAATGGACAAAATTATCGAAAATAATCTCCCATTTTTTCAAATTTTATAAATTAAATTTCTAAGTTTCCAAAAATTATATGAGTTTAGTTTTTAGGATTTTTTGGAAAAACACTTCACTCATACAACTCTAATTTTTCTAAGTGAATTGTATGTCCAAACACAAGTTCAAAAAATAATTTTCTAATTTAACTTCAATTTTTTTTTTTAAAGTTTCAACCAAATCTATGTTCAATTGCTTGCTATGTTTATTTTTCTTATTCTTCGTTTTAACTAAAAGGCTGTTATATTTTAGTTACAACGAATGAGAGATCAGATCAAAATAAGGCTGGCGTGTTATATAAAACTACTGCACAGCTAAAACTCTTTATCTAATTCCCATTTGGTCTCTAAAATTCTAAGTCTCTTTACTTTTGTTGTATAGGGGGAGAACCTTGCTGTGAAAATTAAAGCAAGAGAGTATATAGAATGTAATACCACCCCATATTGGAACACATTGGTTGAGGCGATTGTTGGATGATCATTTAGCAAATAAATCCAGAAATAACAAAAGGGATTTGACTGGTTTTGATATATTAAACTCTATCCTTAAGGAATTTAAGCATTCCATTTATGTTGCTGCAGGGATGATGTCAGAATTCCTCCAGAATTCACAAAGTCAATGACATTCAAGTTTCAGCAATTAACTTGAATTTCTCACTTGAACATAAAGTTATGATTTGTGATAAGCAGTGAGAGAAGAAGAAGAAAGAATAATATTCTGTGTATCATACGTTTTGGAGAGGGTAGGTATTTATAATACCAATTCACGTCTGTACCAATTAATTGACAAACCTTTTCACAAAACGACACTTAATTAAAACCAACAGTCATCTCTTTAGAATTTACAAATTAATGAATAAAAAAACTTTTAAAATAAAACATTATTACTAAAAGATGACTAAAATTAATTAATTTCGGGCTAATTTAATTAACCCAAGGCCCAAGTACCCAAGTGCCACCTTTGACTACTTTATATTATAGTCAACCTTTTGGATTCCTTCTAAAATTTCCCTAAAATATTCAAACGAAGTAATACAAGAAGTGCTTTTAAACACTTCTCCCTTTCTCTATTTTATCAATGTGGGACAAAGTTCCTTCTCTCAAACTGCTAACCATCAAACACTGATTAATCTAACAATCGCTCACTTAGTTAGTGATTGATGCTGTTTATAAAGATTTATGCTTATAGCAGGTCTCTTTCGAGTTGAATCTACTACTTGTATAAACTCTGAAGACCTTGTCAAAATTGATGGTTAGAATAACATCTATTGAACAACAATTTCTTAATGACAAGACGGAAAAGCTTTATTCAGATAAACCATACATCACAAATAGTGAATTCCATCTTTACTAAAACCAACAGTCATTTCTTTTGAATTTACAAATTAATAAATAATAAAATTTTAATAATAAAACATTATTCTAAAAGATGACTGAAATTAATTAATTTCGGGCTAATTTAATTAATCCAAGGCCCAAGTGCCCAAGTGCCACTTTTGACTATTTTATATTATACTCAACCTTTTGGGCTCCCTCCAAAATTTCTCTAAAATACTCAAACCAAGTAAGACAAGAAGTGCTTTTAAACACTTCTCCCTTTCTATATTTTATCAATGTGGGACAAAGTTCCTTCTCTCAAACTGCCAACCATCAAACGCTAACTAATCTAACAATCCCCCACTTAGTTAGTGATTGATGCTGTTTATAAAGAATTATTCATATAGCATGTCTTTTTTGAGTTAAATCTACTACTTGTATAAACTCTCAAGACCTTGTCGAAATTGATGGTTAGAGTAATATCTATTGAACTACAATTCCTTAATGACAAGACGGAAAAACTTTATACAGATAAACCATACATCACAAATGGTGAATGTCATCCTTACTAATCTTCAGGTATTGAGCATTTGTTTATTAAGCATTTTAACCTTTGTCTTTTTGAGTGACACTATTGCGAGGGAGGAAGGAAATATAGATTTGAATTTATGGGAATTGCGGGAATTTGTCGATCTATTGGATAACTGAAAGATACCTCATGTTGATGGTGTAATAGTCAGTTTTTCCTTTATTAATCAAGATAGCTATAATTCCGTGGACCTTAGAGTGAGTGCAATTTTTAAGATTTTTTTTCTAATTTCCCATTTTTTTACATTCTACTAATATTTTTTACTTTTTTTTTTGTAGTGGAGTATACTTTTTAGGTGACATGTCGCCCTTGGTGTTCCCATTATACTAGTTGGCATAGATCAAGGTAATGGACAAAATTATCGAAAATAATCTCCCATTTTTTCAAATTTTATAAATTAAATTTCTAAGTTTCCAAAAATTATATGAGTTTAGTTTTTAGGATTTTTTGGAAAAACACTTCACTCATACAACTCTAATTTTTCTAAGTGAATTGTATGTCCAAACACAAGTTCAAAAAATAATTTTCTAATTTAACTTCAATTTTTTTTTTTTAAAGTTTCAACCAAATCTATGTTCAATTGCTTGCTATGTTTCTTTTTCTTATTCTTCGTTTTAACTAAAAGGCTGTTATATTTTAGTTACAACGAATGAGAGATCAGATCAAAATAAGGCTGGCGTGTTATATAAAACTACTGCACAGCTAAAATTCTTTATCTAATTCCCATTTGGTCTCTAAAATTCTAAGTCTCTTTATTTTTGTTGTATAGGGGGAGAACCTTGCTGTGAAAATTAAAGCAAGAGAGTATATAGAATGTAATACCACCCCATATTGGAACACATTGGTTGAGGCGATTGTTGGATGATCATTTAGCAAATAAATCCAGAAATAACAAAAGGGATTTGACTGGCTTTGATATATTAAACTCTATCCTTAAGGAATTTAAGCATTTCATTTATGTTGCTGCAGGGATGATGTCAGAATTCCTCCAGGATTCACAAAGTCAATGACATTCAAGTTTCAGCAATTAACTTGAATTTCCCACTTGAACATAAAGTTATGATTTGTGATAAGCAGTGAGAGAAGAAGAAGAAAGAATAATATTCGGTGTATCATACGTTTTGGAGAGGGTAGGTATTTATAATACCAATTCACGTCTGTACCAATTAATTGACAAACCTTTTCACAAAACGACACTTAATTAAAACCAACAGTCATCTCTTTTGAATTTACAAATTAATGAATAAAAACACTTTTAAAATAAAACATTATTACTAAAAGATGACTAAAATTAATTAATTTCGGGCTAATTTAATTAACCCAATTGCGCACGTGCCATCTTTGACTATTTGATAATATAGTCAACATTTTGACTTTCTTCCCAAATTTCTCTAAAGTATTCAAACGAAGTAAGCCATGAAGTGCTTTTAAACACTTCTTCATTTCTCTATTTTATCAATGTAGGATAAAGTTCCATCTCTCAAACTACTAACCATCAAACACTAACTAATCTTACAATCCCTCACTTAGTTAGTGATTGATGTTGTTTATAAAGATTTATTCATATAGCAGGTCTCTTTCGAGTTGAATCTACTATTTGTATAAACTCTCAAGACCTTGTCAAAATTGATGGTTAGAGTAATATCTATTGAACCACAATTTATTAATAAAAAGACGGAAAAGGTTTATACAGATAAACCATACATCACAAATGGTGAATTCCATCTTTACTAAAACCAACAGTCATCTCTTTTGAATTAACAAATTAATGAATAAAAATATTTTTAATAATAAAACATTATTACTAAAAGATGACAGAAATTAATTAATTTCGGGCTAATTTAATTAACCCAAGGCCCAAGTGCCACATTTGACTATTTTATATTATAGTCAACCTTTTGGCTTCCCTCCAAATTTTTTTAAAATATTCAAATCAAGTAAGACAAGAAGTGCTTTTAAACACTTCTCCCTTTCTCTATTTTATTAATGTGGGACAAAGTTCCTTCTCTCAAACTGCTAACCATCAAATGCTAACTAATCTAACAATCCCCACTCAGTTATTGGTTGATGTTGTATATAAAGATTTATGCATATAGCATGTCTTTTTTGAGGTGAATCTGCTACTTGTATAAACTCTCAAGACCTTGTCGAAATTGATGGTTAGAGTAATATCTATTGAACCACAATTCCTTAATGATAAGATGGAAAATCTTTATACAGATAAACCAAACATCACAAATGGTGAATGTCATCCTTACTAATCTTCAGGTATTGATCATTTGTTTGTTAAGCATTTTAACCTTTGACTTTTGGAGTGACACTATTGCGAGGGAGGAAGGAAATATAGATTTGAATTTGTGGGAATTGCGGGAATTTGCCTATCATTGGATAACTGGAAGATACCTCATGTTGATGGTGTAATAGTCAGCTTTTCCTTGATTAATCAAGATAGCTATAAGTCCGTGGACCTTAGAGTGAGTGCAATTTTTAAATTTTATTTTCTAATTTTCCAGTTGTTACATTCTACTAATATTTTACATTTTTTTTTTGGTACTGGAGTACACTTTTTAGGTGACATGTTGTTCCTGGAGTTCCTATTATACTTTTTGGCATAGATCAAGGTAATGGACAAAATTATGAAACATAATCTCCCATTTTTTCAAATTTTATAAATTAAATTTCTAAGTTTCCAAAAATTATTTGAGGTTAGTTTTTAGGATTTTTCGGAAAAACACTTCACTCGTAAAACTCTAATTTTTCTAAGTGAATTGTATGTCCAAACACAAGTTCAAAAAATAATTTTCTAATTTAACTTAAATTTTTTTTTTAAGTTTCAACCAAATCTATGTTCAATTGCTGGCTATGTTTCTTTTTCTTATTCTTCGTTTTAACTAAAAGGCTGTTATATTGTAGTTACAACGAATGAGAGATCAGAACAAAATAAGGCTGTCGTGTTTTATAAAACTACTGCACAGTTAAAACTCTTTATCTATTTTCCATTTGGTCTCTAAAATTCTAAGTCTCTTTACTTTTGTTGTATAGGGGGAGAAGCTTGCTGTGAAAATTAAAGCAAGAGAGTATATAGAATGTAATACCACCCCAGATTGGAACACATTGTTTGAGGCGATTGTTGGGATGATCTGTTAGCAAATAAATTCAGAAATAACAAAAGGGGTTTGACAGACTTTGATAGAGTAACCTCTATCCTTAAGGAATTTAAGCCTCCCATTTATATTGCTGCAGGGATGATGGCAGAATTCCTCCAGAATTCACAAAGCCAATGAAATTCAAGTTTCAGCAATTAACTTGAATTTCCCACTTGAACAGAAAGTTATGATTTGTGATAAGCAGTGAGAGAAGAAGAAGAAAGAATAATATTCCGTGTATCATACGTTTTGGAGAGGGTAGGTATTTATAATACCAATTCACGTCTGTACCAATTAACTGTCAAACCTTTTCACAAAACGACATTTAATTAAAACCAACAGCCATCTCTTTTGAATTTACAAATTAATAAATAAAAACATTTTTAATAATAAAACATTATTACTAAAAGATGATTGAAATTAATTAATTTCGGGCTAATTTAATTAACCCAAGTCCCAAGTACCACTTTTGACTATTTTATATAATAGTCAACCTTTTGGGCTTCCGTCCAAAATTTCCCTAAAATATTCAAACGAAGTAAGACAAGAAGTTCTTTTAAACATCTCTCTCTTTCTCTATTTTATCAATGTGGGACAAAGTTCCTTCTCTCAAACTGTAAACCATCAAACACTGACTAATCTAACAATCCCTCACTTAGTTAGTAATTGATGCTGTTTATAAAGATTTATGCATATAGCAGGTCTCTTTCGAGTTGAATCTACTACTTGTATAAACTCTCAAGACCTTGTCAAAATTGATGGTTAGAGTAATATTTATTGAACCACTATTTCTTAATGACAAGACGGAAAAGCTTTATACAGATAAACCATACATCAGAAATGGTGAATTCCATCTTTACTAAAACCAACAGTCATTTCTTTTGAATTTACAAATTAATAAATAAAAATATTTTTAATAATAAAACATTATTACTAAAAGATGACTGAAATTAATTAATTTCGGGCTAATTTAATTAACCCAAGGCCCAAGTGCCACCTTTGACTATTTTATATTATAGTCAACCTTTTGGCTTCCCTCCAAAATTTTTTAAAATATTCAAATCAAGTAAGACAAGAAGTGCTTTTAAACACTTCTCCCTTTCTCTATTTTATTAATGTGGGACAAAGTTCCTTCTCTCAAACTGCTAATCATCAAACGCTAACTAATCTAACAATCCCCCATTTAGTTAGTGATTGATGTTGTTTATAAAGATTTATGCATATAGCATGTCTCTTTTGAGTTGAATCTACTACTTGTATAAACTCTCAAGACCTTGTCGCAATTGATGGTTAGAGTAATATCTATTGAACCACAATTCCTTAATGACAAGACGGAAAAGCTTTATACAGATAAACCATACATCACAAATGGTGAATGTCATCCTTACTAATCTTCAGGTATTGAGCATTTGTTTATTAAGCATTTTAACGTTTGACTTTTGGAGTGACACTATTGCGAGGGAGGAAGGAAATATAGATTTGAATTTGTGGGAATTGCGGGAATTTGCCAATCCATTGGATAACTGGAAGATACCTCATGTTGATGGTGTAATAGTCAGCTTTTCCTTGATAAATCAAGATAGCTATAATTCCGTGGACCTTAGAGTGAGTGAAATTTTAAATTTTATTTTCTAATTTCCCATTTCTTACATTCTACTAATATTTTACATTTTTTTTTTGTAGTGGAGTACACTTTTAGGTGACATGTTGCTCCTGGTGTTCCTATTATACTTGTTGGCATAGATCAAGGTAATGGACAAAATTATGAAACATAATCTCCGATTTTTTTAAATTTTATAAATTAAATTTCTAAGTTTCCAAAAATAATTTGAGGTTAGTTTTTAGGATTTTTTGGAAAAACACTTCACTCGTAAAACTCTAATTTTTCTAAGTGAATTGTATGTCCAAACACAAGTTCAAAAAATAATTTTCTAATTTAACTTCATTTTTTTTTAAGTTTCAACCAAATATATGTTCAATTGCTTGCGATGTTTCTTTTTCCTATTCTTCTTTTTAACTAAAAGGCTGTTATATATTAGTTAATACGAATGAGAGATCAGAACAAAATAAGGCTGTCGTGTTTTATAAAACTACTGCACAGTTAAAACTCTTTATCTAATTCCCATTTGGTCTCTAAAATTCTAAGTCTCTTTACTTTTGTTGTATAGGGGGAGAAGCTTACTGTGAAAATTAAAACAAGAGAGTATATAGAATGTAATACCACCCCAGATTGGAACACATTGGTTGAGGCGATAGTTCGGATGATCTGTTAGCAAATAAATCCAGAAATAACAAAAGGGGTTTGACAGACCTTGATAGAGTAAACTCTATCCTTAAGGAATTTAAGCCTCCTATTTATGTTGCTGCAGGGATGATGGCAGAATTCCTCCAGGATTCACAAAGCCAATGAAATTCAAGTTTCAGCAATTAACTTGAATTTCCCACTTGAACGGAAAGTTATGATTTGTGATAAGTAGTGCGAGAAGAAGAAGAAAGAATAATATTCTGTGTATCGTACGTTTTGGAGAGGGTAGGTATTTATAATACCAATTCACGTCTGTACCAATTAACTGACAAACCTTTTCACAAAATGACATTTAATTAAAACCAACAGTCATCTCTTTTGAATTTATAAATTAATAAATAAAAATATTTTTAATAATAAAACATTATTACTAAAAGTTGATTGAAATTAATTAATTTCGGGCTAATTTAATTAACCCAAGTGCCCAAGTGCCACCTTTGACTATTTTATATAACTAGTATTTAGGCACGCGCATTGCGCGTGATTCATGCTAACCGATATATAGAATATGAGTACGATAACCTACACAAAATTTTAATGGAATAAAAGTAAGATCAAACATATAAAACGATACCCTTGTGCTTGCAGCAAAGTTACAAACTCGTACAATCTTTTTATACCTTTGTTAACTTTTCCAAGTTACCAAATTTGATCCCCATTTTTTCTTGATTTTACTCCCTTACAAAGATATGTCTCCTAAAAACTGAAGAGTTGAGCACTATTTATTTATATATCAGTAAGGAGTGCCTAGATAAATAACACAAGCTAAGAGATCTCTTTGACAACTTGGCGCTTATAGAGACTTTAAAGCTACCATTTTCTCAACTTTGCTGGCTAAATCTTCCATAGCTTAGAGGGATGCATCTGATAAACTGACACAGTAGTGTGTTCTACCATTCTAGGCAACATAAACTCAAATGTTATAGATATCATACACAATAAATAGAAATTTTAGTGATGGAGCTATGTCTTCCATTGCTAAATATATAGTAATACAATTACCAGCACATAAGTTGACAAATAAGTTTTAGAACGTAGAAGTCTAAGCATAACCGTTGAGTAATTGTTAATTGAATGCTACTTATTCCTTGTGTCATAAAGAAAGAGTTACGTTAAATATAAATAGACATATGACTTTCTGTATAACGCTTCTCTTCGTCTTAAGTAATATAAAAAAATTTAATAATAGCCTTTTCATTTACTTGTTGTGGATTATTCGAACTTGAGCCGTAATTGTTCCGATGCATGAATATGCTCAAGTGGAGTACAACAATAATATGTAATTATTACCACGATTGCTAGCTTGCTACTCCTAGGAATTAGTATCTTTTTATATATAATAAATAAATCCTTATGTATTATTTATTAGAATGTATATTTATAGTGTTTACTTGAAGGATAAAAAAGTCTTTCACTTTTTACGTAGTAGATTGGCTCTTTTATAATAGTATGATAGTCAACCTTTTGGGCTTCCCTCCAAAATTTCACTAAAATATTCAAACGAAGTAAGACAAGAAGTGCTTTTAAACATTTCTCCCTTTCTCTATTTTACCAATGTGGGACAAAGTTCCTTCTCTCTAACTGTAACCCATCAAACACTGACTAATCTAACAATCCCTCACTTAGTTAGTGATTGATGCTGTTTATAAAGATTTATGCATATAACAGGTCTCTTTCGAGTTGAATCTACTACTTGTATAAACTCTCAAGACTTTGTCAAAATTGGTGGTTAGAGTAATATCTATTGAACTACAATTTCTTGATGACAAGACGGAAAAGCTTTATACAGATAAACCATACATCAAAAATGGTGAATTCCATCTTTATTAAAAACAACAGCCATTTCTTTTGAATTTACAAATTAATAAATAAAAACTTTTTTAATAATAAAACATTATTACAAAAAGATGACTGAAATTAATTAATTTCGGGCTAATTTAATTAACCCAAGGCCCAAGTGCCCAAGTGCCCTCTTTGACTATTTTATATTATAGTCAACCTTTTGGGTTCCCTCCTGATGCGGGGCAAACCACCGTCACAAGACCCTTTACGAGAAGCCAAGCCAAAGCACTTCATGATGCTCACTTACACTTGATCCGGAAGGGCATGGACGATACGAGCTCGGGAGAAGACTTGAAAACGATGCATTGGAGCTCAATCAACGTTGAAACAGGGCAGGAAACAGAGCAAGAAGCAGGGGACCAAAACAGGGCCAAAACAGGGGAATTCTGCTGAGCTTACTGCCTGAAGCTGGATTTTTGTTCTTCGCGATCGCGTGAATACCTTCGCGATCGCGAAGAGTCTCTTTTTGTTCTTCGCCTTCGCGCCATGTCTTGCGCGATCGCGCAACTAGTTTTTAAGTGTGCCTCGCGATCGCGTATAACCTTGCGCGATCGCGATGAACACTTTGGCAGTCTCGGACCAGAAACTAGGAAAACCTTGTAAAGGGGTGTATTTATAACACCCCTCTTTCATTTATTGCTCTCACCTTACTTTGAACAAAGAACATTAATGAGCATTGCTCTCAAACACTTGTAACTCTTTTTGGCTTGAAATCAATTGGATGAATCCAAGTTGCTCTTCAATCCATCTTCGATCATTCTATTTGCTTGAGCCTCGTGTCTCTTGAGGATAGTTGCATAGTGTTAGGTGATTCTTTCCAATCGTTTGGGGTGTAACGGAACAAGTTCTTCGTTGCTACTCGAACTTTAGTGTAAGTCTCGTCTCGCTTTTATCTTTTATCGCTTTCGTGGGTTTACCCCTTATCAGTTGGTATCAGAGCAAGGCTAGGGTTGCGTTCTTACGAGCCCTCGTCCTACTCTTCGTGCTTGTCATCTTTGTTCCGCATTTATTTTCGTGTTCTTGTTCTTGTTATATTGAAAAAGAAGAAAAAAAAATTCAAAAACTCAAAAACCCAAAAATTTGAAGGAAATCGCTTGTTGTTACGATTTTGTTGGTTTTGATTATCGGGGATTGTTTGTTTACGTGAACCCGACAATTGGGTACCAACAAAACGCGTTTTGGAGTTGAAAATCGAAAGTTCAAAAAAATTGAACCCTAGGTTGGGTATTTTGCAAAAATTGCCAAAACTTGCTTGATGTTATGATATTGTGATTGTTTGGTATCGGGGATTGTTCACAATAGTTTTCCCGTTGTTTTGATACCAACCTAACATCATTTGGAGTATTGTAGTGAAAAATCGAAAATTTGGTTCTTGAAGGTTTTGGAAATATTGAAGAACTTGTCAAAAATCTTTGAAAACAAGTTGTTTAATGGTTGTTTTTGTGTATGAACTAATGGGGAATGTTTGTTCCAGCTGAAAAACATCTTTGGGAAGCTTGAAAACTGAAATACATTGCATTTGGGTTGTTGTTGTGCCAAAACTGCTGTTTTTCTGTCGAGATTCTGGTTCAGCTGAACAAACCTGCGCGATCGCGCAAGGTCTCGCGCTATCGCGCCAATTCTGAAATTTTGTTCATCGCGATCGCGCTCATCTGCACGCGATCGCGAAGTGTGCCAATTTCCAGCATTTCCTGAAGTTGGACAGAATACTCGCAAAGCCATCGAAACAGTTTCCAACCACCAAAACTCCCATAGCATCACCAAATATGGTGAGTTTCTAGATCACAAACCAAAATTCATCCAATTCCGAATCCGATTGGTGGCGATTCGATCTTTGAACATTTCATCGCGCCACTTCCGGTTAGTACTTTGAGGGTAACACTTCTACCCAATTAGTACTAATCCCTTGTGCGAATAGGATACTCGTGCCTAGAAGGAGAGTAGAGTTCAAAGAAGATTCGTAGTTAATTGTTTGGTTCAAGTGCGCACCAAATAGCTTAGCGTTAATCGAGTCCCATTGAATCCACTCTTCCCGAAGAGCATTTGGTTCTTGTATTTTGGCTTGATCTTTGAGGAGGTTGCGCAACTACGAGGAGGCCATTGATTTCAAGTTTGTGTGAAACCAACCCCAAGCTTGAGTGAACCCGAGCGACAAGCAAAAGTGAGGGAGTGAGTGAGGACTTTTACTCTAATCTTCCTTTCTTGTTTTTGATTGTTGTAGGTACATGGCGGAGGAGAAAGCAAAGAGTACCATTGAGGTTCCAACCGACGTCTTGGCTAATTTGTTAGCCGAGGTGAAGGCACTAAACCTTAAAATGGAGGCTCTTGAAAAGGAGAGGACCCCGAGTGTCCAAAAGGACCCCAATGAAGGCACTAGTGATGATTCCATCATGAAGCCGGATCATTATGCGGAGCTAGTTCGTCGACAACGGTTGAGGGATGAGGCTCTTGCTAGAGAACGAGTGTTGGGCAATCCCCAACCCTTGGGCAATCCCCAAGGAGATGTTCCATTCCTAAGACCACGGAGAAACATTGCACCTCTTGAGCAAGTTGATGAAGCTCAAGAAGGGGAGGGCCTCGGACTTGATGATGAATACTTTGATGCTCCCTATCCAAATAGGAGGGCGATGAACGGAGGCCGAGGTATAGATAGAGGTCGTGGTCGAGGTCGAGGACCACCAAGAGCTTATATGGGAAGGAACTTGGGAAGGGAATATGAAGATGTTGATGACAACTATGGGGTTCAACCGGAACAACACCGTGGGGGTCGAGACACTAATCTCAATAGTGTTAAGATCACTATCCCGCCTTTCAAGGGGACTAGTGATCCGGAAGCATTTCTTGAATGGAAGATCCAATTGGAGCGGGTCTTTGACACAAATGATATGACCGAGGAGAAGAAGGCCACTTATGCCATTTCATCATTTGAGTCCTATGCCTCTACTTGGTGGGAATCCATCAAGCGATCAAGGAGAAGACTTGGGTTGCGGATGAACATCACTTGGGAAGAGTTGAAAGAAGTTATGAACAACAAGTATGTGACTCCCAAGTATCGACAAGAGCAACTCAAAAAGCTCTATGAATTGAAGCAAGGCTACAAGTCCGTTGATGAATATTTCAACGACTTTGAGAAAAACCGGATGGCTCTTGATATGGAAACGGAGGATGAAGAACAAGCTATCATCCGTTTCAAAAGTGGCTTGAGTAGGGAGATTGCTTCCCAATTGAGACTTCACATCTTCCACTCCTTACAAGATGTTTGTGATGCCGCGGTTGAAGCCGAGAAATGGCTCAAAGAAGAAAAGGCTCCTCGCTATAGGAGTACTACCACCACCACTCCTTCAACTCGCACCAAAGAATGGAAGAGCCCATATGCTAGTGGGGCAAGTGGGAGTCGAGATGTAAAGAAGCCTTTTGAGAAGGCTACCCCGAAGAGCGACCACAAAGAAGTTGGAGGTACTTCTAAAACTACTTTAAATACTCCTTCTTCTTCTTCCTTCCAATGTCATAAATGCAAGGGTTATGGCCACTTTTCCAAAGAGTGTCCTACCCGGAAAACGATGATTGTAATGGATGATGGGTTGGTCTATGAGGGGGAAAGTGAGCCCGAGGGGGATGATGAGGAGGAAGGTGAGGAAGTTGAGGGAGAGGATGAAGAGAGGGCAACGGAGGGGGATGATCCTAATATGTTCCTTGTGGTACGCCGCATTTTGGGAACTATGTTGAATGAGGAGAGGGAAGATGAGCAAAGGGAGAACTTGTTCCATGCCCGTTGTAGGGTGAGGGGGCAAGTTTGTTCCATGATTATTGACTCGGGTAGTTGTGCAAATGTGGTGAGCCAATCTTTGGTCTCACAATTGAAGTTGACTACCATTAAGCACCCGAGCCCCTACCGTTTGCAATGGCTAAGTGAGTGTGGGGAATTGAGGGTAGTGAAGCAAGTCTTGGTTAGGTTCAAGATTGGGAACTATCAAGATGAACACATGTTTGACGTGGTGCCAATGCAAGCTTGCCATCTTTTGTTTGGAAGGCCTTGGCAATACGACAAACAAGTGGTTCATGATGGCTGGGCCAACACTTACACGGTGAAACATGAGGGAAAAAGGTTCGTGCTTACACCTTTGACCCCGAAACAAGTGAGTGAAGACTATCGGCGCATGAAAGAGTTGAGGGAAGCGGCTAAGGCCAAGTCCCCGATTGTGGCCAAATCTTTGGCCGAGACTCCACCATCTTCCACCGGTCGCATGTGTGCCATGATGCAACCGGGTGAGGTTTTGAGAGGTAATGATGGCACCAAGATGCTCATATGCCTAGTGCACAAAGGTATGGTTTTAAATTCCGAAAATGATTATTTATCTAACCCTAACCCTTTGCCTAGTGCCATTGAAAATGTTTTGAAGGTTTATGAGGACATGTTCCCGGATGAGATGCCGGATGGATTGCCTCCCTTGAGGGGCATTGAACATCAAATTGACTTTGTCCCGGGATCTCAAATTCCCAACAAACCGGCATATAGGAGCAATCCCGAGGACACAAGGGAGCTACAAAAGCAAATTGATGAGTTGCTCACCAAGGGCTTGGTGAGGGAAAGCTTGAGCCCTTGTGCCGTGCCCGTGATCCTTGTTCCGAAGAAGGATGGCACTTGGAGGATGTGTGTGGATTGTCGAGTGGTCAACAAGATCACGGTAAAGTATCGACATCCCATACCTCGTTTGGATGATATGTTGGATGAGCTTAGTGGTTCTAGTGTCTTTTCTAAAATAGACCTTAGGTCCGGCTACCATCAAATCCGGATGAAACCCGGGGATGAGTGGAAAACCGCATTCAAGACCAAGTTTGGTCTATATGAATGGTTGGTGATGCCTTTCGGCCTCTCCAATGCACCTAGCACTTTCATGAGATTAATGAACCACGTGCTTAAGCCATTCATCAACAAATTCGTGGTCGTCTACTTTGATGACATATTGATTTATAGCAAGTCAATAGGCGACCATGTGGGCCACTTGAGTCAAGTGCTTGAAGTGCTACGAGCCGAAAAGCTCTATGCCAACTTTAAGAAGTGCGCCTTTTGTGTTGAAAAGGTTGTCTTTTTGGGCTTTGTTGTTAGTGTCAATGGTGTAGAAGTTGATGAATCCAAAGTTGAAGCCATTAGAGATTGGCCTACTCCCACCACCGTTTCTCATGTGCGGAGTTTTCATGGCCTTGCTAGTTTCTATCGGCGCTTTGTTAGAGACTTTAGCACCATTGCCGCACCACTCACGGAGTTGGTGAAAAAGGACAAGTCCTTTGTTTGGGGAGAGCCGCAAGAGAAGGCTTTCCAAGAATTGAAGAGTAGGTTAAGTACCGCCCCATTATTGCAATTGCCCGACTTCGGGAAGGCTTTTGAGGTAGAGTGTGATGCCTCGGGGGTGGGTATTGGGGGTGTTCTCATGCAAGAAGGGAAACCCGTTGCCTACTTTAGTGAGAAGTTAAAGGGCGCAACCTTGAATTACTCTACGTATGACAAGGAGTTGTATGCCCTAGTGAGAGCTTTGGCCCATTGGCAACACTATCTTTGGCCTCGGGAATTCGTGATCAAGAGTGACCACGAGTCACTCAAACATCTAAGAGGTCAAGAGAAATTGAACAAAAGGCATGCCAAGTGGGTGGAGTTCATTGAGTCTTTCCCTTATGTAATTCATTACAAGAAGGGCAAGGACAATGTTGTAGCCGATGCGCTTTCTAGGAAGTTCGCCCTTGCTACCACTCTTGCCTCTAGACTTATGGGTTTTGAGAGTATAAAGTCTTTGTATGAACATGACCCAAAGTTCAAGAGCATTCATGATGCTCTAGTGAGTGGAAAGCGGGTGGAGAAATACCAATGGGTTGACGGCTACATTTTTAAAAATGGAAGAGTTTGTGTGCCCGAGTCCTCATGGAGGGAGTTGCTTGTTCGTGAAGCACATTGTGGGGGCTTGATGGGTCACTTTGGGAGGAACAAAACCTTGGCCATTCTCATGGAGCAATTCCATTGGCCAAAGATGGGTGTGCAAGTTGAGAGACTTTGCAATACTTGCTTGGATTGCAAGTATGCTAAGTCCAAATCTAATTCCCATGGGTTGTATACTCCCCTACCTATTCCTACTAGCCCGTGGATGGATATTTCAATGGATTTTGTTATGGGCTTGCCACGGTCTAAAGGGGGGCACGATAGCATTTATGTTGTCGTGGATCGGTTCTCCAAAATGGCTCACTTTATTCCTTGTAAGAAGAGTCATGATGCACAACATGTAGCTTCCTTGTTCATTGATAATGTGTTAAAGTTGCATGGTGTGCCTCGAACCATTGTAAGTGATAGGGACTCTAAGTTCCTTAGCCATTTTTGGAGGTGTCTTTGGGGTGCTCTTGGCACCAAATTGTTATTCTCCACGTCCCACCACCCCCAAACGGATGGTCAAACCGAAGTGGTGAACCGAACCTTGGGTGCTCTCCTTAGAGCCATGACCCGAGGTAAGGCCGGGACTTGGGTTGACAAGTTACCTCTTATGGAGTTTGCTTATAACCGTACATTGCATAGCATGATTGGCTTGACTCCGTTTGAGTGCGTTTATGGTTTTAATCCTTTGATTCCACTTGATCTAACCCCTTTGCCCAAGGAAATGGTTGTTAATTTTGAAGGTGAAAACCGTGCTAAAGCCATGCTTGAAATCCATGCCAAGACGAGGAAGCGATTGGAGGAAGCCTATGACAAGGTTGCCCTCAAGAAGAACAAGGGGAGGAAGAAGCTGGAACTCAAGAAAGGAGATTGGGTGTGGGTGCATTTCCGCAAGGAAAGGTTTCCAAACCTCAGGAAAGGGAAATTGGCACCCCGGGGAGATGGACCCTTCCAAGTGATATCCAAGATCAACAACAACGCCTATGTGATCGATTTGCCAAGTGAGTACGCTATTTCAAACACTTTTAATGTTAGTGACTTGGCTCCTTTTGATGTAGGTAATGGCACCGTAGAGGACAATGTCGTGGAGGTTAACGCTACAATTTCGAGGACGAAATCTTCTCAAGAAGGGGAGGATGATGCGGGGCAAACCACCGTCACAAGACCCTTTACGAGAAGCCAAGCCAAAGCACTTCATGATGCTCACTTACACTTGATCCGGAAGGGCATGGACGATACGAGCTCGGGAGAAGACTTGAAAACGATGCATTGGAGCTCAATCAACGTTGAAACAGGGCAGGAAACAGAGCAAGAAGCAGGGGACCAAAACAGGGCCAAAACAGGGGAATTCTGCTGAGCTTACTGCCTGAAGCTGGATTTTTGTTCTTCGCGATCGCGTGAATACCTTCGCGATCGCGAAGAGTCTCTTTTTGTTCTTCGCCTTCGCGCCATGTCTTGCGCGATCGCGCAACTAGTTTTTAAGTGTGCCTCGCGATCGCGTATAACCTTGCGCGATCGCGATGAACACTTTGGCAGTCTCGGACCAGAAACTAGGAAAACCTTGTAAAGGGGTGTATTTATAACACCCCTCTTTCATTTATTGCTCTCACCTTACTTTGAACAAAGAACATTAATGAGCATTGCTCTCAAACACTTGTAACTCTTTTTGGCTTGAAATCAATTGGATGAATCCAAGTTGCTCTTCAATCCATCTTCGATCATTCTATTTGCTTGAGCCTCGTGTCTCTTGAGGATAGTTGCATAGTGTTAGGTGATTCTTTCCAATCGTTTGGGGTGTAACGGAACAAGTTCTTCGTTGCTACTCGAACTTTAGTGTAAGTCTCGTCTCGCTTTTATCTTTTATCGCTTTCGTGGGTTTACCCCTTATCACCTCCAAAATTTTCTTAAAATATTCAAACCAAGTAAGACAAGAAGTGCTTTTAAACACTTCTCCATTTCTCTATTTTATCAATGTGGGACAAAGTTCCTTCTCTCAAACTGCTAACCATCAAACGCTAACTAATCTAACAATCCCCCACTTAGTTAGTGATTGATGCTGTTTATAAAGATTTATGCATATAGCATGTCTCTTTTGAGTTGAATATACTACTTGTATAAACTCTCAAGACCTTGTTTGAGGTTATTTGATGTTAGTTTTTAGGATTTTTTGGGAACACTACACTCGTAAAACTATAACTTTTCGAAGTGAATTGTATGTCCAAACTGTTATAATCTGTGCACCTCCTAAGGACACTAGAAGTGGGGTTGAATAGTGTCCACCGATTTTCGTTTCAAGAACTCGATTCTCCAGAGTCAAGAACCCTGTTCTTGCCTCTACAGTTTTTGCAATTGAACACCACAACACACGCTAATCGCAGACAGGAGGAACACATGGATTTTATGTGGAAAACTCCTTGCTCAAGGGAGAAAAACCACGACCCACACTCTGGGATTTTAGAACTCAATCCACTAACAACAAGAGTAAGTTTCTGATTACAAGACTCTGTAATCAAGGGGCTACACTCTAGACCCTAATCACTTGATAAAGCTAAACTCTAACTTTACAAAGTAATCTTTCAAAGATTCACCTAATACAATTACTTCTACGATAAACTAATAGGTAAAGACAACGATTGCACAAACCACGACAACTTACAAAACCACGAACCTAGACAGAATATCTAGACTCAACAAATTTAGCTCTACTAGTTGTCTTCTTCAGTTATCTCACGTAGAAAGCTGCTGGATCGCCTTTATATGCTCTCAGCTCTCTGTATGTGAATAACTAGTTTCAGTTGTATCAACTACTTGTATGTATATGGGCTTTACAACCCTAGTTGAGTCCCACAAGAAAACCTTGTAATTATGGTAACACAAGATTCCTTGTGACTCTTTCCTTCTTCGAGTCCAACTCATATTCGTACTTTGGCGACACAGCCTGGGCACCGCCTCTTTTAGTCTGACTAGGATGCATACTCATTCACGCGCCACTACTCCTAGTTCTGTAGGGGTTTGCAACCCTCAGATCTTTTTGATCAATCGTGCCCTTCTATACAAGGACTAGGTTCTCCTCCAGAACCATTGAGTCCTTCTTGTTTGTCATTCTTCAAAACCTTTTCTCAACAAATTCTCTCTTTTTGATGATGACAAACAAATATTGCCAAAGAACCTGAATAGACAATATTTCCAAAGACACAAAAATAAGAATAACAGTTTGAAAAATTTAAAACAGATGAGTTAGGTCACAAACACCCAAACATTTCCTTCTTCTCCCTTTTGGCATCATCGAAAAGATTCAAATACCTCCATGAACCAGTTAGTACTATCCAGTCTAGAGCACAAGGCAACAAGTTAGCTATAATGTAAACACACAGAGATAAGGCTAAGGGCCCAACCAGAACCAAGTACCATAGAACAACAACAGACATAAACAAGAGAAATTTAAAATCATCATCTAGGGTGTGACAGCAGCACAACCCCATTAAGAAGTACATAACAGAAAATAAATTGTCTTAAACATCATCACATATCAAGGGAGAGTAGAAAGAGATAAAGGCAATTAGGAGAAAGGTCAGGAAGGTAGGACGGAAGGACTCAGGGCTGTAAGTTGAAGTGTTTGATAAGGGCCTCAAGGTTTTTTGTATTTTTTGCCCTCTCCATCACCAGCTCGGCCTTATACTTGTGGCAATCTATCTTTAAACGATCAATTTCTTGATCCTTCAACTCCAGCTTTCTGTGAAGCTCATCATTTTCTGTGTTTACCTCAAGAACATGGCTCTCCAGTTCCTTCACAGCTGTAATGGCCTCCTCGGGTCCATAATCCTCACTTTCCTCAGACTGCTCTTGCTTAACCTGCATGGGCTTCTTGGAAGCTCTCTTTTCTTTGAAAAAGTCACAGCTTTTAAACACATTATACCCAAACATATGATAAATTGTAGGCTTCTTCCCTGCATCCAATGGAACCCCAAAATGCTCTAGAACCTGCTGAAGGACATAGGAATGCACTAATGAATGTGGCTTTTGGTCAGTATCTGCAATCCTCTTGATATGTCTAATTATTAGACCAGGCAAGTTGATTCATACCCCCCTATCTAGCAAGTCCATATAGGTTAAGTCCAGAGCACTGGCTTCACTGTTTCTTTCTCCCCTAGGCAGGAGGAACCGATGCACAAACTCAAAGAGCAGCTGATGTGCTGGTTCCATCTCCTTTTTGTCTACTTTCCTTTCATTCCTGAGCTTTGGTTATCCTGAAAATTTCTTGACCACACTAAGAGGAGTCACCCCGTCTGTCCTCTTTGGCCACTTCAGCTTAATGTACTTGCAATAACCTTCAGCAGGCACATCAAGGATCACCCCCAGCTCAGTTCTCCCAAACTTAATTTCAACTCCCTTCACCATTGTGAACACTCTCTTGGCTACAAGCAATTTGTATAAAAATTCCCTGATCTCATCAGAGAACAACATCCTATCTTTGTTTCCAAACAAGCTCAGCCACCCTTGATCACTGATCATCCTGAGTAAGGGTTTCATGTGATGCTCCTTCTCATCGTGCAGAATGCTGCCAGCAAGCACCTGGTGCTTGGCAAAGAAGGCCACCCGGTCAACCTCTTCCTCAAAACCTCTTCTTCTTTTCCTGCTCTCCATCTCACTATCAGTCTCAGAGTCACTTGGCTCCACATAGCTACCGGTTTTATCACTTTCTTCTTTGGCCCCCTCAGCCATTTTCTCATTCTTCTTCTGTTTCTCCACTTCTCTATCCCTCACATTTTTAACTGTCTTCTCAAGCTTTCCCACTTTCACCAGCTGTTGTTTTAGAGCAAACCTAGTTCCTACTCTTCTTGCAACTGGCTCTGCCACATCTCTGCCGTCACTCTCCTCACTAGATTCATCCACTAACCGGCTTTTAGATACCGGCATTCCCCCTCTCACCAATCTTCTTCTCTTGTCAGGCTCCACTTTGTTCTCACTTACAAACACCACTTCTTCTTCCTCTTCTTCACATATCGGCCTTTCATCCTCCTCACCAAACCTTCTTTTCACACTTTTTCTCTTTGTTTCTTCAGCTTTCTCTGTAATTTCCTTACTTTCACCTTTTTATTCTACAACGTCCCCATCCTTCTCCTCTTTCGAGTCTGTCCACTTGAGTTTTGCGTCATCAGCCTCTGTAGGATCTGGGCAAGAACCAGGTTCTTTGCTTAAATCCTGTGAGGCCTCAGCAGATCTAGGTCCTCCAACAACTGGACCTTCAAGTGCAGACAACCTTTGAATTTTCTCAGTAAGAACATCACTAGAAATGGGTTCACCAACATGTTCTTTACGGGATTCAGCAGAATCCTCTTCTCTCAGCTTTTCTAACACTTTTCCCACTACATCAACCTCCAACATAGTCCCGGCTACTACAGGCACATGCATACTAGCCTTAGGTTCCTCTTGAACATCTTGTTGTTTCTCCTCAACTACCTTCCCCCTATCAATTTTATCACAGGACTCTACTTTTCCTACGATTTCATCTAGTCCTTTTACTAATGTTTTGATACTTACTTTTTCAGGACTTTTTACCACTTCTAAATCAACAGAAGTAGTTAGAGTAGAGTCAGGTATTACCTCAATCGGTCTTTCAGAGGAAACATGTTCTGTAGGCGTAGACATCAAAGATCTGGCCATCATCTTCTTGACCAACTTCTTTTCTCCCTTTTTGAGAAACTTTGACCTAGCCCTAACAATTCTCTCTGCAAGAGTGGAGGGAGGGGGTTTTGGAGTTGATTTCTTGAAGGTTTTGGTAGGTGATGTTGAGATGGACTGTTCTTGAGACATGATGAGTGTAATTAGGGTTTTGAAAATAGGACGACAAAGTTTGTTCGGTTTAATTTTAGAGAGAGAAATTAGGTGGAGTAGAGGGAATTGTTGGCGAATGTATGTGTTTTGTGTTTATCAAACAAGGAAGAGAGAACGGGTAAGGGTGATGAAAGGTTGTCTGAGGAACACAAAGTAATGATGGCAGAAACAGTGCAAAAGCAGCCTTTTGAACTTTTTGAGAACCGGGAAAAGGTTACGGATTTGACGGTTACTAGACTTGCCCACATAAAACCTTTTCAAGTTGTGGGGTCCATTCAAAGTCTAATAGAAGTCTAACCCAAAAAGGAATGTGTTCCTATAATTTAGGACAGTTATAAGAACATGGAAAGTCTCCCTTGACACACGTATAAATTGACAATTAATTCCAGTTATGACTCCTATCATGCAAGGCTGTATGACTGTACCTGGACATGATTCCTCATGCTTAGTTTGGTTCCTTCTAAGTACATAGTTGGTTCTTCATGGGATCACATTAGTCCGACCTGGTGCTCATCAGCTGAACAAGTATACTTAATAAAGTACAACATTAGACTGGACAATAATAACAAATGTTACAAACAAATCACTGAATACTTAACTAACCAATCATTGAGGGACAACTGCTGGGTCATCCGTGTATTTTGGTCATCCCTAACTGAAACAACTTCGGTTAGTCATTTCGGAAGTTAGGACTCCGACTGGCGTGCCGATAATTTTAAAATATTTGTAATATTCATTAGGACATGTCTGTAAAATTTGAGCTATATCAGACCTCGTTTGGTAGGCATCGGAAGAAGGTTTCAGTTCTTACTGTCGATAAATATTAAAAAGAGCTTTTCGAGCTCAGTTTTGGCGAATGAGCTCCGATTCGAAATCCAAAAGTTAGGTTCGTATGATTATTTGTGACTTTTGTGATTTTTCAAAAGTGAACTTCGAGGTTGTTCGGCTAGTTTCCGCTAAAATACCGAAAGTTAAATAATTTGAACTTTTCCATTTAATTTTCATATTGAGTTTCGGGAGTCCGATTTGAAATTCGCCTTAGCAAGTAGTTTATATTTTGTATAACTTACTTGAGAAATTTTGGGATTATTTCGAATATCGTAGGGCACCGTTTTAATTTTCGTTAAGAAAAGAAAATATAAAAATAAAAGAAAATAAAATAAAAGGAAAAAAGGAAAAGAAAAGGAAAAGAAAAGAACAAAAAGAAAGACGGTGGGGGATTGGGGATCAAAATCCCATAGATGCAGTAAGCATTCAAAAGGAAGCAGAAATGAAAATGAGAAAATGGAGCAAACGAAAAAATGCCAGAAAATGAGAAAAGAGCCGGAGAAAGATAGAATTTTTACCCTGAAACATTCAGGCAATGATGTTAATGCATTATTTGAGTTTATTACGTGTGTTTAAATATATATTAACGGTAAAACTTGGAATATTATACATCATTTTAATAAGTTCAATTAATAGTTTAAAGGGTCAAATGGACCCCGATAATGGAATTGATTATATATTCGTACTCAGTGAGTTATGGGCAACAACGCAACATATAAATATAATTTATTTAGGGTTTGGTTATATGACCATAAACCACGTACATAGGCATGGCCTGCGTATTGCGTATGCGAATAGGGTATCAGGTTCCTACCTGGATTGCCCTAAGATGTGAGGAATGAAGCCTTTAGTCTAATTTGATATATTTTTCTGCTTATTGAATAGAGTGGGATCGTTTGGCAATGAAACCAAAGGATAAAGCGGTTGTTAATTAGCAATGCTAAATTTTGGATGAGGTAAGCGTTTATATCCATTTCTTTGGAGGCACCTGTCCTTGTGAATTTTCTACCACGTGTTCTTTACGTGTGTAGCTGCCGATAAGCGTACTCATTACGCCTTAGCTTTGGATTTACATTGTCTATTATATGTTATGTCCTGTTGTCGGTATTGCATTGAGGATCTGAGCATTGTACTCTGGCTGTGAGTTGACATCTACTTTCCGGCTGTCGATGAGAGTCCCGCACCGGTGAAGGGTTATTATTGCATCACATTGCATTCATATGAATTATATGTCATTCAAATGCATTACATTGCATATCATATTGAGTGCACCAGTATTCCGCCCCAGGAGCCGGAGGATTCCACTTCATTGTATCATATTGAGGGTAGGAGGATTCCTCCCCAGGAGCAGGAGTATTCTGCTCTTATGTCAGATATTAAGTACAGGAGTATTCCGCCTCAGCTTACATTATATCGGGTGTAGGAGTATTCCGCCCCAGGAGAGTGCAGGAGTATTCCGCCTCTGGTTTATATTATATTGGGTGCAGGAGTATTCTGCCCCAGGAGCAGCAGTATTCCGCTCCAGTTGGTTATCAGATTGGATTCCCCTCGAATGCATGAGTATTCCGCTTTAGGATGGGATGACGGGCACATGTGACCCTTTGCATCATATTTCATCTATTTTCATTTCATTTCATACCATTGGGTTGACTTGTGGTACGTAACTACTGTTCTTCTTCTAGGTGCATTGATTATTTGTTAATATATTCCTGGTTTGTATTCCTTGTCGAGTTTATGGTTTCAAACGTGTTTTCGATTATTATCTGGCTCTTTCTTTTTATAATTTAAATAAAAGGAATTTGGTTTATCTATTTCTTCTTCCTGGCTAGCTATCCTATTCTTTGAGGTGGCTAGTCGGCCCCACTTATTGAGTCCTTTTGACTCACCCTTGTTTGTTGTTTGTTTCTTGTCTATCTCTTTCATTTCGGCAGGTTCGCTCCAGGATTGAGTTCGCCACGTGGTGAAGGAGCGAAGACGACTTTAGCTGTCAGGGTGAGCCAGCTTTTATTCCGGATGGCCACCAGTTTATTGTTTATTATTTCAATTGTATTTTGCTCCCTTCAGGAGGTATCTGTCTTCTCTTGTACTCTTGATGTATAGTCTGGATAGCCCTAAACCTAGTATGTTGGGTAGTCAGCTGTAATTTCTTTCGTACAGCTTAGAGGTGTCAGTATTTATGTGTTTTTTTTAAAAGACCTGTCCTTATTTATGAATTGTTATATTTTTTCCTAATTTAATTGGTGAGGGTTCGCCCGACGGGTCTAAGGGAGGATGTCAGGTGCCCGCACGGCTTAACCAGATTCTGGGTCGTGTCAGTTGGTATCAGAGCCTGGTTTAGAGTCTATCCAGACTAAGACAATGTCTAGTAGAGTCTCGCTGATGGGTACGTAGACGTCCATACTTATCTACGAGGGGCTATGATGGCATTTAGGAAGTTTCCCTTCCTTTATTTCTGATCGTGCGTCGGTCTAGGATTGAAAAGTATTTTCGTTAATTTGTTAATTCCTTCGTGGTAATAGTGAACCCTCGTGCGGCAAATCAACAAACGATATGAGTTCAAGACGAAGCAGTCTAGTCAGGGGCTAGCGCTGACGAAGCCCCGAGAGTTTTTGATCGTGCTGATGATCTAGTTACGGAGGTCCCAGCTGTACGAGCTCGCAATGGGCAAGGGAGCAGTGCCATGTGGCTCCCTTAGCTCTCTACGATGCTTTTACGAGAATCTTGGCGACGCAGATACCGTAAAAACCTACTATTCGTTGGGCATTCATCAGGTTGCGGCATGTGCAGACGTTCAATCTCAGGGAGCTCCTCTTCCGGTTCTCAATATTGCTGTAGTGAATTATGTTCCGGAGACAACATGTGTTAGCCTGAGTTATCCTGGCTGGTTAGTTAGCCTGAGTAATGGCTCGTTCCGAGTGTCCGAAGAGGTTGCATTAATTTACGCGGTTGAACCTTCCGATATTCTTAAGCAACGCATCAGATAAACCTCGTGATTTTTTTTAAAAATAAAATGATGCCAGCGTATCTTTCAGGCTTTTGATTATATCGAGCGGTATGGTGTTTATTATTCTTCTTTCCAGTTTCAGGGTCCAGCCATGAATTGGTGGGCCGCTCTCTTATTAGCTAACTTGATTCGATCTTTCTTCTAGATTCGGGGAAAAGTCCCTTTCGAGTAGCGAGCGAGATATAAAGTGTTGCCAGTTTGAGTGGATTGGACAGGGTAGCCTGTCGGTTAGCCTGTTGGTGCTTCAGAATATGAGATTGAATTCTATAGAATGGATGAATATGCATTAGAACTAGTCCATGAGCCTTTCGAGAGATTCAAAGATTTATTGGTGACGTTTCTCCTTCCTTGAGATCCTAGAGGGCTCGAGAAATCGAGGTTGGGACTTTATTTGATGTTATTATTGATATTGCTCAGAGGTATTAGGCATACCATAAGTTAGAGCGGGAGAGCAAGAGATCCCGTGGCCCTGGTGGGCAACCATGGTACCTCATTTGGAGGTAAGAGTTCTAATTATTTTGGGAGGTCACCTTCCAGGTTATCCCAGCTTGTGCCATGTGATTCTTAAAGTGCGCCAGTAGTTTGTCAAGATCAGACCTAGTTTTTCTCTTTATAGCTATCAACGACCTGTCCAGCTTCCATTTTCACTGAAAAGGTGTTATCATTGTCGTGAGCCTGTCATTTTTGGTGGAGTTCTCCCTTAGTCCGGCAAGTAGGCAGTTGTCTTTTCTCTTGTTATCAGGCATCTGCGCAGTCGCAGGGGATTTCATTTAGATCTCAATCAGTAAAAGAAATGCCACCATCCAGTAGAGGTTGAGAGTGTGGTGGCAGTGGTTCTTCAGCAAGTGATTGTCAGGGTAGTGGCTTAGCTCAGCTACAGAGGCAGTTCTATGAACTGCTTGTCTGGCGGATGCTGAGGTATCCGATATAGTAGACCCATGTATTTCTTCTTCTCTTAACTGTGAGTAAGATTTGATTCTTTTGATCGATCTGGAAATGGTTTGTCTTATAATGTTTCGATGGTTTCCTTGGATGTCGTCTTTTTTAATAATCGGCTGCGGTAGAGGGGCGGGCTTCTGGTATGATTTTTTCCTGGCATTTGTGAGACCTTACTAATTTTTCTAGTCTAAATATGAGATATTTGACAGTGAGTGTCGCTATTGCCTGCCTGGCAACTTGTCGTGCCACCTTCTATTATTATGTCAAATCAGTTTACTTCTCTTTTCGAAATTCCATGTTAGTAGAAGGAGGGGATTCTAGTTCATCACCATCAGAGAGTATCATTGTTTCTTCCGGTGTAAAGTGGTTAGTAAGTAATATTCGATCTTTGTATCTCCTCTTGGGTTTAAAACGCTAGTAAAGTCATGTTATCCTATGAGCTTGTTTGGCTTATAAAATGGTTTCTGGTAAATTGTCAGAGTTTCCTTCTTATTGGAAGGTTAAATTGATATGGGTGTTGCTCAGTATAGCTCATTTAATGTCTATTTCTTCAATTGCAATTCTTTGGTTAGCCTGACTCGGAAATAGTCTAGCTCTAGTAGCCAAGCAAATAAGAAGATGAGCTTCCTGAAGATCTAATTATTTCTATCCTCGGTCCATTTCCATTTCTTCTTCGTCCGGCACTAGTGAGCTTGGGCGGTTGGTAGCCGGTTGTGATATTCCCTGTGTTGAGCCAGAGTACGTGTTATTGTAGCCGGGTAAGCATATTATTGTTTTTCAAGGCTAGTAAGGGTAACGAGAGGCGTCATTTGACTTTTGATTTGATCCATCAGGCGGTGGTGCTTATAGAAAATTTATGGAGTTGTGATTCGAGAGTTGCAGCTGTTTGGCAACTCGAAAGGGTAGTTGGTAGCTTAGGTATGCCTACGTTCAGCTTTTAGCTAAATCTTCTTTAGTTCAGCAGACTGTGCGAGGATGGTTATTCCTATTCAAATAGCTGCATGAGTTTGTGCTTTAAGTGGAGGAGTCTTCCTCCAAATACTGAATGGTAATACTAAATCTCTAAGGCATTGATACCACTTTTGTCCCGACCCAACCAAGGGCCACGACAGAAACCTACAATGAGTGTCGATCGTTGCTAAACCCACTAATAATCTATTAATGATAGAGATAAGCTGGCAACCTGATCATATATACGTACCTATCTACTGAAAGCATAAAGTCTGGAAAGACGACACGACTTTAACTTGCTAGAAATTAGAACACTGAGCCACGAATTCTTCTATGTCAGACTTCATTCCGTCCCACCAATAAATCTGCTTAAGATCATGGTACATGTTAGTTGAACCCTGTATGATGACTCCGGTTTTCTTCTGGCTATCTGTCTGTATTCAACTAGAACTGGATCCTTATACTGACGCTATTTTACTTCATGAAAATTTAGAGTTAAAGGTCTAGTGCAACTTATCGTCCATCAATCACTGGCATATCTCCTTCACACCTCAACTCTTTGAGAAGTTACTTTAGCATTATAAGTGCACATGTAATCAACTTTGTTGCTGGTATTCTGCTTCAGCTCAAGGTCCAACTACATATCTCTTTTATTTTTACTTTTTCAAGTAATAATATTTCCAATTCAAAGACAATACCCTGAAGTAGATGTTCAGTCTGAAGATCATTCCTCGTCTGCATCATACTATCAAGTAGTATTTACCTGATCCTTATCCTTATATGATAGACTCTGTTCAGATGAACCTTTGACATACATTAGGATATGAGTAACTACATTCCCACAAGGAGCTTGCGGAGTAACACTAATATCAACTGAGATATTGCATAGTGCGTTCGTAAAATAATATAGCTTGCAATAAATCTTCTATAGTGTGTAGTGATAAGGTACTTCAAAAGCTCCCCTATTGCATCAAGCGTGAGCTATTTCCTAGTTTCATCGACCTGTTCTATATCGAAAGGTATATCGAAGAGATGATTATCGGCTGAATCATGTTAATCCATCCAGAGTTTCATGTATCTTTGTTTCAAAAATGTAGAACTCTCCTCTCGTGATCAAGGAAGGATCAACTTAGTCAGAATAAGATGGGCAATGGTGTTATAATATTATCCAGCTATGTTTTTATCCAAGAGTTTGATATGCGTGTTATAATTCTGATTCTATAATAAGGAAATAATACCTGTGGAGTAGCTCATGAAGGTCATGTAAGTTCTCTTGTTATCCGTGCGAATTTTTCTTTAGACTTAGGCTCGTTCGAGGACGAAAGAGAGTTTAAGTGGAGGAGAATGAAAGGACCTCAGTTAGTCGTTTCGGAAGTTAGGACTCCGATTGGCGTGCTGATAATTTTAAAATATTCGTAATATCCATTAGGACCTGTCTGTAAAATTTGAGCTAAATCAGACCTCGTTTGGTAGGCATCGGAAGAAGGTTTTAATTTTTATTGTCAATAAATATTAAAAAGAGATTTTCGAGCTCAGTTTTGGCGAATGAGCTCCGATTCGAAATCCGAAAGCGCCGTTAGGTTCGTATGATTATTTGTGACTTTTGTGATTTTTCAAAAGTGAATTTCGAGGTTGTTCGGCTAGTTTCCGCTAAAATGCCGAAAGTTAAATAATTTGAACTTTTTCCATTTAATTTGCATATTGAGTTTCGGGAGTCCGATTTGAGATCCGTCTTAGCAAGTGTTACATATATTTTGTATAAATTACTTGAGAAATTTTGAGATTATTTCGTATATCGTAGGGTACCGTTTAAATTTTCGTTAAAAAAAGAAAATATAAAAATAAAATAAAAGGAAAAAAGGAAAAGTAAAGGAAAAGAACAAAAAGAAAGGCGGTGGGGGATTAGGGATCAAAATCCAATAGATACACTAAGCATTCAAAAGGGAGCAGAAACGAAAATGAGAAAATGGAGCAAACGAGAAAATGCCAGAAAATGAGAAAAGAGCCGGAGAAAGATAGAATTTTTACCCTGAAACATTTAGGTAATGATGTTAATGCATTATTTGAGTTTATTACGTGTTTTTAAATATATATTAACGGTAAAACTTGGAATATTATACATCGTTTTAATAAGTTCAATTAATAGTTTAAATGGTAAAATGGACCCAGATAATGGAATTGATTATATATTTGTACTCAGTGAGTTATGGGCAACATATAAATGTAAATTATTTAGGGTTTGGTTATGTAACCATAAACCCCGTACATAGGTCTGGCCTGCGTATTGCGTATGCGAATAGGGTATCAGGTTCCTACCTGGATTGCCCTAAGATGTGAGGAATGAAGCCTTTAGCCTGATTTGATATATTTTTCTGCTTATTGAATAGAGTGAGATCGTTTGGCAATGAAACCAAAGGATAAAGTGGTTGTTGATTAGGAATGCTAACTTTTGGACGAGGTAAGCATTTATATCCATTTATTTGGAGGCACTTGGCCTCGTAAATTTTCTACCACGTATTCTTTACGTGTGTAGCTGCCGATAGGCGTACTCATTACGCCTTAGCTTTGGATTTACATATTATATTATATGTTATGTCCTATTGTCGGTATTGCATTGAGGATCTGAGCATTGTACTCTGGCATCTACTTCGCGGCTGTCGATGAGAGTCCCGCGCCGGTGAAGGGTTATTATTTCATCACATTACATTCATATGCATTATATGTCATTCATATGCATTACATTGCATATCATATTGGGTGCATGAGTATTCCGCCCCAGGAGCAGGAGGATTCCACTCTATTGTATCATATTGAGGGTAGGAGGATTCCGCCCCAGGAGCAGGAGTATTCCGCTCTTGTGTTAGATATTAAGTGCAGGAGTATTCCGCCTCAGCTTTACCTTATATCGGATGCAGGAGTATTCTGCCCAAGGAGAGTGCAGGAGTATTCCGCCTCTAGTTTATATTATATCGGGTGCAGGAGTATTCCGCTCCAGTTGGTTATCAGATTGGATTCCCCTCGAATGCAGGAGTATTCCGCTTCAGGATGGGATGACGGGCACATGTGACCCTTTGCATCATATTTCATCTCATATTATTTCATTTCATACCATTGTGTTGACTTGTGGTACGTAACTACTGTTCTGCTTCTACGTGCATTGATTATTTGTTAATATTTTTCTGGTTCGTATTCCTAGTCGAGTTTATGGTTTCAAACGTATTTTCGGTTATTATCTGGCTCTGCCTT
Source organism: Petunia x hybrida (assembly GCA_037355625.1). Lineage (NCBI taxonomy): Eukaryota > Viridiplantae > Streptophyta > Magnoliopsida > Solanales > Solanaceae > Petunia > Petunia x hybrida. The sequence goes on from JBBBVM010000045.1 coordinate 1,013,675, forward strand.
TTTATAATTTAAATAAAAGGAATTTGGTTTATCTGTTTCTTCTCCCTGGCTAGCTATCCTATTCTTTGAGGTGGCTAGTCTGCCCCACTTATTGAGTCCTTTTTACTCACCCTTGTTTGTTGTTTGTTTTTTCTATATCTATTCCATTTCGGCAGGTTCACTCCAGGATTGAGTTCGCCACGTTGTGAAGGAGCGAAGACGACTTCAGCCGTCAGGGTGAGCCAGCTTTTATTTTGGATGGCCACCAGTTTATTGTTTATTATTTTAGTTGCATTTTGCTCCCTTCAGGAGGTATCTGTCTTCTCTTGTACTCTTAGATGTCTAGTCTGGATAGCCCTAAACTTTGTATGTTGGGTCGTCACCTGTAATTTCTTTCGTACAGCTTAGAGGTGTCAGTATGTCTGTGTTTTTTTTAAAAGTCTTGTCCTTATTAATGAATTGTTATATTTTTTCCTAATTTAATTGCTAAGGTTTCGCTCGACGGGTCTAGGGGAGGATGTCGGGTCCCCCACGGCCTAACCGGATTCTGGGTCGTGTCACTAACTCCAACCTGTTCCTCTCAAACTGCACTTTGTTCAATGCTTTGGTAAATATGTCAACAATTTGGTCTTCAGTCCTGTAAAAATTCATGGTAATCAGACCCTTTTCTGCATTATCTCTATGAAAATGGTGTCTAATATCAATATGCTTTGTTCTTTTATGTTGGATTGGGTTCTTGGCGATATTGACTGCACTTGTGTTATCACAGAAAATTGGCACGGCTCCATACTTGATTCCAAAGTCCTCCAACTGCTGTTTGATCCATAGCAATTGTGAGCAGCATAATGCAGCTGCTACATACTCAGCTTCCGCAGTAGACAAGGCTACTGAATTCTGCTTCTTTGTTGCCCAAGAAACTAAGCAAGGACCAAGAAAGTATGCCATTCCTGAAGTGCTCTTCCTGTCCACCAAGTGACCTGCACAGTATGCATCAGCAAAACCAATTGTTCAAAAGTACCTCCCCTTGGGTACCATAGACATAGATCCTGAGTTCCTTTCAAGTATCTCAAGATCCTCTTCACAGCTGTCAAATGTGACTTCTTAGGCTTGGACTGAAATCTAGCACACAGTCCCACACTGTAGACAATATCAGGTCGACTAGCTGTGAGATAGAGAAGTGAATCTATGATTCCTCTATATTTTGTCTCGTTGGTCGAAGGACCTAGTTCATCCATATCCAGTTTGGTTCCAGGAGCAATGGGAGCAGTTATTTCTTTTGCTCCTTCCATGTCAAATTTCTTCAGAAGTTCCTTGACATATTTTTGTTGATGAATCATGGTTCCTTCAGGCATCTGCTTTATCTGCAGTCCTAGGAAGAAATTTAGTTCAGCCATCATGCTCATTTCAAATTTACTTCCCATCAGAGCAGCAAACCCCTTGCATAGCTCCTCATCAGTGGCTCTAAAAATGATATCATCAATATATACTTGAACCACCAATAGATCCTTTCCTTTCTTCTTCAGGAATAATGTATTATCAATCTTTCCTCTTGAAAAACCATTCTTCAGTAGGAATCCTGAAAGTCTTTCATACCAGGCTCTAGGAGCTTGCTTTAGTCCATAGAGTGCTTTGTCTAGTTTGTAAACATGACCAGGAAATTCATTGCTCACAAAGCCTGGTGGATGTATTACATAGACCTCTTCATTTAGGTAGCCATTCAGGAAGGCACTCTTCACATCCATCTGATGCAGTGTGAACTCCATGCATGTAGCAAAAGCAATCAACATTCTAATGGCTTCCATTCTTGCTACAGGTGAAAAAGTTTCATTATAGTCAATTCCTTCTTCCTGACTGTATCCTTGAACTACTAGTCTTGCCTTGTTTCTTGTCACTATACCATGCTCATCCAGTTTGTTCCTGAACACCCATTTTGTTTCGATTATTGATCTGTCTTTCGTCTTAGGAACTAGGTGCCACACTTTGCTTCTCTCAAACTGATGAAGTTCATCCTGCATGGCTAGAAGCCAATCGGGATATTCTAGAGCTTCTTTTACATTCTTTGATTCCAGAGATGAAAGGAATGCAAAGAATGCACATAAGTTCTTCAAGGCTGACCTGGTCATGATTCCAGTATCTAGTTCTGATAGAACATTCTCCAAAGGATGAGAACTTTGGTGTTTTTATGGCCTGGGTTAAATATGACGAGAAGAACCTTCAACCACACTTTAGGTAGGTTCTTCCTGACTTGCTGGATCATCGACTTTATCTGATGTTCCCCCTGTCATATTGACTCCTTGTTCTCGTGAAGTTGAAGTCTCACCTGATGTTTCTTTATCTTCTTGATCTTCAGAGTCATCTGCACCATCTTCTCGACTAAGGCCAATCGCTTGATCATCAACTTCAGTTTCACATAATGCCTTATCGGATTCATCAAATACCATATGCATACTTTCCTCCACAGTTTGTGTTCTTTTACTAAACACTTTGTATGTTTTCCTTTGAGTAGAATAACGAAGGAATATTGCCTCATCACTTCTAGCATCAAATTTCCCCAATGGTTCCTTTCCATTGTTGTGGACAAAGCATTTACAACCAAAGGGTCTCAGATGTGCAATATTCGATTTTCTTCCTCTGAGTAGCTCATATAGGGTCTTGTCAATAATAGCTCTGATGCATCTGTTCAGCAAATAGCATGCAATGTTTATTGCTTCAGCCCAAAAGTTTCTTGCAAGCCCACTTGACAGCAGCATAGTCCTTGTCATATCCTCCAGAGACCTGTTCTTCCTTTCAACCACTCCATTTTTCTGTGGAGTTCTTGGTGCAGAGAAATTATGATCAATGCTGTATCTTGCACAATACTCAGAGAATTTTGAGTTTTCAAACTCTGTTCCATGATCAGATCTAATACTGATAAGTTCTAGGCTTAACCTTTTCTGCAACACCAACCCAATCTTTGAAGCTGTCAAAGGCTTCATCTTTAAACGCCAAGAACAAGGTCCATGTGTACCTAGAGTAGTCATCAACAATTATGAATACAAACCTCTTTCCTCCTCTTCTCCAGACTCTCATAGGTCCACACAGATCCATATGCACCAATTCCAGTGGTTTTGATGTACTTACCACTTTCTTTGACTTAAAGGATGATTTCACATGCTTCCTCCTTACACAAGCATCACACATTTTTATGTTTTCAAATCTCTTGCTAGGTAGTCCACGAACCAGCTCCTTCGATACAAGCTTATCAGTTGTGAGAGACTTGCATGACCCATTCTTTTGTGCCACAACTGAGAATCACTTTCTTGCACGTTCTAGCATGTTAAGTTGTTTTCAGGCAGTGATTTCAGTGATGTTTTGTACACATTGTTCACCCTTTTTCCTTCCATAACAATTTCTCCACTATGTAGATTCTTCACAATACACCCTACAGAGGAGAAACTCACTTCATTTTCTCTGTCACACAGTTGAGAGATACTCAGCAGGTTGTGTTTGAGACCATCGACACTGTATACGTTTTCAATTACGTGATTCAGAGTTCTCCCAACTTTCCAATTCCTACGATTTGACCACTTTTACCTCCTCTGAAGGCTACACTAGCTCCTTAAAATGCTGTGAGTGTGAGAAAGTTTCTTCTATCTCCTGTCATGTGCCTTGAACAACCGCTATCAAGAATGCAGCTTGGGTTGTTCTCCCTCACTCCAGCCTGCAAAATAGATTAAGGGTTAGCTTTAGGAACCCAGACAAGCTTGGGTCCCTTCTTATGAGGGAATGGATAAATCAATTCCTGTTTAGCCCATTTAGGTAGAACACTTATTTTATTCTTGGCCTTTGTCTTGCTTGCATTCATGCACCTTTGTTTGTAGTGTCCAGTTTCACCACAAAAGGTACACAACATGTTGCAAGGCAAACCCACATACTTGCTCTTAGGATTATATGGAGGCAATGGTTTCTTGAATCCTAGTCCTTGTTTTCCCTTGTTTTGATTCTCAAGAACCCAGTTCATTGCCTCAGAAGATTTATTCCATTTTGTTAATCTGGTAAGCTCAAATTTAGATTTTTCAGCCTTTTGATTTAAAATCCTGTTTTTTTCAGTTTCCTAATACAGAATCTCATTTGTTCTTTTTAGTTCGTTTTCAAGAAAGGTTTGAACTTCACTTATTACTTGCTTACCATTTATACTCTCTTTTAACTGATTAAGTTCCAATTCTAGTTCAGTGATCCTAGAGTTTGACACAAGAGTCTGCCCTTTTAAAATGGCATTGATTTCTTCCAGTTCAATGTTTTGTTCTTGAAGACTCCTGTGCTTAGTTCTGAGATCACTTAAGTCTTCCGTTAATCTATCTTTCTCAATTTTCTCCTTTTCATAGCCCTCAATTAAAGTGGCAGTAATTAAGATCAAATTTTCAGTAGAGTGTGTATGAAGATTTTCCTTAAGATCAGATAGACATACCTCTGCTGAATGAGCAGCTTCAATTCCATCAGTTGCCATAAAGGCTGAGTCCTTCTTCTGGTCGTCGTCTGTGTACATCTCTTTCAGCTTTTCCCATACTTCCTTAGCAGACTTGTATTCAAGTATCCTTGCCAGAACGTCAGTAGATAGTCAGCCCTCTTCTCAGGTACAATTCATCTTTAGAGTTTGCATGTAGCCAGTCTAGATCTCGAGGATCTAGTTCTTCTACTTTCTTTAGCACGAGAACCACGTTTGCTGCTCTCTTTACAGGAACGTGAGGTCCTCTTTTCACGATCAACCAGAGATTGTAATCTGTTGCTTGAAGAAAGTTTTACATCTGTTTCTTCCAGCACTTGTAATTAGTCCCATTGAACACAGGTGGCTTTGAGGGATCTCTTCCTCCCCGAACTCCTGAGGATCTTCTTCATCTGAACCAACAATTGTCAACCCCATCAGCGCTAGTGGTGTTTCATCTCCAGATTCCTTCTCGTGATCAGACTCACTGTCAGTAGGTCCCCATGTAGCATAGAAAGCTTCCTTTCTTTTCCTTCTTTCTGCTATGAAGTTCGGAGGTCATCTCACCTTCTTCTTATCTTTGTCATTCTCCTTTTATGCCTCATTTCCTTTTCCTTAGTTGCTCTGTTTTTCATCCATTCTGCTTCCCACATAGGACAATCCATAACAACATGATCCTTGTTGAAGCACTTAAAGCATCCTGAGTAGTCAGGACTGTCGACTATGTTCTTCCTTCCAGAGTTTTCCTTGCCATTTCTTTTGAAACCTTTAAACCTTCCCAAGTTAAGCTTCTGTCTCAAGGTGCTAACCATTGCAGCTTCAACTGATTGCAGATCTACATAATCATCAGCTTCATCCGTTGCTTCGAGTGCATGGATCTTGTCCTTCTTAAGAGCTGGTTTAGTTTTTGAATCTTTCATCATCTCATGAGTTTTCAGGTGAAACGACCTCGGTCAGTCGTTTCGGAAGTTAGGACTTCGATTGGCGTGTAGATAATTTTAAAATATTCTTAATTTTCAATAGGACCTGTCTGTAAAATTTGAGCTAAATCAGACCTCGTTTGATAGGCATCGGAAGAAGGTTTCAATTTTTATTGTCGATAAATATTAAAAAGAGATTTTCGAGCTCGGTTTTGGCGAATGAGCTCCGATTCAAAATCCGAAAGCGCCGTTAGATTCGTATGATTATTTTTGACTTTTGTGAACTTTCGAAAGTGAATTTCGATGTTGTTCGGCTAGTTTCCGCTAAAATGCCGAAAGTTAAATAATTTGACTTTTTTTCAATTAAATTCGCATCTTGAGTTTCGGGAGTCCGATTTGAAATCCGCCTTCGCGAGTATGTTACGTATATTTTATATAACTTGTATGCAAAAGTTGGAATTATTTCAAATATCGTATAGTACCGTTTTAATTTTCATCGCGAAAAGAAAATAAAAAAAAGTAAAAGGAAAAAGACAAAAAAATAATAAAAGAGGCGGTGGGGGGTCCTTAGCATATGCAAAGGACCAGATAGAACAGAAACAATCAAAACAAGCAGAAAGCGAGAAACGAAACAGAGGGAAACGCGGGGAGGAAGAAAAATGCTAGAAAATGAGAAAAGGGGCCGGAAAAAAGTAGAATTTTCACCCTGAAACATTCAGGGTAATGATCCTAATATATTATTTGAGTTTATTACGTGTGCTTAAATATATTTTAACGGTAAAACTTGGAATATTAGACATCGTTTTAACAAGTTCAATTAATAGTTTGAAGGGTCAAATAGACCCCGATAATGAAATTGATTATATGTTCGTACTCGGTGAGTTATGGGCAACATATAAATGTAAATTATATAGGGTTTGGTTATGTGACCTTAAACCCTGTATATAGGCCTGGCCTGCGTATTGCATATGCGAATAGGGTATCACGCTCCTAACCGGATTGCCCTAAGATGTGAGGAATGAAGCCTTTATCCCTATTTGATATATTTTTCTGCTCATTGAACACAGTGAAATCGTTGGGCAATGAATCCAAAATAATAAAGCGGTTGTTGGGCAGCAGTGTTAACTTTGGAAGAGGTAAGTGTTGATATCCATTTCTTTGGAGGCACCTGGCCTCGTGGATTTTCTACCACGTGTTCCTTACGTGTGTAGCTGCCGATAGGCGTACTTCTTACGCCTTAGATTTGGATTTACCTTGTATATTATATATTATACCTGTAATTGGTATTGCATTGAGGATCTGAGCATTGTACTCTGGCTGTGAGTTGGCATCTACTTCCCGGCTGCCGATGAGAGTCCCGCGCCGGTGAAGGGTTATTATTGCATCACATTGAATTCATATGCATTATGTGTCATTCATATGCATTACATTGCATATCATATTGGGTGCAGGAGTATTCTGCCCCAGGAGCAGGAGTATTCCGCTCCATTGTATCATATTGAGGGTAGGAGTATTCCGCCCCAGGAGCAGGAGTATTCCGCTCCATTGTATCATATTGAGGGTAGGAGAATTCCACCCCAGGAGCAGGAGTATTCCGCTCCATTATATCATATTGAGGGTAGGAGGATTCCGCCCTAGGAGAGTGCAGGAGTATTCCGCATCAGCTTTACATTATATCGGGTGCGGGAGTATTCCGCTCCAAGAGAGTGCAGGAGTATTCTGCCTCTGGTTTATATTATATCGGGTGCAGGAGTATTCCGCCCCAGGAGCAGGAGTATTCCGCTCCAGTTGGTTATCAGATTGGATTTCCCCTCGAATGCAGGAGTATTCCGCTTCGATATGCGATGGCGGGCACATGTGACCCTTTGCATCAGATTTCATTTCATTTCATTTCATTTCATCTCATTTCATTTCTTTTCTTTTCATACCATTGTGTAGACTTGTGGTACATAACTACTGTTATGCTTATACGTGCATTGCTTATTTGTCTATACATTCCTGGCTCGTATTCTGGGTTGCGGGGATCGGGTTGCACGCCGCAACAGGATGTATTTCTGATTGTTGATGTGTTCGGGATACCTATATGTTCTGGCTGTCTTACATTCCTGGTTGTTGAATAGCTTGCGATTCCATACGTGTTTCTAGTTATTATCTGGCTTTGCCTTTTCATAATTTAAATAAGAGGAATCTGGTTTATTTGTTTCTTTTCTCCCTAGCTAGCTATCCTATTCTTTGAGGTGGCTAGTCTGCCCCACTTATTGAGTCCTTTTGACTCACCCTTGTTTGTTGTTTGTTTCTTGTCTATCTATTTTGTTTCGGCAGGTTCGCTCCAGGATTAAGTTCACCACGTTGTGAAGGAGCGAAGACGACTTCAGCTCTCAGGGTGAGCCAGCTTTTATTCCGGATGGCCACCAGTTTATTGTTTATTATTTCAGTTGCATTTTGCTCTTTTCAGGAGGTATTTGTCTTCTTTTGTACTCTTAGATGTCTAGTCTGGATAACCCTAAACCTAGTGTGTTGGTAGCCAGCTGTAATTTCTTCTGTACAGCTTAGAGGTGTCAGTATGTCTGTGGTTTTGTTTTAAGACTTGTCCTTATTTATGAATTATTATATTTATTTTCTTAATTTAATTGGTAAGGGTTCGCCCGACGGGTCTAGGGGAGGATGTCGGGTGCCCGCACGGCCTAACCGGATATCGGGTCGTGTCAGTTGGTATCTAAGCCATGTTTAGAATCTATCCAGGCTAAAACAGTATCTAGTAGAGTCTCGCTGATGGGTACGTAGACGTCCGTACTTTTCTACGAGAGGATATGATGGCATTTAGGAAGTTTCACTTCCTTTATTTCTGATCGTGCGTCGGTCTAGGATTCAAAAGTATATTCGTTAATTCGTTAACTCCTTCGTGGTAATTGTGAACCCTCGTGCGACAAATCAGCAAATGGTATGAGTTCAAGATGAAGCAGTCTAGCGTTGGGCTAGCACTGCCGAAGCCCCGAGAGTTTTTTTATCGTGCTAACGACCTAGTTACGGAGACCCCAGTTGTACGAGCTTGCGATGGGTAAGGGAGCAGGGCCTTGTGGTTCCCTTGGCTCTCTACGATGCTTTTACGAGAATCTTAGCGACGTAGATACCGCGAGAGCCTATTATTTGCTAGGCAGCTTATCAAGTTGCCGCAGATGCAGACGTTCGGTCTTAGAGAGCTCCTATTCCAGTTCTTAATATTACCGCAGTAAAGTATGTTCCAGAGGTAGTATGTGTTGTACCTCTAATTGTTCTGCCTGGTTAGCCAGCTGAGGTATCAGTTCGGTCCGAGTGCCTAAAGAGGTTGAATTATTTTACGCAGTTGAACCTTGCGATATTCTTAAGCAATGCATCAGATAAACCTCGTGATTCTTTTTAAAATAAAATGATGTCAGCGTATCCTTCAGGCTCTTGATTATATCGAGTGGTATGGTGTTGATTATTCTTCTTTCCAGTTTCAAGGTCCAGCCCTGGATTGGTGGACTGTTCTCTTATTAGCTAACTTGGTTTGGTTTTTCTTCTTGATTCGTGGAAAAGTTCCTTTCGAGTGGCGAGCGAGATGAAACGTGTTGCCAGTTTGAGTGGATTGGACAGGGTAGCCTGTCGGTTAGCCCGTTGGTGTTTCAGAATAGGTGATTGAATTCTATAAAATGGCTGAATATGCATTAGAACTAGTCCATGAGCCTTTCAAGAGATTAAAAGATTTACTGATGACCTTTCTCCTTCCTTGAGATCCCAGATGTCTCGAGATATTGAGGTCGAGATCTCATTTGATGTCATTGTTGATATTGCTCAAAGGTATTAGGCATACCATGAGTTAGAGCGGGAGAGCAAGAGATCTCGTGGCCCTGGTGGGCAACCATGGTACCTCATTTGAAGGTAAGAGTTCTGATTATTTTGGGAGGTTACCTTCCAGGTTATCTCACCTTGTAGAGCGTGATTCTTAGAATGCACGAGTAGTTCATCAAGATTAGGCTCAGCTTTTGTCTTTGCAGCTATCAACAATCTATCTAGCTTCCTTTATCAACGAAAAGGTGTTATCACTGTCGTGAGTCTAATTATCCTTTGAGGAATTTTCCCTTAATCTGGCAAGTGGGCAGTCGTCCTCTCTCTTGTCATCAGGCACCTGCATAGTCGCAGGGGACTTCATTTAGATCTTAATCAGCCAGAGAAATGCCACCATCCAGTAGCGGTTGAGAGCATGGTGGTAGTAGTTCTTCAGAAGGTAATTATCAGTGTAGCAGCTTAGTTCAGCCGCAGAGGCAGTTTTATGAACTGCCAGCCTGGCAGGATGCTGAGGCATCCGATGTAGTACACCCGTGTGTTTCTTTTTTCCTTATCTGTAAGTAAGTTTTATCTTTTCGATCGATCTGGAAATGGTGTGTCTTATCATGTTTCGACGGTTTCCTGGGATATTGTCGTAATTAAGAATCGGCTGCGGTAGAGGGGTGAATTTCTGATACGATTTATTCCTGGAATTTATGAGACCCTACTAGTTTATCTGATTTAAATATGAGAGATTTGACGGTGAGTATTGCTATTGCCTTCTTGGCATCTTGTTATGCCACCTCGTGTTATTATATCAAGTCATTTTACCTCTCTCCTTGGAAATCAGTGTTGGTAGGATGATGGGACTCTTATTCATCACCATCAGGAAGTGTCGTTGTTTCTTCTGGTGTAAAGTGGCTGGTAAGCAATGCTCTATCTATGTGTCTCCTCTTGGTTCGAGATTCTAGTAGAGTCATGTTATTCTATGAGCTTGTCTTAGTTATAAAAGGGTATTCTGGTAAATTGTCAGAGTTTCCTTCTTATTGGCAGGTTAAATTGGTATGGATGTTTTTAATAAAGCTTATTTAATGTCTATCTCTTCAATTGCGATTCTTTGGCTCGCCTGACTTGGAAGTAGTCTAGCTTTGGTAGCCAAGTAAACAAGAAGATGAACTTCCTGAAGCTCTAATTATTTCTATCCTCGATCCATTTCCATTTCTTCTTCGTCCGGCACTGGTGAGCTTAGGCGGTCAGTAGCCTCTTGTGATGTTCCCTGTGTTGAGCCATAGTACGTGTTATTATAGCCGGGTAAGCATATTATTGTTTTTGATATCAGTTTATCCGTGTATCCATTCCCATGTATAGTATAGTGCTGGTTTTGTTTTAGCAGATCATCCAGTTTTAGGGGAAACTCTGCCGAAATTTTTACATAGAAGTACCATCCATCAGGCGGTGGTGTTTACGGCAAAGGTATGGAGTTGTGAACTTGAGAGTTGCAGCTGTTTGGCAACTCGAAAGGGTAGTTGGTAGCTTAGATCTGCCTACGTTCAGCTTTTAGCTAAATCTTCTTTAGTCCAGCAGACTATGCGAGGATGGTTATTCCTATTCAAATGGCTGCATGAATTTGTGCTTTAAGTGGAGGAGTCTTACTCCAAATACTGAATGGTAATATTAAATCTCTGAGGTGTTGATACCACTTTTCTCACGACCCAAAGTAAGGGCACAGCAGAAATCTACAATGAGTGTTGATCATTGCTAAACCCACTAATAATCTATTAATGACAGAGATAAGCTGGCAACCTGATCATATATACGTACCTATCTGCTGAAAGCAAAAAGCCTGGAAAGATGACACGATTTTAACTTACTGGCAATTAGAGCACTGCTATGTCACACTTCATTCCGTCCCACCAATAAATCCGCTTAAGATCATGGTAAATCTTAGTCGAACCTGGATGAAAAATGTATTCAGAATAATATGCCTCTATCATAATCTGTCCACGTAAATCTTCAACATTAGGAACACAAAGTCTATCTTTATACATGAGAACACCGTCAGTAGTAACCCTGTATGGTGACTTTAGTTTTCTTCTGGCTATCTGTTTGTATTCAACTAGACCTGGATCCTCATACTGACGCTGTTTTACTTCATGGAAATTTAGAGTTAAAGGTCTAGTGCAGCTTATCGTCCATCCATCATTGGCATATCTCGTTTGCACCTCAACTCTTTGAGAAGTTACTTTAGCGTTGTAAATGCACATGTAATCAACTTTGTTGCTGGTATTCTACATCAGCTCATGGTCCAACTATATATCTCTTTTATTTTCACTTCTTCAAGTCATAATATTTCCAATTCAAAGACAATACTCTGATGTAGATGTTCAGTTTGGAGATCATTCCTGGTCTGCATTATACTATCCAGTAGTAATTGCATGATCCTTATCCTTATATAATAGACCCTGTTCTGATGAACCTTCAACATACATTAGGATATGAGTAACTACATTCCCACAAGGAGCTTGCGGAACACGATTAAAAATTAGTTGAGATATTGCATAGTGCATTCGTAAAAATAATATAGCTTGCATCAAATCTTCTATAGTGTGCAGTGACAAGGTACATCAAAAGCTCCCCCTATTGCATCAAGCATGAGCTAATTCTTAGTTCCATCAATCTGTTCTATATGGAAAGGTATATCGAAGAGGTGATTATCGGCTGAATCATGTTAACCCATTCAAAGTTCCGTGTATCTTTGCTTCGAAAATGTAGAACTCTCCTCTCGTGATCGAGGAAGGATCATCTTAGTCAGAATAATCGGGGCAATGGTATTATCATATTATCCAGATATGTTTTATTCCAAGAGTTCGGTGTTCGTGTTATAATTTTGATTTTGTAATCATGAGAAAAATCTGTTGGATAGTTTATGAAGGTCGTGCAAGTTCTTTTGTTATCAGCGTGAATCTTGCTTTAGACTTAGGCTCGTTCGAGGACGAACGAGAGTTTAAGTGGAGGAGAATGAAACGACCTCGGTCAGTCGTTTCGGAAGTTAGGACTTCGATTGGCGTGTCGATAATTTTAAAATATTCGTAATGTCTATTAGGACCTGTTTGTAAAATTTGAGCTAAATCAGACCTCGTTTGGTAGGCATCGGAAGAAGGTTTCAATTTTTATCGTCGATAAATATTAAAAAGAGATTTTCGAGCTCGGTTTTGGCGAATGAGCTCCGATTCGAAATCCGAAACCTTTAGGTTCGTATGATTATTTTTAACTTTTGTGAACTTTCGAATGTGAATATAGATGTTGTTCGGCTAGTTTTCGCTAAAATGCCGAAAGTTAAATAATTTGACTTTTTTTCATTTAAATTCGCATCTTGAGTTTCGGGAGTCCGATTTGAAATCCGCCTTCGCGAGTATGTTACATATATTTTGTATAACTTTTATGCAAAAGTTGGAATTATTTCGAATATCGTAGGGTACCGTTTTAATTTTCATCGCGAAAGGAAAATAAAAAAAAAAAGAAAAAGGAAAAAGACAAAAAAAAAATAATGAAAGAGGCGGTGGGGGGTCCTTAGCATATGCTAAGGACCAGATAGAACAGAAACAATCAAAACAAGCAGAAAACGAGAAACGAAACAGAGGGAAACGCGGGGAGGAAGAAAAATGCCAGAAAATGAGAAAAGGGGCCGGGAAAAAGTAGAATTTTCACCCTAAAACATTCAGGTAATGATCCTAATATATTATTTGAGTTTATTACGTGTGTTTAACTATAGTTTAACGGTAAAACTTGGAATATTAGACATCGTTTTAACAAGTTCAATTAATAGTTTGAAGGGTCAAATGGACCCCGATAATGAAATTGATTATATATTCGTACTCAGTGAGTTATGGGCAACATATAAATGTAATTTTTTTGGGGTTTGGTTATGTGACCTTAAACCCTGTATATTGGCCTGACCTGCGTATTGCGTATGCGAATAGGGTATCAGGCTCCTAACCGGATTTCCCTAAGATGTGAGGAATGAAGCCTTTATCCCTATTTGATATATTTTTCTGCTCATTGAATACAGTGGGATCGTTTGACAATGAATCCAAAAGATTAAAGCGGTTGTTGGGCAACAGTGTTAACTTTGGAAGAGGTAAGTGTTGATATCCATTTCTTTGGAGGCACGTGGCCTCGTGGATTTTCTACCACGTGTTCCTTACGTGTGTAGCTGCCGATAGGCGTACTTCTTACGCCTTAGCTTTGGATTTACCTTGTATATTATATATTATGTCCTGTAATTGGTATTGCATTGATGATCTAAGCATTGTACTTTGGCTGTGAGTTGGCATCTACTTCCCGACTGCCGATGAGAGTCCTGCGCCGGTGAAGGGTTATTATTGCATCACATTGCATTCATATGCATTATGTGTCATTCATATGCATTACATTGCATATCATATTGGGTGTAGGAGTATTCCGCCCCAGGAGCAGGAGTATTCCGCTCCATTGTATCATATTGAAGGTAGGAGTATTCCACCCCAGGAGCAGGAGTATTCCGCTGCATTGTATCATATTGAGGGTCGGAGTATTCCACCCCAGGAGCAGGAGAATTCCACTCCATATCATATTGAGGGTAGGAGGATTCCGCCACAGGAGAGTGCAGGAGTATTCTGCATCAGCTTTACATTATATCGGGTGCATGAGTATTCCGCCCCAAGAGAGTGCAGGAGTATTCCGCCTCTGGTTTGTATTATATTGGATGCACGAGTATTCCGCCCCAGGAGCAGGAGTATTCCGCTCCAGTTGGTTATCAGATTGGATTTCCCCTCGAATGCAGGAGTATTCCGCTTCGATATGGGATGACGGGCACATGTGACCCTTTGCATCAGATTTCATTTCATTTCATCTCATCTCATCTCATTTCATTTCTTTTCTTTTCATACCATTGTGTAGACTTGTGGTACATAATTACTGTTCTGCTTATACGTGCATTGCTTATTTGTCTATATATTCCTGGCTCGTATTCTGGGTTGCGGGGATGGGGTTGCACGCCGCAACAGGATGTATTTTTGATTGTTGATGTGTTCGGGATACCTATATCTTCTGGTTGTCTTACGTTCCTGGTTGTTGAATAGCTTGCGATTCCATACGTGTTTCTAGTTATTATCTGGCTTTGCCTTTTCATAATTTAAATAAGAGGAATCTGGTTTATTTGTTTCTTTTCTCCCTGGCTAGCTATCCTATTCTTTGAGATGGCTAGTCTGCCCCACTTATTGAGTCCTTTTGACTCACCCTTGTTTGTTGTTTGTTTCTTGTCTATCTATTTCGTTTCGGCAGGTTCGCTCCAGGATTGAGTTCACCACGTTGTGAAGGAGCGAAGACGACTTCAGCTGTCAGGGTGAGCCAACTTTTATTCCGGATGGCCACCAGTTTATTGTTTATTATTTCAGTTGCATTTTGCTCTCTTCAGGAAGTATTTGTCTTCTTTTGTACTCTTAGATGTCTAGTCTGGATAACCCTAAACCTAGTATGTTGGTAGCCAGTTGTAATTTCTTTTGTACAGCTTAGAGGTATCAGTATGTATGTGTTTTTGTTTTAAGACTTGTCCTTATTTATGAATTATTATATTTATTTTCCTAATTTAATTGGTATGGGTTCGCTCGACGGGTCTAGGGGAGGATGTCGGGAGCCCGCACGGCCTAACCGGATTTCGGGTCGTGTCATCAGGCTACCAACCAGCTCTTCAAGTTTAATGGATCTTAGAGGTTTTGACTCAATGATAGCAGTCATCTTGGGTTCCCAAGCCTCAGGTAGCAAATTTAGAATTTTATCCACCATCTCTACTTCTGGCAACTCCATATCCAGGAATCTCATCTCATTAGTAATAATGGTCAACCTGGTCATCATATCCTGGATTGATTCCTTCTCTCCCATAGAGAACAACTCAAATTGTCTCTTCAGCATTCTTCGAGAAATTCCTACCTCTCTATCTATCTCTGAGATGTCTTTGAGTCTTTCACTTCAGTGATTCTGTAATGACCCGACATTTTTACATAATGTTTCTTAAGTTGTTCCCTTAGTTATGGTACAATTACTTCAATGGGTCATTACAAAAGTTTATTTGTATAAATTGTGTATCGGAGAAAAAGTTACATAAATTATTAAGTATCTATGGGGATAAATTCTCAATATAAAATGTTAGAGGTCATATTTTGCATGACCCGTATTTTAGGTACCAAAGCCCAAACTTTTATTTGATATAATAAAACTACATAAATTTTATAAGGGATTGAGGGTTCACACCGCGTATGCGCAACTGGCAGTAGATAGATGGTTTACGCAAGTCAGAGAAGGAAAAGGGGAAAAATGGATACAGGTATTGCCTACGTTACTTCAAAGCATATAAAATGTTGAGTGATTTTTATACATAGACTAGAACTCATAAGTAATGAGTAATTGCTAGGGAACAAAATCATTATCGTAATGATTACAAAAGTGTAATGACGAGGGGACTAAATAGTCATGGTAATGATGATTGATAAATACAAAGTATGAATTCATAGTTTTTCTTTTCAAAGTTAACTAGTGAATCTGCCTTTGGTTGTGCGCCAGGCGAACCAGAAGATGGAACACCGTACATATTATTTTCTTTTCTTTTTCTTTCTTTTCTTTTTATTTTTATCTTCCATTATTATATATATTTTTCTTATACATTGTATTTTGACTGGAATACTGCTAGTATTGGACATGGTAGGATTTGTTATTTTACCTTTAAGAGTAAGATATTTAAGAGGTAGAAAGTGAGTATTTAACCATAAGTTAAATATTTAGTAAAATTGAAGTTTGATACAGGAGCATAATTTGTTTAAGAATCCAAAAATAATAGTAGACTCAGGAATTTGAGCCATTATATTAAATTACTTATGTACTTTATACTTTTATTTAGAGCGAGACCATTTGGAGGAGATTCAGCGGGTTAAGGCGACAATTGTTGGCTAGTATTTTGCTTCTGTTGATACATGTAGGTGGTTCTATCCCTTTCTTTGGTGGAATATGTCCACGTGGGATATTGTACATACGTTCCTTGTATGTGCACTGCCCTAGGTGTAACCATTTACACCTTTTCATTGTGTTTAAATTTTTACTTGGAATATATGTTGTTTTCCTGGATTGTGTTTGCTCCTGGTTGTTGCTTAAAGTATTGTAAGTTTGACCTTGAAATTTATGATTAATTTGCTATGTCGGAGTTGGTCCAATTGATAAATTTTTTGGAGTTGGTCCATTTGATAGCCTCGGAGTTGGTCCACTATCAAATCTTTTCGGAGTTTTCCACATATTCTGCTAGTTTATGAATTGAGTTTAATTGTTGGTTCTTGAATGAGATTTATTGATGTTGAATAGTGTGATTGGATGAACTATTTGAATAGAAAATTATAACATGTTTCTTTTTCTCCCTCCTCTACTCTGTTAATTTATTGTTTAGACTAGTTTCCTGTCTTTCATAGGAACTATTTTACCCACCTATTAAGTCCTTTTGACTTACGTTGTTTTCTTTATTATTTTCCAGTAGCGAGCCAACCATCCTCATTTCGCGGTGGCGCACATTTCCATTATTTCATTCCTGTCAGTTATTGTTTCAGAGATTCGAGATATTCTGTTAAGTATTTATCTTATAGATATTCATGGCCTATGGTAGAGGACTAGACCTTTCATTTGTGTTGTGGGATATTCCGCCTATTTCAATAATAAAAAATCGCAGCTTGAATTTTTTATTTATATATATTTTTTCTTTAATAATATTGAAATTAACTATTAATATAGCGAGTGGGTTCGCTCGATTGGGTTAGTTCGGGTGCCCTCAGGACTATCCAGGATTTTGGGTCGTGACAATTGGTATCAGAGCCAAGGTCTAGTGTCCTGATAAGTCATGAACAGTGTCCAATAGAGCCTCACTGATCGGTATGGAGACGTCTGTACTTGTCTACGAGAGGCTATGGTGGCATTTAGTGAAAATTTTCCTTCTTTCTTCCCTTCTCTCGTGCGTTGAGTTTTGAAAGTGTAAGACTAAATTTTGTTTCGATGTTTATTCTCACGATGGCAAAAGTCCACTGTTCTAGCGTGTCATTTGACGAATTTGGGAGCATCCTTATGAATACAGGAAATATTATATGTTGAATCCCAGGTTCAAAGATTTAAAATGAGATTCTAATTTTAGATTTCTTTGACTTCAATAAATTAATTTCAGGCCTCAAGGAATGTTTTTAACTATATTGCGTAATGATAAATTTTGTCGAGATTGTTATGTATTATAGAGATTTCATGATTTAGAGCATTACTCTTCGGAGTGAATTTACAATGGAAAGTTTTCTTGATAGCAATATAAAGTTGGACTCTTTCAAGTTTATAAACTGTACAGGAAAGGTTCTAGGAATTAGAAATGTGAAAGGGACGATAGAAGGCCCATATAAAACGTTTGGTATGGTGGTTCTCAAAGCAGTTTGAAAATAGGAAAGTTACACCAGTAGAATTCTCTAATTTAGGCGTGGGGCTAGAGTTTGTTTAAGGCTTAAACAAAAAGTTTCTAATGTCCTTGCCATTGAAGATGAGTTCATGAGAAATTTAACATTTAAGCAATGTGCTAAGACTACTAAGGGAAATATTGTTTCATCCTATTCATGTATGTTTATGTGTCTTGGTATGTGTTGATCTAAGCACAACTTAAGTTTGGAGAGCTTGAGGAGACGTAAATGGTACATTACCAAGGCTCTACAAGGTCAAAGTGTAATCTCCTTACATAAGTTATCGATGGTTTTTGGCATCAAGTGGGGGAGCTTATGGTGGGTAATTAAGTGGAACCAGACTTGTGCATATGATAGTTATATTTGGACTGAGTTCCATTGGTTTCGATGTATTTTCATACATTTCTATAGGTGGTGGAGTGAAATTGTGTGCAGCTTGGTAATCTTTGGTCGCTTGTTGGAGGTTCTTAGATGTGGAACAGATTTTTACCGCTGTGTGTAGTCCTATCTCAAGTCTTGAGTGCTTTTGTTGGTTTGCTTCTTCTCGATATGGATGGTGGTGAGACGGTATTGAATGTCAGCATTCTATCAAATATTATAAGAATTGGTTGGAAAATGGGTACAAATATTTGCATATCTTGTGTTGGTTTGGCATTCAATTATTGAGTTTTCATTTATTGGTTCAGTTTTGGTTGTGTCTTCCTGAGGACTTGTTAAGTACTCTCCTCGTAGATATACTAATTTTTGGTATCATTTCTATGTTAGGGTGACTTGTTGCATCCATCATAGCTTGATTATGTTTCTTTTAAGACCCACTCTAGATAACATTAATTGGAGATTCAACAGTTGAATATCTTGAGTATGATTTTTTTTACGACTCCTAGGGTAATACTAGTTTATGGACCATATTTTGAGCTTTCAAGTGCTTGATTATTTCTCGTAGGTCATACGTATCAAGTTTTCAAGCATTTGGGTTCTTTTCTGCTTCCCGTTATATCTCGTAAAGGTATCAAGGCTTGTTAAATGGTAATTGAGGTAGTTCAATGTTTGCCACATTCTACTTCAATGGGAATTTATAGCTGCTTGGATTTTGGTACATATATATTGCCTTGTTATGAAAGGGGTTAAACTTTGATGGTTTTTAAAACATGGATTGAGTTTTCGAGAGATCAAAACTGATATTTCCTTGATTCGGCACACCTGGATGGAGTCCCTATCTATTAATTTTATTCTTGTTGTTCATGAGTTTGTTGATGTGTATCCAGATGATTTTCCTAGTGTTCCTCATAACAAATATATTAATTTTGGCATGGATGTTGTTTCGGATATGTGGTCCATCGCTATTCCTCTTTATGGTATAGTTCCTGCAGAGTTGATAGAATTAAAAAGAGCAATTGAAGGATTTGCTTAGTAAGGAATATATCAGACCCAATGTTTTACCTTATGGAGCTGCATTATTATTTGTTAAGAACAAGGACGCCTTATTTGATCAGTTGCAGGGAGCTAAGTTTTTTTCTAAAATTGACCTGAGATTTGGGTATCATCAGTTGAACTGGTTGTTCAAGCCTAAATTGGATTTATTTGTTATCGTCTTTATTGATGATACATTGATTTATTTTAGTAGTAGAGAGGAGCATAAATAGCACCTAGCAGCGGTTCTTCAGACACTTCAGGCAGTTCTATACCGAGTTTTGCAAGTACAAATTCTGATTGGATTCTGTGGCATTTTTGGGTAGTATTATGTCTAGCGAAGGAATAAATTTTATCCAAAGAAAATTAAGGCAGTTTAGAATTAGCCATGACCTACTTCTCCACTAAAGATATGTAGTTTTCTTGGTTTGGAAGAGTATTACCTTTGATTTTTCAGTGTTTTTCTTCTATTTCAGCCTTGCTGATTAGTTTGACTTAGAAGGCGGTACCATTTCGAAGGTCAAAGGAGTCCGAGGTGAGCTTTCAGAGGCTCAAATCATTCTTGACTACTACCCGGTGTTGACACTTCTAGCAAATTTGTAGTATATTGCGACGCCTCTCATATTGGTTTGGCGTGTGTCCTACTGTAGAATAGTAGGGTGATTGCATATGCATCAAGGCTGTTGAAAGTGAGTTATAAGAACTACTCCACCCATGACTTAGAGTTGGCATCAGTTTCATTTGCATTGTACTAGGGAGGCATTATATTTACGTTGAGCCTTGTGAGATTTTTATTGATCACAAGAGCTTACAACACGTGTTTAATCAGAAGGACTTAATGGTAGGCGGCGGTAATGATAAAAAAGTTTAATGAGAAGGACTCGAGGAATATGATCCTATAATTCATTATCACCAGGGAAAGGCCAACGTGGTAGCTGAGGCATTGATCAAAAAGTTTATGGCGGGCCTTGCTTAATTAGATGCTAACATGAGGCCATTGGCGATTGAGTTGCAGTCCTTGACTAACCAGATGGTTAGAGTATTTAGCCCAACACCTGACATAGTATTACTTGTATGGTGACCCATTCTTCTCTTGCTAATCAGATTAAAGAGAGATAGTATGAGGATCCTTATTTTCTTGAGTTATAAAAACAGGCCCTAAGGGGGGGAGTTGGTGATGATGGTGTCCTTCGCCTTAATGGCCATTTTTATGTTCCTAATGTTGATGACTTGAAGCAACTAGTATTTGATAAGGCTCACAGCTCGCGGTATTCTATTCATCCTAGTACCACAAAGATGTATTAGGACCTTCATGAGTTATATTAGTGGAAGGGGATAAAAAGGATATTTTTGAGTACGTGCCTCGATGCTGGAACTGTTAGCATGTCTTTCATGAGCATAGAATACCCATATGTTTAGCCCAGGCATTATCTATTCTCGAGTAAAAAGTGGGAGATGATCAATATGAGCTTTGTTCGTTTGCCGAGGACTTTGAGGCATGACAACTCAGTTTGGGATGGAGTTAGGCCCAAGCCGAAGGGGGACCAATTATGATTTTATCTTAGGTGATGGTTGATAGGCTCACCAAGTCTGCTCATTTTATTGCAGTGAATTGTACCTATATTGCAATGAAGTTGACATTAACATTAAGTAGATTATCCGGTTTCATTGTACTCCATTTTCTTTTGTTTCATAGAGGCTATCAATTTTGGGATCTATTTCAGCGAGAGTTGGTACTAAAGTTCAGCTTTATATTATTTTTAATCCATAGATGGATGGCTAGTCTGAGCAGACTATTCAGATTTTAGAGGATATAATGAGAGTTTTTACGTTGGACTTTGGTGGTCATTGGGATAACCATTTACCCCTAGCAGAATTACATTCAGATGGCGCTGTTCAAGGCTTTCTCCATCGATTGGTTGGTTTGAGTCTGGTGAGGCAATTGCTTTAGGTCCAGATAATGTGCAACAGACTTTTGATAGAGTCCAGATTATTCAGAATCGCTCCGGACTGCGCAGAGTAGGCAGATATATTATGCAAATCGGAGAAGTTTGGACTTACTGTTCATGGAGAGTAATCTATTTTACTTAAAGGCCTTACCGATACGAGGTGTGATGAGATTCAGAAAGAAGAACAAGTTGAGCCCTCAGTTCATTGGACAGTTTGAGATTGTTCAGCGTATTGGTGCTTTGCAAGCTTACCTTGCCTTGCCTGATTCGATACCAGTTCATCCTGTTTTTCATATTTTTGTGCTTTGGAAGTGTGTTCGTGATCCTACTCACGTTGAAGCGAATACATTTCAGTTGGTTGCATAACTAACTTATGAGGAGGTTCCAGTCGCTATTGTGAAAAGGGATACTCGCACGTGGAGATCAAGGGAAATTCACTTACTAAAGGTGCAGTGGAGAAGCCGTCTACATGATGAGGCTACATGGAAAATTGAGGCGAATATGAGGGAATGATATCCCCACTTGTTTTAGACTTAGGTATGTGTTATGACATTTGATTTGTTGAGATTTGCTTGTCTCTTTTAATTATTGCCTCTTATGCGGCCATGTGGGGACTAAATTCTTTAAGCATATTTACTTTATGCTTGATGATTTATAGTATGCATCCCAAGGAAATGTTGTTGACTAGTATTAGATTGAATTTGAGAAGTTAGTGAATTTCAAGCCCACAAGATGTTATAAATGTAGAAGTGTTAACTGGTTGCATATTGCGAAGTGGTCTAAATTAAATCAATGAGTGTCGATTAGTTATAGTCATTAGGACGGACATTTAGTATCGTTCGACGACGAACGAGAGTTTAAATGGGGGAGAATGCAATGACCCGACATTTTTACATAATGTTTCCTAAGTTGTTTCCTTAGGTATGGTACAATTACTTCAATGGGTCATTACAAATGTTTATTTATATAAATTGTGTATCGGAGAAAAAGTTACATAACTTACTAAGTATCTATGGGGATAAATTCTCAATATAAAACGTTAAAGGTCATATTTTGCATGAAATGTTGAGTGATTTTTATAAATAGACTAGAACTCATAAGTAATGAGTAATTGCTAGGGAACAAAATCATTATCGTAATAATTACAAAACTATAATGACGAGGGGACTAAATAGTCATGGTAATGATGATTGATAAATACAAAGTACGAATTCATAGTTTTTCTTTTCAAAGATAACTAGTGAATCTGCCTTTGGTTGTGCGCCAGGCGAACCAGAAGACGGAACACCGTATGAATTATTTTCTTTTCTTTTTCTTTCTTTTCTTTTATTTTTATCTTCCATTATTATATATATATTTTTCGTATACATTGTACTTTGACTGGAATACTGCTAATATTGGACATGGTAGGATTTGTTATTTTACTTTTAAGAGTAGGATATTTAAGAGGTAGAAAGTGAGTATTTAACCATAAGTTAAATATTTAGTAAAATTGAAGTTTGATACAGGAGCATAATTTGTTTCGGAATCCGAAAATAATAGTAGACTCAGGAATTTGAGCCAATATATTAAATTACTTATGTACTTTATACTTTCATTTAGAGCGAGACCATTTGGAGAAGATTCGGCGGGTTAAGGCGATAATTGTTGGCTAGTATTTTGCTTCTGCTGATACAGGTAGGTGGTTCTATCCCTTTCTTTTGTGGAATATGTCCATGCGGGATACTGTACATATGTTCCTTGTATGTGCACTGCCCTAGGTGTAAACATTTACACCTTTTCATTGTGTTTAAATCTTTACTTGGAATATATGTTGTTTTCCTGGATTGTGTTTGCTCCTGGTTGTTGCTTAAAGTATTGTAAGTTTGACCTGGAAATTTATGATTAATTTACTATGTCGGAGTTGGTCCAATTGATAAATTTCTCGCAGTTGGTCCATTTGATAGCCTCGGAGTTTGTCCACTGTCTATTTTAGAGTTGGTACATTGGAAAGCCTCGGAGTTGGTCCAGTATCAAATCGTTTTGGAGTTAGCCCACATATTCTGCTGGTTTATGAATTGAGTTTAATTGCTGGTTCTTGAATGAGATTTGTTGATGTTGAATGATGTGATTGGATGAACTATTTGAATAGCAAATTATAACATGTTTCTTTTCTCCCTCCTCTACTCTGTTAATTTATTGTTTAGACTAGTTTCCTGTCTTTCATAGGAACTAGTTTACCCACCTACTAAGTCCTTTTGACTTACGTTGTTTTCTATATTGTTTTCTTATTATTTGTTCGGGCAGATACGGTTTCGAGCACCAGCGAGCCCCGTGGCTAGAGTTGAAGATTTTCCTATTGGTCAGCGGTGAGCCAACCATCCTCATTTCGTGGTGGCGCACATTTCCATTATTTCATTCCTGCCATTTAATGTTTCAGACATTTGGGATATTCTGTTAAGCATTTATCTTATAGATGTTCAGGGCTTATGGTAGAGGACTAGACCTTTCATTTGTGTTGTGAGATATTCCGCGTATTTCAATAATAAAAAAATACAGCTTGAATTTTTTTCATATATATTGTTTCTTTAATAATATTGAAATTAATTATTAATATAGCGAGTGGGTTCGCCCGATGGGGTTAGTTCAGATGCTCTCAAGACTATCCAGGATTTTGGGTCGTGACAGGTTCCTTCATGCGCAACCTGCAAGGCATCCAAGATTTCCTTGGCAGTCTTGTAAGATGATACTCTGTTAAACTCTTCAGGGCCAAGACCAGAAATTACCAGACGTTTGGCTTTGTGATTTTTTTCGATCATCTTATTGTCCGCCTCATTGAACTCCTCTTTCAACTTAAGTTCTTGTTTGGCAGCAGCTCCCTCACCAACTATTTTAGTAGGAATCAAGTTTCCTTCCGATACTATAAGCCATAGTTGGTAGTCTTCAGCACATATGTAATTTTCCATCCTCTTCTTCTACCAAGCATAGTACTGCCCATTGAACTGTGGGGGCCTCTGAACAGACTGTCCTTCAGTGATGGTAGGTGATGCACTCATAATTCTGATCCTTCTCAAAGTGTTAACCTACCACGAGAAGACCCACTCTGATACCACTTGTTATAATCTATGCACCTCCTAAGGACACTAGAAGGGGGGTTGAATAGTGTCCACCGATTTTCGTTTCAAAAACTCGATTCTCCAGAGTCAAGAACCCTATTCTTGCCTCTACAGTTTTGCCAATTAAACACCATAACACATTGTTATTTCCCACGATTACACCACTTTACTATTTTAAGGACCAGTTCCTTAAAATGTGTTCCTTTACTCTACGATGTGCGGAATTAAAACTGTAAGTAGACACGGGATCAAAAAACCACGACCTACTTCTCAAGTAGGATTTCAACTTCACTATGTAAAAAGACCCACTTGGTTACAAGACTCACTCTTACTAACCTAGGACTAACTCGAATTCTTTAGTGATCTTTCTCACGATCAGTGAAGTTGTGTCAAGTCCACGACTTGAACCAGAAAGTTTACAACTCGATTTTTTCTTACTACAATTGAACTAAGACTCGAACTTTTACAAGATTCAATCTAAGGAACAGGTTCTCACTTAGTTCTACTGTAGCTAACTGATTACACAAATAAGCTAATAATTCTTCTCAGCTTTTGCTCGATGCTCTCTGTATTTGTGCACACCTCTATGGCTGATTGTCTTCACGCTTTATAGCTTCCAGCAGCCAAGAAGTCTCGATGAATTAGAATTCCAAAGCTCCCTCGACTTTGAATCCTAATTGGATTCTACCTTCTAGAATCCGAATCCTTTATCCCTTAGTTATGCAATCTTTTCGTATCTGATTAGGCCTGCATAATTACCAAGATACACGTCAGTATTAGGATAAATAATAATATCTTAATCAAACGATTTTGCATGAAATATCTATTCTGCTGCAGTGATTCAAAGGAACAGGTCCTTTGATCCGTTCCTCAGTCATCAGTCAAAACTCCAAGCTTATCCAAGCTAACAGTTTCCCCCTTTTTGATGATGACAAGATCATACTCATAGCTTCATCTCATTAATGTCCTGAAGTACAAATTAAGCTCAAAAAGCCAATCAGCCACTGGAGAATTAATTTATCACTAAGGAACAGATTTTTGTTAGGTATAAAATCATGCAAAATCAGACTACTCTTCCCCCTTTTGGCATCATTGAAAAGGTTGCATAAAAATATAATTTAAGTGTTAGAATTAATCAGCACATGACCATTGAGGCAACTCAAAATGCAAACATAAATCAAATTAAAGCAACTGCAAGACAATGATATTAGCCATCGAAGACAATTCATTTAATCAAGTATTAAAATCAGGGGATACAAGCAAGTACTACATGATTATCCAACGACTAAAGAAGAAAAAGGCTAAGGCACTAGGCTAGGCTAGATCCCACTGGACAAAAGATAGCTAAAGGCTAAGGCTAAGGTGGTCAGGATGTGGAAGGACCTGGTCCCTGAGACTTGTTAAGCAGCTCAAACATCTGCTTGAGCATTCCCTCATTGGTCTCCTTTGCCTTTGAGGCCTCTGCCTTCCAGAAATTCTTCTCCTCTTCCAACCTTGCTATCTCAGCAGCCTGCATAGCAGCCTGTTGCCTAAGTGCCCTCACTTTGTTGTTCAGTGGCTGCCTCCCAACACCAGCCTGTGGAGGATCAGCCTGAACTGGCAAGTCACAGCTTATCAAAGTGGCACAACCAAACTTCTCCTTCTTTGTAGCCTTCACAACCCCTTCCAAGGGAATCTTCAACTTTGCAAATATATCAGTCAGAATAAAACCAAACGGCAGGGAGTGCTTTCTTTTCCCAGCAATCACCCTTTTGATCAGGTGGATCATAAAGCTGGGCCAATTGATCTGCTTTTCAGTGTCCAACAGTTCCATAAGGACCAGGTCCATGAAACTGGCAACTCCTATTTTCTCCTGCCTTGGCATTAAAATCTTGTTCACAAACTCGAACAAAACTTGGTGCTGTGGGTGCATCTCACTCTTCTGCACATCCCTGGGTTTCTCTTCTCCATCATTCTCAGCAAACTTCCTAGTGATCTCTAGATCAGTAGGCAAGTTTGTCAAGTCAGGCCAAACAGTCTTGACATAGCTAGCATACCCAGTAGCAGGAATCCCCAGCAGCTCACCAAGTTCCCTTGTGTCAAACATAATGACATTGTCATTGACAGAGGTAGTAAGTCTATCTTCTCTGATGGAGCAGTTCTTGTAGAACTCTTGCACCATTCCCTTTGCACATCTCCCAGAGATCTTAAGGACCATGTCCCTCCAACCCTGAGCATGCAATTTTTCCAGCAGCCACAACATTCCTTCTTCTTGCACATCAGCCATAACCCGACCTTTCAAAAACTTCCTGGTCAACATGTCATCATGAACACAGTGCACAGACTCATCACCTTCAGCATCACTATCACTCTCATCCCCAGCAACAGACTCATCACTGTCACTAGCAGAGTCTTCAGAAACAACCACTCTTTTGGAGGACCTGGTCCTCTTAGCAACTTTCTCAGCAGCTTTAACTGAGCTTCTTGTTACCCTCCTCTCAGGAACTTTTCTTTTCTTAGACTGAGGCACAACCTCCTCAGCATCTACCATCTCATCATCCTCAGAAAAATCAGCAATATCAATATCATCAATATCATCCACTTCTTCCTACTCAACTACCTGTTTTCCTTTCCCTTTTCTGCTCCTTTCCAAGGCAGCAGCTAGTTGTTCATCAGCAGCTTTGGCAGCACTTCTTGTCCTCCTACCCCCAGAAGCAGGGGTTGAGGCAGAAGGAACAGGTCCTTTTGCCTTAGAGGAACTTCCAACTTTCTTTTTATTTCCAGGCTTGTAACTATCACCTATTTTCTTCAACTTAGCAGCAATTTCAGCAGTCACACGGTCATCGATGGGTTCCTTTCTAGCCAACTTTCTTTGCAGACTCCTAATGTTGATCAAATCTACTAGGGGCCTATCACTATCACTGATAGCCTCATCAACATCAACCACATCCTCCATGGGTGCTTTAGGAGCAGCCTCTGGAGACCCTGATGACCCATGCATGGGTGCTTCCAACCCCTTAATAGGTTCCCCCTCAAGAGCAGCCTCAGACCCCTTTCCCTTTTCTTCCTCGTCTATAACAACATTCAAAGGGTAGGTAAAGTTTACCTGATACTGATACAACACCATAGCACGAGATAAATCCTCAACCTGCTCAGCAATTGATTCAGCCGTGGGAACTGATCCTTCCCCCTGAATTTCAGGTTCAGGTACGTCTGGATTGGTTCAGGGATTTCAGGGTTTAGGTTAGTGGTTTGCATGGGTGAGGAAGGATTAACATTTTGTGGTTGGTCATCAGTAGGTGCAGTTGAAGAATTATCAGAAGCAAGAGACATCTTTGCAATTCGAATTAACAAATAATTTACTACTCTTTCTGAAATTGTGAAAGTTTTAATTTGATGAACAATGTAAAAGACTAATGAGGAAGAAGAAGTGTATTTATAGGATGAAATAAGTAGTGGAGTTTGAGTGAAAAACGATCAACTTGCCTCATCATCAACATGCAACGGTTAAGGACTCTTGGGAGTCTCCCGGAGAAAAAGAGCCGTTAGGCTGCAGATTACCTTTTCAGAATAGGAACTGTTCCTCCGATGGGACTCTTTTGCAATTTGGATATGGGTAGGAAACTTAGTTGGATTTTATCCTAAACACAAGTTACCTATAGCCTTTATACTTCTAAATTAATTGAATAATTACGAGTACATACCTATTTTTAACACCACAATTCAGTGTCCTTCCAATTTGCAATTTTTGATCATCTGAAATTCTAAGAGCATAAGGGTAACATCATTAAATTTTAACAACTCTAAATAAGATATATGGCATAAGAGTATACATTTAAGTATTAAACTGGACTGAATTACTCATAATGACTTGAATAAAATTCATTTTAGGAGCAATTTTCTAGCCAATTATGAAGTAAAGCATTGATGATTTTATGTGAATTTAATCATCCCTAATTCTAATCTATTCCTTTTAAAATCATCTCTACCTAGAGCTTTTGTAAAAATGTCAGCAATTTGCTTTTCAGTGGGACAAAATGTTATGGTGACCAAACCTTTTTCATAATTGTCTCTTAGGAAATGATGTCTTATATCAATGTGTTTAGTCCTTTTGTGATGCACTGGATTCTTTGTCATATTAATAGTATTAGTGTTATCACAATAAATAGGAACAGTTCCTACATCAACACCAAAATCCTGTAATTGTTGTTTGATCCATAACAACTGTGAACAACATGAAGCAGCTGCAACATATTCAGCCTCAGCAGTGGAAAGTGCCACTGAATTCTGTTTCTTAGTTCCCTAAGAAACCAAGCACTCACCAAGAAAATGTGCCATACCTGAGGTACTTTTTCTATCAACAAGGAAACCTGCATAGTCAGCATCAGTATATCCAACAAGATTAAAACTACCACCTTTTGGATACCAAAGTCCCAAGGGACCTGTTCCTTTCAGATACCTCAATATTCTTTTAACAGCTTTCAAATGAGATTCCTTAAGATCTGATTGGAACCTAGCACACAAACCAACACTGAACACAATATCAGGTCTACTAGCAGTTAGATAAAGTAGAGAACCTATCATACCCCTATACAATTTTTGATCAACTGATATTCCATGTTCATCAAGATCCAATTTTGTGGCAGTGGCAATAGGTGTGTCAATTTCCTTAGCATTATCCATATCAAATCTTTTAAGTAATTCCTTAACATACTTTTGTTGATGGATCATAGTTCCATTTGAGGTTTGCTTAATTTGTAAACCCAAAAAGAAATTGAGTTCACCCATCATGCTAATCTCAAATTCACTCCCCATCAAGTTTGCAAATTCCTTACTTAAATTTTCACAAGTGGCACCAAAAATTATATCATCTACATAGATTTGAACAATTAATAGATCCTTACCTTTTTCTTTTAAGAACAAAGTACTATCAATTTTACCTTTCTTGTATCCATGCTGGAGTAGAAATTTCGATAGCCTCTCATACCATGCTCTTGGTGCCTGCTTGAGCCCATACAAGGCCTTGTCTAACTTGTACACATGTTCAGGGAACTGTTCACTTTCAAAACCTGGAGGTTGCTTGACATGCACTTCATCTTTCAAGTAACCATTCAGAAACGCACTCTTAACATCCATTTGATGTAGAGTAAATTCCATGTATGTAGCAAAGGCTATAAGAAGTCTTATTGCTTCCAATCTTGCAACTGGAGCAAAAGTCTCATCATAGTCGATGCCCTCTTCTTGACTATATCCCTGAACAACTAGCCTGGCCTTGTTTCTTGTTACCATGCCATCCTCATCAAGTTTGTTTCTGAAAACCCATTTTGTTCCAATTATGGACCTGTTCCTTGGCTTGGGTTCCAGATGCCAAACTTGACTCCTTTGGAATTGATTCAGTTATTCCTGCATAGCATTAATCCAATCTGCATCCTTCAGTGCTTCTTTCACATTTTTAGGTTCAACAAGAGATAAGAAGGCACTAAAGGCACACAGATTGTGATTCTCGACTGCTGATCTAGTTTGAACTCCGGCAGCATTATCTGAGGTTATTTGATCCACAGGATGTGCCCTTTGATACTTGAAAGGCTTGGGTGTCAATCCATTGTCAGAAGTCCTCTGCTGAGGAACAGTTCCTGATAGAGTAGTGTTTCCAGTTTGTGAGGTGGAACCAACACTTGTTCCCCCTGTTTCAGTGCTACTCTTCTCAGTTCTGTCCTGAGGAACAGTTCCTTGCAGTTCACTTCTCATATCCAGAATCTGCATTTGTGGATTAAGTTCAAACTCTTTCAGCATTCCAATTTCTTCATCCTCCTGTACCTGCTCTTGAAAGAGACTGTCAGTTTCATCAAATTTAACATGCATGCTTTCTTCAATTTTCAATGTATTCTTGTTAAACACCCTATAAGATTTACTATTTAAAGAGTAACCAACAAATATTCCCTCATCACTTCTAGGATCAAATTTCCCTAAGGCATCCTTCCCATTGTTGTGTATGAAACATTTGCAACCAAAAGCCCTAAGATGAGAAATATTTGGTTTAAGCAATTCATATGGGGTCTTTTCTATTAAAGGTCTTGTCATACATCTATTTATTATGTAGCATGCAGTATTAATAGCCTCAGCCCAAAAGTTCTGTGGAAGATTTCCAGATATCAACATAGTCCTTGCCATTTCTTCTAGAGTCCTATTTTTCCTTTCCACTACACCATTTTGTTGTGGAGTTCTAGGTGAGGAAAAATTATGATTAATGCCATTTTCATTACAAAAATTGGAAAACATATGATTTTCAAATTCTGTTCCATGATCTGACCTAATGGCAACAATATGATTAACTAGAGTTCTTTGAGCTTTCTTAGCAAAAATTGAAAATGCATTAAATGCTTCTTCTTTAGAAGCAAGAAATATAGTCCATATAAATCTGGAGTAATCATCCACCAATACCATAACATACTTCTTACCTCCACGACTCATTGTTCTCATAGGGCCACATAAATCCATATGGACCAGTTCCAAAGGTTTAGTGGTACTTACCTGTTTCTTCGATTTGAAGGAGGATTTTACCTGCTTCCCACTGGCACATGCTTCACATACCTTTTCTTCATTAAACCTGATGTTAGGAAGACCTATCACCAAGTCCAATTCCAATAATTTCCCCTTTCTTACCATTACCGAAGGAAACATTTCCTCCTTGAAAGGCTGAGAGTGAAAGGAACAGTTCCTTATGCCCTGTCATATGTCTTGAGCAACCACTGTCCATGTACCATTTGTGGTTTGTCTCCTTCACTCTAGCCTGCAAAAGAAAACTAGGGGTTAGTTTTAAGAACCCAAACTAGTTTGGGTTCCTTTCCTTTTGAAAAAGGATGAATGAGATCTCTCCTAGCCCAGAATGGTAATGGTTTCTTTGTGTGAACATTTTCCTTTTTTACAGAATGTTGAACATGTTTGTAGGATCTATTTTTCTGTTTCACAGGATTTTGAACAGGTTTATAGGACCTGTTCCTCTGGGCAACCATTTTTAAAGATTGACAATTTTCTTTCCGGTGACCAGTGTTCCCACAATGAGTGCATAGCCAGTTTTCAGGAAATGATAAGTACTTACTCTTTGGATTCCATTTGGATGAACTCTGTGCTTTCATGAATCCAATACCTTTCCTGTTACTACTATGATTTTCCTGTAACCATTCTAGTGCTTCAGAAGACTTGTTCCATTCTACAGTTTTTCTTAATTCCATTTTTGTTTTAACCAAGTCTTCTTCTAAAGATCTTATCTTTTCATCTTTCTTACACAGTTCATCAACTGTGTCTTTTAGTTTCTCTTCAGCAATGATCTGATGAGAATTAGCAATACCTTTACCTTTTACAACTGTTTTAACATTCTCTACTTCCTGAGCAGTTGTTTCAAGTGTGAGGACCTGTTCCTCAAGCATGCTAATCTTCCTTTCCAGAAAATTATTTTTAATTATTTCCTCTTTGCATTCTGTTTCTTAACAGTCAACTTTATCATGCAGTTGGTGATTATCATCCCTTAGAGTTTTAAATTCATTTAGCACAATATGGAATACTTTAACCAACTTTCCTCTAGACATGCTTTTTACATCTTCTTTGAGTTTAGAAACAAATACCTCAGGATCCTCTTCATTTTCTGAATCTCCAAGTGCCATTAGAGCAAGATCCTCATCCAGATCATCATCAGTTATTTTGTCTTCACTGTCTTGCCATCCTACAACCAGCGCTTTGAGATTTCCACTTCTCTTATGGACCTGTTCCCTAGCCTTCTTCCTTTCATCAATGAATTTCTTCCTCCATTCTCCTTCCATAATTGGACATTTGCTGATGCAGTGCTCCGAGCTTCCACATTTGTTGCATTCTCCAGCCTGTTTCATGTTAGTAGACCTACCCTATCCACTAATTTCCCTTTTCTTATTCAAATATTTCTGAACACTTTTAGCGATAAGGACCAGTTCCTTATCATCAATGATTTTATCACCAGCAGTCAAGGCTAGGTTAGGTTCAGTTTTAACTGGTGCTCCTATGTTTTTAACCTTTTTCCTCAGTTCATAAGTCTTTAGATTGCCTATAAGCTCATCTAAGGATAAAGTGGTTAAATCTTTACTTTCAATGATAGCACAAGCTTTTATCTCCCAAGAATCTGGAAGAACCCTAGTTAAAATCTTTTCTACCCTATCTGCCACAGTTAAAACCCTTCCCAAAGAGATAAGTTCAGAAGCAATGACATTAAATCTAGTATACATTTCAGAGATTGATTCTTCTTCTTTCATTTTAAAGCTTTCATATTCAGCATAGAGAAGTGTACCTCTAGACCTTTTTACCTGACTTGTTCCTTCGTGTGCAACTTGTAGAGCATCCCAAATCTCCTTTACAGTGGCATACCCTCTGATCCTAGTGCATTCGTCAGGACTAAGTCCACCGACCAGCCACTTCCTTGCCTTTGCATTCTTTTCCCATTGCTTTATGTCTTCAGCATTGCATTCCTTCCTGGTTTTGGGAACATCCTTCCCATCAGCATCCTTCTTCATTGGGATCATGGGACCTTCAGTTACTATGTCCCACAATTCATCGTCTTCTGCTTGAAGGTGATCGTGCATCCTCTCTTTCCACCATGAATAGTATTTCCCATTGAAATAAGGTGCTCTAACCATTGACTGGCCCTCACTGTTTTCTCATGATGTACTCATCTAATCCTAGGTGTTAGCCTTTTCAAGGATAACCTGCTCTGATACCAATTGTTATTTCCCACGATTACACCACTTTACTATTTTAAGGACCAGTTCCTTAAAATGTGTTCCTTTACTCTACGATGTGCGGAATTAAAACTGTAAGTAATTGAACACCAGATATTAGCGTGGAAAAACCCCTAGACACGGGATCAAAAAACCACGACCTACTTCTCAAGTAGGATTTCAACTTCACTATGTAAAAAGACCCACTTGGTTACAAGACTCACTCTTACTAACCTAGGACTAACTCTAATCCTTTAGTTATCTTTCTCACGATCAGTGAAGTTGTGTCAAGTCCACGACTTGAACCAGAAAGTTTACAACTCGATTTTTGCTTACTACAATTGAACTAAGACTCGAACTTTTACAAGATTCAATCTAAGGAACAGGTTCTCACTTAGTTCTACTGTAGCTAACTGATTACACAAATAAGCTAATAATTCTTCTCAGCTTTTGCTCGATGCTCTCTGTATTTGTGCACACCTCTATGGCTGATAGTCTTCACGCTTTATAGCTTCCAGCAGCCAAGAAGTCTCGATGAATTAGAATTCCAAAGCTCCCTTGACTTTGAATCCTAATTAGATTCTACCTTCTAGAATCCGAATCCTTTATCCCTTAGTTATGCAATCTTTTCGTATCTGATTAGGCCTGCATAATTACCAAGATACACGTCAGTATTAGGATAAATAATAATATCTTAATCAAACGATTTTGCATGAAATATCTATTCTGCTGCAGTGATTCAAAGGAACAGGTCCTTTGAATCCGTTCCTCAGTCATCAGTCAAAACTCCAAGCTTATCCAAGCTAACACACATGCCAATCGCAGACACGAGGAACACAAGGATTTTACGTGGAAAAATCTTTTCTCAAGGAAGAAAAACCACGACCCACACTGTGGGATTTTAGAACTCAATCCACTAACAACAAGAGCAAGTTTCTGATTACAAGACTCTATAACCAAGGGGCTACACTCTAGACCCTAATCACTTGACAAAGCTAAACTCTAGCTTTACAAAGTATACTCTCAAAAGTTCATCTAATACAATTGCTTCTACGATAAGCTAATAGGTAAAGACAACGATTGCACACAACAAGACAACTTACAAAACCACAAACCAAGACAGAATATCTAGACTCAACTAATTTAGTTCCACTAGTTGTCTTCTTCAGTTATCGCACGTAGAAAGCTGTTGGATCGCCTTTATATGCTCTCAATTCTCTGTATGTGAATAACTAGTTTCGGCTGTATCAACCACTTGTATGTATATGGGCTTTACAACCCTAGTTGAATCCCACAAGAAAACCTTGTAATTATGGTAACACAAGATTCCTTGTGACTCTTTCCTTCTTCGAGTCCAACTCATATTCGTACTACGGCGACACAGCCTGGGCACCACCTCTTTTAGGCTGACTAGGATGCATACTCATTCACGCGCCACTACTCCTAGTTCCGCAAGGATTTGCAACCCTCAGATCTTTTTGATCAGTCGTGCCCTTCTATACAAGGACTAGGTTCTCCTTCGGAACCACTGAGTCCTTCTTGTTTGTCATTCTTCAAAACCTTTTCTCAACACAAACACAAGTTCCAAAAATAATTTTCTAATTTAACTTCAAAATTTTTTATTTTTTCAAGTTTCAACCAAATCTATGTCCAATTGCTTGCTAAGTTTCTTTTTCCTATTCTTCGTTTTAACTAAAAGGCTGTTATCTTTTAGCTACAAGGAATGAGAGATCCGAACAAAATAAGGTTGGCGTGTTTTATAAAACTACTGCACAGGTAAAACTCTTTATCTAATTCCCATTTGGTCTCTAAAATTCTAAGTGTCTTTACTTTTGTTGTATATAAGGAGAAGCTTGTTGTGAAAATTAAAGCAAGAGAATATATAGAATGTAATGCCACCCCAGATTGGAACACATTGGTTGTGGCGATTGTTCGGATGATCTGTTAGCAAATAAATCCAGAAATAAGAAAAAGGGATTTGACAGGCTTTGATAGAGTAAACTCTATCCTTAAGAAATTTAAGCCTCCCACTTATGTTGCTGCAGGGATGATGGCAAATTCCTCCTAGATTTACAAAGCCAATGAAATTCAAGTTTCAGCAATTAACTTGAATTTCTCACTTGAACAGAAAGTTATGATTTGTGATAAGCAGTGAGAGAAGAAGAAGAAAGAATAATAATTTTTGTGTCATACGTTTTTGAGAGGGTAGGTATTTATAACACCAATTCAAGTCTTTTTGAATAAACAGACAAACCTTTTCACAAAAGGACACTTAATTAAAACCAACAGTCCTCTCTTTTGAATTTCCAAATTAATAAATAAAAATATTTTTAATAATAAAATATTATTACTAAAAAATGACTGAAATTAATTAATTTCGGGCTAATTTAATTAACCCAAGGTCCAAGTGCCAAAGTGCCATCTTTGACTATTTAATATTATAGTCAACCTTTTGGCTTCACTCCAAAATTTCCCTAAAATATTAAAACCAAATAAGACAAGAAGTGCTTTTAAACACTTCTCCCTTTCTCTATTTTATCAATGCGGGACAAAGTTCCTTCTCTCAAACTACTAACCATCAAACACTAACTAATCTAACAATCCCTCACTTAGTTAATGATTGATGTTGTTTATAAAGATTTATGCATATAGCAGGTCTCTTTCGAGTTGAATCTATAGTTGTATAAACTCTCAAGACCTTGTCGAAATTGATGGATAGAGTAATATCTATTGTACTACAATTCCTTAATGACAAGTCGAAAAAGCTTTATACACAAAAACCATACATCACCAATGGTGAATGCCATCTTTACTAATCTTCAGGTATTGAGCATTTGTTTATTAAGCATTTTAACCTTTGACTTATGGAGTGGCACTATTGCGAGGGAGGAAGGAAATATAGATTTGAATTTGTGGGAATTGTGGGAATTTGCCGATCCATTAGATAACTGGAAGATACCTCATGTTGATGGTGTAATAGTCAGCTTCTCCTGAATTAATCAAGATAGCTAAAATTCCGTGGACCTTAGAGTGAGTAAAGTTTTTTAGTTTTATTTTCTAATTTCTCATTTTTTACATTCTACTAATATTTTTCATTTTTTTTTGTAGTGGAGTACACTTTTAAGGAGACATGTTGCTCCTGGTGTTCCTATTATACTTGTTGGCGTAGATCAAGGTAATGGACAAAAGTATGGAACATAATCTCCCATTTTTTCAAATTTTATAAATTAAATTTCTAAGTTTCCAAAAACTATTTGAGGTTAGTTTTTAGAAATTTTTGGGAAAACACTTCACTCATAAAACTATAATTTTTTCTAAGTGAATTGTATGTCAAATCACAAGTTCCAAAAATAATTTTCTAATTCAACTTCAAAGTTTTTTATTTTTTCAAGTTTCAACCAAATCTATGTCCAATTGCTTGTTGTGTTTCTTTTTCTTATTCTTCGTTTGAACTAAAAGGCTGTTATCTTTTTAGCTACAAGGAATGAGAGATCCGAACAAAATAAGGTTGGCGTGTTTTATAAAACTACTGCACAGGTAAAACTCTTTATCTAATTCCCATTTGGTCTCTAAAATTCTAAGTGTCTTTACTTTTGTTGTATATAAGGAGAAGCTTGTTGTGAAAATTAAAGCAAGAGAATATATAGAATGTAATGCCACCCCAGATTGGAACACATTGGTTGTGGCGATTGTTCGGATGATTTGTTAGAAAATAAATCCAGAAATAAAAAAAGAGATTTGATAAGATTTGATAAAGTAAACTCTATCCTTTAGGAATTTAAGCCTCTCATTTATGTTGCTGCAGGGATGATGACAGAATTCCTCCAGGATTTACAAAGCCAATAAAATTCAAGTTTCAGCAATTAACTTGAATTTCTCACTTGAACAGAAAGTTATGATTTGTGATAAGCTGACACGACCCGGAATCCGGTTAGGCCGTGCGGGCACCCAACATCCTCCCATAAACCCGTCGGACGAACCCTTACCAATTAAATAAGGAAAATAAATATAACAATTCACAAATAAGAACAAAACTTAGAAAAAGCAGCACAAACATACTGATACCTCTTAGCGGTACAAAAGAAATTACAGCCGACTACCCAGCATACTAGGTTTAGGGCTATCCAGACTAGACATCTAAGAATATGAAAGAAGACAAATACCTCCTGAAGGGAGCAAAATACAAATGAAATAATAAACAATTAACTGGTAGACATTCGGAATAAAAGCTGGCTCATCCTGACCGTTGAAGTCGTCTTCGCTCCTTCACAACGTGGCGAATTCAATCCTGGAGCGAACCTGCCAAAATGAAAAAGATAGACAAGAAACAAACAACAAACAAGGGTGAGTCAAAAGGACTCAATAAGTGGGGCAGATTAGCCACCTCAAGGAATAGGATAGCTAGCCAGGGAGAAAAGAAACAGACAGACCAAATTCCTCTTATTTAAATTATAAAAAGGCAGAGCCAGATAATAATCTGAAACACGTAAGAAACTATAATCTCAACCAAGGATGTGAGCCAGAAACATATCAACAAATAAGCAATGCACGTATAAACAGAACAGTAGTTATGTACCACGAGTCTACACAATGGTAAGAAATGAAATGAAATGAGATGAGATGAAATGAAATGTGATGCAAAGGGTCACATGCGCCAAATGAATGGAGCGGAATCCTCCTGCCCTCAGTATGATGCAATTGAGTGGAATCTTCCTGCTCCTAGGGCGGAATCCTCCTACCCTCAATATAATGCAATGGAGCGGAATCCTACTGCTCCTGGGGTGGAATCCTTCTACCCTCAATATGATGCAATGGAGCGGAATCCTCCTGCTCCTAGGGCGGAATCCTCCTACCCTCAATATGATGCAATGGAGCGGAATCCTCCTGCTCCGGGGGTGGAATCCTCCTACCCGCAATATGATGGAATGGAGCAGAATCCTCCTGCTCCTGGGGCGGAATCCTCCTACCCCTCAATATGATGCAATGGAGCGGAATCCTCCTTCTCCGAGGGCGGAATCCTCCTACCCGCAATATGATGCAATAGAGCGGAATCCTCCTGCTCCAAGGGCGTAATCCTCCTACCCTCAATACGATGCAATGGAGCGGAATCCTCCTGCTCCTGGGGCGGAATACTCTTGCACCCAATATGATATGCAATGTAACGCATATGAATGACATATAATGCATATGAATTCTATGTGATGCAATAATAACCCTTTACCGGCGGGGGACACTCATCGACAGCCGGGAAGTAGACGCCAACTCACAGCCAGAGTACAATGCTCAGATCCTCAATGAACAAAAACATGACATAATATATGATATACAATGTAAATCCAAGGCTAAGGCGTACTGAGTACGCCTATCGGCAGCTACACACGTAAGGAACACGTGGTAGAAAATCCACGAGGCCAGGTGCCTCCAAAGAAATGGATACAAACACTTACCTCTTCCAAAAGTTAGCTCTGCAAATCAACAACCGATTTATCTTTTGGTTTCATTGCCAAACGATCCCACTCTATTCAATAAGCAGAAAAATAAATCAAATTAGGCTAAAGGCTTCATTCCTAACATCTTAGGGCAATCCGGTCAGGAACCTGATACCCTATTTGCATACGCAATACGCAGGACAGGCCTATGTACAGGGTTTAAGGTCACATAAACAAACCCTAAATAAATTAAATTTATAAGTTTTCCATAACTCACTTAGCACGAATATATAATCAATTCCATTATCGGGGTCCATTTGACCCTTTAAACTATTAATTGAACTTATTAAAATGATGTCTAATATTCCATGTTTTACCGTTAAAACATATTCAAACACACGTAATAAAATCAAATAATGCATTAAGATCATTACCTGAATGTTTCGTGGAAAAAATTTTACTATTTTCCCGGCTCTTTTCTCATTTTCTGGCATATTCCTTTTTCACTTCTAAGTTTTTACGTTTCTGCTTCCATTTCCATTTTGATGTTTCTGTTTACTTACGTACATACATAGGCTAAGGGATAAATCCCTTTAGCCACAGCCTAACTTTTGTGTTCTTTTTCCTTTTTTTTCTTTTATAATTTCTTTTCTTAACGAAAATTAAAACGGTACCCTACAATTTTCAAAATAATTCCAACTTTTCAATACAAGTTATACAAAATATATCTAACATACTCGCGAAGGCGGATCACAAATCGAACTTCCGAAACTCAATATGCAAATTAAATGGAAAAAGATCAAATTATTTAACCTTCGGCATTTTTAGCGGAAATTAGCCGAACAACATCGAAATTCACTTTCGAAAGTTCATAAAAGTCACAAATAGTCATACGAACCTAAAGGCGCTTTCGGATTTCGAATCGGAGCTCATTCGCCGAATCCGAGCTCGAAAATTTCTTTGTAATATTTATCGACAATAAAAACTGAAAATTTCTTCCAATGCCTACCAAACGAGGTCTGATTTAGCTTAAATTTTACAGACAGGTCCTAATTGACATTACGATATTTTTAAAATTATTGGCACGCCAATCGGAGTCCTAACTTCCGAAACGACTAACCGAGGTCGATTCATTCTCCTCCACTTAAAATCTTGTTCATCCTCGAACGAGCCTAAATTTTA
This sequence comes from Petunia x hybrida, assembly GCA_037355625.1. Classification (NCBI taxonomy): domain Eukaryota; kingdom Viridiplantae; phylum Streptophyta; class Magnoliopsida; order Solanales; family Solanaceae; genus Petunia; species Petunia x hybrida. The sequence continues at coordinate 1,053,111 of JBBBVM010000045.1, forward strand.
AGAAAAGTTCGCACTGATAACAAGAGAACTTGCACGATCTCATAAGCTGCTCCACGGGCATTATCTCCTGATTACATGATAAGAATTATAACACGTGCACCGAACTCTTTGAATCAAACATATCTGGATAATATGATAACACCATTGCCCGGATTATTCTGACTAAGATGATCCTTCCTCGATCTCGAGAGGAGAGTTCTACATTTACGAAACAAAGATACACGGAACTTTGAATGGGTTAGCATAATTAAGCCGATAATCACCTCTTCGATATACCTTTCGATATAGAATAGGTCGATGAAACTAAGAATTAGCTCACGCTTGATACAATAGAGGAGCTTTCAAAGTACCTTGTCACTACACGCTATAGAAGATTTGATTCAATCTATATTATTTTTACGAACGCATTATGCATCATCTCAGTTGATGTCAGTGTTGTTCCGCAAGCTCCTTGTGGGAATATAGTTACTCATACCCTAATGTATGCCAAAGGTTCATCTGAACAGGGTCTATAATATAAGGATAAGGATCATGCAAAATAAAGGTTCATCTGAACAGGGTCTATCATATAAGGATAAGGATCATGCAAATACCACTGGATAGTATGATGCAGACCAGAAATGATCTTCAGACTAAACATCTAACTTAGGGTATTGTCTTTGAATTGGAATTATTATGATTTGAAAAAGTAAATATAAAAGAGACTTGTAGTTAAACCATGAGCTGAGGCAGAATACCAGCAACAAAGTTGATTACATGTGCATTTATAACGCTAAAGTAACTTCTCAAAGAGTTGAGGTTCGAAGAAGATATACCAATGATGGATGGACGACAAGCTGCACTAGACCTTTACTCTAAATTTTCATAAAGTAAAACAGCGTCAATCCTAGGATCCAGTTCTAGTTGAATATAGACAGATAGCCAGAAGAAAATTGAAATCACCATACATGAATACTACTGACGGTGTTCTCATGTATAAAAGATAAACTTTGTGTTTCTGATTTTGCAGATTTACGTGGACAGATTATGATAGAGGTACATTTTTCCAAATAGTTCATCCAGTTTCGACTAAGATGTACTATAATGTTAAGCAGATTTATTGGTAGGACAGAATGAAGTGTGACATAGCAGAATTTGTGGCTCTTTGTTCTAATTTCCTGCAAGTTAAAGTCGTGTCATCTTTCCAGACTTTATGCTTTCAGCATATAGGTACGTATATATGATCCTGTCGCCAGCTTATCTCTGTCATTAATAGATTATTAGTGGGTTTAGCAATGATCGACACTCATTGTAGGTTTCTGTCGTGGCCCTAGGTTGGGTCGTGACAAAAGGGTATCAACGCCTTAGATATTTAGTATTACCATTCAGTATTTGGAGGAAGACTCCTCCACTTAAAGCACAAACTCATGCAGCTATTTGAATAGACATAACCATCCTTGCACAGTCTACTAGAATAAAGAAGATTTAGCTAAAAGTTGAACGTAGGCAGACCTAAGTTACTAATTACCCTTTCAAGTTTCCAAATAGCTGCAACTCTCAAGTTCACAACTCCATAACTTTGCCGTAAACACCACCGCCGGATGGATGATACTTCCATTACCCTTAGAAGCCTTGAAACACAATAATGTGCTTATCCGGCTACTTTGACACGCACTCTGGCTCAACATAGGGAACATCACGAGTGGCTACTAACCGCCCAAGCTCACTAGTATCGGAAGAAGAAGAGATGACAATAAACTGAGGGTAGAAACAATTAGATCTTTAGGAAGCTCATCTTCTTATTTTCTTGGCTACCAGATCTAAACTACTTCCGAGTCAGGCTAGCCAAAGAATCGCAATTGAAGAAATAGACATTAAATGAGCTTTATGGAACAAAATCTATGTCAATTATTTAACCTTCCCATAAAAAGAAACTCCAACAATTTATCAGTAAACTCTTTTATAATTGAGAGAAGCTCATGGAATAACATGACTCTACTAGCATCTTGAACCAAGAGGAGACACGTAGATCGAGTATCACTTACAAATCACTTTACACCAGAAGAAATAATGACACTTTCTGATGGAGATAAATAAGAATCCCATCATCCTACCAACATTGAGTTCCAAAGAGAGGTAGACTGACTTGACATTATAACAGAATGAGGCACAACAAAATGCCAAGCAAACCATACCGATACTCACTCACAAATCTCTCACATTTAAACAAGATAATCTAGTAGGGTCATCATAAATGCAATAAATAAATCATATCAGAAGCTCACCCTCTACCGCAACCAATTCTTAATAGAAATGACATCAAAATAAACCATGGAAACATGATAGGACACCCCATTTCTAGATCGACCAGAAGAATCAAATCTTACTCACATTTAAGGGAAGAAGAAATACTTGGGTCTACTACATCGGATGCCTCAGTATCCTACCAGACTAGCAGTTCATAGATCTACCTAAGCAGCTGAGCTGAGCCACTACCCTGATAATCACCTTATGAAGAACCACTGCCACCACGTTCTCAACCCCTACTGGATGGTGGTATTTCTCCGGCTGATTGAGATCTAAATGAAATCGCCTGCGACTGTGCAAGTGCCTGATGACGAGAGAAAGGACGACAGCCTACTTGCCGGAATAAGGAAAAACTCTTCAAAAGATAACCGGACTCACAACAATGATAACACCTTTTCGACTAAAAATGGAAGTTGGAAAGATTGTTGATAGCTGTAAAGAAAAGACTGAATCTGATCTTGACAAGCTACTGGCGCACTCTAAGAATCACGTGACACATGTAGAGATAACCTAGAAGGTGACCTCCCAAAATAATCAGAACTCCTACCTCCAAATGAGGTACCATGGTTACCCACTAGGGCCACGGGATCTCTTGATCTCCCACTCTAACTCTTTCCCCCCTAACTTATGGTATGCCTAATACCTTTAAGCAATATCAACAACGACATCAAATGAAGTCCCAACCTCAATTTTTTCGAGCCATTGGGGATCTCAAGGAAGGAGAAAGGTCATCAATAAATCTCTGAATCTCTCGAAAGGCTCATCGACTAGTTCTAACGCATATTCAGCCATTCTATAGAATTCAATCTCATATTCTGAGACCAACAGACTAACCGACAGGCTACCCTGTCTAATCCACTAAACTGGCAACACTTTTCATCTCGCTCGCTACTCGAAAGGAACTTTTCTACGAATCTAGAAGAAAAATCGAACCAATTTAGCTAATGAGAGAGCGGCCCACCAATTCAAGGCTGGACCCTGAAGCTGGAAAGAAGAATAATCAACACCATACCGCTCAATATAATCAAGAGCCTGAAGGATACGCTGACATCATTGTATTTTAAAAAGAATCACGAGGTTAATCTGATGTATTGCATAAGAACATCGGAAGGTTCAATTGGCTAGAATAATGCAGCCTTTTCAGATACTCGAACCGAGCCATTACTCGGGCTAGCTAACCAGCCAGAATAACAAGAGGCACAAAACATGCTGCCTCCAGAACATACTTTACTGCGGCAATATTAAAAACTGGAATAGGAGCTCCATGCGACCGAACATCTGCATCTGAGGCAACCTGATAAGCTGCCTAGCGAATAATTGGTTCTTGTGGTATCTCCATCGCCAAAATTCTCGTAAAAGCATCGTAGATAGCCAAGGGAAGCACAAGGCACCGCTCCTTTGCCCATTGCGAGCTCGTACAGCTGGGATCTCCGTAACTAGATCACCAGTACGATCAAAACTCTCGGGGCTTCGTCAGTACTAACCCCAGGCCAGACTGCTTCGTCTTGAACTCATACCGTTTGCTGATTTGTTGCACGAGGGTTTTACAATTACCACGAAGGAATTAACGAAAATACTTTTTCATCCTAGACCGACGCACGATCTGAAAAGAAGAAAGTTAAACTTCCTAAATGCCCTCATAGCCTCTCGTAGAGAAGTACGGACGTCTAGGTACCCATCATCGAGACTCTACTAGACACTGTCTTAGACTGGATAGACTCTAAACCGGGCTCTGATACCAACTGACACGACCCGAAATCCGGTTAGGCCGTGTGGGCACCCGACATCATCCCCTAGACCCGTGGGCAAACCCTTACCAATTAAATAGGAAAATAAATATAACAATTCACAAATAAGAACAAGACTTAGAAAAAGCAGCACAAACATACTGATACCTCTAAGTTGTACAAAAGAAATTACAGCTGACTACCCAAAATACTAGGTTTAGGGCTAACAAGACTAGACATCTAAGAGTATGAAAGAAGACAAATACCTCCTGAAGGGAGCAAAATGCAAATAAAATAATAAATAATTAACTGGTGGCCATCCGGAATAAAAGCTGGCTCACCCTGACAGCTGAAGTCGTCTTCGCTCCTTCATAACGTGGCGAATTCAATCTTGGAGCGAACCTGCCGAAACGAAATAGATAGACAAAAAACGAACAACAAACAAGGGTGAGTCAAAAGGACTCAATAAGTGGGGCAGACTAGCCACCTCAAGGAATAGTATAGCTAGCCAGGGAGAAAAGAAACAGACAGACCAAATTCCTCTTATTTAAATTATAACAAAGTAGAGCCAGATAATAATCGGAAACACGCAAGAAACTATAAACTTAACCAAGGATGTCAGCCAGAAACATATCAATAAATCAGCAATGCACGTATAAACAGAACACCAATTATGTACCATGAGTCTACATAATGGTAAGAAATGAAATGAGATGAGATGAAATGAAATGAAATGAAATGAAATGAAATGTGATGCAAAGGGTCACATGTGCGAAATGAATGGAGCGGAATCCTCCTGCCCTCAGTATGATGCAATGGAGCGGAATCCTCCTGCTCCTAGGGCGGAATCCTCCTATCCTCAATATGATGCAATGGAGCGGAATCCTCCTGCTCTTGGGGCGGAATCCTCCTACCCCTCAATATGATGCAATGGAGTAGAATCCTCCTGCTCCTAGGGAGGAATCCTCCTACCCTCAATATGATACAATGGAGCGGAATCCTCATGCTCGTGGGGCGGAATCCTCCTACCCCTCAATATGATGCAATGGAGCGGAATCCTCCTGCTCCGAGGGCTGAATCCTCCTACCCGCAATATGATGCTATGGAGCGGAATCCTCCGGCTCCGAGGGCATAATCCTCCTACCCTCAATATGATGCAATGGAGCGGAATCCTCCTGCTCCTGGGGCGGAATACTCTTTCACCCAATATGATATGAAACGTAATGCATATGAATGACATATAATTCATATGAATGCAATGTGATGCAATAATAACCCTTTACCGGCGCGGGACTCTCATCGACAGCCAGGAAGCAGATGCCAACTCATAGCCAGAGTACAATGCTCAGATCCTCAATGAACAACAACAGAACATAATATATAATATACAATGTAAATCCAAGGCTAAGGCATAATGAGTACGCCTATCGGCACCTACACAAGTAAGGAACACGTGGTAGAAAATCCACGAGGCCAGGTGCCTCCAAAGAAATGGATACAAACACTTACCTCTTCCAAAAGTTAGCTCTACTAATCAACAACCGATTTATCTTTTGGTTTCATTGCCAAACGATCCCACTCTATTCAATAAGCAGAAAAATAAATCAAATTAGGCTAAAGGCTTCATTCCTAACATCTTAGGGCAATCCGGTCAGGAACCTGATACCCTATTTGCATACGCAATACGCAGGACAGGCCTATGTACAGGGTTTAAGGTCACATAAACAAACCCTAAATAAATTACATTTATAAGTTTTCCATAACTCACTGAGCACGAATATATAATCAATTCCATTATCGGGGTCCATTTGACCCTTTAAACTATTAATTGAACTTATTAAAATGATATCTAATATTCCAAGTGTTACCGTTAAAACATATTCAAACACACGTAATAAAATCAAATAATGCATTAAGATCATTACCTGAATGTTTCGGGTCAAAAATTCTACTATTTTCCCGGCTCTTTCCTCATTTTCTGGCATATTCCTGTTTCACTTCTAAGTTTTTACGTTTCTGCTTCCAATTCCATTTTGATGTTTCTGTTTACTTACGTACATACATAGGCTAAGGGATAAGTCCTTTTAGCCACCGCCTAACTTTTGTGTTCTTTTTCCGTTTTATTCTTTTATAATTTCTTTTCTTAACAAAAATTAAAACGGTACTCTACGATATTCAAAATGATTCCAACTTTTGCATAAAAGTTATTAAAAATATATGTAACATACTCGCAAAGGCGGATCTCAAATCGGACTTCTGAAACTCAATATGCAAATTAAATAGAAACAGATCAAATTATTTAATTTTCGGCATTTTTAGCGGAAACTAGCCGAACAACATCGAAATTCACTTTTGAAAGATCATAAAAGTCACGAATAATCATACGAACCTAACGGCGCTTTCAGATTTCGAATCGGAGCTCGAAAATCTCTTTTTAGTATTTATCGACAATAAAAACTGAAAACTTCTTCCGATGCCTACCAAACGAGGTCTGATTTAGCTCAAATTTTACAGACAGGTCCTAATGGATATTACAAAGTTTTAAAATTATCCGCACGCTAATCGGAGTCCTAACTTCTGAAACGACTAACCGAGGTCGTTTCATAAGTAGTGAGAGAAGAAGAAAGAATAATATTCCGTGTGTCATACATTTTGGAGAAGGTAGGTATTTATATTTCCAATTCACGTCTTTTTCAATTAACAGACAAACCTTTCATAAAAGGACACTTAATTAAAACCAACAGTCATGTCTTTTGAATTTATAAATTAATAAATAAAAATATTTTTAATAATAAAATATTATAAATAAAAGATGACTAAAATTAATTAATTTGGGCTAATTTAATTAACCTAAGGCCCAAGTGCCCAAGTATCATCTTTGACTATTTAATATTATAGTCAACCTTTTGGCTTTCCTCCAAAATTTTCCTGAAATATTTAAACCAAGTAAGGCAAGACGTGCTTTTAAACACTTCTCCCTTTCTCTATTTTATCAATGTGGGACAAAGTTTCTTCAATCAAACTACTAACCATCAAACACTAACTAATCTAACAATTCCTCACTTAGTTAGTGATTGATGCTATTTATAAAGATTTATGCATATATCAGGTCTCTTTCGAGTTGAATCTACTACTTATATAAACACTCAAGACCTTATCGAAATTGATGGTTAGAGTAATATCTATTGAACCACAATTCCTTAATGACAAGACGGAAAAGATTTATACACATAAACCATACATCACAAATGGTGAATGTCATCCTTACTAATCTTCAGGTATTGAGCATTTTTACCTTTGACTTTTGGAGTTGCACTATTGCGAGGGAGGAAGGAAATATGGATTTTAGTTTGTGGGAATGTGCTGATCTATTGGATAACAGGAAGATACCTCATGTTGATGGTGAAATAGTCAGCTTCTCCTTGATTAATCAAGATAGCTATAATTCCGTGGACCTTACAATGAGTGCAGTTTTTTAGTTTATTTTCTAATTTCCCATTTGTTACATTTTACTAATATTTTACAATTTTTTTGTAGTGGAGTACACTTTTAAGAAGAGACATGTTGCTCCTGGTGTTCCTATTATACTTGTTGGCGTAGATCAAGGGAATGGACAAAATTATGGAACATAATCTCCCATTTTTTCAAATTTTATAAATTAAATTTCTAAGTTTCCAAAAATTGTTTGAGGTTAGTTTTTAGGAATTTTTGGGAAAACACGTCACTCATAAAACTATAATTTTTCTAAGTGAATTGTATGTCCAAACACAAGTTCCAAAAATGATTTTCTAATTTAACTTTAAAATTTTTTATTTTTTCAAGTTTCAACAAACTCTATGTCCAATTGCTTGCTAAGTTTCTTTTTCGTATTCTTCGTTTGAACTAAAAGGCTGTTATCTTTTAGCTACAAGGAATGAGAGATCAGAACAAAATAATGCTGGCGTGTTTTATAAAACTACCGCACAGGTAAAAATTTTTATCTAATTCCCATTTGGTCTCTAAAATTTTAAGTCTCTTTACTTTTGTTGTACAGGGGGAGAAACTTGATGTGAAAATTAAAGCAAGAGAGTATATAGAATATAATACCACCCCAGATTGCAACACATTGGTTAAGACGATTGTTGGGATGATGTGTCAGCAAATAAATCCAGAAATAACAAAAGGGATTGGACAGGCTTTGATAGAGCAAACTCTATCCTTAAGGAATTTAAGCCTCCCACTTATGTTGCTGTAGGGATGATGGCAGAATTCCTCCAGGATTTGCAAAGCCAATGAAATTCAAGTTTCAGCAATTAACTTGAATTTTCCACTTGAACAGAAAGTTATGATTTGTGATAAGCAGTGAGAGAAGAAGAAGAAAGAATAATATTTTGTGTATCATACGTTTTGGAGAGAGTAGGTATTTATAATATCAATTCACGTCTTTTCCAATTAACAGACAAATCTTTTCTCAAAAGGACACTTAATTAAAACCAACAGTCATCTCTTATGAATTTATAAATTAATAAATAAAATGTTTTTAATAATAAAATATTATTACTAAAAGATGACTGAAATTATAAAATTTCGGGCTAATTTAATTAACCCAAGGCCCAAGTTGCCAAGTGCCATCTTGACTATTTAATATTATAGTCAATCTTTTAGCTTCCCTCCAAAATTTCCCTAATATATTCAAACCAAGTAAGACAAGAAGCTCTTTTAAACGCTTCTACCTTTATTTATTTTATCAATGTGGGACAATGTTCCTTCTCTCAAACTACTAACCATCAAACACTAACTAATCTAACAATCCCCCACTTAGTTAGCGATTGATGTTTTTTATAAAGATTTATGCATATAGCAGGTCTCTTTCGACTTGAACCTACTACTTTTATAAACTCTCAAGACCTTGTCGAAATTGATGGTTAGAGTAATATCTCTTGAACCATAGTTCCTTAATGACAAGACGGAAAAGCTTTATACACATAAACCATACCAACTTCATAACTTGTTCACCGTGTGTGTTGGCACTCAAATATGGCCTTGTGCTAATTACTGATTCATAAACACTTACAAAGTCTCGTATCCCATACTTTGACAGAAGCGGCACCAATTCTTGTGTTTATATAGGTCAAGTGTTTAAACCAAATCCTTTAAAAGGACTTAGTTTTGAACCCAAACTCGGTTTCTTCATTAAGAGTATTTAATACTCACCCTCCAATTTCTAAGTACTATACTCCAGTACTTGCTAGCAGTCACAATCTTAACTTTTTGTTACCTTTTGAACCTTTAGTATTGTTGTGTAATAATAAAGGTAAGGTTTCCGTTAAGACTGACAAATTACCTAAGACCCATAGCACTTGTAGTGCTTGTTATCATATCCCTCGCGAGTCCTTTAGTAAATGGGTCTGGCAGGCTGTCCTTGGATTTTATATAAACAACTGTGATAATTACATCCCGAATTAGTTGCCTTATGTACTTATGTTTTTAAGTAATAGGCCTAGATTTTCCATTATAAATCTTGCTAAATGATTTAGACATGGTATTTTCACTATCATAGTGCAAGATAATGTCTGGCATCGGTTGTGGCCATAACTCAATATCTAACAATAAGTTTCTCAGCCATTCTGCCTCTAAGCCTGCGGTTCCCAAAGCAATAAACTCAGCTTCCATGGTTGAATGTGTTAAACACGTCTGTTTCTTAGAAGCCCATGAAATCGCTCCTCTACCTAAGGTGAAAATTCATCCAGACGTACACTTGGTATCATCGACACTAGATATCCAACTAGCATCACAATATCCTTCTAATACTGAAGGAAACCTATTATAATATAATGCAAAGGACTTTGTCATTTTAAGATAACCAAGTACTCTCGCTATACCGTCCCAATATTCACGTCTAGTATTATGAGTATATCTCGACAACTTACAAACAGCAAAGGCAACATCCGACCTAGTGCAATGCATAGCATACATCATGCTCCTAATTGCACTAGCGTATTCTAGTTGACTAACAGATTTTCCACGGTTCTTAACCATTTTCTTTGAAACATCAAATGGCGTATTAAATTCTTTAATACCCAAATGATTACACTTGGCAAGAACTTTGTCAACGTAGTGAGACTGACATACGGAGAAACCCCCACTATATTTTTTTAATTTTAATACCCAAGATAGTATTTACTTCTCCCAAATCTTTCATTTTGAATTGAGAAGTTAAATACTTCTTAGATTCTTTTATTCCTTGCATATTTGTTCCAATAATCAGCATGTAGTCAACATAAAGACATATTATCACTCCATAATCTTTTGTGAAATTGGAATAAATGCATTTATCCGCTTCATTATGTTTCAAGCCATTCGATAGTATAACACTATCAAATTTTTCATGCCACTGTTTTGGAGCTTGTTTCAATCCATAGAGTGACTTGACCAATTTACAAACTTTCTTCTCATTTCCAGGAAGCACAAACCTTTCGGGTTACTCCATGTATACTTCTTCATCAAGATCACCATTTAAGAAAGTTGTCTTAACATCCATTTGATGGACGTTTAGATCATATATTGATACCAAAGCAAACAGTATTCTTATTGAGGTAATCCTGGCCACAGGAGCATATGTGTCAAAATAATCTACTCCTGGCTTTTATCTGAAGCCTTTAGCTACTAGTCTAGCCTTAAAGGTTTGTAGAGAGCCATCGGTATTGTACTTTCTCCTGAACACCCATTTACACCCAATATCTTTAGTATGAGGTGGTAAATATGCCAATACCCATGTTTCATTTTGAAATTAGAGAATCCATTTCATCATTTATAGCTTCTTTCCAGAAAGTTGAATCTCTTGAAGTCATAGCTTCACTATATGTATTAGGATCCTCTTCTATATTCAAAACAATAAGTATTTTTGTTAATACCTTATCTCTACTTCCTTCAACTAAAAAGGCTAGTGCTTGAGAAGAAATAAAATCAGAACCTAAGTTCTTCTCTTTTCTAACTCGTTGACTTTTCCTTTGTTCAACAGGAAATTCAGATGCCTTTTTTTTACCTCTAGAAGTAGAACTAGAACCTGTACTACCATTTAGAGTTACTGCATTCTCATCTTGAGTTACTATACGAGTACTTTCTGTATTCTCATGTGAATTATTTGAATCACCAATAAACTTTGTTTTCAAGAACTCAACATCTTTAGATTCTATAATAACTTTAGACTCAATGTCTAGCAGTGTGTATGCCTTTGAGTTCTCTACATATCCTACGAATATGCTCTTGATTCCTCCAAATCCTAACTTTGTTCTTTTAGGATCAGGAATTCTATTACAGGCTAAACAGCCCCATACCCTCAAGAAATTTAAGTTAGGCTTTCTTCCTTTCCATAATTTATATGGCGAAACCTTAAACTTCTTTGAAGGTACTCTATTGTGCACAAAACAAGCTGTTAATAAAGCTTTCCCCCATAAATTCGTTGGTAATTTAGCATGTAAAAGTATGGCATTAACAATATCTACCAATGTTCTATTTCTCCGTTCGGCAATACCATTTTGTAGTGGGGTATATGGTGTAGTAACTTGGTGAATCAAACCATTTTCTTCACAATAAGCAGAGAATTCATTTGAAAGATATTCACCTCCTCCATCACAACGAAAGATCTTAATCTTCTTTTCCAATTAAATTTCTATTAATACTTTGTAACTCTTAAACATATCAAAGGCTTAATCTTCTATTTTGATTAGATAAACATGTGTGTATCTAGAATGATCATCTATAAAAGTAATAAAGTATCTAATAAAGTATCTATTACCACCTCTTGTTAAATGACCATTAAATTCACATATATCAGAATGCACAAGTTCAAGTAAACTACTTGTTCTTTCTATATTTAGAAAGGCTTTCTTAGTCATCTTAGCTTGTATGCATATTTCACATCTTTCATCAACACTCTTCGCACATGGAATCAATTTATTTTTTGACATAAACTTTACTAAACCAAAGTTAACATGTGAAAGTCTATGATGCCACAAATTAAAAGATGACTCAATCATATAAGCATAAGCTTCAACTTTATTAATACTTAATATGAACATGACCTCACAAGAGTAGCCTTGTCCTACAAATACACCATTCTTAGAGAAAATAATCTTTTCAGCCTCTATAACAGCTTTGAGACCTTTCTTACATAGCAGATTTGCAAAAATTAAATTCTTCCTAACATCTGGAATATGATAAATATTTTTTAAAATCAACTTCTTTCCAGAAGCAAACTGAAGTTCAACAGTTCCTTTTCCAAGGACCTTGGTAGTATCATGATTCCCCATGTAGACCTTTTCATCACTAGTTGCAACTTCATAATGTTTGAAGAAACTTCTGTCATTGCACATGTGAATAGTTGCATCAGAGTCGTACCACCAATCTGCAGATTTTAGAACCGCTGCCATGTTGCATTCAGTTACCATACTCAGAGTAATAGCAGAAACCATAGCAACGATATCCAAAGGAGAAGCTTGTTGTTTTTCAACGTTATTCACCTTCTTCTGTCCGGCGTACCCTTCATTTTTCTTTTTGTTGAACAATCTGCAATCTCTCTTAAAATGACCCTTCTTGCCACAATGATAACATGGTCCTTTCTTATTGTTAGAAGAATTTTCATTTTGAACAGAATCAAACCTTCTCTTTTTTCCATACTTGTTTCCAGATTTTTCAGAATTATTTATCTTACTAGAATCAATATAATTCACCTTTGAACCAGTTTCTAAAGCATATTTGTTTTCACGTTTCCGTGTTTCTTCTTCAATCTGAATATACTTTGTCAACTGATCCACATTAAAATCTTCAGAAGAATGTAATAACTTCTTCCTATAGTCATTCCAAGTGGCTGGTAATTTTGCAAGTATAGCAGCCACTTTAAGAGATTCAGAAACATCAATTTTAAAATCCTTAAGTCTAGAAATTAACACATGCAATGCATCTACTTGTTCCATGACTGATTTTCCATCAACCATTTGAAATTCAAAAAATTTCATACCAAGAAATCTGTCTGTTCCTTGCTTCATAGTGGTGTATTTGTGTTCTAATGCTCTCCAGATTTCTTGCGGTGAATTAATAGGGCGAAACAAATGATATAAACGATCAGATAATGAGTTTAAAATAAAACCTCTACAACGCACCTCATCATCTTCACGTTTCTTCCTTGCTGCCTGACACGACCCAAAATCCAGTTTGGTCGTGCGGGCACCCGACATCCTCCCCTAAACCCGTTGGGCGAACCCTTACCAATTAAACTAGGAAAATAAATATAACAATTCATAGATAATGACAACACTTAAAACAAAACACAGACATACTGATACCTCTAAGCTGTACAAAAGAAATTACTGCTGACTACCCAACATACTAGGTTTAGGGCTATCCAGACTAGACATCTAAGAGTAAGAAAGAAGACAGATACCTCCTGAAGGGAGCAAAATGCAACTGAAATAATATACAATAAACTAGTGGCCATCCGGAATAAAGCTGGCTCACCCTGACAGCTGAAGTCGTCTTCGCTTCTCCATAACGTGGCGAACTCAATCCTGGAACGAACCTGCCGAAAACAAATAGGTAGACAAGAAACAAACAACAAACAAGGGTGAGTCAAAAGGACTCAATAAGTGGGGTAGACTAGCCACCTTAAAGAATATGATAGCTAGCCAGGGAGGAGAAATAGATAAACAAAATTCCACTTATTTAAATTATAAAAAGGCACAGCCACATAATAACTAGAAACACGTATGGAATGACAAACTCATCAACAACCACGAACATAAAATAACCAAAACATATAGGTATCCCGAACTCATCAACAATCAGAAATACATCATGTTGCGGCGTGCAACCCGATCCATATATTCATCCTGTTGCGACGTGCAACCCGATCCATATATTTATACCGTTGCGGCATGCAACCCGATCCATATATTTATACCGTTGCGGCGTGCAACCCGATCCATATATTTATACCGTGGCAGTGTGCAACCCGATCCCCGCAACCCAGAATACGAGCCAGAAATATATAGGCAAATAAGCAATGCACGTAGAAGCAGAACAGTAGTTGTGTACCACAAGTCTACACAATGGTATAAAATGAAATAAAATGAGATGAAATGAGTTGAAGTGAGATGAAATGAAATGAAATATGATGGAAAAGGTCACATGTGCCCGTCCTCCCATCTCAAAGCGGAATACTCCTGCATTCGAGGAGAATCCAATATGATAACCAACTGGAGCGAAATACTCCTGCTCCTGTAGCGGAATACTCCTTCACCCGAAATAATATAAACCAGAGGCGGAATACTCCTACACTCTCCTGGGGCGGAATACTCCTGCACCCGATAAAATGTAAACTAGAGGCGGAATACTCCTGCACTCTCCTGGGGCAGAATCCTCCTACCCTCAATATGATACAATGGAGCGGAATCCTTCTGCTCCTAGGGCGGAATACTATTGCACCCAATATGATATGCAATGTAATGCATATGAATGATATATGATGCACATGAATGCAATATGATGCAATAATAACCTTCACCGGCGCGGAACTCTCATCGACAGCCGGAAAGTAGATGCGAACTCACAGCCAGAGTACAATGCTCAGATCCTCAATGCAATACCAACAACAGGACATAAAATATAATATATAATGTAAATCCAAAGCGAAGGCGTAATGAGTACGCCTATCGGCAGTTACACACGTAGGAACACGTGGTACGAAATCCACGAGGCCAGGTGCCTCCAAAGAAATGGATATAAATACTTACTTCTTCCAAAAGTTAGCTCTGCAAATCAACAACCGCTTTATCCTTTGGATTCATTGCCAAACGATCCCACTCTATTCAATAAGTAGAAAAATGAATCAAATTAGGCTAAAGGCTCCATTCCTCACATCTTAGGGCAATCCGGTTAGGAACCTGATACTCTATTTGCATACGCAATACGCAGGCCAGGCCTATGTACAGGGTTTATGATCACATAACCAAACCTCAAACAAATTACATTTATATGTTGCCCATAACTCACTGAGTACGAATATATAATCAATTCCATTATCAGGGTCCATTTGACCCTTTAAACTATTAATTGAACTTATTAAAACGATGTCTAATATTCTAAATTTTACCGTTAAAATGTATTCAAACACACGTAATAAACTCAAATGATATATTGGGATCATTACCTTAATATTTCGGGGTAAAAATACTAATTTTTCTCCGGCTCTATTCGAATTTTCTGGCAATTTTTTTCCACCGCGTCATTTCATTTTTCTCTGTTTCTCGTTCCAATTCTCCCTCTGTTTATAATCCTTAGCAAATTCTAAGGTCACCGCCAATATATATATCTCTTTCTTTCCTTTACTATTTTGTCCTTTTGTGTTTTGTTTTTTCTCTTTTTTTTCTTTTTTCCTTTAAAATTCGCTGCTACGATAAAAATAAAAATGGTACCCTACGATATTCGAAATAATTCCAACTTTTGCATACAAGTTATACAAAATATATATAGCATCCTCGCTCAGGCGGATCTCAAATCGGGTTCTCGAAACTCAAGATGTGAATTTAAATAGAAAAAAGTCAAATTATTTAACTTTCGGCATTTTAGCGGAAACTAGCGAACATCGAAATTCACTTTTGAAAAATCAAAAAAGTCACAAATAATCATACGAACCTAATGACGATTTCGAATTTTGAATCAGAGCTCATTCGCCAAAACCAAGCTCGAAATCTCTTTTTAATATTTATCGACGATAAAAACTGAAACCTTCTTCCGATGCCTACCAAACGAGGTCTGATTTAGCTCAAATTTTACAGACAGACCCTAATGGATATTACAAATATTTTAAAATTATCGGCACGCCGATCGGAGCCATAACTTCTGAAAGGACTGACCGAAGTCTTTTCATTCTCCTCCATTTAAACTCTCGTTCGTCCCCGAACGAGCCTTAGTCTAAAGAAAAGTTTGCACAAATAACAAGAGAACTTGCACGACCTTCATAAACTACTCCATGGACATTATCTTCTTATTACAGGATCAAAATCATAACACGCATATCGTACTTTTGGAATAAAATATATCTGGATAATATGATAATACCATTGCACAGCTTATTTTGACTATGCTGATCCTTCCTCGATCACGAGATGAGAGTTCTACATTTTAGAAACAAAGATACACGAAACTTCAAATGGGTTAGTATGATTCAGCCGATAATTACCTCTTCGATATACCTTTCGATATAGAACAGGTCGATGGAACTAAGAATTAGCTCATGCTTGACGCAATAGAGAGAATTTTTGAAGTACCTTGTCACTACATATTATAGAAGATTTGATGCAAGCTATATTATTTTTACAAACACACTAGGCAACATCTCAGTTGATGTTAGTGTTGTTCCGCAAGCTCTTTATGGGAATGTAGTTACTCATATCCTAATGTATGTCAAAGGTTCATCTGAACAGGATCTATCCTATGAGGATAAGGATCATTATGCAGACCAGGAAAGATCTCCTGACTGAACATCTACTTCAGGGTATTGTCTTTGAATTGGAAATATTATGACTTGAAAAAGTGAAAATAAAAGAGACATGTAGTTGGACCATGAGCTGAAGAAAAATACCAGCAACAAAGTTGATTAAAGGTGCACTTATAACGCTAAAGTAGCCTTTCAATGAGTTGAGGTGTGAAGGAGATATGCCAATGATGGATGGACGACAAACTGCACTAGACCTTTAACTCTAAATTTCCATGAAGTAGAACAGCGTCAGTATGAGGATCCAGTTCTAGTGGAATACAGACAGATAGCCAGAAGAAAACCGGAGTCATAATATAGGGTTACTACTGACGGTGTTCTCATGTATAAAGATAGACTTTGTGTTTCTGATGTTGCAATTTACGTGGACAGATTATGATAGAGGAACATTATTTTAAATACACTGTTCATCCAGGTTCGACTAAGATGTACCATGATCTTAAGCAGATTTATTGGTGGGACGGAATGAAGTGTGACATAGTAGAATTTGTGGCTCAGTGTTCTAATTGCCAGCAAGTTAAAGTCGTGTCATCTTTTCAGACTTTATGCTTTCAGAAGATAGGTACGTATATATGATCAGGTTGCTAGCTTATCTCTATCATTAATAGATTGTTAGTGGGTTTAGCAATGATCGACACTCATTGTAGGTTTCTGTCGTGGCCTTAGGTTGGGTCTTGACAAAAGTGGTATCAACGCCTTAGAGATTTGCTATTACCATTCAGTATTTGGAGGAAGGCTCCTCTACTTAAAGCACAAACTTATGCAGCTATTTGAATAGGAATAACCATCCCCATACAGTCTACTGGACTTACGAAGATTTAGCTAAAAGTCGAACGTAGGAAGACCTAAGCTACCAACTATCCTTTCGATTGCCAAACAGCTGCAACTCTCGAGTCACAACTCCATACATTTTCTATAAGAAACACCGCCTGATGGATCAATCAAAGGTCAATTTACACCTCTCGTTACCCTTAGTAGCCTTGAAAAACAATAATATGCTTACCCGGCTACAATAACACGTACTCTGGCTCAA
Source organism: Petunia x hybrida (assembly GCA_037355625.1). Taxonomy (NCBI): domain Eukaryota; kingdom Viridiplantae; phylum Streptophyta; class Magnoliopsida; order Solanales; family Solanaceae; genus Petunia; species Petunia x hybrida. The sequence goes on from JBBBVM010000045.1 coordinate 1,070,689, forward strand.
CACAGGGAACATCGCAAGCGGCTACCAACCGCCCAAGCTCACTAGTGCCGGACGAAGAAGAAATGGAAATGGACTGAGGATAGAAATAATTAGATCTTTAGGATGCTCATCTTCTTATTTGCTTGGCTACCAGAGCTAGACTGCTTCCGAGTCAGGCTAACCAAAGAATTGAAATTGAATAAATAGACATTAAATGAGCTGTATTGAGCAACACCCATATCAATTTAACCTTCTAATAAGAAGGAAACTCTGACAATTTACCAGAAAACCCTTTTATAACCCAGATAAGCTCATGGGATAACATGGTTGTACTAGCGTCTCGAACCAAGAGGAAACACATAAACCAAGTATTACTTACTGATCACTTTACACCGGAAGAAACAATGACCCTTCCTGATGGTGATAAATAATAATCCCATCATCCTACCAACACTGAGTTCCAAAGAGAGGTAGACCGACTTGACATTATAACAGAAGGTGGCACAACAGGATGCCAAGCAAACAATAGCGACACTCACTATCTAATCTCTCATATTTAGACCAGATAAATTAATAAGGTCTCACAAATGCATGGAATAAATCATACCAGAAGCTCGCCCCTCTACTGCAACCGATTCTCAAAAGAAACAATATCTAAGGAAACCATGGAAACATAATATTACAAACCATTTCCAGATTGACCGGAAGAATCAAATCTTACTCACATTTAATGGAAGAAGAAATACATGGGTCTACTACATCAGATATCTCAGCATCCTGCCAGACTGGCAGTTCATAGAACTGCCTCTGCAGCTGAGCTGAGCCATTACCCTGATAATCACCTTCTGAAGAACCACTGTCACCATGCTCTCGACCTCTACTAGATGGTGGCATTTCTTTGGTTGATTGAGATCTAAATAAAATCCCTGCGAGTGTGCAGGTGCCAGATGACGAGAGAAAGGGCGACTGCCTACTTCCCGGAGTAATGAAAAACTCCTCAACGGATAAACAGACTCACGACAGTGATAACACCTTTTCGCTGCAAACAGAAGTTGGAAAGATTGTTGATGGCTGTAAAGAAAAGACTTAATCTGATCCCGACGAGCTACTGACGCACTCTAAGAATAACGTGAAACAAGCTGAGATAACCTGGAAGGTGACCTCCCAAAATAATCAAAACTCTTACCCCCAAATGAGGTACCATGGTGCCCACCAGGGCCGTGGGATCTTTTGCTCTCCCACTCTAACTCTTCCCTCTCTAACTTATGGTATGCGCAATACTTCTGAGCAATATCAACAACGACATCAAATGAAATTCCGACCTCAATCTCTCGAGCCATCTTGGATCTCAAGGAAAAATAAAGCTCATCAATAAATATTTAAATATCTCAAAAGGCTCATGGACTAGTTCTAATGCATATTCAGCCATTCTATAGAATTCAATCTTATATTCTGAAAAACAAACAGGCTAACCGACAGGCTACCCTTTCCAATCCACTCAAACTGGCGACACTTTTCATCTCGCTCGCTACTTGAAAGGAACTTTTCCATGAATCTAGAAGAAAAGCCGAACCAAGTTAGCTAATAAGAGAGCGGCCCACCAATCCAAGGCCAGACCCTGAAACTAGAAAGCAGAATAATCAACACCATACCGCTTGATATAATCAAGAGCCAGAAGGATACGCTAACATCATGTTATTTTTAAAAAAACTTACACAGAGATTATCTAATACATTGCTTGGAAATATCGGGATGTTCAACCGCGTAAAATAATATACCCTCTTTGGGCAATCGGACCGAACTGTTACCTCGGCTAGCTAACAAGCAAGAACAATTGGTGGCGCAACACATGCTGCATTGGAACATATTTTACTGCGGCAGTATTAAGAACTAGAATAGGAGCTCCCTTAGAACGAACATATGCATCTGTGGCAACCTGATAAACTGCCTAGCGAATAATAAGTTTCTTGCGGTATCTGCGTCACCAAGATTCTCGTAAAACCATCGTAGAGAGCCAAGGAAACCACAAGGCTAGCCCATCGCGAGCTCGTACAGCTTGGGCCTGCACGATTGGATCGTCAGCACGACAACTCTCGGGGCTTGAGCAGTGCTATCCCCAGGCTAGACTGCTTCGTCTTGAACTCATACCATTTGTTGATTTGTTGCACGAGCATTTACGATTACAAGGAAGGAATTAAGAAAAATACATTTGCATCCTAGACCGATGCACGATCAGAAAAGAAGGAAGTGAAACTTCCTAAATGCCATCATAGCCTCTCGTAGATAAGTACGGACGTCTACGTACCTGTCCGGAGACTCTACTAGACACTGTCTTAGTCTGGATAGACTCTGAACTGGGCTCTGATACCAACTAGCACGACCCAAAATCCGGTTAGGTCGTGCGGGCACCAGACATCCTCCCCTAAACCTGTCGGGCGAACCCTTACCAATTAAATTAGGAAAATAAATATAACAATTCATAGATAAGGACAACACTTAAAAAAAAACACAGACATACTGACACCTCTAAGCTGTACAAAAGAAATTACAGCTGACTACCCAACATACTAGGTTTAGGGCTATCCAGACTAGACATCTAAGAGTGAGAAAGAAGACAGATACCTCCTTAAGGGAGCAAAATGCAACTGAAATAATAAACAATAAACTGGTGGCCATCCGGACTAAAGCTGGCTCACCCTGACAGCTGAAGCCGTCTTCGCTCCTCCATAACGTGGCAAACTCAATCCTGGAGCGAACCTGCTGAAAACAAATAGGTAGACCAAAAACAAACAACAAACAAGGGTGAGTCAAAAGGACTCAATAACTGTGGCAGACTAGCCACCTCAAACAATAGGATAGCTAGCCAGGGAGGAGAAACAGATAAACAAAATTCCTCTTATTTAAATTATAAAAAGGCAAAGCCAGATAATAACTAGAAACACGTATGGAATGACAAACTCATCAACAACCAGGAACGTAAGATAACCAAAATATATAGGTATCCCGAACTCATCAACAATCAGAAATACATCATGTTGTGGCGTGCAACACGATCCATATATTCATCCTGTTGCGGCGTGCAACCCGACCCATATATTTATACCGTTGCGGCGTACAACCTGATCCATCTATTTATAGAGTTGCGGCGTGCAACCCGATCCATATATTTATACCGTTTCAGCGTGCAACCAGATCCCCGCAACCCAGAATACGAGCCAGAAATATATAGGCAAATAAGCAATGCAAGTAGAAGCAGAACAGTAGTTGTGTACCACAAGTCTACACAATGGTACGAAATGAAATAAAATGAGATGAATTGAGATGAAGTGAGATGAAATGAAATATGATGCAAAGGGTCACATGTGCCCGTCCTCCCATCTCGAAGTGGAATACTCCTGCATTCTAGGGGAATCCAATCTGATAACCAACTGGACCGAAATACTCTTGCTCCTGGGGCGGAATACTCCTGCACCCGATATAATATAAACCAGAGGCGGAATACTCCTGCACTCTCCTGGGGCGGAATACACCTGCACCCGATAAAATGTGAACCAGAGGCGGAATACTCCTACACTCTCCTGGGGCAGAATCCTCCTACCCTCAATATGATACAATGGAGCGGAATCCTCCTGCTCCTATGGTGGAATACTCCTGCACCCAATATGATATGCAATGTAATGCCTATGAATGACATATAATGCACATGAATGCAATGTGATGCAATAATAACCCTTTCAGCGGCGCGGGACTCTCATCGACAGCCGGGAAGTAGATGCGAACTCACAGCCAGAGTACAATGCTCAGATCCTCAATGCAATAACAACAACAGGACATAAAATATAATATATAATGTAAATCTGAAGCAAAGGCGTAATGAGTACGCCTATCGGCAGCTACACACGTAAGGAACACATGGTAGAAAATCCACGAGGCCAGGTGCCTCCAAAGAAATGGATATAAACACTTATCTCTTCCAAAAGTTAGCTCTGCTAATCAACAACCGCTTTATCCTTTGGTTTCATTGCCAAACGATCCCACTCTTTTCAATAATCAGAAAAATATATCAAATTAGGCTAAAGGCTTCATTCCTCACATCTTAGGGCAATCTGGTTAGGAATACGCAATACGTAGGCTAGGCCTATGTACAGGGTTTATGGTCACATAACCAAACCCCAAACAAATTACATTAATATGTTGCCCATAACTGACTGAGTACGAATATAAATCAATTCCATTATCGGGGTCCATTTGACCCTTTAAACTATTAATTGAACTTATTAAAACTATGTCTAACATTCCCAATTTTACCGTTAAAATGTATTCAAACACACGTAATAAACTTAAACGATATATTACGATCATTACCTGAATGTTTCGGGGTAAAAATACTAATTTTTCTCCGGCTCTATTCGCATTTTCTGGCAATTTTTTTCCACCGCGTCATTTCATTTTTCTCTATTTCTCGTTCCAATTCTCCCTCTGTTTATCATCCTTAGCAAATGCTAAGGTCACCGCCAATATATATATATTTCTTTCTTTCCTTTACTATTTTTTTCTTTTGTGTTTTGTCTTTTCTCTTTTGTTTTTCTTTTTTCCTTTAAAATTTGCTGCTACAGTAAAAATTAAAACGGTACCCTACGATATTCGAAATAATTCCAACTTTTGCATACAAGTAATACAAAATATATATAGCAAACTTGCTCGGGCGGATCTCAAATCGGGTTCCCGAAACTCAAGATGCGAATTTAAATAGAAAAAAGTCAAATTATTTAACTTTCGGTATTTTAGCGAAAACTAGCCGAACAACATCGAAATTCACTTTCTAAAAATCACAAAAGTCACAAATAATCATACGAACCTAACGACGCTTTCGAATTTCGAATCGGAGCTCATTCGCCAAAACCGAGCTCGAAAATCTCTTTTTAATATTTATCGACGACAAAAACTGAAACCTTCTTCCGATGCCTACCAAACGAGGTCTGATTTAGCTCAAATTTTACAGACAGGTCCTAATGGATATTACGAATATTTTAAAATTATCGGCATGCTAATCGGAGCCCTAACTTCCGAGACGACTGACCGAGATCGTTTCACTGCCTTAATAGCATCAGTGTCTTGTGGGGTTGGCGCTGGAATTGCAAGAAGATCAGCACTTAACAGATATGCAATTCCCAATTCTGTGAGATAGAACATCAACTTATCCTTCCAACAGGTAAAATTTGTGCCATCAAAACGATCCAGTTTCAACACTTCGAACATCTTGTTAAAATGGGAATCAGTTCCAGTTTTCTCCGTTATTGTAGTAACATTAAATTCATTAAGATTGCTAGCAAATAAATCCAGAAATAACAAAAGGGATTTGACAGGCTTTGATAGAGTAAACTCTTTCCTTAAGGAATTTAAGCCTCCCACTTTTGTTGCTGCAGGGATGATGGCAGAATTCCTCCAAGATTTTCAAGGCCAATAAATTCAAGTTTTAGCAATTAACCTGAATTTTTCACTTGAACAGAAAGTTATGATTTGTGATAAGTAGTGAAAGAAGAAGAAGAAAAAATAATATTCTGTGTGTCATAAATTTTGGAGAGGGTAGGCATTTATAATACCAATTCATGTCTGTTCCAATTAACAGACAAACCTTTTCACAAAAGGACACTTAATACCAACAGTCATCTCTTTTGGATTTAAAAATTAATAAAAAAATATTTTTAATAATAAAAATTTTTATTACTAAAAGATGACTGAAATTAATTAATTTCGAGCTAATTTAATTAACCCAAGGCCCAAGTTCCCCAAGTGCCATCTTTTGACTATTTAATATTATAGTCAACTTTTTGGATTCCCTAAAAAATTTCCCTAAAATATTCAAACCAAGTAAGACAAGAAGTGCTTTTAAACACTTCTTTCTTTCTTTATTTTATCAGTGTGGGACAAAGTTCCCTCTCTGAAACTACTAACCATCAAACACTAACTAATCTAAAAATCCCCCATTTAGTTAGTGATTGATGCTGTTTATAAAGATTTATTCATATAGCAGGTCTCTTTCGAGTTGAACCTACTACTTGTATAAACTCTCAAGACCTTGTCGGAATTGATGGTTAGAGTAATATCTATTGAACCACAATTCCTTAATGACGAGACGGAAAAGCTTTATACACATAAACCATACATCACAAATTGTCAATGTCATCCTTACTAATCTTCAGATGTTGAGCATTTGGAGTGGCACTATTGCGAGGGAGGAAGGAAATATAGATTTGAATATTTTGGAATTGAGGGAATTTGCCGATCCATTAGATAACGGGAAGATACCTCATATTGATGGTGTAATAGTCATCTTCTCCTTGACTAATCAAAATAGCTATAATGTCGTGGACCTTAGAGTGAGTGCAGATTTTTAATTTTATTTTCTAATTTTCTATTTGTTACATTCTACTAATATTTTAATTTTTTTTTGTAGTGGAGTACACTTTTAAGGAGACATGCTGCTCTTGGTGTTCCTATTATACTTTATGGCGTAGATCAAGATAATGAATAAAATTATGGAACATAATCTCCCATTTTTTCAAATTTTATAAATTAAATTTCTAAGTTTCCAAAAAATGTTTGAGGTTAGTTTTTAGAAATTTTTGGGAAAACATTTCACTCATAAAACTATAATTTTTCTATGTGAATTGTATGCTATCCAAGCACAAGTTTCAAAAATAATTTTCTAATTTAACTTCAAAATTTTTTATTTTTTCAAGTTTCAACCAAATCTATTTCCAATTGCTTGCTAAGTTTATTTTTCCTATTCTTCGTTTGAACTAAAACACTGTTATATTTTAGCTACAAGGAATGAGAGATCAGAACAAAATAAGGCTGGTGTGTTTTATGAAACTACTGAACAAGTAAAACTCTTTATCTAATTCCCATTTTGTGTACATGAGGAGCAGCTTCCTGTGAAAACTAAAGCAAGTGAGTATATACAATGTAATTCTACCCCAGATTGGAACACATTGGTTGAGACAATTGTTGGGATGATCTATTAGCAAATAAATCTAGAATAATAAAAGAGATTTGACTTGCTTTGATAGAGTAAACTCTACCCTTAAGGAATTAAGCCTCCCACTTATCTTGCTGTAGGGATGATAGCAGAATTCCTCCAGGATTTACAAAGCCAATGAAATTCAACTTTCAGCAATTAACTTTAATTTCCCACTTGAACAGAAAGTTATGATTTGTGATAAGCAGTGAGAGAAGAAGAAAAAAGAATATTATTCTGTGTGTCATACGTTCTGGAGAGGGTAGCTATTTATAATACCAATTCACGTCTGTTCCAATTAACAGACAAACCTTTTCACAAAAGGACACTTAATTAAAACTAACAGTCATCTCTTTTGGATTTAAAAATTAATAAATAAAAACAATTTTAATAATAAAAATATTATTTCTAAAAAATGACTGAAATTAATTAATTTCAGGTTAATTTAATTAACCAAGCCCCAAGAGCCCCAAGTGCCATCTTTGACTATTTAATATTATAGTCAACCTTTTGGCTTCCCTCCAAAATCTCCCTAAATTATTCAAACCATGTAAGACAAGAAGCGCTTTTAAATACTTCTCTCTTTCTCTATTTTATCAATGTGGGACAAAGTTCCTTCTCTCAAACTATTAACCATCAAACACTAACAAATCTAACAATCCCCCACTAAGTGATTGATGTTGTTTATAAAGATTTATGCATACAGCAGGTCTCTTTCGAGTTGAACCTACTACTTGTATAAACTCTCAAGACCTTGTATAAATATTATCAAATTAAGCACTTTATCTTCCAATAACAACATACACAGTCTGATTCTATATATGGGGTTTGGGGAGGGTAAAGTGTACGTAGACCTTACCCCTGCCCTAGCTATATCTGTGAGCTGGAGTGGCTGTTTCTGATAGACCCTCGACCTTAGGTAGTCGTTTCGGTGGTTAGGTCTCCGATTGGCGTATCAATAATTTTAAAATCTTCGTAAAGTCTATTAGGACCTGTCTGTGAAATTTGAGCCAAATCAGGCCTCGTTTGGTACGTATCAGAAGAAGATTTCAGTTTTTATTGTCGATAAATATTAAAAAGAGATTTTCGACCTCGATTTTGGCGAATGAACTCCGATTCAAAATACGAAAGCACCGTTAGGTTCGTATGATTATTTGTGACTTTTGTAACTTTCGAAAGTGAATTTTGAGGTTGTTCGACTAGTTTCCGCTAAAATGCCAAAAGTTAAATAATTTGATCTTTTTCCATTCAATTTGCATATTGAGTTTCGGGAGTCCGATTTGAGATCCGCCTTAGCAAGTGTGTTACATATATTTTGTATGACTTGAGAAATTTGGGATCATTTCAAATTTCGTAGAGTTCTGTTTTAATTTTCGTAGCAAAAAAAAAAACAAAAAGAAAAAGCAAAAATGAAAATAAAGAGAATAGAATGTCAAAGGCGGTGGACTTTTTATCCCTTAGCTTCACCATAAATGAAACAGAAAAAAGAAACGAAACACAGAGAACGTAGAGAAAAAGAAATACCAAAAAATGAGAAAAGTGCCGGAGAAAGATAGAATTTTCACCCCGAAACATACAATGAACCCAAAGATAATACAGTTGTTGAATAGCAGTTCTAGCCTTGGAACAAGGTAAGTATTTATATCCATTTCTTTGGAGGCCTTGGCCTTGTGGATATTCTACCACGTGTTCCTTACTTGTGTAGCTGCCGATAGGCGTACTCATTACGCCTTAGCTTTGAATTTACATTGTATATTATATGTTATGCCCTGTTGTTGGTATTGCATTGAGCATATGAGCACTGCACTCTGGTTTTGAGCATTGCATATTCTTACCGGTAATCGATGAGAGTCCCGAGCCGGTGAATGGTCATTATTGCATATACTTCTAGGTTGACAATAAGAGTCCCGCACCAGTGAAGGGTCATTATAACATATACTTCTCAGGAATCGATGATAGTTCCAAGCCGGTAAAGGGTCATTATTACATATACTTCCCGGTTATCGATAAAAGTCTCGAGCCGGTGAAGGGTCATTATTGCATATACTTCTTGGTTGGCGATGAGAGTCCCGCACCGGTTAAAGGTCATTATTGCATATGCTTTCCGGTAATCGATGAGAGTCCCGAGCCGGTGAAGGATCATTATTGCATAAACATCCCGGTAATCAATGAGAGTCCCAAGCCAGTGAAGATATCAGGCACATGTGACTACATTGCATCATACCGCATTCATCCCATCTCATTACACCATATACTAACTAGTGTGTGACTATTGTGTTGTATTTTGTGTATGTGGTATGTATACCATGTTGTGGACATATTTCAGTTTGCCTATATATTTCTGGCTCATATTCCGAGTTGCACACAACGACAGTATAAATATATGGATTGGATCGCACGCCGCAACAGTATAAATATATGGATCGGGTTGCACGCCGCGACAGTGTAAATATATAGATCAGGTTGCACGCCGCGAAAATATGTATTTCTGATAGTTGATATATTCGGGATACTTAAAAACCTATATGTTCTGTCTATCTTATGTCTCTGGTTGTTTGTGAGTTTATGATTCCATACTTGTTTCCAGTTATTATCTGGCTCTGCCTATCTATAGTTTAAATAAGATGGATTTGTTTTACCTATTTTTTCTTTTCCCTTGCTAGCTATCCTATTCTTTGAGGTGGCTAGTCTGACCCACTTATTGAGTCCATTTGAGTCACCCTTGTTTGTTGTTTGTTCTTGTCTATCTATTTTATTTCGGCAGGTTTGCTCCAGGATCGAGTTCGCCACGTTGTGAAGGAGCGAAGACGACTTCAGCTGTCAGGGTGAGCCAGTTTTTATTCAGGATGGCCACAGTTTTATGTTTATTATTTCAGTTGTATTTTGCTCCCTTCAGGAGGTATCTGTCTTCTTTTGTACTCTTAGATGTCTAGTCTAGATAACCCTAAACCTAGTATGTTGGGTAGTCAGCTGTAATTTCTTTTGTACAGCTTAGAGGTATCAGTATGTCCGTATTTTTTTTCTAAGTCTTGTTCTTATTTATGAATTGAATTATATTTATTTTCCTAATTTAATTGGTAAGGGTTTGCCCGAAGGGTCTAGGAGAGGATGTCGGTTGCCCGCACGGCCTGGCCGGATTCCGGGTCGTGTCAAAAATGTTCAACCACCTACTAACTTTCTACCCTAATATTTGAGTTCGATGCTCTCCTACGTAATATTATATCATCGATGAACTCAATATTATATCTTGGCTAATATCACCTCTACTAATTTTTTCGGCCTGCTCAATTTCTCATTAGGCCTATCATTGCCAGCCACTCGCACTTTCTTATTAAATTTGTGCTCTTTCCTTTTACTTACCCGAACTCTCGGCCTTGCTTCATGTATTTTGTCCAGCACGGAGGTCACTCCCACCTTGTGATGTATATTGTCACTCAAGCACTCTGCCCCCATACAACATAGTTGGTCTAACAACCACTACATAGAACTTATATTTAAGTCTTGGTGGCACGTTCTTATCACATATGACATCGGATGTGAGCCTCTATTTTATCGATCACTTCCAATATGATGTGTATCATCTTTGATCTCTCCACTTCTTTGGAGTATTTATCCAATATATTTGAAGCTTTCTGTATTGGGGATGACATATGTATCAATCCTCACGATCCCACATTCGATTCGTGCGATGTGACACTAAAATTGCACTCCATATACTCGGTCTTTTTCCTTCTCACCTGGAATATTTAGACTTTAGGGTTGTCTCTAAACCCCTAGTCTAGCGTTAGTCCCGCCACATGTCTCGTCAATCAATTTATATAAATATAGAATTACTTTTAAATGCAAAATAATATAAATTTGCTTATTTGGAGAGACAAAACTAAGACATGAAGAGTAGCAGCAAGTGATGATAAAAATTCAGTTTTCTACTTCCAAAAGATGTGTTCACATCCATTTTCATGACATTTTGAATTACTGAAAACCTAGTACTATGTCTTGATGTTTGACTTACTCGTAATTATCTTCATACTTCTATAGATGAATAGAGATTTTATCATTCATTTTAAATATATATAGCCAACGGTGCAATTTAGGAATTTGATACAATCTTCATGGGAATTACTGATGGAGCCCCAGGCAGTAGGCGTGTTTAGGACGCACAGTTTGGTGCTCAAGGAATTAGTCTCCAGAACTAGATCCCATATACGAGCTGCAGGTCATTTTACAAGTGTCGTGGGGCCTTTCGGTTCGAACCCCACCTCTAATGAAAGCCTTTTAGAGTAGAGGTTGACAGATTTCGACGTTAAAATTATTTAGTGAACCCTACTTGTTTGAAGTTCATCTTTCTAAAGAAGCTAACTCTAATCGTTAAGTTTTGGCCTTGCCTGATTACTTTTTCTTTTTTTAAAAAATATTTTTTGGTATTTCTTGGACATGGATTTTTCGATCGTCCTTTCAATATACAACAAACAATTCAACCATTTATAGTTCGTTTTTGCTACTTTGGTTTAAGTTAGTGCTCTGCCAGGATCCAAGGTCAAAATGAGGAAGAAATAAGATAGTAAGACAGAAAAAGAGGGAAAGGACGGGGTTTCGTTGACTGCTTAAAATGGAAACAAGCTACTCCTATTACACTATTTTATATAGCTATACCTGTTGAGCTAGATGATTACTTGGCTTCAGCACCAAAGAGAAAGTCCACTCAGTCTGTTAATTAGTTGTCATTAACGTACATAATGCTGGTGTAAATATGTATTTAGGCTATATTGTAAATATTAGCTATAGTTAGGTTAATTTGTGCACTTGTGTAACTATTCTGTAATTGGTTCACTGGGCCTCATATATATACACAGTAGATGGGCCTCTAGTAGGGCGACCGGGTCATTTCACTCATTTCTTCTTCCGCTTCTCTCTCCTTGTTAACCCTAACCCAATAACACAAATCAACGGCGATTCATATAATCTGATTCTTAACATGGTATCAGAGTCTGGAGTCATAAATATCCAGTGCTTCCCATCACACCGATCCTACCCTCATTGATTTTCACCAGAGAAATTATCTCCGACGGTTCAGTTTCTATTTTGACGGTTCAGCTTCTGATACTATTTTTCGACACTCATCATCCACGACGGTGTTTAATCATTTTGTGACCACTTATCAGCAATTTCTACGGTGGATTGTGAGAATAAGGTTAGAATAAGGGGTGTCCTCACTCTCAATGATTCTTTTTCCCTCTTTCTTTTCCCTCGTTTTCTTTTGAAGGTCAGGTTTGGGTTTGGGTGGTGAAAACTCACTCACATCACTCAACACAACCTCTCCTTTTTCCACTCGAGAGTTGTCACCGGTCACTCCCTTACTCCTCTTGATCTTTTGTCTGTCATATTTGGGTGAGTTGGGTCGAGGCCCAAGAATTCCCATAGCTGGAGTAGGTGGACTTTTAACATCAACCCGAAGTCTAGGACTCGAAGACTCATCAACCGAGGTCTCCTCTCTTGTTGTCGGTGAACCACTTGGCTTCGAAGCTTGTGGCTTCAGGTTCTCAGTATTGACTTCGGTCGACTCTTTTCTTGCACTTTTCCTACTGCTCATTGTGTTCGTAGGACCCCTCGATGGCACTCTTTCGATCCTGGATTGGAGTTCTCGCTCTTTTCTCATCTGTAAAACCGAAGCATATGCACTAATGGACATCTTTCCTTTCAACCCCTGAGGCGTAAACTCATAAACTAGTTGCAACTCTCCGTTGTACACAAGGTATACATCCCTTTCATCAATATATAGCAACTGTTTGTTGTGCAACCATAGGTCTCCTAACCAAACATCACAATCGGGCGTGGAATACACATCACACCAAGCATATTCTCTATAATCTCTGTGAGATATGAGCACTCGAGCCTCATGGGAAACCCTCACTCCCTTATATGTATAAGGATGTTTCAATTTATAGCATGGTATTTTTAGGGTCCATACCAAAGAAGCGATAATGCAATTGACGTCGGTATTTCCAATCTTGAGCAAAGTTCCTCCATAACCATTCACCTCAACAACGATCCTACTTTTACCCAAGTTTCGTATAGGAAAATCTAAGTAAGAACTTGAGTGTCCCAAACCATCAAGACCAACAACTTGAGTCCTCCTTATTCCTCCACTAGTGGCAATACCACTAGGATAACTCCCACTTCCTTTCACTCTTCCAACATTAGTATTTTTGAAAGTCGAGGAAGGAGTTTTAGCATGGAACCCGTGACTACTTCTCCTCAAAGAAGGAGTTTGGTAGAAACCTCCTCTACCCTCCTCGGGTCCATAACCACCAGTGCTTTTCGAGCCACCCTTCACATAGGAATTGGAAGCATTGAATCGTGTGTCATGACTCAAAGTTGCAAGTCTTCCTCCTCCCATGGAACAACCTCCACCACCTCCTCCCATCCCGATGGAAGGAGTTCGACTACTCCCTTGTGCTCCACACGAGTCACCGAAGGAAGATGACATCGAATAGTTCACTCGATCAACTTCATCGTCGACTTCCCCGATGTCACATTCATCATATTCAAGATCATCACAATGAGAGTAAGTAGGATCATCATACCTCGAAGAGTCACTACCTTCGTATTCTTGACCGGAAGCATAAGATTCTTCTCGTTCATCTTCATAGGCTTCGTAGTCTTCTTCGTCTCCGTATTCACCATAGTGACCTGCTTCGTCCTCGTAAGAGCCATAGTCCCCGGTGTCTTTATAGCAATCATCACCATCGTAGGAACCATAGTCTCCATCATCTCCACACGAATCATACCCTCCATAATCTTCATCATCCGAAGACATAGCTGTAACAAATAAGAATTAAGGACCTCACAAGTTCACTCCCTCACGTGTATCAATCGAGTAATGTTCACTCAATCTTCTTTACACTCGTGTATACACTCAAGGTCATTGGCTTTTGTGACCTCACTCATTTGTTCTAACCACTCTAGCCTTTTTCCACTCAAGATGGCCTTGCCTTCTTGTTAGGAAACCGAAGTGATACGTCACAACTAGTACTTTCCAAGTCTAGGTTTGGAAGGAGTTTATATGACTCGATGGAACGGTAGCTATTTAACTGCGCACGGGGAGTTAAAATGATCTACGAAATTGGACTTCGGTCACCCCACGCACGAGTTCCTATTAAGCTCAGATTCGATAGTACGACCTCGGGTAGAAAAATTACTCCAGAGATCCACTATCAAGAATATCCGGTCACAGAAAAGTGAAATCCTAAGAGAATCTACCCTTCCTCCTCGGTTTCGCTTCGGAATTTTCCGAACACGTGACCTCGGTACAGTGTTTCCTCCTCGGTACCGACAGGGTTTAACCTTATCCATTTTCCCTTTTCTAGCCGACAACTTTTCACCTGTGGTTTCAGATTTTAACAGTTTACCCCTTTCTTCTTCAATGGAACATTGAACCTTTTCTCCGGTGTACGGACAATATCAAGATTCGTTCACAGTCCACTAACATCATATTAAGCTCAAGATTTGGGTCGTCTTCGGTTTTCTTGACAACGGAGATAATGTTCAGTTCCAAGCCGAGCTAAGACTAGCTATGGCGTCCTCCGTAAACTGTTAACAATTTAACAAGATTCCGGCGTACGGACGGTGGCTAAACAGTGGAACTTTGATTTTCAAGCACTAAAATCGACCCAAATACCTCAACAACCACCTGTTTTCATCGATAAACACCAAAACACAACTGGGGTTCGATTTCAACTACACCACGTCAAGAACACAGTCCAAAAACGAAGGAAAAACCCTAGTTACAAATGATGTACGTCGGGTACTCAATCGATTCCTTAGACGGTGGTGAATCCAAATATGTGATTGTTTAATCCAAACAATCAATAACAAACAACTTTTGATAATTTTTCAATTTTTTCATTTTTTTTTTTTTGTATTTTCTTCTTTCTCAAGTAACATAAGAATTGCAACAGAAAATAAAGATAAGATGAACAAGGAACGTGGATTCGTAGGAATGAAATCCAAGCCTTGCTCTGATACCAAGCTCATGCAAGCAAACCCGTGGGTTGAAGCCTTGCAATCGGAGACAACAGACAAGAGGCGGAAACGATAAGTTAAAGGGGCAGAAACAAATGGTAAACAAGATAACAAGAAATCGGGGAAGGGGGAGAACAGAAATAGAAGAAAGAATGGATAATCATAGTCAAAACATGATCGATTATCCAAGGGTGAAAATGATACTTGAACCTAACAAGGATTCATACTAGGGATGAAATCCATTTCGGTTCCAAGCCTAAGAAGGCATACATGAAGCCTCGGGCTTCAACAAGAATGGCTCGGCCAATTCTATCTCTATTCTCTCAATTCAATATCAATCAACTAACTTCTAAGGAGCTATGCTAGGAGTTTATATAGACAACAATAAAAGGGCAAA
Source organism: Petunia x hybrida (assembly GCA_037355625.1). NCBI lineage: Eukaryota > Viridiplantae > Streptophyta > Magnoliopsida > Solanales > Solanaceae > Petunia > Petunia x hybrida. The sequence continues at coordinate 1,086,108 of JBBBVM010000045.1, forward strand.
ATAGTTAAATGGTCACAGGTGACAAATGAGATAAAGCCACGCAGGGCTAGAGCAGTTTTATGTGTTCGGCAGCTTAGCTCGAACACAATGGATTCAGACGCTTATTTTCCTCAGTCACATTTGGAATCTAATGCTCTCCTGCCTTGGGCACATTTTTAGCCCTTCAATCGATTCTTTGTCCAGAGTCGTTCTTCCTGGGTTCGGTTGCTTTCAGCTTCGGGCTCGAGCTTGTCATTTCTTTCTTCGGGCTCAATCTTGTTCGTTGAGATTTCATAAGTCGTGCTCGATCTCACAGCTTTCGAAGTCAGTGTCAGCAACGGTCACATGTTGTCCGCTCGGTGATTTCCATTATTGTTGTTGCTCAGCAAAGAGTCTTCGACATATCCATTCAGGCCACACTTTGATCGTGGCATCATGTGACTCCTCGGTGGACTAGCTTGAAGAATCGAACAGGTGAGCCTGGTTCGTATTGCATCAGCTTGGCACCCTGTTGTACCACTTTCTCTTATTATGCCTCAGTCTACCTCTCTTTTTGGAATTCTGTGTTGGTAGGATGATGGGATTCTTACCCGTCACCATCAGAATGCATCATTGCTTCTTCTGGTGTAAAGTGATTAGTAAGAAGTACTCGATCTACGTATCTCCTTATGGTTCAAGGCGCTAGTAAAGTCGTGTTATCCCATGAGCTTATCTGGGTTATAAGAGGATTTTCTGGTAAATTGTCAGAGTTTCCTTTTTATAGGGAGGTTAAATTGGCATGGGTGTTGTTCGATAGAGCTCATTTAATATCTATTTCTTCAATCGACATTCTTTTGTTAGCCTGACTCGGAAATTGTCAGAGTGCGTGCCAAGGTAGCCGGGTAAGCATATTGTTGTTTTTTAGGCTACTAAGGGTAACGGGAGGCGTCATTTGACCTTTGATTTGATCCATCCGGCGGTGGTACTTATAAAAATGTATGGAGTTGTGACTCGACAGTTGCAACTGTTTAGCTACTCGAGAGAGTAATTTAGTAGCTCAGGTTGGAGCCGCATTCTGTTTTTAGCTAAATCTTTTTTGGTCCAGCATACTGTGCAGGGATGGGTATTCCTATTCAAATAGCCGCATGAGTTTGTGCTTTAAGTGGAGGAGTCTTCCTCCAAATACTGAATGGTAATACTAAATCTCTAAGGCGTTGATACCACTTTTGTCATGACCCAACCTAAGGCCACGACAGAAACCTACAATGAGTGTCGATCATTGCTAAACCTACTAATAATCTATTAATGCTAGAGATAAGCTGACAACCTGATCATATATACATATCTATCTGCTGAAAGCATAAAGTCTGGAAAGATGACACGACTTTAACTTGCTGGCAATTAGAAAACTGAGCCACAAATTCTGCTATGTCACACTTCATTCCATCCCACCAATGAATGTGCTTAAAATCATGGTACATTTTAGTCGAACCTGGATGTACAGTGTATTTGGAATAATGTACCTCTACCATAATCTGTCCACGTAAATCTACAACATCAGGAACACAAAGTCTCTCTTTATATATGAGAACACCGACAGTAGTAACTATGCATGGTGACTCCGGTTTTCTTCTGGCTATCTGTCTGTATTCAACTAGAACTTGATCCTCATACTAACACTGGTTTACTTCATGAAAATTTAGAGTTAAAGGTCTAGTGCAACTTATTATCCATCCATCATTGGCATATCTCCTTCATACCTCAACTCTTTGAGAAGTTACTTTAGCGTTATAAGTGCACATGTAATCAACTTTGTTGCTGGTATTCAGCCTCAACTCATGGTCCAACTACATGTGTCGTTTATTTTTCACTTTTTCAAGTCATAATATTTCCATTTCAAAGACAATACCCTGAAGTAGATGTTCAGTCTGAAGATCATTCCTTGTCTGCATCATACTATCCAGTAGTATTTGCATGATCCTTATCCTTATATGATAGACCCTGTTCAGATGAACCTTTGACATACATTAGGATATGAGTAACTACATTCCCACAAGGAGCTTGCGGAACAACAATAACATCAACTGAGATGTTGCATAGTGCGCTCGTAAAAATAATATAGCTTGCATCAAATCTTCTATTATGTGTAGTGACAAGGTACTTCAAAAGCTCCACCTGTTGCATCAAGCGTGAGCTAATTCTTAGTTCCATAGACTTGTTCTATATCGAAAAGTATATCGACAAGGTGATTCACCAGCGGAATCATGTTAATCCATCCAATGTTTCGTGTATCTTTGTTTCGAAAATGTAGAGCTCTCCTCTCGTGCTCAAGGAAGGATCAACTTAGTCAGAATAAGCTGGGCAATGACGTTATGATATTATCCAAATATATTTTATTCCAAAAGTTCGATATGCATATTATAATTCTGATCCTGTAATCTGGAGATAAGACCCATGGAGTAGCTTATGAAGGTCGTGCAAGTTCTCTTGTTATCTGCGTGAATCTTGTTTTAGACTTAGGGTCGTTCGAGGACGAATGAGAGTTTAAGTAGAGGAGAATGAAACGACCTCGGTCAGTCATTTCGAAAGTTAGGACTCAGATTGGCGTGCCGATAATATTAAAAATATTCATAAGGTCCATTAGGACCTGTCTGTAAAATTTGAGCTAAATCAGACCTCGTTTGGTAGGCATCGGAAAAAGGTTTCAGTTTTTACTGTAGATAAATATTAAAAAGAGATTTTCGAACTCGGTTTTGGCGAACGAGCTCCGATTCAAAATCTGAAAGCGCCGTTAGGTTCGTATGATTATTTGTGACTTCTGTAATTTTTCGAAAGTGAATTTCGATGTTGTTCGGCTAGTTTCCGCTAAAATGCCGAAAGTTAAATAATTTGACCTTTTTGATTTAAATTCGCATCTTGAGTTTCGGGAGTCCGATTTGAGATCCGCTTTGGTGAGTGTGTTCCATATATTTTGTATAACTTGTATGCAAAAGTTGGAATTATTTCAAATATCGCAGGAGATAGAGAATACGCGGGAAAGTAAAAAATACCAGAAAATGAGAAAAAAGCCGGAGAAAAGTAGAATTTTTACCCCAAAACATTCAGGTAATGATCTTAATGCATTATTTGAGTTTATTACGTGTGTTTGAATATATTTTAACGGTAAACACTGGGATATTAGACATCGTTTTAGTAAGTTCAATTAATAGTTTAAAGGGTCAAATGGATCCCGATAATGGAATCGATTATATATTCATACTCAGTGAGTTATGGGCAACATATAAATGTAATTTATTTAGGGTTGGTTATGTGACCTTAAATCATGTACATAGGCTTGGCCTGCGCATTGCGTATGCAAATAGGGTATCAAGTTCATAACTGGATTGTCCTAAGATATGAGGAATGAAGCCTTTATTTTTCTGCTTATTGAATAGAGTGGGATCGTTTGGCAAGGAAACCAAAGGATAAAGCGGTTGTTGATTAGCCGTACTAACTTTTGGAAGAGGTAAGTGTTTATATCCATTTCTTTGGAGGCATTTGGCCTCGTGGATTTTCTACCACGTGTTCCTTACGTGTGTAGCTGCCGATAGGCGTACTCATTACACCTTAGCTTTGAATTTACATTGTCTATTATATGTTATGCCCTATTGTTGGTATTGCATTGGCATATGAGCATTGCACTCTGGTTTTGAGCATTGCATATACTTCCCGGTAATCGATGAGAGTCCCGAGCCGGTGAAGGGTCATCATTGCATATACTTCCCGGTAATCGATGAGAGTCTCGAGCCGGTGAAGGGTCATTATTGCATATACTTCCCAGTTGGCGATGAGAGTCCCGCACCGGTGAAGGGTCATTATTGCATATACTTCCTGGTTGGCGATGAGAGTCCCGTACCGGTGAAGGGTCATCATTGCATATACTTCCCGGCTGGCGATGAGAGTCCCGAGCCGGTGAAGGGTCATTATTGCATATACTTCCCGGTAATCGATGAGAGTCCCGAGCCGGTGAAGGGTCATTATTGCATATACTTCCTGGTAATCGATGAGAGTCCCGAGCCGTTGAAGGGTCATTATTGCATATACTTCTCGATAATCGATGAGAGTCCCGTGCCGGTTAAGGGTCATTATTGCATATACTTCCCGGTAATCGATGAGAGTCCCGTGCTGGTGAAGGATCGTCATTGCATATGCTTCCCGGTAATCGATGAGAGTCCAGAGCCGGTGAAGGGTCGTCTTTTCATATATCTCCTGGTAGACGATGAGAGTCCCGCGCCGGAGATAGGTATCAGGCACATGTGACTGCATTGCATCGTACCGCATTCATCCCATCTCATTGCACCGCATACTGACTATCGTGTGTATTGTGTTGTGTTTTATGTATGCGGTATGTATACTATGTCGTGGACATATCTCAGCTTGCCTATATATTTCTGGCTCGTATTCTGGATTGCGGGGATCGGGTTGCCCACCGCAATGGTATAAATATATGGATCGGGTTGTACGCCGCAGCGGTATAAATATATGGATCGGGTTGAAGGCCGCAATAGGATGAATATATGATCGGGTTGCACGCCGCAACAAGATGTATTTCTGATTGTTGATGTGTTCGGGATACCTATATGTTTTGGCTATCTTACCTTCCTGGTTGTTGATGAGTTTTTCATTCCATACGTGTTTCTAGTTATTATCTGGCTCTGCCTTTTTATAATTCAAATAAGAGGAATTTTTTTTATCTGTTTCTTTTCTCCCTGGCTAGCTATCCTATCCTTTGAGGTGGCTAGTCTGCCCCACTTATTGAGTCCTTTTGACTCACCCTTATTTGTTGTTTGTTTCTTGTCTATCTATTTCGTTTCGGCAGGTTCGTTTCAGGATTGAGATCGCCACGTTGTGAAGGAGTGAAGACGACTTCAGCCATCAGGGTGACCCAGTTTTTATTCCGGATGGCCACCAGTTTATTATTTATTATTTCAGTTGCATTTTACTCCCTTCAGGAGGTATCTGTCTTCTTTTGTACTCTTAGATGTCTAGTCATGATAGCCCTAAACCTAGTATGTTGGGTAGTAAGCTGTAATTTCTTTTGTACAGCTTAGAGGTATTAGTATGTCGGTGATTTCTTTTAATCTTGTCTTTATTTGTAAATTGTTATATTAATTTTCCTGATTTAATTGGTAAGGGTTCACCCGATGGGTCTAGGGGAGGATGTTTGGTGCCGGCACGGCCTAATCGGATTCCGGGTCGTGTCAGAAGGAGTTTGGTAACATTGTTCTCTTTACTGGACCCTAATTTCTTGCACTTTATTTGTGCATTGCTTTGCTATGTATCTTAGATACATATTGTAGATTGATTGTTATACAAATTTAGTATGGCTACTTCGTCCAACAGTACTAGTATCGATTCCTCTAGTCCCTTATTCGTGCATCCATCTGATGTTCCTGGCATTTCCCTAGTACATATTCCCTTCTTTGGCACTGGTTTTGGTGGCTGGAGAAGGAGTGTAGTTGTGTCTCTCTCTGCCAGAAACAAGATTGGGTTTGTTGATGGCTCTTCCCCAAACCTGATGATAATTACCCGGAACTAAGACAATGGAATAGGGTTAATAACATTGTCATATCCTGGTTAATCAGTTCCTTAGCTCTAGAAATTACTGAGAGTGTCCAATATTCTGACACGGCTGAAAGCATTTGGAAACAACTAAATAAAAGATATGGGGTTGCAAATGGGACAAAAGTCTTTGAAATCAAGAAGCAACTTGCTTCTCTTTCCCAAGCTTCCTTGGATATAGCTTCTTATTTTAATAAATTGAAGAAGCTTTGGGATGAATTGGGAGCAATTCGTCAGAACAAGCTAAACACTTGCAGATGTGCTGCCAAAGATGCCCTACTAAACAAAGATGAAGAAGATAAAGTTTATCGGTTTCTTCTAGGCTTGAATGAATCTTATATGGGTGTCAAAGGAAACATTCTAATGATGCAGCCTTTGCCATCTCTTGATACTGTCTATTCAATTCTTCTTCAAGATGAAGGCCAGAGGCAGATCACTTCTATATCTCAATTTACTCCTTATCAGCATCTTTCAATGCCTCCTTCACATATCAAAATAACACTTACAATGCCAACAATAGATCATATGCCAAGCCCAACAACACTACCAATTACTCCTCTCAGAGAAGATATAACTAAAAGATTGGTTTTACTAAATCCAAAAAACCCTGGCACTTCAAGCTCAACTGTTGTTTGTAGATATTGCAAGAAAGAAGGTCATCTTATTGAGGATTACAGAAAGCTTAAGCCTAAGATAGTTGCTGCAAATGCAGCCACTATCTCTCATCAGAGTCCTGTCTATGGGAGTATTTCTGTTGGATCTGTCCCTATGAACCCTGCACTTCCTTCCAACCAGTAGCAGGAACCTTGTTGCCTGGTCTAACACAACAGCAGTACTCTCATTTTCATAGCCTTTTGCAACAGTCTCAAGTGTCTGATGCCAGTTCTCAATTCAACCTCATGGGTTCTGCAAATTTTGCTGGTATTCTGTTGTCTAAGGTTTTAATTGCTAATTCTAGTTCATGCATGCTTTCTGAATCCACATCCATGACCTGGATTATTGATTCAGGTGCATCAGACCACATGACCTCAAACAAAGAATCACTTTTTGATAGCTCCCCTCTTCCTGTACCTTATCTAGTTTCTCTTCCTAATGGGTATAAAGTCAAGGCCACTTCAATAGGATCATTTACCTTAAATGACTTTATTACCTTGCACAATATGTTATACATTCCTTTATTTCAGCATAACCTTATCTCAGTACACAAACTAATTGAGCAGCTTAATTGTACCATACAATTTACTGCTGATACTTGCTTTGTACAAGCCCTTTCTCTGAGGAAGCCGGTGGATATTGGTAAGCTGGAAAATGGTTTGTATAAGTTTCAGTGGGTCAAGCCTTCCCCCTCTACTTCAGCCAATTCATCTTGTAGCTTTAATTTTTCTTCTCAATTTGTACTTGTTCCAAACACTTATCATTCTGTAAATAGATCCATTCTTACTTGTAATAAGGCCGATTTCAATAAAATGGATGTCATATGGCATCATAGTCTTGTCATGCCCAAATTGTCAAGTTGAAGTATATTCCTACCATTTCTTCCTCTCTGTCCCCCAAGCAATTATTTCATTGCACTATATGTCCCATGGCTAGGCAGTGTAGACTACCCTTTCCAGAGAGTACCACACACAGTTCTAAGCCTTTTCAACTCATTCATGTAGATACCTTGGGTCCTTATCACAATCCCACACACAGTAGGTCAAGATACTTTCTTACCATTGTAGATGATTATAGCATATCCACATGGACTCATTTGATGAGCTCTAAGAGTAATGCCTTTCCTTTATTAAAGGCATTCATCCTGATGATTCAGACTCAGTTCAATGTCATTATTCAAACCATCAGAAGTGATAATCCCTTGGAATTAGGCTCTAGTAACTCTGGAAAACAATTCCTATCTAATCTTGGCATTTTCCATGAAACCAGCTGTCCTCACACACCACAACAAAATTGTGTGGTTGAGAGAAAGCATAGAACCTTTCTGGAAGCTTCCAGAGCCCTCCTGTTTAAATCCAAAGTTCCCTTGAAATTTTGGGGAGACTGCCTCTTAACTGCAACTTACTTAATTAACAGACTCCTCTCTACTTTACTCAAGAACAAATCACCTTTTGAACTCTTGCATGGCAAAGTCCCCACTACTCTCATTTGAGAACCTTTGGGTGTATTTGTTACTCCTCAGTACCAATCCCACACAGAGACAAACTTAAGCCTAGAGCTGTTCCATGTGTATTCCTTGGCTATCCCTTTTGCCAAGAAAGGATACAAGCTGTTAAACTTGGAAACCAAGCAATGTTTCATATCCAGTAATGTTATTTTCCATGAAGCACACTTTCCATTTTCTACTTCTCATGTTGTTTCTCTCTCTTCTTCCTTCAGTTTTCCTACCAATTCTTCTTCTCCTTTTCCTGATATACTTGATTCCAATCCTCCTCAACAACCTACAAATATCTCTCTTCCTGATACTATTCCACCTCCACCTCCAGCTCAGTCTTCTCCCGATCCTGTTCCTCCTTCAACTGCTATATCTTCCCTTGTTCCTCCTACAGTTTCACTCAGGAAATCCACTAGGTCTCATGCTACTCTCTCTTACTTAACAGATTATGTGTGTCACTTTCCAAAGTCCTTTGTTTCTTCTTCTTTCTCCTCTGTCCAGCATGCTGAATTTGAACTTAGAACATACCTTCAAGCAGCTCCTTTTCCAGTATGGCAAGATGCCATGAGGAAAGAATTTGAGGCTCTGGCAGCCAACCACACTTGGGAAATCTTGCCCTCGCCTCCTGGCAAGAAGGCCATTGGCTGCAAATGGGTTTTTAAAAGTCAAGTATAGAGCTGATGGCAGTGTTGAGAGACACAACGCTAGGTTTGTAATCAGGGGGGCTACCCAGGTAGAGGGTGTTGATTTCAATGAAACCTTCTCTCCTGTGGTTAAACTCTCTACTATTAAATGTCTCATTGCTGTTGCAGTCATGAAAAACTGGTCTCTTTATCAATTGGATGTAAATAATGCTTTTCTTCATAGTGACCTAGCTGAGGAAGTTTATATGAAACTTCCCCCTGGTCTTTCTGTCTCTCCTACCTCCAGTTCTGCTCCCATGGCCTGCAAGCTCAATAAAGCACTTTATGGTTTGAGACAAGCATCCAGACAGTGGTATGCTAAATTGTCTCAAGCCCTATGCTCCAGGGGATACAGTCTTTCCTTCAATGACTATTCTTATTTTGTTAAGGGAACCCCTGGTGATATGGTCATTTTGGTCGTATATGTGGATGATATCATCCTTAGAGGTGATAACCTTGCTGAGATTACTGCTTTGAAGCAGTTTCTTGGTAATCAATTCATGATCGAGGACCTTGGTTGTCTGCATTATTTCCTTATTATTCAGGTGACCTTTATTTCTGAGGGGCTGCTCTTGAATCAGAAGAAGTTTGTGCAAGACTTACTTACAGAGTTCAAATGTTCTAATGCTTCTCCTGTTGTCAGTCCCTTGGATCTTAACATCAAATTAAGGGCAGATTCTGGAGACCTTCTTCCTGAGCCTGAGAAATACAGGTGCTTGGGGGGTAAGTTTTTATTTCTCACCGACACTCGACCTGATATTTTTTTGGGATGCAGCATTTGAGTCAATTTATGCAGACCCTACGTGTCCCTCATATGGTTGCTGCTCTTCACCTGTTGAGGTATCTCAAGGGTACCCCTGACCTTAGTCTTTTTTACTCCTCTACTCCTGATTTCTCTATCAAGGCTTATAGTGACAGTGATTGGGCAGCCTGCCCTGATATTTGGAGGTCAGTTACTGGGTTTTGCATATTTCTGGGTGACTGTCTGATTGGCTGGAAGTCCAAGAAACAACATGTGGTCTCTTTACCCTCAGCTGAAGATAAGTATCGTGCTCTAAGTAAGGTGGTGGCTGAGTTGACTTGGCTAGCCAGGCTGCTTCTTGGCATTTCTATTGTTTTTATTGATTATGTTTCTGTCTTTTGTGATATTCAGGCCGCTATTTATATTGCCAAAAACCCAGTATTTCATTAGCGCACCGAACACATCGAGGTGGATTGTCATTATGTACGTGCTAAGCTCTGTGAAGGCTTTATTCAGCTGTTCCATGTGCCCACTACTGAGCAACTTGCAGAAATACTGACTAAGCCTCTTCCTGGGGTCTTGCATCATTCTTTTTTAAGCAAGTTGAAGGTGTTATCCCCCTCCAACTTGAGGGGGGTGTTGAGCTAGCTGATTACATAGCTTCAGCACCAAAGAGAAAGTCCACTCAGTCTGTTAGTTAGTTGTCATTCATGTACATAATGCTGGTGTAAATATGTATTTAGGTCTATATGGTAAATGTTAACTATAGTTAGGTTCATTTGTGCACTTGTGTAATTATTCTATAATTGGCTCACTTAGCCTCATATATATTATATATACATACAGTGGATGGGCCTCTGGTAGGGCGATCAGGTCATTTCACGTATTTCTTCTTCCGCTTCTCTCTCCTTGTTAACCCTAACCCTATAACACAAATCAATGGCGATTCATATTAATCTGATTCTTAACAATACCACTTAAAGAAAAAATCATAATAAAATATATGTCTGCGAATTCTCTCAGATCTCACGTGCCCCTCACTCTATAAACTAGTACACTAATACTAGGGTTTAAAAATGAGCTAACACCAAACTTACTTGGGTTTTGTGGGTGAGAGGGACTTTCTAGTCTCTTAAATAAGAAAAGGGGACAAAATCTTTAAGAATTGGGTGAGGGGGACACTTTTAAAATTAATACTAATGACTAATATTTTAAAAGCCCCCAAGTTTTTTTATTTACACAAAGCCCCCACCTTCTCATCTCTCCTCTCCAGCCCCCACCCCCATCCGACCCCCCCCCACCCCTCTGCCCATCCATCACCACCCTCCACCACTCTCCACTACCACCTTCTACCACCACCTTCTACCATCTTCCACCACTCACCGCTACCTCCAACCACCCTCCACAATCTACCGCCACCTCCTACCACCCTCCACCACCTACAACCACCTTCTACCACCCTGCACCACCACCCCACCACCCATCACCACTTTAATTAAAAGATATGTACACATCAGTCGAGATGTGTACACATATAATTATATGTGTACACATATATTATATGTGTACACATCTATCGTAATATGTGTACACATCTGTACACATATATTATATGTGTACACATCTATCGTAATATGTGTACACATATAATAATATGTGTACACATCTACCAAGATGTGTACACATATTATTATATGTGTACACGTCTGACGAGATGCGTACATATTTTTTCTAAACGTTTAATCATCTTCAAAATTGTTTATACATATAGAAAATATTTTTACATATCTGAAAAAATATGTAAAATGATTAGAACTAAAAAAATATGAAAATTTATGAAACGGGGATGAAGAAGAACGAAGAAAAAATAAAATGAATACGAAGAGGAAAAAAGAAAATGGAGACGAAGAAGAACAAGAAGAAAGAAAAATAATAAGGATGATGGTGAAATAAAATTTGAAAGGAAATTTAGAAGAAAGAAGGAGAAGGAAGAAGAAAAAGAGAGAGAAAGAAGAAAGAGATAAATAAAAGTGAAATGATTTGAATAGATGAGAAAGTAGAAGTAGGTGGGAAGGAGGGAAAATTTAAAATTTGAATTTTGGGGCGTTTTTGTAATTTTCGAAAGTTTTTTTTCTGGCCACAAGTTTTAAATGTTATAATTTGACCCTCACTTAAGTTAATTAATTATTTGTCCCCTTTTCTTATTTTGAAACTTAAGAGGACCCTATGCCTCTTTTTTCACAACTTACTTTTCCCTGCTTTACAATGTATACCACTATAATTTCTATATCCATGCAACATATTGGCCACACCCCTTTAGCATTGCAATATTTTTTGTTTCATAGTACTCCTTGGATTTCACTTTGTTCTTTGCAGTTTGGGGACAAAAATTTTATTTATAAAATTAAGAGAATTGAAATTTTTTACTTTAAGAAATTATACATATTTGTGTATATAAATACTATCATTAAGGTTATTGAAGAATTTGAAATTGAATTTTTTTCAAATTTAAAAATATACCATTTTTATCTGAAGAGCTAATAAGAAAACTGTGTACTTTCTTTTAGACCCGGGGACTAATCACTATATAGGTAACCATTATACACGAGATTGGGTAATATGACACACATAAACCCCTTGCTATCAATCTGAATTCAGGAGCGATACAAAAATTGAGGAAGCCGTTACACTATAGGATTATTGGTCAGACTAGGGACCAAGCGGGTACAGCTGCTCTCTTCTCACTTAATATGATCAGTATATTTGATTTCACAAAAAAGACAACCTACTTTTTATGTTTTCTTTTTTGTCATGATTACTTATATTTTCTTTTAAACATTCTTTATTATTTACGTATCCAATTTAATAAGCATATATATGCTTTGGGAATTGTTAACTTCCAAAAAGAAAAAAAAAACAATGGATACAAAGAAAAAGATTTTAGAGATATGAAAATTGAATACATAACAAATTAAATCTAGTAAGATTACTCATAAAAAATCAAATGTGGAGAAATCATTTTTATCATCGATTAATCTAACATCGATTGAAACGGCTTGGACGTTGCAGTTATTAGGAGGTTCTGAGGCTAAATACTTTCCCGCAATCGGTGTTTACAACCGTAATAGTTAATATATTGAAATATTCATAGTAGTAACCATGGTTTGGTGCCAAGCATGCATATGAAAGATACATGTGTTGTGTTTATTTGTTTGATATAAACACTCGGAATCGGAGAAAATTCTTACTTCATTAGTTAGAGACGAATCCAATATTTTAAGTTTATGAGTTTGAATCATAATTCCTACTACATACTGAATTCTAAATCAATTATTTATCTAGATTGTATAAAATTTTTAACACAAATACAGATTCTAGACTAAATTACTGGATTCTACATAACTCGTTCCCGAGCTTGTAAATTCTACGTTGTAACTAGTTTGTAGCGGGGTTCGAATATTTTTTGAAGTGCGTAAGATATGATATATTGAACACCTATTGAACAACCGAGATCGATAGCCAAGTTGGTAAGGATGTTCATGAGTTATGTGATTGTGTGTGTTTGAATCCCACTGGCATCATTTGTTGTCTTTTTTAGCAAGAATATAAATGGACCTATGCTAAGCCCGGGGTAGCTCATTTATATCAGTTTTTTTTGTTATTCAATTAAAGATAGCCATACTCCATTTGACATATCCTTGATAGGGCATACAATAGGTGCTGGGTGTAAGTCTCGGGAATTAAGTCTCATATATGAGCCTCAGGTCATTTTACATGTGTTGCGGTTCAAGGCGATGAACCCCAACACCAATTAAAACCTTTTAAATTAGAGGTTAATTGATTTCAACGTTAATTATATCTTGTTGCACTTGGTGCACCTATGTAAGACATTAGAGGGGGGTGAATAGTATCCTTACCTGATTTTTAAATTCCTAAAACATGCTTTTAACTTTTATTGCCTAACTTACAAAGAACCAGGTTCCTTGCAAGTTTCACCTATCTCTGAAACTTAAACACAATGCGGAAACGTAAATAACACAGAGATTTTTACGGGGAAAAATCATGCTCAAGGGATAAAAAACCACGACCCAAACTCTTGGAATTTCAACCTTCCACTAAAGAAAGTCCGAGCAAGTTTTAAACTACAACGTAATGAAATTAAGGAACTAGACCTCCCTAGTACCTAGAACATTCCAAGCCACACGTTAGCTTATCAGGCTGAACTCTACTTCACCAAAAAGTAACCTCTACTATATGCTTCTTAACAAGCTCATAGATTACAACTCGATAGCGTATAAAAAAAACTAAAACAACAGGCTTAACTATAAAACTGCTCATTCGTAAGGTTCTGCTGCTCAGCCTTTGTTCTTTCACACAATGCTTCTCACGATCTGTTTGTTCTTGATTTGCTCTATTGAGATGTCTTGAGTGCGTAAATCAATGCAGGCCAAATAAGCTTGTATTTATAGAGTTTTTCCTAGCTGGATCCAATTAAGCTTCGAAATCCTTTTCTATTTTGGAATCCGCTTCAAATAAGGTTTACCCATATTGATTTATTTAAAACCTAAGTTAATTTGCCTTAGTTTCCATTTAGGAACCGCGTTCTAAATCAGCACTGCCATACGCTTCTTCTTTTCCCGGTAGGATTGGAACTTTAACTTCGACTGTTCTTGTTCTCCTTCTTCAACTCTAACTCGAATATTCCTATGAAAAGCTCAGTCGTCTTTCTCAACTGTGAACCTTTTCGTAGTCCACTTAGCACCAGGGCCTCTGTCATCTTCAAAACTCATTCTTCAACAAATTCTCCCTTTTTGATGATGACAAACAATGTTGTCTCACCTCGGGTATGTAAGCACAAGAACCTGTAAAATTTCAAACATTAACCAAGAACTAGGGTAATACAGTTAGGCAAAAATATAGGTCACAAAACATACAGTGAACTAACAACATCTAACTTCCCCTTTAGGCATCATCGAAAAGTTCCACAGTTGTATGAACCTGCTCAACTTAGATTTAGTCTAGTTAACTCTAGTGCCATAGGCATCTAACCAACCTTTATACGTCAGAAACCTGTTTCAGACAATGAATACTAGCAAAGCAGGATATTTATATCAACATAAGTACCAAACCAGCTTAAAACATCCAAAATAATAATCAAATATTACAAACCAAAATATAATAATTGTCTTAAAACCAGGCCATAAAAAGAACCAAAGAGGGGACTTGGGAAAGGAACTGGTTCAGAATTGGGGAATATCAGGGATGTTAAAGTGAGCAAGCAACAAGGCAAGGCGACACGAGTTTCCTTCACGTTCACACTCCAGCTCAGTATCTAGCCTAGTGTTTTCTGCATTCATCCAGGGCAGCTCATCATTCTGCCTCTCAAGCTGCCTCCTGAACCCCTCAATCCTTCTGTCCATTCTAACATTTCTTCATTCCTCAGCATCCTCCTCCACATGCTCTGGTTCATCAGCAGGTTCACCATCCAATACATAGTCACAGGATTTCAGAATTTTCCTCCTAAATACATCATTGTGATCCGGCTCAGTCCACTTCCCAACAGGCACCCTAAAGAAATCAAATACTTTACTCAGTAGAAACCCATAGACTAAGGCATGTTTACCTAACCCTATATCTGCTACCCTACCAATGCGCCTGATCATTACTTCAGGCACATTAATACGGACCTCTCGATCTAGCAGGTCTATATAGGTCAGATCTAGAAAGTTGGACTCACTGCGCCTCTCCGACCTCTACAACAGGTTCTTCAGCACAAATTCAAATCGCAACTGGTAGAAGGGTTGCATTGCCTTCTTCTTTACTTGTGTTGCCCTTACTAGCCTAGGTCTCCCTGCAAACTTTTTGGTCACCTTCAAAGCAGACACACCATCTCCTCTAGCCAGCCACGAGTTTCTCATGTACTCACTGTAACCCTGAGAAAGAACCCCAAAAATCTCACCAAGTTCTATACAATAAAACTGGATCACCAGCCCCTTCACTATGGTTGTCACAATTCCCTCACTTACTGTGCAATTTGAGTAAAACTCTAAAACAGGTTCAACCAACCCTGAGCATTCAGCTTAGCACCAAGCTGTGTCATCCCCTCCAGCTCTAGGTCAGTGAGAGTTTTACCATTCACCAATGGCATCTCTAGGTCAGTGAGAATTTTATCTTTGAATCTCTCCTACGAACCTCAGGTTCCTCCACAACCCTCTCGTGCTGATCTCTAACATAACCACGACTAGCAAGTCTCCTAGTGTGGCTCACAGTCTTCCTACTGCTTTCTCCTATACCTTCAGCGTCACCAGAACTTCCAATTTTAGAACTACCCATAATTTCTCCTCCCTTTACCAACCTTCGTTTATTCATAGTTTTTTCCCTGTTCCTGAGTCACAGGAGTTTTACCCAATCTCCTCTATTCCTCCACTACCACAACATCAGTTCCACTGGAGGAACCTTCATTAGCTTAAGGAGTGTGATTAGCTTCAGGAAACACATCATTAAAAGGTTCAGTAAAGCCTACACCCACTACATTTTCTTCCACATAATCATCAATTTCCCTCAGATCTTCATCATCACCTGCCACAGAACCGGAGAACGAACCAGGTTCTCTCTCAGGTTCCTTGGTAGGTTCAGCAGATTTTTCTTCTCCCTTATCACTATTGGTCTTTTCCACCACAGAAACTGTCACTGGAACAGGTTCCTCGACAGTCTTTTCAATTTCTTTTTAAACTAAACCATACCCTGTATTAGTAGAATTTTCTTTTTCAAGATTTTCTACTACCACCCTCTCATTTACACTAACTTCAGCCACTACTTCATTTTCTAAATCTACAGGCTCAGAAGGTAAACTAGTTTCTACAACAACAGTACTAGTATGAGAACTAGGGTTTACCTTTTCGGTTTCTTGAGCACTTTCTTGAACAGTTTCGACCTCTTCTTCCATACCAGCCACTGAAACGCTTTCCCCCTTACTAGTTGCTTAGCCTTTTGATTTAGTTTAGAAATTTTGGGTTTAGGAGAGGAGGGATGTGAGTCGATTTTAGAACCAATCGACATTGTTACAGAGTGTTGTGTTTTTCTTAGAGAAAAAAAAGAAGAAATTGTATAGAGAGAATTTTCGTCTTTAGCACCGATAGAAACAATGTATCTCTAAATGCTTAATGGAATAGAGAAGGTTATAGATTGTATCGGGAAGGGGACGGGTGATGGGATGTGAAAAAGCTGTTACACCATAATTATGTCTAGGAGCTGACGCCAGCGGGTTCAGAATTCGAATTTTAAACATCTACCACTAATCCGGCATCAAGTGAGGATAATTGGTAACAGATTGGCCACGTAAGACAAATATTATACTCAGTAAGTAAAATAGAATGTGTACCTGTCCATGCACCAATTTCTTCAAAGATATCCTTTAGTCAAAATTTTGCTAACATCTAAGTCATGAAACAGGTTCCAAACTAGTCAGCAAGTAAAGCAATAAAGTTTCATTTATAGAATCAACTAAACAAAGTTAAGTTAGGTAAAATAAGGAAACTTCTCTAGCCAATCATTGGGAGAACTAGGTGTTGGCTCGTTCAGTGTATCTTGGTCATCCCTAACTCAAGCATGTTCTTTTCAAATTATACCATGTTCAATGCCTTAGTGAAGATATCAGCAATTTGATCCTCAGTCCTGCAAAAATTCATGGTAATTAGGCCTTTCTCAACATTGTCTCTTAAAAAGTGATGCCTAATATCAATATGCTTTGTTCTCTTATGTTGGACCGGGTTCTTGGCTATATTGACAGCACTGGTATTATCACAAAAGATTGGGACTGGTCCACACATGATTCTAAAGTCCTCCGACTGCTGCTTGATCCATAATAGCTGTGAACAACACAGAGCAGCTGCTACATATTCAGCCTCAGATGTAGATAATGCCACTGAATTTTGCTTCTTCGTAGCCCATGAAACTAAACAAGGACCTAGGAAGTGTGCCATCCCATATGTACTTTTCCTATCAACCAAGTGACCGGCATAGTCAGCATCAGCATACCCAATTAGATTAAAACTTCCACCTTTTTGGTACCATAATCCAAGATCCTGAGTTCTTTTCAAATATCTCAAGATTCTCTTGACTGCAGTTAAGTGTGACTCCTTTGGTTTTGACTGGAACCTTGTACACAACCACATACTATAAACAATATCTGGATGACTTCCAGTTATATATAGCAATGAACCAATTATTCCTCTGTACTTAGTTTCATCAATTTAAGCACCAGTTTCATCCAGATCTATCTTCGTTCCAGGAGCAATGGGTGTGTTCATATCCTTAGCAAACTTTATATCATACTTCCTTAAAAGCTCTTTGATGTACTTCTGCTGATGGATCATCGTGCCTTTCTGGGATTGCTTGATTTGTAAGACTAAGAAGAAATTCAGCTCACCCATCATACTTATCTCAAATTCACTTCCCATCAGGTCGGCAAACTCCTTGCAAAGGTTCTCATTAGTAGCTCAAAAAATGATGTCGTCTACATATACTTGAACAATTAGCAGGTCCTTGGCTTTCTTCCTTAGGAACAATGTATTGTCTATTTTACCTTTAGTAAATCCATTCTTCAATAAGAACCCTAACAATCTTTCATATCAAGCCCTAGGAGCCTGTTTCAACCCATACAGTGCCTTGTCCTGTTTGTAGGCATGATCAGGAAACTCTGTACTTTCAAAGCCCGGTGGTTGGACCACGTACACCTCTTCATTCAGGTAACCATTAAAGAATGCACTCTTCACGTCCATCTGGTAAAGCTTAAACTCTATGTAAGTTGCAAAGGCAATTAACATCCTAATGGCTTCCATTCTTGCAACAGGTGCAAAGGTTTCATCGTAATCGATTCCTTCGTCTTGACTATAACCTTGAACCACAAATCTTGCCTTGTTCCTCGTTACTATGCCATGTTCATCCAGCTTGTTTCTAAAGACCCATTTAGTACAAATGATGGACCTGTCCGCTGGTCGAGCGACCAGGTGCCATACCTTACTTCGTTCAAACTGATGAAGTTCCTCTTGCATAGCAATCACCCAATCTGGATCCTCAAGTGCTTCTTGTACATTCTTAGGTTCTATTGAGCACAGAAACGCAAAGAATTCACAAAAATTCTTTAAAGCTCTTCTAGTAACAATTCCAGTATTCAAGTCAGATATGAGGTTCTCCAGTGGATGAGAACTTTGATACTTCCAGGTTTAGGTTGAATCTGCCGAACAGTGTTTCCATGAGGAGCTGAGTCATCTAAGTCCTCTTCAACTTGCTCTACAGTTCCCCCTGTCTGATTGCCTTCTAGTTCCCCCTGAGTCTGATCCTTGTCACCATGATTATTTTTATCCCCAGTCAGATTCTCAGAGTCTTCAGCAGGTTTATCTCTTGCAACAGCTTCTTGTCTATTTGCAACAACTTCGGATTCATCAAATACTACATGCACACTTTCTTCTACAGTCATGGTCCTCTTGTTGAACACTTTATAAGCTTTACTTAGCGAAGAATATCCCAAAAAGATTGTTTCATCACTTCTAGCATCAAACTTCCCTAGAGGTTCTTTTCCATTGTTATGCACGAAACACTTGCACCCAAAAGCTCTGAGATATGCAATGTTAGAATTCCTCCATCTAATCAGCTCATAGGGAGTTTTCTCTAATAAAGGACGAACAGAACAACGACTCAGTAAGTAGCAAACGGTATTGACTGCTTCAGTCCAAAAACTCTTTGATAGACCGCTTAACAACAACATAGTTCAAGCCATGTCCTCTAAGGACCTGTTCTTCCTTTCAACAACACCATTCTGCTGAGGTATCCTTGGTGCAGAGAAGTTGTGATCCACACCATGTTTGTTATAGTACTCTGCAAAACTTAGCATTCTCAAACTCAGTTCTATGGTCAGACCTGATACATACCAGTTGAAGCCCCAGTTTCTTCTTATTAACATGGACCATGTGCATCTTGAGTAGTCATCAACTACTACCATTACAAACCTCTTACCTCCTCTGCTCCTCACCCTCATTGGTCCACACAAGTCCATGTGAACCAACTTATGTGGTTTAGAAGTACTAACCACTTTCTTTGACCTGAATGAAGATCTTACATGTTTCCCTCTCACACACGCATCACACATCTTGATGTTATTGAACCTCTTGCTTGGCATTTCACGAACCAGGTCCTTTGACACCAACTTATTCAACTGAGTCAAGCTTGCGTGTCCTAATCTCTTGTGCCACAATTGACCATCATTCTCCAGCACATTCAGACAAGTCAAATCGTTCTCAAGAACGGAACCTAATGTTTCCTTGTACACATTATTTGCCTGTTACCATTCCATTATCACTTCACCACTCTGCAGGTTCTTTACCGTGCAACCTACAGATGTGAAACTAACTAGATTTCGTCTATCACATAGTTGAGAGATACTTAAAAGATTGTGCCTCAATCCATCCAAATAGAATACATTGTCAATAGCATGATTGAGGGATCTCCTAACTTTTCCAATACCGACAATTTCACCGCTCTTGTCTTCTCCAAAAGCCACACGACCCCCCTTAAAATGCTGCGAGTGAGAGAAAGTTTCTTCTATCTCCTGTCATGTGCCTGTAATACCTGCTATCAAGAATCCAGCTTGGGTTGTTCCATCTCACTCCAGCCTGTAAAAGAGAATCAAGGGTTAGTAACAGGAACCCAGACTAACTTGGGTCCCTTTTAGTTATAGAATGGATGAATCAAATCTTTTCTAGCCTAATAAGGTAAAACTGATTTTTTTATTCTTTTGTACTGCTCCTTTCACAACACTGCATTCATTCTTGATATGACCAGTCTTACCACACAAGTTGCAGAGTTTGTTGCAAGGAAGTCATACATATTTACTATTAGGGTTCCAAGCAGGTAAATATTTTCTATGTCCTGGACCAGTTTTACTTCTATTATTATTTTCATGCGACCAATTCAAAGCTTCAGAAGACTTTTTCCATTTAGTGAGTCTGGTGAGCTCAAAGTTAGCTTTTCTAACCTTTTCCTGAAGAACCCGATTCTTCTCAGTTTCCTGATGTAGGACCTGGTTTTTTTTTTTAAGCTCAGCTTCACGGTTGATTTGAGCCTCACTAACTCCTTGCTTACCAAAAACTTCTTTCAGTTTTTAATTTTCAAGTTCGATTGCAGAAACTTTCTTTTGCTCACTAAGCACCTGTTCCTTTAATTGACGACTTTCAAATTCAAGGGCTGAGACTTTCTGTTCCAAAACATGAGCTTCATTAGCAGTCAATTCCTTTTTAAGATCAGATTTAGCTTTTTCTATGTTTTTATTTTTCATTGAAAAATCAGACACAACCGAGATTAGTTGGTCCTTCTCAGAAAGTACTAGTTTCCTCTCTGTCCTCAAATTTTCAATGCCTTCAATTAAAGTCAGAGCAAGCAAATTCAATTCCCTAGGGGAGCAAGTATAAAGTCTAGTTTTCAGTTCATCGAGACTTACCTCAGGTGGATCATCAGCGGAATGTTCATCATCAAGAGCCATAAGTGCCAATGGAGAGTCATCTTCAGGTTCTTCTTCTTCTTCATCACTTTCGCCTTCAGAAGGTCCCCATGTTGGACAATTAATAACATGGTCCTTTTTGCAGCACTTGAAATGCTCTGAGTAGCTGAGACTCTCAACCATGCTATTCTCACCAAGAATGACTTTGATTGAACCCTCTTCTTTCTTTTCTTCATTTTAGATGCTATCTAGCATATCCCAGATTTCCTTTGCGGTTGAGCACTTGGGAATACGTGTACAAACTTTAATTCCAAGTCCACACTGAAAAATCTTCATAGCTTCTACATTCATCTGAAGTAGTTTGAAGTCACTTTCATTAAATTCTTCTACAGGATTTTGAACTTTGTTCCCTGATACATCAATCTTTGTGGGAATTATAGGACCATTCGTTGTAATTTTCCGTAACTAATAATTCTTTGCCTGTAGAAAGGTTTCCTCCTAAACTTCCAGAATTTGTAGTGTTGACCATTGAACTGCGGAGGCTTGTTGATAGAGTGTCCTTCGGGCACGAACAGTGGTGCACTCATTGTTCAAATCCTTCTCAAGATGTTAATCTTTATGTGAGAGAACCTGCTCTAATACCACTTGTTGCACTTAGTGCACCTATGTAAGACACTAGAGTGGGGTTGAATAGTGTACTTACCCGATTTTTAAATTCCTAAAACTTGCTTTTAACTTTTATTGCCTAACTTACAAAGGACCAGGTTCCTTGCAAGTTTCAGCTATCTCTAAAACTTAAACACAAAGCGGAAACGTAAATAACACAGAGATTTTTACGTGGAAAAATCCTTGCTCAAGGGATAAAAAACCACGATCCAAACTCTAGGGATTTCAACCTTCCATTAAAGGAACCCCGAGAAAGTTTTAGACTACAACGTAATGCAATCAAGGAACTAGACCTCCCTAGTACCTAGAACCTTCAAAGCCACACGTTAGCTTGTCAGGCTTAACTCTACTTCACCAAAGAGTAACCTCTACTATATGCATCTTAACAAGCTGATAGATTACAACTCGATAGCCTATAACAAAAACTGAAACAACAGACTTAACTATGAAACTGCTCCTTCGTAAGGTTTTACTGCACAGCCTTTGTTCTTGCATACAATGTCTCTCACAATTTGTTTGTTCTTGATTTGCTCTATTGAGATGTCTTGGGTGCGTAAATCAATTCATGCCAAATTAACTCTTATTTATAGAGTTTGTCTTAGCCGGACCAACTAAGCTTAGAACTCCTTTTCTATTTTGGAATCTGTTTCAAATAAGGTTTACCCATATTGAACTTACTTAAAACCTAAATTAATTTGCCTTAGTTTCCAATCCTTTTCCATTTAGGAACCGCGTTCTAAATCAGCACCGCCACACGCTTTTTCTTTTACCGGTAGGATTGGAACTTTGACTTCGGCTGTTCTTCTCTCCTTCTTCAACTCTAACTCGAATATTCCTTTGAACAGCTCATTCGTCTTTCTCAACTGTGAACCTTTTCGTAGTCCACTTAGCATCAGGTCCTTATTCATCTTCAAAACTCATTCTTCAACATATCTACTTTTCTTTTAATTACTGACCCTACTTGTTTGAAGTTTATCTTTTTAAAGAAGTTAACTCCAATCATTAAGTTTTGGCCTTGCCTGATTACTTCTTTTTTTTAAAAATATTTTTGGGTATTTCTTGGACATGGATTTGCCTATCGTCCTTTCAATATACAACAAATATTTCGAGCATTTATAAATCTTTTTTGCTACCTTTGTTTAAGTTAGTGCTCTGCCAGGATCCAAGGTCCAAATAAGGTAGAAACAAGATAGTAAGACAGATCATAAAGAGGAAAAAGACGGGGTTTCATTAACGGCTTAAAATGGAAACAAGCTACTCCTACTACACTATATTATATAGCTATACCACTTAAAGAAAAAACCATAATAAAATGTGTCTGCGAATTCTCTCAGCTCTCACGTGCCCTCACACTGTTAACTAGTACTAGGGTTTATGAGCTAACAAACAAATTTACTTTTCCTTGCTTTACAACATTTACCACTGTATCAGCTATATTCATGCAACAGATTAGCCACACCTTTAGCATGAAATATTTCTTTTTCATAGTACTCCTCTTTGTTCTTTGTAGTTTGGGGACGCAATTTGAAACGACCTTGGTTAGTCGTTTCGAAAGTTAGGACTCCGATTGGTGTTCCAATAATTTTAAAATATTCGTAAAGTCCATTAGGACTTGTATGTGAAATTTGAGCTAAATCAGACCTCATTTGGTACGTATCGGAAGAAGATTTCAGTTTTTACTGTCGATAAATATTAAAAAGAGGTTTTCGAACTCAATTTTGGCGAATGAACTCCGATTCGAAATCCGAAAGCGCCGTTGGGTTCGTATGATTATTTATGACTTTTTTGATTTTTCAATAGTGAATTTCGATGTTGTTCGGCTAGTTACCGCTAAAATGCCGAAAGTCAAATAATTTGACCTTTTTCCATTTAATTTGCATATTGAGTTTCCGGATTCCGATTTGGGATCCGCCTTAGCGAGTATGTTACATATATTTTGTATAACTTGTATGCAAAATTTGGAATTATTTCGAATATCGTAGGGTACCGTTTTAATTTTCGTCACGAAAAGAAAATCAAATAAAAGAAAAAAAAAAGGAAAAGAAGACAAAAGTTAGGCGGTGCTTGGGATATAAAATCCCTTAGCGAGAACGATAAATGAACAGAATGGAAAACGAGAGACAGAAGCAGTGAAACGCAAATAAAGTCAGAAAATAGAAAAAAGAAAGGAAAAGGAGCAGGAGAAAAGTAGAATTTTCACCCGAAACATTCAGGTAATGATCTTAATGCATTATTTGAGTTTATTACGTGTGTTTGAATATATTTTAACGGTAAAACTTGGAATATTAGACATTGTTTTAATAAGTTCAATTAATAGTTTAAAGGGTCAAATGGACCCTGATAATGAAATTGAGTATATATTCGTACTCAGTGAGTTATGGGCAACATATAAATGTAATTTATTTAGGGTTTGGTTATGTGACCTTAAACCCTGTATCATAGGTCTGGCCTGCGTATTGCGTATGCAAATAGGGTATCAGGTTCCTAATTGGATTGCCCTAAGACGTAGGGAATGAAGCCTTTAGCCTAATTTGATATATTTTCTGTTTATTGAATAAGCAGGATCGTTTGGGCAGTGAATCCAAAAGGATAAAGTGGTTGTTGGGTAGCAGTGTTAGAACGAGGTAAGTGTTTATATCCATTTCCTTGGAGGCCGTTGGCCTTGTGGATATTTTACCACGTGTTCCTTACGTGTGTAGCTGTCGATAGGCGTACTCATTACGCCTTAGCTTTGAATTTACATTGTATATTATATATTATGCCCTGTTGTTGGTATTGCACTTAGCAAATGAGCATTGCACTCTGGTTTTGAGCATTGCATATACTTCCCGGTAATCGATGGGAGTCCAGAGCCGGTGAAGGGTCATTATTACATGTACTTATCGGTTGGCGATGAGAGTTCTGCACCGGTGAAGGGTCATTATTGCATATACTTCTCGGTAATCGATGAGAGTCCCGAACTGGTGAAGGGTCATCATTGCATATACTTCCCGGTAATCGATGAGACTCCCGAGCCGGTGAAGGGTCATTATTGCATATATCTCCTGGTAGACGATGAGATTCCCGCGCCGGAGATAAGCATCGTACCGTATTCATCCTATCTCATTGCACCGCATACTGACTATTGTGTGTATTGTATTGTGTTTTATGTATGCGGTATGTATACCATGTTGTGGACATATCTTAGTTTGCCTATATATTTCTTGCTCGTATCCCGGGTTGCACATCGCGACAGTATAAATACATGGATCGAATCGGATTGCACGCCGCAATAGTATAAATATACTGATCGGGTTGCACGCCGCAACATTATAAATATACGGATCGGGTTGCACGCCGCAACAGTATAAATATACGGATCGGGTTGCACGCCGCGACAGTATAAATATACGGATCGGGTTGCACGCCGCGACAGTATGAATATATGGATCAGGTTGCACGCCACGACAGTATGAATATATGGATTGTGTTGCACGCCGCAACAGGATGTATTTCTGACTGGTTATATGTTTGGGATACCTATATGTTCTGTCTACCTTCTGTCCCTGGTTGTTTATGATTCCATACATGTTTTCAGTTATTATCTGGCTCTGCCTGTTTATAGTTCAAATAAGATGGATTTAGTTTACCTGTTTTTCTTCTCCCTGGCTAGCTATCCTATTCTTTGAGGTGGCTAGTCTTCCCCACTTATTGAGTCCTCTTGACTCACCCTTGTTTGTTGTTTGTTTTTGTCTATCTATTTTGTTTCGGCAGGTTCGCTCCAGGATTGAGTTCGCCACGTTGTGAAGGAGCGAAGAAGACTTCAGCTGTCAGTGTGAGCCAGCTTTTATTCAGGATGGCCACCAGTTTTATTTTTATTATTTCAGTTGCATTTTGCTCCCTTCAGGAGGTATTTGTCTTCTTTCATACTCTTAGATGTCTAGTCTGGATAGTCCTAGACCTAGTATGTTGGGTAGTCAGCTGTAATTTCTTTTGTACAGCTTAGAGTTATCAGCATGTCTGTATTTTTGTTAAAGTCTTGTCCTTATTTATGAATGTTATATTTATTTTCCTAATTTAATGGGTAAGAGTTTGCTCGACGGGTCTAGAGGAGGATATCGGGTGCCCGCATGGCATAACTGGATTCCAGGTCGTGTCACAATTTTAGATAGAAAATTAAGATTTTTAAAATTTGTGATTTAAAATAATTAATACTTATTTGTGTATATAAATGCTCTCTCTAAGGTTATTGAAGAATTTGAAATTGAACTTTTTTTCAAATTTAAAATTCTACCATTTTTTATATAAAGAGCTAATAAGAAACTTGTTTGATTTCTTTTAGACCGGGGGGCTAATCACCATATATATATATGTAACCATTATGCACGAGATTGGGTAATATGACACATATAAACCCCTTGTTATCAATCTGAATTCAGGAGCGATAAAAAAAGTGAAGAAGCATTTATTTTTAAGTTAAGTTACTTAGCCTAAATCAATATCTAAGTAATAAGAGGTAATGAAGATTTGAATACTAAATGATCATGACAGCTGGTTTTCTCAGGATTATGGTTATTAAAAGCTAAACATTATATAGTTAAATTAAAATACATTTATCTAAATATTATACAGTCAAAAAAGTGGTTAGTAAAATGGAATAAGAAGCTTAACAAAAGAGTGAAAGAGATACCAAACAAATCACAAATGGAAGAAGAAACTGCAGAAAAAAGACACTATAAGATCTGTCTTGTACTTTACTCTTGCTTAACAAAATCTTAAAAAATGATCTTGGTTGCCTATCAGACATAAGTTCTAGCGTAATATGCGTATAAGTAAGTTTTGTCTATGAGGTACAAGTTCGGGACATCAAAAAGTTACAACCGTGGAGACAATGTAATGTATTTCATATTTGCATGAGCTTTAGTTGTAGTTATTTGTGCACAATTAAGTAATATAGACAACCTTTATCTATGAGGTAGAATTTGCAGCCATCATGTTCAATGTCTCTAACTTACTAGGCAGGTCCAAAAGTTCAAGAGCCTTCCTATTTTTGTAAATCACCCCAACTGGCTCACTTACTTTTTTTAGGAAGTGGAATAATAACAAACCATAGTAACCCTACATAAAGCATTTAGATTGCCTAGACCGGCCAAGTTGGAAGTTTGTTCAAAAAAATACTTAACAAACACCATTTTCTCCTTATCTGCTTATAACCAACTACCTAGTGCAGGTGGAAGAATTGCAAACTACATAACACATTTAAATTGCCTAGAACGGTTGATCGCTTCTTGCGTAAAAGAACGCGCCACGCTATTAGCTTGTTTAAAGTTATGTCTGACAATCGGCATCCCCAATTTCTGCATTTACATGCAATAGTAAACAAAGGATGAGTAATTGGGTAATCTTGTGTTAAATTTTTTATAACCTTCATTGAGTCAGTTTCTACCTCCGGAGGTTCAAGGTTGAGCTTGTGTGTACATTTCAAACCCTGCCTTAGGGCTAGTAGTTCTGCATGCACTGGTTAGTTCGCATGGATCAGTTTATACAACAATAAAATGCCACTTATGTTCATTTATTAGACCACTGCCATAAAAGAAAAAGCAACTTGAAACAGTTTATTTGTACCTTAATCAACAATCCTTCGCTTATACATACACATTCTCAGTAGGACAAAACTTGATGGTTCCATCCTGTATCATTTAGAGAACGCAAAAATTAACGGAAAATGGCCAAAAATACCCCTATCGTATCAGAAATTGTTCAATTTTACCCTTCGTTCACCTATGCGTAACTAAATACCCTCGCCGTTAATTTTTTGTAAAAAAATACCCCAAAAACTAACAGACATGCCAACTGTGTATGGTGGGCCAAAACTAATCCTATTTGGCACAATATGACTGGTCCACGTGGGAACTAAATCCTAGTCAGCCTATGTGGTTACACTACACTAACTTAACCCAACTTTATTCTATCCAACCTGACCCACATTAACCTATCCTGCGTAAATAACCCTTCCCTCTGCACTAAAACTCAATCCTAATATAATATACTCCATTTCACCATTCTTGTTTCTTCATATTGTTTAAAACAAAAGTCAGAATTTGTAACTATGTCCGAGAAATCTGAATGTTCAGGTGACTCATTTCAACCTCGTAGATGTAGGATTGGGATGATTTCTACTCAATTAACGGCAAAGACGAATAATAATTTTGGACGTCGATTCTACAAATGTCCACATAATGTTTTGCTTGTCAACTAATTTTGATATATTGGTCATTTTTTTTATCTATGTTTATGTTTGTTGATACCCAATTTTGTCCCTCTGTTTTTCGCAATTTGGCTATATTTAATTAAAATTTATAATAGTAATTTTCCAAATAAAACTGCATTAGATAGCATGTATTTTACGTATGTAATATTATTATTAATCCCCTATTTATATAATATTTATTTAATTGTGACTATATTACGTAATTGCATTCATTTAGGCTATTTTCTAAAATACGTATGCTATTGGTGTAATTTAACGCATTACGATATCATTTAATAATTATTTGTGGCTATTTATATATCTAATTAGCATTATTTATGGTCATCTATATCTATTTATGATTAAGTACATTTATTTATAATTATTTACAAAATTTTCTATTTTTTATATTAATTATTTATATTTATAAGTATTTTAATTAAATACTAGCCACCTTGTTATTTTATACGCGGGTTAGGTTAATGTGGGTCGGGTTGAGTAGAGTAAAGTTGGGTTGAGTTAAGTTAGTGTAGTGTAACCACATAGGCTGACTAGGATTTAGTTCCCACGTGGACCAGTCATATTGTGCCAAATAGGATTAGTTTTTGCCCACCATACACAGTTGGCATGTCTGTTAGTTTTTGGGGCATTTTTTTACAAAAAATTAACGGCGAGGGTATTTAGTTACGCATAGGTGGACGAAGGGTAAAATTGAACAATTTCTGATACGATAGGGATATTTTTGGCCGTTTTCCGAAAAATTAAAGCATTTTCATCATAACGAAGGTCTTGGATTCGTATATCTTACAGGAACTATCCATGTTAAAGAAAATACAGTTAATGCTTATTTTGGGTTTAATCAAGAATGATATTTGATTTTGGGGTTGTAATATTAAAGCTTGTCTGGATGAAATACTTGATTCTTTTGCATGCATGACCTTAGGGCCTTTCTGTAATAAATCTGAAAGTTTTGGGGTTATTTTGTAAATTCGAGTATACTATTCCTATCGTAGTCTTCGCCTATATTGCTATTGGTTTTTCCAGCCCACCTTGATTATCTTTATTTTTCGTTAGTATTTGTTTTACCATGCTTTGTAGATTGTTTTCTTTTTTCGAAACATGTTTTCAAAGATATTTTTCTTTAGCCAAGGATCTTTCAGAAACAGCTCGCCTTGGTGGGGTTAAGGTACCCCACTTATGGGATAACACTGAGTTGTTGTAAAAAATTGGTTACTTGTACTGGAATGGAGGTAGTATGTGAATGGAATGAGATTGCAGAAATGGTTGTGGGCTTGGTCGCTTGGTTGAGATGGTGTTAGTTTTCTTGTTTCCCTTTTTACATCTAAATCCAAGCATGTTTTAGTTGGTGACTTGGTTGAGATGGTGTTTGTTTTCTAGTTTCCTTTTTTACATCTAAATCCATGCATGTTTTACTTGGTAAATTGGTTGAGATGCTGTTTGTTTTCTTGTTTCCTTTTTTACATCTATCCATGCATGTTTTACTTGGTAACTTGGTTGAGATGCTGTTTGTTTTCTTGTTTCCTTTTTTACATCTAAATCCATGCATGTTTTATTTGAAAGAGAATGGAGAAGTTCTTAGGGAAGGTTGTTGGTCAGATTTGGGGTCCAATAGCAAAGCAAGACCGAGCTACCACTTTTATCAAGTCATTCAAATCTTTCCCTACGAGTGGAATAATGCAAAGTAATAAACCTTTATACTCCAAATAGTCAACGACTTGAGAACTACTATTTTGAGGAGAGAAACTGAAGTTGGAGTTTTAGTGCAAGACATAAACTAACAAAATCAAGGGAAAAATGACACAACAGAGGTGACAAAGAAGAGCCCAAAGCTCAAGTTGGCAAAGGCAAGATCATAGTAGAAGCTTTCAAGAGCTCAAAGAACTTATTTACCAGTAATTGCTTTTCATGTCACGGGATTGGCCATGAGGAACATTGAGTTTCCTAATCGGAGAACTATTATCATGAAAAACATTATGGTAGAAGTTATGTAGTAATTAACAAATTGCTCTTTTATCAAATTAGTCACTGATACTTGGTGGTTTTATTGAGTTAATTGAATTCTAAGTTTTGATTATGCCAAAAAGACACAACACTTACGTTTAACATATATTGCAGGACAATCAAGAAAGATCTCTGTGGGAGAATCATTGAAAGGAAAGGAAGATTGCTGATTGATAATTAGAAGAGTCAGCTATGGAAAGTCGATCAATTGACGCGCTTAGTGTGAGGGACTTGTCCCAAATATGCTCTTACCTTATTCTTGCAAAGATATTTATATGTTCTAGAGAAACAAATCTCTTGGGTCGATTTCTCATTCCTCAATTCCAGTTAATCAAATCCTCGTCTCCTTCCGTTGATTGTGCGACATATCTTCACCTCAACGGGCAACCCTGACTGATCACTATTTATACGAGATGCTTGCTGGAGATCTCTTACGCTTCTACTTACAATCTACTTCTCTCTAAGTCTTTTACTTACAAACACTGTATTCTTAAAAGTCTACGAGTGATCTATAGAAAAGAAAGAGAGTTCTTGTAGTGAGGTAATAGTTGTGTCACGGAAGTTGGTCTGATTATCTATACATCAGGCAAGATCGTTGGTGGTGAGCAATGGGATAAAACCATCTGTGAAAGGACGTTTTTGGTTAACGATAAACCATAAAGTGTACTTGTGTTCTACAAAGAGCTTGAAGAGAGATAACTCTCTTGAGACCCAAGGGGACTGGATTAGGAACCATTTGGTTCTGAACCAGTATAAAAACTCTGTGTCGTTTATTCTTTATTGCTGCCTTTTAATTCTGCAAAGTATTTCTATCATTACCTAAGTCAACTAATAAATTGATAAGTCGACTAAATTTATAAGTCTAAACAATTCACCCTCCCCCCCCCTGTATTCATCAATTGGTATCAGAGCTTGGACTTGCAATACTTTTGTTTTTGCCTTACAGCAAGTGTGAAAAGATCATGTCTTCACACGTCGTTAATGCAGCATGAGGGAACTTCTGCCACCCGACCTCCTTACTTCAATGGTAAGCATTACAGTCAATGGAAGATTCGTATGGAAATATACATTAAATCGGTTGACTTTAAAGTCTGGCGTGTTATCAAGAAGGGTCCCTTTGACATTCCCACTACCAAGCCCTCGAAGAAAGAAGGAGATCCTCAAAATGTTCCGGCTGATATTGATATGGATGATTATACTGACGAACAAAGAGAGGTTATCCAACTTAATTACAAAGCTGTGAATATTCTTTACAATGCTATCAGTGGTGAAGAGTATGTTAAAATATCCAGTTGTGAAACTGCTAATGAAATATGGGATAAACTGGAGGTTACCTATGAAGGAACTAGCAAAGTCAAAGAAACTAGAATTAATCTTCTGGTTTATGAGTATGAATTATTTCAAATGAAGGATGGAGAGTCCGTGGAAGATATGTTTGCTAGGTTCAGCAAAATTATTGGCGAACTCAAAGCCCTTGGAAAGATTTATACCAATGGTGAACAAATAAGAAAAATTCTGAGAAGTCTCCCCACCACATGGAAACCAAAGGTCATAAACATAGAGAGTGGAGATCTGAACAAGATTTCTTATGACGAGCTCAGAGGTGACCTAATCGTTTTTGAGAAAACTCATCTGAACCATAATGCATTGGAAGAGAAAAAGAAAACTGTGGCTTTCAGTACTACAGTGGAAGAAGTCGACTATGACGAGGAGGTTGAAGAAGATGATATTCAAGAACAGCTTGCCATGATGTCAAGGAACTTAAATGGTCTTGTAAATCAAAGAAGACAGTTCAGAAAGGGAAAGGTTCCTTTCAAGAAAGATCAAGCTAGTTACAAAAGTGAAGGACGTTGCATTGAATGTGGCAAACAAGGTCATATGGCAAACAACTGCCCTGATGCTAAAAGAAAAAGAAGGAACAGATCTTACGCAGCTTGGAGCGATAAGGATGTAGATGATGCTGAGCAGGAAGAAGCAGCAAACATTTGTTTCATGGCCTATGATAACTCTACCAGTAGTGGAATTCCTTCAAATAACTCAAGTGAGGTACGCTGTGAATTCTGCATTGAAAACTCTAGAAATCTAGATGAAGTCTTAGACAAACTTGAAAATGCACTTAAGAAAATTAAGAGATTAACCAAAGAGAAAGGGGAATGGGAAATGAAGTTGGAAGTAGTTGAAACTGAAAATGAATTCTTAAAGGAAGAAATGAATCAACTTAAGTTTAAACTTAATAGTCATCGAACATCCACTAGTCATAGCTCAGTAAGATCTAAAAGTTTCTATATATCAACTAAATCTTCCTCATCCAACTCGTCTATCACTCAAAATATGCCTATTTGTTATCATTGTGGTGAACCAGGACATGTGTTTAGAAGATGTCAAAAGAAAAATCCTGAAAAATGGATTTGGAGGCCAAAGATCAAAAGTAAGGCTAGCACCTCTAACGCTAACCCTCAAGGACCCAAGCAAGTTTGGGTACCTAAAAATATTTAAAATCTTTGTTTTGCAGGAAAACCACAAAAAGACAATGAAAATGGGAAAATGGTTTCTTGATAGTGGCTACTCCCGACATATGACTGGTGACAAATAGCTGTTCAAATCTATAATAAGGATTGATGGAGGTTCTGTTAAATTCGGAAGAGATGCCAAAGGAAAGATCGTTGGCATAGGAATTATCTCTTTAAGCCCCTCCTGTGACATCAAAGAAGCCTTCCTGGTTGATGGACTCAAGCACAATCTTCTGAGCATCAGTCAACTATGCGATGGTGGATATAAGGTAAAGTTTGAATGTAGCAGATGCATCATTCATGATAACAAAGGTAAGGTTGTTCTCTCTGGTTCTAGAGAAAACAATATTTACGCTCTGAACAATGGTAAAGCTTATTTAGGTAAGCATTTATGTCTTGCATGTATTGCTAATGATCCCTGGACATGGCATAGAAAGTTAGGTCATGCTAGTATGTCTTTAACTGAAAATTTGTCAAAGCATAAGTTAGTCATTGGAAAACCTAAGCTAAACTTCTCTAAAGACCATATTTGCGATGCATGTCAGTTAGGGAAACAAACTAGAACTTCATTTAAAGGAAAAGATAGTGTCTCTACGTCTAATCCACTTGAATTGCTGCATATGGATCTTTTCAGTCCAACCAGAACTACTAGTATAGGAGGAAAGAGATATGTATTCATAATTGTTGATGATTACTCTCGCTTTACTTAGGTTATGTTTTTGTCTCATAAAGCTGATGCATTTAAAACTTTTGAAGTGTTTTGCAAGAAAGTTCAAAGAGAAAAAGGATACTTCATCTCTACCATCAGAAGTGGGCATGGAGGAGAATTCGAAAGTAAGGTATTTGAAGAATGCTGCAATTCTCAAGGGTTCACTCACAGCTTCTCCTCACCTTGAACTCCTCAGCAAAATGGAGTTGTGGAAAGAAAGCATCGAACCCTCCAAGACATGGCCAGAACCATGTTAGTTTAACACTCCCTTCCAAATTAGTTTTGGGCTGAAGCTGTAAGTACCGCTTGCCATATTCTAAATAGGTGCCTTATTCGTCCTATCCTTCATAAGACCCCCTATGAACTCTGGAAAGGTAAACGTCCCAACATCAGTTATTTTCATCCTTTTAGATGTAAATGTTTTATTCATAATAACGGAAAAGATAATCTTGGCAAATTTGATCCACGTAGTGATGAAGGAATATTTTTAGGATATTCCACCACCAGTAGATCTTACAGAGTTTTTAATAAAAGGACATTATCTGTTGAAGAATCAGTGAATGTAGTCTTTGATGATTCTTTGACCAGTGCCGAGAAAGGTAGTGATGCAGATGAAGAAGAAGTTCACAGGACTCAACCAACAACTCCTGAATTTACAGCTACTACCATTGAGCCTCCGAAATCAAAAACTCAAGAAATTAAGGAGTCAGATTCTATCTCAGATCAGCCTGAGTCAACTATACTTGCAAACCTCAAAGAGCTGGAAGTCGTAGTACAAAATGAATAGAGAAGTGACACTGACTACCCTGAGAAATACATCATTGGAGATCCACGGGAAGGTATTAAAACAAGAAACTCTCATAAATCTAACCTGGCTTTCATTTCATAGATTGAGCCCACGAAAATAAACAAAGCCCTTCAAGATGAATCATGGGTTCACGCAATGAAAGAAGAGCTCGATTAATTTGAGAAAAATCAAGTATGGAAGCTAGTTCCCAAGCCCAAAGGAAAATCAATCATTGGTACAAAATGGGTGTTTCGAAACAAGCTGAATGAAGAAGGTAAGGTGGTAAGACAAGGCTCGCCTAGTTGCTCAAGGATACTCTCAGACAGAGGGAGTCGACTATGATGAGATATTTGCCCCTGTTGCCAGACTTGAATCTATTCGGATGCTTTTAGCCTTTGTATCTTTCAAAATTTTTAAACTGTTTCAAATGGATGTTAAAAGTGCATTTTTGAATGGTTTTATAAAAAAGGAAGTCTATGTTAGGCAACCTCCAGGTTTTGAAAATCCTGAGAACCCTCATCATGTTTTCAAGTTATCCAAAGCTCTCTACGGTCTCAAACAAGCTCTTAGAGCTTGGTATGAAAGACTTAGCTCCTTCTTACTTTCGCATGGTTTTTCAAGAGGAAGAAGTGACAAAACCCTATTTATTCAAAAATCCTCTATTGACATTCTCATTATACAAATATATGTGGATGATACCATTTTTGGTAGCACTAATTGTTGAGAATTGGTTTGGAAGAATGACAATAGGAAGGACTCCATGGGTTCGGAGAAGCACCTAGTCCTCGAATAGAAGGGCACGACTGATCGAAAAGATCTGAGGGTTGCAAATCCCTGCGGAACTAGAAGTAGTGGCACGTGAATGTATATGCATCCTAGTCAGACTAAAAGAGGCGGTTCCCAGGCTGTGTCTTCGAAGTACGAATAGGAGTTGGACTTCAACAAGGAAAAGAGTCACAAGGAATCTTGTCTTTCCATAATTACAAGGATTCCTTGTGCGACTCAACTAGGGTTGTAAAGCCCATATAAATACAAGTAGTTGATACAGCCTTAATTTGTTATTTCACAATATAGAGAATTGAGAGAAAACAAAGGCGATCTAGCAACTTTCAGATGTGGGATAACTGAAGAAGACAACTGGTGTACTTGAGTAGTTTGAGTCTAGATATTTTATCTAGGTTCTGTGCTTTGTAAGTTTTCTTATTTTGTGCCATCATTGTTTTACCTGTTTGCTTATCCTAGAAGCAGTGTATTAGGTGAACCTTTGAGAGATTACTTTTTAAAGCTAGAGTTTAGCTTTGTTTAGTGATTAGGGTATAGAGTGTAGCCCCTTGGTTACAGAGTCTTGTAACCAGAAACTTGCTCAAGCTGTTAGTGGATTGTGTTTAAAAATCCCAGAGTGTGGGTCGTGGTTTTATTCCCTTGAGCAAGGAGTTTTCCACGTAAAATCCTTGTGTTCCTTGTGTGTGTGATTGGCGCGTGTTGTGGTGGTCAGGTTGCAAATCTTCAGAGGCAAGAACAGGGTTCTTGATTCAAGAGAATCGAGTTCTTGAATAGAAAAATCGATGGACACTATTCAACCATCCTTCTAGTGTCCTTAGGAGGTGCATATATTATAACAAGTTATATAAGAGCGGGTCTTCTCGTGCTAGGTTAACACCTTGAGAAGGATCAGAATTATGAGTGCACCACTTACCATCACGGAAGGACAGTTAGTTCAGAGGCCCCCACAGCTCAATGGGCATTATATATGTGAAACTTGATGGAAGAACAGGATGGAAAATTATATATGTGCTGAAGACTACCAACTATGGCTTACAGTATCTGAAGGAATCCTGATTCCTACTATAATAGTTGGTGAGGGAGCGGCTGCCAAACAAGAACCTAAGTTGAAAGAGGAGGTAAATGAGGCGGACTATAAGATGATTGAAAAGAATCACAAAGCCAAACGTCTGGTAATTTGGGGTCTTGGTCCCGAGAAGTTTAACAGAGTATCATCTTACAAGACTGCAAAGGAAATATGGGATGCCTTGCAGGTTGAGCATGAAGCAACAACTGAAGTGAAGGATTCAAAGAGATGAGTGCTGAAGAGACAATTTGAGTTGTTCTATATGGGAGAGAAGGAATCAATACAGGATATGATGACCAGGTTGACCATTATCACTAATGAGATGAGATCCCTAGATATGGAGTTGCCAGAAGTAGAGATGGTGGACAAGATTCTAAATGTGCTACCTGAGGCTTGGGAACCTAAGATGACTGCTATCATTGTGTCTAAACCTCTAAGATCCATTAAACTTGAGGAACTGGTTGGTAGCTTAAAAAACTCATGAGATAATGAAAGACTCGAAAGCTAAACTAGCTCTCACGAAGGACAAGACCCTTGCACTTGAAGCAACAGATGAAGCTGATGAGTATGTTGATCTGCAATCAGTTGAAGCAGCAATGGTTAGTGCCTTGAGACAGAAGCTTAACTTGGGAAGGTTTAAAAGCTTTAAAAGAAGTGGCAAGGAAAACTCTGGAAGCAAGAACATAGTCGACAGCCCTGACTACTCAAGATGCTTTAAGTGTTTCAAGAAGGATCATGATGTTATGGATTGTCCTATGTGGGAAGCAGAATGGATGAAAAATAGAGCATTTAAGGAAAAAGAGAAGGAGACGTCAAAGGAGAATGACAAAGATAAGAAGAAGACAAGACGGCCTCCAAACTTCAGAGCAAAAAGAAGGAAAAGAAAGGAAGCTTTCTATGCTACATAGGGACAACCTGATAGTGAATCTGATCATGAAAAGGAATCTGGAGATGAATCACCACTAGCACTTATGGGATTGACAGGCATTAGTTCAGATGAAGAAGACCCTCGGGAGTTCAGAGGAGGAAGGGATCCTTCAAAGCCACATGTGTTCAACGGGACGAACTACAAGTGCTGGAAGAAACAGATGAAGAATTTACTGCAAGCAATAGATTACAGTCTCTGGTTGATTGTAAAGAGAGGACCTTACGTTCCTGTGAAGAGAAAAGCCAACAGAGTTCTGGTACCAAAGAAGGTAGAAGAACTAGATCCTCAAGATCTAGACTGGCTACAGGAAAATTCCAAAGCTGAATTGTACCTGAGAAGAGGGCTGACTAACGATGTGTTGGCAAGGATACTTGAATACAAGTCTGCTAAGGAAGTGTTGGAAAAGCTGAAGGAGTTGTACACCGGTGACGAGCAAAAGAAGGACTCTGCCTTTATGGCTGCTGATGGAGCTGAAGCTGCTCATTCAGCAGAGGTATGTTTATCTGATCTTAAGGAAAATCTACACAAGTACTCTACTGAAAAATTGATTCTAATCACAGCCACCTTGATTGAGGGATATGAAAAGGAAAAAATTGAAAAAGATAAATTAACTGAAGAGTTAAGTGATCTCAGAACCAAACACAAGAGTCTTCAAGAACAAAACATTGAACTGGAAGAAATCAATGCCATCTTAAAAGGGCAGACTCTTGTGTCAAACTCTAAGATCACTGAACTGGAATTGGTACTTAATCAGTTAAGAGAGAGTATAAATGGTAAGCAAGTAATAAGTGAAGTTCAAACATTTCTTGAAAATGAACTTAAAAGAGCTAATGAGATCCTGTATCAAGAAACTAAAAAGAATAGGATTTTAAATCAAAAGGTTGAAAAATCTGAATTTGATCTTACCAAATTAAAAAAATCGAATAAATCATCTGAGGTAATGAACTGGGTTCTTGAAAATCAAAACAAGGGAAAACAAGGACTAGGATTCAAGAAACCACTGCCTCCATATAATCCTAAGAGCAAGTATGTGGGATTGCCTTGCAACATGTTGTGTACCTTTTATGGTGAAACTGCACACTACAAACAAAGGTGCATGAATGAAAGCAAGGCAAAGGCCAAGAATAAAAGAAGTGTTCTACCTAAATGGGTTAGACAGGATTTGATTTATCCGTTCTCACATAAGAAGGGACCCAAGCTTGTCTGGGTTCCTAAAACTAACCCTTAATCTGTTTTGCAAGCTGGATTGAGGAAGAACAACCCAAGTTTGATTCTTGATAGCGGTTGTTCAAGGCAAATGACAGGAGATAGAAGAAACTTTCTCTCACTCGCAGCATTTCAAGGAGGCAGTGTAGCCTTCGAAGGAGGAAAAAGTGGTCAAATCGTAAGAATTGGAAAAGTTGGGAGGGCACTGGATCACGCAATTGAAAATGTATACTGTGTCGATGGCTCAGACACAATCTGCTGAGTATCTCTCAACTGTGTGATAGAGGAAATTAAGTGAGTTTCTCCTCTGTAGGATGCATTGTGAAGAATCTACAGAGTGGAGAAATTGTTATGGAAGGAAAGAGGGTGAACAATGTGTACAAAGCATCACTGAAATCACTGCCTGAAAACAACTTAACATGCTTGAACGTGCAAGAAAGTGACTCTCAGCTGTGGCACAAAAGAATGGGCCATGCAAGCCTCTCACAACTGAATAAGCTTGTATCTAAGGAGCTGGTTCGTGGACTGCCTAGAAAGAGATTTGAAAACATAAAAATGTGTGATGCTTGTGTAAGGGGGAAGCATGTAAAATCATCCTTTAAGTCAAAGAAAGTATTAAGTACATCAAAACCACTGGAATTGTTACATATGCATCTGTGTGGACCTATGAGAGTCAGGAGCAGAGGAGGAAAGAGATTTGTGCTTGTAATTGTTGATGACTACTCTAGGTACACATGGACCCTGTTCTTGGCATCTAAAGATGAAGTATTGACAGCTTCAAAGACTGGGCTGGTGTTGTGCAGAAAAGGTTAAGCCTAGAACTTATCAGTATTAGATCCGATCATGGAACGGAGTTTGAAAACTCAAAATTCTCTGAGTATTGTGCAAAATACAACATTGATCATAATTTCTCTGCAGCAAGAACTCCACAGCAAAATGGAGTGGTTGAAATGAAGAACAGGTCTGTGGAGGATATGGCAAGGACTATACTGTTGTCAAGTGGGCTTGCAAGAAACTTTTGGGCTGAAGCAATAAACACTGCATGTTATTTGCTAAACAGATGTTCCATCAGAGCTATCCTTGAAAAGACCCCATATGAGCTTCTCAGAGGAAGAAAACCAAATATTTCACATATGAAACCCTTTGGTTGTAAATGCTTTGTCCACAACAACGGACAGGAACCATTGGGGAAATTTAATGCTAGAAGTGATGAGGCAATATTTCTTGGTTACTCTACTCAAAGCAAAGCATACAAAGTGTTTAATAAAAGAACACAAACAGTGGAGAAAAGTATGCATGTGGTATTTGATGAATCCGATAAGGCACTAGGAGAAACTGAGGTAAATGATCAAGCGATTGGCCTCAGTCGAGAAGATGGTGCAGCTGACTCAGAAGACAAAGAACCATTAGGTGAGAATTCAACTTCACGAGAACAGGGAGTCAATATGACAGGGGGAACATCAGATGAAGTCGATGATCCAGCATGTCAGGAAGAACCTACCCAAAGTGATGCCGAAGGTTCTTCCCGTCATATTCAACCCAGGCCATGGAAACATCAAAGCTCTCATCCATTGGAGAATGTTTTATCGGAACTGGATACTGGAGTCATGACCAGGTCAGCCTTGAAGAACTTATGTCCATTCTTTGCATTCCTTTCATCTCTGGAACCAAAGAATGTAAAAGAAGCTCTAGAAGATCCTGATTGGATTCTAGCCATGCAGGATGAACTTCATCAGTTTGAGAGAAGCGAAGTGTGGTACCTGGTTCCTAAGCCGAAGGACAGATCAATAATTGGAACAAAATGGGTGTTCAGAAACAAACTGGATGAGCATGGTATAGTGATAAGAAACAAGGAAAGACTAGTAGTTCAAGGTTACAGTCGGGAAGAAGGAATCGACTATGATGAAACTTTTGCACCAAGGGCAAGAATGGAGGCCATTAGAATGCTGATTACTTTTGCTATATATATGGAGTTCACATTATATCAGATGGATGTGAAGAGTGCCTTTCTGAATGGCTACCTAAATGAAGAGGTCTATGTAATACAACCACCAGGCTTTGTGAATAATGAATTTCCTGATCATGTTTACAAACTGGACAAGGCACTCTATGGATTGAAGCAAGCTCATAGAGCTTGGTATGAAAGACTTTCAGGATTCCTACTGAAGAACGGTTTCACAAGAGGAAAGATTGATAACACATTATTCCTGAAGAAGAAATGAAAGGATCTATTGGTGGTTCAAGTATATGTTGATGATATTATTTTTGGAGCCACTGATGAGGAGCTATGCAAGAGGTTTGCTGATCTGATGGGTAATGAATTTGAAATGAGCATGATGGGTGAACTAAATTTCTTCCTAAGACTGCAGATAAAGCAGATGCCTGAAGGGACTATGATTCATCAGCAAAAATATGTCAAGGAACTTTTGAAGAAATTTGACATGGAAGGAGCAAAGGAAATGACTACCCCTATTGCTCTTGGAACCAAGCTGGATATGGATGAACTAGGTCCTTCGACTAATGAGACAAAATATAGTGGAATCATAGGTTCACTTTTCTATCTCACAGCTAGTCGACTTGATATTGTATACAACATAGGACTGTGTGCTAGATTTCAGTCCAAGCCTAAGGAGTCACATCTGACAGCTGTGAAAAGGATCTTGAGATATGTGAAAAGGATCTTGAGATACTTGAAAGGAACTCAGGATCTATGTCTGTGGTACCCAAGGGGAGGTACTTTTGAACTAATTGACTTTGCTGATGCAGATTATGCAGGTCATTTGGTGGACAGGAAAAGCACTTCAGGAATGACAAACTTTCTTGGTCCTTGCTTAGTTTCTTGGGCAACAAAGAAGCAAAATTCAGTAGCCTTGTCTACTGCAGAAGCTGAGTATGTAGCAGCTGCATCATGCTGCTCACAATTGCTATGGATTAAACAGCAGTTGGAGGACTTTGGAATCAAGTGTGGAGCAGTGCCAATTTTCTGTGACAATACAAGTGCAGGGAATATTGCCAAGAACCCAGTCCAACATAAAAGAACAAAGCATATCGATATTAGACATCATTTTCTTAGAGACAATGTATAAAAGGGTCTGATTACTATGAATTCTTGCAGGACTGAAGATCAAATTTCTGACATATTTACCAAAGCATTGAACAAAGTGCAGTTTGAGAGGAACAGGTTGGAGTTAGGGATGACAAAAATACACGGATGACCCAGGAAGTTGTCCCTCAATGATTAGTTAGTTAACTGTTCAATGATTTGTGTGTAACATTTGTTATTATTATCCAGTCTAATATTGTACTTTACTAAGTATACTTGTTCAGCTTATAAGAACCAGGTTAGGATAATGTGATCCCATAAAGAACCTACTATGTACTGAGAAAGGAACCAACTGAAGCATGAGGAATCATTTCCAAGTACAGTCACATTGCCTTTGCATGATAGAAGTCATAACTCAAATCGAATTGTCAAAATTATATGTGTGTCAAGGGATACTTTCCATGTTCTTATAACTGTCCTAAATTATAGGAAAACATTCCTTTTTGGGTTAGAATTCTCTTTTACTTGTATGGACCCCACTACTTTAAAAGGTTTTATTTGAGTAAGTCCAGTAACCGTCAAATCCATAACTCTTCCCCGGTTTTCAAAAAGTTCAAAAAGCTGCTTTTCACTTTTTCGGTCATCATTACTTTGTCTTCCCCAGGAAACCGTCACATCACCAAAACCCTTTCTCCTCTTTCTGATCATCACAAAACACACATACTCAACAACCTCTCTCCTTTCAACCTACTCTCTCTCTCTCAAAAAAAATTCAAGTCGGAAAAAACTTCATAATCTCAGTCAAAACCCTAACCAATTTCACCATATCTCAAGCACAATCCTCATCAACATCACCCATCAAAATTCTCAAGAAATCAACTCCAAAACCCCCTCCCTCCACTCTTGCAGTAAGAATTGCCAGGGCTAGGTCAAAGTTTCTCAAAAAAGGAGAAAAGAAGTTGGTCAAGAAGATGATGGCAAAATCCTTGTCAAGTAAGCCTACAGGACAAGTTTCCTCTGAAACACTTGTTAAGGTAATTCCTAACTCTACCCTATCTACTTCTGTCGATTTAGAAGGTGTAAAAAGTCCTGGAAAAGTGAGTACTGAAACTTTAGTAAAAGGACTAGATGAAAACGTAGGAGTAGTAGAGTCTTGTGATAAAGTTGATAGGGGGAAGGTAGTTGAGAATAAGCAACAGGATGTTCAGGAAGAACCTAAGGCTAGTTTGCATGTGCCTGTAGTAGCTAAGACTGTGTTGGAGGTTTATGTAGTGGGAAAAGTGTTAGAACAACTGAGGGAAGATTATTCTGTTGAGTACCTTAAAGAACATGTTGATGAACCCAGTTCTAGTGTTGTGATTGCTAAAAAGAGTCAAGGGTTATCTGCACTTGAAGGTCCAGTTGGTGGAGGACCTAGATCCACTGAGGCCTCACAGGATTTGAGCAAAGCACCTAGTTCTTGCCCAGATCCTACAGAGGCTGATGACGCATAACTTAAGTGGACAGACTCTGAAGAAGAAAAGGATGAGGAAGTTGGAGAAGAAAAAATTGAAAGTGAGGAAGTTACAGAGAAGGCTGAAGAAACAAAGAGAAAAAGTGTGAAAAGAAGGTTTGGTGAGGAGGATGAAAGGCTGTTATGTGAGGAAGAGGAAGTGATATTTGTGAGTGAGAACATAGTAGAGCCTGAGAAGAGGAGAATATTGGTGAGAGGGGGAATGCCAGTATCAAAAAGCCGCTTAGTGGATGAATCAAGTGAGGAGAGTGATGGCAAGGCTGTGGCAGAGGCAGTTGTAAAAAGAGTAGGAACTAGGTCTGCTCTTAAATAACAGCTGGCAACTGTTGGAAAGCTTAAAAGAACAATTACAAATGTGAGAGACAGAGAAGAGAAGAAAACGCAGGAAAAAGAGAAGAAAGCTGGTGAGGCAAAGGAAGAGAGTGACGAAGCTGGCAGCTATGTGGAGCCAAGTGACTCTGAGACTGACAGTGAAGCAGAGAACAGGAAAAGAAGAACAGGATCTGAAGAAGAGGTTGATCGGGTGGCTTTCTTTGCCAAGAATCGGGTGCTTGCTGGTAGCATTTTGCATGACGAGAAGGGGCATTATATGAAACCCTTGCTCAGGATGATTGGTGACCAAGTATGGTTGAGCTTGTTTGGAAACAAAGACAGAATGTTATTCTCTGATGAGATCAAGGAATTTTATAAAAATTGCAGGGTTGTAGCCAGGAGAGTGTTCACGATTGTGAAAGGAGTTGAAATAGAGTTTGGGGGAAATGAGCTAGGGGTGATCCTTGATGTGCCTGCTGAAGGTTATTGCAGGTACATTAAGCTGAAGTGGCCCAAGTACACAGATGGAGTAACCCCTCTGAGTGTGGTCAAGAAATTTTCAGGGAAACCCAAGCTCAAGAAAGAAAGAACAGTAGACAAAAAGGAGATAGAACTAGCACACCAGTTGCTCTTTGAGTTTGTGCATCGGTTCCTTCTGCTTAGAGGAGAAAGAAACAGTGAAGCTAGTGCTCTGGACTTAACCTACATGGACCTGCTTGATAGGGGGTGAGAATAAACTTGCCTGGGCTAATCATCGGACATATCAAGAGGATTGCAAATACTGATCAAAAGCCACACTCTTTAGTGCATTCCTATGTCCTTCAGCAGGTTCTAGAGCATTTTGGGGTTCCATTGGAAGCTGGGAAGAAGCCTACAATTCATCAGATGTTTGGGTATAATGTGCTTAAGAGCTGTGACCTCTTCAAAGAAAAGAGAGCTTCCAAGAAGCCCATGCAGGTGAAGTAAGAGCAAGCTGAGGAAA
Organism: Petunia x hybrida; assembly: GCA_037355625.1. Taxonomy (NCBI): domain Eukaryota; kingdom Viridiplantae; phylum Streptophyta; class Magnoliopsida; order Solanales; family Solanaceae; genus Petunia; species Petunia x hybrida. The sequence continues at coordinate 1,129,491 of JBBBVM010000045.1, forward strand.
GTGAGGATTATGGACCTGAGGAGGCCATTACAGCTGTGAAGGAACTGGAGAGCCGTGTTCTCGAAGTCAATACAGAAAATGTTGAGCTTCACAGACAGCTAAAGTTGAAGGATCAAGAAATTGATCGTTTGAAGATAGATTGCCACAAGTATGAGGCCGAGCTGGTGATGGGGAAGGCCAAAAATACAAAGAACCTTGAGGCACTTGTCAAACACTTCAACCTACAGCCCTGAGTCCTCCTGTCCTGTCTTTCTGTCCTTTTTCCTACTTGTTGTTATCTCTTTCCATTCTCCCTGCTCATGTGATGTTGTTTAAGATAATTTACTTTCAGTTGTGTACTTCTTGATAGGGTTGTGCTGCTGTCACACCCTAGATGATGATTTTAAATTTCTCTTATTTACGTTTGTTTGCTCTATGGTACTTGGTTCTTGTTGGGCCCTTAGCCTTATCCCTGTGTGTTAAATTTAAGCTGACTTGTTGCCCTGTGCTCTAGACTGGATAGTACTAACTGGTTCATGCAGGTATTTGGATCTTTTCGATGATTCCAAAAGGGGGAAGAAGGAAATGTTGGGGTGTTTATGACCTAACTCATCTGTTTTAAATTTTTCAAACTTGTTATTCTTGTTTTTGTGTGTTTAGGAAATTTTGTCTATTCAGGTTCTTTGGAAACATTTGTTTGTCATCGTCAAAAAGAGGGAATTTGTTGAGAATTCATATTGAAGAATGACAACAGGAAGGACTCAGTGGGTTCGGAGAAGCACCTAGTCCTTGAATAGAAGGGCACGACTGATCGAAAAGATCTGAGGGTCGCAAATCCCTGCGGAACTAGGAGTAGTGGCGCATGAATGTATATGCATCCTAGTCAGACTAAAAGAGGCGGTGCCCAGGCTGTGTATTTGAAGTACGAATAGGAGTTGGACTCAACAAGGAAAAGAGTCACAAGGAATCTTGTCTTTCCATAATTACAAGGATTCCTTGTGCGACTCAATTAGGGTTGTAAAGCCCATATAAATACAAGTAGTTGATACAACCGAAATTAGTTATTTCAAATATAGAGAGTTTAGAGCAAACAAAGGCGATCTAGCAATTTTCAGACGCGGGATAGCTGAAGAAGACAACTGGTGGACTTGAGTAGTTTGTGTCTAGATATTTTGTCTAGGTTCTGTGCTTTGTAAGTTGTCTTATTTTGTGCGATCATTGTTTTACCTATTTGCTCATCCTAGAAGCATTGTATTAGGTGAACTTTTGAGAGAGTACTTTGTAAAGCTAGAGTTTAGCTTTGTTTAGTGATTAGGGTCTAGAGTGTAGCCCCTTGGTTGTAGAGTCTTGTAATCAGAAACTTGCTCATGTTGTTAGTGGATTGTGTTTCATAATCCCAGTGTGTGGGTCGTTGTTTTTCTCCCTAGAGCAAGGAGTTTTTCACGTAAAATCCTTGTATTCCTTGTGTGTGTGATTGGCGTGTGTTGTGGTGGTCAGGTTGCAAATCTTCAGAGATAAGAATAGGGTTCTTGACTCAGGAGAATCGAGTTCTTAAATCGAAAAATTGGTGGACACTATTCAACCCCCCCTTCTAGTGTCCTTAGGAGGTGCATATATTATAACACTAATCCTGCTCTATGCAAGAATTTTGTAGCACTAATGCAGGGAGAGTTTGAAATGAGCATGATGGGCGAACTCACGTTCTTCCTAGGACTTCAAATTAAACAGTACGAAGATGGTATCTTTGTATGTCAGTCTAAGTACACTAAGGAATTCATTCTTAAATATGGCATGAATGAAGCAAACTCTGCTAAAACTCCCATGAGTCCTGCCACTCATCTGGTAAGTGACACCAAAGGTACGAGTATCAATGCATCTCTTTATCGAGGTATGATTGGATCATTACTTTACTTAACTGCTAGTCGACCAGATATCTTGCTCTCAGTATGTAAGTGTGCTCGCTTTCAGTCAGCTCCTGAAGTATCTCATATTACCGCTGTCAAAAGAATTCTCAGATATCTTATTGGAACATTAAACTATGGCTTATGGTATCCATGCACAAATTACTTCGATCTCATTGGATTCTCAGATGTTGACTATGCAGGTGATAGAGTAGATCGAAAGAGCACCAGTGGTGCAAGTTTCTTTCTTCGAAAATCTCTTGTCTCGTGGCACAGTAGGAAACAAGATTGCACTGCCCTTTCCACAGTTGAATCAGAATATGTTGCACTAGGACATTGCGGTACACAACTCCTTTGGATGGGCAAGCAATTATCTGATTATGATTTATTCTTTAAACCTATTCCTATGTTATGTGATAATACCAGTGCAATTGAATTATCCTATAATCTTGTTGATCATCCTAGGACAAAACATATAGATGTCCATTATCATTTCATTAGAGATCATGTTCAAGATGGTGATGTTGATATTGCTTTCGTTAGTTCAGATTTTCAATTAGATGATATTTTACTAAACCTCTTTTAGAAGAAAGATTCTGTGCCTTACGTGATTTGCTTGGTATAATTCCTGATCCCTACTAAGCTGATTGTGTCCTTAAATATAATATAGATTAGCTTTAATTAATTATGTTAGGCTATCATAATATATTTATTACCATATATAGGTTTCCTCGCCTGTTTATGACTATTTTTCATTATTACCTTTACTTTTACTGGTCATTATTACCTTTTGTCTTGAGTTTGAAAAGGTGTCAGGCGGCGTGGCATCGGTTTCCAAGGTTCTGCACCCTTCACTTCACATCACATCCCTTCACTTATGCACTTCTCACATCACACAAAACCTTTCCCTTTCCATCTACCCCCTTTTAAATCACTCACACCTCCTACACCCTTCATATTCCAACCTTTTCCTTTACCCATCACCATTAAAAATGGCCAGAAAAACTTCCTTCTCTGCTCGTCGCAGTCAGCGCACAAAATCCAAAGTTCCCACAAACTCCACCACTCCGGTGCAAGTAGACTCTGACCACTCCGAAAACACAATGTCGAACTATGGAACCCTTGACAAAAACCCTAATCTCTCAAAGAGATCTGGTAAAAGACCCATTTAGAGTGATGATGGGGATTGTGTGAAAAGATCCAAGAAGGAGTTTTCTCTTGTTGATTTAGACGAAACTTTGGACTTTTGGGATACCTCTGCTCATGAAAAACTGATGTTATCAAAGACAAACCTCTGGCCCATGGGAGACTTGTTGATTTGGATGCTATGGAATCTCTGAATTGTGATCTCAAACCTTGGTTTCATGCCCAGGACTAGTCAAACTTCTTCTTCACTGACTCTGTTAACATTCCTGAGGATCTGGTAAGACTTTTCTATGCAAATCTTCGCCCTTGCTCTTCTGGTGTCTTTGAGACAATGGTTCTGAATACTCGGATTGTGATTACCAAGAGTATTCTGTGTCGCATCTTGGGGTGTAAGTTTTCTGATTATTCTGAGTTCTTTAAAATTTCTTGGCCATCTGACTTTGAAGTTTCTTTTGAATAAGCCAAAACCTTTCTAGGTGAAAAGACTAATATTCCTGAAGGCCAAATTGGGCCTCTTGACTTATCTTTTGAAATTCGTGTTCTTGCACACATTGTTGGTACTACTCTGCTTCCTAGGACATGCTCTCTTAGTTCTCTTTCACAACGTGACACATTGATTGTCTATTGCTTGGTTACTAAGAAAAAGCTAGACTTGGCTGCCTGGATTATTGAATACATGCTTGAAAGTATTGCTGAATGTGCTTCTCTACCATATGGGTTAATTATTACATGCATTCTGCATTTTTATCGTGTTGACATATCTGCTTGGAAAACCTGCTCTTTGACTGCCTGCTACAACTCTCGCACTTTTGCTTCCATGGGTTATGTTCGCATTGATGGCTTTTGGGTTCGCAAGGAAACTAAGATTCCTAAACCTACCAATGAACATGATGGTCCCTCTAAATCTTCTTCCTTTTGCTGCTGATGAACCCTCTGTGAAACTTAAAGATGCCATGACTGATCTAAATGACCTGCTACTTAGTTCTGCACTTCAAAAGCGAAAAGGCCTCGGAAGACCTCAATGAACTTAAACTTGATGTTGGTAGGTTTTCTCTCAAATTAGACAATGTTGTGACTAACTCTGCTGCTGCTATTAGACAGGTACATGAGAGAATTGATGCTGTCTCTACAGATGTTCAGGCTCGCATTATAGCTATGTCTATTGATGTTCAAACTAAGCTGGACAGGATGACTGACAATGTTGTGAATACTCTTAAATATTTTCTTGCTCCTCGCTAGCTAATTCTCTGGATCTGTAATATTTTGGATATTGTAGACAAATTGTTTTGCTCCTCTTTGCTGATGCCAAAGGGGGAGAACAGACTTGATTATGCCCTCCATATAAATTAATTATCCCTGTGATTATGGTATCTATATGCTTATGGTAATAAGGCTGCTCACACTCAGGGGGAGTCAACTAACCTTCAAGTCCCTAGAGTCTCCTAACTGGTTTCTTTTATTATAGGTTGTATATACTCATGGGAGCCGACTATCAAGATCCAATAGTTGACTATGCTGAAAAGGGGAGTAGCCTGTCACATCCTCTTTTACTTTTTGTCATCATAAAAAAGGGGGAAATTGTTGAGTTAATTGAATTCTAAGTTTTGATTATGCAAAAAGGACACAACATTACGTTTAACACATATTGCAGGACAATCAAGAAAGATCTCCGTGGGAGAATCATTGAATGTAAAGGAAGATTGCTGATTGAAATTCAAAAGAGTCAGCTATGGAAAGTCGATCAATTGATGCGCTTAATGTGCGGGACTACTCCCAAATCTGCTCTTACCTTATTCTTGTGAAGATATTCATATCTTCTAGAGAATCAAATCTCTTGGGTCGATCTCTCATTCCTCAATTCCAGTTAATCAAATCCTCGTCTCCTTCCGTTGATAGTGCGACAGATCTACCATATCTTCACCTCGACGGGCAACCCTGACTGATCGCTATTTATACGATATGCTTGCTGAAGATCTCTTATGCTTCTACGTACAATCTACTTCTGTCTAAGTCTTTTACTTACAAACACTGTATTCTTAATAGTCTACGAGTGATTTATAGAAAAGAAAGAGAGTTCTTATAGTGAGGTAATAGTTGTGTCACGGAAGTTGGGCTGATTATCTATAAATCAGGCAAGATCGATGGTGGTGAGCGAAGGGATAAAACCATCTGTGAAAGGACGTTTTTGGTTAACGATAAACCATAAAGTGTACTTGTGTTCTACAAAGAGCTTGAAGAGAGATAACTCCCTTGAGACCCAAGGGAACTGGATTAGGAACCATTTGGTTCTGAACCAGTATAAAAACTTTGTGTCGTTTATTCTTTATTGCTACCTTTTAATTTTGCAAAGTATTTCTATCATTACCTAAATCAACTAATAATTTATAAGTCTAAACAATTCACCCCCTTCCCCTCTTGTATTCATCGTTTTTCTAAATTAGAGACATGGCTTTCAAATTACTCCTAATACTCAAACTTAACATCGTCAGCAACCAAAACATGCACTAAATCTTCACTAATATTCCCTATAGTCAAGGCGTATGTATTATGGAAATGAACCTATACAAATGGTCCCTAAAACATTATAAATAGGAGTAATCACAAACACATACTTAGAGAAAAAATACAGATGATGTTTATCATTGCCATGGTCTTTAGAAATTCAAAGAAGGTCCTGTAATATGGTAAAGTCGTAAAGCCACTCGAATTCTGTCTTTCTCAGATTTCAGAGTCAAGTTTGACTCTGAAGCTAACAAACGGTAAAAAGCTTCTTTTCAGCCCCTGTTCAGAAGAAAAAAGAAGAAGAGATTTACCCGAAAAGGGTTAGATTAGCTGTTTGAAAAATCAAATTCATTTGAACGTAAATGACCTAGCAGGTTTGTCCTCGTGAAGGACAAAGGCTGAAATTGCATTGAAATGGAAAGGGGTGAGAGAGAGAGTTTTGATTGTATGTTCAATTGTTGACAAATCTTACATATGTAGTTTAATTTATAAAAGATAATCATTGTAATATTACAAAAAGAATTGATGTTATGTTTGGTTATTTTGTCCATTGTGTGCAACGTGTTTTCTCACATAAATGTAGGGGACGACCGAATTAAACAATTTAGGATTCTAGATACAGATGATTAAATTGTGTTTTGATCGAAACTTTTACATCAAAGGAGCTCAACCAAGGTAGATCAAGGTCATCTATTGGGATTAAACCAATTTTTCAATGCCCATAATTATGTAAAAAAAAAAAAAAGGAAACAAAATTTATTATGCTCTACATTTATAAATATAGGAAGGCACAAAAAGAAGTAAGGAGGGTGAAGAAGATAAACGGGGAAGAACCCTCATTTGATTTTGGCTTCAAATGAAGGACAACCCTCACCCTTTTTCATTAAGGACATTTTTTCAAGAAACATACGACCAAAAATATGACGCACAGATACTGCTTACATATCATGTCATTAAACTAAAATAAGGAGTATATCATATACAGAGTACATCATTGTTAATTTACACTGTTTTATTATTGTTATGTTACAAATATATACATAAGCTCGTTTTCTAAATTAAAACTCATGCTTTCTTTTTAGTCATTTGGAATGCACTCTCCAATTTACACGTAATTAGAATGTTCACATACTCAGCTCATTCAACCGCATAAAAAAGTACATTAATCGATCTAACATAGTACGTACTACGATAGCTAATTGGAAATTGGTAATTCGTGGTTCTATCAGCTATATAAAACATGTAACTCTTGATATGTCACCCCTAGATAGCCAATTAGCCATCAATAATAATATAATATTTGAAAAAGGAAATAGCTAAGAGGAGCAGTGTAGATTTTGTGAGTAAAGTTGTTGGTTAATTTTCTCTTGGTGCAATATAACAAGTGTGTTTAGTCTTTTATGCTAACTATTCAATTTGCTTGCGTAGAATTGCTATAGCGGCCAAGAGTTCCATTGAGTAATATAGATGTTCAAAATGGAAATCAACGGCGAAAATTCCATCTTGTCTTTCAAAGATTCGACTTGAAATTAGTCATTTTTAGCTTAATTATAAGTGGATAAGCAATAAAGTAAAACTGATCAACTTTTACATCACAGTGTCAATGTTTCGATGAAAGGACTCATACAAGGACGCCTGATTTTTTTTTTATTATTATTTTTTTTTGTAAACATCGACTAAATCAATGTCCAAATCCCTACTATATATTGGCCTGAAATTTTAGTTCCTTGTCTTTAGTGTAACTTTGTTCTTCTCTATCATTTAACTAATAGTACACTTGATCCCATAATTTCTCATTACATAAAAAAATAAAAACAGTTAGTGTTGAGCTAGCTAAGTTTTTGGCTTTAGAAAGTTGAAGATTTGCAAGTGAGATATTTTCTCAAAAACTCCAAAAAAACTAGTCTCAAGTAATTAAATAGTTATCAAATAAGAAAAATTGGTATTCTTTTTGGGACAGCTTAAAAAGGAAAGAGTGACATATAAATTGACATAGAGGAAGAATTAGCTATATTTATTTATATTGGCTAGAGTTTTTTCAAGTGAACAAAATGTTACTCATTTGTTTCAATATGCTACATTGGTTATAATTATAAAAAGTCTTATTTACAAATATGTGTTTAGATTAAAATTTTACAATATTAGACAAAATTATATTATATAAAAACTTGATTACATTTTATAAACAAGGGCACTAATTCTGTCTCTACTTCTTCCTGATTGTGTTCTAGTCTACCCCTATCTATTTGTATTCATTAGGTCCACCCTGTTTGTATTACCTAACACAGAATTGGTATAGCCAAAGGCTATACATTGAGCTACACAGTGGCCTCCTCTCACTTTGTCTTTATGTGTTTCCATCATATTTAATACAAAATTGGAGCTTTGCATGAAAATCTGTTTTAAATGATAATCAGAGGTTGAAGTAAGCATGTTTTCAGTATATGATGACCTAAAATTCAATATTTCAGTGATTGTCCAGACCTTTTCTACATGAAATTTGGAAGGTTTAGCAACAGGGGCTCTTTGTATAATGTCTGCCTAGGATCAGCTTGTTTCTGCAATTTGAAACTGCTTCTTTCCTTTGAATAACTAATTAGGGCCCAAAGTCAATTTTAAAAATGGCCTCCATGTGTGTTAAAAATGTTTTTCAACATACTTTTGTCTTCTACACACTAATCTAATTGTGTATAGGGGGTATGAGTCTTAGATCGATTGTACAACTATTTTCTAAAAGTTTACTAGGGCTCCCTATCAAATAAAATTTTATTTCGGATACTCCAATCGTGACACTGGTTATAAGGGTGAATTAACCATTTTATCATTTCATCACGCTCTTCACTACTAAAAAGAAAAGAGAACAGTTGCTATATAGAAAAGTTGAGAAAAAAAGGAGGCCTAAAGTTACTTCTCAATCAGTTTTCAAGAACTAAAAAGCTTGTTTAACTACTGGACCAAAATGAATAGTAGCGTCCACCCTGAGGACTCCGACCAGACATTTGAAGTGAGGAATGGTGGAGCCCAAAAGCACAATTGGCAAAATGGGACATGCATATAAATGAAGAAATACAGTAGTAGTAATGACACGAGGGACTAAAAGCTAGCAAAAAGTGCATCTAATGTTAAGCCAACATGGCAACTTTTCGAGGTAAACAAGAACATTCAAGACCACAAGGAAAGCCAGCTCTGAATCAAATACAACATATATAGTCTAATAGAGCAATGGCAAATTAATACTAGTGCTAGGACCATTTCAAGTTGCAAATTTCATTCATCAATTATCATTACTCTGTCACTATCCTTCTTATTTGACGCGCATGGCATTCTTCTCACGCTATTAATTACTAGTATAATCCAAAAAAATTTGTTTCTACCTTTGAATTTCTTCCTTATTCATGAGAATTAGTGGTGCATGCAGAGTTTCACACAAACATTGTCATCTTATTTCTTGCGCGACTTGTATATGGATCTTGGTCTAAAACTGCGGACCAGAAGTCAAATAATTTACTTCCTGTTCCGAAGTGACGTCCACATTGCATTATGTTTGTTAATTATGGACCTATTGGATTCAAATCATTTTCATTATACTTTAACTTCAGTGTAATAGAAATAGCCAGAAAATTCTGAGCGAGCCTAACGACAATCAAGTTTCTTTCACTTAAAATCCACTACTTCAGAGAAAATATTCAAAGTATTCTAGATTTGTATCATTTCATGCTTTATGTCTAGACTTTCAACGTAATTATCCATGTTATTCGAAATCAACTGTGTTTGTTAATTGCCGAGTTTTTAAAGGTGAGCTTAAGGCAACACGTTTTACTTAATATCGGGTGAGAATTGACACTTCAAGACAAGAGGCGTAAGCCCATGAATCTTAAATTATTATAGTTTTTTAATTAATAGAAAATATAATATGAATAGGGATATTTTTCGTGGTATTGAAAAGGACCTGTACCCGTGTAAAATCCTAATACTAAAAGTTTGATTCTCCTGCATAATTTCTAATTCGTATTCCCAAAAAAGTGGATGCCACTCTAATAGCTCTGAAGAAAACCCGTGATTCAATAGTTTCATTTTCTGGTAATGCATGCTGATTGGGATCCCACAGTCAAACCACTATGTTCGTTCCTCACCCGCCTTCCAATCAAATGTATTCTAAGGTGTGATGACACATAACTATAAGATCCAAAAGGAATCGCGATACATAAAAATTCAAGAAATCACAAGATTGAACACACCAATTGAATATAAAACACCTAGCATGTTTTTAAAAAGTATAAATATGACAAAAGTAGAAAAGTTATTATGAGATACAAATCTACGACATGGTAACTTTCACCATAAAAAAATCACAATTTGTTAAGAAAAATATTATCAAATTAAGCACTTTATCTTCCTATAACAACATACACAGTTTGATTCTATATGTGGTGTTTAGGGAGGGTAAATTGTACGTAGACTTTACCCCTCCTCTAGCTATATTTGTGAGCTAGAGTGGCTGTTTCTGATAAACCCTCGACTCAAGAAAAGTATTTTTAAAACAAAATAATAAAGCAAAGATGAAAACATTAAAATAAAATAAAAGAAATGACAACAAAATAATAATAATAAGAGTAATCAAAGTAAAAGAAACAATAATAGTAATCGAATATAAGAATAAGACAACAATAGAAATATAAACGACAATGCTGCTACAGAAAAGAACAAGTAGATAATTTTAGAAATCCTATCATTACATGACTGTTTTTTAAAAACTAAAACTACCTTTTTAGAGTAGGGTAAAATGTTCAACCACCTACTAACTTTATACCATAATATTTGAGCTCGATGCTCTTCTACGTAAGATTATATCATCGATGAACTCAATATCATATCTTGTCTTATATCACCTCTCCCAATTTTTTTCGGCCTACTCAATTTCTCATTAGGCCTATCATTGCCAGCCTCTCGCACTATCTTATTAAATTTGTGCTCTTTTCTTTTACATACCCGAACTCTCGACCTTGCTTCCTGTATCTTGTCAAGCACGGAGGTCACTCCCACCTTGTGATGTATATTGTCACACAAGCACTCTACCCCATACAACATAGTTAGTCTAACAATCACTATATAGAACATACATTTAAGTCTTGGTGACACATTCTTATCGCATATGACATTGTATGCGAGCCTCTGTTTTATCTATCACTTCCAATATGATGTGTATCATCTTCGATCTCTCCACTTCTTTGGAGTATTTACTCAAGATATTTGAAATTTTCTGTATTGGGGATGACATATGTATCAATCCTCACGATCCCACATTCAACTCGTGCGATGAGTCACTAAAATTGCACTCCATATACTAAGTCTTTTTCCTGCTCACCTGAAATATTATACTCTAGGGTTGTCTCCAAACTTCTAGTCTATTGTTAGTCCCGCCACATGTCTCGTCAATCTCATATAAATATAGAATTACTTTTAAATGCAAAATAATATAAATTTGCTAATTTTGAGAGACAAAACTAAGACATGAAGAGTAGTAGCAAGTGATGATAAAAATTCAGTTTTCTACTTCCAAAAGATATGTTCAAATCCATTTTCATGACATTTTGAATTACTGAAAACCCAGTACTATGTGTTGATGTTTGATTTACTCATAATTATCTTCATACTTCTATAGATGAATAGAAATTTTATCATTCATTTTAAATATATTTCTAGGCCAACGGTGCAATTTAAGAATTTGATACAAACTGCATGGGAATTACTGAGGGAGCCCCAGGCAATAGGCGTGTTTAGGATGCACAGTTTGGTGCTCGGGGAATTAGTCTCCAGAACTAGATCTCACATGCGAACCGCAGGTCATTTTACAAGTGTTGTGGGGCCTTGCGGCTCGAACACCAACTCTAATGAAAGCCTTTTAAAGTAGAGGTTGACTGATTTCAACGTTAAAATTATTTAGTGACCCCTACTTGTTTGAAGTTTATCTTTTTAAAGAAGCTAACTACAATCATTAAGGTTTGGCCTTGCCTGATTACTTTTTCTTTTTAAAGAAAATGTTTTTGGGTATTTCTTGGACATGAATTTGCCGATCGTCCTTTCAATATACAACAAACATTTGGACCATTTACTTTTGCTATCTTGGTTTAAGTTAGTGCTCTGCCAGGATCCAAGATCCAAATGAGAAAGAAACAAGATAGTAAGACAGAAAAAGAGGGAAAAGACGGGGTTTTGTTGACTGCTTAAAATGGAAACAAGCTACTCCTATTACACTATTTTATATAGTTATACCACTTAAAGAAAAAACCATAGTAAAATATATGTCTGCGAATTCTTCAGCTCTCACGTGCCTCTCACACTATAAACTAGTACTAGTACTAGGGTTTAAAAATGAGCTAACACCTAACTTACTTTTCCCTGCTTTATAGCTAGCAAAAAAAAAAATCAAAAGCAATACTCAATTATGTAGTTCATATAAACAGGTTCGAGTTTTTCATCTATTGAAACTATAATTTAGGTGACATCATGTGATTAGCGAAATTAAACAACAAACACGAAAGCAAAAAGGAAAGATCAAATAAATACAGGAAGAAAGCATAATGCAAAACCAAGGTAAAAGACAAGATAGTGAACTAGATTAGAAGGAAATCGATTCCATCTCTAAGAATTGCTAAGTAAAAAGTGTGATTCGATCATTTAAAAATAATACTATTACTTAAATATAAATTTCTTAGTAATTAAAGTACAAAACATTACGTCTATCCTAGAAGTAGAAGACTTCTATACTTGAAAGTTCAAACTCTAAAATATTACTAGTAGTTAATTATCCTCGTGATAAAAGGATCATATTTTTCTTAGAACGCAAAGTTCGACTATATTAAGACTTCCAATCTAATTATTACCGTACAAATTTTATCCCTTATAGCTTGAAGAAATAATTATCTTAAAAGTAGTAAATAAAATATAAAAAAAATATGACAATTTTATCTATTATAATATTTTTTAATGAAGGGTAAAAAAATCGGATGATATTTGACTATACAAGATTTTAATTTCCAGGTTGACTCAAACACAAAATATTATATGTTCAGGGTACTTTTCAGCAATTATTAGAGAAGATTATTTTTAATAACAAAAAAAAAATATTATAATTATAATTTGTCTTTAGTTTGTTAGTAATACACAAAATATTTCTTTTCTTATTTGATTAGCCTTTTGCTGATAACGTGAATATGTGAAAGAATTATCTACAAAAGTACTACTACAAAGATTTATGAAGTATTACTTTAAAGCAGCACTTACTTCCACCACAGGCTGATAATAAACAAAATATTTTAAGTAGCCATGAATGGTCTAGATCGTTGGAGATAGTTTCTGATTGACGTTGTACATGAAACACATGGTTATCGAGATAAATAACCATGGTCTACCCGCAACCGTCTACAGCACTACAGTGATTTGATCTTAGAATAATTAACATAGGCAAATTTTCTTAGCTTCTATTGCCCGAAAATTATGAACTTGATTTTGTTGCGGAAATTGGATGTATCTTATTCATTACCATTCGGGAAGATAAAGGCTTCTAATCACATATGCCTAAATCTTTTGCCAAATTGGTTTGGTTTAGACTTTAAAGGACCTAAATAAACGGCTTAATTAATTGAAAATTGGTAAGAGGAGAATTAACTCTACAATCTAAACCAGCCGCATTTTCAGAAATACCTAATGAATTTAACTTGCACTTGTTGTATAACCGGTAAATGGCTTCAAACTTTGCTATTATTACTTACTGTAAATCATTTAAGGGAGATAAGTGATAACTAATGAAATTTTATCTTTGCCAACATCTTTTTAACTACTACAGGTTTATAAAAGTTCCGTTTACTTAGATAACAAATTTGACATTATTCATCTCTTTCTAATTTTCTTCGCCACATTGGTTTGGGTTAGAGGACCCGGTAATAGATGGTTTTATTTGATATTTGCTAAGTAAACTAAACCAGGATGAGGTTATGTAGTACTTGTACATCTAAACAAAATGAATCGGATAGAGTTTGAAGAAATACATAATAAATTTATCTTGTTTTAGTTGTCAGTAACATCTAGTTGTAAATCATTTAGATGTAACAATTAAAACCTCACTACTCTTGCAAACATCTTTTTAATCCTCCCATTAGTAACAAAATCTAACATAAATAGTTCCACCAACCCAAGCTAAACATCAACAACAATACCAACACAAGCTAAACATCAACAAAACCTCGGTTACTCTATCGCAGGTTCCATATCTTACGAACATACAAAGCTAAAAACAACAAGCCCAAACAGAAAAAGAAATTAGGGATTCTCCACAATGCACAGAGTGCATTACACTGACCGTGATTAGAAAGCTTCACAGTTAATATGACTATTGTCAGTATATGGAAACAAGCCCACACGATCATACTGATTATACAGAAACAGCGGTAGACGCGCACCCTAGGTGGATCATGATTGTCATCATCCCAAAGACAGCACCGATGTTGCACTTGGTGCACCTTCGTAAGACACTAGAGGGGGATGAATAGTATCCTTATCTGATTTTCGAACCCTAAAATTTTTTGTTTACTTTGTTCGCCTAACTCACAAAGAACCGGTTTCCCTGCGAGTTTTCCCTATCTCTGAAACTAAACAATAATGCGGAAACGTAAAGAACACAGAGATTTTTACGTGGAAAAATCATTGCTTAAGGGATCAAAAATCACGACTCAACCCTTTGGAATTTCAACCTTTCCACTATGGAAAACACCGAGCAAGTTTTATATTACAACCTTACACCTTGCAATCAAGGAACTAGACTCCCTAGTACCTAAACCCTTGCAAGCCACACCTTGGCTTGACTGACTAACCTTACCCTTCAAAAGTAACCTTTACTTTATGCTTCTAAACAAACGGATAGATTACAACTCGATAGCCAATAACAAAGTACTAAGACAACAGATTAAACTATCAAACTGTTCCTCCTATCAGGTTCTGCTGCCTTGCCTTTATTCTTGGACATACTCTCTTTCACGAACGATTTCTTTTTTATTTGCTCTGTTGAGATTCTCTTGAGTGTGCTTGATCAAATTTTGCCAAATTAACTTGTATTTATAGAGTTCACTGTAAACTGATTCCTCTTAAGCTTAGAACTCCTTTTTCAATTCGGAATCAGTTTCAAATAAGGTTTACCCATATTGCCTTATTTAAAACCCAAGTTAATTTTCCTAAGTCTCTAATCCTTCTTCAATCAGGAAACACGTCTTCTTCCAACACCGCTTCAAGCTTCTCTTTTTCCCGATAGGATTAAGACTTCGACTCCAGCTGTCATTGTTTTCCTTTTTCAACTCGAACTCGAATACCCCAACGAACAACTCAGTCTTCTTCATCAACTGTGAACTTTTTCGTAGTTCACTCAGCATCAGGTCCTTTGTCATCTTCAAAACCATCCTTCAACAAATTCCCTCTTTTTGATGATGGCAAACAATGTTCTCACCGAGGGTCTTCAGCACAAGAACCTGTATTATAATCAATACTAAACCAAGAACCAGGGTAATAACAGTTAGATAGGTCACATACATACAATGATCTAGACAACATCTAACTTCCCTCTTTTGGCATCATCGAAAAGTTCACAGTGTATGAACCTGCTTAACTTAAATTAAGTCTAGTTGACTCTAGTGCCATAGGCAACTAGCCAACCTTTTCACGCCAGGAACCTGTTTCAGACAGAGGATATTAAAACATAATAAAGCGCCGAACCAACTTAAAAGTATTCAGAACATCCAAGCAAACATTCAAATATTACAGACAACCAGAAATAATTGTCTTAACAGGCCAACAAAAGAACCAACAAAAAGACTAGGAAAGGGACTGGTTCAGAATTAGGAAAGGTCGGGAATGTTAAAGTGAGCAAGCAACAGGCCAACGCGACGCGAGTTTCCTTTACGTTCATGCTCCAGCTCAGCATCCAGCCGTGTGTTCTCCGCATTCAGCCATGCCAGCTCATCATTTTGTCTCTCAAGCTGCCTCCTGAACCCCTCAATTCTCCTATCCATTCTGGCATTGCGCCTTTCCTCAACTTCTTCCTCCATATGCTCTTGGTCATCAGCAGGTTCACCGTGCAACACATAATCACATGATCTCAGAATGTTCATCCCAAACACATCATTGTGATGCAGCTCAGTCCACCTTGCAACAGGCACCCCAAAGAACTCAAACACTTTGCTCAGCAGAAACCCATAGACTAAGGCATGTTTCCCTAACCCCATATAAGCTACCCTACTAATATGCCTGATCATCAGCTCCGGCACATTAATAGAACATCTCGATCTAGCAGGTCCATATAGGTCAGATCCAGAAAATTAGCTTCACTGCGCCTTTCTAACCTCTGCAATCGATTCTTCAGCACAAATTTAAATAGCAGCTGATAGAAGGGCTGCACTGCCTTCTTCTTCACTTGCATTGCCCTTGCTAGCTTAGGTCTCCCTGCAAACTTTTGGGTTACCTTTAAAGCAGACACATCATCTCATCTTGCCGGCCACGAGTTCCTCATGTATTCACTATACCCCTCAGAAGGAACACCTAAAATCTCACCAAGCTCTTTACCATCGAACTAGATCACCAAGCCTTTCACTACTGTTCTTAGAATTCCCTCACTTGCTGAGAAACTGGAATAAAACTCTCGAATCTCTTGCACTCTCAGCTTCCTAGTACCATCACGGAACAGGTTCAACCAACCTTGAGCACTCAGCTTAGCACCAAGCTGCGTCATCCCTTCTAGCTCTAGGTCAGTGAGAATTTTTCCCTTCACCAGTGGCAAACTCCTGAAGTAGGCAACTTTATCCTTCTCGTTGCCAATCACCAACTTAACTTTGGAACCTTTCTACGAGCCTCAGGTTCCTACACAACCTTTTCCTGCTGCTCTCTAAAAAAACTCCGAGTAGCAGGCCTCCTAGCATGACTCACCGTCTTCCTACTGTTTTCTCCCATACCCTCAGCATCACAAGAACTACCGACTTTGGAACTTCCCACACGCTCACCTCGCTTTACCAACCTACATTTCTTTGCGACTTTAGTCTGAACCTCCGCCATAGGCCTTTTTTCCAACCTTCTCTGTTCCTCCATCACCACAACTTTAGTTCCACTGAAGGAACCTCAGTAGCTTAAGGAGTTGGATTTGCCTCAGTTCCCTCAGGATAAACCACATTCAGAGGTTCGGCGTAACCTACATTCTCTTTCTCATAATCATCTGTTTCTCTCATATCTGCATCATCACCAGCCATAGAATTAGAGAATGAACCAAGTGTTTTCTCAGGTTCTTTGGAAGGTTCAGCAGACTTTTCCTCTCCCTTATCACCACTATGTGTTTCCAGCACAGGAATTGTCACAGGAACAAGTTCCTTGACAACATCCTCAACCAACTTATCTCTCACATCACCTTCACCATGAACAGCCTTTTCTTTATCATGAATCGCAACCACTTCTCTATTTTTTTCACTAATTTCGACCTCTACTTCTTTTCCTAACTCTTTAATTGGCTCAGAATTCAAACTACTCTCTGTAGTAACAACAGGAACAGTAGCGAAAAAAGAACTAGGGTTTACCTTTTGAGTTTCTTGAACACATTCTTGAACTTTTTCAACCATTTCCTTTGTAATGGCCATGGGCACGCTTTCCCCCTTGCTCGTAGCTTCCTCTGACAACTTTCTTTGTCTCAATTTAGCAAACTTCTTCACAGTAGCTACGGAGCGACTCGCTGCAAGTTGCTTGGCCTTTGGATTTAGTCTGGGAATATTGAGTTTAGGAGAAGAACGATTTTTGGATGTTCTGGAAGAAAGTAGACATTGTGAGAGACTTTGTGAATTTCGGAGAGAGATTGAGAAATTTTCAGAGAGAGTTCTTGGTTTGTACCGATATAACAATGATGTATGAACCAAGCCCTTTTGACTTATAGGAATGGAGAAAGTCTTTATCAGGAAGTGGAACAGGGGCTGATGGGATGTGAAAAAATGGCTTTTATTATGACGTATAGGAGCTGACGCCATCATATTCAAAGAATTTGAATTTTAAAGCAAGCACAAATAAACCGGCGTCACGTAAGGTTAATTGGTAACAATTGGCCACGTAAGACAACTATATCAGTTAGTAAGTAACTTCTGAACTATTTCAGTTAGTAAGTAACATAGAATGTGTTCCTGAATATCCATGCACTGGTTTCTTCATTTTATCCTCTACTCATAAATTATTTGCCAGCATCTAAGTCATGAAAATAGGTTCCAAACAGGTTAGCAAGCAAAAAAAATTAAGTTTCAAAAGTAGAGTCAACTAAACAAAGTTAAGCTAGGTAAATAAATAAACTTCTCTAGCCAATCATCGAGAAAACCAGGTGCAGCCTCAATCAGTGTATGTTGGTCATCCCAAACTCAAGCCTGTTCTTTTCAAATTGTACCTTGTTCAAAGCTTTAGTGAAGACATCTGCAATTTGGTCCTCAGTCCTACAAAAATTCATTGTGATTAGGCCTTTCTCAACATTATCCCTTAAAAAGTGATGCCTAATATCAATGTGCTCCATTCTCTTTTGCTGGACTGGGTTCTTTGCTATATTGACTGCACTGGTATTATCACAATAGATTGGAACTGGTCCGCTCTCGATTCCAAAGTCCTCCAACTGCTGCTTCATCCATAATAGCTGTGTACAACACAAAGCAATTGCAACATATTCAGCCTCAGCTGTGGATAATGCCACTGAAATTTGCTTCTTTGTAGCCCATGAGACTAAACAAGGACCTAGGAAGTGTGTCATGCCAGATGTACTTTTCCTATCAACTAAGTGACCAGCGTAGTCAGCATCAGCAAAACCAACCAGATCAAAACTTCCACCTCATCGATACCATAAGCACAGATGTTGAGTTCCTTTCAAATATCTCAAGATTATCTTGACTGTTTTTAAGTGTATCTCCTTTGGTTTTTATTGGAACCTTGCGCACGACCCGACACTATAAACAGTATCTGGACGACTTGATATTAAATACAGTAGAGAACCAATCATCCCTCTGTACTTAGTTTCATCAATCGAAGTACCAATTTCATTCAGATCTATCTTCGTTCCAGCAGTAATAGGTGTCCTCATATCCTTAGCAGACTTCATATCAAACTTCTTTAACAGCTCCTTGATGTACTTCTGCTGATGGATCATTGTGCCTTCCTGAGTCTGCTTGATTTGTAAGCCTAAGAAGAAATGCAGCTCACCCATCATACTCATTTCAAACTCGCTTCCCATCAGGTTGGCAAACTCTTTGCAAAGGTTCTCATTCGTAGCTCTAAAGATGATGTCGTCTACATACACTTGAACAATCAGCAGGTCCTTGCACTACTAAAAATCAGGGCTTTTCCGACCGCCCATCTGGTCGGACAACGGTCGGCTAGGCGACCGTTGTCCGACCCAACAAGGCGGTCGGTTAAATAGTCGTCGCCCACAGCTTTCCGACCGCCGCGATCGAACGTCGAACCAAAATTTGGTCGAACGGCGGTCGCCTAATTTCATAGGTGGAAAAAATAATGTTGAACTAGGCGACCGACGCGGTGGGAGATTGCAGAAAAACTGGGAAACTGGGCGACCGCGGCGGTGGGAAATTGCTTATTTCTGGGTAATCAATTAGCCAGATTTCGGATCGATTTCGAACCGCTTCGGTCGGTAGGCAGTGTAATACTTGCAATAAAAAACCTTCAATTAGAGCTACACCACCTGTAAAAAACAGAAATAACAACACCCAGAAGAAGATTAGGCTTCTCAAGCCTTAATAATAGTCTAAACAAGGCTTATTGCTTTTAAATTGAAAGTTTAACAATTTACATAACATATCCAATCCGAATAGTGATCCAAACAAGTTAATACATGTCTAAAACAATTCTAAGACATCAACAATCCATTATTACTACTCCGTTGCCTCAGAACTAGACTCAGAACCCGACTCAGAGCTGTAGTGACGTTTGCTCTTGCCTTTCCCCCGGCTTTTGCTCTTGCTCTTGCTCTTGGTTTTTCTCTTGCCCTTGCCCTTCTTTCCCTTGTCCGCACCACCACACATAATGTTCTGCATCATTTCCCGCATGGCTCTCATATTTTATTCATTGCGCAAACGTTCTTCTTCACTATTTTTCTTAAGCTCTTCGATTTCATTGCGCAAAGTGGCTTCCAACGAGGGATTCATTGAACTAGCAGGAGGAGTGTAATTGCCAAACAAACCTGGATTTCGACGTTCTGAAGCATACTGCGATCCAAGGCCGTAAGCACTTCCCTTCTTTGCTCCGCCATTCACCTCCAACCATAGTGCGGTTTCCTCGTCTAGTGTCATTTGAGCTGGGGTACTGCTACCACACTCGGATGCCTGAGTCGACCTCCTTTCTTCATAGACCGCCGTAGCCTTTTCCTGAAAAAAAAATTTAATAACAAGAATTAGATTGACAATATTGACGGATTTAATAACTTTAAAAGATTGAATTTAATAACTTACATATAGCTCTTTAGCGCGGTCTTCGACCCACACTTCCTCTCCTTTTTTGTTTCTGTATATATGCCTCTTCTTAAAGATTTCAGGCACACGAACTGGCCGCCCTTCTTGCCTTTCCTACAAAATTAAAAAGATGAAAAGTTAGATAGAAAATTAATGTGAGTTACATAAAATAATACATACAATTAATTAATAAATTACCAATATCATCCGCTGAGTCGCTGCGCTAACCGAACCCTCGGTGTGCAGCGATCCACCCCTTTCGGAGGCTCGTGCGGCTTTTCCTTGGGCGCTCTTCTTCTTAAATTCATCACTATCCCAATATTGTAGAAGTTGTGCCCAAACGTGATCGTATATCCACTCGGGCTTCTTTCCTTTGGCCTGACAATCATACATGTTACCTTTCACTCTATCTGCACATTTTCCAAGGAAATTGCTTCGGGCAATGCTATCAAATGCAGGATGCCATTTACACTTTGTCTGAAATAATTTTTGAATATTAGATTTCTAAAAAAGTGACACTTAACTAAATTATTAAAAAATAAAATATAGTTATTACCTGAAAATCGTCAAACATGCTCAGCTTTACATGGAAGGGTACCTTACCCCAGGATGGCCATGGCTCAGTCCATCTAGATTTAATGCATCTGGTGATTATGGGAGTTGCCACCATCGAGGGACTAAAACTAGATAAAAATTTCTAGTTAAAATAAATATACTAAAAAATTAAACTTCAAAGTAGAATTAAATACTTAAAAAATAACAAAAAATAATATTTACCCACGACTACCCTCAGGATAAAGCCTCACCCTTCCGTCATCATCATATGATCCTGCAGGACCAATGTAATAAGGCGAGCTCGGATCATAAAATCGTATAGTAGGTGGTACCAAAGCGTCCACCGATCTCGAATCAGAAGGTGGCAAAGTAGATCCAGAAGGAGTAGATGATGAAGGGGATGGTGACGGACTGGAAGATGGCTGAGGCATGGATGATGATGAACCGATGCCATAAGGACGAACGACATAACTAGGCGATGCAGGAAAGGGCATGCCAGGGGGAAAGGCAGGAGGAGGAGTGAAAAAACCTGGAGCATATGCAGACGGAGGATGTGTAGGAAGCATATAAGGTACATGTCCAGGAGGAGTAGTATGACCTGAAGCAGGCGAGGTACTTTGAACCTTTCTTTTTCCCCTAGCCTTCTCCGAAGATGACATATCTGTAAAATAAGCACAATAAATTAGCACGATATAATCAAATTATAAGTTTTTATGGAATACATTTCTAAAGTAGTGCAAATAATTGTAGTAAAGTAAAAACAACAAATTACGAACATGTCAATCATCATCATTCGCGTTAAGGTCATCGGTTATTTCCTCTTCCTCGCTCGTCTCATCGCTGTCAACAAATTCTTCCTCACTTGTTTCAACGTCATCCATATATTCATCATCCTCGTTTTCCGTAGATGTTCCTTCTCCAAAATTAGTCGTGTTTTTTCTACGTCTAACCACCGATTCATCAAACTGTTCGTAGATGCCTTCACTATGTTGCAACTGGTCGGCTAATTCAATATCCGCAATCAAGGGAACGGTAGATACCTCATTTTGATATGCAACATCTAATACATCATCTACTTCCACTCTTCCCACCGGCTTGCCTTTTAGAACGGCCCACCAATTGGCCTTGGTTTTGGATTTGGCTTTGGCTTTGTTCGTTGTCGGTGGATAAGGAACGTACCACACTTGCTTCACATTCTGGGCAATGATGAAAGGATCATAATATCCATATGACCTTTTGTGATTAACTTCAACTATTTTAGAACATGGGTCTACCCTCGTTCCCTTTGGACTCGGATCAAACCACTTGCAACGAAAAAGCACCAATCTTTTACGAGGCCAACCTACTGTAAACTCTATTTCTAAAATCTCCTCAATCACACCATAGTAATCAAAGTCTACATCCTGGTCACCAGTACAACCTTTCACACACACATCGCTGTTGTTTGTTTTCTTCCCCAAGGACCATTCTCTAGTATGGAACTTGTACCCATTAACAAAGTGCTTAGACATCCTCTTGTATTTATAATAAGGCCCGTGAGATATATCATGTAACAATGAAAAGTTTATGCCATTGTCTGGATTGAGTACCTATATAAAGTTCAAGATAGTTGTACACATTAAACCAATATATATATATATATATATATATACCAAAAAACTTATGTATTTGTTTATATATAATGCTTACAAATTCTCTAAACCAATCTGAAAATTGTTCATAAACAGCAGAGGCGCCAAATTGTCCAACAAAGTGACTGGATGATGCGTCAAAAAATCTCATTAGTTAGATTACTGATGCAACTTGAATGTTAGGTTTTAATATAAAAAGAAGCATACTTGTAAAAAGGCATGACATCGGGACAATTCAACAAAACATGAGTTGTAGCTGCTTTTCTGTCCCGGTCATTGAACTTGCATACTTCGGTCATTAACTTTCCTCTACCAGGTTGATTGAATATAGAAAATGGTGGATAATTCGGATCATTGTTGTCTCCATCATCATGTCGATCCGGCCCATTCGCAAACATGGCACATTTTGATCGAAATAATACGAACAAAAATGAGAAGTTTCTCTAGCCAGGTATGCCTCACATATGGACCCCTCAATTTGGTTCCTATTTTTCACGTCCCGCTTACACTTGCCAATAATTCTGCATAATACATTATATTAATTAATCTACTTGAGATGAATTAAAAAAATGAGTTAAGGACTAATTTAAGAGACTTTACCTCTCAAAAGGATACATCCATCTACAGTGCACCGGGCCTCCCAATAGTGCCTCTTCCGCGAGGTGAATTGGACGATGCTCCATTACATTAAAGAAACCAGGGGGAAAGATTTTTGTCAACTTAGTCGCGACAACAGGAAAGTTACTTTCCAACGACTTAAGATTCTCTTCCCTCAATGTCATAGAACACAGCTCCTTAAAAAATAGGCTCGTCTCTGTAAGTGGTTTCCAAACTTTATCAGGCAAGCCATTGAATGCAATTGGGAGCAAGTTTTCCATGAAGATGTGACAATCGTGGATTTTCATGTGAGTCAATTTTCCTTCTGTCATATCAACACACCTTTCTAAGTTTGAAGCATATCCATCAGGCATCCTCAAATTCTTGACCCAGTCACAAATCATTCTTCTCTCATCCAATCCGAATGTGTAACTGGCCTTGAGAAGCCAAATCGTGTTGCCAACTTGAGATAAGTGTAACTCAGGTCGCCTACAAAGTTCCTCAAGGTCCTACCTGGCCTTCACATTATCCTTTGTCTTGTTTCTGACATCCATCACAGTATTAAAGACAGCCTCGAAAAAATTCTTCTCAATATGCATGGGATCCAGGTTATGTCAAAGAAGATTATCCTTCCAATAAGGCAACTCCCAAAAGATACTTTGTTTAGTCCAATTATGATCAATACCATAGCCAGGTGCTTTAGATGGCCGTTGGTCAGTTACTTTAGGATACACCTTAACCCTATCCCATATTTCTCCTCCTGACAACCTTCGTGGAGGCTCCTCAAAATCAACCTGATTCTTCATAAAAGCATTACTGTTATTCCTAAACGGATGATCCATTGGCAAGAATCGACGGCAACAGTCGAACCATGTAATCTTACCACCATTTTTCAAAGTGAATGCTTTTATATCTTCCATACAATAAGGTCAAGCGAGCTTACCAGCAGTGGACCACCCAGACAACATTCCATAAGCTGTTAAGTCATTTATAGTCCACATCAAAGAAGCATGCAGTTGAAAGTTCTGTTTCATTGATATATCATATGTTTCCACACCTTCATACCACAATAACTTTAACTCATCAATCAAAGGCTGCAAAAATACATCAATCGAGGCTTTCGGGTTATGTGGCCCTGGGATAATGCAATTCAAAAACAGATAAGGACTAGTCATGCACATTTCGAGCGGAAGATTGTACGGCGTGACAAATACGGGCCAACAAGAATAAGGTGTAGACGAGACATCAAAAGGAGTGAACCCATCTGAACATAGACCCAACCTTATGATTCTTGGTTCACTAGCAAATGCCGGATATACCTGATCAAAATGTTTCCATGCCTGACCGTCTGACGGATGGCTTAGAATGCCTGGCTGTTTCGTACGATCATGGTGCCATCTCATATGAGGAGCAGAGCTCATCGACGCATACAACCTCTTTAACCTAGGTATAAGGGGTAAGTAATGCATCGACTTAACAGGTATTGGCTTCTTTTTAGGGTTTAAAACCGGCTTGTAACGAGGCTCCTCACAAAATTTACATTTATCTAATTCTGCATCATCCTTATAAAACAACATGCAACCGTTGACACAACAATGAATTCTCTTGGCAGAAAGACCTAACGTAGAAACCAACTTCTTAGTGTGGTAATAATTAGTTGGTAATTCCATGTTAGTCGGATTGAGATCATTCATAAGGTCAATGATGGAATCCATGGCTGCTTGACATATACTAAAATCAGATTTAATACTTAACAATCTAACAGAAACTGACAACTTGGAATGCACTGAGCCTTCGTACAATGGACGACTAGCTTCCTCCAGCCGTTTATAAAAGAGTTTTGCCTCATCATTAGGAATGTGCTCAACATTTGGTTGCGATGTACCCGGTTGGGATGTCTCCTCTGGGTACATTCCAAAAGCATCATTAACCATATCGTTCATTCGATAATTATCAAGATCATCCTCGTTTGAGATCGGACCACTGCCACCGACATAAGCATTTTGAAAATGAACATCACCCCCCACATCCCTAGACTCTCCATGATAAACCGAAAAAATAATCTGGCATAAAACCCTTCCTATAAAGATGCATTTAAACATCTTCCAAACTTTTCCCTTTTATGCACTTGCACTCCAGACAAGGACACTTAATCTGGCCCCACCGTATAAAATCATCAAGTGTTTTCGCCTTTTCAATAAAATCTCCAACACCTACTACAAATTCTGCCCTCATCCCCCGCCGGCCGGGATTATTTCTATTATACATCCAACTACGACTTTCATTAACCATATCTACACAAAAATTACACGTTTGAGATGCATATTAAATTGCAAATACTTAAACAAACATTTCTTTGATACATTACCAATTTTCATAAGATTAATTAATTGTATAATTTTCTAAGTCAATTACTTTTATATTACTAACTAATTTGTTCTCTAAGATTATCATTTAGTAATTAATAACACTTCTCATTTGCAACTTATATCTATTTATTCAAAATGATAAAACTATTTACTTATCTATACTTAGTTGGAGTAATTTAAAACTATTTGCAAACTATTCAACTTAAATTTTTGAATTCAAGTTATAGGTCTAATACTACCAAACTACTAGACTAGAGCATGTATAACTATTATGCCTAGTTCCTATTATGTCTTTGTTGCTCTCCACTTATTTGATGAAATGCCTCAAAGAATCTAACTACCAAACTACACTATACACCAACAATTCTTTCTCAAAGCAATACAACAACAACAACACTAGTACACGCCATTAACAACATTCAACAACAACAACAACACTACTAAAGGAACCCATCAACAACATTGATCAACAACAACCCATTCAAAGTATACTCTTCTCCATGGAACACCTTTTTCACTACAACAACCCATTCAAAGTGTTACTTTCCAATTTATCATCTTCTAAATGTGCATTCAATAGCCCAATCATTTTTTTAACAACACCCACATTTCCAATCAACCTAATTTTTACAATACCAACTAAAATGTCAAACTAGCTTAAACATTTCCAAAACCAAACAACAACACTATGTAACCTAGTTCACAACCAAATAGCAACTACTACGTCATGGATTAATTTTATGAGCTAGAATTAAAAAATAGGAAAAAATGACAAAAACGAGCTGAAATTAAATTTTTAAAAAAATTGGTGTTTCACCATAAAACTCACCTCAAGGGATGGTTTTGTACTCCACCACCACTAATTTACTAATCCCCAACTTTGATAGATGGAAGAACTACAAAAAAATAGATAAAAAAATTTAGTATTTTCGGATTTGGGGAAAATAGGAAGAACACTATGAAAATTAAACTTACCAAGTTGTAGAGGAATGGAATTGATGTTAAACCTTGTTGTTTTAATAGATTTGGGTTGGATTTGGGTTGGATTCGGGTTGAATGGGAGAAAGAAAGAAAGGGGAGAGAGAGAGAGAGAGAAAAATGAGGGTTTGTGAAATGAAAAACGGGCTGCTATGCCCGCGTTGCTATAGCTTCTGTCTACCGACCGCCGTCGGACCGCTGCGGTCGGTAAAAATTTTTTAATTCCTGTCCGACCGCGGCGGTCGGCTAAATTAAAAAAAATATTTAATTAAAATTCATTGAATTATCCCACAGCGTCGGTCGGACAATGTGCTCTTACCGAATTTCGGTCTTAAATTTCGGTCTAAAAATGCTGTATTTTTTGTAGTGTTGGCTTTCTTTCTCAGAAACAGCGTGTTGTCTATTTTACCTCTCATAAATCCATTCTTCATTAAGAACCCAGACAACTCTTTTTACCACGCCCTATGAGCCTGTTTCAACCCATACAGTACCTTGTCAAGTTTGTAGACATAATCAGGAAACTCTGCACTTTCTAAACCTAGTGGTTGAACCACATACACCTCTTTATTCAAATAACCATTAAGGAATGCACTTTTTACGTCCATCTGATACAACTTAAAACCCATGTAAGCTGGAAAAGCTATCAACGTCCTAATGGCTTCCATTCTAGCAACATGTGCAAAGGTTTCATCATAATCGATTCCTTCTTCTTGATCGTAACCTTGAACCATCGGTCTTGCCTTGTTCTTTGTCACTATGACATGTTCATCCAGCTTGTTTCTGAAAACCCATTTAGTACGAATGATAGACATATCCTTTGGTCGAGGGACCAGGTGCCATACCTTACTGCGTTCAAACTGATGAAGTTCTTCCTGTACAGCAATCGCCCAATCTGGATCCTCAAGTGCTTCTCGTCCATTCTTAGGTTCTATGGCCGACAGAAACGCAAAGAATGCACAGAAGTTCTTCAATGCTCTCCTAGTAATAATTCCAGTATTCAGATCAGAGATGGGTTTTCCAATGGATGAGAACTTTGATATTTCCAAGGTTTGGGCTGATCTGCCGAGTAGAGCTTCCAAAGGGAGCAGGTTCATCTGGATCATCTTCGTCTTGATCTTCAGTTCCCCCTCTCTGATTGACTTCTTGTTTCCCCTGAGTTTGATCCTTATCTTCACCTTGATCGTCTCAATTTTCTTCCAGGTTCTTGGGGTCTTCAGCAGGTTCATCTCTAGCAAGACCAATCTCTTGATCATCATTTTCTTTTCTATTTGCAGCAGCTTCAGATTCATCAAATACCACATGCACACTTTCTTCCACAGTCAAGGTCCTCTTATTAAACACTTTATACGCCTTACTCTGTGAAGAATATCCCAAGAAGATGGCCTCATCACTTGTAGCATCAAAATTCCCTTGAGGTTCTTTCCCATTATTATGCACAAAACACTTGAACCTAAAAGCTCTAAGATGTGCAATATTTGGTTTCCTGCCTCTGATCAGCTCATAGGGAGTTTTCTCTAACAAAGGATGGATAGAACATCTATTCAGCAAGTAGCAAGCGGTATTAACTGCTTCAGCCCAGAAGCTCTTCGCCAAACCGTTTAACACCAACACGGTTCTAGCCATATCCTCTAAAGACCTGTTCTTCCTTTCAACTACACCATTCTGCTGAGGGGTCCTTGGTGCAGAGAAGTTATTATCCACACCATGTTTGTTGCAGTACTCAGCAAACTTAGCATTTTCAAACTCCATTTCATGGTCGGACCTAATACTAACAAGATGAAACCCCAATTTCTTCTGAACAACCTTAGCTCAGTCCTCGAACATATCATATGCTTCATCTTTAGACCTGAGGAACAGGGTCCATGTGTATCTAAAGTAGTCATTAATAATCACCATTACGAACCTTCTCCCTCCTCTGCTCCTCACCCTCATTGGCCCATACAAATCCATGTGAATCAGCTCTAGTGGTTTCGAAGTAGTAACCACTTTCTTTGACTTGAATGAAGACCTTACACGTTTCCTCTTCACACAAGCATTGCACGCAGATCTTGACGTCATCGAACTTTTTTCTTGGCAATCCACGAACCAAGTTCTTTAACACCAACTTATTCAACTGAGTCAAACTTGTGTCTCCTAATCTCTTGTGCCACAACTGAACATCATTCTCGAGCACATTCAGACAAGTCAAATTACTTTCAGGAAGAGAATCTAATGTAACCTTGTACACATTGTTAGCTCGTTTCCCTTCAATATCACTTCACCAGTCTACAGGTTCTTCACAGTACATCCTATAAATATGAAACTAAATTGATTTCCTCTATCATACAGTTGGCAGATACTCAAAAGATTGTGTCTCAATGCATCCACACAAAGTACATTATAAATAACATGATTGAGGGACCTCCCAACTTTTCCAATTCCTATAATTTCACGACTCTTGCCTCCTCCAAAAACTACACTACCCCCCTAGAAATGCTGCGAGTGAGAGAAAGTTTCTTCTATCTCATGTCATGTGCCTAGAACACCCACTATCAAGAATCCAGCTTGGGCTGTTCCATCCACTCCAGCTTGGAAAAAAAGATCAGGGGTTAGTAACAGGAACCCAGACTAGCTTGAATCCTTTTTTGTTATAAAATAGATGAATTAAATCTTTTCTAGCCCAATGAGGTAAAACAGACTTCATGTTCTTTTGCACTGCCCTTTTTGCAACACTGTATTCATTCCTAATATGACTAATTTTTCCGCATAGGAAGCAGAGTTTGTTGCAAGGAAGTCCTACATATTTACTATTAGGATTCCAGACAGGCAAAGGTTTCCTATGTCCTAATCAAGTTTTACTTCTATTATGATTTTCATGCAATCAATTCAAAGCTTCAGAAGAATTGTTCCATTTAGTGAGTCTGGTGAGCTCATAGTTAGCTTGTTTAACCTTTTCCTGAAGAACCTGATTCTTATCAGTTTTCTGATAGAGAACCTGCTTTTTCTTTTCAAGTTCAGCTTCAAGGTTTGTTTGAGCCTCACTAACTACTTGCTTACCAGACACTTCTTTCAATTTAAGATTTTCAAGTTCGAGTGCAAAAACTTTTTTAAGCTCACTAAGCAACTGTTCCTTTAATTAACGGCTTTGAAGTTCAAAGGCTGAGACTTTCTGTTTAAGTTAAAAAACTTGATTTTCACTAGCTATTAATTCCTTTTTAAGATCAGATTTTGCCTTTTCCAAGTTTTTATTTTTCCTTGAAAGTTCAGATGCAACCGAGATTAGTTGGTCCTTCTAAGAAAGTACTGATTCATTCTCAGCCCTCAAATCTTCAATGCCTTCAATTAAAGTCAGAGAAAGCAAATGTAGTTCCCTAGGGGAGCAAGTATGAAGTCTAGTTTTCAGTTCATCAAGACTTACCTCAGGTGTAGCATCAGTAGGAGATTTGTCACAAAGAGCCATCAGCGCCAATGGTGAGTCATCTTCAGATTCCTCTTCTTCTTCTTCTTCGTCGCTTTCACTTTTGGATGGTCTCTGTTGACACCCAATTTTATCCCGGAAGTTTCAATTAAAAGTCTAATTATTTTAAAATTAAAATCGATGTTGAAGAATTAGAGTTAATTAATTAATTTCAAACAAAAGTGGTTAAAACCGCAATGCGCAGCCTTGATTCCAGTTCACCCGTGCAAACCCCTAAATTTTCTTAATTTACCTTAAATAGAGGGCTAGTTTTGTTCTTAGCCTATAAAGCTAGCCTATTCGTGCAAAAGATATATAATACACACAACACACGCCTAATCAGTCAATTACCCAATTCCCCTACCCGCTTCTAATCCCCAACCCGCTTTCTCTCAAAATTTTACCCAGAAATTCAAATCCTCCCCCTCTTTCCAGCTATCATCAGTACGAATTCGTACACCCTTATCCGATTAGAGCCGTTGGAGGTCTTTCTTGGTATTTCGCGACTTGGAGAGCCCGAACCTAGTTGATATAAAAGGCTTGCAAATGTTCATTTTCGGGGGAGCCATTTTTAGAGGGGAAGCAGCCGTTAATGGGGGATTCAGTTTTTGGAGGCAGCAGTAAAAGAGAAGCAGCAGCAATAACTAAAATTTTTCAAGATTTCTATATTCTCAGTCAACTTTTCAAGGAATCCCGATTTTAATATCAAGGGTTCTCTTGGACGATTTCTGGTAAAAGTATTGGTGTCAACGGGTTGTCATTCATATCGTCGACCTCTCTCGAGTCGTTCGAATCGTCACTTGTGTTCGAGTCGTAGTCTCGGATCCATCGCCCTAGCTCACTGCCCTAAGAAAGGTAAACTCTTCAACCTTTTATTTTATTTTTATTTTATTTCTAGAATCTGTTTATTAAAGTATCAGGAAATGTGACCTTGCCGGTCTGTTTATACATTGTCAAAAGTTTATGATTCTTGTTTCTTTATGAAGATTGTTTTTTAAGCAGTGCTTAGATAAAGTTTGCGTCTTTAAATATGTGTTGGCTTCAGTTTAGTATTTCAGCGAAAACTTTTAACTATGGTTGAGTATGTCGTCGGTTTTCTGAGCTTAGAAATGGAATATTCAATGTATAATTTGTTATTTGTCTTTGTTTGAATGTTAAAGCTGCGATATGTATTCAATTTATCTGAGGTTCCAAGCTTTCTTCCCTGGTTGATTCCCGCTCTGTTTTGCTGTGATGCTGTTTTGCTTTAGTCGTTTCTAGTGATTCAGGGAGCTAGTTGGCCTAGTGGTTCAGTCAGTTTCAAGGGTATAGGAGTTAGTTTATGGTAGTTTAGGAGCCTGTTATGGTGTAGGCTGTTCCCTGTGGTTCCTGGAGGTATGAGAGTTGGTTGGAGTTTCTGGAGCTGATGTTGTTTGTGTAGTTAGTTTGCAGATTCATGTTAGATGTGTGCCAGGGTTGTCTGTTGCTTGTTCAGAGGTCTTGTTTTTTTTTTTTCTTGTTGCTGGATGTGCTGGTAGTTAGTTGAAGGAGTCCAAGGGAGCTATGAGATGGTGCGAGGGAGTATTTAAGAAGCTGTGTGTGTGCTGCAGGGTTAAGAGTAGTTCCTGGTGTTTGAGAGAGTGCAGGTGAGCTTTGTTTCCAGCTTAGTTGGGGTCTGATGTTGTCTTGATGGTCTGAAGGCATAGAGTTGTTTTAGGTGCTGGTCCTGCTGTTTCCAGGTTGTATGTCTTATTTAGAATGATGAGTAGGTTGTGTTCTCTGCATTGCTTGGTTTCTGGTTGCCTGAAGTTTCCTTTTTCTACCTTTCCTAGGCTGATCCTTAGTATGATCTGATAGTTTGGCTTCCCTTGCTTAAGCTCTCTCCTGATACTATATTTTTCCCTTTGGTGGTCCTAGCATTCTTTTGATTTATTGTTAATGACTTGCTGCTTTAGTTCTCTGCCTAGATTGTAGTGCAGATGGCCAGGGTCTGGAATACTTTCAATAGCTTTAATGAGGATCTTATCTTTAGAACCCTTTCTGCCTCTTCTTTACCGCTCTAGTAGCATTTTCCTTTTCTAGTTCGAATCTTTATTGCTTCTTCTTAGTCTTTTTAGTTCCGATTTTAATCTCCTCGTTATTCGGCTTGAGTTATTTTGAATCCTGGTTATCATTTGGCTGAGTTTCATAATCACGGGTTTGAAGAAATAGAGTCATTTGTTGCTTGATCTGTCCAATGGTTAAAATATGCACTGCATGAGATTTATAGATACAAGTTTACTATGGTTGAAGTGTGTCATGTGTGTTTCTTTCAGGATGTTAAATTGTGGACATGACTACTGATGGTCTTGCTACAAAAAGCATATATTTAAGTTAATTTCCTAACTAATTATTCATTATGTCTTTAATACTGGCCTGTGCTAGTTTTTCATCAATGTCAGTTTTGCATGAGATTAATAAGAATTAGAGTGAACCTATTCTCTGTTTGTTCTCAGTCCGCAAGGATCATGTTTGTAAGATTCCAAACCTTGTCTTGATGTCTTAGTGTGACCTTATTTGAATGCAAGTTAAAGGAGAATTTATTTATACAAAGGGTTTAAGTTCTGATTTATTTTATACCTAGTCTAGGCCCTTAGCTGTTTGAATCTATATGTGCTACGTAAAATTTGACTTTGAGATTAGCTCTTGGTCTCGCCTCTAGCTTAAGCTATTTTATTTAATCTCTGGAATGAAACCTGCATAACCTGTGATTATAGCTACTTGTGCTACTGTATACTTTCATATTCCTTGTTTCTTTGTTTTTGCATGAATATACTTCCTGGAAGTTTAAGTTCAGTATTGGTATCAAAGGTGTGAACTTTTGTTTAAGCTTGAATTAATTTGGAATTACATAGTTGTATAAAAGCTAAGCTAACTTCTATCTTTTTAGTTGTCTGAGTATGCAATATAAGCAAGTGTTGGTCATTTTTTTCTCGTACTACCTATTCTAATCATTCTATTGACATTTAAGTGTTTACATGCACTAGAAACCACATCCTTTTAGTAAAACCTCTAGTTTCTTTTGGTATAAATGTTGCGATGTTCTGATTGAAAGGACGCCCGACTGATTTATCAGGCTATAATAGTTAATGTGAGTATCATCTAACCATACAAGATTTAGATACACTTTACAAAACAATCTGTCATAATCCATGTGTATTTTCTAGCTGGTCTCTGAAAGAGGAAACATAGTTTGAGCCTAAAGATGCATTATTTCTTAAATAAACTTCCATCATACTTTAGGCTTATCAGGATTTATCTTCTCTAGTAAAAATCAGTTTTCCTTGAAAGTGCATTCATTTGTACGCATATGCAGTCTTGAAAAGTTTTGTCAAGCTGAGTATTGAGTTTTGGAGTATTGATTATGAAAGCTATTTTCGAAGAGCCGTTAGTATAATAATGTACTGGTTGTTTTCCAAATGGTATTCAAAGTGTTAGGTTTGAAGTTTCTGTTGTGATATGTGCATATTGATGAAGTTTACTTATGAGGACATGGGTAATGGATATGTCAATATCAAAATTTTATGAATTCTCATAAAGCTTGTTTTGTTTATTGTCGTTAATGGTAATTAATGTTAATTGATTCTAGTTAGTTGATATGCTATGTATGATGTAAAGTTTGCTCTCTGCCTGCATTTTAATTTGGGGAAGTAGTATGGTAGTAATTGTTGAACCAAAATGTGCGTCTTTTCCTTGTGATAAAATTGCTAATCCATTCTCTGTTTCCTCTTTGGCATGTAATACCTCTTGGGATCGAGTTTGGCTAATACTGAATTGGGATTGACTCATGGGTTTGAAGTCATTGGGGTCAAGTTCGCACTCAAGTTCAAATCAAGAAAGAAGGACTCTTAAAAAATGCTTTGTTGAGCCATGTGATGTTTTAGGCTCATGGGCATAAATGTATAAAATTAAATAAATACAAGGCTCCCGTGAGTTTGTCAATTTTCGGGTTCTTCTTCTAAACCTCTTCTCTTTCCCAATCCCTTAGAATTTGCATATCATTAGGAATTCCCCGTAGATAATTCTTGTAGAATAATTTGATTGATTATAAATGAATGTTTATTTATTAATTGAGTTATTTTGTGAATATTTCATTTCTTTGGAATTTCCACCTTATTTATAAATTTTGAACCTTCTAATTAAATGGTGCGTGTAAGCCAATTCGTAATAATCTTAAGATTATTTCTAAAATACAACCTTAGTACAAGTATTCAAATCAATCTGTTTTCTTATTAAAGTCATTTATTTTCTTTTTTTTACGGATAAGTTTTTTTTAAATTCAATTGGTGACGCTTTAAATTGAAAGTTAAATAATTTTGTAAATTTGCATTTATATAGCTGTCTTGTGAAAACCGAAGGATTAACCACATTTTGTGGATTTTCGAAAGTGCTTTCAAATTGGAACCTTCTTTCGAAAATAAATGAACCTCTTACGCAGAATCTCTGAAAATAGACCATTTCCTTGAAACGGAGGAATTGCACGCATTATTTAATTAATTGGTTCCTAATTCTCCTAAATTAGGTGGCGACTCCAAAGAAAACCCTTTGGAATCCCATTTGTTGAAATATACCCGAAACCTATCTTTTCTTTAAGAAAGGGTAATCTTTGGGGTTCAACAGCTTGGCGACTCCGCTGGGGATACCTTAAGGTTCTAACCGCAAGGTTTTCATAAGATAACTCTTTATTTGTTTATTATTTACAAAAAATAGCATGATTAGTTAATTTGATTATTTGCAATTGTTTGTCACTGGAAGCATGTCACTACACTTTTATTTGTGCACATATAAAACTGGCATTCCGTTCATATTTCCCCACTCCTGGGAGCTTCTTCATGGTTACTTATACCCGCGAGGTGTATGCATATACACCCGCAACTCACAAAAAACCCTTTAAGAAAGAGTGCGCATACCCGCGGGGTGAGCGGATAGTTTTACTACCGCGTGACCGCTTGCCACTCAAAACAGCCTTGTGTTTAGTAAACCCACTCTAGAGTTTCTTTTAAGAACATGCATGCATAAACCTTAGATTGGACCCGGTCCTTTGTACCGCCTCCATAATTAGGAAAACCGCCCTTTTTCGTTGACGGGTTTAAACCCAACAACAGTGCATATTATGTGTTTATGTGATAACAGAACTTCCAGTCCAAGCCAAGTTGTGCAATTAATTAAATTTAGAATATTTTTATTAATTTTGTAGACTAGAAGATGCTTGAATTCAAGAGGTATTCCAAATAGTCATCAAGTTGAAATTGTGAAAATACTTGGAAGAAGATAACAAGTTGGGGCAAGAGACGTCGAAAGGACGATAAGACGTTCGATCCATTTGATCGATGTTTGATTCAAGCAAGTTTTTTGGATGTAAACGACATTTGGGACCAGATGTCAGAAATCACACCGATTGTGCAAGGATTGATCGAAACAGGCCCGCACTTCAGTTCCATTGCCTCCTCAAGCCTGATGCAGCGTAGTTATAGCAGTTATTTATATTTTACTCAAAATGATGTATTTAAATTATGTCTGGCAGTTTCTATTTTTGATGTAACAATGATGTACTCAAAATCAAGTTATAACGAAAGAGAAATTATTATTACTGTCATTTTCACTTACTCTAAATTCGATTATTGCAAAACCGGCTTGGACTACTTTTCGTTATCACCGATTTGGCGTCTTAGGCCCACCTCTGGCACAAAGAGGCATCTTACAGGGTAGGACGCGCCCGCATTTTCATTTACGCTCAACTAATTGTGATTGCCATATGTCAAACTTGTTTAAAATGCAAAGCGCTACGTGACGCGCGCTACGTGATTGCGTGCAACTATGCCAATGATCTGGAAACTAACATAGTTACCTTTTGATTTTTTTTTCCTTTTGTTTTGATTATCCCCCAAAAGAAAGAGTTTGATTCGTGTTGACTCCCGAGTTGGTGAAGCGTCTAATCCAAAGTGAAGCAAAAAATGACTGATTTGACTAATGATCAGACTGGTATCCCTGCATCTTCTAATGAGCAAGCAGTTGTTGTTCCTGATGAACAAATTGCTAGAATGGCCAAGCAGATTGAGTGTATGCAAGCTGAACTAGACAGAATGAAAGGGTCGAGCCACCAAAACGCGCCAGCCGTGCTATCGGCTCTGAACCCCAATGTTGAAACTGCCAATCCGAACACGCCTTTAAATTCCAATGTCATTCGTATGCTTGCACCAGTTAATAACATCCCAAATGCATTCATTAACCAAAACAACTTGCCTCACTATCAATATTTACATGCCAAAGATATTCCTCGTCCTCCACAATCCAAAACGCCCATTTCTGTGGCTGTTGCTCCTCAAAATATCAATAACCCAAGACAAGGATATCCCCAAGCCCAATACTATGAGCATGACCCTAATGGTAAGAACGTGGATTTCACTAACTATGTGCCACAAAGTGAAGTGCCTGTAACTGTAGAAAAGCAGGGAAAGACAGTTGAGCAAGAGGAGATAATCCAAACAATGAAAATCATGCAGCAATCCATCAAGGATTTGCAAGTGTCTAGAGGACGTCAAAGCATCTCCTACCGCAATCTTTATCTATACCCTGATGTTACTCTTCCTCCCGGGTTTAAGGTGCCAAAATTTGATATGTATGATGGTCATAGTGACCCATTTGTTCATTTGACCAAATATATCAACCGAATGAGGGTTGCGGGAGGTAAAGAGGAACTTCTGATGGTCTTCTTCAGTCATAGTCTGGAAGGTATTGCTGCTGAATGGTTTTCAAGACAGGATACAAGCAAGTGGCGTGAGTTTGATGACATAGCCAACGATTTTACAAAGCAGTTTGAGTACAATGTCGAGGTGGCCCCTGACCTTATAACCTTGTCCAATCTGAAGAAGAAACCAACAGAAACCTTTAGGGAATATGCACTGAGATGGCGAGAACAGGCTGGAAGGGTGCAACCACCAATGACTGAGAAAGACATGGTGAAGTACTTCATCCGAGCCCAAAATGATTCTTATTACATGCACTTGCTCCCTATGATGGGTAAACCCTATTCTGAACTTCTTATGATGGGAGAAATGGTTGAAGAAGGGATTAAGACGGGGAGAATTGTAAGTTTTGCTACAGTGAAAGCAACTGCGCAAACCATCCAGACTGGTTTGGGAAATTTAGAGGAAAAAGAAAAGGAAGTTGGCATTATTACTACCAAGAACTCATTATCCCAGCCTACTCACCAAAGCAATCCACATCCAGGCTACAATGCTCAACCCGTTTACTACCAGCAATCATTTGGCCAACAATCAGAAATTACCAATCCCCAAGTCCGCACTTTTCAAAATCACCTAGCCGTACCAAAGCCACGCACTAATCCTGTCAAGAAGACATATAAAACCTATACACCTTTAGCGGAACCTTACAGTCAGCTTTATGAAAGGCTAAGGGCAGCTGGAGTGATTCACCCTATTGCTGATGCAACACCTAATCCTCTTCCAAAATGGTTCGATGGAACCAAACATTGTACCTATCATTCAGGGGCTCCAGGGCATGACACTGAAAATTGCCACAGTCTAAAAAATGCAGTTGAAACTCTAATCCAAGAAGGTTTGATTCAACTCATTGGGAATACATCTGCTGATAATAACCCTTTGTTAAATGATTTGTATGGCATACACTTGGTATCAGTTGATGAGGCTGAAAAAGGGACTATTGTGATCCCAAAGAGCCAAACAACAAAGAAGAGCTCTCGAACTTACAAAGTCGGGAGGACCAAAAGCTTTCAACACAGAGGACAAATCAAGACAAACCCAAACAGGGGCAGATTTTATTGAAGAAATTTTGTCGCCAAAGAAAGTAAAGTAAATCCCTAGCCAATATCAAATCAAGAACAATCAAGAGATACTACATTTGACAAGCGGCAAAATCAGTCTTTTCATTTCAATGTAATTTTCTATGTAATGCGAACTACGCGTAACCTGATTCCCAAGGCGGGATACGTAAGCAACTCACATAGAGCTCGGTTACACTAGCATAGGATTCCCCTATTTCCTCTTTTATGTAATTCTGAACTACTTTTGGTCTGATTCCTGGAATGGCAACAGGATAAGTAAGCAATCCACATCGGACTCGATCAGATTTTGTAATGCTTAGGGCTTGTTTATCTTTGATGATGTAATTCCGAACTATGCATCTGGGCAGATGTGTAGGCATTCCAATTCGGATTCGACTTCGCACTTAGATTGCCATATTCCCCAAATCTTTATGTAAGCAGAACTACGCACGGTCTGATTCCCGTGGAGGGATACGTAGGCGCTCTTAACGGGCTCGACTCTATAATATTAAAATTTCCAGTCTCCCCTAAGGCAAGCAACTGGGGCAATTTTGCAAAGATAATTTGAAGATATGGAAGATAGAAACTGGGGCAAATTTTGCAAAATAAGTTGAAAATTTGAAAGATAGCAACTGGGGCAGATTTTGGCAAAGCGAGTTGAAGGCGTAAAGATCATAACTGGGGCAGATTTTGCAAAAGCCGTATTGCTTGACAAAGATAAATTGGCGAAGTTTCGAGAGTTATTGTGAGGGATAATGCAGAATTGCAAAGATAAAGGACGTTCAATATGTTCAATATATGTCACCATCTGAAATACGACAGAGTTCATTAGCCAAGTCTTAAAAGACGGATCACAAATCTAGGCAGAGTGAGAAAAGGAAGCAGTTGCAGGATGAAGGCTCGAGTCAGCATGAATCAAACGCTTCACTCTCCCTCCCAAAACTAACAATTTTTCTTTGAGTGCAGGAATTCTCAAAAGCAGCAAAATGAGGAAAATTTGCAACCATTTTGTCATACACATTGGACAATGTTTCCAAGATATCAACCGAGATTGGAAGCGTTATTTGATTCATCGCATACGCGAAACGATTTTATTTTTCCCTATATTTTGCCCTTGCTTAATCAAACCTTATTGCTTTATTAACAACTTTACTTTACTCTTTGCAGGAATTAAGTATTAACTTCAGTTTTACTCAAGAGCAACACTCAACCCTTTATGGCGTCACCAAATATAGCCGGACGGCTTAAACTCTTGCTTTACATCTCCTTTATCTTTGACATGTTCCTGTTTATATGAATTTAATAAAAACTTTATTTTGCAGGCCATTTATTTTACAAGTATCAACATCAAGTCTATTGGTGACAACCGAAGACATCACTTTATTGTCATTATTTATCATAGACAACCGGTGATATTATTTTGACAAAATTGTTATCGAAACTTGTCATAGACACTTGATTGAGGTATCATTGGTACCATAGACCATCAATGATGTTATTATCAAAGACCATGACTTTTTATATTGGATCCATCGTACACAATCGATGGTATTATTTCAATGGCCTTCTATTTTAGATTTACTGTACACAATCGGTGGTATTATTTCAATGGCTTTCTATATTGGAATCATCGTACACAAATCAATGGTATTATTCAAATGGCTTCAGTTTCTTGGAATTGTCATACACAATCGATGATTTTATTCCAAAGGCTTTTATATCGGATTCATCGTCCTCAATCGATGGTATTCTTTCAAGGGTTTTCTACTTTGGGTCTATCGTATACAATCGGTAGAATTATTCCAATGACATTATTATATTGGGTCAATCGTATACAATCGGTAGAGTTATTCCAATGACATTCTTATATTGGGTCAATCATATACAATTGGTGATTTTGTTCCAATGGCTTTTTTTTTTATATATCGGATTTATCGTATACAATTGATTTTATTATCTCAACGGGTTTATTATGATAGTTTTATTATCCAATCTATCGTATACAATTGAAGACATTATTATCGAAGCCTATCGTAGACATTCGAAGGCCTTATCATTTGAAGCCTACCATAGACAATTGGAGGCCCTATTATGAAGTCTACCGTAAATAATCGGAGACATCACATTTACCAAGTCTACCGTAGACAATCGGAGACGTGGTTCTTTATCAAGTCTATCGTAAACAATCGAAGACGTCATTATCATTTAAAGCCTTCCATAAACAATTGGAGGCCTTTTTATGAAGCCTATCGTAGACAATCGAAGGCGCTATTGTTTTGAAGCCTACCATAGACAATTGGAGGCCCTATTATGAAGTCTACCGTAAACAATCGGAGACATCACATTTACCAAGTCTACCGTAGACAATCGGAGACATGGTTCTTTATCAAGTCTATCGTAAACAATCGAAGACGTCATCATCATTTAAAGCCTTCCATAAACAATTGGAAGCCTTTTATGAAACCTATCGTAGACAATCGAAGGCGCTATTGTTATGGAGCCTACCGTAAACAATCGGGGGCCTCATTATGAAGTCTATCATAAACAATCGAAGACGTCATTATCATTTAAAGCCTTCCATAAACAATTGGAGGTCTTTTTATGAAGCCTATCGTAGACAATCGAATGCGCTATTGCTATGGAGCCTACCGTAAACAATCGGGGGCCTTAATATGAAGTCTATCATAAACAATCGAAGACGTCATCATCATTTAAAGCCTTCCATAAATAATTGGAGGCCTATCGTAGACAATCGAAGGCGCTATTGTTATGAATCCTACCATAGACAACTGAAGACTCGATCATGAGTCATTGCCGGAAGGCGGCATTTTTATCCTTATATTTTATCTAAGTCTACTTTACGTTTCTATGGATTGAAGTCCTTTATTGTTTTATTTTCAGTCTACCAACGGGCTTGAAGTCATCTTGCCTCACAAAGCCAGATTTCTTCTAGTGGATTGGAGACGAGCTTGTCATTGACATTGAAACCAGCATCTACAAATTTTATTCATTATCTATTTCTTACTCCATTTATTAAGCCTTATTTGCAGTTACTCGCTTACCGTTTGTCAAGTTTAATACAGGATTTTAGCAGCACCGCAGCAGCATTTGGAGCATAACGTGGAACTCTTTCTTAGCAGTGAACTGGGGCAATCGTTGATATGAGCTAGACTCGTCAACGAAGATCTGAAGAATTGCACTCGAACAAGCAAGTCTGTCCTAATCTTTTCTTTCGGATTAGGGTGTCAGTTTGGTTTCTTTCCTATTCGTGTGTCCTTTTCTGTTAATCGTGCGAGTTTTCGTGTCTAAGTGTCGTTGAACTACATATGGCCTGATTCTCTTTTAGCCCGAGATATGTACGCAACTCGAAAACCGGTGTTCGGTCATGTCCATAAGCCTCGCATTTTGATCCTTGGAATCAAAGTACTTGGCCTTGTCGTGACAAAATTGGTTTTCCGTCAACTTCTTTACCCTGAAAACTCTTTCATCCTTTTCCGGGTAAAGAGGGGCAGCTGTTGACACCCAATTTTATCCCGGAAGTTTCAATTAAAAGTCTAATTATTTTAAAATTAAAATAGATGTTGAAGAATTAGAGTTAATTAATTAATTTCAAACAAAAGTGGTTAAAACCGCAATGCGCAGCCTTGATTCCAGTTCACCCGTGCAAACCCCTAAATTTTCTTAATTTACCTTAAATAGAGGGCTAGTTTTGTTCTTAGCCTATAAAGCTAGCCTATTCGTGCAAAAGATATATAATACACACAACACACGCCTAATCAGTCAATTACCCAATTCCCCTACCCGCTTCTAATCCCCAACCCGCTTTCTCTCAAAATTTTACCCAGAAATTCAAATCCTCCCCCCCTTTCCAGCTATCATCAGTACGAATTCGTACACCCTTATCCGATTAGAGCCGTTGGAGGTCTTTCTTGGTATTTCGCGACTTGGAGAGCCCGAACCTAGTTGATATAAAAGGCTTGCAAAAGTTCATTTTCGGGGGAGCCATTTTTAGAGGGGAAGCAACCGTTAATGGGGGATTCAGTTTTTGGAGGCAGCAGTAAAAGAGAAGCAGCAGCAATAACTAAAAATTTTCAAGATTTCTATATTCTCAGTCAACTTTTCAAGGAATCCCGATTTTAATATCAAGGGTTCTCTTGGACGATTTCTGGTAAAAGTATTGGTGTCAACGGGTTGTCATTCATATCGTCGACCTCACTCGAGTCGTTCGAATCGTCACTTGTGTTCGAGTCGTAGTCTCGGATCCATCGCCCTAGCTCACTGCCCTAAGAAAGGTAAACTCTTCAACCTTTTATTTTATTTTTATTTTATTTCTAGAATCTGTTTATTAAAGTATCAGGAAATGTGACCTTGCCGGTCTGTTTATACATTGTCAAAAGTTTATGATTCTTGTTTCTTTATGAAGATTGTTTTTTAAGCAGTGCTTAGATAAAGTTTGCGTCTTTAAATATGTGTTGGCTTCAGTTTAGTATTTCAGCGAAAACTTTTAACTATGGTTGAGTATGTCGTCGGTTTTCTGAGCTTAGAAATGGAATATTCAATGTATAATTTGTTATTTGTCTTTGTTTGAATGTTAAAGCTGTGATATGTATTCAATTTATCTGAGGTTCCAAGCTTTCTTCCCTGGTTGATTCCCGCTCTGTTTTGCTGTGATGCTGTTTTGCTTTAGTCGTTTCTAGTGATTCAGGGAGCTAGTTGGCCTAGTGATTCAGTCAGTTTCAAGGGTATAGGAGTTAGTTTATGGTAGTTTAGGAGCCTGTTATGGTGTAGGCTGTGCCCTGTGGTTCCTGGAGGTATGAGAGTTGGTTGGAATTTCTGGAGCTGATGTTGTTTGTGTAGTTAGTTTGCAGATTCATGTTAGATGTGTGCCAGGGTTGTCTGTTGCTTGTTCAGAGGTCTTGTTTTTTTTTTTTTTTCTTGTTGCTGGATGTGCTGGTAGTTAGTTGAAGGAGTCCAAGGGAGCTATGAGATGGTGCGAGGGAGTATTTAAGAAGCTGTGTGTGTGCTGTAGGGTTAAGAGTAGTTCCTGGTGTTTGAGAGAGTGCAGGTGAGCTTTGTTTCCAGCTTAGTTGGGGTCTGATGTTGTCTTGATGGTCAGAAGGCATAGAGTTGTTTTAGGTGCTGGTCCTGCTGTTTCCAGGTTGTATGTCTTATTTAGAATGATGAGTAGGCTGTGTTCTCTGCATTGCTTGGTTTCTGGTTGCCTGAAGTTTCCTTTTTCTACCTTTCCTAGGCTGATCCTTAGTATGATCTGATAGTTTGGCTTCCCTTGCTTAAGCTCTCTCCTGATACTATATTTTTCCCTTTGGTGGTCCTAGCATTCTTTTGATTTATTGTTAATGACTTGCTGCTTTAGTTCTCTGCCTAGATTGTAGTGCAGATGGCCAGGGTCTGGAATACTTTCAATAGCTTTAATGAGGATCTTATCTTTAGAACCCTTTCTGCCTCTTCTTTACCGCTCTAGTAGCATTTTCCTTTTCTAGTTCGAATCTTTATTGCTTCTTCTTAGT
Source organism: Petunia x hybrida (assembly GCA_037355625.1). Lineage (NCBI taxonomy): Eukaryota > Viridiplantae > Streptophyta > Magnoliopsida > Solanales > Solanaceae > Petunia > Petunia x hybrida. Next base: position 1,172,448 of record JBBBVM010000045.1, read on the forward strand.
CTTTTTAGTTCCGATTTTAATCTCCTCGTTATTCGGCTTGAGTTATTTTGAATCCTGGTTATCATTTGGCTGAGTTTCATAATCACGGGTTTGAAGAAATAGAGTCATTTGTTGCTTGATCTGTCCAATGGTTAAAATATGCACTGCATGAGATTTATAGATACAAGTTTACTATGGTTGAAGTGTGTCATGTGTGTTTCTTTCAGGATGTTAAATTGTGGACATGACTACTGATGGTCTTGCTACAAAAAGCATATATTTAAGTTAATTTCCTAACTAATTATTCATTATGTCTTTAATACTGGCCTGTGCTAGTTTTTCATCAATGTCAGTTTTGCATGAGATTAATAAGAATTAGAGTGAACCTATTCTCTGTTTGTTCTCAGTCCGCAAGGATCATGTTTGTAAGATTCCAAACCTTGTCTTGATGTCTTAGTGTGACCTTATTTGAATGCAAGTTAAAGGAGAATTTATTTATACAAAGGGTTTAAGTTCTGATTTATTTTATACCTAGTCTAGGCCCTTAGCTGTTTGAATCTATATGTGCTACGTAAAATTTGACTTTGAGATTAGCTCTTGGTCTCGCCTCTAGCTTAAGCTATTTTATTTAATCTCTGGAATGAAACCTGCATAACCTGTGATTATAGCTACTTGTGCTACTGTATACTTTCATATTCCTTGTTTCTTTGTTTTTGCATGAATATACTTCCTGGAAGTTTAAGTTCAGTATTGGTATCAAAGGTGTGAACTTTTGTTTAAGCTTGAATTAATTTGGAATTACATAGTTGTATAAAAGCTAAGCTAACTTCTATCTTTTTAGTTGTCTGAGTATGCAATATAAGCAAGTGTTGGTCATTTTTTTCTCGTACTACCTATTCTAATCATTCTATTGACATTTAAGTGTTTACATGCACTAGAAACCACATCCTTTTAGTAAAACCTCTAGTTTCTTTTGGTATAAATGTTGCGATGTTCTGATTGAAAGGACGCCCGACTGATTTATCAGGCTATAATAGTTAATGTGAGTATCATCTAACCATACAAGATTTAGATACACTTTACAAAACAATCTGTCATAATCCATGTGTATTTTCTAGCTGGTCTCTGAAAGAGGAAACATAGTTTGAGCCTAAAGATGCATTATTTCTTAAATAAACTTCCATCATACTTTAGGCTTATCAGGATTTATCTTCTCTAGTAAAAATCAGTTTCCTTGAAAGTGCATTCATTTGTACGCATATGCAGTCTTGAAAAGTTTTGTCAAGCTGAGTATTGAGTTTTGGAGTATTGATTATGAAAGCTATTTTCGAAGAGCCGTTAGTATAATAATGTACTGGTTGTTTTCCAAATGGTATTCAAAGTGTTAGGTTTGAAGTTTCTGTTGTGATATGTGCATATTGATGAAGTTTACTTATGAGGACATGGGTAATGGATATGTCAATATCAAAATTTTATGAATTCTCATAAAGCTTGTTTTGTTTATTGTCGTTAATGGTAATTAATGTTAATTGATTCTAGTTAGTTGATATGCTATGTATGATGTAAAGTTTGCTCTCTGCCTGCATTTTAATTTGGGGAAGTAGTATGGTAGTAATTGTTGAACCAAAATGTTCGTCTTTTCCTTGTGATAAAATTGCTAATCCATTCTCTGTTTCCTCTTTGACATGTAATACCTCTTGGGATCGAGTTTGGCTAATACTCAATTGGGATTGACTCATGGGTTTGAAGTCATTGGGGTCAAGTTCGCACTCAAGTTCAAATCAAGAAAGAAGGACTCTTAAAAAATGCTTTGTTGAGCCATGTGATGTTTTAGGCTCATGGGCATAAATGTATAAAATTAAATAAATACAAGGCTCCCGTGAGTTTGTCAATTTTCGGGTTCTTCTTCTAAACCTCTTCTCTTTCCCAATCCCTTAGAATTTGCATATCATTAGGAATTCCCCGTAGATAATTCTTGTAGAATAATTTGATTGATTATAAATGAATGTTTATTTATTAATTGAGTTATTTTGTGAATATTTCATTTCTTTGGAATTTCCACCTTATTTATAAATTTTGAACCTTCTAATTAAATGGTGCGTGTAAGCCAATTCGTAATAATCTTAAGATTATTTCTAAAACACAACCTTAGTACAAGTATTCAAATCAATCTGTTTTCTTATTAAAGTCATTTATTTTCTTTTTTTTACGGATAAGTTTTTTTAAAATTCAATTGGTGACGCTTTAAATTGAAAGTTAAATAATTTTATAAATTTGCATTTATATAGCTGTCTTGTGAAAACCGAAGGATTAACCACATTTTGTGGATTTTCGAAAGTGCTTTCAAATTGGAACCTTCTTTCGAAAATAAATGAACCTCTTACGCAGAATCTCTGAAAATAGACCATTTCCTTGAAACGGAGGAATTGCACGCATTATTTAATTAATTGGTTCCTAATTCTCCTAAATTAGGTGGCGACTCCAAAGAAAACCCTTTGGAATCCCATTTGTTGAAATATACCCGAAACCTATCTTTTCTTTAAGAAAGGGTAATCTTTGGGGTTCAACAGTCTCCATTTTGCATAGAAAGCTTCTTTCTTATTTCTCCTCAAGGCTCTAAAGTTGGGTGGACGTTTGATCTTCTTTGGTTTAATCTCCTTAGCAGCACCAGACTTCTTCCGTTCAGTTTCCAATATAGGACAGTTTTTCATGGCGTGATCCTTCTTGTTACACTTAAAGCAGCCTGAATAATCTATGTTGAAGTTTGAGTTTTGATGATTGACAAACGAGAAGAAACTAGTAAAGGACCTTGTTCTCAGAAGGACCTTATTCTCTGTCAGGTTTTACTGATAGAGAAAAGATGGACACATACATTCCCAGTCCGAGATGGAATTGGAAAGAACCTGGACGCAGCAGTGTTACAATACAAATTGGATTAGGAGTCGCGCAAGAAGGTTCTACGAAGCAGTATAGGGAAAGAAGCAGAATCCTAGTAGGACTAGGAGAACCTCGCGTAGGAAGTTTCTTCAAAGCAGTGCAGAGTTCAATCCTAATAGGATTAGGAGTCTCTTGAACGTGAATATAAAAGCATAAAAGGCGGCTAATAAACCCTAATTGCCTTAGGTGCCAGCTGGAAGTATCTTTGAAGATCTACATAATAATGGGAAATATTTTCAAAGAGTACAAGAATGGAAAAAGTGTGTTGGAGGTAAAAGTGTATAAGGAAAGTATTTATTGAGTCCTAATTGGGGAATAATTCTTTTCCTTGTCCATCAAGAAGTCTTATGCACACTATATAAACATCATTATGAAGACTTCAAGAGATATGCACGAATACTATCTCTTCAGCCACATAGAGAGAGATTGGGAGCTCAAAAGGTTGATAATTCTGAAGAGAACGCGCAGAAGGAATTAACTAGACGAGACGTTCTTCATCAGGCATAATCATACCCGTCCAGCAAGAACATGCAGAAGGAACTGACAGGACAAGTGGTTAATCAAGCTATATTGGTTTCCTGTCTTGGTCTAGTTCATATGTATTAGGGCTTTGAATTGTAACCTATTATGCTTATTTGAGAAGCATTATTTAGGTACTTTATTTGGAGAAATCCTTGTGCTTTTAGGCTAGAGTTAGCTTAAAAGAGTTCTACGGTCGTGGATCGTAGGCAGTCTTTTACTTAGGAGTTTCTTAGGTGTGTTTGCTACAATTGAGTTGATTGTAGGCAGTTTTAGGTACTAGAGTTTACTCCCTTGGTTATAGAGTTTGTAACCTAAAACTTACTCGTTGTGTTAGTGAATGAGTTGTCAAAATCACACAGTGTGGGTCGTGATTTTTCTCCCTTGAGCAAGGAGTTTTCCACGTAAAAATCACTGTGCAAGTTTATTTACGCATTACTGTTGCTAGCACAGTGTTTAGGGAAAATGCGTCAAGAACCAGGTTCTTGCGGGCAGGAGCAAGGTTCTTCGGAAGGCGAAAATCGGAAGACACTATTCACTCCCCCTCTATTGTCCGTTGAAGGTGCACCAAGTGGTATTAAAGCAGGTCTTCTCGTTACTAGGGTAACATCTTGAGAAGGATCTAAAAATGAGTGCACCACCCGATATCATGGAGGGCCAATGCATTACCCTTCCACCACTATTTAATGGTGAATACTATGATTGGTGGAAAGTTCGGATGAAGGTCTTCCTACAAGCAAGAAACTATCATTTGTGGCAAATCACTACAAGTGGTCTTTTGATTCCTACAAAAATTGATAGTTTTGGGAATAAAGTAATAATATTTGAAGAGGAACTAAATGATGATAATCTCAAAATACTTCAGATGAATGCTGAGGTGCTGAAAATACTTCATTGTGGGCTTGGATATGACATGTACTTACAAATCTCAAGATGCTCTACCTCCAAGGAAATTTGGGATTCATTAGAGGCTGCCTACGGTGATGAACCATAGAAGAAACAGGAAGCTGTAAGGCACTTGGCACCTTTGGAGAATATGAATAAGAATGGTTCTGAAAAAATGAAGGAACTTGTTCTTCAGAAGAAGGAACGACCGAGGAACTGTTCGAAGAGAAGGCAGAAGATATCTTCCAAAGCCTTCAAAAAAACCATAACGGTTGCACCTCCAGGAGACCTTTCTATTGGTGATTCGAAAAGTAAAAGTAAGAGTGATAAACTTGCTTTGATGACCAAAAGGAATTCCGAATCATAAGAATAAAGTGAGCAAGCAACCTTTTCTCTCATAGCATTGAGTGATAAAAAGATCTAAGCGGACATCCCTGAGGTAAGTTTCTTTGCCCTAAAAAGAAATATCTCATCTTTTTCAAAGAAGAAACTTGCTAGTCTCTTGCTTCTCTTAGTAGATAAATTTGAATGTTTAAGTGCTGGCACAGAACAAATATTGTCTTATTTTAAAAGCTTGAAATTTGAAAATTTAAGCTTGAACGAAAGAAATTCTGAACTTGAAGCTGATTTTGAAAAATTCAAGAACCAGGTTCTTGAGAATGAAACCAACAGTACATCACTCAAGTGCTTGAAGTTTGAAAATTTAAATCTGAAAGAAAGAAATTCTGAACTTGAAGCTAATTTTGAAAAACTCAAGAACCAGCTTCTTCCGAATGAAACCAACATTGCAGCACTTAAACAGGAAAATACTCAGTTAAATGAAAATCATGGCAAGCAGGTTCCTAGTGAGAGTCAAGTGTCCCTTGAAGCAGATTTGAAAATCACTAAAGAAAGTTTGTATTGTAAAATTGAAAAGAACAAACTGCTTCAAGAGAATCTAGACAAGATCAAGTTTGAGCTCACTAGAACCACTCAGAGGAAAAGGTCCTTTGATGCTCTTAATAAGCTTCATGAGAATCACAAGAGAAATGAAAGTGGTTCTAAATATAAGAAACCATTGTCACAATTAGAGCCAAAGAGCATGTATGCTGGAGTGGTCAAGAATAGACTATGCACTCGTTGTGGTAAAATGGGCCATTATAGAGATAGTTTCACAACTCTATTCAAAGCAATTGAAAAGAACAAAAAATTTGTTTTACCTAGTTGGGCTAAAAGAGATTTGATTCATCCATTCCATTATAAGAAGGGACCCAAGCTTGTCTGGGTTCCTAAAACTAACCCTTGATTGAGTTTTGCAGGCTAAGGTGAGAGGAAGCAACCAAAATGAGTATTTAGACTTTGGTTGCTCGAGGTACATGATTAGAGGCAAATCAAATCCTCTCACTTGCAGCCTTCATTGGAAGGAGTGTGACGTTGGTAAGAAAATCACTTCTATTGTAAGGAATGCAAGTCACTCTCCCACTCCATCGACTATTGGTGTTTGGTTAGTTTAAAGTATAACTGGTTAAGTATTTCACAACTTGTGATTCTTGAGCATTAAAAATTGAACTTTGGTCCATTATTTGGAAACTGCGAATTACAAATTTCATATGATTTTGCATGTGCATGGTAGGTCCCTTGTTGGGAAGTTTCCCTATAACTCACTTCGAGGTAGGAAGCCAAGCATCACTTACCTAAGAGCCTTCTGGTTGTAAATGTATCATATGAAGATAAAAGGCTCTAGGCAGGTTTGATGCACGAACTGATGAGGGAACTCTTCCTAAGAAATTCACCAAATAGAAAATCGTACAAAGTGTAAATAAAATGAACTCTATGTGTTGAAAGCATGCTTGATATTCCTTTATGAAACTAACAATGTGGCTGAGAAAGGCATGCAGGAATACGGACATGAAACAAAGTTGTCCAAGAACCAGGTTCTTCAAGATGGAGACAAATCTGATGTTGAAGAAGGATCAGGTCAAATGACTGGACAATTGTTTCACCTTGACCGACAGGTTTTCAGAATGATAAGTTGATATTGAAGAAGCAACACATAAACCTGGCACAAGAAGAAGAATCTGGAAGTTGATAGTAAGAAAGAACCAGTGGCTGAAACACATGTTCAACATAAAAGGCATGGATCCAAAAGCTAGGGGGAACTAGTCCTCAGAATGATGAACTTTGATTATGAAGAACCTCTGAGGAAGTCTGATGATCGCAGTGATGAAGCCATCTTCCTTGGATGTTATACACAAAATAAGGTTTATATCGTGTATAACAAGAGAACCATGACTATAGAGGAAAGTGTACATGAGTAGGTGATGGGTCTATTATGATGGCTAGCAAATGAGTTTATAATGATCCGAAAGTTGGTCTTGCTAGAGAATAACATACTAGAGATTCAAAGAACTTGATGAACGAGAAGTAGGTCAACCTGGAGTCATATGTCCTATTCAGGGGGAACAACGAAGCAATCAGACAGGGGGAACAACAGATCAAGAATATGAAAACTTAGAAGAACCCAGTCCTACGCAAGGTCCCTCTGGAGAAACCTTTCAGCAGATTAAGTCTAAACCCTGGAAGCATCAAAGTTTACATCCACTGGAGAACCTCATATCTGATCTAAAGTCTGGAATGGTTGCTAGAGGAGCTTTGAAGAACTTTTGTGTGTTCTTTGTGTTTCTCTCAGCAATGAAACCAAAGAATGTACAACAAAACACTTGAGGTGGGTAGATAGGGTGATTGCTATGCAAGAGGATTTATATCATTTTGGAACGAATGAAGTCTGGCACTAGGTCCTTTGACGTAAGGACAGGTCCCTCATTGGTATCAAGTGGGTGTTTAGAAACAAGCTGGATGAGCTTTGGATTGTCACAAGGAACAAGGCAAAATTGGTGGTTCAAGGCTCAAGAAGAGAGACTCGTCTACGACGAGACCTTTGCACCTATTGCAAGAATGGAAGCCATTAGGATGCTGATTGCTTTTGCTATTTATATGGAATTCACCTTGTATGAGATGAATATAAATAGTGCAGTCCTTAATGGTTATCTAAATGAAGAGGTGTATATAGTTCAACCACAAGAACTTGATAGCACCGAGTGTTCTGATTATGTCTACAAACTTGACAAGGCAATGTATGGATTGAAACAGGCTCCTAGGATCTGGTATGAATGGTTGTATGGGTTCTTACTAAAGGACGGTTTTATTGGAGGATAAATGGACAACACATTGTTTTTAAACAAGAAAGCCAAGGACCTGCTCATTCTTCAAGCCTATGCAGATGACATTAATGTTGTGCTGCTAATGAATTCATATGTAAGGACTTTGCAAGTTTGAGAGAAAGTGTGCTAAAGCCTTGGACACACCAGTAATATGAGGAACAAATCTAAATCAGGAAGAAACTGGTTCTCGTATTGAAGACACAAAAATTGGAGGAATTATTGGTTTTCTTCAATACTTTACAGCTAGTAGGCTAGTCATTGTGTTGATATGTGCAAGATTCCAGTCAAAATCAAAGGAGTCGCTTATGTCAACAGTGGAAAAAATCTTGAGATAGTTGAAAGGTTTTTATGACTTGTGTGGTTGTGGTATCCTCGAAGAGGAACTTTTGATTCTACTGGTTGTGCTAATAAAGATTATTCTGGTCATCTTGTAGATAGGAAGAGTACATCTAGAATGGCACACCTTCTAGGTTTTTAGTTAGTTTCATGGGCTACAAAGAAATAATATTATGTGTTCCTCTCCACATCTGAAGCTGAGTATGTAGCAGCTGCTTCTTGATTGTTCATATCTCTTGTAGATAACGAAGCAACTGAAGGACCTTACCAAGAACCTAGTCCATCCCAGAAGGACTCCGCTCTTTAAAATTCGGTATCACTTCTTGAGAGATAATGTTGAAAAAGCCTAATTATAATGAATTCTCTGCATGATTGATGACCAGATAGCAGATATCTTCACCAAGGCATGGAACAGGGTACAAGCTGAAACGAACAGGTTGGAACTGGGGATGACCAAAATACACTGAACGATCCAGAACCTGGTTCCCTCGATGATTGGCTAGTGAAGTATCCTTTATGTTACTTGTTGAGGAATACATCAGAATGTCGTTTCTAGTTCTATATCGTAATAAGTATGCATTTCATCTATGTCAGAAACTTCTTATTGATTTCTAATGATGCTATTTCTTATTCTGATATGGAAAAAAAACATGAGGTGATGAATCAGTGGCATATGTGTTCAGGTACGCATCTAAACTGTTGAGATTGTTTCCATAAATTTTGTCTTAACTGGTTCATCTATTCCTTTTGTAACCACCTTGAATTGGCACTACTTTTTAAGCCATATTTGAAATTCAAAACCTATTTGATGACTTGGCGTCAGTTCCCAAGAACCTCTAATGATGAATCACTTCAATTCCTTTAATATCTTTGTCATCTCCCAAAAGAATCACATCAAACACTCAAAATTCTTCTAAAGCCCATGTTTCGCTCGAATCCAAAATTGTTAAACCTGAAGGAAACAAAGGAACAAAGCAAGCTGCGATGAACCCTTTTATCAGTTTGGCTTGAAGGTTGTTAGAGTGGGGTAAATAGAAAGAACCTGCTGAGGAAGTCGAAGAAACTGTTCAAGAACTTGGTTCTGCCTCAATTACTTTGACTACTTATGACGCAGAAATTGAAAGTAGTTGGGTCTGACAATGTTCCTTTAAAGGTAAGACCTGAATCCACTAGAACAAGTTTCATTATGCATGAGTCAATTTTGAGCCCTGAGAAAGTTGCTATTGAGTTATTAGTAACACGGTTAGATGAACTTGTGAGTTCTATAGGTGGTGATGATTCTGGTAGTATACAAGAAAGGGAGAATGTTGTTGCTATAGAAACTAGTGTTGCTAGTGTAGAGCCTGGTTAAGTTGCTATAGAAGGAATTAAAGTTGTTGAGTCTGTGGGTTCTCAAATAGGCAAAATCGATGAACCTAGTTTAGAGGCTGTTTTTTCAAAGATTGTGAAGGAGAGTATGGGTATTGGTAGTCCAGTCAAGATAGGACAAATACTCCGTCTGTCCCAAAATGAGTGTCTACCTTTACTATTTAGTTTGTCCCAAAAAGAGTGCCTCTTTCTATATTTAGTAACTTTTTAATTCCAAGATTTGTTTTGGACCACAAGATTTAAAGGCATTGGCCCACATTACACACAATTTTAATTTTAAACCACAGGATTCAAAAGTCTTCCCTATTTTCTTAATCTCCGCACCAAGTCAAACCCAGACACTTATTTTGGGACGGAGGGAGTACCTGCTAAAGGTTTCAAAGAATTTGAGGAAGAACCTGGTCCTTCCTCAGTTCCTTAAACGACTGATGATACAAGACTTGACTAAACCGAGTCTGATAAGGAGAACTAGGAGGAAGAAATGGAGGAAAGAGCGGAGAAACAAAATGTAGAAGTGTTTGAGAAAAGAGAAAGTAAAAAGAAGTTTGGTGGTGAAAGTAAGAAGTAGGAACTGTTAGTGAGACAAAACCAGTAGAGAAAGAACCACCAAAATGGTAGAGGATGAAACTCAGGAGGAAATTTCTCAGGAACAGGGTTCTTAGAGTAATGGAATGACAGAACCGGTCCACGAAAATTCAGCAGTCACTTTTGTTAAAATCGAGGTAAATTATTATTTTGTGCGAGAAATCTGATTTCATGACTACTACGGTAGTACATGATTGTGTTTCTGAATTGGTTCGAGAATGTGAGGTTGAGTATCAACCATGAGAGGTCCCAGTCAATGAACGTAGTTTAGAGGTTTCTCCCTCGATGGTACATGAAAGGGAAAGAAGAATGGGAAAGATATTGCTAAATTTGATGGTGTTGCTAAAACAAAAAAGGACATTGTGGAAGAACCTAGTTTACCCACTGGTTCCTTGACTGTTGATGAAGCAGATTTGATGTTTCCTAATGATGAATGTTTGGAAAAGAGGTTGTGTCTTGGGATATGGCTGACTCTTTATATATAGATAATCGTAGTGTATGTTTAAAGGATCCAAAATTGATGAACTGAAAATAAATTCAGCCAATTCCTAAAGATTTATATGGTCATAGTGATTAGGATGAGGAAGTTGTTCTCTTGAGCGAAATAAGCTGAAGAATTGGTGACTCATGTAGTAGAACCTGGAAAGGAGGAAGATTTGCACAAATAACCTTGTAAAGAAGCTGGTAATGTAGTGGCCAATGAACCATTTTCTCAAGAACATGAGGAACATGATGATGACGTACCCCTAATCCAACTAAGGAGAAGGACTACTGAGTAACTTCTTAAAGTGATGAAAAAGTAAAAATAAAAAAAAGAAACTTGAGTAGAGGTGAGGCCTGAAGGATCTCCTATTGAACCTGGTTCTAGTGCAGAGAAAAAGGTGGCTGACAAGAAAATGAATGAAGTGAACTGAGATGTTGGTTGAATGAACATCTTATTAGGAGAGGCAGAACTCTCGCTGGTACCGAAGAAAAGAGGATTGAACAACTGGTTGTAATGTTGAATGCTCAAAGCTGGAAGAACCTTGTTCATGTAGAGTCAACAAAGTTGTACACTCTTGATAACATAAGAGTTCTACATAGATATTCATGGGAAACCAAGTCTTACCAGAGCCACCTAGTTAGAAAAAAGGTTATAGCATCCTTTTATCCATTGTTGTTTGAGTTTATGCTGAAGAACCTGGTCCAGAGGTCCTAGTGTCATAATGAGATGAACTTTATAGATTTAACTTACATGGACCTATTGGATATGGTGGTTCATATCAATCTATCCAGGAGTAATGGTACAACATATTTAGAGGATAGCTAATATGGAACTAGAAGAGCATGTGTTAGCTTATGGGCTTCTTCTTATATAGATCATGGAACTCTTTGGTATGTCTTTAGACAAATGTACAGAACCTGATCATTATGGTGGCTTTGAAAAGAAGATCCCAAAGAGCTGTGATTAGCATTTGGAGAAAGAATCTGCAGAGGAACCTATAGAGCATGATACCGATGAAGGTCCTTGTATGGGTGATTGGAATCAGATTGTAGAAGCTTATGGAAGGAGAACTGGTGCTTGAAATGCAAGGAAACTCAAGGAACATTGCAACGATGCTTGCTCTTACAAGAATCTTTGTTGCATAGACTTTCCAGAGAAGAACCAGTTCCTACCCTATAACCCATATACCATAAATTCTCTGTGATGTTCGGTTTAAGACAATCTTTATTATCTTAATCTTAATGTTTTGGATGCTTATTTGGATATTTTGCTTGATTCATTACTGATTGACTCTCTTATCTTATGGTCTTAACTAAGCATCTTAGATTGAAGTTTGACAGGTTCTGCATATGATTGATTTGCTGTCGTCTAGGCTATAGACTCGACATTACTTGATTAGTTCTTTGGCAGGTGAACTGTGATCTTTTCTATGATGCCAAAAGGGGGAAGAAGAAATGTTGGAGGTGTTTGTGACCCAATTTCATTATGTTATTAATTCTTGTACTTGTTTCACTGCTTGTGTGTGTTTGAACAGGGATTTATACTCATCCAGGCAACATTTTCTTTTCATCATCAAAAAGGGGAAATTTGTTGAAGTTTGAGTTTTGATGATTAACAAACGAGAAGAAACTGGTGAAGGACCTTATTCTCTGTCAGGTTCTACTGATAATGAAAAGATGCACATATACATTTCCAATCCGAGATAGAATTGGAAAGAACCTAGACGCAGCAGTGTTACAATCCAAATTGGATTACGAGTCGCACAGGAAGGTTCTACGAAGCAGTATAGGGAAGGAAGCAGAATCCTAGTAGGACTAGGAGAACCTCGCGTATGAAGGTTCTTCGAAGCAGTGCAGAGTTCAATCCTAATGGGATTAGGAGTCTCTGGACGTGAATATAAAAGCATAAAAGGTGGCTAATCAACCCTAATTGCCTTAGGTGCCAGCTGGAAGTATCTTGGAAGATCTACATAGTAATGGGGAATATTTTCAAAGAGTCCAAGAATGGAAAAAGTGTGTTGGAGGTAAAAATGTATAATGAAAGTATTTATTGAGTCCTAATTGGAGAATAATTGTTTTCATTGTCCATCAACAAGTCTTACGCACAATATATAAACATCATTATGAAGACTTCAAGAGATATGCACGAATATTATCTCTTCAGCCACATAGAGAGAGATTGAGAGCTCAAAAGGATGATAATTCTGAAGAGAACGCGCAGAAGGAATTAACTGGATGAGAGGTTCTTCATTAGGCATAATCATACCAGTCCAGCAAGAACGTGCAGAAGGAACTGACAGGACAAGTGGTTCTTCATCAAGCTATATTGGTTTTCGATCATGGTCTAGTTCATATGTATTAGGGCTTTGAATTGTAACCTATTACGCTTATTTGAGAAGCATTGTTTAGGTACTTTATTTGGAGAAATCCTTGTGCTTCTAGGCTAGAGTTAGCTTAAAAGAGTTCTACGGTCGTGGATCGTAGGCAGTCTTTTACTTAGGAGTTTTCTAGGTGTGTTTGCTACAATTGAGTTGATTGTAGGCAGTTTTAGGTACTAGAGTTTAGTCCCTTGGTTATAGAGTTTGTAACCTAAAACTTGCTTGTTGTGTTAGTGAAAGAGTTTTCAAAATCACACAGTGTGGGTCGTGGTTTTTCTCCCTTGAGCAAGGAGTTTTCCACGTATAAATCTCTGTGCAAGTTTATTTACGCATTATTGTTGTTAGCACAGTCTTTAGGGAAAACCCGTCAAGAACCAGGTTCTTGCGGGCACGAGCAAGGTTCTTCGGAAGGCAAAAATTGGAAGACACTATTCACCCCCCCCCCCAGTGTCTGTTGAAGGTGCACCAAGTGCAACAATCTGGATTGTCAACTATGGTGTCTTGGCAGGAGTAGCTTTAGTTCTTCTTTTCTCAAAACTTAAGGACTTTCTTACAACGTTTACCATAGCCATCTCATGTTCTGAAATTTAACACTTAGAACCTCCAGCTGCTTCCAATGCTAGGTTTTTCTCCTTCTTGGGTTCCACCTTGATCATATATTGTTTCATCAACTAATGGGTTTTCAGAGTACCAACGAGTTCATCCAATTCAATCTTGTCAAGCTCCTTAGACTCAATGATAGCTGTAACCTTAGATTCCCAAGAGTTGGGTAGAATCCTGATAATCTTCTCCACCAAGTCTTCATTAGTCAAAACCATACCCAAGGATTTCGTCTCATTGGTTATGATTGGGAACCTTGTCATCATGTCTTGGATGGATTCAGATTCTCCCATAGCAAACAACTCGAACTTTCTCTTCAGCATCTGGATCCTTGAAGACTTGAGAGGTTCCTTCATGAGCAATTTGTAGCGCATCCCAAATTTCTTTGGTAGTCTTGTATGAAGAAACTCGGTTGTATTCATCAGGTCCAAGTCCAAATATGATGAGCCTCTTAGCTTTTGCATTCTTCTCAACCATCTTGAAATTAGCATCAGTATATTCAGATATCTCCTTAGGAATAGTTTCCTAATTTGGTGGTTGACCAACAGTTCTGCTCAGTATAAGAGGTCCATCCTTTGTAATGATCCAGAGCTGCAAGTCTTCAGCTTGAATAAAGTCTTCCATTCTACCTTTCCACCATCCGTAGTACTGGCCATTAAACTGATGAGGCCTATTTACTGATTTCTCTTCAATTATCATTGTTGGTGTACTCATGATCAGATCCTTCTCAAGATGTTAATCTTTTATGTGAGAGAACCTATTCTGATACCACTTGTTGCACTTGGTGCACCTTCGTAAAACACTAGAGGGGGGTGAGTAGTGTCTTTACCCGATTTTCGAACCCTAAAACTTGTTGTTTACTTTGTTCGCCTAACTCACAAAGAACCAGGTTCCTTGCGAATTTTCCCTATCTCTGAAACTAAACAATTATGCGAAAACGTAAAGATCACAGAGATTTTTACGTGGAAATATCCTTGCTCAAGGGATCAAAAATCACGACCCAACCCTTTGGGATTTCAATCTTTCCACTATGGAAAACACCGAGCAAATTTTCGATTACAACCTTACACCTTGCAATCAAGGAACTAGACTCCGTAGTACCTAAACCCTTGCAAGCCACACCTTGGCTTGACTGACTAACCTTATCCTTCAAAAGTAACCTTTACTTGTTGCTTCTAAACAAGCGGATAGATTACAACTCGATAGCCTATAACAAAGTACTAAGACAACAGATTAAACCATGAAACTGCTCCTCCCGTCAGGTTCTGCTGCCTTGCCTTTGTTCTTGGACACACTCTCTCTCACGAACGATTTCTTCTTTATTTGCTCTGTTGAGATTCTCTTGAGTGTGCTTGACCAAATCTAGCCAAATTAACTTGTATTTATAGAGTTCACTGTAAACCGATTCCTCTTAAGCTTAGAACTCCTTTTTTACTTCGGAATCAGTTTAATAAGGTTTACCCATATTGGCTTATTTGAAGCCCAAGTTAATTTGTCTAAGTCTCTAATCCTTCTTCAATCACGAAACACGTCTTCTTCCAGCACCGCTTTAAGCTTCTCTTTTTTCCGATATGATTAAGACTTCGACTCCAGCTGTCATTTTTTTCCTTTTTCAACTCGAACTCGAATACCCCAACGAACAGCTCAGTCTTCTTCATCAACTGTGAACCTTTTCGTAGTCCACTCAGTACCAGTTCCTTTGTCATCTTCAAAACCATCCTTCAACAACCGACAATCCCGGGCGCTGGATCCGCCTTCTTATCAAGCCAGTTAAGAATTTTTGGATTGGTAGATTTTGGTTTGGTGTATTTTGGTTTTTGCCCGCCTCCTCCGCCATAGTTTGAATTTTGTTAGAATTTGGCTGAAATGGGGCGTTGTACGAGTGGTTCTTAAAACCCTAAGTTAAGTAATATTATACCCACTTCATTCTCTAATTGAAATTCAACTAATAAGTAATATTATACCAACTTGATTCTCTAAATAGAAAACAAATACCCTTAAAGGGGTTGTTTGGTTGGTGTTTCTAAAGATTTAACCTATGTTTAAATCTTGTCTAAATTACTACTCCCCGGGTCCAATTTATATGTCATGATCCCGAGGGCAAAGTTTTATATATATATATATATATATATATATATATGCGCTTAAATTAAGATGAGAATTTATGTAGTATTATGTTATACGGGTAAAAGTATATGGATATGAGCTATGCCTAGATAAAAAAAACATAAAAGAATACCTCATCTGTAACGTATACTAGTCTAAACACTGCTCAACAAACATGGAACAAGTTCCTTTGATTCATTAACGATTATAAGGATAGAAAAATAATACTGAAGAAGCTATAAGGGGATGTGATACGAAAAATAATACTGAAGAAGCTATAAGGGGATGTGATACAGACTCAGAAGAATAATATAGAGAGGAAAGAATAGAAAGAGAAGATAGAGGAAAATAATAGGAGAGGTGAGATAACTCAATATATTTTTTCCCTACCCTTCTACACGACGAATACCTAGTATATATAACTAATCTATAATAAAACTCCCTATCGTGGATCCCAAATATAATTATGTAATTTTCCAAACATGCCCTCAGACTCATTTATAACACCATCACTTTAATTAAAACATGTATTTTGCATTTGAACTATACAATCCTATTTAAGCTTTAATACGACAAACCAAACATATACCAACATTTTCGTTCATGCATTTGTAATCCCATTACATCTTGCTATTATTAGTTGTTATAGGACTAATTTTTACATTATTAATCAAAATATTAAGTACTCGCTGATAATGCGTGACTTGTCTTCGAATAAAACTAGTATTACCATTTACTATTTCATGCCAATACATTAAATATTGTAAGGGCTTCATTGTCGTATTTCATTAAATTCCTCCCTCCTCCACCTCATTTTCAGTTTGATGTTGAGGAATTTAACTTTACACGTTAGAAAGAGATTCAAAAACACAATAAAAGATATCTTCATAGAATTAATTTGTTTATTCAAAGGGTAAAAATCATTTTCATCCCCCAATTTTGGATTAAAAATCAAACTCATCCCTCAACATTGAACAATTATCATTTTCATCCCTCTCTCTCAAAATCCACCAATTGACCAAGGACCCTAAAATAGTTGACCAATCACCTGAGGGGTAAAATGTAATTTTACTCATATTTTTAATTAATAATGCCCTAATTAAAAAAGAGCTCATGTTTTCTCTTTCTCTGTTAGTAACAGAGCCGCATTCCAATCCTTCTTCAGCTTCAGTATTACCTTCTTGGTACTCATTCTAATTTTCACCAGCAACACTCACAATCATAATAAAAATAGCACAAACAAAAGCGCATAACAATCGATATCCTAACTTCAACCCTTATTTATTAAAAATAGTTGTAAAAGAAAGAAAGGAAACAGAAGAAGACAGGAAAGAAAATGTACAATGTTCAAATGAGCCACGGCATAGTGGTTACAATTTTTTCTCAATTACCAAGCTGAGGCATTATAGTGAGCTGACTGTCCACCTAGTAGTGAACTAAACTAACGAAAAAGATACCTTAGTCTAAGTCCTATATGATTATACTAGACTATATTTTGAGGATGAGTAGTGGATAAAAAAATATTATCGAAGTATACCAACAAACTACCTCTTATAGCAAAAGACTTGTCCAAGAGAATAAACCTTTGATTGTGGATACTTTAGCAAGCATGTCTAGCCCCTACATTCCATTCTACCTCTTGATCTCTAACTGGCTAACCCTTTCGAACTCAAAACTTTCCATCTGGTTCTATTCCTACTGCAGTTTCCGTGATATGTACCATTCATATTTATGCACCACATAGCATCACTAAATACATAGCTTATCTCTTTTGGGACATGTTTTCAAAGTTATGTTTTATATGACTCTTAATTGATATCAATCATAACCTTACTGCAGTGCTATTTTGTCAACCAAACTTAATGAAATGATAATATCTCATTGTCTGTTCACTAGGAGGAGCCATGGTTGCAGTTATTCTAGCATCATTTAAAATACGTATCTCATTGCTACGAGATATCCCGCTAATTCAGACAAAATAATGTAAGTTGTAGATGAAACAAATTGGTAAAAAGTTTTGCTTAACATAATGGCAAATTTGTTAAACATAATACCAAAATTAAGAATTCAAGTGACTTTAGAGAAATAAAGTTAATTAAAATAGAAGTTCTAAGTCTTCGTTAAAACATCAAAAAACTAGCAGATTGTCATTCTGATCAACAAATGAGTCACTTCTCAGGTCCATTCAAAAATCTGTAATTTAACAACATGAAGATAATTATTGTTTAGTTGTTAAATAACTAAAAGATATAAACTGAAAAAAGAAAAAAAGAAAAAGCGAAAGAAAAAAACAAACTTACAGTAAATTCACCATGATACATACTTAACTTTTCTTGCTACACAATCTACTATTATGCCCAATTTGATGGCATTTCTTGCAAGTGCAATGAATTGATCTCTTCTTTGCTGATTGCTCGTCTGATTCTCTTCTCCTTTTAATTGGTTTTCGACCTCTCTTCTTTTCCGTTTCTTCAAGAGGGTGCACAATAGGGTGATCCACGATAGACCATTTGCTCTCATCTGGTACAGGACTGATCTTTCTAGAATAAGTTTTCACATAGAATTCTTTAGTAA
Source organism: Petunia x hybrida (assembly GCA_037355625.1). NCBI lineage: Eukaryota > Viridiplantae > Streptophyta > Magnoliopsida > Solanales > Solanaceae > Petunia > Petunia x hybrida. The sequence continues at coordinate 1,190,398 of JBBBVM010000045.1, forward strand.
GTAGAGGATGAACAAACTTGTTAGGATCTTCTCTGATATGAGTCATGCAACATAGGGCATGTTTACACGGCACTCCACTTATTTTCCATTCTCTACACTGACAAGACATCTCTCTTAAATCAACCACAAAACTTTTTGAGTTATTTACCTCAAATGAGTGTTCATTACCCCTGAAACACATCAACTTTCTCCCCTCTTTTTGATTTTTGATAAGTCTTTCTCTCACTTTTGGTGGAACTCGAGTCTCCAATCCAAGAGCTTTTTCAATGTCTCTGTTGGAATCTAGTCATTGTTTTCCTTCTAATCCACTCCAATAAAGTAAGAATTGGTTTCTCTCTAACTTTCACAACACAAGCATCGAAGGACTCAGTCATGTTGTTTGTAACATGATCATTTTTTACTTGTTCATCAAATTTATGCTTTGCCCAGCTACTTAGTGGTTCTTTGCAATCAAACATCAACCAGTTATAAGCAAGTTCGTTTACTGCTTTCATCTCATTCATGACTTTCCAAAAGTCTTGCTCATTGTAAGCCTTAATTGCTGCCTAGAAGAGTTGTCTTAATTTTGGACCAGGATGCTTAACCTTAAAATTGTTATAAAAGTGTCTAGCACAAAACCTGTGGTTGGCCAATGGAAAAATCTTTTTGACTGCATTCTTAAGTCCTTTCTGCCTATCACTCATAAATGTGATTCCTCCAATACCTCCAATGGTAGTCGATAAGCAATCAAGAAAATACTCCCATGTTAGCCCGTCTTCCTTATTCACAATCATTACTACAAGGGGAAAAATACCTGAATTTGCATCTAGTGAAACAATAACAAGTAATTTACCCTTAAATGGACCTTTCAAAAAAACAAGCATCAATACCAATAAAGGGTCTACATCCATTAACAAATCCATAACTCTGAGCCATAAAACTAATGTAAAAATTCTCCAGAATTGGGTTGCATCTTGGGTTTGATAGATCTAAACCAATGCAACTCAACTTTATGAGAACACCTTCATTAGTCTCTCTCAAGATGTCAATATATTGTGGTATTTTGGCATAACTATTTTCGTGATCTCCAGCAACTAATTTTTTTGCAACATTAGCGGCCCTTGTCAACTTTTGAGTAGAAACATCAAGCCCACATTTCTCCTTCAATGAAACATAAAGTTTGTCTATAGACATATTATAGTCGGCTCTAAAATCTGATTTAAATTATTGAGCGATCCATCTTGAATTTGCTCCATAACCTTTCATGCTTTTTACACATGTGTGCGGACCATTTAACCATTTGATTTTAAAAGTAACTCCATCATCGTAAAGGGAAGCACGAATACCCCATTGACATCCATTATCTTTACAACTAGCAACGAACCTCACTTTATCATTTTTGTGCTTATTAATAGGAAAACCTTCTTGTCGGACAAATTCTTGCATAACTTGTCTGAAATGGTTCACATCATTAAATATTTTACCCTCCTTAAGTACAACAACCTCCTTCTTCAATTTCTCATCATATGTGTATTTAAAAATCTCACCTTCCATTTTGTTGCTTACTTTTGTCATTGGATGGTCGCTTGATTTATCGTCATCACTTACCCCCTCAAGTAGTCCATTTTCATCGGATTCATAATCTGATAAATTATCTTCACTATCTTGCACATCAGAGTGTACCTCAACATTCTCAATCACATGCTCATCTTCATCATCAGTCCATTGAAAGCTTTCACCTTCAACTTCATCAATTTTCTCATCCGTCATACTTAAATTTATAAGGATTTCTCTCGTTTCAAAATCCTTATGCGCATTGAATAACTTCTCTAAATCAGTATTAGTAACTAACTGTACAGTGGCACCATTAATAGGATGGTAGCTTCTAAAGTAGTTGTTTTTCCCAACCATACAGATGGGCCTCCGGCTACTCATTAGCATCGACTTCAAAGACATGGTAACATTCTCCAAGATAATGTACTGATAAGGTGAATAACATACCTGCGATGATAACAATTTGTTAAATACATCTTATCTTTCTGGAGAAAAAAAAATCAGAAAAACTCTAGGCATGTATACATATAGGGAGTTTCGGAAAATTACTCAATGCATTACAATAACATAAGCACTCCTCAGATCCCAACTCCGGATACATTACACTCGACTTCGAATGCTTTGCCGAAGTCAGAGAGTTGCAACAACGGGGCAGAGCAAAGCCTCCGTTTCAACTCTTGGAAAGCCATCTCTTGGGACTCTCCCCACACAAATGGATGGTCTTTCTTCACCAGCTCGGTTAAAGGAGCTGCCACGGTGCTAAAGTCTCGAACAAACCTTCGGTAAAAGCTAGCTAAGCCATGGAAGCTACGAACTTGTGATACCGAGGTTGGAGTTGGCCAATCTTTGATGGCTTCGACTGTTGACTCGTCGACTTCAACACCATTAGCACTGACAATGAATCCAAGAAAGACTACTCGCTCGACACAAAAGGCACATTTCTTGAAGTTAGCATATAACTTCTCTTCTCTAAGCTTATCAAGCACTAGCCTTAGGTGTTCGACATGTTCATCCACATATTTGCTGTAAACAAGTATGTCATCGAAATAAACGACAACCAACTTATTTATGAATGGTTTGAGCACATGGTTCATCAGTTGCATGAATGTGCTCGGTGCATTGGATAAGCCAAAAGGCATTACCAACCATTCATAGAGACCGAACTTGGTCTTGAATGCGGTTTTCCACTCGTCTCCGGGTTTCATTCGGATTTGGTGGTAACCGGACCTGAGGTCTATCTTCGTAAAGCATGAAGAACCACTTAACTCATCTAGCATGTCATCTAATCAAGGGATAGGATGACGATACTTTACCGTTATTTTGTTGACTGCTCGGCAATCAACACACATTCGCCATGTTCCATCTTTCTTTGGGACAAGTATAACAGGAACGGTGCAAGGACTCAAGCTCTCTCGAACAAGGCCCTTGTTCAATAACTCATCAACCTGCCGTTGGAGCTCTTTGGTGTCTTCGGGATTACACCGGTATGCAGGTTTGTTGGGGATTTGTGACCCCGGTACGAAGTCAATTTGGTGCTCGAGCCTCTCAACGGAGGTAATCCACCTGGCATTTCTTCAGGGAACATGTCTCCGAAGTCCTGCAAAACACTTTGTACAGTACTAGGCAAAGGGTTATCATTAGAAAAATCATCATTAGAGTTAAGAAAGATACCCTTGTGCACGAGGCAAATCATCATCTGATCGTTGTCGTTGCCTCGTAGTAACTCACCCGGTTGCATGATTGCACAGATTCCTTTCACTTCGGGCAGTGAGTTTGTCTCTTCGGCTCCCAATTTTGCTCCCATCGGAAGCTTAGCTTTGGCCGCTTCTTTCAATTCTTTCATCCGTTTATAGTCCTCGGTGACTTGTTTTGGAGACAAGGGCTTGAGTACGAAACTCTTCCCATTGAGCTTTACAGTGTAACTGTTGGATCTGCCATTGTGAACAGTTGTTCGGTCGTATTGCCATGGTCGTCCCAAAAGCAAATGACAGGCTTGCATCGGCACCACATTGAATATCATTTCATCTTGATACTCTCCGATTCTGAACTTGATCCACACTTGTTTGACAGCTCTCAATTCTCCACACTCATTCAGCCATTGTAATTTGTAAGGGTGGGGATGTTTCAAAGTAATTAGTCCCATTTGTGAAACCAAAGTTTGGCTCACCACATTTGCACAACTACCAGAATCAATGATCATCGAACACACCTTTCCCCTCACTCGACATCAGGCATGAAAGAGATTTTCTCTTTGGTTGTCCTCTTCTTCAAGAGTCATGCAGCTCAAATTCCTTCGAACCACAAGAAACATTTTCGGATGATCAGCTTCGGTAGCTTCACGATCATCATCACCTTCAGCTCGGTCAATCTCCTGGATAAATTCCTCCTCGGTGTCACTCGCTTGCTCATGGACGGAATCTTCGAGCAGAAGCATAACTTTGCGAGTTGGACACTCTTTCGCCATGTGACCATAACCTTTGCATTTGTGACATTGAATGTTTGAAGCACTAGGAGAGTTTAGTTGAACTTTACCTCCCACTTCTCTTGATTGGTTAATGGTCACACCCCTCTCGAAGGGTCTCTTCGGTTCTCGAACAGTGTTAGTACTTGTTTGGTTCGGACTCTTCCATTCTTTACCTCGGTTCAAAGGGGTAGAAGTAGTAACTCCTCGATACCGGTTTGCCTTATCGTCCTTTACCAATTTTTCAGCTTCGGTGGCAGCATCAAACAAATCTTCCAACGTGTGATACACGTGGAGCCTCAATTGAGATGACACATCCCGAGCCAAGCCATTTTTGAATCTGATAATGGCTTGCTCTTCATCCTCTACCAGATCAAGATTCAATCGAACATTATCGAATTCATCATGGTACTCTTGGACTGACTTGGTCCCTTGCTTTAGCTCATAGAGCTTTTGCATTTGATTTTGCCTGTATTTGGCGCTCAAGTACTTAGCATCCATCGCTCTCATCAACTGTGGCCAAGTATTGACTACTGAATAGTCATTTCTTCGTCTATGCCTCTTGTCGGATTCCCACCATGTTGATGCATAGGCTTCGAACGAAGCAATAGCATGGGCAGCTTTTCTCTCTTCGGTCATCTCATTGGTTTCAAAGATGCGCTCCATCTTAAGCTTCCATTCAAGATATTCATCTGGATCACTAGTTCCTTTAAAGGGTGGAATAGTGATCTTGACACTGTTCAAGTTTGAGTCTCGAACACCACGAACCTGTTCGGGATACTCATCACCACGATCATCAGCCTCACGCTCAATATTTCTTTCAACATTTGTGCCTCGGCCTCGACCTCGGAAATTTCCACGACCTCGGTGAGCTTGCCTTCGTTGAGCGAATGGCGGCTCATTCTCATATTCGTCCTCAGGATATTCCTCTTCGATAACCTTTTCGACAACGGCTCCAAGATCTCTTCGGGCCCTTGGAAGTGGTATCTTTTCTCCTCGGGGAATGCCCAAGTTTTGATAGCCAGCTTGGGGATTGCCCAAGTTTTGTTGCACCTGGGGATTGCCCAAGTGTGGTTGTGCTTGGGGATTGTCCAAGTTAAGCTCTCTTCGAATTGCTTCACTTGTCAACTGATGTTGTCGAACAAGCTCAGCATACAGCTCAGGTTTCATTGGAGTGGAATGGCTACTTCCAGCGCCGGACCCATTCATGGCCACGGACGCACTTCCTTGTTCAAGTTGAGCTACTGGAACACTCACTCCTCTTACTTCGGCACTGACGCCTTGTATCGCAGCCATGAGATCGGCTAACGACACTTCAGGCTTCTCAATGCCTTTGTCATCGCCTCCATTCCCAGCCATGGTACCTGCACAAATCAAAGACCAACAAATGTTAAGGTTAGAAATCACCTCACACACTCCCTCACCTTTGATGGGTGGCACTCGGGTCCACTCAATTTATGGGTTCGGTTTTGGTCACTCAAGAACTTGTAGCCAATGGCTTCCTCGGTTGATCAACCTCTTTCAATTCCTTCGAATTTGACTGTCAACGAAGTCTTACTTCGGGAAGAGTGAGTTGATTTGACTCGATGGAACGGACAGCTATTTACTCTTGCGCTTCGGAAAGTCAAAAGAAATTTTCTACGAAGTTGGACTTCGGTCACCCACGCACGAGTTCCTATCAGCTCAAGTGAGTTAGTACGACCTCGAGTAGAACAATTACTCTAAAGATCCACTAACTAGAATTTCGGACAGAAGAAAAGTGAAAACCTAAGAGAATCTACCCTTTGATTCCCCTTTTGGAATCTCTTTTGAACACACCAACTCTTGTCCGTACAAGAGTGGTCCCTCCTTGGTACGGATAGGGTTTTACCTTATCCACTTTCCTTTTTCTCAGCTGACAACTTTTCACCTGAGATTTTGATGTTTACACTTTACCCCTTTCTTCTTCAATGGAACAGTGAAGCTTTGCTCCGGTGTACGAAAAAATTGCTTCGGTTCACTGACCACGATTTGAACAAGATCTGGGTTGCTTCTTCCACTCCGGTTTCAACAACGACGGAGGGAATTCAGTTCAAGTTCTTCGAGCTAAGAACCAGCTCGTTCGTGTCGTACACTGTTAAGATTTTGTAACAATTCTCCGGCGTACGGACAACGAATCCAAACTCAGAACTTCGATTCTTAAGCACCAAACAAACCCAAATCACTCAAGAATCCCCAATCTTCATCGTTTTCAACCAAACACAATGGGAGTTCGAGTTCCAGTCACCATTAAAGCTCCAAAACAGTCTAAATTTCACCAAGAAACCCTAGTCATGAAATCAGTACGTCGGGCACTTGTTGGAATCAGGAAACAATGGTGAACAAGAATCAATGGTTGTTTAATCCAAACAACCAACAATCAAACACAATTTTTGAATTTTTGTTTTTCTACTTTTTTTTTTTTTAATAAACGCTCAGCAACAACAATCAAACACATGGAAGAAAGCTAAAACTGAAGACACAAGCACGATTTAAGTGAACAGGATTTGAGGTTGTAAGAACAAACTCAAACCTTGCTCTGATACCAAGATGGTGCAAGCAAACCCGAGGGAAATGCTAAACACGAAACGCGGAAGAAAATCAACAAGAACGTAAAGATAGAAGCAAGAAAAATCTTGCTTCGATTCGAAAGAACAGTGAGGAACCTGTCTCAAAGCTCGATCGAAGGGAAATCAAGACGCACCTATACTATGCAACAATCCTCAAGAAAGACCCGCTTCTTGCAAATTGAATGATCAAGAAGAAATTGTTCAAACGAATAACACCGATTGACACAAGTTCTTTAAAAGCCCACGTCGGGGTTCGGCTCCATCGGAGACTCACAATAGCACTTGCTATGTTTTTTCATAAACTCAAAACTGGATCCTTACAATGAAATGAAATGGACTATTTATAGGCTATACTAAGGATAAAGTAGTAAATAGTCACAAGTGACTAATAAGAACAAACCACGCAGGGCTGAGACAAGTTTGTGTTCGGCAGCCTTGACTTCGGTGCTCAGTTGCTTGCTCGAACTCATTGTCTTCGGACGCTCAATTGTCTTCGAGCTCATTGTCCTCGGTCATCTTGCCTTCGGGCTCAAATCTGAAGATAATGCCTTCGGTTCTTGAGCCCGGCCACTCAGCTTCGGAGCAATTGTTTTCCTTCGGCCAGGCTAAGTGAATGTGCACATCGTGCAGCAGCTTGGCTTGGCTTCTTGTCATCGGTCTTCTCGGTAGATCGAACACTTGATCAGCACGTGTTCGGGCTGCATCACTTGTCCCATTAAACACAGGTGGCTTTGACGGATCTCGTCCTCCTCTGAACTCCCGAGGATCCTCTTCGTCTGAAGTTTCACCTAACAATCCCATCAGTGCTAGTGGAGATTCATCCTCAGATTCCTTTTCTTTATCAGATTCACTGTCAGTAGGTCCCATGTAGCATAGAAATCTTCTTTTCTCTTTCTTCTTTTTGCTCTGAAGTTTGAAGGTCGTCTGACCTTCTTCTTGTCTTTGTCATTTTCTTTTGATGCTTCCTTTTCCTTCTCCTTTGTAGCTCTATTCTTCATCCATTTGAATTCCCACATTTGACAATCCACAACTGCATGGTCCTTCTTGAAACACTTAAAGCATCCCGAGTGATCTGGATTGTCAACTATGTTCTTTCTTCCAGAGCTCTCCTTGTTATTTCATTGGAATCCTTTGAACTTTCCCAAATTGAACTTCTGTCTCAGAGCACTGACTGTTGCAGTTTCAACTGATTGCAATCAACATAATCCTTAGTTTCATCAGTTGCTTCGAGTGCAAGGGTCTTGCCCTTCTTGGGTGCTGGTTTAATTTTTGAATCCTTCATCATCTCATGCGCTTTTAAACTTCCAACCAGTTCCTCAAGTTTGATGGATCTGAGAGGTTCAGACTGATAGCAGTTATCTTGGGTTCCCAAGCCTCAGGCAGTACATTCAGAACCTTATCCATCATCTCTACTTCTGGCAGCTCCATATCTAGATATCTCATCTCATTTGTGATAATGGTCAACCTGGTAATCATATCTTGGATTGATTCCTTCTCTCCCATAGTAAACAACTCAAATTGTCTTTTCATCATTCTCCTCTTGGAGTCCTTCACTTCAGTGGTTCCTTCATGTGCGACTTCCAGGGTATCCCAGATTTCTTTAGAAGTCTTATAAGATGATACTCCATTAGACTCCTCAGGACCAAGACCACAAATTACCAGACATTTCGCTTTGTGATTCTTTTCAATCATCTTATAATCAGCCTCATTGAACTCCTCTTTTGACTTAGGTTCTTCTCTAGCAGCAGCTCCTTCTCCAACTACTTTGGTAGGAATCAAATTCCCTTCAGATACTATATGCCAAAGTTGGTAATCCTCAGAACATACATAATTTTCCATTCTGTTCTTCCACCAAGCATAGTACTGCCTATTGAAGTGTGGGGGCCTCAGAACTGACTATCCTTCAGTGATGGTACGTGGTGCACTCATGATTTTGATCCTTCTCAAGGTGTTAACCTAGCATGAGAAGACCTGCTTTGATACCACTCCTTATAATCTAAGCACCCCCTATTGATACTAGAAGGGGGGTTGAATAGTGTCTACCAATTTTTTGAGAACCAGATTCTTTTCAAAAAGAACCTTGCTCTTAGTCCAATCAGTTTCTCTCTGCAAACACCACAACACACACACAAACAGCAAACTCAAGGAACACAGTATTTTTACGTGGAAAACTCCTTGCTTAAGGGAGAGAAAACTACGACCCACACTCTGGAATTTTTGAACCAATCCACTAACACAAAGAGCAAGTTTTAGATTACAAAACTCAGTAACCAAGGGGATACACTCTAGAACCTAATCACTCAACAAAGCTAAACTCTAGTTTTACAAAGTAATCTCTCAAAGGTTTACCTAATACAATTGCTTCTAACTTAAGCTGATAGGTAACAATAATGATAGCATCAAATAAGACAACTTACAAATCACGAACCTTGATAGAATATCTAGACTCCACCTACTTGACTCCAGCAGCTGTCTTCTTCAGTTAAGTCACGTTGAAAGTTGCTGAATCGCCTGTGTATGCTCTCAACTCTCTATTTGTGAATAACTGAGTTTCGGCTGCATCAAGTACTTGCTTTTATTTTATATAGGCTTCAGAACCTTAGTTGAGTTCCACAAGGAAACCTTGTAATTATAGCAAGACAAGATTTCCTGTGACTCTTTCCTTGTTTAGTTCCAACTCGTATTCGTACTTCGAAGACACAGCCACGACACAACCTCTTCTAGTTGACTAGGATGAATACTCGTACACGCGCCACTTTTCCTAGCTCTGCAAGGATTTACAACCTTTAATCTTTTCGATCAGTCGTGCCCTTCTAGACCAGAACCAGGTTCTCCTCCAGAACCATAAGGTCCTTCTCGTTTGTCATTCTTCAAAACATTTACTTTAACATAAAGGTTTATTAAAGTTCCATTTACGTAGTTAACAAATTTGACATTAATTTTTGCCCGCCTTTATTGTGCCTAACGTCAAAGACAAACACAAGATATGAACGTCAAGAAATAACTAGGTATGCAAATAATCAGGGGTGGACCCACATAATGTCAAGGAGTGTTGCTAAATTCAGTAATTTTACATTCATGGAATTTTAAAAAATATCCTCAATAAGAAATATGCAACTTTAAACCCGCTACAATAGTCCCGATAACCAGTTTGGATTCATGCTAGGGAAATCGATTACGGAAGCCATTCATCTGTTGAGGAGGCTGGTCAAGCCGTATAGGGACAAGAATAGAGACCTGCATATGGTATTCATTGACCTAGAAAAAGTGTACGACAATGTCCCTAGGGATGTTATATGGAGATGCGTGGAATCTTAAGGGGTTCAAATAGCATACATCAGGGTTATTAAGGATATGTATAAAAGAGCTAAGATTCGAATGAGAACAGTGGGAGGAGACTCAGATCACTTCCCGGTCAAGATGGGCCTTCATCAGGGGTCAGTACTTAGCCCATTTTTATTTGCGCTGGTGATGGATGTATTGACACGGAGTACCCAAGGAGAGGTGTCGTGGTGTATATTATTTGCAGATGATATAGTGTTGGTGGATGAGACACACAGAGGTAATAATGAGAAGCTGGAGGTGTAGAGGCAAACATTAGAGTATATAGGCTTTAAACTAAGCAAGACCAAAACAAAGCAAGTTTAATTTAGTGAAGCTCTTGATGAGTCAGATGTGGAAGTGAGGCTTGATTCTCAAGTCATCCCTAAGAAAGGAAGTGAGGCTTGATTCTCAAGTCATCCCTAAGAAAGGAAGCTTCAAATATTTTGGCTCAATCCTCCAAGGTAATGGTGAGATCGATGATGATGTCACACACCGTACAAGAGTAGGTTGGATGAAGTGGAGGCTCGCTTCTAGTGTACTATTTGATAAAAGAGTGTCACTTAGGCTTAAAGACAAATTCTATAGAGTGGTTGTTGGACCAGCTATGTTATATGGTGCAGAGTGTTGGACATACAAGAACTCTTACATCCAGAAAATGTAAGTAGCGGAAATGAGAATGCTTAAACGGATGTGTGGGCACACTAATATGGATAAGATTAAGAATGAAGTCATTCGTGACAAGGCTATCGTAGCCCTATTGGCTGAGAAGATGCGAGAAGCGAGGCTGTGATTGTTCGGTCACGTGAGAATGAGGAGTGTAGATGCTCCGATTAGGAGGTGTGAAAGATTAGTAGTTAGGAGGTGTGAGAGATTAGTTGTGTTGGGTCTACGGAGTAGATCGAAGACGAACTGGGCAGAGGTGATTAGACAGGTAATGGCCCGGATTCAGATCATCGAGGACATGACCCTAGATATGGGGGGGGGCCATGGAGGTCGAGGATTAGAGTAGAAGGTTAGGTCGTAGTCGTACATCTTTTACCTTATTAGATGTTGATTAGGTCGTAGTCGTATACCTTTTCCCTTATTAGATGTTGAATTATGCTTATATAGATGATTTCTATTTTAATATTCACCTTTATATTTACTGTTACCATCTGTTCGTTGGATATTCTTTAGTTTTAACATTCTCTATAACATGATATTACTGGCTTGATTTTCAAAGGTGTTTTCTTATATATTTCTTTTCTTAGCAGAGGGTCTATTGAAAATAGCCTCTCCACCTTGGTAGGAGTAAGATCTGCATATATCTCACCCTCTCCAGACCCTACTCATGGGATGCACTGAGTATGTTTTTGTTGTTGAACCCGCTACAATAGTTATGTAAAGTTGGTGCAGCGGCGAAACAAGGTTCACTATAATCGGAAAGTTCACTGTTCGAATCCCACTCACAGATTTATTTTATGTTTTTTCCTTTCACAAAAACAACCACCATCACCGTCATAGTTTTATTGTGGTCCATTTAGACCTTGTTGCTTTTCCTCAATTCCCTCACACTCTGCGCTCATTTTAACTTTAACTTCTTTTTTTTTTTTTTTTTTTTTTTTTGCCTTCGACTCTTTTCATCATAATTTCCTTTTTAGTACACTATTATCAGAAAATAGTATTCTGTGTATAAGAGTACTGAGCAAATTTTTATGTTTTAGTCACGGACGTGTACTTGCATGTCCTGCACACTTTTTTTATTGTTCTATTTCTACTATGAATTTTAATGGGTTTATATATATACACACATATTTATACCCCTACATTACAAAAAATATCAATATTTTTCAAATTACACCACATAGCAATATTTTTTAGCAAATTTCCTCTATTTTCAATTTCTTTTCAAAATCAACCATTAACAATATGCAAGCTGACGTTGACCCATTCATAAATCAAAAAGGGATACAAAATAACAATATGCACGCTGACGGAGATGATGTTTACAGTGGCCCATTTTGATTCCGGCGTGGGTGAGTTGAAACGCTATGGTGTAGCATCATCGACTCCGTTTTCTTGGGGTGTTGTAGATCGCCGTCGTCGACTCCATTTTTCGATGAAAAGGATACAGTGAGCCGCCGAGGATTTTGGATCGGAGAAAAGCGAAACAAACCTTGAACCGCCGTTAACAACAGCCAGCGACCTAAGATCTGGCCCTCTCTGTTGATGCGATAGTCGATCTAACCGTCGTCAACAACTGCGATCAACACTTTATCTTTTTAGTTCCTTAATTTCTGTATTTTATTATATTTATTTAAATATTGAATTTTGTTTGGATTTGTTTAATTTTTAAGGTTTCTATAGTTTTTTGGATCAAAAATTTGTTGTCAGCTAGTGAAAAGGTTTTGTTTTTTACAGCAACTCAAAGTTCAATGTTCGTCAATTTATGGCAGATCTGTTATTTTTGTATTTGATTGGTTGGTTCATCGATATTGTGTCTTTGTTTCTGTTTCAACGCTGAAACAGTCTGAAAATGGGCTGAAAGAGTTAGATACAGTTAGACACAGAGTTGAAACAGTCTGAAACGGTATTAAAACAGTATGATACAGTCTAAAATGGAACTGATTTACTCTGAAACAGTCTGAAACGGTGGAGATACAATTAGATACAGTGCTGAACACAACTTGAAACGGGGCAGAAATAGTTAGATACAGTGCTGAACACAACCTGAAATGGTGCAGAAACAGTTAGATACAGTTATGAACACAACCTGAAATGGTGCAGAAACAGTTAGATACAGTGATGAACACAACCTGAAACGGTGCAGAAATAGTTAGATACGGTTCGATACGGAGCAAAAATAGTGCAGATAGAGCGCTGAAACAGTCTGAAACCACTAGTGAAAAATTCTGGAAAAAAATCTAAAAAATAACATGAAACAATGCAAAAAATGTGTAATAGTTTGAAACAATGAGAAACAATGCACAAACAAGATGCAATAAATGCTAAAATGGTCTAGAAACTGGTAGATACAGACTTGAAATAGTTAGATACGGTGCAGAACCACCTAAATAGATGCTGAAACAATCTTAAACAGTGCTGAAATAGTGCGGATACAGTTATATACATTTTGATACGGAGCAAAAATAGTGCAAATACAGCGTTGAAACGGTTTGGAACATCTAGTGAAAAAGTCTGAAACAAAATGTAAAAAATAATATAAAATAATACCAAAAAAAAAAGAGAAATGTTTTAGATAAAGTGAGAAACAACGGACAAACGGGATAAAATAAATGCTAAAATATTCTAGAAACAGCTAGATACAGTCTAGAAAATAATTAAATACTGTGCAGAACAATGCAGATAGAGTGAGATGCGAAAGATACAATGAGATACGAGGTAGTTGGTAGTTGAGAAACATCGAGATACAACGAGATACAACGAGGATGGGATGAGAAAAAATGAAACTAGGGGAAATGGGAGGAGCAAAAGTTAAATAGGGAAAAATGATGGGAGGAAAAGTGAAATAGGGGGAAATGAGAGGAGCAAAAGTGATAGTTAGAAAAATAAGAGGCAGAATGTAAGGGTTTGGTATGCTAATGATAAAATATTGCTATGTTTTTGCTATGTTTATAATTAATTTCTACTTTTTCTATAATGGGTAATTTTGCTACAATATTGATATGTTTTGTAAATAACTAAAACTTGTACTTTTATAGAAAAAATCTAATTTTGGTTTTTTTATTTATTTTATAATAAGCAGTAGTCAGCTTTTTAAAGTTAGTTTATAATATTTGCACTATCGCATATACTTTTTATTTTATATATAAAAACAGAGTAGTTACTTCGAAACAACATACTTTTAATCTAAATATTCCAAAAACTCAGCACAAAACAGATTATCGATATTTTCTTGAGCCCCATGAATAATAGACTTAAGGACGGGAAAAGAAAGTTTTTAAATATTGTTAGACGTGTCCCTCTTATTAATTCTGTACTTGCCAGTATTTCTAACTATATTAGGCAGGTTAATCTTCTACCAGCTAAACCTAGGTCTCAAATTCGCCAACAATAACATACTTAGTATTATTCCACAAGATAGTAAGATGTACGCAAACCTTACCCCCACAAAGGTTGATTTTCGATCGAGGGTTCAGCTATGCTCCATTGGTTATCAATACACTCCTTAGTAAATGACAGATGTACTAGCTAAAATGAAAGATTAAGATTATATTTTTTAACTTACTCTCTATTTTTGGTTAATTTCAGTAAGTGGTAATAGTTGGAAAAAAAATTTAAAAACTAAAGTTCGTCAAATATATTTAACTATTACTCTATATGATAAAATCCCAACAATCGCTCTGACATAGGCAAAACCAAAAAAACACGACTTTTCCATTTTTACATTAAATATTTTTTTAATTGTATTATTAAATTATAGTAGTTGGTAATTAGTTGTCAAATTAAATGATAATACTTGGTTAATTTTAACTTGTTGTTTCGTTTAAATTGTAAACGATAATTAAATTTACACGACATGTACCTAGCAAAATGTGATAAGTTTTCTCTCATAATTTTCCAGTCTCTTTTTTTTTTTATGTATTTATACATATTATTGAATCTAATAGCTTTTTAAAATTATCGAGGCAGATGTGCTTATTTATTTTTGTGAATTTGGTTTTGTTGTTGATATATAAAATATAAATATTTTTTTTGTCATACACAATTGATCGCTAGGTGTTAGCTCCTTTTTTTTTTCTTCCAACCATTACCACTCATGGAATTTAACCAAAATAGAGAGTAAGTTAAAAAAAAAAATCTTAATATTTCGTAATAGCTAGTACATGTGTCATTCATTAAGAACTGTATTGATAATTAATGGATCAGAAATTGATGGAGCAAAGCTGAGCCCTTCGATGAGCCCTCGCCTAGAGAAAAATATTCTTAGAAAACACGTTTAAAAACAAGATGGAAAGATCATGGTAAACAGAATAATAAAAATAAAGCATATTCAAGAGAAACATAAAGCACCAATGGATGTAAAGAAGAAGTCTAGAATAGAAATAGTTTGTATAGGAAAATTACTATAGCTAGTAAGAGAAAAGACACTCGACTAGTATCTAATCTACCCTAATTCTCCACCTCTACTCTTTCTTATTTAGGGTCATGTCATCTATGGTCACGTCTTGTCTAATCATCTCGACCCAATTTTTTCGATCTACCTCTACATTTTTGTAGACCCAGCACTACTAACCTTTCACACTTTCTCATCGGAGCATCTAGGCTCCTTCTTTTCACATTTTTTAACCATCGCAACCTCGTTTCTCACATCTAGTCTGTCACTGAGGCTAGTCCTACCTTGTCATGAATGACCTCATTCCTTACCGTATCCATCATAGTGTACTCACACGTTGATCTAAGCATTCGCATCCTTGTCATGTTCATGTGCATGTTTGTAATTGGCCAAAACTCCGCCCAATAGATCGTAACTGATCTAACGACCACTCTATAGAACTTTTCTTGAGCCTTGGTGGTCTCTTTTCGCATCGTACACTGGAAGCGAGTGATATAAACCTAACTATGAAATTGAAATTAACAAGAAAATTAAAGAGATAAAAGTAAGACCCGATTTGATTAATTGATAATTAAGGAAACAAATTAGCAGGTGAGGCCTAATCACCCCCTTAAACACACAATCAAAAGGAACCCTAACTATTTGATCCTCAATTGAATTAGGATTCAATTGCAAACCAAGGAAATTAAGTGCTTAAGCAACATGCTTAACCAATATTTACTCACAATAATTAACATCCAAAAACTACCCTAAAATAAGGAGATAAAGAAGCTTATATAGTGGTTCCTAAAATGGCATAACAATGCCTTAGTTGCCCGTAAAGTGGGCTGCAACAAAGTCATTAGACTAAATATAGATTCGTGACTGTCGTCTCTGCACTATCGCGTCAACACGTGCACTTTCGCTCCACACTAGCAGCCAGGGCTTCGCGATCGTGGCAATGGTCACGCGATCGCGAAGAACTTCTTTTCTTCATCTCTTTTTAGTTTGCACAATCGCGTCTGTAGCCTCGCAATTGCGTTGAACTCTTTCAGCATCTTGAACGATCACGTCTGTGCACTCACGATCGAAATGGTCATTTTCTGGAACTGAAACAGTGAGCTCATAAAATGGCCCTGCACTCTCCAACAACTGTCCCCGCAACTCCAGTTCGGTAAATGCAGGTGCAACTCTTACAACTCCCTCGCTTGGCTTCTCGTGAACGGTTTGCTTGCGAATTGGGTTGCATCAGCGAGCCTCCACTTCATCCAAGCTAATCTTATTCAATGTGTGACATCATTATCAATTTTCTCATTACCTTAAAGGATTTAGCCAGGATATTTAAAGTTTCCTCTCTTTGGAATGACTTGTGAAATCAAGCCTCACTACCTCTGATTCATGAGATGCATTACTAAACTTACGTTCATGTACTCTATTTTCGTACTGCTTAGCCTAAAAACCTTTAGATTCCAGAGTCTGTCTCCATACCTCCAGCTTCTGATTGACTCTGTTGCATGCCGCATCAACAAAAATTATATCATCTGCGAATAACATACACCACGACACCTCCCCTTGGATACTTCATGTCAATTCATCTATCATCAAAGTAAATAAAAATTTGCTAATCGCTGACCCCTGATGTAATCTCATCTCGAGTGCGAAGTACTCTAAGTCTCCTCCTACTGTTCTCACTCGGATCTTGGTTCCATCATATATATCCTTAATCATAAGGTCTCAAACCCACCGAATCTATAAAAGCTTTTGATGGGGTGGTATAGATAATGAAAGGATGGTGCACCATGGTAATTGAGACATTGTTACCGTGCCTAAAATGCAAGGTGGCCTTGGTTTTAGTAAAATCAAATGGAGAAACTTTGCTACCCTTACTAGTTTAAACTACAGGAATTAAAAAGAGCAAAAATAGTCCTTGGGCTAGCATTCTCCGAGTGAAGTATATGTCAAACAGGAAAGATAGTGCAAACATGGTTCTGAAGAATTTTATTTCCTACATCTACAAAAGTGTATGCAAGGCTTGCTTTGTGCAAGACTGGAACTTCTTGAAATAGTGTTGTTGGAGAATATATCAAACTCTGGTCTGATAATTGGATCTCTAGACCTTCGAATTTTCGAACCCTTATCCAGAGCCCCTTGAACAAGTTTGAGGACCATCTATCTCTATCTGACATTTTCAAAAAACTCTTAGTTATTTTCTAGTATATTATTTGTGTTATCTTATGATATTATTCAACGAATCCGCAACACCATTATAGATGATAGCAGCTACTATGCCGATAAACCTTGTGTCGATGTAGTTTTTCTTACCAAATTCACATATGCATCCCACAGTGAAAATATCACCAACATTCCTATCGATCTTAATGGTAATTGGGTGTGGTCTGCCCAAACCTTAAATAAGATTAAGATATCCTCCGGCTTTTTTATGCTAATAAGCTCCCTATAGCTGAGATTCTCTTTGCAGACATATTTGACCTACTTGTAGTTGCATTCTTTGTCCTGCTCCGGTTGAGATCCTTCAGCATCCAATATCAAGTGCATGCGAGCATTTTAACCATATATTTTGTCCAACTTAATATCCATATTGGATGCTCAAAATTTTGGCTTCAAATCAAGCACCTACTTTCACCATGGTTTTAGGTATCTCCTTTCCCACCAACATTTTCATTCTGATTCTTGTTTATAACATCTATATTTTACATCGTTCAAAAGAAAATTTAGACTTAAAAATTAATGACGCAATAGTATCCATTATTAATTCGTTGTATTATCATTGTACGATTTGTTTTCTTCATATTTTTATAGCCCACTGCCCGTGTACGCATAATACAATAAGAAAATGACTTTTTTCTTATTTAGAAAGTTTACATAAAGAAGCAAGTGTATGTAACTAGTGAAATGTAGCGTTCCAGAACCCCACAACTCTTTTTTGGCAGAAAAGGGTCTCTGATTTTCTTTCCCATTTTCTTTTATTTCTAAGTCTGATTAACACTAATCATGGACCAAATTAACACTTTTAAAACTTGAGGGTATTTCTTAAAACATACATAATAATTATTTCAAACCTTGGGAACACCACACCTCACTCATCAGTTAACCCCTTTCCCCTTCCCCGCATGGCTTTTCTTTGCCCCAACTTCACACTTCATCTCCTTTTTCACTCCAAATTCTCTGTGTTTTCAAGGAATCCGACCAGCAAATACAACAAAGTATTTTATATAAAAGGTAAACTATGTCGTTCTCATTTAAACTGTGGTGTAAATGTCGAACCTTGGTTTTAGATTTTAATTTTTTCGTCGATAGTGATTAACGATGATTTGGGTGTTTGTTTTTGTACAAAAGGTGTAATACTGTGTTGAAATTGAATGGCATTATGTGTTTTAATGGGTCAAGTAGTTCCGAACTACAAAGGGGATTTTCAATGTTCAACTGAAATTTTTAGGGTGTTTACATGTTTTGGTTAAATTGTGACGATTTTGAGGGTTTTCTGGGAACCAACACTGCTTTATTTAGTTGCAAATTGAAGTTATTGCTATTATGTGTCTTGATGTTCCGAACACCATAGTTGCTGAAGGTTCTAAACATCTAATAGGATGTTCATGTTTTTCTTCTGTAACTAAATTTAGTATCCCCTTGTTTTGCTTTGCAGAAAAATGGTAAATTTAAGACCGAGAAATAAAGATGAAGATGAGCAGAAGAAGCAGCCTACAAAGACTCCCAAGAAGGCGATTTCTAAGAAAAAGGGCCCTTCGCCGAAGAAGAAACTTGACAAGCCTAGTACTTCAGATTCGGAACGTACTCCAACAGATTTAGAACCTACTCCTAAACGCCCAAGAACTACTAAACCCACTAAAAGAAAATTAGTTGTGGAGAGTGACGAATGTAGCCAAGGAGAAGTAGCAGGTCCACGGAACAAAGGTGATAAACAAGAGGAAAGCCAAAGTCCAGCACCAAGTTACGATCTAAGTAAATGTGGGGAGGATTTGGAGAGGGCTGCAGATGAGGGTGAAAGAAGGGTGGATTTAGATGACGCCGGTATTGATGAACTGTTAAAAAGTGATTTTTTGAGGACTGGAGTGGAAGATGGTGATGGTGAAAAGGAAGAGGAAGATGGTGATGGTGAAAAGGAAGAGGAAGATGGTGGTAAAAAAAATGTAGAGGCTGATGATTTAAGTAGAGAAAAAGGAGAAGAAGTAGAGGGGGAAGCAGATAAAACAAGGAAGAGTCCAAGAAGCAGCAAAAGAAGTAGAAGAGAGGCGGAGGATGTAATTTTAAAAAGCAACTTTCTGAAGGATCATGAAAAAAGAGTTAAAATAGATGGGGAAGCTGTAAATAATGCAGGTGGAAATATTGAAGAGGAAGCAGGTGAAGAGAAGGAAGCTGCTGAAGGAACATCTGGATTGAAACTGGAGGAAGACCAGGTAATAGTTGAATTGAAACGCGTATTGTTCGGAACGCAAGTGTTGATGTTCTACACGACATTTTGTACGTTCCCAACATCAACATTAAGGCTGGTAGCTCTCGTTCGGAACACGATACATGTTGTTCCCAACAGTAGCAACTGTCGTTCAGAACCTCAGCATACTCATGTTCCGAACATTTAATAATTTACTATCATTGTGATTCATTTTATTAATTTTATGCTAAAATTATGTGCAGTATGAAGACGTTGGTCATGCTACTTTCAAGAGTAACGTTGAGGGTCTCTTCAAGACCTTCCTGACCAACAATGAACCTTTTAATGGGAAGATTACTGTTCGTTCTTCGTTGGCTAGGGGTATGATACAGTTCAAGGAGGTACTGAAAAAATTGCAGGTGAGAAGGGGATTTGCCAATAGCTGTTTCGGTCCTTTCTTGCAATTACCGGAATATCCACTGTTTGGCACCAAGTTGGTGCATAACCTCCTCATGCGAAGGATTATTTGCAAGAAGAAGAAAGAGGTTTGGATATCCTTCAATAGATTGCCAGCACGTTTTGGCCTATCCGAGTTTGCACTAATGACAGGGCTAAACTGTGGGCCCTATCCAAGTAAAGAGTACATGGATAAAATGAATGAAAAGGGGAAGGAATTGTGGAAGTTTGTTGTTGATTATTTCCAGGAGAAAAAGAGGAAGGAGAAGGAGAAAGAGATAAAGGGAAAGGAGGAGAAGAAAAAAGAGGAGAAGGAGAAGGGTAGTGGGAAGCGGAAGGGGAAGAAGAAGGAGGAGGAGTCACCCTCAGCCTCACCTTCACCCTCACCCTCACCTTCACCCGCAAAGAGGAAGTTCAACAAGCCCAAAAAACAAAAACAGCCGAAGAAAAAGCAAGCTGTGAAGTCTGGTGACTTGCTTGAGTTGGTATGTTCTAGAACCTGTCCCAAGAAGTGGTATTTAAATCTGTGCATGGCTTGGTTTGTTCATACTATTCTGTGTGCGAGGGATTCCAAATATGGAATAGAGGAATGGGTGGTGTGCTTGTCCGCTGATCTTGCGGCATTCCAGCGTTATCCTTGGGGTAGGTTGAGTTTTGAATTAACAATGGAATATCTGATCAAGCCAATGGAACCTCATGCAGAAGGAAGCCAGACTTACAATCTTTATGGCTTTACA
This sequence comes from Petunia x hybrida, assembly GCA_037355625.1. Lineage (NCBI taxonomy): Eukaryota > Viridiplantae > Streptophyta > Magnoliopsida > Solanales > Solanaceae > Petunia > Petunia x hybrida. The sequence goes on from JBBBVM010000045.1 coordinate 1,210,943, forward strand.
TGGGCATTCATGGCCTGGGCTCATGAAGCCATTCCTGCCTTGAGACCAAAGGATTTGCCAAAAGAAAAAACAATCCCAAGGATCATAAACAGGCTTACTGAAATTTGTGAAAGAGATACGGACAGGTTGTTTGACCAACAAGATGTTCCTGTAAGTATTCCGTTTTCCATATATGTTATGTAATGTTTGGAACAACCTCGTTGTTGCTGAGATATTTCTAATTGATGTTCGGAACATCTTAATGAAGAACCCTCAACTTCTACAGTCAACAATGTTCGGAACATCCTTTTCCGATGTTTTCGAACAACAAGACTTTGTTCCAAACAACATTAAAAGATTCTTAAAATTTAGTTGATATTTATTTAATGTTGTTGGGTATATTAATAGGTTGTTCACCCTTTCCTCATTCCTACCGATGAAGAGCTGGACATGGATTACTTTCTAGACCTCATGCCATTTGATGACTCAGAGGACGACACAATAGATCATTTTTGTAAAGTGTTTGAGGATGCTTGCAGCATTGGCCTTGTTGGTGGCACTACAATTTGTATCTTCAACAACAATCCTGCAACCCCTCCAAGACAAGTGATAGAAATTAAAGCTATGGAAGCCCTAGAAACGACGATGTTTGGAAGTGATGGTGAATACAAGGAAGAGGGAATTGGTGGCCTGCAAGATGTAAATATTGACATTGGAAACAAAGGTGATGGTGATGTAGTTCGCGGTGAGTTTGAAGTTGCCGGTATCACTGAAGTTGGTATAGTGAAGAGGAGCTCCAATTGCAGAGGCTGCAAGTGTGGTGAATGCAGCGGATGGAGGGAAGCAATGGAGCAAAAGATTTTGGCTTACGATCAAAAGATGGTTGCTTATGATGAAAAGATCGTGGCTTATGAGAAAAGGATGGTGGCTTATGAGCAACAGATCGTGCCTTACGAGACAAAGGATGGTTCTTCTGAGCAAATCAAAGGTGATTCTTCTGGTGGTGATGGATTCGACATCCCCAAATGTAGCAGTTGCAATTGCAAAGAGTGCGACGATTGGCGTAAAGGCATGGTGATGGAGATGGCGGCTGTGAAGGAGACGATTGAGCAGTTGAAGCACAAAACAATTGTAAAACCTGCAAAGGCTGTGAAATCACCACAAACAGAAGAGGAGAAGAAGCAGGAAGAAGTTTGGCCTAGTCTGAAAGTGGATATTTACAAGCCATTGAAGCGGAAAAAAGTTATGGCCTTGACCGCATTTATGAAAAAGAGGAAGAAACAAAAAGATGTTTTTCTTGGAATGCCGATGAATTACCTAGATTTCAAAGAACTGATGGACAAGACTGTGTGGCTGTGGGACATTGTAAGTTTATTTTAGAATGATTTTCTGAACTTCACATTGTTGTAGGGAACATTCTAACTGTGTTCGGAACATCATTAGTATGCTTGGATCAACAAAAGCATTTCTAGCTTCTCATAGATTTATAGAACATCACACAGTCGTTCCGAACATGGAATGATGTTCGGAAAGACAGACATTTCCTTCACTCACTTATACTCCAATTATTATTTGTCTCTCTTATATGTTCTGCAGTATGTTGAAGCTGTGTTGACAATGATGCGGGAGAGGCATTTGAATTACCCCTATCATTACGATCAAAGTGACCTCATTCTGGATATGGCATTCTTGACAATGATGAAAAAACGCTACTACCAACTGGAAAAAGATGCGCAGGATGATAAGATACCGCTGGATGAGGCGTTGAATGCGTATAAGTTTGATGAGGAGTATCTGAAGTATGCACATGGAGAGCTACCCTACCCAGGGGGTAGGTGTTGGGCTGGTGCTAAGAGGATCTTCGCCGTCTTCAACATCAACGACAATCACTACGTGTTGGTGGTGTTTGACATGGTTGAAGCGAAGGTTTGGGTGTATGATTGCAATCATGGTGTTAATGATGATGAAAATTTCTTGCCAATAATTGTTCCCATTCTGTACATGTTCCCGATCTATGTCAGAAATTCTAAGCTATTCAAAGAATTGGATCCGATGTGTAATAAAGGAGACATGTGGTTGTTCGAGAGAGTGCCAAGATCACTTTGTCCACAAAATCTAACAGGGCAATCCTGTGGAGTGTTCGCGTTGATGTACATTGAGCATCTCATTACAAACACCTCCATGGGCAAAATTAATGACAATGAGGCTGATCGGTGGAGGCGACGTTTAGCCGTTTATATTTACGACGGCAAAATGAAGCCTTGATTTGGGGAATATGTAATATTTGGATAATCTTTTAACTTTTTTTTGGTAATGTAATTAGGTATGGATGACTTTTATTTTATTAGCCAAGTAACAAGTAACACTTAACAGTAACAGCTTTTGATGTGCTTAAATATTAAATATTGACGATTATTACACAGTTCCAGAACGACATCAATCTGTTCCTGAAATGCAAAGTGATGTTCCAAACATCTGCAACATTTAATTAAGTTTACCCTGGAATGTGAATGTGAACTCGATGCTCCACTTATAGGTGCTCCCCTTGTGAATGTGAAGAAAGGGGCAATCGACGAGTCTATTGGGAAGGGCTTTATCGAAAGTGACTTTTGATGAAACTCGTAACCGTTATGTACTACTCAAACGAGCGCAACAGATAATATTGTAACTGCTGTACCTTTTAGATTTTAACATGATGTTCGGAACATTATTAAATATCGTTCGGTATACTGTGCTTATTTTAATTATAGATAGATTAGTTTTTTAAGAAAAAGAACAGAGCATATCAAGTGCTCATCAATTATATGGAACAAGATATATATGTTTTGCGCGGAATAACGATGTTCCAAACGATATACTCTAATTGTATAAAGGTTAATAATGTTCCAGAATGACACAAAACCTTTCTGAACGGCGTCATGGAGTTCTGAACTAGATAAAAGTAATTTCCATTGATAATCATTGTAGAGCTTTACAAAATAGAATGCTAGTTATATTAGCATTCAAATGGAGAAACTGCACATCACTGTCAGTGCTTTACAAAAGGAATGCTACTTATACTAGCATTCTACCAAAAGATACTAGATTATAAAGATTCAAAAAGAAATATATAATAACATTAATAGGAACATCCAAATCTAGCGTGAAGGAGAGGAGTAGAAGTCAAGGTAATGGATCCCCTTATCAGCAAGCAGCCCTTTGAGCATTCTTGTGATCCTACGCCTTTCCTTCGCCATCTTTCTGACGTCCTTTTTGTAGTCATGTAGGAATCCCTCAAACTGGAACTTCCAACCCCACACTTCTGCCCTTAGTTGTTCCAATATGTCAATAGCCCTTTCAGTTTGTGATTCGTCTGCAAATGATAATGCCCTAGAGGTGGAGGCTATATTAGCCGTGGAGGCACCTCTAGCCGTGGAGGCTCCTCTGGCCGTGGAGGCTCCTCTGGCCGTGGAGGCTCCTCTAGCCGTGGAGGATCCTCTTGCTCCTCTTGTTCGTGGTTGACGTGCCATTTTTGAAGATGAATAGTTTGTGATTCCTTGAATTGTAAGTTGATGAATATGGATTGAAATGCTTTGAGCCGTTGGGTATTTATAGAAGTTGAGAGAGGCAACCGAAACGTTTGTAGCCATTTCGTGTATTGGTATTTGAGCGGGTTGTATTGCAGCCGTTTCTGTATTTCAAATTTTGAACGGGTTCCGAACGTCAGCCTATATTAGTGTAATTGGTGTAACGTATCCACGAAATGATGTTCCGAACCTCATTTCGACCTACCTGCAGACCTAGTCTAGTTTACGAAATGATGTTCACCTGGTCTAGTCTACGAAATGATGTTCCGCACATCATTTCGGCCTACCTGCAAACCAAGTCTAGTCTACTACTCTAGATGATAGGTGTATTGGTATTTGGAAATTGTATTGTAGCCTTTTTTGAATTTCAAATATTGAATCTCTTGTTCGGAACGGCAGTGTACATAAGTATAATTCGCGTAACATATCTTTTACACGATGTTCCGAACATCATTTCGATCTAGCCCAATGTCGTGATAGATTATTACATTGGGCGCGTGAACAACATTTATTTACCAACGGTAATAAAAATACACCACCCAACACATTATATATGCGTTCATTATTTGTAAAACAAGTTTACACAATTACATCAAACATCCAGATGTGAAGAGTGTGATGAAGATAGCAACAATAGAAGTTCGCGCTCGGAACATCGCATGAACGCGACAAACTTCCCGTTGATGTTCGAAACATCGTTATATGTATGGATCATCATAACAAGTATAGTTTATTATTTATAGTGATAGTGATCGTCATTTGTCACCCTATCAAGTATAGTGGGTCATTTCTAGTTAAAATGACCATCATTTGACACTCTTACAGGTATGTTGGGTCATTTCTAGATTATAAGGATCATCATTTGTCTGTCGAACAACTCTAGTTGGCCATTTCTACACATAATGGTCATCATAATGCACCCTTACAGGTATCTTGGATCATTTTTAGGTATAATGATCATCCTTCATCACTCTTACAAGTATAGTTGGTCATTTATTATATGTATGGATCATCATTTCTCCCTATACCAAGTATAGTTGGTCATTTATAGTGATAGTGATCATCATTTTTCACTCTTACAAGTGTAGTTGTTCATTTATTATCATATTGATAATCATTTTCCACTCTTACAAGTATTGTTGGGTCCTGCCTAGTCATAATGATCGTCATTTCCCACTCTAACGACTCTACTTGTCCATTTCTACTCATAAGGATAACCATTTGTCCCACAAACTACTCTAAGTGGTCTTTGTGATGAAAGTGGATGAATTTATCGCTCTTACAGGTATATTGGGTCCTTTGTAGGTATATAATGATCATAGTTTGTCACTCGAACCACTCTAGATGTGAAGAGTGTGATGAAGATAGCAACAATAGAAGTTCGCGCTCGGAACATCGCATGAACGCGACAAACTTCCCGTTGATGTTCGAAACATCGTTATATATATGGATCATCATTTCTCCCGAAGATAACAACATTAACAATTGTGCGATCCGAACGGCTGTTTAATGTGACGAACATAATGGTGGAGTTCCGAACATTTGTTTTCATTCTGGATATTTGGACGTGGATAATGTTAATGATCATCAGTTATATCTGGAACATAACAGTTGCGTTCCGAACATTTGTTTTCATGATGGAACACACCTATTATGTTCCGAACGTGTTGTATGATTTTATTAAGTTTTCCAGAAATGGAGTAGGCCAAGTTGTCGTTTGGAACATCGTTTTTAATATCCTAAACGACAGTTGATGTGTTGCGAACTATAAGCAAACAGGATGGTTTGGAGACAGTTTAACAGTACTAATTAAAGACCTTCATAATAATATTAATTGAACAGAGATACAAAAGCATATTCATAAACAGTAGAACTACTTAAACATCTAATATATAATAGCGTCTTCGTTATTGTTTGGATCTCCACCGAATTGATTTTGCAAAATCCTCTCAATCCGATCTATCTGCAATTGCATCTGCTCAAGTTTTGTCTCGAGTGTTTGAATGGACCTCTCACAATTATCTGCTACCTCTTTGATGTCAACAACTTCATAATGCACGTCTAGCAGTCTTATGGGAAGCGACTTGTTTGGAGGCTCTCGGACTCGGTGGTACTTATTCCATGGATCGTTTAATGCGTTATTGGCCATCTGCATGAAAAGTTGTTTAAAATTTAGAAAAGAATCAAAGTGGATAGTTATGTTTAAGGAAATATAAACAGATTAGATGGAGAAATCGTTTTAGAAAAAAGGCAGAAAATATGGAAAACTTGAGTACCTCAACTTGTTCTTCCTTGATATAGAAACTAGTGAAAACTGAACGTAATACTTGGTTAATGCGAAATGAATTGTGAATTGAGTGTTCATCAAAGTGGAGGTATTTATAGATGTTTTGAAGCAAATGAAGGGACGCATATTTACAAGTGTCAATGTGTTTTTTGACGTGACTGTTGCAGCAACCAACTTGTATTTTAGCCGTTTAGTGTATTGGTATTTGCGTTCCCAACTGTTCATTGTAGCCGTTTGTGTGTTTTAAATTTTGAATAGCTTGTTCGGAACGTCACGTATAAAAGTATAATATAATATCATCGTCACGAGGTTCCGAACATTTCCTATAAGGTAGCACTTGGTAAACGCTACGACTGTTCCTAACATGACTCACACGTTCAGAACTCCGATAATGAGTTCGGAACATCATCGGAAAATAAATATTCCTATAATGTTCTGAACATATATATTATGTTCGGAGAGCGCAATGTGACGTTTGGAACATATTGAAAGCAGACAGTAATATTACCTGTTTCCTGGGAAATATAATCTGCTCCATCTATGATAGCCAACAACATTTTCAAGATAATCCGCTACCCTCCAATCAATAGCCCTGATCTCATTCATAGCATCATTGAATTCCTCTACCCTGTATGCCTTTGCTGCAGTGTAGTATTTATGAAGACTGAATCCAAACTGAAACTTTGTTCGGATGCTTTCACCAAGGTGCCACATGCAAACTCCATAGTGTGCAGAAGGAAACACTTGGGCGACCATTTTCGAGATGCTCGGATGTCTATCCGAAACTATGCACAACTCTTCACTATCTGAAACTATGCAGCGTAATTGTTCGAAAAACTACTCATATGAGGCGTCGCACTCTTTGTCTACAACAGAAAAAGCAACAGGGAATACGTGACTCATTGCATCCTGAGCAACAGCAGACAGCAAGACCCCTCCATACTCGCCAGACAAATGTGTACCGTCAACGGCTAGGACTTTTCTCACGTAAGTAAATCCCCTGATCCACGCTCCATAAGAGAGAAAAAAATACAAGAACTTCCCTGTGCTAGAAAGCCTCAAATCTGTCTTGGTTCCTGGATTCTTGCTCCTAACCATATAAGCATAAGCATCAAGAATTTCAATACCTTTCGCATGTGTTCCCCGTGTCAAAGATTTTGCAAATTGACAGCCCCTAAGACACTTCTAGTAGCTAACCTTACAACCAAAATCGTTGTTAAGGGACTCCGTGACAGCTTTTGTGGTTGGACCTTTTCCCATTAAATATTTACCTTTCATGAACTCACCAATTATCCGGGCAGAGGCGTGTGAATTATGACTGGAATGATGTTGGACACCGCATGTGTGCATGTTATTGTAAACGCTAATGTAGAACCTATCATTACTTTTATACCTCATTGCCCTTAACCACCATTTGCATTTCACATCTAAACATCTAGCATTAAAAATCTTTGCAGTATTCTTCAATGGTTTGTAATTAAAACGATGTTTAACTGCTGCAATCTTCAATTTGGTGACCATTTCTTTCTTATTGGGGAAAGTCATACCTTTTTCAAAACCTGTGCCATCAACGAAGTGAAATATCGGCTCGCTGCTTTGTGTTGGAAACACAGGGGTATAAATGGCAGGATGTTCCTCTACATATTTGTCTTCTACTTCTTCTTCTTTTTCTTCATCTACATCTACGCCTGCTCTGTTTTTTTCTACCCCTCCTCCTCTGTCTTCTTCTGCTACTTCTTCATGTAAGTCATCCAATCACTGACTAAAATCATGCCCTCCACTATTTGGCATTTCTTGGTCATTAGAACCAACACATTCCTCCGTCGTTGAAACCACAATTACCCTTAGTGTGGGCCTAGCACCATTACGATCAACGTCAGCCATATAAAGGCGTACATCATCATCGTTTCTTATTGTAACGGGAGGAGTCTTTTGATTTGCGGCAACACTCAGCATGTAAGTAATGCAAATATCCCTCGGATTGTCTCTTATCCCCCAACTTCCGATGATTTTGTTAAGTAGAACATCATACGTAACATCTCTAGGCACAAGAATAGGTCTTGACTCTTTAACCTTCGGAACCCAAGCATAACATTTAGAACGCTCCACCCATTCACCTTGATAATTAACTCCCAATATAACCTCACCCATCGATGGTCACCTGCAATAAATTGGAATGACCAACTATTAGTATTACTAATATTTATACAGTATGTTTCCAAACCTCCATGTTCTCGTTTGGAACATCTTCCTGACGTTCTGAACATCAGATTACAGTTTTTCATTGCTCGATGAAAGATGTTCCGAACCTCAGTATTGCTCGTTTGGAACATCTAATAAAGACGTTCTGAACATCACCTTACACTTTTTCGATGCTTAATGCAAGATGTTCCAAACTTCAACAGAACGCTCAAACATCCTACAGAATGTTCCCAACATTATCTGTGAAAATTCCAATAATATACATACGCCGCGTAAAACGCTAGCGATATGTTTGGAATTACAATTACGGCCATAGGAAAGTCGAAATGGTGTTTGGAATTTCACGCAGATTGTTCGGAGGAACTGAATCCGTAACAACCCCGAATCAACAAAAACAACAAAAAACATGTTCGAAAATTTAGTACACTTACCGGAGATAACTGGATTGATACGATTAAAATTGGAGGAACAAGATTTCTCTTTTAATGGATAAGAAACGACGACCAGATTTACCGAAATTCCGTATAACCCAAATGTGGGGGATCTCAGCTTGTATTGCCTAAAACTGGAAAGGATATTCAAGATAATAAGCTCAGCAGCTATGGTGGAATGGGTATTATTTCGAAATACGAAAGGAAGCTCAGCAGCTATGGTGGAGCTTTGGGCGGGAATAGAATGTGGAAAAATGGAGGGAAAACGGGGGAGAGGAGAGAGGGAAAGCAGCTAGGGAATGGCCAAATTTGGCAAAAAACTACTTTATATACATGGACTATTGTGCAACTTACAAAACATTGGGGTGAGAATGTTACATAGTTAATAACACTAATTAAATGAGGACCCTAGAATTCATGTTTAAAACTTGAGTCTTTTTCCACACAAAAAAGACTTGGGGAGACCTGCCATGCCAATCCCCCATGTAACTATCTACTTCCTTGTTTTGCTGCATACACTGTGTGAAAATTAACAGTCATGTCTATCATTATAAGATTAGTACTACTCAATCCACCAATTAGTATTAAGCAGCCTTACTTTAAATCACTTTCAAAACCTTTCACTCCTAACTATAGAGACAAGACTACTAGAAAAGAAATTACACAAAGGAACATCATCAAAGCCCAGTCTTACGAATGTTTAGGAAACAAATAAAAGACCAAAACCAGAAAGAAAATAGGGATGAATCATTTTTTCTCGAACTTTATCTCAAAACATTGTTTAATATAATGTTTTTTTATATTACCTTGGTGTGCAAACATTGACAGTCATGTCTATCATTACTCCTATAAGTTACTACTAAATCCACCGGTTAGTAATTAGTACTAGTATCAAGTAGCCTTACTTGAAATCACTTTCAAAACTTTTCACTCCTAACTATAGAGGGTTTTGTGGGTGAGAGGGACTTTCTAGTCTCTTAAATAAGAAAAGGGGACAAAGTCTTTAAGAATTGGGTGAGGGGGACACTTTTAAAATTAATACTAATGACTAATATTTTAAAAGCCCCCAAGTTTTTTTATTTACACAAAGCCCCCACCTTCTCATCTCTCCTCTCCAGCCCCCACCCCCATCCGACCCCCCCCCACCCCTCTGCCCATCCATCACCACCCTCCACCACTCTCCACTACCACCTTCTACCACCACCTTCTACCAGCTTCCACCACTCACCGCTACATCCAACCACCCTCCACAATCTACCGCCACCTCCTACCACCCTCCACCACCTACAACCACCTTCTACCACCCTGCACCACCACCCCACCACCCATCACCACTTTAATTAAAAGATATGTACACATCAGTCGAGATGTGTACACATATTATTATATGTGTACACATATATTATATGTGTACACATCTATCGTAATATGTGTACACATCTGTACACATATATTATATGTGTACACATCTATCGTAATATGTGTACACATATAATAATATGTGTACACATCTACCAAGATGTGTACACATATATTATATGTGTACACGTCTGACGAGATGCGTACATATTTTTTCTAAACGTTTAATCATCTTCAAAATTGTTTATACATATAGAAAATATTTTTACATATCTGAAAAAATATGTAAAATGATTAGAACTAAAAAAATATGAAAATTTATGAAACGGGGATGAAGAAGAACGAAGAAAAAATAAAATGAATACGAAGAGGAAAAAAGAAAATGGAGACGAAGAAGAACAAGAAGAAAGAAAAATAATAAGGATGATGGTGAAATAAAATTTGAAAGGAAATTTAGAAGAAAGAAGGAGAAGGAAGAAGAAAAAGAGAGAGAAAGAAGAAAGAGAGAAATAAAAGTGAAATGATTTGAATAGATGAGAAAGTAGAAGTAGGTGGGAAGGAGGGAAAATTTAAAATTTGAATTTTGGGGCGTTTTTGTAATTTTCGAAAGTTTTTTTTCTGGCCACAAGTTTTAAATGTTATAATTTGACCCTCACTTAAGTTAATTAATTATTTGTCCCCTTTTCTTATTTTGAAACTTAAGAGGACCCTATGCCTCTTTTTTCACTAGAGACAAGACTACTAAAAAAGAAATTATACAAAGGGCACATCATCAAAGCCCAGTCTTACGAATGTTAAGGAAACGAATAAAAGGTCTAAACAGAAAGAAAATTAAATAGGGATGCATGATTCATTTTCACGAACTTTCTTGGGTTTTGTGGGTGAGAGGGACTTTCTAGTCTCTTAAATAAGAAAAGGGGACAAAGTCTTTAAGAATTGGGTGAGGGGGACACTTTTAAAATTAATACTAATGACTAATATTTTAAAAGCCCCCAAGTTTTTTTATTTGCACAAAGCCCCCCACCTTCTCATCTCCCCTCCCCAGCCCCCCAGCCTCCAGTTGGACCCCCACCCCCATCACCCCCACCCCTCTGCCCATCCACCACTCCACCGCCACCCTCCACCACTCTCCACCGCCACCTTCTACCACACACCACCACCTTCTACCACCCTCCACCACTCACCGCCATCTCCTACCACCCACCACTATCTTCTACGACCCTCCACCACCAACCACCACCTTCTACCACCCTCCACCACCACCCCACCATCATCCACCACTCTAATAAAATGATGTGTACACATCAGTCGAGATGTGTACACATATAATATATGTGTACACATATTTATTATATGTGTACACATATTAAACACATATAATAATATGTGTACACATCAGTCGAAATGTGTACACATATAATATATGTGTACACATCTCAACTGATGTGTACACATCTTTTCCAGCCGTGAAAATATTTTCAAAATTATATAAGCATATAAAAAATATTTTTAGACATTCGAAAATATGTGTAAAATTACTAGAATTAAAAAAAATATGAAAAAGAATGAAACGGGGACAAAGAAGAAGAAAAAGGAGAAGAACGAAAAAAATTAAATGAATACTAAGAAGAGAAGAAATAGAGACGAAAATGAAGAAAGAAAAATAACAAGAATGGTAAAGAAATAAAATTTGAAAAGAAAGCTAGAAGAAAGAAGGAGAAGGAAGAAGAAAAAAGAGGGAGAAAGAAGAAAGAGAGAGAAATAAAAGTGTAAAATGATTTGAATAGGTGATAAAGTAAAAGTAGGTGGGAGGGAGGGAAAATGAAATGTTTGAAATTTTTTGAATTGTGGGCCTTTTTTGTAAATTTCGGAAATATTTTTCATACCCATAAGTTTTAACTATTACAATTCGGCCCTCACTTAAGTTAATTAATTTTTTGTCCCCTTTTCTTTATTTGAAACTTGAGAGGACCCTATGCCTCTTTTTTCACAACTTTCTTTTGGTTTATCTCAAAAGCATTGTTTAATATAATGTTTAATTTTTATGCTGTGCACTAATTGATAAAAGTACATAAACTCGTTTATATAAATTGTTCAGTATTACAAATACAGAAAAAGAATAGTATGTTAACTAATGAAGATGGACGAGTTTCAGTAGAATGAAGTCTGGTCGCCGGCGGTCGGTGTCTGGTTTGTGACAAATATATTACAGCTGAGATCATTTGGATTGAACAATTTCAGAAGGTAAAACATTTGTAGCCATCATGTCCAATTCACCTGTTGAAGATTATATCGATTATACTTTAGTCGGATACTCGGATAGTCGGATGTACAATGGTTAGTAATCAACTACTCCCACCGTCCCAATTTATGTGGCACCATTTCTTTTTTTGTTTGTTCCAAAATAAGTGGTACCTTTCCTTATTTGACAGCTATTTAACGCATCATCTCTATTTTACCCTTGTTGGAACCTACATACTTTTAAACCTACCAACAACTTTTTTATTACTCAAATCTTCTCTCTCTTACTTTTTCAAGGGTAAAATTGATACTTAACAAGGTCAACCTCTATTTTCGTAAACTCCGTGCCCGGTCAAATTGTGCCACATAAATTGGGACGGAAGGAGTATAATAATTAAGATATTTTCTTATTGAGATGAATGTTGCTTTGGTAATAAAATGCTTTAATATTCCAAGAAAATAAAAATTATTTTTAGTAAAACATGTAAATACATTGTCAGGTGAAACGTTGGCTCTACCTCTTGGGTAAAGATGTGTACTCGAACTAAAAGTCTGAGCTAAAGCTGAAAGAGGAGAATAAAGTTTCTTTTTTGCACGAAAATCATGAATATCAGCATTTTCCTGAGATTGTAAAGTACCCTATTCATAACTCTTCAGGATATTGACGGTTTCTAATCATTTCTTTCTACATCTTTTGCCAAATTGGTTTGGTTTAGAGTCTTTAGACTTTAGAGGGCCTAAAAAGAAATATCTGTAATTGAAAGTTGCATAGAAAGTAAATTAATTCTGTACTATTCCAAACCAGGCGCAAGAAATATCTAATGAATTTACGGACTCGGTGACAGGTTTCAAACCTCTGTTGTTTTCATTTCTGCTTTTCCTAATTGTAGATCATCGAGGAAGGTAAAAGTTTAAATTTTAATGCTGCAAACATAATTTTAACGTCTACAGATATACAAAGTTTCTTTCATAAATAACAAGTCCAACATTAATATACACATAGAAGCTATGACCGTTGACAAGTCGCTACTCACTAGGCTGCAAAACTATCACAAATGGGGGCTAAAAGTCGTTGTTTGGACTACTCATAGTCCTATTGTACTATCGCACAAAAATACGAATATGCGTAAATATAAAGCTTAGTTATGAAAGAAGTCTCAGATGATAAGACTGAATCTCATAAATGTTCTGAAAGAATCTTAAATGCTGAACCTCATTATCCCACAATAAAATATTACCCACACCGAATATTTATACCTGACTAATAAGTAAATGTCAGATGTCCTTTTATTTAACTACAACTATTATTAATTAATTATAGTTAACCATGTATTTTGCATAACTTAAATGTTAACATAAAATATTTAACAATCTTAGTTTGCTAACTCACCGATCATTAACGTCAAGTCAACTGATGAGCTTTTGATTTCCAGTAACAAAATCCCAATTAAAGTTCCTTTCCTTGTTACAAGCTTGTGTTCTAACTTAATAATGCTAACATTTTTTGTCTTTAAAATATTCAGATATATCTTGGCCATATAATTTACTTCCTTTTCCGGTAACAAAACTTATATGTTATAATTTCTCATTCTGATATAGACATTTCCTTTCTTCGTTAAACTAATGAGTAATAACTCCCCAATTGTTTGCAAAATTTGTCTCTAATGATATACTATCAATTGAAATTTTGATAAGAGCGCAACTTTGAATCTTTAATTATGTTAATGGTTGCTAAAGCAATCAGGTGGTTTTCTAAAAATTAAGAACGACGAATTACTTCATAAGTAAAGAATGATGCACGATTTCTGAATCTAAGCTAGAAGCTAGACTAAGGATGAAAAGAATTTAAAAGAGACGGTGCTTATGCGTAAACCTACTGTTAGATGATAAAGATTTTTTATTTATTAACTAAAAGAAAATAAGACTCTTAATGGAGCTTAGTTTACCTTTTATGATTAACTTAGCCCTAGGTGTAAACATGGGTAAGTTTTTACCCCTATCCGATGTTAAAATTGTACAACATCAGTCCCAAGTTTTTAGCTTAGATTATTATCTGTTATTTTCAGTCACAGTTGTATTTCCTAGTTTCTAGAATTGCAGTTCCTGATTTCCAGTGGAGTTTGTTAAGGGAATCTTGTTAGTGATTTAGTGGGATTAGGATTATGGATTCAAGTCAACGTTAGTTTTCTTTGTAAGCCTATATAAGGCTATTAAGCAGATCGAATAAATATCCAACTTTCTGCACAAGTATCATTCTTCCTCTAATTACTCTTTTAATTATTGAGCTGACTATTTTGTTAAGTTCTACATTGGGTATCAGAGCCAGCACAATGAATGATCTTCAAGTAGTTGGCGGAATTAAAAAGCTCAATAACCAGAATTACTCCCTCTGTTTCAGAATGGATGAACCTTTTCACTTTTCGAGAGTCAAATTGGATGAACTTTGACCAATAATTTAAGATGATTTTTTTCATTATATTGATATGCGAAGAGTTGCATGTTATAGTACTTTTCGTATAGTTTTTGAATATGCAAATTTTTATTTGAAAATATTAATTTAATATAATCTAATTTAAGTTCAAAGTTAGTCAAATTGACTTTCAAAAAGTGAAAAGATTCATCCTTTTTGAAACGGAGGGAGTACAATACATGGGCAACCTGTATGATGTCTTATATGCAGGGTCAAGATCTTTGGAGGTTGTTAACGAAACTGAAGTTATACAACCAGAGGTAGAGGATGCGAATGTAGTCTTGTGGAAGTGGAAAATCAAAGCAGGCAAAGCTTTGTTTGCTCTCAAAACAACAATTGAAGAAGAGGTGCTGGAGCATGTTCATGATGCCAAAACACCAAAAGAAGCATGGGACATACTTGTTGCATTTTTCTCAAAGAAGAATGACGCAAGGCTTCAACTTTTAGAGAATGAGCTTTTATCAACAGCTCAAGGTGACAAGATGATTGCCCAATACTTCCACAAAGTGAAGTCGATATGCCCTGAAATACTTGAGTTGGATCCAACAGCTCCAATTAGTGAAACCAGGATGAAGAGGATAATTATTCATGGTTTGAGAGCTGAATACAGAGGATTTGCTGCAGCAGTACATGGATGGCCTAATCAGCCATTACTTGTTGAGTTTGAAAATTTGCTCGCTGGTCAAGAAGCCATGGCGAAGCAAATGGCAGGTGCTTTGGTGAAGAATGAAGAAGTAGCACTCTACACCAATAAAAGGCATGCTGCTAGTGGACCTAAAAAGAATAATTTTCATGGAGATGGAATTTCTCGCTCAATGGGAAATTTGAAGAATCACGGGAACAACAAAAAATTTGAAGGGAAATGTTACAATTGTGGGAAGAAGGGTCATATGGCAAAAGACTGCTGGTTCGAGAAGAAATTTAATGAAAGGAATTATTCTAGTGAAGGGAAGTGTCACAACTGTGGGAAGAAAGGTCATAAGGGAAAAGATTACTGGTTTAAGAAAAAATCTGTTGAAAGTAATGCTGCTACATCAAATTCAAATGAGAAAAGTGAAGATAATTGGGATGCTGAAGCATTTTTCGCCATAGAAGAGGAGGATTTAGCACTCACAGCAATAATGTCCGAATTAGTTGATCATGAAAATGATTGGATCGTTGATTCAGGTTGTGCAAATCATATGACAGGTGATAAAGAAAAGTTGCAGAACTTGACAGCATACTACGAAAGTCGTGTTGTGGTGACAACAAATAATTCTAGGTCGCCGATAGCTCACATTGATAAGATGGTAGTATCTCCCCCAACAAGGTGCCAAGAAAATGTCACTTCAAAATGTTTATCATGTTCCAGGTATGAAGAAAAATCTGCTTTCAGTATCACAATTAACATCATATGGCAACTATGTCTTGTTAGGTCCTTATGATGTGAAGGTGTACGTGATCTCAAGAACTTAGAAAACCCAATATGAAAGGGCGAATGTTAGAGTCAGTTTATGTGATGTCTGTAGAGTCAGGGTATGTAGGAAAGACGAGAAAGAACGAGACTGCAGATTTGTGGCATATGCGATTGGGTCATGTGATATATTCCAAGCTAAGTGTGATGATGAAAAAGCCAATGATAAAGGGACTTCCTCAACTTGAAGTTAGAGAAGACATTGTTTGTGCGGGGTGCCAATACGGTAAAGCTCATCAGTCGTTGTTTGAAGAGTCCAAATACAAAGCTGATGAACCATTACAATTAATACACTCTGATGTGTTTGGACTAGTCAAGCAATTATGAATTAGTGGAATGAAATACATGGTGACTTTCATTGATGATTTCTCGAGGTATGTCTGGATTTTCTTTATGATGGAAAAATATGATTATGAAACGACCTTAAGTAGTCGCTTTGGGAATTAGAACCCTGATTGACGTGCTGTCAATTTTAAAAACTTCGTAAGGACCATCTTGATTTATCTGTAAAATTTGAGCTAAATTAGACCTCGTTTAGTAGGCATCGGAAGAAGGTTTCAGTTTTTGTTGGCTGTAAATCGTAAAAAAAGAGGTTTTCGAGCATAATGTTGGCGAATAAGCTCCGATTCAAAATCTGAAAGCGTCGCTAGGTTTGTATGGTCATTTATGACATATGTGAATTTTTGAAGTGAGCTTCGAGGTTGTTCGGTTGATTTCGGCTAAAGTTCCGAAATAATTTATAATTTGGTCCTTTTTCCTTTTAATTTATATCTGGAGTTTCAGGAGTCCAATTTGAGATTTTCCTTGACGAGTATGTTACATATATTTTGTATAACTTACTTGAAAAATTTGGGATCATTTCGACTTCTCTAGGGTTCCATTTTAATTTTAATCGTCGTAGCAAATTTATTTTTAAAAAAAAAACAAATTACAAGGTCGGTTCGCTAAGGGATTAATCCCTTAGCAGCAGCAAGTCACAATATAGAGAGGCAGAAACATACGAACACATACAAAAAAGAAAGGCTAGAAAAGAAAGAGGAAAAAAAGAAAAAGAGGTGGAAAAAATAGTGGAATTTCTACCCCAAATCTCCAGGTAATGATGTTAACTCATTATCTTAGCTTATTACGTGTGTTTGAATAAATTTTTACGGTAAAAATAGGAAAATTAGACATCGCCCTAATGACTTAAATTGATAGTTTAGAGGGTCAATTGGGCCCTGATGATGAAAATGATTATATATTCGTACTCAGTGAATTATTCGCAATATATAAATGTAATTTATTTAGGGTTTGGTTATGTGACTTTGAACCCTATACATAGGCCTGGCCTGTGTATTGTGTATGCGAATATGGTATCAGGTTTCTAACTGGATTGCCCTAAGACATAAGGAATGAAGCCTTTAGCTTTATTTGATATAATTTTTCTACTTATTGAATAGAGCGTGATCGTTTGGCAGTTAATCCAAGAGAAAAAGGCAGTTGTTGAGTAGCAGGGCTAGCTTTGGATATATAGTAAGTGATGATATCCATTTCTTCGGAGGCATTTGGCCTCGTTGATTTTCTACCACGTGTTCTTTAAGTGTGTAGCTGCCGATAGGCGTGCTCATTACGCCTTAGCTTTGAATTTACGTCATATATTATATATCATGTCATGTTACTGGTATTGCATTAAGTATCTGAGCATTGTACTCGGGCTGTCATTATTGCATATACTTCCCGGTAATTGATGAGAGTCCCGAGCCGGTAAAGGGTCATTATCGCATATACTTCCCGGTAATCGATGAGAGTCCCGAGCCGGTGAAGGGTCATTAGTGCATATACTTCCCGGTACTCGATGAGAGTCCCGGCGCCGGTGAAAGGTTATTATTGTATATATCTTCTGGTAGACGATGAGAGTTTCGCGCCGGAGATAGGTTTCGGGCACATGTGACCCCATTGCATCATGATACATCATTGCATATCTTTATATGCATTTTTTAGTTGTATAAATTTATTGCATTAATTATCTGTGAATGATTTATCTGGTTGACTGCTATGGCTTCTGTTTCCCTGACTAGAGTATCTATTTTTCGAGGTTGCTAGTTTGTCCTCACTTATTGAGTCCTTATGACTCACCCCCTATTTGTTCTTGTGTTTTCTTTTCGTTCGGCAGATTCTGCTCCAAGACCCAGCCAGTTGCGTCATGATTGAGGAGTAGTATATTTTCAGCTGTCTACGGTGAGCCATCTTGTTCATTGGGGCCACCAACTTTAGATATCATAGTTCTCCTTACTTTTGCTCCCTTTGGGAGGTGTGTATATCTTTTGGCCTTCTTAGATGTCTGATCTGGAAACCTTTAAACCTGTGTATTCTGGGTAGTTATTTGTATTGTCCAGACAGTTTGTATATATGTCTATCCTTGAGAGTTATTTTATGTTGTTAAGGTCATGTTTAATTTTTTTTTCAAGGTAATTTTGCGCCGTTTATATTGATTCAGTCAACAGGGTCCGCCGACAGGTCTAGGGTAAGTGGTCGGGTGCCTGCACGGCCTAGCCGAAAATGCGGGTCGTATCAGTTGGTATCAGAGCCCGGTTTAGCGTCTTTCCAGATCATGACAGTGTCTAATAGAGTCTCGCTGATCGGGCGGAGACGTCCGTACCTATCTACGAGAGGCTATGGTGGCATTTAGGCAGTTTTATTTCTTTCTTTCCCTGTCGTGCATGAGTCTTCTTATCTGAAATTAAATATTTTTAATTTTCTGCAGTAAATGGTGAGAACGCGCGAATGTTCAGCGAGAGGTGGAGGAGCCACTGGTCGCCCCTATGCCTGCTGCTCCGTGAGGTGGTGGTGTTGGCCGCGGTAGAGGTCGTGGTCGAGGTAGAGGTAGAGTTTCCCGAGCCGCAAGGATGGTGGATCATGTTGATCCTGCTGCAGAGGTTTCGGTAGTACCAGCTTTTCCTAGGCAGGGGGGCAGGGCTTATTCGTTCCCCCCGCACTTCATGACGCTTTTATTAGATTCTTAGCGACGTAGATGCCCCAGGGACCTCCTATTTCTCATGCTGCCGTAGATGCTCATATTCCTCAGGCTACTGTAGATGCTCCTATTCCTTAGGCTGTTGTAGATGCTCCTATCCCTCAGGAAGCTCCTCAGGCTGCGGTAGATATTGGTTCTCAGGTTCAGGAAGCCCCCATTACAGCTCTACATGTAGCCCCAGCTGTTCATGTTCCAGGTGGTCATGTTCCAGAGGTAGCGGGTATTGTACCTCCGGCTGTTCAGGCTGGTCAGCCAGTCCAGGTAGTAGGCAAGGTTGATGATCCAGCAAGGTTGCATTATTTTACCCGACTTGATCCTCCGAAATTCTCTGGTCATACATCAGATAAGCTTAAGCCCCGTGAGTTTCTATATCGTTGTCAGCGTATCTTAGAGGCCGTTGGGTATCTTCAGCAGTATGGAGTTGAGTATACTGCCTTCCAGTTTAAGGGTCTGGCATTAGCTTGGTGGACTGCACTCCTATTAGCTAGGCAGGGCTTGCCTAAGCTGACTTGGAGTGAGTTCTCTCACCGATTAATGGAGAAGTTTCTCCCTCGCAGTCAGCAGGATGAGAAGAGGAGACAATTTGAGAGGATTGGACAGAATAACCTGTAAGTCTCAGATATGAGCTGTTGTTTTCAGAGATGTCCAGCTATGCTCCAATCTCGTGCAGGAGCCCTCCGAGAGGGTCAGACATTTTATTGATGGGCTTTCTCCTTATTTGCGGTCCCAGATGGCTCGTGAGATTGAGGCTGGTACTTTATTTGATGTCGCTGTTGATATTGCCAGGAGGTATGCGGCCTATCATAGTTTGGAGATGGAGGAGTTAGAGCGTGAGAGTAAGAGATCTCGTGGTCCAGGACATTCAAGTACCTCGTATGGAGGTAGGAGTTATCAGCAACAGAGTAGGCCTCCTGTTAGACAAGCTCAGTTTCCAGCGTGTGGTTTTCAGGACGCGCCAGGACCTCGATGGGGTACTCCCCAGCTTCCTCCTCGTAGTCATCAGCAGTTCGTGCAGCGCCTGTATGGCCCAGGGTGTTTCCATTATCGTGAGCCAGGGCATCATATGAAAGATTGCCCTTATCTTAATTAGCAGGGTAGTAGCAGTTCTTTCCCTCGCCCTCCAGCGCCTATGCAGCAGCAGCCTCAGAGTGCCCCTTCAGGGTCTCAGCCAGCTAGAGGTGCACCACCATCTGGTAGAGGTCAGGGTCGTGGTTCAGGTGGTCCCTCCAGAGGTGGATCTCAGAGTGGTAGATTAGTTCAGCCACAGAGACACCTATATGCACTGCCGGCCAGGCAGGATGCCGAGGCACCCCCAACTGTTGTTACAGGTATTCTATCTGTTTGTGGTCGAGATGCATATTCTTTGGTGGATCCAGGATCTACATATTCATATATATCTCCTTATTTGCTTCGGGTTTTCATGTTGATTATATATGTCTTCGTGATCCATTATGTGTTTCTTCTCCTATTAGAGACATTATCATTGTGGATCGAGTTTATCCAGCTTGTACCATATATTTTGGGGGTCGTGAGACACTGGTAGATCTTCTAATCCTAGATATGGTTGATTTTGATGTTATTATTGGCATGGATTGGTTGGCGTCGTTTCATGCCACATTAGATTGTCATGCCAAGTCTCTTAAATTGTCTCTTCCTGGTTTGGCACCGGTGGTGTGGCAGGGCTCTTATTTGCCACCCATAGGTCATGTTATTTCTTTCCTGAAGGCAAAGTGGATGATGGATAAAGGGTGTTCAGCGTATCTTGCCATGGTTCGAGATATTACTATGGAGATTCCCTCTCTTGATTCTGTTCCTGTCGTTAGGGAGTTCCCTGATGTGTTTCTAGATGATTTGCCGGGACTTCTTACTGATCGAGATCTCGAGTTTGGCATTGATATAATGCTAGGGACTCAGCCTATTTCTATCCCTCCCATGGCCCCATCAGAGTTGAAGGAGCTGAAGGAGCAGTTTCAAGATTCGCCTGATAAGGGGTTCATTAGGCCGAGTATTTCTCTGTGGGGTGCTCCTGTTCTATTCGTGAAAAATAAAGATGGGACTATGCGGATGTGTATTGATTATCTTCAGCTAAATAAGGTTACCATCAAGAACAAGTGCCCGTTGCCTTGCATTGATGATTTGTTTGATAAGCTGCAGGGTGCCAAATTCTTTTCTAACATCGATCTGCGATCTGGTTATCATCAGCTAAGATTCGGGAGTCAGATATCTCGAAGACTGCTTTCAGGACTCGTTACGGCCATTATGAATTCCTAGTTATGTCTTTTGGGCTGACTAATGCCCCTTCAGCCTTTATGGATCTCATGAACCAGGTGTTTAAGCCATTCCTTGATTCCTTTGTCATTGTCTTCATGGATGATATTCTTATTTATTCTCATAGCCGCGAGGAGCATAATTATCATCTGAGGGTGGTTCTTTAGACACTCCGTGATCGTAAGTTGTATGCCAAGTTCTCGAAATGTGAGTTTTGGCTTGATTCTGTGGCATTTTCGGGTCACGTGGTATCTAGTGAGGGGTATCAAGTTTGATTCGAAGAAGATTGAAGCAGTGCAGAAATGGCCTCGTCCTACCACTCCAACAGAGATTCGCAGCTTCCTTGGATTAACAGGTTATTATCGGAGGTTTGTGGAGAAGTTCTCTACTATTACAGCTCCACTGACTCGCTTGACATTGAAGGCGGTTCAGTTTCGATGGTTCGATGAGTGTGAGGAAAGCTTCCAGAAGCTTAAGGCCTTATTGACTTCAGCTCCAGTTCTTTCCTTTCCTTCTGGCACCAGTGGATTTGTAGTCTATTGCGATGCATCTCGTGTGGGCTTGGGTTGTGTTCTCATACAGCACGGGAATGTAATTGCTTATGCTTCCAGACAGTTGAAGTCGAATGAGAAGAATTATCCGACTCACGATTTAGAATTGGCAGTTGTGGTCTTTGCTTTAAAGATATAGGGGCATTATCTTTATGGCGAGCCTTGTGAGGTGTATACAGATCATAAGAGTCTGCAGTATCTTCTCTCTCAGAAGGATCTTAATGGCCGGCAGCGGGGATGGCTTGAATTGATTAAAGATTATGATCTCACTATCCGCTAGTATCCTGGGAAGGCGAACGTGGTAGCAGATGCTTTGAGCAGGATGTCCGTGGGCAGCATGGTTTTTCTTTATGCTGACAAGAGACCATTGGCCCGAGAATTGCAGTCCTTTGGTGACTTTGGCGTGAGATTTCTTCTCCTAGACTCCAGTCGAGTCTTAGCATGTATTGCAGCTCAGTCTTCCTTAGTCAATCAGATTAAGGGAAAACAGTTCGAGGATCCTCATCTGCAGGAGTTGCGTGGTCCTGTCCTAAGTGGAGGAGTTCCCTCATTCGAACTTGATTTGGATGGAATTCTTCGGTTTAATGGTCGACTCTGTGTTCCTGATGTTGGGGATTCGAGGCAGTCAGTGCTCCGTGAAGCTCATAGCTCGCGTTATTCCATTCATCCTGGTATTACTAAAATGTATCAGGACCTCCGAGAGCTATTTTGGTGGAAGGGGATGAAGAGAGATGTATTTGATTGTGTATCTCGTTTCTTGAACTGTCAGCAGGTTAAGTTCGAGCACCGGAGACCAGCAGGGTTAGCTCAGGCATTGCCCATTCCCGAATGGAAGTGGGAACGCATCACGATGGATTTTATAGTTGGGCTGCCAAAGACCCTACGGCGCCATGATTCAATCTGGGTCATTGTCCACAGACTGACTAAATCAGTTCACTTTATCCCTGTAAAGACTACTGATTCAGCTAAAAGACTGGCTCGGGTTTTCATTGAGCAGGTGGTTAGGCTGCATGGTACTCCTGTATCTATTATCTCAGACCGTGGTTCCAGTTTACTTCTCAGCATTGGCAGTCTTTTCAGAGAGAGGTTGGGACCCAGGTGCAGCTTAGCACCGCATTCCATCCTTAGACTTACAGTCAGTCCGAGCAGGTTATTCAAATTTTAGAGGACATGCTGAGAGCTTGTGCACGGGACTTCGGGGGTTACTGAGATGATCATTTGGCGTTAGCAGAGTTCTCTTATAATAATAGCTAACAGTCTTCCATTCAGATGGCTCCATTTGAGGCCTTATATGGTCATCGATGTCGTTCTCCTATTGGCTGGTTTGAGTCTCAAGATGTCGAGGTGATGAGTTCAGATATGGTTCGTCAGACTCTTGATATTGTCCATGTTATTTAGGATCGTTTACGGACCGCCCAGAGTAGGCAGATTTCATACTTTAATCGGAGGAGCCGAGAGTTAGCGTTGGAGGTCGGCGACATGGTATTTCTGAAAGTGTCCCCGATGCGAGGTATAAAGAGATTTGGTAGGAAATATAAGCTTAGTCTCAGGTTCATTGGCCCTTTCCGTATCGAGAAGCATATTGGTAAGGTAGCTTATCGGCTTGACTTGCCAGCTTCTATGCCAGTTCACCAAATTTTCCATGTATCGATGCTCCGGAAGTGTATCCGAGATCCTTCCGAAGTGATCGAATTAGATCCTGCTCAGCTAGATGTGAATCTGGCTTACGAGGAGTTCCCAGTTGCTATAGTTGCGCGTGATGTCCGGAAGCTTCGTTCGAAGCAGATTCCGATGGTTCGAGTGCGATGGAATAATCGTCCTCGTAAGGAGGACACTTGGAAGCTTGAGTCCAGTATGCGTGAGAAGTATTCTTACTTCTTCGACGATTCATGTTCGATCTTGGTCTTTAAAGCCTAAAAGCTCTTATCATTGTATCTGATTTTTATTTCGTAGTAAATGTCACTGAAAATTTGTGTAAGGATTCTCATTAGAGGTGTGAAATCTATTTTAGATTCTTGCTCGTTCGAGGACGAACGAGAGTCTAAGTGGAGGAGAATGAAACGACATTAAGTAGTCGTTTCGGGAATTAGGATCTTGATTGACGTGCTGTCAATTTTAAAAGCTTCGTAAGGACCATCTCGACTTGTCTATAAAATTTGAGCTAAATTAGACCTCTTTTGGAGGCATCGGAAGAAGGTTTCAGTTTTCGTTAGCGATAAATCATAAAAAAAAGAGGTTTTCGAGCACAATTTTGGCGAATGAGCTTCGATTCGAAATCTGAAAGCGTCGCTAGGTTCGTATGGTCATTTATGACATATGTGAATTTTTGAAGTGAGTTTCGAGGTTGTTCGGTTGATTTCGGCTAAAGTTCCGAAATAATTAATAATTTGGTCTTTTTTTCTTTTAATTCGTATTTGGAGTTTCGGGAGTCCGATTTGAGATTTGCCTTGGCGAGTATGCTACATAAATTTTGTATAACTTACTTGAAAATTTTGAGATAATTTCGACTTCTCTAGGGTTCATTTTAATTTTAATCGTCTAGCAAATTTATTAAAAAAAAATTAAATTACAAGGTCGGTTAGCTAAGGGATTAATCCCTTAGCAGCAGCAAGTCACAATATAGAGAGGCAGAAATGTACGAACACATATAAAAAAGAAAGGCTAGAAAAGAAAGAGGAAAAAAAGAAAAAAAAAGTGGAAAAAATAGTGGAATTTCTACCCCAAATCTCCAGTAATGATGTTAACTCATTATCTTAGCTTATTACGTATGTTTGAATATATTTTTACGGTAAAAATAGGGATGTTAGACATCGCCCTAATGACTTAAATTGACAGTTTAAAGGGTATATTGGCCCCCGATGATGGAAATTATTATATATTCGTACTCAGTTAATTATGGGCAACATATAAATGTAATTTATTTAGGGTTTGGTTATATGACTTTGAACCCTATACATAGGCCTGGCCTGCGTATTGCGTATGGAAATAGGGTATTATGTTCCTAATTGGATTGCCCTAAGACGTAAGGAATGAAACCTTTAGCTATATTTGATATAATTTTTCTGCTTATTGAATAGAGCGGGATCGTTTGGCAGTTAATCCAAGAGAAAAAGGCAGTTGTTGAGTAGCAGGGCTAGCTTTGGAATACAGTAAGTGATTATATCCTTTTCTTTGGAGTCATTTGGCCTCGTGGATTTTCTACCACGTGTTCTTTACGTGTGTAACTGCCGATAGGCGTACTCATTACGCCTTAGCTTTGAATTTACGTCATATATTATATGTTATGTCATGTTGCTGGTATTGCATTAAGTATCTAAGCATTGTACTCGGGTTTTCATTATTGCATATACTTCCCGGTAATCGATGAGAGTCCCAAGCCGGTGAAGGGTCATTATCGCATATGCTTCCCGGTAATCGATGAGAGTCCCGAGCCGGTGAAGGGTCATTACTGCATATACTTCCCGGTAGTCGATGAGAGTCCCGCGCTGGTGAAAGGTCATTATTGTATATATCTTCTGGTAGACAATGAGAGTCCCGCGCCGGAGATAGGTTTCGGGCACATGTGACCCCGTTGCATCATAATACATTATTGCATATCTTTATATGCATTTTTTTTAGTTGTATAGATTTATTGCATTAATTATCTGTGAATGATTTATCTGATTGACTGCTATGGCTTCTGTTTTCCTAACTAGCATATCTATTTTTCGAGGTTGCTAGTTTGTCCTCACTTATGGGGTCCTTATGACTCACCCCCATTTGTTATTGTGTTTTTTTTCGTTCGGCAGATTCTTCTCCAAGACCCAGCCAGCCGCGTCGTGATTGAGGAG
Organism: Petunia x hybrida; assembly: GCA_037355625.1. NCBI lineage: Eukaryota > Viridiplantae > Streptophyta > Magnoliopsida > Solanales > Solanaceae > Petunia > Petunia x hybrida. Next base: position 1,236,593 of record JBBBVM010000045.1, read on the forward strand.
TAGCACGTTTTCAACTGTCTACAGTGAGCCATCTTGTTCATTGCGGCCACCAACTTTAGATATCATAGTTCTCCTTACTTTTGATCCCTTTGGGAAGTGTGTATATCTTTTGGCCTTCTTAGATGTCTGATCTGGAAACCTTTAAACCTGTGTATTCTGGGTAGTTAGTTGTATTGTCCAGACAGTTTGTATATGTGTCTATCCTTGAGAGTTATTTTATGTTGTTAAGGTCATGTTTAATTTTATTTTTAAGGTAATTTTGCGCCGTTTATATTGATTCAATCAATAGGGTCTGCCCGACAGGTCTAGGGTAGGTGGTCGGGTGCCCGCACGGCCTAGCCGAAAATACGGGTCGTGTCAGATTCTTTTCCAAAGTTTAAAGAGTTCAAAGAAATAGTCGAGGGAGAAGTTGGGAAGAAAATGAAGGGGAATACAGCTCAGTCGAGTTAACTCAGTACCTACGAGAATGCCGAATTCATCATCAATATACTTGTGCCAACACACCACAACAAAACGGTGTCGTAGAGAGGAAGAATAGACATCTTGCAGAAATTTGTCATGCTATGTTACACGCAAAGAATGTACCTGGAAGGTTTTGGGCAGAAGCAATGAGGACTGCAACATTCATTATTAATAGGCTTCCTCAACAAAGGTTTAATTTTCTTTCACCTTTTTTAGAAGTTGTGGAATATGAAAGCTAATGTTAGCTATTTGCGAGTATTTGGATGCGTGTGCTATGTTTTTATACCAGATCAATTACGTAGCAAAATGGACAGAGAGTTGTTAGATGTATTTTTGTGGACTATGACAGTCAAAGGAAAGGATGGAAATGTTGTGATCCTACAACAGGAAAGTGTTACACGAGTCGAAATGTGGTGTTCAATGAATCATCTTCCTGGTGGTCTTCAGAAAAAAAAGATATTACCAGACTCGAATAATTTCACAGAGAAGTCCACGGAAATTCAGTTGAGTTCTTGTGAAGCTGAAGATGAAAATGATGGTGGTGATGAAGAATATGTATTTCGAAGTCCTTGGCAAACTGGTGTGTACCAGCAACCAATTGAAGAGGGCGAGCCTAGTGAACCAGTTGCCCTCAGAAGATCAACAAGGACAAAAAAGCCAAATCCCAGGTATGCAAATGCTGCCACAGTAGAAGAACTAGATGCAAAAGAACCGGAGACATTTGAAGAAGCATTTCAAAATCCGAAGTGGACTAAATCTATGGAAAAGGAAATTGTTGCATTAGAAAAAAATCAAACTTGGGAACTTGTGCCAAAGCCAAAAGTTGTGAAGCCTATTTCCTGCAGATGCGTTTATAAAATAAAGTGTCGTGCAGATGGATCGATCGAGAGGCATACAACTCGCTTGGTAGCTCGAGGATTCACTCAAGAATATGGTTTGGACTATGATGAAACTTTTAGTCCACTGGCAAAATTTACATATGTCCGAGTTTTAGTTGCAGTTGCTAGCAAAAATGGGAATTTGTGGCAGATGGATGTTAAGAATGCATTTCTACATGGGGAGTTGGATCGGGAGATTTATATGGTTCAACCAATAGGTTTCCAGAGTCAAGAATATCCTGAGTATGTTTGTAAGCTAAGGAGGGCGCTTTATGGATTAAAGCAATCGCCAAGGGCCTGGTATGGTAAAATTGATGAATTTTTAACTAAAAGTGGTTATTTTATTACATCTGCAGATTCCAGCTTGTTTGTCAAAGTCAGTAGAGGGAAGCTAGGTATTGTGTCAGTATATGTCGATGATCTGATTATAACTGGTGATAATGAAGAAGAAATTCTTCAAACAAAGGAGAATTTATCCGTCTGGTTTCATATGAAAGAACTTGGACAACTTAAGCATTTTCTTGGTCTAGAGATTGATCGTACTGATGAAGGAATTTTTCTTCATCAGAAAAAGTATTCCAGAGATTTGTTGAAGAAATTTGGAATGCTAGGGTGAAAGCTGATTGCAACACCAATTGAACCAAATGCCAGAATATGTGCGCATGAAGGGAAAAATTTAGAAAATGTGACAATGTATTGGCAATTGGTAGGCACTCTGATTTATTTAACTCAGACTCGACCTGATCTTTCTTTTGCAGTTGGCGTGATAAGTCGTTACATGAACAATCCAAAAAAGCATCATATGGAGGTTGTTCGGCGTATACTAAGATATGTGAAAAGTAGAATTGACTATGGTCTTTTCTACAAGAAAGGTGAAGACTACAAATTAGTTGGTTATTGTGACTCTGACTATGCTGGAGACCATGATACCCGTCGTTCTACTACTGATTTTGTGTTTAAGCTTGGAGGTGGAGCGATCTCTTGGTGCAGCAAAAGGCAGCCAACAGTGTCTTTGTAAACAACTGAAGCGGAGTACCGGGCAGCAACAGTTGCAGCTCAAGAAAGTACATGGCTTATGCAGTTGTTGAAGGATTTACAACAACTAGTAGGCGATGCAGTTCCGTTGTACTGTGACAGTCTGTCAGCGACTCGCTTGGCTGAAAATCCAATTTTTCATGCAAGGACTAAGCATGTGGAAATACATTACCACTTTATCAGGGAAAAAGTATTGCAAGGACAGATTGACTTGGAGCATATTAAGACAGATCATCAGATTGCATACTTGTTCTCAAAGGGTTTAAGTATCAACAAGTTTGAAAGTTTCTGCTATGAGCTAGGCATGGTTAAGACAATGGGAGCTGATGCCGAGAGAGGGTCTTAAAATTGTACAACATCAGTACCAAGTTTTTAGCTTAGATTATTACTCCCTCTGTTTCAAAAAGGATGAACCTTTGCGGAGTACGAGGGTCAAATTGACTAATTTTCAATGGGAATTTGCACATCGAATTTCTAAATTTTTTAAAATAAAATTTACATATTTAGAAACTACATGAAAAATACTATAAGTCACAATAGTTAACAATTCAAAATAGTTAGAAAATATTTGTAAGACATGTGGTCAAACATGATCTTGTTTGAACCTTCAAATAGTAATAGGTTCATCATTTTTGAAGTGGATGGAGTATCTGTTATTTTCAGTCACAGTTGTATTTCCTAGTTTCTAGAGTTGCAGTTCTTGATATCTAGTGGAGTTTGTTAAGGGAATCTTGTTAGTGGTTTAGTGAGATTAGGATTATGGGTTCAAGTCAACTTTAGTTTTCTTTGTAAGCCTATATAATGCTATTAAGCAGATTGAATAAATATCCAACTTTTTGCACAAGTATCATTCTTCTTCTAATTACTCTTTTAATTGTTGAGCTGACTATTTTATTAAGTTCTACGTCCTATTGCCCACGGGAGACACGCTATAATTTTGGTTGAGACTATTTCACAGGCAGTGGCGTAGGCACCTTATGCCAAGGGGTGTCACGGGACACCGCTTCGCCGAAATTTTTTACTATGTATATGTATATAAATATATAAAAAAAATCATAATAGTTAGTACAAATAAAGAAAGTGACACTGCTTGAAATACCATGGCTCACCGTCTAGTGGTTAAATACCTTTAGAAAGTCTAGAACTGTGAGAGTTTAAATCTCGCTTGTAGCATAATTTAGCTTTTTTTAACAAAATTTTCAAACATTTATCATTTAAAGTAGGGATTGAACCCTCGACCTTCAAATTTTTTTTTTAGAAATGACACTGCTTGAAAAAAATCCTGTGTTCGCCACTGTTCACAGAACTATTATTATTATTATTATAGAGAAAGCCACTTTGGTAAAAGCAGAACGGAAAAGTTGGTTGTTATGGTGAACTAAGTAGTAGTTGTTCCCAAACCATGCAAATCTTCCCAGAAGCTCTGAAAAGCAACCAAAAGAAAAAAGTAATTCACTTTGATGATAGTTGTATATGCGCGTTACAGAAAAATTATGAGGCAACGATAATCCAATAAAAGAACAGATAAATTGACTGGCACCCGTGTAGACCTTTTCTGAATATTTTAAGTCCAAATTTTGTTGTGTCCAGCGAACATTGTGCACAACTCATCGAAATCGACATATATTGGTACGAAAGGTTCTTTCTTCTTACCAAAGTAGAAGCTTTCATCTATTTCACATTATTTAGTACTCCAATTTACAACTATTTTGTATGAGACATAAAATGTAAATTTTAGATTCTTGATGTACTATAGACCATCCTATTTAAACGTCTTTTCTCACAATCAACCACCAACCAACCACGATTGTCAAAAATGCTTGTCCCTTTAAATACACAAGATTGACAGCAGAAGAAAATGGTTTTTAAATACAGGGAGAAAATTAAGAGGCACCCGACATTGTTTCTTTTGTTTTATATGCAATATGTCCACTAGTTAAAATGGTAAATCTCTTTGTAAAAGGTGAAAGATGATCGATATTTTGGATAAAGGTCTGAGTTATTTGTAACAAGCAAATCCAATTGAGGTATTAATTCTCACAAAATATTTGATATTTCATCATTTATGACTACTTTTATTTACTCATGGGCTTCCATAGCTTTTAGTCATCTATTTAGTAGGAGTATTACATGGAAAGAATTACTTTTGGACTAAGAAACCAAATGACTACTTTTGCCTTGTTCCGTTCCATTAAATGTCATTACTTTAGGTTTGCTTTGAAATTATAAGTGATGAAGGCTAGTCCAGAACGTTGAAAAAATTGCATCTAACTGTGTATCAGCATTTTGATGATAGCTTTAATTGGGAGATTAATGGAGTGAGGGGTTAACGAGATAAGACTTTTTATGCACATAGTTACCAGAAAAATCGAGATGAAGCGAAAGCAAAAGTGTGTCTTTAATATCACAATTGTTATGGGATTGTTAAATTCTTAAGCTCTGTGTTTTTTATTTATGCCAGAGTTGAGTACGATTGACAGTGCAAAGGTTATGTGTAGGAAAGGAAGAAAAGATACGTAAATTGTTGGTCCCATTTACTCTCGCTACTTTGCTCATCTGTACCCCTGATCGTACAAGGTTCGAAACATCAGTATTCTTCTAAGGAAAATCGCATTGTCTTGTCACGGCCTAACTTTCAAAGTAGCACTTCGTGCGGCACTTGACGGTTTGTCTACAAAGTAGCAAACTCAAGTAAGCCGGCACTTGACGGTTTGTCTACAAAGTAGCAAACTCAAGTAAGCCTTAAATTTCAAAAGATCGCTAAGAGAATGAAAACAAAGAAAGTCTAGAGGGATTGCCAAAGGAAGTATTGTATTCACTCAAACTTTTCTGGGTGCCTTTACAAATGATTTGCCCCCTCTATTTATACTAACCATCCAGAGGTTAACGTGTAAATAATAATTGCATATAAGTCCCTACTATTTATACTTAAAGACCTACTCTAGATTATTCCATGGACCTAGAATCTTTTAAGGTATTCTTACATATCCAAGAGGTTTTAGGTTGTTCCATTGGAACACACCACACTATTCTAGAGTATTCCACTCCCTTTGGCTTGGTTGGCGCCATCCGTGCGCCATGTCGCGCCCATGTGGCGTGATGACTTGGCGAGGGTGTCACATGTTGACACTCAATTTCGTCCCGAGATTTAAATTAATGACAGATTATTTAAATGAGAGTCAATTGTCAAAATAAAATTAATTAATTAAATTTAGTTAATTAAAATTAAATTAAATTAATTAGTTAAGTTTAGTTAAAGTACATTAATTAATTTCAGAGGGAAAAGCTAAATGTGCAAAACACAGCTTTAAATTAAGCCTACGCGTGCAATTATTGATTTCCTTAACCTATTCTATAATATAAGGGCCAAAAACGTTTAAAGCCTAAAATCGGGCCTATTCGCACAACCCATATACATTGCACAACCCGGCCCACTCTCACCTATTCCTTAATCAGTTTCTCTCCCTAAACCCGAAAATGTTAATCCCCAAATCCCTAACCCGATCTCCCCTAATTCCATTCGATTTCCTCCCCTCCCCCCCTCCAAAATCCATCACAAGCCGCCAAAATCCAGGTCAGCTGGTCCCATTCTCTTTCGCTCTCACCAGTACAAAGCTCCACCAATCTTGTCCGTGTATTTTGAATGAACTTTTGATCCGAGCCGTCAAAGGCATTCTAACGTTAATTTCCTTCAAGATAAAGATGAAACGGTACGATCCCTATAGGGATTATACCATTTCATCCTTGTCTTAAAAGGAAACAGCAGAAAATAAGGGGTGGATTTGGGAAATTAAGGGATCCAAAACCCTAGCGAGCAGGTATATATTCATCCTTTCTTTCATTTTTTAAGGGGGATTCCAGTTTTTGGAGAGGCGTACGTAGAGGCTAAAATTCTAAAAGCAGCAGCATAAACATATATGAACATTTTTCTCAGTTTTTCTACAAAGACATAGTGATTACTTATTTTCTGTTTGATTTGTGTCGTCGCTTCAGCATTTAAGTCATCGACCTCGCTCGAGTCGTTTAGTCGAGTCGCATTCTTCAGATTCATGCTTTAGTTCACTGCACCAAAACAGGTAACATTCCCTTGCTTTCCTTAATTTTACTTGGTTCTGCACTTTTGTTTAAGCTTTATTATAAGCATTTTGATGTTCTTGTGTGAAAGTTTTCGAACTCTCACTGTGGATTTATGCGCGTAATAAGTCATTTTCTGGTTTAAGTTCAAGCTTTGCAAAGTGCATTAAGTTTCAGGTCGTTGTTAAGCTTTAATGAAGTTAAAATAGTCAATAAAACTAGATTGCTTGTTCTTGGGGGTAGAAAAGTTGAATTTTTGATAACTTAGTTGCAAAAATCATGTCTTTAAGTTGGAATGGTGAAATAGAATTTAAAAGAGGATGATCTTCCTGTTTCTTTGAAGTTTGGGTTTCTGTTTGTCGCTTTTCCATACCATGCTAGCTGTTAAATGTAAGAAATGGGATTGAAAAGAGGTAATTACTGGTTCTATTTATTGTAGTAGCAGTAGTTCTGGTTTGGTTCTGGCATGAAGGGATTCAGGTTTGTTTCTGAGTTCTACAGGTGTAGGGAGTTAGTTCAAGTTGTTTATAGGAGTTATATGTGTAGTTGGTTTGTAAGTAGCATAGGAGGTCTGGTCTGGTCTCTAGTTTGTTCAGGAAGAGGGCAAGTAGTCTGTTATGGAGCAGTAGCAGGGGTTTCAGGGGTTGTTTTGGTTTGTTCTGGAGGTCTGTGAGGGTGTTGGAAGGTTGATGTGTATCTGGTGATTTCTAGATAGCTGTAAAGGGGTCTGTTGAAGCTTCAGGGTGGCCTGGTTCTTTGTTGTCATTGAAAAGGTGGAAAGGTGTTTAGCCTAGGCTGCTTTGGAGTTCAAGTTAATGTGTAGAAGTTTGTGAAGTTTGTTTGGAGTGTTCCTGGAAGAATAGTAGGCAGAGTAGTTGTTGTTCTGGTTAGGCTTAGAGGTTAAAGAGCAGGCAGGGGATCAGGTGCAGGGGTCTGGTTTTTGGCAGGAGCTGTTTTTGAAGCTGTTTTAGACAGTTTATGAGGTTTTGTAAGGGGTAAGTGGAGTTGTGCAGATGGTGTATGAGGGTGTGAGGGGGCCTGGAAGTTTGTCCTGGGAGTTGAGAGTGAGTGTAGAGGAGCTTAGGAAATGGCATAGGTAGTCAGGTGTGTCTCTGGTTCTTGTTTGGTCCTGTAAGCATGTGTAGAGTATGCAGGAGGTGTCCTGGGTAATCCTATTTGCTTTAATATTGTATGAGAGGAGTTTTGAAGTGTCCTATGAGTTTGTTAAGGTGGCTCGGCAGTGGGGAGTTATTTGTTAAGGTGGCTCGGCAGTGGGGAGTTATCTCTGGTTTGTAGTAGGATTAGTAGCAGCAGTTCTGCTAATCATTGGTTCAAGGCAGTAAGAAGGTGTGCTTTGTTGTTGCTTGCTCTAGGAGCTTCTCAAGGCTTGATTGTGTGTAAGTGCATGCATCTGTGTCTGTGCTTACCTGATTACGAATTAGTGCTCTAAACAACATGCTTCGTCCTGTTTATTGAAGCATAGCAGTAGGACTAATTTTCCTCTCCTGTCAATTTCTATTTCATGAGCTTTTCGCTGTCATGATTCAAATAATTTGAAAATGAGTTTCTTCAAGTTCGGTGAGGTTCAATGTCAGCCCTATTATTGTCTAGTTTTAGTTTGTTGTGAGCAGCCTATGCTTGATTTCTATTCTGGCAATTGGACATTTGTATAAGTTATCAGTTGGTTGTTTGTTGGTGGTTGAAGTATGGGAGGAAGTGTTGGGAGTTCAGTGAGAGTATGAGGTGATGGTGATTCTGTTTTGTTCATGTTGGTTGCAAATGGTTTGTTAGCTCTGGTTGATGCATGGGGTTGGAGAATGCCTCATTTAGGTGGAGGTTTAGTCTGGATTCCACGCTTATTTTTTCAAGTTCGGAAAATGTATCAGGTTGATTGCGAGATATGATTGGAGCATGTAAGTTGCAGATTAAGAGGCGAAGCCCCTGGGATGTTTTAAAAGATCAGTGGGGTCCCTCTCGTGAATGGCTTAGCGTGTGTGCAGGCCAATGTTGATTAACCAACTGCAAACTATTATAGAACGACGTATCTTTGTCGCATACTAGGAGAGTGAAGCCCCTGCGTCTCAAATGACTAGTGGGGCCCCTCCTTGAAGACCAGTGCGGTCTTGGCTACCTAGGAAACTGCGAGGTTTTGATTAAAGCCGAGGACCAGTGAGGAGTCCTATGAGCAAGGTCTGTGAGCCTAGCAAAACCGAGGAAACTGAGAGGCTTGACTAAAGCCGAGGACCAATGAGGTTTTTATTTTGAAAGGCCAATTGGTGTCTTTCATGATTTGCAGTCTGGTGTCGATAGATAATTGAAAGTTCATCTCTGGGTATGGTGAAATAATTGGGAGTTTTTCGGAGTAGTTGGAGTTGGTAAAGGTGTGGAGAATTGTCTTAGCGTGGGAGTTAGTCCTAAGGCTGTCCCATTTCCTTTAGGCGATGAGATAGGATAGTGTCAGAAGTCCTTAATAGAACATGTTATGATTTATGCATGTTATTGTATTTGTTATGGTTGTCTTGGAACGGATGCTAATCTTTTGTTCTCTTATTTTTCTTTTCCATGTACACCATCGGGGACGAGTTGAAATAAAACTTACAAACGGGAATGGATACATGCATTTGAAGTTATTTGATCCGCTCCGTATTTTCGGGACTTGATATCCCCGAAAATGTAAAAGAAAAAGAAAAAAAGAAAACCTTGTGAAATACAGGGCTTATATTGAGCTTGCTATCCAGGTTCTATCTTTTAAACTCCTTCTCTCACGTCCATTTTGGAAAAGCATGTTTTAGGATCCCCGTAAACTGGATTACGACTTTGTATGTTTAGAAGCCTGGTAGGTTAGCCGCTTTAATTAAAATTGCTATCTTATGCATGTTTAGAATTGTTATAAATTGCATATCCCGTCTCTTTGGGACCCGCCAATTAGTTTAAAATAGTAGGAATCTCTAGTTAATTATCGAGTGCAAAAGAAATAAAATTAAAATATACTTATGTCATTATTTATATTTAAGTTAATCATTTATCCATTTATTAATTTATTTATTCATTAATTAAATTAATTAACTAGTATTTATTTTTAATTATTTAATTTAATTTTAATTAATCATTTTATTTGCCTAGTCAATTATAATTATTTATTTACTTATTTATTTACCCATTAATTAAGTGGTATTTATTTATTAATTAATTAATTTTAATTATTTATTTATTTGTTTAAACAATTTTATTTATTTATTTATTTATTTATTTATTTAATTAGTCAATTATTATTGTTCATCCCTTATTTAATTGAAATCATATAAATATTTATTTATTTATTTACTTATTTATTAATTAATCAATTATTTTTCTTTATCTAATTATTTATTAATTTATCTATTTATTTAATTTTATTTAGCCCTTATTTAATTAATTAATTAATCAATTAACCATTATATCATTATCCATTTAATTAATCTTAAGTTTTGTTGTTTATTTATCTAAGTATTGGCATAATCAAACCTTATCTTATTTATATTATATTATTCATTATCTATTTATCTTTATTTAAAATTTATCCTAAATTAATTATCTTTAAGTAAAATTCGTGAAAATCGCCGGATCAACCGCTTTTAGCGGATTTTCGTAAGTGCTCCCGTTAGGGACCTTCTTTCGAATTTAATAGAACCACTTACCCAAGAATCTCTGAATTATTTTCCTTTAAGTAAGGAATAAAATTGCACTCTTTAGTTTCCTTAGGTTCCTAATAATCCTTAAATTAGGTGGCGATTCCAAAGAAACCCTTTAAAGTCCCATTTTGTTGAAATTACATCCCGATGCATATACTTGTGTGTGTATTTTTTCGGGAGGGTTCAACAGCGTGGCGACTCCGCTGGAGATACGCAAATGGTTCTAACCAAAAGGCTTTCACGAATTTGTTTGTTTGTATTGTTTGCGTTGTATGCCGCTATTATTATGAATAGCTTATTTAATTATTGAGTTGAAACTAGCATGATTACATCTATTGTTTATTTTCAAGCATGCTTAGATTAATCTAAATTGATTGCTGTGTGTCACGAAAGCATGTCACTATACTCTTATTTGCGCACATATAAACTGGCATTCCGTTCATACTTCCCCCACTCCTGGGAACCTATTGCATTTTCACCCCAAATATCCATGAGGTACGCTCATCCGTACCCGCACTTTCTTCCACTAAAGAACCCTTTGACGAGTTGGTACACCGGCGGTAGTCGTGGGATTAATTCGACTGCGAGGCCGCTTGCCACTCACCTGTTAGCCTCAACCGTTAACCCACTCTTAGAATGAGCTTTAGGAGCATGCATGCATTTACACCTTAGTCTGGACCCGGTCCTTGGTACCGCCTCCATAGTTAGAAAGCTGCCCTTATGTCAATGGGTTCTTGAACCCAACGATAACGCATATTATGTGTTTTGTGATAACGAATCTGCAGTCCCAGCCGAATTTTGAGCATAATTAAATTTAGAAACTTTGTTTTCCTTGTCTTATAGGTTAAAGAATGGAACAACAATTTGACAAAATCTACATGGTTACCAAAATCCCAAAGAAGTTAAAGATGTGGTGGGAAAGCTTTACTAAGCAAGTGACGACAGTAATTCAGGGAAAACTAGGGAGGATGGTGGACTTGCTTTATTATGTCACCCTAAATCGCAATTTGGTTCAGGTTCTTGTCCCGTTCTGGTGTCCTACACGAGCCGTATTTAAGTTCAAGGACTTTGAGCTTACACCCACTCTAGGGGAGATATTTGGGATAATTGGTTTAAAGTGTCAGGGCAGAGAAATGATTTTTCCAACACATCATGGGGGAATGAAATTTCAGCAGAAGCTGGGGTTAAACAGAGACAATAGGTTGGGTTTTATCGATAACAACTGGGTTCATTTAGATTATTTGTATACGAGGTTTGGAAATAGATGGGGTTACCGTGATTTCAGGCCGGAGTTTGCTTGTAGTAAAGAGACCTGGGAAGAGAGGCGTGTGAGGGCTTTTGTTGTTGCCTTTGGGTGCTATAGTCTTCCCTAAAGAAGAAGGACATATCAGAACATGTATTGGTTCAGTAGCCCATGTAATGTTTGATTGAATTGATGGGAATAGGTCTACCACTATAGTCCCAATGATTCTGGCAGAGATGTATCGGGCTTTGAATTAATGCAGGAGGGGTTCAAAATACTTTCGAGGCTGCAACTTTCTTCTCCAGGTATGGGCAATAGAGCAAGTATGTTGTCGAGAAGATCGTAGAGTAGATATATTCTTTGTGGAGATCTTACGGGAGAGGTGAATCCCATTGTTACCCATAATAAAAGAACAAGAAGGTTTGAAAAGCCAGAAAGTTTTCAAGGTTGGTTTGATTTATTGGCTCGCCTTACCGATAAGGATGTGATGTGGACGCTTAGTTATGTTCCTAATGAAGAAACTGTACTTAGAACCCCTGGGCAGTAATATATTGAATTGCTGGTTTAACCTGGCTCCAACCTTATGCACCTTTGAGAGTCCTTCGTCAGTTTTGGAAGAACAGGTTATTCCTCTCTGTGCCGACATGTCAAAGTCGGAAACTACTTTCGTGTTAAAAGAAGGGATACCAAGGAAGAATGAGATTTGCACTGTTTGGAGGAATCTACGTCCGGTAGAAGTGTCAAGGAGGCAGCAGAGTTGTACGCCGGAATATCTCGCGTGGATAAAAAATGAGCGACACTTGGGTCTCTGTCCCCCAGGAAGAGTTGGCTATGAAGATACCGACATGACGAAGAAAATAAGACAGGCAAGAGTGGGAATCAGTCATGATGAAACATCCCCTCCGGTAAGTAAAAAGATGAAGCAAGCAGGAATATGATGCAGAGCTTGGACAAATAGCAGTTTATTTATTTACTTTTGATGTATTCTCTATTGTGCTTTCTTTTTTCGTATTTTCATTTATTATTGTAATGATGATATATTGAAAAGAAAAGCAAAAAAGAGAAAAAAAGAGAAAAAGAAAAGAGAAAGCAGAAAAAAGAATGAAGAAAGTTGATTACAATGATGCAGACCTGATGATGAAGATGAAGCAAGGAAAGCATAATTCAGTCACAACATTGCACCCATGCCAGCATGATGCAGTTGATTGGCAAAATGGCGGCTTTATTTTAGTTTTGATGTATTTTCAATTATGTCTTTATGTTCATTGTATTTTTCATTTGTTATGTAAGGATTATGTATGAAAAAAAAAAAGAAAGAAAAAGAAGAGATGAAAAAGAAGAGAAGAAAAAAGAAAGAAAGAAAAAAAAAAGAGAAAAAGAAGAGAATGAAAGTATGATGTTATGTTATGAAAGACAATTTTGTATCAACTTTATCTATTTTAGTGAAATCTGTTACTCTAAATTTGAATTGCTCAAAAATGGTTGTGACTGTTTTTCGTTATCATTTATTTGTGCGATTAGGCTTACCTCTAGCACAAAGAGGCGCCCTACAGGGTAGGACGCGTCCGTATTTTTAATTTTACGCACATTACTTGTGGTTGCCACATGCTTTAATTTATCGCTCATTTAAAATGCAAAAGCGCTACGTGACGCGCGCTACGTGATTATGTGCAATTTACCAACAACATGCAAACTAACACAGTTTACCTTTTGAACATCTCTTTTGTTTTGTTTATTCCCAAACAGAAGTTTGATTTGTGCTGATTGAGCTGATACAAAGACGTCTCTGCACATTAATATACAAAACAGAATTCGACAATGTCTGGTATCGAGGATCAGCCTCCCACTCTTAATGACAAGACTCTCGAAACTCCTGGATCTTCAAGGGGAAACATCATTCTTGCCCAAGATGATCTTATTTTAAGTCTGACTAAGCAGAAACAGATTCTAAGTGACGAGCTAGCAACGATTAAAGGGCAAGCCCCTCAAAATGCACCCCCAAATGCCAATCCTATTTATAACGCACCCACATCCCAAAGCAACCCAATTAATCAAATGCCACCACCAATCCGTACACAAGTCAGTCAAAATACCCGCCCGCTCAGCAAAATACCCAACCTGCTGGTTATCCTCCATATTATCCATATCCTAACGACCCCACTCCTCCTCACTACCAATACTTACCTGCCAAAGACACTCCTCGTCCTCCACAATCTAAAGCACCCATTGATGTGGCTGTTGCTCCTCCAAATGCTAGTGACCCAAGGCAGGGATATCCTGAGGCATAGTACTATGAGCATGACCCTAATGATAAGAATTTGGACTTCACAGACTATTCACCACAAAATGAAGTGCTCGTAACTGTGGAAAAAAAGAGAAAGACAAGTGAGCAGGAGGAGATAATCCAAGCGATGAAAATCATGCAGCAATCTATCAAGGATTTGCAGGTGACTAAGAAACGTCAAGGCGCCTCCTACCACAGCCTTTATCTCTACGCTGAAATTACTCCTCCTCCCAGGTTTAAAGTGCCAAAATTTGATATGTATAATGGTCATGGTGACCCATTTGCTCATTTGACCAAGTATCTTAACAGAATGAGGGTTGCGGGAGGCAAAGAGGAACTTCTGATGGCTTACTTCAGTCATAGTCTGGAAGGTATTGCTGTTGAATGGTTTGCAAGACAGGATATAAGCAAGTGGCATGAGTTCGATGATATAGCTGATGATTTCACAAAGCAGTTTGACTACAATGTTGCGATGGTACTAACCTCATAACCCTAGCCAATTTGAAGAACAAACCGACAGAAACTTTTAGAGAATACGCCCTGAGGTTGCGTGAATAGGCTGCATGGGTACAACCCCCGATGACCGAGAAGGATATGGTGAAGTACTTTATTCGTGCTCAAGATGACTCTTATTACATGCATATGCTTCCTATGATGGGTGCACCTTATGCTGAACTTCTTACAATGGGGGAGATGGTAGAAGAAGGCATCAAATCTAGTCGGATTGTGAGCTTTGCTGAAATGAAGTCGAGCGTCCAGAATGCCCAAGCCAGCCCAAACAACTCTAGAAGAAAAGAGAAGAGGGAAGAAGTCACAGCTGTTGCTGCAGACATTGACCGCCGCCCAGCTAAAAGGCTTAATTTTGATAATCAACCTGCATACCCTACTTACCAAAACGCCCCTCCTCATTATCCAAATGCACCCCCTCCTTACCCAAATATTCTTCCTCCTTATCCAAGTGCACCACTCCCAAACTACCCTAGTCACTATCAAATTCCTCCCGCTCCATACCCTGTCTACCAAGCACAACCTAGTTACTATCCGCCACGAGCACCAGCACCACAACAATACCCTCCTTGCCAACAAAATTACGAACCCCGTCCTCCTGTCCGTCAAAATGTGCAAGGACCTAATCAAAGCTATGAAAGGAGAGCACCCAAAACCTATACTCCTATAGCTGAATCCTACGGTCCATTGTTTGAAAGACTGAGAAGCGCCGGAGTTGTACAGCTTGTTCCTGATAACACTCCAAATCCTCCTCCAAGGTGGTATGATTCTAACAAGCGTTGTGCTTATCATTCTGGGGCTGCGGGCCATGACATTGAACGGTGTTATGCTTTCAAGGATAAAGTTGAGGCTTTGATCAAATCAGGCACTATCCAGCTTACTGGAACTCAACCAAATGTGCAAGATAATCCTCTTCCTGCCTATGGTAACAATGTTTTCAATGTCATTTCCCTTGATGAGGGGTTCGATTTGAAAGGAACCATTGTTCCCGTTAGCAATGTGAGGGTTGCCAACGAGACCAAAATATCTGTGCAGGTTAGAGTTCCCATTCTGGTGCAAGCTGGTATCCCAAGGCCAACTGTCACTGTTATGCTTGCCTCCCCCCTTCAATATGATAGCAAGAGGGTTCATTGGGACTATTCTGAAGTGCCTATTGGAAGTAGGAAGGTAACCGTTGTTGCTGCTGCTGCACAAGGCATGACCAGATCCGGTAGATGTTAAACGCCTGAGAAGTTGGGTCAAGGCCTTGGGGAAAAGGAGGGCATTGTAAGAAAAGTGACTGACACTGAGGCTGAGGACTTCTGGAGGAAAATGCAGTCGAAAGACTACACTATTCTAGAGCATTTAAAGAATACTCCTTCCCGGATATCCATCATGGCTCTGCTGATGAGCTCTGAAACACATAGAAATGCATTGCTGAAAGTGCTCCAGGAAGCAGAGGTGCCTGCTGAGACCACAAGTGAGAGCTTGGCCGTCTTGGTTGGCAAAATCTTAGAAACTCACAAGGTGTCTTTCTTCAAAGAAGAGCTTCCACCCGAGGGTCTTTGACACAACAAAGCCTTGCATATTGTTGTCAAATGTAGGGACAAATTTGTCGGGTGGGTGTTGATCGATGGTGGTTTTGGGCTCAATATATGTCCGTTAGCAACCCTGAAGGAACTCGGAATTGACACTGGCAAAATCAGACAAAGTAATGTGAAAGCAAGGGCTTTTGATGGGGCTCAAAGGTGCACCCTAGGAGAGGTCGATCTTGATCTGCAAATAGGTCCTGTGAAATTCTCTGCAGAGTTTCAAGTGTTCGATATCCCATCTACTTATAATATGCTACTGGGAAGACCTTGGATCCACATGGCCGGAGCCGTCCCTTCCACTTTGCATCAAAGCGTGAAATTCATATGAGATAATGAAGAAGTCGTGGTTAAGGTCGAGGGAAACAGCCCCCTGCATGCTAGCACCACAATCCCTATGGTAGACAGCGCCACTGAGCTTGATGGGACTACTTTTCACACTATTGAGCTAATGAATGTGACCCGAGCATCTAATGATGATTCGAAGAGAGGTACCCTACCCAGAGTCCCCAAGATGATTGCTGTGGAAATGTTAAAGAACGGGTTCAAACCTGGTTTGGGATTGGGAGCCAATCTGAACGGCATTATTGAACCCACCTGCTTGCCCAAGAATCTGGGTACTTTTGGCTTGGGTTACCGTCCTACCAAAAAGGAGATTGAAAAGGCCAAAAGGGAACCAGCCATTGTTATGCCAGAACCTCTTCTTTCATTATACGAGTCATTTATCTAAGCACCAGAAACGGTCATACCAGCTCTGGTTGAAGGAGTTGGTAACTTATTTCTGAGTGATGATTGGGAATGCAGTGCTGTTATTGAAGACTATGCTGAGGAGTCACTTGTGCAGAATGCTGAGGCAAAGGATCCGATGACCAATTGGACCTGTGTCCCAGTGGAAGAGACTTGGTGAATGAACTCACTAGTTTATTTTGGCATCACAGTCAGATTGAGGCCCTGAACTGTGTTTTGCCTTCGGTTTATGTTCATGTCTTTTCAAAATAACTTGTTTACATTCTGCATGTTTTACTTTAATGTATTGCCTCCCTAAATTAGACTTTTGAAAGAAATAAAATGCATTGCACCATATCATTATTTTGCTATGCTTTAATTATTTACTTTGTTTTACGCTTTTGATTAATGTTTGTTTCTGTTTCAGCTTTCCACTTAACAAAATTGCCGAAACTTTGCTTGTGACATATAATGAAACAACTGAACAAACTGGTACTGATGCACTGAGTATTGGGGAATTTGATGAAGATTTTGTTCCTGATGAAATAACAAGAGAAATGGAGCAGTTTGAGAACAAGCTAGAGCCTAACTTGGAAGAAACCGAGTCGATCAACTTGGGTACTTCAGAAGATGTTAGAGAAACCAAAATCAGTGTTCATTTGACCCCGGAAGAAAGAAGAGCTTATATTGAACTATTGAACGAGTATCGAGATATCTTTGTCTGGTCTTATGATGATATGCCCGGTTTGAGTACCGATCTTGTCACTTACAAGTTGCCAACTAATCCTTCTTTCCCGCCTGTTAAGCAAAAGAAGAGAAATTTCAAGACTTCCACAAGCAAACAAATCTTGGAAGAAGTGCAAAAACAATTGACCACTAAGGTGATTCGATCTCTCAAATATCCTACTTGGTTAGCGAATATTGTGCCGGTGCCCAAGAAGGACGGCAAAGTTAGAGTTTGTGTTGATTATCGTGATCTCAACAAAGCAAGTCCAAAAGATGATTTTCCATTGCCAAATATTCATATCCTTATTGATAACTGTGCAAAACATGAGCTTCAGTCTTTTGTCAATTGTTTTGCTGGTTATCAACAGATTCTAATGGATGAAGATGATGCTGAAAAGACTGCCTTCATCACACCTTGGGGCGTATTCTGTTATAGAGTTATGCCTTTTGGCTTGAAGAATGCTGGGGCAACGTATATGAGAGCAATGACAACTCTTTTACATGATATGATTCATAAAGAGATTGAAGTCTATGTAGATGATGTTGTTATCAAGTCAAAGAATAAAGAAGATCATTTGACTGATTTGAGGAAGTTCTTCACCCGCCTTCGGCGGTATAACTTGAAGCTTAATCCTGTAAAATGTGCATTTGGTGTTCCTGCCGGTAAGATGTTGGGTTTTATTGTAAGCCGGAGGGGCATAGAACTGGATCCGTCTAAAATCAAGACTATCCAAGACTTGCCTCCTCCAAAGAGTCGGAAAGATGTGATGAGCTTTCTTGGTCGTTTGAATTACATAAGCCGCTTCATTGCACAATCCACGATTATTTGTGAACCAATAATCAAGCTGTTGAAGAAAGATGTTGTTATTCAGTGGACGGAAGATTGTCAAAAGGCTTTTGATAGGATAAAGGAGTATCTATCTAATCCGCCTGTGTTAGTTCCTCCTGAACCTGGAAGACCACTGATCTTATATTTGTCTATCTCAGAAAATGCATTTGGATGTGTCTTGGGGCAACATGACAAGACCGGGAAGACAGAACAAGCCATTTATTATCTAAGCAAGAAGTTCACCCCTTATGAAGCCAAGTATACTCTTTTAGAGCGAACTTATTGCGCCTTGACTTGGACCGCACAAAGGTTAAGGCACTATCTTTCATCCTATACAACTTATCTTATCTCGAGGATGGATCCTTTGAAGTACATCTTCCAAAAGCCGATGCCCACGGGGAAATTAGCAAAATGGCAGATTTTGTTAAGTGAATTTGACATAATTTATGTCACCCAAAAAGCGGTAAAGGCACAAGCATTGGCGGATCATTTAGCTGAAAATCCTGTTGACGACAATTATGAGCCATTGAGAACTTACTTTCCCAATGAAGAGGTCTTGTTTTTGGGTGAAGACAATTCTTCTGAATATGATGGTTGGTGTCTTTTCTTTGACGGAGCAGCAAATTTCAAGGGTGTTAGTATTGGAGCTGTCTTAATTTCTGAAATAGGTCAGCATTATCCTGTTTCAGCCAAGCTCAGATTTCCGTGCACTAACAATATGGCTGAATATGAAGCATGCATTTTGGGCCTTCGATTAGCGGTTGACATGAATATTCAAGAGCTTTTAGTAATCGGGGGATTCTGACTTGCTGGTTCACCAAGTACAAGGCGAGTGGAACACCAAGAATGCCTCTTCCTTATTTGCGTTGTGTCCAGGAATTGTGCAAAAGATTTGCAAAGATTTGAGTTCAAGCACGTTCCAAGAATTCAAAATGAGTTCGCCGATGCTTTGGCAACTTTATCTTCTATGATACAACATCCGGACAAGAATTATATTGATCCTATTGAAATTGAATTACACGATAAGCCGGCTTATTGTTTTCAAGTTGACGAGGAGCGAGATGGTCATCCTTGGTATTTCGATATCAAGAATAATCTCAAGGTTGGGAGTTATCCTGAAAATGCTACAAGCGTTCAACAAAATAGCATCCGGAGGTTAGCAAATCAATTCTTCCTAAGCGGTGAAATCCTATATAGGAGGACCCCAGACTTAGGATTCTTAAGGTGTGTTGATGCCGTTGAAGCCAATAAATTGCTTATGGAAGTGCATGCGGGAGTTTGTGGACCGCATATGAATGGTTTTGTCTTGGCAAAGAAGATCTTGAGAGTACGTTATTTTTGGCTAACTATGGAAACAGATTGTGTTCAGTTTGTGCGGAAATGCCATCAATGTCAAATTCACGGAGATATGATCAAAAGACCTCCTTCCGAACTTCATGCAATGGGTTCTCCCTGGCCTTTTGTTGCTTGGGGAATGGATGTTATTGGTCCTATTGAGCCGACCGCTTCAAATGGACATCACTTTATTTTGGTGGCTATTGATTACTTCACCAAGTGGGTGGAAGCAACTTCTCACAAGTCCGTAACCAAGAAAGTGGTGTCAGATTTTGTGCACAACAATATCATTTGTAGATTCGGAGTTCTTGAAATCAATCATTACTGATAATGGTGCAAACTTGAATAGTGATTTAATGAGAGCAACTTGTGAAAGCTTCAAGATTACTCATTGCAACTCTACTGCATACCGGCCTCAAATGAATGGAGCTGTTGAAGCGGCAAATAAGAACATCAAGCGTATTCTTCGCAAGATGATTGATAATTATAAAGATTGGCATGAAAAGTTGCCTTTTGCACTTCTTGGGTACCACACCACCACTAGAACTTCAACCGGGGCAACTCCCTACCTTTTGGTATACGGCACAGAAGCAGTCTTACCCGCGGAAGTAGAAATCCCTTCCTTGAGAGTCATTCAAGAAGCTGAATTAGAAAATGCTGAATGGGTGAAGATCAGATGTGAACAGTTGATGCTTATTGATGAGAAAAGAATGAATGCAATCTGTCATGGACAACTTTATCAAAATCGAATGATCAAGTCTTTTGGCAAGAAAGTGAGAGTGAGAGACTTCAAACCGGGGCAATTGGTGTTAAAGAAGATCTTTCCTAATCAAGAAGAAGCAAGGGGCAAATTTGCACCAAATTGGCAAGGTCCCATCGGGTTTTATCCGGAGGGGCACTAATTCTGGCAGAAATGGATGGTCAAGTTTGGCCAAAAGCAATCAACGCGGATGCGTCAAAAGATACTATATCTGAAGCAATCACAAGTTAGCATGGTTTTTTAATGTAATATTTGATAAAGCGAACTACGCGTGACCTGAATCCCAAGGCGAGAAACGTAGTAACTCACATCGAGTTTGGTTGCATTGGTATAAGAATTTCCCATTTTCCCCCTTTGATGTAAGATTTGAACTACTTCTGACCTGATTCCTGGAATGGCAACAGGATAAGTAGGCAATCTCCATTGGATTCGGTCAAAATATTGTAACACTTTAGGCTTATTTATCTTTTATGATGTAATTCCGAACTACGTACCTGGGCAGATGTGTAGGTTTTCCAATTCGGATGCGGTTTCGTACTTAGATTGCCATATTTTCCCCAAATATCTTTATATAAGTAAAACTACGCACAGTCTGATTCCCGTGGAGGGATACGTAGGCGCTCTTAACGGGCTCGACTCTATAATATTAAAATTTTCAGTCTCCCCTAACGCAAGCAACTTGGGCAATTTTTTGCAAGATAATTTGAAGATTTGAAAGATAGCAACTGGGGTAAAATTTTGCAAAATGAATTGAAGATTCAGAAGATCATAACTGGGGCAGATTTTGCAAAATCGGTATTGCTTATCAAAGGCTAGGATGGCAGAGTTCTAAGATTTTCACGATTGGTGCAAGATGTAGATGCAAAGGACGTTCAGTTTGTTTCAAAATATGTCATGAGTTTCAGTTGAAGCAGAAATTTTAAATGCATTATAAACTTTTCATTTGCATATCAATGATTACTTGTTTACTATTTTATCAAATTACTTTATTTTGCCTCTATCTTAAAGATGAGTTATACTATTGAGTTCATAAACCAAGCTTCCGAGTATGGTTTTCAAAGCCCAAGTCTCACGAAGAAGATGGAGCGATAGCAGCAAATTCAAGATGAATCAGCACAAACCAAACACCCCTTCCCAAAACTAATGAATTTTTCTTTGAGAGCAGGAACAAGAAGATTTGGCGGGAAAGAGCATTCAGACGAGACAAGCAATACCAATCGAATTGACAGCGCATATTATTCTGCTCGACAGATCATTCAAATTTACTCTTGCGGCATCTAAGCATTACATTTGATTATCGCCGAAAAGGCGGCACTTTTCTTTTCTCAACCTCTTAATATTGTGATGAATTTACCTCCCGAGAGTCTAAGACAAGTCGGCTGAAGCAGCGCTTTCGGAGTGTTTCGCGATGTTTGTTGTCTTATAATATTGGCATATTATATTTAAAATAGATTGATAGTCTAAGGCAAGTCGGCTGAAGCACCACTTTTGGAGTGTTTCATGATGTCGGTTGTCTTGCAATATTGACATTTTATATTTAAATTATAGTTTAAGACAAGTTGGCTGAAGCAACGCTTTCGGAGTGTTTCGCGATGTCGGTTGTCTTGCAATATTGGCATGCTATGTTTTAATTATATTGATAGTTTAAGACAAGTCGGCTGAAGCACCGCTTTCGGAGTATTTCACGATGTCGGTTGTCTTGCAATATTGGCATTTTATATTTAAATAGATTGATAGTTTTAGACAAGTCGGCTGAAGCACCGCTTTCGGAGTGTTTCACGATGTCGGTTGTCTTGCAATATTGACATGCTATGTTTTAATTATATTGATAGTTTAAGACAAGTCGGCTGAAGCACCGCTTTCGGAGTGTTTCGCGATGTCGATTGTCTCATAATATTGGCATTTTATATTTAAATAGATTGATAGTTTCAGACAAGTCGGCTGAAGCACCGCTTTCGGAGTGTTTTGCGATGCCGGTTATCTTGCAGTATTGGCATGTTATATTTAAAATAGGTTGATAGTTTAAGACAAGTCGGCTGAAGCACCGCTTTCGGAGTGTTTTGCGATGTCGATTGTCTTACAACATTGGCATGTTATATTTGAAATAGATGATTCGACTTGAGACATCATGTCTCGTTAGTCAACTTATCTTATGAAAGCCTTGCATTTTACGATTCATTCTCGCTGTACTTATTGTCTTACTTTACTGTTTCAGAATAATGATCAGCCTAGAGGTTCTCCGGACGGAGCATCTCGTCAGTTGGTCGAAGGAAGATCTTATTGATGATATCACAACCCACGTTTAAAATTTCATATTATTACTTTATTTATTTCTTATTCCAATTATTATAGTTTATTAGCAGTTGCTTGCTCACTGTTTGTTAAGTCTTTACAGAATTTTGGCAATACCGCAGCAGCATTTGGAGCATAACGTGGAACTCTTTCTTAGCAGTAAACTGGGGCAATCGTTGATATGAGCTAGACTCGTCAACGAAGATCTGAAGAATCGCACTCGAACAAGAAAATTATATCCTAATCTTTTGTCTTCAGATTAGGACGTCAGTTTGAATTCTTTCCTATTCGTGCGTCTTTTTCTATCGATCGTGCGAATTTTCGTGCCTAAGTGTCATTTGAACTACATATGGCCTGATTCTCTTTCCGTTTGAGATATATAGGCAACTCGAAAACCGGAGTTCTGTCATATCCATGAGCCTCGTCTTTTGGTCCTTGAAATCAAAAGTCTTGGTTTTATCGGGACAAAATTGGTTTCCCGTCAACTTCTTTACCCCGCAAATTCTGTCATCCTTTTCCGGGTAAAGAGGGGCAGCTGTTGACACTCAATTTCGTCCCGAGATTTAAATTAATGAATGATTATTTAAATGAGAGTCAATTGTCAAAATAAAATTAATTAATTAAATTTAGTTAATTAAAATTAAATTAAATTAATTAGTTAAGTTTAGTTAAAGTACATTAATTAATTTCAAAGGGAAAAGCTAAATGTACAAAACACAGCTTTAAATTAAGCCTACGCATGCAATTATTGATTTCCTTAACCTATTCTATAATATAGGGGCCAAAAACGTTTAAAGCCTAAAATCGAGCCTATTCGCGCAACCCATATACATTGCACAACCTGGCCCACTCTCACCTATTCCCTAATTAGTTTCTCTCCCTAAACCTGGAAATCTTAATCACCAAATCCCTAACCCGATCTCCCCTAATTCCATTCGATTTCCTCCCACTCCCTCAAAATCCATCACAAGCCGCCAAAATCCATGTCAGCTGGTCCCATTCTCTTTCCCTCTCACCAGTACAAAGCTCCACCAATCTTGTCCGTGTATTTTGAATGAACTTTATGATCCGAGCCGTCAAAGGCATTCTAACGTTAGTTTTCTTCAGGATAAAGATGAAACGGTACGATCCCTATAGGGATTAGACCATTTCATCCTTGTCTTAAAAGGAAACAGCAGAAAATAAGGGGTGGATTTGGGAAATTAAGGGATCCAAAACCCTAGCGAGCAGGTATATATTCATCATTTCTTTCATTTTTTTAAGGGGGGATTCCAGTTTTTGGAGAGGCGCACCTAGAGGCTAAAATTCTAAAAGCAGCAGCATAAACATATATGAGCATTTTTCTCAGTGTTTCTACAAAGACATAGTGATTACTTATTTTCTGTTTGATTTGTGTCGTCGCTTCAGCATTTAAGTCATCGATCTCGCTCGAATCGTTTAGTCGAGTCGCATTCTTCAGATTCACGCTTTAGTTCGCTGCACCAAAACAGGTAACATTCCCTTGCTTTCCTTATTTATACTTGATTCTGCACTTTTGTTTAAGCTTTATTATAATTATTTTGATGCTCTTGTGTGAAAGTTTTCGGACTATCATTGTGGATTTATGCGCGTAATAAGTCATTTTCTGGTTTAATTTCGAGCTTTGCAAAGTGCATTAAGTTTCAGGTCGTTGTTAAGCTTTAATGAAGTTAAAAACAGTCAATAAAACTGGATTGCTTGTTCTTGGGGGTAGAAAAGTTGAATTTTTGATAACTTAGTTGCAAAAATCATGTCTTTAAGTTGGAATGGTGAAATAGAGTTTAAAAGAGGATGATCTTCCTGTTTCTTTGAAGTTTGGGTTTCTATTTGTCGCTTTTCCATACCATGCTAGCTGTTAAATGTAAGAAATGGGATTAAAAAGAGGTAATTCTTGGTTCTGTTTATTGTAGTAGTAGTAGTAGTAGTTCTGGTTTGGTTCTGGCATGAAGGGATTCAGGTTTGTTTCTGAGTTCTACAGGTGTAGGGAGTTAGTTCAAGTTGTTTATAGGAGTTATATGTGTAGTTGGTTTGTAAGTAGCATAGGAGGTCTTGTCTGGTCTCTAGTTTGTTCAGGAAGAGGGCAAGTAGTCTGTTATGGAGTAGTAGCAGGGGTTTCAGGGGTTGTTTTGGTTTGTTCTGGAGGTCTGTGAGGGTGTTGGAAGGTTGAAGTGTATCTGGTGATTTCTGGATAGCTGTAAAGGGGTCTGTTGAAGCTTCAGGGTGGCCTGGTTCTTTGTTGTCTTTGAAAAGGTGGAAAGGTGTTTAGCCTAGGCTGCTTTGGAGTTCAAGTTAGTGTGTAGAAGTTTGTGAAGTTTGTTTGGAGTGTTCCTGGAAGAATAGTAGGCAGAGTAGTTGTTGTTCTGGTTAGGCTTAGAGGTTAAAGAGCAGGCAGGGGGTCAGGTGCAGGGGTCTGGTTTTTGGCAGGAGCTGTTTTAGAAGCTGTTTTAGACAGTTTATGAGGTTTTGTAAGGGGTAAGTGGAGTTGTGCAGATGGTGTATGAGGGTGTGAGGGGCCTGGAAGTTTGTCCTGGGAGTTGAGAGTGAGTGTAGAGGAGCTTAGGAGATGGCATAGGTAGTCAGGTGTGTCTCTGGTTCTTGTTTGGTTCTGTAAGCATGTGTAGAGTATGCAGGAGGTGTCCTGGGTAATCCTATTTGATTTAATAGTGTATGAGAGGAGTTTTGAAGTGTCCTATGAGTTTGTGAAGGTGGCTCGGCAGTGGGGAGTTATCTCTGGTTTGTAGTAGGATTAGTAGCAGCAGTTCTGCTAATCATTGGTTCAAGGCAGTAAAAAGGTGTGCTTTGTTCTTCCTTGCTCTAGGAGCTTCTCAAGGCTTGATTTTGTGTAAGTGCATGCATGTGTGTGTGCTTACCTGATTACGAATTAGTTCTCTAAACAACATGCTCCGTCCTGTTTATTGAAGCATAGCAGTAGGACTAATTTTCCTCTCCTGTCAATTTCTATTTCATGAGCTTTTCGCTGTCATGATTCAAATAATTTGAAAATGAGTTTCTTCAGGTTCGGTGAGGTTCAATGTCAGCCCTATTATTGTCTAGTTTCAGTTTGTTGTGAGCAGGCTATGCTTGATTTCTATTCTGGCAATTGGACATTTGTATAAGTTATCAGTTGGTTGTTTGTTGGTGGTTGAAGTATGGGAGGAAGTGCAGGGAGTTCAGTGAGAGTATGAGGTGATGGTGATTCTGTTTTGTTCATGTTGGTTGCAAATGGTTTGTTAGCTCTGGTTGATGCATGGGGTTGGAGAATGCCTCATTTAGGTGAAGGTTTAGTCTGGATTCCTGGCTTGTTTTCTCAAGTTCGTAAAATGTATCAGGTTGATAGCGAGATATGATTGGAGCATGTAAGTTGAAGATTAAGAGGCGAAGCCCCTGGGATCTTTTAAAAGATCAGTGGGGTCCCTCTCGTGAATGCTTTGCGTGTGTGCAGGCCAATGTTGATTAATCAACTTCAAACTATTATAGAACGAAGTATGCTTGTCGCATACTAGGAGAGTGAAGCCCCTGCGTCTCAAATGACTAGTGGGGCCCCTCCTTGAAGACCAGTACGGTCTCGGCTACCTAGGAAACTGCAAGGTTTTGATTAAAGGCGAGGACCAGTGAGGAGTCTGGTGTCGATAGATAATTGAAAGTTCATCTCTGGGTATGGTGAAATAATTGGGAGTTTGGCGGAGTAGTTGGAGTTGGTAAAGGTGTGGAGAATTGTCTTAGCGTGGGAGTTAGCCCTAAGGTTGTCCCATTTCCTTTAGGCGATGGGATAGGATAGTGTGAGAAGTACTTAATAGAACGTGTTATGATTTATGTATGTTATTGTATTTGTTATGGTTGTCTTGGAACGGATGCTAATCTTTTGTTCTCTTATTTTCTTTGCCATGTACACCATCGGGGACGAGTTGAAATAAAATTCACAAACGAGGATGGCTACATGCATTTGAAGTTATTTGATCCGCTCCGCATTTTCTGGACTTGATATCCCCGAAAATGTAAAAGAAAAAGAAAAAAATGAAAACCTTGTGAAATACAGAGCTTATATTGAGCTTGCTATCCGGGTTCTATCTTCTAAACTCTTTCTCTCCCGTCCCCTTTGGAAAAGCATGTTTTAGGATCCCCGTAAACTGGATTAGGACTTTGTATGATTAGAAACCTGGTAGGTTAGCCGCTTTAATTAAAATTGCTATCTTATGCATGTTTAGAATTGTTATAAATTGCATATCCCGTCTCTTTAGGACCCGCCAATTAGTTTAAGATAATAGGAATCTCTAGTTAATTATCGAGTGCAAAAGAAATAAAATTAAAATATACTTATGTATTCATTATTTATTTTTAAGTTAATCATTTATCCATTTATTAATTTATTTATTCATTAATTAAATTAATTAAGTAGTATTTATTATTAATTAATTTATTTAATTTTAATTAATCATTTTATTTGCCTAATCAATTATAATTATTTATTTACTTATTTATTTACCCGTTAATTAAGTGGTATTTTTTTTAATTTTAATTAATAATTTATTTATTTAATCAATTATAATTATTTATTTATTTATTTAATTAGTCAATTATTATTGTTCATCCCTTATTTAATTGAAATTATATAAATATTTATTTATCTATTTATTTATTAATTAACTAATCAATTATTATTCTTTATCTAATTATTTTTTAATTTATTTATTTACTTAATTTTATTTAGCCCTTATTTATTTAATTAATTAATCAATCAACCTTTATCTCATTATCCATTTAATTAATCTTATGTTTAGTTGTTTATTTATCTAAGTATTGGTATAATCAAACCTTATCTTATTTATATTATATTATATTATTCATCATCTATTTATCTTTATTTAAAATTTATCCTAAATTAATTATCTCTAAGTAAAATTCGTTAAAATCGCCGGATTAACCGCTTTTAGCGGATTTTTGAAAGTGCTCCCGTTAGGGACCTTCTTTCGAATTTAATAGAACCACATATCTAAGAATCTCTGAATTATTTTCCTTTAAGTAAGGAATAAAATTGCACTCTTTAGCTAACTTAGGTTTCTAATAATCCTTAAATTAGGTGGCAACTCCAAAGAAACCCTTTGAAGTCCCATTTTGTTGAAATTACATCCCAATGCATATATTTGTGTGTGTATTTTTTCGGGAGGGTTAAACATCACACTCTCCCCCACCTGATGTTGCGACGAACGCGGCGCAATGCTGCTGCATATACTCGTGGCACTTATCCTTGAATTGCCACAAGTCTTGGTATCGCTCCCACATAGCCTCCTCCGGAGATTGTCCCTTCCAATGCACAAGGAACATGGCTGTCGGCTTCTGACCCTTCTTGCCTCTGGCTTCATAGTCAATGATGGCTTCAATGTTACGATCTTGCGAGGCAGTGACGGTGATAGGTGCGCGAGTCGTCTGGCCCCGACTCGGGTCTTCCTTGTCTTCATGGTACGACTTCAACACACTAGCATGGAAGACTGGATGAATCTTCAAGTGGGCAGGCAAGTCCAATTTATAAGAAACTTTGTGCACCTTAGCGATGATCTCGAACGGCCCTTCTACTTGCGCACTAAGTTCGGATGCATGCCTCGTAGTACCTTGAACTGCCTCGGGTTGAACTTGACTAAGACCATGTCCCCAACTTGATACTCCATGGGACGCCTCTTGCAGTCGGCAAACTATTTCATCTTTCGGGATGCCTTGTCCAAGTAAGACTTGGTGGTGTCAAGATGCTCTCCAAAGCCCTTAGCCATGTGATATGCTCCCAATCTGTTTCCCTCGAACGCGGCCGGTAGAGAATGAGGAGTTTGAGGTTGTTGGCCTGTGGCAAGCTCGAACGGTGTCTTCCCTGTGGGCTCGCTCCACTGCAAGTTATATGAGAATTGGGCTACATCCAAGAGCCTGGCCCAATCCTTTTGATGTGCGCTCACAAAGTGTCTCAAGTTGCACTCAAGTACCGCATTGACTCGCTCCGTCTGGCCATCCATCTGCGGGTGGAAACTGGTAGAGAAATGCAACTCCGTGCCAAGCATCTCAAACAACTCCTTCCAAAAGTTCCCACTGAAGCGGGGTCCTCGATCACTAATGGTATGCCTAGGTAAGCCCCAATACTTCACAACTTTCTTAAAGAATAACTTGGCAGCTTCCTTAGCTGTGCAACTAGCTGAGGCGGGCATGAAGGCAGCATACTTAGAAAATCTGTCCACCACGACCATAATAGTACCATATCCATCGGACTTCAGCAAACAAGTGATGAAGTCCATGGTGACACTCTCCCACGGATGCTCCACAACAGATAGTGGCTCTAATAGTCCTTCGGGTGACCGCTGCTCCACCTTGTCTTGTTGGCATACAAGACAAGTCTTCACATATGCCTCAATATCGTCTCGCATGCGCGGCAAATAGTATACCGATTCGACCAAGGCCCTTGTGCGGCGTTGGCCTGGGTGACCGGCCCACAATGTGTCATGGCTTTCCTTCACGATGCGCCGCCTAAGGTTCTCATACTTAGGCACATAGACCTTCCGTCCTGTGGTGAGCAATAAGCCATCTTTAACCCAAAAGCGCCTTGTCTTGCCCTGAGTGGCTAGCTCCAAAAGCTGCTTAGCAACTGGATCATGCTGCATGCCCTCCTTTATGGCATCTCGGATGGCAAAGCTTGCTGAAGTGATGGCAGCAAGTTTGGCTTTACGACTCAAGGCATCGGCCACAACATTGCCTTTGCCGGGCTTGTATTCGAGCACATATTCAAACTCGGCCAGGAAATATTGCCATCTAGCTGGCTTCAGTGTGAGCTTCTTTTGTGACTGGAAGTAGCTGGTAGCCACATTATCAGTCTTGACCATGAACTTTGATCAAAGCAAGTAGTGGCGCCAAGTGCGAAGGCAATGCACAATGGCTGTCATCTCCTTCTCCTGAACAGTGTAGCGCCGCTCCGTCTCGTTCAGCTTGCGGCTCTCAAAGGCTATGGGGTGTTAGTCTTGCATCAACACACCCCCAATAGAAAAGTCAGATGCATCTGTGTGCACCTCAAACATCTTGGTGAAGTCGGGCAATGCTAGAACCGGCTCCTCCATCACGGCTCTCCTAAGACCTTCAAACGCCTTTTGACATAGCTCCGACCAAACCCACGACTTGTTCTTCTTTAGTAACTCCGTCAAAGGTGCGGCCTTAGCGGAATATCCACCTATGAAGCGTCGATAGTAGTTAACAAGACCAAGGAAAGATCTCAACTCCGTTACCTTGGTCGGCGACTCCCATTCTTGTATGGCCCGGACCTTGGCATCGTCCATCCGCAGCTCTCCATTGCTAATGACATGCCCCAAGAAATGCACCTTTGATTGAGCAAACTCGCACTTCTCCCTCTTGATGTATAGCTCGTTCTCCCTCAAGACTTGGAAAACTATCTTCAAATATTCCACATGCTCCTCCATAGTGTGGCTATATATGACTATGTCGTCCAAGTAGACTACCACGAATTGATCAAGGTAGTGGTGGAAAATCTTGTTCATAAGTGTGCAGAAGGTGGCAGGTGCGTTGTTTAAGCCGAAGGGCATCACCAACCACTCCAAAGCTCCATACCTTGTCACACACGCAGTCTTCGGCTCATCCCCTTCCGCAATGCGAACTTAGTAGGAGCCCTTTCTTAGATCCACTTTGGTGAAGTACTTTGCTTGCCCAAGCCTATCGAACAAATCAGCAATGAGAGGGATGGGGGTACTTATTCTTCACGGTTACCTTGTTGAGCGCCCGGAAGTCAATGCATAGCCTTAACGAACCATTCTTCTTCTTTTGGAATAGAACCGGCGCGCCATAGGGTGCCTTTGACGGACGAATGTGACCGGCATCGAGCAACTCCTTCAACTGCTTACGTAGCTCCTCCAACTCGGGTGGTGCCATACGGTATGGGGTATAGGCAGGTGGTTTAGCTCCAGGCTCCAACTCGATCTTATGATCTACCTCCAGCCTAGGTGGTAAGTGCTTCGGAAACTCTTTGGGCATCACATCCTTATTCTCCTCAAGCAAATTCTCTATGCATGGTGGCAAGGTCTCTACGGCAACATCGCCTTCACTCAAGATTGCAATGGTTGCCATGAACGTCGGCTCGCCCTTCTTTAATCCTTTCACAAGCTGCATGGCTGACAAGTGTGCATGACTCTGTCCTTGGGGCATCGTAATCATAGGCACCATGCATGATTCTTCTCGTTTCACAACCAAGAGACGCTGCGAGTAAGGATCGATCATGGTGTGGCACTGCCAAAAGAACTCCTCCCCAAGGATGATGTCGAATATGTCCAAGGGCACCACAATGAAGTTAGACTTGCCTTTCCAACTGCCCAAGATAACACTAACTCCATTGGCTATGCCTCGTACTGGTATTGCTGGGGCATTGACTGTCTTGAGGCGTGTATTGGTCGGGCTCAGCTTCAATCCAAGTCCCTTTGATACGGCCTCGGTCATGAAATTGGCTTGAGCTCCAGTGTCAACCATGGCGCGGGTAGGCTTGTTGTTGATGGTGATATCCACGTACTGCGTGCCGTTCTCCTCTGGTTTGCTAGCTTTCCCCGGGATAGCAGCACATAGCCCAATCATGCCTAGCTGCGTCGTGCCCGTACTCGTCTCTGGATCCTGTGCCTCCCGTTCTTTCTTCTCACGTATCATGGCACCAAGGGTCTTCAAATCGGGACACTTTACGAAGCCATGAGGTCCCCCGCACACATAACATCCACTTCCTTTCTTCTCGGCCTGCGCTTTCTTCTCGACATAATCTTGACGCCCAGATTTCTTGCCATCAAACTTGTGAGCATCGTTGGCCTTGGAATGTTGCTGCTTTTCTTTGCTTCTGCCACGATCTCCCCCACCTTTGGCTTGATTACCCTTTGAATCCTTGCCCTTGTTCTTGTCATACTTGTCATCCGTCAAAGCGTCAGCCTCGATGATAGCTTCATCAATGGTAGTGACTTGCCGGCGTTGCAGCTCCTTCCTAGCCCAACCTTGCAACCCGTCCATGAAGTGGAATAGCAAGTCCTCATCAGTAAGGTTTGGAATTTGAAGCATGAGCGTCTGGAACTTCTCTATATAGGCACTGATGCTCCCCATTTGCTTCAGCTCCCTCAGCTTGCACCTCGCTTCATATATGACATTGTTAGGGAAGAAAGCCCTCTTGAACTCGGTCTTGAGCTGCTCCCATGTGTCAATGGTGCATGAGCCTTTCTTCATGTCGGCGTCCTTCCTTCTCCACGAAAGCATGGCCTTCTCTGAGAGGTATGGGATAGCGGCAGCAATCTTCTTCTCCTCGGCCTTCACATTGCCATGCTTGAAGTAGTTCTCCATGTGCTATAGGAAGTTGTCAACCTTTTGCGCGTCACGAACTCCCTTGAAGACAGGTGGCTTGGGGATCTCGATCTTCCCCTCCTTATTAGTGCCGGATGCCACGGCCCCTCCAGCGCTAACTTCCTCCTCGAGTGCCTCGATCTTGGCCTTCATCACCTTGATGGTGCTCAATGCCTCCGTGAGCCTGCACTCCAAGGTGTTAATGGTTTCCTTCATCTCCAACTCGGCTTGCTCGCATTCCTAAAACTTGTCCTGGATGGCGTCGAACTCGGACAAGGCATGGTTCTCAAGGGTCTCCAGCTTGCCTTCAATCCTCGACATGCGTTGGCCATGGACTTCCACAATCAACGTCGCCTCTTCCACCTTCTTAACCCACTCACGACCAGGGGTGAGATTTCCTCATCGTCGCTTACCTCCGTAGCCGATGGTTGGGTGGTATGGCCTTCACTTCGAGGGGCTTCGGGCAGCACCTCATCACCCTACCTAGCATTCCTCCTCTTCTTGTGCTTTTTCCCGACAGCATTCTGGACGTTGGTAAGGGTGCTAGCAGTGATGTCTTCTTCGTTGTAAGCCATTCCCTTAGAAGTAACCTCGCTCTGATACCACGTTGTCACGGCCTAACTTTCAAAGTAGCACTCCGTGCGGCACTTGACGATTTGTCTAGAAAGTAGCAAACTCAAGTAAGCCTTAAATTTCAAAAGATCGCTAAGAGAATGAAAACAAAGAAAGACTAGAGGGATTGCCAAAGGAAGTATTGTATTCACTCAAACTTTTCTGGATGCCTTTACAAATTATTTGCCCCTCTATTTATACTAACCATCCAGGGGCTAACGTGTAAATAATAATTACATACAAGTCCCTACTATTTATACTTAAGGACATACTCTAGATTATTCCATGGACCTAGAATCTTTTAAGGTATTCTTACATATCCAAGAGGTTCTAGGTTGTTCCATGAGAACACCCCACACTATTCTAGAGTATTCCACTCCTTTTGGCTTGGTTGGCGCTATCCGTGCGCCATGTCGCGCCCATATGGCGTGATGACTTGGCGAGGGTGTCACAGTCTGCTATAAAAGTATATAGTAGTAGCATACTTCAAGTTATACAATGATAATAAAACCTTATATTTCAAAAATAACATTCTTCAAAGAAAAAATTGCACTATGTGTACTCTAAAAATATACTGGAGTTTACAGTATACTCAGAAGTATATAGTGATAACAAAAAGAAATTAGAGTATTCAAAATACAGCATTCTCTAGAGGGAAAAAGTAGTATTGTATATGTTAAAATATATAGTATACTTCAAAGATATACAATAGATATATTCCAAAGGTATACAATGGTAACATGAAAGATTAGAGTGCACTGTTTCAAAATGTAGGATTCTTCAAAGGAAAAAAAAAACGTAGTGCATATATAGGGCCTGTTTGGGGGGACTTATTATAAGTAACTTATAAGTAAAAAGTAACTTATAAGCTACTTTGGAGAAGTTAGTATTTCCTAACTTCTTACTTTTGACTTCTTTTAAGCACTTTTAAGCACAAAAGTGCTTATAAGTACTTTATTTTTTTGTTACCAAACACCAATTGTTTACTTAAAGGCACAAAAGTCCTTTTAAGTTATTTTTTAAGCTTACCCGAACGGGCTCATAGTATATAGTAATAACAATTTAAAAATAAAGAATAAGTCGGAATTTAAAATGATACAATCTAAAAATGAAGAATAAATCAGGGGCATATGATGATAAGAGTGTATAAATGAAAAATAAGTTAGGACATACAATGATAGCAATTTGAAAATGAAAAATACAAGTCAGTATATATAATGATAACAATCTAAATTTGAAGAATAAGTCATTATATGTAATGATTTCAATCTAAAAGTGAAGGATAAGATATGGTATATTCAATGATAACAATCTATAAATGATTAATAAGTTGGTGTATATAATGATAACTAACTAAATTAAAGAATAAGTCACTATATACAATGATGACAATCTAAATATAAAAAATAAGTCGGGACATACAACGATATCAATCTAAAAGTTAAGAATAAGTTAGGGTAGACAGTAATAACAATTTAAAAATGAAACATAATCAGTGTATATTTGAAAGTGCGAGATTATTTTATTATTCATGACCTTAAGCAGCATATAACAATCTAATATCACTTTAGTGTTAATACGGTTTCAATTATTTAATTACAGAGTAATAACTACATGCCACGTGTGCACTAGCAAGGTGATATGTGAATAATCATTTTGTATTGATTCTACTTTTTACTATTTCTAATTTAAAGTTTAATTATTAATATTACAGAATCGTTCATACAAAATTTGTTCATCAAAACGAAAAGGAACAAGAAAAAAATCCTTCTATGATACTACACCATATTTACAATTCTTGAAAGAGCCAGGACGAGGCTACTGCCACTGGGAAGGTTAAATATATGGATAGTCTTCAATTCGCTCACTTCGGGAAGAGCGGACGGAAAGAGAAGGCCTTTGCCCTATCTGCTTCTTCCTCTTCCCAGGAATGAAGAATTAGGCTTTGGGTAGCAGAGTGAGTCTTAGCACAGCCTTCCTTTCCCGAATACGACAGATGCAGAAGTGGCTAAAGAAGTCGGAGGAAGAAAGTTGTTGGACAACTGTATACACGAGGGTACATTAGTATTCTGAGCCCCGAGTAGTTTACCGGACAAATTGAGTTGTCGTGACGACCTTTTTAGAAGCAGTACGCCTGGTTCACGAGGTTAACTACGGGTGAATGGATCGCCCCGGCGGGGTTGCTCTGACGCAGAGGGCCCTGAGAAGCGCAGAGTCTCTCGGGGTTGGAGGTCTAATAGTAGTCACATCAAGTCCTCCCACTCTTACTCAGAATAGCTAGCGAGAGGAAGACTACTGATTATCTATGAAAATCCATTATTTCAGAGAATGGTACTCTCGAGTTCGCGAAGAGGTACTGGACTAAGGACATGCAAAAGGATTTGTCCCTTTTGCTATAAAATTGATACAAAATTGAAACAAGTTGTGAAATAAAAGAATTTTTATGATTTTAAAGATGTATATTGGAAGGCAACGAAAAAGGACAACAAGAAATTTGATTTTTGTTAGGAAAATATATGGTTTAGGAAGAAATTGTTATGAAATATTGAAAGAATGGCATAATGGTTAAGAAGGGTAATTGTATTTCCCAAAAAAGTATCAGGTTTTACAATTAAATTTGTATTTAGTTGAGTCTAAGGCGACCGTTTGTATCTTAATTTGATTCGATTGATAAGCAGCTTACGTTCGTAAGATAATTGAGCTTTGACGATTAAGTTCGAAAACAAGTAGCGTGCCGATGTCAATGATGCAGATTCGATGTCAGATGTAATTTTCACGATGGCAAGTTCTAACAGAGTTCAAATAACGAGTTCAAACAGATTGATTCGAAGTAAACAACAAAAAGGCAGATTACGATGAGATGATTTCGTATAAACTTAGATGCACGATTCCGATTAATTATGATAACAGTGATGATGAATACGATGATGATCGAGAATAATATCATAACAAGTGAATGCGACAAGAATTTACTTGATCGAATAATATGACAAAAAGCAACAGCAGTATATCCGATGTGACTTAACGATGGATAAAACGATGAGTTGTCTTATGTGATTGAACTAACGATGACAGGTTGCTAAGACTGAATGCAATAATTAAAGAACAATATATGCTGCGAATAACGCAAGTATTGAGTTAAATAAGCAAACAACAAATAAATGATTAAAGCAGTAAAGGCTTATTGTGTTTGATGAATCGATGGATGGAGCTTCAATGGAAGAAACAGATCTCCTCCCACGTTTGAACCAAGCCGCGATCCAGACTTGAATAACGTAATCGTCTTGAGTGAAATAAATTGACAATGTAATGAGACAAATGACTATAGCTTTGTGACAAGAAAATAATAGCTTTGAAGAATGAATAATGTTGCTCTAATCAACATGTCTTCAAGTGGAGGAGGAGGACACTATTTATAGGCTGATGACAAGCACTTTCCAACCCTAGAAGGACTCTCTCTTTCCCACGTCTCTCTTTCAGCAACAATCCACGTCCCTTGAAATACGTTTGAGTTTGTTCGGATAAAAGTGGGATAAGGCCAATTATATTTATCTGCTAAAAGTCAATGTCTTCGTAACTTTCCGATTAAGTTGTTGAATCGGAAACACATCAGCCAGCCAATGTCCTCGGAAGCCGCCACAACATCGAAC
Source organism: Petunia x hybrida (assembly GCA_037355625.1). Lineage (NCBI taxonomy): Eukaryota > Viridiplantae > Streptophyta > Magnoliopsida > Solanales > Solanaceae > Petunia > Petunia x hybrida. Next base: position 1,272,605 of record JBBBVM010000045.1, read on the forward strand.
ACACCTCCTTTGTGCGAGGAACGAAAATCGACCAATACATATAGTCCCCCCACTTGCAAAGTCATGTGATCGTAACACTTCGCAAGTGGCCTGAAATTTAAAGCGGGAAAACACGTGGAACGTCCGTGTCCCTTCATTTTGAAAAGCCAACATGTCGCTTCAACTTCAAATAATTGCACGTGTCAGCGATCGTGCGGACGGCAGTTTTCGCTGGTTCCCAAGATCATGATGGCTTCTTCTCTATAAATATTGGTTTCAACTCACTTCTACGAACTTTGCATCTTCCAGACTTAAAATTCTCCAACTTTTCTTCAAAAATTCTTCAACTTTCTTCAAAAATTGTTCAACTTTCTTCAAGAATTCTTCAACTTTCTTCAAAAATTCTTCAAAGCAGATTTAGCATCTTTGCGCTGGTCAGTTTCAATTAGTTGCTTCAACTTGTTATATAATGTCTTCTCACAATATAACTGATGCTGGAACCACTCCTTTCACCGCTGTTGCCGCCACGGCACCGCCGCAGGCCGCTGCCGGACCTTCAGCAGACAACAAAGGGAAGAAGAGGGAGAGGAAGCCCAAAGATTTTGGGCCAGAAAAGCTTTATACCGATATTCTTCCGAAGAAATTTACCTACGACGACGATTGCAAGGTTAGCACTCAGAACGATGTTCAGTCGGCCAAAAAGAAAAACATTCCCGTAGATTCAGTTTTCTGTGCCGTCACTGAGGAGTCGATACCACGAATCAGGGAAGATTGTGGTTGGAAAGAGGGTGAGATTGACGTGGTATGTCCTCCGAGGAGATCGACTCTGACCACCTTTTACGGCGGCCATTCTGCCGTTCCGACATATCCATTTACGATAGGGTTTACTTTGCCGATTGACCCAATAATTGAGGAATTTTGTCGTCTGTACAAGGTTTGTTTGGCGCAGATTTCCCCGATGGTATGGCGCTTGGTCGCCATGTACCGGTGGATTGGCAAGAAAGTGGGGGTGGAAGTAACACTTAGGCATATCCTCCACCTTTACTCCCCCCGAGTTTATAAGGCGGGCATCATTACCGTGCAGAAGCGGGGTAGCCGGGCTCTAATTTTTGACAACGATGACAATCTCAGGGCATGGGATCACGCTTCGTTTATATCCCAATGGAGCAACTTGTGGCTCCGGGGGCTGAACGACTTCCGACTGGGTGGAACCGAACACGTAAGTCTTCGATTTCGCTTGGCTTTATGTTTTTCCACATCTTATACTTTTTCCTGCGTGTGCAGCCAGTAAAGTTTTGTTCGAGCTAGTTCCCGACATCATTGACTGGCTGAAAAAGGTTTTGAAGGAAACCACCAACGATTAGAGGGCATGGAAGCCGATCGCGGCTCTTTTGAAGGTGAAAGCAAAAAATCATGGTAAGCTCAATTTTAACTTCGACCAAGCTGCATTCTTTGTTTTATTTTAACGGATTACCTTCAACAGGTATCACTGGTGCTGGTACTGGGCCGATTGAAGATTTGATCGGTGAGGAAGAAGTTGAGGAGGTCGGGGAGGAGAACGTGAGTGGAACTCCTCCGAAAAAGAAAAAGAAAACCTCTAATCAAGACCTCAGGGCAAGGTTTCTTGTTAAGACTGCTCCGCAAGGAGTTGGCTCATTGGCTGATCCTAAGCCGATCGAGCAAATCATTAAAGGAGCTGTCTCAGCGGTCGAGGCGGCGAAAGCCGTCGAGGAAGGCAATCTTGCTCGGGTTCCCTTAGGGCAAGATGAGGAATCTGGATCTGAGAAACCATTAGAGCGGCCGAAAAGGCGAATGAAGGAAAAAATGCTTGAAGTGGCTGAGCAGCTCAAGGCGGCCGAGGAGTATGATCGGGTTTATGTGGACAACTTTGGTGGTGGTGGGCACAACCCTTCCTCCGATCGCGGAGGACTTGATCGATGTTACCTCCGGCTCGGGAGGGAAAGAGGCTGCCATCGTCCCAACCCATGGGATGTCAACTGTTGGGGGCGTCGGTGGTGCCCCTTCAGGCGATGTGCCGAGGGGGATGGATCCCAAGAAGGGTAAGCTTCCCCTTGATCGTCCTACAATAACGACGAGGTCGAGGCATACGGAGAGTTCTGGTTCGTCCTTCTACGCATCGGACCATGAAGAGCCCATCGTTCGCCTTCCTCGATTCGAGGAAGCTGCTGCCTTTGCAGCTTATAAAAGGGCCAAGGCTGCGGGGGAAGCTAACACTAGATCGTTGGCTATTAGCGTCCCCGGGGAGGTTGACCTGCTCAGATGCCCAAGCATCTGGCCAATTACTTTTTTGACGTGATGGGGCCGATGGAAAAGGCTCGATTGAATTGCTACAGCGATGTGAGCTTATCTTCTCAGATCGCTTTTAGCGCCTTTCGGGTAACTCTCTCTCCCGATTTCTATTGTCTGAACCTCTTTTGCTTTTACCTTATGAGTTTCTCTTATCTTCAGAACACAATCATGGCCATCGAGTCAGCTGATCGGATTCGTCAGCTTGAAGCCGAGATAGCTCATCTGAACGAGAGAGTTGCCCTTCTTGCCTCCGCCGGTGATGGATGGCATAACAATTTAAAGATATTGAAAGTAAAATATTCTGAACTTGAAGCCGAATCGGCTAAGAAGGCCACCGCTCATGCTCTTCGAGAATCGGAACTGGAGTCCCAAGTTCAAGCTTTGAACGATCAGCTTGGTCGGCTTGAAACTAGTATGGGTGACAAGTGTGTCGAACTGGAGGCTAAGCTGAAGGCCAGAGAGTCAGAACTCGCTCGTTTGAGCGAGGAACTTCGTACTCACAAAGGGGTTAACAACGATCTGGCTGCTCAGAATGATGCCTTGTCGGAGAGGAACTTGCTTCTTCAAAAGGAGTTGACTACCCAAAAGCACTCAATGGAGAATGATTTCGAAGGGAGAAGGGAGCTAATTTTAGCGGAATCGAGGCGCGATTTGTTGAGGGAGATGTCTGAGCGTCAAGTCGATGTGACTAATGAGCTCAAAGAAGCTATACAAGTTGTGAAGATGACTCGTGAGGCACTTGGCCTCTCTCCAGATTCTTCTGATGAAGGATCAGATGGAGATGAGTGAAATCTTTTTAAACTTTTTGTTTTCGATCCTTAATTGTGATGAGGTCGTTTGACCATTATGTAAATATCCTTAGCTGTGACAAGGTCGTTCGACCATAATGTGGATATTTTTGTTAAAGAAAAGAAGTTCGTTTCTCTTATCGTTGTTTTGCTTTCCGAAGATAGTTCAATTTATTCGTTCAAAAATTTTGATATAAAACGATAGTCGTTGAAAGAGAAGATTGGGGCCCAATGTCTTAGTGCGTAGTGAGAAATGACGTCTCATTTTCACGTAATGCACTCTTCGAACATTATCATAAGTTCGAAATGAAAAAATTGAACACGGTGAAAAAATTGGAATTAGAAAATCCACTTAATATTTGGGGCGATTGCATAAATCGAACAAATGTAGAAAATGAGGATATAACCAGTGTTGCATATTGTTGAAGTAAACCGCTAATGGGTCTCTGATACATTTTGGATCGTATGATTCGATCGATTTACAAGACGCGGCCATCTGAAGGCAAATTTTTGATCACTATTGGATCGATTACATAAGTAGAGAATTTCGACTAAAATGAGACTGGTAAAGTTCGAAAAACTCGATAGCTAAATCCCTAGTTCGAGCGAGTCCCCAGTTTGAACGAGTCGTAAGAACTTTTGATCGAATTTGAACGAGTCCCCAGTTCGAGTGAACGTAAGAACCTTGATCGAATTTTGAACGAGTCCCCAGTTTGAGTGAACGTAAGAACTTTGATCGAATTCTGAACGAGTCCCCAGTTCGAGTGAACGTAAGAACTTCGATCGAATTTTGAACGAGTCCCCGGTATCAGTTGATGACAATCGTGCTGAATCCATCTTCCCCCCCAGTGTTTTGAGTATGAAGAATGAGTGGTCGAACACTGGTCCTGAAATGGAGTCAGACACAAAAACCGAGAAATCGTTATAGATGAAGACCACGTTAGAATGTTCGTCAGACTAGTCGACCCCGATCGGAGCGTTTAGAGCTCATGTTTTCGCGGGTGACGTTTGTCATCATTCGATTCCAACTATGCCTATCATCTAAGAGTGTTAGTATCAAACAATTAATCAAATAATTCTTTCCGATGGAGGAAAATTTTAAATATTGAAATTTTGCAAGATTAAAAGATGAGAGCTGATGATACCGCAGGGCCTTAAAAGTAATATTTCTTCAACTGAGTGATGTTCCAATTGAATTCGACCGGCTTGGAGTCCATCGTTTCGAGTTGGTATGATCCTTTTCCGATTACTGCTTTGACCCGATAGGGCCCTTCCCAATTTGCTCCTAGCTTACCTTCGTTTGGCTCATCCTTTTTCGGTCTTTTGATCCTCAGCACATAATCACCTACATTAAAAGATCGATACCTGATTTTTTTGTTGAGGTAGTTTTCTGCCCTCTGTTTCTGCGCTTGTATTCGAACAAATGCCATGCCCCTTTTTGCTTCGATCAGATTCAAATCTATCAACATGGCCTCTCTGTTTGTTTCCTCGGTGGAATGGGCGAACCGAAGGCTGGGTTCTCCCACTTCCACCGGTATCAATGCTTCTGCTCCATAGACAAGTGAGAACGGTGTTTCTCCGGTGCTGTGTTTCACCGTTGTTCGATGTGCCCACAGCGCTCCGGGGAGTTCGTTCAGCCAATTGCCCTTTGAGTCATCCATTCTTTTCTTCAGATACTCGATTATTGTTTTGTTGGAAGATTCAGCCTGTCCATTTGCACTGGGGTGATAAGGTGTTGAGGCAATTCGCTTGATCCCCCATTTTTCAAAGAAGGCAGTGATCCGTCTTCCTACAAACTGTTTACCGTTATCGCATGTGATCTCTTTCGGGATCCCAAAACGGCAGATAATATTTTGATGAATAAATTTAATGACTTCTTGCTCACGAATTTTAGCTAATGCAACTGCTTCTACCCATTTAGAAAAATAATCAGTAAGAATTAAAATAAATTTTACCCCGCCGGGCGCTGTTGGAAGCGGCCCAACCAAATCCATTCCCCACTTCATGAATGGCCACGGTGACGTGACCGAATGAAGTGGCTCTGCCTGTTGATGTATGAGGTTGCCGAATCGTTGACATTTGTCGCATTTGCGGACGAATTCTTTGGCATCATCTGCGATTGTTGGCCAATAATATCCAGCTCTTAGGATCTTTCGAACCAATGACTTGCTACCGGAGTGGTTGCCGCACTCGCCTTCGAGAATCTCTTTCAGCACATAATTTGTCCCATCTGGGCCCACACACTTTGCTAAAGGGCCGCTAAACATTCGTCTGTAGAGTTGGTTTTCTAAGAGACAATATCTCGCCGCTTTAGCTTTGAGTGATCGATCAGATTTTTTGTCGTCGGGAAGGGTTCCTGCCTGCAAATAAGACAAGTATTTGTTTCTCCAATCCCAAGTGTGATTAACGTTGTTTACCTCTTTAATGCTCCGACAGAGTGGTGATTCGAACAGGTGAACCACTGTTTCATCGGTTTTTCCGTCGATGACTGCTGCAGATCCGAGGTTGGCTAGAGCGTCTGCTTCGATGTTGTCCTCCCTTGGTATCTGAGCAATTTTCCATTCTTGGAAAAATGTGAGGAGATTTTTCACTTTTTCAAGCAACTGCTGCATCCTTAGGTCTCGAACACAGAAATCGCCTTGGATTTGATTTACCACCAATTGAGAGTCACTTTTGATGTCTAGCCGCTCGACCTTCAGGTCTTTTGCAATCTTCAAACCTGCAGCGAGGGCCTCATATTCGGCCTCGTTGTTAGTTTTTGCATGTAGTTTGATTGCGTACCTGATCTTTTCATGGGTAGGTGCTATCAATAAGACTCCGAGGCCAGCCCCTTTTACGTTTGAAGCTCCATCGGTGAACATTTTCCAAATTCCGGGATCGGGATCCCTCATCATTAATTCTTCCTTTTTTGCCTCCGGGAAGATATTAGCGCTAAAATCTGCTACAAAATCAGCCAACACTTGAGATTTTATGGCGGTGCGAGGCTGATAAGTAATATCGTACTCGCTCAGCTCGACCGCCCATTTCATTAATCGACCAGAAAGATCTGGCCGATGTAAAATATTTCGCAATGGAAAAGTGGTTACGACAGATATTGAATGACATTGGAAATAAGGTCTTAATTTTCGTGCAGCAGTGACTAGTGCCAGTGCTAATTTTTCTAGGTGCGGATATCTTGTTTCTGCATCTAAAAGTGTTTTACTAACGTAATAAATAGGAAATTGATTACCTCTGTCCTCGCAGACGAGGACAGCGCTTACAGCGACATCAGAGACAACCAAGTAAATCAGCAGCATTTCTCCTTCGATCGGTTTTGATAGGAGCGGCGCATTTGAAAGGTACAGCTTCAGTTCTTTGAGGGCCTTTTTGCATTCTGGTGTCCATTCAAAGCTTTTGTTCTTTTTCAGCACCGAAAAGAACCTGTGACATCGTTCTGATGACCTCGAGATGAACCTGCTGAGATAGGCTACTCGACCGGTCAGTTGTTGGACTTCCTTCACCGTTGTTAGGTCTTCGGGAATGCTTTCTATTGCTTTGATCTTGTCTGGGTTGGTCTCTATTCCTCTCTGCGATACGATGAATCCCAAAAACTTGCCGGATCCAACTCCGAACGCACATTTCTCTGGATTCAGTCTCATGTTGAAACGCCTCGGTATTGTGAAAGTTTTTTCCAAATGACTTAGGTGATTTTCTTTTTCAAGAGATTTGACCAGCATGTCATCGATATATACTTCCATGGTTTTTCCGATCAAATCTTTGAACATAGTGGTGACCAAACGCTGGTAAGTAGCGCCAGCGTTTTTAAAGCCGAAAGGCATAACTGTGTAGCAGTAAGTCCCCATGTCCGTGATGAACGACGTCTTCTCCCGATCCGATGGGTCCATCGAAATTTGATTATAGCCCGAATAGGCGTCCAAGAAGCTCAACATTTCGTATCCTGCCGTTGAATCGATCAATCTATCGATGTGAGGCAAAGGGAATGAATCTTTTGGACAGGCTTTGTTGAGGTCGGTATAATCAACACATACTCTCCATTTGCCGTTTTTCTTTGGCACTACTACTGTGTTTGCAAGCCACTCAGGATATTTGACCTCCCTAATGAACCCATTCGTTAGCAATTTTTCAACTTCGTCGTTGATCACTTTCCTTCGGAATCCCCCATTTGGCCGTTTCTTTTTTTTTCACCGGCCGGTGTTTTGGGTCGACATTTAACTTGTGTGTGGCGACCTTTGGATCGATCCCAACCATATCTGCATGGGACCAAGCAAAACAATCAGAATTATCCTTGAGGAAGGATATGATTCTTGATTTTACTTTGGGATCCAATTCTGCTCCCACATAGACTTTCCGATCAGGCTTATCATTGAATAACGTTACTTCTTCCAAATCTTCTATCGTAGAGTCTCCAGCTTTTTGTTTATACGGTTCTCTCACATATGGTGGAACCTGTGCGAAGTCGCCTTCGACTTCGAAATCCGGTAGCTGCGTTGAGGCGCACAACGGAGCCGAAGTGAAGCTTCCGATCACGGGTCCCACTAGCTTGTATGGTGAAACCTGTGCAAAGTCGCCTTCGACTTCGGATTCCGGTAGCTGCGTTAAAGCGCACGACGGAACCGAAGTGAAGCTTCCGGCCACGGGTCCCACTAACTATGATTGCTACAATTGAAAGCCATCCTTAACAGCTACTAAGTAACATTCTCGCGAAGCCTGCTATTCGCCTCTGATTTCACGAATTCCCCATGGGGTAGGGAATTTTACGACCTAATGTAGGGTCGATGGGACTGCTCCCATAGCGTGAATCCACGGTCGACCCAATATCACATTGTACGCCATTTCGCCTTTCATTACTTGAAATGATGTCTCATTCTCAACACCCTCTGCATAAGTCTTAATTGTGATTTCTCCAACGGTCACTTCACTCGAATTGTTGAAGCCCGACAATACTGTTGAGCGAGGTACGATCTTGTCGCTCAACTGCAGCTGTTCCACTACCCTTGCATGTATAATGTTGACTGAACTACCAGCGTCGATCAACACCCTTTTCACATCTGCGTCATCGATCCTCGTTGTGACTACAAGTGCGTCGTGATGGGGATGGATTCTGTCATCGAAATCAAAATATCCGAACACGATCTCATCGTTCATATCATCTCGTGTTCGTTTGTCTCGTGTAAATGAGACCTTTGCGTACTTCTTGGTAGTGTAAGTTACTCCACAAACGTCATCTCCTCCGGTAATGACATTCACCGTCTTCCTAGGAGCAGGGGCTTTTGGTGGCTCGTCATCTTTCTTCTTATTAAAATTATTTCGTCCTCTGTCAGTTAATAATTCGACCAGATGCCCCTTCTGCAGTAGGCTGGCCACTTCATATCTCAACGCCTTACAATCCTCCGTTGTGTGGCCGAAGTCATGGTGAAATGCACACCATAGATTTTTGTCCCTTGTATTTGGATTTGTTTTTATGCGACCTGGAAATTTCACAACCTTATCGCCCATCCCCTTCAAGTGATTTACCAAGTTTGGTGTTGATATGCAAAAGTTATACTCCGTCACCTTTGGGGGGAGTGATCGATCTTTCTGAGCTGAAGGTGTGTTCGACTGCCCTTTCTTCGATTGATTTTTCGAACTACCAGCTTCGTGATTATTGTTCCCCATTCGAGGGAAACTGGAGGGTTCCCATCGCTGGTCCCTGTAGTTTCGCCTGTCATTTTCAACTCTCCGTGGTGGAGGTCGATCGTAATGGTAACTATTTCGGACTAGCTGTAGTTCCTCCTCCTCAGCTCTGATCCTTGGCTCGCATTCCCGATACAACACTTCGAAAGTCCATGCATCGACTTCTCTGAGACGATCTTTCAATTTCCATGCCTCAAGCGAATCACTGCGCAAATTGTTAGCGAAGGTTAAGCAGGCCCACCTTTCTTCGAGATTCGGAATATGAAGCTTCTCATCATTGAACCGCTGCACAAATTGTTTGATGGTTTCCCCGGGTCGCTGCCTGACATTCAATATATCTTCCACCCTTGGCGCTATCTTTTTTGCTCCAGTATGTGATCGAATAAACTTAGATGACATGTCGTCAAAATTCAATATCTCATTTTCAGGCAACTAAAGATACCATTTCAATGCTGGTCCCTTTAATGTCTCACAAAACTTTTTGAGGCTGACCGAATTGATTTCTTCCGAGGTCAGATCATTCGCCTGAACTGCGCCCGAGAACATATCAATGTGATCCCTCGGATCTGTGGTCCCATCGTACCTCAAACTTTCTGGTAATTTGAAAGTTTTGGGAATGGGCATTGGGGCTGCACTTGCTGGGAAAGGACGCTTTGAGATTGACTTCTTAGCGACCTCGTCCGTTAACTTTGGGACACCTGGCAATTTCTCCATAAATGATTTTATCTCACCGAATTTCTTGTTCACTGTATCATTCAACAGAGTTTGCATCGTTGCTAAGATTCTTACTTCTGCAGTAACCGAGGCCGGAGCTCCCATAGCTGCCGCGGCCGTACCCGATCCTCCAGATCCGATCCCCGCTGCAAGTCCCCCTGTTACGGCGCCCTGAGGAACCGAAGTCGGAATGCTTGCTGGGGGTGTGATCGGTGGGGTGGGTGTTCTATTTCCGATAGAATTAGACAAAACCTTTAATTGCTCTTGTATCATTTCGAACTGAGCGTCGTGTTTTTTTTAAATACGCCATTAGTGACGCATTTACATCTCCTGACTCAATTTCGACCATGGGCTCCTTACCCGGCCGTTGTCCTCGAGGTGCGTTCAACTGTGAACCAGCAGGAATGTCGTCGTGAGCTGGATCCTGCTCGCGATTGGTGGACTCATCGACCGCTTCAACGTTGGTCGGAACTGGAACCCCGTCATTGGGATTGAGCTGTTGACCGTTCAGAGCGGCAGCGATGGTGTTGCGTTCATCTGCCATTTTGAAACAAGGAAACAAACGTAAGTAGTATCAAGCGATTCAAATTTCGGAACAAAATCGATTGCCTAGACCCCACGGTGGGCGCCAAATAGTATTTCCCAAAAAAGTATCAGGTTTTACAATTAAATTTGTATTTAGTTGAGTCTAAGGCGACCGTTTGTATCTTAATTTGATTCGATCGATAAGCAGCTTACGTTCGTAAGACAATTGAGCTTTGACGATTAAGTTCGAAAACAAGTAGCGTGCCGATGTCAATGATGCAGAATCGATGTCAGATGTAATTTTCACGATGGCAAGTTCTAACAGAGTTCAAATAACGAGTTCAAACAGATTGATTCGAAGTAAACAACAAAAAGGCAGATTACGATGAGATGATTTCGTATAAACTTAGATGCACGATTCCGATTAATTATGATAACAGTGATGATGAATACGATGATGATCGAGAATAATATAATAACGAGTGAATGCGACAAGAATTTACTTGATCGAATAATATGACAAAAAGCAACAGCAGTATATCCGATGTGACTTAACGATGGATAAAACGATGAGTTGTCTTATGCGACTGAACTAACGATGACAGGTTGCTAAGACTGAATGCAATAATTAAAGAACAATATATGCTGCGAATAACGCAAGTATTGAGTTAAATAAGCAAACAGCAAATAAATGATTAAAGCAGTAAAGGCTTATTGTGTTTGATGAATCGATGGATGGAGCTTCAATGGAAGAAACAGATCTCCTCCCACGTTTGAACCAAGCCGCGATCCAGACTTGAATACAGTAATCGTCTTGAGTGAAATAAATTTACAATGTAATGAGACAAATGACTATAGCTTTGTGACAATAAAATAATAGCTTTGAAGAATGAATAATGTTGCTCTAATCAACGTGTCTTCAAGTGGAGGAGGAGGACACTATTTATAGGCTGATGACAAGCACTTTCCAACCCTAGAAGGACTCTCTCTTTCCCACGTCTCTCTTTCAGCAACAATCCACGTCCCTTGAAATGCGTTTGAGTTTGTTCGGATAAAAGTGGGATAAGGCCAATTATATTTATCTGCTAAAAGTCAATGTCTTCGTAACTTTCCGATTAAGTTGTTGAATCGTAAACACATCAGCCAGCCAATGTCCTCGGAAGCCGCCACAACATCGAACACACCTCCTTTGTGCGAGGAACGAAAATCGACCAATACAGTAATTAACACAAAATATGGCCAAAAAGTATTTAAATTATTGCTCATGGCCAATGCAGGTAAAACTCCCAAAAATAAAATGGGTTGATAACACAATTACATCATCTTGTATCCTAATTTTCACACCAAAATAGCGATATTGCCTTACTTTACAAAATATACAAATATTTTTTTAACAAATGATATACAGATTCCGTTTCTTCCTAAGCTTCTCCGAAACCCTGACTCCTCACTGCCCCCTCCGATGTTACCTCACCAACCGCTGCCAAATTATTTTTGTTTAATTTATTTCATGTATCTAGGAGAATGCACAACACATACACATACAAAAACAACAAAATATACAAACCTTACACATACATTTAAAATATAAAATATACACACCACATACATATATACAGGTATAAACCATAAAAGAATACATAACACATTCATATAGACACATACAAAATACAAAAACACACAACGTGGCGCGCACGCGCGCACACACATTAAAAAAATACACAAATGCATAGTATATTCACATATACACATATAAAAATATAAAAATATACTAGCCATCACTGCACAAACAATTGATCATTTGCAATAATAGATCAGGAATTGCAACAATACTAGAAGTGTCATTGTCGCATTACAATAGCAGCGCCACGCAAAAACAGCGGCAATACACCGTGAAGTAACAACAGCTGCGGACAGAGAAGGGGGGAGGCGGGTGGCACCAACATACAGGGAGAAGGTAGGACGTGGAGGGAGAAAGAGAAATTGGGGTTAGGAGTGAGAGAGATGGAGGGAAATTGTATGTTTTGTAAATACATTTAAAATTGTTGTTATGTCATCGAATTTTCTAAAATAATCTTTTAGTATGTAATTAAGATACTTAAAATATATATGAGTGCAATTACCTTATATAAATTGGAAAGCTTAGGAATTTACTAGGTTGTGTGGCCCATTTTTTCAGAATTAGACTTCGCCACATTCATATTTTAATTAGGGTTACTTGAAGACCTCTATCAAATTTAACTTTCCAATAGAAAGTGGTCCATATTTTGGAGGGAAGAATCAACTGATAAAATTAATTGTACCCGCATTATATATCAATAAAATCCTACATTTTTCACGTTAGTTGTAATTGCAGTTTTACTTTTTGTTAAATTTTTTTGCAAACAGGTGATTGATGATTACGTTATGAATACAAGAACGAGTAAATATAATTTTTCTTGATTAAATTAGTAAATATAGAACAAAAATTAAGAGATATAAAGACATTTCCAGAAGAAATAGAATCGAAACTGAGTTAATACAAGAAATAACAACACATATCTATTTAACCCCTTCTATATATTTTTTTAGCCCCATTTTTTTTAAAATCAAAATAGTGACAAATAAACATTTAACTAACCACTCTAAATTTTTGTAGTCACTAGGATTTTTTTGTATTCTCCTTCCTCTACCACCGGCGCCGCCGCCCCTCTTCTCCTCTACCACCGGCGCCGCCGCCCCCTCTTCCCCTGCCACCGGCTACTCTCCCCTCCCCTACTGTCACCAGCATCGCTACCTCCATTACTTAGTTGCTTTGCAGCAACAGATCTGCTTCCCCCGCGCCTCCGTTGATCTCCTTCTCGGGCAAAAGCTTTGCTCCAGTTGTGCGGTTGCTCCGACGAAGTTGCTTTTACTCCGGAGAGCTGTTTTTGCTCTGGCGAAACTGATTTTTCTATGGTGAAGCCGCTGGTGCTTTGCTCTGGCGAAGCCGCCGGCAGAGATCTGGAATAAATTACTATTCTGGTGAACAGCTCCGGCCATCGATTCTTCTTCATTTTTTTTTATTTAGATATGTATACAAAATCTATTTATTAAAATGTGTATACACTAAAAATAACTAGAAACAGTGCATGTATATACTGCATATACCAGACAAATTTAACTGCATACACCATATTTTCGGATGTATACACTGGTTATACGCAATGATACAATTTGTAAACCTATGATATCGTTTATATATACTAGGTATTCGTTTTTGTGTATACTGGCTATAAAGAGTAAGCACTAGTCAAAACTAATTAAGGGGAGGGATTTGACTGGCTGTTTTGGTAATTCTCCCTAGTAAGTACGGGTATGTTTTAGAGCCTATTTGGGTGAGCTTATTTTAGCTAGCTTAAAAGTCAAAAACTGCTTATAAGTCATTTTTAGAAGTTAGGAAATTCTAACTTCTCACTTTTGACTTCTTATAACCACAAAAATGCTTATAAGTCATTTGTTTGGAGAGTTACTAAAACACCAATATTTAACTTAAAGGCACATATGTGCTTTTAAGCATACCCGCACCGGCTCTTAGTGTGGAGTAGTTCGTTACGCCATATAACCATCGGGAAAGAATAATTGCTGTTTTGTCCACTTTTTGTTGTTTCTTTCTTCCCATAACTATTTTTTATTTTTAAAATATTTTATAAATATTTCATATATATATATATATATATATATATATATATTTTAAATATTTCGAATATATATATGGAAAATTTTCAAAACTAGGCAGCTCACTACCTAAAATTACAAATATGTGGCCATGTTTTTTTTTTCATGCATAGCACCATCCTTAAAATTACAAATTTTAGCACTCTTTCATAAAAACTACCATAGCTACCAAATCACCCCCTCCCCAGCCACTGAGCCGCCAGCAGACATCCTCCTCCGCCAGTGGTGTCGTTACTTTTTTGTATTTTACTGAATTTATATTGTTATTGCGTATATATCATTGTCTTGGGCAAGTTTATACACACAAATTTCCCCAAAATAAATAAATTATCCATGAATATACATAGATAAATGCGTAGCAATGAGATAAATATAAAAATATACACATAAAAAGTAAAACTTCATATAAACATCATTTATATACAGATTTATTCACTCGCATATACACACTTACACAAATTTATACAATTTTATACACATGTATAAATTTGTATAAAATTATATAAACTTGCGGTAGGTTGCTATATTGGGAAAAGGGTGATAAATTGGGTAAGATTCGGAAATATGTGTCATTTTTGGTAATTTTTGTCTTTTGCTTGTCTTTTAGTGTAACTATCCCTATATATATTTATGTATTAAGCTTTTTTAGATAGAAAAATTATGGACAACTAACAGTAAATATTTGTTAATGGACGAATATTTATGTAAACTTCCCTAAATATTTTTTTTGGCTAAATTACGCCCAGTGTCATTGTACGGAATTTTTTAAAAAAACATAGCAATATTTCGCACATCTACCAAACGTAGAAATATTTTTTTAAATGCTACTAAACATAGCATTTTTTAGAAAACTCCAACTTTCCTCCCTCTTCCCTCTCTCTTCTCTTCTCTCCCCACACCTCACCCCTCTGTTTTACTGTTACTACCGCCCCTTTCTCGTTGCCGGCATCACCTACCCCTTCCCAATCATCACCTCCGTCCCCTCCCCCATGCCCCGTTGTTGCCGGCGACGTCATTGGCTGTCTCTATGTTCCCATCGCTGCTGCTTTGTTATGACTGTATAGGTGTTGCTGTTAGCCGACGATAGATCTTCGGTGGCTCCGTCTTCGGCTTTTAATATAGGTGCCCAGATCTGTTCGGCAGCGATGATATTTCTCCTCTTGCTCGCCGGTGCTGCTCATCTCACTGGTGCAGCTTCTATTTTTTTTTTTTCATTTCTCCGGCAGCTTCTCCGGTGGCAGATCTAATTTGGTCTAGATCTGACTTCCCACTATATAGAACTTGTATGGATAGTGTATGTGATGTCTATTATTTTTGTATTACTGGTGTATATCCTATATATTTTTGTATATACAATGGACATACAACATGCACACAAAACGTATACACTGGACATACAATAATCACGAATGTATATGCTTGTTTATCTAGTGTATGAATGTTGTATACAATGAATATATACTTTTCATATAATAGATATACAATCAGATTCAATTTATTTTTGGTGTGTATATACGGTGAATGAACATGCATACACTGTCCATACAGTTCCCATATAAAGATTATATAAACATACAATAATTGTATGTATGTGTATTTACTGTATTTTCACTCTATGCACAATATATACATTGTCCATATAGTGAAACTACACCATATCTACAAAAAAAATTAATTTTTTTTTTCCGGTGACTGGCGACCGACGACATAAGGGAGGCAGTGGTGGCAGTGATGGTGGGTGGCGTCTGGGAGTGGTAGGAGGAAGATCTAGATTTTTTAGCATCCTTTTATATGTATTTGCTATGTTTTGTAAAAAGATGCTATATTTTGTAAATGGAAAAATGTTGACATTTTTATTTAAAGAAAATTGTTAGCTTGTATATTTTTTTTGGTAAATTGCCCCCTTTTTTTTTGGAGTACCATGATTTACTGTTTGGGGCCCTTTAAACAGTAAAGGTTGGAGTGAAAGGACACATATACGGAGTGGTTTGAACATTTGATCCCACTAAACAAAATTTCCTGTAAAAGGGGCCTTTGTCGCAAAATGCATATAAGCGCAATTAGGCAGGACTTTTAGAGGTTTCTTAGGTTACATATGGTGGTTCCTATCAGGCAAATTTCAACTAATTAAAACTTATGGAGAATAAATATCATTAACACTAGTTAAATGCTACAAGGACAAAGACTTTGTTAAGTAATGCTAAAAGTATAACCAACCCTTAAGTCTACTATTTTTATAAATCATGCACTTACACATATATAGTAAAAATTTAGCACAAAGATTGCTTTTACCATCGGTATTTAGTTTGAAGCCAATTTTTTAAATGGTTTTACATGAGAGATTACTTTTTAGAATTTCAATCTTTGTGGGCTGAAGTTCAAACTTTATGCTTAAGTTATGAAGTTCAACTTCAATCCGAAATGACTGAACTTTTAAGTATAGATGCGTAAACTTTAACCCTTGTGGGCTGAACTTGTGTTAAGTTCAGCCCATAAGGATTGAAGTTTCCAAAAAGTGGCATCTCATGTAAAACCAATAACAAAGTGGCCTCAAATCAAAGACCACTGTCAAAAATTGTCTCTCATGCACTTTTCCCACATATACAAGTCTATGGTGCAAAGCTCATGAATAGCCACTATTACCCGTGGTCTTTTTTTAGACCACTTTCTTTTGCATAAGTGCCCAATTTTTGGAAAGATGTTTTATCTTTCAATGAATTCAACAATTTATCATCAAACGTTTGATAATTGAAGATAATATAAGTACTATGTTTCCTTTAATTTTAAGATAAAATAATTATTATCCTCCCAATATTTTTCCTAATTAATGAATCCCATCTTTTTTATATTTTACAATGTTATTAACTTATTATCAATAAGATTTTAATCATACATATAGAATGCAATCTCAACTTTCCAAGTCATCTATATGTCAATTATTTCAATTCTATATTGATATTTAATGTAGCAAATATCAATGTAGCAAATCTAGAACCGTCCTGCTACTCTACAACAAGTATATTCTTGCAATAATCACTTTAGGTATTTGTTATTGTTGTGGGGTCCAGCCCCATGTGAACTTATGCAAAAGTTTTGAAATAAATTATTGGCTTGGACGGTGCCAATTATTGTCAAAGTTTGAATTGGTTTCTTGTGTGATGTTATCAGTGACATCAAAGGCCAATTTTCTTCGCCTATAAATAGAGGAAATTCGTGCCTCATTTGAATCATCCAGTTTCAGAGAGTGTTAGAGAGAAACACAGTGTAAGAGAGCATACACAATGTAGGAAAATACTATGTGAGGAAAAATAGAGAGTGTGAGCGGTTTTATAGTAAGGTGAAAAATCAAAAGAGGGTTATTTCTTGTGTGAGTGTGTAGTGGTATTTACTACACGAGGTAAAAGTCCTTGCTATAGTGGAATTATTTGCTCCTCTCGGGCCGTGGGTTTTTTTCTTAGTTCAGAAGGGTTTTCCACGTAAAAATCTTGGCGTCCTTGTTATTATTTTTATTCTCGTTGATTGTCGCATTTTCAGTACTCCTTTAATATTGTTGCTATTATACAGTGAATAATATTTCTGTGTGGGGATTAATTTTCCCAACAAGTGGTATCAGAGCACAGGTGTTGTTCATTTACAGAAATATTGTTCACGGCATACTCGGTGAAAAATTTTCAGGAGTAAAGTATGAGTTAGCAAAATTTAACGAAGAGGGCGGTTTCTCAATATGGCAATGAAAAATGAAGGATTTGCTCATCCAACAAGGATTACAGAAGGCACTAGATGGAGAGAAACCTGGACCCATGAAGCTCGAGGTTTGGGCGGAGATGGATGAGAAGGCGGCTAGCGCAATTAGGTTGCACTTATCAGATGGTGTGGTCAATAACATCACTGATGAAGACACTGCGTGTGGAATATGGATAAGGTTAGAGAGTCTATATATGTCGAAGACGCTAACAAATAAATTATACCTGAAGAAGCAGTTATATGCCCTACAAATGGGTGAAGGTATGAATTTTTTTGTCACATCTAAATGAGTTTAATGGACTAATCACGCAGGTGGCCAATCTCGGAGTACGGATCGAGGAAGAAGATAAAGCCATCTTGCTTCTGAACTCGTTGCCATCCTCGTATGATAATTTGGCAACAACCATCCTGCACGGTAAAACTGCTATTGAGTTGAATGATGTCACATCAGCTATTCTACTCAACGAGAACATGAGAAAGAAGCCTGACGGTCATGGACAGGCTCTCATTACAGAAGGTAGACGCAGGGGTTCGAGCAACTATGGTAGATCCGGAGGTTGGGGAAAGTCCAGAAACCGATCCACAACATCAGGTGGAAATTGCTACAACTGCAATCAACTGGGTCACTTTAAAAGGAACTGCCCAAATCTTAAAAGGGGTAAAGGCAGATACAGTGGCAAAAATAATGAAGCTAACACAACCGCCATGAAGCAATATGATGACACAAATGCTCTTCTCATCGTAAATTAAGATGAGGAATGTATGCACTTGGCAGGGCAAGAGTCAGAATGGGTGGTTGACACAGCAACATCTTACCATGTCACACCTCTAAGAAATTTATTTTACAGATACGTAGCAGGTGATTTTGGCATAGTCAGGATGGGTAACACGAATTACTCGAAGGTTGTGGGGATCGGTGATGTGTGCATCAAGACAAATATGGGATGCACCTTGGTTTTAAAGGACACGTGGCATGTACTTAATTTGCGGAAGAACTTGATCTCGGAGATTGCTTTGGACCGAGATGGGTACGAGAATCACCGTGCAAATCAAATGCGGAGACTCACCATTGGTGATTGCAGAAGGAGCTGCTCGTGATATGTTGTACAGGACAAATGCAGAAATTTGTCGAGGTGGAGAAAACACGACTGCTGGTGTTGCCAAGCACGAGGAGCAACATGATGAGATTATTAATCAGGGGGAGAAAGACGCTCTCAAAGTGGTTCAAAGGGACAAGTTCATGTTATGCAAAGAGCTTGTCAGCATGAGCTCTATCTAAGAGACGGAAGATCCCTCCTTCAGGTGCATGGGACTGGAGGGGGAGATTGTTGTGGGGTCTAGCCCCATGTGAACTTATGCAAAAGTTTTGAAATAAATTGTTGGCTTGGACGGTGCCAACTATTGTCAAAGTTTGAATTGGTTTCTTGCTTGATGTCATCAGTGACATCAAAGGCCAATTCTCTTTGCCTATAAATAGAGGAAATTCGTGCCTCATTTGAATCATCCAGTTTCAGAGAGTGGTAGAGAGAGACACAGTATAAGAGAGCATACACAGTGTAGGAAAATACTCTGTGAGGAAAAATAGAGAGTGTGAGCGGTTTTATAGTAAGGTGAAAAATCAAAAGAGGGTTATTTCTTTTGTGAGTGTGTAGTGGTATTTACTACACGAGGTAAAAGTCCTTGCTATAGTGGAATTATTTGCTCCTCTCGGGCCGTGGTTTTTCCCATAGTTCAGAAGGGTTTTCCACGTAAAAATCTTGGTGTCCTAGTTATTATTTTTATTCTCGTTGATTGTCGCATTTTCAGTACTCCGTTAATATTGTTGCTATTATATCGTGAATAATATTTCATTTTTGGGATTAATTTTCCCAACAGTTGTATATACCAGCAAAATTATAGCGAGTCTCCTGTGGGCAATCAAATGGATGAGATTCAGCCTTTAAAATTCTTTCCGAACATTTGAGATGTTTAGTCTCATCATGTAAGACTTATTTCTTAGTTAATCTTCAAAATCTCAAATAATACAAATTTCGATACGATACTTTGTACAATAGGGAACGAGAATGGGAAATTTACGCCACATAACTGTTAGAAAAGAATAATTACTGTTTTTCTTCACCTTTTGTTGTTTCTTTCTTTTAATAACCATTTTCACTTTTTAAAATATATTTTAAATATTTCAAATATATATTTAATATTATATATTTCGGATAAATATTTAATATATTTTAATTTTTTTGGCTATATATTTATGTATTAAGTTTTTGGATAGAAAATATTGTGGACAACTAAAAGTAAATATTATTTGATGGGCGAATATTTATGTAAACTTCTCCTAAGGAGTATGATTCCAAACACCGACTTTTATGAGATATACTCTTATCCGTTAAGAAGTACTTTATTAGCCCCATTTTTGTAATATTTTTGCAGCCCAAGTGACTTGTTGACGGTCATAGCTTTGTCTTATGGTTTAGCACTGGTAAGAAAGGTGCTGACTGTTATGATACGTTGTATTATGGATATTCATTACTCCCATAACTTCCTGAAGAAGCTTGATCTACACGTAGCTTACAAGTAACTTATAAGCAGATAGATTGCAAGTAAATCATGCACACAGCTGACAAGTACCTCTACAACAAGCCTTGCAACAGCTTCTCAAAAGCCTGCAACAACTTGAAGAGGATTGCAATCAAGCAAACAGCTTATAAGTAACTTATGCAGACAGCTTGGCAGCAGCTCCTCAAAAACCTTGCAGTAGCTTCCTGAAAAGCTTTGCAGCTACTTCTTTACTTCTATAAATAGGAAGTCATTTTAATTTATTTTGTACATTAGTTTTGACACGACTCGAATTTTCGGTTAGGCTGTGCGGGCACGCGACCATCTCTCCTAGACCTGTCGGGCGAACCCTATTGAATGAATCGATATAGATTGTGAAGAATTACCTTGAAATGAAATGAACCAAACTTTAACAACATAAGATAACTCTCAAGGATAGAAAAACATACAAGCTGTCTGAATAATACAACTAACTACCCAGAAAAACAGTTTTAAAGGTTTCCAGATCAGACATCTAAGAAGGTCAAAAAATATACACACCTCCCGAAGGGAGCAAAAGTAAGGAAAACTGTAATATCTGAAGTTGGTGGCCGCAATGAACAAGATGGCTCATCGTAGACAGATGAAAACATACTACTCCTCAATCACGATTCGGCCGGCTAGGTGCTGGAGCAGAATCTGCCGAACGAAAAGAAAACACAAGAACAAACAGGGGGTGAGTCATAAGGACTCAATAAGTGCAAACAAACTAGCAACCTCGAAAAATAGATACGCTAGTCAGGGAAACAGAACCAGACAACAATCAACAAATAAGCAATGCATATATAAGCAGAACAGTAGTCATGTACAGAAAGTCTACACAATGGTTTGAAATGAGATGGAATGAGATGAAATGAAATGAAATAAGATGAAATGAAATATAATGTAAAGGGTCACATGTGCCAAATGAATGGAGCTGAATCCTCTTGCTCCTAGGGTGGAATCCTCCTGCCCTCAGTATGATGCAATGGAGTGGAATCCTCCTGCTCCTAGGGCGGAATCCTCCTACACTCAATATGATGCAATGGAGCGGAATCTTCATGCTCCTAGGGCGAAATCCTCTTGCTTTCAATATGATGCAATGGAGCGGAATCCTCATGCTCCTATATAATATAAACCAGAGGCGGAATACTCCTACACTCAGTAAATGATATAGCAACCCATGGCCAGAATGCAATGCTCATATGCTCAATGCAATACCAACAACCGGGGATAGAACATAATATACAATATAAATCAAAACCTAAGGCGCAATAAGTACGCCTATCGGCAGCTACACACGTAAGGAACATGTGGTAGAATATTCACAAGGCCAAGTGCCTCCAAAGAAATGGATATAAACACTTTACTTATTCCAAAGCTAGCCCTGCTACTCAACAACTGTTTTTTCCTTTGGATTAACTGCTAGACGATCCCGCTCTATTCAATAAGCGGAAAAATTATATCAAATAAAGCTAACGGCTTCATTCCTTATGTCTTAGGGCAATCCAGTTAGGAACCTGATACCCTATTCGAATACGCAATACGCAGGTCAGGCCTATGTACAGGGTTCAAAGTCACACAACCAAACCGTAAATAAATTACATTTATATGTTGCCCATAACTCACTGAGTAAGAATATATAATCATTTCCATCATCGGGGGCCAATTGACCCTTTAAACTATCAATTTAAGCATTAGGGCGATGTCTAATATCCCTATTTTTACCATAAAAATATATTCAAACACACGTAATAAGCTAAGATAATAAGCTAACATCATTATCTGGAGATTTGGGGTAGAAATTCTACTATTTTTCCACCTCTTTTTATCTTTTTTCCTCTTTCTTTTCTAACCTTTCTTTTCTTGTCTTCGCTGTATGTTTCTGCCTCTATATCGTTTTGCTGCTGCTAAGGGATTAAATCCTTTAGCTAACCGACCTTATCAATTTAATTTTTTTATAATAAATTCGCTACGACGATTAAAATTAAAATGGAACCTTAGAGAAGTTGAAATAATCCCAAAATTTTCAACTAAGTTATACAAACTATATGTAACATACTTGCTAAGGCCGATCTCAAATCGGACTCCCGAAACTGAAGATGCGAATTAAAAGGAAAAAGACCAAATTATTAATTCTTTCGGAACTTTAGCCGAAATCAACCGAACAACCTCGAAACTCACTTCAAAAATTCACATATGTCATAAATGACCATACGAACCTTGCGACGCTTTCAGATTTCAAATCGGAGCTCATTCGCCAAAATTGTGCTCGAAAACCTCTTTTTTACGATTTATCGTTAACGAAAACTGAAACCTTCTTCCGATGCCTACCAAACGAGGTGTAATTTAGCTCAAATTTTACAGACAAGTCGGGATGGTCCTTACGAAGCTTTTAAAATTTACGGCACGTCATCGGAATCCTAATTCCTGAAACGATCACTTAAGGTCGTTTCAAGTTTGAAGTGAAATAATATATCAATCTCTCTATACAGTTTCTCTGTTTTATTTACTTTATAGCTTCTATTTCATAACACAGACAATTAATGTTTAATTTTTTATTTACGAACGAAACTTTGTAGTATCTCTGTAGATGTTAAATATCTTTGCAATATTAACAACCCGTTCAACCATAAGCGGATTTTTCCTTTTCATAATTTTTTTCTTTTGAAAAACTTATTTGTCCATGAAATATTGTTGATTTTTTAAAAAAAATCAAAAAGTGATTTTGATCACTTCTCCAAGTTTTTTAAAAACCAACTATCTTCACTCACACAATTTCAACTTTTTTTTCAACTAAAATTCATATTCAAATACAATTTCGATTTTTGAAATACTATTTTTTTAACTCAACTTCAAATGCTTTTTTTTTTTTCAAAATACTTTTTAATATCTATGAGCAAACGGCTACTAACATTTAAATTTTTACCGTCCTCCATGATCTACAATTTGGAAAAGCAGAAAAGAAAATAAAAGACGTTTGAAGCCAGTTAACGCGGTACTAACAACTAGTGCAACATAAATTCTTTGGGTATTTTCTAAACCAACTTGACAAAAGATTTATAAAGAAATGATTTGAAACTGTCAGTTTCTCGATATGTTATGTATAGGATATACTTTACAATCTCAGGAAAACAATGATATTCATGATTTTCGTGCAAAAAGAAACTTTAATCTCCTCTTTCAGCTTTAGCTAAACTTTTTGTTCAAGCACGCATCTTTAGCCTAAGAAGTCGAACCAGGCTTTCACCTAACAATGTATTTACATGTTTCGCTAAAAGTTTTAATACTACCTCCGTTCCAAAATGGTTGTCATAGTTTCCTTATTAGTCCGTTCCAAAAAGAATGGCACAATTCTAAATTTAGAAATATTTTTGAGTTGAAACTACTACTTTACCCTTAATGAAAAGATTTATAGCCACATATTTATGTATGGCTTATTTTGGACCACAAGTTTCAAAAGTCTTACCACATTTCTTAAACTCCGCTCCAAGTCAAACTATGACAACCATTTTGGAATGGAGGTGTAGACAAATAAATTTTGTTGGACGTAAATCCATGAAATAAGTTGGCTATATATTAAATTCAAGATACATTAGTCCAAATATGTAAAATGGGCTAGTATAATATTATTGGATAAAAGTCCAATTTCATTGGGCCACAAATGATAAGCCCACTTTACTGGCCCAAAGCTAAATCCTAGAGGCCCAAATCAGTGCCACGTGTC
Organism: Petunia x hybrida; assembly: GCA_037355625.1. Lineage (NCBI taxonomy): Eukaryota > Viridiplantae > Streptophyta > Magnoliopsida > Solanales > Solanaceae > Petunia > Petunia x hybrida. Next base: position 1,296,335 of record JBBBVM010000045.1, read on the forward strand.
AAGTTACGTGGCGCCAAGTCAAATGAATGAGCCAATAGGATCGTGCCATATGCCAAATGATATGGCAATCCAAGTGAAGTTCAAAAGGCCAATAAATATGCGCCACGTGGATGAGTGACATGTTCTAGCCAATAAAATGCAGCCTTGTCACTGCTTAAATTTGATTGACCGGTCCACGGGCCTTGGCCCGTTAGGGTTTCTTGGTGGCTATTCAACCCCACATCTATATAAAGGGGCCAAATCCCTCATATGTAGAATCAGAAATCAGAAGGAGGAATTCATAATAAGAAGCAATAAGGAGCTCGTGGATCAAAGGCTGCAAATTGCTATAAATCTTCAAGGAGTTATTTATTTCTCTACAAGTTCATCAAGAGGAAGATTCAAGATCAAGCTCAAAGGCCCTTGGATTATCTCTACAAATTCATTATAAGGAATATTCAAGATCAAGCTCAAAAGCCCTTGGATTATTTCTACAAATTCATTATAAGGAAGATATTCAGGATTAAGCTCAAAAGCCCTCGAATTTCTACTTGTAATATTTATAGTTGAAAAGACGAATCAGAGGAATTATAGAGATTGTACTACTCATCGTATATATTGAAATCAAATACTACAGTTGTTACAATATCTTCTTGTCTTGATTATTTATTTAATTCTTGACGCGAATTTACTTGTTACAAATTTTGGCATGCCCAGTGGGACAATCTTTACCTCTCATCTCAACTTTTCAACTCGCAAAGTTCAATAACATTGAGATGACTTCTAAGAACACCAACTCAAAATTTCTGCTGCTGCTGCTGTAAAATCTGCTTGGCCTCATGATCTTGATGCCAACTCTAAGTTCTCCTCTGAAGTTGAAGGCGTCATGAATGCTACTAAGGGAAGCTTTAGATCAGTTACGAGGAACAAAGCAAATTTGTTTGGACAACAAGCGCCCCAATTGCCGTCCACATTGACTCCAACATTTAATTTTTCATCTTCGAAAGGAGCTGGATCCTCTACTGGTGGATTGGAGGAAGAAAGCTACATTGCTGAAACTGTTGAAAGAGCTTTAGCTCGGCTTAGCGTTTCTGGATCTAAGAAGAAAATCATGAAAGGACGCAATGATGATTCGAGTGCTGGATCATCTCCAACCGCGTCGCCGGACATAGGCAAATCAAGGATTAATCTGTAGGAAAATTCATGCTACTCTCCATCATCTCCAATAGCCGTGCAAGCGATGGCGACTAATACTTTAACGATGGAGGAACAACTTGCAAGCTTGGCAAAGGCGATTGATAGCTTGAATGATCAAGACGCTCGCATCAACAAAATGGAAGGCATGATGGAGGGCGAATCTAGACATGCGCCAGGGAAGCGTCCAGAAGTTCAAGAAATAATTAATACTCCAGCGAAGCAAGCAACACCTGCTAAGGAAATCCAAGTTTCTGCTGATGGAGTGATTCCAATTAATCAGCTAAAGGAGATTATTATGGGGACAATTAAGGATAAGTACGAGGTTGCTTCCAAGTCTTCTCTCGCATATGCGAAGCCGTACACCTCAAGGATTGATAACTTGAAAATGCCCGCTGGTTATCAACCCCCAAAATTCCAGCAGTTTGACGGCAAGGGAAATCCAAAGAAACATGTGGCGCATTTCGTTGAAACGTGCAATAATGCTGGAACTTATGGAGATTATCTTGTCAAGCAATTTGTTCGCTCCCTTAAGGAAAATGCCTTTGATTGGTATACGGACCTCGAGTCTGGTTCTATTGATAGTTTGGAGGAGTTGGAGCATGTGTTTCTCAATTGCTTTTATAGCACAAGGTGTACTATGAGCATGATAGAGCTCACGAATACCCGCCAACGAAAGGAAGAACCAGTTATTGATTTTATCAGTCAATGGAAGCATGCAAGTCTTAACTGCAAAGATAGACTCAGTGAAGCTTCAGGAATTGAGATGTGCATTCAAGGCATGCATTGGGGGCTCCGCTACATCCTGCAAGGAATAAAGCCTAGGACTTTTGAGGAGTTGGCCACACGCGCTCATGATATGGAGTTAAGCATCGCTTCCAGTGGAAGTGAAGGATCGCCTGTCTATGAATCTCGCAGAGGAAAAGACAAGCAAGAAGTCAAGAAATGGGGCAAGGTGGCGCCCAAGGCCGAAAATGAAGAATCTATGAATGTTGATGCCGCACTTTTGAAGTTCACTACAAAGGTAAGCAAGAAGCAAAGCGTGAAGGCAACTTCCTTTAAGGACAAGCCAAGTCGAAAGTTGACTTTAAAGGAGATGCAAGAAAGGGAATATCCATTCCTAGATTCTGATGTTCCCGCGATTTTTGATGAACTTCTGGAGTTAAAGTTCATTGAGCTACCAGAGATGAAGCGTCCCAATGAAGCTGGAAAGATGAATGATCCGAATTATTGCAAGTATCATCGACTCGTGGGGCACTCACTCGAGAAATGCTTCGTCTTCAAAGATAAAATAATGGAATTAGCCAATGAAGGGAAGATTGAACTGCAAGATGAAAAGGAAAATGTGAACTAGGTTTCTATCTTGTTTGGCTCGCACGACCCTAGGATTACCTGCAACTTCGCTGAAATATATGAAGAGAATGAAGTCATGATCAACTTTGGTGACTTTGAGCCTATCTTAATAAATCAATCGCTACAACTCAATGTGTGGATCTTGGAGCAAGCATCAGCAGAAGAAGGTGAAGCTCAAACTGATCAAGGAGATGATGAAAGTTGGATACTAGTGACTCAGCGGAGGCGCAACAAAATGAAGTTACGCTGTGAATCAGCTGAGCAACCAACAAGGAAAAGGATGGTGAAAATGACAAAAAAGAAAAATGCTATTCGACGTCCACGAAAGGAAAAGATGGAGGTTTACCACTATCAAAAGTTGTGACAGCCAGTGACTTTGGAAGAATTTATTCCATGTTGATTTTGCACGAAGATTCTTAAGGGTGATACTAAGGCTTCGTGTTGTAATGCTGATAAAGAAGATGAGAAGAGTGAAACTTCAGAGTTGTTTCCACCGGCACAATCAGAAGAAGTTATCGAGCCTATCTCCCAAGAAGCAAATACTTGCGAAGCAAAGATCACCTTCACAAATGATGACATTCTACTTGTGAGACTCTTCATAATCGTCCCTTATTTGTGGTTGGCTATGTTGATGAGAAAAAAGTGAATAGAATCTTAATTGATGGAGGATATGGAGTCAACATCTTGCCTATCCGCACGCTGAAGGAACTTGGCATCTCTATTGAAGAACTAACGCAAAGTCGCATGTTGATTCAAGGATTCAACCAAGGGGGGCAAAGGGCTATAGGTGCCTTAAAAATGGATCTCACCATTGGAGAGATGACTTCAAGCGCATGGATGCATGTGATTGACGCAAGGACTTCATATAATATCTTACTTGGTAGGCCTTGGATACATGAGAATAAAGTGGTTCCATCCACTTATCACCAATGCCTAAAATATCATGAGGGTGGAGTCGAAAAGACGGTCATTGCTGATGACAAGCCCTTTACCGAAGTAGAGGCACACTTCGCTGATGCAAAATTCTACTTGAAGAATGTTGTGTGTGGAGTAAAAGCTGATAACAAAGCAACAACCAAAGATGCCAATCTCGCAGCTAAAAGGGCTGAGGTAGCAGCTGGTAAAGAAAAAGTTGTAGTTGATGGAAATCAAATTCTCTTCAGTCAAGGTAACGTGCATAAAGCAAATGTTGCAGCTTCAAGCAAGAAAATAAGTACTACGCTCCGCTACTTTCCAAAATTGAAGAAAGCAGAAGGCCAGTCATCAAATCTCCAAAGTGATCAGCTAAAAGGATTAACTCTCCCCGTTAGGCAAATTGACGGAATGAAGCTAACCTCAAAGTTGCTTGGTGGTTTTGTTGCTAAAAATCCACCACTGAATAAAGAACTCCCTACGGAGCGCACCAATGAGGGGTTTGATCCGAATGCTTACAAGTTGTTTGCAAAGGCTGGATATGATCCCAATGAGCCATCTACATTAGGGAAGCTTTTACCTGAAGGTACCATGAAGAAATCACGTGAAGGCTTGGGTTACGAGAAACCTCCACGGGTTCGTATCTCTATAAAAAGGGCGAGCGTTAATTACAACACTGCTGAAGATGAGCCTGAAGTTTCAAGTAAGAGTCTTTCCATCTTTGATCGGCTGGGAAAACCATCTTCAAGAACTTCTGTCTTTAATAGATTGGGACCTTTTAATAAGAAGAACAAGCCTCCAAGGAAATCTAAAAATGAGAAAGTGCATGCCCCTTCTAGATATTGTCAGAGCCTTATCCCTTCAAGAAAGAGACGCAAAGAAAAATTGATAGTCTCATGCAGAGATGTGTTAAAGGCCAAGACTCATACTATAGTCCACACAAAGGAGCGTGATGAAGATGGAGAAAGCGTGGGATCTTCATATCACATCATCGCACTAGAAGAGGAATGTGCTCTATCTCCAAATAGGATCATAAATGAATTGGAGGATATTTCTTGCTGTCACCACATATCATTCAACAATGATGATCCCCGTGAAGTAGAAGATGCTACAGATGCTCCACCTGAGCTAAAGGAAGGGGTAAAAGAAACAGTTGATGCATTGAAAGAAATTAACCTTGGCACAGAGGAAAACTCAAGGCCTACTTATATAAGTGCTTTGTTGGCAGCCGATGAAGAAAATGCTTATGTGGAGCTGTTGGAAGAGTACAAGGATGTCTTCGCTTGGAGTTACAAAGAGATGCCTGACTTGGATCCGAAAGTGGCAGTTCATCATCTCGCAGTCAAGAGTGGCACTCGTCCCGTAAAACAAGCCCAACATCCCTTTAGACCAGATTTGGTCCCTTTGATTGAGAATGAAGTTAAAAAGCTCATTGAGGCTGGTTTTATTCGCGAAGTCAAGTACCGCACATGGATTTCAAACATAGTCCCTGTAAGGAAGAAGAATGGCCAAATTCGAGTTTGTGTCAATTTTAGGGATCTCAACAATGCGTGTCCTAAAGATGAGTTCCCGCTGCCTATCCCAGAACTCATGATCGATGCCACTACTAGTTATGAGGCTATGTCTTCTATGGATGGCTCCTCCGGCTATAATCAAATTCGTATGTCACCTAAGGATGAAGAATTCACGGCGTTCCGAACTCCTAAGGGTATTTACTGCTACAAAGTAATGCCTTTTGGCTTGAAGAATGCCGGAGCAACTTACCAAAGAGCTATGCAGAACATCTTTGATGACTTGATTCATAATAACGTAGAGTGCTACGTTGACGACTTGGTGGTAAAATCTAGAAAGAAGGGGGACCACTTGCAAGATTTGAGAATGGTGTTTGAGTTGTTGCAAAAGTACCAACTCCGAATGAATCCTTTGAAATGCGCATTTGGAGTTACTTCTGGTAAATTTCTTGGTTTTATCGTACGACATTGAGGCATTGAAATTGATCAAGCAAAAGTAGACACAATTGTAAAGATGCCCGAGCCCAGAAATCTCCATGAATTAAAAAGTCTGCAAGGGAAGCTAGCTTACCTTAGGAGATTCATCTCAAATCTAGCTGGGAGGTGTCAGCCGTTCAGTCATCTCATGAAGAAGGGTACTCTTTTTGAATGGGATCAAGCTTGCAGCAATGCCTTCGAGAGTATTAAATCCTACTTGATGAAGCTTCCCGTGCTAGTAGCTCCAATATCTGGAAAGCCGTTGATATTATATATTGCAGTACAAGAAAATTCAGTGGGGGCACTTTTGGCTCAAGAAAACAGCGAAGGAAAGGAAAATTCACTTTACTATTTGAGTAGAATGATGACACCAAATGAGCTGAAGTATTCGCCAATCGAAAAGTTATGTTTGGCACTAGTCTTCTCCATTCAAAAGTTGAAGCATTACTTTCAAGCTCATGTCGTACGACTGGTTTCTAGAGAAAATCCCATCAAGTTTGTCATGTCAAAGCCCGTCCTTAGTGATCGATTTGCAAGATGGTATCTGCAGTTTCAACAATTTGAGATTATATATATCCATCAAAAGGCAGTCAAAGGGCAAGCACTGGCAGATTTTTTGGCAGATCATCCAATTCCTGATGGTTGGGAGCTGACTGATAAGTTACCGGATGAAGATGCAATGTTCGTCGAAGTTCAACCGTCTTGGAAGATGTACTTTGATGGAGCTTCACATCGTGATGGAGCTGGTGCTGGAGTAATTTTTGTAACGCCCCAAGAAGAAGTATTGCGTTATTCCTTCACCTTGACTCAACATTGCTCCAATAATGTCGCAGAGTATCAAGCGCTCATACTTGGGCTTGAAATGGCCGTCGACATGAAACAATTGCAGTTGCAAGTCTTTGGAGATTCTAAGTTGGTGATCAATCAGCTTCTAGGTAGCTACGAGGTAAAGAAGCCCGAGTTGGGTCCCTATCACGATTATGCACAGAAGTTGATAGGATGGCTTGGTGATGTAACTCTTCAGTATGTGCCAAGGAGGGAGAATAAGAAAGCTGATGCCTTAACCAATCTAGCTTCAACACTTGCCCTGCCGGATCAGACGAAAGTTACTATCTGCCGAAAATGGGTAGTGCCACCTTTAGATAATGCCGAGGTTGAAATGAATGACGTCCAACATCTTGTTGCTGTTTCTGAAGTTGATGAGGAAGACTGGTGGCAACCTATCATTAACTACTTGAGTCATGGCATATTGCCAGACAATCCAAGAAGGAGAACTGAAATTCGTTGCCGAGCTCCGCGCTTCCTTTACTACAAGGATACTCTATATAGGCGATCATTTGAAGGAGTGCTCCTGCGATGTTTAGGAGATGATGAAACAATTCAAGCTATTGAAGATGCGCATAATGGAGTATGTGGATCACATCAATCTGGGCCGAAACTCCACTTCCACATAAAATGGATGGGATATTATTGGCCGACGATGGTAAAGGATTGCTTGGACTATGCTCGAAGATGCAAAGCTTGCCAGCTGGATGCAAACTTTATACATCAACCACCGGAAGTGTTACACCCGACCATCGCATCTTGGCCATTTGACACTTGGGGGCTAGACATTGTCGGACCATTGCCAAAGTCTTCTGAAGGACACTTGTTCATTTTGGCTGCAACTGATTACTTCTCAAAATGGGCAAAAACTGTCGCTCTTAAAGAAGTAAAGAAGGAGAATGTTGCAAACTTCATCCGAGTAAACATCATCTACTGCTTTGGTATTCCTCGTTATATAATAACGGATAATGGCAAGCCATTTGACAATAGATTGATGAATAGTATTTGTGATCTCTTTGGCTTCAAACAACGTAAGTCTTCTATGTACAATACTGCCACTAATGGTCTAGCTGTAGCATTCAACAAGACTTTGTGCAACCTGCTGAGTAAAGTTGTCTCCAAGTCCAAGCGAGATTGGCATAATAGGATGTAAGAAGCTTTATGGGCATATAGGACGACTCATCGTACGCCAACGCAGGTAACTCATTACTCACTCGTTTATGGGGTTGAAGCAGTCCTACCACTAGAGCGTCAAATACCATCGCTGCGACTTGCTATCCAAGAAGAGCTCACTGATGAAGAAAATGCCCGCTTGCGCCTTGAAGAGTTGGAGGCTCTTGATGAAAAAAGACTTGAAGCTCAGCAAAGTCTCGAATGTTACCAAGCTCAGTTATCTCGTGCCTTCAATAAAAAGGTTCGCCAAAGGTCTTTCCAAGTTGTTGATCAAGTTCTTGCATTAAGAAGACCCATCATCACCTCCCACTAATCTGGGAGCAAGTTCACTGCAAAATGGGATGGTCCATATATTATGCAAGAAGCTTATTCAAGTGGTGCTTATAAGCTTATTGATGCTAAAGGAAAAACAATCGGTCCCATTAACGGGAAATTCTTGAAGAGATACTATCCATGAAGAAGATCGCTCCTTGACGCACGAGCATAAACTGCAAGTTACTTTTGGCCCGCAAGAGTATAAACTGTGCACAGCCAAATAAAAAAAATGTCCGCTAAGTTGAAAACCTCGAAAGAGGCGGCCTAGGTAAAAGTTAGGACACAAAAAAAAAAAAAAAAAAAAAAAAAAGAAGTGCTCCGCTAGGGTGAAAACCTCGAAAGAGGCGGCCTAGGCAAAAGTTAGGACACAAAAAAAAAAAAAAAAACCCCCCACTTTTACCGGACTACGTAATGACTTGATCCTCTTCACCGAGGTACGTAGGCAGCTTAGAGTTTCATTCTAAGTTCAGCCGCATAAATACAAAAGGGTGGGTTTAGAATGACGTGATGACACCATCTTAATTCCTTCACATATGAAGGAGGAAGAAGGAGAAGAGTCCTCTCCCATATCTTGCTCCATGAATCTATTTGAATATCAAGTTTTTATTATCAAAGCTTGCGATCCGAAGGAGTAAGGTGGATTAATAGCAGCTTATTTTAGACTCCAAAGTCAAGATCAAAGCATTCTTCAAGACAAATTCAATGGATACTTGAGTTCTTGAAGTATATTTTCTAGAATGTTAAATGCTTTGTAATTCGGACCCATATTCTACAAGTTATGAATATTTTCTCTAAACTGCGCGAACATGCAAGTCTGGACGGGATAAAATTAAAGGCTGACTTCAAAAAATTCATCTAAAATAATCCTTAAGCTGTATACACCACGTTTTGGATATCTGAGCTCTTGAAGTCTATTTTCTAGAAAGTTCAACATTTTTCGATTTGGATACACCTGCGTTGAGTTATGAATATTTTGGTGGGATCGCGCAACGCTGAAGAATCTGAATGCGATAGAAATTAAAAAACTAAATTCAAAAATTCACCCAAAACGCTCTTGAAGTTGGTTGCATCTGAATTTTGGATATCCCTTAGATCTTCAAGTTTAGTTTTAATAAAGATAAAGTTATCTTGAATCGGACGTTCATGCATCGAGATATGAATTTTCTATCACAAGTGCGCAATGCTGTATAAAAAATAAATATTAAAGGCGCAATCAAAGGGACACAACATAATCCAAAGGCACTAAGAGAATCTTATTTATGATGAAAATATCTGTTATTTAATCAAGTGCAATAAAAGAGAAAGCAAAAAAAAAAAAATGATGTGCATAGTCTAATCTAGAGATAACTCGTAGCGGATCAACTCTTGGCGGCTAGCTTCTACGCGCTCCAGCTTTTCTTCCAAATGAGTTGTATCGACAGCAGTCAACAACTCCATGCCATCATATGAAGAGATCTCATTCTCAACCGATGAAGCTTTTGATTTGATCTCCTCAATCTCCTTTTGAGGAGCCTCGATAATGGCTTCAAGACGCTTTTTCTCTTTTTGTAGCTTCTTCAGCTTAATCTTGGTGGATGTCAGCAACTTTTGATTCGAAGAGACTAACTCAGCCTTCTCAGTTTCTTCTAACTTGAATGATTTAAGACGTTCATTGGCATCCGAAAGTAGTTCTAGCTTCGCTCATCCTATCAGCCAAGTTGGATCGTTCCCGATTATATGAAGTAGCAAGCTCTAAAAAGGAGCCCATCAAGTTCTTCAAAGGTGAAAAATCAGTAATATTCGATTCCTGCATTTCTTCGAAAATTGGCTTGATCTCCTCCTCAAATTTCGAAACGGAGTCTAAGTTAATTTCAAAGAGGCTGTCGCGGATGTCCTCCCAAAGACCATAAATATATTTCTTCTTTCGATTAAAGGCAACGCTCCTTCCTTCAAAAATAGATATGCCAGTAGTTGACTTTAAGGGTGCGAGAGGAGCCTTACTGGAATTGGAAATTGACCTTGATAATCCCCCATCTTGGCGAGCAGAAGATACTTCTTCATCCAGCTTAGTAGTAGAATGTTCAGCACCATTTTCCTGCACAAAAAAAAAAAAGAAGAAGAAAAGTTAATTACCCAAGTTGTTTGATCATGGCTTAACATGAGAAGTTCGAAATCGTTACTTTTTCGCTACAAACTATCAGTGTCTTTGAAAGACTTCAGTGCTATAAACTTCAACTGTACTTTCATTAGTGTCTTCCAGCTTTTCTACACGGGCTTTCTTATGCTTCCGACAACGATCTCCATTGCTGCTCCCATCTTTATCTTGGGGTAATCTTTTGTTTGGAGATTGAGCATCCTTGACATGATCATTCAGTGAAAGAAATTCGTTGTCCCCTTGATGGTCTTGAACAAGTATTTCTTCTTTTGGCACCTCTGTAGGGACTTGGGGTTCCTTTCCTTGGCCTTTACGATGTACTGAGCGTTTAACCTTTAAATTAAGAGGCTCGTCAATCACTAAGACCTCCTTGCTGTGCTCTTGATCTATATCCTCCAAGGGTGCACTTATGGTCGGTCAACCAACATTCACCAAGAATTGCATATTATCTTCCAGAAAGCTTCCATGTACCTTATTCCACCAAGATGTATAATTAGATGAATGATGTTTCCGCATGGATGCATATGATTTTTTCATGCTGGATGTGACAGGAGGAAAAATTGCCCTTGATTTGGAGTTGGTCATCACACAAAGCCTTGCAAATCTAATCCCTTCTTCCAGAGAAGCCGTGCGAAGATCCTGAATCAAGTAACCTGGGACATCTTGAAGGAAACCAAATTGTCGGCTGAAATGGTGAGGACTATAAGGTTCAATAATGAAGGAGTATCCATCTGTCAGCGGAAGATAGTTTGATTGAAGGCTCATAAAGTAGATTGTATCCAACTCTTGCGCACTGATATTATCATGATAATGAAACGGGCTAAGTCTTTCAGGCGTTGTAGGAAGCCATATAGCGACTTCACCTTTGTGAATACGTGTCCTCGCCTCATCTTTCTCAAAATACTTGGCACCACCTTCGCCCGAATATAAATTCATAAGAGGGATAGTCGGTCCATTGGGTAACGCATAATGAGTTTTGAAGTAGTGGGCCAACCATCCATACAAATAATGGGCTGGGAAGGACACATATCAATAGAATGAAGTTGCGAACATTCTGATATCATATTTAAACCTTTGTAGATGCTAGCCAGGACCGGGACTGCAAGGCCAATTTTCTATCCGCTTGCTAGGTAGCTTGCAACTTTAAAAGTCCCAGGCCGAATGAAACCATCTCCCTTCGAAGGTAGCACGAAAGTACATAACCAGCAGGCTAAAAAGGCATCCAAGTATGTCTCGTCTCTCTTATGGCCTTTAGCTCCAAGTTTAGCAAATAATGCCTCTTCGGTGCTCGTCCAGTTAGCTTGTCTTTAGAAGGATTATGAGTTGCTTTGGAACGAACAACCTTCTTTTCTTTCCTTAATGGAGGTTGATGGTGCTTGGTAGCCTTGCTGCTCCAAAATTGTATCCATTTAGTCACAGGGACAGTTGGGTTGCTATCTCCCTCTTGAAGCTGATGGAAGGCATCAAACAAGTGCTCACATGATAGTGCCAGAAATCTTTTGTCTATGTCATTTGTTCTTGTAAGTTCCTCAGTATTTGGGATGGCTTCCTCATAAGGAAATCCCATCATAGGAAGAACGCCAATCGTATATTAATCCCAAAGAGATATGGACAGCTCCCCATGCGAAGTAAGCAAAGTATTTGTAAGCGGACACCACGCCTCGTAAAAAGTTTGCATAATATTTGTGTTGCGATCATATGTAAACATTGAAGCATATACAGAATCATAAATATTTGTAGCTTTCAAAGTATTTTGGCATCTACAGAGGACATCGTCTGCCCACTCCCAATAGCCGGGAATGAAGTTGAATTCGCCGTCGAAAGATAAAGTGTCACTCCAATTGATTTCTCTTTTGAGGATTCATCGTCCCAAGCATGGAAGAGGACTCGCAATATTGGTGTCGCGATGATTGGGAGAGCAAAGAGACCACGCTTTTGGAGGACGACTACAATATTCAAGAGTCCAATCTACTGAAGGGAATGGATCAGTCAATAGTGGCCAAGTAGATGCATATTTCCCAACTAGTGCTGTGTCAATTAACAATCGAGTCTCCGTCTTGTCACCTTTGTGGTTTGAAATAACGAGACACCTAGGCCTGGAAGAAGCAGAATCGAAGTGAACCATATTTAAGCTGTGCACACACAAAATAAGTGTGTTAGTGCAAAGTATAGGGAATAATCAGAGACAATGTTGCATAATAATCATTAATAATTAAGTGAAGATGTCATCTTAACGAGTATGAAATCAGTGGTTCAAATGGAGCAAAGTTTGCTAAAGAAGATCATGTCACACTCCGCACCATAGAAGACAATTGTCTCCGCGCCATAGAAGACTGTGTCGCTGTGCAATGGAGGGACATAATGATACACGCCATTGACAAATATATCTCCTTGACGAATATATCTCCATGTGCAGTTAAAGGATTTGTCTTGGCGCGCCATTGACAAATATATCTCCTTGACGAATAAATCTCCATGTTCAGTTAAAGGATTTGTCTTCACGTGCCATTGACGAATATATATCCTTGACGAATATATCTCTATGTTCTGTTAAAGATTCTATCTCTTCGCACCATGGAAGATATTATCACAAAAGGGAAAAATGTTGTCGTTTCTTCACATTGTGGGACGAAGCAAGTTCTCAACTATAACTTGCAAACCTGCACCAAATAAAAAAAAAAACAAAACAAAGGGGGTAGGCGACAGAGGAGATACAGATTAATGTGTTACCAGTTGGAAAGGAGATGAATCTGAGGCTTGGAATTTATTCCAAAAGCTTGCTTGGTGCCCTCTCGTAATAGCAGACAATTGTAACAAAACAAAAGAGAAATTGTATGTTCAAGAAAGAGTAGGCAGTAACATACCACATGAAAGATACTAAATAAAAAAGAAACGGTATTCATAGGAAGTTCAACATCAGTATAGCATGCAGAACTTTGGAGTATGACATGTTTACTGTTGTTATGAGTACAACTCATGTTAAATCTTATTATGTATAAGTTTCTACAGAAATCTAGGGAACGTACTGTTTCAAGCAAAAAAAAAAAGGTGCTGCAATATGGAATAAACGTAAAATGATCAGAAGAAAACACCTCGGACACTGGTTTTGCTTGATATGCTGTCAAGAATAAAAGGGGAGTGGTGAATTGATACTCGCGAATGGGGATCTGCTGCTATTTATAGATGTGTATGGCGGTTCATATACTTGATTCCTAGAAGGACTCCTATTTCACGGTGGCCAATAGAATCAAATTCCTGAGCTAAATGGGTTTGTTTTTTTTTAATTATACAAAAAGATGGAGAAACGAAGAAATATTCTCCTACAATCATTATGTTTCTGAGTTTAGCCATGCAGAAAGTAGATAAAACTTTCAATCAAGTGAATGAAATCTTATATGGATTGGTTCCCACGTGTACTATTGGAATACAAATAAGTTGGTTTAAGTACAATGCTTACACTTATACATTGGTTAGCTCCTTTACTGTCCACGTGCTAAGTAGAAGGAGTTTGATAATTTGGTCTGTGAAACTCATTTTTTAATGTGGTAGTGACTATGTCATGTGAGACAAAACTTCATGGGTTCTAGAGTGGAAATAAATCAACAAAGAGATAATAAACTTTCAAAAAAAAAAAAATTAGTGAAAAGTTTAAGTCAATTGTTGGAAAATTTTAAGTCATTTATTGGAAAATTTCAGTTGGCTAAAGAGGTCAAGTATAGCTCTATTGTAATTGGCTAGGGTGATCAAGTGTAGCCATTATACTTCAAGCCCAGTCGTAAGCTTCGACAAAGTCTACACCCCGTCAAGTCTTGAAGTAGGGGGCATTTGTAGACAAATAAATTATGTTGGATTTAAATCCATGAAATAAGTTGGCTATATATTAAATTCAAGATACATTAGTCCAAATATGTAAAATGGGCTAGTATAATTTTATTGGATAAAAGTCCAATTTAATTGGGCCACAAATGATAAGCCCACTTTACTGGCCCAAAGCTAAATCGTAGAGGCCCAAATCAGTGCCACGTGTCAAGTGACGTGGCACCAAGTCAAATGAATGAGCCAATAGGATCTTACCATATGCCAAATGATATGGCAATCCAAGTGAAGTCCAAAAGACCAATAAATATGCGCCACGTGGATGAGTGACATGTTCTAGCTAATAAAATGCAGCCTTGTCACTGCTTAAATTTGATTGACCGATCCACGGGCCTTGGCCCGTTAGGGTTTCTTGGTGGCTACTCAACCCCACATCTATATAAAGGGGCCAAATCCCTCATATGTAGCATAAAAAATCAGAAGGAGGAATTCATAACAAGAAGCAATAAGGAGCTCGTGGATCAAAGGCTGCAAATTGCTATAAATCTTCAAGGAGTTATTTATTTCTCTACAAGTTCATCAAGAGGAAGATTCAAGATCAAGCTCAAAGGCCCTTGGATTATCTCTACAAATTCATTATAAGGAATATTCAAGATCAAGCTCAAAAGCCCTTGGATTATTTCTACAAATTCATTATAAGGAAGATATTCAGGATCAAGCTCAAAAGCCCTCAAATTTCTACTTGTAATATTTATAGTTGAAAAGACGAATCAGAGGAATTATAGAGATTGTACTACTCATCATATATATTGAAATCAAATACTACAGTTGTTACAATATCTTCTTATCTTGATTATTTATTTATTTCTTGACGCGAATTTACTTGTTAAAGGAGGGAGTACTTTTCTTGGGTAATAAAGCATTTTAGTCAACGGTCAGTTCAATAAGAAAAAATCTTAATTGTAACCCGTCGCTGCTAGCCTGCAACAGTACTTCTCTTTTTGGAAAAAATTGTTAGTTGTTTATCAACTGTACATCAGACCATAATATAATTGATTAAAACATAAACGCTCCGAATTGGATGACTTCAACCAATAGTTTACTTCTTGAAATTCGTTTGATTCAAATGATCTAGTGCGGGTGGGATGCAGGAGGGGCGAATTAAAACTATAGGGCATACACACACACACACACACACACACACACACACACACACACACACACTAAATAACATAATGACATAACAAAATAATACTAATTTCATGAAGTCGATGGATTAGATTCGTCACTGATATTTGGTTCGTCCATTGTTTATATGTTCCTTAAGCATCATCTATCTGATTTATTTGAGTACTTTATGGATATTGTGATTCGAACTCCAAATTCTGCATCTAATTTTTCATTTCGTCATCTAGATTGCTGCGTCACTCTTTAAAATAACGCTCTATATTCTATTGTAAGCAAGGTAGATGCAATTTGTTGTCACTCAAATGATGCACGCAATGGAATGGAGATGCAATTTGTTGTCACTCAAATGATGCACGCAATGGAATGGAAACACGAGTTTAAAGTTTTGAAAATAGTTTAACAAGACAAAGCAAACGCCAATTTTCATTAACTGTTATGCATAAGCTGTGGAGGTCGACTGGCAATAAAAAAAACTTGTCCACATTTTTTTATTTAAAGTGTTAGCCATTAGCCACAACTTGTATGGAAATTCCCCCACACAAGTTATAGTAGGTTCATGCAAAGATTTTGCAGCACAAATAAAGTGTTGCCTGTTACGCATCACGTGTAGAGATTTCTCTGCATATTGCTTTGCACCAAACCTCCAAGTGCTGCCTACAAGGCACCACTTACAAGGCTCCAGTTCATGCAATCAAAACTGTTGCCTATTACGCAACAATGGAGAATTACTCTACATGCTGTTTTGAACTAGACCTCCAAGTGCTGCCCATAGGGTAACATTTACTAGGCACAACTTCATGACATAAAAAGTGTTGCCTATTAGTCAGCACATGCAGAGTTTATCCACTAAGCAATTATTTAAATCACAGCTGCTAGTGCTGCCCACAACGCAGTGAGTGCATTGCAAATAAATGCCCATGGAACAGAGGGTAAAAAGTGTTCTCTGTTAGGGACAATTTACAGATATTATCTACAAATTATTTAAAGTTAATTTTGGGCAAAGCAGTGCCATTGCAACTAGATAATAGTAATCGCAAATTCATAAATTCTTCATCAATCAAATTCCGTTGCTTTTGTTGGAACGGACCGCTATCCTCTGCTTCATTCACAAGTGATGAGGATGTGTTACTGGTGCAGCTAATTTTTGAGGACGTGTCATTTCTTCTAGTGAGCTCTACTGTGAAATGGTACATGCTGAAATGTTGATCATTGCTCAGCAGATACAAGCAAGTGTTCAGTTCGTGATCATTCGTCACCATCATTCCTTTGCTTGTATCCAGATTAGTGTCGAACCATAATTTTGCTTCAGTGTCATCAGGTTTGCAGTTCCGAGCATTAAAGATGCATGTCCCTCTGAAGCGCATGGAAGGTAACACCATCTGTGACAAGGATTAGGTTCGTCTCATGATCCATTTTCTTGTTGTTTGCACTTCATGTTCCATTGTAAGCAATGTATATGCATTTTGTTGCCATCTAAATTTTGCATGCATTGAAATGGTTACACGGGTTTAAAGTTTGTTGAATAGATTAACGAGATATATAAACGTTGGAGGTTCACTGCAACTGTAGGCACAAAGTAAAGTGATGCCTCTTGTGCATCACATGTAGAGATCCCTATACATTTTTATTTTGCACCAAACCTTCAAGTGTTGCCCACAAGGCAACACTTAAAAAGGCACTTACTATGCATTCAAAATTGCTGCCTATTAGGCAGCACATATTGAGTTACTCTACATTTGAACCAGAGCTACTCTACATGTGTGTGAAACGACCTCGGTCAGTCGTTTCGGAAGTTAGGATTCTGAATGGCGTGCCGATAATTTTAAAATATTCGTAAGGTCCATTAGGACCTGTCTGTAAAATTTGAGCTAAATCAGACCTCGTTTGGTAGGCATCGGAAGAAGGTTTCAATTTTTATTGGTGATAAATATTAAAAAGAGATTTTCGAGTTCGGTTTTGCCGAATGAGCTCCGATTCGAAATCCGAAAGCGCCGTTAGGTTCGTATGATTATTTGTGATTTTTATAAACTTTCGAAAGTAAATTCCGATATTGTTCGGCTAGTTCTGCAAAAATACCGAAAGTTAAATAATTTGACCTTTTTCCTTTAAATTCGCATCTTGAGTTTCGGGAGTCGGATTTGAGATCCGTCTTCGCGAGTATGTTACATATATTTTGTATAGCTTACTTGAAAAATTTGGGATCATTTCGACCTCTCTAGGGTTCCATTTCAATTTTTATCGTAGTAGCGAAATTATTATCTAAAAAAAAAAAAGAAAAAAAAGAAGAAGGAAAGTGAAATTAAAAGGTCGGTGGCTTAGGGGATTTAATCCCCAAGCACCATGAATTCGATACATATCAGAACATTACCAAAAACACAGAGAGCAAAAAATTAGAAAAGAGGGGAAAAAAAAGGAAAAAGGATTGGAAAAATAAGTGGAATTTCTACCCCAAATCTTCAGGTAATGATGTTAACTCATTATCTTAGCTTATTACGTGTCTTTGAATATATTTTTACGGTAAAAACAAGGATATTAGACATCGCTCTAATGGCGTAAATTGATAGTTTAAAGGGTCAATTGGACCCCGATGATGGAAATGATTATATATTCGCACTCAGTGAGTTATGGGCAACATATAAATGTAATTTATTTAGGGTTTGGTTATGGGACTTTGAACCCTGTATATAGGCCTGGTCTGCGTATTGCGTATACGAATAGGGTATCAGATTCCTAACTGGATTGCCCTAAAACATAAGGAATGAAGCCTTTAGCTTTATTTGATATAATTTTTCTGCTTATTGAATAGAAAGAGATCGTTTGGCAACTAATTCAAAAGAAAAAGCAGTGGTTGAGTAACAGGACTAGCTTTGGAATACGGTAAGTGTTTATATCCATTTCTTTTGAGGCACTTGGCCTCGTGGATTTTCTACCACGTGTTCCTTATGTGTGTAGCTGCCGATAGGCGTACTCATTACGCCTTAGCTTTGGATTTACATTCTACATTATATATTATGTCCTGTTATTGCTATTGCATTGGGAATCTGAGCATTGTACTTTGGCCATCATTACTGCATATACTTCCCGGTAATCGATGAGAGTCCCGAGCCGGTGAAGAGTCATTACTGTATATACTTCCCGGTAGTCGATGAGAGTCCCGCGCCTGTGAAAGATCATTATTGTATATATCTCCTGGTAGACGATGAGAGTCCCGCGCCGGAGATAGGTTTCGGGCACATGTGACCCCATTTCATCATGACACATCATTGCATATCTTTATATGCATTTTTTTTTAGCTGTATAAATTTATTGTATTAATTATCTATGAATGATTTATCTTGTTGATTGCTATGGCTTCTGTTTCCCTGACTAGCGTATCTATTTTTCGAGGATGCTAGTTTGTCCTCACTTATTGAGTCCTTATGACTCACCCCCTATTTGTACTTGTGTTTTCTTTCGTTCGGCAGATTCTGCTCCAGGACCCAGCCAGTCGCGCCGTGATTGAGGAGTAGTACGTCCTCAGCTGTCTACGGTGAGCCATCCTGTTCATTGCGGCCACCAACTTCAGATATTACAGTTTTCCTTACTTTTGCTCCCTTCGGGAGATGTGTATATCTTTTGGCCTTCTTGGATGTCTAATCTGGAAACCTTTAAACTTGTGTATTCTGGGTAGTTAGTTGTTTTGTCTAGAGAGTTTGTATATATGTCTATCCTTGAGAGTTATTTTATGTTGTTAAGGTCATGTTTAATTTCATTTTCAAGGTAATTGTGTGCCGTTTTTATCGATTCAGTCAATAGGGTTCGCCCGACAGGTTTAGGGGAGGTGGTCGGGTGCCCGCACGGCCTAACCGAGAATTCGGGTCATGTCAGTTGGTATTAGAGGGAGGTTTAGAGTCTTTCCAGGTCATGACAGTGTCTAATAGAGTCTCGCTGATCAGGCGGAGACGTCCGTACCTATCTACGAGAGGCTATGATGGCATTTAGGCAGTTTCCCTTCTTTCTTTCCCTGTCGTGCGTGAGTCTTCTTATTTGAAGTTAAATATTTTTATTCTCCGCAGTATGGTGAGAACACGCGCGAATGTTCGGCGAGAAGCGGAGGAGCCAGCGGTCGCCCCTATGCCTGCTGCTCCGCGAGGTCGCGGTGTTGGCCGCGGTAGAGGTCGTGGTCGAGGCAGAGGTAGAGTTGCCCAGGCCGCGAGGATGGTGGATCGTGTTGATCCTACTGCAGAGGTTCCGGTAGTGCCAGCTTTTGCCAGGCAGGAGGAGCAGGGCTTATTCGTTCCCCCCGCACTTCATGACGCTTTTATGAGATTCTTAGCGACACAGATGCCCCAGGGACCTCCTATTCCTCAGGCAGCGGTAGATATTGGTTCTCAGGTTCAGAAAGCCCCCATTCCAGCTCCACAAGTAGCCCCAGCAGTTCATGTTCCAGGTGGTCATGTTCCAGAGGTGGCAGGTGTTATACCTCCAGTGGTTCAGGCTGGTCAGCCAGTCCAGGTAGCAGGTCAGGTTGATGACCCGGCAAGGTTGCATTATTTTACCCGACTTAGTCCTCCGAAGTTTTCTGGTCAGAAATCAGATAAGCTTAAGCCTCGTGAGTTTCTCGATCAATGTCAGCGTATCTTAGAGGCCCTTGGATATCTTGAGCAGTATGGAGCTGATTATACTGCTTTCCAGCTTGAGGGTCCAGCTTTAGCTTGGTGGACCGTGCTCCAATCAGCTAGGCAGGGCTTACCTAAGCTGACCTGGAGTGAGTTCTCTCATCGATTCATGGAGAAGTTTTTCCCTCGCAATCAGCAGGATGAGAAGAGGAGACAGTTTGAGAGGATTGGACAGGGTAACCTGTCAGTCACGGAGTACGAACTTTTATTTTCTGAGATGTCCAGCTATGCTCCAGATCTCGTGCAGGAGCCCTCTGAGAGGGTTAGACGTTTTATTGATGGGCTTTCTCCTTATTTGCATTCTCAGATGGCTCGTGAGATTGAGGCTGGTACTCTATTTGATGTCGCTTTTGATATTGCCAGAAGGTATGAGGCCTATCATAGATTGGAGATGGAGGAGTTAGAGCGGGAGAGTAAGAGATCTTGTGGTCCAGGGCATTCTATTACCTCGTATGGAGGTAGGAGTCATCAGCAGCAGAGTAGGCCTCCTGTCAGACCAGCTCATTTTCCAGCGCGTGGTTTTCAGGACGCGCCAGGACCTCGACGGGGTCATCCCCAGCTTCCTCCTAGTAGTCATCAGCAGTTTGTGCAGCGCCAGTATGGCCCAGGATGTTTCCATTGTCGTGAGTTAGGGCATCATAAGAAAGATTGCCCTTATCTTTATCAGCAGGGTAGTAGCAGTTCTTTCCCTCGCCCTCCAGCACCTATGCAGCAGCAGCCTCAGGGTGCCCCTTCAGGGTCTCAGCCAGTTAGAGGTGCACTACCATCTGGTAGAGGTCGGGGTCGTAGTTCAGGTGGTCCCTCCAGGGGTGGATCTCAGGGTGGTAGTTCAGCTCAGCCGCAGAGACAGCTATATGCACTACCGGCCAGGCAGGATGCCGAGGCATCACCAGCTGTTGTGACAGGTATTTTATCTGTTTGTGGTCGAGATGCATATTCTTTGGTGGATCCAGGATCTACATATTCATATGTATCTCCTTATTTTGCTTCGGGTTTTCATGTTGATTATATGTGTCTTCGTGATCCATTCTGTGTTTCTACTCCTATTGGAGACATTATCATTGTCGATCGAGTTTATCCAGCTTGTACTATATCTTTTGGGGGTCATGAGACACTAGTAGATCTTCTAATTCTAGATATGGTTGACTTTGATGTCATTATTGGCATGGATTGGTTGGCGTCGTGTCATGCCACGTTAGATTGTCATGCCAAGTCTCTTCAGTTGTCTCTTCCTTGTTCAGCACCAGTGGTGTGGCAGGGTTCTTATTTGCCACCCAGGGGGCATGTTATTTCTTTCCTGAAGGCAAAATGGATGATGGATAAAGGGTGTTTAGCGTATCTTGCCATGGTTCGAGATACCACTGTGGAGATTCCATCTCTTGATTATATTCCTGTCGTTAGGGAGTTCCCTGATGTGTTTCCAGATGATTTGCCAGGACTTCCTCCTGATCGAGAGATCGAGTTTGGCATTGATACAGTGCCAGGCACTCAGCTTATTTCTATCCCTCCTTATCGTATGGCCCCATCAGAGTTGAAGGAGCTGAAGGAGCAGTTGCAAGATTTGCTTGATAAGGGGTTCATCAGGCCGAGTATTTCTCCGTGGGGTGCTCCTGTTCTATTCGTGAAAAAGAAAGATTGGAGTATGCGAATGTGTATTGATTATCGTCAGCTAAATAAGGTCACCATCAAGAATAAGTATCCCTTGCCTCGCATTGATGATTTGTTTGATCAGTTGCAGGGTGCCAAGTTCTTTTCGAAGATCGATCTGCGATCTGGTTATCATCAGCTAAAGATTCGTGAGTCAGATATCTCGAACTCTGCTTTTAGGACTCGTTACGGCCATTATGAGTTCCTAGTTATGTCTTTTGGGCTGACTAATGCCCCTGCAGCCTTTATGGATCTCATGAACCGGGTGTTTAAGCCATTCCTTGATTCCTTTGTCATTATCTTCATTAATGATATTCTTATTTATTCTCGTAGCCGCGAGGAGCATGATTATCATCTGAGGGTGGTTCTTCAGACCCTCCGTGATCGTAAGTTGTATGCCAAGTTCTCGAAATGTGAGTTTTGGCTTGATTCTGTAGCATTTCTGGGTCACGTAGTATCAAGTGAAGGTATCAAGGTTGATCCGAAGAAGATTGAAGCAGTGCAGAAATGGCCTCGTCCTACCACTCCTACGGAGATTCGCAGCTTCCTTGGATTGGCAGGTTATTATCGGAGGTTCGTGGAAAAGTTCTCTACTATTGCAGCTCCCCTGACTCGCTTGACGCAGAAGGCGGTTCAGTTTCGATGGTCCGATGAGTGTGAGGCCAGCTTCCAGAAGCTTAAGGCCTTATTGACTTCAGCTCCAGTGTTATCCCTTCCTTCGGGTACCGGTGGATTTGTAGTGTATTGTGACGCATCTCGTGTGGGCCTTGGTTGTGTTCTTATGCAGCACGGGAAGGTAATTGCTTATGCTTCCAGACAGTTGAAGCTGAATGAGAAGAATTATCCGACTCACGATTTAGAATTGGCAGCTGTGGTCTTTGCTTTGAAGATATGGAGGCATTACCTTTATGGCGAGCCTTGTGAGGTGTATACGGATCATAAGAGTCTGCAGTATCTTCTCTCTCAGAAAGATCTTAACGGCCGACAGCGGAAATGGCTTGAATTGATTAAAAGATTATGATCTCACTATCCATTATCATCCAGGGAAGGCGAACGTGGTAGCAGATGCTTTGAGCAGGAAGTCCATGGGCAGCATGGCTTTTCTTTATGTTGACATGAGACCATTGGCCCGAGAATTGCTGTCCCTTGGCGACTTTGGCGTGAGATTTCTTCTCCCAGACTCCAGTCGAGTCTTAGCGTGTATTGCAGCTCAGTCTTCCTTAGTCAGTCAGATTAAGGGAAGACAGTTCGAGGATCCTCATCTGCAGTAGTTGCGTGGTCGTGTCCTAAGTGGAGGAGTTCCCTCCTTTGAGCTTGATTCATATGGAATTCTTCGGTTTAATGGTCAACTCTGTGTTCCTGATGTTGGGGATGTGAGGCAGTCAGTGCTCGATGAAGCTCATAGCTCGCGTTATTCCATTCATCCTGGTATTACAAAAATGTATCAGGACCTCCGAGAGCTATACTGGTGGAAAGGGATGAAGAGAGATGTATTTGATTATGTATCTCGTTGCTTGAACTGTCAGCAGGTTAAGTTCGAGCACCGGAGACCAGCAGGGTTAGCTCAGGCATTGCCCATTCCCTAATGGAAGTGGGAGCACATCACGATGGATTTTATAGTTGGTCTGCCAAAGACCCTGCGGCGCCATGATTCAGTCTGGGTCATTGTCGACCGACTGACTAAATCAGCTCACTTTATCCCTGTAAAGACTACTGATTCAGCTCAGAGACTGGCGCGGATTTTCATTGAGCAAGTGGTTAGGCTGCATGGTACTCCTGTATCCATTATCTCAGATCGTGGTTCCCAGTTTACTTCTCAGTTCTGGCAGTCTTTTCAGAGAGAGTTGAGGACCCAGGTGCAGCTTAGCACAGCATTCCATCCTCAGACTGACGGTCAGTCCGAGCGGGTGATTCAAATTCTGGAGGACATGTTGAGAGCTTGTGCACTTGACTTCGGGGGTTACTGGGATGATCATTTGGCATTAGCGGAGTTCTCTTATAATAATAGCTACCAGTCTTCTATTCAGATGGCTCCATTTGAGGCCTTATATGGTCGTCGATGTCGTTCTCCTATTGGCTGGTTTGAGTCTCGAGATGTCGAGGTGATGAGTTCAGATATGGTTCGTCAGACTCTTGAGGTTGTTCGTGTTATTCAGGATCGTTTACGGACCGCCCAGAGTAGGCAGATTTCATATTCGAACCGGAGGAGCCGAGAGTTAGAGTTCGAGGTCGGGGACATGGTATTTCTGAAAGTGTCACCGATGCGAGGTGTAAAGAGATTTGGCAGGAAAGGAAAGCTTAGTCCCAGGTTCATTGGCCCTTTCCGTATCGAGAAGCGTATTGGTAAGGTAGCTTATCGGCTTGACCTGCCAGCTTCTATGCCAGTTCACCCAGTTTTCCATGTGTCGATGCTTCGAAAGTGTATCCGAGATCCTTCCGAAGTGATCGAATTAGACCCTGCTCAGCTAGATGTGAATCTGACTTACGAGGAGTTCCCAGTAGCTATCATAGCGCGTGATATCCGGAAGCTTCGTTCAAAGCAGATTCCGACGGTTCGAGTGCGATGGAATAATCGTCCACATGAGGAGGACACTTGGGAGCTTGAGTCCAGTATGCGTGTGAGGTATCCCTACCTCTTCGCCGATTCAGGTTCGATCTTGATCTTTAAAGCCTAAAAGTTCTAATTATTGTATATAATTTTGGTTTCGTAATAAATGTCATTGAAAAATTCCTGTAAGCATTCTTATTAGAGGTATGAAATCTATTTTAGACTCTTGCTCGTTCGAGGACGAACGAGAGTTTAAGTGGAGGAGAATGAAACGACCTCGGTCAGTCGTTTCGGAAGTTAGGATTCTGATTGGCGTGCCGATAATTTTAAAATATTCGTAAGGTCCATTAGGACCTGTCTGTAAAATTTGAGCTAAATCAGACCTCGTTTGGTAGGCATCGGAAGAAGGTTTCAGTTTTTATTGGCGATAAATATTAAAAAGAGATTTTCGAGTTCGGTTTTGCCGAATGAGCTCCCATTCGAAATCCGAAAGCGCGGTTAGGTTCGTATGATTATTTGTGATTTTTGTAAACTTTCGAAAGTGAATTCCGATATTGTTCGGCTAGCTCCGCAAAAATACCGAAAGTTAAATAATTGACCTTTTTCCTTTAAATTCGCATCTTGAGTTTCGGGAGTCGGATTTGAGATCCATCTTCGCGAGTATGTTACATATATTTTGTATAGCTTACTTGAAAAATTTGGGATCATTTCGACCTCTCTAGGAATCCATTTCAATTTTTATCGTAGTAGCGAAATTATTATCTTTAAAAAAAAAAAAAAAAAGAAGGAAAGTGATATTAAAAGGTCGGTGGCTTAGGGGATTTAATCCCCAAGCACCATGAATTCGATACATATCAGAACATTACCAAAAACACAGAGAGCAAAAAATTAGAAAAGAGAGGGGAAAAAAAAGGAAAAAGGATTGGAAAAATAAGTGGAATTTCTACCCCAAATCTTCAGGTAATGATGTTAACTCATTATCTTAGCTTATTACGTGTCTTTGAATATATTTTTACGGTAAAAATAAGGATATTAGACATCGCCCTAATGGCGTAAATTGATAGTTTAAAGGGTCAATTGGACCCCGATGATGGAAATGATTATATATTCGCACTCAGTGAGTTATGGGCAACATATAAATGTAATTTATTTAGGGTTTGGTTATGGGACTTTGAACCCTGTATATAGGCCTGGTCTGCGTATTGCGTATACGAATAGGGTATCAGGTTCCTAACTGGATTGCCCTAAAACATAAGGAATGAAGCCTTTAGCTTTATTTGATATAATTTTTCTGCTTATTGAATAGAAAGAGATCGTTTGGCAACTAATTCAAAAGAAAAAGCAGTGGTTGAGTAACAGGACTAGCTTTGGAATACGGTAAGTGTTTATATCCATTTCTTTGGAGGCACTTGGCCTCGTGGATTTTCTACCACGTGTTCCTTACGTGTGTAGCTGCCGATAGGCGTACTCATTACGCCTTAGCTTTGGATTTACATTCTACATTATATATTATGTCCTGTTATTGCTATTGCATTGGGAATCTGAGCATTGTACTTTGGCCATCATTACTGCATATACTTCCCGGTAATCGATGAGAGTCCCGAGCCGGTGAAGAGTCATTACTGTATATACTTCTCGGTAGTCGATGAGAGTCCAGCGCCGGTGAAAGATCATTATTGTATATATCTCCTGGTAGACGATGAGAGTCCCGCGCCGGAGATAGGTTTCGGGCACATGTGACCCCATTGCATCATGACACATCATTGCATATCTTTATATGCATTTTTTTTAGCTGTATAAATTTATTGCATTAATTATCTATGAATGATTTATCTTGTTGATTGCTATGGCTTCTGTTTCCCTGACTAGCGTATCTATTTTTTGAGGTTGCTAGTTTGTCCTCACTTATTGAGTCCTTATGACTCACCCCCTATTTGTACTTGTGTTTTCTTTCGTTCGGCAGATTCTGCTCCAGGACCCAGCCAGTCGCGCCGTGATTGAGGAGTAGTACGTTCTCAGCTGTCTACGGTGAGCCATCCTGTTCATTGCGGCCACCAACTTCAGATATTACAGTTTTCCTTACTTTTGCTCCCTTCGGGAGATGTGTATATCTTTTGGCCTTCTTGGATGTTTGATCTGGAAACCTTTAAACTTGTGTATTCTAGGTAGTTAGTTGTTTTTTCTAGACAGTTTGTATATATGTCTATCCTTGAGAGTTATTTTATGTTGTTAAGGTCATGTTTAATTTCATTTTCAAGGTAATTGTGTGCCGTTTTTATCGATTCAGTCAATAGGGTTCGCCCGACAGGTTTAGGGGAGGTGGTCGGGTGCCTGCACGGCCTAACCGAGAATTCGGGTCGTGTCAGTGTGGCTCTGTGGGCAATACTTACACGGCAAGACTTCAGGCGATCAAAAGTGTTGCATATTAGGCAACACATGTAGAGTTTATCTAGCAACAATTGTTTGCAGTTCAACTGCAAGTGCTGCCCACAAGGTAGAGAGTGCATTACAAACACATTCCCATGCAACAGATCTTAAAAAGCGTTTCCTGTTGGTACCAATTAACATACATCATCTACAAGTTATTTCAAGTAAATTTAGGGTAAAACAATGCAGTTGCGACTAAATAAGAGCATTCGCAATTTCTATTAGTAAATTCTGCAGCAAATATAGATACAAAGTAATATAAAAATTTTTGCAGCAACTGAAAATCAATATGACGGTAATTGCCGGTTATCTAGCAGTAGTTTTCAATCATTATCATCAAAGTCACAAATCTCTTTACCTAATATATGATTATGCAAAAAATAAACAAATTCTATGGAATTAAGATGAAATTATGCAAAATTTAATTTAAAAACTACGTATAATTAATGAAATATTGAAGAAATTTACCTTTGAATCTTCTTTTTTCTGAAAATTTTGAGTTCTTAGGTTAATCAATTGGAAGAGTAAAGGGACGGAAGGTTTGGAAATAAGTTGCAGAGTAAATAGAGGGAAGGTCTGGTTTATATCGCGTGTTTATATGATTTGTTCGGGGTAATTCAGTCCAAAAAGATTCATTTAACTTAGAGAAGGTCATTCATTCTAAACCACTCTTAGTGGGGTCAATTAGGCAAACCATTACCGTAAGTTTCATAGTTTTGTCAGTCTCCCTGCAAAAGTGGCCTCTGTACAAAATTTTACAGTTCTGGCTGAGAGTCGAGCTAGTCCGGGGTCGAGCGTAATTATAAGGGACTTTTACCTAGAAGACAACCTATAAAGATTTTTTTCAACAAATACTACTACGTGTTTTTTTTGATTTCGTAAGTACCATTTTTATAAATTTTATACACTTTTAAAGTTTTATTTTCCAATATACCAATTTGGTAAAATCCTAAATTTACTCCTAAAACTTCTACCAACTAGACGTGGATTTAAGAGTTGTTTTGATTAGGGAGGTTTATGAAAATACCCATCAAGATCAAAATATTTACATGCCCCTACTCATAAGTTTCATATTTACCAGCTCTATCCATAAACTATTTATCCACTCTACCCATCCAGACTTGTATACCATAGTTTATGCAGTATACCATAAAGTTATACACATATAAGGCATAACAAAGGTATACAGTAATAAATGACCCTCCGAACTTGTATACCATAATTTATGTATACCTTAAAGGTATACACCTATAAGGCATAACAAAAGTATACAATAATAAACGGGTAGGTTGGGTAAATACTTTTAGTTTTATGGGTAGTATAATTTTTAATGGGTATGACTTGTAAATACTTTAAATTTCATGGGTATAGAGTATAAAAATCCCTTTTAATTAACAACATCCTACTAGGAATGGCTAATAAACACGTTCAGCAACCATCATTTTATTCTCTCCATCATTTTACATTAAACATAAATATAACATGACTGATATACTATGTATTATATATCAATATATGATATTCTAATACTCCCTAGTCTCAATTTATGTGGTCGTGTTTGACTTGGCATGAAGTTTAAGAAATAGAAATTAACTTTGAAAATGTTCAAATTTATCCTTAAAAAAGTACGAGAGAGAAGACTGGAGTAATGAAAAAATTGTTGGTGAGTTTTAAAGTAAGTACGGCACAATAGGGGTAAAATATGGATAGTGCATTAAATAGTTGACAAATAAGAAAACATGACATTTTTTTGGGATAGACCAAAAAAGAAAGTGTGACACATAAATTGGGACAGAAAGAGTATATGTTGTAGGACTATTAATATACTACTACATTTCTATATATAGTATATCATATATTATATACCACAATATGGTATATTTCCAATGATATACTAATAAATTTACTATTATATTAATATTCTAATATATGTCATATGATTATTAATATACTATATACTATATACTATATTTTGATATATAGTATATGAAGATAATATAGAAATAAGATGCTAATATCATAATATACGTTATAGGCATAGTAACAAGCTAGACAAGGATGTTTCAATGGTCGATATGAACTTTTATGTTATAGTACTTATTAAGGATAAGGAATAAACTTTTTGGAGAATAATTAATATTGAAAATTTTGTAATAAGATATGAGCCATAGGAGAGGGAGTGTCTTCAGGAAGGATTATCCATTAAATTCGTGATGCTGCTTAGTAGTGGATAGAGTTTAGGGATAAGAATTAATAGAATTATGGTATATTGGCAAATTCATTTATCGTACCATATGTAAGTGGCATCCAATGAAATTAAATCTTATAAATTCTGTAGTTATAAAAAAAATCACTTATATAAATATTGATTTAGACAAATAGAATATTATAGTGGTGGTGTTTACCTTTTCACCCTCCTTAATAATCGTTAACTCATATCGATATAATTTGGAGCACTTTTTTACAGATCTCGAGGAATTTAACTCAATTATCTGTGCTACATCTGGAAGACTATAACTTTTAATAGTATGATTTCTTTTTATATTAATGGTCTGACGTATATTTAAACTATTAGTAGTATATACCATATAGAACTAAACATTTATTTTTTGAAAATTATTATTACTTTAATATAGGAGTCTTTTCGAATGAGTCCTACGGCCCAAGCTCAAGTAATAAGTGTAAAAGAGATTCTTTGGATGGCAAGCTCTCAAACACTATTTCAAAGTTTTACTTAAATCGGTGTAAATTTTAGAAATATTTTTTGAAGTTCATGATCAACAACAAACAAATTCATGAATTTCAGTAAAAAAATTGATTATATTTTCATCAAATAACAATAAAAGTTGGTATTCCATTGACAAGTTATGAAAAGATGATTTTATATTCAATTAGTGACCCTGAAGTGGCACTTAATTTTGTAAAAGTTGGCTATGCTTCAATTTTCAGCTTTGAATGAGGCTCTTTGATCTGCAGGAGGCGTAAAGTGAGACTATAGTTTCAATTAAAACCGTAAAAATAGCTAATTAGTATATTATAACTTATAAGATATGCAAAATTGGCTACTTAGTCAGCTGAAACATAAAAAGTATTTGCTTTGGCAAATCCATGGCACACACCCATAAGCAGGACGAACTGAAGCAGCTCCCTTCTGTGGCCTCTATAGTAGTAGTAAACTAAAATAAGATTTGAACTTATTTACCCCCTCCAAATTTTGTTTTAAAAATCAAATTAACCCCGCATGTTGGACCAAAGTTATTCTTTTCCATTTTCTCTTAAATAATTTTTTAAAATACCTACTCTGGCCTCTAAATTAACGAATTATAATGAACTACTTAATAAATAATTAATTTTAGGACTAACATATACACCCTATGCTAATTAACTCTTGTATATACACATGTTTATAGAATCCTCCAAATGCTATATGTCTAATGGTCTGGCATGGGCAGGATCAGACCAGTTCCGAGCTATAAAACTGACCGAACCGAACCGACACAAACTGGACCGTCATGGCTCTTTCCCGACCCCCATCCCGTCCTGTCAGCTCAACTTTAGACCTGTCAGAAATGAACCAGTACCAGAGATCGGACTGAGCGAAAACAATTTAAATCTACATTGAAACTAGTCGTTGCCAACAGCTACTTTGACACAATTGTCGTTGGCCAATGGCTAAAAATGACTATTAGGCCCCATACCTGACACGACCCGAAATTTCGGCTAGGCCGTGTGGGCACCCGACCACCTCCCCTAAACTCGTCTCAGAAATGAACCAGTACCAGAGATCGGACCGAGCGAAAAAAATTTAAATCTACATTGAAACTAGTCGTTGCCAACAGGTACTTTGACACAATTGTCGTTGGCCAATGGCACAAAATGACAATCAGGCCCCATGCCTGACACGACCCGAATTTTCGGCTAGGCCGTACGGAGACCCGACCACCTCCCCTAAACCCGTTTGGCGAACCCTTATCAACTGAATACGGAAATTAAATATAAATCCAACTCATAAATAAGAAGAAGACTTAGAAAAAGCACAAATTTACTGATAACTTTAAGCTGTACAAAAGTAATTACAACTGACTACCCAACATACTAGCTTTAGAGCTATCCAGATCAAACATCTAAGAGTACAAGGAATATATATACCTCCTAAATGGAGCAAAATACCAATGAGATACTAGACATTAAATTGGTGGCCATCCTGAACAAAAGCTGGCTCACCCTAACAGCTGAAGTCGTCTTCACTTCTCAATAATATGACGAACTCAATCCTGGAGCTTACCAACCGAAACAAAATAAACAGACAAGGAACAAACAACAAACGAGGGTTAGTCAATAGGACTCAGTAAGTGAGAGCTGGTTAGCCACTTCAAAGAAGCAGATATGCTAACCAGGGAAAAGAAAAGCAAATAAACCAAGTTCATCTTATTTAAACTATATAAAGGCAGAGCCAGATAATAGCTGGAAACACATATAGAACCATAAACTCATAAACAACCAGAGACATATGATAGACAGAACATATGGGTATCCCGAATATATTAACAGTCATAAATACATGACATATACACAAAACAAGCACTATAACCACAAAATATACAACAACCGGTGCAATGAAATGGAATGAATGAAGTATGATGCAACGGGGACACATGTGCCTGATACCTCTCTCCAGCGCGGGACTCTCATCGTCTACCAGGAGATATTTGCAATAATGATCCTTCACTGGCTCGGGGCTCTCATCGATCACCGGGAAGTATATGAAATAATAAACCTTCACCGGCTCTGGACTCTCATCGATTACTGGGAAGTATATGCAATGATGACCCTTCACCGGCTCGGGATTCTCATCCATTACCAGGAAGTATATGTCGGCTCAAAACTAGAGTACAATGCTCATAGGCTCAATGCAATACCAACAACAGGGCATAAAAAAATAATATACAATGTAAATCCAAAGCTAAGGCGTAATAAGTACGCCTATCGGCAGCTACACACGTAAGGAATACATGGTAGAATATCCAGAAGGCCAAAGGGCACCAAAGAAGTGGATATAATCACTTACCTCGTTCAAATGCTATACAACAACCGCTTTATCTCGTGGGTTCACTGACAAACGATTCTGCTTTATTCAATAAGCAGAAAAATATATCAAATTAAGCTAAAGACTTCATTCCTTACATCTTAGGGCAATCCAGTTAGGAACCTGATGCCATATTCGCATAGGCAATACGCAGGGCAGGCCCATGTACAGGGTTCAAAGTCACATAACCAAACCCTAAATAAATTATATTTATATGTTGCTCATAATTCACTGAGTACGAATATATAATCAATTCCACTATTAGGGTCCAATTAACATTTGAAACTATCTATTAAAATTATTGAAACGATGTCTAATATCCCAATTTTTACCATAAAAATATATTTTAAAATGTGTAATAAACTGAAATAATGAATACACATTATTACCTGAATGGCTCGGGGTGAAAATTCTATCTTTTTCCTTCTCCTTTCCCTTTTCTTTCTTTTTTTTTTCATACTTTTTTTTGCTGCATTTTCTCCTCTGTTCTCGTTTCTCCTATCCTTGTATGATTCTGATCATCCTTAACTTATAAGATAAAGACCCACTGCCCTTCAATTTTTTTTATTTCTTTTACTTTTATATTTTCTTTTCTTAATGAAAATTAAAACGGTACCTTATGATGCTCTAAATAATTCTAAATTTCTCAAGCAAGTTATATAAAATATATGTAACATACTTGCTAACGCGGATCTCAAATCAGATTCCCGAAACTTAAGATGTGAATTAAAAGGAAAAAGATCAAATTATTTAACTTTTGGCGTTTTAGCGTAAACTATCCTAACGATTTCAGAATTCACTTCTGAAAATTAATACAGGTCAAAAATAATCACACGAACCTAAAGGCACTTTCGTATTTAAAATCGGAGCTCATTCGCCAAAGTAGACCTCGAAAATCTCTATTTAATATTTACTGAGAATAAAAATCAAAACCTTCTTCTGATACTTACCAAACGAGGTCTGGTTTAATTCAAATTTTTACAGACAGGTCCTAATGGACCTTATGAATATTTTAAAATTATCGGCACGCCAATTGGAGTCCTAACTCCCGAAATGACTACCTAAGGTCGTTTCATTCTCCTCTACTTAAACTCTCGTTCGTCCTCGAACGAGCTTTAGTCCAAAGCATAATTCACATAGATAACAAGGAAACTTGCACGACCTTATAAAATACTCCACAAACATTATCTCATGATTACAGAATAAGAATTATAACACGCACATAGAAATTTTGGTATAAAACATATCTGAATAATATGATAATACCATTGCCCAGCTTATTCTGATTAAGCTGATCCTTCCTCGAACAAGAGGAGAGTTCTACATTTTCAAAAAAAGATACACGGAACTCTGGATGGATTAACATGATTCTGCCAACGAATCGCCTCTTTGATATAGCTTTCGATATAGACCACGTCGATCGAACTAAGAATTAGCTTAAACTTTAGCAACGTCTTAGAGATTTAATATTAGCACTCTGCATAGGAGGAAGACTCTGCCACCTAGAGCATAAGTTCATACAACTAATTTGAATAAAAATAGCCATACTCGTACGGTCTACTGGACTAAGGAGAACTTAGCTAAAAACATAATGCAGTTCAGACCCGAGCTACGAAATTACTCTCTCGAGTTGCCATACATCGGCAATTCTCAAGTTCACAACACCTTTGCCGAATGCACCACCGCCTGATGGATCAACTCAGGGGGTCATATGACACTTGTTATTACCCTAGTAGCCTTGAAAAACAACAATGTACTGATACGGCTACCTTGACACGCACTCTGGCTCAACACGAGGAATATCACAAGGAACATCACAAGCAGCTACTAACTGCCCGAGCTCATAAGTGCCGGACGAAGAAGAGATGGTAATGGACTGAGGATAAGAATAATTAGAGCTTCAGAAAGCTCACCTTTTTATTTGCTTGGCTACTAGAACTAGACTACTTCCGACTCAGGTTAGCCAAAACATCAAAATTGAAGAAATAGATATTAAATGAAGTTTATGGAACAACATCTATGTCACTTTAACCATCTAATAAGAAAGAAACTCCAAAAATTTACCAGAAAACCTTTTTTTTAATAATTGAGACAAGCCCATAGAATAACATGACTCTACTAGCGTCTCGAAACAAGAGAAGACATGTAGATCGAATATTACTTACTAATCACTTTGCACCGGAAGAAATGGTAACTCTTTATGATAGTGACGAATAAGAATCCCATCATTCTACTAACAGTGAATCCCAAAGAGAGAGGTAAACTAACTCGATGTAATAAGATAAGATGGCACAACAGGATGCCAAGCAGACAATATCGACATTTTCTCCCAAATTTCTCACATTTAAACCATAAAAACTAGTAGGGTCTCACCAATGCTAGGAATAAATCATGCCAGGAGCTCACCCCTCTACCATAATAAATTCTTAATAGAAACGACACCGAAGGAAACTATGGAACCATGATAAGAAACACCATTTCCAAATCGATCAGAAGAATCAAATCTTACTCACATATAAGGGAAAAAGAAAATTCCTGCATATAAGGGAAGAAGAAAATCCTTGGGTCTACTACATCGGATGCCTCAGCAACCTACCTGACAGGCAGTTCATAGAATTGCCTCTGCAGCTGAGCTGAGGCATTACCCTGATGATAATCACCTTCTGAAGAACCGCTGCCACAATGCTCTCGACCATTATTGGATGGTGGAATTTCTCCCGCTAATTAAGATCTAAATGAAATCCCCTGCGGCTGGCCAGGAGCCTGAGGGCCAGAAGAAGGACAACTGCCTTCCTTCCGAAATAAGGGACGGTTCCTCCCAAGATGACGAGGCTCACGACAATGATAATACCTTTTGGCTAGAAATGGATGTTGGGCAGACTGCATATAGCTATAAAGAGAAGACTGGGTCTGATCCTGAAAGACTACTGGCACACTCTAAGAATCATATGCCATAGACTGAGATAACCTAACAGGTGACCTCCAACAATAATCAGAACTCTTATCTCGCAAGAAAAGGTACCATAGTTGCCCACCAGGGCCACGGGATTTCTTGCTCCCCCGTTCTGACATGTCCTACTCTAACTTTTGGTATGCCTCATACCTCTGAGCAATATCAACAACAACATCAAATGAAGTCCCGACCTCAATCTCTCGAGCCATCTGGGACGCCAATGAAGGAGGAAGGTCAGCAATAAATCTTTGAACCTTCTCAAAAGGTTCGTGGACTAGTTCTAGAACATATCTAGTTATCCTAGAGAATTCGATCTCATATTTAGAAATCGACAGGCTATCCTGTTCAATCCACTCAAACTAGCGACGATTTTCATCTCGCTCGCTGGACGAAAGGAACTTTTCATGAATCTACAAGAAAAATCGCACCAAGTCAACTTAGGCAAACTCTGCCTAGCTAATAAATAAGCGGTCCACCAATCCTAGACTGGACCCTGAAACTGGAAAATAGAATAATAAACAACATACTGCTCGAGATAATTAACAGCCTGAAGGATATGATGACATTATTTAATTTTAAAAAAATTACATAGGGATTATCTGGTGCATGGCCCAAGAATGTCGGAAGGTCAATTGGGTAAAACTATGCAGCTTCTTCGGACAGTCAGACCGAGCTATTATATGGGCTAGCTAACCAGCAAGAATAATTAGAGGCACAACACATGCTTCCACTGGAACATAATTTACTGCAGCAATGTCAAGAATTGTTATAGGAGCTCCCTGTGACCGAAGTCTGCATCTGCGGAAACCTAATAGGAAGTTCTTGCGGTATCTGCGCCGCCAAGATTCTCATAAAAGCACCATAGGGAACCAGGGAAACCACAAGGCCCTGCTCCATTGCTCATCGCTAGCTCGTACAGCTTGAGCCTCCGCAACTAGATCGTGAGCATGGTCCGCAACTTTCACGCTTTGAGTAGCGCTACCAAGGGTAGACGGCTTCGTCTCGAGCTCCTACCCTATACTGATTTGTTGCACGAGGAGTCGCAATTACTATGAAGCAATTAACGAATAAAATTTAGCATCACAGAAGAAGACTGAAACACGATTCGTAAAGAAGGGAGAGAAACATCCTAAATGCCATCATAGCCTCTCGTAGATAAGTACGGACGTCTACGTATCCATTGTCGACGCCCATTTTTCCCCGAACCCCCGGTAGGGTTCGAGATAGGCTCGACTTATTGGGACTCGCGGGTAAAGACTTGGAGTCGCCACCTAACATATTTTTTGACTAGGCGTATTAGGACACCTACTTTGTTTCTAGCCAATTTTAATATTAACTCCGATACTTGATCTACGAACCGAGAATTCTGAGTAAGGGTTCAAATTAACCTAAGAGGAAGGTGTTAGGCACCTCTCAGATTCCACAAATATGGTTACCGACCGGACTTATAATTGGGATTCTAAAAATTATGAAATAATAAATAACTAACTAAAAATAGGCGAATAATCATGCATATAATAATAAAATATTTAAATTCACTAATTGACTTTTTCCTTAAAGAATTGCACCTCACAAAGACAAACAAAGTTAATTCAGCAAGCAATAATGATAATAATAATGATGCAATAATAATGAATAACAAAATGAAGGAGAAAATGAATTTTTATGAAATCATCGTCTTTTCGTAATTCCACCACGATGTACCTCGTAAAAATTGTAAAATATGAATTAGTATGACAATTAGTAATAATAATAATAATAAATAAATAATAATACTAGCAAATAATAATGAAGTCAATAAAAAGGTCCTCCTCCAAAATAGTTCGTCGTATTTCATCCAATTTTACCTCGCAAAAAATACGATGAAAATAAGTTAGTGAGTAATAATAATATTAATAAAAATAATAAAATAATAATAATAGTAATAATAATGATTTAAAACCACAATAAGAATGATAATAATAATAACAATGATAGTAATAATAATGAATAATGATAATAATAATAATAATAATAATAATAATAATAATAATAATAATAATAATAATAATAAAAGGTCCTTTTCTTCGAAGTATTTTCTTCAAAGCTAGGTCGTCTTCCATCCGAACTTACCTCACAAAATATAAGTGAAAGAATTAGTAAATAATAAGTAATATTGATAATAGTAAAAATACAATAATAATGATAATAATAATATTAGTAGGTAATAATAATAATGAAAATAATGATAATAATAATAATAATAATTCTAATAATAATAATAACAATAGTTTTAAAATAAAGCGTAAGGGGATTTTTAAAAGTGTCGGGTCAGGTGTGTATGAATTGGGTGGAGGTTAGAGACGTCGATACGGCTGCAAACACGACGGCCGCTCGTGTTGCCATGCCAAGTATCGGTCTCGTCACTCCATCACCGGTTCGTTTGTAATAAACGGCTTACACACGTCATCATAACCTTTTTGTTTTGTTTAGGGACACGGGGATGGGTCGTTCAAGTGTGGTATCATGTTCAGATTAATCAAATAAGCCTCAAATAAATAATTTATTCTCCTTGGCCATGATTAGTCCGTCAATTCGTTGTATTTCCGTCAATTCCTTGTGTAGGCCTCAATATATGTAAAAATATATTTTTTCATTGGCCTATTTTATATCCAGTCATAGCCAAAAGGAACTGCAAAACTTATCAAAAGATCAGTAGGAGCAGCGGGCCCCATCCAGCGTAATAATAATGAATCCAACCAAAGCAGTAAAGACACAAACAGAGTCAACAGTGTAAGACATAGGCGGATATATATCAGTGGTAAAGGAACAATTATAAACAATTCCATCAACCAACATTGCATCCACAGGACAGTAGCAATAGTATTCAGATGAGGACGAAGTCCTCGCCAAACCAACACCGGTAACAGCATCAGCTAAAACTGCGACAAAACAAACACAACAGGAACAGGCGAGCACCTAAATAAAATTCAGAAAAATAAGATCAATACGGATACGAGATCCTCAGCAAAAAAAATAAACCCAGAACCACATCCAATACAGCCGACGCCATCGACTTTTCTGTTGAGCGGCAGTGATGACGACAAAAACGGAGGAGTGACAGCCATCCAAACAACGGCGTCACTGCGACCCCATTTCGATCTTGCAACTTCTCCTCCTCTACTCCCTTGTTTTGATCTGCAAACCCGTCCCCAATCCGTACAACCCCGTTCCTGTTTTTTATTTCCCTGTGGGGGTGATGTTTACCCCTGGCTCCGTTAACGCTGTGCGTGTGTGTGTGCGCATCGGTTGTCGTTGAAGTTTGTGTGGGTGTGTTTTTGTGTCAGGGAGAAGACTAAGGAGAGGAGGAGTCCGCCCTTTATTTTCTATGTACTGTCCGTTTTTAATAGCCCAGAATGAAAATCAACCGTTGGGGATTTTGGTTGATTTGGGGAGGAGATTAGGGAGAGGATTAAAGGGATAGAGAAATTGATTTAGGGAACTAATTTTGGAGAGATTTCGGGGATTTGAAAGATGCTGAAAAATATGTACATTGGGAAATTAGTATATAAGTGAGTAAATGATATTCTTACCAAAATGCACTTGGACCACTTTTAGTCTAGGTTCAAAGGTAGAGTCATAAATAAATGGATTTGAACAAATTTAAAGAGATTGAAGAAATTATCTACAAGAATTGGAATTTAATAGTGGATGTAAAGGAATCAGAAAATTGGACTTAATATTTTAAATTAGACTAAAAATTAACTTAACGGTGCTATATAGATATAATTATGTATACTGTATATGTAAAAGAAAAATATGCACACATATACACAAATGGTATCAAATTACAATAATTACCTATAAATATCCAAAATAACTATTAAAATATTTCAAATACAATTGAATTGCACGAATGGCTATAATTGAGATGTACTCAACAAATAACCTAAAATGATGACGCAACCACAATTATGTATATAATATATAATTAGGGTATATCACATACAAATACATGTCTTCTAATGCACATTTTGCATAAGTAGTCACATGCACCTTTAAGTTAATTTATAGTCAATTTTAGGAAAAGGAGGGACAAAATTTGGTGTCAACAGCTGCCCCTCTTTGTCCGGGGATGATGAAAGAGTCTTCGGGCAAAGATAGTTGACGGAGTAGCCAATTTTGTCGCGACGGACAAATAAAATGGAAATGAGAGTTTTGAAGGTATTTTGGCCGGACCCCGGTCTCTGAGTTGCCTACATATCTCGGGTTTCACGAGAATCAGGCCGTGTGTAGTTCTACAACAGCATGTTGCCTGTGTGAGATATTTATGACGCACGATTGAGGTGTCAAGAGTGAACTTATCCAAGTATGTGAAGTTCAAATTTGTGTATGCTTTGCCTCTTGGCGAGATAAATGATTGAAGAATAGAGCATAGGTACTATCGAAGAATAAACATCGTCAATAGATCGAGCGTGGGAAAAGAGCTTGTAATCATCCTAGTTATGAAGATGTGGTGCATGACACACCCATAAAGAGGAGTTTACACAGACATAGTTTCCACTTCAGCTCGATAAATGAGTCGTCTTGCTCTCAATGTGGTCTTAAATGAGTTGGGGAATATAGAGGAGTAACGCACAATAAGTATGCACGATTCAAACAGATGTGCGCAGATAGGCTTGAATAGGAAGGGACACAAACTGTCATCCAATCAGGAACGAAAGATTCAGTGGATCACTGGTGCAAGTCTGGAACTGTAGCTTTGAGTGTTTTGGAACTTGGCAGATAAATAGGTTGTGGGTATAATAAAGACATTGTCGAAACGACTAGGCTTCTTGAATGGTATTCCAGAGTGGTTCATAGTATGTATTTGAGGTTTTGTGGTTGCATAATTTCGTGTGTGGTAGTGACTTTCGGGGCAAGTATGGAAATATAGGAATTAGCTCAAGGGTCTGTCAAGGGGTTGAAGAGTATCCTGCAACAAAAGTAGGATAAGTGCAACCAAAGATAATGATAAAGTAAACTCCCTGTAAAGTTGAGCTCTCCTTTGTCATGTAGTTGTCTAGTCTATTTCGAGGTGCTTTGAGTGTTAGGAAATATATGCTTCTTCTCTGGGGATATTCATTTATGTGCATCTTGTCAGGAGATAATCGTTTGTCTGTGTCGGGTAGTATACCTTGGAACACTGTTCTGCTGTTTCCTGCAATAAAGTGTGAGCTTTTGCAGATAATATTTTTAAATGTAAAATGGACTTTCCTGTCGTTGGATTGTCAACTGTCAATGTGTCGTGGTCTCTCGTTATGAGATATTTGCATGCTCGTCAGGAGCCATTTTTCCTGCTCGTCAAGAGCTATTTTGCCTGCTCGTCAGGAGCTGTTGCCTTCTTGTCAGGAACTGTTGCCTGCTCGTCAAGAGCTATTTTTCCTCCTTGTCAAGAGCTATTTTTCCTGCTCGTCGAGAGCTATTTTGCCTTCTTGTCAGGAGCTGTTGCCTGCTCGTCAAGAGCTATTTTGACTCCTTGTCAAGAGCTATTTTGCCTGCTCGTCATGAGCTATTTTGCCTTCTTGTCGGGAGCTGTTGCCTGCTCGTCAAGAGCTATTTTTCATCCTCGTCAAAAGCTACTTTGCCTGCTCGTCATGAGCTATTTTGCCTTCTTGCCGGAGCTGTTGCCTGCTCGTCAAGAGCTATTTTGCCTGCTCGTCACGAGCTATTTTGCCTTCTTGTCAGGAGCTGTCTGTCTGCTCGTCAAGGGCTATTTTGCCTCCTTTTCAAGTGCTATTTTGCCTGCTCGTCAAGAGCTATTTTTCTATCGCACCGGGCTGTGTATCCCGCGGACAAAAAGTAAAGTGCCTGTCGTCGGGCTGTGTGCCCTGCGAACAAAAGTAAAGTGAATTACTAATAAAATGTCATTATCATGTCTGCAACGTTGCTAGGAAAGTCGTCGTTTTTTCTGCTTTTATAATGCTTTCATGAATGTTGGGCCTTGGTCAAGTTTTCTTCGGGGAACTCCTAGTTTCTGTACTTCGTCTCTCTTGAAATTTTTTAGGAGACCTCAAAAATTTCTGCCCCAGTGTCAGCTTGCATCTTTTGGGGATCCTCAAAAATTCTGCCCCAGTTTATTGCCTTTGATAGATCATCA
Organism: Petunia x hybrida; assembly: GCA_037355625.1. Taxonomy (NCBI): domain Eukaryota; kingdom Viridiplantae; phylum Streptophyta; class Magnoliopsida; order Solanales; family Solanaceae; genus Petunia; species Petunia x hybrida. The sequence goes on from JBBBVM010000045.1 coordinate 1,336,649, forward strand.
TATCATGGTGGCGCCTGCAAAAAAAACAATAATACGTGTGCATGTCCAATTCTAAGGCGGACGAGCCTATTATAGTGGTGCCTGCAAAATAAACAACAATACGTGTGTATGTCGAATTCTAAGGCGGACGAGCCTATTATAGTGGTTCCTGCAAAATAAACAACAATACGTGTGTATGTCCAATTCTAAGGCGGACGAGCCTATTATAGTGGTGCCTGCAAAACAAAATATATGAGTTTGTCCTATTTTAAGCCCGACGAGGCTAGTCGCCCGATGAGGCTAGTCGTCATATTGTAAGCCCGACAAGGCTAGTCGTCATATTTTAAGCCTGACGAGGCTAGTCGTCATATTTTAAGCCTGACGAGGCTAGTCGTCATATTATAAGCCTGACGTGGCTAGTCGTCATATTATAAGCCTGACGTGGCTAAAGTGTTATCAGGTCTGTTGTGATTGTCTGTGAATCTTGTGTTTGTATTGAAAAATCTGCTCTCAAAGAAAGATTCGTTAGTCGAAACAAAGTGGTTGCATTGCACAGAACACTAGTGTATTGGCTTGAATCTGCATTCGTCCTTCGGTGTGATGATTGATGACTCTGATCGTGTGGGTACTTGCATTCTCAGGCTGAGGTTGGATTTGTCGGATGTGGAGGTTCTCCCTAAAATTGTATTCGTCTTAGGTTGTGTTGGGTTTTTGGTGGTGTCACGGTATTGTTTGAGTGATAGGTGAAGATCTTTGTTGGATCAAAATCTCGAATAGGTCTCTAAGGAGTAGTTCGTTTGTTGGTCGCAATATCTTTTGTTTGAGCCAAAGGAGTAAGGGTGTAAGATTTTGTCTTTTCGTCTGTCGTCAATTGTGCCGGGCATGATAAGGTTGTTGTTGAAAGTCTTAACAGAGGGAGGTTGTTTATTATGTAAGTCGGGTGTAGTATGAGGTTGTGAGTTTTACCAGTTTCGGTGGTATAGTGATTGGATTTGTTTCTCGCGACTCTTGTGTGGGTATAACGCCAGCTGATTCTTATTGGTTCATACTACAAGTTGAACGGAAGTGGAATTGGGCTTATATGAGTTTTCTTGGTGTCCTATGCTGATGGTTCGAAAGACTTTATTTCAGAAGTAAATGTTATTAGCTTGGCTTGCCATTTCGGCTTTTCTGAATGCAGATTCTTCACCGATTTCAGTGTTCATATGCAAAGCGATCGTAATAGAGTGATAAAATGCGCAAAACTGTTTTAGGACATTTAGCAAAAATTTGATGCAAAAACAACACATATAGCTTAAGAGAACGCCTAGACCGCGGATGATAGATTAGTACTTGAATTTTAGAGACTGACAAATTGTATAGAGGTTGAAAGATTGCTTGGGTGCTTTATGTAGCAGTCAAGACAAGGATTCTTTTGTTAAATGACTGATGCTCGCTTGAATAGAAGATGGGTCTGGTTAGATCTCAATCAAAAGTTGACAAGGATTTCGGGTAAGGGATATATATATGACTGAAAAGGGAGTTGGCTTTTGTCGAACACCAAGACCTTAGTGCATTCGTCATCCTTTCTTGCAAATTTGTGTGTCATGATGCCCATGTGTCTTTGAGAGAGATACCCAATGTCTCTCATACTTGTCAACCAAACTGTTGCAATTCAATCTTTGCCTTAGCTTTTGTTCGTCAGGTAGATTTTGTTGCCAAGAGACCAATCTCGGTGTATCGTGTATATTCTTAGATTACTGCTTCAGTCAAGACTGTTATAAAATTAATTCATGGTCTTGTAAGTGTCTTAAATAGCTTCATCTTGAGATCATCGTCTAATGCCACACTTGCTAGTTGGTAGGGATATGCTTCCAATACTTGGCAAGAGCTTCTAGCTCCGTCATATAATGGAAATTTTGTCACGACGCCTTTGTATTCCTTTTTTTCTCGAATTGAATCAGCCTGCTAATTTTGGTTGTTATGCATAAACCTTTGTATCATCAAGCGGGTTCCGGTCATGTCTCACTTACTTATTGCCTTGTGATAATACTTTGAACGTCTTTTCGGCCATGAAAAGGTGCAAGTTTGGAAATACTTTGGATCGCCTTAAATGTATTACAATATGGACTAGACTGACAAAATAATCCTCAGACATTGTGTCAAAACGAAGTATTTTGCTAAGTCATGTGTGCCTTTGAGTTTGACCAACAAATCTCCTGTCCTGTCAATTTCTGCTTTGTGCGTATAGTGCCTGCTATTACAAACTCTTCTTGCTTTGAAAAATCCTTGATAATTACACTTTGCTTGGCAAAATCTTCTGCCTTGGTATTCAACTTAAGCCAACCTTTTGATAATAGGTTTTGAGTTCATAAGGGATAGGGAATTATCAAGACATGTAAAAGATTTCTGATATCATGATTTGGGCATAGAGTAAGGAGATTTGGTGCCTTGGTAGGAGATCGGATTTTGGGAAGGGATTTACTTAGGTAGAAAGAGACCCAAAGCAATCAAACAAATTCACGCAATGCACACCTAGCAAATAAGAAATGCATTCTATAATATGAAGGACCATTTTACGCACGATGATTTGAAAGTGCTTTGTGCCACATGTATCATTTCATTTGCTACAAAATGCGGAGTCTAAAAGAGAATGTTGCATTTATTGAATATTGGTCTTTATTACAATGGTTGATATTGAAACAACGCAAGAGAAGTAAAGGGCTAAACATTGCTAGGAAATCAGATCATGGCCTGAGCGAGCATGTTTTTTATGTTGATCCATCCTCAGAAGATTCATCTTCTTCCTCTTCGGATGACTCTTCGCTAGACAAACTTGCCCCTGACGAGTCTTCTTGGAAGATGATATTGTCTGCGTCAGTTAAGAGCCGGGATATGTCGAATGTGAAGTTTTTCAACATTTCCCAAGCCTTCCTTCCTTTCTCCTCTATTCCTTTGTCAGCCACAGAGTTCATTCCTTCGCTAGCCCATACACCGATAGAATCTATGCGTTTTGTCAGGAGTTCTTCCTTATTGCGCCATTTGTCATTTTCTTTGTCCTTTGCTTCGACCAAACTTTGCTTCTTCGTTATTTTCTCTCGTGCCTTTGCCAGTTGTTTATAGCCTCTTGCACTCAGATTCCAATTCATCGGCTTTTCTTTTCCTTTTCTTTGTTGCTCTTGGTTGAACTGCCTTTGCTATGTCTTTCCTTAGCCAGTCTGGATAATCTTCATCATAGCCTGCATCAAATCTATCTCGTCCAATAGTCTCAAATTCCATTCAATTCCTTGCTTTCCAAAGTTCTAATATCTTGTCTTTGAATGGTATCACTCCTCCAAAAATATCAGCTTTGAAACTTCTGATGTCTGCAATTTGGGGGTACAATCTGTTTTCTCCCCGCTTGTCTAAGTGCCCTTAAAGGAGTGTACGGGTAAACTCCTCTAAAGCCCACTAAGATAAGAAGTCTCTTTCGGATTGTGTGATTACTGTTGTGCTGTGAAAGTAATCAAACATCCATTGTATGTCTTCAGATGTCAACTGAGAAAGCCTGTGGTGCCAGCCTTCGGTGGTTGTTTGCCGGTCCCACTTTTCAAAAGTATTGTTCATACGGGTGGTATGAGGCAAGATATAGTTTTCTCTTGGTATGGGGTGGAAGCCTTGGTCTGTGCTGTTCTTCTTGTGAAAATGCTCCATCAACCAAATTTGTAGAAGCAAATTGCAACCTTCGAAAAAACTAGCTCCCTTATTGCATCTTTCTAAAGCTCGGTAAGGTTCTGCAACGATCATAGGTACCAAAGTGTATTTCTTGTCAAAATCTTTGAGTAGGACATCTGCGATTGATACTATGCAAACGTCGACTCGTCCTTTATGTTGTGGAAACACGACAGTCCCTAAAAAGCTGGCGACAAAAGGAAGTACTCTCCGCTCTTGCCACTCTGCCCGGTTAATGTTGAAATAGTCTTCGGCTTCTTGAAATGCTTCTCTATACCCAATTTTGATGTAGAGGGAGGTCAGAGAAATTCCCGACTGCCTTATACTATCTATGCATAACTCGGGCTTGAACCCTACCATTTCGAAGAACTCCTCGGGTGCGATGTTTTTAGGTATCAAGACTTCTTCACTTTTGAATGGTAATTGAGTTAACCCACCTATTTCCTCTAGTAATGGTGTCAACTCTACACTCCCAAAATGGAAAACTGCTCGGTCCGCATCCCAATAGTGTACCACTGCTTCTATCATCCCTTTCATTGTCGTATGCTCCATTAGTGAAATAAGGTTCCCCAACACCGCTTTGACTCGGTCTTGTTGATCTATACTTAGGCTTCCCCACCAATCTCTGAGCAGCTGAGGGACTTCAACAACCATGTCAAATATTCTAGTGGACATGATCTTTTGGAAAAGGTGAAGGGTGATGGGAAAGGGGAGAAGAAAATGACTAAAATTTACTTTATTGTAAGCAAATGATCAACGTATGGCACAAGCTTTTGAAAATAATGCAACAGAGAATATGAAGAGATGTGTCGTTATGGATTGAGAATCCTTTAGACACTTTAGAAGGAAATTGCTAATGGACTTGTGACATGCCAAGGATGTCAAGTCTTTATATAATGCTTAAAGGATAAATGTGTGTTATGCGTCATCCCGTCTATCAAGCGGTTATTTCTGTGTCAAATTGGGTCTTTAATACCTTTTCGGTTACCTTTTGTGCCTTTGAATGACATTGAACACAGAATGATTTTAACCGCTTAGGAATAAACAGTCATTTCTGATTCAATTTCGGCTTTGATGACTCTTCGGTTTCCATTTGTGCCTTTGAATGGCATTGAATGCAGAATAATTCCCATAAACGGTCTACATTTACACGTTCAATCCTTTAAGTATATGCTAATAAATCATGTTTAATACTTTTTAAGGCCAAAAATCCGTTCAAATTGTTTGAACAAGTTGGCCTATCGGACTTGAGAACAAGTCGACTAATGACATGTCATGATGCATGATTCCTAACGCCGCTACTAAGGAATGGAGTTAGCTAGACCGAGTTTTATTGTCCTCCCAAGCGGACAACTCAGGAGCGGGAACGTCTCAGCCAAATAGGTTCCAAGTTGTCCCTCCCTAAAAGGAGATTTTTGTGAGGGAAGAGGTAGTCGCAATCATCGCACGATTTAGAAACTCGCCAGGAGTGGCAGAAGGTATGCATGATATGGACAAGTTTAAAAAAAATGCACAAGTTTTTGAAAGAAATGCGTATGTCTTGTGAAATGATGCACACATACTGAAGTATTTCATAAAATGAATTTAGAAGGATAAGAACAAAAGAAATGTGTTAGTTTCGAAAGATAGGATTAATATAAACTAGAAAATATTAAAAATCATGAAAAAGAAAAGATGAACATATTGAAAGATTTTTACCAACTTTTAAAATAGGTAAAGACAAATAAAACAAGTTAATTATGAAAAGTAGACTAATAGAGTTAGGCGATATATTTTCAAAAATGCGAAAAGAATTATGAAGTGAAACCTGTTTTAAGAAAAAGATTTTACAATTTTTGTGGAAATGGTGCGGATAACTAAATATTTTTTTTAAAATAAATTTTAAAAGGGAGAAACAAACAAGTTAATTTTGGAAAATAGGTTGAAATTTTCGAAAAAAAGCAAAAGAATTATGAAGTGATTGTTTTAAAGAAAAAGATTTAGAAGATTCGAAAATAACTCAAGTTTAGGACATGTTGTGTTATCCTAAAAGAACCTTCTAAGAGAGGGTTAGTCTAGACAAGGATATGGTTCCCCCAGACGGACAACCAAGGGGTGGGAACGTTTGGAGTTGTTGGTTGTACCAAGGACCAACTATACCCCAACTGTTCTCCCTAAAGGGTTTTTGAGAGTGAAACGGCCACGAGATCCACGTAACCGTTTATGGTGTGTGCAAGTGAAAAAAATTCCAGGAGTGGAGGAAATATAAATAAAACAACAATAAAACGCAAATGAAATAAATAAACTAAACTTCAGACCTGCAAAAGGAAAAGAAAGAAATATTAGTTTCGAGAAAAAATGCAAAAAATCCCAATTAAAGTCCGTTATGGTTTGAACCTTGAAGATCCCCAGCTGAGTCGCCATTCTGTCGACGCCCATTTTTTCCCGAACCCCCGGTAGGGTTTGAGATAGGCTCAACTTATTGGGACTCGCGGGTAAAGACTTGGATTCGCCAACTAACATATTTTTTGACTAGGCGTATTAGGCCACCTACTTTGTTTCTAGCCAATTTTAATATTAACTCCGATACTTGATCTACGAACCGAGAATTATGAGTAAAGGTTCAAATTAACCTAAGAGGAAGGTGTTAGGCACCTCTCAGATTCCACAAATGTGGTTACCGACCGGACTTATAATTGGGATTCTAAAAATTGTGAAATAATAAATAACTAACTAAAAATAGGCGAATAATCATGCATATAATCGAAATTTTCAAATTCGCTAATTGGCTTTTTCCTTAAAGAATTGCACCTCACAAAAGACAAACAAATTTAATTCAGCAAGCAATAATGATAATAATAATGATGCAATAATAATGAATAACAAAATGAAGGAGAAAATGAATTTTTATGAAATCGACGTCTTTTCGTAATTCCACCACGATGTACCTCGTAAAAATTGTAAAATATGAATTAGTATGACAATTAGTAATAATAATAATAATAAATAATAATACTAGCAAATAATAATGAAGTCAATAAAAAGGTCCTCCTCCAAAATAGTTCGTCGTATTTCATCCAATTTCATCTCGCAAAAAATACGAAGAAAATAAGTTAGTGAGTAATAATAATATTAATAAAAATAATAAAATAATAATAATAGTAATAATAATGATTTAAAAGCACAATAAGAATGATAATAATAATAATAACAATGATAGTAATAATAATGAATAATGATAATAATAATAATAAGAGGTCCTTTTCTTCTAAGTATTTTCTTCAAAGCTAGGCCGTCTTCCATCCGAGCTTACCTAAGTGAAAGAATTAGTAAATAATAAGTAATATTGATAATAGTAAAAATACAATAATAATGATAATAATAATAATAATATTAGTAGGTAATAATAATAATGAAAATAATTATAATAATAATAATAATGCTAATAATAATAATAACAATAGTTTTAAAATAAAGGGTAAGGGGATTTTTAAAAGTGTCGGCTCAGGTGTGTATGAATTGGGTGGAGGTTAGAGACGTCGATACGGCTGCAAACACGCCGGCCGCTCGTGTTGCCATGCCAAGTATCGGTCTCGTCACTCCATCACCGGTTCGTTTGTAATAAACGACTTACACACGTCATCATAGCCTTTATGTTTTGTTTAGGGACACGGGGATGGGTCGTTCAACTGCAGTATCATATTCAAATTAATCAAATAAGCCTCAAATAAATCATTTATTCTCCTTGGCCATGATTAGTCTGTCAATTCGTTGTATTTCCGTCAATTCCTTGTGTAGGCCTCAATATATGTAAAAATATATTTTTTCATTGGCCTATTATATATCCAGTCATCGCCAGAAGGAACTGCAAAACTTATCAAAAGATCAGTAGGAGCAGCGGGCCCCATCCAGCATAATAAAAATGAATCCAACCAAAGCAGTAAAGACAAACAGAGTCAACAGTGTAAGACATAGGCAGATATATCAGTGGTAAAGGAACAATTATAAACAATTGCATCAACCAACATTTAGTAGCAATAGTACTCAGATGAGGACGAAGTCCTCGCCAAACCAACACCCTTAACAGCATCAGCTAAACCTGCAACAAAACAAACACAACAGGAACAGGCGAGTACCTAAACAAAATTAAGAAAAATAAGATCAATAGGGATACGAGATCCTCAGCAAAAAAAAAATAAACCCAGAACCACATCCAATACAACCGACGCCATCGACTTTTCTGTTGAGCGGCAGTGATGACGACAAAAACGGAGGAGCGACAGCCATCCAAACAACGGCGTCACTGCGACCCCGTTTCGATCTTGCAACTTCTCCTCCTCTCCCTTGTTTTGATCTGCAAACCCCCCGTCCCCAATCCGTACAACCCCGTTCCTGTTTGGGATTTCCCTGCGGGGGTGATGTTTACCCCTGGCTCCGTTAACGCTGTGCGTGTGTGTGTGCACATCGGTTGTCGTTGAAGTTTGTGTGGGTGTGTTTTTGTGTCAGGGAGAAGACTAAGGAGAGGAGTCCGCCCTTTATTTTCTATGTACTGTCCGTTTTTAATAGCCCAGAATGAAAATCAACCGTTGGGGATTTTGGTTGATTTGGGGAGGAGATTAGGGAGAGGATTAAGGGGATAGAGAAATTGATTTAGGGAACTAATTTTGGAGAGATTTCGGGGATTTAAAAGATGCTGAAAAATATGTACATTGGGAAATTAGTATGAAAGTGAGTAAATGATATTCTTACCAAAATGCACTTGGACCACTTTTAGTCTAGGTTCAAAGGGAGAGTCATAAATAAATGGATTTGAACAAATTTAAAGAGATTGAAGAAATTATCTACAAGAATTGGAATTTAATAGTGGATGTAAATGAATCAGAAAATTGGACTTAATATTTTAAATTAGACTAAAAATTAACTTAAAGGTGCTATATAGATATAATTATGTATATTGTATATGTAAAAGAAAGATATGCACAAATACACACAAATGGTATCAAATTACACTAATTACCTATAAATATCCAAAATAACTATTAAAATATTGCAAATACAATTGAATTGCACGAATGGCTGAGATGTACTCAACAAATAACCTAAAATGATGATGCAACCACAATTTTGTATATAATATATAATTAGGGTATATCACATACAAATACATGTCTTCTAATGCACATTTTGCATAAATAGTCACATTGCGCCTTTAAGTTAATTTATAGTCAATTTTAGAAAAATGAGGGACAAAATTGGGTGTCAACACCCATCAGCGAGACTCTACTAGACACTGTCATAGTCTGGATATACTCTAAACCGGGCCCTGATACCAACTGACCAACCCGACCCGACCACCTCCCCTAAACCCGTCGGGTGAACCCTTATCAACTGAATTCATAAATTAAATATAAATCCAACTCATAAATAAGAAGAAGACTTAGAAAAAAGCACAGATATACTGATAAGTCTAAGCTGTACAAAAGAAATTACAGCTCACTACCCAACATATTAGGTTTAGGGCTATCAGACCAGACATCTGAGAGTACAAGGAATATATATACCTCATAAATGGAGAAAAATACCACCGAGATACTAGACGTAAAATTGGTGGCCATCCTGAACAAAAGTTGGCTCACCCTGACAGCTGAAGTCGTTTTCATTTCTCAACAATGTGACGAACTCAATCCTGGAGCTTACCTGCCGAAACAAAATAAATAGACAAGGAACAAACAACAAACGAGGGTGAGTCAAAAGGACTCAGTAAGTGGGGGCTGGCTAGCCACCTCAAAGAAACAGATATGCTAACCAGAGAAAAGTAAAGCAAATAAACCAAGTTCATCTTATTTAAACTATATAAAGGTAGAGCCAGATAATAGTTGGAAACACATATAGAACCATAAACTCATAAAAAACCAGAGACATATGATAGAAAGAACGTATGGATATCCCGAATACATTAACATACATAAATACATGACATATACACAAAACATAGCACTATAACCACACAATATACAACAACCGGTGCAATGAAATGGAATGAATGCAGTATGATGCAATGGGGTCACATGTGCCTGATACCTATATCCGGCGCGGGACTCTCATCGTCTACCAGGAGATATTTGCAATAATGACCCTTCAACGGCTCAGAACTCTCATCGATCACCGAGAAGTATATGCAATAATGACCCTTCACCGGCTCGGGACTCTCATTGATTACCGGGAAGTATATGCAATGATGACCCTTCACCGGCTTGGGACTCTCATAGATTACCGGGAAGTATATGTCAGCTCAAAACCAGAGTACAATGCTCATAGGTTCAATGCAATACCAACAACAGGGCATAACATATAATATACAATGTAAATCCAAATGTAAGGCATAATAAGTACGCCTATCGGCAGCTACACACTTAAGGAACACGTGGTAGAATATCAAGAAGGCTAAAGGGCACAAAAGAAGTGGATATAATCACTTACCTCGTTCAAATGCTATACAACAACCGCTTTATCCCGTGGGTTCACTGTCAAACGATCCTGCTTTATTGAATAAGAAGAAATATATTTATATCTATATATCTTCTAATTGAAAAACATAGAAAAGTGATATGACATAGCTTTATGGCAAGGATTCACAACAATATGTGAAGAAATGTTCACTTTTTGTCTCCTCCTATCTACCTCATGTAGTGTGCTTTGTAATCTCAACTATACATTTCCATTTTGTTTACTGTGACTGTAGCTATTAAATTGGATGATGGCCCACAAAGGGAATTAAATCAGCCATTAGGCTTCTCTGCCATTTGTTTCAGTTACAATTTGTTTTGTATTACCAATTGTAGTTAATATATTTAATTATGCAAATTAATTGGTGCATAATTGTTTCTGCAATTAACGTGTACTATAATGATTTTGTATGAATTTCCATACCTATTCATATATTCATCAATGTGTCCTTATATACTATTTATAGTCCATAAGTGACTTGAACATATGTATCTAGCACTTTGCTTAAAATCGTTGATTAGATGTTCTATTGGAAGATAACTACTACAATGGTAATTGAATATGCTGAATTAAGATGTAAGTTTCTATATGAGGTATTTGGATTTTTCTATGTTTATGGTGATTATTTTGTTTTTGAAATAATGATGTTATTTTCAAGATTCATTTGATAATATTCTTATCGTCTGGTAATTTATGCACTGTATCTGTTAGTTGTAGTGTGACAATGTCATAGCCTCTTTAATTTTTGGACGCTCTATTTGTTGTGGTTGTTTTTGCAAATTGTAGAAATTTTGCAAAGAGACACACAGTTTTCCAATTGATGTTTCAGATTTAATAAAAAATCGCTATCTATTTCGCAGGATTATTGGAGGATCAAAATCGCTGGATCATGAGCATTTGACCTTACACGTGTTATTTATTCATCGAAATATTATTATTTATAGTTCTTTTGTAAATTTACCATAGAGTAGGAAATTACCAGGTGATGTGGCATGCCTCAATACCAAGAATTCCTTATTTTGGTCTATTTTACTTACTTTCTTCTTCTCATTCAATTCACTCCAAAGTGTCAAAAATTGTTGAATAGGACTATGCAGATGAAACCGCAACACAAGCAGCGAAAGGTTTGTATACTGTGAGATAGTATCTACTTAAATGAGGTAATTAAGGAGTCAAAATATAACTCTTTCTTTATCATCTACATAGTATATGTTGGGTTTTTGGAATGTGAAGAGTGTGAATGGGAAATGGGTGGAAAGGTGAAAAGGTTCCTTTTACTAGGGAAATGCACTTTCTCCCACATTGGTAGAGGAAAAGGCTTTTGTTGGGTTTAAATAGAGAAGTGCTTCTTTTAACTCCTAAAAGGGTTGAGAAGAAGGGAAGCCTCGCGCCGTCGTCGCCGCTCGCTCGTCTCGGCTTCTTCTTCGGCTTCGGATTCGGTCAATTGATTTGATTGACTTAATTTTTTGGACCAACAAAAACTAAAAATATTAATTAACTAATAATTTATTATTAATATTTAATATTAATCCGTTTTTGTAACGGGAATCTGAATTGAATTCAGATTGATTCGTTCCTCCACCTTAATGTTTTCCCGTTATGTATTAAACAGCCATTAGTGTGGTCATTTTGTAACAACCACATCTGAAAGATTGTCTCTCTTCATATTCTGCCTTCCCATGGCTATGTATAGTTGTCATTCGTCAGTCTTTTGACATATAAAAGAACACACAGAATATCTAACTATCCTCCCTCCCCTTTTCTGTATACAAATAGTAAGTCGTGTGATTTGCTCCGTTACTTTGAGTTCATCGAGTTCTACGATTTGAAGTGCCGCTACCGTAGAACTGGAAGCAGTTTTGTTGTTGGAATCCTTTTTTTTTAAAGAAGAAGTTACTTCAAACCGTAGAACTGATATCCCATTCTATCCTGGGAGGAATTAACCCGTGAACCTTGGGCAACTGTGAGGGGGTTAGATTCCTTAAGGAGACACAAGCAACTTGTGGGCTCGGGATCGTCCCATACACAATGATTATACACTTCTATTTCTTATATTCTGATTTATTTGAACGCAGGAACAACAAGCTTAAGGAATCTAATCTTATTTATTTTCTGCGTTTAAATAAATATCGTTTAAGGAGACTGGTTAAGGAAACTAAAACCTTCGTGGTTTTCTACTCCTATTTTCTGTTAACTAATCTGTTTGTGGAGACTAAAGCCTTCGAGGTTTTTCTACTCCAACTGTTTAAACAGTTTGTTGATATTTTTTCTGCTTGTGTCATTTTGACAGAGATGACAAACGGAGTGGATCCAACAGTCCCTATTGTTAGTGCTACTGCTACCACAGTTTCTGGTGCTGCTGCTGCAACGGTTATGGCACCTGCAGAAAAGCCGGGAAAGTTTTCTGGTGTGGACTTTAAAAGATGGCAGCAAAAGATGTTCTTTTATTTGACCACATTAAGGCTGCAAAGGTTTATTAAGGAGGATGCTCCGGTCCTGACTGATGAAACACCTAAAAAAGAACGCTTCCTTGTAATTGAGGCTTGGAAGCATTCTGACTTCCTATGCAAGAACTATATTCTAAGTGGCTTGGAAGATGACTTGTACAACGTTTATAGTAATATTGAAACGTCTAAGAAACTGTGCACTGGAAAAGAAATATAACGCTGAAGACGCTGCACTAAAGAAATTTGTGGCTGCCAAATTTCTAGACTATAAAATGGTTTATAACAAATCTGTTGTATCCCAAGTCCAAGAACTTCAAGTCATTATCCATAATCTCCTTGCTGAAGGTTTGATCCTCATTAATACTTATGTTAAAAGTATTAATTTTATTATTGCTAACAAACTTTTCTTTGAAAGTTTGATGATTAATGAGGCGTTTCAAGTTGCGGCCATGATTGAATAGTTGCCTCAGTTATGGAAGGACTTTAAAAATTACTTGAAACATAAGCGCAAGGAGATGACCCTTGATGATTTGATTGTACGCTTAAGAATTGAAGAAGACAACAAATCTGCTGAAAAGAAGGCTCGTGGAAATGCTACAATAGCGGGAGCGAATATTGTTGAGCATAATCCAAATCAGAATAAGAGAAAGAAGCCTTCTGGAGGGAAGACCAACCCTAGCAAGAAAAAATTCAAGGGAAATTGCTATAACTGCGGCAAGAGTGGACATAAGTCCGCAGACTGTCGCTTTGCAAAGAAGGACAAGGACAGAAAAAAGGAAAAAGGTCAAGCCAACATGGTTGAAGAGAATTAATTGGCCCAAGAAGTGCAAGACATTGATCTGTATGCTATGATTTCTGAATGTAACTTGGTTGGAAATCCTAAAGAATGGTGGATTGATTCAGGAGCCACCCGCCATGTTTCTGCTGTGAAGGAAGCCTTTGCTTCATATGCTCCCGCTGCACCTGATGAGACAGTCTCTATGGGCAACTCTGCAACGGCTAAAATTGAAGGATATGGAAAATATGCCTCAAGATGACATATGGCAAGGTTGTGACTTTGAACACTGTTCTTCACGTTCCTGAAATACGGAAGAACTTGGTGTCTACTGCACTTCTTGTTAAAAATGGGTTTAAGTGTGTTTTTGTTTATGACAAAGTTGTAATAACTAAGAATGAGCTGTATGTAGGAAAAAGGTTACCTGACTGAGGGCCTTTTCAAACTCAATGTAATGGTCGTTGATACTATGAATAAAATTGCAGCTTCTTCTTACTTACTTGAGTCAAATAATTTATGGCAATCTCGTTTGGGACATGTCAATTATAAAACCTTGCGGAAAATGATCAATTTGGAAGTATTGCCTAAATTTGATTGCGAAAAGTCAAAATATCAAATATGTGTTGAGTCTAAATATACTAAACACCCTTACAAGTCAATTGAAAGGGATTCTGAACCATTAGACTTAATTCATACGGATATTTGTGACATGAAGTAAATATCATCTCGCGGTGGAAAGAAGTATTTCATAACTTTTATTGACGATAGCACTCGTTACTGCTATGTTTATTTACTTAGTAGTAAAGATGAGGCAATTGACGCATTCAAGCAATACAAAAATGAAGTTGAAACGCAACTTAACAAAAAGATCAAAATGATAAGAAGTGATAGGGGCGACGAATGTGAATCTCCTTTTGAACAAATATGTTTGGAATATGGCATTATTCATCAAACAGCTGCCCCTTACACGCCTCAATCTAATGGGATTGCGGAAAAGAAAAATCGAACATTAAAGGAAATGATGAATGCCTTGTTAATAAGTTCGGGTTTACCCAGAACTTGTGGGGGGAAGCTATATTCACGGCTAATCAAATACTCAATCGAGTTCCCCATAGCAAAACACTTTCCATTCCATATGAGAAGTGGAAAGGAAGGAAGCCCAACGTGAATTATTTCAAAGTGTGGGGGTGTTTGGCAAAAGTGCAAGTCCCAAAACCCAAAAGGGTTAAGATAGGACCGAAAACAATTGATTGTATTTTCATTGGATATGCTATAAACAATAAAGCATATCGATTTCTAGTACATAAATCAGAAAATTCCGACATTCATGTAAATACGGTGATGGAATCCGATAGTGATGAATTTTTTGAAAATATATATCCGTATAAGAAGGAACGTGAGTCGGTTGGTGAAAGATCCAAACGACCTCGGGAAGGAACCAAAGGAAATTCACCAAATGAGGAAGAACCAAGACGGAGCAAGCGTCAAAGAACTTCTACTTCATTTGGAGATGACTTTGTCACTTTTCTTTTGGAAAATGAGCCTCGGATGTTTAAAGAAGCCATGTCTTCTTCAGACTCTCCATTTTGGAAAGAGGCAGTCAATAGTGAAATAGAATCTATTTTAAACAACCATACTTGGGAGTTGGTTGATCTTCCTCCTGGAAACAAACCATTAGGTTCTAAGCGGATTTTCAAAAGGAAAATGAAAGCTGATGGCACTATTGACAAGTACAAGGCAAGGCTTGTTGTCAAATGCTACAGACAACAAGAAGGTCATGACTACTTTGACACATACTCGGCCCTAACCAGAATTACATCCATACGTATGTTAATAGCGTTAGCCTCCGTGTATCGTCTTGAAATCCATCAAATGGATGTTAAGATAGCATTCTTAAACGGGGATTCTGAGGAAGAAATTTACATGGAACAACCTGAAGGGTTTGTGGTTCTGGGAAAAGAAAAGATGGTGTATAAACTTGTTAATTCGCTTTATGGACTAAAACAAGCACCTAAACAGTGGCATGCGAAATTTGATCATACAATGTTGTCAAATGGCTTTAAAATTAACGAGTGTGATAAATGTATTTACATTAAAAACACTCCTAATTATGTAGTCATTGTTTGCTTATATGTGGATGACATGTTGATAATGAGTAATGACATTGCCAATATAAATACTACAAAACGCATGCTAACTAGCAAATTTGATATGAAGGACTTAAGAGTTGCCGACTTAATTCTGGGTGTTAAGATCCATAGGACTCCTCAAGGTCTGGCTTTGTCTCAATCTCATTACATCAATAGTGTGCTTGAAAAATTTAAATATTTGGATTTTAAAGTTTCAAAGACTCCTATTGATGTAAACCTTGCTCTTAAAAAGAACAAAGGTCAAAGCACGTCGCAACGGGATTATGCTCGTGTTTTGGGAAGTTTGATGTACGTCATGAATTATACTCGTCCAGATATATCTTGTGCTATAAGTAAACTAAGTCGATAAACGAGTAATCCCAATCAAACTCATTGGATGGTAATGAAACGTGTTTTGGGATAATTAAAATACACCCAAGACTTTGCATTGCATTATAACAAGTATCTTGCGGTCATTGAAGGATATTGTGATGCCAATTGGATCACCGGCACAACTGATTCTAAGTCCACAAGTGGGTATATTTTCGCACTTGGTGGAGGAGCGGTATCTTGAAAAGTGTCCAAACAAACGTGTATTGCCCGCTCTAGAATGGAAGCTGAATTCATAGCTTTAGATAAGGTCGGTGAAGAAGTTGAGTGGCTTCAGAACTTTTTGGAAGACATTCCGTTCTGGCCTAAGCAGTTGACACAAATTTGTACACATTGTGATATTCAATCGGCTATAGGACGAGCAAGGAATGTCATGTATAACGGTAAGAATCTTCATATACGACGAAGGCATAAAACCGTCAGGGACCTACTTGTTGCTCCCAACGCACACGCAAGTATACGCGGTCGACAAGTAATAAAAGGATAAATCGAATATCGTTCCCACGAGGACTAAGCAGACTAATACTTAACAAACAATTTCTAACAAACTACTCAGGGATCTTGTTCTTTGATTGTAAGAGTTTTTATAACTAAAACGCAGTAATTAAAGTGCTAGAGGTATAGTCAAGCAATGAGAAATACTTTGGTTGTTAACAATATTAAGAGGACGGTCAAGGGTCAGAGTTACAAGCAATCCAGTTGATGTATCCAATTGATTCCACTTCTTAAATCCCGGGTTACTAACTGATAGAGTAAATGTAACTGTGAAAACCTTTCAGTTCTTCACAGTCTATACAAGCTACTTCAATCCCTATATGTCTATGGGTTAAATCACATGCACGCATTAACGATTCATGTAATGAGTTAAACTAGGCAAGCAAGTATATGTCTATCCTACTCGCAAATTGGTTCCCCGATGCCCGAGTTCACAAACTAGTTCTATTATTCCTTATTACGTAATTAAATTTCCTCTTTCGAGTTCAATCCAAAAACCATAGATAATGTATAATTATCGAGCTCTAACAATTATACAAGTGAATTCAAGAAAGAATAAGCAACCCGTTATGGGATTCAATCAATGGGAATCAATCTTCAACAATCAAATTTCATGTAATACTCTAACCCTAGAACGTAAAGTTTAGCCACACATATTCATAATCACAAGGCAAAGATTTGGTGTAATAATGAAATAATTGATGTAATAGATGAAAGATTAGGAATAAACCCTTGTTCAATGAGTATGTTGCTCTCAATATTGCTCCAAAGTATCAACTCCCTCTCAAAAACTAAGTAAAAGACTATTTATAGTGTTTACAAACACCTAGTAATAAATTAGACCCAATACTAGACGGAATAGGAAGTGAAAAACCGCACAAGGGGCGCTATAATGGGCGCCCGCGCCTCGTAAAGCGCCACAACAAGCAGACCCCATCGAATTACGGGCGCTTTTTGGGGCGCCCCACGTGAGTAACAGCGCTGGGGCACTGGGCGCTATAACTGGCGCGCCACGTGCCCCAAAGCGCCCAGCCAAATTGCCTTCTTCCTTGTTCCGAAATCGTGCTCGTGTCGTGCCCTCGTGTGCTCAATCCAATCCTCAATCATCCTTCAATCAATTCTTGCTAAATCAAGCTCCTAAAAACTCCAAATGCACTGCGTAACAACCTACACACGCACGACATAAAATTAGTGTAAAACCACATTCACAAACTATAAAACGAGCGCATAACAAGCTCAAACATGCGGAAATATTAAGGAAACCTTGGCATAAAATGGCAAACATCACCACCCCACACTTGAACCTTTGCTCGCCCTCGAGCAAGTCACATCTCACTTTCCAACCTAGGTAAAACATGTCTGCCTATGACTATGGTTGATACCGACCATTGAACCAATGCACACATGATTACTATGGATCCACGACATGCCAACAAATTATCAAAATAAAAAATATAAGAACAACCACCCCAAAATAGATCGAATGCACCAACTCAACTCAATGCAACCACGCTCCCACAAAATCACACCTATCTACTCAACCAAGAGCCATCAACTTCACCTATTTCATACAAACCACGTGCCCTCACCAATATGAAGCAAAAGAATGCCCCCCAAAAATTGCACACAACAATCAACAACATGAATAGAACGGGGGCAATACTAATAAATTCACTCACTCTCATGAAAGTCTCACATGTCACACACAACGTACCATAGGCTTGCCCGTAGTGTAGGACTCCACTAATGTAAGCTCACTCCAATCGGGATTAACTAGGACTTTAGAAAGGTCGTAATGTAGGCTAAGGGGCGGGTAGGATACATATGGTAATAGTGACTACCTCCCTAAGCACTTTAATACATCACATTCAAGTTAAGCATCAATCAAGCCACCCAATCAACACTTCTACACCTATACCTTCTCACAAGTAGCATTTTTCTATTAAGCACACACTAGCAAGGAATGAATATCTTTTTCTTTTTTTATTTCTTTTTCCACAATTTTTTTTTTCTTTTTCTTTTCTTTTCAACTTTGCTATTTTTTTGTTCTTTTCTTTTTCAATTTCATCCAACCTTGCCAATGCTTTTCACTACTTCACAAATTTTTCAATTATTCCCCTTCATTAGCTCCACTCAAAAACCTCCCAACATCCAACAACAACTCCAACATAACCACACAATATCAATAGAGTGCTTAAGGAGTAATGGGCCAAAAGAGTCAATTTAGAACAAACGGGTAGGCTCGGGGTGTGGGTGCCAACAAAAAGGATCAAAGAAATCACAACAACAAATTTTTTTTTCCAAGGTATATATGTAAGGGTAGGCAAATCAAAAGAAGGCCGTGTATCATTTCCCGACTAGAGCAAACCTAGGATTTCGCTTTGCACACACACGGGGCAAGTTCTAGACATTAATATGCAACATGGAGTAAACAAGAACATGCCTCACACATACATCACACATGGTCCACACAAAAAGGTTCCATCAACAACTCTCAACTAAGCATCTAGAATGCAACTTGTGGAAATTTAAGCACTCATGCACAAAGGCTCACAATCAAGTCAAGCTAGCGGACTCAAGCATCTCAAGGGGGTTGTTCCATGTTTTTCCTAGGCATGCATCAAATTAAAACCAAGGACACCACAAATAGCACATGCAATCAAGTTCAAGTCCACCGGTATCAAACAAATCAAAGGCACCTAGCATTCTACCTCTTTCCTTCGTCTAGGGTCATCTACAACTAACTATCCTAATCCTAAAAAAATAAAAATACTACCCGGTTCAAAGGCCTCCCCGTGGAAAAGAACCGAGGCCATAAGAAAAACCACGGGGTGGATGACATGTACCACTAATAAAACTAAAACGAAAATCTTTTTGGAATTTTTCAATGGTTTTCTAATTTTTTTCATATATTAAAGCAAGAAATAAATCAAAATAAAGTCAAGTAACAAAAGAAAAATCCTATGGTACATACATCCTAACCTCAAAAATAGATAAAGGGCAGTACCCCACCCCACACTTAAACTAAGCAATGTCCCAGTGCGACAAAGAAGTAAGTGCAAAAGTAAAAGAAAACTGCCCTGAAATCCGGGTGGTGTGCAGGAGTGTGGACCTAATCCTCCTCCTCATCAGAGCCACCGCCCACAGCATCAGACTCCTCAGCCTCACTGTCCGGATCGTTAGCAACAACATCTGAATCCGTGTTCTCATCCTCATCTGGAGACACCTCTCTAGCTCTAGTCTTGCCTAGCAGACCCTTCGAGGTCTCCAGTAGAGGGACAGTGCGATCAATAGCAGCAAAATCTACGCCTGACCGCCGGGCCATCTCCTCCATCATCAAGTACTGACGCGCAGTCAAGTTGGCGTCTGCCTCCCGCCACTCGTCTACCGTCAGTTTCACCGGCGCAGTAGTGGTCACACCCTTGACCGAAGCAATATCAAAAGGCTTCCTTATGTCAGGGACAATGCGATCCCCAATCTCATCTATAAGGACGCCAGACTGCTCCAAGTAGTGGGTCAAGATGTTCCCAAAGTATAAGCGACTACATGAATCAGACTTCCGTTGCTCTCTCATCACGCGCAACATGTAGTAGCCTATGTTCACCGGCCTCCCAATCATAAAGAAGTACACCATGCACGCCCGAGTCTTCTTCAAGCTTAGGTCTTTTTTTTGAACGGGGAATCAGTCGAGATAGGAAAGCATTAAGCAAGAAAAAGCTTTTACTAAAGAAGGCCGGAAGATGGTAATATACGTGCATTGATAAACCGCATCCACACACGGGCCGGTTTAAGAAACTGCGAGAAATACATGAACTTGTGTCTTCCAGCGGCACTGCGCTCCCACTTGTGAGTGGAGCCCTCGCCACATAATATGTCTCGCAGAGCCTTGTAATCAGGCTTTTTGATGTACTCCTTCATATCATCATAGTCGGGGCCCTCGACCACCAAAAAGACATTCAATGCCGTAGGATCAAACTTCACTTTCACTCCCCGCACTGTCACCATATCATCCTCCTTCCATGCTTCATCCAGCTCCCAGTTGGCATACAGTTCTTGCACCAAATCCAAGTTGGCGTGCCCCGGACTCTCAAACACCGAGTCCCATTTTAGAGCAATGATCGCCTCGGCCACACTTCGGAATTTTTGCATCACCCGTCTTTTATTAATGGCTTGCTCGGAGATGTACCCCGCAAGCCGCACACTCTTATACCATGTTTGGCATTCACCTCTCTTAACAAAAGGGATGCCATAACGGGTCTTTCCTCCGGGACGTGGTATCGGCACCGCGTCCTTAGGAATCTTAGCCTTGCCTTTAGCCTTTGGTTTGGCCTTGGGCTTGGCCGGTGCCTTGCCCTTTTGCTTTGTGGTGGAAGGCTCGGCTTGAAGTGTTCTGCTCGGGCCCGCAGCGGAGGAAGAGCTCTTGCTTGGCAAAGGAGTGGTCACCATGGTACCTATACAACAATGGAAGATCAATGTGAGATGGATAGATAGGCACCAAACTATACAATTCAAGCTCAATTGGTGGGGTACCACCCCACACTTATCACACACTCTATGTGTCAAGCACTCAACTCAATTGCACGAGCAACCCTACACTTAAGCAAAACTAGCTTCGGGCAAAGTATGCAACGTTTTTGAATTTTCAAGATCAAGCTAGTGCGGGTGCATCATGATCAATTCTTATGTGTGTGCAACACCTAATGTCCATTAGAAGCCTAAGGAATGCATTGCTACTCAAGAATTCACAATGTTATTGAATTTTTATCATTGAGGCTTTTTCACAAACACTTGGTGTGCACACTTTAAAACTATCAATTTTAATGAGTTTTGGAATGTGCCAACCCTCCCAAATTGTTGGGAGATCTCTTTTTTCAATTCAAAAATCATCTATCTAGCACCATTAGCAATTTAAGCACAACAAGCATGAATTTTATGAGTAAACTTGTAACTAGCTAAGAAATCATCCATGAACAAGAATAAGTGCAACTTACATGTTATTGAAGGAGGAAGAAAAGAATTTACTAACTTGAATGTGTTAGAATGGATTGCCCAAGATTTTGGAATGATTCCAACTGTTAGAGGTGAATTGGTGAGTGATTAGAGAGTAATTGGAGTGAAAATAGTGAAGAAATATGTGTAGGGATCGGGTATAACGGGATGGGGGAAACCGGGTCGCGGGTCAAAACCCGTTTGACCCGAAAACTTACAAAAAATAAGCCGCGCGCGGTAAGCCCCGCGGCGCGGGCCCAACGCGTGCAAAAAACCCCACTCACTGGTTGCCTTGGCGCGGTGGGGGGCGCGGGGCGCTTCCCAATGCGCCAGGATTCTTTTCTTCAGCTTTTATTTGGCGCGTTGGGAGGCGCGAGGCACTCCGGAACGCGCTCGAGCACGTTTTTTCGAACCGATTTTCGATTCCAAGTGCAAACCCAAGCACGGGACATGTCTCGAGACGTCCCGTATCCCTCAATGCATTAATTTCACCATTTTTATCTCACCCGATTCCTACAAAAACGATACACAAAAACAACAAATTATGTGACACTATAAAACAAAAAATACTAAACTATTACAAGTACAAACTCGGGTTGCCTCCCGAGAAGCGCCTTATTTAACGTCGTGGCACGACGGGTATAAATCAAGGGTCCCTCAAAGTAATGGAAGTGCGGTGATTCACCGCATCTCCCCAATAGCGTTTCACCCGTTGACCATTAACCAAAAATGTGTTCTCAGAGTCCGGGGCTCTCAATTCAACCGCTCCATGTGCGATAACACGAACAACTTCAAAAGGCCTCGACCATCTCGACTTCAACTTGCCCGGGAACAATTTCAACCTCGAGTTGAACAACAATACTAACTGCCCGGGCTCAAAAGAACGACGCTCAATGTGCTTATCATGCCATTTCTTTGTCCGTTCCTTATATAGTTTCGCATTTTCATACGCATGGAAACGGAACTCTTCAAGTTCATGCAATTGAATCATCCTCTTCTCACCCGCTAAGGCCATATCAAGGTTGAGCTTTTGAATTGTCCAATATGCCTTATGCTCTAATTCAACCGGCAAGTGACAGGCCTTACCATAAACAAGCCTATATGGAGAGGTTCCAATAGGTGTTTTGAATGCGGTTCGATAGGCCCAGAGAGCGTCATCTAACTTCATAGCCCAATCCTTCCTCGAGGCATTCACAGTCTTCTCAAGGATTTGCTTGATCTCTCTATTAGACACTTTCAGTTGGCCACTAGTTTGGGGATGATAAGCAGTAGTCACCTTGTGGCGAACCCCATACTTAGCCAACAATTTATTGAACAACCGGTTACAAAAGTGCGTACCTTCATCACTGATTATAGCCCGCGGTGTCCCAAAACGGGTGAAAATATTCTTCTTCACAAACTTCACCACCACACTCGCATCATTTGTTGGAAGTGCAATAGCTTCCACCCATTTAGACACATAATCAACTGCTACAAGAATGTATTTATGGCCCATAGAAGGTGGGAATGGACCCATAAAATCAATACCCCAACAATCAAACAGCTCAATCTCCAAGATATTGTTCAAAGGCATCTCGTGACGCCTAGTAATAGTCCCCGATCTTTGGCAACGATCACATTGCTTCACTAATGCGTGAGAATCTTTAAATAAAGTAGGCCAAAAGAAACCAGATTGGAGTACCTTTGCAGCTGTGCGATCTCTACCAAGGTGGCCACCATAAGGAGAGGAATGGCAGCTCTGTAGAATCGGCTCTACTTCTTCCCTCGGAATGCATCTCCTAGCTAGTTGATCAACTCCTATTTTGTACAAATAGGGCTAATCCCACACATAAAATCTACTCTCATGAAGGAGTTTACGCTTTTGCTCAGCGGTTGCCCCAGGGGGATACACATTACTCACAAGTAAATTTACCATGTCAGCATACCATGGCACCTCAGCTGCATCAAGAGCAAAAAGTTGCTCATCAGGAAATACCTCTTTAATCTCGGGCCCTTCATCTACATGATCTCTATTCTCCAACCTTGACAAATGATCAGCAACTTGATTCTCAGTCCCCTTGCGATCTCGAATTTCAACATCAAACTCTTGCAATAGGAGAACCCATCTAATGAGTCTAGGCTTGGAGTCCTTCTTTTCAAACAAATATCGGATTGCGGAATGATGAGTGTAGACAACAACATGAGTGCCAACCAAATAAGACCTGGACTTATCAAAAGCATACACTACGGCTAGCAACTCCTTCTCAGTGGTGGTGTAATTGGACTGGGCTGCATCAAGCGTCTTGCTTGCATAATAGATGGATTAAAAGATTCTTCCAATTCTTTGGCCTAGAACAGCCCCAATAGCATTATCACTCGCATCACACATCAATTCAAACGGTAAAGACCAGTCAGGAGCAATGATGATTGGTGCGGTCACCAACCTTTTCTTCAACTCTTCAAATGCCTTGAGACAAGAATCATTAAACACAAATTTCACATCCTTCTCCAACAATTTGCACAAGGGAGTATAAATTTTGGAGAAGTCCTTTATGAAACGTCTATAGAACCCTGCATGTCCCAAGAAACTACGCACCCCCTTAACAGAGATAGGTGGTGGTAATTTCTCAATAGCCTCAATCTTTGCTTTGTCAACCTCAATCCCTTGCTTTGACACCTTGTGCCCAAGTACTATGCCTTCTTGAACTATGAAGTGACATTTTTCCCAATTCAGCACCAGATTTGTTTCTTCACAACGGCTCAGCACAGCATCAAGATTTCTCAAACATTCATCAAAAGAGTCACCAACCACTGAAAAATCATCCATAAATACCTCCACAAATTTTTCCACCATGTCAGTGAAAATAGCCATCATGCACAGCAGAAAAGTCCCCGAGGCATTACACAACCCAAATGGCATCCTCCTAAATGCATAGGTGCCATATGGACAGGTAAAAGTAGTCTTCTCTTGGTCTTCAGGGGCTATCACAATTTGATTGTAGCCCGAATACCCATCCAAGAAGCAGTAGTACTCATGCCCTGCAAGTCTATCCAGCATCTGATCAATAAAGGGGAGTAGGAAGTGATCTTTCCTTGTGGCCTTGTTCAGCTTCCTATAGTCAATGCAAATTCGCCACCCCGTAACAGTTCTTGTAGGAATCAACTCATTATGCTCATTCTTCACTACGGTCATGCCCCCCTTCTTAGGAACACATTGCACTGGACTCACCCACTTGCTGTCAGAGATAGGAAAAATAATACCAGCATCCAGCCACTTGATGACTTCTTTCTTCACCACCTCCTTCATAATTGGATTTAGCCTCCTCTGCTGCTCTATGGATGGTTTATGATCTTCTTCCAAGAGAATTTTGTGCATGCAGAAAGAAGGACTAATCCCTCTAATATCAGCAATAGTCCAGCCAATAGCTCTTTTGTGCTCTCGCAATACCCGCAACACCTTCTCAACCTGCACATCAGACAATAAAGAAGAAAGGATCACGGGTAAAGTATTACCTTCACCCAAATAAGCATAACGTAAATGCTCGGGTAAAGGTTTGAGCTCAAGATTAGGAGCTTTCTCAATAGACGGTTTAGCAGGAGTTAAGGTCAACGGTCTATCAAGCTCCTCAAATTTCTTCCACCCTGGGATGAATCTACTCTGCATATTAAGAACCTCCAAATACTCCTCAATATCATCATCCTTCAGGATATCATCATCATCAAATAAGAGTGCCCGTTCTAACGAATCAACATTAGAAGCCAAGAATGACCTCTCATCAGAAGTCAACTAATCATCTACCACTTTTACCATGGATAACTATTCATAATGAGAAGGAAGCTGGGTAGCTCTGAACACATTAAACACAGCTTCTTCCCCATTTACCTTCATAATCATCTTTCCAGCTCTGACTCTAATAACAGCATCAGCAGTAGCTAAAAATCCTCTTTCCAAGATGAGAGGAACCTCAGGATCAGCTTCGTAATCAAGAATAATAAAATCAACGGGTAGTATAAACTGACCCACTTGTACAAGCACATCCTCAATAATCCCCTCGGGGCACGTCAAAGATCTATCAGCCAGCTGCAGGGTCACAGTAGTGGGTCGTGGTTCACCCAGGCCTAGCTTCCTAAAAACTGAAGAAGGCATTAAATTCACACTAGCACCCAAATCACATAAAGCTCGACCAACCTCATGTTCCCCAATTTTCAAAGGGATGGTAAAACTGCTAGGGTCCTTCAATTTCTGAGGAAGCTTGATTCTAACTCTGGAACTACACTCCTCAGTGAGTGCAACTATTTCAAACTCAGTCAGTCTTCTCTTGTTAGCAACAATATCCTTGATGTATTTAGCATATTTGGGAACATCCCGCAAAAGCTCCACCAAAGGAATATTTACCTGAATCTGACTCAATATCTCCAAGAATTTCTTGCATGCTGCATCAACTTTCTGCTTCTGAAGCCTCTGAGGGAAAGGTGGTGGTGGTCTCACAATGGCAGGCTCGGGCTGCTTTGCTATTACTGTCTCTGCTTCTTTCTCCACTTCCCTATCAACATTTGGCTCTAGCTCACCAACAGGCTTCTTTGGTTTTTGGGGAACTTCTTCTAGAGCTCTTCCATTCCTCAAAGTAATTGCTTGCACAAATTCTTTAGGATTCTTCTCTGTATCACTCGGTAAAGCACCCCGAGGTCTACTATTTTGTGCTCCAGCAAGCTGCCCCAATTGTCTCTCAAGATCTTTCTGCGCACTGCTCAAATCTTTAATTGTTTGTGCCTGAGATGCTGAATCATCCATGAGCTTTTGCTGCCCTACAAGAAGTTTTCTAAGCATATCCTCCATTGCATTAGATTGCTGTGGTTGAGCCTGTGACTGTGACCCCTGCTGTGGTGCATTGCTTTGATTAATTTGGGGTCTCTCATTACCCTGAAACTGCTCACGGGTATCCCTCCAGGAAAAATTTGGGTGATTACACCAACCCGTGTTATAACTGTTACCATATTAATTGCAATTCTGATCCTGTGACATGTTCTGATTACCCACATAATATACTGACTCTGGGTTACATGGACAAACTTCAGTACTATGATCCTCACCACACACCTCCCAAAAAGTCTGAATTTGTTGCACTGGAGCTAATGGTGGTTTTGCTTGGAGAGTCAGCTTGCTGATTTGATTAGAAATAGCATCCATCTTCCATCGCAGCTCTGAAATTGCATCCAATTGATGTATCCCAGCAGCTTTCTGTGTATTAGCCCTGCTAACACCCTCAAATTGTGTCGTAGCTCTGCCATCACCCTGCCAATCAGGATTGCTCTGCGAAAACTTATCAAGTAATTCATAAATCTGATCAAAATTTAAAGCCAGCACTTGGCCTCCAGCAGCAGCATCAACCACAATCTTAGTGTGTTGGTTCAACCCCTCAACAAATGTCTGTGCAATAACCTCATTAGATTGGTTGTGGTGTGAACAATCTCTCAATAGCGCTTTAAATCTCTCCCAAGCTGCATACAATGATTCTCCTTCTAACTACCTGAAAGACATAATCTCGCTCCTCATCCGCGCTGTCTTGGCAGACGGATAAAACTTAGCCAAGAATTTCTTAGCCAAATCCTCCCAAGTAGTGATAGACCCAGGCTTCTCAGCCTTTAACCACTTCCTTGCTGCCCCAATCAATGAAAATGGGAACAAGGTCATACGCACATAACCAGTAGGCACACCCGATGGTGTATAAGTATCACTGATCTCCAGAAAGTTCTGAATGTGTTGCTGCGGATCCTCATGTAGTAATCCAGCATATTGCCCCGTTAGATGCAGCAACTGAATTATGCCGGGCTTGATCTCAAAGTGCCCAGTAATAGCGGGCTTCACAATACTTCACGCTACTCCTCCCAGGCTAGGAAGAGCAACATCTCGCACTGCTACTGCTTGTTCTTCAGCCATTTCAACAGGTAGAGAGGCAAGTACGATTGCTAAGGCTTCTCGATCTCTCGCTTCTCTTTTCGCCCTTCTCAAGGTTCTTTAGGGCTCGGGATCAAAAGGTGCGAGTGATTCGTCCTTTTTATTCCTTTGCATTCAAAACCTATTGCCTGAAACAGTACAAGAAACTCAACAAAAAATTAAACCTGAATAGAAATTAAGTAATTGTTCAAAAAGAAAACAGTCTGTAATTAGTCCCCGGCAACAGCGCCAAAAACTTGTTGCTCCCAACGCACATGCAAGTATACGCGGTCGACAAGTAATAAAGTGATAAATAGAATATTGTTCCCACGAGGACTAAGCAGACTAATACTTAACAAAAAATTTCTAACAAACTACTCAGGGATCTTCTTCTTTGATTGTAAGAGTTTTTATAACTAAAACGCAGTAATTAAAGTGCTAGAGGTGTAGTCAAGCAATGAGAAATACTTTGGTTGTTAACAATATTAAGAGGACGGTACAGGGTCAGAGTTACAAGCAATCCAGTTGATGTATCCAATTGATTTCACTTCTTAAATCTCGGGTTACTAACTGACAAAGTAAATGTAACTGTGAAAACCTTTCAGTTCTTCACAGTCTATGCAAGCTACTTCAATCCCTATATGTCTATGGGTTAAATCACATGCACGCATTAATGATTCATGTAATGAGTTAAACTAGGCAAGCAAGTATATGTCTATCCTACTCGCAAATTGGTTCCCCGATGCCCGGGTTCACAAACTAGTTCTATTCTTCCTTATTACATAATTAAATTCCCTCTTTCGAGTTCAATCCAAAAACCATATATAATGTATAATTATCGAGCTCTAACAATTATACAAGTGAATTCAAGAAAGAATAAGCAACCCGTTATGGGATTCAATCAATGGGAATCAATCTTCAACAATCAACTTTCATGTAATACTCTAACCCTAGAACGTAAAGTTTAGCCACACATATTCATAATCACAAGGCAAAGATTTGGTGTAATAATGAAATAATTGATGTAATAAATGAAAGATTAGGAATAAACCCTTGTTCAATGAGTATGTTGCTCTCAATATTGCTCCAAAGTATCAACTCCCTCTCAAAAACTAAGTAAAAAACTATTTATAGTGTTTACAAACACCTAGTAATAAATTAGACCCAATACTAGACGGAATAGGAAGTGAAAAACCGCACAAAGGGCGCTATAACGGGCGCCCCGCGCCTCGTAAAGCGCCACAACAAGCAGATCCCGTCGAATTCCGGGCGCTTTTTTGGCGCCCCACGTGAGTAACAGCGCTGGGGCACTGGGTGCTATAACTGGCGCGCCACGTGCCCCAAAGCGCCCAGCCAAATTGCCTTCTTCCTTGGTCCGAAATCGTGCTCGTGTCGTGCCCTCGTGTGCTCAATCCAATCCTCAATCATCCTTCAATCAATTCTTGCTAAATCAAGTTCCTAAAAAATCCAAATGCACTGCGTAACAACCTACACATGCACGACATAAAATTAGTGTAAAACCACATTCACAAACTATAAAACAAGCGCATAACAAGCTCAAACATGCGGAAATATTAAGGAAACCTTGGCATAAAATGCCAAACATCACTACTCTCTAGAGGAATTATCACCATTGATTACGTGAAGTCAAGGGATAATGTGTCGGATCTGCTTACAAAAGGCCTAACTAGAGAGGCAGTTGAGTGTTCATCGAAGGGAATGGGACTAAGGCCAAGGACAAGTCATCACGGCGGCAACTCTACCTAGGAGACTGGAGATCCCAAGAACTAGGTTCAAGGAGAATACAAAGTTGTGTATGACGGTCCAACATTGTCAAATTAAATTTTTTGGTCCATTCTCGTGATGAGACAATGTTCAAGTACTAAGGATAAAACGTTAGAGGCATTTTTTAATGATTATCTACGTTTGATATTGTAATTATCAAATAGTGTACATCTATGGAATTACACATTTAGAAATCACCTATGTAAGTGTGAAGTGGAAGCCGCTTCAAGGAGAATTCTGTATGGCCAATTTTCTACGAATTTATGAAACCCAGGCGATGTTCATGGCTGAAAGGAACACAACAGTGAGAAGCAAAGACGGTTAAGGGTTAGTTGTGTAACTTACGTTGTCTAGGTATACACCAAAGCTCAACGGTCAAAGATATCAAATCTACCGATTGACCGAGTATATCCGATGTATGTTCACTACGGAAAGTTCAAAGGGAATCCTACTTATCCTGATGCAACTAATTCTTTCTTGCAAATCACACAAGTCTGTCATGCATATTTCAATAATATAGCCATTCCCCATTCATGTAGGGGATTGTTGGGTTTTTGGAATGTGAAGAGTGTGAATGGGAAATGGGTGGAAAGGTGAAAAGGTTCATTTTACTAGGGAAATGCACTTTCTCCCGCATTGGTAGAGGAAAAGGCTTTTGTTGGGTTTAAATAGAGAAGTGCTTCTTTTAACTCCTAAAAGGGTTGAGAAGAAGGGAAGCCTCGCGCCGCCGTCGTCGCTCGCTCGTCTCGGCTTCGGCTTCGGATTCGGTCAATTGATATGATTGATTGACTTAATTTTTGGACCAACAAAAACTAAAAATATTTATTAATTAATAATTTATTATTAATATTTAATATTAATCTGTTTTTGTAACAGGAATCTGAATTGAATTCAGATTGATTCGTTCCTCCACCTTAATCTTTTTCCCGTTATGTATTAAACAGCCATTAGTGTGGTCGTTTTGTAACAGCCACATCGGAAAGGTTGTGTCTCTTCATATTCTGCCTTCCCATGGCTATATATACTTGTCATTCGTCAGTCTTTTGGCATATAAAAGAATACACAGAATATCTAACACACAGAATATCTTACTATCCTCCCTCTCCTTTTCTGCATACAAATAGTAAGTCATGTGATTTGCTCCGTTACTTTGAGTTCGTCGAGTTCTACGGTTTGAAGTGCCGCTACCGTAGAACTGATATCCTGTTCCATCGTGGGAGGAATTAACCCGTGAACCTTGGGCAACTGCGAGGGGGTTAGATTCCTTAAGAAGACACAAGTAACTTGTGGGCTCAGGATCGTCCCGTACACACTGATTATACACTTCTGCTTTTTTATTTTCTGATTTATTTGAGCGCAGGAACAACAGTATATGATGGTCTTAAAAGCAAATTGTTGTCGAAGGCCTATATACAATTTTTATTTCTAGAATTTATCAACTTTCGCTTTCCGTTTCTAATTGGTCAAACATTATTGTGATTTAGGTATGTTTATTATCAATTCTATTCTATCAAATTTAATACATTTAACACTAATTATATTTTCTTAATATACGTTATAACTATTCTTATGACTCAGTGTAAGTTGCTAATTGAATTGATCACTATAAATACTAAAGCACGTAGTCTCCATTCCACCTAACTTTCATTTTCTCCAATCCTTTCACTAATCATTTGGTCTCTTTTCATTCAGGATTCTCTACATATAATTTCTTTTAGCCTTTCATTATTTTCCGGCGTTTTTCCACAACTATTATTATTTTATACACAACTTTATAGCATAATTTTCATTGGCTAAGGAATGGAGTGGGAGAAGAAAATAAAAGAGCATATGATGTTAATTGCAGCAGTATAAGATTCAAATTCAAGCTTGCAAAAGATGCTATTGTGTTCTACATATACATATTAATGTTTGTTACCCTTTAGTTTGTATTGCAGGTTGTAGTTATAAATCGAATTCAGATACAAATACCTTGACGTTTGTGTTAGTGTTAGAAAGTCATAGTTTTCAACTTAGGATTGGTTCGTAGTACTAAATCAACATTGAATTTATGCTATTTACTCATTGTTCCTAACTAAAAAAAAATAAGAAAGTGTCGTTTTTTTCCTCGTTTCAAAATAATTTATATGATTTTTGTGTGTGATTTCAAAATTGCCTTCAAATCTGCTAGGCTTTTCTGCATGATTGCGTTTATTGTTTTATCTGGCTATGTTATTTCTTGATTTTCTATGTTGATTTATAAAGTAAGTAATAGTGTGTATCAAAATGATAGCAGAATTTAATCCAGAAAGTAATTTGTCAGGATTTTTCATTAGATTAGTAGGAGGAATTGGAGCTGATTGGTTACTTAAGGAAGGATAACACTTTATGATTTTAAAGAGAGATTGAAGGGTTTATTTTGAGAATGAAAAGGGAAATAAGAAAAAAATGTATATTCTGATTTACAACTTATATTTAACTAAAATTTAAGTATCTAAAGTTTAATTTTTAAAGAA
The DNA here is from genome assembly GCA_037355625.1 of Petunia x hybrida. Taxonomy (NCBI): domain Eukaryota; kingdom Viridiplantae; phylum Streptophyta; class Magnoliopsida; order Solanales; family Solanaceae; genus Petunia; species Petunia x hybrida. Next base: position 1,368,223 of record JBBBVM010000045.1, read on the forward strand.
AATAGAGTGTAAACAAAAAAGATGTTTGATTATTATAAGGCTCGATGCAATTATATTTAGGAATAAAATATAAGTTTCGAGAACATTGAAATGACAAAATATAAGGTTAAATCATGCTGATGTGATATTAATAATTAAGTGTTTACATAAATAAACTTTGTTATTCTCAATATCTAAAAATGAAAAAGGATCATGTCGTGTAGTCGGATCTGGAATATATGACCTCTTTTTCTATTACTTTGGGAAACGATGTGATTGTCTGATTTATGTGAATAATTTTCTTTATAATTACTTCATTTTATTAAATCATATATCATCTAATTTAAACATTTAATTTTATTTTCACAATTAAGAAGATTGTGCGCTCCAATGCAAACCTTTGTATACTATTCATTGAATAATACCTATTCAAATATTCTAAGACATTTGGGATTCACTGTTCTTGAGGAAGAGTATAGTATATGCCCTGAAGTTAAAGAGACTATGCAATCCCATATACGTAAAATAAGAAAAAGCTTACTTAAATATTTAGAAATAGTAATCAGCCTCGAGAAATAACAATAAATAGTTGGTAATGTTACGGTCATAGCATATATATAAAAAATAGTATTAATCTAGCAGTAAATATTCATTATGTTGTTATAAAAATTATATCAATGATTATTAGCTATATACTTTTTAAATTTCTCGCGCGGTCTAATTCTCTAGTATCAAATTAAGCTAAAGACTTCATTCCTTACATCTTAGGGCAATCCAGTTAGGAACCTGATGCCATATTTGCATAGGCAATACGCAGGGCAGGCCTATGTATAGGGTTCAAAGTCACATAACCAAACCTTAAATAAATTATATTTGTATATTGCCCATAACTCATTGAGTACAAATATATAATAAATTCCACTATTAGGGTCAAAATTAACATTTGAAACTATCAATTAAAATTATTGAAAGGATGTCTAATATTCTAATTTTTATCGTAAAAATATATTCAAATATGTGTAATAAATTGAAATAATGAATAAACATCATTACCTTAATGCCTCGGGGAGAAATTCTATCTTTTTCTTGCTCTTTTCCCTTTTCTTTCTTTTTTTTCATACTTTTTTTGCTGCGTTTTCTCCTCTGTTCTCGTTTTTTCCTCTGTTCTTGTTTCTCATATCCTAGTATGATTCTGATCATCCTTAGCTTAACCCACCGGCCTTCAATTTTTTTTCTATTTCTTTTAGTTTTATGCTTTCTTTTTTTACCGAAAATTAAAACGGTACCCTATGATACTCGAAATAATTCTAAATTTCTCAAACAAGTTATATAAAATATATATAACATACTCGCTAAGGCGGATCTCAAATCAGATTCCCAAAACTCAAGATGTGAATTAAAAGGAAAAAGATCAAATTATTTAACTTTCAGCATTTTATTAGCGGAAACTATCCGAACGACCCTAGAATTTACTTCTGAAAATTCATACAGGTCAAACATAGTCATACGAACCTAAAGGCGCTTTCGTATTTAAAATCGGAGCTCATTCGCCAAAGGAGACCTTGAAAATCTCTATTTAATATTTACCGACAATAAAAATCGAAACCTTCTTCCGATACCTACCAAACAAAGTCTGAATTAATTCAAATTTTACAGACAGGTCCTAATGAACCTTATGAATATTTTAAAATTATCGGCACACCAATTGAAATCTTAACTCCCGAAATGACTACTTATGGTCGTTTCAATATCCCTCATCCAATCTATTTTTTTCATAAATACCCCATTATTTCATCAATTTTTTACAATTCTGCATTTTCTCTTTAATTCATTTTCATTCTCTCTAATATTACTATCAAATGCTCTTGGTTATTTGCTATCAATTAAAAAATTTATGTTGCTTTATAATATTGGAAGTAAGGTGGAAACTAGTCAATTATTGAATTTACACTCTTTTCAGTAAACTCGTTCCTACCCTCTTTTTTAATCTTTGCAATAATATTTCTAGCGTATATTATTTTTTACATAAAATTATAATATTTTGAATTTATAGAGCACTTACCGGTTAGCGTAAAGAACATGGTAACCGTTGGGTGGAGGGGAGAGGGATAATGTAGATGAAACACCTACTAGTCATTGTAACCTAATCCACCTGAAAAAACTGAATCTAAAACGCTACATATGCCTTTTTGTAAAGCTAAAGCCCCTGCACAACGGCATGATAGTTCTGATGTGTGGACATTTATAACAAAAAATCGTGAAACTCAGACTCCTAAGTTTAACTTTTGTAAAAAAATATGAAATTTTAAAACTAGGCCCTATCATGGTGGGACAGGGAAGTTGAGAAAACACTTAGGGTGTGTTTGGTATAGAGGAAAACATTTTCTATGGAAAATATTTTCATTTTCTTGGATTTTCCCATGTTTGGTTGATGAGTGGAAAATATTTTCCAGAAAATATTTTTCGGAAAATATTTTCTAGTGTTTGGTTAAAAGTAGAAAATATTTTCTAGAAAATAATTACATATGCTTCTCCTACCCAACCTCATACCCACCCCACCCCCAAAAAATAATTAATGATACTTGGAATATATACTTCTATGAATAGTAAATACATATCTAATTTTTGTTGGTTTCTCACTCGTCCAATATTTATTTCAAGGCTCGGCTAATTCAAATTTTGATTGGATAAATCTCAAAAAAAGACAACTATATTCTTAGCCTCCGAGACATTGAATTTTTTAATGGAGTGTACTTACCATCCTATTATAACTATATAAACAAAGAAAATTATTTTTCTTGTACTTGTACTAAAACTAATAAATACACAGTAAGTGCATGACATCGAGTGAGAAACCAAAAGTTATCCAACTTGCTAAACATTAAATTATAATAAAGGGAAACTGCAATAAATTGTTCATTTCAACACAAAAATGTTCACTTTTGTAACTGCACATGACAAACTACTTAGACAAGCAACAAACTCTATCTAGCTATTCTACAAATCTATTGTGTATCATAGTGTTTTCGCTTGAATTTATCCAACCACAACTTGCGGAGAGCCTGACTTTTTACCATGAACGCCTTAGCTAACAGGTCTCTTTCCACTAAAAAATCAACAGCTTCAGATAAAAAATCTTCCTCATAACCTTCAGTTGACATAACTTCTTCACATCTAATCGAGTATCAGCTATTCTACTGATTGCAGTTGCTACTTCTCCAAGCTTTGATGATACATCAACAAACATGTCTTGTATATTAGAACGACTTCGTTTGCGACTTGTCTTGACTTGAGGAGTTTCACTAACTACGTCTTCCACCTCCTTTTCCTTTGATGGTCCTTGAATGTCATCGTTATTACCTTTCTCGGAACAAGAATCCAAGCTAATATCGTCGAAAGACTTGGCACAATCACTCCTAGCTCGATCATTACTACAAACAAGAGACATTTCTTCAAACATAGCAATCTTTTTGTTGATGAATTTCTCGTGAGCGGGATGAGCCTATAACACGATGACAAATATAATATTAGAAACAAGCATAAGATATCGAACAAGATATCTATTGCCAAACACACACTTTCTGTCACATTCCATTACAGTAACATCAAACTTTAACATCCTCACTATTCTCTCTTGGCTTCAGAGGCATGTAAACTTAAAGAAAATGAACTGACAACATAACCAGAAACCTGGAAGGAAATTAAGAAAGGAAAACTCACAGAAAAGGCTACCGAAGGTAAATGGCAACAACTCCCCTAGGCCAGATAAACTCATGGCAGGACACTCACACTCTATAGTAAAAGAATTTAAATAAATTTTCTTTCTTGTAACGTGCAGGGTGATTTATATGATCATGAGAGCTTGGTGAAGGCTATAAAGCAAGTGGATGTGGTTATAAGTACAGTGGTTCACATGCAATTGGCTGATCAAACTAACATCATTGCTGCAGTTAAAGAAGCTGCAAATATTAAGGTAACTGCTTCTTATTGTTCACTGTTTTAGTATCTATAACTTCTATCCGTTACTTTGATGTCTTGTTGCAAACAACCTGAATAAACTCTCAACAAATATGACGACTGTAACTTCTATAGGCTGATAGTGTAATAATTCTACCCAACATGTATATGCAAGTAACCGTCCATACAAGAACATGAAATATAAGACAATTTACCTGCCAAAACTGTTAAAGTTACTGTGATAGTGCTATGCTGTGTCAATGTAAATCATAACAAAAGATGTAAAGTTGGACAAAGGGGGAATAATTGAAGAACAAAGAAGGAACCTCATGTCTTTGCTGAATTCTAAGCCTGAATCATTCTCAAAGGAATAATAAAGGAATTTTGATAGCTTGATAGTAGTTAATAACATTCTTAATTCATAGAACTCACTTGAAATAGATAATCTGGACTTGATCATTATATAAGTGAGATCACAATGGACCTCGAATTAAGGGAGTGTCAGCCTTCTTGATTTAATGCATAAAATGAGCTCGATCACTATAGGCTGAAGAATCAGTTAAGTGAACCAAATATTATCATAAAACAGCTTCAATATGTAAACAGAGATATCACTGAAAGATATGAAAATGCAGCTATTGTAGCAAAAAAATTATGACATCAGAACAGAAAAAGCTGGACATTCACATGTTGATTTCAAGAGAATTTTCGAATTGAGTGCATTGTGAAGTTGTTGATTTTGCTATATGCAGGATAAGCGTGATGCATATACAAGTCTAGTATTCTGAAGATCTAATTTGGTAGAGATCAGATCTTGTTTTGTGCTAGTGAAGTTTCAACTTTTCTCAGAGAGAACGAGAGGCAAAACAGCTCATATGTTTGGCGCTTTTACCCTCTGGGAAAAGTAGAAGCTGAAGCAAAGTCATCTTTAGTGCATGTATAGATCAAATCTCGTTTTTGTGCTCGTGAAGTTTCGACATTTCTCAGGAAGAAACAAGATGCAAAACCGCTCTTATGTTTGGCACTTTTATCCACTGGGAAAAGTAGAAGCTAAAGCAAAGTCATCTCTAGTGCATGTAAAGAGCATATCATGTCTTTGTGCTCATGAAGTTTCGACATTTCTCAAGGAAATGAGAGGCAAAATAGTTAAGTTTAGGCCATTTCACATCCCTCTGGGAAAAGAAGAAGCTGAAGCATTCATAGTAATTCTCTAGTGCATGTTTTATTCAGATGTTAAAAGTCTCTAGAACTATACCATGTAATATTTGTGTGTTATAGAATGTGAATTGAAGGGCATTTGAGTCTTATGTCTCTTTCGTTACTACAGCATTGTCAATAACAGCAAGATAAGACTTAACATCTTTGGTTCTAGACTTAGCATTATTCCTTCCAGAATTTGAACATCAAAGTTGATATCAAGCACAGATAATATTAGTAGCAGATCTTTGAACATATGCTGAAAATCAGCAACTTCATCTGTAATTTACATTGAGAACTATTCTAGAACAAAAAGCAACAAAGTACAAAGCATATATGACTAAGCTTTTCAATGAGAAGGTATCTGATAAGTTTGATGATCTAATTTTGTAAAAGATCAGCAGGTGTATTATCGATCCAATTAAGGCAACCAACATGAACAATTGTCTGAAACAAGTTAGGCATTCCCTGAAACAAGTTAGCTCTATCACAAATCTTATTACCATAAACAAGTATCAGTAAGATATGTTTTCTAATCTCACATAGCAAACAAATAAAACTTTCCATCCCAACAACACAAGTTCCATAAAGAAGGAGCACCATAAAGTTTAAAGACAACAATATACAAGCAAAGAAGGAATATTTTACCTGAATATGGGCAGCATAGACGTCAGGACTGGCGGTAATTATCTTGTAATTATCATTCCATCCAAGACCACTTTTGTTTAGTAGAGTTTGCACCGTATTCCATGAGCTTTTTATTGTTTTAAGATTGTTTTCCACATGCTTAGGTGAACACTCCACTCCTAGTCGTTGATTAATGGCTTCCGCAACACAATTAAATGAGATCGCCTTGAATTGAGTAGTTGATTTATTCCCTTACTTTACTTCATCGGCTAGAATCTCTAACATCAAATATTCCATTGGTTTTGTCCACCTAAATTGCTTCTCTCCCTTTTTCCCCATTTGTTTACTGTCACAACAAAGCAAAACTTTTATCAGGAAGGGACCATGAGATCAACAATCAGACTCTATCCACTTTTTTGTTAAAAGGAATGTATGGTGATGCTTCAGGTACCCTAAACTTTAGGTAAAGTTACTTTATCTAGTGCTTAATGTCCTTTGTTCTATAACTTTGTCCACTTTTTTTTTGACAGGTTAGCATCAAGTAATATAGTACTAGAATGTACATTAAAATAAAGAGCGACTGCATCGTGTTTTGGCCCATCTTCCTGGTTATTTGGGAATGTTTTTTGTTCTTTGCCACTGGTACTGGTTTCTTAATGAAGCCGGTAAATTTGAACTTTTAAAATTGAAAATTGTGATGACTGATACCATGTAACTGACTACATTCAATAAAAAATGTACAGTTGCCGAACGACGATAATTATACTAAAAAGCGACTACATTCATTCGATATGTATATTAAACTAAAGAGCGACTACAATTACAAAACACATTTTCGATATGTCTAATGATGACATGTTTCAACTGATACACATATCATCCTATGCATAAACTGAACTTTAGACAAGCAAGCTGAAGCAATTACCATTTTCAGTCAACCATCATACTATTTAACTGGAAATAAACTCAAAAACTCGTTAAAGTAAACTGAAACCTAGATTTTTTACCTAGGATTTTTTAAGAAGCAACAATATCAACGTTCATACAAAGGAAAGAACAAACAGAGCTTAGAAAATACAATGAAAAGTTCAAAATTGCTGAGGTCGGAAAATACCTTTGTTTGCGATGTGTGAAATACCAGTAGCTAAGTTAGCGGAGAGCGGCAGAGATCATCGGAGAGCGGCGGAAAGCGGCGGAGAGGCAGAGAACTTTGCTAGAGAAACCCTAGTAGAGAGAGCGGGAGAGAAAGTAGAGAGAGAGAGAGAGAGAGGAAAGAAAGAAATGATCTGTGATTTTGGGGAACATGTTGGACGCGCGTGTTTTTTGGTATTTTTGGAAAATGTTTTGCTAACTTTTTAAGGGAAAATATTTTCCTCTATTTTGAGGAAAATGAGTACTTTAGGAAAACATTTTCCTAATTATATATGTCAACCAAACAAGAAAAAATGAGAAAATATTTTATTTTCCCCTCATACCAAACACACTCTTAAAAGTAAAACATAACGAAGAATGAGCTGCTAGGTAGGGCGTATATACCTGTGTTAATGAACCACATGAGAGAATATTTGTTTCTTGAAAAGTAGATGATAATTAACTGTGTCTATGCATTTATTAAAAAAATTTTGAAGAAAATCATTTAGAGAGATTAGTTTATAGATTTGCATATCAATAAGATTAGAAAAGTAAATTTTAAATTAAAATATACATAAACGTTCACATCTTATTAAGTTTTGACACTTTTGGCTCTAGACCCCATCTTATTGATCCAACCTTATTCATGATAGAATCTATTTTGCTATTCTTAAAGGCGGAGCTAGAAGATAAAGTATGGGATCAGTAGTTTGGTTATGATATTAGAAAATTACTAATTAAAAATGTGGATAAATTATATTTAAAATTGATTTACTAACATTTGATACCAGTGTCCTATAAGTAAAATTCATAGAGGCCAAATTCTAGCTCTGCCTCGAAGTCTATAATGCGACAGTCCAAGCCAATCCAATATATTTTTTCTTGCCCTTCAAGAAATATTCGGACCCCACAGCAAATTAGGTGATTAATTTCACCGAGTGTAACACATACGTCTTTCAATATTTATTAAGTAACAATGATTAAATACTATGTACTTCACCTTAATTTTAACTATTACAGTAGTACAATTTATTGATTTAGTAATATTTAATCTAAGAACCACCCTAGTATACGCAGTGTCGAAGACTTGAAGCCCTTTCATTTCAGGTTTGATTAATCGATGGAAAACTAATCTCTCCCCGTTTGAATTTTATCAATAATGATCTAACTAGATTTGTAACGTATACTTTTCTTATGAGAGTAAATCAAGGATACGTACCCAAAGCTAAGCTAACTAAATTGAGTAGTGATAGTGTTACACATTTTAGGAATCAATGTGGAATCAAGGGTAAAGGATAAACTTCCGTTAAAAGAAGAGAGAATGAGCTTGTAGAGATTAATAAATCAAGAACATGATAATTTATTTTTATTTTAACTTATGACATTGTAAAAAATGTTATACATATAATTAAGACTTATTGAGTACGCAAAGTCCAAAAAAATTGAATTCACGATTTACTGTAGAAATAATTTGAAAACGTTCAATCAAATCTATAAGCTAAGAAGAAAATTTGTAGTCAAAGTTTCAAACCAAAGAATAAAACCCCATTCTCCATCTTTTCACAATCAGCCCAAGTTTGTCATGTACCAGACCTTTCCAGTTCTTCTTAATTATTTTCCTCTTTAAATCTGGTTGTTTAGATGTTTCCTTTTCAAGGTTTTATGTACAGTTCTACAATGGTTTAGATTTCAAACTAAACCAAAGAAGAAAACTTTTCTTGGTTATTCATTGCGTGTTAGACCATGAAGTTCATGATTTTGTGGGAAAAGAAACTACAATGACCTCGCTCCTCTTGCAAACTTTTTGTTCGAGCGCATATCTTTACCCAAGAGCTCCAGCCAAGCTTTCACCTAACCATGTATTTACATATTTTTCGAAAACACTTATTATTAGCTCTAATTAGCTAATACCTTTTTTTTCCTTCTGTTTTGCGTAAAAATGTTGCAATTTGGTTAACAATTATACAACCGACCAAATTAAAGTATGCGACAGCCCACGTACGCATAATACCTAAAATGTTATATATATATAGGTTATAACTACGAATATTATATACTCCCTCCGTCCCATTTTAGTTGTCGCTTTAGGTTTATGCACGCCCATTAAGAAATCAATAAATAGGGTATGTCTTTTACTATTTTACCCCTAATAAATGAATCTGGATTGACTTTTTTTAGGAAATACTCCTCTATTAAATATGGACATAATTGGAAAGAATTGGTAAAAAATATCTTGAAATGCTAAAGCGACAACTAATTTGGGACAGATGAAACTTGCTAAAGCGACAACTAAAATGGAACGGAGGGAGTACATTAGGGAATGTCAACACCAGGAATTAACGCCGGTTGGGCATCAAAATTGCCATATTTGGCCAGTACATTGCAGCAATCAATAGAAATTGGTCCCAGGTGTAGCATGGCCGTCTCCACCATAAAGCCAATAAGGCAATGGCTTGGGGCCCCCACTTTTTATTAAAGATGTATTATTATTTATATTGTAGAAAAAAAAAGTTCTTGTATATTCAATCTCAAAATTAAAGAAAAATTTAAGGGAGAGCACATAATAGAAGAGTGAAAAAATTATTACTTTTTTAGTAATTGTAGTATCCTTAATTCCTTATTTTTAGGTGGGTATCTATTTTGTTGTTGGCTAACTTACATCTTATAATTACCTTTTTTCACCATTCTTATTTTTTTCTTGCTGAATATTTGAGTCTTTTTAATGAAAACTCAAACTCTCTGCTTTCTACAAACTTGCTTCTTACAAGTTATAAAGATCAACGATGTTTCAAGAGAGATTAAATGAATTAGCTATGTTTTCAATCGAAATGGAATTGTTAGAACAAATTTATTATAAAGGCTTCACATCCAAAAAAAGTGACAAAAGTAGACTTTAATTAAAAGTAAATATGACAATATTTCTTCTCCTTCTTTTCCTTTTTTTTTTTTTTTTTTTTTTTGAGAAAAAAGAAAAATCAGGGCCTTCTCGTGAAGTTTCGCTTTAGGCCCCCAATTTGGTTGAGACGGCCCTGAGGTGTAGACACCCATTAACATCCAACAATACATTAGAAACTAAAATACTAGTAGTAGGTTGTACTAACGTAAACATAGTAGAAGCATTTCTAGAGTTCAGTCCTCCTTTGGCCAGCACGTCTGCCATCTTGTTTTGCTCCCTAAAGCAATGCTTAAGCTCCACCTTCTCCAGCTCATGCAGCTCCTCTATCAACTTTCTGCAATCATTTGTCAAAGCATTGTATTTAGTGTCATCGTCCTATAATTGTGTTATTATTTCAGAGGAGTCAGTTTCAATCAGAATGGGTAGTAGTTTATGATTTTTTATAATTTTGAGTCCATGCCATAGTGCAAGGAGCTTAGTATTGATATTGTTTGTTGGAGGGGTATTGACACGACCCGAATACTCGGTTAGGCCATGCGGGCACCCGACCATCTCCCCTAAACCTGTCGGACGAACCCTATTGACTAAATCGATATAAATTGTGAAGAATTACCTTGAAATGAAAATGAACTAAACTTTAACAACATAAGATAACTCTCTAGGATAGACAAACATACAAGATGTCTGAATAATGCAACTAACTACCCAGAAAACACAGTTTTAAAGATTTTCAGATCAGACATCTAAGAAGGCCAAAAGATATACACACCTCCCGAAGGGAGCAAAAGTAAGGAAAACTGTAATATCTGAAGTTGGTGGCCGCAATGAACAGGATGGCTCACCGTAGACAGCTGAAAACGTACTACTCCTCAATCGCGAAGCGACTGGCTGGGTCCTGGAGCAGAATCTGCCGAACAAAAAGAAAACACAAGAACAAATAGGGATGAGTCATAAGGACTCAATAAGTGCGAACAAACTAGCTACCTCGAAAAATAGATACGCTAGTCAGGGAAACGGAACCAGACAACAATCAACAAATAAGCAATGCACATATAAGCAGAACAATAGTCATGTACAGAAAATCTACACAATAGCATGAAATAAAATGGAATGAGATACAAAGGGTCGCATGTGCCCGTATCCCATACCGAAGTGGAATACTCCTGCATTCGAGGGGAATCCAATCTACTAACCAACTGGAGCGGAATACTCCTGCACCCGATATAATATAAACCAGAGGCGGAATACTCTTGCACTCTCCTGGGACGGAATACTCTTGCACCCGATAAAATGTAAAGCTGAGGTGGAATACTCATGCACTCAGTATGGTATGCAATGTAATGCATACTAATGCAATGTGATTCAATAATAACCCTTCACCGGCGACTCTCATCGACAGCCGGGAAGTAGATGCCAACTCAAAGCCAAAGTACAATACTCAGATTCTCGATGTAATACCAATAACAGGACATAACATGTAATATAGAATATAAATCTAAAGCTAAGGCGTAATGAGTACGCCTATCAGCAGCTACACACGTAAGGAACACGTGGTAGAAAATCCACGAGGCCAAGTGCCTCCAAAGAAATAGATATAAACACTTACCGTATTTCAAAGCTAGCCCTGCTACTTAACAACTACTTTTTCCTTTGCTCTATTCAATAAGCAAAAAAATTATATCAAATAAAGCTAAAGGCTTCATTCCATATGTCTTAGGGCAATCCAGTTAGGAAGCTGATACCCTATTCGCATACACAATACGCAGGTCAGGCCTATGTACAGGGTTCAAAGTCCCATAACCAAACCCTAAATAAATTACATTTATATGTTGCCCATAACTCACTGAGTACAAATATATAAGCATTTCCATCATCGGGGTCCAATTGACCCTTTTAACTATCAATTTAAGTCATTACGGCGATGTCTAATATCCCAATTTTTACTGTAAAAATATATTCAAACACACGTAATAAGCTAAGATAATGAGTTAACATCATTACCTATTTTTAATAAATTCATTACGACGATTAAAATTAAAATGGAACCCTAGAGAAGTCGAAATGATCCCAAAATTTTCAAGTAAGTTATACAAAATATATGTAACATACTCGCCAAGGCAAATCTTAATCGGACTCCCGAAACTCCAGATACGAATTAAAAGGAAAAAGGACCAAATTATTAATTCTTTCGAAACTTTAGCCGAAATCAACCGAACAACCTCTAAAAAATTCACATATATCATAAATGACCATACGAACCTAGCAACGCTTTTAGATTTCGAATCGGAGCTCATTCGCCAAAATTGTGCTCGGCAACTTCTTTTTTACGGTTTATCGTTAACAAAAACTAAAACCTTCTTCCGATGCCTGCCAAACGAGGTCTAATTTAGCTCAAATTTTCAGACAAGTCGGGATGATCCTTACGAAGATTTTAAAATTTACGGTACGTCAATCGGGGTCCTAATTCCCGGAATGACTACATAAGGTCGTTTCATTCTCCTCCACTTAGACTCTCGTTCGTCCTCGAACAAGCAAGAGTGTAAAATAGATTTCACACCTCTAATGAGAATGCTTATACCAATTTTCAATGATATTTACTACGAAACCAAAATCATATACAATGATAAGAGCTTTAAGGCTTTAAAGACCAAGATCGAACCTGAATCGTCCAAGAGGTAAGGATACCTCTCACGCATACTGGACTCAAGCCCCCAAGTGTCCTCCTCACTAGGACGATTATTCCATCGCACTCGAACCATCAGAATCTGCTTCGAACGAAGTTTCCGGACATCACGCGCAACTATAGCAACTGAGAACTCCTCGTAGACCAGATTCACATCTAGCTAAGCAGGATCTAATTCGATCACTTCGGAAGGATCTCGGATACACTTTCGGAGCATCGATACATGGAAAACTAGGTGAACTGGCATAGAAGCTGGCAAGTCGAGCCGATAAGCTATCTTACCAATACGCTTCTCGATACGGAAAGGGCCAATGAACCTGGGACTAAGCTTTCCCTTCCTACCAAATCTCTTTAAACCTCGCATCGGTGACACTTTCAGAAATACCATGTCCCCGACCTCGAACTCTAACTCTCGGCTCCTTCGGTTTGAATATGAATTCAGTCTACTCTGGGCAGTCCGGAAACGATCCTGAATAACATGAACAACATCAAGAGTCTGACGAACCATATCTGAACTCATCACCTTGACATCTCAAGACTCAAACCAGCCAATAGGAGAACGACATCGATGACCATATAAGGCCTCAAATGGAGCTATCTGAATAGAAGACTGGTAGCTATTTTTATAAGAGAACTCTGCTAATGCCAAATGATCATCCCAGTAACCCCCGAAGTCCAGTGCACAAGCTCTCATCATGTCCTCTAGAATTTGAATAACCCGCTCGGACTGACCATCAGTCTGAGGATGGAATGTTGTGCTAAGCTACACCTGGGTCCCCTACTCTCTCTGAGAAGACTGCCAGAACTGAGAAGTAAACTGGGAACCACGATCTGAGATAATGCATACAGGAGTACCATCCAGCCTAACCACCTGCTCAATGAAAATCTGAGCCAATCTCTGAGCTGAATCAGTAGTCTTTACAAGGATAAAGTGAGCTGATTTAGTCAGTCTGTCGACAATGACCCAGACTGAATCGTGGCGCCGTAGGGTCTTTGGCAGACCAACTATAAAATCCATTGTGATGTGCTCCCACTTCCACTCGGGAATGGGCAATGCCTGGGCTAACCCTGCTAGTCTCCGGTGCTCGAACTTAAGCTGCTGACAGTTCAAGCAATGTGATACATAATCAAATACATCTCTCTTCATCCCCTTCCACTAGTATAGCTCTCGGAGGTCCTGATACATTTTTGTAATACCAGGATGAATGGAATAACGCTAGTTATGAGCTTCACCGAGCACTGACTGCCTCAAATCCCCAACATCAGAAACACAGAGTCGACCATTAAACCAAAGAATTTCATCTAAATTAAGCTCGAAGGAGGGAACTCCTCCACTTAGGACACGACCACGAAACTCCTACAGATGAGGATCCTCGAACTGTCTTCCCTTAATCTGATTGACCAAGGAAGACTGAGCTGCAATACATGCTAAGACTCGACTGGAGTCTGGGAGAAGAAATCTCACGCCAGAGTCGCCAAGGGACTGCAATTCTCGGTCCAATGGTCTCATATCAGCATAAAGAAAAGCCATGGTGCCCATGGACTTTCTGCTCAAAGCATCTGCTACTACGTTCGCCTTCCCAGGATGATAGCCGATAGTGAGATCATAATCTTTAATCAATTCAAGCAACCTTCGCTGTCGGCCGTTAAGATCTTTCTGAGAGAGAAGATACTGCAGACTCTTATGATCCGCATACACCTCACAAGGCTCGTCATAAAGATAATGCCTCCATATCTTCAAAGCAAAGACCACAGCTGCAAATTCTAAATCGTGAGTCGGATAATTCTTCTCATTCGGCTTCAACTGTCTGGAAGCATAAGCAATTACCTTCCCGTGTTGCATAAGAACACAACCCAAGCCCACACAAGATGCATCACAATAGACTACAAATCCACTGGTGCCCGAAGGAAGGGATAGCACTGGAACTGAAGTCAATAAGGCCTTAAGCTTCTGGAAGCTTGCCTCACACTCATCGGACCATCGAAACTAAACCGCCTTCTGCGTCAGGCAAGTCAGGGGAGTTGCAATAATAGAGAACTTTTCCACAAACCTCCGATAATAACCTGCCAATCCATTTCTGTACTGCTTCAATCTTCTTCGGATCAACCTTGATACCTTCACTAGAAACCACGTGACCCAAAATTGCCACAGAATCATGCCAAAACTCACATTTCGAGAACTTGGCATACAACTTACAATCACGGAGGGTTTGAAGAACCACCATTAGATGATAATCATGCTCCTCGCGGCTACGAGAATAAATAAGAATATCATCAATGAAGACAATGACAAAGGAATCAAGGAATGGCTTAAACACCCGGTTCATGAGATCCATAAAGGCTGTAGGGGCATTAGTCAGCCCAAAAGACATAACTAGGAACTCATAATGGCCGTAACAAGTTCTAAATGCAGTCTTCGAGATATCTGACTCACGAATCTTTAGCTGATGATAACCAGATCGCAGATCGATCTTAGAAAAGAATTTGGCACCTTGCAACTGATCAAACAAATCATCAATGCGAGGCAAGGGATACTTATTCTTGATGGTGACCTTATTTAGCTCACGATAATCAATAAACATCCGCATAGTCCCATCTTTCTTTTTCACGAATAGAACAGGAGCACACCACGGAGAAATACTCGGCCTAATGAACCCTTAATCAAGAAAATCTTGTAACTGCTCATTCATCTCCTTCAACTCTGATGAGGCCATGCGATAAGGAGGGATAGAAATAGGGTGAGTCCCTGACACTATATCAATGCCAAACTCGATCTCTCGATCAGGAGGAAGTCCTGGCAAATCATCTGGAAACACGTTAGGGAACTCCCAAACGGCAGGAATAGAATCAAGAGATGGAATCTCCACAGTGGTATCTCGAACCATGGCAAGATACGCTGAACACCCTTTATCCATCATCCGCTTTGCCTTCAGGAAAGATATAACATGCCTCCTGGGTGGCAAATAAGAGCCCTGCCACACCACCGGTGCTGAACAAGGAAGAGGCAACTGAAGAGACTTGGGATGACAATCTAACGTGGCATGATACGACGCCAACCAATCCATGCCAATAATAACATCAAAATCAACCATATCTAGGATTAGAAGATCTACTAGTGTCTCAAGACCCCCAAAAGATATGGTACAAGCTGGATAAACTCGATTCACAATGATAATGTCTCCAATAGGAGTAGAAACATGGAATGGATCACGAAGATGCATATAATCAACATGAAAGCCCGAAGCAAAATAAGGAGATACGTATGAATATGTAGACCCCAGATCCACCAAAGAATATGCATCTCGACCACAATCAGATAAAATACTTGTAACAACAGCTGGGTATGCCTCGGCATCCTGCCTTGCCGGCAGTGCATATAGCTGTCTCTGCGGTTGAGCTAAGCCGCTACCCTGACGACCACCTCTAGAGGGACCACTAGGACCACGTCCACGACCTCTACCGGGTGGTGGTGCACCTCTAACTGGCTAAGACCTTGGAGGGGCACCCTGAGGCTGCTGCTGTATAGGCGCTGGAAGGCGAAATGGTGGCTACTACCCTGCTGATGGAGATAAGAGCAATCCTTCTTATGATGACCTGGATCTTGACAGATAAAGCACCCTGGAGCAAATCTACGCTAATCAAACTGAGACTGATCTCGCGGGCGAAACAAAAACTGACCCTGAGAAGAAGAAGGCGCGTTCTGAGAACCACGCGCTGGAAACTGAGCTGGTCTGCCAGGAGACCTACTCTGCTGCTGATAACTACTACCTCCATAAGAGGTAATAGAATGCCCTGGACCACGAGATCTCTTACTCTCCCGCTCTAACTCCTCTATCTCCAATCTATGATAGGCCTCATACCTCCTGGAAATATCGACAGCGACATCAAATCGAGTATCAACCTCAATCTCACAAGCCATCTAGGACCGCAAAATGATGAGAAAGCCCATCAATAAAACACCTGACCCTCTCAGTGGGCTCTTGCACGAGATCTGGAGCATAGCTGGACATCTCTGAAAATAAAAGCTCGTACTCCGTGACTGATAGGTTACCCTGTCCAAATCTCTCAAACTGTCACCTCTTCTCAGCCTGCTGACTTCGAGGGAAAAACTTCTCCATGAATCAATGGGAGAAATCACTCCAGGTCAGCTTAGGTAAGCCCTGCCTAGCTGATTGAAGTGCGGTCCACCAAGCTAAAGCCAGACCCTCAAACTGGAAGGCAGTATAATCAACTCCCTACTGCTCAAGATATCAAAGGGCCTCTAAGATACGCTGACATTGATCAAGTAACTCGCGAGACTTAAGCTTATCTGATTTCTGACCAGAGAACTTCAGAGGACTAAGTCGGGTAAAATAATACAGCCTTGCCGGATCATCAACTTGACCTGCTACCTGGACTGGCTGACCAGCTTGAACAACCGGAGGTATAACACCCGCTACCTCTAGAACATGACCACCTGGAACATGAACTGCTGGGGCTACATGTGGAGCTGGAATGGGGGCTTTCTGAACCTGAGAACCAATATCTACCGCAGCCTGAGGAGCTGCCTGAGGGATAGGAGCATCTACGACAGCCTGAGGAATAGGAGCATCTACAGCAGCTTGAAGAATAGGAGGTCCCTGGGGCATCTGCGTCGCTAAGAATCTCATAAAAGTATCATGAAGCGTAGGGGGAACGAATAAGCCCTGCTCCCCCTGCTCAGCAAGAGGTGGCACTACTGAAACCTCTACAGCAGGATCAACAGGATCCACCATCGTCGCGGCCTGGGCAACTCTACCTCTTGATCGACCACGACCTCTACCGCGGCCAAAACCGCCAACTCGCGGAGCAGCAGGCACAGGAGCGACTGCTGGCTCCTCAGCATCTCGCTGGACATTCGCGCGCGTTCTCACCATTTACTGTGGAAAATAAAAAGTTAAAACTTCAGATAAGAAGATTCACGCACGATGAGGAATGAAAGAAATGAAACTGCCTAAATGCCATCATAGCATCTCGTAGATAAGTACGGACGTCTCCGCCCGATCGACGAGACTCTATTAGACACTGTCATGATCTGCAAAGACTTTAAACTGGGCTCTGATACTAACTGACACGATCCGAATTCTCGGTTAGGCCGTGCGGGCATCCGACCACCTCCCCAAAACCTGTCGGGCGAACCCTATTGACTGAATCGATATAAATTGTGAAGAATTACCTTAAAATGAAAATGAACTAAATTTTAACAACATAAGATAACTCTCTAGGATAGACAAACATACACGCTGTCTGAATAATGCAACTAACTACCCAGAAAACACAGTTTTTGAAGGTTTCCAGATCAGACAACTAAGAAGGCCAAAAGATATACACACCTTTCGAAAAGACTAAAAGTAAGGAAAACTATAATATCTGAAGTTGGTGGCCGTAATGAAAAGGATGGCTCACCGTAGACAGCTGAAAACGTACTACTCCTCAATCACAACGCGACTGGCTGGGTCCTGGAGCCGAATCTGCCGAATGAAAAGAAAACACAATAACAAATAGGGGTGAGTCATGAGGACTCAATAAGTGCGAACAAACTAGCTACCTCAAAAAATAGATACGCTAGTCAGGGAAAAAGAACTAGAGAACAATCAACAAATAAGCAATGCACATATAAGCAGAACAGTAGTCATGTACAGAAAATCTACACAATAGTATGAAATGGAATGTGATGCAAAGGGTCACATGTGCCCGTAATCCAATCCCGAAGCCGAATACTCCTGCATTCGAGGGGAATCCAATCTACTAACCAACTGGAGCGGAATCCTCCTGCTCCTGGAGCGGAATGCTCCTGCACCTGATATAATATAAACCAGAGGCAGAATACTCCTGCACTCTCCTGGGGCGGAATACTCCTGCACCCGATAAATGTAAAGCTGAGGTGGAATACTCCCGCAGTCAGTATGATATGCCATGTAATTCATATGAATGCAATGTGATGCAATAATAACCCATCACCGGCGCGAGACTCTCATCGACAGCCGGAAAGTAGATGCCAACTCAAAGATAAAGTACAATACTCAGATTCTCAATGCAATCCCAATAACAGGACATAACATATAATATAGAATGTAAATCTAAAGTTAAGGCGTACTCAGTACGCCTATCGACAGCTGCACACATAAGGAACACGTGGTAGAAAATCCACTAGGCCAAGTTCCTCCAAAGAAATGGATATAAATACTTACCATATTCCAAAGCTAGCCCTGCTACTTAACAACTGCTTTTTCCATTGGATTAACTGCCAAACGACCCCGCTCTATTCAATAAGCAGAAAAATTATATCAAATAAAGTTAAAGGCTTCATTCCTTATGTCTTAGGGCAATCTAGTTAGGAACCTGATACTGACACGACCCGGAATCTGGTTAGGCCGTGCAGGCACCCGACATCCTCCCCTAGACCCGTTGGGCGAACCCTTACCAATTAAATTGGAAAAATAAATATAACAATTCATCAATAAGAACAAGACTTAGAGGGGAAAAAACACAGACATACAGATACCTCAAAGCTGTACAAAAGAAATTACAGCTGACTACCCAACATACTAAGTTTAGATTCTTTAGACTAGACATCTAAGAGTACAGAAGAAGACAAATACCTCCTAAAGGGAGGAAAATGCAACTTAAATAGTAAACATAAAACTGGTGGCCATCCGGAATAAAAGCTGGCTCACCCTGACAGCTGAAGTTGTCTTCGCTCCTTCACAACATGGCGAACTCAATCATGGAGCAACTGACACGACCCGAAATACGGTTAGGCCGTGCGGGCACCCGACATCCTCCCCTAGACCCATCAGGCGAACCCTTACCAATTAAATTAGGAAAATAAATATAACAATTCATAAATAAGAACAAGACTTAGAGGGATAAAAAACAGAGACATACTGATACCTCTAAGCTGTACAAAAGAAATTACAGCTGACTAACCAACATACAAGGTTTAAGGCTATCCAGAGTAGACATCTAAGAGTACAGAAGAAGACAAATACTTCTTGAAGAGAGCAAAATACAACTGAGATAGTAAACATAAAACTGGTGGCCATCCGGAATAAAAGCTGGTCACCCTGACAGCTGAAGTCGTCTTCGCTCCTTCACAACGTGGCGAACTCAATCCTGGAGCAAACCTGCCGAAACGAAATAGATAGACAAGCAACAACAACAAACAAGGGTGAGTCAAAAGGACTCAATAAGTGGGGCAGACTAGCCACCTCAAATAATAGGATAGCTAGCCAGGGAGAAAAGAAACAGATTAACCAAATTCCTCTTATTTAAATTATGAAAAGCCAGAGCCAGATAATAACTAGAAACACGTATGGAATCACAAACTCATCAACAACCAGGAACGTAAGATAGCCAGAACATATAGGTATCCTGAACATATCAACAATAAAAAATACATCCTGTTGCGGCGTGCAACCCGATCCGTATATTCATCCTGTTGTGGCATGAAACTCGATCCATATATTCATATTGTCGCGGCGTGCAACCCGATCCATATATTTATACCGCTGCGGCGTGTAACCCGATCCATATATTATAAACTAGAGGCGGAATACTCCTGCACTCTCCTGGGGCAGAATACTCTTGCACCCGATATAATGTAAAGCTGAGGCGGAATACTCCTACACTCAATATCTAACATAAGAGCGGAATACTCCTGCTCTTGGGGCGGAATCCTCCTACCATCAATATGATACAATGGAGCAGAATCCTCCTTCTCCTGGGACGGAATACTCCTGCATCCAGTGATATGCAATGTAATGCATATGAATAACATATAATGCATATGAATGCAATGTGATGCAATAATAACCCTTCACCGGCGCGGGACTCTCATCGACAGCCTGAAAGTAGATGCCAACTTGCAGCAAGAGTACAATGCTCAAATCCTCAATGCAATACCAACTACAGGACATAACATATAATATACAATGTAAATTCAAAGCAAAGGCGTAATGAGTACGCCTATCGGCAGCTACACACATAAGAAACACGTGGTAGAAAATCCACTAGGCCAGGTGGCTCCAAAGAAATGGATATACACACTTACTTTGATACAAAGTTAGCACAGTTACGTAACAATCGCTTTGTCCTTTAGATTCATTGCCAAACGATCCTACTGTGTTTAATAAGCAGAAAAATACATCAATAAGGCTAAAGGCTTCATTCTCCACATCTTAGGGCAATCCGGTTAGGAACCTGATACCCTATTAGCATACGCAATATGCAGGCCAGACCTATGTACAGGGTTTAAGGTCACATAACCAAACCCTAAATAAATTACATTTATAGGTTGAACATAACTCACTGAGTATGAATATATAATTAATTCCATTATCGGGGCCTAATTGACCCTTTAACTATCAATTGAACTTAATAAAACGATGTCTAATATTCCAAGTTTTAACGTTAAAAATATTCAAACACACGTAATAAATTCAAATAATGCATTAAGATTATTACCTCAATGTTTCGGGGTAAAAATTCTACTATTTTTCCGGCTCTTTTCTCATTTTCTGGCATTTTTTACCTTATTGCGCTTTTCTCTTCTCTGTTCTCGCTTCTCTGTTTCTGTTTTCTCCATATCTAATAAAGCTAAGGACCACCGTTTTGTATTTTTTTCTTCTTTTATTTTGTTTTCTTTTCTTTTATTTTCTCGACAAAAATTAAAACGGTACCCTATGATATTCGAATAACATACTTGCTAAGGCGGATCTCAAATCGGACTCCCGAAACTCAATATGCAAATTAAATAGAAAAGAAGTCCATTTTAGCGGAAACTAGCTGAACAACCTCGAAATCCACTTTCGAAAAATTACAAAAGTCACAAATAATCATACGAACCTAATGGCGCTTTCGAATTTCGAATCGGAGCTCATTCGCCAAAACCGAGCTCGAGAATCTCTTTTTAATATTTATCGACAATAAAGACTGAAACCTTCTTCCAATGCCCACCAAATGAGGTCTGATTTAGCTCAAATTTTACGGACAGGTCCTAATGGACCTTACAAATATTTTAAAATTATCGGCACGCCAATTGGAGTCCTAACTTTCGAAACGACTAACCTAGGTTGTTTCATTCTCCTCCACTTAAACTCTCGTTCGTCATCGAACGAGCCTAAGTCTAAAGAAAATTTGCGCGGATAACAAGAGAACTTGCACAACCTTTATGAGCTACTCCACGGGCATTATTTCCTGATTACAGGATCAGAATTATAACACGCATATCGAACTTTTGGAATAAAATATATTTGGATAATATGATAATACCATTACACAGCTTATTCTGACTAAGCAGATCCTTCCTCGATTACGAGAAGAGAGTTCTACATTTTTGAAGCAAAGATACAAGAAACTTTGAATGGGTTAACATGATTCCGCCGATAATCACCTCTTCGATATACCTTTCGATATAGAATAGGTCGATGGAACTAAGGATTAGCTCACACTTCATGCAATAGGGGAAGATTTGAAGTACCTTGTCACTACACACTATAGAAGATTTGATGCAAGTTATATTATTTTTACAAACGCACTATGCAACATCTCTGTTGATGTTAGTGTTGTTCCGCAGGCTCCTTGTGGGAATGTAGTTACTCATATCCTAATGTATGTCAAAGGTTCATCTGAACATGGTCTATCATATACGGATAAGGATCATGCAAATACTACTAGATAGTATGATGCAGACTAGGAATGGTCTTCAGACCGAACATCTATTTCAGGGTATTGTCTTTGAATTGGAAATATTATGACTTGAAAAAGTAAAAATAAAAGAGACATGTAGCTGGACCATGAGCTGATGCAGAATACCAGCAAAAAAGTTGATTACATGTGCACTTATAATGCTAAGTAACTTCTCAAAGAGTTGAAGTGTGAAGGAAATATGCCAATGATGGATGGACAATAAACTGCACTAGACCTTTAACTCTAAATTTTCATGAAATAAAACCGCGGCAGTATGAGGATCCAGTTCTAGTTGAATACAGACAGATAGCCAGAAGAAAACCGGAGTCACCATACATGGTTACTACAGACGGTGTTCTCATGTATAAAGATAGACTTTATGTTCCTTATGTTGTAGATTTACGTGGACAGATTATGATAGAGGAACATTACTCCAAATACACTGTTCATCCAGGTTCGACTAAGATGTACCATGATATTAAGCAGATTTATTGGTGGGGGAATGAAGTGTGACATAGCAGAATTTGTGGCTCAGTGTTCTAATTGCCAACAAGTTAAAGTCGTGTCATCTTTCCAGACTTTATGTTTTCAGTAGATAGGTACGTATATACAATCAGGTCGCCAACTTATCTCTAGCATTAATAGATTATTAGTGGGTTTAGCAATGATCGACACTCATTGTAGGTTTCTGTCGTGGCCCTAGATTGGGTCGTGACAAAAGTGGTATCAACACCTTAGAGATTTAGTATTAACATTCAGTATTTGGAGAAAGACTCCTCCACTTAAAGCAAAAACTCATGCAGCTATTTGAATAAGAATAACCATTCTCGCACAGTCTGCTGGAATAAAGAAGATTTAGCTAAAAGCTGAACGTAGGCAGACCTAAGCTACCAACTACCCATTCGAGTTTCCAAACAGCTGCAACTCTCGAGACACAACTCCATACATTTTCTATAAGCACTACCGCCTGATAGATCAAATCAAAGGCCAAATGATGCCTCTCATTACGCTTAGTAGCCTTGAAAAATGACAATGTGCTTACCCGGCTACCTTGGCACGCACTCTGGCTCAACGCAGAGAACATCACAATAGGTTACTGACCACCTAAGTTCACTAGTGCCGAATAAAGAAGAGATGGCAGTAGACGGAGGATAGAAATAATTAGAGCTTTAGGAAGCTCTTCTTCTTATTTATTTGGCTACCAAAGCTAGACTACTTACGAGTCAAGCTAACCGAAGAATCGCAATTGAAGAGATGGACATTAAATGAGCTTTATGGAATGACATCTATGCCAATTTAACCTCTAAATAAGAAGGAAACTCTGACAATTCACCAGAAACCCTTTTATAACCCAGGCAAGCTCATAGGATAGACTGTACTAGCATTTTGAACCAAGAGGAGATACGTAGATCAAATATTACTTACTAATCACTTTGCACCGGAATAAACAATGATACTTTGATGGTGACGAATAAGAATCCCATCATCCTACCAACACTGAGTTCCAAAGAGAGGTAGACTGACTTGACATTATAACAGAATATGACATAACAAGATGCCAAGCAAACAATACCAATACTCACTCACAAATTTCTCACCTTTAAACCAGATAAACTAGTAGGGTCATCATAAATGCCAGGAATAAATCATATCAGAAGCTCACCCCTCTACCACAACTGATTCTTAATAGAAATGACATCCAAGAAAACCATCGAAGCATGATAAGACACACCATTTCCAAATCGATCGATAGAATCAAACCTTACTCACATATAAAGGAAGAACAAATACTTGGGTTTACTACATCGGATGCCTCAGCATCCTGCCAGACTAGCAGTCCATAGAACCACCTCTGCAGCTGAGCTGAGCCACTACCCTGATAATCACCTTCTGAAGAACCACTGCCACCACCCTCTCAACCTCTACTGGATGGTGGCATTTCTCTGGTTGATTGAGAGCTAAGTCAAATCCCCTACGACTGCGCAGATCTCTGATGACGCGAGAAAAGATGACTGCCTACCTGTCGGAGTAAGGGAAAACTCCTCAAAGGATAGCCAGACTCACGACAATGATAACAGGAAAACTCCTCAAAGGATAATCAGATTCACGACAATGATAACACCTTTTCGCTGAATATGGGAGCTGGACAGATTGTTGAAAGCTATAAAGAGAAAGCTGAGTCTAATCTTGATGAACTACCCCCGCACTCTGAGAATCACGCTCTACAAGCTGAGATAACCTGGAAGGTGACCTCCTAAAAATAATCAGAACTCTTACCTCCAAATGAGGTACCATGGTTACCGACTAGGGCCACGGGATATCTTGCTCTCCCGCTCTAACTCTTCCCCCTTTAACTTATGGTATGCCTAATACCTTTGAGAAATATCAACAACGGCATCAAATGAAGTCTCAACCTCAATTTTTCGAGCCATCTGGGATCTCAAGGAAGGAGAAAGATCACAAATAAATCTTTGAACATTCTCGAAAGGCTCATGGACTAGTTCTAATGCATATTCAACCATTCTATAGAATTCAATCTCATATTCTGAAACACCAACAGGCTATCCGACAGGCTACCCTATCCAATCCACTACAACAGGCAACACTTTCATCTTGCTCGCTACTCGAAAGGAGCTTTTCCACGAATCTAGAAGAAAAATCGAACTAAGTTAGCTAATAGGAGAGCGGCCCACCAATTCAAGGCTGGACCCCCGAAACTGGAAAGAAGAATAATACACACCATACCGCTTGATATAATCAAAAGCCTAAAGGATACGCTGACATCATTTTATTTTTAAAAAGAATCACAAGGTTTATCTGATGCATCGCTTAAGAATATCTGAAGGTTCAACCGCGTAAAATAATACCACATCTTCGGACACTCGAACTGGGTTATTACTCAGGCTATCTAACCAGCCAGAATAACTAGTGGCACAACACATGCTGTCTCCGAAACATAATTTACTGCAGCAATATTAAGAACCGGAATAGGAGCTCCCTGAGACCGAACGTCTGTATTTGCGGCAACCTGATAAGTTGCCTAGTGAATAATAGGTTCTTGCGGTATCTGCGTCGCCAAGATTCTTGTAAAAGCATCGTAGAGAGCCAAGGAAACCATAAGGCTCTGCTTCCTTGCCCATCCCGAGCTCGTACAGCTGGGACCTAGGGCAACTGGATCGTCAGCACGATCCACAACTCTTGGGGCTTGAATAGCTCTATCCCCAATCTAGACTACTTCGTCATGAACTCGTATCGTTTGCTGATTTGTCGAATGAGGGTTTCACAATTACCACGAAGGAATTAATGAAAATACTTTTGCATCCTAGACCGACGCATGATCAGAAAAGAAGAAAGTGAAACTTCTTAGATGCCATCATAGCCTCTCGTAGATAAGTACGGACGTCTACATACCCATTAGCGAGACTCTACTAGACACTGTCTTAGTCTGGATAGACTCTAAACCGGGCTCTCATACCAACTGACACGACCCGAAATACGGTTAGGCCGTGCGGGCACCCGACATCCTCCCCTAGACCCATCAGGCGAACCCTTACTAATTAAATTAGGAAAATAAATATAACAATTCATAAATAAGAACAAGACTTAGAGGGATAAAAAACAGAGACATACTGATACCTCTAAGCTGTACAAAAGAAATTACAGCTGACTAACCAACATACAAGGTTTAAGGCTATCCAGAGTAGACATCTAAGAGTACAGAAGAAGACAAATACTTCTTGAAGAGAGCAAAATACAACTGAGATAGTAAACATAAAACTGGTGGCCATCCGGAATAAAAGCTGGTCACCCTGACAGCTGAAGTCGTCTTCGCTCCTTCACAACGTGGCGAACTCAATCCTGGAGCAAACCTGCCGAAACGAAATAGATAGACAAGCAACAACAACAAACAAGGGTGAGTCAAAAGGACTCAATAAGTGGGGCAGACTAGCCACCTCAAATAATAGGATAGCTAGCCAGGGAGAAAAGAAACAGATTAACCAAATTTCTCTTATTTAAATTATGAAAAGGCAGAGCCAAATAATAACTAGAAACACGTATGGAATCACAAACTCATCAACAACTAGGAACGTAAAATAGTCAGAACATATAGGTATCCCGAAAAAATCAACAATCAGAAATACATCCTGTTGCGGCGTGCAACCCGATCCATATATCCATCCTATTGCGGCGTGCAACCCGATTCATATATTCATACTGTCGCGGCGTGCAACCTGATCAATATATTTATACCGCTGCGGCATGCAACCCGATCCATATATTTATACCGCTGCGGCGTGCAACCTGATCCCACAACCCAGAATACGAGCCAGAAATATGTACGTATAAGCAGAACGGTAATTATGTACCACAAGTTTACACAATAGTATGAAATGAAATGTAAAGATATGAGATGAAATGAAATGAAATATGATGCAAAGGGTCACATGTGCCCTTCATCAGGGATTCCCGAAGCGAAATACTCCAGTATTTGAGGGGAATCCAACCGATAACCAACTGGAGCGGAATACTCCTGCTCCTAGGCAGAATACTCCTGCACCCGATATAATATAAACAAGAGGCGGAATACTCCAGCACTCTCCAGGGGCAGAATACTCCTGCACCCGATATAATGTAAAGCTGAAACGACCTCGGTTAGTCTTTTCGGAAGTTAGGACTCCGATTGGCGTGCTGATAATTTTAAAATATTCTTAAGGTCTATTGAGACTTATATGTAAAATTTGAGTTAAATCAGACCTCGTTTGGTAGGCATCAGAAGAAGGTTTCAATTTTTACTGTCGATAAATATTAAAAAGAGATTTTTGAGCTCAGTTTTGGGGAATGAGCTCCGATTCGAAATTCGAAAGCGCCATTAGGTTGTGAACTTTTGAAAGTAAATTTTGATGTTGTTCGGCTAGTTTCCGCTAAAATGCCGAGTTAAATAATTTGACTTTTTTCATTTAAATTCGCATCTTGAGTTGCGGGAACCCGATTTGAGATCTGCAGTAGCGAGTATGCTATAGATATTTTGTATAACTAGTATGCAAAACTTGAAATTATTTCGAATATCGTAGGTCTCTGTTTTAATTTTCATCGCGAAAAGAAAAGAAAATGAAACAATGAAAAAGGAAAAAGACGAAATGAAAGAAAGAGAAAGATGTGGCGGTGGGCATATATATTCTACTTAGCATACAAAACAGAAACCAAAAACGATTCAGAAGCAAACAATGAGAAAACGCGCAGAAATGGAAAAAATACCAGAAAATGAGAAAAGAGCCAGAGAAAGATAGAATTTTTACCCTGAAACAATCAGGTAATGATCTTAATATATTATTTGAGTTTATTACGTGTGTTTAAATATATTTTGATGGTAAAAATTAGGATATTAGTCATCGTTTTAATAAGTTCAACTGAAGTTTAAAGGGTCAATTGGACCACGATAATGGAATTGATTATATATTCGTACTCAGTGAGTTATGGACAATATATAGATGTAATTTATTTAGGATTTGGTTATGTAACCTTAAACCCTATAAATAGGCCTGGCCTGCGTATTGCATATGCGAATAGGGTATCAGGTTCCTACTTGGATTATCCTAAGATGTGAGGAATGAAGCCTTTAACCTTATTTGATATTGTTTTGTGCTTATTGAATATAGCAGGATCGTTTGGCAGTGAATCCAAAGGACAAAGCGGTTGTTGAGTAATTGTGCTAACTTTGTAACAAGGTAAGTGTTTATATCCATTTCTTTGGAGGCACCTGGCCTCGTGGATTTTCTACCACGTGTTCCTTACGTGCATAGTTGCCGATAGGAGTACTCATTACACCTTAGCTTTTGATTTACATTGTATACTATATGTTATGTCCTATTGTTGGTATTACATTGAGGATTTGAGCATTGTACTCTGGCTGTGAGTTGGCATCTACTTCCCGGTTGTCGATGAGAATCCCGCGCCGGTGAAGGGTTATTATTACATCACATTGTATTCATATGTATTGAGGGTAGGAGGATTCCGCCACAGGAGCAGGAGTATTTCGCTCTTATGTCAGATATTGATTGCAGGAGTATTCCGTCTCATCTTTACCTTATATTGGGTTCAGGAGTATTCCGCCCTAGGAGAGTGCAGGAGTATTCCGCCTCTGGTTTATATTATATCGGGTGCAGGAGTATTCCGCCCCAGGAGAAGGAGTATTCCGCCCCAGGAGCAGGGGTATTCCGCTCCAGTTGGTTATCAGATTAGATTCCCCTCGAATGCAGGAGTATTCCGCTTCGAGATGGGATTACGGGCACGTATGACTCTTTGCATCATATTTCATTTCATCTCATTTCATTTCATACCATTGTGTAGACTTGTGGTACATAACTAGTGTTCTGGTTATATGTGCATTGCTTATTTGTTGATATATTACTGGCTCGTATTCCTGGTTGATTTTATGGTTTCATACGTGTTTCTGGTTATTATCTGCCTCTGACTTTTTATAATTTAAACAAGAGGAATTTGGTCTATCTGTTTCTTTTCTCCCTGGCTAGCTATCCTAATCTTTGAAGTGGCTAGTCTGCCCCACTTATTGAGTCCTTTTGACTCACCCTTGTTTGTTGTTTGTTTCTTGTCTATCTATTTCGTTTCGGCAGGTTCGCTCCAGGATTGAGTTCGCCACGTTGTTCAGGAGCGAAGATGACTTCAGCTGTCAGGGTGAGCCAGCTTTTATTCAGGATGGCCACAAGTTTTATGTGTATTATTTTAGTTGCAATTTGCTCCCTTTAGGAGGTATCTGTCTTCTTTTGTACTCTTAGATGTCTAGTCTGGATAGCCCTAAACCTAGTATGATGGGTAGTCAGCTGTAATTTCTTTCGTACAGCTTAGAGATATCAGTATGTCTGTGTTTTTGTTTAAAGTCTTGTCCTTATTTATGAAATGTTATATTTATTTTCCTAATTTAATGTGTAAGGGTTCGCCCGACGGGTCAAGGGGAGGATGTCGGGTGCCTGCACGGCCTAGCCGAAATCCGGGTCGTGACAGTTGGTATCAGAGCCCGGTTTAGAGTCTATCCAAACTAAGACAGTGTCTAGTAGAGTCTCGCAGATCGGTACGTAGCCGTCCGTACTTATCTACGAGGGGCTATGATTGCATTTAGGAAGTTTCACTTCCTTCATATTAGATCGTGCGTCGGTCTAGGATGCAGAAGTATTTTCGTTAATTCGTTCGTGGTAATTGTGAACCCTCGTGCGACAAATCAGCAAACGGTATGAGTTAAGACGAAGTAGCCTAGCATGGGGCTAGAGCTACTCAAGCCCAGAGAGTGGTTGATCGTGCTGACAATCTAGTTTCGCAGGCCCCAGATGTACGAGCTTGCGATGGGCAAGGGAGCAGGGCCTTGTGGTTCCCTTGGCTCTCTACAATGGTTTTACGAGGATCTTGGCGACGCAGATACCGCAAGAACCTATTATTCACTAGGCAGCTTATCAGGTTGCCATTGATGCAGATGTTCGCTCTCAGGGAGCTCCTATTCCGTTTCTTAATATTGCCGCAGTAAAGTATGTTCCGAAGGCAACATGTGTTGTGCCTCTAGTTATTCTGGCTGGTTAGATAGCCCGAGTAATGGCTCGGTCAGAGTATCTGAAAAGGCTGTATTATTTTACCAAATTGAACCTTCCGATATTCTTAAGCCATGCATCATATAATCCCAGTGTAAATTTTTAAAATAAAATGATGTCAGCGTATCCTTCAGGGTCTTGATTATATCGAGCGGTATGGTGTTGATTATTCTTCTTTCCAGTTTCAGGGTCCAGCCTTGAATTGGTGGGCCGCTCTCTTATTAGTTAACTTGGTTCGATTTTAAGTCTAGATTCGTGGAAAAGTTCCTTTCGAGTAGCAAGCGAGATAAAAAGTGTTGCTAGTTTGAGTGGAATGGACAGGGTAGCCTGTCGGTTAGCCTGTTGGTGTTTCAGAATATGAGATTGAATTCTATAGAATAGCTGAATATGCATTAGAACTAGTCCATGAGCCTTTCGAGAGATACAAAGATTTATTGATGAGCCTTTCGAGAGCAGAAACGACCTCGATTAGTCGTTTCGGAAGTTAGGACTCCGATTAGCGTACTGATAATTTTAAAATATTCGTAAGGTCCATTGAGACTTATCTGTAAAATTTGAGCTAAATCAGGCCTCGTTTGGTAGGCATCGGAAGAAGGTTTCAATTTTTATTGTCGATAAATATTAAAAAGAGATTTTTGAGCTCGGTTTTGGTGAATGAGCTCCGATTCAAAATCCGAAAGCGCCGTTAGGTTCGTATGATTATTTGTGACTTTTGTGAACTTTTGAAAGTGAATTTTGATTTTGTTCGGCTAGTTTCCGCTAAAATGCCGAAAGTTAAATAATTTGACTTTTTTTCATTTAAATTCGCATCTTGAGTTGCGGGAACCCGATTTGAGATCCGCCTTAGCGAGTATGCTATATATATTTTTTATAACTGGTATGCAAAAGTTAGAATTATTTCGAATATCGTAGAGTTCCATTTTAATTTTCATCACGAAAAAAAAAAAGAAAATAAAAAAATGAAAAAGGAAAAAGACGAAATGAAAGAAAGAGAAAGATGTGGTGGTGGGCATACATATGCTACTTAGCATATATGCTAAGTAAAAAAATAGAAACCAAAAACGATTCAGAAGCAGACAAAGAGAAAACACGCAGAAATGGAAAAAATACCAGAAAATGAGAAAAGAGCCGGAAAAAGATAGAATTTTTACCCTGAAACATTCAGGTAATGATCTTAATATATTATTTGAGTTTATTACGTGTGTTTAAATATATTTTGACAGTAAAAATGGAGATATTAGGCATCATTTTAATAAGTTCAACTGATAGTTTAAAGGGTCAATTGGACCACGATAATGGAATTGATTATATATTCGTACTCAATGAGTTATGGGCAACATATAGATGTAATTTATTTAGGGTTTGGTTATTTTTAAACCCTATAAATAGGCCTGGCCTGTGTACTGCGTATGCGAATAGGGTATCAGTTTCCTACCTGGATTGTTCTAAGATGTGAGGAATGAAGCCTTTAGCCTTATTTGATATCGTTTTGTGCTTATTGCATACAACAGGACCGTTTGGCAGTGAATCCAAAGGACAAAGCGGTTGTTGAGTAATTGTACTAACTTTGTAACAAGGAAAGTGTTTATATCCATTTCTTTGGAGGCACCTGGCCTCGTGAATTTTCTACCATGTGTTCCTTACGTGTGTAGCTGCCGATAGGCGTACTCATTGCGCTTTAGCTTTGGATTTATATTGTATATTATACGTTATGTCCTGTTGTTGGTATTGCATTGAGGATTTGAGTATTGTACTCTGGCTGTGAGTTGGCATCTACTTCCCGGATGTCGATGAGAGTCCCGCGCCGGTGAAGGATTATTATTGCATCACATTGCATTCATATGCATTATATGACATTCATATGCATTACATTGCATATCATTGGGTGCAGGAGTATTCCGCCCCAAGAGCAGGAAGATTCCGCTCCATTGTATCATATTGAGGGTAGGAGGATTCTGCCCCAGGAGCAGGAGTATTCCGCTCTTATGCCAGATATTGAGTACAGGAGTATTCCGCCTCAGCTTTACATTATATCTGGTGCAGGAGTATTCCGCCCCAGGAGAGTGCAGGAGTATTCCGCCTCTGGTTTATATTATATCGGGTGCAAGAGTATTCTGCCCTAGGAGCAGGAGTATTCCGCTCCAGTTGGTTATCAGATTGGATTCCCCTCGAATGCAGGGGTATTCCGCTTCGAGATGGGATTACGGGCACATGTGACTCTTTGCATCATCTTTCATTTCTTCTCATCTTAGGGCAAAAGGCTTCATTCCCCACATCTTAGGGCAATCCGGTTAGGAACCTGATACCCTATTCGCATACGCTATACGCAGGTCAGGCATTGTAAAGGGTTTAAGGTCACACAACCAAACCCTAAATAAATTACATTTATATGTTGCCCATAACTCACTGAGTATGTATATATAATTAATTCCATTATTGGGGTTCAATTGACCCTTTAACTATCAATTGAACTTATTAAAACGATATCAAATATTCCAAGTTTTACCATTAAAATATATTCAAACACACGTAATAAACTCAAATAATGCATTAAGATCATTACCTGAATGTTTCGGGGTAAAAATTCTATTATTTTCCCGGCACTTTTCTCATTTTCTGGCATTTTTTTTACCTCACTGTGCTTTTCTCTTCTCTGTTTCTGTTTTTTCCATATCTAAATTTAGCTAAGGACCACCGTTTTGTTTTTTTTTTTTTTCATTTATTTTATTTTCTTTTCTTTTCTATTCTCGATGAAAATTAAAACGGTAACCTATGATATTCGAAATAATTTCAAATTTTGCATACAAGTTATACAAAATATATGCAACATACTTGCGAAGGCGGATCTCAAATCGGACTGCCGAAACTCAATATGCAAATTAAATGAAAAAGAAGTCAAATTAGTTAACTTTCGGCATTTTAGCGGAAACTAGCCGAACAACCTCGAAATTCATTTTCGAAAAATTAAAAAAGTCAAAAATAATCATACAAACCTATAGGTGCTTTCGAATTTCGGATCGGAGCTCATTCGCCAAAACCGAGCTCGAAAATCTCTTTTTAATATTTATCGACAATAAAAATGAAACCTTCTTCCGATGCCTACCAAACGAGGTCTGATTTAGCTCAAATTTTACGGACAGGTCCTAATGGACTTTACGAATATTTTAAAATTATCGGCACGCCAATCGGAGTCCTAACTTTCGAAACGACTAACCGAGGTCGTTTCAGATACCCTATTTGCATACGCAATACGCAGGTCAGGCCTATGTACAGGGTTCAAAGTCCCATAATCAAATCCTAAATAAATTATATTTATATGTTGCCCATAACTCACTGAGTAGGAATATATAATCATTTCCATCATCGGGGTCTAATTGATCCTTTAAACTATCAATTTAAATCATTAGGGCGATGTCTAATATCCCTATTTTCACCGTAAAAATATATTCAAACACACGTAATAAGCTAAGTTAATGAGGTAACATCATTACCTGGAGATTTGGGGTAGAAATTCTACTATTTTTCCACCTCTTTTTCCCTTTTTTCCTCTTTCTTTTCTAACTTTTCTTTTCTCTGTTTTGTTCGAATGTTTCTATTTCTATATTGACATGCTGCTGCTGCTAAGAGATTTAATCCCTTAGCTAACCGACCTTACAATTTTTTTTAATTATTATTATTATTATTATTATTATTATTATTATTATTATTATTATTATTATTATTATTATTATTATTATTATTATTATTATTATTATTATTTTTAATAAATTCTCTACGACGATTAAAATTAAAATGGAACCCTAGAGAAGTCGAAATGATCCCAAATTTTTCAAGTAAGTTATATAAAATATATGTAACATACTCGCTAATACAAATTTCAAATCGGACTCCCAAAACTCCAGATACGAATTAAAAGGAAAAAGGACCAAATTATTAATTCTTTCGGAACTTTAGCCGAAATTAATCGAAAAACCTCGAAACTCACTTCAAAACTTCACATATATCATAAATGACCATACGAACCTAGCATGCTTTCAGATTTTGAATCGGAGCTCATTCGCCTAAACTGTGCTCGAAAACCATTTTTTTACGATTTATCGTTAACGAAAACTGAAACCTTCTTCCGATGCCTACCAAACGAGGTGTAATTTAGCTCAAATTTTACAAACAAGTCGGGATGGTCCTTATAAAGCTTTTAAAATTGACGGCACGTCAATCGGGGTCTTAATTCCCGAAACGACTACTTAAGGTCGTTTCAGGTATGCACGAAGTATCTAAGGATCCAGTCTCCTTTAGAGTTTCTGATGACACCTCTAATTCCCTCTATACCCTTTTTTTCTGCCCCATCAATGTTAAGCTTTAGCATCTTATCAGGAGAAGGGTGCTATTTAATATAAAGTTTAAGAAGAGAGGTAGTGGGAGGGTGTTGAATTGCAATCAAATTGTACTCCATTGTTCTAGAATGTGTAAGTTTAAGGATGCATCATTTGAAAAATTATTATGATGGTTATTGTTATGGTTAATCCAAATGTGCCATAGAAGAAATGGGTAGAGGTTCTTCTAGTCATAGTGGTGTTGAACAATCTTGGCACTAGATTTCCTAACTATGTCTAGCCAGTGATCATTTTGATTGATAACATTTGAAGTATCGATTCCAAGTTCTTTCGAAATGTTGGTGACATGAGTAAAATTAAGAAATATGTGAATAATAGTTTCATCTTTTGTAGAGCATGAAGGACACTTAGTGTTGATATTGATTCCAATATGGTGGAGATAGCTTCTAGTGAGGAGTCTATCATTAATAGCATAATCAAAGAAAATATTTTATTTTATTTAAAGTTTGAAGTTTTCAGATCTAAGATAAGTCCTTAGTTGGAGAAAGAGTATTGCCATCAATAAGGTGTCTAGTAGATTTGGTTATGAAGCATCCATTTTTAGTGAGTTTCCACCTTATTTCATCTTTGTCTTGAGGGTAGTTTGGTAGATGAGTGGAGGTAATTTTTATCTTTCAATTCAAGTGGGAAGCAAAAGGATATATTTTCTAAGTTCCAAGTCCCTCGATCGTTCAAAGACATGAGGGTAAGGTTTTCCTCATTTTTGTTTAGAGGGCCTTGAATGTCATGGTATCCCAATTGATAAGGTGATGTTTTGATTTCTCAGGTGTAGATTCCCATATAAAGTCTTTTAGAGTTTTATCAATAATATTACAGACTTTCTTTAGGATTTTATGGTATTGCATGATATAATTTGGAAGGGAATTCAAGGTAGCCTTGGCTAATGTTGCACGGCCAGCTAGATTTAGGTATTTAGTTTTCCAACTTGCCAGCCTATTTTTCATATTATCAATAATGAATTAGAAGTCCGTTGGCTTTGGAACTTTGTCAATGATTGGAAAGCCTAGGTATTTATCAAATTTATTACTTTGTTTGATATTGAAATCTTTAGACAAGATATCTCTAGTTATTTGGTCACAATTATTGCAGAATATATTTCTAGATTTTGAGTAGTCGATTTTTTTCGTCTAGATTGTTTACAGAAGGAGGATAAGGTATTACTTATGGCTTCACAATTTCTATTGTTGGCACGGCAAAAAAAGTGAGGTCATCTGCATAGAAAATATGGGATAGAGCTAGACCATTTCTAGACACCTTAATGGCATCCCAATTACTATCTAGGATTCACAATTTATGGATCTGTCAAGCATTTCGAGGCATAAAAGGAAGAGATAAGGGGAAAAGGGGTCACCTTGCCTTATGCCTCTCGTGGGTTTGAAACAGTTAGTTTTTTCTAACATTTACAAGAATGGCAATGGAAGAGGTGGAGATGCAAGACATGATGAGTGAAATTATATTGTTTGGGAATATGACGTAATGAAAAATTTTATATATGAAGGACCATTCGAGTCTGTCAAAAGCTTTTTCCAGGTCGATCTTGATAAGTATATTAGCAATGACACCCTTTTTCCTTTTGAAATTTTTAATCACTTCCTAAATTATGATAGCACTGTTCGAATTTTCCCCTATTTTTAAAGAAAACTGCTCTGACAAGAGCTAGTTATATTGTTAAGATAGGGTTTTATATGGTTCGCAATTACTTTGGTAATTGTCTTCTAAATGGTATTACAAAGACATATGGGTCTAAAGTTCTTAATATCATAAGCATTATCAAATTTAGGAATTAAGCAAAGGTAAGTTTCATTTATATTTTCAGGCATTTTACAACTTCTAAAGACCTCATGACATTGAAGTAAAAAAGATTTACCTACTATTTTCCAATATTGGGTGAAAAAGAAAGAATGAACCCCGTCTGGGCCAGGAGATTTAAAAGGTTTAAAGGAGGTTAGAGCATTAAAAATTTCAGCATCCTTAATGGGGTCTCCAAGAGTAGTAATGGCACGAGGCAAAGAATTGTCATTTGAAAGTACATGAGTTTTGTACAAAATTATGTGATCAGTTTCAAAAAGATTTGTAAAATAATTTAGCACATGTTTTTCAATTTCAGTTTGGGTGAAAATAAGGTTCCCTCTATCATCTTTGATGAAGAAAATCTTATGTGTTCATTGATTGTTTAGGATAGTGGTGTGAAAGAAGCTTGTGTTAGCATCTCCATCCATTAACCAATTTATACAGACTTTCATTTTTCAAAAATTCTCCTCATTCTTAAGAATCATGTTATATTCAAATTGGAGGTTTTTGTCTAGCTCTTGTAAGAAAGTACTAGTTGAAAATTTAGGAGAATTTTGGATTCCTTGCAGTCTGGCAAGAATGTATTTTTTCTATTTAAAAATATTTCCAAAATGATTTAAATTCCATTCATTGACTTTATGTTGGAAAATTCTAACATTATAAGATTTGGGTGATTACACCATATCTTTTCAAAACGAAAAAGCTTTTTGAAAATTATATCATGAGGTATATTAAATTGCACTAAGAGAGGGGAGTGATCTGAGTGTGTGCGAAGTAAATGTGTTGCAAGTTCATCAGGAAATACCTTGATCCAATTTTCATTTGCAAAACACCTATCCAAACGTTCTAAAATTAGATGACCATTTGCCAGCTTATTTGTCCTAAGTATATTTCCCACTCTTATAGCCAATATACTGTAGATTACATTCGTTCAAGCAATTTCGAAACATAGAGCTACGGGTGGTGTTCAAAGGTCGACCACTGCATTTAACATTAGCAGTTATGATTTCATTAAAATCTTTGCTTAACAACCAAGGCATACGATAAGTTTTGTTAATATGTAACAGATTTTTCCATAGAGCTAAACATTCAGATTAATTGTTACTTGCATAATTGCAGAAAATAAGAAAGTATAGGCATTTTGGATTACCTTTACCATGGTATGGATTTCCTGTCTACTCATATAGACGTCTTCCACAGAAACAATTCTATTTTTCCATAGAATCACAATTCTACCTGAATGAGCATTTAATGGTGCTTGCACCAGTCTATTAAATTTAAATTCGTCTGTCATTCTAGCATGGTCAGTCATATGTGTTTCAAGAAGAATTACCCTGCAAGGGTGATGATAATCAAGTGCAATCCTAAAGTTACGTCTAAAATTATCATTATTTGCTCCCCTAACCTTCCAAATCATAAAATAGTTAGCCCTATTCATTGGTGCATTTTGGTTCAGAAGTGGGTTTACTTGATTTTCCTGTGGAGGATTCACAAAAGCCCTCAGTGTAGGGTTCATAATCATCGCCACTTTTTTGGTTCACTGGGTATCTTAAGTTGAGTGAGCATTTGAATAGATTGTTTGGACAAAAGAGAACAAACTTTTTTTCTATTGTTTGTTTGAACAACATGATCTCTCAGAGGCTTGAGCATATGGCCTACTAGTCTTCTGATATTTCATTTTGGGCTTGATCTTGTTGTTGCATTTCTATTTCTGGTTCTTGTGCACTGGGATTCACTGGATGAGGTGGTGGAGCTTGTTGTAGTGGTTCCTCTTCCACGTCCTCTTCATCCAAGTTCATGTGTTGTTACTGCATGTTCATTGGCAGATGCTGCATGTTTAAGGGTGGTTGTGGCATATTCATTGGTGGAGGAGGCATGTTCATGGGTGGTTGCATGCAGGGGCGGATCCAGAATTTAGAAATATCGGGTGCCGTACTACTTTGAATATCGACGATTTACATTCACATGGTCTAAATAGGGTATAAATTTTGGGTTTCAGCTGGTTCATTCATTTGTTTTATTTATATAGACATATCGATAAAAAAAATTTAAATACTCTTTATAGTAACAAGTAGTATCATTTTAACGGAAAGTTCTGACAAAAAATAAACTTTCATCTTTGATTAAACAAGTAACTTAGTTAGGGATTTTTATTTTCTAGATGTCCGCAGTAAAATTATTGGAGCTATGCTCGTATCAACGAAAATACTTTTCTATTATCAATTGATAAATCATAACGAAGATACAAGAAAAATAATGCAAAGTTAAAATAGCGCCGAAATATTGAAAGAAACAAAAAAGAGCCAGCTTGATTGTTCAGTGAGTTAGGGAGCTTTTGAAAATAAAAGGACTTCTACATTTATAGAGAAAGAAGAAACAAAGTCAATCAGCATTAATAAAGAAAGAACAAAATGGAACTAATATTCACGAAGAACAATTAAAGCAAAAGAAAGAAGAATTAGAGGAGAAACCCTTGATTGTCCTAAATCTAACAATAAAAGAAATATAATTCACAACTGAGGAGATTTGAACTCGTGCTGTTTAGGTGCCAAAGCTGGAGTCTTGCCAGTAGCACCTTTCAGCCTCTTGTGTTACCAGGTGCCACTTACCGGGTGCCGTGGCACCCCCAGCTACTGAATAGACCCGCACCTGGTTGCATGTTCATAGGAGGTGGCATTTGATCTATCTGAAGAGTGAGTGGCCATGGGTAAAACGCTGGAACGTGAGGATTTTATATTTAACGTATACAGGCAGCCCAATATGAATAGGCAAGCCATTATTTCTTGTATAGTTAGTAGCATAGTTAGTGATAGTTTTAATAGTTTTTGTTTTTGTTTTGGACCGGGTACTACCACACTTATATACGGGTACGGGTCAGATATAAATACTGTTGCTAACAATAGCAACCAAAGCCCACGGAAGATATTTTTCCTAAACTCAACCATCTCTTCCTTGTTCTCTCTCTCTCTCTCTCTCTCTAATATCATATGAAAACCTAAATCTCATTAACATTTTTCTTAAATCTTAGCTAGTTGATAAATTATAAATACAATTTCTAACGTGAACGTCATAAATAGATATTTACGTGTAAAATAATAAAATAATAAAACGTATGGAGATACTTTAACGGAATAAATTTACTTACCAACTTAAGGTTAGTTGTACCGGCTAATTGATAATTGGATGCTTTCCCAAAATGAATTCAATTACGAACGACTAAAGCTGGAATGTGTAGGTTGGATTCCATGCAGGTAAGGAATTTAACATCAAGTAAGATTCTTCTTGATAGGATTTTTACGTAAATAAGGAAATTAAGATCGAGCGAGCTACTGTTAAGACTGAAGTAATAATCTCTACGCTTCAACTATGGAAGATTTTTAAGAAGATAAATGTAATAAAACTTTGAATTAAGGGGCAATTGAAAATCCATTTTTTAAAATTAAGTTACTAAACATCTAAAGATTAGAGATTAAGAGGTTATGAAAATTTGATTACTACATTTATTTAAATATTATAAGATTAAAAAGGAAACGTGGTTAGTAAAGGGGGACAACAAGCCCAACAAAAGAGTTTATCAAATAGATGTCAAACAAGTCATAAATGGAAGAAGAAACTGTAGAAAAAAGACACTATAAAAGGTGTC
Source organism: Petunia x hybrida (assembly GCA_037355625.1). Taxonomy (NCBI): domain Eukaryota; kingdom Viridiplantae; phylum Streptophyta; class Magnoliopsida; order Solanales; family Solanaceae; genus Petunia; species Petunia x hybrida. The sequence goes on from JBBBVM010000045.1 coordinate 1,407,824, forward strand.
TTGTACGGTCAGTCCCGCTTAACAAAACCTTTAAAAAAAGGAACCTAAATATTGCCTATCGGACATAAGTTCTAGCGGAATGTGTGATAAGTAAGTTTTGTGTGTGATAAGTAAATTTTGTCTATGAGATAAATGTTCGAGACATTTTAAACGTTACGGACCATGAAAATAATGTAATGTATTGCCTATGGGATTTTGATCATTGGTTTGACTTTGCTAAAAGTGAGAGTTGATCACGTGAGGGAAATGTTCGCTGTTAAATGGATTTAAAGATATCATTAGTAGGCATATATTTTTAACATTATTTATTTGATACATTTAATAATTTGAGCTCATAAGCTATTTAAAAGAGGGAGATGTTTGCTGTTAAATGGATTTTTTATGCAAGTTTTGTAGTAATTCTCAATGGTGTTTCCCCATGCGTTTTTATTTTATTTTGTAATTTCAGCTTTAACTTGAAATAAGGAATCAGAAGCTTGAAAAATATGCTTAAAAAGTTTTTCAACCTCTATTTAAAGTTTGCACTAACAAAAAGTACTCCTTTAAAGTTTAAGTTGAAAAAAGAATAGCACCAGAAATTCTCTTTTAGATCAAAGACAAATTATGTAAAAACAACAATATACCCAGTATAATTTTACAAGTGCGGTCTAAAAATGGTGAAATATATGCAGACCTAAAGACCCTCGGCTAATGATATGTAAAAAATTAGTAATAATTAAATTGTATTGTACAGGGATAGTGATTGAAACATGGCGGGGGGGGGGGGGGTGGTTTTAAGAATTAGAAATATAGGGGGTAGGGTCACTAGTTTAGTTGTTTTAATTCACGTATAAAACTAATCTACGTGTTTTTGTTTCCATATTTTGTCTCGCATAAAATAATATACAGATTCTTATGTAACTTGTACAAAGTATTTTCTATGCAAAGCTTAATAAAGCCAACCAAATGATAAACTCTCCTTATTCTAATTTATATGAACATATATCCTTTTAGATTGTTCAAATTGAAAGATGAGTATTTTTATATTTGGAAACTATTTAACTCAAATATATCAAACATCTTTTAATGAGATGATTTATGGCTAAACTAATAGGATCACTTATTTTAGACAATAATGTCTTAGTTTCTTTATTAAACACATTTTAGGACTTGAAAAAAAACACCTATGCCTTGAGGAGAAAAAAGTAATAACGTTCAAAATACTAAAAAACCATTACATTCAACCAGTACATGCTTCCGCTGACCATTACCCATAACAACCTCAAACATTTCTTCTAGCTAGCAGCTAAGTTTTAGCAACATTTCTTCTAGCAAGCATCTCACTTTAAGCATTGAAAGGTATTTTCGACTCTACCATGAACTTCCATTTTGTATGTAAGTAGTGCTAACAACTTTTTTTTAGTGTTTCTACTTCTATGGTTCATACAATATCTTGATGAGCTGAACAAATAGGTTAAAAATGTGTTGTTTGTTTAGGCATAAAGTTCATATTACTACTAAAAATCAAGAGTTTTTTGACCAAAAATTTCGGACCGAAATTCGGTCGGACCCCGCTGTCCTATTGCCGCGGTCGGACAATTCAATTAATTTATATTAAATAATTTTTTGTTAATATATCCAACCGCCATCTGACCGCAGCGGTCGGATAAAAATTAAATAATTTATTTTATTCTATCCGACCGAATCGGTCGGACAGTGAAAAATAAAAACGGGGCAAACCCCTATTTCTTTCCTCTCTCCTCATTTTATTTCATTCCAAAACCAACTCGACCCCTAATTTCTTTCTTCCCCAAATTCAATCCACCTTATTTTCCATCTCCAAATTCTTTCTTCCCCAAAGTCCCATCCACTCCATTTCTAATTTTTTATTTTTAAATTGGTAAGTTTTTTAATTTTTATCATTTTTCATTATTTCTTCAACATAAACCCTAACCCCTAAAATTTTCCTTGTGTTTTTTCTTGCAGATCTAGCCACCGGTGTTAGCTGCCTTGCGGAGCTCCAGCGGAGCAGATTTTTCAGGTTTTCTTTTTTCTGTTAATTATACTACTTGCTATTTGATGGCGAACAAGTTGGTATATGATTATACGTATAGTGTTGTTTTTTTGTTTGGAAAAAGTTTGAACTAGCTTGGCATTTTAAACATTTGTTTCTTGTTCATTTACAAGTTGCAATTTAGTTGGTATTGTAAAAGTTGGAGTGATACTTGTGGAGTGATTTAAGAAGTGGTTGTTACGTTGTTCAAAAAGATGAAATCTTGCAAGAATGGGTTATTGAATGCAAATTTAGAAGAGGATAAATTGGAAAGTAATAAAGTAAAATCTTGTAGTGAGAAAGTTGGTATTCCATGGAGAAGTGTGAATTTGAATGGCTTGTTGTTGTTGTTAGTGTTGATGAATGTTATTAATTGGCTCCTTTAGTAGTGTTGTTGTTGTTGTTGTTGTTGATGAATGTTGTTAATGAGCTCCTTTACTAGTGTTGTTGTTGTGTTGTTGTTGTTGTTGTTGTTGAATATTGTTAATGATATGTAGTAGTATTCTTATTGTTTTTTGCTTTGAGAAAGAATTGTTGGTGTATATAGTGTAGTTTGGTAGTTAGATTCTTTGAGGCATTTCATCAAACAAGTGGTGAACAACAAAGACATAGTAGGAGCTAGACAATAGTTAGACATGCTCTAGTCTAGTGAATAAAAAATAAATATTAGGCCTAGACGAATTCAAAAATTGAAAATCATTAAGTATGACAATTTTAAGATTATTTTCTTTATGGGTAATAAGTAATATGAATGTTTTATGTTGTTACTAGTAATGTATGAATTATTTATGTGCCTTTATGTTTAGGATTTAAAGTAAGTGTATGGAAGATTTAATAGGCTTATTATTAAAATGTTTGTATATTATAGTATAATGAACTGTTTGAAAGACTGTTTTATGGCTATATATTGCTTTTTAGCAGGGCATGCATCAGTTTTTAATAATTTATTTTGAAGGTTTTACCCAGTTTTCCGACCGAATCGTCGGACACATCATTAAAAAATTCCAAAAATTCAACTGTCCGACCGATTCGTCGAAAATCGGTCGGACACGTCATTAAAAAAATTTAGAAATTCAATTGCCCGACTGAACAAAAGAATAAAAATTATTCCAGAAATTCAAGTGTCCGACCGGTTCAAGAAATATTTTTTCAGAAATTCACCTAGGCGACCGTTGTCCGACCATTCTTCGGTCGATATATCCGACCGAGTCGGTCGGATGCCTTTATGCGACCAACCATTTTCCGACCGTTTGATTTGGTCGGATATCTGTCTGCTAGCCGACCGATGTCCGGCCAAATAGGCGGTCGGAAAATACATTATTTATAGTATTGTATTTTGTGATTTGAAAAATAGCATTAAGTTGATATTTACTAGTTAAAAAGATTGAAATATGTGTTTATCATTTTTATATGTAAAACTGTTGCTCCCAAACGCACACGCAAGTATACGTGGTTGACAAGTAATAAAGTAGTGAGTCGAGTATCATTCCCACGAGGGCTATTGTTCAGACTGAGTCTTAACAAACAATTTTCTAAAAACTATTCAGCGATCTTTTTCAATGGTGGTTGTGAAATTCACTGACTAAAGGAAATAATTAAAAACAAGTAACTGAAGTCAAGTAATAGAGAGCAAATTATGAGTTGTTATCAATAAAAGAGAAACGGTCCAAAGTCAGAGCTACAAACAATCCAGTTGAGTTTTCCAGTTGATTCTACTTCTTGATTTTCTAGATTGCTAACTAACAGGTTAATTATATTCGTGAAAACCTGTGGATTCTTCACGAGTCTATGCAAGCTACTCTAATGCCTATACGTCTATGTAGTTAAATCACATGCATGCATTAAAGAACTCTGTATTTAGCTAAGCAAGGCGAATAGGTATATGTCTATCCTACCCGCAAATCGATACCCTGATGCCCAGGTTCACAATCAAGCCCTATTCTTTCTTATATGCGTTCACAAGTCCCTTTGTTGAGTTCAACTTATAAACCGTAGATAGTGTTTAATTATCAGGCCCCCTAATAACCAAACATTTAGGCTCAAGAAAGAATAAACAATCTGTTATGCTAAATCAATACGAAGAAATCAACTTTCAAACATCAACCTTCATGTATTTGCTCTAAACCTATGCTCTAACCCTAGAACGATAGGTTTAGCTACTCATATTCATAATAACAACACAAGAATTCATGGAAAAAATATGAAAGATTGTAATAGATGAAGTACAGGAATTAAACCCTTGGTTCAATATGTTAGGAACTCCAAAACTTGCTCCAAAAATCGACCTCCTCTACAGAACCGAAATTATAAGCTATTTATAGTGTTTACAAAGTCTTCCCATAAGTTAATCCCAAGCCTAAACTTAGTTGGAAAAGTTGGGGTCGCTGAACTAAAAGCCACAGGGCAAGTGCCGCATGGCTCATGGCTTTTGGATGTCATGCGCCATAGCCCACGCGTCCCATGGCTCATGGCTTTCCAAAGCCTGAAGTTGTGACAGATCCATAGCTCGCTCCATAGCTTTGCCTTTTAATGCCATATTGCACAACTAGCTAAGTTCATCAACTCTTGCTCGATTATATCCATCTTCACTCCATTTGCACTCGTATTTATCCAAATCATTCCTAAAATAACAGACACAATAAGTGAGCGCAACAATCACAATTATTTCGTGCAATGGGCGAATAACGTATCAAAATGTGAGGAAATATTAAGGTAAAATAGGCAAATATTGCCAAACATCACCACCCCTCACTTAGACCATTGCTCGCCCTCGAGCAATCACCAAAAACAACTTCCCAACTAAACCAACACTTGATAGAATAGGTCTACCGACCATTAACAAGAGCATAAATACATACCATGTGACCCACAACATGCCAAAAATTCACCAAGTTTTTAAACACTAGAACGACCAACTCAAGACATCTCAATCTAAAAAACCGACTCAATGAAACCAAGCTTTCACAAAAATCACACACATTTACTCAACCAAGAAGTCAATAACTTCACCTATCTCGCGCAAACCATGTGCCCTCACCAACATCTAGAGAGCATCCCAAATATCACACAAAGAATAAATTTCAAGAATTGATGAGGGACATAATATAGAAAAAATTCACTCGCTCTCAAAAAGAAGTTCACGTGCCACACACAACGTACCATAGGCTTGCCCATAGTGTAGGACTCTACTAATGTAAGCTCACTCCAATCGGGATTAACTAGGACTTTAAGGGTTGTAATGTAGGCTAGAGGATGGGTAGGATAAATATGGATAAATAGTGACTACCTCTCTAAGCACTGTAATACAACAATTTAATTTTTATTTTCACCATTCTTCTCAAAACCAACCAAGCAACCGCCCAAACATACACAAGAAGTTCCCTCTCAATTTTAAGCAATTTGCAACTTTACTTTTTGCAGAACACTAGCAAGGATTTAGATTTTTCTTTCTTTAATTTTATTTATTTTCCTCTTTTCGTTTTTCATTTTTTTTCTTTTCAATATTTTTCTCAACCTTGCCAATGATTCTTTTTCAAAATGCACTATATTTTTTTCTTTCATTGGTTCCACTCAAAAGCCATCCAGTTTCTCCAACCACAACTCCACAAACATCAAATATTTCAATTAAAGTGCTCTAAGGAGTACAGGTTCAAAAGGAAGATAATTAAGAAAAAAAAGGATAAGGCTTGAAATGTGGGTGCAACCAAAAAGGTCAAAAGGCTCAAAAGGGATTAATAAGGATAATATTAAAGGCTAATCAAGGGTAAAAGGGCTTAAGAAACGCCTGTATCATCTCCCGACTAGAGCAAACCTAGGATTTCGCTTTGAACACACACGGGGCAAGTTCTAGACATCAATATGCAAGCACATAACATAAGAAGGGATACCTCACATCGCACATGGCACATAGTTCACTCAAGACGGTTTCATTCCAACTCTCGGTTCAAGCAAATAAGGTGCAACTCTGAAAATTTAAATACTAAGGCACAATGGTTCACAAAAGGTCAAGTAGTTTAACCTAAGCGTATCAAGAAGGTTATTCAAAAATTATAATAGGCAGCGGAACACACAAAAACTAGGACGTGGCATTCTTCGTGCACGACAATGGCCTGTGGCTTACTTTAGGTAATGATCAATTCGAATTTCACCTAAAAGCCTTCAATTTTAATCATTTAGATCATCAACTAGTTCAAGTTATGCCTACTAATCTGTTTTGCTATTCAGACTTCACAAAACTTGGACTTTTATTCATTGTGTCATTTTGTCGAATAGGTTGTGGGCATTGCTTGTTAGCTATTGTTTCACCAGTTTGTAGATGGGAAGAACGCTCCCAAATTTTAGGGGAGCTCGCTTACAGATTCAAGTACAGCCCAACAATGATTTACAGTTTTTATACATTCAAAGCAATGCTTCAATCGGTGCACATACACCATAAGGAAACCGTGACTAAGGGGAAGGGACGAAGGGAATGTTGTGGGGGACACCAAGAATTGTGGTAAGAGAACAAGAGGAAGAGAAACATACCCGATCAGTTGCAAATCAATGGAAAAGATGGATGTTGAATTGATTGCAGAGAAAGCTTGTATTACGCCTTGGGTAATTTTTCTCTGTTTGTTTCATTAAAAACTGGGGAGAAGGGAATGGGTAAGCTGATGTTTTAATGTTTTAGATTTGCGGGTTAACGGGTCGAAACTGGGTCGACCCGCCAAATTTTTTGAACTTACTTGAGCTGGAATACGAAAAGCGATGCGGGCAATCAACGTACAAAATTCTGAATTGTCTGATTAACTCTGCGCTATAGGGAACACGACGCTGTTGCTGCAGCTTTCCTGCTTGTTCCTGGAGTTTTTGATGCACGTTATAGACCATGCAACGCATGGCTATAGCTTTTCAAAATTTGTGCAATCTGTTTGAGTCCCCGCTATGGCTTAAGCGACGCGCTTGCTATGGCTTTTTTATTTTGGCTGAAATTTTTGCTACACACCATGAGCCAAGCGACGCACACTAATAGCTTTTCAAAATCTGTGTTCACTGTTTCATTCAAAGCCATGGCGTATGCGACGCGTCTGGCATGACTTTTCTGATTTTTGGTTTGCTTCCATTCCAAGCTATGAGCCAAGCGATGCTTTGAACTTAGCTCACCTTCTGAAAGTCCCAAGCCCTACACAAACAACAAGAAACTATGTAATGCTAAAAAAGTAAAAACGACTAAAACAATAAAAAATTGGGTTGCCTCCCAATAAGTGCTTGATTTAATGTCGCGGCATGACTCTTTTTGTATTTTCCTTTTCTATGTTTTTTTAATTATTATTTTTACATTTACATACAATGCTAGGGTTGCCTCCCGACAAGCGCCTTAGTTAACGTCGTGGCACGACAACACTTTTAAGCTCACTTCCAGCATTTAAGTCTCCTCTTCTAACGACGAACTTTTGTCTTCTTCCTTCCTTTAGGTGAATTTTCCTTCAACTTGTCAATTATTGTGTCGTGGTCACTTTATTCTAAATTCTGCTCAAACACCTCTTTCGGTTTAGTTTCATGTTCTCATCTGACACATTCTATCAAAGAACACTCTTCAAACTTAGCCATATGATCCTTTTCATTATAAACCTTGAAAGTAACCTTTTCTCCATGCGCTCTCACAGTTATCTCCCCAAGTTCCATGTCAATAATTTCCTTCGATGTGATTAAGAATGGTCTTTCCAAAATTATTGGAGCTTTTTGGTCCTCTTCATAGTCTAGAATAATAAAATCAGCAGAGAACATGAACTTCCCAATTCTAATCAACACATCCTTCACCTTACCATCGGGGCAAGTGAGTGATCCATCCGCCATCTTAAGAGTAATTGAAGTAGGCTTGATTTCTCCTAGGCCTAACCTTTTATACACAAACAGAGGCATGAGATTTATGTTGGCCCCCAGATCACACAGTGCACCAGAAATATTATGACCACAAATATTGCAAGGAATAGTAAACCTCCAAGGATCTTGAAGTTTTGGAGGTAATTTACTCAGGATTATACTACACTCCTCCGTCAACTCGATTATCAATCTCTTGTGGTTTTCTCTTCTTAACTAGAATCTCTTTTACGAACTTGACAAATGACGGCATCAATTCAAACACTTCAGTCAAAGGAATGTTAACCTGAAGCTCTTTCATCATACATACAAATTTTTGAAATCGAGCCATATCCTTTGATGGTTGAAGTCTCTGTGGGAATGGTGGGGGTGGTAGAGGTGCCTCCTTTTTCTCTTCTTTCTTCTTTACTTTCTCCATTTTTTCTACTTCCGCTGCTTTAAGTTGCTCCTTCTCCTCAGTTTTAGCCATCAACTCTTCACTTTTAACTAGAGTTATAGCAAGACAGTGCTCAACTCCCTTCAGATTTGGATTCGATTCAACATTACCAGGAAGTGCTCCATGTGGTCTAGAATTTAGTGCTCTAGCTAACAGCCCCATTTGGCGTTCAAGGTCTTTTTGAGCAATAGTAAGGTCCTTTATGGCCTGTGCCTGAGCTGCATTGTCAGCTATAATTCTCTGCTGGCCTGCTAACATCTGCTTTATCAAATCTTCAACTGACTGCTGGGCTGCTGTGGTTGGGCCTGAGGATGTGAATTCTGGTAATTATTCTGAGATCTCGCATTACCTTGTGCAGCCTGGTTATCACTCCAAGAGAAACAAGGATGATTCCGTGAATTAGGATTGTAGCTATTACCAAACTGGTTCTGATTCTGTCCTTGAGACCTATTTTTATTCCGCGCATAATAAAATGACTCTGGATTGGAGGGTCAAACATCAGTAGCATGATCTTGTCCACATAACTCATAAAAACTTTGAAACTGATGCACTTGTTTAACTGATTGCACTTGTTGCTGAGTTGGTGGCAATGCTAGCTTGCTAATTTGATTAGCTATCGCATCCATCTTTGCATTCAACGCTGAAACCACATCCAATTGAAGTACTCCAGTAGCTTTTTGACTTGGAGCTCTACTATCACCATGCCAGTCAGGATTGCTCTGAGAGAATTTATCCAGTAATTCATAAATCTCATTAAAATTCAAGGCCAAGACTTGGCCTCCAGTAGCAACATCCATCACGATCTTGGTATGAGCATTCAAACCTTCCACAAAAGTATGGGCCAATACCTCATTCGACTGGTTGTCGTGCGGGCAATCTCTCAACAATGACTTGAATCTTTCCTAGACTGAATACAAGGATTCTCCATCTCTTTGTCTAAAAGACATAATCTCACTCCTTATTCTAGCTGTTTTGCCAGATGGATAGAATTTAGCCAAAAATATCATAGCTAAAGCATCCCAAGTGGTGATAGACCCAGGATTTTCAGCCTTTAACCACTTCTTTGCTGCCCCAATCAATGAAAAGGGAAAGAGTATCAATCGAATATAATCAGTTGAGAACCCTGCTGGTGTGTATGTGTCACTAATCTCCAAGAAATTCTAGATATGTTGTTGCGGATCCTCGTGCAGTAATCCAGCATATTGTTCAGTCGCATGTAGCAGTTGTATCATGCCAGACTTAATCTCAAAGTGTCCAGTAATTTTAGGTTTAACTACGCTCGAGGCAACTCCCTCCAGAATGGGAAGAGCAACATCTCGCACAGCTAAAGCTCGATTTTCTGCTATTCCTACAGGTAAGAATTAAGAGAAACCTAATACCTTAAACAACACTAGAAACTTAAAACAAAAATTAAACGTGAATAGAAAATAACAAATCGTCTGAAAAGAAAACAATCAATTATTTAGTCCCCAGCAACGGCGCCAAAAACTTGTTGCTCTCAAACGCACACGCAAGTATACGTGGTCGACTAGTAATAAAGTAGTGAGTCGAGTATCGTTCCCACGAGGACTATTGTTCCGACTGAGTCCTAGCAAACAATTTCCTAAAAACTATTCAGGGATCTTTTTCGATGTTGGTTGTTAAATTTACTAACTAAAGGAAATAATTAAAAACAAGTAACTGAAGTCAAGTAATAGAGAGCAAATTATGGGTTGTTATCAATAAAAGAGAAACGGTCCAGAGTCAGAGCTACAAACAATCCAGTTGAGTTTTTCAGTTGATTCTATTTCTCGATTTCCTAGATTGCTAACTAACAGGTTAATTATATTTGTGAAAACCTGTGGATTCTTCACGAGTCTATGCAAGCTACTCTAACGCCTATATGTCTATGGAGTTAAATCACATGCATGCATTAAAGAACTCTGTATTTAGCTAAGCAAGACGAATAGATATATGTCTATCCTACCCGCAAATCGATTCCCTGATGCCCAGGTTCACAATCAAGCCCTATTCTTTCTTATGTGCGTTCACAAGTTCCCTCTACCGAGTTCAACTTATAAACCGTAGATAGTGTTCAATTATCGGGCCCTAATAACCAAACAATTAGGCTCAAGAGAGAATAAACAATCTGCTATGGTAAATCAATAGGAAGAAATCAACTTTCAAACATCAACCTTTATGTATTTGCTCTAACCCTAGAACGATAGGTTTAGCTACTCATATTCATAATAACAACTCAAGAATTTATGGAAGAAATATGAAAGATTGTAATAGATGAAGTAAAGGAATTAAACTCTTGGTTCAATGTGTTAGGAACTCCAAAACTTGCTCCAAAAATCGACCTCCTCTATAAAGCTGAAATTATAAGCTATTTATAGTGTTTATAAAGTCTTCCCATAAGTTAATCCCAAGCCTAAACTAAGTTGGAAAAGTTGGGGTCGCTGAACTAAAGCCACAGGGCAAGCGTCGCATAGCTCGTGGCTTTTGGGTATTGTGTGTTATAGCCCACGCGTCACATGACTCATGACTTTCCAAAGCCTTAAGCTATGACAGATCCATAGCTCGCTCCATAGCTTTGCCTTCTAATGTCATATCCCACAACTAGCTAAGTTCATCAACTCGTGCTCGATTATATCCATCTTCACTCCATTTGCACTCGTATTTATCTAAATCATTCCTAGAATCACAAACACAATAAGTGAGCGCAACAATCACAATTATTTCGTGCAATGTGCGAATAACGTATCAAAATGTGAGAAAATATTAAGGTAAAATAGGTAAATATTGCCAAACATCAAAAACCTTAAAGATTTTGTTACTTCTTTATAGGAAATGAGTCATCTTGTACATGCTCCCGCACCTTCACCGCAACATCTTTGTCGTTGCTGCCGCATGTCTCTTTTGGTTGTAAATGGGGAGTTCCTATATTTGGGGTAGGTTGCCTCAGTATAATTTATGGAGTTCCAACATTGTGGTCATTGCGTAAACATAAAAGTCAAATTTTCCTTGAGTTTATGTTTCTCTTAAACGTTGCTATAGAGACGGGGGTAGTAATGAGGTGTCAGTTACCTCATACTGGGGGTGTGATGCGTGGTTTTTTTACAATCGTGTCCTCGGGACTAGCTTTAATATATTTTTTATAGGATAGTGTTAAGAAGTATAGGAAAGTAGCACCATTGGGGAATCATATGAGTGCAGCTAGATATATAAGCACTTATGATTATGCATTATTTTTAAATCTACTAACTCAACTTGGTTTTCGATTGGCTGAGACGGTTTTAAGGTACACTTGTGGTGATAGTTGTGTTATTCCAAAGTGTCTTTTGGACAATAATTTCTCGGTTGTGTCTTTACTACTAGGTATAGCAACTTGGGCCAATAGGCCGTTTGAGCATTCGAAAGTAACCAGTAATTCAATAAATGTAATGTTCATTGGTGGTGGTGTTGTTGGTCAAGGAGGGGGACTGGTTAGTGGTGGTGCTGTTATTTAAGGTCAAGAAGGGGACAAAATGGTGGGGATGTTGATAATGGAGGTGTTGTTGGTCAAGGAGAGGGGCAAGGAGGTGGAAAAAATGATGGGGGTGTTGATGATGAGGGAGTGGAACATGAGCATGAGTGGCCCAAGGATAAGGCAAGTAAAGCCCCGAGCATTAGAGGCCCCCAAAATGTTTACTATATATTATTTATATTACTAGGGTTTCTTTAGAATGAACAAAATGCCAGTCATTTGTTCTAATACACTACATTGATTTTAGTTGTCAAAATCTTATTAACAGATATGAGTTTAACTTAGAGTTCTAAAATATTAAACAAATTTTTCATGAAAAACTTTGATTAAAAAAACTTTAAAAAATCTTCGAAAAAATATTTTCACATTACTAATGTAATGATTGTATTTATTTATCCATATTAAAAATAGGTTTTAAAAAAACTAATTAAAATAGTTAGTTTATCGATTTGTATTTCTATAAAATTAGGAAAAGTGAACTTTGAATTAAAATGTATATGAATGTTATTAAAAAAAATTATGATATTATATTAAGTTTGGCTTTAGGCTCGCATATTGTTGAGACGTTCCTGAACATGAGGAACATGTGGATGTTGTTGTTTATGAAATTCAAGTTGAACAAGAAAATCCAAATTTTGTTGGACAGGAAGTTGCACAAGGAAATCCAAATTTGGTTGGACAAGGAAATCTACCCGGTAGATCACCATTTGTGAACGGTATCATTGAAATTGAACAAAATCAGCGAAATGTATACTTATGTTGTTTTGCTATTTTTCTTATTAAGCACCTAATATATTTTAAATCTTTTGGTGATATTCAAATTGTAGGATTACAATTTCAATTGTTTCAATGTTTGGAGTACCACTGTTGCTAGAGTGGAAGGAGATATAACACTGAACTTGTGGGAGATAAACAGTGAAATACCGTGGGCACAAATTTGATGGTGCCTTCGGTGGACTATGTAGTCATCTATTTCTCACTGGTTGATCAGGCTAGCTATCATAATGTCATGAATACAGTGAGTTTAATTGATTTTGTTTTTTTTTTTCTATTCCTATTCTATTTTACCTTGCTACCTAAAATCTTATTTGTTTTGTAGTGGGTTCAACTTTTGAAGAACCGTGCTTCATCTGCTCGAAAATTTTTAGTAGGAATTGGACTTGGTAAGGGATGATGAAAGATGAAAAATAAACTTGTCTTTCCGGTTCTTTCTTCAAATTAAAGGTATTTATTATTTTGTAGAGGCTAGGGAAGAAAGGATCATTGACAACAATCCGGAGTTCTGTAGTTTTGCTGAGGTAATATGGCTCTTTATCAATGTTTTATTTGTTTTCTAAAAGTTGATTTAGTGTATACTTTTAAGCTTACTCGGTATATGTTTGCTAAGGGGAAAGACTTGCCAAAAAGCCTACATTGAGTGCAATATCCAGAACAGGGATCACAAACTAAAGCTTGTCAATACACTTGCAAAGCTGAAGATGTTGTGGAACTTTTAACAAGGTATTATCACGAGACAATGTAGTTATGCTGATAACTTTTTTATGACCTATTTTATTATAGTTTCCTTGTGTTTTATTCTTAGATTTTAGTGTTTGAGATGTCATATTTGTCCTGATAGTCAAAACTAAGAATATACCAAAATTGAACCAAAAAATGCTTTAAGGATAAAAAAATGAGTTAGAATTAGATGAGATGATCAATGAGAATAAGCTTCAGATTCCATGTAGTTGAAAACTTTGTTAGAGAGAATACCAAACATGTGTCGTCTTTTCTTTGGTTTACTTTTTTACATTATTTTACCTTGTGTGTATTGTATGCAACTTCGTTTTTGGCTAGAGGTTTGGTCAGCCCCCTCCTTGTATTTTGTCTATTATCAATAATCGCATAATGCATATTGGGAAAAAATGAAGTTTGTTCTCTGTGATCATCTCATTTGGTCTAACTTAATTTCCAAATGATTATGTTTAACTTTCTTGTATTACGTACTAGATTTTAGTGTTTGAGATGTCCATCTTTTTTCTGTTAAAAGTGAGTCAAAACTAAGCATATAGCTAAGCAAAAAATTATTTTTTCATGGTCTAGGTTACACATAAGAAGTAAATCAAAGTGAATAAACATGAAGCATCAGTAACTAGAAAGGTTTTTTTGCTTTTCATCTTCAATGATCGACTCCTTTGTGTCTCAACTCTTTTGTTTCTAATTACCTCTTCATATCTACTTTAAAGTATTGATGAGTTGGTAACATGTTTCAACTAAGTCATGGGATTGATTGAGAGATCATGGTGGTTCAAATATCAAGAGGAGTTAGTTGAGAACTGGTTTTGGATTGGCAAAGGCCATTACCAAGTGTTCATTTCTCGTTCTAACCCCACCAATTCCTGCTTTTCGTTGCTTGCTCATAGACTTCATATTCCAAGAATGGAATTGAAAACTTTTGTGATAATCTGAGCAACTGCTATTGACACTAGAAGGGGTTGAATAGTGTCTACCAATTTTTGTGAGAACCAGATTCTTTTCGTCAAGAACCTCGTTCTTGATTTAATAGTTTTCCTCTGCAAACACCACAACACACACAAATAGTAAACTCAAGGAACACTGTGTTTTTACGTGGAAAACTCCTTGCTCAAGGCAGAAAAACCACGACCGATATTTTGAGATTTTCGAACCAATCCACTAACACAAAGAGCAAGTTTTAGATTACAAAACTCAGTAACTAAGTGGCTACACTCTAGACCCTAATCACTCAACAAAGCTAAACTCTAGCTTTACAAAGTAATCTCTCAAAAGTTCACCTAATACAGTCGCTTCTAACATAAGTAGATAGGTAACAACAATGATAGTATAAAATAAGACAACTTACAAATCAAGAACCTAGACAGAATATCTAGACTTCACTAATTTGACTCCAACAGTTGTCTTCTTCAGTTAAGTCACGTTGAAAGTTGTTGGATTACCTGTGTATGCACTCAACTCTCTGTTTGCGAATAACTGAGTTTCGGCTGCATCAACTACTTGCTTTTATATGGGCTTCAGAACCCTAGTTGAGTTCCACGAGGAAACCTTGTAATTATAGCAAGACAGGATTTCCTGTGACTCTTTCCTTGTTCAGTTCCAACTCGTATTCGTACTTCGAAGACACAGCCACGGCACAACCACTTTTAGCTGACTAGCATGCATACTCGTACACGCGCCACTTTTCCTAGTTTTGCAAGGATTTACAACCCTCGATCTTTTCGATCAGTCGTGCCCTTCTATACAAGAACCAAGTTCTCCTCCAAAACCATTAGGTCCTTCTCTTTGTGAATCTTCAAAACATTTACCGCAGCAAATTTTTCCTTTTTGATAGAGACAAACAAATATGCTAAGGAACCTGAATAGACAAAGCACAACCACTTTTAGCTGACTAGGATGCATACTCGTACACGCGCCACTTTTCCTAGTTTTGCAAGGATTTACAACCCTCGATCTTTTCGATCAGTCGTGCCCTTCTATACAAGAACCAGTTTCTCCTCCAAAACCACTAGGTCCTTCTCGTTTGTCAATCTTCAAAATATTTAACACAACAAATTTCCCCTTTTTGATGATGACAAACAAAATGTGCTAAGGAACCCGAATAGACAAAATTTACCAAGAACACAAAAACAAAAAAATACATTAAAACAGATGAGTTAGGTCACAAACACCCCAACATTTCCTTTCTTCCCCCTTTTGGCATCATCGAAAAGATTCAAAATCCTGCAAGAACAAGTTAGTACCATCCAGTCTAGAGCACAAGGCAATCATGTCAACCGAAACCAAATACACAAGAATAAGGCTAAGGGCCCAATTAGAACCATATATATTAAGAACAAACCTAATTCAAGCAAAAGAAATTTAAAACCAGTTATCCCGGGCTTGACTACCACACAGCCCAATTAAATACAAAACTTTAAAAGATTGTCTTAAAACACAAATCAAGGAAGGACACATGGAGAGATAAAGGAGGGATTTTGACAAGGACAGGTAGGAAAGCAGGTAGGACTCAGGTCTTCAAGTTGAAGTGCCTGACAAGTGCCTCAATATTCTTAGTATTCTTGGCACTTTTCATCACCAGCTCGGCCTCATACTTGTGGCACTCGATCTTCAAGCGATCAATTTCTTGATCCTTCAATTCCAGCTTCTTCTGCAATTCAGCATTTTCTACATTCTCTTCTAGAACATGCTGCTCCAGTTCCTTTACTGCTGCAATTGCTTCATCTGGTCCAAAGTCCACGCTTTCCTCCGGCTGCTCTTGCTTGACCTGCACTGGTCTCTTGGAAGCTCTCTTTTCTTTGAAGAAATCACAATTTTTCAACATATTTACACCAAACATCTGGTGAATGGTTAGCTTCTTTCTGGCTTCTAAAGGTACCCCAAAGTGCTCAAGAACCTGATGTAGGATGTAGGAATGCACCAAGGAATGTGTCTTTTGATCAGTATCAGCAATCCTTTTTATGTGTCTGATGATCAGACCAGGTAGATTAATCCTTATTCCTCTGTCCAACAGATACATGTAAGTCAAGTCAAGGGCACTGGCCTCACTGTTCCTTTCCCCCCCAGGCAAATGAAACATATGAACAACCTCAAAAGTAACTGATGAGACAGCTCCATTTCTTTCTTATCAACTTTTCTTTCTTTTCTGAGTTTTGTCTTTCCTGAGAATTTTTTCACCACACTCAGAGGTGTTACACCATCAGTCCTTTTTGGCCACTTCAACTTGATGTACCTGCGATAACCTTCAGCAGGAACCTCAAGTATTATTCCTAGCCATGTCCTTCCAAACTCTATCTCCACACCCTTGACAATTGAAAACACTCTTCTAGCAGCCACTCTACAGTTTGAGTAAAACTCCCCGATCTCCTCAGTTTACAGAACCCTGTCTTTCTTAGCAAATAGGTTTAACCAGCGTTGATCCTCCACCTTCCTTAGTAGAGGTTTCATGCTGTGCTTATGTAGGTCACTCAAGATGCTTCCAGCCAATACTTGTGCCTTCCAAAGAAGGTTTCTCTGTCAACCTCCTCATCAGTATCTTTCCGCTTTTTCTTGCTTTCTAACTCACTATCTATATCTGAATCACTGGGCTCAACAAAACTCCCTGCCTCATCACTCTTCTCCTTAGCTTCAACAACATTTTTCTCATTTTTCTTCTCCTGTTCCTCACCACTCACTTTCTTAACCTTCTTTTCAAGCTTTTTAACATTCTCTAATTGCTGCTTCAGGGCAGACCTGGTAGCCACCCTTCTAGGTGCTGTCTGAGCAGTAGGCTTATCATCACTCTCCTTCTCCTCCTGAGAGTTCTCATCACTCTCATCCACTAACCTGCTTTTGGACACAGCTTTTCCCCCTTTCAGTAGCCTTCTCCTTTTGTCCATTTTTGGTTTTTTTTCACTCATAAATACAACCTCCTCTTCTTCCTGCTCTCCCAAAAATTTCTGATCTTCTTCACCAAACTATCTTTTCACCCTCTTCTTTTTCTTTTCCTCAACTTTCTTCTCAGCCTTTTTACTTTCACCTTCTCCATCCTGAATTTCCTCATCTTTTTCCCCCTCAGAGTCAGTCCAGTTTAGTTCTGCATCCTCAGGCACTATAGGATCTGAGCAAGAACCAGGTTCTTGACTCAAATCCTTGACAGCTTCAACAAAACTGGGTCCTCCAACTACTAGACCTTCTAACACAGACATCCCATGAATTTTCTCAACAGAAGCAGCCTCCGAACTAGGTTCGTTGGCTGGGTCCTTTTAGGACTTAGCAGAATCCTCTTCTCTCAATCTTTCCAACAAATTTTCAACTATATTAACGTCCACTACTTCGTCAGTCACTAAGGGAACATGAAAACTAATCTTAGGCACAAATTTCTCCTGAACCACCTGCAAGTTCTTCCCACCAGTATTCCCCCTATCAGACATTCCACTAGGCTCTACTTTTTCTACAATTTCATCTAACCCTTTGACCATAGTTTCAGTACTCAACTTCCCAGGGCTTTTTACAGAGTCTGAAACAGTAGAACCAGTTATGGTTGAGTCATGCCTTACCTCGACCGATTTTTCATCAGAGACTGGTACTGCCGGCGTCGGAGATGAAGATTTCGCAACGACCTTCTTTGAACCCTTCTTTCCTATTTTCTTGTGAAACTTTAACCTTGCTCTGGAAATTCTCTCAGCAAGAAGAAGTTGGGGGCTTAAGTGAAGATTTTTGGATATGTGGGTCTCTGAGATCTTTGTAGGAGAGGCGGATGAAGATTGTGCTAGTGACATGGTGATTGTGGTTAGGGTTTCTGAAATAGGATTTCTAGTTTTGAATTTTAGAGAGAGATGGTGAAGTGGAGAGAAATTTTTGCAAGTGTTTTCTTTCTTTTCCTTTCGACTGTGAGAAGAACTAATGGAGAGTTGGGGTTTCTCTAGGGAATAGGTGATAATGATGGCTATGAAAAGAGATGCAGCTTTTTGAAGTTTTTGAAAATCAGGAAATGTGTAGGAATTGACCGTTACAGAGACTTACCCAATTAAGGCCTTTTTAAATAGGTGGGGTCCGGTTGAGTCTAGTAGAAGTCTAAACACAAAAGGAATTATTCCTATAATTTTGGGCGGTTACACAGACATGGAAAGGATTTCTTGATACACGTTTTTTTACAATCAATTTCAGTTATGATGCTTAACATAAATAGCTGTGTAGATGTACCTGGACATGGTTCCTCATGCTTACCTTGGCTCCTTCTAAGTACCCTGTAGGTCCTTACATTGGAACACATTAGCCTCACCTGGTGGTACTCAGTTGAACAAGTATACTTAATGAAGTACATAATTTATACTGGACAGTAACAACTATAGTTACAAACAAGTTAATGAACACTTAACTAACCAATCCTTGGGAAACAAATGTTGAGTCATCCGTGTATTTTGGTCATCCCTAACTCCAACATGTTCCTCTCAAATTGAACTTTGTTCAATGCTTTGGTAAAGATGTCAGCAATTTGGTCCTCAGTCCTGCAAGAATTCTTAGTAATCAGACCCTTTTCCACATTATCTCTAAGAAAATGATGTCTAATATCAATGTGCTTTGTTCTTTTATGTTGGACTGGGTTCTTAGCAATATTCACTGCACTTGTGTTATCACAGAAAATGGGCACAGCTCCACATTTAATTCCAAAGTCGTCCAGCTGTTGTTTGATCCATAGCAATTGTGAGCAGCATGATGCAGCTGTTACATACTCTGCTTCTGCAGTAGACAAAGCTACTGAGTTCTTCTTCTTTGTAGCCCAAGAAACTAAGTAAGGCCCAAGAAAATGTGCCATCCCTGAAGTGCTCTTCCTGTCCACCAGATGACCTGCATAATCAGCATCAGCAAAACCAGTTAATTCAAAAGTACTCCCCTTGGGTACCATAGGCATAGATCCTGACTTCCCTTCAAGTAACTTAAGATTCTCTTCACAGCTGTCAAATATGATTCTTAGGCTTGAACTGAAATCTAGCAGACAGTCCCACACTGTATACTATATCAGGTCGACTGGCTGTGAGGTAATAAAGTGAACCTATGATTTCTTTGTATTTTATCTTATTTGTAGAAGGACCTAGTTCATCCATATGCAGCTTGGTAACTGGAGCAATAGGTGTTGACATTTCTTTTGCACCTTCCGTGTCGAACTTCTTTAGGAGTTCCTTGGCATATTTCTGTTGATGAATCATAGTTCCTTCAGGGGTCTGTTTGATCTGCAATCCTAGGAAGAAATTGAGTTCTCCCATCATGCTCAGTTCGAATTCACTGCCCATCAATTCAGCAAATCCCTTGCATAACTCCTCATCAATGGCACCAAAAATGATGTTTTCAACATATACATGAACCACCAATAGATCCTTTCCTTTCTTCTTTAAGAACAGTGTGTTATAATCTATGCACCTCCTAAGGACACTAGAAGGGGGGTTGAATAGTATCTACCGATTTTTGTTTTAGGAACCTGGTTCTCCTGAGTCAAGAACCCAGTTCTTGCCTTTGCAACTCTGCTATTTCAACCACTGCAACACACACCAGCCACACGTACAAAGAACACGAGAATTTTACGTGGAAAACTCCTTGCTCAAGGGAGAAAAACCACGACCCACACTCTCGGATTTGAGAACTCAATCCACTAACACAACGAGCAAGTTTCTGATTACAAGACTTTGTAACCAAGGGGCTACACTCTAGACCCTAATCACTAATCAAAGCTAAACTCTAGCTTTACAAGCAATTTCTCACAAGTTAACCTAATACATATGCTTCTCTAATAAGCCAATAGGTAATAACAATGAACGCTCAAACTAACACAACTTACAACGCAATGAACCTAGACAAAATATCTAGACTCAAACAACTCAAGCACACCAGTTGTCTTCTTCAGTTATCTCACGTAGAAAGATGCTGGATCGCCTTTATATGCTCTCAACTCTCTGTTTGCGAATAACTGATTTACAGCTGCATCAACTACTTGTATTTATACGGGCTTTGCAACCCTAGTTGAGTCCTACAAGGAATCCTTGTAATTATGGTAAGACAGGATTCCTAGTAACTTTTTTCCTTATTGAAGTCCAACTCCTATTCACACTTCGAAGACACAGCCTGGGCACCGCCTCTTTTAGTCTGACTACGATACATATTCATTCATGCGCCACTACTCTTAGTTCCGCAGGGATTGGCAACCCACAAATCTTTTCGATCAGTCGTGCCCTTCTTCCTCAAGGACTAGGTCCTTATATCAAGACACCTGAGTCCTTCTCGTTTATCATGCTTCAAAACCAATGCTCAATAAATTCCCCCTTTTTGATGATGACAAACAAATATTGCTAAAGAACCTGAATAGACAAGATTTCCAAAAACACAAAAAACGAAAGGTAACTAGTTCAAGAAATTGAAACAGATGAATTAGGTCACAAACACCCCAACATTTCCTTCTTCCCCCTTTTGGCATCATCGAAAAGATTCAAATACCTGCATGAACCTGTTAGTACTATCCAGTCTAGAGCACAAGGCAAAAAGTCAGCAACAAACATACAAAAGCAAGAGTAAGGGCCCAACAAGAACCAAATACTGTAAAGCAAACAGTAATAAACATGAGAAAATTTAAAACCATTAT
The DNA here is from genome assembly GCA_037355625.1 of Petunia x hybrida. Taxonomy (NCBI): domain Eukaryota; kingdom Viridiplantae; phylum Streptophyta; class Magnoliopsida; order Solanales; family Solanaceae; genus Petunia; species Petunia x hybrida. Next base: position 1,428,783 of record JBBBVM010000045.1, read on the forward strand.
CCAGGGTGCGACAACAGCACTACCCTATCCATTAGTACACAACTGAAAACTAAATTGTTTGAAACAACCATCACATGTGCAAGAGAGAATGGAAGGAATTAACACCATGTAGGAGAAGGGACATGAGGATAGGACAGGAGGACTCAGGGCTGAAGGTTGAAGTGTTTGACAAGTGTCTCAAGGTGTTTTGTATTTTTGGCTCTTTCCATCACCAGCTCGGCCTCATACTTGTGGCAGTCTATCTTCAAACGATCAATTTCTTGATCCTTCAACTTCAGATGTCTGTGGAGCTCTGCATTTTCAGTATTTACTTCAAGAACATGAGTCTCCAGCTCCTTCGAAGCATCAATGGCCTCCTCAGGTCTATAATCCTCACTCTCCTCAGCTAGCTCTTGCACCTTAGAGGCTCTCCTCTCCTTGAAGAAGTCACAGTTTTTAAGCACATTGTTCCCAAACATCTGATGAATGGTTGGCTTCTTCCCAGCTTCCAGTGGAACCCCAAAATGCTCTAGGACCTGCTGGAGGACATAGGAATGCAATAAAGAGTGTGGCTTTTGATCAGTATCTGCAATCCTTTTTATATGTCTGATGATCAGCCCATGTAAGTTAATTTTTACCCCCATATCCAGCAGGTCCATGTATGTCAGGTCTAAAGCACCAGCTTCACTATTCCTTTCTCCTCTAGGCAGAAGGAACCTGTGCACAAACTCAAACTGCAACTGGTGTGCTGGTTCCATCTCCTTCTTATCTACCTTCCTTTCCTTCCTTAGCTTGGGTTTTCTTGAGAATCTTTTTACCACACTCAGAGGAGTTACTCCATCTGTCCTTTTGGGCCACTTCAATTTTATATACATGCAATAACCTTCAGCAGGTATGTCAAGGATCACCCCAAGCTCAGGTCTCCCAAATTCTATCTCCACTCCCTTCACAGTGGTGAACACTCTCCTGGCAATGACTCTGCCGTTTGTGTAAAACTCTCTGACCTCATCGGCAAATAACATCCTATCCTTGTTTGCAAACAAACCAAGCCATCCTTGGTCACCAATCATTCATAGCAGTGGTTTCATGTGATGTTCCTTTTCATCATGCAAAATACTACCAGGCAGCACCTGATGTGTTGCAAAGAAGGCCACTCTATCAACTTCTTCTTCAAAACCTCTCATTCTCTTCCTGTTCTCTGCTTCACTATCAGTCTCAGAGTCACTTGGCTCTACATAACTACCAGCCTCGTCACTCTCTTCCTCTACCTCCTCAGCTTTCTTATCTTCCTCCTTTTTCTTTGCCTCTCTGTCTCTCACATTAGTATTTGTTCTTTCCAACTTCCCAACACTCTCCAGCTGTTGCTTCAAGGCAGACCTAGTGCCAACCCTCCTGGCCACTGGCTCAGCAACGGTCCTGTTACCACTCTCATCACTTGATTCATCAATTAATTTGGTTTTTGACACTGGCTTTCCCCCTTTCACCAATCTCCTCCTCTTATCAGGCTCTACTCTGTTTTCCCTCACAAACACTACCTCTTCTTCCTCTTCCTCACATTCCAGCCTCTCATCCTCCTCACCAAACTTCCTTTTCAACCTTTTCTTCTTTGTTTCTTCTGTTTTCTTGGTCACCTCTTCACTCTCAATTTGTTCTTTTCCTCATCCTTTTCTTCTTCTGAATCTGTCCAATTGAGTCCTGCATCATCAGCCTCAGTAGGATCTGGGCAAGAAGCAGGTTCTTGACTCAAATCTTGTGAAGCCTCATCAAGACTAGGTCCTCCAACTACTGGATCTTTAAGGACAGATACCCCTTCACTTTCCTCAGCATCCGCAGCACTAGCAGTTGGTTCATTAACACGTTCCTTAAGGGACTCAACAAGATCATCCTCCCTTAGTTGTTCTATCACTCTTCCTGCTACATCCACCCTTAAATCAGTCTTTTCTACTACAGGCACATGCAATTTTACCCTAGGTTCTTCCTGAACCACCTTTTGCTTTGCTTCAACTTTGTTCCCCTACCAGTTTTGTCACCAGTCTCTACTACTCCTACAATTTTATGTAGTCCTGTTAGTAGGGTTTCAGTATCCACTGTACCAGGGCTTTTTATTCCTTCTAAACCAACAGGAGTAGATGGGATAGGATCAGGGGTTACCTCAGTAGATGGCTCAGATGAAACTTGTGCAGTAGGCGTAGTAGACACAGATCTTGACAGCATTTTCTTGACCAGTTTCTTTTCTCCCTTTTAATAAATTTTGTTCTGGCCACAACAAACCTTTCAGCAAGGGTAGATGGAGGGGGTTTTGCGGGTGATTTCTTGAGAGTCTTTGTGGGTGAAGTGGATGAAGATTGTACTTGAGACATGATGAAATTTTGTTAGGGTTAAGACTGAGATTTCAAGAATTTTCAGTCTTGAGCTTTAGAGAGAGAATGTAGAGTTTAAAGGGCAATGTAGTTAAGTGTGTGAGTTTTGTGTATACTGACGAAAGGGAGAGGGTTTTGGTGATTAGACAGTCTCTAGGGAACACAAAAAAATAATGAGATAAAAGTGAAAAATCAGCTTTTTAAAATTTTTGAAAATCGGGAAGGGTTATGGATTTGACGGTTCTGGACTTATTCGATTAAGCCTTTTCCAGTAGTGGGGTCCATACAAGTCAAATAGAATTCTATCCCAAAAAGGAATGTGTTCCTATAATTTAGGACAGTTACAGGAATATGGAAGATCTCCCTTGACACACGTATAATTGACAATTTAATTTCAGTTATGACTTCTATCATGCAGGGTAGTGTGACTGTACCTGGACATGATTCCTCATGCTTCAATCGGTTCCTTCTCAGTACACAGTAGGTTCTTCATGGGATCACATTATCCTCACCTGGTGTTTAAAGGCTGAACAAGTATACTTAATAAAGTACAAAATTAGACTCAACAGTAATAACATAATTTTACACACAGATAATTGAATACTTAACTAACCAATCATTGAGGGACCACCTGCTGAGTCATCTGTGTATTTTGGTCATCCCTAATTCCAACCTGTTCCTCTCAAACTGTACCTTGTTCAATGCTTTGGTAAATATGTCTGCAATTTGATCTTCAGTCCTGCAAGAATTCATAGTAATCAGACCCATTTTCATATTATCTCTGAGGAAATGGTGTCTAATGTCAATATGTTTGGTTCTTTTGTGTTGGACTGGGTTCTTGGCAATATTCACTGCACTTGTGTTATCACAGAAAATTGGAACTGCTCCACATTTGATACCAAAGTCCTCCAACTGTTGTTTGATCCATAGATGTTGTGAGCAACATGATGCAACTGCTACATACTCAGCTTCCGCAGTAGACAGGGCAACTGAGTTTTGCTTCTTTGTAGCCCAAGAGACCAAACAAGGACCTAGAAAGTGTGCCATTCCTGAAGTACTTTTCCTATCCACCAAATGACCTGCATAATCTGCATCAGCAAAATCAATTAGTTCAAAAGTACCTCCCCTTGGGTACCAAAGACAAAGGTCCTGAGTTCCTTTCAAGTATCTCAGGATCCTCTTCACAGCTGTCAGATGTGACTCCTTGGGCTTGGACTGAAATCTAGCACACAGTCCCACACTGTATACTATATCAGGTCGACTGGCTGTGAGATAGAGGAGTGAACCTATGATTCCTCTATATTTTGTCTCGTTTGTTGAAGGACCTAGTTCATCCATATCCAGCTTGGTTCCAGGAGCAATGGGCGTAGTCATTTCTTTTGCTCCCTCCATGTCAAATTTCTTCAGAAGTTCCTTGACATATTTTTGCTGATGGATCATAGTCCCTTCAGGCATTTGCTTTATCTGCAGTCCAAGGAAGAAATTTAGTTCACCCATCATGCTCATTTCAAATTCACTTCCCATCAGATCAGCAAACCCTTTGCATACCTCCTCATCAGTGGCTCCAAAGATGATATCATCGACATACACTTGAACCACCAATAGAACCTTTCCTTTCTTCTTGAGGAATAGCGTGTTGTCAATCTTTCCTCTCGAGAAACCATTCTTCAGCAGTAATCCTGAGAGTCTTTCATACCAGGCTCTAGGGGCTTGCTTCAATCCATAGAGAGCCTTGTCCAGTTTGTAAACATGATCAGGAAATTCATTGTTCACAAAGCCTGGTGGCTGTATTACATATACCTCTTCATTCAAGTAGCCATTCAAAAAGGCGCTCTTTACATCCATCTGATATAGTGTGAACTCCATGTATGTAGCAAAGGCAATCAACAATCTAATGGCCTCCATCCTTGCCACTTGTGTAAAGGTTTCATCATAGTCTATTCCTTCTTCCTGACTGTATCCTTGAACTACTAACCTTGCTTTGTTTCTTGTCACTATACCATGCTCATCCAGTTTGTTCGGGCACACCCATTTTTTTCAATTATTGACTGTCCTTCGGCTTAGGAACTAGGTGCCACACTTTGCTTCTTTCGAATTGATGAAGTTCCTCTTGCATGGTTACAATCCAATCTGGATCTTCTAGAGCTTCTTTTACATTCTTTGGTTCCAGAAATGAGAGGAATGCAAAGAATGCACAGAAGTTCTTCAAGGCTGACCTGGTCATGATTCCTGTGTCTAGTTCAGATAAAAAATTCTCCAAGGGGTAAGAGCTTTGATGTTTCCATGGCCTGAATTGAATATGACTGGAAGAACCTGCAGCATTATCTTAGGGGGTTCTTCCTGACTTGTTGGATCATCAGCTTCGTCTGATGTTCCCCCTGTCATGTTGACTCCTTGTTCAAGTGTGCTCGGATTTTCACCTGATGTCTCGTTGTCTTCTGAGTCTTCTAGTTCATCTACACCTTCTTCCTGACTTAGGCCAATCACTTGATCATCTGCCTCAGTTTCCCCCAATGCCTTATCAGATTCATCAAATACAACATGCATACTTTCCTCCACTGTTTGTGTTCTTTTGTTAAACACTTTGTATGCTTTGCTTTGAGTGGAATAACCAAGGAATATTGCTTCATAACTCCTAACATCGAACTTCCCCAATGGTTCCTTGCCATTGTTGTGAACAAAACATTTGCAACCAAAGGATTTCAGGTGAGCAATATTTGGTTTTCTTCCTCTGAGTAGCTCATATGGAGTCTTGTCAAGAATTTCTCTGATGGAACATCTGTTCAGCAAATAGCACGCAGTGTTTATTGCTTCAGCCCAAAAGTTTCTTGCAAGCCCACTTGACAACAGCATACTCCTTGCCATATCCTCCAGGGACCTGTTCTTCCTTTCAACCACACCATTTTGTTAGGGAGTTCTTGGTGCAGAAAAGTTATGATCTATGTTGTTCTTTGCACAATACTCAGAAAATTTTGAGTTTTCAAACTCAAGTCCATGATCAGATCTGATGCTGATGAGTTCTAGACTTAACCTTTTCTGCACTACACCAGCCCAGTCTTTAAAGCTGTAAAAGCTTCGTCTTTTGATGCCAAGAACAAGGTCCATGTGTACCTAGAGTAGTCATCAACAATTACGAACACGAATCTCTTTCCTCTGCTCCTTGCTCTCATAGGTCCACACAGATCCATATGCAATAGTTCCAATGGCTTTGATGTACTTACCACTTTTTTGGATTTAATGGATGATTTCACATGCTTCCTCCTTACGCACGCATCACACATTTTTATGTTTTCAAATCTCTTCCTTGGCAATCCACGAACCAGCTCCTTAGATACAAGCTTGTTCAGTTGTGAGAGACTTGCATGACCCATCCTTTTGTGCCACAGATGAGAGTCACTTTCTTGCACATTCAAGCATTTAAGTTGTTTTTAGGTAATGACTTCAGCGATGCTTTGTATACGTTGTTCACCCTCTTTCCTTCCATAACAATTTCTCCACTCTGTAGATACTTCATAATACATCCTACAGAGGAGAAACTCACTTCATTACCTCTATCACATAGTTGGGAGATGCTCAGCAGATTGTGTCTGAGACCATCAACACAGTAAACATTTTAAATTGAATGATCCAGAGTTCTCCCAATCTTTCCAATTCCCACGATTTGACCAGTTTTTCCTCCTCCGAAGGCGCACTGCCTCCCTGAAATGCTGCGAGTGAGAGAAAATTTCTTCTATCTCCTGTCATGTGCCTTGAACAACCACTATCAAGAATCCAGCTTGGGTTGTTCTCCCTCACTCCAGCCTGCAAAACAAATTAGAGGTTAGCCTTAGGAACCAAGACAAGCTTGGGTCCCTTCTTACGAGAGAATGGATAAATCAAATCCTGTCTAGCCCATTTAGGTAGAACACTTCTTTTATTCTTGGCCTTTGCCTTGCTAACATTCATGCACTTTTGTTCGTAGTGGCCAGTTTCACCACAAAAGGTACACAACATGTTGCAAGGCAGCCCCATATACTTGCTCTTACGATTGTATGGAGGCAATGGGTTCTTGAATCCTAATCCTTGTTTTTCCTTGTTTTGATTTTCAAGAACCCAGTTCATTGCCTCCGATGATTTATTCCATTTAGTTAATCTGGTAAGCTCGAATTTAGATTTTTCAACCTTTTGGTTTAAAATCATGTTCTTTTCAGTTTCCTGATATAGAATCTCATTAGCTCTTTTCAGTTCATTTTCCAGAAAGGTTTGAACTTCACTTATTACTTGCTTACCATTTATACTCTCTCTTAACTGATTGCATTCCAATTCTAGTTCAGTGATCTTAGAGTTTGACACAAGAGTCTGCCCTTTTAGAATGGCATTGACTTTTTCTAGTTCAATGTTTTGTTCTAGGAGACTCTTGTGCTTGATTCTGAGATCACCTAGCTCTTCAGTTAATTTTTCCTTTTCAATTTTCTCCTTTTCATAACCCTCAATCAAAGTGGCGGTGATTAGAATCAAATTTTCAGAAGAGTATGTATGTAAGGTTTCCTTAAGATCAGATAAGCATACCTCTGCTGAATGAGCAGTTTCAGCTCCATCAGTTGCCATAACGGCAGAGTCCTTCTTTTAGTTTTCATCTGTGTACAACTCCTTCACCTTATCCCAGACTTCCTTGGCGAACTTGTATTCAAGTATCCTTGCTAGCACATCATAGGTAAGTCCTCTCCTCAGGTACAATTCAGCCTTGGAATTTTCCTGTAGCCAATCTAGATCTTGAGGATGTAGTTCTTCCACCTTCTTTGGCACCAGAACTTCATTTGCTGCTCTCTTCACAGGGACATGAGGTCCTCTCTTCACGATCAGCCAAAGACTATAATCAGTTGTTTGCAGAAAGTTTTTCATCTGTTTCTTCCAGCTTTTATAGTTTGTCCCGTTGAATACTGGTGGCTTTGACGGATCTCTCCCTCCTCTGAACTCTCGAGGGTCTTCTTTATCTGAGCTGATGTCTGTCAGGCCCATCAGCGCTAGTGGTGAATCATCTTCGGATTCCTTTTCATGATCAGATTCACTGTCAGTTGGTCCCCATGTGGCATAGAAGGCTTCCTTCTTCTTTCTTCTTTCTGCTCTGATGTTTGGAGGTCGTCTTGACTTCTTCTTATCCTTGTCATTTTCTTTTGACGTCTCCTTCTCCTTTTCCTTAGTTGCTCTATTTTTCATCCATTCTATTTCCCAGCATAAGACAATCCATAACGGCGTGATCTTTCTTGAAACACTTAAAGCATCCTGAGTAATCCGGACTATCAACTATGTTCTTCCTGCCAGAATTCTCCTTGCCACTTCTTTTTAAGCCTTTGAATCTGCCCAGGTTAAGCTTTTGTCTCAGGGCACTAACCATTGTTGCTTCAACTGATTGCAAATCAACATATTCATCAGTTTCCTCAGTTGCTTCAAGCGCAAGGGTCTTGTCCTTCTTCAAAGCTGGTTTAGCTTTTGAGTCTTTCAACATCTCATTAGTTTTCAAGCTACCAACCAGTTCTTCAAGTTTGATGGATCTTAGAGATTTAGACTCAGTGATGGCAGTCATCTTAGGTTCCCACGCTTCAAGAAGCACATTTAGAATCATATCGACCATCTCCACTTTTGGTAATTCTATATCCAGGGATCTCATCTCATTAGTAATGATGGTCAACCATCATATCCCGGATTGATTCCATCTCACCCATAGAGAACAGTTCAAATTGTCTCTTCAGCATTCTTCTCTTTGAGTCCTTCACTTCGGTGGTTCCTTCATGCGCTACCTACAGGGCATCCCAAATTTCCTTAGCCGTCTTGTAAGATGATACTCTGTTAAACTCCTCATGACCAAGACCACAAATAACCAGACGTTTGGCTTTGTGATTCTTTTCAATCATCTTATAATCCGCCTCATTGAACTTCTCTTTTAGTTTAGGTTCTTGTTTGGCAGTGGCTCCTTCAGATACTATCAGCCAGAGTTGATAGTCTTCAGCACATATGTAATTCTCCATCCTGTTCTTCTACCAAGCATAGTACTGCCCGTTAAACTGTGGAGGCTTTTGAACTGATTGTCCTTCAGTAATAGTAGGTGGTGCACTCATGATTCTGATCTTTCTCAAGGTGTTAACCTCACACGAGAAGACCCTCTCTGATACCACTTGTTATAATATATGCACCTCCTAAGGACACTAGAATGGGGGGTTGAATAGTGTCTACCGATTTTTGTTTCAGGAACCTGGTTCTCCTGAGTCAAGAACCCAGTTCTTGCCTTTGCAACTCTGCTATTTCAACCACTGCAACACACACCAGCCACACGCACAGAGAACACGAGGATTTTACGTGGAAAACTCCTTGCTCAAGGGAGAAAAACCACGACCCACACTCTGGGATTTGAGAACTCAATCCACTAACACAACGAGCAAGTTTCTGATTACAAGACTCTGTAATTAGAGGGCTATACTCTAGACCCTAATCACTAATCAAAGCTAAACTCTAGCTTTACAAGCAATTTCTTACAAGTTCACCTAATACATATGCTTCTGCAATAAGCTAATAGGTAAAAAAAATGAACGCACAAACTAAGACAACTTACAACGCAATGAACCTAGACAAAATATCTAGACTCAAACAACTCAAGCACACCAGTTGTCTTCTTCAGTTATCTCACGTAGAATGATGCTGGATCGCCTTTATATGCTCTCAACTCTCTGTTTGTGAATACTCATTTACGTCTGCATCAACTACTTGTATTTATACGGGCTTTGCAACCCTAGTTGAGTCCTACCAGGAATCCTTGTAATTATGGTAAGACAGGATTCCTAGTAACTTTTTTCCTTGTTGAAGTACAACTCGTATTCACACTTCGAAGACACAGACTGGGCACCGCCTCTTTTAGTCTGACTAGGATACATATTCATTCATGCGCCACTACTCCTAGTTCCGCAGGGATTTACAACCCAAAAATCTTTTCGATCAGTAGTGCCCTTTTTCCTCAAGGACTAGGTCCTTCTATCAAGACCCCTGAGTCCTTCTCATTTTTCATGCTTCAAAACCAATGATCAACATAGTGTGTTATCAATCTTTCCTCTTGAAAACCATTCTTTAGCAAAAATCCTGATACTCTTTCATACCAGGCTCTGGGAGCTTGCTTCAATCCATAGAGTGCCTTATCAAGTTTGTAAACGTGATAAGGAAATTCTCTGTTCACAAAACCTGGTGGCTATATTACATAAACTTTTTCATTAAGGTAACCATTCAAGAAGGCACTCTTCACATCCATCTGATACAGTGTAAACTCCATGTATGTAGCAAAGGAAATCAACATTCTTATAGCTTCCATCGTAGCTATTGGTTCAAAGGTCTCATCATAGTCAATTCCTTTCTCTTGACTGTATCCTTGAACTACAGATCAAGCTTTGTTTCTTGTCACTATACCATGCTCATCCAATTTGTTTCTAAAGACCCACTTTGTTCCAATGATTGATCTGTCCTTTGGCTTAGGAACCAGATGCCAAACTTGGCTTCTTTCCAACTGATGTAATTCATCTGGCATGGCCAGTACCCAGTCTGGATCTTCCAAGGCTTCCTTTACATTCTTTGGTTCCATAGATGATAGGAAGGCAAAGAATGCACAGAAGTTCTTCAAGGCAGATCTGGTCATAATTCCAGTATCCAATTCAGATAGCACATTCTCCAGAAGATGGGAACTTTGGTGTTTCCACGGCCTGGGTTGTATGTGACGAGAAGAACCTTCAGCAGCACCTTGAGTGGGTTCTTCCTGATTTGTTGAATCATCAACTTCATCTGTTGTTCCCCCTGACATGTTGACTCCTTGTTCTCTTGAAGTTGAATCCTCACTTTCCTCACATGATTCCTCCTTTTCTTCTGGATTTTCAGAGTTAGTTGTACCATCATCTCGAGTAAGACCAGTGGCCTGATCATCTACTTCCTTTTCATCAATTTCCTTATCAGATTCATCAAATACCACATGCATACTTTCCTCTACTATTTGTGTTCTTTTGTTAAACACTTTGTATGCCTTGCTTTGAGTAGAGTACCCAAGGAATATTGCCTCATCACTTCTTGCATCAAATTTCCCCAATGGTTCCTTGCCGTTATTGTGGACAAAACATTTACACCCAAAGGGCCTCAGATGTGCAATATTCGGTTTCCTTCCTATGAGAAGTTCATATTGAGTCTTGTCAAGAATAGCTCTTATGGAGCACCTGTTAAGCAAATAACATGCAGTGTTTATTGCTTCAGCCCAAAAGTTTCTTGCAAGACCACTTGATAACAACATGGTTCTTGCCATATCCTCTAGAGACCTGTTCTTCCTTTCAATTACTCCATTTTGCTGTGGAGTTCTTGGTGCAGAAATGTTATGATCAATGCTGTGTTTAGCACAATACTCAGAAAATTTTAAGTTTTAGAACTCTGTGCTATGGTTAGATCTGATGCTGACCAGTTCCAGGCTCAACCTTTTCTACACAACACCAGCCCAATCTTTGAAGCTATCAAAGGCTTCATCTTTGGATGCCAAGAACAAGGTCAATGTATTCCTTGAATAGTCATCAACAATTACAAACACGAATCTCTTTCTTCCTCCTCTACTCCTGACTCTCATGGGTCCACAAAGATCCATATGTATTAGTTCCAATGGCTTTGATGTGCCCACCACCTTTTTAGATTTAAAGGATGATCTCACATGTTTTCCCTTAACACAGGCATCAAACATTTTTATGTTTTCAAATTTCTTATTTGGCAATCCACGAACCAGCTCCTTCGATACTAGCTTGTTGAGCTGTGACAGACTAGCATGTCCCATTCTTTTGTGCCACAGTTGAGAATCACTTTCTTGAATATTTAGGCATGTTAAATTTTTTTCAGGCAGTGATTTCAGTGATGCTTTGTATACATTGTTTCACCCTTTTTCCTTCCATAACTTTTCTCCACTCTATAGGTTCTTCACAATACACCCTACAAAGGAGAAACTCACTTCATTTCCTCTATCACATAGCTGAGAGATACTCAATAAGTTGTGTTTGAGACCATCAACACAGTATACATTTTCAATGGCATGATCCAGAGTTCTCCCAAATTTTCCAATTCCCACAATCTGACCACTTTTTCCTTCTCCGAAGGCTACACTGCCTCCTTGAAATGCTGCGAGTGAGAGAAAATTTCTTCTGTCTCCTGTCATATGTCTTGAACAACCACTGTCAAGAATCCAGCTTGGATTGTTCACTCTCACTCCAGCCTACTAAACAAATCAAGGGTTAGCTTTAGGAACCCAGACAAGCTTGGGTCCCTTCTTATGAGAAAATGGATAAATCAAATCTTTCTTAGCCCATTCAGGTAAAACACTCCTTTAATTTTTTGTTTTTGTCTTTGCCTTGCTTGCATTTATGCACCTTTGTCTGTAATGTCCAATTTCTTCACATAAGGTACACAACATGTTGCAAGGCAAACCCACATATTTGCTTTTAGGATTGTATGGAGGTAGTGGTTTCTTGAATCCTAGCCCTTGTTTTCCTTTGCTCTAGTTTTCATAGACCCAGTTCATTGCCTCAGAAGATTTGTTCCATTTTGTTAATCTGGTAAGCTCATAATCAGATTTTTCAATCTTTTGTTTTAGAATCCTATTTTTCTCAGTTTCCTAATATAGGATATCATTTGTTCTTTTAAGCTCATTTTCAAGAAAGGTTTGAACTTCACTTATTACTTGCTATACACTCTCCTTTTACTGATTCAATTCCAATTCTAATTTTGAGATCTTAGAATTTGACACAAGAGTCTACCCTTTCAAAACAGCATTGATTTCTTCCAACTCTATGTTTTGTTCTTGAAGACTCTTTTGTTTTGTTCTAAGATTACTCATGTCTTCAGTCAATTTATCTTTCTCAGTTTTTACCTTTTCATAACACTTGGCAGTTATTAGAATCAGGTTTTCGGTAGAGTATGTGTGTAAATTTTCTTTTAGGTCAGAAAGACATACCTCTGCTAAATGAGCAACTTCTTCTCCATCAGTTGCCATAAGGGATGAGTCCTTCATCTGGTCATCTTCTATGTACATTTCTTTCAGCTTCTCCCAAATTTTTTTGGCAAACTTGTATTCGAGTACCTTTGTTAGCACATCAGTTGTCAGCCCTTTTCTCAAATATGACACAGCTTTGGCATTTGCCTGCAACCAATCTAATTCTTGAGGATCAAGTTCTTCTACCAACTTTGGAACTAGAACTCCGTTTGTTGATCCCTTGATAGGAACGTGAGGTCCTCTTTTTACAATCAACCAGAGACTATAATCCATCGCTTGAAGAAAGATTTTCATTTTTTTCTTCCACCACTTGTAGCTTATCCCATTAAACACAGGTGGCTTTGACAGATCTCGTCCTGCTCTGAACTCCCGAGGATCCTCCTCGTCTGAACTTTCTCTTGACAGTCCCATCAGTGCTAGTGGAGATTCATCCTTAGATTCCTTTTCTTGGTCAGATTCACTATCAGTAGGTCCCCATGTAGCATAAAAAGCTTCCTTCCTCCTCCTTCTTTCTGCTCTGAAGTTTGGAGGTCGTCTGAACTTCTTCTTGTCTTTGTCATTCTTTTTTTATGCTTCCTTCTCCTTCTCCTTTGTAGCTCTATTCTTCATCCACTGGACTTACCACATTGGACAATCCACAACTGCATGTTCCTTCTTGAAACACTTAAAGCATCCCGAGTAATCTGGATTGTCAACAATGTTCTTTCTTCCAGAGCTTTCCTTGTTGTTTCGTTTGAATACTTTGATCTTTCCTAGGTTGAACTTCTATCTCAGAGCACTGACCATTGCAGCTTCAACTGATTGCAAATCAATGTATTCTTTAGTTTCATCAGTTGCTTCTAGCGCAAAAGTCTTGTCCTTCTTGGGTACTGGTTTACTTTTTGAATCCTTCATCATATCATTACCAGTTCCTCAAGTTTGATGGATCTAAGAGGTTTTGACTCAATGATAGTAGTCATCTTGGGTTCCCAGGCATCAGGCAGTACATTCAGAACCTTGTCCACCATCTCTACTTATGGCAGCTCCATATCCAGAGATCTCATCTTATTTGTGATGATGGTCAACCTTGTCATCATTTCTTGTATTGATTCCTTCTCTCCCATAGTGAACAACTCAAATTGTCTTTTCAGCATTCTTCTCTTAGAGTCCTTCACTTCAGTGGTTCCTTCATATGCAACTTCCAGGGCATCCCAGATTTCCTTGGATGTCTTATAAGATGATACTCTATTAAACTCCTCAGGACCAAGACCACAAATTACCAAACGTTTGGCTTTGTGATTCTTTTCAATCATCTTAACTCAGCCTCATTGAACTCCTCTTTTGACTTAGGTTCTTCTCTAGCAGCAACAACTCCTTCCCCAACTACTTTGATAGGAATTAAATTCCCTTTAGATACTATAAGCCAGAGTTGGTAATCCTCAGCACATATGTAATTTTCCATTCTGTTCTTCCACCAAGCATAGTACTGCCCATTGAACTGTGGGGGCCACAGAACTGACTGTCCTTCAGTGATGGTAGGTGGTGCACTCATGATTGTGATCCTTCTCAAGGTGTTAACTTAGCACGAGAAGACCCGCTCTGATACCACTTGTTATAATCTGAGCACCTCCTATTGACAATAGAAAGGAGGGAGGGTTGAATAGTCTCTACCAATTTTTGTGAGAACCATATTTTTTTCATCAAGAACATCGTTCTTGATTTAATAGTTTTCCTCTGCAAACACCACAACACACACAAATAGTAAACTCAAGGAATACGGTGTTTTTACGTGGAAAACTCCTTGCTTAAGGGAGAAAAACCACGACCCACACTCTGAGATTTTCGAACCAATCCACTAATACAAAGAGCAAGTTTTAGATTACAAAACTCTGAAACTAATGGGCTACACTCTATATCCTAATCACTCAACAAAGCTAAACTCTAGCTTTACAAAGTAATCTCTCTAAGGTTCACCTAATACAATCGCTTCTAACATAAGCAGATAGGTAACAACAATGATAGTATCAAATAAGACAACTTACTAATCAAGAACCTAGACAGAATATCTAGACTTCACTAGTTTGACTCCAACAGTTGTCTTCTTCAGTTAAGTCACGTTGAAAGTTGCTGGATTGCTTGTGTATGCACTCAACTCTCTGTTTGTGAATAACTGAGTTTTGGCTGCATCAACTACTTACTTTTATATGGGCTTCAGACCCTAGTTGAGTTCCACAAGGAAACCTTGTAACTATAGCAAGACAAGATTTCCTGTGACTCTTTCCTTGTTTATTTCCAACTCGTATTTGTACTACGAAGACACAGCCATGACACAACCTCTTTTAGCTGACTAGGATGCATATTCGTACATGCTCCACTTTTCCTAGTTTTGCAAGAATTTACAACTCTCAATCTCTTCGATCAGTTGTGCCCTTCTATACAAGAACTAGGTTCTCCTCCAGAACCACTAGGTCCTTCTCGTTTGTCAATCTTCAAAACATTTAACTCAACAACTTTGTTAGAGAGAATGCACATTTAATTTTCTTATTATGTCTTCAATAGGAGTTTTGAGGATAAATGGAGAACAAATACGTCTTCTTTTCTTTGGCGTACGTTTTTGCATCATTTTACCTTGTGTGTGTGCTTAATTGAAGATAAAATGCAAAAACCATCTCTGGTTACTTATGCACCTTGTTTATTTTCTTAAATCTTTCTTCTTATGTGTATGGAGTTATGTTAAATGGTAGTATCATTTTCATCTTATCATGCATCAAGTCTGATTCTTATGAGCGTTCTCATTGCAGAGGAAAAAATGTAAAGCATGGTGAATGTAATCACCTAATTTTAGCACCAAAATACAAAATTATCGAAAATAGTAGTATTAATTTTCCTGTATTTTATGTTGTTATTTAGCAATTTTAGTTAGTTAAATTAGAAAAAATGCTAGAAAATTACCAAAAAAATAGGATTATTTGGGGGGTATGTTTAGCTTGCATTTCTTGTGTTAATTGAAATGTTCCATGTGTTATCTGTGGGTGTTGTGAATTGTCTAATTAGGCTAATTGATCGTTTAAGTAGGTAAGATTTAGTTCGAATTTGTTCTCAACTAGCAATTGAGCTGGCTAAAATTGAAATGAAAAGGGCAGCCCAAGACCTAAGTGTAACCAGGCCCACTTCCCATACATTTCCCCAATTGCACAAAATTTTCCCAGGACGTAAAGGAAACTTTGCTCATTTCTTCGGTGTCGCCTGAGCTCCACCATTGGCGATGGTCAACCACCACTACCCGCCGGGAAATACACATCCCCGTAAGCCTCATTCTCTTCTCTTTATTTCTGAATTAATTAAGCAAAATCTCATCCCTTTATTTTTGAATCGGACCTTCAATGAGTAAAAATCAGCGGGGTTGAAGCGGGAGGTGAATATGTGATGATGATGACGATAATGCTTTGGTAAAGCAAGACGTCGTGGTGTTTGCAGCTTTGCGATAATGTTGGTGCAGATCGTAATGGAGTAGTGAGGACAGCAGTGTCCATGGCAAGGCGAGAAAGTGGCTCGACATGACAAAGCAGTGGTGGCCCGTGGTGGTGTTAATGGTGTACGCTATGACTGTTTCGACGCAAGGCAGTTGGGGTGCCGTGGTTTCTGGTTTTACAGGGACACCGGGATGATGTATTGGGGTGTAGTGTCCGTTTTGTTTTGTGATGGCCTGAAAGGGATGCTTCAGTTGGATGTTTGGGTGTCGACGATGTTGAGCAGTGGCATCGGGGCTGTTTTATTGTGAAACTGAACGGGTAGTGGTGATCTTGTCCGAGGAAGGTGTTGTGACTGAAAATTGGTGTTATAAGGAAGAAAACGACACTGTGATGGCTGAATGTGAGGGTTGTGGCTTTGGCGAGATGGTGACAAAGCCGATGTATAAGAGTGGCGCTATGGCTATCTCTAACGGGTCGAGGCAGCGGAGCGGGTGTGATGGTGATGAATTTCAAAATGAAAGCGGTGCTGCGACGTTGGCTTTGTAGCTGTGTCGCGGTCGTGCAACGGGGCTGTGGTGAATGTTTTGCTTTGGCGAGGTACTGGAGGTGTCAACGAGACGTTAGCAATAACGATGCAGCAGCACTAGCGGTGGCTTTATGATGTTCTGGTGATGAGATGATGATGCTGCAACGAATCGTGGTATCGCCGCTTCGAAGTGATGGTGAGGAAGCAGCTTCGCAGTGTTGGTATCGCTTAGCTTTGATGGCTTAAAACTGCCCTTTTCACTTTATCCTTTTTCATATGTTTAGTTAGGAAGTTGATGCTTAGTATAATATTTAGCATGTAAGAAATCCTGTGTATGTTTGTTTAGGATCAAAGCATAAGGTTTCAATCATCATTAATATCATTAATGAATTTGAAACACCATGGTTATGACTGATTACTCATGTAGAACCATTTGATAACATGTTTCGTATGTATATTCTATGTCTAATATGACGTCGTGAGGTTCAGATAGCTTGTTTAGTTTGTTTAAGTGTGTAGTAGCTTAATAAGATGTTTTTGTTTAGTATAAAATGTTAAAATTTGAATGGTTCTATCTAGTTTCAATTGTTCATAAGCATGGCTGTTTGTCGTTTTCTTTGTTTTACACTTGAAGTTCAATTTATAAATTTGTTTGAGTTTGCTACTCTATTGATTAGTGTAGGTGGGTCAAGAGTTAGTTAGAAAAGAGTTTGGGAAGGGTTATTAAGTTCAAATTCAGATATTTCTTTTTGTCTTTAGAAGAGTTTAAAGTAGTCAAAGTAATAGGACAAAAGCTTAGCATAAATATGGCATTTTCAGCTTTTGCTTTTAGGTAGGTGAGAGGCTTACATAAAAATGGTAATCTTTGCGCTTTGCAACCAGCTTTTGGCCAGCCTATTTCCCCCCATTTTTTCACTTGATTTTCCCCCCTTCTTTCCATCACTTTCACCCATCTTCACACTCCTCCTCAACTCCATTTAAGATAGAGTTTTGCTTTCATTTCAAGAAAAAAAGCAACTCTTAAAAAATAAACAAGAGATCTGGTAAAAAAAAGAACTTCTTATCTACTTAAAATAATTTTAGATCTGAGAGTGAAAGCTCAAAAAATGATGTGAGAAAGATGAGAGAAAGGGAATAGAGTTAAAAGGAAAAAAAATGAAAGAGTCTTTGAGAAAGATTTGAGGTCTGGTAGTTGTAGTTGCTGTTTGTTTTCTCGTTACTGTCGTTGCTGTCCTGCTGGTGTTCTTGGTCATGTTATGGACTTGTTCTTTGGTCCGTTGCTGCTTCCTTTAGCTTGGAAAAGAATTTTTTCTACACTAGGTAAATTTCGTTTCTTTAAATCTTGTATCAGTTTGCTATTCGTGAATATTACCAGCCTGTGTTAAGGCTATTTTGAAAGTGAAATTTATGCAATACTTTGTTTATTCCCTCGGTCATTATGGCTTATGGCTCGCATGCATGTCTGTTTGTCAATAGCATGTGAAAAGATTTTTTTTTTTTGGCTAAAGTAAACAGCTGGTTTGTAATTTAGACCTATTTGGATATTTTAATTATGGAGAAAATGATATGCTTTGAAAATTGGACATATAGTGCTATGGGTATGCTTGGAGCAATTTTAACACAACTAGTCAAAGAAGGACATCCAATGCAAAGGAATTTTAGATCTGAAATAAAAGGCAAAAATCAGGATATTTTGTGCAAACTGTTTGAAATGAGACTGTAGTAGCAGACCTTTAAGCCCAAGTGGCAGAACAAGTTTGCAAAGCTCAGTTTAATATAAGATATTAGGCCTTTAACTCATAGCAACAAATGTCTTAACAAAGAATAAGCTATTTAAATGTTGTAAATATTTAGCTCATTTATTTCATATCTTAAATTAGTCAATGTGTTCTATTTTGATATAATTGATTATCCACTCGAAGTGTAATGATTAGGCAAAAAATAATAAAAATGAAAAGACATCTCACGCGATTAGGTATTGATAAGTATGATTTGTAATCTGCTTATTAGGTAAAAAGAAAACTAAATTAAAAAAATATTAGGCATTGATAAGTATGATTTGTGATCTATTTATTAAAAATAATATAAATAACAAAATTGAAAGAAGTCAATTCGTGCCAAGGTATACCCAGCGGGTAAATTGGTACAAAGTTGAATTAAAGTATACCTCGTGGGTTACTTAATACAATCTTTTGTTAAATAGTTCAAATTGAAATCAAAGGGTAACAAAGTTGGAAATAAATAACAAACAAATTCAAAGAGTCGAAATGTGTCAATAAAGCAACTGTGCTAAGCACAGGACTCGAGGGTGTCTAACACCTTTCCGAGAGTCAACCGAGATCCTTACCCGGATACTCTGACTAAGACCATTTACGAGTCATAGGTGTTTTAGGTAAACCATTTTGGTGACTTGGCACACCTTTAACTTGTCAAGTGGCGACTCTGAAAATCTCTTAAATAATTGTGTAACTTGCAATATCCATCATAGCCTTTAAAAAATAAAATATTTTTAATTTAGTTTTGTGTAAAAAAAGAGTCGTGACAGTGAAAAGTAGAACATCTGAGAACATCTTTAAGTAAATGAACACTTAATGTTAGCGTGGAAAAACCCCTTTAACTAGGGATCAAAAAACCACGACCAACTCTTCCAAGTAGGATTTCAACTTCACTATGTAAAAGACTCACTTGGTTACAAGACTACCTTCTTACTAACCTAGGACTAACTCTCATCCTCTAGTGACCCCTTTCACGTTCAGTGAAGTTTCTTCAAGTACATGACTTGAATTGAAATGATACAACTTGATAGTACCTACTACAGTTGAACTAAGACTGAACTTTGACAAGAGTCAATCTAAGAAACAGGTTTTTACTTAGTTCCCTGTAGATTAATGATTACACAAATAAAAAAAATCTTTCAATGCTATGGCTCGATTCTCTCTGTATTTGTGCACACTTCAACAGCTGAAATACTTCTACTTTTATAGCTTCCAAGATCCAAGAAGTCCGAGAAATTAGAACTCCAAAGCTTCCAAGAGTTTGAGTCCTAATTGAACTCTTCACTAAATTACCCGAAATCCTTAGCCCTTATCCACTCTTATGCAATCTTTTCATATCTCGTATAATCCTGCATAATTATCAAGATAAACATTAGATTTATGATAATAAAAAATATTTCAGCTTAAATAATTTTGCATGAATTATCTATTCAGCTGCAGTTATTCAAAGGAACATGTCCTCGGATCTGTTCCTTAGTCATCCGTTAAAACTTCAAGCTTATCCAAGCTAACATTTTCCCATTTTTGATGATGACAAACTCATAGGCGTAGCTGCATGTCCTTAATGTCCTGAAGTACAACTTGGAACTCAAAAGCAACATAACTAGAAACTTATTTCATCATTAAGAATTAGATTTTCAATTAGGTTATAAATTTCACGAAAAATTAGAACTTACTCTTCCCCCTTTTGGCATCATTGAAAAGGTTGCATAAGTTAGAATATATCAAATGTTAGAATAATCAGCTCATGGCCATTGAGGTAACTCAAACTGCAAGCATAATTCAAACTAAAGCAACTGCGAGACAATGATATTAGCCATCGAAGATAAGTCATCATTAACAAAAAGTTAAACCAGGGGATACAAGCAAGTACTACTAAATTATTCAAAAACTAGAAAAGGAAAAGTATAAGGTACTAGAACTAGTCTAAATCCCACTGGACAAAAGATAGCTTATAGCTAAGGTGTTCAGGATGTGGAAGGACCATGTCCCTAAGACTTGTCTTGTAGCAACTCAAACATTTGTTTGAGCATCCCCTCATTTCTCTCCTTTGCTTTGGTAGCCTCTGCCTTCCAGTAGTTCCTCTCCTCCTCCAACCTTGTAATCTCAGCAGCTTGTATGGCAACTTGTAATGCCCTCACCTTATTGTTCAAAGGCTGTTTGCCTACACCAGCTAGTGAAGGATCAACTTGAATAGGTAAATCACAGCTGATCAGTGTAGCACATCCAAATTTCTCCTTCTTCTTAGTAGCATTGACGACCCCCTCCAAAGGAATTTCAAATTTAGCAAACAAATCAGTCAGGAAAAAGCCAAAGGGCAATAAGTGCTTTTTCTTTCCATTAACAGCCCTCTTAATCAAATGAATCATGAACCTGGGCCAATTGATTAGCTTATCACTATCCAGCAATTCCATAAGGACCAGGTCCATAAAACTGGCAATCCCTCTCTTCTCCTGCCTCGGCAGCATGATCTTGTTCACAAATTCAAATAGCACCTGGTGCTGAGGGTGTATTTCACTCTTCTGCACAGCCCTAGGCTTCTCATCCGCATCATTTTCAGCAAAATTCCTAGTGATTTCCAACCAAGTAGACAAATTTGTCAAATCAGGCCACACCTTTTTAATGTAGCTTTCATACCCCACAGATGGAATACCCAGCGGGTCACCCAGTTCCTTAGTGTCAAAAGTGATGTCTTGGTCATGGACACAGGTGGTGATCCTGTCCCTTTTTATGGAACAATTCTTCTTGAATTCCTGAACCATCACTTTTGCACACTTTCCCTTTATCTAAAGAACCATGTCCCTCCAGCCTTGAACCTACAACTTTTGCAACAACCATATCATACCCTCTTCCTCAACATCAGAGAGTACCCTTCCTTTCAGAACTTTCCTAGACATAATATCAGCATGTACACAGTGTTGAACCTCACCTCCCTCATTCTCACTCTTACTGTCCTCACCAACAACTGACTCATCAGAACTAGAAACAGAGCTCTCATCAACCAAAGTTCTTTTTGAGGACCTGGTCCTCTTGGAAGATTTTCCAGCAGCAGCTTTCACAGAACTCCTTATCACACGTCCTTGGACAACTTTTCTCTTTTTAGACTGAGGAACAACTTCCTAAACCTCCTCCATCACCTCATCTTCATCATCCACAATCTCCCTCTCTTTTTCTATAAAATCAGTGTCTTCTTCAATAACAGGATCAACAACCTGTTTTCCCTTTCCTTTTCCGCTTCTTTCTATAGCAGCAACCAGTTTCTCATCTGCAGCCTTGAATGTACTTCTTGTTCTTCTAGTCCCACTAGCAGGAGTAGAGACAGAAGGAACATGTCATTTTGCCTTAGAAGAACTTTCACCATTTTTCTTAATCCCTGGCTTATAGCTATCACTAAGAGAAAGGTTGAAGAGGAGTCTGCTCGTGCTCCGGAGGAGAGTCCCCGAGTTGATGACGGGGTGAAGGCGGCTCATTCTCGTACAGATAAGGGGAAAAGGAAGGTTGGCGAAGAAGAAGAAGAAGAAGAAGAAAGAGAAGAAGAAGAAGGAGGAGAAGAAGAAAGGGGAGAAGAGATCCCCCAAGAGGGTTGCCAGGGTCCTCGTGTTTTTTGTTTTGAGGACCTTGAGAATGTGGCCGTTGAGGGGGCGGTGCCTTTCGGTCTATACAAATGCGACACAAGGGACCCTGGAGTGGAGGGTGATTCTGATATGTCAGCGACAAGGCTCACTCGGTGGACCATCATCGATGGTCAGACTGGATTAAGGGACATCCGGGGCGTGCGCTACAAGTTTGGACCAAACTATCCCTTTGAGCAGGCTAGAGAGTCTAAGTACTGCGAGAGGAAGTGCACTATGAGGCTAGGCCCCGATGTCAACTTCGTGGCCAGGCCGGGCAGTTTAGCCGCTCATCGGTCCCCGAGAGGAGTGGACAATGAGGGGGATCAGTGATGAGGAGTTAGCTTTTGCTATCGCTACCGACTCTGCCCGGGTAAGTGTTTCTCTTAATATCGTTTGCATCGAAAATAATTTCAATTTTACACTTCTAACTTTACTTTCTGTTTGCTTCCTCAGGTGAGTATGATGTCTGCTGAGCTGATGTTCCGCTCCAGGATCAACAATGTCAATCAAGTACTTGAACTGAAGAAAGAGCTGCTGGAAGCTCTGAAGAAGAATAAGGCTCTGGCAGAGCAGTGTGGTCTCCTTGGGGGTGAAGTTAACCGATTGACTGAGACTAACAACGAATGAATTGAACGGATTAATGAACTCACCAAAGAGAAGGACTTTCTTTCTGAAGAGAAAGAAGGGTTTGCACGATCTGCTCGGGGCCTGGAGGTTTTGCTTGAAGAATGCTAATCTTTGCTGTACAGGGCACTCGATGAGCGTATATCTTTTGAGATGGACCTACTGAGGGCTATGAAGAGTCTACTAAAGCCTGCTGAGCTGCAAGCCGCCAAAGATCAAGTTGCCCAGTCGATGAGAGCTCAGGGCGCGTTATCTAAGGACTTGGCCAACTTACGTGATCAATTTTAAATCAAAGGGAAGCTTGCTGTACTCGAGGCCAAGCGAACCTTGCCCGAGTAGGTCCACACCGGTCAGATCAACATTGAGGAGACGATGCTGAAAACAAAGTGCGTTGTTCGCGATGTGAGGCAACTGTTAAACCTTTCTCCCGAAGAGTCTGAAGTAGATGAAGATGATGGTGATGAAGAGAGCTTGGGTGACGAGGACAGAGCCGATGGAGCTGGTGCATCGGGATCTGGTCGTAGTCCCCTAATTTGGTTAGGTTGTAAGTTTGTGTATCTGGCGAGAGCCGGATAGTTTGTTGTGGATAGAGGTCTCTTAGGGACTCTCTGATCCTTGTTTGGTCGGTTTCATTGGCCTTAATCACTCGACAAAACTTATGTCAACCGTTTTCGGCATTTTATCATTTTGTCAGGATAATGTATATAATTTCAGATCTTTTTTAATTCAACGACTGTATGTTGCCAGAATCTTTGATCTTTCGCTTGGATGTGTTGTGGCCTTCATGCCTTTAGTTTTAAGAGCTTTTAGAAGTTTGAACTTTACTAAGTTTTGGTCTTCAAAAGTTTGTTCGAATGTTTTAACTTAGCCTTTCCCAAGGAAGAGGTCATAAGTTGTGAATGATCTGCGCAGATGTTTCATCCTGACCGAGTCGTGGCCGATAGATAATGGCTGAGTCGTTGGCCTTGCGAACAACTTTACTTATCGCTTTGATAGTTGAAAGTCGTCGCGGAAGATTTACAGTTTAACTCTAGATGGGTCGCTGGTCTCGTGATCGACTTCTCTTATTTTCGTGGAAGCTTGTCACATAAAAGTTTTGAAAAAGTTGCCTTTTTTACAAGGTCTTTTGCCTTTATGAAGGTCTTATCTGGCCTACAGGGGCCTCTCACCACCCTCAATGTTTTTATGTTGGAACATGGGAAGTGATAACAAAAAAAGAGTTAAGGCTGGTCGTAGATAAAAGAACACATATAACCAAACGAGTGTCCGTTGTGGGATTCGAACCCATAACCGCGAAGTTGAAGAACTTCGAGCTCTACCAGTTGAGCTAAACGGACCTGGCCTTGTTCAGGCCGTTAGTACCATTGAGAAGAAGTATAATAAAAGTAAGGATTGTCACAAAAGTAAAAGGTAGGAAGAGAATAACTGACCGTTTTACAATTCAGAAGTGATACCTTTTGAGGTGAATCACGTTCCAATTGTTTGGGACAATTAAGCCGTCTTGTCGTGCTAAGTGATAAGATCCCTTGCCGACTGACGCGACTACCTTGTAGGGGCCTTCCCAGTTGGGGCCTAACTTTCCTGAGTTCGTTTCTTATGTGTTCTGAGACACTTTCCTCAGTACGAAATCCCCAACTTGGAAACTCTGTACGCGTCGTCTCCGATTGTAATATTGTTCAATTCGTTCCTTCTGGGAGACTACCCATACATGCACTAGTTCCCTTCGCTCTTTGAGCAGATCCAATTCTTCGAAGAGGTTGATCGAGTTGGACTCCTCAGTGGCGTGTGCACACCGTAGGCTGGGTTCTCCGATTTCGACTGGGATTAGGGCATCTGCACCGTACACTAATGAGTAAGGTGTCTCTCCGGTACTCATCTTTATTGTCGTACGGTAAGCCCATAGCACTCCGGGCAACTCTTCCACCCAACACCCCTTGGCCTGATCGAGGCACTTCTTGGGAGACTCAACGATTATTTCGTTTGTTGATTCCGCTTGTCCATTAGCAACCGGATGGTATGGAGTAGAAGTGATCCTTTTGATGTGTAAGTCATCGAGGAACCTAGTCACTTTCTGGCCGATGAATTGTGGGCCGTTGAGTGGAGCGGTTCTGCCGGCTGATGGAGAAGATGCACAAACCTTTGACATTTATCACATTTCTTGACGAAATCATTTGTGTCCTTCTCCATCTTATCCCAATAGTACCCTACGCGGATCAATTTGCGCGCCAATGCTTTGCCCCCAGAATGGTTACCACAACAGCCCTCGTGGACCTCCCGCATCACGTAGTTGATCTGGTTTGGTCCTAGGCACTTTGCGAGAGGTCCTACAAACATCTTCCGGTAAAGGTCTCCGTTGATGATAGTATATCGAGCAGCTTTTATTCTGAGTTTGCGAGCGGTTTTTGCGTGAACAGGCAGAGTTCCATGAAGAATATAGTTTGTAATCTCATTTCGCCAGTCCCAAGTTGCGTTTATAGCATTAACTTCGAACTTTTCTCGGTCTATGGCTGTGCAGAGTAGTTGGACGACAGCCGAGGAGCTGGCCGCTCCAATTTCTGCTACTGACCCCAGATTTGCGAGAGCATCTGCCTCATGGTTCTCTTCTCGTGGAATTTGGCGTGCTTCCCATTCGTCAAATTGGGCCAGAAGTTCTTTCACACGGGTAAGGTACACTTGCATTCTGGATTCTCGTGCAATGAAGCCTCCGGTCACCTAGTTGACTACCAGTTTGAGTCACTCTTAAGTTTGATGATGTTTGCTCCATAGCTTCGGGCTCCTTCCAATCCTGCAATTACGGCTTCATATTCGGCCTCATTGTTAGTAATAAACGAGCACTTGATGGCCGGCGTGACGGTCTCTTCGAATGGGGTGATGAGAACCTGTCCAAGACCGGACCCTTTGACGCTCGAGGAGCCATCACTATATATGGTCCATGTGCCAGGGGCCTGCCTAGCATATAGAATGGCATCCTTTTCTGCCTCAGGATATATATTGGTGCTAAAGTCCGCTACAAAGTCTGCTAGGGCTTGTTATTTTATTGCTACCCTAGGCTGGTAGGTTATATCGAATTCACTTAATTCTATAGCCCATTTAACTAGCCTTCCCGAAAATTCGGGTTTATGCAAGACATTGCGCAAAGGAAAGGGTGTAACTACAGCTATCAATGACCTTGAAAGTAAGGACGTAACTTACGGGCAGCAGTTACTAGTGCTAATGCCAACTTTTCTAAGGATTGGTAACGTGTTTCCACATCAATTAGAGCTTTACTAACGTAATAGATGGGGAGTTTGTTTACCTTTTTCTTCTCGAACCAGAACTGCGCTTACCGAGGACTCTGAAACTGCCAGATAGATCAGAAACTGCTCCCCGGGCTGGGATGTAGAGAGTAGTGGTGGATAGGATAGATACTTCTTCAGATCCCTCAGCGCTTGTTGACATTCGTGAGCCCAATCGAACTCCTTGTTTTGCTTCAGGACATCGAAGAAACTTTTCCACCGAACTCCTTGTTTTGCTTCATGACGTCTTTTCGGTTGTGGAGTACGTCTGGGATTGACTCAATAGCTTTGATCTGAGCGGGATTGACTTCAATTCCGCGCTGAGAGACGATGAAGCCAAGGAATTTTCTCGACCCGACTCCAAATGCACACTTCTCTCCGGGTTGAGCTTCGTGTTGTATTGGTCGAGTATTCAGAAGGCTTCCTTCAAGTGCGTCAGATGATCTTCCGCTTGTTTTGACTTGACCAACATATCATCAATGTACACTTCTATGGTCTTACCAATATGGTCATGGAACATTCAATTGACCAAGCGTTGATATGTCGCACCTGCATTTTTCAACACAAATGGCATAACTTTATAACAATACGTACCTCTGCAAGTTATGAATGACGTTTTCTCTTGGTCATCGGGATCCATCAGTATCTGATTGTACCCGAAATATGCATCGAGGAATGTGAGCACCTCGTGTCCGGAGGTTGCGTCAATGAACTGATCTATCCGGGGAAGAGGATACGAGTCCTTTGGGCAGGCTTTGTTCAAATAAGTGAAGTCAACGCAAACCCGCCATTTGCCATTTTTCTAAGGAACAACGACCACGTTGGCTAGCCAGTCTGGATATTTAACTTCACGTATAGATCCAATCTTCAATAGTCGATCGACCTCATCGTTCATGATCTGATTCTGAAAAGCTCCTTGTTGACGCTTCTTCTTCTTTACCGGACGGTGGTACAGGTCGACGTTCAGCCTGTGAGAGATAATATCTGGAGAAATACCTGTCATATCTGCATGAGACCAGGCGAACATCGTGTGCCGCTCCTTGAGGAACTGGAGGATATCTCCTCGTAAGCGCTCGCTCAATTCGGTCCCTAAGTAGACCTTCCGCTCCGGCTTGTCCGCGAACAATTCTTCGGGCTCCAAAGCTTCCACGGCCGGCGTGTGACTTTCCCGTGCCTCCAGATTTGTGATGAACTCCGGGACCTCGTACTTTGCTTCTTCATCTGCTACGTCTGATCCCGGTTGCTGTAATTGCTATTTGCTTTCTTCGGGCAGCTTGGGGGCCACCGAATAGCAGTCCTGAGCAGAGCGTTGCTCTCCTCGAACCTCACGTATTCCCCATTCTGATGGGAATTTAAATACTTGATGATAGGTGGAGGGAACAGCTTGCATATCATGGATCCAAGATCTTCCCAGGATAATGTTGTAAGCTAGGTCTGCGTCGACGACATGAAATATCGTCTCCTTTGCTACCCCTTCGGAAAGAGTCGTAAGGGTAATCTCGCCAAGGGTCTTCTCACTTGAGTTGTTAAAGCTGGAGAGAACTCGAGATACCGGCACGATCTTCTCCGACAATTGCATTACTCGGTAAACTCGTGACTGAATGATATTCGTCGAACTGCCCGCATCAATGAGAACTCTCTTGACATCAAATTTTGCCACGCGTAGTGTAATGACTAGCGCGTCAATGTGTGGAAATTGCAGACCATTTCTGTCTGAATCTTCAAATGTTATAGTGTCCTCTGGCCGTGGACACTTGGTTTTCGTAATAGAGACCGCGAATAAAATTAATCAAAAATGATAAAATAAATTAAAGTAATAATTTAAATTATTCTTAGTCTTCTTCCAAAAACGTCATCCTTTTATTTCCATGACGTACCTCGCAAAAATATGAAAATGAAGTTAGTAATATAACTAATAAAATAAAGCAAAAATAAAAATAGAATAGAGTAGTAATAATAATAATAATAATAAATAATAATAAAGTAATCAATAATAATGATGATAATAGTTATAAGACAATAACAGTAACGATAATAATACAAAAATTAGTAGTAATTATAATAAATATAGTAGTAAAAAGAAAACAAAAAGGAAAAGGGAATTTTTGAAAGTTTAGGCTAAGAATATGTATTGCGTCAAGCAGAGGTTAAGGATGCCGGCGCGACTGCAAACACAGAGCCGGTCGTGTTGCCATGCCAAGCACCTTCAATCTCACCACTCCACTATCGCCTACTTTGCAAAGTGATATGCATCGTCATAGCCTTTTTTGTTTGTTTTTGGGACACGTAAGGGACGGTAAATACGGGACGGAACTCGTGTTGGCCTCCAAACGTCACTGGTCTAAACGGTGTAGTATCCGTTCAAATCAGTGTATGGGCCTCAATGTATATTTTCATAGGCGATTCGGCGCAGTGTTTGTCCAGATTAGTATAATAACTCAACAAAATCATCCAAGGACCAAGTGTAGCATTTCGTCCAGATCTGTCTCACTTAGACAAAGAAATAGCATCAGCCTTTTAATAAAGTTTACTAAGTGACACCTCAAACAAGTAGCTGATAGCAAAATCAAATAAATTTAACAAAACATAAGGAAAAAAAAACGCAGCAGTAACAGTATGCAAAATGAACGGGGAAAGGAGAAGATCGGCGGCAACAGCAAGCAGAACAATAGTTGAGCGGATGAAATCAACACCAAAAGATAATCAAAATAGCATAGCCATAGATACACCAAATCAGTGAACCGGGGGAGCAGGTCTCCGTCCCAACAACAACTAGAAAAATCGTCAATAACCAGCGGAGGAGGGGAGGAGCAACGCCGATCAGTGGCGTCACTGCTACTCCCCGCCACCAAGACTCTTTCCTTTGCCGTTTATATTTTCGGTTTCGAGAGCCAAAATAACCACAGAAGAGCCGAGTGAATGGCGATGGTGGTGGCTGGTTGTTCCCTTGTCCCGATCTCCTTTTCTCATTGTAATAAGTGTGAATGTGTATGTATCTGTTACGATCTGTTTGTGTAAATGGGTGTATGGGTTGTGGGTTTATTGAAGGGGTTTAGTGAGTCCTCTCGTTTCCACTGTGTCTCTGCCACTGTTGGTGGTAGTACCCTCTGACTTGATCTCGCTTTGTGCGTGTATGGTATATGGGTGATGGCCTATTGTAGGTTTTGCCCTATTTCTGGTCTCTGTATTTCTGTTGGTGTAGGTGTAAAGGAGGGAGAAGAAAGGTATGGGGGTGCGTGTACTTTGTATCTTGGTATGTATTGTGTATATTGATGGTGTAATTGACCGAGGTAGAAGAAAGGCACAGGGAGATGGGATAGAGACCCCATTATTGGTCCCCCTATCCTCCTCTTTTCTCTACTGTATATATAGTTTCAAAAGAAAGACATTGGCTGATTCAAGAAATGAGCGAGATCAGGGAGATAATAGGGGAGTAATTCTAGTGAGTGATGATTTTTAGATAGGATATGGACAGATCTTGATTATTAGAGACACATTCCTGCAAGATTGGAAAGATCTTCGGGAGATCAATTTTGAAGGAACTTTGAAAAGAAAGTAACTTGGTCAAAATTTCAAACATAGAGGATGTATCTTGTTAGGAACTTTTTCTAAGTTCAAGATGGAGAAAATTTGGCTAAAAAGAAGAAAATGCTTTTGAATTGTATGTGATGAATATGGTTAGCGAATATTATATAGTACGAATAGAATTTGAACCGGACGTTGTGCTGATATTTAAACAAAGTTGCTAAACAAATAATTAAAATATGAATAAAAGTATAAATAATCACAAGTAACTATTAGATTTTATTTATGCAAGAGATTACACAAATAACCATAATTTGTCATACATTTAACAAATAGCCTAAATAATGTAAGTTATAGAATATAACCACAGTTAGGTATATCGTATATAAATAAAGATAACATACGTAAATACATGCTCCTAATACAAATTTGCTCAAACGGTCAATATTGCACCTTTAAGTAAATATAGCTAATTATAGAAAAAGGAGGGACAAAATTGGGTGTCAACAGCTGCCCCTCTTTGCCCGGGGATGACGAAAGAATCTTCGGGCAAAGATAGTTGACGGAGTAGCCAATTTTGTCACAACTTGCAAGCAAGATGGTTGGAAGGGGAAAATGGGAGTTTTGGGGTATTTCGGCCGAACCCCGGTCTCTGAGTTGCCTACATATCTCGGGTTTCACGAGAATTAGGTCGTGTGTAGTTCTAGAATGACATATTGCCTGTTTGAGATGTTTATGACGCACGATTTAGATGTTAAGAGTGAACTTGTCGGAGTATGTAAAGTTTCCATTTGAATGCAACAGCCTTTTGCCAACTTAAATGAGGAATAAAACAGAGACATTATCGAAGATGAGATAACATCAATAGATCGAGCGTGGGAAAAGAGGCTTGTAATCATCCTAGTTATGAAAATGTGGTGCACGACACACCCATAAAGAGGAGTTTACACGTACGTAATTTCCACTTCATCTCGATAATTGAGTCATCTTGTCTTTAATATTGTCTTGACCAAATTGGTGAATATTGAAAGGTGAAGCACGATTCAAATAGATGGGCATGGTTAAGCACGAGAACACGCATGATTGACACAGATAGGCCTTAATAGGGAGGAATACAAAACTGACATTCAATTGGAAAGGAAAGATTAGGTAGATTACTGGTGTGAGTATGGAAATATAGATTTGAGTGCTTTGGAGCTCGACAGAATAGATAGTCTGCGGGTATAGCAAAGACATTATCGAAAGGACTAGGCTTCTTGAATGGTGTCCCCAAAGTGGTGCATAGTATGTATTTGAGGTTTTTGCAGATCGCACAATTTTGTGTGTGGTAGTGACTTTCGGGGCAAGTATGGAAATATAGGAATTAGCTCAAGGGTCTATCAAGGGGTCGAAGAGCGTCCTACAACAAAAGTAGGATAAGCGCAACCAAAGATGATGATAAAGTAAACTCCCTGTAAAGTTGAGCTCTCCTTTGTCATGTAGTCGTCTAGTCTGTTTCCAGGTGCTTTGAGTGTTAGGAAATATATGCTTCTCCTCTGGGGATATTCATGTATGTGCATCTTGTCAGGAGACAATTGTTTGTCCTGTCGGGTTGTATACCCTGCGAACAAAAGTAAAGTGCATGTCGCCGAGCTGTGTACCCTGCGAACAAAAGTAAAGTGAAGTGCTAAAAATAAAATAAAATGTCATTATCATGTCTGCAACGCCGCTAGGAGAGTCGTCGTTTTTTCTGCTTTTATAATGCTTTCATGAAAGTTGGGCTCTGGTCAATTTTTCTTCGGTGAACTCCCAGTTTCTGTACTTCATCTCTCTTGAAATTTTTAAGGAGACCTCAAAAATTTCTACCCCAGTGTCAGCTTGCATCTTTTGGAATTTTTGAGGGGATCCTCAAAAATTCTTCCCTAGTTTATTGCCTTCGATAAATCATCATATCATGGTAGTGCCTGCGAAATAAACAAAATACATGTGTAAGTCCAATTCTAAGGCGGACGAGCCTATTGTAGTGGTGCCTGCAAAACAAAATATATGAGTTTGTCCTATTTTAAGCTGGACAGAGCTAATCGTCATATTTTAAGCCTGACGAGGCTAGTCGTCATATTATAAGCCTGACGAGGCTAGTCGTCATATTTTAAGCCTGACGTGGCTAGTCGTCATATTTTAAGCCTGACGTGGCTAGTCGTCATATTTTAAGCCTGACGTGGCTAGTCGTCATATTTTAAGCCTGACGAGGCTAGTCGTCATATTTTAAGCCTGACGAGGCTAGTCGTCATATTTTAAGTCTGACGAGGCTAGTCGTCATATTTTAAGCCGTCAGGCTAGTCGTCATATTTTAAGCCTGACGTGGCTAGTCGTCATATTTTAAGCCTGACGTGGCTAGTCGTCATATTTTAAGCCTGGCGTGGCTAGTCGTCATATTTTAAGCCTGACGTGGCTAGTCGTCATATTTTAAGCCTGACGAGGCTTGTCGTCATATTTTAAGACTCACGTGGCTAGTCGTCATATTTTAAGTCTAACGTGGCTAGTCGTCATATTTTAAGCCCGACGAGGCTAGTCGTCATATTTTAAGCCTGACGAGGCTAGTCGTCATATTTTAAGCCCGACGTGGCTGATCGTCATATTTTAAGCCTGACGAGGCTGAAGTGCTATCTTGTTTGTTGTGATTGTCTGTGAATCTTGTGTTTGTATTGAAAAATCTGCTCTCAAAGAAAGATTCGTTAGTCGAAACAAAGTGGTTGCATTGCACTGAACACCAGTGTATCGGCTTGAATCTGCATTCGTCCTTTAGTGTGATGACTAGGTATCTCGATAACTCTGATTGTGTGGATACTTGTATCCTCAGACTGAGGTTAGATTTGTCGGATTTGGAGCCTGTCCAAAATTGTATTTGTCTTGGGTTGTGCTGGGATGTTTTCATGTTTCGTGCTAACTTCGATAGATAGATGTGTATAGAAAATGTATTTGTGGCTTGAGAGTTGCAAGTTCCATTTGTCGGTTCTTGTTCTATCATTGTATTGCCTTGGTTGATCAGACTCTGAATTTTGCATTTCAGTGCTGGGTATCTTGCGGTATCATGGTATTGAATGTTTGAGTGATGAGTGTAAATCTTTTTTGGATCAAAATCCCGAAGAGGTCTCTAGGGAGTAGTTCTTTTATTGGTCGCAATATCTTTTGTTTGAGCTAAAGGAGTAAGGGTGTGAGGTTTTGTCTTTTCGTCTGTCCTCAATTGTGTCGGGCCTGATAAGGTTGTTGTTGAAAGTCTTGACAGAGGGAGGTTGTTTATTGTGTAAGTCGGGTGTAGTATGAGGCTGTGAGTTTTACCAGTTTTGATGGTATAGTGATTGGTTTTGCTTCTTGCGACTCTTGTGTAGGTATAACGCCAGCTAATTCTTGTTCGTTCATACTACAAGTTGTACGGAAGTGGAATTGGGCTTATCTGAGTTTTCTTGGGGTCCTATGCTGATGGTTCGAAAGACTTTCTTTCAGAAGTAAATGTTATCAGCTTGGCTTGCCATTTCGGCTTTTCTGAATGCAGATTCTTCACCGATTTCAGTGTTCATATGCAAAACGACCGCAATAGAGTGATAAAATGCGCAATACTGTGTTAGGACATTTAGCAAAAATTTGATGCAAAAAAAAAAACATATAGCTTAAAAGAACGCCTAGACCGCGGATGATAGATTAGCACTTGAATTTTAGAGACTGACAAATTGTATAGAGGTTAAAAGATTGCTTGGGTGCTTTATGTAGTAGGCAAGACAAGGATTCTTTTGTTAAATGACTGATGCTCGCTTGAGTAGAAGATGGGTCTGGTTAGATCTCAATCAAAAGTTGAAAGAGATTGACTTAGGAAGAAAGAGACCTAAATCAATAAAACAAATTTACACAATACACACATATCAGATAAGAAATGCATTCTATAATATAATGGACCGTTTTACGCACGATGATTTGAAAAGTGTTTCGTGCCACATGTATCATTTCATTTGCTACAAAGTGCGGAGTCTAAAAGAGAATATTGCATTTATTAAACTTTTGTTTCATTGGCGGATATTGAAACAGTGTAAGAGAAAGAAAACATTGCTAGAGGGTTAGATCATGGCCAGGTGAACATCTTTATGTTGATCCATCCTCAGAAGATTCATCTTCTTCAGATGAGTCTTCCTCGACCAAACTTGCCCCTGATGAATCCCCTTGAAAAATGATGTTGTCGGCATCAGTCAAGAGCCGGGATATGTCGAATGTGAAGTTTTTCAGCATTTCCCAAGCCTTCCTTCCTTTCTCCTCTATTCTTTTGTCAGCCACAGAGCCCACTCCTTCGCTAGCCCATAAACCGATAGACTCTATACATTTTGTCAGAAGTTCTGCCTTATTGCGCCATTTGTCTTTTTCTTTGTCCTTTGCTTCGACCAAACTTTGCTTCTTCGTTATTTTCTCTCGTGCCTTTGCCAGTTGTTTGCGTAGCCCCTTGCACTCATATTCTAATTCATCAACATTTCTTTTCCTTTTTCTTGTTGCTCTTGGTTGAATTGCCCTAGCTATGTCTTTCCTAAGCCAGTCTGGATAGTCTTCATCATAGCCAGCGTCAAAGCTGTCTCGTCTAATAGTCTTGATTCCCATTCGTTGCCTTTCTTTCCAAAATTCTATTATCCTATCATTGAAAGGTACCACTCCTCCGAAGATATCTGCTTTGAAACTTCCGATGTCTGCAATTTGGGGTACAATTTGTTTTCTCCCCGCTTGTCTAAGTGCCCTTAAAGGAGTGTATGGGTAAACTTCTCTAAAGCCCACTAAAATGAGAAACGAGTCCCTTTCCGACCTTGTGATCACTGTAGTGCTGGAAAAGTAATAAAAAATCCATTGTATATTTTCGGATGTCAACTGAGAGAGCTTGTGGTGCAGCTTCGGTTGTTGTTGGCCGGTCCCACTTCTCTAGAGCGTTGTCCATGCGGGCGGTATGAGTGAAGAGGTAATTCTCTCCTGGTATGGGGTGGAAAGCTTGGTCTATGCTGTTCATGCTTTGCAAATGTTCCATCAACCAAGTTTGCAAAAGCTAATTGCAACCTTCGAAGAAACCAGCTCCCTTCTTGCATCATTCCAAAGCTCGGTAAAGTTCTGCAACGATCATAGGTACCAAAGTGTATATCTTGTCAAAATCTTTGAGTAGGACATCAGCAATTGATACCATGCAAACATCAACTCGTCCCTTGTGTTCTGGAAACACGACGGTTCCTAAAAAGCTGGTGACAAACGCAAGTACCCTCCGCTCTTGCCAATCTGCCTGGTCAATGTTGAAATAGCCTTCAGATTCTTGAAATGCTTCTCCATACCCAAATTTGATGTATAAGGAAGTTAGAGAAATTCCTGATTGCCGTATACTGTCTGTGCATAATTCGGGCTTAAACCCTACCATTTCGAAGAACTCCTCGGGTGCGATGTTTATAGGCATCAAGACTTCTTCACTTTCGAATGGTAATTGAGTTAACCCACCTATTTCCTCCAGTAATGGTGTCAACTCTACACTCCCAAAATGAAAAACAGCTCGGTCCGCATCCCAATAGTGTACCACTGCCTCTATCATCCCTTTCATTGTCGTATGCTCCATAAGTGAAATAAGGTTCCCCAACACTGCTTTAACTCGGTCTTGTTGATCTATACTTAGGTTTCCCCACCAATCTCTGAGCAACTGAGGAATTTCAACAACCACGTCAAATGTTCTATTGGCCATGATCTTTTGGAAAAGACGAGGAAATGAGAAAAAAGCGAATGAAGATGCCTAAATTTTGGTTGTAAGCAAACAATTAACGTGTGGCACGAGCTTTTGAAAACAATGCAGTATGGAATATGAAGAGAAGTGTCGTTATGGATTGAAAAATCCTTTAGACACTTTAGAAGGAAATTGCTAATGGACTCGTGACATGCCAAGAATGTCAAGTCTTTATATAATGCTTAAAAGATAAATGTGCATTATGTGTCATCCCGTCTATCAAGTAGTTATTTCTGCTTTAAATTGGGCCCTTAATGCCTCTTTGATTACCATTGAATGCCCTTTGAATAACATTGAATACAGAATGATTCCAATTGTTTAAGAAATAAACGGTCGTTTCTGATTCAATTTGGACTTTTGACGCCTCATCGGTTACCTTCGTGTCTTTGAATGACATTGAATACAGAATAACAATGATTTTTTAAGCAATCATTTCTAATTCAATTCGGGCTTTTGACGCCTCTTGGGTCACCTTTGTGCCTTTGAATGGCATTGAATACAGAGTAACTCCGACCATGTAGGAATAAACAATCATTTCTGATTCACTTTGGGCTTTTAAAGTCTCTTAGGTAACCTTCGTGCCTTTGAATGGCACTGAATGTAGAACAACATTAGTAAACGGTCTACATTTGCACGTTTAATCATGTCTAACGCTCTTTGGAGTTAAAAACTCGTTCAGATTGTTTGAACAAGCTGGCCTATTGAACTTGAGAACAGGTCGGCCAATGATATGTCATGATGCATGATTCCTAGCATTGCCAATAAAGAATGAAGTTGGCTGGACCGAGTTTCATTATCCTCCCAAGCGGACAACTCAGGAGCGGGAATGTCTCGGGCCAAATAGGTTCCAAGTTGTTCCCCTTAAAAGGAGACTTTTGTGAAGGAAGAGGTGGTCATAACCACCTGCACGATTTAGAAACTTTTCAGGAGCGGCGGAAGGTATGCATGATATGTACAATTTTAAAAAAATGCACAAGTTTTTGAAAGAAATGCATATGTCTTGTAAAATGATGCACACATATTGAAGTATTTCGTATAATGATTTTAGAAGGATAAGAACAAAACAAATGCGTTAGTTTCAAAAGATAAAATTAAAATAAACTAGACAATATTAAAAAGCACAAAAAAGAAAAGATGCAAATATTTTACCAACTTTTAAAATAGGGAAAGACAAATAAAACAAGTTAATTTTGAAAAACAGGCTAATAGAGTTAAGGGGATATATTTTAAAAATGCGAAAAGAATTATGAAGTGAAACCTGTTTTAAGAAAAAGATTTGGCAAATTTATTCACATATCGAAATATTTTTTAAAAAAAAAATAAATTTTAAAAGGGGGAAACAAACAAGTTAATTCTGGAAAATAGGTTGAAATTTCAAAAAAAAAAAAAAAAAAAAAAAGACAAAAGAATTATGAAGTAAAACTGTTTTAAAGAAAAATATTTGGAAGATACGAAAATAACTGAAGTTTAGGACATGTTGTGTTATCCTAAAAGAACCTTCCAAGAGTGGGTTAGTCTAGACAAGGATATGGTTCCCCAAGGCGGACAACCAAGGGGTGGGAATGTTTGGAGTTGTTGGTTGTACCACGGACCAACTATACCCCAACCGTTCCCCCTAAAGGGTTTTTGAGAGTGAAACGGCCGTGAGATCCACGTAACCATTTATGGTGTGTGCAAGTGTAAAAAATTCCAGAAGTGGAGGAAATATAAACAAAATAACAATTACAGATTGACACGACCTGCATTTTCGGCTAGGCCGTGCGGGCACCCCGACCACTTTTCCTAGACCTGTCGGGCGAACCCTATAGACAAAATTAATAAAAACGGCACAAAATTTCCTTGAAAATAAAATTAAACATGACCTTAACAACATAAAATAACTCTTAAGGATAGACATATATACAAACTGTCTGGACAAAACAACTAACTACGCAGAATACACAGGTTTAAAGATTTCCAGATCAGACATCTAAGAAGGCCAAAAGATATATACATCTCCCTAAGGGAGCAAAAGTAAGGAAAACTGTAATATCTGAAGTTGGTGGCCGCAATAAAAAGGATGGCTCACCGTAGACAGCTGAGAACGTACTACTCCTCAATCACGGCGCGACTGGCTGGGTCCTGGAGCAGAATCTGCCGAACGAAAAAAAAAACACACAAGGAAAAATAGGGGGTGAGTCATGAGGACTCAATAAGTGCGAACAAACTAGCAACCTCGAAAAATAGATACGCTAGTCAGGGCAACGGAAGCAGACAACAATCAAAAAATAACAATGCACATATAAGCAGAACATTAGTCATGTACAGAAAATCTACACAATAGTATTAAATGAAATGGAACGAGATGAAATAAATTATATGAAATGAGATAAAATGAAATGATATGCAAGGGGGTCACATGTGAAAAATGAATGGAGCGGAATCCTCCTGCTCCGTGGGCGGAATCCTCCTACCCTCAATATGATGCGATGGAGCGGAATACTCCTGCTCCGAGGACGGAATCCTCCTACCCTCAATATGATGCGATGGAGTGGAATCCTCCTGCTCCGAGGGCGGAATCCTCCTACCCTCAATATGATGTGATGGAGCGGAATCCTCCTGCTCCGAGGGCGGAATCCTCCTACCCTCAATATGATGCAATGATAACCCTTCACCGGCGGGGGACTCTCATCAACTGCCGGGAAGTATATGTCAACTCACAGCCAGAGTACAATGCTCAGATCCTCAATGCAATACAAATAACAGGACATAACATGTAATATAGAATGTAAATCCAAAGCTAAGGCGTAATGAGTACGCCTATCGGCAGCTACACACTTAAGGAACACGTGGTAGAAAATCCACAAGGCCAGGTGCCTCCAAAGAAATGGATATAAACACTTACCGTATTCCAAAGCTAGCCCTGCTACTCAACCACTGCTTTTTTTCTTTGGATTAATCGCCAAATGATCCCTTTCTATTCAATAAGCAGAGAAATTATATCAGATAAAGCTAAAAGCTTCATTCCTTATGTCTTAGGGCAATCCAGTTAGGAACCTGATACCCTATTCGCATACGCAATACGCAGGCTAGGCCTATGTACAGGGTTCAAAGTCCCTTAACCAAACTCTAAATAAATTATATTTATATATTGCCCATAACTCACTGAGTACGAATATATAAACATTTTCATCATCGGGGTCCAATTGACCCTTTAAACTATCAATTTACGTCAGTAGGGGGATGTCTAATATCCGTATTTTTACCGTAAAAATATATTCAAACACACATAATAAGCTAAGATAATGAGTTAACATCATTACCTGAAGATTTGGGGTAGAAATTCCACTATTTTTCCACTCCTTTTTTTCCTTTTTTCCTCTCTCTTTTCTAATTTTTCTCCTCTGCTTTGGTTCGAAATGTTTCTGCGTTTTGTATGCATTACTAATGCGAAGCGATTAAATCCCTTAGCATAGCCGACATACTTGATTAATTAATTTTTTTTAAAGTAATAAATTCGCTGCGACGATTAAAATTAAAATAGAATCCCAGAGAAGTTGAAATGATCCTAAAATTTTCAAGTAAGTTATACAAAATATATGTAACATACTCGCGAAGACGGATCTCAAATCGGACTCCCGAAACTCAAGATGTGAATTTAAAGGAAAATGTCAAATTATTTAACTTACGGCATTTTTGCGGAAACTAGCCGAACAACATCGAAATTCTCTTTCGAAAAATTACAAAAGTCACAAATAATCATACGAAACTAATGGCGCTTTCGGATTTTGAATCGGAGGTCATTCGCCCAAACCGAGCTCAAAAATCTCTTTTTAATATTTATTGACAATAAAAACTGAAACCTTCTTCCGATGCCTACCAAACGAGGTCTGATTTAGCTCAAATTTTACAAACAGGTCCTAATGGACCTTACGAATATTTTAAAATTATCGGCACGCTAATCGGGGTCCTAACTTCTGAAACGACTGACCGAGGTCGTTTCATTCTCCTCCACTTAGACTCTCGTTCGTCCTCGAACGAGCAAAAGTCTAAAATAGATTTCACACCTCTAATGAGAATGCTTACACCAATTTTCAATGACATTTACTACGAAACCAAAATCATATACAAAGATAAAAACTTTTAGGCTTTAAAGATCAAGATCGAACCTGAATCGTCGAAGAGGTAAGGATACCTCTCACGCATACTGGAGTCAAGCTCCCAAGTGTCCTCCTCACGTGGACAATTATTCCATCGTACTCGAACCATCAGAATCTGCTTCGAACGAAGCTTCCGGATATCACGCGCAACTATAGCAACTGGGAACTCCTCGTAAGCCAGATTCACATCTAGCTGAGCAGGGTCTAATTCGATCACTTCGGAAGGATCTCGGATACACTTCCGGAGCATCGAGACATGAAAACTGGGTGAACTGGCATAGAAGCTGGCAAGTCGAGCCGATAAGCTACCTTACCAATACGCTTCTCGATACAGAAAGGGCCAATGAACCTGGGACTAAGCTTTCCTTTCCTACCAAACCTCTTTACACCTCACATCGGTGGCACTTTCAGAAATACCATGTCCCGACCTCGAACTCTAACTCTCGGCTCCTCCGGTTCGAATATGAAATCTGCCTACTCAGGGCGGTCCGTAAACGATCCTGAATAACACGAACAACCTCAAGAGTCTGACGAACCATATCTGAACTCATCACCTCGACATCTCGAGACTCAAACCAGCCAATAGGAGAACGACATCGATGACCATATAAGGCCTCAAATTGAGCCATCTGAATAGAAGACTGGTAGCTATTATTATAAGAGAACTCTGCTAACGCCAAATGATCATCCCAGTAACCCCCGAAGTCAAGTGCACAAGCTCTCAACATGTCCTCCAGAATTTGAATCACCCGCTCGGACTGACCGTCAGTCTGAGGATGGAATGCTGTGCTAAGCTGCACCTGGGTCCCCAACTCTCTCTGAAAAGACTGCCAGAACTGAGAAGTAAACTGGGAATAACGATCTGAGATAATGGATACAGGAGTACCATGCAGCCTAACCACTTGCTCAATGAAAATCCGCGCCAGTCTCTGAGCTGAATCAGTAGTCTTTACAGGGATAAAGTGAGCTGATTTAGTCAGTCGGTCGACAACGACCCAGACTGAATCGTGGCGCCGCAGGGTCCTTGGCAGACCAACTATAAAATCCATCGTGATGTGCTCCCACTTCCATTCGGGAATGGGCAATGCCTGAGCTAACCCTGCTGGTCTCCGGTGCTCGAACATCACCTACTGACAGTTCAAGCAACGAGATACATAATAAAATACATCTCTC
The DNA here is from genome assembly GCA_037355625.1 of Petunia x hybrida. Taxonomy (NCBI): domain Eukaryota; kingdom Viridiplantae; phylum Streptophyta; class Magnoliopsida; order Solanales; family Solanaceae; genus Petunia; species Petunia x hybrida. The sequence goes on from JBBBVM010000045.1 coordinate 1,469,016, forward strand.
TTCATCCCCTTCCACCAGTATAGCTCTCGGAGGTCCTGATACATTTTTGTGACACCAGGATGAATAGAATAACGCGAGCTATGAGCTTCACCGAGCACCGACTGCCTTAAATCCCCAACATCAGGAACACAGAGTCGACCATTAAACCGAAGAATTCCATCTGAATCAAACTCGAAGGAGGGAACTCCTCCACTGAGGACGTGACCACGCAACTCCTGCAGATGAGGATCCTCGAACTGTCTTCCCTTAATCTGACTGACTAAGGAAGACTGAGCTGCAATACACGCTAAGACTCGACTGGAGTCTGGGAGAAGAAATCTCACACCAAAGTTGCCAAGGGACTGCAATTCTCGAGCCAATGGTCTCATATCAGCATAAAGAAAAGCCATGCTGCCCATGGACTTCCTGCTCAAAGCATCTGCTACCACGTTCGCCTTCTCATGATGATAATGGATAGTGAGATCATAATCTATAATCAATTCAAGCCATCTCCGCTGTCGGCCGTTAAGATCTTTCTGAGAGAAGAGATACTGTAGACTGCTATGATCCATATACACCTCACAAGGCTCGCCATAAAGGTAATGCCTCCATATCTTCAAAGCAAAGACCATAGCTGCCAATTCTAAATCGTGAGTCGGATAATTTTTCTCATTCGGCTTCAACTGTCTGGAAGCATAAGCAATTACCTTCCCGTGCTACATAAGAACACAACCAAGGCCCACACGAGATGCATAACAATAAACTACGAATCCACCGGTGCCCGAAGGAAGGGATAACACTGGAGCTGAAGTCAATAAGGCCTTAAGCTTCTGGAAGCTGGCCTCACACTCATCAGACCATCAAAACTGAACCGCCTTCTGCGTCAGGCGAGTCAGGGGAGCTGCAATAGTAGAGAACTTCTCCACAAACCTCCGATAATAACCTGCCAACCGAAGGAAGCTGCGAATCTCCGTCGGAGTAGTAGGACGAGGCCATTTCTGCACTACTTCAATCTTCTTCGGATCAATCTTGATACCTTCACTAGATACTACGTGACCCAGAAATGCTACAGAATCAAGCCAAAACTCACATTTCGAGAACATGGCATACAACTTACGATCACGGAGGGTCTGAAGAACCACCCTCAGATGATAATCATGCTCCTCGCGGCTACGAGAATAAATAAGAATATCATCAATGATGATAATGACAAAGAAATCAAAGAATGGCTTAAACACCCGATTCATGAGATCCATAAAGGCTGCAGGGGCATTAGTCAGCCCAAAAGACATAACTAGGAACTCATAATGGCCGTAACGAGTCCTAAAAGCAGACTTCGAGATATCTGACTCACGAATCTTTAACTGATGATAACCAGATCGCAGATCGATCTTCGAAAAGAATTTGGCACCCTGTAACTGATCAAACAAATCATCAATGCGAGGCAAGGGATACTTATTCTCGATGGTGACCTTATTTAGCTGACGATAATCAATACACATTCGCATAGTCCCATCTTTCTTTTTCACGAATAGAACAGGAGCACCCCACGGAGAAATACTCGGCTTGATGAACCCCTTATCAAGCAAATCTTGCAACTGCTCCTTCAGCTCCTTCAACTCTGATGGGGCCATACGATATGGAGGGATAGAAATAGGCCGAGTCCCTGGCACTGTATCAATGCCAAACTCGATCTCTCGATCAGGAGGAAGTCCTGGCAAATCATCTGGAAACACATCAAGGAACTCCCTAACGACAGGAATAGAATCAAGAGATGGAATCTCCACAGTGGTATCTCGAACCATGGAAAGATATGCTAAACACCCTTTATCCATCATCCGTTTTGCCTTTAGGAAAGAAATAACATGCCCCCTAGGTGGCAAATAAGAACCCTGCCACACCACTGGTGCTGAACAAGGAAGAGACAACTGAAGAGACTTGGCATGACAATCTAACGTGGCATGATACGACGCCAACCAATCCATGCATATAATGACATCAAAATCAACCATATCTAGGATTAGAAGATCTACTAGTGTCTCACGACCCCAAAAAGATATGGTACAAGCTGGATAAACTCGATCCACGATGATAATGTCTCCAATAGAAGTAGAAACACAGAATGGATCACGAAGACACATATAATCAACTTGAAAACCCGAAGCAAAATAAGGAGATACATATGAATAGGTAGATCCTAGATCCACCAAAGAATATGCATCTCGACAACAAATAGATAAAATAACTGTAACAACAGCTGGGGATCCCTCGGCATCCTGCCTGGCCGGCAGTGCATATAGCTGTCTCTGCGGCTGAGCTGAACTACCACCCTGAGATCCACCCCTGGAGGGACCACCTGAACCACGACCCCGACCTCTACAAGATGGTGGTGCACCTCTAGCTGGTTGAGACCCTGAAGGGGCACCCTGAGGCTGCTGCTGCATAGGCGCTGGAAGGCGAGGGAAAGGGCGGCTACTACCCTACTGATGGAGATAAGGGCAATCCTTCTTATGATGACCTAAATCCTGACAGATAAAGCACCCTGGAGAAAATCTACGCTGATCAAACTGGGACTGATCTCGCGGGCGAAACCCAAACTGACCCTGAGAAGAAGTAGGCGCGTTCTGAGAACCACGCGCTGGAAACTGAGCTGGTCTGACAGGAGGCCTACCCTGCTGCTGATAACACCTACCTCCATACGAGGTACTAGAATGCTCAGGACCACGAGATCTCTTACTCTCCCGCTCTAACTCCTCTATCTCCAATCTATGATAGGCCTCATACCTCCTTGCAATATTAACAGCGACATCAAATAGAGTACCAGCCTCAATCTCACGAGCCATCTGGGACCGCAAATAAGGAGAAAGCCCATCAATAAAACGTCTGACCCTCTCAGAGGGCTCATGCACATGATCTGGAGCATTGCTGGACATCTCTGAAAACAAAAGCTCGTACTCCGTGACTGACAGGTTACCCTGTCAAATCCTCTCAAACTGTCTCCTCTTCTCATCCTGCTGACTGCGAGGGAAAAAGTTCTCCATGAATCAATGAGAGAACTCACTCCAGGTCAGCTTAGGTAAGCCCTGCCTAGCTGATCGGGGTGCGGTCCACCAAGCTAAAGCTGGAACCTCAAGCTGGAAGGCAGTATAATCAGCTCCATACTGCTCAAGATATCCAAGGGCCTCTAAGATACGCTAACATTAATCAAGAAACTCACGAGGCTTAAGCTTATCTGATTTCTGCCCAGAGAACTTCGGAGGACTAAGTCGGGTAAAATAATGCAACCTTGCCGGATCATCAACCTGACCTGCTACCTGGACTGGCTGACCATCCTGAAAAATTGGAGGTACAACACCCGCTACCTCTGGAACATAACCACCTGGAACATGAACTGCTTGGGCTACTTGTGGAGCTGGAATGGGGGCTTCCTGAACTTGAGAACCAATATCTACCGCAACCTGAGGAGCTGCCTGAGGGATAGGAGCATCTACAACAGCCTCAGGAATAGGAGCATCCACAGTAGCCTGAGGAATAGGAGGTCCCTGGGGCATCTGCGTCGCTAAGAATCTCATAAAAGCGTCATGAAGTGCAGGGAGAACGAATAAGCCCTGCTCCCCCTGCCCAGCAAAAGCTGGCACTGCCGGAACCTCTACAGCAAGATCAACCCGATCCACCATCCTCGCGGCCTGGGCAACTCTACCTCTGCCTCGACCACGACCTCTACCGCGACCAACACCACTAACCCGCGAAGCAGCAGGAAAAGGGCGACCGCTGGCTCCTCCGCCTCTCGCAACACATTCGCGCATGTTCTCACCATTTACTGCGGAAAATAATAATAAAAAAATATTTAACTTCAGATAAGAAGACTCACGCACAACAGGGAAAGAAAGAAAGGAAACTGCCTAAATGCCACCATAACCTCTCGTAGATAGGTACGGACGTCTCCGCCCGATCAGCAAGACTCTATTAGACACTGTCATAATCTGGAAAGACTCTAAACCTCGCTCTGATACCAACTGACATGACCCGCATTTTCGGCTAAGCCGTGCGGGCACCCGACAACTTTTCCTAGACCTGTCAGGCGAACCCTATAGAAAAAATTGATAAAAACGGCACAAAATTTCCTTGAAAATAAAATTAAACATGACCTTAACAACATAATATAACTCTCAAGGATAGACATATATACAAACTGTCTGGACAAAACAACTAACTACCCAAAATACACAGGTTTAAAGGTTTCCAGATCAGACATCTAAGAAGGCCAAAAGATATATACAGCTCCCGAAGGGAGAAAAAGTAAGGAAAACTGTAATATTTGAAGTTGGTGGCCGCAATGAATAGGATGGCTCACCGTAGACAGCTGAAAATATACTACTCCTCAATCACGGCGCGACTGGCTGGGTCCTGGAGCAAAATTTGCTGAATGAAAAAAAAAAACACACAAGGACAAATAGAGGGGGTGAGTCATGAGGACTCAATAAGTGCGAACAAACTAGCAACCTCGAAAAATAGATACGCTAGTCAGGGAAACGGAAGCAGACAACAATCAAAAAATAAGCAATGCACATATAAGCAGAACAGTAGTCGTGTACAAAAAATCTACACAATAGTATGAAATGAAATGGAACGAGATGAAATGAAATGATATGAAATGAGATGAAAGGAAATGATATGCAAGGGGGTCACATGTGCCAAATGAATGGAGCGGAATCCTCCTGCTCCGAGGGTGGAACCCTCCTACCCTCAATATGATGCGATGGAGATGAATCCTCCTGCCGTCAATATGATGCGATAGAGCGGAATCCTCCTGCTCCGAGGGCGGAATCCTCCTACCCTCAATATGATGCGGTGGAGCAGAATCCTCCTGCTCCGAGGGCGGAATCTTCCTACCCTCAATATGATGCAATTGAGCGGAATCCTCCTGCTCCGAGGGCGGAATCCTCCTACCCTCAATATGATGCAATGATAACCCTTCACCGGCGCGGGACTCTCATCAACTGCCAGGAAGTATATGTCAACTCACAGCCAGAGTACAATGCTCAGATTCTCAATGCAATACCAACAACAGGACATAACATATAATATAGAATAGAAATCCAAAGCTAAGTCGTAATGAGTACGCCTATCGGCAGCTACACACGTAAGGAACACGTGGTAGAAAATCCACGAGGCCAGGTGCCTCCAAAGAAATGGATATAAACACTTACCGTATTCCAAAGCTAGCCCTGCTACTCAACCACTGCTTCTTTTTCTTTGGATTAATTGCCAAACGATCCCTTTCTATTCAATAAGCAATGAAATTATATCAGATAAAGCTAAAAGTTTCATTCCTTATGTCTTAGGGCAATCCAGTTAGGAACCTGATACCCTATTCGCATACGCAATACGCAGGCCAGACCTATGTACAGGGTTCAAAGTCCCTTAACCAAACCCTAAATAAATTATATTTATATGTTGCCCATAACTCACTGAGTACGAATATATAATCATTTCCATCATCGGGGTCCAATTGACCCTTTAAACTATCAATTTACGTCAGTAGGCGATGTCTAATATCTCTATTATTACCGTAAAAATATATTCAAACACACGTAATAAGCTAAGATAATGAGTTAACATCATTACCTGAAGATTTGGGGTAGAAATTCCACTATTTTTCCACTCCTTTTTCCTTTTTCCTCTCTCTTTTCTAATTTTTCTCCTCTGCTTTGGTTCGAAATGTTTCTGCATTTTGTATGCATTACTAATGCTAAGCAATTAAATCCCTTAGCATAGCCGACATACTTGATTAATTAATTTTTTTTAAAGTAATAAATTCGCTGCGACGATTAAAATTAAAATAGAACTCCAGAGCAGTCGAAATGATCCCAAATTTTTCAAGTAAGTTAACAAAATATATGTAAGATACTCGTGAAGACGGATCTCAAATCAGACTCCCGAAACTCAAGATGCGAATTTAAAGGAAAATGTCAAATTATTTAACTTTCGGCATTTTTGCGGAAACTAGCCGAACAACATCGAAATTCACTTTCGAAAAATCACAAAAGTCACAAATAATCATACGAACCTAACGGCGCTTTCGGATTTTGAATCGGAGCTCATTCGCTTAAACCGAGCTCAAAAATCTCTTTTTAATATTTATTGACAATAAAAACTGAAACCTTCTTCCGTTGCCTACCAAACGAGGTCTGATTTAGCTCAAAATTTACAGACAGGTCCTAATGGACCTTACAAATATTTTAAAATTATCGGCACGCCAATCGGGGTCCTAACTTCTGAAACGACTGACCGAGGTCGTTTCACAGATAATAAATAAAACGCAAATGAAATAGAAAACTAAACTTCATGCCTGCAAAAGGAAATGAAAGAAATATTAGTTTTGAGAAATAACGAAAATAAGAAAATAAATGCAAAGAATCCCAATTAAAAGTCCGTTATGGTTTGAACCTTGATTTCCCCAGCGGAGTCGCCATTCTGTCGCACCCCCATTTTTCCCCGAACCCTGGTTAGGGTTCGAAATAGGCTCGACATATTGAAACTCACGGGTAAAGATTTGGAGTCGCCACCTAACATATTTTTTAACTAGGCGTATTAGGGCACCTATTTTATTTCTATCCAATTTTACAATTAACTCTGAAACCTAATCTACATACCAAAATTTCTAGGTAAGAGGTTCAGATTAACTTAAGAGGAATGGATTAGGCACCTTTCGAGCCCCACCAAATGTGGTTACCGACCGGACTAAATAATTGGAATTTAATCTAAATAATTAAAAGCATTTAAGCAATTTTAAACTAATAATTACAAACTTTATGCAATACAATTTAGATACAATTCATATTAAATATGAATCATTCAACTTATACGACGACTTTTTTTGGAAAACTTCCAACCGAAGTACTTCACAAATAGAACAAAAAAGTTAGTGAAAATTGCGAATAAAATTAATCAGAAATGATAAAATAAATAAAAGTAATAATTTAAATTATTCTTAGTCTTCTTCCAAAAGCGTCATCCTTTTATTTCCGTGACGCACCCCGCAAAAATATGAAAATGAAGTTAGTAATATAACTAATGAAATAAAGCAAAAATAAAAATAGAATAGAGTAGTAATAATAATAATAATAATAAATAATAAAGTAATCAATAATAATGATGATAATAATTATAAGAAAATAACAGTAACGATAATAATAAAAAAATGAATAGTAATTATAATAACAATAGTAATAAAAAGAAAACAAAAATGGCAAAGGGAATTTTTGAAAGTTTAGGCTCAGAATATGTATTGCGTCAAGCAGAGGTTAAGGATGCCGGTGCGGCTGCAAACACGGAGCCGGTCGTGTTGCCATGCCAAGCACCTTCAATCCCACCACTCCACTATCGCTTACTTTGCAAAGTGATATGCATCGTCATAGCCTTTTTTGTTTGTTTTTGGGACACGTAAGGGACGGTAAATACGGGACGGGACTCGTATTGGCCTCCAAACGTCATTGGCCTAAACGGTGCAGTATCCGTTCAAATCACTGTATGGGCCTCAATGTATATTTTCATAGGCGATTAAGCGCAGTGTTTGTCCAGATTAGTATAATAACTCAACAAAATCATCCAAGGACCAAGTGTAGCATTTCGTCCAGATCTGTCTCACTTAGACAAAGAAATAGCATCAGCCTTTTAATAAAGTTTACTAAGTGACACCTCAAACAAGTAGCTGATAGCAAAATCAAATAAATTTAACAAAACATAAGGAAAACAAAATGCAGCAGTAACAGTATGCAAAATGAACGGCGAAAGGAGAAGATCGACGGCAACAGCAAGCAGAACAATAGTTGAGTGGATGAAATCAATGCCAAAAGATAATCAAAATGGCATAGCCATAGATACACCAAATCAGTGAACCGGGGGAGCAGGTCTCCGTCCCAACAACAACTAGAAAAATCGTCAACAACCAGCGGAGGAGGAGAGGAGCGACGCCGATCAGTGGCGTCACTGCTACTCACGCCGATCAGGTGTGAATGTGTATGTATCTGTTCCGATCTGTTTGTGTAAATGGGTGTATGGGTTGTGGGTTTATTGAAGGGGTTCAGTGAGTCCTCCCTCGTTTCTTCTGTGTCTCCGCCACTGTTGGTGGCACTACCCTCTGACTCGATCTCGCTTTGTGCGTGTATGGTATATGGGTGAATACCTATTATGGGTTTTGCCCGATTTCTGGTCTCTGTGTTTCTGTTCGTGTAGGTGTAAAGGAGGGAGAAGGGAGGTATTGGGGTGCGTGTACTTTGTATCTTGGCATGTATTTTGTATATTGATGGTGTAATTGACCGAGGTAGAAGAAAGGTACAGGGAGATGGGATAGAGACCCCATTATTGGTCCTCCTATCCTTCTCTTTTCTCTACTGTATACTCCCTCCGTTTCAAAAAGGATGAACCTATTTCCTTTTTAGTCTGTTTCAAAAAGAATGACCTCTTTCTAAATTTGGAAAGAAATATTCACTTTTACGCATCCCTAGATGATTTGTAGCCACACAAATATCTACAACTTATTTTAGATCACAAGTTTTAAAAGTCTTCTCTTTTTATTAAACTCCGTACAAAGTCAAATGGGTTCATCTAAAGTGGAAGGGAGGGAGACATCTAAAGTCAAATCGGGCACTGGTTCCTATCAGCTTGTCTTCATCAATGCGTACCTTAGAATTGTAGCGATTGTAGACATCTGACCAGTCGGCTACTGGGAATTCGCGCAGAGATTCGTATAGCCTGCGCATAGCCTCTGAGCTCTTGACATCTAAGCTGTTGGTGAATGCAATGGCTGCCCATCTGTCCGGTACCTTAGGCAACAACATACGTTCCCGTTGGAAACGATCCACATATATAAGGAGAGACTCGCCGGGCTTCTGCTTGATCTCGAAGATGTCTTCCACGAGAGTTTCCGTCTTCTGAGCGCCTGTGTGGGCTTTCAAGAACAGCTCAGCCATCTCTGCAAAGGACCCAATGGAGTTTGGTGGAAACATTGAGTACCATCGTAGAGCTCCGTCCGCTAGCGTCTCCACGAACTTCTTCAGTTGGACTGATTCGATCTCCTCATCAGTGAGATCGCTTGCTTTTATGAAGTTGCTGAACATCATGAGATGATCGTTGGGGTCATATGTCCTACGATATCTCGGAATGTTTGGCATCTTGAACGTCTTCGGTATCGCCTTTAGCGCAGCTTCCTTCTTCCAAGGCCGTTGTGAGTAGCGCTGTACATCAACTTTCTTCAACGTGGGTGGAGGACCTGGTATCTGATCAATTCTCTCGTGGAGAGACTTCTGAAGTGCTTCCTAGCTCTCCTTGAATTGTTTGGTGAGGGCCTCTACGACGATGCTCATTTCAGTGGACGCCATAGATCCTCCGTTTCGATTTTTGTTTACTTGGGTCACTGGATCCACGGTTCCTCCGTTGTTTTGTTCCCCACCTTGCCTTGAAGTGTGCGAAGAAGGAGCATCTCGACCTGGTCCTGCAGTATCAGCCCTTGCGACTGGAGGGATTTGCCCTCAGAGAGAGTTGATCGCCTCGTTTATTCCTCTTTTAACCTCCGCTTGTTCCTGCATATATGCAAGTCTCCTGGAGGTTCCTCTGGCCAGGGGAGAGACTTTTATGGCGTCCTCTCCTAGGCGGGGTTGTACTTTGAGAGTGCCTACGCCTGTTCCGCTGCCTGACAGGTCCTTGGGAAGATTGTTCCTACCCATCGGACGAGTAATCTGGAGAATAATTGGGACTTGGTGAAGGGGTACGTACCTGACTTCCGCCAACTATAGTTCGTTGTGAACCGCTTTCTGCCATGTTAGTTGTGAAACAAAAAGATCAACAGAAAGGAATGCAATGCACGAAAAAGATAAACTATTAACCTATGGAGGCTATTGACCGGCTCCCACTGTGGTAGCCAAATTGTTTAACCTAGATCCAGTCTTAGGCCAATTAACAATTAAATTTGTATTTGCGGAGTCACGATCAATAGTTTAGATTATAAGTTTAGCCAACTTAAATACGGAATTATGTTAATTACTGATTACCGATATAAGCACGATTTCCAATGATGATAATTAACGATATGGAAATAATAAGATATAATCAAAATTAAACAACATTAAAGCATGAATAAAATAGACAGAAGGAACCGTGTCGGATCACTTGATCCCGGTGAGGATTCCTTGTCACTGATTATACTTGAAGACTTGAGAGCAAAGTATCCAACGAACATAAATGAAGAAAAGTATTGAGCAAGAGTAAGAGAGAGTGTTCTTATTGATATTGTAGACAGAGAATAAATTGTGTGTTACAATGATTCGGAACGAGTGCTATGTATAGTTCTGATAGGCGTCCATTAGGTTTGTAACCGCTGGGCATGTATCTGTTGGATACGTAACCGTTGGATTGTGTAACCGTTGCCTTCATGACCCTTCATTAAGCGATCGCGCATGATTAGGTTGGTAACTGCTCAATCAAATCGTGTTGATTTGGGAAGCGTTATGATACTGCTCTGGGCCTGCCCGTGGTAACTGCCTGGTAAGTCATCTGTCCGTTAGCAGTCTATCCGGGGAAATCTCTGCCCGTGCCACGTGGCAGACACGTGTCACTTTTTAGGTGACGTCAGGTTTTATCCAATACACTTTCCAATGCCAATAATTTCCCCTTTCTTACCATTACCGAAGGAAACACTTCCTCCCTGAAAGGCTGAGAGTGAATGGAACAGTTCCTTATGTCTTGTCATATGCCTTGAGCAACCACTGTCCATGTACCATTTGTGGTTCCTCTCCTGCACTCTAGCCTGCAAAAGAAAACTAGGGGTTAATTTTAAGAACCAAAACTAGTTTGGGTTCCTTTCCTTAAGAAAAAGGATGAATCAGAGACCTCTTAGCCCAAAATAGTAATGGTTTCTTCGTGTGAACACTTTTCTTTGTCACAGAGTTTTGAACTAGTTTCTAGGACCTGTTCCTCTGTGCAGCCATTTTTAGGGATTGGCAATTTTCTTTCAAGTGACCAGTATTCCCACAATGAGTGCATAGCCAATTTTCAGGAAGTGATAGGTACTTACTCTTTGGATCCCATTTGGGTGAAGACTGTGATTTCAGGAATCCATTACCCTTCCTATTACTACTATGATTTTTCTGTAACCATTCTAGTGCTTCAAAGGACTTTTTCAATTTTACAGTTTTTCCTAACTCCATCTTTGTTTTGACTAAGTCCTCTTCCAAAGATCTTATCTTTTCATCTTTCTTGCACAGTTCATCAACTAGGACTTCAATTTCTCTTCATCAATGATCTGATGAGAATTAGCAATACTCTTACCATTTTCAACTGTTTTAACTTTTGATTTTACATTTTCGAGTTCCTGAACAGGTGATTCAAGTGTGAGGACCTGTTCCTTTAGCATGCTAATTTTCTTTTTCAGAGAATCGTTTTTAATTACTGTCTTTTTATGTTCTGTTCCTAAACTTTCAGTTTCATCATGCAGTTGATTTGTGCCATCCCTTAGAGATTTAAACTCATTTAGCACAGTATGAAATACCTTAAATAATTTCTCCATTGGCATGTTTTTCACATCTTGTTTAAGTTTATAACAAATACCTCAGCATCTTCTTCATTGTCTGAGTCTTCAAGAGCCATTTAGAGCAAGACCATCATCCAGATCATCATCATATTGTTCATCCTCACTATCTTGCCAGCCAGCAACCATTGCTTTGGGATTTCCACTTTTCTTCCGGACCTGTTCCCTAGCCTTTATTCTTTTCTCAACATAGCTCTTCCTCTATCCTCCTTCCATAACTGGACATTTGTTGATGTAGTGCTCCATGCTTCCACATTTGAAGCATTCTCCAGCCTGTTTCATGCTAGAAGATCTACCCTGTCCACTAGCCCCATTTTTCTTATTCAAATATCTTTGAACACTTTGGCTATAAGGACCAGTTCCTTATCATCAACAGGCTTATGAGCAGCAGTCAAGGCTAGGTTAGGTTCAGTCTTAACTGGTTCACCTATGTTCTTAACCTTTTTCCTCAGTTTATAAGTTTTTAAATTACCTATAAGCTCATCTAAGGATAAGGTGGTAAGATCCTTGCTTTCTATGATGGTAGAAACCTTAATCTCCCAAGAATCTGGAAGAACTCTAGTTAGGATTTTTTCAGCTCTATCTTCAACAGTTAAAACCCTTCCCAAGGAAATCAGTTCAGATGAAAAAGTATTAAATCTAGCGTACATTTCAGAAATTGATTCTCCTTCTTTCATTTTAAAACTTCCATATTCAGCAAAAAGAAGAGTACCTCTAGATCTTTTCACCTGACTTGTTCCTTTATGGGCAACCTGTAGAGCATCTCAAATTTCCTTTGCAGTGGTATACCCTCTAATTCTAGTGCACTCATCAGGACTGAGTCCACAGACAAGCCACTTCCTTGCTTTGGAATTCTTTTCCCACTGCCTTAAGTCTTCAGCATTGCATTCCCTTCTGGTTTTGGGAACATCATTTCCCTCAGCATCTTTCTTCATTGGAATCATGGGACCTTCAGTAACTATGTCCCACAACTCATATCCTCGGCTTGAAGATGATCTCTCATCCTTTCCTTCCACCATGAGTAGTATTTTCCATGGAACAAAGGTGCCCTAACAGTTGACTGACCCTCACCATTCTCTTGTGATGTCCTCATTCTAATCCTAGGTGTTAACCTTTTCAAGGATAACCCGCTCTGATACCAATTGTTATTTCCCAAGACACACCACTTATTGTTTTAAGGACCAGTTTATTTAATGTGTTCCTTTATTATATTGTATGCGGAATTAAAACTATAAGTAAATGAACACTTGATGTTAGCGTGGAAAAACCTCTTTAACTATGGATCAAAAAACCACGACCTACTTTTCCAAGTAGGATTTCAACTTCACTATGTAAAAGACTCACTTGGTTACTAGACTACCTTCTTACTAACCTAGGACTAACTCTAATCCTCTAGTGACCCCTTTCACGTTCAGTGAAGTTTCTTCAAGTACACGACTTGAATTGAAATGATACAACTCGATATTGCCTACTACAGTTGAACTAAGACTGAACTTTGACAAGACTCAATCTAAGGAACATGTTCTTACTTAGTTCCCTATAGCTTAATGATTACACAAATAAGATAAAAACTCTTTCAATGCTATGGCTCGATTCTCTCTGTATTTGTGCACACTTCAATAGCTGAAATACTTCTGCTTTTATAGCTTGCAAAACTCAAGAAGTCTTGAGCAATTAGAACTCCAAAGCTTCCAAGAGTTTGAGTCCTAATTGAATTTTTACTAGGTTACCCGAAATCCTTTAGCCATTATCCACTCTTATGCAATCTTTTCATATCTCGTGTAATCCTGTATAATTATCAAGATAAACATTAGGCTTAGGATAGTAAATACTATTTCAACTTAAATGATTTTGCATGAATTATCTATTCAGCTGCAGTGATTCAAAGGAACATGTCTTTGGATCTGTTCCTTAGTCATCAGTCAAAACTTCAAGCTTATCCAAACTAACAGTGGGAGAAGCAGCAAGAATGTCCTCTAGACTAATGTGCTGTCTGATTTGGTCCAGGATGTCTTGACAACTTTTTTAACTACCCCTACTTTCTGCATTATCCTTCTACATGTTCTTTATTCCCTTTGATTATGTTATGATGGGACCTTTTGTGCATTGACCAACGGCAATAGGGCAACAAACACCAACCATTCATACTCCAATATCAAGACCCTGAAGTGGCAACAAAGGCATCATAGAATGGAAAACAAAAAGATGGGTGCTGCAGATTCATACGTTGTTGGAATATATAGCCTCCGCAACACCAAATATAGAAAAGAGTAAATGAAAATTTGTTTTGCCTCATGCACTCTTAGTTGTCATCTTTAGCACATTGTTTCCTTGAATAGAAGCAAATAATCCTGTAAATGCCTCTGCAAGAAGGATTTTATTAATCCAAAAGGTAGTATTAACATTTCGACCATACCTATAGCAACATAGTGTAAATTGCGATTTTTCCTTCTAGAGAGAGAAGATCCAAGAATAAGTTCATCATTGATTGAATGATTAATGCTCATTAGTACATTTCTAAATATGTCTCCTAACTACTAACAGTCGGTTAGCTTTACATTAGTGTGTTATTCATGCAAAGTGTAACGACCTATTGGCAATAAATCAATTACCCTTATTTATACACTATTGATAGGCCCTTATAAACCTTTAGTCATGACTATACAGTATGTAATTAGCAGCCCCGCCACCTTTGTCACCCTTAATTAAAGTTTAATTTGTATCAAATCTCAAAGCAAGTAACAACTACGGGGTTAGCACTTAGCCTTCAGTAAGGAGAGCTAACGTTTGCTGCCAGACTGATCACAAATCCAACAAGGCCCTGTGAATCAAAAACAAATTAATGGATGTGCTTCTTGACACAACACAGTGAATCAAAGAAGGGGCCAGAGGGCAAAAAATAGGCCAGCATGTTATGCATCAAATTATTCTGATGTATAAAATGAAACATACGTCAAATTATTACTATGAACGCAAACATGATAGTTCTTGACTTATACCTTAAATTTTCATATGACATATGCATAATTTGATAGTGATGCCAGATTATGTTTGGAGTCTCATAATGATGACTTTTCTTGGTCAAGCAGTAATTTGGTGGGATGAAATTTGCAATCCACCACTAATTAGTCTTCAGCTTCCATGTCGCATTTCTTGTTCTTTCCTCATACAGCTGATATTATTAGTTGTTCGTCTCTAACAATTTAAATAATGGTAAAAAGAACTATCTATATTATATATCTTGATTATAGCGTGGCCGTTATACTTTATCTAACACAAGTTTTGTTACGCTTCACTCCTACGTACTAAGCTTCAACTTTGGTTTTGTTACCCTCTAGCATAGGCTCCTCCTCTTAAAAAAGTTCGAAGATGAGATTATGGGATAACTTACCGTCGCTGTTCACAAGGTAAGAAGATTTCGTTCCATTTTATATAGTTACAATTCCACTACCTATAGATATTTTATTCATATGGATTGGTACGGTGCAGATGTTATGTTTCAAATCATGTGAAAGTTTCTTTAGTTTTATATATTATTTAATGTTAAGATTACGTACCATTTTTATGGGACGATGAGTTTATGATTCCACTCTAAAAGTGGGGTCTAATGTGTCTTGCAACACGTAACAACTAGTGCTAGGCAACTAGCAGAAATTTCAATCCTAAAAGCTCTCTAGCAGAAATCTTTTGGACTCTATAATCGTATGTCTGACCTATTGTGCATTCCTATCATTTTTCTAAGGTTACTGAAGCAAAGAGTTGTAATGATAGCGACAAGACAGCCTTAATTAGATATCCATTTTTCCCTCTTCCAAGTGCATGTGTCTTACTAGGAGTAATTTACTCGTGAAATTCTGCTATCTGCAGCACTAAAGATGAAAATGGAATACCAAGATTTTTCCTTTATAAAAGAAGCTAAACTATTTACCGTAGTTGCTAGATAATTAATCATGACAGATCATTATTGTACCTGTTGGCACGACTTCTACTGCAGCCCATTAGAGATAAGACCGTATGAGAAAGTTTGAGTTATGAGGGTTATGCTTTCCCTTCAAAAGTCTTGTTGGATAATGTTAACTTATTCATTTAGCTAACGTTTGGATATAGATTCCCAAATAATTTTTGGAAAACATTTTTTGGGTGAATCTTGATATGAAAATGAAAAAGTGTTTGGACATATTTTTTGGGAACAAATTTTTTTGCTCAAAAGAGCCTTTGAGCTCTTATAAAAATGAAATTTAATGTGTAAATGTTAGTTTCAAAAATAGCTCAAGACCACTTTTTGAGTTTTTTAGTGTTTTTGGGACAAGTTTTTCTTATAAAGCATAAACAAACAATTTTTGGCGCAAAAAATCCCAAAAAAAACTATGTCCAAACGGGGGCTTAACTTCTTTTGGTTTTTACTATGTGCTTGTGTTATTGGCGTGTTAGCAAGGTTAGAAGTTAGACATACTATGTCACCATCAAAACGATACGAGTATTCGAAGAAAATGAATTGTAGAGATGGAACTTCAATGATACCGGCTTGGTCTAAAATATTCTGTGATGTCAGTGACAGCATAGGTAAAAATACATGTATGTGAAAACTAGGGGTGTTCACGGTTTGGATAAAAATCGAACCAAACCGAAAATCAAACCGAACCGATAAAAAAAACCAACACTTTGTTGGATATGGTTTGGTATGGTTTTGAATTTTCAAAAACTTCAAACATTTGGTTTGGTTTGGTTATAGGAAAAAAAAATCGAAGAATTAACCAAACCAAACCGACAATTATAAATATAATTTTTATAATTATATACATTAATATTTTATATAAACTTTTTAAGTATTATATATTTATAAATTTCAATGATAGTTAATGTGTCTGGACTAGAGTTAGTGTGACAGTCTTGGAGGACCCTGTACCTTTGATGGTCTGAAAAATCAAGTCCAATTATAAATGGTGAACTAAACCTTAGCAGTTAGTAGTAAATTGCTGTATTTTTTTTAAAAAAAAAAAAAGAACTGGATAACCTATTTTATACGTAGTACTTGTTCAAGTACTTTAATTGAGTACTTATAGTCTGGTGGATATAAAGTACTAGTAGAAACTACAAAGTACCCTTTGGCATTTGGAGATTGAGAAATAAAAGGGAGGAACATGCATAAGCCCCTCTCTCATATGCTAATGAAGATATGAATGTCATAAAAATAAAAATTCTCAACATTAGCAATTCAAACTTTGACAAAGACCATATTGTTGAAGATGTAAACTTTGATGATGCTGGGGTTGGTTTTTGGAGGGCGGCAAAAGTGTGCTTGCTTTTCTGCTTCTACCATTTAGAAGCCTCTTTGAAACAGGAGACATCATTTGATCGGTTGGACTTGTGTAACTTCCAGGGTATTTGAATGGGTTAGGAACCTTAAGGCGATCGGGGGTATTTTCACTTTTAGATCTGTATGATTTGAAATTTGGCAAATTGCTTTTACTTTATATATTGAAGCCATAGTTTTATGCACACTTATCTATCCCATGTTGTAATCAATATTCAAGAAAATTCTAGCTAGTCAGTGATCAATTCCATATACAAAATAAATCTCATGTCCAACAGTCATTGTGATTTTATTTTATTTTTAAAAAAAAACCGACTAACCGAAACCAACCCAACATTAACCAAACCGATGGATATGACTTTTATTTGGTTTGGTTTGGTTTTAAGAATTTAAAAACCGAATATATTGGTTTGGTTATGATTTTAACCAAAAACCAACCAAACCAAACCGTGAACACTCCTAGGGAAAATAATACATAATTGATGATTGAGCAAAGGTTAATACAAAAAAAGAAATTTAATGATCTTTTTAAAGAGTACTAGATTATTAATGAGTGTACTTAGATGTCAGCGACAACATAGGTAAAAATTTAGGTGTCTTCTGAGGAAAAATCCTTGTTTCATGTCCTTTATCTGGTTGTACTTTTAACTCGGTTTGTTCCACAAATCACTGCAATAGCTACACACGCTGGTGGAGAAGATTTAACTAAAAGACCTCCAAAAAAATTTCTCTAACAAAATGACCTTCTATTTTTTTTTTTTACTTAATTTTTTGGGATAGTTAAGTGTGCTTAAGTGGTGTCGGGGGCTAGATTAGAAATAGAAAAAGTTGTGGGTAAAAGTGCATATTATAGAAAAGTATATAAACTTAACCAAACCAGGTCATTTTAGCGGGTCAAAAATAAAAATGGGTAATCAGAAAAGGGTTCTTCTTGCTCGCACGTCTTCTAATTTTTTGAATCGATTTCTGTCCCTTCATAAGTTCTCCTAAACGATTTTTGTCTCTCATCCAGCTATTTAACAATTATTTTGAAGATTTGAAGTAGTTGTTGAAAAATTTCCAAAAATTCAGATTTCTGCAGGTGAGCAACCTTAATATCGTTGTATTTTTGTTCTGGTTCTCATATAAGTCTTAGAACTTATGAAGAAACGTCAATGGTGTTTTTTGAAGAAATTTTAATTTTTTGTTTAGGCTTCTTTCCAATTTTTCCCTTTTTAATTTTATATTGTTGTTTACTTTGTGTCTTGTGATTCTGTATGTAGATAAAGTAATAGCAGGGTTGAATCATATCAGTACGACTGCTCGTATCGGTAAATTTAAAACAAAAGAGGCTAGTAAGCAATCTGAAGAAGATGATAGTGTTAAACAAATTCC
Organism: Petunia x hybrida; assembly: GCA_037355625.1. Lineage (NCBI taxonomy): Eukaryota > Viridiplantae > Streptophyta > Magnoliopsida > Solanales > Solanaceae > Petunia > Petunia x hybrida. The sequence goes on from JBBBVM010000045.1 coordinate 1,487,270, forward strand.
TGAAACTGATGTTGCTGAATTGGATAAACATTCAGCAGAAGGTGATAATCAACCTCCAAGTGGTGGAGGAGATGAAACTGAAGTTGCTGAACTTGATAAACATCCAAAAGCAGATGATAATGAACCCACAAGTAGTGGAGTTCATGTAAGTGCTAATAATCCAGCAGTAGATGACAATGAATTTCCACTCGTTGAAACTTATTTAATAGATGCTGAAGTTGGTGTAAAAGAACCCAGATTAAAAAGACCGTGAAGGATCACTCTGTAAAAGATATTGTGGTGGAAAAGGCCCAAGTAGAACCCTAAACTGAGGATCTTTTGGCTGAAATCGACGCTTTTCAAGCGGATGAACTCTCCGATGCAGGAAAAGGTAAGGAAAGCATGGATGATAGTGGTGGTGATGATGGACAAAGTTCTGCTGCTCGTGATGAAGGAAATAGAGAATAGAGAGAGAAGAAGAAGAAGAAGAAGAAGAAGAAGAAGAAGAAGAAGAAGAAGAAGAAGAAGAAGCAATTGAAGAAGAAATTGATGAAGAAACTGATCAAGAAGGGGATGAAGCAAGGGAGCCTGAGTGTGAGTTGGATAGTTTATCAGTTCCTCGATGCATAAAGAAAGTTAACGTTCAAAGGTATCGATTTAAAACTTGGCTTGATGAAATTCCATCATTCCCGACAAAGATATCTGTTCGATCTAACATTAAAAAATTATATTTATTTAAAAAGCTGTTGAAAACCTTAAAATTAGAAAAGAAATTTAAGGAGACTGCATTTGGAAAGTTCCTTGAAATATCCAAATTTTGGCAATTCAATGGACAGATGGTCCACTCCCTACTGTCATACCCGATTTTGGACTCAACTCGAGGCGAGTCGGGTTTCGGATTTGACTTGGTGAACTCGTTTGAGTTAGATGTTTTGGAGTCGCCACCTAATAAATTATAAGGTGTATAAGATCACCTAAGTGTCTAAATTTAAGTTTAAAAGGTCTACTAGTCTATTCAGAGATTCTAAGCGCGTAAGAAGTCCAAATGACTCAAGGGAGAAGGTGTTAGGCACTTCCCCGAGTCCCACCAAAAGGTGGTTACCGTCCGAGTCTTAGTTTTGGGATGTAAATAGTATATGTTATCACGAATTCTAACTTGGATTTAAATTAACTAAGGCATAATATATTTACATATGCAAACAAATAACTTTCAATATTCGACCTAAGTTTAAGCCTAGTCACGTTTATGGCCTCTAATTTCAAAGCCTAATCGCAAACAAGTGCTACCATACAAATTTATCTTACAATTGCAATCATATATTGAAAAGAGTATTTGCACAAATAATTTTTTTTTTTTTTTTTTTGCAAATAGTTTTGGTTTTGATAAAGGACTTAAAGGAGTTAGTTTTAAAACAAAATGTCGGCTCATTTAAGGTCGGTGTGACTCGTCATTAATTGTCGAGCCCGAACCTTAATGGCATTTTGGTATTGGGGTCAGATTTAAAAATGTATATATATGAATAAGAGGGGCTGTTTACGAAAGATGGGTCACGGAAGCACAAAAGAGCAGATAAGGGCTATCGCACATAATAGTAATATATATATATATATATATATATATATAGTGTAGACATGCAATTATATGTCCTAAGTAATAGTTGTAACTTTAGGAAAATCATTTTAAGTGTACAAGTGACCCCAAACTTTATACACCCCTATACACTATTAGATTAGTGTATAGGAGCGTTTAGAGTAGTTAAAAACGTTTTCAACATAGGCAGGCCATGATTTAAAAAATGTTTAATGGGCCTGGACCAACTGTGCAAAATAGAAACAACTCAAACACATAAAAGGGCTTGTTTTCTAAAATGTTATGGACCTGGATCATTTGCGCGAACAGAAACAGTTGTATTTTAGCATAATATGTCCAGATTTCATGCTTTTCGCAAATAAGTGCAGTTTTCAAGATAAAGTTCTAATCTGAGCATCCGAAGACGTATTTTCAAGCAGTTACAACCTATAATACTATTAGAATTAGCAACATTACCACTTAAGAAGCATGCAGGTATTAAAGGGGTGACACAACTCAGTTTTCAAAGAGGAGAAGCTAGAGACATGGATGATGCAGCACACAGGGAGATAAAGAGAGAGAGAGAGATGGGCTCCTGTTTAGCCCTTTTTACACAGTCTAGTAACTGTGTACCCTGTTTTAAACATATACAACAGGGGAACTTAGTGAATATACACAAATGGGGACAGTTTCTAAGGAGCAGGGTTCACCAGGTAAGGAATAAATCATGCCAAGCATAGCCAAAGTTCTTAGTTTGTCTGCTAGTTATAATATAACTAATGTCTCGATTAGGGAGTCCAATTTTCAGAGTCAGAAACCAGGTTTTCAAGGCTTAAAACTTGCAGACAATCAGAGTACCCTCACTGGGATCTAAGTAAAAGTTAAAAATCTGTAAAGAACCTTGGCATACCCTCAGGAATGCCCTCACAGTTCCTGCATGAAAGAATTAGCACAAGAGGCAACCAGGACACTTTGAACAGGCACTAAAAAGAGAAAGAGTGCAGCCTTTCAATCAAGTATATACAGAGCAGAAGAAGTAATCACACAAGCAGTTCCAATCCAAGACAAATAGGAAAATAAGACCTGTTTCTAATCAAAAAAGGCAATATGCAGTTAAAGAAGAAAGAGAAAAGGATGAGGAATACCTTCAGTGGTGTTAAAACAAAACAAACAAAGCTATGAATGATGTTTAGTTCTTGCAGGTATCCAGACCAGGGAGCAAACAATAGCAAGAGCCTTCTAAAGATTTTAAAAGCAAACAGGAAAGAGTAGAGGGTATGCTAGATGTTTTTGCGTAGTGAACAATATTGCAGAGCTCAGTGTGTGAGGGTAATGATTATGCTGGGTGTTGATACCAGGGAACTCTGTGTCTCTATTGTCTAATAGAACCTGCTTATATAGGTGAGGGGAAGCGAAGGTTCAAATTCAAACGCAGGACACAAAAGGCAAAAGATTATGGCTTCCCATAATTAAAGGGATCCACTTAGGTGGACTTTCCAAGTATAGCTCAAATCAGGCCCTAAACCTAAGGTAAATCAAACCCTTAAACAAATATAACTTTTCCCTTTGGTCAGTAATGCAAGTGTGTAGGATTGTTTAGACTTGTTTAGGCTTGAGAATCTCCTAATCACCCTAGTAAATTTCTATTAAAAGTCCAATTGATACTGCCCAATTAGCAAAACAGATTTCCATCACCAGTTTCAATCACATATTCAATTTCAAATAAATCTAGATTCTTCTAATAGGTCATCACACAGATTCTGAATATAATCATAAGGAATATATATCTTGGCATGCTTGCATAGGCACAACATCGAACATGTGCTCATCCACATAGTTTCCAATCTTGAACTTGATCAAACATTGTTTAACCACCTTCAACTCACCACACTCACTAAGCCATTGTAGCCGGTAAGGATTTGGGTATTTTAGGGTGGGTATTTTCAATTGGGCAACTAGTGTTTGGCTAATAACATTAGCACAACTCCCTGAGTCAATGATCATTGAGCAAAGGAGACCCATGACTCGGCATTTGGAATGAAAAAGGTTCTCTCTTTGTAAGGTCTCAACATCCTCCACACACATGGCTCCTAGACTCCTCCTCACAACAAGGAAGGCATGGGCATCATCATCTTCCTCCATGGCAATCTCCCCATCATCTCCCTCCTCATCACCCTCTACTCCCTCTTCTTCCTCGGGCTCACTATCTTGCTCATAGACCAAGTCACCCACAAGAACCATAGTTTTCCGGGTAGGGCAATCTTTAGAGATGACCATAACCCTTACACTTAAAGCATTGAGTAGAAGAAGATATTGGATTACTCAAGTGAGTTCTAGAGTTACCTCCCACATGTTGTGCAGACCTTTCAAAAGGCTTCTTCACCTCCTTGCTAGCACTTGCACCACTTGCACTTGGGAATTTGGCATTAGTCGTAGGAGATTTCCAATCCTTTGGTTTGTTCAATGGAGTAGTAGTGCTACTCTTGTAACGAAGGGACTTCTCCTCTTTGAGCCACTTCTCGGCTTCAACCGCATATTCACATAGCTTGTAGTGATCATTGTACTTTTAAAACTTCAAGAGTGAAGCTATGTCTCGGTTTAAGCCCCCTTTGAAACGGATCATGGCCGTCTCAGTATCTTCCTCATCCAAGTCTAGCGTCATCCGGACTTGTTCAAACTCATTGAAGTACTCCCCAACCGACTTGGAACCTTGTTTCAATTCATAGAGACGCTTTTGTTGTTCCACTCGGTATTGGTTAGTCAAGTACTTTTCATCCATCACACGGATCAACTCTTCCCAAGTAAGATTAATAGCCATTCACGTCCTCCTTCTATTCCTCTTCACCGACTCCCACCAAGTAGAAGCAAAGGATTCAAAGGAAGAGATAGCATACTTGGTCTTCTTCACTTCGGGCATATCATTGGTGTCAAATATACGTTCCATGGAAAACTTCCAATCAAGGTACTCCGCCGGGTCACTACTTTCTTTGAAAGAAGGAATAGTGAGCTTCACACTATTAAGATTGTTGTAGTTGTCACGACCCCCTTGGAAAGGCTCCGGTTGGCCTCCAAAGTGATCCCCATATCCACCAAGATCCCTCCTAGCATTCCCTCCAAAGTGCCCATGGGGTGGCCCTCGACCTCGGCCTCGTCCCCTATTCACATTCCGACCCCTAAATTGATAAGGAGCATCATACCCATCATCACCATAATTATCCTCCTCCCCTTCTTGAGCTTGTGCAACTTGCTCAAGAGGTTGAACATTTCGGATTGGTCCGGGAAGTGGAGCATTCCTTTGGGGATTGCCCATAAAGTTTGGAATAGTCACCCGTTGGGTATTACCCAATAACAGGTCAATTCGATCACGATCCTCCCTTACCCGTTGTTGGCGATTAAGCAACTCCGCCACTTGTTTCGGGGTAAAGGTCGGACTACTTGTGCCTTCTCCAACATCAACTTGGGCACTCGGGGCCCCTTTCTCAACTTGGACACTCGGGGTCCCTTTCTCCGAATGGACATTGGAGGTCCCTTGCTCAACTAGGGCACTTGATGTCACCCTCTCAAGGCTTTCAATCCTCAAGTGCATACTATCCAACTTGGCAAGGATAGTAGCAAGGGCATTCTTTGTAAAGTCTTCTCCTTCGGTAGACATTGTACCTACACAAGAAACAAACGTTAGCAAAACAACCTCACTCACTCCCTCACAAGTGTTTCACTCGGTTCACTCGTTTAGTGGTGGTGGCTATTTCACTCTTGCTTGAATCCAAAGCTTCACTAAGTTGAATAGCAAACCTCAACTTAATCACTCGACTCAAAAGCCAAATGCACTCTGGGGTGAGTGGAGTTGATATGACTCTATTGGAACGATAAGCTCTTTAAGTTCGGACTTGAGCCAAATGAGACTACGAGTCTTTTTTGAATTCTAGTCTCCGGTCTAGGCTTGAGTTTCCTAATGGCTTAGAAGGGCTAGCACAATTCAAGTAGGTAAGATTACTCAAAGAAGTACTAGCTAGATGCAATGCAATCAAAGAAACAAGAGATCCTACGAAAAAACTACCCGAAACCACGCCCTTTAGAAGTAGGCGCCCCACCTGTTTCTAGTAGGTGGTCCGCCTGAATTCTCTTCAGAGGAGAGTAGGCGGTCCGCCCTCTCTAGTAGGCGCCCCGGCTCTGCAAAATTCAGAGAGTACAACAAAAAGAGGTGGTCCGCCCCTTGCACTAGGCGCTCCGCCCACTGCAAGCTTCAGCACAGTTTCAAACACGATTTTCTTGGTTTTGCACCCCAAAATTCAACAATTCTCACGTTGTTTTAGCAATTCAAAGGTACCCCAATGTTGTTTCAAGCACAAAGATCAAACCCCAATCACTTTTATCAAACCCCAATCAAAATCCGACAATCCACCATGTTCATCATGTTCGTAGCTAGGGTTTCAAAATTTTCAAATTTTTTTCAAGGGTTTCAAATCTCAAATCATGGAATACAACTCAAAATCGTGTGTGTTGGGTACCAAACTAACTGGTTTCCAATAAGGAACAAACCCCAATATCAATCACAACACGAATCAATCAAACGATCAAAATAGACCAATTTTTTTTGGTGTTTTCAATTTTTCAATTTTTTTGTGATTTTCTCCTTTCTAATAACAAGAACAAGAAAACTAAAGATAGAATCGACCTAGGCACGAAGAATCAAGGGTCGGGGGTTTGTAGAAACAAAACTTTGCTCTAATACCAAGATGATAAGGATCAAAACTAAACGCGGAAAAATAAAGATAGAGAGCGAGACACTACTCGAACTCCCTACGAAGTAACCCCGGGGAACTTGTCCCGAGATACCCTCGTATCGGCGTCAAGAAGGACCTACACTATGCAACCACCCTCGAGTCGCACCCGGGACTCGCAAGTAGAATGATCGGGTTTTCGATTCAAGACTCAACTAGGTTCCACAAGTGAATTCAAGCAACCAAGACAAAGGGTTCTCCAAACAAGAGATAGATTCTTTTCATCATTCATAAAATTCAAGGTAAGCTAAGGTTTGAAGAGGTTTGTAAAGTATTTATAGACTTCACTTACACATAATGAAAGCTCTAAAATACCCCTAAAGTGGGTTAAAACAATAAAGGCCACGTAGGGCTATAGTTGTCAAAAACATAGCATAAAACTAGGAATTCCCGCACCCTTCAACAAACTAGGCGCCCAAGTAGGCGCCCAGCCTTCTGGAGGTAGGCGCTCAGCCTACTTGGAGTAGGTGCCCAGCCCACTTGGAGTAGGCGGTCCGCCTATCTTGCAGAGGCGGTCCGCCTGGTGCAAAATCCAGAGAGTTGTCAAAAAGTAGGCGGTCCGCCTAGTTGAGTAGGCGGTCCGCCCGTTCCTGTGGCTTCTTGATTTGCTTCCAAACGTGCCCCGGATGCCTCTTCAAGTGGTCTAAGTGATCCACCATCCATGGCACTCAAAAGCATGATCTTCAGGCTACTCTCGGAGCCTTCATCCATGTCCCTCCAAGTCAAGTGAAGATGGGTGTCTTGAATCAACTTGGCTTGACTCCTAGTGAACGGCCTTGAGGTATGCCCCGCATCAATCAGCGTTGGAAAAACACTCTAGACTAGTCCCATAGCAAAATACTGGAGCTTTGAACAAAACTTGTTCAAAGCCCAAGTATTTTGTTATAGGACTGAAGAAGTCCCATAAAAAAATAATCCCATAAAAAATAATGAGACCTTGAACTAACATGTTCAAAGGTCCCATTTCCCATAACAAAATAATGGGATTTATTCTCATAAAAAAGGTCTCATCAAAGGGATAAATCCCATTATTTTGTTATGGGACTTTATATATAAAGCTTCAGTCCCATAACAAAATGTTGGGGCCTTGAACAAAACTTGTTCAAAGCTCCAGTATTTTATACTGGGGTTAGTTTACTGAAGCTTCCCAGTATTTATATTGAGATTTGTCCGGAGGTGGCTATTTCTCAGCGAATTTATTTTTGACAGCTACAAATCAATTAGCGGGCTCCAAACAGGCCCCTACACGAAATTTTTAGAGATTTTTACGCTAGTTGACACATTAAACCCCAAAATTAAAAAATATACCGACATGTTCAAACATTTACAAAATATACCAATATTTTTCAATTTATTACCCTACATATACCATTTTTAACTTCCACTCTTCCCAAAACAAAATCCTATCTTCCTCTCTTTCTCCCCTCCTCCACCCACCCTACCCGTCGCTCCCCTCATTTCCGGCGATCTGGTCCTCCCGTGAACCACGACGGCGTTGTTGCTGCTACAGATCTGAGCTCGTCGGAGCTGCTGGTTCAGATATGAATCTTCTCATTCTTCTCCTTCTTTCTTTCTTTCTTTTTTTTTTTTAAGAAAAACACATACATACATGTATCCCTTTGTATTTCATCTATCTACATATTTTTTGTGAATACAGTGGTTGTTAATGGTTGTTTGAAGGTGGAAGAAAGTGTATGGTTAGTTTTTCTACAAGTGTATGTATCTGTATGTTCATGTATATACATGTATTTATTTCAAGCACACAAGTGTATGAACGTGTATATTACTGTATTAACGTATATATCTGAGTAGATATTTGTATTTTTTGTATGTGCTTTTGTGTGTATGTCAAGTGTATGTATGACATACATAAATTTGTGCGTTTAATTTGTAGATCTATAGATCGTTGTATGTATGTGTGTGTCTAGTATATGTAAAACATATTGTTTTTGTGTATTTACTTGTATTTTTTGTTTGTATGTATGTTGCAAGTGTATTTTCAAAGAGAAATCAATGCTTATATGTGTATTTCATTTTTTAGATTAAAAAAATAAAAAAAATATATAATCCGGCGGCGGCCGGCGGTGACTAGGCGCCGCCGCCGCCTGGGGTGGTAGCAGTAGGAGGGGGCAGTAGGAAGAAGGAGGAACCCTAATTTGTTAGTTTTGTATATAATGTGTAAAAAAATATTTGTGACGTTCTTCAAAATTTTCTAAGTTTTCGAACACTTATTGGCGTGAGAAATATTTACGCAAAGCCGTTTCATATATAATGATGAGGTCCGTGGTATATTACAATATTTATTATAGATACAGTACAAATATTTAACTATATTTAAAGTTGAAGTAATAAATTACAAAAGGATAAAAACTAAAGCCAATTTTAAGTTTAGCCAAATATGCAAATCCTATAGATAAGATGCAAGTATTAGGGAGTGCAAAACCTTGTCCCTTTTGTTTTCCTAGTACTAAATTAATATGTATACTAGGAAAAAGTTAATACTAAAATAATGAGGACAAGGGGGAGTAAATAAGATCCAAAGGACTCCCAGTACAAACACACTCCCTTTCGTGACTGAAACAGAGCATTGGTTAAAAGAAAGATTCTTTCTTTTCGTTCCCACTTTGAAGCAATTACAGAGGTACGACTTCTCTTTTGCAAACCCGTGACAATTATAAATTCATTATTTACAAGAATTTAGCATCTTATTGGATTATATTAATAGAAAAATTTCCTCAAAATCTAGAAGTTTAAGGGTTGAACCTAAGTTCTTGAATTGGGGAAAAGATTAAAACTTTGGGATTGATTATATAAACTGATGGTTGTTGTAGTTGGTTGGTGACGTGAAGTACGTCGTGTGGAGCCACGTTTAGGCTCGAGAAGTAATCAAGGTGAGTTGAGACATACCCTTCCTAAGGTGCTTTTCTCACAAAGTGCATGTATTTAAGGTGTTTGATAAATTGCTTTAGAGAAGTTAATGTACGTTTGATTGGAGCGGGCAAACGTTCATTATCCATTAATGTTTCCAAGTCGTTCTTTAGTATCAAGAATCTAGAAATATGTTTCATAGCTTCCTTTACATCCCGATCATATATCTTTACTTGAGTACAATTTCATGAGATTATTTATGTTATTCTATGATTATTATTAAATGATTCAAGATTTAATTGTGTTTGAAAGCTAATGAAGCTATGATGAGATTTTAAAAGAAAGCTTAAGTTCAAATTGAGGCCTTTGGTGCCAAGCAATATTTTAAATATTTTTTGGGATCTACCTTAAATTCTGAGAAGGGTAAACTTGTTCGTAGCCATAGTCGGGCTGCGGAGCGTGACCATAGTCGGGTCGCGTTTTACCCCGAAACTACCACGACAGGGTCGGTATGTGCCATAGTCGGGCACTATGTTATATTGCCATAGTCGGGCAATGAATGCTAGCGTGTCAGACTTTGAACTGTGGGACGCCACAGGGGTTAGAAAGAGAAAGAAAGAAAAGATGTCAGATTTGAGTGGTACTCCCTAAAGAAAGAAAGTATAAGCTATTTTACAATATTTAAGAGTTTATTTTAGTCTAATGTTTCAGCTGCCTTAAAGTAAAGTTTACGCATTCATGTTTTATTAACCCTCGTTCCGGCCTTAGTGAGGGAGTCGATGATACTCACTGGGTGACGAGCGATTCGTTACTCACGTTCCTTTTTCTTGGAACCTACGTTGGCTTCGTCAATGTAGACGCAGGTCACAGAGGCGATCAGACTACAGGCTAGGACTCTCCCTCACATCCTCAGTTGTTGGTGAGCTCCGCTTTGCTTTTAGTGGAGACATCAGTTTTTCTTACCAGTTCCTTCATTTATTTTATTTATTCAGTTGAATATTGCCGAGGGTTTCATGTCTCGTGCAGTATGTCAGTCTTCCAGTTTTAGAGGCTTCATAGACAATGAGTTAGAAGAGTAGTGGTGCACATTTTAAGATTTAACGTTTAAAGTATTTTAAGGTTATATTGCCTATTTATTTTAAGATGCAGAGTTATTATTTATTTAAATTATTATGCGTTTTTGAAAGATGTATGAAAAGTTTAGCAGGTCTGGTTCACCTGGCCCCCAGGTGCCGTGTCATAACTTGTTCAGAAAACGGGTCGCGACAAACTTGGTATCAGAGCAACAGGTTTAGAGAGTCCTAGGGGTCTATGAAGCCGTGTCAGTAGAGTCTTGTTTATGGGTATGAAGCGCGCCATACTTATGAACAGGAGGCTACAGACATTTAGGAAAAGTCTCGCTTTCTTTCATACTCTAGATCGTGCAATAGAGCTTAACTTTAAGAATCCTTCTAATCTATTCATTCTTTGAATTCACAGAAATGGTTGGTACTCGAAATTCTAACACCAGAGCTCAAGCAGCTGATCAAGAAACGCTTGCGGCTATGGTGGTTCAGCGTAAATCTAAGAAAAATAAGAAGGGAAAGCCAACTAAGAAGACTCCAGCGCCCCAGGTTGAACCAGAGGAGCAGGTTGATCAGGTTGATATAGATGAGCAAACTAACCAGAACCAAGTGCCACCCCCACCTGTTGTTCCAGCTCAAGTTGTCTTGCCACCAGAGATGGGTGAGGCTTTTAATGCAATGAGAGGGGCTATGGAGATGTTTACTACAGTCATGGCTACTCAGGGTCATAGGGAGAATGAGGCACCACCTCAGGGCAACAGACATGAAAGTTCTATAACCTCCAGGGCACACGAGTTTCTCAAGTTGAGACCACCAGAGTTCTACAGTACCAAGGTTGGTGAAGATGCAATGTTATGGCTTGAGGAAGTTAAAGGGCACTCCGGTTGATGAAAGCAGTCGATAATGAGGCTGTTGAATTAGCTGCCTACCAGCTGAAGGGTACGGCAAGCACTTGGTTCGAGATATGGGAAAGAGAGAGAGATGAGGATTATGGTCCACCTACTTGGGAGGAATTTGAGGAGGCATTCACAATGAACTTTATACCAGAAGAATATAAGGCAGCCAAGGCTACCCAGTTTGAGCAACTTAAGCAGGGATCAATGAGTGTAGAAGAGTACCAGATGGAGTTTATCAAGTTGGCTAAGTACGCTCCCCATATAATTCCAACAGAAAGGGCAAAGATTGATAGATTCATTAATGGATTGGGTATTCACATTCAGGACACTACAGCGGCAGCAGCAGCAGGTATGTCAGTTTTATCCTCTGTCGTGGGACTTGCTAAGCACATGGAAAAGAAGAAACATCAAAGAAGAGATGAAAAGGAAAGCTACAATAACAAGAGGGCCCGATCATCCAGCGGTTACAATGGTCATGGAGGAGGAAAGAGCTCATTTAACAAGGCTACATCTGCACCAGCTCAGTCCTCTTACCAGTCAGGTGGTGGGTCATACTTCAAGAAGAACCAGAACTATGGGAATCAGTCTCGTCAGAATCAGAACCTTGGTGGCAGGTCCAATCAAAATCAGAGTTTTCAATCTCTAGCTATTCAGAGTCAAGGCAGTGTCAACCAGCAGCTACAGTATGGTGATGTTTGTGGTAATTGTAAAAAGAACCATTCAGGGCCGTGCAAGTTGGGTTTTCGAGGTTGTTACAATTGTCTTGAAGAGGGACACTACAAATTTAATTGCCCAAAGTTGCAGCGAACCTATGATAGGGGAGCAGCACATCCAGCAGGTTCTTCAGCTACTGCAGTTGCACCACCCCAAGCTCGTGGCCCTCAGAACCAGGCTGCGCGTGGGGCGGGTAGAGGTTCAGGCTCAGTCCACCAGGGAGGGGGACAACCCCGCTTATATGCTACACTTAATCGTCAGAGTGCAGAGGCATCTCCAGCAGTTGTTACAGGTATACTTCATGTTTACTCACAGAATGCATATGTCTTGATTGATCCAGGTTCTACATATTCTTATGTCACTCCGTACTTTGCTACGAGTCTCGGGTTAGAACCTGAACATCTAAGTGAGTCCTTCTTAGTATCTACTCCAGTTGGAGAGCCAGTGAAAGCAACGAGAGTTTATAGGGGTTGCACAATCTCAGTGCAAGGCCGCAATACTATAGCTGATCTTATCGAGTTAGAAATTGTGGACTTTGATGCAATCATGGGTATGGATTGGCTTTCTTCTTGCCATGCCACATTAGATTGTCGTGCTAAGATAGTCAGGTTCCATTTCCCAAATGAAGAGGTTCTTGAATGGAAGGGTAGTTCAGCGTCACCAGTGGGCAAATTTATTTCCTATCTTAAGGCACATAAGATGATAAGTAAAGGTTGTGTTGCCTACTTGGCTTATATCATTAATGCAGAATCAGATGCGCCTACTCTTCAGTCTGTGCCAGTTGTTAGAGATTTTCCAAAAGTTTTTCCAGATGACCTTCCCGGACTTCCTCCATAAAGAATCATAGAGTTTGGTATTGACCTCGTCCCGGGCACTCAGCCCATATCTATTCCTCCCTATAGAATAGCCCCTAGCAGAGCTTAAAGAATTGAAAGAGCAGTTGAAAGATCTTCTTGACAAGGGCTTCATCAGGCCGAGTGTGTCACCGTGGGGTGCCCCGGTCCTGTTTGTCAAGAAGAAAGATGGGTCTCTCAAAATGTGTATTGATTATCGACAGTTGAACAAAGTCACGGTTAAAAACAAGTATCCATTACCTAGAATTGATGACTTATTTGACCAACTTCAGGGTGCAAAGTACTTCTCAAAGATAGACTTGAGGTCGGGGTATCACCAGTTGAGAATCAGAGAAGAAGACATTCCAAAGACAGCCTTCAGGACTCGCTACGGGCACTATGAATTTTTAGTGATGTCCTTTGGGTTGACCAATGCACCCGCAGCATTCATGGACCTAATGAACAGGGTCTTCAAGCCATACTTAGACACCTTTATTATTGTGTTTATTGACGATATTTTGGTGTATTCTAAAAGCAAGGAAGAACATGCAGAGCACCTCAGGATAACATTGCAGAATTTGAAAGAGAATCAACTTTATGCCAAGTTTTCTAAATGTGAATTTTGGCTCCAGTCAGTGGCATTCTTAGGCCATGTGGTATCTAGCGAAGGCATTAAAGTAGATCCTCAGAAGATTGAAGCGGTTAAGAATTAGCCAAGGCCAACAACACCGACCGAAATCCGAAGTTTCTTGGGTTTGGCAGGCTACTATAGGAGATTTGTAGAGGGCTTTTCTTCACTTGCAGCACCATTGACCAAGCTGACTCAGAAAGCAGTTAAATTTCAGTGGTCAGACGCATGTGAGCAGAGCTTTCAAGAATTGAAAAAGAGATTGACTACTGCACCTGTGTTAACCTTGTCGACAGTTTAGGGTGGATTCACAGGTCTATTGTGATGCCTCCAGAGTAGGCTTGGTTGCGTTCTCATGCAAGAAGGAAAGGTTGTTGCCTATGCTTCCAGGCAGCTGAAAAACCACGAAAAGAACTACCCCACTACACGACTTAGAGCTTGCAGCGGTAGTATTTGCTTTAAAAATATGGAGGCACTACTTGTATGGTGAGCATTCTGATATATATACAGACCATAAGAGTCTCCAGTACATTTTCAAGCAAAAGGAGTTAAATTTGAGGCAGAGAAGGTGGCTCGAGCTGTTGAAGGATTATGACATCAATATCCTTTACCATCCGGGCAAAGCTAATGTGGTAGCAGACGCACTCAGCAGAAAGTCAATGGGTGTCTTAGCTCATTTATCAGTTCAGAGGAGACCGTTAGGCCGAGAAGTGCAAAAGCTGGCAAATGACGGGATTAGACTGGATGAGACGGAAGGAGGAGATATGGTTGCTTATGCCTTAGCACGTTCATCACTTATTGCACATGTTAAGGCTAAGCAAGATGAGGATCCGTATTTGGTGAAAATAAAAGATGGAGTCAGAAATAAGAAATCACTGCTTTCACTCTTGGAAGCGATGGAACTTTGAAGCTAAATGACAGGTTATGTGTACCAGATGTAGATGACCTCAGAAAAGCCATCATGGTAGAAGCTCACAACTCGAGATATTCTATTCACCCAGGTGCTACTAAAATGTATCAAGATTTGAAGGATTTGTATTGGTGGAAAGGTATGAAGAAGCAAGTAGCAGAATATGTGGCTAAATGTTTGAATTGTCAGCAAGTCAAGGCAGAGCATCAACGACCGGGTGGTCTACTTCAGGATATAGAAATACCACAGTGGAAATGGGAAGCGATAAATATGGATTTTGTGGTAGGCTTGCCTCGCACGTACCGTAGGCATGATTCAATTTGGGTGATAGTAGACAAACTCACCAAGTCAGCTCATTTTCTGCCAGTGAAGACAACAGACACTGCAGAACAGTATGCTCAGTTGTATATCAAGGAAATTGTTAGGTTGCATGGCACCCCAGTCTCGATTATCTCTGACAGAGGTCCACAGTTCACCGCTCATTTTTGGCAAGCTTTCCAGAAAAGGTTGGGAACCAAGGTCAACTTGAGCACCGCTTTTCATCCGCAGACTGATGGGCAGGCAGAAAGGACCATTCAGACCCTCGAGGATATGTTGCGAGCTTGTGTTATAGATTTTGGAGGTAATTGGGACGACCACCTACCACTCATTGAGTTTGCTTACAATAACATCTATCAGGCTAGTATTGGGATGGCTCCGTATGAGGCGCTTTATGGGCGTAGATGTAGATCTCCAGTGGGCTGGTTTGAACCAGTAGAGGTGCCGTTACTTGGCCCAGAGTTTGTTTATGAGGCTTTAGAGAAAGTCCAGCTAATTAGAGAAAGGCTGAAAGCGGCTCAGAGTCGTCAAAAGTCTCATTCTGATAAGAGGCACAGAGACTTAGAGTTTAATGTAGGCGATATGGTATTCCTAAAAGTGTCACCAATGAAGGGAGTTATGAGGTTTGGTAAGAAGGGAAAACTTAGTCCTAGATTTATCGGACCTTATGAAATTTTAAGCAAGAAAGGTAATGTGGCTTATGAGTTAGCCTTGCCAGTTGAGTTATCTTCGGTCCATCCTGTTTTTCACGTGTCTATGTTTAGAAAGTACATCCATGATGAGTCACATGTTATTCCTTCCCATACCATAAAGATTAATACAGACTTGAGTTATGAAGAGATACCTATCCAGATTCTGGATAGGCAAATTAGAAAGTTAAGAACAAAAGATATAGCTTCGGTGAAAGTATTGTGGTGTGGCCAAAATTCAAAAGAGGCTACCTGGGAGGTTGAGGAAGACATGAAGAAAAGGTATCCCTATCTATTTGAAGAACAAGGTATGTGAACTATAAAGGTTTAAATTGTATTTAAATTTTTCTAGTCAATTATGAGATATTATGTGGTTTAGCTCCTTGCCGGAGTATATTAATTCGTTAGCGTTATTTAGCTCCTTGCCGGATTATGTTTGATTTATTATTGAGATTCAGCTCCTTGCCGGAGCATGTTTTATTTATTGTTGGGATTTACCTCCTTGCCGGAGTAGTAGTGGTTATTTGAAGCGATTGTTGGTGCCTACTGATGGCCTGTTATAGTGTATTGGTTGTTGTTGTGGTATTTCTGACAGGGATATTTTTTTGGATAGTCCAGTTATAGGAGAGATTCTGCCGAAATTTTTAAGAAATCTAGCACTTAGCCAATTTTGGAACAATTGGCAAGTTGGTGGAATGGAAAAGTGGCCTAGGAGTGAGGAATAAAAATCATTCGAGGACGAATGATCTTAAGGGGGGGGGGGAGAATGTGACGTTCCTCAAAATTTTCTAAGTTTTCGAACACTTATTGGCGTGAGAAATATTTACGCAAAGTCGTTTCATATATAATGATGAGGTCCGTGGTATATTACAATATTTATTATAGATAAAGTACAAATATTTAACTATATTTAAAGTTGAAGTAATAAATTACAAAAGGACAAAAACTAAAGCCAATTTTAAGTTTAGCCAAATGTGCAAATCCTATAGATAAGATAGGGAGTGCAAAACTTCGTCCCTTTAGTTTTCCTAGTACTAAACTAATATGTATACTAGGAAAAAGTTAATACTAAAATAATGAGGACAAGGGGAGTAAATAAGATCCAAAGGACTCCCAGTAAAAACATACTCCCTTTCGTGACTGAAACAGAGCACTGGTTAAAAGAAAGATTCTTTCTTTTCGTTCCCACTTTGAAGCAATTACAGAGGTACGACTTTTCTTTTGCGAACCCGTGACAATTATAAATTCATTATTTACAAGAATTTAGCATCTTATTGGATTGTATTAATAGAAAAATTTCCTCAAAATCTAGAAGTTTAAGGGTTGAACCTAAGTTCTTGAATTGGGAAAAAGATTAAAAATTTGGGATTGATTATATAAACTGATGGTTGTTGTAGTTGGTTGGTAACGTGAAGTACGTCGTGTGGAGCCACGTTTAGGCTCGAGGAGTAATCGAGGTGAGTTGAGATATACCCTTTCTAAGGTGCTTTTCTCGCAAAGTGCATGTATTTAAAGTGTGTGATAAATTTCTTTGGAGAAGTTAATGTACGTTTGATTGGAGCGGGCAAACGTTCATTATCCATTAATGTTTCCAAGTCGTTCGTTAGTATCAAGTATCTAGAAATATGTTTCATAGCTTCCTTTACGTCCCGATCATATATCTTTACTTGAGTACAATTTCATGAGATTATTTATGTTATTCTATGATTATTATTAAATGATTCAAGATTTAATTGTGGTTGAAAGCTAATGAAGCTATGATGAGATTTTAAATGAAAGCTTAAGTTTAAATTGAGGCCTTTGGTGCCACGCAATATTTTATATATTTTTTGGGAGCTACCTTAAATTCTGAGAAGGGTAAACTTGTTCGTAGCCATAGTCGGGCTGCGGAGCGCGACCATAGTCGGGTTGCGTTTTACCCCGGAACTACCATGACAGGGTAGGTATGTGCCATAGTCGGGCACTATGTTATATTGCCATAGTCGGGCAATGAATGCTAGCGTGTCAGACTTTGAACTGTGGGACGCCACAGGGATTAGAAAGAGAAAGAAAGAAAAGATGTCAGATTTGCGCGATACTCCCTAAAGAAAGATAGTATAAGCTATTTTACAATATTAAGAGTTTATTTGGTCTAATGTTTCAGCTGCCTTAAAGTAAAGTTTACGCATTCATGTTTTATTAACCCTCGTTCCGGCCTTAGTGAGGAGTCGATGATACTCACTGGGTGACGAGCGATTCGTTACTCACGTTCCTTTTTCTTGGAACCTACGTTGGCTTCGTCAACGTAGACGCAGGTCACAGAGGCGATCAGACTACAGGCTAGGACTCTCCCTCAAATCCTCAGTTGTTGGTGAGCTCCGCTTTGCTTTCAGTGGAGACATCAGTTTTCTTACCAGTTCCTTCATTTATTTTATTTATTCAGTTGAGTATTGCCGAGGGTTTCATGTCTCGTGCAGTATGTCAGTCTTCCAGTTTTAGAGGCTTCATAGACAATGAGTTAGAAGAGTTGTGGTGCACATTTTAAGATTTAACGTTAAAGTATTTAAGGTTATATTGCCTATTTATTTATAGATGCAGAGTTATTATTTATTTAAATTATTATGAGTTTTTGAAAGATGTATGAAAAGTTTAGCAGGTCTGGTTCATCTGGCCCCCAGGTGCCGTGTCATAACTCGTTCAGAAAACGGGTCGTGACAAATCTGTAACAGCCCAAGCCCGCTAGTGATATTGTCCGCTTTGGGCCTAGGCCCGCATGGCTTTAAAACGCGTCACTAGGGTCTAAGGCCAGTTAACTTATATACTCAGCATCTCTCCTGTGTTATGCCGATGTGGGACACTTAACCCTTAGTTGGGGTGTTACATACACCCCCTCTTATGGACTCAGCGTCCTCGCTGAGGTTTGCCCCGCGTACCGGGATTTGCCTAGACTCACCACGGAGGTTTGCCCCGCATACCGGGATTCGCCTAGACTCAGCCCTGAACATTGACCCACATCGACAAGGCTGACACGGAGTGGCTCTGATACCATCTGTAACAGCTCCAAGCCCGCTAGTGATATTGTCCGCTTTGGGCCTAGGCCCACACGGCTTTAAAACGCGTCACTAGGGTCTAAGGTCAGTTAACTTATATACCCAGCATCTCTCCTGTGTTATGCCGATGTGGGACACTTAACCCTTAGCTGGGGTGTTACAATATTGGTATTTTTTGTAAAGTAGAATAATGTTGTTATTTTTTTTAAATTTGGTGTTATGATTGTATATATTTGTAATTAACCCAAATTTTTACATTAAAGGGGGATAACAAGCCCAACAAAAGAGTTTATCAAAGTGAAATTTACACTCCATGCCCACAAAAACAAATTATTTATGTGTTTGTGCCCAAAAAAAGTCAGTTTACATGGAATACCCATGCGTCCCATTTTATTTACAAAAATGCCCATCCGCCCTGTTTTATTTACACTCTCTGCCCACCTGCCCATTTTAACTGTATACCCTGCAGTATTCTGTATATTACGTTTTAGTATACCAAATTAATTATACTTCTTTATGGATTTGAGGGTATACTGTAAAGAGCATACCATATGGGTATACTGTATACTAGATAGGTATACAGAAGAAAATACACTTAAAAGGCAGCGACACATATGCACTGTATACCCTCCACAGTATACTATATTCAGCAGTATACCACCATGATATATCGTTAAGTTAGATTGATGCATACAAAAGGAGTGGTCAAATAAGCACTGTATACCCCTAGAATATTAGTATACCTCTATGGTATATACTGTTGAATTAGGTATACCTTACAAAGAAGAGAGAGTGTGTGTTTTAATAGAATGGGTATACAGTATAAATAAGTTTGTGGGTATATAATGGGTATGAAGATATAAATAAGTAGAGTTTGATGGACATTTTTGTAAATCCCCCTTTATCAAATAGATGCCAAACAAGTCATAAATCGAAGAAGAAACTGTAGAAAAAAGACACTGTAAAAGGTGTCTTGTACGGTCAGTACCGCTTAACAAAATCTTTAAAAAAAAAAAAAAAAAGATCTAAGTGTTGCCTATCGAACATAAGTTCTAGCGGAATGTGTGATAAGTAAGTTTTGTCTATGAGGTTAATGTTCGAGACATTTAAAACATTATGGACCATGAAGATAATCTAATGTATTGCCTATGGGCATGAGCTTAGTTGTACCATTAAGGCGGACTTGTGCATAATAGAGTAATATATAGACAACTTTTATTTGTGAGGCAGAACTTGTGTGGAAATTACATGAAATAAAATAATTTATATCTCAAAAAGGAGAAGTCAAAGTTTGTACTTTGTCAGTACTTTAAAAAAGTCACTATCTTACTTCAAAGGGGTTACTGTTACAAATTTTGCCTTCAATACAAAAGATTCTCTATCATTATTTCATACTTCTTTACCGTTGGTTATTACTTTCCTTACCGTTGGTTATTACTCTCTTTACTGTTGGTCAATAACACTAATCAATTTCAGAGTTATGACCGTTGGAAACCTCAACTATATATAGGCATGGTTCTCTTCCGAAAAAGGAGACAACCAACAGAAAAAGACAAGCTATAAAATACTTTGTAAACCTTCTTTTCCAATACAATACTCAATTCTTTTCCTACTGGGTTTTTTTTTTCACTTGAGATTCTTTGTTGTTCCTGCTCCTAGTTTTTTTAAACTAGAAGAGCTTGTTGAATCCTGGGGGATACACCAATATTGGTGAAATATCCTTAAGGACGGTGTCTTTTGACACGCCTCAAGCTATTTAAAATATCCGTATTTCATCCAATATTTACAACAGAACTTGCGTCTTTTGATCATTCTCGCAAATCACCCCAACTGCCTCAGTTTTTTATTTTATTATTTTTATGCTGTGGAATCATTATATTAATGCTAGAATCGTTTAGAAATATTACAACGCATGGTAATGCTACATAAAGCATTTAGATTGCCTAGACCGGCCAAGTAGGTACAAATTTGTTCAGGAATAAATTTAACAAACTCTATTTCCTCATCATTATGTACTATAGTAACCTACTACAATGTGCAGGTGGAGGAATTGCAAGGTTGGCTAATCTATTCATCATGTCGCCCGCTATTAGCTTGTCTAAAGAATGATGGACCACCGGCATCCCCGACGGGCAACATTCCATAAAAAACAATGGACGAATAAGTAGGGTAATCTTGTGTCAAAATTATAATAATCTCCTTTCTATCTCCAGAGGTTGAAAGTTGAGCTCTTGTGGACATTCCAAACCCTGCCTTAGAGCTACTAGCTCTGCATGCACTGGTAATTAGTTCGCAAGAATGAGTTTATAATACCCCAAAATGCCACTTATTTTCATTTATTTGATCCCTGCCAAAACTAGGTCTAGGCGTAAAAAAGCAAACAATTGCTTTCCGTGTCATACATTCCTAGCCTCTGCAAAATAATAAAGACCTTTAATTTGAAGAAAGAGCCGGAAAGACAAGTTTATTTTACATCATCCCTTACCAAGTCCAGTTCCTACTAAAAATTTGCGAGCAGATGAAGCACGGTTCTTCAAAAGTGGAACCCACTACAAAACAAATAAGATTTTAGGTAGCAAGGTAAAATAGAATAGGAATAAAAAAAAAAAGAAACAAAATCAATTAAACTCACTGTATTCATGACATTATGATAGCTAGCCTGATCAACCAGTAAAAAATAGATGACTACATAGTCCACCGAAGGCACCATCCAATTTGTGCCCACGGTAATTTCACTGTTTATCGCCCACAACATCCACATGTTCCTCATGTTCCACTCCCTCATCATCAACACCCCCATCATTTTGTCCACCGCCTTGGCCCTCTCCTTGACCAACAACACCTCCATCATCAACACCCCCACCATTTTGTCCCCCTCCTTGACCTTCAACAACAGCACCACCACCACCATCCAGCCCCCTCCTTGACCAACGACACCATCACCGATGAACATTACATTTATTGAATTACCAGTTACTTTCGAATGCTAAATCGCCAACTTGCCCAAGTTGCTATAGCTAGTAGTAAGGCACAACTGAGAAATCATTGTCCAAAAGACACTTTGTAATTATACAACTATCACCACACGTGTATCTTAACACCGTCTCAGCCAATCGAAAATCAAGTTGAGCTTATATAAGCACTTATGATTATGCATTGTTTTTTAATCTACTAGCTCAACTTGGTTTCGATTGGCTGAGACGGTGTTAAGATACACGTGTGGTGATAGTTGTATTATTTCAAAGTGTCTTTTGGACAATGATTTCTCAGTTGTGCCTTTACTACTAGCTATAGCAATTTGGGCTAGTAGGCGGTTTAGCATTCGAAAGTAACTGGTAATTCAATAAAAGTAATGTTCATTGGTGGTGGTGTTGTTGGTCATCGAGGGGGCTGGCTGGTGGTGGTGGTGCTGTTGTTGAAGGTCAAGGAGGGGACAAAATGGTGGGGGTGTTGATGATGGAGGTGTTGTTGGTCAAGGAGAGGGCCAAGGCGGTCGACAAAATGATGGGGGGTGTTGATGATGAGGGAGTGGAACATGTGGATGTTGTTGTTGATGAAATTCAAGTTGAACAAGAAAATCCAAATTTGGTTGGACAAGAAAATCTACCAGGTAGATCACCATTGGTGAACGGTATCATTGAAATTGAACAAAATAAGGTAAATGTATGCTTATGTTTATTTGCTATTTTTCTTACTAAGCACCTTATATATTTCAAATCTTTTGGTGATATTCAAATTGTAGGATTACAATTTCAATTGTTTCAATGTTTGGAGTACCACTGTTGCTAGAGTTGAAGGAGATATAACACTGAACTTGTGGGAGATAAACAGTGAAATTACCGTGGGCACAAATTGGATGGTGCCTTCGGTGTACTATGTAGTCATCTATTTTTCACTGGTTGATCAGGCTAGCTATCATAATGTCATGAATATAGTGAGTTTAATTGATTTTGTTTTTTTTTTTCTATTCCTATTCTATTTTACCTTGCTACCTAAAATCTTATTTGTTTTGTAGTGGGTTCCACTTTTGAAGAACCGTGCTTCATCTGCTCGCAAATTTTTAGTAGGAACTGGACTTGGTAAGGGATGATGAAAAATAAACTTGTCTTTCCGGCTCGTTCTTCAAATTAAAGGTCTTTATTATTTTGTAGAGGCTAGGGAAGAAAGGATCATTGCGAACAATCCGGAGTTCTGTAGTTTTGCTGAGGTAATATGGCTCTTTATCAATGTTTTATTTGTATTCTAAAGTTGATTTAGTGTATACTTTTAAGCTTACTCGGTATATGTTTGCTAGGGGGAAAGACTCGCCAAAAAGCCTACATTGAGTGCAATATCCAGAACGGGGATCACAAACTAAAGCTTGTCAATACACTTGCAAACCTGAAGATGTAGTGGAACTTTTAACAAGGTATTATCACGAGACAATGTAGTTATGCTGATATTTTTATATGACCAATTTTATTATAGTTTCCTTGTGTTTTATTCTTAGATTTTAGTGTTTGAGATGTCATATTTGTCCTGATAGTTAGTCAAAACTAAGAATATACCAAATTTGAACCAAAAAATGCTTTAAGGATCAAAAAATGAGTTAGACGTAGATGAGATGATCAATGAGAATAAGCTTCAGATTCCATGTAGTTGAAAACTTTGTTATGAGAGAATACCAAACATGTGTCGTCTTTTCTTTGTTTTACTTTTTTACATTATTTTACCTTGTGTGTATTGTATGCAACTTCGTTTTTGGCTGGAGATTTGGTCAGCCCCCTCCTTGTATTTTGTCTATGATCAATAATAGCATAATGCATATTGAGAAAAAACGAAGTTTGTTTTCTGTGATCATCTCATTTGGCCTAACTTAATTTCCAAATGAATTTTGTTTAACTTTCTTGTATTATGTACTAGATTTTAGTGTTTGAGATGTCCATCTTTTTTCTGTTAAAAGTGAGTCAAAACTAAGCATATAGCTAAGCAAAAAATTATTGTTTCATGGTCTAGGTTACACATAAGAAGTAAATCAAAGTGAATAAACATGGAGCATCAGTAACTAGAAAGGTTTTTTTGCTTTTCATCTTCAATAATCCACTCCTTTGTGTCTCAACTCTTTTGTTTCTAATTACCTCTTCATATCTACTTTAAAGTATTGATGAGTTAGTAACATGTTTCTGCTAAGTCATGGGATTGATTGAGAGATCATGGTGGTTCAAATATCAAGAGTTGTTAGTTGAAAACTGGTTTTGGATTGGCAAAGGCCATTACCAAGTGTCCATTTCTCGTTCTAACAACCCCTCCAATTCCTGCTTTTCGTTATTTTCTCATAGACTTCATATTCCAAGAATGGAGTTGAAAACTTTGTTAGAGAGAATGCACATTTAATTTTCTTATTGTCTTCAATAAGAGTTTTGAGGATAAATGGAGAACAAACACGTCTTCTTTTCTTTGTCTTACTTTTTGGCATCGTTTTACCTTGTCTGTATGCTTAATTGAAGATAAAAGCAAAAACCTTCTCTGGTTACTTATGCACCTTGTTTATTCACTCAAATCTTTCTTCTTATGTGTATGGAGTTATGTTAAATGGTAGTATCATTTTCATCCTATTATGCATCAAGTCTGATTCTTGTGAGCTTTCTCATTGCAGAGGACAAATGTAAAGCATGGTGAAAAGTAGAACATCTGAGAACATCTTTAAGAAAGTGGGAACCAGACCGAAGGAGGAGAATTCTGCTGTCAATTTTTTGCAAAGAGAAACCATTTGATGCTCTGTAGAAGTACTATTTTTTATTTTGGTGATACATCTTTGGATGAGCAGTTTATACTCATGATTTCTCTTACCATCGAAGAGAAGACTTAGAAACCTTACTTCTTTGTTTGCCTTAATTACCACGCTGCTATGTGATTTGTGGGAGAAGCAGCAAGAATGTCCTCTAGACTAATGTGCTGTCTGATTTGGTCCAGGATATCTTGACAACTTTTTTAACTACCCCTACTTTCTGCATTATCCTTCTACATGTTCTTTATTCCCTTTGATTATGTTATGATGGGAGAACCTTTTGTGCATTGACCAATGGCAATAGGGCAACAAGCACCAACCACTTTATACTCGAATATCAGGACCCTGAAGTGGCAACGAAGGCATCATAGAATGGAAAATAAAAAGATGAGTGCTGCAAATTCATACGTTGTTGGCATATATAGCCTCCGCAACACCAAATATAGAAAAGAGTAAATGAAAATTTGTTTTGCCTCATGCACTCTTAGTTGTCCTCTTTAGCACATTGTTTCCTAGAATATAAGCAAATAATCCTGTAAATGCCTATGTACTGCAAGAAGGATTTTATTAATCCAAAAGGTAGTATTAACATTTCGACCATACCTATAGCAACATAGTGTGAATTGCGGTTTTTCCTTCTAGAGAGAGAAGATCCAAGAATAAGTTCATCATTGACTGAATGATTAATGCTCATTAGTACATTTCTAAATATGTCTTCTAACTACTAACAGTCGGTTAGCTTTACATTAGTGTGTTCATTCATGCAAAGTGTAACGACCTATTGGCAATAAATCAATTACCCTTATTTATACACTATTGATAGGCCCTTATAAACCTTTAGTCATGACTATACAGTATGTAATTAGCAGCCCCGCCACCTTTGTCACCCTTAATTAACAACTACGGGGTTAGCACTTAGCCTTCAGTAAGGAGAGCTAACGTTTGCTGCCAGACTGATCACAAATCCAACAAGGCCCTGTGCATCAAAAACCAATTAATGGATGTGCTTCTTGACACAACACAGTGAATCAAAGAAGGGGCCAGAGGGCAAAAAATAGGCCAGCATGTTATGCATCAAATTATTCTGATGCATAAAATGAAACATACGTCACATTATTACTATGAACGCAAACTTGATAGTTCTTGACTTATACCTTAAATTTTCATATTATAAAAAGGAGAGCTAAAACGGAATATGACATATGCATAATTTGATAGTGATGCCAGATTATGTTTGGAGTCTCATAATGATGACTTTTTCTTGGTCAAACAGTAATTTGGTGGGATGAAATTTGCAATCCACCACTAATTAGTCTTCAGCTTCCATGTCGCATTTCTTGTTCTTTCTTCATACAGCTGATATTATTAGTTGTTCGTCTCTAACAATTTTAATAATGGTAAAAAGAACTATCTATATTATATATCTTGATTATAGCGTGGCCGTTATACTTTATCTGGCACAAGTTTTGTTACGCTTCACTCCTACGTACTAACTACTAAGCTTCAACTTTAATTTGGTTTTGTTATCCTCTAGCATAGGCTCCTTCTCTTAAAAAAGTTCGAAGATGAGATTATGGGATAACGAAGATTTCGTTCCATTTTATATAGTTAATAGTAATATATTAGCTATCATTTTTCACAATTCCACTACCTATAGATATTTTATTCATATGGATTGGTACGGTGCAGATGTTATGTTTCAAATCATGTGAAAGTTTCTTTAGTTTTATATATTATTTAATGTTAAGATTACGTACCATTTTTATGGGACGATGAGTTTATGATTCCACTCTAAAAGTGGGGTCTAATGTGTCTTGCAACACGTAACAACTAGTGCTAGGCAACTAGCAGAAATTTCAATCCTAAAAGCTCTCTTGCAGAAATCTTTTGGACTCTATAATCGTATATCTGACCTATTGTGCATTGCTATCATTTTTCTAAGGTTACTGAAGCAAAGAGTTGTAATGATTGCGACAAGACAGCCTTAATTAGATATCCATTTTTCCCTCTTCCAAGTGCATGTGTCTTACTAGGAGTAATTTACTCGTGAAATTCTGCTATCTGCAGCACTAAAGATGAAAATGGAATACCAAGATTTTTCCTTTATAAAAGAAGCTAAACTATTTACCGTAGTTGCTAGATAATTAATCATGACAGATCATTATTGTACCTGTTGGCACGACTTCTACTGCAGCCCATTTGCTGAGAAGGACAAAGATAAGACCGTATGAGAAAGTTTGAGTTATGAGGGTTATGCTTTCCCTTCAAAAGTCTTGTTGGATAATGTTAACTTATTCATTTAGTAACTTCTTTTGGTTTTCACTATGTGCTTGTGTTGTTGGCGTATTAGCAAGGTTGGAAGTTAGACATACTATGTCACCATCAAAACGATACGAGTATTCGAAGAAAATGAATGGTAGAGATGGAACTTCAATGATAGCGGCTTGGTCTAAAACATCCTGTGATGTCAGCGATAGCATAGGTAAAAATCCATGTATCTGAAAACAATACATAATTGATGATTGAGCAAAGGTTAATACAAAAAAAAAAAAAAATTAATGATCTTTTTAAAGAGTACTAGATTATTAATGAGTGTACTTAGATGTCAGGGACAGCATAGGTAAAAATTTACGGAAAAGAAGCACACCATACCAGTTTGCCGCCGGTTTTGCCGCACCAGACGTGGCCACTGTGTGAAAAGACTGAATCATCCTTGAGTCCTATTTTGTCCGTATTAGGCGCGTGGTTGCACACTCTCAGCCTCTCACTCTCTCACTCAGCCGCTGCGGGCCCAGGCCCACTTTTAACTATTTTAGTTTAAATGGGCCTATATTCAAATAGGCTCACTTTTAACTATTTTAGTTTAAATTATTGAAATCTTAATGGGGCCTATATTAAAATATTTGTTTTAAATAATGTCTTTATTTTCGGACACAATTTTAAAATTAGAGAAATTATTGAAAAATTGTATCAAAATTTTTTTTGTGGTGCCATAATATTCAGAACATATATTATTTTTACTTTTCATTTATTTTTGTTAGTAAACGACTCTTTCAAATATTCTGTTTTACTTTTGTTTTATTTTCGGTCACAATTTTATTTTTACTACTCCCTCCGTCCCAATTTATGTGGCACCATTTCCTTTTTTTGTTTGTCCCAAAATAAGTGGCACATTTCCTTATTTGACAACTATTTAATGCATCATCTCTATTTTACCCTTGTTGGGTCCTACATACTTTTAAACCTACCAACAACTTTTTTATTACTCAAATCTTCTCTCTCTTACTTTTTCAAGGGTAAAATTGATATTTAATAAGGTCAGCCTCTATTTTCTTAAACTCCGTGCCCGGTCAAATGGTGTCACATAAATTGGGACGGAGGGAGTATGAAATTTGAGAAATCGTTGAAAAATTGTATCAAAAATATTTTTGTGCTGCCATAATATTCAGAACATATTTTATTTTTACTTTTCATTTATTTTTGTTATTAAATGGCTCTATAAAATTGGTGAAATCTTTGAAAATTTGTATTTAAAATTAAATAGTGTAATTAAATTAATTACTCTATACAAATTACATTTAACAAAATATTTTTAAATATTTTATGACATCATATTATATATTTATTATAATAAATTGTATTTACTTCTTTCTTTATTATTGAATCCCCTAATCATAAGTTATTTTACTTAAAAAACTCTTGTGTTGTAAAACTAATAGTAAAGTAAGAAGGAGGGGTTATAGTAAAAAACTCCTGTGTTGTAAAACTAGTAGTAAAAACTTCTCGGGACTCATATGTTTTTTGTTGCCGGTAACAAGGAGGGGTTACACTATATGGCCCAAGTCGCTAATAATTCTTCGGGCGAGGCCCAATTCGTTAATAATTCTGTTGTGGCCCAAGCAAAGTACAATTACGGGATTGCATTGCTGATGTTTGATAGGAAAGATGAACTGCTTAGTCTATTGAAGGAGCCCGACGGAAGAAATAAGACGATTGAATGCAGAAGACGTCTCAAAAGGATGATTGGTTCGGCAAACTGCAGCAAAGTCGTAGAGATTGGATGTTGTCACTTTCAGGGGCCGGGGCACTGGAACGGATATATGACAGATATTTACGGCTGCCGTGAATTATTTGTCAATTGTGATCTATGTCTCATTGACGTTGAAACCACGAAATTAACCTTTCCGATGTTTGACTTTGAGATGGGAGCTCCTTGTCATTCAGATTTAAGTTCGGATGATGGTAGCTTTGGCTCTGGTCTGGATTATTAGGGATATATACTTTGTATCACCTTTTTGGGCTCTATATATGTAGTACTTACTTCATCGTGGACTGATCGTGCGCTTGTACTTGTCTAACGATTGTCCATTCTGAAGTTGTAATGTACTTAGTACTTAGTAGCAGTATTGACTTTCTCCTTTTTGTCCATGTAGAATACACCAAGTTTGCATACGCTGGGCTGATTTCGTGCATTCCCGTTAAATGTATTGTTGCAAGGGCAAAGAACTTGTCTACTAACCAAAACAAGTTCTACCCATCTTGATTAATAAAGAAGTACCAGGTAATGTAATAGCTGCTCAATATTAAAGAGTACCTAAAATTCGATTAAACAAGTGTCCTTATTTTACACATATCGTTGGCTAAACTTAAACGACAGCGAGTGTGGGAATGTTGAATTCCTATCAGGATTAATACGTGCAGGAATAGATTATGCGACCCAACTCCTGGGGACTCGCTGAAAACGTGTTGGAGGGCTTACTCTACATGGGCCGAGCACATGCCTTCATTGATGGTGCGGCCTAATTCGCTAATTAATTAGCTGTGGCCCAAAAATAGTCCAATTATGTGTTTGCGTTGCTCCTGTTGACAGAATGAACAAATTAGAACTAATACGACAATGGTTTCGTTGATTACCCTATTGGTTGAGGATGACGGGCCGCAAACCTAGTAGCTAAGAGGGCAGCAAACCATAAAGAATCAAAGTTGATTCTTTTCTCCTTTACGCCTGGACTTAAGAAAAGTCAAAGAAGTACTATTATTAGCAATGTTCCAATTACGGGAAGGGAGAAGAACCAAAAACAAAGAGGCAGAGCACGTTTGTCCTCCACTACTTAGACGAAAACAAATCTCCAAGCTAACACCAAGGTAAGCTTTCCTATGAATCAACC
Organism: Petunia x hybrida; assembly: GCA_037355625.1. Lineage (NCBI taxonomy): Eukaryota > Viridiplantae > Streptophyta > Magnoliopsida > Solanales > Solanaceae > Petunia > Petunia x hybrida. The sequence goes on from JBBBVM010000045.1 coordinate 1,516,484, forward strand.
ACGATTATCACATCATATATATATATATATATATATATATATATATATATATATATATATATATATATATATATATATACTAGAACTTAACATTGAAATAGATTCCATTCATAGAAAAGTTTCCCGAGACTTAGAAGTTAGAATTTGAACCTAAGTTTTATATGGAGAGAAAAAGATGAAAACTTTAGAATTGATTAGACAAATTGGTGGTTGTTGTAGTTGTCCCGTGACGTGAAGTGCGTGAATCGGAGCTTACGTTTAGGCTTGAGGAGTAATCAAGGTGAGTTGAGATATACCCTTTCTAAGGTCCCTTTTTTCACAAAGTGCATGATTTAAGGTGTTTGATAAATTGCTTTAGAAAAGTTAATGTACGTTTGATTGGAGCGGGCAAACGTTCATTATCCATTAATGTTTCCAAGTTGTTCTTTAGTATCAAGTATCTAGAATTATGTTTCATAGCTTCCTTACATCCCGATAACATACCTTTACTTGAGTATGATTTCATGAGATTATTTATGTTATTTTATAATTATTATTAAATGATTTGAAGCTATGATGAGATTTTACATGAAAGGTTAAGTTCAAATTGAGGCCTTTGGTGCCAAGCAATATTTTTGAAATATTTTTTGGAGCTACCTTAAATTCTGAGAAGGGTAAACATGTTCGTAGCCATAGTCGGGCTGCGGAGCGTGACCATAGTCGGGTTGCGTTTTACCCGGAAACTACCCTGACAGGGTAAGTTTGTGCCATAGTCGGGCACTATGTTATATTGCCATAGTCGGGCACTATGTTATATTGCCATAGTCGGGCAATGAATGCTAGCATGTCAGACTTTGAACTGTGGGACGCCACGGGGATAGGAAAGAGAAAAAAAGAAAAGATGTCAGACTTGAGCGGTACTCCCTAAAGAAAGAAAGTATAAGCTATTTTATAATATTTAAGAGTTTATTTTGATCTAATGTTTCAGCTGTCTGAAAGTAAAATTTATGCACTCATGGTTTATTAACTCTCGTTCCGGTCTTAGTGAGGGAGTCGATGATACTCACTGGGTGACGAGCGATTCGTTACTCACGTTCCTTTTTCTTGGAACCTACGTTGGCTTTGTCAACGTAGACGCAGGTCATAGAGGCGATCAGACTACAGGCTAGGATTCTCCCTCACATCCTCCGTTGTTGGTGAGCTCCACTTTTGTTCGTGGAGTATTTTCATTCGAGTCAGCATTATTTAGTTAGTTGTTACCTTGAAAACTAGCCAGGAAGTTCATGTCCTGAGCAGTGCGTCAGTTTATCATTAGAGGCTTCATAGACAGTCTAGTATTTTTGGGTTGTGGTCCTTACTTACATTATTTTGCATAAAAGCAGACTAAAGATGAGTTGCTACTATTAATTATTATTATTCCCATATTGTTTTGCTACTATTTTTAGAGTATGAGTTCAAGAGAATTGTTGAGTTACATGTATTTTCAGCATTATAACGTAATTGACAGGTGTAGATGGTTCGCTCGGTCAAGGTTAGGTACCGAGTGCCGGTCATAGCTCGTTTAGAAAACGGGTCGTGACAAACTTGGTATCAGAGCAGCAGGTTTAAAGCGTCCTAGGGGTCTATGAAGCCGTGTTAGTAGTGTCTCGTTTATCGGTATGAGGGCCCCATATCTATAAACGGGGGACTGCAGGCATTTAGGGAAAGTTTCATATTCTTTCTTATTCTAGATCGTGTGTTAAAGCTTAAAGTAAGAATGAAACTCCTACTTCCATCGATCATTGGGATGATTGAAATAAGCGACACTTTCAGATGATGTAGAGCTAATGATGCATAAAGTCACAACTACTTAAGATATGTCGCGTATGGTGTTAGTTGCCATCGAAATTGGAATGATGATGATAGCCAAGAATGAATCAAGGTAAATGTTGCTTGAAAGATGAAGCTGAGGTGGTTCTGAGTGAGACCGCTGACGGATTAGCCATTAATTATATTGAAAAGACTTACATAAAAGAAATGAGGTCACAATATCGTAAAACAATGCTAGAGTTGTAAGGACCATCATGAGGGGATACGCTAGTCGGATAAGTTGTAGATGTCAGCAACCTTATTCCTAAGCTATGCTCAAAATTAATGGAGATACTGGGATGGCCAGCACAATAAAGCCCATTGCACACAGATAAAAAAAAGACATGAAGGATCACATATTTGAAAAGGGTGTTCCTAAGTTGAAAACAAATTATATTCGGAAGAACAAGAATGAAAAACTATGTATAAGTGTAAACGAGTAACCAAGAATTGAGATAGAAAGATAGGACCTCAAGATTGCACGATAAGATAAATTGGCTAGGGAGGCAAACCATTATAATGGTAGCGCCAAGCCTTACAAAGTTATATATGTAACCCAAGTTGTGGGAGTGATGGTTCGGAGGAAAAAAAAATCTAGTATGTGAAAAAAATGCTCTTATGGGAGTCAATCGGGACTGTAGAACTCAGGATGATCGAGACCTCGTATTATAACACAGTCGAATGTTATACTTTGCATTGAAGTTAAGAATATACCTCCAATGAGCTATAAATGTGGTGTATTAGCTTAAGACACCAATCCCTATAAAGGAAATGATGCGCTTGAAGCTAGAAAAATTGTAAAACCGTCAGGATACATGATGAAGCGACTCAAGATCTCAAGTACGGTATGTATGGGTCGTGTTCAAAGGTGTCATAGTAGGACAGAGAAATGGGGAAAGCTAACTGGCTTTCTCTCTCGGTGGGAAGGCTCTTTCCTTTGCTCTAAGAGGATTGGGCTGCTCCGGGTGGCTTCGAGAGTGCAGAGTGCTCATGTTCTAGAGTCAAATTGGAAAGGTGAAAGGAATGTTCAGCCTAGGCCTGAATCTATATGGGGCCGGCCTAAAATTCCTTGTAACCCTCTAAGAAAACAGTTAGATTATGTGCAACAGATATAATTTCGAGGAAAACCCAAGACATTTCTTGAATGCATAAGACTAGAAAAGGTAATAACGATTTATTTCCCTTTAATGCATGAATATACTTATATTAATGCAGTGCAGTTTTGGGTTAGTATGCGAGGGAGATGCGAGCTCTTTCATGAAACTTTACTTTCTCGAGTTCAGTTAAGAGTTACTCAAAAAAAAAAAATTTTGAGTAATGTAAGAGAGTTGCAAGAACTGGTACCAAGAAGTTTTGGCTGCACGTAATCTACCACAGTGAGCATGATAATTTGGACATAATTAAAAATCAAGAGAGGCCAAGTAGAATGAGCCAATCCTGCTTAGTTGTGTGCTTATGTAGCACGAGAATAGAATATACAACTTAAAAGAGAAAGGGGGACTAGAAATGAAGCCACTAGTCACAATGATGGCTGTAATTGTAGTGATAAAAAAGGGGTGATTAATGAGTTGGGAGAGATTTATCTATAGGTTATGACCCAAGGCTATCTTGAATATTATGGGAAGCTTAAAGAAACACATTTAAGAAATGTCGTCAACCCGATAGTGCATCTATGACCAAAGAAAAAAAAAGATTTGGCAAATGTCAAAAGGTCATGGCAGCCTTTAAGCTAAAATGAATGTACTCATCACAAGAAAATCTTGTACTGGGCGTGCTCATAGAGTTAAAGATGCTTGAATGATTTGAAGTGAACTCCAAAAGTGATAGCCTGCATAAGAGTACTAAACTGTTGCAACAACTTAGATGTGAATGTACTGAAAGTACTGAATCTACTGAGTAGCAGGTATGGAAGTGAATGTGGCCTAATCTAGAAGGAAAGAATTTGTGCACTTCAATTTGAGTGAAAGACGCTGGAAAAAAAAAAATAAGCAAGAGAAACTTCTACTAATATGATTGGGGCCGTGTGTGAAGAAAATGTTTTGAACTTAGAAAATGTGAGAATGAATACTTGCGTTAGACCAACTATGCTTACTGACACATTTGAGCTAAAGTCTAAATGTTTCCTTTTGTAACTACGATCTGGTAATGAAATAGATTACTTATTAATGCTTCAAACCAGACAAGACTAGTGTTAAGACTTTAAGGAAAAGTGAAGGAGCTGTAGAAGGATTCAGTAAGATGCATATTTTTCAAGAGCCCTACAGGTTCTATGGTATTATGGAAGCATTGTCAGTGAAGGAGGTTCATGAAAGTTGTACAAGAGCAATAGAACAAGCCCTCAGAACCTTTGAATCCTATGACCGCGGCAATAAAATAAGGAGACATCTAAAGAATGCGCTAAGTCCCAAGATTCTTTTGTTTTCCTAATTTACTTAATGTACTACATGCCAAGTTACAATGAATATGGTTTAACTATTTGGTGTTACCTCAGATAAGTAGGAATCCATGAGAGGAATTCTCAAGGAAGAGTCTTTGATCATGAATCAAGCTTACTAGTAGGAAAACCTTCAAATACAAAAAAAAAATAATATCAAGTTACGTCTAATTATGTCTATATATGTATGATTTCGCTATCCGTGTAATGAGGTAAGTATGTGCGATGCTACAGCAAGACAGATGATGTTCCATGGTATGTGAAGTTAATGTTTCGACCGTTTCAAGGAAGGTAGATTTCATGGGAAAGCTTCATTTTATTCATGCATTTGCCATAGCGCAAATATTATTATTATTATTATTATTATTATTATTATTATTATTATTATTATTATTATTATTATTATTATTATTATTACTATTATTATTATTATTATTATTATTATTATTTTTTGAGGTAATTATGTTATATGAGTAATTGCAATATGCCTTGATGATTTCTTGAGTTGAATAACTGTATATGCACACGGATGGTGTGTATTTAGACAAGTTGATTTTCTTTTGGCATACTATTATTTAAAGGGGAGACTGTTTTGAAATTTTTAGAAATTGGAGAGTTAAGATAAGTTTTAAGGATCGGACAAAAAGGGTCAAGAAAGTGACAACAAGGTCTAAGTACCTTAAAAAAATGAAAAGCAATGGCTTGACCGACCTTTCAAGGGGGAATGGGCTTAAGAGGAGGAGGATGTAGTGCCCTGTAAAATTTCATTGGCATAAATGATTTTGACATTTGAGTTGCTCAAATTAGTTATTGCAAGTTGGTTGAAAGAGGTTTTTGAGTTATTCTGTACATGTGGATACTATTATTTTAATGAATTACACATATACATGATATACATATTGAGAATTGAAATCAATATATAAAATGGAGTCAAGGGTTGTTGTCGCAGTATCAAGTTTGTACTTTGGATGATGCAACATAACAATGAACCTCTCGAGATTGTTATTTTGGATTGACTATAAAGAGTAAGAAGTAAATGAAATGACTTAAGTTGTCACTTTTGTAGAGAGAAATTTAAGGGGGGATTTGAATGATTCTTATTGTGAGGTTAAGAAATGGAAGTATTATATATATATATGTAAAGAAATGGTGAAAGAATCAGCCCATAAGTGCTTCAATAATCTATTCAAGTGGGTCTCAGTAATCTTTTGGAGAGCAAACTATTAATCTTCGTTGGTCACTTTTAAGGGGACATTGTAGCGTATGCCTAATGACTCGTGCCGTTATTGTTGCCTCATGAGAAAGTAATCACAAAAGAGAATTAGTAAAATTCTCTACCAGCAGTACTATAAGCGATGGAAATTTCAAGAGTTCTTTATGAAAATAAATTGAACTTGGAAGGAGGCCAACCTTCTATGAATAATTATTCGTTGCAGTGGGGTATCTATACAATTACCTATTTAATTCCAAGATGGGGCAGCCACGTTTTTAATATGCAATGTGGGCAGAGAAATGGATGTAGAATCAAAGCATGGGGTTCTTTTATTAGTTAGAGGACGACTTAGATTCGACATTCGAGGATGAATGTCCAATAAGGGGAAAGAATGTAAAGCCCTAGATTTTTCTAACATTTAATTGGTGTTAGTTACGACCCTGAAGAGGTGTTTGAGAATATAGTCGTGTGTATACAAAGCTATGGTGTGATGTGTAGTCGCTTGAGAATAACTTAAGTCTGAGTATTTCTTATTTTAATGAGATATTATGTGGGTTAGCTCCTTGCCAGAGTATAATTAATTCGTTAGTATAATTTAACTCTTTGTCGGAGTATGGTTGATTTATTATTGAGATATAGCTCCTTCCCGGAGCATGTTTCATTTTTGGTTGAGATTTGCCTCCTTGTCGGAAAGATAGTGATTATTTTGAGCTATTATTGGTGCCTATGCATGACCTGTTATGGTGTATTGGTTGTTGTTGGTGTAGTTATGGTATTTGTGACGGAGATATTTTTTTTGGATAGTCCAGTTACAGAGGAAGTTCTGCCGAAAATTTTATAAAATCCAACATTTGGCCAAATTTTGGAATATTTGGCAAGTTGGTAGGATGACAAAGTGGTCTAGGAGTGGGAAGTATTCATCATTCGAGGATGAATGATTTTAAAGGGGGGAAGAATGTAACGTTCCTCAAATTTTTAAGTTTCAGGATTTTGTCGATATGGAGAATAATTTAAATAAACTCGTTGATGTCATGACGAGGTCCAAGTACGAAGTATATGGTTAAAGTATATTATAAAATATATCATCGATGAGATATAAGTACTTAATTATGTTGAACGTAAAAGAAGAAAGTATGAAAAAAGCCAAAAATTTAAGTTAGCTCAAAAAGGCTAAAGTTTAAATGGCAAGTTAGAGTGGCACCTTAAAGCAAAAAAAAAAAAAACAAAAAAAAGAGAAAAATTAATAACCTAGTAGCTAAGAGGGCAGCAAACCATAAAGAATCAAAGTTGATTCTTTTCTCCTTTACGCCTGGACTTAAGAAAAGTCAAAGAAGTACTATTATTAGCAATGTTCCAATTACGGGAAGGGAGAAGAACAAAAAAAAAAAAGAGACAGCACGTTTGTCCTCCACTACTTAGACGAAAACAAATCTCCAAGCTAACACCAAGGTAAGCTTTCCTATGAATCAACCACGATTATCACATCATATATATATATATATATATATATATATATATATATATATATATATATATATATATACTAGAACTTAATATTGAAATAGATTCCATTCATAGAAAAGTTTCCCGAGACTTAGAAGTTAGAATTTGAACCTAAGTTTTATATGGAGAGAAAAAGATGAAAACTTTAGAATTGATTAGACAAATTGGTGGTTGTTGTAGTTGTCCCGTGACGTGAAGTGCGTGAATCGGAGCTTACGTTTAGGCTTGAGGAGTAATCAAGGTGAGTTGAGATATACCCTTTCTAAGGTCCCTTTTTTCACAAAGTGCATGATTTAAGGTGTTTGATAAATTGCTTTAGAAAAGTTAATGTACGTTTGATTGGAGCGGGCAAACGTTCATTATCCATTAATGTTTCCAAGTTGTTCTTTAGTATCAAATATCTAGAATTATGTTTCATAGCTTCCTTACATCCCGATAACATACCTTTACTTGAGTATGATTTCATGAGATTATTTATGTTATTTTATAATTATTATTAAATAGTTTCAAGATTTATTTGTGTTTGAAAGCTAATGAAGCTATGATGAGATTTTACATGAAAGGTTAAGTTCAAATTGAGGCATTTGGTGCCAAGCAATATTTTTGAAATATTTTTTGGAGCTACCTTAAATTCTGAGAAGGGTAAACATGTTCGTAGCCATAGTCAGGCTGCGGAGCGTGACCATAGTCGGGTTGCGTTTTACCCCGAAACTACCCTGACATGGTAAGTTTGTGCCATAGTCGGGCACTATGTTATATTGCCATAGTCGGGCACTATGTTATATTGCCATAGTCGGGCAATGAATGCTAGCATGTCAGACTTTGAACTGTGGGACGCCACGGGGATAGGAAAGAGAAAGAAAGAAAAGATGTCAGACTTGAGCGGTACTCCCTAAAGAAAGAAAGTATAAGCTATTTTACAATATTTAAGAGTTTATTTTGATCTAATGTTTCAGCTGTCTGAAAGTAAAATTTATGCGCTCATGGTTTATTAACTCTCGTTCCGGTCTTAGTGAGGGAGTCAATGATACTCACTGGGTGACGAGCGATTCGTTACTCACGTTCCTTTTTCTTGGAACCTACGTTGGCTTTGTCAACGTAGACGCAGGTCACAGAGGCGATCAGACTACAGGCTAGGATTCTCCCTCACATGCTCCATTGTTGGTGAGCTCCGCTTTTGTTCGTGGAGTATTTTCATTCGAGTCAGCATTATTTAGCTAGTTGTTACCTTGGGAACTAGCCATGAAGTTCATGTCCTGAGCAGTGCGTCAGTTTATCATTAGAGGCTTCATAGACAGTCTAGTATTTTTGGGTTGTGGTCCTTACTTACATTATTTTGCATAAAGCAGACTAAAGATGAGTTGCTACTATTAATTATTATTATTCCCATATTGTTTTGCTACTATTTTCAGAGTATGAGTTCAAGAGAATTGTTGAGTTACATGTATTTTCAGCATTATAACGTAATTGACAGGTGTAGATGGTTCGCTCGGTCAAGGTTAGGTACCGGGTGCCGGTCATAGCTCGTTTAAAAAACGGGTCGCGACAACTACAATGGCACCACAACGTATAAAGTTTCAAAATAACCATAATAATGGTACCATAACCTGTCTAACATAACAACAAAGTACCACCAGTCAATTAAACAAAGTCCTTATTTTCATAATATCATCTTAATATTTACAGGGAAGAAAAATAGATTACAGTATTAATTTATTTCTTAATTTAATTTCTTCATCCAAATCCACTTCCGGCAATTCAACTTCTTCATCCAAGTCCAATTTCGATATCATATCAATTGAGTCTTCGATCGTATCCGATACCATTTCAATTGACTCTTCGATCGTATCCGCTACCATTTTAATTGAGTGTTCGATGTTGTTATCCATGATATATTTGATCTTAATGGAAGAGATAATAATATCACTTAAAAATATTCCAACACAACAAATCTAAGACATACCCATATCATCCAGAAAAATCCTATTGCATACAATGATAAGTATCAGTAAGTTTTTTTCCGATTTTTCGCTACATCAAGAGAAAATATCAATATCATTGACCTCGGGAAAGACTAATATAAGCGGGCAAATAATACAACTAAAGCGAGAAGGAAGTCTGACATAATTTATGATAGAATTATGAAAATTAATCTTTGAGAAAAATTCAAATGGAGGAAACTAAATGGAAAACAGAGTATGATTACCCAACCCCATCTATAGCCACGTTCAACTTGAAGGCACTACTCTGCTCTTGCTCTTCTATCCTCCAATCGGCATATGTAACAAAAGATTTACTCAAGGTGTCTAGTTTAACTCCAATGGAAAAAAACTTTGAGAAAAAAATCCTAGTGATAAGGATATTAAGCCGAATTTCCCTGCAATCAAATTATTGACATAAGTTCAAAATTTCTCTTTCCAGCACATATCTCAAATGCCAAGCATCTTCGAACATAAAATTTTCAATAGTGAAAATTATTTTAAAGAAGCCCTTGGAGAAGTCTTGTTAAGTAAAAGGTGTGAAGGAATGCCATAAAGTTGCAGGATTTATGATCTAATCTATGTGAATTATCCTTTTGGTCAAGGAAATTGCTGGTGCAACTACTTATCTTAGGCAACATTGCAGTAGACGGAAGTTGACCTCATTCCATGGGCACATTCAATGAAGATACAAAATTATACACCATTGCACTTCCCCTCAATCCATCGACCTTTCTATATTAGTAAAATCAAGAAAAACACACTCTGGAACAAGCCTTCAAGACCTCACAAACAAAAGACCAGTTTCAATATATACCATCCGAGACAATGCAATGGTACACAGCAACGCCTTCCAAAGGAGGCGGCCTCCAATTCCTCCAGCCTCTAATATTCACTACCCAACACTCCTCCACAACCACTAATGGAACTAGACATGAGAAGCCAAACTCTCAACATGAATGTATCCATCCGAAACCAACCAATTCAAATAAAAGACCCTCGCTATCGTGCATACATAGTATCTGAGATCATGACTCCCCAAAACTGACCTTGATCTCTTGCATGTATTTGGCTTATACTACAATAAATATATTAGGATATTAAATTAGAAGCACGTAACTTAATCTGACTAGAACCCTCAACCCAGGGAATATCAAATCAAATCTTGTCTCCGCCTCTAAGTACACAAGTTCATCAACGCTCACCTCTCAACAACCCTTTATTTCCTTTTTTCCAATAAACAACCCCCCATTCATCTCAAGAAGCCATGAATAAATCAAATTGAAAAATTTAGCATAAGAATACTAGCATTAAATCTTTAAATCAAACAATTCGACAAAACATAACAAGATTTCATTTATTGCATATATCGTAGGAGCATCCATTCAAACAGTAGAATTAAAACTAAACTAAACAACGACTGAACTGACTAGAAAAGAAATTACAAAATTAGGGCACACATCACGTCATCCAAGCCAAAGAACAGTCGTCCGATATACAAAGCATCCCGCGTTAAGTCATCAATACCCAAGAGGAGACGTCGTCTTATGTAATAGGGTAAGATATACACAAAACAAAATGAAAAAGAAAATAGGAATGACAATGTAACCACATGAAGCATTGCAGCGATTGCCGTTAGCATCAACCTTGTCACCTACGTATAGTGATACTGGTAAAATGGATAAGATAAATATTACACCCAAAATAATTGCTGAACACCTATAAACATGTGCACTTAGAGGATAATCAGGAGGGTCATCTCAATTAGCACAGCAGTGACAGTCATTAGGACCCGGATCCGCCAAATGAACACAACAGTTAGGGTTTTCCTCGTCATCCGGCATCTCCTCAAACGGCATTTTTATTCCTAGAAAATGAAAAGGAAGAGGGAAGGGTTTGGTGGAACTTTGTAGAATGAATTACTCCATTACGCTAGGTGTGTGCGCGCGCTCTTATAATACGAGTATATAACTATATATAATCTCTAATATGCCTTTGCTCTTTGGCTTTATATTCATAAAATACCACTTGTTCTACTCTTGATACCAATTACTTGCATTTTTATTTTCTTGCTTAATTAGCATTGTGGTACTAATAATGTGTACATAAAAAGGTCTGGGATTTTGTTATAGAAGAGATTTTTTGTGGGTTAAATTAGGATTAATAACTGGTAATATAAAATAATTATATTTTAATGCTTATAAATGGGTTGTTATACTTTTTGAGATAAAGTATTGAAATAGATAATAAACAGTAAAATGATCTTAAGCTATTATAAAAACAATTTAAAAGAGAATGTTCCAAAACGTGATGGACCGGATAAAATTGAGGAATTTGTTGTGGAGATAGATTTTGGTGAATCGAATGTCTCATCTGGCAACTCCAAACTTGAATAAAAAAATATCTTCAATTAGCTAGCCTAGCAATTTATGAGAAACTTTTGGTAACCACCATTGTATGTATAGTCACACTTATCTTGTGTTATGTAAGGCACTGCAAGAAAGGTGGGAAGAATTAGAGCCTGTTTGGCCTAGCTTCTCCAGAGTCGGACGTACTTAATTTTTTTTTTTTTTTTTTTTGGAATTTTGAGATGTTTGGCAAATAAATAAAAGTACTTTTGAATTTGTAGCAGAAGTAATTTTTTTGTTGTTGGGAAGAAGCTGAAAATTTTTTATTCTTCCAAAAAACAGAAGCAAAAGCATATTATTAATTTTTTAAAGACAATAATATCCTTACTAAAAATTCATATTTTCCAAACTATCCTTCATTAATTAAACTCATATCTCTCTTCAAATATAGTTAATATTACATTGTCCTATTGTATCTTTTAGTAACTTTCTTTTTACGTACTCTATTACTTGTAGAAATAGCTTATGCAACCCTATATAGGTTTCATTATTATTTGTGTCTGTGTATTGGACAAAAACTGACGTCACCTAAAAAGTGACACATGCCGGCCACGTGGCACGGGCAGAGGTTTCCTCGAACAGACATTTAGCGGGCAGATTACTAGCCAGGCGGTTGCCACGAGCAGATCCAGAGCAGTATCGTAACGCTTCCCATATCAGCACGATCTGAATGAGCAGTTATCAACCTAATCATGCGCGATTGCTTAATGAATGGTCATGAAGGCAACGGTTACACAATCCAGCGGTTACGTATCCAACGGATACATGCCCAGCGGTTACAAACCCAATGGACGCCTATCAGATATATAAACAGCACTCGTTCCGAATCATTGGGACACCATTTTTATTTTCTGTCTACAATATCAATAAGAATACTCTCTTTACTCTTGCTCAATACTGCTCTTCACTTACGTTTGTTGGGTACTTTGCTCTCAAGTCTTCAAGTATAATCAGTGACGAGGAACCCACACCGGAATCGGGTGATCAATATGGTTCCCTCTATCTATTTTATTCACGCTTTGATCTTATTTGTTTTCGATTATCTCTTATTATTTTCATATCGTCAATTATCATCATTGAGAATCGTGCAAATATTTATAATCTAGTAATCAGAGCCATTCCGTATTTAATTTGGTTAAACTTTTAATCTAAACTATTGATCGTGACTCCGCAAATATAAATTTAATTGTTAATTGGCCTAAAATCGGGTCTAGGTTAAACAATTTGGTGACCACAGTGGGAGCCGGTCAATAGCCTCTATAGGTTAATAGTTTATCTTTTTCCTGCATTACATTCCTTTCTGTCGATCTTTTTGCTTCACAACTAACATGGCAGAAAGTGGTTCACAACGAACTATAGTGGGCGGAAGTCAGGTACGTACCCTTTCACCAAGTCCCAATTATTCTCCAGATTACTCGTCCGACGGGCAGGAACAATCTTCCTAAGGACCTTTCAGGCAGCGGAACAGGCGTAGGCACTCTCAGAGCGCCACTCCGCCTAGGAGACGACGCCATATGAGTCTCTCCCCTGACCAAAGGAACCTCCAGGAGACGATCTTTGCATTTATGCAGGAACAAGCGGAGGTCAACAAAGGGATAAACGAGGCGATCAACTCTCTCCGAGGGAAAATCCCTCCAGTCGCAAGGGCTGACACTGCAGCACCAGGCCGAGATGCTCCTTCTTTGCACACTTCAAGGCAAGGCAGGGAACGAAACGTGGTCAACAATGTAGGGACCATGGATCCAACGACCCAAGTCAACAAAAATCGAAAGGGAGGATCTATGGCGTCCACTAAAATGAGCGTCGTCGTGGAGGCCCTCACCAAACAATTCAAGGAGAGCCAGGAAGCGCTTCAGAAGTCTCTCCACGAAAGAATTGACCAGATACCAGGTGCTCCACCCATGTTGAAGAAAGTTGATGTAGCGGCCTTGGAAGAAGGAAGCGCCACCAAAGGCGATACCGAAGACATTCAAGATGCCAAATATTCCGAGATACCGTGGGACATCTGATCTCAACGACCATCTCATGATGTTCAGCAACTTTATAAAAGCAAGCGATCTCACCGATGAGGAGATCGAATCAGTCTAACTGAAGAAATTCATGGGGACGCTAGCGGACGGAGCTCTACGATGGTACTCAATGTTTCTACCAAATTCCATTGGGTCCTTCGCCGAGATGGCTGAGCTGTTCGTGAAGGCACACACAGGCGCTCAGAAGACGGAGACTCACATGGAAGATATCTTCGAGATCAAGCAAAAGCCCGGCGAGTGTCTTTGTAGGAATGTGGATCGTTTCCAACGGGAACGCATGTTGCTGCCCAAAGTACCGGACAGATGGGCGGCCATTGCATTCACCAATAGTTTGGATGTCAAGAGCTCAGAGGCTATGCGTAGGCTATACAAATCCCTTCGCAAATTCCCAGCAGCCAGTTGGTCAGATGTCTACAATCGCTACAACTCAAAGGTACGTATTGATGAAGACAAGCTGATAGGGACCAGTGCCCAAGGGAAGAATCAATCGCGGAGCGGTGGCTCTGGCGGGAAAATAGAGTCAGAAAGGTCAGATGTGCGTTACAAACCGTATAAGGACCAGTCACGCAACAACTCCAAAGGACGCAACCGCAACAACAAAGGGCTATCCCGGAGACACGATTCAGAATCGAGCACCCGTGGAGCCCCAAGTATGCAAGGCTTCAACGCAGAAATGTCTGAAGTAATTGCGGCACTCAAAGATATGGGTGAGAAGGTTAAATGGCCAAAGGACATGAAAACTGTATTGGATAAAAACTGACGTTACCAAAAAGTGACACGTGTCTGCCTCGTGGCACGAGCAGAGGTTTCCCCGGACAGACATCCAGCAGGACAGATAACTAGCCAGGCGGTTACCACGAGCAGACCCTGAGCAGTAATGTAACGGTTTCCAGATCAACACGATCTGAATGAGCAGTTATTAGCCTAATCATGCACGATTGCTTAATGAATGGTCATAAAGGCAGCGATTACACAATCCAGCGGTTACATATCAAACAGATACGTGCCCAGCGGTTACAAACCCAACGGACGCCTATCAGACCTATAAATAGCATTCTCCCTGAATCATTGTAACATACTTTATATTCTCTGTCTACAACATCAGTAAGAATACTCTCGCTTACTCTTGCTCAAATACTGTTCTTTGCTTACATTAGCTGGATACTTTGCTCTCTAGTCTTCGAGTACAATCAGTAATGAGGAATCCTCACCGGGATCAAGCGGTCCAATACGATTACCTCTATCTATTTTATTAACGCTTTAATCTTAGTCATTTTCATTTATATCTTATTTTCATATCGTTAATTATCATTATTGGAAACGTGCATAAATTGATAATCTAGTAATCAGCACCATTCCACATTAAACTTGGTTAAACTCTTAATCTAAACTATTGATCGTGACTCCGCAAATATAAATTTAATTGTTAATTGGCCTAAAATCAGATCTAGGTTAAACAATTCGGCGACCACAGTGGGAGCCGGTCAATAGCCTCTATAGGTTAATAGTTTATCTTTTTCCTGCATTACATTCCTTTCTGTCGATCTTTTTGTTTCGCAACTAACATGGAAGAAAGTGGTTCACAACGAACTATCGTGGGCGGAAGTCAGGTACGTACCCCTTCAGCAAGTCCCAATTACTCTCCTGATTACTCGTCCGATGGGCAGGAACAATCTTCCTAAGGACCGGTCAGGCAGTGAAATAGGCGTAGGCACTCTCAGAGCGCCACTCCACCTAGGAGACGACGCCATAGGATTCTCTCCCCCGGCCAAGGGAACCTCCAGGAGACGATCTTTACATTTATGCAAGAACAAGCGGAGGTCAACAGAGGGATAAACGAGGCGATCAACTCTCTCCGAGGGCAAATCCCTCCAGTCGCAAGAGCTGATGCTGCAACACCAGTTCGGGATGCTCCATCTTCGCACACTTCAAGGCAAGGTGGGGATCGAAACAATGGAGGAATCATGGATCCAACGACCCAAGTCAACCAAAATCGAAATGGAGGATCTATGGCGTCCAAAGAAATGAGCATCGTCGTAAAGGCCCTCACCAAACAATTCAAGGAGAGCCAGGAAGCGCCTCAGAAGTCTCTCCACGAGAGAATTGATCAGATACCAAGTGCTCCACCTACGTTGAAGAAAGTTGATGTACAGCGCTACTTGAAACGGCCTTGGAAGAAGGAAGCGGCACCAAAGGCAATATCGAAGACATTCAAGATGCCAAACATTCCGAGATATCGTGGGACATCTGACCCCAACGATCACTTCATGATGTTCAGCAACTTCATAAAAGCAAGCGATCTAAACGATGAGGAGATCGAATCAGTTCAGCTGAAGAAGTTCGTGGAGATGCTAGCGGACGGAGCTTTACGATGGTACTCAATGTTGCCATCGAACTCCATTGGGTCGTTCATAGAGATGGCTAAGCTGTTCGTGAAGGCACACACAGGCGCTCAGAAGACGGAAACTCGCGTGGAGGATATCTTTGAGATCAAGCAAAAGCCCGACGAGTCCCTACGTAAATATGTGGATCGTTTCCAACGGGAACGTATGATGTCGCCTAAGGTACCGGACAGATGGGCAGCGATTGCATTCACCACAGTTTGGCTGTCAGGAGCTCAGAGGCTACGCGCAGGCTATACGAATCCCTTCGCAAATTCCCAGCAGCCAACTGGTCGGACGTCTACAATCGCTACAACTCAAAGGTACGTATTGATGAAGATAAACTGATTGGAACAGGTACCCTAGGAAAACTCAGTCGCGGAGCGGAGGCTCTGGCGGAAAAATGGAGTCGGAAAGGTCAGAAGTGTGTTACGAACCATATCCGGACCAGTCACGCAGCAACTCCAAAGGACGCAGCCGCAACAACAAAGGGCTATCCCGGAGAGATGGTTCAGAATCAAGCCCCCGTGGAGCCCCAAGACTACCAAGCTTCAACGTAGAAATGTCTTAAGTAGTGGCGGCGCTCAAAGATATGGGTGAGAAGGTTAAATGGCCAAAAGACAGGAAAACTGACCCAGGCAAGAGAAACCACGACCTATGGTGTGAGTTCCATCGCGACCACGATCACACCACCGAGGACTGCAAGGCCCTAAGGTATGAAGTTGCACATTTATTGAAGCAGGGATTCCTGAAGGAGCTTCTAACTGAGAAGGGAAAGCAAACTCACGCGAAGGCTCAGCAGAACAAATCTGGCCCTCCACGAGCGTCCTCCCCGAAGAGGACAGTCACTGTTATCTCGGGCAGGATCGATGTGGACTTCGTCGTTTTCACAGTAAAGAAGTACGCAAAGGTCTGCAGCACAAAGACTAAGCGTCCACGGCCAGAGGAGACAATAACATTTGAAGATTCAGACACAAATGGTTTGCAGTTCCCACACACTGACGCGTCAGTCATAACTTTACGCGTGGCAGAATTTGATGTCAAGAGAGTGCTCATCGATGCGGGCAGCTCTGCGAACATTATTCAATCACGAGTTGTAAGGGAGTTGCAGCTGTCGGAGAAGATCGTGCCGATATCTCGAGTTCTCTCCGGCTTTAACAACTCGAGTGAGAAGACCCTTGGTAAGATTACTGTTACGACTCTTGCCGAAGGGGTAGCAAAGGAGACAACATTTCATGTCGTCCACGCGGACCTAGCTTACAACATTATCCTGGGAAGACCCTGGATCCATGATATGCAAATTGTTCCTTCCACTTATCATCAGGTATTGAAGTTCCCATTAGAATGGGGAATACGTGAGGTACGAGGAGAGAAACGCTCTGCTCGAGACTGTTATTCGGTGGCCCTCATGCTGCCCGAAGAGAGCAAATAGCAATTATAGCAACCAGGATCAGACGTGCCAGATGAAGAAGCAAAGTACGAGGTCCCGAATTCATCACAAAGCTGGAGGCACGGGAAAGTCATACACCGACCGTGGAAACCTTGGAGTCCGAAGAATTATTCGCGGACAAACCGGAGCGGAATGTCTACTTAGGGACTGAATTGAGCGAGCGCTTATGAGGAGGTATCCTCCAGTTCCTCAAGGAGCGGTACACAACGTTCGCCTGGTCTCATGCAGATATGGCAGGTATTTGTCCAGATATTATCTCTCACAGGTTGAACGTCGACCCGTACCACCGTCCGGTAAAGCAGAAGAAGCGCCAACAAGGAGCTTTTCGGAATCAGGTCATCAATGATGAGGTCGATCAGCTGTTGAAGATTGGATCTGTACGTGAAGTCAAGTATCCAGACTGGCTAGCCAACGTGGTCGTTGTACCCAAGAAAAATGGCAAATGGCGAGTCGGCATTGACTTCACAGATCTGAACAAAGCCTGTCCAAAGGATTCATATCCTCTTCCCAGGATAGATCAACTGATTGACGCAACAGCCGGGCACGAGGTGCTCACCTTCCTCGACGCATATTCCGGGTACAATCAGATATTGATAGACCCCGACGACCAAGAGAAAACATCGTTCATAACTTGCAGAGGTACGTATTGTTATAAAGTTATGCCATTTGGGTTAAAAAAAGCAGGTGCGACGTATCAATGCCTAGACAATCGAATGTTCCACGACCATATCAGTAAGACCATGGAAGTGTACATCGATGACATGTTGGTCAAGTCCAAACGGGCAGAAGATCACCTAGCGCACTTAAAGGAAGCCTTCCGAATACTCGACCAGTACAACATGAAGCTTAACCCGGAGAAGTGTGCATTTGGAGTCGGGTCGGGAAAATTCATGGGCTTCATCGCTTCTCAGTGCGGAATTGAAGTCAATCCCGCTCAGATCAAAGCTATCGAGTCAATTCCAGACGTACTCCACAACCGGAAAGACGTCATAAAATTGACTGGAAGGGTGGCAGCCCTGCAGAGATTCATATCCCAATCGTCACACCGATGCAAAATTTTGTTCGATGTCTTGAAGCAGAATAAAGAGTTTGATTGGACTCCTGAATGCCAACAAGAGCTGAGGGATTTAAAGAAGTATCTGTCCAACCCACTACTGCTCTCTACACCTCAACACGGGGAGCAGTTGCTGATTTATCTGGCAGTTTCAGAATCCTCGGTAAGCGCAGTTCTGGTTCGAGAAGAAAAAGGTAAGCAACTTCCCATCTATTATATTAGCAAAGCTCTAATTGACGCAGAAACGCGCTACCAACCGTTAGAAAAGTTGGCTTTAGCACTAGTAACTGCTACCCGTAAGTTACACCCTTATTTTCAAGGTCATTCGATAGCTGTAGTTACAACCTTTCCTTTGCGCAATGTCTTGCATATACATGAATTTTCGGGAAGGTTAGTTAAATGGGCTATAGAACTAAGTGAATTCGATATTACCTACCAGCCTAGGGTAGCAATAAAATTACAAGCCCTAGCAGACTTCGTAGCAGATTTTAGCGCTAATATATATATCCTGAGGCAGAAAAGGATGCCATTCTGTACGCTGGGCAGGCCCTTGGCGCATGGACCCTATACACTGATGGCTCCTCGAACGTCAAAGGGTCCGGTTTTGGACTGGTTCTCATCACCCCATCCAGAGAGACCGTCAGGCAGGCCATCAAGTTCCCGTTTATTACTAACAATGAGGGCGAATATGAGGCCGTAATTGCAGGATTGGAGTTAGCCCAAAGCTATGGAGCAAACATCATCAAACTTAAGAGTGATTCCCAACTGGTAGTAAACCAGGTGACCGAAGGCTTCATTGAACGAGAATCCAGAATGCAAGTGTACCTTACCCGTGTGAAAGAACTCCTAGCCCAGTTTGATGAATGAGAGGCATTCCAAATCCCATGGGAAGAGAACCATGAGGCAGATGCTCTCGTAAATCTGGGGTCAGTAGCGGAAATGGAAGCGGCCAGCTCCTCAGCTGTCGTTCAACTCCTCTACAAGACCATAGATCGGGAAAAGTTTGAAGTTAACGCCATCAATGTAACTTGGGACTGGCGGAATAAAATCACGAACTACATTCTTCATGGAACTCTGCCCGATGATGCGAAAACCGCTTGCAAGCTCGGAATAAAAGCTGCTCGGTATACAATCATCAACGAAGATCTCTACCGCAAAATGTTTGCAGGGCCTCTCGCAAAATGTCTAGGTCCAAATCAAATCAACTACGTGATACGAGAAGTCCATGAAGGCTGTTGCAGTAATCATTTCGAAGGCAATGCATTAGCACACAAGTTGATTCGCGCAGGGTACTATTGGGATAAGATGGAGAACGACACGAATGAGTTTGTCAAAAAATGCAACAAATGTCAGAGGTTCGCACATCTTCTTCATCAACCGACAGAACCGCTCCACTCAATAATCTCCCCGTGGCCATTCATGAAATGGGGAATGGACATAGTTGGTCCTCTCCCCGCTGCGCCAAGAGGGGTACGTTTCTTGTTGATCACCACCGATTACTTCACCAAATGGGCCGAAGCGGTAGCATACGCAAAGATACGACAAACGGAGGTCATTGACTTCCTTTGGCGATATGTTGTGTGTCGCTTTGGAGCACCTGATGAAATAGTCATGGACAACGGCCCACAATTCATCGGCCAGAAAGTGACTAGGTTACTCGATGACTTACACATTAAGAGGATTACTTCTTCTCCATACCATCCGGTTGCCAACGGACAAGCAGAATCTACAAACAAAATAATCGTTGAATCTCTCAAAAAGCGCCTCGAGCAGGCCAAGGGTTGTTGGGTAGAGGAGCTTCCCGGTGTGCTATGGGCTTATCGCACGACGATAAAGATGAGTACTGGAGAGACACCTTACTCATTAGTATATGGAGCAGATGCCCTAATCCCAGTCGAAATCGGAGAGCCCAGCCTACGGTATGCACATGCTACTGAAGAATCCAACTCGGTTAATCTCTCCGAAGAGTTGGATTTCCTCGAAAAGCGAAGGGAACTAGCGCTCGTACGAGTAGTCGCTCAGAAGGAACGAATTGAACAATATTACAATCGGGGACTGCGCGTACGAAGTTTCCAGGTTGGAGATTTTGTACTGAGGAAGGTGTCCCAGAACACACAAGAAGCGAATTCAGGGAAGCTTGGCCCTAATTGGGAAGGTACCTACAAGGTAATAGCTTCAGTCGACAAGGGATTTTATCGCTTAGCGCGACCAGATGGTTCGCTTGTCCCAAACAATTGGAACGTGATTCACCTCAAAAGGTATCACTTCTGAGTGGTAAAACGGTCAGTTATTTTCTTCCTACCTTTTACTTTTGTGGCAATTCTTACTTTTATCATACCTAAAGGCCTTAACAAGGTCAGATCCGTTTAGCTCAACTAGTAGAGCTCGAAGTTCTTCAACTTCGCGGCTGTGGGTTCGAATCCCACAACGGACACACTCCTCGTTTAGTTATATGTGTTCTTTTATCTACGACCAGCCTTAATTATTTGTATGTTATCACTTCAAGTGTTCCAACATAAAAACAAGGAGGGTGGTGAGAGGCCCCTGTAGGCCAGCTAAGACCTTCATAAAGGCAAAAGACCTTGTGAAAAGGCGAGTGATGCAACCCGAACACGTGCTGATCACGTGTTCGATCCGCCAAGGCCAATAACACGAAGCCAAGCCAAACTTCTGCACAATGTTCATATTGACTTGGCCTGGCCGAAGGAAGGCAAGTACTCCAAAGCTGAATGGCTGAGCTCAAGAACGGAAGGCTACATCTTCGCATTTGAGCCCGGGGACAAAGTGACCGAACACCAGCTCTTGGCGCCGAGCAGCAAGGAACCGAACACCACAAATTGAGTTCGAAGTCAAGTGAGCGCCCGGTGACAAATGTGTTCGAGCAAGCAACCAAGCACCAAAGTCAAGGCTGCTGAACACATACATTAACTCAGCCCTGCGTGGCTTGTTCTTATTGGTCACCTATGACTATTTACTGCTTTATCCTTAGCATAGTCTATAAATACTCCATTTCCATTTCATTATAGAACAATCAAGTTATTGTATGAAAAACATAGCAAGTGCTATTGTGAGTCTCCGATGGAGCCGAACCCCGACGTGGGATTTTAAAGAACTTGTGTCAATTGGTGTGAGTCGTTTGAACATTTTCTTCTTGGTCATTCAATTTGCAAGAAGTGATGTCTTTCTTGAGGATTGTTGCTTAGTATAGGTGATTCTTGACCTTCATTCGATCGAGCTTGAGACAAGTTCCTCACTGTTCTTTCGAATTGAAGCAAGTCTTGTCTTGAATCTATCTTTTACTTCTTGTTGATTTTCGCATTTTCATTGTCTCTAGCTTTCCCTCGGGTTTGCTTGAACCATCTTGGAATCAGAGCAAGGTTTGAGTTTGTTCTTACAACCTCAAATCCTGTTCATTATATTCGTGCTTGTGTCTCCAGTTTCAACTTTCTTCCTTGTCGTGGATTGTTGTTGCTGTGGTGTTTACAAAATATATATATATATATATATATATATATATTTGGTTGATTTGTTGGTTGTTTGAATCAAACAACCATTGATTTGTGTTCACCACTGTCCAAGGATCAATTTGAGTACCCGACGTACAACGTTTGAGACTAGGGTTTTTTGACGAAATTTTGGACTGTTTTGAGCTTAGTGGTGACTCATTTCGAACCCCAGTGTGTTTTGGTTGTTACTGATGAAGACTGGTGGTTCTTGATTGATTTGGGTTTGTTTTGTGCTTAAACTTTCAAAGTTCTATGATTTGAATCGAGTCCGTACGCCGAAAAATTGTTACGATTGTAACAGTGTACGAACACGAAGAGCTGAGTCTTATCTCAAAGAACTTTGGATTGATTTACTCCGTTGTTGTTGTTACCGGAGTTGAAAGAAGCAACCCAAACTCTGTTAAAATTCGTGGTCAGTGAACGAAGTTAAAATTGTCCGTACGCCGGAGCCAAAACTTCACTGTTCCATTGAAGAAGAAAGGGGTAAAGTGTAAAGATTAAAACCCCAGGTGAAAAGTTGTCAGCTAGAAAAGAGAATTGGATAAGGTAAAACCCTATCCGTACCAAGGAGGGACCATTCTTGTATGGACAAGAGTTGGTGTGTTCGAAAAAGATTCCGAAGAGGAATCAACGGGTAGATTCTCCTAGGTTTTCACTTTTCTTGTGTTCGAAATTCTAGTTGGTGGATCTTTTGAGTAATTCTTCCTACTTGAGGTCGTACTAACTTATTTGAGCTTATAGAAACTCGTGCGTGGGTGACCAAAGTCCAACTTTCGTAGAAAATTCTTTAACTTCCCAAAGCGCAAGAGTAAATATCGTCCATTCCATCGAGTCATATCAATTCACTCATCCCAAAGGAGACATTGTAACTTGTCAAATTCGAAGGAACTGAGAGAAGTTGATCAACCGAGGAAGCCATTGGCTACAAGTTCTTGAGTGTCCAAAAACCGAACCCATAAATTGAGAGGACCCGAGTGCCACCCATCAAAGGTGAGGGAGTGTGTGAGGTGATTTCTAACCTTAACAATTGTTTGGTCTTTGATTCGTGCAGGTACCATGGCTGGGAATGGAGGCGATGGCAAAGGCATTGAGAAGCCCGAAGTGTCGTTAGCCGATCTCATGGCTGGATGCAAGGCATCAGTGCCGAAGTAAAGATGAGTGAGTGCTCAAGTAGCTCAACTCGAGCAAGGAAGGGTGTCTGTGGCCTTACCTGGGTCCGGCGCCGGAACTAGCAACTCGACTCTGATGAAACCTAAGCTGTTTGCTGAGCTTGTTCGACAACATCAGCTGAAAAGCGAGGCAATCCGAAGAGAATTATTGGGCAATCCCCAAACTGAGAACCAACACTTAGGCATTCCCCGAAGTGAAAAAATACCACTTCCAATGGCCCGAAGAGAAATTGAGGTCGTTGACGAAGAGGTGGATGAAGGAGAATTTCCTGATGCCGAACCTGAATATGAGCAGCCGTTCGCTCAACGAAGGCAAGCTCACCGAGGTCGTGGAAATTTCCGAGGTCGAGGTCGAGGCTGAGGCGGAAATGTTGATCGACATATTAAGCGCGAGGCTGATGATCACTATGATGAGTATCCCGAACAAGTTCGTGGTGTTCGAGACTCAAACTTGAGCAGTTTTAAGATCACTATTCCACCCTTTAAAGGAACTAGTGATCCGGATGAATATCTTGAATGGAAGCTTAAAATGGAACGAATCTTCGAAACCAATGAGATGACCGAAGAGAGAAAAGCTGCCCATGCCATCGCTTCGTTCGAAGCGTTTGCATCTACATGGTGGGAGGCTGAAAAAAGCATAGACTAAGGAATGCCTATCCCGAAGTCACTACTTGGCCACAGTTAAAGAGAGCAATGGATGCTAAGTGTTTGAGTGCCAAGTACAGGCAAACGCAATTACAAAAGCTCTATGAGTTAAAGCAAGGGTCCAAGTCAGTCCAAGAGTATCATGATGTGTTCGAAAGAGTTTGATTGAATCTTGATCTGGTAGAAGATGAGGAGCAAGCCACTATTCGATTCAAGAATGGGTTGGCTCGGGATGTGTCATCTCATTGAGGCTACACGTGTACCACACGTTGGAAGATCTGTTCGAAGCTGCCACCGAAGCTAAGAAATTGGTAAAGGACGATAAGGAAAACCGGTATCGAGGAGTCACTACTTCTACTCCTTTGAACCGAGGTAAAGAATGGAAGAGTCCTAACCAAACAAGTGCCAACACAGTTCGAGATTCGAAGAAACCCTTCGAAAGGGGTGTGACCGTTAACCAGCCAAGAGAAGTGGGAGGTAAAGTTCAACTAAACTCTCCTAGTACTTCAAATATTCAGTGTCCTAAATGCAAAGGTTATGGTCACATGGCAAAAGAGTGTCCAACTCGCAAAGTTATGCTTTTGCTCGAAGATGGAACCGTCTATGAGCAAGCGAGTGACACTGAGGAGGAATTTATCGAGGAGATTGACCGAGCTGATGATGATGATGACCGCGAAGCTGCCGAAGCTGATAATCCGGAAATGTTTCTTGTGGTTCGAAGGAATTTGAGCTACATGACTCTTGAAGAAGAGGACAACCAAAGAGAAAATCTTTTCCATGCCCGCTGTCGAGTGAGGGGGAAGGTGTGTTCGATAATCATTGACTCAGGTAGTTGTGCAAATGTGGTGAGCCAAACCTTGATTTCACAAATGGGACTACCTACGTTGAAGCATCCCCACCCTTACAAATTGCAATGGCTAAATGAGTGTGGAGAATTGAGGGTTGTCAAACAAGTGTGGATCAAGTTTAGAATTGGCGAATATCAAGATGAAATGATGTCCGATGTGGTGCTGATGCAAGCTTGTCATTTGCTATTGGGTCGACCATGGCAATATGACCGGTCGGTTGTTCACAATGGAAGATCCAACACTTACACTGCAAGGCTCGAATTGAAGAGTTTTATACTCAAACCCTTGTCTCCAAAACAAGTCACCGAGACTATAAACGGATGAAATAATTGAAAGAAGCGGCCAAAGCTAAGCTTCCGATGGGAGCAAAATTGGGGGCCGAAGACACTAACTCACTGCCCGAAGTAAAAGAAATATGTGCAATCATGCAACCGGGTGAGTTTCTACGAGGCAACGATAACGATCAGATGATGATTTGTCTCGTGCACAAGGGTATATTTCTAAACTCTAACGATGATTTTTCTAACGATAACCTTTTGCCTAGTGCTGTAGAAAGTGTTTTGCAGGACTTCAGAGACATGTTTCCTGAAGAAATGCCAGGTGGATTACCTCCATTGAGAGGAATCGAGCACCAAATTTATTTTGTACCGGGGTCTCAAATCCCCAACAAACCTGCATACCGGTGTAATCCCGAAGACACCAAAGAGCTCCAAAGGCAGGTTGATGAATTGCTGAACAAGGGCCTTGTTCTAGAGAGCTTGAGCCCTTGCGCCGTTCCTGCTATACTTGTCCCAAAGAAAGATGGAACATGGCGAATGTGTGTTGATTGCCGAGCAGTCAACAAAATAACGGTAAAGTATCATCATCATATCACTCGATTAGATGACATGCTAGACGAGTTAAGTGGTTCTTCATGCTTTACAAAGATAGACCTCAGGTCCGGTTACCACCAAATCCGAATGAAACCAGGAGACGAGTGGAAAACTGCATTCAAGACTAAGTTCGGCCTCTATGAATGGTTGGTAATGCCTTTTGGCTTATCCAATTCACCGAGCACATTCATGCGACTGATGAACCATGTGCTCACATCGTTCATAAATAAGTTTGTTGTCGTTTACTTCGATGACATACTTGTTTATAGTAAATCTTTGGATGAACATGTTGAACACCTAAGGCTAGTGCTTGATAAGCTTAGAGAAGAGAAGTTATACGCTAACTTCAAGAAATATGCCTTTTGTGTCGAACGTGTAGTCTTTCTAGGATTCGTTGTCAGTGCTAATGGTGTCGAAGTCGATGAGTCAAAAGTTGAAGCCATCAAAGATTGGCCAACTCCAACATCGGTATCACAAGTTCGTAGCTTCCATGGCTTAGCTAGCTTTTACCGAAGGTTTGTTCGTGACTTTAGCACCGTGGCAGCTCCTTTAACCGAGCTTGTTAAGAAAGACCATTTATTTGTGTGGGAAGAGTCCCAAAAGAGGGCTTTCCAAGAGTTGAAATGGAGGCTTTGCTCTGCCCCGTTGTTGCAACTCCCTGACTTCGGCAAAGCATTCAAAGTCGAGTGTGATGCGTCTGGAGTTGGAATTGGAGGAGTGCTGATGCAAGAATCGAAGCTGATCGCTTACTTTAGCGAAAAGCTTAAGGGTGCAACCTTTAATTACTTTACGTATGACAAGGAGTTGTATGCCCTCATTCGAGCACTCGCCCATTGGCAGCATTATTTATGGCCTCGAGAGTTTGTGATTAAAAGTGATCACGAATCTTTGAAGCATCTCCGAGGTCAGGAGAAACTGAACTGAAGGCATGCCAAATGGGTTGAATTCATTGAGAGTTTTCCCTATGTAATTCATTACAAGAAGGGAAAAGACAATGTCGTGGCCGATGCGCTATCAAGGAAATTTGCCTTAACGACCACTCTCGCCTCTAGGATCATGGGATTCGAAAGCATCAAGACGATGTGCGAAGACGATCCCAAGCTGAAATGCGTTCGTGACGCAATCTTGAGTGGCTGAAGGGTTGAGAAATATCTGTGGCACGATGGCTACCTCTTCAAGAATAGGAGGGTTTGTGTGCCAGTGTCGTCGTGGAGAGAGCTCTTAGTTCGAGAAGCTCACTCCGGAGGTCTGATGGGACACCGAAGTGTCGATAAAACTCTTGGTATCTTAACCGAGCAGTTCCATTAGCCCAAAATGCGACGATATGTGGAAAAGCTTTGCAACGCTTGTCTCGTTTGCAAGAAAGCTAAATCAAAGTCAAACCCTCATGGTTTGTATACCCCGGTGCATGTGCCTGATCGAACTTGGGTTGATATATCTATGGACTTTGTGTTGGGGTTACCGAGGTCGGGGGGTGGACATGATAGCATCTTTGTCGTAGTCGATCGCTTTTCAAAAATGGCTCACTTTATTCCTTGCAAAAAGTGTGATGATGCACAACATGTAGCTACCTTGTTTGTTTCTAATGTGTTGAAATTCCATGGTGTGCCTCATACTATTGTGAGTGATCGAGACTCAAAATTCTTGAGTCATTTTTGGAAATGCTTGTGGGGTGCCCTCGGCACCAAGTTACTATTGTCAACGTCTCACCATCCTCAGACTGATGGACAGACCGAGGTAGTTAACCGAACCTTGGGATCTTTGCTTCGAGCAATGACCAAAGGCAAGCTCGGAAACTGGGCTGATCGTTTTCCCATGATGGAGTTTGCATCCAATCGAACGGTGCATCGAATGATCAATATGACCCCGTTCGAATGTCGGAAACCTCGAGGAAGCTTATGCAAAGGTTGCATCAAAGAAAAACAAAGGGCGTAAAAAGTTGGAATTAAAGAAGGGGGATTGGGTTTGGGTTCACTTCCGAAAGGAACGCTTCCCGAACCAAAGGAAAGGAAAGTTGGCTCCTCGAGAGGATGTTCCTTTTCAAGTGTCGACCCAGATCAACAACAATGCTTACGTGATCGACCTCCCTGGTGCGTATAATGTGTCCAACACCTTTAATATTGCTGACTTAGCTCCTTGTGTTGTAGGTCAAACTTCGGAGGACGAGGAGGGCTCGATTTCAAGGACGAAATCTTCTCAAGAAGGGGAGGAAGATGCAGCCCGAACACGTGCTGATCAAGTGTTCGATCCGTCGAGGCCAATAACATGAAGCCAAGCCAAACTTCTGCACGATGTTCATATTCACTTGGCTTGGCCGAAGGAAGGAAACTACTCCATAGCTGAATGGCCGAGCTCAAGAACCGAAGGCTACATCTTCGCATTTGAGCCCGGGGACAAAGTGACCGAACACCAGCTCTTGGCACCGAGCAGCAAGGAACCGAACACCACAAATTGAGTTCGAAGTCAAGTGAACGCCCGATGACAAATGTGTTCGAGCAAGCAACCAAGCACCAAAGTCAAGGCTGCCGAACACATACATTAACTCAGCCCCGCGTGGCTTGTTCTTATTGGTCACCTGTGACCATTTACTGCTTTATCCTTAGCATAGTCTATAAATACTCCATTTCCATTTCATTTTACAACAATCAAGTTATTGTATGTAAAACATAGCAAGTGCTATTGTGAGTCTCCGATGGAGCCGAACCCCGACGTGAAATTTTAAAGAAATTGTGTCAATCGGTGTGAGTCGTTTGAACATTTTCTTCTTGGTCATTCAATTTGCAAAAAGAGATGTCTTTCTTGAGGATTGTTGCCTAGAAGAGGAGATTCTTGACCTTCATTCGATCGAGCTTGAGACAAGTTCCTCACTGTTCTTTCGAATTGAAGCAAGTCTTGTCTTGCTTCTATCTTTTACTTCTTGTTGATTTCCGCATTTTCTTTGTGTCTAGCTTTCCCTCGGGTTTGCTTGCACCAGCGAGTTTTTCAAAAACTTTTTATGTGACAAGCTTCCACGAAAATAAGAGAAGTCGTTCACAAGGCCAGCGACTCGGCCAGAATTAAGTTATAAATTTCCTGCGACAACTTTCAACTGGCAAGGCGATAAGCAAAGCTGTTCACAAAGGCCAACGATTCGGCCAATATCTATCGACCAGGACTCGGTCAGAATAGAACATCTGCGCAGATTACTCACGACTTATGACCTCATCCTTGAGAAAGTCTAAGTTAAAACATTCTAACAGACTTTTGGAGACCAGAACTTACCAAAGTTCAAACTTCTAAAAAGCTCCTAAACGTAAGGCACGAAGGCCACAACGCATACAAACGAAAGATCAAAAATTCAGGCTATATATATAGTCATTGAATTAAAAAAGATCTGAAGTTATATATATGATCCTGACAAAGTGATAAAATGCCGAAAACGGCTGACAGAAATTTTGCAGAGTGATCAAGGCCAATGGAACCGGCCGAACAAGGATCAGAAAGTCCCTAAGAGACCTCTATCCACAACCAACTATTTGGCTCTCGCTACCAATGATGGTCTGCCGAGTGAGCCTTGTCGCTGACATGTCGGAGTCGCCCTCCACTCCAGGGTCTCTTGTGTCATACTCGTGTAAACCGACAGGTGTCTCCCCCTCAGCGGCCACATTCTCCAGGGCCTCAAAACGAAAAACACGAGGACCCTGGCCACCCTCTTGAGGGATTTCTTCTTCATCTTTCTCCTCTTCTACACCAACCTTCCATTTCCCCTTATCTGCACGAGAAAGAGCCACCTTCACCCCGTCATCAACTCGGGGACGCCCCTCCAAAGTACGGGCAGACACCTCCTCGACTTTCCTCTTATCGCTTCGAAGAAAGGGTTTTCTCAAAAGGGGTTCGGCGGTTTCAGTCTCAGTATCTGAAATGTCGATTACCCTCCTTATCAAAACCCTCTCCCCGCGCAGACTCGGGGACTTCGGCAGTGGTCTTGACACTCTCTCCCGCAGGCTCTGGCACGCTGGCATTGGGCGGGGACTCACCCCCAATAGCTGAGGATTTCCCGGCAGCAGCGAAGTCCCACGAGCAGACTTCTTCCGTGCTCCGCCCTCGCCTTGGCCCTTCTTCTTCCTTTTCAAAGAGCTGAGGCCACCAAATAGAAGCTTTTCACCGCCTTCCCTTCCGCGCAGTGTATCCACTGAAGCCTTTATAGATGCGACCTCAGCATCGGGATCAACAGCGGGCTCAGACGGCGGGGCTTAAGAGGAGGGGGCAGGGAAAAAATCCCCCTGAGTACCCAGACCTACAAAAAGGTAGAACGGTCAGACACATCGAAACTACGAAGAAAAGAAGTGGCTATAACAGCGAAAAGTTCTCACCGTGAGTCTTCATGGTCAGACTCTTTTTCACAGCAAAATACGCCCATTCCCTCTGCTCAGGGGAGAACTTCTTCAAGATCGCCTCAACCCATGCTGTCAGCTCATCAATCGATATGACCTTGTCATAGGGTCGCTTGGCGGCTGTAAGGAAGAGTCAAAGGAATAAGCAGACAAGAAGAAAAGAGGAAGCACAAAAAACTCAAATGAGAACTCGGGGACTTACGCTTCTTGTACCAGACCTCGGGGAGAAAAGTCTTAGAGTTGAAGGACAGGGCCTAGGTGCGCACGAATACATACCGGTGCAACCAGCCCCGGTCACTTGTATCCTTAGAGCTGCGCACCAAGCCTTTGCTCCCGCGCATCCTAGCATTGACAAAGTCGTCCTTGAAGATTTTTATACTACACAGAGAAATAAAATGCTCATATTCAAAAACTTGATCGGTTTCTTCCGCAAACCAATACATAAGTGTCCCTATTCTATACATGCTGGAGCACAGCTGCCCCAGGCAGAGTAAATACTCCCTACAGAGCCTCTCAAGCACAGGGTGAAGGGGTAGTATGCATCCAACTGTAAATGGGTAGGTGCACATGGTCGTCCACCCAGCCCTATGCGAAGTAATGTTCTCCGCTTCAGGTACCGGCAAGAGGGGAACACTCGCATCCCAATTGCAGTCCACACTAACCCGTGGGATCATCTCCGATGTGATCCCAAACTTGAATCTGTACGCTGGCCAAACGCGTATATCTCTGTGATTGTTGAAAGCTTTGATGTTGCAGTCATTTTCCAACTCACCCCATTTCTTAGGGATGATCTCTGCAGCAGTGGCCTGAGCAACCCTAGGCCTAGGGGTAGTTGTAGAAGAACTACCAGCTGCATCCATGTTTAGGTTTTTCCTAGCCTTTGAAGACATGATTTAAGAAGAGTTGAGAAATTTGAGAGGAAGATTGAAGGATATTCAAAGAATTCTCAAGATTTGGCAGATATAAGATGAAAGCAAGTAAAAGGGTTTAAACTCAACAAATCCCTATTTATAGAAATGGACATCCGGCCCATCAAGTTCCCACAAGACACGTGGAGACTATCAGAGAGGCCACGGTCAGATTCAACCATCAAAAAGAGAAGTAGGTTTCACCAAATTTCGAAGTGTCATCATTACCCTGAAGTGCAGCGGTCACCTCGCGATCAACAGTCAATGTGTGCACGTGATTGAGGCGGTTAAAATCATTATTTTTACGCTTGGGACGCGCAGTAGTCACTTAGAAGCTGACGACGGACGTGCTGGTGTGACAACTGCAGTTACTTTTTTACACCACGCATATAATGCGCACGTCATGGGAACTTGTCGTGTAGCTGATAAAGTGCGTACGTCATCCATTTTTGTCATATAAAGATTGGATTTTGCAAGATGAAAGTTCCCGCCAAAATTCACATCCACTCCTCGAGCAGAAACTCTGCTCGAGAAGTGCGGGGACTATCTGTATTGGATAAAAACTGACGTCACAAAAAAGTGACATGTGTCTGCCACGTGGCACAGGCAGAGGTTTCCCCGGACAGACATCTAGCAGGACAGATAACTAGCAAAGCGGTTACCACGAGCAGACCAGAGCAGTAATGTAACGCTTCCCAGATCAGCACGATCTGAATGAGCAGTTATTAGCCTAATCATGCACGATTGCTTAATGAATGGTCATAAAGGCAGCGATTACACAATCCAGCAGTTACATATCCAACGGATACGTGCCCAGCGGTTACAAACCCAACGGACGCCTATCAGATCTATAAATAGCATTCGCCCCGAATCATTGTAACATACTTTCTACTCTCTGTCTACAACATCAATAAGAATACTCTCACTTACCCTTGCTCAAATACTGTTCTTTGCTTACATTCGCTGGATACTTTGCTCTCTAGTCTTCGAGTACAATAAGTAACAAGGAATCCTCACCGGGATCAAGCGGTCCAATACGGTTACCTCTATCTATTTATTAACGCTTTAATCTTAGTCATTTTCAATTATATCTTATTTCCATATCGTTAATTATCATTATTGGAAATCGTGCATAAATTGATAATCTAGTAATCAGCGCCATTCCATATTAAACTTGGTTAAACTCTTAATCTAAACTATTGATCGTGAAATATAAATTTAATTATTAATTGGCCTAAAATCAAATCTAGGTTAACCAAAAACTGACCCAGGCAAGAGAAACCAGGACCTATGGTGCGAATTTCATCGCGACCACGGTCATACCACCGAAGATTGCAAGGCCCTAAGGTACGAAGTTGCACATATATTGAAACAGGGGTTCCTGAAGGACCTTTTAACCGAGAAGGGAAAGCAAACTTACGCGAGGGCTCAACAGAACAGATCTGGCCCTCTACGGGTATCTTCACCAAAGATGACAGTTAACGTTATCTCAGGCGGGATCGAAGTTGACTCCGTCATTTTCACGGCGAAGAAGTACGCAAAGGTCTCTATTACAAAGACCAAGCGTCCACAGCCAGAGGAGACAATAACATTTGAAGATTCAGACATAAATGGTCTGCAGTTCCTACAATTTGACGCGTTAGTCATAACGTTACGCGTGGCAAAATTTGATGTCAAAAGGGTGCTCATCGATGCGGGTGACATTCGGGAGTCCAATCGAAGTCCTTGGTCTGCTTCAGGACATCGAAGAAACTTTTGCACCGCTCTGATGAGCGGGATATGAGTCTTCGCAGAGCTGCCACCCTCCCAGTCAATTTCATGACGTCTTTCCGGTTGTGGAGTACGCCTGGGATTGACTCGATGGCTTTGATCTGAGCGGGATTGACTTCAATTCCGCGCTGAGAGATGATAAAGCCTTTGAATTTTCCCGACCCGACTCCAAATGCACACTTCTCCGGGTTGAGCTTCATGTTGTATTGGTCGAGTATTCGGAAGGCTTCCTTTAAGTGCGTTAAATAATCTTCTGCTCGTTTGGACTTCACCAACATGTCATCAATGTATACTTCCATGGTCTTACCGATATGGTCATGGAACATTCCATTGACCAGGCGCTGATACGTCGCACCTGCTTTTTTAAACCCAAGTGGCATAACTTTATAACAATACGTACCTCTGCAAGTTATGAACGACGTTTTTTCTTGGTCATCGGGGTCCATCAATATCTGATTGTACCCGGAGTATGTGTCGAGGAAGGTGAGAACCTCGTGTCCGGCGGTTGCGTCAATCAACTGATCTATCCGGGGAAGAAGATATGAGTCCTTTGGACAGGCTTTGTTCAAATCAGTGAAGTCAATGCAGACCCGCCATTTGCCGTTTTTCTTAGGCACAACGACCACGTTGGCTAGCCAGTGTGGATACTTAACTTCACGTACAGATCCAATCTTCAATGATCGACCTCATCGTTGATGATCTGATTCCAAAAAGCTCCTTGTTGGCGCTTCTTCAGCCTGTGAGAGATAATATCTGGGGAAATACCTGTCATATCTGCATGAGACCAAGCGAACGTCGTGTGCCCCTCCTTGAGGAACTGGAGGATATCTCCTCGTAAGTGCTCATTCAGTTCGGTCCCTAAGTAGACCTTCCGCTCTGGCTTGTCTGCGAACAACTCTTCGGGCTCCAAAGCTTCCACGGTTGGTGTGTGACTTTCCCGTGCCTCCAGCTTTGTGATGAATTCCGGGACCTCGTACTTTGCTTCTTCATCTGCCACGTCTGATCCCGGTTGCTGTAATTACTATTTGCTCTCTTCGGGCAGCTTGAGGGCCACTGAATAGCAGTCCCGAGCAGAGGGTTGCTCTCCTCGAACCTCACGTATTCCTCAATCTGATGGGAATTTCAATACTTGAAGATAGGTGGAGGGAGCAGCTTGCGTATCATGGATCCAGAGTCTTCCAAGGATAATATTTTAAGTAATGTCCCCGTCGATAACTTGAAATGTCATCTCCTTCGCTACCCCCTCGGCAAGAGTCGTGAGAGTAATCTCGCCAAGGGTCTTCTCACTTGAATTGTTGAAGCCGGAGAGAACTCGAGACACCAGCACGATCTTCCCCGACAGCTGTATCTCCCTTACAACTCGTGATTGGTGCAGTTTCAGAGTCCTTGGTAAGCGTCGTTCTGGTTCGAGAAGAAAAAGGTAAACAACTTCCCATCTATTACATTAGTAAAGCTCTAATTGATGCAGAAACACGTTAACAGCCCTTAGAAAAGTTGGCTTTAGCACTAGTAACTGTTGCTTGTAAGTTACGTCCTTACTTTCAAGGTCACTCGATAGCTGTAGTAACGACCTTTCCCCTGCGCAATGTTTTGCATAAACCCGAATTTTCAGGAAGGTTTGTTAAATGGGCTATAGAATTAAGGGAATTCGATATTACCTACCAGCCAAGGGTAGCAATAAAATCGCAGGCCTTAGCAGACTTTGTAGCGGACTTTAGCGCTAATATATATCCTGAGGCAGAAAAAGATGCAGTTCTTTATGCTGGGCAGGCCTCTGGTGTATGGACGCTATTCACTGATGGCTCCTCGAGCGTCAAAGGGTCCGGTCTTGGACTGGTCGTCATCACCCCGTCCGGAGAGACCGTCAGGCAGGCCTTCAAGTGCCTGTTTATTACTAACAATGAGGCCGAATATGAGGCCGTAATTGCAGGATTGGAAATAGCCCGAAGCTATGGAGCAAACATCATCAAACTTAAGAGTGATTCTCAATTGGTAGTCAACCAGGTGACCGGAGGCTTCATTGCACGGGAATCCAAAATGCAAGTATACCATGCTCGTGTGAAAGAACTTCTTGCCCAGTTTGACGAATGGGAAGCACTCCAAATTCCACGGGAAGAGAACCATGAGGAAGATGCTCTCGCGAATCTGGGGTCAGTAGCGGAAATGGGGGTGGCCAGCTCCTCGGCTTTCGTTCGACTCCTCTGCATGACCATAGATCGGGAAAAGTTCGAAGTTAACGCCATCAACGCAACTTGGGACTGGCGGAATGAAATCACGAACTATATTCTTCACGAAACTCTGCCCGATGACGCGAAAGCCGTTCGCAAACTCAGAATAAAAGTTGCTCGGTATACAATCATCAACGGCGATCTCTACCGCAAGATGTTTACAGGGCCTCTCACGAAGTGTCTACGTCCAAATCAAATCAACTACGTGATGCGAGAGGTCCATGAAGGCTGTTTTGGTAATCATTTTGGAGGCAAGGCATTAGCACGCAAGTTGATTCGCGTAGGGTATTACTGGGATAAGATGGAGAAGGACACGAATGAGTTTGTCAAAAAATGCAATAAGTGCCAAAGGTTTGCACATCTTCTTCATCAACCGGCAGAACCACTCCACTCAATAATCTCCCTGTGGCCGTTCTTGAAATGGGGAATGGACATAGTTGGTCCTCTCCCCGCCGCGCTAAGAGGAGTACGGTTCTTGTTGATCATCACCGATTACTTCACCAAATGGGTCGAAGCGGCAGCATACGCAAAGATACGACAAAAGGAGGTCATTGACTTCCTTTGGCGATATGTCGTGCGTCGCTTTGGAGCACCTAAGGAAATAGTCATGGACAACGGCCTACAATTCATTGGCCAGAAAGTGACTAGGTTCCTCGATGACTTACACATTAAAAAGATTACTTCTTCTCCATATCATCCGATTCCAATGGACAAGCGGAATCTACAAACAAAATAATCGTTGAATCTCTCAAAAAACGCCTCGAGCAGGCCAAGGAGTGTTGGGTAGAGGAGCTGTCCGGTGTGCTATGGGCTTATCGCACGACGATAAAGATGAGTAATGGAGAGACACCTTACTCATTAGTGTATGGAGCAGATGCCCTAATCCCAGTCAAAATCGGAGAGCCCAGCCTACAGTATGCACATGCCACTGAAGAGTCCAACTCAGTCCATCTCTCCGAAGAGTTGGATGTCCTCGAAGAGTGAAGGGAACTAGCCCTTGTACGAGTAGTCGCCCAGAAGGAACGAATTGAAAAATATTACAATCGGGGACTGCACGTACGAAGTTTCCAGGTTGGAGATTTTGTACTGAGGAAAGTGTCCCAAAACACGCAAGAAGCAAATTCGGGGAAGCTAGACCCAAATTGGGAAGGCCCCTACAAGGTAGTCGCTTCAGTCGGCAAGGGATCTTACCGCTTAGCACGACCAGATGGCTCAATTGTCCCAAACAATTGTAACGTGATTCACCTCAAAAGGTATCACTTCTGAGTGGTAAAACGGTCAGTTATTATCTTCCTACCTTTTACTTTTGTGACAATTCCTACTTCTATTATATTTCTTCTAAATGGCCAAATCCGTTTAGCTCAAGTCGTAGAGTTCGAAGTTCAACTTCGCGGCTGTGGGTTCGAATCCTACAACGGACACACTCCTCGTTTGGTTATATGTATTTTTTTATCAACGACCAGCCTTAACTCTTTTTATGTTGCGACTTCTTGTGTTTCAACATAAAAACAAGGAGGGTGGTAAGAGGCCCCTGTAGGCCAGGTAAGACCTTCATAAAGGTAAAATACCTTGTAAAAAGACAAGTTTTTCAAAACTTTTTAAGAGAAGTCGTTCACAAGGCCAGCAACTCGGCTAGAATTAAACTATAAATTTCCTACGACAACTTTCAACTCTCAATGTGGTGAGCAAAGTTGTTCGCAAGGCCAACGATTCAGCCAAAGCCTATCAACCACGACTCGGTCAGAATGTAACATCTGCGCAGAGCATTCACAATTTATGACCTCTTCCTTGGGAAAGGCTAAGTTAAAACATTCGAGCAGACTTTTGAAGACCAGAACTTAGTAAAGTTCAAACTTCTAAAAAAAGCTCTTAAACAAAAGGCACGAAGGCCACAACACACCCAAGCGAAAGATCAAAGATTTAGGCAACATACAGTCATTGAATTAAAGAAGATCTAAAATTATATACATTATCCTGACAAAATGATAAAATGCCGAAAATGGCTGACAGAAATTTTGCAGAGTGATCAAGGCCAATAGAACCGGCCGAACAAGGATCAGAGAGTCCCTAAGAGACCTCTACCCACAACCAACTATCCGGCTCTCACCAGATGCAAAAACTCACAACCTAGTCAATTTGGGGGGCATCAGTTTTGGGGACTACGACCAGAACCCGACGCACCAGCTCCGTCGATTCTGTCATCGTCACCCGAGCTTTCTCCATCATAATCATCTTCATCTTCATTCTGCCTCAGACCCTTCGGGAGAAAGGTTCAGCACCTGCCTCACTTCGCGAACAGTGCCCTTTGTTTTCAGCAGCATCTCCTCAATGTTGATCTGGCTAGTCTGGACCTGCTCGAGCAATGTGCGCTTAGCCTCGAGTACAACAAGCTTTGCCTTGATTTCAAATTGATCACACAGGTTTGCCAAGTCCTTAGATAACGTGCTTTGAACGCTCATCGACTGCGCAACCTGGTCCTTAGCGGCTTTAAGCTCAGCTCTAGCTTTAGCGGACTCTTCACTAGCCCTTTGCAGGTCCATCTCAAAAGATCCACGCTCATCGAGTGCTCTGTTCAGCGAAGCCTTGCACTCTTCAAGCAGAGCCTCCAGGCCCCGAGCAGATTGTGCGAACCCTTCCTTCTCTTAAAAAAGAAGGTCCTTTTCCTTGGTAAGTTCGTTAATGTGCTCAACACGCTTATTGTTGGTATCAGCCAACTGGTTAACTTCATTTCCAAGGAAACCACACCTCTCTGCCAGGACCTCATTCTCCCTCAAAGTCTCTAGCAGCTCTTTCTTCAGTTCAAGTACTTGATCAAGGTTGTTGATCCTAGAGCGGAACATCAACTCGGCAGCCATCATGCTTGACTGATAACAAGAGAAGTGAAGTTAGAGGCCTAAAGTTGAAATTACTCCCGACGCAAATGGTTATTAAGGAAAGCACTTACCGCCAACTCTTCGTTACTCATCCCCCTCATTGTCCATTCCTCGCGAGGACCAATGAGCGATGAAACTGCTTTGGCTAAACTGCCCGGCCTGTTCACAAAGTTGACATCGGGGGCTAGCTTCATAGTGCACTTCCTCTCGCAGTTTTAGGCTCTCTAGCCTGCTCAGAGGAATAGTTCGGTCCAAACTTATAGCGCACACCCCGGATGTCCCTTAATCCAGCCTGACCGCTGATGATGGTCCGCCGAGTAAGCCTTGTCTTTGACGTATCAGAATCACCCTCCACTCCAGGATCCCTTGTGTCACATTCGTGTAGACCAACAGGCACCACCCCCTCAGTGGCCATGTTCTCCAAGTCCTCGAAATGAAAAATACGAGGACCCTGGCCACCTTCTTCTTTTTCTTCTTCTTCATCAACCTTCCTTTTCCCCTTATCTGCACGAGAAAGAGCCGCCTTCATCCCGTCATCAACTCGGGGAATCCCCTCCGGAGTATGGGCAGACTCCTCCTCGACCTTCCTCTTATCGCTTCGAAGAAAGGGCTTTCTCACAAGAGGTTCAGCAGTTTCAGTCTCAGCGTCTGAAATGTCGATTACCTCCTTGTCAAAACCCTCTCCTCGTGCAAACTCGGGGACTTCAGCAGGGTCTTGGCACTCTCTCTCGCAGGTTCAGGCACATTGACATTGGGCAGGGTCTCACCCTCAACAGCTGAGGTCTACCCGGCAGCAATGGAAGTCTTACGAGCAGACTTTTTCCGAGCTTCACCCATACCTTGGCCTTCTTCTTCCTCTTCAAGAAGCTAAGGCCACTAGATAGAAGCTCCTCGCCGCCTTCCCTCCCGCACAGTGCCTCTGCTGAAGCTCTTATACATGTGACCTCAGGCTCGGGATTAACAGTGGGCCCAGACGGCGCGACTTGAGAGAAAGGGGCAGGGAAAAAGTCCCCCTGTATACCCAGACCTACAAATGGCAGAATGGTCAGACACAGCAAGACTAGGAAGAAAATAAATGGCTATAACAGCGGAAAGTTCTCACAGTGAGTCTTCGCGGTTAGACTCTTTTGCGCAGCAAAGTACGCCCATTCCCTCTGCTCAGGGGAGAACTTCTTCAGGATCGCCTCGACCCATGCTGTCAGCTCACCAATTGATATGAGCTCGTCGTAGGGCCGCTTGGCGGCTGTAAGGAAGAGTCAAAGGATGAGCAGACAAGAAAAAAAGAGGAAGCACGAAAAACTCAAAGGAAAACTCGGGGACTTACGCTTCTTGTTCCAGATCTCGAGGAGAAAAGTCTTAGAGTTGAAGGACAAGGCCTGGGTGCGCACGAATCGGTCGTTTGTATCCTCAGAACTGCGCACCAAGCCCTTGCTCGCGCGCATCCTAGCATTGACAAAGCCATCCTTGAATATTTGTATACTATACAGAAAAATAAAATGCTCATACTAAAAAATTTGGTCGGTTTCTTCCGCAAACCAATCCATAAGTGTCACTATTCTATACATGTTGGGGTACGGTTGCCCCGAGCAGAGTAAATACTCCCTGCAGAGCCTCTCGAGCACAGGGTGCAGGGGTAATGTACAACAAACTGTAAATGGGTAGGTGCACATGTCCGTCCACCCAGCCCTATGCGAAGTAATGTTCTCCGCTTCAGATACCGACAAGAGGGGGACACTCGCGTTCCAATTGCAGTCCACTCTAACCCGTGGGATCATCTCCGATGTGATCCCAGACTTGAACCTGTACGCTGGCCATGCGCGTACATCTCCATGATTGTTGAAAGCCTTGACATTGTAGTCTTTTTCCAACTCACCCCACTTCTTGGGGATAATCTCAGCAGCAGTGGCCTAGGCGGCCCTAGGTCTGGGAGTCGCCGTGGAAGAACTACTAGCGGCAGCGTCCATGTTTAAGTTTTTCTTAGCCTTGGGAGACATGATTCAAGAAGAATTGAGAAGATTGGAAGGAAGATTGAAGGATATTCAAGGGTTTTCTCAAAGATTTGGAAGTTGTAAGATGAAAGCAAGTAAAAGAGTTAAAATTCAGCGAACCCCTATTTATAGGAGTAAAAATCCGGCTCATCAAATTCCCATAGGATGCGTGGAGGTCATCGAATAGGCCACTATCAAATCCAACCGTCAAAAGAGGAAGTAGGTTTCGCCGGGTTTCGAAGCAGCATCATTGCCTTGAAGAGCAGCGGTCACCTCGTAACTGACAACGGACGTGTGCACGTGACTGAGGCGGTTAAAATCATTACTTTTTCCCTTGGGACACGCAATAATCGCTTCAAGTCTGGCAGCGGACGTGCAGATGTGCTAGCTGCAGTTACTTTTTCACATCGCGCATTTAATACGCACGTCATTGAAGCTTCTCATGTTGCTGATAAAGGGCGCACGTCACCGAGTTTCATCATATTGCGGATAAAGATTGGGCTTTGCAAATAAAGTTTCCCGCTAAAATTCACATTCACTCCTCGGGCAGAGACTCTGCCGAGAAGTGCGGGGATTATCTGTATTGGACAAAAACTGACGTCACCTAAAAAGTGACACATGTCGGCCACGTGGAACGGGCAGAGGTTTCCCCAGACAGACATTTAGCGGACAGATTACTAGCCAGGCGGTTACCACGAGCAGACCCAGAGCAGTATCGTAACGCTTCCCAGATCAACACGATCTGAATGAGCAGTTATCAACCTAATCATGCGCGATTGCTTAATTAATGTTCATGAAGGCAACAGTTACACAATCCAGCGGTTACGTATCCAACGGACACATGCCCAGCGGTTACAAATCCAATGGACGCCTATCAGATCTATAAATAGCATTCGTTCCGAATCATTGGGACACAATTTTTATTCTCTGTCTACAATATCAATAAGAATACTCTCTTTACTCTTGCTCAATACTGTTCTTCGCTTACGTTTGTTGGATACTTTGCTCTCAAGTCTTCAAGTATAATCAGTAACGAGGAACCCTCACTGGGATTGAGTGATCCAATACGGTTCCCTCTATCTATTTTATTCACGCTTTGATCTTATTTGTTTTCGATTATCTCGTATTATTTCCGTATCGTCAATTATCATCATTGAGAATCGTGCATATATATTTATAATCTAGTAATCAGTGCCATTCTGTATTTAATTTGGTTAAAGTTTTAATCTAAACTATTGATCATGACTCCGCAAATATAAATTTAATTGTTAATTGGCCTAAAATCGGATCTAGGTTAACAGTCCGCCTCTCTTCTTCCAGTTTAGATGAAAAAATGATAGCCACAATAACAAATTCTTTCAATCTACAATATTTTCTTACCGATACGTATTCATATTTCATTATAGTTATTTTTTTAACTTGTTCTGTTAATTTTTTGAAAGAACATTTCAAAAATTCTGAAACATATATGCATACCATTGAAGAAGTATACACCACAAGTATAATATAAATTAAGTAGAAATTTATAGAAGTTTTTGAACAAGATTTGAGAATAAATAACTATTTGTTAGCATCAAATCATTTTGCACTGTTATAGTAGTTGTTAAAGAAATCCTGATGATATAGTTATTTTTTTTCCTTTTTATCCTTCTTGAAATTTTCTTTTAATATCTTCTGTGCATAAACATATTCTCAAATTTAAATCAAGGACATGAAACTTGACAATGGAGTCATTAGCTTACGCAATACAGTAACTTGTTGTGAGAGGAAGTACGATTTTCTTTTTATTGGTTTCTTGTTCAATTTGGTGGTACTGTAGATGTTTTATATGTCGTGGAAACCAATTGCTATGTGAAATACCTAGGGTGTGACTGCATCAACTAATTAAACTTATATAAGTACTTCCGTTAACATAGAACCATATATTGCTCCTTGTGAAGTTGTTGAACTCTTTTTCTAGACATAAAAAATTATTGTTCCTCTTCTATTTATATTGTTATTAGTTATATTACATGTCTTCAAAATTTATAGAAAAAAAAGCAAGTTAGAAAGTCATAGCACAAGATAGCAATGTTGACAGGGCTAAATGGACTGCAGAAAATACGGAAATCCAAATGAGACTTTTAACTATTTCCACTCCCGCCTGAGATGTACAATTGAAAGAACATTTAGAGTCTGAAAAAATAGATTTGCTAATATGCCTTCTTTCAAGTTTAATACTTAGGTTCATCTTGTTACAAGTACAATGGCTATACATAGATTCATACGACGAAGTTCTTCCACTGATGAGGATTTTAACAATTATGCTAATGAAGACCTTATGTCAAAGTTTAATGAAGGAGATGTGCCTTCTGACATTCCTTCAGAATTGCAAGACAAGTCTTCTTCTGTTATGGAGGCATTGCGTAATAGATCAAATTAGAGATGACATTGTTGAGAATTGTGGTCATGTATGAGGGACGCCACTTATTCTTTTGTAATTAATTTTCAATATATAATTTTTGAACAAGTAATTTTTATAATTAATTTTGAATGATGTGCTTTGATAAATCCTCTTGTCAAAAGTAAGTAATTACTACTAATACATAATACCAAATGTAAAATAATAATAATAATAATAATAATAATAATAA
This sequence comes from Petunia x hybrida, assembly GCA_037355625.1. Taxonomy (NCBI): domain Eukaryota; kingdom Viridiplantae; phylum Streptophyta; class Magnoliopsida; order Solanales; family Solanaceae; genus Petunia; species Petunia x hybrida. Next base: position 1,558,576 of record JBBBVM010000045.1, read on the forward strand.
TAATAATAATAATAATAATAATGTTCTTATTTATAATTTGACACGTAAAAGTATTTTTTTAAAAGATTGGCCAAACACAATATATTTTTCAAATACAGAAAAAAGTATTCTAAGAAATCAAGTTCATAATTTTCGTGCAATAGAAGCTAAGAAAATTTGCCTATGTTAATTATTCGAAGATCAAAATCACTGTAGTGCTGTAGACGGTAGACCATGGTTATTTCATGTACAACTTCAATCAGGAACTATCTCCAACGATCTAGACCACTCATGGCTACTTAAAATATTTTGTTTATTACCAGCATGTGGTGGAAGTAAGTGCTGATTAAAGTAACTTCATAAATCTTTGTAGTACTAGTTCTTTTGTAGATAATTCTTCACATATTCACGTTATCAGCAAAAGGCTAATCAAATAAGAAAAGAAAATATTTTGTGTATTACTAACAAACTAAAGGCAAATTATAATTATCATATTTTTTTTGTTATTAAAAATAATCTTCTCTAATAATTGCTGAAAAGTACCCTAAACATAAAACATATTAGTAAGTGCTTATTTAGTAAGTGATGACAGATGATGGAGGTGAACCAAAACTAGAAAGTCTTATGAGAAAATGCAAATACGTGTGTGATAGGGCATTGGGGTGTAAAGGGGGAAAAAACTGGATTTACGATGAAAAACTCTAAATCTGAAACTTATCTCTACAGCTGTTAATTCAGTGATTTCATTAATAAGCTTCTCTATCTATAGTATCTTATCAAGGTTATTTTTTGTAGCTTTTGCTCCTTTATCTTCTTGGTGTTAAATAGTCCAACGTAAAGGTAAGAGGACTCTTTTAAAACAAAGTAAGTTGAATAGTACTAGCCCTTTTTGTTTGCTATTGATAGGAGTAGTATTTATTGAGCATAGGACGATGACAGGGAATCTGAGAAAAAGTTGAGGGAGAAACATTGATGAGAATATGCACAAATCATCCAGCTAGTGATTTGAATTAATAAGCCATTGGACATACTATTTCATTATCATGCTGAAAGATGTGAGATCTTTAGTTATAAAACACTAAAATCATCATATATAGTACTTAAAAAATAAGAAAGCCTATATATTTTTATTATCATATCATATAAAATAATGCTCATTAACCATGATAAAAATTATTAGTTTGAATTTACTCATGTCCACAAGGCTATTGTGTCAACTGCGGCATCCAAAAGAAGATTCAAGCTTTGAGAAAGAGGGGAAGTGAATGGTTCATCATAACTTTTTACACAATTTAACCAATTAATTCTATGAAGATCTCTTTTATTGTATTTTTGAATCTCTTTCTTACGTGTAAAGTTCAATTTCTCTAGAGACATTTGACATCAAATTAAAAATCAGGATGAGGAGGGAGGATTTTAGTATGAAATAGAAAAAGAAGCCCTTGCATTTAATGTATTGGCATGACATAATAAATGGTAGTACTAGTTTTGTTGGAAGACAAGTCATGCAATATTAGTCAGTACTAAATATTTTGATTAATAAGATAGAGATTAGTCATATACTAACAGCTCATAATAGCGAGATTGTACTAATGGGATTAGAAATGTATGAATAAGAATGTTAGATGTTTGCTTTATCGAGTTAAAGCTTATATACAATTGTATAATTCAAAATACATGTTTTAACTAAAGTGATTGCGGTAACATTTCATGTTATTTTTTTCAGGTATAACTATTCTTGTTTCAAAATATATCCATATAAGTTGTTCAAAGTTGTTATATGGAGATTACAGCTCTAAGCAAACAAAGTAAAACTCCCTCCGTTCCAGTTACCTAGTTTACAAAAAAAATATTATTTTTCGGGGAATCTACAACCTGATTATATGAACACATTTTTTTTATATGTATTTTATAAATAGTTGAAATAATAAATTATTATGATTTCGAGTATATTCTTTTTGTGTGAATTTGTAATAAATATTAAGAACTTTGACCATAGGAATCATACAAATTGGAGTATTAGCTAGGCAGGATTTTAACCCTTTCGAAACACACAAAAAGGAAGGGAGAGGGGGTAACAACCAAAATCCTACGGTGCCCTAAACAATATTTATAGACAGAGAATATATATATACCCCACACACATCGTGTGAAGATATAATAGTAACATTCTTAGTAGTCGTTTGGTTCGTGGGACTAAATAAGTGGGATATTCCATAAATTTGGTATTACAACAATCCCATCCCCTATATCGGATTAGATAATACCATGAATATAGTATAAAAATTATACTATTTTAACTAATCCCACTAACCAAACATGGGATTAATATATTCCCATATTTAATCCCGGGACTTAAGAACCAACTCCTACAGTGCCCCATTTCAACTAAATTTGAACCAGGCGGAGGAGGCAAGTAACAACCAAAAAATTGTGAACTGGCTTGATGGGAAGGCGAATCCAACGCCCGGGGATTGTCGGTGTTGTCTTATGGATCTTGATCTACCGCTACAAGAAATATGGTCTTTAGTGAAGGGAATTATGGTCGTTAAAAGTGTAAATACGGTCGCTATAGGCCAAAAATGACGGGATAAAATACGGCCATCACCAGTCGTTATAGGCTCTCACGTTAAAAATTTAACGACCGGATTCGGATCCGGTCGCTAAATAATCTTTTACGACTGCACAATATCCGTCGTTGTTCTTCATTTTAGTGACCGAAATTTCCCTTCACTAAAATTGTAACTCGGTCATTAAAAATAATTTAAGAGAAAAAAAAATATGGTTATTAAGCTCTTTTAATGACTGAATTTCCTTTCGCTAATGTGAAATTTAATATTAATGGATATAATAAGATAATTTATATTTTTTCTTGTGCTCGCGTAATAGTAATCATTCTTTCATATGCTTTCACTCATGCATCCAAAAAGATACCAATTCATATTGTGACATCAACTCCTAAAAAGAGAGAATGAAATTGTCTCCTATGTACAAATGCATATGTACAAATGACTCTCTACACCACCACTAGTAAAATAAAAGCAAATTGTGGTTCAACATTGCTCTGCACTTTGTTCGAAGGCACATTCTTCGGTCGTCGAATTCTTTGATCTGTTAAAAGACCAAGTCACATGTAAGTTTACTAGCTACATCAAAATAAATAAATTAATTAATTACCATAGTAAATAAATAACTGGAATAAAATAAGTCATTTATTTTGCTAGCCGGGCAAGTTTCAAAATTATCAAACTTATAAACTATTGAACTCCCTTTTTTAAACTAATCAATTCTTGAAGCAGCCAAATAAAAACGTAAACACATTTTGCTTCAACTTAGTACATAGGTTCAAAAGGTACAAATACTTAAAAGGTACAAATACTTGAGCATAAATCAAAAGAATCTTTTAAGAAGTAACCAAAAGAATATTATGGTCGACTTACCAATATTAGGCATAATAGAAAATTGATACCAACTACAAAAAATTGATACAAAAGATATTGGCAAATACCATAGAAGAAAGTCATCTGGTGAAAAGTTGAACAAGCAACAGACTAGGAATAGTAAAAAGGAATGGTGTATTGATTCAATTACTACATAGTGCCAGATAAATTAGCAGGAATCACTCATAAACACAGGCAACACCTGGTTTCACGAGTATAGAGAGTAGACACCCCATACGGGTATAGTTTTAGTTTTCCTTATTCTTTGACACAGACAGCAGACAAATTAGATCAGGATTAGTGTGTCAATCTTTCAAAGTTCAGGAGAGGGTACTCCCTCAACATTTTCTTTTCATGGTCAACAACTACAGACCACAAGCGTCTGAAGGGACAGATTCAATAAGTATATTATCCATTTGTTCTTTTCTGCTATTTTGCAATCATAACACATAAATTTCTATAACCTTCCTGATTAGTTGAACATGTAAAATCCCAACTTCTATAATAGAATAAGCATATTTGAACAAAAAGAACCTGTACCTTTGGAAAACAATGAAACTAAAATATTACAATTACTGTCAGGCATAGAGGAAGCCATCTTCTACAAAATTCTTTTGAGGAATATGAAACGACCTCGGTCAGTCGTTTCGGAAGTTAGGACTCCGATTGGTGTGTCGATAATTTTAAAATATTCGTAAGGTCCATTAGGACCTGTCTGTAAAATTTGAGCTAAATCAGAACTCGTTTAGTAGGCATCGGAAAAAGGTGTCAGTTTTTATTGTCGATAAATATTAAAAAGAAAATTTCGAGCTCGATTTTGGCGAATGGGCTCCGATTCGAAATCCGAAAGCGCCGTTAGGTTCGTATGATTATTTATGACTTTTGTGAACTTTCGAAAGTGAATTTCGATGTTGTTCGGCTAGTTTCCGCTAAAATGCCGAAAATTAAATAATTTGACTTTCTCTATTTAAATTCGCATCTTGAGTTTTGGGAGTCCAATTTGAGATCCGCCTTCGCGAGTATGTTACACATATTTTGTATAATTTGTATGCAAAAGTTGGAATTATTTCGAATATCGTAGAGTACCGTTTAAATTTTTGTCGTGAAAAGAAATTAAAAAAAAAAGAGAAAAAGATAAAAAAGGAAAGAAAACTTAAGGGCGGTGGTCCCTTAGTATATAAACTAAGGATGATCATCCAAAAACGAAACAGAGAAACAGAAATGTAAAAAAATATCAGAAAATTGAAAAAGGAAAGGAAAAGGAGCCGGAGAAAAATAGGATTTTCACCCCGAAACATTCAGGTAATGATGTTAACTCATTATCTTAGCTTATTACGTGTGTTTGAATATATTTTGACGGTAAAAACTGGGATATTAGACATTGTATTAATAAGTTCAAGGATCAATTGGACTCCTATAATTGAATTGATTATATATTCGTACTCAGTGAGTTATGGGCAACATATAAATGTAAATTATTTAGGGTTTGGTTACGTGACCTTAAACCCTGTACATAGGCCTGGCATGCGTATTGCCTATGCAAATAGGGTATCAGGTTCCTTACCAGATTGCCCTAAGATGTGAGGAATGAAGCCTTTAGCCTAATTTGATATATTTTTCTGCTTATTGAATAGAGTGGGATCGTTTGGCAATGAAACCAAAGGATAAAGCGGTTGTTGATTAGGAGAGCTAACTTTTGGAAGAGGTAAGTGTTTATATCCATTTCTTTGGAGGCACCTGGTCTCGTGGATTTTCTACCACGTGTTCCTTACGTGTGTAGCTGCCGATAGGCGTACTCATTACGCCTTAGCTTTGGATTTACATTGTATATTGTATATTGTATATTATATGTTATGTCCGGTTGTTGGTATTGCATTGAGGATATGAGCATTGTACTCTGGCTATGACTTGGCATCTACTTCCCGGCTGTCGATGAGAGTCCTGTGCCGGTGAAGGGTTATTATTGCATCACATTGCATTCATATGCATTATATGTCATTCATATGCCTTACATTGCATATCATATTGGGTGCAGGAGTATTCGCCCCAGGAGCAGAAGTATTCCGCTCCATTGTATCATATTGAGGGTAGGAGTATTCCGTCCCAGGAGCAGGAGTATTCCGCTCCATTGTATCATATTGAGGGTAGGAGGATTCCGCCCCAGGAGAGTGCAGGAGTATTCCGCCTCAGCTTTACATTATATCGGGTGCAGGAGTATTCCGCCCCAAGAGAGTGCAGCAGTATTCCGCCTCTGGTTTATAATATATCCGGTGCAGGAGTATTCCGCCCCAGGAGCAGGAGTATTCCGCTCCAGTTGGTTATCAGATTGGATTCCCCTCGAATTCATGAGTATTCCGCTTCGGGATGGGATTACGGGCACATGTGACCCTTTGCATCAGATTTCATTTCATCTCATTTCATTTCATACCATTGTGTAAACTTGTGGTACATAACTATCATAACTATTGTCCTGCTTATACGTGCATTGCTTATTTGTTGATATTTTTCTTGCTCGTATCCCTAGTTGAGTTTATGGTTTCATATGTGTTTCCGGTTGTTATCTGGCTCTGCCTTTTATAATTTAAATAAGAGGAATTTGATTTATCTGTTTTTTCTCCCTGGCTAGCTATCCTATTTTTTGAGGTGGCTAGTCTGCCCCACTTATTGAGTCCTTTTGACTCACCTTTGTGTGTTGTTTGTTTCTCTTCTTTCTATTTCGTTTCGGCAGGTTCGCTCCAAGATTGAGTTCGCCACATTGTGAAGGAGCGAATATGACTTCAGCTGTCAGGGTGAGCCAGCTTTTATTCCAGATGGCCACCACTTTATTGTTTATCATTTCAGTTGCATTTTGCTCCCTTCAGGAGGTATCTGTCTTCTTTTGTACTCATTGATGTCTAGTCTGGATAGCCCTAAATCTAGTATGTTGGGTAGTCAGCTGTAATTTTTTTTGTACAGCTTAGAGGTATCAATATGTCAGTATTTTTTTAAAGTCTTGTTCTTATTTATGAATTGAATTATATTTATTTTCCAATTTTTATTGGTAAGGGTTCGCCCGACGGGTCTAGGGGAGGATGTCAGGTGCCCGCACGGCCTAGCCGGATTTCGGGTCGTGTCAGTTGGTATCAGAGCCTAGTTTAGAGTCTATCCAGACTAAGACAGTGTCTAGTAGAGTCTCGCTGATGGGTACGTAGACGTCCGTACTTATCTACGAGAGGCTATGATGGCATTTAGGAAGTTTCACTTCATTCTTTTCTGATCGTGCGTCGGTCTAGGATGCAAAAGTATTTTTGTTAATTCTTTCATGGTAAATTGTGAACCTTCGTGCGACGAATCAGCAAACAGTATGAGTTCAAGACGAAGCAGTCTAGCCTAGGGCTAGCACTAACGAAGCCCTGAGAGTCTTTGATCGTGCTGACGACCTAGTTACGAAGGCCCCAGTTGTACGAGCTTGCGACGGGTAAGGGAGCAGGGCCTTGGTTCCCTTGACTCTCTACGATGCTTTTACGAGAATCTTGGCGATGCAGATACCGCAATGAACCTATTATTCGCTAGACAGCTTATCAGATTGCCGCAGATGCAGACGTTCGGTCTCAGGGAGCTCCTATTCTGGTTCTTACTATTGCTGTAGTAAATTATCTTCCAGAGACAGCATGTGTTATGCCTCTAGTTATTCGTGCTGGTTAGTTAGCTTGAGTAATGGCTCGGTCCGAGTGTCCGAAGAAGTTGCATTATTTTACACGGTTGAACCTTCCGATATTCTTAAGAAATGCATCAGATAAACCCCGTGAATTTTTTTAAAAAAATAATGTCAGGGTATTTGTATCCTTCAGGCTCTTAATTATATCGAGCGGTATGGTGTTGATTATTCTTCTTTCCAGTTTCAGGGGTCCAGTCTTGAACTGGTGGGCCGCTCTCTTATTAACTGACTTGGTTCGGTTTTTCTTTTAGATTCGTGGAAAAGATCCTTTCAAGTAGCGAGCCAGATGAAAAGTGTTTCCAGTTTGAGTGGATTGGACAGGGTAGCCTGTCGGTTAGCCTGTTAGTATTTCAGAATATGAGATTGAATTCTATAGAATGGCTGAATATGCATTAAAACTAGTCCATGAGCCTTTCGAGAGATTGAAAGATTTATTGATGACCTTTCTCCTTCCTTGAGATCCCAGAAGACTCAAAAAATTAAGGTTGGGACTTCATTTGATGTCGTTGTTGATATTTCTCAAAGGTATTAGACATACCATAAGTTAGAGGGGGAAGAGTTAGAGCGGGAGATCAAGAGATCCCGTGGCCCTAGTGGGTAACCATGGTACCTCATTTGGAGGTAAGAGTTCCGATTATTTTCGGAGGTCACCTTCCAGGTTATCTCAGCATGTGTCACGTGATTCTTAAGTGCGCCAGTAGCTTGTCAAGATCAGATTCAATCTTTTCTTTACAGCTATCAACTCTGTCCAACTTCCATTTTCACTTAAAAGGTGTTATCATTGTCGTGAGCCTGTCATCTTTGGTGGAGTTCTCCCTTACTCCGGCAAGTAGGCAGTTGTCCTTTCTCTCGTCATCAGGCACCTGCGCAGTCGCAGGGAATTTAATTTAGATCTCAATCAGCCAGAGAAATGCCACCATCCAGTAGAGGTTTAGAGCGTGGTGGCAGTGGTTCTTCAGAAGGTAATTACTAGGGTAGTGGCTCAGCTCAGCTGCAGAGGCAGTTTGATGAACTGTCAGTCTGGCAGGATTCTGAGGTATCCGATGCAGTACACCTATGTATTTCTTCTTCCATTATATGTGAGTAAGATTTAATTATTCCGATCGGTCTGGACTTCGTTTATCTTACCATGATTTCATTTGAAATTGTTTCTATTAAGAATCAATTGAAGTAGAGGGGTGAGCTTCTAGTATGATTTCTTCAGGGAATTTGTGAGACCCTACTAGTTTATCTGATTTAAATATGAGAGATTTGGGAGTGAGTGTCGGCATTATCTGCTTGGCATCTGGTTACGCCACCTTCTGTTATTATGTCAATTCAGTTTACCTCTCTTCTCGAAATTCAATATTGGTAGGATAATGGGGTCCTAATTTGTCACCGTCAGAAAGTGTTGTCGATTCTTCCTGCGCAAAGTGATTAGTAAGTAATATTCGATCTATGTATATCCTATTGGTTCAAAACGCTAGTAAAGTATGTTATCCTATGAGCTTATCTGGGTTATAAAAGGGTTTTCTGGTAAAGTGTCAGAGTTTCCTTCTTATTGGGAGGTTAAATTGGCATGAATGTTGTTCCATAAGAGCTTATTTAATATCTATTTCTTCAATTGCGATTCTTGGGCTACTTTGACTCGTAAGTAGTCTAGCTTTGGTAGCCAAGCAAATAAGAAGATGAGCTTTCTGAAGCTCTGATTATTTCTATCCTCGGTCCATTTCCATTTCTTCTTCGTCCGCCACTAGTGAGCGTGGGCAGTTGGTAGCCGCTTGTGACGTTCCCTGTGTTGAGCTAGAGTACGTGTTATTGTAGCCGGGTAAGCATATTATTGTTTTGGATATCAGTTTATCCGGGTATCTATTCCTATGTATAGTATAGTGCTGGTTCTGTTTTTGCGGATCATCCAGTTTCAGGGGAAACTCTGCCGAAATTTTTATATAGAAGTACCATCTATCAAGCGGTGGTGCTTATGGCAAAGATATGGAGTTGTGAACTTGGGAGTTGCAGTCGTTTGGAAACTCGAGAGGGTACTTTGGTAGCTCAGGTCTAAGCCGCATTCTATTTTTAGCTATGTTTTCCTTAGTCTAGCAGACTGTGCGAGGATGTTATTCCTATTCAAATAGCTGCATGAGTTTGTGCTTTAAGTGGAGGAGTGTTCCTCCAAATACTGAATGGTACTAATAAAATCTCTAAGGCGTTGGTACCACTTTTGTCACGACTCAACCTAGGGCCACGACACTAAACCCACTAATAATCTATTAATGCTAGAGACAAGCTGGCAGCCTGATCATATATACGAACCTATCTGCTGAAAACATAAATTCTGGAAGGATGACACGACTTTAACTTGCTGGCAATTAGAACATTGAGCCACAAACTCTGCTATGTCACACTTCATTCCGTCCCACCAATAAATCTGCTTAGGATCATGGTACATCTTAGTCGAACCTGGATGAACAGTGTATTTGGAAATGTGCTTTCATCATAAACTAAATTTGCAACATCAGGAACACAAAGTCTATCTTTATACATGAGAACACTGTCAGTAGTAACCCTGTATGGTGACTTCGGTTTTCTTTTGGCTATCTGTCTGTATTAAACTAGAACTGGATCCTCATACTGACACTGTTTTACTTTATGAAAATTTAGAGTTAAAGGTCTAGTGCAGTTATCGTCCATCCATCATTGGCATATCTCCTTCATACCTCAACTCTTTGAGAAGTTACTTAGCATTATAAGTGCACATGCAATCAACTTTGTTGCTGGTATTCGGCCTCAGCTCATGGTCCAACTACATGTCTCTTTTATTTTCACTTTTGCAAGACATAATATTTTCAATTCAAAGACAATACCATGAAGTAGATGTCCAGTCTGAAGATCATTCCTGGTCTGCATCATACTATCTAGTAGTATTTTCAGGATCCTTATCCTTATATGATAGACCCTGTTCAGATGAACCTTTGACATACATAAGGATATGAGTAACTACACTCCCACAAGGAGCTTGCGGAACAACATTACCATCAACTGAGATGTTGCATAATGCGTTCGTAAAAGTAATATAGCTTGCATCAAATCTTCTATAGTGTGTAGTGACAAGGTACTTCAAAAGCTTCCCCTATTGTATCAAGCGTGAGCTAATTCTTAGTTCCATTAATTAGTTCTATATCGAAAAGTATATCGACGAGGTGATTCGTTGATGGAATCATGTTAGCCCATCTAGAGTTGCGTGTATCTTCATTTCAAAAATATAGAAGTCTCTTCTCGATCGAGGAAGGGTCAGCTTAGTCAGAATAATCTGGGCAATGGCGTTATGATATTATCCAGATATATTTTATTCCAAAAGTTCGATATGCGTGTTACAATTCTGATCCTGTAATCAGGAAATAATACCCGTGGAGTAGCTTATGAAGGTCGTGCAACTTCTTTTTCTATCTGTGCAAATTTTTCTTTCGGTTTAGGCTCGTTCGAGGACGAACGAGAGTTTAAGTGGAGGAGATTGAAACGACCTCGGTCAGTCGTTTCGGAAGTTAGGACTCCGATTGGTGTGTCGATAATTTTAAAATATTCGTAAGGTCCAATAGGACCTGTTTGTAAAATTTGAGCTAAATCAGAACTCGTTTAGTAGGCATCGGAAAAAGGTATCAGTTTTTACTGTCGATAAATATTAAAAAAAAATTTTCGAGCTCGATTTTGGCGAATGAGCTCCGATTCGAAATCCGAAAGCGCCGTTAGGTTCGTATTATTATTTATGACTTTTGTGTACTTTTGAAAGTGAATTTCGATATTGTTCGGCTAGTTTCCGCTAAAATGCCGAAAGTTAAATAATTTGACTTTCTCTATTTAAATTCGCATCTTGAGTTTCGGGAGTCCAATTTGAGATCCGCCAATGTGAGTATATAACACATATTTTGTATAATTTGTATGCAAAAGTTGGAATTATTTCGAATAGCGTAGGGTACCGTTTTAATTTTTTTCGCGAAAAGAAAATAAAAAAAAAGAGAAAAAGATAAAAAAGGAAAGAAAACTTAAGGGCGGTGGTCCCTTAGTATATAAACTAAGGATGATCATCCAAAAACGAAACAGAGAAATAGAAATGTAAAAAAATATCAGAAAATTGAAAAAGGAAAGGAAAAGGAGCCGGAGAAAAATAGGATTTTCACCCCGAAACATTCAGGTAATGATGTTAACTCATTATCTTAGCTTATTACGTGTGTTTGAATATATTTTGACGGTAAAATTTGGGATATTAGACATTGTATTAATAAGTTCAATTGATAGTTCAAGGATCAATTGGACCCCTATAATGGAATTGATTATATATTCGTACTCAGTGAGTTATGGGCAACATATAAATGTAAATTATTTAGGGTTTGGTTACGTGACCTTAAACCCTGTACATAGGCCTGGCCTGCGTATTGCGTATCCAAATAGGGTATCAGGTTCCTTACCAGATTGCCCTAAGATGTGAGGAATGAAGCCTTTAGCCTAATTTGATATATTTTTCTACTTATTGAATAGAGTGGGATCGTTTGGCAATGAAACCAAAGGATAAAGCGGTTGTTGATTAGGAGAGCTAACTTTTGGAAGAGGTACGTGTTTATATCCATTTCTTTGGAGGCACCTGGCCTCGTGGATTTTCTACCACATGTTCCTTACGTGTGTAGCTGCCGATAGGCGTACTCATTACGCCTTAGCTTTGGATTTACATTGTATATTGTATATTATATGTTATGTCCGGTTGTTGGTTTTGCATTGAGAATTTGAGCATTGTACTCTGGCTATGACTTGGCATCTACTTCCCGGATGTCGATGAGAGTCCTATGCCGGTGAAGGGTTATTATTGCATCACATTGCATTCATATGCATTATATGTCATTCATATGCATTACATTGCATATCATATTGGGTGCAGGAGTATTCGCCCCAGGAGCAGGAGTATTCCGCTCCATTTTATCATATTGAGGGTAGGAGTATTCCGCCCCAGGAGCAGGAGTATTCCGCTCCATTGTATCATATTGAGGGTAGGAGGATTCCGCCCCAGGAGAGTGCAGGAGTATTCCGCCTCAGCTTTACATTATATCGGGTGCAGGAGTATTCCGCCCCAAGAGAGTGCATGAGTATTCTGCCTCTGGTTTATAATATATCAGGTGCAGGAGTATTCGGCCTCTGGTTTATAATATATCGGGTGCAGGAGTATTCTGCCCCAGGAGCAGGAGTATTCCGCTCCAGTTGGTTATCAGATTGGATTCCCCTCGAATGCATGAGTATTCCGCTTCGGGATGGGATTACGGGCACATGTGACCCTTTGCATCAGATTTCATTTCATACCATTGTGTAAACTTGTGGTACATAACTATTGTCCTGCTTATACGTGCATTGCTTATTTGTTGATATTTTTCTTGCTCGTATCCCTAGTTGAGTTTATGGTTTCATACGTGTTTCCGGTTGTTATCTGGCTCTGCCTTTTATAATTTAAATAAGAGGAATTTGATTTATCTGTTTCTTCTCCCTGGCTAGCTATCCTATTTTTTGAGGTGGCTAGTCTGCCCCACTTATTGAGTCCTTTTGACTCACCCTTGTTTGTTGTTTGTTTCTCTTCTTTCTATTTCGTTTCGGCAGGTTCGCTCCAAGATTGAGTTCGCCACATTGTGAAGGAGCGAATATGACTTCAGCTGTCAGGGTGAGCCAGCTTTTATTCCAGATGGCCACCACTTTATTGGTTATCATTTCAGTTACATTTTGCTCCCTTCAGGAGGTATCTGTCTTCTTTTGTACTCTTAGATGTCTAGTCTGGATAGCCCTAAATCTAGTATGTTGGGTAGTCAGCTATAATTTTTTTTGTACAGCTGAGAGGTATCAATATGTCAGTGTTTAACAGACTTTCAAATTATATTACAGACTCATATAATAAATATATTAAGAGTATTACAACCACAAAAAGCAAGAAATGGACACTTATTTAACAAACTAATGACAAGCATATGAGGGAACACTTCAACAAAGAAACAACACAACTCACAATAAAGGAAAGCTTCATCACAAATAATTAATGTTGATTTCTCATACATAAGCATCAAATTTATGTTTGTTTCTCCTTTCAATAGTGCAGGCATTGTGGAAACTTGATTTTGGAGTGTGAAGTCAGTGGTTCACCAATGTGCATAAGCTGTTGTGCTATATAATTGATTGATTTTCCTTGTAGTTTGTAGTCTTTTAATATTATACATTGTTTTGCTTTAAGCACATTTGTCATCAGTTGATGTCAAACAGAAGTGTTTTAGCATCAAGTAATTTTCAACTCAGTGTAAACATATAAAACTTAAAACCCTGCCTATATTATATTCTAATTTGGTGACAAGATTTTAAAGATCAATGGGCCAATGGCTCACATTATATTCTTTCACTGATTCGGAGGTGATCCAAGTACATTACTATATAACTATAAGTGGAAACAAAATTTTACTTAACTTAAAGTTCAACACACACAGAGTTAAGAGCAAATAAGAATTTACTTCACTTAGATGACTAAGTTAAAATTAGCGGATAATGGCAACAAATTAGCAATCTAAAGTAAAACTTCAACACAATTCTGTTGGATCCATAAAAGGCTAATAAATTTCTTTTTGATCCAATCATATCCAAAGACCTATGAAAAATCTATCGCCTTGAAATCCTTACAAACAGGTAAAAAAGTTCAATTTTCCTGATATTAAGTTGAGCCTATTTCATGCCAAACAATATCGATATCCCAAATAAGAAATTAAGTACTTCCTCTTTTAGACAGTACATTTGTGCATCTAACAATGTAAATTTATCATTTATAGTTGATAGTATATACTCATAAGATTGTTTTTCAGGTAGTAAGATCTAAAGAGCCAGACTTGACCCTCTAATATTTTTAAATAACAGCTGCAGATAGCTTCTTACTTATTTCTTATCCATTCTGATTAAAATTTTATAGGAGCCACTCGTACATGACTATACCTGCAGTACTAACAACAAAACATACTAGTGATGTATTAAGAATAAATAAAGTATCTTCACAAAGAGTTTGCTTTATTAACCAACAGTGATTAAAAAACAAGATCAACACTAGTAAGAAGTTAAATATGAGAAGTAAAACTAATCCCTTAACATTTTACTCTTGTCATCACTCAATCATACTAAAGCAATTCTACCAAATCAGTAGACGCATCATTATTTTTTTCATCAACCAAGAGGAAAAGATAAAAGAAAAGGAGAATCTTTCCTAGTATGTAATATCATCTATAATTAGGGATGTGAAATCAAACTGCAGTAGAACAATAAGAAATATAGAACAAACAACTCATTCACAAAATTAGCTCAATCTAAACAAACATAATTTTTTTATATTTGCACAAAGATGTAAATTTCTCAGATAGAACAAAATTAAAACTTCATGCTTCCAAAAGCCATTGAACTGTCGTATCACAACTGGACTTAATGATTTAAAAAAAAAAAAAACTGTGTTGAGAAAAGCATAAGAAAAACTTTGTACTCTAATAAGTGGGACGTTTCAGATAGCTATAGGCGCGGCGACGAGCCACACAACTCATTCGGTAATATGAGCAACAAAATAACACCCAATTCCACAATTAATAGTTACAAAATTTGGCGGAAACATACCTTGAATCGAAGGAGAAACAATACGATTGCTGAGAATAATTTTTTGCTTAGATCCCAGTTGGAGCAGATTTGAGCCGCTGGTTTAATTTAGAAAATAGTATTCTAAGGACTTTTTTGCTTAGTTTCAAACAGAGAGGCTTAGGTCTTTGTTTGGGTTGGGTGGAGCATATGTTGGTTGCAGATTTTCTCCAAGTTTCTCGCATTCATCTTCGAACTGCTGCTAACAAAATAGAGAAGCTTAACACTCCGTGTGGATGGTTGTTAACTATCGTTTCATAATGTGTTGTATCGTATTGTATCCTATGGTACTGTATCGTATTGTGTTGTACAATGTTTGGATAGACTGTATTGTTTACCGTGGTTCAATAATTGAAACTAAGGTAAATGGTAAAATGAAAATATTATATAATAAGTAAGGGCATGATGGATAAGAAAAATAAGTAACGACGCGATCCCACCAAATCGGTGGTTACACAAAGTGACAGTTTTCATGGTTACATAACCATGGATTTAATGATACCATGCAATATTAATTAAAGAAACAATCAAAACAAACGTCGTACCCATGGTAACAATACAATACCATACCATGGGTTACAACCATCCAAACAAGCTGAAGGAAGATGGAGTCGTTCTTTTTTGGGTTGGGGAGTGGGTTTGGGGGCGTTGGGGTGGGGTGGGGTATGGAAAAGAAGGTGGGAAAAATTAGCTGTTTTAACAGCCAAATATTTTACTACTTTTAACCACCAAATTTTTTTCCTTCGTTGTTCACTTGTTCTTGTACTAAAAAGTAGATTTAACGAAAGGAAAAATTATTGACGTTATTAGTGTACATTTAATGACTGGATTCATACCCCCTCGTTGAAAAGTAGACGTTAACACCCAATTTCTTGTAGCACCCAGGACACACGTCTACTGCTGTTTCAGTATGACCATTTGTATTTGTTTCTTTATAATGGCTTCGTATTAACTGCGAAGCTTCAGACTCACTGTAATGCATTGTGGAGCATCCTATTTTCTTTTTTTGTTTGAGCTTGGTCTTTTTGGCCATGTATGTTCGTGTCAAACAGAACCTGCGATAGATTAACCGAGCGAGCAGAGAGTTGATGCATGTCTTAGTAGTGGGCTATGCCCAAATGAACTTAAAGCGTTTGATGAAATTCCACTTAATTTGATATAATAATTGTGTTGATGTTTAGCTTGTTGATGTTTAGCTCGTGTTGGTATTTTTGTCGATGTTAATTTTGTGTTGGTATTTCTGTTGATGTTTAGCGTGTGATGGTGCAACTGTTTTGTTTGCACCGTAAGAAAGGTGGGAAGAATTAATGTCAAATTTGTTATCTACGTAAACGCAACTTTAATTAATATCAAATTTGTTATTTGTTATCTACGTAAATGGAACTTTTATAAACCTGTACAAGTTAAAAAGATGTTAGCAAACATACAATTTCAATAGTTATCACTTATCTCCCTCATTGATTTATAATAAGGAACTATAGCATACTTTGAAGCCACCTACCGGTTACTCACAACTAGAGCATTAGGTATTTCTTGATAATGCGGCTGGTTTAGCTTACAGAGTTAAGTTCTCCTCTAACCGATTTTCAGATAATTAAGCTGTTTATTTAGGTCCTCTAAAGTCTAAACCAAACCAATTTGGCAAAAGATTTAGACAGATATGATCAGAAGCCTTTATCTTCCCGAATAGTTATGAATAAGATACTTCAAATTTCAGCAACAAAATCAAGTTCATAATTTTCGTGCAATAGAAATTAAATAAAATTTGCCTATTATTCTTGTGTGGTCGCATGAGCTTGACTATGTTAATTTTTCTAAGATCAAAATCACTATACTACTGCAGACCATGGTTTATCTCGGTAACCATGTGTTTCATGTACAGCGTCAATCAGAGAAGATCTTCAACGATCTAGACAAATTAACTTTCAAAAACTTATGCAAATGATAGTAAAACAAATTTTTGAGTTATTAAATATTAATTAATCATATTAAGCTAACTTAATGAATGACAAAAACTAAGATAGTCACAAAAAAAAAAAAAAAAGAATAGATTAGTAACAACATGCCATATGGAAATTCTTTTTTAGTCAAAATAACATCATGCTTGCTTTGACAATCCGACAGATTATTGCATAATAAGAACTTTTCATTAGCGCACAAAAAAAAACAAAGAAAAGGTACTGATATCAAACTGAATACTTGATATATTATAAAATTTGCATGATTAAAATCGTTCAAAGATTAATTACTAGCCTTCGTACAATGAGCAAATTTTATAATATATCAAGTATTTAGCTTGATATCAATATCTTTTCTTGGTATTTTGTGCTAATGAAAAACTGTTATATGCATTAGAAATTAGGAGTATGTGCAAACAATTATTTGGTCTTCGTACTTGATGTATTATAAAATTTACGTGATTAAAATCGTTCAAAAAATTAATTACTGGCATTCGTACAATAATAATTTTAAGTATGATTATGTATTGCGTAAACAAAAAATTTCGATCGAAAAGGATTCGATATATCAATACTTTGGATTTATATTTTTTCCTTTAATTTACGAGCAACTATACACGTTTATTACAAGATATTTATGATTTTTGTACTAATAATTAGAAATTGCATGTGTCAAAAAACTAGTAACTATAATTTAAAAAAAAGAAATTCCTGCATGACAAAGAAAGTGGGAATTACATGTATATGAAAATATTATTTTAAAAAACCACGTGAGATTTTCGGTGGACGACAGTGCAAAAATCGGCCATAATTACTTTGGAGATTTTTTTCCTAAATTGAATGACTTTTTTGGGACCAACCAAAGCAAAGTGACTTTGGTGCTTAATTTTTTAAAGTTGAGTGACCATTTGACATTTAAACTCTAGAAATGTGGAAGAGTGAAATATTAAAATTGTCTAGGTTTTGCTTTTAGAAAAGAGATTTAGATTTTAATAATGATAATCGTTGAAAGAATCAAAATTAGTCATAAGTCAAAAAGTCGTAAGTTAGAGATGACTAACTTTTAACATATAGTATATGACATGGATCATGTTATGGTTAGCTAATTAGACAAAGCATATAAACATCAAATGTTGAAAACACATGAAAGAAGTGATTTTATAAACAGTATTGAAATAATTAACATTTAATGTGTTTCCCAAAAAGATTCTTTATAAACACTTATTTTGTTAAATTTACTTTATATGAGCTTAATCCACTGATAACGAATGACGAAAATATAATGGAGATAATAGGATTCTACTTTTGTACTAAGTTAATGCTTGTAAAAGCAATTTTTTGGAATCCATTTATAAGAGTTAATTTAAGTTGATTTTTCTCTGAAGTCATAAGTTCTTTCGACCAAAACTTCTCCATTATGTTGGAAAAACATTGTTATTATCCCATTCTAATGGTTAAAGCTTAAGTACGATATTGAATAAGGTATTATAATCCCGGAACAAAATTCGAAATAATATAATTTCATGTTTAGTAGGAGGTTTGATTCGGGGATTACCCATTTCAAGATTATATTTCACAATTTTTAATAATATTTTAACATATAGGAGAGGTGAAAATTGTTATTTCTACATTCCTACCAAACAAGCTCTAATATTTTCACAATAACGTTAAATATGAGTCTACTTTCAAAGGTGGAAAAACGAGTATAATCATTAGATCGTTTCAACGTATATAAACGAAAGCATTACTGTCAGGAGACTATAGTCCAATAGAATAAAGTCTTCTCTTGATTACGCACCTACGTTAAAAATCGGTGCATGAAAAGGGGTTACTGAAGAATCTGTAGAAATAAAAAGTCTTATCTACTTTTTCCTGGTTTTCTTCCGTACCAAAATGCAATTACGTTATGTTATTACATTAATTAATGTGTAAAATATGACAGTCACGTTGCTCTTAAATCCACCAGTTTGCCTTGCTTTAAATCACTTTCAAACCTAATAACTATAGAGACAATCCCACTTTTACAATGTTTAGGAAACAAACAAAATGTTTGGTCTCCGACAAACAAATTACTATCTGAGCAATCCACTCCTGCTCCCTATAATAAATTTTGCCCCTCCTGTCGAACCAATTTCAAAAGTAAACCATTTATTCGGAACTGTTTTTATGTTTATATCAATATATTTTGATTACAATTGATAATCAACTACCAAACTTTTTTCCCAAAAAGAAAAGTATTATAGCATCGAAAGGTTACTGTTAAGATATTTTCTTAGTATGAGGCGAGCCGAACGTTTTTTTGGTAATAAAATGCTTTAATTACCAAATTAAAAAAGTATTAAATTTTTTTAGCTAAATACATTGTGTGAAAGCTTGGTTCGATGTTCGATCAAAAAGTTTCAGCTAAAGCTGAAAGAGGAGGTCACTAAAGTTTTGACGGTTTCTAATCATAGTAATTCTTATTTTCTTTCTATTGTCAAATTGGTTTGGTTTAGAGGGCTAAAAATAAAGGGCAGTGATACATACCATTCCATTTTGCCGGCATATTTGCCGCGCCATACGTGGCCTACGTGTGAAAATACTAAAATGTCCTTACTTACTCTAGCTCGCCATTCAGTCGCGCGAGTGGGATTGCAAATACACAAAAGCTGAGGTAGCGTGTGACATCATCTTTTTTTCAGTCACATTTGAACACTGTGAATGGATTTCCGTTCAGATCTGAACGAAAGAGGTCGCCGGAACCCCACGATGGCGACCGTCAGTCTTCAACGATGGCGACCGTCAGTCTTCGTCTCCAACTGTACATATCATCTTTTTTCAGTCACATTTGAACATTGTGAATGGATTTCCGTTCAGATCTGAATGAAAGAGGTCGCCGGAATCCCAACGATGGCGACCGTCAGTCTTCGTCTCCAACTGCCATTACCTCACAAAATCCTCTGAGCTACAAAAGTAATAACGGGTCCGTTCTTTGAACATCGTCTAATCACAAGATTTTTTGTTCTTACTGTGCTTGTTTGTACCGAAAACTTGTCTAGTTAGAGTATTATGTGGTGTAGTATTCCGTCGACAGATGTTCCTCCAAATACTCCGCTCTTGACTAATATTGGTCTATGTTCCCCCGAATGTCATACGTTATTAATAAATTTTTGTTTTTATTTCCAATTACCATTGACGAATACAATTGAAGTCAGAAATCAGTCCATTAGACACGATTGTTTTGTGGAACCTCTCGGCTGATGGACTCTTCTCATGTAAATCAACTTGGCACAATTATTCTGAACAAGGAAATTGTACTTTTCCTTTTCAGAATCTTTGGCACTCTAAGATTCCATTTAAAATCTCATTTTTATCTTTGAGACTAATCATGGGAAGACTTCCAAGTGATGAATCTTTTGCTAAGTTTGGACATCAGATTGTTTCTAGGTGTTACTGTTGCGTTGTGCCTAGATGTGAGTCAACTCATCGTGTATTTGTGGAAAGTGAGTTAGCAATTCACATGTGGAATTATTTTGGAGCTCCAATGGGAATCAATCACTGTGCTACTTCAATTGCGCAGACCTTTAAAAAATGGTTTGAAGCCAAAGCAAAGAATAATGCTCACAAGATGCTTCTACAAATCACTCCTTTGGTGATATGTTGGGAAATATGGAAAGGAATATGTTCTTGAAAGTATGGGAAAAAAAAAGATTGTCTATAGCAGTATGATATACCAAATTAAGTGGACTATTACCACTGCTATGAATCAAGCTTTCTCTAAATGTGAATGGAACATGCCTTGGATCAAGATATGTGAGGTTGTAGAAAAGCTCAAACCATGGCCAAGAACCTTGCAGGTAAAGTGGGAATTTCCACCAGAGGGGAAGCTAAAGTTGAATACGGATGGCAGCTTCTTGGCAGGATCTGGACAAGCGGGAATAGGTGGAATCTTGAGAAATCACACTGGTGATTTAATCATGGCATTCTCCATACCTATCAAAGGGCACACAAATAACATGACTGAAGCTTTGGTAATCAGATTTGGTGTTGAATGGTGTGTCAACAATGACTATCATGATGTAATTGCGGAATTAGATTCGATGATAGTAGTGGATATGTTGAACAAGAAGACTCTGAAAAATAGAAAGCTTAAATCAGTAATTGAGGATACTGTCACGGCCCTTTTTTAATACACAAAAACTAAAATAAATAGAAATTGTATATTTAAAGGCTGTGACGGGTGTAACAAGGTACACAATTATTCAAGAGAAAATCGGAGTCGCCACTTGACAAGTTAAAGGTGTGCCAAGTCACCAAAGTGGTGTACCTGGAACACCCTTGACTCGTCTAATGGTCTGCGTTTAAAGATTCGGGTAAGGTTCTCAGTTGACTCTCGGGAAGGTATTAGGCACCCTCGAGTCCTGTGCCAAGCACAGTTGCTTTATTGTCGCAATTTTAATTTATCAAATATGGTTGTTATATTAATGCCGTTTATTTGAATTTGTACTTTGATTTAAGAAGAAAAAATATGTTATTCTTATCCAACCTCACAAAGGACTGGACGAATTTACATTTTTATTCAAAAATAAATAAAATGTATTGCATATTTCCAACCTCATAAAGGACTGGTGTATTTTTTAAAAGAATTTAATTAACTTAAATAATTAAATTTTCCAAATAATGGAACCATTTATTACACAAGTGAGTAGTTTGCCAATTTAAATATTGTTTTGTCAAAAGAGTGGCTATTGGTTAAAATATAATAGGTGGACTGGAATTTTTGCATTGAAAGGCTTGTATGCTACTTTCTTAAAAAAAAGACCTCTTACTCTATTTTGATCCATTTATTTTGTTAGTGGGCTGGCCCGTTTGCAATAATAAGCTGGCTAGTTATTTTGCTTGCGAAAATAGCACCTATTTAATTTAAACAACTCAATTTTTGATAGTGGGTTGGCCATTTGCATTAATAAGTTAACTAAAGGTCGTTTGGGAAAGGAACTCATCAGAATCTGTTTGCCGCCTACATAGTGACTATTTTGTAAAAAAAAGAGCAAAAACGAGGCTATTTATGCAATTTATTGGTTCTGGCATTTTCATCCACTTTCTGTCTTGTTTAGCATTTTTTTTTTCCACATTTCCTTTAAATTGACATTTAACTTGCGCTCTCATTGATTAAATCCTAAGTTTTGCATAATCGTCCATCCTTTCTTTTCGCACATACATGGCTTTAAAAATAGTTAACAAAACTTGCGAAATATGCCTATGTAATAACTAGCCACACTTCTTGTTTTAACACAACTCCAAATTTATCAATATACTATCATAATAAGTCACATAAAAAACATAAATTTCATACTTTGAACATTCTGATTTTTGTTAATAAAAATGGTAAAATACAAGGAAGTTTAAGGAATACCTTGTGTGTACCACTTCTTTAATAACACAAGAACCAACAAATGATCACAAGTTGAGTCTCAAATGAGATGACCACAGCAAGCAAGCTAAAACCAGTGATAGACAACTCTTTCACCCCTAAACTTGACTTGAAACCAAAGATTTATGACCCAAAAGACTCTTGGTATAGAGGTCTTTTGGTTCTAAATCTTTACACTTAAACTCCCTAAATATTTCCTTCTTTCACTTGCTCACTTTTTCTCTCTTACTCTCTAATTTTCAGCAAGTTGTTGGTGTGTTTTCAGCCGTAGTTGTGTTTTTGGAGAATGAAAGAGTAGTGTTTTCAGATCTTAGTGAAGTATTCTCCAGATCTATATTTTTTAGAGAGAGGATTGAAGTTTCAGATGTTGCCCCCTCCCTTGAGTGAGAGTAAAAACTCTCTTAAATAGAGTAGAGGAGTATAAATAGGTGAAAAGGACACACCCATGTGCTCACATTTTACTTTTCATAAAAGAGTACAAGAACCCATGTGAACAAGACTTACTTTTTCAGAAAAAGCTACACAAACCCATGTGAAAATCCTATCTCTTTGCTGCCGCATTGTACCTTATTTTTTACCTTTTTACACATTTTTTCCTAACAAAATATGTAAGTTTTAGAACTTAAACTATCCAATACCCCTTTTCATGAACTCTTAATTTCCTACAGCCCCAATATTATTCCTAAAGATTAATTAACATACTAATATATATACTAGTACTAAAAGAATATTTAAGCAACTTCACACTTTTGGACTCCAACTCACCACCAAATTCAAAGAGGAGAAGACACCAGACAACATTTTTTAAAGAGATTTCATACTTAAACAAACCAAACCATTTCATAAATGAAACCAGACTTAAACTTCAAGCTATAAGTTTCATACTAAGATGCTGACACGATAAACATTGATACGATGATCTTTTGTTTCATGTAAAATAAGATAAAACTCATAACATGATACTAACAAGAATGGATACTTCACCAATTAATGACAAGAACTACTATTATGCTTAACACTGTGAACAAGAATATATTTGCTGAACAATTACACACGCGCACACACATTGATTCTACACCTCAAAGTTACACTAAATTTATTTGCCTAGAAGCTAAGCAAATTTCATTATGTTAAACAACATGAGCTAAACTAAACAGAGATTTTCCAGGTTTCTAACCCGTCAAAACAACCAGCAGCTATGTCAACACACCGCGCCGCTGCCTTGCCTTGTCATCAACACATCACCACCACTGTCTTGCTTCCTCCAATACCAAGAGGTTACAGCCTCCGCACCACTGCTGCTTCCCTGGATCAACTTACACGAGCAACAGCCTTCTACACCATTCTCAACTCCCATTGTCGCTACATGTCAAACACCAAACACCAAACCCCTTTACCCGCTGCCTAATCGATCAACATAACAGCCCCTCCACCCCAACATAATCATCACAGCCACCAACATGACCCCAAACAAGACCATCATCAAACAAAAACATCACAGCCCCTCCAATGACAACATAACAAAAGAAAAAATAATAAGAAAAAAAGAAACGGATGAAGAGAAAACGGGCAAAAGGGGAGGGATTTTTGGGAAACCGCGTACAAGAGGTGAAAGAGGAGGGTGAGAGGAAGAGGGAAAAGCTAAAACTTACCGGAAAAAGTCGAAGGTACGCCGGAGTTGAGTTGACCGAAACTTCCAGGCCAGATCTGCGCCAAACGGTTGAGAATTTAAAGAAAATAGTGATAGAAATAGAAAGAGGAGCTCGAAAGCTTTCCGGAAAGGTATAATTTGTAATTTTCCAACCACCGAAAGGCGGTGGTCCGGCGGCGGTTGCTGGCGGCGTGCGGCGGATCCGCGGTGGTGGAGTTGTGGCTGATGGGTCTTGCTCTTGCAAAAAATAAAAAACCACCGATTTTGGTTCAGGTGGGTCTTCCTTCTTTACAGAAATGAATTCCCTCGTTCTTCAGGTGGGCGCCTAGCCTTCTTCAAATGTATTCCCTCGTTCTTCAGGTGGTTGCTTCGACTTCTCCAAACTACTCCCTCATTCTCCGGGTGGGTGCCTCGACTTTCTCTAAACTACTCCCTCATTCTCCAGGTGGGTGCCTCGACTTTCTCTAAACTACTCCCTCATTCTCCAGGTGGGTGCCTCGACTTCTCTAAACTACTCCCTCATTCTCCAGGTGGGTGCCTCGACTATCTCTAAACTACTCCCTCATTCTCACAGTGGGTGCCTCGGCTTTCTCTAAACTACTCCCTCATTCTCCAGGTGGGTGCTTCGACTATCTCTAAACTACTCCCTCATTCTCCAGGTGGGTGCCTCGGCTATCCCTAAACTACTCCCTCATTCTCCAGGTGGGTGCCTCGACTTTCTATAAAACTCCCTCATTCTCCAGGTTGGTGCCTCGACTTTCTCTAAACTACTCGCTCATTCTCCAGGTGGGTGCCTCGACTTTCTCTAAACTACTCCCTCATTCTCCAGGTGGGTGCCTCGACTATCTCTAAACTACTCGCTCATTCTCCAGGTGGGTGCTTCGACTATCTCTAAACTACTCCCTCATTCTCCAGGTGGGTGCCTCGACTTCTCTAAACTACTCCCTCATTCTCCAGGTGGGTGCGTCGACTATCTCTAAACTACTCCCTCATTCTCTAGGTGGGTGCCTCGACTATCTCTAAACTACTCCCTCATTCTCCAGGTGGGTGCCTCGCCTTTGTCTAAACTGCTCCCTCATTCTCCAGGTGGGTGCCTCGACTTTCTCTAAACTACTCCCTCATTCTCCAGGTGGGTGCCTCGACTATCCCTGAACTACTCCCTCATTCTCCAGGTGGGTGCCTCGACTTTCCCTGAACTACTCCCTCATTCTCCAGGTGGGTGCCTCGACTTTCTCTGAACTACTCCCTCATTCTCCAGGTGGGTGCCTCGACTTTCTCTAAACTACTCCCTCATTCTCCAGGTGGGTGCCTCGACTTTCTCTAAACTACTCCCTCATTCTCAAGGTGGGTGCCTCGACTTCTCCAAATTACTCCCTCATTCTCCAGGTGGGTGCCTTGACTTTCTCTAAACTACTCCCTTATTCTCCAGGTGGGTGCCTCGACTTTCTAAAACTACTCCCTCATTCTCTAGGTGGGTGCCTTGACTTCTTCTAAACTACTCCCTCATTCTCCAGGTGGGTGCCTCGACTTCTTCTAAACTACTCCCTCATTCTCCAGGTGGGTGCCTCGACTTTCGCTAAACTATTCCCTCATTCTCCAGGTGGGTGCCTCGACTCTCTCTAAACTACTCCCTTATTCTCCAGGTGGGTGCCTCGGCTTCTCCAGGTGGGTGCCTCGGCTTCTTGAAATGAATTTTCTTCTAAAGGTTGCTTCTGACATGAAAGTTGAAATTGTTGCTCTTGAAGTTGCCGCTTGGGCTGGTTTTGACTTGAAATTTGAAACTTGTCAAACTTAAAATTGCCGCTCAGGCAGGCTTTTTACTTGAAAATGAAATGTCCACTTATAGTTGTGCGGATTTTGACTTTAAGACTGGAAACTGCATCTTGAATCTGCTTATTCTTGGACGATTTCTTTTATGGTACATTCTTTGGACCGTCATTCTTTATACCAATGTGCAACATTGGACACCAATTATTTAGGCTGGTCCTGACTTGCTCTAGTACGACTATGAAACTTGTAAACGAGCTTTGTGAAGCTTTCTATTGCTCGAAAAGAAATGAGAAGAAAATAAAATGAAAGAATTTCAAGAGGAGACATTGAATGAAAGATGTCTCCAGAAAAAGAAGAACTTATCTAGAGGTGAAATAATGACCTTATTAAACATGACATGCATTTTGGAATCAACTCTTCATCCGTTCACACGATCTATCCCTGATTTTGCTCCCATTCTTCAAATCTTGTTTGATGGCAAATCTAATGACCCTCATTCAACTAGTAATGCCATTTCGGGTTTTCACCGACTAGCCTCTCTCTTTGTTCTTTTAACTCACTTACTGTCTTGCAGCGCCTTTTCAGGTTTTCACCGACAAGACTTCATTTTTTTCTTTTTCTTTTCTTTTTTTCATTTTTTCCTGATTCTTTTTTTTTCATTTTTTGTCATTTTTCGCTCTTTCCCAATCGACCTTCGATCTTTTCTTGATATTCAACCCCGTATTTCTTTTCTTCCTTCAATTTTCGGCCTTTATCTTTATTCCTCAGAGAATTTCTCCTTTAATGACCTTGGTGCTCCCAGCTCCTAAATGCGATTGTCGACTCATAAGAAATGCAACTTTACAGTGTGAAAATTTGCCCTTGATACCCCCACTCGGCTTGACATTCTCAATGATCGGTCAGAAAGGTCTTTATTTGGACTGTAACATTGAATTTGGTTAGGCTATGAAGAAAGGGGTTCAACATAAAAGCTCAGAAACATCTCATGAGACGACTAGAATGAGCATTACAAGATTTGAAATCGCCCTTTTGAAAAATAAACCAAACTCTTTTTTTCCCCAGTTTAGGCAAATTGGGGATTCTTTTCTCTTTTTTTTTCTTTGGTTTGGAGAGCGGCATGAAAGCATCTCATGAAACGACTTGGTAAAATATTACAACCTTTTGAATCATTTCTTTTAAAATAATAACTAACTAAGGCCCCAATTTATTGAAAAATCGAGTAATTTTTTTTTTTTTTGAATTTTCTGATATGCAAACATAGGGGATATTGAGACTTTCCCCCCGAGATGAACACAAAGAAAGCAAAAGGAATTGACTTTCTTCTTTTCTTTTAAAAATAAACTAAACTTCTGCCCCAGTTTAGGATAAACTGGGCGCTTTGAGTTTCTTCCTCGATTCGAGATTGATATCTCGTGAAACATATGAATAGATGGTACAACAACATAGAAGTTTGTTTTTATTTTATTTTATTTTTTAAAAAAATAAAATAAAAACAAACTTCTGCCCCAGTTTAGCATAGAATGGGGAACAAAATTTCTTTTGATGTTGGCCGCAAATTTGGAGGCAAGTTTTGCGTCAATATAAACAAGAAAAAAAAAGAACTTTCCCCTGTTATGACCGCACCCGAATGGTTGCCTACGTATCCTTTTGAGAGGAATCAGGTCAGACGTAGCTCTAACACTGAGGTAGATTTTTGTTGCTTTTCTTTTCCCTTTTTTTTTCCTTTTTTTTTAGTCACCTCAAATTGATTCCAAGAGAGGGTAGGCCAAAGAAAACACAGAACAAGGTTAAAAAAAAGGACTGACAAAAGGATATAGTGTTTGGGTAGAAAAATGAAAGTCGTTCGTCATCCCGACTAGAGAATGCCTCGCACAAATGATGATTCAATCAATTGACCTGGATTAATCCACACGTGTCCTCGACTTCTACGTCAATGATGTTTCTCAAAACTGGTATTACAAATTCGGCCGAAGCGACCAAACACAATTTGAACTTCTCACCGATCTCCCTTATCGGATGGCTATTGATTAATTTTCAACTTATTTCGCTCTCTTTTCCTCACAATTCTTATGGTTCATTGAGACAAAATGCCGGACCGCGTGTTTAAATCTAGATTAAACCCCGTATGCATGTCATGTTATTAAGGCCGACAAAACATAAAAAAAGAATACTAAGGAAACAAGACCAAGAAAGAAAACAAGAGAAATAATGTCGAGACGAGAAAAAGATCTCGCTTTTTATTGAATTAAAGATAGAAGGGTTTGAACATCAAAATAAGCAAAATACTGCACTTGGATTACAACCCTTAAATAACCAAGTACACAAAAGATTAGCAAAACAAGCTGCAACATTTCACAGTCTCTCAATTGCAAGTCAGGGCTAGTTTTCCTGTGTTAGGCATTGTTGAGCCCTTCACCAAGATGTACCATGCTGATACCAAAGAAAATCCCTGAATCTGGCAACATCTTCTGCTTTTCCTCATTTTCTCCGACTCCCATCATGGCAGATTTCACTTCTTTAGGATTGATGACTGACTGGGCAAGATATGAAATTGGCTTCTCGAGAGACATGTTCGTCTTCTTCATTTCTTCCACCCTTACTCTGTCTACTACCACAAACACAATTTCAGGAACACAGTTCACTGTCACAAGCATTTGGTTAGCCCCAATTGACACATCACCAACAGGTACTATCGGCATTGCAGATTCAGCTCTCAAATCTTCTCCACATAGCATGCCCACCATATGCACATCATCACAGACAGACAATGAATTCTGGTTGATATTTGATGCATCTGAGCCCTCGACTCGGACCTGGCCATTGTCTATCAAGGCTTGAACTGCCCTCTTGAGGTAGTGTCAATCTTCTGTGTCATGACCACGTGCGCCTGAATGGTAAGCGCATTGACGAGATTCGTCCACTTTCTCCCTTGGATGCATTCCTCCCTTGACCGGCCTCAACATATCCAAAGCCTGCAACTTCTCGAAGACATTAGTGTAAGATTCCCTGATTGGCGTGAGCTTCCTCTTTTCCTCCTCTCGCGCCCTCTTGTATTTGGGTCTTGGGATGAAAGTAGAAGGTCTCTTTGGCCGATATGGCAATTTATGTGGAGTCTGGTATTGATTATGTTGAGCTTGGTGAGTGTGGTATGTGGGTTGTGGGGCTGGTGTGCGCCATTGCGGATAGGCAGTTTTTGGAGCATATGGTCGCGCTTTTTGGAGTGAAGGAACGCAATATTTTGAATTTTGCAAAAGGTAGTGTTGCAAATGATGTTTCTGTGAGGCTCGAGGGCATGAGTGGGGTTGTTCGCACCATTCCTCATCCCTTCTTCCTGGACCTCGTTCTTTTTCCTCTTTCTTCCCGAGACACTTCGTACTAACCAAGCCTGTGAATGGTTGAACAGAGACCAGGGGCGAAGCACACAAACGTTTGGATGGAGGTGGTGGTGTCGAAGGACACACTGTGGAGGGTCTCATAACATTTGTCGTGCTGTAGTAGGGAGAGTCGGGAGAATACTGCAGGTTCTCAGACTTAGTAGGTGAGCCAAGTGCCTGATGTGCAGAGAATGAAGCAGCCCCTAAAAGATTGGTTGGCATAGGATGAGATGTTTCTCCCGTGGCAGTGGCAATGTACAAGTCAGCCACCAATTATTTCAAATTTTTGACCTCTTCAGTCAACCTCTTGTTTTCCAGCACCAAAAGTTCATGGGCGCTGATCTCAGAACTTCCCTTATCAAACGACATGGTAACAGGTCCCTTTGATCCTATTGCGTACGGGCGCGAGATAATGCCAAAATTCCAAAGCAACTTCCAAACTCCAAAGCTAGTGGCAAACAAATCAGATTAGAACAAAAGAGACACAAATTGCAAGCCTAGAGTTGTTATGCGTCATCCCGAAATAGTTCACGGCGCGGGCCGCGTGTACCGACCGTATCCCCAAAATATTGCTTATGTGCCTTGTGAAAAATTAGAACATAATTGTAACTGGCACGTAATTAGAACAAGAACAAACTTGGATGATGATTTTTGATTTTATCTTTTTTTTCGACTCAAAACATAATTTAGACAAACGACACGAGACAGACTAACAATAAACTACTTGTCGTGATGCATGAGCCAAAATATACATAAAAACTGACACGACATTGGGCGGGTATACTCGGATGGTGATAATAATGAGACTCGATATCTGAGCGGAGTCAGATTACTCCACGAGGATCGATGCAAAATAATACTCAAGTAATTATAATTTATCCCATGTACCCTCGCTTGACCTTAGACAAAACGAAATAAAGCGGACCCTAAATAATAACAATTTTTTATCTCTTTGTTCTTTTTTTTTTTTTTAAAAAAAAAAGAAAGACCAAGACTTAACCGAAGATTCGAACATAACTTAAGAACGGATTATGAATCAAACCATTTTTTATTCGAAAAGTGACTCCAAGATCGGACATTACGACAATGCAAAGATGAGCATAAAAACTTGATTTTTGAAACAAACTCTTCGATTTGATTTGAAAATGAATCTTAGAGTATTTACAAAATTTGGCCATTGTAATGACACAAAGACACAAAATATTACACGAATTAGATGAAAAATTACAAAAATTGGCCATTATGACGGCGTAAAACCCTGATAAATTATTTTTCAAAAATAAGGACTTGACTTGGACACAGACTCAAAGACAAAAGGGTCCCAAAATTTCGCCATTATACGGGCGCAAAACTATGACAAATTATTTTCTGACACTTGGGACCAAACCCGGATGCAAGATGAGACTCAAAAATTCTTTAAAAAAAATTCGCCATGATAATGGCATAAAAATGACAACTAAAGTTATTTTGAGAAACAGGACTAAATCCCTTCTTCTTCTCTCTTTTTTTTTTTTCCTTTAATTTTTTCCCTTTTTTTTCCAAATTTGACACCCACTCCCCAGTGATCGGTCAGCACAACAACCCTCTTTCTACAACAAATGCAACACATAAGATGCCAATAATATCTCTTTTCGGAACACGTGCCCATCTTGACACAAAGGGGTCAGCCTAGACAAATGCAATACCGGTGTACCGCACCTCATTAAGTCAAATATGATGCAGATAATTGGGCCTAAAGGTTTGACTCTAGGTGACACAACTAACTCAGTGTCTAGACTGGCTCATAACCCGGCGGATAAACCGGGCGGAAAGCGCATCAGGGCCATCCGGAAACAGTGTGTCCGGCCTAAAACCCTGTCACGCCTTCCTTCTAAATCATGGGTAATTTTAGTAAGAAGGCCCAGATGCCACAAGCAAACTGGTAAGTGTACGTATGCAAGTGTTCCAGAGACTCAGAGGTGTACGTGGAGAAGACAGTTTATATACAATTAAACAAAATCAAAGCGGTAAGATTCAACTTTCCATGAGATAACGACAAACATATAACAACCAGATATTAAATAAATTAAAACATGCGACAATTTTATCAAAGCCGGAGATTCTAGTTTTCACTATTTTCCCCAGCGGAGTCACCAAGCTGTCACGACTCTTTTTTAACACACAAAAACTAAAATAAATAGAAATTGTGTGTTTAAAGGTTTTGACGGGTGTTACAAGGTACACAATTATTCAAGAGAAAATCGGAGTCGCCACTTGAATAGTTAAAGGCGTGCCAAGTCACCAAAGTGGTGTACCTGGAACACCCTTGACTCGTCTAATGGTCTGCGTTTAAAGATTCAGGTAAGGTTCTCAGTTGACTCTCGGGAAGGTATTAGGCACCCTCGAGTCCTGTGCCAAGCACAGTTGCTTTATTGTCGCAATTTTAATTTATCAAATATGGTTGTTATATTAATGCCGTTTATTTGAATTTGTACTTAGATTTAAGAAGAAAAAAAAAATGTTATTCTTATCCAACCTCAAAAAGGACTGGACGAATTTACATTTTTATTCAAAAATAAATAAAATGTATTGCGTATTTCCAAGACTGGTCTATTTTTTAAAAGAATTTAATTAACTTCAAATAATTAAATTTGCCAAATAATGGAACCATTTATTACACAAGTGTGTAGTTTGCCAATTTAAATATTATTTTGTCAAAAGAGTGGCTATTGGTTAAAATATAATAGGTGGGCTGGAATTTTTGCATTGAAAGGCTTGTATGCTACTTTCTTAAAAAAATGATCTCTTACTCTATTTTGATCCATTTATTTTGTTAGTGGGCTGGCCCGTTTGCAATAATAAGCTGGCTAGTTATTTTGCTTGCAAAAATAGCACCTATTTAATTTAAACAATTCAATTTTTGATAGTGGGTTGGCCATTTGCATTAATAAGTTAATTAAAGGTCGTTTGGAAAAAGAACTCATCAGAATCTGTTTGACGCCTACATAGTGACTATTTTGTAAAAAAAAAAAAAAGCAAAAATGAGGCTATTTCTGCAATTTATTGGTTTTGGCATTTTCATCCACTTTCTGTCTTGTTTAGCATTTTTTTCCCCACATTTCCTTTAAATTGAAATTTAACTTGCGCTCTCATTGATTAAATCCTAAGTTTTGCATAATCGTCCATCCTTTCTTTTCGCACATACATGGCTTTAAAAATAGTTAACAAAACTTGCGAAATATGCCTATGTAATAACTAGCCACACTTCTTGTTTTAACACAACTCCAAATTTATCAATATACTATCATAATAAGTCACATAAAAAACATAAATTTCATACTTTGAACATTCTGATTTTTGTTAATAAAAATGGTAAAATACAAGGAAGTTTAAGGAATACCTTGTGTGTACCACTTCTTTAATAACACAAGAACCAACAAATGATCAAAAGTTGAGTCTCAAATGAGATGACCACAGCAAGCAAGCTAAAACCAGTGATAGACAACTCTTTCACCCCTAAACTTGACTTGAAACCAAAGATTTATGACCCAAAAGACTCTTGGTATAGAGGTCTTTTGGTTCTAAATCTTTACACTTAAACTCCCTAAATATTTCCTTCTTTCACTTGCTCACTTTTTCTCTCTTACTCTCTAATTTTCAGCAAGTTGTTGGTGTGTTTTCAGCCGTAGTTGTGTTTTTGGAGAATGAAAGAGTAGTGTTTTCAGATCTTAGTGAAGTATTCTCCAGATCTATATTTTTCAGAGAGAGGATTGAAGTTTCAGATGTTGCCCCCTCCCTTGAGTGAGAGTAAAAACTCTCTTAAATAGAGTAGAGGAGTGTAAATAGGTGAAAAGGACACACCCATGTGCTCACATTTTACTTTTCATAAAAGAGTACAAGGACCCATGTCAACAAGACTTACTTTTTCAGAAAAAGGTACACAAACCCATGTGAAAATCCTATCTCTTTGCTGCCGCATTGTACCTTATTTTTTTACTTTTTGACACATTTTTTCCTAACAAAATATCTAAGTTTTAGAACTTAAACTATCCAATACCCCTTTTCATGAACTCTTAATTTCCTACAGCCCCAATATTATTCCTAAAGATTAATTAACATACTAATATATATACTAGTACTAAAAGAACATTTAAGCAACTTCACACTTTTGGACTCCAACTCACCACCAAATTCAAAGAGGAGAAGACACCAGACAACATTTTTTAAAGAGATTTCATACTTAAACAAACCAAACCTTTTCATAAATGAAACCAGACTTAACTTCAAGCTATAAGTTTCATACTAAGATGCTGACACGATAAACATTGATACGATGATCTTTTGTTTCATGTAATATAAGATAAAACTCATAACATGATACTAACAAGAATGGATACTTCACCAATTAATGACAAGAACTACTATTATGATTAACACTGTGAACAAGAATATATTTGCTGAACAATTACACACGCACACACACATTGATTCTACACCTCAAAGTTACACTAAATTTATTTGCCTAGAAGCTAAGCAAATTTCATTATGTTAAACAACATGAGCTAAAATAAACAGAGATTTTCCAGGTTTCTAACCCGTCAAAACAACCAGCAGCTATGTCAACACACCGTGCCGCTGCCTTGCCTTGTCATCAACACATCACCACCACTGTCTTGCTTCCTTCAATACCAAGAGGTTACAGCCTCCGCACCACTGCTGCTTCCCTGCATCAACCTACACGAGCAACAGCCTTCTACACCATTCTCAACTCCCATTGTCGCTACATGTCAACACCAAACACCAAACCCCTCGACCCACTGCCTAATCGATCAACATAACAGCCCCTCCACCCCAACATAATCATCACAGCCACCAACATGACTGATAAGAATCAAACGCGGAAAAATAAAAAGGATAAGAACGAGACGTATCTCGATCACAAGTCTCAAGTAGCAATAGAGAACTTGTTCCGTTACACCCCGAGAGGAGGTCAAGCACACCTACGCTAAGAAACTACCCTCGAGCTAACGTGAGCACGCAAGTAGAGTGGTCGGGGGGGATTGGAATTCATCTATTTCCACTAGAGGAAGAACAAGTCCCAAATTCAAGGTTTGTCATTCAATAAGAGTTAAACTCTTCAACACAAGTGTTTGTTTTCATCAAAAGGTAAGCTAATGAAAATAATAAGACAACTAGCTATTTATAGGTGTTGTTAGACACCCTTTGAAAGGTCTAAAATTCCCACACTTAGGCTTAGGAATTAAAGGACCACGTAGGGTCAAAATAGTCTTAACATAGCTAGGATTCACGTTCTTCAGCATTCCGGGCGAAGCGCCCAAGATTGGGGCGGAGCGCCCGAAAAAACCATCAGTGGGGTGGCCTAGGCGGGGCGTCTGGGATTTGGGCGGAGCGCCCATGCCTAGGTTTGCCCAGGCGGAGCGCCTGGCTTCTTCAGGCGGGACGCCCAGGCCTAAGCCTCTTCAGGCGGGGCGCCTGGTTCTTCAGGCGGGGCGCCCAATGCGCTGCACTTCTCCCCTTGCACTTTAAGCACTCGGAACGGCTTCCAATCGCTTCCCTCTTCTAGGCCCTTCCTCATCTAGTGTAGGTGTACTCCTTGGATGTCCTTGGCTTGGCTCCGAGTGAAGGGTCTTGTGGGGGTTTGGGTTTTATCATCCTCCCCTTCATCCTCGAGAGAGGATTTCGTCCTCGAAATTGGAGCTTCCTTCACGACTTCTTCATCATCATTCACGACCTCTTCATTACCTACATCCAAAGGAACCAAGTCACAAACATTGAAAGTATTAGAAACTTGATACTCACTTGGCAAGTCGACCACATAGGCATTGTTGTTTATCTTGGAAAGCACTTGGAATGGGCCATCTCCACGGGTGCCAACTTCCCTCTCGCAACCCTTGATCGTCACTTTGACATAGGTTTTTTCCAAGGTCTCCTTTGCCTTAACATGGAGCTTAGAACCTACAAGCAACGACAAGCAAACACAAGATTTCCTACCTTGAAGGTAGGTTAGTGCAAGAAGTGTGGAAAACACACTCTTGTGATGTAACCAAGCATCAATGTTAAAAACAAATATCAAGTCTCCAAAGAGAACAATAAGTACTTGGTTAAAGATCAACATGCACTCATCACAATAATGAGCAAGTAGGTCATGGGGACATGGAAAATGCAAGACCAAGCTATCAAAATCCCCTTGAACCTTAAGCTCAAGATCAACAAACCAATCCCTACTCAAAGTGTAATCAATATGTGGGGTGGAGTGAGTCAAATAACCCATCATGCAAGTAACGTCAAGTACTCCACTCCCCTTCTTTAAAGAATACCTACTCACACCAAGGGATTCCTTTCCACCTCCCATTTCATTACTTAAGCAACCCGTCTCAAAAGACAAACTATCAAGAAATGTATTGATAATGGCCTCTTCTTCATCATAACCCAAACAAGCAATAGTAGGATCACTCAAAGAGTCATTTACCTCATTCAAATCCTCACACAATGGATTGCCTAAGGGGTCAAACCCTTCACACCATGGAGGTTCCATCTTACTATCAACCCTAGCCCCATACAATTTGCTACCACCATTGAGATTATCTTCAAACAATGGAAATGTAAAAACATGTATCTCAACATCATGATCAAGCATAGACAAGTTATCAAGACTAGGTTCACTTGAGGAGTCATCGTAGACAACTTTGTCCAATTAATGCAATTTGGACTCCTCATTGCCACTAACATCCTCACCACAACACATAGACCCACCAAATAGAAGCATATTAACAAGGGTATGATCAACTACCTCATCTACCCCTTTATCATAGATTGGCGGTGTGTCATAGCAAAGGTCAAATTCATTGTCAACCATCAAGTCTACACTAGTGAGAGATTCATTGAACAATGAGCTCACATCATGATGCGGCTTAGCAAGGCTCTCAACTAATGTCACACAAGCATACACAAGTTGACTTTGAGACTCTTCACTAGTGGCATATTCACTAGATGCAACACAAGCACCAACTAGTGTTGAGTCTTCCCAAGACAAATAGCTAGTAGATTCATGAAAGGGTGGAGAAACACTTACATTGGTAGTTCTCCCTTGATCACTTACAAGGCGTGAAGTGTCATGTGCGACTCCTTCTTCATGAAGCTTACATTGAGAATTTTCTTCCTCTTGGCTCTTCTTCCAAGCACATGGTTGAGGCTCCAATGGCTTGTCTTCATTTGTACCTACACAAGAACTAACACAAGAAAGAGTAGAAGATGAAGAATTGTTAGAACAATGGGTGCTCTCACTCTCAATTTTTCTTTCCTCACCTCTCTTCTCTCTCAATTTTACCTCATGGTCAAGTGTAGTTGGTAGTGACAATCCACTCACATCACCCTTCAATTCCTCTCCTTTTTCCTCTCTTAGATTGTCACCGGTCACTTCCTCACTTCTCTCTATCTTTTCTCTCTCATTTGAAGTGGGGTGACTCTCATTTCCATCATGCTTTGGCAAAACAACAAGACTGTTTGCCTCGGATTCAAGTACAATGGGCGACTTGGCTTTTACCGCTTCCCTCAACTCCCTCATCCGATTGTAGTCATCACTCACTTGTTTGGGAGTTAGGGGCTTCAACACAAATTTCCTCCCTTCATGTTGGAGCGTGTAAGTGTTGACACGCCCATCATGGACCGCTTGTCGATCAAATTGCCAAGGCCTTCCAAAGAGAAGGTGGCAAGCTTGCATGGGCACAACGTCGAACAAGTGTTCATCAACATAACTACCCATTTTGAACTTGATCATCGCTTGCTTCACTACCTTTAGCTCCCCACATTCACTAAGCCATTGCAATCGATATGGCTTGGGATGCTTCACGGTAGGCAACTTCAATTGGGTTATAAGAGATTGACTCACAACATTAGCACAACTCCCGGAGTCAATGATCATAGAGCATACAACACCCTTAACACGACACCTAGCATGGAAAAGGTTTTCCCTTTGCAAGGTTTCACCATCCTCCACAATCATAGCTCCTAGGCTCCTCCTCACTACTAGAAAAGTATGAGGTTCCTCATCCTCCACCGTATCATCTAGATCATCCTCCTCTACTCCCTCATCTCCCTCTACACCCTCATCATCCTCCGGTTCACTCTCTTGTTCATATGCATTTTCACCAACAATAACCATGGTCCTCTTCGTAGGACACTCCTTAGCAAAGTGTCCATACCCCTTGCATTTGTGACATTGAATGGAAGAAGAAGTAGGAGTATTCAATTGAGTTTTAGAATTACCTCCCACATTGGGTGTGTACTTCTCAAACGGCTTCTTCACATCTTTGCTAGCACTTGCTCCACTAGGGCCACTTGCATTTGTGAATCTTGCATTGGGAGTAGGATTCTTCCAATCCTTTGACTTGTTCATGGAAGTAGAAGTGTTGCTCTTGTAACGGTTGGACTTCTCTTTCTCAAGCCATTGCTCGGCTTGGATAGCGGCATCAAGAACTTCTTGAAGTGAGAGATAAGCATGCAATCTCAATTGTGAAGCTATACCATAGCTCAAACCATTCATGAAATGGATCACGGCTTGTTCTTCATCTTCGGTGTCCATATCTAAGGCCATTCGAGTTCTTTCAAACTCATCAAAGTATTCATGCACCGTTTTGACACCTTACTTCAACTCATAAAGTTTCTTGAGTTGCTCTTGCCGATATCTAGGAGTGATGTACTTGATACTCATGATACCCTTCAAGTCATTCCAACCCACAATCACGGGAACCCCCGCTCTCCTCCTTGATCTCTTGACGGACTCCCACCAAGTAGAAGCATAAGATTCAAAGGATGAAATAGCATAGATACCTTTCTTCTCATCGGTCATTTCATTTGTGTCAAACAATCTCTCCATGTGTAGCACCCATTCAATATAAGCCGCCGGATCACAATTCCCTTTAAAGGTTGGGAGATTAAGCTTCACACTATTGAGGTTGGTGTTGTCACGACCCCCACGGAAAGGCTCCGGTTGGCCCCCATAGTGATCTTCATTCATACCATACTCCCTCCTCGCATTCCCTCCAACATATCCCATAGGTGGCCCTCGACCTCGGCCCCTACCTCTATCCACATTTCGACCCCAATTCATACCTCGCCTTGGTTGAAAGTGATCATCAAACCCAGACATATCGTCACCATAATCAACTTCCTCCCCTTCTTGAGCTTCATCGACGTGCTCAAGAGGTTGCACGTTTCGGACGGGTCTTGGTAGTGGAATGTTTCTTGGGGGATTTTCCAAGATACGGGGAATGCCCGCTCGTTGGGGATTGCCCAACACTTGATCGATCCTCTCACGATCTTCCTTTACCCGTTGTTGATTAAGTAGCTCAACAACTTGCTCCGGGGTAAAGGTAGGACTATTTGAGCCCTCACCGGCCTCAATTTGGACACTCGGGGTCCCCTTTTCAATTTGGACACTCGGGGTCCCAAGTTCTCCATGGGTACTTGAGGCTCCCTTTTCAAGTGACTCAATCCTTTGGTTCATGACATCCA
This sequence comes from Petunia x hybrida, assembly GCA_037355625.1. NCBI lineage: Eukaryota > Viridiplantae > Streptophyta > Magnoliopsida > Solanales > Solanaceae > Petunia > Petunia x hybrida. The sequence continues at coordinate 1,597,030 of JBBBVM010000045.1, forward strand.
TCTTGGCAAGAAGGCTAGCCAAGGCCTCCTTTATGAAATCTTGACCTTCGTTGGCCATTGTACCTACAAAGAAAGAAACAAAAGTTAGTTAAAACACCTCACTCGCTCCCTCACTTGTGTTCACTCGGATCACTCTTTTGGGGTGGCGGTGGATATTTCACTCGACTTGTAGTTCCAAAGCTTCACGTAGATGACTAGCAATTCCTCAACTCAACTAAACTATTCACGAGTCACGCACACTCCGGGGTGAGTGGAGTTAATAGGACTCAATGAAAGCTAGGCACTTTGAAGTGAGGACTTAAATCAAAAGAAACTACGAGTCTTCTTTGGATTTCTATTCTCCAACTATGGCACGATTCACCTAAAGCAATGAAGGATTAGTGTTAATTAAGTAGAAAGATTACTTAGATCAACACTAATTAGATGTTAGGCAACAAAGAAACAAGTAATCCTAGAAGAAACTACCCAAAACAACCTTCCAGCAATTTAGGCGGAGCGCCCCAAAAATTGGTCAGTGAGGTCGGGCAGGCGGGGCGCCTGGGGTTTAGGCGGACCGCCCAGGGCAAGAACAGTTCAGGTGGAGCGCCCAAGGTCTAGGCGGGGCGCCTGGACGAAGAACAACCTGGGTTTTTCAACAACGTGTTCTTCGATTTCAACCCAACTTTTTGGTCGATTCCAACGCGTTCTTCCCAAATTCGAAGTACCCAAAGTTGTATTTTGGTATAACCACCAAACCCCAATGATTTTTACACCCAACCAAACAACAAATAAAGCACAATCATGATTCAAGTTTCAAGTTGGGTTTCTTCAATTTTTTCAAAAGGGTCAAAAAGGTGGGTTTCAATCTTTTGAAATCAATGTTATACAACTCCGATTCACACCAAATTTGTTGCAAATGGTTCGTCTTCGATAGTAGATCAATTCCAAATAATCAATTCCAAAACCCCATCAACAAACAACCCAAAATCAATCAATTTTCTCAAGAACAAGGGTTTAGTAGGGTTTTAAGAAAAATTGGGGTTTCAATTTTTCAAACTTCACCAATCCAAGTAATTTTGGTACCCAAGAAACGGGAATTCAATCACAATCACGAATCCATAACACCCATATCAAGAATCATAAACACCAAAAAGTTACACCAATTTTTGAATTTTGAATTTTTTTCAATTTTTTTTTGTAATTTTCTTTTTCCCAATAACTTCAACAACAAGAAACTACTAGAAGATACTAGGCACGAAGAATCAAGGGTCAGGGTTCGTAGAAACGATACCCGAACCTTGCTCTGATACCAAGCTGATAAGAATCAAACGCGGAAAAATAAAAAGGATAAGAACGAGACGTATCTCGATCACAAGTCTCAAGTAGCAACGGAGAACTTGTTCTGTTACACCCCGAGAGGAGGTCAAGCACACCTACGCTAAGCAACTACCCTCGAGCTAACGTGAGCACGCAAGTAGAATGGTCGAGGGGATTGGAATTCATCTAGTTCCACTAGAGGAAGAACAAGTCCCAAATTCAAGGTTTGTCATTCAATAAGAGTTAAACTCTTCAACACAAGTGTTTGTTTTCATCAAAAGGTAAGCTAATGAAAATAATAAGACAACTAGCTATTTATAGGTGTTGTTAGACACCCTTTGAAAGGTCTAAAATGCCCACACTTAGGCTTAGGAATTAAAGGACCACGTAGGGTCAAAATAGTCTTAACATAGCTAGGATTCACGTTCTTCAGCATTCCGGGTGGAGCGCCAGCAAAAACCATCAGTGAGGTTTCCTAGGCGGGGCGCCTGGGATTTGGGCGGAGCGCCCAGGCCTAGGTTTGCCCAGGCGGAGCGCCTGGCTTCTTCAGGCGGGGCGCCCAGGCCTAAGCCTCTTCAGGCGGGGCGCCCAATGCGCTGCACTTCTCCCCTTGCACTTTAAGCACTCGGAACGGCTTCCAATCGCTTCCCTCTTCTAGGCCCTTCCTCATCAAGTGTAGGTGTACTCCTTGGATGTCCTTGGCTTGGCTCCGAGTGAAGGGTCTTGTGGGGGTTTGGGTCTTATCAATGACCCCGAACAAGCCCATCATCAAACAAAAACATCACAGCCCCTCCAATGACAACATAACAAAAGAAAAATTAATAAGAAGAAGAGAAACGGATGAAGAGAAAACGGGCAAAAGGGGAGGGATTTTTGGGAAACCGGGTACAAGAGGTGAAAGAGGAGGGTGGGAGGAAGAGGGAAAAGCTAAAACTTACCGAAAAAAGTCGAAGGTACGCGGGAGTTGAGTTGACCGAAACTTTCAGGCCAGATCTGCGCCAAACAGTTGAGAATTTAAAGAAAATAGTGATAGAAATGGAAAGAGGAGCTCGAAAGATTTCCGGAAAGGTATAATTTGTAATTTTCCGACCACCGGAAGGCGGTGGTCCGGCGGCTGTAGCTGGCGACGTGCGGCAGATCCGCGGTGGTGGAGTGGTGGCTGATTGTCTCCGGTGGGGAGTGTAAATTTGGCCAGCATATCCCCAAGCCAAAGAGGCTTATAAAGGAATGAGGAGAAAATGAGGATTTTTGAAAGTTTATAAGGGGAAATGGAGGAAAGATGAGAACCATTAGATCAATTAGAAACTAATGGCTAGGATTGAAAGTAGAGATGGGTATGGGCTTCAAGACTTAGGTGTGGGCTGATTGGGTTAAACAATTGGGCTACTTATTTTGTACATATGGCCACTAAAAAGTCTATACTTATCAAAAACCAACACAACTAACTATAATCAAACCACATAAATCTACAATACTATCAAAATTAAACATAGAGTCATAGTTAAACACATAACAAGTATTTTTGGCAATTTTCATATTTTCTATCCTAATTAATGATAATTTTAGCTAAAATAAAAACTAATTTTAGGAAAATTCTGACTAAAATCCTAAGAATCTAACACGGCTATTTGAGCAATTTTTTTGAATTTTGTGTGCCAAAATTAAGTGATTACAGATACTCTGTTGTTCATGTCTTAAAGTCGAATGGAGATCAAACATTGTTTCCGGGTAGCAAACCAAATTGCAGATTCCTTGGAAAAACAAGCTGCCTCTACTCAAGAACCCAGAATTCTTTTTCATACAATCAGTTGCCCAAAGAAGCGAAGGGTGCATATCATTTGGATAGATGGCAACTGGCTTGTATGAGGATCAGATACGATAAAGCTAATTTTTTTGTTAGTTAGTTATCATTTTAGTTGCCTACTGTGTATGCAAGTTGTTTGTATGCTACACAGATAGTTTTTGTTACAATAGGACAGACCAAGCCTCCTCTGTGTAAGCCACTCTTTACTTAATGCAATCCAGATATACCGGGGAAAAGTATTTAAAAAAAAAAGACACGAACTAAATCAAAACCACAAATTAATAAGTACTGCATCAGGATTCAGCAGGTACGTTGTCTAGACACCTATTCATCCAAAGTAGAAGTAGGTGTTTCGTGTGAATCAACGACTTCTGCTTGACACCATCAAAGAGCGGATAAGTTAATGTGAAAGTTTCGATGTCAACAACACGTAGATGACTGTTAGCTAACGGGTGCAATATTGCCATGAATTGCATTATAAATTCATGTGACCTGCTCCAGCTTCGCCTCAGAACTTAGAATCCATTAAATTGCTGCAGTTACCATCACTAATGGCAGGTCCTCTGGTTTTAACCACCGTACGTATACCGTCGTCCTCAACCAATAGGGTAATCAACGAAACCATTGCCGTATTAGTTCTAATTTGTTCATTCTGTCAACAGGAGCAACGCAAACACATAATTGGACTATTTTTGGGCCACAACTGATTAATTAGCGAATTGGGCCGCACTATCAATGAAGGCATGTGCTCGGCCCATGTAGAGTAAGCCCTCCAACACGTTTTCAGCGAGTCCCCAGGAGTTGGGTCGCATAATCTATTCCTGCACGTATGAATCCTGATAGGAATTCAACATTCCCACACTCGCTGTCGTTTAAGTTTAGCCAACGACATGTGTAAAATAAGGACACTTGTTTAATCGAATTTTAGGTACTCTTTAATATTGAGCAGTTATCACATTCCCTGGTACTTCTTTATTAATCAAGATGGGTAGAACTTGTTTTGGTTAGTAGACAAGTTCTTTGCCCTTGCAACAATACAAATAACGGGAATGCACGAAATCAGCCCAGCGTATGCAAACTTGGTGTATTCTACATGGACAAAAAGGAGAAAGTCAATACTGCTACTAAGTACATTACAACTTCAGACTGGACAATCGTTAGACAAGTACAAGCGCACGATCAGTCCACGATGGAGTAAGTACTACATATATAGAGCCCAAAAAGGTGATACAAAGTATATATATCCCTAATAATCCAGACTAGAGCCAAAGCTACCATCATCCGAACTTAAATCTGAATGACAAGGAGCTCCCATCTCAAAGTCAAACATCGGAAAGGTTAATTTCGTGGTTTCAACGTCAATGAGACATAGATCACAATTGACAAATAATTCACGGCAGCCGTAATATATGTCATATATCCGTTCCAGTGCCCCGGCCCCTGAAAGTGACAGCACCCAGTCTCTACAACTTTGGTGTAGTTTGCCGAACCAATCATCCTTTTGAGACGTCTTCTGCATTCAATCGTCTTATTTCTTCCGTCGGGCTCCTTCAATAGACTAAGCAGCACTTCCATCCCCGAGTTGATGCTAATTTCATCTTCCCTATCAAACATCAGCAATGCAATCCCGTAATTGTACTTTGCTTGGGCCACAACAGAATTATTAACGAATTGGGCCTCGCCTGAAGAATTATTAGCGACTTGGGCCATATAGTGTAACCCCTCCTTGTTACCGGCAACAAAAAATATATGAGTCCCGAGAAGTTTTTACTATTAGTTTTACAACACAGGAGTTTTTTACTATAACCCCTCCTTCTTACTTTACTATTAGTTTTACAACACATGATTTTTTAAGTAAAATGACTTATGATTAAGGGATTCCCACTTTAATAATAATAATAATAAAGAAAGAAGTAAATACAATTTATTATAATAAATATATAATATGATGTCATAAAATATTCAAAAATATTTTGTTAAATGTAATTTGTACAGAGTAATTAATTTAATTATACTATTTAATTTTAAATACAAATTTTCAACGATTTCACCAATTTTATAGAGCCATTTAATAACAAAAATAAATAAAAAGTAAAAATAAAATATGTTCTGAATATTATGGCAGCACAAAAATATTTTTGATACAATTTTTCAACGATTTCTCAAATTTCATAGTAAAAATAAAATTGTGACCGAAAATAAAACAAAAGTAAAACATAATATTTGAAAGAGTCGTTTACTAACAAAAATAAATGAAAAGTAAAAATAATATATGTTCTGAATATTATGGCACCACAAAAAAAATTTTGATACAATTTTTCAATGATTATTCTAATTCTAAAATTGTGTCCAAAAATAAAGACATTATTTAAAACAAATATTTTGAATATATGCCCCATTAAGATTTCAATAATTTAAACTAAAATAGTTAAAAGTGGGCCTATTTGAATATAGACCCCATTAAGATTTCAATAATTTAAACTAAAATAGTTAAAAGTATGCCTATTTGAATATAGGCCCCATTAAGATTTCAATAACTTAAACTAAAATAGTTAAAAGTGGGTATGGGCCCGCAGCGGCTGAGTGAGAGAGTGAGAGGCTGAGAGTGTGCAACCACGCGCCTAATACGGACAAAATAGGACTCAAGGATGTTTCAGTCTTTTCACACAGTGGCCACGTCTGGTGCGGCAAAACCGGCGGCAAACTGGTATAGTGTGCTTCTTTTCCAAAAAATAAATGGCGTTAATTGAAAGTATGCATCGAAAGGAACTTATTTCTGTAATCTAAAACGTGAAGAAAAACCTAGCAAATTTATCTTGCACTAGTTGTCAGTATTCGGTAACTGGCATCAACCCTCTTTTATTTCATTTCTGCTTTTCCTTATTGTAGATCATCGAGGGAGGTAAAATTGTTGTGACATTATAATTGTTTGGGAAATCAAAGAGATTCGTTTAGCTTTTTTTATATAAATAATAGAATAATTATGACTTATATTATTTTTTTAGTTTTCAAATATATAAACTATACTTTCAGCTATTTGAAGAATTTTTAAATAAATTTACATCAAAACTAAAATGCTGACCCTTGTACTTCAAATCTAGCCATATTAGAGGACATATGGAGTAGTGGAGTATATGCTCATCTCTCTAAAATGCCATAACAATTGGGCGTAATTCTACGCATTCATCATCTCCGCGGATGAGTATTTACATACTAACGTTTGTTAAAATAGAAAAGGCTTAAAAACCATAGTTAATCATTATTATTATTTTCTTCTTTAATATGTTTTTTGCTGATAACATGAATGTGTAGAATTACGTAAAAAAGTAGTTATGAAGTATCGCTTCAATTAGCACCTACGTTATACTCCCTCTGTTCCAAAATGATTGTCATAGTTCGGATTTCGAGAGTCAAACGAGTTCATTTTGACCGTAAATTTAAATATATAATCTTTAAGTTTTTTGTAACGATGTTTATATATTTAGAAACTACATAAAAAATACTATAAGTCACAATAATTAATAATTCAAAATATTTAAAAAAATATATGAAAATATTACGGTCAAAGTTAAACTCGTTTGACTCTCGAAATCCGAACTATGACAATCATTTTGGAACGGAGGGAGTATCACATAAAAAAACTCTTTTAAGCAGACATAAATGTGGGGGACTGATATCATTCAGAGGTTTTGTTTTATTAGGGATACTAGCTAGTTGGTAAAACCAAAATTACCAAGTTATCGTGACCTGTGTGACATAGATCCGCTTTGGTTAGCTAATTAAACAAAGCTTATAAACATCATGAGCTTAAGCACCTTAAGATGCCGAAATTGAATTTATATATATATATTAGTTACCACATTTCTTGGATAAAGTATTCAAATAATTAAGTAAACGGTTAATATGTTGGGTTCAAAAAATGCTAGTAATAAACATTATTTCACTAAATATATATAACTGACATTAATCAGTGACACTCCTCGGGTGCAACAGCTACGATTTTCCTCGTCCCTTGGCTCCTCCCCCATGCAACATTATCCTGGTTGACTATCTTACTGATTCACAAATATAATAGAGTAGACTCATATTTTGAATTTTAGAAGTTTAAATTATGTTCATAGAAACCTTCTCTATTTGCTAACAAACTAAATTAAGGGGCCATTTTTTAAGATTAAGATCATTTAAATCCAGTTTAGCAGATAACTAATTTCAATAAACATTTAAGTATTACGATAATTTAAATCGAGTAAAAAAGATAATTAATTTCAACAAACAATTAAATATTTAGATGTTACCTGTTGATCTGTATATTGGATAAAAGGTCACTGCATGTATAACCCACACAAAAAACTTTAACACCATAAAAGTTGAGAGGTGGTCTTCTCCTTTTGATTTTGTTTAATAAAATCTATAAAAAATGATCTGATGTTGCCCATCGCTGATAAGCCATAGTGTAATACTTGCACAGGTTAGGTTTGTTAACAAGATAAAAGTCCGAGACATAAGTTACAGATAGTGAAGTACTGTAATTTGTTGCTTATTGAGCGTGAGTTTCAATTGTAGTAAATTATTAGGCTACACATACACATTTTTCCTTAAGGCAAAACCCTTGCGCATTTGCAAATTTAATTTATGCCCACAACTTATACCCGATGAGTTATACAGGTCAATTATTAGTAAAATTTTGCTAAGCGGGCTAAAAGTTGAATACACTCTGTATGGTGGTCATTCTTGAAATCACCTCATTAGGCTTACTTGTACCAAAAAATTTCACCCAGTGCCCTCAATAAGACATGGTCTAACCTAATTGTCCCCACTTACAAATATTTTAAGTAAATGTCCTCCATATCTTACCCCCTTATGAAAGGACTATTTTGCCCCCAACTGTGTTTAATTCACGCAACAGGTTTCCTTCTCTCTTTCCCCATTCCTGGCCTCCTTCTTTCTTCTTTGTGTGCTGGAAATTTGGATTTTTTTATTCTCTCTTTTTCGTATATTTGTTCCTGTTACCTTTTTATACTTATTGTTTATATATTTATCTGTTAGTTTTTTCCATTTCGATCTATGATTGTTGAATTAAGTTTGAGGTTCCTGTGGATTTTTTTTCTTGTGTTTGCTTGATTCCAGTGATTTGAAGGTTTTTATTGCCTATGGCTATTAGATATTTATGTTTTGCATAGAGCTTAAAATTTTGACCATGGCCAAAAGTTGCATAGACTTTCTCTGCAAGTTGCTTATTGCAGTAGAGTTTAAAGACTTGGATATTGCCAATACTTGCAGAGATGTTCCGTGTAAGTTATCGCTTCCACCAGAACTTAGAGTCTTGGCTATTGCCAAGAGTTGCAGAGATTTTGTCTCCAACTTGTTCACTGCAGTAGATGTAGAAGTCTTGGCAATTGCCAATACTCTTAGAGATTTTTAGAGTAAGGTCCCCCCTGCAGCAGAACTTAAAGTCTTGACTATTGCCAAGAGTTGCAGAGACTTTTTCTGCAAGTTTTGCACTGCAATATAGGTAAAAGTCTTGACAATTGCCAATACTTGCAGAGACTATTTGTACAAGTTGCTCTTTCAACTAGAGTTTAAAGTCCTGGCGATTGTCAATACTTGCATAGACTATTTGTACCAGTTGCCCCTTCCGCTGGAGTTTAAAGTGTTGGCTATTGACAATAGTTGTAGAGACTTTTTCTGTAGTTGTAGAGACCATGTCAACAGGGCTTAAAGTCTTGGTAATAGGCAAGAAGTCTCTACAATCCTCCTATTGCAGTAGAGTTTAAAGTCTTGGCTATTATCAATACTTTAGAGATTTTCAGTGTAAGTTTCCCTTTGCAGCAGAACTTAAAGCCAAGACTTGAACAGATTTTTTTACTGAAGTTGGCCCGTGCAAGAGGGCTTAAAGTCTTGAAATAGCCAAGAAGTCTCTCTCAGGTGCCCATTGCACCAGAGCTTAAACTCTTAGCTATAAGCCAAGGGTTGCAGAGACTTTCTCTGCAAGTTGGCACTTGCAACAGGCCATAGAGTCTTGACAATAGGCAAGAAGTGTATGTAGGGTGCTGATTGCACTAGAGCTTAAACTCTTGGCAATAGCTGTAGAGAACTTTACCCTTGCAACTTGAAGAAATCTTATGTTGAATCTTCTCTTGAACAGAGCAATCTGTAAAACGAATGGGGTTTTATGGCTTTCTTGATCGCGTGAATAGAGAAAAAGAGGGGGAGGGACTGTGCGGGTCTTTTTATTAGTTGTGAGGGGTATTTTCGTCTGAAATAAGTTTCATTAAACTAATGGAGAGAATTTTTGCTAAACGACTGATATTGAGGGCATTTTGGCAAATCAAAGTTTCATGTGTCATATTATTGCAAATCAGTCTACTTATACATTTTAGGGAATTTTTCATAACTACTTACTATAAAAGAGTTATTTACATTCCCTACCACATTAATTGAGTACCATAAATAAAATTATAAATATACCAAATTCTATTAATTCCTATCCATAAAGATTATCTAGATATATACTAAATAGATGATGTTATGCCTATCAAAAGCAATCACAAAGAGTCCGTGATAATTAAAAAATGCTCACTTAAATTTATATTAACTTTATATGCGAGATGTTTTATTTCTTATATATAGTATATTACTTTAATGTATACTATTAAATGCCAAAAAAAAAAAAAAGAAGTCAAATCAAGGAGCAACACGAAAAGTTAATATGGTATATATTGATATACCAAAAACTAGAAAAAGAATCATATAATACAAATATACTAAATATATAGTATATTTATCTATGATATATGGTATATTTATGTCTGATGTATAGTATATCAATTTATGATATATGGTATATTTATTTCTGATATATAGTATATTGGTATATTAGAGAATAGAATATTAAAAAGTGGTAAAAAAAAAAACTTATAAAAGTGGTATTTATGGTATTTAAAAATATTTTGTGGTGTTTAGTCAAATTAAATCTTTTCAAGGTGTCTTTCAAGTGAATTTCCCTACATTTTATTAAGGACATGTAAGATGGAATTAAAATTCGAGTGAGAATGATAGGAGGAGACTCAAAACACTTCCCAATCGATATAGGATTGCATCTGGGTCAACGGTTAGCCCATTTTTATAATCTTATATTTAACCCGCCCATTCAGACATATAGTCCTTCATCCCAATTTATGTGACACTCTTCAGATTTCAAGAGTCAAGTTGCTTTATTGACCGTGTATTCGGTCATGCAATTTTTAAGAAACTACATTAGAAGTATTATTTCACAATAATTAATCATTCAAAATATTTATAGGGCATATGAAGAAATCACAGTCAAAGATTTTTTTGCCTGACTCTCGAAAAACGAAAAATATTACATAAATTAAGACCGGTAGGTGTATCTCTCAACGCATCTCATACATTTCCTAATTCTGGAAACATGATATCAAGCTTTCAAATCTGAATATATATGTGAAGTTCTAAATGTTTGAGTGGTCAAGTTCTTGAAGCAACAAAGAAAGAGAGTCATAAAAGAAAAGAAGATCAAGGTTACTGCATTGGTGATAAAATGTACGGGTAAATGACAAAACTATGACACTTAACATAATGGTTTGCCTAATTGACTCCACTAAGAGTGGTTTGGCAAGCATGGTCTTCTCTAAGTTAAATGAATTTTTTGGACTAAATTACCCCTGAACAAATCATATAAACACGCGATCTGCCCCGACCTTTCCTCCCTTTACTCTGCAAATTATTTCCAGCAAAACATAAGCTCTTCCAACTGATTAACCTAATAACTCCAACCAGAAAAAAGAAGATTCAAAGGTAAGTTTCTTCAATACTTCATTAATTATACGTATTTTTTAAATTAAATTTTACAGATTTACATCTTAAATTCGTAGAATTTATTTAATTTTCGTATAATAACAGATTCGCTATAGCGAGTTGTGAACTTTGATGATAATTATTGTAAAATTACTGCTAGATAACCAGCAATTAACGTCACATTAATTTTTCAATTACTTCAAAAAAGATATATTAGTTTAAATCTGTATTTGTTGCAGAAGTTACTAATAGAAATTGCGATTACTCTTATTTAGTTGCAACTGCATTGTTTTGCCCTAAATTAACTTGAAATAACTTGTAGATAATATATGTAAATTGTCACGGACAGGAAACGCTTTTTAAGATCTGTTCCATGGGAATTTGTTTGTAATGTACTCGCTGCCTTGTGGGCAGCACTTGCAGTTGTGCTGCAAACAATTGCAAGTAGATAAACTATACATGTGTTGCCTAGTATACAAAAATTTTGATCGCCTGAAGTGGTTCCTTGTAAGTGTTGCCCACAGGGCCACACTACATGTAGAGTAGCTTTGGTTCAAATGTAGAGTAGCTCTACATGTGTTGAGTAGATTTGGTTCAAATGTAGAGTAGCTCTACATGTGCTGCCTAATAGGCAGCAGTTTTGAATGCATAATAAGTGCCTTTTCAAGTGTTGCCTGAAGGTTTGGTGCAAAACAAAATGTAGAGAGATCTGTACATATGATGCATAACAGGCAGCACTTCACGTGTGTACTAAATTGCCCTACAAGTTGTGGCTATTTGTTTCCAGTCAACCTCCAACGCCTACGTACACCACTAAACAAAGCAAAAATTGAATGTTTGCGTCTATATATCTCGTTAATCTATTCAACAAACTCTAAACTCGTGTAACCCTTTCAATGCGTGCAAAATTTAGATGGCAACAAAATGCATATACAGTGCTTACAATGGAACATGGAGTACAAACAACAAGTATCTGGATCATAAGACGAAACTAATCCTCGTCACAGATAGTGTTACCTTTCTTGCGCTTCAGAGGGACATCTTTAATGCTCTGAACTCCAGCCCTGATGATACCGAAGCAAAAATATGGTTTGACACTAATCTAGATACAAGCAAAGGAATGATAGTGATGAATGATCAAGAACTCAACACTTGCTTGTATCTGCTAAGCAATGATCAACATTTCACAAAGTCCCGTTTCATAGTAGAGCTCAGTAGAAGAAACGACACGTCCTCAAAAAGTAGCAGCATTAGTAACACATGCCCATCCCCTGTGAATGAAGCAGAGGATAGCAGTGCGTTCCAACAACAGCAAGGGAATTTGATAGAACTCATTGACCAACATGAAAAATTAATGGCACTCACTGACCAAGAAGCTGAGGATGCGCAACAATGGAAAAATGCACTGGCTGAGGATGTCCACACATGCGAAGAACTTACACTTCCTGAACCACAAACAACTAATATAGAGGACCAGCCCACACCCCTCCAATTTTACACTCCTACAGCAACAGAGGAAGACATTGGGCAGCCATCCAAGGTTAAAAAGGTACGAAGAGGGAAAAAATTGAAATTGAAATTTCCATTCTGGGGAGTAACGCTACATTACTGGAAGTAAATGCAAAATCAGTCTTCCAAGACAAAGAAAGTGTGAAGAAGTGTATGTCAAACATTGCAATTACCAAAAACATACAGTTTAAGGTCACTAAATCTAGCAAAATAAGATACTGGCTAAGATGTCTTGATAGGAACTGCACGTGGCGTTTTCACGCTTCCAGGATAAGTCGTTCTATGTTCTTCAAGGTGGACACATTTCAAAAGGTCCACACCTGCTCTATAGACTTTGTTTGGTCTGATCAGAAGAATGCGACTTCAAAGCTGATATGCGACTACATTGTAAGGCTCGTACGAGACCAAAGTTTGTGGTAGAGGGAATGAGAAGGAGATATGGAATTACTACCATAAGCTACCACAAGGGATGGAGCGCTATACAACATGTTTATAGCATCATTAAAGGGAGTCCGGAGGATAATTACATGATGTTGTCATCCTATCTACACATGATGAAGAAAAAGAACCCTAGCACATACACCAATATCAAAAAGGACGCTTAGAACAGGTATGAATGCTGCAACTAATCACTTAAGAAATTTTAAGATATACTTTACACTATATCTGCTGCGTTCATGTTATGTTAAGAAATGTCTACAACTTGTGACACAACACAGGTTTCAATATGTATTCTTTGGTTATGCGGATTCAATCCAAGGATGGATAAACTGTGGGCCAATACTGATGGTAGACGCAATATTTTTGAAGTCAAAATATCAGGGAGTCCTCATGGTAGCAGTCTCAAAGGATGGCAACAACAACATCTTTCCTTTGGCGTTTGGAATTGCTGACTCGGAGAACAATAATGCCTACAATTGGTTCTTCTCTCAGTTGAGAAATGCATTTGGAACTCGCGAATAGTTTTCCATCCTCTCAGACCAAAATGCCTCCATCGCAAATGTTATTGCCAATGTCTATCCAGAGTGCCAGCATGGGATATGCATTTACCATATGGAGAAGAAATTAAGGACAAGATTCTGCTCGGATACAATCGTTGTCACGCCCTAAAAAAATTAATCATGCGCTGAGGTTTATTATTTAAAGGCTCGTGACTGGTGTTCAAAAAGGTACAAAATTATTTTAGAGAAAACTCGGAGTTGCCACTTGACAAGTTTAAGGTGTGCCAAGTCACCAAAAGGTACCTTGGAACACCTCTGACTCGTCTAATGATCTGCGTTAGAGATTCGGGTAAGGTTCTCAGTTGACTCTCGGGAAGGTATTAGGCACCCTCGAGTCCTGTGCCAAGCACAAGTGCTTTATTGTCGCAATTTTAATTTATCAAATATGGTTGTTATATTAATGCCATTAATTTGAATTTGTACTTTGATTTAAGAAAATTTAAAGCGTTATTCTTATCCAACCTCACGGAGGACTGGACAAATTTACACTTTGATTCAGAAAAAATTTAGAAGCGTTATTCTTATCCAACCTCATGGAGGTCTGGACAAATTTACACTTTGATTCATAGTAAAAAATAAATAAATAAATAAATAGATAATAAGATAAATATTTATTACGCATTTCCAACCTTACAAAGGGCATGTCTATTTTTTTAAAAAGAATTTAATTAACTTCAAAAAATAACTAATTTAGAATTAGTTTAAATCAATTTAGTTTTCTTTTAGCCTAATAAGCAGATTACAAATCATACTTATCGTCTTGCCTAATTGCTTGGGTCTTTTCGCTCTTATCAATTTGCCTACTCGATTTAATTAAGTATAACTGCTAACTACTATTAAATGACAAATTGGGACTCCCAAATTTTCCTTAAAAATATGGATTATGAAAAGTATATACATACAATAGGCCGTTTATCAAATTGAAGCAGTTTTGTGGCCTATCTTTGGAAAGAAGATAGATTTTACAAAAAATATATTACTGCAGCTTAAACTAATATGTGGGCTGAAAAGTTTGCTAAACTGGACTGTTTTAAATTTTGTTTTGCGCAAAATAGTCACATCTATTTCTATATTCCAAATAAGTGGTTTTCTTAGTAAAGCAAGGATGTGGCCAAATTTTAAATTAGACGACCTAGTCATTGCCTATTCGTCCAAGTTGCGTTTCTAATCAAGCTTTGCAGTCATCGTCATACTTCAACATATTCTAAAGATTTAGACCCATATTTTATAAAAATACTATCAAATTTAATCAAAATCTCAAACGATCAACACTGTTGCCTATTTCATATTGCTTTGCATATCTACCCAGATTTTAAAAAATTGCACCCGTAGCCATATTTACAGAAACAGTCCAGATTTAACACTTATTACTTATGCTGAAAATATACTTTAAATACTAGCTACTTAGTATCAATTTTCCATCATATTTCTTTCCACTAATCTTAACATATACATGGTTCTAAAAAAGAAGCGTATAACTTTATAAAGGCAAACAACATTAGGCATACAATTACTTAACTAAAGACATTCATAAATAGAAATCATTAGGCCTTTAAAAAAAGTTGATTTCTATATCATTTCATTGCAAATTACTTGTAAGATACAAGGTTCAAGTATTACCTAGATAGACGAGACCTTAGAGCTCCGCAATGACGACCATTAGCGAACCAAGACACGTACGCAGCAAGGAACACCGGACAGCAACTAAATAGCCCCTTATGACCTCTTTTTAACTCTTAAAACTAGTAGATTTATACCCCCAAAAGACCCTCAGCATAAAGGCTTTTGGTTCTAAATCTTTTCTTCAAACTTACTATTTTTTCTCAAGTATTTTTTGCTCTCAATTCAATGCAATTTTCAGCTGGTTGTTGTGTGTTAAATGAGGGTATTCAATGCCCTATTTATGACTGAAATTAAAGGCCAAAAGGTGGAGTATGGACTTGTACAAAAGTACAAGCCCACACCCCTACACTTGAGTATTTTTTTTTTTGGCTATTTTCAGCATGGTACAGCAGCTATAGAGGTCTATTTTCAGCAACTAAACTGTCCCAAAAGCTGAAAATACACAAGTAGGGTCCTCTAAAAGGACACCCATTACTCACTGTACTAACTAGAAGGTCTAGGACCAAACTAGCCACCCTAAATCAGCCCCCAAACTAACTAAAATTAAACTAGATAGCAACCAAATTCTAACTAAACTAGAACAAGTTTATTTGGACTTCATAAAGTCCAACTATCAATCCAATTCAAACCAACAAGCCAAACTAAGCTACAAATCTAAACAAAGTCCCAAATCTTAATTTATAGACTAAACCAAAACAAACTCAATCCAAAATAAGGACAAATAAACTAAACTAGTATTTTTATTTACTAACATGGAAATTCCAAGACAAGACAAACTAAACATTGATTTAATTGCTAAATAATCTGCACAACATTTCCATGACTAAACCAAATTATTTTTACCACTAAACATAAACTATACTATACATGAAAAGAAAGAAAAATGGATTAAGATTTTTATCTAACCGAATTGACAAATCTCAGCCATCAAAGCATCGCCACTGGCTCGGAACCTCGCTCGCTGCATCACTAACCAAACTGCTACAGTTGCCTTGCCTCTGATGTCTCGCTTATGTGCTCTGAAACAGGCTCCCTAACGCAACAACTTAAACTCGTAATCAGCCATCAACTCACAAACGCCAAACTAAAACATCATCCCAGCTTCGGATCAAATATCACAACCTCGCTGCCCAAACACTGCTATAACAGTCCCAAACCCGTTACCTTGTTGCCTGTGCAAACATCGTCTCAACTGCCTCGTGTCGCCACCAATAAATAGAAACAGCCCCTCGTCCTCACACACAATAGTCGTAGAAACTGCAAGCACCATCACTGCCTTACCCGGGATCACTACTACACACTCAAAACAACAACACCACTGCCCCCCTGAATCATATCCCCATGGGTCCAAAACAGCCATCACATCATCACCATAACAGATGCAAAACAGCCCCTCCACGCTTACCAAAAGCCATAACAGAAATGGAAAAAAGGAAAAAAAAATAAGAAGACGAAAGCAAAGAAAAATAGAAATAAACAGAGAAACGGGTAGGGAGAGAAGGGATTTCGGGACGGGGTATTGGGAGATGAGGATGCGAGGGTGAAGGGGAAAGTGGAGAGGAAGACAAAGGACCAAAAAACTCATCGGAAAAATCAAAGGGTGGTCGGATATAAGCTTTGACCAAAATTTTGACTCTCGATCTACGCCAAACGGTTCACTTTTTGAAGAAACCAATAGCGGAAATGGAAAGAGGGGGTTGAGATCTTTCAAATGGTATATTTTTATATTTTTTCCAGCCACCGGTGGTGGTGGTCGGCGGCAGTAGACGGTGGAGCTCCGGTGGAGTAGTGGCGGAGGAGATTTCACGGCGGGGGAGGGAGAAATTTTGCTAGAATTTCCCCAAGGCAAGAGGCTTAGGGTGTGAAGTGAGCAAATGAAGTGTGTTTTGAGCATTATATACTTAAAGGATAGGGAAATGAGGAGCATTGGATTAGAATTGATCTAAGGGTTGAGATCAGTCCGAATTTGGACGGGCCAAGAGAGGGTGGGCTGATTGGGTTAAGAAATTGGGATACTTATTTTGTCCATATGGCCACTAAATGGTCTATGCTTATGAAAAACCAAAACAATTAACTACAATCAAAATAACATAAATCTACAATACTATCAAAATTTAAACATAGAATCACAATTAAACATATAACAAGTAATTTTTGTTAATTTTCAAATTTTACATCCTAATTAAAGACAAACTTAGTCAAAATTAGGTGATTTCAGCTGCCCCTCTTTGTTCGGGAACACGAAGAGTTTTCGGACAAAGAAGTAATCGACAACTAATTTTGGCTTTTCGGTTCTAGCCGAGAGCATGCTTTCCAAAATGGTGACCGTACCTTGAATTTCGGTTCTAACCGAGAACAAAGTTACATACATATCCCCCGACAAAGGAATCAGTTCAGTGTAGTTCCTTACGTACGGCAGCTGGGACTACCGCATTCAAACAGACATCAGACTCACTAAGACAAACTAGACACTCTAGTCTACTAAGACAAACTATAGACACACTTGGGGATGATACTAGATACTTTTAGGCACACAAAGGCTGTCGTTGCTGAGTAGTGTTCGCTTGTCGTTGCTTTACAATGGAAATACAAGGAAAAATATAAAATTACAATCCCTAGCCTAAATCTTCATGCTTCCTTGAGGTAAATCTTGGCTTGAAAGACAACTCTATTGCCCGTTGTATGGGCAAGCACTATCTGAAACTTGAAATGGTCGCATCTGTTTCAAACAGGTCTTGACTTGAAGTTGGGGATGGTTGCTATTGTTGAGCGCAAATGACTTGAAGTGGAAGTGAGTGCTATCCTCTAGCAAAACTGACTTGAAAAGAACATGATCGTTGTCTTTTAGCAGATCTTGTCATGTAAAGGAAATGGCGCTATCTTTGAGTGAAAACTGATTCTAAGAGAAAATGATCGCTATCTTTTAGCAGATCTTGACATGGAAAGGAAATGACGCTATCTTTCAGCGAAACTGGCTTGAAAAGGAAATGATCGCTATCTTTTAGCAGATCTTGACATGGAAAGGAAATGGCGCTATCTTTGAGCGAAACTGACTCGAAAAGAAAATGATCGCTATCTTTGAGCGAAACTTACTCGAGAAGGAAATGATCGCTATCTTTGAGCGAAACTGACTCGAAAAGGAAATGATCGCTATCTTTTAGCAGATCTTGACATGGAAGGGAAATGACGCTATCTTTGAGCGAGACCGACTCTAAAAGGAAATGATCGCTATCTTTTAGCAGATCTTGACATGGAAAGAAAATGATGCTATCTTTGAGCAAAACTGACTCGAAAAGAAAATGATCGCTATCTTTTAGCAGATCTTGACATGGAAAGGAAATGACGCTATCTTTGAGCGAAAACTGACTCGAAAAGGAAATAACAACAATAGAATTTTGTTTTTATTTTATTTTATTTATGAAATAAAATAAAAACAAACTTCTGCCCCAGTTTAGCATAAAAGGGGAATTTAAATTTCTTTTGATGCTGGCCGCAAACTTGAGGCAAGTTTTGGGTCAATATGAAATAGGAAAGAATTAACTTTTCACTGTTACGAACCAGAGAAAGCGGGGAGGAATATTGAATTTCTTCCATTTTCTTAAAAAATAAAAACAACTTCTGCCCCAGTTTAGGATAAACTAGGGTCTCTGATTTTCTTGACATATCCTGCAAGCCTGGAGGCAAGCTTTGCGCGGATAAATGAAGACGGGAAAAGAGGAATTTTCTCTTGTTATGACCGCACCGGAATGGTTGCCTAGGAATCAGGTCAGACGTAGCTCTAAGCAAGTGCCCAGGTCTCTTTTGATGCTTTTCGGTTTCATTTCATTTTGGTACAATTAGATTGATTCCAACTGAGAACATGTCTCGAAAGTACAATATTCAAAGTGCTAATAGGGGATACAATTTGGGATAGCAAAAGAGAACAAAAGCCTTGCATTCATCCCGATTTGAAAGCCATCTTGGAGTCAAATGTAGTATCTCTTGACCGCGTCTGCATTGACGGGTATTTCAGTTGTCCTGTCTTCCGGATCTGTAAGGTACAAGGCGTCATTTGGCAATACTTTCTTTAGCAGGTATGACCATTGCCAATTTGGAGCAAATTTTCCTTTAGCTTCTTCCTGATGAGGAAAGATTCTTTTCAAGAGTAATTTTCCTTCTTTCAAGTCGCGGAGGCGTACTTTCTTGTTGTAGGCTCGGGCCATCCTTTGCTGATACAATTGACCGTGACAAACTGCATTGAGGCTCTTTTCATCAATGAATGAACACTGTTCCAATCGGGTTGTGACCCACTTTGTGTCCTCAATCTCTGCTTCCATGATGATCCTGAGAGACGGTATTTCAACTTCAGCGGGTATGACTGCTTTAGTTCCATATACCAATAAATACGGGGTTGCACCTATGGAAGTGCGCACAGTTGTTCGGTAACCAAGCAAAGCGAAAGACAACTTCTCATGCCAATCACGAGATCCTTGTATCATTTTCCTAAGGATCTTCTTGATATTCTTATTGGCTGCTTCAACCGCGCCATTTGCCTTTGGTCGGTAAGGTGTGGAATTTCGATGCATGATCTTGAATCTTTCACACACGTCATTCATTCAATGATTGTTCAGATTTTCTGCATTGTCGGTGATGATGGTACTTGGGATACCAAAGCGACAAATGATGTTAGAATGAACGAAATCCACCACAGCTTTCTTAGTCACAGATTTGAGAGTAACGACCTCAACCCATTTGGTGAAGTAATCTATTGCAACCAGAATGAAGTTGTGCCCATTTTATGCTTTTGGTTCAATAGGCCCGATAACATCCATCCCCCATGCTGTAAAAGGCCAAGGGGCTTACATTGTGTGCAACTCTAAAGGGGGTGAATGTATCAAATCACCGTGTACTTGGCATTGATGACACTTTCACACAAAAGTAATGCAGTCATGTTCCATGGTAAGCCAAAAGTATCCTGCTCTGAGTACTTTCTTAGCTAGCACGCCGCTCATGTGGGGTCCGCAGATCCCTGAATGCATGTCACTGAGAATTTTCGTGGCTTTAGTTGCATCCACGCACCTTAACAGTCCCAGATCAGGTGTCCTTTTGTACACCACCTCTCCACTAAAAAAGAAACCACTTGCCAGTCCTCGGAGGGTTCTCTTTTGATTGTTTTCCGCTATTGGAGGATACGTCCCATCTTGAAGGAAATTCTTGACATCAAAATACCACGGTTGACCGTCAATTTCTTCTTCAACCACATTGCAGTATGCATGTTGGCTTTGGACCTGAATCTCTAACGGATCAATATGGGTTTTATCAGGATGGACAAGCATTGAGGCTAATGTAGCCAATGCGTCAGCCAGCTCATTATATATTCTGAGAACATGTCTAAACTTTAGAACATCGAACTTTTGGCGAAGATCATCCATACACTGCTTGTACATGATCAGCTTAAGGTCTCGAGTTTCCCATTCACCCTTCATTTGGCGTGTCAAAAGATCTAAATCTCCGATCAACAGTAATTCTTTGATGTCCATGTCTAGCGCCATACGCAAACCCATTATGCATGCTTCATACTCAGATGTGTTATTAGTGCAATTGAAATAGAGTTGGGCAGCTGCCGGATAATAATGTCCCGTGGGATAGATGAGGACTGCTCCAATGCCATGGCCCTTTGAGTTAGAAGCACCATCAAATTACATTTTCCACACATGTTCTTCTTCATTAATCAGTTCTTCAAGCACATCTACCTCCTCGTCAGGGAAGTAAGTCTTCAATGGCTCATAATCATCATCCGCCGGATTTTCAACCAAATGATCAGCTAAGGCTTGAGCTTTCATTGCAGTTCTGGTGACATAAACTATGTCAAATTATGTGAGCGGGATTTGCCATTTCGCAAGTTTGCCAGTTGGCATTGGCTTTTGAAATTTGTACTTCAATGGGTCCATCCGGGAAATCAGATAAGTGGTATAGCAAAGGTAATGTTTCAACTTTTGTGCGACCCAAGTTAGGGCACAACACGTCATTTCCAACAAAGTGTATCTGGCCTCGCAATCTGTGAACTTCTTGCTAAGATAATAAATTGCCTGCTCTTTCTTTCCCGAGGCATCATGTTGCCCCAGTACACAACCAAAGGAATTTTCATTGACTGACAATTACAAAAATAATGGTCGGCCAGGCTCAGGCGGAATCAAAACAGGAGGATTTGACAAGTATTGCTTGATCTTGTCAAAAGCCTCTTGGCACTCTTCGGTCCATGCAATTGATGCATTCTTTTTCAACAGCTTGAGGATCGGCTCACATATTGTGGTAAGTTGAGCAACGAACCTACTGATGTAATTTAGCCTGCCTAGAAAGCTTTTAACATCTTTCTTGGTTCGAGGCGGAGGTAATTCTTGGGTTGCTTTGATCTTTGCAGGATCCAATTCAATACCTCGCCTGCTACCAATGAAACCTAACAATTTTCCAGCAGGCACACCAAATGCACACTTGGCTGGATTTAGCTTCAGATTGTACCTACGGAGCCTTTCAAAGAACTTTCTGAGATCTCTCACGTGTTCTTCAGCCGTTCTAGACTTGATAATCACATCATCCAAGTACACTTCTATTTCTTTATGCATCATATCATGGAAAATGGCAGTCATAGCTCTCACGTAGGTTGCCCCAGTATTTTTCAACAACCGTACGACATCACTCTATAGCAATACGTTCCTCAAGGCGTAGTGAATGCCGTTTTGTATGCATCATCTTCATCCATCTGGATTTGGTGATATCCAACATAGCAGTCAACAAAGGATTTATTCTCATGTTTGGCACAATTAACTATGAGAGTGTGAATATTAGGAAACGGGAAATTGTCTTTGGAACTTGCCTTGTTCAAATCTCAATAGTCGACACATATGCTTGTTTTTCCATCTTTCTTAGGAACCGGAACAACATTTGCAATCCAAGTAGTGTACTGAATCGATTGAATTACTTTTACATCCAATTGTTTCATTATTTCATCATGGATATTCTTGATCATATCAGTTTTGAACTTCCGTTGCATTTGTCTCACTGGAGGGAAACCAGGTTGAATTGGCAATTCGTGGACTATCAATTCGGAACTCAAACCCAGCATCTCATCATATGACCATGCAAAAACGTCCCGATATTCAAAAAGCACTTACCGAATATCGTTCTTTACTTCAGGTCGGGCATACATGCTTATCTTAGTTTCCCTCACATCATCAGGTCTCCCAAGATTAACATCCTCTGTATCAGCCAAATTGGATTTAGGCTTGCTCTCATGGCGTTCAACTTTCAGGCCTATTTTAAAATCAGCCTGCTCCCAATCATATTCAATCTCGTTAACAAATTCCTCAATGTTTTCTTCATCACTTTCAACCTCAACTATGGTTATGGAGCCAAAATCAGATTGCGGTCCCTGGATGGACGATAAGTTCCTTGAACATGTCATGATATCAGGACCGGCAGATATATCACTACAGATAAACAAAAGTAGAATAAAATTAGGAATATGAACAGAGATTTGAAGGAAAGTTGGCTCATAGGCCTTTCATTAATGAAAAAGGGTTTGAATTACAAAAGGAAAGATGAGCAAAATAATACACTTGGCATACAACCCTTAGAATATCCAAGTGTATTCAAAAGAAAACTGTAAAAAAACAGTCTACCAAGACCCCTTCCTGATGGGGAAGGGAGTTGCATTCCAGTTAGTCAGGTGCACGTCCGGGCCAATATACTGAATTGAAGCGTTGCTGGAGCCTTCACCCGGCTGCACCATGCAGATTTCAAAAATGCCACCTAGATCAAATAGTGCATCCTGATTGTCTTCCACTGTGTTTACATTTGTAGCGACAACGTTTGGTTTCATGACATAACCCACAAAAGACTGAGCGAGACCCGGAATTGGCTTTGGAAGATACCAAACTTCCGATTTTCTTTTTCTTTGCTTGCTTGCGATAAGCTGCTTTTGGCTTGAACCCTAGTCCCCACGTGCCTTCCACGCCATTCGGATAAACTGGGTTTACCCTGCCTTGCAGTGATGCTCCCAAACCTTTCCCAAATTGGAAACCATGCTTTAACATTTCAGACGCCATCATAATAGAGGTCTCTGACACTCTTGGGAAGGGTATATGTTTCCTTTCTGTTACTTTTTCGACATACACCACATCGGAGGTTTGATACATGATGGTCGGGCGTGTGGTGACAACTTCAAGAGCTGGTACGTCCAGACTGTTGTTAAACTGTAAGTCATCCTCTCCAAAAACTACGACAGCTCGATTGTCCCAAGTGAATTTGACTGCCTGGCGGACTGTAGAAGGTACACCACAAGCCATGTAAATCCATGGTCGGCCCAATAACCGATTGTATGATGCATCTGTTTCCATGACTTGAAACTCAATGCTGAAGGTAGCAGTACCAATGGTCAACTTGAGATTAATGATGCCCAAAGATTCTCGAATTCCACATTCAAAAGCACTAACAGCAGAGGAACTTGCCCTAATTTTGTTCATATCCACCTTTAGACTCTTTAATGTAGACAGAGGGCAAATGTTCAATCCTGCGCCGCCATCTATTAGAACACGTGTGACATAAGAGTCTTCACACTTAACTGAGACATGAAGCGCCCGATTATGACTGGTTCCTTTTGCTGGCAGCTCCTCATCGGTGAACATCACACGAGTAGTCTCAAATACTCTGCCAGCAAGTTCTTCCAGATTAGCCACAGTAGTTTGTTCAGGAATATATGCCCCATTCAGTATATTCAACAGTGCGTTGCGATGTGCTTCAGAGTTCATAAGTAGAGACAAGAGTGATATCTAAGCTAGAGTCTTTCTCAATTGCTCGACGATAGAATAAATCTGTCGATATCATCTTCTTCAGAAATTTTTCAGCTTCTTTCTCGGACACCGGCTCTTTGATGGGTTCTTGGTCTTCTCGACCTGGCTTTGCCTTTCTCAATTCTTCCAGGGTAAAACATCTCCCAGACCGAGTTAGACCATTTACACCTGCAGCAACGTCCATGATTTCTTTCCCGTTATAAGACACAATTGCATTGTTGTAGTTCCAAGGAACAGCTTTTGTACTTTTGACAGGGAGTTGAGTTACTTGAGTGATGATAACCGGTTCACACTTCTTTGCCTTAACCTCGAAGACCGGAGTTTTCTGGCATGATGCCCCTTGCACAATAAATGCTGGTGCACTGTCATGAACTTTTTCCTGCTTTGCAGCCGGAATTGTGAAACTTGGCTCAACAGCTGCATCTTGCTTTGCTTTGCTTTGCTTTGTTGAAAAAAGACGCACTTGACTTTCCCCTAATTACAACAATAAATGGCTCATGGCCTTTGATGTCTGGGGAGGGACCAATTGCCACAATCTGCTTGGCGGCTTTCCCTTTCATGTCTTCTTCTATGCATACCATCCCTACCATGTGTACGTTGTTTTGAACATCATGAGCTGGTAAAGGATTTTGATTCACATTTTGTGTTTCATCCCCCACAACTTTTAACTGATTGTTGTCTATCATTGCCTGGATTACCCTTTTGAGTTACCAGAAGGATTCTGTGTCATGTCCAGGTGCTCCAGAATGAAATGCACAATGGCGTGAATGATCAATTCTTTCATTGGGGTTCACTTTTCCCGGGATTGGTTTCAACAGATTGTAAGTTTCCCCCAATGAGGTGAACTGTCTTTTCTCTTGCTGCATGTTTGGACGAAAATCCGGTGGACCTCGTGGTCAATAAGACATCTCCTGTTGAGCCGGGAATTGAGCATGTGCCTGTTGATTGTTATACTGGAATGGAGCAGGGGTGCACGCCATTGTGGACCAGATAACGGCTGAGAATAAGATGTTGCATTGACAGGAAATAAGAACTGCGGCATGGCAAATTGTTGGCTACGAGGTGGATAGAACTGTTGTGGCGGAGGTGTCTGAATGTACCCTTGACGGTCATTGTATCTTCCGTCATTACTTCTCGGTCCAGGACCAACCATTGTCACTTCATCTTTCTTTTTTTTCTTCTTCCCAAAAGCACCTGACCCTGATTGCAATGCTTGGGTAGTGGCTCTCAAAGCTGTTTGGCTGACAATCTTGCCTGCCTTGATTCCTCTCTAAATCATCTCCCCAATTCTCACTGCTTCATTGAACTACTTCCCAATGGCAGAGGCCATTGCTTGGTAGTATGTTTCATCAAGCACTTCGATGAATTCTTCAACCATCTTATCATCTGGGGTCAAAGGGCTCACACGCGCTGCCTGTTCGCGCCACCTATAGGCATACTCTCTGAAACTTTCACTTGGTTTCTTTGTGATCGTCTTCAAAGAAGAATGATCAGGAGCAGCCTCCATTTTGTAACCATAATGGTTTAGGAAAGCACTGGTCATGTCATCAAAGGTGACGCACTTCGAAACATCTTGTTGTACAAACCATTCTGTTGCCGGTCCTTCTAAACTGACAGCAAAGTATGCCATCAACTATTCATCCTTCTCGATGTCCTTCATTTTGTTAAGGTGGATCTTCACGTGGATCCTCGGATCACTTTGTCCAGTGTACGGATCAAATTTGGGCACAACGAAGCCTTCAGGCAATGGCACATGAGGGAACAAACACATGCCTTTATATGAAATACTGGTTTTACCCCCTTTCCCTTGTATGTTTTTCACAATTTGCTCCAAGCTTTTCAATTTCCGAGGAAAGTCATTCTCTTCAGTTTTTCCCAACCTTTCGATATTAACGTGTGATTCTGGGTGGTGTCTCTGATCATACGACTTGGTTTGGCGGCACACATTACCCTGAGCTTGGTCAAATTGTTGATTACGGGCCCTTAACTGTGGGTCACTGTTCGATCTTTGCAAGGTGTGTCCTGCAGGAACGGTGAATGTTGTAGCAGGAAATTGGGGTTGGCCTTGTTGTCCATGCTGTGGGAATTGTACCCCCGGTTGTACAGTAGAAGGTCCGGCTGTGTTGTCAGTTTCCGGACGTGGACCAAATCCCAGAGGGTAATGAGGGTCTTCTACCACTGTGGATTGCCCTTGCCCTGGTGGCTGAGTATTTGCCATGAAACCAGCAGCATCTGGCGGAACAGGAGGTGCCTGAACTGCTGCCAAGTTACGGACCAACTGTATCATCATTTCTTTCATAGCCGTGAAGTCCTCGGCTATCTTAGCCTGTTGCTCAGCCAATCGAACCAGCTCAGTGTTCTCAGTTTCCTCGGCCATCGTTGTTGGAGTGCTTTCCTGAAGAGGCGCTTCAACCACTTCCGGAACAGGCAGTCCCTTGATTCTGGTTGAATAGGAATGTGGGGCCAGCACTACAGTTGCTCAAGCTCTATTCAAATCAAAACACGTTAGTGCAACAAGATCGCATGGAACATGAATTTGCTCGTCGACATAACCAATGCCTAAGGTCGCTATGCGTCATCTCGAATTGGTTTAGATTAGATCCCCAAGTGTATTGTTTGATTTCTTTTTCTTCTTCTCTTTCTTTCTTTATTATTTTTTTTTTTTACGTATTTTTTTTCAAGTGAGGCCAGAGGGTGAAATAAATTGACACATAAAAATAAGCAAAATATTTTCATTACTCAAAAGAAGAGTACATACAATGCTCCGGAGCACGACCAAAAGAAACATACAAATGACTGAAAAAATGAAAATAAATTACAACATGCTAAATTCGAAAACGACATAAAGTAAAACATGCCAAGATGTTAAATAAATGACAAAAAGCAATAATCTGCATCATCTTGGCCTGATGTATCTACTAAGGTGACCGGGGCACAAAGTCAGCTGGCTCCTCTGGGTCGAACTCGAATGGCTCCTCAGGATCTCCCTCGGCTGGTGGCAAAGGATGGCTCAAAACATCATGCAATATGTCCACCCGCCGTGCTACATTCCTCACATAATCTGGAGCTTCAATGCGGATAGTCCTATTAGACGAGTTATTATGATCTATGCACATCTGAGCCAAATAGTTTGCCAACTCTAACACCTGTTCCTGACCTCGATCAATGACTCCTCTTGACACGGCTATTTGTTGAAGCTGGGTCGTGGCCAATCTCAATACATCATTATTCAAAATCACTGCCTTATCAAGTTGTTCATGCAATCGGTCAATGTTCCCAAGGCACTTCTGTACGAATGTGTCGCTCTCAGCTTAGGCAGTTAGAGCAGTATCCCTCTCTGTCAATGCTCTGCGATGCAAGTCATGGAGATGCCTGATAGTATCTGAGTGCTGATGTGTTAAACCCTCACTCTCTGACTGAGCAGCTCTGGCGGCGTCCCTTTCTGCAATTAAGCTTTGTATGGTAGCGCGGTATTCCTCCCCAATCTCACGCCTAGCAAACTGAACCTGCATATCCAACCTGGCTTCAATGTCAACCTTGCTTGCTCTCGACCTCGCGGGCATCTCTCTGGGTATGGGCTGGTGGTAATACCATAACTTGTACTCCCGAACGACCTCCCCCCTAAGTCTATCCTGGACCTTTGTACTTTCTGCGAGGCACCTCCTAGTATCCCACAAGCGCAAGATATCACCTCTAAGGGTAGTTGGGTGGTAAGGATAGTCCGAGACGTATACTCTCATGTCCTCAACTATTGGGATCTCCTGCTTTCGACCCAACTGTCTAAGTACATGCAGAGGGGCATAAGGCTGGGAGGCTGTCAGTCCTATCATAACTAGAAAAGAACGGTCCACACATCTGTGCACAACTTCCCCCTTGGGAAGCCAGTTATACTGCCATAAGACCCTGTCCGGCGTGAGAGAGTTCAAGAAAGACCTCCAATCTGGCTTATTTTCTTGAAATTTATACTTCTCGATATGTTCGAGATGGTACCCGAGGTAATCAGTGTCACAGTATCTAAGAGTATCACGAGGTTGGCAAGGGCGGACATGCTCCAAGAACCAGACCTGTAATAGGAGGTTACACCCCTCAAATAAACCGCTTTCTCCTGTGTGGCATAGGGTCAAAGCATGAAATAAACTACCCAGAATTGTCGGAATGATAGTAACGTTCGGTGCTCCCCCATATAAAGCTGTCATGATCCAACTGACCTTAATAGATATCGCTCTATCCAGTAGAGGGAAAACCAGCAACCCCATCAAAGCGAACACGAAGACCTTAGGACAAAGTTGCACCCAATCTTCATATTTCAGCTTGTCATGGAACTCAAATCCATGCCTTTTAAAACCATTATCGGCCCCAAAACGATCATAAAGGTAGTCAAAAGAAATTATACCTTGACGAACACTAGTGATTGAGAGGTCTGTTCGTACCTTGATGTTACTAAAAAAATCATACTCATTAACCTTCTTCGGAGCAATCATGTTCTTTTTCTCAAAATCTAGCTTAATAAGCCCACCAATTTCCTCGAAGGTCAGTGTCATCTCGAACCCTTTAAAACAGAAAGTATTTTGATTTAGGTTCCAAAAACCAACTAGTGCACTGATCAACTCTCGACATGGGACAATAGGTTTAGTCACAAGGTCAGTCAGAAAACCAATCTTATCCTGGACTAATTTCTTCTGCATATTATTCATTGTGTCCCACCAAGACTTCAAATATTTATCCGATTTGGGTGGGCCATCAGTCATCATGATAGAGGGTGGAATGGCATCAACAGGGTATTTTCTCTTGACCGACCTAGAAGATGATGCAGCCATTGTACCTAATGAAAAAATGCGTCAAATATTCGAAAGCCTGAAAACAAACTTAAGAGAATCGAAACTCCAATTTTCAACAAAACTTTTGTCATTGTAACGACGTAAAGTTTGACCCTAAGAGAATCGAAAAATTTTGTCATCATAACTGCATCAGGACTGACTCTAGAAAATTACCAACATTGGTATTTAGATGTAATTTACAAAAGAAAAATTCGAGGTTATAACGACGCCACATTGACATAAAAAAATCCATTCTAGTAGTGACACTACAGTATTTTTTGCAAAAAAAAATTCGCCAGCATGACGACATGAAAAACTGGATCCCAAAAACTTCCGACATCGATATATGAGCATTTTCTAAAGATTCTCCATTATAACGACATGAAAACTGACACCAAAATCTTTTCCGACTTCTAACTACTAAGTATATATTTTTTTTGTAAAATTTTCGTCATTATAACGACACAAAATTGACATCTATAAAAGATAGCCAACACTAGCACTTTACAGAAATTTGCCATTACAGCAGTATGACTCGATTTTACAAGACATTTACATTTAAAACATAAAATTCACCCTACTTCCTTACTTTTCCTTTCATTCATCATTTTTTGTTTTCTTTTGAAATCCGTCTCTCTCAAATTTGGCCAGCATAACAACGTTTTCTAGGCGCATGCAACACATAAAATTCCTTTAGACAAGTCTTTCCCAGGAAGTGGGTCCCGTTTAGAAAAAAAGGTAGTCAGCCTACACAAGTGCAATACCGGTGTATCACACCTCATTAAGTCAAATATGATGCAGATAATAGGGCCTAAAGGTTTAACTCTAGGTGACACAACTGACTCAGTGTCTAGACTGGCTGAAAATACGGTGGACAAATCGGGCGGAAAGCGCACCAGGGCCATCCGGAGACAGTGTGTCCGGCCTAAAACCCCGTCACGAGCAATCTGGTAAGTGCACGTGTGCGTGTGTTTTAGAGACTCAGAGGGTTGCGGAGGACGACAGTTTATATACAGTTAAACCATATGAAAGCAGTAACATTCAACTTTTCATGTGATAACGGCAAAAATATAACAACCAAATATTTAATAAATTAAAACATGCGACAATTTATCAAATCGAAAATTCTAGTTTTCACTAATTTCTCCAGCGGAGTCGCCAAGCTGTCACGCCCTAAAAATACTAATCCTGAGCTACGGTTTATTATTTAAAGGCTCGTGACTGGTGTTCAAAAAGGTACAAAATTATTTTAGAGAAAAATCGGAGTCGCCACTTGACAAGTTTAAGGTGTGCCAAGTCACAAAAAGGTACCTTGGAACACCTCTGACTCGTCTAATGGTCTGCGTTAGCTATTCAAGTAAGGTTCTCAGTTGACTCTCGGGAAGGTATTAGGCACCCTCAAGTCCTGTGCCAAGCACATTTGCTTTATTGTCGCAATTTTAATTTATCAAATATGGTTGTTATATTAATGCCGTTAATTTAAATTTGTACTTTGATTTAAGAAAATTTAAAGCGTTATTCTTATCCAACCTCACAGAGGACTGGACAAATTTACACTTTCATTCAGAAAAAATTTAGAAGCGTTATTCTTATAAAACCTTATGGAGGACTGGATGAATTTACACTTTGATTCATAGTAAGTAAATAAATAAATAGATAAATAAAATTTAGTACGCATTTTCCAACCTTACAAAGGGCTTGTCTATTTTCTAAAAAGAATTTAATTAACTTCAAAAAATAATGAATTTAGAATTAGTTTAAATCAATTTAGTTTTCTTTTAGCCTAATAAGTAGATTACAAATCATACTTATCGTCTTGCCTAATTGCATGGGTCTTTTCGCTCTTATCAATTTGCTTTCTCGATTTAATTAAGTATAATTGCTAACTATTATTAAATAACAAATTGGTACTCCCAAATTTGCCTTAAAAAATATGGATTATGAAAAGTATATACATATAATAGGCCGTTTATTAAATTGAAACAGTTTTGTGGCTTATCTTTGAAAAGAAGAAAGATTTTACAGAAAATATACTATTGTAGCTTAAACTAATATGTTGGCTGAAAAGTTTGCGAAACTGGGCTGTTTTAAAGTTTGTTTTGCAAAAATAGTCACGTCTATTTCTACATTCCCAATAAGTGGTTTTCTTTGTAAAGTAAGGATGTTGCCAAATTTTAAATTAGACGTCCTAGTCATTGCCTATTCGTCCAAGTTGCGTTTCTAATCAAGCTTTGCACTCATAGTCATACCTTAACATATTCTAAAGATTTAGACTCATTTTTTATAAAAATACTATCAAATTTAATCAAAATCTCAAACGATCAACATTGTTGCCTATTTCATATTGCTTTGCATATCTGTCCAGATTTTAAAAAAATTGCACCCGTAGCCATATTTACAGAAACGGTCCAGATTTAATACTTATTACTTATGCTGAAAATATACTTTAAATACTAGATACTTACTATCAATTTTCCATCATATTTGTTTCCACTTATCTTAACATATACATGGTTCTAAAAAAGAAGCGTATAACTTTATAAAGGCAAACAACATTAGGCATACAATTACTTAACTAAAGACATTCATAAGTAGAAATCATTAGGCCTTTAAAACATGTTGATTTCCATATCATTTCATAGCAAATTACTTGTAAGACACAAGGTTCAAGTATTACCTAGATAGACGAGACCTTAGAGCTCGGCAATGACGACCACTAGCGAACCAAGACACGTACAGTAAGGAACACCGGACAGCAACTAAATAGCCCCTTATGACCTCTTTTTAACTCTTAAAACTAGTAGATTTATACCCCAAAAGAGCCTTAGTATAAAGGCTTTAGGTTCTAAATCTTTTCTTCAAACTTACTATTTTTTCTCAAGTATTTTTTGCTCTCAATTCAATGCAATTTTCAGCTGGTTGTTGTGTGTTAAATGAGGGTATTCAATGCCCTATTTATGGCTGAAATTGAAGGCCAAAAGGTGGAGTATGGACTTGTACAAAAGTGCAAGCCCACACCCCTACACTTGAGTTTTTTTTTTTTTGCTATTTTCAGCATGGTACAGCAGCTATAGAGGTCTATTTTCAGCAACTAAACAGTCCCAAAAAGCTGAAAATACACAAGTAGGGTCCTCTAAAAGGACACCCATTACTCATTGTACTAACTAGAAGGTCTAGGACCAAAATAGCCACCCTAAATCAGCCCCCAAACTAATTAAAACTAAACTAGAGAGCAACCAAATTCTAACTAAACTATAACAATCTCATTTGGACTTTATAAAGTCCAACTATCAATCCATTTCAAACCAACAAGCCAAACTAAGATACAAATCTAGACAAAGTCCCAAACCTTAATTTATAGACTAAACCAAAACAAACTCAATCCAAAATAAGGACAAATGAACTAAACTAGTGTTTTGATTTATTAACATGGAAATTCCAAGACAAGACAAACTAAACATTGATTTAATTGCTTTATAATCTGCACAACATTTTCATGACTAAACCAAACTATTTTTACCACTAAACGTAAACTAGACTATACATGAAAAGAAAGAAAAATGGATTAAGATTTTTATCTAACCGAATTAATAAATCTCAGCCATCAAAGCATCGCCACTGGCTCGAAACCTCGCTCGCTGCATCACTAACCAAACTGTTACAGCTGCTCGCCTCTAATGTCTCGCTTATGTGCTGCTGAAACTGGCCCCCTAACCCCACAACTTAAACTCGTAATCAGCCATAACTTACAAACGCCAAACTAAAACATCATCCCAGCTTCGGATCAAACATCACCACCTCGCTACCTAAACACTCCTACAACAGCCCCAAACTCGTTACCCTGCTGCCTGTGCAAACGTCGTCTCAACTTCCTCGTGTCACCACCAATAAATAGAATCAGCCCCTCGTCCTCACACACAATAGTCATAGAAACTGCATGCACCATCACTGCCTTACCCGACATCACCACTACACACTCAAAACAACAACACCACTGCCCCCCTGAATCATATCCCCACAGGTCCAATACAGCCATCACACTATCACCATAACAGATGCAAAACAGCCCCTCCACGCTCACCAAAAGCCATAACAGAAATAGAAAAAAGGAAAAAAAATAAGAAGACGAAAGCAAAGAAAAATAGAAAAAAAAAACAGAGAAACGGGTAGGGAGAGAAGGGATTTCGGGACGGGGTATTGGGAGATGAGGATGCGAGGGCGAATGGGAGAGTGGAGAGGAAGACAAAGGACCAAAAAAGTCACCGAAAAAATCAAAGGGTGGTCGGATATAAGCTTTGACCGAAACTTTGACTCTCGATCTACCCCAAACGGTTCACTTTTTGAAGAAACAAATAGCGGAAATGGAAAGAGGGGGTTGTTAACTTTCAAGTGGTATATTTTTATATTTTTGCGGCAGAGCGGCGGTAGACGGTAGAGCTCCGGTGGAGCAGTGGAGGAGATTTCACGGCGGGGGAGGGAGAAATTTTGCTAGAGTTTCCCCAAGCCAAGAGGCTTAGGGTGTGAAGTGAGCAAATGAAGTGTGTTTTGAGCATTATATACTTAAAGGATAGGGAAATGAGGACCATTGGATTAGAATGGATCTAAGGGTTGAGATCAATCCGAATTTGGACGGGCCAAGAGAGGGTAGGCTGATTGGATTAAGCAATTGAACTACTTATTTTGTACATATGGCCACTAAAAGGTCTATGCTTATTAAAAACCAACACAATTAACTACAATCAAAACCACATAAATCTACAATACTATCAAAATTAAAACATAGAATCACAATTAAACATATAATAAGTAATTTTTGTTAATTTTTAAATTTTACATCCTAATTAAAGACAAACTTAGTCAAAATTAGGTGATAACAGTCGTGAAGCTCTTCTATAATGCAGCAATCACTTACAATCGCACTGTATTTGATTCTTATATGCAGCAAATACATGACCACGATGCAAAGGCTGCAAAGTACTTGAAGGAAGAACGGCCTGAAAGATGGGCACGTTCCTACCATACCAACAGAAGGTACAATATGCTTACCACAAATAATATAGAGTGCATGAATACTATTCTCTCGAAGGCCAGGAAGCTGCCTATATTGGGATTGATAGATTACATCCAAAACAAGCTCCAAAGTTTGTTTTATGATAGGAGAAATGATGCACGAGCCATATTTCATGACCTCACACATTGGGCCGAAGAAGAGCTCACCAACATGATTCCTACTGCCTTTAGGCTGATAGTAAGTAGCTCTTGTTCAACAAAACGGATGACTATTAGTTCTGCAAACAAACGCTCATGTAACACTTCACTTTTTTGTTTACTTGATATTATCTTTTGCTTGCAGGTAAATCCAAACAATGAAACAAGTTTTACCGTCAAAGGTGGAAAAGATGAATTCACTGTAGATTTAAAAGAGAGGTCCTGCAGCTGCTTACAGTTTCAGACGGACGAAACACCATGCATCCACGCCATTGCAGCAATAGAGAGAAGAAACTTGAACAAGTCGACTTACTGTGCACACTGGTTCAAGAGAAACACTTGGATGCAAACTTATCAGGGAGAAATTCTCCCAGTTGAAAGTGACAGCTCATGGGATGTTCTACAAAGTATAAAGAAATTCATTGTACACCCACCGAATACAAAAATTCAGCTCTATAGGAGACAAACAAAAAGATATGTTTCTAGAGCAGAATTCTTCAAGAGTAGGATCATATGCTCGAGATGCAAAAGAATTGGTCACAATAGAACAAGTTGGCTCCACACTCCGGTCCAACATCCACATGCAAGAAGATACAGAAACAGAGCTGGAGCTGTGGCATGAATATGTTATTTTCTTATGATATTGCATTAAATTTGTCAACAAATACTTTTTGTTTTGCTGTAAGCACAATTATTTCTCATTTTCGTTAAAGTTACGTGAACACATTCAATCCACAAAACTTGCAAAATAAGAATAGGTTTCCCACTCATTCTCGCTGCAGTTCAAATGCCTTAAAGTGTTGACAGATAGGCAACAGTTATCCCAAACTCAACTTGGACTAGATTAACTGCCCCAAAGTGTTGTCCGGATGGCAGCAGTTTATATTTAACTCATCAAAACCTTCTCCAACAGATCCCATGAACTGATGCCGGTGCAACACTTTACCACTGTGTTTAGATACAAGTGTTGGCAAATGGGCAATAGTTGACCCCAAATCCTTACCAATAGTCCATACCCAATTCGCATTGACTTGCTGCCTAGGCAAC
The DNA here is from genome assembly GCA_037355625.1 of Petunia x hybrida. NCBI lineage: Eukaryota > Viridiplantae > Streptophyta > Magnoliopsida > Solanales > Solanaceae > Petunia > Petunia x hybrida. The sequence continues at coordinate 1,631,978 of JBBBVM010000045.1, forward strand.
ACTTGGCCTACATCCCCCACAAACTACATCCCTTAACAGGAGGCCTAAGAAGCAGCACTTGACCTATACCCCTCAAAAACTAGATCTTTTAACATGCAGCAGCACTTGGCATCGACCCCTACCCAAAATCCCAAAGCTAATACACTTGAAATGCTACTGCCTAGGCAACACTTCACCCCCAATCTCTCACAAAATTCACCAAGTGAAATACCCTATAAATGTTGCAGTGTGTTTAGATACAAGTGTTGGCAAATGGGCAACAGTTGACCCCAAATATTTACCAACACCCCATACCCAATTCCATTGAGTTGATGCCTAATCAACACTTGGCCTACATCCCTCACAAACTAAATCCCTTAACTAGATGCCTGACAAGCAGCACTTGACCTACACCCCTCACAAACTAGAACCTTTAACAGGCAGCACTTGGCATCCACCCCATATCCAAATTTCCAAAGCTAATACACTTGAAATGATGCTGCATAGGCAGCACTTCACCCCTCCCCCCTTTCACCCTTTACCAAATTCCACAATCTACTTGTATTGAGTTATTTCTTTCACAACATCATAAGCTCACAAAAATACAAACACACACTCAAAACACAAGGCACGACGCACATAAAACACTAATAAGAAAATGTATATTCAATACTAAACACAATCAATTCTATAAATCCCAAAACATTCATATTTCAGTACACAAATGATTTTTCCAGTCGCATCAACTAAAAGAGAAGCACTCAAGCACTCATATTAAAAATTTGATCATCATCATTACATTTATGCAACAGAGAAGGGCTTTCCAAGTACTCTTTCACAAATTAGAGAATTATGCTCACGGTAATCATAGCCTATCTTCTCAGGAGGAGTATCATATCCACCATTTGACTTGGACCTTGCATGACTCCACAGATTCGTAGCCCAGTCAAAACGGTAATCTTTCAACTGCGTACACTTCATCTTCGAAACATCCTTCCCATACATTATTGACTCAGCAAACTTAAGAACAAAAGCACCACACTCATACCTGCACAAAAATATAACATAGGGCTAAATAGAAAGGAAAATCATCAAGAAACTACTAAAAAACTTCCACTGAACGATGTTTATGGGTTGCTCTGCTTTGGGCATTTGACCCAATCATACTTCAGCGGTGCATACAACAACCCATAGGATGCTCGATACCTATGGAAGTCAAAAAACACAAGCAATGAGACAATCATCCGATCATAACAGTCCACATGCGCCTTGACAAATTTATTATCTTTATCATAGACCGAGTCATAGATATCAATTTTGTGCTCATCGATGTGGAAAACACCAAGAAAATAATGGGTGATTTCAGCACCGCCTTCTTCACCTAAGCGCATCGGGGAAAAAGACTCTATCAACTGTCCTTCCCTCCAAAAATACCGCACCTTTCCTTCCCTCCAAAAATGGCATCTATAAACAGCTCATAATTTGGATTAGCCGTCCAATAATAATTACCATGCCTCTCCTCGAATGTTCGACAACATTGCATAAACCAACGATCAAAAAGAAGGGTGGTGTTGGCATATTTCAGTTGGCCTTCAAAAGAATGGTAAAAACACCGCTTCCTAAGATAGTACAACCCCTCATTCACATGCTGCAACACAAAGACCATGACAATAATAATTAATATAAACATAGACAGGAAAAATAAAAATACATAAAAAAAATGCAATAAAAGTTATGAACATCATCATTGAAGGGATACTTCACGCTGCAGATTTGAAGAAACCAAAATTGTTTAGTGACACGAACACCACCCAAACGATAAACCTCAACAAGGACGTCCAGCTCATCCAGTTCGTATACATTTAATTTTTTGCATTCTCCACAATAACTATCAACCTCCTAATAAGATTTAACAGCAAAAACTACAAATTTTCAGTACAACAAAATCTTCACATGAGAGGGGAAAAAGACAAGAAAGGAAAGGAATTAAAAAAACTCATAGTGCTGCATTAAACTCCTTAACAGAAAGCCCCTTTGGGTTAATAAACTGTTTGAAATTTGACATATACGGGAGCACACGTGCGTAATGGAACGGGCATCACATTCAGTCACTCTTTGCCTTACAATGATTTACATCATAGCCCTGATAGGGAGATAACGGGGCCCAGCTAGGCTTAAGCTTTCTCTTGCCTCTTGCATCATCATTCAAAGCAACTAGAGCCTCCGCGCCTTCCTCTTTCTTGTCTTTCCCACTTTGAATGAAGCAATTGGAAGCTCATAATCAAGAGACTCTTCAACAATCTATGAAAACAATTACACAAACAAAAATTAGAAATAAACACGAAAGCCAACATATACAACTACACAGAGAAAAACACAACCATCCTAACAAATAGGCCAACTATTGACAGAGAGGCAACATTTGACATAGGTTTATCCAACGATATACAACTTTGAGGTCTTAAACTGCTGCCGGGAAGACAACATCTTACTCTGACTTCGCTAATGAGGATTTCACTTGAAATCATAGCAAAATAACAAAACACTTTCCCTTTACCTCCTCCCCCAATAGCTACTGAATTACTTACAGCTAGCCACCACTTCCAGTTGTATCTTCTTCTTTTTTAATTAAAGAAAAAGGACAGATCTTAAAAACTATACCATGAAAAAAGAATACTACTTGTTGCACTTGCTGAATATTAAAAGTATGCAAGACTTATGTTGAACCCTCCCAAAAAAATAAATGCATAACAAATATGCATCGGGATTTGATTTCAACAAAATGGGACTCCAAAGGATTTTCTTGGGAGTCGTCACCTAATTTAAGGATTATTAGTAACCTAAGTTAATTAAAGAGTGCAATTTATTCTTTATTTAAAAGAAATTAAATTCAGAGATTCTAGGTAAGTGGTTCTATTAAATTCGAAAGAAGGTCCCTTGCGGGAGCACTTTCGAAAATCCGCTAAATGCGGTTAATCCAGCGGTTTTCACGAATTTGTTAAGGATAATAAGTATATAAAATTAATTTTAAATAAGGATAATAGAAATAATAAAATAAGATAAGATTTTAGTTATGCCGATACTTATATAGATAAATGACCAAATTTAAGATCAAATAAATGGATAATTAAATAATGATCAATTGGTTAATTAATTAAAAAAATAAAGGTTAAATGAAGTTAGATAAATAAATAAACAAACTAGATAAATAATTGGATAATAATAAAGAATTAATTAATTGATTGAATAAATAGATAAGCAAATGAATAACTTAATTAAATAAATGAATACTTATCAATTTTAATTAAATAAAGGAGTAAATGAATAATAATTGATTAATTAATTAAATAAATGAATAAATATTTAATTGATTAAATAAATTATTAATTAAAATTAAATAAATTAGATTAGGTAAATAAATAAATAAATAAAGGATCAAAATTTAATTGATTAACTAAATAAATGAATTAGATTAGATAAATAAATAATTGAATATTTAATATAATAAATAAAGAAGCAATTCAAATGCGAATTATGACGAGGGTACGATTTTTTTAGTCGAATTTGATTGTGCACTCATTAATTGACAAATGATTCTAAACATCCATAAATTAATTGGAGATTCGAAAAGAAATGATATAAAGCATTCATATAAAACAATTTAAGTGATTTATAATAGTTATTCACAATTCAAATATCATTTCTATCCTACAATGCTATTAATCCAGTCTATGGAGAAATCCTATACGACATGCATTTTCTAAGGGAGCGGGGAAGGATGGAGTTTTGAAGATAAAACCCGGAAGCGCAAACTCAATCATTGAGCCTTGGTCTTTGTGATTTTTATTTTTTCTTTCTTTTACATTTTCGGGGATATCAAGTCCCAAAAATGCGGAGCAGATCAAATAACTTCTAATGCATGTAGCCATCCCATTTGTGAGTTTAGCAACTCGATCCCGAGGGTTTATGCAATGAGAAATAAAGATTAGCACTTGTCCAATCATGTTTTCACAAATTGAGTGAGAGAATCAAATTAAACAATCAGTCGAGCAAATTAAGTAAAAAAAAAAAATGGAAACTCAAAATGTTTACATAACTCTCCAGGAAGCGAAACAAAATAGTTGATTTGATATATAGCCCAGACATATTAACAAAAGTCAATTGAGTAACCACTATTTAATTCTTTACTTGCCAACTGAATATCTTAACATATCCAACCCAAACTTGGAGCATAGAGCAAACTTAGCACACTACGACAGAACCATAATATTTAATCGGACACACAAGTATTTTGCTACAAAAGTTCAACTAATTTAACCACATTCATAATCAAAGACCAATTGCAGCATGATACTTATCGAGTCAAAATCCATACATAATCGTCAAAATATTATTTGGATGAAAAAAAATAATTAAACTACCATTTGAAGTAGGCATCTTAACAACCTCCATGTACAAAGTGATGTCTAAGAACTAAATAATGCTAACATAAAGCTAAGGATTCTTATAAACAGAAAGGAGTATTTTCTAAAATAACTTCAACTATCAAACACAAAAGCCAATCTTTCTACTTAATAATGGTATAACCGCATTTCCATTTCAAGAAAAAGAAATACTACCAGGACTAGATTCAAGCATGATGTACACAGATTAAAAACCTCAGACCAATATTTTCTTTATACTGAAGCATATTCAGCTCGAGGTATATTAGACATAGAAAAAGAAATCTTATTCCATTGATGAAGGATACCACAAAAATATCACATGGAAGAAATGAAACTAACAAACTAAATTTCTACAAAATGGTAACTAAATAGAACCACGCAACGATGATTCACAAGGCAGAAGTCTCAAACTTTCAGATCTGAAGGACTTGCTCTATTGCTTCATTTGACAGATTGAACTTTCAAGAACTTTGACAGAAGCTAGATAATTTCAAACTCAAAAACTCAATTTTTATACACTACTCACTAAAAGCTAACCATAAGTTAATTAAGAAACTCTCATGGCTTTATCAATTTTAAACAGAGATGAACTCAAACCAACCATCACCTTTAGCATTATGGATAAAAGTGCGCTAACAGCTTAACCTCCAATACTAATAGAAATAGTAAGAATTAATGAAGTTATAGGCAAACTTTCAAATATGATGTCAAATTTCATTCAGTCCAGTTTAAGGCAACATCTCATAATTAAATGAGGAAACTTGTCATGTCTAAATAACCCTTCAAAAATGTGACTATTAATCATCAAGGAACAAGCTTACAGATTCAAACAAAATTAGCTAGTTCTAAATTAATTTATCTTAATCTATTCTTAATTTTGAAAGAACAAGAACAAGTAAAAGCTTTAACTTCACTAGCAAGTAGAGGTGTCTACACAAAGAAACTAGATTTCAAAAGAAGAGGGTGATTCAAATGTTTCAGCACTAAGCATAAACTTCAGACGAACAAATTACTGTTAATGCTCTACTTCCAACTAAACTGAGCTAGCTAGACAACCACTTACACTTAACTACAAATTTTATATTACCTGCAGACTACCAAGACACCCTCCAAAACTATAGACCAAGTCTTATACCTGCAGCACTCCCTCACACTCTCACACTTCAAGCAGCCAGTAAACAAACTTCCAGAGAACACCAGCAAGCCAACGGAACTACTCTTCACCCCTAGAACCTTGTACTAACAGCTTGCTTGCATACTGAAACACACACCTGCTAAACTTCCTCACATATCAACAGACCACCCCTGCTACCTGAACAGCCTTTCCTGACCTTCTAAAACAACCTGCAAGCTCCCAAACTCCTCTACAACCTCCTAACACCTGAGCAAACAAGACAATCAAGTGCTCACCCCTGATTCTTGTTAACTTCTGACTACTCCCTCACTGCCTGAACCAAAACACCAACAACACCCTAAACAACTTCTAAAATCTGCAAAAGAACCAACCCCTCAACTATTCCTCCTTTGAACAGAACCAAAACAGGAAAGCATGCCTCTAAGCAAACCAGAACCCCAAGCTCTCATTCATCTCTCAACAACCAGAAACAAAACTCCAAACATACTGGCAGACCATGGCTAAACACACACATGCATATAGGCACCACCAGGCAGACCAAAGCCACTTCATATGCCTGAAAACAACCCAGGCCAGACCTCATTAACCTGCATATCTCACAGACTACTACAAACCAGACCTATCCCATCTACATTACCATAACAGACCACCCCTTTGTCTAATGAATCAACAGCAAAACTCCAAACCAATGACAGTAAAAAAAAACTTCATTTTTACTATTTCTTATTTCCTACAGTTATCATTAAGAAATCAAAGATTAGATCTTTAGAAGTGAAACAGTTGTAAGACTTAAGCAAACACTAGAAAACAGATTCAAAGAATTAAATTTCCTTATTCCTAATGTTTCAAATGTTTTTTTTATCATATCAGTTTCCATTTACTTTCTATAAACAGAGATAAGGTTATCATTTTAAAACTTCATAACATAAACAGAATACTGATTAGATTTCATGGAAGACAAACATCATTCAACAACTACACTTGGACAGCCAAACAACTAAAGATCATATTTTCATACTTAAGCACAGAATCAGACATATAAATAAAAAAAAAATGAAAGAGTAAGAATTTTACCTCTTGATGAGCAGTGAATAGGGTGAGGATTCGAAAATAAACGCGACTCGACTAAGCGACTCAAACGGTGAAGAAGCGATACGACTAATCGAACTTTAACCTTGTCTTAAATTTCTGAATAAAAATGAAACTATAGGTATTTTCCTTAAAAACGAACAGAGAGTATATTTTGGTAAAAATGCTGCCGTTTTTTGCATTTCAAATTTTCTGAACCCCTAAAAAAAATGAGAAAGGCTTACTTATATAGTAGTAGGCTAGGGTTTCGGATTTTTGACTCCAAAATTTTAATCCATGCCCAAATTCGTATATTCCTTGTAAAACAAGGGTGAATTTGGTCAAATCCCTTAAGGATTGTACCGAATTCATCCTTGTCATCAAGGATATTTCCGTTGGATGCAATCTACGGCTCAGATTAGATCAAACTTTTGAAACAACGGATAGGATGATGTGTTCGTTGTACTGGGGAGAGAAAATGGAATCAAATTGTACAAATTTTGGACTGTTTTGGAGAGAATCCGAGGGGAAAAGCAAACGGGTCGCGGGTTAGGGATCGGGCAAACGGGTCGCGAAGGGAGAATGGGAAGGGGATTGAGCTGATGGGCTTTTCTGAGAATTGAGGTGAATATGTTTTGTGTGTGTAATGTATATATTGCTTTGCACGAGTAGGCCTGAATTTAGGACTTAGAACTATTTTAGCCTTCTTTTGAAATTAGTTAATTTACTTTAATTTAATTTATTTAATTAATCTCAATTCAAATAATTTTAATTATCTAATTCTAATTTTAATTTTATTTTAATAATTGATTCTCATTTAAATAATTTAGCCGTTAGTTATATCTCGGGACGAAATTGGGTGTCAACAGCTTCCGCTCTTTACCCGGAAAAAGAGGAAAGAGTTTTCAGGGTAAAGAAGTTGACGAGAACCCAATTTTGTCACGACAAAGCCAAGTAATTCGATTCCAATGATCAAAATGTGAGGCTTATGGATATGGCCGAACTCCGGTTTTCGAGTTGCCTACATATCTCGGGCTGAAAGAGAATCAGGCCATATGTTGTTCAACGACACTTGTTGACACCCAATTTTGTCCCGATTTTTTTTCAAAATTAATAAATTATGGCAATATTTATAATTGAGAATAATTTTTTGAAAATTAAATATAATTGGTTAATTTCTGATTAAAATGGTCAAATTTTGCAATGCATAGCCTAATTTCCACCATACCCGTGCAATCATCCGATTATCTCATTTAAATCCTAAATTGGGGTCAAAATCAATCTCTCATTTAAATTCCAGCTTATTTATGCAAAGCCCATATCACACCCCACACAAAAAAGCCCCAACCCACCATTTACCAATCTTCCCTTCATCATATAAAAACCCTACACACAAAAAATAAAACCGGACACACCCATTTGGCATAACATCAGCCGCGGCTACATCCCACCTATCCCTATCACTATCTCCCTCATTCCACACTTCATCTCCCTCACCCCTCTCATTTTCTTCAGCCACACACCCCAAACCCCCTAAAATCCGATACCCACTGCACACGCGAGCAGAAACAGTGAGGGACACCATCGCCGGCGACCTTTTCTGTTTTGTTTATTTCAGTGATTAACTCAGGTTTCCTCTGTTTCTTTCGTCTTCTGCTGCATCTGAATATGTAAAAGGGAGCGGGGTTGCAGCGATGTCCCCAGTGAACAGTCGCTCCTCCGCTCTCGATTTTGGTATTGCAATTTTTTTTGATCGACTGTGCTGTTGTTTTTGTTTGCCGGAGATCTCACCGGCGATGGCTCATTACTTAGGTCCGAGTTTTCTGTTGTCCCTATTCCTATGGTTGAATCGAAATAGAAAAGGGAGTGGGGAGTGGTAGCGACGCCACCAATCGGCGTTGCTCCTCCTCCGTTAGACTGTCGTTCCTTGCCTTTCATTGTTGGGTTATCTCGTTTGTTCCTGCTACTGGTTTTGCTGGGGGTGTATTGTGTGTTTGTTCCTTTGCCGGTGACTTTTCTATTACGAAACATCGACGGGGTTCACACTAATCCTTCTGGTTCGATTTTGATGGTGCTGGTTGATTGAGGATTTATTTCTAGTGTTTGTGGAAATTGATCACTGAAACTGGGTGGACCCATTGGTCTTGAATTTTGTTAATCATGTTATTAGGCTTGCCTATGCAGCTGGATCCGTTTATTTCATTTGGAATACTGGAACATTGTTGATATAATTATCCTTGCTCTAACCGGTCCTTTGTTGAAAGGAGTTAATTTGGCAGTTTAATCGTGTAATTGACAGTGGATCACTTTCCTAGCTTGCTAAAATCTGAACAGTACTATGCTAAAATGGCCGATGAAAATACACATGCACGTATTGAGGCCGACACAAGGAATTGACGGATAATGAATTGACGGATTTTGAACATGATACTACGTTTGAGCCGTCCCGTTCCCGTGTCCCTAAAGCAAAAGGCGATGATGAATGCATTTTAATGCTAAGCAAGTTGAATAGAGTAGTGGGTTTGGTGCTTTGGCACGGCAACACGGCCCGGGCTCCGTGTTTGCAACCGTACCAAATTCCGAGCCTCTATTCGACGCGCCATACAAACCTGAGCCTAAATTTTGCAAAAACAAAACCCCTTTATTATTATTATATATTCTATTATTATTATTTATTATATATTCTATTATTATTATTATTATTATATATTTTATTATTATTATATAATTTATTATTATTATTGTTATTACTACTTTATTACTTTATATTTGTTATTTTATTTCTTTTGCACTTTGACTATCGTACTAATTCAATTTTACTTGTTTGTTTTGCGAGGTACATTCTTGCACGAATAATTTATGGACGAGTTTGGCTAACTCACGAACAGGAATAATCCATTGCATTGAAGGCATTTGGAGATTGAATTCGGACCCGAGCATTCAGAAATAAGACTTAGGAATTTTAGAAAAAATCAAGACTCCCGCGAGTTGATCAATTTACCGGTTCTATCTTTAACTTTGCCTTCCTTAGATATTTATGTAAATAAAATGTGTGAATTATTTTATTTGATAATAATATTTGATTGCTTGGTTATATTGCTTTACTTTATGTGCATTATCCTTTTTATTTTTGAAGTCGTTATTTAATTTATTGCAAACTGGGGCAAATTAGCAAAATGCGTGCAAAAATTAAAATATTTTTCATAAACAAGTTTTATTTCAATTAATTATTTTAGATAATTTTTTTTTAGAAAAGCATATTTTGCAAATATTTGGAAACCTGTCGGATTAACCGTATTTTACGGAATTTCGGAAGTGCCTTAAAAACCTTCTTCCGAAATTAATAAAACCTCTTACTTTTAGAATCTCTGGAAGAAAGACCGTCTTTTTATAAAAACGGAGTTTTGCACGCATTTGTTAATTTGGTTCCCTGTTTTCCTTAAATTGGATGGCGACTCCAAAAACTCCAAAAGAGTTAGCTCATCCTGTCGATATTCCGGAATTTATCCTTTTCGGGGGGTAATTTTTGGGGTTCAACAACACTTAGACACGAAGACTCGCACGATTGACAGAAAAGGACGCACGAATAGGAACTGACGTCCTAATCCGAAACAAAAGATTAGGATAGAATTTGCTTGTTCGAGTGCGATTCTTCAGATCCTCGTTGACGAGTCTAGCTCATATCAATGATTACCCCAGTTCACTGCTAAGAAAAAGTTCCACGTTATGCTCCAAGTGCTGCTGCGGTGCTGCTAAAGTCCTGTAATAAACTCGACAAACAATAAGCGAGCAACTGCTAGTAAATTTTGATAATCAAAGTAAGAAATGATCAAATATTGATGATACAAATTTGCAAGTGCGGGTTGCGATATCATTGATAAGTTGCCTTCCATCAACTGGCGAGGCAATAAAGCAAGTGCGAAGGCATAATGCAAAGCATTTTCAACAATCTTGACAAATCAACTGGCAAGCCAGTCGGGCATGAAGCAAGGAGGGTCTTGGGGTTGATTGTCAAACAAATCAGCTGGCGAACCGGTCCGGCACGAAGCAAGGAGGGTCTCGGGACTGACCTGTTAACTTGAAAAGTAAAACAAGACGTAATACAAAGCAAATGCGAAGGCATAATTTAAAGCAAGTGCAAAGCAATTTGAACAATTTTGACAAATCAACTGGCAAGCCGGTCGGGCATGAAGCAAGGAGGGTCTTGGGGTTGATTGTCGAACAAATCAGCTGGCGAACCGGTCCGACACGAAGCAAGGAGGGTCTCGGGACTGACCTGTTAACCTGCTAAGCTAAAAGTAAAGCGGTACATAATATAAAGCAAGTGAAAAGTCATAAATTGAAAGCAAGTGCAAGGCAATTTGAACATCTTGACAAATCAACTGGCAAGCCGGTCGGGCACGCAGCAAGGAGGAATTGATTGTCTACAAATCAGCTGGCGAACCGGTCCGGCACGAAGCAAGGATGGTCTCGGGGCTGACCTGTTAACCTGCTAAGGTAAAAGTAAAGCGGTTCATAACATAAAGCAAGTGCGAAGGCATAATTGAAAGCAAGTGCAAGGCAATTTGAACATCTTGACAAATCAACTGGCAAGCCGGTCGGGCACGCAGCAAGGAGGGTCTTGGAATTGATTGTCTACAAATCAGCTGGCGAACCGGTCCGGCACGAAGCAAGGAGGGTCTCAGGACTGACCTGTTAACCTGAAAAGTAAAACAAGACATCAATTTTAAAGCAAGTGCGACGACATAATTTAAAGCAAGTGCAAAGAAAAGCAATGCGGGAATGTAGAGCAATGCAAGAGCCATTTGGCGAATCAATAGGCGAGATAGTCCAACAAAGCGGATCCTCGTAGCCGATGGTCAACCTGGAAGAATAAAGCAAGGCATAAATTTTAAAGCAAGTGCGAAGACATAATTCAAAACAAGTTCAGAGGAAAGTAGTGCAGAAATGTAGTCGGTGCGATAGCCATTGATAAATCAATTGGTGAGACAATCCGGCAAGGATGGCCTTGTGCGGATTATAACCTGAAACAAAACGATGCCCTATTTGGCTTAGTTTTGAAAACGCAAAACAAGCCTCGGCTTTGTCGCCTATTAGGAATTAAAGTCATAGGCATAGAAATGCCGCCTGTTCGACAATAACTCATGACAAAGCATAATGCTTTAAGTCAGGAAAAGGCAATGCGACGCAATCTGTAAGGCAACTTTGGATGAGCGTTCAATAAATTATTCATCCATAGTGCAAATGATCCTCTCATTGCAAGCTTTCATGTTCCTGCTCTCAAAGAAAATTTTGTTAGTTTTGGGGAGGGGTGTTTGATTTGTGCTGATTCATCTTGAACTTGCGGCCGCTGCTCCCTCGTTCTTCTTTGGACTTGGGCTAGCAGATTATACTCAGAGACTTGACTTATGAACTCAATATTCAAGATAGAGGCAAAGTAAAGTAATTTGATAAAATATTAAACAAATAATCATTGATATGCAACCGAAGTTATAATGCATTTAAAAATTTCTGCTTTAACTCAAACTCATGACATATCTTGAAACAAACTGAACGTCCTTTGTCTTTGCGACTTGTGCTAATCTTGAATACTTTAAAACTCTGCCACTTCATCCTTTGATAAGTAATACCAATTTTCCAAAAATCTGCCCCAGTTATAATCTTTATGCTTTCGAACTCTTTTTGCAAAATTTGCCCCAGTTTCCATCTTCCATATCTTCAAATTATCTTTGCAAAAATTGCCCCAGTTGCTATCTTTCAAATATTCAAATTATCTTTGCAAAATTGCCCCAGTTGCTATCTTTCAAATCTTCAAATTATCTGGAAAAATTGCCCCAGTTGCTTGCCTTAGGGGAGACTTAATATTATAGAGTCGAGCCCGTTAAGAGCGCCTACGTATCCCTCCACGGGAATCAGACTGTGCGTAGTTCTGCTTACATAAAGATTTTTTGGGGAAAATATGGCAATCTAAGTATGAAACCGTATCCGAATTGGAAAACCTACACATCCGCCCAGATGCATAGTTCGGAATTACATCATAGAAGATAAACAAGCCTAAAGTGTTACAATATTTTGACCGAATCCGATGGGGATTGCCTACTTATCCTGTTGCCATTACAGGAATCAGGTCAGAAGTAGTTCAAAAATACATAAAAGAGGAAATAGGGGATTCCTGTGCTAGTGCAACCGAACTCTATATGAGTTGCCTACGTATCCCGCCTCGGGAATCAGGTTACGCGTAGTTCGCATTACATCAAATATTACATTCGAACTAATACTAACTTGTGATTGCTTTAGATATAGTATCTCTTGACAACATCTACGTTGATTACCTTTGGCCAAACTTGATCATAAATATCTGCCAGGATTAGTGTTCTTCCACATAATGACATTGCCAACTTGGCGCAAATTTTCCCGTTGCTTCTTCTTAGTTAGGAAAGAGATTCTTCAACACCAATTGCCCTGGTTTGAAGTAAACTATTCAAATCTTCTCTTTGCGCATTCAACATCTTCCAACTTATCTTCTTGAATAGTTTCTCAAATAAAGGTCTTCCATTTGTATAGATAAAACGCTTCGGCTCCAATTGCCGGCAAATAAAGCTGCCCCAATTTGAAGTTCTAATGGTAATGTAATGTCCAAAGAGTGCAAGAAGTAACTTTCCAGTGCATCATCCTTAAACTGTTCAGTTGTTTCGTTATAGGTCACAAGCCAAGTTTGAGCAGGTTTTGTTATTTTTAATTTGAAACAATAGTAAGTATATTAATCAAAAGCAAATAATAAAGCTCATGAATGATTAAAGTACAACAAAATAATAAGGTAGGAATGCAGTGCATTTGTTTATTCAAAACCTAATTTAGGAAGGCATACAACATATAAGTAAACATGCAGGATTTAAAAGAGTTATTTGAAAGATATAGACATAAACATAAGCAAAGTGCAAAACACAGTTCAGGGCCTCAAGCTGACTGTGATGCCAAAACAAAAATAACGAGTTCATTCATCAAGTCTCTTTTGGACCACAAGTGGTCCAATTAGCCATCACATCACTTGGTTCAGCATTCTGCACATGTGGCTCTTTCTCAAAATCTTCAATAGTTGCACTGCATTTCAATCCATCATTCAAGAATAGGCTGCCAGCACCTTCAATCAAATTCTGCATGGCCATTTCTGGTGCTTGGATAAATGACTAGTTCAATGGTAAAAGAGACTGTGGTATGACACTAGTCGGCTTCTTCTCAGACTCAGCCTTTTCCATCTTTCCTTCAGCGGGATTGCCACCTAGGCCAAAAGTTCCCTCATTCTTTGGCAACAGAGTTAATGCTTGCTTAGGTACCTTAGAAGCAATATTATCAACCTTTACATCATAAATAGAGACTATGGTGCCCTTCAGATTTGGCTCTTCCTCACGAGAAATCATAATAACTGCATTGTTACCATGATTGGGAAGAGGATTATCATGCACATTTGGCTGAGTGCCGGTGAGTTGAATGGTGCCTGCTTTGATTAGACCCTCGACCTTGTCTTTGAAAGTATAACATCTCTCAATATCATGGCCGGCTGCTCCTGAGTGATAAGCACAGTGCTTATTTGCATCATACCAATTTGGACGAGGGTTTGGGGTGTTATCAGGGATAGGCTGCACAACTCCTGCATTCCTTAATCTCTCAAAAAGCTGGACATATGACTCGGCTAGAGGAGTATAGGTTTTGGTTGCTCTCCTTTCGTAATTCTGATTAAATCCTTGCACATTGGGACGAACAGGAGGACGAGGCTGGTAATTCTGGGGTGCTTGAAAATTTGGCTGACGAGGGTATTGATTAGGTGCATGTGCTCTAGGTTGGTAGTAATTTGCTTGTGCATTGTAAACCGGATAAGGAACAGGTGGCATCTGCTAGTGAGTGGGGTAATTTGGGTAATATGGGCTTTGGTAGGTGGCAAAAGCAGACGAATTGTCAAAATTCAACTTTACAGCCGGTCGACGCTCGATGTCCCCCACAACAGCTCCCACTTCCTCTTTCTTCTTTTTGTTAAAGCCATTACCAGACCCAGACTGGATTGCCTTACCTGTAGCTTGCAAAGCGGCCAAATTTGTGATCCTACCAGATTTCAAATCAGCTTCATACATCTCCCCCGTTTTCACTAGATTGGCAAAAGTAGAATTAGTCATGGATGCCATTCGATCATAGTAAAATTCATCCAATGTCTCGATGAAATGTCCCACAAACTCTTCCTCACTCATGGGAGGCTTAACTTTGGCAGCCTCACTCCTCCAACGTACCGCGTATTCCCTAAAAGTCTCGGTCGTCTTCTTCTTAAACCTTGCAATAGCCAACCGATCTAATGGTATTTCAGCATAGAAACCAAAACGCTCCATGAAGTCGTGAGCCATACTCCTCCAATTAATCTATTTTGAGGGATCCTGCTCAAAGTACCAGTCTAAAGCTTCGCTTTCAAGACTGTGAATGAATAATTTCATACGGAGCTCTTCATTCTTCCCCACTCCCAAGGTTTCACAGTACCTTCTCAAATGGGCTCGGGGGTTGCCTTTGCCATCAAACTTAAAAAACTTTAGTACTTTGTACCCTTCTGGGTATTTAATCCCAGGATGAACACACAAGTCTTCATATTCTAGACTTTCCTTGTCCTTGCCTTTTGATGCTTTGCTAAGAGCACTCATCACCCAACCTTGTACCTTTTTCTCCAAATCTTCACCCTCATCGACTGCTTTTTCGGCTCTTCTAACACCATTTTGAAACTTCACATAAGGAGGATTGGTGCAATCATCAATTTGCACAATAGGAACATCTTGCCCACCAGATACCGCCACTTGGACTAATGGTGCGGATGGATTTTCAGTATAATCTTGCGGGATGGGTTCATTTTGGTATGTGGAGGTTTGGTATGGATATGGAGTGTTTGTCTGATAATAAGTATTGGCAGGGTGCGGGGTGTATGATGGGTGTTGTTGATGTGATGCGTAGATGGGTGGTCGGTTGATTATTTGGCTAGATTGAGCGTTATTTGGAGGTGGAGCTTGGACAAGTGGCAAGTTGCTTTGGTGGACTGGTGCTTTTAGAGAATTGTGGGTGTTCAAAGGTGTGTTCATATGGCGACCCCATCAATTGAGTTCAGAGATTGCCCCATTTGACCCAGAGAGTGAGATGCATCGGGTCCACGCAGCGGCGTGTTTTTAGGAGTTTGCCCTCTTACCGCAGCCAGTTCATCTTTTAGCATCTGTAGTTCCTTAGCCATTTCAAGAATCAGTTCGTCTTGAGCAATAATGACATTTCCTCTTGATGATTCAGGAGTTGCAAGATTTTTCTCGGTATTGCGAGGTTCATCATCTATTCCAGTCATTGTCAGTTGTGGAAATGTGTACCAGTATGCAGATTGGTCCTTTATCCTTGTGTAATAGGAGTGATCAGCCAGCTTAAATTAGCACAAATCAAACCTCTGAATGGGGGATAAACAAAACAAAAGAAAAAGTTCAAAAGTAGCCATGTTAGTTTGCATGTCATTGGCAAAATTGCACACAAACCACGTAGCGCGCATCACGTAGCGCTTTGCATTTTTAAACAAGTTGACATGTTGCAAACACAAGTAGTTGAGCGTAAATGAAAATGCGAACGTTTCCTACCCTGTAAGGTGCCTCTTTGCCAGAGGTGGGCCTAAGACGCGCAAACAAGTGGTAACGAAAAATAGTTCATGCCAGTTTTGAGCAATTCAGATTTAGAGTAAGCGATAAATAATAGCAATAATTTATAACAATCAGCTCTCCGCCTCGACATTGTAATTCCATTATCCCAACTAACTTCCAAAAAGCTGGTGTCAACTCGAAATTTAACACAGCTCCTGCTCTCCACAACATCTGCACCAAATTTCTAAACCCAAATGCTTAAAACTTGAAACAAACCTCTATACCTTTTGCAAACATCAACGCTCCTCCAAGCGCAACTCCCAATTATTTCACAACATCCAGGGGTGAGATTTCCAACTGCCTTCACAATACCAGACTGCAAATCATGAAAGGCGCCAATTGACCTTTCAAAATAAAACCTCACTGGTCCTCGGCTTTAGACAATCCTCTCAGCTTCCTAGATTTTGCAAGGATCACAGACCTTGTTCATAGGGCTCCTCACTGGTCCTCGGCTTTAATCAAGCCTCTCAGTTTCCTAGGTAGCCAAGACCGCACAGGTTTTCAAGGAGGGACCCCATCGATCGTTTATAGACATAGGGGCTTCACTCTCCTAGTATGCGACAAGAATACTTCATTCCATAAGAATTTGCAGCTGGTTAGTCAACATGGGCCTGCACACACGCAAAGCCATTCACGAGAGGGACCCCACTGATCTTTTAAAGACACCAGGGGCTTCGCCTCTTAGATCTCACTACACCAGACCATCTCCAAAACACAAGCCAACCAAATCTGCCTAACTTTCCCCCGACTACAATTCTACCTTGTTCACAAAAATCTGCATTATGATCTCAATTTTGCTAAATTCTTCCATTTTCTGACCTAAAAGACAACATAGGAGACAAAATTCTAAATCTGATTTTGCTCAAAACATGGTTAGGACTGAGGATTCGTCATCACACAGCACATAATATGCATTGTCATTGGGTTTTTTTTTTTAAAAACCCGTTGACGTAAGGGCGGTTTCCTAACTATGGAGGCGGTATCAAGGACCGGGTCCGGACTAAGGTGTAAATGCATGCATGACCTAATCTCTTTCTAAGAGTGGGCTGACGGTTGAGGCTGACTCGACCTATGCGGGATAAACCTGGCCCCATAAACCAGTAAAACCGGCCATGACAAAACCAGGCAAACCATACCCCAACTAACTTTGGTGACACAAAAGAAATTCAGAGACTTAGGAAGGACAATGCCCTTCCTGTATTATTGCCCCCGTGATGAAATCGAGGAGATGAAAGAGAATTGACAGACTCCACAAGGGAGGAAATATGAACGGAATGCAGACTATGCACAAATAAAACATGCTTCAATACACTCATTCACAACAATAAATTCTACACATACTAGTTTAGGCACGCAAACAATGAATTAAGCTACGCATACATACAATCAACACATATATAAATAAAGCAAATTCGTGAAAATCTTTAGCAGAGTCGCCACGCTGTTGAACCCTCCCAAAAAATAAATGCATAACAAGTATGCATCGGGATTTGATTTCAATAAAATGGGACTCCAAAGGGTTTTCTTTGGAGTCGCCACCTAATTTAAGGATTATTAGGAACCTAAGTTAACTAAAGAGTGCAATTTATTCTTTATTTAAAAGAAATTAAATTCAGAGATTCTAGGTAAGTGGTTCTATTAATTTCGAAAGAAGGTCCCTTGCGGGAGCACTTTCGAAAATCCGCTAAATGCGGTTAATCCGGCGGTTTTCACGAATTTGTTAAGGATAATAAGTATATAAAATTAATTTTAAATAAGAATAATAGAAATAATAAAATAAGATAAGATTTTAGTTATGCCGATACTTATATAGATAAATGACCAAATTTAAGATCAATTAGGATAATTAACTAATGATCAAATGGTTAATTAATTAAAAAAATAAAGGTTAAATGAAGTTAGATAAATAAATAAACAAACTAGATAAATAATTGGATAATAATAAAGGATTAATTAATTGATTGAATAAATAGATAAGCAAATGAATAACTTAATTAAATAAATGAATACTTATCAATTTTAATTAAATAAAGGAGTAAGTGAATAATAATTGACTAATTAAATAAATAAATGAATAAATATTTAATTAATTAAATAAATTATTAATTAAATAAAGGATCAAAATTTAATTGATTAACTAAATAAATAAATTAGATTAGATAAATAAATAATTGAATATTTAATATAATAAATAAAGAAGCAATTCAAATGCGAATTATGACGAGGGTACGATTTTTTTAGTCGAATTTGATTTTGCACTCATTAATTGACAAGTGATTCTAAGCATCCATAAATTAATTGGAGATTCGAAAAGAAATGATACAAAGCATTCATATAAAAACAATTTAAGTGATTTATAATAGTTATTCACAATTCAAATATCATTTCTATCCTACAGTGCTATTAATCCAGTCTATGGGGAAATTCTATACAACATGCATTTTCTAAGGGAGCGGGGAAGGACGGAGTTTCGAAGATAAAACCCGGAAGCGCAAACTCAATCATTGAGCCTTGGACTTTGTGATTTTCATTTTTCTTTCTTTTACATTTTCGGGGATATCAAGTACCGAAAATGCGGAGCAGATCAAATAACTTCCAATGCATGTAGCCATCCCATTTGTGAGTTTAGCAACTCGATCCCGAGTGGTTATGCAAAAGAAAATGAGAAATAAAGATTAGCACTTGTCCAAACATGTTTTCACAAATTGAATGAGAGAATCAAATTAAACAATCAGTCGAGCAAATTAAGTAAAAAAAAAAAAATGGAAACTCAAAATGTTTACATAACTCTCCAGGAAGCGAAACAAAATAGTTGATTTGATATATAGCCCAGACATATTAACAAAAGTCAATTGAGTAACCACTATTTAATTCTTTACTTGCCAACTGAATATCTTCACATATCCAACCCAAACTTGGAGCATAGAGCAAACTTAGCACACTACGACAGAACCATCATATTTAATCGGACACACAAGTATTTTGCTACAAAAGTTTCAACTAATTTAACCACATTCATAATCAAAGACCAATTGCAGCCTGATACTTATCGAGTCAAAATCCATACATAATCGTTAAAATATTATTTGGATGAAAAAAAAACAATTAAACTACCATTTGAAGTAGGCATCTTAACAACCTCCATGTACAAAGGGATGTCTAAGAACTAAATAATGCTAACGTTAAGCTAAGGATTCCTACAAACAGAAAGGAGTATTTTCTAAAATAACTTCAACTATCAAACACAAAAGCCAATCTTTCTACTTAATAATGGTATAACCGCATTTCCATTTCAAGAAAAAGAAATACTACCAGGACTAGATTCAAACATGATGTACACAGATTAAAAACCTCAGACCAATATTTTCTTTATACGGAAGCATATTCAGCTCGAGGTATATTAGACATAGAAAAAGAAATCTTATTCCATTGATGAAGGATACCACCAAAATATCACATGGAAGAAATGAAACTAACAAACTAAATTTCTACAAAATGTTAACTAAATAGAACCACGCAACGATGATTCACAAGGCAGAAGTCTAAAACTTTCAGATCTGAAGGACTTGCTCTATTGCTTCATTTGACAGATTGAACTTCCAAGAACTTTGACAGAAGCTAGATAATTTCAAACTCAAAAACTCAATTTTTATACACTACTCACTAAAAGCTAACCATAAGTTAATTAAGAAACTCCCATGGCTTTATCAATTTTAAACAGAGATGAACTCAAACCAACCATCACCTTTAGCATTATGGATAAAAGTGAGTTAACAGCTTAACCTCCAATACTAATAGAAACAGTAAGAATTAATGAAGTTATAGGCAAACTTTCAAATATGATGTCAAATTTCATTCAGTCCAGTTTAAGGCAACATCTCATAATTAAAGGAGGAAACTTGTCATGTCTAAATAACCCTTCAAAAATGTGACTATTAATCATCAAGGAACAAGCTTACAGATTCAAACAAAATTAGCTAGTTCTAAATTAATTTATCTTAATCTATTCTTAATTTTGACAGAACAAGAACAAGTAAAAGCTTTAACTTCACTAGCAAGTAGAGGTGTCTACACAAAGAAACTAGATTTCAAAAGAAGAGAGTGATTCAAATGTTTCAGCACTAAGCATAAACTTCAGACGAACAAATTACTGTTAATGCTCTACTTCCAACTAAACTGAGCTAGCAAGACAACCACTTACACTTAACTACAAATTTTATATTACCTGCAGACTACCAAGACACCCTCTAAAACTATAGACCAAGTCTTATACCTGCAGCACTCCCTCACACTCTCACACTTCAAGCAGCCAGTAAACAAAATTCCAGAGAACACCAGCAAGCCAACGGACTACTCCTCACCCCTAGAACCTTGTACTAACAGTCTGCTTGCATACTGAAACACACACCTGCTAAACTTCCTCACATATCAACAGACCACCCCTGCTACCTGAACAGCCTTCCCTGACCTTCTAAAACAACCTGCAAGCTCCCAAACTCCTCTACAACCTGCTAACACCTGAGCAAACAAGACAATCAAATGCTCACCCCTGATTCTTGTTAACTTCTGACTACTCCCTCACTGCCTGAACCAAAACACCAACAACACCCTAAACAACTTCTAAAATCTGCAAAAGAACCAACCCGTCAACTATTCCTCCTTTGAACAGAACCAAAACAGGAAAGCATGCCTCTAAGCAAACCAGAACCCCAAGCTCTCATTCATCTCTCAACAACAGAAACAAAACTCCAAACATACTGGCAGACCATGGCTAAACACACACATGCATATAGGCACCACCAGGCAGACAAAAGCCACTTCATATGCCTGAAAACATGACACGACCCGGAATCCGGCTAGGCCGTGCGGGCACCCGACATCCTTCCCTAGACCTGTCGGGCGAACCCTTACCAATTAAATTATGAAAATAAATATAATCCAATTCATAAATAAAAACAAGACTTAGAAAAGGCACAGACATACTAATACCTCTAAGCTGTACAAAAGAAATTACAGCTGACTACCCAATATACTAGGTTTAGGGCTATCCAGACTAAACATCTAAGAGTACAAAGAAAACAGATACCTCCTAAAGGGAGCAAAATGCAACTGAAATGATAACCGATAAACTGGTGGCCATCCGGAATAAAAGCTGGCTCACCCTGACAGCTGAAGTCGTCTTCGCTCCTGAACAACGTGGCGAACTCAATCCTGGAGCGAACCTACCGAAACAAAATAGATAGACAAAAAAACAAACAACAAACAAGGGTGAGTCAAAAGGACTCAATAAGTGGGGCAGACTAGCCACCTCAAAGAATAGGATAGCTAGCCAGGGAGAAAAGAAATAGATAGACCATTTATTTAAATTATAAAAAGGCAGAGCCAGATAATAATCGGAAACACGTAAGAAACTTATAAACTCAACCAAGGATGCGTGCCAGACACATATCAACAAATAAGCAATGCTCATATAAGCAGAATAGTAGTCATGTACCGCAAGTCTACACAATGGTATGAATTGAGATGAAATGAAGCGAGATGAAATGAAATGAAATATGATGCGAAGGGTCACATGTGCCCGTAATCCCATCTCGAAGCGGAATACCCCTGCATTCGAGGGGAATCCAAGCTGATAACCAACTGGAGCGGAATACTCCTGCTCCTGGGGCGGAATACTCCTGCACCCGATATAATATAAACCAGAGGCGGAATACTCCTGCACTCTCCTGGGGCGGAATACTCCTGCACCCGATATAATGTAAAGCTGAGGCGGAATACTCCTGCACTCAATATCTGACATAAGAGCGGAATACTCCTGCTCTTGGGGCGGAATCCTCCTACCCTCAATACGATACAATGGAGCGGAATCCTCCTGCTCCTGGGGCGGAATACTCCTGCACCCAATATGATATGCAATGTAATGCATATGAATGACATATAATGCGTATGAATGCAATGTGATGCAATAATAACCCTTCACCGGCGCGGGACTCTCATCGACAGCCGGGAAGTAGATGCCAATTTACAGCCAGGGTACAATGCTCTGATTCTCAATACAATACCAACAATAGGACATAACATATAATATACAATATAAATCCAAAGCTAAGGCGTAATGAGTACGCCTATCGGCAGCTACACACGTAAGGAATACGTGGTAGAAAATCCACGAGGCCAGGTACCTCCAAAGAAATGGATATAAACACTTACCTCTTCCAAAAGTTAACACAACCACTCAATGACCGCTTTGTCCTTTGGTTTCATTGTCAAACGATCCCACTCTATTCAATAAGCAGAAAAATATATCAAATTAGGCTAAAGGCTTCATTCCTCACATCTTAGGGCAATCCGGTTAAGAACCTGATACCCTATTCGCATACGCAATACGCAGGCCAGGCCTATGTACATGGTTTAAGGTCACATAACCAAACCCCAAATAAGTTACGTTTATATGTTGCCCATAACTCACTGAATACAAATATATAATTAATTTCATTATCGGGGTCCATTTGACCCTTTAAACTATTAATTGAACTTATTAATACGATGTCTAATATTTCAAGTTTTACCGTCAAAATATATTCAAACACACGTAATAAACTCAAGTAATATATTAGGATCATTACCTGAATGTTTCAGAGTGAAAATTCTACTTTTCTCTGGCCCCTTTTCTCATTTTCTAGCATTTTTATTTACTGCGTTATTTTTTTTCTCTGTTCTCGTCTTTTGCTCTTTCTGATCTTGTTTAGCTTATAAGCTACACCAACCGACTTTCATTTATTTTCCTTTTTCCTTTTTTTTTTTTTTTGTCTTTTACTCTTTTTCTTTTATTTTAATTTATTTTCGCGACGAAAATTAAAACGGTACTCTGCGATATTCAAAATAATTTCAATTTTTGCATACAAGTTATATAAAATATATGTAACATACTCGCGAAGACGGATCTCAAATCGGACTCCTGAAACTCAAGATGCGAATTTAAATGGAAAAAGGTCAAATTATTTAACTTTCGGCATTTTAGATGAAACTAGCCGAACAACATCGAAATTCACTTTCGAAAGTTTACAAAAATCGCAAATAATCATACGAACCTAACGGTGCTTTTGGATTTCGAATCGGAGCTCATTCGCCCAAAATCGAGCTCAAAAATCTCTTTTTAATATTTATCGCCAATAAAAACTGAAACCTTCTTCCGATGCCTATCAAACGAGGTCTGATTTAGCTCAAATTTTACAGACAGGTCCTAATGGACATTACGAATATTTTAAAATTATCGACACGCCAATCGGAGTCCTAACTTCCGAAACGACTGACCGAGGTCGTTTCAAAACAGCCCAGGCCAGACCTCACTAACCTGCACACCTCACAGACTACTACAAACCAGACCTATCGCATCTACATTACCATAACAGACCACCCCTTTGGCTAATGAATCAACAGCAAAACTCCAAACCAATGACAGTAAAAAAAAACTTCATTTTTACTATTCCTTATTTTCTAAAGTTATCATTAAGAAATCAAAGATTAGATCTTTAGAAGTGAAACAGTTATAAGACTTAAGCAAACACTAGAAAATAGATTCAAAGAATTAAATTTCCTTATTCCTAATATTTCAAATGTTTTTTTTAATCGAATCAGTTTCCATTTGCTTTCTATAAACAGAGATAAGGTTATCATTTTAAAACTTCATAACATAAACAGAATACTTACTAGATTTCATGGAAGACAAACATCATTTAACAACTACACTTGGACAGCCAAACAACTAAAGATCGTGTTTTCATACTTAAGCACAGAATCAGACATATAAATAAAAATAAAAAAAATGAAAGAGACTAAGAATTTTACCTCTTGATGAGCAGTAAATAGGGCGAGGATTCGAAAATAAACGCGACTCGACTAAGCGACTCAAACGGTGAAGAAGCGATACGACTAATCGAACTTTAACCTTGTCTTAAATTTCTGAATAAAAATGAAACTATAGGTATTTTCCTTAAAAACGAACAGAGAGTATATTTTGGTAAAAATGCTGCCGTTTTTTGCATATTAAATTTTCTGAACCCCTAAAAAAATGAGAAAGACTTACTCATATAGTAGTAGGCTAGGGTTTCGTATTTTTGGCTCCAAAATTTTAATCCATGCCCAAATTCGTATATTCCTTGTAAAACAAGGGTGAATTTGGTCAAATCCCTTAAGGATTGTACCGAATTCATCCTTGTCATCAAGGATATTTCCGTTGGATGCAATCTACGGCTCAGATTAGATCAAACTTTTGAAACAACGGATAGGATGATGTGTTCGTTGTACTGGGGAGAGAAAATGGAATCAAATTGTACAAATTTTGGACTGTTTTGGAGAGAATCCGAGGGGAAAAGCAAACGGGTCGCGGGTTAGGGATCGGGCAAACGGGTCGCGAAGGGAGAATGGGAAGGGGATTGAGCTGATGGGCTTTTCTGTGAATTGAGGTGAATATGTTTTGTGTGTGTAATGTATATATTGCTTTGCACGAGTAGGCCTGAATTTAGGACTTAGAACTATTTTAGCCTTTTTTTGAAATTAGTTAATTTACTTTAATTTAATTTAATTAATTAATCTCAATTCAAATAATTTTAATTATCTAATTCTAATTTTAATTTTATTTTAATAATTAATTCTCATTTAAATAATTTAGCCGTTAGTTATATCTCGGGACGAAATTGGGTGTCAACAACTTACACATACCTTATCTTGTCGAGCAGGAGGTGTTAAGAACCCTCGCGCGCAGACAAATCGGACATAACTCCCATGATTAACGAACCAACATAATCATTCATTACCTTTCCTACCCCATTAATGATATCACACTTATCTTGCTGATCACCACCAACCTCTATAGTGCGCTCCTCCACAACAATATTAGAAGCAAGTTCTTGTTCTGTTTGTCGATCACTCAATGGATACACCATCAACTCTTTCTCAACAACTGTCATCACAACTGCAGCATCTGCATCGACCACAAGGTCACTATCCGCAACATCTCGACCAATAGATAATACCTTACCATCATCACTGCATGTAGCCTCAAGACAACTGCTTCAAGAGATCCCTCTACCTGATTATCAGAACAAACTTCTTTTCCTCCTACATCATTCACGTTATCGACAACTTCTCCTGCGACTTCTTTACCAACAACACGGTCACTCATTTCAACAACATCACTAACCACTCTACCAATTGACACATTGACCACCACAGAATCCATTGCAACATTGGTCTTCAATGTAGGAGACGCAGATATCGTCAAATTGCTAGTAAACACTGGACTAATTTCTCCAAACTCACCATCGAAACCATGTTGTTCCTCCACAAAAAACTCAGATTCAATTTGTGAACTAGTCCGTTCATCCCCAACTGACACAATTTTCTCTTGAGCGACAACAACATTCACTTCCCTCACCCTAGCAACTCCACCAAACAACACATTATCTTCCATACAATGAGAAACTTATACTTGCCCACCAACAACTTCTCTAGAAGATGCCACTGATACACCATCCACACATGGCCTGCCACTATGCAGATACTAGACGGAGATGCAAATGTGGCAAAACGACCATGAACAGGTGTGCTAGGACCAGCAGAATCGCCAGCGTGTGTATGCTTGCCCAACAGAATATTTGTAATGGTGGTAAGCTGCTCCTTCATCAACTTCAGCTCCTTCAACACCTTAGTCCACTTCTTTGCAAATGACTTTTCCAAATCTGCACAAGAAAACAACAACACAAGCATTAAAACACATATCGAACCAAAGTAAAAATATGCAACACACAGTAAGAAACGCGTACCACCAGACGCTTTTTTAAAGCTGCATAATCCTCTTCATTATGCTTCTTTGGCACCTCTATCTTCTTTGGCAGCTCGTCCGCAAGAGTAAAAGACTCAATGTAGCCCGTCTATTAAACAAACAACAGAAATAAAATATAAGAACAGAGGATACTTCAAAACAAATACTTAAAAAAAGAAATGAAATGTGTAGTAATTACCGATGATTTGGTAGGTGCAAACATACGCTTCACAGTCTCAAACTGTGGAGTCCCAGCATACTGGTAACGTAACATCAGAGGATGCACTTCTTTAGAAGCATATCTCACAAATGCTTTCCTATAGGCAGGAAGAATATCTCAGGCCCAAACCATGAAAGCATATGGAAAACCAAGAAGCTGGTATGTCTTCTTCGGACTTGTTGTCCCCTTGTCAAAAGCACCTTTCAACGACTCCAAAGTTTCTTCAAAGCTTAGAAAACCCCATCCGAATTGGCGACTCAAATCGACATCATCTATCAACCGAAAGTACTTGCCATCAACAACTTTATCAGGCCTCCCACCCAATAAACCACGCCCCAAGATATAGATCTCAGCAAGTTTGACAGCACCTGCATCATTATTAAGGAAAATATTCTTCTTATGAGTCAATACAAAATCCAACTCAGCCATTGTTATTGCCGTAATCGGCTTGCCATCACTTGAAACAAAGTATCTATCTAGAAGCTCACAACCTTCTCGAGCCAGAGCTTCACTCACCGCAAGAATATTGTCATTGTTAGTATTTAGTCCAGTAACGACACCAAATATATTAACATCAAACTCTACAAAATTTCCTCTGACACAAAACCGCATTGAATTTTCCCTATCGCAGGGCACTTCCGACAAAAGCATACAATGACGGAGCTGCCCAGATGGCTTTATCTCGTCCATGAATTTTCCAACAACTCCTTGCTTTAATAAAGCAAGCTGGTTCACAGTTAAACGACCTTCAAGAAAACTACGAAAAATACGATCCCCTCTCCAACCAGGTCGCGTATGAAACCAATCATCATAAGGAATGTAAGGTCTATCTCTGTTACTGACTACTTCAGCCATATTCAATAAAAAGTCTGCATAATGCAAAACACATAGACATAAGTGACCAAATATTAGAAGTAAACACATACACATAAGCGCGTGCACACACACACAATACACTATTAAGTCCCAGTAAACTGCTAAAAAAAGTGCAACATCCCAGGCAGCATGTTGCCTTCATCATCCTACAACATAACTCACACAATACATTATATTGTTGCCTCACAGACAACCTGTTACCTTCATCATCCTACAACCTAACTCACACAATACATTAGAGTGTTGCCTTCTAGACAACCTGTTGCCTTTATCATCCTACAACCTAACTCACACAATACATTAGAGTGTTGCCTCCGAGGCAACATGTTGCCTTCATTATCCTACAACCTAACTCACACAATACATTAGAGAGCTGCCTCCTAGACAACTTGTTGCCTTCATCATTCTACAACCTAACTCACACAATACATTAGAGTGTTGCCTCTGAGGCAGCATGTTGCCTTCATTATCCTACAACCTAACTCACACAATACATTAGAGTGTTGCCTCCCATGCATCACATAAACATCGAGGCATCACATAAACATCAACAACTAATAAAATTCTCTAATACAAACAGTCCTCACTTATTGCCTGGACAATACTTCACCCAAAAAAAAAAAAAAAGGCCTTGGCAAATAAACGACATCACACTTGCAAAAATAAAATAAAAACACAAAAATAAATAACAGAGATAAAAAATAAAGATACGTATGTCATGAAAACTAGCAGAAAAACACATGAAAAACACAAAATAAAAAACCCAAACACACATATAAAATCTAACAACGAAAGAATATGACAAAATTTAACCTAATAGTCATCATACTTCAATAAAGTCACAAAACAAGCAAAAACAACAGAAATCCATACTTAAACTACTATAAAATCTTACACATTCAGCATAAAATCGTAGTTACCAAAGAAATAACAAAAATAAGGATACAAATCGACACCAAAAATTTATAAAAAAAAAAAAAAAAAAACACTATAGAAACACATACTAAAATACATGCAAAACAGAGCTTAAAAACATAAAATAATTTACGAAAAGCATATCGAAGTTGATACTGACAACCGTCACTGTAAATATATGCTCTGAAAAGTACACAATAATGGCAGTTATAGGCGTGCCCTTTTGTTTGCTCAAACCAAGAAGATGTGCGAGAGAAGATGTTAATGGGAAAATGAAGAGACGGTTAAAATTTTATTTTTTATGCCTTAAATTAGAGTTCCCTCTCTTTTAAAATTTTTATTTAAGACAAAAATTTATAAAATAATTTCATTTAAGTCCACAAAGTTTTCAAATTGTCAATTATTGCTGACTAGGCAACACTTTACAATAAAATGTGCCTATTTCTAACTCATAACTAACAGTAAAGTGTTGCCTAACCTGGTCAACATAACCTAAACCCGATACAATACCCATAAAGTGCTACTTAGGCAGCACTTTCCCACCACCATGGCACAAATTTTCAACGCAAAAGCTTGAAAATGCTACCTCATAAGTAACATAACCAAACCCTCCCCCCAAACAATAGATTTAATAGTGCAGCCTCCCAGGCAGCAGTTGTCTCCACCATCCCACAACCTACTCACTCAATAACATGGACTATTGCCTCCAAGGCAGCACTTTCCAATCTCGGTAAAATATCCAAACATCCTAGACAATAAATTTAAGAAGTGCAGCTTCCTAGGCATTAGTTGCCTCCACCATCCCACAACCTATCTCACACAATATCGTAGAGTATTGCCTCCAAGGCAGCACTTCTCAATCCTGGTAACATAACCAAACCTACTAGGCAATAGATGTAAGAAGTGCAGCCTCACAGGCAGCATGTTGCCTTCACCCTCCCAAACCTTATCTCACACAATAACCTTAGAGTATTGCCTCCCAGGCATCACATAAACATCAACAACTAACAAAATTTCCTAAGGCAAACATCATTCATTAATTGCCTGGACAACACTTCACCGAACCCTTAGACAAATAACAAATCCCCCTCCCTCACATCCAACAAGATGAAAAGTCTAGGTAAAAGAAAAAAAATGTGGAATACATGTAATAGCGCTTAAATATATAATTAATAACATTAATATAGTGCAAAAGAACACAAATTTGAATGTAAAATAAAACAAGAACAAGGTCAAAAGTCTGTTATACTATTACAAAATTACATAGAATCTAAACAGTACTTTTTTCTAAATCGTCTGCCGTATAAAATGTCTCGATCTCCATATTACTAAATGGTGTAACAGCCACATCATCTTCTAAGTTGTCCAACAGACGAAATGATGGCATATCATAATCATAATCATAATCAAATCCATATTTTTCTTTTTTACTAGCAACAACATCCTCAGAAACAGCTGGTTGATTTATAAACTCTTCCACCTCATCTATGGATTGCAGTTCATACGGCTTACTACCCATAACTTGAAAAAATAAAGCACAATATTGAAAACCACATGAAAAATAGTAAGAAGAATAAATAACGAATGTAAACATCATATAAAGATGCATACTCCTTTCCCAGATGGTTTTTCTGGAGTCAAAATACTAATCTCCCCACTCTGCAATTTAGCAATAATCTGTGAAGCAGCTTCAATAACAACTTCATTGCTTGGTCCTTGGGCACCGTCAACAGCTTCTACCTTTCCAAGCACAACATCAGATTATTGCATTCCTCCAAGTCCAACATTTAAATGAGAACATCCAATACCGCCATCAACATCTTTAACTTCACGACCTTCAGAAGATTTTCCGACAACGAAACATGCTGCAATACCAAGTCAAGCTTGCTAAACAAAGACTACGATAAAAAAACAAAATGCTGTTAGATTATAAGATTCAAAAGCAACAGTCAGGGTACAACGAATCCTGCAGGGTGACATATGGTTGTACTGCTCAACCTTGAGCCTTACACAAATCATGATTAGATACTATTGGACAAATACATAAAATGATATAAAATAGTACCGTAACACGCATACGGAGAGCAGATAAATTCGCATCAACACGCATCTTAAAATCATCCATTGACCGCTGGTATATCATATTTGCACAACAAAGATTGAAAATAAAATTACTAAAAAAAAAAAAAACAGTAAGAAAAATACAACAATAAACACTAAAACCACATACTACTTACTTCAGCAATAACATTTACTAAATCAGAAGGAAAAACTAACGAAGAAGCAACAGGAACATCACATGGAAATTGCAAATCCACTGGCAAACACTTTCTTTCTTCTTCCGTAGCCACAAGAGCCTCCATCTTAAACGACTCAAACCCCTATTTGCAAAATAAAAGGCATAAACTAGTTTACAATACAAAACAAATATAACAATCAAATCTAAAGACAAGACAAAAGGAAACAAGAACGGTGGATTGCAGAGAATGCATGAAAGTATTTCTCAACAAGGGTTGAGACACGGGGCTGCCTCAGATTGCACCAACAAAGCATGCGTGGAAACACACGAGGCTTAGCTTCTGCATATGCTCGAAATGCTAGGAACACTTCCAATGCCCAAACATTCAATACAAAAGGAAACCCAACTAAACAGTACCATTTCTGATTTTTTGGAGGCTCAGATTTAATTTGCGGCAAACAGTTTCTAAGCGACCCCACCAACCACTTGAAACCCAAACGACCCCAAGGATAACTGTAACGAAGAACATCATCATCAATAACTTTCATCAAATGATTGCTAACCTCACAATCTTCAGAACGGCCTAATAAAACCCTCTCAACTATATAAACTTCAGCAAGGTTAACAACATAACCATTACTGCCCCAAAATGACTGCCCACAGCTCAATGAATCAACAGTAAGAAATCTCTTCAGCTCAGACAGTTTGAGTGTGTGTCAAGTTGGAAAATAACGATTTAATAGACGATTTGCCCGAGAAGACACCATAGTAAAATCATCGGGGCAAATCCCTAAACCAGTAATCAAATGAAACGCATCCAAATCGAATACACATGGATGGCCACATACAGTAAACCTAATCAGCACTTCATTGGCGCAATACGTCTGTGAAAGCATCATACAATGAATAACATTCCAAAAAATATTCACATCATCCAACTCCATAAATTTTCCCAAAACACCTCGTTTTAACATCATCATCTGAGGCTCGGACAGAAACGTACTAACCAAACTATTATACTTCATATCACCTCCCCAACAACCCTTGGCATCAAACCAATGCTCAAACTGAAAGAATTGATCTCCTTCCTATAGCACACCACATCACAAAATATACTTAAGCAACATAAAAAGTTAACATTTAGATGAAAATATAACTAACAAAAACATACAAGAGAACATACATTACAACGCACCATAATAAACTCACACCAACAACTTCCCCTGTACCAGCAAAAAAATGCAATATCAACATCCAAAAAATAAAAACAAGAATAAAAAGGAAAATATCTACTACTAAGCAGTAAGGAAAGTGCAGCTTGATAGACAACACTTTCCATACAAAAATACAACTCATACTTGATGTTCTGATATCAACTGTTACCCACAGGGCAACAGTTTATAGAAAAAGGAAGACTATGCACTAGTCTTATGTCAATTGTTGCCCTGTGGGCAATACTTTTGAAAGTAAAAAAGATAATAAACTATACCGCCAACACTTTACTAAAAATTAAATTAACTACATAATTAATATAAATAGGTCAACTGTTGCCCTGTGGGCAATAATTTCTACCGTTAAAAAAATCAAAGTGCAATGACAATACTATAATAAAAATTACATTAAATACCTAATTAATATAAATTAATATAACAAATATAAACATTATCGATTAACAACAAAATTTAAACATTCACGGAACAAAAAATTAGATAAATAATGAACATCAACAAAGAGAAAAGAGAATTTCATAGTAAACTAAACAAAGAAAAAAGAAATGAGAAGGAAACTAACCCTAATTCGAAGGGAGAGAGAGAGAAGAAAAGAAAAGCGACGGCTAGGACATAGGATTACAGCTAATATTGGTCAGGGGTAAAATAGATTTTTTATATATTTAAAAATGGGTAGGAGACTATTTTGCGAAAACATTTCTGGGGACAAAAGAACATAACCAGGGATAGGGGTACATGAGATTAAATTTTTTGTAAAGTGTACTGTCAAAAGCCAAAATTATTCTAACAAGACAAAACTTGATTGGCAAAAAAAGAGAGACTAAACTTGATGATTCCATCCTGTTTCATTTATATGAACGCACATATTCAAGCATTACTTCAACATGGCTTGGCTTCGTTTATTTCACTAGGCGCTAATATTCATCATTCATTTAAAACAAACATTTATTCTTAAATTACAGGTTAATGGCTAACTAGCTTTATCATGCCATAATTTTTGTTTCTACTAATGCGAATCTTGAGCCATAAATCTATATCACTTTTACTATAACATGAAATGGACAAACAAGAAAGCTTTATTTATTATAATTACTTCAGTGTGTATATGAAGTGTACAAAAAACCTTGGGCTGATTGTGAAAATGGTGAGGCAGGGAAATGGGATTTTGTTCATTGGTTTGATTTTGACAAAAGTGAGAGTTAATCACGTGAGGGAGATTTTTGCTATTAAATGGATTTGAAGGTGTCATCTGTAGGCATTTTTTTACATTATTTTGATTGTTTGATCTTTTCTTCTTCCATAAGAAAATTGTTGAATATAACCAGATAAAAATATTAAAACTACATACACACCATTTACAATGGCTATAACTATCTAGAAGTTTTTACGCTAGTTAGACACATTAAATATTTAAATTACAAAACAAACATTTATAAAATATACCAATATTTCTCAATTTATTATCCTACATATACTATTTTTCATTTTCACTCTCTCAAAAATAAAACCCTATCTTTCCCTCTATCTCTCTCTCTCCCCCTCCTCCACCCACCCACCAACTTGCCGTTGCTGTTGTTCTTCTAGCGAACAAGAGCACCAACCGTATCTCTGCTGCTGCTGTTTGCTTCCATCTTTATCAGACGTCGTCGCCGCTGCTCCACGTGGCGGCGCTGCTGCACTACATCAGCGGCTACTCTGATCTCTGTTTCCGACATGGTTTTTTTTAGGTCTGGTCCTCCTTTTTTTTTTCGTTTTGTATGTGTGTATGTTTATGTATATATTTGTATTTTGTATATACATATTCACATCTGTTTCTATTCTTTTTTTGTTTTTTTTTTTTTTTGTTTTTATGTGTATATTCATGTATAAGTTTGTAATGATGGGTATGTGTGTGTTTTTTGGTGTATAAATACATATACATTTTTTAATGTATTAGTTGTATGTGTTTGTAAATTTTTTGTATGTTTGAGTATGTATTTTTCAACTTAAACATTTTTGTATGTCAATTTATACTTTTTTTTTTGTATATACTTGTATTTGTGTATATATGTGTGTGTTAAATGTATGTCCAAAATCCTTTGTATGTCTATAAATTCTTTTTGTATGTATTTGTATGTGTAGTGTATATATATGTATACTTGTATATTTCTAGTTTTTGTGTGTGTTTATGTATTTTTATAGGTCCAACTTTACTTTGTTTCAGTATGAAAGTATTTGTTTTTCTGTATGTTTATGCAGCTACAACTATTTCAGATTTAGAAAAAAAAAAAAGAAAATCCAGTCACCGGCGCTCGGCGGCGATCGGCCGCCAGTGACTGGGTGATGAGGCTACAATGCATCACTGAGGAAGGGGGAGGGTAAAACCTTAATTTAATGGGTTTGTATATAATGTGTAAAAAAATATTAGTATGTTTTGTAATTTTAGTGTTAGGGTTGTATATATTTGTAATTAGACCTTAATAATTACACAAATGTTATTCACATGTTGCTTTTAATTTCACAATTATGATTATTCATCGACTGATTTGGAGATCTTTTTCACGTTGATCTAACGTTAATTTTATTCCAAAAATCGTTACTGTCTTTCTTTCTTGAGTATGTTGGTCTAACGTTAATTTTTTTGCTACAAAAATCATCTTTCTTTCTTTTGCTGTTATCTAAATTTATGTAATTGGCTCAAACATCACTTCCACCAATTTTTACATTTCGGTAAGTAAAAATGATGTGGCAGGATTTTTTATTTTTTCGAAAATGCTTCTTGAACTATCTAACTATCTGGACTTGAAGCTAATAAACAAGAAAATGATAAGACCAAATGTGTAACTAAAATAAATCCTGGACTAAAGTGAAATAAATTAAAACTTTTAACTAATTTATCTGGCCCTTCCGTGCTCCTCTTAATCAAAATCTTCCACAACTTATTTGTATCCCATATAAAAGGCTGGCAAACCAGTGCACAACTTGTGGCATTAAACATGACATCCACCCCATATAATAGCAGTATCACTTTGATAGTATCTCTCTACTAAACCAATATATTTTTTTGTTTAAAAAATTCCAATAGTTCAACGAAATGGACGAAGAGTTGAGTGCTGTCTTGAATGAAAATGTTAATTTGGTAATGAAAAAGAAATCCATTTGTGTTGTTTGATAGTTTTTTTCATGAGTTTTAATTTGTTGGTGTTAATGTTTTTGCAGGAACACATACCCATTGATGAAGTTTTTGAGAAACTTAAATGTACCAAGGATGGACTTAGTTCTAACGAGGCCTATGCAAGGTTGGCTATTTTTGGTGAAAACAAACTCCAAGAGAAAAAGGTGCCTTAATTTTATGTCTTCAACTTGTTTTATAATTTTACTTTAACAGAAACAGTCTCTGCCTTAACCAATTATTTGTATCGCCTATGAGGTTTTTAAGAAAACATTCATATTTGAAACTTGTGGCGTTAAACATGCAATAATATTTGTGTGGTATTTCGGAAAGGTGGATAGGTATGGTGGGTGTGGGTGGAACCACTTGTGTTATTATTGTTTACTTTCAACTGCTATCCTCTATTCGTTCCAATTTAATGTGACATACTTTGTATCGGCTAGGAGGTTTTGAAATTAAACGTAGATAGTTGAAACTTGTGGCATTAAACATGCAATAACATTTATGTCACATCAATTGAAAATGGAGGGAGTACCAAAAAAAACCCCATGAAAAACTGTCAAGAAGCTTCAATTTTCATGTATCTTTTCTTTTGGTGTTATTTTTACATCATGGTCTTTTCTTTCTTTTCCTTTTTGTCATGTTTGTCTGTCGTTTGCTTGCGTGTCTACTTCATTTTGCTCGTTGATAGCGTTACTTCCTTAAGTAGAAAAAGATTCTTGATATGGTGTTTGTTACCTATCAAAGCTGGACTAATAAAAGTTCTCTGTGCTCGAAGTGCTTTTACCTGGAGGAGGGAGGGGGGGGGGGGTTATGGGGAGGGTAGTCTCTTTCAGAGCTGGGCTGTGTTGTCAAAGATATGAAGTACTAATTCTTTATTTTCACAGGAGAGCAAATTCTTGAGATTTTTTGGCTTTATGTGGAACCCTCTCTCATGGGTTATGGAAGCTGCTGCTATCATGGCAATTACGCTTGCAAATGGAGGAGTAAGAACTTGCCTTCTGAATTACCATTCTATTCAATATTTAGCAGTTCTCCTGAACTCAGTGCAAGATATGTGGACTTTTCTAGGGAATACCTTGTGACTGGCAGGTTTTTGTGGGTATCATTACAATGCTAGTAATCTTCTCGGCATTAAGCTTTATAGCGGAGAGCGAAGCTGGCAGTGAAGCAGATGCAATAATAGCTAGACTTGCTCCACAAGCCAAGGTAATAAGATATTGATTGATGAATCCATCTAGTTAGAGTTTCGTCCTCAATTGTCTGAACGTTTGCCCTTTAACTTTGTGTAGGTTCTTCAAGATGGGAGATGGCTTGAGAAAGATGCTGCTGATCTCGTGCCTGGTGACATAGTCAGCATCAAACCGGGAGATATCATTCCAGCTGATGCTCGTCTTCTTGAGGGTGACCCACTCAAAATTGATCAGGTGATTAAATTTTATGATTCCATGAAGTATCTGCATTCAATCTAGTGTTTTCCTGACAGTGCCACACTATGCTTGTCTCTCAACTTGCAGTCTGCTTTGACTGGTGAATCTCTTCCAGTAACAAAAGGTCCTGGAGATTGCATCTACTCTAGTTCCATCTGTAAGGAGGGAGAGATACACGTTGTGGTCATTGCTACTGGTGTTCGTACTTCTGTTGGGAAGAAACCCCAACTTGTTGACAGCACAAACCAAGTAGGACGTCTTCATAAGGCAAGTAGAGTCGTAACTCGATCTACTATTGGGCGCCAAAGATCTTGATTATCTAACTTTCTGAAATCCTTACATTACAAACTAATGTTTATGGTGTTCGTCAGGTTTTGACTGCTATTACAAACTTCTGCATCTGTTTAATTGCGATGGGGATGATAGTAGAGATAATTGTGATGTACGTTATCCAACACCGTGAATACCGTCCAGGGATTGACAATCTTCTTGTGCTTCTCATTGGTGGGACTCCGATTGCCTTGCCAACTATTCTCTCGGCCACGATGGCAGCTGGTTCTCGTCGTCTTGCTCAACAGGTTTGTTAACTTCAGGTCGTCTTGAATTTTTGAGTTACGGTAGTTTGATCAATTTAAAGATTACAGGGAGCCATTACGAAAAGAATGGCGGCAATAGAGGAGATGGCTGGCATGGATGTTTTGTGCTGTGACCCAGTTGGAACCCTAACACTGAACAGGTTGTCTGTTGACAAAAGCCTTACAGAGGTGAGAATAAAAGAGTTCCGTCCGATCTTTGATTGCTCGTATTCATTTTCTAATAGCTGAACTGTGATTTTATTGTACATGTTAATTATACAGGTATTTGCCGAAGGTGTTGATGTAGAATCTGCACTCTTAATGGCAGCTCGAGCCTCTCCGACAGAGAACCAGGATATCATTGAAAATGCACTTGTTAGGATGCTGGGTAATCCAAAGAAGGTAGCTTTTGCACTGTGTGACCTTATGATTAATGTGTGCACCCTAGCAGCAAAATTGTTCTCTAAGAGTTGCCATTGATATAGGCACGTGCTGGAATTCGTGAAATACAGTTCCTTCCATTCAATTCCACTGACAAACGAACAACACTTACTTATCTTGATGGTGAAGGAAAAATGCACAGGGTCAGCAAAGGTGCACCTGAGCAGGTAGTTTAGTTATAACACTATCCAGTCTTTTTTTTTTGCTGTTTTACCTTTGTTCACAATTCCTAATCCACAATATGTATTCAGATTTTACATCTTGCACACAACAAGTCTGATATTGAGCATAGAGTTCATGATGTGATTAATAAGTTTTCTGAACGGGGACTGAGCTTGGTTGCTGTGGCATATCAGGTATTTTCATCTTCTTCTATCATTTTCAGAGCTCATCATGTTGTATATAAGTTGAATAGACCAAATCCACAGCTTTGGTCTATAACGTAACGCCTCCAGTTGAGAAGGCTGTATCAATTCTCTTTATGCCGAAGTGCTGCTTTGTTGTAAAACAAAAGGTTTTATCTGTTTGATTATGCATGTTAATATTTCATGCAGGAAGTTCCCGAGCAAAGAACTGATGGCACAGGGGGACCATGGCACTTTATTTGTCTCTTATCTTTGTTTGATCCACCTAGGTATGACAGTGCTGAGACTATAAGGAGGGGTTTAAACCTTGGAGTAAATGTTAAAATATTTACAGGTATTATGTGGTTTCCCAGTTTAGACAATCCCATTCGAAGATTGATTGTGCGTCTAGTATCGTCTTAGCTTTTGTACTTTTTCTAGGGGATCAACTGGCAGTTGGAAAAGAAACTATGCGCCGCCTAGGAATGGGTGAAAACATGTATGTTTCATCTGCTCTATTTGGACAAACTGGGAATGAATCAGCCTCTGCTTTGTATATTGATGAACTTATAGAGAAGGCAGATGGTTTTGCTGGTGTTCTCCCTGGTAATGACTTTTAACTGACCCTTTTGTGTATTAATTGTGCTCTTCGGTATTGAATTTCGGGCTTAAAGCACGATTAGCTTTTGGTGAAACCTTGTCTTGAATCATTGCTGTAGAGCACAAACATGGGATAGTAATGCTCTTGCAAGCTAGGAAACACATTTGTGGTATCACTGGTGGTGGAGTCGATGATGCTCCTGCTCTAAAGGAAGCTGATATTGGAATTGCTGTTCCTGATGCCACTGATGCAGCTCGTAGTGCTTCTGATGTTGTCCTTGTTAGGCCTGGTCTGAGTGTCATCCTTAGTGCTGTTTTGACAAGTCGAGCAATCTTTCAAACAATGAAAAGCTACATGGTATTCTTTTTAGTGTTGTTCCAGAAATGTAAAATAAAATTGTTAAATTAAAGATAATTCCCTGAAATGATTAAATGATTTTAATGCCATCAGTTTCTTAGCTTTGGTATGGACAAGTCATCTGATTGTGTATATTTTGCGTTGGCAGATATATGTTGTTTCCTTCAGAATCCATATTGTGGTAAGCTATTTTAAACTGGTTCATTCTTATCTTATCATCTGTATGTTTCAGGGACAAGTGCATCTTGTATTCTTCTCACCTTTTTCTTTAATTTAATGTAACAGCTTGGTTTTATGCTTCTGGCTCTGATCTGGAAATTTGACTTTCCGCCTTTCATGGTGCTTGTCATTGCAATTTTTAATGATGGTTAGTCTTTTCACCAACAGAAACATATAAGAAAGATAATATGCCTTTAAAGTCTTTCATTTTGAAATCCAATGTGGGACGATATTATATGCATAGGATATGTTTAAAACCGAGATATTATTGCCCTATTTTTGTTGTTGTCTTCCAACGTGTGCAGGACCTCTCTGGTTTAATATCTTATCCGAGTATCTCTGTTAATTTGTACTCAAGTCCACTCCGTCTTGTTGACATCTAACTACCAAACATTGACAATATCAGGATCCATTATGATGATACCATTCCATAGGGTTGAGCCATCTCCTCTACCTGATAAGTGGAAGCTGGCTGAGATTTTAACTACTGGAATTGTTCTTGGTGGCTACTTGGCAATGATGACGGCCATTTTCTTCTGGGCAGCTTATGAAACAAATTTCTTCCCGGTGAGCATATCTGTATCCAATACATTATTGTTCTGTTCATTGCAAAACTTCACAACTGTTGACCGCTCCAAGTTTAGTTGCTCTTTTATTTGTTTTGGAATTTTGAATGGACACATTCATATAATAGATGCAGATGACCTTTCTAGTACATGCAAATGAACAGTTTATCTTCTGTCTAATTACATTATGTAGGAGATATAAAAAGCAATGTGCATACATGAAACACACATTTACTGGCCATTTTACCTTGTGAAAAATAATACAATGCTTTGATCTTGCCCATGCTGCATACATTTTCCGTCTGCTAAAGAATCTCATGTATTTACTGTTGGGAGTATTTAGATGTTGAAGTAGGGTGTTGATTTGGACCTGTCTTAGTTTTATATCTGTCTTAAATGCCAGCGAGTGTTTGGCGTGTCAACACTTGAGAAAACAGCAACTGATGATTGTCAGAAGCTCGCCTCTGCAGTTTTCCTTCAAGTAAGCACTATCAGTAATGCCCTGCTATTTGTCACAAGATCTCAAAGGTGGACATTGATGGAATGTCATGGATTGACGCTAGTCTTAACTTTTGTTGTTAATCAACTGGTGAGCTATCCCTGCAACTTATTCATTCTAGCAAAGTTTCCTTGACTTGATAGGTTGTCTAATATTTGGACCTAAATACGCACAGGCTACCACAATGGCTGTTGTTGAGACAAATTTTAGCTTTGCTGGAATTGGCTGGGGTTGGATCAGAGTTATCTGGCTCTACAACATTGTGGCATATATTCCACTGGATTTTATAAAGTTGTTGATCCGTTATGCTCTCAAGCGGAAGGTATGAATTGGGAAAAATAAAGAGATACTTATGTGTCAGTCCAACTCCTATTCCTATAATCATGTTAAGGTATATTTTTGTTTCTCTACAGATTGCTCTCAACAGGATGAATGATTTCCAAGAAGAAGAACGAGAGCGTTTATTATCCTAATTTAAATATTATGCTTAACTATTTGATCATGTGACCAACTTTTAAATAATGAATCTTGAATTCGTTTTGGTACTCTTATGGTTTAAACGTTAAGGTAGTGCAGGCCTTGTTTATATATATGTCCGCTTCAGTGTCAATTGGTGTGAAGATAGCTTCTGTACGGAGTAGTATTTTTCTCCTCAGTGTTGAGATAATAAAACGAAACCGCAGTAGCTGCACTTTTAGACACAACTAGTTTCTATTTTATTGCTCATTGGTTGAAAATGTATATCAAAGGCAGAATATATAGATGTGCCCTTGAAGTTGACCCCAATTTCCATGTAAGCACCACAACTTTTCTAGTGACCAACTAGACACCTCTTGTCGTCTCCGGTGTGTCTCATAAACCCCTACTGCTGACATGGCAAATCAGGTGTAGCTCACTCAAGTCTGAGCGAGTTTATTGTTTATGTTTATTTTCTCTTTTTTTTTTTAGATAAAATTATTTTGTGTGGGTCCCACATCACTTTTTCATTTCCTTTACCACACTATTTACACCTTCTTCTCCAAAAATCCCACCACCTCCCACCACCATTGCCTTTTGCCGAAAAATCTACCACCTCTCAATCAATTTGTCAAATAAATCCATCACCACTAAAATCAAAACAAAAACAAGTATGAATCTGCATATTTCCTGCCGAAGTCTACCCGCCAAGGTGATTAATTGTTTTCCCCATAAAAGAGAAAAAAGAAGGAATTAGAAGCTGCAAAATTTACACCAATGAACCACAAACCCCGTCCAATTCCCATCATCCCTTTGACCAATATAGATTTCAGGAGAAACAATAATTTAAATTCTTGATTTATTGCTTCCCTCATCATCTATACTACTCTTTGAACATTCTTCATCTCAAATAATTAAAATTTTTTGGTCTCAAACTTCACAAATTGTCGATCAATGCTCCCCCAAATGCTAAGTTTCGAAATAAAAACTTGGCCAACAATAATTCTTACAAACCCCGTAATCAATTTACTCAACCAATATTAATTTCAAAGAAACCCAAATATGTGCTCTTCATTCTCTTAAGTCCAATCAATGGTGGTTTTTGAATTTCTCACTCAACATTTGACCCTTTTCAGTAGCTTGTATGATTTTCTAATTGGTGGAGAAAAAGGAGAAATGAAGGGAGGATGGAGGGGGATGCGCAGGCAGTGAGGTCCAAATAAGGTGGAAGGGAGAGTGGATAAAGGAGGAGGATGGGGAGTGGGGTGCTGCTGGTGAGATTTAAAAATTGAAAAAGAAATTTATTAGTAGTATTCAATAATTGTGGTTTTAAAAATGTAGAATTTTTAATTTTAGTTACACGTGTAATTTTTTTTTACGAAAAAGACACGTGTCGCTCTATTATTCACTCATTTGACACATCATAAGAGAGTGTAACTCATGCATCTAACTTAAGAGAAGTTTATGTTCACGAGACACACTGGTGACAACAAGAGGTGTCTATTGGTCACTAGAAAAATTGCAGTGTTTACATGGAAATTGAGGTCAACTTCAAGGGGCCATCTATGTATTCTGCCTATATTAAAAGCAATAAGAACTAAATATCTTCAAAATTAAACTTCCCATGTGTGTGGAATTTTCAAGAGAAATAGGCTATTACTCCATTAGACACATCATCCAAGGGAACTTTACAGAGGAGGATTGCGTTGACACAATTTTTGTGAGGCTATCTATATATGTAGCAAAAAGTAGATTACTAAGCTGGGACTGTCATACTCTGTTTTATGTGCAAAATCTCATTTGGTAATAATTAATTTTTTTATTTGCCGAAAAAATAATGCGATTAGTCAATCATATTTCTCAGAAATGGAGAAGGAATAAAAAATACGGCCGATGCATTAGAATGAGTCCATGCATGTTATCGGCTAAAACACTGCGTATATATGTATAATATACACATGAAAATATCTATATATTTATTAGTGGCACCCATAGTAATATCAGGCGCCTGGGTGCCAATGGCAAACTTTCAAGTCTTCTGCCCACGGGATGGGGGATCGAATCTTACTAGCATTAAAGTTATCAATTTTTAGCTTGCTGAAGTAAGTTTTAATTTTAGCTTGCTGTTGACAGCCCGTCACCCCCTCCCTCAAACCAAAAGACTTTCCCTCTTTCTTTTCTTTCCATTTATATTTCTCCCTCCATCCAACCTCATTTAGTAATAATATTTTCATCAAGTATTTGCAGAATTTAGTAATGATATACATTATCAATATTTTTTAGAGTATAAAAAAGTCGTCGTAGATTGACTATGTATATTTATATTATTGCTATTATTTGTCAAATTTTTTATGATATATGATAAATTGTCATAATTATAATATTTTTTGTCCGGTCAATTTGTTTATATAAATAAAATGACTAATAACTCGAATCAAAACCTCAAGTTAATTAAACCGACAAAAAATATACCCTTTTTGGGCCATATAAGTAGCAACATGTTTACATTCAAGTGGCACCCGATATTTCTAATTTCTGGATCCGCCCTTGCGCATCGAGATAGACAATACAGATCCAGTGAATTTAGAGATCATGTTAGTATGGAATAAAGGGTTCAACTGGCATTGTCACAATAATATAAAAAGCCAAGGAACGTAACATACGCTTGCATTAATTAATGTAGACCTTAACTGCAACGAAATTGGGAGGACGAATTTAAATACTTTTGCCTATATGAAGTTGGTTTCCTAAACAAATTCTTAAAGATGTACATTTGTTTTAGTGGTTGTAAAGAGAGTTGTTGTAGAAGAACCATTGGGGTTGATCGTTGTTGGCAATACATGTGACATTTGTCAATTGCTAATAACGATAAATTACTGATAGCATATGCAAAGAGAAGGAAATATGAGGGATTCATGGGAATGGTTTTTGAAACTCGGAGTCAGATATTGACGATGATGGTACTTGGACATTCATGTCAAACTGGCTGGGATCTTTGATCTAGATCCGGAAGCTGTTGATTGGCTTAAGTATAAGTAACATAATGGTCTACATCTCACTTTTGGTAAACTCTGAAATGTCATGTCTTACTGAATAAAGCATGACTACTGAGGCTAGAGATAAAGCGGATTATCACTTTATTGGTACCTGCTTGCCTTAATTTTAGTATGCTCACTAAACTTAACTATCTGTAACACAGATGTCATGAATTATTTGTTGTAATAAGAAAATCATTAAACTTTATTTCAATTTTCTTGAACAAGAAAGCCACTAAAATTTAAATAAAGTAACGGTAAAGTTGCTACGTAAAGTGAGGAGTTGAGCTTGAACTAGCGAACCGAAGTCACTTTCGGAACCATACTTCCTATAGCTAACATGTGTCCAGTCCAGCGGGAACGCACAGCTCAAACGAACTTAAGCTGCTATACTGAATCCCCCGCTGACCATCGGGGACTGAGTGGTAAGGCCATGATCCATAGGGGCACAGATCACTCATTCTTCCATTGAGGACAGGTGCACGAACGACATCTCCAAATAATATTTTTTTAATAACATGCAAGTCACTAAACTATGAGTTAGTTTAGGAGTGTTCACGGTTCAATTTGGTTAGTATTTAATCAAATCCATAACTAAACTAATTTAATTGATTTTTAAATTCTTAAAACTAAACCAAACCAATCAAAACTAAAACATCGGTTTGGTTTCGGTTGGTTCCCTTTATGATATTTTACAAAAAAAAAAAAAAAAAACTCACATTTTCCCCTTCCCTTCCAACCAAAATTCTTAAAAGATTTCAGCATCCGTCCTCTCCCAGTTTATCAAGCTTAGCCCAACAAAGTTCATTTCTTTTGGTTCTTTTCTGATTATTTGTTTCAATTTGCTGAGGCTCTATCGGAAACAACTTCTCCACCTTGATGGGTAAGTTCTGCGTACATCTCATCATCCTCAGATTTCGCGGATGGGATATCACTGGTACGTTGTTATTGACGTTGTTACGTTAATAAGATTTTTAATCAAGTCCTCAATTTTCTACTAAATTATCATTAAAATTTGATAAATTGATTAAGTATCAGAAGTTTAGTAAGATCAGCTAGGTACCAGACTTTTTATATCATATGGTCAATGGCCATTGCCTTCAGGTGGGCTAAGATCTGCGTACATCTCGTCCTTTCCATACCCCACTTGTCGTATGTTGTTGTATAGCCAATGGCCATTGAGTCCTTGAACAAGGAAGAAGAGTTAGGGGGGAGGGACGAGGATTGATTAGGAGGTGAAACAAAAGAAAAGCTTAAAAATTGTTGGTTATAATTACCTGACGGTGTAAAAATGTTGGTGGTTATTAGTTAAACTTCGAGTATAGGAACATTCTCCAACACTAGG
This sequence comes from Petunia x hybrida, assembly GCA_037355625.1. NCBI lineage: Eukaryota > Viridiplantae > Streptophyta > Magnoliopsida > Solanales > Solanaceae > Petunia > Petunia x hybrida. Next base: position 1,676,624 of record JBBBVM010000045.1, read on the forward strand.
ACAGTTGTAAGAGGAATTATTTTAATCAAGTTGAGGTATTTGGATGAAACACCTTTGAATTAGGTGGGGCTTGGTTTTTGTTGAAATATGATTTAGAATCTGTTTGAATAAGTACTTTTACTGCATTTACTTTGTTTTTAGTTAGTAACTACTCCTATTGTGAAGAGTTTGTTATTTGATTTAAATTTTAAAAATTAGGATAAGAGTTGTTGAGATTTTATCTCTTTTAGTTCTTTAAATAGGATGATATATTATGAAATAAATTAAGTTCCCTTTCAACCAAAGATCTGCAATACTTTTTTTCTTCCTTCTGTTATTTCCCAGCAAACTTTACTTCTTTAAAAACCAACAATTGGTATCAAGAGCCATATTCTTAAGGGACCCGAGTGAGTAATATCTTGTGTGAGTAAGAGATGGATTCTGAAAATAGTTTTTCACGAATGGCTCCTCCTGTTTTTTATGGTGAAAACTATCAATTATAGGCGGTGAGAATGGAAACTTACTTGGAGGCTTTAGATCTTTGGGAAGCCGTAGAAGAGGATTATCAAATTGCTCCGCTGCCAAATAATCCCACGGTGGCCCAAATGATGAGTCACAAGGAAAAGAAAACCAGGAAATCTAAAGCAAAAGCAACTTTGTTTGCTTCTGTTTCAACAAATATTTTTACAAGAATTACGTCTTTCACATCAGCAAAAGAAATATGGGATTATCTGAAAGAAGAATATGTTGGAGATGAAAGAATAAGAGGTATGCAAGTATTAAATTTAATAAGGGAATTTGAGTTTCAGAAAATGAAAGAGTCTGAAACAGTTAAAGAGTATTCGAACAGATTACTTGGTATTGTTAACAAGGTAATATTGGTAGGCACCAAATTTAAAGATCAAGAATTGTTGAAAAAATTCTTGTAACAGTGCCAGAAAGATATGAAGCATGTATAACTACCTTGGAAAACACAAAAGATCTGTCCAAAATTACTTTGCAGAACTCTTAAGTACTTTGCAGTCACAAGAGCAAAGGAGGCTTATGAGGCAAGATGGTATGGTTGAAGGAGCCTTGGCAGCCAATCACAAAACTCAAAGCAAGGGTAATAATTCAAAGAAAAATTACCCACCTTGTCAGCATTGTGGTAAAAAAGGTCATCCTCCATTCAAATGTTGGAAGAGGCTAGATGCAAAGTGCAAGATCTGCAACCAGTTTGGTCATGAAGCTGTGATTTGCAAAACCTCAGAAGCATGAAGAAGATGCTCAAGTTGCCAATGAAAATGAAGAAGATCACTTGTTTCTGGCAATATGTCTTTCAAACAAAAGATTTTCTAAATCTTGGCTGATTGATAGTGGTTGTACAAACCACATGACATATGACAAAGATCTTTTCAAAGAATTCAATTTTATTGAAAGTAAAAAGATCAAATTGGAAATGGTGACAATATTCTTGCAAAAGGAAAAAGAACTGTTGCTATCAAAACAAGTTTAAATATTAAGACAATTTCAGATGTTCTTTATGTACCAAATATTGATCAAAATTTGTTGAGTATTAGTCAGTTAGTAGAGAAAGGATTCAAGGTATCCTTTGAAGATAAATATTGTTTCATCTACAATGGTGCTGGAAATGAAATTTTAAAAATTAAGAAGAGAGGTAAAAACTTCTTATTTGATCCGGAAGAAGATGAACAATTGAGCCAAAAAAAAAAAAAAAAAAAAAGCTACTAAGTAAAGATGAATCTTCAAAAGTTTTAAAGCAAGATGTTCAAGCAAATGATGCAACGCAGGAAAATTGATAGCTGGTTCTCAAAGTGAGGCAATAATAAAATCTGTTGGTTATGAGAAAGTTATCAAGGATACTGAATTTCTTGTTGACGCTTATAAGGTGAAACAAAATGGAAAAGTTGATTCCAGTTATTGCAAGTCTGAAGATCAGCTGGCAGATTTGTTTAAGAAGTCACTTTCCGTTAAAAGCTTCCAATGCATAAATCCAGAATTTGCAGATTCTAAAGCAAGGGGGTGTTGAAATATGATTTAGAATCTTTTTGAATAATTACTTTTACTACATTTACTTTATTTTTAGTTAGTAACTACTCCTATTATGAAGAAGTTTGTTATTTGATTTAAATTTTAAAAATTAGGATAAGAGTTGTTGAGATTTTATCTCTTTTAGTTCTTTAAATAGGATGAGATATTATGAAATAAATTAAGTTCCCTTTCAACCAAAGATCTGCGGTACTTTTTTTCTTCCTTCTGTTATTTCCCCAGCACACTTTACTTCTTTAAAACCAATAGTTTTTCAGCCTTCTAAAAATACGTCTCTTTTACCCTTTTCTCTGTGCTATAATAATCAGGTTCTGTAGCTTTATTGAACAATTTGTGGCTTTCGTCTCATCATAGCTAGAAAACTGGAAAGTGTGACTGATTTAGTTATAAGTATTGCATTTTGTTGATGTGTTGCTATTTTTATACTACAACTTTAGCGCGTCCTTAACCTCTAAAAAGTTTTTAGTATGGGCAGTTTTTGCTCTATGATTGAGTTGATGGCCTTGACGTGTTTGATCCTTTATATAGTTGTGTGTATATAAAGTAGATTCAAAAAGAGGAAGAATAAGTTGTCTTAGCCGTTCGAAAAGGTTTTTATTTTTATTCTATGTGTAATATATCATTTCTATTTTGTATCAAGATGACATGATTGAGTTTAAATGGAGAAACATGGTCAAGGATTCATATAGCCGATTCCTACTTCTTTAGTGTCGAGGCGTAGTAGTTGTTGTTGTCTATATATATATATATAAGCATGAACTCTAAATAATAAAATATCATATAATCAAATTACAGAGGGGAAAAATTTCCTTATAAACCAATGCGTATAAACACCTAAGTTAACTTTTCCAAGAAGAAAGGTCGAATTTTCGCACTCCTTCATTGTCACAAGAGATGTCCTCTAGTTTATAGCAACAGTAGTTCTCAGAAGGTTGGTGACACCTGTAAGCGGAATCTACGGAGAAACTCTAATTATTAAGCACTCCATTCTAACTTGAAGATGTTTGTTGAAGTTTGTTCAATTACTGCAGAAAATCTAGAATAGTTAGTTGAGAAAATCTTGAATAATTAGTTACTTAGTTCAAATTTTGAATTCTGAATATCGTTAAGTTGTTGAGCTTTTAAAGCTTTTTAGTTGCTGAATTTTTTTAAAGTTTGGCTATAAATAGCCATAAGTTGAATAAGAAAAGTAGAGACTATTTTCAATCCTACTTTTAATCTTACTTTTGTTGCTCCATATTTTCAACAAAAACCAACAATTGGTATCAAGAGCTTCAACTGATCTTACGGGATCTGTGAGTCAAATAATTATTTTTAACCATTTTTTACCCATATCTATTTTTAACCTTATTTTCAAAATGGCAAGCAACAGTCCCTCTTTGAATGCCCCACAAATCTTCACTGGTGAAAACTATCAAATTTGGTCAGTGAAAATGAAATCTTATCTTGAAGCCTATGATTTATTGGAAGTTGGAATGTCAGATACACCATTACCACAACTCCTTGAAAATTCCACTCTTGCTCAAATTAAAGCCAATTCAGAAGAGAAAACCAAAAAATGCAAAACCAAAACTATTATTCAAAATTCAGTTGCAGATTCAATTTTTTCTAAAATCATTGCATGTGAGACTGCAAAAGAAGCATGGGAAAAACTCAAAAAAGAATATCAAGGAAGTGATCGAGTCGGACAAATGAAGATTTTGAATTTGAAAAGAGATTTGAATCTCTTAGGATGTAAGAAGATGAGACTATCACTAAGTATTCTGACAGAATCTCTGTGATTGTTATTAAAATCAGAATGCTTGGTGATGATTCCTTAGATAACAGAATTGTTGAAAAAATTCTTGTGACAATTTCAAAAAGATTTGAGCCAAAAATTTCCTCTCTAGAAGAGTCAAAAGATCTTTCTACCATCTCTGTTGCAGAATTGATAAGTGCTCTTCAAGCACAAGAGCAAAGAAGAAGTTTTAGACATGACACAGTTATTGAAGGTGCTCTTTATGCACAAAATAAAAGAGAAAAAATTAATTATCCTCTTTGCAAATATTGCAAAAAGAAAACACACCTAGAAAAGTTTTGTTGGTGGAGACGTGATGCAATATGTGGAAATTGTAAACAAACATGTCATGTCACAAAAGTGTGCAAGTTCAAAGACAACCAAAAAAATCTGCAAGCACAAATAACTGAGGCAGAAATTGAGGAGGAGCATCTGTTTTAGACTGTTTCAACTGAACAAAGGAGGACCGTTGAAGTTTGTTCAATTGCTGCAGAAAATCTAAAATAGTCAGTTGACAAAATCTTGAATAATTAGTTACTTAGTTCAAATTTTGAATTTTGAATATTGTTAGTTGCTGAATTTTTTTAAAGTTTGGCTATAAATAGCCATAAGTTGAATAAGAAAAGTAGAGACTATTTTCAATCCTACTTTTAATCTTACTTTTGTTGCTCCATATTTTCAACAAAAACCAACAATGTTCAACTTATGTAAAGAAGATGCACAACATCAACAAATATTAAACAATGTATGTAATTGTTTGTCGATGCTAGTATGTCTTTCAAAGAACATTCGTTTTGTTCTATTTCAGCCCTCCCGTTGTCTACATTCATCGATGATCAGTTTAGAGATTTCATTTTTTATATGAACATGGAAAATTTCCTGAGTAGTCACTCCTATATATATAGGAGGACTAAAAACTCATTTTGTTTTGAAATGTAGACGTTATATTGTTCCTTTGCTGTTAAAAACGCACACCATCGGTTCAGAGAGTTGGGTACCAAGAGCCCTAAAGCACGGCTTCAGGCCGATAATCAATCAAAGGCACTGGACTTTTGTAGAGTCTAATTGTACTCAATTGAATTCTGTAGTGATCCTCAAAATATTTTAAGTTTCAAGAAGCATGGTGAATATTCTTTCTTAATTGCTATCCTTAGTTTCCTAATTCCTATGATTAATTTTCTTTTTATTGCTAAATTAATTTTTTTCTTTATTCTCTGTCAATGTATTTACAGTAAGTTTTATTTACCTCTAAGTCTTACTGTGTTGTTTGCTATTTGTATGAGGATAAAGAACTCCTGTGATTTCAGTTTATTGAGATGTAGAAACTTTTGTCACCTATAATATGCTTCCTCTAATCTTTACATTCTAATAAAAAGGTTAATATTAGTATCAATGGGGTTATCTTTCTAGATCAAGATGATACAGAAAATGGAAGAGGCTGCCACCATACATCTATTAAATTTAATTTGATGATGTAACAAATATTAGACATCGCTGATGATAGCTTAAAATATATCTGAATATTCGATACGACACCTAATATAAGTCAACCAAAATCTTCATCTTATTAAAGTTTAGAGAGAATATAATTCTTCCCTGTATCCCTGCCTAATACGGCTACTTCTACTCTAGAGTTGGTGGTGTCCTAACATTCTTCTTTCTTCTCTATTCTCCAAACTATCACTCAGATTATTCTTTGTACACAATAATCCTTCGATGATATCAGATTATGCAATTCAACCTTTCATATTCACTGATTAGTTTTGAACTTTAAGACACTTATCGATGTAAAAATAAATATTACTACTTGGTTTATATGATGAAGCTAAAGATTTAGTGCATGACATATGAATCAACATTGAAAAAGCGAGGCTTGATTATTGTATCAGAAAAGGCAATCAACAATTATGCCAAGGCACGATTGATATTGTTATGGCTGAAGAAAATAGAGAAGCCCGACACCGTCTATTATATTGAACCAATCAAATTACAAAAAGGAGATACACAAAACTTTAATTGGTAGTGTGGTGCTAGAAGAATACTGAGATAGAGTTAGTCGCGCAGTATGCCTTTTAACTATAAGGTACTCCATTAGTCAGTTGAAGTTTTTTGTATATTAAAATTTGTAGGAGTACATTATAGCTAAATAAAATGTAAAAATGATATGGAATACACATGCATAGAAACTATATGTGTGTTTTTAGTTTGTGATATAAAATTTGAGCCATTTCAAGAAGTCCTGTTATCCAGTACTCAGTGGATTACTGTCAAATTAACTAGTCTGTTCAAATGATGGCTTGAATTAGATTTACGCTTTTGGTCCTGATTAAACTGAAGGTAACCATTTATTAATTAAGCAGGAGTTTTGTTTGCATTTCCTCAGTTTGACTATGTATTTTTGTAGCTGGTAAGTAGAATGATGACAGTCGTTCATTTCATTTACTGATTCCTTTCACATTTTGTAATGTCTTCTGCATTTACTGATTCCTTTCACGCTTCCTTGCTCTCTCTGTACGTGGACTTCTTTATCTCTATTTCAGGTATTACATTTTCTTTCCGTTTCATTAGAATCAAGGGAGAATCGAGTGGAGTACTTGGCAAAGGAACCCAAGCCTGTGAAATAGTGAAGATTTTGGTTAGTTTCTGTTTGGTTAGCCTGCTAAAGGCAGTGAAGCTTGTCTAACTTTATTCCAAAATTATAGGGTCTTGAAATTATGTTGAAAGCTAGGTATCCACTCTTGTTTTTTTCTAGTTGTCATAAATTAATTGAAGCACACCTATATATGTCGGATCTACATAAAGCATATATATGCCCTTGTCAATTGGTCTTTTCTGCTTGATATGTCGAGGCAAATGAAGTTTAATAAGAAATGAATAAATACTGTGAGATAGTTAATGGTAGTCCTCAAGGCCTTTACAAATCAGATAGGAGACCTACTGTCTTCATAATCATGCCTCTTAAGTTCCTTGGTTTTGTACCCGTAATTTATGTTACTGTTCCAGAAATCTCTACCAACCTTTTGTGTGTTTTAATTCATATAAGTAGACTTTTGTAGGTTTTTCTTTTAAACCCAGAGAGATCTTTACTACATCGACCGAGGTAACTTGCTTTCTCATGCTACTATGAACAAGAGTCACAAAGCACTAGTACTGCTTTTCATGGCACTATTCAACCAATTTGTCGTCGTTAGTTCAATCTCACGTAGTACTCAATCTTGAGGCTCACCCTTCCTAATCTAATGAAATGCATGATTGTTCTACTTTTAAAAAGGACAATTGGGACATGTTAACAGTGTATGCTAATATGATCCTACTAAAGCATGCAGGTGGAGAACTTTTTAGTCTATTGAAATCAATATTCAGTCATTTTCCCACAAGGGTATAACACTTGAATTCCGACTAACTCTAACCATAATTGACTTGAAACGAATATTTGTAGATTAAAAGGAAAGATTTGTAAAATTAAACTAGCAGTGCTTGGCTCACTATAAGTTTCACCAAGAATACTGTTCACAACTTGACAAAAAATATTGAAATTTTCCAAAACCCTTGGTCATTAGGCATGCAAACTGTCACTATGCTAAGCCTCTAATTTGTTCAAAAACATACTTAATATCCGCTGTTATGTTACAATTGCACTCCAGATATTCGACCGCATTGGCCCGGCCAGCAAGAGCCTCCCCCTGACAATAAAAAAAAACACTTATAAATTCACAAAAAATCATTCTTAAAAGATTGACCAAAACTTGGATATTGAAAAGAGTACATACCTCTTCCAGTGTAACATGAAACGCCAGATTGTTGTGAATCTGTATCTCATCCCTTTCATCTGCATATATGAAAAGGTTCTTCTAGTAAGAACTCAGTTGCTTTTATAAGTAAAATATAATTATTTTTATCTTTCAAGACAATACATTTGTAAACATGCTTTATTACATATATATAAATATATTTCAGCTTTACCACGTTTGGTTCCAACCAAAATAACACGAACTTTTGGAGCATGGTTATTCAATCTGGGGACCCACTGCAAAAGAAAAGAAAATTAGTCACTGACGCCTACATAGCCACCATAAGAGTTATATCTTGAATAAAATAACAAAAGATAACTTACTACATCTGTGACTCTATTATAGCTAACTTCATCAGTAAGACTGAAGTATAAAATTGCAAACTCTGTTGGAGGAAAGTTCCAAGCTCCATTGAAATCATTCGAGTCCCAGCCATTATTATCCACATTACCTCTTAGTTCAAACATGTTGAAGGTAGTATTCTCCACTCCAAAACTCCACATATCAAAGGTCTTAGCAATATGGGTCTGCAAGATAAAGAAGTTATGTTTAATACTCCAAAGTAGTTATGAGATATAGTTATGACTAAACATAAAACAAACATACCCGTCCTTGGACAATCCTATTCAATAGTTTAACAGAGGGTGGAGTAGGATTTGGGTTTTCCAATCTCACTGTATCTCCCACTAATATGCAGCTAAGGGCTGTCACCTCAGCTTTCTTTTCTCGAATTAATATTTTTGCCCAACAAAAGAAAGCAAAAACCATTGGAACAATCGAGATATCATATTTACTAAGGGGCCTGCAGATAGGTGTTGTAGAAAAGTACAAACAAATACCCCTAGCCACAAGCTCCATTATGCGCACAATAAACTGGACGAAACACGCACCAACTCGAAGCTTATCGTGAATCGAAACAAGCTTAATGAAATGAAACATTGTTTGGATTTTGTGGCGAAAGAAAGGCACAATTCTAAGTTGCCCAGCATTAACAACGACCCCTGTCCGCCCTTGCAATGGCAGTCTTTTTCTTCCATTGATGTAGATGTCCTGTGCAAGAGAACATATAGCCGCAAAGGAAGTAAATGTAGTAAAGGCAGCATGAAGAAACATATCTACGGTTGTATGAGGAAGTTGAGACCGCATAGTCACGTATGCTTCAGAACAAACATTCAAAAAGAAAAGCAAGTCCAATATACAATTCTTATAGTTGACACTGTGCATACAATGCACGAAAAATAGCAGAAGGTAAAAACTCGCAGCCCCTAATACCCCAGCTGATATACTTAACCATACAGGAATTCCATGTAGAGAGGGCTGAGCAGATGGGGAACTTGAAAGCTGTTCCATTCAACTTACCTTGGAATACTACATACAAAAATAATCAAACTAGAATCAGTCGGCAGCTTATGATAGACACCACTCTTGCACAATCATAACACAACAAATTAAATATCAAGCACCTAAATAAACCCACACAATAACATAACACAAAAATATGCTAAATCAAGCACCTAAATAAACTCTCAGACACACATAACACAACTAAAACAAGTAGCTAAATAAACTCACACTCGCATAACCCAAAATATGATAAATCAAGCAGCTAAATAAACACACACACACATAACACAAGTAAAAGAAGTGGCCAAATAATCTCACACTCACATAACCCAAAATATGATAAATCAAGCAGCTAAATAAAGTCACACACACACACATAACACAGCTAAAACAAGTAGCTTAATAGACACACAGTCGCATTACAGAAATATGCTTAATCAAGCAGCTAAATAAGGTCACACACACACATAACACATCTAAAACAAGTAGCTAAATAGACACACACAAACTCACAAATATGCTAAATAAACTCACACACACACAACACACAGCTAAAACAAGTAGCTAAATAGACACACACACGGCCACAACGATAATACGGAACAAAAATCAGTAGAGATATACAAAATGAACCTAGGATGTACGGACTATATATGAACATAAGACCTATAGGGTTTTTCATAAGACCTATACAAAATGAAGACCTAGGATGTACGGACTATATATGAACATAGCACCTATAGGGTTTTGCATAAGACCTGTAGGGTTTTTCATAAGACCTATGCAAAATGAACTACACATATATACCATCAACAAAACCAAAAGCTCTAAAAGTCATAACTTTATACTCTAGTACATAGAAACGAGAGCTGCTTTTTATAATCATAAAAAGAAGTAGTAGTTCCATAAAATACAGATAAAGAAATCAATGAATAGAAATTTTACCTCTTGAGAGAATGAGCTAAGAGATGAATATGGTCTAGTGAGAGAGTGTTATCATATATACTAGTACTGGTGCAGTCCTCGTGAGTGTAACTGACCAATAGTAAATTTGCAAAGAAAAAATTATCTTTTATTTTTCTCTTGAACCCATAGCTTGTTTTTTAATTAAGTCTGAATAAACTTATTCTAATCACTAAGTTGATAATTTTGTATATATTAAATAAATCTTTTAGGAAAAATTTTTGGACTAAAGTTACTGGTTTCTCTCAACTCGCCCTTTCCGCTCTAGCTCTGACCCTATAATTTTGAATAAGGTATTATGTTTAGTTGTTTTTACAAAAAGTTAATTGTCGCATAGCTTAATATATCATTTGGTTGACTTTATTAAACAAGAATGGAATGGGGGCAAAGCTGTTAATACAGTTAGTGAAGCTAGACCGTGGAACTCAAGAGCTTGTTTGAGGTATTATATCAACTCCCTTTCGTATGATAATAAATTTTAGCATTTTTGAAGAATCATACTAACAAAAAGAAAGAAGCTACGAAAGGAGTTAAGCAAGAGCTATAAGAAGAACGTTTACTACGTAAATATATAAAGTGGAACACAAAGCAATCTCATAGGTGAAGCTTCATTTTTCTATAAGCAGACTTTGAGGCCCTTAGAACAAGAACTAGATTAGACCTAGTGCTTTTGGTCCTTTTTTTTTTTTTTTTTCTAAAAAAGAGTAGGCCGAGAGGAAATAAGTTTGCGTTCGACTTCCAAAATCAATCGTCTTTACCCAAGTGTGAACTGCAGACGACTCTCCAGTGTCTATTCTTTCTTACTGTACTGCTGGGTCAACCCAACCCGAATGGGGAGAAGACGGTCAGCAAAATTGCGATCCATTTTGTATGTTTGCTAAGCAGACCACTCGAGCATTTTAAAAAAGGAAGGGAACTTCTCACCCCGAGAGAAGTGGGAACCTAACGCTTCTAGAATGGAAGCTTCTCCTTTACTTTTTTAGAGCGTATCACTATTTTGAAACACGAAAAAGATTTATTGATGAAGTAATCGGAATGACAAATAGTTACGGTTGCGGAAGAAGGGGAAAGTCGGGAACCGTCGATTACCTTTTGAAACAAAGTAGTGACAAGCCGAGTATTATGACTACAGGGGGAGAAGCAAAGCTTCGAAGACAGCTTCGCTTCCTCCTCACTTCTTTCGTGGCGACTAGCTTCTCAAGTGGGCGCCTTGGTAAGCAAGCTAAGGTAATATTTTGTTGAACCGAATAAAAACCAGTGCAATATTTTAAAAGTAAAATTAAATGTAGAAATAAAAATACAAGGAATAATAATATATGGAATAAAATATTAGTGACTCTGTTCCCTGCATTACTAATCCTAATTACCCACTACATTTCTGTTACACCCCGTACGTCTAAATTGTCGTATATCATTATAATATCATGTTAAGAATGATTTAAGTGAGTTTAAAATAATAATATGACCATATATGAAGTTTATATGTTGAATATAAAGTTTGGGAAAAATCAGATTTAAGTTGCGGAAAAACCGATTAAGGAATTGCCTTGTAACAGAGCTTTTTCAGCAATTAATTTCATGTGTTATATGAAGTCTTTTGGGGACATATCATATACCAAATTGAAGGTCTTGGAGTGTAGTTTTCAACACTTTTAACGGTTTGCTCATATAACTTATAGATAAAAAGATATGAGCGTCAGAAGTCAGACCAGAAAAAGGGACATAAGCGCAAAAGAGGGCTAGAAATGAAATGTTTTTATTATAAAAGAGAAATTTCTCTCTCTCTCTCGACATTTCCAGTAAACCCACGATATAAACAGTGGTTTCCTCAGTTTGAATCCATTTTTTTTGATTTTGAAGAAAGAACATCAATTTTGACACGAAACGGAAGACGGATTGCGTCAAAACGCTCTACGCGATTAGGGTAACATTATGCTACCTTCAATTTCGTCTATAGCTTGAGTTTTAGAATTACTTCATAGCTAAGTAAAGTATCTAAATTATATATTATAGCTTGTTTAAGCTTTAGAAGGTGTGGAATTCAAAGGAACGAAGTTTAGAAGCTAGAAACATCAAAGGTATGTAAGGCTAAACCTTTCTTTTGGCAAGGCATGTATCTTTTAGATTTTGAAGCTTTTATTAGTTTCAAACTTAGTATTTCTTCTGAGAAACTTGTATGGTACCAAGGAAACCTTGTATATACTTAATTTGGTACTAAAATCCAAGGTGAAAGACGTCCAAATCAAAAAGGCAAAACGTTTCAAAATCTGGAAAATTGTTTTGAACTTTGGACAGTTGTTAGTATATTGATCATAACTCCTTATACAAAATTGATATTAAGATGATTTAAGAATCTACAGAATCCTAATACATATATCTACAACTTTCATGAAGACCATGAGGTCTATAACTTTTATCTGCACCCTCAAAACTATGATGCAATACAGGACGCTGGTACTGTCTAGAAATTCTGTACATCCGTGGAATTGTTACGCCACTCTCATCTTGTTATCCAGTTAATTTGTTTATGTTATCAGTTTATCCGGGTATCCATTCCCGTGTATAGTATAGTGCTGGTTCTGTTTTGCGGATCATCCAGTTTCAGTGGAAACTCTGCCGAAATTTTTATAAAAATCAAAGAGTTAAACAAATTCTAAGTTTCAGGTTGTGTCTACAATTCCATCCAGAGTTTTCTTATCATTCCTTTGAGTCCATATATATTGTTGCCACATGTGTTATGCCTCATACATGCTTATGCTTATATTGTGATCATGTTATGTGTGATTTGGAGTCCCCCATAGAGGCTGGACATTGGACACACAGTCCGGTCGCGTGTGATACTACCCGTCTGGGGGATACAGCCCCTCTGGTTCAGGCGGGAGTTGAAACACCTAGTGTGACCGGGTGTCATTCACACACTCTGACCAGAGAGACTAGATATTACTGGCTGGGGGGGGATATAGCCCATAACACCCACCAGGTTTGTTATATACGCGTATATAGCCACATTATGCACTGCATGATTATACATGAGGCTAGTTCCAGTTTTCAGTTACCTGATTTGGGGGGATACAGCCCATAACGCCAGACAGGTACTAGTTCAGATGTTCAGTTACCTGATTTGGGGGGATATAGCCCATAACACCAGACAGGTACCAGTTCAGATAACAGTTCAGCTTTAGCTCAGTACCAGTTGACAGTTATCAGTTCTCAGTTATCAGCCACCAGTTCTTAGCGTCAGTATCAGTTGACAGTTATCAGTTCTCAGTTATCAGCCACCAGTTCTTAGCGTCAGTATCAGTTGACAGTTATCAGTTCTCAATTATCAGCCACCAGTTCTTAGCGTCAGTATTAGTTGACAGTTATCAGTTCCAGTTTCTAGTAACCAGCTATCAGTCATATTACAGTTATTTATCAGTATAGTTCAGCTCAGTCTTCAGGTTCAGATTCAGCTAGACTTCAGCTTATATTCATATCATGTTTAGTACGTTCTTCAGATTTCCAGCTATATTGCTATGCTCCAGCTCATGTTTACATATTTATATTCCAGCCTACAGTTTCATTCAGCTATGACATATTATATGCTCATGCCTTACATACTTGGTACATATCGTACTCACGCCCTTTTCTGGGGCGCTGCGTTTCATGCCGCGCAGGTGCAGATAGATCAATGCTTGGACCACGTTAGTAGGCCATCGATCAGCTATTGGAGTCACTCCGCTTACTCCCGGAGTTACTTATCTTTTGGTATGTATACAGTCAGCCAGTTTGGGTATGGCGGGGTCTTGTCCCGTCCTTTGTATATTCAGTTCAGCACTCTTAGAGGCCTGTAGATATGTCCCTGTGCGGTGCAGTCAGTATGTTATGTATGTCAGCTTATGTTAGCCTTGTCAGCTATTTGCATTGCATACTCCTTATCAACTAGGTTTATGCTTATTCTGTTTATCAGTTATAATGGTTAGCATATTATCAGTAGGATTAGTGATGATCGACACTTAGTGTTGGTCATCCGTCGCGGCCCTAAGTTGGGTTGTGACAAAAGTGGTATCAGAGCAGTTCAGTCCTAGGGTGTCTACAGGCCGTGTCTAGTAGAGTCTTGTTTAGGAGTATGTTGCGCGCCATACTTTTGAACAGGAGGCTACAAGGCACTTCAGGACAGTTGTCTTTCCTTCTTCTCTAGATCGTGCGATAGAGCCATGATTATAGAATTCAGCCCTCTAACAATAGTAATTTCAGCAAAGCGATGCCGCCAAATAAACTAACAGCTGCCCAGAAGGGCAAAGTTATTGCCGGCCAGGGTATTAGTAGAGTGCCACCTAAGGTGGATGAGAGTGAGGAGTCCAGACCTGAGGCTCCATCCGAGGCCTCACAGATCCTATCAGTTCAGGGTAATATTAGAGGTACTGCAGCTACTATACCTCCACCTTCTCAGCCTGATAGTCAGGGGCAGGAAATGAGGGATGCCATCAGATTATCGACCAGTGTTGTAGTTGCTCAGACTAGACAACACAGTGCAGATGCCCAGGGAGATGTTGGATCCAAGATCAATGATTTTATCAGGCTAGAGCCTACAGTCTTTACTGGATCCCGTACAGGAGAAGACCCTCAGGATTTTCTATTGAGGATAGCCAGAGTGTTGAGGGTTATGCACGTGTCAGACACGGAGTCAGTAGAGTTGGCTGTATTCAGATTGCATGACCTTAGCAGCAGGGTGGTATCAGACATGGGAGCTATCTAGAGGGTCAGATGTTACTCCGGCGACTTGGAAGGAATTCTCAGATGCCTTCCTTTATCAGTATATGCCTATAGAGACATAGGGAGCCCGTGCTAATCAGTTCCTGACCTTGAGACAGGGAATTTTGAGTGTAGAAGAGTATAATAATTGCTTTAATTCTTTAGCATGGTTTGCCCCTACGGTGGTAGTGAGTATAGAGGATAGAATTCATAGGTATATATATATAGTGGGACTAGCTCCACACCTAGTGAACGAGCGTATGACAGTTGCTATGTAGTCATGTATGAACATAACATTCAGGCATTTGTTTTGTTACTTGAGGAGAGGAAGCAAAAATAGAGAGCCGACAGGGATAAAGTGCTAGACAAGAGGGGCAGATTTTCTGGTTCGTTTGGAGAGACGTCTGGAGCGAGTAGATAGCAGTGTGTTAGACAACCACCAGCTAGTATACCTACACAGTCTCGTGGCCTGAGATCTGATAGAACTCCTCAGTCCAGAGCTAGTCAGGCATCACAGATTTCAGGATTTCAGCGCCGTGGTACTTCGATACTGGCCAGTCAGACATATCCCAGATGTTCAGATTGTGGTAAACGCCACTTGGGTCCATGTCAGTTAGGAGTTGATACTTGTTATATTTGTCGCGAGGCAGGCCATTTCATGAGAGATTGCCCGACTAGGGGTGGTAGTTGTACAGCCCAGCCAGCTAGATCAGCAGTTGCTTGCTCAGCACCAGCACGCCATCAGGGGCATGTTCTTCAGGATGGCACCTGTATAACAGAAAGAATTTAAGGAGCAATTGAAGGATTTGTTAGATAAAGGCCTCATCAGACCCAGCATTTCCCCGTGGGGAGCCTC
The DNA here is from genome assembly GCA_037355625.1 of Petunia x hybrida. NCBI lineage: Eukaryota > Viridiplantae > Streptophyta > Magnoliopsida > Solanales > Solanaceae > Petunia > Petunia x hybrida. The sequence goes on from JBBBVM010000045.1 coordinate 1,692,117, forward strand.
GATACCATTTGTAAAAAAAAGAAAGATGACTCTCTACGCATGTGCATAGATTACAGACAGCTGAATAAAGTCATTATTAAGAATAAATACTCTCTGCCCAGGATTGATGTCTAGTTTGAAAAGCTCCAGGGTGCCAAGTGCTTCTCGAATATAGATTTGCGATCAGGCTACCATCAGGTTAGAGTTAGAAAATCTGATATACCTAAGACTGCATTCAGGACTAGGAATGGCCATTATGAGTTTTTAGTGATGTTGTTTGGACTCACTAATGCCTTTGCAGTATTTATGGATCTAATAGACAGCGTATTCAGGCCTTATTTAGATTTATTTGTGATTATATTTATTGATGATATTCTCATCTATTCAAAGTCTGAATCAGAGCATGCAGAGCACCTACGCACAGTATTGGGTACTCATCGGGACCAACAATTATATGCTAAGTTCTCAAAGTGTAAATTCTAGATAGATTCAGTGGCATTTCTTGGCCACATAGTTTCAGCAGAAAGAATTAAAATAGATGACCAGAAGATCTAGGCTGTGAAGAATTGGCCCATGCCTACGACGCCAACTGAAGTACATAGTTTTCTGGGTTTGGCAGGTTATTACAGAAAGTTTATAGAGGGTTTTTCCTCCATTGCAGCTCCACTGACCAAATTGACAAAGAAATCAGCTAAATTTGAGTGGTCTGATTCTTGCGAGCACAGCTTCCAAGAACTAAAGAACAGGTTGATAACAGCTCCAGTACTTACACTTCCAGAGGGATCTGAGGGCTATGTCATTTACTGTGATGCTTCTCGAATTGGTCTTCGTTGTGTTTGATGCAGCATGGAAGAGTAATTGCTTATGCTTCTAGGCAGCTGAAAAAGCACGATCAGAACTACCTCATCCATGATCTTGAGTTTTCAGCAGTCATTCATGCATTGAAGATTTGAAGACATTATTTTTACGGTGTTCATGTTGATATTTATACGGATCACAAGAGCCTCCAGTACATATTTAAGCAAAAGGAGCTAACCCTATGATAGAGGCGGTGGCTAGAGTTGCTGAAGGACTATGACATGGATATTCTTTATCATCCGGGTAAAGCGAACGTTGTTGCTGATTCCCTTAGTCGCAAGCCTATGGGTAGTCTATCTTATTTACAACCAGAGAAAATAAAGTTAGCTCATACACTCTACCAGTTGGCCAGCATGGATGTCAGATTAATAGATTCAGAGGACGCAAGAGTTACAGTTCAGAACGCAACCACTACTTGCCTAGTGACATAAGTAAAGCAGCGCTAGTATGAGGATCCAGTTCTAGTTCAATACAGGCAAATAGCCACAAGAAAACCAAAATTATTATATAGGTTACTAGTGACGGGGTTCTTATATATAAAGATAGACTTTGTGTTCCTGATGTTGCAGATTTATGTGGACAGATTATGACAGATGCACATTATTCCAGATACACTGTTCATCCTAATTCGACTAAGATTTACCATGATGATCTTAAGCAGATTTATTGTTGAGACGAAATGAAGCGTGACATAGCAGAATTTGTGGCTCAGTGTGCTAACTGCCAGCAGGTTAAAGTCGAGCATAAAAAAAAAAAAAACCTAGTGGCTTGTTACAGGAAGTCGAGATTCCATCATAGAAATGGGAAGCACTGAATATGGACTTCATTACAGGCTTTCCCCGTATGTGGAGCAGATATGATTCTATTTGGGTTATAGTTGACAGGCTTACTAAATGAGCTCATTTCTTTCCTGTTAGAACTACATATACAGCAGAGGATTATGCCAGACTTTATATCAGAGAGATAGTGCGCCTACATGGTATTCCAGTATTTATTATTTCAGACGGGGACGCACCAGTTTACAGCTAATTTCTATAGATCGTTCCAGACAGGTTTAGGGACACAGGTGTATCTGAGTACAGTATTTCATCCATAGACAGACAGACAGGCTGAGCGGACCATTCAGACATTAGAAAATATGCTTAGAGCTTACGTGTTAGATTTTAGAGGCAGCTGGAATGGTCACCTACTGTTGATAGAGTTTGCATATAATAATAGCTATCATTCTAACATACAGATGGTGCCATATGAAGCTTTGCATGGGCACAAATGCAGGTTTTCTATATGATGGTTCAAGGTTGGCGAGTCTCAATTGATAGGTCCAGATTTAATCCAACAATTAATTGATAAAGTCAAGTTGATCAGGGAAATATTATTAGCAGTGCAGAGCAGACAGAAGTCCTATGCAGATAATCGATATTGAGATTTAGAATTTCATATTGGCGATTAGGTATTCCTGAAAGTATCACCTATGAAAGGCGTTATGAGATTTGGAAAGAAGGGAAAGCTTCGCCCTAGATTTATTAGTCCATATCAGATTATCAGGCAAGTTGGGCGTGTAGTCTACGAGTTAGACCTTCAAGCAGACCTTCAGGAGGTACATCCAGTATTCCATGTTTCCATGCTAAAAAAAAATGTGTCAGAGATCCTTCTAGAGTTGTACCAGTAGAGGATGTACAAATTACAGAACAGTTGACTAATAAGGAGGTGCCAGTTGCAATTTAAAGAGGCAGATTCGTCGAGTAAGGACGAAAGACATTCCTTTAGTTAAGATGCTATATCAAAGCAATAATATAGAAGAAATAACTTGGGAAGCTGAAAATGACATGAGGGCCAAATATACACATCTCTTCATTACTTCGAGTATGTAACAGATCGTTGCTTAATGCTTCTACATACTTCATTTAACATTCGAGGACGAATGTTCCTAACGGGGGAATATTGTTACACCCCGTACGTCTAAATTGTCGTATATCATTATAATATCATGTTAAGAATGATTTAAGTGAGTTTAAAATAATAATATGACCATATATGAAGTTTATATGTTGAATATAAAGTTTGGGAAAAATCAGATTTAAGTTGCGGAAAAACCGATTAAGGAATTGCCTTGTAACGGAGCTTTTTCAGCAATTAATTTCATGTGTTATATGAAGTCTTTTGGGGACATATCATATACCAAATTGAAGGTCTTGGAGTGTAGTTTTCAACACTTTTAATGGTTTGCTCATATAACTTATAGATAAAAAGATATGAGCGTCAGAAGTCAGACCAGAAAAAGGGACATAAGCGCAAAAGAGGGCTAGAAATGAAATGTTTTTATTATAAAAGAGAAATTTCTCTCTCTCTCTCTCTCTCGACATTTCCAGTAAACCCACGATATAAACAGTGGTTTCCTCAGTTTGAATCCATTTTTTTTGATTTTGAAGAAAGATCATCAATTTTGACACGAAACGGAAGACGGATTGCGTCAAAACGCTCTACGCGATTAGGGTAACATTATGCTACCTTCAATTTCGTCTATAGCTTGAGTTTTAGAATTACTTCATAGCTAAGTAAAGTATCTAAATTATATATTATAGCTTGTTTAAGCTTTAGAAGGTGTGGAATTCAAAGGAACGAAGTTTAGAAGCTAGAAACATCAAAGGTATGTAAGGCTAAACCTTTCTTTTGGCAAGGCATGTATCTTTTAGATTTTGAAGCTTTTATTAGTTTCAAACTTAGTATTTCTTCTGAGAAACTTGTATGGTACCAAGGAAACCTTGTATATACTTAATTTGGTACTAAAATCCAAGGTGAAAGACGTCCAAATCAAAAAGGCAAAACGTTTCAAAATCTGGAAAATTGTTTTGAACTTTGGACAGTTGTTAGTATATTGATCATAACTCCTTATACAAAATTGATATTAAGATGATTTAAGAATCTACAGAATCCTAATACATATATCTACAACTTTCATGAAGACCATGAGGTCTATAACTTTTATCTGCACCCTCAAAACTATGATGCAATACAGGACGCTGGTACTGTCTAGAAATTCTGTACATCCGTGGAATTGTTACGCCACTCTCATCTTGTTATCCAGTTAATTTGTTTATGTTATCAGTTTATCCGGGTATCCATTCCCGTGTATAGTATAGTGCTGGTTCTGTTTTGCGGATCATCCAGTTTCAGTGGAAACTCTGCCGAAATTTTTATAAAAATCAAAGAGTTAAACAAATTCTAAGTTTCAGGTTGTGTCTACAATTCCATCCAGAGTTTTCTTATCATTCCTTTGAGTCCATATATATTGTTGCCACATGTGTTATGCCTCATACATGCTTATGCTTATATTGTGATCATGTTATGTGTGATTTGGAGTCCCCCATAGAGGCTGGACATTGGACACACAGTCCGGTCGCGTGTGATACTACCCGTCTGGGGGATACAGCCCCTCTGGTTCAGGCGGGAGTTGAAACACCTAGTGTGACCGGGTGTCATTCACACACTCTGACCAGAGAGACTAGATATTACTGGCTGGGGGGGGATATAGCCCATAACACCCACCAGGTTTGTTATATACGCGTATATAGCCACATTATGCACTGCATGATTATACATGAGGCTAGTTCCAGTTTTCAGTTACCTGATTTGGGGGGATACAGCCCATAACGCCAGACAGGTACTAGTTCAGATGTTCAGTTACCTGATTTGGGGGGATATAGCCCATAACACCAGACAGGTACCAGTTCAGATAACAGTTCAGCTTTAGCTCAGTACCAGTTGACAGTTATCAGTTCTCAGTTATCAGCCACCAGTTCTTAGCGTCAGTATCAGTTGACAGTTATCAGTTCTCAGTTATCAGCCACCAGTTCTTAGCGTCAGTATCAGTTGACAGTTATCAGTTCTCAATTATCAGCCACCAGTTCTTAGCGTCAGTATTAGTTGACAGTTATCAGTTCCAGTTTCTAGTAACCAGCTATCAGTCATATTACAGTTATTTATCAGTATAGTTCAGCTCAGTCTTCAGGTTCAGATTCAGCTAGACTTCAGCTTATATTCATATCATGTTTAGTACGTTCTTCAGATTTCCAGCTATATTGCTATGCTCCAGCTCATGTTTACATATTTATATTCCAGCCTACAGTTTCATTCAGCTATGACATATTATATGCTCATGCCTTACATACTTGGTACATATCGTACTCACGCCCTTTTCTGGGGCGCTGCGTTTCATGCCGCGCAGGTGCAGATAGATCAATGCTTGGACCACGTTAGTAGGCCATCGATCAGCTATTGGAGTCACTCCGCTTACTCCCGGAGTTACTTATCTTTTGGTATGTATACAGTCAGCCAGTTTGGGTATGGCGGGGTCTTGTCCCGTCCTTTGTATATTCAGTTCAGCACTCTTAGAGGCCTGTAGATATGTCCCTGTGCGGTGCAGTCAGTATGTTATGTATGTCAGCTTATGTTAGCCTTGTCAGCTATTTGCATTGCATACTCCTTATCAACTAGGTTTATGCTTATTCTGTTTATCAGTTATAATGGTTAGCATATTATCAGTAGGATTAGTGATGATCGACACTTAGTGTTGGTCATCCGTCGCGGCCCTAAGTTGGGTTGTGACAATTTCAATCCCGGATAATGTACTTCACATTACAATTCCATTGGTAATCCTTCGTATAACCCGTCTTTGAATAAAGTGATGGGTCCGTTGCTTAACTTCGTCTTTGGTTAAAATGATGAGTTCTATTACCATTTTTTCAACTTTAACTTCAAAGGAGCACTTTTTTGTGAGTAGAAACTTAAGTAGAGCAATTGAAGTTTGAAAAAACTTCTAAAACATTTTGAAGTTTCAATTTTTTAATTTCAAGTTAAAGTTATAAGAGTTGTATAAGGGCAAACACCATTGAGAATAATACAAAACTTGCATAAGAAGTAATATACTTTCATTTGTATCAAATATTTGTTTAAGTTAGAAAACAAGTATTAAAACATACAAAAAAAAAAAAAAAGTAATAATACTGCAATCCGTCAATTGTTCAAAAGTAACCTAGTTCGTTAATAAGGCTTTTCATTCGAGTGGAATTATTTACATCTTTAAAGTCTCGCGTTCGGAATTGAGGAACTTTTGGTCTAATATTTTTCTTCATTAACAAAATGAGAATTTTCATTTACAATATAAATCCCATTTTTGAGTACGTGTGTGAGAAAATGTATCATTTACGTGTTTTCGAGTATGAGTTTAATGAGTTGTGTTCGACTGTGACGTGGCAAACTAGCTTACAAGTTTATAGTGATTTAGCTCGATACCTATTGGTGGGGATCCGGGAGGTAGTAGGACCTGATGGAACAGTTGAGGTGCGTGTAAATTGGTTCAGATTCTATTATCGTTTAAAAAAAAAGAAATTGATAAAACGCTGGCAGGATAGCTCAAAGTTTATTGAGGACTATTTGGTGGTTGGTGAATTTGACACTTGCACTATGTGTTACGGTTAGGTGTGAAAATTATTTACCCTTGGAATGAAATTAGACTAAAATAATGCAAAATGTTAGTATGAAAGATTGGGATGAAGCGTGGTCGATTGATACGCTTTGGAATGAAACGTTGGCTAATTTCTAACAGTCCGTCTAGTGAAGGAAAGGTAATTTGTGATATGGTTCTGTGCCAATATGCAACTCTATTATTAGCTAACTTCGAAGGAGCATAACTTTGGCACACATAAAGCTCAAATATTTATAATGATGGTGACCACACGAGGGGTATTTACTTGCATCTTTACTGTGAAGAGTTTGGAATGGAGGAAATTTTGGTCTAATATTTTCTTCATCAACATATATAATGGGATGTAACTTATACTAATTTATCATGCATATATGCTTTACCTTCCTAGAACAAGGTATCCTGGATAATTATGTAGACCCTTGGACTTTTCAATTTTTTTAGATATGGGGTTGATTTAGCCCCAAAGTCCATCCTTTTTCTTTTTCCAGCTATGAGGTTGGACGTTCAAATGTAAAAAAACTCAAAACTTGAGTAAGCAATATTATGTATTTTGGTCTAAGAGAAATCTGACACACTTTAGACTGAATGATTTAGAGATAAAGTACTAGTATTACACAATTAGTATTGCATATTTACTCTTGCCATAGCTTCTTTGTCACTTTTTAAAAATAATTATGGGAAAATGTTGATTAAATTCAAAGCTATGTGTATTTATAAAGAGACTTATTCGACGTTTTAGTAGCCAAAATAGCTAGCAATGGCAGAAAGAAGTAAGGGGTCTATCAACATGAGAGGATAAATAAGATCCTTAAATAGAAATTTGAGTTGGATAGTTGAGAATAGATAATTTTCAAGAGCGGCACTCTTTCTGCTTTATGGTCACGCTAGTTGTTCTCTTTGAAAAATCCTTTGTCCTTATGAGACCATTCTGCACAAAAATACAAATAAAAGAGGCCATCAAATATATGATATAATAGGAATAGGAGTTGGAATGACTCATAAGTTTTCCAACTCATACCTCTTTCTCCAGGACAAGATCCCAGACCTTCCCACAACGGATGAACAACTTTATGAAATCTATATGCCACAACGTTGTAGAGCCAGATAACTCCTTCAATTCCATCAGCAAAGCTCCAATTTTCATCAAGAACAATCGTTGTGCGTATATAGTTCGAAATATTAGACGACCTTTGAAGTCAAGGAAACTTTGCTAGTAAGAATAGGTAGCAGAAAGCTCACCATTTGAGCAAGAAGAATGACCACCTTTGAGATATTGTGACAAATATCAGGGCATGACTACTGGTGCTTCCGAGAATCATCAGTTGCTGTTTTGTCAAGCGTTAAAGACTCGCTGGAAATTCACCGAATTAAGTTAGATATAAAACTTAGAGAGGTCCAACACCCTACTTCAACATTGTTTAGCACATGGAAAATGAATGCGAATTGTATTATTGTTCATAAGGTAAAATGGACAGTAAATGTGTGCTTTATATATATCTCCTCTTTAATCACCTAATTTTGGCACCAAAATTCATAAAATTGCTCAAAATAGTCGTATTGAATTCTTAGGACGTTTCGTCAAATTTTTCTGGACTTCTACTATTTGTTCTAACTAAATTTTGTCTTTAATTAGGATGTAAAATTTGAAAATTAACTAAAATTACTTGTTATGTGCTTAACTGTGATTCTACGTTTAGATTGTGATAGTATCGTGAATTTATGTGGATGATTAATTGTGTATGTTTTGATTAGTATAGGCTCATTTAATGGCCATTTGTGCAAGAATTGTTAGCCCAATACATTGGCCCATCAGCCCATCCATTACCGAAGCCCACACCACACACATATATACTCAAAAAACCCCCACTTCTCTCCCATTCCCCTCCCAGCCGCCAAGGCTAGGGAAACTCTTGCGATTTTTTCTCCCGCCGTCGGAAATCGCCTTCCACGGCGGAGCCACCACTGCTCCGCCGCCGTCCACCACCTCCGGTGGCCAGAAAATTTAGCAAAATATATCATTGGAAAGATCTCGACCCCCCATTCAATTTCTGCAACTATCTTCTTCAAATTCATAGCCAATTCGCGTAGATCGGCGGTCAAAGTCTCGGTCAAAGCACAACTCCGGCGACTTATGCTTTTTCCGGTAAGTTTTTTAGCTTTTCCTCTTCCCCTCACCTTTCCCTACCTCTTCCCATACCCCGTTTCCCAATACCCCGTCCTTTTGCCCCGTTTTTCTCTCCTTCCGTTTCGGTTCTTTCTCCTTCTTCTTACTGCCTTTTCTTTTCTTTTTTATGTGATGGCGTTGTGAGAATTGGGCTGTGATGATGACATTTTGGTTGGGGTTATGATTGGCGGCTGTTTTTTTTTTTTTTTTACGTTAGGAGGAGGGGGATATAGCTGTTATGGCAGTTTTTGTTTGATATTTTGGGGTTGCAAATCGAGGCAGCGGGTCGAGGGGTTTGGGTTTGACATGTAGCGACAATGGGGTTTGAGAATGGTGTTGGAGGCTGTTGCCCGTGTGGTTTGATTCAGGGAGGCAGTGGTGGAGCGAACCCAGGACTGTGATGTTTTAATTGATTGATTAGGTGGCTACGAGGCAGCAGATCGGGGCTGTGATGATTAACTTTGTGACGATGGTTGCGGAGAGGCAGTGCTTTGGTGCTTGGTTTTACTTCTGTTTTGGTAGCAGTGTTTCAGTGTGCGCGTGTGGATTTTGTTTGCTCTGGCGACGATATCGAGACAGCGGTGCAAATGCGGATAAGGCCTGGGTGATGCTGCATCTTGGTTGTAGGCAGTAAGCCTTGTTGTTTTCCTCCTCTTTACTTGTTAGATGTGCAGTTTAGTTCACGTTAGCAGAAATTATAATTTGTTAGGTCATTAGAGTTTAAATAATGTTCAGTTGAGTACATATCGTTTGGTCTGGCACCTTGAATCAATATTGATAATGAAGTCATTTTATGTCCTGTTTTAAATCAAGCTTGAAGTTAAAATTATGAGTCGCGTTTGACTATCAAGATAGTATGAAGCTCGTTTTTGTTATTTAATGAATAAGGGTAGTATCTTAGCTTGCATTAATCTGCGTATATGCAAGAATTGGTTAAACATGATTCTTGTTTAGCTTGATGTTTTTGGGTGTTTAAGCATAAATTTGGTTTAGCTCGGTTGAGAATTGAGCCTGAGTGATAAATGTTAGGAATCTGTAACTTGAATTTCTTTAGTTCTGTTCACTTTGGTAATGGTTTGCTTGAAATGCATTAAGGTTAATCCTGAGACGTGTTTTGCATAATTTCTTAGAGTTCAGTTCAGAAGGGCCTTTGGCCATTCTTTGAACTCAAAAAAAGTTTCCAGTTACATTCTGGAAACAAGATTGATTAGAGATAGGATAGTTTGGAATCTGGTTGAGTCTTAGTTTAGTATTAAGTTAGTTTGAGGCTGATTTAGTTTGTCTAGTTGGTCCTAGTTTCTTCTAGTTAGTGTAATAAGTATTGGGTGTCCTTTAAAAGGACACCCAATACTTATTATTAAAGGACACCACTTAGCTTTAAGACTGTTTTAGAGGGCTGTAACAGTGCCCTATAGTTGATGTACTGTTTTCTAAAAATTGGGACTAGTACACTCAAGTATAGGGGTGTGGGCTTGTACTTTTGTACAAGTCCACACCTCACCTTTTGGTCTCATTTTTCAGCCTTAAATAGGCGCATTTACTCCTCACTTTAACATAAAACTACTTGCTGAAAATACATAGGAACCATATCTGAAAAATTAAGAGTGGAGAGCAAGAAATATTTTTGAGGAGAAAAGAAAAGAGAGTATTGAGATTTTGGAGTTTTAAGCTGTAAAAAGAGGAGTGATGGAGTGATTTCTGGGTTATTAGTGGACTATTTTCTTGGCTTTCTTTGCTGGTTGGTTTTTGCTATTATTGTTGTTAGCTTGCTGTTTGGGGCCTCTTCATTTCTCTTCTGTTGTTGCCAGGATTTTCTACACTATAGGTATTTCCTTAAACCTTGCAAGAATGTGTTTTTTTTATGTTCAAAAGTCTGAAATGGACAAATTCTGGTGTATTACCAGGCCTTTGAGTAAAATTTTGTGGATATTTTGCTTAGCTTACTTATGTATTTTATGTATCTACTGCTATGATCTAGAAAAAGGTAAAAGTGGAAAATACTGTAGTATCATTTTGACATAGCAACCATTTTGGTTTAAATTTGAAGCATGCAAATAGATGGACAAACTTGAAATGTTACGGGCAAAGTAGGGCTTTAAAGCAAAAAATAAAAAAAATGCAAACCTGGAAACGTTACTTAGCTTTTCTGCAAACGAGTTTGTATTTAACATAGGGGAGAGGGGGTATTTGGCGTAAACTATTTCAAAAAATAGCCTACAACTGCAAAACTTTTGAAAGCCTAAGTAGCAGATTCGTAATATATAAAATTTGCTTTTAAATGGAATTTTAACTCGTGGCCACTTTGTTTTTTTTTATAATGAACAAGTCATTTAAATATTCAAATATTTAGGCCATTCATTTCATATCCTAAATTAGTCAATGTGCTCTATTTTGATATAATTAATTATCCACTCGAAGTGTACGATTAGGCAAAAATAATAGGAACAAAAAGACATCTCGCGCGATTAGGCATTTACAGGTATGATTCGTGATCTACTTATTAAACTAAATGAAAACTAAATTGAGATAAACCAATTCTGAATTAATTATGTTTGAGATTAATTAAACTCTTTAGAAAATAAACCAGTCCTCTGTGAGGCTAGAAATGAATGATATCTTTTAATTTTCCGAACCAAATTGTAAATTTAACCAGTCCTCTGTGAGGTTGGAAATGAATGATATGCTTTTAATTTTCTTAATCAGAGTATAAATTCAAAGCAACGTCAAAATAATACAACCATATTTAATAAATTAAAATTACGAAAATAAAACAATTGTGCTCGGCACAAGACTCGATGGTGCCTAATACCTTCCCGAGAGTCAACTGAGAACCTTACCCGAATCTCTAACGCAGACTATTAGACGAGTCATAGGTGTTCCAAGGTACCTTTTGGTGACTTGGCACACCTTAAACTTGTCAAGTGGCAACTCCGAGTTTTCTCTAAAATAATTTTGTACCTGTTTGACCACTAGTCACGAGCCTTTAAATAATGAACACTCAGCGCAGATTAATAATTTTTTTAGGACGTGACAGCTTGGCGACTTCGCTGGGAAAATTAGTGAAAACTAGAATCTCCGGCTTTGATAAATTGTTGCATGTTTTAATTTATTAAATATTTTGTTGTTATATTTTATTGTCATTATCACATGAAAGTTGAATGTTACAGCTTTGATATTGTTGAACTGTATATAAATTATCTTCCTCCGCAACCCTCTGAGTCTCTGAAACACACGCACACATGCACTTACCAGATTGCTTGTGGCATCTGGGACTTTCTTACAAAATTGCCCATGATTTAGGAGGAAGGCGTGACGGGGTTTTAGGTCGGACACACTGTCTCCGGATTGCCCTGATGCGCTTTTCTCCCAGTTTGTCCATCGGGTTTCTTCAGCCAGTCTAGACACTGAGTCAGTTACGTCACCTAGAGTTAAACCTTTAGGCCCAATTATCTGCATCATATCCGACTTAATGAGGTGCGATACATCGATATTGCACTTGTCTAGGTTGACTACCTTTTTGTCTAAGCGGGACCCACTTCTCGGGAAGACCTTGTCTAAAGGCATTTTATATGTTGCATGCGCCTAGAAAAGTCGTTATGCTGACCAAATTTGAGAGAGACGGATTTCAAAAGAAAAAAAAAAAAGATGAATGAAAGGAAAAGTAAGGAAGTAGGGTGAATTTTATGTTTTAAATGTAAATGTCTTGTAATTTTATAAAATCGAGTCATACTGTTGTAATGACAAATTTCTGTTAAGCGCCAGTGTTGGCCGTCTTTTGTAGATGTCAGTTTTGTGTCGTTATAATGACGAAAATTTTACATATATATATACACACACACACACACACACACACACACACACACACACACACACACACACACACACTCAGTAGTCAGAAATCGAAAAAGATTTTGGTTTCAGTTTTCACGTCGTTATAATGGCGAATTTTTTAGAAAAGGCTCGTATATCGATGTCGGAATGAATTTTGTTTTTGTCAATGTGACGTCGCTGTAACGTCGAATTTTTTTTCTTTTGTAAATTACATCTAAATACCGATGTTGTAATTTTCTGGAGTCAGTCCTGATGCCGTTATGTTGGCAAAATTTTTCGATTCTCTTAGGGTCAAGTTTACGTCGTTGCAATGACAAAAGTTTTGTTGAAAATTGGAGTTTTGAATTAGAGGTTTAGGCATCTGTTTTTTTGCTCTGTCGGTCAGTTGTTTTCAGGCTTTGACATATTTTTTCATTAGGTTCAATGGTTGCATCATCTCCTATGCCGATCAAGAGAAAATACCCCGCTGATGCCATTCCACCCTCTATTATGATGACTGATGGCCCACCCAAATCGGATAAATCTTTGAAGTCTTGGTGGGACACAATGAATAATATGCTGAAGAAATTAGTCCAGGATAAGATTAGTTTTCTGACTGACCTTGTGACTAAACCTATTGTCCCACGTCGAGAGTTGATCAGTGCACTAGTTGGTTTTTGGAACCCAAACCAAAATACTTTCTGTTTTAAAGGGTTCGAGATGACGCCGACCCTCGAGGAGATAGCTGGGTTTGTTAAGGTAGATTTTGAGAAAAAGAACATGATTGCTCCAAAGAAGGTCAATGAGTATGATTTTTTAGTAACATCAAGGTATGAACAGACCTCTCAATCGCTAGTGTTCGTCAAGGCTGGGTTTCATTTGACTACCTTTATGATCGTTTTGGGACCGATAATGGTTTGAAAAAGCATGGATTTGAATTCCATGACAAGCTGAAATATGAAGATTGGGTGCAACTTTGTCCTAAGGTCTTTGTGTTCGCTTTGCTGGGGTTGCTGGTTTTCCCTCTACCGAATAGAGCGATATCTATTAAGGTCAGTTGGATCATGACGGCTTTATATGGTGGAGCGCCGAATGTTACTATCATTCCAAAAATTCTGGGTAGTATATTTCATGCTTTGACCCGATGCCACAGAGGAGAACGCAGTTTCTTTGAGGGGTGTAACCTCCTATTACAGGTCTGGTTCTTGGAGCATGTATGCCCTTGCCCACCTCGTGAGACTCTTAGATACTGTAACACTGATTATCTCGGGTACCATCTCGAACATATCGAGAAGTACATATTCCCAGAAAATGAGCCAGATTGGAGGTCTTTCTTGAACTCTCTCACGCCGGACAGGGTTTTGCGGCAGTATAACTGGCTTCCCAAGGGGGAAGTTGTGCACAGATGTGTGGACCGTCCTTTTCTAGTTCTGATGGGTTTGACGGCATCCCAGCCTTATGCTCCTCTGCGTGTGCTTAGACAGTTGGGTCGAAAGCAGGAGATCCCAATAGTTGAGGACATGAGTGCATATGTTTCAGACTATCCTCTCCACCCAACTACCCTTAGAGGTGATATCTTGCGCTTGTGGGATACTAGGAGGTGCCTCGCAGAAAATACACAGGTCCAGGATAAACTTAGGGGGGGGGGGGTCATTCAGGAGTACAAGTTATGGTATTACCGCCAGCCTATACCCAGAGAGATGCCCGCGAGGTCGAAAGCAAGCATGGTTGACATTGAGGCCAGGTTGGATATGCAGGTCCAGCTTGCTAGGCGCGAGATTGGGGAGGAATACCGTGCTACTATACAAAGCCTAGTTGCAGAGAGGGACGCCGCCAGAGCTGCTCAGTCAGAGAGTGAGGGTTTAACACATCAGCACTCAGACACTATCAGGCGCCTCCATGACTTGCATCGTAGAGCATTGACAGAGAGGGACACTGCTCTAACTGCCCAAGCTGAGAGCGACAGATTTGTGCAGAAGTGCCTTGGGAACATTGACCGATTGCATGAACAACTTGATCAGGCAGTGATTTTGAAGAATGATGCATTGAGATTGGCCACGACCCAGCTTTAGCAAATAGCCGTGTCAAGGAGAGTCATTGATCGAGGTCGGGAATGGGTGTTGGCGTTGGTAAACTATTTGGCTCATATGTGCTTAGATCATAATAACTCGTCTAATAGGACTATACTCATTGAAGCTCCAGATTATGTGAGGAATGTATCACGATGGGTGGACATATTGCGTAATATTTTGAGCCAGGCTTTGCCACCAGCCGAGGAAGATCCCGAGGAGCCATTCGAAGATGACCCAGAGGAGCCAACTGACTTTGTGCCCGGGTCACCTTAGTAGATACATCAAGCCAAGATGATGCAAATTATTGCTTTTTTGTCATTTATTTAACATCTTGGCATTTTGTATTTTATGTCGCTTTTTAATTTAGCATGATGTAATTTATTTTCACTTTTTTCAGTCATTTGTACGTTTCTTTTGGTCGTGCCTCCGGAAGCACTGTATGTACTCTTTTTTAGTAATGAAAATCTTTTGCTTATTTTTTTGTATCAATTTATTTCACCCTCTAGCCTCACTTGAATATATATTTATATATATATATATATATATATATATATATATATATATATATATATATATATATACGAAAAGAAAAAAAAAGAGAAAGAAAGAAAGAGAAGAAGAAAAAGAAATCAAACAATACACTTGGGGATCTAATCTAAACCAATTCGGGATGACGCATAACGACCTTAGGCATTGGTTAGACCGACGAGCAAATTCATGTTCCATGATATCTTGTTGCACTAACGTGTTTTGATTTGATAGAGCTTGAGCAACTGCCGTGCTGGCCCCGCATTCCTATTCCACCAGAATCAAGGGACCACTGCCTGTTCCAGAAGTGGTTGAAGCACCTCTTCAGGAAAACACTCCTACAAAGATGGCTGAGGAAACTGAGAACACTGAGCTGGTTCGTTTAGCTGAGCAACAGGCTAAGATGGCCGAGGACTTCACGGCTATGAAAGAAATGATGATGCAGCTGGTTCGTAACTTGGCAGCAGTTCAGGCACCTCCTGTTCCACTAGGTGCTGCTGGTTTTATGGCAAATACTCAGCCGCCAGGGCAAGGGAAATCCACAATGGTAGAAGACCCCCGTTACCCTCCGGGATTTGGTCCACAACCCGGAAACGGACGACGCAGCCGGACCATCTACTGTACAACCTGGGGTACAATTCCTACAACATGGCCAACCCCAAGTTCCTGCCCCAGCATTCACCGTTCCTGCAGGACACACTTTGCAAAGATCGAACAGTGACCCACAATTAAGGGCCTGTGACCAACAATTTGACCAAGCTCAGGGTAATGTGTGCTGCCAAACCGAGTCGTATGATCAGTGACACCACCCAGAATCACATGCTGATGTCGAGAGGTTGGGAAAAATAGAAGAGAATGACTATGCTCGAAAATTGAAAAGCTTGGAGAAAACTGTGAAAAACATACAAGGGCAAGGGAGAAAACCAATATTTCATACAAAGACATGTGTTTGTTCCCTCATGTGCCATTGCCTAAAGGTTTTGTTGTGCCCAAATTTGATCCGTACACCGGACAAAGTGATCCAAGGATCCACGTGAAGATCTACCTTAACAAAATGAGGGGCATTGAGAAGGATGAATTGTTGATGGCATACTTTGCTGACAGTTTGGGAGGACCGGCAACAAAATGGTTTGTACAACAAGATGTTTCGAAGTGGGTCACTTTTGATGACATGGCCAACGCTTTCCTAAACTATTATGGTTACAAAATGGAGGCTGCTCCTGATCGTTCTTCTTTGAAGACGATCACAAAGAAACCAAGTGAAAGTTTCAGAGAGTATGCCTACAGGCGGCGCGTATGAGCCCTTTGATCCCAGATGATAAGATGGTTGAAGAATTTGTCGAAGTGCTCAATGAAACATACTACCAAGTGATGACCTCTGCCATTGGGAAGCAGTTCAGTGAAGCAGTGAGAATTCGGGAGATGATTGAGAGAGGAATCAAGGCAGGCAAGATTGTCAGCCAAACAGCTTTGAGAGCGTTGCAATCAGGGTCAACTGCTTTTGGGAAAAAGAAAGAAAAGAAAGATGAAGTGGCAATGGTTGGTCATGGACCGAGGAGAAATGACGGAAGATACAATGACCTTCAAAGGTACATTCAGACACCCCCGCCACAATAATTCTATCCATCACATGGCCAACAATTTGTCATGTCGCAGTTTTTACTCCCTGTAAATGCAGCATCTTATGCTCAGCCGCTATCTGGTCCATAATGGCGTGCACCCCCTGCTCCAGTCCAGTATAACAATCAACAGGCACACGCTCAACTCCCGGCTCAGCATGAGATGCCTTATCGACCACGAGGTCCACCGGGTTTTCGTCCAAACATGCAACAGAGAAACATGCAACAAGAGAAAAAACAGTTCACTCCATTGGGGGAAACTTACACTAATTTGTTTGAAAAGTTGCAACGAGCCAATCTGTTGAAGCCAATCCCAGGAAAAGTGAACCCCAATGGAAGAGTTGATCATTCACGCCATTGTGCATTTCATTCTGGAGCCCCTGGACATGACAAAGAATCTTGCTGGGAACTCAAAGGGGTAATCCAGGCAATGATAGACAATAATTAGATAAAAGTCATGGGGGATGAAACACAAAATGTGAATCAAAATCCTTTACCAGCTCATGATGCCCAAAACAACGTACACATGGTAGGGATGGTATGCATAGAAGAGGACATGAAAGGGAAAGCCACCAAGCAGATCGAGGCAGTTGGTCCCTCCCCAGGCATCAAAGGCCCTGAGCCATTTATTATTGTAATCAGGGTAAAGTCAAGTGCATTTGTTGTCAACAAAGCAAAGCAAGATGCAGCTGTTGAGCCAAGTTTCATAATTCCGGCTGCAAAGCAGGAAAAAGTTCATGACAGTGCACCATCATTTATTGTGCAAGGGGCATCATGCCAGAAAACTCCGGTCTTCGAGGTTAAGACAAAGAAGTGTGAACCGATTATCATCACTCAAGCATCGCAACTCCCTGTCAAAAGTACAAAGGCTGTTCCTTGGAACTACAACAAGACGATTGTGTCTTACAACGGGAAAGAAATTATGGAGGTTACTGCAGATGTATATGGTCTAACTCGGTCCGGGAGATGTTTTACCCCGGAAGAATTGAGAAAGGCAAAGCCAGTTCGAGAAGACCAAGGACCCATCAAAGAGCCAGTGTCCGAGAAAGAAGCTGAAGAATTTCTGAAGAAGATAAGATCAACAGATTATTCTATCATCGAGCAATTGAGAAAGACTCCAGCTCATATATCACTCTTGTCTCTACTTATGAACTCTGAAGCACATCGCAACGCACTATTGAAAATGCTGAATGAGGCCTACATTCCTGAACAAACTACTGTTGCTAATCTGGAAGCACTTGCTGGCAGAGTATTTGAGACTAATCGTGTGATGTTCACCGATGAGG
Source organism: Petunia x hybrida (assembly GCA_037355625.1). NCBI lineage: Eukaryota > Viridiplantae > Streptophyta > Magnoliopsida > Solanales > Solanaceae > Petunia > Petunia x hybrida. Next base: position 1,709,918 of record JBBBVM010000045.1, read on the forward strand.
AGCTGCCAGCAGAAGGAACCGGTCATAATCGAGCTCTTCATGTCTCAGTTAAGTGTGAAGACTCCTATGTCATATGTGTTCTGATAGATGGCGGCGCAGGATTGAACATTTGCCCTCTGTCTACATTGAAGAGTCTAAAGGTAGATATGAACAAAATCAGGGCAAGTTCCTCTGTTGTTCGTGCTTTTGATGGTGGAGTTCGAGAATCTTTGGGCATCATTAATCTTGAATTAACCATTGGTCATGCTACCTTCAGCATTGAGTTTCAACTCATGGAAACAGATGCATCTTACAATCTGTTATTGGCCGACCATGGATTCACATGGCTTGTGTTGTACCCTCTACAGTTCATCAGGTGGTCAAGTTTACTTGGGATAATCAAACTGTCGTAGTTTATGGAGAGGATGACTTACAGTTTAACAATAGCCTGGACGTACCAGCCCTTGAAGTTGTCATCACACGCGCGACCATCATGTATCAAACCTCCGATGTGGTGTATGTGGAAAAAGTAATAGAAGGGAAACCTATACTCGTCCCAATAGTGTCAGAGACGTCTATTATGATGGCATCTGAAATGTTAAAGCATTATTTCCAATTTGGAAAAGGCCTGGGAGCATCACTATAAGGCAGGGTTAATCCAGTTTATCCAAATGGCGTTCAAGGCACATGGGGACTAGGGTTCAAGCCAAAAGCAGCTGATCGCAAGCAAGCAAAGAAAAATAAGTCGGAAGTTTGGTCTCTCCCAAAGCCAATCCCGTGTCTCGCTCAGTCTTTTGTGAGTTATGTCATGAAACCAAAGGTTGTCACTACAAATGTCAACACAGTGGAAGACAATCAGGATGCACCATTTGATCTAGGTGGCATTTTTGAAATCTGCATGGTGCAGCCGGGTGAAGGCTCCAGCAATGCTTCAATATAGTACATTGGCCCGGACGTGCACCTGACTAACTGGAATGCAACTCCTTTCCCCATCAGGAAGGGGTCTTGGTAGACTATTGTTTTACAGTTTTCTTTTGGAATACACTTGGATATTCTAAGGGTTGTATGCCAAGTGTATTATTTTGCTCATCTTTCCTTTTGTAATTCAAACCCTTTTTTATTAATGAAAGGCCTAAGAGCCAAGCTTTCCTTCAATCTTCTGTTCATATTCCTAATTTTATTCTACTTTTGTTTATCTGTAGTGATATATCTGCTGGTCCTGATATCATGACATGTTCAAGGAACTTATCATCCATCCAGGGACCGCAACCTGATTTTTACTCCATAACCATAGTTGAGGTTGAAAGTGATGAAGAAAACATTGAGGAGTTTGTTAACGAGATCGAATATGATTAGGAACAGGCGGATTTTAAAATAGGCCTGGAAGTTGAACGCCATGAGGGCAAGCCTAAACCCAATTTGGCTGATACATAGGATGTCAATCTTGGGAGCCCTGATGATGTGAGGGAAACCAAGATAAGCATGTATGCCCGACCTGAAGTGAAGAACGATATTCGGAAAGTGCTTTTTGAATATCGGGATGTTTTTGCATGGTCATATGATAAGATGCTGGGTTTGAGCTCCGAATTGATAGTCCACGAATTGCCAATTCAACCGGGTTTCCCTCCAGTGAGACAAATGCAAAGGAAGTTCAAAACTGATATGATCAAGAAAATCCATGATGAAATAATTGGATGCAAAAGTAATTCAATCGGTTCAGTACACTACTTGGGTTGCAAATGTTGTCCCGGTTCCTAAGAAAGATGGAAAAACAAGGATATGTGTCGACTATCGAGATTTGAACAAGGCAAGTCCCAAAGATAATTTCCCATTGCCTAATATTCACACTCTCGTAGACAATTATGCCAAACATGAGATACAATCCTTCGTTGATTGCTGTACTGGATATCACCAGATTCAGATGGATGAAGATGATGCATACAAAACGGCATTCACTACGCCTTGGGGAACTTATTGCTATAGAGTGATGCCGTTTGGCTTGAAAATGCCGGGGCAACCTACGTGAGGGCTATGACAGCCATTTTCCATGATATGATGCATAAAGAAATAGAAGTGTACGTGGATGATGTGATTATCAAGTCTAGAACGGCTGAAGAACACTTGAGAGATCTCAGAAAGTTCTTTGAAAGGCTCCGTAGGTACAATCTGAAGCTGAATCCAGCCAAGTGTGCATTTGGTGTGCCTGCTGGAAAATTGTTAGGTTTCATTGTTAGTAGGCGAGGTATTGAATTGGATCCCGCAAAGATCAAAGCAATAGAAGAATTACCTCCGCCTCGAATCAAGAAGGATGTTAAAAGCTTTTTAGGCAGGCTAAATTACATCAGTAGGTTCGTTGCTCAACTTACCACAGTATGTGAGCCGATCCTCAAGTTGTTGAAAAAGAATGCATCAATTGCATGGACTGAAGAGTGCCAAGAAGCTTTTGACAAGATCAAGCAATACTTGTCAAATCCTCCTGTTTTGGTTCCGCCCAAGCCTGTCCGACCATTGTTTTTGTACCTGTCAGTCAACGAAAACTCACTTGGTTGTGTACTGGGGCAACAAGACGCCTCGGGAAAGAAATAGCAGGCCATTTATTATTTGAGCAAGAAGTTCAAAGATTGTGTGGCCAGATACACTTTATCGGACAGGACGTGTTGTGCCCTTACTTGGGTCGCACAAAAGCTGAAACATTATTTGTTGTCCTATACCACTTATCTAATTTCTCGGATGGACCCATCGAAGTACATATTTCAAAAGCCGATGCCAACTGGCAAACTTGCAAAGTGGCAGATCCTGCTCACAGAATTTGACATAGTTTATGTCACCAGAACTGCAATGAAAGCTCAAGCCTTAGCTGATCATTTGGCTGAAAATCTGGTGGATGATGATTATGAGCCATTGAAGACTTACTTCCCTGATGAGAAGGTAGATGTGCTTGAAGAACTGATTAACGAAGAAGAACACGTGTGGAAAATGTACTTTGATGGTGCTTCCAGCTCGAAAGGCCATGGTATTGGAGCAGTCCTCATTTCTCATACGGGACATTATTACCTGGCAGCTGCCCAAATCCACTTCAGTTGCACTAATAACACATCTGAGTATGAAGCATGCATAATGGGTTTGCATATGGCGCTAGACATGGACATCAAAGAGTTACTGGTGATCGGAGATTCAGATCTTTTGATACACCAAATGAAGGATGAATGGGAAACTCGAGACCTTAAGCTTATCATGTACAAGCAATGTATGGATAATCTTCGCCAAAAGTTCGATGTTCTAAAGTTTAGACATGTTCTCAGAATACATAATGAGATGGCTGACGCATTGGCTACATTGGCCTCAATGCTTGTCCATCCTGATAAAGCCCATATTGATCCACTAGAGATTCAGGTCCAAAGTCAACATGTATATTGCAATGTGGTTGAAGAAGAAATTGACGGTCAACCGTGGTATTTTGATGTCAAGAATTTCCTTCAAGATGAAACGTATTCGCCAATGGCAGAAAACAATCAAAAGAGAACCCTTCGACGACTGGCAAGTGGTTTCTTTTTGAATGGAGGGGTGGTGTACAAAAGGACACCCGATTTGGGACCACTAATATGCGTGGATGCAACCGAAGCCACGAAAATTCTCAATGACATGCATTTGGGGATCTGTGGACCCCACATGAGCGGGCACGTGCTAGCTAAGAAAGTACTCAGAGTAGGATACTTCTGGCTTACCATGGAACATGACTGCATTACTTTTGTGCGAAAGTGTCATCAATGCCAACTACACGGTGACTTGATACATTCACCTCCTGTAGAGTTTCACACAATGTCAGCCCCTTGGCCTTTCATAGTATGGGGGATAGATGTTATCAGGCCTATTGAACCAAAAGCATCAAATGGGCATAGATTCATTTTGGTTGCTATAAATAACTTAACCAAATGGGTTGAGACCGTCACTCTCAAGTCCGTGACCAAGAAAGCTATGGTAGATTTCATTCATTCTAACATTATTTGTCACTTCGGTATCCCAAGTACCATCATCACCCGATAACGCGGCAAATCTGAACAGTCATTTAATGAATGAAGTGTGTGAATGATTCAAGATTTTGCATCGAAATTCCACACCTTACTGACCAAAGGAAAATGGCGCGGTTGAAGCAGCCAATAAGAATATCAAGAAGATCCTTAGGAAAATGATACAAGGATCTCGTGATTGGAATGAGAAGTTGTCTTTCGCTCTGCTTGGTTACCGCACAACTGTGTGTACTTCCATAGGTGCAACCCCGTATTCATTGGTATATGGAAATAAAGCAGTCATACCCGCTGAAGTTGAAATACCATCTCTCAGGATCATTGTGGAAGTAAAAATTGAGGACACAGAGTGGGTCAAAACCTGATTGGAACTGTTGTCATTCATTGATGAAAAGAGGCTCAATGCAGTTTGTCACGGTCAATTGTATCAGCAAAGAATGGCCCGAGCCTACAACAAGAAAGTGTGCCTCCACGACTTGAAAGACGGGCAATTAGTCTTGAAAAGAATCTTTCCTCATCAGGAAGAAGCTAAAGAAAAATTTGCTCCAAATTGGCAAGGGTCATACCTGGTAAAGAAAATATTGCCAAATGGCGCCTTGTACCTTACAGATCCGGAAGGCAGGACAACTGAAATACCCGTCAATGCTTACGCGGTTAAGAGGTACTACATTTGACTCCAAGATGACTTTCAAATCGGGATGAATGTAAGGCTTTTGTTCTTTTTTGCTATCCTAAATTGTATATCTTATTAGCACTTTGAACATTGTACTTTCGAGACATGTTCTCTGTTGGAATCGATGTAATTGTACCAAAATGAAATGAAACTGAAAAGCATCAAAGAAACCTGGGCATTTTCCTAGAGCTACGTCTGACCTGATTCCTCTCAAAAGGATACGTAGGCAACCATTCTGGTGCGGTCGCAACAAGAGAAAATTTCTCTTTCCCTGTTTATTTTTATTCGCGCAAAGTTTGCCTCTAGGCTTGCGGGATATGTCAAGAAAATCAAAGACCCCAGTTTATCCTAAATTGGGGCAGAAGTTGTTTTATTTTTTTTAAGAAAGTGGAGGAAATTCAATATTCCTCCCCATTTTCTTTGTGTTCGTAGCAGTGAAAGTTCATTTTTTCCTGTTTCATATTGACGCAAAACTTGCCTCCAAGTTTGCGGCCAACATCAAAAGAAATTTAGATCCCCCTTTGATGCTAAACTGGGGCAGAAGTTTGTTTTTATTTTATTTCATAAATAAAATAAAATAAAAACAAACTTCTATCATTTTTGTATCATATATTCACATGTTTCATGAGATATTTGGCATACCAGTCCCGAAGTCAAGGAAGAAAACAAAGCGCCCCAGTTTATTCTAAACAGTAAGTCAAGAAGATGTTTGTGTCGTAAATTGCATCGAAAAAAAAAAGAGAAAAGAAGAAGAAAAGAAAAAAGAAGAAGAAAAAAAAAGAAGTCTTGTCGGTGAAAACCTGAGAAGGCGCCGCAAGACGAATAATGAAGAAAAAGATTAAAGAGATAGGCTAGTTGGCGAAAACCCGAAAGGGCACTACTAGTCGGCTTGAGAGTCACCTCAACTTGGTTATGGTTTGGTATCTTCCATGGAGCAACTCTCGAACAAACAAGTGGCACTGGTCGGATGAGGTCACCCAAGATACATTTCATGATCATCAAGGCCGCCAGTATATTGCAAGATAAGTTTCCCTTTTCAGAAAGACGTTCCCTGTCCAAACGACTTTCGCCCTTAAACTTTTTTTTTTAATTCTATTTTGTACATCTTGCCTCACCATTAATTCCTCGCCCTTTCGGCGCTAACCTCACATGAGCAACAAAAGAAAATTGCAAAACTCTGTCTTTCAGAATTCAGGTTTAATTCCAGCGAGCAGGGCACACCCTCGACAATGGAAAAGTTTTTAGCAAGTCATGATCAACATTGATAATTGGAGCCCAGCACTGCATATCAGGCCGGAGGGACGACATACCAAAATTGTATCATGAAGAGTGGATATGTTTGGGAGAAGCTTTAGGCGTTGTTCATTCTACATTACTATGAAGAATAGAACAAGAGTCACTAAGCTTATTTGCAAGATCAGAAATAGGGTGTATCCACGATGCAGAGAGTCAGTGTGACATTTGCTATGTTGCCAAGAAAGAGCCAGGACCACCTAAATCGGGGTAGCTGCGCTAGATGTCAGATGGAACTTCATTTCCTTTTCGAGTCAGTTTCGCTCAAAGATAGCGTCATTTTCTTTCCATGTCAAGATCGCTCAAAGATAGCGATCATTTCCTCTCCGAGTTAGTTCGCTCAAAGATAGCGATCATTTCCTTTTTCGAGTCAGTTTCGCTCAAAGATAGCGCCATTTTCTTTCCATGTCAAGATCTGCTAAAAGATAGCGATCATTTCCTTTTCAAGTCAGTTTCGCTCAAAGATAGCGTCATTTCCTTTCCATCTCAAGATCAGCTAAAAGATAGTGATCATTTTCTCTTAGAATCAGTTTTGCTCAAAGGTAGAATCATTTCTTTTTCATGAAAAGATCTGCTAAAAGATAGCATTCATTTCCTTTTCGAGTCATTTTTCGCTCAAAGATAGCGGTCATTTTCTTTCCAAGTCAGTTTTGCTCAAAGATAGCATCATTTCCTTTCCATGTCAAGATCTGCTAAAAGATAGCGATCATTTCCTTTTCGAGTCAGTTTTCGCTCAAAGATAGCGATCATTTTCTTTTCCACGTCAAGATCTGCTAAAAGATAGCGATTATTTCCTTCGCGAGTCAGTTTCGCTCAAAGATAGCGTCATTTCCTTTCCATGTCAAGATTTGCTAAAAGATAGCGATCATTTCCTTTACAAGTCAGCTTCACTCAAAGATAGCGATCATTTCCTTTTCGAGTCAGTTTCGCTAAAAGATAGCGTCATTTCCTTTCCATGTCAAGATCTGCTAAAAGATAGCGATCACTTTTTCTTAGAATCAGTTTTCGCTCAAAGATAGCGCCATTTCCTTTACATGACAAGATCTGCTAAAAGACAGGGATCATGTTCTTTTCAAGTCAGTTTTAATAGAAGATAGCACCCACTTCCTTTTCAAGTTTGGTCTCGCTCAAAGATAGCAGCCATCCCCAGCTTCAAGTCAAGACCTGTTTGGAACAGATGCAACCATTTCAAGTTTCAGATAGTGCTTGCCCATACAACGGGCAATGGATTTGTTGTTTCAAGCCAAGATTTGCCTCAAGGAAGCATGAAGGTTTAGGCTAGGGATTGTAATTTTACATTTTTCCTTGTATTTCCATTCCTTGTAAAGCAACGACCACCAGCAAGCAACCAGTAATCAGCAACGACAGCGTTTCTGATGCCTAAGAGTGTCGAGTATCAGCTCCAAGTGTGTCTAGAAGAGTCTCTAGTTTTGTCTTAGTAGTCTAGAGTGTCTAGTGTTGTCTTAGTGAGTCTAGAAGAGTCTAGTGTCTGTTTGAATGCGGTAGTCCCAGCTACCGCACGTGAGGAACTACACTGACCTGATTCCTTAGTCCAGGGATATGTAGTTAACTTTGTGCTCGGTTAGAACCGAAATTCAAGGTATGGTCACTATTTTGAAAAGCATGCTCTCGGCTAGAACCGAAAATCCAAAATTAGTTGTCGGTTATTTCTTTATCCGAAAACTCTTCGTGTTCCCGAAGAAAGAGGGGCAACTGTAATCACCTAATTTTGTAACCAAAATTCATAAAATTTCTCAAAATAGTCGTACTGAATTCTTAGGATATTTCGTCAAATTTTTCTGGACTTCTAGTATTTGTTCTAACTAAATTTTGTCTTTAATTAGGATGTAATTGAAAATTAACAAAAATTACTTGTTATGTGCTTAACTGTGATTCTACGTTTAAATTGTGATAGTATCGTGAATTTATGTGGTTTAAATTATGATTAATTGTGTATGTTTTGATTAGTATAGGCTCGTTTAGTGGCCATTTGTGCAAGAATTGTTAGCCCAATACATTGGCCCATCAGCCCATCCATTACCCAAGCCCACACCGTACACATATATACTGAAAAAACCCCACTTCTCTCCCATTCCCCTCCCAGCCGCCAAGGCTAGGGAAACTCTTGCGATTTTTTCTCCCGCCGCCGGAAATTGCTTCCACTGCGGAGCCACCACTGCTCCGCCGTCGGCCACCACCTCTGGTGGCCGGAAAATTTAGCAAAATACATCATTGGAATGATCTCGACCCCCCATTCTATTTCCGCAACTATCTTCTTCAAATTCATAGCCAATTCGTGTAGATCGGTGGTCAAAGTCTCGGTCAAAGAACAACTCCGGCGACTTATCCTTTTTCGGGTAAGTTTTTTAGTTTTTCTTCTTCCCCTCACCTTTCCCTACCTCTTCCCATACCCCGTTTCCCAATACCCCGTCCTTTTGCCCCGTTTTTCTCTCCTTCCGTTTCAGTTCTTTCTCCTTCTTCTTACTGCCTTTTCTTTTCTTTTTTATGTAATGGCGTTGTGAGAATTGGGATGTCATGATGACATTTTGGTTGGGGCGGCTGTTTTTTTTTTAATGTTAGGAGGAGGGGGATATAGCTGTTATGGCAGTTTTTGTTTGATATTTTGGGGTTGCAAGATTGGTTGCAAGTCGAGGCAGCGGGTCGAGGGGTTTGGGTTTGACATGTAACGACAATGGGGTTTGAGAATGGTGTTGGAGGCTGTTGCCCGTGTGGTTTGATTCAGGGAGGCAGTGGTGGAGCGAATCCAGGACTGTGATGTTTTAATTGATTGATTAGGTGGCTACGAGGCAGCAGCTCGGGGCTCTGATGATTAACTTTGTGACGATGGTTGCGGAGAGGCAGTGCTTTGGTGCTTGGTTTTACTTCTGTTTTGGTAGCAGCGTTTCAGTGTGCGCGTGTGGATTTTGTTCGCTCTGGCGACGATATCGAGACAGCAGTGTAGCTGCGGATAAGGCCTGAGTGATGTTGTATCTTGGTTGTAGGCAGTAAGCCTTGTTGCTTTCCTCTTCTTTACTTGTTAGATGTGTAGTTTAGTTCACGTTTGTAGAAATTATAATTTGTTAGGTCATTAGAGATTAAATAATGTTCAGTTGAGTACATATCGTTTGGTTTGGCACCTTAAATCGATATTGATAATGAAGTCATTTTATGTCCTGTTTTGAATCAAGCTTGAAGTTAAAATTATGAGTCGTGTTTGAATATTAAGATAGTATGAAGCTCGTTTTTATTATTTAATGAATAAGGGTAGTATCTTAGCTTGCATTAATCTGCGTATATGAAAGAATTGGTTAAGCATGATTCTTGTTTAGCTTGATGTTTCTGGGTGTTTAAGCATAAATTTGGTTTAGCTCGGTTGAGAATTGAGCTTGAGTGATAAACTTTAGGAATCTGTAACTTGAATTTGTTTAGTTTTGTTCACTTTGGTAATGGTTTGCTTGAAATGCATTAAGGTTAATCCTGAGATGTGTTTTGCATAATTTCTTAGAGTTCAAAAGGGCCTTTGGCCATTCTTTGAACTCAAAGAAGTTTCCAATTACATTCTGGAAACAAGATTGATTAGAGATAGGATAGTTTGAATCTGGTTGAGTCTTAGTTTAGTATTAAGTTAGTTTGAGGCTGATTTAGTTTGTCTAGTTGGTCCTAGTTTCTTCTAGTTAGTGTAATAAGTATTGGGTGTCCTTTTAAAGGACACCACTTGTTGTATTTTCAGCTTTAGGACTGTTTTAGAGGGCTGTAACAGTGCCCTATAGTTGCTGTACTGTTTTCTGAAAATTATGACTAGTACACTCAAGTGTACAAGTCCACACCCCACCTTTTTGTCTCATTTTTCAGCCTTAAATAGGAGCATTTACTCCTCACTTTAACATACAACTACTTACTGAAAATACATAGGAACCAGATCGAAAAAATTAAGAGCGGAGAGAAAGAAATATTTTTGAGGAGAAAAGAAAAGAGAGTATTGAGATTTTGGAGTTTTAAGCTGCAAAAAGAGGAGTGATGGAGTGATTTCTGGGCTATTAGTGGACTGTTTTCTTGGCTTTCTTTGCTGGTTGGTTTTTGCTATTATTGTTGTTAGCTTGCTGTTTGGGGCCTCTTCATTTCTCTTCTATTGTTGCCAGAATTTTTTACACTATAGGTATTTCTTTAAACCATGCAAGAATGTGTTTTTTTTAGGTTCAAAAGTCTGAAATGGACAAATTCTGGCGTATTACCAGGTCTTTGAGTAAATCTTTGTGGATATTTTGCTTAGCTTACTTATGTATCTTATGTATCTACTGCTATGATCTAGAAAAAGGGAAAAGTGAAAAATATTGTGGTATCATTTTGACATTGCAACCATTTTGGTTTAAATTTGAAGTATGTAAATAGATGGACAAACCTGAAATGTTATGGGCAAAGTAGGGCTTTAAAGCAAAAAATAAAAAAATGCAAACCTGAAAACATCACTTAGCTTTTCTGCGAACGAGTTTGTATTTAACATAGGGGAGAGGGGGTATTTGGCGTAAACTATTTCACAAAATAGCCTACAATTGCAAAACTTTTGAATGCCTAAGTAGCAGATTCGTAATATATAAAATTTGCTTTTAAATGGAATTTTAACTCGTGGCCACTTTATTATTTTTTTATAATAAACAAGTCATTTAAATATTCAAATGTTTAGGCCATTCATTTCATATCCTAAATTAGTCAATGTGCTCTATTTTTATATAATTAATTATCCACTCGAAGTGTACGATTAGGCAAAAATAATAGGAACGAAAAGACATATCACGCGATTAGGCATTTACAGGTATGATTCGTGATCTACTTATTAAGCTAAATGAAAACTAAATTGAGATAAACCAATTCTGAATTAATTATGTTTGAGATTAGTTAAACTCTTTAGAAAATAAACCAGTCCTTTGTGAGGCTGGAAAGGAATGATATTTTTTAATTTTCCAAACCAAATTGTAAATTTAACCAGTCCTCTGTGAGGTTGGAAATGAATGATATGCTTTTAATTTTCTTAATCAAAGTATAAATTCAAAGCAACATCAAAATAATACAACCATATTTAATAAATTAAAATTGCGACAATAAAGCAACTGTGCTCTGCACAGGACTCGAGAGTGCCTAATACCTTCCCGAGAGTCAACTGAGAACCTTATCCGAACCTCTAACGCAGACCATTAGACGAGTCATAGGTGTTCTAAGGTATCTTTTGATGACTTGGCATACCTTAAACTTGTCAAGTGGCGACTCCGAGTTTTCTCTAATTTTGTACATGTTTGAACACCAGTCACAAGCCTTTAAATAATGAACACTTAACGCAGATTAATAATTTTTTTAGGGCGTGACATCCTCCATAAACTAATTCAGAAGATATACTATTTGTTTTCATGTGCTAGAAAGGTCACCTGCATGTGTCCATTCTAAATAACAAAATGGAGTAATTAAAAGAGCAGTCAACAATTGGGAATGCCTGCAATGGCACCGTCCCATAAAACTGGCAATCAACAATTGGGAAGAAATTTGTTTTATAAGCTGCCCAGAAGAAAATGATCGTCATCATTGCCAAGTATCCACCAAGAACAATTCCAGTAGTTAAAATCTCAGCTATCAGGTAGAGGAGATGGCTCAACCCTATGGTATGGTATCGCCATCATGGCAACTCATATTGTCCACTTTTGTTAGTTAGATATCAACAAGACGGAGTAAGGACTTTGAGCACAAATTAACGGTGATACTCGGTAGATACTAAACCAGAGAGGTGTTGGAAGACACAACCACAACAAACTAGGCTAATATAGTTTCAGCTTTATACATTTCCTATACATCTAATATCATCTCATATTGGAGGTCGAAATGAAAGACTTTAAAATCTTAATATTAGTTAAGTTTCTATTGGTAAAAAGTCTAACCATAATCAAGAATTGCAATGATAAGCACCATGAAAGGTGGAAAGTCAAATTTCCAGATTAGAGCTAGAAGCATAAGACCAAGCTGTGAAATTAAGAGAAAAGGGTGAAAAGAATAAGAGATGCACTTATACATGAAACATAAAGATAATGAGATAAAAGAATGAATCAGTTGCAAATAGCTTACCAAAATGTGGATTCTGGAGGAAACAACATATGTCTGCCAATGCAAAATATACGTAATCAGATGAGTTATCCATATCAGAACTCATTTAAAGGTTTCAGGTCATTATCCTTGTAATAACAATATTGTTTTACATTTTTGAACCAATCCTAAAAAGAATACCGTGTAGCTTTTCATCGTTTGAAAGATTTCTGGACTTGTCAAAACAGCACTAATTAAGGATGACACTAAAATCAGGTTTAATAAGGACAATATTAGAAGCACTACGAGCTGCCCAGTGGCATCAGGAACAGAAATCCCAATATCAGCTTTCATTAGAGCAGGAACATCATCGACCCCACCACCAGTAATGCCACCGATATGTTTCCGAGCTTGCAAGCGCTTTACCATCTCATATTTGTGATCTATAGCAAATATTCAAGACAAGGTTTCACCAAACGCTTACTGAAGAGCATAAGTAATATGCAAAAGAGTCATTTGGAAATAATTATCCGGAAAAATACCAGCAAAACCATCTGCCTTCTCTATAAGTTCATCGATGGACAAAGCAAAGGTTGATTCATCCTTTGCATGTCCGAATAGAGCAGATGAAGGATATATGTTTTTACCCATTCCTAGTCGGCGCTCAGTTTCTTTTCCAACTGCCAATTGGTCCCCTGGAAAAAGTACAAAATCTAAGACATTTAAGTAGAAAATAAGCATGCTCTTATTTTTAAATGATACATTAGATCACAACTTATGTTAGAATGGTATTGTCTAAATTGGGGAACTACATAACACCTGTAATCATTTCGACATTTACTCCAAGGTTTAAAGTCCTCCTTATAAGCTTAGCACTGTCATGTCTAAGTGGATCAAGCAAAGGTAAGCGAGAAATGAACTCCCATGGTCCCCCTGTTCTCTCAATTCTTCCCTCATGAACTTTCTGCATTGAAAATTTGAGCAAATGCATAATTAAACAGATAAAATTTTTTGTTTTACAACAGAGTAACGCTTGGGAATAAATAGAATTGACCTAGTCTACTCAACTGGATGCATAACGTTATATGTCAAAGCTGTGGATTTGGTCTATTCAACTTAAATACAACATGAGTGAGCTCCGACACGATAAAAGAAAATGAAAGTACCTAATATGCCACAGCAAGTGAGCTCAGTCCTCGTTCAGCAAACTTATTTATTACATCATGAACTCTATGTTCAATATCAGACTTGTTATGCACAAGATGTAAAATCTGAATGCATAATGTGGATTATGTAAAACAGCAAAGAAAGACTGGATAGTGTGATAACTAAATTACCAGCTCAGGTGCACCTTTGCTAATCCTGTGCATTTTTCCTTCACTATCAAGATAAGTAAGTGTTGTTCGTTCATCAATTGAATTGAATGGAAGGAACTGTATCTCTCGAATGCCAGCACGTGCCTATTATTAATGTCGACTCATAGAGAACAATTTTGCTGCTAGGGTGCCCACATTAATCATAAGGTCACACAGTGCAAAAGTTACCTTCTTTCGACCTGCCAGCATCCTAACGATAGCTGTTTCAATGACATCCTGGTTCTCAGTTGGAGAGGCTCGAGCTGCCATTAGGAGTGCAGAGTTTGCATCAACACCTTCGGAAAATACCTGTATAATTAACAAGTACAAACAAAAACAAAATCACAGTTCTGCTAGTGGAAAATGAACACGAGCAATCACGGGTCGAACTGAACTCTTATATTCTCACCTCTATAAGGTTTTTGTCAACAATCAGCATGTTCAGTGTTAGGGTTCCCATAGCGTCAACTGCACAAAAAAACCATGCCAGCCATCTCCTCTATAGCCACCATTCTTTTCGCAATGGCGCCCTGTATTTTTACATTGATCAAATTCATGTTCACATACTAGAAGGGCAAGCTACCTTAACTCAAAAATTCCAGACGAGCTGAATACTAGTAAACCTGTTGAGCAAGATGATTAGAACCAATTGACATTATGACCGAGACTACAGTTGGCAAAATAATTGGAGTCCCACCTATGAGAAGCACAAGAAGATTGTCAATCCCTGGACGATATTCACGATGTTGGATAACGTACATCACAATTACCTCTACTATCATCCCATTTCAATTGAACAGATGCAGAAGTGTCTAATAGCAATCAAAACTTGATGAACACCATAAACGGCAGTTTGTAATGCTAGGATTTAAACTTGGATAATCAAAATCTTATGCATCCAATAGTAGATCGAGTGAAGACTTCACTTGCCTTCTGAAAATGTCCTACTTGGTTTGTACCGTCAACGAGGTGGGATGTCTTCCTAACAAAAGTACGAACACCAGTAGCAATTATAATTGCAGGAAAGATTGGTGAAAGCTGTGTGTATTATTGAATGAAAGAAGGTTGTTAAATACACGTTTACAGTGACCACTCTAAGGAATCCTAGATAAGCTATAACTGTAAAATACTATCTATGATAGTCATCTAACTAAAGATAAACACAATCTAATATAAGAGATAACTAAGAAGGTAAATACTGATAACAAAGAGATAATGTTCTAACATGCCCCCCTCAAGGTAGGCGGTGTGTAACAAGGCCTAGCTTGAATAGATTACGCTCAAATATTGGCTTGGCGAGTGGCTTTGTTAGGGAATCAGCAAGTTGATCAGCAGCATGAACATGAACAACTCGAATCTGCCCTAGTTGAACATGGTTACGCACAAAGTGGAAGTCTACCTCAACATGTTTCATACGACTATGAAGGACCGGCTTCTCACTCAAATAGGTAATACCAATGTTGTCACAATAAATTGTAGGGGCCTGCCTTGTTAGAATACGCAGCTCATGAAAAAGATTTCTCACCCATAAGGTTTCAGCAAGGGCATTGGCAACGGCTCTATATTCTGCTTCTGTCGATGAGCGAGCCACAGTAGCTTGTTTCTTGGAAGACCAACTGATAGGTGTTCTACCATAAAACAAAATATAGTCTGAGGTGGAAGCTCTATCAGTGAGATCAGCAGCACAGTCGGCATCAGAATACATGTATAAGTTAAAATCTGCATGTCTGGACACACGGAGGCCAAATTGAGCCGTACCTCGAAGGTACTTGAGAACTCTTTTCACGGATTTCTTCAGATGGTGATTGCATATATTGGGAAAGCTTGTTGACCGCAAAAGAAATGTTCGGCCTAGTTAAAGACAAGTACTGCAATCTGCCAAGGACTCAGCGATGCCGAGTTGCATCAGTCAATGTGGATCCATCGTTGACTTGGAGTGGCTCTGTCGTACTCATGGGTGTTGTGACGCTTTTGCAGTCAGACATTAATTCGTCACGCAGAATTTCCTTAACATAAGCAGCTTGGGACAAAATAACGCCATCATAATATTTAACCACTTCAACACCAAGAAAAAAATTGAGGTTACCCAAATTTTTGATAGAGAAACGTTTGGAAAGTGAGGAGATAACCTGATCAACACTAACAGAGTTGCTTCCTGTGATAATGATGTCATCGACATACACTAAAATGTACATATGATCACCAAAGCCATGGCGAATGAACAAAGAATTGTCAGATGCAGATTTGACAAATCCCAAAGAGATGAGATGACCTTTGAGTGCATTGTACCATGCCCGAGGGGCTTGTTTCAAGCCATAAATTGTCTTTCGCAGTCGACACACGTGAGATGGGTAACTAGTATCAGCAAAACCCGGAGGTTGCATCATTTACACCTCCTCTTCAAGCTCACCTTGGAGGAAAGCATTGTTTACGTCAAGCTGGCGAAGAGGCCATTGACGCTGAACAGCAATAGAGAGAATAAGTCGCATAGTTGTTGGCTTAACCACAGGGCTGAAGGTTGAGTGAAAATCAATCCCAGGGCACTGTGTGAACCCCTTTGCGACCAATCTCGCTTTGTATAGATCAATCGAACCATCTGCTTTTCGTTTGATCCTAAAAAGCCACTTACAAGCAACAATATTTTCAGAGGGGTCATACGAAACTAATTCCCATGTATGGTTATTCCGTAAAGCATCAAACTCATTTTGCATTGGTGCCATCCACTCAATGTTCTTCTTAGGTTGGTTGAAGATTTGGGGAAGAGTTAAGGGATTTAGGTGAGCCAAATAGTCAAACATTTTTTTTGGTTTGTGAATATTGTTCTGCGATCTAGTTGTAACACAGTTTGGGGGGTTAGGACAGTGGGGTGGAGATGGATTACCAGGGTGTTCGGACAACGGGGCAGTTGCAGGTTGGGGTGTCTGTGCTGCCGATGATGCTGGCAATGGGGCAGCAGCAGTAGGTCGGGAAGGGGCCATATTTGTGGCTGAGTGTGGTCGAGATTTTCTATGGTAAACAAGCAGGGGTGGAGAAGAGCAGCTGGGATTTTGGGTAGAGGGAGGAATAGTAACAGTAGGAGACTTACCTGTGTTAGGTGTCCGGGAGTGATCCTCAACTGTTGGAACCGCTGGTGGTGCGCCGGAAAAAGTGGACAGAGGTGGAGGTGTCGGGTAAGAAAGGGACTGTTGGTTGGAGCAGCGTGTATTTGTGAGATGGGAAGGGGTAAGTCAGATATAGCAGGGCTTTTGGGTTCAGAGTTGGAAGACTTAGCACTGTCGAGTTTATCCCACTCTAAAGAATGTGATTTAATTGTTATTTCAGAGAACAAACTTTTAAATGGAAAAGTATGCTCAACAAAATGCACATCATGAGATAGATAAATCTTAGAGGAAATTGGATCAAAGCGTTGGTGACAGTGATGAGTTAAAGAGAAACCTAAATAAACACAAGGTGCGGATTTAGGTTCAAGTTTATGTTTAGTGTATGGTTTAAGCCAAGGGTAACATAGACACCCAAATAGTTTTAAAGATGAATAATCAGGTATGTCACTAAATATTTTCTGAAATGGGGATTGATTATCTAAAAGTATGGTTGGTAACCGATTGATTAAATAAACAGTATGATGACACGCAAAAGACCAAAAAATTGGAGGAAGGGACGCCTCATGAAGTAGCGTTCTTACAGTTTCAATTATATGACGATGTCGTCGTTCTGCAAGAGCTACTCTTTGTGGTGTATATGGGGGAGAGGAGAGATGTTCAATTCCGTACATAGACAGATAAGAGTCAAGACTTTTATACTCACCCCCACCATCTGTGTATGGCGATAAGATCTTTGTGCCAAAATGTTTTTCCACCAAAGGATGAAATTTTTGAAAAATTTCTTTGACCTCACTTTTATTTTTTAAGGTATACAACCAGGTATATCGCGTGTACTGATCAACAAACAAGCAGTAATACAATTTTTTGTCAAGAGATAAAACAGGAGAAGGTCCCGCCAAATCACTAAAAATAATCTGAAGAGGTTTAGAACTAGTAAGAGTTAAAGTACGAAATGGGTGCCGATGAGCTTTATCAGATGAACATGAATTACAAAAAAGAAATTTGTCTCGCTCACAGAATGGGAGCGAGAATTTATTCAAGATATACTTAAGAACTCTAGAATGTGGATGACCCAATCTTTGATGCCATGTAGCGGTAGAAGTAGCAGTGGAAGACATGTGAACTTGAGGAGGTGTTGAAGTTAGGTTGGGCCACTCATATAGTCTGTGTTTATTCCGGCCGCACACCAACGGTGCCTGTGATTTCAGATCCTTCACAACAAAATGGAAGGGGAAAAATTCAACATAAGTTAGATTGTCTTGGCAAAGCTTAGAAACAGAGATGAGGTTACGTTTTATTGCAGGAGCACAAAGAGTGTGGGTTAGATTAAAAATATTATTTGATGCTTGTAAACGAATAGAACCAATATGAGTTATGGAAATTTTGTTACCGTCACCCATCGAGACATCCCCACTACCATGGTACTCTTGCAAGTTATGTGGCTCAGTAGTTATGTGATGAGTAGCACCTGAATCTATAGTCCATGGATTTGCCGTAGCAGTGTAGCTAGAGATGTAGTTGGCTTTGGCCTCAAAGTGATTATGAGACTTTGATCTGCAGACACTTGCAACATGACCAACTTTGTTGCATAACTGACAACGAATAGCAACATTAAAGGTTGTGTTATTCGGGGGCTGCCATTGAGATGGAGGTGTGGAGCGAGCATTCTGACGCGAAGGTTGAGGATACTGCATAGGCATACCAGAGTAGTTTTGACGATGGCTATTGCGATTGGTGGAGTTGTTACTTGACTTGTTGCGAGTGGAAACAGCTGCAGTGACTGGGCTGAGAGTTTTCTTGGCTTCTTCGTGTCGGATGAAGAGCTCATGATCAAGCAATTTTTCATAAAGTTCCTCATATGTGACAGTGGTGTCCCTAGCATGGATGGCTGCAGAGATTTCACAAAACTCCGGGCCAAGGCCACTAAGTATCTTGACGATGAGTTCTGAGTTGGACACAGGAGCACCAGCGGTGGAAATTTCATCAACAAGAGACCGGATGCTTCGGAGATAATCTGTGATAGAGCGAGAGTCTTTGGTAATTTGAGCAAGTTGATCACGAAGGCTGAAAATCCGGGTCTGAGACTTGTTTGCATAAGCAGTGCGCAAAGAGTCCCATGCCTTCTTTGATGTGTCAGCCGCTGCAACAGTAGAGGCAATAGTAGGATCAACAGAGGCCATAAGGGCGTTTTGAATGAGTTGGTCTTGGCAAAACCAAAGCGTGTACGCAGTGTTGGGAGTAGCAGTAGTTCCAATAGTATGACAACGAGAAGGAGTCGGATTGGATCCGTCAAGATGACCAAAGAGGTCATGACCATGCTTATAGGTGGCAAAATTATGGTTGCCACTGAGTTTGATAGGCAATTGAGAAGCAGGGTTAAATTGAACTATAGTGTTCGTACCGCCAGTGTTGTCGGCGTTAACAACTCTAGGGTTGTTTCCATTGTTGTTGGCCATTTTAGGATATATGTGTTGGAGGAATGGAAAAAAAAATTGGATCGTGTTTGTTAGAACTGTGTATGCCCTGATACCATATAATTGCAGGAAAGATTGGTGAAAGCTATGTGTATTATTGAATGAAAGAAGGTTGTTAAATACACGTTTACACTGACCACTCTAAGGAATCCTAGATAAGCTATAACTGTAAAATACTATCTATGATAGTCATCTAACTAAAGATAAACACAATCTAATATAAGTTATAACTAAGAAGGTAAATACTGATAACAAAGAGATAATGTTCTCACATCAATGACCACAACGTTTATCTCTCCCTCCTTACAGATAGAACCAGAGTAGATACCCTCTCTACGACCTTTTGTTACTGGAAGAGATTCACCAGTCAAAGTAGACTGCAAGTTAAGAGACAAGCATAGTGTGACACTGTTAGGAAAACAGTAGATTGAATGCAGATACTTCATGGAATCATTAAATTTAATAAACTGATCAATTTTGAGTGGATCACCCTCAAGAAGACGAGCATCAGCTGGAATGATATCTCCCGGCTTGATGCTGATTATGTCAACAGGCACGAGAATAGCAACAACTTTCTCAAGCCATTTCCCATCTTGAAGAATCTACACGAAGTCAAAGGGAAAACGTTCAGACAATTGAGGATGAAACTCTAACTAGATGGATTCATCAATCAATATCTTATTACCTTGGCTTTTGGAGCGAGTTTAGCTATCATTGCAGCTTCTCCATATCCAGCGTTGATCTACTTTAAAAAAGTAATTGCTGAGATGATTACTAGTATTGTAGTGATACCCGCAAAAACCTGCCAGTCACAAGGTTTTCCCTAGAAGAGTCCACATATCTTGCACTAAGTTCACGAAAACCGCTGAAAATGTTGAATAGAATGGTAATTTAGAAGCAAGTTCTTACTCCTCCATTTCCAAGAGTAATTTCCATGATTGCGGCTGCCTCCATAACCCATGAGAGAGGGTTGCACATAAAGACTAAAAATTTCAAGAATTTGCTTTCCTGTACAAATAAATAAGTGAACTTCATATCTTTGACAATTAACACAGTCCAGCTTTGAAAGAGCCTACCCTCCTCATACCCTATGATACAACCTTGGGAGAACCACACTCCAAAAGCTAGCTATTAAGGTGGGAGAGCCAAAGGCTATATAAGCCCCACATCAACCCCCATTTGGCCGATGTGGGACTCAAGTCCCATACCTGGCAATGGCACATAACACCCCACAAGCCTCAACTAGGTAAAGCATTTCCTAACTAGTTCTTATTTTAGTCAAGCGTTGTTATAATCTAAGCACCTCCTAAGGACACTAGAAGGGGGGTTGAATAGTGTCTACCGATTTTTCTTTACAAGGACTCGACCACCACAACACACACAAATAAGAGACACAAAGAACACGGTGCTTTCACATGGAAAACTCCTTGCTCAAGGGAGAAAAATCACGACCCACACTCTAGGATTTTAGAACTCAATCCACTAACACAAAGAGCAAGTTTCTGATTACAAGACTCTGTAACCAAGGGGCTACACTCTAGACCCTAATCAATCAACAAAGCTAAACTCTAGCATTACAAAGTAATCTCTCTAAAGTTCACCTAACACAATTGCTTCTACGATAAGCTGATTGGTAATAACAATGATAGCATAAAACAAGACAACTTACAAACCGTGAACTTAGACAAAATATCTAGACTCAAGCTACTTAACTCCACCAGTTGTCTTCCTCAGTTATCTCACGTTGAAAGTTTCTGGATCGCCTTTGTAAGCTCTCAACTCTCTATATAGAATAACTGATTTTGGCTGCATCAACTACTTGTATTTATATGGGCATTAAAACTCTAGTTGAGTTCCACAAGGAAACCTTGTAATAAATGTAAGACAAGATTCCTTGTAACTCTTTCCTTGTTTAAGTCCAACTCGTATTCGTACTTCGAAGACACAGCCTCGGAACCGCCTCTTTTAGTCTGACTAGGATGCATACTCATTCACGCGCCACTACTTCTAGTTCTGCAAGGATTCGCAACCCTCAATCTTTTCGACCAGTCGTGCCCTTCTATCCAAGGATCAGGTTCTCCTCCGGAACCACAGAGTCCTTCTCGTTTGTCATTCTTCAAAACCTCTTCTCAACAGATTCCCCCTTTTTGATAATGACAAACAAATGTTACCAAAGATCCTGAACAGACAAAATTTCCAAAAACACAAAAACAAGGATAACAGTTTGAAAGATTTAAAACAAATGAGTTAGGTCACAAACATCCCAATATTTCCTTCTTCTCCCTTTTGGCATCATCGAAAACATTCAAACACCTGCCTGAACCAGTTAGTACTATCAAATCTAGAGCACAAGGCAACAAGTCAGCTAAGATATAAACACACATAAATAAGGCTAAGGGCCCAAACGAAACCAGATATAATAGAACATATCCAAAACAAGCAAAAGAAATTTGAAACCATTCATACATGGCGTGACAAGCCACACAGCCCTATTTAAGTACACAACTGAAAAATAAGATTGTCTTAAAGTCTCATGTCAAGGAAGGACACTGAGAGATAAGGGAGGCTAATCATCAGGGACAGAGAGGAAGAAAGGTAGGACTCAAAGCTGTAGGTTGAAGTGCTTGACAAGTGCCTCAAGGTTCTTCGTATTCTTGGCCCTTTCCATCACCAGCTCGGCCTCATACTTGTGACACTCAATTTTCAAGCGATCAATTTCTTGATCTTTCAACTCCAGCTTCCTATGCAGCTCAGCATTCTCTGTATCCACGTCAAGAACATGACTCTCTAGCTCTTTCACTACTGCAATTGCTTCATCTAGTCCATAGTCTTCACTCTCTTCAGCCTGCTCCTGCTTAACCTGCACTGGTTTTTTGAAAACTCTTTTCTCTTTGAAGAAATCACAACTTTTCAGCACATTATGCCCAAATATTATATGTATGGTGGGATTTTTCCCTGCTTCCAAAGGAACTCCAAAGTGCTCAAGAACCTGTTGTAGGATGTGGGAATGCACTAATGAATGTGGCTTCTGATCAGTGTCTGCAATCCTTTTGATATGTCTGATTATCAGACCAGGTAGATTAATTTTCACTCCTCTGTCCAGCAGGTCCATGTAGGTTAGGTCAAGAGCACTACCTTCCTTGTTCCCCTCTCCCCTTGGCAACAAGAACCTATGCACAAACTCAAACAACAACTAATGAGCCGGCTCCATTTCTTTTTTGTCAACCTTCATCTCCTTCCTGAGTTTTGGTTTCCCTAAAAATTTCTTCACAACACTCAGTGGAGTCACTACATCGGTTCTTTTTGGCCATTTCAACTTAATATACCTGCAATAACCCTCAGCAGGTACATCAAGTATCACTCCCAACTCAATTCTCCCAAACTTAATCTCAACTCCCTTCACAACAGAATATACCCTCCTGGCAGCAACCCTGTAATTTGTATAGAACTCTCTGACTTCATCAGAATACAACAGCCTGTCTTTGTTGGCAAATAGACCTAACCACCCTTGATCCCCTACCATCCTGAGTAAGGGCTTCATGTGGTGCTCCTTCACATCACCTAGGATGTTCCCAGCCAATACCTGGTGTTTTGCAAAGAAGGCTATTTTGCCACCTCCTCAGAGTCTTTTCTTCTTTTCTTGATCTCCAGTTCACTGTCTGTTTCTGAGTCACTGGGTTCCACATAGCTACCAGCTTCATCACTTTCTTCTTTGGCTTCATCCTCCTTTTTCTCATGCTTCTGTTCTTCCTCCAGTTTTCCAGCCTTCACATTCTTAACTTTTCTTTCCAGCTTATCAACCTTTGCTAACTGCTGCTTCAAGGCTGACCTTGTTGCCACCCTTCTTGAGGAAGGGCCTGGCTGTGCAGCAGTTTTGTCATCACTCTCAGTCCTCTCATCCTGAGAGCCCTCACTAGATTCATCCACCAGTCTGCTCTTGGACACAGACTTTCCCCCTTTCAAAAACCTTCTTCTCTTGTCAGTTTCCACTCTGGTCTCTCTTACAAACACCACTTCTTTTTCTTCACCTTCATTCAACAGTTTTTCATCTTCCTCTCCAAACCTTCTTTTTACACTCTATCTTTTTGTTTCCTCAACTTTCTCTGCACCTTTCTCACCTTCCCCATTTCCTTCTAAAACTTCCTCATCCTTTTCCTCTTCAGAATCTGTCCAATTTAGTTCTGCATCCTCAGCCACAATAGGATCTAAGTGAGAACCAGGTTCTTCACTCAAGTCCTTTGCAGCCTCAGCAGAACTAGATCTTCCAACAACTGGACCTTCACGTACAGGTACATCATGAACTCCCTTAATAGGAACATCCCCTAAACTAGGTTCACTAACATGTTCCTTTTGGGATTTAGCAGAATTCTCTTCTCTCAGTCTTTCTATCACCTTTTCAACTACATCAGCCTCAAGCACATTCTCGGTTACTAAGGGCACATGCAAACTAGACTTAGGTTCCTCCTGAACAACGTGTTGGCTCTCCTAAACTACCTTCCCCCTATCAGATATTCCACAGGGCTCTACCTTTTCTACGATTTAATCTAGTCCTTTCATCAATGTTTCAGTACTCAATTTTCCAGGACTTCTTACAACTTCTAAAGCAGTAGAATCAAATAGAGTAGACTCAAGCGTTACCTCAACCGATTTTTTAGATGAGACTGGTTCTGCCGGCATAGGAGATGAGAATCTGACAACCGTCTTCTTGACTCCTTTCTTTTCTTCCTTTTTAAGGAATTTCGCCCTGGCTTTGACAATTCTTTCCACGATAATAGATGGAGGAGGTTTTGGAGTAGATTTCTTGGATTTGTGTGTTCCTGAAGCCTTAATAGGAGATTTCGATATAGATTGTGCTTGAGACATGGTGATTTTGGTTAGGGTTTTGAGAATAAGATGAAGGGGATTTCTTATTTCGATTTTTGGTGAGAGAAAGTAGACAAGGCAGAGAGAGATTGTTTTACAAGTGTATCTATTTAGCTTCTGTCAAACTAGAAGTGAGAAGGAGTAATGGTTGTGGGGGGTTTTACTAGGGAACTGACGCTAATGATGGCTAAAAGGTGAAAAATAGCTTTTTGATGTTTTGAAAACCGGGAAAAAGGGATTGATTTAATGGTTACAAGACTTACCCAAATAAGGTCTTTTTAATGAAGTGGGGTCCGGTGAAGTCTAACCATAAAGGAATTTGTTCTTATAATTAAGGACGGTTACAGAAACATGGGAGGACTTCCTTGATACACGTATAATTTAACAATCAATTTCAGTTATGACACTTAACATACATAGCTTGTGTAGCTGTACCTGGACATGGTTCCTCATGCTTGCCTTGGTTCCTTCTACGTACCTTTTAGGTTCTTTCATGGGAACACATTAGCCCAACCTGGTGCTAATCAGCTGAACAAGTGTACTTAATAATGTACAAAATTTAGACTGGACAATAATAACAATAGTTACAAACAAGAAGCTGAACACTTAACTAACCAATCATTGGGGAACAAACGCTGAGTCATTCGTGTATTTTGGTCATCCCTAACTCCAACCTGTTCCTCTCAAACTGAACTTTGTTCAATGCTTTGGTAAATATGTCAGCAATTTGATCTTCAGTCCTGCAAGAATTCATAGTGATCAGACCCTTTTCTACATTATCTCTAAGAAAATGGTGTCTAATATCAATGTGCTTTGTTCTTTTATGTTGGACTGGATTCTTGTCAATGTTCACTGCATGGGCACATCTCCACATTTTATTCCAAAATCCTCCAACTGCTGTTTGATTCATACCAATTGTGAGCAACATGATACAACTGCTACATACTCAGCTTCTGCAGTAGAGAAGTCTACTGAATTCTGATTCTTCGTTGCCCAAGAAACTAAGTAGGGACCAAGAAAGTGTGCCATTCCTGAAGTGCTCTTCCTGTCCACCAAGTGACCTGCATAATCTGCATCGGCAAAACCAATTAGTTCAAAAGTACCTCCCCTTGGGTACCAGAGACATAGATCCTACGTTTCTTTCAAGTATCACAAGATCCTCTTCACAGCTGTCAAATGTGAAATCTAGCACACAGTCCCACACTGTATATAATTTCAGGTCGACTGGCTGTGAGATAGAGGAGTGAACTTATAATTCCTCTATATTTTGTCTCATTTGTAGAAGGACCTAGTTCATCCATAGCTAGCTTGGTTCCAAGAGCAATAGGAGTAGTCATTTTTTTAGCTCCTTCCATGTCAAATTTCTTCAGAAGTTCCTTGACATATTTTTGTTGATGAATCATGGTTCCTTCAGGCGTTTGTTTTATCTGCAATCCTAGGAAGAAATTGAGTTCTCCCATCATGCTCATTTCAAATTCACTACCCATTAATTCAGCAAATCCCTTGCATATCTCCTCATCGGTGGCTCCAAAAATGATATCATCAACATGTACCTGAACCACCAATAAATCTTTTCTTTTCTTCTTCAAGAACAGTGTATTGTCGATCTTTCCTCTTGTAAAACCATTCTTCAATAGGAATCCTGATAGTCTCTCATACCAGGCTCTTGGAGCTTGCTTCAGACCATAGAGTGCCTTATCCAGTTTGTAAACATGATCAGGAAATTCACTGTTCACATAACCTGGTGGCTGAATTATATAGACTTCTTCATTCAGATATCCATTCAGGAAAGCAATCTTCACATCCATCTAATACAGTGTGAATTCCATGTATGTGGCAAAGGCAATCAACATTCTAATAGCTTCCATTCTTGCCACTGGTGCAAAAGTTTCATCATAGTCAATTCCTTCTTCTTGACTGTATACTTGGACTACCAATCTAGCCTTGTTTCTTGTAACTATACCATGCTCATCCATTTTATTTCTAAACACCCACTTTGTTCCAATTATTGATCTGTCCTTTGGCTTAGGAACCAGGTGCCACACTTTGCTTCTTTCAAACTGATGAAGTTCATCCTGCATGGCTAGAATCCAATCCGGATCTTCTAGGGCTTCTTTTACATTCTTTGGTTCCAGAGATGATAGGAAGGCAAAGAATGCACAAAAATTCTTCAAGGCCGACATGGTCATAATTCCAGTATCCAATTCTGATAATACATTCTCCAAAGGATGAGAGCTTTGGTGCTTCCATGGCCTGGGTTAAATATGACGAGAAGAACCTTCAGCGTTACTTTGGGTAGGTTCTTCCTGACTTGTTGAATCATCGACTTCATCTGATGTTCCCCTGGTCATATTGACTCCTTGTTCTCGTGAAGTTGAATCCTCACATGATTCTCCCTTGTCTTCTGGATCTTCAGAGTCAGCTGCACCATCTTCTCGAGTAAGGCCAATCGCTTGATCATCTACTTCAGTTTCCTATACTGTCTTATCGGATTCATCAAATACCACATGCATACTTTCCTCCACTGTTTGTGTTCTTTTATTAAACACTTTGTATGCTTTGCTTTGAGTAGAATAACCAAGGAATATTGCCTCATCACTTCTAGCATCAAATTTCGCCAATGGTTCTTTTCCGTTATTGTGGACAAAACATTTACAACCAAAGGGTCTCATGTGTGCAATATTTGGTTTCCTTTCTCTGAGCAGCTCATATGGGGTCTTGTCAAGAATAGCTCTTATGGAGCATCTGTTCAGTAGATAGCATGCAGTGTGTATTGCTTCAGCCCAGAAGTTCCTTGCAAGACCACTTGACAGCAACATAGTCCTTGCCATATCCTCCAGAGACCTGTTCTTCCTTTCAACTACTCCATTTTGCTGTGGAGTTCTTGGTGCAGAGAAGTTATGATCAATGATGTACTTTGCACAATACTCAGAAAATTTTGAGTTTTCAAACTCTGTTCCATGATCAGATCTAATGCTGACAAGTTCCATGCTCAACCTTTTCTGTACAACACCAGCCCAGTCTTTGAAACTGTCAAAGGCTTCATCTTTGGACGCCAAGAACAGAGTCTATGTATACCTAGAGTAGTCATCAACAATTACGAACACAAATCTCTTTCCTCTTCTGCTCCTGACTCTTATGGGTCCACACAGATCCATATGTATTAGTTCCAGTGGTTTTGATGTACTTACCACCTTCTTTGATTTAAATGATGATCTCACATGCTTCCCTCTCACACAAGCATCACACATTTTTATGTTTTCAAATCTCTTACTAGGCAGTCCACGAACCATCTCCTTTGATACTAGCTTGTTGAGTTGTGAGAGACTTGCATGTCCCATTCTTTTGTGCCACAACTGAGAATCACTTTCTTGCACGTTTAAGCATGTCAAGTTGTTTTCAGGCAGTGATTTCAGTGATGCTTTGTATACATTGTTCACCCTTTTTCCTTCCATAACAATTTCTCCACTCTGTAGGTTCTTCACAATGCACCCTACAGAGGAAAAGCTCACTTCATTTCCTCTATCACACAGTTGAGAGATACTAAACAGATTGTGTCTGAGACCATCGACACAATATACGTTTTTAATTGCATGATCCAGAGTTCTCCCAACTTTTCCAATTCCTACGATCTGACCACTTTTTCCTCCTCCGAAGGCAACACTGCCTCCTTGAAATGCTGCAAGTGAGAGAAAGTTTCTTCTATCTCCTGTCATGTGCCTTGAACAACCGCTATCAAGAATCCAGCTTGGGTTGTTCTCCCTCACTCCAGCCTGCAAAACAGATTAGGGGTTAGCTTTAGGAACCCAGACAAGCTTGGGTCCCTTCTTATGAGAAAATAGATAAATCAATCCTTTTTTAGCTCATTTAGGTAGAACACTTCTTTTATTCTTGGTCTTTGCCTTGCTTGCATTCATGCACCTTTGTCTGTAATGTCCAGTTTCCCCACAGAAGGTTCACAACATGTTACAAGGCAAACCCACATACTTGCTTTTAGGATTATATGGAGGCAGTGGTTTCTTGAATCTTAGCCCTTGTTTTCCTTTATTGTGATTTTCAAGAACCCAGTTCATTGCCTCAGAAGACTTATTCCATTTTGTTAATATGGTAAGCTCATATTCAGATTTTTCAACCTTTTGATTTAAAATCCTGTTCTTTTCAGTTTCCTGATACAGAATCTCATTTGTTCTTTTAAGTTCATTTTCAAGAAAGGTTTGAACTTCACTTATTACTTGCTTACTGTTGACACTCTCCTTTAACTGATTGAGTTCCAATTCCAGTTCTGTGATCTTAGAGTTTGACACAAAAGTCTTCCCTTTTAAAATAGCATTGATTTCTTCCAGTTCAATATTTTGTTCTTGAAGACTCTTGTGCTTGGTTCTGAGATCACTTATCTCTTCAGTTAATTTATCTTTCTCAATTTTCTCCTTTTCATAACCCTCAGTCAAAGTGGCAGCGTTTAAGATCAAACTTTCAGTAGAGTATGTATGTAAATTTTCTTTGAGATCAGATAGAGATACCTCTGCTGAATGAGCAGCTTCCTCTCCATCGGTTGCCATAAGAGCTGAGTCCTTCTTTTGATCACCTTCTGTGTATATTTCCTTTAAATTTTCCCACACTTCTTTAGCGGACTTGTATTCAAGTATCCTTGCTAACACATCAGTAGTCAGCCATCTTCTCAGGTACACTTCAGCGTTGGAATTTGTCTGTAACCAGTCTAGGTCTTGAGGATCTAGTTCTTCTACCATCTTTGGAACCAGAACCCCGTTTTCTGCTCTCTTTACAGGAACATGAGGTCCTCTTTTCACAATCAACCAGAGACCGTAATCCGTTGCTTGAAGAAAGTTTTCCATCTGTTTCTTCCAGCACTTGTAGTTAGTCCCGTTAAACATATGTGGCTTTGAGGGATCTCTTCCTCCTCTGAAATCCCAAGGATCTTCCTCATCTGAACTGATATCCGTCAACCCCATTAGTGCTAGTGGAGATTCATCTCCAGATTCCTTTTCATGATCAGATTCACTGTCAGTAGGTCCCCATGTAGCGTAGAAAACTTCCTTTCTCTTCCTTCTTTCTGCTCTGAAGTTTAGAGGTCGTCTCACCTTCTTCTTATCATTGTCATTCTCCTTTGAAGCCTCATTTTCCTTTTTCTTTTGTTGCACTGTTTTTCATCCATTCTGTTTCTCACATAGGACAATCTATGACAACATGATCCTTCTTGAAGCACTTGAAGCATTCTGAATAATCAGGGCTGTCAACTATGTTCTTCCTTCCAGAGTTCTCCTCGTTATTTTTTTTTGAAACCTTTGAACTTTCCCAAGTTAAACTTCTGTCTCAAGGAACTAACCATTGCTGCTTCGACTGATTGCAAATCAACATAGTCCTCAGTTTCATCAGTTGCTTCGAGTGCAAGGGTCTTGTCCTTCTTGAGAGCTGGTTTAGTTTTTGAATCTTTCATCATCTCATGAGTTTTCAAACTTCCAACCAGTTCTTCAAGTTCGATGGATCTTGGTGGTTTAGATTCAATGATAGCAGTCATCTTGGGTTCCCAAGCCTCAAGTAACACATTCAGAACCTTATCCACCGTCTCTACTTCAGGCAACTCCATATCCAGGGATCTCATCTCATTAGTGATAATTGTCAACCTGGTCATCATATCCTGGATTGATTCCTTCTCTCCCATAGAGAATAACTCAAATTGTCTCTTCAACGTTCTTCTCTTGGAGTCATTCACTTCAGTGGTTCCTTCATGTGCAAGTTGCAGGGCATCGCAGATTTCCTTAGCAGTCTTATAAGATAATACTCTGTTAAACTCCTCAGGGCCAAGACCACAAATTACCAGGCGTTTGGCTTTGTGGTTCTTTTCGATCATCTTATAGTCCGCCTCATTGAACTCTTCTTTCGACTTAGGTATTTCTCTGGAAGCAGCTCATTCACCAACTATTTTAGTAGGAGTCAAATTTCCTTCAGACTCTATCAGCCATAGTTGGTAGTCTTCATCACATATGTAATTTTGCATCCTATTCTTCCACCAAGCATAGTACTGCCCATTGAACCGTGGGGGCCTTAGAACTGACTGTCCTTCAGTGATGGTAGGTGGTGCACTCATAATTCTGATCCTTCTCAAGGTGTTAACCTAGTACGAGAAGACCTGCTCTGATACCACTTGTTATAATCTAAGCACCTCCTAAGGACACTAGAAGGGGGGGCGTTGAATAGTGTCTACCGATTTTTCTTTGCAAGGACTCGATTCTTCTGAGTCAAGAACCTTCTTCTTGACTTAGCAGTTTGCACTTAACCACCACAACACACACAAACAAGAGACACAAAGAACACGGTGTTTTTATGTGGAAAACTCCTTGCTCAAGGGAGAAAAACCACGACCCACACTCTAGGATTTTAGAACTCAATCCACTAACACAAAGAGCAAGTTTTTGATTACAAGACTCTGTAACCAAGGGGCTACACTCTATACCCTAATCACTCAACAAAGCTAAACTCTAGCTTTACAAAGTAATCTCTCTAAAGTTCACCTAACATAATTGCTTCTACGATAAGCTGATAAGTAATAACAATGATAGCATAAAACAAGACAACTTACAAACCGTGAACCTGGAATAAATATCTAGACTCAAGCTACTTAACTCCACCAGTTGTCTTCCTCATTTATCTCACGTTGAAAGTTGCTGGATCACCTTTGTAAGCTCTCAACTCTCTATTGTGAATAACTGATTTCGGCTGCATCAACTACTTGTATTTATATAGGCGTTAAAACCCTAGTTGAGTTCCACAAAGAAACCTTGTAATTAAGGTAAGACAAGATTCCTTGTAACTCTTTCCTGTTTAAGTCCAACTCGTATTCGTACTTCGAAGACACAACCTGGACACCGCCTCTTTTAGTCTGACTAGGATGCATACTCGTTCACGCGCCACTACTCCTAGTTCTGCAGGGATTCGCAACTCTCAATCTTTTCGATCAGTCGTGCCCTTTTATCCAAGGACCATGTTCTCCTCCGGAACCACTGAGTCCTTCTCGTTTGTCATTCTTCAAAACCTCTTCTCAACAAGCTTTAATAGGTAAGAAACACCATAAATCAAGAACAATTTCTAATTAAGGAACTAAAGCTATAAATGAGAAAAATGAAGTAAACATACTTCATTTTCAGCCCAAAAGAAACTAATTCAAACTGATAGACAAACATAACAGAAAGGACAAGAAAGAGAAGACCATGATGTAAAGATAACAACAGAAAAAACCATGCATTTTGAAGTTTCTTGACAGTTTTGCATGGGTTTTTTTGGTACTCTTCCGTTCCAATTTATATGACACATTTTCCTTTGTTGTTCATTCTTAAAAGAATGACACGTTGAGAAATTTTAGCATTGCACCCCCTATTTACCTTTAATAGAAAGCTTTTATAGTATCATACAATATATTTAAGGCCACAACTTTCAGAAAATGTATATACACACGATCGCTATGATACGTGTTAGACCACAAGTTTAAAAATTAAGTTTCATTACTATCGATGCAAACTATGCCATAGAAATTGAAATATATGGAGTACTATTTATCCGGGAGAATTAACTAAAAAAACGGTTGGAGCAGAATAGCAGTTGAAAGTAGCTTAGTAGATGAAAAAAATATAGCAAAAGATAAAAATTTACACCTTCTTCACTTGGAGCTTGTTGTCTGCAAAAATAGCCAACCTTTCTTTGGCTTCATTATAAGTCAGTCCTTCCCTGGTACATTTCAATTTCTCAAAAACTTCCTCAATAGGTATGTGTTCCTGCAAAACATTAACACCAAGAAATTACAACTCATGAAAAACTAATGAAGAATCAAAAATAGATTAGTCTTTCTTTCTTTTTCTTTGTGATTTCCATTACCAAATTAACATTTTCCTTCAATAAAGCACTTAGCTCTTCATCCATTTTGTTAAACTTGTTTGTAAACTACTACTAACGTTATGTACTCCTATTATTTAGGAGTATCTAATACATAAGTTGTGGAATATCGTATGTTAGACTCGGAAGTGGCAGTTAATATAGTTACACGTTTTAATTTATTTCACTTCAGTCCAGGATTTATTTTAGTTACACATTTGGCCTTATAATTTTCTTGTTTCTTACTACTTCTTATCAGAACGACCAACGTATCCAACAGTAACCACTTTGACCAAATGACAACATATCTCAAAAGTATCCAACAATTACTGTTTAAACCAGATACGTGAATGGTGTTGTATTAAAATCATTTGATTTATGTGTTTTTAATTGATTTTTACACTAGTTTATTTCTTTCTACGTTGTCAATTATCTATCATGGACCAAGTAATAGTCGTCTAAATGGCTTCAGAAACAAGCAAAAGGTTAGTGATTGTACAAATCTAATTCACATATTGCTTTCAACTCCACAATGTATTTTACACTTATTAAGTAGAAGAGAAAAAAGGATCCGGAGTGGTTACAATTTACAAATAATGGTATATTACAATATTTGAAAAATTAGCTCTACAGAAAGTGATTGACGAATGACACTATAATGGAAACAAACTGTGAATTTTGAGAAAGAATTGAAAAAACTTGCAAAGGGAAAATATATAGGGAAATTTTTTTCTTTCTTTCTTATAAGAATGATAAATTTATGAAATTCGATAACATTAGCAAAAAATCACTATTCAACCTAACTGCAATTTGAGTATAGACCTGTATGGCTGTAAGCCTATAACAAGGAAAATAATACAAATATTTCTCAATTTAGTAACAAACTCAATACTCCATGTCGCTTCAATATTTCAACAGCACAAACCTAAAGATGACAAAATCAAAGACCAGTGGAGTTGCAAAACGAAAGAAAACGAAGAAAGGAATTGTGAGAATAAAGTAGTTTTGGATCTTCTACTATAGCACATAATTGATAAATAGCAAAAAAATAAAAAATCAAAAACTGAGAAAGCCATATTTTATTAACTTGAGAAAGCAGTATGTATTTTGCGAAATGCAACACTCTTTATCTTAGACTGCAATGACATAGTAGTTTTTTACAATACTACTATTGCATATTGGATAATAGAAGCTTGTTTCGGAAATCCTGGCCGCTGGTAAGAGCAATCTGCGGAGAAATAAAAATTAAGGAGACCATCAAATATATAGGAATAGGAGCTGGAATGACTCATAAGTAGTTCATACCTTTTTCTCACTAATTAAGATCATAACGGATAAACAACTTTATGAAATCTAGTGGAATATACGTCACAATGTTGTAGAGCCAGACAACTCCGGTCCAACCCCAGCCAATTCCTTCAATTCCAGCAAACCTCAAATTTGCATCAACAGCAATCGATGTGGCAACCTATGAGTATTTAGTTCCAAACATTAGACGACTTATAAAGTAAAGGGAACTTTGCTAGAATGAATAAGTAGTAGCAGGAATGGCTCACCAGTTGAGCAAGCACAAAAGCAAAGACCGGAAAAAACCCATTACATTCCTTTAATGACCACCTTTGAGATCTTGTGACAAATATCAGGGCATGACTACTAGTGCTTACTTGCAGAAAAATTGCAGCGGCGAGCTTCCGACAATCATCAGTTGCTGTTTTCTCAAGTGTTGATACGCCAAACACTCGCTGCCAATTCACTGAATTAAGTTAGATATAAACTAAGAGAGGTCCAACATAAAGTATCAGATATAGGTACGCTCACCGGGAAGAAATTTGTCTTGTAAGCTGCACAGAAAAAAATGACTGTCATCATTGCCAAGTAGCCACCTAGAACAATTCCTGTAGTTAAAATCTCAGCCAGCTTCCAGCTATCAGGCCGAGGAGATGGTTTAACCCTATCATTTGGTATCGTCATCATTGCAGCTGATATCGTCAATGTTTGTAGTTAGACGTCAACAAGATGGAGTAAAGACTTTGAGCACAAATTAACAGTGATGCTCAGCTTAGATACTAAACCAGAGAGGTAATCGCAAATTGGAAGACACAACCAAAAATAATATTTCAGCTTTAAACATTTCCTATAACGCTAACATCATCCAATATTGGAGGTTGAAATGAAATGGCTTTTAAAGACTTAATAAGATATGTTTTTGTTGGTGAAACGACTAACCCTCATTAAGAATTGCAATGATAAGCACCATGAAAGGTGGAAAGTCAAATTTCCAAATCAGAGCCAGAAGCATAAAACCAAGCTGTGACATTAAATTAAAGAAAAAAGTGAAAAGAATATAAGATGCACTCTTCCCTGAAACATAAAGATGACAAGATAAAAGAATGAATCAGTTGAAAATAGCTTACCACAATATGAATTCTGAAGGAAACAACATATATCTGCCAATGCAAAATACACACAATCAGATGAGTTGTCCATATCAGAGCTAAGAGACTGATAGCATTAAACTTATTTAATGATTTCAGGAAATTATAATAGCAATAGTATTTTACATATCTGGACCAACCCTAAAAAGAATACCATGTAGCTTTTCATCGTTTGAAAGATTGCTCGACTTGTCAAAACAGCACTAAGGATGACACTGAAACCAGGTTCCACAAGGACAATATCAGAAGCACTACGAGCTGCATCAGTGGCATCAGGAACAGCAATTCCAATATCAGCTTTCTTTAGAGCAGGAACATCATCAACCCCACCACCAGTAATGCCACAGATATGTTTCCTAGCTTTCAAGCGCTTTACTATCTCATATTTGTGCTCTACAGCAATAATTCAAGACAAGGTTTCACCAAATGCTAATTGTGCTTATGCCCAAAATTCTGTACTGAAACTAATATTAAAAAAAGTAATTTTGAAAATAATTACCAGGGAAAACACCAGCAAAACCATCTGCATTATCTATAAGTTCATCAATTGGCAAAGTAGAGGTTGGTTCATCCTTATTCTGTCCGAATAGAGCAGATGAAGGATACATGTTTTTACCAATTCCCAGGCGGCGCCCAGTTTCTTTTCCAACTGCCAGTTGATCCCCTTGACAAAGTACAAAAACCAAGACATCAAGCAGCAAATAAGCATGCTAACATTTCTTTAAGTGACATACTAAGTTGCACAACCAATCTTAGAATGAGATTTTCTAAACTGGGAAACCACTTAATACCTGTAATCATTTTGACATTTACTCCGAGGTTTAAAGCCCTCCTAATAGTCTCGGCACTTTCATACCTAGGTGGATCAAGCAAAGGTAAGAGAGCAATGAACTGCCATGGTCCCCCAGTGCTTTCCTTTCTTCCCTCGGGAACTTCCTGCATGAAAAATTAGAGTACATACATAACCAAACAGATAAAACTTTTTGTTTTACAACGAAGTAGCACTTGGGCATAAAGAGAATTGACCCCGTTTCTCAACTGGAAGCACAAGGTTGTAATAACCAAATCTGTGGATTTGGTCTATTCAACTTATAGACAATTTGATGAGCTCTGGAAATGATAAAAGAAAATGAAAATTTACCTGATATGCTACAGCAAGCGAGCGCAGTCCCCGTTCAGCAAACTTATTAATCTCAGCAAGAACTCTATGTTCAATATCAGACTTGTTGTGTGCAAGATGTAAAATCTGAATACATATTGCAGCTGTGGATTAGGAAATGCAAACACAGGTTTTAAAAAAACAAAGAGAGCCTGCATAGTGTGATAACTGAAGAACCTGCTCAGGTGCACCTTTGCTGACCCTATGCATTTTTCCTTCACCATCAAGATAAGTAAGTGTTGTTCGTTTGTCAACTGAATTAGAAGGAAGGAAATGTACATGTGCCTATATTAAGGGCAAGTCTTAGATCAATTTTCCACTAGGGTGCGCACAATAATCATAAGGTCACACGGTGCCAATGTTACCTTCTTTGGATTTGTCAGCATCCTAACAGTATCTGTTTCGATGTCATCCTGGTTCTCTATTGAAGAGGCTTGAGCTACCATTAGAACTGCAGAGTCTGCATCAACACCTTCGGCAAATACCTGATAATTAACAAAAACAAAATCAATAAACTGCTACTGAAAAATGTATAGCAATTACAGATTGTACTGAACTCTTATATTCTCACCTCAATAAGGTTTTTATCAACAGTCAGCAAGTTCAGTGTTAGGGTTCCCGCGGAGTCACTGCACAAAACATCCATGCCAGCCATCTCCTCTATAGCCGTCGTTCTTGTCGCAATTGCGCCCTGTAATTTAAATTGATCAAGTAAATATTCACATAGTAGAAGGGCAAACTTCCGCGACTTAAAGATTCAAGACGAATTGAATCTTAACAAACCTGTTGAGCAAGACAATGAGAACCAGTTGCCATCGTGATCGAGAGAACAGTCGACAAGGCAATTGGAGTCCCACCAATGAGAAGCACAAGAATATTGTCAATCCCTGGACGGTATTCACGATGTTGGATAGCGTACATCACAATTATCTCTATTATCATTGCCACTTCAATTGAATAGATGCAGAAGTTTCTTATATCAGTCAAAACCTGATGAATACCATAAACATCAGTTTGTAATGTAAGGATTTTAGAAAAGTCAGATAATCAAGATCTTCTGCATTCAATAGTAGATCGAGTAAAGACTCTACTTGCCTTCTGAAAACGTCCAACTTGGTTTGTATTGTCAACAAGCCGGGCTGTTCTCCCAACAAAGGTATGAACACCAGTTGCAATGACCACAGCTTCTGTATCTCCCTGCTTACAGATGGAACCAGAGTAGATACAACCTCCAGGACCTTTTGTCACAGTAAGTGATTCACCGGTCAAAGCAGACTGATCAATTTTAAGTGGATCACCCTCAAGAACACGAGCATCAGCTGGAATGATATCTCCTGATTTAATACTGACTATGTCCCCAGGCACGAGAATAGCAGCAAATTCCTCAGACCAATTTCCATCTCGCAGAACCTCCACAAAGACAAGGGCAAACATTTGACAATTGAAGACAAATTTCTAACTAGATGTATTCATCAACTTATATCTAGTACCTTGACTTTTGGATCAAGTACAGCTACCGTTGCAGCTGCTTTACCGGCAGCGTTGTTCTCCTTTATAAAGCTAATTGCTGAGATGATTACCAGCATTGTAATGATACCCACAGAAACCTGCCAGTCACAAGGCTTTCCCTAGAAAAGTCCACATATCTTGCACTGAGTTCAGGAGAAGCACAAAAATAATGAACAGAATGGTAATTTCAGGAGGCAAGTTCTTACCTCTCCATTTGCAAACGTAATTGCCATGATAGCAGCACCCTCTATAAGCCATGAGAGAGGGTTCCACATAAAGCCTAAAAATTTCAAGATTTTGCTCTTCTGTCCATATAAAAGAATTATTTCATATCTTTGACAATTAACACAGTCCAGCTTCGAAAGAAACTACCCTCCCCACCCCCATTAGGTAAAAGCACTTCAAGCACCAAAGTTAGTTTTTTGTATAGTCCAGTTTTTCTAGGTAACAAACACCATAACTCAAGAACCTTTTTCTACTTAGGAACTAAAGCTATGAATGAGCAAAATGAAGTATACACACATCGTTTTCAGCCCAAAGGAAAGTAATTCAAACTGACGGACAAACATAACAAAATTAAATGTAAAAGTAACACCAAAAGGAAACCTCCTGAAAATTGAAGCTTCACGGCAATTTTTTCAAGGGGTTTTTTGGGTACTCATCCGTTTCAATTTATATGACCCGTTTTCCTTTTTAGTCCAAGAATGATACAATTATAAATTTGAAAATAATTAGCTTTGTACTTCCTACTTTAACTTTAGTGAGCAACTTTTTTATACCACATAAATGATATGACATATCTAAAGTCATAGCTATGACATGTTTTAAACTACAAGTAATATTAACTCCTAGCTGATACAAACTATATCCGATAAATTGAGATGAAAATATAGAAAAAGATAAAATTAACACCTTCTTTACGAGCTTGTTTTCACCAAAAATAGGCAACCTTTCTTTGGCCTCAACATAAGTAAGTCCTTCCTTGGTACATCTCAATTTCTCAAAAACTTCCTCAATAGGTATGTGCTCCTGCAAAACATTAAAACAGAGAAATTACAATTATAGATTTGAAGCGAGTAAAGTTGTCTTCCAGCTGCCCTTTAAACAAATATAGATTAATTTTTATTTCGTTAGTTCCATTACCAAATCAACAATTCCGTTCAAGACATCACCAAACACTTGATGCATTGTTTGTCAAAATTGTTGGATTTCTATTTTTTTAGTAATGAAGTACTAGGAGGATTCTGTAAGGTTACAAGCACTTTTTAACGTTATGTACTCCTATTTAGATACGAATTTGGTTAAAATAAGGTGTGGAAGTTCAGTTGAATTAGAATTAGTTAGTTAGTTAGTACAAGATTCAATCTATTTCACTTTAGTCCAAAATCGTTTTAACTATTTTAATTACATATTTGGCCTTAGTTCTTGAGCTACTTACCCAAGGGTCTTAAAAAGAACAAAAAGAACTTACATGGCTAACGACATACATGATTGAACTCGAGTATTATTCCAGTTTTTGAGTCAATTGCGGATAAGTTTTTACTTCTTTTCTACCTTTAGTAATCTCTCTTTTGGGAACATTTTGAAACAAAAATACAATATTAAGGCGTGTCGAATGTTAAATTAATGATAAAAAATAAATATGCGATAGAAAATTTAACTTAAGTTTAAAATATATAAATGAATGTTCAAAATTTCCTTAATAATAATATTAAAGAAGAGAAGGTTGCTTAGTTAATAAAGATTAGTTTATTCCTCGATGATAAGTACATTTGTATAATCTCAACTCTAAATTAGATTTGATTTGGGCTTAAGATCACTTGGTCAATGTTGAGCATGGTTCCATTTTACAATTAAGCCACATGAATTTGAATTAGCTTGAGTTAATATTTTCATAGCAAATGGTTTTGCTAAAAAGTAAATGAAGGGACTAAAGAAAAAATGTGAAAGCAACCAGAAGACCACAGCTGTTTGTCCTTTTAACCTCATTTAATATGGTTTAGTAAAATGATTATCGTCTAATAATTCGAACAGATTTGTCTTTCAATACTTATTAATTAATGATGCACGTTTCTCTCTCTCCCTTCCTAGCTAAATTGTCTTGAAGTGTTGGTATGACAATACTTGCTATCGATTCATCCACATGTGTCCAACTAAATTATCTTTATATCTTGGCAAAATAAGCAATATGTGAAGTTTTGGCAGTACAACACTTGCCCTAGACCCCTTCCCTAATCTCAAACTAAATTGTCTTAAAATTTTGATAAATAGGCAATATCTCTATCGACTCCTTTACTCACTCTTCTGTGTAAATTAACTTTAAGTGTTGGCAGCACAACACTTGACCAGCCGATGGTCATTTACTTAAAATTATGAAAAATAACCAGTCAAATTTGGGGACATCAGGTTTAATTTTCTGCTAAAAAAGACAAAATGTGTCACGTGATACT
The DNA here is from genome assembly GCA_037355625.1 of Petunia x hybrida. Taxonomy (NCBI): domain Eukaryota; kingdom Viridiplantae; phylum Streptophyta; class Magnoliopsida; order Solanales; family Solanaceae; genus Petunia; species Petunia x hybrida. The sequence continues at coordinate 1,749,181 of JBBBVM010000045.1, forward strand.
CACGTGCCATACGTCTCTTAATGATATTTAGGGTTTAAGCATACAATATCTTCTTCTCTACAGCTAAAACTAAAAGTTGCATTATCTCTACAGCTAACACTTATTACTTCAAAAAAATGGGGAAAAAGAAATTTATAGACAAGAAAAAAGCAGCAACGTTTCAATTATTCGCACGTGATTCATCTTGTTCGGATCCGGTTCAAGAATCCGACCCAGGATCCGACAGAGTATTTGTTCGAGTTGATAACAATACTTCTTATTCCGTCAACGCCTTTGATAACGATAACGATAATGACCCGACTAATTTAATATTCGCTGATGCTCCTGAAGATAATGATAGTGAGAATTGGGCCGGGTTTTATGAAACTGGGCCGTTACCGGATAGTGTGAGGAAAGAGATATTGGAATTAGGGTTTCCTGATGATGGGTATAATTATTTAAGTCATTTAAGAGAGATTAAGAATAGTGGGGGTGGCTCTGCTTATTATGAAAATCCTAAAGCTAAGTTTACTGAACTTCCTCGTGATATTAAGGTTCGTTATACACTATCATGTCACATTTACCTATTAAATTTTATCAATTGATGTAGGTTTAGTTTTACTTTTTTTTTGTAAAGATTTTAGCTTTAGTATGTTTAAACTGTCAATTTTTACACTATAGAGTGAAGTGCGTGTTGTAGCTGGTAACCTAGACTTATTTTCAAGATAGCTTTAGTTGAATTTGTAGTGTTTAATTGAGTTTTAAGTTAGATAGACGGTCAGCTTTTATACTACCAAGTCACCTTTTACCTCTTGTAGCTTTAGTTGAATTAATATTAGTTTTGTATTATTTAATTGAGTTTTAAGTTATATAAACTGTCAGGTCACCTTTACTTGTAGCACGTAACCTGTCTTATTTTCAGTATTAGAAGTCTCATTTTCTAGAGAAGCTTGCATGTAGATTTTCTTTGGATGATCTGATAGTGTAAAGAGTTCTTAATGCTGATGGTTTATATAATTTAAACTCTTATATACATTGTAAGGGTAAAGTATTTTTATACTATCATGTTACATTTACTTGTGTTGCGTTTGTTGCATTATTTACTTATTATTTTCTGTCTAAAGTTTTCAGCTTTAGTTAAACTAGTATTATTCTGTACTATTCCATTGAGTTTAAGTTATATACACTGTACGTGTAAAAAAGAATTATACTATAAGGCCACCTTTACCTGTTGTAGTAGCTCCCTTGCCTTATTTTCAAGATCACAAATCGCTTATTTTTGTGACATGAATAGAACTTAAACTGTTATATTATTATAATCTATAACAATTAACTATGCCTCAGTTATAATCTAGTTGGCATCTGGCTATATAAATGGTTTATACTTATGTTGCTCTATTCGGTATTCTATAAGTAATACACTAATCAAAAGAATCATCTTTCTCGGCCTTTTTGCTCAGAAGCTGATCTAGCACATGCTATTTTTAGTAATTATAAAAAGAGAGAGAAAACAAAGAATTTATTAATGATTTCTTAAAAATGTTAGCTTTGCGGCTTGTTGTTCCAATTTAACTAACTTATGGTTTTGGCTAGGCATATGATGCTTCAAGAGTGGAGGTTGCGAAAGTGATTGATGATTCCCATGAGAACTTTGCATACAATGTGGCAGCCAAGACAGTAGGGGTAAGAGTTCAGAAGGCATTGGATCCTGAAGTTGCTGCCTTGCTAGATGACAGTGATTTTTCGCGTTTTGGTTCTGATGTGGAGGATTTTGAAGAAGATTTTGTTATTAAGGCTAACCAACCCGATGGGTCAGTTAATGTAGAAATTGATAAGAATTTAAGCTTAGCAGAGAAATCGGGCATTGACAAATTAGGAAGCAATGATAAGGCTGGGCATATGAAGGGAAATGAGGTTAAATTTGCAACTTTTGAAGAGAAGCCCAGAGAACACCGCCTTCTAGATGAGCAGTTTGATCTGGTAAGCAGTTTGTTCACCTATATTTATTTGCTACCTGTACAAGCTAAAAATATCTTCAGGTCAGGTTATTATTCCACTAGCTCGGTCACAGTTAACAAGAGTCCCTGCAAAAAAGCTAGCTAATGATTATAGTCTAACTATTCCGAGTTTGATTCTCGGAATGCCTCCACCGAAACCATCCTTTTCTTGATCAAAACAAAAATGAGAATAGTCTAACTACTTTTGATTGCTGATTGACCATCACTTCTATGTTTGCCATGCAATTTTGTGACCATCAAATTTCTTTTTTAACTATTTTTTGACAAGTTGGTTGAGAGCACTAGGCTGTCAGTTTCACACTGTTAAATTGGCAGACCCAGAAGTTTGTTACAAGAGTACCTCAACACATGTCAAATGTTCTAATTGGTATAATTATCATTGGTCCTGATAATGTGGTTGTGCTCCACTTGGTGCTCATCTCGATTAGTTTGCTGGGTTTCTTTCTAGTCATGACCTCCCACTAACAAAAGTATAGGGTAGCTCTGTGCACAATATCTTAGACAGATGAAGAATTCATCTAGTCTCGGTGGGAGGATGGAGGATCTTGTAGATAGTGGAGGTTCGCACAAGCTGGCTTGGCAGCGCCAGTATTGAAAAGGAAAAGAAAATGCACCTAGTGTCACTTTTGTTGGGGTTCCAAACTCACTCCTTGACGGTTAGGCCACCCCATTAGGTTTATACTTGCAGTATCTGCCCTAAGATCATTTTTCCTGGAGGTTCTTTTTCTCCTTTGTTATATTCTAAGTTAATGGACTCTTCAAAATTGCCGTCGTACCCGTGTCGGATAGGACACGGGATTCACACCCGATGTGGTCAAATAAAAATGGATACTTTGACCAAAATCCACAGAAAATTAAAGATTTTTTTTGACAAATAGACTCTCAAGATAGACATTGGAAATGACATACCTTCAAATTATGCAGAAATTTATAGTCTTTTGTCTCTTTTTCATCTTTTGTCGACATTCTCGAATTCCTAATTTTATGTTTTGAAAGGGTAACTTTTGGGAAGACGACTTAATAGAGAAAAGCAGAGATATTGGGGAAGAGGACTTCTCTAGGAAGAATCGAAATTAAGGATTATGACTTTATTTTTAGAATTTTGAAAATTTTTAGACAGATCCCCGCACCCGTATCCGTGTGCGGATCCATACCCCCGAATCTCTAAATTTAGATTTTGCCGAATCCGACCTCTAGATCCGTACCCGTGTCGGATACCCGTACCCGAGTCCGAGTAACTTAGGTTATATTAGCTTGCTAGTAGACGCTATCCAAGCCACCTTTTGTCTTGTCATGCTACTTGCTTCTAGAAAGATCTATTGTCATCCTTTATCAGCATCAATGATGCAATTTCAGATGCATGTACAAGTGACATCTTTTTCCAGCTGAGAACGTATTTGCCTTTGTCTTATAAGTATCCGGTGTTTCCACTAAACTCTTATCTTTTTATCGCAAGTGCATCCTGTTAAGGTTTAAACTATTACTATTGTGAGAAAGAATTTCAATTTTCATGTAGTTTATATTTGCTAAACACTAAAGTTTTCAGCAGACCTTGGGCTTTGTTGATGATGGTATAATTTGTACTGTAGGAGAAGAGAAACTAAAGATATACTATGAGAAGCTTTGTTGTTTCCTTGCATCTGCTGGATGTAACTTATTACTTCATCGAAAAAAAAAAAAATTTGTTATTTTCTTCTCAACTTAATTGAATAGTGTTAATTTTGACGTCCCTTAACTTGGCACCATTCAAAAATATCTGATGACAATGTCATGTTAAGTCTGCTATAAATGAATTTAACAGGGAAAAACATATTTGTAACAATAGAAGCACAAGACCTGTTGGAAATGTGGAAGCAAGCTATTTGTCAGTATGGAAAACTAAAGCGGGGTAGTTTACCATACACCTGAACTATTGACATTTCTTTTAAATGTGATCTACTGGGTTTAGCATGACTGCATCTCTTACTTTTACCTATCTTTCCGTAGAAAGGTGATTACGTAATAAGAGGATATGTGAAATTTTAAAAGTTGAAGATCACATCCCATTTTTTCTGTAAAATGGTTGCTTGGTTGGGAATAAGAGATACCTATATGAAACAGTTGATTGATCAGTTAGACTTCAAGTGGATGCTTAAGTCTTCAAAATGTATACTTTCACTTTGCTAATCCAGAAAACTTGGGAATGTAGATAACTGATATTAGTTCGTTTTGATGCACTGAAAATCATCTCGGTCAGTTTGAAACTTTGAAAAAAGGAGCAACTGTGTGTAGTGTGTTCTCAAGTAATATTTAAGTTCTAAAGTCTACTCTGAAGGTGCTCATTCCTTTGACCATTCTTTTTCTGATGACTGGTTTCATACTATTGTTGTCTCTGATCCTCGTGCTTGATAAAGTTTGAATCGTTTGGAGATGGGTTGAAAGAGGAAAATAAGAGAATTTTGTTTACATACGTTGAAGCTCTAAGCCGGTGTTAATTTGTAGGTTTAATTTTATGTTTTATTTTCGGTTCTTATGTTGCTGCATATTTTCCAGATATTTGGTTAAGCTTCTAGTGTGTGTAGTACTTTTGGTATTTTCTATGTTTGTTGTAATTTATGCTAAGTATGCTTTTGTTAGGTCATCACATGGAAGCAAAAGATACTATATGTGCGAGACCTGTTGGTTGAGAATTTGATTTAGTCTTGTTAGTACTTAGGTCATATGTGTTCTTTGAGTCTTCCATTCCTATCAGAGATTTATATGCCAACAGAAAATATAGAAACTTCGAGATCTTTTCTTTTTGGGGTGTAATATGAGTTTTTTGTTGTTGTAAGCTTTATAAGGTCGTTAATACAATAGACATTTCCTTGTTTAAATGTGGAGTCTTCTTGGAGTAGGTTTCCCAGTAGGTTTATCACAAGTCTTGAGAATACTCAAGTTGCTACTTTGACGCTGTTATTATTTCTGGATGATAATGCCTGCCTATTTTATGATAATGTCTCTGCTTTTCCTGATATTTTCTAAGTTGTCTTATTGACCGAATCTTGGCTTTTCAGCTTCAACTTCAGGAGTATGGCTCTGATAGTGAAGATGAATATGATGGTGATATGAGTGAAGAAAATGAGTGTCAAGAGTCCCTTGCAGAAAAGCTTAATCATGCATTGAAGGAGGGTACCATTGAAGGCTTGGCACTTAATAATAATGGACCGGATGATGGGGAGTTACTTGAACCTGAAGCTGATGTCATTAGCCGGACCAGAGAATATGCTGAGAAGTATGAAAAGGAAAGTCCAGTGGAAGATGCGGCTCTTTTTAGTGAAAGCAGCAGTGACTCAGAAATATGGGATTGTGAAACTATAGTGTCAACGTATTCAAATCTTGATAACCACCCTGGAAAAATTGCTACTGAACCTAGGAGAAAGAAAAAAATGCTCCCTGCTATTTCTGAAGCCTCGCCAATAATATCCCTTAAAGGGAAAGAGAAGCTTCCTGTCGACTATCTGCCAACCAAGGGAAAGCATTCCGTGCAAAAGGAGGAAAAGAAAAAGCAAGGTTCAGAAAAGGAGGAAAAGGATAACTTAAAGACCGAGCAGCTCAAAAGAAAACAACATAGTCAAGAGTCGAAGGAGGAAAAGAAAGAAAGAAAGGTCTGTCGTTGTCCTTCGCTTGTTAAATATTGTACTTAGTTGGATATCACTTCGTTGAGCTCTTCACTTTGCCTGCCCCTTTTGGATTACTTGTGTTCTTCTAATTTGCGCTAATGCATCTGATGTACTGGTAACATTGAGGTTCTACCTTTTGCAGGCTGTTGTGAAGGAAGAGCGACGTGAGGCACGCCGTATGAAAAAAGAAATGAAGGGGCTATACAAGGGTGAATCACAGCGTGCTCAGAAGGTTGCTGCTTTCACTGGTCCATCTGCCATACATCTCATGTGATCCATTCAGAATTAGTGTCAAAATTTGGCAGCATATACATCTCTGTAGTTTTATAAAAGTCAGTTCAACCGGAAGTCATGTGCCTTTGTGGTTTTTGTAGGATCCTTGGAGCTTTGTTCATCCTTACCTTTGGGTGGAATTACTAAGAGTCCTATGTCCTATTCCTAGAGAACTCTTCCTTTCTCGTCCCATTAGATGCTAGTAACTTATCTCTAATCAATTTCTTCTACACCATGATTGCTGAAGTTCTTTATTACTGACAGCAGAATTGTTGTCCCTGAGTTGATGTTTACTGTTCAAAACCCCTTGCTTAAAGTAATATTTTTGAAATTTTGTTTGGTTTTTAAAACTCATTGTTTTCCCCGAATGCCTAAAAGTGATCCTCAGGCTAGCTCAAGACCTCCAAGTATTCCTGCTTCCTGGTTTATTAATTCTAAGCTAGTGAAAACTTTAACTAATCTAGAGCGTTGCAGTTCCTCTGTAGACAAACAAGACGACCATGAAGTTTGAAATGCTTGCTTAATGGTGAGAACCATATATAACCGGACATTTCTACACACTTGTAACATGTAACTTGACATTTCTAATGGTGAAAAGCATCGATATTGTTATGTTTTGATAATGGTTTTATTCTCCTCTTCCAATCAAAGCAGTGAGTAAACTGAGGCACTATAAATTTAATGATGCCAGATTACTAGTCACTGATTTAATTGTCTATTCAAATTTTAACAGTGGTGTCCTTTTTGGTATGAAAAATACTGATAGCATCTTTGTTGTGTTTATTCTCTCGGGTGACATGGTTTTGTTATAGGTTCTTTAAGTCGAACCGTTTGAAGCTGTACCAATTTTTTATTACTATCAAATAAAAATAATTACTAAGAACAAAAAAAATCTCATATTTCATCTCTTCAAGGCTGATAGCTTTTGCCACTCTATTCCACGGGGAGATATTAATTTGGCTTCGATTTTTTCCATGGTGAACTGATGGCTAAAGATATCATTCTCGAAGAGATCAAAGATTTGGAGTTCACAGAAAAACACTCAAGAAAAGATAAACTTGTATGCATTTATTCAGTATCAATACAAAGCGAAATCTGAATCAAGATTACATCATGTATGGTTTATAACCTTAGTAAGGTTGTTCATAAACGTAAGACAGCTTATCTAAACGATGATTACTGTTGCTAATTACTTGGACAAATAGAGATTACAAACTGAGATTACTTTGTTTTATGCTCCTTTGGACTATGTCCCTTTCCATGAGGAATAGGAGCTGGATCACTTCCTCCCAAGTAGGGTGCAGGATCCCAGAAACCATAATCTTGAAACTCTTGTTCTGTCTGAAATTGGGATTCAACTTGTAACATCATAGCTGGTGATTTTTCTGCATATGTAGGTGTTAACATCATGCATAGCATTGTAATAACCAAAATGCACAGAATGTGAATGAGTGACCTAACAGTAAGTATTGACATGTATCAGTTGTGCTTAAACTTGTGCTTTTTGAGTATGTGTTCCTTATAATTAGCAGAATTGTAGGATGATCTTTATAGACATAAGAGGTTATTAAGGAAAAAAACGGAACGCTGTTCTGATGTTTAAGTTGGAATTGTAATAGTAGTATTATGTGTTTCATGCATGGCGAATGACATGATCAATTGATCATGGTTCTTGCATGCACAATTTGGGAAACAGCTCATGTCGTCACACATCCAACTTCTCTCTAGTGCTATTTTCTCGTTTGTGTCTACCTAAATACTGCTTGACATCAAATTTTGGCAAAAAGTAAAAAGTTAAGAGAATTTCTAACAACAACCCAGTGCTATCCCACAAATAGGGACTGGGGAGCGTGAAATGTGCGCATACCTTACCCCCCACGAAGGTGGAGAGGTCGTTTTCGGAAGACCCTCGACTAAAGAAAAATAATTTTATTTACAAATATAAAAAGAGCCAACAAGATGAAAACACAATGATAAAGCGTATATTGAGATAAAATATGCTAGTACTAGTTTGTTACTATTAGGTCGAAGGTGTATGAGGTGAAATTTATAAAAAGGTAAAAGAGTATAGGATACATTATACGACTTGCATTTTCATCAACTCTTTCAAGATAAAATTCTTTCATCCTTAATTGGAGGTTTTGAGTTAGAACCTTAATTGGAGATTTTGAGTTAGAATCTTAAGAATGGAAAAACTCTAATAATCCCTTCGTCCCAATTTATGTGGCACCATTTGATCGGACACGGAGTTTAAGAAAATAGAGGTTGACCTTGTTAAGTATCAATTGTACCCTTAAAAAAATAAGAGAGAGAAGATTTGAATAATAAAAAAATTGTTGGTAGGTTTAAAAGTATGTAGGGTTCAACAAGGGTAAAATAGAGATGATGCATTAAATAGTTGTCAAATAAGGAAATGTGTCACTTATTTTGGGACAAACAGAAAAGGAAATGATGCCATATAAATTGGGACGGAGGGAGCAGCTCTTTTCGTGACACACAGAGCCAGTCGTGTAACAAGTCTTAAAGTAAAAGTCTAGTAACAAAGAAAATCATGAACCATCATGACTAAAGGATGAGAAAGAGGTCCAGCTTAGGTAATATTTGCAATTATTCCACCATAATACTATAACTACTTTAAATGGCAATAAGTCATCATATTAACGTAATTCACTTCCACTCTTAGTGCAGCCCTTCGCCAGCCACACTAATCATAAGTATCCAATGCCTTTTCATGTCCTTTATTCTTCCTATTTTGAACCACTTTCTTATGAAATAGTCTAGGTGCTTAAGGGATTTCCAGCTATGATAGGAAACATAATTAAATAAGGACATGTTAATAAACCATTTGATACAAATAAATAATGTGCCTAGTGATTGGGTCAAATAATTTTCCATTTGTGATCTGATTGCTTAATTATTGTAGCTTCAGACTGACCATTTCTTTAATGCCAAGATTCTCTTTTTTCTCATGATATCTGTAGTACACACCGGCTTAACACTTAACCAACATTCCCTTTTTAATAATTACACTATTGCTTGCTATATACACCTGTCAGGTAGTGGCAGAGCCACATGGTCCAAGGGTGATCTCATTTGAACCCTTTTCGCCAGAAAATGAGTACCATACATAGATGAAATATTTTATAAGGACGTATAAATTGGTTGTTGAATCTCTTAATACACTGAAGCTGCAAATATAGTGGCAAAGGGGATGAAGATGGCTATTCCTTTGCTTACTGCAAATGCCTTTAGCTTATCTTAAACGTAGATACATAAGAGTAAATTTTTTTTTTTTTTTTTTATATAAAGTAATGGTGTTGTATATATAGGCATCAAGTAGATGCAGGATTACATAAGTACAAAAACCAGCTCCATAACAGAATACTCTATGTTAGCACTAAGGAGCCGAGAAGATCCAAAAAATGGTCAGTGCTATTTACGGGAGTTAGATTAGACCAAAGATACATAGAGTAAATTTATGAACACATACTATTCTGTTAATAACTGGAATCAATTGGTGAATAATTCAATGAACTCCATCCACAGCCAGGTCCAATACTACAATATGCAAAACTCAAGAACATAGAACTTTACACTGATGAACTTACATGAGATACAATCCCTGAAAGGAGTAAGAGAAAAGATGAAGGCACCCAAAGAACTATAAGTCCCTACAATACTTGCCTTTAAACAAAGAATAGATGGTCATAACTTGAAAGGGTTATTGTACACGGGCATGAAGCCCATAAAACATGTTTCATAAGCTAAAGGATTCACACCCGGAACATCTAAAAAATTGCACTCGAGTAGCTAGGAAGCAGTAGGCGACGAGCCTTTAGAATGGATTCCAAACCACATGCACTTATCTTTCACTGCTTCTGATTCACTAACATATTCTTTAAATCTGTACTCTTCTTGCTTGCTGGTTGGAGGTACTTTTCCTTCACTATAACATTGACTGCACAAACTAAAATGTGATTTCATCTCCTTAAAGCGAGACCCAATGATTGGGTAGCGGCAAGTTGCACAAACATGGCTACCGTGACGATTCCTATCACAATATTCAAGCTTCAGCAAGGTGGACATAATACCAAAACCCCAGTCAGGATCATCAAACATCACAGTAAATTCTGCTAAAGACACCAATGATGTGTCCATCTGCCCATGAATTTCCAACATTTCACTTGCTCCATGGGAAGGAATATAAATAGCTCTTAGCAGCTTGATGTACCTCTGCGCATCAGTTTTCCTTATCTGGTTGCCACCCTCATTCACAGGACGCCAGACAAGTGCCTCATATGCAATGCGTTTTCTTTTCTCTGGCGATCCTCCACAGACAGGAGCAAGAACGGCAAAAAACATGCCGAGATCCACCCTACCAGCTTCTGCCTCATCCAAAACAGAGAGAATTTTCTGGTTAATGGCTTTAACAGCTCCTACAAAGGTCTCTGGCTTCAAGAATTTAAGCAATCTGCGCAGGATCTCCTCCAGCGAAGCCTTGCGTATTGACTTTTCAGGTACACCACCAGAATAAGACAATGGTACATCAGTTTCACTTATTTCCTTCTTTATCTGATCAATGTCACAACGATTAAGACGAGTAATCCTCTGAAAACTTCTAATATCAAGCGCAGTGGATAAATCCGGTCTCAATGTGGTCTTCTCACCCACGGTCTTGAACTTTGAGGGTTCAATAACAATAAAGGCCTCCTCCCCATTGCCACCTCCATTTCCCTTCAACTTCTTTTTCTGAAGTTGTTTCAGGTGTGCTATCGCATCATGCAATTCCACTCTGTTCGTCATCTTCAGAGCTTCTTTCAAAGCTTTCTTAGCTTCCTCAGTTTCCCCAGCCCCCAATAAAGCCACAGCCTTATTGAGCTGCGCTCTCCAGTGATTGGGCCACACACTTAGTACCCTAGTGTACATCTCTGAAGCACGCTGGTATCTACCCATATCCATGTAAAGACCACCTAAATTGTACAAGGCATCAACATGTCCAGGTTTCAAGTCAATAGCTCTCTGGAACTCCTTTATTGCATTATCATCATCACCCATCGCATGCAATGCAGAAGCAAGATCACAATGTGCATCAGCATAATCACTCTTCATATAAATAGCCTCTTCTAATGCCTTAACAGCAGCCTTATACTCACCCACACCAAAAAGTGCACTACCCAGAAGTTTCAAAGCTCTAAAATGAGTTGGACACAAAATAGCAGCTTCTCTATAATGTTCACAGGCACTAATAACCATACCTTCGCCTTCGAGAGCAATTCCCAAATTCACATGAATCTGGGGAAGCAAATAAGCCCACTGACTGCCACCAGCTTCAGCAGCCTCCAGTGCCAGCAAGAATTCATCTTTCGCTTCACGATGTCTCCCGAGCACATACAAACAATTCCCAGCCCTGAAATGTGGCCTAACATCAGCAGGCTGCAACTCACAAGCTCTTTTAAAGCTCACCAGTGCTTCCTTAAACAAATGCTGATCATACAAAATTCTACCAATTGCCATATGACCATCAAAAGCTTCTTCCCTTGACCTCGCCCCATCAGACCTCGACCTCAACACACCCAACTCCTTCACAAACATCCCGTAATCATGTCCAGTCTCTTCCCAACTTACCCTTTTATCCGAAATCTCTGTTGATGGTCCTAATTCCCTCGACCAACCTTCTGAATACACATCAGAATTATCATTCTTCAACTTCCCATCTTTCGACTGCTTCAACTTAAGCCTCTTGATCAATATTTCAAGGTCATCCACAAGCTTCCAAGTATCATCAAACACAATGCCATGATTCGGAGAAGCTGCCCACGCTGCAGTACGCTGTTTTTTATGCGGCTCCATCACATTCTCATCCACAATGGACGACGACGCCTCCTCTTCCGCGGCCATGGAAGTTCCAACATTGTCCTCAGGTTTCATCTCGAGCCCGAGGGCATCAAAATCACGATCAACATCACCCGCACCATCATCATACGTACGCAATAGGCCATCGTACGTAAGACCCTTTTCTCCATCGATAAATTCACCATACGTACGAAAAACCTCATCAAGAATAGCACTAATTTGCTCATCGCTGAATTTTACTCTAGGATTTACAGCCACCACTAAAGCTGCCATTTCTTCCCTATTAAGACCCCCATCTTGGTTTAAATCAAATTGCTGGAAAATTCTCTTCACTTTCTCTGATCTGCTACCCCTTGTAGCCATTTCCCCAAAATTAGGGGTTTCAAAAAGACAGCTTTTTTCCTCAATTCAAGTACAAATTCTAAAATATCTCCCAAAAGGGTGTCTAAATCTCTAATAAAGTTTCAATTTTGATGAACTAAGGGTATAGAATTTGCAAATTAGGGTTTTGTAGTGAGAGGAAACAATTTGGGGATTTTTAGGATTAAGGTTTCAAATGGAAAATTCAAGAATATATTCTAAGGCTACTCGAAAAAGGGTGTCTGAATCACTAATCAAGATTCACTTTTGGGGAATTAATGGTGAGAAATTGAAAATTAGGGTTTTTAGGGTTCCAGGAAATGAAAAGGGGGAACTGGGAATTAGGGAAATGAGAGAGAGAGAAATGGGTTTTGGGGAAATATGAGATTTTTGTAGCATTGGATCTGATGAACGAAAAAGGAAAATAAGAAGAGCAAAGACAAGTCTTTTTTTTCTGTTTTACATTTTTTCTTTTGTCTTGTTTTTGTCCTTCTGGTTGTGATGATGGAGTGGTGGGGGTAGAGACAGTGTGACAAGAGACTTGGGCAAAGATATTAGACTCTGTTTATTTTGGCTTTTTCAAAATTTGGGTAGTTATTCTACGAAGTTCCAATTGTCGAAAAATGAAAAATAAGGGGACGTTTGTTGGAGAAAGAATAAGCATGTTGAGATCTTCTAATCAATTTGCATTTTCAGGATTAGTTTCACTTTCACAAAAAAAAATCCTATTAACAAAGTTCATGCAAAGATTCTAGGTGAGCTGTCCCAAACCTTCCGTTCGCGATAATTGAATCTCAAATTATAATGTGTGACGAATATTTAAGTATAAATACACGATTTTTATTCGTGATAATTAAATCTCAAATTATAATGTGTGACGAATATTTTAGTGTAAGTACACGACTTCCATTCGTGATAATTCAATCGCAGATTATAATGTATGACGAACATTTAAGTGTACGTGCACACAACAAATTCAAAATCAAATTCTTGAATCTAATTAAAAGGCCAACAAAACTCAAAATCAAGATTAAGTTCTCAGCCTCTTCAATCGATGTTTGTGAGGACAAGAATCGAAGGACAGCATTTTCATATTTACTAACCTGAAAAAGTGTAGCCCATATTATATTTTGTTACAATTTACTTGTATTGGCTATTTCGAACGCGAAATTTATGTTTACAAATTATGAAACTATGTATCTACTTGCTTGGAGAGTTGGATCCTTTTTTCTTCTTCATAAGTTTGACCCTTGCAGTTATTTGAGTATAACTCCTTGTTTCGACCTTGTTATATTGTTTGAAATGATAGTTAAAGTTAGAATTCTAATATCTATCCAACTAGAGAGAGAGAGACTCTGACATCTCTCTACCTTCCCGAAAAAGCAAACCAACAACTTCCGTCGTTCAATTTTCCTCATTAATTGACTTTAAACTCTTTGTATTCATCCATGACTGATTTATCTCCTACTCAAACCACTGCTATTCCCCCCCCCCCCCAAACCCCCTGATATTCAACCCACGATCGACACAACTTCCATGTCATTCAAACAAAAATTACTCGCTTTTCAAAAGTTTACTCAAGCGGATGATACATCTATGCCTACAGTTGAAGATCCAAATGGTGCAAACAAAGATACTAGTCATGGGGATTTTCAATCTATGAGTGAAGAGACTCAACTGCTGACCGATTTTGGTGAGATTCAACTTTCTGAAGATGATAAACAAAGAATATACAAGCCATGGAGATTCTCTCTAATCATAAAGTTTTTTGGTAAGAAAATCTCACACCAATATTTAAAACAAAAATTACAATCTATGTGGTTACCTACGGAAGATTTTGCTCTGATTGATTTGGGGTACGTTTTTTTATCGCAAAATTTTCTTTAGAAGAAAATATGATAAGAGTTTTTCAAGGGGCGTCATGGTTCATAAACGGGCACTATTTAACCATTAGGAAATGGGAGCCTAACTTTGTAGCCTCTACTGCTAAACACCAGTCATCGGCAGTTTGGGTTCGTTTACCACAATTGCCCACAGAGTTTTATGATGCACAAATTCTAAGAAAAATTAGTACCTTTTTAGAAAAATTACTTAAAGTGGACATGTGCACTAGTACTACTCTAAGGGGAAGGTATGTCAGATTATGTATAGAAGTGCCTTTACATATTCCTGTTAAGTCGTTTATAAAAATTGGCTCTCACCACCAACAAGTCCTTTATGAGGGCCAAAATATTTTGTGCACCTCCTGTGGACTGTTGGGACATAAAGTTGCTACCTGTCAAACACCTCTGCAGGTTCAAACAGCTATCCAGCCCAACTCACAAGTGTATGCAGATCTAATATCTGACAAGAAGGATAAGGACAATAAATGGCAAACAATCTCTTTCCAATGAAGAAGAAGCAAATCGGGTAACAATCAATCCAATTTTTCAGGTAACATAGATAATTTCAAATTGCCTATTTCAGCTAAGTCATCTGTCAGCCCTTCTACAAGCTTTCGAATAAAAAATACATATAATCCACCTGTTACTCTGTCTATTGGTGCACATGACCATAATAAATTTAATACTTTACATGCTTTATCACTAGTGGAGGATACTGGCCCACACAATATCCAAAAAGGGCCTTTTTTACAACAATCCAAAACTATTAGTACTTCTATGAACACTAACTCACTGCATGCAAAACTTGAGCCACGTGCTTCAGACGTGTCATCCCAAAAAGTTGTGGGACCTGCATCTCAATCGTTGGATGACAGGGTCCAAACAAATATACAAACTACTCACACTTTGAATATAAAAAATATAAAATATAATAGTCCAAAACTTGACACATTGGACACTCATGCAACTGATTTGCTCTGCCAAACTGACAAATCAGCAAAACAAATCAGCCATTTGGCAGTAAATTCAGACCAAATGGACATGCAAATTGATCGTCCAATAGACTCCATGGCTGATATATTACTAACCTCCAATCAGCCTCCTTACATGTATGATCCCCAACACGCAAAAGATTGTCTCAAAAGTCAATGTTCCATTCCTTCTTCTCTAAATATCACTAATTCCAACAATGTTTCCATTCCAACAAAGAGTGTACAGAAGGAGAGTGATCCTAATTCCTGTGCTAAGAAGACTCCAAATACCCATAATGAACAACATACCACAACCTCCTCCACCAAACATCAATCCACCACCTCCACCACTGGTGTTTGCTCCACCACCTTTACCTCCAGACCATCAACCTCTCTCATAGATAGAACAGGCTCTGATGCGTCTACTAGCAGTGTCCTTCAACATGGAGTTGAATGGACAAGAAATTATCCTTCTGATATAGAACACAACATTCCTAGCCAACTTGATTTCAAAAGGGATGAGACTTGCACTAGACAACTACATCAACCATTTATGGATGATGAACATCTTAGACCCTCTAGCTCCAGCAATGGGTCCAGCTCTGTTTCCACATCTACACAACCACTGGAATATACCACAAAACTTCAACCCACACCCAAATATGAACCGACTTCACAACTTACCATTCTTTCCACCCGAGATTCTAAATGCACCACCTTTATTCTTCCCATGGTAACCACAACCAGTCAATGTCGATCCCCACAGCCACAACAACCACCTCTACCACAACAGCCCCCATTTCCTCAGGATTAGTTTCCACAACCTCAAAATCCCTTTCCTCAATAGATGGAACCTCCTGTGAACCAACCTATGAACCCACAGGAGGAAAATCCCCAGGAAATTCTGAACCAAGAAGATGCCCCTCCCATTTCACAAGAACAAGAGGAAGAAATGGGAGAGGCAGAGGTAGTGGAACCAACACCACAGGGATCAATCACAGAAATTTCAAGCCTTCGCATAGCAACTTGCATGTTATTCCCAGAAACAGAAGATAGGAAATACATTCACACATTACCACTTCTGATGTACAAGACCTCCTTGGACATAAGACCCATTGTGAACAAGAATGCAGAAAAATATGTTGCAGTCCTGAATCCAACCCTTGCAAAGGAACAGATTTTGGCCAAGGCGGATGATTCATCTTAACAAACGACCATGCAACCCCTTATCAATGATGAATGACCATACAAGCTTCATATTCTGGAACATAAGGGGGGTAACAACATTGATTTAAGAAGAAATCTGGATGAACTAATTAGGGTTCACAATCCTTGTTTGTTGGCTTTACTGGAGACTGGGATGTATAGCCATGTGCCACATAGAAATCTATTTCATTTCGATCGCATGATAGAAATCCCAGCCCAGAGTTCAGGTTAATCTGATGGCTTTGTGGTGCTATGGAAAACTGCAAAGCTTTCCCTTTATGACATCAGGGTGACTGATTAGGAAATACATGCAATGGTGAAGGTACTTCCTAATCATACACCTTGGTTGCTCACTGTCATTTATGCTAGTACTAAAATTCATAAAAGACTGATGCTTTGGAAAAATCTGTGTGATATATATGATAATTATAATGGTCCTTGGTTTTTGGGGGGTGACTTTAATGAAATACTAACTCAGCAAGATAAATGAGGGGGGGGGGAGGGGGGGAGGGGAGGAGGGGGTAGGGCCATTAATACAAATAGACAATTGTGTTTTAGTCAGTGTCTAAATTATTGTAGGTTAATTGATCTAGGGTTTAAGGGAGCAAAATTCACCTGGTCCAACCATAGACATCACTCTAGAGGTCTAATTTTAGAAAGACTTGATAGGTGCATAGCAAATGAGTCCTGGTTGCAAAAGTACCCAAATGTGTCTATCACTCATCTGCCTAAGACTTGCTCTGACCATACTCCTCTTCTAGTTAATATTTTAAAGCATCACTATTCTTCTTCCTTAAAACCTTTTAGGTTAGAAATTTTTTGGTGTTCCCATCCTGACTTTCCAAATAAAGTTCATGATAGCTGGTATAATAAAAGTATACATTATGTTATTCCTCACTTCACTGACTCTATTAAACAGTGGAGTCAGGAAACTTTTGGTGATGTTATAAATAATAAAAAAAGACTCTTGCTAGGATAGGTGGTATCCAAATATCTCCAAATTATCCTACAAGCCATTACCTTCATGATCTTGAAGAATTTCATTACTCGATATAACAATATTTTAATTTTAGAAGAAGACTACTGGAAAATGAGATCTCGTATTAATTGGCTGAACAACGGTGATGCTAACACCAAATTTTACCATATCAGCACCCTCAATAGAAGGAGAAGAAATAAAATTTCACTTCTTTAAAGATGATGATGATAACTGGATAAATTATCATGCCCAGTTACTAGCTCACACTCTTAACTATTTTCAGGACATTTTCACAACATCTCATGTCTCTACTAATTTTAAAGATATAATTTCCTCTCATAGTAGCTTCCACAATATTGACTTATCCTCATTAGATAGTCCCCTTCAAAATCATGAAATTACTAAGGCTATATTTTCATTTCAGCCTTATAAGGCACCTGGTCCAGATGGCCTTCACCCATTCTTCTACCAGAAAAATTGGGACACAGTAGGCCCTTCTGTTACTCAGTTCTGCCATGAAGTCTTCTCCAAGTTTCAGATTCCTCAAACCATAAATAAAACCTACTTATGTCTTATTCCTAAATTTCATAATGCTAACAACTTAAAAAATTTCAGACCAGTAGGCCTTTGCAATACTATTTATAAGGTCATTACAAAAATCATTGTCCATAGGATTAAGCCTTTTTTACCATCTTTCATCAGTCCCTATCAGACAAGCTTCCTAAAGGGAAGGAGAACTTCTGATAATGTCATCATTAGTCAAGAGATAATGAATCATTTTATCAAATCCAAAAGCTCTAAAGCTTAAATGATTCTTAAAATTGATCTTGAAAAAACTTTTGATAGACTAGAATGGTCTTTTATCTATCGTACTCTCAAATACTTTAAGTTCCCACCTAATATTTCAAAACTCGTAATGTCTTGTCTTACCTCCACCAACATTGCAGTCATGGTGAATGGTACATTGACAGACTACTTTTGTCTATCTAGAGGTATTAGACAGGGAGATCCAATCTCTCCTTACATTTTCATTTTATCTATGGAACTCCTATCTAACCTTATTAACCATTATGTTGATTCTGGCCTATGGGATCCCATTAAAATTTGCCCAAATGGCCCTTCCATCACCCAATTATTTTATGCTGATGATCTAACAATTATGGCTTAGGCTAATACAAAATCAGCAAACTCCATGAGGCAGTGTCTCTCTTATTTTGTAACCTATCAGGGCAAAAGGTTAATAATTCTAAAACTAGGCTAATTTTTTTCAAAACACTACCCTACACCTTTAAAAAATTTCATTCTCTCTATTCTCAACTACAATGTTAGTTCAACTTTTGGAAAATATCTAGGCTTTCCAATTCTGAATTATAGACCTAAGCAATCAGATTTCCAACCTATCATTGATAAAATGATTACCAGACTAGCTAGATGGAAGATCATTTTCTTACCCTTGCAGGTCGAGTAACTTTAGCTAAAGCATCCTTGAATGCAATTCCCAACCACATAATGAGTTATTATTATTTACCTAATAAGATTCATAAGTTAATTAACAAAACTCAACATGACTTCATTTACGGGACCAATTCATCCAATAGGAAAATCCACTCTCTCTCCTGAGAATCTCTGGTAAAACCCAAACACTTAGGAGGTCTTGATATTAGACACTCACATCAGAAAAGTAAGACTCTTCTTGCAGGGCTATCCTGGAGAATGTCTACTCAACCAACTCTTCCATGGGCAAACTTGCTTCTTAAAAAATAGAAAGCTCATACAAGATCATCCCCTCCTTCCTTTATTTGGAAAAATATTGATAAAGGATGGGAATTGTGTAGACAAGGAATTGCTTGGACAATAGGAAATGGTAATAATATCAAAGTTTGGGAAGATAGATGGAGTCCACACTGCCTCCTCTTAGAAGTATTATTCAAGGACCCCTAACTCAATTTGAAACTACCCTTACTATTAATACCATCACTACAAATGGTACATGGAATCTAGATAAGCTTACTTTTGACCTTCCAGCCCAAGTACAAGAGGCTATCCAATCTATTCACATTCCCTCTCAATCTGGTTTGTATGATACTCCATATTGGATACTAAATTCAAATGGTTGTTTCACTACAAAGTCTATTTATTCTCTGCTTATCTCTCATGACAACATAAATATGGACTTTTCATGGATCTGAAAACTACATACCTTGTCTAAAATTAAATTCTTTCTGTGGCAAGCCCAGCATGGTCGGCTGCCTACAAAAGACTACATGCACAAAATAGGCATTCAAACAAGTCCTCTCTGTCCAATTTGTGAGAAACATGAAATAATCTATCATATTTTTATGGAATGTCCTATTTCTATTAATCTGTGGACTAGTATGCCAAATCCTTTCTTCACTTGCTCATACTCCTAATTGGTTAAAGGAAGTATGGGATTTTATTCCTTCTAGACAACTCAATGTATTGGATAAAAGCTGACTGGACTTGAAGAGGTGACACGTGTCTACCACGTGGCACGACCAGAAGTTCAAACGGACTGACACCTAACGGACAGACATTTATCACGAGCAGACCCAAAGGAGTTATGAAACACTTCATCAGTCATGATCATTCACGATCATTCAATTAATGGTCATTAAGGCAATCATTACAACCCAGCGGTTATGCATCCAACGGATACGTGCCCAGCAGTTACATATCCAGACGGATCCATGCCCAGCGGTTACGAATCCCAACGGGTGCCTACTAGACCTATAAATAGCATTTGCCCTAAACCATTGTAACAACAACTTTACTTCATGTTTACAATATCAATAAGAATACTCTCTCACTCTTGCTCAGTTATTCCATCTTGCTCATATTTGCCTAGCATCTTAATTCTTCGATCCTCTAAGTACGATTGTTATCGAAGAGCTCTCTCCGGGGATAAGTGATACGATACGGTTATTTCTCCTTATTTCTGTCTGTGCTTTATCTTTATTAAGTTCATACTTATATCTCGTTCTCGTATTGTCACCATTTTAGTCCGTCGTTCAAACTCTTAATCTCAACTATTCATCGTGATTCCGCATATATAAATTTAATTGTTAATTGGCCTAAAATCGGATCTAGGTTAAACAATTTGGCGACCACAGTGGGAGCCGGTCAATAGCCTTCGTAGGTTAATAGTTTATCTTTTCTGATACTCTTTTCGTCAGTCTTTTTGTTCTATAACTAACATGGTAGAAAGCAATTCCCAACGAACTATCGTAGGCGGAAGTCAGGTAAATACTCCTCCACTCAGTCCTAATTACTCTCCTGATTATTCTCCCGATTACTCGTCCGATGGGCAGCAACAATCTTCCCAAGGACCGGTCAGGCAGCGAAATAGGCATATGCGCTCTCAGAGCACTACCCCACCCAGGAGATGACGCCATAGGAGTCTCTCCCTTAGCCAAGGGAACCTCCAGGAAACACTCTTTGCTTTCATGCAGGAACAGGCAGAGGTGAGCCGAGGAATAAACGAGGCACTCACTTCTCTCCGAAGGAGTAACCCTTCAGCAGCGAGGGCTGACGCTGAAGCACCTAGTCGTGACGCTCCTTCCTCGCATACTTCAAAGAAAGGTGGAGAGTAGAATAACTGAGGGACTGCGGATACATCGACCCAAGTCAACCAGAATCAGAATGGAGGGGCCATGGCGCCTACGGATATGAGCCTTCTCGTGGAGACTCTCACCAAACAATTCAAGGAAAGCCAGGAAGCATTTCAAAAGTCTCTTCACGAGAGAATTGATTAGATACCGGGCGCTCCACCCACGCTAAAGAAAGAAGATGTCCAACGATATTCCCAGCGACCCTGGAAGAAGGAGGCAGCCCCAAAGGCGATACCTAAGACGTTCAAAATGCCAAACATCCCAAAGTACCGAGGAACGTCTGATCCCAACGACCACCTCATGATGTTCAGCAACTTTATAAAGGCTAGCGATCTCACCGACGAGGAGATCGAATCCGTTCAATTGAAGAAGTTCGTGGAAACCCTAGCAGATGGAGCTCTACGATGGTACTCAATGTTGCCACCCAACTCCATTGGGTCTTTCGCAGAGATGGCTGAATTGTTCGTGAAGGCACACACAGGCGCTCAGAAAACAGAAACCCCCGCAGAAGATATCTTTGAAATCAAGCAAAGACCCGACGAGTCTCTCCGCAAATACGTGGATCGCTTCCAAAGAGAGCGTATGATGCTCCCGAAAGTACCAGACAGATGGGCGGCGATCGTGTTTACCAACAGCTTGGATATTAGGAGCTCAGAGGCCACGTGCAGACTTTATGAGTCTCTTCGCGAGTTCCCAGCAGCCAGTTGGTCAGACGTCTACAACCGTTACAACTCAAAGGTACGCATCGATGAAGATAAATTGATTAGAATAGGTACTCGAGGAAGGGCTCAGGCACACAATAGTGGATCCGGCGGGAAGGCATAGACCGAGAGAGCAGACGTACGTTATGAACCGTACCCTGATCAGTCGCGCGGCCATTCCAAATGACGCAACCGCAACAACAAAGGATTGTCCCGGAGAGATAATTCGGAGTCAAACCTTCGTGGAGCCCCAAACCTGCCAAGTTTCAACGTGAAAATGACTGAAGTAGTGGCAGCACTCAAAGACCTGGGAAAAAAGGTCAAGTGGCCGAAAGACATGAAGACTGACCCAAGCAAGAGAAACCAGGACCTGTGGTGCGATTTCCATCGGGACCATGGTCATACCACCGAGGACTGCAAGGCCCTAAGGTATGAAATTGCTCATTTTTTGAAACAGGGATTCTTGAAGGAGTTCTTGACCGAGAAGGGGAAGCAGACTCACGCGAAGGCTCAGCAGAACAAACCCGGCCCTCCACGAGCATCCTCTCCAAGGAGGACAGTTAATGTTATTTCAGGTGGAATCGAGGTGGACTCCGTTACCTTCACAGCAAAGAAGTATGCAAAGGTCTACATCACAAACAACAAACGCCCACGATCGGAAGAAATAATAACATTTCAGGATTCTGATGCAGACGGCTCGCAATTCCCACATGCTGATGCGTTAGTCATAACATTACGCGTGGCAGAGTTCGATGTCAAGAGAGTACTCATTGATGCGGGCAGTTCTGCAAACATTATCTAATCACGGGTTGTAAGAGAGATGACAGGTATTTCTCCCGACATCATTACTCACAGGTTGAACGTCGATCCATACCACCGCCCGGTGAAATAGAAGACGCGCCAGCAAGGAGCTTTTCAGAACCAGGTCATCAACGACGAGGTTGATCGGCTGTTAAAAATCGGATCAGTACGTGAATTCAAATATCCTGACTAGCTAGCCAACGTGGTTGTTGTACCTAAAAAGAATGGTAAATGGCGAGTTTGCATTGACTTCACGGATCTAAACAAAGCTTGCCCGAAGGTTTCATATCCCCTCCCCGGGATAGATCAACTGATCGACGCAACAGCCGGACACGAGATGCTCACCTTCCTCGACGCGTATTCCGGATATAACCAAATATTGATGGACCATGAAGATCAGGAGAAAACGACGTTCATAACCTGTCGAGGTACGTATTGTTATAAAGTTATGCCATTTGGACTAAAAAATGCAGGTGCAACATATCAGCGTCTAGTCAATCGAATGTTCCATGACAATATCGAAAAGACTATGTAAGTGTACATCGATGATATGTTGATCAAATCCAAACGAGCAGAGGACCATCTGGCACACTTGAAAGAAGCTTTCCGAATCTTGGATCAGTACAACATGAAGCTGAATCCGGAGAAGTGTGCATTCGGAGTCGGGTCAGGGAAGTTCCTGGGATTCATCATTTCTCAGCGTGGAATTGAAGTCAATCCGCTCAAATTAAAGCCATTGAATCAATCCCAGATGTACTTCACAACAGGAAAGACGTCATGAAACTGACGGGGAGAGTGGTGGCCCTATGAAGATTCATTTCCCGATCCTCTGACCGATGCAAGAGTTTCTTCGATGTCTTAAAATAAAACAAGGAGTTCGAATAGACCCCTGAATGCCAACAAGCATTGAAGGATCTGAAAAAGTATCTATCCAATCCACCACTGCTCTCCACACCACAGGAGGGTGAGCAGCTGCTGATTTATTTGGCAGTCTCAGAATCATCGGTAAGCGCCGTTCTAGTTCGGGAAGAAAAAGGTAAACAACTTCCTATCTATTACAGTAGCAAAGCTCTAATTGATGCAGAAACGCGCTATCAACCCTTAGAAAAATTGGCGTTGGCACTGGTAACTGCTGCTCGTAAGTTACGCCCTTACTTTCAAAGTCATTCGATAGCTGTGGTTACAACCTTTCCTTTACGAAATGTTCTACACAAACCTGAATTTTCAGGAAGGTTAGTAAAATGGGCTATAGAATTGTCTAAATTTGATATCACCTGCCAGCCTAGGGTAGCAATAAAGTTACAAGTTTTAGCAGACTTCGTGGCAGATTTCAGCACTAATATATACCCTGAGGCAGAAAGAGAAGCTATTCTTTATGCAGGGCAGGCTCCTGGCACGTGGACCCTTCACATAGACGGCTCCTCGAGCGTCGAAGGGTCCGGGCTTGGATTGGTTCTCGTCGCTCCATCCGGTGAGACGGTAAGGAAGGCTATCAAGTGCCCATTTATTACTAACAATGAGGCCGAATATGAGGCCGTTATTGTAGGATTAGAACTAGCCCGAAGTTATGAAGCAACCATCGTCAAACTAAAAAGTGACTCTCAGCTAGTGGTCAATCAGATAAATAGATGCTTTATTGCACGAGAATCTAGGATGCAGGTGTACCTCGCCTGAGTAAAAGAGCTCCTAGCACAGTTTGACGAATGGGAAGCAATTCAGATTCCACGGGAAGAGAACCATGAAGCTGATGCTCTCGCAAATATGGCATCAGTGGCAGAGATAGGGGCAGCCAGCTCTTCAGCTGTTGTTCAACTTCTCTACACGACCATGGACAGAGAAAAGTTCGAAGTCAACACCATTAACGCTACTTGGGACTGGTGGAATGAGATATCAAATTATCTTATCCATGGAACTCTACCCGTAGATACAAAAGCTGCTCGCAAACTCCGAATAAAAACTGCTCGGTATACAATTCTCAACGGCGAACTCTACCGTAAAATGTTTGCAGGACCTCTCGCAAAATGTCTCGGACCGAGTCAAATCAATTATGTGATTAGAGAAGTCCATGAAGGCTGTTGTGGAAATCATTCCGGGGCCAAGGCGTTAACCCGAAAGCTGATTCGCGCAGATTATTATTGGGACAAAATGGAGAAAGATACGAACGAATTTGTCAAAAAGTGTGACAAATGCCAGAGGTTCGCCCATCTTCTCCATCAGCCAGTAGAACCACTTCAGTCAATAATCTCTCCGTGGCCCTTTATGAAATGGGGGATGGATATTGTTGGTCCTCTTCCCACAGCACCGAGAGGGATGCACTTCTTATTGATCATCACTGATTACTTCACAAAGTGGGTCGAAGTGGCAACATACACAAGGATACGACAAATGGAGGTTGTCGACTTCCTCTGGCGTTTTGTCGTATGTTGCTTTGAAGCACCTAAGGAAATAGTCATGGACAACGGCCCGCAATTTATCGGCCAGAAAGTGACTAGGTTCCTCGACGATCTGCACATCAAGAGGATCACTTCCTCTCCGTATCATCCTGTTGCCAATGGACAGGCAGAATCTACCAATAAAATCATCGTTGAATCCCTTAAAAAGAGCCTCGAGCAGGCAAAGGGATGCTGGGTAGAAGAGTTACCTGGAGTGCTATGGGCTTATCGCACAACAATAAAAATGAGTACCGAAGAGACTCCTTACTCATTGGTATATGGTTCAGATGCTCTAATCCCAGTTGAAATAGGAGAGCCCAGCATGCGATATGCACATGCCACTGAGGAATCAAACTCAGTCAACCTCTCCGAAGAGCTGGACCTCCTCGAGGAACGGAGAGAGCTAGCTCTTGTACGAGTAGTCGCTAAGAAAGAACGAATCGAACAATATTACAATCGGGGACTGCGCGTACGAAGCTTCCAGGTTGGAGACTTTGTACTCAGAAAAGTCTCCCAGAGCACAGAAGAAACAAATTCAGGGAAGCTTGGCCCTAATTGGGAAGACCCTACAAAGTAATCGCTTCAGTCAGCAAGGGATCTTATCGTTTGGCACGACCAGACAGCTCCACTGTCCTGAACAGTTGGAATGTGGTTCACCTCAAAAGGTACCACTTTTAAGTGGTAAAACGGTCAGTTATCTTAAACTTACCTTTTATTTTCACGAAAGTTCTTATCTTTATTATATTTTCTCTCTAAATGGTACTAATGACCTAAAAAAGGTCAGATCCGTTTAGCTCAACTGGTAGAGCTCGAAGTTCTTTAACTTTGCGGCTGTGGGTTCGAATCCCACAATGGACACACTCCTCGTTTGGTTATATGTGTTCTATATGCAGCTCACCACAACTCTTTTCATGTTATCACTTTACGTGCTCCAACATAAAAACAGGGGGGGTGGTGAGAGGCCCCTGTAGGCGAGGTAAGACCTTCATAAAGGCAAAAGACCTTGCCAAAAGGCGAATTTTTAAAGTTTTTCAAAAACTTTTACGTGACAAGACTTCCACGAAAATAAGAGAAGTCGTTCACAAGGCCAGCGACTCGGCCAGAGCCAATCTACAAAGCCGTGCAACAACTTTCGACTATCAAAACGATAAGCAAGGTTATACACACAGAGCAGCGATTCAGCCAAAAATCTAACGACCATGATTCGGTCAGATTACTTACAACTTACCACCTCTTCTAACGAAAGGCTAAGTTAAAAATATTCGGGCAAACTTTTGGAGACCAGAACTTAATAAAGTTCAAACTTCAGAAAATTCCCAAGCATAAGGCACGAAAGCCACAACACATGCAAATGAAAGATCAAAAGTTCAGGCTAAATATAGTCATTGAATGGATCTAAAAGCATATATACATTATCCTGTAAAATGATAAGATGTCGAAAACGGCTGACAGAAGTTTACAGAGTGATCAAAGGCCAAATGAAACCGGCCATACAAGAGACCAGAAAGTCTTTAGTAGACTTCTGTCCACAAACAACCAAATCTGGCTCTCGCCAGACAATAAAAAAAATCAATCAAAGATTGGGAAAGGGCATCAACATTTGGGGCTACGATCAGAACCCGACGCACCAGCTCCATCGGTTCTGCCATCATCTCCGTCCTCATCTTCATCTTCACCTTCAGACTCCTCAGGAGATAGATTCAGTGCTTGTCTTATTCTATGAACAGCGCTCTTTGTCATCTACAGCATCTCCTCAACATTAACTTGTTTAGCTTGAATCTGCACGAGCAATGAACGTTTAGCCTCGAGCGCAGCAAGCTTGGCCTAAATCTCAGACTGATCACACGGGTTTGCCAAGTCTTTGGTTAGTGCAACCTGAGCACTCATCAATTGAGCGACCTGATCCTTGGCAGCCTGAAGCTCAGCTCTGGCCTTAATAGACTCTTCATTGACCCTTTGCAGATCCATCTCAAGGGATGCACGATCATCAATAGCACTGTTCAAAGAAGCTGTACATTCTTCAAGTAATCTCTCTAGACCCTGAGCAAAGCGTGCGAACCCTTCTTTTTCTTCAAGAAGAAGTTCCTTCTCCCTGGTGAGTGCGTTAATCTGCTCAACACGTTCATTGTTAACGTTAGTTAGCCGATTAACCTCCCTGCCTAGGAGACCACACTGCTCTGTCAAGATCTTGTTCTCCTTCAGAGCATCCAGCAACTCTTTCTTTACCTCGAGTACTTGATCGACGTTGTTAATCCTGGAGCGAAACATGAGCTCGGCAGCCAGCATACTCGACTGAAAAAGCAAAATAAGTCAAGGTTAGAAGTCTGAGGTCAAAGTTATTCCCAACACAAAGCCGGAAAAACTTACTCGGGCAGAATCAGCGGCAAACTGAAAGGCCAACTCCTCATCACTTAGCTCCCTCAGCACCCATTCTTCACGGGGACCGATGAGCGAGGAGACCGCCTTAGCCAAACCACCTGGACCGGTTATGAAGTTAACATCAGGGGCAATTTTCAGGGTATGCTTCCTCTCACAGTACTTGGGTTCCCAAGCCTGCTCAGAAGGATAATTTGGCCCAAATTGTAACGGACACCCTTGATATCCTTCAATTCGGTCTGGCCACCGATGACCGACCGCCAGATGAACCTTTTTGATGAAAGGTTAGAATCACCTTCCACTCCAGGATTTATCGTCTCGCACTTGCGAAGATCGACAGGCGTCGCCCCCTCAGTAGCCGCATTCTCTAGGTCCTCGAAACGAAAAACATGAGGACCCTGGCTACCCTCTTGGGGAACTTCTTCCCTAACCTCTTCCCTAACTTATTCCCTTACTTCTTCTTCCTTTTCTTCTTTTTCACCCACCTTTCTTTTCCCCTTATCTGCACGAGAATGAGCTGCCTTCACCCCGTCATCAACTCGGGGACTCCTCTCCGGAGTACGGACAGCCTCCTCCTCAACCCTCCTTCTGTCACTTCAAAGATGAGGTCTTCGCCTAAAGGGTACATCAGCTTCGACCTCAGTATCTGAAAGATAGATAACCTCCTTGGCTAAACCCTCTCCCCGTGCAGACTCGGGGACTTCAGCAGCAGACCTGACATTCTCTTCTACAGACTCCGGTACATTGGCTCTAGACGAAGGCTCACCCCCAGCAGATGAGGCTTGCCCGGTAGCCACGGAAGTCTTACGAGCAGACCTCTTCCGTGCTCCGCCCTCATCCTGGCTCTTCTTCTTCCTTTTCAGAGAGCCTAGACTACCGGACAAGAGTTCCTCGCCCCCTCCCTACTACGCAGTGCCTCCACCGAAGCTAGTATTAGCCGCGGCCTCAGCATCTGGGTCAGCGATAGGCTCGGAAGGCCCATCTTGGGGAGGAGCAGGAAAGAAATCTCCTTGAGTACCCAGACCTGCAAAAAGATAAGACGGTCAGACACGGAGAAGTTTCAAAGGAAAAGAATAATCGTGAAAGCAGAAACATTCTCACCATGATTTTTCACGGTCAAACCCTTATGCGCAGCAAAATGCGCCCATTCTCTCCTCTCAGGAGCGAACTCCTTCAAAATTGCCTTAACCCACGCCGTCAGCTCTTCAACAGGAATGAGCCCGTCGTAGGGTTGCTTGGCCGCTACAAAAAGAAGTTGAACGGAGTTAGCAGATGAGAAGAAAAAGAAGAACACGAAAAATCTCAAAAATACTCGGGGACTTACGATTCCTGTTCCAGACTTGAGGAAGATAAGCCTTGTTGCCAAAAGTCAAGCCCGAGAAGCGCACGAACAGATACCGGTATAACCAACCTCGGTCACCTATATCCTCAGAACTGCGCACCAAGCCCTTGCTCCCGCGCATCCTGGCGTTCATATAGCCATCTTTAAAAATTTGTATACTGTACAAAGAAATAAAATGTTCGTATCCAAAAGATTGATCGGTTTCCGTCGCAAACCAATCTAAAAGTGTAACTATTCTATATATACTGGGGCATAGTTGCCCCGGGCAGAGCAGGTACTCCCTGCAGAGCCTCTCCAGCACAGGGTGCAGGGGTAACCTACATCCCACTGTGAAAGGGTAGGTGCACATGGCTGTCTACCCAGCCCTGTGGGAAGTAATATTTTCCTCCTCGGAGACCGGCAAGAGGGGAACCTCGTCATCCCAATGACAGTCTGTCCTCACCTGTGGGATCAACTCCTTCGTGATCCCATACTTAAACCTATATGCCGGCCAGTTGCGCGTATCTCCCTGATGATTATTAAAGGACTTGATATTGCAGTCTGCCTTTAATTCACCCCACTTTTTGGGGATAATCTCTGTAGCAGTAGCATGAGCAGCCCTGGGCCTAGGAGTGGCCGCAGAAGAACTACCAGCCGCGTCGACGTTTTGATTTTTTCTAGCTCTTGAAGTCATGATTTCAGAAAAGTTATGAAGTTATCAAGAAGAATTCAAAGATGATTCAAAGGTTTTCAGAGAACAACGGAGAAGAAATAAAAGCAAGTAAAAGTTTTATCATCCAGCAAACCCCTATTTATAGGAGTAAAGATTCAACCACTCAACTTCCTTCGAGACACGTGGAGGTCATCCAAGAAACTACAAACAGATTTGGCCGTCAAAAGAAGGAATAGGTTTCACCAAATTTCATAGTATCATCATTATCCTGAAGAGCAGCGGTCACCTCGCGATCAACAGACGACGTGTGCACGTGATTGAGGCGGTTAAAATCATTATTTTCGCTCTTGGGACGCGCAGTAGTCACTTCAGAATGGACTGCAACCGCGCAGGCGTGCTAGCTGCAGTTACTTTTTTATGCGGCGCATTAAATGCGCACGTCATAAGGGCTTGTCACGTAGCTGATAAGGTTCGTACGTCACCAAGCCTCGTCACACGAAGATAAAAGTTTACAAAGCAGAAACTCCTGCCAAAATTCCTATCCACTCCTCGAACAGATACTCTGCTTGAGAAGTGCGGGGACTATCTGTATCGGATAAAAGCTGACTGGACTTGAAGAGGTGACACGTGTCTACCACGTGGCACGAGCTGAAGTTCCAACGGACTGACACCTAACGGACAGATATTTATCACGAGCAGATCCAAAGGAGTTATGAAACACTTCATCAGTCAACACGGTCTAAGTGAGCAGTTATTAACATGATCATTCACAATCATTCAATTAATGGTCATTAAGGCAATCATTACAACCCAGCGGTTATGCATCCAACGGATACGTGCCCAGCAGTTACATATCCAGACGGATCCATGCCCAGCGGTTACGAATCCCAACGGGTATCTACTAGACCTATAAATAGCATTTGTCCTAAACCATTGTAACAACAAATTTACTTCCTGTCTACAATATCAATAAGAATACTCTCTCACTCTTGCTCAGTTATTCCATCTTGCTCATATTTGCCTAGCATCTTAATTCTTCGATCCTCTAAGTACGATTGTTATCGAAGAGTTCTCTTCGGGGATAAGCGATACGATACGGTTATTTCTCCTTATTTCTGTCTGTGCTTTATCTTTATTAAGTTCATACTTATATCTCGTTCTCGTATTGTCACCATTTTAGTCCGTCGTTCAAACTCTTAATCTCAACTATTGATCGTGACTCCGCAAATATAAATTTAATTGTTAATTGGCCTAAAATCGGATCTAGGTTAAACACTCAATATTTCTAATTTAGCTATTTCTTGGACTGACCTCTTTCCTTTTGTACTTTGGAATCTATGGTTAAACCGCAATCTTAATATTTTCCATAATACTTGCACTAACTCAAACTCAAGTTTAGTCAGTATGAGAGCTCAAGAATACAAATTTGTGACTGCAAATAAATAATCCTATCATCCCACTCAGACTATAACCTTTACTTGGAATCCCCATTCTGCTACAAATATAAAATTAAATATAGATGGTTCCTATTGTGCAGACACTAAAACTGGTGGTATAGGAGGTGTTTTTAGGGACTCTCAAGGTAACTGTATGCTGGGCTTTGCTATGAAAATGAAAGCACGCTCTCACACATATATGGAGATCATGGCTCTTCATATAGGTCTTAAAGCCCTACACAAATCAAATGAAACCACTTGAAGTGGATACAGACTCACCTGAAGTTATCAACTTATTGGAATAAAATAACCCCATGTTCACAAATATAATTTTTGCAATACAGGTCCGCACTCAGGGGATTGGGGAATATAGTCGTGCGCCATAGCTTCAGGGAAGGTTGCACACTTTTTGTCAAAATATGGACTTCATACCATTTCTTCATATCAGCTGCAACTACTACCGCAGCCACCAGATTGGATTAGAAAAGAAGTCTCTCTTGATAGAGATGCTACTGCTACTAACACTAGAACTATATCTACTCATGCATGTAATAGTCTAACCCAAGCGGGAAATTTAGCAGTCATCTCATCCTTTTCTTTTGCAAACAATGCTTCTGCTACTGCTAATGTAATTATGCCCTTGGGCCGTACTGTGGAACCTACTACTATAAGTAATAGTGCTGCAAATGTATCTATATTATGATATCTAATATAGTCTACAAGTTACCCCAAAAAAATAATAGTTAAAGTTAAAAGTGACATTAATGATGTTGATTGCTGAGTTGAGAAATGAACCATTAAAATCCAACTTCATATTTTTAATTTAATCCCGAGTTATACTCTGAAGTATTCATCCAACATCATCTCTGCCATTTGTAATTCCTAGTAATTGTTGATGAAGCACTTCTAGATATCACATGTTGCTCAAGGTACTATATGAAATCTTCGAGAAAAAGAGATAACAAAAGCATGTTTATGTGAAATAACTCTCCTGTAAAATCAAATGTGTCATAGGATTTTGGCCAAAGTTACAGAAGCATGTTATGTATTAAGGTAAAATTATCAGTTTGATGGAGAAAGCCTGAAAGACCGAAAGCAGAATATAGAACATTAAAGCAAAAATATTCAATCATTCTTCAACTTCCCATCTTTCGACTGCTTCACCTTAAGCCTGTTGATCAATATCTCAGGGACATCCACAAGCTTCCAAGTATCATCAAACACAATGTCATGATTCGGAGAAGCTGCACATGCTGCAGTGAGCAGCCCGATGCACAAAGCATCCCGCTCCATCACTTTCTCATCCATAATGGATGACGATGCCTCCTCTTCCACGACAACATTGTCCTCGGTTTCATCTCGAGTCCAAGGGCATCAAAATCACGGTCAACATCACCCGCACCATCATCATACGTACGCAAAAATCCATCGTACGTAAGACCCTTTTCGCCATCGATATACTCACCGTATATCCAGGAAACCTCATCAAGAAGAGCACCAATTTGCTCTATGCTGAATTTAACTCTTGCGTTTGCAGCTACCACTAAAGCTGCCATTTCCTCCCTATTAAGACCCCCATCTTGGTTAATATTAAATTGCTTAAAAAATCTTTTCACTTTCTCTGATCTTGTAGCCATTTACCCAAATTAGGGGTTTCAAAAAGATAAAATCTGATGAAAGAAAATGTGAAGGGTTTAAGAGAAGTCAAGTCTTTTTTTGCTTTATATCTTTGCTTTTTCTTATTGTTGTGATGATGAAGTGGTGGGGGTAGAGACAGTCTGACAATAGACTTGGGCAAACATCATAGACTATTAGACTTTGTTTATTTTGGCTTTTTTTAAATTTGGGTGGAACAAAAGTTTGGAAGCTCTCCAACTGTCACAAAATGAAAAATAACGGAATGTTCCTGGAGGGAAAAAAAGAATAAGCATGTTGAGATGACGAGATCTTCCAATCAGTTTGCAATTTCGGGATTAAATTTACTTTCGTAAAAAGAAATACAACAACGAAGTTCAAGTTGAAACTTTAAGTAGCGTTTTCAAATCTTTAGTTTGTAATTGTAAAATCTCAAATTCTTGTTTATGATGAACATTGAACTGTTTAGTTTGCAATGCACATTAGATACAAGATCAAGCTCCCAAGTCAATCAAGCTCTCAACCCTTTGAATCGATGGCTGTGAGAAAAAAAATGAGAAGATGTCGTTTTTACATCTAGTGATATCCTGGAGATTGTAATCTATATTATATTTTCATAAGTACTAAATATATTATGTCTTGTTAAACATTTCTTGTCTGGGCTATTTCGGCACGAAATTTGAATTTACAAATTATGAAACTATGTCTCTACTTGCTTGGAAAGTTGGATTTTTCTTCTTCGTAAATTTGATCCTTGCAGTTGTTTGAGTATATAATAAGAAGAGATGTGGATCTGAATTGATAGTCAAAGTTAAAAGAGATATCTAATGATGTTGATTACTGAGTTGAGAAATGAACTACTCTGTATTCAAATTCAACTGTATATTCTTTATCTCAAGTAATACTCTCATGATGAACTATTCTTTTGACTTCATCTGCGCCACTCGTCCCATTTCTCATTCATAGTCATCGCTGATGAAGTACTTCTCTAGGTATATACTCCTAATGCACCTAACTAAGATATGTCAACTGAAAACAAAATGAGAAAGTTTACATAAATATCCGTCCATCAACAAATATTTACTTTTAGATGTGCAAAATTTTGGGTGTGTTTGGTAGGGGAAAAAATATTTTCCTATTTTTCCTTATTTGGTTGGCTTAAACTATTTCAAAAATATTTTCTACCGCAACTTATATTCCTCCAATTAAGGGAAAATGTTTCCCTGAAAATTGTTTGGAAAATATTTTCTAAAAAGTTAAAACACTTACAAACCCTAACCCCACCCCCTACTCTCCTAATACACTCCCACAACCGCCCCTTACCCCATGACGTCTCCCCACCACCACCTCCACAGCCCCCACACCAACTCAGTCACCGACAAATCACTTTGTTTCCTACGCCGGCGACGGCGACAAATTCAATTTCCAACGCCGGCGAGTGGTTGGCCTATTCTCAATTTCAATCGCCGATGACTGGTAAGCTTATTCTCCATTTCAATCGGCGGCGACGGGCACAACATACTTTGCATTTCTTCGATGGCCCTAGTCTGCATTTCTTCGGCATCGCTGGCGATGGCATAGCCTAGTCTGCATTTCTCGACTGCACAACATAGTCTTCATTCAATCTCGCGGACGATGGAACAACACTATATGTTGCATTCATGAACTTCGCCGATGATTTTCCCAGCGAAGAGGGGGAGGGGTGGGGGAGGTTTTGGGGGGTGGGTTTACTGATGGTGGAGGTGCATGGGGTGTATTGGGTGGTATCTAATTTCCATATGATTTTTTTTTCTTTTTCAAGAAAAATACATTTTTCACTTTGATATCAAATACTACAAAATAAGTTAAAAATTACTCTTTCCAAAAAAATATTTTTGATGAAAAATATTTTCCTTTGTACCAGACACACCCTTTATCTTAAATCAAAATATTTTGGCTCAACTTTGTTCCAGTTTATTGAGAGAGAAACCCCCTTTTTTTAATCTTGAATTGGTCAAAATATGCGGTATTTTTAACTTTTAATTTCCTGGAGGATTAGATCTATATATCTAGGAGTGGAGGATACCCTATGATGAAGTCATCAGAAGCATTTGCTGAAGTAGTGATTCTAATGGATTTACTGAAAATTAGACGTCGATCAAAGGAATTACTCCACAATAGTAGTGAATGTGAGTATGCCAGGATGTGTATGTTCTCTTTTATGAGCATAATTTCGCCACATGTAGTCCTAAACTATCTCGTCCTGCAAAATACTCCTATATCTTTACATAGGAAGGTCTTGGTCGATTATGTGATTAGATATGTAATTCACAGGGCATCTCAACAAGATTGGGGTCTAAAGCCAAATATCACAGAGAGACCTTATAATTTTTTTTTAAAAAAAAAAAATCACCATATATATTTGATTTAAACTCTACTTTTCTAGCATTTTTAGATGCGAAGTCATTAATTATTGTATTATGATCGATCTGTTCTAATAATTCTTTTTCAATTGATAATATAGCTAATCCATTTAATCTCTCTTGAGACATTATTGATCTTAGATAAGATTTTATCAATTTTAATTTTGAAAAACTTCTT
The DNA here is from genome assembly GCA_037355625.1 of Petunia x hybrida. Classification (NCBI taxonomy): domain Eukaryota; kingdom Viridiplantae; phylum Streptophyta; class Magnoliopsida; order Solanales; family Solanaceae; genus Petunia; species Petunia x hybrida. The sequence goes on from JBBBVM010000045.1 coordinate 1,783,928, forward strand.
TTGACTGAGGCAACAGTTACAGGAACTGTTAACATTATTTTATAAGTAATATATGTAATTGAAAAAGAATTAAGCCTTTTTATTTGAATGAATATTTCAATTAGATCACATCTTCTACTTGTATTATTTTTGTCAATATTTTAAATTTAAAAAATAAATCTAAACCATCAATATCAGAATAACTATTAGTATGTGTTAAAGAAAGTTCAAGGTCGAGACAATATTTTTACAAATTCTCATCATCTAGTGATCTCAATTTTTTACCACTAAATAGGAGGTTCTATTTTTTTTCTATATATATATATATATATATATATATATATATATATATAAAAAAGTTGGGGCCCCAAGCAATGGCCTTACATGCCTTATAGCTGAGCCGGACCTGGTAATTCACTTGAATGTTTCTGCAAGTTAATTTCAGTGAATTTCTTCACTAAGAAAATAAAGTTGATTCTAGTTCAAGGGATAAATAATAAGGAGGTTTATGAAAATACCCATCAAAATCAAAATATTTACCCATCTCTATCCATAAATTTTATATTTATAAGTCCTGCCCATAAACTATTTACATGTCATACCCATCTAGACTTGTATACTATTATTTATGCAATATACCTTAAAAATATACACTCATGTCTAGACTTGTATGCTATTATTTATGCAATATACCTTAAAGGTATACACCCATAAGAAGGTATACACTCATAAGGTATAACAAAGGTATACAGTAATAAATGGGTAGGTTGGTAAATACTTTTAATTTCATGGGTAGTGTAATTTTTAATGGGTATGTGATGGATATAATTTATTGATATATTTTTATAGTTAAATATTAAGTATTATAAATAAAACGTGAATAAATATATCCATCTCTCGCATATTTTCTAACATATTTTCCAGGAAGAAGAAATTATTCAAGGTGAAGAAAAATAAGGGATGACCATTGATGATTACATTATTCATAGTGTGATTATAACACTGATAGTAATGTCCGTGAATTATTTTACGCTGAAGAATAAAAATGCAAGCGGAAGAAAGTTCATGAAATGAAGCTACGTATGAATCTTTGAAAATGTTATCACAACCCAACACACCTTGGCCATCTTGAAATATTTCCTACCACCTTAAGATATGGCATCTTAGGTAGAAATTTGACATGTAATCTTTTCTATAAATAAAGGCCAAAGTTGTATGAAAAAAGGCACCAATTATCATTTACAGACAACTAACAACGTTGCTCTCTTTCTTTTTCTAAAGTCTTGTTGTAATTTTTCTTTTGTAGAAGAAATACTACTTCTTCCTAGTCTTTATATTTTTAAAGTTTTTCTTACTCCATAATGGAGTAATCTCTTTTATTGGGATAGTTGATGAAACTCGGTAATATTTATAATACGTATCTCAGTTTTAATACATGCTTAGCCTGAAGTTTTTAATCACATTTTAACACTGTGCTAGAATTATAGTTTTACTAAATCTTTATTTTCACATCCGTCTATTTTATATCTAGGTTATTGTTATATTAATTTTGTAATTCTCACGGAGCAAAATTAATGTATAATAACTGATGAATAAAGTAGTAGAGTAAACACTATTTTTCAAAGTCTGTAATCTTGTTTACCTCAGTTTTAATTCTCACGGAGGAATTGTTGTAGGTAAGATTATTGATTTTCCGTAAAAATATTCTCACGAAGTTTTTACTACTTTTTTAGCACAATTCAGGCAAGAAAAATATTTCGGTTTAATCGTTACTAGTTATAATTTGATTAATATGCATAACCTCACGGAGTGTTATTAATTGATTATTTTCTTAGTGAGCAAAATATAATTGAATTAGCAATAAGCAATTATTCTTAAGAGAAATACATGTCAAAACTGAGATATTTATTATAAGTATTACCAAGTGAATTCAACGATTCCCAACTCCTTTTAAATTTGAAATCTTCCGGAAGTTCTTTCTTTTAGTTTAAGTAAATTTAAATTAAAAACTCACTTTTCATCAATTTGATTCTCTCAAATAGTAATTAAAATACTACAAGTCCGTAACATAGAATACCCAATCTCTGTGGGACGATATCTTAAACTATATTAGAATTTGACAAAAACGAGTAGACAATTCCTATGCACTTTGGACCTCGTCAGTATGACTTGTAAATACTTTAAATTTCATGGGTATATAGTATAAAAATCCCTAAATAATATACTCCTATTAAGCTATATTATGTAATTAAGGCTCGTTTGAAACTTGTAGACAATGGGGATAATTTTATGTACTCGTTTTCATGTGTACAAAGCTATTGATATCGGTACAACAAGGACCTTATAATTAAAAATACTACATTTGTCCCAAATTAGTTGATGTTTTAGCAAAAATAGTGTGTTCCAAATTAGTTATCACTTTAGGATTTCAAGAAAAAATGTATTAGTTTTTTCCAACTATATCCTTAATAATTATAAAAATGAAAAATATAATTGACCACACCATTCATGGTCCAAACATCCCAAATGGGTTAATATAGTAATTTCACACGCCTTTTAAATAAATTCGTTAATTTTGTTCCATTTATACCACTAATCAGATTTTAAGTTAATTTTGAAAATTTGTGTAACTCTCTCTCGTGTTATTAATTCTTATTTACATTCTCAAAGCGCTTTCACAACTAAACATGCAATTGATTGTTTCTCATAAAGTATTTAATTAGGTTAGGTAGAACATCAAAATACGTACGAAATACATACGAAATACACACAAAATACGTACGAAAATACTCCATTTTTTTTGTATTTACTATAAAATTTTATATACTTATAGATTAATTTCCACGTCTTTTTTTTAATTGGTCATTGTCTAACCCTATTACTTTTAGCAATATATATACACTTTTAATTATTGACTGCCTCACCTAAACTAGTTCCCTATCTACTTTCCTCCTATCCTCACTACAATAGAGTAAGGAGGACAATTGAACCATGGTCAATGTGAATGAGAATAAATCATCAAAAATCTATGTGGTATTTCGTGGTAAAAGGCCGGGATTATACAACTCTTGGTGTGAGTGTGCCCTTATGGTTGTTGGAGTCAAGGGTAGCATCTTCAAAGCTTTCAAATCTTATGATGAAGCCATATTAGCTTTCAACGACTCTCAAAGAATGATCAAGCTAAGAACAAGTCCAAATCCAAGGTGTATGAGGTATTTTGTGGTAAGAGACCCGGATTATACAGCTCTTGGCATAGGTGTGCTCCAATGGTAGTAGGTTTCAACGGTAGTATCTTCAAGGCTTTCAAGATTTATGATGAAGCCAAAGAAGCTTTATATGAATATCAAAAAAAAAAAAAAATACTGGCCATAAAGATCATTCTTCAATCTCGTTAGTAGATGAAAGTGTCGTAAGGTTTGAGGTTGATAATGAATTTTGTGTTATTTCTTCTGCTTTATTAGTTGGAATATTTGTAGGGATGAAATTATCAAGTTGATTGTTAAAATATGTTTCCAATCATGAAATGACTGATTTTGTGTTATTCTTAGTCGTTAATGGAAAGTAAAGTTCTAAATTAATTAGGCATATCATTTTACTTGTTTTTCGATAAAGTATTTTCTCAACTAACAATTATAAATTTGTTTCTATTAATTAGTTTACATTTGTTTATTGTGTCATACATAGTTTTAATTAACGTAAATTCATTAAGTTAGATGAAATTTAAGTTGTTTGAAAAACTAGTTTATGAATTGTGAACCCATGAGTTTAGCCTTTTGAAGTTTGATTATAGCATACACTTAGAGAAAAAAAACATGATAATGCAACTAAAAGCTTGTAATATTAATAAGTGACCACACCTTCATTATGGATTTCGAACCCAATGATCTAAGAAACAATGGAGCTATTTTGGTTGCACATAAAATCTGTTTTGAATCAATAATTAATGGTGAAAAGCTTATTCACATTTATAAGGATGGAGTCATTAGTAACCAATCGTGTAAAAAGCAAAGAAGAATTGGAGAATAATTTTACCATAACATAAGGTTCATTAATAGATAGTTCATGGAATGATATTCTATTATATAATTTCATCAAAATACCACGACCAAGTCAAGACAAGAACCAAACTAGACAACCACAAACATAAACAACAAAAACACCTACACTAGCATACCATGCTATATGCATGGCATGCACAATAGACAAGTTCAGAACGGACTACTTAGTTTTTTGGGTAACAGTCAGAGACTTAGAGGACTTGGAAACAGATTCAGTGTCGCTAGTGATAACAATAACAGAATGCTCCTTGGGTGCACTTTCGATGGATGCTATGGGCAGGTCATCAAGCATGGTGTAAAGAGTGGTTATGGGGTGGTCTTCCAATAAAAAACTTTGGATGTAAGCAATGTTAGTCTCCTTAACCAACCTCCCTAGCAAGTCATTAACCTCACTCTCCAGCTTCTTGTGGGTATTCTTAAGCTCCTGATACAAAATATTATGGCTAACTGGTGAACCTTATAGTGGTTCTGTAACAATGTTCTTCTTTGGAGTCCTATCCATTGTAATGCTTACGAAAGGTAGTTGTTTACGATTATAAGTGGATTCGTAATTTGTATTTCAAAACTATTTATAGGGTTTTATTTAGTTTAGCCGTATTAAATAGTATAATAATCCCTATGTGGTGTCATAATTGTTTAAGGTTGCTTTTAAATTTTCTATGTAGCTATTTCACTTCTCTATGCAGCCTTTCCACTCTTCTGTGCAGCCATTGCACTTCCCTGTAGGACACGCCTAGTTACAATCAATTGACTTGAAAAATCTTTTGAGGTTGCACTTGTCTATCATATTCAATCGATTTGTTAAGTATGATAACCTATAATTGATTGAGTTCAAATATATTAGGCATAACATTTGTTAAGTGTAGCAACATATACTATAAGTTGTCAATGAAATAAAATAGTCCGTATTAAAAATCAAAACATAATGATTAGTTGCGTTGATAAAATTGAAAATGAACAATACAAGTTCAACATTGAAGAATTTATCAAACTTTCACTTCAACATTAAATATAACAATTGTTGGTGTAGCTTGAACAAATTCAAAGATAAGAACATGTCCTTTTTTAATGTTATTGTCCATGACAAATATTTTCCATCTCTTCACGAGTATTCACCGGACACCACTACAGAGTGTTGCAGTCCATTTCTTCTCCTTACATTGGATAATGTTTCAACCGAAGTAGGAGGAAGATAGTGATAGCTTTTCTTTGGAAGGTACTGCGCAAACATTAGAAAGAGTAATATTATTGTCGTAGTTAAATTTCTATATTAGAATAAAATAACGTAAGGCTAAAAAAAGATACCAACTCGTCACGACTAATGTATGAATAGGGGATCTCCATCTTGAACCATGTTATGAAATCCTCTTCAATCCATCCGCATTCCATTTAGTTTATATTTGTTTTAACTATTTTATTGATTTAGAAGTGCTTGTGACCATGCATGGTGCAACTATTTAAAGAGTCCAAAACATCACTAAACCTTTAATAATTCCCTCATCTTATTTGATTTTTCCTCCACGAAATTTATTTGACATTTTAGTTTTAAAAATCTGTGCTTAAATATAAGCTACAAAAGTAAGCTACAAAATTTTAGTTTCCCTCCATGAATTCGTCCTAAATATAAGCTACAAAGTAAATAAAAAAATAAAAAGTTAGTCGTATGGCAGATGATTCTATTCTAGCAAATTGGTTGTGAGTGTATTGAACGAGGTGGGGGTCTAGGGTTAGAGTTTGGTTAGACACCTTTTTTATTATGTGATTTTTTAAGAGCACTGTTGAATCCCTATTCCCCATTCCCTATTCCCTAACCCTAAATCTTAAACCCTAAACCCAAACTCTAAAGCCTTAGGGGTCGTTTGGTTGGTTTGATAAGGAGAACAATTATCCCACGTTTGATTAGTAATATTAATTAATTTGTGTTATAGATTTTATTGTTAAAATATTTTTATAACTTATACCAAGGAGGTGGTGGGTTTATTGGGATTTTCTTGATATGTAGTCCCACCAACCAAATGACTCCTTAAGGTTACCGGTATAAATAATCACACATAAATGTGTTCTTTTGGCTACATGATGCAATTATATTGAGTGATCATAGGTAATGACACCCTTAGATGTCCCACATTGGTCCATGTGGTGATTTAAGGTCACCGGTAATATGTCGTAGGATTTATGATGCTATTGTATACATGTCATCAATTGTAATTGTGTTCCTGTGCCTTCATGATGCAATTGAAGTGAGTGATCATATGTAATGACACTCTTACACCTCCCACATTGGTCTTTTTGTGAGTTAACGACACCGGCATAATGTCGTAGTGTTCATCATGCTATTGTATAATTTTGATTACATTAATTTGTATTATTATGACTACATGATCCAATTAAAATGAGTAACCATAGCTAATGACACCATTAGATGTCCCACATATAAATTTTTTCATGATTAATTAATATAAAATTAAAATATTTGAATTTTTTTATTAAATATAATTTTTATAGAGTCATTAATTAAATGACACAATAATATCAGTCCAAAATATGCAATTAGGGTCATTATTGAAAGAAGCAGTGTCATTAATGATTATAGTTGTAATTTCACATCGTTAAGTGCTCCTTAATCAAATTATACACCTATTAAGACCAACTATAGCATTAATAAAAGAAATTAAAATTTAGTTGTTTTGGCAGAACATGCTATTCCAGCATAGTGGTGTTTAGTGTAGGGACTTGATGTTGTGGTTTAGGGTTCGAGTTTGGATAGGCTCAAATAAGTTTTATTTTTTTTAAAAAAATTCTGCATATTGAAATCCTAAACCCTAACCCTAAACCCTAACCCATAAGGTATTCTAATGTAATTTCATACTGTTCATCAAGATATTGTATACAATGTATCAGTTATAACACATATTTTGTTCCTACATGTTGTATTTGAAGTTAGTTATTAGATGTATTCACCACCCATATATGTCCCTTATTGGTCAATATATTAGTTAGTAATTACCGGTAATATCGTATTGTATGTGATGCTATTTGTACAAGTGATCATTTATAATTTCCATCCTTGTGTCTTCATGATGCAATTGTAATGATTGATCATAGTTATTGACACCCTTACACCTCCCACATTGGTATTTGTGGTGAGTTAAGGTTACCGGTATAATGTCGTAGTGTTAATCATGTTATTGTATACAAGTGATCACTTATAATTTCCATCCTTGTGTCTTCATGATGAAATTGTAGTGATTGATCATAGTTATTGACACCCTTACACCTCCCACTTTGGTCCTTGTGGTGAGTTAAGGTCACCGGTATAATGTCGTAGTGTTAATCATGTTATTGTATACAAGTGATCACTTATAATTTCCATACTTGTGTCTTCATGATGCTATTGTAGTGATTGATCATAGTTATTGACACCCTTACACCTCCCACATTGGTCCTTGTGGTGAGTTAAGGTCACCGGTATAATGTTGTAGTGTTAATCATGTTATTGTACACAAGTGATCATTTATAATTTCCATCCTTGTGCCTTCATGATGAAATTTTAGCGATTGATCATAGTTATTTACACCCTTACACCTCCCACATTGGTCCTTGTGGTGAGTTAAGTTCAGCGGCATAATGTCGTAGCGATCATCATTCTATTGTATAAATGTGGTCACATTAATTTGTATTATTGTGACTACATGATCCAATTAAATTGAGTGATCAACTAGTGGATTACACCCTTACATGTCCCACAAATAATATTGTTCTTGTCATAAAATATTTGATATATTTTTATTAAATGTATTTTGTATTAAGTCATTAATTTAATTACACTAAAAAATGATCCATAATATGCAATTAGGGGTCCTTTACTTAAACAAACAGTCGTATTAATATATATGTTTATAATTTCACACAATTAAGTGTGCAAAAGTTAAATTACATTACCTGTTGAGCGTCAATTTTAAACAAACATCCATTAGGAACGGGCATGTTTGTCTATTTAAGAAGGCAATTAGTACTTTTTCAACCTCATTATCACTACACTTATCGTTTATCATCCTTTAAAGCGCATGTTTAATTCTTGAGATAAAAAACCGCCATTTGCAAAGGCAAGTAAATTTTAGTAAAAAATTTTGGGTGTTTGTGCATTATGATTTATTCTGATTGATTTTTGTAGACATGGAAGGTGAAAGTAGTAACTCGTGGCCAACAACTACCAAGTATGAGAACTTATTTTATATGAAAAAGTGTATTCGTGAAAGGATAATACACATGCAGTGCAAACTTGAGGACATTGAAGAGAAGATCAAGGTGTTTGAGTTTAACCAGGCCATCATTATGAGAACCCTATCGAAGATTGAGAAGTTAGTAGAGGCTGTTGTTAGTGGTGCTGGCCTTAATCCGTCTGATTTTGTTTCTCCTCCCCCCCACCCATTTTCTAGTTTAGTTTGTTGATGAAACCCTTTATTCCCCCAAACTCCCGTTAGGTACTTGTTTATGAAGTGCGGGTAGTTGATTTTGCTTTTTGTTGGGGAGGGTTGTATTGAAGGGGTTATGCTTTATGTTCATGATGTTGGACTTTACATCTTTTTACTAGTTTTTTGTTCAGTGTTTATAGAATTGCTAAGTTAATCTACATCCTTGTGTATGTTGTTATCATCTTGTTTACAATATTGTTAAGTCTTCATAATCTCTCTCATAAAATGATGGATTAAATTCAAATGTCTAAAAAGCTTGAAAAGACAGAATAAATATAAAAAAAATTAAAAAAAAAGTCTAGTATTGACACTTGCAATTTGAACCGGATTTTATTCCAATTATTAAATGGAGGAAAATAACATTTCATTATTTTACCTTTACTTGAATAATTAGGCAGTTTATATGTGTTTTGAACCCTAAATAAACTGTAGTTTAAAAATTCACATTTTCTTACTATGTTTGAAAGGTTGCAATGTTCTCAAATAAAATACTCCTTTTAGGACAGATAATAAAAACATGAAGGGAATTAATGATGTCATAAATCAATTAGAAGCATTTTATATTGACGAATAATAGATAGTTTTCATGGAACCGGAAAAGAGTTAAACAAGAAATTTAACCACCATAATTCATTCTCTCATAATTTAAACATTAAGAAATTTAAAATGTGAAGGACTTTACATTTTTTTCATATCGTACAATGGTTAAAATGATAGATTAAATATTCTAAATTTAACAACTATAAAATGAAATAATTTAACCAAGATTAAGAGAGTTCATTATCTCAAACTAGTGGTTTGAAATGTGATTTGATGATACGACCTCGGTCAGTCATTTTGGGAGATAGGACTGATTTACGTGCCAATAATTTTAAAATTTTCGTAAGATCCATTGGGACTTATATGTAAAATTTGAGCTAAATCAGATCTTGTTTGGTAGGCATCGGAAGAAGGTTTCAGTTTTATTGTCGATAAATATTAAAAAGAGATTTTCGAGCTCGGTTTTGGCGAACGAGATCCGATTCGAAATCCAAAAGCGCTGTTAGGTTCGTATGATTATTTGTGACTTTTGTGATTTTTCAAAAGTGAATTTCGAGGTTATTCGGCTAGTTTCTGCAAAAATGCCGAAAGTTAGATAATTTGATCTTTTTCCATTTAATTTTTATTTTGAGTTTCTGGAATCCGATTTGAGATCCGCCTTAGTGAGTACGTCACATAAATTTGGTATAACTTGTATGCAAAAGTTGAAATTATTTTGAATATCGTAGGGTACCGTTTTAATTTTCGTTAAGAAAAGAAAAGAAAATAAAAAAAAAGAAAAAAAGAGGAAAGGACAAAAAGGAAAAATGATAGGCGGTGGGGGCTAATATATATCCTTAACTTTGAGTTAAGGAACGAAAAAAGGAAAACAGAAGCAGAAACGACAGTGAGGAGAAATACAGCGAAAAAAACCAGAAAATGAGAAAAGAGCCAGGGAAAGATAGAATTTTTACCCCGAAACATCCAGGTAATAATGTTAGTTCATTATTTGAGTTTATTACGTATATTTGAATATAGTTTAACAGTAAAAATTGGGATATTAGACATCGTTTTAATAAGTTCAACGGTTAGTTTAAAGGGTCTATTGGACCCCGATAGTGGAATTGATTATATATTCGTACTCAGTGAGTTATGAGCAACATATAAATGTAATTTATTTAGGCTTTGGTTAAGTGACCTTAAACCCTGTACATAGGTCTGGCCTGCGTATTGCGTATGCGAATAGGGTATAAGGTTCCTAACCGGATTACCCTAAGATGTGGGGAATGAAGCCTTTAGCCTTAAGTGATATATTTTTCTGGTTATTGAACACAGCGGGATCGTTTGGCAATGAATCTATTGGACAAAGCGGTTATTGAGTGGCTGTACTAACTTTGTAACAAGGTAAGTGTTTATATCCATTTCTTTGGAGGCCCTTGGCCTTGTGGATATTCTACCACATGTTCCTTACGTGTGTAACTACCGATAGGCGTACTCATTACGCCTTAGCTTTGAATTTACATTGTATATTATATGTTATGCCCTGTTGTTGGTATTGCATTGAGCATATGAGTATTGCACTCTGGTTTTGAGCATTGCATACAATTCCCGGTAGGCGATGAGAGTCCCGTACCGGTGAAGGATCATTATTGCATATACTTCCCGGTTGGCGGTAAGAGTCCCGCACCGGTGAAGGATCATTATTGCATATACTTTCCGGTAATCGATGAGAGTCCCGAGCCGGTGCAGGGTCATCATTGCATATACTTCCCGGTAATCGATGAGAGTCCCGAGCTGGTGAAGGGTCATCATTGCATATACTTCCCGGTAATCGATGAGAGTCCCGAACCGGTGAAGGGTCATCATTGCATATACTTCCCTGTAATCGATGAGAGTTCCGAGTCGGTGAAGGGTCATTATTGTATAAATCTCCTGGTAGACGATGAGAGTCCCGTGCCGGAGATAGGTATCAGGCATATGTGACTGCATTGCATCGCACCGCATTCATCCCATCTTATTCATATGTGACTGCACTACATCGTGCCGCATTCATCTCATTACATTGTACCGCATACTGACTATTGTGTGTATAGTGTTGTGTTTTATGTATACGGTATGTATACTATGTCATGGACATATCTCAGTTTGTCTATATATTTCTGGCTCGTATTCTGGGTTGCCGGGATTGGGTTGCACGCCGCAACGGTATAAATATATGGATCAGGTTGCATGCCGCGACAGTATGAATATATGGATCGGGTTGAACACCGCAACAGGATGAATATATGGATCGGGTTGCACGCCGCATTAGGATGTATTTCTGATTGTTGATATGTTCGGGATACCTATATGTTCTGGCTATCTTACGTTCCTGGTTGTTAATGAATTTATGATCCCATACGTGTTTCCAGTTATTATCTGGCTCTACCTTTTCATAATTTAAATAAGAGGAATTTTGTTTATCTGTTTCTTTTCTCCCTGGCTAGCTATCCTATTCTTTGAGGTGGCTAGTCTGCCCCACTAATTGTGTCCTTTTGACTCACCCTTGTTTGCTGTTTGTTTTTTTTCTATCTACTTCGTTTTGGCAGGATCGCTCCAGGGTTGAGTTCGCCACGTTGTGAAGGAGCGAAGACGACTTCAGCTGTCAGGGTGAGCCAGCTTTTATTTCGGATGGCCACCAGTTTATTGTTTATTATTTCAGTTGTATTTTGCTCCCTTCAGGAGGTATCTATCTTCTTTTGTACTCTTAGATGTCTAGTCTGGATAGCCCTAAACCTAGTATGTTGGGTAGTCAGCTGTAATTTATTTTGTACAGCTTGAAGGTATCAGTATGTCTGTGCTTTTTCTAAATCTTGTTATTATTTATAAATTGAATTATATTTATTTTTCTAATTTAATTTGTAAGGGTTCGACCGACGGGTCTAGAGGAGCTTTCTAAAGCTCTAATTATTTCTATCATCAGTTTATTGCCAACTCTTCTTCTTTCGACACTGGTGAGCTTAGGCGATCAGTAACCTATTGTGATGTTCCCTGTGTTGAGCCAGAGTACATTTCAAGGTAACCGGGTAAGCATATTATTGTTTTGGATACAAACACTTATCTCTTCCAAAAGATAGCACTGCTAAGAACCACGATAAAAGATGTCCAAAATAGTAGCACAAAATGTTTCAAAATCTGGAAACTTGTTTTTATCTTCGGACAGCTGCTAGTAGTTTGCGCATAACTCCCTGTACAAAATTGATATTAAGATGCTTCAAGATTACCTGGAACCCTAAGACATATATTAAAACTTTTATGAAGACTATGAAGTCTATAACTTTGATCTATACTCTGAAAATTAGGTTGAAAATCAGGACAGTGGTGATGTCCAGACATTCTATCTGCGGATTTATTATGTCATCCAGTTGTCTCATCTTGTTATCCGTTTAACATGTTTATGTTATCAGTTTATCTGGGTATCCATTCCCATGTATGGTATAATGCTGGTTCTGTTTTGCGGATCATCCAGTTTCAGGGGAAACTCTGCCGAAATTTTTATATAGAAGTACCATCCATCAGGCGGTGGTGTTTACGGCAAAGGTATGGAGTTGTGAACTTGAGAGTTGCAGCTGGTTGGCAACTCGAAAGGGTAGTTGGTAGCTTAGGTTTGCCTACGTTCAACTTTTAGCTAAATCTTCTTTAGTCCAGCAGACTGTGCGAGGATGGTTATTCCTATTCAAAAAGCTGCATGAGTGTGTATTTAAGTGGAGGAGTCTTCCTCTAAATACTGAATGGTAATACTAAATCTCCAAGGGTGTTGATACCATTGTTACGACTCAACCTAAGGGCACGACAGAAACCTACAATGAGTGTCGATCACTGTTAAACCCACTAATAATCTATTAATGATAGAGATACGTTGGCAACCTGATCATATATACGTACCTATCTGCTGAAAGCATAAAGTCTGGAAAGATGACACGACATTAACTTGCTGGCAATTAGAATATTGAGCCACAAATTCTGCTATGTCACACTTCATTCTGTCCCACCAATAACTCTGCTTAAGATCATGGTACATTTTAATCGAACCTGGATGAACAGTGTATTTGAAATAATATGCTTTTATCATAAACTAAATCTGCAACATCAGGAACACAAAGTCTATCTTCATACATGAGAACACCATCAGTAGTAACCCTATATGGTGACTCCGATTTTCTTTTGGCTATTTGTCTGTATTTAACTAGAACTGGATCCTTATATTGATGCTGTTTTATTTCATGAAAATTTAGAGTTAAAGGTCTAGTGCAGCTTGTCGACAATCCATCATTGGTATGTATATATCCTTCACACCTCAACTCTTTGAGAAGTTACTTTAGCGTTATAAGTGCACATGTAACTAACTTTGTGCTAGTATTCTGCCTCAGCTCATGGTCGAACTACCTGTCTCTTTTATTTGCACTTTTTCAAGTCATAATATTTCCAATTCAAAGACAATACCCTGAAATAGATGTTCAGTCTGAAGATCATTCTTGGTCTGCATCATACTATCCAGTAGTATTTGCATGATCTTTATCCTTATATTGTAAACCCTGTTCAGATGAACCTTTGACATACATTAGGATATGAGTAACTACATTCCCACAAAGAGCTTGCGGAACAACACTAACATCAACTGAGATGTTGCATAGTGTGTTTGTAAAAAAAAAAAAGATAGCTTGCATCAAATCTTCTATAATGTGTAGTGACAAGGTACTTCAAAAGTTCCCTCTATTGCATCAAGAATGAGTTAATTCTTAGTTCCATCGACCTTTTCTATATCGAAAGGTATATCGAAAATGTGATTATCAGCGTGAATCTTGCTTTAGATTTAGGCTCGTTTGAGGACGAACGAGAGTTTAAGTGGAGGAGAATGAAACGACCTCGGTCAGTCGTTTAGGAAGTTAGGACTCTGATTGACGTGCCGATAATTTTAAAATATTTGTAAGGTCCATTAGGACCTGTCGGTAAAATTTCAGCTAAATCAGAACTCGTTTGGTAGGCATCGAAAAAAGGTGTCAGTTTTTATTGTCGATAAAAATTATAAAGAGATTTTTGAGCTCAATTTTGGCGAACGAACTCCGATTCAAAATTCAAAAGCGCCGTTAGGTTCGTATGATTATTTGTGATTTTTTTGAACTTTCGAAAGTGAATTTCGATGTTGTTCAGCTAGTTTCCGCTAGTATGCTAAAAATTAAATAATTTGACTTTTTCTATTTAAATTCGCATCTTGAGTTTCGGGGATCCAATTTGAGATCCGCCTTCGCGAGTATGTTACATATATTTTGTATAACTTGTATGCAAAAGTTGGAATTATTTCGAATATCGTAGGGTTCCATTTTAATTTTTGTCGCAAAAAAGAAAAAAAAAGAAAAAAAGACAAAACTTAAAATGAAATGAAGTTAGGCGGTGGGGGATATATATCCCCCTGATCAATTTCGACAACAGAGGGAGAAAGAAGCACAGAAACGTGAGAGGTGAAGCAGAAACATGGAAATATGGAAAGAAATGCCAGAATATAAGAAAAGAGGCTGGAGAAAAGTAGAATTTTTACCCCAAAAAATTCAAGTAATGATCCTAATATATTATATTAGTTTATTACGTGTGTTTGAATATGTTTTAACGGTAAAATTTGGAATATTATACATCATTTTAATAAGTTCAATTAATAGTTTAAAGGGTCAAATGGACCCCGATAATGGAATTGGTTATATATTCGTACTCAGTGAGTTATGGGCAACATAAATATGTAATTTATTTGGGGTTTGGTTATGTGACTTTTAACCCTGTACATAGGCCTGGCCTGGGTATTGCGTATGCGAATAGGGTATCAGGTTCCTAACCGGATTACCCTAAGACGTAAGGAATGAAGCCTTTAGCCTAATTTTATATATTTTCCTGCTTATTGAATAGAGTGGGATCGTTTGGCAATGAGACCAAAGAATAAAGCGGTTGTTGGGTAGCAGTATTAACTTTGGAACGAGGTAAGTGTTTATATCCATTTATTTGGAGGCACCTGACCTCGTGGATTTTCTACCACGTGATCCTTAGGTGTGTAGCTGCCGATAGGCGTACTCATTACGCCTTAGCTTTGAATTTACATTGTATATTATATGTTATGACCTATTGTTGGTATTGCATTGAGGATCTGAGCATTGTACTCTGGCTGTGAGTTGATATATACTTCCCAGCAGTCAATGAGAGTCCCGCCCCGGTGAAGGTTTATTATTGCATCATACCGTATTCGTATGTATTACGTTTTCTGGTTATGCATTTCATCATATTGAGGGTAGGAGGATTCCGCCCTTAGAGCAGGAGGATTCCGCTCCATTGCATCATATTGAGGGTAGGAGGATTCTGCCCTCGGAGCAGGAGATTCCGCTCCATTGCATCATATTGAGGGTAGGAGGATTCCGCCCTTGGAGCAGGAGGATTCTGATCCATTCATTTGGCACATGTGACCCTTTGCATCATATTTCATTTCATTTCATCTCACTTCATTTCATTTTATCTCAATTCATACCATTGTGTAGACTTGCGGTACATGACTACTGTTCTGCCTATATGTGCATTGCTTATTTGTTGATATGTTTATGGCACGCATCCTTGGTTGAGCTTAGAAGTTTCATACGTGTTTTCGGTTGTTGTCTGGCTCTGCCTTTTTATAATTTGGATAAAAGGAATTCGGTCTATCTGTTTCTTCTCCCTATCTAGCTATCCTATTCTTTGAGGTGGCTAGTCTGCCCACTTATTGAGTCCTTTTGACTCAACCTTGTTTGTTGTTTGTTTCTTATCTATCTATTTCGTTTCGGCAGGTTCGCTCCAGGATTGAGTTTGCCACGTTGTGAAGGAGCGAAGACGACTTCAGCTGTCAGGGTGAGCCAGTTTTTATTCCGGATGGCCACCAGTTTATTGGTTATTATTTCAGCTGCATTTTGCTCCCTTTAGGAGGTATTTGTCTTCTTTTGTACTCTTAGATGTCTAGTCTGGATAGCCCTAAACCTAGTATGTTGGGTAGTCAGCTGTAAGTTCTTTTGTACAGCTTAGAGGTATCAGTATGTCTGTATTTTTTTTTTAATTCTTGTCCTTATTTATGAGTTATTATATTTATTTTCCTAATTTGATTGGTAAGGGTTTGCCCGACGGGTCTAGGGGAGGATGTCGGGTGCCCGCACGGCCTAGCCAGATTCTGGGTCGTGTCAATAAAGAACTTCAACAATAGTAAAATGCAGTGTCTTGCCAACTCAATCTATTGGCCTTTAAAAATTTTAACCAACCATTCCCTAGCCTTTTCTTCCCTTTGTGAATAGTCAGACGCATTTTGCATATACTTCCCGGTAATCAATAAGAGTCCCGAGCCGGTGAAGGGTCATTATTGCATATACTTCCCATTAATCGATGAGAGTCCCGAGCTGGTGAAGGGTCATTATTGCATATACTTCTCGGTAATCGATGAGAGTCCCGAGCCAGTGAAGGGTCATCATTGCATATACTTCCCGGTAATCGATGAGAGTCCCGAGCCGGTGAAGGGTCATCATTGCATATACTTCCCGGTAATCGATGAGAGTCCCGAGCCGGTGAAGGGTCATTATTGCATATATCTCCTAGTAGACGATGAGAGTCCCGCACCGGAGATAGGTATCAGGCATATGTGACTGCATTGCATCGTACCGCATTTATCCCATCTCATTCATATGTGACTGCATCGCATCGTACCGCATTCATCCCATTTCATTGCACCGCATACTGACTATTGTGTGTATTGTATTTTGTTTTATGTATGCGGTATGTATACTATGTCGTGGACATATCTCAGTTTGTCTATAAATTTTTGGCTCGTATTCTGGGCTGCGGGGATCGGGTTTCACGCCGCAACGGTATAAATATATGGATCACTGCGACAATATGAATATATGGATCGGGTTGCACACCGATGAATATATGGATCGGGTTGCACGCCGCAAAAGGATGTATTTCTGATTGTTGATATGTTCGGGATACCTATATATTCTGGCTATCTTACGTTCCTGGTTGTTAATGAATTTATGATCCCACACGTGTTTCCAGTTATAATCTTGCTCTGGCTTTTCATAATTTAAATAACAGGAATTTGGTTTATCTGTTTCTTTTCTCCCTGGCTAGCTATCCTATTCTTTGAGGTGGCTAGTCTGCCCACTTATTGAGTCCTTTTGACTCAACCTTGTTTGTTGTTTGTTTCTTATCTATCTATTTCGTTTCGGCAGGTTCGCTCCAGGATTGAGTTTGCCACGTTGTGAAGGAGCGAAGACGACTTCAGCTGTCAGGGTGAGCCAGCTTTTATTCCGGATGGCCACCAGTTTATTGGTTATTATTTCAGCTGCATTTTGCTCCCTTTAGGAGGTATTTGTCTTCTTTTATACTCTTAGATGTCTAGTCTGGATAGCCCTAAACCTAGTATGTTGGGTAGTCAGCTGTAAGTTCTTTTGTACAGCTTAGAGGTATCAGTATGTCTGTATTTTTTTTTTAATTCTTGTCCTTATTTATGAGTTATTATATTTATTTTCCTAATTTAATTGGTAAGGGTTTGCCCAAAGGGTCTAGGAGAGGATGTCGGGTGCCAGCACGGCCTAGCCAGATTCTGGGTCGTGTCAATTAAGAACTTCAACAATAGTAAAATGCAGTGTCTTGCCAACCCTCAATCTATTGGCCTTTAAAAATTTTAACCAACCATTCCCTAGCCTTTTCTTCCCTTTGTGAATAGTCAGACGCATTTTGCATATACTTCCCGGTAATCAATAAGAGTCCCGAGCCGGTGAAGGGTCATTATTGCATATACTTCCCATTAATCGATGAGAGTCCCGAGCTGGTGAAGGGTCATTATTGCATATACTTCTCGGTAATCGATGAGAGTCCCGAGCCAGTGAAGGGTCATCATTGCATATACTTCCCGGTAATCGATGAGAGTCCCGAGCCGGTGAAGGGTCATCATTGCATATACTTCCCAGTAATCGATGAGAGTCCCGAGCCGGTGAAGGGTCATTATTGCATATATCTCCTAGTAGACGATGAGAGTCCCGCACCGGAGATAGGTATCAGGCATATGTGACTGCATTGCGTCGTACCGCATTTATCCCATCTCATTCATATGTGACTGCATCACATCGTACCGCATTCATCCCATTTCATTGCACCGCATACTGACTATTGTGTGTATTGTATTTTGTTTTATGTATGCGGTATGTATACTATGTCGTGGACATATCTCAGTTTGTCTATAAATTTTTGGCTCGTATTCTGGGCTGCGGGGATCGGGTTTCACGCCGCAACGGTATAAATATATGGATCACTGCGACAGTATGAATATATGGATCGGGTTGCACACCGCAACAGGATGAATATATGGATCGGGTTGCACGCCGCAAAAGGATGTATTTCTGATTGTTGATATGTTCGGGATACCTATATATTCTGGCTATCTTACGTTCCTGGTTGTTAATGAATTTATGATCCCACACGTGTTTCCAGTTATTATCTTGCTCTGGCTTTTCATAATTTAAATAGCAGGAATTTGGTTTATCTGTTTCTTTTCTCCCTGGCTAGTTATCCTATTCTTTGAGATGGCTAGTCTGCCCCACTTATTGAGTCCTTTTGACTCACCCTTGTTTGTTGTTTGTTTTTGTCTATCTACTTTGTTTCGGCAGGATCGCTCCAGGGTTGAGTTCGCCACGTTGTGAAGGAGCAAAGACGACTTCAGCTGTCAGGGTGAGCCAGCTTTTATTCCGGATGGCCACCAGTTTATTATTTATTATTTTAGTTGCATTTCGCTCCCTTCATGAGGTATCTGTCTTCTTTTGTACTCTTAGATGTCTAGTCTGGATAGCCCTAAACCTAGTATGTTGGGTAGTCAGCTGTAATTTATTTTGTACAGCTTGGAGGTATCAGTATTTCTATCTTTTTCTAAATCTTGTTATTATTTATAAATGGAATTATATTTATTTTCCTAATTTAATTGGTAAGGGTTTGCCCGACGGGTCTAGGGGAGTATGTTGGGTGCCCGCATGGCGTAGCCGGATACCGGATCGTGTCAGTTTGAACCAATCAATTAGAGCTAAGTTAAAGTTTAGGTCGGTTATAGTCATTAATAATAAGTAAATGTGTGTACATTGAACATAGCAAAAGACACAAATTTGTTTCAATCCCAAGACAAGACACTACTCCAATTGGTTGGGCGTGCATTGATTCTTTCAATTCATGCATCAAATAATGGCTATTTCCTTTACATTGCCAAATACTCGTCCTATGTAAATCCTAATACATTTCCATAATGTAATCATCATCCTATATCATATCTTTGAAGATCACATATTTCTCCATGTATAATATTCGTATACTAACTCTAAAAGACAACTCGGGTAAGTAATCTCCCACATGGTAGAAGAATATATGTCAGTCATTACATCACGTTTTCACCTATGCAATAATTCTTATTAATATAGTTTAACTTTTTTGCAGGATGAGCATGAATGATCCTTTTCCTGTTGTTACTTCACAACATATTATGAATATCAATTGGGCATTGAACAAGGTTATCATTCATATGCAAGAACTTCGTGCCGAAATTGCCAATCTCAGTCGTCGTATCGATCAACAAGTTTTTCCTGTAAACTGGACACTGAACAATGTAAATTTTCAGGTGCAACAACTGCGTGGTGAAATTGATAATCTTAGTCAACTAGTGGATCAAGTTAAACGCAACCAGGAGGTTATGATGGTGCGTATGGAAGCTGTCGCAAGTAGGATTGAGAGCAAGTGTCAATCTGCCAAACTTGTTATTGAAGCCCCAAGCTCAAGTGGTCTAGGGAAGTTTTTGTAGGTTTTTTTTGGTCTATGTGTGCAATTTAAGGATGACAATGTATGAAGGCTAGTTTCTTCAGAAATCAATTAGTCCATGATATGAAAGTTTATGTTATGAATAACATTTGTCTATATGTGATCTTTTATGACTAATTACAATATATTTGACAAGTTATTTATTTTCAATTGATATTACTTGACATTTTCATCGTCTTACAAATGTGAAAAATGTAGTAGGTCTTAAACAAGTAAATAACATGGACTACAATGACTAAGTTGTCTATGTGTTATCTTTTATGACTAATTTGACAAGTTATTTGTCTACGTGACATTTTATTCGTCTTTCAAATGTGAAGAATATAGAATAAATTTAAAAACTACAAATATGGACATAAACACAGCACCTAAATAAGTAAATAACATGGACTGCTCATTTGATTTTAACAATGTCCACAAGTTGCAATTATATTGTTACATTAGATCTTATATTCATACATCAAAGAATACATTCAACAGAAATTATACATACAATAGTTAAAGATAAATGAAACATGATAAAACAAACAATAACATAGATTCAACATAAACATAGTTAGCATTAGTTCAACAGACCAAAACCCTAGACAAAATACATAAAACTTGACCATGGTCAAGATAAGAACTTAGCATATAAAACTATAAGATTAATCTATTAATAATACATCACAACAAAAACTATAGACCAAGAAATTAACCCCCACCAATCCTAATCAATTTAAACTGGATCTGCACTGGTTCCATCACCACGATAGTCCAACATCACCCTAAAATCAAAACCTTCACTTGAACTTGATGAACTTGACGATTCATCATCAGAATCAGCGTAAGGATTTGGAGGGTTTTCCATAATGTGAACTTGACAAACAAAGTTACCATCACAAAGAACTTCAACAATACTAAAATGCAGTGTCTTGCAAACCCTCAATCTATTGGTATTTACAAATTTTAACCAACCATTCCCTAGCCTTTTCTTCCCTTTATGAATAGTTAGGCGCATTTTGCATATACTTCCCGGTAATCAATGAGAGTCCCGAGCCGGTGAAGGGTCATTATTACATATACTTCCCGGTAATCGATGAGAATCTCGAGCCGGTGAAAGGTCATCATTGCATGTACTTCCCGATAATTGATGAGAGTCCCGAGGCAGTGAAGGGTCATCATTGCATATACTTCCCGGTAATCGATGAGAATTCCGAGCCGGCGAAGGGTCATTATTGCATATATCTCCTAGTAGACGATGAGAGTCCCGCGCCGGAGATAGGTATCAGGCATATGTGACTGCATTGCATCGTACCGCATTCATCCCATCTCATTCATATGTGACTGCATCGCGTCGTACCGCGTTCATCCCATTTCATTGCACCGCATAATGACTATTGTGTGTATTGTGTTGTGTTTTATGTATGCGGTATGTATACTATGTCGTGGACATATCTCAGTTTGTCTATATATTTCTAGCTCGTATTCTGGGCTGCGGGGATCGGGTTTCACACCGCAACAGTATAAATATATGGATCGGGTTGCACGCCGCAACAGGATGTATTTCTGATTGTTGATATGTTCGGGATATATATATATGTTCTGGCTATCTTACGTTCCTGGTTGTTAATGAATTTATGATCCCATACGTGTTTCCAGTTATTATCTGGCTCTGCCTTTTCATAATTTAAATAAGAGGAATTTGGTTTATCTGTTTCTTTTCTCCCTGGCTAGCTATCCTATTCTTTGATGTGGCTAGGCTGCCCCACTTATTGAGTCCTTTTGACTCACCCGTGTTGGTTGTTTGTTTTTGTCTATTTACTTTGTTTCGGCAGGATCACTTCAGGGTTGAGTTCTCCACATTGTGAAGGAGCGAAGACGACTTCAGCTATCAGGGTGAGCCAGCTTTTATTCCGGATTGCAACCAGTTTATTGTTTATTATTTCAGTTGCATTTTGCTCCCTTCAGGAGGTATCTGTCTTCTTTTGTACTCTTAGATGTCTAGTCTGGATAGCCCTAAACCTAGTATGTTGGGTAGTCAGCTGTAATTTATTTTGTACAACTTGGAGGTATCAATATGTCTGCACTTTTTCTAAATCTTGTTATTATTTATAAATTGAATTATATTTATTTTCCGAATTTAATTGGTAAGGGTTCGCCCGACGGGTCTAGGGGAGTATGTTAGGTGCCTGCATGGCCTAGCCGGATTCCGGGTCGTATCAGTTTGAACCGATCAATTAGAGCTAAGTTAAGGTTTAGGTCGGTTATAGTCATTAATAATAAGTGAATGTGTGTACATTGTGTACATTGAACATAGCGAAAGACACAAATTTGTTTCGATCCCAAGATAAGGCACCACTCCAATTGGTTGAGCTTGCATTGATTCTTACAATTCATGCATCAAATAATGGCTATTTCCTTTACATTGCCCAATACTCGTCCTATTTAAACCCTAACACATTTTCATAATGTAATCATCATCCTATATCATATCTTTGAAGATCACATATTTCTCCATGTATAATATTCGTATAGTAACTCTACAAGACAACTCGGGTAAGTAATCTCCCACATGGTAGAAGAATATATTCTTCTACTATGTCAGTCATTACATCACGTTTTCACCTATGCAATAATTCTTATTAATATAGTTTAACTTTTTTGCAGGATGAGCATGAATGATCCTTTTCCTGTTGTTACTTCACAACATATTATGAATATCAATTGGGCATTGAACAAGGTTATCATTCATATGCAAGAACTTCGTGCCGAAATTGCCAATCTCAGTCGTCGTATCGATCAACAAGTTTTTCCTGTAAACTGGACACTGAACAATGTAAATTTTCAGGTGCAACAACTGCGTGGTGAAATTGATAATCTTAGTCAACTAGTGGATCAAGTTAAACGCAACCAGGAGGTTATGATGGTGCGTATGGAAGCTGTCGCAAGTAGGATTGAGAGCAAGTGTCAATCTGCCAAACTTGTTATTGAAGCCCCAAGCTCAAGTGGTCTAGGGAAGTTTTTGTAGGTTTTTTTTTTGTCTATGTGTGCAATTTAAGGATGACAATGTATGAAGGCTAGTTTCTTCAGAAATCAAACTGTCCATGATATGAAAGTTTATGTTATGAAAAGTATTTGTCTATCTGTGATCTTTTATGACTAATTACAATATATTTGACAAGCTATTTATTTCCAATTGATATTACTTGACATTTTATCGTCTTACAAATGTGAAAAATGTAGTAGGTCTTAAACAAGCACTACAAGAAATGAGCCTTTTCGTGGCGACTAAAGTCGTCACTAAAACAGCAAAAGTCGCCACAAATGGTCATCCGTAGCGACCTGAGAGTCGTTGGCTATACTCAGTGGCTGAAAGTTAATAGTGGCGACTACTGGCGTCGCAACAAATGCCCTATTTTTTGTGGCGACTAAAATCGCCACCGATAATACCCAATTTAAGTGTAAAAAAAAAAGTGTTGCCACGAAATGACTTTCTTAGTGGCAACCTAGTCGCCACAAAAGGCTTTCAGTTGCGACATTTTTGTTGCCACAGATAAAATATTGAGCTTTTGTGGCAGCAGGGGTCGCCACCAAAACTTCCTGTTTGATGAAAAAAAATAATAAACTATATTTCTAATAGCTACCCAATAATATTAACCATAAAACAAATATTTCAAAGACACCAGAAGAAAATGGTACTAGAACTTTTTATTACCAACTAGTTTACAAAATATTTCATAATACATTGTAATTGTAAGTACACAGAAAAACAAAAAAAGCAAATAAAATATCTTTGAGCTCTTCACCAGCCAACATGTTTCCTCTGCAAAAGAGTTTTCTCCCTAAAATTAAACAAAGATTATAAGGATCATTTCAATAACTACAATAACATAATGCAATATCTTATTATAACTTGTGGTATTTACCTGTATGAAAAGAAATTGGAAATTAGAAAAGAAAATGAATAAAAAAATTACTGTAAGAAATTAGAAAAGAAATGAAAAGAAAAAAAACTATCAATATAAAAATACAAAAATTAATCTTTGGGTTTTTTATTTGGTCTATATTATGCAGAGAAGCTTCACAAAACAAAAAATAAATTAGTTACTCTAAGCAATGAAATAAAAGCAACAACTCATGAAGTTTAAGTCTTTAGTTAACCAAAAAAACTACTAATGAAAATTGCACAGAGATATGACTTTGGAAAATCTTTTCCATTGACAAAAAGTGAATACTAGATTCAAGGAAGTCACTGATCCACAAGCAAATTTACCCCCTCTTGAAATTCTTTCTTCTTTATGTTTTTTCCCAGACCGGAACAAAAAATTTATCAAAGAAGAGCATAAAATTGCCATATACAACTTGATGAAGCAAAGAAGATGACAAGTTCTAAAATGTCCTAGCTGCAAAATTAACCTTTATAATTATTTTTCAAACTCTTAAACCATGAACAAGAAAAAAGTTCAGTTAACCACTAAATCATAGGGCTATATCATTCATATTCCAAGAATAAGGCAATCAAATGTAAACAAAGAGAATACTAAGTAATAATCCTTTAAAAAAAATATAATACTAATTAATGACAAAGACAAGTGAAGGAAAATGAGAAACTGATAATATTATATTCGCTAGACTTAATCGTATGTTTCATTAACTTTAAGTTAGTACTCACCAAACTGTTAAAAATAGATCCAATATTTTTCCTTACAAATAAATGAATTGGACTTATAAGCAAGGCAATGATACGATCCTATTTGTTTTCAAAAACTCTTAGACAACTTTTTCAATCATTATTTCATTTATAATCAATTGGTATCCAACTTAATATTTTGTAAATCTATATAGAAAAAAAGGATCTCTTTTAAAGTAGTTAACACTCTTACAACACCTAGTTCGACTGTAACAAATTACTAGTTATTTCCCTCAATGGCATGTTAAAGTTGTGGCAGGAGCATAAGTTAATTGAAGTAGATACAAGTAGTTCATGTTTCTTGTAAAAATAAGTATAATGCAATGTCAAGAGAAGGGGAAAAAGATCACCTACGTGCCTATAAGAGCTTCCATGTCCTCTTTTCCTGCGTGAGATACAAGCTTTCCTTCAACAGTATTTTCATCTCACCTTATTCTACTACAACAAGGATAAGCCCATCTTGAGGATTAGCTTGTTGCTTGGTAATTCTTGGAGTAATGCATCAGATCTATATAAATTAGAATTACATAAATTCACCAATGTTGCAATCTTTATAGCAAAGAGTAGAAAAAATTGACTTCTAGACATATGTATCTTTTTTAATAGTAGTGAGAAGACAAACTACACCTTTTCAACAGATTAACAACAAAATGATGCAAAGAAAAATTAAAACCATAAAGAAACTTTCATTGGAAGAATTTTTGCTAAATGCTTCAACTAAAAGTGTTTGCCTCATTCAGATTTAAACTATAGCATGCATCATTACAACTAGCTAAGCCATTCGCATAAAACTTGCATAGATATCTTTAAAAAGAACTAATAAATAAAAGTTTAATGTCTTACCTTATACTAGGTGCAGATTTCCACAAGTATATAGGTTCATCCAAAGTCTTTAATTCAGCGACAAAGATGAGTTCCAACAACTCCAACAACAATAACAACAACCCATTGTTATCCTCACAGGTCACGGAGGGTGAGATGTATATAGACCTTACCCTTGTGAATGAACACAAAATTTGTGATTAACTCAAGGCACTGGATATACCTCCAAAACTCCGCCTTAAAGGTCTAACATTCACACTGAACTGTAAAAGATCGACTACAACATGAAATTTGTTTACGATAGAAAAATGCCAGAATATATGTGATAATTATTGAGGTATTATAAATTGGGATAACAGAATGGCGAACCCATTCTTGAACTTCTTATTGTCTAACAATACAACACACAATATGTTGTAACTTTCATCATCTCTACATGAACAAATTCACAAATAATAATCAAAATTAAGAAAATAAAAATTTTAAAATAAAATGAAATCAATCCAACCAACTACACGGCGATTGGAACAAAGATCTACATATAAATTTAGAGAAGAAAAAAAGTGTGTTATTTAGAGCATAAAACTTTTAAAAGATACACAAGCATAAAAAAAAAATCTAACTAACAATAAGATAAACCGAAATACATGGAAAAATACTTTACCTCAAAATTCTTTATAGATCAAACTAGTTAAATTTTTTTCCTACAAAACACACATCGGATGAGTATAACACAAATTATACCATCATATTACATTGGGGAAAAATGAATTAGGATTTTAAGAAAAAGAAATCAGAGAGGGAAAACGGAGAGAGATCGAAGACTATATAGAATGGCGAGAATTACTTTGGATTAAAAGACCGCCGATTTCTTATGGAAGGGGATCGTGGAGGATTCGCTGTACACGGAGGAGAGGAGCACGTTCTTGAATCATTAAGAGAAAGGGTTTATGATTAGGAGTTAGGCGCTTTGTTCCTTCTTTTTTCAGAGTATTACTTATTTATTTTTTACTTTTATGAAATAAAAGTTAATTAAATCGAGTATTACTTATATATTTTTAACTTTATTAATAGATAAAATAAATAGAAGTTCACTTATTGTAGCGATAGTGTCGCCACCTAAGTACCTTTTGTGGCGAGAGTGACGAATTGTAACAAATACTTTGCAAAAAATTCATATTGAAGAGTAAGCTAGAACATATTTGTGGCGAACGGATTATAATCGCTGCAAAAACTATGGATTCTGTCGCGACTTTAGAGTTCGTCACGAAAGCTATTACATTTAGTAGCAACTTTTAAAAGTCGCCACGAATACTGTAACTTTTCGCGGCAACTAGAGGGGTCGCCACGGAATGGCGCCACAGAAAATCTTAATTCTTGTAGTGAAGTAAATAACATGGACTACAATGACTAATTTGTCTATGTATTATCTTGTATGACTAATTTGACAAGTTATTTGTCTACGTGACATTTTATTCGTCTTTCAAATGTGAAGAATATAGATTAAATTTAACAACTATAAATATGGACATAAACACAGCACCTAAGCAAGTATATAACATGGACTGCTCATTTGATTTTAACAATGTCCACAAGTTGCAATTATATTGTTACATTAGATCTTATATTCATACATCAAAGAATACATTCAACAGAAATTATACATACAATAGTTAAAGATAAATGAAACATGATAAAACAAACAATAACATAGATTCAACATAAACATAGTTAGCATTAGTTCAACAGACCAAAACCCTAGACAAAATACATAAAACTTGACCATGGTCAAGATAAGAACTTAGCATATAAAACCATAAGATTAACGTCTTAATAATACATCACAACAAAAACTATAGACCAAGAAATTAACCCCCACCAATCCTAATCAATTTGAACCGGATCTGCACTGGTTCCATCACCACCATAGTCCAACATCACCCTAAAATCAAAACCATCACTGGAACTTGATGAACTTGATGATTCATCATCAGAATCAGCGTAAGGATTTGGAAGGTTTTCCATAGTGTGAACTTGACAAACAAAGTTACCATCACAAAGAACTTCAACAATACTAAAATGCAGTGTCTTGCCAACCCTCAATCTATTGGCTTTTACAAATTTTAACCAACCATTCCCTAGCCTTTTCTTCCCTTTTATGAATAGTCAGGCGCATTTTGTACTCCTCAGTGCCACAAATAACACGAGCAGGCAGTGATTCATCAGGCAAAAAAGGGAGTACAGATTTTGGGAAGATCTATTAAAATGAATAATTGGAAAAATAACATATTAGAAGCTATGGATATTTAAAAATATTAATAAAAAAAGCAATAAAACTTACGAAATCATCCGTAGTTACATATGATTTGCCTAACTTCGTGTTAAAGGTCTCGCGTCCAAAAGTGTTTATGAATGTTCCGGGTCCATAGTACTTAGAGTTGGTTGCATTAACGGACTTTTTTTGGATTAGGAAGAATGAATAAAATTATTGAGAGAATTTTTCGATTTCTTACAAAGGAAGGGGAACCTTTGTGTCTCTTTAAATAAGAAAAGTTGAACGTCACAACCCCTACTTAAAGGAGGTGATGGTTAGGGTTTTGGTGAGTTATATAGTTTAGATAAATTAAATAATGTGTGAGAAATAGCAGATAATGCTATTCCAGCAAAGTGGTCATAAGTTACGAATTATGAAGTTGGGTTATGGGGTTCGAGTCTACTTAGGCGCATTTTAGGTTTTTTTTTTTTTTTTGCGTACAAGATTTTAGGTAGCATTAAGTAACCATATAATTTTGATAAAATAAAAAGGGTTTGTTGATTAGGTATATGATGTTATTCCAGCAAAGTGGTGATTATTTTGTTATTGCCAGTTTGGGGTTCGGGGTTCGAGTCTTGTTGGCCATATTTTAGTGTCTTTTTTTTTCATACAAGCTTTTAAGCTAGGCTTTAAGTAACCCTATACTTTGGATACATCAAGTCATACTATTGAAATTGCACATAAACTAGTTTAGACAATATCACACGTAGAATACTCAAAGTATAACATAAGCATGAAATAAACCATCTTCTAAGAATGAAACTGAAATAAGTCAATTATCATTAAGTTTCATTACAAAAAGAAAGTAAATACATCAAGTCATACTATTGAAATTGCACATAAACTAGTTTAGACAATATCACACGTAGAATACTCAAAGTATAACATAAGAATGAAATAAACTAAATTAATCAAAATTAAAAAAAATACTCAAACTATAACAAAAGCATGAAATAAGCCATCTTCTAAGAATGAAACTGAAATAAGTCAATTATCATTAAGTTTCATTACAAAAAGGAAGTAAATATATTAAGAATGATTCTATGTCAAAACCAACAAAAAAATGATCAAACTTATATCATACCAAATTAAACCGTCAAGTCTTCAATGTCCTCGTTTAGATCGGGCAAGTTTACCAAGTGGTGATGTTGGTGCACCATCTTGCTGCATGCATAAAAAAATTAATAAGTTAAAATTATCCATTAGTTAAAACAAATAGTCAATGAATACCATTGAATATGCAAGTAAGTTTTACTTCATTTCCTTCATCTTGCACATTAGCGTCTTGACCTCTACCACCAGCCCTACCACCACCTCTACCCCTACCTCTACTACCTCTACCACCACCTCTGCTACTACCACCACCTGTACCACCACTTTGTGAACTTCTAAAGTATGTTTCAAGTCGTCCTCTATATCGGCTCAACCGTGGACGTCCTCGTGAACGAGTGTATTGAGAGTTACGTAAAATAGTTGCTTCACACTCAACCACACTTGAAGGGTCAACGTAAACCTTAACCTCATTTATCTCTTCCAATGACACGAATTGCTCAATCATTTCATCATTCCAATTTGAAAGCTCATGCTCGATTTTGATCATCATATACTTCATATACTTCCTCTTCACTTCACTATCCAATGCAATATCACAATTCCGCTCAAAATGCTTTAGCAGATTCTTGTACATCATGTACTCGGAAGTCATATGGGGATAACCTCCTAAAAAGAATCGTTTCAAGTGTGGACGAACAATATCTTTTCTCCACCTGTCCAAAATATACCTTTGGTCAACACTTTCAATCCTTTTGTGAGACAAAACCTTCAGTATATGGCTGCATAGATATCCTCTCCTTTCAAACCATTTACAGGAGCAACTTAGATATTCACCAACAGTCGTGTACCTAAAAGTGAATAAAAATGGATCTCTACGACTAAAACTTCTCTTTGAATAATCAATTATAAGGAATTTCTCCACGCCAGGTTCTGCTTCATCATCCTCAAGTGTGCTGATTTCACAATGCATGTGCTTCTTTAGTTGCTGTTGGAACAATTCAATTATTTCACGAGTATAGAAAGCTTGAAGTTGTGCCTCCCACGGGAATTCAGACAAACACTTTAATTCAAAACAATTGGACCTATATTTTGCTTCCAACTCTTTCTCAAACTTATCTCTTATAGCTAACTCGTATTGCTGAACAAATTGCTTAAGAGTGCTTTGACGGGTGATAAATCCATCAAAGAAAGCATGCATTCCTTCACTTCTTTGAGTAGACAACATCCCTGCCCAAAAATGATCATCTAGGTATGCAGGAACCCATTTTTCCTTCTTTAAAAAAAGCTTATGAAACCAATCTCTTCCATTTAGGTTATATCTTGCAATGTATTCATCCCATCTACTCTCAAACTCAACTGTAGTAATGCTTTCTAGCACCATGGCCTTAAATTCTGACTTTGCTCTTTTAGAATCACTAACCCCGCTTAACCTCAAAGGCAACAGAGAATATATGCCATATACAGTATCTTTGTACCGTATTTGGCATCAATTCATGTATAGCTGTCTTAATGCTTTCACATTGGTCGGTGAAGATAGCCAGTGGACAAACCTCTCACATGGCCCGAAGCCATGTAGAGATCACCAACATGTAACTTGCAATATCCTCATTCGATAGGCTGATTGACACCAACAAACGAAGCGAATGGCATATTATACCGGTTCACTAGGTATGTTGTATCAAAGCATATAACGTCATGGAACATATCATATGCTACCTTTGAGGGAGAATGCACTCATACGACGTTAAGAATCCTACCTACACTATCAACATCAATTGAATAGAAAAACTCCCTATCGTTTTGTTGCATATCAGTAAAGAACCTGAGTAATGCTTGTGAGTCCCCTTCTTGCAATTCAAACCTCCTATTATTCATCATATAATTTATGCAGTCCTTAGGAGTGCAACCCAAATTCTCCGGCCCACCAGCAAGTACTTCGGCTACTCTTATGTTCTTGGATGGTCTTAGGCCTGCTAGATCATTAGCTTGAAACCATCTCTTAAGAGAATTACTAACCTTCATGTGTCCAGCCATCAATCGTGATAGCGATGGTTCCATTTTATGATTATGCTTTCTAATAACCTTGGAAACACGACATGATCCATCTTTTTCAAAAATTCCATTGATTCTAGCCATACAATTCATTCTTTTGCCGGATATCTTATGTTTTGGTTTCTTTGACCTATCACAACCAAACTGCACATTCCTTACCGTGTCCCCCCATTTTTTGTTGCATATTTGTTTGACAATGTAAAAGCCTAATAATCTAGCATGTGCTTTGTAAAATTCATACATCGGTCCACTACCTTTAAATCTCATTCCAGGAAGTGGCCCTATTGCTAGATCCTCTTGAGAAATCTCATCACCCATTTCCCTGTCCTCTCTAATTTCTAACACTTCTACAACTTCATCATCTTCAACATCAATATCATCATCACCTTCATTATTTTCTGCATCATTGTGGGCCCCGTCAGAATCAAGGTCATCCAAATAATCCTGATCATTCATCAAACTATCGTCGGAAGTCAGTCCTAGAGCTCTATGTAATTCATTTCTTAGTTCATCTGTATTAGGACTTGATGAGTTGGTGTTCATGTTTAAAAATGGGTTTGGATTTTGTGTTTAGGATTTGTGAAATGGTGTTACTCAAAAAGGTATAGGAATAACAATGGAATACTAATAGTTGGTGGTAGTAGTCAAAATGTGTATGTATAAGAGATATATATTTTTTAAACTAATAAAGAAGCCATATTTAAAAAATAGAAATACATATAAAATTAATTTATCACTTAATTAATAAAGAGTATTTTAAAAAAATAGAAATATGTATAAATACGGTCTGCGTATATACATATACTTATACGTATTACTATGTACAATTAATTCCTCACCCTTTCATCTCCCACACATGATGTTTTGCATGACTCAATGTTTTGGGATAAACATCATTTAATAGTTGGTTCGGATGGAAGGTTTTGGAGGAAAAAAATTGTTTAAGAGGCCAACCACACATTAAGGATACATTAGTAATTTTAGGGGTGTGGCCAAGGTTGGGACAAGGATGGTGTGGCCGAATAGCACTACCCTTACAAAAATTTCCAAAAAAAAGTTAACAGTCAAACATTAAATATATAGGGGTAACATAGTAAAATATATAACATATTTAATAATTTTCTTAATGAATATAAAAAAAAAAAAAAAAACGACAACTAAAATGGGACTGGAGGAGTATACTAGAGTATAACAATTGGGATTTGAATAACTTGCTATTTAAAATGATTTTAAATCACTTTACTAATATACTAAAGTTTTCTTATGTCAAGGAAATTCACTTAAATAGGGGATTCAATTGAACCTCTTTCTTTCATCTGATTAGTAATGAGCGCTTTCCTCTTTACAAGTCTTAGGTTGTATAAATTTAAAATAGTGGGACCACTTACACGGTGTGAATACTGATTAGGCATAGTAGTATGTCACATGCAGAATAATTAAACTAAAAATGATCAAAGCAAATGGGTAAGAATGTAAGTTTCTTCATTCCAACGGTTATACAAAATTCAGTTGGTCGTTAGTATTAGCGGTAACTATTTACTTCAAAGTTTTTTACAAACCGCTCAGAATGAAAAAGAAAGAGAAAAAACTGAGTGTTGTAGAAAAATTTTCTGCTGAAAATGTTGCATGTTTCTTCACCATAAATCCCTTAAAACTCTCAAATTACAAGTTTCTAGCGTGTTTTTAGCTCACACCTCAAAATATAACATTTTCTTCCTATCACATTAGCATTTCATTTTCTTCTTTTCTTGTAAAACCACACAATTTTTTTAGAAGCTGTCCTTTGGTTTGCCAAAGCAAATTTTAAATACCATTATCATCACATAAGGTGAGCAAGGTGATACATTTTTCCTAGGGACAGTAACAATAATACCAAAAAAAAAGTGTTTTTTGCATGTGGTAACCATTTTGCATGTAATTTTGATTCAGTTTGTGGGCTTGAGTTGTTTTAACTTTTCTTGAATTTTGGCAGATAAGAAGATTAAGAGGTGTCAATCAATTTAAGGCAATACATAGAGGGTAGGAGGTGTGTTATAAGGTAGTTCCTCTCTTTTAACATAAAGAGAGGGACCATATGAAGATTAGTGATACATTGTTATAATCTTTTGTTGGACCTCTTCAAGTGCATTGATTCAAGAAAAGAAAAATGAGCTCAGTATATGGAGATGATATATCTCAATGTGGTGACAATCAAGGATCAGGTGCACATGAAGAGAAGATCTTTGTTGCAGTTAGATTGAGGCCTTTGAATGAAAGAGAAATCGCGAATAACGATGTTTCGGATTGGGAATGCATCAGTAATACAACAATTTTGTATAAAAATTCTCTATCGGAACGTTCATTGTTTCCAACTGCATGTGCATATGGTAAGGTTTTGCAAATTTTCAGTTTTTTTTGCAGTGAGTTTTATTTTTGAATTGAAAAGATTGCTGCTTTAATTCATGATATGCATGAAAAAGGTATGAACATCCGTTGTAATATCTATAATGTGCATGAAAGAACGTATGAAACAAAGTCTATATAGAGAAGCATTGGCCCTTGGGATTATCTTTTATGGTTTCAATTGATCGAAAATCACTCGATTTTGCCCCCGAGGCTTTGGTCTAGTGGTATGTGGGTTAAGTACACGTTACAGGTGCAAGATGTGCCATAGGTAAAAGCCTGGCACAATTTTTAGTGGAGAGAGTTTTGAACCGTGTGACATTGGCCCTTCACGATTTCTTGAAAGTTTTTAAGTTTTTAACTCTCAGCAAGCATTTTAAACCAGTGTCTATCATGAGGTTTCGCAATAGTTTCTTGCCTGCTGTTCATCGTCCGTATGTTTTCCTCCTAAAACTGGTATTATGTATTGGGACAGACAGAGTATTTGGGACAGAATGCTCCACAAGGCAGGTGTATGAGGAGGCCGCCAAAGGAGTCGCTCTTTCAGTTCTTAGTGGTTTTAATTGTAAGTGCTACTCCTGGTTCATAGTCCATTTTCTGCCCTAAGTAATGTTGTTGCAGCATTAATTGGTGAAATGCCTTTGCAGCAAGTATATTCGCGTATGGACAGACAAGTAGTGGGAAAACATATACAATGTCTGGAATCACCGAATACACGTTAGCTGATATATATGATCATATAGACAGGGTGGGTACAACTTTCCTGTTCTCCTATGTAATTCATTTATATACCTAAGGTATTCAGAGTGTTTAATGCTTAAGGTGTAAAACTTTTTTGTGTTTGAATTTTAGAATGAAGACCGGGAATATACACTTAAATTCTCTGCCATGGAGATTTACAATGAAAATGTTAGAGACCTTCTAAGCGCAGATGCTACTCCACTTAGACTCCTCGACGATCCAGAGGTGAATATATAATGTTTTAAGGATGTTCAAAATTTTGTTTTATTTGTAGACGAGACTACGCAAGTAATTGTACTCTTTCTTTTGCAGAGAGGGACTGTAGTCGAAAAACTTACAGAGGTAACATTGAAGGACTGGAACCATCTAAAGGAACTGTTGTCAGTATGTGAAGGTAGAGGCAAGACTGCTACATTGGTAGTTCCTGCAAAAGCACGTATGATATAACTAAAATTGTTACCATTCTTGCAGCTCAAAGGAGAATAGGAGAAACTGCTCTCAACGAAATGAGCTCAAGATCTCATCAGATTCTGCGTTTGGTTAGTGCATTGGGTACAAGATGACTTATGAATCACTATATAAAGAAAATACATCATCTAATTGACTTGGCCTACAAATGATCTTTTTTCAGACTGTTGAAAGTACCGCTAAGAAATTTGTTGGCTTTCAAAATTCAAGCACTCTGACAGCTGCAGTGGTAAGGAGAAGTACTGAAGTACCTCTGCATAGACATCACCTTGAAGGATCTTTTGAATCATTGTTACTTACCTCTATAATGTGGATGCAAGTGACTGATTTTGTTTCCTTTCTTGCAGAATTTTGTTGATCTTGCGGGAAGTGAGCGTGCTTCTCAAACCTTATCAGCAAATGTTAGGCTGAAAGAAGGCAGCCACATCAATCGCAGTTTGCTGACCCTTGGAACTGTCATTCGCAAATTAAGGTTGCCACATAACTACAATTTTGCTTAGCATAAACTTTAATTTTGTTTTGGTTTCATCCTTAGATCGTTAAAAGGCTATTTTGATTAAATCTAGTATGCAAGATGGCATATCAGATCGTTTGCCCGTTCATTAATATATTTTTGTATTTGGATCAGCAAAAAAGGAAATGGACATGTACCTTTCAGAGACTCAAAGCTGACACGCATACTACAAAATTCCTTGGGAGGCAATGCTAAAACTGCCATCATTTGCACCATGAGTCCTGCACATAGCCATGTCGAGCAATCAAGGAACACTCTATTATTTGCAACTTGTGCCAAGAATGTCACTACTAATGCAAAAGTCAATGTGGTAATGTCAGAGAAGGCATTGGTGAAGCAATTGCGAAAGGAACTGACTAGATTGGAGGCTGAGCTAAGGAATTTATCGGCACTTGCTGCCTCAGGTGGATCTGCAGAGGCACTGAGGGAAAAGGAAGCTCTGATAGAAAAGGTTAGTAACCGTGACTTAAACCTTTGGAGATTACAAATATTTAGTATTCTTGGAAAATCCTACAATATCTTCTTCATGCATTGTTCGAACTCAGTGTAGTGGCTTTGACTATCCATAACCTCATCCCTTTTTGTCTGATGATGCAGATGAGCAGGGAAATTAGGGAGTTAACTGAGCAGCGAGACCTAGCTCAATCTCGTATTAACAATATGACAAGTTCAGGGTCGTGGGTATGTAGTTAGTCTTGAAATAGCTCATAAACTATTCAATGCATGATATATCAAGGAGCTTAATCTTTTCTCTTTCTCCTGTAGACTGAACTGAGCAGCGTGTCATCTCCTGATAAAGCCCCATGGATGGATGACTATGCAGCATCAGAAGTATCAGAAAGTGTATATCCTTTTCGTCCTGATGGTGAACCCGAAGGCCTAAATTCTAACAAGCTAGGTGAACAGATTCCAGAACCTGCAGAAGATCAGTTCCTCTGTGATGACACCTCTCCAAGGCTGTTTATTGAGAAGTATTTTGGACCAGATCCCTGTAAGGGATGGGAAAACATCGCTCAAAGAACTGTCCAAAACTTGGAAGATAACTGCAAGGAAGTTCAATGTGTTGAAGTGGATTCTAACATGAATAGTACAAGCTCTGATAAACATCCATCACATCGAATGGGAGAGCAGGAGTCAGGTTTCACTGACATAGATCATGACTATGAAGAACCAAAGAAGACTAACAATCTGGCCGAGGAACAATCCTCTTCTTCAGACACAGATTCTCCTGACTCAAATAACTTACCTAGGAGCAGAAGCAGTGAAGCTATAATGATTAATGTGCCAGTGTACACAGGGTCTGAAAAAGAAAAGGAAAATGGGGACGTATCAAGCGAATCTGATAAAGAGTTAAGTACAAGAAAGAATGATCCTGATGAGAAGCTTTCTCAACCAGAGGTTGCTGCTGATACTGTTAAGGTGTTAACAAAAGAACCCAACCGTTGTGTTATGATTGAAGTAAAGCTCAAAATGTCTGGCCAAGATAGTGAAAAGATTTGCACTGAGGAGTTCAAAATGTCAGGTGAAGATTGTGAAAAAGTTTGTCCTGAGTGTGAGGTTGTCAAATCTGCGCCTGAAAAGCCATCAAGCGATAATCTGGTGAGTATATCTAACTTGTTTCATGAGATTAACAGCTAGAATTGTACATCTCCCGTAACACAAAAAGCCTTAAATGCTTTATTAATGTAATTTTTGATCAACTCATACTTCGATAAATTTGTTAGAGATCATAGGAACAAGTGTAGGACAGAAAACTGCCTGTATCTGCAAACAGGTCGGCTTAAATCTTTCAACATCAACTTGGCATTTTTTACTTGATCATAGGATTATTTTTCTCTTGCTAGGTCCAGGATAATGAGCCAACATCCAAGGAGTTGGGGAACTTTGTAGGTGATTCCTTGAATTCAGAAAGTGAGTCAGAGCAATCTCCTTCCAGACAGTTGACGGAATTTGAAAAACAAAGGCAAGAGATAATTGAACTATGGAATGCATGCAATGTGCCCCTAGTTCACAGAACATACTTTTTCCTACTCTTCAAAGGGGATCCAGCTGATTCAGTTTACATGGAGGTGGAGCTTAGAAGACTCTCCTATCTGAAGAATGCATTCTCACTTGGAGCTAAAGTGGTGAAAGAAGGTCAAATTTTCTCACAGGCAGCAAGGTACTCATTATACCTTTTTATTTCCTGCAGTTTTTGGAGATTTCTTGCATGGATCGTGTTTGCCCTTGACTCGAACGGAGCTCCAACCTGAAGCACAGAGGGCAATCTTAAGCCAGAAATCAAAAGTAGAGGGGTAAATTTGGACCTTTTTCTGGCTGTATTTTGACACATGGAGCTCCGTTATAGTCAAGGGCAAATATGAGACAACTTGTTTGCGGAAAGGATATGAATGGCCCCAAAGTATAACGGAGAGTAAACTTAATATATTTCGTATAGTAGAAGGGTATTTTTTGGACATTGTCCCTTTAATATACATTTCAACCATGTAAACTTCTTGATGCAAAAGTACTCTTATCCTTTGAACAGTTTAAGTGCTCTGAATCGCGAGAGGGAGATGCTGAGCAAGCTGCTTTTTAAGAAGTTTTCCTCAAAGGAGAGAGACGCCTTATACCAGAAATGGGGCATTGATCTAAAAACTAAAAAGAGAAGACTTCAACTGTGCCATCAGTTATGGAAAGATACCAAAGACATGGATCACATTAAGGAAAGTGCAGCACTCATCTCAAAATTAGTTGGATTCGAAGCACAAAACGAAGTTCCAAAAGAAATGTTTGAGCTTAACTTCTCACCAGGGCCAAAAAATCTCAGGTCATTCAGCTGGAAACCAAGAAAGCCTATGTGATCTAAAGCAAAAGATTAAAGCCTTCTTTTGAAGCATTGTAGTGGCTTCAAAATGGAAGTTGACTCCTAATACATGTACATTTTTAGAATTTTTAATCTCCCTCTAGTAACTGAATATACAGAAAATGTGTCCCATACTTGTACTAATTCACCTTCTACCTACTCGTTATCGAGCTTTATTTAATGTACATTATGTAAATTCAATCCACAACCTCGAGATCTCAAAGTTCAGACAATCATACTTATATGTAGATATAATCGAAAGATATATTGCAGCTTATATTATGTAAAATAAGTGACTCAAGATTATTGGGACAGCATCGTAGAATTGTCTTCAAAAGGCATCATTTCTGCAGTTTTTTGTGTAATGGTTGGAATATAAACTGTTGTAACCTTTTCTTCTTCTTCATATGTATTCCTGCTCAATATTTTAAAGTCAGAATTAGAACTCATCATGGAATGAGACAACCTCTGAACCCCCAAAGCATGTAACATTTGCTTTGCAACAATCTTGGTTGGTAGAGGGATCTTATCTACCCCGCCATAACTTTGGTTGTTTAGTTGTTATTACGTGATAAAAAAAATAGAGATTTACAAAAATATACAACTCTAACACCATATTTATAAAAAATATCAATACTTTTCTATTTTATAAAATATAGCAATAGTTTTTTAACAAAGCATATACAAATTTCAACAACCATGGAAATGAAGCTTTTACTCCTCCTCCCAACCCACTGCTTCTGTTTCAGTTATGTCGCCGGAAATCTTTTTTTAAAAAAGAAAAAATCTGGAAAATAATATAAACATGTATAAAACATACAAAAAATGAATATTCATAAAAAAAAAGTATATTTAATCAATGAAAATACATAAGCATACATTAAATTAAAATATACAAAACATACACTTATATACACCAACAACATACAAAGACATACAAATGAATGTTTGGATATACAAAAGACATCTTCACATACATATGAAACACACATACACTTAAATACTCGTATATACAAAAATATACAAATACACAACCAAAAATATTCGCAAACATACAATTGAAAATACAAATATATACAAACATACAACAATATACAAATAAAATATAATTAGATATTCAAAAAAATTAATGTATTTATGCACCAAAAACATATACATACACACAAATAGAAATCTTTTATATATATATATATATATATATATATATATATATATATACAAATAGAATACACATACAAAACCAAAAAAAAGAATAACGGATGAGTAGATCTGAGGTAGCAGCTCCAGCGTCGGAGCAAGAACTCAGATCCCAGAGCAGCAACACGCTGCAGTGACGAAGTAGCCGCCGCCACTCCAGTGACGGAGCAGCGGCGCCACTCCAGTGGCGGAGCAGTCGTGAAAAATTAACGAGCAACGGGCCACCACGTCGGAGGAATAGCGGTGGCGGGCTGGGTTCAGCAAGGGGGAGTGGGACGGTGGGTGGGTGGTGTGGGTGGGTGGAGGAGAGGAGATAAGGAGAGGAAAAATCTAGGATTTTATGTTTGGGGTGAGTGAGAAATAAAAAATGGTATGTTTTGTAAATATTGTAAAAGTATTGGTATGTTTTGTAAATATGTAAATGTACTGTTATTTTTTGTAATTTAGCTATTAGGATTGTCAATCGGCGTAAATTTTTTTTTAAAAACACTACTAACAGCCTGTAGCGTATTTATATCACAAGAACCAACTTATTCAAGCTCAATAACCATTAGTTTACGAATGTAACACCCACCACCGTCACTAACTAAAAGACCTCCTAAAATTAAACACTAAAAATCAAATTAATGTCATAAAGAATCAGAAAATAATGACCAAATGCCAATTCATGTATTCTTAAAATACTATCAAATATATATAACAATATGTTTTAGTTGATCTGTTTTTTTTTTCTTTTTTTAAACGAAATTGAAGGATTGGAGCTTGGGGAAAGCAAGGATGCTTATCGGTTGGTTTGGTTTGATTTTGGACCTTATCGGTTTTTAGTTTTAAAAAGTGCTAAACCAATAACCGAACCAATAAGATATCAATTATCGTTTTTCGTTTTATCAGTTTTAGGTTCTTATCGGTTCGGTTTTGGTTTAACCATTAAGAAACTTAGGCCTAATAATTGTAAAATAATCACCTCATAAATGGTTGCATCCAATACAAAATCAACTTCATTTTCACTGCGGATTCAAATGCCTCTTAAAAGCATTCACCATATTCAAAGCAGTAGCCAACAACATATTCAAATTTG
This sequence comes from Petunia x hybrida, assembly GCA_037355625.1. NCBI lineage: Eukaryota > Viridiplantae > Streptophyta > Magnoliopsida > Solanales > Solanaceae > Petunia > Petunia x hybrida. The sequence continues at coordinate 1,823,987 of JBBBVM010000045.1, forward strand.
CTTCATTGTTTTATAAACTAACGGATGGGAGCGAGGAGTGAAATAGTAAATATGTGTATGAAATGGAGGAGGTGAGCTGAAAGCTACACAAGTAAAAGAAGACTTGGATTTGAGGTTTCCAAATTTCGACTAAGAATAAATAAGTATATTACTTTCATATACATAAGCGTAAGATAATAAGTATAAAAATCTTATTGGGTTATCGGTTTAACCGATAAGAAAATATGCATAACCGACAACCGAATCAATAACCCAATAATTTTTTTTGCAAATCGTTAAATAACCGATTAGCCAATAACTCAATACCAATAATCTAATAACTTTTTATCAGTTCGGTTTATCGATTTAAGCCAAAAAATGCACATCCCTAGGGGAAAGTGGGTCATGATTAATAGTTCGCGAGAATTTTAAGTGCAAACCAATGAATAGTTTAAATATTGTCCCTTGGGTCGTGATTAATAGTTAGCAAGAATTTAAGCAAAAAATTTCACCGCATGCCCTCCATAAAGAGTGGTTTTGCAAAATTTCCCGCGCTAAGGAATGTTTTAGCAAAATGCCCTTATTTAGTCCGGAGCCAAGACTTCAAGACAAAAATTTTGCCAGTCTTGGCAATTGGCTATACTTCAAGGGCAAGTGTTGTTTTTCCAATACTTCAAGTTATATGACGAGAATGCAAGGAAGATTGGAAGAAGAGTGCGTCTTGTCGTTCAAGTGTTGGCAAATCAAGCAGGGGTCCAAGGCAAGTCTTGCCTTTTTGCCAAGACTTACGGCCAAGTGCGGCAAGTATTGCCTTTTGCCAATACTTGAAGGGATAAGTGTTGAAAAGCAGAGAAATATAAAGGCAAGTCTTTGCCCCGAAATTTTTTTTCACTAAACCTTAATGGGGGTATTTTTGCAAACTATTTGTTAGCACGGGCAAAAAGGCAAACCATTGCTTCCCGTGTTATATTTTTGCAAATCAGCCGAATTTAAATGCAAACCAATGAATAGTATAAATATTTTCCCCTTTAAAAAACAATTTTAACTTTTATCCCTTATTAATAAGAAACTTCGTGGTACATCACCAGAAATGTAGTTTGAAAAAAAAAAAAAAAAGGAGAGTGCTATTTGGCCACATTATATTTGTCCCAACTATGATCACACTCGTGTAAAAACTAATTTATCTTTAGGGTGATGCTATTCGGCCACACCAATCATGGCCACACCATGGCCACACTCGTATAATTACTATGGTACCCTCAATGGGTGTTTGGCCACTTAAACTATTTTTTTCCTCCAAAATTTTCTCTCCAACCGACTATTAAATGTTGTATCTTCCCAATATCTTGATCCATACAAAACAATGCATGTGTGGGAGATGAAATGGTGCTCTACTAATTAAACATAGTGATATGTATAAGTATACATGGTATATACGCTGCATTTATATGCTTTTTATTTTTCAAAATACTCTCTATTAATTAGAATTTATTTCAAAATATGTATGTATGCGGACTGTATTTTAGTTTTTCAAAATACTCTTTATCATACACATTTTTACTACCACCAAATATACTATTCTATTAGAATTCCATTCTTATTCCTTTACCGTTTTTATCAACACCATTTGGCAAATACTAAACACAAAATCCTTAACCATTTTTAAACATGGACATCAATCTATCAAGTCCTAATCAAGTAAGAAATGAATTACATAGAGCTCTAGGGCTGACGTCAGACGATAGTTGATGGATGATGAAAACCATTTGGAGGACATTGATTCTGACAGGGCCCATAAAGATGGAGAAAATGATGAAGATGATGATGATGATGATGATGATGATGATTTTGACGTTGAAGTTGTAGAAGTGTTAGAAAATGGAGAGGACAGGGAAATGGGTGATGAGATATCTGAAGATGATCTAGCAATAGGGCCACTTCCTGGAATGAGGTTTAAAGGTATTGAATATATGTTTGACTTTTACAAAGCGCATGTAAGATTATTAGGGTTTTTTATTGTCAAAAGAACGTGCAACAAAAAAGGGGGTGATAGGGTAAGTTATGTGCAATATGGTTGTGATAGTTCTAGGAAACCAAAACATAAGAAATCTGGCAAAAGAATAAATTGTATGGCTAGAATCAATCGAATTTTGGAAAAAGATGGATCATGTCGTGTTTCTAAAGTTATTAGAACTCATAATCATAAATTGGAACCATCACTATCAAGGTTTATGGCCGGTCACAGGAAGGTTAGTAGTTCTCTCAAGAGAGGGTTTAAAGCCAATGATCTAGCTGGCGTAAGACCATCCAAGAACATAAGAATAGCTGAAGTGCTTGCTGGTGGGCCGGAGAATTTGGGTTGCACACCTAAGGACTGTAGAAATTATATTATGAATAGTAGGAAGTTTGAATTGCAAGAAGGGGATGCACAAGCATTACTAAGGTTCTTTACTGATATGCAACAAAAAGATAGGGAGTTTTTCTACACAATTGATATTGATAATATAGGTAGGATTCGTAACGTCGTATGGGTGCATTCTCACTCAAAGGTGGCATATGATATGTTCCATGACGTAATATGCTTAGATACAACATACCTAGTGAATCGGTATAATATGTCATTCGCTTCGTTTGTTGGTGTCAATCAGCATAGAAAATCCATACTTTTGGGTTGTGCTCTCCTGTCTAATGAGGATATTGGAAGTTAATTGTTGGTGATCTCTACATGGCTTAGGGTCATGGGTGATGTTTGTCCAAATGCTATCTTGACTGACCAGTATGAAAGCATTAAGGCAGCTTTATATGAATTGATGCCTAGTACGGTACAAAGATATTGTGTATGGTATATATTCTCTAAGTTGCCTGTGAGGTTAAACGGGGTTAGTGATTCAAAAAGAGCAAAGTCAGAATTTAAGGCCATGGTGCTTGAAAGCATTACTACAGTTGAGTTTGAGAATAGATGGGATGAATACATTGCAAAATTCAACTGGAATGGAAGAGAGTGATTTCTTAAACTTCATTTAGAAAGGTAAAAATGGGTTCATGCATACCTAGATGATCATTTTTGGGCAGGGATGTTGTCTACTCAAAGAAGTGAAGGAATGCATGCTTACTTTGATGGGTGTCACCCGTCAAAGCACTCTTAAGCAACTTGTTCATCAATATGAGTTAGTTATAAGAGATAAGTATGAGAAAGAGATGGAAGCAGAATATAGGTCAAATTGTTTTGAATTGAAATGTTTGTCTGAGTTCCCGTGGGAGACTAGCTTGCTATACTCCCAAAATATTTGAATTTTTCCAAAAGCAAATTCAGAAGCACATGCATTGTGAAATGAGCCCCCTTGAGGATGATGAAGCAGAACTTGGCGTGGAGAAATACAGTATAACTGATTATCTAAAGAGAAGTTTTACCCATAGAGATCCATTTTTCTTCACTGTTAGGTACACGGCTGTTGGTGAATATCTTAGTTGCTCCTGCAAATGGTTTGAAAGTAGAGGATATCTATGTTGCCATATACTCAAGGTTTTGTCTCACAAAAGAATTGAAACTATTGACCAAAGGTATATTTTGGATAGGTGGAGAAAAGATGTTGTTCGTCCACACTTGAAGCAATTCTTTTTAGGAGGTTATCCCAATATGACTTACGAGTACATGATGTACAAGGATCTGCTAAAGCATTTTGAGCGGAATTGTGATATGGTATTGGATAGTGAGGTGAAGAGGAAATATATGATGATCAAAATTGAGCATGATCTTTCAAATTGGAATGATGAAATTATCGAGCAATTGGTCCCATTGGAAGAGTTGAATGAGGTTGATTTTTACGTTGACCCTGTAAGTGTGGGTGAGGGTGATGCAACTATTTTACGTAACCCTCAATACACTCGTTCACGGGGACGTTCACGGTTGAACCGGTATAGAGGACGACTTGACACATATTTTAGAAATTCACAAAGTGGTGGTAGAGGAGGTGGGAGTAGCAGAGGTGGTGGTAGGGGTAGTAGGGTTGGTGGTAGAGGTAGTAGAGGTGGGGGTAGAGGTGGTGGTAGGGCTTGTGGTAGGGCAGGTAGTAGAGGCAGTCAAGGCATTAACGTGCAAGATGAAGGAACTGAGGTAAGATTTACTTGCATAATCACTTTAGTTCATTGAATATTTGTTTTAACTATGGCATATTTTACACTAATTAATTTTTTTTCATGTTGCAGCAAGGTGGTGCTCCAACATCACCACTTGGTAGCTTGCCCGATCTAAATGATGACATTGAAGACTTGACAGTTTAATTAGATATGATATAAGTTTGAGCCTTTTTTTAGTTGGTTTTGACATACAATCCTTCTTAATTTATTTACATTCTTTTTGTAATGAAACTTAATGAAAATCGACTTATGTAAGTTTCATTCATAGAAAATAAATTTTTTCATGATAATGATATTTTTTCAACTATTGTTAGCAGTGATTTTATGTGCAACTTAAATAGTATGAATTGATGTATTCAATGTTAGGGTTACTTAACTTAAATCCTACTTCAAAGCTTGTATGCAAAAAGAAATATTAGGGTTACTTAAAGACTACTTCTTCAAAGCTTGTATGCAAAAAAATAGACCTAAATTGTGCCTAACTAGACTCGAACCCTATACCCCAACCTCCTAATTTGTGACTTATGACCATTACACTTTATTATATTTTATAACAACCTATACAACTAACCAATACTTGTATGCAAAAAAATAGACCTAAATTGTGCCTAACTAGACTCGAACCCTATACCCCAACCTCCTAATATGTGACTTATGACCAATTTACTGGAATAGCATCATCTGCAATTCCACACACTTTATTATATTTTATAACAAACTATACAGCTAACCAAAACCCTAACCATCACCTTCTTCACCTTTCCTTATTTAAAGAGACACAAAAGTTCTACTTCATTTGTAAGAAAAGTGAAAATTTCATACTAACTTTTAACCCACAAAAAATGGAGGCTGATGCAACCAATCTTAAGTACTTTGGACCCGGAACCTTTATAAACACTGTTGGAATGAAGACCTTTCTTGCGAACTTAACCAAATCATATGTAACTACGGATGATTTCGTAATTTTTTTTGCTTATATCCATAGCTTCTAATATTTTATTTTTTTGATTTTTTTCATGTTAATAGATTTTTCCAAAATATGTACTCCCTTTTTTGCCTAATGAATCAGTTCCTACTCGTGTGCTATGTGGTAATGATGAACATGATATGCGCTTGGTTATAAATAAAGGGAAGAAAAGGCTAGGGAATGGTTGGTTAGAATTCATAAATGCCAACAATTTGAGAGTTGGTAAGGCACTTCATTTTAGTATTGTGGATGGTTTAGATGATGGTAAATTTGTTTGTCGAGTTCACATTATGGGACAGCCTCGTGATCCTGGTGCTGATTTTGTCAATGAATTATCAAGTTCATCAAGTTCTAGTGATGGTACAGATTTTAGGGTGATGCTGGACTATGATGGTGAAGGAACAAGTGCAGATCCTCTTCAAATTGATTGAAAGTTAAATGTTAGGGTTACTTGGTCTATGGTTTTTGGTCACATGTATTATCAAGACTTTTGTTGTTGTTTATGTTAAGTTCTTATGTTAAGACAATGGTCAATTTTTGTATTTTTGTCTAGGGTTTGTTTGGTTGAACTGTTGCTAAGATGTGTAAGTTATGTTTCTTTTTTATTTTATCAAGTTTTTGTTATCTTAAGACTCTATGTTTATATCCAGATTTGTAGTTGTTAAATTATTACTAATATTTAGTCTATATTTTTTTGTCTCATTTGAAAGACGAATAAAATGTCAATTGGTATCAATTGGGATTAAATAACTTGTCAAATAAATTGTAATAAGTCATAAAAGATCACACATAGATAAATATTTTCCATAGCATTTGATTTTGATTTATGAAGAAACTAGACTTCATACATTATCTTGCTTACATAGCACCTACTGAACCAAAAAAAAAACCTAAAAAAACTTCCCTACACCACTTGAGCTTGGGGCTTCAATAACAAGTTTGGTAGATTGACACTTGCTCTCAATCCTACTTGCAACAGCTTCCATACGAGCCATCATCTCATCCTGACTACGTTTAACTTGATCCACAAGGCGATTAAGATTGCAATTTCACCACACAGTTTTTGCACCTGAAAATTAACATTGTTCATTGTCCTGTTTACAGGACAAAACTTGTTGATCTACACGGCGACTGAGATTGGAAATTTCAGAACAAAGTTCTAGCATATGAATGATAACATTGTTCAATGCCCAGTTGATATTCATAATATGTTGTGAAGTAACAACAGGAAAAGGATAATTGATGTTCATCCTGCAAAAAAAGTAACACTAGGGCTGTAAATAAGGGAATAATAAGAATTATTGCAAAGTTGAAATTGTGATCTTTTAACTGACATTGGATCGAGCATATATTCTCCCCCATGTGAGATTACGTACCCGTTCAGTCTTGTAGAGTTGGTATAGATATGATTATACATTGACAGAAAAAAGTGATCTTCAAAGATATGATATGGGATAATGATTACACTTTGATATGTGTTAGGGTTTTTAATAGGAAGAGTATTGGGTAATGGAAAGGCAACAAATCAAGTGATGCATGCATTGCAAGAACCCATGCACGCCAAATCAATTGAATCGGTGGCTTGTATTGGGATTGTAATTGTTGTGTGTCTTTTGATATGTCCAATGTACACACATTCACATAACAATCAATACACACATTCACTTAACAATCAATGCACAGAAACATTTTAATCCTAATCGATTAGGGTTTTAAGTGATCGGTCCAAATCTCTTTCAAATTGCATCATCTTGGATGTATCTTAGTGAAATCAATATGTAGTTATGATATGACGGTGTTATTACTTGCTTACATCAAATAACAACTATGATTTATGAGGTAATTAATTCACGTAATCCTACTTACACCTTATTGCATCGAATTGGAGACGTTTAAATAAGATTTTTCATACAAATAATTAGTTTAATTTAAAATTTGAGAAATTGTCATATTTTATGTATAAAATATGCATTTATAATCTGTCTTTATGTACATTATGAAATTTTCATAAAATGAGGTCTCTTGATCTTAGAACAATTTTTTTCGAAATTTAGTGGTTCAATCTGCCTTTAATTTTCTCCTTCATATATTTTTTTAAGAAAATGTGTTTTTTGAATGTCAATGGTGGTAAACAACAACAACAGAAATTAATAACAAACATTCTTAGAACATAATAATCCATCCATATATTAATTCATTGTCAAAACTCAGCTAACATAAACAACCATCCAAAACATAATAAAGCATAATAAAAAAATCCTCAAAAACAACAATCCCCTACTAATACATAACCCACACTTCGCAAACAAGAACGTAACATGAGTTATGGGGAATTGAGGAATTAAAACATACAACTAAAATAGAAACTGGGTGACGTTGGAGCAGAAACATAATCATAGGGATGAAGGCCGTGACCACTAACAGCAGCCTCTGATAACTTCTCAATCCTGTCAAGCATTTTCATAATTTTGGCCTGGTTACTCTCAAGAACCTTCACAAGGTCTTCAATGTCCTCAAGTTTGCACTGCATGTCGATATCACGCTCACGAACACACTTATCCATACAGAATATATTGTCATACTTGCTAGTTGCTTTCCCCTCGTTGCTTTTTTCATTCCACCCATTGCTTTTTTCACCTTCCATGACTGCAAAAGAAAATCAGAGTTAATTTACACTAACATCATCCAAAAATTAAAAGAAAAACACTCATAAAATATAAGAGATTTAAAAATAAATATATCAAACCGTACTTCTCTTGGCAAATGGATTTTTTCTCAAGAAATGAAGGGACACTTTAGAGATGGTTTTAGTTGTAATGCCTTTGAGAAGTACTGATTAGCTTCTTAAATAGAGGTTGTCACACCCATTCAAGAGGGTGTGCGTTGTTTAAAATAGATACTCAACAGGTGCGTTGTTTAATTATTTCACACTTAATGACGTAAAATTGTAAACATAAATATTAATAAATCTGTTTGTTTAAATAATGACCCCTAATTGCATAGTTTGGATTGACATTTCAGTGTAATATGACACCTACTCCACTTAATTAATAAAATATTTAAAATATTTTATGACATTACTAATTGGACATGAACAATGTTAGCTATGATTACTCACTTTAATTATCACAATATTACAAATTTATGTGATCGCATTTATACAATAGCATGATGAACACTACGACATGTTACATGTGACTTTAAATCACCACAAGGACCAATGTGGGAGGTGTAAAGGGTGTCATTAGCTATGATCAATCACTAAATTGCATCATGAAGTCACAAGGATGGAAATTTTGTGTTCGCTTGTGTACAATAACATGATTAACACTACGACATTATGCCGGTGACCTTAACTCACCACAAAGACCAATATTGGAAGTGTAAGGGTGTCAATAACTATGATCAATCACTACAATTGCCTCATGAAGGGACAAGGATGGAAATTATAAGTGATCACTTGTACATAATAGCATCACGCACAATACGACATATTACCGGCGATTGCTAATAATGATTGATCACTAGCATCAATTGCAATATGTAGGAACAAGAAATGTGTTATAATTGATACATTGTATTACTAATATAAGTATGAATATTACGAAATTATATTATTAAATCTTAGAGTGTAAGGTTTACGGTTTAGGGTTTAGGGTTTGGGTCTAGGGTTAGGGTTAGGGTTAGGGTTTTTTTTTTTTTAATCAAGAGTCAACTAGGCATTGCACCTAGTGACCATTTTTATTAATAATCAAAAATAAATACAAGGTCTTACAATGTGTGCACATAAGAAGTGCAAAAAATAAGTGTACCCTACTTCTCCCTAAACAAGCATCAATCTTACGTGTTGTCCTCACTCTCTTGGGTTGAATGCCATTGGGAATTAATACCACCAAGTAGAATGAAAATAACTCATAATCTTGATGCCAATAAACCTGAGAAGTAGGATCTAAACAACTATCAAAACAAGGAGTACAAACTAGATAAAATGTAACATATTGACTAACTAGTCTTGATCTTCCTTGTTGCTTGCAGGATATATATATCTCCAGGAGGTGAAGCCCAAATAAAAGTAGTAGCATCCACCACATCAGGTGGTACTTGAGCCTGGCAAGTCGACTATAGTAGTGGATGATCAGTGTAACAAGCAGCTTACCAACTTGGCTCTCAACTGGGTGAAGATGCAACACCATAGCTTCTCCCAGATGAATGAAGCATTGTGAAGCTCCTTGAGCAATCAGCAGTGTACTCAGCAGCATGACAACTTGTTTGCCAAATAAGCGAGGATGCAGCATAGCACATCCCAATCCAAGAAACAAGTTAGACGTCATTATGTATGTAAAACAAGACAAGAACACAAACTGAATGAAATGCATTGTGATCTTTAGAACAATCCCAGCTTGTATAAATGTCAAAGAATTCATTGTAATCCAGCTTTCATCTCTCAGTGTTGTTCCAACACATTTGCACTGGATGAGTCGACTAAGGCAGTGAAGCACCAGTGCTCCACTAGCATAACACATGTAGAGCACCGGTGCTCCACCAGTGTCCCTCAGCATTTTTCTAGTGAGTATAGCAACAATGTAGTCCCAAGCATGTATAGATGTCTCCATCTTGTACCTGCAAACAAAGAAGCTAATGTTAGTGAAAAAAGCCTCTATGATCTCCACTATAGAGTCTTGACCATAGGGGGCTATGTCCAAACACCAAACAGCTCCTTCTAGACCCTCTCCTCCTCTGAATGTCATCACTATAAGCCTCTCCATCTCTTAGCTCTAAACTCCACACAATGATGCTTATCATAATTGACAATAAACTTGGCTTTAGAGGGCAGTTCAACAAAGGAAGTGAATCTAACAGTAGGCATCTCATAAGCAAGATTGGCAAGACAATCAGCTAACTTGTTACCCTCTCTCAATGTATGTAGGAACTGGAAGCTCCCTAGCTGCTTTAACTTCAAAATATCATCCACAATAGAGGCAATAGACCACATAGGTTGTCAGGCCCCTTCAATCACCTGCTTGACAACTAGGGAGTCAGTTTCAATCACAACCTCCCCTAAGTCATTCTCCACACTTACTTCATAGCATCCCTAATAGTCGTTGCCTCAGCATACATATTGTTATTCTCCCCAATCAGCTTAGCAAAGGCATATAGGACATCACCCTCAACATTTCTCACACAGAATGCCATAGAACTAGGACCAGGGTTGCCCCTAGAAGCACCATCAGTATTCACCTTTAAGATTCCAGCCTTTGGCATATGCCACCCCACTTTAATGTACTTGAATCTAGGCAAATAAGTCTCTAGAGCATTGAAAATATCAGGCCATGACTGTCTCACTATAGGCAAAAAAGGAAACCTCAGTTTCACAAAGTAAAAGAGGTTGCTAGTAACTTCATAAAGCAGCCTAGAGTAGGAAACAGTTTTATCATGTTTTAAAGCATTCCTTCTCTTCCAAAGTGACCAAACAATAAAGGAAGGAACAGTGTGATAAACATCCTTTATCCAGGGTTTAGGTCATTGCCTCCACCATTTAAAAATAGACCTGATGAAGATTGCACCCATTCACCTGAACACCTGCAGCTTGAGCAAAGTACTTCCACACATTGTTGGCTACTTGACTTGTTCTGAAAAGATGTTCTCTAGTCTCAATATTAGGGTTGGTGCAGCACCAATACCTGGATGGAAACTGATATCCCATTCTCTTCAATGCATCATCAATTGGTAGCTTATACTTCCACAGCCTCCACATCATAAATGACACCTTCAGTGGCATCCCTTTCACCCACATAAACTTGGAGATAGGAACCTTGTGTTGCTTCACTCTCATGTAGTTCCATGCACTACTAACTGAGAATTTGCCATTTGATGTCAAGCCCCACCAGGCCTTATCTCTTCTCTGATCAGTCCCAAGCAAGTGCACATTCTGAAGAATGTGTTTAACAATGTCTTCAGGCAATAGAAGATTCAAAAGCTCTACATTCCAGGTTCCCTCCTCAATCACCTCTCTGACAGTGTTGTACCAAAGCTCACAGTTAAATGTATAGGGTACAATGAAGTACAATGGTCCAAGCCCTGACCAATTGTCATACCAAAGATGAGCTGAGCCTTGTCTAATCTGCCAATGAATCTCATGGTCAATAGCCTCCCTAGCTTGTATCATTTTCTTCCAGACATAAGAACCTTGCTTGAATGGCACAATGACCTTATGCAGCTTCTTGCAGTACTTGTTGGACATATAGGTAACCCACAAAGAGTCTCCAGTTCTAAAGTTCCACCAAAGCTTAGCAAACAATGCACTTGAAACATCAAACAATGATCTGAATCCCATGCCTCCTTCCTCTACTGGCAGGCAAAGATTCTTCCAAGAAGACTAATGTCTACTAGATCCTCCTTGTGAGTTTCCCCAAAAAAACTCAGCAAAGAGTTTATGCAGCTGGTTGAGCACACTATCTATAGGATTAACTGCAGAAAGGAGATGTATTGGCATACTTTGTAACACATGCTTGATCAGGATAGCTCTTCCTCCAAATGAGAGCATTTTTGCACTCCAACCATGAATCCTAGAAGTTACTTTCCCTACCAGCTCCTCATAATAGATCTTCTTCCTCCTACCATAGAAGATAGGACAGCCTAGGTATGTATAAGGAAAATCCTTCCTCTGAATGCCAGTAATCACTTCTACCTTTTGTATCTCCTCTTCACCCACTGAAGCATGCAGGTAAACAGCACTCTTGTCCTTGTTAATCTTCTGACCTGACACTGCTTCATATGCTTGTAGAACACCAGTGATCAAGTGCAAGGAATCCTCATGAGCTGAGGTAAATAGGATAGTATCATCAGCATAGGCCAGATGATTGAGATGAGGGCTCCACTTAGGCATTGCATAGGGCCTATAGAAGCTGCGAGTGTTGAGAGAATTCAAGGTCCTGGAAAGAACCTCAGCAGTGAGAATGAACAAGGTAGGTGACAAAGGGTCACCTTGCTTTAGACCTCTTCCTGAATGGAAAAACCCATAGCTTTGGCCATTGAACAAGATTGAATACCAGTTTGATGAGACAAACTGAAAGATGACATCAATGAACTCATGACAAAACCCCATCTTCCTCAGCACCATTGTCAAAAAAGGCCAGGACACCCTATCATAGGCCTTCATCATGTCCAGTTTTATCATAACATTTGCATCTTCTCCTCTTTCATTGATATCATGTATGATTTCCTGAGCAAGCAAGACATTCTCTACTATGCTTCTCCCTTTCACAAAGCCTCATTATGTGAGATGAGTGTAGGTAGAACCTCAACCAATCTATTATGTACCACCCTGGAAAGGACCTTGTTAACGAAATTGCTTAAACTTATAGGTCTGAGATCAGAAAAGGTTGCAACTGAAGGCTTCTTAGGAATCAGAACCAAATTGGTGTGTGTGACATATCTAGGGATATGTCTTCCACTAAACAAATCCTGCACCACCCTAACAATATCATGCTTGATGATATCCCAAGCAACATGAAAGAACCTGCCAGTATAGCCATCAGGGCCACTAGCACTATCTCCATTAAGCCCAAACACTGCTTGTTTGACCTCCTCCTCCCAAGGCACTTTTGTGAATGCCTCATTCTGTTCATCACTGATCATAGAGGGGACATTCATCAAAAGGTCATAGTTGTTAGATACCTCCTCAGTAGCAAATTGTTTCTGAAAGAACCACAATGCTTCATTGGCCATTGCTTCTTGAGAATTAATCCAGTTGCCATCTCTATTTTGAATTCTGCTCACATGTAACTTCTTTCTTCTTCCATTGACATGAAAGTGGAAGAATTTAGAGTTCACATCACCTTCCTTGAACCATTGCATACCAGCCTTTTGTTTCCAAAATTCAGCTTCAATAGCAAGGTATCTCTTCAGCTCAGCTTCAGCTTTCTTCAAAGCTTCTCTATTCTCAGGTGTTGGTGCTAGTTCCAGCTGATATTCATGTGCCAAAATAATGTCCTCCATGGTGGATACCTGCTGAAAGATATTACCATATGTAGTCTTGCTCCAAGCAGTCAACTTCTTCTTCAATGTTTTCAGTTTTGTGTTCAAAGAGTATAATGGATCTCCTGCAGCTTCAGTGTCCCAATGCTCTCTTACCAACTCAAGAAATGAATCATGTGTAGTCCAGAAATTGAGAAATTTAAAGGGCTTGATAGTAGGAGTATCATCCTGAGAGAAGTTGATCATCAAAGGGGAGTGATCTGAGCCCACTCTAGCAAGGTAGTCAATTTCAATCTTGGTACACATGTCAACAAAAATTGTTGATTGCCTAAGCATCTATCCAGTCTTTTTAGAATAAAGTCTTCCTCAGTCCTACCATTCCACCAAGTGAAGATACTTCCAGAGTTAAAGCCAAGGTCCATAAGCTGACAATTAGCAAGAGTAGAAGCAAATTCTTCATACTCAGGCATGAAAACTGGTAGTCCTCCATACTTCTCATTCTCCGAGAGGATGACATTGAAGTCCCCAGCAACCAACCAAGGCCTCTCATTGTCACTAGCAAAGTACTGCATTGCTTCCCAAAGAAAGAACCTATCACCAGCAGTTGTTTTGGCATACACAAATGTAATGACAATTTCTTCATCAAAGTGTTGGTTGTTGAAGGAAAGTGTAATCTGTTGTTCATCATTCATCACCTCTTGCACTTCATAATCAGCATTAACAAACACCCACCTTCCCATTGACATTGTGAAAGCACTGTTCCATCCCAAGTCTCAATTTATAACTATTAATAGTACTTATATCCTGGAATGGTTCCATCAATCCTATAACCTGAAAGTGTTTCCTTTGATGTAATGTGATAAGCCTATCAAAAGCTTCTTGAGTATTTACTAACCTTATGTTCCAGATGAGAAGCTTATCCATCTAATTCTGCTTGGTAGAGGTTGATCTCAAGGCTTTGATTTTATCAAGATCCTGGCTATAGTTCTTCTTGTTTCTCTTTTGTGCCTGCTTGGATTGATTTAAAAACTCTAAGGGTGCTGGAGGAATCAGTTGCTTCTGTGATCTAGCACTCTTTGGAGATAGATCAGCTTCCCTAGCTACTTGCTCAAAGTTATGAGCAGTGGAATCTTCATCAAGTTCTTGAAGTTCAAGCCTGCCTGGACTCAAAGGACCATCCATCAATTTTATGCCTTCCTGGGCATGTACATCCTTGACAATTGGTTGCAATGGCATGTTTGCAATGAGATCATCTTCATCATCATCAGAAGTGGCATTTGAAGGAATTAAGGACGAGCCCTGAGCAATATCCTCACCCAAAACTTGACTAGGAATAGTAGATGCAGTCGTGTTTAAATTGCAATTTAGTCGAGTGTTCTCTCCCACATCGACTGGTGGAAGTGAAGGCGCCTGGGGTATAAAAGCAACTTCCTTCCCAATACCAGATTTAACCAACCCTAGGGCTTTTTGCATTAACTCCCAAGCTTTAGAATTAATTCCCCTCGGCTCATTTAAAGCAGATTCATTAAACATGCTGAGTTTACCAGCCAAATCAACCTCGTGAACTGAATTTTCAGTTGGTGGGATCGCAATCAATGCACGATCTTTGTCTGAACCCTCAGCTCTATTCAAACCTCCCAGCTCGTGATCACCATCAACCCTAGCATCCTGAGCTGCTTCACACGAATCCTTCTCCTTCAAAATTTTTTTTAAAAACATCTTCTACCCACTGACGAGTACTTATTGCTCCATTATCAATTCTTGCACTAATCATATGATCCTTAGGAATTGCACTCCTCTTTGGAGTAGAATTTGTATCCTTTTTTTCAACTTGTTCAGGATTACCAATCTTCCTAGCTGAGTGTAAATCATTCTCCTCTCCTGATTGAACCTCAATAACATCATCATCCTCAGCCTCTAACACTGCAAACGAATTGTTAACTTGAACATTGTCACCCTTAGCATTGTCAGCCTCTTTACTTTGATTCTTTTTATTCTCAACTCTAACCCAAGCATTAGGGTTTCTATTAGGATTCACAATCTTCCTAGTCTTACTTTGTCGAGCATCTTGCGCTGCATTCCTTTTGTTGACCTCCTCGACCATAGCTGGTTCTTCCTTATCATTTAAATTGCCCACAAGCTTGCCACTTTTAAGCACCTTAATAGGCTGCTTCTTCTCATTAGTCTCACCCTTTTCAATAGCCTTACCATCAAGCTCCGGATGTAAAACAAAACATTGTTCTTCATCATGTCCTTGCAGCTTGCAATGATTGCAATACTTAGGCAAGTAATCATATTGAACCTTGATCCATTTGTACTTAATATCACCAGTGGTAGAGTTCTTGATCCCAATCCTTACTCTTTGGGGCCTTGAAGATAGTAGATCAACTTCTACCTTAACCTTAGCACAACTTGGCCTAGTTCTAGCCTTTGTAGCAACATCCAATTGCAATGGCTTACCAATTGCACTAGCCAATGCAAACACAGCCTCTTTAACAAAGAAAACTGGTGGCAAACCTGGAAAAGAGATCCAAGCTATTGCCACTAAAGTCTCTTCCCTAGGATCAAACCAAACATCATACTTCAAAGCACGCATTTGATGGTATACATTTGCAAACTTAAGGTAATATGCAGGTCTGGACAAGAGGTGAACATAGTCCTCCAATAGTGAAACCCTAATCAGAAAATGCCTAAGATCTAAGAAGCCTATGGAACACTCTCCTTTCAACTCACATTGCAATGGCAATTGCTTTTTAAGCTCGTGAAAGGCAGGCATCCCATATGAAAATTTGCCCACGACTGCGTATTGTAATTCTTCATGAATTACCATGTTATTAACTTCCTTGTCATCCCAAATAAAAGAAGGTTCTCCATGGTGAAGTTCCATACTAGGAGCAGGGATTGAAGGCATCACAAAAGGTCGAAGGTTGCAATGTAGATGCATACGATAATGGTGGTGTGATGGTATTGGTAGGTGATATTATGGTGGTAGGAGGTTGTGGAGGGTTAGTATGAGGCTGGACAACCCCAGTGGGGGGCTGTCCAGTGGCCAGAGTGGCCATGGGAGATGGACGTGAAGGTGTCGCCTAAAATCGCCTAGTCTAAAGAGAAAACTAGGCGCGGTTTCTGCTTTAGGGGGTTAGGGTTAGGGTTTCTATAAGCAGATTTTTTTTAAAAAAAATAATTAAAATTATTTGAGTCTATCCAAAATCGAACCCTAAACCACCACATCAGGTCAGTACAGTAAACACCACTAAGCTGGATTAGCATGTTCTGCCATACAACTAAATTTTAATTGCTTTCTTTAATTAATGTTGTGGTTGGTCTCAATAGGTGTATAATTAAATTAAGGCTCACTAAACGACATGAAATTACAACCATAGACATTAATGACACTTCTTCTTTCAATAATGACCCTAATTGCATATTTTTGACTGAAATTATTGTGTCATTTAATTAATGAATCTATAGAAATTACATTTAATAAAATAATTCGAATATTTTAATTTAATATTAAGTAATCATGGAAAATTATTATATTATATTTTAATTTAATATTAAGTAATCATGTTATTAGCTATAATCACTCACTTCAATTGCATCATGAAAGCACAAGAACACAATTATAACTGATGACATGTATACAATAGCATCATAAACACTACGACATGTTCCCGGTGTCGTTAACTCACCACAAGGACCAATGTGGTAGGAATAAGAAATGTGTCATAACATATGATCACTCACTTCAAGCATCATGAAGGCACAAGAACACAATTACAATTGATGATATGTATACGATAGCATCATAAACACTACGACATGTTCCCGATGTCGTTAACTCACCTCAAGGACCAATGTGGAAGATGTAATAGTGTCATAACATATGTTCACTCATTTCAATTGCATCATGATGGCACAAGAACACAATTACAATTGATGACAGGTATACAATAGCATCATAAACCCTACGACATATTACCGGTGACCTTAAATCACCACATGGACCAATGTAGGACATTCAAGGGTGTCATCACCTATGATCACTCACTACAATTGCATTATGTAGGAAAAAGAACACATTTATATGTGATTATTTGTAGAGATTTATACCGGTAACCTTAAGGAGTCGTTTGGTTGGTGGAACTACATATCAAGAAAATTCCCATAAATAACCCCAACACCTCCTTGGTATAAGTTATAACAATATTTTAACAATAAAATCTATAGTAAAATTAATTAATATTACTAAACAAACGTGAGATAAAAATTCTCCTTATCAAACCAACCAAACGACCAGGGTTTAGGGTTAGGGTCTAGGGTTTAAGGTTTAGGGTTTAAAAAATAACACAAAATAAAAATTGAGCCTAACCAAACTCGAACACTAGACCCTTACCTCATTCAATACGCTCACAACCACTTTGGTGGCATATAATCATCTGCCATACGATTAACTTTTTATTTATTAATTATATTGTTGTAGCTTTTGTTTTAGGGGAATTCATGGAGGGAAAAATGTAGGCACATATTTTCAAAACTAAAATGTTGAATAAAATTCGTGGAGGGAAAATCAAATAAGAGGAGGGAATTATTGAAAGTTTAGTGATATTTGGACTCTTTAAATACTTGCACCATGCATTGTCACAAGCACAATTAAATAGTTAACACAAATCTAAACTAAATGGAATGTGGATGGATTGAAGAGGATTTCATAACATGGTTCGAGATGGAGATGCCCTATATATACATTACTCGTGACGCATTGGTACCTTTTTTTTTTAGCCTTACACTTTTTTAATTCTAATACAGGAATTTAACTACGGCAATAATATTACTCTTTCTTATGTTTGCGCAGTGCCTTCTAAAGAAAATCTATCACTATCTTCCTCCTACTATGGTTGAAACAACTATCTAATGTAAGGGGAAGAAATGGACTGCAACATTGTGCAGTGGTGTTCGGCAAAGACTCGTGAAGGGATGGAAAAAATTTGTCAGGGACAATTTCATTAAAAAATGACATGTTCTTATCTTTGAACTTGTTCAAGCTACACCAACGATTGTTATATTCAATGTTGAAGTGAGAGTTTGAGAAATTCTTCAATGTTGAACTTGTATTATTTAGTTTCAATTTTATCAATGGAACTAGTCATTATGTTTTGATTTTTAATACGTGACTATTTAATTTCATTGACATCTTATAGTATATGTTGCTACACATAACAAATGTTATTTGCAAACTCAATCAATCATAGGTTACTACACTTAACGATTCTTTTGAACATGACAGACAAGTGCAACCTCAAGCGATTTTCTAAGTCAATTAATTGTAGCTAGGCGTGTCCTACAGGGAAGTGCAATGGCTGCACAGAAGAGTAGAAAGGCTGCATAGAGAAGTGAAATAACTACATATAAAGCTTAAACAATTATGAGACCACATAGGGATTAATATACTATTTAATACGGCTAAAAAAAATAAACCCCTATAAATAGTTTCCAAACTCAAATTACGAATCCACTTCTAATCCTAATCAACTACCTTTTATAAGCATTACAATGGATAGGACTCCAAAGAAGAACGTTGTTGCAGAACCACTGCAAGGATCACCAGGTAGCCATAACATTTTGTATCAGGAGCTTAAGAATACACATAGGAAGCTGGAGAGTGAGGTTAATGAATTGCTAGGGAGGTTGGTTAAGGAGAGTCACATTGTTTACATCCAAAGTCTTTTATTGGAAGGCCCGGTCCCCTTAACCACTCTTTACACCATGCTTGATGACCTACCCATCCCAAGCACCGAAAGTGAGCCCAAGGAGAATTCTGTTATTGTTATCTCTAGCGACAGTGAATCTGTTAACAAGTCTTCTAAGTTTGTGCCTGATACACCAAAAATTGAGTAGTCCGTTATGAACTTGTCTATTGTGCATGTCATGCATATAGCACGGTATGATAGTGTAGGTGTTTTTATTGCCTTTGTTTATGGTATTCTGGTTTGGTTCCTCTATTGAAATGGTCGTGGTCTTTTGCAATTATGTAATGGAATATCATTCCATGAACTATCTATTAATGAATCTATTGTTTTGATAAAATTATTCTCCAATTCTTCTTTGCTTTTTACACGATTGATTACTAATGACTCCGTTCTTATAAATGTGAATAATTATTTCACTTTTAATTATTGATTCAAAACAGATTTTATGTGACAACAAATTCCAAACTAGCACTATAATGGACAATGTCTTAGATCATGGGTTAGATGATTAAAATGAGGGTGTGGTCACTCATTATTATTACAAGCTTTACTTGTATTATCACGTTTTTTTTTTCTCTAAGTGTATGGTATAATCCAACTGCAAAACTGAATCTAATTTTCAAACAACTTGAACATAATTTCATCTAACTAAATGAATCTAAAAGCGAATTTTAATATATGACACATTAGGCAACTGTAAGCTGATGGAAATAACTTTTATAATTGCTGCTTGACAATACTTCACAAGTAAAATGATATGCCTAATTGATCTAGAATTGAACTTTTCATTAACGACTAAGATTAAAATCAAAGCTTTCATTTCATGATTCGAAAAATATTTTTACAATCAACTTGATATCTTCATCCCTACAAACATTCCAGCTAAAAAAGCTGAAGAAATAGTACTAGATTGATTATCAACCTCAAACCCTTCTATACTTTCATCTACAAACGAGCTTGAACAATGATCTGTATGGCCAGTATTATCCTTTTGATACTCATATAAAGCTTTATTGGCTTCATCATAAGTGTTATAAGCCTGGAAGATGATACCCTTGAAACCTACTACCATTGGAGCACACTCAAGCCGAGATTTGTACAATCCGGGTCTCTTACCATGAAATACCACATACACCTTGGATTTGGACTTGTTCTTAGATTGATCATTCTTTTGGAAGTCGTTGAAAGCTAAAATGGCATCATCATAACACTTGAAAGATTTGAAGATGCTACCCTCGACTCCAATAACCATAGGGGCACACTCACACCAAGAGTTATATAACCCCGGCCTCTTACCGCGAAATACTACATAGATTTTTGATGATTTATTCATATTCACATTGACCATGGTTCAATTTATCTCCTTACTCCATTGTAGTGAAGATAGGAAGAAAGTAGATATGGAATAGGTTTAGGCGAGGCAGTGGACACTTAAAAGTGTATATATATTGCCCAAAGTGTAGTAGGGGTAGAAAATGACCAATCAAAAAAAAAAAGAGTTGGGTATATACATGATAATTATTGTACACAATTTAGTAGTAAATACATGAAAAATACACGAAAAATGGAGTATAATATACTAGTATTATGTATTCGTATGTATTGAGTATGTATTATTATGGTATACCTAACTTCATTAACTACATTGGAAATACACAAAGGCATGTGTAGATGTGAAATTGCTTTGAGAATTGTAATGGAGTTAATATTATGAGAGAGAATTAAACAAAATAATCAAAATTAACCTAAAATATGATGAGGGGTAGAAATAGAACAAATTTTACGCATTTATTAAAAATATGTGTGAAATTACTGAAATACCCCGATTTGGGACGTTTGGGCCACAAATGGTGTTGTCAATAATATTTATCGTTAGCTTTAATATGTATTTGGCCACTCAAATAAATTTTTCCCTCCAAAACCTTCCCTCCCAACAATCTAATAAATATAGCTTATTCCCAAGATCTTGAACCCTACAAAATATTCATGTGTGGGAGCTGAAAGGTTAATTTTACATAGTAATATGTACATAGTGCCTAATTATACTCTTTTTTTTAAATACACTTTATTTATTAGAATTTATTTCTTATACCATACACATTTACACACTTAATGACGTGAAATTATAAATATAAACAACAATAAGACCGTTTGTTTAAAATAATACCCCGGATTGCATATTTTGGCATGATATTATAGTGTAATTAAATTAATGACTTTATACAAATTACATTTAATAAAATATTTCAAATATTTTAAGACATAATTAGGCATGAACTTTTTAAAATACACTTTTTTATCCATATATGTATATATATATATATATATATATATATATATATATATATATATATACATACATACATAGTGCCTAATTATACTTTTTTTTTATTTTTTAAATACACTTTATTTATTAGAATATATTTCTTATACCATACACATTTGCACACTTAATGACGTGAAATTATAAACATAAACAATAATAAGCTTGTTTGTTTAAAATAATAACCCCTAATTGCATTTGGATTGATATTATAGTGTAATTAAATTAATGACTCAATACAAATTATATTTAATAAAATATTTCAAATATTTTATGACATAATTAATTAGACATGAACAAAATTATTTATGGGAGGTCTAAGGGTGTAATGACTATGATCACTCACTTTAATTGCATCATGTAGCCACAAGAATACAAATTTATGTGATCACATTTATACAATAGCATGATGTACACTACGACATTATACTGGTGAGCTTAACTCACCACAAGGACTAATGTGGCAGATCTAAGGGTGTCAGTAGCTATGATCAATCACTTCAATTACATCATGGAGTCACAAGAACACAATTATATGTGATCGCATGTATACAATAGCATGATGAACACTACGACATTATATCGGTGACCTTAACTCGCCACACTGACCAATGTGGGATATCTAAGGTGGTTATTACCTATAGTCACTCACTTCAATTGCATCATGTAGGCAAAAGAACAAAATTATATGCAATCACTTGTACACAATATCGTGATGTACAATACTCCTTCTGTCCCAATTTATGTGTCACATTTTCCTTTTTGGTCTGTCTAAAAAAGAATGTCACATTTCTTTATTTATCAACTATTTAATGCACTATCTCTATTTTACTCCTATTGGGTCCTACTTACTTTAGAAGCCACAAACAACTTTTTGATTACTACAATCTTCTCTCTCTTACTTTTTCAAGGGTAAATTTGAACATTTACAAAGTCAACTTCTATTTCTTAAACTCCGTGCCAAGTCAAACACCGTCACATAAATTGGGACAGAGGGAGTACGAAATTAGACTAGTGACCTTTAGGGCTTAGGGTTTAGAGGTTTATGAATTTGGGTTTAAAAGGCACATTAAAAAAACTTAAAAGTGTCTAACCAAACTCAAACCCTAAACCCACACCTCAAGTTATTACACTTAACACTACTTTGCTAGAGTAGAATCTTCTACCAAAACAACTAACTTTCGTTTTTTATTTAATGTTGTAGTTGGTCGTCAATAGGTGTGTAACGTAATTTAATGTAGGCCTACTTAACGACGTGAAATTATAAACATAAATATTAATGAGACTGTTAGTTCAAATGTTGACCCTAATTGCATATTTTAGACTGGTATTATTGTGTCATTTAATTAATGACTCTATACAAATTACATTTAATAAAATATTATCAAATATTTTAATGTTCTATTAAATAATCAAGAACAACATTATATGTGGGAGATCTAAGAGTGTCATTAGCTATGGTCACTCACTTCAATTGCATCATGTAGGCACAAGAACACAATTATAAGTGCTCACTTGTATACAATATCATGATGTACAAGTACAATATTATACCGGTGACCTTAACTCACCATATGAACCAATGTGGGATATCCAATAGTGTTATCACATGTGATCACTCACTTCAATTGCATCATGAAGGCACAAGAACACAATTATAAGTGCTCACTTGTATACTATAGCATGATGTACAAGTACGATATTATACCGGTGACCTTAACTCACCACATGGAGCAATGTGGGATATCTAACGGTGTTATTACATATGATCACTCGCTTCAACTGCATTATGAAGGCACAAAAACATAATTTTAAGTGCTCACTTGTATACAGTAGCATGATGTACAAGTACGATATTATACCGGTGACCTTAGCTTACCACACTGACCAATGTGGGATATCTAATGGTGTCATTACCAGTGATCACTCACTTCAATTGCATCATATAGGCAAAAAATACAATTATATGTGATCATTTGTAGACATTTATACCAGTAATCTTAAGGGGTCGTTTGGTTAGCGGGACTAAATATCAAGAAAATCCCATAAATAATCTCACCACCTCCATGGTATAAGTAATAAAAATGATTTAACAACAAAATATATCCCGAATTAATTAATACTACTAATCAAATGGTGGATAACTATTATCCTTATCAAACCAACCAAACGACCCCTAAGGGTTACTAGTTAATGGTTTAGGGTTTTTTTTTTTCAAAAATTAGCTCACCCATGGTGTGTGGCTGTGGGTTTGGAGTTTAGGGTTAGGGATTATGATTTTAAAAAGCACATAATAAAAAAAAAAAAATAGAGCATAACCAAACTCGAACCCTAAAGCACCACCTCATCTTAATACGCCCATAACCACTTTGCTGGAATAGCATCATCAGCCATATGACTAATTTTTTATTTTTTTATTTAGTGTTGTAGCTTATTATATTTAGGGGGAATTCAAGGAGGGAAAAATGTAGGCACAAAATTTTAAACTAAATGTCTAATAAAATTCTTGGAGGAAAACTAAAGTGGAGGAAATTATTAGGTGCGGCAGTCAATAGCTAAAGGTGTATATATATTGCTCAAAGTATTAGGGTTATCAAAATGACTAATGAAAAATAATAATTGGGTATATAAATGATAAGTTTAGTATAGTATGTTGTAGTATATACACGATAATTGCAGTATAGTTTATGTATTTTGTATATATTTCATGTGTATTTTATGGTATACCTATCATCATTAATTACTTTATGAGAAATAATAAAAAGCATGTGTAGATGTGAAAGTGCTTTTTTGAGAATTGACATGGAATTAATATTATGAGAGAGAGCTAAACAAACTATTCAAAATTAACCTAAAATCTGTTGAGGGGTAGAAATGGAAGAAAATTAACGAATTAATTAAAATGAGCCTGAAATTACTATAATGACCCATTTGAGACGTTTGGGCCACAATTAGTGTGACCAATTATATTTATCATTAAAAAAAATATGGCAAATCGCCGTAAAATGCTAAAAACATCCAATATTATATTACCAAGGCATTTTAGGCACTCGTTCTCGTTGACATACATATTACCTCTACCAACTCACGGTTATGCAAGACAGAACCATACCATTGCTAGCCACATGATGCCTTGCAAGTAAGCCAGCCCACAGTGATTCCAGCAACTCCTCGTCCATAGCATTCTTATGTGACAACCAAGCAACTCACTTAATCGTTCAGATTATTCTCCAGAATTAAGCTGAATCCCAGCAGGCACAGCTCAAGAATTTATGTTATGACAGACAGAATTTTCTGTTATTCATTTTTGAGTTTTAGCACTTCTATGATAATTTTAATCCACTTTAAGTGTAATTATATTATTAACAGATGTTTAAAAGTATATTCATGAGGCTTAAGCCCCCTACATCGGAGCTTGCACCTGTGCTTCTTAAAAACGTGGTCAGTATCGCACTTATCTCGTACAAAATATTGGTCATTTTTACACACACTCGTAGTTTTATGATCGCAAACAAGATATGTTAGCAATAAATTAACCATTTACTCAGACTTTGAGAGTAACGCAAAATAAACAAAAGAATGCACTTTACAAGTAACTTCCTACATATACATCATTAACGTGATTTAAGAACAGCTCCTTCCACAATTTTCCAACCAGAATTTGCCCAGGACATGTCATACCTAGTTGTATAGGTAGTACTGTATGAGTCATTGTTCTCTGGATGGGCTACATCAGTTAAACTTGCTGATTCCTCAAGAGTAGCTTCCACCATAGCACGTCGGCCATCAGCTGACACAGTAACACTGTCAATGATGAGGTTTAGAAGCTTGTAGTCCCAAAACCAACCATGCTGGGCTATCTCTGTCGCACGGTCTGTCCAAATCTTCAGCATCTGACCATCCAAAACCTGGCATTTTTTTAACAATATTGTCAGGCAACTGCACAGAAGACACCAGAAATTGCAAAGGAGGAGATAACTGCATATTTACAAAAGCTAAGTAGCTCCTCATGGAGACACTTAAATAATCACTTGACTACTACAAATATTTCACTTGATAGCAAAACAACTCAAAGCTAAGCTCTACAAGCATTCATATATTTGTGAAAAAGATAATCTGATAACATTCTATACAACTTGAAATAGATCAACCAACAAACTATCCAACCCATTGCTTCGAATATATCCATGTTCCACATTCTTAGTATCTCATTACTTGATATTCATACGAATTAAAGAGATGAGGCACCATCAGTCACTAACTTTGAACACTATTTTTTGAGGTTAGGAGTAAGGACCATGGATCATTGATACCCAATTTATAGACTAAGGAAATCTACAAGAGAAGATTCTCTAGCCAGCTTACAGCCAAGTGGAGCAGAAAGCGATACATTCAGATGCCTACTACTTAGATGCAAGCCAAACTAGAAGGCCTCTTTTCTCAATTTCTTCTAACATTTGTATCAATAGAGACTCATATAGTTCTTTTTCTATTTTAAGGAAAGTAATTTTAAATGGCGACTCATATTATTCTTTTAACACTAATAGATATTACTTCCTATTAGAACTTTTAAAGATCAATTCAGCCCTTTTAACACAAACATTTTATGAGACACCGCAATACTAGATATTGACATTAATGCTGTATTTGTTTTCTAAGTACTTTGATCTTCCAAAGGTTTTTCTTACTCTTTATTTTGAATGGCTTTTTACATGTTCAGTGTGGTTGTTCATAAGTATAATTCAGCGTAGGACTTTGGCCTATGAGTAATACGAATATCACTGAACGTATGTCCCTATTCATGGTATCCCCTCATATGTAGGCTTAGCCATCTCTCATGTGGTGCTATAGACAGTGCGGGATACTGTGGTAGTGACTACTTGTATAAACAACATCAATATCAACATCATGCTGAGAGTGGCTACTGTCAGGAGAGTCTCTAGGCTATCAGGTTCATTATCCTTACGTCTTACTAGTAAAAGTAAAACATAATCAACATAATAAAAGGAAAGGCAATAAGGCAATACATATTCATACCTCTGACAATTTGTTGAGACAGTGATCAGGTCCAAGAGACTGGGATTTGATACTTTGCCACTTCCTAACGACACTTTCTGCAAGCCTTGCATCCATTCTAGGAACCTCAAGAGGACTTTCAACTAGTGAGGCACCTGCAATAGCAGGTAAAATTCTGATATCCAAAGAGCAAGAGAAGGAGGAAGAAAGCAGGAGAGCTAAGACTCTTACTCAAAAAGTAAAAAGACGTCAAGAATTAAGATTTATAAAAATCATAGAAGATTATTTTTAAATCATTAAAAGATAGCTTTAGAGCTCAACAGATTAAAAAGGAGATCCTTCTTCTCGAGTCTAAGTTGTTGAATCAGAATTAGCAGCAGAGAAAAGAAAAAGAGAATGTCACCATGTGTCATATTTTATCCTAAGAGTTAATTAAAAACCAAAATGGACCAGTGAGTCATACCCACATTGATGGCATCTGAGGCAACAGCTGAACCAGTACCATTAGGTAGAACTGAAGACCCATATTTAAAGGAGAAAAGCTTCAATCCAGCCAAAGTCAAGAATCCAACCGCCACTCCAGCACACATAATCTTCACACTTGCATCTTTTATTTTGTCAGTTATCTTATCTTGCTCCTGATAGTCAGAAGGGATTCTCTCAGGAACATCTATTGTCGTGATAAAATTATTTTGAGCACGAACCTCTCCAAGATCCTCAAATGGTTTAGTGTTATCAAATTCGTTTATCTCATTGTCACCATATCGTCTTACACTGCCTTCCCCATCACCAGCAGGAAAAACTTTCTGTAATGCCTGAATTGCACTAGCCTTAACACTATCAAGCACAGCTGTAGCTTCAGCTCCAATTCTTGCAATAGCTGCAGCAGCTGCTAAAGGTGAAGCACCACCACCTTCCAGTCTTTCTAAATATCTTAAAACAGTAGGGTCATCATAATAATCTCCAAGCTTGAAAGTGCTATCTTGTGTCTCTCTAAATCTAGGAAAGACCACTTCCATCAACCAGGTCTCCAAAAGCTTACATAGTCCAGGAAGCATATCATTTTCGTTGTCATCCTTAGAGTGTTCTGCAACAAAAGTCACAATTGATGGATCTCTATAAGGTGAGTCCTCACTGTCTAGGCCCAACCACGTGCGACATTCATCGACTTCTCCAACGAGAAGTGAACAAAGGCCCCTCTCCAAAGCGAAGTCTATTTCACGGTTTTCTCTAACAGTATAGACAGACGCAGAGCTTGCATAAGCTGTTACTTTGGTCTGCTGAAGTTGCTGGAAAAGGTTATCAGCATCTTGGATGAGATGAGGCTTTTTCCCAACAAAAGCTTGAGCAACAAGCGCAAGCGCCACTCCATAAACTTCAAAGCTTTCTGCAGGAATGTTACTAGGTGTTGCAACGAAGAGGTCCACCTTTTAAAAAGAAAGAGGGAAATGAAAAAAAGAAGCGAAAAAGAATATTCACAGAGAAACCAAAATATACGAAATACAGTTAAGCCAACCTGCTCGGCAGCTGTCATTCGTAGGAATGCCTCGTTCATGAAATCTTCTCGCGTGAACCCCCCAGAAATTGCAGCTGCTCCTCCTCCTCCAACAGCCCACAAAATATTGCGCACACCTTGGAGACCCTCTGCTCTTTTCATTCGGTATTCATCACCAAGAGGAAATGATAGAAGTTCAAGCACGTAACGTGGATTTATCTCTTCTAACGTCTCATCAATCTGGGCTTGCAGATCCGGGGCAAGATTACTTGCACCTTCCTCCTAGCAAATGAAGGCAGGAAGTTCCTCATTAATTGCTTATCAGTGTAGGCTAACCATTTCCTCCAAAAAGGCATGCATTAAAGCAGAAGCGAGAGGGAAACTAACAGCAAACATACACATATATAAATCATTATCTAAGAACACCATATTCATTCTTAGTGAATCAGAATGAAGAGTCAGGAATCGGTATAATAATATAAACCCTCCACCACCACTAAAGTCGTTTCATAAGAGCCATCTGCAGCTGTATGAGCTGGGCTACAGTGCATAAACTATAGAAAGCAGCAATTGTCGTCTATAGAATTTCAGATATAACATATTACACCACATTGGACTTTAACTGGGTCATATCATCAGAAGTCACAATACCTGCAACAGCTTAAGCGCTCTTTCAAGCAGTTCACAACCTTTAACAAAATCAGGAGGTGAAAGGGCCATGGCATCTCGTGAAAGGTCAACATATGCGAGTGCCATAGCTAAGACCACATCTTGCTTGAATGACTTTGGCAACCTCTCTTTCAGCAAGCTCTCCCCAATCTGAAGAACTACTTCAGTCTCACCGGCTTCTTGCAAAACACACAATGCTCCAGGAACCTGTAAAATCCATAACATCTCTTAACATTTGTTGCGTCCCTCTAAAACTTTTACAGGGTTTAAGTTTTATAACCAACGAGGGGAAAAAAAATTATTACGCTATAGCTAATTAAGCGTTCCAATTAATTACAAGTAATTGCCTATAGTAAGTGTAGATTGCTAATCCAGAAAATAGGCATGTAACAAGCTACATCAGATTAAATTACACCGATCATGTGCAAGATCTCTTACTTTAACTGTATATAATTGTAACAAAAAGTAACAAGTTGCCTTCGCCTATGGTAAGTCCGAATTGGTAATTTGAAAATAAGATAAGTACCAAGCTACAACCAAATAAAACACATTGATCATGTTCACTGTTTTTTAACTTAAAAAACTTATACAATTTATCTACAGTTACTTGCAATTGGTAATGTGGAAAAATAAGTATGTAACATGCTACAATCAACAGTTAAACTCTATTAACACTGTAATACAACTATCAGTGTATATAACTTAAACACAGGCATCGAACATTTAACCTAACAAATTCAGCAAGCCTAAGTTAACACAATAAATTTAATACCAAATCTAAAATCCACAAATGGAACTAACAAAATCAAACTCATTACATCTATTTTCAATTAGCTAAATTTTATGACTTTATTATACAAGTTGTTCCAGTAAATACTATCAGGTCCCCTAAAGGATATCTCCAGGTCAGCCCCCATAAAGTGAGATTTTTACTCTTGAAGAAAAGGCATATTACCTACTACAACAGGTAAAAGTGGCCTGATAGAGTAAAAATGCTTTACACTGACGGTGTATATAACTTCTAACCTCATAGTTAAACTATGCTAACATTGTAATATATCTTTACACTATCGGTGTATACAACTTAAAACACACATCTAAGAGTAACCTAACAAACTTAGCAAGCCCAAGTGAACAGAATAAATTTGAGACAATAGCATAATTACCTACTACAACAGGTAAAAGAAGCCTAATAGTAAAAAAATTATTTCAAGTGTCAGTGTATGTAACTTAAAACACAATGTGCATCCAAGACTAAACCTAACGAACTTAGCGAACCAATAAATTACACAATAAACACAATACAATAGCTCAATTACCTACTACAACAGTAAAAGTGACCTGATACTGTCAGTGTATATAACTTAAACACACGCATCTAAGATTAACCAAACGAACTTAACGACCTAAGTTAACACAATAAACATAATACAAAAGTTCACTTAGTTTGAGTAAAAGTGACCTGATAGAGTAAAATATCCTTGGAGTGTCTCTGTATATCACTTAAAACACGCGCAAGTAAAATCAACCTAACGAACTTAACGGCCTAACTTAACACAATATAAAACCTCAATTAACATAAAAAATTATATAACATGAACAGTAAAAATTTATACTTTATCCCAAGGAACAGGAGTAAGAAGAGTGTCAAACTCATGATTGGCAAGTCCAGAATTATAATCTCTACGAGAACTAGAATCAGCTAGGGTTTCACAAGCTGCTTGAAGTATCTGTCTCCTACTAATCAACGCTTCCTGACTGTATCCGTATTGCGGCGGCTTGGTAATTCTAGAATCATAAGCTCTTTTAATACCGTCGCTTAGAAAATGAGGCTCCGCATTAAGCAGTTTGTAAAAATGTAAGGGGATTGAAATGTTACGGTCTATTGGCGGAGATAATGGAGGAGGAAGAGGAGAAATGGAAGTTGTGGTTTGGGAATCGGAGGAGAATTGGAAGTCGGAGAGGAGACGATCTGCCCATTTGCTGGCGGAGAAGTTAGTACTTGCTCCGCCGGTAACGGCGTTGAGGCGCGGTGGTTTTTTGGTGGTGGTGGGGAGGTGGGGAGAGCAAATGCTGAAGCAGCTTAGGTGGGTTAATGACTCCATTGCTAAAGGGGAGCTTTTAGCTATGGCGACTACAAAGTACAAATACTTGAAAGTGTGTACATAATTTTGATTGTTTCAGATATTTTTTCCCACTGTAAAGCACATGGCCCAATTCTTTATTCTTCTAACGAGTACAAAATTTCTATCTTGTCCTCCAAATTGACTAGTGGTGGGTATTTGTCCCAACTTAATATAGTTTAGCAAAATGATTGTTCATAGGCAAACACTTTAAATTATAAATTGTAAGTACTGCCTCTTATTAATAGGTTTAGGCAATATTTCAAATTTGCTAGAAGAACGTGGTAAGAGATTGAAGCCGTTAATATTGCCGAAGCAATATTTCAGCTTATCTGAATAATAAGGGATCAAAGGCATGTGTTGCGTCTTAGGCAGTACTTATGAGAAAGAAATAGTGGGATACGGGGGTAAATATAAGATTTTATAGGTGTATTTTAGTTCGAAATTTATTCATTAAATTTAGTTGAGGTTATTTTTGTTAAACCACCATTGGGAGTGAAAAAGGCAAACTGTTACCTATAGTGCCATAGTTCTGCAATTATTTTATACAGGAGATAGAAACTTTATAGAAGTAATCAATAATATCCGTATACATAATGATGCACATATTATAAACATAGTACACATAAATATGCATGAAATATACAAAAATAGTATTTTTTTTATTTAAGTGATCTACCCTTGGTTAGGCCGTGTAAATTTTCTATGAAAAATTTCAATTGGCCATTTGACACGACATTATTTAAGTATCTATAAAATCTCATTTATCAAGTTTGATGGACTTTACGCAATTTTGATGGATCTTTCGAAAGTTTATTTGGTAAACTTATGACGAATTCATCAAAACGTGCTTATAAATTTTATTAGTGACTTTATTTTTTGACAATTTCTCAAAAGTATGAATAAACAAACTTTCAATGGATAACATGTCATATATGTGATGCTTTTGGCAGATCCGTCAAAACTTTGAAAATTGTTGATATTCTTGCAAAACTTTAAAAAAATGAGGACAAAAATTAAATAGCAGAAAGGAGCTTAACCATGCAAATCATCCATTTTAATCATAAAAATTTCGTTCAGAGGCCAGTTTTATCACTGATCTTTGCTTTGAGGCCCTTTTTTTATTAGTTTTGCATGAAAGACCACTTTTTAGAACTTTAATCCATGTGGATGAACTTCATACCATAAGGGTTGAAGTTCAACTTTAGCATACAAGGATTGAAGTTTAAGCATCTATGCCTAAAAGTTCAGCCATTGCGGATTGAAATTGAACTTTATACTTTAGGCATGAAGTTCAGCCCACATGGATTGAACTTCAGCCCATAAGGTTTGAACTTCAGTCTATAAGAATTGAAGTTCCAAAAGATAGCCTCAAACTCAAGACCATTGGTAAAAGTGGCTATTAGTGATCTGGGCTTAGAAATGGATCTTATAGCCAGGGGGAAATTTTGATGTTTAACCAGTTTTCAAACAACTTAAAGAGAAACACCTAATGATTGTAAGCTTTTAAAATAGTAGTCATATTTTAAAAACATCCATTTCTTGTTAGACTAGCTGCTGGAAAATATTTTGAGAATTTGAACTATATTCAGAAAAAATTCTTGAGGTTTAGTTCAAAGTTCTAGGAATTTTTCCTAGAGCTTCGTATATGCAGTCCCAGGAGAAAATTTTAACTAAATTTTCTAGGACTTCATATTTGGCAGCCCCTAGGAAATTTTCCTGGGATACTAAAAGTTTTAGCTCAAAATCCTAGGAAATTTTTTTTAATTCTTCTGTGTTTAAATATGATTATTCTTCTAAAAGTTTTTAAACGCCGGTTGTTTCTCATTTACAAACTGACTACAGAGACAAATTTCTAATATGGGCAGATGGAAGAATTCTCACGGCAGGTATGCACCTAGCATTAGGGCTGTTCATTTTTCGGTTTAAACCGATAAACCGAACCGATAAAAAGTTAATGGTTTACAAATATTGAGTTATCGGGTTATCGGTTATTTAACGGTTTGCAAAAAATATTTATTGGGTTATCGGTTCGGTTGTCGGTTTTGTACATTTTCTTATTGGTTAAACCGATAACCCAATAAGGTTTTCAAATTTACTATGTTGCGCTTATGTGCATAAAAGTAGTATACTTAATTATTATTAGTTGAAACTTGGAAACCTCAAACCCTAGTCTTCTTTTACTTGTGTAGCTTTCAAGTCGCCTCATTCATTTCAACCACCGATTTACTATTTTATTCCTTGACTCCTCAATTAGTTTATAGAATAATGAAGTATATTTGAATATGTGGTTGGTTGCTCTTTTGAATATGACGAATGCTATAAGAGGCATTTGAATTCGCTGTGAAAATAAAGCCGATTTTGTATTGGATGCAATCATTTAAGAGATTTTTTTTTTTACACTTGTTAGCCCTAAGTTTCTTAATGGTTAAACCGAAAACCGAACCGATAAGAACCTAAAACCGATAACCCGAAAACCGATAACCAATAGCTTATTGGTTCGGTTATTGGTTTAGCACTTTTAAAAACCGAAAACCGATAGTCCAAACCGATAAGGTGCAAAACCGAACCGAACCGACCGATAAACACCCCTACCTAGCATTTTGCCATCCTCAAGTATTTGTTAAATATTAGATATTGGTGAACTGTGATTGTAGGTGGTAAAAAAAATATTATGATTGTTGCAATAATTTATTTGGGATAGTAATTGATTAGGTTTATTAGCTAAGTCAACATTCTAAGAGATATTTGATGTGTAAAATAATAATATATTTAGTGTAATGCTACCAGGGAGATTTAGAAATGTGAGATATTGATTTAGAAATGTGAGATATTCAATGTGTCTGAGAAGAAAATATTTCATGATAAGTGACAGACAATAACAATATACTACTGAAGAGTAGAGTATAATTGTAGTATTTTGATAAAATGGCTTCTTGTCTAGTTGTTCGTTGGAACAATTGATATATGGAGTCAATTTGTCACATTTGTTAAGATAGTCATATCAACACTGTGTAATGGGTTTTTCTCCAAAAATAGCCTTATAGAGGGTGAATCTAGATTAGTAAGGACTTGAATACAAGTATTAGATATCGGGTAGAAAATCAAATAGAAAAAAATTCTTTATTTGAATGAAAATTGTGGAAGAATTTATCCAATGAAAACTTCATGTAACCAAACAATAGAAAACAATTTTCATGAAAAATCTTTTCGAAAAAACTAGTTTTTGTCGTGCATTATCTGAGTGTTCTCTTTCAGAATGTTGAAGCGGCCCAGTTGTACAAGCCAATTTGACAAACACAAAGAGTTAACCATATGGCATGGAACATATCGCCATTGACAAAGAATGAAGGCAACTTCAATCTCACATTCTGCAAGTACAACAAGAAAATGACAACTGAAATTCCTATCATGAAGAAAATCTCACTCTGCTTCATATTCATGTTTCTGGAATTTCATTGCAATTGATCTTAATTAGTGGGTAGTCCCATTAGTATACTATATATTGCTAGATCGTGTTCCTGGTTTCCATAGACAATTAACATGCATCACTATTTCTCATGTCACATTTCACATTTCAAGTCATTTGATTCATTCACAACTTGAACCATGCTAACAACACCTTAATCAATGCACCAAGTTGTGGCTTAGTGCTCAATGAAATGAAAGAAGAACCATGAGGTCTCAAGTACAAAATTTAATTGAGGACAAATTTAAAGTACACTAGGTGATATTTTTCTATTTGTCAAATCCTTAATCAACAAAATTGTCTAATACGGAGGGAGGTATTAAATATATGACGTAATTGAGGTGCGCTCAAACTGGCCTGAAAGTTGCTGTTTGAAAAGAAAAAGAACTTTAATCATATAAGTTAGCTGTCGTTTGGACATAGATTTGGTTGAAATTTGGGAATTTGAGTTTTTAGAGTTTAGTTGAAAAATGATTTTTGGAATTTAAAGTTGTATTTGGACATAAAATTTACTCGAAAAAATAATTGAAGTTTTATGAGTAGTTTTTCAAATTTTCCAAAAACTGTCCAAAAACAGCCTTTGAGCAGTTTTTGAGACTTTTTGGGAGAAGTTTTGATGAAATAGCATAAACAAACAGTTTTTCTTTCAAAAACTCCCTAAAACTGTCCCCAAAAACTATAAACAAACGGAGGCTAATTAATCTACTATGACATATCTTTATAATTTACCTTGAATACATCATTAAAACTATATGAATCTCGTATAATCCCACCTGCTCGTATAAGTAATGCTACCATCAGAGATATACTTATCGGTACTGACAAGAAAAGTACTACTATTGCGATGTTTGGCTGGTTCGTTTTGGTTTTCTATTTAGGAAGTAGTCGATATGACATCAATTAATATCTATGTACGAGTAACCACATCTATGTATATTGTTACTTCATCCCATATCTCCATGAAACCAACTCAACATTCCATATCACCCACCAAATGAATCGAGTGGGGATAGTGTATAGTGGTCCAACAAGAATCTGTTTATTGCATTGAACAATCCTCACATCTTAAAGGTGATGGAGTTGAAAGATGCAATTGACTATGGAGTTA
The DNA here is from genome assembly GCA_037355625.1 of Petunia x hybrida. Lineage (NCBI taxonomy): Eukaryota > Viridiplantae > Streptophyta > Magnoliopsida > Solanales > Solanaceae > Petunia > Petunia x hybrida. The sequence continues at coordinate 1,859,000 of JBBBVM010000045.1, forward strand.
TTAGACAACGACAGGCCCCCATATTCATGATACAGATTACTACTAAAATGAAAAAACTAGCCTTTTTTATTTCAATCAATCCCAACTTTAAAGAACATAATCACCAATCAGGCTAAAGGAGTGAACTACGGCTTTAATGTACAACATTTGCTAAGTTGTTTTTCCTTACGTGACCCTCAACTATAAAACACAAAGAATCAAGTCGCATTTAATCATTGCCAATGTCCTTTTTTACCTCATCCATATTGTCAATGAATGAAGGAATATAACCCATTTTTTGTCAAAAGCCGCAGAAAGGTAACACTTCTTTTGAGACCCTTTAACGCTCTACCCTTTTCATCCTAATAAAACTGATAGATTGTATAAGTCGTTTCATCTGAAAAAAAACAACACTACTAGTATTATGGTTATGGTTTTTGATGAAACTCAAAACCCTTAAGGTGGTTTGGTTTATGCTCTTGTTAACATAAATTATAAGTAATGTACAAATTGTTTATCCGGTGAATAATGATATAAATAAAACTGTCATGTAGTTTATAATAACTCATACACTATACTATACAGTGAATAATAATACATTAATGATTATAAAAAAATTGCTTGATTAATGGTACTTTTGTTTTTAGATACTCTTATATATATACTGGACGGTCCGACAAATTTTGTAGCGTAAAGTCAAATTATACTTAGGGGCCTTGACTTATATATAAATATATATTTTGATTTATTGAAGTCTCATTTTCTAACTTCTTGAGATGCAGAGTTATTAATAATTTTTTTATAATCAATTTCTTCTAATAAATCTTTCTCAATTGATAATATAGTTAATTCATTAAATCTTTCTTGAGATTGTTGATCTTAGGTAAGTTTTTATCAATTTTAATTTTAGAAAATTTCTTTCCGCAGAAGCAATAGGACATGGGAGTTGTTAACGTTATTCTATAAAAAACATAGGCCTTTGAAAAAGAATCAAAGTCTTTTTATTTGATGAGTATACCGATTAAAGCTCCACATAATATTGATATTTAGCTATCGTAGAATTAAGACTTGAATTGAAGAACAAAGTACAAAAATATAGAGTAGTGCATCCGTTTTTACTTTGATGTGAAAAAGTTTTGATGAGAAAAATTACAACTTTGAAGTAAAATTCTACTAGTTAATATACGTAGAACCAAGAAGAATATATTCTCACGTAATTGAATTTTTCCAAGATATTTTCTTTAACATAAGGGCTCTTCCTATTCTGACTTTAAAAAGCTCTTTTTACTCCCATAATATGCTAATAGTCACCCATTACTGACTATGCCAAAGTAGTTAAATGATTTTCCAATTCTTATACCGACTTAAAAGACTTCCCACGTATTTGTACTTTCAGAACCAAAAAGAGGGCTCATCATCAATCATTATGTCAAATTTGTTTTCCATATGCTACTTCCCATGTAATTGTACTTTTTTCCCTTCATAATTTTTTTTAACTTACATAGGATCTATTAGGTGTAACAAATGTGGGGCCTAAAACAGTTGTTTTATCTATTTTAGATTAGGAGCCTGTTTGGGTGGGCTTATAAAGTGGTTTATAAGTCAAAAACTGACTTAAAAGTCATTTTTTGAGTAGTTAGGATTTTCTAACTTCTCAAAAAGTGGCTTTTAAGCAACTTATGGCTTATAAGCCCAAAATTTTTTAAATTACGAAATATATATTAATTGACTTATAAGCTTATAAGTCACTTTTAAGCTCACCCAAACGGACTCTAGAGCTACTCCTGTACACATATTACTAACACATATATTCTCACCGTTTATATATAAACTTTCTCAAATATCATATGAGTGAAAAATTCGCACTACTAGAAAAAGAGCAAAAAGCAACAGAATGGTTGGAGACGGAATTCCCTCTCCAATCAGTTAGCGAGTGAATTCTATCTCCAATCAGTGTATTGCGGTTAAAATAAATTAAATTGAAAAAGTTGGAGACGGAATTCCGTCTCCAACCCAAAACAATTCCCAATTACTATAGCGGGCTCCCAAAATTTTCACAAACTCAAAAATATTCAAAACTTCCGTTTTCTCCACAGCCAAAATTCTCCACAGTGAACAAGGGGCGAGAAATATTATAAATTCTCCACAGCCAAAATTCTCCACAGCGGCACCGAGCACCAGCGGCACCCCCATTTTCTCCGGCCACCACTTTTGTATGCAAGTAAGTTCCCCTTTCGTCTTTCCCATTATTTTCTCCTTTCGTATCCCCCATTATTTTTCCCTCCCCATTTTCCCCACCCATTTCTTTTTTGAAATAAATTGTATTGAAATATTTGTATGCATATCCGTTTCTAGCTTAAAAATAGTGTATTTGCTGCTTAATAGAAAAGTCCAATTTGGGCTTGAATTCAAAATATTTGGAGCCAAAAAATGAAAACTCTAGCCGCATGTATATATTTATCTTGTTCTCAGTTTTTTAAGGTTAGAGGAGGAATATTAGAGAGGAAACGGTACTGGTAAAAAAATATTATTAGAGTGGAGAGGAATAATGCTTGGAGAGGGAATTCCGTCTCCAAGCACTCACTGACACAATCAGAAGTGGCAGTTACTTTTTGAATTGGAGACGGAATTCCCTCTCCAGCGTGGCCAATGACGCGCCAAATAGCGAAGGACGCGCAAAAACGAAATTTCGTCTCTAAAAGAACTTCTTTTAGAGAGTGAATTCTATTTCCAAACTGTGACGCAAAACAAATGATTTCTAATAGTGTCGTAGGCCATATATATCATATTAACGTCACTAAAGGCCAACTAAAATGAGAAGTGCTTTCTAGTACCAAGACATGTGATTAATGGTAGAGCAAAAAAGTCATATTCCTATCTTTATTTATAAATGGCATTAATCATTGTATTTTAATGACATATTAAATGGTAAAAACGGTCTCTATTCACCATATTCCTATCTATATTCTAATGCCATATTATACTCTTATTAAAAATTGTATAAATTGTCTCCATTCATCATATTCCTACTGTTGCTAATAAAAACAACTTTTATGGGAAGAGTAAAAAGGGGAAACGGACCAACGCATGCACCCACAAAATCACTGTGCACAGCTCAACACATGGCGTTAGTCTTGTCAGTTCTTCTTCTTCTTTAACAATTCTTCCTTAAACGCTCCTCTCTTCCCCACTTCCACAAAAGAACTCCATTAGAACCACCATTTTCCCCTCATGTCAACGGCTAGTTTTCTTGTTTTAGTGGCAGCATTATGTACATTTTTGTTTTGTAACATTTCCATATTGGTGTTAGCTGAAAATAGTGTAACACAAACAGAAATATCAGCCTTACTATCATTCAAAAGAAACTTAGAAGACCCACTAGGCGCATTAGCTAGTTGGGATATTACCACGCCAATCGCGCCATGTGATTGGCGTGGCATCCTATGTAATGCAGGCAGAGTTCGCGAACTCCGCCTGCCTGGCTTACAACTAACTGGTCAGTTAACTGACCAGTTAGCTAACCTACGTCAGTTGCGTAGGTTAAGCCTTCATTCTAACAACCTTAACGGTTCCATCCCACCTTCTTTATCCCAATGTGCTTTGCTACGTGCTGTGTATTTTCATTACAACTCTTTCTCAGGCCAACTTCCCCCGGAAATTTTCAATTTTACCAATATACAAATCTTGAATTTAGCTCATAACTTTCTTACAGGCCATGTTTCTAGTAATGTACCAGCTAGTCTTCGGTTTCTTGATCTTTCTAGTAATCTTTTTTCTGGTAACATTCCTGGAAACTACTCATCCAGTTCTCAGATACAGCTGTTGAATTTGTCCTTTAACCGGTTTTCGGGGGAAATTCCAGCTAGTATAGGAGTTTTACAGAAGTTGGAATACTTATGGCTTGATTCTAATCAACTTTATGGAACTATACCTTCAGCTATTTCAAATAGTTCGAGATTGATACATTTGAGTACGAGTGATAATCTTTTACAAGGAATTATCCCTCCAACAATAGGTTCACTTTCTAGTTTACAAGTAATTTCATTGTCAAGAAATCAGTTATCTGGTGTGGTCCCTGTATCACTGTTCTGTAATGGATCATTTAATGCTGGTGATCATGCTATTAGGATTCTTGATTTGGGTTTTAATGCGTTCACGGGTTTAATTAAACCCGCGAACGCAATGTGTGCTAGTGTTTTAGAAGTCTTGAACCTACAGGGGAATCACATTAATGGTGATTTCCCTGATTGGTTGATGGATTTTTTGTCATTGAAGGTTGTTGATTTGTCTGGGAATGGAATTTCTGGAACTTTGCCTAATACTATAGGGAATCTAAGGTTTCTTGAGGAGCTTAGATTGGGTAATAATACATTATCCGGTGAAGTTCCTGCTAGTATTGTGAATTTTGCTTCATTGGGGGTGCTTGATCTTGGTGGAAATCGATTTTCGGGTTTGATTCCAGAGTTCTTGGGTAATTTGACGAGCTTGAGAATGTTGAATCTTGGTGGGAATCTGTTTTTTGGGTCGATACCAGTTAGTTTTGGGAGTCTTTATCAGCTTGAGTTTTTGGATTTGAGCATGAATAATTTGAATGGAAGTTTGAGTCAAAACATTGTGTTGCTTAGTAATTTGACTACTTTGAATTTGTCTGGTAATAGATTTTCTGGTGAAATTCCAAGAGAAATTGGAAGCTTGCATGGGTTAGAGGTTTTAAATGTTAGTAACTGTGGGTTCTTCGGGAGCATTCCGGGTAGTATTGGGAGTTTGTTGAGGCTGACAACTCTTGATGTGAGCAAACAAAACTTAAGTGGTGAATTGCCCTTTGAGATTTTCGGGCTGCCAAGTTTACGAGTCGTGGCTTTACAGGAGAACATGTTAACTGGTGATGTTCTTGAAGGTTTTAGCAGCTTATCTGGTTTGGAATATTTGAATCTGTCAGCAAATGCCTTTTCTGGGGAGATTCCTAAGACATATGGATTCCTTACATCCTTGGAAGTGCTTTCTATGTCTAATAGTGGGATTAATGGCTCTATTCCAGCTGATTTAGGCAACTGTTCTGGCCTTCGAGTGCTTGAGCTTCGAGGGAATCATTTGACAGGGCACGTTCCAGAGGATTTCTCACAATTATCTCATTTGACTAAACTTGATTTGGGTCAGAACGGATTAACAGGGGCAATCCCTGGAAACATCTCTAATTGCTTGTCTTTGGCTGTTCTCTTGTTGGATTCTAACCATATCTCAGGCGATATACCAGAGTCCTTGTCAAGGTTATCAAACTTGGAAATGCTGGATATCTCTTCAAATAATTTGAGTGGATCTATTCCTTCAAATCTGTCTCTAATTTCGGGCCTTAATTACTTGAATGTTTCCCATAATCATCTCGAGGGTAAGATTCCGGAGGCGTTGGGTTTTCGATTCAATGACCCTTCTTTGTTTGCTGCAAATAAAGATTTGTGTGGAAAGCCATTGAGAGGGTGCAATAATGGCAAGAGGAGAAGAAGGAAGTTGATTTTGTTCATTGTTTTGGCTGCAGTAGGGGCTTTTCTCTTAGCAGTGTGTTGCTGTGGGTACATCTACGGCCTTATACTTTGGCACAAGAGGTTAAGAGGTGCAGCTGAAGGGAAGAAACGAAACCCAGGCCGTGCGAGCTCAGGAGGAGAAGGGGGTCGTGGAAGTGGAGAAAATGGAGGTCCAAAGCTTGTTATGTTCAATAACAAGATCACTTATGCAGAGACTTTGGAGGCAACAAGACAATTTGATGAGGAAAATGTGTTAAGCCGTGGAAAGTATGGCCTAGTATTCAAAGCCACTTATGCTGATGGAATGGTATTGGCCATCCGTCGCCTTCCTGATACATCAATCGATGTCAACACATTCCGCAAGGAAGCTGAATCACTTGGCAAGGTGAAACATCGCAATTTGACAGTTGTTCGTGGATACTATGCAGGACCACCACCTGATACCCGACTTGTTGTATACGACTACATGCCTAACGGAAATCTTGCCACACTTTTACAAGAGGCTTCTCATCAGGATGGTCATGTACTCAATTGGCCGATGCGCCACTTGATTGCTCTTGGCATTGCTCGTGGCTTAGCTTACCTCCATTCTGTTTCAGTGGTTCATGGCGACGTAAAACCACAAAATGTGTTGTTTGATGCTGATTTTGAAGCTCATTTATCTGATTTCGGTTTAGATAAAGTAAGCCTAGTAGCAACCCCAGCAGAGGCTTCAACATCTTCCACCCCAGTTGGAACATTAGGCTACATAGCACCTGAAGTGACATTAACTGGATTACCCACAAAAGAAGCTGATGTATACAGCTATGGCATTGTAGTATTAGAGATACTAACAGGAAGGAAACCAGTAATGTTCAACGGGGACGAGGACATTGTCAAGTGGGTGAAGAGACAACTACAAAGAGGCCAAGTTTCAGAATTGCTCGAGCCGGGGTTGCTTGAATTGGATCCTGAATCATCAGAATGGGAAGAGTTCTTGTTGGGAGTTAAAGTTGGCTTGCTTTGCACAATGCCTGATCCTAATGAAAGACCATCAATGACTGATGTTGTATTCATGCTTGAAGGCTGCAGAGTTGGTCCTGATATTCCCTCTTCAGCTGATCCTACAACTCTTCCATCACCAATGTGAAAATTCATTTCTTTTTTTTCCACGTAAGGAAACTTCAAGATCCAATGAAATCAATTGCAAGAAAATTTCCTTCATTTTCTCAATTCAATGTTTATGTATCTCTTCAATGTATTATTCATTAGTATTTTCTTTTCAGAGAAGTTTGTATATTATTGGTTCTTGAATGGTTATTATGTGCAAGAATTAATGTTCACTTCCTCAATGGCTTTTGCCTTTTACAAATAAGGACCACGCCTTAGTGTAAAAAAATGCACAATATACACATCCATAGATGTGTGTTCCAATTAGGCCTGGGCATAGAGCTGAGCCGGCTCGGAGCTCTGAGCCGGGTCGGCTCGAATGCCTGTTAGCTCGGCTCGGCTCGGGCTCGTTTAAAGTTTGGCTCGGCTCGGATAAGCTCGATTAAAGCTCGGATCAACTCGATTAGCTTGATAACTAAAAAAATTAGAACTTTACATTATATTTAATGTTTTAATGTAATAATTAATAATTGATAAACTACTACTTCTATCCTTATTTATGATTATGATCAAAAGAAAAAATTTAAAAATATTATTTTCTTTATTACTAAGTATGGGAACACAAAATAATAAAGTCGGCTCAAGCTCGGTCCGGGCTCTGTCAAACTCTAGCAAAGCTCGGTTGAGCTCGGCTCGGGCTCGGCTCAACTCCATATGATATAAAGCTCGATTCGGCTCGGCTCGGACTCGGCTTGCTCGCTCGATTGCACTATGATGTATAATAACAAGTCACATTTTTGCCACGTAGGCATGGTCAACAGTCAGAGAGTATAAATGACATGAATAACAAGTCATATTTTGCCACATCAGCTATGTTGTCGCCACTATCGGTCAGTGACGTTTGTGTCAATTTAGTTGTTTAGCCTTAAAAGAGTATGTAATAATTAATAATTATGTTTTGTAATTACTTCATAAATTGATGAGTACTCCTACTTATTTTCTTTTTAATAAGTTTTTGGGGAATCTGGTGAAACCAATTAATGCATTCCCGCCAAAAGAGTGAGGATTTTATTATACATGAAATGAAGTACAAGTAGCAAGTATTTAAAGAGGAAAATAAGAAAGTAGCCGTTAATGTGACAGTGAAAACTGAAGCCAGTCTTTTATGGGGAAAGGAGAAATTTGTAGTTGTGGGGTAGTAGTCCCAGATATAAAGGGCACCAGGATTTGTGTATTTGTCGTATTATTTAATTAGGATACTTTATTTTATTTGATTTGGTGAGTAATGTTACTGTTATTTGGGAATTGGTTGGTCCAAATAGGAAACCACGTCGGAATTTACGGGAATAAGCTTACTGGTTTGACCAGTTATGTGGTCCTCTATCGTGTCTTACTATGATAACTTATTTTAAATAGTACATATATTCTACTAGTACTTGGTTTTAATTAATGTTACTCCCTCCTCCATTCCACTTTAGATGAACCTATTTGATTTTGCACGGAGTTTAATAAAACAATGAAGACTTTTGAAATTTATAGTCTAAAATAAGTTATAGATATTTGTGTGGCTAAATAATCTATGGATGAGTAAAAGTGAAAAAAAAATTTCAAATTTAGAAAGAGATCATTTTTTTTAAACAGACTAAAAAGGAAATAGGTTCATCCTTTTTGAAACGGATAGAGTACTACATAAACAACAACAACATATCCAGTAATTTACCAAAAATATAATTGGGGGAGGGGGGGTGAGATTTATATAGATCTTATGCCATCTCCAACCATTGTCCCCATTTTTTCTCCTAAAATGGGGAAATCCCTAAAATAGGGTAAACTTACTCCAATCATTCCTCCATTTTTTCTCCTAAAAAGAATATTCCTTTTTATATTCTTCTCTCTCTTCTATATTATATTAATATTTTTTGTTTCAATTTTATTTTCTTATTTCCATTAAACAAATTCTATATGTTGTTTTCTTTTTTACATATTTGTCACACATAATTTATAGGAGTATTCATATAAATTTATTTTGTACCATAAAATTTTAAATAATATAATTTGTAAGAAAATATTAAAGATTATATATATGAACGGATAATTCAAATAAAAGTGAAATCATTGTGATACAAAATAATTAAATACATATTACATTACGATAAAATTCATTCGAAATACTACATAAAAATTCAATTTGCACCTCTAGTATGCTCCCATAAACGATCTATTAATGCATTACGAAGTTCAAAATGAGCATCTTTGTTCCTAATTTTTTCGTATCAAGCTAAAAATTCTTGATTTTAATTTAATATATTTTCAATTTTAATTTTAATATATTTTATTTAATGTAATTCCAATTTTAATGTATTTTTATTTAACTTTTTTTTTAATTTTAGCAACATTAAATATTTTATATTTGCACCTTTCATTGTTTGTGATGGCTATATTTTTTTTAAACAATTATAACTCATAATAAAATTAACTACCAATTTTACATAAAAAAAATAGATGCACGATAATTAAATTTTTAAAATAATACAACAATGCTAAGACGATAAATTAATTATATAAAGATATTACATAAACATAATTACATTTATATAAAGAGATAAATTAAAATGTTAAATAATAAAAATAATATTATTTTAATGGTGAATAGTAAATAGAGAGATGAATAGTGTGTCCCCAAATTTGGGGAGATACTATTCACTCCCTATTTTAGGGACACAAATAGGAAGCTATTGGAGTGAAATTTCTCCAGATGTGTCCCCAAAAATAGGGAAAAGTGGAAATAGGGACAATGGTTGAAGATGGCTTTACCCAATTAAAAATTGAAAACTAAGCTTGAAATGGAACAAGAAGAGGGAGTACTACCTACTTATTATACATTACGTTAACATACCATTTCATTAGAAAATGAGTTCAATTTCTACTCAATTAGGGGAGTGGAATAAATTTTTGTTATAATCTTTTCTTTTTTTGAATCTTTGATATTTGTCATTTATGGTATTTTTGACAATTTCATCTGAAAAAGAAAAAAATGATTTTTGAAATCACATATAAATGTAATGGGTTGTAATCCTCTAGTTACATACAACATGTCTCTTTTTTTTTTTTTTTGGGTTACTTTTTTTCGTTTGGAACGAAAAAGAGGTGTAATTTCAAGTACAATATGCACTACTTGAACATATATTATGTTTAAGAGGCCAGCTCTTTAAAATAAAGTGTGTTTAAATAAATTTTTTATTGAACTTGAGAGCCTATGTACACTAGCTAAATATGAATAGCGGTATTAATTCTTGTTACGCTCTTGGAATGTACATCTATGGACTTATGGTTGGAACAACCCGCAAGACTCAACTACTTCACTACTTCATTTCTACAAGTCGTTTCTCCTACCTCAGACCGATTTCATGTTGTTTCATTGAGTCTTACTTAATTCAATGTCATTAGAACGTTTAACATAAATAGTGTAAAATGCTTGGTTGGTTGCATAAAAGAGTACGTGTAACTTATGTAAGATTTGGTTTACGATACTATAAAATCCATTGATGATAAATACTCGCGTAAATTATACATGCAAGTATCTATATATTAACTTGTATTTTAATTATATATCACAAATAAAATATATTTTATATATGCATGTATAAGAGTAGATGAGAACAAGAATTTCCTTAAAGTAAGCAATGCATGCACAATGTTTACATAAAACATTATTATTCATACTAACACAATCTTCACATAACTTTTCACCATATAAATCAATCAATTATGCATTATGTTGTTCGCGAATCAATACCCTTGTTACTAAATGTTTGTAAGAATTACGTTTAGTTTCCTACATTCATTCTAGGTCCAATACGAAAGAAAGAAAAGGGAAGTCTCTTTTCTTTATAGCCTTTTTAGATTCCCCACTCTTTTACCTCTTTATTCATCTAAGAAAGGGACATACAAGCGTAAATGAAAAAGCAAGTCTTGTGAATTTCTGACTTTGCCTAAATTATGACTCCTCAGAAGTACTTGACTGAGGTGATGGGATAGTGTCAGACATTTATTTCGATGTATCTTTAACCTTTGAATCTTTACTGCGTATTTGTACTCAGATTCACCTGTATTCAATAAAAATTCACCACTTTTTTGTCCATTCACCCAGATTTTTTACTGCGGTCAACATGATATTATTCACTTGTTACCTAGTGTACGTTATTTTACTGTTTTTATAATTATACATGCTTTTTTCTCTTGATATACTGGAATTATGCATTTGAAGGATTGCATCTTTGTCAAAATTGTTAAGATACACTGTATTGGATAAAAATCAACGTGCTCGGACAGCACTTTGGTGGAATAAATCGAGGTCAGTTGAACTGATGCTCCGAAGGATGAAGGTTGAAGCATACGATAGAATCACCGAAGTCGAGCATCGAGGTCTATCACCGAAGGCGAATCGCAAGTTGTGGTTCGGTTCATATCTACTTCGATCGAGCAGCAAGATTGCACCACCAAGGTTATGTATCTGGACCTCGGTAGAATACCCGGTTCCAGCGGCATAATAGCCCACTACTTCAGCCCACTAACTCCACCAACATACGTGCTGAACGTGGGACTGAGTATGATCAGCCATGGGAAACGTGGGCAAGGCCCCTCTCATCTATAAATAGCTCTAATTTTCATGTTGTAGGTATTCAGAAATATATACTGAAACTCTGTCAAAATTTGTACTGTTTAGCATATATTGAAATCTCGTTCTTTTACTTATATTTTCGTCCGTTATTATTTATATTTCGACTTTGATACATTGTTTTGCTTGTATTCGCAATCCAAATTCGATTTGTGTCCTAAAAACAGTTTATGCCAATACAAATTGGCGCCGTCTGTGGGGATACGAGCATAAACGCTTTGTTCCAAAGTTGAACGTTCTTTTTGCTTGAATTCCAGTTTTTATTCGACTAGATGGCTGACAATAGTAAAAATCCCGCTAAACCTCAGCCAACTCCGATGGACAGGCTAGCATTCAATCAAACCCAAACTCCAACGCAACCCTAATATCACCATCAACAAATCCTTCCTCTTCGGCTTCCACCGAAGCCTTTCAGGCCTATGTTGTCTCCACCCTGAAAGGCCGAGCAGGCTATCATTAATGCTGAATTTTGTGTCTCGTTAGAGGCGAGGAATAGCTCAACTCCGAATGGAGTCCCACCTGGACAGAAAATCCTCCAAAGGAATGAGGATATATTCGAAGTCAAACAACAGCCCGATGAGCCCATTAAAGACTTCTTGGAGCATTTTCATGCCGAACGGATGGAGTTACCTGCCATGGATGATACCTTGGCCATCATGGCATTTGAAAAATGAATTAATGTTAGAAACTCGCCGAACTAAGGAAACAGCTCCAGCAATATCAAACCTTGACATGGGATGATTTGCACAACAGAGCATACACCAAGAGGAGGAAGCCGAGTGGAAGAACAACAACTGGGGCTTCATGATGCGGGGCATACCTCAAGGCCGTTCACTAGGAGTCAAGCAAAGTTGATTCAAGACACCCATCTTCACTTGACTTGGAGGGACATGGATGAAGGTTCCGAGAGTAGCCGGAAGATCATGCTTTTGAGTGCCATGGATGGTGGATCACTTAGGCCACTTGAAGAGGCATCCGGGGCACGTTTGGAAGCAAATCAAGAAGCTACAGGAACGGGCGGACCGCCTACTCAACTAGGTGGACCACCTACTTTTTGACAACTCTCTGGATTTTGCACCAGGCGGACCGCCTCTGTAAAACAGGCGGACCGCCTACTCCAAAGAGGCTGGCTGCCTACTCCAAGTAGGCTGACCGCCTACTCCAAGAAGGCTGGGCGCCTACTTGGGCGCCTAGTGTGCTGAAGGGTGCGGAATTCCTAGTTTTATGCTATGTTTTGGACAACTATAGCCCTACGAGGCCTTTATTGTTTTAACCCACTTTAGGGGTATTTTTGAGCTTTCATTATATGTAAGTGAAGTCTATAAATACTTCACAAACCTCTTCAAACCTTAGCTTACCTTGAATTTTATGAATGATGAAAAGAATCTATCTCTAGTTTGGAGAACCCTTTGTCTTGGTTGCTTGAATTCACTAGTGGAACCTAGTTGAGTCTGGAACCGAAAACCCGATCATTCTACTTGCGAGTCCCGGGTGCGACTCGAGGGTGGTTGCATAGTGTAGGTCCTTCTTGACACCGATACGAGGGTATCTCGGGACAAGTTCCCCGGGGTTACTTCGTAGGGAGTTCGAGTAGTGTCTCGCTCTCTATCTTTATTTTCCGCATTTAGTTTTGATCCTTATCATCTTGGTATCAGAGCAAGGCTCGGGTATTGTTTCTACAAACTCCCGACCCTTGATTCTTCGTGCCTAGGTTAGTTTCGATATTAGGTTCTTGTTTGTTATTGAAGAAAAGAAGAAAACACAAAAAAATATGATCATGGATTCTTGGTTTGATAGACCCATTGTGTGATTGTTATTGGGGTTTGTTCCTTATTGGAAACCCGTTCTTTTGGTACCCAACACACATAATTTGAAGTTGAAACACAAGAATTGAAAATTTGAAACCCCTTGAAAATTTAAAATTTTGAAACCCTAAGCTTGAAGTTGATGAACATGGTAGATTACTTGTTTTTTATTGGGATTTGATAAAAGTTGTTGGGGTTGGTTCTTTGTGATTGAAACAACATTGGGGTACCTTTGAATTGCTAAAACAACGTGAGAGTTGTTGAATTTTGGGGTGCAAAACCAAGAAAATCGTGTTTGAAACTGTGCTGAAGCTTGCAGTGGGCGGGGCGCCTAGTGAAAGGGGCGGACCGCCTCTTTTTGTTGAGCTCTCTGGATGTTACAGAGGCGGGGCGCCTACTAGAGTAGGCTGACCGCCTACTCTCCTCTGCAGAGAACCAGGCGGACCACCTACTCAAAACAGGTGGGGCGCCTACTTCTGAAGGCCGTGGTTTCGGGTAGTTTTTCGTAGGATCTCTTGTTTCTTTGATTGCATTGCTTCTAGCTAGTACTTCTTTGAGTAATCTTACCTACTTGAATTGTGCTACCCCTTCTAAGCTAATAGGAAACTCAAGCCTAGACCGGAGACTAGAAATTCAAAGAAGACTCGTAGTCTCATTTGGCTCAAGTCCGCACTTAAAGAGCTTATCGTTCCAATAGAGTCATATCAACTCCACTCACCCCGGAGTGCATTTGGCTTTTGAGTCGAGTGATTAAGTTAAGGTTTACTATTCAACTTAGTGAAGCTTTGGATTCATGCAAGAGTGAAATAGCCACCACCACTAAACGAGTGAACCGAGTGAAACACTTGTGAGGGAGTGAGTGAGGTTATTTTCCTAACGTTTGTTTCTTGTGTAGGTACAATGTCTACCGAAGGAGAAGACTTCACTAAGAATGCCCTTGCTACTATCTTTGCCAAGTTGGATAGTATGCACTTGAGGATTGAAAGCCTTGAGAGAGTGACATCAAGTGCCCTAGTTGAGCAAGGGACCTCCAATATTCATTCGGAGAAAGGGACCCCGAGTGTCCAAGTTGAGAAAGGGGCCCCGAGTGCCCAAGTTGATGTTGGAGAAGGTACAAGTAGTCCGACCTTTACCCCGGAACAAGTGGCGGAGTTGCTTAATCGCCAACAATGGGTAAGGGAGGATCGTGATCGAATTGACCTATTGTTGGGCAATACCCAACGGGTGACTATTCCAAACTTTATGGGCAATCCCCAAAGGAATGCTCCACTTTCCGGACCAATCCGAAATGTTCAACCTCTTGAGCAAGTTGCACAAGCTCAAGAAGGGGAGGATGACAATTATGGTGATGATGGGTATTATGCTCATTATCAACTTAGGGGTCGGAATGTGGATAGGGGTCGAGGCCGAGGACGAGGGCCACCCCATGGGCACTATGGAGGGAATGCTACGAGGGATCTTGGTGGATATGGGGATCACTTTGGAGGCCAACCGGAGCCTTTCCAAGGGGGTCGTGACAACAACAACAACAATCTTAATAGTGTGAAGCTCACTATTCCTTCTTTCAAAGGAAGTAGTGACCCGGTGGAATACCTTGATTGGAAGTTGTCCATGGAGCGTATATTTGACACCAATGATATGCCCGAAGTGAAGAAGACCAAGTATGCTATCTCTACCTTTGAGTCCTTTGCTTCTACTTGGTGGGAGTCGGTGAAGAGGAATAGAAGGAGGATGGGGATGGTTATTAATCTTACTTGGGATGAGTTGATCCGTGTGATGGATGAAAAGTACTTGACTAACCAATACCGAGTGGAACAACAAAAGCGTCTCTATGAATTGAAACAAGGTTCCAAGACGGTTGGGGAGTACTTCAATGAGTTTGAACAAGTCCGGATGACTCTAGACTTGGATGAGGAAGACAATGAGACGGCCATGATCCGTTTCAAAGGGGGCTTAAACCGAGACATAGCTTCACTCTTGAAGTTTCACAAGTACAATGATCACTACAAGCTATATGAAGATGCGGTTGAAGCCGAGATGTGGCTCAAAGAGGAGAAATCCCTTCGTTACAAGAGTAGTGCTACTACTCCATTGAACAAGCCAAAGGATTGGAAATCTCCTACAACTAATGCCAAATTCCCAAGTGCAAGTGGTGCAAGTGCTAGCAAGGAGGTGAAAAAGCCTTTTGAAAGATCTACACAACCCGTGGGAGGTAACTCTAGAACTCACTTGAGTAATCCAATCTCTTCTTCTACTCAATGCTTTAAGTGTAAGGGTTATGGTCATCTTTCCAAAGATTGTCCTACCCGGAAAACTATGGTTCTTGTGGGTGACTTGGTCTATGAGCAAGATAGTGAACCCGAAGAAGAAGAGGGAGCAGAGGGTGATGAGGAGGGAGATGATGGGGAGGTTGCCATGGAGGAATATGATGATCCCCATGCCTTCCTTGTTGTGAGAAGGAGTCTAGGAGCCATGTGTGTGGAGGATGTTGAGACCTTACAAAGAGAGAACCTTTTTCATTCCAAATGCCGAGTCATAGGTCTCCTTTGCTCTATGATCATTGACTCGGGGAGTTGTGCTAATGTTATTAGCCAAATATTGGTTGCCCAATTGAAATTACCCACCCTAAAACACCCAAATCCTTATCGGCTACAATGGCTTAGTGAGTGTGGTGATTTGAAGGTGGTTAAACAATGTTTGATCAAGTTCAAAATTGGGAACTATGTGGATGAGCACATGTTCGATGTTGTGCCAATGCAAGCATGCCACCTTCTCTTTGGGAGGCCGTGGCAATTTGATCGACGTGTGGTTCATAATGGCCATGCCAACACCTATACGGTGACGCATGAGGGAAAAAAGTTTGTGCTCCAACCCTTGACTCCCAAACAAGTGAGCGATGATTACAAACGGAAGAGGGAGTTGAGAGAAGCGGCAAAGGCTAAGTCGGTGGTTGAGACTAGCCCTTTGTCCAAAAGCTTGGTGGCAATCCCACCAACTTCTACCGGTGGCATATGTGCCATGATGCAACCGGGCGAGGTCCTAAAAGGAAATGATGGCAACAAGCTTCTCATATGCCTGGTGCACAAAGGTATGGTTCTAACCTCCGATCTTGATTTTTCTACTAACCCTTTGCCTAGTGTGTTTGAGAATGTTTTGAAGGATTTTGGTGACATGTTCCCGGATGAGATGCCGGATGGATTACCTCCTTTGAGGGGTATTGAGCATCAAATCGACTTTGTCCCGGGATCCCAAATCCCAAAAAAACCGGCCTATAGGAGCAATCCGGAAGATACAAAAGAATTGCAAAAGCAAGTTGATGACTTGCTCACTAAAGGCTTGATGAGGGAAAGCTTGAGTCCTTGTGCCGTACCCGTGATCCTTGTTCCCAAAAAGGATGGCACTTGGAGAATGTGTGTTGATTGTCGGGCCGTGAACAAAATAACGGTAAAGTACCGTCATCCTATTCCCCGACTTGATGATATGTTAGATGAATTAAGTGGTTCATGTGTTTTTAGCAAAATAGACCTTAGGTCCGGCTACCATCAAATTCGGATGAAACCCGGAGATGAGTGGAAAACCGCATTCAAGACCAAATTTGGTCTCTATGAATGGTTGGTGATGCCCTTTGGGCTCTCCAATGCACCTAGTACTTTCATGAGGCTAATGAACCATGTTATAAAGCCATTCATCAACAAGTTTGTGGTCGTCTACTTTGACGATATATTGATCTATAGTAAATCAACAGACGACCATGTTGATCACCTTAGGCAAGTGCTTGAAGTGTTGAGAGTCAAAAAGCTCAATGCTAATTTTAAAAAGTGTGCCTTTGGTGTTGAGAAGGTAGTCTTTCTTGGGTTTGTTGTGAGTGCCCAAGGAGTGGAAGTGGATGAGTCTAAGGTAGAGGCCATACGTGATTGGCCTACTCCTACTACCGTGACTCAAGTGAGGAGCTTTCATGGTCTTGCTAGCTTTTATAGGCGATTTGTGAAAGACTTTAGCACCCTTGCCGCTCCACTCACCGAATTGGTGAAGAAGGACAAACCTTTTGTGTGGGGAGAGCCTCAAGAGAAGGCCTTCCAAGAGTTGAAAAGTAGGTTGAGTACCGCCCCTCTATTGCAATTGCCCGACTTCGGAAAGGCATTTGAGGTTGAATGTAATGCCTCGGGGTGGGAATTGGTGGTGTTTTAATGCAAGATGGCAAACCCATAGCCTACTTTAGTGAGAAGTTGAAGGGTGCATATTTGAACTACTCTACGTATGACAAAGAGATGTACGCCTTGGTGAGAGCCCTTGCCCATTGGCAACACTATCTTTGGCCTCGAGAATTTGTAATCAAGAGTGACCATGAGTCACTCAAGCATCTAGGAGGCCAAGAGAAGCTCAATAAGAGACATGCCAAGTGGGTTGAGTTCATTGAGTCTTTTCCCTATGTTATCCAATACAAGAAAGGGAAAGACAATGTTGTGGCGGATGCACTTTCCCGGAAGTTTGCTCTAGCCACCACCTTAGCCTCCAAGCTCATGGGTTTTGAGAGCATTAAATTGATGTATGCTCATGACCCTAAGCTAAAGAGCATTCACGAAGCTCTTGAAAGGGGGGGAAAGGGTTGAAAAGTACCAATGGGTTGATGGATATATTTTCAAAAATGGTAGAGTGTGTGTTCTCGAGTCCTCTTGGAGGGAATTATTGATTTGTGAAGCTCATTGTGGGGGCTTGATGGGACACTTTGGGAGAAACAAGACCTTGGCCATTCTCATGGAGAAATTCCATTGGCCAAAGATGGGGGTTCAAGTTGAAAAGCTTTGCAAAAATTGCCTTGAGTGCAAGCATGTGAAATCTAAAGCTAACCCCCATGGTTTGTATACTCCCCTCCCCGTGCCTACTAGCCCGTGGGTTGATATATCAATGGATTTTGTGATGGGATTACCACGGTCTAGGGGGGGCCATGATAGCATTTATGTTGTCGTGGATAGGTTCTCCAAAATGGCTCACTTCATTCCTTGTAAGAAGTGTGATGATGCACAACATGTTGCCTCTTTGTTCATTGACAATGTCTTGAAATTGCATGGTGTGCCTCAAACTATTGTAAGTGATAGGGACACCAAGTTCCTAAGCCACTTTTGGAGAAGTTTGTGGGGTGCCCTTGGCACCACTTTTGGAGAAGTTTGTGGGGTCCCACCACCCACAAACGGATGGGCAAACCGAGGTGGTAAACCGGACTTTGGGTGCTCTTCTAAGGGCCATGACCCGAGGTAAGGCCGGGACGTGGGTTGATAAACTTCCTCTCATGGAGTTTTCCTACAATCGTACATTGCATAGCTTGATTGGCATGACTCCATTTGAATGTGTGTATGGTTTTAATCCCTTAATTCCCCTTGATCTAACCCCTTTGCCAAGGGAAATGGTTGCTAATTTTGAAGGGAAAAGCCGAGCAAAGGCTATGGTTGAACTTCATGCTAAAGCCAAGAAGAACTTGGAGGAGGCCTATGCAAAGGTTGCTTCCAAGAAGAACAAGGGAAGGAAGAAGCTTGAGCTCAGTGTGCTGAAGGGTGCGGAATTCCTAGTTTTATGCTATGTTTTGGACAACTATAGCCCTACGAGGCCTTTATTGTTTTAACCCACTTTAGGGGTATTTTTGAGCTTTCATTATATGTAAGTGAAGTCTGTAAATACTTCACAAACCTCTTCAAACCTTAGCTTACCTTGAATTTTATGAATGATGAAAAGAATCTATCTCTAGTGTGGAGAACCCTTTGTCTTGGTTGCTTGAATTCACTAGTGGAACCTAGTTGAGTCTTGAACCGAAAACCCGATCATTCTACTTGCGAGTCCCGGGTGCGACTCGAGGGTGGTTGCATAGTGTAGGTTCTTCTTGATACCGATACGAGGGTATCTCGGGACAAGTTCCCCGGGGTTACTTCGTAGGGAGTTCGAGTAGTGTCTCGCTCTCTATCTTTATTTTCTGCGTTTAGTTTTGATCCTTATCACTTCAATTACAAGAATCGATCTGAATCCTCATATCGCGTCGAGGCGCCACGAGGAAATTCAAAGAAAAGGTACGAACCATACACTTCGCCGAGGCAGCCTGTTAGTCAAAGGCTTGGGAGTTCGCATGTGAGCCAACGGCTTGGTGGAAGGTTTACCCTAGCACGAGCCAAAGAAATCCCTCGAGCCCAGTTTTGGTTTCAAAGAATAAGGATTTACCCCGGATCCCCGATTACTACTTCAACATATCGACCTCGGAATTGGTCAATGTAGTGAATGGGATAGCTGGGGTAAGAGCACCGAAGGATATGAGGACTCCTGCTGATAAGAGAGATCAAAGTTTGTGTTGTGAGTTCCACGCGGACTATGGTCGCCGCACCGAGGACTGCAAAGCCTTGCGCCTCGAAGTGGCGTATTTGCTGAAGAAGAGCGTGCTGGCTGAATTCCTCACTGATAAGAGGAAAGAAAACTATAAAAAGAACCGAGGTGATGAACAGCCACCTCGGGTGCCACCCCCTGAAAGAGAGGTGAATGTAATCACCGAGGGGGTCAGAGGTGAATGGGGTGAACTTTGCAGCTGCCAAGAAGTTTGCAAAGCTGTCAATTACTATGGAGAAAAGAACTCGAGTTGGAGGCTAGGGAAAGGAAATTGTGTTCAACGATGACGATTGTGATGGGATGATGTTTCCCATCACGATGCTTTGGTCATCATGCTAAGGATAAACGACTCAGATATCAAACGAGTCTTGATTGAATCCGGTAGCTCTGTCAGCATAATCAACTACGGGGCCATAAAAAAGATGTAGTTGAAGGGAGAAGTTATCCCAAAAGCAACGGTGCTGACCGGCTTCAACACCTCCACCGAAAAAATATTGGGCGAAATTACGCTCAAAATATACGCCAAAGGAGTTTGCAAGGAAACATTGTTTCAAGTTCTGCCCGAGGACATAGCATATAATGTGATCCTCGGTAGACCGTGGATTCATTCCATAGAGGTTGTTCCATCCACTCTCCACCAAGTGATCAAATTCCCTACCCCATGAGGAGTTCGTTCGATTAAAGGAGAGCAGTGAGTAGTGAGAGAGTGCTATTCGGTAAGCGCTGAAGAGTGGAGTCGTCTCGACCGGACCAAAGAAATAACAACCAATGCAATGGGGTCAAACGAAGAGGGAGCGTTAAGTTCTCAAGACGACCCCCGAGGAGCAATGGAGAAGATCCCGGTATGCATTCAAGAACCTCGGAAATAAAAAGCCGAGGATTCAACTATTGAGGAGTTGGAATATTTCATGTTATCGAAAGATTTTCCAGACAGGAAAGTGTTTGTCGGCTCGGAATTGGACCCATAGTCGAAGAGAGCCATAATCGAAGTCTTGAAGTCCAATAATGATTGCTTTGCTTGGTCCCATTCAGATATGATCGGTATCGATTCGGAGATCATGACCCATAACTTGAATGTGGATCCCCATTTTACCCCGAAAAAACAAAAGAAAAAGACCGCACGTCGGTGTCAAAAAGAAAACAATCGAGGATGAAACTATGAAGCTGCAAGAGAATGGCTTCATAAGAGAGGTGAAATATCCCGAATGGCTGGAAAATGTCGTCGTTATGCCCAAAAAGAATGGCAAGTGGAGAATGTGTGTAGATTATACAGATCTAAACAAAGCTTGCCCCAAGGACTCTTATCCAATGCCACAGATAGATAGGTTAATAGACTCCACGGCTGGACACAAATTATTAACCTTCTTAGATGCTTATTTGGGGTATAATCAAATTCTCATGGACTCGAAGGATGAAGAAAAAACCTCATTCATCACTGGCTGAGGTACCTTATGCTACAAGGTAATGCCCTCCGGTCTAAAAAAAGCTGGGGCGACATACCAAAGGCTAGTGTGTGGTATGTTCAAAGGTTACATTGGAAATATATAGAGGTTTACAGAGATGATATGCTGATCACATTTGTTCGGATGGAGGACCACCTAAGCCATTTAAGAGAAGCCTTCGCTGTTCTAAAATAATATATAACATGAAGCTGAATCCCGAATAGTGTGCCTTCAGCGTAGGTTCGGGCAAATTTCTAGGATTCATAGTCTCTAAGCGTGGGATCGAAGCCAATCCAGACAAGATCAGAGCCAATGAGGAAATCCTTGATGAGTTAACCGGGGTGAAAGAAGTTCAGCGCCTGATTGGCCGAGTCGATGCTTTGAGTAGATTTTTCTCAAGATCATCAGAGCGATGCCACAAATTCTTCTCAGTTCTAAGGAAGAATAATCAGTTTGAATGGTCACCGGAGTATAAAGAAGCACTGAAGGAATTGAAACGCTATCTGGCTAATGCGCCGTTGCTCGCCAAGCCAAAGAATGGAGAAACTTTGCTAGTTTACCTAGCTGTGTCCGAGGTGTCTGTCAGTGCTGTGTTGGTTCGGGAAGGGATGACAAGCAACAACCCGTCTACTATGTGAGCAAAACACTCCTTGACGCTGAAAGCAGGTACCCTCACTTGGAAAAACTAGCACTTGCTTTAATTGTTACTGCTCAGTGTTGACACCCAATTTTGTCCCTCGTTTTTCTAAAATTGGCCATAATTCAACTTAAGGGTGCAATGTGACTATTTGTGCAAAATGTGCATTAGAAATCATGCATTTACGTGCGTTATCCTCTATTTATATATTATATACTTAAGTGTGGCTATATTATATAACTTTTGCATCATTTAGGCTATTTATCAAAACTGTGACTATTTGTGAAATTAGTACACTCATAATATTAGTGGCTATATTATATAATTACGTCATTTAGGCTACATGTCAAGTTTATTTTAATTTATGATTATTTGTGCAAATTAGTAATTATTTGTGATTATATATATTTAAATAATTTAATTTGAGTTTATTTAATATTTATTTGTGCATTTTATAATATATGTATATCTATATTTCATTTTTACACCTTTAAGTTAAATATTGGCCAATTGAAGTGTCCAAATTCCTTTTTATTATTAATTCTTCCATATTTCAAAATTACTACCCAAAATTCTTTATTTATCTTTATTTATTTACATTTTACTCTGAACCTAGCCAAATTTCCTAACCAAATACATCCTTATTATTTGAATTTTTAAATCTCAAACCTTCTTCCTAATTCTACCTTGAATCTAGGCCAAATAATAGTCTAGATACGTCTTCCCGTCCAAGTTCATCCCCCCAAATCTTCTCATAAATATATCCTGATCTTATTCTTAAAAATTCCCCAATGTCCCTACCCCACTTTTAGTACCAAGTTCATTTCCCAAATCTAATCCCCAATTTTTCTCCAATCTCCCTAAATCTCTCCCTTGATTCACTCCCATGCATAATCTCCCTAATTCCTCTTCTTCCTAATTTTAGGTCACCCTTTTTCCCACTTTCAAGTCTACATACATTATTGAGGAAAATCATTCAAATCCCCCTCAAATCATTCCCCTTAATCTTATCCAATCAAATCCCTCCCATTAAGCCTAAATTCCCCAATCACCTCCCATTTTCCTTGACCACTCTTTTTCAAATATACTATAAATACACCTACTTCTCACATTCATTCATCACTTACTCTCATCTTCTCCTACACACATCTTCTAACATATTGATTCATCATCACTTGAAATTACATCTTCTATACACATTCCAACATTCTCACTTCTCACAACTTAACCACATATTTCACTACACTTCTTTTATCCTTTAACACACCACTCCATTTTTTATTATTTTATTGGAGCCACATTAAAGACTTGTCCAAAAGCTCGTATTGACAAAAGTTATCCATTCATTGGAAGGTAACTTGTATTGAACTTTTCTTAGTATTTTGTGCTAACGTTGCAGGTACAACTACAACTATATATAAGTTACTGCTATGTAATGTGAATATTTGGTTAAGCAGGGGCCACCTTCTACCCTCTATTTATTTGTTGGGTGTTGAAATGAGTGAAATCATAAGATATGTTGAGAATGTAAAGTGCTACTTGAAAACTGAGATGTTTTGCGTAATCTGGAAATCTGAGTTTTACTTAGTTAATGCATGACAGGTTTTTTTTAAAGATTAAATTAGTGCAGGGAGCTGGCTTATTTCTACAAAATTGAGTATTCTGAAAATTTAACAGTAGCATGAAGGCTTTGCATCTTTATTACAACTTAGTTGTTTTAATTTGGAGGCCTACTTTTAAAGCTTTTAAAATTATTTTGCTTACATGATATTATTTGACTTGTGTGATCTGCATGACTGTACTCTTTATGTGACGACTAGAAGAGTCTAGATTGGGGCATTAATACAATTAGGGAGTCTATACATTTTACATTTATATTAGTAGTGTCAATGGCCTCCGAGACATTAAGTGGGACGCTAGTAAACCTTTAGGACGTTTAAAATATTAGCTAGCGCTTTAGTTAAATACTTAAAGAGGATATGGGGGTTAAAGGGAACTAAGCTCCTCGGAAGTGATGAAATTACCCGAGCTATATATTGATAGTGCATTTTGAAACTATCGTCCCTTACGAAAGCCGGGTTCTGATCCGAATAGGATAACTAAACCTAGGGTCATTTATTCAAGCGTTTAATTGGTTATTTATTATTCCGTGGCTATTTGTGCAACACAACTATTATTTCAAATTATTTATGCGAATATATTAAATTACCTATTTTGCTTTGCATCTTATATCTCCTTTGTTTATTTATTTAATTTCTATCCTTTTTTATAAGCAATATAGTAAACCCAATATAAAAATTGGCCGGGAACCACGCTTAGTGGAACCTAGGAGGTGCCTAACCCCTTCCTTCTGGGTTACTTCGAACACTTACCCGAATCTCTGACTAGTAGACCAACTCGGAGTTATTCTTTAAATGAAATTAGAAATTAATAGGTGACCTAAGACGCCTAGAATAATTTATTAGGTGGCGACTTCAAAAACTCAATCCAAACGAGTTACCCAAGTCAAACAACACTTACTTGATTTAAAGTGGGGTGCGACACTCAGAAGATACGACCCTATTTTCAATGTCATCCAATAGCAGTAGTTACCACTTTCCCTCTAAGAAGTATACTGCATAAACCGGAGTTGTCGAGGAGGTTATCTAAATGGATAATAGAATTAAGTGAATATGATATCACCTATCAACCCCGAACAACCATTAAATCCCTAGTCTTGACTGACTCCGTGGCTGACTTCAATGTTGGGATCCTACCCGAAGCTGAAAAGGAGAACTTGGTGTCGAAGGGATCGCCTTTGGGATTATGGGTACTCTACACCGATGGGGAGACTAACTCTAAAGGTTCAGGGTTAGGCATAGTGTTAATAGCGCCAACCGAGGAGAAAGTCAAGCATTCGGTTCGGTTCAAAAAGTGACCAACAATGAGGCCGAATATGAAGCGGCCTTAGCCTGCTTTGAATTGGCCAAAGAGATGGGGTAGAAAGAATTGAATTAAGGTGCGATTCGCAGTTGGTGGTAAACCAAATGCTTGGTGAATATACTGCTCGTGAGCCCAGAATGAAATAATTCTTGATCCGAGCACAAAGAATCTTGGCTCAATTCCAAGAATGGAAAGTCAAGCAAGTACCTCGGGAAGAAAATGCCGAAGCCGATTCTTTAGAAAATTTAGGTTCGGCGGTGGACGAAGAACGCTCGGGAACTGATTCAGTGGTTCGGTTGCTTTTCGGACAAATGAGGGAAATGAAATGGGAAGTCAACTCGGTGGACCACAAATGGGACTGGCGAAGTAAGTTTATCTCATACTTTGACTCGGGGACTCTCCCCCAAGATAAGAAAGAAGCAAAGAATTTAAGGACTCAAGTGGCTTCATACTCAATGATTTAAGGAAAGCTATATATAAAACTGTACGGCGGCACGATGGCCAAATGCTTGGGTCCGAATGAAGCTAGATATGTGATTGAGGAAATACACGAGGGTGAGTGTGGCAACCACTCGGGGGGAAAATCCTTAGTACGCAAATTACTTCGAGCTGGATACTATTGGCCCACCATCAGCGCAGACGCAAAGGGCTTCGTGAAAAAATGTGACAAGTGTCAGCGCCACGCCCGAATGATTCATCAGCAAGCAGAACCTTTACACTTGGTCGTATCACCATGGCCCTTCATGAACTGGGGAATGGATATCATTGGCCCTTTACCGAAGGGAAAAGGAGGTGTTCGGTTTATTCTTGTTTTGACATATTACTTAACAAAGTGGGTGGAATCTGGAGCTTTCGCCGAGGATAGGAAAAAGGAGGGAATCAATTTTATCAAGAAAAATATCATCTACAGGTTCGGTGTCCCCAAGGAGTTTACTTGTGACAGTGGTCCACAATTCAAGGGGCCGGCTATTACTGATTTCCTTAAGCAGTGGGGAATAAAAAGAATAGTGTCAACTCCCTACCACCCAAGTGCCAATGGACAAGCTGAATCCTCGAACAAAGTGATAGTTGAAAATCTCAAAAAGATACTTGATGAGAAAAAAGGTCTTTGGCCCGAAGAGTTACCAGGGGTGTTGTGGGCAATGCGAACAACGGAGAAGACAGCACTGGTGAAACTCCATTTTCCCTTGCTTATGCCATGGACTCACTCATCCCCGTGGAAGTGGGCGAACCAAGTCTTTGGTACGCCCATACCACCGAAGATGTCAATCAACAAGCCATGTGCATAGAGTTGAACTTGCTCGAGGAGAAAAGAAAGCTAGCCTTGGTTCGGTTAGCATCACAAAAAAGGTAAATCGAGGCATATCTCAACAGGAAGGCCAATCTTAGGGATTTCAAAGTTGGTGATTATATGTTAAAGGCTTCGAATCAATCAATGAAGAAAAAGAATGAGGGAAAACTCATAGCAAATTGGAAGGGCCTTACAAAGTTATAGCAATCATGGGAAATGGATCTTATCAGATCGAAGACATGCGAGGCAAACCCGAACCCTTAAATTAGAACATCTCCAATTTAAAGATGTATTACTTTTGACATCAGGGTACGCATCTCTTGATCATTTTATATTTGCCTACAGCCTCGAGCCGAAAATTGCTCCAAAGGCTTCGGTCGAAATATTCTAACTTACTCCTTGTTTCATTTTGCTTGACCTTTTTAGGAAGCGGTTAAGACGATCTCCAGTGCTCGGATCTTCATCAAGATTTACACCCAAACACTGGGGGGTAGTGAGAGGCGGGGTGCAATCGAGGTCGACACTGAACCTCTCATACCGAAGCCTGTCTATTCAGCACTCGGGGACTAGCATCCGAAGAGTAGATTAGTGCTATATATTTTCGTCCAGTAGTGATGCTTTCAAAATTTATTTTTGCGCCTAAGCCTTGTTTAAGCTAGGCCCTATGTAAAGCCCTTTGGGACTCAACTGACTTGATCCAAAGTTTCTTTATTTCTATGATTGTCATCGAAGCATTGTTAATATGCGTCGGCTCGGGGACGAGATGTCGTTCCAAGCTAGCATCGATTTTATACGATTAAGTCTTGCAAACAAATTACTCTTAGTAAATTCTCCAGCGGGTTAACTGGGACCTTGTTGGCTACATATCACAAGTATGAAAATGGGTAAGACCAAGTTAAGCTGACCGAAGACAAAACAAGGATGAGAATATTTACGCTGGGTATTCCACTCTTCAAAAAAACTGGGGTCAACTGATCATAGCCTCGTTGGGGTGAGCACGTAGCGGTCACTCCAACCTCGATCACTGTGATCTTCACTCTTGCTTAAGATGGCGTAAGATCCACAGGGCAAAAAAGCCACAACCCCAGCTTTGTGGAAATATGGATAATAGTGGGAGATTAGATGCTGGAAGCTGAAAGGCAACTCAGCTAATCGACTCAAATACTCGAGGGCCTACACAACTCTCCAAACTTCGGGGCCCAGTTGAGCCAAGCACAAGTTATAAGATCGACAAAACGTGTCGATTATAGGATGAATGGGTAAACTAAAGCCTATGGTAAAAAGATATGTAAAAATCGAAGAGTACCCTGGGACGAGAGTGGAAGCAGCCGCATCCGAGGCTAGAATCCTTATCTCTACCTCGGGCCCCAACGGCAATCTGCCATAACAGTTTCAATAAAATCTTCGGTTATCACACTCGGAGTGACGTACACTGGTATGTTTCTCTTTTTATCTCTTTGGGCATCAGACTGAGTTTGAACCTTAAGGTCCTTGTCATTATTGAAATCCGAAGGGATAACTAACCGAGGTTCTATCTCCACATCGGTAGGAATTTTCTTCCTAGACTTCTTCGAGGCAACAGCTTCGGTCTTGGACCCCTCTTTGCTGACCTCAGCATCGCCTCCTAGGCCACTTACTTCTTTACCACTGATGACATCGTCGCCTTCAACGTCATCCTTGTCACTAGCGTGGTCGTCACCACCAACGCCAGCGTCGATGCTGACCTCCGCTCTATCGCGCCCAGCCCTCGCTTTGCGCCGCCTAGAGCCACCAGCCAAAGACGTCGCCTCCCCACCACCTTCTGCCTTGACAACGTGCAGTGCCGATACGGTGGTGACGAAGTCGCCGCTGGCTATCACGGCGGCAAGGCGTGAGGCTTTGTCGCCGTAATCGCTAGAACCTTGATCAGAATGAGTAGCAGACATGGTGAAAACAAAGCTTAAAGAAGAAACTTGCTCAAGAAATAAAAGGATTAAACTCAAATAGGATGAAACGAAATCACTGTTGGTGGTAACATTTCTCTTTTTCACTACTGCTGATACTGTAAACTAGAGAAGAGGAAAACTTCAAATAGGGGTATTTATAGGGATAAGCAAACGCAAGTGGAGAAGTCATGATGATTTGAAACGTTGGAAACGCAAATAATTCGGTGTGACCGTTCGGTGACTAGTGAACGGTCACTACGTAGTGCAGAACAGTAATGTGAAAGGACTTGAAACGTTTTGAAACTCTTGGATAGGGTTGAGCCACGTCATCTTCCTGCTTAAATTCACTCCACTCCTCGGTGACCCTGACACTCATACGAGGAGTGGGGGGGACTATCTGTATTGGGTAAAAATCGACGTGCTCGGACGGCACTTCGGTGGGATAAACCGAGGTCAGTTGAACTGATGCTCCGAAGAATGAAAGTTGAAGCAAACGATAGAATCATCGAAGTCGAGCATCGAGGTCTATCACCGAAGGCAAATCGCAAGTTGTGGTTCGGTCCATATCTACTTCGATCGAGCAGCAAGATTGCACCACTGAGGTTATATATCTGGACCTCGGTGGAATACCCCGGTTCCAGCGGCATAATAGCCCACTACTTCAGCTCACTAACTCCACCAACATACGTGCTGAACATGGGCCTGAGTACGATCTGTCATGGGAAACGTGGGCAAGACCCCTCTCATCTATAAATAGCTCTAATTTTCATGTTGTAGCTATTCAGAAATATATACTGAAACTCTGTCAAAATTTGTACTCATTGGCATGTATTGAAATCTCGTTATTTTACTTATATTTTCAACCGTTATTTTTTATATTTCGACTTTGATATATTGTTTTCCTTGTATTCGCAATCCAAATTCGATTTGTGTCCTAAGAACAGTTTACCCCAATACATACATAAATTTATAACAAACTAATGAATTACTATGTGTCTTTATAATTATTTTTATATTTAATCTCTAAAGTTAATTTTAAGTTTTGATGTAAAAACCTGGTGCAAACAAATATACGTATATTAAAGGATTGTCACACTCCTTAATTCATCTCAATTCCAATTATGTAATCATGCTTCGAAGCT
Organism: Petunia x hybrida; assembly: GCA_037355625.1. Taxonomy (NCBI): domain Eukaryota; kingdom Viridiplantae; phylum Streptophyta; class Magnoliopsida; order Solanales; family Solanaceae; genus Petunia; species Petunia x hybrida. Next base: position 1,887,792 of record JBBBVM010000045.1, read on the forward strand.
TAACATTCCACACGCAACAAGGTTCAGAGTACTATTTTACTATAATTGACACTTCAGCTAACAGTAGAACTTATTGAAAAACCTTAGTAGACATTATTACACAGATATGAGAAAAAGCAGGGTCCAACTGCTAACAGTAAAGCTGAAGAGTTTTACGTGTTCTCCTATATGATTCCCCATTCACAGCAACTCAATAGTAAAAGAACGCATGTCTTGGACATTTGTTACTATCTTCCCCTTTTTAACTTCCTAGAAAGTTCAGCACATTCAACTTCCACCTGTGGTACCATTACAAAATGGGGTAAGACAAATAGAATCCTTCCACGTTAACCAAAAGTCTCAGATTCGAGTGTTGAAATAAACAAAATCCTCATATGAAACGTGTCCCCCTTTCATGGACAGGCACAAGTCTGGATTGGTCAAGCCAAGGGCAGCGGATACTAGATGATTATATAAAAAGAGTTGAAGTTTTACTAGTGTTGTTCCCACCAAGATTACAACGTCAGGGCAAAAATAAAGTGAAGAGGAAAATTAAAAGGTAGGCAGTATCTAAGTCGCTAATTGATAAAGTAGGATGAATTGAAGACCTCGGCGGCCATAGATCTGAAGACATCATTGTTCAGCAAATTAGGCAAACAATTGAAAAATATGAAGCACTAACAGAAGTAACATTCAACTTTTTGTCGCCTGTAATTAAGCACATGAATGTTCTTTATGTCACCTGAACATTCTAATTGCAGAAGAGAAACACCATTCAAAGCGCTAAGATGAGCAGCAAGGACTAATGAAATATCAAGAGATGGACAAGGCCAAGGCAATCCAGAAAAAGATATAAAAGCTTAAATTAAAATTGAAATAAAATAATACAGGGAACATTTTACACAAATCCACTGCTGTCATTGAAAATGGAGCATCAGAAATACTGAGTTCTTTATTGAGAGATCTAATCTACAGCTGATCAGCACATACAAACCAATTCTCTAGCCAAACAATCAAATACATAATCATGGAGCCGAATCAAAACAAAAATGAAATTCAACAGCACACACTCGCCCAACGAGGAAGAACACAAAGATATTTCACAATTTTGGAACACAGGACACTCTTCAGTCTTCTCTACTCTGCTCTTGACTGGCCAGCGCGAGATGAGAGGATGATGCCGACAATAAGGCCGTAAAGAGCCAAGGCTTCAGCAAAAATAAGAATCAGAATCATACCAACAAAAAGCTTTGGCTGCTGTGCATTAGCTCTGCAAAGAACAGGGAAGAAAAAAAAGAACAATTAACTGGTTACTCTTCACTTCAAGTCCAAGGAAAGCTCCTTCCCCAGTAAAGGATAAATGAAGGAATCAGCAGAACTGTATGAATACTACTTAAGAAAAGGGAACATACTAGATACTAACAAAAAAGGCATAACGACAGGGCAGTGAAGTTACGATTATCAACCTTACATTAGTTAACCAACATAGCACACACCACGACTACAACATGAGGTGCAACATTATAGATACTCAACTCAGTTAAGCCACTGAGGCCTACAGCTGACTAGGCAACAAAGAAGAGATGACAAGAAGTCCCTTTTCATGAAACCAAAAAAATACAATTTTGTAGGTGAATTTTATCTCAATTGCTGTACCAGTGCCAACATGCAAATTAGCTATAGTCCAACATTCTAACCACCACTCTCCAGTGTCTCACTTTTGCTACTTCCCCCACCTCTACCATCATCCACTCTATTTCCGTAATTAATCCCACATCTGCTACCGCAGTAATGAAATCCTATCAAGCCACAAGAGCAGTTCTAAGCTCTTCAAAGGAACTAACAATAGGTGAACTTAAATCAATCCGGGACCTATTTATTCACACTAGGTCTTCTATTATTCTTATCGCAAATACACAGTCAATCACATGAAAGTTAAGATCGGGGGATTTGCAAAGACAAGTTTAAAAGGAGAAAGAAACAACCAACAATCTTTGTTATCCTCAGATCACTCACTTAAAGATACAATTCCCCATTACTCATTTAAGACAAAGCAATAATGTTCCTAACGAAAATTTGAAATGCAGTACAACTACAAACCAATTAAAATTATGCTGATAAAGCCAGATAAAAAACCAAATAACACAGAATTGAGTACAGAGCCAAACCCACATGATCATAAGGTCTTAATCCAATAGCCGCACATAAATTAACAGAACTAACCAACCAACTATGCTATTAAACTAGTTGCTATCCAAAAAAAAAATGAATCCTTTATATCTTTATTAAATCCCTATATCCATTCCGCATTATTCAGCCATATTTCATTTCAATCCTAAATAATTTGTATTTTTTTAATAACAGAGAAAACCTCGAGGGTCAATGGCACAAAGTTTGGAACTTTGTGGAAAATGGGCCCACCTCTCTACCATATTCCACTTTAAATACCAGGCTCTTGTCTATGGCGAGTTTTGAACTGGTGACGTTCGCCTAACCCACACATAATAAGCTGAACTTTTACCACTAAACCAAAGCTCTCGGGCAATACCAATACAATATTTAACATAATCAACCAACTATCATGACCCAATATCAAACTAGTCCGGATCGCTATATGAATCCTTTAAATCTCTATGAATCCTCCATGTCTACCATATTTCATTTCAATTCTAAATTACAACAACTATAAGCTATTCGAATCTTCACTGATCATGTTACTTCATCTAAACTCATCCAGTCCAACATTATACAAATACAAATATGATGCAAATACAAATAAAACACGAAGATCAAACACGAAAGCTAAAATTAGCAAAAAATAAAATAAAAAGAAAAGTACCTAACACCAGCATCGCCAACGATACCGATAGCCATACCAGCAGAAAGACCAGCAAGACCACAAGCAAGACCAGAAGAAAGGTGAGCATATCCATCAAATAAATAATAAGACTTAGTTTTAGGGTTAATTCCGGTACTAATAATAACAGCAATAATTAACCCATAAATACCCAAAACACCAGCCATAACAACTGGTACTATTGATTTCATTACTAATTCTGGTCTCATTACTCCCATTGATGCTACTCCTACCCCACTTTTTGCTGTTCCGTATGCTGCTCCCATACCTATAATTCACAAAAATAAATAAATAATTAGAGTTAGCTAAAATGAACTTAATAGAAAAATTTTGTCTGTCGGGTTCAAGCTATGGAATCAGTCACTGATATTTGCATCAGGGTAGGTTGCCTACAATACACCCCTATGCGATGCGGGCTTTTCTAGGACCTACGTGATCGCGGGAAATTTGTGCACCGGGCTGCCCAGATTAAATGAAATCAATAGAAGGGAGCCTTAGAACAACGGTAAAAATTTTCTATGTGATCTAAAGATCACGGGTTCAAGTCGTGGAATCCGCCACTGATATTTGCATCAGGATATGCTGCCTACAATACACCCCTATAAAATGCGGCCCTTCCCCGGACCTTGTGCATTGGACTGCCCAGATTAAATGAAATTTATAGAAGGGAGCCTAGGAGCAACCATAAAATTGTCTCTGTACGACCCACGGGTTCAAGCTGTGGAATCAGCCAACTGATAACTCTATGCGACCTATAAAGGTCACGCGCTCAAGCTGTAGAATGCAGCCCTATAGAATCAACCAACTATATTTGTACCAACCCTGTGTGATCGCGGGATAATTTGTGCACGCGGCTACTCAGATTAAATAAAATTAATTAAATTATCTCAGTGTGAGACAAGGGTCACAAGTTCAAGTCGTAGAAACAGTCACTGATATTTGTAATCGCGAGATGATTTATGCATCGAGCTGCCTATATTAAATGAAAATAATTAAGGAGTAGATCTAATAATTGAAAAGTACATACAGGAGAAGACTAAAGCAGCTGCTGCACCGAGGAAACCGAAAAACGGTGCCGTTTCATCGCCGCTAAATGTTGACATTTTTAATTTGTGATCTGAGAGCAAATAATTGATCGGAATCTGGGTGAGTTTCTGGTCCTTTACTTTTACAGTTGGATCTCCTTATTTTGTTGGTTTTAAAAGGATCCCAGTATTTGCGCTGCTTAGGAACTGGACCTTTAGCCTATATTCGATTGGGTTATTTTGATAACTAGTCAATTTTCGCACACCTTAAGAAGAATCACCCAACCATTACAAACTTTTAAAAAGGTTGCCGTATTTTAAAAACACGTATTTTTTTAATACTAGCCACAGGAAAATGTCAGAGAGTTTACAAATATTGCTGGGAATTAGTTCAAAGTTCTAGAAAATTTTACTCGAGCTTCATTTGAAGTCCCAAGAATTTTGTATTTGGACTTTTGAACTAAAATTTTCAAAGTCCAAAATCTTTTACTGAGATTTCATATTTAGCAAGTCCCAAGTATTTTGTACTGGTACGTTTGCACTAAAATTTTCAAAGTCCAAATATTTATTATTAGGACTTCATATTTAGCAAGTCCCAGAATTTTTAAAGTACAAGTAAAAAATACTAAAATTTTCCGTGTTATTTTTGATCTAACTACTTTTCTAAAAGTTTTAAAATATTGGCTAGTTTTCACTTAACGTGGTTGAAAATGATTACGAGGTCAAATTTTTACCATCGTGGGTTCTGTAGCGGGCTATACTTACGTTCCAACACTTGTTACGGTAACCACTATTTGGCTTGCCTTTAAAGTTATGTCATTTTCTAAAAACTATTTAGTTCTTAGCTATTTTTTGAACTTCAGACCTTGGAGGCTGAACTTCATGGGTGAAGTTCAATCTGAAGGTCTGAAATTAAACTTCATAACTGAAGGCTTGAAATTTGAAAAGTAGCTAAAAATAAATAATTTTTTAAAGTAGCTTAAAACTAAATAACTTGGGGAAAATGGCCCCCCGGTGAAACTTTTACAAATTTTGCTGGGCGATCTATTTTACTCGCCCAATTTAGTTATTTGCCACTCCTTAAAAACTATTTGAAGTATCGTCATCCCCTTTCAAACTATTAGATTGAAGTTATGCATTCAGCTTCATCCATGATTTTAAGCTCACTCAGCTTAAATATTTTGTCTAAAAGTGAACCAATTTTGGATCAAAAGTGTAAAGTTAGAATTAACTTCAAACCTCTAGAGTTAAATTGACCAAAAAAGAAAAAGAAAAAAAAATAGTAGAATTCAACTTCAGATTAAAAGGGGCTTGAATTTCCTCCACAATGATTTAAAGATAGGCAAAACTATCGGTCTCTATGCAGGTGCACCCAAAAATGGATGAATCGTAAAAGAACTGTAAATATAGGCTATTTGTGCACTCCCCCCCACCCCCCTTTCAGCGCCACTGCTACACTTCTGACCCCATTTGAAAAATTGTTTTAACTTTTAGCTCCAGCTCCAAAAGTCGGAGCACTCCCAAGCGCACCACAAAAATGGATCACCAGGAAGTCAGCTCAAAAAATTGCTGACAGATCGCCATAAGAGGCTACAAATTAAATATTTTTTTGCTAGGATTAAAAGCTTATCCATAGTGGGCTACTGGAAAAACTTCTTTTGAATAATTTGTTGGTGCGATGACCTACCTTGGGTTTTCGTAATTTCCATTCTTCCTTTTTTGCTGTTATTATGAGCTAAATGAGTTTGACTTGTACCTTATTACGAGCAATATATACTAATCTAATCATTTCACTTGAAAGGTTAACATGAGTTGTTAACCTGAAAAAGAGATTAGTAACTTGATGGTGCTAGTAAAATTACATTGAGTACACTCAGTTGATAAATTTAAATTTTCAAATATTGAATGGAACACTCGCATAGTATTCTTTTGACTAATCCATTTTCTTGAGGGAGAAAACTAAAGAAGACGAGAGGCGCAGTGAGAAGAAAAGAGGGCTGTATTATTCAGCCTTGGATAATTTAGAGTCAGTAGTTAACAGTGTACGCAACTGGTAATCAATCAAGCTGAAGATAACATATATTCAACTTTTCCTTTAATGTCGAAATCAGAGACTTTTCACTAATCATTGTCACCACCATTCTCTTCACTGCTTTTCAAGCTGTGCTCAATACCAATAATATAATGTCCACATGCATTTACAACAACAGCATACCCAATGATATCCCACTCCACAGGCATTTACCTGCCTTTAAATACTGGAAACTATACCACCAAAAGCACTTGGTTCCTTTCATGCTTGATTTGGAGACATAACCTTAGTAGCATCTAAAGTTTAGAAAGCTCTATGTACTTTCATTCCATAAACTCAAAACACAAGAAGCAAATGCTGTTATCAGCCTTACTCTGAAGCAATACGTTTTCAAATGACTCTGTAGCATCTTATCATAATGGAAGAAGAGAAAATTGAAAAACAATAGAACAATATATTTCATTCTTCACCGACGCCCGTAGATGGTGCTAATGCACCAATGCTCTATGCTTACATGTGTCCACAGAACTCAAAAGACTTCCTTTTGCATGCCTGATGATCTATATTGGAATATCAGGTTGGAAACTATTCAGCCAACTGAACCTGATGAAAATAACCTCGTCAATAGAAGAACATTTGAAACACTGAAGAAAGGGGAGAAATAGAGAGGGGGGGGGGGGGGGGGGGGGGGGGGTGGGCAGCGAACTACTTACAAAAAATTATTATCTCAACCTCAGCAATCATGTTTAGGCCTCAACCGGAACTGTTTGTTCTCTCTGCTTTAAGCTTCAAACTCGACACTCACAAGTCATAATCACGCTCTTAGTGCACACTGCCAAAATCAGAAACATAAAGTACCATTGTGCATTAATGCACAAAAAAGAAACAAAGATTACAAGGGTAAATCAGACTATAAACATATAATGGAAGTGTACGTAGCTACTCTTGCAAACAGAATCAGCTTAAGCAACAGATATATTGGCTAATAAGAAGACGAAAAAGAAACAAGATTACAGTGGTAAATCAGTCTATAAACATATAATGGAAGTGTACATAGCTACTCTTGCAAACAGAATCAGCTTAAGCAACAGATATATTGGCTAATAAGAAGACCATAAACCTACGACAATTGGCCAGTAAAATGGACACTGATCAGTGGCCTGTAGAATTTCAGGTTTCCGCAGTGTGGCTGCCTCGCATGATCATCAAACACTTCACTCCGGATAATCTCAAAGAGAGAAAAATTGATTGGATGCTAGAAATCTGATAAAGAACTTCTTCCCCGTCCCATTGACGGTACTATCAACATCATTCTGTACTGAACAGCATACCTGACATTTTCATCTATATTTACTTCCATAGTTCCATTCCAAGATATTCAATATGAAAAGTTATTTACTTCTGTTGAAGTGTAAATGATCAAACTTCACCAACCCCAAACAGAGGATATACTTCCTGCCTGATGGATATGCAATCTTCTCAAAATATTAGGAAGAGACTGAGAGTGACACAAAAGGAGGAGAAATGAGCACAATTTTTATTTGACCAAAGTAAATGGATCTGGAACATATAACGAACCAATGAAACACCCAGACTCAAAGAAATCAAGAAACCGACAAGGAGTGGAAATAGCAAGTCCAATGAGAAGACTCTCCTCCCACTGCCAAGTATTCGCTCAACTATATGCTTAACCTGACAATATAAAAAAAGGCATTAAGATCAGATAGTGCATGTGAGAAATCAAATGACTAATGTGTATATATGCAAAAGATTCTCAAGCATGTATCTCTTTGCCAGTTGCAAACTTCTTTTTTTTTTTGAGAAAGGTAACAAATTGTATTCATCATCCACCAAGAGGCGTTGGTAGCCAAATTTAACTATACAATAGGTATGATCAACCTACAGAATGTCAAATAATTCAGCCAAAGCTTCGTCATTTTCTATGACATTTTCCTTGCACCAAAAATAAAAGGATCCTATACAATTTAACTTAATTTGCTGGATTGAGGTGCTCCTATCTTCAAAACACCTGGAATTTCGCTCTTTCCACACAGTCCACCAGATACAAGCCGGAATCGTATTCCACCATTTCTTCTCCCTAGTTCTCCCTATAGCATTCTTCCAGCATTTGAGTAGATCACATGTATTTTGTGGCATAACCCAATTAACTCCAGCCAAAGACAAAAAAAGTTTCCACAATACATTAGTAAATTTACAGTGTAAGAAAAGATGACTGTTATTTTCGGCTGCTTCTTTGCCAGTTGCAAACTTCTAAGCAAATCAAAAGTTGCATTTGAATAACATAACATATCCATTGAAAGAAAAAAGAGTACAAGGGGCAACAATCACCTTACCTTCAACAACAAAAGGGCATGCATCACCCCAAAACTTGGGCACTCACCTTTGGAGTGTATAAAGATCATTCCTCCACTGCGTGCAGGGAGAAGAAAAGGGAACTGGGCTACAGAAAACTCACTTGTGTTCTCTGTTTCCACCTTTTTCTTTTTGCCTTCTTTACTGGATAATGCATAGGGATTGTGAAACCTCAAGAACCAAGATCAAGCCACTAGAAGACAATTGCCAAAAGCACGAGCTCGAGAATGTTCTCTTAATTCCATTGAGCAGCCCATTGATCAGAGCAAGAAATGTGATCTAGGATTGCTCAGAGATTTCATTCTTAGTAAATAAAATTCTTTAAGAGGGGAGACAGAAGATTATTTTGCTTTACTTATAATGAAAACAATCATTATTTCGAAATGAAGGAAGCATATTACGCCCTCAAAATTTTCTGTATATTTATAGCAATGATAACAATCCTGAGCTGTACACATACCAAAGCTAAAGAAAAGTCAGAAGCAATTGTTCGTCAAAGGGAAACCCTGAACTGAAAGAACGAAAGGGCTACTTTTTCCCCAATAATACAACTTCAAATCTAACTACCAACTTTCAACCTAATCTTGTTATCTCTGAAGGAATTCACGTCAATCAGCAGGAGCAAAAGTATGACATAATGGCAAACATGTTTATCATTTCAATTGACTTTGCCACCTTGAAAATGCTTATCTTGCAGGAAATATATGTCAAGACAATAAGCAAATCCAGATGATGCTCAACAGAATGGTCTTGTCTTCTAGACTGCAGCTTTGTAGTCAACAACTTGCTTAACAAGGATCACTTCTTTAATGAAGACATCCCTCACTTGCCAACGGATGTTGTACCCACTTGTGAACAAATTGATCAGACTAATCACCCGTGGCAAAACATACAAAAAGATGGCTGCTCATCTCGGGTCCATTATGATTTTGCACCCGGCTTCATCAGCATATGCCTTTCAATTAACTTGTCAACAAAATCCCTAATCTGCAGAGTTACCAATACAACCAATCAAAGATAGAAGCAACAATGAGAAGAACTGCTTTTAAAACTACGAGTATTTGGAGCAAACCACTACACAGATCCACCCAAAATCCTTAAGTCATTTTAAATCAAATAATCCTCAACTCATATTTTGATAATTTGATCCCCACTGTATCAATTTCTATGAGGACTAGCTACATTTTTTTCAAAAGTGTCATTCTGCCCACTACCAGTAACATGGTAGGTGCTGTCTCGACTGGCAATGGAGGGGCCAATATAATGCCAGTGTGATGAGAGGGGATGGTGGCACTGCTAATACTACAACGGTGTGAGTGCAGCAACATGGGCGAGGTACAGAGAGCAGCAAGGTTTGGATGGGAGCGACGCTCTCGAGGAGAAAACAACAGCAGGCATGAGACTGGCAAGGGAAGGAACAGTGTTGGGGTAGGGGAAAGCTGAGCAGAAAGGGGTGCTGGGAGCGGTTAGGATTTGCTGGGAAAGAAGGATAGGCAGTAAAGCTGGTGGGAGAGGGAGTAGAATGTTGGAATAAGATACTCCATTTGATCCATTTTTGTGACACTATTTCCTTATATCGTTCAGAAAAAGAATGACATGTTTATATTTGGAAATGATTTTACTTTAAACTTCACATTTCACTCTTAATAAGACACTTTTATAGCCACACAAAGGTTATGGGATGTTTAAGACCACAAGTTTCAAAAGTCTTCATTTCTTCCTTAAACTAGGTGTTCAAACTACACCACATAAATTGGAATGGAGAGAGAATTATAAATATCAGCCAGAATTATGTGTTATTTGCATAAGAAAAAACATGCAACTATTTTCCTTTTGCAAGTATAGATACAACAATACATGTTAGCCAAGTTTCAAGAACAAGACCTTGGAGTAACTCTTTTATATGACAGGCACCTATATTGTTAAGGATAAATCTCACCTAAGAAAACCCCCTATCAACAGTTTAACTTTTAAAATGTTCTCCATCCACAAAAAGGGGCCAATGTTCCACTCTCCTAACAAGGCGTTGGTTACCACTATGTGAATTAATGGAACCGACATGAAGTTCTTTAACCATACTTGATTTTGGAATAGTTAAATTTTATACACTAAAAACATTCTTCCACACGTTTACACCTAACCTCGCATTGGCAACACTTATATTTATTTAATGGAACCCACAACTTTCTTCCTAGGACCTACCACTAGAAGTTGAGCAGAAAAAGTTTTTTTGGTATATGATATTTTTTTAATGGAAATGTTACTTGGTAATGATAACTTCCCATTAAATTAAATCATAAGGCAATCAGTGTCAGATCGACTTTGAATTGCACATATTGCAGAGTAAATTTTAGAGTAGCACAATACTAAGCAGTTTTTTATCAGTATAAGCAGTTGGAACCTTTTTTTATCAGTATAAGCAGTTCGAACCTTTTTTTATCAGTATAAGCAGTTCGAACCTACTAAACAATGCAAAAAGGTAATATAAACTGAGTAGTTCGCACCTTGTTTTTACGTTTGAAATCAAGAAATTCATACACAAGCATTGACTTTTCAGCATCGGTGGCATGTTCCATTACCTAGAAATTGGAACAAGATCAGTTTGCAAAAGACAGAGATAATAAGATTAAAAAGTTATGAAGAATAAAAAAGATCAAAGAATTCAATAGCCTAGATAACTTGGGATGAGACGGGACAAGAATCAGACCTTTGTGGCAGTTTTCTTCATGATGGATTTATATCCATCCTTGTCGAGTTTCCTTGCTTTATAAAGGGGCATCAATAAAGACCCAACATAATCTACAACAGCCTGCTTAATTCTTTCTGCTCCTCTCGGTTGGTTATCCAACATCTCTTTATTTACAGTAATTTGTGAAGCAGAGCTCTCACACACTAACAGATCATGCTTTCTCATAAGCATTTTGGAACTCACATTCGAATCCTCTTCATCAGTGACATGCATCACTGGATCATAGAAATCAGAATTAGCAGCAGCTGCTTGACATTGCCACATTTCAATGGCATTGTAATCCTTCATGCCCACACTACTTGAGCTATCAACCCATGCTTTGGTGAATATACTACTATTTACAGGTGCACTTTCTCCAGAATGCTCCCTAAAGTTAAACTGACATGCATTGTCATTTGAGAGGCTACGCTGCGAGCGATTATCAACTGACAATCTTGAACTGTCAAGGTTCACACCAGCAGCAGAAAAATCAACAGACCAATCCCTCACTCGGCAGTTGCGAGAGTCTATTTCAGATAAGCAATCTTGCCTTCCTACTGCACCACCAGGCCAATTCCTTCTGATGTCAGACTCGTCCATATTTGCATATTGCTCCCGTCTAGCAAATTTGTGAAATGAGGGTATCTTAGGAAGCTGAAGCGCTGTGTTATACTTAGCACCAGATGAAGCATAAGCCTGTAGTGAAGGGTAATCATTGTACTTAGTGAAAAAAAATATAAAGCAGATAAAAAATTATTAGCATTATAGAGCAGACAAAAGCAATAGAAGAGAGATCCAACTTTGTGCGCTTCCCCTTTTATTAAATAACTTGAATACTTGAGGAATAACCAAAAAACAAGTTAAAAAATGTAGCATATCCCAGACTGAACAAATGAATCAATACGGTCAAATTAGTCTAAGGGGATGATACATTATAATGCACTAACCTCCTCAGCTGCTAAAGCAGCAAAACGAGCTGCTTCTGCAGCGGCAAATGCAGCCTTTTCTTCCTCAGACAGGGGGAAATCTTGCCTTTGCTCTGTGGTACCATTTTGCCTTTCTACGGAAGCTTGAGATGTTGATGGTTCAACATCTGGAATAGTTTCTAACGTGGCTGGCTTGACATTCAGCTTCTTGTTGTTTGTACTAACAGCTAAGCGATTTCCAGCAGATGAAGAAACTTTAAAACTCCGTTTACTGTCTACTGCTGTAGGAGGATTGCGAATCGGTGGCTTTCCAGGTGCACTGGATTGCCTTAGTAATTTCAGACCACCATTAGCAGCCTTCTCCTTTCGAAAAAGTTCTACCCACACGTTGACAAGCTGACTAGCTATGGCACGTATGTCACGGCTAGTATGCACACAGACTTTTTCTTTTACAGTTTTCCCGATGCCTGAATAAGAGATGACAAGAACAGAATCAACAAAAACAATACAAGCGCGATATACATGCAATAGTGATATGACAACTACAGGGATCACTAGCAATTAACGGATATACAAAGTAAATATTTTGAATTTAAAGGATAGAATCTGAAATGAATGGAACGATAAAGAGAGTATAAATAGCCCTAGCGGCATCAGCAAGAAAATAATCAGAAGGGACAGCATAGGAAAAAAGCTGAACACTTCCAAACATAGCAGCAGAACTAACTTTCTAACCTCCCGTCCGCAAACCCAACAAAAAAGATTAACAGTAGAAGTAGAAGAACATCATAAATAAAATGAAGGGGGGGGGGGGGGGGGGGTTAAGTTGATTCCTCTCCTCAATGGGGAAATTTACCTGACAGTCGGACTGCAAGTAAATCAGTTGAAACAAGTACAAGTATACGAACACAATGACGCAAGAGTTGGGTCCCATCCTTGCCCAGGGAGTCCTGTGACCAACAAACATGAGTCAAGACAACAAGCAATGTTTGGTCAAAAGATATAGCATGAAACTGAAATATGTGAGGAATCATACCAGCATCCACAAATTGAGTGTACTAAGCCCTTGTTTAGTTCCTGCAAAAGATCTCAAAACCTGTACCGGAAGTTTCAATAGTTCTTTTGCAAGATGCAACCTTCCAGCTGTTGTTCTGGCATTACAGAACATGTCCCTTAACAAATTCTCCCTCGTCAAGATCTTCACCCCATCCAAAGAGTTCTTGCACAAAACATTTGAGAGCTCTACTGCTTCAAGTCTCTTCATAATGTCCCTTATTTCACTCCTTTCAACATCCGAATGCCGCTTTGCATCCTCCAGCGCCTCTACTTCAGCTGTGTAATCAGTGCCTGTATTCAATATATCAATTATGCGGACAGCTTCTCGTAACCCACTCATCATTGCACCACCAACTGTGTCTGGGTGCTCCTTGCACGTAGCTTCACCCGCAAAAAACAAACAGTTCTCCACAGGCCTGCCCAATATGTCATAATCTTCTCCAGATGACCCAACAGCCACATAAGAGTAAGCCCCGTAGCTATAAGGATCCTTTCCCCAGTCGGTAACCACAGAAGCAACTGGATCAGGTACCCTGCTGTCACCATAAAGCTTTCGCAGAACTAGTAATGAATGCTCTACATGGTCAGCAGAGCTCATGAGCTGGTCATTTATAGCAGCTTTTCCAACCACTAAGGCTATAAGAACAGGTGCCCCAACAGTTTTCTTGACATTCCAGAACATAAAGCATCTCCCCCTCTGGTCTGTTTCTTCTGCAGTTGCACCAAAGTAATCAATAGAATCATCCCAAAACACTTCAGGAAACTCCAACACAACTTTATTAAGAACACCAAAACCAAGCCGTTGGATAGACAAATCTTTCCAATAGGGTAAAGGTGGTGAAAATTTAATGGTTTCCGCCTTAAGACAACCTAATGGAACTGTAATAAGGACAGCATCTCCTGCAAACTCTCGTCCATTTGACGTGGAAACCTTGACCTTGTTAAACGAGTCCGGAACATCTTCTTTACAATATGAAATATCAGTAACCACGTGGTTCAAGTGAACACAAAGTCCCTCACCCAGTGATTCAACAACCGAGCTGTATCCACCTTTAATCATACAATGAGCTCCGCCAAAACCTCCATATGCATCATCCTGATTCCAGTAAGGAAGAGAGACTTCTTTAAGCAATGCAGCACAACCATACTCCAAGTTAGCAAAATGCCAATCCATTACCCTCCTTTCAAGACGGCTCAAGATCTCTGCCTTGCGACGTCTCTTAAGGGCATATTCTAAACCATCCTCCAAAGACATGCGCATTGCATGCTCCCCTTTTTGAGCAACCAACAGTACCATGTCATCCAATAAGCTATTGAATTCTGCTTCCAGTTCTTCATCCAGATCTGCTTGTACTTTCTGGCCAGTAGCTACATCGTACAGGGGACAATCACTGTTCAATACAGTCAATTCAAGACCCAACTGCGCACAAATTAGTGAAGAAGGATCTGGTCTTCTTTCAGTTGCCACGTCTGCCTCAACACCCGTAATAATGCTAGCACCAAGGTCCACTGGGACAGAGAGAGATGAGCGATCTGTAAAAACACGCCCACCTATTCTACTTCTAGCCTCAAGCACGGTAGCGTGGAATCCTTGGCGCTTCAAGTGTCGTGCTGCAGCTAGGCCAGCAGGACCAGCACCAACAACAATTATTCTTTTTTTTCCTTTTGCATCACAGCACGAGCTTTGCCCCCGACTCTCGACTGGATCGGGTTGGAAACCACAAGAATCTTCTGTAATCACAAGATGTCTGTCCGCTGGTCTACCATCAATCTCTGCATTGGTGGGAGGGATAAGTTCTGGATCTACGATATTGTGTAATTCACCATCTTTAATTTCACTTGAAGGCACCGGACCAACTGAACCTAAATCAAACGGTTGACAGGGTGACTGTATATCAGGATAACCATTTACCCGGCAATCATCAGCAGGACGTTCTTCAGGCTCTGCTAGAGTAGAAAATTCTATTCCCTGCCTATCAATGAGTTGGTGACCAGTTCCACATTTTTCTGCTTTTTTTTCTTCATCAGATAAAACATCATTCTTCTCTGGCATGACACTCTCCGTACTCTTTGATCTCCCAAGAATAAAAGAAACTCCATCATCTGTATCAGCAACAGGGGCTCCAGATTTTTCTACAAATTTTTCTTCCTTCAAAATTTTCAGGTTGTGCTCGATGCCATTTTCAGCTTTATCCTTTTCTGAAGCAATTCCAAAATTTATGTAGCCCTGTTTAAAAGTGGTTAAAACATAAGCAAGAATGCGAAGTGAAGTTCATGAGACGAAAGTAGTTTAACATAGAAAGACATAATAAAAGAAAGAAGGAGTAGATCTCCTTTGTAAAGTTTGAATAAAAAATTTCCACTGTGAACTTTGAGGATTGCAATAAACTTACACATTGATCAAGAAACAAATAGATTTGCCTAATTAAAGAAGCTCGAGGTGATTCATCCTCTGAAGGAGTTTCAGACACTCCACATTCTGACAGAGGTAAAATGCGACTGATGTCTTTATTCCAAAGGCTCAATATTTGGTTCCTGCACAGTAAAGATTCACCAACCACGGAGAAGAATAAACAATTATGGAAGTATGAAAAATAAAGAACATTAAACTGCATCATCTAGGAAAGTTAACATGAGGTGAGGTAAATACTCTGATCCCCGGTCATACGCAAGTTAACAATAGAATGTGACAAAAACTGAACTCCCCAAATCACATTACTATATTTTCACTGTCTATTAAGCAATAATTTAGAGTCTGAAGGTCGCGAGTTCGATCCACGCTCACCGCAATTTTGCGTGAACGCGGGATGCTTTGTGCACCGGGCTGCCCTTTTTTTAAGCAATAGATGCAGCTTTCAGCATCAGTGATAAGAAAATTTTTGTATATATTTGAAGAAATCCCCTGTGGGCCCCTCTCAGTGTTATCAAAGGCGAAAAGCGTAAAAAGCACTAAGGTCCACTGGGCTTTAAGCGCAAAATGCAAATACTGAGTGCTTTAGTGAAGAAAGGCGCAAATGGAGAAAAAAGGTATATGTGGTCCAAGACTACTAAGCATAAGCATAAACAACAAACACTACATGGACACAAAAATTGAAAAAATTAAGAAAAAGTGAAATATCTATTGCATGGTGTCGTCTCATCACAATAACGCTCATTGGCAAGGAAAGTATGCATTGGGGCCTTGATGACGACACTGAAGAGCCCGCTAAGCAAGCGAAGCGCTCGGCATGTTCAATGCCTAGCTTCAGAGCTTAAGCGAGCTTTAAGCAAGCCTTTGACAATACTGGCCCTTCTAACATCATTATAAGAGAGAAAACCTGTTTCTTCTGTAGAGAACTATATTTTAGTGTAGGCTTTTTACCTTTTGGTATACTTATTGTATATGAGGTCCCTTCAATCGTTTACCTTATCCAAAAAGTGAGAAAACCTATTGAAAAGAATATCCGAAACAATATTCTAATTCTCTATGCATACGCATACATAAGCCTACCTGCCCAAGAGGCACAAATGTACAAATTAAATGAGAAAAGGTGAGTAGGACACGTAAGAATTCATACATGCTACACATTAGGGTAGAGTGAGAATCCCAAAGCCCCACTTCGCCTGCATTACATAGAAATTTAAAATTTCTGTTTTTCATTTAGAAGTTTATCCTTAAATTATACCTTCCTAACTGGATCATTCTCATGCTCCTATTTGAAAATTTGCAGTGCTAATGAAAACTATTATTGGTTGGAAAAAGGGGGGATTGGAGGAGCAGAAGTGAAAGTAGAGGGGACAGGATGCATCTATTGTTTGGTGAGACACAACCACAAGGGGACGACATGGAGTTTCCAGCACATCAGCGTTTCCAATCCGTCTAGAATTGAACCGGAATGAGAAAGGATATTGCTTTTCCTTTGCAACGATACCCAGCTCAAAATAAATCATTAAAATAAAGAGGAAGTAAGTTAGTTAGCTTCTTTTCTCTTATCCTCTCTCCCTCATTATGGAATGACTTGGTATTTTGAATCTTCGGGCAGATTGAAACAAATGACCCATTTAAAAAAGAAAATGTTATGTGATTGTTGTGCATATAAAGCAAAGAGTAATTAGGGGAGCGCTAATCTCATCGAAAGGGGTCAAGGACATTGGAAAAGAAAAGTTCATCCACCTGCAGATACGATATGGAGGAGCTATAATACACCATGCCCTTGCTTCAATATCATGAGCAGCAACTTTACTCGTCCCCACCCCCTTCAAGTGAAACCCATAGGCCATACTCCATAGAGTTGCAACATGGGCCGACAACGGAACTGATCAAAAAAAAAATGAGCAGACAACAGAAAATACATGTTTCTTAGGAGCAAAACAATTTTGTTTTCTTTTTTTATCAAGTGGGCGGGAGTGATTTAGATGAAACTACTTGCTCCCTTCTCTTACGCACCACCAGGATATGAATGAACGGCACCCAAAGGAGGGCGGGAAACCTCCTTATCTGACATAGTACCTTAAGACATACAAGTAAAGAAATTGCTTTCCAGTTTACCTTGAAAAAACTAAGGAAATTACTTTTTTTTTCATAAACTTAGAAAGTAATCCTCCCTCCGGCCCAATTTATGTGACACACTTTCCTCTTCAGTAAAAAGAACGACACATTTCTATATTTAGTAACAACTCAACTTTAAGAAATGATTCTCAAACACAAAAATAATTCTATAGTTTGTTTTAAACCACAAGTTTTAAATGTCTTTCTCATTTCTTAAACTTCGTGCCAAGCCAAACTACTTCACATAAATTGGGACGGAGGGAGTATTATTTATGACCGAGAAATCCGTGTATGCAGCCTTTCCTTCATAAACTGAGAAAGTACATTAAGCTTAACCAAAATTACCTGTAACACCTTATATATAACCGAGAAATCCACGAGGACCATTGAGCACGGTACAAAACTCAGTGGATAATATGTACTTCCCTCTACCTTTCTCCACTTAATACTAGGTTTTTGTTGCAGCACGGTTCAAAATTCTCTATAATACTAAAAAAAATAAAACAACAAAATATTGGAGAAAGCTTATAGCTCTTTCGTTCATCAATAGGTATCACCACGGGCAGATCATATGAGAGACAGCAATGTCATCACCTCAGAAACCAATGAGTTGTTGCAATAACATAGCCTACTCAGAAAAGGTGTGCACGCTCTGCCCATGTTTCGGTATAGTTGTAAGAGTGTAGCCACATGATGTGTGGATTGGGCGAACGTCATGAGTTCGAACCTCGCCCCAGACAAAAACCTGGTGTTTGAACAGAGAAGGGTAAAGGTGTGGACACATTATCTACCAAGTTTCATTATCTAGCCCTCAGGGATTTCCTAGTTATCAATTATCATATAAAAAAAGTGTGCAAGCTCTAGGATCCCCAGACCCCAACCACATCACTGAAAAGAGAGAGAAAGGAAAGAACAAAGTTCAGATTCCACGAGGAAGGGAAGAAAAGATGCTAATCCTTCATGGCATGCTTTATCAAACCTTTTTTTTTTAAGTAAGCATGCTTTATCTAAACTAAAGCCTTCAGGTCATAGAACTAGTATCTTTCACGGACCTAGCTACCTTCTCTTAATTATCTTTTTTCACCAGAAAGACACTTCAGTTTTCTCTATTGGTGTATTCAATTCAACACCATACAATGTCTTCTGCCAAAGAGAGAAAAGAGGAGCTTTTGCAATGTCATTCCAGTAGTTACTGAAATCAACAAGATACAAGACCATTTTCCAAGCATCATTCTTCCTTATATCTTCGCCAGCAGAGTAAACAGAGGTAACCCATCTGAACTATATTGTGCATGGTCACAAATTCAAATAACTTAAAACTTTCTCCCCATTCTCTAGCAGAACAATCTTTGACCTTTATTTTTTATGGTCTTTTTCCCTTAGAAGGACGTCCCTATTTTAACTATTAGAAGACTTCTTTCTGATGACAAGGAGAGCAGGAGCATATTTATTTTTGTTCAAACAGCAGTAACTTGCTGGGACTCGTTAGTTTTCTGCAATTATGAACTGAAGCAGAGAATAAAATGATCCCAAAGAAACAGAGAAAAAGGAGAGATCATAAACGTAATTCAGTTATCTCAGGGACAATTTAATTGAATAGGTATTAGAAGACAGGATATGGTATTCAGAGTACAGGATTTGTCAATTACCTGCATTGCAGATATTCCAGGAGTCCGCCTTTGCGCTTTAGAACCTCCTTAAACTTGATTCTTTCTACTGGGCCAACATCACGAGCTTTCAGTCCAACAGATACTGCTGCTACCCCGGAATTTTCAGCATCCATAACTAGCAACGAAAACTCAAGCTTCTCTCTTGTTTTGAAGGAATGTCTACCATCTCCATCCTGATGCGAGAGAAGAAAATCTTGCCCATGCGCCAGAATTTCCCAATCCACATCCCCCTCATAGGCCATGTCCCAGTGCCTACGCTTTTTGGTCTTACGTGGAGCACGTTGACCAGAAAAGAGTCTCTCCTCTTTTCCATCAGCAGCCAGCTTAGACTCAGTTTCTTCAGCAACACTTTCATCACATTCTGGCGTAGTTGATGGAGAAGATGTGGCATCAGCCTCTTCATCTCCACTAACAACGTCACGACTTTGATGCTGTGCACCTTCACAATTCTCATCTGCCAGTTGACTTTGGTTAAAAATAGAACCGCATTTGCGTAATGAGGTATCAGATTTTTCGATACTCATTTGTTTAGAAGAACCATATGAGTCGTCACCATCCTCCATGATATGGTCCTCATGCTTCATCTGGCTGGCAACTTGAACTTGCTGATTCCCCCCTATAGACACTGGAGATAATCCACCCTCAACCACTTGACCATCCTCCTTTGACAAAGAAACTGGAGTACAAGCTGGCTCATCAACAGAATCACATCGCTGCTGATCATCAAAGTCACTTAAATGCTTATCTTGCAGCATGCAGGTGGATGCCATCAAAGTCTGACTAGACAGGTTTCCAATGCTACCTTGTAATTTATCATCAAATTCATTCAATAACTGAACACTTCTACAAGAAACTGAACCATCTACTTGGTTTGGAGAGCATACGTGATCATCTACATTAGTTTCCCGGCTGCTCAAAATAGTCTTTGCATTCGCATCCATATCAGCAATGAACTTGACTTCTGACCCATGATGCTCAAACTCAAGCTTTCGGACATTCTCAGGAGTAATGGTTTTGGCAGACGAAATTTCATGAGCTGTTGTCAAATTATCACTAAAACCATCCTTGGAAACAGACTGTTCATGACAAAAAGAACGGTTCTTCAAGACGCCCTCATCATGAAGATCCTTACTATTTCCACCTGCAGCATCATTTGCACTGGCAGTTTCCTCCTCAGTAAGTTTAATGTGACATTTGACCTCACCATCTAGGATACTTGAGACCTTACTGAAACATGCCGGTACATTTTGCGATCCTTTAAGTAAGACTGCTCCAGAAGATGCATCATCTATATCATTACTTGATTTCGATAACTCCTCATTGTTTAACGCAGAAGAAGAACGCTCTAGTGCCACATTTGCAGATAAAGAAGAAAAGGGTTCTGTTGCAATAAGGCTTGAGTTCAAAACATCACACAAAACCTCACTTTCCATCCCTCTTTTCAACTGACTGTTGGATCTCTTAGTCAAACCAGATTGTGCTTTCTTCAGAAAAGCTGACAGTGAATCTTCTAGAACGCCATCCATACATTTACGAGAGCTTTTCCCGCTCTTCTTATCATTTTTTGCAGACATATCCCCAGATATCTCCACTTTCTTCAGCTCCGGAGCAACTTTTGGTCTCTTACTCTTTCTCTTATTCCCTTCAGATAAACAATCAACATCTAACATACCCTTCTCCACAATCTTACTCAAACTGCTACTCGCACTTTTTCCAACAGTCGATGACCCAGATCCGCCATCCTTCTTCGGACCTTTCAACTTCTTCCTAAAACTCGCCAACGTATCATCCATCCCAACCAAATCCTCATCCTCATCAACCACCGTCTTCCGAACCTTACTACTACCTAATAATCCCGCCTTAACTTTTTTCGATTGTTTTTTGCTCTTTAACTTCAACAAAGCCCCAATAGGTTCATCATCTCCTGAATCAAACATCTCGATGCGCGTTTCCGATACTAGATTCTCTTCCTCCCCCATTTTTCCAACACCTAGGTCATATAAAACACTAATAACAAAAATTCCTTCTCACATTCAACAAATAACCATTCAAATAGACTAAACCACAGCAACAAAACCTAATTTCATGAAAAACATAAATTTTATATTCATTTTTCACAAAATTAACATCAATGCAAAACAATTAACAATACTAATTAAGTTTTAAGTAACTAAAAATACATATAATTAACTTAAAACAGCTGAAAATTGAGATAAAATAGTAAAAAATTACCAGAAATTAGGGTTTTTGGAGGATCGGACCTGTGGAATGTTCTAGAAGAGAGAGAGAGTGTGAATAAGGGGGTGGGTGGGTGGTGCGTACGTTAGCGGTCACCGGTTTAAGGAAGAGAAGTACGGCCTCGGCCCAAAGCTTACACTACGCCTACTGCTAAAATAAATTTTTGGGGAATTTACAAATAGAGACCTTATTTTTTGTGTTTTGTAAGTATAGGACTTGTTTTTATTGGGGTGGGCAAGGTTTGCAACTTTGGGATAAAAGGGGGAAGTAAATGTTTTACAGAAAATCAGATTTCTCTGTGAGAGAATCGGATTCTGCACGGGGAGTCGGAGCGGAGCTAGTATATAAGCTATAGGTTCGAAATTTCATGTTAGATTATGTGTTAAAAAATTTATTAAATAATAATATAAATAATTAATGAGTTTAGGAAGTTTTGAACCTTGTAAAGTTCAAATTGTAATTTGTGTCTGCCTAAAGTGATATTAATTTTATGATTAAGATGTCAATTAGTTTTTCAAATTTGTCAACACACCTCTTTGGGTGACTTGCAAACTTCTTTGGGTAGAATACTAGTTTATATTATTTTGGCATGGGTAAGTTTTGCATTCTTCTCATTATATTATGTGTGTTCTCCCCTTAAAATATTAATGTTCACTTTAGAATTATTAGTAAAAAATGCAAATAATAAACTCCTTCAAATATTAGTGTAAATCATACAATAAGATTATATTTATGTTCATTTCTATAATTATTGCTTGGGTTTCATTAGTGGGTTTGAATGAGTTTTTTTTCCGCATGATTTTGTGACATGTGCATATTCCATTAACGGATGCTATGGAAGTTATTAGTACTAATGAAGATTCAGATCTCCATATTTCACCCAAACCCCCAGATCCCACCCAAATTAAATAAAGATAATACTAAATTATCTTCCTTTAAAGATAAACTTCTGGAGCATGAAACAATTACCAGTGAAAACATATTTATTGATACTCAATTTCCTACACGGTCGTTTATTCTACCCTATGACCTTTCTCCCTCCAAACGATCTGAATCCGCCACTGTTATTGAATTAACGGAAGCCGAAAAAACTAGAATATACTTCCCTTGGCGTTTTTCAGTAATAATCAAACTATTTGGCAAAAGATTTCTCCATCACTATCTCAAGTCTAAGATCTGTGATCTTTGGAAACCAACTGAGCAATTTTCTTTAATTGATTTAGGTTCTGACTATTATGTTATCAAATTCTCCAAAGAAGAAAACATGGTTAATGCCCTACAAAATGAGCCTTGGTTCATTAATGGTTGTTTCCTCTCTGTCACCAGATAGAGACCAAACTTTGTTGCGAGTCTAGAGAAACAGACATACTCATCTGTGTGGATCCGATTACCTCAACTTCCAACGGAGTTCTACGATAGTGTTATTCTATCAAAAATTGGTAACTCTATTGGACGTCTTCTTAAGATTAATGTGTGTACTAGTGCTACTCTAAGAGGAAGATATGAACGTCTTTGCATAAAGGTTCCCCTTGAAGAACCAGTAAAATCTCATGTCTTTATAGGTCTACACAAACAAAATATTATCTATGAAGGGGAAGGGAAATTGTGTATATCCCGTGGCTGTTTGCATTCTTCTCATTATATTATGTGTGTTATCCCCTTAAAATATTAATGTTCACTTTAGAATTATTAGTAAAAAATGCAAATAATAAACTCTTTCAAATATTAGTGTGAATCTTACCATAAGATTGTACTTATGTTCATTTCTATAATTATTGCTCGTTCATTAGTGGGTTTGAATGAGCTTTTTTTTTTTTTTTTTTTTTTTTGCATGATTTTGTGACATGTGCATATATACATTACAGCATAAGTATTTGCATCTATGATAGCTAAAGTTCATGTTTTAAAGGTAATAATTTATAAATAAAAATATAAGAAGATTCAGTAGCAGAAATATTTAAAAAAGAACCAAGAGGCCCAACTAGTATATAATCTTCACATAACTTGTATTTAATGTTCAATTATCCATCTTTAAGAGCGTTTGAACACATTACCAATTTATTAATGGTGAGGGTGTTATTTGATGCACCCGATAAATCTAAATAAGGTTTTGTTGGAATAGACTTGTTTAATAAAAAAAATGATACCATTAATAATGTGTTTTTCGATAAAGAAAAATGAAGAATACTGCCTATAGTCATAAATCTCCAATTAAAGTCGATAGAAAGAGCACAACCAACAAACAACAACAACAATTAAATCTCAATCCCAAACAAATTATGATCAATTATATGAATCATCATAGACCATTTTTTTAAAATTTAAGCTAAATTAATCGCATCATATACCATATCAGAAAATGTGCAAAATAAGATATCTACTACATGAAAATAATATTAATAATAAAAGATATTAATAGTATGAAAAAATCTTATTATTACCACCTAATAAATATTACTATGTGGATCTTTTTCTTCTATTGTGTCTTATCTCTAGCTAAGCCTCTACTCCAAGAAAACGTAGGCCATTGGCAATGACTTCCTTTCAAATGATTTTAAACTATCTCGTCCTCTGCTAACTTCTTTACCCACCATAGTTTCACACCTCCGGTCCAGTGCACCAACAAGTCCTTCCAAAACGACGTTCTCTTGTTTTATCCTTAATCTAAGTAACTAGTACCTTTTGTTAGATATGATGAATTTTGATATGGAATTTTTACACTAGGAGACAAGCAATACATAAAAATTATCAAAAATTACCCTTATTTGCAATTCTTACCTGAGATGGCAACAATTATGCAAAAATAGCAGCCCGCCGCTAGTTTAAACCAATTTATACAGTTCTGTAAACGTGTATAAATTTATATAAATCTGTATATATGTGTGTTGACAAATGAATAAAGTTGTATAATATTTCTGCAGCATTATGGATGTTTATATAAAGCTTCAGTTTTTTTGTGTATATTTTTGTATTTCTCTCATTACCTACGGATTTATCTATGTATATTCATGTATAATTTTTTTTTGTGGTAAATTTGTATGCATAAACGTGTTCAAAGCAATGATATAGACTGTAATCACCTAATTTTGACCCCAAATTCAAAAAATAGCTAACATGCTAATTTGCTAGAATTTTTGCCTAATATTTTCATGAATTCTGCCACTTTATTTTAGTTTTTTTGGTCAATTAACTGGGAGAAAAATATCAAAAAATACAATTGATTGAGTGTAATGGATATTTGATATTTTGTGATTAATTAAATATTTCTTTTAATTGTTTTGTGGGAATTTTCATTGGTCGTTCAGTTTAATTAATTAAGTGTTGTTGTTAATTTATGTGCTAGTATGCTATTGGTTTAATCCAATTCAGAAAAAATGAAATAAAAAATGCTTAGGCCCAACCCCTTTCCACTAAACCTTTCCAGCCCACTCCACTAAACCCATCCAACCCGGCTCAATACCCCCTTTTAATTCAAATTCCCTTGCCTATTTCCCCAAATTCGTTGAAACCATCCGAAACCCTGGCCAAATCTTCAGCTGCCGTCGGACCTCCGCCACCAGGGATAGTGAGCCACCACCCCCCGCAAGAAAATTTACATGACCATAATCATCTTCACCTTCTCTCTTTATTTCCAAAGCCAATTTCTTCAATTTCTCACTCATTTGGCGTATATCAAGGCTCAAAGATTCGGATTAAACCCTAAATTCGGCGATCTCAATTATTTCGGCCAAGCTATACTGCGACGCTCTCTTCGTCGTCTCCTCTACGCATTTCTAAAGATATTGTTCCCCGAAAACCCCTACATCTTCTCTATTCATCTTCATGCCCAATCTCGTTTTATTGTTGAGTTTCTGCCGTGGTATGTGCGGTGATGTGTGACTGCGGTGTCTGCGTAAGCAGGAGGAGTTTGGCATTAATTTTGTTGGCAAGGGAGTGATGATTTTTGTGTTACGGGGACTGTTTTTTATGGTGTTGCGATAAATGAATACGGGCAGTGTTGATGAATGTTTCAGTGGGAACGGAGAGGCACCGGTGGTGGATTGTGTAGAAGTGATGGTGCTGACGAGCTGTGTCTGTTGAGTGGCTAGTGGTGTTGTGATGTTTATAACAGTGGGGATGTGAGCGTAGCATCAGTGTAGTGACAAGTTCATGGTGTTGTTTTGCCCATTTTACTATTATTGTGCTATGGTGTTTGTTGCGACGTAGAGGAAGATGCGGTGATGGCTTGATGATCATGAGCAACCATGGCAACAGTGTGTCGAGGCAGTGGCATAATGAGGTATGAACTCACTGGTGGTGTAGTGTTTGATTGGCTCAACGAGTTAAAGTAAATTCCCCATTGTTTCTTTATCTCCTTTTGTTACTGCTGTAGTTTGATGTTCCAGTAGTATGTATTTGTCAATAGTTTAGGTTGTTTATCTTATTCAAATTACCCATGTGTTCGAATTCGTGTTGGCTTGGTATTGAGATTGGAATCTTATGTCTTGGTGTTGTTTGCAACTTGGTATTAAAATGATCAATGGTGTATGTCTTGGTTTGTTCATAAATTGTTTTAGCCTCTTAAAATGAAAATTGATCTCAAGCTTGATTAAGTATGAAATTGCTGTTTGTTCCAACCAAGAAATTTGGCTAGACCTCTTAGTTAAGTTAATATTGTTCTTGTCTCATTTGTGTAAGACAGTGGGTTGTCTTCCTATGGTGTTAATTTAAGTGCTGGACAAGTCTAGAACTTGTCGAATTGTATCGTATTATGTATGTGTGTGTGCTGTATGAAATTCGCTTAGCTTGTTTTGTTCAAGTATTGTCTTGTTTAGCCTGTTGGAGCATGACTTAGTTGTTTTGTGTAGTTCAAGCATAAAGTATTCAGTTTCTATTTTTGTGATAGGGTATTTGTGTTTGAGTGAGTTGAGGAAGTGTTTAAGTATGGGGCGTTGGTGAGTGTATCTTTGTGTAGTTAGTGTTTTGGCTAAGCATAAATGGATCTTGTCTGTTAGGCTTTAGCCAAGTAGGAATTTAAGCATTA
Source organism: Petunia x hybrida (assembly GCA_037355625.1). Classification (NCBI taxonomy): domain Eukaryota; kingdom Viridiplantae; phylum Streptophyta; class Magnoliopsida; order Solanales; family Solanaceae; genus Petunia; species Petunia x hybrida. Next base: position 1,914,227 of record JBBBVM010000045.1, read on the forward strand.
GGCTAAGCATAAATTTGGGTGTAAATCCGAAATATCGAAAGTTAAAAAAGGGAGGAATCAAAATAGTCAAAGAAGGTACAAGGTGGCAGCACCTTTGAAGGCTTTCCAGCCCATCTTTTATTGTCTAGCTTAGGCATGCCAACGAGAGTTGATTCTTGCTGAAAAGTAAAAAGGAAGATCATGTGACTTTGTACTTTTACCCAAGTTTTTACTCCAACTCTTTTGCCTATTCAAAGCTTATTTCCCTTTCATTTTAACAGATCTTCACACCTTAAAGAAGGCATTACTTCACAGAGCTGAAAAACATACACATACATATTCACTCTCTAAGAAACACTTGATTCATCAAAAAAATACTTTCACATTTGGAAATACTTCATCACTCTTATAGAAGTAAAATTCCAGATCTTAAACACTAGGAAACTTGTGAGAAAAGTGAGAAAAATAGAAGAAAAAACTTGAACCAAAAGGGAAGAGAAGCACAAGAGTTATTAGTGACTTCAGTTAGAAATAAATTGGTTTAAGGGGGTCCTAAATGGTTGTCTGTTGTTGTATGCTGGTCTAACTCACCATACTGGTTGTTTCACTGTTACTGGCTGGTTTCATCTTTGGGACTTTGACACTAGGTAAATATTTCATGCGTTGCTTTGTCCTATATGTTTTTTTCCTTGTGTAAAGGTCTGAATATGTATAAAATAGTGTAAATTAAGCTCTAAAACAACTATACTGACTTTATTTGTACTCACATGTAGCATAATATATTCTGCATGCTTGAAACTAAAATGGAGTGGATTTGTATTATTGAGTTGGGCCGTAGTATGTTTTTCATGTTGTTTTACGTTTCATGCAAAGACCCACTTTTAAGCCAACTCAAAGTGTATGGTAGATAGCAATTTTCATTTCTATTTCCATTTATGAGTTTTGTTAAATCTGGACATTTTATTTAAAATGTGATAAATATTAAATGTATAATAAAAATAAGACACAAATGCAAGTGTAGGAAATGAGTGCAAATAATTCAAGTTGCAAATTGGGATAAAACGTGTAGTGCAAATTGGGATAAAACGTGTAGGCAAAACGTCTTAGAGCAAAATTTTTATTTGCAAGTTTGTTCTAAGTGTTTAACAAATCTGAAAACTGGTAAAATTTAAGTGTGAATATCTTACACGATTAAGCAAGTGCTTAGGGCGAAATAAGATTAATCAAAATGTCATATGTTCACATGAAATTCATTTAAGTTGGAAGATTTCGCCCGAGTGGTGTGCTTGCGCGATTATATCCGATTGAGTTTTCATTTGTGTGGACAGATGATTTTTAACTTATAATAATAATGATATTAAAAAAAAAGTGTAACAATAGTTCAATATTTACATGGAACTCACTTATATCGGAATTCGAACGGGCAAAGCGTCCGTGGTTAATCTCTGGTAGAGCTTCCGTCAATGAACGAACGACTTTCATCCAAATCAAAGCGTAACAAATAATATGGCATTAAAACAACAAATATAATTTACAAGAGTCGAAATGCGTCACTAAAGCAACTGTACTTGGTACAAGACTCGAATGTGCCTAATCCCTTCCTAAGAGTCAATTGAGATCCTTTCCCGTAACTCTGAAGCAGGTCACTAAACGAGTCAATGGTGTTCTAGGTACACCACTTTGGTGACTTAGCACACCTTTAACTTATGAAATGGTGACTCCGATCTCTTAATAATTTGTGTACCTTAAAACGCCCGGTTCACCACCTTATAGTAAATAAGAGGTCGTGAAAGCTATTGACACCCAATTTTGTCCCTCCTGTTTCAATAGCCATTTTAAAATAAAATTTCACAGATAAGCCATGCATTCATCTTCATTTCAAATCCTATTCAAAGCCCCCATCTCACATAAGCACGCCAATTAGGCTATTTTTGAAGGCACTACTGCAAATTACGAGTATTTTACAAATCATGCGCGTCAAATTACAAATTTTGCAATTACTTCTATTTTTGAAAAAAATTCTCAAATTATTTTAAATCTCAAAATAATATTCTTATACATTTCTTTAGTCATTTTAGTATTTTTAAAATTAATTTCGCGATTTTCTACAATTGTATATGTATTTTATACTCATTTATACATATTTTATACTATTCCTATACACATATACACTTGCACACTTATACACCTCACACTCCACATCAGCTCCTCCTCACGCCTACATGGCCACATCCTAGCCATCAAAGTAGTTGATCCAACGGTTGGAAACCAACTTTTCATTTTTAATTACACATCAGACCCCCCAAACCCTAATCCCCTTTTCATTTTCTACCAAAATATCTGCCGCCTTACCTCTTACTCTCCCTCTCGTCTCAAACCCTAGAAACGCCACTGTCCATGGCTATTTTCGGTCATCCCCGCCGATGAAATCCCAAACAAAATACACCCCTTACTCCTCTCGCTCTCCGCAACAAAACCAACATAGCAATTTCTCTTAGTGACAAAGATCAAAATCCAACCTTACCCCCGACCTTCGTCTCTATCTCCAAAAGTGAAATTTCGGCGGTTTCTCTATTAAAACATGAGCATTAATGTCCCAAGAAAGGAGGGAAAACCCTCGCACATGCATGATCGAAAACGGGTCGAAGTTGACCCAAATCCAATCCAAAACGGGTAACACTTAACCCTTTTTTGCTGTTGTTCTTGAACCTATGTGATGTCAAACCTGAACTTGCCTAGTTTTTCTGCGTATTAGCATGTTCATTTGTTACTTGATTAATTAGTTAAGATGAAATTCATATGATCATTAGTCCTTGCTTAGTTCAATGATTAAGTTAGAACACTGACTTGAACTTTCACTTGTCTAAGTTTAGCATGATCGTAACTAGTGCCCTAGACCACTTCTATTAGTATGCAAATTTAAAATCCATGGCAGTTCTGAATTGGTTGTGTTCATTCTTGTTTGTTGCAATGTATTTAGCCTCCTAGGTTGTCAAAGTACATGATTTTCATGATTATATGCTTACAATTGAAATGATGATTTGATTTGCTCAAAATTAAAATTAAAACTGCCCCTCTTTTGCATTACTGATCTGGGCCCAAACCTTATTTCAAATCTGGCCCTCTACGTGCTTAAACTAAATTTTGACAAAACTTAAATCTCTTGTACACTAATCTAATAGTGTGTAGGGGAGTATAAGTTAGGAGTCAACTATTATATACGTATTTTCTATAACTTATTTGTATCACCTAACACGTATCTGCATATTTAAATGTGTATACTATGTGTGAAAGCCCATTATTTGCATTTGTATGCTTTTTGCACCTCGATTTCAAAAACAACCTATTTATCTACTTATGTATATATTTTCAAAAACTGACTCATAAAGCAATAGCCATTAAGGTTGGGATTTGACAATTAATGTCAAATAACGCCGACCTGAACCGCCTAACATTTTTTGATATATTAACCACAAATTCATTTTTTGTGTCAAATTTAAAATTATTTTTGAAAGCTTGTCCATTTCTGCAAATTGATCCAAGTACTGAATTTGCACAAATAAACTGTTTGAAAACATTTCTTGCGATTTTGGCTTGTTTAATTCAATATTTGCAGTGGCTAAAAGTGCGATTAGGCATAGGGCTTACACCGCTTATGTAAATATCGAAAGCCCAGAAACTGTTTTTGACTATACCTTATTGCCTATGAATTATTTGCGTAAATATCTTTTTTTGCATGACTGATTGTGATTTTGGCCTTCAATTTAATAAAATGACTTTAGAATTAAACTTGGATTTTGCCTATTATCTTTCAACATCCCTGTTGACACCCAATTTTGTCGCCCCGTTTTTACAATTTGGCTATATTCAATTAAAATTGATAATAGTAATTTTTTCAAATAAAATTACATCAGATAACCTACATTTATGTGCGTAATACTGTTATTAACCCTATATTTATATTATTCCTTATTTAGTTGCGACTATATTACGTAATTGCATAATTTAGGCTATTTTCTAAAATATGTGTGCTATTTTATGTAATTTAACGCATTACGACATCATTTAATAATTATTTGTGGCTATCTATATTTAATTAGTATTATTTGAGATCATTTATATTTATCTGTGGTTAAAATACATTTACTTATAATTGTTTATAATTTTTCATATTTTATACTAACTATTCATATTTATAAATATTTTAATTGAATACTAGCCAAATTTATCAATTTACAACTCATTCCCATTGCATTTAGTCCACGTCATCACCCTTTGTCCACATATACGCCACGTAAACTCCACATAAGCCTAACACCTCACTAAAACACATTTTTACCACAGAGTACAACTCGACTATGCGTGTGGTACAACCCCTCAAAGCCCCATTTTCCTTATCCACATTAGCATTACACATATACAATCATACACACATACATACACGCGTGCCTATGTGGCCGAATCTAAGACCTGCACCTTTTATATCCGACGGCTCACATCACTCCATACATTTTAATATTTACAAATCCACCCCCAATTCATAAAACCCTAAATATTTCTCCACACTTCTCCTCACATCAGCCGTCAACCTCACCTTCTCTCCCTCCTCTCTCTAAAACCCGTCCATATACACACGACACCCCCTTCCGCCGTCGACTCCGCCATTTCCGCCGCAGTCACGACCCCTTCTCCTCGTTCCTATCTCTAGTTATACGGGGACGAATCCCCCTATCTCTCTCCTTTGCCCCGTGGAATCCGAACTAGGAACAAGGAATCGGGCAAATCTTGTCAAATTTGTATACAAAGCAAGAAAAGGAAAGATTGGAACAAATCTTTACAAATCAAACAAAAATGAGCGGATTTGAGGACGACCCGACCCGGTTCGATCTCCTCTGACTCGACCCGTCATCCCAAACGGGTAATACATTTCCTTTTATTCTTTTTTCTTATTCTTATATGCTGAATTATGAAAAATATCATGCCTGCTCCTATCCTTAACATGTGCACTTTGTTTGGATTCAGTCGCGTCGATTACTCACAGACTAGTTTATCACTTTAATATCCTTAGAATTAATCGTCACTGAATCGTTTGGACTGTTTTAGCGTGAAATTAAGGTCAAGTATGACACTCGCCTAACCAAATTTGCATTAGTTTTCAATTTGCGAGTCATAAGCGTCCAACTGTTTGGATTGTTCGAATTGGTTTGGCATCATTTATTAGCGTTAACCATGCCCTATTATTGATTCTGTCTGCCTAAGTTTTAAAAAAAGGAAATCATTTTCTTTAATTTTTAAAATAGGAATGATCAGGCCTATTTATGGAAGTATGTAGGTTATAGTATCTTCCTGATTTCATGGGATTGATTCTTGTTGTCCTACAATCAAAATGTTGATTTCCTTTCCTTTACTATTGAGAATTTGAAACTCAAAGCAACCTATCCAACTATTATATACACAAACCACCCCTATACCTTCTAGATAACATACAGACTGAAAAACACATCTGACAACAGATCAAACACCTTGGACACACTTCTACACCTCTCACAGACTCTTAACCTCATCTCCTCCCTATCTCTGGACACATTTCTTCTCACTTTGGATAATGAAAAGCCATCTCTGCTTTGGATGTTTGTGTTACATTCTGGAAACATGCAGTAGTCTTCTTTCTTAAACTGAAACTTGTCTATGTGTTCTTATAGCACTCTTGTTCTATTTTGTTGACAACTCTTTTGAGGTATATGATCTAAACTCATTTATGTAGCTGGATTCAATAGCCTTTGATTCTTGATTTCATTCCTCTATGTATGTGTATGTTGTCTGCTTGTTTAGGCCCTTTAGGGCCATCCGCTGACCTTGTTATGCAGTTTCTTGGATAGCTCCAAAGGGCTATACCATCCCTGAGTTTCACATGCAGGTTTAAGCATTGAGAAGTAACACTTGATAGGGGGTCGGATTTTTGCACATTAGAAGCAAAAACTTATTAGAACTTGGCGGTTCTTTTATTGTGCAAACATGGCACATTTCTTTCATCCTTTGAACCCCCTTAGACCCTTGCAATCATGTATTTATTTAGGAACTCCCTGCCTGTATATTAAATGCATCATAAAATGCAAAGTCTTGTTAAACAGGGTCTGAAATCAGCAGTATAAGTGTTGCAAAGCAGGCTACATAGGGACCTTCTTCTCATCCTTTTCTCTTTAATTATTGGTTCTTGAAGTTGGCTTAAGCATGTTTATATTAATTGATGCTAGCAATGCTAGAACCTGGATGTTAAGTTGATAAGGCAGGTTTAATATCAAATGCACTAAGGGCTATTTTGTGAAAATTTCAGAAAATAGGATAACAATATTACCTGAAAACGGGACCATTTCTGCAAATTACATGTGATAACATAATAGTATATTTGTTTCCTAGGAAGTGGTTAACATTGAAAATTGGCCTATTTCTGCAAATTTGAAATGATGAAATACAACAGAGTACACTTCATTTATTGACAGGGTTTAAAACTGAAAGCTAGATGTCATTTCAGACTGTTCATGCAATTAGAGAACCTTTGAAATTAGACTAGTTTTTGTAGAGGCTTAAAATGCAAGACAGTGCTACAACTGGTCTGTTTCTGCAAAGTATTTATATATTCTGCAACGTCAGTAGCAAAATGCAAAATTTTAGCTCGTTGTTTAATTCAATTTCTAACCTTGCAGTTAGTTTAATCTGGAGGCTTATCTTTTGAAAGTTGTCTTACTTGCCCTTATTTGCGATGCATGACCGTATGTTTATTTGGCGCCTAGATGTCTAGACTTGGGGCATTAATAAACTTAGGGGTCTAGATATTTAAATTAGTTATCTCAATAGCCTCCGAGATATTAAGTTGGGACGTTAGCTTAAACCTTTAGGGCGTTTGAAAAATATTAGGAATTCGCTTCAGTTAACAACTTAAAGAGGGTATGGGGGTTAGAGGGAATTAAACCCCTCAGATATGATGGAAATTACCCGAGCTATATATTTGATAGTGGATTCTGAAAACTATCTTCCCTTACGAGACCTGGGTTCTATCCGTATAGGATTATAAAACCTAGAGTTATTTATGCAAATAGTTAATTAGTTATTGTTTAATTTGTAATTATTTGTGCAAAATAGTTATCACTTCGGATTGTTTATGTAAATATGTGAAACTACTTATTTATTTTACATTCCATATCCTTTTTTTATTTGACTTATTTAGTTTTTATTCTCTTATAGGCAATATGTTAAACCCAATATAGAAATCGACCGGGAACCACGTTTAGTGGAACTTAGGAGGTGCCTAACTCCTTCATTCTAGGTTATTTCGAACACTTACCCAAATCTCTGACTAGTTGACCAATCCGGAGTTTATAATTCAAATTGAATTAAAAATTAATAGGTGACCTAATACGCCTAGGAAATTTATTAGGTGGCGACTCCAAAACTTCTTACTCCAAACGAGTTACCCCAAGTCGAAAACTTCTTTACTTGGTAAAGTGGGGTGCGACAATCCCAAAATTAAAAACTCGGGGGGAACCACCTTTCATGGGACTTGGAAAAGTGCGTACCACCTTTTTCTCCGAATCATTTGGACTTCTTACACGTAGAATCTCTAAAAATGCGACTCTCGGTGTTAAATCACAACCTTTTGACATTTAGGTGACCTAATACACCTTAGAAGATTATATTAGGTGGCGACTCCAAAACCAACTCAACCGAGTTACCTAGTCAAACTCGAGCCTTGTCTCACTCCGAGTTAGGTAAAAAGGGGGTGCGACAGAATGACGACTCCACTGGGGACACTCAAAGTCCTAAACATAACGGGTTTTTATTTTGGTATTTTATTAATTTCTTTATTTTGCCTATTATTGTTATTATTATTGGACTAATTTGTTTTTTTTTTTTTTTTTTTTATAATTACTATTTTTCTTGTACGTAATATTTTTATGGCATTTTCCACTCATACTGTTCCACTCCTGGAATCTGACACTTTGAACACACACACGAGTGATTACGTGGATCTCACGATCGTTCCACCTTCAAAAAACCTTTTTTAGAGGGAACGGTTGGAATATAGTTGGTCTGTGGTACAACCAACAATTCTAAACGTTCCCACCCTTTGGTCGTCCGTCTGGGTGAAACGTGTCTAGAATTGCCCCACTCTTGAAATGTAGTATGCATGCATCATGCTGTAGAAAGGGCTTCCTGTAAGCCGGCTAGTTTTCAACTTGTTCAAATAAGTCGACGAGTTTTCAACCCTGAAAGGACGTTTGAACATGTCTATGTGCATTTGAGAGAAAAGAAGATAAAATAAAAGAAACGAGAGAAAAGAAAAGAGAGGTAAAATTAAGTAAACATTTTAGTTGTCTAATTGTTCTCAAAGGGGTTGAGAATTTTTATTCATTTATTTTCTTTTTCTTTTTAGGTCCATTATGATTCAGAAGTTTCACCGATTTGGGATGGCTTTGGGTGCACCTCCTATGTTGATTAATTGGTTGAACAACTTGCCATTGGGTGAACAGACAGAAGTGCGTAAACATTTGGGGCATTTGGTGTCTCTGCTAGAAATGGAGCCTTGTGGGGAAATGATTGAGGCGTTGGTGCCATTTTGGGATGAAAAACTAAATGTTTTTAGATTTGGAGACATTGAGTTGACAACATGTTGGAAGAAATAGGGGGATTTATATCACATTCGGGTTTGGATAAATATAGGTGGCAAGGAGGTCGCATTTTAGCTCCCGACGTCCCTGCTCCTGGAGAGTTTCGTGAAAAATTGGGGATGATAGCAAGTGTTGATGTGGAATTTTTGCAACAAAAGAAAATACCCCTTTCCTATCTCTACAACAGGTTCAGGTATTTGAGTACTTTCGATGACCGTAAAAAAGAATTAAAATCCTACAGTGACTGGAGGAGAGCTAGACCATTTGCATTTGCCGTTTGTTCTCTAGGGATAATGGTGTTTCCTGAAAGCTCGGATCACAACATATGTTCGAGGCTTGTCATGATTACTGATGCAGTTTTCAACGGGATTGATGGTTATCGCAACACTATCATCCCTATGATTGTGGCAGACATTTATCGGGCTTTGGGTTGTTGCAAAATAGGGAGCAAAATATTTTCAAGGGTGTAATCTTCTATTGCAAGCATGGTTCAAGGAACATTTGAGGAAAGTGAGAGGTGCACAAGAAATATCCAAGCCAACTGGTTCAAATTACTTGATTAGAGAACGGTACGGGGGTCTAAAATTCAAGCAGCCGAGCAGCACAGAAAAATGGTTATAACTGTTTGGAAATATAACAGAGGATTCGATTCAATGGATGTTCACTTGGTTCCCTTCACCAGACTTTATCATTAGCTCTGAGAAGGCGTTCTTTGTGATACTTATGGGATTGCGAGTCCTCCAGCCCTATCAACCACTAAGGATAATGAGGCAGGCAGGGAGAAAACAAATCGTGCCACTTGTACCAGACACGAAGGCCTACCAGTTTGACTATATTGAAGACATTGTACCGAGGGTTAAAAGCATTAGGAAATCCTGGGTAGGTAGACAAGTCATGCAGGAGAAATCAATAGCACCGGAAAGGTACAATACTGGATGCGAGCCAAATTACTTCAGTTGGTTGCATTCCAGCATAAAGGGAAATATGGTCATTAGGCCATGCCGAGCGAATAACATAAGAGACCAAAAAGCGGAGGCTCAAGTTCGATACCGTATGTTCATGTTGAAAGCTGTTAAAATGGATAAAGAAAACAGAGAAGAGATCGAGATATGGAGGAAACGTGCATTGGAGTTAGAAGAAAAGGTAGAGGCGTTGGGGACAAAATTGGAACAATGGAATTCTGAATGTGTCGAAATAGACGTCTTGCACCTAGTTGCGGCAAGGGATACTTAATCAAAGCTATGGAAGAAATCAAGGAGGTTGCACGAGAAGCAAAGAGAGTCAGGCTGGAGAAGGAGCATGCTGCTTAGTCTAGTGTCGTTTTCATTTCTTTTGTATTTTTTGTGTTTTGAAAAGAGTCGTCATGTATTGAATTTCAAAGATTACTTTGGGAAATTATGAGAACAATTGGCACCAATATGCGTACTTATTTTCTCTTGCATCATAAACCTAGGAAGGCTAGATGTCCTTGGCACGTCATGGTCCATTAGTAAACCTTGTCCAAACGTCGAAAGGGTCCATGACACGAAAACGACAAATTTGCATCCTTGCATGGACTTGAAGAAATATTTGCGCCAAATATTGATCGTTTGCTTGGATCTGGTCAAAACAATAGGATTATTTTGATCTTTTATTTTCAGACTATGGCTGGAAGAGGTACACTTCATTTTGACAATGTCTTCCAAACTCCTTATCTGATCAGGCTTTGGTGGGATGACTTGGCTATAGCTAGCAGGGTACGTGTCAAGAATTTATTGGGGGACTTGGTATCCTTTATAGGGCACACATCGATACCGGGTCTAGTTGAAGCGGCTACTAATTTATGAGATTATAAAAGGGCGGTGTTTCACTTCAATGGCATAGAACTGGCACCAATGTTGGAAAAAATTAGAGATTTAATGGGGTTGACACCTGGGCCTGAAACCATGATTTACCCTAGGGAAGTGCAACCTAGGGAATTCTTCAAACTTCTACAAGTTCCCTATGCGTCATACTTCAAGGGTGTCCAAGATGCAAAGGCCACTCTAGAATTTTTGTATTCTAAGTTTAGGGACGTGACTCTTCGACACAGTATGCAAGGGGCATTAGAAATCCAAAATTGGGAATGGACCGAATCTACGACTTTCGTCATTGCTTTTCTAGAAAGCGTAATTTTCCCTGAAAAAGAAGGAATGATCGACATAAGGATGGGGTGGGTAGTTGAAGGTTTGCGTAGAGGTGCTCACAGGCGTCAAGTAAATTTGATTCTGATGATCGTGGGAGACATTTACAGAGCTTTAACCAACTGTAGAAAGGGAGCAGACTTCTTTGAAGGGTGTAACTTTTGCTATAAATGTGGTTGATGGAGCATCTACATAAGACCACAATAAGCTCATTCGCACCGGTGGCGCTAAGGATCAATGGCATTATTACACACAGCATTCGCATGATGGATGCGGTACCATGGACAAAAACTACATGCATGCACAGGTAGTACACCAAGTTCGAGGAGTTCCAAAATGTGCGGTAGGTGATAGAAAATTGTGCCTGTTTTATCGTCTCTGTGCAGGGTCAAGATGCTACATTCTTGTACACTAATCGGGTTCCAAGGGACCCACCACTATGTTCCCTTAATAATCCTCAGGCAAGTGGGAACGACACAGGAGCTCCCTCAATTGACAAAAGGAAGGAGTTTCAATGCTGACATGAATGACATTGTCGCCTAATGGTTGATGCAATACTGATGATGTGGGAAAAGAGAGAAACTGCATAGTTTCGTCCTGGTCAAGATAATAGGGTGAGTCCTGGCACCACACTGGCCTATCTTCACTGGCTCGAAGAAGATAGGAAAATATTCCGATCATAGATCACCTTGAAAAGGAAAGCTGAAGCTCCAAGTCTTGAAGAAAAGTACAAAAGGATGCGAAATAAGCATGAGCAAAAGAGGAAAGAACTAAGAGCAACACATGAAAGGGAAATGAGAAGGCAACACAAGGACAAGATTAAAAGGGACGAACGCAAGTTTTGGATGAACAAGACATTGGCAGCTAGACAAATTGCGGGAAGTTTGCAGGATCTTCTCAAAGATTGGGCAGACCATTTCAAAATGGTACCCTTGGCAGAGAAGGGAACGATGGGAACGGAGATTTGCGAGTTCTTTACAAAAGATTTGGGTGACATGCGTGACGAAAATGATCTTATGGAAATATTCACCATCCCTCTACCGAGGAGTTTAGAAAAAGAACCAGAGGAGGAATATGAAGAAGAAGAAGAGGAGGAAGAGGATGTCAAAGTCGATGCTTGATCAGAGTACCTCTTTGCTAGGCACGTAATCCAGTTGTTTTTCCCTTTCCCAGTTAAGCTGTTCCTTTTCGTCTTAGTCAACTCGTTGTCTTTTTCCTTTTGATATTGGTGTTTGTAATAAAGCCAAGCAAATCAAATAAAATATCTTTGTTTTTGGGTTTATAGACTTGTTTTGATCACTCCCAAGCAAACAAAACAACATACTCGGCACAATAATTACTTTAAATTATTGATAGGCCTACCTCTTGCACAAAAAAAAGGTCATCCGCATAATAGGACACGATCACACGATATTAATTTTTGCATTTAATTCTCTAACGCTCTACTCACATTTGTCTTTGGCTGTTTTAAAGGTTATTCTACTCCCAATCCCCGTTGGTTTGTGCATTCTGGCCGCGCCACAGTATCAGTTAAGATCCAGAGGGTCAATTTCAACACCTCCTCCTTTACCTACGAGGACAAGGACGATACGGAATATCATGGCTGAGTTTGACAAAGTTAATGGAACTGCTACCAATTCCATCATTGGAGGGACTCCTGGAAAGTAGGGTGTGGTTGCATACGAGGAGTATGCAAAGTTGGAGCAAAGGTTGTTTGAACTAGAGAACAACGTTCCCCCTGTCAATACTGATGGAACTATCGACCCAAACTAACCTACCCGCTCTCACGACAAAGATCCCCTATTTCCCGAGAAAGACATCACATACCCTACCTATGTCGCACCACCAAAAGAACCACAAAACAACCTCACATTTACTGCTGAGCCTAAACCTATTGCCTCACCTACCAAAGATCACGACATGTATGCATGGGCAGGGGAGGATACATGCAGAACCAAAGAGCAAGTCAAATGGTTGGTAGAAAAGTTCAAGCAGTTTCAAGTAACCAAAAAGACTAGGGGTTTGGCTTACGAAGATCTGTGCCTTTACCCTAACTTGTAGTTGCCTGACGGTTACAAGACACCCAAGTTTAATCTGTTCGATGGCAGTGGCGACCTGATGGCTCATTTGAGGTCTTACTGTGACAAGCTGGTTGGGGTTCGACATGATGAAAAGATCAAGATGCAGTTGTTCAATCCCAGTTTGACGGGTGACGCAGTGACATGGTATTCTAAACTGCAGTCGAAGAATTGGACTAGTTGGGAAGCAATGGCTGGGGATTTTATGGATAGTTTTGGGCATAAAACTGATGATATGCCGGATCGGTTTTATCTAGAGAAGTTGAAGAAAAAGCCTACTAAAACCTTCAGAGAGTTTGCCACAAGATGGAGAGTGAAAGCGGCAAAGGTCCAACCACCCATGGATGACACGGAGATAGTGGCGACTTTCATCCGCGTACAAGAAGATGAGTACTTTGACAAGATGTTGAATATGCAAGATAAGAAGTCCGGAGAGTTGATCAAGATTGGTGATATCGTTGAAGATGGTTTGAAAACTAGGAGGATTGTCAGCTTAGTTGCGTTGCAGGCCACCAATAAAACACTGCAAACTGGTAGCGCAAGAATAACCAAGAAAAAGAAAGACGATGTCTCTTTCATCACTGCCTCCCTTGACCATGATTCTACCCACAACCACTACTACCAAACATCACTTCCTTTATATTCCACTATCACCCACTTACCTAGTATACAACACACAACCTGCCTTCCAAAACCCACCTCCACAAAGACCATCATACTCACTGAACCTAAACTATAGAAACACCAACACTTACTCACCAAGACCACTTCCAGATAACAACAAAAACCTAGAAGAAACTACACCCATTGGCCAAATCCCGGACCCTACTGTTTGAAAGATTTAAGGCAGAAGGCCACATACATCCTATTTCCTTTAAAATGCCTAATAAGATTTTATCGTTATTTGATCAGTCCAAAACCTGTGCCTGCCACTCTGGAGGATCCGGCCACGACACTGAGGAATGCTTTGCTTTATGGGACAAAATACAAGACTTGATCGATCAAAAGGTGATAAACCGGAAGGCACCGACTGTGCACAATAACCTTCTACCCGATCATGGAGACAACAGGGTAAATTTGATCGAACTTGATGGAGATTGTGACTTATAAGGAACCATTGTCAAGGTAAAGGAGACTGCACCAGCATCTGTTTCTATTTCCCAAGCAGCCGAGGCACCTGGTCCCATCAAAGTGGAAGTGGCTCCAAGGTTCTATGTAGATGTAAGCCCTCCCTACAATAATAGAGCAATACCATGGGATTATGAAGCAGAGAAGAAAGGAAAGACAGCGGTCGAGACTGTTGCAGCACAAGGAATGACCATAAGTGGGAGGATTTACGCTCTTGAGCATCTCGTTCAAGGCAGAAGAGGGACTAATGAGGAGGAATTAGAAGAGTTGTGGAAGAAGGTTCAGGCGAAGGAATACTCTGTGGTCGAGCATTTGGGTAAAACTCTAGCACAAATATCTGTTTTGGCTCTACTTTTGAAATCAGAGAGTCACCGAATGCCTTGATGAAAGTATTACATGAGGCCCATGTACCTGTTAACACCACTATTGAGAATCTGGCTAATATGGTTGGACAAGTCATAGAATCCAACTGGATAACTTTCCACGAAGATGAGCTACCACCAGAAGGACTCGGGCATAACAAAGTTTTGCACGTCACTATCAAGTGCAAAGATTTGTTCGTCGGAAGAGTCTTTATTGACGGAGGATCTGGTTTGAACATATGCTCGTTCATCACTTTGAAAAGAATGGGAATTGATCAGAGCGAAATCAGAGAAAGTGACATGAAGGTGAAGGTATTCGATGGTTCACAGAGAAGCACTATTGGAGAGATCGACCTAACCATCATGGTTGGCCCTGTCGAATTCACTGCCGAGTTTCACGTCATGGACATTTCAGCTTCATACAACCTGCTGTTGGGAAGACCTTGGATTCACATGGCTGGAGCAGTACCTTCCACCTTGCACCAGACAGTGAAGTTCGAATGGGACAAAAAGAAGGTCGTGGTATTCGTTGAAGGGAGCAACTCCATCTGCAATGACCAAACCATACCGGTAATTGAGGAAAATGCTTTGGATGGTCAAACTTTCTTACTGTGGAGTTAGTGGGACCAGTGCATGATAATCGAGGAAAATATCACAAGAGTTACAACCAGAAGTGGAACCGCAATGGCTATAGAAGGAACATTGACACGGTTCAAGGAGGGTATTATGCATACTTCGCTCCTAAACTCATCAACGCACCAGGAGGGACTAAAAAAAAAGAGAAATTTTTACAGTGCTTATGGGATGGTCGAGACAAAGGCTATGAAGGAAGAAATTTAGTTTGGGAGCCTGTGATATCTGATTGAGGATTACTTGCACGGGAATTCCGTGAGCCAATACCTGCTAAGACAGAGGAGCAACTTGTGTACCCGCTCAACACCCGTCCTAACTAGAGATGTAACTTTAGAGAGACAAAAGGAAAGTAGGTGTAGGTACCTAAGATAGCGAGCCTGAGCCCGAGAAAGTCTAGGAACCGTACATACTCCTGTTGAACCCCAAAAATTACCCCGAAAAGGATAAATTCCGGAATATCGACAGGATGGGCTAACTCTTTTGGAGTTTTTGGAGTCGCCACCCAATTTAAGGAAAACAGGGAACCAAATTAACAAATGCGTGCAAAACTCCGTTTTTATAAAAAAAGACGGTCTTTCTTTCAGAGATTCTAAAAGTAAGAGGTTTTATTAATTTCGGAAGAAGGTTTTTAAGGCACTTCCAAAATTCCGTAAAATACGGTTAATCCGACAGGTTTCCAAAATATTTGCAAAATATGCTTTTCTAGAAAATTTATCTAAAATAATTAATTGAAATAAAACTTGTTTATGAAAAATATTTAATTTGCACGCATTTTGCTAATTTGCCCCAGTTTGCAATAAATTAAATAACGACTTCAAAAATAAAAGATAATGCACATAAAGTAAAGCAATATACCAAGCAATCAAATATTATTAATAAATAAAGTATTTTACACATTTATTTGCATAAATATCCAAGGAAAATAATGCGAAGTTAAAGATAGAACCGGGAAATTGATCAACTCGCGGGAGTCTTGAATTTTCTAAAATTCCTAAGTTTTATTTCTGAAGGCTCGGGTCCGAATTCAATCCCCAAATGCCTTCAATGCAATGGATTATTCCCATTTGTAAGTTAAGCCAAAGCGCTCATGAATTATTCGTGCCAAAATGTACCTCGCAAAACAAATAAGTAAAATTGGATTAGTACGATAATAAAGTATAATGACTAATAAAAATAAATAATAATAATAAAGTAATAAAGTAATGATAATGATAATAATAATAATAATAATAATAATAATAATAATAATAAAAATAAAATAGAAATATATATATACATATAATAATAATAATAATAGAATAAATAATAATAATATTAGTAATAAAATGTAATAATAGTAATAATAATAAAGGGGGGTTATTTTTGCAAAATTTAGGCTCAGATTTGTATGACGTATCATGTAGGGGCTCGGATATTGATACGGTTGCAAACACGCCGGCCGGACGTGTTGCCATGCCAGGTACCAATTCCGTTACTCTATTCAACTTGCTTTTGCGTTAAAGTGCATACATTCATCATCGCCTTTTGCTTTAGGGACACGGGAACGGGACGGTTCAAGTGTAGTATCATGTTCAAATTAATCCCGAGGCCTCAATACATGCATGTGTATTTTTTCATCGGCCATTAGCGTAGTATTTGTTCAAATCAGTTCAATACTCCATAATGGATAAAAATTTATCCAAAACGGATCCCTACACTCAGAAAATCCAGTCAATGCACACAGTAGTCCAATCACGTAAACGGGTCAAACCAATGATTCAACCGGATAAAACGACAAGAATCAACCAACGGGTCAAATGCAAAAAATCAAGTAACGGGTCAAGCAATCAGGGAAATGGGTCAAGCAACCAGAAACCCATCCAAGCTCTAACACCATCGGAGCAAATTTTCCGATGCAAACAGTAACAAACAAACATCGAAGCCACTGGTAGGGTAATAAAATCACTGTTATTCCAGCGTTAATCATCAAATCCATCAAAACCCATCATTGGTCTAACATCAGAGCAACAAAAAAACAGTGTGCTTTTAGATTTTCCGGTGAGGTAGCAGCGACAACAATGAACGGACCAACAATAAACGGACATAGGAAAGGAGGAGCAACGCTGATGCAGCATCACTACAACTCCAAATCCTTTTCCCTTTCATATCAGCAACAGATCAAAAGAAACGAACGGGTCCAAGCAAAAAATCCAGAACCAAGGATCTAAAGCTCCAAGTAACTGGAACAAAGACCAAGCATAGAATATCCATAGAATCTCAGCGAATCAGATTTTCCAAAACAAACAAAAACGATGCAGTTCTTCCAAAGAACGACTATGGTAACAGAGCAGCATCACCGGAGAAAATTTCCGGTAGACAACAACGAGCACGATAAACAATGGCAAACGGAGGAGCGACAGCCGCCAAAATAACAACGGCGTCGCTGCGACCCCTTTTCCGTTCAATCACAAATCCAGAAATAGAGGAGAACCAGAACCAACAGACCTATAGATCGAAACCAAAGGCCAAAGCAAAAATCCAGAACCCTAATCCCAGATTTCCCTTTGTTCTTTCTCGCATCGCTTAAGCATCAGACAAAGAAAACCAGTACCACCAGCGATGGGGTTTTTACGATCAAGATCTAGGTGGTGATGATGGAGTCCTATGCTACTCCCTCTGCTTCGATTCGCCTGTGATTCCATCCACGGTGGTGGATCTTGATCTGTTGGTGTTTTTGTTCTTTTTAAATAGAGAGTTGCTGTTGGTTTTTTCTGTATGAGGGTGGTGTGTTGGTTTTTTGTATGCCGTGCGTGTGTGGAGGGTTTTTTGAGAAGATCAGGGATTTGTGAAGGAGATTGTGTCCGTTTGGAGATGATGGTAATGAAAAATGAATGGATAATAATAGTGAGGGTATTTTGTGTAGGCGTGTAAGGGAAATGAAGTGTGTAGTGAGGGAGATAGTGATGGGGTTTATTTGTTGTGTGTAGAAGATGATAGTAGATCTGAAAATTTTTTGGGGGTATTGTGAGTGAGGAAGATGAGTAAAATCTTGTGAGGGAGAGAAAAATGAGGGCTGCGGCTGATCCCCCCAATCTCTTGGGTGTGTAGGGTTTTTGTTATAAGGGTGGAGAAGGTGAATAATGGGTTGGGTTTTGTGTTATATGGGCTTTGCAAAAACAATTCTAAATTGCAATTTAAGAACATATTTAGCCATTTATTAAATTAAACAAATAATTATATAATACGCTGCAAATGAAGGAACGACTTGCAATTTTGGTCATTTTCTTTTAAAATTAGCTATTTACTTGCAATTTTTAAAATTTAACTTAATTTTAAAATAATTATACATTTAATTAAAATCCGGGACAAAATTGGGTGTCAACAGCTGCCCCTCTTTACCCGGAAAGGATGAAAGAGTTTCCAGGGTAAAGAAGTTGACGTGAAACCCAATTTTGTCACGGTAAAGCCAAGACTTCGATTCCTGGGATCAAAATGCGAGGCTTATGAACATGGCCGAACTACGGTTTCCGAGTTGCCTACATATCTCGAGCTGAAAGAGAATCAGGCCATATGTAGTTCGACGCGATTTGAAAATCAAAGACGAGATAGTAACGACTACTCAAACGCGGGAAAAAGAGGCTTGTAATCGCCCAAGTTATGAAAATGTGGTCGACGACACACCCATAAAGAGGGGTTTACATGGACATAGCTTCCACTGCATCTCGATAACCGAGTCATCTTGTCTTCAATCTCAAACCTCAGACTCAGGGTTAACAAGAGACTTACCTCTAGGGTGGATGACTTATGCGGATGCGATTCTTCAGGTCTTCGTTGACGAGTCTAGCTCATATCAGTGATTGGCCTGGTTCGTCGCTAAGAAAAGCTCCATGTTATGCTCCAAACGCTGCTGCGGTGCTGCTAAAAATCCTGTAATAATCTCAACAAACGGTAAGCGTGCAACTGCTAATAAACTGTAATAATTGGAATAAGAAATAAATCAGGTGATAACAAAAGTAGTAAGTGCGGGTGGTGATATCATCAAACGTTCTTCCTTCGATCAACTGCCAAGATACTCCGCCCGGAGAACCTCTAAGCTGATCCTTATTCTGAAACAGTAAAGCAAAACAATAAGTAAAGCGGGATCGAATAGTAAAATGCAAGGCTTTTCATAAGATAAGTTGACTAACAAGACATGATGTCTCAAGTTGAATCATGTACTTCAAATACAATATGCCAATATTGCAAGACAACCGACATTGCGGAACACTCCGAAAGTGGTGCTCCAGCCGACTTGTCTTAGATTATCAATCTACTTTAAACATAAAATGCCAATATTGCAAGACAACCGACATCGCGAAAACACTCCGAACGTGGTGTTTCAGCCGACTTGTCTTAGATTATCAATCTACTTTAAACATAAAATGCCAATATTGCAAGACAACCGACATCGCGAAAACACTCCGAAAGTGGTGTTTCAGCCGACTTGTCTTAGATTATCAATCTACTTTAAACATAAAATGCCAATATTGCAAGACAACCGACATCGCGAAAACACTCCGAAAGTGGTGTTTCAGCCGACTTGTCTTAGATTATCAATCTACTTTAAACATAAAAATGCCAATATTGCAAGACAACCGACATCGCGAAAACACTCCGAAAGTGGTGTTTCAGCCGACTTGTCTTAGATTATCAATCTACTTTAAACATAAAATGCCAATATTGCAAGACAACCGACATCGCGAAAACACTCCGAAAGTGGTGTTTCAGCCGACTTGTCTTAGATTATCAATGCAGGCTTCAACATAACGTTTATTTTGAAAGAAGAATCATAAAGATAGAAAATGCCGCCTGTTCGGCAACAAACCATGATACGCATAATGCTTTAATTGATGAAGAGGCAGTTTACAACGCCATCTTGTATTGTGTTTCAATCCCTTGACAAAACAAATGAAACGTCTGGTCTTGAAGCATCCAGTGTCTCAACGCAACTTGAAAGAAACCTGCATATCCTATTTGTGGGTGGAAGGACCCGAGATATCCTATTTGTGGGTGGAATGACCCGAATATCCTATTTGTGGGTGGAATGACCCGAATATCTTATTTGTGGGTGGAAGAAACCGAGATATCCTATTTGTGGGTGGATAAACCCTGATCGTTCATTTTTAAGGCGAACGGGCCCAAAACGTTCAATATAGGTGAACGAGCCTAAATTTGATGGCAGCCTGCAAAACAAAATTGCAAATTAGATTAATTAAGGCAGGATAATGCAAAACAAATAAGCAAAACTGGGTCGTGTTGCTTGAATTAATAGTGCTGCAAAGCGTTGAATGCCTTCAGTTCTTATTGAATCTGCCGTTCAATTTCTGCAAATTTAAAGAAAATGCGTTAGAAAACGAGTGAATAATGAAACAAAAGCTATAATGAAAAAGAAGAAATAGATTTGTGCTGCATATGCGACAAGGCGAATGATCTTTGAGGAACTGATGGCCGTCGGTAGGAACAATAACAAAAGAGCCTTCAATTGCCTATGATAGGCTTCAGAATAATGCCTCCAATTGCTTATGGTAGGCTTCAAATGATAACGATGTCTTCGCTTGCTCACGATAGACTTGATAATAAGACCCTCCGATTGCTTACGGTAGGATCAATAACAAAAGAGCCTTCAATTGCTTATGATAGGCTTCATAAAAAGGCCTCCAATTGTTTATGGTAGGCTCCAAATGATAACGATGTCTTCGCTTGCTCACGATAGACTTCATAGCGAGGCCCCCGATTGTTTACGGTAGGCTCCATAACAATAGCGCCTTCGATTGTCTATAGGCTTCATAAAAAGGCCTCCAATTGTTTATGGAAGGCTTTAAATGATAATGACGTCTTCGATTGTTTACGATAGACTTCATAATGAGGCCCCCGATTGTCTACGGTAGGCTTTAATGATAAGGCCTTCGATTGTCTACGATAGGCTTCAATAATAATGTCTTCGATTGTATACGATAGACTTGATAACTAACCACGCCTCCGATTGTCTACGGTAGACTTGGTAAATGTGATGTCTCCGATTGTTTACGGTAGACTTCATAATAGGGCCTCCAATTGTCTATGGTAGGCTTCAAATGATAAGGCCTTCGATTGTCTACGATAGGCTTCAAAATAAGGCCTCCAATTGCTTATGGTAGGCATGAATGCTAATGAAGTCTTCGCTTGCTCACGATAGACTTGATAATAAGATCCCCCGATTGCTTACGGTAGGATCAATGATAAAAGAGCCTTCAATTGCTTATGATAGGCTTCAAAATAAGGCCTCCAATTGCTTATGGTAGGCATGAATGCTAATGAAGTCTTCGCTTGCTCACGATAGACTTGATGATAAGATCCCCCGATTGCTTACGGTAGGATCAATAATAAAAGAGCCTTCAATTGCTTATGATAGGCTTCAAAATAAGGCCTCCAATTGCTTATGGTAGGCATGAATGCTAATGAAGTCTTCGCTTGCTCACGATAGACTTGATGATAAGATCCCCCGATTGCTTACGGTAGGATCAATGATAAAAGAGCCTTCAATTGCTTATGATAGGCTTCAAAATAAGGCCTCCAATTGCTTATGGTAGGCATGAATGCTAATGAAGTCTTCGCTTGCTCACGATAGACTTGATGATAAGATCCCCCGATTGCTTACGGTAGGATCAATGATAAAAGAGCCTTCAATTGCTTATGATAGGCTTCAAAATAAGGCCTCCAATTGCTTATGGTAGGCATGAATGCTAATGAAGTCTTCGCTTGCTCACGATAGACTTGATGATAAGATCCCCCGATTGCTTACGGTAGGATCAATGATAAAAGAGCCTTCAATTGCTTATGATAGGCTTCAAAATAAGGCCTCCAATTGCTTATGGTAGGCATGAATGCTAATGAAGTCTTCGCTTGCTCACGATAGACTTGATGATAAGATCCCCCGATTGCTTACGGTAGGATCAATAATAAAAGAGCCTTCAATTGCTTATGATAGGCTTCAAAATAAGGCCTCCAATTGCTTATGGTAGGCATGACGCAATTTGTAAGTGAAAGCTGCAATATCTTTGATAAATTGTCTTCCCATCCACTGGCGAAGCAATAAAGCAAATGTGAAGGCATAGTGCAAGGCATTTTCAACAATCTTGACAAATCAACTGGCAAGCCGGTCGGGCACGCAGCAAGGAGGGTCTTGGGGTTGATTGTCAAACAAATCAGCTGGCGAGCCGGTCCGGCACGAAGCAAGGAGGGTCTCGGGACTGACCTGTTAACCTGAAAAGTAAAACAAGACGTTAATATCAAAGCAAGTGTGAAGACATAATTCAAAGCCAGTGCGAAGCAAAGTAATGTGGGAATGTAGAGCAATGCAAGAGCCATTTGGCGAATCAATAGGTGAGATAGTCCAACAAAAGGGGATCCTCGTAGCCGATGGTCAACCTGAAAGAGTAAAGCAAGGCGTTAGTTTTAAAACAAGTGCGAAGGCATAATTCAAAATAAGTGCAAAGCAAAGTAGTGCGGAAATGTAGTCAGTGCGATAGCCATTGATAAATCAATTAGCGAGACAATCCGGCAAGGATGGCCTTGTACGGATTATAGCCTGAAACAAAGCGATGCCCTATTTCGCTTAGTTTTGAAAACACAAAACAAGCCTCGGCATTGTCGCCTATTAGGAATAAAAGTCATAGAGGTAGAAATGCCGCCTGTTCGGCAATAACTCATGACAAAGCGTAATGCTTTAAGTTATGAGGAGTCAATTTGAAGGCAATCATGGATCGTAATGCGTCTGGAATATTCACATTATCCTGCATGTCTTAACAAACTTATCAGCGACATAAGGCCATTAAAATATGTATTGCAAATGTATAAACGCCTCAGGAGGCTGCAAAATGTGATTAAGAGAGTGTAGAATATTAAAACACCTATCGAGTCCATAAAATTACGCCTTAGAGGCATTCACATAATAAACACCTTCGAGGTGACATAAATACGCCTCCGGGGCAACAAGATTACGCCTACGAGGCATTCAAATAAATAACACCTTCGAGGTGACATAAATACGCCTCCGGGGCAACAAAATTTCGCCTTCGAGGCATTCAAATAACTAACACCTTCGAGGTGACATAAATACGCCTCTGGGGCAACAAGATTACGCCTTCGAGGCATTCATATAACTAACACCTTCGAGGTGACATAAATACGCCTCCGGGGCAATAAAATTACGCCTTCGAGGCATTCAAATAACTAACACCTTCGAGGTGACATAAATACGCCTCCGGGGCAACAAGATTACGCCTTCGAGGCATTCAAATAAATAACACCTTCGAGGTGACATAAATACGCCTCCGGGGCAACAAAATTTCGCCTTCGAGGCATTCAAATAACTAACACCTTCGAGGTGACATAAATACGCCTCTGGGGCAACAAGATTACGCCTTCGAGGCATTCAAATAATTAACACCTTCGAGGTGACACAAATACGCCTCCGGGGCAAATATATTACGCCTTCGAGGCATTCAAATAATTAACACCTTCGAGGTGAGATAAATACGCTTACCGGAAGCGTGAAATATAAAAGACGCTTATCGAAAGCGTAAACACATGAATACGTTATACTCTTTGAACTCTTCCGCGGAGGAATGGTCTTGACTACAAAATAAAGTGAGCCCCCAGGATCGGCAATATAATAGCGTCTTCGATTGTTTACGATAGACTTGGAGTTGATACTTGTAAAATAAATGGTAGAATAGCCTGCAAAATAAAGTTTTAATTAAATTTGCATGGACAAGAAAATGTCAAAGATAAAGGGGATATAAAGTGAGAGTTTAAGCCGTCCGGCTTATGTTGGTGAAGCCCTAAAGAGTTGAGTGTTATCCTTGAGAAAACTGAGTTAATGCTTAATTCCTGCAAAGTGTAAAGTAAAGTTGCCAATAAAGCAATGAACTTTGATTAGGCAAGGGCAGAAATAGAGAGAAAATAAAGTCGTTTCGCGTATGCGATGAATCAGATAACGCTTCCAATCTCGGTCGGTTATCTTGGCAACATTGTTCAATGTGTATGACAAATACTCTATGAGGAATTGATAGTTGCTAGTTTCCTCATCTTGTTGCTTTGAAAATTCCTGCGCTCAAGGAAAAATCATTAGTTTTGGGAGGGAGGGGGAAGCGTTTGATTTGCAGACTTCATCCTGATCTTGCCGCTTCCGCTGCTTCCTCGTCCTCCTTGGACTTGGATTTGCGAATTGCTTTCAGAAACTTGGCTCATGAACTCAAATAGCATAGATTTTCGAAAAAATAGAGGCAAGATAAAATATTTTAATGCAATATAGCAAGTGAAATAAGCATGCAAATGAAGTCAAAGATGCATTTTGAAAATTCTGCCTTGACTTAAACTTGTAACATATTTTAAAACAAACTGAACGTCCTTTGTCTTAGACTTTGCACTGTTTGCTTAACCGATTTCAAATTCTTGCCAACTCATCTTTAATATCCAACCCTGTTTCTTGCAAAATTCTGCCCCAGTTATTATCTTGCGCATCTCTAACTCATTTTGCAAAAATTGCCCCAGTTGTCCTTCTTGGGGGAAAATAAAATTTAAATGCTAAAGGGTCGAGCCCGATGGGGGAGCCTACGTATCCCTCCTTGGGAATCAGACCGTGCGTAGTTCTGCAACACCGCTTCAATGCCATATACCAACAAATAGAAGCTGCCCCAGTTGAAGTTCCAACAGTAGTGCGATATCCAAAGAGCGCAGACAATAACTTTCAGTGCATCGTTTTCAAATTGTTCAGTTGTTTTGCCATACATTACAAGCAAAGCTTTGGCAAGTTTATCAATTTTAATTTTGCAATGGAAACAAATGCAAGCGTAAATAACATAATAAGAATGCGATGAATTTTATTTCAACTTTCATAAATTCAAAATGAGTTGATTCGGAATAACACAAGCTTTAAAGTACAATGCAATTCAGGGCCTCAATCTGAATTAAAATTGAAAACAATGCTACTAAGTTCAATCGCCAAGTTCTTTCAAGCAATGTCATTAGCTTCTGGTACTGCACCGTTCACGAGCTAAAGCGTCTACCATCAATCATATCTCTAAACCTTTGCATGGTGGATGGTCTGCCACTTCACAAATCCAACATTTGATAGAGAAGTAAACAAAACAAAAGAAACCTCACCAAGGGTAATTAAGATATTTTGCATGTCATTCATAGGATTGCATACAAGCAAGCAACACCTAGTATTTAACGCATTTTGAGCAAACAAAGCAAGGCATGCAATTAACATTTTAACACAGCTCATGTTCTCCACAGCATCTGCACAAAATTCTAAACCCAAATGCCTAAAAACCCGAAACAGCCCTCCATAGCCTTTGCAAACATCCACACTCCTCCAAACACGATTTCCAATTGCTTTGCAACATCCAAGGAGAAATTTCCAACTGCCTTCACAATATCAGACTGCAAATCACGAAAGGCGCCAATTGGCCTTTCAAAAATAAAACCTCACTGGTCATCGACTTTGATCAAGCCTCTCAGTTTCCTAGGTTTTGCAAGGCGCACAGACCTTATTCATAAAGCTCCTCACTGGTCCTCGGCTTTGATCAAGCCTCTTAGTTTCCTAGGTAGCCAAGACCGCACTGGTCTTCAAGGAGGGACCCCACTAGTCATTCAAAGACACAAGGGCTTCGCTCTCCTAGTATGCGACAAGCATACTTCAATTTTTACAAAGTTGCAGCTGGATAATCAACATAGGCCTGCACACACGCAAAGCCATCCAGGAGAGGGACCCCACTGATCCTTTTAAAGACACTAGGGGCTTCGCCTCTTAGATCTCACTACACCAAACCATCTCCAAAACACAAACCAACCAAATCTGCCGAACTCCCCCCAAACTAAGGTATATATGCATGCATGACCTAATCTCCTTCTAAGAGTGGGCTAACGGTTGAGGCTGATTCAGACCTATGCGGGATAAACCTGGCCCCATAAACCAGTAAAACCGGCCATGGCAAAACCAGGCAAACCATACCCCAACTAACTTTGGTGACACGAAAGAAATTCAGAGACCTAGGAAGGACAATGCCCTTCCTGTATTATTGCCCGTCATGCGGGCCCCCCGTGATGAAATCGAGGAGGTGAAAGAGAATTGACAGGCTCCATGAGGGAGGAAATATGAACGGAATGCAGATTATGCACAAATTAATACACTACAGGCTTTATAAGGCAAATCAAACAAACAGATATAATAAAGCAAATAAATTAGGCATGCTAGTTGCAAACAATTGGAAACCTTTATGGTCAAAACCTTTATTGCTCCCCAGCGGAGTCGCCATGCTGTTGAACCCCAAAAATTACCCCGAAAAGGATAAATTCCGGAATATCGACAGGATGGGCTAACTCTTTTGGAGTTTTTGGAGTCGCCACCCAATTTAAGGAAAACAGGGAACCAAATTAACAAATGCGTGCAAAACTCCGTTTTTATAAAAAAAGACGGTCTTTCTTTCAGAGATTCTAAAAGTAAGAGGTTTTATTAATTTCGGAAGAAGGTTTTTAAGGCACTTCCAAAATTCCGTAAAATACGGTTAATCCGACAGGTTTCCAAAATATTTGCAAAATATGCTTTTCTAGAAAATTTATCTAAAATAATTAATTGAAATAAAACTTGTTTATGAAAAATATTTAATTTGCACGCATTTTGCTAATTTGCCCCAGTTTGCAATAAATTAAATAACGACTTCAAAAATAAAAGATAATGCACATAAAGTAAAGCAATATACCAAGCAATCAAATATTATTAATAAATAAAGTATTTTACACATTTATTTGCATAAATATCCAAGGAAAATAATGCGAAGTTAAAGATAGAACCGGGAAATTGATCAACTCGCGGGAGTCTTGAATTTTCTAAAATTCCTAAGTTTTATTTCTGAAGGCTCGGGTCCGAATTCAATCCCCAAATGCCTTCAATGCAATGGATTATTCCCATTTGTAAGTTAAGCCAAAGCGCTCATGAATTATTCGTGCCAAAATGTACCTCGCAAAACAAATAAGTAAAATTGGATTAGTACGATAATAAAGTATAATGACTAATAAAAATAAATAATAATAATAAAGTAATAAAGTAATGATAATGATAATAATAATAATAATAATAATAATAATAATAATAAAAATAAAATAGAAATATATATATACATATAATAATAATAATAATAGAATAAATAATAATAATATTAGTAATAAAATGTAATAATAGTAATAATAATAAAGGGGGGTTATTTTTGCAAAATTTAGGCTCAGATTTGTATGACGTATCATGTAGGGGCTCGGATATTGATACGGTTGCAAACACGCCGGCCGGACGTGTTGCCATGCCAGGTACCAATTCCGTTACTCTATTCAACTTGCTTTTGCGTTAAAGTGCATACATTCATCATCGCCTTTTGCTTTAGGGACACGGGAACGGGACGGTTCAAGTGTAGTATCATGTTCAAATTAATCCCGAGGCCTCAATACATGCATGTGTATTTTTTCATCGGCCATTAGCGTAGTATTTGTTCAAATCAGTTCAATACTCCATAATGGATAAAAATTTATCCAAAACGGATCCCTACACTCAGAAAATCCAGTCAATGCACACAGTAGTCCAATCACGTAAACGGGTCAAACCAATGATTCAACCGGATAAAACGACAAGAATCAACCAACGGGTCAAATGCAAAAAATCAAGTAACGGGTCAAGCAATCAGGGAAATGGGTCAAGCAACCAGAAACCCATCCAAGCTCTAACACCATCGGAGCAAATTTTCCGATGCAAACAGTAACAAACAAACATCGAAGCCACTGGTAGGGTAATAAAATCACTGTTATTCCAGCGTTAATCATCAAATCCATCAAAACCCATCATTGGTCTAACATCAGAGCAACAAAAAAACAGTGTGCTTTTAGATTTTCCGGTGAGGTAGCAGCGACAACAATGAACGGACCAACAATAAACGGACATAGGAAAGGAGGAGCAACGCTGATGCAGCATCACTACAACTCCAAATCCTTTTCCCTTTCATATCAGCAACAGATCAAAAGAAACGAACGGGTCCAAGCAAAAAATCCAGAACCAAGGATCTAAAGCTCCAAGTAACTGGAACAAAGACCAAGCATAGAATATCCATAGAATCTCAGCGAATCAGATTTTCCAAAACAAACAAAAACGATGCAGTTCTTCCAAAGAACGACTATGGTAACAGAGCAGCATCACCGGAGAAAATTTCCGGTAGACAACAACGAGCACGATAAACAATGGCAAACGGAGGAGCGACAGCCGCCAAAATAACAACGGCGTCGCTGCGACCCCTTTTCCGTTCAATCACAAATCCAGAAATAGAGGAGAACCAGAACCAACAGACCTATAGATCGAAACCAAAGGCCAAAGCAAAAATCCAGAACCCTAATCCCAGATTTCCCTTTGTTCTTTCTCGCATCGCTTAAGCATCAGACAAAGAAAACCAGTACCACCAGCGATGGGGTTTTTACGATCAAGATCTAGGTGGTGATGATGGAGTCCTATGCTACTCCCTCTGCTTCGATTCGCCTGTGATTCCATCCACGGTGGTGGATCTTGATCTGTTGGTGTTTTTGTTCTTTTTAAATAGAGAGTTGCTGTTGGTTTTTTCTGTATGAGGGTGGTGTGTTGGTTTTTTGTATGCCGTGCGTGTGTGGAGGGTTTTTTGAGAAGATCAGGGATTTGTGAAGGAGATTGTGTCCGTTTGGAGATGATGGTAATGAAAAATGAATGGATAATAATAGTGAGGGTATTTTGTGTAGGCGTGTAAGGGAAATGAAGTGTGTAGTGAGGGAGATAGTGATGGGGTTTATTTGTTGTGTGTAGAAGATGATAGTAGATCTGAAAATTTTTTGGGGGTATTGTGAGTGAGGAAGATGAGTAAAATCTTGTGAGGGAGAGAAAAATGAGGGCTGCGGCTGATCCCCCCAATCTCTTGGGTGTGTAGGGTTTTTGTTATAAGGGTGGAGAAGGTGAATAATGGGTTGGGTTTTGTGTTATATGGGCTTTGCAAAAACAATTCTAAATTGCAATTTAAGAACATATTTAGCCATTTATTAAATTAAACAAATAATTATATAATACGCTGCAAATGAAGGAACGACTTGCAATTTTGGTCATTTTCTTTTAAAATTAGCTATTTACTTGCAATTTTTAAAATTTAACTTAATTTTAAAATAATTATACATTTAATTAAAATCCGGGACAAAATTGGGTGTCAACAACTCCCACAACCTACAAAGTGGCCCGAAGATTGGGTGATAGGCATCATGTTGAAGCAAGGCTATGAACTAAGAAAAGGTTTGAGCAAGAACTTGGATGGTATGCCAGAGCCCATTCGAATTGTGATGAGACCCTATGAAGAAAAATCTGGCATATGAGACTTCGTGACTTACAAGTAGGGCATGGAAGAAGCCTCGTTGGAATTCAAGTTCTACAAAAGAAGTGTCAAATCTCTGGTACATATTTTTGTTTCGTCTGGCTACTTGGACGGTCACAAGGGGGAGGTGTCTACAGTACAAAAGGATGAATCAAAGGCCGCTGATGCTGAAGAGAATTTGCTGGCAGGCATGCAGAAGCTGTTCCTATCTGACGAAGACTGCTGTGTGATCCATGAAGAGCATGTTGAACCTCCTGGACTTACAAAAGCTGAATCTGGAGTTGCACTTAACAATTGGTCCAACAACCTGGCCTGAGCATATCGTGGACTTTGGTAGAGCTGGGGGGATCAGTTTTCTTTTTTCATGCTTTCTAAAATAAAATCCGACCCTGAGACATGGACTTTGCACTTTTCTTTTAAAGGAGTATGAGGACGTATTCGCATGGTCGTATGAGGACATGACCGGCATAAGCACGGATGTTGTGGCACACAAATTGCCCATTAATCCAGGCTTTCCGCTAGTCAAACAAAAATTCGAACTTTCAAATCGTCGGCTTTGGTGAAAATTGGAGAAGAGTTGACTAAACAACTCAATGCAGGGATCCTGAAAACAGTCAAATACCCGACTTGGTTGGCCAACATTGTCCCAGTGCCGAAGAAAGATCAAAAAATCAGAGTTTGTGTGGATTACCGGGACCTGAACAAAGCAAGCCCAAAGGATGATTTCCCTTTGCCGAATATACATATCTTGATTGATAATTGTGCAAAGTATGAGCTGCAATCTTTCGTAAATTGCTTCGCAGATTATCATCAAGTTCTCATAGATGAGGAGAATGCAAAAAAGACAGCTTTCACTATTCTTAGGGAACTTACTGCTACAAGGTGATGCCTTTTGGTTTGAAGAATGCCGGAGC
Source organism: Petunia x hybrida (assembly GCA_037355625.1). Classification (NCBI taxonomy): domain Eukaryota; kingdom Viridiplantae; phylum Streptophyta; class Magnoliopsida; order Solanales; family Solanaceae; genus Petunia; species Petunia x hybrida. Next base: position 1,944,575 of record JBBBVM010000045.1, read on the forward strand.
TACTTATATGAGGGCGATGACTACCATGTTCCATGATCTGATGCAAAGGAGATCGAGGTGTATGTGGATGACGTGATTATCAAGTAAAGAAGAAGCTCGGAACATCTGGATAATCTAAGCAAGTTCTTCAATCGCTTGCGCATATCCAATCTAAAGCTAAATCCAGCAAAGTGTGCTTTCGGTGTTCCAGCTGGGAAGCTATTGGGTTTCATAGTCAGCAGAAGAGGCATTGAGTTAGATCCAGCTAAGATCAAAACCATCAGAGAATTACTACTACCGAAAAATAAGAAAGAGGTCATGAGTTTCTTGGGACGACTAAACTACATCAGTCGATTCATAGCTCAGTCCACTGTCATCTGTGAGCCAATAATCAAGCTACTAAATAAGCAGCGATCGAATGGACAGAAGATTGCCAAAAAGCATTTGACAGGATAATAGAGTATCTGTCTAGCCCGCCTGTGCTGGTTCTGCCTGAACCTGGGCGACCTTTGATATTGTACTCTATCAGTGGTAGATTCAGCATTTGGGTGTGTACTGGGGCAGCATGACTCAACCAGAAGAAAGGAGCAGGCCTATATATTACTTGAGTAAGAAGTTCACTCCCTATGAGGCAAAGTACACGTTGCTGGAACGTACTTGTTGTTCATTGACTTGGGTAGCACAAAAGCGGAGACATTACCTGAAATCCTATGCAACCTAGTTGATATCGAGAATGGACCCACTCAAGTATATCTTCTAGAAATCGATGCCTACCGGGAAATTGGCCAAATAACAAATGTTATTGAGTGAATTTGACATCATCTTTGTCACTCAGAAGGCGGTAAAAGCTCAAGCTTTAGCAGATCATATGGCCGAGAATCCTACAGATGGTGACTATGAGCCTTTGCAGACTTACTTCCCAGACGAGGAAGTCACGTTCATTGGAGAAAACATTGCAGAAGAGTATGATGGTTGGAGACTATTTTTTGACGGAGCGGTGAATTTTAAAGGAGTTGGTATTGGAGTAGTATTAGTTTCCGAGACAGGCCATCATTATCCTGTCACGGCCAAACTCAAATTCCCTTGCACCAATAACATGCCAGAATATGAAGCTTGCATCTTGGGGCTTAGAAATTGTGGTAGAAATGAACATATAAGAATTGTTAGTAATCGGAGATTCCGATCTGTTAGTCCATTAGGTCTGAGGTTAATGGACAACAAAGAATTCCAAGATATTATCATACGTGGAGTGCATAAAAGAGACTGAAGCAGAGGTTCACAAAAATAGAATTCCGGCACGTGCCTAGACTACAGAATGAGTTCGCGGACGCCTTGGCTACCATATCCTCTATGATCCAGCATCCTGACAAGAACTATATTGATGCAATACCTGTAGCAGTAAAAGAATGACCAGGATATTGTTTTCATGTAGAAGAAGAGTTGGACGGAAAGCCATGGTTCCACGACATCAAAAATTTCCTCAAGAACAACATTTATCTTGAAAATACTACAAGCCTCTAAAAGAAGACGTTGAGGAGATTGGCAAGTGGTTTCTTTCTGAATGGCGAGGTCCTGTACAAAAAAACACCTGATTTGGGTCTGTTGAGATGTGTAGATGCTAAAGAAGCGACATGACTGCTAGAAGAAGTACATGCTGGAACGTGCGGCCCGTATATGAACGACTTCATGCTCGCAAAGAAGATCTTGAGAGTCGGCTATTTCTGGGTGACAATGGAGCATGACCGCATAAAGCACGCAAAGAAATATCATCAATGCCAAGTCCACAGAGATATGATCCGAGTACCTCCGAGCGAGCTGAATGTTATGGGATCACCCTGGCCTTTGTTGCCAGGGGGATGGACGTTATAGGACCAATTGAACCTGCTGCATCACAGGGACATCAGTTCATATTGGTAGCCATTGCCTACTTCACCAACTGGGTGGAAGCTACATCGTACAAGTCAATAATAAAGAAAGTGGTAGCAGATTTCGTCCATGACAAAATGATCTGTCGGTTCGGCATTCCCGAGTCAATCATTACTGACAATGGATCCAATTTCAATAGTGACTTGATGAAAGCAACCTGTGGCACTTTTAAGATCAGGCATCGTAATTCTACTGCATACAGATGTAGAATGAATGGAGCAGTTGAGGCAGCCAATAAAAATATCAAGAAGATACTGTGCAAGATAATTGACAATCCGAAGCAATGGAATGAGAGTCTGCCATATGCTTTGCTGGGGTACCGCACTACTGTAAGGACGTCAACAGGAGCCATTCCTTACCTATTAGTCTATGGCACGGAAGCAGTGATACCAGCAGAGGTCGAGGTATCGTTTCTAAGAATCACCCAGGAAGTAGAACCGAAAGACGCCGAATAGATTAAAGGAAGGATGGAACAATTAGTACCCATTGACGGAAAGAGGATGAATGCGATATCTCATGGACAGTTTTATCAGAAAAGGATGGCGAAGGCATTCAACAAGAAAATTTGGGTGAGACCTTTCGAACCGAGGCAGTTGGTGATAAAGAAGATATTCCCTAATCAAGAAGAGGCAAAAGGAATGTTCGCACCAAATTGGCAAGGGCCGTACATGGTTCATCGAGTTTTGACCGGAGGAGCATTGGTACTAGCAGAGATGGATGGAGAAATTTTGCCAAAACCGATCAATTCAGGCGCTGTCAAAAAGTACTATGTCTAAATACCTGCACTAGATAATAGCCTTATTGTTTATACAATGTCTCATGTAATCTGGAACTATGTTATGACCTGATTCCCCAAGTTGGGATACGTAGGCAACCTACCCAAGGTTCGGTCGCATTAATACAAAAACTTATTGTCCCCATGAAGTAGACACTGGGGCAGAATTTTTGAGGACCTATCAAAAATTCAAAAGGACAGACAGAATCAACACCAGCCAAGGGTCTATCGGAAACAGCCTCTTTACCTTGGTGGAAGTAAGGTCTACGTACATCCCACCCTCCCCAGGCCCTACATGTGGGATATACTGGATATGTTGTTGTAGACAGAATCGACATTGGGGCAGAAATTTTTGAGATCCCCTCAAAAATTTCAAGAGCACCGAAGAAAGGTTCTAGTATGATCTGAGAAGCAGCGGTTGCAATATTATACTCGTATTACACAATGCAGTCTACGATTCAATGGAATAAAACACATTTTTCTTACAAATCTTTTTCAAAATACTTGCATTATTTTTGTTTATTTCTTTATATCTCCCGCTAACTTGACCGAGGTTCTGACATTTGTAAAGATAAGGTGCGGTACAAATAAAGAATGAACAAATCAAACCTTCCCCCACACAACTCACAAATATTTCTTTGAATGCATGCACTATAGAAACAGAAGCACGACAACCTTCTCGACAATATTGCAAACACAACAATGGCACCCTATTTGCGTTTCACTTTACTCTTTGTTCGCAGGGTACACAGCCCGATGCAACAGACATACATCTCACGATGATAGGCAGTAGCAGTAGGTTCTCGTTACGAGGAGGCATTAGCAGTTTTTCTTTTCCTTGGCATGCATGTAGGTTCTCTTTACGAGGAGATTGTAGCAGTGCTGACGAGCAGTAGGTTATCTTTACGAGGAAGCATACATCTCACGACAAGAAGCAATAGTGGTAGGTTCTCTTTACGTGGAGGTAGACATCTCACGGCGAGAGGCAGTAGCAGTGCTGGCGAGCACATAGGTCTCTTTACGAGAGGCACTGGCAAGACGATCCAACGACAGGAAAGTCAATTTATGCATTTACAAATATTAGTTGCAAACCTCACTTTTATCACAGGACACACAATCCGACATTGCAACAACACTACAAACTGGCACCCTGCATAAAAACTCACAATTTCCAAACATACTCTCCAAGGGTCACGACAAAATTTGCCGCTCCATCAACATCTTTGCCCGAAGAGTCTTTCATCATCCCCGGGTAAAGAGGGGCAGCTGTTGACACCCAATTTTGTCCCTCCTATTTCAATAGCATTTTTCCAACAAAATTGCACTGATAACCCATGCATTAATCTTCATTTAAAATCCTATTCAAAGCCCCCATCTCACTTAAGCACGCCAATTAGGCTATTTTTTAAGGCACTACCGCAAATTACAGCTATTTTACAAAGCATGCACGTCCAACTACAAATTTTGCAATTACTTCTATTTTTGACAAAATTGCTCAAATTATTTTAAATCTCAAAATAATATTCTTTTATATTTCTTTAGTAATTTTAACATTTTTAAAATTAATTTCGCAATTTTCTACAATTTTATATACATTTTATACTCATTTATACATATATTATACTATTCCTATACACATATATACACTTTCACAATTATACACCTCACACTCCACATCAGCTTCACCTCATGCCTCGTGGCCACATTCTAGCCGTCCAAGTAGCTGACCCAATGGTTAGAAACCAACTTTCCATTTTTAATTACACATCAGACCCCCCAAACCCTAATCCCCCTTTCATTTTCCACCAAAATATCCGCCGCCCTACCTCTTACTCTCCCCTCTCGTTTCAAACCCTAGAAACGCCACTATCCATGGCCATTTCCGGCCATCCCCACCAGAGAAACCCCAAAAAAATACACCCCTTACTCCTCTCACTCTCGACAACAAAACCCACACAACAATTTCCCTAAGTAACAAAGATCAGAATCCAACTCCACCCCCGACCGTCGTCTCTATCGTCGGAAGTAAAATTTCGGCGGCCTGTCCATTAACATATGAGCACAACTGTCCCAAGAAAGGAGGGAAACCCTCGCACATGCATGATCGAAAACGGTCGAAGTTGACCCGAATCCAATCCAAAATGGGTAACCCTTAACCCTTTTATGCTGTTGTTCTTGAACCTATGTGATGTCAAACCTAAACTTGCCTAGTTTTTCTGCGTATTAGCATGTTCGTTTGTTACTTTATTAATTAGTTAAGATGAAATTCATATGATCATTAGTACTTGCTTAGTTCAATGATTAAGTTAGAACACTGACTTGAACTTTCACTTGTCTAAGTTTAGCATGATCGTAACTAGTGCCCTAGACCACTTCTATTAGTATGAAAATTTAAAATCCATGGCAGTTCTGAATTGGTTGTGGTCATTCTTGTTTGTTGCAATGTAAAGTACACGATTTTCATGATTATATGCTTAAAATTGAATGGTGATTTAATTTGCATGATTTAAGGATCCTGATTTGTTCAATTTGCATTCTTTGATTGAAAGCTGGAATGAAAGCTTGTTCTAGTGGTTGATCTAGTATCAATTAAGGCCTGTTTGAAACTTATTAAGTTAATCAAGAGATTTTCGAGCCTAAATCAGCCTAGAACATGCTTATACATTGATTCTTGAACTTGGACTTCATTATCTTTTAGGGAAGGGGATCATATTTGTTTAAAACCTTGTTTACCTTAAATTTTGGTGATCTATACTTGGAAAGTCTACCTAAGTGGATCCTTTTAATTGTGGGAAATAATATTCCTTTGCCTTATGTGTTCTACCAATTTGGATAAAACCCTTACCCTTCACACGTATAAAACCATTCTTTTTTTTTCCACAACTGTACACAATCGTCACATATAAGCACTGACACACACACATAATTCTTACACTGAATACACGGAAACATACATACACTCCTCTTCTCTTAATTACTCTAAAAAATTTACTGTTCTTTCTCTCTTGATCTAACTGCTGAAAGAGAGGCCTTGATACAAAACCCGTGAAGTCTTCTAGTTTACTACAATGTCATCATTGTTACCCCGTTTGCTTGTTTCAAAGTAGCTATAAAAGGTAGTGCTCTCCTTACTTCTTCCCTCTCTGAAACTGGATATTGGTCCTCTATGCGAACTGCATACTGTTGTGTTTGTTTAGGCCTTCTTTGGCCCATGCTAACCTTTCTATGCAACTTATTGTGGATAGCTTTCCAAGCTATACCAAGTTTCAATATGTAGGTGTTTTGATGACTATTCATGAAGGTGTATCTGTGGTTCTTTTTGACACCAGTATAGGCATTGCAGACCTTATTTTAGGTGTTCACAGAATATATCTCTTATCCCCTATCTGATCCCTTAGCCTTCCCCTCTTGTTTATATTTGTTAGGATCCCACGTGTGTATTATCACTGCTCTAAATTAGGATACACAACAATAAGCTATGTGTTTAGCTATTCAGGGGCCTCCTCTAATCCCTTATCCTTTGTGTGCTCGCATCATGCTCTAAAAAACAGAATTTCTATATGTTAAGTTGATAAAACTTGGTGATTAAATATGCATGGCATTTTTAAGTGAAGTACTAAACAGTTTATTTGCTTGAATTGTGAAATCTGATAATTCTAGCTAAATAGGGGCTATATGTGCAATGATTGCTTAAAATTAGACTCTTTCTGTAAAATTAAACTGCCACTCTTTTGCATTACTGATCTGTTCTCAAACCTTATTTCAAATCTGGCCCTCTACGTGCTTAAACTAATTTTTGACAAAACTTAAATCTCTTGTACACTAATCTAATACTGTATAGGGGAGTATAAGTTAGGGGTCAACTATACAAGTTATATACATATTTGCTATAACTTATTTGTATCACCTAACACGTATTTGCATGTTTATATGTGTATACTTATGTGTGAAAGCACATTATTAGCATTTGTATACTTTCTGCACCCCGATTTAAAAAACAGCCTATTTATCTACTTATGTATATATATTCAAAAACTGACCCATAAAGCAATAGCCAATAAGGTTATGGTTTGAAAATTAATGTCAAATCACGCCAACCCGGAATGACTAACATTTTTTGATATATTAACCACAAATTGGTTTTTGCGTCAAATTTAAAATAATTTTCGAAAGCTTGCCCATTTCTGCAAATTGATCCAAGTATGAATTTGCACAAATAAACTATTTGAAAACATTTCTTGCGATTTTGGCCTGTTTAATTCAATATTTGCAGTGGCTAAAAGTGCGATTAGGCATATGGCTTAGGCCGTTTATGTAAATATCGAAAGCCCAGAAACTGTTTTTGACTATACCTCATTGCCTATGAATTATTTGCGTAAATATCTTTTTTTGCATGACTGATTGTGATTTTGGCCTTCAATTTAATAAAATGACTTTAAAATTAAACTTGCATTTTACCTATTATCTTTCAACATCCCAAAATTAAAAACTCCGGCGGGGACCACCTTTTGTGGGACACTTGGGAAAGTGCCTAACACCTTCTTCCCCGAGTCATTTTGACGTCTTACCCGTAAAATCTCTGAAAATGCGACTCCTGGAGTTAAATATAAACCTTTAGACATTTAGATGACCTAATACAACCTAATACACCTTAGAAGACTATATTACACGGCGACTCCAAAACCAACTCAACCAAGTTACCTAGTCAAACTCGAGCCTTCACTCACTTCGAGTTAGGTAAAAAGGGGGGTGCGACAACAGCTTGGCGACTCCGCTGGAGAGGATGTGAAAGCTAGAGTCTCAGGCTTATAGAATTGTTGCCTTTCGACTTTTGATTATTGTTTGTTGTTATTTGCCATGAATGTTTTGAATGTTACTACTTTGATATGTTTGAATTTTATATAAACTATCTCCTCTCACACACCATCTGATTCTCTAATATTATATATACCAGTATTTCTTTCAGCATCTGGGAAACTCTTCTTACTTAAATTGCCCATAATTTAGGAGGACGGTGTGTGGTTAGGCCGGAGATAATGTTGCCGGACAACCTTGATGTGCTTTCTGCCCGGTCTATCCACCGGGTTCTGAGCCAGTCTAGCCACCGAGTCAGTTGAGTCGCCTAGAGTTAAACCTTTAGGCCCAATTATCTGCATCATATCCAACTTAATGAGGTGCGGTACACCATTACCACACTTATCTAGGTCGACCCCTTTATGTTAAAATGGGGCCCACGTCCTTAAAATGATATGCCACTGGCATCTTATGTTTTGCATATGTTTGGTAGGGTTGTTATGCTGACCATTTACTGGGGACTGGGGGTCAATAAATTTCAGGGAAAAGAAAAGAAAAAATGAAAAGAAAGGGATTGTGGTTCTGTGTCTGAAATAAAAAAATTAGTCATAATTTTACGCCGTTATAATGGCGAAATTTTTGAACCGTTTGTGTCATGTGTCTGTGTTTTGCCGAGTTGTTAAAAACTCATTTTTATCATTTTTCCGCTGTTATAATGGCGAAATTTTGCAAAATCTTTTGTTTTGAGATAGTGTTCGGGTTTGATCCCAAGTATTAGAAAATATTTTGTGGACGATCAATTGAGTTTACTTGAATCGTAATAATGTGACTCCGCTTCAAGTGTTGAGTCTCATTATTTACATTGTTCGGTGGACATCATGTTAGTCTATTTATATATTTTGATGTGGGAGTTGTGTCAAATGTTATTTTTGAATCCGTCTTATATCGTTGTTTAAATTATGTTTATTTGTGTCAAAAGGGATAATAAAAAATAAAAAAATAAAAAAAATTGAAAAAAAATCTAGCTGGTCATTGTTCGGAATTATCAGTGCTTTGATTTGCGTCGTGATTTTGTCAAACACGACATGTAGAAAATCTTTCAGGAATACGATCAGTACACCCGGCTTACACCCAGCTTACACCGTAAACCACTTCGGGATGATGCATAACAACCTTAGACTTGCAATCTGTGATTCTTTTGTACTAACCTGGTTTGTTGGCACTAGTTTTGGAGTTTGGAGTTTTGATACGGAATTCTGGCATCGACCCATCCATGTGGAACTAAATCAAAGGGACCGGTGACTTCACTCGTAGCCATGCCATCCAATGGAGTGAGATCTGAGACCGGTGCCGAGGAACTCTTGGCACTGGAAAATGAGAGATTGACTGGGAATGTTAATACTTTGAAACAAATCGTGGCAGATATGTATCACACATTGACCACACGACAGGCACCCCCTCTTAGGCCATCTATCCTAGATGGGGTCGTGCCAACAGCTCTCCAGCAGCACCGGGCACATCTATGGAATTTGAGGAGCCGACTTATCCTACTGGTCTTGCCCCTGTCCATGGTGTAACAAATGAAGCTGAAGTGCACCCTCATATACCACCTCCAGCACAAGGGCAGTATGGCCCACCTCCGACACATGTTCTAGTTTTTTGTGGCCTAACTAGGCCTACAATGCACAGGTCAAACAGTGACCATTACTTACAAGCTAGAGATCATCATTACGATCAGCCCCATGATCCTAATTTTCGATAGGGTGACTCATATGAGCAGGGGTTCCATCACGAGTCTCAAGTCGAAGCTGATCGATTGGGAAACCCAGATGAGAGTGAGGTTCTGCGCAAAGTAAAGTATTTAGAACAAGCTGTGAGAATTGATCTACGCTCAATCCGCTCCGTTATAAAGGTGTAGAGCGATCGTCAAAGATAGTAGTACCCAAGTAAGAGTCGGGGTCGATTTCCTCAGGGAGCTAGCTTGCAATCTATTAGTCTTAGATTGAATAGTAACGAGTTCTATAAATTGTTCGTCTACTCCTAAGTATAAATTGGTAAGAATTAAAGTAACTACAACTACAACTACAACTAACGATTAACAATAAGAGCATGCAAATGACTCAATACTTTAAAATAGAGGTAAATATGGAGAATGAGCTACAGGTTTACTCATTCCGACAAGATTCTTTTACTTAAACTCTTGCTTTAACCTCACAAATCGTATGGGCAACATAAATGGTCGGACCTCAAATGTATTCCTCAAAACCCATTAGGGATAAAGAGGATTTACCTCATCAAGCCCGTTAGGGTCAATAATGGGGCGCAAGAAACCCTAGTCCAAGGACCCGAGCGGGAATGACCTTTTTGGGTCTTTCCCTTTAGATGGGGTAGGCCGTAACCAGTGTAACCCAAATTCTCGCTAGTTTCCATTAACCTACACCTTCAATCCCGTTAGGGTGATGAAAGCAAACTAGGGTTAGGTTCACGTATGGCCGTGCCTCAAACCCTAGTCAAGGGAAGTACGAAAGAGAACTATATTCATCTTTACCCATAGATTATACAAGATTAAAAATAAGTTTTAAGTTAAAATCATCAACTCATCTTGAATAAACCCTAGTATGAGTTTAGCTATTCATACTAGGGTCTAACACACACATAGTAAGAGATGAAATAACAAGAGTCATATGAAGAAGTAGACTAACAAAAGAAATCCTTACAAAAGATTCAAGTAAGAACCCTTCCTTTGCCTCCAAGAATATTCAAAAGTATAATAAAGTATATTCTAAGCTAAAAAGGGTATATTTTCTCGGAGGCATAACAACTTATTTATAGGCATGGGTTTAAAAACTAGGCTAATATTTACAAGATTGTGATTTTTCCCTGCTTTATGCTAGGCCACCGAATAATGAGTTGTGTGGCCGCTGAAGGCTACTCTAACTCCTCAGTTATCTTGTTCTGCGGTGCAGGTTCGGCGAGGTCGCAGGTTCAGCGGCAGACAACTCCAACAACTTACAGATGTCTCTGAACTCACTGTGATGGCCGGCAGGACCGCATCTCCTTCTGCGGTATCACAGAATGTATTCAGTAGGTATATCGATGGTCCACCTCTTTGCTTAGCTAGAACTTGATGAGCTCTTGGACTTGATCCTTCTGCTGATGATTTGGCGGGTCGCCGATCAAGCTACTGCATGTTCTCCTTGTTCTTCCAAATGTAGCCAAAGTTCACTTATTTTTGCTCTTTTCTTCATTGTTTTTTGCTTTGTTCATTAATACTCTTTGTTATTCTGAAACATGAAGATAACATAAAATTTACTCAAATAATAAAGCTTTTAGGATGTGAAAGCTAGTCTATAAGAGTTGCAAATATATGCAAAATAACAACATATCAAGAATCATACAGGGATATGGAGATCGCGTCAACACTTCTTTTAAGGATCTTTTCCCTTTCCCTGAGTTATAATTTCCAGATGGATTCATAGTTCCCAAGTTTGAGCCATACATCGCGCAGGGAGATCCAAGAGTTCATATGAAGTCTTACTGCAACAAAATGAGAGGAGTCAAGAAAGATAAGTTGTTTATAGCGTACTTTTCTGAAAGCTTGGGAGGTGCAACTACTGAATAGTTTATGAGGCAGGATGTAACCAAATGGTTAGTATTTGATGACATGGCACAGACGTTTTATGACCAGTACAAGTACCACATTGAAGTCATGCCAGATCGGTCCTCTTTGGATGCGATAAAGAAGAAACCAAGTGAAAGCTTCAGGGAGTATGCCCTCAGATAGCATGAATAGGCTGCTCGAGTGAGTCATGCAATCCCGGATGAAGACATGGTTCATTTATTCATCGAATCTCAGGATGAGGAGTTTTATGGTGCGTTGATTCCTGCCTGGGGAAAGCCGTTTAACGAGGTTGTCAAAATAGGTGAAATGGTCGAGAAAGGAGTTAAAGCTGGCAAGATCGTGAGTCAGACAGCACTAAGGGGGACCACACAAGCAATACAGACTCATGCAAGAGCTTTTGGGAAGAAGAAGCAAGATGATGTGGCCATAGTAGGATCGGGTTCACAAAAGGGGATCGAGAAAAAATACAATCAAACCCACTCATACCAAGCTCCACAAATACACCCTCCACAACACTGCTATTCCCCACAAAATCTGCAGTATTACGTCCCTCTACCACAATACTCAGTCCATATAGCGCCACTATATGCTCCAGCAGCGTCCTATCAGCAATGGCGCGCTTCAGCCCCACATCCTATATATCTCACTCACCAAGCTCCACATAACCGATTCCAGCCTCCATTGAACCTTCTCCACCGGCCAAGAGGTCCTCTGGGTTTTCGCCCATGAGCTGATTACAAAAAGGTGCATCAAGAGAAAAAGAATGAGTTCATGCCAATTGGGGAATCCTATGCCGGTCTCTTTTGGAAGTTGCAAGATTTGGAGATACTGAAACCGATCCATAGTGGAATGCATCCTAGGAATAGGGTAGACGAGTCTCGTCAGTGTGCTTACCATGCAGGTTCATCAGGACATGACACAGAAGATTGTCATTTTCTTAAGAAGGACATCCAAGCTTTAATAGATAATGGTCAAATCCAAGTCGAAAGATCAGATGCACCAGATATCAGCCAGAACTCATTGCCTGTTCGTGATAAGGTGAATATGGTGGGTATGGTGTTTGGAGAAGATTTGAAAGCAGAATCTGCAATGCCAACAATGAACCGTGTTCCTGAAATTGTACCTGGAGTGGCTGATAGAGTAAGAGTTTAAGAAATGAAGAAGATGAACATGTCTGTCGAGAAGCCGATCCCTTATCCTGTCGGGTCATTCATCAGTCCCAAAGAAATGAAGTCTAATCCAATGCGAGTTTAGGACAATGAGGCAAAGGGGGAAGATATTGCCAGATTCAGGGAACTTCTATGGTATCAGCATGGTACATCTTGGCAAAAGGCACAATATCGCAGAAAAGATAGAAAAACCAGCCCAGAATCACAACTGAACAACTAAGAAGCATTGTGGCTTGTTTTGTTAATCTTTCTGTGCATTTGGTTATTTGTGGGTTGTAATCTAAGGGTATTATTTTGCTCATTTTGTTTGTTCAAACCCTTATATCTTTAATTTAATGAAAGCGAGATCCATCCTGTCTCAACATTCTTTCTTTTACTTTTGTGTTCTTGTCTTCTTAGTTTTCTATTTTATATTTTGCTGGCTTTACTAACATGAAAATACGTATGGAATTCACGTCTCAACCTAAACACGCGGTCTAATATCTATCTCAATGAACCATTAAAATTATGGGGAGGAGTTTTGAAGTAAATTGGGAATTACTCAATACTCGTCCAATAAGGGATATTTGTGAAGAGTTCAAATCGTGCATGGTCACTTCGACCAAGGTTGAAATACCAGTTTTGAGGACCATCACTGGAGTTGAAATCAAGGACACCAAATGGATGAAGTCCTGTCCACGTATATTGATCATTTTTTTATGCAAGGCATTCTCAGGTCGGGATGATGAGCGACTTTCATTTCTTCTACCTAAACATTGTATCCCTTGTTAGACCTTTGAGCCTGTGATGTATTTTCTTTTGGCATACCCTCCCTTTGAATCAATGTGATTAGAATTGGAAAAAGTAAAAAAAAGAGAAAAAAAGAAAAAGAAAAAAAAATAGATCTACCATTGAATGGTAGAGCTACTTCTGACCTGATTCATCTCAAAAGGATACATAGGCAACCATTCAGGTGCTGTCATAAGAGGAGAAAGTTCATTTTTCCCCTATCTCATATCGACGCAAAACTTGCCTCCAAGTTTGCGGCCAATGTCAAAGAAAATTCAAATCCCCAATAAAATAAAAACAAACTTCTATTTTGTTGTACCATTCACATGTTTCATGAGATGTTCAGCATGTCAGTCTCGAAAATCGGGGACGAAACTCGCAGCGCCCCAGTTTATCCTAAACTGGGGCAAAAGTTTATTTTTGTATTTTTAAAAGAAAGTGGGGGGGGGGGGAGAAAGTCAGCATACCTTTTGCTTTCATTGTGTTCATCTCGAGGGATAATCTCAATATCCCCTATATTTTCATATCAAAAAGTCAAAAGATAATTCCTCGGTTTTCAATAAGCTGGAGCTACAGTTTGTTATTATTTTAAAAGAAAACAATTCCAAGGGGTTGTATCATTCCCCAAGTCGTTTCATGAGATGCTTTGATACTGCTTTTCATACCAAAGAAAAAAGAGAAAATTCTCAATTTGCCTAAACTGAGGCAAAAAGTCTGTTTATTTTAAAAAATGGTGATTTCAAAGGCTGTAATGTTCATCTGGTCGTCTCATGAGATGTTTCTGTGCTTTTATGCTGAACCCCTTTCTTCGTAGCCAACCAAATCCCATGTTACAGTCTAATCAAAGACCCTTATGACCGATTATTGAGAATGTCAAGCCGAGTAGAGTGTCAAAGGAAAGTCTCACACTATGAAGTCCTTTTGATTTGTCATCAATCGCAATCAGAAGATGGGATCACATTGATCATTAAAGTGGAAATCTTTGAGGGAGTCAAAATAAGGTCTGAGAAATGAAGAAAGACGGGGTCGACCAGCAAGGAAAGATGAGAGGTCGATGGAGAAAAAGCGGAAAATGAAAGAAAATAAAAAAGAAAAAGAAAAAGAAAAAGAGAAACAAAGTCCTGTCGGTGAAAACTCGAAAGGGTACCACAAGACAACAATGAGATAAAAAAAAGACAAAGAGAGAGGCTAGTCGATGAAAACCCCTAGAGGCACTACTAGTCGAATGAGGGTCATAGATCTTTCATCAAGTTAGGACTATGCAAGATTGTCAAATTGCCGGCAAAGGGTCAGGGCTAGACAGTGTGAACTAATCAAGAGATGATTCCAAATGCATGTCATGAGTACTGAGGTCGTTGTTTTACCACTAGATAAGTTTCTTTGATGTCTAGGGACATCTTTCGTCTGATGTTTTCTATTTGAAATTCTTTGTTTCGCCTTTCATTTTAGCCTATTCTCATATCTTCTCAAGCAAAACTAAAGGTTCACAAAGTTTGTCTATAAGTTTCAACTGTACCAGAATCAAGTCGGGATCTACGAAAATGATGAGAGCTCGATACAAAGATTGTACCATGAAGATCGTCAAGGAATGACATATTATCCTCTACAAGGGTTTAACCAAAGGGAAAAAGAAGAAATAAAAGAAAGAAAAATCAAGAACCATTTGAACCAGGAGCAACGGTTTTCAACTTTCTCTCAAGACCCCATTGGGATGATGGGTTAGAGTATTCAGCTTTCAGAACAAGACCCACTAGAGTAGTGGTTTTAATTTTCAGCAAAAACAGGATCCATCAGGTGATGGTTTAATTTCCAGCAAAAACCAGATCCATCGGGGTGATGGTTTTCAATTGCCGGAATAAACAAGACCCACCAGAGTGGTGGTTTTTATTTTTAGAAAGAACAAGACCCACCAGAGTGGTGGTTTTAATTTTTAGCAAGAGCAAGACCCATCAGAGTGATGATTTTCAATTCAGCAAGAAGCAAGACCCATCAGAGTGATGATTTTCAATTTAGCAAGAGCAAGACTCATCATAGTGAATAGTTTTCAATTCAGCAAGAACAAGATCCATCAGAGAGATTGTTTTAATTTTCAGCAAAGCAAGACCCATCAGAGCGATGTTTTCAATTCAGTAAGAGCAAGACCCATCAGAGTGATGGTTTTCAATTTTAAACAAAAATAAGACCCACCAGAGCGGTGGGTTCAATTTTCCAACCTTCTAGAAGAGACCCATTAGATCGGTGGTTTAAATTTTCATCAAAAAACAAGACCAACCTTGGGAAGCATGAAGACTTAGAGTAGAAATTGTAATTTTGCATTTTGATGTTGTAATTTCATTTTTTCTTTGTAAAGCAAATGACCACCAACCAGCAACCAACAGCAAGTGACCAGCAACAACAGCTCTAGTATGTCAAAGTGTCTCGAGTCAGTTCGGGAAAGTTTAGAAGTGTCTAATATCAATCCAATGTGTCTAAAAGTATCTAGTATTAGTCTTTGTGAGTATATAGTAGTCCAGTGTCTGTTTGAATGCGGTAGTCCCAACTACCGTATGTGAGGAACTACACTGACCTGATTCCTTAGTCCAAGAATATGTAGGTAGCCTTGTAATCAAGGTACAGTCACCATTTTGAAGAGCATGCTCTTGGCTAGAATCAAAAATTGAAAATTAACTGTTGATTACGTCTTTGTCTGAAAACTCTTCATGTGCCCGAACAAAGAGGGCAGCTGTAATCACCTAATTTTGACACCAAATTCAAAAAATAGATAACATGCTAATTTGCTAGAATTTTTTCCTAATATTTTCATGAATTCTACCACTTTATTTTAGTTATTTTCGTCAATTAACTGGGAGGAAAATATCAAAAATTACCAAAAAATACAATTGATTGAGTGTAATGGGATATTTGATATTTTGTGATTAATTAAATATTTCTTTTAATTATTTTCTGAGAATTATCATTGGTCGTTCAGTTTGATTAATTAAGTTTTGTTGTTAATTTATGTGCTAGTATGTTATTGGTTTGATCCAATTCAAAAAAAAAAAAAAAAAAAAAATGAAAAATGCTTAGGCCCAACCCCTTTCCATTAAACCTTTCCAGCCCATTCCACTAAACCCATCCGACCCCGCCCAATACCCCTTTTAATTCAAGAAAATGTACATGACCAGAATCGTTTTCCCCTTCTCTCTTTATTTTCGAAGCCAATTTCTACAATTTCTCACTCATTTGGCATAGATCAAGGCTCAAAGATTCGGATTAAACCCTAAATCCGGCGAGCTAAATTATTCCGGCCAAGCTATACTTCGACACTCTCTTCATCGTCTCCTCTACGAATTTCTAAAGGTATTGTTCCCCGAAAACCCCTACATATTCTCCGTTCATCTTCATGCCCGATCCCATTTCATTGTTAAGTTTCCTACCGTGGTGCGTGCGGTGATGTGTGACTGCAGTGGCTGCGTAAGCAGAAGGAGTTTGGCATTAATTTTGTTGGCAAGGGAGTGATGATTCTTGTGTTAAAGGGACTGCTTGTATGGTGTAGAGATAAATGGACACGGGCAGTGTTGATGGATGTTTCAGTGGGAACAAAGAGGTAGTGGTGGTGGACTGTATAGAAGCAATGGTGCTGACGAGCTGCGTGTGTCGAGTGGCTAGTGGTGCTGTGATGTTTATAACAGTGGGTACGTGAGCGTAGCATCAGTGTAGTGACAAGTTCATGGTGTTGTTTTGCCCATTTTACTATTATTTTGCTATGGCGTTTGCTGCGACGCAGAAGAAGCTGGGGTGATAGCTTGATGATCATGAGCAGCCATGGTGATAGTGTGTCGAGGCAGTGGCATAATGAGGTATGAAATCACTGGTGGTGCAGTGTTTGATTGGCTCGATGGGTTAAAGTAAATTCCCCATTGTTTCTTTATCTCCTTTTGTTACTGCTATAGTTTGATGATCCAGTAGTATGTATTTGTCAATAGCTTAGGTTGTTTATCTTGTTCAAATTACCCATGTGTTCGAATTCGTGCTGGCTTGGTATTGAGATTGGAATCTTATGTCTTGGTGTTGTTTGCAACTTGGCATTAAAATGATCAATAGTGTATGTCTTGGTTTGTTCATAAATTGTTTTAGCCTCTTAAAATGAAAACTGATCTCAAGCTTGATTAAGTATGAAATTGCCGTTTGTTCCAAGCAAGAAATTTGGCTAGACCTCTTAGTTAAGTTTGTATTGTTCTCGTCTCATTTGTGTAAGACAGTGGGATGTCTTTCTATTAGGGGTGTGCAAAACCGAATCGGTACCGATATTCGAACCGTTACCGCTACCGATAAGCATAACGGTACCGGTATAACGGTTATTGGTTCGGTAATGGTATAAATTTCTAATACCGATAAGATATCGGTATGGTAACGGTTTCTATATATCATTACCGTTACCGTACCGATAACCGATAAGGATTTCTTTTTATAATTTTATGTATTTTATTTATTATTAGTATATTAATTTATATGTTAAAGTATAGGTATTATTGATACTAGTGGCTATTTGTCGTTACAAACATATAAGACCTGGCCCATTTTGAATTTGTCATTAAAACATTCTAAGATGGAGAATGTTGGGGAGAAAACATTGCAGAAGGTGCATAGATGTTGGCGGAAGAAACATTAGTGTAAAATGATAATCCCTTGATTGAGGTTGCTAATGTTGATAAGTAATATTAATAGATGTCTGTTTATGGAAGATATGAATGAAATTTACCTTCTTTTGGCTAAATTTCTTTTCTATAGGTTGTGCTGCTACTTGGAACAAAAGTTTATAAGTTGTACATTTAAGAGTAAAGCAAATCTTTTTATGTGCTTTTGTGAGATTTCTTATTAATCCAGCAAGCTTTCTTTGATTACTTCATTTCGTAAATCTGGGTTATTGTGGCTTCGGTATACCGCTTACCGAACCGTTAACTACCGAACCGTTAGCTACCGATAGCCGATAACCGATAGCTTATCGGTACGGTATTGGTTTTACATAATTACATACCGTTAACCGATATACCGTTACCGATAAGCTTAAAACCGTACCGTACCGTACCATGAACACCCCTACTTTCTATGGTGTTAGTTTAAGTGCTGGACTAGTCTAGAGCTTGTCGAACTGTATCATATATGTATGTATGCGTACTGTATGAAATTTGTTCAAGGCATGGAGTTTAGCTTAGCTTCTTTTGTTCAAGTATTGTCTAGTTTATTCTGTTGGAGCATGACTTAGTTGTTTTTTTTAGTACAAGCATGAATTATTCCGTTCCTATTTTCTGTGAGAGGGTATTTGTGTTTGAGTAAGCTGAGGAAGTGTTTAAGTATGGGGTGCTGGTGAGTGTATCTTTGTGTAGTTGGTGTTTTGGCTAAGCAAAAGTGGATCTTGTCTGTTAGACTTTAATCAGGTAGGAATTTAAGCATTAGGCTAAGAATAAATTTGGGTACAAATCCGAAATATTGAAAGTTAAAAAAAGGGAGGAATCAAAAGAGTCAAAGAAGGTACAAGGTGGCAGCACCTTTGAAGGCTTTCCAGCCCATTTTTTGTTGTCTAGCTTAGGCATGCCAACGAGAGTTGATTCTTGCTGAAAAATAAAAAGGAAGAGCATGTGGCTTTGTACTTTTACCCAAGTTTTTACTCCAACTCTTTTGCCTATTTAAAGCTTATTTCCCTTTCATTTTACCAGATCTTCACACCTTAAAGAAGGCACTACTTCACAGAGCTGAAAAACACACACATACATATTCACTTCTTAAAAAACACTTTATTCATCAGAAAAATACTTTCACATTTGGAAATACTTCATCACTCTTAGATAAGTAAAATTCCAGATCTGAAATACTAGGAAACTTGTGAGAAAAGTGAGAAAAATACAAGAAAAAACTTGAACCAACAAGGAAGAGAAACACAAGAGTTGTTAGTGAGTTTAGTTAGAAATAAGCTGGTTTATGGAGGTCCCAAATGGTTGTCCGTTGCTGTTTGCTGGTCTAACTCACCATACTGGTTCTTTCACTGTTGCTGGCTAGTTTCATCCTCGGGACTTTGACACTAGGTAAATATTCCCTGTTTGTTTTTTCCCCTTGTTTAAAGGTCTGAATATTTATAAAAACGGTGTAAATAAGCTCTAAAACAACTATATTGACTTTAGTTGTACTCACGTGTAGCATAATATATTATGCATACTTGAAACTAAAATGGAGTGGATTTGTATTATTGAGTTGGGTCACAATATGTTTTTCATGTTGTTTACGTCTCAAGCAAAGACCCACTTTTACGTCAACTCAAAGTGTATGGTAGATAGCAATTTTCATATATGTTTCCATTTATCAGTTTTGTTAAATCGATTTTTTTAAATTTGGACATTTTATTTAAAACGGGACAAATATTAAATGTATAATTAAAATAAGACATGAATGCAAGTGTAGGAAATGAGTACAAATAATTCAAGTTGCAAATTGCGATAAACGTGTAGGCAAAACGTCTTAGAGCAAAATTTTAATTTGCAAGTTTGTTCCAAGTATTTAACAAATCTGAAAACTGGTATATTAAGTGTGAATATCTTACACGATTAAGCAAGTGCTTAGGGAGCAATAAGCTTAATCAAAATGTAAAATGTTCACATGAAATAATTTAAGTTGGAAGATTTCGCCCGAGTAAGGTGCTTGCGCGATTACATCCGATTGAGTTTTCATTTGTATGAACGGATGTTTCTTAATTTAAAATAATAATAATAATAATAATAATAATAATAATAATAATAATAATAATAATAATAATAATAATAATAATAATAATAAAGCGTAACAATAGTTCAATATTTACATGAAACTCGCTTATATCGGAATTCGAACAAGCAAAGCGTCCGTGGTTAATCTCTGGTAGAGTTTCCATCAATGAACAAATGACTTTCATCCAAATCAAAGCGTAACAAATAATATGGCATTAAAACAACAAATATAATTTACAAGAGTCGAAATGCATCAATAAAGCAACTGTACTTGGTACATGACTCGAAGGTGCCTAATCCCTTCCTAAAAGTCAACCGAGATCCTTACCCGGAACTCTGAAGCAGACAACTAAACGAGTTAAATGTGTTATAGGTACACCACTTTGGTGACTTGGCACACCTTTAACTTGTCAAGTGGCGAATCCGATCTCTTAAAAATTTGTGTACCTTAAAATGCTGAGTTCACCACCTTTTAGTAAATAAGAGGTCGTGACATAGACAATATCAACAAAAATTACTTCAGTGAAAAAAAAGTAACGGCGCCGCAGGCAGGGGAGAGTGTCTGCGGGCAACCAAAATGAGGCGGGGCGGGGTCAATGGCAGGGATGGAGAATTGGCAGCTACGATTTTTTATTTTGAAGGAGTGCCTAAAATTGTAAAATAGAAATTGTGCTTTGCATGTAAGAAAAAAATATAGCTAATCATTTCTAATTTCCTTCGTATGGAGTGCTATTTTTGAAAAGTTCCCTTTTAATATTATTTAATCTTGTGTGACCACACCCATCTTAGTATCTTCATCTTTACAATACGCAGCTTGCGGATATGTTGGACTTTAGTATTCCAACACTCACGATAATATAACATCGACTGTCTTGTAACTAACCTGCAGTATTTACATTTCACTTTGATTAGTATTCTTTTATAACATAAACCCCGGTAGAACTCCATTTCAATCAAAGTTTTAATTTTGTGAGTGAAATATTTATATATCATTTGCAATATCTTCGAACGAGCCCAAATATCTAAACTATTTGAATTTTGTCATAGCAATCCTGTCGTGCCTCACACCCACTTCGCTATTGTCCTGCTACTTATTCTAATTCTCTTTACTCTCTAATGTTTTTTTTTTTCATAACTCGAGCTTTTAGTTACACATTTACCAATTTTATCAACTAGCACCACATCATCAGCAAATAACATGCTCCGTGAGGCCTAATCTTGTATTGTACTTAGTTAGTTAACCACAATTACAATAACAAGTAGGGGCTCGATGCCATCTCTGGTGTAAATACACTATTATGGGAAACTCCCTCGTATCTCCAAATATAAGAAATGTCAAGCTTTGTGAATGACGAATTCGACATAAATTTAACTTTGTGACGGATGGCCGTCACAATTTCATCGTAAATGTTTTATGACAAAATAACAACTCCATCACAAATAAATTTGTGATGAATCTGTGACAGAATATCCATCACAATTTATATAAATTTTTCTAGGCCATTGTAAAATAATTAATGTAATAAAAATTAAATCTGTCAAAAATTATAATTGATTAATTACGAATAATTCTGTCACAAATTTTGTGACGGACTCAACTGGTCACAAAGTTTTATGCTAGTATTTTAAAATTTTACAATGATCTAAAAAATATAAAATTATAATTTGCAATAATTTAAATAGTATTTAACAATTACTACTTAATTATTGGTAAACGATTTATTTTTTTACTAATAATTTAATTAAAAAATCACAGTTTAAACAATTCACTTCACATTCCATTATACATACCTCTTGGCTTGCTTGCTTCATGCTCTTATGATGTGGGACAATTGGTTTTGCAAAAGCGTGGGACAGAAAAATCTGCCAAAATTCCGTTATTATTTTTGTGACAGACTCAATTGTCCACAAAATATAGTATTTCTAGTTAAAATTAGAAGGTCTAATGCCCATGCTAAGCATGGGCCCAATACTAAAATAATCCAAACATTAAAGTACAACTAATCATATAGCACAAAGCAATCAAGATAAGATTCCACTGAAATTAATATAACTACATTGTTAGTGTCATGTGATTTTGGCATATGAAGCATGAAACTGAAAAACAATGAATGAAACTGAAAAACAATAAAATGTTGCATTTCTGCTTTGTCACTCAAGCCTGTAGCCACCACATAAGCTTAATCTTGGATGCTATTTGCCTTTTCTCTAACAAATATGAAACCTCATAGAGCAATTGTGCAGTCAATGTCTTAAAAAAAACTGAATACTCCCATTACTTAAAGGTGGACTTTTCGATTAAAAGAGCTAACAATTTTACCATTATTCACCATGGCAACACTCAAGAGCTCCCTTCTCAATTACCAAAGAAAAATGTGCTCCCCAGTTGAAAACATCACAAGCCTTCAACATTAAGAATAAAATGCATCAATATCGTCATAAGGTATAACCCAGTACTCGATATGTCAATTTGATTAAGTGACCACTGACAAGTAAAACTTGAAACTTGTAAAACCCTAGGCAATAGCCAAATAACACGTCCCTGCCTCGGTTGAGCAATGGAGGGAAACTGCAACTTTACACAGGTTTGAGATGCGAGAAATAACAACTTCAAAAGTGCTAATATGTTTCCTCTATTCAATTAGCCAAAAGGTATTTGAGGTCTGTCAATATAAAGAAATGTTTTTAGTACATTCTACTTGATAATACACTTGGAATACCACATAAAAAAGACAATTATTTTATGTATTGCCGATCTAACAAATTCACTCATCAAAAAATTATCACGTATAACCATATAAGCACCCAATAATACAACTACAAATTTACTGCTGCTTGACTTCTTATAAATATCTTTTTAACACTAAATATGGTGTAGACTAAGTAGGTCACCGGTTGCTCATTGGCGGGTAATTATACTAAATTTTGCATGTCTTAAAATTAGAAAGTACAGAACACAGATACAACATGACTTTCATGGAGACCTTCAAAGCATCTTTTGTCTCCATCCTTAATCAAATAGATTAATTTTGGCCAAGCATAAGCAATCATGTGTTAAACTTTCCTACCTGGCATATATATTTTGTTTATGAACTTCTTCCCCAGTTCAAATTATTCCATGGAAGTCATAGGATTTTTCTTACACTCAGTTAAGAAATAATCATCTTAAGGTTTAACATAACATATGTAAATAGTCAAATAGGCAGAGAAAATATGATCGATGTTCTGGAAAAACACCAGCAGGACTCAATGTTGTCCTTAAACCACAATAATTTATTTTAATGAGAAACATTATCTATTATTCCTACAGAAGAGATTAAAAAACTAAGGAGACAAATTATATCGCAATCAATATCATCACAATGATTAGATTGTTCAATATGTTGCATGGGCACAGAGTAAATTCGTGGATAATTGTATCAGCTTTATACCAGTTTATCGACTGCAATTTTGTGGGTAAGGAGGATCTATTTGTATTGTTGTATTTAATCTAGCTTGCAGTGATAAACCTGCACGTGCACAAATATATGCTTAGTATTTGTTCTTGATAAAATCTAGCCTCGAACAAAATTGGGAGAACTGATACCTTGATAATAAGAAGTTACTATTTTCCTTGCAACAATAACAGAAGTAAAATACTTTTCCAACAATAAACTATCAAACCATTATCAAGTGGGAATAAAATATGACTTATAATGTACTCACCTGTAGAATCAATTTAAATAGGTATGGTTATATTGGTTAGCCATATATTCAAATACATTAATTTAGGTGGGACAAAAGGAAAAATATATTATAAATTTGTCTTCAGTAACATGAGACAATTGAATGTGTAATATTTTAGTTGTTCAACTGCTTCTCTTGAGTTTCTTCTGCAACCATCTCTCTTTTTTTTTGGGATTATTCTTCCTCTTCCACTGATTTTTTCATGGTGACCATCCCACCACTAATACATATCTATTTCTATTCAATTTTCTTACCTTAATTTTCTTATACTTTATGCTATGTGCAGAATCAAAATATGATAATAGCATAGTTACCAATTTCTCGATCATTTAATCCTCAAGTAAGATGCTGAAACTTGAACTAGCAATTCCATCTAAGAAAGTATAAATGGCCAGTCTCCTTATGTATTTTAAGTTTAATTTTCCTACACATCCAAACTTCAGCTTGTAAAGCTTAATTATCATCTTAATTCTACCCGTACATTTTTGGAAATAAGCTCTAACATAATCAGATCTTTACCTTTTGAGATCTTGCATGTTTTCAAACTGTCGGAATCAGTCACCTTATTTTTAAACTTTTTGCATCTAGAAAGGAAGTCTTTTTTAGTTTCTGAGAATAATGGTAATATCTCTTCTCCCTTTTCCCACCACACCCCAAGTTTTGTTTAGTTTCCTCTTTCTATCTGCTGTCTTTTTGAAATAAAGATGTATTGAAATTTCATATGTTAACCATGTCATCTTCCACCCTATTTTAAGTCAAATTTTTGGGCTTTACACCTAAATCTATTCTGCAATAAAATTGTCAGCTCATACTGTAACTTCTAAGAGCAATTTTTTAATTATGTAGAAGAGAGACATTGATATGCAACATTTGACTTGTGCTTCAAAATTTATCTCATTTTAAAATTGTTCTGCTACCATTCCCTTTTCTCTTGATAACAAGTTGGAGTCATAGTGCCAAGAAGAAATATCGTGTGCACACCTGCAATTCAATTTCTCCACAAAGTCTAACTTCACCTGTTTTCCTATGACAAATAAATTTACTTATAACCATAGCTTTACCCTTTTGTAAGTATTGCAGTTCTTGATGTTGACATTAGCTAAGTAATATTTTATTATAGCTAATGTATTACTCTATTAACTTTCTTGTGTTTTGCTAGGTTTAATGATTCAACTGTGATGTGGTCTTCTTCCTTTTCCAAACTGTTGAACTTACTTTAGCTTAGGTATTCATTTATTACTACTAAGATAAATTTGACTATGAGCTAAAAAATGAAGTATTTTTTCTTAAAAATTACTTCTCTCTCCGGCCTTTTTATAACCACCAAATTGTAGTTGGCTATCTGGATTCACGGGCGGTAAGCATGACATGTCGCATTAAGGATTTAAGATTGTTTGACTAATACGATATAGAATTGTGTGCACTTAAAAGAGAAAACACCAAGGCAGTAGTTCTGCAGCATGAAAAAAGCCGACCTAATTACTACTTGATTTAGATTATCTTTGTAAGCAAAGTGAATACAGAAAATTATGTACTTTTGAAGTCACTTATAATAACTCTAATTTAATAAATCAAGAAATAAATATTGGCAAAAATGGTAGAGCAATTTGAAACTTATCATGCAGGGTCCTGCTCACGGTTATAATGGACGGACCTAATTATTCAACTTATTTAGCCAACCAGTCATATTGATTGCCCATTCTCTTGAAGCCCGTCTGTATTCATGACGTATCAGTGAATACAGATACGTCCCTTTCATTGAGGAATTTTGTCAAATACGTTTTGAAGGAAATTGAAGCAAATCTTGTCTGACCACTGGACAATAATTTTCATTCACATCTCTCTATAATCTCAAGATCAATGCAAATCAGCATAGTATCAGAACATGCATGGCCCATAGCATCAAATGGATTTCTAAAAAAAAAAAAAAAAAAAAAAAAGAAAGAAAGAAAGATCGAAGAGAATAACCACACAACAAAAGATCCAACATTGCTTGATTTGAGATATTCATAATATTTCCGTGCATCAGAAACTCTTTAGCCTCACTACACATTTTTTCCAATCAAGAATCAGTCAAAGTCGAATTAGGTTTTGAGAATGAAAGGGAAAGAACAAAGTACACGTGTTCCACACAATACATGTGTTCATCAAAGGAGTACAAAAGCGAATGACTAATGAGAAAAGCACACGTAGACTGTACAATCTACATTGCAGTTTGTACCATCAATTGGTGTTGTGTTCATACGGGCTAACACCCATTTATATATTGGTAGATATCTTATATTTTTAAATGATTTGTGACGGATCTCTAATTCCGCCATGAACTTGTAATAGATCCACAAGTCCGTCACAAAATTTTTTTGAACATATATTAATATATTCCATCATAAATTCATCACCAATTCGTCATAATTTGTGACAGACTTATCCATGATAAATAATTTGTCATAAATTTGAGTTTTTATTTTGGTGTTCTCTCACGCTAGTAACGTCTCCTAATTCATACATGTCCTTTATTAAATTTATATATTTAATATGGATACCTTCTCCATCACCTATCGAATGACTTTCATTGCACTCTATCGTATGCTTTCTCCAGGTCAATGAACACCATGTGAAGGTCTAATTACTTCCATTTGTGATAATTACAATTCCATCATTCTTCCGAACAAGAATATAACATATGATGTAGATCAACTAAGCATCTCGTAGTACTCCAAAGCCTACACACTATCACCATTTCCCAGATCTAGAAATTCATCGTTTGACTCATGCGTTTAATGCCATAATAGTTCACACAACTTTTAATGTCTCCTTTGTTCTTATTAATTGGGACCATGATAGTACTCTTTCTACACTCGTCAAGCATGTTACCAATACTTAATATCGCACTGAACAACTTAGTGAGCAATTCTACTCCAACCTCTCCAAGACACTTCCAAACCTCTATGGGGATACAATTTGGACCACAAGCTTTTCTAATTTTCATATTGTTCATGGCATTCTTCACTGCCGATGCCCTAATTCTTCGAGTGTAATTAAAACTTATATCATGTATAGAGTTGCATATATCCATACTCCATAGTGACATACTGCCATTCTCTTCGTTCAAGTTTAACAACTGATTTAAAATATCTTATCCATCTCTCATTGACTTCGTTATCTCCCATCAATATTTGTTGAGAATCATCTTTAATGTTGAAGTATTAAACTTGTTCACATTATCCTATTAATTATTTCTAGTATGAACTAGTAGAATTAATTATTTTTGGTATGAGCTAATAGATTAGATGCATTAGGAAGATACATGCATTAGTATGAATATATTTATGAATTTTGGAAGAAATGAAGTATGGACAAAATTAAGATGATACATGTCCACACTAGGTACTAGGTAGATAGATATATTGTGCTATTTATCTATAAATAGCCATGTAGTTCAAGCCATTTGAGTAAGCTCAAGTTGAGAGAGACAAAGAATAACAGTTTCCTCACTTGACTTCAAGAGAGAGATTGTGAGACGACCTCAGTCGGTTGTTTTGTAAGTTAGGACTCTGATTGGCGTGCTGATAATTTTAAAATATTCGCAAGGTCCATTGAGACTTATCTGTAAAATTTGAGCTAAATCAGACCTCGTTTGGTAGGCATCGGAAGAATGTTTCAGTTATTATTGTCGATAAATATTAAAAAGAGATTTTCAAGCTCGGTTTTGGCGAATGAGCTCCGATTCGAAATCTGAAAGCGCCGTTAGGTTTGATGATTATTTGTGACTTTTGTGAACTCTCGAAAGTGAAGTTCGATGTTGTTCGGCTAGTTTCCGCTAAAATGCCGAAATTAAATAATTTGACATTTTTCCATTTAATTTGCATATTGAGTTTCGGGAACCCGATCTGAGATCCGCCTTAGCGAGTATGCTATATATATTTTGTATAACCGGTATACAAAATTTGGAATTATTTCGAATATCGTAGGGTACCGTTTTAATTTTTACTGTAGCAGCGATTTTTTTTTTTTTGAAAAAAAGGAAAAGGACAAAACTAATTTAAATGGAGTGGCGGTGGGATGGTAAGGGATATATATATATATCCCTCAACTTCATTTTGAAGCTTAAAATCGAGAAGAAAGCAGAACCAAAAATGCAAAAGCAAAAGAGAAAATACGGGAAAAAATGACAGAAAATGAGAAAAGAGCCGGGAAAATAGTAGAATTTTTACCCCGAAACATTCAGGTAATGATCTTAATGCATTATTTGAGTTTATTACGTGTGTTTGAATACGTTTTAACGGTAAAACTTGGATTATTAGACATCATTTTAATAAGTTCAATTAATAGTTTAAAGGGTCAAATGAACCCCGATAATGGAATTGATTATATATTCGTACTCAGTGAGTTATGGGCAACTTATAAATATAATTTATTTAGGGTTGGGTTATGTGACCTTAAACCCTGTACATAGGCCTGACCTGCGTATTGCGTATGCGAATAGGGTATCAGGTTCCTAGCCGGATTGCCCTAAGATGTGAGGAATGAAGCCTTTAGCCTAAATTGATATATTTTTCTGCTTATTGAATAGAGTGGGATCGTTTGGCAAGAAAACCAAAGGATAAAGCGGTTGTTGATTAGCCGTACTAACTTTTGGAAGAGGTAAGTGTTTATATCCATTTTTTTGGAGGCACCTGGCCTCGTGGATTTTCTACCACGTGTTCCTTACGTGTGTAGCTACTGATAGGCGTACTCCTTACGCCTTAGCTTTGGATTTACCTTGTATATTATATGTTATGTCCTGTTGTTGGTATTGCATTGAGGATCTGAGCATTGTACTCTGGCTGTGAGTTGACATATACTTCCCGGCAGTCGATGAGCATCTCGCACCGGTGAAGGATAATCATTTCATCATATTGAGGGTAGGAGGATTCCGCCCCAGGAGCAGGAGGATTCCGCTCCATTGCATCATATTGAGGGGTAGGAGGATTCCGCCCCAGGAGCAGAACGATTCCGCTCCATTCATTTGGCACATGTGACCCTTTGCATCATATTTCATTTTATTTCATTTATTTTCATACCATTGTGTAGACTTGTGGTACATAACTACTGTTCTGCTTATACATGCATTGCTTATTTGTTGATATGTTTCTGGCTCGTATTCCTGGCTGAGTTTATAGTTTCATACGTGTTTCCAATTATTATCTGGCTCCGCCTTTTATAATTTAAATAAGAGGAATTTGGTTTATCCGTTTCTTCTGCCTGGCTAGCTATCCTATTCTTTGAGGTGGCTATTCTGCCCCACTTATTGATTCATTTTGATTCACCCTTGTTTGTTGTTTGTTTCTTGTCTATCTATTTCGTTTCGGCAGGTTCGCTCCAGGATTGAGTTCGCCACGTTGTGAAGGAGCGAAGACGACTTCAGCTGTCAGGGTGAGCCAGCTTTTATTCTGGATGGCCACCAGTTTATTGTTCATTATTTCAGTTGCATTTTGCTCCCTTCAGGAGATATCTATCTTTTTTTGTACTCTTAGATGTCTAGTATGGATAGCCCTAGACCTAGTATGTTGGGTAGTCAGCTGTAATTTCTTTTGTACAGCTTAGATGTATCAGTATGTCTGTTATTTTAAGTCATGTTCTTCTTTATGAATTGAATTATATTTATTTCCCTAATTTAATTGGTAAGGGTTCGCCCGACGGGTCTAGGGGAGGATGTCGGGTGCCCGCACGGCCTAACCGGATCCCGGGTCGTGTCAGGTTGTAAGCAATAAAGTGAAGTTAAGAAGAACTACTTCCTCTATTTGTCTTAAAGAGAGTTTGATTGATTTGAGAGTTCTCATCCCTCCCCAAATTATTATTCTAACATTTGGTATCAGAGCGAATGTCTTTCCGGACCTGTGAGAGTTTGGAATTTTTGAAGGTAGAGAGATTTTCTTGAAAATTTGAAAGAACTGAAAATCACGTCTTCATGAAATTCCTATTTAGCACTGTCACGACCCTTTTTCAACTTAAAAAAAGAAAAACTTATGTTTTAAAAGGTCTGTGATGGTGTTGAATAGGTACACGAATAATTAAGAGAATCGGAGTCGCAACTTGACAAGTTAAAGGCGTGCCAAGTCACCAAAGTTGTGTACCTAGAATACCTATGACTCGTTCAGTGGTCTGCGTCAGAGTTCCGGGTAAGGATCTCGGTTGACTCGTGGGAAGGTGTTAGGCATCCTCGAGTCCTGTGCCAAGCACAGTTGCTTTTATTGACGCGTTTGACTCTTTGAATTTTTGTTTGTTGTATTTGCCTTTCTTTGTTACGCTTTGATTTATTAAATTCGTTCTGTGTTTGAATGAAACTCGAATCAGGATATAATCGTGCGGGCACTTCACCCGAACGAAATCTTCCGACTTAAGCCAATTAAATCGCGCAGGCACTTCACCCGTTCGAAATCTCTTGACTTAATTGAATTTCACGTGAACAACTAACTAATGGATCTTTATTTGTGTTGGAATTTGCTTAATCGTATTAAATATTAAATAGCAACCATTGGTTTGAAAGTTTAATAATAGGGAAAGCTGAGATATGTCTATTTATCTAAATAATGTATGTTTTATCCAAGACTTACTAAATAATAGGTTGTTTTTGCAAAGATGTTCAACCCAGAAACTTTCAGAAAGAAAGATGATACGTTAATTTGGATTTATAGTTTGATTCAGAAAAAATAAAAATAATAAAAAAAATATATTATTCTTATCCAACCTCACAGAGGATCGGACGCATTTACACTTTAAATCATAATAGATAAAATATATCGCGCATTTCCCACCTCACAAAGGACTGGGTTATTTTAAAAAAATTTAATTGACTTCAAAATAATTAATTTCGAATTGGCTTATCTCAATTTAATTTTATTTTTACCTAATAAGTACATCATCAATCGCACATTATTTTATGCCTAATCGTGTAAGATATCATTTGAGATTAAACCCATTTCTATCGGAGCATGTAAAATGGTAATATTCTTTTTTCCCTACAATTTAATGGCGAGCAAAATTCTAAAGTTGACCAGTTCATGACAATCTTAAATACAAAAGTTCACTGTTGAGACAAGAAAGTACCAAATTTGCCAATTCTGAATTTACGCATTTATGTCATAGCTTAGTCTATTTTTCAGATTTGTCCATCTTCCATTACACGTTTCATTTACAAGATTGATTTATAAAGTAATGAAGCATTCCTAAATTTGCCTAATATTCAAAGTTGTCCGGATTCACTTCACATTTTTACAAGTTAAATAATCATTTGCAGAGTTATTCTTCAATACATATTAAGTTAGCCTAGCAATCTGCCTGCTTCGTTAGAACAAATGTCTTAACAATCTCTTTTTTTTTTATAAGATTTTCATCTCTTAACATATGCATAAAGGAAGATAGAATGCAAGAGCAACAAAAAAAATTCTCTAGGCTTGTTGCTGCTAAATACCGAATAGAATTAAAGCTAGGTAAGTTAAAGTAATTTCTTAAGATCTGTACTATTTTTTCTCACAATTTTTCAAAACAAGAGTCACAAACTCAATATTTGTCCATTGAGGTCAAAGAAGAAAAGGCCGAAAAAGCTACACCAGTTTGTTTCTCATTCTCCTGCGTGAATCTTGGCTAATGAATAGCTTTAATAAGTGAATTAAAGATATTCTAATAGAACTGCTATTCACGTTTTAACCCTTGCAAATTCAAAAGGTATTATTTTTTTTTGTTTTAACATGGCATGCTTGTTTCAAAAAGAACATATAAGTAGAAATTTTAGAGCCTTTAAACATGTTGATTTCCCTATCATTTCAAGGCAAATTACTTTGTAAAAAATACAAGGTTCAAGTATTACCTAGATAAACGAGACTTTAGAGCTCGGCTAAGTCGATCCACAAGCTAAACCAAGCAAATGAACACAGTAAGGACACCAAATCAGCAACTAAAACAGCCCCTAGTGATCTCTTTTGAACCTTTAATACAACAAGATTTAAGCCCCAAAGACCTTTGATGTAAAGCCTTTGGTTCTAAATCTTTCTACCAAACTTACTACTAATTTTTTAAAGTGTTTTGCTCCCTTTTTTCTGTAAATTTTTAGCAGGCAGTTCTTCTATTTTTCAGCTGGTTGTTGGTGTTGAAAGAGGGCAATAAATGGCCCTATTTATGGCTGAAATTGAGACCAAAGGGTGGGGTATGGACTTGTACAAAAGTACAAGCCCACACCCCTACACTTGAGTGTTATTTTAGTCCTATTTTTCAGCAACTACAACAGCTATAAAGGACCATTATTCAGCAGCCAAACAGTCCCAAAAAGCTGAAATTATGTCCTTTAAAAGGACACCCAAACACTCATTATATTGACTGAAGGACTAGGACCAACTAAGCAAACTAAATCCAACTAAAACCAACTAAAACAGCCCTATACTAACTAAAACTCCCAGCCAAAGAGCAACCAGATTCTAACTAAGTTGTGCTTCCTAACTTAACTAAACAACCAAACTAAAACTTGCAATAACCAAAGATTATGCCAGATTTCCACGAAAACTGACCAAAGACCATCCCAGGGTCCACTCTCTAACTAAAAACCAACCAAGCTATAGATTTTATCACTCTTAAATGACTGATTAAACAAACTCAATCCAACAGAAAAGCAAATAAACTAAACTAGTGTTTTCAAGTTCCTTGGAAAGTTCAAACAACCATGCTTTATTCGGATGAGCTTGCCACACATATGCAGACTCAGATATGATCAAACTAAACAGGTGAAAAGCTCCAAACAAACCAAACATATGCAGACTCAGATATGATCAAACTAAACAGGTGAAAAAAAATCCAAACAAACCAAACGAAATTCGTTCAACCTTTATCAAACTCGGACAATCCATTTCGATTAATAGATAAGTAGCAACTTTCCATATTTAAACTAACAAACTTTATTAAAACAACAAGAGGCTTATTCACATACTAATATTAATCCAAAGCAACAATTATCCTTGAACAAAACTGATCAGATAGGTAAAGTAAAGGAAACAGGACCCGTCTCAAGTTAAAACGCCTCAAGAACATCGACACCACTGCTTTCGCTGCATCGCTACTGCCACTCGTGCAGCTGTGTCGTCGCCTCACTGCCTCGACTCATCATGGCCTAGCCATCGTCTTCTCATCGCAGCGCCTCCGTTCCAGTTTGATCGCCATCAACAGCCCCTCCGGACCTCACTGTTTTTCCCCCAAAATAACATCATCACAGCTCCCATATCATCCTCATAACTCTAAACAAAACAAATCACAGCCCCTCCAAACGTCAACAAAACAGCCTCCTCACCCTCACCAAAACAACTACAAACAGTCCCCCAAAACTACTCGTCATCGTCATTCAATCAACATCTTTATATCACCCAAAAGTCCCTCACCACTGCCACCATAGCCCCCTTCTCGAAACAAACAAACACACAGCCCCGTCATCAATTCATCATGCCAGAAACAGAAAAGGAAAGAAAAAAAAATTAGTAAGAAGAAGAAGAAACAGAAACGGGACAGAAGGGAAACGGGGAAACGAGGGACGGGGTATTGGGAGATGAGGGTGAAACGGGCGAGGGGAAAGGGTAAGGGAAGAGAAAGAAATGAAAACTCACCGGATTTGAAGTTTGACCAAACTTTGACCTCCGATCTACGCTAAACCGTTCAGATTTTGAAGAAACCAGTTGAGAAATGGAATGAGGAGGCCTAAAGGAGTCCGGAAATATATAATTTGTATTTTTCCGGCCACCGGAGGTGGTGGTCCGGTGGCGGCGGACGGCGGCGTGGAGGTGGCTGTTTGGTGGAGCAGTGGCGGAGGGGATTTTCCGGCGGGGAGGGAAATTTTGGACAGAATTTCCCCTAGTCATTGAGACTAAGGGGTGGAAATGAGGGGAATGTGGAAAAATAAGGCATTATATACTTAAAAGGGTAAAGGAATGAGGGCCATTGGATTAGAATTGATCTAAGGGTGGAGATCAAATCATGTATGGGATGGGCCAAGGAGAAAATGGGCTGATGGGCTCAAAGAGTTGGGCTGCTATTTTTTACAAATGGCCATTTAAAAGCACTACATTGCTTAAAAAAAATACTAAATTAACCAAAATTAAAATCACATAATTTATACTAACATCACAATTAAATATAGAATCACAATGAAGCCCCCCAACAAGCAATTTTTTGTTAATTTTCACATTTTACTTCCTAATTAATGACAACTTTAGTTAGAACAAACACTAGAAGTCAAAAAAAATTTGACGAAACGTCCTAAGAACCTAATACGACTATTTTGAGAAATTTTATGAATTTGGTGCCAAAATTAGGTGATTACAACCACCTGTTCCAATATTTAAAGGAGAGAACTACCACATGTGGGTAGTGAAGATGAAAGCTTTCCTCCTAGCTGCTGTTTTGTGGGAAGTGACAGAGTCAGAAGGAGACTTACTTGAATTTCCTGAGGATCCGACTGTTGCTCAACTCCAGAATTATAGAGTTGAGAACAAGAAACGGGCCAAGACTTTGACATATCTACATGCTGCTGTATCAGAATTTTTTTTTTGTGAAGATTATGTTTTGCTTTACTCCCCAAGAAATATGGGAGAAATTGCAGACAGAATATCAAGGGTCGGAAAAGACCAGAAATATGAAGATCATTACTTTGAAGAGGCAACTTGAGAACATAAGAATGGAAGAGACTGAGTGTGTGAAACAATTCTCAGACAAGTTGATGAAACTTGTGAATCAAATCTGAATCTTAAGAGAAGATCTTCCAGAGGAACAGATTGTCGAAAAAGTCCTTGTGAGTTTGCTTGAAAAATTTAAATCGAAAATCTCTTCCCTTGAGGATTCTAGAGATATTGCAAAGATGACTTTTGTAGAATTGATTAGTGCTCTTGAAGCACAAGAACAAAGAAGAATGATGAGATCACATAACGAAGATGGTCTTGAGCTAGTTCTGCAAGCCAAGGTTGTGATCAACCGAAGCTCTTTGAATAAGAGCAAGAAATTTAATGAAAAGGGCAAAGGCTCCAAAATGAAAGATGTAGCTCAATCTTTTGCAATTACTGCAAGAAAGATAACCATAATGAAACTGATTGTTGGTATCAAGGAAAGACTCCACCACCTTTGAAATGTAGATATTGCAAAAAGAATGGCCACATGGAGAAGTTTTGCTTCAACAAGAAGATGCAACAAGAAAAACAACCACTTGAAGAACAAGCAAATTTTGCCAAAAATGAAGAAGACGAATATGCAACTTTGCTATTTGCACTCCAGGAGGAAGAAGATGCTGAAATCCTGTTTTGAGAAAATGTGAATCAAGTTTAAGGGAGGGTGTTAAAGTATTAAACTTGTTCACATTGTCCTATTAATTATTTCTAGTATGAACTAGTAGAATTAATTATTTTAGTATGAACTAACACTACTAGAAAACAAGGAAAAAGCAACAAAAAGGTTGGAGACGGAATTCCGTCTCCAACTCTAAAAATATACACACCCACTCCAAACATTTCTTTCAGATCTCAAAATATACACATCCGCTCCAAACATTTCTTTCAGATCTCAAAATATACACACCCGCTCCAAACGTTTCTTTCACCCCCAAAATATAAAAACCCTCCGGCGAAAAACCCCCCTCCCCGGCGAAACTTTTGTATGACCTCCTAGGCACCCTATTGCGTTGCTTCCAGAAGGCAGAGCTGATTTGCTAGTATGTCACTATATTTGTATTTGTCCAAATACCAGACACCTTATTAGTTATTTGTCTTAGTGTCTTTGCTATCTGGTGAGGCTATAAAAGCATCATTGCTATGAAATTCGGCAAGGTAAACAACAATATTACCTTTCTTTACTATTTACATGGTGGGTCAATCGTACCATGACTATCGATTGAGTTTATATGGTTCCTCTGTGTTTGGACAATTAACTGAAACTGTATTCGTTGTGCTTATGTCTGATTGTTGTTATTATATAAGACACAGAATCGATTGCTCCAAAGGAGGTCACACATCGGTAAGAATAAAAAAAATATATGCATTTCATGTTTGGAGAGAATATTCCCTCTCCAAGCATTAAATTAATTAAATTAATTTAATGCTTGGGGAGGGAATTCCGTCTCCAAGCATGTGTCAGTGCGCGCCAGTGACTTTTCATTTGGAGACGGAATTCCGTCTCCAAGTTGGCCAACGACTCGCTTTTTGGCGAAGGACGTGCAGAGACGGAATTCCGTCTCCAAACACCTTTTAGAGAGGGAATTCCGTCTCCAAACTGTGACGCAAAATTGATTATTTCTAGTAGTGTAATAGACTAGATGCATTAGGAAGATACATGCATTAGTATGAATATATTTATGAATTTTGGAAGTAGTGAAAAGTGGACAAAATTAAGTAGGCACATATCCACACTAGGTACTAGGTAGATACATTGTGCTATTTATCTATAAATAACCATGTAGTTCTAGCCATTTGAGTAAACTCAAGTTGAGAGAGACAAAGAAGAATAGTTTCCTCACTTGACTTCAAGAGAGAGATTGTAATTAAGTAATAGAGTGAAGTTAAGAAGAACTACTTCCTCTATTGTCTTAAAGAGAGTTTGATTGATTTTGAGAGTTCTCCTCCCTCCCCAAATTATTTATCTAACATTTAATACATATCACCTTATTTAAGATCCTTACCCTTCTTCTCTCTGTCGTGCTAGTTTAAACATTTCCTTCTTCCTCTCTCGCGTCTCTAAATTTTGGTACAAGCCATCTAGAGCTTGCCTTTGGACTTTACTAATAACATAGATCTAGAGGGATGACATGTATTTGGCGAGTTCTGATTCTTGCGCCGCCAAGTGAGTCGCATCCATTTGGGTTAAGAATGAAAATTATAGTTTCCATTTTTTTTTTTGCATGTGAAAATTAATCACACAGTACTACTCACACATTGAACTATATAAGAACTCATGTTCTTTGGTATGTGGTTATCATACTTTTGATGGCCAAGGCTAGAAGGACCGTAGGGGAAATTAATTGCACATTACCAGTACTTGATGAAGATGGACATTTTTATAATAATAAAAAAAATGAATAGAGAGAACGAATAAGATCAATGGGATCCGTCTGTCCATAAATTTTTTTTTTTTTTGCTTTTATTCATAAAGTTTTAAAAAAATATGTTTGTCTGTGAAATCTTGTGATTTTTCCTATTTTTTTTGGAAAACAGTTTTTGAAAAACCAAAAAGTAGTTTAGAGCACTTTTTCAAGTTTTTCCAATTTTTTTTTATCTCTCACAAAACTATACCTTTTTTTCAAGCGAAATGTATGTTCAAACACAATTTCAGCTTCTAAATACTATTATTCAATTCAATTTCAAAAACTCTTTTTTCAAATTTATGGCCAAACGGCTAGTAAGACTGCATTAGGAACACAAATGATGCCATCTTTGTGAAAAAAGGAAAATAAAATTTTGTTCTCATTTCATTAAATGATGCCATCTTTATGAAAAGCCAAATGTGGATATTCTTTAGAGGTAAAGCTCAAAGTCAATTTAAAGGGATGAACAGAAATGTAAGATTTCTATTGATATATAATATTAGCATCAATTTTTTAAATGTCATGCCACCATACAAATTGCAGTAATTATGAATCCTACTTAACATTGACATATCTTCAAGGAATAAAAGAAAACTAATGTAAGATAATGAGGAAATTATATTAAAGAAGATTAACAAGTCTTTTATTATTGCAAAAAGTGATTACAATATCTTAAATACAAAATAATCAAATTATCATGCTTACAAAAACTATTATCAAAATCATGAAAGGAATGTCGAGTCCATCGCACATTACTGGATCTTGACCCAAATTCCCTCACTTGGTATGTCTTGATGAACCACAAATAACATATAGTAACCACGGGGTGCTAATATACTCGACTTTGGAAAGACACAACTGATTTGATAAGCTAACCTTCCAAACCTTCTCACCTTCCCACTTGAAAGAATAAGCATTCTTTGGTTCATAGTAAATGAATGTGTATTAAATCCAGGTGCAACTATTGTTACCTTGACGGAATCTTTGTTTATTAATTTGGGAACGGTAAACAAAATATTGATTTGTTGCCCATAGCTGAATGTAAGTGGAGAAGCGAGTGAAATGATTTGTGGGCGCAAATTTGCGGATTTTGGATCTAAATAGGATGGTGAGAAGGCCTCTAAACTTAACTCAGTTGGAAAAAGAACTCCTGTGAAGTTGTAAAGCTCGTTTGGGTTACTACCACCAACAAGAACCCGACCATCACGAAGTAAAAGCGCTGTTGAGTGGTACATTCTCGGTATGGTATTTGGGTTTTGTACTTCGAATCTAGAACCAGATGGGCTATCAGGTCGGTAAATCACCGGGCTCAGAACGGGATTCCTAGCAATTCCCCACCCTGCAGTGCCTGTTGCAGCTCCGTTAATCATCAAGATGTTTCCGTTTGGCAAAATCACCATGTCACCCATTGTTCGAGCTAGTGGCATGGTCTCCATGGTCCATTGTGGATTTGAGTCGGTAATTGTAATACGTCCGCACGTGTTTAATGCACCCACAAAGGTGCCTTTATTTGCTTTAAGGTATGAACCTTTTGGTGCTCCACCACAAACTAATACCTCGGCTTGAATTGTTTGTGCTTGCAAGTTCTTTAATGGAAGAAGAACTGCAGAACCTGTGCTAGGATAATTTCTTGGGTCACCTCCAGGTATTTGAGGATATGTTTTCACCACCGTGTTCTTTGTGTAATCGAACAAGATAGCTTGATTGTTGGCAAAAATGAATAGATTTCCGTCTACATTGAGAAAAACGAAAGGGTAAAGATTGTTCTCCTCTCTAGGATCACTAGTCTGTTGAAGAAATGGTAGGGTAAATACGTTATTGGTTGAAGCACTCTAGGGATAAAACTCATAGTTAAAAGCATCACGACCACCGATAATAATTTGCCTGTTGTCAGGAAGCATATGGTTAGTTGAATACCATCTACTTTGAATTAGGCCGTTTCCCATTTCTTGCCAGTCACATGTGCTGCATGGTTTGAAAACTCTTATGACGTGTTTACCGTCGTTGAATCCACCAGTTTGGACCAAAGAACCGTCAGAGGTGGCTGAGCCAGAGGAACACCACACGTCGGTTTGGACCATGAGGGGGCGCACAGAGTTAGCGGACACATCATATTCTATGGAATGGGCAGTGCAATCAACCTTCAATGCGAGGTCATTAGGGTTGTTGCGACATTTGCCATTAGGCAACGAGATGTTTGATGCGCCAAAGTCAGTACGATCGTACATGATGACTCTGTCATTGTTGAGGAGTTGCATGTGCATAGCTGAAATGCCAATATTGGACTTTAGTAGCTCCCACTTGCCTCCGGCAGCATAACCCAAGTTCAATATGTTACATGATAGTAACAGAAACAGAGGTAGCCTCCAAAGGATGAAAGGAAGAGTAGCTTTTGTTCTATTCATTATGAGCTAGTTGTGTGTTTGAGCTTTGAGGAGGAGGAGGAAAGGAGTTGTTTAATTTGTAAGGGCTGTATGTTGTGTATGGTTAAGCGAATGGGATGTCCTTTATATAGTACTCTTGAGATGATATATTTGTACGTAGGAATTGATAGTACCAGAATCAACTACTTAACTTTAATTTGTAGAAATAATACCGTTAGGTGACAGTTTGTCGGGTGATAATATCGGTATGACATTTCTTAATGGGAAATGTAGAGTTTAGGAATAGCTGAAAAGATTTTGTTTACTCCACCTCGGAAGAAACTCTATTGAATGTCAACTTTTGCTATTGCACCAGCTAGTTATCTCCTTGTAGAAGTGTTTGATTGAAACGGGATGAGTTGTTTCCTTTCCGATGTAGGCTAAATCCTTTTGAAAATATACTCCCTCAAGATAATCTCTATTACAATCACTCGAATTGAAATCAAAATTAGATCAAATTAACTCAATGTATCTCCTGTTTGGGTCACGTAAATAGTTACACATCTAGTTTAATGTAATATGGCACAAAAACCTCTCAATCCCGAATAAGTTTCTGGCACCTGATGCCCTTTTTTGTTAATGCAGGTGCGCCACCTTTTTTCTTTCTTTCTTTTTTTTTTAAGGAAAAGAAAAGCTGCATATCTGTTTGCATTTGTAGGGTACACCAAGGATCTAATACTATTTTCATTATACGATGGCAAGAATGAAAAGAAATCCAGAATTATATTAGAACTCTAGAAACTAATCTGAACATGGACTTGGTCTTTTCCATTAATAGGTGACACTAGATTTGTGAGCTCACAGTACATCACATATTGTGCTCCTTCATAAACCTGGAGATCAATGTTGACAACCTCTATTAAAAAGAAAAAAAAAACTATGATGAATAGATTGCTTGCATGCTAACATCTACTTCTCTGGCTACTTCCGCCTAATTTCTCATCTTGATATTCTTCATTTTTTGAACTTCTTTGTTGATTCACATGAATAAGAAAAGGAATGATCTATGGTATTTTATTTGAATCCACTTAATTGTATTTGTAGATCATGTATATGTATACAAAATGTTTTGATTGAGGTTTGCAGGTGTAGGTGCGGTGCACCTCCTTCCTTAATAGATCGGACCTGTTTGGATATTGAAGTAATTCGGAAAGCATATAAAATTTATTTGTAAAGTCAATTCGTAAATTAAAGCATATGCTACAATTTATTTGTATTGTAAGGTCAATGCAATAAAAACTACTGTCATGTTAAAAAAAAGCATGAAAAGAGTGAACAGTCGTGAAAGATGTTGGAGCATAGGATATAATAATTCGGACCTCTTATACTTCTAACTTATCTCTTTTGTTTAATTTTTGCATGTATGAGTCGTGGGTGTAAATTTTTAGCACGGCAGCTCAACTGATGCATCGGGGAAGGTATATACGTCAAGTACATTTTATTTGGTTCGAGTATCATCCCGAAAACAGAAATCATATTAGTACTAATATATAAGCGTGAACGAGAGCTGCCTCCGGTTACAGGATCCGGCTGAGAATTTGACCCGTAGCCACTTTCTTAGAATTTAACTAAGATATAGCCTGTAAAGATTTGACCCCTAGCCACTTTCTTAGATGCTAATTAACGAATAGCCTATCTTTGCAACATACTTGAGAATATGAATAGCCTATCTTTGCAACATACTTGAGAATATCCACGTTAAAAGTACAGATTTTTTTAAAAGTAGCCAGTATTAGTAGTACCTGTTTTGCAAGGAAAATATAGATTCTTTGCTTGACCCGGACCTAAAAATGAAAAAACGTCCAATACTAAAATTGGATAAATTTTAGAAAACTCTTTTTGTTAAATGGACTAAAAAAAATTGCCACATAAACATGACAATCAACAATATACCCAGTGTTATCTCACAAGTGAGGTCTGGGAAGGGTGAGATGTAAGCA
Organism: Petunia x hybrida; assembly: GCA_037355625.1. Lineage (NCBI taxonomy): Eukaryota > Viridiplantae > Streptophyta > Magnoliopsida > Solanales > Solanaceae > Petunia > Petunia x hybrida. The sequence goes on from JBBBVM010000045.1 coordinate 1,985,515, forward strand.
AATTTTATCTCTCCCCTCCAAGGTGGACGATTGGCTAAAAAAAATATTTTTGAAAACGGGTTTTAAAAACTAAGATAAAATACCATGATAAAGGAAAAGAGAATACTAACATAAAAACTAAAGATAATCAAGGTAATGAAATAACATTAGCAACAAAAATGGAGAATAAAATAAAAATATTACTGGGAGTCTGAGATGTAAGCAAACATTACCCCCACCAAGGTGGAGAGATTGTTTTTTGGTAGACGATTGGCTAAAGAAAATATTTTTGAAAACACGTTTGAAAAAATAAGATGAAAATACCATGATAAAGGAAAAAAAGACTAACATAAAAACTAAAGATAATCAAGGTAATGAAATAACATTGCAATAAAGACGGAGAGTAGAATAAAAATATTATAGGAGTATATAAGAATAATACTAACACTAATTTAATAGAAAGCGCTTGACTATTTTCTAACCATTTAGTATTTACCCTAATTTTCGACATACACATTTTTTATTTAGGATCAAACAAATATAATCATCATCTACTAAAATTTTTATCGCCCCATATTGGACCCGTGCTTGCACGGGCACCACCCTACCTAGTTATGATATATACGACCAATCATAATTTTGAGCTACAATCAATCAATAAGCAGTTCTATTAATTAGTACTCCATCTGTCAAAGATCTCCCTTACTCTTTTTCGTAGCTTGTGATTAGCCTTTTGTTCGTTGTTTAGATATCAAGCACTAGTTGATGCAACTTTTAATTTAAATTTATTCCCTCGGAATGTGCAAGTACACTATATTCATAATAATAAGATACTTAAGCATGTTTATAGGTATGAGTTGATTGGATTTGTGGTAATTCAACTTTGGGTAATTGGCCACCATGGTCACTTATTTTTGTTTTGTCTTTCTATGGTCACTCAACTTTGCCCAAGTAGCTTCTATGGTCATCCAACACAGAAATCTTAACGTCCGTTAAAATTTTGCTGACGTGGTAACTACAAAAATATTTTGGCAAGTTAAATAAATAGAAAAAAAAAATTATTTAAGACCAACCCAATTAAAATAAATCCCACCCAAGAGTTCTTGCTTGAGGTGCCAATTTTTCCAAAAAATGACTTTTTTTTTCTTTAAATCTATCAAGAAAGCCTTGTGGTAACACATTTTCAACATTAATTTCTTCACCTAATGAAATCTGAGCACCCAAATGAAATAATATCTTGCCTTAACGAATTAGCGCCTTTTGACGCTTTCTATAAGCTGAAATTTTTATTGAAATGACATAAAATTTTGATTTATTATATAGTATTTCACAGTTTGTTTAAGTAATACCATTTTTGTTTAGCAAAACCGGTTCAAGAGATTTTGCATTCTCAGATATTTTTCTTAGGGACTATGCGGCAAAGCAACTCCAACTCGCTGCCAAGATGAACAACTTCTTGGGACCAAATTTTGCTTTCAATGGGTTTGTAATATCCCATGATATTATTTTGATCAATATTTGTAATGAAATTGAAGGGAATTATGTGGATTATCTCTCAACTCTAAGCAAGAAAAAGGTCACACTTGTAGGTCCACTTATTCATGAAATGAAAACAATAATAGAGAATGAGGAAAGCTCCAGGATTATTCGATGGCTAGTTAAGAAGAATGAGTCTTCGTATGTTTATGTTTCATTTGTAAGTGAATGAGCTAAGTGAGACAAACTTGATTTGGGTGCTCAGATTTTCATTAGGTGAAGAAATTAACGTTGAAAATGTATTACCAGAAGACTTTCTTGATAGATTTAAAGAAAAAGGAGCATTTTTTGGAAAAAGGTATTTGTTGTTAGGCATGGCTGTTTAACAGTTGTATATGCAATTATTTTCCACATCATTCACTGCATAAGCAATATTTCAATGGATTAAGAAGATAAATTGAAGAACATATATAAACAATTTCTAGCTAGTCAACTCCTTGTGCCTCTCCTTGGACCAAATATGGTTGTCATCTTTCTTTCTCGTCCTTTTCTCCTTTCTTATCTTTTCTTTTTTATTTTATCTTGGTAAGTTTTAATTCACGGAAATAGAAAGGTTAGTATGAGAACCTTAAGTTATGGTCAAGACTGAATATTTGATAAGTAATTACCTGAAGTACTTGCCTGATAGTGTAAGAGGTGTCAGTGTATATGAATTGGTCGTACAACTTTTCCACAAAATATATAGGAAAAATTTCATAACTAACCAAGTATCTTACATAGCCTTACTAGATAATAGACATATTAACATATATCAATGGCTAACCAAAATTGATGCTAAATAATCGGTACATGGATATCCTAACTTCTAAAAGATTTGCGTGAATATCTCCTAAATACTGGCGTCGATTGTGTTAACTATCAGCAGCCGAAAAAACTGCAAACTAATGGACGCGTGAAAATTCAGGACAGTATGCAAGGGATATGCATGCAATATCAACAAAACAGTTAAAAGAAAATAGTCAGGACTGTATGGAAATTCACTGTATATACAAATATAAGGACTGTATGCAAGGTATATGCATGAAATATTCCAGAAATATAAACATACTATTTAAATTAATTGACAATATACTAGGTAAATATCAACAATATGCAAAAAATATAAAAGTAATATGTAAATTCAGAGACAGTATGCAAGGTATACATGCAAAATATCAACATAAATAGTTAAAAGGAAATAGACAATACTGCCGATTCTTTAGGCTAAAATTTAGTTTTTTAAAGACCGAAAATTTAGTACTTGAAAAAAGGAATAAATGTTAAGCGTGATATTACTTGAGAAGCGGAAAAATTTAGTAAATGCACACTTAATGAATATCCCCATTCCCATAATTGTAGGCACAGTAAAAGGAAGTTAAAAAGTTTTTAAAAATGGCTATTAAATGATAAGTAAATAAGTCTAAAAGTCTATTTGGAATAATTTAGATAAAATGTATCTATTTTTTGATAAACACCCTCCCAAATGTCTATATTGTGTAAAAATTCCAAATATATACTCCCCCTTTCCCATTTTGTTTGTCACTTTCCTTATTAGTCTGTCCCAAAAGATTGTCATATTTTTAAATTTGAAAACAATTCAACTCCAAATTTACTTTTTGACTCATTTATAGCCACACAAATATCTATAGGTCATTTTAGACTACAAGTTTCAAAAGTTTTTCTTTCTTTATTAAACTTTGTACCAAGTCAAACTACGACAAACAAAATAGGACGGAGGGAGTATGTTTTACGTGTTGTTATAGGAAAGATGTTAGTTATATATACAATATAATAATGTTTTTTTAATATTAGTGTATTTTGATAGATGATTGCTTACTATTTTTCACAAGTTATTTATTAATGTTTGTCATAAAAAAAATCAACTAATATTTGTGAATAGATTTACTTGTAGCTGTCTTTTACATTCTTGGGTGCAATGTCTTCCGAACATATATGTACTGGACAGAAGAAAAAAACCATTAACAATCTTTGCCGATGTTTTTTTCTTACCCAACATCCAATATCAATAATATCATGTATTGGGACATCGAATAATCCGGATTCGTACCACATAAGAGTCATTTTTTGGGGAAGCACTTTTTATGAGGATTTTTTTCATTCACAAGGCTTGACATCAAGATCTCTGGTTAAGAGTATTGGATTGTATCTTGAAAATGAGGTTAAGAGCACCTCAAAGTCTATCAGATAAAGCCTAGAGCTTTTATGTTTGTACTATAACTCTCCTAGAGCCCATCTACTTGTTGTAGTTATACTATATAAGCTATATCTCTGTACACAAACATGACGTGAGAATATATTCAAAAGAATAGTTCAGTTCCTGCCTTGTGTCTTTATATGGTATCAGAGCCATGTCTAACCTCTCTTCTACTTCTGTTTCTCTCCCAATCTCAACCGCTTCTTCTTCCCCAACCCCTTTAAATCATGCTCATCATTTTTTCTCAATTAAACTCACCTAAAAAATTACTTCTTCTGGAAAACTCAACTACTTCTGTTCCCTCGAGGACAAAATTTGCTCGGCTATATTGATGGAACTTGTGCCTGTCCACCCTCTCATGTTAGTAAAGAAGGACAAATTGACTCTCATCCCAAAGCCGCCTATGCTAAATGGGTCCAACAAGATCAACTAATAATGAGTCTTCTTATTTCTTCCCTCTCCGAGGAAACTTTAGCGATAGTCATTGGCTTGTCTACTTCAAAACAGGTTTGGGATACTCTTGGTGAAGCGCTTTCCTCTCCTTCCAATACTCGCATTCTTAATTTTCATATGTCTCTCCAAAAGTTGAATCAAGTGATCTTTCTGTCTCTCAATACCTTCAGAAAGCTAAACTTCTCTCTGACGAACTCAATGCTGCAGGGAGACCTTTGTGTTCTTCTAATCTAAATATTTATATTTTTAAAGGTCTTCGCCCAGAGTTCAAGGATCTAGTCACTATCTTATTTGCCTGTATAACCTGTTACCTACTCTAAACTTCATAGTTTGTTACTCAATCATGAATTTCTCCATGGTCCATCTTTGTCAAACCTTTCACTGTCGCCAAACCCAACAATTGAGTCCCAAGACTCTGCTAATCTCAGTCAGGCACCACCTATCATGATCGATCGTCTAGCTTCAATTCTTACAGGGGTAGAGGATGCAATTCAAGAGGAAGAGGTGGCAGATGCGGTCGCCAATCCTCTTTTAAATCCTCCAGTAATAATGATCAATACTGGCAAAATCAACAAGATAACAAAACTCGTTATCAGATCTGTAATGGTGGAAATCACTTGGCCCTGAATTGTACTTAGAGATACAACCACACGATTAACCCATTGGCTTATCTCTCCCATCATCCCCCTATTCCATTTACTAGAAATTGGTTTTCGAACATTGGAGCAACTCATCATATCACTCATGATCTTTCTGATCTTCATCAGCCAGACAATTACAAAGGACCGAATCAGTTACATGTTGGCAATGGCACTAGCTTACCCATACAAAACACTGGTTTCTTCCTTTCCTTTGGATAATCAAAAATTCCAGCAGATTCTTCATGTTCCTTCCATCACTAACCTTTACTCTCTGTTCAAAAGTTTTCTCATGATAATAATATTTTCTTTGAGTTTCATTTTCTTTGTTAAGGATCAAGCTACCAAGAAGGTTCTACTTTTCGGTCAGAGTAAGGATGGACTCTACGCTCTACCACTCAAACTCTCATCTTCTTTTTTTCCCTCCATATATTTCTCTGCCAAGGCATCTTCAGATTGTTGGCATCTCCGGCTGGGTAATCCACACAAAAGAATTCTCCATCAAGTTTTGAAGAAGCACAATCGTCCTTTTCCTAGTTTAGGACAAAATAATCTTTGTAGTGCTTGCCAACTTGGCAAGTCGCACAAATTGTCTCTTCCTATTAGTTCAAATAAAAGCGCCTCAATTTTACAACTTTTGTATGATTTGGGTCCTGCTCCATTTCTATCATCTGAGGGACATCGTTATTTTTTGGTGATTGTGGATGATCATACAAATTTTGTCTGGGGTTCTCCTCTATTTAACAAATCCGATGTCTTAGCTTTATTTCTTCAATTCAACATGTTCGTTGAGAATCAGTTTAATATAAAAATTAAAGCAATTCAAACTGATAGTGGTAGTGAATTTAGGGTCCTTACATCTCATCTCACTAAGTTTGGCATTCATCATCGCCTTTCTTGCCCTCATACACATGAACAACAAGGTAAGGTGGAGCGTAAGCGCTGACATATTGTTGAAACCAGTCTTAGTCTAATGGCTCACAGTTCCACTCCTTCCAAATATTGACATTTTGCCTTTGAGTGTGCTGTTTATTTGATCAATCGTCTTCCTTCTCCAACTAATCACGACCTATCTCCATTTGAATTAGCTTTCCACAGTAGTCCTGATTATCGGATCCTCAAAGTTTTTGGTTGTTTATGTTTTCCTTATCTTCGTCCATACAATAAAAATAAGTTTCAATTTCAAACCACTCACTGTATTTTCCTAGGCTATAGCTTAAAGTATCATGGCTACCATTGCTTGGATATTTAATCTGGAAAAATTTATTTCACATGCCATGTGCGATTTGATGAAGCTGTATTTCCCTTTGCTTCAACATCTATTCTAGGACCACATCCTCTCACATCCAGGTCCAACATAAATCATGCACCCTATATCTCTTCACCAATCCACTGCACTAACTCCTCACTATCCCAGGTTCCATTCATTTCACCCTCTACAGTAGCTAATACTCGACCAACTCATTGCACTAATACAGTGCAACCTGTTTCTAGTGTCCCAGCACCCCATTTAAATCCTCCTTGTTCATCCTCCCTAGATCCCAGTGCTCCAGTGGTCATTGAGCCATCTACTACTCATTCACTACCTTCTTTGCCTCTTGTCGCGGACTTGACCAAGTTTCATTCTGGTCCAGCGCTTCCAGCATCTCGTCAGGCTCTCAAAAGGTCTTGTCCACCAAAGCCAACATCAAGAACCCACCATATGAAACTACGCTCTAAGCCTCCTTCAGTAGATCTTACCACCTTTTTATCACCACATTCTTCTCCTCTAGTTGAGCCTACTTGCTTCACAGAAGCTACTAAATTTAGAGAACAGCGAGAGGCAATGGCTATGGAAATGACTGCTCTTTTCAAAAATAATACCTGGTCACTTGTTCCTCCTAATCCTTCCATGAATTTATTGGGTTGTATTGCTCCCAAACGCACAAGCAAGTATACGTGATCGACAAGTAATAAAGTGATAATATTGAGTATCGTTCCCACGAGGACTATTGTTCAGACTGAATCCTAGCAAACAATTTCCTAAATACTATTCAGGGATCTTTTTTGATGTGGTTGTGATTTTTACTAACTAAGAAAATCAATAATTAAAAGCAAGTAATGAATTCGAGTAACCGAGAGCAGTTCGTAAGTTGTTATAAATAAAGGTAAAACGGTCCAGAGTTAGAGCGACAAACAATCCAGTTGAGTTTTCTAGTTGATTTTACTTCTTGATTTCCTAGATTGCTAACTAACAGGTTAATTATATTCGTGAAAACCTGTCGATCTTTCATGACTCTATGCAAGCTACTCTATCGCCTATATGTCTATGGAATTAAATCACATGCATGCATTAAAGACCTTTGTATTTAGCCAAGCAAGGCGAATAAGTATATGTCTATCCTACCTGGAAATCGATTCCCTGATGCCCAGGTTCACAATCAAGCCCTATTCTTTCTTATGTGCATTCACAAGTTCTCTCTGTCGAGTTCAACTTGTAAACTGTAAATAGTGTTCAATTATCAGGCCTCAATAACCAAACAATTAGGCTCAAGAAAGAATAAACAATCTGTAATGGTAAATCAATAGGTAGAAATCCACTTTCAAATATCAACCTTCATGTAATTGCTCTAACCCTAGAACGATATATTTAGCTACGCATATTCATAATAACCACACAAGAATTCATGGAAGAAGGATTGAATATTGTAATAGATTTAGTAAAGGAATTAAACCCTTGGTTCAATGTGTTAGGAACTCAATAGTCGCTCCAAAATCTGACCTCCCCTCATATTCACGAAATAATAAGCTTTTATAGCGTTTACAAAGTGCTAGGATAAGTTAAACCAAAGCCTAAACTAAGTTGGAAAAGTTGGGTTCGCCAGACTTCAAGCTATACCCTAAGCGTCGCATGCTGAACAACATCTGGATGTCGTGAGATGTACTAGAAGCGCCGCTTGGAAGACAACATTCCATAGTCAGAAGCTGTGACAGACCTATAGCCTGCACCATAGCCTTTCCTTCTAATACCATGTCCCATATTTTGCTAAGTCCATCAACTCTTTGCTCGTTTATATCCATTTTGATTGTTCTTGCCTCGAATTCATCCCAACCATTCCTAAAATCACAAACACAATAAGTGAGCGCAAGAATCGCAATTATTCCGTGTAATGGGCGAATAACGCATCAAAATGCGAGGAAATATTGAGGTAAATTAGGAAAATATTTCCAAACATCACCACCCTACACTTAAACCTTTTCTCGCCCTCGAGCAATCACCAAAACCAATTCCCAAACTAAATACCAACACTTGATAGAACAGGTCTACCTATGGTTATGGTTGATACCGACCATTAAACAAGAGCATAAATACATACCATGTGACCCACAACATGCCAAAAATTCACCAAATTTTAAAACACTAGAACAACCAACTCAAGACATCTCAATCTCAAAAACCAACTCAATGAAACCAAGCTTTCACAGAATCACACCCATTGACTCAACCAAGAAGTCAATAACTTCACCTATCTCGCGCAAACCATGTGCCCTCACCAAGAATAATCAAAAGAGTCCCAAATATCACACAAAGAATAAATTTCAAGAATAGATTAGGGACATAATATAGAAATAATTCACTCGCTCTCAAAAAAGAAGTTCACGTGTTACACACAACGTACCATAGGCTTGCCGTAGTGTAGGACTCCGCTAATGTAGGCTTGCCAATGATTTTTTTTTTCAAAATACACCATATTTTTCTTTCATTGGTTCCACTCAAAAGCCGCCCAATTTCTCCCACCACAGCTCCACAAATAAAAGTATTTTTCAATTAAAGTGATCAACGGACTAAGGTTCAAACAGAAGGAAATTACGAACAAAAGGGATAAGGCTTGTAATGTGGGTGCCAACAAAAGGTCAATAGGCTCAAAAGGGTTTAATAAGGTTAATATTAAAAAGGTAGGCTAATCAAGGCTAAAAAGGCTTATCAAAGAAACACCTGTATCATCTCCCGACTAGAGCAAACCTAGGATTTCGCTTTGAACACACACGAGGCAAGTTCTAGACATCAATATGCAAGCACGGAACATAAGAAAGAATACCTCACATCACACATGGCACATAGTTCACTCAAGACGATTCCATTTCAACTTTCGGTTTAAGCAAATAAGGTGAAACTTTTGAAATTTAAGCACTAAGGCACAATAGTTCACAAAAAAGTCAAGTAGTTGAAATTAAACGTCTCAAGAAGGTCATTCAAATTTTTATAGGCATGCATTGCAATTTTAAGACCAAAAGAGATTCACAAATAGCATATGCTCAAGTCCAAATTCATCGGTATCAAACAAACCAAAGGCACCTAGCATTCTATCATTCTCCTAAAAATACTCTACTAACTAATATACTATTCTACTTCTAAAAATAAAAATTACCCGGTTCAAAGGTCTACCCATGGAAAAGAACCAAGGCCATAAGAAAAACCACGGGGCGGATGACATGTACCACTAACTAAAACTAAAAAGAACAACTTTCTGGAATTTTTCATTAGTTTTCTAATTTTTTTTTTATTTTTATATATTAAAGCAAGAAATAAATAAAAATAAAGTCAAGTGACAAAAATAAAAATTGCTAAAAATAAATTTCTAACGGTACACTCATCCACAAATATAGCTCGGTACTTAAAGTCCCGAGGTCGAATCCTATAGAGAACACTCGAAATCTAGTTGCTAATCTAACTAACTTATCTAATCAATTAACTTCGAAAGTTTATATTTTATGATGGTTTAAATGTAACAACTAATTAATAAAAAAGTAAATAGCAATGTAGTAAGAAATAGATTAATTCAGGGGTTTAGAAACCTAGGATTGATCTACCCAACTCCTACTCATGTGTTAGAACAATGCATTAATGGATTCAAATTACTTCTTCATGTTGAACACTTGCTCCAAATTCACAACTACTCACTCCCGTGTAATAATTGTAACTTTCACGAACCAATTTAATGAAGATACGTAGGACTACAAGTATGGTTCACAATCGGGGTCAATGGTCACAAATTACTTTTTTGACAACCTAAGTAAAGCCTTTGTTTTAGATTGAAATATTGCTAAGTGTTTAACCCTAACTCATGAATCTATCCCTAGATGCACAAGAATAAATGACACAATCAATTGGGAGCTCTACCAATCAATAGCATACAAATCATAAACATATAGATAGGAAGGTTAACAAGTTTCATTCATTAAAGCAATAATTCTTAACACAAAAGTATTGGAATGGTTCAATCAACCCTAGAATGGGTAATTTAGTCACTCATGTTCATCATAAACATGTCAAGATAATTCATGAATGAATAAATTACAACAAGAAAGGAAGAATTAAGGAAAAACTCATGTGTTCTTGAAGTCTCCAAAGCTCTAGCCTCCTTTTGCTCCTTCCCAGGTCAAAAAATGTGTTTTGGGACGTGTTTTAGAGCTTTTATACCGTCCCCATAGACCCACACAAATCGGGAATACAAAATAAAGTCGGAATTGAAATATCAGGATTTTAAGCCTACGGCGGTGCCGTAGGGTCGATTTACTGAGAGTGCATTTTTTTCACTTTTGCAGAAATCGGCCTACAGCGGCGTATAATGCATTGCACAGTGCGTTGCCGTAAGCCACTTTTCTTGGGACTTTTTTCTTTGTTTTTCCTCCACGCCTTGGTTCGCTCGACCCTCGGACTTCTACTCAGACTTAAAACTCTTGTTTTCACTAAACTTTGCTCCACGAACAGTTCATATCATCAACATAATTCATACAACGTGAAACACACCAAATAATAGCAATTCCATTCAAACTACCAACAAATATCACAAGTCGAAGCATGAACATGAGGCGAAAGTATAGAAATTATTGCAATATCTAGCCTCGTATCAACACCCCACACTTAAATCTTTGCTTGTCCTCAAGCAACTTATAACTTGAACTCAATACACATAAAAACCACTCGCACAATGACTTGGGTTTATTTGGGCACTTAACAAGTTGTATATGCACTCATTATGCTTTATTCACACGAAATACATGCCAAGAATATTTAAAAACAATCAAGTGCACCAAATCAACCTCCCAATCCCATATCAACTCCAAACTCACTCAATAAGTCATGCAAGTACTCACTCTATTCAAGAGACTAATAAAAGAGCTCGCTCCTCGTAAATCATGTGCCCTCACAATAAATCTAAAGTTTAATGAAGAAATTCACACAAGAGAATGAATCATGAACAAAAGTTCACATAAAGATAAAGCACTCACTCTTAGAAAAGAACTCACATGCAACACAAGACATGCTGATATGATCCTAACTAGGATTAGGAAAATAACAAGAAAATTAAATAATAGAAGCAAGACCTAATTTGAATTGATTTGGAATTAAGGAAAAAAATTAGGAGGTGAGGCCTAATCACCCCCTTAAAACAACAATAAAAAAGAACATATACTAATTAGTTCTCAATTGAATTAACATTCAATTGCAAACCAAGGAAAGAGAGTGCTCAAGCAACATGCTTAGCCAATGTTTACTCACATCATTCATCATCAAAGTCTAACTAATGAATAAACCCCCATTAGCCTATTCATTGTAAGGACTAAATACAATGAAGGAATGGACTAAAAATCCCTTAATTGCTGATTCTGCCAAGCTGCCCAGACGTCCTTCATCACGATCGCGTGGGGTGTCTCGTTATCGCGCCTTGTGAGCTGAAGCTTCTTCGCGATCGCGTATGGTGTATCACGATCGCGCAGTGGAGCGGATTCTTCTGCGCGATCGCACCTTTTGCTTCACAATCGCGTAGATACAGATTCCAGTGAACTCTCATTTGCTTGTTTAGCCAGGCCCTTGGTTGATTCTTGGCTTCAAAGCCCTTTTGAAGCATTCCAAGCTCCGGATGTCGAGCATGAATCCTCCATGGCTCCGAGTACTTATCCGGATCGCATCATTCCCTCCTTCTTTAAAGGAATTCGTCCTCGAATTTGTACCTTGAAAAATCATGACGCGAATGTGTACCAACTCAATAAATTTTCAATCACTACACAATAAAGAGAGTGGAACAAGACTCACATACTCATCCTCAAAGTGCACGCTCTTATGGTATAACTAAGTATCAAGATCAACCGTAAAGAACATTTTTCCAATTCCAAGATCAATAACTTGGCATAAAAGCAACAACAAGTAAGCTCATTTACAAAATAATCTTCATTTTTAGGCTCATTCAACTCATACCAAGCCTCTAGTGACAATTTATCACTCTTAACATTGGAGGCTCTAGCAAAATCTACTTTAAATGTATGCTCGAAAATAGGAATAGAGTAAGTAAAGAAATTGACACTAAGGCTAGCATCTATCAATTTACCACTACTATCACTAGTACTCCCTCATTCTTTAAGGAGCAATCTTTATCTTTGGAGGACTTCAAAATATTGGACAAGATTTCAACAAATATTTTGGGAGTTAGCTTGCTAACATCCACACAATCATCACTCTCAAGCAAGTCACAAGAATCATTTTGAGCAAATAATGGATTGTTAATACTAAAATTACCTTCCAACACTTCATCTTGCTCAATTTCAACAAACAATGGATTTTCAAATAGTTTAAAACCTTGATACAAACCACCACTACAATAGAGTGCTATCAAATGCTATCACCTCAAGATAAGCAACTTATTGGCACATTTTTCAAGCAAAGGTGGAACGTCCAAACTTAATTCATTATGTTCAAGCTCATCTATTTGCATATCACTAGTGTGGGACAATTCACACACACAAAGTCCATCAATTTTATTTTTACAAGTATGCCCAACTAGTGTATGCTCACAACCAATATCATCAATGCAAGATAAAGAATCATTAATTCCACAAAAAGTAAAGCTACCATCCATACTCAAGTCTCGATCAAACTCACCCAAAGGAATACAAGAGTGAGGATTAGCTTTGTTACCTTGTAGCACATCTAAAGATTCTTCTTTACCTTCACTTTTCAATAGGAAGCTCACTTGTTCATTTGGAGACTTTACATTGGTCTCTTCTTTTTCTTCCAAACATGGAACCACTTCCAAAGAAGGATTCCTAATTTTAGCTTATTTAAGAGTATCTTCAAGAGACACAAAACAACTAGAGAAACAAGAAAGTTTAGAATTGTTAGAATAAGGAAAATCCTCACCCTCACTCTTTTGTTTTCCCTCTTTCTTTTCTCTCATTTTATTTTCAAACTCCTCTCTCTTTTCTTGTGACAACTCACTCACTTCACTCAACTCAAGCTCTCTTGTTTCCTCTCTTGAGTTGTCACTTGTCACTCCCTTACTCCTCTCAATCTTTTCTCTCTCAAGTTCATTTGAATTAGGATATGTGCTAAAAATCCCTTTGGAAGGAGTAGGGGTACTCTTGACCTCATCTTTCAAATTTTTCTCCTTGAGAATCTTCATCCAACCTTTGCTTCACCCCTTTTGCCTTTGTCTTTCTTGCCTTTTCTAGCATTCCAAAATAAAATTCTTTGACTTTCATTGGAGAAGTGGCGCTAACAATAAACTTTTAGTCCTGTAAAGTGAGAGTATGGTTTCCAAACTTCTCACTATACTTGGAATTTCTAGCAAGCTTCCATGGTTTTCCCAACAACAAGTGATAACCTTTTATGGGCATCACATCACATAGTACTTCATCATGATAATCGCCAATTTTGAACTTTACCTACACTTGTTGTGTAATGTCACACAAGTCCATCTCCATTCAACCAAGGCCACCTATAGGGGAAGGGATGACTTGCAACATTAGTATGACTTTTATGATCATTGATCATAGCGCAAGTAAGCCCTCCAACCTTACAAATTGCGTCGAAGTCTTCCAAAAATTGCTCCACACAAACTTCATCACACTTATGGGTTTGTACAAAATGGTTCCGTTTAAACATAGTTCTCAAAGCATTGTTAGTCCAAGACAAATCACTTATAGTACATGTAGCACATTTTCCCACTCTAGGCCTCAAGTTGCCTTGCACATAAGAATAGAGACATTAAACCTTGTAGCACAATTAGAAGATGTAGACTCTCTTTTTCTCATGGAGTAATTACTACTTCTCCTCAAACCGATAGAAAGACCACTACTACTCTCTCGTTTATTTTTAGGAACACAAAGAGAAGATGCAAATGAACAATATCTATAATAAGCTTCATCATCAATTCTCTCTATGTCACTATCTACATTTTCATGTTCATCACAAGAAGAGTAAGTAGGAACATTGTACCTTGAAGCGTCACTATCATCATCTCCTAGACTAGAAGCATGGGAGTTTTCATGGTCACGTTAATCCTCATAAGCCTCATAGCCTCCATGAGCTTCATGATCACCATAGTGACTCGCTTCATCTTCATAAGAGCCATAGTTCCCCGAATCATCATAGTAACTCTCACCATCTTCATAGGAACCATAGTCTCCATAATCATCGTAGCAATCCCCATCATCTCCGTAGGAGTCATAACCTCCACAATCATCACCCGAGGACACATTTGCAACAATAATAACAAAAGGACCTCACAAATTCACTCCCTCATGTGTATCACTCGATGTATGTTCACTCAATTTTCTTTCCACTCATGTACACACTCAAGGTCAATGGCTTTTGTGACCACACTCTAATGTTCTCACCACTCTTGCCTTTTACCCCTCGTTGGCAAAGTCAAGTTGCTTTTCGCACTCAATTCCAATTTGACAATCGAACTCAATCCAATTCGGGATGGGAAGGAATTTTCGTGACAAGAAATGGATAATTAAAGCTAACAGACGGAATTTAGAAAAAGTCAAAGAAAGGAAAGAAAGAAAGTCGAATCGAATTGGCATGAAATGAATTTGGATTTGGATGAAATTTTGTGTGTGATCTACAAACTTATTGTTTTAGATGATATGAAAGGGATTTGGGTGATCTGAAACTGTTTCGGGGCTTTTCCGAGCAATCTGTAATGTGGCTTATTTTTTATTCAGCGCTATCGCGTAATGTCGGGCGCTATCGCGAAGAAGAATAAATCTTGTTCAGCGCTATCGCGACAGTAGGCACGCGATCGCGAAGAGGAACTATTAACCCTACGCTGTCTCTTCGCGATCGTGAAGAGCAATAATAAATAAGCCTGCGCGATCGCGACACTTCTCCCGCGATCGCGAAGAGCAAATTCTGGGTCTGATGCAGAATTTGAAGCCCGAATTTCTGGAAATTTCTTCACTTGAATCTTCACAAATCAACTTGTTTTTGCTCCAAATTGGAGATATAAACTCCTTATATGTCCGCGAACAAACCCCAATGATCAATTCCTCAAGAACAACACCCAAAATACAAAAGCCCCAAATCTTTGTTGAAGAACCCTAGTTTTTGATTCTTAAAATTAACACCCCAAATGTTATTTGTTGTTCAATTCCTTCGAGAATCAGCTTCTAGAATAACCAAGTAACAATTGGTAATAAATATTTCATCCAAAGGAAACCTAAACCTATGACTCAATTTTTTGAATTTTTGAATTTTATGTGTTTTTTAAGATTTGATAAACAAATTTGGATTAGTGATTGTAAGAACAAACACTAATCCAGCTCTGATACCAAATGATATGATCTTAAATAGGATTAGAAAAATAACAAGAAAATTAAATGATAGAAGCAAGACTCAATTTGAATTGATTTGGAATTAAGGAAATAAATTAGGAGGTGAGGCCTAATCACTTCCTTAAAACAACAATAAAAAAAACCTATACTAGTTAGTTCTCAATTGAATTAATATTCAATTGCAAACCAAGGAAAGAGAGTGCTCAAGCAACATTCTTAGCCAATGTTTACTCACATCATTCATCATCAAAGTCTAACTAATGAGTAAACCCCCCCATTAGCCTATTTATAGTAAGGACTAAATACAATGAAGGAATGGACTAAAAAGCCCTTAATTGTTGATTCTGCCAAGCTGCCCAGACGTCCTTCATAGCGATTGCGTGGGGTGTCTCGCGATCGCGTCTTGTAAGCTGAAGCGTCATCGCGATTGCGTGTGGTGTATCGCGATCGCGCAGTGGAGCGGATTTCTTCTGCGCGATCGTGCCTTTTGCTTCGCGATCACATAGATACAGATTCCAGTGAGCTCTCATTTACTTGTTTGGCCAGTCCTTTGGCTTGATTCTTGGCTTCTAAGTCCTTTTGAAGCATTCCAAGCTCCGGATGTCGAGCGTGAATCCTCCATGGCTCCGAGTACTCATCCGGATCACATCACATACCATAAGCTTGCCCCTAGTGTAGGACTTGACTAATATCCATCTACTCAGCTAAGATCAATTAGGACTTCTTTAGGTTGTAATGTAGGCAATGAGACAGGTATAATATATTTGGGTAATAGTGACTAACCACCCCAAGCTATTTAATACACCACAATTTATTCAAGTATTTTCCTCCTAACCAATCTTTCTTTTACCAGTATAGAGTCAACTTTTACCAACCTTCTTCTTTAAGCAAAGTGGGAGCTAATGATAGGGACTATTCTTTTTTTTTTTGTTATTTCCTTCGAACAATAATTTTTTTTTTCATACCTCAGCTATTGCACAATATTTCAAGTTTTCACTTTCGTTGTTCTTTTTTTTTTTCTTTTTTTTTCTTTTAATAAATTCCTCCACATAGCATCGACTTAAAGCACCTTTTATCTTCCTCCAACAACCACAATTTTCTACTTCATTAACAAGCCTTTTAGGCTCATGACACCACAAGTACAACTAGCAGGTATTTAGCACAAGAAACAGGAATTCCAATGGCTATCAAAGAAAAGGTTACAGGCTCAAAAGGGATAGCTAGGGTCAAAGTTTCACTGGTAAACATCTAATTCTGAAGCTTCAAATAAATTGGCTATGAAAGGAATGCCTATATCACTTCCAGACCAAGCAAACTTCTCATTTCGCTTTGCATACGCACCGGAAAAGTTCTAGACATCAAGTATTAAATATGGAGAAAACAAAATCTACTAGAAATATAAAACTACCCACATGTACAAGTACATTTGTTAAAAATAAAATTTCTAATGGTACACTCATCCATAACCTCAAAAATTGGGGAATTCCCCCACCCCATACTAAACTAAGCAATGTCCTCAGTGCGATAAAAATAAAGTACATGAGGTAAAGGAACTTCCCTGAAGGCCGAAAAGTCTAGCCTTTGGCGCTAGCAGTGGCACCATCTCTATCACGAATCCACCAAGCATTCGCACAGCACAAAGTACTCAGACTTCCCCCAACATGTTGTTGATAAGGCATTGGGTGTGTGCACACCCCACACTTGAGCTCGACAAAGCCAAAACCTGCAAAACATGTCACTATGTGTGCTAGAATAATGGGGCGTCCTAACGACACCACACTTACTCCTATTTATGCTACAAATGGAGTAAAACTAACTAGCTAATTTAGAACTACTTAACAAAAGAAAGCAGTAGGGGCAGCAGAAAGCTCACATGCTAGGACTTGGCACTAGTCGTGCACGACAATGACATGTGACTTACTTTAAATCATATTCAAGTCAATTTTATTGCAAATGATATTAATTCAGTCCCTCAGTGTATCACAATGTTCAATTTATGCCTATATATAATTTTGCTACTCAAGAATTCACAAAAATTTGACTTTTATCCACTGCGGCATTTTGTCGAACATGATATGTGCATGAAAATCAAGCTTAATTCTCATAGCAATCTGTATATGAAGAACCCTCCCAAATTCATGGGAGATCACTTTAGCAGATGCCAGTGTAAACCAACAAGGCTTCAGAGTTTCATAAAGACCCGACAAAGGTTCACAAAATTTAGCATATACAACTCAAGGCTAAAGTTAAGGGAAGGGGAAATGGGATGTTCATAGTGTAGCAGCAGCTAGGATGAGAAAACGAGAAAGAAACTTACCAGAAGAAGTTGTGAATCAATGAAAGTGATCGGCTGAATTGATTGCAAGCAAAGGAAGATTATTGTTCTACTCAAGTTTGCTTCCTCTATTTTGGTGCGTTTAAAACCAAAGGGAAGATGGAATGGGAATTGTGTGTTTAAGATTCCGATTTCACGGGTGAATGGGTCGAAACCGGGTCTATCCACAAAAATTTCAAACTTTACCTGATCCGCGATGAGCTAAGCGACGCTTGCCAATCACTTTCCAGATTTCAGAGTTTCTGTTTTACTCCGCGCCTTTAGCTATGGCTTCCACTTTTTGATGTTTTCTGTTTCACTAGATGCGATACTGTGTGTGGCGCTTCTGCTATAGCTTGCTGCAAGTCTGAAGCTTTTCTTTATGTAAGCTACATTCACAGCGATGCAGCTAGAAACGCTGCTACAGGCCTGAATGTTTTCCTGCTACGATCAAAGCTTCAACCACTCCGCAATTCCTCCATTATGAATTTTGTCCATTCGAATTTCCCATGTCCTACAAAATTTACAAGAAAACTGTGTAATATTAATGAAAATGACTAAAACAATAAAAATTGGGTTGCCTCCCAACCAGTGCTTGATTTAACGTCGCGGCACGACTATTTTTTATTTTTTTGTATTTTTCTTTTTCTATTTTTTTCTATTTGTTTTTGTTTGTTTACATACAAGGCTCGAGTTGCCTCCCGAGAGGCGCCTTGGTTAATGTCATGGTACGACGATACTTTTAAGCTCACTTCCAGCATTTACGTCTCCTCTTCTCACGACGAACTTTTGCCTTCTTCCTTCCTTTAGGAGAACTCTTCTTCAACTTCACAAGTGATATGCCATAGTCAACTTGTTCTACATTCTGCTCAAACACCTCTTTCGGTTTACTTTCATGTTCTTGTCTGACACATTCTATCACAGAACACTCTTCAAACTTACCCATGTGATCCTTTTCATTATAAACTTTGGAAGCAACCTTTTCTCCATATGCTCTAACAGTCATCTCCCCAAGTTCCATGTCAATAATTGCCTTTGAGGTCATTAGGGATGGTCTTCCCAAAATTGTTGGAGCTTCTTGATCCTCTTCATAGTCTAGGATAATAAAATCAGCAGAAAACATGAACTTCCCAACTTTAATCAACACATTCTTCACCTTACCATCGGGACAAGTGAGCGATCCATCCGCCATCTTAAGAGTAACTGAAGTAAGCTTGATTTCTCCTAGGCCTAACCTTTTATAGACAGATAGAGGCATGAGATTTATGCTGGCCCCCAGATCACACAGTGGACCAGAAATATTATGACCACCAATAGTGCAAGGAATAATGAACCTCCTAGGATCTTGAAGTTTTGGAGGTAATTTACTCAGGATTGTACTACACTCCCCCGTCAACTTGATTGTATCAATCTCTTATGGTTTTCTCTTCTTAACTAGAATCTCTTTTAGGAACTTCACAAATGACGGCATCAGTTCAAACACATCAGTCAAAGGAATGTTAACCTGAAGCTCTTTCATCATACTCACAATTTTTGAAATTGAGCCATATCCGTTGATGGTTGAAGTCTCTGTGGGAATGGTGGGGGCGGTAGAGGTGCCTCATTTTTCTCTTCTTTCTTCTTTACTTTCTCTACCTTTTCTACTTTCGCTACTTTAGGTTGCTCCTTCTCCTCAGTTTTGACCATCAAGTCTTCACCCTTAATTAGAGTTGTAGCACATTGTTCAGTTCCCTTTTTATTTGTGTTCGATCCACTATCACCAAGGGGTGCTCTATGTTTTCTAGCACTTTGAGAGCTCACCAACTGCCCCAATTGGCGTTCCAGGTACTTTTGAGCATTAGCAAGATCTTTTATGGCATGTGCATGAGCTGCATTGTCAGCTATAATTCTCTGGTGGCCCCCCCAACATCTGCTTTATCATATCTTTGACTGAATTGTCTGCCTATTGTGGTTAACCAGAGGTGATTGGTAATTATTCGGAGTTCTCATATTGCCTTGATTAGCTTGATTACCACCCCAAGAGAGATCTGGATGATTGCGCCCATTAGGATTATAAGCGTTACCAAATTGATTTTGTGCATGTGGCATGTTTTGGTTCCCCACGTAATAGACTGACTCTGGGTTGGCAGAGCAAACATCAGTAGCAAGATGTTTTCCACATACCTCACAAAAACTTTAGAATTGCTGCACTTGTTTAACTGATAGCACTTGTTGCTGAGTTGGTGGCAATGTTAGCTTGCTGATTTGGTTAGCTATCGCATCCATCTTTGCATTCAACGCTGAAACCGCATCCAATTGAATTACTCCAGCAACTTTTGGACTTTGAGCTCTACCATCATTCTGCCAGTCAGGATTGCTCTGAGAAAGTTTATCCAGCTATTCATAAATCTCATTAAAATTCAAGGCCAAGATTTGGCTTCCAGCAGCAGCATCCACCACGATCTTGGTATGAGCATTCAAACCTTCCACAAAAGTATGGTCCAACACCACATTCGACTGGTTGTGGTACGGGAAATCTCACAACAATGACTCGAATCATTCCCAGGCTGAATACAAGGATTCTCCATCTCTTTGTCTAAAAGACATAATCTCACTCCTTATTCTAGGTTTTTTGGCAGATGGATAGAATTTAGCCAAAAATTTCTTAGCTAAAGCATCCCAAGTAGTGATAGACCCAGGCTTTTCAGCCGTTAACCACTTCTTTGCTGCCCCGATCAATGAAAAGGGAAAAATATAAATCGAACATAATCAATTGAGACGCCTGCTGGTGTGTATATGTCACTAATCTCCAAGAAATTCTGGATATGTTGTTGTGGATCTTCATGTAGTAATCCAACATATTGTCCAGTCGCATGGAGCAGTTGTATCATGCCGGACTTAATCTCAAAGTGTCCACTAATTTCAGGCTTAACAATGCTCGAGGCTACTCCCTCCAGAATGGGAAGAGAAACATCTCGCATAGCTAAAGCTCGATCTTCTGCCATTCCTATAGGAAAGGATTAAGAGAAACCTAATACCCGAAACAGCACAAGAAACTCAAAATAAAAATTAAACCTGAAATAGAAAATAACAAATCTTTTAAAAAGAAAACAATCAATTATTTAGTCCCCAGCAACAGCGCCAAAAACTTGTTCCTTCCAAACGTACACGCAAGTATACGTGGTCGACAAGTAATAAATTGATAAGATTGAGTATCGTTCCCATGAGGACTATTGTTCAGACTGAATCCTAGCAAACAATTTCCTAAATACTATTCAGGGATCTGTTTCGATGTGGTTGTGAGTTTTACTAACTAAGAAAATCAATAATTAAAAGCGAGTAATGAATTCGAGTAACCGAGAGCAGTTCGTAAGTTATTATAAATAAAGGTGAAACGGTCCAGAGTTAGAGCGACAAACAATCCAGTTGAGTCTTCTAGTTGATTCTACTTCTTGATTTCCTAGATTGCTAACTAACAGGTTAATTATATTAGTGAAAACCTGTCGATCCTTCACGACTCTATGCAAGCTACTCTAACGCCTATATGTCTATGGAATTAAATCACATGCATGTATTAAAGACTTCTGTATTTAGCTAAGCAAGGCGAATATGTATATGTCTATCCTACCCGCAAATCGATTCCCTGATGCCCAGGTTCACAATCAAGCCCTATTCTTTCTTATGTGCATTCACAACCCTCTGTCGAGTTCAACTTGTAAACTGTAAATAGTGTTCAATTATCATGCCTCAATAACCAAACAATTAGGCTCAAGAAAGAATAAACAATCTGTAATGGTAAATCAATAGGTAGAAATCAACTTTCAAACATCAACCTTCATATAATTGCTCTAAACTTAGAATGATATATTTAGCTACGCATATTCATAATGACCACACAAGAATTCATGAAAGAAGGATTGAATATTGTAATAGATTTAGTAAAGGAATCAAACCCTTGGTTCAATGTGTTACGAACTCAATAGTTTCTCCAAAATCTGACGCTCCCCTCATATTCACGAAAGAATAAGCTTTTATAGCATTTACAAAGTGCTAGGATAAGTTAAACCAAAGCCTAAACTAAGTTGGAAAAGTTGGGTTCGCCAGACTTCAAGCTATACCCTAAGCGTAGCATGCTAAACAACATCTGGATGTCGTAAGCTGTACTAGAAGCGCCGCTTGGAAGATAGCATTCCATAGTCAGAAGTTGTGACAGACCTACAGCTTGCACCATAGCCTTGCCTTCTAATACCATGTCCCATATTTTGCTAAGTCCATCAACTCTTTGCTCGTTTATATCCATTTTGATTGTTCTTGCCTCGAATTCATCCAAACTATTCCTAAAATCACAAACACAATAAGTGAGCGCAAGAATCGAAATTATTCCGTGTAATAGGCGAATAGCGTATCAAAATGCAAGGAAATATTAAGGTAAATTAGGCAAATATTGCCAAACATCATGTTGCAAATGGGTTTTTAGGATTAAAAAGAACTCAACTGGTGCCATTGAAAGATTCAGAGTTCGTCTTGTTGCTAAAGGATTTCATCGACAAGAAGGCCAAGATTTTTTTGAAACTTTCAGCCCTCTCATGAAACTCACCACAATCTTCATTATTTTATCCATGGCTGTCTCGAACAGTTGGGTTCTTCGCCAACTCGATGTTCAAAATGCATTCTTGCACGGTGATCTTCAAAAAATATTTTTATAGTGCAACCTCCGGGCTTTATTCACCCTCATATGCCTCACTATGTTTTCAAGTTAAATAAATCGCTCTATAGCCTAAAGCAAGCACCGAGAGCGTGGTATATGCGACTACACCAATTCTTACTAGCTGAAGGGTTTGCAAGTTCCAAAACAGATGCTTCTTTGTTCATTTTTTACTATGCTGGTATTAAAATCTTCATTTTGGTTTATGTGGATGACATTGTCATTAATGGAAATAATAACGCAGTGCTTGAGTCCATTATATCTAAATTTGGAGCCGAGTTTTCTATAAGAGATTCGGTCCTTTAAGTTTCTTCATCGGAATACATATCAGAAGACAAGCTAATGGACATCAGAAGACAAGCTAATGGACTTTCTTTGTCGCAGCACCAATATGCTTCTTCTATCCTAACTAGAGCTGGAATAAAAAATTGCAAGCCCTTTGTCTTCTCCCATGTCCACCTCAATCAAACTCCACCGCAATGACAGTGATCCTTTCAATGATCCTACTCTCCATAGGCATATTGTTGGAGATTTATAATATTTGACACTCACGCGGTGTGCCAATTTATGCACGAACCTTCTATCAATCAGTGGGAAGCTGTGAAGCGAATTGTGTGTTACTTGCAACACCCTCAACACATGTGCTTGTTCATTCCTAAGTCCAAATCTTTCCAGCTTCAAGCTTTCACTTATTCAGACTGGGCATGCTCTCTAGATGATTGCAAATCTACAGGTGGGTTCGCAATTTTTCTTGGGTAAAGCTTAGTTTCCTGGTCAGTTAAGAAGCAACATACAGTTGCTCGCTCCTCCACAGAATCCGAATACAAAGCTCTCGCTGACGCTGCATTAAGTTAACTTGGATTCAATCCTTGCTATTTGAGCTAGGCGTACATGTACCTACTTGTTATACTCTAAGCACCTCCTATGGACACTAGAAGGGGGGGGGGGTTGAATAGTGTCCTCCGATTTTCGTCGAAGAATCAGATTCTTAAAGTCTAGAACCTTGTTCTTGTCACAACTATTTTCACGAAAAACACCGCAACACGCACAAACTGCAGATTTCAAGAACAGCATTTTTACGTAGAAAACTCCTTGCTCAAGAGAGAAAAAACCACGATCCACACTCTAGGATTTTAGAATCAATCCACTAACACAAAGAGCATGTTTTAGATTACAAAATTCTGTAACCAAGGGGCTATACTCTAGATCCTAATCACTCAACAAAGATAAACTCTAGCTTTAATGATTGTCACCAGCAGTTGAATCACGAGTGAAAGTTAATATACCGCCTTATGTTTGCTCTCGACTCTCGTGGTGAATGACTGCCCCCGGCTGCCTCAATTACTAGCTTTTATATGGGCTTCTTAACCCTAGTAGTATTCCACTGGGAAACCTTGCACATATGGAAAGTGAAGATTTCCCTGTGATACTCTCCTTGTTAAAGTACAACTCATGTTCACACTTCAATGAGACAGCCCCAGCACAACTTCTTTTAGCTGACTAGGATGCGGATGTGTCCGATTCTGCACGCCACTACTCCTAGTTCTGCATGGATTTGAAATCCATAATCTTTTCGAACAGTCGTGCCCTTCTCTTCAAGGACCAAGTTTTTCTACAACATACAAGGTCCTTCGTTTGTCATTCTTGAAAACATTCAGCTCAACAAATTTCCCATTTTTGATGATAACAAACAAATGTTGCCACAGAACCTGTACAAACAGAAACACCAAAAACACAGAAGTAGAAATACATTTGAAAGAATTTTAAAACAGGTGAGTTAGGCCACACCCCAACATTCCTTCTTCCCTCTTTTGGCATCATCGAAAAGATTCAAATCCCGCAAGAACAAGTTAGTACAGCACAGTCTAGAGCACAAGGCAACAAGTCAACCAAATACATTTGAATGAAACTAAGGGCCCAACCAGAACCAAATATATCATAAAAGAACCAAAATATCAAGCAAAAGAAATTTAAAACCAATCATCCAGGGCGTGGCAAACACACAACCCAATAAGTACATAACAAAAAATTAACTGTCTTAAAAACATGCATCAAAAGAGGATAGGAGGGAAGGTAAGGTAAGAATTGGGACAAGGACACTGAAGGAAATAGGCAGGACTCAGTTCGTCAGGTTGAAGTGCTTGACAAGTGCGTCAATATTCTTTGAATTTTTGGCCCTTTCTACTACAAACTCGGCCTCATGTTTGTGGCACTCAATCTTCAAGTGATCAATTTCATGATCCTTCACTTGTAACTACCTCTTCAGTTCAACATTTTCTTCATCTAACTCCAACACATGCTACTCCAGTTCCTTCACAGTTGCAATGGCTTCATCAAGTCCCAAATCTTCACTTTGCTCAGGCTGCTCTTGCTTAACTGGCATTGGTCTCTTGGATGTCCTCTTCTCCTTGAAGAAATCACAGTTCTTCAGCAAGTTTTGAGCAAACATCTGATGCAGAGTTGGCTTCTTTCCATCTTCCAAGGGCACTAAAAAATGCTCAAAGACCTGCTGCAGGATGTAGGAATGCACTAAGGAATATGGCTTTTGGTCAGTGTCTACAATCCTTTTGATATGTCTGATAGTCAGACCAGGCAGATTGATCTTCATTCCTCTATCCAGCAGGTCCATGTATGTTAAGTCAACAGCACAAGGCTCACTATTTCTCTCCCCTCTAGGTAGCAGGAATATATGGACAAAGTCAAAGAGCAACTGATGTGTAGGTTCCATCTCCTTCTTCTCAACCTTTCTTTCCTTTCTAAGTCTAGTATTGCTTGAGAGTTTCTTCATTACACTCAGAGGAGTAACACCATCAGTTCTCTTAGGCCATTTCAACTTAATGTACCTGCAATAACCCTCAGTAGGAACATTAAGATTGACTCCTAGCTCCTTCCTTCCAAACTCCAGCTTCACTCATTTCACTACAGAGAACACCCTTCTTCCAGCTACTCTGCAATTTATGTAGAACTCTCTGATCTCTTCAGCATATAAGCATCTGTTCTCATTTGCAAAGAGCTTTAGCCAACCTTGATCTTCTATTTTCCTCACCAAGGGCCTCATGTAATGCTCTTTCAGATCACTCAATATGCTCCCAGCTAGTACCTGGTGCCTAGCGAAGAAGGCTACACTGTCAACCTCTTCTTCATCCTTTTTCTTTTTCTTCTTGGCTTCCACTTCACTATCAGTGTCAGAATCATCTGGGTAAACATAATCCCCATCCTCATTACTCTCCACCTCCTCCTCAGCAGCAATCTCCTGCTCCTCTTCGACCACCTTTTTGCCTTGCTTCTTATCAAACTTTGCAAGTCTTTCTACCTGCTGTCTCAGAGCAGACCTAATAGCCACTCTCCTAGGTACACAACAGGTTCATCACCACCTTCATGTTCACCCTGAGAGTCTTCATCACTCTCATCTACTAACCTACTTTGGGACACATCTCTTCCAACCTTTCACCACTCTTCCTTTCTTTCTTTTTATTATCTTTGTTTCACTAACAAAAACTACTTCATCTTCCACCTCTTCTTCCATCATCTTCTCATCTTCCTCACCAACTTTCTCTTCACACTTTTCTTTGGTTTTTCCACAACTTTCTCACCGCTACCATCACCAGCCTAAATTTCCTCTGAATCAGTCTAATCAGGTTCTGTATCATCAGCTACATCAGGAACTGAGGAAGAACCAGGTTCTTGACTTAATTCCTTCGTATCTTCAACAGAACTAGATCCTTCACCCACTGGACCTTCCAACACAGACTCCACCTGAACTTTCTCGAGGGGAGCAGCCTCCGAACTAGGTTCGTCGACTGGGCCCTTTTGAGACCCTATAGAATCCTTCTCTCTTAGTCTTTCTAACATGTTTTCAACCACATCAAACCCCACCACCTTGTCAGTAACCTTAGGCACATGAAAACCAGCTCCAAGTTCAAAATTCTCTAACGCAACTTGTACATTCTCCTCAACAACCTTCCCCCAATCAGTTGTGCAACTAGGCTCTACCGTTTCTACAAGTTCATCTAACCCTTTAACTAAATTTTTAGTGTTCAATTTTTCAAGGCTTACAATAAATCCTAAAGCAGTAGAACTAGGTTGGGCCGAATCAGGCCTTACCTCAACTGATTTTACATCAGGAACTAGTGATGCCGATGTTGGAGCAGAGGGTTTCATAACGGCTTTCTTGGGAATCTTCTTTCCCACTTTTTTTGTGAAATTTCAACCTTACTTTGGCAAGTCTTTCAGCAAGAGCAGAGGCGGTGGGTTTGAAAGAAGAATCTTTGGAGGCGTGGGTTTCTGAGGTTTTTTCCGGTGAAGCTGATGATGATTGTGCATGAGACATTTTGGGGAATTTTTTTCGGGAGGTAGCTTTGAGAGAAGAGAAGTTTTCTTGTTTTTGCAGTTTTAGAGAGAGAAAGAAAGAATCTAGTAAGGTTCCATTTGTCACATATAGTTATGGAAGAGGGGTGATAAAGGAGACTCAATCTGTGGAGTAGGAGGTAATGATGGCACTTAAAAGCGGAACACCATTTAGAGTTCTTGGGAAATCGAGAAAGTTCTAGATGTGACATTTATATGGAATAATAATTAAGACACCTAAGGTGAATGGGACAAGTTTTAAAATTTGAAAGTGCAACTACAAAGGGAAATTCTCCTATAAACTTGTGCGGTTACACAAACATGGAAGGTTTCTTGATGCATGTTAAAAAACAATCAATTCTAGCTACAGTACTTACCATATATAGCTGTATGAATGTACCTGGACACAGTTCCTCATGCTTGTCATGGTACCTTCTACGTAATCAGTTGGTTCTTCCCTAGGAACTCATTAGAATACTCAAGTAGTACTTAGTCGAACAAGTATACTTAATAAAGTACAAAATTAAACTGGACTATAAGAACTATATTTACAAGCAGAATAATGAATGCTTAACTAGCCAAACCTTGGGGAGCAGGTGCTGGATCATCCATGTATTTTGGTCATCCCTTAATCCAACCTGTTCCTCTCAAATTGAAGTTTGTTTAGTGCTTTGGTGAAGATGTCAGCAATTTGGTCCTCAGTCCTGCAAGAATTCATGGTGATTAGGCCTTTTTCTACATTATCTCTAAGAAAATCGTGTCTAATATCAATGTGCTTGGTTCTTTTATGTCGGACTGAGTTCTTTGCGATGTTCACAGCACCTGTGTTGTCATAAAAAATAGGCACAGCTCCACACTTAATTCTAAAGTCCTCCAACTGTTGTTTGATCCACAACAACTGAGAGCAACATGATGCAGAAGCTACATACTCAGCCTCTGCAGTGGAAAAAGCTAATAAGTTCTACTTCTTAGTAGCCCATGAAACCAGACAAGGACCAAGATAATGTGCCATTCATGAAGTGCTTTTTCTATCAACCAGGTGGCCTGCATAATCAGCATCTGCAAAACCAATCAATTCAAAAGTCCCTCTCCTGGGGTACTATAGACATAAATCCTGAGTTCTTTTTAAGTATCTCATAATTCTATTCACAGCTGTTAGATGTGATTCCTTTGGCTTGGACTGAAGCCTAGCACAAAGTCCTACACTATATACAATATCTGGTCTACTGGCTATGAGATAAATAAGGGAACCTATGATTCCTCTGTACTTCGTCTCATTTGTGGAAGAATCCAGTTCATCCATATCCAGCTTAGTTCCAAGAGCAATGGGAGCATACATTTATTTTGCTCTTTCCATGTCAAATTTCTTCAACAGCTCTTTGACATACTTCTGTTGATGAATCATAGTTCCTTCAGGGATTTGTTTTATCTGCAGTCATAGGAAGAAATTAAGTTCTCCCATCATACTCATTTCAAACTCACTACCCATTAATTCAGCAAACCCTTTGCATAGTTCCTCATTAGTGGCCCCAAATATAATGTCGTCAATATATACTTGTACTACTAGCAAATCCTTCCATTTCTTCTTTAAGAATAGTGTGTCGTCAGTTTTTCCTCTCGAGAACCCATTTTTCAACAAGAAGCTTGACAACCTCTCATACCAAGCTCTGGGTGCTTACTTCAGACCATAGAGAGCCTTGTCAAGTTTATATACGTGATCAGGAAACTCACTGTTCAAGAACATAGGTGGCTGCACCACATAAACTTTTCATTCAGATAACCATTGAGGAAAGTGCTCTTTACATCCATTTGATATAACATGAATTCCATGTATATTGCAAAGGCAATCAGCATCCTTATTGCTTCCATCCTTGTTACTGGTGCAAAGGTCTCATCATAATCAATTCCTTCCTCTTGATTGTACCCTTGGACTACCATTCTATCTTTGTTTCTTGTCACTATACCATGTTCATCCAGTTTATTCCTGAACACCCATTTAGTTCCAATGATTGATCAGTCCTTTGTCTTAGGGACCAGATGCCAAACTTTGCTTCTCTCAAACTGATGAATTTTATCTTGCATAGCTAAGACAGTAAGACCCAATCTGGATCTTCCAAGGCTTCCTTTATATTCTTTGGTTCCATATACGATAGGAAGGCAAAGAATGCACAGAATTTTTTCAGGGCAAATCTAGTCATTATCTCAGTATCTAACTCAGATAACACATTCTCCAGAGGGTGTGAGCTTTGATGTTTCCATGGTCGAGGTTGTATGTGATGAGAAGAACCTTCAGCATCAGCTTGAGTGGGTTCTTCCTAATCATTTGATTCATCATCCTTATCAGCTGTTCCCCCTGACATATTGGCTCCTTATTCCCTTTGAGTTATATTTCCATCTTCTTCACAAGGTTCCTCCTTTTCTTCTGAGATCTCAGTGTTATCTGCACAATCTTCTCGAGCAAGACCAATAGCCTGATCATCCCCTTCCTTTTCAGCAATTTCCTTGTCTGACTCATCAAACACCACATTCATGCTCTCTTCTACCCTTTGGGTCCTTTTGTTGTACAGATTGCCTCATCACTTTTTGCATCAAATTTTCCCAATAGTTCCTTGCCGTTGTTGTGGACAAAGCATTTACACTCAAAAGGCCTCAGATGTGCAATATTCGGTTTCCTTCCTCTGAGAAGTTCATAAGGGATTTTGTCAAGAATGTCCCTGATGGAACACCTGTTCAGCAAGTAACATGCAGTGTTTATAGCTTCAGCCCAGAAGTTTCTTACAATACCACTTGATAGGAGCATGGTTCTTGTCATATCTTCCAGAGACCTATTATTCCTTTCAACTACTGCATTTTGCTGTGGAGTTCTTGATGCAGAGAAATTATGATCAATATTATGTTTCGTACAATACTCAGAGAATTTTGTATTTTCGAATTTAGTGTCGTGGTCAGATATGATACTGATCAATTCCAGACTCAACCTTTTCTGCACAACTCCAGCCCAGTCCTTGAAACTATCGAAGGCTTCATCGTTGGACACAAGGAATAAGGTCCAAGTATACCTAGAGTAATCATCAACAATCACGAACACAAACCTTTTTCCTCCTCTGCTACTGACTGTCACTGGTCTACACAGATCTTTATGAATCAACTCCAGTAGCTTTGACGTACTCACCACCTTTTTGGATTTAAAGGATGATCTCACATGTTTCCCCTTAACACAAGCATCACACATCTTGATGTCTTTAAATTTCTTGTTTGTCAGCCCACAAACAAGCTCTTTCGAAACTAACTTATTGAGCTGTGACAAACTAGCATGTCCCATCCTTTTGTGCCACAGCTGGGAATCACTCTCTTGAACATTCAAGCATGTCAGATTATTTTCAGGAAGTGATCCCAGAGATGCTTTGTATACATTATTCACCCTTTTTCCTTTCATGACAATTTCTCCACTCTGTAGATTCTTCACCGTACATCATACAGATGAGAAGCTCACTTCATTTCCTCTGTCACATAGTTGAGAGATACTCAGCAAATTATGTCTGAGACCATCAACACAATATACATTTTCAAATGCATGATCTAAGGATCTCCCAACTTTTTCAATTCCTACAATCTGACCACTCTTTCCTCCACCGAAGGCTACACTGGCTCCTTGAAATGCTCCGAGTGAGAGAAAGTTCCTTCTGTCTTCTGTCATGGGCCTTGAACAACCGCTGTCAAGAATTCAGCTTGGGTTGTTCACTCTCACTCCAGCCTGCAAAACAAATCAATGGTTAGTTTTAGGAACTCAGACAAGCTTGGGTCCCTTCTTATGAGAAAATGGATAAATCAAATCTTTCTTAGCCCATTTAGGTAAAGTAATCCTCTTATTTTTGGCCTTTTCCTTGCTTGCAGCCATGCACCTTTGTCTGTAATGTCCAGTTTTACCACATAAAGTGCACAACATGTTACAAGGCAAACCCACATACTTACTCTTGGGATTATATGGAGGCAAAGGTTTCTTGAATCCTAGCCTTCATTTTCCTTTGTTTTGGTTTTCAAGAACCCAGTTTATTGCCTTAGAGGATTTGTTCCATTTTGTTAATCTGGTAAGCTCATAGTCAGCTTTTTCAAACTTTTGTTTGAGAACTCCATTTTTCTCAATATCCTGATACAGGATCTCATTTGTTCTCTTGAGCTCATCTTCAAGCAAAGTTTGAACTTCACTGATTACGTGCTTGCCATTAACATTTTCCTTTAACTGATTTAATTCAATTTCAAGTTTTTAGATCTTAGAGTTTGACGCAAGAGCCTGCCCTTTTAGAAGAGCATTAATTTCTTCAAATTCAACATTTTGCTCTTGAAAGCCCTTGCATCTTGCTCTTAGATCTCTTATATAATCAGTTAATTTTTCTTTCTCAGATTTTACCTTTTCATAACCCTCAATTAAGGTGGCATTTATTAGAATAAGATTTTCAGTTGAGTATGTGTGCAAATTCTCTTTTAGTTCAGAAAGACATACTTCAGCTGAATGAGCAGCTTCTTCTCCATCAGTTGCCATGAGAGCTGATTCCTTCTTCTGGCCATCTTCAGTGTAGATCTCTTTCAACTTCTCCCAAATCTCTTTTGCAGACTTGTACTCCAAAACCTTTGCTAGTACATCAGTCGTCATCCCTTTTCTCAAGTACAACACAACTTTGGCATTTGCTTGCAGCCAATCCAAAACTTGAGGATCAAGTTCTTCTACCGGCTTTGGAACCAAAGATCTATTTGCTATTCTCTTCACAAGTACATGAGGTCCTCGTTTTACAATCAACCAGAGACTGTAATCCATCACTTGAATGAAGACTTTCATTTGTTTCTTCCACTTTTTATAACTCGTTCCATTAAACACAGGCGGCTTAAAGGGATGTCTTCCTCCTCTGAATTCTCGTGGATCTTCTCCGCCTGAATTTTCACCAGACAATCCCATTAATACTAGTGGAGACTCATCGTCGGATTCTTTTTCTTCATCAGACTCACTGTCAGTTGGTCTCCATATGGCATAGAAGGCTTCCTTCTTCTTCCTTCTTTCTGCTTTGAAGTTTAGAGGTCATCTGAATTTCTTCTGTCTTTATCATTATCTTTTGATGCCTCCTTCTCCTTCTCGTTTGTGGCTCTACTCTTCATTCATTCAATTTCCCACATTGGACAATCCATAACTGCATGGTCCTTCTTGAAACAGTTAAAACACCCTGAGTAGTCTGGATTGTCGACTATGTTCTTTCTACCAGTGTTCTCTTTGTTGTTTCTTTTGAACCCCTTGAACTTTCCCAGATTAAACTTCTGCCTCAAGGAACTAACCATAGAAGCTTCAACTGATTGCAAGTCAACGTACTCCTCAGATTCATCAGTTGCTTCAAGTGAAAGAGTCTTGTCCTTCTTGGGCAATGGTTTACTCTTTGATTCCTTCATCATTACATGTGTTTTCAAGCTTCCAACCAGTTCTTCAATCTTGATAGACCTAAGAGGTTTGAACTCAAAAATAGCAGTCATTTTGGGTTCCCAGGCGTCAGGAAGTACATTCAGAACCTTGTCCACCATTTCAACTTTTGGAAGTTCCATGTCCAATGATCTCATCTCATTTGTGATAATGGTCAGCCTTGTCATCATGTCTTGTATGGATTCCTTGTCACCCATAGTGAACAGTTCAAACTGTCTTTTTAACATTCTCCTTTTGGAATCCTTGACTTCAGTAGTTCCTTCATGAGCGACTTCCAAGGCATCCCATATTTCCTTGGCAGTTCTGTAGGATGAAACCCTGTTGAATTCTTCTGGACCAAGACCACAGATCACAAATCGTTTCACCTTGTGATTTTTCTCGATCATCTTGTAATCTGCCTCAGTGTACTCATCCTTGGTCTTAGTTTCTTCTTGAGCAGCGGCTCCTTCATCAACAACCTTCTTTGGAATCAAATTTCCTTTAGCAACAATCAACCAGAGTTGATAATCTTCAGCACAGATGTAGTTCTCTATTCTACTTTTCCACCAGGTATAGTACTGCCCATTGAACTGCGGTGGCCTCAGAACCGATTGTCCTTCAGTAATAGTAGGTGGTGCACTCATAATTAGATCCTTCTCAAGGTGTTAACCTAAAACGAGAAGACCTGATCTGATATGACTTGTTATACTCTAAGCACCTCCTATGGAAACTAGAACGGGGGGTTGAATAGTGTCCTCCGATTTTCGTTGAATAACCTGATTCTTAACGTCTAGAACCTTGTTCTTGTCATAACTGTTTTCACGAAAAACACCGCAACACACACAAACTTCAGATTTAAAGAACACGGGATTTTTACGTGGAAAAATCCTTGCTCAAGGGAGAAAAAATCACGACCCACATTTTGGGATTTTAGAATCAATCCACTAACAAAAAGAGCAAGTTTTAGAATACAAAACTCTGTAACCAAGGGGTTACACTCTAGACCCTAATCACTCAACAAATCTAAACTCTAGCTTTATAAAGTAATCACTCAAGATTCACCTATTACGAATGCTTCTAACATAAGCAGGTAGGTAAAATAACTACAACTTAGAGTCTACGACAACATCAGTAAAGAACCTATTGAGATTTTCTATTTAAGCTCTAAGTTCTTCAATGATTGTCGCCTGCAGTTGAATCACGAGTGAAAGTTAATATATCGTCTTATGTTTGCTCTCGACTCTTATGGTGAATGACTGCCCCTGGCTGCCTCAATTACTAGCTTTTATATGGGCTTCTTAACCCTAGTAGTATTCCACTAGGAAACCTTGCAGATATGGCAAGTAAAGTTTTCGCTGTGATACTCTCCTTGTTAAAGTCCAACTCATGTTCACACTTCAATGAGACAGCCACGGTACAACTTCTTTTAGCTGACTAGGATGCAGATGTGTACGAGTCTACGCGCCACTACTCCTAGTTCTGCATGGATTTGCAATCCATAACCTTTTCAAACAGTCGTGCCCTTCTCTTCAAGGACCAAGTTCTTCTACAACCTACAAGGTCCTTCGTCATCCTTCAAAACATTCAGCTCAACACTACTTCTCCTATATTGTGGTGTGATAACATTGGTGCTACTTATCTCTACATGAATCTAATTTTTCATGCTCGCACGAAACACGTGGAAATTGATTTTCACTTTGTTTATGACAAGGTGGCAAGGAAGGACCTTTTTGTGCAATTTATCTCCTCCAAGGATCAAATAGTTTATGTTTTTACAAAGCCTTTAGCTGCTATACGGTCAGTTTTTAAGAGACAAGCTGCTAGTTGGTTATCCCCCATGAGGTTAAGAGCACCTCAAAGTCTATCAGATAAAGCCTAGAGCTTTTGTGTTTGTACTATAACTCTCCTAAATCCATCTACTTGTTGTAGTTGCACTATATAAGCAATATTTCTGTACACAAACATGATAGTGAGAATATATTCAAAAGAATAGTTCAGTTCCTGTCTTGTGTCTTTATAAAGAGCAGACGGATCATATTCATCACAACTCTTGGTGGCATTTGCCGAATTTATTTTAGTGTAAAATGTTTCTCCTTTTTTCCAAAAATTAATTGGCTGTTTTATAAGAGTACTTTGTTCGTGCAAGTTAAAATATCCACACAGGAAAAGAGAAGATGAAAAATGAATTGTCGAAATGACAAGAAACAAAATGTGAATGCATAGCAGATTAAAGTTATGCTTAACTGCGAAACCATTAGGTCATGACATTCAAGGAATATATGCACTTAATCAATTAATTCATGCATGTTCGGATAAATATTATATATAAAAAACCATACAATGATTAAATCGTATAATTGGCTTAGCTTGAAATCAACTGTATGTGGTTATGAACGAAATATCAAAATCTTTTTAATAATTTATTTAAAAACGGAAAGAAATCAAACATGACATTCCCTTTCAAATTGAATGCCGTTGTTTGATGACTTTCCACCGTTAAGGCAGAGTAAATTGAGAATTTCAATAATCGTGTTGGTTGATATTGTAGAATATCTCTGTAGAATAACATTTACTAGTATAATTTACATGTATTGATATCAAAAGGAATTCTTTCTGGTTATCAAATTTTAACCGGTTATAACAGTTTATTTTAGAACATTTTTTCTGAGATTACTATTCAATTGTTATTACAACGATTTTCGTCATTCTCTTTTTCAATAAGTAGGGGTGTGTTAAACGGAGCCAGTATGTACATTCTAGCACATCGTCCTCTCGTAGCGTGGAAATGTCATTAATCTATCTTCAAGAGTTTTCCCCATTTATCCAGATGAAATGATCGATGTTTTGATATTCAACACTTAGCTTTTTGGTTAATTTCCTTCTGCCTAACAATTAGGAATATACAAAACATATTTTTTTATACGCATTTATCTATTAATAAGTTTTTATCATGTTTAGGGCAAGCCTACCCAGTCTACATGAATGTAAATTATAACATAGCCGATTCGCCTGAAATGTGATCATCACTTCAAAGGTTCCTATATGTACTAGTTTCATTAAAGATGGAGCATGTAAAGTTTCCATCTCTAAGAAAAAAAGGAGGTTTTACACTGCCTGAACGGTAGTAGGAAGCTGAAACAAAAAAAAAGAGCTATATTATGTATATTCTACGTACATTTCATGTATAACTAGTGTCTCTACACGTGCGTTGCACGTGTATGTCGAATCTTACAGTACATAGATCATTGCATAGTGACTCAAGTTGCTAGTCGAGGTCAAGTTGATTCTATATGCTTGTACCTACAAAGGTAAACGATCATATGTTAATTAAATACACGTCCTTTACTTTTTTGATTTTGTGAGGTACAAAATGCAACGTTAGAAAAGAGGATCAAACCAATTTTGGTGTTTCGACTCTGAGTAACACAAAAAGTATATAGAAATATTGAGACAACTTGATAGAAACTTTCACTAAATATCAATCTTTTAGATTTCAAATATTGTAAAACAATGAAAGACTTTAATATAACAGTGTCATTCAGTATTCACATAGTACCGTCCATATTCCCATCCAATTCAACATCAACTCAAATAAGCTCCACGAAATATAGGCTTGTTTTGCTTAATCATATCCTCTAACTTATTAAATTCACCAGCAATCTCACATTAATTATCGTACCCAGTGACCTTTACTAACATTTTTTAGGAAGGTGTGTCCTTCATATTAGTTGATAGTCTTCGTGATAATCTTAGGGTCTTGATTTTCTTATACTCATGGGCAATTGAGTAACGTCCAACTACATAATACCCTTGACACATAGACTACTCTATCCAAATTTTGGAAAGAAAGTAAAGGGAGGAAACAAAAGCCACATCTCTATTCGAAGTAAAAACACCGACAGAGATACCATGTCGATTCAGTTCAGACTATATAAAAGGTTAAGATAGATTGACCTTCACATATTTAAAACATCAATCATCAGATCATAAAAGAGCATGACATACATGTCATATAAATATAAATGGTAAAGCTTGTACTTAAGTTCTTCTAGATACACTACAAACCTGTTCAAAGTTGAACATACTCATACTACATATTCACACACACTTGTGTCAAGAACATGCTTGTACTTAAGTCCGTCTAATATTTTCTTCTTCGGATTCTGGCATTCGTATTAGGTAACTTTTACCCTGTTATTGCATGGTTTTTATCTACTCTATTGACCTATGCAAGTTCGTCTAGGACATCTCAAATAGAAATATCATTTTGTTCAAGGCTCATAGACTTAAAATATATTGAATACTAAAATTAAGTAAATCTATAGAATAAATTCCCCAAACGTCCAACTAAACATCTTTAAAAAATTACTTCTTGTCATCAAACGGGGAAAAAGAGGCAACAACAAATTAATGTGAAAATGAGTAGGACTTTAAACATTAAAAGAAGTGTAGATCAAAATGATATAGGGGAGCATACAAATTAAAAATATTAACACTATGCAATCAGAAGCTTCTTTATTACGAAGAAGAGCACTAACGTGAAGATTGTTGGTCGAACCTTCAGGATGCAAACTTCAAAATGTCTTATACTAACCATTGTTTGAAGATTGTAATCACTTTTGTACTTCTATCATACATTTTCTATTTATATTCAACAGTTATTGAAGATAGTACAAAAAATATGAATATTGAAGCAATGGCAATTGATTTTTAAAGGTGAGTACTCTAAACGGTGGCAACTCTTCAAAAAAGCAACTTGACTGTTATGCATGT
Organism: Petunia x hybrida; assembly: GCA_037355625.1. Taxonomy (NCBI): domain Eukaryota; kingdom Viridiplantae; phylum Streptophyta; class Magnoliopsida; order Solanales; family Solanaceae; genus Petunia; species Petunia x hybrida. The sequence goes on from JBBBVM010000045.1 coordinate 2,022,472, forward strand.
AGAAATGGCATGGGGGAATGTTGTCATAGTTTATCCTCCATTTGAGAGAAAGTAAGTGATATGCGGGAGAAATAAGTTACCCGTCGAATAAAAATAGTTGGTGCATGCATTTCAGAAGCAATGACACAGCGTAGGAGACTTAAAGCACATCATGTGTTGCTTTTTAACTCATACGCTGGTGTTACCAAAATATATGACAATTTCTTTGTTTAGCTTTGTGAATATCAGGAAGACCCGACGTTTTGGCTTTGGGAAGTGATGGTTTGTTTATTTGGCTTTGTGAAAGGGGGCAACTATTCATGTGTGCCAGCGTTAGGTTTCTTTCTTTCTTTTTTTCTTTTTCTTTTTTAATTTGCTTTGAGAATGTTAGGGTATTTATCTAATTTGGAAGGGCAAATAGGTAATCTGACTTTTAGACTTTTTGAGGACATGCTTTTATAGTAATATGATATGTAGTAATAACTATGTATTACGACTAGTATGACTACTTATGTAAAGTTCCCACACTAAGTCTAAGAAACCAACTAACAGACCATGGAAGGGACCCTTATTATAGTGGCTTATAAATTTAAGCAGTAATGTTCATTACTGAGGTAAATGAAATGTAGTAGGTGTTAAGTTTATCGTCAAATTTGTAAGAGTTTAGTTTTACGGTATCATAGTGTTTTTTCTAGGGCTTTGATGATATATATATATATATATTGTCAGTAAACATATAGTGGAGTACTATATATTACTAGTGTATTAAGAAGTCATTAAACGTGTTAACTTCACATGTGGAAACTAAACTTCACCCGTTGTTTAATGAAGTCGCAAGATTATTTTCTATACCATTGAAGTCACAAAACAAGCAGCATTTCCAAGTCCTCTATCCGTAAAATAGATTGGATTATATACTTCAATACAAAAGAATTCAATAGTTTACTAAGAACAACATTCCCAGAAACAAAAAAATAAATGCTTCCGCTTATGACCTTATCATACTATCAAACTTGAACATATCAAGACAATCTGTCCTTGCATACTCTTGGTACGAAAAAAGATAAGAGAAATTATCAAATGTGGTTACTAGATCTTCACCCAAATTCCTTCACTTGGGATGTCTTGATGAACCACAAAAAGAAGATAGTAACCAGGTGGTGCTAATATACCCGATCTTGGAAAGACAGAAGTAACTTCATAGACCAATTGTCCAACTTGTCTAACAATTCCACTTGGTAATACAAGCATTCTTTGGTTCATAGTAAATGAATGTGTATTAAATCCAGGTGCAATGATTGTCACTTTGATCATATCTCTGTTAAGTAATCCAGAAGCAGTAAATTGAATGTTAACACGTTGCCCATACGTAAATTTGTCATGAGAAGCAGGAGAAATGATCTGTGGTCGCAAATTAGCAGATTCTGGATACAAATATGATGGTGAGAATGCCTCCAAGCTTAACTCTGTTGGGAAAAGAACTCCCGTAAAGTTGTAAAGCTCATTTGGGTTACTACCACCAACAAGAACCCGACCATCTCGTAGTAAAACTGCAGTTGAGTGGTACATTCTGGGTATGAAATTTGGGTTTTGTACCTCAAATCTAGAATCAGAAGGGTTCTCGGGATGGTAAATCACTGGACTCAAAACCGGTTTCCTACCAGTTTCCCATCCAGCAGTGCCTACAGCAGCTCCATTGATGATCAAAACGTTTCCGCTTGGTAGAATCACCATGTCACCCATTGTACGAGCAAGTGGCATGGTCTCCATAGTCCATTGTGGATGTGGGTCGGTAATAGTAATCCGTCCACACGTGTTTAATGCACCCACCAAGTTGCCTTTTACTGCACTATTGTATGAGCCCCTTGGTGCTCCACCACATATCAAAATCTCAGCTTGAATTGTTTGGGCCCGTAAGTTCTTCAATGGAAGAAGTACCGCAGACCCTGTACTAGGATAATTTCTTGGGTCACCACCAGGAATTTGTGGGTACGTTTTCACCACCATATTTTTTGTGTAATCAAACAAGATCGCTCGATCATTGGCATAAATGAATAAATTTCCATCCACATTGAGAAAAACAAACGGGTAAAGATTATTCTCCTCTCTAGGATCATTAGTTTGTTGAAGGAACGGTAGGGCAAATACATTGTTGGTTGTAGCTGTCTTGGGATAAAACTCATAGTTAAAAGCATCACGACCACCAATGATAATTTGCCTGCCATCAGGGAGAATATGATTTGTGGAATACCATCGACTTTGAATTAGGCCCCTCCCTATTTCTTGCCAGTCACAAGTGTCGCACGGTTTGAAAACTCTTACCATGTGTTGGCCGTCATTGAATCCACCAGTTTGAACCAAATAACCGTCGGATGTGGTATAGCCAGAGGAGCACCACACGTCGGTCTGGACCATGAGAGGGCGAACGGTGTTGGTGGACATATCATATTCGATAGAGTGGGCAGTGCAGTCCACTTTTAAAGCAAGGTCATTTGGGTTGTTGCGGCATTTTCCATTAGGCAATGAAATATTTGATGCGCCAAAGTCAGTACGATCATACATGATAACTTTGTCATTGTTGAGGAGTTGCATGTGCATGGCTGAAATGCCAATGTTGGACATCAATAGCTCCCACTTGCCACCTGAGGCGTAAGCCAAGTTACGCTGACATACTGTTAATAACAGAAACAAAGGCAACTGCCAAAGAATGAAAAAGAGAGTAGATGTTGATCTAATCATCATGCTGTATGACTTTTGTTTTTCCTTTCTGGTTCTGTCAAATTAGGACCAAAGGAGGAGGAGGAATTTGAGTTTTGAGGAGATGGGGGGAATAAATGTATTGGTTGAGTAATGCGTAAGGTGGACATGTTCTTTATATACTGCTCTGATGGTATCTTAGTATACGGAAATGGGAATGATAATACTATAACAGAAGCAAACAATTAATCCTAGTTTGCAAAAAATAATTCCGTTTAGGTGACAGTTTGTAGGGAGAAGAAAGAATATTGTTATGACATTTCCTAATTGGAAATATCTTAGGAATATTTGAAAAGATTTTGTCAACACCATCTTGAAATTAAGAACAAATTAGAAAGTCAACTCATGCTATTAGTTATACCAGAGCTACTTATCTCGTTATAAAGTGCCTGATTACATACGGGAGTTGTTTTCCTTTTTAATACTCTACTTACTTACCATTCAATTGGCTTTAGAATCTAAATTTCTCTTATACTGATCAATAAAGTTTTTAGAGGGGATACTTGACTCCATTTGATCAGGAAAACAAAAACAGCGGATTCTATCTTTCCACTATCTTTTTTTCTACAAATTTACGATGATCAAAATGTAAAGGAGTACATTCCTCCTCAAAACTTTTCTTTAACCAGATGATAGAGTCTAGAGGTCATCTTTTATTATAAAAGTATAAGGATGATGAGCTAGATAATCATTCTTTCATGTAATCAAGGGGTCCGAATAAAATTCTGACCTCCTCTATTGCGATTTTGAGAAGTATTTCACAAGTTGGTGTCATTGCCTAATTTACCCCATCAAATTGGTGGATCTGTCGTAAAACAAAAACGTTTAAAGCTTTAACATTACTACTATATAAATTCGAATTATATTGTTAGTACTTGTCTATTATAAATTTTTACCCTATAGCTATTTCAAAACCAAATAGTGTGTCATAGAAATCGATATATATCGAGGTATTAAATGACAATTAATTAATGAAAAAAGAGAGATACGTCTCTCTATACTATCAATGTATATCCAACTTTAGTCTGTTAAGTACATCATATATAGTTTTAGTTTACTAACCTATGTTTACTAGACACTTTTTACATGTCTTGTTTGTAGCAATATGACAGTAGAAAGCATAAAACTTACTGTATTTATACTTGATGTATAAAAACAAAGTCAAAATTTTGAAAAAAGCATTTGAGAAGAGGGGATATTTAATTCGTGAACTGGAGCAAAGCTTTTAATTCGTATCTTTTTTTTAAAAAAAAAATTATTATTATTATTGGGTGAATGAGTGTGTTAAGTTTTGGACACGACAGATTAACCGATGCATAAGGGATATGTGAACGTCAAGTACTTTTAATTTGGACGAAGATCATCCCACAAAAAGAAATAATGATACTAATAATAATATTGATCTACAGTTAAGCCGTTTATAGATTTGTTAATTGGTATACCACATGTCAAAGATTTCTTTTGCTCATTTTGTAGCTTATGATCATAAGCCTTTTGTTCGTTGTTTAGATATCAAATACTAGTTTAATCCTTCTTAATTTTGCATTCATTCCCTTGGAATGTGTAAGTACATTATATTCATAATAATACGATCACAATTCATGGCATGATGGTGGCCAGTCAACTCCTTGTTCCTCTCCATGGATCAAATAGCTGCCCTTTTTCTTTCTTGTCTATCTCTCCTTAGCTTTTCATTTTTATTATTTTGGTAAGTATTGATCCACAAGACATATGTAGCTAGGTTAGTGAAATGAGAAATAGCCTTAATATTTTGGTCAAGAGTTGGATCATTGATAATAATTACCTGCACTTGCTTGATAGTGTAATAATTTTCTTGTATTAATAGTGTATTTTGACATGTTATAATTAAAATGTCTCTGCAATTTTTTCTTGTCTCTGGCTAGCATCTCCGCAGAAAACATCATGTTGGATTTTGATGTTGAAAGCAAAGTATTGAGAAGTAAGTAACATATTTTAATCTTGTATCCAAGTGATTTTCCAAACTGTCGCTGAGTAGGAATTTTAGATTTATACATAGTGCATTGCCTTAAGCTTTGTCCACGAAGAAATTTATTGTAAAAAAGCGTTGGATTTTTTAATCAAACATAAATTTTCTTTTTATGGTTCTTTCCATCTTTCTCTTCGGTGCCTTTTGAGGATGACATGCTATAAAGAGGAGAAAGAACCATTGACATTTGCCAAAGTTATTTCTGTAAAATTTGTTTAAATATCATGGAACATGTAAGAATGTTTCCATTAGAAAGAGATGGTTTTGACAATATGGATAAAGATGATAAAGAAACTGACTACTACATATGGTTTATATACCAAGCCTAATGATACAAAAAATAAAACTAACTAAAATTAACTGTACAATTGGGCTGGCCCATCAGGTGATAGAATGAAGTGTTTATAGCTTCAGCCCAGAAGTTTCTTACAATACCACTTGATAGGAGCATGGTTCTTGTCATATCTTCCAGAGACCTATTATTCCTTTCAACTACTGCATTTTGCTGTGGAGTTCTTGATGCAGAGAAATTATCATCAATATTATGTTTCGTACAATACTCAGAGAATTTTGTATTTTCGAATTTAGTGTCGTGGTCAGATATGATACTGATCAATTCCAGACTCAACCTTTTCTGCACAACTCCAGCCCAGTCCTTGAAACTATTGAAGGCTTCATCGTTGGACACAAGGAATAAGGTCCAAGTATACCTAGAGTAATCATCAACAATCACGAACACAAACCTTTTTCCTCCTCTGCTACTGACTGTCACTGGTCTACACAGATCTTTATGAATCAACTCCAGTAGCTTTGACGTACTCACCACCTTTTTGGATTTAAAGGATGATCTCACATGTTTCCCCTTAACACAAGCATCACACATCTTGATGTCTTTAAATTTCTTGTTTGTCAGCCCACAAACAAGCTCTTTCGAAACTAACTTATTGAGCTGTGACAAACTAGCATGTCCCATCCTTTTGTGCCACAGCTGGGAATCACTCTCTTGAACATTCAAGCATGTCAGATTATTTTCAGGAAGTGATCCCAGAGATGCTTTGTATACATTATTCACCCTTTTTCCTTTCATGACAATTTCTCCACTCTGTAGATTCTTCACCGTACATCATACAGATGAGAAGCTCACTTCATTTCCTCTGTCACATAGTTGAGAGATACTCAGCAAATTATGTCTGAGACCATCAACACAATATACATTTTCAAATGCATGATCTAAGGATCTCCCAACTTTTTCAATTCCTACAATCTGACCACTCTTTCCTCCACCGAAGGCTACACTGGCTCCTTGAAATGCTCCGAGTGAGAGAAAGTTCCTTCTGTCTTCTGTCATGGGCCTTGAACAACCGCTGTCAAGAATTCAGCTTGGGTTGTTCACTCTCACTCCAGCCTGCAAAACAAATCAATGGTTAGTTTTAGGAACTCAGACAAGCTTGGGTCCCTTCTTATGAGAAAATGGATAAATCAAATCTTTCTTAGCCCATTTAGGTAAAGTAATCCTCTTATTTTTGGCCTTTTCCTTGCTTGCAGCCATGCACCTTTGTCTGTAATGTCCAGTTTTACCACATAAAGTGCACAACATGTTACAAGGCAAACCCACATACTTACTCTTGGGATTATATGGAGGCAAAGGTTTCTTGAATCCTAGCCTTCATTTTCCTTTGTTTTGGTTTTCAAGAACCCAGTTTATTGCCTTAGAGGATTTGTTCCATTTTGTTAATCTGGTAAGCTCATAGTCAGTTTTTTCAAACTTTTGTTTGAGAACTCCATTTTTCTCAATATCCTGATACAGGATCTCATTTGTTCTCTTGAGCTCATCTTCAAGCAAAGTTTGAACTTCACTGATTACGTGCTTGCCATTAACATTTTCCTTTAACTGATTTAATTCAATTTCAAGTTTTTAGATCTTAGAGTTTGACGCAAGAGCCTGCCCTTTTAGAAGAGCATTAATTTCTTCAAATTCAACATTTTGCTCTTGAAAGCCCTTGCATCTTGCTCTTAGATCTCTTATATAATCAGTTAATTTTTCTTTCTCAGATTTTACCTTTTCATAACCCTCAATTAAGGTGGCATTTATTAGAATAAGATTTTCAGTTGAGTATGTGTGCAAATTCTCTTTTAGTTCAGAAAGACATACTTCAGCTGAATGAGCAGCTTCTTCTCCATCAGTTGCCATGAGAGCTGATTCCTTCTTCTGGCCATCTTCAGTGTAGATCTCTTTCAACTTCTCCCAAATCTCTTTTGCAGACTTGTACTCCAAAACCTTTGCTAGTACATCAGTCGTCATCCCTTTTCTCAAGTACAACACAACTTTGGCATTTGCTTGCAGCCAATCCAAAACTTGAGGATCAAGTTCTTCTACCGGCTTTGGAACCAAAGATCTATTTGCTATTCTCTTCACAAGTACATGAGGTCCTCGTTTTACAATCAACCAGAGACTGTAATCCATCACTTGAATGAAGACTTTCATTTGTTTCTTCCACTTTTTATAACTCGTTCCATTAAACACAGGCGGCTTAAAGGGATGTCTTCCTCCTCTGAATTCTCGTGGATCTTCTCCGCCTGAATTTTCACCAGACAATCCCATTAATACTAGTGGAGACTCATCGTCGGATTCTTTTTCTTCATCAGACTCACTGTCAGTTGGTCTCCATATGGCATAGAAGGCTTCCTTCTTCTTCCTTCTTTCTGCTTTGAAGTTTAGAGGTCATCTGAATTTCTTCTGTCTTTATCATTATCTTTTGATGCCTCCTTCTCCTTCTCGTTTGTGGCTCTACTCTTCATTCATTCAATTTCCCACATTGGACAATCCATAACTGCATGGTCCTTCTTGAAACAGTTAAAACACCCTGAGTAGTCTGGATTGTCGACTATGTTCTTTCTACCAGTGTTCTCTTTGTTGTTTCTTTTGAACCCCTTGAACTTTCCCAGATTAAACTTCTGCCTCAAGGAACTAACCATAGAAGCTTCAACTGATTGCAAGTCAACGTACTCCTCAGATTCATCAGTTGCTTCAAGTGAAAGAGTCTTGTCCTTCTTGGGCAATGGTTTACTCTTTGATTCCTTCATCATTACATGTGTTTTCAAGCTTCCAACCAGTTCTTCAATCTTGATAGACCTAAGAGGTTTGAACTCAAAAATAGCAGTCATTTTGGGTTCCCAGGCGTCAGGAAGTACATTCAGAGCCTTGTCCACCATTTCAACTTTTGGAAGTTCCATGTCCAATGATCTCATCTCATTTGTGATAATGGTCAGCCTTGTCATCATGTCTTGTATGGATTCCTTGTCACCCATAGTGAACAGTTCAAACTGTCTTTTTAACATTCTCCTTTTGGAATCCTTGACTTCAGTAGTTCCTTCATGAGCGACTTCCAAGGCATCCCATATTTCCTTGGCAGTTCTGTAGGATGAAACCCTGTTGAATTCTTCTGGACCAAGACCACAGATCACAAATCGTTTCACCTTGTGATTTTTCTCGATCATCTTGTAATCTGCCTCAGTGTACTCATCCTTGGTCTTAGTTTCTTCTTGAGCAGCGGCTCCTTCATCAACAACCTTCTTTGGAATCAAATTTCCTTTAGCAACAATCAACCAGAGTTGATAATCTTCAGCACAGATGTAGTTCTCTATTCTACTTTTCCACCAGGTATAGTACTGCCCATTGAACTGCGGTGGCCTCAGAACCGATTGTCCTTCAGTAATAGTAGGTGGTGCACTCATAATTAGATCCTTCTCAAGGTGTTAACCTAAAACGAGAAGACCTGATCTGATACGACTTGTTATACTCTAAGCACCTCCTATGGAAACTAGAACGGGGGGTTGAATAGTGTCCTCCGATTTTCGTTGAATAACCTGATTCTTAACGTCTAGAACCTTGTTCTTGTCATAACTGTTTTCACGAAAAACACCGCAACACACACAAACTTCAGATTTAAAGAACACGGGATTTTTACGTGGAAAAATCCTTGCTCAAGGGAGAAAAAATCACGACCCACATTTTGGGATTTTAGAATCAATCCACTAACAAAAAGAGCAAGTTTTAGAATACAAAACTCTGTAACCAAGGGGTTACACTCTAGACCCTAATCACTCAACAAAGCTAAACTCTAGCTTTATAAAGTAATCACTCAAGATTCACCTATTACGAATGCTTCTAACATAAGCAGATAGGTAAAATAACTACAACTTAGAGTCTACGACAACATCAGTAAAGAACCTATTGAGATTTTCTATTTAAGCTCTAAGTTCTTCAATGATTGTCGCCTGCAGTTGAATCACGAGTGAAAGTTAATATATCGTCTTATGTTTGCTCTCGACTCTTATGGTGAATGACTGCCCCTGGCTGCCTCAATTACTAGCTTTTATATGGGCTTCTTAACCCTAGTAGTATTCCACTAGGAAACCTTGCAGATATGGCAAGTAAAGTTTTCGCTGTGATACTCTCCTTGTTAAAGTCCAACTCATGTTCACACTTCAATGAGACAGCCACGGTACAACTTCTTTTAGCTGACTAGGATGCAGATGTGTACGAGTCTACGCGCCACTACTCCTAGTTCTGCATGGATTTGCAATCCATAACCTTTTCAAACAGTCGTGCCCTTCTCTTCAAGGACCAAGTTCTTCTACAACCTACAAGGTCCTTCGTCATCCTTCAAAACATTCAGCTCAACACTACTTCTCCTATATTGTGGTGTGATAACATTGGTGCTACTTATCTCTACATGAATCTAATTTTTCATGCTCGCACGAAACACGTGGAAATTGATTTTCACTTTGTTTATGACAAGGTGGCAAGGAAGGACCTTTTTGTGCAATTTATCTCCTCCAAGGATCAAATAGTTTATGTTTTTACAAAGCCTTTAGCTGCTATACGGTCAGTTTTTAAGAGACAAGCTGCTAGTTGGTTATCCCCCATCGGCTTGCGGGGGGTATTGGATCGTATCCTGAAGATGAGGTTAAGAGCACCTCAAAGTCTATCAGATAAAGCCTAGAGCTTTTGTGTTTGTACTATAACTCTCCTAAATCCATCTACTTGTTGTAGTTGCACTATATAAGCAATATTTCTGTACACAAACATGATAGTGAGAATATATTCAAAAGAATAGTTCAGTTCCTGTCTTGTGTCTTTATAAAGAGCAGACGGATCATATTCATCACAACTCTTGGTGGCATTTGCCGAATTTATTTTAGTGTAAAATGTTTCTCCTTTTTTCCAAAAATTAATTGGCTGTTTTATAAGAGTACTTTGTTCGTGCAAGTTAAAATATCCACACAGGAAAAGAGAAGATGAAAAATGAATTGTCGAAATGACAAGAAACAAAATGTGAATGCATAGCAGATTAAAGTTATGCTTAACTGCGAAACCATTAGGTCATGACATTCAAGGAATATATGCACTTAATCAATTAATTCATGCATGTTCGGATAAATATTATATATAAAAAACCATACAATGATTAAATCGTATAATTGGCTTAGCTTGAAATCAACTGTATGTGGTTATGAACGAAATATCAAAATCTTTTTAATAATTTATTTAAAAACGGAAAGAAATCAAACATGACATTCCCTTTCAAATTGAATGCCGTTGTTTGATGACTTTCCACCGTTAAGGCAGAGTAAATTGAGAATTTCAATAATCGTGTTGGTTGATATTGTAGAATATCTCTGTAGAATAACATTTACTAGTATAATTTACATGTATTGATATCAAAAGGAATTCTTTCTGGTTATCAAATTTTAACCGGTTATAACAGTTTATTTTAGAACATTTTTTCTGAGATTACTATTCAATTGTTATTACAACGATTTTCGTCATTCTCTTTTTCAATAAGTAGGGGTGTGTTAAACGGAGCCAGTATGTACATTCTAGCACATCGTCCTCTCGTAGCGTGGAAATGTCATTAATCTATCTTCAAGAGTTTTCCCCATTTATCCAGATGAAATGATCGATATTTTGATATTCAACACTTAGCTTTTTGGTTAATTTCCTTCTGCCTAACAATTAGGAATATACAAAACATATTTTTTTATACGCATTTATCTATTAATAAGTTTTTATCATGTTTAGGGCAAGCCTACCCAGTCTACATGAATGTAAATTATAACATAGCCGATTCGCCTGAAATGTGATCATCACTTCAAAGGTTCCTATATGTACTAGTTTCATTAAAGATGGAGCATGTAAAGTTTCCATCTCTAAGAAAAAAAGGAGGTTTTACACTGCCTGAACGGTAGTAGGAAGCTGAAACAAAAAAAAAAGAGCTATATTATGTATATTCTATAAGAAAAAAACCATCTCCACATACGATATAACATCTAACGACAGTCCAGGGTTGATAATCACCCAGGTACAGTTAAAGGGTAAATATGATGAATGGGCAAAGTCCGTCTGAACAGCCTTGAGAGCTCGAAAAAATTTCGGTTTCATTGATGGAACGATCCCGCAGCCCGATGATAAGTCCCCAGATCTTGATGACTGGTAGACCATTAATTCTTTGTTAGTGTCTTAGATCTGCAACTCTATTAAACCCACCCTTCGGACCACTATCTCTCATATGGAAGTGGCCCGTGATATGTGGGATAGTATTCGGGAGAGGTTCTCTGTGGGCAATGGTCTAGGAGTCCAAGAGTTGAAGGCAGCACTCGCCGGATGCAAGAAATAATGGACGACAATCCAGAACTACTTTGGAAAATTGTCATCTCTATCGGATGAACTCGAAAACTATGACAAGTATCCGACGTGCTCGTTTGGAAAGTGCACGTGTGATCTCACGATTGCTTTGGAAAAGAATAAAGAAGAAGACAGGGTGCATCTTTCCTTATGGGATAAGATGAAGATGATTTTGGAACAGTGCGTTCTAATTTGTTGGCACAAGATCCACTACCTTCATTGAGCAAGGTATATCAGAAAGTGGTGCAAGATGAAAGAGTTAAAAGAGCTGCACGAGGACAAGAAGAAAAACGGGAGGTGGTGGCCTTTGCCACCCAAGCTGGATTCTCTCCTAGCAATAGATTTGAAGCCGGGTATGAAGGATCAAAGTGTCCGCACTATGATCGTTATGGTCACCCACCAGAGCGTTGTTTGAGATTATAGGGTATTCGCATTGGTGGATTAACTCACCTAAACCCAAAAACAAGTCTGGAGGACGTGGCAGAGATGTGAATGATAATGTTTGTCGTGGTCATGGATGCGGTCCTGGACGTGGACGTGGTGCTCCTAATGCGAATGTGGCTCACACGGAGGCTGAAGAGAGTAATGCCTCCGGTTAAGGGTGTTCATGGGTCGGGTTGGGTCGGTTTTCCTCTAAGAGATAACCAAACCAATTAATTAGGGTTTTCAATTACTTAAAACACAACCAAACAATTTAAGTCGGTTTTGCACTTGTTCGGTTTTTGTCGGTTATTTCGGGTTTTTCAGTTTTTCATCAATTTTTTTCCTCACTAAATTTGTAACATACACTTCCAAGGATCAAACACATATTCGAACGATTATATTCCACCATGACACATCCACACCAAGTATATTCTAGAAAAGAACAAACTATTTATGTAATCAAAAGTTATATATGTAGCTTCATCCAAAAATTGATTATACAAGCATTTCACCATTTCAATTATCTTAATCAAGCTTCTTATAATGATTTTTTTCGTGTTTGAAAAATTGAAAAGATATCATTTGCCGTGATATCTTATTGATATTGAATTAACCGACAATGGAAGACTACACGATAAGTTATTTTTAACATACAATAGATTATTTCAACTTGTCAAAATAAAGACTAGAATGCAAACTAAAATACAAAATACAAAAATTATATAAAAAGATGAGGAACTAAACTAGAATTCAAAAGAGCAATAAATAAATAAATAAAATATCATATGGTGTAAATTCATAAAAACACACATAATTGTATGCCTAATTATAATTTTTAAATACTATTTATATAGTCGGTTTAGTTCGGTTTTTTTGGTTATTTTTTATTTAAAACTAAAACCAAACCAAATTATATCGATTTTTTAAATTAAAAACCAAAACCAAACCAAACCTAAAGAATGTCGATTTTTTCTTTCGATTTGGGTCGGTTTTCAGTTTGGTGCGGTTTTTCGGTTTCACGTGAACACCCCTACCTCCGGTCAATCAAGTGTCCCCGGGTTCAACAGTGAGCAGTGGCAGATGTTGATTGGATTATTGAATCAAGAAAAATCGGACACCAGTAACCGAGTTAATGGTAAGATTATTCGGTCATCGTGGATAATTGACATGGGGGCATCAAATCATATGATCGGAAAGTCGACTAGTTTGGAAGGCCTAAAGAAAATTTCACTTTATCCGGTGGGTCTGCCCAATGGAAGTAGTTCTTTTGCTACAGGAAAGTGATCGGTTAAAATTGATGAGCATTTGACTCTCTGAGATGTGCTTTACGTACCTGGGATGATGTACAATTTGATTTCTGTTACTCATTTAAGTGATCAATTTAATTTTAATGTGCATTTCACTAATAACTTGTGTGCTATACAGGACTAGACCACGGGGACGTTGATTGGAGCGGGTGAGCGGAAGGACGGACTCTACTACTTTCGGATAGTACCTCGTGTTAAAGCTTTGAAAGCAGACGTGTTGGATTTGTGGCACCAAAGGTTAGGGCACCCCCGGTTCAAGTAACAAAATCTCTTCCAGTTCAAGACATTAGGATAGTAGAAGTAGTTTGAATGAAAAAGCATGTGATATATGCCATCATGCAAAGAAAACACGGAATGTTTTTCCTTTAAGTGACAATAAAGCTTCCGCAGTTTTTGATTTAATACATTGTGACTTATACAATTGAATCATCTTGTGGTGCTTCTTATTTTTTGACTATTATTGATGATTGTTCCTGGGTGGTATGGGTGTTTTTGTTAATTAACAAGAAAGAGGTGAACAAAATATTGAAAAATTTCTTTGCTATGGTAGAACGACAATTTAATAAAAGGGTCAAAGTTGTCCGGAGTGATAATGGAACCGAATTCACCAATATTAGAACTTATTTTGATGAACATGCCGTTATTTTTCAAACTTCTTGTGCTGGAACACCACAACGGAATGGGAGAGTTGAGCGAAAACATAGACATATTTTGAATGTTGCTCGAGCACTTAGGTTTCAAGCACATTCTCCAATTGAGTTTTGGGGTGAGTGTGTTTTGACGGTGTGCTATTTTATTAATCGAACCCCCTCATCAGTTTTACACGGAAAAATGCCATATGATTTCTTGTTTGGTGTAACACCGAACTACGAGTATTTGAAAGTGTTCGGATGTCTATGTTATGCTCACAAACACGGGCACTTGGGAGATAAGTTTGAAAGCAGGAGTCGTCGGTGTGTTTTTATTTGGATACCCATACGGGAAGAAAGCGTAGAAGTTATATGATTTGGACACCAAAGAATATTTTGTATCGAGGGATGTTACCTTCTATGAGACCAAGTTTCCTTTTGCACCTCGCACCGAAGGAATTGAGCATCCGAACCCGACGTTGATTCAGCCTATAAGAGTAGTTGAAGATGACGATGGTATTGAAGTGAGGGGGAAGGGTAGTGACACTGTTTTGATGCAGACACCGACCGAGGAGAGGAGGCAACCTAAGGACGTAATAAATGACACTCTGATTTTGACAACGGAGACTGATGTCACGGAAATAGAAAATCCGGTCGATGCTGTCATGTCCGATCATTCAAACGCTGAAGCTGTGGGAGAAGAGCTAGGTCGAGGAAAACGTATAAAGAAAGGATGTTCTCCTTCGTGATTTTGTCACCGAGTCTGTCCGAAAGGTTAGTCACCAGGTTTCAACCTATGTCTACACGTCCGATTTCTCACCCGTGACACAACGAGCCTCAGGTACGCCTTATCCTCTTACACACTATGTTAATTGTAATTGTTTTTCTTCGAGGCATGTGAGTTTTCTTGCAGCTATTATGGAGGGTCGTGAACCAACCTTTTTCTCTGAGGCCGTGAAGAATGAAAAATGGAGAAAGGCCATGCAACAGGAGTTGCAGGCATTGGAAGATAATAAAACATGGGTGGTTGGTTATTTGCCACCTGAAAAGAAAGCGCTCGGAAGTCGATGGGCTTATAAGATCAAATATAATTCTGATGGATAAGTGGAACGATATAAGGCCCGTTTGGTTATTTTTGGCAGTCATCAGGTCGAAGCCATTGATTATACGAAGACATTTGCTCCGGTCACTAAAATGGTGTCCGTGAGGCGGTTGCTGCAGCTAAGAATTTAGAATTGCATCAAATGGATGTTCATAAAGCATTTTTGCACCGTCATCTTCATGAAGAAGTCTATATGAAGCTTCCACCGGGGTATCAGAATAATGGCTACGGCAATGTGTATCGCCTCCGAAACTCGTTGTATGGTTTGAAACAGGCGCCGAGATGTTGGTTTGCGAAGTTATCGGCTGCTTTGAAGACTTATGGTTTTAAAAAATCCTATTCTGATTATTCCCTTTTTACTCTTCGTAAAGGGTTTATCACCTTAAGTGTGCTGGTATATGTGGATGATTTGATTATTGGAGGCAATGATTCGGACACTATTCGTCTTTTCAAGTTATATCTCTCCACTTGCTTTCATATGAAAGATTTGGGCATACTAAAATATTTTTTGGGAGTTGAAGTGGCTAGAGGACCTAAAGGTACTTTCTTATGACCACGAAAATATGCCTTGGATATAATTACTGAGGTTGGATTATTTGGATCTCGGCCGGTTGGAACTCTAATGGAGCAAAATCATTGTTTGGCTTTGGCGAGTGGCCAATATGTTGACGATCACGAACGCTATCGCCGTCTTGTTGGCCACTTGATTTATTTATGCTTTACCCGTCCGGATTTACCATATAGTGTTTCTGTGTTGTCTCAGTTTATGCAAGAACCACGAGTGGAGCACTAGGATGCAGCTCTCCAGGTTGTCCGTTATTTGAAGGGGTATCCGGGACAGGGTATTGTGATGAGTTCGAATTGTGATCTTCATTTGCATGGTTGGTATGATTTTTATTAGGCTGGCTGTCCTTTGACACACCAGTCTTTAACCGGCTGGAATGTTTCTCTCGGAGACTCACATATATCTTAGCGGATGAAGAAGCAAAATATTGTGTCCAGATCTTTAACTGAAGCAGAATACCGGTCGATGGCTATGATCGTTTGTGAATTGAATTGGCTGAAAGGAGTACTTTGGAGTCTTGGTATAAATAATTCGTCCCCTGTTCAGTAAATTGTGACGGAACCCGGTCTTCCACGAGCGGACCAAACATATTGAAATCGATTGTCATTTCGTCCGTGATGAAATCATTGGAGGGACAATACGCCCCGGACATGTGCCAACGAACACACAGCTGGCTGATATCTTTACAAAAGCACTAGGCCGAGCACAGTTTGATTATTTTTTGAGTAAGTTGTGTAGTTGGAAACCTTATGCTCCAACTTGAGAGGGGGGAGGTAATGAGGGTTATTTGGTATAAATTATGTAATTAGTAGACCAGGTGTGTAATATTGTATGGGCTTGACCCAATAATTTTTCTTGTAGGTTAAATTAGGTTTTAGGTTTCTTCTACTTGTATATAAACCCCTTTGAGTTCAATGAAAGAGGCAAGAAATTTTACCTCCACAAATCATATTTCTCTCTTAAATTTAGCAAACACTTTAACAATAACTATTTGTCCCAAATTAGCTGACACTTTCAGATTTCAAGACTAAAATTGTTAGTATTTTCCAACTATACCCTTAATAATTAAAATAATTCTCAACAAAATTTAATAGTCAAACATTAAATAGGGGTAACATAGTAAAATATACACTCTATTTAATGATATTCTTAATGGCCGTGAAAAAGCTGGAGGTGACAACTAATTTGGTACGGAGGGAGTAATTCGTATCTTTTTGTTTAATTATTTTTGGGTGTATGAGTGTGTAACATTTTAGACACAACAGATCAACTGATTCAAGAGGGAAATGTATACGTCAAATACTTTTAATTTGGGCGAAGAACTTCACAAAAAGAAATAATAATACTAATTAGTAGTAGTAATGTTTCACAGGATGCAAAGAAGGAACACAAGGCAGATGTGTGTCGTTTATGTGGAAAAGAAGGACACTATCGGAAAGATTGCCTGAAGCGTAAAGCTTGGTTCGAAAAGAAAGGTACTTATAGTGGTTTTGTATGTTTTGAATCAAATTTAGCAGAAGGTCCTAATAATACTTGGTGGCTTGATTCTGGTGCAACTACTCATGTATCCACTATGTTGCAGGGATTCAGTACGATTCAAACCACAAATCCAAAAGAAGATTTCTTGTTCATGGGAAACCGTATGAAGGTTCCAATTAAAGGCATAGGGACTTACTGTCTTATCTTGGAGAATGGACATCACCTTGATCTTTTACAGACCCTTTATGTTCCTTCAGTTTCTAGGAATTTGATTTCTTTTTCAAGACTTGATGTTTCTGGATTTAATTTTAAGTTTGGACATGGATTATATAAGAATACTATTCTTTATGGTCCTGTTGTTCTTTTTGATGGTTTATATAAATTGAAACTTGACAATAAGTTTTTTGAATCCCTATTTACTGTGCAACACAATGTTGGAATTAAACGTAGTTTATTGGATGAAAAATTTGCTTGCTTGTGGCGTAGACGTTTGGGTCATGTATCCAAAGAAAGGTTTGAAAGATTACTTAAGAATGAGATTCTTCCGAATCTGGATTTTACTGATCTTGACATATGTTTGGATTGCATTAAGGGAAAGCAAACTAAATATAGTAAGAAAGGTGCCACAAGAAGCACCCAGCTTCTTGAAATTATACACACTGACATTTAGACCCTTTGATGTTCCATCTTTTGGTGGAGAAAAATATTTTATCACCTTCATTGATGATTTTCCACGTTACGGATTTGTCTATTTGTTAAAGGAAAAATCTCAAGCTACTGACGCTCTTAAAGTGTACGTTAATGAGGATGAAAGACAATTAGACAAAAAGGTGAAAATCATTAGGTCTGATAGGAGTGGTGAATATTATGGAAAATATGATGAATCAGGACAATGTCCAGGTCCATTTGCAAAGTTCCTTAAGGAACATGGCATATGTGCACAGTATACTATGCCAGGCACACCTCAACAAAATGATGTTGCAGAAAGGCGTAATCGGACACTTCTTGAAATGGTTAGGAGTATGATGAGTAACTCCTCATTACCCAAATCCTTGTGGATGTATGCTCTTAAAACCGCTGCATATTTGTTAAACAGGATTCCTAGTAAGGCAGTTCTGAAGACCCCTTTTGAACTGTGGACTGGAAGGAAACCTAGTTTAAGGCTCCTGCATGTTTGGGGTTCCCAGCGGAAGCTAGAATTTATAATCCACATGAAAAGAAATTAGATTCTCGAACGATAAGTGGTTACTTTATAAGTTACCAGGAGAAATCTAGAGGGTATAGGTTTTATTGTCCTAACCATAGTTCTAGGATTTTTGAAGCTGGTAATGCGAGGTTCATTGAGAATGGTGAAGTTAGTGGGAGTGTTGAAAGTCAAAGTGTGGAATTAAATGAGGTTAGGAAAAATGTTCCATTGCCCTTAAATGTTCCTACTTCCACACCTTTGACAAATGTTATTCCTGTAGTCTAAGAACAATTAGACAACAATGAACAACATTTGGATGAAGCACTTCATGAAGAAGCTAACGAACCAGTACCTGACAATAATGAACCACAAGGATGATTATGTGGTTTATTTACAAGAGTCAGATTTTGACATTGGACTTGATAAAGATCCAGTTTCATTTTCACAAGCTATTGAAAGTAGTGAGTCTAAAAAATGGATTGATGCCATGAAAGAAGAGTTAAAATCCATGGAAAATAATAAAGTTTGGGATCTCTTCGAATTTTTAGAAGGTTCTAAAAGAATCGGGTGTAGATGGGTCTTTAAGACCAAACACGACTCAAAGGGCAATATCGAACGATATAAAGCCAGACTCGTTGCCAAGGGTTATACTCAACAATATGGGGTTGATTACAGTAAGACCTTTTCACCGGTCTCAACAAAAGACTCGTTAAAATTATTATGGCTTTGGTGGTTCATTATGATTTAGAGACACTAAATGGATGTGAAAACTGCCTTTCTTAATGGACACCTTGAAGAAGAAGTGTATATGGACCAACCCGAGGGTTTCAAAATTGAAGGAAAAAGTCAATATATGGACTCAAACAAGCCTCACGACAATGATATTTTAAGTTTAATGATACCATAAGATCTTTTGGGTTTATTGAAAATATTGTTGATCGATGTATATACCATAAGATCAGTGGGAGCAAGTATATATTCTTAGTCCTATATGTTGATGACATCCTACTTGCTGCTAATGATTTAGGCATATTGCGTAAGACTAAAGATTTTCTCTCTAAGAATTTTGAAATGAAAGATATGGGTGAGGCATCCTATGTGATAGGGATAGAAATATTCCGTGATAGATCACAAGGACTTTTGGGACTATCTGAGAAAGGCTATATCGATAAAATTTTAGAGAGATTTAATATGAGCAATTGTTCTGGAGGAATTTTTCCAATTCAGAAAGGGGACAAATTTAGTCTCGATCAATGTCCTAAAAATGATGTAGAACGAAAAGAAATGAAGTCAATTCCTTATTCCTCTATTGTTGGCAGTTTGATGTATGCTCAAACCTGCACAAGACCGAATATTAGTTTTGCGGTTGGGATGCTGGGCAGATATCAAAATAATCTAGGAATTAACCATTTGAGAGCTGCAAAGAAGGTTTTGAGGTATCTAAAAGGAACAAAGGATTACATGCCCACATATAGGAGATCAAATCATTTAGAAGTGATTGGATACTCGGATTCAGACTATGGTGGATGTGCTGACACTAGAAAGTCCACTTTTGGATATGTGTTCCTATTAGCTGAAAGAGCAATATCGTGGAAAAGTGCCAAACAGGAATTAACTGCTGGATCCGCCATGGCAGCAGAATTTGTGGCATATTTTGAAGCCACAAATCATGCAAAATGGCTGAGGAACTTTATTTCAGGACTTGGGGTTGTCGACACCATTAGCAAGCCACTGAAACTTTATTGTGACAATACCTCAACAATATTCTTTGCCAAGAATGACAGGTACTCTAAAGGTGCAAAATCTATAGACTTAAAGTACCTAGTCCTCAAGGAGGAGGTTCAGAAACAATTAGTGACAATTGAAAATATTAAAATTGATCTCATGATTGCAGATCCGCTAACGAAAGGTTTACAACCAAAAGCATTTAAAGAACATGTTGTTAGAATGGGTCTTGGTTGTATTTATGATTGATGTACTTATATTTTTTTGACACTATGAGCTCATTTATATGTTTATGACATACATTAATAAATTTCCTGTTTCTCGTAATGGTGTACACATTATTATTTTGAGATATAACAGGATAAGTCTCAGTGAGATATTATTGTGGACCATAATGAAATACTTTCTCGTAATGGTGTACACATTATTGTTTTGAGATATAACAGGATAAGTCTCAGTGAGACATTATTGTGGACCATAATGAAATACTTTATAGCTTATGAACCAGGTATGGTAAAGTGCTAGTGTTGTAGTACATGAAAGGAAATATGTAGAATATTTATGTGTAACCGCCATGACTCGCATTCAGCATTTTATCATATTGTGGTATGTATGATGGACATTAAGAAAAGATCTGTTCTATGCGCAACTGATGCTTATGTCATTGAATATTATTGTTATGTGGTTATTGGGCCAAGTGGGAGAATGTTAGAATTTTTATTATTATTATGTGTGGCCCAATAAAGTTAAGCCCATAACATTTAATATTTAATAATAAACAAATCTCGTCCGTTCACTAATTACTTGATGGGCGTACCAGATTAAAAGTAAGACCATATAAATAGGTCCTCCCTCCACCCAATAGGTTTTTTCTCTTCTTATCTCCGAGGTATTGGATACTTTTTGCCGTACAAACCAGTTATGCATAGCCCAAATTGGTGCTGGGATGTGGAGGTAGATTCAATGCCTCAAATTTTTGAGCAAATTAGCTGGGGTCCCTTTCACCCTTGATCATCTTTTGTACATCTTCTCTCCCACTCTTCACAAGGATGGAGTTGTTCAGCTGAATAAGCGAGGCTCGTATTCACTAGTCACGAAGAGTGAAGATCTTGAGGACCGTGGATGGAACAAGAGCTTCGTCCTCCTGCCTACTGACCTTCTGTCCTTGAAGCCAGATTTCCCCGAGTGGTGGAATCGAGCACGTGAGTGTTTTTTTCCTTGTTTATTCTTGCTTCGATTTTTCCTTTTTTGACTCTTTATTCCTGTCTTTTTTAGCTGAGGTGATCCCAATTATTGTCCGAAGAATTTGAATCAATGGGTCCAATCTATTATCGATGTCAAGCCTAGGCCAGATAGGTCGTGGATGATTTTGGCCGCTTTGGATAGGCAATCAATGGGCATGCAAACGGCATGGTAAGTCATTATTTCAACCATTTTTATATATGGCTTAGTTTTTCTGGGCTCTGTGTCTTGGCGTTTCATCGTCTCTTCGTTGTTGTAGGACTCCCCAAGAGGGCGATCACCGCGCCGAAGGAGAAAAGATGAAAGAAGGAGAGCAAAAATAAGAAGGAGGAAGTTCCCGAGGTAGGAGATGCTTTACGCGCCTTTCAAAATTTGATTGGGAACCTCTCGAAGGGAAAAGGGGAAAAAGATTAGGAGAAGGAAAGGACAACCCCCGAGAGGTCATCGGACCTCGGGGTTAAAACAGGTTGGGTATCTTTCCTTTTAATTTTACCTTTCATTTCTTTTTTCCGTCAATTATTTTCGTTCTTTTTCCTTTCAGTTTTGAAAAGGAGGGAGTCATCCTCGGGGAAAAATCCGGAAGCGAAATGAGTTGGATTAGAGCCTGTCCCTTTTCCTGAGCTTACCTTTATTGACGAGGCATAGAAAAATCAGTCAGTGGTTGTGGTTCCCTCTACCCATGAGCCTGAACTGGTTCAAGTTGCTGATAAAGACATGAGGGGAATTCAACTTCCGTCTACGGTGACAATGGAGGTGGATGACGCTTGACCATCTCGAATAGGAGACAAGACTCCTCGAGCTCCCTCCCAGCCTGCTCCTGATGCATCTACTTAAGGACAATTCCATAACATTGAGATCCCTTCCGAGCTTTGTCTCCTAGTTGGCGATATCCAAGACCCGATCAGCCTCTGTGGACTCTTGGACTCTAAGGAGCGCAATCGCCTTAAGGAGTCCCACATTTCTGATTTGATGCTGATGCTACTCAGCATGCCATTTATGTACGCTCCTTTTACTTTTTCCTCTTTAGCGTTGTATTTGCTTCCTTTCCTGACTCTTTGGATTTTTTCTTCGCAGTGCTACATCAATTCCATCAGTAGTTGAAGGCAAGATGGAGGCGAGAGCGAGCAGTTCTAGAGGCCCAAATGAGTACTCTTGAGAAAGAGCTATTGAGTGTGTGGCTCGGACCAAGCTAAAAATGCTGCCAATAAATCTGACCTCGAGAAGATCAAAGCCCTCGAGGCTAAATCTATTGTTGAGGAGAGGATGGCCCGTTTGAAAGAACTTTATGACGCCGAGCTGAAGAGGGTGAGAACCGAGGCTTAGTCAGCTATTAACGAAAGGGCCAAAAAATTTCATGTTGACTTGAAGCAAAAAGCTGCTTAAGATGAATGAAATGGCTAGGAAGAAAGAGAAGCTGGCCAAGGTGAAAGATTGGGTCGAAAGTGAGATTAAGCTTTTGAGAGATAAGGTTGATTCTTTCTCCTCGAGGCGGGGAATGAGGAAGACTCAGGCGAAAGTTGATAAGAACTGGGCCGTTATTCAAACTAGGCTGAAAACTCTGAAGGAGTGTCGCTGCGGGGTTGACCTTAATGCCGAGATCGCCAAGGTCGAAAGCGATGCTGTCGTGGCCCAAAAGCTGATGGAAAATCTCCCCTCGAGCAGCGAGAGCTCAGATGAGGGAGGTTGTGACTCCGAAGCGGAGGCTTAGAGTAGTGCCTTTGTTTCTTTTTTGTTTACGTTCAGTTAAGGCCTTCGTGCCACTTATTTTGTAAATAATTGGGCCTTTGAGCCCTTTTGTTAATGGAAATTCCCTCTGTGGAAGTATTGAATTTGCTTGCAAGACTTTTAGTATTTTTCATTGTTTCGAGCTAGCTTAGGACGTCGTCTCTCCCTCTAGCCGTAGGCTTAACTTATGATTGGCTATGCATTTCATTGATTGGATACGTCTGCATGCTTTTATTACAATAAATGCCTGGTTATAATAGGACTTAGACAGTGAAGATATAAGATCAGAATAACATGAATTTATTTGAGCAAGTCCCTAAGGGTGGTCCTTGGTGAGGTAATTGCTCGTTCTCCGGGGGCTTTGCCTGGTGATGTTCCCGGCTGCCGGGTTTTCGTTTTTCATTATTTTCTCTGCCCGATTGGGGTGACCGTACTCTTCCTTGCAATCGAATGACATTCTCGTGCTATTCATTGCTCTCCTCGGATGGCTCTTACTCTCCATGGAGTTGGAAACTTGATCACTTGATGTAGGGTTGATGGCGCAGCCTCCATTTCGTGGATCCAAGGCCTTCCAAGAATGACGTTCTAGGCCATCTCCTCGGCCATCACTTGGAAAGCGGTTTACTTGTTTACCCCTTCTGCAGTAGTCGTGAGGGTTATTTCCCCCATAGTCTTTTAACCATGGCCATATATTCCGTAATATGGTCGACTAGGTCTATCTTCCCGTTGTATTTCTTTAAAATTTGTAATTTGAAGTTTTTTGGGACGGGTGCTGGAGTAGCTTCAGGCTTGCAGACCCCTGGCACGTTTTCAAGCCATTCTTCCATGCTGGCCTCGAACTCCTTCTTCCACTTTTTGAAGTCGGACACGACGCTTCTTATTGACATTATGGGGACTGCAGTCCCCGAGACCCCAAACGCAATCCCATTTGGGAGACGTCCCATGTTGGTTCCGACGGGAGTAGCGTTGGGGCTTCCCCCACTAAACATCATGAAGGGAGTATCACCAAGGTTGGGATAGACTCTTCCATTCCCAGCATAAGCTTGCAAGGAGCTTCGAAACTGCTCATTAAAATTAGCCTGCGTGGCTGCTTGAGCGGCTGCCTATTATCACATTAGATGTAGCGAGTTCACCATGAACTGTTGGAAAGGGTCACCAGAATTTGTGTTGGCCTAAATCGGGATAGAACAACAAATCGAATATGTATTAGGTTTAACTGGTAATTTGCTTGTATCAAAGTGATGTTTGAGCTAGGATTAGATTCGAAATAAACAAAAGCTTAAAAAGTAAACGAGACAAAGAATAAGCTAAATAATAAGTGAGACAAAGCTTAAAAGGATATGTTGAATATTGAATTTCTCATGTTCTCTTTGTTACAAATGAATCCTATTTATAATCAGGGGAAAGAATAACGTTATGAACATAATAATTGTACCTTTATGGCCATTACACCATGTCCGATCATAGTCGACTCATGATCAGGTCTCGTTTGATGAGGCGTTGCTTCTGCTCGGGGATCACGCTGTTATGGTGGTTTCTCCGAGCTCGATGTTCTGAGCTCGGTTCTCCTCATTTCCTGAGAGGATTTCTTGAGGCGAAGGATCGTGCTACTTCTCCTCGCGGGTTTACCTTGAGGAGTGGGCTCGTGCCAGGTTGTGGGACCCTGCTCGAGACCTCGGTGATTTTTCATCCAATACATTGGGGTCATTACCTAATTTACTCCATCAAAAAAGGTGGATCTGTCGTTAAAAAGCTTAAACATTTACTAAATGGATTCAAATAGTATATTGTTAGTACTTATATAACTTGTACAACATTTTACTCCTACATCAATTTCAAGACCAAATAGAGTGTCCTAAAAGTTGATAGCAAAGAAAAGACAATTAATGAAAAAGAGACATGTCTTTCTACACTATCGGTGCGTATCGATTTAAATTTTATCCTGTTACTTAAGTATCTTATTTTTGGTTTACTAACCTATGTTCATTAGACAGTTTTAATATCTTTGATTTAGTAGCAATCTGATTGTGCAAAAACGTAACTTTTTATACGTTTGATATATAGAAACAAGTATGTCAAAATATACAAAAAGCATTTGAGAAAGAGGGGGCATCTGTGAAATGGAGCAAACATAATATTTTACTCCCTCTGTCCCAAATTAGTTGAGACTAATGAGGGTTGTTTGGTATAAATTACTAGGTATGTAATATTGTATGTGCTTGGCCCAATAGTTTTTTCTTGTAGGTTAAGTTAGGTTTTTAGGTTTCTTCTACTTGTATATAAACTCCTTTTAGTTCAATGAAAGAGGCAAGAAAGTTTACCTCCACAAATCAATATATTCTCTCTTAAATTTAGTATGGTATCAGAGCAATTGATCCATAGTGATTAATTGGTGTGACCCGTATTTAGTGAGTAAAGCATTCTTCAAGTTTAGACATGGCTGACGAAACGAGACAAGTAGTTACCGTTGCCGGAGATGGAGGTGGTAAGCAAAACACCATCTCCCCATACGATATTACATCTAACGACAGTCCAGGATTGATAATCACCCAGGTACAGTTAAAGGGTGAAAATTATGATGAATGGGCGAAATTTCAGTTTCGTTGATGGGACGATCCCGGAGCCCGATGATAAGTCCCCAGATCTTGATGACTGGTAGACCATTAATTCTTTGTTAGTGTCTTGGATCTGCAACTCTATTAAACCCACCCTTCGGACCACTATCTCTCATATGGAAGTGGCCCGTGATATGTGGGATAGTATTCGGGAGAGGTTCTCCGTGGGCAATGGTCCACGAGTCCAAGAGCTGAAGGTAGCACTCGCAGGATGCAAGAAAAAATGGACGACAATCCAGAACTACTTTGGAAAATTGTCATCTCAATGGGAGAACTCGAAAACTATGACACGTATCCGACGTGCTCGTTTGGAAAGTGCACGTGTGATCTCACGATTGCTTTGGAAAAGAAGAAAGAAGAAGACAAGGTGCATCTTTTCCTTATGGGATTAGATGAAGATGATTTTGGAACAGTGCATTCTAATTTGTTGGTACAAGATCCACTACCTTCATTGAGCAAGGTATATTAGAAAATGGTGCAAGATGAAAGAGTTAAAGGAGCTGCACGAGGACCAAAAGAAAAACGGTGGGTGGTGGCTTTTTCCACCCAAGTTGGATCTTCTCCTAGCAATAGATTTGAAGTCGGGTATGAAGGATTAAAGTGTCCGCACTATGATCGTTATGGTCACCCACTGGAGTGTTTTTTTTGAGATTATAGGGTATCCGCATTGGTGGATTAACTCACCTAAACCCGAAAACAAGTCTGGAGGACGTCGCAGAGGTGTGAATGATAATGTTGGTCGTGGTCATGGATGCGGTCCTAGACGTGGATGTGGTGCTCCTAGTGCGAACGTGGCTCACACGGACGCTGAAGAGAGTAATGCCTCCGGTCAATCAAGTGTCCCCGGGTTCAACAGTGAGCAGTGGCAGATGTTGATTGGATTGCTGAATCAAGCAAAATCGGGCACCAGTAACCGAGTTAATGGCAAGATTATTCGGTCACCGTGGATAATTGACGCAGGGGCAGCAAATTATATGACCGAAGAGTCGACTAGTTAGAAAGGCCTAAAGAAAATTTTACTTTGTCCGGTGGGTCTGTAAAACGACCTCGGTCAGTCATTTTGGGAGATAGGACTCCGATTTGTGTGTCAATAATTTTAAAATATTTGTAAGGTCTATTGGGACTTAGATGTAAAATTTGAGCTAAATCAGATCTTGTTTGGTAGGAATCGGAAAAGGGTTTTAGTTTTTATTGTCGATAAATATTAAAAAGAGATTTTCAAGCTCGGTTTTGGCGAATGAGCTCTGATTTGAAATTCGAAAGCGCTGTAAGGTTCGTATGGTTATTTGTGACTTTTGTGAACTTTTGAAAGTGAATTTCGAGTTTGTTCGGATAGTTTCCGCTTAAATGCCGAAAGTTAAATAATTTGATCTTTTTCCATTTGATTTGCATATTGAGTTTCGAAAGTCCGATTTGAGATCCACCTTAGCGAGTATGTTACATATATTTTGTGTAACTTACTTGAAAAAGTTGGGATCATTTAGAATTTCGTAGAGTTCCATTTTAATTTTCGTCGCGAAAAGAAAATATATATATAAAAAAAAGGAAAACATAAAAAACTCAAAAGTAAGGCGGTGGCTTCCAGCTACCCCTTAGCTTAAAATGTTCTGATTAAAACGAGAAAAGCATAGAACGAGAAAAATAACGAGAGAAAGAAAATAGAGAAAAGATAGGAAAAAGAGCTGGAGAAAAATAGTATTTTCACCCCCCAAAAAATTCAGGTAATGATCTTAATGCATTATTTGAGTTTATTACGAGTTTTTGAATATAACAGTAAAAATTGGGATATTAAACATCATTTTAATAAGTTTAATTAATAGTTTAAAGGGTCAATTGGACCCCGATAATGGAATTAATATATATTCGTACTCAGTAAGTTATGAGCAACATATAAATGTAATTTATTTAGGGATTGGTTATGTGACCTTAAACCCTGTATATAAGTCTGGCCTGCGTATTGCGTATGCGAATAGGGTATCAGTTTCCTAACCCGATTTCCCTAAGATATGAGGAATGAAGCCTTTAGCCTAATTTGATATATTTTTCTGCTTATTGAATAGAGTGGGATCGTTTGGCAATGAAACCAAAGGATAAAGCGGTTGTTGATTAGCAATGCTAATTTTTGGAAGAGGTAAGTGTTTATATCCATTTCTTTGGAGGCACCTGGCCTCGTGGATTTTCTACTACGTTTTCCTTATGTGTGTAGCTGCCGATATGTGTACTCATTACGCCTTAGCTTTGAATTTACATTGCATATTATATTTTATGTCGTGTTGTTGGTATTGCATTGAGGATCTGAGCATTGTACTCTGGCTGTGAGTTGATATATACTTCCCGGCAATCGATGAGAGTCCCGCGCCAGTGAAGGGTTATTATTGCATCATACCGTATTCGTATGTATTACGTTTTCTGGTTATGCATTGTATCATATTGAGGGTAGGAGGATTCCGCCCTCGGAGCAGGAGGATTCCGCTCCATTGCATCATATTGAGGGTAGGAGGATTCCACCCTCGGAGCAGGAGGATTCCGCTCCATTGCATCATATTGAGGGTAGGAGGATTCCGCTCCATTGCATCATATTGAGGGTAGAAGGATTCCGCTCCATTCATTTGGCACATGTGGCCCTTTGCATCATATTTCATTTCATTTCATTTCATCTCATTTCATTTCATTTCATCTCATTTCATCCCATTGTGTAGACTTGTAGTACATAACTACTGTTCTGCTTATCCGTGCATTGCTTATTTGTTGATATGTTTCTGGCTCGTATTCCTGGTTGAGTTTATGGTTTATTTCCGGTTATTATCTAGCTCTGTCTTTTTATAAATTAAATAAGAAGAATTTAGTTTATCTGCTTCTTCTCCCTGGTTAGCTATCCTATTCTTTGAGGTGGCTAGTCTGCCCTACTTATTGAGTCCTTTTGACTCACCCTTGTTTCTTATCTATCTATTTCGTTTCGGCAGGTTCGCTCCAGGATTGAGCTCGCCACGTTGTGAAGGAGCGAAGACGACTTCAGCTGTTAGGGTGAGCCAGCTTTTATTCCGGATGGCCACCAGTTTATTGGTTATTATTTCAGTTGTATTTTTCTCCCTTCAGGAGGTATCCGTCTTCTTTGGTACTCTTAGACGTCTACTCTGGATAGCCCTAAACCTAATATCTTGGGTAGTCAGCTGTAATTTCTTTTGTACAACTTGGAGGTATCAGTATGTCTGTGCTTTTTTTCTAAGTCTTGTTATTATTATAAATTAAATTATATTTATTTTCCTAATTTAATTGGTAAGGGTTCGCCGGACGGGTCTAGGGGAGGATGTCGGGTGCCCGCACGGCCTAGCCGGATTCCGGGTCGTGTCAGTCTGCCCAATGGAAGTAGTTCTTTTGCTACAGGAAAGGGATCGGTTAAAATTGATGAGTATTTGACTCTCTGAGATGTGCTTTACGTGCTCGGGATGACGTACAATTTGATTTCTTTTTCTCACTTAAGTGATCAATTTAATTTTAATGTGCAGTTCACCAATAACTTGTGTGCTATACAGGACTGGACCACGGGGACGTTGATTGGAGCGGGTGAGCGGAAGGACGGACTCTACTACTTTCGGACAGTACCTCGTGTTAAAGCTTTGAAAGCGGACGTGTTGGATTTGTGGCACCAAAGGTTAAGGCATCCCTCGGTTCAAGTAACAAAATCTCTTCCAGTTCAAGACACTAGGAATAGTAGAAGTAGTTTGAATGAAAAAGCATGTGAGATATGCCATCGTGCAAAGCAAACACAGACTGTTTTTCCTTTAAGTGACTATAAATCTTCTGCAGTTTTTTATTTAATACATTGTGACTTATGAGGGGTCCTTATAGAATTGAATCATCTTGTGGTGCTTCTTATTTTTTTACTATTGTTGATGATTGTTCCCGGGTGATATGGGTGTTTATATAAATTAACAAGAAAGAGGTGAACAAAACATTGAAATTTTTTTTTGCTATGGTAGAGCGGCAATTTAATAAAAGGGTCAAAGTTGTCCAGAGTGATAATGGAACCAAATTCACTAGTATGAGAACTTATTTTGATGAACATGGCATTATTTTTCAAACTTCTTGTGCTGAAACACCACAACGGAACGGAGAGTTGAGCGAAAACATATGAATGTTACTCGAGCACTTAGGTTTCAAGTGCATTCTCCAATTGACTTTTTGGGGTGTGTGTGTTTTGACGGTGTGCTATTTTATCAATCGAACCCCTCATCAGTTTTACACAGAAAAACGCCATATGATGTCTTGTTTGGTGTAACACCGAACTACGAGCATTTGAAAGTGTTGGAATGTCTATGTTATCCTCACAAATAGGGGGCGCTTGGGAGATAAGTTTGAATACCCATATGGGAAGAAAGCGTGGAAGTTATATGATTTGGACACCAAAGAATATTTTGTATCGAGGGATGTTACACTCTATGAGAAAGAGTTTCCTTTTGTACCTCGCACCGAAAGAATTGAGCATCTGAACCCGACGTTGGTTCATCCTATGAGAGTGGTTGAAGATGACGATAGTATTGAAGTGAGGGGAGGGGTAGTGACACTATTTTGACACAGACACCGACCGAGGAGTGGAGGCAGCCCGAGGATGTAATAAGTCACACTCCGATTTTGACTACAGATATTGATGTCACGGAAGTAGAAAATCCGGTCGCCGGTGTCGTGTCTGATCATTCAAACGCTGAAGCTATGGGAGAAGAATTGGGTTGAGCAAAACGTATTAAGAAAGAGAACGTTCTCCTTCGTGATTTTATCACCAAGTCTGTCTAAAAGGTTAGTCACCAGATTTCAACCTGTGTCTACACGTCCGATTTCTCACTCGTGACACAACGAGCCTCAGGTACGCATTATCCTCTTACACACTATGTTAATTGTAATCGTTTTTCTTCGAGGCATGTGAGTTTTCTTGCAGCTATTATGGAGGGTCGTGAACCAACCTTTTTCTCTGAGGCCATGAAGAATGAAAAATGGAGAAAGGCCATGCAACAGGAGTTGCAGGCATTGGAAGATAATAAAACATGGGTGGTTGGTTATTTGCCACCTGAAAAGAAAGCGCTCGGATGTCGATGGGCTTATAAGATCAAATATAATTCTGATGGATAAGTGGAACGATATAAGGTCCGTTTGGTTATTTTTGGCAATCATCAGGTCGAAGGCATTAATTATACGGAGACATTTGCTCCGGTCACTAAAATGGTGTCCGTGAGGACATTTCTTGCGGTTGCTGCAGCTAGAATTTGGAATTGCATCAAATAGATGTTCATGATGCATTTTTGCATCGTGATCTTCATGAAGAAGTCTATATGAAGCTGCCACCGGGGTATCAGACTAATGGTTACGGTAATGTGTGTCGCCTCCAAAAGTCGTTGTATGGTTTGAAACAGGCGCCGAGATGTTGGTTTGCGAAGTTATCGGCTGCTTTGAAGACATGGTTTTTAAACAATCCTATTATGATTATTCCCCTTTTTACTCTTCGTAAAGGGTCTATCACCTTAAGTGTGCTGGTGTACGTGGATCATTTGATTATTGGAGGCAATGATTCGGACGCTATTCGTCTTTTCAAGTTATATCTCTCCACTTGCTTTCATATGAAAGATTTGGGCATACTAAAATATTTTTTAGGAGTTGAAGTGGCTAGAGGACCTAAAGGTACTTTCTGATGACAAAGAAAATATGCCTTGGATATAATTACTGAGGTTGGATTATTGGGAGCTCGGCCGGTTGGAACTCCTATGGAGCAAAATGATTGTTTGGCTTTGGCGAGTGGCCGATATATTGACGATCCCGAACGCTATCTTCGTCTTGTTAGCCACTTGATTTATTTATGCTTTACCCATCCGGATTTATCATATAGTGTTCATGTGTTGTCTCAGTTTATGCAAGAATCACGAGTCGAGCACTGGGATACAGCTCTCCAAGTTGTCTGTTATTTGAAGGGGTATCCGGGACAGGGTATTGTGATGAGTTCGAATTGTGATCTTCAATTGCATGGTTGGTGTGATTTTGATTAGGCTGGATGTCCTTTGACACACCAGTCTTTAACCAGCTGGTATGTTTCTCTCGGAGACTCACCTATATCGTAGCAGATGAAGGAGCAAAATATTGTGTCCAGATCTTCGGCTGAAGAAGAATACCGGTCGATGGCTATGACCGTTTGTGAATTGAAGTGGCTGAAAGGAGTGCTTTGGAGTCTTGGTATAAATCATTCGTCTCCTGTTTAGCTAACTTGTGATAGTAAGGCAGCATTGCATATTGCACGGAACCCGGTCTTCCACGAGCGGACCAAACATATTGAAATCGATTGTCATTTCGTCCGTGATGAAATCATTGGAGGGATTATACGCCCCGGACATGTGCCAACGAACACACAGCTGGCTGATATCTTTACAAAAGCATTACGCCGAGCATAGTTTGATTATTTTTTGAGCAAGTTGTGTAGTCGGAACCCTCATGCTCCAACTTGAGGGGGGAGGTAATGAGGGTTATTTGGTATAAACTATATAATTAGTAGACCACGTTTGTAATATTGTATGGGCTTGACCCAATAATTTTTCTTGTATGTTAAATTAGGTTTTTAGGTTTCTTCTACTTGTATATAAACCCCTTTGAATTCAATGAAAGAGGCAAGAAAGTTTACCTCCACAAATCATATTTCTCTCTTAAATTTAGCAAACACTTTAACAATAACCATTTGTCCCAAATTAGCTGGCACTTTAGGTTTTCAAGACTAAAATTGTTAGTCTTTTCCAACTATACCCTTAATAATTAAAAAAATTCTCAACAAAATTTAATAGTCAAACATTAAATAGGGGTAACATAATAAAATATGCACTCTATTTAATAATTTTTTTTAATGGGCGTAAAAAAGTTGAAGGTGACAACTAATTTGGTACGGAGGGAGTAATTCGTATCTTTTTGTTTAATTATTTTTGGGTGTATGAGTGTGTAACATTTTGGACACAACCGATCAACTGATTCAAGAGGGAAATGTATACGTCAAATACTTTTAATTTAGTCGAAGAAATTCACAAAAAGAAATAATAATACTAATTAGTAGTACTAATAATAATATTGATCTATAATTAAGTAGTTTATAGATTTATGAATTAGTACTCCCATCTGTCAAAGATTTCTTTTGATCTTTTTGTATTATCATATGCCTTTTGTTCGTTGTTTAGATATCAAATAATAATTTAATCACTTCTTAATCTTGCATTCATTCCCTAGGAATGTTCAAGTACAATCCATTTTCATAATTCACTATACATGGCATAACGGTGGGCAGTCAACTCCTTGTTCCTCTCCTTTGACCAAATAGCTGTCTGCTTTCTTTCTTGTCTTTCTCTCCTTTCTTATCTTTTCATTTTTATTAATTTGGTAAGTTTTGATCCACATAAACATATATAGCTAGGTTAGTGAAATGAGGTTAAATTATGGTCGAGAATTTCATGATCGATAATATTTACATGCACTTATTGCCTGATAGAGTGATAGTGTAATGATTTTCTTATATTAGTAATAGTGTATTTTGAATTTTGATATGTTATAAATAGGATTTGCTTCCCCGGCCATTCTTTAAAGATTACCAATTAATGTCCGTACATAAAATTACCTGCATTGCCTTTTAAAAGTTTTGCCCATGAAGAAATTCATTGTAAAGAGTTGGTTTATGAACCAAACGTCCTTTTTAAACTGTATGGTTGTATATATATGTGCAGATAAAGCCAGCGAACGACTATTTTCATCTTTCTGTGCGATGCCTTCTGAGAATGACATACTAGAAAGAAGAAAAAGAACCGTAGACATTACCAAAGTTATTTCAGTGAAGCATCTCTCTTCAAAAGTAGTACTACTAATAGTATATACTTGACTTTTTTATGCAAGTTATTAAAATATCCACACAGGGAAGGGAAGATGAACAGGAATATTCAAAATGACAAGAAACAGAACATGCATGCAAAGGTATAATTCTTAAAGATCAATCATGGTGATTTGGTTATAGCTAGTTATCATTAAGCATAAAGTAATCTCCATGACATTAGAAGGGATAATATAATATGGACTTAAATTAATTCTTAAAGATCAATCATGGTGATTTGGTATAGCTAGCTTAACTAATTCACGCATGTTCTGACGTTATATGAAATCATACGATGATTAAAGCGTATAATAAGCTTATGCTTAAATGTATGTGGATACAGACAAACCATCAAATCTTCGTGTGGCCTATAGGTCATGGGTTCAAGTCTTGGAAACAGCCACTGATCCTTTTGTCTGATTAGGCTTCGTACATTACACTCTTGGAGTGGGACCGCGGCATACATCACACTCTTGGAGTGGAACCATGGTATACTTTGTGCACCGGATTGTTCTTAATTATTTGTTTTATTTAAAACGGCGAGAAATGAAAAATGACATGCTTCATGGGTAGAGATTGTGCATTAAGAGAGGTTGTCACAACTTTAATTCATAGTTAAGTCTGACCAACTATTAATAGTTAAGATGATTAACAATAAAATGAAATCATTTTTGCAATTTAACCACATCATAGAGGAGATTCTCGAACTTGTTCATCAAGGTAACTTGTTGTTTCAACACATCTTCATCAGGGGAGAAAATTTCATTCTTTGCCGACCATCTAGCTAATTTAGGTGAAAGATTGAAGGAGTATGTCTTCTTTGAGGATGCTAGTTCATTATTAGATTTTGCTAAGTTAGCTTTAGTATCTAATCTGGAGGGGTATGCTTTACTTCAGATCAATACAGCTCGATCACCGCACTGAGGAAGAATCATACTGTTATTAATGTTGTCAATGTTTAATAGAGCAGAATTTTTATGGATATTCATTATTGTCCATATATTGCAGTTTTTTGTGACTGCACTCAAATGTAGAGGAAGAGTCCTCCCAGGATAGACAAGGCTCTTCTGTTCAAATGAACATAAGAATGTGCTTTGCCATTCTTCATCTTATTTTGGAGGCTATGGTCTATATGTCCTCTTCCATGTAATAATTTTAATTGATAACCCACAAGTTAGGGTCAGTGCCTAAACCTTACCACCACTATAGTGGCCTTTGACCAAAAATATATATATATATTCCTTGACTTTGCATTGTTAATAAGGAATAAATTAAAATAATGCAATTTTAGCAGTTGTTGTATAAACGTGCAGGTGGATGATATAAAATGTTTTCTTTGGAAGAAAATATAAGCTATATGATTTGATATCGAAAGCTACTTTTTGGTATCATTATTGAACATTATATCACAAGCTTATAAATTAGAACAACTGTTTAGCTGTATCAATAAACAATATGAATTTCCAACTCTTTATTGTTGCAAAATAGATTTGAATTAATATATCTTCAATTCAAAAGAATCCAATCGTTTACTAATAACAACATTTCCAGAAACAAAGAAAACAAATGCTTCCGCTTACGAGTTACTATAATACAAATTACAGTGAACATATCAAAACAAATTGTCCTTGCATACTCTTGGTATACGAACAAAAAATGTGATTACTAGATCCTCACCCAAATTCCTTCACTTGGGATGTCCTGATGAACCACAAATAGAAGATAATAACCAGGTGGTGCTAATATACCTGATCTTGGAAATACAGAAGTGACTTCATAGGAAAATTGTCCAACTTGTCTGACAATTCCACTTGGAAGTACAAGCATTCTTTGATTCATAGTAAATGAATGTGTATTAAATCCAGGTGCAACCATTGTCACTTTGATCATATCTCTGTTTAGTAATCCTGAAACACTAAACTGAATGTTAACACGTTGCCCGTACGTGTATTTATCATGAGAAGCAGGAGAAATAATCATAGGTCGCAAATTAGCAGATTCTGAATCCAAATACGATGGTGAGAAGGCCTCCAAGCTTAATTCTGTTGGAAAAAGAACTCTAGTGAAGTTGTAAAGCTCATTTGGGTTACTACCACCAACAAGAACCCGACCATCTCGAAGTAACACCGCTGTTGAGTGGTACATTCTGGGTATAGTATTTGGATTTTGTACCTCAAATCGAGAACCTGAAGGGTTCTCTGGTTGGTAAATCACCGGACTCAAAACCGGGTTCCTACCGATTTCCCATCCAGCAGTGCCCGCAGCTGCTCCATTGATGATCAAAACGTTTCCATTTGGTAGAATCACCATGTCACCCATTGTCCTAGCAAGTGGCATGGTCTCCATAGTCCATTGTGGATTTGGGTCGGTAATAGTAATCCGCCCGCACGTGTTTAATGCACCCACAAAGTTGCCTTTTCCCGCACTGAGGTATGAGCCTCTCGGTGCTCCGCCACACACCAAAACCTCAGCTTGAACTGTTAGAGACCGTAAGTTCTTCAATGGAAGAAGAACTGCAGACCCTGTACTAGGATAATTTCTTGGGTCACCGCCAGGAATTTGAGGGTACGTTTTCACCACCGTATTGGTTGTGTAATCAAACAAGATCGCTCGATCATTGGCGAAAATGAATAGATTTCCATCCACATTGAGGAAAACAAACGGGTATAAATTATTCTCCTCTTTAGGATCATTAGTTTGTTGAAGGAACGGTAGGGCAAATACATTGTTGGCTGAAGTTGTCTTGGGATAAAACTCATAGTTAAATGAGTCACGACCACCAATGATAATTTGCCTGCCATCAGAAAGAATATGATTTGTGGAATACCATCGACTTTGAATTAGGCCACTTCCCATTTCTTGCCAATCACAAGTGTCGCATGGTTTGAAAACACGAACAACGTGTTTTCCATCATTGAATCCACCCGTTTGAATCAAAGAACCATCGGATGTGGTAGAGCCAGAGGAGCACCACACATCGGTCTGGACCATGAGAGGACGTACAATGTTTGTGGACACATCGTATTCGATAGAGTGGGCAGTGCAATCGACTTTTAAAGCGAGGTCATTAGGGTTGTTGCGGCATTTTCCATCAGGCAATGAGATGTTGGATGCGCCAAAGTCTGTACGATCATACATGATTACTTTGTCGTTGTTGAGAAGTTGCATGTGCATGGCTGAAATGCCAATGTTGGACTTTAGTAGCTCCCATTTGCCTCCGGCAGCGTAAGCCAAGTTCATGTGATATTGTATTAGCAGAAGCAGAACCAGCTGCCAAAGAATGACCGTTGTTCTATTCATGACCATGATAATCAGCTAGCTGTGTTGAGTTTTAAGGAGAGGGCTGAAAGTATGTCGAGATATTTCTGAGGTTATGTGTGTAAGGGCTGTATGTTGTGTATGGTTAAGCCAATGGGATGTCCTTTATATACTGTTGAGGGATGGTATCTTTGTACGTAGGAAATTAAATAGTACCATGAAGCACGTCACAGTTTGAAGAAATAAATCAGTAGTTCAATTCCGTTAGGAGACAGTTTGTCGGGAGACCAAATAATATTGGTAGGAAAAGATTCCTTAATGCGAAAATAGAGCATTAGGAAGTATTTGAAGGAAAATTTTGTCAACGCCATACATCTCCAAAGGAGAAAAAAAGAAGTCAACTCATGCTATTGCACCAACTAGCTACTGAATCTTATGAAAGTATATTCCATCTAAAATGAATTTGAATTTTTAGAACTTTTACAACTTGTTAAAACATACTACTCCTACTCCGTTAGCCATTTCAGAACAAAACAAAACACAAACATAAACTGTCATAAAAGTTGATACTAAGGAAATAGTGGCAAAAAAGAACAACCATATAATTTTACAGTGCGTGTATATATATACTCCCTCTGTCCCAATTTATGTGGCACCATTTTCTCTTTTGTTTGTCCCAAAATAAGTGGCACATTTCCTTATTTGACAACTATTTAATGCATCATCTCTATTTTACCCTTGTTGGGTCCTACATACTTTTAAACCTACCAACAACTTTTTTATTACTCAAATCTTCTCTCTCTTACTTTTTCAAGGGTAAAGTTGATACTTAACAAGGTCAACCTCTATTTTCTTAAACTCTGTGCCCGGTCAAATGGTGCCACATAAATTG
The DNA here is from genome assembly GCA_037355625.1 of Petunia x hybrida. Taxonomy (NCBI): domain Eukaryota; kingdom Viridiplantae; phylum Streptophyta; class Magnoliopsida; order Solanales; family Solanaceae; genus Petunia; species Petunia x hybrida. The sequence goes on from JBBBVM010000045.1 coordinate 2,059,931, forward strand.
GGACGGATGGAGTATATATATATACACACACTATATATAGTACTCCTAGTTTATTCCGTTACTCACCTTTATTTGGTTTTGAAGCAATCTGATAGTGTGAAATATAACTTTATACTATTAATGTGTAAAATTCAAATCAAAACCAGATAAAGCATATGAGGAAATTTTATGAAAGATGATTGAGAAAACATTGGATTTAATTCGGACCTCGTATTATGTCTTTTGTTTAATTCTTGAATGTATGAGTCGTGGGCGTAAAATTTTGGGCACGATAGGTCAACTGATGATTGCGGGGAATGTATACTTCAAGTACTTTTAACTTGGTCAGATGTTATCCCAAAAGAAAAGATAATAGTACAAGTAATAATTTAGAGTTATCTAGAATAATTAATTAAGCAGTTTAAAGATTAATTAGTTAGTACCCACTGTCAATGATCTCTCTTGCAATCTTTTTGCAGCTTGTGATAAGCATTTGTTCGTTGTTTGGTTATCAACTACAAGCTTATTTTAACTTCTTAATTTGCATTCATTCCCTTTGAATGTTTAAATACCCAATCTGTTGAAGTATGGTTTTGAAGATGACAAAGGACCTGGTTCTAAGTGGATTAGGAAAAGGTTCACCATTGAAGAAGAAGACCTAGCTGTTCAAGGTGATATTCGAGTTTGAGTCAAAGAAGGAAAAATGGAACAACTGGAGTTGAAGTCTCAATCCAAGAATAAGAAGGAAAACTTTTAAGGCGGTGCCGGAAGGAGAAGCTGTTTCCTATGCGAAGAAAGACTGAAGACTCAGGCAAAACAACTTAGGTTTCGTATAATACAATATATGGGTAAACCTTATTAGAAACTGATTCCAAACGGAAAAAGGAGTTCCAAGTTAATTATGAAAAAGGCTTTTCATGGACTCTATAAATACAAGTTGTTTTGACCTAATTAGTTTACGCACTCAAGAAATCCCAACAAAGCAAATAGAGAGCGCATTGATCGTGAGAGTTTTTGTGTGCAAGAGCAGAAGCAAGGCTGCAAAATCTGGAGGAGTTCGAGTTTCATAAGGTCTAGTCTGTTGTCTTAGATTTCTGTTATAAGCTATAAAGTTGTAATCATTCTTCTTAATAGAAGCATTATTTTGTGACTACGTTTTAGTGAGGTAGTTCAACCTTACAAGTCATAGTGAGGCTTGGAAGGTTCTAGGTATTGGTCATAGTGAGGCTAATTCCTTGATTGCATTGCGTTGTAATCTAAAACTTGCTCAGTTTTCTTGAGTGGAAAATTTTAAATCCCAAGAGTGTTGGGTCGTGGTTTTTGATCCTTTGAGCAAGGATTTTTCCAGATAAAATTCTCTATGTTCTTTACGTTTCCGCATTGTGTTAAGTTTTAGAGATAGGTAAAACTTGCAAGGAACGTGGTTTTTTGTGAGTTAGGCGTATAAAGTAAAAGCAAGTTTTAAATTATTGAAAATCGGGTAAGGACACTATTCACCCCCTTCCCTTAATGTCTTAAGAATGTGCAGGTGCAACACAATCTTTACAATCATAAGACTAGGATACATGGTATTTTCATAGATAATGCTGATCATGGTGTTTAGTCATGGCTGCTCAGTGCACGATTACGTAGCTGTATATTTTGCCTCATTCCATCACAAGCACGAATATACGTAAGAATGTATATAAGTAATATTCAATGGGTTTAAAAAGAAAATTTTAAGAATAAACAGCTAGTCAACTCCTCCTTTCTCCTTGGACCAAATGGCTGTTATAAAGTCAACTATGATTATTATTATTATAATTACTCGTGTTAATTACTGAATGACATTCACGGTATAATTTTCTGTTTGGGCTGCTCTTTTGAAGTACAAAAAAATAATTGAATAGTCAAAATCTTGTCCATGAAGATACAAAATTAATTTAATATGTAGAAATGCCAGAAAATGTCTATTCTCATCTTTCAGTGCGATGCCTTAGATCTGAGGATGACATACCTGGAAAGAAGAAAAAACCATATACTGTTGCTAAAGTTATCTCAGTGTAAAGCAAATCACTTTATCTGAGTAAATTCATGTACTAATATTCTAGACTTTCATGCTATGTTAAGATTAAAGATATCCACAAAGAAATTGAATATATATATATATATATATATCCGCAGTATGACAAGAAACAAAATGTGCATGCATGCATACAGTAGTAGAGCGCAAGCGGATCTGCTAGAGTGTAAGAAGTAGCTTTGGTACAAACTTTATATTATGTTAAAAAAATTATTATATATGTACTGATTTATTAATTTAAAATCATGTAATTAACTTGAAAATATTAGAATCCTGAATTTAAGATTTAAATCTTAGATCCGCCTATATAAAAGTAGTTGATACTAACATGTTAATACGGTAATATTCATGATATTAAGGATAATTGTGCACTTAAATACTTCGTTAGAATATATAATCAAATGGTGATTTAGTATAGCTTAGCTTAAATAAAGCATGCATCATGTAATTCAGACAATAAAAAACCATATAATATGGTTAATTAATAATTGGCTTAGCCTGAAATGAACTTGGATATGGCCAAAACATCATTTTCTTTTATTAAGATGGCTCTTTATAATTCTCAGTAATTCCTTAATGGTTCCTGAATAGTTTCATTATATCCTTATTCTTTTCTGGTTGTTGATAGAGGTAAACATAATTTATACGTATTTTTTAGGAGTATCAATTAGCTAGTACCAGGAATGTTACTATTGTACCATAAGCTAGGAGCAAACCGAAAACACTTAGCATTATTTAAACTAAGGTCAAATCAGTTGCATGCTTGAGATCAGAGAAATCAACTAATCAAAAATGTGAACCAGAACTGTACTTAGACAGTTGAATGGTAGTTGATATACCTGCTATAAACTAAAAAGCTAGGAATACAATGTTTTGAAATAATTGTGAAATTATTCTCTATTACGTGCAGCCAATTAGCAGCATTTTATATGTTATATTGATAGGTAATCTTCAAGTCCAAGCTTCATTCTAGCTAATGGAATGTACAACAAATAGATTAAACAAAAAGAATGTATTTGCTGTCCGAAATAAAAGGTATTTATACATTCCATGGGAATCAAATCCATATTAAGAATCAAAGCAGAATATCGAAACAACTAACGAAAGGGTAATTATTGGCAAGAGATCATCTTTGACATATCTTATGGACTTACTTTTTCTATTTCTATAATTGTTTTGTAAAGAGGATACTATTCTACCAGGTTAAATTAAAAGTACTTGAAAGTAAAAAATCAAAGTATATATTCCTAATAGCATGCATCAATTGAACTGTCATGTTCAAAAGAACGGTAAATACTTATCCGCACCCGGTGTTTACACCAAACCATGCAAATTAACTATGGTAGTTAAATTTCAAAGTATAAATTCATATCACTTAACTATGATTAAGCAATAGATGGATGTTTGTAATACACGTGACTTGCCTTTATTGGCTTGGTGTAAACACCGGGTGCGGGTAAGTTTTTACCCAAAAGAACCCAAAAATTATTAAATTCCGAGAATCACTCTTTTTGCTCCATCTTTCACACACGTGCACCTTTATTTTTCTCCCACTTTAATGTATTCCACACCTACCGTTCGCTTTATTCTATTGGAGTTGTAAAATAAATTTATAATATAGTGTATCTTATACGGCTTTGTAATATTTGTAGTTCTTTTTTTTTTTTTTTTCCTTTTCTTTTTATTACCCAGCTGCAGGTTGATACCGCTATGGTCAACTAAATTCGCGCTGGAAAATTTCATTTGAAGAATAAAAAGTTTCTTATAAAAGGTGAATTCATTTTAAGATCTCGAACACAAAACTTTTAATTAAAAATAAATACGAGGCTTTTAATTAAAAATGAATGTGTGCTTTACCGTTTCACAACAACATATTGGTGATTAATATTAGCAATTCAAATGCATGGTACTAACCAGAATAAGAGACCATATAAACAATTAGTATGATTATAGGAGATAACAATATACAATATTCGTCCTTAGCTCAGCTAAAAGATAAAAGTGATGTTCTATAACCCGTACGCTTCGATATTTGTCTTAGAGTAGGTTGACTTGTCATATCTATATGAACTAAGATAAGTTTGGTTGATCTATCGATAGAGCGTATTCTCCGAATGTCCTATATGTATGCTCATTACCTCGTTGTCGAACAAGCAGTTTTCCTCATCTTTCTCTTTTAAAAAAGCCTATTTTCATCCATGATTTGTATCGCTATCAGGCATGTTCCGTTCACTCTTCTCTTTTCAGTTATTATTGTATGTGTATAGTCTAAGTCGACCCTTCGATTGGACTTTCTCAAATAGTTGGCTTTAGTTACAATAGTTGGAAGTTATTGATGAAAAATTATGCACCCATAACAGACAATAGAATTGCCACGATGTAATACGGGAGTAAATACCGACTTATATGTATTCGACATTTATGTACCTAATAAAGTAATTTAACTTTATCATTTACTAGAAATTAAAGTGAGAAATACATATAGTTACTTAACCATCATTAATATTAGGATGTCTATTGTATAGCATTCTCCACAACATTTTCTTCGCTGTTTTGCGAATAGTGAGGAGACGGGAGAAGGAGAAAGGAGAGTTATCGTATTGGTTTATCTAACAATTTAGACAGTATATTTACATTCTAATTCGGATAATCCACTCAAGTTTACCATATAGACACTGTTAGATTTTTTACTAATTAAGACAATACATGTAATGATAGAAGTATAAATATTAAACAAATCTCAACAGAGTGCCATATAAATCTATCAGAATGATAACGAACATTTAGAAGGATGACTATTGTTATTCCCATGATACACCACTATTACACAAGAGGGGGTGATTTGTGTAATACCCGATTTTTATTACTTAATTACTTTAAGAACCAGTTCCACATATGTGTTTTTTTATTATGTTAAGTGCGGAAAAAATAAAGAACAAGTAAATGAACACTGGATTTTAGCATGGAAAAACTCGGACAACTTGGAATAAAAAACCACTACCTACTCTCTCAGGTAGGATTTCAACTTCACTATTGTTATACTCTAAGCACCTCCTATAGACACTAGAAGGGGGGTTTGAAATAGTGTCCTCCGATTTTCGTCGAAGAACCTGATTCTTAATGTCTAGAACCTTGTTCTTGACAGAACTGCTTTCACGACAAAACACTGCAATACACACAAACTGCAAAATTAAAGAATACGAGATTTTTACGTGGAAAACTCCTTCCTCAAGGGAGAAAAACCACGACCCACACTCTGGAATTTTAGAATCAATCCACTAACGCAAAGAGCAAGTTTTAGATTACAAAACTCTGTAACCAAGGGGGTACACTCTAGGCCCTAATCACTCAACAAAGCTAAACTATAGCTTTTACAAAGTAATCACTCAAGATTCATCTATTACAATTGCTTCTAAACTAACCATGTAGATAAAAAAGTTTTAGCACAAAACAACGACAACTCTAATAAAGAACCTAGACAGAATATCTAAGTTAAACTCTTTTTTCTTCAATAGTTGCCCTCAGCAGTTAAGTCACTTTGAAAGTTATTGGATCGCCTTGTGATTGCTCTCAACTCTCGTGGTGAATAACTGGTTACGGCTGCCTCAATTACTAGCTTTTATAAGGGCCTCGTAACCCTAGTAGTATTCCACTAGGAAACCTTGCAGATATGGCAAGTCAAGATTTCCTGCAAACCTTTCCTTGTTTAGCTCCAACTCTTATTCATACTTCAAAGACACAACCATGGCACAACTTTTTTTAGCTGACTAGGATGCGCAATAGTTCACGCATCACTACTCTTAGTTCTGCATGTACTTGCATTCTATAATCTTTTCGATCAGTCGTGCTCTTCTCCGTAAGGACCAAGTTCTCCTCCAGAACTACTAGGTCATTCGTTTGTCATACTTCAAAATATTCAACTTAACAAATTCTCCCTTTTTTATGATGACAAAATAAATGTTGCCAAGGAACCTGTACAGACAAAAAACACCAAAGACACAGAAGCAAAAATACATTTCAAAATTTTTAAACAGATGAGTTAGGTCACAAACACCCCAATATTCCTTCTTCCCCCTTTTGGCATCATTGAGAAGATTCAAATCCTACAAGAACAAGTTAGTACAGTCCAGTCTAGAACACAAGGAAGTCAAGTCAACCAAATACACATGAATAAAACTAAGAGCCCAACCAGAACCAGATATATTATAAAAGGACCCAAATTCAAACAAAAGAAATTTAAAACCAATCATCCAGTGCGTGGCAAACACACAGCCCAATAAGTACAGAACTAAAAATCAATTGTCTTAAAAACATGCATCAGAGGAAGACAGGAAGGAAGGGAAGGCAAAGGGTTTGGAAAAAGACACAGAAGGAAATGGGCAGGACTCAGTTCTTTAGGTTGAAGTGCTTGACAAGTGCCTCAATATTCTTTGAATTTTTGTCCCTTTCTACTACCAACTCGGCCTCATGTTTGTGGCACTCAATCTTCAAGCGATCAATTCTTGATCCTTCACCTGTAACTGCCTCTTCAGTTCAGCATTTTCTTCAACTACTTCCAAAACATGATGCTCCAGTTCCTTCATAGCTGCAATGGCTTCATCAGGTCCAAAATCTTTACTTTGCTCAGGCTGCTCTTACTTAACTGGCATTGGCCTCTTGGATGTCTTCTTCTCCTTGAAGAAATCACAGTTCTTCGGCAAGTTTTGACCAAACATCTGATGCAAAGTTGGCTTCTTTCCATCTTCCAAGGGCACCCCAAAATGCTCAAAGACCTGCTACAGGATGTAGGGATGCACTAAAGAATGTGGCTTTTTGTCAGTGTCTGCAATCCTTTTGATATGTCTAATAATGAGACCAGGCAGATTTATCTTTGTTCCCCTATCCAGCAAGTCCATATATGTTAAGTCAAGAGCACAAGCTTCATTATTTATTTCCCCTCTATGTAGCAGGAGTCTATGGAAAAACTCAAAGAGCAACTGATGTGTGGGTTTTATTTCCTACTTCTCAACTTCTCTTTCTTTTCTGAGTCTAGTCTTGCCTGAGAATTTCTTCACTACACTCAGAGGAGTAACACCATCAGTTCTCTTAGGCCACTTCAACTTAATGTACCCGCAATAACCTTCAGCAGGAACATCAAGAATGACTCCTAGATCCTTCCTTTCAAACTCTAGCTCTACTCATTTCACTACAAAGAACACCCTTCTTACAGCTACTCTGTAAGTTATGCAGAACTCTCTGATCTCTTCAGCATATAAGCATTTGTTCTCATTTGCAAAGAGCTTTACCCAACCTTGATTTTCTACTTTCCTCACTAAGGGCCTCATGTAATACTCTTTCAAGTCACTTAATATGCTCCCAGCCAGTACTTGGTGCCTAGCAAAGAAGGCTACCCTGCCAACTTCTTCTTCATCCTCTTTCTTTTTCTTCTTGGCTTCCACTTCACTATCAGTGTCAGAATCACTTGGGTGAACATAGTCCCCATCCTCATCACTCTCCACCTTCTCCTCAACAACATTTTTCTCCTGCTCCTCTTCTACCACCTTTTTGCCTTGATTCTTATCAAACTTTGCAAGTTTTTCTACCTGCTGTCTCAGAGCATACCTAGTAGCTACTCTCCTAGGTACTGCATGCACAGCAGATTCATCACCACCTTTATTTTCACCCTGAGAGTCTTCATCACTCTCATCTACCAGCCTACTCTTTGGGATACATCTCTTCCACCTTTCACCGGTCTTCTTCTCTTTTCTGTCATTGGCTTTGTTTCACTAACAAAAACTACTTCCTCTTATTCCTCTTCTTCCATCATCTCTTCATCTTCCTCACCAAACTTCTTCTTCACACTTTTCTTTGGTTTTTCCACAACTTTCTCACCACTACCATCACCAGCCTGAATTTTCTCTTCTTTGTTTTCCTCTGAATAAGTCCAATCAAGTTCTGCATCATCAGATACCATAGGAACTAAGGAAGAACCAGGTTCTTGACTAAGTTCCTTCGCAGCTTCAACAGAAATAGGTCCTTCACCCACTGGACCTTCCAATACAGACTCCACCTGAACTTTCTCAAGGGGAGCAGCCTCCGAACTAGGTTCGTCGACTGGGCCCTTTTGAGACTCTATAGAATCCTTCTCTCTTAGTTTTTCTAGAATATTTTCAACTATGGCAACCTCCACCACCTTGTCAGTTACTTTAAGCACATGAAACCCAGCCCCAGGCTCAAAATTCTCTAACGCAACTAGGACATTCTCCTCAACAACCTTCCCCATATCAGTTGTGCAACTAGGCTCTACTGTTTCTACAAGTTCATCTAACCCTTTAACTAAATTTTTAGTGCTCAATTTTCCAAGGCTTACAAGAAAATCTAAAGCAGTAGAACTAACTTGGGTCGAATCAGGTCTTACCTCAACTAATTTTTCATCGGGAACTGGTGATGCCGACGTTGGAGCAGAGGGTTTCACAACAGCTTTCTCGGGAACCTTCTTTCCCACCTTTTTGTGAAATTTCAACCTTGCCTTGGCAATTCATTCAGCAAGAGTTGAGGTAGGGGTTTGAGAGAAGAATCTTTGGAGGTGTGGGTTTTTAAGGTTTTAGCCGGAGAGGCAGATGATGATTGTGCTTGAGACATGGTGTGAATTTGAGGTATGATTATGAGAGGAAGGGTTTTCTTGTTTTGAATTTGAGAAAGAGAGAAGTAGAGAGAATTAGTGGATGCTTTTCTAATTTCAGATGAATAATGGAGGAAGAGAGGGTAAAAATGTGTTCAAATAAATCTAGGGAATAGGCGGTAATGATGGTAACGTAAAAGTGGAGCAGCTCTTAGAGTTTTAGGAAACCGGGAAAGCTTTGGATTTGACGGTTATTTGAAAAGGTCATTAAGACTTCTAGAGTGAGTGGGGTAGGTTTAAATTTAAACATGTAACCGAAAAAGGAATTTTCCTATGATTTTGGGCAGTTACACAAACATGGAAATTTTTTCTTGATGCACGTTCAAATGTCAATCAATTCTAGTTATAGTACTTAACATAAATAGCTATATGGATGTACCTGGACATGGTTCCTCATGCTTGTCGTGGTTCCTTATACATACTCAGTTGGTTCTACCCTGGGAACTCATTAGAACACTCAAGTAGTACTTAGTTGAACAAGTATACCTAACAAAGTACAAAATTAGACTGGACTATAGGAACTATATTTACAAGCAGAATAATGAACTCTTAACTAGCCAAACCTTTGGAAGCAGGTGCTGGATCATCCATGTACATTGGTCATCCCTAACTCCAACCTGCTCCTCTCAACAATTTGGTCCTCAGTCCTGCACGAATTCATAGTGATTAGACCTTTCTTTATATTATCTCTAAGAAAATGGTGTCTAATATCAATGTGCTTGATTTTTTTATGTTGGACTGGGTTCTTTGCAATGTTCACATCACTTGTGTTGTCATATAAAATAGGCACAGCTCCACACTTAATTCCAAAGTCCTCCAACTGTTGTTTGATCCATAGCAATTGAGAACAGCATGATGCAGCAGCTACATACTCAGCTTCTAAAGTAGACAAGGCTACTGAATTCTGCTTCTTTGTAGCCCAAGAAACTAAGCAAGGACCAAGAAAATGTGTCATCCTTGAAGTGCTTTTCTTATCCACCAGATGACCTGCATAATCAGCATCAGCAAAATCAATCAATTCAAAAGTACCACCTCTAGGATACCATAGACATAGATCCGGAGTTCCTTCAAGTATCTCAAAATTCTCTTCAAAGCTGTCAAATGAGACTTCTTTAGCTTGGACTGAAATCTAACACACAGTCCCACACTGTATACAATATCATGTTGACTAGCTGTGAGATAGAGGAGTGAATCTATAATTCCTCTATATTTTGTCTTATTTGTAGAAGGACCTAGTTCATCCATGTCCAGCTTTGTTCCAGGAGCAATAGGAGTCATCTCTTTTGCTCCTTCCATGTCGAACTTCTTCAAAAGCTCCTTGACATACTTCTGCTGATGAATCATAGTTCCTTCAGGAGTTTGTTTAATCTGCAATCCTACGAAGAAATTTTTTTCTCCCATCATTACTCATTTCGAACTCACTTCCCATCAACTCAGAAAATCTATTGCATAACTCCTCATCAATGGTTCCAAATATAATGTCATCAACATATACCTGAACCACCAATAAATCCCTTCTTTTATTTTTCAGGAACGGTGTGTTGTCAATTCTTCCTCTTGAAAACCCATTTTTTAAGCAAGAACCCTGATAACCTCACATACCAAGCTCTAGGTGCTTGCTTCAGCCCATAAAGAGCCTTATCAAGTTTGTATACATGATCAGGAAATTCACTGTTCAAGAAACCTGGAGGCTGCACCACGTAAACTTCTTCATTCAGATATCCATTCAAGAATACACTCTTCACATCTATCTGATATAATGTAAACTCCATGTATGTAGCAAAGGCAATCAACGTTATTATGGCTTCCATCCTAGCTAATGGTGCAAAGGTCTCATCATAATCAATTCCTTTCTCTTGACTGTATCTTTGGACTACCAGTCTAGCTTTGTTTCTTGTCACTATACCATGTTCATCTAGTTTATTCCTGAACCCCCATTTAGTTCCAATGATTGATTTGTCCTTTTGGCTTAGGAATAAGATGCCAAACTTTGCTTCTGTCAAACTGATGAAGTTCATCCTACATAGCTAAGACCCAATCTGGATCTTCCAAGGCTTCCTTTACATTCTTTGGTTCCATAGATGATAGGAAGGCAAAGAATGCACAGAAGTTTTTCAGGGCAGATCTAGTCATTATCCCAGTATCGAGCTCAGACAACACATTCTCCAGAGGGTGTGAGCTTTGATGTTTCCATGGTCGAAGTTGTATGTGATGAGAAGAACCTTCAGCGTCAGCTTGAGTGGGTTCTTCCTGATCATTTGATTCATCGTCCTTATCAGTTGTTCCCCCTGACATATTGACTCATTGATCCCTTTGAGTTAGATTTCCATCTTCTTCACAAGGTTCCTCCTTTTCTTCTGAGATCTCACTATTACCTGTACAATCTTCTCGAGCAAGACCAATAGCCTGATCATCCACTTCCTTTTCAGTAACTTCCTTGTCTGACTCATCAAATACCACATGCATGCTCTCCTCCACCATTTGTATCCTTTTGTTGAACACTTTATAAGCCTTGCTTTGGGTAGAATACCCAACAAATATTGCCTCATCACTTCTTGCGTCTAATTTTCCCAATGGTTCCTTGTCGTTGTTATGGACAAAGCATTTACACCCAAAAGGCCTCAGATGTGCAATATTCAGTTTCCTTCCTCTGAGAAGCTCATAAGGGGTTTTGTCAAGAATGGCCCTTATGGAACACCTCTTCAACAAGTAACATGCAGTGTTTATAGCTTCAGCCCAGAATTTTCTTGCAAGACCACTTGATAGCAGCATAGTTCTTGCCATATCCTCTAGAGACCTGTTCTTCCTTTCAACTACTCCATTTTGCTGTTGAGTTCTGGGTGCAGAGAAATTATGATCAATATTATGTTTCGTATATTACTCAGAGAATTTAGCATTTTCAAATTCCGTGCCATGGTCAGATCTGATACTGATCAATTCCAGACTCAACCTTTTCTGCACAACTCCGGCCCAGTCCTTGAAGCTATCAAAAGCTTCATCTTTGGATACGAGGAACAAGGTCCAAGTATACCTTGAGAAATCATCAACAATCACAAATACAAACCTCTTTCCTCCTCTACTTCTGACTCTCATTGGTCCACATAGATCCATATGAATCAACTCCAGTGGCTTTGAAGTGCTCACTACCTTTTTGGATTTAAAGGATGATCTCACATGTTTTCCTTTAACACAAGCATCACACATCTTGATGTCTTCAAATTTCTTGTTTGGCAGCCCACGAACAAGCTCCTTCGAGACCAACTTATTGAGTTGTGACAGACTAGCATGTCCCATCCTTTTGTGCCACAGCTGGGAATCACTCTCTTGAACATTCAAGCACGTCAGATTATTCTCATGAAGGGATCCCAGTGATGCTTTGTACACATTATTCACCATTTTTCCTTTCATGACAATTTCTCCACTCTGTAGGTTTTTCACCGTACATCCTACAGATGAGAAACTAACTTCATTTCCTCTGTCACATAATTGAGAGATACTCAGCAAATTGTGTCTAAGACCATCAACACAGTATACATTTTCAATTGCTTGATCTAAGGATCTCCAAACTTTTCTAATTCCTACAATCTGACCACTCTTTCCTCCACCAAAGGCTACATTGCCTCCTTGAAATGCTGCGAGTGAGAGAAAGTTCCTTCTGTTTCCAGTCATGTGCCTTGAATAACTGCTATCAAGGATCCAGCTTGGGTTGTTCACTCTCACTCCAGCCTGCAAAACAAATCAAGGGTTAGTTTTAAGAACCTAGACAAGCTTGGGTCCCTTCTTAAGAGAAAATAGATGAATCAAATCTTTCTTAGCCCATACAGGTAAAGTAGTCCTCTTATTTTTTGCCTTTGCCTTGCTTGCAGCTCTGCACTTTTGTCTGTAGTGCCCAGTTTTGCCGCAGAAAGTGCACAACATGTTGCAAGGCAACCCCACATACTTACTCTTGGGATTATATGAAGGCAAAGGTTTCTTGAATCCTAGCCTTTGCTTTCCTTTGTTCTGGTTTTCAAGAACCCAGTTCATTGCCTCAGAGGATTTGTTCCATTTTGTTAATTAGTAAAGCTCATAGTCAGTTTTTTCAAACTCTTGCTTGAGAACTCTATTTTTCTCAGTTTCCTGATACATGATTTCATTTGTTCTCTTGAGCTCATCTTCAAGAAAAGTTTGAACTTCACTGATTACTTGCTTACCATTTACATTTTCCTTTAACTGATTTAATTATATTTCAAGTTCTGAGATTTTAGAGATTGACACAAAAGCCTGCCCTTTTAGAAGAGCATTAATTTCTTCAAGTTCAACATTTTGCTCTTGAAAGCCCTTGCATCTTGCTCTTAGATCACTTATATCATCAATTAGTTTGTTTTTCTCAGCTTTTACCTTTTCATAACCCTCAATTAAGGTAGCAGTTATTTGAATCAGATTTTTAGTTGAGTATGTGTGCAAATCTTCTTTTAGTTCAGAAAGACATACCTCAGCTGAATGAGCAGCTTCTTCTCCATCAGTTGCCATGAGAGCTGATTCCTTCTTCTGGTCATCTTCAGTGTAAATCTCTTTCAACTTCTCCCAAATTTCTTTTGCGGACTTGTACTCCAACACATTTGCTAGTACATCAGTCGGCATCCCTTTTCTCAAGTACAACACAACTTTGGCATTTGCTTGCAGCCAATCCAAATCTTGAGGATCGAGTTCTTCTACCAGCTTTGGAGTCAAAGATCCATTTGATACTCTCTTCACAGGTACATGAGGTCCTCGTTTCACAATCAACCAGAGACTGTAATCCATCGCTTAAAGGAAGACTTTTATTTGTTTCTTCCACCATTTATAGCTTGTTCCATTAAACACATGTGGCTTAAAAGGATCTCTTTCTCCTCTGAATTCCCATGGATCTTCTCCATCTGAGTTCTCACCGGACAATCCCATCAATGCTAGTGGAGACTTGTCCTCGGATTTCTTTTCTTCATCAGACTCACTGTCAGTTGGTCCCCATGTAGCATAGAAGGCCTCTTTTTTCTTCCTTCTTTCTGCTCTGAAGTTTGGAGGTCGTCGGAATTTCTTCTTGTCTTTATCATTATCTTTCGATGCCTCCTTCTCCTTCTCCTTTGTGGCTCTATTCTTCATCCACTCAATTTCCCACATTGGAAAATCCATAACTGCATGGCCCTTTTTGAAACACTTAAAACACCCTGAGTAGCCTGGATTGTCTACTATGTTAATTCTACCAATGTTTTCTTTGTTGTTCCTTTTGAACCACTTGAACTTACCCAGATTAAACTTCTGTCTCAAGGCATTAACCATAGCATCTTCAACTGATTGCAAGTCAACTTACTCCTCAGATTCCTCAGTTGCTTCAAGTGCAAGAGTCTTGTCCTTTTTGGGCAATAGTTTACTCTTTGATTCCTTCATCATTACATGTGTTTTCTAGCTTCCAACCATTTCTTCAAGCTTGATAGATCTAAGAGGTTTGGACTCAATCATAACAGTCATTTTGGGTTCCCAGACGTCAGGAAGAACATTCAGAACCTTGTCCACCATTTCAACTTCCGGCAGCTCCATATCTAGAGACCTCATCTGTTTGTGATAATAGTAAGCCTTGTCATCGTGTCTTCTATTGACTCTTTCTCTCCCTTGGTGAACAACTCAAATTGTCTTTTCAACATTCTTCTCTTGGAATCCTTAACTTCAGTCGTTCCTTCATGCGCTACTTCCAAGGCATCCCAAATTTCTTTTGTTGTCTTATAGGATGAGACTCTACTGAACTCTTCAGGACCAAGCCCACAAATTACCAATCGTTTAGCTTTGTGGTTTTTTTCAACCATCTTGTAGTCAGCCTCATTGAACTCCTCTTCTGTTTTGGGTTCTTCTCGAGCAGCAGCTCCTTCGCCAACAACTTTGGTCGGTATCGAATTTCCTTCAGACACAATAAACTAGAGTTAATAATCTTCCGCACAAATATAGTTCTCTATTCTGTTCTTCCACCAAGCTTAGTACTGCCCATTAAACTGTGGAGCCTCAGAACCGATTGTCCTTCAGTGATAGTAGGTGGTGCACTCATAATTAGATCTTTCTCAAGGTGTTAACCTAAAGCAAGAAGACCTGCTCTGATACCACTTTTATGCTCTAAGCACCTCATATGGACACTAGAAGGGGGGTTGAAAGTGTTCTCCAATTTTTGTCGAAGAACCAGATTCTTAATGTCTAGAACCTTGTTCTTATCACAACTACTTTCACGACAAAACACTGCAGTACACACAAACTGCAAACTTAAAGAACACGAGACTTTTACGTGGAAAACTCCTTGCTCAAATAGCTGGCTTTAGTTACAATAGTTGGAAGTTATTGATGAAAAATTATGCACCCATAACAGACAATAGAATTGCCACGATGTAATACGGGAGTAAATACCGACTCATATTCGACATTTATGTACCTAATAAAGTAATTTAACTTTATCATTTACTAGAAATTAAAGTGAGAAATACATATAGTTACTTAACCATCGTTAATATTAGGATGTCTATTGTATAGCCTTCTCCACAACGTTTTCTTCGCTGTTTTGCGAATAGTGAGGAGACTGGAGAAGGAGAAAGAAGAGTTATCGTATTGGTTTATCTAACAATTTAGACAGTGTATTTACATTCTAATTCAGATAATCCACTCAAGTTTACCATATATACACTGTTAGATTTTTTATTAATTAAGACAATACATGTAATGATGGAATTATAAATATTAAACAAATCTCAACAGAGTGCCATATAAATCTATCAGAATGATAACGAACATTTAGAAGGATGACTATTGTTATTCCCATGATACACCACTATTACACAAGAGGGGGTGATTTGTGTAGTACCCGATTTTTATTAACTTAATTACTTTAAGAACCAGTTCCACAGATGTGTTTTTTTATTATGTTAAGTGCGGGAAAAATAAAGAACAAGTAAATGAACACTGAATTTTAGCGTGGAAAAAATCGACAACTTGGAATAAAAAACCACTACCTACTCTCTCAAGTGGGATTTCAACTTCACTATTGTTATACTCTAAGCACCTCCTATAGACACTAGAAGGGGATTTTGAAATAGTGTCCTCCGATTTTCGTCGAAGAACCTGATTCTTAATGTCTAGAACCTTGTTCTTGACACAACTGCTTTAACGACAAAACACTGCAATACACACAAACTACAAACTTAAAGAACACGAGATTTTTACGTGGAAAACTCATTCCTCAAGGGAGAAAAACCACGACCCACATTCTGGGATTTTAGAATCAATCCACTAACGCAAAGAGCAAGTTTTAGATTACAAAACTCTGTAACCAAGGGGCTACACTCTAGGCCCTAATCACTCAACAAAGCTAAACTATAGCTTTTACAAAGTAATCACTCAAGATTCATCTATTACAATTGCTTCTAAACTAACCATGTAGGTAAAAAAGTTTTAGCACAAAACAACGACAACTCTAATAAAGAACCTAGACAGAATATCTAAGTTAAACTCTTTTTTCTTCAATAGTTGCCCTCAGCAGTTAAGTCACTTTGAAAGTTATTGGATCGTCTTGTGATTGCTCTCAACTCTCGTGGTGAATAACTGGTTACGGCTGCCTCAATTACTAGCTTTTATAAGGGCTTCGTAACCCTAGTAGTATTCCATTAGGAAACCTTGCAGATATGGCAAGTCAGGATTTCCTGCAAACATTTCCTTGTTTAGCTCCAACTCTTATTCATACTTCAAAGACACAGCCACGGCACAACTTCTTTTAGCTGACTAGGATGCGCAATAGTTCACACGCCACTACTCCTAGTTCTGCATGGATTTGCATTCCATAATCTTTTCGATCAGTCGTGCCCTTCTCCGTAAGGACCAAGTTCTCCTCCAGAACTACTAGGTCCTTCGTTTGTCATACTTCATAATATTCAACTTAACAACTATTTGAAAGACTCACTTGGTTACAAGACTTCGCTCTTACCTACCTAGAACTAACTCTAATTCTGTAGTAACCCCTTTCACAATAGGTGAAGTTTCTTCAAGTAACACGACTTGAAAATGTGTACTCTTTCAGAACTTCTAAGAAAGTAAATAGTACAACTTAATACTACCTACTACATATGAACTAAGACCAAGAACAATATGACTTGATCTAAGAAATGGGTTCTTCACTTAGTTCCATGTAGCTTATGACTGCTCAAATACAACTTAGACTTGCTTCAATGCTATAGCTCTAAACTCTCAGTATTTGTGCATGTCTTCAGCTGTCCAAATGCTTCTCAATTTATAGAGTTGGTAACTTGAGAAGTCTTGTACAATTAGAACTCCAAAGGTCTTCCAGAGTTTGAGTCCTAATTGAACTCCTTGTTGGATAGATGGTATCTTCTTAACCTTATCTCAATCTTTATGCAATCCTTTCAATCTCGTGCAACCCTGCATAGTTATCAAAGATAAACATTAGAATTTGGATAATATTAATATTTCCCGCTCAATTGATTTTGTATTACTCCCTCCGTTTCAAAAATGATGAACCTATTTTCTTTTTAGTCTGTTTCAAAAAGAATGACCTCTTTCTAAATTTGGAAAGAAAATTTCACTTTTACTCATCCCTAGATTATTTGTAGGCACACAAATATCTATAACTTATTTTAGACCACAAATTTTAAAAGTCTTCCCTTCTTTATTAAACTCCGTGCAAAGTCAAATGGGTTTATCTAAAGTGGAACGGAGGGAGTAATATTTATTCAGCTGCAAAGATTCAAAGGAACGTGTCTATTGATCTGTTCCTTAGTCATCAGTCAAATTTCCAAGCTAACAACTATTTTTTTGAAGCCCCAGACTCTGGAAGGAAACAATGCCCAGTGTAATCAAACATCTTTACAAAGAGATGACTACAATTGTATTGGCCAAAATCTGACCGGGTACTTGATGCCATGTATTCGTTGACGTGGTAAGCGCAGCACAACAATAACTTGCCTCATGTAACTGGTAACTAACTAAAATACTTGATCCGGTCAAGCTAGCATTCGGACACTCGAACTCCGGAGGCAGGATATTCGATCCCAGAAAAATATAAACTTCAGCTCCAACTGATTCCGCTATTTCGGGGAGGATGTTTATCGTGACTAACAACATTATCGGCCCGTTACGAGACGTGGGAAGCACGGAGTTCACCTAGTCCTAGGACACTAGACCTATAAATATCCCCTCACCCCCGCTTCTGAATATACACTTACATTCTACTTTCACACTTGCCTACATTGTATTCAAAGCTATTGTTACTGTTACTCGATTAAGCTGGGTTTCAAGGGAGACGAAGTCTATTCTTTCTACCGGAGCTCAAGTCCTTGCAATATCAATGAGATTTTACTACTTTCTTCCATTGTTGTCTTTATTTATTTATTATTGTCTCCCGTTGTTATCATCATAGTTATCTTGCAAGTTCAACAGTTAAAATAGTATTAATTTCAACCATTTTAATCCTTGCTCTAGACTTTCCACGGCCTACGAGTTAATTACGGAATACTTGATTAACAATTGAATAACTAGCCAATTTTATTAGACATAGATTTAAATTATAACTGCTTAGTCCTGAGATAAAAGGATTGTTTTATAACACCTGAACACGAGTTTTAGTATATACAACAATAACGTGGTGTTGACTAAATTAATCTTCAAATTCCTCCCATAGTGATTTTTCCATGAAGAAATGTCTTATCAATATTATATTGGAAAAAACTTATCCACACCGGATGTATACACCAAATCAATACAAACACAAGTATAACCATAAGACTTCAGATCAGAGGCGAAGCTAGGGTATAGGATGCAGGTTTGGATGACCAAGTAGCTTTGATCGAAATCTTATATTTTATTTCAAGAAATTCATTTAATATGCACAAATTATTATTAACTTAAACCCCCTAAACTAAAAGGATCCGGAACCCTTAAGTTTCAATTTTCGGTTCCGGTCTCTGCTTCAGATTAGTGACTTTAGTTACAATAGTTGGAAGTTATTGAAGAAATATAATACTATGCGTCCATAACATATCCTAGATTTGCCACGATACAATAGGAATAAATACATGGCTACTCGTACTCGATATTAATAAATTAACTAATTTTGGTTTTAGCATTTAAAAGTTGAAACGAGATTTAGTAGTTACTTTAACCATCCTCAACTTTAGTACGTCTATTGTATAGCCTTCTCCAAATTTCTGCATTTTGCGAAATATTGACGAGAACGGGGAGAAGTAGAGGTCATAACATATATGTTTATCTAAGAAACGGAATTAAACAGGGTATTTCATTCTTTTTCAAACTACTATCAACTCAAGATTACCATGTATAGATAGTAACAATGTTTGCTAGTACTTTTTTTACTAAGCCGATAGTGTATTGAAAGATCTATAAATACTGAAAAAGAAAGTCTCAATATTGTAACAGTGTTTGTTAGTACCAGAATGATAACATTTAGAAGGGTGAATAATTTCCTGAAGACCCAACTCTTCAAGGCAGCATTGCAAAATGTAATCAGACACCTTTACAAAAAGATGACAGTAAGTACAATAGCATGGTGTCGACTAAATTAATCCTTAAATTCTCCAAAAGTTTAATTTTGTATTAAGAAATGTCTACCATATTATTCTTCCTTCCCCTGACAAACTACCACCGGCAGCAATATACAACTATTTCATATATATATATGCAAACTTTTGCTTGCTTTTGCACTGTCATTTCAGCCAAGATGTAAAGCACCCTACTAGTATATAAAGGACATCTCAACTTCACTTACACATATCTTTTTCCACCTTCAATATACATCTTCAACACACAAACACCCGCATCCTATTCCTCAAAGCCAAACAAAGAAAAAAATACTAGCTCATGATGACTAGAAGAACAATTCCTCCTGTCTACATTCTTTTGCAGCTGCTTTTACTTCTGCTATTAACATGTGATCAGCCAATCTTGGCTTATGCTGCAGGTGGCAAATGGGAGTTACTGATGTCTAACATTGGCATTTCAGCTATGCACATGCAACTTCTCAATAACGACAGAGTTGTCATGTTCGATCGTACTGACTTTGGTGCATCCGATATCTCATTGCCCAATGGAAAATGTCGCAACAATTCTAATGATCTCGCTTTGAAAGTCGATTGCACTGCCCACTCTGTAGAATTTGATGTGTCCACCAACTCTGTGCGCCCCCTCATGGTCCAAACCAACACGTGGTGCTCCTCTGGCTCTGCCACTCCCGACGGTTCTTTGGTCCAAACTGGTGGATTTAACGATGGAGATCACGTTGTAAGAGTTTTCAAAGCATGCATTGTTGGGAAAAAGAGCACATGTGACTGGGAGGAAATGGGAAATGGCCTAGTTCAAAGTCGATGGTATGCCACCAATCAGTTATTACCTGACGGCAGGCAAATTATCGTTGGTGGTCGTCAGGCTTTTAACTACGAATTTCATCCCAAGACTGCTTCAACTAATAATGTATTTGGCCTGCCATTTCTTGAGCAGACTAATGATCCTGAGGAAAACAACCTTTACCCTTATGTTTTTCTCAACGTGGATGGGAATCTATTCATTTTCGGCAATGATCGAGCTATCTTGTTCGATTACACAACAAACACGGTGGTGAAAACGTACCCTCAAATTCCTGGTGGTGACCCGAGAAATTATCCTAGTACAGGTTCTGCTGTTCTTCTTCCACTAAAGAACTTGCAAGCACAAGCAATTCAAGCTGAGTTTTTGGTGTGTGGTGGAACACCAAGAGGCTCATTCCTCAGTGCAGGAAGAGGTGACTTTGTGGGTGCGTTAAGTACTTGCGGGCGGATTACAATTACTGATCCAAATCCACAATGGACCATGGAGACCATGCCACTTGCTCGTACAATGGGTGACATGGTGATTCTACCAGACGGAAACGTTTTGATCATCAATGGAGCAGCAGCGGGTGCTGCTGGATGGGAACTTGGTAGGGACCCAGTTTTGAGTCCTGTGATTTATCGACCTGAAAATCCTATTGATTCTCGATTCGAGGTACAAAACCCGAGTGCCATACCAAGAATGTACCACTCAACAGCAGTTTTACTTAGAGATGGTCGGGTTCTTGTTGGTGGTAGTAACCCAAATGAGTTTTACAACTTTACCGGAGTACTTTTTCCAACAGAGTTAAGCTTAGAGGCATTCTCACCATCCTATTTGGATCCGGAATCTGCTAACCTGCGACCACAGATCATTTCTCCTATTTCCCGTCATAAAGTCAAGCATGGGCAACGTGTTAACATTCGGTTTAATGTTACAGGATTACTAAACAGAGATTTAATCAAAGTGACAATGGTTGCACCTGGGTTTAACACACATTCATTTACAATGAACCAGAGAATGTTGGTACTTTCAAGTGGAATTGTGAGACTAGTTGGAAAATCTGTCTATGAAGTCACTACTGTCTTTCCAAAATCGGGTAAATTGGCACCACCTGGTTACTATCTTCTTTTTGTGGTTCATCAAGACATTCCAAGCGAGGGAATTTGGGTTAGGATCTACTAGTTAACCACGTTTTACTCTACTAATCAGAATTTTCTTTTTCTATGTACCAAGTGTACGCGAACAGTACATGTTCTTGACGTTTTAGATAATGTCAGAAGGAATCAACCTTTAAATGTTCTAGGAAAAGTTGTAAGCAAACAACTGGCTTGTTTTGTGAGTTATATTGAAGATATTCCCATCTACTGCAATTTGTAAACTACTTAGAATTACATTTACATTTTTCTCTTGAATTGGATGAGAAGAACAAGATAAACTAACAAGTTAAAAGTACCTGAAATATCAAATGTAAAGTATATATTCCTGCACGCCTCACTTGACCTGTCATGCCGATAAAGCTAACACATAGCATAACATAATTGTAAGAGCTTCTACATGTTTTTACTGTCCATGAAACATAATTTGATAAAGATATACATTAAAAGAACATTAAATCATCATGAGAAGTTAATGGTTGGTTGTTTAATTAATGAATATCAGAGACTCTTTAAAATTACGCGTGGTGTAATCAGACATTTTTTCAATGACATATCAGTTTGTAAAATATCATGCGTGTTGACGAAATCCTCAGATTCTTATCCCTACGTGCATATTGCATTAAAAAATTGTTAAGAACAAGATCCTTTAAGCGTATAAATAGTGCAAGAAGCGTTTATTTTACCAGCCCCTACTTCTCAAAAACTCTCTTCTGTCTTCTCATGAAGACTAAAACAACAATTCTTCTTTTCAACATTCAGTTTTTTCTGCTTCTGCTAATACTACCATGTCAAGACCAGAACTTGGCTTATGCTGCTGGTGGAAAGTGGGAGCTACTAATGTCCAACATTGGCATTTCAGCTATGCACATGCAACTCCTCAACAACGACAGAGTTGTCATGTACGATCGTACTGACTTTGGCGCATCCAACATCTCGTTGCCTAATGGTAAATGTCGCAACAACCCTAATGACCTCACCTTGAAACTCGATTGCACTGCCCACTCTGTTGAATATGACGTCTCAACAAACATCATACGACCCCTTATGGTCCAGACCGATGTTTGGTGCTCCTCTGGCTCTGCTATCTCTGATGGTTCTTTGGTTCAGACTGGCGGATTCAACGATGGTGAACATATTGTAAGAGTTTTTAGACCATGTAATGGAAATGGCAGCTGTGACTGGCAAGAGATTGGAGGTGGCCTAATTCAAAGTCGATGGTATGCCACCAATCATTTATTACCCGATGGTAGGCAAATTATCATAGGTGGCCGTCAGGCCTTTAACTATGAGTTTTATCCTAAGACTGCTTCAACCAACAACATATTTACTCTACCATTTCTGCAACAAACTGATGACCCTATGGAGGAGAACAATCTTTACCCTTTTGTTTTTCTCAATGTGGATGGTAATCTTTTCATTTTCGCCAACAACCAATCTATCTTGTTCGATTACACAAAGAACATGGTGGTAAAAACATACCCGCAAATTCCTGGTGGTGACCCAAGAAACTATCCTTGTACAGGCTCTGCGGTACTCCTTCCATTAGAAAACTTGCAAGCACAAACAGTCCAAGCTGAGGTCTTGATATGTGGTGGAGCACCAAGAGGCTCATACCTAAGTGCGGGAAGAGGTAACTTTTTGAGTGCTTTAAATACGTGCGGGCGGATTACAATTACTGACCCCAATCCACAATGGACCATGGAAACTATGCCACTGGCTCGAACACTAGGTGACATGGTAATTCTACCAAACGGAAACGTTTTGATCATCAATGGAGCTGCATCCGGCACGGCCGGATGGGAACTTGGTAGGAACCCCGTTTTAAGCCCTGTGATTTACCGACCTGATAACACATCTGGTTCTAGATTTGAGGTACAAAATCCAAGTACTATACCAAGAATGTATCATTCAACAGCCGTTTTACTTGGGGATGGTCAAGTTCTTGTTGGTGGTGGTAATCCACATGCTTTTTACAACTTCACAGGAGTTCTTTTTCCAACAGAATTAAGCTTGGAGGCATTTTCACCATCTTATTTGGACGCAGAATTTACAAATTTACGACCACAAATAATTACTCCCTCTTCAGGTCGAAAGATTCAATACGGGAAACGTGTTAATATTCGATTTACCGTTCCCAGGTTGGTAAATAAAAACTTGGTCAAGGTGACAATGGTTGCACCAGGGTTTAACACACATTCATTTACCATGAACCAAAGAATGCTTGTACTTTCAAGTGGAAATTTTAGACAAGTTGGAAGATCAACTTACCAAGTCACTTCAATCTTTCCAAATTCGGGCAATTTTGCACCACCAGGTTATTATCTTATTTTTGTGGTTCATCTAGACATACCAAGTGAAGGAATTTGGGTCAGGATTCAGTAACTAGATTGGATTTTCCACGTAAGTGCGTGTACAGATACATATTTTGTTTTGTTATTTAAACAGTTTTGACTCATTGTTATTAAAAGTGATGGAAACATTCTTTTCCTGTTTTTTTGAGAGGTCATTGTAGCTTGTAAGCATGATATATAATGCTATGCTTTAATTTTGTACTATTGATTATTTGGAATAACGAAAGGCTTGTTCCTCTCATTTATTTTTCTTCTTATTTTAAGTAGAGCTATTATCTTTTTTCTTCAAACCTCTGACTAAGAGGGATTGTGATTGTCACAATCTTGATCTGCAATATATTGCTCAGTTACATGCTTTTTCAACGCTTTGATCACTTTTCACAAATAATAGTCTAATAATTAATTAACAAAAATGACGTTCAATAGTGGTGTATCGCTACTATTGTCTCCTTTTAAAGTTGATGGATGCATGTAAAGCTTTTTTTTTTTTTCCTTTTATTTCGTTAAAGACATGTCCTCTCTTATTTAAAAGAAGGATCGAATATAGATTCTATACATAACACATGTACAAGTATAGTAGTACTAATATTCTTGATGTTATCTTTATTAAACTACTCCTATGAGATTGACAATGACCAATTCTTTACGTTCCTCTAATTCAAATTTCAGCTTTATATATCATACTTTCATCTAATTCTTCCAAACTCCAAAGACGTGGACTTTATATGGCGTGCCCAATACCAGTTCTCTCTTCTTTTATCCCTTAATCATATAGTTGAGATTTTATTTTTCTTTTTCAACAGTGTTGGCAATACGCACGCCAGTGTATAATTCTATATATTGATTTGATAATAAAGAGTTGTAGTATTTATTTATACGACCAACTCGGAAATACTCAAAGTTAACGCACACAAGTAAGCATTGCCTTCATCCACATTGCCTCATGCGAAAGAAAATCAAATAAAGAATGCAGCTTTGACTTAGGAGAAAAGATAATAACATAAGCTCATTGTAAACATTTCAATTTTGGTGAATTAAGTCCATAAGAAATTTAGATTAATTCTTAAATTTTAAGAAAATATAATGTCACGTGCCAAATGATGTGGCGCTAAATCAAATGAAGAAGCCAATAGAAGTCCGCCAAATGTTCAATTGACAAGCTTTTGGCAAGACAAATGATATTGGTTTGTAATTCAAACCGAACAATCAAATTAAAGCAAACAAGTTTGGCTTTATCACAACTCTCCTATTCTACTACTATAAATAGGGAGCTACCTAAAGCCAAAAAGGGAACTGGAAAAGAACAAAAGCAAGAAGAAGGAAGATCAAGGAGGAGATCATCAAGAAGAACATCAAAAGAGGAGAAGCACATCAAGCACATTGAAGGGCAACCAAATTAAAGAAGCTCCGAAGGAAAGCTTTCAAAGTCTTCTTCTACGTCCGTGATTTACGTCCCTGTTCAATTTCAACAACGGAGGCCACGATCTACGTCCTTGTTCAAGTTCAACAACAGAGGCCACGATCTACGTCCCTATTCAAATCCAAAATCAAAGTTCAAATCAAGATTTGGCGTGCACGAGTTCAAATCATCTGTTCATCGTAGTTGAATCTCAAATCTTGTTTGTGACGGACGTCAAAGTGTTCGTGACATACAACAAATCAAAGATCAAGCTTCTTAAAAGTTCATCAAGTTTAAGATCAAGCTTTCGAGCCTTGAACCAAAGTTCATGAGGAGGGGAGTCAGAGGACGTCATTTACAAAATTAGTGACACTCTAGAGATTGTAACCCGCATCTTCTATTGATATCAAATACAAATTTTGTTATACTATTTCTTGTCTTGAATTTTCTAGACTTCGAAATTTGTTGTTACAAATTTGGAAAGCCCAGTGGGACCTCTTTACATCTCATCTCTTCTCTTCATAGTTCAAGAAAATGAAGATGGTATCCATAGAAGAACAAATTACAATCTTGACTAAAGCAGACGAAGGCCTAATAAAATGTGTGAAAGACCACGATGCTCATATTGCCAAGTTAGAAGAAAATTTTGGCAGTAAAGCGGAGGGAGAATCAAGCCAAGCACCGACAAAGCTTTGTGAAGCAACAGAGAAAGGAGAGTCCTCTACACGGTGGGAAATCATGGCTAAAGGGATCCAAGTTTCTTCAAACGGTCTAATTTCTGTTGATCAGCTGAGAAATTTCATATTGAGGGCAATAAAAGATAAAGTGGAGTCGCAAGTCAAATCTTCGCTCATTTATGAAAAGCCTTATACCCAAAAAATTGGTGACTTGAAGATGCCTTGTAGCTATCAACCTCCTAAGCTTCAACACTTCAATGGCAAGGGAATCCCAAACAATATGTGGCGCATTTCGTCGAGACATGTAAAAATGCAGGGACTTATGATGATCACCTTGTCAAGCAGTTCGTCCGATATCTCAAAGAGAATGCTTTTGATTGGTACATAGATCTTGCGCCTAATTCCATTGATAATTGGGGGCAAAATGGCTTAAGTCCACCCTGAACTATCACTTTTTTTCCAACTTGACACCAGAACTTTGCGGGAGACCTAGTACCCCCTTGAACCCCTTCGAAGTGTAATTAATACACCATCCCGACTATTTTTTCAACCAGCAGTGTTTGCACGTCGATTGGGCGCGTGAAAGCTTGTAATTATGGCCCAAAACCAATCAAAAAATGCCACATGGCCTTGTCTTGTTTACATATACACAAGAACCCTTTCTTCCCCAATTTTCACCCGCCATTATAGCTACCTTCCATCTTTGCAAGTAATTCGTGATTTAGTTCAAATTTCCATCTATAGTTATTTTGGTTTCCTTATCTTTCTTTCTTCACTCTATATATTTCCTTATCTTTCTTTCTTCCATTTACATACTTTCTTCCACTGACCCCAATTCTCACGTCTGCTAAAAAATTAGTAGCCATGTACTATAATTGTTTCTGAAATCAAATATTTTTTAAGAAGTTATAGTTACTTGTGATCTCAGTTCCGGTTGAATTTATTGCCGGGTTAAAAAAAATCAATTTCAAGATTGGAGTATAATCCTTGTGATCTTGCAAATCTCCAGTAGTTATCCTCCCTATCTTGTTCCATTATTTTCTTATTATTTTTATATGATCTGTTGGTATTATTTTCATTTAAAGTAATGAGATTTGGTCAAGTTTTTCCTTTTCCCAATAGTGTTTAGTAGTGATTTTAATTTTGTGGCAATTTGATTTTCTAGCTTTAGTACAGTGGTTTAGCGTGGCTTGGTAGTGGTTCGGTGGTGATTCATTGGTGATAACGAAAAATGTAGTGGCAGTGGCAATTGTGTTGTGGTGGTTAAGGCTAT
Organism: Petunia x hybrida; assembly: GCA_037355625.1. Lineage (NCBI taxonomy): Eukaryota > Viridiplantae > Streptophyta > Magnoliopsida > Solanales > Solanaceae > Petunia > Petunia x hybrida. The sequence goes on from JBBBVM010000045.1 coordinate 2,086,854, forward strand.
GATATAGTGGTGATTGTGTCTGGTGGCTATGGTGGAACATTTGAGGAAGATGAGGTGAGGAGAGAAAAGTATAAGAAAAGGGAAAAAGAAAAAAGTTAAGAAAAGGTAAAATAAAATAAATAGTGAATAAAAGAAGGGAACCAAAAATATTACGTGGAACAACCTGATTGGTGCGTGTCACACCCTATTTTTTGTAAAACTGGTGCTGATCACAAAAGGTGGTATTTATACCAGTTCAAACAACTATGAGGGGGTCATAGGACCTCCGCAAAGTTCTAGTGTCATCTTGAAAAAAAATGTATAGTTCAAGGGGGACTTTAGCCATTTCGCCATAATTGGGAGCATTTGGAGCAAGAATTTCTTAACCGCTTCTATAGCACAAGGCGCATCATCAACATGGTTGAACTTATAAATTGTTGCCAATTGAAGGATGAACTGGTCATCGACTTTATTAATCGCTGGAGGAGCTTGAGCCTAAACTACAAAGATCGCCTTAGTAAAACTTCTGACATTGAAATGTGTTTTCAAGGGATGCATTAGGGCCTCCGCTACATCTTGCAAGGCATAAAGCCTAAAACATTTGAAGAATTGGCTACACGTGCGCATGATATGGAACTGAGCATGGCTGCAAGTGGAAATCGATGGTCGCCTGTCTAAAAGCCTCATAAAGATGAAGACAAGCAAGAAGCTGGGAAAGGGGGCAAGTTTGCATCCGATTATGAAATCAAAGAATCCATGTATGTCAACACTTCTCCCTTGGAAGCCACCACAAAAGCGAGTGAGAAGAAAAGTGGGAAGACAACTTTCATGCAAAACAAATCAAGTCAAAATTTGACTTTGAAAGAATTGCAAGAAAAGAAGTATCTGTTCTTGGATTCTGATGTTCCTGCTATATTTGATGAACTCCTCAAGTTGAAGATCATTGAACTTCCTGAAACGAAACAACCCAATGAAGCTGCCAAGACTGATGATCCAAATTACTGCAAGTATCACCGATCATGCTATCGAAAAGTGCTTCATCTTCAAAGAGAAAGTCATGAATTTGGCTCGTCAAGGAGATATCTTGTTGGAAGAAGAAGTCTCGAATAAGTAGCAAACACAAGTAGACGCTCCTTGACGCACGAGCATAAAATGCAAGTTACTCCTGGCCTACAAGAGTATAAATTATGCACGGCTAAATTTAAAAATAAAATAAAAAGTCCGCTAAGTTGAAAATCTCGAAAGAGACGGCCTCGGCAAAAAATTAAGACACAAAAAAAACCTCATATAATATGAACTACGTAATGACTTGATCCTCTTCATCGAGGTACATAGGAACCTTAGAGTTTAATTCTAAGTTCAGTCAAATGAGCTAAAACAAATGAAGTACTGAAGTTAAGTTGGTGGTTCTGTATTGATCCTTTCAATTTTTTATGAATACAAGCCAAAAATATGAAAAGAGTAGACAATTTACATCAAAGTGGAAAAGATATTTATTTCTTCAATATCAATGAGTTTGATACATCAATAATTCAAAGGAAATAAAGAAAGCAACAAGACGACATCCTATACAAAGAGCCTAAGTCCTGAAAACAATTTGAAGCTAATGTTCCGACGCATCAAAGGGCTTTGTAAGACAGCTGGGGGCATCGTCCATTTGATGTAGTCATGTCATGCTCCATAAACTTGTTCGCAGTTGCATCACATGCATAACAACCAAGAGTGTAGAAGTGGCAATCCAAATGAATTCATTCATTATCCTCCAAGTGTTTTGTCGTTAAGGCCGCAAAGAAATAACGCCAAATAGTCTCTAACCAAAGTCATAAAACAGCAAACTTGATGCACCAAGGGTTCCTTGTCAATCATGTAGATATCTCATGCACTATATTGGTCTGGTATCAGCATCATTTACAATCCCCAACAAGCCTGCAAAACAAAAAGAAGAAAATTAAAAGAAAAGGAGAGTTCATGAAACAGCTTTTCAAGGTCACATTGAGCAGCTTTCCAAAGCCACATTGAGCAGATTGCAGTTCCAACTTCCTATATTTTTCTGTATCAAATAAGGGTGATATACACTTCAATCTTTGGTATAAATGTAGTTCTCTGAGTCTTGTTTCTGGAGGATTAAGCGGCCCGTGATTTGGATATTCCTTTCTTGAGATATGAATTTTGCGGCGAAGTTGCGCAGGGCTGCCAAGCCAACACGGGAACAGTTGCATCGAATTCAACAAATTATTTCCACTGATCCAGGAGGATTTTGAAGCTGTATTTTGGATATGTTGTAGCCTTATGACTCAAAAAGCTGTAGGAACACGCGGCTTTTGATTCGGACACTGGTATCTTTAGATATGACTTTTTTCCGTGAGCTTGCGCAAATCTGTGAAGTCAGCTCGACAGACGTCCTAGTTGACTTCAAATATTAAATTGTATCAATCGGGGCTGAACCAGCATCATATTTTTGGATATTTTATACTCCAAGAGTTCTCTTTCCAACGAAGAAAGCGGCCTATTCGGATGCTCCAACAAGAAGATACGATTTTTGTCCTTCAAGATGTTCAAAGCTGTGAAGCGTCAAAATGCATAACTGTTAACAGCAACGAAACTATACAAATCTGGGTAGAATGAAGACCTGAATTTGTGAAGATGTTATAGTTCCAGGAGTATTCTTTCTAAAGACACAAACGACTCGTGATTTGGATGATCCTATCTCGAGATATGAATTGTTTGGCATGAGCACGCAAAGTTGAAAATCCTCCATGACGGATGCCTGGAGCAACTTCAAAAATTTATTCCGACTTATCCACAAGGTGTTTGGATCTTATTATTTGATATGTCACATTCGTTGAAGTCTAGTTTCCTCGGAATCAAGTGGCCCGTGGTTTGGATGCTCATATAGAAAAATAGGGACTCTTTACTGAAGATGCACGAAGCTGGAAGACCATCGGCACCAGCTACCAGTAGCGCAATTGTCCAAAGCTTCAAGTCTGACCAGCTTTGACGATGAACAAGTTTGAAGTTGAAGTCCTTCAGTAGTCCTACAAACCAAAGAAAGAAAAATAGACTCCAAAGCCATCTCACCATGGATAGAAAAGCTGCATGGAGTAGAAACTCAACAAAGCTTGAAGGTGGGGCACAAATTCAATGAACTTCTTCGCTATCTTGAATGGAGAGATTAAAGAGGTTGAAGACTGGAGTGTTGAATTAACTATTAAACGACTACACAATCGCATAGATCAAGAACACCTAGTAACCATAATAAAGATGTAAGTAAAAGGGCGTACATTTATCCACCATAGTCAACACAGCAACTGAAGATGAACCCAGCTGAGTCTTTCCTCTCCTTATGCTTATTAGAACTGACAGCTTAATGGGAAGTTGCCTACAACAGGTTAAGACAGGAGAGGAGACTTAGCCTCATAGATATAGGCTTAAAAGCCTTAACCTAATGGGCTCACCCATAATAGGCCCACAGTTTTATCAACAGACCTACACTACTGGCAGCCCACACCTAATACAAGAAACAATACAGGACTGTCATGGAATCCACAAATATGTGACATGTGTATTGTCCACCAACTAAATACAATTAGCCCGTTTTGTGAAAACTGAATAAATAAGTTAATGTTAAGTCCATATATAAATAAATATTTCCCAACATTCTCCCACTTGGACAACATTAACTTAACTATTTAAAAAAAATTAAAAAATTTATTTATAAAATGACTCTCGGGCTAAATAGACAATGGCCACAAACATATAGCGGTGGAACATTATTTCCAACATGATCTAGTCAAACAAAACGATCAATATCGAAGAGCAGCAGTACTTGCACCCTTCAACGATACAAGACTAGTCCACAATCACAAACATTGAAATCTTACTGACAGATCAAGAAAATCTTACAAGACTAGTCCACTAGAAAATCATAATTTTTCGAGGCTCAACATGTACAACTAATCATAATGTGCAACAGCCAAGAAAATCCATATATGTCGTATGTCTCTACAAAGATCCAACAAAGGCACAACATGATCTTATCAATATGAGACATACCAACCACATAAGACAAGAAGTCTTAAGAATTTATAGGCATCAAAACTTGTCAATATAGATAAACCCACACAAATGAATATAATACATTTAATTATCGTGAGGTATCAAAGATGCTCATTACCAAGTAGTTATAACAAATATTTAAGGGAAGGATACCAAATAAAAGATTCTCACTGATCAAATGCATACATTAGACTCTAACATTACAAATAACAATTAGTTTCACAACATGAGTCCAAACACTTGAACAAACAAATAAAGTCATAAGAAACATAATATTTCATTGAGTCTCCTTCACCTCCCCAATTTTCTCACAAAGTGTGTCAAGTCACATAGTTTAAATTCAATTAAATACATGATACACTTACCGTAATGATATGCAATTATTAGTCATATGCCCTTTAAATGATACTATATCAACAATTGTCAACTTAACATTTCATAAACACAAACACACCAACAAAATTAAAGAAGTCGTTCAAATTATGATATGGTGATCAATATGACTTCTTTATAATATACATAAAAGAATGTGTATTCATCTTAAATCAAGCATATTGATCGTTTAGTTAACAAGTAAAAATCAATGAGCTAATGATTAATTAAAGTGACAACAAGGAATATGACACAACCAAATCTCGATAAACTCATTATGAATATACATTTATGGACTCAATCAAATTTCAAGTGTTACATATAAACACGTAATCACAACTTTTCACATTGAATCTATATTCATTATGATAATAAAGATTTCAGTGTTAGTCAATCATTTGATAAACACTAACCAAATACAACTAACATCATTGACATATTCTAACCATTAATATCAAATTATATTTTCAAGATATATAAATAAATTTGAACAACACAAACTACACAAATGGAGTAATAAATACGAATTTACCCCCACTGTTTAACAGATCATTAAAACTTTAAGAATTCCTTAAACTTCAGATTTGTTTTCTTTATAGAAAATGTTCTCTTGAGAAACTAAGACTTTTCTCATCGTTTTCAGAAATAAAAGAACATCTATATGTTATAGACAAGTAAAGGAATTCAAGAATTATGAGTTGAGCAAAATCAATAAATTATCTCATAAAAAAATGATATATACTTTCACCCCAATTAAAAAGAAAGAAAGAAAAATAGACTTCACGTAACACAATAAAATCGTAATATATATTGGATATTTTGTAATTACGAGAAATTCATTATCAACATAGTTGAGAGTTTTACAACAACAGAAAGGGAGTCACACCAACCAATCAAGTAGGAAGTTTATCAATATTGACTCCTTGATATAAAATGATGCAATGTAAAATACGGGGAAGAAAAAAATGATATAAAAATACGAAAGCGATAAAATAGATAACGTGATATCTAAAAGATATCGAGAAATTCAAAACTAGGAAGGCAAGAAATAGAAGAATAAAGGATAATCGATTCAAACAAGAATTTATTATCCAAAGGGAGAAATGGAAACTCGAACCTTACAAGGATTTCACACTAGCGATGAATCTCCATAGGTTCTAAGTTGTACAAGATTCACGAAGCTTCAAGCTTCGAACTCGAAGGGCTCGGCCTCTTCAACATTCTCTCTCAGTTTCTATCTTCAAAACTAGTTAACTAATGAAATGGAAGACATTAGGGAGTATTTATAAGTCTTCCTATCCCTCTAGTGAAATGACTAAAATGCCCCCCAAATCTAATTAAAACATGCAAGGTCACTTAAGGGCAAAATAGGAAGTTCAAGCCAAAATTAGAGGTCTTCAGCGATGTGGTTGCTTCGCCAAGATCTTTGGCGCTCTGCCTAAAAATCCTACTGATCAAAATAGTGCCACAGCTAGGCACTCCGCCTGGAACAAGTGGAGTCTGGGCGCTCCGCCTGGAACAAATGAGTCTGGGCGCTCCGCCTGGAACATGTGGAGTCTGGGCGCTTCTCCTGGGAGCTGGGCGCTCCTCCTTTCTTGGTGCTCCGATGCATGATCTTCAAGTCGCTCCCGGAGAACTTGACTTGCAATCCTTGTGTTCTCAAGCTTGGCTCTTGATGGTTGGGAACTAAGCCAATTTGGATTGCATCATCCTCCCCTTCTTGAAAGGATTTCGTCCTCGAAATCAAACCATCAAAGCCTACATCCAAAACAAGCACAAACAAATAAAGGTTCCCACTACAAGAGTAGGTTAGCGCCAAAAGTGTGGAAAACACACTCTTATGATAGAGCCAAGCATCAATACTAATAAAAAAGCTTATGTCTCCAAAGGAGACGACAAGTACTTAACTCAAAAAGAAAGTGTGTCTATCACAAAGACAAGCAAAGAGATCAATAGGACAAGGAACATGCAAGACATTGCAATCAAATTCCCAATGACCCCTAAGCTTATGACCACCACACCAAGCCTTCAATGCATTACGATCACAATGTGAATCATTGGCTTTGGCATGCTCAACCTATGGAATGGCGTAAGTAAAATAGTTCAATTCACAACTAACATCAAATACTCTACTCCCCTTCTTAGAGGCACTCTTACACACATCAAGAGTGACTTCCTCGCCTCCAAATTCACCTCTAAGACAATCTTCCTCACTAGGTAAGCTCCAAAGAAAGGTCTCCAAATTAGGCTCTTCATCATTATAGTCCACACAATGAAGGTTAGGACTACTAGAAGGTGGTTCAACACAACCAATATTGAGACCACTCATCTCACTTGGAGTTCCAAATAATGGATCGTCCATAGAGTCTAACTTTTCAAACCATGGAGATCCTACAACCCTAGTTCGATACAGTTCACTACCACAAATGAGATTGCCTTCAAACAATGGAAATGTAAAAGCATGCACCTCAATTTCATGGTCAAACAAAAGCATAGTATCAAGACTAGGTTCTTCACTCTCACTTGAGGAGTCATCGAAAACAAATCGATCCATCTCATACTTTAGACACTTCTCAAGGTCACAACCATCCTCACTACGACACAAGAGACCACCGCTATCAATTAAGCAATCAAATGGAAGAATAGGATAATCATGCAATTCATCTTCTCCTTTATCAAATATGGGTGGGGTGTCATAACAAAGCTCACACACAAGGTCAACCACAATATTCTCACTAAAGAGAGGTTCAATAAAAATCGAGCTCACATCATGATGTGGCTTTTCAACCCTCTCAACTAGTGGTTCATTTTCACACACAAGTTGACCCAAAGGCTCTACACTAGTTGCAAACACACTACATTCATACAAATCATCAACTAGTATAGAGTTTTCACACACAATATCATAAGACAAGGAAATAACATGCTCATGGGAAGGAAAACTAACACTTACATTTGAGTTGCATCCCGGCTCACTCAATATACTTGAAGCATCATGGCTAGCTTCTCCTTCTTGTAGCACACATTTGGAATCGCCTTCACCTTGCCTTTCCTCTTTGGAAAATGATTGAGGCTCCATTAGTTTGCCTCCAAGAATTCCTACACAAGAATTCACACAAGTAGAAGAAAAAGATAAAGGGTTAAGGTTAGAATAAGAGGTGTCCTCACTCTCAATGATTCTTTTTTCCTCTTTCTTTTCCCTCATTTTTTTTTCAAGGTCGGGTGTAGATTCGGGTGGTGACATCCCACTCATATCACTCAACACATCCTCTCCATTTTCCACTCGAGGAATGTCACCGGTCACTCCCTTACTCCTCTCTATCTTTTATCTCTCAAATTTGGGTGAGTTGGAACGAGGCCCAAGAATACCCATAGCCGGAGTAGGTGGACTTTTAACATCAACCCGGAATCTAGGACTTGGAGACTCATCACTTGATGTCTCCTTCTTCTTTATTGGTGAACCACTCGGTTTTGGAAGTGGCTTCGGGCTCACCTTATTGACATTTGTCAACTCTTTTGTAGCACTTGTCCCACCATTTCTTGTGATTGTAGGACTTCTTGATTGCTCAATCTTACCCATGGAATGAAGTTCTCGCTCCTTGCTCCTTTGCATTGCCAAAGAAGGTGTACTAGTAAACAATTGACTCCTTGCCCGATAAGGCACAAAGTCATAAACCCTTTACCCTATGCCCACAAGATACGCATCCTTCATCACACTATATTGCACCCTCTTGCCCTCCAACCACGGCTCACCTATCCACACATCAACATGATACACATCACACCACACATAACATTTATAATTCCTATGAGATATGAGTACTCCAGCCTCCTTGGAAACCCACACTCTCTCATACTCATAAGGATCCTCTAGCTTACGGCATGGTATCCTCAATTTATAAACCAATGAGCTGCTAATACAATTGGCATCGGTCTCATCAATCTTGAGCAAGTATCCTCCAATACCATTTACCTCAACAACGAACCTTCTTCTACCTAAGTTTTGTAGAGTGGCATCCAACCGAGAACTTGAATGCTCATGAGTGTCAACACCGACAACTTGGGTTTCCCTTATCCCTCCTCTACTAGCAAGATTGCTAGAGTAACTTCCACTTCCCGTCATTCTTCCAACATTAGAAATGTTGTTGGAAGTCGAGGAAGGACCCTTGCCATGGAACCCATAAGTGCCTCTCGCCTTAGTTCCATAGCCCATAGTACTACTCCTACTACAACTATCCAAGCCCCTCACGGCATTTGAACAATATAACCCCTTTGTAGCAAAAGCATCAACATCTCTCAAACCAACCTCCACATGGGAATTAGAAGCATTAGGTCGCTTAGCGCACCTAGAAGATGCAAGCTTCTTCTTCCCCATGGAACAACCACCACCTCCTCACATACTAATGGAAGGACCTCTACTACCCCTTTGTACACCACTAGCAACACCAAAAGAAGATGCAAATGAATAATGCGTATAATCAATTTCATCATCAATTCCCTCTATGTCACTAGCATGCTCATATTCATCACAAGTAGAGTAAGTGGGATAAATGTACCTTGAAGTGTCACCATCTTCATATTCTTGACTAGAAGCATAAGGATCAACATATTCATCTTCATAAGCTTCATAGTCTTCGTCAACCTCACGATCAACATAGTGACCCGCTTCATCACCATACGAGCCATAGTTCCCCGAATCATCATAGCAATACCCATCATCACCATCGTAGGAAACATAGTCTCCCTCGCCTCCACATGAGTCATACCCTCCACAATCTTCATCCGACATAGTTGCAACACCAAAAGACAAACCTCCCAAAAGTCACTCCCTCACGTGTATCACTCAATTTATAAACACTCAAAGGCGAGGCCTTACAACTTGGGAACCAAGGTGATCACAACTAGTATGTCCAAGTAAAAGTTCGGAATGGAGTTAATGAGACTCGATGTACGGACGGCTATTTAAGTGCGCACTTGAGGCCAAAAGGAGTTCTACGACTCTTCTTTGGATTATAATCTCCTCTACGCACGAGTGTCCTAATACGCTCAAGAGTTAGTGTCAATGGAGTAGGCTAATTACCCTAGAAACACTAACCAAGAAGTTAGGAAACAAATTGAACACAAAAACACGCAAAACGAAACAATTCGGACGCGTTTTAGAGGTAGGCGCTCCGCCCAGTGGGGGAGGCACCCAGTTGGTGGAGGCGCTCCGCCTGGCTGGTAGCCTACCCAAGAAGCTAGGCGCTCCGCCTGGGATGCGACGCAACAGTTTTTCAAAAATGGGTTTTGGCGATTTTTGGCCAACTTTTTTATTCGATTTCAACCCGATACACAAAACCAATGATACCCAAAGGTGTATACAACTATTATCAACAATCCCCAATAGTTTTAAACCTCCGACAAACAATAACAAGCTTCGATTCAAGATTGAAGAGTTTTCAAGAAATTTCAAACTTTTTGAATTTTGATTTTGAAAATTTTGATTCGTAACACCAAATTGTGATATATGGGTGTCAAAACGACGGGAACACAATAAAGAAAGAACTCCAATACTTTTTAACACTTGGGGATTCGAATCCAACCTGATCTACCAATTTTTTTCAACTTTTCAAGTTTTTCAATTTTTTTTTTTTGTTTTTCTTCAAACTTTCAAGAACAAACACAGCAACAACAACAACGATACTAACATAAGAAACAAGGAATGAGGGTTTGTAGGAACGAGGGTTTGTAAGAACATAACCCGAGCCTTGCTCTGATACCAACTGATGCAATGTAAAATACGCAGAAGAAAACAACGATGTAAAAATGCGGAAACGATAAAATAGATAACGTGATATCCAAAAGACATCGAGAAATTCAAGACTAGGAAGGCAAGAAATAGAAGAAAGAACGGATAATCAATTCAAACAAGAATTTATTATCCAAAGGGAGAAATGGAAACTCGAACCTTTCAAGAATTTCACACGAGCGATGAATCTCCATAGGTTCCAAGTTGTACAAGATTCACGAAGCTTCAAGCTTCGAACTCGAAGGGCTCGGCCTCTTCAATGTTCTCTCTCAATTTCTATCTTCAAAATTAGTTAACTACTGAAATGGAAGACATGAGGGAGTATTTATAAGTCTTCCTATCCCTCTAGTGAAATGACTAAAACGCCCCCCAAAGCTAATTAAAACATACAAGGCCACTTAAGGGCAAAATAGAAAGTTCAAGCCAAAATTAGAGGTCTTCAGCGATGTGGGCGCTCTGCCTAGATCTTGGGCGCTCCACCTGAAAATCCTACTGATCAAAATGGTGTCGCAGCTAGGCGCTCCGCCTGGAACAAGTGGAGTCTGGGCGCTCCGCCTGGAACAAATGAGTCTAGGCGCTCCGACTAGTATTCAGGCACTCCACCTGGAACATGTGGAGTCTGGGTGCTCCTCCTAGGAGCTGGGCGCTCCTCCTTCTTTGGAGCTCCGATACATGATCTTCAAGTCGCTCTCGGAGACCTTGACTTGCAATCCTTGTGCTCTCAAGCTTGGCTCTTGATGGTTGGGAACTAAGGCAATTTGGATTGCATCATAAAAACTCTCTTATTCTCATTCATAAGTGCTATGCATATATAGTTTATCATTAATGACAAATAATGAAAATTATTTACATATAGGCTAGGTTGGGAAGAATATATATATATAGTTAAATATTTCTCGTAAGGCTCTCAAAAGAAATAATGTTAATATTAGATAATTTTATGTTTATCATAATGTCAATAATGGGTCTTCAAATACAATCATATATTAATTAATCAATATGTCAAGTAATCTTTAGTAAAATAATAGAAAGGTATAGATATCAAATAAGTTCAACGAGCACTATTTTAACGCAAAATAACTTTAAAAAATACATATTTTTCTAGTATTAATAAAATCTATTCAACTCAAGTAGGTCTAATAAAAGTTGACTGACAAAACAAGGTTTGATGTCCACAAGTTGTAGATCAAAATTCAAGACTATGTTTCATATAAGAGTCGTAAGAGAACTCTATTGGTGATATAAATACGAGTCGTTACAATATTACCCCCCTTTGGGCAGGTAACGAGAAAATACTTCAGTATTAGAAAACGTATCCCCTGTGGGCGGACAAATTTGCCAAACTAAAATACTTTCTTTTCTCAGGCTCATACTTCAATTTTGAGCAACTGAAAAAATAATGATAAATGTGATATGTGGTGACCCTAGGCAAATAATGTGAGCCTTCACAGTGTTACCCCCTTTGGGCAGGTAACAAAAAAACATCTTAGTATTAGAAACCTATCCCCTTTGGGCAGATAGATTTACTAATCTAAAATTTTTTTTTTTTTTTTGCAGGCCTCACACCCACCACCAAATTAAAATACACAATAACCCCCTTTGGCTATTATATATAATAATTTAGTGAAATCTCATAACACACAAAATGAAAAAGCCTCACAATACTAAAGCAAATACGCTACTTTGGAGCACATAACTCACTTCAATCAACAAAACTAATTCAATTAGGGATATACGAAAATTTTGCCCAAGCATACGAAATGATATTTATGTTGATAGATCCTCAACAAAAGATATTCATCTCTAGGATCGAATGGTTTATCACATTACTTAGATCTCTCATCCCAAACTATGCTTTCATTTATCTGTAATTAAATTTCAATAAATCATGTCACCTTAATTAACTTCAACAAGCTTTTAATATCATGAGAGCATAAATAGGATAATGTCACATAAAATTAAAAACTCTTAATGCAATGACATAACTCTCATAATATGCTCATAATATAAGGATTGAAACAAAATAATCTCTTTAAATATAATATTAGCCTCTTCAATATCATAATGAAAAAATATTTGTTCTCTTAATGACTTCAAATTAGAGGTGCAAAAACTCGAGATTAATGCTCTACTTATATCACAAATATTTCTAAAAGAAATAGGTAGCTAGAACAAGTTATTGCGTACCATAATTTGGAGAAGATCGATTATGATACTTCTCTATGCGAAAGTATCACCTGTAAAGTTAGCTTCCAAGAAAAACAAGTATCTCAAGAACTTACAAATTAATTAGATCAAATATAATTTATGATGAAATCTCAAAGAGATTGTTACCTTTTGTAAATTGTGCTTTATCCAAGTAACAGAAATTATAATAAACTCATGACAACCATTTCAAAAAGTGATCCTTCTTTAGATCAAATCAAGCATGGAACAAACTTTGATTCTCTTAACCAATGAGTACTAAATGTATCAATGCAAATTCCTTAGCTATTATTTACGAAGAGAGCCAAAATGACGAGCAAAACATATTCTACTTTTTGAATACTTTGCATATGCTAAACGTCTGTGTAGGTCTTATACAATGCAAGGTACTAAACGACATGCACCTCTTTGGTCTTGAAATTACTTCTAAATACCAAAAGAAGAAGGAAAAGTAAAAAGTCCAGAACAACAAGAAGTTCCGGAGAATGAGATGTACAATTAATTCCTCCATTTATCCTTAACTTAATAAAAATTAACATTGTGAGGATTAAGAGCTAGCGTACATAGATAAAGCTTCACTTATGAGCGGTTATATTTGAATAAGGAGCTACTTATTGCTCCATATAATTTTCATTAAATAGCACTAGTAACTATCTCTTATTGACCACACCACCAACAATAAGATAGTTAGGATTCATAATCTCAATCATCTCTGAGAGTTTAGAGCTCAAATGAATATTATATTCACCAAGCTTCTTAAAATGAAGGACTAAGTCTTACCAATCCGTTAACCAGGCTATCAAAAATTTAATAATCCAAGTACTCAATATATCTAAGAATGTAATTTGATATCACATTATTTTGCTCATATAACAAGACATGTAGGAATCCAAATGGCAAATTATCAAAATAAGAATAATAAAGCAGAAAATTAATTTACCACTGAGAGAAGTTACTAAGAACAACTTGAATAATATTGAATACTGCATATTAATACATTAGGGCAGTAGAAGTTCGTAAACCCTCAAGGGAAACACTGCTACATATCTCAAATAACTTTAATATTTTATTATGGACTTCCCAAACACTTTGAGACCCAAATCTCTTGCTTAATAAGCAAATACCAAGCAAGAGGCCGGTCTTTGCAAGTCTTTTTCCAAAAGTAACTCTTGAACAATATTTTGCATGTCTAGCAACCACAAAAATGCCTACCAAAACATCTTTGGGTTGAAGGATCAAAAACACACGAAGGAATCATATATCAGTACCGTAACCAATAACTTTTATCCGATAACAAAAGTACAGCCACGTACACATGCTAAGAAACATGAGGGTTTAATGAATTAATTGTGTACAAGAACATAATGTCTTTTTGTTAACAAGTTAAATGCATGTAAGCAGAACTCATCATAAAACAAATCCAACTTATTCATAAACCAAGTTCACGTATAGTAGACGCTATTTACTAGAAAACATTCATTGGTTTCAAAATGGTAGATACGTACATTAGTTTATGACTTGAGGCTTTATGATAAAAGATCCAAAACATGATTCTAAGGAACCAAAGATAAGATTAGTGTAAATTTTATATGTACCTCAAACAATATTTATAAAGTCCATGTAACATTAACTAGAGATGTCTCGAACATGGTGCTTCAACCGTGAATTGTCCTTGCGGTGTAATTTATCATATGGAAAATTAAAATCAACTTGTTGGATTCTCACATTAACTCACCAACTGGATCTAAACTTTCACAAATAAAATGAAAAATCAGCCAATAGTCAAAACGATTTCTAATGATATTATGTATTAAAAGAAAATTGCGGGTATAGTACGGAAGCCGACCTGAACATGATGAACAACGAAGAAGAATCACAAAAAGGACATGGTTTACGTAAAAAGATTCCCCGCCGACGATTTGATGTCGAAGGTGTCGAACTTTTTATGTTGTTCTTACAAGTAGAAAACGAGCCTAAAAATGCAAAAGAGGCTCTCTCATGCCCTTCTAAGGAGAAATGGTAAAAGCAATGGAAGATGAAATGGAGTCAATGAGAGTCAACAAAGTTTGGGAACTGGTTGATCTCCCGAAAGAACGCAGAGCTATTGGGAGCAAATGGGTTCTCAAAATTAAGCTCAAGGCTGATGGCACAGTTGAGAGATATAAGGCTCGACTGGTGGAAAAAGGTTATACACAAAAGGAAGGAATAGACTACGAAGAGACTTTCTCACCTGTTGTGCGATTTAACTCAATTCGCCTGATTCTAGCTATAGTAGCTAGTTTAAATCTTGAATTACATCAGATGGATGTAAAGACTGCCTTTCTCAATGGAGAATTAGATGAAGAAATTTATATGGTGTTACCTGAATGTTTTATTGAAAAAGGCCATGAACAAAAGGTTTGTAGACTTTTCAAGTCTATTTATGGCCTCAAACAATCTTCAAGGCAGTGGTATATGCACTTTCAAAATGTGATCATATAGAATGGTTTTACTATGGTTGATGAAGACCATTGTGTTTATACCAAGAGATCAAGAAATAAGCTTGTAATTCTGACATTGTATGTCGATGATATACTTATAGTTGGAAATGATAAGGAGTTATTAAACGGGGTAAAGGCCTGGTTGTCATCTCAACTTGAGATGAAAGATATGGGTGAAGCTGCATATATTCTTGGAATCAAGATTTTAAGAGATCATCCTAAGAAACTATTGTATCTCTCTCGAGAATTACATTAAAAAAATTCTTGAACGATTTAATATGCAAAATAACAACCCAATTGACACTCCTATCAGCAAAGGCCATAACTTGGGAAATCATTTATGTTCTCAGACTCCTGAAGAGACAGAAAAGATGAAGCAAGTGCCTTATAGAAGCGCAGTTGGATGTTTAATGTATGTTATGGTGTATACTAGACCTGATATTTGTCAAGCAGTTGGCTTGGTAAGTAGATATCAGTCCTATCCAGGTCCAGCATATTGGCAAGCAGTAAAGAGGATCATGAGATATCTGAGAGGAACAGCTGACTAAGCACTTTGTTATCAAGGCAGCAAAGATTTGCGATTAGTTGGATACACTAATGCTGATTATGTAGGAGATTTAGACGAGAGGAAGTCTACCTCAGTATATGTCTTCTTACTTTGTAATGGTGCCATATCATGGAAGAGTAAGAAGCAATCATGTGTAGCACTATCCATGATGGAAGCCGAATATGTGGCTCTGTCAAAAGCAACACAAGAAGCTGTTTGTTTGAATAGGCTCTTCAAAAGCTTGATGGGTAACACTGATGATGAACCAGTGTTGGTCTACTGTGATAGTAAGGCTGCAGTTGATGCAACCAAGAATCCTAAGCATCATTGTGATACTAAGAACATAGATATCAAGTATAACTATGCTAGAGACATGTATAAATGCAAGAAGTTGAACCTGGTGAAAATATCTACAGAAGATATGGTAGCAGACCCATTGACCAAGCCTTTAGCTAGAGATACATTTGTGAGACACACTAGATCTCAAGACTTGCATAGACTTTGAGTGATTTTGTATTATTCTTTTTTTTTTCCCAGTTGTTCATAAAACTATGTTCTTTGATAATCAATAAAGTTGATTTACTTACATACATATTCATGATTTATTGAGTGTTTCGTACATTCTTCAATTATATTTTAGTATATCGGGTAGACAAGAGGTTGGCCTTCTCACACAGGCAACCGCCTCCTTATCTTAGTGATAAGTGGAGATGAGACTTAATTTTAAGAAAAAATTATTGTTGAACCCTCCCAAAATGCATATAAATATGCATCGAGATGTAATTTCAACAAAATGGAGACTCCAAAAGGCTTCTTTGGAGTCGCCGCCTAATTTAAGGATTATTAGGAACCAATTGTTAATTAATGAGTGCATTTTTTCCTTATTTTAAAAGGAAAATAAGTTTCAGAGATTCTTAGGTAAGTGGTTCTTTTATTTCCGAAAGAATGTCTTTTATTAAAAGAGAACTTTCGAAAATCCGCTAAGCGGTTAACTCGGCGGCTTTCACGAATTTTATAAAGATAAAATAATTTAAAATTTTAGAAAAAATATAGGATAAACAAATAAAGAAGTAAATAATAAGTAAAAAATAAATGTGTAAGTAAATAGATAAATGATAAATATTTAAATAAATAAATAGCTGAATATTTAATAAAATAAGTAAATGGATAAATAAATAATTTAAATATAAATAATGATAAAATAAATAAATTTAATTGAATTTTAATTTGCACTCATTAACTGACAAATGGTTCTTAATATCTTAAATTAATTGGCGCGTCCCAAAGAAACGGGATAAGCAATTATTTAAACAGTTCTAAACATGTGATAAGATAACAATTTTAATTTAAAAAAAACGGATATCCTATCAAGCTTCTAACATGCAAAGTCCTAGTCCGATTTTCAAGGATCCTAAGACATGCTTTTCTAAAGGGGACGGGAGAGAGGGAGTTTAGAAGGTAGAACCCGGAAGCGCAACTCACAATTTGAGCCTTCATAGCAATGCATTTCAATTAAGCCAATCTGAATGGCTCGAGCGTCAATAAGCCAAGCCCACTTTGTGAGTTTTAACCAAACTCGTCCCAAGTGTTATGCAAAAGACAAGAGGAGATAAAGACTAGTACATGAATTTAATAAGCAAAGCAACAAATGGAGCATAAGAAAATGATCAGGCAGTAGGGAATGACTCAAGAAATCAAACTGAACTCTAGCTATTATTTGACCAAAATAAGGAGTTTACACCCTTCAGATTCAATTCTTATTCAGGAAAAAATCAATTCTTATTCAGGGACTTCTTTCTTAACAAAATATAGTACCCAGAAGCAGCTCAATCCTTAAAATAAACAGAATAAATAAAGCAGGACACCCAAACCTTTCAGTCTAAAAGAGACAAACTGGAAAAGAAGCTGAAACATATAGCCTTAAACAAACCTGATGAAATCCTGAAATACTATTGCTATTACATACACTTAGACTGAATGCAATGATCACTAACAAACTTACTCCCTGACCCATATCCTTTCAAAAAAAATAGAGAACCAGAACAAACTATCTCACAGCCTAATAGACCCCTTCACTCTCACAGAATCAAAACCAAGCTCCCATGACCCTCTCTTAACCTGCTACCAGAACAAATACTAGGAACTCCCTCAACATCATTGAACTCACAAAAGAATTCCTAGAACAGATTTGCTACTCCCTCACAAGACCTGGCAACTCCTCATAACTTCTAACAGCCTCCAGAGACAACATAAGACCTGAGCAAACCCCAAAACACCCTGCACACCTCACACACCTCTGCATATCTCCATGACTTCCTACAATACTACAAGCCACCTGAAACTACTCCTATACTTCCAAAGAACAACCCTAACAACTGCATCCACTTACCACCCTTACAAACAAATAAACTGACCCCCTAAGACCCTTGTTGCTACTGATGATAGCTAACAGCATACCCTTTGAACCTACTCCTGCCTAACTTATGCAGAAACAGACAACCCCCCGAGCTCCATTTTAGAATAGCTACAACTCTCTACAGCACCTGCCTCAATCTAAACTCCACTCACACACATATAGCACCCCTGAACTACACCCCTGAATCAACTGCAGCAACTGAGACAACACTACCTACAACCCAAAAAAAAAAAACAACTCCAATGCACCTGCTACCTAACCAAGACCTAAGCTCCTCTACAAATCAAACTACTCCCTGATACAACCTCCAGAAACCCAGGCAACCTGGACAACACTCACAGGATACTCAGACCAAGGAAACTGAGGCAGCTACACCAAGCCTGGCTACACCAGACCCTTCTACTGCCTCCAATCACAAACCTGCAGCCTAAACAACCATCAGGGAACATTGCAGCTACCTACATCCCTTTACACTCTCTACAAACCAACTAGAACTCCTTGAAATAGCTACTACAATATCTATAACCATCCTTTACTTCACAAGGCCAAAACAGAGCTATGCAAAGAACCTCTTGAATTCATATTCAGAGGAACATAGTCAAGGACAAAGCACAGCAAGAACAGTTATTCTTTTAGTACAGAAAGATAGGCGATTGAATTCAAAATACCAAACAAAGAACATTCAAGCTATGCAAGTAAGAAACTAAACTCCTAAAAAGATCACATCTTTGTGAAGTCACAGTATCATAATCCAAGCTTGATATTAAACAATCAGCTACTTTAACACTTCACATGATATCAAACATGAAAATTTAAATGCGAGGTTCAAATTTACCTGCTGCGATGAAGTGAACTAAGAGCCAGGATCAGTGAAATTCAACTCGAAACAAAGACGACCCAAAATTTGAAGTGACGATACAAAAGGAAACATTAACAATACTAGATCAATGCATCACAACCAAGAACCAAGACCAGAAAATGGAATGCTCTCTGTATCTGTATATGTTAGGAAAAAATTAAGCTAAAGACATGCTTTCTATTTTTTTTCTGCCTCTCCGCTCTCCTGCGGCTCTAAAACTCTCCTAAAATTGAACCCCCTCCCTTTAGCTGCGCAGGTATATGAATATATATAGTCAAAATTCTAGGGTTTCGACTAAAAATGAAAAAACAACTATACCTTTTACATACCTTGCTTAACGATCAGATTTTTAACCCTTTTACAAGAATTTTTGAATAGAAAATCAGAAAAGAAAAGGAAAAAAAATATCCTTTTTCCTCCGATTTTGAATTCAAAACACTTGTTTGTTCTCGATCCAAGCCGTTGATGATGAAAAGGAGTAGAAATATACGGTGTGGATTGGATTTTAACACTATGGGGTCTCGATTTTGGGGAGAATCGAAAGGGGTCGGGTTTTTGCCATATTTGGGGAAGACAAGGGAAGTGGGGACCGGGGAATGGTGTGTTCAAAAATAGAAGGGGAGAAACGGTCCAATTTTGAGGGAAAGTGGACGACGGCGTGGGTTTGGGGAAAGGGGATTAGGGTTTCAGATTGAGAAGGGGAAATGGGTTGATTTGAAATGAATAAAATGGGTGGGTTATGTATAATATACACGCGTTGCACAAATAGGCTGATTTCAAATCCTAGGAACGATTTTAGCCCTTTCGGATACTTAGATAGAATAAAGGTGTGGCACTGATGAGACAAGATTGAGGTTGCGTATTACAAAGTTAGCCCTTTTCTTCAAAATATTCATTAATTCATTTTAAATTCAATTAAAATTGACCACTGATTAAACTAATTTGACTTTAAAATTTTGGGACAAAATTGGGTGTCAACAATTATCAAATGGATAATTTGAGAGCGATATGCTTAAGATCAATACAGTTGTTTAAATAATGACATAAGGTTATTAAGGTGAAAGAATGTTCACCTAGTCTACTTAGTGAGCTAGATGTGAGTTTAAGGAACTCGAATTTAGATACGTATGGTATCTGAATTTCATCTATACAGCATTATTTATAAAGACATACGCTCCTTAAGGAAAAGAGAAAAATATTGTAGCACGTGTTTCATACCATGTGTGCTAAATGTCGACCATGGGTTAACATAATTTTAATCTCAACTTACTGTTGCAATTAAACTTACTGTTGCGTGAGACCCAGACCTTTATGATGGCTCAAAATGATGTACCCTCAGTGACTCCGATCAGATACTTGAGACTTAGTCTAATGTTAGCTATCTTAGTGTATTTCCAAAAGACCATGAAAATGGATGCGGTCTGGCGGGACATATCTAGAAAAGCAGTTGAGCTAATGTTAAGAGAATCGTGAGAAGAGGAAGATCATTAAAGGAATCTCATTAGTTTTGTATTCACAAGCGCACCAGTTATAACTTATGAGTTATAATTATGAATACATAAAAATGATATTTGAGATTTTGAGAGGATATCAAAATGTGATTCATATGATCTAGGGTATTGCATAATTTATAAGCTACTTGCATGTTTGCACTCGACGAGATGCTATATACTCCTAACAGATGTATAGCATGTAGCTCTCACAGAATGCTGGTCGCACGGTCTATTTCACTGTATGAATATTTGTAGAGATGAGGTGAGAATATGCTTCTCATATTATAAGAGCACTCACATTATGTGTGAGTGGGAGATGTTGGAATTATCTGTTAAGAGTCCACCCATAAGGGGTGCTCTTAAAGCTTATCCTGGTAAATAAATAATTACCTAGTATAGTCCTATAAGAGGACAACTACTTCATATAAGCTATAAATATACAGTAATACACAATGAAAAATATGTACTTTTATATACAGCTCTTCCTCTTTCTCTCTACCAAATAACTATGTGTTTAGACTGTGGACAAAGGGATTGATCCGTCAAGCACGTGACAACTACCGACGGCCAGTAATTCCAGCCACGGTTCAATATCCTACCGCTTCCGCTTACGAGAACAACAAGTAAGTTCTCGGTTTATGTTTAAACAATCTATTTAGTATAGATTTGTGTTATATGCATGTATGTATCCCTTCATATTCTATCAAAGAATTTTACATAATCGTAATAAAACTGGAACCAACAATGAAAGTGAATTTATTTTAGGATTTCCACAATGATACAGATTACAAATTATTTCGGTGAAAATCACGTTAACCATAGTAGGATTCTAGATCTGTGTGATTCGCTCTGATACCATCTGTAACAGCCCAGCCAGCTAGTGATACTGTCTGCTTTGGGCCTAGGCCCGCACAGCTTTAAATCACGTCACTAGGGTCTAAGGTCAGTTAACTTATATACCCAGTATCTCTCATGTGTTATGTCGATGTGGGACACTTAATCCTTAGCTGGGTTACATACACCCCCTCTTATGGACTCAGCGTCCTCGCTGAGGTTTGCCTCGCGTACCCAGGATTCGCCTAGACTCAGCCTTGAGCTCTGCCCCACATCGATAAGGCTGACACGGAGTGGCTCTGATACCAATTGTTGAATTAACTATTAAACGACTACACAATCACATAGATCAAGAACACCTAGTAACCATAATAAAGATGTAAGTAAAAGGGCGTACCTTTATCCACCAAAGTCAGCACAGCAACTGAAGACGAACCCAGCTGAGTCTTTCCTCTCCTTATGCTTATTAGAACTGGCAGCTTAATGGGAAGTTTTGCCTACAACAGGTTAAGACAAGAGAGGAGACCTAGCCTCATATATATAGGCTTAAAAGCCTTAACCTAATGGACCCACCCATAATAGGCCCACAGGTTTATCAACAGGCCTACACTACTGCCAGCCCACACCTAATACAAGAAACAATACAGGCCCGTCATGGAATCCACAAGTATGTGGCCTGTGTATTATCCACCTAATATATATAATTAGCCCGTTTTGTGAAAATCGAATAAATAAGTTAATGTTAAATCCATATATAAATAAATAATTCCAACATGGAGTACTCCAAGTGTCTTTTGTTAAGCTGAAAGAAGCAGGCACGTCATGAAAGTAGAGAGTGGTTCACCAGGGGCGGCCTAAGGCCCAAGCAAGTAAAGCAAGCGCTTTAAGCCCCCAGTTGTAAAGGCCTCATTTTTCAAATAATGAAGTATAGTAAGTTTTAATTATAGATATCTAATCATGTGATTTATGGCGACAATTAAGTAATTTACACTTTGACAATATTCTTGCATTATTTTTAACTCTCATACAATATGGCTTATATGTTGTGCTTTCTTTTCTTCTTTCTATTAAGCTATGGATTCTCTATAAAATAAAGGTATAAGATCTTATAGATGATATTGTGCATTGACTTTTATTATCTCTCAATTTTTAAAGCATTTAAGCCCGATAAGTAGAGGATTTTTATTTTGCTATCAATATTTATTGTTCCAACTTTTATGCCTTTTAGCTCTTCGTTGCTATTATTTTCAATTTCATATGTTATTGTTTTTAATTATATATTATAATTAAAATATGTCAAAAAATATGAATTATGCTGCTAAACTCAAGAAAAAAGACAAGAAATGAGATTTTAGTACAATAAAAATATGAGCTCTTCAAACATTGTCTCAAGAAAAAATAAATAAATTGAATATATTGTCAACTGGAGAAATACTATTAGCTGAGGTTGATTGTAAAATATTGTTAATAACGTTGCATCTATAAAGTTCAAAATCTAAATTTTAATTAAAGATCATTATTGTGAAAGTTTTCGTGAAAGAAATTGCTCAAGGCCCCTTAATTAAATGTGGCTTTAGGCCACTGATTTTATTGGGCCGCCCATGTGGTTCACCTGCATCTTCGTTAAAGTTTGGGACGAAGAAATCGACATGTGTGTCGTTGCTAAATTTCAAGAAGAGGATGTTCCATGTGATTCCTTTGCCAAGCTGAACTAAGTATATGTTCTTAGTGATCCCAAGCTCATGAAAGTTGGAAGAGGACATGCTCCATGATACATGCTCTCCAAGCTTTCAAAAGAGTCGCTCCAAGTGTCTCTTTCCAAGCTGCAAAGGTGATGTGCCATATGATGCTTTTGCCGAGGTTGCAAGAAAGAAGGCCACTCATAGCCGGCTATGAAAGGGACTGCTCCAAAGGGTGCCTCGCCAAAGCTTCAACATCGCAATGAACCAAGAAGCTACCAGTTTCTTTCGCCAAGCTGTGAGAGGAGTATGCTTAGAAGGTGATGCTCCATGTGTTTTCTCGCCAAAAAAGGAAAGGAAGTTGAAATGTCTTCTCATCAAGCTAAATGATGCTCTATGAACTCTCACTGAACCTGAAAGAAAATCTAGTTGTTCGTTGTGGTCTCTCACCAAACCGAAAGAAGCGGGCACATCACAAAAGAAGAAAGCGCTTCATCTGCTTCTTCGCCAAAGGTGGAACCATGAACACCTCCGAGTATTTCTTCATCATCAAGCCGCATGAAGCAAGCTCCACTCCAAGTATTTTCTCATCAAGGCTTGACAAAAACTGATTCTCCAAGTGATGTCACATGGCTTTGACAAAAACTGCTTCTCCAAGTGATGTAACACCAAGAACGCAAAGTCTCAGGGACAACATAGCTACAATGGTTTCTCGTCAATCAAGTGAACATGTTTTACATCTTCTCGGTCTGATATGGCGATCGCTTGTGCTCCTACGGAAGCCTGCAAGAAAGAAAAAGGAAAAAAAAAGGATAATAGACACCGTAATGCCGGGGGAGATGTGTCAAGTCCTCACTCCTCATGATGAATTTCAGTACCGGTGACGTGAAGTTTTGAGTCCTTTGGTATTCGGGTGTTGAACATAAATTTCCAAAAATGCGAGAAGAAATGTGTAGCTGAAATCAGTGCAGGGTTCTTTGGTTTCTTCTTGCTCCGATTGACTCTTACTCAATGTCCTAAGTGATTCGTTGTCTTTGACGCGGCTACCTCTTCTGTAATGAATCTGATTGGTACTCTAGGTTATCATCGGTAATGAATGAAGAGGGCTCGAGTTTTGGTTGAAAAAAATAATACACCCACAAGCTCCTTTTAAAGGCGCTGGATGAAGCAAAAAATGAGTCTCAATTGAAAATAAAGATAGCTCATGAGGAGTTATCATCTAAGATTCTCTATTATCCGCAATATTCAAACTAAAAGAAAGGATAAGAACAAATCTTGTTTCAAATGGAACACAAAAGGGAATGTTTAGTAGTTGGCTATTACCATTGAGATTTTTGGATATACAAAAACAAAGACATAATAAATTTTGTTCTTGAAATCAAGTTGAAGTATCATTGATCTCGTAATCCTACAGTAGTACGAATAATTCTAAGTGGCATTTGGACAGTCATCTATGTAGAAATGTTATACAAATTAAAAGAAATGCAATTAATTTGACATATTGACAAGTTTGCTTAAATTGTTTAGACTTGCCAATTTCTCAAGGAAGACTACAACGAATTATTTAATTATGTGTTATTGAGTTCCAGTTCGCGAAAATGGAGTCACGCAAATACTTCAAAATGAAGATGATTAGCTTCATGGGTACTTCAAGTCTCGTCTTTGAAGTTCGACAAGTCTTTACCCTGACAAGCTTTGAAGTAGGAGGCATTTGTAAGCATTTAAATTTTGGTAAATTAAGTCCATAAGAAATTTGGATTAATCTTAAATTTTGAGAAAATATAATGACACGTGTCAAATAACGTGGCGCCAAATCAAATGAAGAAGCCAATAGAAGTACGCCAAGTGTACAAATGATAAGCTTTTTGCAAGACAAATGAGATTGGTTTGTAATTCAAACCAACCAATCAAATTAAAGCAAACAAGTTTGGTTTTATCACAACTCTCCTATTCCACTACTATAAATAGGAAGCTACCTAAAGCCAAAAAAGGAACTGGAAGAAGAACAAAAGCAAGAAGAAGGAAGATCAAGGAGGAGATCATCAAGAAGGACATCAAAGGAGGAGAAGCACATCAAGCACATTGAAGGGCAATCAAAGAAGCTCTGAAAGAAAGCTTTCAAAGTCTTCTTCTACGTCTGCGATCTGACCCTGTTCAAGTTCAACAACGAAGGCCACGATCTACGTCCCTGTTCAAGTTCAACAATGGAGGCCACGATCTACATCCCTGTTCAAATCCAAAATTAATGTTCAAATCAAGATTCGGCGTGCACGAGTTCAAATCATCTGTTCGTCGTAGTTGAATCTCAAATCTTGTTCGTG
Organism: Petunia x hybrida; assembly: GCA_037355625.1. Classification (NCBI taxonomy): domain Eukaryota; kingdom Viridiplantae; phylum Streptophyta; class Magnoliopsida; order Solanales; family Solanaceae; genus Petunia; species Petunia x hybrida. The sequence continues at coordinate 2,111,883 of JBBBVM010000045.1, forward strand.
ACGGACGTCAAAGTGTTCGTGACGCACAACAAATCAAAGATCAAGCTTCTTGAAATCAAATCCAAAGTTCATCCAGTTTAAGATCAAGCTTCCGAGCCCTTGAACCAAAGTTCGTGAGGAGAAGAATCAGAAGACGTCATTTACAAAATTAGTGACACTCTAGAGATTGTAATCTGCATTTTCTATTGATATCAAATACAAAATTTTGGTACACTATTTCTTGTCTTGAATTTTCTAGACTTCAAAATTTGTTGTTACACTCAGTATTACATATAGTGGAAGAATATAAATCCTATCACAGAATATAATAAACTCCCAAATAACAGAAGTAGTCACTCATCCAACCTTTAACGAAAACAACCAACGGATATATAATCCATATATATAATATGTATATTAATGAAAATAGTGATTCTGGATGGTTATTTGTGTAAAAATTCCTCTCTAATTTTTATATGAAGGTTGTGTTTGATATGGGGGAAAATATTTTCTGAAATATATTTTCTCATTTTCTCATGTTTGGTTGGCTTATTTAACTTGAAAAATATTTTGTTTAGACTAGTCATTTTCCTCCACATAGAAGGAAATATTTTCTAAAAATTAAAGAAAAAATATTATTCTTAAACATACACGTACCCTAATCCACATCCCCTTATCCTCTAGTCCTAGAAGAACCCCTACCAACTACTTTCCAAACCCACACTTTACCACCCCCACCTCTCCCTCACCACACCTCTACCCCATAGCCCCCACACCTTCTCGTCATTAGAAAGGGCATTACGTTTTGGACGTCGGTGCCCGGCCATCTCTGCTTATCACGTTTAGGACGTGATAAAGTGGCATTAAGTAGGGTGGTTGGTGGTGAAGTGAGGGGGCAGTTGGGGTGGATGAGGTTTAGGGATGGATGGAGTGGTTGGTGATGGGAGGTGGGGTGAGGGGTAGGGGTAAGGATAGGAATAATGAATAAAAAATTATTTTACTATTTTGTACTACTAAACAATAGAAAATAAGTATTCCAAAAAATTGTTTTTCTTCCTACCAAACTCACCCTTAAAAAAAGGTTCAAAAAGTGGAATTTGTTAATAATTGAGGGATTAAAAACACGCAATAAATCCCATTATACATAGGAACAAAATTACACGTTCAAGAACCATAATAACATAAAACAATAATCAACACGTGTACTACCTATTTCTTCTCAACTGTTTGATGAATAGTCAACAGTGCAAATACAGGTGAGATCCAAGTATAGAGTTAAATTAAAATGGAGGGCTATGTGTGGGCAGTTGCTGCTGGATTTAATGCTGCTCTTGCTGCTATATCTGCCAAGTTCTTCTCTTCTCAGGTGAAACAACTTTCTTTTGATTATTTGTTCTTTTCTTGTTCTAATTATGTTGATTAGCATGTGATTTCATTAACCCAATTGGGAATTTGACCATATCCGAGTGTCTATCAGAAACAGTATCTACCTTGGTGGGTAAAATCGTACATCACACCATCCCCAGACCCCATTTGCCGGACTACACTGGGTATGTTGTTGTGGAATTTGAGCATATCACTTTGTTTCTTATTCATATCCTGGTACATTTCCACAAAAGCACGAATCTTGATGCATATTAATGAATCAAAGTTTAAACCCCCTTCTCTTGTAGAAGACAAATTGTTGAGTGTTGAAATGAAATGAGTCCAATTAGAGAGGAATTGGTATAGGAAAGGTTTTGGATTGAGGGGTATGTTGTAGTTTATGATCTTCTTCTGAGTTTGGTCCATTTTCCATATGAAACTATGCTCTTCTTATGAAAGATTTTAAGTTATATAGCTGGTCGGTGCAAATATTTTTTTACACCAATCAAGTTATATTTACCAGTTGTAGCAATTAACATGCCTTCTTTTTCATAATTATGAACCTCACATTTTATGGAGGCTTACTTATAGATATCTTTTGAGTGACCTGACAGTGTAAAAAATTATTTATACTAGAAATAGGATGATTGACACATTAATAAAGCGCAAAAGATGGATTATTTTTTATAGCCGTGGTGTTGGACAAACTTAAGCGCACCTCGACTAATTCCACGAGGTACCTCCTATCTCACCAATGTGGGTAACCCTATCTACCAAGGCTTGAACAAATGGTCTGAACATGGTTATACGCCTTTTGCTGTTTAAACTGCTAGTTTGTCTATATTATGCTTCGGACCCAAATTCTGCCGTATTGGAATTAGCTACAAGAAGTCTTTGTTTGTTTCCTGCTTCATGTTCCATGTCTGTCAATATAGATGGCTGGAGAGTGAATTCCTTCTCGCATAGATCTTGTAAAGTAGGTAGTATTATTATTTGCATTGAGCTGAGCGGGAGGATTATCAGCCATCGTTGGTATGCTTTTCCTTTTTTCATGTTTTACGTTCTTAGTTGGGAAAGGGGAGAGGGAAGGCACTCAACTTGAAGAATGGACTATGTTATCTATTCAGTCTGTTAACATGAGATGTACATTTTGTTTTCTGCAAACTGTATTTTTACTTCTCTTGAATTCGTATCTTTGGTCTGATTTTGTTAAATTTGTTGGAGTACTTCCTAGTATTCTACTTGTGTAGGTAAGTGATCCATTTCAATTAAGAGCCTTGATTGTTTTAGTGATAAAAATCGGGCCTAAATCTTGGGCACATCAAAGTGTCTAATGTCTATTGTCTATGTAAATTTGCAAAATCATGTTATAGGTACTCCATTAGTCTCCTTCTTGAGACACATCTATGCTTGTGTCCGCTTCACTCTAAAGTGATGAGCAATCTTTGAACTCTTAGCTAATCAATGTCGTCTCAAATTTTACAGCTCATTAAGTATGGGTTTGTCATAATATTCAATGTCACAATGTGGGGATGCTATGTCAATAGCCTTAAAGCTCTATCATCTCTACAAGCTACAGTGACAAACTTTGCAACCAACTTTTTATCATCTGGATTGGCTGGATTTTTAGTTTTTCAGGAGCCATTACCAATTCAGGTAACTTGTGAAACTTATGCTTTTCTGTGTATATGGACCATAGTATGAGCTTTTTGATCCAGTTTCTTGTTCAGCCTTCTCTTCCTATTTTATAGAAGTCATTATGTTATTGCGCTGTCACAACTTAGAACTTATATCCACAGCTGGATTGACTATTTTCTGATTTATCTAGTCGTAGTACAAGCCTTTTGATCCCATTTCTAATTACGTCTTCTCTTCCTATCTTATGGAAGTCCTTATGTTGCACATTTACATCCTAGAATATATTAATTTAGCTGGCCTAGCTTTTTCATGATTTCTCAAGTTGTTGATTTCATAATTTAACAAAATAAAAAAATCCCGACAAAAATTAGCGCTTTCTTCTGGCCCCTCGCTCTTGTGGTGTGTGCACAATACATGATGTCAGATGTGTGGGTTAAGCGTACGTCTCAGGTTCAAACTCTGCCACGAGTTCTCGTGGTATTTAAGTGAAGTAGGGGAGAGAGGTGAGCCAATTAATTATCGAGTTTCAAACTGTGCCACTAGCACTCAGGGATCTCTCAGTCAGAAGAAAATAGTAGTAATAATGATCTCCTTTGCAAAGGAAATACTTCTGTGGTTTCTACGCCCTTGAAAGAAAAGAAATATTCTCTTTGCATCCATCGTAGAGTTAAACAACAACAGTTTGATAAGGTGCTGTGTTTCGAGTATATTGCTAGAGTGGTAATCACCATGCAATACTTTCGATGCGTTTCAACTATTTTTGCACTGCCCTAGTATTTCATGTCTTTACATTAAAGATTGATTGGTAACCAAATTTCTAATATATTTTGAGAAGGGGGGAGGAGAAGCAATTTTGAGAAAAAAATTATAGGGCGGCAACAGTCCACCAGTAGAGTTCCGTGAAACAATTTCCTCTCTCTAGTCGATGCAGGCCTGCCGCTGATTTCTAATAAACTGCCAAAGAACCTGTAGCTAGGACAGAATTAGTCTGCAGTTGTATTTAACTCAAGAAATGTGTGTTATATGGTCGCTAAGGGTATTAGCGGCCATTTGTTTTTATTAAGATTAAGAGATCTGAATCACATCTGAATATTAAGATGTGGTATTAAGTTCTGAACACTGATTGATTAAGACCGTTTGTTTTTTCAACATCTGAATATTTATAATTTATATTTATTTTTTTTATTAAAGTTTGTACATACTATAAAATAGTTTAATTATTATATCCACGAGATATTAGATTGTAAGGTGGCAGTTTGTGGTGGTATGACGGTGGTGTCTGATAGTAGTGATTGTTAGCAGTTGTAGTATTGGTGGTGGTTGTGTGATGTGGTGGTTTCATGGTAGATGTGGTAGGTGGTAGTGACTAGTAGTATTAGCGGTGGTAGGTAACGGTGGTGGTGGTGCTTGGTAGTAGGGGTGTGCAAAACCGAACCGGTACCGATATCCGAACCGTTACCGCTACCGATAAGCATAACGGTATCGGTATAACGGTTATTGGTTCGGTGGTATAAATTTCTAATACCGATAAGATATCGGTATGGTAACGGTTTCTATATATTATTACTGTTACCGTACCGATAACCGATAAGGATTTTTTTTTTATAATTTTTATGTATTTTATTTATTATTAGTATATTAATTTATATGTTAAAGTATAAATATTATTGCTACTAGTGGCTATTTGTCGTTACAAACATATGAGGCCTGACCCATTTTGAATTTGTCATTACAACATTCTAAGATGGAGAATGTTGGGGAGAAAACATTGCAGAAGGTGCATAGATGTTGGCGGAGGAAACATTACTGTAAAATAATAATCCCTTGATTGAGGTTGCTAATGTTGATAAGTAATATTAATAGCTGTCTGTTTATGGAAGATATGAATGAAATTTACCTTCTTTTGGCTAATTTTCTTTTCTATAGGTTGTGCTGCTTGTAACAAAAGTTTATAAGTTGTACATTTAAGAGTAAAGCTAATCTTTTTATGTGCTTTTGTGAGATTTCTTATTAATCCAGCAAGCTTTCTTTGATTACTTCCTTTCGTAAATCTGGGTTATTGTGGCTTCGGTATACCGCTTACCGAACCGTTAACTACCGATAACCGATAACTGATAGCTTATCGGTACGGTATTGGTTTTACATAATTACATACCGTTAACCGATATACCGTTACCGATAAGCTTAAAACCGTACCGTACCGTACCATGAACACCCCTACTTGGTAGTAAAGGTAGTTGTGTTCGTGGAGGTCGTTAGTATTGGTTGGTGGAGGTGGTGGTGATCATTGTGCTAATGACAATGATAACGGCAGTGCTAGGTAGTGGTGGTGGTTACTGCGATGGTGGAGGTGGTCAGCGGTAGTAGTGGTGGTTGTCAATTGTCGTTAGTGGAAGGTAGTGGTGGTGGTGGTGGTTAAGGAGTTGTAGTGGTAGAGGTGGCGGTGGTTGATAGAGATAATGGTGGTTATGATGGTGAAAGTGATTGGTGTGGTATTGATAGTTAGTGGTTGGTGATTGTAGCAATAGATTATGATGGTAAAGGTGGTTAGTGGTGGTTGTTGATGGCTAGTGGTAGCTGGTGGTAGCTAGTGGTGGTGGTGGATGGCAGCGGTGGTGGCGGCGGTGATTATCGATTGTTGTAGTGCGGTGGTGGTTAGTTGTGTAATAATATATGGAGGGGTGATGAACCTCTTAATGCTATTAAGACTTTACTCAAGATCTTAATTATACAGATCTATTAAGAGCCATTAAGTGGTTAAATCTTACTCCCTCCGTTTCAAAAAGGATGAATCTATTTCCTTTTTAGTCTCTTTAAAAAAGAATGACCTCTTTCTAAATTTGGAAAGAAATATTCACTTTTACTCATCCCTAAATGATTTGTAGCCACACAAATATCTATAACTTATTTTAGACCACAAGTTTCAAAAGTCTTCTCTCTTTATTAAACTCCGTGCAAAGTCAAATGGGTTCATCTAAAGTGGAACTGAGGGAGTAATAAAAACAAACGCACTTGATAGTCTGAAGTTTGAACCATTCAGATTCAGACCTCCATTAAGTGCAAACAAATGAGGCCTTAGTTAACCTACATGATAATAAATAATGTCTTAGCATCTATCTATCTTTATTCTCGTCCGGTTAATCTTTTCAATACTTTTACATCAACTAAAACTTAGATGCATCCCATTGTTATTGATGTTAGATTGACAAGCCAGATACTTCTAAAACTCACCATTTTGTCTATTGATCGGTGTTGCTTTTGTAGTGGTTTGCAGGTGCTACACTTATTGTACTCGGAGTTATTGTTTTGAGCAAATCAAGCATAGAGAAGAAAACTCATACAAGTTAAATATTAAGCTTTGAAGGTTTGAGCCAAATGTCAAGCGTGGATTTTATCCGCCTGAACGTGGACTGTGTAGCGGTTATGGCGTAAAATCAGCATATATTGCACAAGTGTGATTGTGTTGACGTTGAAGTTTTGCTAAGTAGATAAATCGTTGGTTGTTTGGGTAGTGTAGCTATGAGTTGTTTTGTTATTAGCAATCAAACATTAGCCTCTACGGGTAACAAAACTCTCTCAGATTATATTCCATGATTTTGAAGTTTGTAAGAGCTGAACTCGAAACTAATGCAGTTTACCCAATTAATATCATAAAGGAATATTTATGCAATTTGTCAAAACCAAGCAGTATTTTGTCACGACACAGAGAGATAATTAACTGTCTAAGTTGGTATCCCTTATAGAACAAACTTTTAGATTCGCCTATGCTGAGGTTTGCAAGAATAACCGGTTGCCAACCTGAATAAAGAAAATGAATTCAATATGTTGCAATTAAACGTAATATACTCCAAACTAACGATGGACTCTCTGTATTCATTTAGAAGAATCGTCTACCTAACATCTGACTAACTTGATATTGCAATGTAATTGTGGTATATTGATGAAAATTAGGCCATCAATTTTTGGAATCATACATTTGCAAATGCAAATATATAAATTTGATAGGAACATTCAACTTACATTCACCCTACATTATAACACTACGCCATAATTATGTATCTTTGCAGAGTGACGGAAAAATTAAGAAAATAAAGGAATACACCAAAATGTCACATACAGTGTCTTAACAGGTTCGTCTTATTTTCATTTTTTTCTTTTTGCTTCTCAGCATAAATATCAATAAGCTTCCACTAAACTCAGTATCATGGCTTTAGGTTAAAAGAAGCTAACTTACCTGAAAACTATATAAAGCAAAGCTCGGAAAGGAACTTGCGCCATGGAATTGCGAGCAAGGATTTGAGTTCTTAGATTGCCTTTACAGAGGATCAAATGATAGAGAACCCTGTGAACAAAGTACAACTCCTTTTCTCTTACACCCTGAGATCACAACCAACAATGTGGAAATATGCTACCCCAAGTACCAGAAGTTCCAGTTCTTTGCAGCTTTCGACCAAAACATTGTCACTAAACCACAATCTCTATCAAAATATTTACAAGATTCTCCAGAAGTACAGAGATTTAGGAGTACTCACTGTTCTCCATAAGAACAGGAACAAACTCGATGATACAACCTTTTGGTTCCAAAATGAAACAGCACAATAAAGCTTCGACGATGTTACAAAAGGAGTAATTTCCAGAGTTACCAAGACAAAAATTATGCTTTAAAAGCTCTTTTACAGTGAAACAGACTAAGTGGTTATAGGTGGAACATTCGCCCAGGAAAAATAGAAAAAACAAAAGATCAAGCACGTCTCTTACTCAACCGCCACGAATTTGGCTCATGGTACCTGTCGTAAAGTGGCTCAATGCGTTCTTGTCTCTTGCGCTTGCTCAGCTTAGTTGGATCAGACACTTTGAAGAATCTTGGCGCCAATTCTACTAGCCACTTAGGGTCTACGACTGTGACTTCACGCATGTACTCCTTTGTTGTCATCACCAGCTCGTGGTAAATAACCCAATCCGGTTGTCTTTGAAAAAGTGCACTGCTAGGATGGATGTAAACTGGCTGGTTTTCAACTAGGGTTCTATAACCCTCTTGAGGATCCTTTCTGGCAGAATGAAAAAAGAAACCTGCTGTAATAGCCTTGCGAATCTTCGTAAAGTTTTTTCCAGCACTCATAACATCCAATTTATACCTGCCATAGCATGGAACACCATTAGGTAATGAAGTTACAAGTTTATATCTCAACAAAATTATGGACAGAAATCAATTGAATAAGTGAAAACTAATCAGGCAGTAAAAGCTGAGTAAAATTGTAATAGATGGGGAAGCAAGAAATGAAGAAACAATGAGAAGGAATTAGAGACATACTTGTCCATGATGGAGAGAAGTTGTTTTCTGACATCCTGTGCCCTCCTAAGAGATCGAGATTGAACAAAATTTTCGAAACACCATGGCCCAGAAAAGTTTTTGGCTTTCCAAGCCTCATAAACAGCAAGCAAGGTAAGATGATCACCCTCAGGCTGAAAAAACTTGGCCCTTTTCTGATCAGCCTGAGCTTGTTTTTCCCTCGGTCGGTAGAAAATATTGCCAGTTTGAATCATAGCAATGATGGTCAAAATCTCATCACTACAACCAAGGTCCACACTGGCAAGAAGCATCTTGGACAAAGGAGGATCCAAAGGAAATTCAGCCATTTTCCTTCCCAATTTAGTCAGGAGACCCTCTTCATCCAGCGCTCCAAGAGTATACAACTGCTCCATGGCTGATACAAGAGCCTGCGGAGAAGGAGGATCCATGAAATCAAACGACAAGAGATCGTTAATTCCCATGGCTTTCATCATAAGAACAGTGTTTCCAAGATTTATCCTCTGGATTTCAGGGATGCTAGTTGGAGACATTTCATTGTGGAAGGCACTCTCCGTATATAGGCGGTAGCATTTCCCTGGTCCTGTTCTTCCAGCACGCCCAGCTCGTTGCTTTGCTGATGCTTGTGATATTGGAGTTATAACCAATGAATCAAGCCCCTGTTTCGGATTGTAAACATTTTGCTTTGCGAATCCAGGGTCAATAACATAGTATATACCATCAATTGTCAAAGACGCTTCAGCAATATTTGTAGCAACAACAACTTTTCTCTTCCCAGGAGGAGCAGGATCAAAAATTCTAGACTGCATTTCACTGGGCAGAGCACTATAGACAGGTAATATGATCAGTTCAGGAACATTTTTACCAAGTCCTTTCATCCTCTCGAACAGACACTGGCAAGCGTAATCAATCTCCTCTTGACCAGTTAGGAAAAGGAGGATGTCACCTTCAGGTTCTGTCAAGTGGATCTGCAGCACAGTGATTAAAGCTGCATCAAGGTAATCACTTTCTGGTTGTTTGGTGTAAAGTACCTCTACCGGAAAAGTTCTTCCCGGAATCGTAAAGATGTTGCAGTTGAAGAAATATCCAGAAAATTTCTCTGCATCCAAGGTTGCAGATGTGACTATCAGGCGGAGGTCAGGTCTCCTCTTCACAAGTTGCTTAAGCAGTCCAAAGAGGACATCAGTGTGAATGGTTCTTTCGTGCGCTTCATCAAGCATCACAACTGAATACTGGGACAAATTCTCATCAATCAAAATCTCCCTCAGAAGCATACCATCAGTCATATACTTTATGACAGTATCTGGTCCAGTACAATCTTCAAAACGGATAGCATAACCAACTTCTTCCCCTAAACGACAGCCAAACTCCTCAGCGACTCTCTTAGCCACTGACATAGCAGCCACTCGACGAGGTTGAGTACATCCAATTTTGCCCTTCGTTGTATACCCTGCCTCAGCTAAATACTGTGTCACCTGTGTTGTCTTGCCAGAACCTGTCTCCCCAATGACAACCAGGACCTGGTTATCATGGACAGCTTGTACCAATTCATTCTTCAATTTGTAAATTGGAAGGCTCTTTCTCTGCTCCTGCAGGGATAATTTAGACCTCTGCCCAAAAGTCAAGGCTTTACCATAAGCATCCTTTTTCCACTCTGGCATGTCATATGCAGATAAACCAACACCCCTCAGCTCCTGTGCCAGATGCCTCTCACCAGCTAAGTTGCTCTGACACGGGTGCGGGTGTCCGACACGGGTGCGGATCTAGAGATCGGATCCTTCAAGATATAAATTCTAAGATTCGGGGATGAGGATCCTAGTACGGACACTGGTGCGGGAATCCGGCTAAAAATAATTCAAAAAAAATATATAGATTTTTAACTATATCTATAATGAGAGATTTTGTGGATACTTACTTGTTTGTTAATTATCTACACACTCCAAGTCCAAGATGACATAATTTCTTGATCTTCTTTCATTCTCAAGTTCACCTACAAGCAATGAAATATATTTAAAGTTAGAACATATATAAAAAAGTTAGATGCCTATAAATAAGTATAAAGTAAAGTAAAAACATTACCTTTTGTGGTTTTGTCCAATAAGGCAATAACTTTACATAAATACAAAGAATAAGACATACAATTATCATTCATTATATTATCACAAGACAATTATGATATAAACTATAAAGAGTTAGCCATTATCATTAAGTCAATCACATAAGCACTTGAGTGTTGAGTTCCAAAATGGCAAAAATATACAAGTTCAAGCACCATAAAAATTTACATTAACATGTGACCTATGACAAATCAAAAAAGTCTTTTTGATATTTAGCATTCTTCAATCTTCCTCCATATTTTCAAGATTAATTTCATCCAAATCTTCCACCTCTTCTTCAATAATTACTCCTTCTAGTTGAGGTTCATCTATTGATAAGTCAACTAGATCACCAATGGCTTCATCAACATCAAACCGATCTCCACCTAAAGCAACATTAAAATAAAACTTATTTAAAATATAAAAGAAATACTACAATATAAGAGTAAGAAGACATAGATTGTAGACATACCCACATCCCAAAATTGATCCCTGTCCAATACTTACCACATACACAGATTTAGTGGAATTAATGCACGTAACAATTATCAGACACCTCATACTAATTTAATAAGCAAATGACATATGTTATGCTATGTATAATTACTTGTACACAAAAAAGATTGAAGTGCTAATTGAAAAACTTGAGCACTCAAACTGAAAAAGGCTAAATATTAAATGGGTTAACTAAAATATACTACACGCTAAAATTAGAATTAAACCTAGTAACTACTTCAACAACAATCTGCCTCTTCTCCAGTCTTCTCCGTCAACACCATAACTCGTCTTCTCCGTCTTCTCCGTACACCATAAAATCCGTCCACTGATTTGAGTAAAAAAATTACTCCGTCCAACTACGCTGGTTACATATTTCCGATGTTTAGCTGACTCCAAAATCTCGATCTAATTTGCCTGAAAATCTGAATTGATTATTGCTTAATTTCCAATCAAGAGAAGAAGCAAGGAAGAAGATGAATATAAAGAACTAATTTCGTACATCGACGAACATATAAGGTATGTCATTTTCTTCAAATTTACCTAGTTTTGGTTCTAATTTCGAAAATCAAATCGTATCTTGTCTCGAATTTCCGGGTCGATAGTGGTCAAAGTACCCAAAATCGTTTGACCGGATCCGGTGCGGATCCCGTACCCACACCCGTACCCGTGTCGTGTCGACACGGGTGCGGCACCTAAAGTGCCGTGTCGGAGCAACTTAGCTCACCAGTCTCCGGCATTGGGTCTTCCCACGGTCTGTTAAGATCTTTCGGGATGGAATCAAGCATTGTTCTCTGTTGTTGTTCCCTCACTTCCCTTCTCTCTTTAATCAAAGCTGATTGAAGTGCAGCTGCACGACTCAAGGATCCTTCTGGGTTTTTGAAAATTTTAACTGGGGACATATCTACAGAGTACCGACTCTGGCCTTGCAAGAAAGGGGGTTCGTCTTCATTTAACTCGACCTCAAGCTCTTCCTCTGCTCCCTCTTCCTGGTATAGAACCCCATCTCCTTCTTCATCAAACATAGGAAATTCCTTTACACTCATAACACCTGCAGCAATGAGTTGCTTGGCTTCCCATATTTCAGGAGAACTCATTCTCTTCAAGGGTCGCCGTGATGGCACGACATCCTCCTCCTCCTTAATCCTGATACCGGAAAGACCTATCCTTGTCTTAGAACCCTCAGTGTTCATCCCTGAAGGATTTGCCCTCAATCCATCATCATCCGAGCTCCTCTTCAATGGCAACAAATCTCTTCCAGTGTTCTGATCAACGTCCCTCATAGACAAACTCAGCTTCTGTCCAATAATAGAGATCACCTTCACATATACCTCCTGGTCACGCTTTACCAAATCTTTTGCATTTGTAACCCTTCTAGTAGCAAGCTGTGAAATATGAACTAACCCTTCTTTGCCCCTAAAATCACTAAGCTGGACAAAACACCCGCTATCCATCACCCTCGACACTCTCCCCTTGTACACACCATACAACTCAAGCTCATCCGACTGATTCTTCCCATTCCTCCTATCATTATCCTCCCCATCCTCCTCATACCCATCTCTTCTATTCTTCTCATACTTGTTCCTACCCTGATACCTCCTATCATCATCCCCATTTTCCTCATACCCATCTCTTCTACTCTTCTCATATTTATTCTTATCCCGATCCCTATGCCTTTCCCTGCCCTTATATTCACCTCTATCATCAGCATAATCATCCCGTCCCCTATCCCTCTCCTTTCCCCTGCCCTTATATTCACCTCTATCATCACCATAATCATCCCGTCCCCTATCCCTCTCCTTTCCCCTGCCCTTATATTCACCTCTATCATCACCATAATCATCCTGTCCCCTATCCCTCTCCTTTCCCCTGCCTCTATCATCATCATAATCATCCCGTCCCCTATCCCTATCCTTACCCCTCCCCCTATCTTTTCCCCTATCCCAATCCCTATCACGACCCCGGTCTGTTCTATCATCACGATCCCTATCTCCCCGCCTACTCCTATCAAAATCCTCATCCCCCTCGTCCCTTCTCCTCTTCCCCTTCGTCTCCAACTCAATCTCCTTCTCCAATTCCTTAACTCTATCTCTATCATCCCTAATCTTCAACGCTGCAAACTCACCACTTTTCTCCTCCTTCTCCTTCTCCTCCTTCCCCTTCCCCGCCTTGGGTGGCAATATCGCATGTATTATAGTCAACAAAGTTCTAACAAAATAATCAGGCATTTCTGCCCCATTTTCTTTCAACTTCCCATCAAATTCATCCACCGTCTCGCATTTACGACCTAACTCCGTAATAAACTCAGCTAAAATCTTATCCCCAAATCCTAAATGGGTTTCTAATTCTGAACATACTTTCGAAACTAACGATAAATACTCTAACTTTTTCAATCCCCCGTCTTCTTCTACCATAATTTATCAAATTTACGAATCTTAATGCAATGAAAATACAAAAAAAATGATGCAACAATTAGGGTTTTTGTTAGGGTTTACCTGATTTGACCCGAGTATAGTTGCGATTTGGGGAGACCCGAATTATGGAGTATATAATAGTATATGTGTTGTGTTGTTGAGTTTGTAAAGGATTTCGTTTTTCTGGTAGGAACGTGATTTCATTAAAACGACGTAGTTTCATGCTTTAATTAATTTTATTACTGATTTCCCTTTTTTTAGTAGGAAGTGATTTTATTAAAACAACGTTGATTTTGGTATTTTCATTGTCGGACTATAGAATAAACCGACATTGTTTTGTTATACTACCTTTTTTGCTCATTTATTTCCTTCAACTTCAACTGTTGAGAAAGAATATTTTCATGTTTAATCTAACTGTAAAAAAAAATTATATATGTTTTTATATTATAATTTTATAGCAAATTTTAAACCAAACTTTTACATGCAGTGCCGGTCAAAAGCTTAGACAAGTAAAGTAGAAAGAAAAAAAAAAGGCTCAAACTGAACTAAAGTATATAAAAGAAAAGGGTAAAATAAGATTCAAATGGGATGATGTATTCGGCAATCACTCAAAAATAAGTTGTAATACATGCCACCTACAACTCTATCAACATAAATTCATTAACTTGCTAAAAAAAATTAAAATTGTTCGTACCTAAATCTAACACTTGGTAATTAGCATTTGTCCGGCTGGTAATATCCTTTGCAACTCCGGGAAATTGTTAGCAATCAAAATACATTTGCGGTTCCATCAAGTTGGTTTCATTTATGGCTAAAGCATCAGCTACATAATTAGCTTCTTTTAATTAGTGAACGACTATGCAATTCACTTTGTTGCAAGATCTGAAATATATCTTCAACTATGTGTTTCGGCTTCAAAGTTGTTACGTCTCTTTTTCAACATATCAGCTATTATCATATAATTAAGTTCCATAGTATAATTTGAGAAATTGATATGCTACACCATATCATATTACACTTTAAATCAATTTCTGCCTCAAATTTACATTTCTTTCCACATTTTCTATTTTAAAATTTACAACTCCATTAGTATTTATTGCAAATTATAAATGTAATGAATAACTAATGCGTAAAGTCTAACAGAAAAGAGGACGAAGAAACAAATCCAAGAACAAAAATAAAATTTTATAATAAAATTTAATTGAGAAGAAGCTTACTATAAATAATCTCATTTGAAATAAAGAAGTCCTTGTACTTTGTTTTAGAGCATCAAATTTAGATACACATATCGATCAATTCATTGTTTATTCGCGATCCAATGTTGGTAAAGGGAAAACTACGGAAGCGATAAATAAAGATAAAAGCGAGACGCGACAAGAACAACTTACGAGGTAGCAAGGAACGATGTCTTGATACACCCTCATTCGAGTCAAGTAGAACTTACGCTATGCAACTATCCTCAAGAGACACCCGGCTCTCGCAAATAGAATGATCAATGAGGATTGAGGGTCAACTTGGATTCTTCCAATTGATTTCAAGCCAAAATAGTTACAAGTGTTTGAGAGCAAATCTTTTTAATGTTTTTGTTCATGGTAAGTTAATGGCAATAAATGATGAAGGGTGTATTTACAGCACCCTTCTACAACCCAATGAAATGTCTAGTAAGCCCTTAGCTAGGTAGAACACAATAAAACAAGCTAGAGCTAAAATAATAAGTTTACACAAAAATCTAGAAAATTTAGCAACTTGGGCGCCCCGCCTGGGCTAGGCGCTCCGTCTGGTGGAGCCATACCTGGGCGCTCCGCCTGGTGAGCTGCCTGGCTATGGTGCTAGGCGCTCCGCCTATGGACTGGGCGCTCCGCCTACTGCCATGTGGCCTTTCATCCCTTCTTCCGACGAGCTCAAGTCTATGATCTTCCATTGGTCTCCGGAGCTCGTATCATCAACACCCTTCTGAATGAAGTATAAGTGAGCATCATGAAGTGCTTTGGCCTTGCTTCTAGTAAAGTACCTTGTGGTGGTGGATTGCCCGGCATCATCCTCCCCTTATTGAGAAGATTTCGTCCTCGAAATTGAAGCAACATCCTCCACGGCGTCATCCTCCATACCATCATGACCTACATCAAAAGGATCCAAGTCACTAACATTAAAAAGTATTTGAAACATTGTACTCACCGGATAAATCAATCACATATGCATTGTCGTTGATCTTAGAGAGCACTCGGAAGGGTCCATCGCCTCGGGATGCCAGCATTCCTTTCCTAAGGTTTGGAAACCTCTCTTTGCGGAAGTGCACCCACACTCAATCCCTTTCTTGAGTTCCAACTTCTTCCTCCCCTGGTTCTTCTTAAAGGCAACCCTTGCATAGGCTTCCTCCAATCTCTTCCTCGCTTTGGCATGGATCTCGAGCATTGCCTTAGCTCGATTTTCAGCTTCAAAACTAACAACCATTTCTTTAGGCAAAGGGATTAGATCAAGTGGAATCAAAGGGTTAAAACCATAAACGCACTCAAATGGAGTCAAGCCAATCATGCTATGCAATGTACGATTATATGCAAACTCCATACTAGGCAATTTTTCAACCCAAGTCCCGGGCTTACCTCGGGTCATGGCTCTAAGTAGAGCACTCAAGGTTCAGTTCACCACCTCGGTTTGACCATCCGTTTGAGGGTGGTGGGATGTAGAGAACAACAACTTGGTGCCGAGAGCACCCCAAGACATCTCCAAAAATGGCTAAGGAACTTAGAGTTCCTATCACTCACAATTATTTGAGGCACACCATGCAATTTTAACACATTATCAATGAACAAAGAAGCTACATGTTGTGCATCATGATTCTTTTTACAAGGAATAAAGTGAGTCATTTTGGAGAACCTATCCACGACAATATAAATGTTGTTATGTCCCCCCTTAGACCGTGGCAACCCCATAACAAAATCCATAGAAATATCCATCCACGAGCTAGTAGGAATAGGAAGGGGAGTATACAAACCATGGGGATTAGATTTGAACTTAGCATACTTGCAATCCAAGCAAGTTATGCAAAGTCTCTCAACTTGCAATCCCATCTTTGGCCAATGGAATTGCTCCATGAGAATGGTCAAGGTTTTATCTCTCCCAAAGTGACCCATCAATCCCCCATAATGTGCTTCATGAACAAGCAACTCCCTCTATGAGGACTCGTGCACACAAACTCTACCATTTTTAAAGATGTAGCCATCGACCCATTGGTATTTCTCTACCCTTTTCCCACTCACTAGAGCATCATGAATGCTCTTGAGCTTTGGGTCATGTTCATACATTAATTTTATACTCTCAAAACCCATAAGCCTAGAAGCAAGAGTGGTGGCAAGGCGAACTTCCTAGAAAGTGCATCGGCTACAACATTGTCCTTTCCCTTCTTGTAATGAATTACATAGGGAAAAGACTCAATGAAGTCTACTCACTTAGCATGTCTCTTGTTCAACTTCTCTTAGGCTCTAAGATGCTTGAGTGACTCATGGTCACTCTTGATCACAAATTCCCTAGGCCATAGATAGTGTTGCTAATGAGCTAGAGCTCTCACAAGGGCATACAACTCCTTGTCATACGTGGAGTAATTCAAGGTTGCACCCTTTAACTTTTCACTAAAGTACGCAACGGGTTTCCCTTCTTGCATGAGAACACCCCCAATACCAACCCCAGAGGCATCACATTCAACCTCAAAAGCCTTCCCGAAGTCGGGCAGTTGTAATAATAGGGCGGTACTCAACCTACTCTTCAACTCTTGGAAAGCCTTCTCTTGAGGCTCTCCCCACACAAAGGACTTGTCCTTCTTCACCAACTCGGTGAGTGGTGCGGCGATGGTGCTAAAGTCTAACAAAGTGCCTATAGAAACTAGCAAGGCCATGGAAACTCCTAATATGAGAAACGGTAGTAGAAGTAGGCCAATTTCTAATGGCTTCAATTTTGGACTCATCAACTTCTACACCATTGGCAGTAACAACAAAACCAAGAAAGACAACCTTTTCTACACAAAAGGCACACTTTTTAAAATTTGCATAGAGCTTTTCGGCTCTTAGCACTTCAAGAACTTGCCTTAAGTGGCCAACATGATCATCTATTGATTTTCTATATATCAAAATATCATCAAAATAGACAACCACAATTTTTTTGATAAATGGCTTCAAGACATGGTTCATCAACCTCATGAAAGTGCTAGGTGCATTGAAGAGGCCAAAAGGCATCACCAACCATTCATAAATACCAAACTTGATCTTGAATGCGGTCTTCCACTCATCACCCGGTTTCATCCGAATTTGGTAGTAGCCGGACCTAAGATATATCTTCGTAAAGACACTTGAACCACTAAATTCATCAAGCATGTCATCAAGTCTAGGAATGGGATGACGATACTTTTCTGTTATCTTGTTGACTGCACGGCAATCAACACACATCCTCCATGTCTCGTCCTTCTTTGGTACAAGAATGACCGGTACGGCACACGGACTCAAGCTTTCACGAACCAAGCCTTTAGTGAGCAACTCATCCACTTGCTTTTGCAATTCCTTTGTATTCTCGGGATTGCTCCTATATGCCGGCTTGTTTGGAATTTGGGACCCCGGGACAAAATCAATTTAGTGTTCTATCCCCCTCAAAGGAGGAAGTTCACTTGGCATCTCTTCCGGGAACATGTCCTCATAAACCTTCAAAATATTCTCAATGGCACTAGGCAAAGGGTTAGGGTTAAGGAAAAATATCACAATCGGAGTTTAGAACCATACCTTTGTGCACTAAGCAAATGAGCATATTGGTGCCATCATTACCTCTCAAGTACTCACCCGGTTGCATCATGGCACAAATGCTACTGGTCATTGAAGATGGAGTGGTAGGACACTTGGCCAAAGGCTTAGTCTCCACAACGGACTTTGCCTTAGCTGCTTCTCACAACTCCCTCATATGCCTATAATCATCACTCACTTACTTAGGCGTCAAAGGCTTGAGCACATATTTTTTGCCCTCATGTTTGACCGTGTATGTGTTGGCTCGGCCATCATGTACCACACTCCTATCATATTTCCAAGGCCTACCAAACAAAAGGTGGCAAGCTTGCATTGGCACTACATCAAACATAAGCTCGTCTTGCTAATTCCCAATTTTGAATTTTATCAACACTTGCTTCACCACCTTCAAGGGGCTTGGGTGTTTAAGAGTAGGCAATTTCAATTGTGAAACTAAAGTATGGCTCACTACATTCGCACAACTTCCCGAATCTACAATCATGGAGCACACTTGTCCCTTCGCCCTACATATAGCATGGAACAAGTTCTCCCTTTGAACATCCACCTCCTCCTTACTCATCATGGCACTCACACTACGACGTACCACCAAGAACATGATAGGGTCATCACCCTCCGCCATCTCCCTCGACTACTTTACCATCCTCAACAACATCTCCCTCGGGCTCACTTTCCTCCTCATACACCATCCCATCATCCATGATTATCATTGTTTTCCGGGTGGGACAATCTTTGGCAAAGTGGTCATAGCCTTTTCACTTATGACATTGAAAAGTAGAAGAAGAAGAAGGAGTATTTAATTGATTTTTAGAAGTACCTCCCACTTTTTTAAGTTGCTTCTTGGAGTGGCCTTCTCAAAAGGCTTCTTGACATCACGACTTCCACTAGCTCCACTTGTGTACAGGCTTTTCCATTCTTTGGGTCGAGCCGTTGGAGTAGAAGTAGTACTCCTATAGCGAGGAGCTTTCTCTTCCTTGAGCCACTTTTCGGCTTCAACTGCGATATCACAAACATCTTGAAGAGAATGAAAGATGTGTAGCCTCAATTGAGAAGCAATCTCCCGATTCAACCATTCTTGAATCGGATGATAGCTTGCTCTTCATCTTC
Source organism: Petunia x hybrida (assembly GCA_037355625.1). Classification (NCBI taxonomy): domain Eukaryota; kingdom Viridiplantae; phylum Streptophyta; class Magnoliopsida; order Solanales; family Solanaceae; genus Petunia; species Petunia x hybrida. The sequence continues at coordinate 2,131,063 of JBBBVM010000045.1, forward strand.
CGTCTCCATGTCAACGGCCATTCGATTCTTATCAAACTCGTTGAAATACTCATCAACGGATTTGAAGCCTTGTTTCAACTCATATAGCCTCTTGGACAGTCATCTATGTAGAAATGTTATACAAATTAAAAGAAATGCAATTAAATTGACATATTGACAAGTTTGCTTAAATTGTTTAGACTTGCCAATTTCTCAAGGAAGACTACAACGAATTATTTAATTATGTGTTATTGAGTTCCAGTTCGCGAAAATGGAGTCACGCAAATACTTCAAAATGAAGATGATTAGCTTCATGGGTACTTCAAGTCTCGTCTTTGAAGTTCGACAAGTCTTTACCCTGACAAGCTTTGAAGTAGGAGGCATTTGTAAGCATTTAAATTTTGGTAAATTAAGTCCATAAGAAATTTGAATTAATCTTAAATTTCGAGAAATATAATGACACGTGTCAAATAACGTGGCGCCAAATCAAATGAAGAAGCCAATAGAAGTACGCCAAGTGTACAAATGATAAGCTTTTTGCAAGACAAATGAGATTGGTTTGTAATTCAAACCAACCAATCAAATTAAAGCAAACAAGTTTGGTTTTATCACAACTCTCCTATTCCACTACTATAAATAGGAAGCTGCCAAAAAAGGAACTGGAAGAAGAACAAAAGCAAGAAGAAGGAAGATCAAGGAGGAGATCATCAAGAAGGACATCAAAGGAGGAGAAGCACATCAAGCACATTGAAGGGCAATCAAAGAAGCTCTGAAAGAAAGCTTTCAAAGTCTTCTTCTACGTCTGCGATCTGACCCTGTTCAAGTTCAACACGAAGGCCACGATCTACGTCCCTGTTCAAGTTCAACAATGGAGGCCACGATCTACATCCCTGTTCAAATCCAAAATTAATGTTCAAATCAAGATTCGGCGTGCACGAGTTCAAATCATCTGTTCGTCGTAGTTGAATCTCAAATCTTGTTCGTGACGGACGTTAAAGTGTTCGTGACGCACAACAAATCAAAGATCAAGCTTCTTGAAATCAAATCCAAAGTTCATCCAGTTTAAGATCAAGCTTCCGAGCCCTTGAACCAAAGTTCGTGAGGAGAAGAATCAGAAGACGTCATTTACAAAATTAGTGACACTCTAGAGATTGTAATCTGCATTTTCTATTGATATCAAATACAAAATTTTGGTACACTATTTCTTGTCTTGAATTTTCTAGACTTCAAAATTTGTTGTTACACTCAGTATTACATATAGTGGAAGAATATAAATCCTATCACAGAATATAATAAACTCCCAAATAACAGAAGTAGTCACTCATCCAACCTTTAACGAAAACAACCAACGGATATATAATCCATATATATAATATGTATATTAATGAAAATAGTGATTCTGGATGGTTATTTGTGTAAAAATTCCTCTCTAATTTTTATATGAAGGTTGTGTTTGATATGGGGGAAAATATTTTCTGAAATATATTTTCTCATTTTCTCATGTTTGGTTGGCTTATTTAACTTGAAAAATATTTTGTTTAGACTAGTCATTTTCCTCCACATAGAAGGAAATATTTTCTAAAAATTAAAGAAAAAATATTATTCTTAAACATACACGTACCCTAATCCACATCCCCTTATCCTCTAGTCCTAGAAGAACCCCTACCAACTACTTTCCAAACCCACACTTTACCACCCCCACCTCTCCCTCACCACACCTCTACCCCATAGCCCCCACACCTTCTCGTCATTAGAAAGGGCATTACGTTTTGGACGTCGGTGCCCGGCCATCTCTGCTTATCACGTTTAGGACGTGATAAAGTGGCATTAAGTAGGGTGGTTGGTGGTGAAGTGAGGGGGCAGTTGGGGTGGATGAGGTTTAGGGATGGATGGAGTGGTTGGTGATGGGAGGTGGGGTGAGGGGTAGGGGTAAGGATAGGAATAATGAATAAAAAATTATTTTACTATTTTGTACTACTAAACAATAGAAAATAAGTATTCCAAAAAATTGTTTTTCTTCCTACCAAACTCACCCTTAAAAAAAGGTTCAAAAAGTGGAATTTGTTAATAATTGAGGGATTAAAAACACGCAATAAATCTCATTATACATAGGAACAAAATTACACGTTCAAGAACCATAATAACATAAAACAATAATCAACACGTGTACTACCTATTTCTTCTCAACTGTTTGATGAATAGTCAACAGTGCAAATACAGGTGAGATCCAAGTATAGAGTTAAATTAAAATGGAGGGCTATGTGTGGGCAGTTGCTGCTGGATTTAATGCTGCTCTTGCTGCTATATCTGCCAAGTTCTTCTCTTCTCAGGTGAAACAACTTTCTTTTGATTATTTGTTCTTTTCTTGTTCTAATTATGTTGATTAGCATGTGATTTCATTAACCCAATTGGGAATTTGACCATATCCGAGTGTCTATCAGAAACAGTATCTACCTTGGTGGGTAAAATCGTACATCACACCATCCCCAGACCCCATTTGCCGGACTACACTGGGTATGTTGTTGTGGAATTTGAGCATATCACTTTGTTTCTTATTCATATCCTGGTACATTTCCACAAAAGCACGAATCTTGATGCATATTAATGAATCAAAGTTTAAACCCCCTTCTCTCGTAGAAGACAAATTGTTGAGTGTTGAAATGAAATGAGTCCAATTAGAGAGGAATTGGTATAGGAAAGGTTTTGGATTGAGGGGTATGTTGTAGTTTATGATCTTCTTCTGAGTTTGGTCCATTTTCCATATGAAACTATGCTCTTCTTATGAAAGATTTTAAGTTATATAGCTGGTCGGTGCAATATTTTTTTTACACCAATCAAGTTATATTTACCAGTTGTAGCAATTAACATGCCTTCTTTTTCATAATTATGAACCTCACATTTATGGAGGCTTACTTATAGATATCTTTTGAGTGACCTGACAGTGTAAAAAATTATTTATACTAGAAATAGGATGATGACACATTAATAAAGCGCAAAAGATGGATTATTTTTTATAGCCGTGGTGTTGGACAAACTTAAGCGCACCTCGACTAATTCCACGAGGTACCTCCTATCTCACCAATGTGGGTAACCCTATCTACCAAGGCTTGAACAAATGGTCTGAACATGGTTATATACGCCTTTTGCTGTTTAAACTGCTAGTTTGTCTATATTATGCTTCGGACCCAAATTCTGCCGTATTGGAATTAGCTACAAGAAGTCTTTGTTTGTTTCCTGCTTCATGTTCCATGTCTGTCAATATAGATGGCTGGAGAGTGAATTCCTTCTCGCATAGATCTTGTAAAGTAGGTAGTATTATTATTGCATTGAGCTGAGCGGGAGGATTATCAGCCATCGTTGGTATGCTTTTCCTTTTTTCATGTTTTACGTTCTTAGTTGGGAAAGGGGAGAGGAAGGCACTCAACTTGAAGAATGGACTATGTTATCTATTCAGTCTGTTAACATGAGATGTACATTTTGTTTTCTGCAAACTGTATTTTTACTTCTCTTGAATTCGTATCTTTGGTCTGATTTTGTTAAATTTGTTGGAGTACTTCCTAGTATTCTACTTGTGTAGGTAAGTGATCCATTTCAATTAAGAGCCTTGATTGTTTTAGTGATAAAAATCGGGCCTAAATCTTGGGCACATCAAAGTGTCTAATGTCTATTGTCTATGTAAATTTGCAAAATCATGTTATAGGTACTCCATTAGTCTCCTTCTTGAGACACATCTATGCTTGTGTCCGCTTCACTCTAAAGTGATGAGCAATCTTTGAACTCTTAGCTAATCAATGTCGTCTCAAATTTTACAGCTCATTAAGTATGGGTTTGTCATATATTCAATGTCACAATGTGGGGATGCTATGTCAATAGCCTTAAAGCTCTATCATCTCTACAAGCTACAGTGACAAACTTTGCAACCAACTTTTTATCATCTGGATTGGCTGGATTTTTATTTTTTCAGGAGCCATTACCAATTCAGGTAACTTGTGAAACTTATGCTTTTCTGTGTATATGGACCATAGTATGAGCTTTTTGATCCAGTTTCTTGTTCAGCCTTCTCTTCCTATTTTATAGAAGTCATTAATGTTATTGCGCTGTCACAACTTAGAACTTATATCCACAGCTGGATTGACTATTTTCTGATTTATCTAGTCGTAGTACAAGCCTTTTGATCCCATTTCTAATTACGTCTTCTCTTCCTATCTTATGGAAGTCCTTATGTTGCACATTTACATCCTAGAATATATTAATTTAGCTGGCCTAGCTTTTTCATGATTTCTCAAGTTGTTGATTTCATAATTTAACAAAATAAAAAAATCCCGACAAAAATTAGCGCTTTCTTCTGGCCCCTCGCTCTTGTGGTGTGTGCACAATACATGATGTCAGATGTGTGGGTTAAGCGTACGTCTCAGGTTCAAACTCTGCCACGAGTTCTCGTGGTATTTAAGTGAAGTAGGGGAGAGAGGTGAGCCAATTAATTATCGAGTTTCAAACTGTGCCACTAGCACTCAGGGATCTCTCAGTCAGAAGAAAATAGTAGTAATAATGATCTCCTTTGCAAAGGAAATACTTCTGTGGTTTCTACGCCCTTGAAAGAAAAGAAATATTCTCTTTGCATCCATCGTAGAGTTAAACAACAACAGTTTGATAAGGTGCTGTGTTTCGAGTATATTGCTAGAGTGGTAATCACCATGCAATACTTTCGATGCGTTTCAACTTTTTGCACTGCCCTAGTATTTCATGTCTTTACATTAAAGATTGATTGGTAACCAAATTTCTAATATATTTTGAGAAGGGGGGAGGAGAAGCAATTTTGAGAAAAAAATTATAGGGCGGCAACAGTCCACCAGTAGAGTTCCGTGAAACAATTTCCTCTCTCTAGTCGATGCAGGCCTGCCGCTGATTTCTAATAAACTGCCAAAGAACCTGTAGCTAGGACAGAATTAGTCTGCAGTTGTATTTAACTCAAGAAATGTGTGTTATATGGTCGCTAAGGGTATTAGCGGCCATTTGTTTTTATTAAGATTAAGAGATCTGAATCACATCTGAATATTAAGATGTGGTATTAAGTTCTGAACACTGATTGATTAAGACCGTTTGTTTTTTCAACATCTGAATATTTATAATTTATATTTATTTTTTTATTAAAGTTTGTACATACTATAAAATAGTTTAATTATTATATCCACGAGATATTAGATTGTAAGGTGGCAGTTTGTGGTGGTATGACGGTGGTGTCTGATAGTAGTGATTGTTAGCAGTTGTAGTATTGGTGGTGGTGTGTGTGATGTGGTGGTTTCATGGTAGATGTGGTAGGTGGTAGTGACTAGTAGTATTAGCGGTGGTAGGTAACGGTGGTGGTGGTGCTTGGTAGTAGGGGTGTGCAAAACCGAACCGGTACCGATATCCGAACCGTTACCGCTACCGATAAGCATAACGGTATCGGTATAACGGTTATTGGTTCGGTGGTATAAATTTCTAATACCGATAAGATATCGGTATGGTAACGGTTTCTATATATTATTACTGTTACCGTACCGATAACCGATAAGGATTTTTTTTTTATAATTTTTATGTATTTTATTTATTATTAGTATATTAATTTATATGTTAAAGTATAAATATTATTGCTACTAGTGGCTATTTGTCGTTACAAACATATGAGGCCTGGCCCATTTTGAATTTGTCATTACAACATTCTAAGATGGAGAATGTTGGGGAGAAAACATTGCAGAAGGTGCATAGATGTTGGCGGAGGAAACATTACTGTAAAATAATAATCCCTTGATTGAGGTTGCTAATGTTGATAAGTAATATTAATAGCTGTCTGTTTATGGAAGATATGAATGAAATTTACCTTCTTTTGGCTAATTTTCTTTTCTATAGGTTGTGCTGCTTGTAACAAAAGTTTATAAGTTGTACATTTAAGAGTAAAGCTAATCTTTTTATGTGCTTTTTAAGTTGTACATTTAAGAGTAAAGCTAATCTTTTTATGTGCTTTTGTGAGATTTCTTATTAATCCAGCAAGCTTTCTTGATTACTTCCTTTCGTAAATCTGGGTTATTGTGGCTTCGGTATACCGCTTACCGAACCGTTAACTACCGATAACCGATAACTGATAGCTTATCGGTACGGTATTGGTTTTACATAATTACATACCGTTAACCGATATACCGTACCGATAAGCTTAAAACCGTACCGTACCGTACCATGAACACCCCTACTTGGTAGTAAAGGTAGTTGTGTTCGTGGAGGTCGTTAGTATTGGTTGGTGGAGGTGGTGGTGATCATATGCTAATGACAATGATAACGGCAGTGCTAGGTATGGTGGTGGTTACTGCGATGGTGGAGGTGGTCAGCGGTAGTAGTGGTGGTTGTCAATTGTCGTTAGTGGAAGGTAGTGGTGGTGGTGGTTAAGGAGTTGTAGTGGTAGAGGTGGCGGTGGTTGATAGAGATAATGGTGGTTATGATGGTGAAAGTGATTGGTGTGGTATTGATAGTTAGTGGTTGGTGATTGTAGCAATAGATTATGATGGTAAAGGTGGTTAGTGGTGGTTGTTGATGGCTAGTGGTAGCTAGTGGTGGTGGTGGATGGCAGCGGTGGTGGGCGGCGGTGATTATCGATTGTTGTAGTGCGGTGGTGGTTAGTTGTGTAATAATATATGGAGGGGTGATGAACCTCTTAATGCTATTAAGACTTTACTCAAGATCTTAATTATACAGATCTATTAAGAGCCATTAAGTGGTTAAATCTTACTCCCTCCGTTTCAAAAAGGATGAATCTATTTCCTTTTTAGTCTCTTTAAAAAAGAATGACCTCTTTCTAAATTTGGAAAGAAATATTCACTTTTACTCATCCCTAAATGATTTGTAGCCACACAAATATCTATAACTTATTTTAGACCACAAGTTTCAAAAGTCTTCTCTCTTTATTAAACTCCGTGCAAAGTCAAATGGGTTCATCTAAAGTGGAACGAGGGAGTAATAAAAACAAACGCACTTGATAGTCTGAAGTTTGAACCATTCAGATTCAGACCTCCATTAAGTGCAAACAAATGAGGCCTTAGTTAACCTACATGATAATAAATAATGTCTTAGCATCTATCTATCTTTATTCTCGTCCGGTTATCTTTTCAATACTTTTACATCAACTAAAACTTAGATGCATCCCATTGTTATTGATGTTAGATTGACAAGCCAGATACTTCTAAAACTCACCATTTTGTCTATTGATCGGTGTTGCTTTTGTAGTGGTTTGCAGGTGCTACACTTATTGTACTCGGAGTTATTGTTTTGAGCAAATCAAGCATAGAGAAGAAAACTCATACAAGTTAAATATTAAGCTTTGAAGGTTTGAGCCAAATGTCAAGCGTGGATTTTATCCGCCTGAACGTGGACTGTGTAGCGGTTATGGCGTAAAATCAGCATATATTGCACAAGTGTGATTGTGTTGACGTTGAAGTTTGCTAAGTAGATAAATCGTTGGTTGTTTGGGTAGTGTAGCTATGAGTTGTTTTGTTATTAGCAATCAAACATTAGCCTCTACGGGTAACAAAACTCTCTCAGATTATATTCCATGATTTTGAAGTTTGTAAGAGCTGAACTCGAAACTAATGCAGTTTACCCAATTAATATCATAAAGGAATATTTATGCAATTTGTCAAAACCAAGCAGTATTTTGTCACGACACAGAGAGATAATTAACTGTCTAAGTTGGTATCCCTTATAGAACAAACTTTTAGATTCGCCTATGCTGAGGTTTGCAAGAATAACCGGTTGCCAACCTGAATAAAGAAAATGAATTCAATATGTTGCAATTAAACGTAATATACTCCAAACTAACGATGGACTCTCTGTATTCATTTAGAAGAATCGTCTACCTAACATCTGACTAACTTGATATTGCAATGTAATTGTGGTATATTGATGAAAATTAGGCCATCAATTTTTGGAATCATACATTTGCAAATGCAAATATATAAATTTGATAGGAACATTCAACTTACATTCACCCTACATTATAACACTACGCCATAATTATGTATCTTTGCAGAGTGACGGAAAAATTAAGAAAATAAAGGAATACACCAAAATGTCACATACAGTGTCTTAACAGGTTCGTCTTATTTTCTTTTTTTCTTTTTGCTTCTCAGCATAAATATCAATAAGCTTCCACTAAATCAGTATCATGGCTTTAGGTTAAAAGAAGCTAACTTACCTGAAAACTATATAAAGCAAAGCTCGGAAAGGAACTTGCGCCATGGAATTGCGAGCAAGGATTTGAGTTCTTAGATTGCCTTTACAGAGGATCAAATGATAGAGAACCCTGTGAACAAAGTACAACTCCTTTTCTCTTACACCCTGAGATCACAACCAACAATGTGGAAATATGCTACCCCAAGTACCAGAAGTTCCAGTTCTTTGCAGCTTTCGACCAAAACATTGTCACTAAACCACAATCTCTATCAAAATATTTACAAGATTCTCCAGAAGTACAGAGATTTAGGAGTACTCACTGTTCTCCATAAGAACAGGAACAAACTCGATGATACAACCTTTTGGTTCCAAAATGAAACAGCACAATAAAGCTTCGACGATGTTACAAAAGGAGTAATTTCCAGAGTTACCAAGACAAAAATTATGCTTTAAAAGCTTTTACAGTGAAACAGACTAGTGGTTATAGGTGGAACATTCGCCAGGAAAAATAGAAAAAACAAAGATCAAGCATCTTACTCAACCGCCACGAATTTGGCTCATGGTACCTGTCGTAAAGTGGCTCAATGCGTTCTTGTCTCTTGCGCTTGCTCAGCTTAGTTGGATCAGACACTTTGAAGAATCTTGGCGCCAATTCTACTAGCCACTTAGGGTCTACGACTGTGACTTCACGCATGTACTCCTTTGTTGTCATCACCAGCTCGTGGTAAATAACCCAATCCGGTTGTCTTTGAAAAAGTGCACTGCTAGGATGGATGTAAACTGGCTGGTTTTCAACTAGGGTTCTATAACCCTCTTGAGGATCCTTTCTGGCAGAATGAAAAAAGAAACCTGCTGTAATAGCCTTGCGAATCTTCGTAAAGTTTTTTCCAGCACTCATAACATCCAATTTATACCTGCCATAGCATGGAACACCATTAGGTAATGAAGTTACAAGTTTATATCTCAACAAAATTATGGACAGAAATCAATTGAATAAGTGAAAACTAATCAGGCAGTAAAAGCTGAGTAAAATTGTAATAGATGGGGAAGCAAGAAATGAAGAAACAATGAGAAGGAATTAGAGACATACTTGTCCATGATGGAGAGAAGTTGTTTTCTGACATCCTGTGCCCTCCTAAGAGATCGAGATTGAACAAAATTTTCGAAACACCATGGCCCAGAAAAGTTTTTGGCTTCCAAGCCTCATAAACAGCAAGCAAGGTAAGATGATCACCCTCAGGCTGAAAAAACTTGGCCCTTTTCTGATCAGCCTGAGCTTGTTTTTCCCTCGGTCGGTAGAAAATATTGCCAGTTTGAATCATAGCAATGATGGTCAAAATCTCATCACTACAACCAAGGTCCACACTGGCAGAAGCATCTTGGACAAAGGAGGATCCAAAGGAAATTCAGCCATTTTCCTTCCCAATTTAGTCAGGAGACCCTCTTCATCCAGCGCTCCAAGAGTATACAACTGCTCCATGGCTGATACAAGAGCCTGCGGAGAAGGAGATCCATGAAATCAAACGACAAGAGATCGTTAATTCCCATGGCTTTCATCATAAAACAGTGTTTCCAAGATTTATCCTCTGGATTTCAGGGATGCTAGTTGGAGACATTTCATTGTGGAAGGCACTCTCCGTATATAGGCGGTAGCATTTCCCTGGTCCTGTTCTTCCAGCACGCCCAGCTCGTTGCTTTGCTGATGCTTGTGATATTGGAGTTATAACCAATGAATCAAGCCCCTGTTTCGGATTGTAAACATTTTGCTTTGCGAATCCAGGGTCAATAACATAGTATATACCATCAATTGTCAAAGACGCTTCAGCAATATTTGTAGCAACAACAACTTTTCTCTTCCCAGGAGGAGCAGGATCAAAAATTCTAGACGGCATTTCACTGGGCAGAGCACTATAGACAGGTAATATGATCAGTTCAGGAACATTTTTACCAAGTCCTTTCATCCTCTCGAACAGACACTGGCAAGCGTAATCAATCTCCTCTTGACCAGTTAGGAAAAGGAGGATGTCACCTTCAGGTTCTGTCAAGTGGATCTGCAGCACAGTGATTAAGCTGCATCAAGGTAATCACTTTCTGGTTGTTTGGTGTAAAGTACCTCTACCGGAAAAGTTCTTCCCGGAATCGTAAAGATGTTGCAGTTGAAGAAATATCCAGAAAATTTCTCTGCATCCAAGGTTGCAGATGTGACTATCAGGCGGAGGTCAGGTCTCCTCTTCACAAGTTGCTTAAGCAGTCCAAGAGGACATCAGTGTGAATGGTTCTTTCGTGCGCTTCATCAAGCATCACAACTGAATACTGGGACAAATTCTCATCAATCAAAATCTCCCTCAGAAGCATACCATCAGTCATATACTTTATGACAGTATCTGGTCCAGTACAATCTTCAAAACGGATAGCATAACCAACTTCTTCCCCTAAACGACAGCCAAACTCCCTCAGCGACTCTCTTAGCCACTGACATAGCAGCCACTCGACGAGGTTGAGTACATCCAATTTTGCCCTTCGTTGTATACCCTGCCTCAGCTAAATACTGTGTCACCTGTGTTGTCTTGCCAGAACCTGTCTCCCCAATGACAACCAGGACCTGGTTATCATGGACAGCTTGTACCAATTCATTCTTCAATTTGTAAATTGGAAGGCTCTTTCTCTGCTCCTGCAGGGATAATTTAGACCTCTGCCCAAAAGTCAAGGCTTTACCATAAGCATCCTTTTTCCACTCTGGCATGTCATATGCAGATAAACCAACACCCCTCAGCTCCTGTGCCAGATGCCTCTCACCAGCTAAGTTGCTCTGACACGGGTGCGGGTGTCCGACACGGGTGCGGATCTAGAGATCGGATCCTTCAAGATATAAATTCTAAGATTCGGGGATGAGGATCCTAGTACGGACACTGGTGCGGGAATCCGGCTAAAATAATTCAAAAAAAATATATAGATTTTTAACTATATCTATAATGAGAGATTTTGTGGATACTTACTTGTTTGTTAATTATCTACACACTCCAAGTCCAAGATGACATAATTTCTTGATCTTCTTTCATTCTCAAGTTCACCTACAAGCAATGAAATATATTTAAAGTTAGAACATATATAAAAAAGTTAGATGCCTATAAATAAGTATAAAGTAAAGTAAAAACATTACCTTTTGTGGTTTTGTCCAATAAGGCAATAACTTTACATAAATACAAAGAATAAGACATACAATTATCATTCATTATATTATCACAAGACAATTATGATATAAACTATAAAGAGTTAGCCATTATCATTAAGTCAATCACATAAGCACTTGAGTGTTGAGTTCCAAAATGGCAAAAATATACAAGTTCAAGCACCATAAAAATTTACATTAACATGTGACCTATGACAAATCAAAAAAGTCTTTTTGATATTTAGCATTCTTCAATCTTCCTCCATATTTTCAAGATTAATTTCATCCAAATCTTCCACCTCTTCTTCAATAATTACTCCTTCTAGTTGAGGTTCATCTATTGATAAGTCAACTAGATCACCAATGGCTTCATCAACATCAAACCGATCTCCACCTAAAGCAACATTAAAATAAAACTTATTTAAAATATAAAAGAAATACTACAATATAAGAGTAAGAAGACATAGATTGTAGACATACCCACATCCCAAAATTGATCCCTGTCCAATACTTACCACATACACAGATTTAGTGGAATTAATGCACGTAACAATTATCAGACACCTCATACTAATTTAATAAGCAAATGACATATGTTATGCTATGTATAATTACTTGTACACAAAAAAGATTGAAGTGCTAATTGAAAAACTTGAGCACTCAAACTGAAAAAGGCTAAATATTAAATGGGTTAACTAAAATATACTACACGCTAAAATTAGAATTAAACCTAGTAACTACTTCAACAACAATCTGCCTCTTCTCCAGTCTTCTCCGTCAACACCATAACTCGTCTTCTCCGTCTTCTCCGTACACCATAAAATCCGTCCACTGATTTGAGTAAAAAAATTACTCCGTCCAACTACGCTGGTTACATATTTCCGATGTTTAGCTGACTCCAAAATCTCGATCTAATTTGCCTGAAAATCTGAATTGATTATTGCTTAATTTCCAATCAAGAGAAGAAGCAAGGAAGAAGATGAATATAAAGAACTAATTTCGTACATCGACGAACATATAAGGTATGTCATTTTCTTCAAATTTACCTAGTTTTGGTTCTAATTTCGAAAATCAAATCGTATCTTGTCTCGAATTTCCGGGTCGATAGTGGTCAAAGTACCCAAAATCGTTTGACCGGATCCGGTGCGGATCCCGTACCCACACCCGTACCCGTGTCGTGTCGACACGGGTGCGGCACCTAAAGTGCCGTGTCGGAGCAACTTAGCTCACCAGTCTCCGGCATTGGGTCTTCCCACGGTCTGTTAAGATCTTTCGGGATGGAATCAAGCATTGTTCTCTGTTGTTGTTCCCTCACTTCCCTTCTCTCTTTAATCAAAGCTGATTGAAGTGCAGCTGCACGACTCAAGGATCCTTCTGGGTTTTTGAAAATTTTAACTGGGGACATATCTACAGAGTACCGACTCTGGCCTTGCAAGAAAGGGGGTTCGTCTTCATTTAACTCGACCTCAAGCTCTTCCTCTGCTCCCTCTTCCTGGTATAGAACCCCATCTCCTTCTTCATCAAACATAGGAAATTCCTTTACACTCATAACACCTGCAGCAATGAGTTGCTTGGCTTCCCATATTTCAGGAGAACTCATTCTCTTCAAGGGTCGCCGTGATGGCACGACATCCTCCTCCTCCTTAATCCTGATACCGGAAAGACCTATCCTTGTCTTAGAACCCTCAGTGTTCATCCCTGAAGGATTTGCCCTCAATCCATCATCATCCGAGCTCCTCTTCAATGGCAACAAATCTCTTCCAGTGTTCTGATCAACGTCCCTCATAGACAAACTCAGCTTCTGTCCAATAATAGAGATCACCTTCACATATACCTCCTGGTCACGCTTTACCAAATCTTTTGCATTTGTAACCCTTCTAGTAGCAAGCTGTGAAATATGAACTAACCCTTCTTTGCCCCTAAAATCACTAAGCTGGACAAAACACCCGCTATCCATCACCCTCGACACTCTCCCCTTGTACACACCATACAACTCAAGCTCATCCGACTGATTCTTCCCATTCCTCCTATCATTATCCTCCCCATCCTCCTCATACCCATCTCTTCTATTCTTCTCATACTTGTTCCTACCCTGATACCTCCTATCATCATCCCCATTTTCCTCATACCCATCTCTTCTACTCTTCTCATATTTATTCTTATCCCGATCCCTATGCCTTTCCCTGCCCTTATATTCACCTCTATCATCAGCATAATCATCCCGTCCCTATCCCTCTCCTTTCCCCTGCCCTTATATTCACCTCTATCATCACCATAATCATCCCGTCCCCTATCCCTCTCCTTTCCCCTGCCCTTATATTCACCTCTATCATCACCATAATCATCCTGTCCCCTATCCCTCTCCTTTCCCCTGCCTCTATCATCATCATAATCATCCCGTCCCCTATCCCTATCCTTACCCCTCCCCCTATCTTTTCCCCTATCCCAATCCCTATCACGACCCCGGTCTGTTCTATCATCACGATCCCTATCTCCCCGCCTACTCCTATCAAAATCCTCATCCCCCTCGTCCCTTCTCCTCTTCCCCTTCGTCTCCAACTCAATCTCCTTCTCCAATTCCTTAACTCTATCTCTATCATCCCTAATCTTCAACGCTGCAAACTCACCACTTTTCTCCTCCTTCTCCTTCTCCTCCTTCCCCTTCCCCGCCTTGGGTGGCAATATCGCATGTATTATAGTCAACAAAGTTCTAACAAAATAATCAGGCATTTCTGCCCCATTTTCTTTCAACTTCCCATCAAATTCATCCACCGTCTCGCATTTACGACCTAACTCCGTAATAAACTCAGCTAAAATCTTATCCCCAAATCCTAAATGGGTTTCTAATTCTGAACATACTTTCGAAACTAACGATAAATACTCTAACTTTTTCAATCCCCCGTCTTCTTCTACCATAATTTATCAAATTTACGAATCTTAATGCAATGAAAATACAAAAAAAATGATGCAACAATTAGGGTTTTTGTTAGGGTTTACCTGATTTGACCCGAGTATAGTTGCGATTTGGGGAGACCCGAATTATGGAGTATATAATAGTATATGTGTTGTGTTGTTGAGTTTGTAAAGGATTTCGTTTTTCTGGTAGGAACGTGATTTCATTAAAACGACGTAGTTTCATGCTTTAATTAATTTTATTACTGATTTCCCTTTTTTTAGTAGGAAGTGATTTTATTAAAACAACGTTGATTTTGGTATTTTCATTGTCGGACTATAGAATAAACCGACATTGTTTTGTTATACTACCTTTTTTGCTCATTTATTTCCTTCAACTTCAACTGTTGAGAAAGAATATTTTCATGTTTAATCTAACTGTAAAAAAAAATTATATATGTTTTTATATTATAATTTTATAGCAAATTTTAAACCAAACTTTTACATGCAGTGCCGGTCAAAAGCTTAGACAAGTAAAGTAGAAAGAAAAAAAAAAGGCTCAAACTGAACTAAAGTATATAAAAGAAAAGGGTAAAATAAGATTCAAATGGGATGATGTATTCGGCAATCACTCAAAAAATAAGTTGTAATACATGCCACCTACAACTCTATCAACATAAATTCATTAACTTGCTAAAAAAAATTAAAATTGTTCGTACCTAAATCTAACACTTGGTAATTAGCATTTGTCCGGCTGGTAATATCCTTTGCAACTCCGGGAAATTGTTAGCAATCAAAATACATTTGCGGTTCCATCAAGTTGGTTTCATTTATGGCTAAAGCATCAGCTACATAATTAGCTTCTTTTAATTAGTGAACGACTATGCAATTCACTTTGTTGCAAGATCTGAAATATATCTTCAACTATGTGTTTCGGCTTCAAAGTTGTTACGTCTCTTTTTCAACATATCAGCTATTATCATATAATTAAGTTCCATAGTATAATTTGAGAAATTGATATGCTACACCATATCATATTACACTTTAAATCAATTTCTGCCTCAAATTTACATTTCTTTCCACATTTTCTATTTTAAAATTTACAACTCCATTAGTATTTATTGCAAATTATAAATGTAATGAATAACTAATGCGTAAAGTCTAACAGAAAAGAGGACGAAGAAACAAATCCAAGAACAAAAATAAAATTTTATAATAAAATTTAATTGAGAAGAAGCTTACTATAAATAATCTCATTTGAAATAAAGAAGTCCTTGTACTTTGTTTTAGAGCATCAAATTTAGATACACATATCGATCAATTCATTGTTTATTCGCGATCCAATGTTGGTAAAGGGAAAACTACGGAAGCGATAAATAAAGATAAAAGCGAGACGCGACAAGAACAACTTACGAGGTAGCAAGGAACGATGTCTTGATACACCCTCATTCGAGTCAAGTAGAACTTACGCTATGCAACTATCCTCAAGAGACACCCGGCTCTCGCAAATAGAATGATCAATGAGGATTGAGGGTCAACTTGGATTCTTCCAATTGATTTCAAGCCAAAATAGTTACAAGTGTTTGAGAGCAAATCTTTTTAATGTTTTTGTTCATGGTAAGTTAATGGCAATAAATGATGAAGGGTGTATTTACAGCACCCTTCTACAACCCAATGAAATGTCTAGTAAGCCCTTAGCTAGGTAGAACACAATAAAACAAGCTAGAGCTAAAATAATAAGTTTACACAAAAATCTAGAAAATTTAGCAACTTGGGCGCCCCGCCTGGGCTAGGCGCTCCGTCTGGTGGAGCCATACCTGGGCGCTCCGCCTGGTGAGCTGCCTGGCTATGGTGCTAGGCGCTCCGCCTATGGACTGGGCGCTCCGCCTACTGCCATGTGGCCTTTCATCCCTTCTTCCGACGAGCTCAAGTCTATGATCTTCCATTGGTCTCCGGAGCTCGTATCATCAACACCCTTCTGAATGAAGTATAAGTGAGCATCATGAAGTGCTTTGGCCTTGCTTCTAGTAAAGTACCTTGTGGTGGTGGATTGCCCGGCATCATCCTCCCCTTATTGAGAAGATTTCGTCCTCGAAATTGAAGCAACATCCTCCACGGCGTCATCCTCCATACCATCATGACCTACATCAAAAGGATCCAAGTCACTAACATTAAAAAGTATTTGAAACATTGTACTCACCGGATAAATCAATCACATATGCATTGTCGTTGATCTTAGAGAGCACTCGGAAGGGTCCATCGCCTCGGGATGCCAGCATTCCTTTCCTAAGGTTTGGAAACCTCTCTTTGCGGAAGTGCACCCACACTCAATCCCTTTCTTGAGTTCCAACTTCTTCCTCCCCTGGTTCTTCTTAAAGGCAACCCTTGCATAGGCTTCCTCCAATCTCTTCCTCGCTTTGGCATGGATCTCGAGCATTGCCTTAGCTCGATTTTCAGCTTCAAAACTAACAACCATTTCTTTAGGCAAAGGGATTAGATCAAGTGGAATCAAAGGGTTAAAACCATAAACGCACTCAAATGGAGTCAAGCCAATCATGCTATGCAATGTACGATTATATGCAAACTCCATACTAGGCAATTTTTCAACCCAAGTCCCGGGCTTACCTCGGGTCATGGCTCTAAGT
The DNA here is from genome assembly GCA_037355625.1 of Petunia x hybrida. Taxonomy (NCBI): domain Eukaryota; kingdom Viridiplantae; phylum Streptophyta; class Magnoliopsida; order Solanales; family Solanaceae; genus Petunia; species Petunia x hybrida. Next base: position 2,147,947 of record JBBBVM010000045.1, read on the forward strand.
AGAGCACTCAAGGTTCAGTTCACCACCTCGGTTTGACCATCCGTTTGAGGGTGGTGGGATGTAGAGAACAACAACTTGGTGCCGAGAGCACCCCAAGACATCTCCAAAAATGGCTAAGGAACTTAGAGTTCCTATCACTCACAATTATTTGAGGCACACCATGCAATTTTAACACATTATCAATGAACAAAGAAGCTACATGTTGTGCATCATGATTCTTTTTACAAGGAATAAAGTGAGTCATTTTGGAGAACCTATCCACGACAATATAAATGTTGTTATGTCCCCCCTTAGACCGTGGCAACCCCATAACAAAATCCATAGAAATATCCATCCACGAGCTAGTAGGAATAGGAAGGGGAGTATACAAACCATGGGGATTAGATTTGAACTTAGCATACTTGCAATCCAAGCAAGTTATGCAAAGTCTCTCAACTTGCAATCCCATCTTTGGCCAATGGAATTGCTCCATGAGAATGGTCAAGGTTTTATCTCTCCCAAAGTGACCCATCAATCCCCCATAATGTGCTTCATGAACAAGCAACTCCCTCTATGAGGACTCGTGCACACAAACTCTACCATTTTTAAAGATGTAGCCATCGACCCATTGGTATTTCTCTACCCTTTTCCCACTCACTAGAGCATCATGAATGCTCTTGAGCTTTGGGTCATGTTCATACATTAATTTTATACTCTCAAAACCCATAAGCCTAGAAGCAAGAGTGGTGGCAAGGCGAACTTCCTAGAAAGTGCATCGGCTACAACATTGTCCTTTCCCTTCTTGTAATGAATTACATAGGGAAAAGACTCAATGAAGTCTACTCACTTAGCATGTCTCTTGTTCAACTTCTCTTAGGCTCTAAGATGCTTGAGTGACTCATGGTCACTCTTGATCACAAATTCCCTAGGCCATAGATAGTGTTGCTAATGAGCTAGAGCTCTCACAAGGGCATACAACTCCTTGTCATACGTGGAGTAATTCAAGGTTGCACCCTTTAACTTTTCACTAAAGTACGCAACGGGTTTCCCTTCTTGCATGAGAACACCCCCAATACCAACCCCAGAGGCATCACATTCAACCTCAAAAGCCTTCCCGAAGTCGGGCAGTTGTAATAATAGGGCGGTACTCAACCTACTCTTCAACTCTTGGAAAGCCTTCTCTTGAGGCTCTCCCCACACAAAGGACTTGTCCTTCTTCACCAACTCGGTGAGTGGTGCGGCGATGGTGCTAAAGTCTAACAAAGTGCCTATAGAAACTAGCAAGGCCATGGAAACTCCTAATATGAGAAACGGTAGTAGAAGTAGGCCAATTTCTAATGGCTTCAATTTTGGACTCATCAACTTCTACACCATTGGCAGTAACAACAAAACCAAGAAAGACAACCTTTTCTACACAAAAGGCACACTTTTAAAATTTGCATAGAGCTTTTCGGCTCTTAGCACTTCAAGAACTTGCCTTAAGTGGCCAACATGATCATCTATTGATTTTCTATATATCAAAATATCATCAAAATAGACAACCACAATTTTTTTGATAAATGGCTTCAAGACATGGTTCATCAACCTCATGAAAGTGCTAGGTGCATTGAAGAGGCCAAAAGGCATCACCAACCATTCATAAATACCAAACTTGATCTTGAATGCGGTCTTCCACTCATCACCCGGTTTCATCCGAATTTGGTAGTAGCCGGACCTAAGATATATCTTCGTAAAGACACTTGAACCACTAAATTCATCAAGCATGTCATCAAGTCTAGGAATGGGATGACGATACTTTTCTGTTATCTTGTTGACTGCACGGCAATCAACACACATCCTCCATGTCTCGTCCTTCTTTGGTACAAGAATGACCGGTACGGCACACGGACTCAAGCTTTCACGAACCAAGCCTTTAGTGAGCAACTCATCCACTTGCTTTTGCAATTCCTTTGTATTCTCGGGATTGCTCCTATATGCCGGCTTGTTTGGAATTTGGGACCCCGGGACAAAATCAATTTAGTGTTCTATCCCCCTCAAAGGAGGAAGTTCACTTGGCATCTCTTCCGGGAACATGTCCTCATAAACCTTCAAAATATTCTCAATGGCACTAGGCAAAGGGTTAGGGTTAAGGAAAAATATCACAATCGGAGTTTAGAACCATACCTTTGTGCACTAAGCAAATGAGCATATTGGTGCCATCATTACCTCTCAAGTACTCACCCGGTTGCATCATGGCACAAATGCTACTGGTCATTGAAGATGGAGTGGTAGGACACTTGGCCAAAGGCTTAGTCTCCACAACGGACTTTGCCTTAGCTGCTTCTCACAACTCCCTCATATGCCTATAATCATCACTCACTTACTTAGGCGTCAAAGGCTTGAGCACATATTTTTTGCCCTCATGTTTGACCGTGTATGTGTTGGCTCGGCCATCATGTACCACACTCCTATCATATTTCCAAGGCCTACCAAACAAAAGGTGGCAAGCTTGCATTGGCACTACATCAAACATAAGCTCGTCTTGCTAATTCCCAATTTTGAATTTTATCAACACTTGCTTCACCACCTTCAAGGGGCTTGGGTGTTTAAGAGTAGGCAATTTCAATTGTGAAACTAAAGTATGGCTCACTACATTCGCACAACTTCCCGAATCTACAATCATGGAGCACACTTGTCCCTTCGCCCTACATATAGCATGGAACAAGTTCTCCCTTTGAACATCCACCTCCTCCTTACTCATCATGGCACTCACACTACGACGTACCACCAAGAACATGATAGGGTCATCACCCTCCGCCATCTCCCTCGACTACTTTACCATCCTCAACAACATCTCCCTCGGGCTCACTTTCCTCCTCATACACCATCCCATCATCCATGATTATCATTGTTTTCCGGGTGGGACAATCTTTGGCAAAGTGGTCATAGCCTTTTCACTTATGACATTGAAAAGTAGAAGAAGAAGAAGGAGTATTTAATTGATTTTTAGAAGTACCTCCCACTTTTTTTAAGTTGCTTCTTGGAGTGGCCTTCTCAAAAGGCTTCTTGACATCACGACTTCCACTAGCTCCACTTGTGTACAGGCTTTTCCATTCTTTGGGTCGAGCCGTTGGAGTAGAAGTAGTACTCCTATAGCGAGGAGCTTTCTCTTCCTTGAGCCACTTTTCGGCTTCAACTGCGATATCACAAACATCTTGAAGAGAATGAAAGATGTGTAGCCTCAATTGAGAAGCAATCTCCCGATTCAACCATTCTTGAATCGGATGATAGCTTGCTCTTCATCTTCCGTCTCCATGTCAACGGCCATTCGATTCTTATCAAACTCGTTGAAATACTCATCAACGGATTTGAAGCCTTGTTTCAACTCATATAGCCTCTTGGACAGTCATCTATGTAGAAATGTTATACAAATTAAAAGAAATGCAATTAAATTGACATATTGACAAGTTTGCTTAAATTGTTTAGACTTGCCAATTTCTCAAGGAAGACTACAACGAATTATTTAATTATGTGTTATTGAGTTCCAGTTCGCGAAAATGGAGTCACGCAAATACTTCAAAATGAAGATGATTAGCTTCATGGGTACTTCAAGTCTCGTCTTTGAAGTTCGACAAGTCTTTACCCTGACAAGCTTTGAAGTAGGAGGCATTTGTAAGCATTTAAATTTTGGTAAATTAAGTCCATAAGAAATTTGAATTAATCTTAAATTTCGAGAAAATATAATGACACGTGTCAAATAACGTGGCGCCAAATCAAATGAAGAAGCCAATAGAAGTACGCCAAGTGTACAAATGATAAGCTTTTTGCAAGACAAATGAGATTGGTTTGTAATTCAAACCAACCAATCAAATTAAAGCAAACAAGTTTGGTTTTATCACAACTCTCCTATTCCACTACTATAAATAGGAAGCTGCCAAAAAAGGAACTGGAAGAAGAACAAAAGCAAGAAGAAGGAAGATCAAGGAGGAGATCATCAAGAAGGACATCAAAGGAGGAGAAGCACATCAAGCACATTGAAGGGCAATCAAAGAAGCTCTGAAAGAAAGCTTTCAAAGTCTTCTTCTACGTCTGCGATCTGACCCTGTTCAAGTTCAACAACGAAGGCCACGATCTACGTCCCTGTTCAAGTTCAACAATGGAGGCCACGATCTACATCCCTGTTCAAATCCAAAATTAATGTTCAAATCAAGATTCGGCGTGCACGAGTTCAAATCATCTGTTCGTCGTAGTTGAATCTCAAATCTTGTTCGTGACGGACGTTAAAGTGTTCGTGACGCACAACAAATCAAAGATCAAGCTTCTTGAAATCAAATCCAAAGTTCATCCAGTTTAAGATCAAGCTTCCGAGCCCTTGAACCAAAGTTCGTGAGGAGAAGAATCAGAAGACGTCATTTACAAAATTAGTGACACTCTAGAGATTGTAATCTGCATTTTCTATTGATATCAAATACAAAATTTTGGTACACTATTTCTTGTCTTGAATTTTCTAGACTTCAAAATTTGTTGTTACACTCAGTATTACATATAGTGGAAGAATATAAATCCTATCACAGAATATAATAAACTCCCAAATAACAGAAGTAGTCACTCATCCAACCTTTAACGAAAACAACCAACGGATATATAATCCATATATATAATATGTATATTAATGAAAATAGTGATTCTGGATGGTTATTTGTGTAAAAATTCCTCTCTAATTTTTATATGAAGGTTGTGTTTGATATGGGGGAAAATATTTTCTGAAATATATTTTCTCATTTTCTCATGTTTGGTTGGCTTATTTAACTTGAAAAATATTTTGTTTAGACTAGTCATTTTCCTCCACATAGAAGGAAATATTTTCTAAAAATTAAAGAAAAAATATTATTCTTAAACATACACGTACCCTAATCCACATCCCCTTATCCTCTAGTCCTAGAAGAACCCCTACCAACTACTTTCCAAACCCACACTTTACCACCCCCACCTCTCCCTCACCACACCTCTACCCCATAGCCCCCACACCTTCTCGTCATTAGAAAGGGCATTACGTTTTGGACGTCGGTGCCCGGCCATCTCTGCTTATCACGTTTAGGACGTGATAAAGTGGCATTAAGTAGGGTGGTTGGTGGTGAAGTGAGGGGGCAGTTGGGGTGGATGAGGTTTAGGGATGGATGGAGTGGTTGGTGATGGGAGGTGGGGTGAGGGGTAGGGGTAAGGATAGGAATAATGAATAAAAAATTATTTTACTATTTTGTACTACTAAACAATAGAAAATAAGTATTCCAAAAAATTGTTTTTCTTCCTACCAAACTCACCCTTAAAAAAAGGTTCAAAAAGTGGAATTTGTTAATAATTGAGGGATTAAAAACACGCAATAAATCTCATTATACATAGGAACAAAATTACACGTTCAAGAACCATAATAACATAAAACAATAATCAACACGTGTACTACCTATTTCTTCTCAACTGTTTGATGAATAGTCAACAGTGCAAATACAGGTGAGATCCAAGTATAGAGTTAAATTAAAATGGAGGGCTATGTGTGGGCAGTTGCTGCTGGATTTAATGCTGCTCTTGCTGCTATATCTGCCAAGTTCTTCTCTTCTCAGGTGAAACAACTTTCTTTTGATTATTTGTTCTTTTCTTGTTCTAATTATGTTGATTAGCATGTGATTTCATTAACCCAATTGGGAATTTGACCATATCCGAGTGTCTATCAGAAACAGTATCTACCTTGGTGGGTAAAATCGTACATCACACCATCCCCAGACCCCATTTGCCGGACTACACTGGGTATGTTGTTGTGGAATTTGAGCATATCACTTTGTTTCTTATTCATATCCTGGTACATTTCCACAAAAGCACGAATCTTGATGCATATTAATGAATCAAAGTTTAAACCCCCTTCTCTCGTAGAAGACAAATTGTTGAGTGTTGAAATGAAATGAGTCCAATTAGAGAGGAATTGGTATAGGAAAGGTTTTGGATTGAGGGGTATGTTGTAGTTTATGATCTTCTTCTGAGTTTGGTCCATTTTCCATATGAAACTATGCTCTTCTTATGAAAGATTTTAAGTTATATAGCTGGTCGGTGCAAATATTTTTTTACACCAATCAAGTTATATTTACCAGTTGTAGCAATTAACATGCCTTCTTTTTCATAATTATGAACCTCACATTTTATGGAGGCTTACTTATAGATATCTTTTGAGTGACCTGACAGTGTAAAAAATTATTTATACTAGAAATAGGATGATTGACACATTAATAAAGCGCAAAAGATGGATTATTTTTTATAGCCGTGGTGTTGGACAAACTTAAGCGCACCTCGACTAATTCCACGAGGTACCTCCTATCTCACCAATGTGGGTAACCCTATCTACCAAGGCTTGAACAAATGGTCTGAACATGGTTATACGCCTTTTGCTGTTTAAACTGCTAGTTTGTCTATATTATGCTTCGGACCCAAATTCTGCCGTATTGGAATTAGCTACAAGAAGTCTTTGTTTGTTTCCTGCTTCATGTTCCATGTCTGTCAATATAGATGGCTGGAGAGTGAATTCCTTCTCGCATAGATCTTGTAAAGTAGGTAGTATTATTATTTGCATTGAGCTGAGCGGGAGGATTATCAGCCATCGTTGGTATGCTTTTCCTTTTTTCATGTTTTACGTTCTTAGTTGGGAAAGGGGAGAGGGAAGGCACTCAACTTGAAGAATGGACTATGTTATCTATTCAGTCTGTTAACATGAGATGTACATTTTGTTTTCTGCAAACTGTATTTTTACTTCTCTTGAATTCGTATCTTTGGTCTGATTTTGTTAAATTTGTTGGAGTACTTCCTAGTATTCTACTTGTGTAGGTAAGTGATCCATTTCAATTAAGAGCCTTGATTGTTTTAGTGATAAAAATCGGGCCTAAATCTTGGGCACATCAAAGTGTCTAATGTCTATTGTCTATGTAAATTTGCAAAATCATGTTATAGGTACTCCATTAGTCTCCTTCTTGAGACACATCTATGCTTGTGTCCGCTTCACTCTAAAGTGATGAGCAATCTTTGAACTCTTAGCTAATCAATGTCGTCTCAAATTTTACAGCTCATTAAGTATGGGTTTGTCATAATATTCAATGTCACAATGTGGGGATGCTATGTCAATAGCCTTAAAGCTCTATCATCTCTACAAGCTACAGTGACAAACTTTGCAACCAACTTTTTATCATCTGGATTGGCTGGATTTTTAGTTTTTCAGGAGCCATTACCAATTCAGGTAACTTGTGAAACTTATGCTTTTCTGTGTATATGGACCATAGTATGAGCTTTTTGATCCAGTTTCTTGTTCAGCCTTCTCTTCCTATTTTATAGAAGTCATTATGTTATTGCGCTGTCACAACTTAGAACTTATATCCACAGCTGGATTGACTATTTTCTGATTTATCTAGTCGTAGTACAAGCCTTTTGATCCCATTTCTAATTACGTCTTCTCTTCCTATCTTATGGAAGTCCTTATGTTGCACATTTACATCCTAGAATATATTAATTTAGCTGGCCTAGCTTTTTCATGATTTCTCAAGTTGTTGATTTCATAATTTAACAAAATAAAAAAATCCCGACAAAAATTAGCGCTTTCTTCTGGCCCCTCGCTCTTGTGGTGTGTGCACAATACATGATGTCAGATGTGTGGGTTAAGCGTACGTCTCAGGTTCAAACTCTGCCACGAGTTCTCGTGGTATTTAAGTGAAGTAGGGGAGAGAGGTGAGCCAATTAATTATCGAGTTTCAAACTGTGCCACTAGCACTCAGGGATCTCTCAGTCAGAAGAAAATAGTAGTAATAATGATCTCCTTTGCAAAGGAAATACTTCTGTGGTTTCTACGCCCTTGAAAGAAAAGAAATATTCTCTTTGCATCCATCGTAGAGTTAAACAACAACAGTTTGATAAGGTGCTGTGTTTCGAGTATATTGCTAGAGTGGTAATCACCATGCAATACTTTCGATGCGTTTCAACTATTTTTGCACTGCCCTAGTATTTCATGTCTTTACATTAAAGATTGATTGGTAACCAAATTTCTAATATATTTTGAGAAGGGGGGAGGAGAAGCAATTTTGAGAAAAAAATTATAGGGCGGCAACAGTCCACCAGTAGAGTTCCGTGAAACAATTTCCTCTCTCTAGTCGATGCAGGCCTGCCGCTGATTTCTAATAAACTGCCAAAGAACCTGTAGCTAGGACAGAATTAGTCTGCAGTTGTATTTAACTCAAGAAATGTGTGTTATATGGTCGCTAAGGGTATTAGCGGCCATTTGTTTTTATTAAGATTAAGAGATCTGAATCACATCTGAATATTAAGATGTGGTATTAAGTTCTGAACACTGATTGATTAAGACCGTTTGTTTTTTCAACATCTGAATATTTATAATTTATATTTATTTTTTTTATTAAAGTTTGTACATACTATAAAATAGTTTAATTATTATATCCACGAGATATTAGATTGTAAGGTGGCAGTTTGTGGTGGTATGACGGTGGTGTCTGATAGTAGTGATTGTTAGCAGTTGTAGTATTGGTGGTGGTTGTGTGATGTGGTGGTTTCATGGTAGATGTGGTAGGTGGTAGTGACTAGTAGTATTAGCGGTGGTAGGTAACGGTGGTGGTGGTGCTTGGTAGTAGGGGTGTGCAAAACCGAACCGGTACCGATATCCGAACCGTTACCGCTACCGATAAGCATAACGGTATCGGTATAACGGTTATTGGTTCGGTGGTATAAATTTCTAATACCGATAAGATATCGGTATGGTAACGGTTTCTATATATTATTACTGTTACCGTACCGATAACCGATAAGGATTTTTTTTTTATAATTTTTATGTATTTTATTTATTATTAGTATATTAATTTATATGTTAAAGTATAAATATTATTGCTACTAGTGGCTATTTGTCGTTACAAACATATGAGGCCTGGCCCATTTTGAATTTGTCATTACAACATTCTAAGATGGAGAATGTTGGGGAGAAAACATTGCAGAAGGTGCATAGATGTTGGCGGAGGAAACATTACTGTAAAATAATAATCCCTTGATTGAGGTTGCTAATGTTGATAAGTAATATTAATAGCTGTCTGTTTATGGAAGATATGAATGAAATTTACCTTCTTTTGGCTAATTTTCTTTTCTATAGGTTGTGCTGCTTGTAACAAAAGTTTATAAGTTGTACATTTAAGAGTAAAGCTAATCTTTTTATGTGCTTTTGTGAGATTTCTTATTAATCCAGCAAGCTTTCTTTGATTACTTCCTTTCGTAAATCTGGGTTATTGTGGCTTCGGTATACCGCTTACCGAACCGTTAACTACCGATAACCGATAACTGATAGCTTATCGGTACGGTATTGGTTTTACATAATTACATACCGTTAACCGATATACCGTTACCGATAAGCTTAAAACCGTACCGTACCGTACCATGAACACCCCTACTTGGTAGTAAAGGTAGTTGTGTTCGTGGAGGTCGTTAGTATTGGTTGGTGGAGGTGGTGGTGATCATTATGCTAATGACAATGATAACGGCAGTGCTAGGTAGTGGTGGTGGTTACTGCGATGGTGGAGGTGGTCAGCGGTAGTAGTGGTGGTTGTCAATTGTCGTTAGTGGAAGGTAGTGGTGGTGGTGGTGGTTAAGGAGTTGTAGTGGTAGAGGTGGCGGTGGTTGATAGAGATAATGGTGGTTATGATGGTGAAAGTGATTGGTGTGGTATTGATAGTTAGTGGTTGGTGATTGTAGCAATAGATTATGATGGTAAAGGTGGTTAGTGGTGGTTGTTGATGGCTAGTGGTAGCTAGTGGTGGTGGTGGATGGCAGCGGTGGTGGCGGCGGTGATTATCGATTGTTGTAGTGCGGTGGTGGTTAGTTGTGTAATAATATATGGAGGGGTGATGAACCTCTTAATGCTATTAAGACTTTACTCAAGATCTTAATTATACAGATCTATTAAGAGCCATTAAGTGGTTAAATCTTACTCCCTCCGTTTCAAAAAGGATGAATCTATTTCCTTTTTAGTCTCTTTAAAAAAGAATGACCTCTTTCTAAATTTGGAAAGAAATATTCACTTTTACTCATCCCTAAATGATTTGTAGCCACACAAATATCTATAACTTATTTTAGACCACAAGTTTCAAAAGTCTTCTCTCTTTATTAAACTCCGTGCAAAGTCAAATGGGTTCATCTAAAGTGGAACTGAGGGAGTAATAAAAACAAACGCACTTGATAGTCTGAAGTTTGAACCATTCAGATTCAGACCTCCATTAAGTGCAAACAAATGAGGCCTTAGTTAACCTACATGATAATAAATAATGTCTTAGCATCTATCTATCTTTATTCTCGTCCGGTTAATCTTTTCAATACTTTTACATCAACTAAAACTTAGATGCATCCCATTGTTATTGATGTTAGATTGACAAGCCAGATACTTCTAAAACTCACCATTTTGTCTATTGATCGGTGTTGCTTTTGTAGTGGTTTGCAGGTGCTACACTTATTGTACTCGGAGTTATTGTTTTGAGCAAATCAAGCATAGAGAAGAAAACTCATACAAGTTAAATATTAAGCTTTGAAGGTTTGAGCCAAATGTCAAGCGTGGATTTTATCCGCCTGAACGTGGACTGTGTAGCGGTTATGGCGTAAAATCAGCATATATTGCACAAGTGTGATTGTGTTGACGTTGAAGTTTTGCTAAGTAGATAAATCGTTGGTTGTTTGGGTAGTGTAGCTATGAGTTGTTTTGTTATTAGCAATCAAACATTAGCCTCTACGGGTAACAAAACTCTCTCAGATTATATTCCATGATTTTGAAGTTTGTAAGAGCTGAACTCGAAACTAATGCAGTTTACCCAATTAATATCATAAAGGAATATTTATGCAATTTGTCAAAACCAAGCAGTATTTTGTCACGACACAGAGAGATAATTAACTGTCTAAGTTGGTATCCCTTATAGAACAAACTTTTAGATTCGCCTATGCTGAGGTTTGCAAGAATAACCGGTTGCCAACCTGAATAAAGAAAATGAATTCAATATGTTGCAATTAAACGTAATATACTCCAAACTAACGATGGACTCTCTGTATTCATTTAGAAGAATCGTCTACCTAACATCTGACTAACTTGATATTGCAATGTAATTGTGGTATATTGATGAAAATTAGGCCATCAATTTTTGGAATCATACATTTGCAAATGCAAATATATAAATTTGATAGGAACATTCAACTTACATTCACCCTACATTATAACACTACGCCATAATTATGTATCTTTGCAGAGTGACGGAAAAATTAAGAAAATAAAGGAATACACCAAAATGTCACATACAGTGTCTTAACAGGTTCGTCTTATTTTCATTTTTTTCTTTTTGCTTCTCAGCATAAATATCAATAAGCTTCCACTAAACTCAGTATCATGGCTTTAGGTTAAAAGAAGCTAACTTACCTGAAAACTATATAAAGCAAAGCTCGGAAAGGAACTTGCGCCATGGAATTGCGAGCAAGGATTTGAGTTCTTAGATTGCCTTTACAGAGGATCAAATGATAGAGAACCCTGTGAACAAAGTACAACTCCTTTTCTCTTACACCCTGAGATCACAACCAACAATGTGGAAATATGCTACCCCAAGTACCAGAAGTTCCAGTTCTTTGCAGCTTTCGACCAAAACATTGTCACTAAACCACAATCTCTATCAAAATATTTACAAGATTCTCCAGAAGTACAGAGATTTAGGAGTACTCACTGTTCTCCATAAGAACAGGAACAAACTCGATGATACAACCTTTTGGTTCCAAAATGAAACAGCACAATAAAGCTTCGACGATGTTACAAAAGGAGTAATTTCCAGAGTTACCAAGACAAAAATTATGCTTTAAAAGCTCTTTTACAGTGAAACAGACTAAGTGGTTATAGGTGGAACATTCGCCCAGGAAAAATAGAAAAAACAAAAGATCAAGCACGTCTCTTACTCAACCGCCACGAATTTGGCTCATGGTACCTGTCGTAAAGTGGCTCAATGCGTTCTTGTCTCTTGCGCTTGCTCAGCTTAGTTGGATCAGACACTTTGAAGAATCTTGGCGCCAATTCTACTAGCCACTTAGGGTCTACGACTGTGACTTCACGCATGTACTCCTTTGTTGTCATCACCAGCTCGTGGTAAATAACCCAATCCGGTTGTCTTTGAAAAAGTGCACTGCTAGGATGGATGTAAACTGGCTGGTTTTCAACTAGGGTTCTATAACCCTCTTGAGGATCCTTTCTGGCAGAATGAAAAAAGAAACCTGCTGTAATAGCCTTGCGAATCTTCGTAAAGTTTTTTCCAGCACTCATAACATCCAATTTATACCTGCCATAGCATGGAACACCATTAGGTAATGAAGTTACAAGTTTATATCTCAACAAAATTATGGACAGAAATCAATTGAATAAGTGAAAACTAATCAGGCAGTAAAAGCTGAGTAAAATTGTAATAGATGGGGAAGCAAGAAATGAAGAAACAATGAGAAGGAATTAGAGACATACTTGTCCATGATGGAGAGAAGTTGTTTTCTGACATCCTGTGCCCTCCTAAGAGATCGAGATTGAACAAAATTTTCGAAACACCATGGCCCAGAAAAGTTTTTGGCTTTCCAAGCCTCATAAACAGCAAGCAAGGTAAGATGATCACCCTCAGGCTGAAAAAACTTGGCCCTTTTCTGATCAGCCTGAGCTTGTTTTTCCCTCGGTCGGTAGAAAATATTGCCAGTTTGAATCATAGCAATGATGGTCAAAATCTCATCACTACAACCAAGGTCCACACTGGCAAGAAGCATCTTGGACAAAGGAGGATCCAAAGGAAATTCAGCCATTTTCCTTCCCAATTTAGTCAGGAGACCCTCTTCATCCAGCGCTCCAAGAGTATACAACTGCTCCATGGCTGATACAAGAGCCTGCGGAGAAGGAGGATCCATGAAATCAAACGACAAGAGATCGTTAATTCCCATGGCTTTCATCATAAGAACAGTGTTTCCAAGATTTATCCTCTGGATTTCAGGGATGCTAGTTGGAGACATTTCATTGTGGAAGGCACTCTCCGTATATAGGCGGTAGCATTTCCCTGGTCCTGTTCTTCCAGCACGCCCAGCTCGTTGCTTTGCTGATGCTTGTGATATTGGAGTTATAACCAATGAATCAAGCCCCTGTTTCGGATTGTAAACATTTTGCTTTGCGAATCCAGGGTCAATAACATAGTATATACCATCAATTGTCAAAGACGCTTCAGCAATATTTGTAGCAACAACAACTTTTCTCTTCCCAGGAGGAGCAGGATCAAAAATTCTAGACTGCATTTCACTGGGCAGAGCACTATAGACAGGTAATATGATCAGTTCAGGAACATTTTTACCAAGTCCTTTCATCCTCTCGAACAGACACTGGCAAGCGTAATCAATCTCCTCTTGACCAGTTAGGAAAAGGAGGATGTCACCTTCAGGTTCTGTCAAGTGGATCTGCAGCACAGTGATTAAAGCTGCATCAAGGTAATCACTTTCTGGTTGTTTGGTGTAAAGTACCTCTACCGGAAAAGTTCTTCCCGGAATCGTAAAGATGTTGCAGTTGAAGAAATATCCAGAAAATTTCTCTGCATCCAAGGTTGCAGATGTGACTATCAGGCGGAGGTCAGGTCTCCTCTTCACAAGTTGCTTAAGCAGTCCAAAGAGGACATCAGTGTGAATGGTTCTTTCGTGCGCTTCATCAAGCATCACAACTGAATACTGGGACAAATTCTCATCAATCAAAATCTCCCTCAGAAGCATACCATCAGTCATATACTTTATGACAGTATCTGGTCCAGTACAATCTTCAAAACGGATAGCATAACCAACTTCTTCCCCTAAACGACAGCCAAACTCCTCAGCGACTCTCTTAGCCACTGACATAGCAGCCACTCGACGAGGTTGAGTACATCCAATTTTGCCCTTCGTTGTATACCCTGCCTCAGCTAAATACTGTGTCACCTGTGTTGTCTTGCCAGAACCTGTCTCCCCAATGACAACCAGGACCTGGTTATCATGGACAGCTTGTACCAATTCATTCTTCAATTTGTAAATTGGAAGGCTCTTTCTCTGCTCCTGCAGGGATAATTTAGACCTCTGCCCAAAAGTCAAGGCTTTACCATAAGCATCCTTTTTCCACTCTGGCATGTCATATGCAGATAAACCAACACCCCTCAGCTCCTGTGCCAGATGCCTCTCACCAGTCTCCGGCATTGGGTCTTCCCACGGTCTGTTAAGATCTTTCGGGATGGAATCAAGCATTGTTCTCTGTTGTTGTTCCCTCACTTCCCTTCTCTCTTTAATCAAAGCTGATTGAAGTGCAGCTGCACGACTCAAGGATCCTTCTGGGTTTTTGAAAATTTTAACTGGGGACATATCTACAGAGTACCGACTCTGGCCTTGCAAGAAAGGGGGTTCGTCTTCATTTAACTCGACCTCAAGCTCTTCCTCTGCTCCCTCTTCCTGGTATAGAACCCCATCTCCTTCTTCATCAAACATAGGAAATTCCTTTACACTCATAACACCTGCAGCAATGAGTTGCTTGGCTTCCCATATTTCAGGAGAACTCATTCTCTTCAAGGGTCGCCGTGATGGCACGACATCCTCCTCCTCCTTAATCCTGATACCGGAAAGACCTATCCTTGTCTTAGAACCCTCAGTGTTCATCCCTGAAGGATTTGCCCTCAATCCATCATCATCCGAGCTCCTCTTCAATGGCAACAAATCTCTTCCAGTGTTCTGATCAACGTCCCTCATAGACAAACTCAGCTTCTGTCCAATAATAGAGATCACCTTCACATATACCTCCTGGTCACGCTTTACCAAATCTTTTGCATTTGTAACCCTTCTAGTAGCAAGCTGTGAAATATGAACTAACCCTTCTTTGCCCCTAAAATCACTAAGCTGGACAAAACACCCGCTATCCATCACCCTCGACACTCTCCCCTTGTACACACCATACAACTCAAGCTCATCCGACTGATTCTTCCCATTCCTCCTATCATTATCCTCCCCATCCTCCTCATACCCATCTCTTCTATTCTTCTCATACTTGTTCCTACCCTGATACCTCCTATCATCATCCCCATTTTCCTCATACCCATCTCTTCTACTCTTCTCATATTTATTCTTATCCCGATCCCTATGCCTTTCCCTGCCCTTATATTCACCTCTATCATCAGCATAATCATCCCGTCCCCTATCCCTCTCCTTTCCCCTGCCCTTATATTCACCTCTATCATCACCATAATCATCCCGTCCCCTATCCCTCTCCTTTCCCCTGCCCTTATATTCACCTCTATCATCACCATAATCATCCTGTCCCCTATCCCTCTCCTTTCCCCTGCCTCTATCATCATCATAATCATCCCGTCCCCTATCCCTATCCTTACCCCTCCCCCTATCTTTTCCCCTATCCCAATCCCTATCACGACCCCGGTCTGTTCTATCATCACGATCCCTATCTCCCCGCCTACTCCTATCAAAATCCTCATCCCCCTCGTCCCTTCTCCTCTTCCCCTTCGTCTCCAACTCAATCTCCTTCTCCAATTCCTTAACTCTATCTCTATCATCCCTAATCTTCAACGCTGCAAACTCACCACTTTTCTCCTCCTTCTCCTTCTCCTCCTTCCCCTTCCCCGCCTTGGGTGGCAATATCGCATGTATTATAGTCAACAAAGTTCTAACAAAATAATCAGGCATTTCTGCCCCATTTTCTTTCAACTTCCCATCAAATTCATCCACCGTCTCGCATTTACGACCTAACTCCGTAATAAACTCAGCTAAAATCTTATCCCCAAATCCTAAATGGGTTTCTAATTCTGAACATACTTTCGAAACTAACGATAAATACTCTAACTTTTTCAATCCCCCGTCTTCTTCTACCATAATTTATCAAATTTACGAATCTTAATGCAATGAAAATACAAAAAAAATGATGCAACAATTAGGGTTTTTGTTAGGGTTTACCTGATTTGACCCGAGTATAGTTGCGATTTGGGGAGACCCGAATTATGGAGTATATAATAGTATATGTGTTGTGTTGTTGAGTTTGTAAAGGATTTCGTTTTTCTAGTAGGAACGTGATTTCATTAAAACGACGTAGTTTCATGCTTTAATTAATTTTATTACTGATTTCCCTTTTTTTAGTAGGAAGTGATTTTATTAAAACAACGTTGATTTTGGTATTTTCATTGTCGGACTATAGAATAAACCGACATTGTTTTGTTATACTACCTTTTTTGCTCATTTATTTCCTTCAACTTCAACTGTTGAGAAAGAATATTTTCATGTTTAATCTAACTGTAAAAAAAAAATTATATATGTTTTTATATTATAATTTTATAGCAAATTTTAAACCAAACTTTTACATGCAGTGCCGGTCAAAAGCTTAGACAAGTAAAGTAGAAAGAAAAAAAAAAAGCTCAAACTGAACTAAAGTATATAAAAGAAAAGGGTAAAATAAGATTCAAATGGGATGATGTATTCGGCAATCACTCAAAAAATAAGTTGTAATACATGCCACCTACAACTCTATCAACATAAATTCATTAACTTGCTAAAAAAAATTAAAATTGTTCGTACCTAAATCTAACACTTGGTAATTAGCATTTGTCCGGCTGGTAATATCCTTTGCAACTCCGGGAAATTGTTAGCAATCAAAATACATTTGCGGTTCCATCAAGTTGGTTTCATTTATGGCTAAAGCATCAGCTACATAATTAGCTTCTTTTAATTAGTGAACGACTATGCAATTCACTTTGTTGCAAGATCTGAAATATATCTTCAACTATGTGTTTCGGCTTCAAAGTTGTTACGTCTCTTTTTCAACATATCAGCTATTATCATATAATTAAGTTCCATAGTATAATTTGAGAAATTGATATGCTACACCATATCATATTACACTTTAAATCAATTTCTGCCTCAAATTTACATTTCTTTCCACATTTTCTATTTTAAAATTTACAACTCCATTAGTATTTATTGCAAATTATAAATGTAATGAATAACTAATGCGTAAAGTCTAACAGAAAAGAGGACGAAGAAACAAATCCAAGAACAAAAATAAAATTTTATAATAAAATTTAATTGAGAAGAAGCTTACTATAAATAATCTCATTTGAAATAAAGAAGTCCTTGTACTTTGTTTTAGAGCATCAAATTTAGATACACATATCGATCAATTCATTGTTTATTCGCGATCCAATGTTGGTAAAGGGAAAACTACGGAAGCGATAAATAAAGATAAAAGCGAGACGCGACAAGAACAACTTACGAGGTAGCAAGGAACGATGTCTTGATACACCCTCATTCGAGTCAAGTAGAACTTACGCTATGCAACTATCCTCAAGAGACACCCGGCTCTCGCAAATAGAATGAGCAATGAGGATTGAGGGTCAACTTGGATTCTTCCAATTGATTTCAAGCCAAAATAGTTACAAGTGTTTGAGAGCAAATCTTTTTAATGTTTTTGTTCATGGTAAGTTAATGGCAATAAATGATGAAGGGTGTATTTACAGCACCCTTCTACAACCCAATGAAATGTCTAGTAAGCCCTTAGCTAGGTAGAACACAATAAAACAAGCTAGAGCTAAAATAATAAGTTTACACAAAAATCTAGAAAATTTAGCAACTTGGGCGCCCCGCCTGGGCTAGGCGCTCCGTCTGGTGGAGCCATACCTGGGCGCTCCGCCTGGTGAGCTGCCTGGCTATGGTGCTAGGCGCTCCGCCTATGGACTGGGCGCTCCGCCTACTGCCCTGTGGCCTTTCATCCCTTCTTCCGACGAGCTCAAGTCTATGATCTTCCATTGGTCTCCGGAGCTCGTATCATCAACACCCTTCTGAATGAAGTATAAGTGAGCATCATGAAGTGCTTTGACCTTGCTTCTAGTAAAGTACCTTGTGGTGGTGGATTGCCCGGCATCATCCTCCCCTTATTGAGAAGATTTCGTCCTCGAAATTGAAGCAACATCCTCCACGGCGTCATCCTCCATACCATCATGACCTACATCAAAAGGATCCAAGTCACTAACATTAAAAAGTATTTGAAACATTGTACTCACCGGATAAATCAATCACATATGCATTGTCGTTGATCTTAGAGAGCACTCGGAAGGGTCCATCGCCTCGGGATGCCAGCATTCCTTTCCTAAGGTTTGGAAACCTCTCTTTGCGGAAGTGCACCCACACTCAATCCCTTTCTTGAGTTCCAACTTCTTCCTCCCCTGGTTCTTCTTAAAGGCAACCCTTGCATAGGCTTCCTCCAATCTCTTCCTCGCTTTGGCATGGATCTCGAGCATTGCCTTAGCTCGATTTTCAGCTTCAAAACTAACAACCATTTCTTTAGGCAAAGGGATTAGATCAAGTGGAATCAAAGGGTTAAAACCATAAACGCACTCAAATGGAGTCAAGCCAATCATGCTATGCAATGTACGATTATATGCAAACTCCATACTAGGCAATTTTTCAACCCAAGTCCCGGGCTTACCTCGGGTCATGGCTCTAAGTAGAGCACTCAAGGTTCAGTTCACCACCTCGGTTTGACCATCCGTTTGAGGGTGGTGGGATGTAGAGAACAACAACTTGGTGCCGAGAGCACCCCAAGACATCTCCAAAAATGGCTAAGGAACTTAGAGTTCCTATCACTCACAATTATTTGAGGCACACCATGCAATTTTAACACATTATCAATGAACAAAGAAGCTACATGTTGTGCATCATGATTCTTTTTACAAGGAATAAAGTGAGTCATTTTGGAGAACCTATCCACGACAATATAAATGTTGTTATGTCCCCCCTTAGACCGTGGCAACCCCATAACAAAATCCATAGAAATATCCATCCACGAGCTAGTAGGAATAGGAAGGGGAGTATACAAACCATGGGGATTAGATTTGAACTTAGCATACTTGCAATCCAAGCAAGTTATGCAAAGTCTCTCAACTTGCAATCCCATCTTTGGCCAATGGAATTGCTCCATGAGAATGGTCAAGGTTTTATCTCTCCCAAAGTGACCCATCAATCCCCCATAATGTGCTTCATGAACAAGCAACTCCCTCTATGAGGACTCGTGCACACAAACTCTACCATTTTTAAAGATGTAGCCATCGACCCATTGGTATTTCTCTACCCTTTTCCCACTCACTAGAGCATCATGAATGCTCTTGAGCTTTGGGTCATGTTCATACATTAATTTTATACTCTCAAAACCCATAAGCCTAGAAGCAAGAGTGGTGGCAAGGCGAACTTCCTAGAAAGTGCATCGGCTACAACATTGTCCTTTCCCTTCTTGTAATGAATTACATAGGGAAAAGACTCAATGAAGTCTACTCACTTAGCATGTCTCTTGTTCAACTTCTCTTAGGCTCTAAGATGCTTGAGTGACTCATGGTCACTCTTGATCACAAATTCCCTAGGCCATAGATAGTGTTGCTAATGAGCTAGAGCTCTCACAAGGGCATACAACTCCTTGTCATACGTGGAGTAATTCAAGGTTGCACCCTTTAACTTTTCACTAAAGTACGCAACGGGTTTCCCTTCTTGCATGAGAACACCCCCAATACCAACCCCCGAGGCATCACATTCAACCTCAAAAGCCTTCCCGAAGTCGGGCAGTTGTAATAATAGGGCGGTACTCAACCTACTCTTCAACTCTTGGAAAGCCTTCTCTTGAGGCTCTCCCCACACAAAGGACTTGTCCTTCTTCACCAACTCGGTGAGTGGTGCGGCGATGGTGCTAAAGTCTAACAAAGTGCCTATAGAAACTAGCAAGGCCATGGAAACTCCTAATATGAGAAACGGTAGTAGAAGTAGGCCAATTTCTAATGGCTTCAATTTTGGACTCATCAACTTCTACACCATTGGCAGTAACAACAAAACCAAGAAAGACAACCTTTTCTACACAAAAGGCACACTTTTTAAAATTTGCATAGAGCTTTTCGGCTCTTAGCACTTCAAGAACTTGCCTTAAGTGGCCAACATGATCATCTATTGATTTTCTATATATCAAAATATCATCAAAATAGACAACCACAATTTTTTGATAAATGGCTTCAAGACATGGTTCATCAACCTCATGAAAGTGCTAGGTGCATTGAAGAGGCCAAAAGGCATCACCAACCATTCATAAATACCAAACTTGATCTTGAATGCGGTCTTCCACTCATCACCCGGTTTCATCCGAATTTGGTAGTAGCCGGACCTAAGATATATCTTCGTAAAAACACTTGAACCACTAAATTCATCAAGCATGTCATCAAGTCTAGGAATGGGATGACGATACTTTTCTGTTATCTTGTTGACTGCACGGCAATCAACACACATCCTCCATGTCTCGTCCTTCTTTGGTACAAGAATGACCGGTACGGCACACGGACTCAAGCTTTCACGAACCAAGCCTTTAGTGAGCAACTCATCCACTTGCTTTTGCAATTCCTTTGTATTCTCGGGATTGCTCCTATATGCCGGCTTGTTTGGAATTTGGGACCCCGGGACAAAATCAATTTAGTGTTCTATCCCCCTCAAAGGAGGAAGTTCACTTGGCATCTCTTCCGGGAACATGTCCTCATAAACCTTCAAAATATTCTCAATGGCACTAGGCAAAGGGTTAGGGTTAAGGAAAAATATCACAATCGGAGTTTAGAACCATACCTTTGTGCACTAAGCAAATGAGCATATTGGTGCCATCATTACCTCTCAAGTACTCACCCGGTTGCATCATGGCACAAATGCTACTGGTCATTGAAGATGGAGTGGTAGGACACTTGGCCAAAGGCTTAGTCTCCACAACGGACTTTGCCTTAGCTGCTTCTCACAACTCCCTCATATGCCTATAATCATCACTCACTTACTTAGGCGTCAAAGGCTTGAGCACATATTTTTTGCCCTCATGTTTGACCGTGTATGTGTTGGCTCGGCCATCATGTACCACACTCCTATCATATTTCCAAGGCCTACCAAACAAAAGGTGGCAAGCTTGCATTGGCACTACATCAAACATAAGCTCGTCTTGCTAATTCCCAATTTTGAATTTTATCAACACTTGCTTCACCACCTTCAAGGGGCTTGGGTGTTTAAGAGTAGGCAATTTCAATTGTGAAACTAAAGTATGGCTCACTACATTCGCACAACTTCCCGAATCTACAATCATGGAGCACACTTGTCCCTTCGCCCTACATATAGCATGGAACAAGTTCTCCCTTTGAACATCCACCTCCTCCTTACTCATCATGGCACTCACACTACGACGTACCACCAAGAACATGATAGGGTCATCACCCTCCGCCATCTCCCTCGACTACTTTACCATCCTCAACAACATCTCCCTCGGGCTCACTTTCCTCCTCATACACCATCCCATCATCCATGATTATCATTGTTTTCCGGGTGGGACAATCTTTGGCAAAGTGGTCATAGCCTTTTCACTTATGACATTGAAAAGTAGAAGAAGAAGAAGGAGTATTTAATTGATTTTTAGAAGTACCTCCCACTTTTTTTAAGTTGCTTCTTGGAGTGGCCTTCTCAAAAGGCTTCTTGACATCACGACTTCCACTAGCTCCACTTGTGTACAGGCTTTTCCATTCTTTGGGTCGAGCCGTTGGAGTAGAAGTAGTACTCCTATAGCGAGGAGCTTTCTCTTCCTTGAGCCACTTTTCGGCTTCAACCGCGGTATCACAAACATCTTGAAGAGAATGAAAGATGTGTAGCCTCAATTGAGAAGCAATCTCCCGATTCAACCATTCTTGAATCGGATGATAGCTTGCTCTTCATCTTCCGTCTCCATGTCAACGGCCATTCGATTCTTATCAAACTCGTTGAAATACTCATCAACGGATTTGAAGCCTTGTTTCAACTCATATAGCCTCTTGAGTTGTTCTTGCCTATACTTGGGTGTCACATATTTGGTGCTCATGACCTCTTTGAATTCCTCCCAAGTAATGTTCATTCGCATCCCAACTCTTCTTCTTGACCTTTTGACGGATTCCCACCATGTGGAAGCATACGACTAAAATGAAGCAATGGCATAAGTGGTTTTCTTCTCCTTGGACATATCATTTGTATCAAATACCCGCTCCAACTGAACCTTCCACTCTAAGAACTTTTCTGGATCACTAGCCCCTTTGAAAGGTGTGATAGTGATCTTCACACTATCAAGGTTGTTGTCTCGACCTCCACGGTTTGGCTCCGGTTGACCCCCATAGTAGTCATCAACATCCTCATATTCTCGCCCCAAGTTCCTCCCAACATAAGCCCTTGGAGGTCCTCGACCTCGCCCACGACCTCCATCTATACCCCGGCCTCCATTCATTGCCCTCCTATTTGGATAGGGAGCTTCATAATCATCATCAAGTCCGAGACACTCCCATTCTTGAGCTTCATAAACTTGCTCAAGGGGTACAACATTTCTTCGACGCTGCATGAGTGGAACTTCACCTTGGGGATTGCCCAACAATCTTTCTCGAGCAAGAGCTTCATCTCTCAACCTTTGTCGACGAGCTAGCTCCGCATATTGATCTGGTTTCATGATTGAATCATCACTTGTGCCTTCTCCGGCATTCTTTTGGATACTCGGGGTCCTTTCCTTTTCAAAAACCTCCATTTTGAGATTTAGAGCCTTCACCTCGGCCAATAGATTGGCCAAGACGTCGGTTAGAACCTCAATGGTATCCTTTAGCTTCTCTTCCGTCATGTACCTACAAACAATCAAAAACAAGAAAAGAGATTAGAGTAAAAATCCTCATGCACTCCCTCACTTTTTATGGTCGCTCGGGTTCACTCAAGTTGGGGTAGGTTCAAACAAGCTTGAGATCAATGGCCTCCTCGTAGTTGATCAACTTCCTCGATAACCAAACCAAGTCACAAGAACCAAATACTCTTCGAGAAGAGTGGAGTTAATGGGACTCGATGAACGTTAGGCTATTTAGTGCGAACTTGAAGCAAAAATTAAACTATGAGTCTTCTTTGAGGTCTAGTCTCCCCTAGGCATGAGTATCCTAATCGCTCAATGAACTAGTACTAATTGAGTAGGAGTGTTACTCTCAAAGTACTAGCCGGAAGCAACGGAAACAAACAAACACGAAAGCCTAAGGAAAAATAACTACTCGAACCCCTTCAGTAATATGGGCGGTCCACCTAGGCAGTGGGCGGTCCGCCTAGATTTTGGTGAAAAATGGCCAGCAAGATGGTTTGGCGGAGCACCTGGGTTTGGGCGGTCCGCCTAGGCCTGGCGCTTCAACTCAACTAGAACACGATTTTGATGATTTTCAAGCAATTTTTCCAACGATTCCAAGGTGTTTTTCGATTTGAATGATACCCAAAGTTGTTTTATACTATAACAAACAAACCACAATGATTTTATCTAACAAACAACCAACAAGGATCTTGATTCAAGGATTTGAGCAAAAATTTTCTTAAGATTCAAAACTTCGATTCTCAAACCGCTACACCAAAGATGTTTTGGGGGTATCAAAATGAAGGGTTAACATCATAGAACAATCCCCGATATAAACATCCAAGAAATCACAACAACAAACAAGTTCTAGCAATTTTTTAGATTTTTCAATTTTTGAATTTTTTGGTTTTTCTTCAAATTTTCAAGACAAGAACATCAATAACAACTAAGACAAGACAAAAACACACCGAACAAGGAACGAGGGTTTGTGGAAACAACACCCGAGCCTTGCTCTGATACCAACTGATAAAGAGAAAACTACAGAAGCGATAAATAAAGATAAAAGCGAAACGCGACAAGAACAACTTACGAGGAAGCACCAATGAACGATGTCTTGATACACCCTCGTTCGAGTCAAGTATAACCTACGCTATGCAACTATCCTCAAGAAACAACCGGCTCTCCTAAATAGAATGATCAAGGAGGATTGAAGGTCAACTTGGATTCTTCCAATTGATTTCAAGCCAAAATGGTTACAAGTGTTTGAGAGCAAATCTCTTTAATATTTTTGTTCATGGTAAGTTAATAGAAATAAATTATGAAGGGTGTATTTATAGCACCCTTCTAAAACCCAATAAAATGTCTAATAAGCCCTTAGCTAGGTAGAACACAGTAGAACAAACTAGGACTAAAATAGTAAGTTTACACAAAAATCTAGGAAATTCCGCAACTTGGGCGACCGCCTGGGCTAGGCGCTTCGCCTGGTGGAGCCGTGACCTGGGCGCTCCGCCTGGTGAACCGCATGGCTATGGTGCTAGGCGCTCCACCTATGGGTTGGGCGCTCCGCCTACTGCCCTGTGGCCTTTCATCCCTTCTTCCAAGGAGCTCAAGTGTATGATCTTTTATTGGTCTCCGGAGCTCGTATCATCAACGCCCTTCCGAATCAAGTATAAGTGAGCATCATGAAATTCTTTGTCTTGGCTTCTAGTAAAGGTTCTTGTGGTGGTGGTTTTCCCGGCATCAAATGTGATATAATAAGAATTTAGAAAACGATTGCGCAATAGATGCTGAATATTTTAGCATCTTTTGCAATATGAATTTATTTAACATTATTACTCGCAAGCTCCGCAAAATTATATCTATTTATTTATGTTACACAAAAAAAGTCGATCAACCAATTCTATATTTATCATTATCAATCATGCTATATGAGGTCTAAACGTCAAGCCGTTCATCCATCCCGGTAATCTTGGTGTATAGTAGCCAAATAAAATGATATGTCAAATGCTATTACTGACAAAAAGATATTTAAGAGATTATCATAGAAGGCTTTAACTATATTATTGTGTCTAAACAATACCATCAATTTTTCCACTCTTTCAAAACAACTAGTATAACACCCGCGCGATACGCAGAAGCATATAAGTACAAAATATTAATCTTTTCAAGTCGTGTTTGAGCATAAATTAGATCATACAAGTGTAAAAAATTTCAGCTATTGTCCAATAAGCACTATTCTGTTGCACACAGAACTTTGTTTTTGCAAGAAATCACAAAAAAAGTATCACAAAGAAACAAAGTTATTGACTCTATGATATGTCTATTGTTGCGAGACGTATTACATAATTAAACTCTGATGCAGCCCGAACACATGTTGATCAGGTGTTCGATCCGCCGATGCCAATGACACGAAGCTAAGCCAAGCTGCTGCACGATGTCCACATTCACTTGGCTTGATCGAAGGAAAGCAACTACTCCGAAGCTGAGTGGCCGAGCTCAAAAACCAAAGGCTTCACCTATAAGCTTGAGCTTGAAGAAGGGAGTGACTGAACCCCAACCGAACACTCAACATCGACGCCGAAGTAAAAGCAAATAATCGAAGAAAGAGCGATCGATGTCAAGAATGAGCTGAACAACTGAGCCCCGAAGTAAAGAAGCTCGAGCTCATCAAGTGGTCGAATTCAAGTGTTCGGATGAGGGAGTAACCGAACACTCATTATGCAGCCCTGTGTGGCTTACTCCAATTGGTCGCCTGTGACCATTTACTGTTTTATCCTTAGCGTAGTCTATAAATACTCCATTATATTTTATTTGTAAAATTTAGTAGTTGTTGAATGATCAAACATAGCTGTGGCTATTGTGTGTCTTCGATGGAGCCGAATCCCGACGTGGGATTTTTAAAGAACTTGTGTTAATCGGTGTGAGTCGTTTGAACATTTTCTTCTTGGTCATTCAATTTGCAAGAAGCGATGTCTTTCTTGAGGATTGTTGCTTAGTATAGGTGATTCTTGACCTTCATTCGATCGAGCTTGAGACTAGTTCCTCAATGTTCTTTTGAATCGAAGCAAGATTTGCCTTGCTTCTATCCTTATGTCACTGTTATTTCCCCGTCTTCTTCGTGTTGGCTTAACCTCGGGTTTTGCTTGCACCATCTTGGTATCAGAGCAAGGTTTGAGCTTGTTTCTACAACCTCAAATCCTGTTCGTTTATTCGTGCTTTGTGTCTCCAGTTTCATCTTTCTTCCTTGTTGTTGATTGTTGTTGCTGTGGTGTTTTTGTATTAAAAAAAAGTAGAAAAGAAAAATTCAAAAATTCTGGTTGATTTGTTGGTTGTTTGAATCAAACAACCATTGATTTGAGTTCACCACTGTCCAAACATCAATTCGAGTACCCGATGTATATCATTTGTGACTAGGGTTTCTTCGTCGATTTTGGACTGTGTTTTGACGTGGTGGCTGATTAAATCGAACCCCAGTGAGTTTTGGTTGTTACCGTTAGAAATCTGGTGGTTCTTGAGTATGTTTTTTGGGTTGTTTGTGCTTAAATTTTGAAGTTCTATGATTTGAACCGTCGTCCGTACGCCGGGAAAATTGTTACGTTTTTGGCAGCGTACGAACACAAGGAGCTGAGTCTTAGCTCAAAGAACTTTGAACTGAAATTTTTCCTCCATTGATGTTGTTAACGGAGTGAAAGGCAACCCAAAGCTTGTTAAATTCTTGGTCAGTGAACGAAGTGAGCTTGTCCGTACACCGGAGTTATAACATCACTGTTCCATTGAAGAAGAAAAGGGTAAAGTGTAAATATCAAAACCCAGGTGAAATTTTGTCGGCTAGAAAAGGGAATATGGATAAGGTAAAACCCTATCCGTACTAAGGAGGGACCACTCTTGTACGAACAAGAGTTGGTGTGTTCGAAAACGATTCCAAAGAAAATCGAAGGGTAGATTCTCCTAGGTTTTCACTTTTCTTGTGATCGAAAATTCTAGTTAGTGGATCTCTGGAGTAATTCTTCCTACTCGAGGTTATACTAACTTATTTGAGCTTATAGGAACTCGTGTGTGGGGTGACCGAAGTCCAAATTTCGTAGACAAATTCTTTGACTTCCCGAAGCGCAGAGTAAATAGCGTCTGTTCCATCGAGTCATATCAATTCACTCATCCCGAAGGAGACAGTGTAACTTGTCAAATTCGAAGGAACTGAGAGAAGTTGATCAACCGAGGAAGCCATTGGCTACAAGTTCTTGAGTGACCAAAACCGAACCCCTAAATTGAGTGGATCCGAGTGCCACCCATCAAAGGTGAGGGAGTGTGTGTGAGGTGATTTCTAACCTTTAACATTTTATTTGGTCTTTGATTCGTGCAGGTACCATGGCTGGGAATGGAGGCGAAGGCAAAGGCATTGAGAAGCTCGAAGTGTCGTTAGCCGATCTCATGACTGTGATACAAGGCATCAGTGTCGAAGTAAGAGGAATGAGTGCTCGAGTAGCTCAACTTGAGCAAGGAAGTGTGTCTGTGGCCTTACCTGGGTCCGACGCTGGAACTAGCAACTCCACTCCGATGAAACCTGAGTTGTATGTTGAGCTTGTTCAACAACATCAATTGAAAAGCGAGGCTATTTGAAAGGAAGTCTTGGGCAATCCCCAAGCAAAACAATAGAACTTGGGCAATCCCCAAGCTGGTTATCAACACTTGGGCATTCCCCGAGGTGAAAGAATACCACTTCCAATGGGCCGAAGACAAGCTGAGGTCGTTGATGAAGAGGTTGAAGAAGGAGAATTTCCTGAAGGCGAAAATGAGTTTGAGCCGCCGTTCGTTCAACGAAGGCAAGCTCAACAAGGTCGTGGAAATTTCTGAGGTCGAGGCCGAGGCGCAAATGTCGATCGAAATATTGAGTGTGAGACTGCTGATTACTATGATGAGTATCCCGAACCGATTCGAGGTGCTCGAGATTAAAACTTGAACAGTGTCAAGATCACTATTCCACCCTTTAGAGGAACTAGTGATCTGGACGAATATCTTGAATGGTAGCTTAAAATGGAGCGAATCTTCAAAACCAATGAGATGACCGAAGAGAGGAAAGCCTCACATGCTATTACTTCATTCGAGGCATATGCATCGACATGGTGGGAGGCTGACAAAAGGTTGAGACAAAGGAATGTCTATCCTGAAGTCACTACTTGGGCACAATTGAAGAGAGCAATGGATGCTAAGTATTTGAGTGCGAAGTATATGCAAACTCAATTTCAAAAGCTCTATGAGTTAAAGCAAGGGTCCAAGCCAGTTCAAGAGTATCATGATGAGTTCGTAAGAATTCGATTGAACCTTGATCTGGAAGAAGATGAAGAGCAAGCCACTATTCGGTTCAAAAATGGCTTGGCTCGGGATGTGTCATCTCAACTGAGGCTACACGTGTATCACACATTGGAAGATGTGTTCGAAGCTGCCATCGAAGCTGAGAAATGGGTTAAGGACGATAAGACAAATTGGTACCGAGGAGTCACTACTTCTACTCCTTTGAACCGAGGTAAGGAATAGAAGAGTCCAAATCCAACAAGTGCTAACACTATTCGAGATTCGAAGAAACACTTCGAGAGGGGTGTGACCGTTAACCAACCAAGAGAAGTGGGAGGTAAAGTTCAACTTAATTCTCCTAGTGCTTCAAGTATTCAGTGTCATAAATGCAAGGGTTATGGTCACATAGAAAAAGAGTGTCCGACTTGCAAAGTTATACTTTTGCTTGGAGATGGAACCATCCATGAGCAAGCGAGTGACACCAAAGAGGAATATATCGAGGAGATTGATTGAGCTGAAGATGATGATGGTCGTGAAGCTGCCGAAGCTGATCATCCGAAAATGTTTCTTGTAGTTCGAAGGAATTTGAGCTGCATGACTCTTGAAGAAGAGGACAACCAAAGGGAAAACCTTTTCCATGCCCGATGTCGAGTGAGGGGAAAAGTGTGTTTGATGATCATTGACTCAGGTAGTTGTGCTAATATGGTGAGTCAAACCTTGGTTTCACAAATGGGACTACCTACCTTGAAGCATCCCCACCCTTACAAATTATAATAGTTGAACGAGTGTGGAGAATTGAGGATTGTTAAACAAGTATGGATCAAGTTTAGAGTTGGAGAATATCAAGATGAAATGATGTTTGATGTGGTAACAATGCAAGCTTGTCATATTGATAAGGATCAAACGCGGAAAGTAAAAACAAGATAAAGAGCGAGACGTGGCTCGAACAATAGCCCAAGTAGCACCGAAAAACTTGTTTCGATACACCCCGGGAGATCGTCAAGGAACACCTATACTAGGCAACTACCCTCGAGCTAACTAGAACCCGCAAGAAGAATAATCGGGGAGGGAATGGGATTCATCTAGCTCTGCTAGAAGAAAAATAAGTCCCAAACAAGGTTGTTTCATTCAATAAAGAGTTCAACTCTTAACAAGGTTCTTCAATCATCAAAATTAGCTAAGGAATGAAATAAGCTATCTAGCTATTTATAGAGGTTTTTAAGCACTAAGTAAAAGGTCTAAAGTGTCAACACTTAGGTTTTAAGATAAAAGACCATGTAGGGTCAAAATAGACTTAACACACTAGGCAATCCCGCATCACAGCGTTTCGGGCGGAGCGCCCACCTAATTGACCAGTGAGGTGGTCCAGGTGGAGCGCCTGGTGGCCGCCTACTCAGGGTGGAGCGCCTGGTGGTTGAGGCGGGGCGCCCGACTGTTCAATGCTTGGCGCTTGTGCCTTAATCATCCGGTATGGCTTCCAATCGCTTCTATCTTCGAGTCCCTTCCTCACCAAGTGTAAATGCACTTATTGAATCTCCTTAGATTGGCTCCGTGTGAAGGGTCTTGTGGGGGTTTGGTCCTTATCATCCTCCCCTTCTTGAGAAGATTTCGTCCTCGAAATTGAGGCTTCATCATCCACAACCTCTCCATCTCCTACATCCAAAGGAACCAAGTCACAAACATTAAATGTATTAGAAACATTATACTCACTTGGCAAGTCGACCACATAGGCGTTATTTTTTATCTTCGAAAGCACTTGGAATGGGCCATATCCTCGGGGTGCCAACTTCCCTTTCCTAAGGTTTTGAAACCTTTCTTTCTGAAAGTGCACCCACACATAGTCACCCTTTTTGAGTTCCACCTTCTTGCGTCCCTTGTTTTTCTTGGAGGCAACCTTTGCATAAGCTTCCTCCAAGTTCTTCTTCGCCTTAGCATGGAGTTCATCCAAAGACTTGGCTCTATTTTTACCTTCAAAATTAACAACCATTTCCCTTGGCAAAGAGGTTAGATCAAGGGGAATCAAGGAGTTAAAACCATAAACGCACTCAAAGGGATTCATGCCAATCATGCTATGCAATGTACAATTATATGCAAACTCCATAAGAGGCAATCTATCAATCCAAGTCCCGGACTTACCTCGGGTCATGGCTCTAAGAAGAGCACCCAAATTTCGGTTTACCACCTCGGTTTGGCCATCCGTTTGTGGGTGGTGGAACGTAGAGAACAATAGCTTGGTGCCAAGGGCACCCCACAAGCTTCTCCAAAAGTGGCTAAGGAACTTGGTGTCCCTATCACTTACAATGGTTTGAGGCACACCATGCAGCTTTAAAACATTATCAATGAACAAAGAAGCAACATGTTGTGCATCATCACACTTTTTACATGGAATAAAGTGAGCCATCTTGGAGAACCTATCCACGGCAACATAAATGCTATCATTCCCCCCTAGTCCGCTGTAATCCCATAACAAAATCCATAGATATGTCCATCCACGGGCTAGTAGGTACGGGGAGAGGATTATACAAACCATGGGGGTGTGCTTTGGATTTAGCACGCTTGCACTCAAGGCAATTAGTGCAAAAATTTTCAAATTGCAACCCCATCTTTGGCCAATGGAATTGTTCTTTAAGAATGGCCAAGGTCTTATTCTTCCCAAAGTGACCCATGAGTCCTCCACAATGTGCCTCTTTCACAAGCAATTCTCTTGTGTCCTCTGGATTGCTCCTATAAGCCGGTTTATTTGGAATTTGAGACCCCGGAATAAAATCAATTTGGTGCTCTATCCCCCTCAATGGAGGAAGACCACTCGGCATCTCTTCCGGGAACATGTCTTCAAGTACCTTCAAAACATTCTCTATTGCACTAGGTAAAGGGTTAGTGAAACAATCAACATCGGATGTAAGAATCATACCTTTATGCACTAGGCAAAGGAGTAGCTTGTTGCCATCATTTCCTCTCAAAAGTTCACCCGGTTGCATCATGGCATATATGCTACCGGTAGAAGATGGTGGAGTTACCACCAAGCTCTCGGCCAAAGGACTAGTCTCAACAACCGACTTAGCCTTTGCCGCCTCTCTCAACTCCCTCAACCGCTTGTAATCTTCACTTACTTGCTTGGGAGTCAAGGGTTTAAGCACAAATTTTCTTCCTTCATGTTTGACCGTGTAAGTGTTGACACGACCATCATGAACCACATGCCTATCAAATTGCCATGGTCTTCCAAATAAAAGGTGGCATGCTTGCATAGGTACTACGTCAAATATGTCTTCATCCACATAGTTCCTCATTTTGAACTTAATCATTACTTGCTTCACCACCTTTAGCTCTCCACACTCACTAAGCCATTGCAAACGAGTGGGCAATTTCAATTGGGAAACAAGTGATTGACTAACAACATTAGCACAACTTCCCTAGTCAATTATCATGGAACAAACAACACCCATGACTCGACATCTAGCATGGAAGAGGTTTTCCCTTTGCAAGATCTCACTATCATCCACAAGCATAGCACCTAAACTCCTCCTCACAACTAGAAAAGCATGATGATCATCATCATCCACTGTATCATCCTCCACATCATCCACCTCATCTCCCTCTACTCCCTCATTCTCCGAGTCACTCTCTTGTTTATAAGCATCATCACCAACAACAATCACGGTCCTTTTCGTAGGACACTCTTTAGCAAAGTGCCAATACCCATTGCATTTGTGTCATTGAATTGAAGAAGTAGGAGTATTTAATTGGGTTTTAGAATTACCTCCCACATTTGGTGTGTACTTCTCATACAGATTCTTCACATCTTTGCTAGCACTTGCACCACTTGTACCACTTGCATTGGGGAATCTTGCATTTGGAGTAGGAGTCGTCCACTCCTTTGGCTTACTCATGGGAGTAGGAGTGCTACTCTTGTAGCGAGTGGATTTCTCTTCCTTAAGCCATTTTTCGGCCTCAACCGCATCGTTGCATAGCTCATAGTGGCCTTTATACTTGTGAAACTTCAATTGTGAAGCTATGTCCCGATTCAAACCACTTCAAAATCTAATCATGGCTTGCCCATCCTCTTCCCTATCCAAATCTAGGTACATCCGGATTTGCTCAAATTCATTGAAGTACTCCCCAGCTGTCTTGTAACCTTGCTTTAACTCATAGAGACGCTTGTATTGGTCTACACGGTATTGTTGAGTCACGTACTTCTCATCCATCACACGAATCAATTCACCCCAAGTCACATTGATTGGCGTAGCATTCCTCCTTCTATTTCTCTTGACCGATTCCCACCAAGTAGAAGCAAAAGACTCAAAAGAAGATATTGCATACTTGGCCTTCTTCTTTTCGGGCATATCATTGGTGTCAAATATCCTCTCCATAGCCAATTTCCACTCAATGTACTCCACAGGGTCGGTACTCCCTTTGAAGGAAGGAATAGTGAGCTTCACACTATTAAGATTGTTGTTATCTCGACCCCCTTGGTAAGGCTCCGGTTGGCCTCCAAAGTTGCCTCCATAACCACCAAAATCCCTCCTAGTATTCCCTTCAACATCCCTATCAACTCCTATGGGTGGCCCTCGACCTCGGCCTCTACCCCTATCAACATTGTGTCCCCAATTCATGGCTCTCCCATTTGAATTAGGAGCTCTATAGTCATCACCTCCATATTCTTCCTCCTTCCCTTCTTGAGCTTCTCCCACTTGTTCAAGAGGTCGCACATTTCGAATGGCCATTGAAAGAGGAACATTCATTTAGGGATTGCCCATAAGGTTAGGGTTGATCCCTAGGTAGGGAATACTCGTTCGTTGGGTATTGCCAAAACTTTTTTCATACCTCTCACGATCTTCCTTCACCCGTTGTTGATTAAGCAACTCAACAACTTGTTCCGGGGTAAAGGCAGGACTACTTGAGCCTTCACCGGCTTCGATTTGGACACTCGGGGTCCCTTGATCACCTTGGGTACTTGAGGCCCGCTTTTCAAGAGACTCAATCCTTTGGTTCATGATATCCATCTTGGCAAGTAGATTAGCCAAGGCATCCTTTATAAAATCTTGACCTTCGTTGGCCATTGTACCTACAAGAAGAACAAACGTTAGTGAAATCACCTCACACACTCCCTCACTTGTGTTTTACTCGGTTCACTCGTTTAGTGATGGTGGATATTTCACTCGACTTGTAGTCCAAAAGCTTCACGTAGATGAATAACAATCCCTCAACTCAATCAAACTATCCACGAGTCAAGCACACTCCGGGGTGAGAGGAGTTAATGTGACTCAATGAATGCTAGGCACTTTGAAGTGAAGACTTGAGTCAAAAAGGATCTACGAATATTCTTGGAGTTCTACTCTCCAAATAATGCACGAATCACCTAAAAGCTTAATGAACTAGTGACAATTAACTAGGAATATTACTTAGATAGACACTAGTTAGAGGTTAGGCAACAAAGAAATAGGAAAACCTAGAAGAAACTACCCGAAACCAACCCTTCAGGATTGTGGCGGAGCACCCAGAGGAATTGTGCGGAGCGCCTGGCAAAACCACCAGTAGGGGTGGTCAGGCGGAGCGCCCAAAAAGTAGGCGAAGCGCCTGGGCGAAGAACACCTGGGTTTCCAACTCCGTTTTCTTCAATTTCGATCTAATTTTTGGGTCGATTCCAACGTGTTTTGCACAAATCCAAGGTACCGAAAGTTGAATATTGATATATTCTTCAAACCCCAATGATTTTCACACCCAAACAACCAACAATCAAAGCACAATCATGATTCAAAGTTTCAAGTTGGGGTTTCAACAAGGGTTTTCAAAAGGTTTCAAAGTGGATTTCAATTCCTCAAACTTGATGTATACAACTCCAAATCACACGAAATTTGTTTCAAATTGTTGGTTTTTCAACGTAGAACAACCTCGATAATCAAGTCAACGATCAACATCCAACAAACCCATGAATCAATCAAAAGTCATCAAGAACAAGGGTTTAACAATTTTGGGGTTATCAAATTTTCAAATCTCGTGATTCCAATCCAAACCACGTGTTTTTGGTATCAAAATGACGGGTTTTCAACAAGGATCAATAATCTATAATACCCATAATAAGAATCGAACACACCAAAAAGTTACGACCAATTTTTGTATTTTTCACTTTTCTATTTTTTTGTATTTTCTTTTTTCAATAACTTCAACAACAAGAAAACTAAAGAAACTAACGTATGCACGAAGAATCAAGGGTCGGGGATTTGTAGAAACAATACCCGTGCCTTGCTCTAATACCAAATTGATAAGGATCAAATGCAGAAAGTAAAAACAAGATAAAAAGCGAGACGTGGCTCGAACAATAGCCCAAGTAGCACCGAAGAATTTATTTCGATACACCCCGGGAGATCATCAAGGAACACCTACACTAGGCAACTATCCTCAAGCTAACTAGAACCTGCAAATAGAATGATCAGGGAGGAAATGTGATTCATCTAGATCCGCAAGAAGAAAAATAAGTCCCAAACAAGGTTGTTTCATTCAATAAAGAGTTCAACTCTTAACAAGGTTCTTCAATCATCAAAATTAGCTAAGGAATGAAATAAGCTATCTAGCTATTTATAGAGGTTTTTAAGTACTAATTAAAAGGTCTAAAGTGCCCACACTTAGGCTTTAAGATAAAAGACCACGTAGGGTCAAAATAGACTTTTCACACTAGGCAATCCCGCATCACATCGTTTCGGGCGGAGCGCCCACCCAATTGACCAGTGAAGTGGTACGGGCGGAGCGCCCCACAACTGGGCGGAGCGCCTGGTGGTTGAGGCGGGGCGCCCGGCTGTTCCATGCTTGGCACTTGTGCCTTAATCATCCGGTATGGCTTCCAATCGCTTCCATTTTCGAGTCCCTTCCTCACCAAGTGTAAATGCACTTCTTGGATCTCCTTAGCTTGGCTCCATGTGAAGGGTCTTGTAGGGGTTTGGTCCTTATCACATATGCTATTGGGTCGACCATGGCAGTATGATCGGTCAGTTATTCACAATGGAAGGTCCAACACTTACACAGCTAAGCTCGAAGGGAAGAGTTTCATACTCAAACCCTTGTCTCCAAAGTAAGTCACCGAGGACTATAAACGGATGAAAGAATTGAAAGAAGCGGCCAAAGCTAAGCTTCCGATGGGAATAAAAATTGTGGGCGAAGACAAAGACTTATCGCCCGAAGTAAGAAACATATGTGAAATCATGCAACCGGGTGAGTATCTACGAGGCAACGACAACGATCAGATGATGATTTGCCTCGTGCATAAGGGTATCTTTCTAAACTCTAATGATGATTTTTCTAACGATAACCCTTTGCCTAGTGTTGTACGAAGTGTTTTGCAGGACTTCAGAGACATGTATCCCGAAGAAATGCCAGGCGGATTACCTCCGTTAAGAGGAATCAAGCACCAAATTGACTTCGTACCGGGCTCTCAAATCCCCATCAAACCTGCATATCGGTGTAATCTCGAAGACACCAAAGAGCTCCAAAGGCAGGTTGATGAGTTGCTGAACAAAGGTCTCGTTCGAGAGAGCTTGAGTCCTTGCGTCGTTCCTGTTATCCTTGTACCGAAGAAAGATGGAACTTGGCGAACGTGCGTTGATTGCCGAGCAGTCAACAAAATAATGATAAAGTATCGTCATCCTATCCCTCGATTAGATTACATCCTAGATGAGTTAAGTGGTTCCTCATGCTTTTCGAAGATAGACCTCAGGTCCGGTTACCACCAAATCCGAATGAAACCCGGAGACGAGTGGAAAGCCGCATTCAAGACCAAATTCAGTCTTTATAAATGGTTGGTGATGCCTTTTGGCTTATCCAATGCACCGAGCACATTCATGCGACTGATGAACCATGTGCTCAAACCGTTCATAAATAAATTTGTTGTCGTTTACTTCAACGACATACTTGTTTATGGTAAAACTTTGAACGAACATGTCGAACACCTAAGGCTAGTGCTTGATAAGCTTAGAGAAGAGAAGTTATATGCTAACTTCAAGAAATGTGCCTTTTGTGTCGAACGTGTAGTCTTTCTAGGATTCGTTGTCAGTACTAATGGTATTAAAGTCGACGAGTCAAAAGTCGAAGCCATTAAAGATTGGCCAACTCCAACCTCGGTATCACAAGTTCGTAGCTTCCATGGCTTAGCAAACTTTTACCGAAGGTTTGTGCGTGACTTTAGCACCGTGGCAGCTCCTTTAACCGAGCTGGTTAAGAAAGACCATCCATTTGTGTGGGGAGAGTCCCATGAAAGGGCTTTCCAAGAGTTGAAATAGAGGCTTTGCTCTGCCCCGTTGTTGCAACTCCCTGACTTCGGAAAAGCATTCGAAGTCGAGTGTGATGCGTCTGGAGTTGGGATCGGAGGAGTGCTGACGCAAGAATCGAAGCTGATCGCTTACTTTAGCGAAAAGATCAAGGGTGCAACCTTGAATTACTCTACATATGACAAGGAATTGTATGCCCTCGTTCGAGCACTGGCCCATTGGCAATATTATTTGTGGCCTCGAGAGTTTGTGATTAAAAGTGATCATGAATCTTTGAAACATCTCCGAGGTCAGGAGAAATTAAACTGAAGGCATGCCAAATGGGTTCAATTCATTGAAAGCTTTCCCTATGCAATTCATTACAAAAAGGGAAAAGACAATGTTGTGGCCGATGCGCTATCAAGAAAATTTTCTTTAGCGACCACTCTCGCCTCAAGGCTCATGGGATTCGAAAGCATCACGTCGATGTACGAAGACGATCCCAAGCTGAAATGCGTTCGTGATGCAATCTTGAGTGGCTGAAGGGTTGAGAAATATCAGTGGCACGATGGCTACCTCTTCAAGAATGAGAGGGTGCCCATGTCATCATGGAGAGAGCTCTTAGTTCGAGAAGCTCACTCCGGAGGCTTGGTGGGACACTTCGGCGTCGATAAATCTCTTGGTATCTTAATCGAGCAGTTCCATTGGCCAAAAATGCGACGAGATGTGGAAAAGCTTTGCAACGATTGTCTCGTTTGCAAGAAAGCTAAATCGAAGTCCAACCCTCATGGTTTGTACACCCCGTTGCATGTGTCTGATCCACCTTGGGTTAATATATCCATGGACTTTGTGTTAGGGTTACCAAGGTCGGGGGGAGGACATGATAGCATCTTTGTCGTAGTCGACCGTGTTTCCAAAATGACTCACTTTATTCCTTGCAAGAAATGTGATGATGCACAACATGTAGCTACTTTGTTTATTTCTAATGTGTTGAAATTGCATGGTGTGCCTCGTACTATTGTGAGTGATCGAGACTCAAAGTTCTTGAGTCATTTTTGGAAATGTTTGTGGAGTGCCCTCGGCACCAAACTACTATTCTCGACGACTCACCATCCTCAGATTGATGGACAGACCAAGGTAGTTAACCGAACCTTGGGATCTTTGCTTCGTGCGATGACCAAAGACAAGGTCGGAAACTAGGCTGATCGTTTGCCCATTATGGAGTTTGCATATAATCGAATTTTTGCATCGAATGATAAATATGACCCCGTTCGAATGTGTGTATGATTTTA
Organism: Petunia x hybrida; assembly: GCA_037355625.1. Lineage (NCBI taxonomy): Eukaryota > Viridiplantae > Streptophyta > Magnoliopsida > Solanales > Solanaceae > Petunia > Petunia x hybrida. The sequence goes on from JBBBVM010000045.1 coordinate 2,185,458, forward strand.
ATCCTTTGATTCCACTTGATTTAACCCCATTGCCCTGAGATTCTGTTATTGATTTTGAAGGTACTCTGTGAGCCACTGCCTCGATCGAGTTACATGCAAAGGCGAAGAAGAACCTCGAGGAAGCTTATGCAAAAGTTTCATCGAAGAAAAACAAGGGGCGTGAAAAGTTAGAATTAAAGAAGGGAGATTGGGTTTGGGTTCACTTCCGAAAGGAACGCTTCCCGAACCAAAGAAAAGGAAAGTTGGCTCCTCGAGGGGATGGTCCATTCCAAGTTCTGAGCAAGATCAACAACAATTCTTATGTGATTGACCTCCCTGGTGAGTATAACGTGTCCAACACCTTTAATGTTGCTGACTTAGTTCCTTGTGTTGTAGGCCAAACTTCGGAGGATGAAGATGGCTCGATTTCGAGGACGAAATCTTCTCAAGAAAGGGAGGATGATGCAGCCCGAACACGTGCTGATCAAGTGTTCGATCCGCCGAGGCCAATGATACGAAGCCAAGCCAAGCTGCTGCACGATGTCCACATTCACTTGGCTTGGTCGAAGGAAAGCAACTACTCCAAAGCTGAGTGGCTGAGCTCAAAAACCGAAGGCTTCATTTATAAGCTTGAGCTCGAAGAAGGGAGTAACCGAACCCCAACCGAAAACTCAACATCGACGCCGAAGTAAAAGCAAATAATTGAAGAAAGAGCGATCGATGTCAAGAATGAGCTGAACAACCGAGCATCGAAGTAAAGAAGCTCGAGCTCAAGTGGTCGAATTCAAGTGTTCGGATGAGGGAGTAACCGAACACTCATTATGCAGCCCTGTGTGGCTTACTCCTATTGGTCGCATGTGACCATTTACTGTTTTATCCTTAGTGTAGTCTATAAATACTCCATTACATTTCATTTGTAAAAGTTAGTAGTTGTAGAATGATCAAACATAGCTGTGGCTATTGTGTGTCTCCGATGGAGCCGAATCCCGACGTGAAATTTTTAAAGTACTTGTGTCAATCGGTGTGAGTCGTTTGAACATTTTCTTCTTGGTCATTCAATTTGCAAGAAGCGATGCCTTTCTTGAGGATTGTTGCTTAGTATAGGTGATTCTTGACCTTCATTTGATCGAGCTTGAGACTAGTTCCTCAATGTTCTTTTGAATCGAAGCAAGATTTGTATTGCTTCTATCTTTATTTCACTGTTATTTCCGCATCTTCTTCGTGTTGGCTTAACCTCGGGTTTTGCTTGCACCAAACTCTTACCATCACAACTAAATCAAAAGTTGTCATCAACCAAAGCGAAAAACTTCTTGAAGCTTAATTAACTCCACATACATAAATTATTCATTATTTAGTTCGTAAAGGATTTAAAAATGAGAGTTCAGAAGCCACTTTTAGCACATCACTATATTTTTCTCATTCTTCAATCTAACATTAAGAAATTACCAATATTTAATAGACATTGATATCTTTAAAAGCAGTGGACAATTACAATTTCCTCCCTCAATGCTACAATACAAAATTTTCTTGGCATCAAAGATGATGTGTGCAAGTATATGTTGTTGAAAAAATTCAAACTGACATAAAGATGCAATTACTCAATCACTGCTCCAAAGAAATCACTATATATACATATACGAATCTTCTTTTTGTTGAGTAAATATCTATTCTCTGGCTATTGAAATGTATCTGCTCAAATTGAGGATCGTGATCAAGAATATTGCTAAAATAATAATCTCATGTTTAATGATTCCTTATTAAGGATAATCAATTGTCTTGCATATCTTGTCCGAGAGATTACAACAAAGATATAAAATTAATATTAACACAAAATGAAAAAAGAAAAGAAAAGAGAGGACTTGTAAAACCATAATGACAGAAATGCTAATCAAGTCCAATAAACAACTTATTTCTATAACAGAAAGTAGTCAAAAAAAATAATACTATTATTAATTGGAACTTCACATCTCACTGAAAGGCAAGATCCCTCAAACTTATAATATCAAGTGATGTTAATATATATTGTGGTCATGGTCGATTTGATTTACGATTTACCAAGTGTGAAGTTTATACCTCTAAAGAAGAATTATTTTCCAAACATACAAGATTACTTCTAGTAAATAAAATCCGATTTATAATCTTATCTCTTTATTGGCATGAGAGTTATGATGATGACCTACCAATGATTTCAACTCATAAATTTGTTATATATAGTTCCATTCATATAATTTTTTTATCTTGTAATCTATTAATATATTTTTCTTAAATCTTAACCAAAAATCAATTCTTCATATGATTCATTTGAGTTTGGATCCAGAACATCAACCCTAGTTATTGATCTCTTTTTCTGAATTAATTCATTTATGAGCAAAATAAAAACATCACAAAATAATCAAACACATAACAGTAAAAAATAGGCCATTCATGACTTACTAAGTGAAGCATGAGAATAAAATTACCTTTCATAGAATGCAGCTAATTGATTTACTAAAATATCTCATAAACCTCTACTTTCCCAAACATACATGACCACTTGCACTCTTCCACCTTACCTTCAATACTCTTCATAAGTGTTTCAGTAACCAACACCTGCCTTGTTTATCAAAAAATCAGACAACATTAAAAGTTCATGGTATATTTTAGTAACTAAACTACAATTACAAAGCTAAAGTAAAGAGATATGCATAATCTGGCTATGGAGTAGTTAGCTGATTGTTGAAAGCTTGGGGGCACTCAATTAACTTGCTGTTACATCAAGAAAAGTTAATGTTAAAAAAATGGACAATAACACATGAAACTACAACAAATAAATAAGGATTTCAAACAAGCCATGCAAAATGCCAAATTGATGAATTTCTGAAATAGTGTCGATGATTGATAACCCATTCTTGGATGTAAAGATTCAATTAGCAAAGTTTCCAAGCTTACTATCCTCATCTTATATAGATATAGTCATATAGATAATAATTACTAGATAAATATAGATTCAAATGTCTTATATATTTATTTAAATTTGAATCATATCATTCAATTAAAAGTCAAATTAAAAGTTCAAGATTTTAATCTTTCAAAATCAAATCCAAATTTAAACTCTTTATAATCACATTTAGCTTTCAACTTCAGAAACATTACCTAACCAAAATGGTTTATATTTTAAAAAAAATTAGGTCATTGCTTTATCTTCTATGTTTCAATTTAAAATCTATACATTAAAAATTTTAATTAAACAAAAGGACGTTATCTAATTAGTTTAGTACTCATTTTCGTATAGAGATCTGCCAAAGTATTTGGAATAAAATTTGAAACTAACACATTCTATTTTAATACTTATCTATTTAGGCTCAGAAATAATTATGTTTTCTGAAGAAAAAGAAGAAGAAGAAGAAGAGATAATAATAAACGCGAACATGAATGACATTATAAACCCATCAAATAAAAACTTTTAGATAAACTTTTGATTTTTTATTTTGGCAAAAATATATTACTTTTACCTCAATATTGATTCTTTTCGTGCTAATATCTTTGTTCCATGTATAGCGGCACAGTTGATCGGTTTTATTCAGCGAATTAACATGATAAAAATGAGCAGTATGTCTATAAATTAAACAAAGAAAAATATAAATAATTATTAGTCAAATTTAAGAAATATATAAACAACATGCAAATCAAAAGAAAATTACAAATAAAAATTATGACCTTTGTGAATGTATGACACTTTGAGTTTGAGGTTATTAAATAGGGAAACGAGATGGAGAAGATGAAACTTTATTTTTAAATTTAAAATAAATGTTACTGTATTATCTTTTAGTTCAAATTCAAAAGCTTTATCTTTTAATTCAAATTTTTTGTCTAACTAAAACTCAAAATAAGATAATAGGAGTAGTTTTGATTGAAAGATCCTTTATCCTTATCCTAATGTTTCTCGTTTATAAAGATGTTGCCTAATGTATGACTCTTAATAACCTCTCCACAACAATGTGTTATCTACAAATTACTTTGAATTTTCTTCATATTAATGGAATAATTATTCTGATTGGTATAAAAAACTCATTTTGAAATACAAAGTTTAAAAAGACTACTACGGAATTAGTTACAATTTTCACTACTTACAATTTATCTCCTCTTTCAAATTCTTTGTCAATATAACTCTAATCAAGATACACAAGTAAAAATGGATAAATTTTTCATCATATCATAATAATTTTCCAATAAAATAAGATTAAGATAAGGTAGTGGGTTTATTTTCATAACTATTTACTATGTTTTCATTCAAATTAAAAAATAAAACACTTATCATTCAATTTGAATTTGAGTTTGGTGTCATTACAATTATTGTCCTAATATTCTATTCTATATTTTGTCCTAAGAGTTCTTTATTTTTGATAATATAAAATATATAGATGGTCTGACTTCTATATACCCGTCTCAACCCCAAATGCTAAAAATCAGGATTTCCCAAATGTTTGAATGCCTTTTGATTCAAAATTCATTATCTATACAAAAAGTGATGCTTTCATGTTATTAGTGAAAAATGAAATATTTTCAATTGGTCAATTAGCAAGTAAATGTATTCCTACGGCTGCCACTATGAAGCAACACCATGGACAATTGGGCATGGCTAAAGCAGGTGAAAATGACACATAAAAAACTTAGTCTTTTTTCACTTATAAGCAACCATCTCAATAATCGTTCACGTTTACTTTATTCAAATTCGAACCTTTGAAATAAAATTATTTTTGGTACGAATTTATTCTAAAGTAAATTATTTAATGCCAATTGAAATTAGTTGGACTTTAAAATTAATACCAAATACAACACAGTGATGCATAAAAAGATTATCTTTTTGCACTTACAAGCACACATCTAAATAATCTTTCACTTATCAATTTCAGATGAAATCTATTTGATATGAAGTGTTTTGTTCCAAAATGAATTTTATAAGTTGAACTTCAAGATGGATATCAAATACACGACATTAAACAAAAAAGAAGTTTAGGACAGTAGATTCACTACTTACCCCACTTAACTTTCTCCCCTTTTCCGCTCCACTTTGTAGTATTTTCAGCAAACAATATACTTATATGAAAGTGGATGAGTACAGTAACTAAAATATCTTTTCAAAGGGTAATAGTCATAAAGAAAGAAAGGAAGAAAACAAAAAGATGATGATGGTATGGTGTTGACAGGTAAAAGATAATAAAATTTTTGAAAAAATACAAAAAAAGAAAAAGGAAAAAGAGTTGATGGGGTGATGTCAATGTGTTTGTGTACTCTTCCTCTTTGTTCTTTCTTTAAACTACACTGATATTTCATCTCATTCAAGTTAGGGTTTTGACCCTTTTATTTTTAATTGTTCTTCTTGCCAATTATGTACAACTCTACTATGTAAGCTTTATATGTTGCCTTTTTAATTCTTTAATTGGTGTTTCTTGTATTTTGTTTCTGTTTTTTTCTTTTTATGTATATTGTTGAGTAGTTGGTATTTGTAGAAATTCTTGATTTTGAGCTTGTTTATGAGTTGGTTTGAGCTAAAAGTTGAGTTCTTTATTGTTTTTAACTTGTTTTGATTTTGGTTTTTGCTTATCTGAACTGTGTTTCTTGAGCTGAGGGTCTATCGGAAACAGCCTCTCTGCCTCGCACTAGGTAGAGCTAAGGTCTGCATACATCCAACCTTACCAGACCCCACGTGTGGGATTATACTGGGCATGTTGTTGCTTATCTGAACTGTGTATAATTTGTTTCTGAGAATCTTGATTATTTGACTGTTTAATTAATTCCTGCTGAAGTTCATTCCTTGTTGGTTTGATTGATCTACAAAGATTTGATTCTTTAAGGATCCCATTTGGGAATTTGCTATTTTTGGTTATAAAGATTGGTTCTTTCTATGCTGAAAGACTTTGTTCTTTTTGTTAGAACGTTTTTTTTTTTCGTGCTTTAGTTTAATTTAAGTCGAGGCATTATGTAATGACCGAGACAGTTAACATTGTTTAGCTAGAAGAAGTACTAGTAGAGTTAAGCACACCATTAAGATATATTATCAAGCTTAAGCTCCGGTTTTTAACTTTTTTCCTGTTTGGGTGGAAAGGGGAGGGGGGAGGGAGGGGGCATGTTTTTGTTGCTTGTATTGAAGTACTCAAGGAGATTGATTATTCGCATTGGTATAAGTACTTCGTTGCTCTGTCTAGGTGGTTCAAATCACAGCAGGTATTTCGTTGCTGGATGAAAATGTAAGTCCCTAATAATCTGTACTCGTGGAGGAGAACTAATGACTGGCGTATATGTCCATCTTATTGCAAGTTGTGTAGCAAGAGCAAAAACTTCACTATCTTAAATATCTAGACCTGTTCCTTACTTTCAGCCAAAAGGAGTGAGTTCAAGAAACTGATACATCCGTATCGATCATTCATGTTCTGGTGAAGAGACAATGCTTGTAAAACAGCGTGCCCTTTCCAACATTGTCATACTTCTTGTGAGCAAATGGGTGTCATGGAACTTCCATCTTATGGCCATTGATATTCTATATGAGTTTTGCTGCAATGTTGTTTTGGAAGTTAATATTGCCACAATTCTCCAGTCAAGTTGTATTTTAGCTTGAAAAATTGCATCCTGAGATAATTATTGATGGCACTAACAAGATGAAGCAGTCTATGTTTCTTTTCTTTTGTTCCTTCTTTAAATAGATTTTATTTCTATGACTACTTGTTTGTTTATTTTTTCTCGTTTCCCATAGTGTTTCGATGACTTCGCTCGAACAATAAATTTGTATTTGTTCATAATTGGGAATGCTCTCTTTATGGAATCTTCGAACAAGTTAATTATGCCGATTTAATGTGCCAAGATCTTCCAATGGCTTTTTTGATCATGGGTTTATTATGAGATTGTCTGCTCTCCACTTTACACCACATAGCTGTTCCAATAGATATCTATTGAATTTCTGAAATTTGTGGGCCTTCTGCTGGAATACATTTTAAAATACTTGAGCCTGTAGGATTCCCGTCCTAAATGAGCTTATTCGTGGTTGTTCTGCCTTTCAGCGACTCCTTTGAATTTGACTTTTCATGTTTTATATCGTGTCACTCAGTTGAAATCTGCTTTGGTGATTGCTGTAGGTGTCATAGCTAATCTGCACATTCATTTCCCTTCCAACAACAACATACCAAGTGATATCCCACAAGTGGGGTAGTCATTTCCCTTCCACAAGGGGTATTAAATTATTAAAATTAAAATTTTATGTGGCGAGAGATTATTGTAATCGTAAACCTCTGCCTATTTATTGAAGCAAATATTTGGACTTCTACCATCACCAAAGCTTAAAAAATCGGCTGTTGTTTGCTCAACTCTGCTTTGGTAACGTTTCTCTCACGCCGCGAGCTAATGATCATTGGTTGTCTTTCAGGTTCTTTATGATTTAGCCTTGACTAAGAATGCAGATCTGAAAATCTGTTCGTAGTTGGTAAGTTTGTGCAAAAATTTGCTTTCTGAAAGGGTATGGATTAAGTTTCTTTGATACTTTCCCTTTTTTGTGACTCTTCTATTTCCCTTCTTTTCTTTTGCTTAGAGAATTTGAAGATAAAGGATCGAACTGTTGAATCTTCTTACTCACCCGTTTTTAATTGTTTTAGAGTTATGGCATTCATGGACAGTATCCCGGCCACGAAGATATGTGACCTATTTAATTTTCTATTTTTTGTCTACAGGAGATGGTTGTCCCTTGATGAGTATATGTCAATTTTGTCGGATCGAAGGCTGAAACTGATTTTGACGGTAACTACCACATATATCATATGGATGACAGTGGACATCATGATAATGGAAGGCATAAACCGCCTCAGAGTCAGGTATATAGCAGCAGTTAAAGTTGATTGCTCTAGTCTAGGTTCTTTGTTTTGGATCTTAAGTATGATTCCCAAGTGTCGTAACTAAAAACTGTTCTGCTGAATCTTTAATATGAATGGTGGATTCATGGATGGCTTAAGGCCGAGACTAATAAAGCCTTGGATTTGGGGCTCCAAAATTTTTGATGCCCCAAAATTGTTACTAGTCTGTTTCAAGGCATTAAATGCTTACAAAACGTTGAATTCTATAAAAAAAAACAGATTAATTATAACTCTGCTCAGATTGTAGCTTGTGATGTGTGGGTTAGACGCATGTCATGGGTTCAAACCCCTTCATAGACAAAAACATGGTACTTCAGTGGAGAAGGGTAGAGGGATTGAGCCCTTATCCTCCAAGTTTTGCACCATGCGCTACTGACTCGCGGGGATTTCTTGGTTGAACAAAAAATGAAATTTCATCATATTAATTTAAGGCCTCTTGTGGAAGTTTGACTTTAATTACTAATTTTTTAGCCACCCCTGGGTGGATTCTGTTGCAAAATGAAGCATTTCATAGCAGACTTACGCTTTGATACAGATCCTAAATTTTCTGTATTTCAGTGGTTAATGCAGCATCAGCCATCAATGAAGCAGATAATGGCCATCATGGCAGAAAGAGATGCTGCCATACAAGAGAGGAATCTGGCCCTTTCTGAAAAAAAGGCAGCCTTGGCAGAGCGTGACATGGCTATCCTGCAGCGAGATTCAGCGATAACAGAACGAAACAATGCCATCATGGAGCGGGATAATGCCATTGCTTCTCTTCAGTATAGGGAAAGCTCGATGAGTGGTGGTCAGATTGTCCACGGAGTAGAACACATGCACCATCATCAACAACATGTACATCATCAGAAACATATGGGAGAACCTACATATAACCACAGAGACATGCATATGAATGAATCCATGCCAGTTTCACCAGCTGCTCTAGAGCCCACAAAGCCCCGTCGGAACAAAAGAGCTAAGGAGCCAAAGGCAGTGACAGATTCTAAGAAGACTCCAAAAGCATCAAAGAAAGTAAAAAGGGAAACTGAAGATCTTAACCAAACGACATTTGGCAAGTCACAGGAGTGGAATGGTGCACAAGAGATAGGCGCTGCAAGTGATGACCTTAATAGGCAATTGGTTGTGTCAAAACCCGATTGGAAGGATCAGGACCTGGGACTCAACCAGGTTGCTTTTGATGAAACAACCATGCCAGTCCCAGTTTGTACCTGCACCGGAGCTGTAAGACCTTGCTATAAATGGGGAAATGGAGGTTGGCAATCCTCGTGTTGCACCACAAATTTATCAATGTATCCGCTACCAGCTGTTCCTAACAAGCGACATGCTCGAATTGGTGGTCGAAAAATGAGTGGAAGTGCATTCGCCAAGTTGCTTAGTCGCCTGGCTGCAGAAGGCAATGATCTATCAAATCCGGTTGATCTGAAGAACCACTGGGCAAAGCATGGGACAAACCGGTACATCACCATCAAGTAATGCTTTCAATTTAGGATGGGTATCTGAACATCATTTACATAATATGTTTCCATTCATCACATTCCTTTATTGTGGGTGAGGGGAGGATTGTAATAGCTTGTATGTAAGTCTGTCGTCCTAAAGTGTCAGCTGTTTAATTTGTCACCTGGATCAGGAGTTGGATCAATGAGAGATAACTGTAAAGAAACTGTATTCAGGCCATTTCTGTTGTATCAACATTGATGTTTTTCTATTGAATATCTAGTATGATGGTTAAAATAAGATGTTCGGCTCTTTTTATGGAAATTAGCTTTTTGTTGGCCTTCTCTATTTTAAACCTTGGTGATAACATATGTCCAAACTAGTCTCTTTTGCTCATTGCTATAGCCTATAAGTAGAATTTGTTCTTACAATAATACACTCTTGACTAGTTTTCAATTTCGTTCTTTTGTGGGAAAAAGATTGCAAGACAACAATGATGGATGTAGTAAGAAGTTTATTTGTTTTGAGAAGGAAATTTTTTTCCTGCACTCAGTGTTTACACAAAATAACCGAATGCAAAATATGTCTTTACAGACATTTATTATTTAATAATGGTTGAGTGACATGTACTTTCGCTTTAATATTTAAGTGCTAAGGTCAAACTCAATGGCTGCGATTCAACTCCAATGTTGATGCACTAGCATCAATCTTTTTCTTGTTTTTCCCAATTGGGTTAGTGAAGCATGTTTGTTGTTGTCTTATTACTTGATCTAATGGTGCAAGTAAGTGAAGGATGCAAAGACATCTTGCTTTCTCTTGTTTGGAATTCCAGAAAAAACCTATAAGAGAGACAACATATAGTTCAAGAAAATAGCAACATCGGAGCGTCTCTCTCTTATTTCAATAAGGTGAATTTAACCTATTCTATAAAGTGCACTGTATCCCTTTCCCATAGAAAAGAAGAAGAAAAAAATGTTTGCGAGATATTATACCTCCAAAAAAGGAAATAAAATTTAGGATTATAAGAAAAAAGAAAATTGATGATAATTTCAATGGAGTAAGGACTTTACAATTGCCCAAGTAGGCACAAGTGAAATTTTAAAAGTTTGGACAAAGAAAAAAACAAGTAAGGGAACTTCCACATGGTTATTTTTTACTTCAGCCGGCCTGATCCATAATGTCAAGCACCATTGTTTTCAGTGCAGTCGAATTGTTTTTATGAATCATTTGATCTTCAGAATAAAACAAATTCAATTAATTTAAATTCGCGTCCAACAAATTCTTTTGAGGTAAAATACTTTAGTAGAACTAATTTACTCTCAATTTTGAATTTTTAACAATACAAAGATATCAATTATTCTTGGGCGGTAAGGTGTAATTGCTAAATGCAATTAAATGAAATCTCAAATTTTGAGTTCAAGTTATACTCTATTTATTTCAATATATGTGTAACTGCTGCTTAACGATATTCAAACTTCATAAATTTTGATCAATATCTAAAGTGTATCTTTTTATCAATACTAAAATGAAAAGAGTTGCAACTTATACTATCACTTCTCATATAGTTTTTGGATATCCAAATTTTAATTTTAAAATAGTAATTTAATCTAATCCAAATTAGCTTAAAAAATTAATCAAATTAAAATCTCGAATAAAAAAGCGTTACATAAACTAAAATGTTGGAGTAATATTTTACATTGCAGACCATTTTAACCTATATAATACATAAACTTACCTTATTTTTAAAATTTAAAATTTTCACATTTTGTAGAAGTTTGAATATAGATACATTTTTAATAATCTGACATGACAAAATCTTTACACCGATAGAATATATAAGGGAGGTTTACGAAAATACCCATCAAAATTAAAATATTTACTCACCTCTATCCATAAGTTTCATATTTACAAGCTATACCCATAAACTATTTACATGTCCTACCCATGTAGACTTGTATAATATTATTTATGTATTATACCTTAAAGATATACACCTATAAGGTATAACAAGTACAGTAATAAATGGGTAGATTGTGTAAATACTTTTAATTTCATGGGTAATATAATTTTTAATGGGATAACTTATAAATACTTTGAATTTCATAAATATATATATAAAAAACCCAATATATAACTGAAGCTCGTGAAATGAGCATCTTAGAAAATCCTATTTTTGTCGTAACGCATAACATTGGTACACTTAGATAGTGAGTGGTATGCAAATATATTTAACCCCCAACCCAACCCACCTAAATAAAGTCGTGATTTTTTATGTAATCCAAAGTATTTTGTCCCTTTCACTTCTTATTATTACAAAATTTTCAACCGTAATCACCGCCATTTTCAGCGGGAAATACCCACCTTCACTAAAACAATGTTTGCACGTTGTCTCATAAGTCACACATAAGACTGTAACCACCTTAACATTTTTTTGATAATTTTCAGGTACATTTCTTTTTAGTTCTTCACTTTATATTTTCTTGTTAGGGTTTTTTATTTGTACTGAAATTTTAATCAGTTTGTTTGGATTTTATCTTGTTTCTTTAGGGTTTTCATGAGCTGAAAATTAGTCAAGGCGTGCGTAAGCTGGCCCCAACACCATCGTTATAGAAAAAAAAGAATTTGATAATTTGATGGAAATTGCCAAAGTTCTTTGATTATTGAAAATAATTGTTTTTTTTTAGACATTAATAGTTTGGTTTGGGTGAAATAAAAGTTGAATCTTTGCTTTGGGTTTTTCTTGAGCTGAAAATTTTAATAATCTGATAGAAATTGCTCAAGTTCTTTCATTCTTAAGAAGATTAGTTGTTTGTAGACATTGTCAGTTTGCTTAGGGTGACTGAAAGATTAATCTTTGCGGGTGTTCGGGGGTTTTGAGGAAGTGTAAAGTTTGAAAAATCTGATGAAAATTGCTCAAGTTCTTTGATCATTTTGAAGAAAATTGCTTTTAGATATTTCCATTTTGCTTAGGGTAATAGAAAAATTTAATCTTTATGGGTTTCTTTTCAGGAGCTGGAAATTTGAAAAATCTGGTGGAAATTGCTGAAGTTCTTTGATTGTTTCGAAAGATATTTGTGTTTTTAGACATCGCCATTTGCTTAGGGTGATAATTAAATTGAATCTTTGTTGGTTTTACGGGGTTGTTATAAGGTTTTTTAATTCTGATGGCTCAGTCTAATTCTAAGCCGCCTATGAGTAGTCACAATTTTGGTGTGGGAGCTTCTCAAGCAAGGTCTTTATCTCAACCAAGTATTTTCTTGAATAATTGTTTGCCCCCATTGAGCCCTTTTCTTCCCAGCGAGTCATCAATAGTGCCGGCTAACTCTAGTTTGAAGGATGCATCCATGGAGGAAGTAGATGTTAGTTCTCAAGGTTCAACAGGTGTGGCTAACTTTGCAAGGGAAAAAGTAGTTCGAGGAGGTGATGGTCTTCCCCCTAGAAAAGGACATCGTCGATCTAACAGTGATGTTCCATTAGGATTCTCAGCTATGATGCAGTCTTCACCTCAGTTGATGCCCATAAGTGGACAGAGAATTCCAGCGGGAGTAGCAAATATTGGGGATAGCTTGGGGAGGAATAAAGCCAACGATTTGCAGAAACAGCCGATCGGTTTGAGTAGTAATGGAGGGACTCATGCAGAGGAAATGGATGAGAGGAAATCAAAGGGCGACATCACAGATGAATTGCTGTTTTCCTACATGAATTTAGAAAATATGGAAGCATTGGACTCTGCTGCCACTGAGGATAAAGATAAGGGAAGCATGATAATTGGCACAAAGGTAAGCGGTGGTGGCAGCAGCAATAATGAAGCATTCTCAAAAGTGAACACTGTTAGCATCCAAGCAACAGGTTTAAGGGAAGGGATCAAGAGGAGTGCTGATGCAGATATTGCTCCAACAACACGTCACTTTAGGAGTCTTTCTATGGATAGTGCTATTGGAAGTTTTTACTATGGTGATGAGTCGCCAAAATTACCAACTTCTCTGGTCAACCGTTCTGGGCAGCTTTCACCAAGTAATTCAGGGAATGAAAGCTCAAGCAAACTAAATTTTGACTTTGCAAATGGTGAATTTACTGAAGTTGAGCTTAAGAAGATTATGGCAGATGAAAGACTGGCTGAGATTGCAGTTTCAGATCCTAAGCGTGCCAAAAGGTATGGAGATGAGCTACTGCCAAACTCTTTTGTTTATGTATCCCTTTAAGATGCACAAGGTTTGATTTATCCTTTGAAAATGGTAAAAAAAAGAGGGCATCATTTGAAGAGTTTATTTTGGCATCCTAATATTTTCTTCCTCAGGATACTGGCTAATCGTCAGTCTGCTGCTCGATCCAAGGAGCGTAAAATGCGTTACATCTCAGAATTAGAACATAAGGTTCAAAAGCTGCAGACTGAAGCAACCACTTTATCCACACAAGTTACCATCCTGCAGGTGCCTATGAAAGATTTTGTTTTTAGTTATCAGCGCGCTTTTTGATGAATTTCAGTTTGCTTATCGGGTTTTGTATATCTTGTTACAGAAAGATTTTACTGAGCTTTCAACCCTGAACAATGAGCTCAAAATTCGCCTTCAGGCGATGGAACAACAGGCACTACTTAGAGATGGTATTACCTTTCCCCCTTGTTTCTTTTTGCATTTTGAGTAAACTGTTTAGTGTGTTGCACCCTTGTTTGTGGCCGAAATGAAATGTTTCATATTTTAATTTTTTATAAAACAAGGTATGGTATTTAATGAGGATTATTGGTAAATTCTCAGTGAAGATATTAATGGTTCGAAATCTTTTACAGAGTTTGAAATTCCATTTTTTATTCGTTTTCTTCTGCCCTTTCATGTATAGCTGGAAAATATAATTCTCTACTATTTACATTCTGAAAGGATCAAGTTAAATTTATACTGATTGTGTCAAGCATTGGTGGCTTCCATCTGTCTTAAAAGTAACTAAACTTTTTCTTTTGATATGGTAATTTGCTTCCCCATTGAATCGAACCCACAACCTTAAGGTTTGTAGGTGGGGTTGCTCCCCACTTGAGCTACCCCTGTCTTGTCAAATAACTAAAACTTATTCAATTTATGCATTTCGAGGGTTTTTTTTATGAGAAGTTTTATGCTGGTAAATTTCATTTTATTTTGTATTAGGGTCATTTGACAATTACCTCTAAAAAAGAATGCACAAAATTTGAAGAAGTTTCAATATATTTGATTATCTATTGTATGATAATGAGTTCTAGCTTCATTGTTTTCTCCTTGCATTCTCTCCCATTGAGTTCAATACTTTGATGACTATAAGGGTGGTGTGCGAGCTGGTAAAAGTTGGTTTCTTATTCCAGAAATCATGGGTAGATATCTTATATGTTTATATAGATACCTTATTTTTTATTGAAAAATTATGATTTGTGCATCTTTGTGTTTCAAATGATTAATTTTCTCACAGCAACAACATTGACATATATAAATTACCTTTTCCTGTTATAAGTTTGGGATGCGGAGTGGAGAAAGAGAAGAATGATTCTTTTGGATCAACAAGCTAAAGTGGATGCTTGTTTAGATAAGATTTACCTGTACTGGTGGAGGTAGGAGGTACCGCAATGCATAATCTAGGTGTGCACAATCAGCCAATAACATCACCATTTTCAAAAAATAAAGAATAAGAGGTAGGAGATTTTGTTGGTGATCGTAATTGTGTAGATGGGTTTTGTGAAATATTAGTTTGTGAGACGCAAAGGAGATAGCATGGAAATAGTTTACAAGGCATAATAGACCCTTCAAAAGGGGAAAAATAGGAGCCATGGCTTGCGGGGAGGCAAAAGAAGAGAGAGATAGCGGAAGGGCATGATATCTCCGTGAAAATAGCCATATAAGACAATGAATAAACAAATAATAGGAAACATAAAATTTTGTATGAGGGAAAGGAAGCTTTTGGGATTATTGATGAATAAGGTGGGGACATAAGTTTGTTATGTAAAGTAAAAAGCAGATGGGGATTGGGACAATGTGATCAGAAGCTGTGGCCTTGTCTGCAAACAAGGAGTTCACTAACCCAACACCAATTCAAATGTTATGTGAAATGATGCACAGTCAATTATAATTTATAACCTGGTTGCTTTGGTCTATTTGGTGAAATTTGTTCAAAATGTGAGTCAACCAAAAGTCTCAACTTCCCCCGCTAAGAACTGTCCAAAAACCAAATCAGCGAATCAATTAGTACTAACTTAGTTGTTTCAGTTGGATTTTTTGATCTTGCACAATCATGAATTGACCTACTCAGAAAGAAAATTTTTCTTTACAGTGTACCCAACTTCAGTATTAGCAGATGCTATCTCAATTATAGTCAGTATTTCATCAAAAAATTTAGTCAAAAGAGTAAAGGTAAAGATGGTCCAGTAGGACCTCTTCGTGTTCCTTTTTCTATATGTACTTTTTTCTTCAACACTCAGTTTTATTGTGTTGTCCGACTTCTTCTACATGTCATCTTGTCTTCGTTGAAATGTTGCTGTCAATAGGCTGTAGGACATGTCTTTTTTACTTGTTCCATCTACTAGGTTGACTAGGGTGGAGTTTCTCTTGGAGTTTGTATTTTTCTTCTTTTTTTTTTTTTTTTTTGCTCAAAGTAACTTGTTGAAATTTTGAAGACTAATGGATATCTGAAATGGTGATAATTTCAGAGTGCAACTTTGTGTGTGTGTAATTACTTTAGGACAGGTTAATTGTTGTCTTGGATGAAGTTGGTGGAACTACGGGAAGTTGGGTCTCAAATCCCAGCAGAAAGGAAAAATGCTAGATGATTCCTTTCCACCTGCCTAGACCTTGGTGGCAGATTACCCGGTGTAGACGTGCTGGTGGGAGGAAACGGGTACTCGGTGAATTGGTCTAGGCATGCAAGTTGGCCCCAAACACCACCATTACATAAAACAGAAGTTTGTTGTTGTCTTGGCTAATGTTTGAAATAACATTGCATAATTATCCTCAGACCCTTTGAGTATTTTCCTCTAGATAACAAGATTTATATTTTGAAGTATAATAACTTTCATTGTTTTGGTCCTGCCTGCTTTGGATCAAACAGGCACACGGTCCAAACACACCTTATACTTTTCTTTATAGATGTGTGTGCTGAAACTATGTCAATGTCGTTCTGATCAAAGATGGACATTTGTAACTTTTGCTTTGTCCTGCAGCTCTGCACGAGGCATTAACTGCAGAAGTCCGACGTTTAAAGCTTGCTACAGGGGAACTAAGGGAGGAAGGAAAGTTGCCCAATGGCATGACACAACAAATGCCAATGAAGCATAGTATGTTCCAGATGCAGCGGCAGCAGCCTAGTCAAATCCAACAATTATCTATTGGAAAAACATCAGCGGCTTCAGCTACACCTGCTTCCGCCTAGTGAGCAAATACAGCCCCGATGAGGAAAATATCACCTTTCAAATGAAACCAAAAAGTTTGTCACATATTATTGGTCTCACTTGCTATGCACAATGCTGAGAACCTAAGCTCTATTTTATAGTTTTCATACCTGTATGGCTACAACTTATTCTATATTTAGTGTATCATTGTTTTGGTCACATTGGATTGACTGTCACAATAAATTGGAGTCGTACTTTGAGCCAATGTTTGCTACTGTACTGCTCTCTAGTTCTAAGGAAACATGTATGATTCTAAACTAAAGGTGCTGTATTGTTCAGTCAGCTTAGGGAATGTCGGCTTTCCATCTTACATAAACCTATGTTACAAGTATATTAGAGTTGTTTTTCGATTTCATCATTTAATATCCGAAACCTAATGACCTGACATTATTTTAGATCTCCTTACCTCTCTCACTATCAATGATCATTTTAACCGTGGTAGTGTCCCTTCTCTCGCAAAAAGCAATTTTATGTAGGGCCAACTTTCTCCACGCCTTTGGTTCCATTGCACTAGCAACACCAAGCAAAAAGATCTTAGCTAGCGTTTGGACATAGATTTGGTTGAAACTTGGGAATTTGAGTTTTTGGAGTTTAAGTTGAAAAATAATTTTTGGAACTTGAAGTTGTGTTTGGATATAGAATTTATTTGAAAAATAGTTGAAATTTTGTGGGTAAGATAAGATAATTTTCCCAAAAATTCTCAAAAAGTGGTGGATTTTCAAAACTCTTTTTCAAAACTTGACCAAAAATTAATCAAAAAGTATGTCCAAACAAAATTTCCCCCAAAAATTTCCAAAATATGCTCCCAAATTTTATAAACAAACGGGAGCTTAGTAATCAAATAATCACCCTTAGTGCTTCTGTTTTGTCTCTCTTTCTGGTGTCCGTTCATCCCTTTTCTTTTGTTCTTTTCTTTAATAACTAGGGAGCTCTACAGGCGCACAATTAGCTAGGGATTGCTAACATGCACCAATAGCGTAGCAGCACCGACAAACGCCTCTTAATCCGTCGGAATCAAGCTCAAAAGTGAACGAAGGCAATAACTCACGATAATTAACACCTGAAATAGAATTACCCAAACCCTTGGACCAAATCAACTTCTCCAATGGTTTCAAGGAATAGGAAGTGCACCTACAGTTATGCAAACAGAACTGGAGCAGCAAAATGAAGTTGAGGGATTAAAGGAGCAAGGTGACAATTCTTACGCAGCAACTAGGAAACTATCATTCATGGCAAATTCAAACCATGATTCTCCAAAAGAACCATCCATGACAGAAGTGATTAAGGATAACAGAACTCAACTAGCAGGGCTCAAGCTTAACTACTTCCCATCAGTGCTGAAGAATGAGCTCAAAACTGTAAAATTGAATCCAATAGAGCTTGCAAATCAGAAACTGAAGTGGAAATCAGCTCTAATTAGCTATGCAATTGGAGGTAACCCTACTTTCAAAGACATGCTCAAATTTGTTTATGGTGTTTGGGGCTTTGTTGAAACACCTCAGGTATTCCTCCACACAGAAGGCTACTTCATCTTTAAATTTAGTGATGAAAATGATAAAACTACTATACTAGAGAATGGACCATACACATACAATTACATGCAAGAAGACTTCCAGTTAAGTAAAGAACATGTACGAGAAGTCCCAATCTAGGTCACTTTTCCCAACTTGCCTATATAATATTGGCACCTAAAAACTTAGGAAGAATTACAGTTGTGTGGGTAAGCCGGTATGCACTGATAGGTTAAAATGCTGAAGGAAGTAGAATATCCTATGCCATGATTCTAATTGAAATGGATGTTACTCAGCCTTTACCTGAAACTACCCTAATTGAAGAACCAGATGGGAAATGCAGAACACAGTGTGTTGAATATGAATGGAAGCCAAATTTCTGTCAAACTTGCCTGCAAATAGGTCAGCATGAATGTAAAGACCAAAAGCAACAAGTAAAGCCTCCTTAGAAACAAGAACAGGCCAAAAGGAACTATCAACATCCCAAACAACATCAACATGGTTGGCATGTTAAGCATAAAGAAGAGGAATCAAATAAAGGAATTCAGCCTTTGAGCCTAGGAAAAGAAAGAATGATCAAACCACAGCAGGAGAAAAAGGTCAAAGCAAAACCTGCAGAAAAGCGGGCACATAAGAAAATCTAAAAACAAGCTCATAACAAAGGTATAGCCAAAGTGACAAAGTTGTTAGAGAAAGATATAGATGTTGAAAAGCTGTTGAGACAGTACAAATTCAGTGCATTGAGAATACAAGCTGATAAAGCCAGTGGCAAACTAGCTAAGGGGTCATCCTTACCAAAGGAGAACCCTCAATGATTGTTTTCTCCTAGAATATAAGGGGGCTTAATAAGCCCTATAAGCAGAAGGAGTTAAAATCCTTTATGCAAAAAAAAAAATATATATATATATATAATAGGTCTACTAGAGACTAAAGTAAAATAAAGGAAAGCAATAAGAATCAGCAGGAAGCTTGGAGCAGATTGGCAACACTACACTGATTACAACACTGCTCCTAATAGCAGAATATGGCTATGCTAGCAGTCAAACAAGGTTAAAATGTCTATATTAGCTTTAGAGTCACAACTGATCTATTGATGTTAAAGACACAGAGTCACCATTTGCTTGCATCATGACATTCATCTATGGACTAAATACTGCAAATGAGAGAAGAGATTTATGACATCAAATGAGAAGAACAAATGCAACAATACAAGGTCCTTGGCTGCTCTTAGGAGATTTTAATGCAATGTTGTCAGTAGAGGACAGAGTTAATGGTCAACCGCTAATTCAGAATGAAGTTCAAGAATTTCAAGATTGTGTGGCTGGCCTTCAGTTGGGACAAGTGAATAGAAAAGGTTGCGGATACTTCTGGTGCAACAAAAGACAAGCAGAGGGAAGAATATACAACCTGATAGATTTGGGTACTAGGAAATGCAGAATGGTTCTACCACTTTACTCACCTAGAAGCATTCTATCATGAGCCAAATTGTTCAGACCACTCTCCCATTATGATAAAAACAAATAGACACAGAAGCATTTGTAAGAAGTCATTCAGGTTACTGAGCATCTTGCTGAAGCAAGCTCCATTTCAAAAAGCTGTGAGAGGCATGACAACCAGAGATACCAGGGTAAACAATGTATAAGGTGTGGAAGAAATTGCAATACTTGGGAGGCAGTGCATGACAAATAAACAAAGTTATATCCTCCATAGAATCCAGAATTGCAGAAACAAAGAAACAACTACAGTTGGTACATAGAAGCCTGAATGCTAACTTGTTTGATGGCCAACTTATTCAACAAGAAAAAGAGCTATTGGCTCAGCTGGATAAATGGGACAATGTTCAAGAAAGAGTTCTAAGGCAGAAGTCCAGAGCTACTTGGATCTCTTATGGAGATTCAAACACTAAGTTCTTCCATGCTCAACTAAAAGACAGACAAGCAAAGAATAGGGTATCTATAATATGTACAGAACAAGGCGTACCACTCACTGACCCTAAGATGGTTCATAAAGAGTTCATCAAATTCTTTGAGGAGCTACTTGGCACAAAAGCTATTGAAATACCCTGTCTGGATAGCCAGTATGCAAATGATGGACCATGTCTGACAAAAAAACAGCAAGCACTAATCCAGCCAGTCACCAAGGATGATGTGGTCAAAGCTCTAACAGACCTAGCAAATGATAAAGCATCAGGAATAAATGGCTTTCCTGTTGAATTCTTCAAGGAGCACTGGGAGATTGTGGTAGAAGAGGTAACTCAAGTTGTATTGCAGTTCTTTGAATCTGGAAAAATGCTTAAAGAGATTATGTGCACAACAGTGACTCTAGTTCCTAAAGTCCCTAACCCCACATTTGTAAAAGAGTCCAGACCAATTGCATGTTGACAACCTTGTACAAACTCATAGCAAATGTGATAAATACAAAGTTGAAGATGGTACTAGACTCCATATTTAGCTCATCCCAATCAGCATTCACAGAAGGGAGGAACATACTTGATAATGTCATTGTACCACATGAGCTTATTAAGGGCTATGCCAGAAAATGAGTCTCTCCTAGGTGCACAATAAAGGTGGATATAAGGAAAGTTCATGATTCAGTGGAGTGGGAGTTTCTGAGAATGGTGCTCACTAAATATGGTTTCCTTTTGCTCTTTGTCAACTGGATAATGGAATGTGTCTCCACTGCGAGCTATAGTTTGTTAGTAAATAGAAGGATCACCCCTGTGTTTAAAGCACATAGAGGACTCAGACAGGGTGACCCAATGTCCCCTTAACTTTTTGTCTTAGTGATGGAGTGACATGATCTGAATTTTCAGCTAGGCCGTGCGAGCACCCGACATCTTCCCCTAGTCCCGTCGGGCGAACCCTTAACAACTGAATTAGAAGAATAAATATAAATTCAAAGGCTAATAAGAATAAGACTTTTAAAAAAAACACAGGCATACTGATACCTCTAAGTTGTACAAAAGAAATTACAGCTGACTATCTAACATATTAAGTTTAGGGCTATCCAGATTAGACATCTAAGAATACAAAAGAATACATACACCTACTGAAGGGAGAAAAATACAATTGAAATAATAAACATACCACTGGTGGCTATCCTGAACAGAAGGTGTCTCACCCTGACAGCTGAAGTTGTCTTCGCTCCTTAACAACGTGGCGAACTCAACCTTGTAGCCAACCTGCCGAAACGAAATAAATAGACAAGAAACAAACAACAAACAAGGGTGAGTCAAAAGGACTCAATAAGTGGGGCAGACTAGCCACATCAAAGAATAAGATAGCTAGCCAGGGAGAAGAGCTAAGCAAGTACAGACCAGAAACGCATACAACTAAGGCATATAAACCAATTAAGGACACAAAATAGCCATAAATATATAGACAAACTGAAATATATCAGCAACATGGTTTACATACCGCATACACCAAACACATCATGATAGTCACACAATAGTCAGCATGCGGTGCAATGAAATGGGATGAATGCGGTATGATGCAATGCAGTCATATATGCCTGATACCCATCTCCGGCGCGGGACTCTCATACATATCCCCTACGGGCGTGTAGGCCGAGCCAACCATATACAACCCGCATAGGCACGCATATCGAGCCAACCTCATGTGATGTATACCCCCTGCAGCATGCAGGTCGAGCCAACTATATAGGAATACATCCTTCTACAAGCGTGTAGGACGAGCCAACCACGTAGAACCCATGTAGGCACGCATGTCGAGCCAACCTCATGTGATGTATGCCCCATGCGGCGTGCAGGTCGAGCCAACCATATAGGCATACATCCTCCTACAAATGTGTAGGACGAGCCCACCGTATATAACCCATGTAGGCATGCATGCCGAGCCAACCTCATGTGATGTATGCCCCCTGCGGCGTGCAGGTTGAGCCGACCATATAGACATACATCCTCCTACAAGCGTGTAGGATGAGCCCACCATATAGAACCCATGTAGGCACGCATGTCGAGCCAACCTCATGTGATGTATGCCCCCTGCGGCGTGCAGGTTGAGCCAACCATATAGGCATACATCCTCCTACAAGCGTGTAGGACGAGCCCACCATATAAAACCCACATAGGCATGCATGTCAAGCCAACCTCATGTGATGTATGCCCCATGCGGCGTGCAGGTCGAGCCAACCATATAGGCATACATCCTCCTACAAGTGTGTAGGACGAGCCATCTACGTAAACAGTATCAAACCAGATCATAGATCCAGTGCAAACATGCAGACTTAACCAACCAGCATAAAATACAACAAATATTAACCCATACAATGTAAATCATTCTTTTAAAAAAAATCCACATAGTATGTATGCATTTATCGGCAGCTATGCATGAATAGAGACATACATAGAAAAATCCACAGACATAAGGCCACAAAGAAATGGATAGATACCACTCACCGTCTATCAGGAGATATATGCAATGATAACCTTTCACTGGCTCGGGACCCTCATCGATTACCGGGAAGTATATGTCAAGCTCCAAACCAAAGTACAATGCTCATATGCTCAATGCAATACCAACAACAGGGGATAACATATAATATATAATGTAAATCCAAAGGTAAGGTGTAATGAGTTCACCTATTGCCATCTACACACGTAAGGAATACGGGGTAATATCCACAAGACCAAGGGCCTCCAAAGAAATGGATACAAATACTTACCTTTTTTCCAAAGTTAACATTGCTACTCAACAACTGCTTTGTCCTTTGGATTTATTGCCAAACGATCCCACTGTGTTCAATAAGCAGAAAAATATATCACATAAGGTTAAAGTCTTCATTCCTTACATCTTAGAACAATCTGGTAAGGAACCTGACACCCGATTTGCATAGGCAATACGCAGTCCAAGCCTATGTACATGGTTTAAAATTACATAGCCAAACTCTTAATAAATTATATTTACGGGTTGTCCATAACTCCCTGAGTTCGAATGTATAATCAATTCCATTATCAGAGTCCAATTAACCCTTTAAACTATCAATTTAACTTGTTAGGACGATGTCTAATATCCCAATTTCTACCGTTAAAATATATTCAAACACACGTAATAAACTAAAATAATGAATTAACATCATTACCTGAATGTTTCGGGGTGAAAATCCTATTTTTTCCTTCTCCTTTTCCTTTTCTTTCTCTATTTTCTGGCATTTTTTCTCGCTGCGTTCATCTTTCTCCTTTCTCGTTCTGTCTCTGTTTCTGTTTCGTTTCCTTTCTGAGCTTCGAAATGAAGCTTTAAGGGATTATAAATCCCTGCCCACCGCCTTAGCTTTTATTTTATTTCCTTTTCTTTTCTTTTCTTTTCTTTTCGTGACAAAAATTAAAATAGAACCCTACGAAATTCGAAATAATTTCAAATTTATCGAGTAACTTATATAAAATTTATATGATGTATTCGCTAAGACGGATCTTGAATCGGATTCCCGAAGCTCAAGACACGAATTAAATAGAAAAGATCAAATTCTATAACTTTTGGCATTTTGGCGGAAACTATCCGAACGACCTCGAAATTCACTTCCGAAAGTTCACACAAGTCACAAATAATCATACGAACCTAAAGACGCCTTCGAATTTTGAATCGGAGCTCATTCGCCAAAATCGAGCTCAAAAACCTCTTTTTAAGATTTATCGACAACGGAAACTGAAATCTTCTTCCGATACCTACCAAATGAATTCCTATTTAGTTCAAATTTTACAGACAGGTCCTAATAGACCTTACGAAGATTTTAAAAATATCGGCACGCTAATCGTAGTCCTAACTTCCGAAACGACTATCTAAGGTCGTTTCATGGAGTATCTGAACAGAACACTAAAGCAACTAAGGCACAATCCAGACTTCAACTATTATCCCAGATGTGGGAAACTGCAGCTTGTTCATATATGCTTTGCAAATGATCTGCTTATGTGTTGCAGAGCTGACAAGATATCCATAAAGTTGATGATAGAAACATTTAATCATTTCTCTACAGTTACTGGTCTCAAAGCAAACATGGAGAAAAGTTGTATGTACATAGCAGAAGTGAATTCACTAGAGAGTAACCAGCTGATAGAGAAGATGTACTTCACCAGAGGTACACTTCCATTCAAATACGTGGGAGTTCCTCTTCCTCTAAGGAACTTACAATTCAACAATGCCCCTGGTGAAGAGAATTACAACAAGGATAAGATGTTGGACTACTAGGTTCTTATCTTACAGTGGTCGAGTACAACTCATCAAGAGTGTACTATTTGAAATGCAAACCTACTAGGCACAGGTATTCCTCATCCCTAAAAAGGTTGTTCAGATGGTTACTAGTCTATGTAGAAATTTCCTCTGGACTGATAAACATGAAGCAACAAAGAAGTCATTAGTAGCTTGGGCTAAGTTGTGTATGCCTAAGGTTGCTGGAGGGCTAAACATCATTGAATTCCATACTTGGAATAAGGCAGCAATTGTAAACTGTTATGGGCAACTGCCACCAAAAAAGATACGCTTTGGATTCAGTGGATTCACTTTTTTTTATATAAAAAACAAAGTTCTTGGGACAATGAAGACTCCTAAGCAAGTAAGCAAGCTGTATAGTTATGAAAATCATAGATGCTAGGAGATGGATTACACAGCTGGATGAGTTGAATAGGTGCTGCGCTGGTAGTAAATTTAACATTAAAAAGGCCTATTTATCTTTTCTCCCTCAATATCAAAAGGTCACATGGAAAAGCTTGAGTTTGAACATTGGCATAATACCAAGGCATTGTTGAACCCTCCCGAAAAAATACACACAAGTATGCATCGGGATTTGATTTCAACAAAATGGGACTCCAAAGGGTTTCTTTGGAGTCGCCACCTAATTTAAGGATTATTAGGAACCTAAGTTAACTAAAGAGTGCAATTTTATCCTTTATTTAAAAGGAAAATAATTCAAAGATTCTTAGGTAAGTGGTTCTATTAAATCCGAAAGAAGGTCCCTTGCGGGAGCACTTTCGAAAATCCGCTAAAAACGGTTAATCCGGCGATTTTCACGAATTTTACTTAAAGATAATTAATTTAGGATAAATTTTAAATAAAATAAATAGATAATGGATAATATAAAGAAGATAAAATTGATTATGACAATACCTGTACAAAACTTAAGATTAATTAAATGAATAATGAGATAATGGTTGATTGATTAATTAGATAAATAAGGGCTAAATAAAATTAAGTAAATAAATAAATTAATAAATAACTAGATAAAGAATAATAATTGATTAATTAATTAATTAGATAAATAAATAAATAGGTAAATGACTTAATTAGATAAACAAATATTTATATGATTTTAATTAAATAAGGGATGAAGAATAATAATTGACTAATTAAATAAATCAATAAATATAATTGATTAAACAAATGAATAATGAATTAAAATTAATTAATTAAATAAATAAATAGAATAAATAAATAGAATAATAAATAAATACCACTTAATTAATTTAATATATAAATAAATAAATAAATAAATAAGTAAATAAATAATTATAATTGATTAGGCAAACAAATGATTAATTAAAATTAAACAAATAAATTAATAATAAATACTACTTAATTAATTTAAATAATGAATAAATAAATTAATAAGTGGATAAATAATTAACTTAAATATAAATAATGAATAAATAGGTATAATTTTAATTTTATTTCTTTTGCACTCGATAATTAACTAAAGATTCCTACTATCTTTAACTAATTGGCGAGTTCCAAAGAGACGAGATAAGCAATTTATAATCAATCCTAAGCAAGCAATAAGATAAAAATTGTAATCAAAGCGGCTAACCTACCAGGCTTCTAATCATACAAAATCCTAATCCAGTTTACGAGGTCCTAAAACATGCTTTTCTTTAGGGGCCCCGTGAGAGAAGGAGTTTAGAAAGCAGAACCCGGGATAGTGAACTCAATTTGAGCCCTATATTTCACAAGGTTTTCATTTTTTCTTTTTTGTTTTACATTTTCGGGGATATCAAGTCCCGAAAATGTGGAGCGGACCAGATAACTTCCCAATGCACGTAGCCGTCCCCATTTTGTGAGTTTTCCAAACTCGATCCCAAGGTTTCCATGCCAAGAAATAACAAAGAAAAGGAATTAGAAAATGCAAATAGTAACAATAATAATAGAGAATAAGTGAACACATACAGGAAGTAGCTAGGTAACAGAGAATGACTTTCAATTAGAAACTACCAGGATACTAAACTTTCAAAAAAGCATGCAGACTTATTAAAGTTCAGATTCCAGAGAATTAAAGAGGATATACAGACCCAAGGCATTAGGTTACCAGAAGCAAGCATTAGGTTACCAGAAGCAAGCAAACTAGAGTCAAACCTTCAGTCCTAAGCTTAACAAGACCAGACTCAGAACAAATTTTATATTGCAAACCAGGGTACATATGCCTTTATTATTTCAACCTCAAACTTCTTTATACGACATAGAGTCAATGTCATAACAGACCATCAGGACAAATTAACATTGACAGGGAGAAACAGGACTCACACTGATGAGTTTTTAAGAAAATTTAACATTACCAAAATTTGAAGCAACTAATTAATGCTAAACACATTCAGGATCAGGCTAGAATTGAAGCTAAGAAGTTTCAAAAAGTCAGCAAGACTCAGGGAAGACAAAGACTAGACAAATAGAGAGGCAGGGGATAAAACAGGTTCGAGGAAGATAACCTGAAAGCAGATTATACCAAGCATTGAAAGCTGCTAGAGAAATCAAAGAGATACCATAGCATGGACTACAAACCCACACCCTTATGCTGGTTCTAATGACTTGGAACTTTCTGCTTGAACTTCCTAGCAACACGCATAATTAACATTACTTCAGCTTGCACATTACACCTACTAGACCAACTTACCTGCTGCTACTTAAACCAAACAAGTGCAGCATCAGAAGAACAACCCTGCAACAAACACTTACATTTTAAATGCCACTGCACACACCTACAGGCCTCCAAGGCAACCTAAATGACTACATATTCCCCGCATACTAACTCTACTCCTGAGACCATCCAAACAAGACCAGGAATAGATTCTAGCTGACTACGACACTCTAGAGACCTCACTATTTACCAAACCAGACAAAGGATACCAAAATCAACCTGCTACCCCTTTAGCCAAAACAGAACCAAAAACAAACCCTTGCACACATACCAGAAATAAGACAAGCTCACCCCTGAACCTCCAGACTACCTGAACTTCTTCAAGACCTGAACAAACATTATCTGAACTACTGCAACATCTACCTCACATACATCTGCAAACAAACAACTTAAACCTACACACTGAAATACCACAACGGACCTTGAAAACAAAGTCCTAAGACTCCTTGCTCCTACTCCATTACAAAATCCAGAACAACCCCCTACACTTATCACCTACACACACACCTCACCTTCTCATTCAACTGCCTACTTGAACTTCTTCTACAATCTGCCTCCTCTTTCAACTCTCAAAGGACCAGCAACAACCCCACACACAACTACACTACCTGACCTCCAACACCAAACAAACAAAACCTCTCCTGAAATCCAACTCCCTCAATGGGCGTCTGCACCCTCAAAGCAGCTTTCAAAACACCTATACACTTACATCAACCAAACAACCTCACTACCTCCAAAACAACCCTCTAGACCACTCCACTTAGCTTATAGACCTCCTCTTTTGGCTAATGAACCAGCAGCAAAAACTCCAAGAAAATAGCAGATCAAAACTTCTAATTTTGATGCTCATGACAAATAAGATAAACCAGGGAAAAGAAAAACAGACCTAAACAAGATGTTTTACAGACAATAACGACCTAAACCTTAAACATAAAGCATTTACACATGAATCACAATTTGACTTCAAGAACAGAATTCATTGTTAATAGCTAGATATTCTTTAACTATTAAGCAAACTTACACATAACTCATACATTTTGTCTCAAGCACAAAGCTTAAATGCAATAAACTAATAAGCAAGTATAGAGATTTAAGTGTTACCTCTTTGGATTCAAAACTCAAAACAAGTAAACAACGTAATATAAATCTTAAAGTTTACATATCAACATTCAGACCAAAATAGAACTAAGAAAACTGGATAAAAGGAGGTAAACATTACCTGTTGCTGCGCAGTAAACTAAGGCAAAGAACTGAAGAAAAGCGACTCGAACACACACGACGACGACGACTAGTGATGCGACTAATCAAACTTTGAAACTTGCCTTAATTTCCCAAATGAAAAAAATGAACTATATCTATTTTCTTAAAAAAAAAAAAAACAGAGAGTATATTTTGGCAAACAAATGCTGCCGTTTTTTGTTATATGAAAATTTTCAGCCCGTCTAAAATGAGAAAGACTTACTTGATATAGCAGTAGGCTAGGGTTTTCAGGCCTGCTTCTCCCTTTTGAAATTAAACCCAAAAATAACATTTTCTTTTGAGATAAAGGAGAAAAATGTCATACCACAGCCCTTTTGGGTACATTTTTTACCGTTATCTTAAACAAAATGCCATTTTGACGCGACAAACAGCTGGATCCGTGCGTTTTATGGAGAAAGTACATTGCTGGAGTGTTTCTATTCGCTTAACAAGGGAGGGCAAAGTACTGGAAATAAGAAATAAGAAAGGGAGCTGGGCTACGTGGTCGCGATTAGGGAGATTTAGGTTTGGGATTAGCGGGTCATTAGGGCTCAAAAATGGGAATTGGGAAGAGGAATGAGAATTCTGATTAGGGAGATGGGTTAAGGGATTTGGGCCGGGTCAGGGACTGAAATGGGCATGGGGCGTGTGTGTATAAGTTATATATATGTGCTTGCACAAATAGGCTGATTTCAGGATTTAGAGCAAAATTAGCACTAATTTTAGATTTTAATAGATAAGTAGAGGAATTGCGAGGGTCAACTGAGATTGAGGTTGCGCATTACGATTTTAGCCACTTTATTTGAAATTAAGCAATTGCCTTTAATTTCAAAAAAAAAAATTAATTTTAGAATAATTAAACCTTTAATTTGAAAACTTCCGGGACAAAATTGGGTGTCAACAAGCATCAATTCATTCTTTGGCTGGCAATACAGGGAAGACTAGCTACAGTTGAAAGTGTACATAAATGTGGTGTACAAGTGCTAGAGGGGTGTGTGCTATGTGGATCGGGTGACATTGAAACAACAGCTCATTTATTTTTTAACTGCTTCTACTCCAACTACATATGAGGAACACTGTAGAATTGGATAAGTAACAGGAAAGTGATAGGGAACTAGCAAGAGGAGCTTACCTGGATGTCTCAAAAAGGTGATGGTAAGAGCATGAGAGCAGGGATTTTGTGCTTCTTATTTGCAGCGACTGTCTATCACATTTGGAAGGAAAGAAATAGAAGCAGATTTCAAAGTGAGCAAACTCCTAATACGTAGATAGTGAAATATATTGTGCTCCAGCTACACATACGAGGTCTAAAGATGAAGCAGTGGAAGCCCAGGCTAGAACAACTAAACAACTACCCTTCTTAGCTAGGACTGTCTGTAATAAGTCTTTATTAAAAGTTAGAAAGTCTAGTAATTGATAGTTCAGTTAGTTATGTATTTTAGGAAAGAGTATAAGAGGTTCTATTTTAAGACTAGACCTAGAGTCAAAATGTTCTAGTGGTTGTACAAAGACACTTGGTTGAAATACAAAATCGTGTCATTTAAACACTAATCTAACAAGTCCAAACCATTTCTTGTGCGTGAATCTCACTTTTTTTTTTGGAAGTATAATTTTAACCAATAAGAAGGTTACATATCAGCATTAAAAAAAGACACATCAAACATAAAGGGAAAAGAGAAATCTAAATATATAACATTAAGAAAGAGGAAAAGGACTGTTGGCCGGAGACTATGTAACTCATCTTTGAAAAATTCAAAAAAATTGTGTATACTACATAAAATAATACTTAATAGAACTTTTTATTGAAGATGAAAAGTTTTGATCTTTACGGTGAATTGGATATCCCGAAAATGTGGGAGTTTTCCTTTTGGAATCCCTAATTTTCCCAGCCAAATTGCAAGTATGTTTTTATATTATTCACATCAATGAGAAATGCAGTGTTGGTTATTTTTGTATACTCTATGTTAGGAAGAATCAAATTAATCGTCATTGTAGATCAACAACATGCGATAAACATAAAGTAGTAAAATAAAACGGAAGCAAAATCATTACATTTTGCTGTGATAAATTGGAGAAATTGTGAATCAAAGAATCATTGGAAGCTTTGCGGTGGTTTATCGGTGCCAATGGAGTTATTCTGGCAAAAAGGAAAAGCAAAAACAAAAGAAGTACTAGCTTTCCAAGATAGAGAGGAGTGGGTCCCCTTTTTGGACTTTTTTAAATTCCCTCCGACGTGCCCTAGAAAAGTGAAATACAAATTTTCCTCCACGTCAGCAACATGTGTTTAAATGGTATAGTTTGAATATAGTTTAAGTGCTCAAATGGAACATGGATGAGATAAGGTGCCAAGATGAAATTTTATGCCAAGTTTAAGGGCTTGTCTATGTATTTGGCCTTCATTGTATGAAACATAGGGTGGTCATTGTAAGACCAAATACATCGCCAGCCCCTTGAACTTGGCACTATATTCCACTTAGACACTCCAACTAAGGTCCTTTCCAGTTGAGCACTGAACCTTTTTTTATAAGTATCCATCTAGACATTTTCCACCCACTCTGTTGAAAAAACTCATGCATGTGTTTGCACACAAGTCTTACGTGGATAAGTGACCTATTTGTATTCTGCCATGTGTAATAATCGGACACATCATATAACACGCAATACATCCGGATGATGAATTAATGATCTGATCCACTTCAAAAATTGACCCTATCTCCTAATAAAAGTAACCCACAATCTATTTTCCCAAAACTCTCATAATTCAACCCGTCTGTTGCACTTTGACAATCAAAAGCTTACAATTCTTCTTCCTCTCAAATCGACTCTATTAAGAAATTCTAACGAAGTCTCTATATCATCAATCAGACCTACTTCTTAAAGGCTTATAAATGGGTCACTTATCCACGTAAGACTCGTGTGTAAACACGTGCATGGATTTTTCAACATGGTGGGTGGAAAGTCTAGATGGACACTCTTGAAAAAGGTTCAAGTACTCAACTGGAAAGAGCCTTAATTAAAGTGTCTAAATGAGATATAGTGTCAAGTTGAAGGGGCTGTCAATGTATTTGACCTCAATGTAATGACACACCAATAACAATAGAGAAAGGAAAAAAAAGGCAATTAGAGAAACTTCCAAAAAGAGAATAGAAAAATATATTTTAAATCATCTGAAAAGAAAATATGAATAATGACCAAAGAGCAACATGAGATGTATACGGACCTTATCTAACAATTTACAATAGATCGTGAGCATAATGTTAAAGAGCGTACAAATAAATGGGCATATACCTTCACTCCTTAAAATTCTCTCAGGAGACAGAAGCCCGCGGGAACCCCCTTATAAACCCTACAAATACTATAAATATGTATGTGACAACGACCCACTCTATATTTGAGTTAAGTTTAAAACAAAAATTCAAATAAAGCAAACACATAAAAAGAAAAAGGTAAACACTATAGTTATAATTATCCATTTGACCCAATCCGTATATCTACTTTATTTGGACCCATCACACTCACATTACATTACATTTCTCGAAATACACAAAACAAAACAATCCTCCTTTTAATTAATACTAGTACTAGTAGTAGTACAAGTTTTGTAGGGTTTCAAATGTTATCTTTCTCAAACTACTTTATTTCCGCCGATTCCTTTTAAATCCCCGATTTTTCGCCTATCTTCCGCGATTTTGTTCTACTTAGGGTTTAGTTTCAGTAAGATCTGAGTTTTAAATTTTGAATTTTTTGACCGTTGAGAAATGGCTGACGTGGAAGCAGAGAAGAAGGAGGAGGTAGTAGTGGTAACGGGAGGGGAGTTGTTGTTTTGTGGATGTACTAGTTGGGATGCTGTTGGTCGCCGGAAAGTTTTGCCGGAAGGCAATTTAATTTCTCCCACTAAACTCCGGCCTCTTGTCGGTATCGACATTTGTTTTGTTGCCGCTGGATGTGGTATATATTCTGTTTTGTCCAGTTTTAATTAAAATGTTACATTTTTAGTGTTTTAGTTTGTTTAGAGTTGAAATGAGTTATAAATGTACTAATGTAGTGGAATGTATGTTGAAGATTTATACAGTCGACCTCAATTAGTTTGAATCAACGAAAGTTATTGTTTTTGTTGTGCAATCATGTTAGCCTTTTATTATTTTGGTTTATACTAATGAGTTAATATGTACTAATGTACTGTATGTTGAGGATTTATGTAGTCAACCCTGGATTCGCTTGAGTTAACGTGAAGTTATTACTTTTGTCGTGATTGAAGTGAGTTACTTGGTACATGTGCTAGTGGAATGTAGCTTGTACATGGTGGAATTGGTCAAGGGTGCCCAAAGCTGGCCCTGACCACCACCTTTATGAAAATTTTTAGCTTTTCAGTATTTAGTTTGTTTAGAATTGAACTGAGTTAAAAATGTACTAATGTAGTGAAATGTATGTTGAGGATTTGTATAGTCGACCACGATTAGTTTGAATTAACATGAAGTTTGCTTTACTGTCCAATTATGTGATTGAAATGAGTTAACCTGTACTTGTGCTAGTGAAATTAGTACTATTTAGTTTGTGTAGGGTTGAGAATTAATATAGTCAGCCCTGATTTAAGAAAGTTTACTAATGTAGTGGAATGTATGTTGAGAATATATATATAGTTGAGCTCAATTAGTTTGTTTAGAGATGAGAAAGGTTAAGATATAGCAATGTAGTGGATACGTGTTTCAGATTTATATAGTTGACCTCAATGAGTTTGGCTTAACTAAAAAAGAATTTAGTTTTTGAGTATTTAGCTTGTTTAGATATGAAATGGATTAAATTGTACTAATGTAGTGGAATGTATATTGAGAATATATATAGTCGACTCTGATTAGTTTGGATTGAGGCAAAGTCATTGTTTTTGTTGTGCAATTATGTAATTGGAGTGAGATACCCGGTGCTTGTGCTGGTGGTGGGAGGTAATGTTACCCTGTGGAAAGCTGGCCTGGCATTGCGATTATTATGAAAAAATTGTGTGATTGAAGTGTTTGGTGAAGTGCCTATATTGTCTTTCATTATTGTATGCTTGTAATATAGCTTGTTATGATCCTATAGGCTGTAGGGTAGGGTGTATTTGGTTTCAAAGATTAACCGAGACATGTTTGAATGGATATTATCCCACCTTTTGTACTCAATTAGTTCAGTAGTCACTGTGGAGTAAGGTTTTTTTATTTAAAGAAGTCCATTTTTTAAAATTTTTTTCCTACTTTTGTTGTTGGTGGGATGCAGCTTCTTGTCATTGTGTAGCTCTAGATACTGAAGGCCGTTGCTATACATGGGGAAGGAATGAGGCAAGTATGCGGATTGTGTTTATGTTTTTTAGTGTCTGTTTATGCTGCTATGGCTACTGTAATGTGAAGTGTTGTGGTTTTGCAGAAAGGGCAGCTTGGTCATGGAGATAAAATTACACGCGATAGACCAACTGTTGTTTCAGAACTCTCCAGGTAACTTGTTCTTGGCTTGTATGTTACTTCGTTGGCGGACATAATTGAAAAAATTGTACTATAAACAATGTACACTAATTATAAACCTGTACCACAAAGAGTATTGGGTTCTTTGTTATACCTTTTAGCTTGTTATTTTCTCCTTGCATCGAAAATATTGAGACGAGGCCGTACCTTTCTATTCTATTTACTTAAAGAATCAACGCTTCTGTTTTCTTTTGGTGATTGGTTGAGGTCGAGTATACATTTTTGCAAAAGATTAGCTGCCTTTATAGCCATGAGGAAACTAAGCTAGCGTTTGGACATAGATTTGGTTGAAACTTGAAAATTTGAGTTGGAAAAAGTTTTGAAGTTTTGTGAGTGGGAAATTGTTTTTTCCCCAAATCTCCCAAATACTACTCTTAACCAGAATTTGAGAATTTGAAGTTTTGGTTTTCAAATTTTGCAAAAATCCGAACAAACAAAAATTTGAAGTAATATTTCA
Organism: Petunia x hybrida; assembly: GCA_037355625.1. Classification (NCBI taxonomy): domain Eukaryota; kingdom Viridiplantae; phylum Streptophyta; class Magnoliopsida; order Solanales; family Solanaceae; genus Petunia; species Petunia x hybrida. The sequence goes on from JBBBVM010000045.1 coordinate 2,219,765, forward strand.
AATATTACTCCCAATTTCTATGAACAAACGGGGTATAAGTATGATATTTATTAGATGCCATATTGCTGTAGCCAAATTTGTTTGTCTTTTTTTTTTTTTTTTTTTTTTTGGGGCTCAAAATCTAGTGATTTGTATTATGTGTCTAGAAGCAAGAAATGCTTTCGATACCCTTATTATACTCCCTGTATGGTTAGTCCATGTCTCCTGAAACCGTTGTTTCTATCAAGTATCTACATCTAGCGTTACTTAAACTTTTTATTCCAGGCATAAGATCATTAGAGCGGCAGCTGGAAGGAGCCACACAGTGGTAGTGACTGAAGATGGACAGTCTTTTGCTTTCGGTTGGAATAAACATGGGCAGCTTGGTACGGGCTCTGCGAAAAATGGTGAGCACCTTTGTCACCACCAGTTGCTCTATACCTCTCTGAGTGTCTCACTTCCACCGAAGAAAAATACCTTCTGTAAAGAGCATGTGACGCTGTGAATTAGCACTGGAGTGTTGAGACATAAGTGCTCATATCCCAAAGGTGCTCGGGATTTAATTCCAGTATGAAATTGTCATCTAATGGTACTTTGTAGCTAGCTGAGATGGATTTTTCTTTATATATGGTTCCGGTGTGGTTTGGTTGATCTTCATTCTGTTATCCTTCAATATTCATTTTGCTCGTTTTGTAGTTTTGACTTGCAGAGTGAATGATTGATTTCTGTATTTCTTTGAGATGATTGTTGAGGCTATCATGAGGACTTCTAGTCGAGCCTGTTGCAAGTGGCTTCTCTCTGTTCTTTTTTCCTTATTAAAGTTCTACCTCTCTGCCTCTTTTTTTGCTATCATGCTGAAAGCATTTAAGAGCTGCAAATCTTATGCATGGTACTTATTTATCTTTGCAGCTAGATAATGTTGTCAAGAATCGTCGTAAAACACTTTGGTTAATTTTTAGTATTAAGAGGAAAAGCAAAGGTAGGAGCTTGAAACATAAATGTACTTGACCAGAGCCGGTGTAAAGTGTTTGCTTTTCAGCTTAAAGGTTAAACTAAATAAATTCATATAACCTTGTGTAGAGAACCAAGAATTTTATGATTATACAAGCTAGAGTATGACCTTACCGGACAAAATATGTAGCTAGTGTAGAACGATTGAACAGACCTAAAACTAGCCTTAAGCTACATATTATCTTTACTTCCTAGCAGTATGAGTCTGCTGATTTCTTATGTCTTGGGTCATTTTCTTAGCCTTCCTTAAAAAAATTAAGACCATTACCGTTTGTGTTGCAGAAATTGAATCATCTCCCGTCAGGTGTGCTGTCTCTGAAGTCAAAACTGTTGCTTGTGGGGCTGACTTTACTGTGTGGCTAACCTCAGTTGAAGGAGCTTCTATATTGTATGGTTTGGGAATTTCTTACTTTCTACCATGTTGAATATCCTGTGTGCGAATAGAAGATTTTGGTTCTGGAATATTCAGCTCAAACTAAGTTGCACTCTGATTTGCATGTTATTTTGTGGCTTCTAGAACTGCTGGTCTGCCTCAGTATGGTCAGCTTGGTCATGGTACTGACAACGAGGTACTTTCAGGGAAATTTTCTCATGTTGTTGTTACTTTATCTTTGGTGACATGGCCAAGCACTGCCAACTTTCTCATCTTACATATTGAAAGTTCATCACTTTACCATGCTGCATAGCAATACCTCAAATTGCAATATTTTCTGCAGCGGCAATAGTATGTTATCACAAGATCCTTCTGGTCAAATTTACTAATTGACAATGATGCCGCTTTAGTGATTTTTGTTCATAAAGTGAAATCATAACTGGCATGCAATCCGATGAGACGATGAGCATATTTGTTATCTTCCTCATCCTATCCTGTATTTCTGTTGAAGGCCTTTTGCCCACCGCAACTGGATATACTAGTTCATTGTAGTAAGAGGCTAATTGAAACGTTTGACCACTTGAGGTCGATATTCTAACTACTTTGATTTTCCCCCTTAGCCTTGTACTCCTCCTGCTTTGTGCCCATCAAGGTAAGGAGATTGGTAGAGTGAATAGGTAAATTGTTTAGGGATATTAAAGTTTCATTCGTGCGACATGTACAGCATTATAGGAGGATAATTCTTTGAAATTTTTCTTTTTTTGTTTGTCTATTTTGTGCGATCTGTATTGACAGGATGATGAAAATAACCAGTCATAAGCACTTAAACGACTCATGTCTCCTACACTTACTTTTCCTCCATCCAAATCTCGCATGGATTTTACTTACATTTCTCGTCAATCTGTACCATGTAGATGATAAGTTATGTAGAAAGCATCCTCTCGCCAAATAATCACAGTGGTTTTCTCCTTCACATTGGAGTGCTTTTATACTAAACATTGGGCTTTATCTTGATGATCTCAGGTCTAATAATTCTCCAAAATTGAGTGTGGAATGTTAAACATGTCGGCACACCATTTTTGTAAAAGGGAAAACCATAGATTTTTTTCCCTCTTTCATGGCAAGAACTGGGTTCAGTCACTAAATGAATTGACCCATGGTTAGTTGCGTACTGCACACATAATTTGAGACTGTGGAAACTTGTAATGAAGAAAATACATTGTTGCATCCTTATATATGAAATTTTGAGAGTTGTTGCTTTCTTTGAATTATTTCCTCTAACATGCAGTATAATACCAAAGATAGCTCAGTCAGGCTAGCTTATGAAGCTCAACCACGACCTAGAGCTATAGCCGCTTTTGCGGGAGAGGAGATAGTCAAAGTAGCTTGTGGAACAAATCACACAGGTTCATCTCAACTTAATTTAATGAATTTATAGATTGTCCTCTTTCAGAATTGTTAAGTTCCTTTACCTTTTTTCACTGGATTTCAGTTGCGGTGGATAAGAATGGATATGTTTACACGTAAGTTCCGCATTAGCTTGTTTGCTTTGACTTGCCGATCTGAACATAAACTGATAATGTTCTCCTCTCTGTTTTGGCATACAACTCTAGGTGGGGATTTGGTGGTTATGGGAGGTTCGTACATTCTATTTTTGGGTCAATCTTATGGGAGGTCTATGGCACCACCTTACCTTCTCTGTTTTGGGTCTTTATAAATATTAACGTAAAATGTGGTTGCCTTTTGCTGATTGCAGGCTGGGTCATAGAGAACAGAAGGACGAGTTCTCTCCTCGACGGGTTGACATTTTTACAAGGCAGAATGTCTTGCCTCCGAATGCAGTGATTTCAGCAGGTTCTTGCAACTCATCATGTACTGCTGGTATGATCATCATGCTCTCTTTACTGTCTATTTTTTGTTTTGACATCATTTTTGAAATTTTATCTGGTACACTTAAGAGTTGCTGTCTGTATGTTGACATAAGATGACATCATCTCTGGTAACTCTTCTATTTTTCCTGAACCAAGAAATCCCCATGCACCGCTGGCACACGGTTTGCAAATTGGTGGAGAATGGGCTTGAATATCTACCCTTTCCTCTTATTTTGAAATGGAGTTGGTGATAAAGTCTTGTTTAGAATTTGTTCTACAAGTAATATCACTCAACTCATGATATGTATCAGCCCACGTTCTACTAATTGCTATGGTGAGTTCATGAAAATTAACAAGGATGTATGACTTAAAACTTGTTATAATGTTTTGTTGTGCAGCTGGAGGACAGCTATACATGTGGGGTAAAATAAAGAACACCGGGGATGATTGGATGTATCCTAAACCTCTAATGGATTTGAGGTTTTATTCTTTAACCCTTTGTGTTACGAAATTTTTTCCCGCTCATATAGTATTAGTAAAGACAGTTGCATGTGTGATGAATTCCGTAAACTTGGTGAATCTATTGTTTGGCCATAGGCCTGGGCATCGAGCGAGCCGAGCCCGAGCCGAGCCCAACCGAGCTTACTATACCGAGTCGAGCCGAGCCTGAGCCGAGCCGAACCGAGCTTTAAACTATACCGAGCCGAGCCGAGCTCGAGCCGAGCTCAACCGAGCTTTGCTAGAGTTTGACCGAGCCCGAGCTGACTCTTTTTCTTTTGTGTCCTCATACTTAATAATATAAAAAATAATATTTTTTTTCATCATAATTATTAAAAAAAACAGTTTTAGAGATGATGTTAAAAATATGATAAGTAGTTAAAAACAGTTTTATTCTAAAGTCTTTGCTTAAAACTTTGATACATCATAAGAAATAAAATAATAACAATTTTATACTCTAACCTTCTAAGCTAGACAAAGATTCTTCATCACTGGAAACAAAATCAACATCGAACACCAGGTTTTGACTTCTTGTTTCAGCATCTAGCCAATCTTTTAAAACTACACACATTTCTATTGAAGTTGCTGTCATTGAGTGTCTTGTGTCTCCTAATACTCTTCGACCTGCAGAAAAAGCAGATTCCGATGCTACAGTAGACACCGGAGGAGTTAACAAATCTCGGGCCATGGTAGACAAAATTGGATATGATTTTTGCCAATTTTTCCACCAGTCCAAAATATCAAAATTGTCTGCATCATACACTTGTTCACTGTTTAAAAATAAATTTAATTCTGTATTTATAGCCAAATCACTTGAAGCAGCAGCTCTCTTTTTATTACTAATAATTTGTGCTAGAGGATCATTATTTGCACTGGAAACAATAGAAGATACACTTGAAGTAGAGGATAATCTATCATTATACTTTTGCACATATACTTTAAAGTACTCATTTAATTTTTGTAAAACATTTTCTTTTTGACGTGCTATTTCACCAGGTGGCATAAAATATTGAAAACTATCAAAAAATGTATCAACAAAAATATAATACACATAAAAGCTCATAAGTTGTATTCCATCTAGTAGGACAATCTAATGGAAATCTTCTATAACGAATTCTTGCTGTCGAGCATAAATTTTTAAATTCTCTTCTTTTATTTCTATTACCATTAACTAACAATGCAATATTTCTAACTTTTGTAAGACTTACATCACAAGATTTTAAACCATCTTGCACACAAAGATTTAGAATATGACATGCACATCTAACATGAAAAATATCACCATTTAACGGAGGATTCAACTGATCTTTTAGTCTGTCAACTGCTGCACTATTATTTGTTGCATTGTCAAAAGAAACAGAAAGAATTTTATTGACAATACACATTTTTTTCTATGATTATTTTAGATCCTATTAATATATATTTTATTTTTGGTGAGAAATTCAATATTATGGTTATAATTTTACCATGTTAATAATTAAAGAGAAAATTACATAATAAATCAAGTTAACCGAGCCGAGCCGAGCCAGCTCTGTCGAGCCGAGCTTTGACCGAGCCGAGCTTGACCGAGCTTTGACCGAGCCGAGCCGAACCGAGCCAAACTTTGAATAAAATCGAGCCGAGCCCGAGCCGAGCCTCTTTTCAAAATGAGCTGAGCCGAGCCGAGCTAAAGGCAATCGAGCCGAGCCGAGTTCCGAGCTGGCTCAGCTCTATGCCCAGGCCTATTTGGCCATGTCTTCTGGTTACAGCCAGTGGCGTAGCCACCCATTGCCAAGGGTGGTCACTTGAACACCCTTGGCTGGAAAAATATACTGGGTATGTAGGTGAATATTACTTTTCACATATATATATTGAGTCTCGAACACCCTTGTCATACTTAAGATGGTATATATATTGATCTTGAACACCTTTACACAAATTCCTGGCTACGCCACTGGACTTGCAGCCATCTCCAATAACATCAATGGAAATGGAGTTTGAATCTTTTTTCCCTTTCATCGTGTGGTTAGGAGAAATAGGTTTGTTCCACTTCAAAGTCGTAGCAGGGAGTCTCTATAGTCCTCACTCGTTGTTGCTTCTTTGATATCTTGTGTTCATGTGACAACATTCATTCTTCATGTAGGCATGATCGTTGGCTTGGACTATATTTAAAAATGATCTTCTCTATTCAAAAGCACGATATTTTTCTTTGTCATCAGGTTACTGGATTGATAGTTGTATTCTTTTTATTTAGATAAACTGATAGTTGTATTATACTCTGTACTTAGTGGATGGAACCTAAGATGTATGGATTCTGGCAATATGCACCACTTTGTCGGTGCTGATTCCTCGTGCATAAGTTGGGGCCATGCACAATCTGGGGAGCTGGGTTATGGACCACATGGACAAAAGTAGGTTTGATTATTTGTAATTATGTCTTTGGTTTGTTCTTTCTTTTTGGGTAGCTTTGTGCACTTACTCTTCATTTGTTTTTCTATTTCTCTAGATCTTCTGCTGTTCCCAAGAAAGTAGACATTCTAGATGGCATGCATGTTATCAGGTTAGTGTAGCTCTGGGAAAAAATTGTTCTTGGAAGATGGAACTTCACGTCAGAGGTTGAATCCTAGTGTCTTCCTTATTGTACAGTGTTGCTTGTGGATTTGCCCACTCAATGGTTGTGATTGATAGGACAAATATTGAGGATCGCCTTGATCAGGTAATGCAGTTCATATATTAAGTTGTTGGTTTTAGTGTGCTGTTGGGATTGAGATGCAGTAGTTGTGTAAGTTACCTAATTTCACCTGTCTTTTCCCCACAGCTTGATGTGTATGACGGCAAGGCTTCTGAGGAAGGTACAGCTCTTAGTTTCATCTATCTCTGTGGTTCAGAAACTTTCTTATAGCTATTTGTAGGGTTTGTTTGGTTTTACATTATTGGGAAAACATAGGTTGGTTCTCTGAATTTGCTTCAAGGGCTGTTGACTTAAATAGCCATGAACTGGCTAATTTCTTAGGAGACGAAAGATCAGGGACATGCAGGATCAGGTTTCATAGTAGTACATGCTATTTGCAAATGATATTTCTTAAAGTGACTAACTACCTAGAGTTAATCACAAAGCACTCCCTCAGCAGATTTAGAATGTCATAACCTTTTGTTCGGGGTTTTTCCTTTTCTTTTTTTTTCTTTTGTAGTAAAGTTAGACTAGATGGGGATGCCATCTGCAAGCCTAGATTTCTCACTTGTTGAACTGAGGAAATAGTTAGCATTTATTTTTACAATTGGTCGTCTTTTTTACTAAAGTTGCAAATTCGTTTTGCTGCAGTGGAGGCAGAAGCTGTGAGTGAATCTCCAGCTTCTGAAAAGGCTTCCAAAAAAGGGTCTGCCAAGGCACCTGCAAATTCAAATAAGAGGAAGAAGTCAAAAGATACATCTGAATCTGAAGATGAGGAAGAAAATAGTGATGATGAGAGCGATGACTATGAAGAACAATCTAACGGGCGAGCCAAGTCTTCAAGAGGTCGGGGAAAGGGTGCTGGCAAAAAGGGCAGCGGCCGTGGAAGGGGACGACCTCCATCGGCGAAAAGCTCTAAGGCCGAAGGGAAAGTATCAACTGGTAAAAGAGGAAGGCCTAGGAAATCATAAGAGTACAAGTTTCCTGGAAAGCTTCTTAATATGATGAAATGTATCTTATTCTCTATTGCTACCTAGTTGCAATTTAACAAGTGAATCATTTTCTTCATTTTTTTTCCATTCTTACATTCTGAAATTTAGCAAGTGTAAAGCATTTGCGTAAATTTGTAACCTGTATTTGACAGTGTTGACCGCTAAGACGACAGGTATGCGACAAACATTGTACCTGGTCAAGCTCGATTTTGGGAAGAAGAGGGAAAAAGGAAGAAAACAAAACCTATTCACTGTGCATGAGATTTCCTGAATTTTTGAACTTGCATTAAGAGCTATAACATGTCTCTTTGATGGGCTACTTTTGTAATGTATGTAGAACAAAGCTAAACGGTTCCTACAGGCTACAGGGCATATTGGGACCTTGAGAAATTTGTGTTGCCACTGTGAAACAAAGTTGTGCTTAAATTTTACCCTATATTAGTAGTATGGTAGTCTAAATGATTTATTATTGAGAGTGTAGATAATATGACTCTTTGTCACACTACTGCACCAACTTACAGTTTTCATTTATTCCATTTTACGTTAGGAGAAAATTTGAGGCGTTGTCTTCTCGGTATAACAGATAACGTTTGTTTTTGAAAGACACTTTTTTTTTTTTTGAGTTTGGTATTTTATATTTTTGAGTAACGCCAACATACTACCTATGAGATGCCTATGACATGCCCAAATAATGAGTTTGGGTCGGAATCATGGTTGAATATGGTACTTATTAAGCTTGGTTAAGAAATAAAATTGTGTTCTTGGTACTAGCAGTTGAACTTAAATTTATCAAGACCAAGAAGATACCTTCTCCCACTAACACTTAGAACATTATTTGTCAATCCCTAAATGTCAGCATTTTCACCAAAGTACTACATGATATTTTAATATCCTACTTGAAGCTTTAAAAGAGAAGAGAATGTTTTCCAATGTACGTCTTTTATAGATTCTTAAATTTTTATTGTTTTTCTTTTATATGAAAAATACTATCGTGTAGTAATTTGGTTTAACTAATATGTAAATGTCATTTACAAAAGTCTAACCAATAATCCAACAACAAGAAGGTATTGATGAATCAGGACTAGATAGGCCAGCAAGCTTCGGAAAACGGAAGATTGAAACCAAAAAGGTATTGAAGAATTAATGAACACTAGAAAATGTATGTTAGCAGTCAATAACATCTTTAAATACATTACAAAGATCCCTTAGCTGTGAGAATTCTTTTTCTTAGCTGCAGATGTCTCAGCTACTAAATGAGAAATGCAATTGTTGCATCACAATGTACCTGCATTAAACAAATCAAAAGCAGTAAGAAATTAGAATGACAGCATTTGGAGTCTTGCACAAAATGTGGTGAGGTAAGAGTGAAACCTTCAGAGTCTTGGCACCACCACGTATTTTTCCCCATGATACAGCTTCATCAGGATGCACCAGAATCACTACCATCAAACTCTTGTGCAGTGTTAATGTATACGGCAAAATCTGCACCATTACGCATTGCAAACATGGTGCTTTGGCAGCCCTCCACCCAGGATAATCATTCCCGTCTTCCTCGAACCAGCACGAACAGCTTCACTATTCAATATCAGGTAATAGAACTCAATTCCTTTGTCAAATAAGTTAGGGATGAAAGAAAATAATCAGCTGATAAGATACTGATACCTCCCACAATGTCAATGACTAGACCAGGATTAAGATCTGGATCTCCCTTTTTGAAAGAATGGAAGTATAGCATGTCACCTAGTGATCCATCAGTTAAGCCAGGAGAGAATGATAAAAATCAGAGTTTCGTTACATAAATTAATTCTTTATTTTCTGGACCAAAAAGCCACCAACCCATCCCGTCTCAATATGACCTTTCCAAAAAATTGCCCAAGTAAAAATTAGTGCAATAACTTCTAATCATCCAAAAACTATCACATGTTAATGGGCTGAAATCCTATAGTACATTAGAATGGGTAATAGCGGCTTAATTTATTCTTATTGTCTATTATTCTGGTCTTAAACCCAAACATGCAACTAAAGCAAATTCTTGATTTGAGCGTAAAAGAAGTTTTAGGGGAATCAGTAACTTCATAGAAACGAGATTATTGGAAATTCAGTAATAAAACTCAGCAAGGCAGTTTTTTGATTGTGATAAATTACACGTCAATATCTACAGAAGCAAAGGGTATTTCTAGATTGCCCATCAAATCTACACGCCCTTGTTTCGAAAGAGATCTATTCTTTTCCCTATTGCAATTTCTCGATCAAACATACTAGAATGTACAAAGTTTTATGGATAAAAATAAATCCGAGTATTTCTACCTGAAAGAAAAGACTACGAAAGGTACACGTGATTGACAAAGGTACTATTCTTAGCGGGGAAAACTAGAGAATGCGAAGATAATTTTCCTGACTTCTCTCACGTAATATCTCTTACTCTTTCTAATCCTTTCTACTTTAGAAAAGTAGTTTCCTTTAATTTTTTATATTGTTAAACAAGTGGGACTAGATCATGAGGCGTTCTAACCAAAGTTGCTCGGACACGGTATTTTTGGTGCTGCATCGATGTCGACAAGACACTAGAATGGGTGTGGATGTGGAATCCGTACCAGATATAGTCAAACGTTTTTGGGTACTTTGACCACTGTGACGAAAAATCTAGACAAGATACAATTTGATTCCTGAAATTGGGACCAGAATTAGTGTAATTTTGAAGAAATTACCTCTCTAATAATGTCTTCCTACAGTACCTCAACAGGAAATCAAAAGGGGAAATATTTCTTAAGGCCAACAAAAAGTGTAGGATTAGATTATAGTAACTCTATTTTTAGAATTTTTAAATCATTCTCTTAGCCGAATCCCTGCACCCGTATCTGTAATATGATCAGTATCCCCGAATCTTAGAATTTAGATCTCAAAGGATCCTATCTCTAGATCCGAACCTGTGCCAGATACCCGCACCAATGTTCGAGCAACTTAGTTGCTCATTCCTCCAAAATGCCGCAGCACCCGTATCGGATCCTCCAAAAATACACTATTTTTGGAGGATCCGACACGCACCCAAGTGCTTTTTTGGAGGATCCAAGTAACATAGGTTCTAACAGCAGTAATATAATTTCATGAACTTATGCATTGAAGGAAGCAATTTAAAAATTATACCTTGTAAGCCCAATACAAATATGACGTCACATCGTTAATCTCTTTTCCAGGCGTGCAATGACTTTAGACGGTGTCCATACAACCTTCTGTGGTACAAAAGAAGCTAAAATGTCAGATATCAAATCTTTACAAACTAAGACTGAGATGCCTGATAAAACGACAATAGCAATATGTAAAGGATGAAGACAGCATGTTAGATGTTATCAACTCACTACAGGAATAGTAGATTCCCTTTTGTTTCATTTAGGATCCCTTCTTTTTTGTATAGGGGATCTTTGTGCTTGGTTGTTGATGTTTATATAATCATTTCTTACCTTTTTTTTTTTTTTTTAAAAGAAAGCAACAACAACAACAACAAGCATCATCCTGAAATGACATGTATATCGTACTCAAAAGAAATTTACAAACGCGATAACCCAAGCTAAAAATCCATCTGTATTTGAATATAAGATGAAAATACAGTTTAAATGCTAAAGCTTCAGTTAATATTATAAAGTCATGGATAGTTCTAACACCGAATAGACAAGAGACTTTACCTCTTTAATATGCTCCTCATACATTTGATCAAAAATTGGAATAATCCAATTCTCGAATTTGCAGTAGTTGTCATTTGGAACCAATAAGTTACCAATACCGTTTAATCCTTACGAGCGTAGAACAAGTCTAACTAAAGAAAAGTCCCCCTTATAGGTTGGTGCAAGGCATTTTATGAGATCCTCCTCAATACCACCAGCAGTAGTAACCATAACATTCACCTGCAGCCAGGAGGACAATTTGCAAGGTTCATGACGCAATAAATAAAAGATAATTCTTCCATATAGTAACAACTTCAATCGAGCAATGCTCATGTGAAAGAGTATGGAGGCTGATTGAGAGGATGTGAGGGATACTAAGTATATACTCTATCACGAAAGGGGGTGTCCTCGTTGATTGGACAGAGCTTTCTTCTCCACTTTATAATGCAGAAGAGCCATAATCAGTGTCAATAGTGCCACAATGGTGGAATTTCTTTGTTTTTATCTTTGCAAAAAAAAAACTGCAGCAACTTTTATGCTAAAGGAGTGGAACCAACATAGTTTTGGAAGACTTGAGAATAAGAAGTCGGAAATTTTATGCAAGATACAAAGGCTAGACAACACGGATGAATTCAGAGAGCTTTCGGATAGTGAATTGTTGAGCAAAGCTGATTGTGCCATGCAGCTTGAGGAAATAGCCAGATTGGAAGAAATTTCATGGAGACAGAAATCACGATGTTTGTGGCTAGAGCTCGGAGATAAAAAAACAAAAGTTTTTCACAAGATGGCGAGCGCTCATAAATGTGTAATTTTATTGACAGGTTGGAATCAAATGGGGAAGTTCTAGAGGAGGAAAATCAAATTACTAATAAAATATTGAGGTTTTATCAATTCTTGTATAAGTCGTATTCCCATTAGAGTCCCTCTTGGTATCAGGAGAATATGCCAAACATTTCAGAGGATGAGAACTTATGGTAGCCAAGATCTTTTGAAGAGTCAGAAGTTCTGGATATTATCAATGATTGCAATGGAGACAAAGCTCCCGGACAAGATGGTTTTACCATGGAATTCTACAAGAAGTGCTAGAACACGATCAAAGCAGACCTTATTCTTGCTTTTATCATTCCAGTTGAAGTTTGATAACAAAGTAAAGATACAACAGAGAATGCAAATGCCTGCTTAATTTGCCAAGGCCAGAATGTTTGTTATTTATAGAAGTATTGTACAAAGAATAAAACTGCTCGAAAACTAACTGCAACTACAACTTTACATTAATATCCCTATCACCCTCCCTCAATCTGAAGGGAAGGAACGAACATGAAGATTGGCAAGAAACTCCTTGAATTTAGCAGTAGAGGTAGCTTTGGTAAACACATCCGCAAGCTGTTGCGATGTGGGAACATGAGAAACAGTAAGATTACCCAGGCTAATCTTCTCGCGGATAAAATGATAGTCTAAATCCACATGCTTTGATCTTGAGTGGAACACTGGATTATGCGCGAGATGTATGGCACTGATATTATCACATTTTGCAGAAACAGGAGTACGAAGAAAAATTCCCAAGTCACGGAGAAGAAACTGTATCCAGGTAGCATCAGCAGTTGCAACAGCCAAAGCTCGATATTCAGCTTCCGTGCTTGAACGGGAAACTGTCGGTTGTTTCTTTGTAGACCAAGAGATCAAATTTTTCCCAAAGAAGATGCAAAATCCTGAAGTAGATCGACGAGTTGCTGGGCAGCCTGCCCAATCCGAGTCCGAAAATATTGTTAAAGAGATGGAGGACTGTCTGTAGAGCTGCAAACCATGAGCATTTGTTCCTTTAAGATAACGGAAAATCCTTTTAACTGCCTGAAGGTGGACAAGTCGAGGTTGGTGCAGAAATTGTGAAGCCATATTCACAGCAAATTGTATATCCGGCTGCGTAAAGGATAAATATTGAAGGCTCCCAACCATTTGGCGATACAGAGAAGGATCATCAAGGAGTGGTGTTGATGCAGAGTGCCATTCCAGTTTGCTGTAAAGAGGGGTTTGGACAGGCTTGACTTCGGATAAATCAAATCTACGCAAAATGTCCAATATATACTTCCGTTGCAGTAAAAGAACCCCATCACTATTGTGAACTATTTCAACACCTAGAAAATAACCAAGGGAACCAAGATCTTTCATTGAAAATTCAGACTTCATGGCTGCTATAAATTCTGAAACAAGTGCCTTAGAGGAGCCAAATATAGCAATGTCATCAACATAAATAAGAAGGATTAGAACAGCTGTATGTTTCCGAAAAATGAACATGCTGTGATCTGAAGTAGATTGCTTAAAACCCAGGTCCAAAAGATAAGTCGCAAGTCGAGTAAACCATGCCCTAGGCGATTGTTTCAACCCATAGAGGGCACGCTTGAGCTTGCACACATGATGTGGATATTTCGGATGTTCAAAACCTCTAGGTTGTCGCATATAAACCACTTCATTAAGCTCACCATGTAAGAAAGCATTAGAGACGTCTAGTTGATGCATACACCAGTTATTCATTAGAGCCAAAGACAACACTAGACGGACATTACTTGTCTTGATCACACGGGCAAAAGTATCTGTATAATCTAAACCGGGTTGTTGAGAAAAACCTTGTGCAACCAAACGAGCTTTGAAGCGGTCTATAGAACCATTAGCGCCATACTTAATCCGATACACCCATTTATTTCCTACAATGTTTACATTGGGAGGTGGAGGAATTAATGTCCATGTCTGGTTTCGTATGAGAGCATTAAATTCGTCACTCATTGCATTTAGCCATCTAGGATCTTTTGCAGCTTGTGTATATGATGTTGGTTCAGAAGGTTGACCTGAAAAAGAGACACTAAGTGAGGGGATAACACGTGGTTTAAGGGACCCTGTCATGGAACGAGTAACCATGACATGGGCTCGATTATTTGCAGATTGTGTGGAAGCTAAGGGTCGAGAAAGATTTAGATTAGAAGGAGAGAAATTTAATAGTGGTTGTATTACAATTTGTGTAGTAGATCGAGTATCATTGGAAATAGGTTGCTGAATTTGTGGGGATAAAGGAACTGATGGGAGAGGAGTTAGACTACATGAATGGCGCACAACATTATTTTGTGGAGATAATGGTGGAGGTGGAGATAAAACATGATGCACGATATGCGTAGGTAGGCGAACTAACTGATTATTTGAACGTGGGGAATAGAGAGTCATAGGAGAAGTTGTAAACATGTTTTTAGGAGATAATGAGACAGGCGAGACAGAATTTACATCTGACGTGGAGACAAAATCTAAATTTGAAAAAGCAGTTGGGGAAGCACACGTATTCTGGAAACTAGTTGGAGAAAATATAGGAGAGTTAGGCGAGACATCATGGGGAATTGACTTTACTGGAAACATAGAGGCATATGGAAAAGAGGATTCTTCAAATTGTACATGACGCGAAACAATAATCCGATTAGTGGACGGATCCAAACACTTGAATCCCTTATGTTGAGGTGATATACCAAGAAATAAGCAAGGTTTAGAACGAGGCTGAAACTTATGAGCAAAAGAGTGCGCAACATAAGGATAACATAAACATCAAAAAACCTTAATCAAATTATAATCTGGTGGTTTACCATATAATTTTTCATAAGGTGAGATAAAGTAAAGAATAGGCAGAGGAGTGATATTTATTAAATGAACTCCAAATAGAGAGGCATCAGCCCAAAAAGAATAAGGCATTGAAGCCTGAAAGAGAAGACATCGTATCATATTATTGACATGTCGATGCTTTCTTTCTGCACGACCATTTTGAGCAGAGGTATATGGACAAGAGAAGCGATGAATAATTCCATGCTCAGTAAAAAAAGAACGAAAATTAGAATTATTGTACTCTTTGCCACCATCGGATTTAAAATACGCTATGGAGGAATTAAAAATGTTTGAGATCATTTTATAAAACTCTTTGAATTTATCAAATGCCTCCGACTTGCTTCGCATTAAATAGATCCAAGAGTACTTAGTGTAGTCATCTAGAAACAAAATATAGTAACGAAAACCAGAATTTGAACTAAATGGAGATTGCCATACATCTGAATGAATTAAAAACAAGGGAGCATTTGCAACATTCTGAGAAAGCTGAAATTGTAACTTAGATTGTTTGCCCAGGTGACAAATGTTACAACCATGATTTTCAGAAGATGAATTACAAGTAATAAAACCCCTACGAACTAAAGCAGCGAGAGAGCGTTGCCCCGGATGGCCTAAACGTCGATGCCATAAAGAAGAAGAGGAGATAACTGTTGAAAAAGCAGCATGAGAGGTACTGGAGGTTGTGCGAACAGGATAGAGAGAGCCATTATTCTCACAATGGAGTAACACTTGTTTGGTCTTCTTGTCCTTAACAAAAAAACCAGATTTAGTGAACTCAATTAGACAATCATTGTCGGGAACATAAACGCTGAACTGACATTAAATTTTTCTTGAGAGAAGGAACATATAAAATATTATTTAATTTAAGTGGCTTAGAAGATGTAGGAATAAGCGATAAACCAGTAGATAAAATAGGGAGAAGAGTACCATTTCCAACCATTACTTGAGATGAACCAGTATAAGTAGATGTAGAGGATAAAAGAGATGGGTCGTTTGTCATATGCGCAGAGGCACCCGAATCAGGATACCAAACAGATGGTTGTACCTCCTCTAAATGCATGGCAGCAAATGATTTCGGTAGTGAATTGGGAACATAAGAATGATTGAAATGATTTGGACAGTCCAGACCGGTGTGATTAAAGTGAAAACAGATTTGACATTGTTTTGACGATGAGAAAGGAGATCTACCAAGAATTCCATCACCTGGAGAAGAAGGACGAAACTGTTGTTGATAACCAGCCCATTGATTTGAGAAATTAGAGCGAGGAGAGTAATGACTGCGACCCCTGCCTCAGTTAAATTTGAGTTGGAGACGAAATTTGAGCATAAGAAGAAGTTTGGGAAGCCATGGTGCTCTGATACCAAGTTGAAGTTTGATAACAAAGTAAAGATACAATAGAGAATGCAAAGGCCTGCTTAATTTGCCAAGGCCAGAATGTTTGTTATTTATAGAAGTATTGTACAAAGAATAAAACTGCTCGAAAACTAACTGCAACTACAACTTTACATTAATATCCCTATCAATTCCCAAGGCTGATTTGAAAAAAAGTCTCGACGCTTCTTATATTGCCTTGATTCCAAAAATGAATAGCGCTAGGGTGCTAAAAGATTATAGGCCAATGAGCCTAATTGGAAGCTTTTACAAAGTTCTCTCTAAGTTGTTAGCCAACAGACTTAAGACGGTGATGGTCAAGTTGGTTTCCCTTCCCAATTAGCTTTCATTCAGGGAAGATAGATAGTTGATGCATCTCTCATAGCAAATGAATGTCTTGATTCCAGACTTAAGCAAGGTAGTCCAGGAATCCTATGCAAGTTAGATATCGGGAAGGCTTTCGATAATGTAAAATGGGATTTCCTACTAGATATGCTAAGGTTGATGGGTTTTGGTGGTCTGATCCCCTATTTGATCAGACCGCTCTGAGAAAGAGAAAAATCAAACTCTCCAAGGCCAGAAGCCTAGACTAGACTAGAAAGGAGATTGCTTTGGTCTTCAGTCAGCTCTACTAGATGCAGTTGCCCAGGAATCCAATGCAATAAGAAAGGGCAGGGTCAACGATCACTCACGTCACGGGCAGCAGATCCGACGAGCTCAACTTCCACTGAAAAGAGAGGCTAGACCTCAACCTCAGCACCACCTACCGAGCCAAGGTACTCAACCTTTGGAAAGGGTCTTTAATGTGAATTGCGAATAACCCACAAGGGTGGTATGATTGAAACATAGTTTGAATTGGGGTGCATGTCTAGAGCTGTGGTACGATCAATTCGACTCAAGGTCCGACGCTAATAGAAGTTGCTTACTTTCCTAGTAGCGAAGGAAAGGGCAGGGCTTTTTTCGTAGCAATAGTGGGCGGGTCTCATGAGATCTATGCCGGCCGTCGGAATCGACATCGAGGTGCCAAATGACTCCGTCGATAAGAGCTCTTGGGAGTAGGGTGGATTCATTTTTGCATTTCCACAGTGAAGCTCTCAATTATCGTAAACGGTGCTCCAAAAGGTTTCTTCGCGACTGAAAAAGATTTGAGGCAAGGTGACCCGCCTTCTCCCTTCTTGTTCACTTTGGTTATGGAAGGACTAAGTTGGATGTAAAGTAGGGCAGAGCATCAAGGATGGATTCACGATTTTAATCCCTGCATAAGAAATCAGGTTGACTTAAAACTTACTCATCTCCTCTATGCAGACGGCTCAATCATCTTTTGTGAACTTGACAGGGAATAACTTCTTCACGTAAGGCTAATCCTGTTGTTCTTTGAAGCTGTATCCGGGCTCCATATAAATTATACAAAGAGTGTCATTTTTCCGGTGAATGAAATCTCTAACTTGCATGAAGTTGCTGCTATTATTTTTTGTAATGTGGGCGCTTTCCCAACCAAAAACTTGGGGCTTCCTCCGGATGTTAAAACTAAATCCTCCGGAATTTGGAATGACATTTTGGAAAAGTTTGAAAAGAAACTGTTTCACTGGAAGATAAAGTATCTTTCACTTGGCGGAAGACTTGTGTTGATTAACAGTGTTGTTGACTCCCTACCCACCTACACCATGTCTTTATTCCCCCTTCCGGTTTCAGTAATAAAAAAATTGGACAAGCTGAGGAGGGATTTCCTGTGGCAAGAAAATAGAGAGCAGAGAACTTTCAATTTAGTTAAATAGGATGCCGTAATTTCTTATAAGAAAGCAGGTGGCCATGGGATCAAAAACTAAAGGATTCAAAGTAGTAGTCTTCTCCATAAGCGGTTTTAGAGGATCAGTCAAGAAGAAGGGTCACTATGGAGTTCTATTCTTGAGGCTAAATATAGCCTGTTAAACCCTTGGACCACTAAACATGCACATCTCCATTCTTCCTTTAGCATTTGGAAACACATCAGATCTTATTGGAGTTCATTCATTTCTCACACTTCTGTTCGGGTGGGAAATGGTATGAAGATATTATTCTGGAATGACAGCTGGCTCGACCAAACTTCGTTTAGAGTGTAGTTTCCTACCTTTTTTAGCATTGCACAAAACCATGATGCCTTAGTCTTGGATTATTGGTCAGAACAGGGTTGGAACCTCACCTTTAGGCGTAACCTGAATGACTGGAAGTGGACTCAGTCTCGTCTCTCTTGCTTCAACTCCAGAGTAGCTCACCTTCAGCATAAAGAATAGATCTTCTTAAGTAGAATGGAGACTCCAAAAGGGTTTTTCAGTAAGAAATTGCTACAAGCTTCTACGGAGTTCAAATGCCAGCATTTCTAATTGGCCATGGAAGCGCATTTAGAGAAATAATGCACCTTTAAAGGTATTTTGCTTCACTTGGCTGGTATCCCAAGAAGTATGTCTTACGCACGAAAACCTACAAAAGAGATGGACCAACATTTGCAGTAGATGTTTGTTATGTGAAAGACACAGTGAAGACATCAACCATCTCTTTATTCATTGCCCTTTTACAAGCCAAGTATGGGATTTAATGCGAAGCATCAGTGGAATCAAATGGACAATCCCAAGTACAACAAAAGAGCTGCTGTAAGGGTGGTGAATCAGAGGAATGGAAAATGGTAAAGTGAAAATGTGGAACACTATTCCCTTGGCTGTTTGGTATATCATTTGGAAAGAAGGAATGCAAGAGTCTTTGTAGGCAAAAGTGAAATTATTAAGCATATATGCATCTCTTTTATGTTTTTTGGTGTAACATGGCCATTGGAAAAGATCAAAATCGCTAGGTAATGAAACAAAATGCTCCTAGGCACGGTTTTGAGGTTAGAAACAAAGACTCTTCCAGACTTTCTCTTTCTTCGAAACATTTCTTCTTTTGTCTAAAACCTCTTCTCCGATCATATGAAATATTCTCCGACCACCAGAAACACACTCCGACCACCACCGGAAAACATCTCCGACCATTGGAAAAATATTCTAACTACCGGAATATGCTTCCTCATCCTAAACTTATGCGAGTTCACTTCTTTCTTCAAAATATCCTTCTACAACCACTAAAATTTCCTCCAACACTTAACCAAAACACCTTTCCGACCAGATAAAACACACTCAAAACACCATCCGGCTTTTTCTTTCCTCGAAAATTGTCACCGGCGACTTTTTCCGACCAGAAATCACCAGAGTTTACACTGGTTTTTGTTAGCATGGTAGAAAGGGTATTTTTTACTTCTAATGATAAATATTTTGAGCTTAATAATATTAGTGAAGGCCATTACAAGTGGTTTTTATTTAAGGAATACAACATGCATTTTTCTAGCAGGATAAAAATTGACGAGGACAATCTTATATGGGTCTGCAATGTGCTGAAGCAAGCCTATAAGGTTAAAGAAGATCTTTTCAAAAGATGGAGAAGATTACGAGAGAATATATTATACAGAGTATACCAGAACTTCAATATCTATGGGCGTTTTCTAAGGATAGAAACATGGCGGGGGGAAAGAAAATATGCAATAATTGTTCCGGAGTTAGATTACAACTTGGGCTGGTGCGATATTACTGATAAAATTCTCAGGTCTTGGGCGAACCTTTTAACCCAACTTTTCAGAGATACACCACCCCAGAGCATCCTTCTTAGATGCAGCAAATGATCAGAATGGCCAGAGATGGGCTCTCAGGTGCAAACAAAATCAGAGGATGTGGATCGTTTCTTATCCAGCTGCCTCGTGGGGTACTTTCGATGACCCCTTTAGCTTTTGTCCTCACTTGGAGGTCATTCAAAAATGGTTTCTTTATAGATGGAGAATGACAACTGGTTTGCGTGTTACACCCCTCTCATACAAACAGTTTCTATTTCAGCTACCCTCAAAACAGGAGGCAGAAAGGGTGTGATAAGGGGCAAACCACCACAAGGCCATTTACTAGAAGCCAAGCCAAATCACTTCATGATGCTTACTTGTACTTGATTCAGAGCGTTGATGATACAGCTCGGGAGATGAATTGAAGATCATGCACTTGAGTTCGATGGAAGAAGGGACACCCACACTTCAGGGCCAGGCGGAGCGCATATCTCAAGGAGGTGCGCCTAGCAGTGAAGCACCCAGGAGGGGCGCGTGACCACCAGGTGGAGCACCCAGAACCAAGGGGCCCCAGGCGGAGCACCTCACAAATGGGCGGAGCGCCCAAGCTAAACACTGCATTGGTCAGTGGCTCCTCCAGCCCGAGAGCCTGGATCTAGGCCGAGCGCCTGAAATGCTGAATTTCACAGATTTTTATGTAAACTTACTATTTTAGCCCTAAGTGTTATATTGTGTTTCTACCTAGCTAAGGGCTTATTAGATATTTCACAACATTGTAAAGGAGTGCTATAAATACTTTCCTTAACTCATTTATGTCTTCAACCTACCTTGAATATTAACACTGATGAGATTTGCTTTCAAAACATTTGTAACATTTTGGCTTGAATCAATTGGAAGAATCCAAGTTGATCTTCAATCCTCCTCGATCATTCTATTTGCAAGGGTCGGGTATCTCTTGAGGATAGTTGCATAGCGTAGGTTCTACTTGACCCGAACGAGGGTGTATCAAGAAATCGTTCCTTGGTGCTACCTCGTAAGTTATTTAAGTCACGTCTCGCTTTATCTTTATTTTATCGCTTCCGTAGTTTTTGCCTTATCAGTTGGTACCACCAGGCGGAGCGCCCAGAACATAGGGGCCCTAGGCGGAGCGACTGACCAATGAGCGGAGCGCCCAAGATACAGCTCGAGAGATGAATTGAAGATCATGCACTTGAGTTTGATGGAAGAAGGGACACCTACGCTTCAGGGCCAGGCGGAGCGCATAGCCCAAGGAGGTGCACCTAGCAGTGAAGCACCCAGGAGGGGCGCGTGACCACCAGGCGGAGCGCCCAGAACCAAGGGGCCCTAGGCGGAGCACCTCACCAATGGGCGGAGCGCCCAAGCTAAACACTGCATTGGTCAGTGGCTCCTCCAGCCGGAGCGCCTGGATCCAGGCCGAGCGCCTGAAATGCTGAATTTCACAGATTTTTATGTAAACTTACTATTTTAGCCCTAAGTGTTCTATCGTGTTTCTACCTAGCTAAGGGCTTATTAGATATTTCACAACATTGTAAAGGAGTGATATAAATACTTTCCTTCCTTAGCTCATTTATGTCTTCAACCTACCTTGAATATTAACACTGATGAGATTTGCTTTCAAAACATTTGTAACATTTTGGCTTGAATTAATTGGAAGAATCCAATTTGATCTTCAATCCTCCTTGATCATTCTATTTGCAAGGGCCGGGTATCTCTTGAGGATAGTTGCATAGCGTAGGTTTTACTTGACCCGAACGAGGGTGTATCAAGAAATCGTTCCTTGGTGCTACCTCGTAAGTTGTTTAAGTCACGTCTCGCTTTATCTTTATTTTATCGCTTCCGTAGTTTTTGCCTTATCAGTTGGTACCACCAGGCGGAGCGCCCAGAACCAAGAGGTCCTAGGCGGAGCGACTGACCAATGAGCGGAGCGCCCAAGATAAACATTGCATTGGTCAGTGGCTCCTCTAGGAAGAGCGCCTGGATCCAGGCCGAGCGCCTGAAATGCTGAATTTCACAGATTTTTATGTAAACTTACTATTTTAGCCCTAAGTGCTCTATTGTGTTTCTACCTAGCTAAGGGCTTATTAGATATTTCACAACATTGTAAAGGAGTGCTATAAATACTTTCCTTAGCTCATTTATGTCTTCAACCTACCTTGAATATTAACACTGATGAGATTTTCTTTCAAAATATTTGTAACATTTTGGCTTGAATCAATTGGAAGAATCCAAGTTGATCTTCAATCCTCCTTGATCATTCTATTTGCAAGGGCCGGGAACGAGAGTGTATCAAGAAATCGTTCCTTGGTGCTACCTCGTAAGTTGTTTTAGTCACGTCTCACTTTATCTTTATTTTATCGCTTCCGTAGTTTTTGCCTTATCAGCTGGTATCAGCGCAAGGCTCTGGTGTTGTTTCTACAAACCCTCGTTCTTTGTTCGACTTGTTTTACCTTGTTTTGGTTGTTATACATGTTATTGTTCTTAAAAAATTAAAAAAGAAGAAAAAAAATCAAAAGTTGAAAAATCACAAAAATTACTAGATCTTGCTTGTTGTATCGATTTCTTGGGTCTTTGTTATCGGGGAATGTTCTTATCTATTTCTTGGGTCTTTGTTATCGGGGAATGTTCTATAATGATAAGCCGTTGTTTTGATACCCCCATTACGTTGATTGGTGTTGCAGAATGAAAATCCAAATTTTGAATCTCAAAGTTTCTTGAAACCCTTGAAATTTTTTGCTCAAATCTTGAATCAAAGGTTGTTGTTGGTTATTTATTGGATTAAAATCAGTGGGGTTTGTTTCTAGTAGCATAAAACACCTTTGGGTATCATCAAAAGTGAAATACACCTTGAAATCGTTGGAAAAATTGGGTGCAAATCGTCAAAAATTGTGTTCTTGACGAGCTGAAGCACCAGGCTCAGGCAGACCGCCCAAGCCCTAGGCGCTCCGCCCAACAAAGTTTCTGTCCAAAATTTTCAAAATTCTAGGCGGACCGCCCACCACCTAAGCGGACCGCCCAGACCTGGAACGGGTTCGGGTAGTTATTTTCGTTAGATTTTCGTGTTTATTTAGTTTCCGTTGCTTCCGGCTAGTACTTTAAGAGTAACACTCCTACTCAATTAGTACTAGTTCATTGAATGATTAAGGTACTCGTGCCTAGGGGAGAGTAGACCTCAAACAAGCTTCGTATTTTAATTTTTGTTTCAAGTGCGCACCTAAACATCCTAGCGGTCATCGAGTCCCATCAACTCCACTCTTTTCAGAGAGTATTTGGTTCTTGTGAATTGGTTTGGTTATCGAGGAAGTTGATGAACTACGAGGAGGCCATTGAGCTCAAGATTGTGTGAACCTACGCTAACTTTAGTGAACCCGAGCGACAATCAAAGGTGAGGGAGTGCGTGAGGACTTTTACTCTAATCTCTTTTCTTATTTTTGATTGTTTGTAGGTACATGGCAGAAGAGAATGTAAAGGATATCATTGAGGTTCCAACTGACGTCTTGGCTAACCTATTGGCCGAGGTGAAGGCTCTAAATATCAAAATAAAGGTTTCTGAAAGAGAGAGAACCCCGAGTGTCCACAAAGATGCCGGAGAGGGCATTAGTGATGGTTTAACCGTGAAGCCGGAGTGATTTGCCGAGCTAGCTCAACAACAATGGTTGAAAGAAGAAGCTCTTATTCGTGAGAGATTGTTGGGCAATCCCCAACCCTTGGTCAATCCCCAAGGTAAATTTCCTCTCATGCGGCCCCGTAAAAATGTTGCACCCCTTGAGCAAGTTTATGAAGCTCAAGAAGGGTAGGGCCCCGGACTTGGTGAACGTTATGATGAATTTGATGCTCCCTATCCAAATAACAGGGCAATGAATGGAGGCCGGGGAATGGGTGGAGGTCGTGGGCGAGGTCGAGGACCTCCAAGGGGTTTTGTTGGGAGGAACTTGAGGCGAGAATATGAGGATATGGATGACTACTATGGGGGTCAATCGGAACCAAACCGTGGAGGTCGTGACAACAACCTTAATAGTGTGAAGATCAATATCCTACCTTTCAAAGAGACTAGTGATCCGGAAAAGTTCTTAGAGTGGAAGGTCCAATTGGAGCGGGTATTTGATAGAAACGACATGTCCGAGGAAAAGAAAGCTATTTATGCCATTGCTTCATTTGAGTCGTATGCTTCCACATGGTGGGAATCCGTCAAGAGGTCAAGAAGAAGAGTTGGGATGCAAATGAATAATACTTGGGAGGAATTGAAAGAGGTAATGAGTACTAAATATGTGACACCCAAGTATAGGCAAGAACAACTCAAGAGACTCTATGAGTTGAAACAAGGCTTCAAGTCGGTTGATGAGTATTTCAACGAGTTTGAGAAGAACCGAATGGCCCTTGAAATGGAAACGAAAGATGAGGAGCAAGCTATCATCCGATTCAAGAATGGCTTGAGCCGGAAGATTGCTTCTCAATTGAGGCTACACATCTTTCATTTTCTTTAAGATGTTTGTGATGCCGCGGTTGAAGCCGAAAAGTGGCACAAGGAAGAGAAAACTCCTCGCTATAGGAGTACTACTTCTACACTAATGACTCGACCCAAATAATGGAAAAGCCCGAACACAAGTGGTGCTAGCGGAAGTCGTGATGTCAAGAAGCCTTTTGAGAAGGCCACTCCAAGAAGCGACTTCAAAGAAGTGGGAGGTAACTCTAAAACTCAATTAAATACTCATTCTTCTTCTTTCCAATGTCACAAGTGTAAAGGCTATGGCCAATTTGCCAAAGATTGCCCCACCCGAAAAACGATGATAATCATGGATGATAGGTTGGTGTATGAGGAGGAGAGTGAGCCCGAGGGAGAGGTTGTTGAGGATGGTGAAGTAGTTGAGGGAGAAGAGGATATGGCAGAGGGTGATGACCCTAGCATGTTCTTAGTGGTACGTCGTAGTTTGAGTGCCATGATGAGTGAGGAGGAGGTAGATGTACAAAGGGAGAACTTGTTCCATTCTAGGTGTAGGGTGAAGGGACAAGTGTGCTCCATGATTATTGAATCGGGTAGTTGTGCTAATGAGGTGAGCCAAACTTTGGTCTCACAATTGAAATTGCCTACCCTTAAACACCCAAGCCCCTACCGATTACAATGGTTGAGTGAATGTGGGGAGTTGAAGGTGGTGAAGCAAGTTTTGATAAAATTCAAAATTGGAAATTAGACGAGCTAATATTTGATGTGGTGCCAATGCAAGGTTGCCATATTTTGTTTGGTAGGCCTTGGCAATATGATAAGAGTGTGCTACATGATGGCCGAGCCAACACTTACACGGCCAAACATGAGGGCAAGAAATATGTGTTCAACCCCTTGACGCCAAAGCAAGTGAGTAATGATTATAGACGTATGAGGGAGTTGAGAGAAGCGGCTAAGGCTAAGTCCGTTGTGGAGACTAAGCCTTTGGCCGAGGGCCCTACCACTCCATCTTCTATCACCGATAGCATTTATGCCATGATGCAACCGGGTGAGTACTTGAGAGGTAACTATGGCACCAAAATGCTCATTTGCCTAGTGCACAAAGGTATGGTTCTAAATTCCGATTGTGATTATTTTTCTAACCGTAACCCTTTGCCTAGTGCTATTGAGAATGTTTTGAAGGTTCTTGAGGACATGTTCCTGGAAGAGATGCCAAGTGGACTTCCTCCTTTGAGGGGGATTGAACACCAAATTAATTTTATCCCGAGGTCCCAAATCCCAAACAATCCGGCCTATAGGAGCGATCCCGAGGATACAAAGGAATTGCAAAAACAAGTGGATGTGTTGCTCAACAAAGGCTTGGTTCGTGAAAGCTTGAGTCCGTGTGCCGTACCGGTCATTCTTGTGCCAAAGAAGGATGGGACATGGAGGTTATGTGTTCATTGCCGTACGGTCAATAAGATAAAGGTAAAGTATCGTCATCCCATTCATAGACTTGATGATATGTTTGATGAATTGAGTGGTTCTAGTGTCTTTACCAAGATAGATCTTAGGTCCGGCTACCACCAAATCCGGATGAAACCGGGTGATGAGTAGAAAACCGCATTCAAGACCAGGTTTGGTCGTTATGAATGGTTGGTGATGCCTTTTGGCCTCTCCAACGCACCTAGCACTTTCATGCTGTTAATGAACCATGTCTTAAAACCGTTTATCAACAAATTTGTGGTCGTCTATTTTGATGATATCTTGATATATAGAAAATCAATAGATGACCATGTGGGCCACTTAAGTCAAGTTCTTGAAGTGTTAAGAGTTGAAAAACTCTATGCCAATTTTAAAATGTGTACCTTTTGTGTAGAAGGTTGTCTTTCTTTGCTTTGTTGTTAGTGCCAATGGCGTAGAGGTCGATGAGTCCAAAGTCGAAGCTATTAGAGATTGACCCACTCATACTATCGTTTCGCATGTTAGGAGTTTCTCTGGCCTTGCTAGTTTTTATAGGCTCTTTGTGAGGGACTTTAGTACCATTGCCGCACCACTCACTGAGTTGGTGAAGAAAGACAAGACCTTTGTATGGGGAGAGCCTCAAGAGAAAGCCTTCCAAGAGTTGAAAAGTAGGCTGAGTACCGCCCTTTTATTGCAATTGCCCGACTACGAAAAGGCATTTGAGGTTGAATGTGATGCCTTGGGGGTGGGTATTAGGGGTGTTCTTATGCAAGAAAGGAAACCCGTTGCCTACTTTAGTGAAAAGCTGAAGGGTGCAACCTCGAATTACTCCACGTATGACAAGGAGTTGTATGCCCTTGTGTGAGCTCTAACTCATTGGCAACACTATCTATGGCCTAGGGAGTTTGTGATCAAGAGTGACCATGAGTCACTCAAGCATCTTAGAGGCTAAGAAAAATTGAACAGGAGACATTCCAAATGGGTAGAGTCAATTAAGTCTTTTCCCTATGTGATTCATTATAAGAAAGGGAAAGATAATATTGTGACCGATGCACTTTCTCGGAAGTTTGCTCTAGCCACCATTCTTGCTTCCAAGCTCATGGGTTTTGAGAGTATCAAGTTGATGTATGCTCAAGACCCTAAGCTAAAGAGTATTCACGAAGCTCTTGGAGAGAATTGCTTGTTTGTGAAGCACATAGTGGGGGCTTGATGGGTTACTTTGGGAGGAACAAAACCTTTTCTATTCTCAAGGAGCAATTCCATTGGCAAAAAATGGAGTTGCAAGTTGACCGACTTTGCAAAAATTGCTTAGATTACAAGTATGCTAAGTCCAAGTCCAACCCTCATGGTTTGTATACTCCCCTCCCTATTCCTACTAGTCTGTGGATGGATATTTCTATGGATTTTGTTAATGGGTTTGCCACGGTCTAAGGGGGTACATGATAGCATTTATGTTGTCATGGATAGATTCTCCAAAATGGCTCATTTTATCCCTTGTAGGAAGAGCCATGATGCACAATATGTAGCTTCTTTATTCATTGATAATGTGTTAAAGTTGCGCGGTGTGCCTTAAACCATTGTGAGTGATAGGGACTCTAAGTTCCTAAGTCATTTTTAGAGGATTCTTTGGGGTGCTCTTGGCACCAAGTTGTTGTTTTCTACGTCCCACCATCCTCAAACGGATGGTCAAACCGAGGCGGTGACTCGAACTTTGGGTGCTCTACTTAGAGCTATGACCCAAGGTAACACCGGGACGTGGGTCCAAATGTTACCTCTTATGGAGTTTGCATATAACCGTACATTGCATGGCATGATTGGCATGACTCCGTTTGAGTGTGTTTATAATTTTAATCATTTGATTCCACTTGATCTAACCTTTTTGCCCAAGGATATGGTTGCTTGTTTTGAAGGTAAAATCCGAGCTAAGGCAATGCTCGAGATCCACACCAAGGCAAGGAAGAGCTTGGAGGAAGCCTATGCAAAGGTGACCCTCAAGAAGAACAAGAGAAGGAAAAAGTTGGAACTCAAGAAAGGAGATTGGTTGTGGGTGCACTTCCGCAAAAGAGTGGTTTCCAATCCTTAGAAAAGGGAGGTTGGCATCCTGAGGAGATGGACCCTTCCAAGTGCTTTCCAAGATCAACAACAATGCCTATGTGATTGATCTACCCGGTGAGTACAATGTGTCAAAGACTTTCAATGTTAGTGACTTGGCTCCTCTTGATGTAGGTGTTGATGCCATGGAGGATGACGCCTTAATTTCGAGGATGAAATCTTCTCAAGAAGGGGAGGATGATAAGGGGAAAACCACCACAAGGACTAGAAGCCAAGCCAAAGCACTTCATGATGCTCACTTGTGCTTGATTCGGAAGGGCGTTGATGATACGAGCTCGGGAGATGAATTGAAGATCATGCACTTGAGTTCGATAGAAGAAGGGACACCCACGCTTCAGGGCCAGGCGGAGCGCCTAGCCTAAGGAGGTACGCCTAGCAGTGAGGCACACAGGAGGGGCGCCTGACAACCAGGCGAAGCGCCCAGAACCAAGGGGCCCTAGGTGGAGCGACTGACCAATGAGCGGAGCGCCCAAGATAAACACTGCATTGGTCAGTGGCTCCTCCAAGAAGAGCGCCTGGATCCAGGCCGAGCGCCTGAAATGCTGAATTTCACAGATTTTTATGTAAACTTACTACTTTAGCCCTAAGTGTCCTATTGTGTTTCTACCTAGCTAAGGGCTTATTAGATATTTCACAACATTGTAAAGGAGTGCTATAAATACTTTCCTTAGCTCATTTATGTCTTCAACCTACCTTGAATATTAACACTGATGAGATTTGCTTTCAAAACATTTGTAACATTTTGGCTTGAATCAATTGGAAGAATCCAAGTTGATCTTCAATCCTCCTTGATCATTCTATTTGCAAGGACCGGGTATCTCTTGAGGATAGTTGCATAGCGTAGGTTCTACTTGACCCGAACAAGGGTGTATCAAGACATCGTTCCTTGGTACTACCTCGTAAGTTGTTTAAGTCTCGTCTCGCTTTATCTTTATTTTATCGCTTTCGTAGTTTTCCCCTTATCAGGGTATTTGTGGGTGGCTGGTTTTGGAACGGGCGAAGGCTTACTCTTGAATGGTGGTTTCCCATCTCAAGTTCAAAAACATTAGAATCAATTCATAGATGGGTCAGGGCATTCGACATACCACTACATGCGCGGTCGGAGAACCTTTTAAAAATCTTAGGCGACAAGTGCGGAGGTTATGTAGGCATCGATGAGGACATCAAGAAAAGGAATCATCTCCTTTGGGCTAGTATATGTATCATTGATTCTGCAAAAGAGCCCCCCAACAAGATTGACTTAGTGGTGGGTGAGCAGGTTTTTGAAATCTCCACTGTCACATATTCCCACATTAAAATTAAAATCACCAAAAATATTACTCCAGAACATGCCAGTAACCAGCGGTCAATGATTCTACCTTCATCGAGTAAAGCACCTGCTATGCCTAATAAATTCCAATATGTGCCAGACGGTCGGGTTCTAAAAGTTGTGGATCAGAATTATTACTCAAGGAGAAAAAAGGAGAAGCAGCCTACTACAAATTATAAGGGTAAACAAAAGCAAGATTGGGCAGCAACCAAATCAGCCAGACTCTTGAACTCTAAGGTTCAAAACTCGTCTTTAACTGTGGGACCTAATTCTGAGAAAAATTCGAATCCTTCTTCCTTGTTGGTTATGGTAAAACATATCTCTATCAAGGATGCGGAAGCTGTGGTCGATAATGAAGCAGAAATCATGAAATCACTGCCACTTATCACCCTTCCCTCTTTGTATCCTGATCAATCCATGGTTAGTTCACCAGGCTCGGACTTCTCTTCTAACTTCAGTAGTGATACTCTGTCACTGCCCTGGCATTGAGACAACCATATTGAGCAACAAATGATCCATGCTCCCGTAGTAATTGAGACTTCCCATTGGACAAAGATTGTGATGACTAAAGCTTGCAAGGCTTTCGGGATTAATTCAGCTGGATTCAAGCATGAAATCTTTGATATGATCCTAAGAATTGAAAAGAGAAGGAAGTTACAACTTCAGCAGCATGGCAAAGGAAGCGAGGGGAAAAAATAAAGAAAACATGTGATATTTTAGCCATGCAATTACAGTGTATTGTTAATTATGCTAAGGGTGAAGGATCTGAGAGGGCCAGGTGATGTTTGGCGATATTTGCCTATTTTACCTTAATATCTTCTCACATTTTGGTACTTTATGTACTTGTTATATGTGATAATTGTGTTTCTTGTGATCATTTATCGTATTTGTGATTTTAAAAATGGTGCGGATGAATTTGAGAGAAGAACAATCAAATTGGAGTTAATGGATACATTGGAAGCTATATTGAAAACAAGGCTTTCAAGAAAGCCCTGAAGAGTTGGAAGCTATACTGGGAGCAAGGCTTCAGAGATAGCTTTGGAGTTGGGAGCTATAGTGGAAGCGTGACTTCCACGAAAGCTTTGAGGCTGACGTAACACAAGTTTTCCCAAATAGATTAGGCTTTGGTTTAGCTTATCCTAGCACTTTGTAAACACTATAAAACCTCATTAATTTGTTATTTTAGAGGGAGGTCGAATTTTGGAGCAAGTTTTTGGAGTTCTTAACACATTGAACCAATGGTTTAATTCCTTTACTTCATCTATTACAATATTTCATATTTCTTCCATGAATTCTTGTGTTGTTATTATGAATATGAGTAGCTAAATATATCGTTCTAGGATTAGAGCAAATACATGAAGGTTGATGTTTGAAAGTTGATTTCTTTCTATTGATTTATCATTACGGATTGTTTATTCTTTCTTGAGCCTAATTTTTTGGTTATTGAGGCCTGATAATTGAACACTATCTACGGTTTACAAGTTGAACTCGAAAGAGGGAACTTGTAAATGCAAATAAGAAAGAATAGGGCTTGATTGTGAACCTGGGAATTAGGAAATCAATTTGCGGGTAGGATAGACATATAACTATTCGCCTTGCTTAGCTAAATACAAAGTTCTTTAATGCATGCATGTGATTTAATTCCATAGAAATATAGGCGTTAGAGTAGCTTGCATAGATTCGTGAAGAATCAACAGGTTTTCACGAATATAATTAACCTGTTAGTTAGCAATCTAGGAAATCAAGAAGTAGAATCTACTGAAAAACTCAACTGGATTGTTTGTAGCTCTGATCCTGGACCGTTTCTCTCTTATTAATAACAACTCATAAATTCCTCTCAATTACTCGACTTCCTTACTTGCTTTTAGTTATTGCTTTTCTTTGTCAGTACAAATCACAACCACATTGAAAAAGATCCCTGAATAGTTTTTAGGAAATTATTTGCTAGAATATAGTCATTAACACTAGTCCTCGTGGGAACGATACTCGACTCACTACTTTATTACTTGTCGACCACGTATACTTGCGTGTGCGTTTGGTTGCAAGAAGTTTTTGGCGCCGTTGCGGGGGACTAAATAATTGACTGCTTTCTTTTTGAACGGTTATTACTTTCTATTCAGGTTTAATTGTTTTTATTTGTTTAGTTTACTATTGTGCTACTTGTTAATATGGAATATTTGAATAAAAATTGGACAAATGATGGTTGCTCATATTTTACTGATTCTTGTCTACTTTGTGGAGGACATCACTTTTGGGTAATTTGTTCGAGTCTTTCGACCCTGCGAGATTGGTTATGTGAATTTTTCACAACCTTTGACTGGAACTTCTGCAAATTGTGTGGTGGTCTGTGAGATAGTTGTCCCAAGTGTCATACTTCTTCCCCTATCAATGTGTGTGATGATTCTAATAATACTTGTGAGTTTGACAGGAGCAATGAAGTGCAGGTTGTCAGCCAAACTTTGCTAACAGAGCAAGCCAACTTCTTAGAAGCATATGGAGATTTCAGGAGTGAACTTACAAAATGACGAGATAGTTTATGGAAGAAAGAGTGGAGCTCAAACAAGAGATTGATCAATTTAGCTTAGCTATTCATGATCTAGAGGCAAATTTGAGTGATATAATTGAGGGGGTCTGAAGCCCAATTATCAATTGTCGTGGATAGTAGATTTGAGATAGAAGAGCTTAGGAGCCAATTTGAGGAGCAAAAAGTAGAATTTCTACCATTCGACCCAATATTAGTTGATGATGCCGAAGTTGACAAAATTACATTAGAGTCAAGTGAGGAAAAAGGAAACATCATATTTGAGGACTCTAATGTTTGTGCAAGTGAGGGTGTCAAAAGTAATGCAATTTTAGAATTGAAGCGCATTGGACCTAA
Organism: Petunia x hybrida; assembly: GCA_037355625.1. Classification (NCBI taxonomy): domain Eukaryota; kingdom Viridiplantae; phylum Streptophyta; class Magnoliopsida; order Solanales; family Solanaceae; genus Petunia; species Petunia x hybrida. The sequence continues at coordinate 2,251,617 of JBBBVM010000045.1, forward strand.
TTCCAATCATTTTTCAACATTGTGTTTGGATGGTGACATGAATATTGAGCCACTCGAGCCTATGAAGAAACCAAAGAAGGAGAACAAGGTGCTTATATTTTAAAGTTTGTGATGTCGAGGAGACAAAAAGACATCCCTCATTTAAAGGCTAAGAAGTGTAAAATGCGACATTGGTTACTTGGTCCTTTTATATTTTTGTTACCACTCCAATACCATAGTCGTAAGCTTGAGGTAAAGTTGGGGATTCAATTCATAAGTTCAAGGTGGAGGTAAAAGTGGTGAAGTTGTCTTCGTCGTGCCGCGACGTTAAATCAAGCGCTTCTTGGGAGGCAACCCAATTTGCTTGCTTTACTTTTATTTTTTATTTTTATTTTTTTACTATTTTTATTGTTGTATATTACTTTGGGTGATTCTTTGGATTGCAGTTTCATGTAATGTCGAGTTTAAGTGTGGGGTGTCCTCACCCCTGCCTAATATTGATGACCTGTTGAGGGAAGTCTGAGTACTTCATGCTATACGGAAGCTTGGAGGATGCTAGCACCAAGGGCTAGAGCTTTCAAGGAGTTTTCTTACCCACTTGCAATATTAATTCATTTACTTGTTCGCACTGAGGACAACGCTTGATTCTAAGTGTGGGGTGGGGGAACTTCCGTTATTTTTGAGGTTATGGATGACTGTACCATTAGGAATTTCTTTTTAGAAATTTTTATTTTTATCACTTAACTTTATTTTTATTTGTTTCTTGCTTTAATATATATAAAAAAAAATAGAAAACTAATGAAAAATTTCAAAAAAATTTCTTTTTAGTTTTAGTTAGTGATACATGTCATTCGCCCAGTGATTTTTCTTATGGCCTCAGTTCTTTTCCATGGGTAGACCTTTGAACCGGGTAATTTTTATTTTTAGGAATAGTTTAGTAGTAGTTAGTAGAATATTTTAAAAAAATTAGTAGAATGCTAGGTGCCTTTGGTTTGTTTGATACCGGTGAATTTAGACTTGAGCATGTGCTTTTTGTGAATCCCTTTTTGGTTTTAAAATTGTGATGCATGCCTAGAAAAATTTGAATGACCCTCTTGAGGTGCTTAGATTCAACTACTTGACTCTTTTGTGAACTATTGTGCCTTAGTGCTTTAATTTCCAAAGTCGCACTTGTTTGCTTAAACTGAGACTTGGAATGAAACCGTCTTGAGTGAAGTATGTGCCATGTGTGATGTGCAGTATCTTTTCTTACGTTCCATGCTCGCATATTGATGTCTAGAACTTGTCCCGTGTGTGTTCAAAACAAAATTCTAGGTTTGCTCTAGTCGGGAGATGATACAGGCATTTCTTTGATAAGCCCTTTTAGCCTTGATTAGCCTACCCTTTGATATCATCCTTCTTAAGCCCTTTTGAGCCTATTGACCTTTCTGTTGGCACCCACATTTCAAGCCTTACCACTTTTGTTCTTAATTATCTTCCTTTTGAACCCGTACTCCTTAGAGCACTTTAATTGAAATAGTTGATTATTTGTGGAGTTGCGGTTGGAGAATTGGGTAGCTTTTGAGTGGAACCAATGAAAGGAAAATATGGTGCATTTTGAATAAAAATACATTGGCAAGGTTTGGAAAAAGAGATGAAAAGAAAAAAAAATGAAAAAGAGAAAAATAAAGAAAACAAAGAAAAGAAGAGAATTCTCAATCCTTGCTAGTGTGTGCACAAGAAAAAAAATTATAAAATGCTTAAAGTTGAAAGGAAACTTTTGGGTGGTTGGTTGGTTGATTTTGAGAAGCGTTGAGCTGAAAATTAAAGTGATGTATTAAAGTGCTTAGGGAGGTAGTCTCTATTTTATCCATATTTATCCTACCCGTCCTTTAGCCTACATTACAACCCTTAAAGTCCTAGTTAATTCCGATTGGAGTGAGCTTACATTAGTGGAGTCCTACACTACGGGCAACCCTATGGTACGTTGTGTGTGGCACATGAACTTCTTTTTGAGAGCGAGTGAATTCTTCCTATATTATGTCCCTAATTTATTCTTGAAATATATTCTTTGTGTGATATTTGGGACACTCTCTTGATTATTTTTTGTGAGGGCACATGGTTTGCGCAAGATATGTGAAGTTATTGACTTCTTGGTTGAGTGAATGTGTGTGATTTTGTGAAAGTTTGATTTCATTGAGTCGATTTTTGAGATTGAGATGTTTTGGGTTGGTTGTTCTAGCGTTTTAAAATTTGGTGAATTTTTGGTATGTTGAGGGTCACATGGTATGCATATGCATTAGTCTAATGGTCGGTATCAACCATAATCATATGTAGACCTGTTCTATTGAGTGTTGGGATCTAGTTGGGAAATTGGTTTTTGATGGTTGCTCGAGGGCGAGCAAAGGTCTAAGTGTGGGATGGTGATGTTTGGCGATATTTGCCTATTTTACCTTAGTATCTTCTCACATTTTGGTACTTTATGCGCTCGTTATATGTGATAATTGTGTTTCTTGTGCTCACTTATCGTATTTGTGATTTTAGGAATGGTGCGGATGAATTTGAGACAAGAACAATCAAATTGGAGCAAATGGATACATTGGAAGCTATATTGAAAGCAAGGCTTCCAAGAAAGCCCTAAAGAGTTGGAAGCTATATTGGGAGCAAGACTTCAGAGATAGCTTTGGAGTTGGGAGCTATAGTGGAAGCGTGGCTTCCACGAAAACTTCGAGGCTGACGAAACACAAGTTTTCCCTACTAGATTAGGCTTTGGTTTAGCTTGTCCTAGCACTTTGTAAACACTATAAAACCTCATTAATTCGTTATTTTAGAGGGAGGTCGAATTTTTGGAGCAAGTTTTTGGAGTTCCTAACACATTGAACCAAGGGTTTAATTCCTTTACTTCATCTATTACAATCTTTCATATTTCTTCCATGAATTCTTGTGTTGTTATTATGAATATGAGTAGATAAATATATCGTTCTAGAGTTAGAGAAAATACATGAAGGTTGATGTTTGAAAGTTAATTTCTTCCTATTGATTTACCATTAAGGATTGTTTATTCTTTCTTGAGCCTAACTGTTTGGTTATTGAGGCCTGATAATTGAACACTATCTACCGTTTACAAGTTGAACTCGAAAGAGGGAACTTGTAAATGCAAATAAGAAAGAATAAGGCTTGATTGTGAACCTGGGAATCAGGGAATCAATTTGCGGGTAGGATAGACATATACCTATTCGCCTTGCTTAGCTAAATACAAAGTTCTTTGATGCATGCATGTGATTTAATTCCATAGAAATATAGGCGTTAGAGTAGCTTGCATAGATTCGTGAAGAATCGACAGGTTTTCACGAATATAATTAACATGTTAGTTAGCAGTCTAGGAAATCAAGAAGTAGAATCAACTGGAAAACTCAACTTGATTGTTTGTAGCTCTGACCCTGGACCGCTTCTCACTTATTGATAACAGCTGATAAATTGCTCTTGATTACTCGACTTCCTTACTTACTTTTAGTTATTGCTTTTCTTAGTTAGTACAAATCACAACCACATTGAAAAAGATCCCTGAATAGTTTTTAGGAAATTGTTTGCTAGAATATAGTCATTAACACTAGTCCTCGTGGGAACGATACTCGACTCACTACTTTATTACTTGTCGACCACGTATACTTGCGTATGCGTTTGGGAGCAACAACAGGTATCACAAAGATTTTTTTGAATGGAAGCGAAAATAATCAATTGGAACATAAGGGGGCTCAATGATATGAGCAAGAGATGCACCATTAAGACACTCACTAAAAATGAAAGCCAGATATCATGTGTTTACAAGAAACAAAGACTGAATATTTCTCTAGTGCTACAATAAGGTATTTATGGGGTTCGAGATGGGTTGATGGATTAGAATTAAAAGCCAGTAGTACCAGGGGTGGCATAATTTTTTTATGGGACAAGATATAGTGGAACTGTGTAGACTCTCAACGGGGGAAACACACTCTCTCGACTATGTTTGAAGGAGTTCAGGTAGATTTCAAATTTTGCTTCACTGGTGTTTATGGACCTCACACAAACTGGGAAAAAGTTGATCTTTGGAATGAATTAGCTGCTGTTAGGGGACTTTGGAATGAATTTTGGGTTGTAGGTGGGTATTTTAATGTCAATAGATTTGAGAATGAGAGATATAATGGTATAAGGAGATCAAGAGCTATGAAATGCTTCTCTGATTTTATTCAAGATATGGGTCTGGTTGACCTCCCTTTGCAGGGAGCTTTCTACACCTGGTACCGAGGGGAAAATTCTTTGTAGGCTTCCCGAATTGATAGATTTCTAATAACTTCAGAATGGAGTGATGTCTTTGGCTCTGTGAAACAACCAGCTCTACCTGATGTTGTATCAGATCATAGACCTATTGCTCTGGAAAGTGGCGACTGGACATCAGACCTATCTTACTTTAAGTTTGAGAACATGTGGTTGCTTCAAGATGGGTTCTATGACATGGTTCATCAGTGGTGGCAAAGCTGTCTGGTTAATGGTTCTCCTGATTACGTGCTTCCTCAAAAACTTGAACTTCTGAAGAAAGATCTAGTTACCTAGAATAAGGAAGTTTTTTGGCATAATTAGTACCAAGATCAACAAAGCCGTGGAAGAAATTTTGATCTTAGAGCAGGCAACAGAAGGATGAGTTCAAACTCAAGATAAAAAGAACAGAATCTAACAATTGAAAAATACAAATACAACAGTTAGCTGGGGATAAAGAAACTTCCTGGAGACAAAAATCAAGATACTTGTGGCTGAAAGAGGGTGACAGAAACACTAAGTACTTCCATAGGATTGCCAACTCTCACAGGAGGTACAACTACATCGACATGTTACAGGTGGGAGATGATATCATTGAAGATAAAGAGCAGGTGAAGGAGGTGATCCTTGATTTTATCAAGACTTATATTCTGAAAATGAAACTTGGAGGCCTACTGCTCCTTTTGAAGGCTTAGGAACTCTGAACGTTGAGGAGAAATATGCCCTGGAACAATATTTTGAAAAAGAGAAAATACTGAAAGCTATAAACTCCCTTGCTCCTGATAAAAGCCCTGGTCCTGATGGTTTTACAATGGCTTTCTACAAAAAATGTTGGGGTATTTTAAAACACGATATTATGGGTACTCTCAATCACTTTCATAGCAGTTTTCACATGGTAAAGTCTTTTAGTGCCTCTTTTATTGTCCCTTATCCTCAAAAGAAAAGGTGCAATTGAACTTAAAGATTTCAGGCCAATTAGTCTTACTGGTAGTGTCCATAAAATAGTGGCAAAAGTGCTAACTGAAAGACTAAAGAAAGTGATTGGGAGTTTGGTCTCAGGCTATCAAAATGCCTTTATAAAAGGCAGGCAGATCATTGACGCAACTCTTATTGCTAATGAAGTTCTAGATTGGAGGTAGAAAAGTGGTATTCCTGGTCTTCTTTTCAAGCTTGATATAGAGAAGGCTTATGATAAACTCAACTGGCACTATCTTATTTTAATCTTAAGGTAAATGGGATTCGGGATGATGCCGGGCAACCCGTCACTAGACCCTTCACTCAGAACCAAGCCAAGAAGGTTCAAGAGGTGCATTTATACTTGGAAAGGAAGGTACTTGAAGATGGAAGCGATTGGAGGCCGTACCGGATGATCAAGGCGCAAGCACCAAGCCTAGAAGGCCCAGACGCCCCACCCAGCCCTCCAGGCGCTCCGCCCTGAGAAGCCAGCCTTCAGGCACCCTGCCCAACCTTGGGGCGCTCCGCCCAAGGACCCTCACTGGACATTTTTGTGGGCGCTCCACCCGAATTACCCAAGGACGGGATTTTTAAGAGTGTTATGTCTATTTTGATCCTGCGTGGCCTTTTATCTTAAAGCCTAAGTGTGGGCACTTTAGACCTTTTACTTAGTGCCTAAAAACCTCTATAAATAGCTAGATAGCTTATTTCATTCCTTAGCTAATTTTGGATAATGAAAGAAACATGTTAAGAGTTGAACTCTTTGTTGAATGAAACAACCTTGTTTGGGATTTGTTCTTCTTCTAGTGGATCTAGATGAATTCCATTCTCTCCGCGATCATTCTACTTGTGGGTTCTAGTTAGCTCGAGGGTAGTTTCTTAATGTAGGTGTTCTTGGCAATCTCCCGGGGTGTAACGGAACAAGTTCTTTGTTGCTACTTGGGATTTTCGATTGAGTTACGTCTCGCTCTTTATCTTGTTTACTTTCCGCATTTTCCCTACATGATTTGGTATCAGAGGAAGGCTCGGGTATTGTTTCTACAAACCCCTGACCCTTGGTTCTTCGTGCCTAGTATCTTCTTTTAGTTTTCTTGTTGTTGAAGTTATTAGAAAAAAGAAAAATACAAAAAAATAGAAAAGTGAAAAATACAAAAATTGACGTAACTTTTTGTTGTGATTAATTCTTGTTATGGGTGTTATAGATTATTGATCCTTGTTGAAAACCCGTTGTTTTGATACCAAAAACATGTGGTTTGTATTGGAATCATGAGATTTGAAAATTTGAAAATCCCAAAATTGTTAAACCCTTTCAAAACACTTGTTCTTGGTGATTTTTGGATGATTCATGGGTTTGTTGGTTGTTGATCGTTGATTTGATTATCGGGGTTTGTTCTATGTTGAAAAACAAACAATTTGTTCGGAGTTGTGTAACATCGAGTTTGAAGAATCGAAATCCACTTTGAAACCTTTTGAAACCCTTGTTGAAACCCCAACTTAAAACTTTGAATTATGATTGTGCTTTGATTTTTGGTTGTTTGGGTGTGAAAATCATTGGGGTTTGAAGGTATTATCATTAAACAACTTTGGGTACCTTGGATTTGTACAAAACACGTTGGAATAGATCCAAAAATTGGATTGAAATCGAAGAAAACGGAGTTTGAAACCCAGGCCTTCTTCAGCCAGGCGCTCCGCCCCACCTCTGGGCGCTCTGCCTGACCACCCCTACTGGTGGTTTATCCAGGTGATCCGCCCCATTCCTCTGGGCGCTCCGCCCACTTGCTGAAGGGTTGAAATTGGTTAGTTTCTTTTAGGTTTTCGTGTTTCTTTATTTGCCTAACCTCTAACTAGTGCCTATCTAAGTAATCTTCCTACTTAATTGTCACTAGTTCATTAAGCTTTTAGGTGATTCGTGCATTAGTTGGAGAGTAGAACTCCAAGAAGATTCGTAGATCCGTTTGACTCAAGTGCTCACTTCAAAGTGCCTAGCGTTCATCGAGTCACATTAACTCCACTCACCCCGGAGTGTGCTTGACTCGTGAATAGTTGATTGAGTTGAGAGATTGTTATTCATCTACGTGAAGCTTTTTGGACTACAAGTCGAGTGAAATATCCACCACCACTAAACGAGTGAACCGAGTGAAACACAAGTGAGGGAGTGTGTGAGGTAATTTCACTAATGTTTGTTCTTCTTGTAGGTACAATGGCCAACGAAGGTCAAGATTTTATCAAGGATTCCTTGGCTAATCTTCTTGCCATGATGGATATCATGAACCAAAGGATTGAGTCTCTTGAAAAAGGGACCTCAAGTACCCAAGGTGATCAAGGACCCCGAGTGTCCAAGATGATAAAGGGACCCCGAGAGTCCAAGTTGAGAAAGGGACCCCGAGTGTCCAAATTGAAGCCGGTGAAGGCTCAAGTAGTCCTACCTTTACCCCGGAACAAGTTGTTGGGTTGCTTAATCAACAACGGGTGAAGGAAGATCGTGAGAGGTATGAACAAATATTGGGCAACACCCAATGAATGGGCATTCCCCACCTAGGAATCAACCCTAGCCTTATGGGCAATCCCCAAAGGAATGTTCCTCTTCCAATGGCTATTCGAAATGTGCAACCTCTTGAACAAGTGGGAGAAACTCAAGAAAGGGAGGAGGAAGAATATGGAGGTGATGAATATGGAGCTCTTAACCTAAATGGGAGAGCCATGAATTGGGGACGCAATGTTGATAGGGGTAGAGGCCGAGGTCGAGGGCCACCCTTAGGAGTTGATAGAGATGTTGGAGGGAATGCTAGGAGAGATTTTGGTGGTTATGGAGGCAACTTTGGAGGCCAACCGGAGCCTTACCAAGGGGGACGAGATAACAACAATCTTAATAGCGTGAAGCTCACTATTCCTTCTTTCAAAGGAAGTAGTGACCCGGTGGAGTACATTGAGTTGAAATTGGCTATGGAGAGGATATTTGACACCAATGATATGCCCGAAGAGAAGAAGGCCAAGTATGCAATATCTTTCTTTGAATCTTTTGCTTCTACTTAGTGGGAATCAGTCAAAAGAAGTAGAAGGAGGAATGCTATGTCAATCAATGTGACTTGGGGTGAATTGGTTCGTGTGATGGATGAGAAGTACGTGACTCAACAATACCGTGTAGACCAATACAAGCGTCTCTATGAACTAAAACAAGGTTACAAGACGGTTGGGGAGTATTTCAATGAATTTGAGCAAATCCGGATGTCCGTAGATTTGGATAGGGAAGATGATGGGCAGGCCATGATTAGATTTTGAAGCGGTTTGAATTGAGACATAGCCTCACAATTGAAGTTTCACAAATATGAAGACCACTATGAGCTATGGAAAGATGCGGTTGAAGCCGAGAAATGGCTTAAGGAAGAGAAATCCACTCGCTACAAGAGTAGCACTTCTACTCCCATGAGTAAGCCAAAGGAGTGGAAGACTCCTACTCCAAATGCAAGATTCCCAAATGCAAGTGGTGCAAGTTCTAGCAAAGATGTGAAGAAGCCGTATGAGAAGTACACATCCAATGTGGGAGGTAACTCTAAAACGCAGCTAAATACTCCTTCTTCTTCTTCAATTCAATGCCACAAATGCAAGGGGTATGGTAACTTTGCTAAAGGGTGTCCTACGAAAAGGACCATGATTGTTGTTGGTGATGGTGCTTATGAACAAGAGAGTGAAACGGAGGATGAGGGAGTAGAGGGAGATGAGGTGGATGATATGGAGGATGATACGGTGGAGGATGATGATCCTCATGCTTTCCTAGTTGTGAGGAGGAGTTTAGGTGCTATGCTCGTGGAGGATAGTGAGACCTTGCAAAGGGAAAACCTCTTCCATGCTAGATGCCGAGTCATGGGTGTTGTTTGCTCTACGATTATTGACTCGGGAAGTTGCGCTAATGTTGTTAGTCAATCACTTGTTTCCCAATTGAAATTGACTACCTTGAAACACCCCAAACCTTATCGTTTGCAATGGCTTAGTGAGTGTGGGGAGCTAAAGGTGGTGAAGCAAGTAATGATTAAGTTCAAAATAGGAAACTATGTGGATGAACACATGTTTGACGTGGTACCTATGCAAGCATGCCACTTTCTATTTGGGAGGCCATGGAAATTTGATAGGCATGCGGTTCATGATGGTCGTGCCATCACTTATACGGTCAAACATGAGGGAAGGAAATTTGTGCTTAAATCCTTGACTCCCAAGCAAGTAAGTGATGATTACAAGTAGATGAGGGAGTTGAGAGAGGCGGCAAAGGCTAAGTCGGTTTGGAGACTAGTCCTTTGGCCGAGATCTTAGTGGCAATCCCACCATCTTCTACCGGTAGCATATGTACGATGATACAACCGGGTTAACTTTTGAGAGGAAATGATGGCAACAAGCTACTCCTTTGCCTAGTTCATAAAGGTATGATTCTTCCATCTGATGTTGATTGTTTACTAACCCTTTACCTAGTGCAATTGAGAATGTTTTGAAGGTATTTGAAGACATGTTCCCGGAAGAGATGCCGAGTGGTCTTCCTCCATTGAGGGGGATAGAGCACCAAATTGATTTTATCCCGGGGTCTCAAATTCCAAACAAACCGGCTTATAGGAGCAATCCGGAGGACACAAGAGAATTGCAAAAGCAAGTTGATGAATTGCTTACTAAATGCTTGGTGAGGTAAAGCTTGAGTCCTTGTGCCATGCCCGTGATCCTTGTTCCAAAGAAGGACGACACTTGGAGAATGTGCGTAGATTGCCGAGCCGTGAACACGATAACGGTAAAGTACCGTCATCCCATTCCACGACTTGATGACATGTTAGATGAATTGAGTGGTTCATGTGTCTTTACCAAAATAGACCTTAGGTCCGGTTACCATCAAATCCGGATGAAACCCGGAGACGAATGGAAAACTGCATTCAAGACCAAATTTGGTCTCTATGAATGGTTGGTGATGCCCTTTAGGCTCTCCAACACACCTAGTACTTTTATGAGACTAATGAACCATGTTTTGAAACCGTTTATCAATAAATTCGTGGTTGTCTATTTTGATGATATCTTGATTTATAGTAAGTCAATAGATGATCATGTTGGCCACTTGAGTCAAGTTCTTGAAGTGCTAAGAGACGAAAAGCTCTATGCCAATTTGAAAAAGTGTGCCTTTTGTGTGGAGAAGGTTGTCTTCCTTGGGTTTGTAGTGAGTTCCCAAGGAGTGGAGGTGGATGAGTCCAAGGTAGAGGCCATTCGTGATTGGCCTACTCCTACCACCGTGACTCAAGTAAGAAGCTTCAATGGTCTTGCTAGTTTTTATAGAAGATTTGTGAAAGTCTTTAGCTCCATTTCGCTCCACTCACCGAATTGGTGAAGAAGGACCAACCCTTTGTATAGGGAGAGCCTCAAGAGAAGGCCTTCCAAGAATTTAAAAGTAGGTTGAGTACCATCCCTTTATTGCAATTGTCCGACTTCTGAAATGCATTTGAGGTTGAATGTGATGCCTGGGGGGTGGGAATTGGTGGTGTTTTAATGCAAGATGGTAAATCCATAGCCTACTTTAGTGAAAAATTGAAGGGAGCCTCCTTGAATTACTCTACGTATGACAAGGAGTTGTATGCCCTAGTGAGAGCTCTTGCTCATTGGCAACATTACCAACCCTTTGGCCTAGGAAATTTGTGATTAAGAGTGATCATGAGTCACTCAAACATCTTAGGGTCCAAGAGAAGTTGAACAAGAGGCATGCCAAGTGGGTAGAGTTCACTGAGTCTTTTCCCTATGTTGTTCAATACGAAAAGGGGAAAGACAATGTTGTGGCGGATGCGCTTTCTAGGAAGTTTGCTCTTGCCACTACTCTCACCTCCAAACTCATGGGTTTTGAGAGCATCAAGTTGATGTATGCTCATGACCCTAAGCTAAAGAGCATCCATGAAGCTCTAGAGAAAGGAGAGTGAGTTGAGAAATACCACTGGGTTAATGGCTATATCTTTAAAAATGGTAAAGTTTGCATATCCGAGTCCTCATGGAGAGAATTGCCTATGCAAAAAGCACGTTGTGGAGGACTCATGGGTCACTTTGGTAGGGATAAAACCTCGGCCATTCTCATGGAGCAATTTTATTGGCCTAAAATGGGGACACAAGTTGAAATACTTTGCAACTCTTGTCTTGAGTGCAAGTATGCTAAGTCCAAATCGAACCCCCATGGTTTGTATACCCCACTCCTCGTACCTACTAGCCCGTGGATGGATATATCTATGGACTTTGTCATGGGATTACCACGGACTGGGGGAGGGGGGGGGGGACATGATAGCATTTATGTTTTCGTGGATAGGTTCTCCAAAATGGCTCACTTCATTCCATGTAAAAAGTGTGATGATGCACAACATGTTGCTTCTTTGGTCATTGATAATGTTTTAAAGTTGCATGGTGTGCCTCAAACCATTGTAAGTGATAGGGACACTAAGTTTCTTAGCCATTTTTGGAGGAGTTTATGGGGTGCCCTTGGCACCAAGATTTTGTTTTCTACGTCCCACCACCCTCAAACCGATGGGCAAACCGAGGTGGTGAACCGTACTTTGGGTGCTCTTCTTAGAGCCATGACCCGAGGTAAGGGTGGGACTTGGATTTACAAGTTGCCTCTTATGGAGTTTGCCTACAATCGTACCATGCATAGAATGATTGGCATGACTCCATTCGAGTGTGTTTATGGTTTTTACCCCTCGATTCCCCTTGATCTAACCCCTTTGCCAAGGGAAATGGTTGTTAATTTTGAAGGTAAAACTAGAGCCAAGGCTTTGGTGGAGCTACATGCTAAGGCGAAGAAGAACTTGGAGGAAGCTTATGCAAAGGTTGCCTCCAAGAAAAACAAGGGACGCAAGATGGTGGAACTCAAGAAGGGTGACTATGTGTGGGTGCACTTCCGGAAAGAAAGGTTTCCAAACCTTAAGAAAGGGAAGTTGGCACCCCGTGGAGATGGACCCTTCCAAGTGCTTTCGAAGATCAACAACAATGCATATGTGGTCGACTTGCCAAGTGAGTATAATATATCTAATACTTTTAATGTGGCTGACTTGACTCCTCTTGTTGTAGGAGTTGATGGATCCGAGGGTGATGATGCTTGGATTTCGAGGACGAAATCTTCCCAAGAAGGGGAGGATGATGCCGGGCAACCCATCACTAGACCCTTCACTCGGAGCCAAGACAAGAAGGTTCAAGAGGTGCATTTATACTTGGAGATGAAGGGACTTAAAGATAGAAGCGATTGGAGGCCGTACCGGATGATCAAGGCGCAAGCACCAAGCCTAGAAGGCCCAGGCGCCTCGCCCAGCCCTCCAGGCGCTCCGCCCTGAGAAGGAAGCCTTCAGGCGCCCTGCCCAACCTTGGGGCGCTCTGCCCAAGGACCCTCACTGGACATTTTTGTGGGCGCTCCGCCCGAATTACTGAAGGACGGGATTTTTAAGAGTGTTATGTCTATTTTGACCCTACGTGGTCTTTTATCTTAAAGCCTAAGTGTGGACACTTTAGACCTTTTACATAGTGCCTTAAAACGTCTATAAATAGCTAGATAGCTTATTTCATTCCTTAGCTAATTTTGGATAATTAAAGAACCTTGTTAAGAGTTTAACTCTTTGTTGAATGAAACAACCTTGTTTGGGACCTGTTCTTCTACTAGCGGATCTAGCTAAATTCTATTTCCTCCCTGATCATTCTACTTGCGGGTTCTAGTTAGCTCGAGGGTAGTTTCTTAATGTAGGTGTTCTTGGCAATCTCCCAGGGTGTAACGGAACAAGTTCTTCGTTGCTACTTGGGATTTTTGATCGAGTTACGTCTCGCTCTTTATCTTGTTTACTTTCCGCATTTTCCCTACATCACGGGAAGGGGTGGATCAAATGGATCAGATACAGCTTCACCACAGTGAAATACCCTGTACTTATCAACAGAAGCCCTGTTGGCTTTTTTCTCTCCTACAAGAGGAATCAGACAAGGGGATCCACTATCACCATTCCTCTTCATACTGGCAATGGAGGGACTCGGTAAAATGCTGGAGAAAGCCAAGCAATTGCAACTGATAGAAGGTTTTGATGTGGGCAACGGTTGAAGCCCATCAGTCTCTGTGTCACACCTTTTATTTGCTGATGACACCCTAATATTCTGTGGCGCAGAGAAATCTCAAGTCCAGCACCTAAACCTTACACTTATTCTATTTGAAGCCTTGTCAGGACTTCACATTAATATGTTCAAGAGCATCATCTATCCTGTTAATGTGGTCCCTGATTTGGAGGAGCTGGCAGGAATAATATGTTGTAACACCAGTGTTTTCCTTACCACTTATCTAGGCCTACCCTTGGGTGCTAAGCACAAGTCAACTGAATACGGAATGTGGTCATAGAAAAGTTTGAGAAAAGATTGGCCTCCTGGCAGCAGCAATACCTTTCTTTTGGGGGTAGATTAACACTCATCAACAGTGTCTTGGATAGCATTCCGACCTACTTCATGTCACTCTTTCCAATCCCAGGCAAGGCTCAGAAACGACTTGATAAAATCAGGAGAGACTTTTTATGGGAAGGCAACAATAAAGATCACAAGTTACACCTAGTCAAATGGCCCAAAGTCACCCTTCCCAAAACTCTTGGAGGTCTAGATTTAAAGATTTAGCTTTACACAACAAAAGCATGCTGATGAAATGGCATTGGAGATATAATTAGGAACAAGCTGGTTTATCGAAGGAAGTTATTCAAGCAAAATATGGCTACTCTAGCCATTGGTGCACTAACATCAACAGAAAAAACTCATGGAACAGGGATATGGAAGGTTATCAGGTACTTCTGGAAAGATTCCTCTCTAATTACATCTTTACAGGTTAGAAATGGGGAACATATACTATTCTGGAAAGACAAATGGCTAGGTGATATACGACTTAAGAATGCCTTTCCAAGAGTATGCTTGATTGCAACGAACCTTGATTCCACTATTGCTCAAAACATGGAGGACAACTCATAGGACCTAAGATTAAGAAGAAACCTAAATGAATGGGAGATGGATGAGTTCACAATACTTGGCCATTATCCAGAACACCTCGCTCATGCCAAAGAATAGACAAACTCAAATCAGGTAGCAGCAGGAAGGCTCTTATTCAATCAAAGAGGGTTACTTTCTTTTAAGTTCCAACAAGGATTTGATTGATCAATGGATGTGGAAGCTAATATGAAGAACTAGATTGCCGCCAAAAGTCATTTATTTTAGTTGGATCATTCTAAAAGGTGCATGCTTAACTCAAGATAATCTCATCAGGAGAAATTTTCAACTAGTTAACAGATGCCGCATGTGTCGCTGCAACTCTGAATCAATTGATCACTTTTTCATCCATTGCCCAATTGCATCAGAAATTTGGAACATGTTCTTATCGCTTTTCAGAGTACAGTGAGCTATGCCAGGAAATGTTAGAGAGGCCTTTGTGAGCTGGAGCTCATGGAAAGTTGGGAAGCCCATCAAAAGAATTTGGACAATGATCCCTTCTATTATCTTGTGGTGCTTGTGGACAGAAAGGAATCAAAGATGCTTTGATGGTACCTCAATTGCCAACCAATTTCTCAAGGCTAGAGTTTTGGTTAATCTTTATAGCTGGGTTAATCCCACTTATGTACTTAGTCTCGACTCTTTTATGGAATTTATCAACTCTTTAGCTCTAGAATAAATTTTTTTTCATTCATCATGAGCTGATAATTCCTCTCTTCTGTAATCTATGCATCTTCTTGATGCTTTTGTTAATAATATCTCACTTATTTCATTAAAAAAAACATGGCCATTGCATGTGACACAGAAGCCATAGTAGATTTTTGGTCATCTGTACAAATTCAGTAGTAATACCCCCTGTACATTTTCCAGTACCTTCTGGCTGCTGGATTCATCAATGATACAACGTTTTAACGATCAAAAGAAAAATTAGTGACCACAATCTGCTTTCATTAACTCATGCTTTGCTGATCAATAAGAAAGAGACACAAACTAATATTTTGGCTGATTTTGAATGAGAGTTTCACATCGGGGATGGATGGGTCAAAAAAATTTCATAAAACCTTGCCCGTTAAACATTTTCCACGTTCATGCCCGTAAAGTTAGTAATAGTGGTAGATTTTCCTCCATTTAACGACCAAACACGTGGGGCTCTCATAATAAATAAATTCATCCAATAAATCAAATCCGCCTATTGTTTTATGGTGATGCTCATTTTAAATATGCTCTCGTATGAAAGTAGCCAGTAATGTTAGACTAGGTCAGATATAACTTCATCACACGGTACAAACATAAAAATTAACAGAACATAAACCATTGATAACTGTTCCTTAAATGCCACTCACCATACGGTGCTGAACATGGTAGCGGATGGTGTCTCTAACACCAGAAGAAATAAGATTTGAAGTGAATCCCAAAAAGATTTTGCATGTCATAGACTGATGTATGCAGCATCTCTTTCTTCTTCGCTGCAATCCTCTGCGGGCTGCTCATGTGAAAGCCTCCGATCTAGCTTCTAAACCCATCACACCCCCAATCAAATAAACAAATTTAGTTTTAGTGCATATCCATCCATTCTAGAGAATTCAATCTCATATTCTAAAAATGAAAGGCTTACCGAAAGGCTACCATGTCTAATCCACTCAAACTGGCGACGTTTTTCATCTCGCTCGCTGCGCGAAAGGAAATTTTCCATGAATCTACGAGAAAAATTGCGTCAAGTCAACTAAGGCAAGCCCTGCCTAACTAACAGAAGAACAGTCCACCAATCCAAGGCTGGACCCTGAAACTGGAAAGCAGTATAATCAACACCATACTGCTCGATAAGGATACGCAGACATCATTAATTTTTTTTTCTCAAAAAAAATCATGGGGATTATCTAACGCATGGCCCAACAATATTAGAAGGTTAAACTGGGTACAATACTGCAGCCTCTTTGGGCATTCAGACCAACTGTTACCTGGGCTAGCTAACCAGCCAGAAAAATTGGAGGCACAACAATTATTGCCTCTGCAACATAATTTACTGGGGCAACATCAGGAACTGGAACTGGTGCTCCCTGAGCCCGAACATTTGCATTTGCAGTGACCTAATGAGCTGCCCAGCGAATAGGAGGTTATTGCGGTATTTGCACCTCAAAGTTTCTCGTAAAAAGCATCGTAGAGAGCCTAGGGAACCACAAGGCCCTGCTTCCATTGTCCACCGCGAGCTGGCATAGCTGGGACCTCCGTAACTAGATCGTCAGCACTATCCAAAACTCTCGGGGCTTGGTCAGCGCTAGCCCCAGGCTAGACTGCTTTGTCTTGAACTCCAACTCTATGCCGATTTGTCGCATGAGGGTTCAACATTATTACGGAGGAATTAAAGAAAAATTTGCATTCCATAGGTCGACCGATGCACGATTAGAAAAGAAGGAAGAGACACTTCCTAAATGCAATCATAGCCTCTCACAGATAAGTACACACGTCTACGTACCCATCAGCGAGACTCCTAAATGAAACGACTCAAATTTTCGGCTAGGCCATGCCGACACCCGACGTCCTCCTCTAAACCCGTTGGGCGAACCCTTTTGAAGGGAATTCACAAAAATACACATAAAATCAACTTATGGATAAGAAATAAGACCTAAAGAGACATGAACATAATTATACATAAGCTGTATAGAAGAGGTTACAGCTGACTACCCAATGTACTAGGTTTAGGGCTATCCAGACAAACATCTAAGAATACAAATGAAGTATAAACATCTCCGGAAGGGAGCAAAATACAACTGAGATAATAAACATAAAATTTGTGGCAACTCTGAACAAAAGTTGGCTCACCCTGACAGCTGAAGTTGTCTTCGCTCGTCAATAACGTGGTGAACTCAATCCTTGAGTGAACCTTCCGAAACGAAATAAATAGACAAGAAACAAACAGAGGCTGAGTCGAAAGGACTTAGTAAGTTGGGGCTGGCTAGCCACCTCGAATAAGCAGGTATGCTAGCCAGGGAGAACAAAAGCAGATAAACCAACTTCACCTTATTTCAACTATAAAAAAGCAGAGCCAGATAATAACTTGAAACACTTATGGAACCATAAACTCATAAACAACCAGGGACCTGAGATAGAAAGAACTTGTAGGTATCCGGAACATATCAACAATAAGAAAATACATGACATATACGCAAAATATCACACTATAATCATACGATACATATCAATAGGTGCAATGAAAAGGAATGAATGCAGTATGATGGAATAGGGTCCCATGTGCCCAAAATCTATCTCCGGTGCAAGACTCTCATCGTCTACAAGGAGATATATGCAATAATAACCCTTTACCGGGGCGGGACTCTCATCGACTACCGGGAAGTATATGCAATAATGAACCTTCACCAACACGGGACTCACGGGACTCTAATCGACTACCGAGAAGTATATGCAATAATGACCCTTCACCGGCGCGGGACTCTCATCGACTACCGGGAAGTATATGCAATAATGACCCTTCACCGACGTGAGGCTCTCATCGACTACTAGGAAGTATATGTCAAGCTCAAAACCAGAGTACAATGCTTCTATGCTTAATGCAATACCAACAACAGGGCATAACATATAATATACAATGTAAATCCAAAGCTAAGGCGTAATAAGTACGCGTATCAGCAGCTACATACGTAAGGAACACGTGGTAGAATATCCACAAGGCCATCAAAGAAATAGATAATATCACTTACCTTGTTCCAAAGTTAACACTGCAACTCAACAACTGCTTTGTTCTTTGGATTCACTGCCAAACAATCATGCTCTATTCAATAAGCAGAAAAATATATCAAATAAGGCTAAAGGCTTCATTTCTTACATATTAGAATAATCCGGTTAGGAACCCGACACGCTATTCGCATACGCGATACGCATTCCAGGCCTATGTACATGGTTCAAAATCACACAATGAAACCCTAAATAAATTACATTTACAGGTTTCCCAAAACTTTGTGAATTCAAATATATAATTAATTCCACTTTCGGGTCCAATTAACCCTTTAAACTATCAATTTTACTCATTAGAACGATATCTAATATCTCAATTTCTACCGTTAAAATATATTCAAACACACGTAATAAACTAAAATAATGAATTAAGATCATTACCTGGATGTTTCGAGGTAAATTTCTATTTTTCCTTCAGCTTTTTCTTTATTTTCTCTCTTTTTTTTATTTTCTTTTCGTTTCTGCGTTTTCTCTTTGTTTCTCGTTTCTTTTTTTCTATTTTGATAACAGTAAGCTAAAGGGATTTTATCCCCTTTAGCCACCACCTCAATTACTTTCCTTTTTCTTTCTTTTTATCTTTTTATTTTTTCTTTCCTTTCTTTTCTTTATTCTCTCTTTTTGTTTTCGTAACAAAAATTAAAACGGAAACCTACGAAACTCGGAATAATCCAAAATTTCTAAAGCAAGTTATACAAAATTTATGTGACTTATTCCATTAATCGGATCTTGAATCAAATTTCTGAAACTCACGATGCGAATTAAACGGATAAAGATCAAATTATGTATTTTCAAATTTTAGTTGAAACTATCCGAACGACCTCGGAATTCACTTCCGAATGTTCAGACCGGTCATAAATGACCATACAAACCTAGCAATACTTTCGGATTTCGAATCAGATCTCACTCGCCAATATCGATCTCGAAAACCTTTTTTTACAATTTAACGACAACGGAAAGTGAAACCTTCTTTCTATACCTGCCAAACGAAGTCCGATTTAGCTCAAATTTTATAAAAAGTTCCTAATGAAACTTACAAAGATCTTAAAACTACCAGCACACCAATCGGAGTTCTAACTCCCAATACAACTACCTAAGGTCGTTTCAATGCAGTGCTCTGTTGTGACCTGTGCCTTCCATGGGTAGTTCCTCATCAGTGAAAATGATCCTGTCGGCCTCGAAGATACGACTGGCGACAGCTTCCAGATTATCGATTGTCATTTTCTCAGATACTTGGGCCTCATTCAAGATCTTCGAAAGAGCATGATGATGTCCTTTAGAATGCATCAACAAAGACAACAATGATATTTGAGCAGGGGTCTTTCTCAGTTGCTCCAGAATGGAGTAATATTGCACTTTCATCTTCTTCAGGAATTCTTCTACTTATTTCTCAATGACAGGCTCCTTGTTCGGGCTCTGATTTTCTTTGGTTGGCCTCACTTTCCTCAACTCTTCCGGGGTAAAGCACTGTCCAGAACGAGTCAAACCATTCATTTGCGCTGTTTCAGCCACAACTTCTTTTCCGTTGTATGTTATCAATGCCTTGTTATATTTCCACGGGACAACCTTAGTATTTGTCATATGGAACTGGGGTGTCTTCATTATAACAATAGGCTCACATAGTTTTTCCTTCCCTTCTTTGTCTTCACGCAATGCTCTTTTGATAATCAATTTTTGTTTCACAACAGAATTTGTTTCCCCTTCACTAAGTCCTTGGATCACCAACTTTGGCTTTTCAATCGCCTTTCCTCTTCTCCCGACCGCTCTGACCAATATGACCACTTGCTTGTTTGGCTTGGTAGGATGCTCTGCATCCCCTGGCACAATCAGAGGATCTAGCTTCATCGTTACATACATTTTGTTCTCCCCAACAGTTATAGCATCAACTGACATTATTGGCCTTACAAACTTGTCTTCAAATTCCTCTCCACATACTATACCAACCATATGTACGTTGTGGACTGGCAGAGGATTGCGGTTAATTTTTTGTGCTTCAGCATCTTCGATCACGATTTGATTGTTGTCTATCAGGTCTTCCACTGCCTTTTTGAGATGATGGAAATCTTCTGTATCATTCCTTGTTGCTCTTGAGTGGTAAGCACAATCCCGAGAATGATCTATTTTTTCCATGGGATGCACATTTCCTTGGACTGGCTTCAACATGTTTAAGGCCTGCAACTTTTTGAAGAGACAGGTGTAGGACTCCTGAATCGGATTAAACTCTCTCTTTTTCTCTTCTCGAGCCTTCTTATAATCAACTCTCGGGCAATAGCCGAGAGGACCCTTCGATGGATAAGTAGGATTAGGTGGAGACTGATACTGATTTTGTGTAGCTTGGTAAGTAGGATATGTGAGTTGTGGGGCTGGCGCGCGCCATTGCGTATAGGATGGTGCTGGAGCATATGGTTGTGCGGCGTGTACAGAATATAGGGGTAGGGGGATGGAGTATTGTGAGTTTGTTATGGAATAGTAGTGTTTGCGGAGGTTGTGTTTATGGAGTTTGGTATGAATTAGGTTGACTGTGTCGCTCTTCATTCCACTTTCGTGGACCTGGCTCTACCATGGCTATCTCATCTTTCTTCTTCTTACCAAAACCAGTCGTCCTGGTCAATGCAGCCTATGTAGTCGCCTTTAGCGCAGTCTGGCTCACAATCTTGCCAATTTTGACTCCCCTTTCAACCAATTCTCCTATCTTAACGACTTTGCTAAATGGCTTTCCAAATGCGGGAATAAATGAACCATAATATGCCTCATCCTGAGCTTCAATGAATAACCGGACCATGTCTTTATCTAGGATTGCTGGGCTCACACGAGCATACTGTTCACGCCATGTGAGGGCGTATTCCCTGAAGCTTTCATTTGGCTTCTTTTTTATCGCATCCAAAGAGGTCGATATGGCACGACTTCAATGTGGTATTTGTACTGGTCGATATGGCACGACTTCAATGTGGTATTTGTACTGGTCATAAAATGCATGCGCCATGTCATCAAATGCCAACCATTTAGTTACATCCTGCTTCATGAACCATTCAGTAGCTGCAACTCCCAAGCTTTCAAAAAATATGCTATCAACAACTTATCTTTCTTGACCTCTCTCATTTGTTGCAGTAGGTCTTCATATGAACCCTTGGATCTCCCTGACTGGTGTACAGTTCTAACTTGTGAACTAAGAACCCATCGGGCAATTGAAATTCAGGGAAAAGGCAAAGATCCTTGAAAGAAGTGTTGGTATGATCTCCATATCCCTGCATAATTCTCACAGCTTGTTCTAAACCCTTCACTTTGCGCAGAACCTCACTTTCTTCCGATTTTCGTAATCGATCAATCTCAGCTTGAGACTCATGTTGGAACCTTGCTCATACGAGTCACTTCGTTGAAATTGGGATCATGATACTGGTCATAATGGTGAACCCCGGCTTGTAGGTGAGGGTCACTGCTTGACCTTGGCAGGACGAGTCTAGCTGGGCAACGAAAAGCTGGAACATGTGCCTGAGGTTGGCCATATTGTCCGTATGGTGGACGTAGTGGTGGTGGTGGTGGCGCATATGGGCGCATTTCACCTTCATTTGTTACACAGCGAGTGGGGCCAAAAACAGGGGTATATGCCGGATCCTTGACTGTAGTAGACGTGCCCGGTGCCTACTGAACTGGTGTTGGTATAACCCCATCTAGGATTGTTAGCTTGGGAAGAGGTAGAGTTCCCATGGCTATTGCGTGATGCATGTCAACCAAGAACTGCTTCAAGCTCTGGACCTCCCTAGTCAACTGTTCATTTTCTTGTGCCAAATGTACCCAGGCACCGGAATCAGATATATCCTCGTCGGATGGCATGGTGAGCTACAGGTTCCTTGATCTAGTTGCGTGACAGCGGGATGATGCCAAAGTGCTACACCAAAATCACTGGTAATCTATGATACGCAAAAAAAGCAGGTTAGTGCAATAAGATAGTGCATAACATGTATTGATCGTCGTCCTAATCGATACCTAAGATTGTTATGCGTCATCCCAAAAAGGTTTAGACTAGATTCCCAAGTGTATTGTTTGATTCCGTTTTTTCTCTTTAAAAAAAAAAAAAAAAGGTCAATGGGTGGAAATTAGTTGACACATAAAAATGAACAAAAGATATTTCATTTTCATTACTAAATAAATACATACACTATTTTATACAAATGGACTGAAAGAACGGCCAAGAGTGAAAACAAAATAAAAAGTGGAAATAAACTACAACTGCTGAGTCGAAAAGTACCATAAAACACAATCATGTCAAATGTCTATTAAGACTCAAATTCAATCCTCCGCCCTGCCATGGCTACTGATCCTCCTGAAAGTTCTGTCGATTCACTGGTGGGCACCCTCTCAAAGTGTTGCATAATCCAGCCAAACCTTCTTACAAAAACCTAACACATCATAGACATCAAACTTTACTGTCATAATGACATGAAGTTGAACTAGGGATTTTGGCAAACCAGTAGCTTAAACTTTTGAAAATATTTTGTCATTATAGTGACATAAAGACCAACTCTAAAATATTTGCCGACAATGGCCCTTACAAGAATTTCTCCATTATAGCGACGCAAAGGAACAAATTTTCCAACAGCGACATTTAGACACTATTTAAAAACTCCGTCAATATAACGACGTAAAATTTGATATCTAGGAAGAGCACTTGCACTTAACAAAATTTTGCAAAAATCCGCCATTATAACGACATGACTTAAAAACAAAAAAAAAACTTTTAGTTACAATCTAAAATTCACCACATTTACTCTCTTTTCCTTCATTTTTTTCCTTTCGAAATTTGATCTTCCCCAATTCGGTCAGCATAACGATCTTTCTAAATGCAACACATAGCATGCTCGAGTCGTGAAGGCCTCCATTTGGACACAAGTAGTCTGCCTTGACAGGCATAATACCCCGGGTACCGTACCTTGCTAAATCCAATGAAGCAGATAATTCGGCTTATATCAAAGCGCGGGTCAAACTCTAGGTGACTCAATGGGTTCATGATCTAGTGATTCAGACATTTAGAAATGCCTCGGGGGTATCGCTCGACAACATCTAACGTCCTTTCCCAACACACCTCCTCCTAATCAGGGTTAACTTTTTTGTGTCACGAGATACGACATAAATTCTTCTCGCCAAAGCGAAACTGGCGTGCATGTGTGCAGTGTTCCAGAAGACTAAGAGTTATATGAGAGAAGACAATTGTGTATATACAGTTCAATAAAAATCAAAGCGGTAACATTCAATTTTAATGTGATAACGACAAATATAAAATAACTAGATATTTAATAAATTAAAAATGCGACAAATTTATTAAAGCTGGAGATTCTAGTTTTCTCTATTTCCCCAGCGAAGTCGCCAAGCTGTCACACCCTCTTTTATCGGAACAAATTAATGAAAGAGTTTTAAAAGGTAGTGACTGGTGTTTTAAGGTACACAAAATATTTGTAGATAACTCAAAGTCGCTACTTGACAAGTTAAAGGTGTACCAAGTCACCAAAGTGGTGTACTCATAACACCTTTACCTCGTCTGGTGGTCTGCGTCAGAGATTTTGAGTAAGGTCCTAAGTTGAATCTCCGGAAAATATTAGGCACCCTTGAGTCCTGTGCAAGACACAATTGCTTTATTGTCACAAGTTAATTTAAGAAATATTTGGTTTTTATACATTTGTCATTTAGTTAATGCCGCGCTTTGAAAAAAATATATTAATCTACACTAATCTTGATGAACTAAAACTCGCAACCCAACATGAATCGTAATGTACATTGCTCAAAAGATTACTTAAAATAATTTAACTAAACTTTAGACCATTTAAACAATACGTGACTGTATGCAAGAAAAGTGATTGTTTCATCAAAAGAAACTATTTGTCGAATAGAAATTAAAAGGGGCAGTTCTCTAGCTTGCGGGTCATTAGAACATTTGCAATGTTAGTCCATAATTACGTCACTTCCATTTTTTGTTTCTTTGTAAGTTAAAATGTCTGGATCTTAAATTACAACCTACTTTTCTTTCAACTATTGATTTACGAAAAAATGTGTGATTTTGATGCATAGCCATTTTTGAACGCGCTAAGTGAGAATTATCCACTATTTCAAAATTAATTGAGGAATAGTCAAAGATCCGCGCGCACACTTACACTCCATTACCGTTGGCAAAACACCCACAGACTAGTCCTAGGTTTCTATACTAGGACTTTGAACTAATATGTTCAAAGTTCCATTATTTTATACTTGGATTCATGTACCTGGAGCTTTATATATAAAATCCCAGAATTTTATACTGGGACTTTGAACTAACATGTTCAAAGTCCCAGTATAAAATACTGGGACTTTACTTGGACATTGAACATAAACACTAGTCCCACTATTTTATACTGCGACTTTGAACTAACATGTTCAAGTCCCAGTATTTTATATTGGGACCAGTGTTTAAGTGATCCAAGTATTTTATACTGGGACTATGAATATATCCCAGTATAAAATATTGGGACTTGTCCGGAGGTGGCTAGTCTTCAAACAGTTTTGCACCGCTAGCTAGTATTCAGTTAACGCGGCGCAAACAGGCTACATGGCTAAATTTTTACGAAAAAATGTCCTCAATTTTTACACTTCCAGATCTGTCCAAGTTTACATATTGCATCCGGTGGCTATTTTTGCAAAAAAAAGGCAAGATTTTTAATTCATGGAAAAAATAGGTTTATCTCTGCAAATGTTTAAAACTTGAAAGTTTTGTCCGTAGCTTTTTATATAAATAGCTCAAATATTATACATGACTAAAAAGTAGACATGTCAAACACCATATATTCCATATTTTTGACAAACTACCAACTTATATAATATTTAGCGAAACCAAATATACACATAATAAAATACTCATTTTTTACCTTTAAACATGCGGTTTTTGTATCACTTCGTGATAAAATTAAAATACACGAAGTTCATGTATTTACCTATGAATCGAGGCCTTAGAGCTCAGCAATGATGACCCAAATAAACCAAAATAAGCTACCGAACGCAGAAAAAAGCAATCGGACAGCCACTAAATGATCCTTAAAACCTTCTAAACTTGACTTGAAACTTAAAGATTTATGACCCAAAAGACTCTTGGTATAGAAGTCTTTTTGGTTCTAAATCTCTATCTTTAAAACCCACTAGGTGTTTCACTCTTTTTCTATTTTAATATTAATGTAAGTGTGTATGGAGTGTTAATTTCAAAATGTATATGGTGTTGGAGTGAAGTCCCCTCTTTTTTGTTGTCTTCTCAAAAAATGAGAGTTTACACTCTCTTATATAGCCATAAAGGTAAATTATTTGAGTGGCTAAAAGTAAAAGACCCATGTACCCCACTTGAGTATATGTCAACTTCAAAAAAATTTCTAGCTTTTTCACATCACTTCAGCCACCTATTTGTCCTCTAAAGACTGAAAAGCAAGTTGTTCAAGGATGGAACAACCTCATGAGCTGTACTATTGACTAGGGGATGATACTTAAACTCAATACCACTTTCAACCACAAAAATCAAATATGAAAATCAATTATATCAGCCCCAAATACTAAACCTAAACAACCTAATGGGCTTAATAAAATTCCTACTGACTTAGGCTCCAAAACACACAAATGGATCTAAGTCCAAACACATAAAAATCAACAGATAAAAAAAAATACACAATTAAACTAATGCTCTCCATTTTTCTTCTTTCAATCAACCAATACATACAGACCTACAAATGAACAAACTGAATCTAATATTTCGACAAGGAATTGGTCCAATTTTCACACAACATTTTAGCTACACAAAAGACACTATTCTACGGATTCAAGCGGACAATTGTGTAAAACGGCATTCATACACATGATATACCTTAAATCGGATCCTAAATAAATGCACAAAACAAAGCATGAATAATTTACACTTCAATCGAATCACACCAATCAACACATAATCAAATAAACTAACAAAATTCTTACGTTATTAATCTTATTAAATAAAGCAGGAACAGACACAATCACATGTTGCGATTCACCAATTCATACATATATTCTATTTTACACTAACAATACTAACGCATAATCCTATCAACTGGAAAAGTAAACGGAAAGAAGGGATTGGATGTTCAGGACCTAACCCGTCAAAGAAACAATAACAAAAACAGAATCATCAAACAAAATCGACGCGTAATCAGAATTGCACGCAGGTGCTATAGTGCTGCTGCTCCTACGCTGCATTGTTCATCGTCACTGCGTCGCCACTGCCTCATATCATCGGTGAAATATAATATAATATAATGAAAATATTGTGGATACAAAAGTGAGAAAGTAATGATAATATTATTACAAAGCTTGAGTTGTGCTGGGCACTGTCCTAAAACCTATTTCCTTAATATAAAATATTTCTCAAGGATTAAACAAGCCTTCCTATACATATATATAAGAGGGTGCAGGAATCAGCAAAATAAATAATGATCCAGCAAGTCTAGGGTGGAGGTGACAAGGTTATATTTCTAAAAGAAGAGAAATGACTAAGTTGTTTGGATGAGTGAAATGACCACTTTATCATGAGTATTTATAGATAACAAGGTAAGTTGAGACTTGGACAAGTGTTAAGTCCATTTGTCAACATTTCCATTTTACTTATTTAGAAAACAGCCACATATCATGCCACTAATCAACTAAAATACCACTTTTTAATATAAATTTGCCACCTAGGTAATTAACTTGCCAACCATCATAAAATATCAACAAGTGTCCACTATAGATATCAATATTTTAAAATACAACAAAATATCAACACTCTACCACAAATTTTAAAAGATTTTAAAGACCGAAGATACAAGGAATAAAGGAGTTTAATACTTGTTGGATTTTCATGGTCCAAATGTAATAGATTTGTGGTCTTCTTGACCATGAGCCAAACTTAGACCGAGAAAACTTGACTCACAGAATTACTGGTGAAATAAAATAATTGAAACGGCCTTAAGTGGTCGTTTCGGGAATTAGGACCCTGATTGACGTGATGTCAATTTTCAAAGCTTCGTAAGGACCATCCCAACTTATCTGTAAAATTTGAGCTAAATTAGACCTCGTTTGGTAGGCATCGAAAGAAGGTTTCAGTTTTCATCAGCGACAAATCGTAAAAAAGAGGTTTTCGAGCACAATTTTGGCGAATGAGCTCCGATTCAAAATCTGAAAGCGTCGCTAGTTCGTATGGTCATTTGTGACATATGTGAATTTTTGAAGTGAGTTTCGAAGTTGTTCGGTTGATTTCGGCTAAAGTTCCGAGAGAATTAATAATTTGGTCCTTTTTCCTTTTAATTCATATCTGTAGTTTCGGGGGTCCAATTTGAGATTTACCTTGGCGAGTATGTTACATATATTTGGTATAACTTACTTGAAAAATTTGGGATCATTTCGACTTCTTTAGAGTCCATTGTAATTTTAATCATCGTAGCAAATTTATTATTAAAAAAAATTAATAAGGTCGGTTAGCAAGTCACGATATAGAGGCAGAAACATACGAACAGAGACAAGAAAAGAAAGGCTAGAAAAGAAAGAGGAAAAAAGGGAAAAAGAGGTGGAAAAATAGTAGAATTTTTACCCCAAATCTCCAGGTAATGATGTTAACTCATTATCTTAGCTTATTACGTGTGTTTGAATATATTTTTACGGTAAAAATAGGGATATTAGACATCGCCCTAAAGACTTAAATTGATAATTTAAAGGGTCAATTGGCCCCGATGATGGAAATGATTATATATTTGTACTCAGTGAATTATGGACAACATATAAATGTAATTTATTTAGGGTTTGGTTAAGTGACTTTGAACCCTGTACATAGGCCCGGCCTGCGTATTGCGTATGCAAATAGGGTATCAGGTTCCTAACTGGATTTCCCTAAGACATAAGGAATGAAGCCTTTAGCTTTATTTGATATAATTTTTCTGCTTATTGAATAGAGCGGGATCGTTTGGCAGTTAATCCAAAGGAAAAAGGCAGTTGTTGAGTAGCAGGACTAGCTTTAGAATATGGTAATTGTTTATATCTATTTCTTTGGAGGAACTTGGCCTCGTGGATTTTCTACCACGTGTTCCTTACGTGTGTAGCTGCAGATAGGCGTACTCATTACGCCTTAGCTTTGGATTTACATTGTATATTATATGTTATGTCATGTTGTTAGTATTGCATTGAGGATCTAAGCATTGTATTCTGGCTGTGAGTTGGCATCTACTTTCCGGCTGTCGATGAGAGTCCCGCGCCGGTGAAGGATTATTATTGCATCATATTGTATTCATATGCATCATATGTCATTCATATGCATTATATTGCATATCATATCGGGTGCAGGAGTATTTCGCCCCAGGAGAGTGCATGAGTATTCCGCCTCTGATCCATATTATATTGGGTGCAGGAGTATTCTGCCTCAGGAGAAGTAGTATTCCGCTCTTATGTCAGATACTGAGTGCAGGAGTATTCCGCCTCAGCTTTATATTATATCGAGTGCAGGAGTATTCCGCCCCAGGAGAGTGCAGGAGTATACCGCCTCTGGTTTATATCATATCGGGTGCAGGAGTATTCCGCCCCAGCAGCAGGAGTGTTTCGCTACAGTTGGTTATCAGATCTGATTCCCCTCGAATGCAGGAGTATTCCGCTTCGGGATGGGATGATGAGCACATGTGACCCTTTACATCATATTTCATTTCATCACATTTCATTTTATTTCATTTCATCTCATTCCATTTCATTTCATACCATTGTGTAGATTTTCTGTACATGACTACTGTTCTACTTATATGTGCATTTCTTATTTGTTGATTGTTGTCTGATTCCATTTCCCTGACTAGCGTATCTATTTTTCGAGGTTGCTAGTTTATTCGCACTTATTTAGTCCTTATGACTCACCCCCTATTTGTTCTTGTGTTTTATTTTCGTTCGGCAGATTCTGCTCCAGGACCCAGCCAGCCGCGTCGTGATTATATTGAGGATTAGTACGTTTTCCACTGTCTACGGTAAGCCATCTTATTCATTGCGGCCACCGCCTTCAGATATTATAGTTTTCCTTACTTTTTCTCCCTTCAGGAGGTGTGTATATCTTTTGGCCTTCTTAGATGTCTAATCTGGAAATCTTTAAAACTATGTATTCTGGGTAGTTAGTTGTAACAGCTTGTATGTTTGTCTATCCTTGAGAGTTATCTTATGTTGTTAAAGTTTGGTTCATTTTCATTTCAAGGTAATTCTTCACAATTTATATCGATTCAGTCAATAGAGTTCGCCCGACAGGTTTAGGGGAGGTGGTCGGGTGCCCGCACTGCCTAACCGAGAATTCGGGTCACGTTAGTTGGTATCAGAGCGAGGTTTAGAGTTTTTCCAAGTCATGACCGTGTCTACTAGAGTCACGCTGATCGGACAAAGACGTCCGTACCTATCTACGAGAGGCTATGGTGGCATTTAGGCAGTTTTCTTTCTTTTCGCTGTCGTGCGTGAGTCTTCTTATCTGAAGTTAAATATTTCTAATTTTCCGCAGTAAATGGTGAGAACGCGCGCGAATATTCAGCTAGAGGCGGAGGAACCAGCGGCCGCCCCTATTCCTGCTGCTCCGTGAGGTGGCGGTGTTGGCCGCAGTAGAGGTCGTGGTCGAGGCAGAGGTAGAGTTGCCCAGGCTGCGAGGATGGTGGATCATGTTGATCCTGCTGCAGAGGTTCCGGTAGTGCCAGCTTTTGCTGGGCAGGGGTAGCAGGGCTTATTCGTTCCCCCCACACTTCATGATCCTTTTATGAGATTCTTAGCGACGCAGATGCCCCTGGGACCTCCTATTCCTCAGGCTGCTGTAGATGCTCATATTCCTCAGGCTGCTGTAGATGCTCCTATTCCTCAGGCTTTTAAAGATGCTCCTATCCCTCAGGCAGCTCCTCAAGCTGCGGTAGATATTGGTTATGAGGTTTAGGAAGCCCCCATTCCAGCTCCACACGTAGCTCCAGCAGTTCATGTTCCAGGTGGTCATGTTCCAGAGGTAGCGGGTGTTATACCTCCGGTTGTTCAGGCTGGTCAGCCAGTCCAGGTAGCAGGTCAAGTTTATGATCCGGCAAGGCTGCATTATTTTATCTGACTTAGTCCTCCGAAGTTCTCTGGTCAGAAATCAGATAAGCTTAAGCCTCGTGAGTTTCTTGATCAATGTCAGCATATCTTAGAGGCCCTTGGATATCTTGAGCAGTATGTAGTTGATTATACTGCCTTCCAGTTTGAGGGTCCGGCTTTAGCTTGGTGGAATGCACTCCGATCAGCTAGGCAGGGCTTACCTAGGCTGACCTGGAGTGAGTTCTCCCATCGATTCATAGAGAAGTTTTTCCCTCGCAGTCAGTAGGATAAGAAGAGGAGACAGTTTGAGAGGATTGGACATGGTAACCTGTCAGTCACGGAGTACGAGCTTTTATTTTCAGAGATGTCAAGCTATGCTCCAGATCTCGTGTAGGAGCCCTCTGAGACGGTCAGACATTTTATTGATGGGTTTTCTCCTCATTTTCGGTCCCAGATGGCTCGTGAGATTGAGGCTGGTACTCTATTTGATGTCGCTGTTGATATTGCCAGGAGGCATGAGGCCTATCATAGATTGGAGATAGAGGAGTTAGAGCGGTAGAGTAAGAGATCTCGTGGTCCAGGGCATTCTAGTACCTCGTATGGAAGTAGGAGTTATCTGCAGTAGAGTAGGCCTCTTATCAGACCAGCTCAGTTTCCAGCGTGTGGTTCTCAGAACGCGCCTTCTTCTTCTCAAGGTCAGTTTGGGTTTCGCCCGCGAGATCAGTATCAGTTTGATCAGCGTAGATTTGCTCCAGGGTGCTTTATCTGTTAGGATCCAGGGCATCATAAGAATGATTGCCCTTATCTCAATCAGCAGGGTAGTAGCCGCCATTTGCCTCGCCTTCCAGCGCCTATGCAGCAGCAGCCTCAGGGTGCCCCTCCAGGGTCTCAGCCAGTTAGAGGTACACCACCACCCGGTAGAGGTCGTGGACGTGGTCCTAGTGGTCCCTCTAGAGGTGGTCGTCAGGGTAGCGGCTCAGCTCAGCCGCAGAGACAGCTATATGCACTGCCGGCCCGACAGGATGCCGAGGCATCCCCAGCTGTTGTTACAGGTATTTTATCTATTTGTGGTTGAGATACATATTCTTTGGTGGATCCAGGATCTACATATTCATATGTATCTCCTTATTTTGCTTCGGGCTTTGATGTTGATTATATGTGTCTTCGTGATCCATTCTGTTTTTCTACTTCTATTGGAGACATTATCATTGTGAATCGAGTTTATCCAGCTTGTACCATATCTTTTGGGGGTCGTGAGATACTAGTAGATCTTCTAATTCTAGATATGGTTGATTTTGATGTTATTCTTGGCATGGATTGGCTGGCGTCATGTCATGCCACATTAGATTGTCATACCAAGTCTCTTCAGTTGTCTCTTCCTTGTTCAGCACCGATAGTGTGGCAGGGCTCTTATTTTCCACCCATGGGGCATGTTATTTCTTTCCTGAAGGCAAAGCGGATGATGGATAAAGGGTCTTCAGCGTATCATTCCATGGTTCGAGATACCACTTTGGAGATTCCATCTCTTGATTCTATTCCTATCGTTAGGGAGTTCCCTGACGTGTTTCCAGATGATTTTCCAGGACATCCTCCTGATCAAGAGACCGAGTTTGGCATTGATATAGTGCCAGGGACTCAGCCTATTTCTATCCCTCCTTATTGCATGGCCCCATCAGAGTTGAAGGAGCTGAAAGAGCAGTTGCAAGATTTGCTTGATAAGGGGTTCATTAGGCCGAGTATTTCTCTGTGGGGTGCTCCTGTTCTATTCGTGAAAAAGAAAGATGGGACTATACGGATGTGTATTGATTATCGTCAGCTAAATAAGGTCACCATCAAGAACAAGTACCCATTGCCTCGCATTGATGATTTGTTTGATCAGCTGTAGGGTGCCAAATTCTTTTCCAAGATTGATCTGCGATCTAGTTATCATCAGCTAAAGATTAGTGAGTCAGATATCTCGAAGATTGCTTTTAGAACTCGTTACGGCCATTATGAGTTCCTAGTTATGTCTTTTGGGCTGACTAATGCCCCTGCAGCCTTTATGGATCTCATGAACCGGGTGTTTAAGCCATTACTTGATTCCTTTGTCATTGTCTTCATTGATGATATTCTTATTTATTCTCGTGGCCCCGAGAACATGATTATCATCTGAGGGTGGTTCTTCAGACCCTCCGTAATCGTAAGTTGTATGCCAAGTTCTCGAAATGTGAATTTTGGCTTGATTCTGTGGCATTTTTGGGTCACGTGGTATCTAGTGAGGGTATCAAGGTTGCTCCAAAGAAGATTGAAGCAATGCAGAAATGGCCTCGTCCTACCACTCCGAAGGAGATTCGCAGCTTTCTTGGATTGGCATGTTATTATCGGAGGTTTGTGGAGAAGTTCTCTACTATTGTAGCTCCGCTGACTCGCCTGATGCAGAAGGCGGTTCAGTTTCGATGGTCCGATGAGTGTGAGGCAAGCTTCCAAAAGCTTAAGGCCTTATTGACTTCAGCTCCAGTATTTTCCCTTCCTTCTAGCACCGGTGGATTTGTAGTCTATTGTGATGCATCTCGTATGGGCTTGGGTTGTGTTCTCATGCAGCACGAGAAGGTAATTGCTTATGCTTCCAGACATTTGAAGCCGAATGAGAAGAATTATCCGACTCACAATTTAGAATTGGCAGATGTAGTCTTTGCTTTGAAGATATGGAGGCATTATCTTTATGGCGAGCCTTGTGAGGTGTATACGGATCATAAGAGTCTGCAGTATCTTCTCTCTCAGAAGGATCTTAATGGCCCACAGCGGAGTTGGCTTGAATTGATTAAAGATTATGATCTCACTATTCGCTATCATCCTGGGAAGGCGAACGTGGTAGCAGATGCTTTGAGCAGGAAGTCCATGGGCAGCATGGCTTTTCTTTATGCTGATATGAGACCATTGGCCCGAGAATTAAAGTCCCTTGGCGACTCTGCCGTGAGATTTCTTCTCCAACTCTCCAGTCGAGTCTTAGCGTGTATTGCAGCTCAGTCTTCCCTAGTCAATCAGATTAAGGGAAGACAGATCGAGGATACTCATCTGCAGGAGGTGCATGGTCATGTCCTAAGTGGAGGAGTTCCCTCCTTCGAGCTTGATTCAGATGGAATTCTTCGGTTTAATGGTCGACTCTGTGTTCCTGATGTTGGGGATTTGAGGCAGTCAGTGCTCGGTGAAGTTCATAGCTCCCATTATTCCATTCATCCTGGTATTACAAAAATGTATCAGGACCTCCGAGAGTTATACTGGTGGAAGGGGATGAAGATATATGTATTTGATTATGTATCTCGTTGCTTGAACTATCAGCAGGTTAAGTTCGAGCATCGGAGACCAGCAGGGTTAGCTCAGGCATTGCCCATTCTCGAGTGGAAGTGGGAGCACATCACGATGGATTTTATAGTTGGTCTGCCAAAGACCCTACGGCGGCACGATTCAGTCTGGTTCATTGTCAACAGACTGACTAAATCAACTCACTTTATCCCTATAAAGACTACTCATTCAGCTCAGAGATTTGCTCGGATTTTCATTGAGCAAGTGGTTAGGCTGCATGGTACTCTTGTATATATTATCTCAGATCGTGGTTCCCAGTTTACTTCTCAGTTCTGGCAGTCTTTTCAGAGAGAGTTGGGGACCCAGGTGCAGCTTAGCACAGCATTCCATACTCAGACTGACGGTCAGTCCGAGCGGATTATTTAAATTTTAGAGGACATGCTTAGAGCTTGTGCATTGGACTTCGGGGGTTACTGGGATGATCATTTGGCGTTAGCAGAGTTCTCTTATAATAATTGCTACCAGTCTTCCATTCAGATGGCGCCATTTGAGGCCTTATATGGTCGTCGATGTCGTTCTCCTATTGGCTGGTTTGAGTCTCGAGATGTCGAGGTGATGAGTTCAGATATGGTTCGTCAGACTCTTGATGTTGTTCGTGTTATTCAGGATCGTTTACGGACCGCCCAGAGATGGCAGATTTCATACTCGAACCGGAGGAGCCGAGAGTTAGAGTTTGAGGTCGGGGACATAGTATTTCTGAAACTGTCACGGATGCGAGGTGTAAAGAGATTTGGTAGGAAAGGAAAGCTTAATCCCAGGTTCATTAGCCCTTTCCGTATCGAGAAGTGTATTGGTAAGGTAGCTTATCGGCTCGACTTGCTAGCTTCTACGCCAGTTCGCCCAGTTTTCCATGTATCGATGCTCCGGAAGTGTATCCGAGATCCTTCCGAAGTGATCGAATTAGACCCTGCTCAGCTAGACGTGAATCTGGCTTATGAGGAGTTCCCAGTTGCTATAGTTGCGCCTGATGTCCGAAAACTTCGTTCGAAGCAGATTTCGATGGTTCGAGTGCGATGGAATAATCGTTTTCGTGACGAGGAAACTTGGGACCTTGTGTCCAGTATGCGTGAGAGGTATCCTTACCTCTTCGATAATTCAGGTTCGATCTTGGTCTTTAAAGCCTAAAAGCTCTTATCATTGTATATGATTTTGGTTTAGTAGTAAATGTCATTGAAAATTGGTGTAAGCATTCTCATAAGAGGTGTGAAATCTATTTTAGACTCTTGCTCGTTCGAGGATGAACGAGAGTCTAAGTGGAGGAGAATGAAACGACCTTAAATGGTCGTTTTGGGAATTAGGACCCTGATTGACGTGTCGTCAATTTTAAAAGCTTCGTAAGGACCATCCTGACTTGTCCGTAAAATTTGAGCTAAATTAGACCTCGTTTGGTAGGCATCGGAAGAAGGTTTCAGTTTCCGTTAGCGATAAATCGTAAAAAAAAGGTTTTCGAGCACAATTTTGGCGAATGAGCTCCGATTCAAAATTTGAAAGCGTCGCTAGGTTCGTATGGTCATTAAGACATATGTGAATTTTCGAAGTGAGTTTCGAAGTTGTTCGGTTGATTTCGGCTAAAGTTCCGAAAGAATTAATAATTTGGTCCTTTTTTCTTTTAATTCGTATCTGGAGTTTCGGGAGTCCAATTTGAGATTTGCCTTGACGAGTATCTTACATATATTTGGTATAACTTACTTGAAAAATTTGGGATTATTTTGACTTCTCTAAAGTTCTATTTTAATTTTAATCGTCGTAGAAAATTTATTATTAAAAAAAATTAATAAGGTCGGTTAGCTAAGGAATCTAATCCCTTAGCAGCAGCAAGTCACGATATAGAGGCAGAAACATACGAACAGAGACAGGAAAAGAAAGGCTAGAAAAGAAAGAGGAAAAAAGGGAAAAAGAGGTGGAAAATAGTGGAATTTCTACCCTAAATCTCCAGGTAATGATGTTAACTCATTATCTTAGCTTATTACGTGTGTTTGAATATATTTTTACAGTAAAATAGGGATATTAAACATCGCCCTAATGACTTAAATTGATAGTTTAAAGCGTCAATTGGCCCCCGATGATGGAAATGATTATATATTCGTACTCAGTAAATGGGCAACATATAAATGTAATTTATTTAGGGTTTTGTTATGTGACTTTGAACCTTGTACATAGGCCTGACCTGCGTATTGCGTATGCGAATAGAGTATCAAGTTCCTAAATGGATTGCCCTAAGACATAAGGAATGAAGCCTTTAGCTTTATTTGATATAATTTTTCTGCTTATTGAATAGAGCAGGATCGTTTGGCAGTTAATCCAAAGGAAAAAGGCAGTTGTTGAGTAGCAGGGCTAGCTTTGGAATACGGTAAGTGTTTATATCCATTTCTTTGGAGGCACTTGGCCACGTGGATTTTCTACCACGTGTTCCTTACGTGTGTAGCTGCCGATAGGCGTACTCATTACGCCTTAGCTTTGATTTACATTGTATATTATATGTTATGTCCTGTCATTAGTATTGCATTGAGGATCTGAGCATTGTATTCTGGCTATGAGTTGGCACCTACTTCCCGGCTATCGATGAGAGTCCCGCAGCGGTGAAGGGTTATTATTGCATCATATTGCATTCATATTCATCATATATCATTCATACGCATTACATTTCATATCATATCGGGTGCAGGAGTATTCCGCCTCTGATTCATATTATATTAGGTGCAGGAGTATTCCTCCCCAGGAGCAGGAGTATTCCACTCTTATGTCAGATACTGAGTGCAAGAGTATTCCGCCTCAGCTTTATATTATATCGGATGCAGGAGTATTCCGTCCCAGGAGAGTGCAGGAGTATTCCGCCTCTGATTTATATCATATCGGGTGCAGGAGTATTCCGCTCCAATTAGTTATCAGATTGGATTCCCCTCGAATGCAGGAGTATTCCGCTTCGGGATGGGATGATGGGCACATGTGACCCTTTGCATTATATTTCATTTCATCTCATTCCATTTCATTTCATACCATTGTGTAGACTTTCTGTACATAACTACTGTTTTGCTTATATGTACATTTCTCATTTGTTGATTGTTGCCTGGTTCCGTTTTCCTGACTAGCGTATCTATTTTTCGAGGTTGCTAGTTTATTCGCACTTATTGAGTCCTTATGACTCACCCCCTATTTGTTCTTGGTTTTTCTTTTCGTTCGGTAGATTCTGCTCCAGGACCCAGCCGGCCGCGTCGTGATTGAGGAGTAGTACGTTTTCAGCTGTCTACGGTGAGCCATCTTGTTCATTGCGGCCACCAACTTCAGATATTACAGTTTTCCTTACTTTTGATCCCTTTTGGAGGTGTGTATATCTTTTGGCTTTCTTAGATGTCTGACCTGGAAACCTTTAAAACTGTGTATTCTGGGTAGTTAGTTGTACTACTCAGACAACTTGTATGTTTGTCTATCCTTGAGAGTTATCTTATGTTGTTAAAGTTTGGTTCATTTTCATTTTAAGGTAATTCTTCACAATTTATATCGATTCAGTCAATAGAGTTCGCCCGATAGATTTAGGGGAGGTGGTCGGGTGCCCACACGGCCTAACCGAGAATTCGGGCCGTGTCAATATTTTCAAAAACCAATAATTCTTTTTGTAAGCCAGAGGCTTCACCAATCACATTTTGACCCCCACAATTTTGTTGTTCAACGCGTTTTTGCGCGAATAGGTCGTGCGCATGCCTGGTTATACAAGAGAGCTCCAGAGACTTGGCTAGAATCTCATAGGAGCGACCCACTCCACTCTCATATAGGTGAATTCATCAAATGTAGACTGCTTTAAATACACCATCCGCAAGGACTATGAATTCATTAAGATTTATAACTCAACCTCCCAAATAGTAGCAGCTAAGCACTCACATTATGGTGCTTCAGTGTTAATATTGACTTGTTATTACGCATATGAACCCTACTTCATGGGTACTCCAATCACATAGGTTGGGTGATGCGGGGCAAATCGAGCCTAAAGCACTTACCATCAAGAGCCGGGATTGGAGGATGCAAAGGACTAGAGATCGAGGGCTATGAAGAAGATTTAAAGGCACATCTCAAAGATTCGATGAAGGGTGGAGAGTCCAAGGCCAAGGGAGACCATCACAAGGCCAAGGAGGAGTGCACCAAGGCAGCCCAGAAAGAGGTGGACCGCCCACAGCTTTAGGCGGACCGCCTACTCAAGTCCCAGCTCTCAGGATCTCAAGGAGGCGGACCGCCCACCCTGCAAAGGCGGACCGCCCACCCTACATTGGTTCCCAGCATGCTACAAAGAGGCGGAGCGCCTAGTTCCAAGGGGCGGACCGCCCACTACTGTTTTGCCAAGATGGGAATTCTACTTATTTTGCTATGTATTTCCAACTATAGCCCTATGTAGCTTCTATTGTTTTAACCCACTTTGGGGGTATTTAGGACATTACATTAGGCATAGAAGAAGACTATAAAAGTCTTCCTTAGGTCTTTCATTTCAATTTACATCACATTGAATATTGAAAAATATGAGCTATGCTCTCTTTGAAACCCTTGTATGGGCTTGAATTCAATTGGTGGATTCCAATTTGAATTTCATTCATATTTGATCATTCTATTTGTAAGAGTCGGGTATCTCTTGAGGATGGTTACATAGAATAGGTGATTCCTTGATATTCACTTGAGGTGTAGCGAGACAAGTTCCTCGTTGCTACTTAGGTAATCGTTCGAGTCTCATCTCATTTTTAACTTACTTTATTGCTTCCGTATGTTTTTGCTACATCAGTTGGTATCAAAGCAAGGCTAAGGTTTCGTTCTTACGGATCCTCATTCCTTGTTTATCTATCTTGTATGTTTGGTTTATTGTTCTTGTTGTTCATTTTTATAAAGAAAAAGAACAAAAAAGTGAAAAATTGAAAATACAAAAAAATTGTCGAAACTTGTTGGATTTAAATCCCCGAACATTGAAAATCATTGAGGATTGTTATATGTTTGATTCTCATTCTATTGATACCAAAATTTCATGATTTAGTGGTGAATTTAAAAAATTTAAAGATTCAAATCCCAAAATTTTCAAAACCTTAGAAACTTGGGATTTTTGGGTGAGAAGGTCTCCCAAGACTTTTATTAGTTATAAGGAACTCAAGTCTTGACAAATGGGTGAGAAGGACACTTTTAAAATTAGTACTTATGACTAACATTTTAAAAACCATTCAAGTTTTTTATTTACACAAAGCCCCCACCTCTCAACACCCACCCCATCGACCCCTTAGCCTCCCATCCCGCCCCCTACCCCCTCCCCCCACCCCGCCCATCCACCATTCCACCACGACCCTCCACCACTCACCGCCACCTTCAATGACCCTCCACTACCCACCACCATCTTCTATTACCTTCCACCAGCAACCATCACCTTCTACTATCCTCCACCACCACCCACCACCCTACACCACTCTAATAAAAAGATGTGTACACATCAGCCGAGATGTGTACACATATTACTATATATGTACACATCTGACGAGATGTGTGCACATGCGCATATAATATATGTGTACACATATAATAATATGTGTATATATATATTATATGTGCGCACATATTATTATATGTGTACACATCTGACGAGATGTGTACACACTTTTTTCAGCCGTGAAAACATCTTCAAAAGTGTATAAACATATAGAAAATATGTTTACACATCTGAAAAGATGTATAAAATTACTAGAACTAAAAAAAAAATAAAAAAGGATAAAACGGGGATGAAGAAGAAACAAAATGGATACGAAAAAAAAAAAAGAAAGAAAAATAACATGAATGGTGATAAAATGAAATTTGAAAAGAAATTTAGAAGAAAGAATGAAAATGAAGAAAAAAAAAGGAAGAGAGAAGAGAAGAGAGAGAGAGAAATAAAATTTGAAATGATTTGAATAAGGAAAGAGAGTGTCAAAGTGGGTGGGAAGGGGGGAAATGAAAAATCTGAATTTTTTTGAAAAGTGGGGTGTTTTCGTAAATATTAAAACTTTTAATTATACCCACAAGTTTTTAAACAATACACTTCAACCCTCACTTAAACTAATTACTCTTTGACTTGGTCTTGTCCCCTATTCTTCTATTAAGACTTATGGGGACCTTTCCCCCCTTTTCTCTCAAGAAACTTTGCTTCAAGAATCAAAATCAATTTGTTTTTGTTTGATTAGGGTTAAAAACTATTGGGGTTTGTTTTTAATCATCCCATACACCTTTGGGTATCATTAGATTGGAAAAACAATGTGTTTTGTTGAAAATTTTGGTGCTAAAGAATCAAAAATTCAGAGTGAAATGTTGCTGGAAAACCCAGTAGGCGGACCGCCTAAATTTTGAGGCAGACCGCCTCCCTCTGATCACCTCTCTGTAATTCCCTAGGTGGACCGCCACCTGATGAGGCGGAGCGCCTCTTTCTGGAGCGTGTTCTTGTTTTTCGTAGGTTTTCACATTTTGTTGGCTTGTGTCACTTCCGGCTAGTACTTTTCAAGTAACACTCCTACTTTACTAGTACTAGTTCATTGAGCGTTTAGGGCACCCGTGCGAAGAGGAGACTAGAAATAAAAGAAGACTCGTAGTACATTGTTTGCTTCAAGTGCTCACTTAAAAAGCCTAGTGTTCATCGAGTCCCACCAACTCCACGTTTTCCGGAGAGTATTTGGATATTGTGAACTTGAATGATTATTGAGGAGGTTGTTCAACTACGAGGAAATTTTTGAAATCAAGCTTGAGTGATAAATCCTCCACCACTAAACGAGTGTACCCGAGTGACATTCAAAAGTGAGGGAGTGTGTGGGGTTTTTACTCTAACCTCTTCTTTAGTCTTGTTATTTTTGTAGGTACATGGCCGGAGACGTGGATGATACCATTAAGGTCCCGATAAGCCTCTTGGCCTCTCTATTGGCCGAGGTGAAATCAATAAGTGCGAAGCTTTAGAGCCATGAAAGAGGAGATACCCCGAGTGTATCAAAAGATGCCGGGGTAGACACTTGTGATAGTGTGTTGGGCACCCCCCCAACCATTGGGCATTTCCCAACAAGTGGGCACTTCCCAAAACTTGGGCATTCCCCAAGGCGTAGCCCGTGAAGATTGGGTGTTGGGTATTCCCCACAACTTGGGCAATCCCCAAATGAAATAAGTGAAGGGTCACTTTACTCCAAATGAAGACAATCTTGAGTCTCATCCCATTGTACTTGAACATGAGAGACAACAGAAAGAGAGGAGTGAGGGAGTGACCAGTGACAATTCTAGAGAGGAAAAAGGAGAGGAAGTGAGGAGTGATGTGAGTGGATTGTCACCCGAATCTACACTTGGCCTTGAGAGAAAAGTGAGAGAAAGGAGAGGAGAGGAAAGACAAAATGAGAGTGAGGACACCCTTTGTTCTAACCATGCTATATCTTCTTCTTCTTCTTCTTCTTCTTCTTCTTCTTCTTCTTCTTCTTCTTCTTCTTCTTCTTCTTCTTCTGCTTGTTTTGGCTTATGTGTAGGTACTTGTGGAGGCAAGCTAGTGGAGCCTCAACCATGTGTTTGGAAGGAAA
Source organism: Petunia x hybrida (assembly GCA_037355625.1). Taxonomy (NCBI): domain Eukaryota; kingdom Viridiplantae; phylum Streptophyta; class Magnoliopsida; order Solanales; family Solanaceae; genus Petunia; species Petunia x hybrida. Next base: position 2,292,518 of record JBBBVM010000045.1, read on the forward strand.
GACAAGAAAAGGAAAATCTTCAACATGAGCTTCATGAGGGAGAAGTTGAACATGACACTTCAAGTGAAGAGAGTGCTCAAGGAAGTAACTCAAATGTAAGTGATGCTTCATCTTCTCATGATCCTACTAGTTTCTTGTCTTGTGATGACTCAATGCTAGTTGGTGCTTGTGATGCATCTAGTGAATATGCCACTAGCGAAGAGTCTAGTAGTCAACTTGTGTGTGCTTGTGTATCACTAGTTGAGAGAAATGCTAAGCCACATCATGATGTAAGCTCATTGTTCAATAAACCTCTCTCTAGTGTAGATGTGATAGTTGACTTTGATTGTGACCTTTGCTATGACACACCACCTATCTCTGACAAAGGGAAAGATGAGACAGTTGATTACACCCTTGTTGATATGCTTATCTTTGGTGGAACTATGTGTTGTAGTGAGGATGATGGTGACCTTCAGGAGTCCTTAGTGTATGAGATGGATCGAATTGTATTCGATGACTCCTCAAGTGTGAGTAATGAACCTAGTCTTGATACTTCACCTTTGCTTAAAAATCACATTGAGATGTCTACTTTCACTAATCCTTTGTTTGAGGGCATCTTTATTTGTGGTGGTGATTTGTATCGGACTAGAGTTGAGAATGAGTTAGAACCTCCATGGTGTAAAGGATTTGACTCCTTAAACAACTCCTTGTTTGAGATTTTGAGTGAGGTGGATGGCTCTTCTAGTGACCCTACTCTTGGTTGTTTGGGATTTTGATGATGAGGAAGCCATTATTAATGCCTTTCTTGAGAATTTTCCTTGTGAGGAGGGTTGTCCTAAGGGTGAGTTTGGAGGTGCAGATGTAACTCTTGGTGTGTGTAAGAGTGATTCTAGGAAGGGGAGTGGAGTAATTAATGCTAGTTGTAAGTTGAGTCATTTCGCTTACTCAATTCCATGTATCGATCACACCTTGAGTGTTAAGCATGCCAAAGTCAGTGTGCCTCAATGTGGTGAAAATGCGTTGAAGGTTCGGTGCATTGGTAATGAGCTTAGGGATCATAGGATTTCTACTAGTTTGATCTTGCATTTTCCAGTCCTAATGATCTTTTTGCTTGTTATTTTGTTGAGAGCATATCTTTACTAAGTCAAGTACTTGTCGTTTCCTTGGGAGACGTGAGCTTTCTCATTATCATTGATACTTGGCTATACTATAAAAGTTCATTTTCCACACGGTTTGAATTAACCTACTTCCGTAGTAGGAAGTTTTGTTTGTGTTTGTCTTTGTTTGTAGGGCTTGATGGATTGATTTCGAGGACGAAATCCTTTCAAGAAGGGGAGGATGATGCGGGGCAAATCGAGCCTAAAGCACTTACCATCAAGAGCCGGGATTGGAGGATGTAAAGGACTAGAGACTGAGGGCTATGGAAAAGATTTGAAAGCACATCCCAAATATTCGACAAAGGGTGGAGAGTCCAAGGCCAAGGGAGAGTATCACAAGGCCAAGGAGGAGTGCACCAAGGCAGCCCGGAAAGAGACGGACCACCCACAGCTTTCGGCGGACCGCCTACTTAAGTCCCAGCTCTCAGGATCTCAAGGAGGCGGACCGCCCACCCTACAGAGGCGGACCGCCCACCCTCCATTGGTTCCCAGCATGCTACAAAGAGGCGGAGCGCCTAGTTCCAAGGGGCGTACCGCCCACTACTGTTTTGCCAAGACGGGAATTCTACTTATTTTGCTATGTATTTCCAACTATAGCCCTATGTGGCTTCTATTGTTTTAACCCACTTTGGGGGTATTTAGGACATTACATTAGGCATAGAAGAAGACTATAAAAGTCTTCCTTAGGTCTTTCATTTCAATTTACATTACCTTGAATATTGAAAAACATGAGCTATGCTCTCTTTGAAACCCTTGTATGGGGTTGAATTCAATTGGTGGATTCCAATTTGAACTTCATCCGTCTTTGATCATTCTATTTGCAAGAGTCGGGTATCTCTTGAGGATAGTTGCATAGCGCAGGTGATTCCTTGACATTCACTTGAGGTGTAGCGAGACAAGTTCCTCGTTGCTACTTAGGTAATCGTTCGAGTCTCGTCTCGTTTCATTTTTATCTTACTTTATTGCTTCCGCATTTTTCCCTACATCATTGGGTTACCATCTCTATTGACAATCATATTAGCCTTAACACCATTTCTTTTGAGGGTTGAAGAATTAATTTTCTTCCCACAGGTTTAGTCAGTGGATCAGCTAAATTCAATTCTGACTTGACTAAATCAATTAAAATTATTCCATCTCTCAGCAGCTGCTTGATAACTTTATGTCTCAGACGAATGTGTCTGCATTTTTCATTATAGGATTTATTCTTAGCAACATATACTGTCGCTTTACTATCACAATGAATAGATACAGGAGGCAATAAACCCTTCGTTAAAAGAATATCAGCTTAGAAGTTTCTTAGCTATTCAGCCTCAGAACCAGCCAGCTCCAGAGCTAAAAAAAACTCTGATTCTATAGTAGATTTAGCAATTATAGTTTGTTTAGCTGATTTCCATGCTAATTGCACCACCATCAAGGGTGAACACATAGTCACTAGTGGATCTTATCACTTCTGAATCAGAAATCCAGTTAGCATCATTGTATCCTTCTAATACAGTGGGAAATCCACTATATATGATACAATATTCATGGTTCCTTTAATATATTTCACCAGTCTTAGTAAAGCAGACCACTGCTCTTGATTGGGATTATGAGTATATCTACTCAGTCTACAAACAACATAGGCTATATCAGGCCTTGTGTAATTCATTAAATGCATCAGACTCCCAATTATCTGAGTATATTTAAACTGAGCAACTGGGTCACCTTTATTCTTTTTCAATTGAGAGCTAGCGTCATAAGGGGTGGCCACATGTGTCACATCAAAACAGTCAAACTTCTTAAGAAGTCTCTCAACATAGTGCTTTTGTGACAACACGATACCATCTTCACCCCTTATAACTTTAACTCCCAATATCATGTTTGCATCACCCACTACTTTCATATCAAAACCAGATGACAAAAATAATTTGGTACTCGGCACAATATTTAAACTGGTACCAAATATAAGCATATTATCAACATATATACTGATTATCACAAAATCATTATTTAATACTTTAGTATAAATATATTTATCCTCCTCAATTGAGGAAAAGTCGTCTTTCATTAAGACGTGATCTAATTTTTCATGCCACTGTTTAGGAGCTTGCTTAAGGCCATAAAGAGATTTAATTAACTTTCAAACTTTATTTACATGCCCAGGAACAACACATCCCTCAGGCTGAACCATATAAATTTCTTCTTCTAAATCACCATTTAAAAATGCTGTTTTGACATCCATTTGATGAATAAAAAGTTTATGAATTGAAGCCAGGACAATTAAAAGTCGAATTGAAAAAATTCTACTCACTGGTGCAAATGTATCAAAATAATTAATATTTTATTTTTGAGAAAAGCCTTTCGCTACTAATCGACCTTTATATTTATCTATAGATCCATCAAGATTAAATTTCTTTTTGAAAATCCATTTGCAACCAATAGGCTTTGCACCAGGACGTAAATCAGCCAAACCCCATGTTCTATTTTTCATAATAGAATCAAGTTCAATATTTATTGCCTCTCTCCAAAATTCAGCACTAGAAGAAGTAATAGCTTCAAAATAACTTAATGGTTCATTATTCACAATAAAAGTTTGAAAATCGTTTCCATAAAAAAATATTTCTTTCTAGGCCTTTTGCTCCTTTTTATTTCCTCAGTAGAGGTACTTACTGTATTTCTTTCAACAGATGCATGAAAAATTTTATCAGATAGCGGAAAAATATGTTCAAAAAATTCGGTATTCTTTGTCTCAGGTACAGTATTGTAGTCAAGCACATCACTTTTTAAAACAAGAAATCTATATGCAGCACTATGTTTAGCATATCCAATAAGCATGAAATCTGCAGTTTTAGAACCTATTTTTCTCTTTTTAAGTTCAGGTAAAAGAACTTTGGCAAGGCATCCCCACACTTTTAAATATTTCAGGTTAGGTTTATAACTTTTCCATAATTCATAGAGAGTTTTGCCAGTTCTTCTATGAGGAATCCTATTTTGTAAGTGACATGCAGATAAAATTGTCTCACCCCACAAATTATCAGGTGCATTAGCACTAACTAACATCGAGTTCATCATTTCTTTTAATGTTCTATTTTTCTTTTCAGCTACTCCATTAGACTCAGGTGAATATGGAGGAGTTATTTCATGAATAATACCTTCTTTCTCACAATAATTATTCAAGGCTAAGTATTCTCCTCCTCTATCAGATCTAATTCTCTTGATTTTTCTACTAAGTTGATTTTCAACCTCAGTTTTATAAGAAATAAAAGCATCAAATACATCATCTTTATTTCTAAACAAATATAACTTAGTATATCTAGAAAAATCATCAATAAAAGTCACATAATATCTTTTACCACCTCTAGTCATAGATTGTTTCAAGTCACCCAAATCAGTGTGAATTAGAGACAACAGTTCAGTTTCTCGATTTACTGGAAAACAAGATTTTCTAGTAATTTTAGTTTCCGCACATATTTCACACTTGTCAAATTTACTTGACTCTAGACCAGAAATTAAACCTAACGATTGCATTTTCTTTATATATGAGATATTAACATGTCCTAGTATAGCATGCCATAAAGAAACTGACTCAACCACATAACCAGAAGTAGATGCATTTTCATTGATAACACTAGAAACATTAAGTACAAAGAGTCCTTGGTTACAATAGCCCTTTCCAACAAACTCATCATTTTGTCATTATGATCTTATCAGAGTCAAATGACATTTTCAACCCCACTTTCAATAACAAGGCTACAGAAATCAGGTTTGCCCTAATAATAAGAACATGTATCACATTCATAAGGGCTTAAGTTTTTCCTGAAGTGAGTTTCAGGAGTACTTTACCCTTGCCAAGAACTTTGGCAGTCCTTGAGTCTCCAAGGTAAACTACTTCATTGTCATCCCCTATGGAAGTATAGGAGGTAAAGGCTTCTCGATTTGCACAAATGTGCCGAGTAGCCCCAGAGTCTAGCACCCATTCTTTAACATTAGCCACAACGTTTGCCTGAGAAACGACAACTGCAATAATGCCATCTCCTTCGACAAAGTTAGCCTTAGGAGGATTACTCTTTTCTTTGTAGTTTCTTGCTCTCTTTCTGCACTGTGCAGCATGGTGACCTGGTTTTCCACAAACAAAACAAGTGCCTTTCTTTTTCTTAAAGCTGGGTTGTTGGGCTTGTAACTTTTAGACTTATTGGTGTACCTTTTGTTCTTGGTTTGCACTAGATTTGGCTTTAGTGCTGCCATTTTAGCTTTGACATACTCCTTTCATGGTGTCTTCAATTAGGATATAAGTCACTATTTCCTCAATAGTGAAGTTCATTTGCTTAGGTTCAAATTGTTCTTGTAATCATTCTATGATTCAGGCAGCTTCTCGATCAATACTCCAGCAGCAACCTTTTCTGGCAGTGATATACCTTCAGCTTTAAGGTCTTCAAGCAATTTTTGGTACTCATTGATTTGGACTTTCATTTCCTTTTCATCAGTCATTTTCCAGTGATAAAACTTTCCTACTATAAATTTTTGTTTTGTAGCATCTTCAGTAGTGAACTTTTTAATCTAGGCCTCCCAAATAACTTTTGCTTCTTTACAACTACAGTACACGTCAAACAGTTTGTTAGAAAGAGTCTGTAAAATAGTGTGACGATATACCTTATTAGCATATTGCCATGACTCCAGTATTTTTTCGTCAGCATTCGGATCGGGTTGTGGGTCGGACAGAGCATGAGAAACACCGTGAACATCAAGCAGTGAAAAGATACGTTCTTGCCAACATTTGAATTCTCATTAGCGAAAATTTCAATATTGGACACGTCAGGGAATGGTTTGGTATAGGGTAGTACAACGGGTACTGAAGCAGCGGGTGTAGTACCGACATTGGTAGTATCGGTAGTGGAACGAACAACAGTAACATTGGTAATATCAACAATATTTTCGGGAGTAGGATTACCCGCCATAGTTTCTTAGATTGTAGGTACAATGAGGAAATATAATATAATACAATGTGGATACAAAACTGAGAAAGTAATGATAATATTATTACAAAGCTTGAGTTGTGCTGGGCACTGTCTTAAGAAACTATTTCCTTAATATGAAATGTTTCCCCAAGATTAAACAAATATTCCTATATATATATATATATATATATATATATATATATATATATATATATATATATATATATATATATATATATATATAAGAAGGTGCAGGAATCAGCAAAATGAATAATGATCCAACAAGTCTAGGGTGGAGGTGACAAAAGGAAGTAGGCTATATTTTAAGTGGTTAATTTGGGATAGTGGCTAAAAGTGGCTAGGAAGAAAATTATAGATAGAGAAAAGGTTATATTTCTAAAAGAAGAGGAACAACTAAAGTTGTTTGGATGAGTGAAATGGCCACTTTCTCATGAGTATTTATAGATAGCAAGGTAAGTTGAGACATGGACAAGTGTTAAGTCTATTGTCAACATTTTCATTTTACTTATTTAGAAAACATCCACATATCATGCCACTAATCAAATAAAATGCGACCTTTTAATATAAATTTGCCACCTAGATAATTAACTTGCCACCCATCATAAAATATCAACAAGTGTCCACTATAGGTGTTAATCTTTTAAAATACAACAAAATATCAACACTAAGGAGATGACCAGTGTGACTTGTTTTCTTTTAATTTCTATATACTGTATGCTAGTTATTGATGTAGAACCGAAGAAATAGTAGGTGAAAATTATGAGAGATAAGAGATCAAATTTTAATAGAGACGTACTTCTTTCTTGAACTATATATGAATATTACCCAAATTATATACTCATGTTACTGTTGAGGTGCACACAAGTCTATTTATTTGAAATTTGGTATTAACATCATATGCATATTTTCTTTGTGCTGTTTATTGTCTTTCCATCTCTATTTTTTTTTTTTTTCCCTTCTTTTTTTGGGGTGTGCCTGGACAAACAATAGAACGTAGTATAAGAGCAAAACAAACCAAAAAAGACTTGTAGTATATTACTAATTGTTCTTCTTTTGACCGTTTATTTCATTTTTCAAGATTGTTCTTGGGGCATTCTTGCAAAGCACGTTGAAGTGATTCCAATGACCACAGTTTGTGTTATAATTGTGTTGATGTCTTTTGTTTTGGTCCCTACATTTTAATCTTTGTTGCTTGTAAAGTCAAGCATGGAATCGCTAGTAGATAGAAGCCAGACGTCGAGTTGCTTTCATTTATGGAAAGTTAGTGACTTTTCTCTTTGCAGGGAGCAAAGTGTGGGGCCAAATATAGAAAAACAAATTAAAGGGAAGGAATTAGTTGGAGTTTATGACACGATCCTAAGATTTAAGTCGATAGCTACTACATTCCTTCCTCTTTTCTTCTTTTTCCTTTTCTTCCTTTTCTTTTTTTATTTTTCCCGAGGGGAAAGATTACAAATCGAAGAAGAAAAAAAACAAAAGAGAACAAGGAGGATCGAGTAAAAGCAAACATGATACCTTTGAGGGCATCTGATAAAATTGAAACAATACAGAAAAGAATTGTGCTTAACTTGGAATTTTTTTTTGTTTAAAGTTGGTGAATAGAATAAGAGAATCTAAAACAATCAACTCTGTTATATTTGATCTAGAAGGAGTAGCTTTTTTCTGAATAACGATAAAAGCTTTGAGTTGGGCACTGTTCACAGTTCAAACTAGGTTCACATGCATATAGATTATAGGAACTTCAATGTGACCTGGTTAATATAAAAAGGTTTAACATCCTCTTGTTGCCATATATGGCATGACTCCTATATTAGGACCTGCATAAGGTGCAAGTGTCATTCCCAAAAAAAAAAGTTCTCTTAAAGTTGAATAATACCTTGATCATGACAATTAGCTGATCAATTAGATTATAAAAGTTTTTAATAGTTATATTTTCGAGAACCTTGTAACAGTTGCGATTGTTAAGGATGAAAGAAATTTTAGGAAAAACTTTGTGCCACAAAATCGGAATAAACTTTTTCTTCTTATCGAATTATAAGGTAAGGCTATAATGCATTTCCATTACATTTTTTGGTAGTATTAAGACCTCTTATTATTGTGCAAACCTACTTGGTGTGGAATTTTCTAACTTAGAGTTGATGAAATAATTTCCATGTAAACAAAAATAGGGGATGAAAAAAATGTGGGGCATTAATTCCTTCCATTGGAACATAGTGTTATCCTATGATGGTGATTTTTACAGAGCATCACTGAGAAGGACTGAAGAAGAATGTGAAGGGTTAAGTCACTTTTCTTGTAATTCTAATGATTGAAACTTTTTTCCATGTGCTTGAGGTCCACCACCCATTTTTATACAAGTAAAAAGTTGCAATTTTGTGTGAGGAACTTTGTCTTCTATTGTTGTACCTAAATGTCACTTGCATCTCATCTCTTTCTCAACCTACAAGTAAAATTTGGCACTTTTCTTTGGCTAATTGTGAATTGTGATAATGAACTTATGCTTTCAAAGTAAGCTTCGATCCCCCTAGAATATTAGGTCAAGTCCATAATATTTTACTATTAAGGTAAATGGGACCAGAAAAGACCATTAAACCTAACTTAAATTTTGAAGTAACAGTCAGGATAAACTAATAAATCTTGGAAGTTTTCTCCTTCTACCCCTTTTTGGAATTTTGTTGGGATGAAATAATAGGGGGGAGTGGGGGATTAAAAAGGAAAGATTCTTTAGTAGGATTTGATCTCTATTCATCTACTATTTTATGCTTGGTCCTTTATGTACCGCTTGGTATTGGTAACCTGTTTGTGGACTAATTAAAATTTACGTTGTGTAAGGTCCAACAGAGGAGGAAGTGTTCTGTAATCTCTTTAAAGGATTTTTCACCTAGGCTTGAATCTAAAATATTTCATTAAGGTTGAAAAAGTTCTATTATATCACTATATCTATTATTCGGTAATCACTTTGAGACCATACTAATTCGAATTCACGTCAAAGTTAGAAACACTCTTTTTAATAACGATTTTATTCATAAGCTAAGGTTCAAACCTAAGACTTTTAACTAAAGATAATTGAATATTTACTACCGGCGATAATATTTGGTTTGGTCCTGCCCTTATATTATAGTGTACCATTGTACCATTGAATTTGTTGGTTTCGCTCTTTATTAGACCATAATATATTTCAGATATTTTATCATAAATACTCTTCATTAACTTATCACCAAATCAATTAGCCTGATCATCCCTTGGCATGGGAGGACAAGTTCCTTTCTTGTCTTACCTAAAAGATTTGCGTAGCTCTTCTCATCTGAAAAGGACTATTCTGTAGAGAGATTTTACACACACATACATAGGTGTAGGTAGGCATGTGGGACAACGCAATCCATTAGGTGGATATCAGTTTTATTTTCTTCGTTTATTCTAATTGCAACTTCAACGTAGAAGTTACAATAGGTACTTAAATAATTGAGAGGATGGACCAATCTTCATTTTGCAAGCTATAACAATTACTCTATAACATTTTGGGATGTATTTGCATCTTCTTTTGGCTTTCCTTTCCCTTTTTTCTCCTTTTTTATTTACATCTCCGGACAAAAAGTCAAATATATTACGTGCTCAATGTGCAATTGAACATGGTTCCACTCTTTCACCATTAATAATGGAGTTCAATATCTATTCCTTCCATCCCAAAAAGAAGAAAACAAAGAGCTTCATTACCTCACATAGATTGAGATTAATTTTTACATAAGTAATATTTTAAAACAAAATTCACGCAAACCAAATCATTTAAAAATAATTACGGATAACTAGTAGTAGTAAGTGCGAATAATAATTTTAAAAGTAAGACAAACAACCTGATGTAATCTATGTTGAATGTGTGGGTGTTGGGACAAAAACAAATTCCACACCGATGGAATTGAAGGGCAAGATGCACAATATAAGTTTGGTCAATCCTCCACTCTTTGAGCTAAATACTAGAATGTTCAATTGTTGAATTTTATTGGTCTGAAATGTGATTAGATTGATTATTAATAAATCATACTTACATGATCACAATTCAGGTGATTGTTATTTTTAACTGCTTAACATAATTGTATCTTCATCTTCTAATAGAAACAAATGAACATGAGATGTGTCCGCACTACCTACTGCACGAATTATGACTAATGTCACACTATTTTAACTTGTTTTAACAACTTGTATTAATTTTCACGTTACTAATCATGTCTTTATTTATAAGTTAAACTCATAAAATGTTAGTAATAATACTACAATGGTCAGTTGACCAGCCAATCAGTTGGTGTATCGATAAAACCAACACCTTTTTTTAATGCTGAGTTATCCGTTAATCATTTTGGTTAAATAAATCTCCAGAACATGTGCAGTGCCCATATTATTTCAAGCTCACATGCAAATTATTAAAAAGAGAAAAAATATAGCATGCGTTGCCACCCAGTTATGGAAATTGGAAAACGGGTTGGGGGTTCTTCTCATGTGCTCCGCATGTGTCGCCTATGCTGTCTAACATTTGGCTAATGCTGAAATGGAAATCATCAACTAATATTGGAAAGGGAGAGACGGTCTAACTCAACCTTAAAAGTCCACTTAAGAACGTAGACTATATTAGTAAACAGTAGTCTATCAGTTCATGAAGGATTTCACATAATTCAAGAACATACAATTTGCCCCAAGATCAACGTATTTGTTTCACTAGTCAACAACGTAATCACATGCTGTATAAACACGAACTACGTCATATAAGTCACAGTCTAAGGTCGTACCTGAGTTACAGAATCATATTCCAAATTCGTAGAAGACTTTTGTGTTCTTTTTGGAATCTTCCATTGAAGTTCTTCACAAGAGGAGAGTTTTATTTTCAAGTTGTTGGTTGAGGGAAGTACTGTTTTTCCCATAGTAAAGGGGACGGACCAGATGTTCGTTAGTTTCTCAATAGAAACTATTTATAATCCTGAAGTGACACAACTATTACAAGAGAAGTCCTAATAGTTGTGTCTCTTCCCTTTTTATTATTTATTACGTAACATAATAATATGTATATCTTATATACATATTTATATATTTAGATATGAATCCGGATTGACCCCATGGGTGCCCCGAATCCTATTTCCAACATCTCCCACTCACACATGGTGGGTCAACTCTCATTTCCAATCTGTAACTTTCATACGTAACGACTAGACCGTGTGACCAGTGCATACTTCGAGAGCTTAGTTGCTATACATTTGTTAGGAATATATAGCACCTCGAATAACGGAACCTTGGAGTAGATTGCAGTATGCAGTACCCTAGATCATTTATCACATTCATGTCTCTCACAAATTTTTTTGTATTAATTTGAGTTCATCATTATGTTCTTGTCTCATAGACAAACATAAAGGGGCCCAATGAACACAACTAATGTGATAATACTCAATAATGATCTTCCTCATCTCAAGAATCTCTTAATCTCAATTTGATTTGCTTTTCTAGAAATGTCCTGCCAGACCGAATCATCCATGATCTCTAGGCAACACCCTAAGATAGCAATCACCAAATTGAATCTCGAGAAACTGGTCAAAGTCATGAGGGTACAAAGAAAGAAAAATACTTATAATTTTCAGGGCTTCACACGATAAGCAAGTAGAGATTACACTTATATCGCCCATAGGTCACTCTATGCATACGTGGTATGAATCACGTATCACAGTATTGGCTCCTTTCCCATGGAGCGTATGTCTTTCACAAATAAAATATTGTGCAGATGATAGTTCAGACAACATATGTCTAACTTTGAGTTCACACTTCTACTCATACATTTTATCCTTCAGAACTCACATCTGACATTAAAACAGACTCACATTTAATCAAATATGATTAACAAAAAATAACAAGCGACATTCTTATTATAAACTTCAAGCTCTCTATTATTATCACCTCAGATAATAATAAGTTTATAATTGTCTCATCTCTATTAGTCACCTAGACAGTAGAGGCGATTGCCTGTGTGAATAGGCCAATCTTTTTGTCTGTCCGACATACTTCAAATTTATGTACTAAACATAAAACCATTCTATGTATATGAACAAACTAAACAATCAACTTAGGCTTCAACTACATTAACTCCAATAATGCAGTTTTATGTGAACATGCTTAGGAAAATTTAAATATAAATACATCAACATCTACGCAAACTCAATGCCTTCACACATGACTCATAATCACCAAACTCTATGAGTTTCATTATCAGATCTACTATCACATAATGCATAGAGATGTATTTCATGTTCACTTTTCTATGTTGTCTCTAAGGAAATTATACTTATATCAATGTTTATGTATATGTTTAGGAAAAAATGTTTACGTATAAAAGCAGCACAAACCCAATAAAAATAAAATTGAGTTTTCATCTATCCATACCTTATATGGAATATAAGTAACTGAACAATTTCATATTTTAGATCACAAGTGTCATAATGTACCACCTACAATGGAATGTATTCTAGAAGCTCAAGAGCCTTTTGCTCTTTTAGGACAAACTGGATTTTATTATCACTGTTAACACTTTTGTTTAACTCAGGATAATATTCTCATAGCAGTTGGCATATTGATATAAACTAGTATAAACTTATGGAGACAACTATGTACTGTCTTAGAGCCTAAAATTCATATACATACTATTCTTTAAAATAATTTAACTATGTTAAAATTTATTTCATATTAGATTCGGTATAGAAAGTTCACTATGTTCCCGATCATCATCCAAATTCTAATATTCAATAAATCTAACATAGTCAATTATTAAAGGAACACTTATCTGAAATTACTTAATTCAAGAGCAACTAATTATAATTTCTATAACAAATATAGAAATATGTTCAATAAAAAATTCATTGAATCTGAAAAACCGTACAAGTACACATACTTGTAAATTTTATCACACAGACAATTGCACAATCCACTACACCTAGTCATAATTTTTCTATGTCACTTCCAGAACAAAAATAATTATGACTTGAACAAACATGTACACATAAAGGATTGGAGGAATTGCTTGGCATGTCATTAGAGGGGTTGCAGATCAATTCCACTTTGTCTGATGCTTTGTCATATGGGCGTAAAAGTTACAACACATACGACAACTACTAATAAATACATCTACACATAATTTTTTTCGTAACACATACGGAGAAAATTCCAAACTCACCACACAATTGTGGCAATGAAAGTTTACCATATGGAAAACAAAGCTCAGAACTCACTGTCACCGCCATGTACATAAACATGTGTAGGTATACTTATAGCATACAATGCACTGATTGACTTATCAAATTAGTGACAATATAGTTCTGCTAAACAACTTACAAATATGAAGCACCATTTTTCTTCCATCTGTCATGATTAGTTATCTTGAAACTTGAGTGAAATTTCATTCTACTATTTTATTGTGTCCATGCACAAAGTTACTTTTAATTAGAGGAGACACTGTCCACTAATCAACTCAACCGTCAAATACTGCCGTAAGCATTCCAGGATGCAGATTTTTATTAAAAAAAATGAAAGTCCTCCTTTCACTTTTCAAGTCACTTATATATTGTTCAAGTTTTAGGTAGTCTGAGGTTGAGAAGGAGACATAAACTTCAAGTTTTCATGCTGTTTGGGACTTAATCCCGTAACAGTATCTCTAATGCTCCAAAGACATTAAACTCTTCAACAATTTTGGGATGACAGTTGACTGTTTACGGTGTAAGTTATTGATAAAAGTCAAAAAAATATATTTTACTCTATATCAGAAATTCTTAACAGAAGAAGAACTCTTTCCTTTATAAACTTTTCCACCACAGTGACTATATTCACAGTGAGCGGCAGAACGTCATTTATGCCGAAAATTTCAGCACTTTGTTACATATCCACTTTCCCAATTCTTAATTCTTGTCAGAAACTTCCCCTTAGGAAGTACAATGGGTAGTCTCATTTGCTATGTCACTAAAGACCAGAAAAAAACAACATGGTTTAATCTCATAAGAAACCTGACAAAAAATACTATATGAATCTCCTACTCAATGGTAAGTCAATTTTGGACTAAGTTCATCAGTACAAATTCTTAACCACAGACAAGGAGAGAAATATCACAAACGGTGGAAGCAAGGGTCAGACCTATGATCTTATAGCAACAGTTTGGCTTCCTTCACATGGAGTGTTATCATGGATTAAAAAATAGAATCAAATACTGCTACAACTATTGTGACAACGGAAAAAAACAGTGACCCAGGCGATAACAACACCAGAAAAAATATTACTGATGTCGCCCGACTTTTCAACAATTTACGGTGGTAATCATACAGAATATAGCTTGTGATTATCGACTAAGAAACAAATAACTCGAGCTCTCTATATAAAAAGACTTTCTTCTTCTATTATGGTGAAGAATAAGATTCCAACGAAGAACATAAGCGCTCTTCTATGAATTGGAACCACTTCTGTAACAAGATACGTCTTAGACTGTGAAACTATTAGTGTAATTCGTGTCTAACAACATGTGATTTCACTACCGACTAGTGAAACAAATACGGTTAGACCCTGGGCGAACTTTGTGTTCATATGGATTGTATGTAATCATTCATTGGTATCAGAGCCAGGTTATTGTTTCCTAGTCTATGTGCTTCATCACTGATAGATGAAAGTTGCATGAATGTTACGCCTGAATTACTGTGTGGGTGAAGTCTTCTGTAATTGTTGTTTTACTTTGGGCCGTTTAGCATGAAAGCCGAGTTTTAGATTAGTTCCTGTTGATGCCGTGGAACTAATGAATCTGTTTTAGATTGGTTCCTGTTGATGCCGTGGAACTAATCATGAATCTGTTAGTTTCTTTCTGTTAATTAAAAAAAAAAAAAAAACTTGCGCTACAATTTTGAAGCCATGCCTTTAAACCATGTTTGATGAGTTGAAATTTTTTTTGTTGAGATTACCGGTTATGTTTTTGTCACGACCCAATTTTCGGGGCCGTGATGGCACCTAAGTGTTACATCCTTAGGCGAACCACGAATAATTAAACTGACTCATAATGATAATTTAGATAGACATATTTTAATAAAATGTAGGTGTAAACATCCACCCGAAATACAGTGTCAATAGAGTATCTACGAAATCTGACAACTGATATATATATATATATATATATAAAATACAAGATGTAGGAAGCGTCTAAGCACTAAGGTGGATCAGACGGTATGCCACCGCGAACCATGCGGTTGGCTCACCTCAAGCAAAAATAGTCACAGCCTCGAACGGATCAGATAAGTCCAGCTGTCTGACTAGTAGAAGGATCTGCACATTTAAAACAGTAAGTTATGAGCCAAAGCCCAGTAAGATCATCGACAGGCCCGCTAAATTACCCTTTCGGGACAAGTCTTTGATAATGCATAAGCAGAAAACGGAAGTACAATCCACACCTTTACAGTAACCCATAAACATTACATACGATAATATAATTATACAACAACACAAGCAATAATACGCGAATATATAACATAGTCAATAATAGGCAGCATATACAATATTATATTGATACTATGGCATAAGCAGTAATAAATTAACACACAGCATAGCGATGATATATCTCGCACACCACATAGGTAATGATATACCTAGCACATAGCATAAGCACACACCCTGTGCGGCTTTATTTATAGGTCATAACGCGCCACAGGCCTCTGTCCCTATAAACAACTTTACTTATAGGTCATAACGCACCACAAGCCTCTGTCCCTATAAGTCTCCACATCTAGGTCATAACGCACCACCGGCCTCTGTCCCTAGATGGAATTTCGCTTCTAGGTCATAACGCACCGCCGGCCTCTGTCCCTAGAGCATATCAATAACACACCGGCACACAACATCGACTATACACGAGTCACGTTTGTGCTTCACCTTTTTGCATAAATATAACGAGTAGTACATAATACTATCTACTAGACAATGCTAGTCAATTAAGTACTCGACATCTTACTTAGCAAGATCAAATCTTATCCGCAAGCAAAATAGAGGTCAAGTCTCATTTACCTCAAAATCGGCTCAAGTGGCTAAGGAACGACCTCCTTTCCCAAACGATGTGCCTCCGAAAGACTCCTCTCTGAGCCAAAGAAATAGTGTCGCACTCGTAAGCATGTGAGGAAAGGATTCTAAGCCCATACGCAATTTAAGAGGCAATTTACCAAAATACCCCCGGGTCGGACGTACCCAAAACCCGTAAAATTTATGTTTCCGGACTCCCCATACTCCCACGAGTCCAAAAGTTTCATTATTGTACATACCCGAGTCCAACTCGGTCATTTTTTCCATTTCACAAATCTAGGGTTCAAACCCTCTTTCCAAGGATCGTCACCTTGATCCTCGGATTAAAGCGTTAAAAATGGGTAAGAATAGTTACCTTGTGTTTAGGAATGATTTTGGTACTTCAAATTCCCCTTGGAATCACTTTTAGAAGCTCAAAAACATGAAAATAAAAATGAATGCCCGCCCTAGAATATATAGCAGCCCGCAGCTTTAAAGAGTTGTACCACATGCTGTCCAAATTGTACCTCACTGAATAGCTTTCGGTAAAATACACATAACTTTTCGTATAAATGTCCAAATAATACGAAATTGGTGGCATTAGAACCACAACTCAAAGAGCTACAACTTTCATGTTTTGACTTTTTTCTAATTCCTTATGGATTGATCTGAAAAATTGATTTCTTTCCGGCTGAACAGTAAAAAAACAGATTTCAGCAGCTTTTTGGCTTCGCACCAGGTCAGCCACTGTTTTTGGGTCCAAACGGGACCCTACGAAGCTCAGAATGACCCCAAATTTTGTAAACAAGTCATACAAGACTTGTGTGATATGCTCGTCAAGACGGAACTCAATTCGGATCTCTAGAACTCAAAAAGTGGGTCCCACGGGAAAGGGTCAAATTTCGACTTTCGCCAAAATAGAGAATTTTAATCAAACGACCCCGGAATCCAAATTCGAAAGTTGCTACAAGTCACAAATGACGATACGAACCTAACGGAACCCTCAGATCTCTCATCGGAGTTCATTTACTCAAATCGAGCTCGAAAACCTCTTTTAACCTTTTTAAACTTCCGCAACGGAGACTTTATCAAAAGTCCTATCAAACGAGGTCCGTTTTCACTTCTGAAGGTTGCTACAGGTCATAAATTACCATACGAACCTAACACAACTTTCAGATTTCACATCAGAGCTCATTTGCTCAAATCGAGCTCCGGAACCTCTTTTAGCCTTAACGAATATCCGAAACGGATGTCTTTCTCCGATACCTATCTAAAAAAGTTCGTTTTAGCTAAAAATTTTCAGGCATGTCATAATGGACCTTACGGAGCTTTTGGGATTGTCGATACGCAAATCGAGGTTTCGATTCCCGAAACGACTATTTGAGGTCGTTACAGTTTTTTTCCAACATCAGTAAATTTGACCAATTGTTTTATGAAACAAATTAATACGAGTTTATGAACTCATATGTAGAGAAATTTTATCCCTTCTCGCACCATCTTTTGTTTTTTATGGGGAGAACAAATTGCATTATGGTGAACTAATTAGAAATTATGACTTTGTGGTCTTGTTAACCTTTTATGCAAAAGGACATTTGTTGTCCCGTATGAATAGCAATATGTAGAGAGGATTCCATATGGCTTCCTATTAATCTCAATTTTAGATTAATGAAAAGAAGGAAGAGAATCCGGATTGACCCCATGGGTGCTCCGAATCCTATTTCCAATAGTTCATTCTCTTAATCAATGCGCGCGAGATATTCTATATCAAACATATATGCTTAGGCAAGGGTGGATATAGGCTATAAAAATTTAACGAAACCATTAGTTTTCGTCCATGTTTTATATGTGTTACTCACAAAATATGTATACAAATTAAATTCGGAATATTTTGCAAAACACTTGAGATTGTAGTCCTAGAAGTTAAGACTCATAAAGTTGAAAAAATTTAATCCTCTACTGCATCTAAAAATGGATATTTGAACGTCAATAATATAAAATTGGATAATATTGGGATCCAAGAATAAGAACGAGTTTGACCATGATATTATGTGAAAATAATGTATCTTGAATCTAACTCTACCTAAAAATTAACTCATAATCCTAGGATTGTTTAAAATCATATGAGAAGTTAACCGTGCTTTCAATGAACTAATATATGTTCTAACACACAGACACAGCATATTACTTGTCTTTAAAAAAATTTGCACACT
This sequence comes from Petunia x hybrida, assembly GCA_037355625.1. NCBI lineage: Eukaryota > Viridiplantae > Streptophyta > Magnoliopsida > Solanales > Solanaceae > Petunia > Petunia x hybrida. The sequence continues at coordinate 2,310,866 of JBBBVM010000045.1, forward strand.
CGCTTCTTACAAGTTTCATCAGAATTAGTATAAATTGAGTGTATATTAAGTGGTAACATTTTGGTGATTACTAACTTATTATATTAAAGTAAAATGTTTTAATTTAAGAAAACAAAAACAAGAAAATCTAACAGTATTTGTTTGTAATATTTGTCGAAAACAGTAAAGTGTCTTTGTATCTGCTGCTGCAGTAAACGTACATCAAACTCAGAGCATTTGTCATATCATTGGATACGTTCCAACATTGTTACCTGTAATAGTAGTTGTTACAGACACAGAGAGCGAAGATTCTAACGGTGTTGCCGCGGGCCACCGTTACTATTAAATTATGTTCTCTAAGTATTACTCCCTCCGTCCCGGTACCATTTGAGAAATTTTATTTTGTAGGTCACATAACCAATATTATTTGTGTGAGGCTATCTAATTACTTAACATGTGAATACTTATTTATTTTAAACCATAAAACAAAAAGAGTCTTATTTTAGTCCAAGCGCCTCATTAATTAAAATACTACAAAAAAGGAAATAGAAAATACTCATAATCTCCTAATCAGTGAGGAGATCTCATGGCTTTTACATATCTGCTAACGAGGAAATTTCATAGCACCATACGAAAAGTTTTACTTTGTTATACTCCTATTTATTCAAATACATTGTTGCTAAGCTTCTGCTTCATTTTTTACGAGTTACATTAATTTGATTTCACATACACTTTTAAAAAAATTAATATTTAGTTTATAAGATTAATTACTCACAAGTTATGTTATTACTATGAAACGATCTCGGCCAGTCGTTTCGGAAGTTAGGACTCCAATTGGCGTGCCGATAATTTTAAAATATTCGTAATGTCTATTAGACCCTGTCTGTAAAATTTGAGCTAAATCAGACCTCGTTTGGTAGGTATCGGAAGAATGTTTCAGTTTTTATTGGCGATAAATATTAAAAAGAGATTTTCGGGCTCGGTTTTGCCGAATGAGCTCCGATTCGAAATCTGAAAGCGCCGTTAGGTTCGTATGATTATTTGTGATTTTTGTAAACTTTTGAAAGTGAATTTCGATGTTGTTCGGCTAGTTTCCGCTAAAATGCCGAAAGTTAAATAATTTGACTTTTTCTATTTAAATTCGCATATTGAGTTTCGGGAGTCCAATTTGAGATCCGCCTTCGCGAGTATGTTACATATACTTTGTATAACTGCTATGCAAAAGTTGGAATTATTTCAAATATTGTAAGGTACTGTTTTAATTTTCGTCGCAAAAAGAAAAATAAAAGAAATAAAAGAAAAAAGAAAAGAAAAAAAGCAAAGAATAAAATATAAAAATGAAAGAAAGAATAAGAAGACGGTGGGGGATTAGGGATTTATATCCCTAATCAACATTGAACGAACAGAAACAAGAGCAGAAACATACAGAAACATAAAACTTAGAAACAAAACAGAAAAATGCCAGAAAATAAGAAAAGGGACTGGAGAAAAATAGAATTTTCACCCTGAAACATTCAGGTAATGATCCTAATATATTATCTTAGCTTATTACGTGTGTTTGAATATATTTTTACAGTAAAAATTGGGATATTAGACATCGTTTTAATAAGTTCAATTAATAGTTTAAAGGGTCAAATGGACCCCGATAATGGAATTGATTTTATATTCGTACTCAATGAGTTATGAACAACATATAAATATAATTTATTTAGGGTTTGGTTACGTGACCTTAAACCTTGTACATAGGCCTGGCCTGCGTATTGCGTATGCGAATAGGGTATCAGGTTCCTACCTGGATTGCCCTAAGATGTGAGGAATGAAGCCTTTAGCCTAATGTGATATATTTTTCTGCTTATTGAACACAGTGGGATCGTTTGACAATTGAACCAAAGGATAAAAACGGTTATTGATTAACAATGCTAAGTTTTGGAAGAGGTAAGTGTTTATATCCATTTCTTTAGAGGCACCTGGCCTCGTGGATTTTCTACCACGTGTTCCTTATGTGTGTAGCTGCCGATAGGCGTACTCATTACGCCTTAGTTTTGGATTTACATTGTATATTATATGTTATGTCCTATTGTTGGTATTGCAATGAGGATCTGAGCATTGTACCCTGGCTGTAAGTTGGCATCTACTTCCCGGCTGTCGATGAGAATCCCGCGCCGGTGAAGGGTTATTATTGCATCACATTGCATTCATATGCATTATATGTCATTCATATGCATTACATTGCATATCATATTGGGTGCAGGAGTACTCCGCCCCAGGAGCAGGAGGATTCCGCTCTATTGTATCATATTGAGGGTAGGAGGATTCCGCCCCAAGAGCAGGAGTATTCCGCTCTTATTTCAGATATTGAGTGCATGAGTGTTCCGCCTCAGCTTTACATTATATCGGGTGCAGGAGTATTCCGCCCCAGGAGAGTGCAGGAGTATTCTGCCTCTGATTTATATTATATCGGGTGCAGGAGTATTCCGCTCCAGTTGGTTATCAGATTGGATTCCCCTCGAATGCAGGAGTATTCCGCTTCGGGATGGGATTACAGGCACATGTGACCCTTCGCATCATATTTCATTTCATTTCATTTCATTTCAGCTCACTTCATTTCATTCCATCTCAATTCATACCATTGTGTAGACTTACGGTACATGACTACCGTTCTACTTATATGTGCATTGCATATTTGTTGATATGTTTTTGGCACGCATCCTTGGTTGAGTTTATAATTTTCTTACGTCTTTCCGGTTGTTATCTGGCTCTGCCTTTTTATAATTTAAATAAAAGGAATTTGGTCTATCTATTTCTTTTCTCCCTGGCTAGCTATCATATTCTTTGAGGTGGCTAGTCTGCCCCACTTATTGAGTCCTTTTGACTCACCCTTGTTTGTTGTTTGTTTCTTGTCTATCTATTTCGTTTCGGCAGGTTCGCTCCAGGATTGAGTTCCCCACGTTGTGAAGGAGCGAAGACGACTTCAACTGTCAGAGTGAGCCAGCTTTTATTCCGGATGGCCACCAATTTTATGTTTATTATTTCAGTTGTATTTTGCTCCCTTTAGGAGGTATCTGTCTTCGTTTGTACTCTTAGATGTCTAGTCTGGATAGTCCTAAGCCTAGTATGTTGGGTAGTCAGCTGTAATTTTTTTTATACAGCTTAAAGGTATCAGTATGTCTGTATTTTTTTTAAGTCTTGTTCTTATTTATGAATTGAATTATATTTATTTTCCTAATTTAACTAGTAAGGGTTTGCCCGACGGGTGTAGGGGAGGATGTCGGGTGCCCGCACGGCCTAGCCGAATTTCGGGTCGTGTCAGTATGATCTACAAAGTTAATTCAATTAAATTAAAAGTGAAGTATTTACACATAATAAATAAATTAGATCAAAGATTCCATTCTTAAATAAATAAAAAGTGCACTACAAGATAAGAAATGTAACTAGCATGGAACTACAAGTTGAAGGTTACCTTCATTTGTAAAAATCATCATTGTCAGCAAGTAAATCTCCCATATTCCTTAAAGTACAATATTTTTGCTTGCGTTTCTTCTATAGAACTACAAGATGAAGCGTGACAAAGCTACAAGTTATGAACGAGATTTTACAAAGCTGTAATAGTAAAAGCGTGAGATCTCCCTGCTGGAGATCGTTGGGTTTCCTATTTCTTTTTCTGTAGCGTTTCAATTAAGGAGATGTTGACTAAAATAAGACTCTTTTTGTTTTATGGTTTAAAATAAGTGTCCACATATCAAGTAATTAGATAGTCTCACACAAGTAGTGTTGGTTATGTGACTCACAAAATAAACTTTTTCGTACCATTTGATCGGACACGAAGTCTAAGAAAATAGAGATTGACCTTGTAAAATTTCAATTTTATCCTTAAAAAAGTAAGAAAGAGAAGATTTGAGTAATAAAAAAGTTGTTGGTAGTTTTAAAAGTATGTAGGGCCCAACAAGGGTAAAATAGAGATGATGCATTAAATAGTTGTCAAATAAGGAAAGGTGCCACTCTTTTTGGGACAAACAAAAAAGGAAATGGTGCCACATAAATTGGGACGGAGGGAGTATATACAATAGTACATTGTTATTATCTATAGCTACAACACAAAAATTTATGATTTAAACTTTATGTGTTTTAAAGTTTAAGATATTGATCCCAAATTTTAATATATAATTATTTTTTAAATTTAATTTGTGTATATATTATTAATGAATTTCCTAACACATATATATGGTCTAAGGTAATGTTATTGAGTTATGTCGAACTCATACACGAAAACCTACAATGCACTTTTGTCGTTAACTATCCATCATACACGAAAGATCGTGGTGAGCTGGTAAGTATTCATTAATTTTTAACTAAAAACTTATGATTAGATTTCAGAAAATGAAATCACCTTTTGATAAGAGTGTTTTACCATCGAACTGCATATTTCTGGCGAATCTAAATTAATCGAACACTAAAACGGGTATCAGACGTCAAAAACCATAAAATTCTTGTTTCTACCGTAACAAGAAGTCCAAGGCCCACCTCATGTGAATTGGTCCACAAGTTGGACCCACCACCGTTTCTACCCTTATCTTTTTTATTTGTCTCCCATCTCAGCGTCACAATTTACAAAGTACTTTAATTAGAGTGCCATCAATTTCTTAAACTAATTAGTAGATACCTTTCTTTTGTTTTAAGATAGTTTTGTTTTGATTTTAGTGTTAGATCAACCATCCTGTCTAAGATTTGTTAATAACTAATCCATTTTATTTAACTGATCCCATCATTGATCGAAGTCACATTAACGGTAAGTATTTATAATGACGATAGAGAACAGCTATAATCATTTTGCTCCTTGTAATTGTTTATTCTTTTCCAAAGTTAACTTTATCCTTTGGTTTAGTTTAAACCTTTATGTTTGAACTACTCAGCAATAGGGCTTATGTAACTTTACCAAGAGTTGGGGAAAGAGCCACATTATACATAACAACAATATACCCAATATTAATCCATAAGCACGGTATTTAGAAGATAAGATGTACGCAGATTTTATTCTAATTTGATGGAGTAAACGAAATTTCATTACCTTTAATCAGATATCTCGTATATTTGTAATGAAGAATTTCTATGTAAGAGTATTTCCCCATTAGTGACTCTTATGCAACATGAAATAAAGATTAGTGGGGGTATAATACCTATTACTCCTAAATGGTGGAGTAGTATCTTAAAGTGCTTTATTCTGAAAAAGAAAGAAAAGGAAAAAGTCTATGTAAGTAAACAAACCTTAAATCTTTACTACAGGAAGGAATATGCCAAGAGAAATAAAGGAAAAAGAGACACATGGAAAAAAAGAATAAATAGATAGGTGATCGTATATGCCATTTCTCGTGATTATTTGTTGTACAAGATATTATTGAAGAACTACTTTTGAAATACGTTTTGGTTCATTAAAGATTTTTTTGACTGTTTTCATTTATTAATTTCTTTTCGTCTCTTGCATTTATTCAACTGTATTCTACATTAAATTTCTACCAAAACTACATGTCTACATATGTTATCTTTAAAAACTAAGTCATAGTCAAATACGGCATTCAATTCAAATGCCACCTCAATAAATTAGTGGATTCACAAGAATATTTTCTCCCTCCTTTTTGACTCTATTCATTTTTAGGTATGTTCTAAACAATAACATATTTTTAAATTTGATTTATTCTTAATAAAAGTTGTTAACTTGTTATAATCACACTAATTGTTATAGCATACCTAAAATTACAAGTTTATACGTCATTATTTTTGTTTTAATTTCACATACATTAGTCAACTACGCAATGAAACAGACTAGAAGTATGTAATACGAACACTGAAAATGTATCACTAAAAGCCTATTTTCTACCCTTTAAAAACAGCTATGTCCTACACATACAATTTTATATTCTCAATTATTTAACACTTTGTATAGTTGTGTAAGTTCTTTAAACATTTATGTTAATCTAATAAAGAGAAAAAGCATCAATTTCAACTTATTAGATGTGTGTAGATATGAAAATTGGATTGAACGTTAAAACAAGAATAGGACAAAGCAACTTAAATGTTTTAAATTGGATAATTCTTGTCTTCAAGTCTCAACGGAAATATATAGATTTAATAATCATATACTATCTTTTTCTTTTGTAAAAGAAGATTACTGGGGTCCGAAAAGAAAGTAACAATAGAGGCAACGGACCTCAAAATAGCAAAGTCAGCTAGATTTTAGGAGTGTGTTGAGGTCCGTGTTCTTAAAAAAAGGTTTATCTTTTTATTATCCTTTTAACTTTTACTTTAAATTATACTTGTACTACTTAATTTTTATGCATTGTTAATGTGTACAATTTTTTATATCATCAGATCACTCGAGAAATACAGGCTAGTGATTACTCTTCATAATTCATAAAAAGTGAAATTTGAGTTTTTATTTTTAAAAAAATAATAGATTAAAAAGGTGTATCGAAAACTGCATCTTTCACTTTAGGAATAATATCAATGTACATTTTATCTTCCGCTGACTCCACTTATAAAATAATATATTACTGTACATGGAATAACAATTGCGTTTTAGTAATACGCACGGTCAATTACTTATTTTTATATATTGATATGCAGTTTCTTTGTGTAAACTTTTTACACCGTCAAATCAAACAGGCAAGTGATTACCTCCATGAAAAGTGAGATTTGAGTTTTGAAAAAAAGATGGATTATATTGAGTTTAGTTATAAGCATCATTAATATAAAAAATATTTATACTATCAATATTATGAATCTACTTTTCAAAGATACTTACATGTATAAAACTTAAACTCTACTTTAAAAAAAAACTGCTAGCTTAAAAATTACTGTATATAAAGGTTACAAATGCACAAAACTGAATTCTATATTTTATTTAGCAGGTCATAAGGTACAATTTCCAACAAGTATAGAATAGTAAGAATATGTACTACTAGAACAAACAAACGCACTGGAGCAAACAAAGGCTACAAGACTGGTCAATCAGTGAGTGAGAGAAAGAAAGAAGAAAAAATGGGAAAATCAACAGCTTCTTCTTGCTTCAAGATTATTGCTTGTGGCAGTGATTCTGTTGAAAATGATGAACTTGATGCTTCTTCTGAGGTTTAATCTACAACCCCTTTTGTTAGATCAAACTTTTAGTTGTTATTTGCTGATCTTTTTGATTGTTTAATTGATAATGTATATGAAAAAAATGAATCTTTTTTTAACTTTGAGCTTGTTCTGAGGTATATCTACAACCCCTTTTTGTTAGATCAAAATTTTAGTTGTTGTTTTGTTATTTTTTGATTGTTTAATTGATAATGTATATGAAATTAAGAATCTTTCTGTGAAAAAAAAAATGGTTTTAAAGTCTTGGATCAATCCTTTTTGAACTCGAGGGTCTATCCGAAACAGCCTCTCGACTTCATTCGAGGTACGGGCAAGGTCTGTGTACACAACCCACCCCTCCCCAGACTCCACTTGTTGGATCATACTAGGTATGTTGTCGTTGTTGTATAAATTTGTTGATATTTTTGTGATGATGGGATTTGATTTGTCTGGTCTTTTTGACTTATGAGTTGAGCTAAGCTTCTTCTTGAATAAAGGAGCTATATTTGTGCATTGTTTGCAGGAAAGTTTCAAACTTTAGCTGTTATTTTCTGAGTTTTCCATTGGCTAATTAATGTATAATTGAAAAAAGAAAACTTTTTTGTTTTGTTGAGAAAATGGTTTCAAATAAATCTTGGATCAATCCATTCTTTTTATTTTTTCTTGTTTATCTGGTGTGTTTGACCATGAGTTGAACTAGTTCTCTTCTTGAATGAAGGAGCTTTCTTTGTTCAATGTATGTAGGAAAGTTTCAAACTCTACCACTGGATCTCTATTGGGGGTGAGAGAATGTTAAATGTAGAATAATTATGTTAGATGCGTTCACATCAAACCTAAATGAAATTGTCTGAAGGTTATACTTTTAATGCGTCTGTAAATGGAAATGGATTGAAGAACTAACCTAAAAAAGGAAAAAGAATCATGCAATATATGACCCCCAATGAGGCCTCTGTTTTTACAAGGTATTTAGTGAACTCCTATATTTTTTCACTTTCTGGTGTTCATGCCTCTTGTGATGAGTTGATATGTGGCTGATGCTACTCATCGATCAGTCAGCTTTGCCTCTATCCGGAACTTGTCAAAATTTGCTCTTGTTTGTAACTTGATCCCGGAAATGCTCAGTCCACAATTTGCACATCGCCATCTCTTGTCCCACTTGGTCTATAGTATGGATCTAATTAAGGACTCTGATCTCCTTTATTTCCCTCTTCTAATCTATATTTTATCGGTAAAGAGAGAAATCGACAGAGATGTGCAAGTGCTAATTTTGATACTTGCAAGAGAACGTCAATCGTTATATCTTACACAATTCTAATTAAAGAAATTAGCAAAATTTATCCTTAGATTTTGTATCTTCTTTATTCTTTATTGGATGAATTATCTATGAACTTTTCGCAGAGTAAAGGCTCAAGCGACAAACGTGGATGGAGTTTCCGCAAGAAATCTGCCAGGCATCGTGTATTAAGCAATACAGCTGTTTCAGAAACACCATCTGGGAACAAGGACTGGCCAGAATCTGCCAATGCCGACCTGCAAACACGATCTAATTCTACCATTCCAGAGAAGGCATCTGTCATCCAATGGGCAGATGAGAAACCTCAGTTCCCAACGGTCGAGAAGCCCCAGGTCTCAGTGGACGAGAAGCCCCAGGTCTCGGCAGACGAGAAATCCCAGGTCTCAGCAGATGAGAAGCCCCATGTCTCAGCAGACGAGAAGCCCCATGTCCCAGCAGAAGAGAAGCCCCAGGTCTTGGCAGAAGAGAAGCCCCAGGTCTCGGCAGATGTGAAGCTCCTGGTTTCCGAGGACGAGAAGCCCCAGGTCTCCGAGGAGGAGAAGCCCCTGATCTCCGAGGATGAGAAGCCTTGCGTCTCGTCAGACAAGGAGCTCAGCCTCTCACCAGATGAGAAACCCCTGGTCTCAGCCTTGGTGGATGAAAAACTATCAGAGCCGATAACAACTAGAGTCAATGATGGTAAAGTTGATGTCACTCCAGATGAACATGCTGTTCTTGTTATCCAGACTGCAGTCAGAGCATTTCTGGTACCTCTCTTCGCTTCTTTCATTTGTCTTGATCATTTTATGATTAAAGCTGTTGGCAAATAAAAAGTTAATTTTGTATTTGATGGTTTCTTCTCCTAGGCACGGAGGGCTGTATTGAAGCATAAGAATATAACTAAATTGCAAGCTGCTGTACGAGGACATTTAGTTCGTAGGCATGCTGTAGGAACTCTGCGATGCGTCCAAGCTATTGTCAAAATGCAAGCTCTTGTTCGAGCACGTCATGCTAATCGCCATGTAAGTATGAGAAAGATGAAGAATGACTTTTGTTTCTTCTCTCTCCCCCACCCCCTCTTGGGTTTTACTGCTGTGGACGAGCTCTTTCAACTTATTTTTGAACCGGTCAATCACATCTCTGATGTATTTCTTTCAGGGAAAGAATAAATCAGGAACAAAATTAGAGGTCACGTACACTTCTATTGCAAAGCTTTTGAGCAATAGATTTGCTCAACAGGTATATATGATAGTCGTTTTCCGATATGTGATCTGAAATATGCCACAAATCCTGCTAAATATCCATCATTTCCTGTCCAAACTAATTTTGTCTTTTCTCCTTTGTTCCAAGCTCCTTGAATCAACTCCAAGGACCAAAAATATTAATGTCAAGTGCGATCCTTCCAAATCTGATTCTTCCTGGAAATGGTTAGAGAGGTGGATGTCTGTTGCATCACCAGGAAATCAACCATCTCCACAGCCAGAATTAACCGAGGAGAAGCAGGAAAAGGAAAGTGTTGAGCACTCCAGCAACCTAATGGAAAGTAAAGTTCAGCTTGATTCTGAGTCGACAGAAGTCAGGTCGGATGAGGAGGCATCTCTATCTGCTGTGCCATCTGAAAGTGACGAACATTTGATCACTTATGATGCAGACAGCTTAGAGTTGCAAGCCAACAGACCATCTTCGCCTCAGCCTCAGAATATTGTTGATGAAAATAATTTAAGAGACGAGTCTTTCTGTTCTATTCCTACTCAACTTAAAGAGTCCAGTGTGACAGAGACGGAACCCATTTCTTTCCCTGCTAAGGCTGGAGTTGAGTGTGAGGATACACATTCCCTTGAGAGTGTTTCCCTCGAACCTCCAGAGCCAGAGAGCAAAAAGGTTTTACATGGATCAAAAAAGTCAAGTAATCCTGCATTTATTGCTGTTCAGTCTAAGTTTGAGGAACTCAGTTCAACAGCTAAATCAACCAAAGTATCTAATTTGCCCCATCATAAAGCTGAAGACGAATCTAATGCAGATACTTTTCCATCTATCACTGATCATTCATTTGGGGCAAGGGAAACTGCTCTGTCAGAAAATTCTGTTCCTCTTAGTGCAAGACCTCAAGTTGGTTCTGAATGCGGCACGGAGCTTTCTATTACTTCTACCCTGGATTCACCAGAGAGGTCTGAAGTTGGAGCTCACGAATTTGAGCAGGAAGTAAAGCCTTCAGATGATGGAACTGTCCATAATAAGAGCAATGGATACCTGCACGCTGAAGATGATAGTATAAATGACTTATCACACTCTGACTATGTTCAGGCTGGGAGAGAGGATCCTACTGATGAAGCTAATAGTGAGCGTATAGATGTTTTGGTCAGTTCAGTTCCATCACACGAAGAGCAGAAGTCAGACAACAATTCAGTTAATGTTCATGTAGAGCAAGAAGCTAAGATGGATCGGCTGTACAAGTCATCACCAGACGCATCTCCAAGGAGCCATATAACTGTCCCTGAATCCCAAGGGACTCCTTCTAGTCAAGTGTCAGTGAATCCTAAGAAGATCAGAAGTGAAAAAAGTGGATCAAATCCGAAGCGCCGCTCTGCACCTGCTGGAAAAAGGTCTCCTTCAAAACCAAACCATGATTCAGGTCCAGCTAGTTCTGAACAATTACCCAAGGATCATAAAAATGGGAAGCGACGGAACTCCTTTGGTTCAGCAAAAGCTGGACACGTCGATCAAGAGGCTAGAGATAGCAGTAGTAACAGTTCTCTCCCAAGTTACATGCAAGCAACAGAATCTGCTAGAGCTAAAGCTATCGCAGGTAGCTCTCCAAGATCTAGTCCAGATGTCCACATTAAAGATGAATTCATAAAAAAGAGACATTCTCTCCCTGGTTCAAATGGTAGGCAGGGTTCACCTCGTGTCCAGCGGTCTCTGTCTAATGCACAGCAGGGTGCAAAGGGAAATGGGACTCAATCTCCACAGGGTATTTCCTGAACCTTCAGATGCCTTTCATACAATATCTTGCTATTATTTGATGCAATTAGACATAACATGAGTCAAGAGGGTTGTAAATTGGTAAGGGCGTCTTGCGCATTGATGCAATTTCTCGAGTTGGACCAACTAATCCCGTCCTCCACCCATTCCCTACCTCCTTCCCCAAGGATAGAATCGAGTATAATATCCAGAGTCTATACTCACCTTAAAGCTATTAACATTGTGCTGGTGTGGTGTCATAATGATATGGATGAATTAAGGGGAGATGTTTGGTATGGGGGATTGGGTAAAATAATACATGTATTAACTTTGGTATTAGGTTGTCCCATGTTTGGTTGGTATTTTGAACCATGCATAAGTAATACATGTATTAAATAATACACCAATTGGTGTATTATTTTATCCCTCCATCAACATGGCATAACTAATCCATGTATTAGTTATGCATTTATAAAGGACCAAAAGGACACAAATATCCTTCTCTTTTCCCTAGAAGCCAATGAAAGTCAAGCATCTAAGGATATAATTGTAAATTCATTTCTTTTTAATTTAAAAATAAATCAAATATGTTAAAAGATAACTTACATCTCCAATTTTAGTGCACAGTACCAAACACCTAACAAAAGTGCACTGTACCAAACACCTAACAAGGAATAATTCATGTATTATTAATCCATGTATTACTAATTCCTGTATTACTAATCCATATATTATAATCCATGTATAACTTGTCTTCGTACCAAACGACCCATTAGTGTTTGGACAACTAACAAATGATATCAACTACCTGTTTGAACTCGACTATTGCAGCACAGTTTATACAGACCAAATGTTTCCTCATATCTGCCAATCACCTCACATTTATTCTTTTAACAATGTTCTTTCTGGTATCAGCTAACCACTCTACTACTTTGTTATATGATATTCTTGAATTTGACTTAGCCTCCAATCTTTCATAGACGCCAACATTATATGAACCACGCATGGCAATTTTTACAATCTTTAAATTTCAAATGGATGAGAATTCAGTGGCAGTGGCACTTTCTGTGATGGCATTTTTGGCTCACTAAGATTCTTTGACTGTTGAGCTGGCTTTTTTTTTCCTTCCAAATTCTGAGCTCTATGGAATGGTCATATGTAATGCTTTGTTCATTGTGTAATGTTTTGTTTTTTTCAGAGAAGAAATGGCAGAGATGAGTAAAGTTCCTCTGCGACACAAGTACAACTAACAGATGGCATATGATGGCTGTGATCAATTGGCGTTTCTTTGAATGCTGGTCATCTGCTCTTAAGGAACTTCATAGCAAAGCTAAGCGCTGCACTATCATTTATCTGTGAAGAGAAATGTAGAAAAAACTATTTTTCTTGTAAATTTACTATATGCTCATGCTTACTCCTCCCTCTTTTTTTTTTTTTCCATGGATTTTGTTTGAGAAGCTTGTTCATTTTTCTTTACATTACATTTGTGTGAATCCTTTGTCTTGTGTGCTTTCTGGCTGATGTATTTTAACTGCTAATGAGAAGTTTGCAAGAGTTGTTATTAGTTGAAGCTGCTCTACCCCTCCCCTCTGTAGATATCTCAATTTATTTGATTCATTGTTAAGACAACATATCCTCTAAGACATGAAATTAACAAACGAGAAATCTAGTAAACGGGGAAAGGGTGGAGTGAGTAAACTTTGCCTATGAAAATTTTCACAAATATTTCCTAAATCTTGGTGATTCTGCAACCCATTAGATTATGTTTTGTTCAAATCATTAATTGTGTTAAGACCCACTTGCAAACGTTTCTAGCTCTGTATGAATCTATGATATCACAGCACTTCAACTTACCCATTGAAGGTAAATCTTAATTTACATCCTAACCATTGTGGATAGAAGCATAGCCAGATTTTAACACTTTAAATTTCAGGGTTTTAGTCATTTTAAGGTAAAAATTTCGCCCAGCAGCCACTTTTAATACTGGTATTTAGTTTGAGGCCACTATTTTCTTTGGTCTTACACTAGAGGCCACTTTTGGGCCTTTACTAAATAAATGTTGACTTAAGTTCTGATAGTTGACTGAAGTTCAGTCCACACGGCCCCTGGACTGAAGTTCCATCTCTTAAGGACTGAACTTTCAGTCCATGTGGCCATGGACTGAACTTCAGTCCATGGTATGGCCATGGACTGAACTTCAGTCCATGGCCATGGACGGAAGTTCTATCTTTAGGACTGGACTGAACTTCAGTCCATATGGCCGTGGATTGAAGTTCAATCTTTAAGGACTCAACTTCAATCCGGCCTCTGAAGTTCTATCTCTTTAAGCAAAAGTGGCCACAAACTAAATGTTTGGTATTAGTGGCCTGTGCCCAAAGACCAGTGTCAAAAGTGGCCTTTCGTGCACTTAGCCCCATTTTAAGGGGTGCCAATCAACTAGTAATTATTCACAAATTAGAATTCTTTATTTTCTAAATTAGGAAGATTTCTCTTCTAAAAGACATATGTGAATAAGTTTTGGCCACTCGATCTCTTAAAACAAATGACCGAAAAAGACATAATATAAAATAAATGTGTCCCAAAAAAAGAAGTGACAAAAGGTTAGCCAAAATAATGTTAAAACTTTTTAGTAATGAAATAAATATTATTCTATATTTAAAAATAATAAAAATTACCATCAACCAAACGTCTCGGGTTCGATCTTCGTAAAAAAAAAAAATTCATAAACTTAGGTAAGGATCACTTTTAGTTCAAAGTAGGACTTTCGGCACGAACCACATTAGTCAAGTTTCAAAGTAAAGACTCGCAATTTATATATATAAGTGAAATAAATATTATTCATACTTAAAGAAATAAACATTACTATCCACCAAATCTCGAGTTCGAACTTCATAAAAAAGAAAAATTATTAACTTAAGTAAGGATCATTTTTATTCCAAAGTGGAAGTTTCGGCACGACCCGTTGTTCAAGTTTCAAAGCAAGTAGAGACTCATCAGAAATATAAGACCCTAGATGGAAAAAAATAAAATAAATAGAAACTAAATATATATACCCAAAAAAACAGAAGGGCAAGTAGAAATAAGAGTTTTCTCAAGAGCAAAAGAGAAAGAAACAAGAAAAAAAAGTTTGCAAAAATGTTGAAATTTTTATCAAAAGTGAAAATAGAATTCAATGCATTAGACCCAAGAATAGCATCATGTATGGAATTTTTAGCACAATGTAATGCACCAAAAGCCAAAGAATCAAACCCAAGTTGTCAAGTTCAAGTTAAGCGCCGTACTGATGACCACCCTCCTCAAATCTCAGTTACATTTGTCAATGGTGTTGAACAAACTTATGATGCTACTACTACCCCTGCTCAAACAATTAGGACTATGATTCTTGAAAAGGGTCAGTATCTTGAAACTGAACAAATGTTTCGTGATGCTGGTGAAAAATGGCCTGTTATTATTCCTGATGATGAGTTGAATTTACCCTTTCTTGGTATAAAGGTGCGTTCTTTACCCCTTTTTTGGTTGATTTTTTGTTGTGGCATTTCGTCGAATAGGTTGTGTGTGTATATGGGTTTTTGACTTGCTTGTGTTTGTTTTGTGCGAAGAAAAATCTGATCTTGGAGTAAAATTGTCTCCGTGTGACCTATAAGTCACGCAATCGAGCCGTGGAAACAACCACTATTGCTTGTATCAGATTAGGTTGTGTACATGACACCCCTTGGGGTATGGCCCTTCCCTGGACCCTGCTGAATGTGGGATGCTTTGTATACCAGGCTGCCCTTTTGGTAGCCCACGGAGCTTCAGTCTAGCGGTAAGAGTTCAGCTTGTAATGCGTGGGTTAGGTGCACGTCGTATGTTTGAACCCTGTCGCAGATAAAAGCATGGTATATAAGTGAAGTAGGGTGAAGGGGTAAGCCCATTATCCACCTAGTTTTGAACCATGAGACATTGGCCGTCGGTCATTTCTAGGTGATAGAAAAAATTCTAATCTTTTTATGTTCTTTTGAAAATTGTTTGCTTTGTTTTAGATATAAGATTTCTCAGTTCTTTAGAGTTCATTTGTGATCCTCTATAGCTTATTAATTGGATGATGAAATGAGAACCCTTTTGCGATACTAGAGGTGTTGCATTCAGGATTGTTCTACTTTATTGTTGCAAAAAAATTGCATTTTAAAATTGGGAGAATTTTAGGCAAAGGTTGACGGAATTGTGACTTAGGTTGCAGGTTTGAGCCCCGTGCCATGCGATCTAAGTCTAGTATAAGTGGAGAAGGTAGAGGGGCAGGCCTGTTGTCCTCGAGTATCAGGACTATGGAAAGTCCCAAGGGTTGGCCCCGGACGAATTTCTTGGTCATCAGAAAGAAAAAGAAACTATTCCATGAGAATTCCAACATTTTATAATTCCCCTGATTGTAGTTTTCTTGGTCCATTTATTGTGCTTATATGTTGGTCTATAATTTTAGTTTTTGGAACTTCTGTTTTCTGATGTCGAACTGATGGTACGCCTTTGTTACATCTGTTACCATCCATCAAAATCAATCAGCCTGAATACTAGTAATACTAACATCTTTCAGTTTGCACAAGCTTGAGCAGAGGAAAGGTGTCCTCTTGTATAGGTATCAGTTTACATGATGGTTTGTCTAGGATAGAAGTTTAAGATCCTTGGCGTCGACTAAGACTATCAAAATTAATTTGTAGACCAAGATGAAAAGAATGTTTTATGAACGCTTTATGTTTATATTTGATTTAAAGCTTGCTTAGACCTCAACTTCATTTCACAGCTCGACCTTATGCCGATGTGTATGCTTTTTTTAAATGATATGTGAGAACACACATCTTACAGAGCTAAAAATTTGTTTATTGTGTGAAAAGTGGTCAACTCTCGTAAAATGCCTACATCTATCATTCACATTTGTTATGTCGTAGTAGGCATTAAGCCTTTTAAGTCATTATTTGAGTGGATCTAAAATTGCATTAGAGAATTTCCTAAGTTGTAACTTGTAAAGTGCTGCGGTACAGGGTCTTATGTCACTTACCACTTTTACTGGTAAAGTAGTAGTTTTTTATTTTGAAAATCTTTGCGGATTGAATCCACACTCTTGGTGAATATTTGTGTTGACAATCAAATAATAAGATGTCGAGTAGCTTTCTGATTTTAAGCAGATCCTTCACAAAAGTAAGAATTTATTTCATGGTACTGATTTTAGGACTGTTGAAAGAGTTACTATTGTTGGTATGCTCCAACTTGCTAGTCACTGGTCTAGGAAGGACAGATACTCCAGAAGTTGCTATGAGTGTAGTGCTGATTGTAACATTGTGAGAAAGACATGATTACAGGGGTGAAGAGTGGCTTGAAATATGAAAGCTGTGACATCTCTCACTGTTTGTGATGGTGCGGTGGGATCTGGATGTAAAGCTTTAAGATTTACTTGGCACCTATACTTATGTTGCCTAGGAATTTGTTAAAGGAGGGTCTGTTGAGACTTATTGTGAAGAACCAAAACTAGGTGTAATCATATGCATGCTCAAAGAATGTCAAAATTTGATCCATACACAGCAATGTTGCGAATTTTTCGCCTTTAGCTGTTTGGTAGGTAGGAGATCGTGGAGTCAACAGTGGTTGGAGGTGGAGGGTCCTTCCAATTAGTCTCTCCTTCACTTGTCAAGCTGTATTCTCCCTTATGTCCATGAAGTGGTAGGTTAAGCTTTTAGTTCCCAGAGTAAAAGACAGGACTTTCTGATAGGAAAGGCAAATTGAAATGTTAGTTAGGAGGACAACTGCTCATTTAGAATTTTAGATGTTAAACCTTGTAAACATGATACAAAATTTAAGCTAACGCAGACCAGTCAGATACTTTAGGATTTGAAAACGCCTTACTCACACCTCTATATTCTTTAAATTCTGAACTTCTGGTCGTGTGTATCCTCTTGTTTGGACATTTGGACGCCACTTTGACACTGAGTATCGCTATTGCTGTTGGCTGCTTCAGGGTTTCTTCTTATTTTTAATCTTGCTCCCTGGTCTTCTTGTTCTCCGCTGCTACTTGTTCTTCAGTGTGCATCTTCATTTTGAAAATGAAAGAGAATATAATGGAAGCGCAGACATTATCTTTTTAGGAGAGAGAAATATTTCTTGCTATCCTTTAACTTTTCAGGTAGAAGTAAGCATTCTAAGAAAGTATATCTTGCACATGTAATGTTCTGCTCCCCGTATTTTGAAATTTTTTGTTATCAGACAAAGCATTGCACATCCGCATGGTGCTTAGGCTAAAACTTTTTTGATATGTTAAATGTTACTACCTATTTGAGGGAGGGAGGGAGGGGGTGGGGGTTTTTTGTAGGGAGGGGGGGAGGGGGGGAGAGCAACCGCTGGAAACTAAGATTAAATCTTTTTGGGAGCTAACTATTCCTGCGACGAGTTTGTGTCTCTTTGAGAATTTGTTATTCCTAATTATTACTTATCTGGTTATTCTTCTAATTTTTCAGCCAAAGAAGGCAGAAGAGAAGAAGCAGTAATTGCAGCTGCTTCACACTTAGCTTGTTGTTGGGGCATCTTCTCAGCGTGAGATCAGCCACATGACATTACAAAGTTCTAATTCAGAGAGATGGATCCTTAAGGTTGAGCAGAGCTATCTTTTCTTATTTGGTGTATTTTAACGAGAATATTAGAATTGTACTAGCTCATGAACTTGCTGTCCACTGTTTTGGTGAGACTTTGATTTTCCTCTGCCCCTCTCCCTGCAAAAGAATAATATTCCTCCCTAAAGATTTGATTTTATGTTGGAATTGACTCTGCTAATACTGTGTATCCTTTTGAAATAACCATGATAAGGGTAATCAAGGGCCATCTTTAAGTTTATTAGAGAGTAAAATGCAGTAGCTCCATTGACCAGAACTATTTTCCTTTGAAGTGTCTGTCTGTGTTTATTGGGCATTTCCTTACTATATGTTTACTTACCTTCAATTTCAAATATTATTGATTTGCAAAATAAAGTCGATTCAGAATAAATGATGTTTTAGAAAAATCAAGTCGTCATCTATTGTTTCTCTCTAAAATTTTCCAATTTGTGGAAAATAGATTGAGATTGCGAGATAAAGGTGATACTCTTAAGATTAAAGCTATTAAATGTATTTCTCAAGGGTGTTCAAAACCTTAAAAGACGGATAACATTGACCGAAGGGAGTATCTCATCTCTTATAAATATCGGCATCCTTTATGAAAATAAAATGTAATAGGAAAATATGCATAAACCTTGCCACTTTGATATTATGGATCGCAAAAACCAAGTGTATGAACAACGAAATGAAGCCAAACATACAACTCTTACACCCAAGCCAATAGCAACTCAACTATCATATCCTTCTATACAATATGATAGGAGTTACGGATCATGTCTGCTTGTAAAAATTTGCTCAACGATCTTCTCTACGAACTCTATTGGGGTCAGAAACCATATCCATCATCATTTTCTCGGGCGAATCTTCCCAATTTCCAAATGTTTTCAAATCAACCTGCAGATCGATAATGATAGGAAAAAAAAAAAAAAACAACTTCCTCATGCTGCTCATAACTTGATTAAACAGCGAATATTGTCCACTGAAATCAATTACCTTTCGTCTTTGCTCTGTAAAGAGTTCTTCCCTCTTTTTGAACGATGATTGCATTTCTCTGCATCTTTTTCCTCCCAATCCTAAAACCTCCACATCTACAATTGAAGCTTCAACGGGTAAATATCCCTGCACATGGTATAGTACGAGAGTGAACTTCAAAAGAAAAACCGCCAAAGAACAAAAGAGAGCATTAAAAGTATTGGTTTTTAAAAGGAAATCTAAAAGCTACCACTAAATGAAGAACATGTGAGAAATGAAGAGAGCATATGTTGCTTAGATTACGAGATTCCAATCCAAGCAAACTTCTCAAATTTCTCGTTCTTATACATTTCAATTAACTGCCCAGGAGCAACCTCTTTCTGGTCAAGAATTATAGCATTGGACCTCCTTTGCTAACTGAGACAATAAAAGCAAACTAACCATATACTAGTATGGTGCTCTTCGTCACTGTACCCTCATTCCTCATCAACTTTATATTCAAAGACTATACATATACATAAAACTATGCAGGCCCATGTATACTATGTCATTTCTAGCAAAACAAAGTATTTTCACACCTCTGTCACCTATATATATCTAACTGACTCCAGTAGCTAACCTGGTCGGGGAAAAGAGGACCATGTTGGTATGTTTTGTCACAAGCATGATGACGAACTGTAACTTTTGCAAAATCTTCATCAATAAATATTCTTTCATTGCCAGAGGATCCTCCAAAAGCAAGTCCAACAGGCTTTGGATGAGCTTCATATTTAACTGTTGCATGCAAGTGGCTGTAAACAATGTTTTTCTCCTTTCCTGCCACAGAACAAATATTTGCTTTATTGCCTATCATGCATGTTTCATTCCTTTAAGGAACTTTATGAGCCGATAAGACCAGATACACTACCTGAAGGTGTGAACACATGAAAAACTGGAGCAATGGAGTATAAACTGCCAGATGCCCCATAGAAACTGTCTTGGTTTTCCAAACCCTGATGAATGAGAGCACCAATAATCCATCGCCTTGCATCGTTATTGACCTCATGAGCAGAGAGTAGAATTAGCAATGGACCATTATATCCTTCAACATTTGACCAAAATCTATTCAGACCTTTTCCATGAAGAGAAGACCTATAGGTTGAGGGAAAATGGCAACCAATTGAAAAGTTTAGAAAGTAATCGAAGTTCCAGAAATAGGACAGAGGTTAACAAAGATATTCCATAGTTTGACTAACAGTCAACCTAAGACAGGTACAAACCGATAAAGTATAAGGTACTCTTCTACTTCCTCTGCCGCACTTGGAAGGCATGCCTTTGAAATCTCTTCACATATAGTGCTCTTCAATGTAAGTGAGATAGCCCAAGCCCTTCCACAGGTCAGGAGATTGCTAATGCTCATTTCCCTTGCAGAAATATCATATGAGAAAAGGTCTGCTTGCTCTAGTTTTCCCTGCAATTAGTTCAACTTCAGAATCAGTAACTGAAAGTTTCCAATTTCTTAGCAACACTCACGGCCTAGTATGTGTTCATATGTATTATGGAATCAAGGGCGGCAACAAATAATTGTAGAACTTGTATAGCAGCTTATTTCATCTTCTATAAGTGACAGTTGAACAATCTGCAAGAAGATCAATGTCAAATAAATTCTCATCAATAGCACAGAAATCCAATAAAAACCTGGTTATAGGTCAAAAAATCGCGCGAACACAACAAGATGGCAGACACCTCCAGTTAAGTAATTTCCAACCTGCCTATGCCTACACCTTATCACTTCACAATTCGATTTCCCCTCACAAGGTTTCAGAAGCATACAGTGATTAGATATGAAAAATGCAAGCATAACTAAACAGAAACATTCAACTGACTCAACATACAAACCTAACCATTACTTCAACAAAGTGAAACATCAAGTGTGCAACACTGTTTGCTAAAGGAACTAATTACTCTTGCATTTAAGACAGCACATACTGATTAGTCGCCAGTGGCGTAACATGACCCACTGTAAATACTCACTGACTGACTTCTAAGGAAGTTTAGCTTATCAAAAGCAACACATAAAGAACAGTAACTCCTTGGTAGAAACACTGATAAGTGGAAATTCATAGGCTTAATTTGATAGTTTTCTTATCCGACAAGACAAAGTCTTACTAAATCATTTAGCCTGTCTCTTAATGCACAGATAGCATATCTGTATGATATCAAAATCAATCAACACAACACGCACTCATGCAATTTGAAATTTAAAAAGGAAGTAACCTCATGGGCTGCTATGTAACCAAATCTCGCATGGATGAATTGTCCAAAGCAATCCGCAAGGCTTGGCACTGTCTTCAAAGCCCACATTACAATCTTTGGAGCAGGAAGTTGTATATCCAAGTCTAAAATGTTGTTCTCCCATAAATCCAATTTCTTATCAGCTTCAACACAAGAGTCTACAGCTGACAACACCAAATGTGTAACATCTGGAAGACCAGAATTCCCTAAACTACCAGAAGACTTCAACTTCTTCGTATCCCACCACATAACCCAACACATATAAAGAAGCATCTGCACATCAACAGGCAATAAAAATCCACTAATCTTGCTATCCTCCTCATCAGAAACAACCTGCAGTCTTTCCGGCAGACCTGCCTTGACAGATATTGTTCCAAATAACCTTAATAAATTATTGAGCGAAGCCGAACCAACCGCCCTTCCAGAACACTTTGTATAGCCTTTCAGGAACTCAATCCAACTAACACCTCCTTTCTCAGACAAGAAAAACAAATCAACTATGGAAGAACACAAATGACTCAACAAAACTGGAAATTCCTTCGGCACTGTTGATGCTTCACTTGTTGATCCCTCAATAGAGAACCCAAAACATTTCTGTAACCAATAACACAAATTAATCATTGTACAGCTCAAAACAATAATTGAAATGGGAACCCAAAGTTTAAACAAACTTCCAACATTTGCTACAAATGCACTTGTGAATTATGCAAAAGGTTCTCTCAAATGTTAAAATCAAAGTACAACTTCAACTGGCTGAAGTAAAGAAATGGAAAACCTCAAAAATCAATGAAGATTCAATTTTGGCTACAAGCCCATTTGTGGGTGACACAAAAAAGGGTCTTTCAAATGTATAACCCATGGTACAACTTCATAAAACTAACTAAAATAAGTAACAGCTTGTTTGGATGGTTCTTACCAATTGTATTGTATCGCATTGTTACTTTAAGTACAATATTAACTTTGATTGTTACTTAAATTTATTGTATTGCTTGTTGAATCCGTTATTAATTTAAGTTCCATTTTATGTAACAACCGATTTGGTGTGATCGCGTCGTTGCCTTCATGTATCTCCTATCTTCCCTTATTATCTAATAATCTTATTTTACTCTTTCCTCTACTTACTCTACCACGTACTCTACTTTTTCTTCGCAATATTATAAGGTCCTTCTTCATATTGCTAGTGCGTCGAATCATGAAACTACGGGAAGCGATACAATCTATCCAATAGTTGTACTAACAAAAGTAATACAGTACAATACAATACCATACCATACGATAGAATATATTATGAAATGGTTTGTAACAACTATCCAAACAAGCTGTAAAATGTCAAAATGATCTTTTAGCTTCAGCTAACTGAAATAATGAAATGGGAAACCTATACAATTCAATCAAGTTTCCACTTTTCCTAAAAACCCACTTGTGAATGATTAAAAGAGGAGTCTTTCATATGTAAAAGGGATTTTTACACTACCCCTGAACAGTGTCTAGGGCGCTTAGCCAATTATTTTTGTATATTTGAAGTATATTCCAAGTATAATGTGAATATAATAAGTGTATCATCAATGTATCCCAGCTAAGCCGACTATTCTCTATAAAGTTCCCTTATAAAAGCCATAGTACAGCTTCATAAAACTAACTAAAACTAAATGAGAAATCCATTAATTCAAGAAAGTTCAAAATTTTCCTAAACACCCTATTGTGGGTGACAAAAAAAAGGCCAGAAAACTATAATTTGAGCACAGATAAGCAATAATATAAGCTCATTTCTAAGATTGCTAGTGCTTGGTATCCTGAAACGACAGAAAATAATACAATCTATCCAAAAGTTGTACTAACAAAAACTATACAGTACAAAATACGATACATTTTGAAATTAAATGTAACCACTATCTACACACGTTGAAAATTAAGTAAATGAGAAATCCATCAAATTCAAGAAAGTTCCAAACTTTTCAAGAAACCCACCATTGGTTTGATTCACAAAAACAATACAGTACAATACGATAGATACAGAAGAATATACCTGAAGGGAAAGAAGGGGAATGGAGTCATGAGTTTGAGGATCAGAAAGAACAGAAAAGACTTTTTGGAGATTAGGAAGAGCTCCAGTTGAAGCAGCTAATGATTCTGCTTCTCTTTGTTCTCCTGATACTTGTTCTGTCGATGAAGATTGTCCCATTTTTTTGTTTTACTTTTGTTGATTTTCGTGGGTGGAAGTTAATGGTATCTATGAATTGTAACTATATAAAAAGACACGTATTCATCAGATTTATATACATTTCGGATATATGGCTCTTTATGCTAACCAAAAGCCAATATAAGTACTATTTTGGGGAAGATATTATTGAATGATTGAATAATGTAATGAAACTTCTTATAGATCTTTGTTGCTACGTGTCAGACACCAAATATTTATGTATAATTATGGTCTAAAATAAGTCATTTATATCTATATATTATTAAAATGAATGTAGTAGCCTATGAAAAGTAGTCAAATGGCATGTGCATAAAAAGCCATGTGTTAGTTTTTAGGACAAAGTGATTAAATTAGGTTAAATTATACAAATATAGAAGCAGGTTTACAATAAAATAGCAATATTATGACACTTTTCAACAATAGCAATACTTTCTTAACATTATCTCTATACAAGTTATAAAAAGAAAAGATTTTTTCAATAAAACTGAAGATACATCTTGCACCAAAATCACGCGGGATTGTAGGCATCACTGTTCATCTGTTCCTACATTTTTGGGATTACAACTACCCAATTACTCATTCACCATATAGCGTATTATCTCTTCTCAACTGACACGACCCGAATTCTAGGTTAGGCCGTGCGGGCACCCGACCACCTCCCCTAAACCTGTCGGGCGAACCCTATTGACTGAATCGATATAAATTGTGAAGAATTACCTTGAAATGAAAATGAACTAAACTTTAACAACATAAGATAACTCTCTAGGATAGACAAACATACAAGCTGTCTGAATAATGCAACTAACTACCCAGAAAACACAGTTTTAAAGGTTTCCAGATCAGACATCTAAGAAGGCCAAAAGATATACACACCTTCCCTAGGGAGCAAAAGTAAGGAAAACTGTAATATCTGAAGTTGGTGGCCGCAATGAACAGGATGGCTCACCGTAGATAGCTGAAAACATACTATTCCTCAATCACGATGCGACTGGCTGGGTCCTGGAGCAGAATCTGCCAAACCAAAAGAAAACACAAGAACAAATAGGGGTGAGTCATAAGGACTCAATAAGTGCGAACAAACTAGCTACCTCGAAAAATAGATACGCTAGTCAGGGAAACGGAACCAGACAACAATCAACAAATAAGCAATGCACATATAAGCAGAACAGTAGTCATGTACTGGAAATCTACATAATAGTATGAAATGAAATGAAATGAGATGCAAAGGGTCACATGTGCCCGTAATCCCATCCCGAAGCGGAATCCTCCTGCATTCGAAGGGAATCCAATCTGCTAACCAACTGGAGGGGAATACTCCTGCTCCTGGGGCGGAATACTCATGCACCCGATAAAAGGTAAAGCTGAGGCGGAATACTCCTACACTCAGTATGATATGCAATGTAATGCATATGAATGCAATGTGATGCAATAACAACCCTTCACCGGCGCGGGACTCTCATCGACAGCTGGGAAGTAGATGCCAACTCAAAGCCAAAGTACAATACTCAGATTCTCAATGCAATACCAATAACAGGACATAACATATAATATAGAATGTAAATCCAAAGCTAAGGCGTAATGAGTACGCCTATCGGCAGCTACACACGTAAAGAACACATGGTAGAAAATCCACGAGGCCAAGTTCCTCCAAAGAAATGGATATAAACACTTACCGCATTCCAAAGCTAGCCCTGCTACTTAACAACTGCTTTTTCCTTTGGATTAACTGCCAAACGATCCTGCTCTATTCAATAAGCAAAAAAATTATATCAAATAAAGCTAAAGGCTTCATTCCTTATGTCTTAGGGCAATCCAGTTAGGAACCTGATACCCTATTCGCATACGCAATGCGCAGGCCAGGCCTATGTACAGGGTTTAAGGTCACATAACCAAACCCTAAATAAATTACATTTATATGTTGCCCATAACTCACTGATTACTCCATTTGACCCTTTAAACTATTAATTGAACTTATTAAAACTATGTTTAATATTCAAAAATTTATTATTAAAATATATTCAAACACACGTAATAAACTCAAATAATGCATTGAGATCATTACCTGAATGTTTCAGGGTAAAAATTCTACTTTTCTCCGGCTCCTTTCACATTTTCTGGCATTTTTTTTGATAATTTTCTCTATTTCTCGTTCCTTGCTCATGTTTCTAGTCATGTTATTTCTCGTCTAAGCTAAGGACCCCCACCGCCTAATTTTCCAATTTCATTCTTTTCCTTTTTTTTTTTTTTTTAAATTCGCTGCTACGGTAAAAATTAAAACGGTAACCTACGATATTCGAAATAATTCCAACTTTTGTATACCAGTTATACAAAATATATATAGCATACTTGCGAAGGCGGATCTCAAATCGAGTTCCTGAAACTCAAGATGCGAATTTAAATAGAAAAAAGTCAAATTATTTAACTTTCGGCATTTTAGTGGAAACTAGCCGAACAACCTCGAAATTCACTTTTAAAAGTTCACAAAAGTTCCAAATAATTCTACGAACCTAAAGGCGCTTTCGTATTTCGAATCAGAGCTCATTCGCCAAAATTGTGCTCGAAAACCTCTTTTTTACGATTTATCGTTAACGAAAACTGAAACCTTCTTCCGATGCCTACCAAACGAGGTCTAATTTAGCTCAAATTTTACAGAGAAGTCGAAATGGTCCTTACGAAGATTTTAAAATTGACGGCACGTCAATCGGGGTCCTAATTCCCGAAACGACTACTAAAGGTCGTTTCATTCTCCTCCACTTAGACTCTCGTTCGTCCTCAAACGAGCCAGAGTCTAAAATAGATTTCACACCTCTAATGAGAATTCTTACACCAATTTTTAATAATATTTACTACGAAACCAAAATCATATACAATGATAAGAGCTTTTAGTCTCTAAAGACCAAGATCAAACCTGAATCGTGAAGAGGTAAGGATACCTCTCACGCATACTGGACTCAAGCTCCCAAGTGTCCTCCTCACGATAACGATTATTCCATCGCATTCGAACCATCGGAATCTTCTTCGAACGAAGTTTCCGAACATCACGCGCAACTATAGCAACTGGGAACTCCTCGTAGGCCAGATTCACATCTAGCTGAGCAGGGTCTAATTCGATCACTTCGGAAGGATCTCGGATACACTTTCGGAGCATCGATACATGGAAAACTGGGTGAACTGGCATATAAGCTGGCAAGTCGAGCCGATAAGCTACCTTACTAATACGCTTCTCGATACGGAAAGGGCCAATGAACCTAGGACTAAACTTTCCTTTCCTACCAAATCTCTTCACACCTCGCATTGGTGATACTTTCAGAAATAACATGTCCCCGACCTCGAACTCTAACTCTCGGCTGCTCCGGTTCGAATATGAAATCTCCCTACTCTGGGTGGTTCGTAAACGATCCTGAATAACACGAACAACATCAAGAGTCTGACGAACCATATCTGAACTCATCACCTCGACATTTCGAGACTCAAACCAGAATAGGAGAACGACATCGACAACCATATAAGGCCTCAAATGGAGCCATATGAATAGAAGACTAGTAGCTATTATTTTAAGAGAACTCTGCTAATGCCAAATGATCATCCCAGTAACCCCCGAAGTCCAGTGCACAAGCTCTCAACATGTCCTCCAGAATTTGAATAACCCGCTCGGACTGACCATCAGTCTGAGGATGGAATGTTGTGCTAAGCTATACCTGGGCCCCCAACTCTCTCTGAAAAGACTACCAGAACTGAGAAGTAAACTGGGAACCACGATCTGAGATAATGGATACAGGAGTACCATGCAGCCTAACCACCTGCTCAATGAAAATCCGAGCCAATCTCTGAGCTGAATCAGTAGTCTTTACAGGGATAAAGTGAGCTAATTTAGTCAGTCTGTCGACAATGACCCAGACTGAATCGTGGCGCCGCAGGGTCTTTGGCAGACCAACTATAAAATCTATTGTGATGTGCTCCCACTTCCACTCGGGAATGGGCAATGCCTGAGCTAGCCCTGCTAGTCTCCGGTGCTCGAACTTAACCTGCTGACAGTTCAAGCAACGATATATATAATCAAATACATCTCTCTTCATCCCCTTCCACCAGTATAGCTCTCGGAGGTCCTGATACATTTTTGTAATACCAGGATGAATGGAATAACGCGAGCTATGAGCTTTACCGAGCACTGACTGCCTCTAATCCCCAACATCAGGAACACAGAGTCGATCATTAAACCGAAGAATTCCATCTGAATCAATCTCAAAGGAGGGAACTCCTCCACTTAGGACACGACCATGAAACTCATGCAGATGAGGATCCTCAAACTGTCTTCCCTTAATTTGATTGACCAAGGAAGACTGAGCTGCAATACATGCTAAGACTCGACTAGAGTCTGGGAGAAGAAATCTCATGCCAGAGTCGCCAAGGGACTGCAATTCTCAGGCCAATGGTCTCATATCAGCATAAAGAAAAGCCATGCTGCCCATGGACTTCCTGCTCAAAGCATCTGCTACCATGTTCGCCTTCCCAGGATAATAACGGATAGTGAGATCATAATCTTTAATCAATTCAAGCCACCCCCGCTGTCGGCCGTTACAATCTTTCTGAGAGAGAAGATACTGCAGACTCTTATGATCCGTATACACCTCATAAGGCTCGCCATAAAGATAATGCCTCCATATCTTTAAAGCAAAGACCACAGCTGCCAATTCTAAATCGTGAGTCGGATAATTCTTCTCATTCGGCTTCAACTGTCTAGAAGCATAAGCAATTACCTTCCTGTTTTGCATAAGAACACAACCCAAGCCCACACGAGATGCATCACAATAGACTACAAATCCACCGGTGCCCGAAGGAAGGGATAGCACTGGAGCTGAAGTCAATAAGGCCTTAAGCTTCTGAAAGCTTGCCTCACACTCATCGGACCATCAAAATTGAACCGCCTTCTGTGTCAGGCGAGTCGGGGGAGCTGCAATAGTAGAGAATTTTTCCACAAACCTCCGATAATAACCTGCCAATCCAAGGAAGCTGTGAATCTCCGTCATAGTGGTAGGACGAGGCCATTTCTGCACTGCTTCAATCTTCTTCGGATCAACCTTGATACCTTCACTAGATACCACGTGACCCAAAAATGCCACATAATCAAGCCAAAACTCACATTTCGAGAACTTGGCATACAACTTACGATCACGGAGGGTCTGAAGAACCACTGTTAGATGATAATCATGCTCCTCGCAGCTACGAGAATAAATAAGAGTCTCATCAATGAAGAAAATGACAAATGAATCAAGGAATGGCTTAAACACTCGGTTCATGAGATCCATAAAGACTGCAGAGGCATTAGTCAGCCCAAAAGACATAACTAGGAACTCATAATGGCCGTAACGAGTCCTAAAAGCAGTCTTCGAGATATATGGCTCACGAATCTTTAGCTGATGATAACCAGATCACAGATCGATCTTAGAAAAGTATTTGGCATCCTGCAACTGATCAAACAAATCATCAATACGAGGCAAGGGATACTTATTTTTGATGGTGACCTTATTTAGCTGACGATAATCAATACACATCCGCATAGTCCCATCTTTCTTTTTCACGAATAGAACAGGAGCACCCTATGGAGAAATACTCGGCCTAATGAACCCCTTATCAAGCAAATCTTGCAACTTCTCCTTCAGCTCCTTCAACTCTGATAGGGCCATGCGATAAGGAGGAACAGAAATAGGTTGAGTCCCTGGCACTATATAAATGCCAAACTCGATCTCTCGATCAGGAGGAAGTCCTGGCAAATCATCTGGAAACACGTCAGGGAACTCCCTAACGACAGGAATAGAATCAAGAGATGGAATCTCCACAGTGGTATCTCGAACCATGGAAAGATATGCTGAACACCCTTTATCTATCATCCGCTTTGCCTTCAGGAAAGAAATAACATGCCCCCTGGGTGGCAAATAAGAGCCCCGCCACACCACCAGTGATGAACAAGGAAGAGACAACTGAAGAGACTTGGCATGACAATCTAACGTGGCATGACACGACGCCAACCAATCCATGCCAATAATAACATCAAAATCAACCATATCTTGGATTGGAAGATCTAATAGTGTCTCACGACCCCAAAAGATATGGTACAAGCTGGATAAACTCGATTCACAATGATAATGTCTCCAATAGGAGTAGAAACACAGAATGGATCACGAAGATGCATATAATCAACATGAAAGCCCGAAGCAAGATAAGGAGATACATATGAATATGTAGACCCCAAATCCACCAAAGAATATGCATCTCGACCACAAATAGATAAAATACCTGTAACAACTGCTGGGGATGCCTCGGGATCCTGTCGGACCGACAGTGCATATAGTGTCTCTGCGGCTGAGCTGAGCCGCTACCCTGCCGACCACCGCTAGAGAGACCACTAGGACCACGTCCACGACCTCTACCGGGTGGTGGTGCACCTCTAGCTGGCGGAGACCCTGGAGGGGCACCCTGAGGCTGCTGCTGCATAGGCGCTGGAAGACGAGGGAAAGGGCGGCTACTACCCTGCTGATGGAGATAAGGGAAATTCTTCTTATGATGCCCTGGTTTCTGACAGATAAAGCACCCTGGAGAAAATCTACGCTGATCAAACTGAGAATGATCTCGCGGGCAAAACCAAAACTGACCCTGAGAAGAAGTAGGCGTGTTCTGAGAGCCACGCGCTGGAAACTAAGCTGGACTGACAGGAGGCCTACTCTACTGCTGATAACTCCTACCTCCATACGAGGTACTAGAACGCCCTGGACCGCGAGATCTCTTACTCTCCTGCCCTAACTCCTCTATCTCGAATCTATGATAAGCCTCATACCTCCTGGCAATATCAACAGCGACATCAAATCAAGTACCAGCCTCAATCTCACGAGCCATCTGGGTCTGCAAATGAAGAGAAAGCCCATCAATAAAATGTCTGACCCTTTCAGAATGCTCTTGCACGCGATCTGGAGCATAGCTGGACATCTCTAAAAATAAAAGCTCGTACTTCGTGACTGATAAGTTACCCTGTCCAATCCTCTCAAACTGTCTCCTCTTCTCATCCTGCTGACTGCGAGGGAAAAACTTCTCCATGAATGCTTAATAAACTTCTCCAGGTCAGCTTAGGTAAGCCTTGCCTACCTGATTGGAGTGCGGTCCACCAAGCTAAAGCCAAACCCTCAAACTAGAAGGCAATATAATCAACTTCATACTGCTCAAGATATCCAAGGGCCTCTAAGATATGCTGACATTGATCAAGAAACTCACGAGGCTTAAGCTTATCTGATTTCTGACCAGAGAACTTCGGAGGACTAAGTCAGGTAAAATAATGCAGCCTTGCCGGATCATCAACTTGACCTGCTACCTGGACTGGCTGACCAGCCTGAACAACCGGAGGTATAACACCCGCTCCCTCTGGAACATGACCACCTGGAATATGAACTGCTGGGGCTACATGTGGAGCTGGAATGGGGGCTTCCTGAACTTGAGAACCAATATCCACCGCAGCCTGAGGGATAAAAGCATGTACGATAGCCTGAGGAATAGGAGCATCTACAGCAACCTGAGGAATAGGAGGTCCTTGGGGCATCTGCGTCGCTAAGAATCTCATAAAAGTATCATAAAGTGCAGGGGGAACGAATAAGCCCTGCTCCCCCTGCTCAGCAAGAGGTGGCACTACCGAAACCGCTGCAGCAAGATCAACATGATCCACCATCCTCACGGCCTGGGCAACTCTACCTCTACCTCGACCACGACCTCTACCGCGGCCAACACCACCAAACCGCGGAGCAGCAGGCACAGGATCGACCGCTGGCTCCTCAGCCTCTCGCTGGACATTCGCGCGCGTTCTCACTATTTACTGTGAAAAATAAAAAGATATTTAACTTCAGATAAGAAGACTCACGCACGACGAGGAATGAAAGAAAGGAAACTGCCTAAATGATATCATAGCCTCTCGTAGATAGGTACGGACGTCTTCGCCCGATCAGCGAGACTCTATTAGAAATTGTCATGATCTGCAAAGACTCTAAATTAGGCTCTGATACTAACTGACACAACTCGAATTCTCGGTTAGGCCGTGCGGGCACCCGACCACCTCCCCTAAACCTGTCGGTCGAACCCTATTGACTGAATCGATATAAATTGTGAAGAATTACCTTGAAATGAAAATGAACTAAACTTTAACAACATAAGAGATAACTCTCTAGGATAGACAAACATACAAGCTGTCTGAATAATGCAACTAACTACCCAGAAAACACAGTTTTAAAGGTTTCCAGATCAGACATCTAAGAAGGCCAAAAGATATACACACCTTCCCTAGGGAGCAAAAGTAAGGAAAACTGTAATATCTGAAGTTGGTGGCCGCAATGAACAGGATGGCTCACCGTAGACAGCTGAAAACATACTACTCCTCAATCACGACGCGACTGGCTGGGTCCTGGAGCAGAATCTGCCAAACCAAAAGAAAACACAAGAACAAATAGGGGTGAGTCATAAGGACTCAATAAATGCGAACAAACTAGCTACCTCGAAAAATAGATACGCTAGTCAGGGAAACGGAACCAGACAACAATCAACAAATAAGCAATGCACATATAAGCAGAACAGTAGTCATGTATAGAAAATCTACATAATAGTATGAAATGAAATGGAATGAGATGCAAAGGGTCACATGTGCCCATAATCTCATCCCGAAGTGGAATACAGGATCCTGCATTCGAGGGAAATCCAATCTGCTAACCAACTGGAGAGGAATACTCCTGCTCCTGGGGCGGAATACTCATGCACCCAATAAAAGGTAAAGCTGAGGCGGAATACTCCTGCACCCGATTAAAGGTAAAGCTGAGGCGGAATACTCCTGCACTCAGTATGATATGCAATGTAATGCATATGAATGCAATGTGATGCAATAATAACCCTTCACCGGTGCGGGACTCTCATCGACAGCCGAGAAGTAGATGCCAACTCAAAGCCAAAGTACAATACTTATATTCTCAATGCAATACCAATAACAGGACATAACATATAATGTAGAATGTAAATCCAAAGCTAAGGCATAATGAGTACGCCTATCGGCAGCTACACACGTAAGGAACACGTGGTAGAAAATCCACGAGGCCAAGTTCCTCCAAAGAAATGGATATAAACACTTACCGCATTCAAAGCTAGCCCTGCTACTTAACAACTGCTTTTTCCTTTGGATTAACTGCCAAACGATCCCGCCCTATTTAATAAGCAGAAAAATTATATCAAATAAAGCTAAAGGCTTCATTCATTATGTCTTAGGGCAATCCAGTTAGGAACCTGATACCCTATTCGCATACGCAATATGCAGGCCAGGTCTATGTATAGGGTTTAAGGTCACATAACCAAACCCTAAATAAATTACATTTATATGTTACCCATAACTCACTGAGTACGAATATATAATCAATTTCATTATTAGGGTCCATTTGACCCTTTAAACTATTAATTAAACTTATTAAAATGATGTTTAATATTCAAAATTTTACCGTTAAAAATATATTAACACACGTAATGAACTCAAATAATGTATTGAGATCATTACCTTAATGTTTCAGGGTAATAATTCTACTTTTCTCCGGCTCCTTTCACATTTTCTGGCATTTTTTTTTGATAATTTTCTCTGTTTCTCATTCCTTTCTCATGTTTCTGTCCATGTTGTTTCTCGTAAAAGCTAAGGACCCCCACCGCCTAACTTTCCAATTTTATTCTTTTCTTTTTTTTTTAAATTCGCTGCTAAGGTAAAAATTAAAACGGTACCCTACGATATTCGAAATAATTCCAACTTTTGCATACCAGTTATACAAAATATATACAGCATACTTGCGAAGGCGGATCTCAAATCGGGTTCCCAAAACTCAAGATGCGAATTTAAATAGAAAAAAGTCAAATTATTTAACTTTTGGCATTTTAGGGGAAACTAGCCGAACAACCTCGAAATTCACTTTCAAAAGTTCACAAAAGTCCCAAGTAATCCTACGAACCTAACGACGCTTTCGGATTTCGAATCGAAGTTCATTCGCTATAATTATGCTCGAAAACCTTTTTTTTACGATTTATCGTTAACGAAAACTGAAACCTTCTTCCGATGCCTACCAAACGAGGTCTAATTTAGCTCAAATTTTACAGACAAGTCGAGATAGTCCTTACAAACCTTTTAAAATTGACGGCATGTCAATCGGGGTCCTAATTCTCGAAACGACTACTTAAGGTCGTTTCATCCAAAAACATCAGTAGTTCTAAAACTTCTCTCTGCAATACAAGAGTTCCAATTGAAGCACAAGCTTTCGAATATTACAAAGGTAAAAATATTTTTTATGTTAAAATCAAATTTCGATTCTATATTATATTTTGTACTGATTATCGCTTGATATTCACATCAAACCAGGTTTTTGGTTTGGATCTGATGGCTACAATCTCGATAGAAACGGGAAATATGTTGATTTCTTTGTAGATGGAATTCTTGTAAGTTCTGCTTCTAATTTTGAAGAGCTATCTGCTGCAATTGCACAATAACTAAGGGTTGATACGGTGGAGAAACACGTTGAAATCAAGTATAAATTGAATGAAAGATCACCGCCAATGGAGATTTACAATGATATGGGAGTACGATTTTATTTTCAATAGAAGATGAATATCAAGGATGTATGAATGTATCCGTTATGTGTATTCATTAAGGAAGCGATGGTCGACCTTTGTATGGTCGACCTTTGTATACCTCTTGAAGATTCTATTGTTTGTTCAAAAGATCATGGAGGTAGTAGCAATATGAGTGAAGTAAACAATGGTGAGGCATATGTGATACAGTCTGGATTTACACCAAAGTTGATTGGGATGGGCAACTGTGAGGAAGATGATACTGAACATGATATAATAATAAACAATCCTCAGCACAAAATTGTAGCCAAGGGACAGGTTTATCAGGACAAAGCGACACTTGTCAATACAATGAAGTATTTCGCTGTGAGAGAAAAGTTCCATTTCAAAGTGAACAGATCAAGTAGAACTAGGTATGAATCATAATATACATATATATGGCTGTTGTATGGCTGTTTTTTTATTTATCTGCTTGCATTGTTGTGTTTTCCTTATGTTATAGTATGTTTAAATGTTAATTTCTAAGTTTTTTTTTATTGTATACCTATTATATGACTGCGGTATAGCTGTTGTGCGACAGATGTATTGATACTGTATGGTTGTTTTATATTTGGTGTCGTATAATTGATGTTGTGTAGGAGCACTTTTATAGAACATGTTTCCTGACTGTATAGGCATTGTTTCCTACTTGTATAGAAATTGTAAGCTTTGTTATTGATAAAGCAGGAGTTGAATAACACTTGGTTAGCTATAGTAAAGTACTTGTTTCTCTGATTACTTGTTAATTTGTAAGAATTGATGTTATGTAGCAGCACTTGTATAGAACGTGTTCCCCGACTGGATAGAACTTGTTTTCTTATTGTATAGAAATTGTAAGATATGTTATTGATAAAAGTAGTTGACTAGAACTTGTTTACCTGTACTATAGTACATGTTTCAATGTTGTGTAGAAGTTGTTTCCCGACTGTATAGAACCTGTTTCCTTATTGTATAGAAATTGTAAGATATGTGTAGAAGTTGTTTCCCTATTGTATAAAAGTTCTGCAATTGGTGTGTACTAGTTATAGATTAGCATTGAATTTAAGTTGCAACAATACTGACATCATTGCCTCAAATTTGTAAATGTTATGCAGCGATTGTCTTGAATGCACAGGCGAAAATTGCACATGAAAATTTCGGGCTTCGAACTTGAATGCGTCAAGTGTGTTCAAGATTAGAAAATTCAATGATGTTCACACATGCCTATTAAATTAGTGACTATCTTCCCAACGTCAAGCAACAACACGAATAATTGGGAGTATTATAAGAGACCCTTGATGATCCTAAAGCAGCTTATAGGCCTAAGGATATAATAACAGTCATGAAGAAAGAATATGGTCTAGAACTTCCATACATGAAGGCATGGAGAGCAAAGAAAATTGCACTTCAAATGATAAGGGGTAATCCGAGTGAGTTGTACCGACACTTGCCAAGCTACTTGTACATGTTGTGTAATACCAACTCAGATTCTGTGGTTGGTTTGCAAGTATCAGATGAAGGATTCTTTATGTATGTATTTATTGCACTGAATGCTTTTATCAAGGGATGTGAATTTTGCAGGCCAATAATGGTTGTTGATGGCAGCTTCTGAAAGAAAGGACACAAGGGCACTTTCTTATCAACAAGTACACTGAATGCTGCTGGTAAGTTTGCTGTAAGTTTAAAGTTTTTTTGCTGAATAATCTATGTTAGTTATACTTTGAATTTTATCTTTAATTACGAATAGGCTGCATCCTTCCCCTTGCATTTGGAGTAGTTGATTGTGAAAATGATGCATCATGGGAGTGGTTTTTCCAGCGCCTTAGAGAAGCTTATGTCATACGGGAAGATATGTGCATCGTGTCGGACCGCAATGAGATCATTTCAAAGGCAAGCTCAATAGTGTATCCTGAAGTCCAACATTACGCATGCATTTGGCATTTGCGGAACAACATTCGGGCAAAATTCAAGAAGGCTGATGAAAATCTACATGATTTCTTCTTTGACATGGCTAAGGCATACACAGTCCGAAAGTTTGATAGTCTCATGAAAAATGTGGTAGAAATAGATCCACGTGTCAAAGAGTATTTGTATAATATTGGCTACCATAAATTGGCATGAGCTCATTCCACTACGAATAGGGCTTGGGCAATGACGTCAAATATTGCAGAAACTGTGAATTCGGTCAATAAAGATGCAAGGGATATGCATGTATTGCCATTTATGGAATACATGAGGACATTGGTCGAAACTTAGAATAATAATAATAGGAAAAGCGCAAATGGGACATTCACTCATCTTGGAAAAAAGTATAATAAGCTGCTTGATGGCAGAAGAGTCGCCGCACTCTGGATGAAGGCACAGAGTATATTAATACCTTATTCTTTTTTTCTAAATTAATATCAGACTTGTATATATGTTTGTGAGTTGTATGGCATTTGTATACAAATATATTTGAGTTGTATGTGTGGTGTGGTTCAATTCAAATTTATAAGGAACACTTTCATCTAGACTAATTATTTATTTAACTAATCAGATCAAGAAAGCTACTGGATACTACTTTACTATCATTGAACCAGTGCCAGATGGGCCAATTAAATTCCTCGTTGACCTAAACAAAAGGACATGCTGTTGTAGAAGATTTCAGATGGATGAAATACCGTGTGCACATGCGGTTGCTGCACTATAGTACATCAACATTGACCAAAAATATTTTGCTCACCATACTATACAAGGGAGTACATAGTCAAAGCATACGAAATTCCAGTGTATCTGCTGGCAGGCCGAGAAAACAAGATGCAAGCCTGCTTGGGAGAGATACGCTAAAAAAATCAAAAATTACATGTGGAGTGTCTGGAATAGTGGGACACAACAGGAAAACTTGCAAGAATTAAAAAGGAATGGTATAGATGAAGTTAGTTATTTTAGGGAATCATAGAATGATATGCATCTCCCTTTGATGTTCAATACACCCAATACCCAATGAGATTTTCCTGCCATGTTGATTGGAAGTAGAACATAGTCGACCATGAACCATAGGGTACTTGCCGGCAACGCAAAACCAAGAATGTATTCTCCATCCCAATCACCTTTATAGACTATAGTCATGTCATTGCCACTATCTGTAAATAATCTATACATACGTTGAATCTCAACTTTGAATAGACAGTCTGTCGTAGTAAAGTTGACTGGGTTATCTGATCCAAACTTTCCTTTCTTCCTTAGGTAGTAGAAAACAACATCGATGTGCTGGCAAAACGAAGTTAAAAAAAAGACCAGTTTATATAATCGGGTACAAAAAATACAAAATCAGTAGCCATACACTAACTCAACAGTAATCCCGCACAATCCAGACCGTTGCATACACAAGCCATACAGTAAAAGCAAGTTTGGTTTTAGTCTTTCATGACCCTAGCATGTGAGAACCACATGGTTTCAGTGTTTCGAATATTAAAGAAAAAAAATCATAGCTTAGTGTTTATCTCGAGCTTAAGGCTTTATTCGTCCAACAAAATAGCATACAATATAAAAACATTAGCCATTTAGTTGCTAGTCAGAATAATGGAAAACAGTAAGGGTTCATACCTCGTCACACAACAGCTTGAGACCGTGTTGCAAAATGTGAAACCACTCATTTTGTTCAACTTCACAAACTCCAAGTTTAACGGAGGATCAATCTTTTTGGAATCTAACCTATATGTCCCCTTTCTAAATACACAAAGCAATTCAATAACCAAAAAAATATATGAATATTAATGAGAGCATACACAAATAGATTTTCATACCTTCGTTTGTCTTGAATAGATCCTTCGTCAACCCAACTGACATGTACTTTGCAAATATTGGTTAACCTCAAAGCCAATTGGAGTTATAAAAAGGTGCTTTATCTCAAATATGCGTTGTGGACCCACACTGGTTTCTCCAGATTTCAAATTGGGAAGAAAGGGAGACTTCTTATACCTTCCTGGAAGCCCAATCATTTTTTCCTTTGTTGTGGTGTCTCGTTTTCTTTATTACTTTCAATATGCACAAGCTGGGATCAGTGTACTACTGGAATGCCACCATTGCGACCACTCTCTTCATCTTCGGAGTCGTCAACATCAGATGAGTTTTCTTCAGCTAGATCATAAACACCAAGGTAAAAAATATGATGAGATGTATTAAATTTTACCAATTAAAATAAAGAATGCTACCTCTTCGCATCTCATATAGATTGACATTTGAACTTCCAGACCCCTTCTACTTTGAAATATCTGCATCAATCCTGACTAGTTGGGAGCTATTGAAAGGGAAGTCATAATCATCTAAGGACACCCCCTTGCTCGATCCAGTGACGATAGACTCTTTTGCTTTCACATTTACTGCTGCACCTTCGGCATCCTAATTTATGGTTGTGAATATAAACTACATTACAACAGATGCGAAAAGGCGCATTATACAATCCACAAATAATGTGCATACAAGCCACTAATAGGCGACATAGGTCATACATTGCACGTAAAATTTTTGTA
Organism: Petunia x hybrida; assembly: GCA_037355625.1. Lineage (NCBI taxonomy): Eukaryota > Viridiplantae > Streptophyta > Magnoliopsida > Solanales > Solanaceae > Petunia > Petunia x hybrida. Next base: position 2,349,395 of record JBBBVM010000045.1, read on the forward strand.
TTAAGAACAAAAAGAAAGAAAATATAACATTTACAACATTCACCTTATCGGAAATTGCATTATGCGACTAATGACTATCATCTTGAAACTGTTGTGTCAATCATAAACTAAAACTAGGAGCTGATGTATCAGCTGGTGCACAAGTTTGAAGTGTAAGGACCTCACGACGATCGGTGTCTATCGACATTCTGAAATTGAAGATTGTCGACCCCAACCGTCTCTGTAGCCTGTCCAACATAAATTATACATAAAATGAATTCTGGTGTATATAATGAAACATTGATTAATTGTTATCCACATCTCTTCAATGTAAATAAGATAATACATTAGCTTTTATACTAGCCTCAGTATCTGGCGCCACGTGTATAACATCAGTTTGTATGCTCACAACACCCTATGGAAGCATGTCAGTCCTAGTTTAAGCACAAATTAAAAGTACCACAATAAAAGAATGTGTAATACCTTTAGCAGACTCCTCAAATTCACTTGATCAATTACTTTATTCATTGTTTCAGTAATAAAAATCCTAAGATCTTTGAAGTCATCATCCACCTAAACAAGATGCAGAACGACAAGTATTAATCATCATAAAAAAAGCTTAACTAAGAGATAACTTTTTAGTGAATGAAAAGTTGCGTACCTTGGTCTTAAAATTCTCGAGATCACTTGATATCTCACATTCGTACACCAAAACACTCAGTAGTTATATAGTGTGTACAATGGAATAAATATCTATAATGTATAAATGAACATACCGTTGCAACATCGCTCTTTAATTTTTTGATTTCCAGACCGTAATCAACTTTTCTTCCCGGGTTCTCCTCATTTGATGGTTGCTGCTGCTGCACTGAACTAAGACGAATTGACAGAAAATCATCACTTAACAAATCAAAAGCTTGAATATAGGAAGTAGGAACGTCCTCTTCAATGGGATCATCAATGTTAGGCAACTCAATACTTGCAATCTCAGCGGCCGTAGGAGTAAAATTACTAAACACCACCTACATATATAATTAGAGTATATATATGAGTAAAAGCAACCAACAACTCAAGAATATTTTTAATGTACATACAGTACACAGACAACTGGAAAACACTTGCCATACAATATCAATTCAATGATCATACGTAACCCATACAACTATATGAATAAAGTTAAAGCACACTTAGGAAAATTTTAACATTAGATCCATTTGATTAGATAAATAAGAAGAAAAAGCAAATACTCTATAAAATACCGCAGAGGGTAAGTAAATATTCCATAAGGATGACTAGGAAATGAAGTTATTACACTTTCTTGAATTAAAATTGTACTCTTTTTAAAGTTGTGTAGGAAATTTATAACATGAGGCAAATATCTTTGCTTCATCATATCTTGAATAAATTTCATGGAATGATTAAATGAAATACAAATACAACTAACAATCTATAACGACTAATAAAAGGAAAAATAAACAAAAGATATACCTCGTTACCCCTGCTTTTAAACATAACTTCTTTCAAATCATCAAAAAAAGGGTCTTCGTGCTATACTTTTCATTTGAGGATCCTAGGAAATTTGGTAGTGGCGACAGGAATAGCAACAGTGGGATCAACTTTGTAGCAACATTCGTAGAACCAGACTTGCAACACGAGAGGCAAACCACCCAACTTGTAATAACCAACTGTTGCCCTCAACTTTTGGCTCATAGTTTTATACAATTCTTTGAATGAGTCTTTTCCCCAAGGATATCTTTCAAATGCCCCAGACTCGACCAATTCAAAGCGTCGCTGATCAACAAAAGATATTTTAGGATCTCCGCCTGATAAAATAAATGTGTATATAACATACAATACATAAATTTTCACCGCATTATTATCATCAAGCCACCTCCTGTCTTCGAAGACATCAACCAGTCCCTGCTTTTTCACTTTACTCTGATTAGGAAAGTGACTAGACATGAGCCTATTTGGTGTCTGTATTGGATAAAAACCGTCGTCACTTAAAAGAGTGTCTACCACGTGGCTCTAGCAGAGGTTTTCCTCGGGCAGACATCTAACGGACAAATGACTGGCTAGGCGGTTACCACGAACAGGCCCAAGGCAGTTACATAATGCCTCCTCGAATCAATGCAATTTGAATGAACTGTTACATGTTCATACACGGCTGTTCAATGAGCGGTTACATATCCAACGGTTACGTATCCAGCGGTTACACACCCAGCGACTGCCTAGCAAATATATATATATATATATATATATAGCGTTTGTTTTCGAATCATTGTAACACATTCTCTTCTCTACCTACAATATCAATAAAATATTCTCTTTGCTCTTGCTCAATATTGTTCGTAGTTTATATTACAACATACTTTGCTCTCAAGTCTTCAATATCAAGGGATCTTCACCGAGATCAAGCGATCTAATACGGTTCCCTCTACTTATTTAATTCACACTTTAATCTTATTTGTCTTCGATTATTTCGTACTATTATCATATCTTCATTAATTATCATCATTAGAAATCGTGCATATACTCGTAATCCCGTAGTTAATGCAATCCTGTATTCAAATCGGTCAAACTCTTAATCTAAACTATTTATCGTGACTCCGCAAATACAAATTTAATTGTTAATTGGCCTAAAATCGGATCTAGGTTAAACAATTTGGCGACCACAGTAGGAGCCGGTCAATAGCCTCTATAGGTTAATAATTTATTTTTTTCTTGCATTGTATTCTTTTCTGTCGATCTTTTGTTTGTAACTAACATGGAAGAAAGCGATTCACAACGAACTGTGGTGGGCGGAAGTCAAGCACGTACTCCTCCACCAAGCCTTAATTATTCTCCAGATTACTCGCCCGACGAGCAAGAACGTTCCTCCCAAGGACCAAGTAGGCAACGGAACAGGCGTGAACACTCTCAGAGCAGAACCCCGCCTAGAAGACGATGTCATAGAAGTCTCTCCCCTGATCAAAGGAATCTCCAAGAAACCATCTTTGAGTTTATGCAACAACAAATGGAGGTCAACAGGGGAATAAACGAGGTAATCAATTCTCTTCGAGGGAAAATCCCACAAGTTACGAGGACTGATCCTGCAGCCCAATGTCGAGATGTTCCTTCTTCAGACACTTCAAGGCAAGATGGAGAACAAAACGCGGTCAACAATGGAGGAACCATAGATCCAGCAACCCAAGCAAATCAAAATCAAAACGGAGGATCTATGGCATCCACCAAAATGAGCGTCGTCGTGGAGGCACTCACCAAGCAATTCAAAGAGAGCCAAGAGGCACTTCAAAAGTCTCTCCCATGAGAGAATTGATCAAATACCAGGCGCTCCACCCACATTGAAGAAAATCGACGTTCAACGCTACTCGCAAAAGGCCTTGGAAGAAAGAAGCAGCTCCAAAGGCGATACCAAAAACGTTCAAAATGCCAAACATTCGAGATATCGTGGGACATCTGACCCCAATGATCATCTCATGATGTTTAGAAATTTTATAAAAGCAAGTGATCTCACCGATGAGGAGATTGAATCAGTGCAATTGAAGAAATTTGTGTTGACCCTAGCGGATGGAGCTCTACGATGGTACTCAATGTTTCCACCAAACTCTATCGGGTCCTTCGTGGAGATGGCTGAGCCCACACAGGCACCCAGAAGATGGAAACTCGCGTGGAAGATATCTTTGAGATCAAGCAAAAGCCTGGCGAATTTCTCCGAAGATACGTGGACCGCTTCCAAAAGGAGCGCATGTTGTTGCCCAAAGTACCGGACAGATGGGTGGCCATTGCATTCACAAATAGTTTAGATGTCAAAAGCTCAGAAGCCACGCACAGGCTATACGAATCTCTTTGCGAATTCCCAGCAGCCAATTGGTCAGATGTCTACAATCGCTACAGCTCCAAGGTACGCATTGATGAAGACAAGCTGATAGGAACTAGTGCCCGAGGTAAGAGTCAATCACGAAGCGGTGGCTCAGGCGGGAAGATAGAGTCAGAAAGGTCGGATGTACGTTATGAACCGTACCCTGACCGGTCACGCAACAATTCCAAAGGGCGTGGTCGCAAAAACAAAAGGCTATCACGAGGAGATGATCCAGAGTCAAGCGTTTGTGGAGCCCCAAGTCTACCAAATTTCAACGTGGAAATGACTGAACTGATCGCAGCCCTCAAAGATATGGGAGAAAAGGTCAAGTGGCCAAAGGACATGAAAACCGATCCAGGGAAGAGAAATCAGGACCTTTGGTGCGAATTTCATCGTGACCACGGTCACACCACTGAAGATTGCAAGGCCTTGAGATACGAGGTTGCACATTTATTAAAACAGGGATTGCTGAAGGAACTTCTTATCAAAAAGGGAAAGCAAACTCATGCGAAGGCTCAGCAAAACAGATCTGGCCCTCCACGAGCATCCTCCTCGAAGAAGACAGTCAATGTCATTTCGGGCGGGATTGAAGTTGACTCCGTCGTCTTCACAGCGAAGAAATACGCAAAGGTCTCTATTACAAAGACCAAGCATCCACGGCCAGAAAAAACGATAACGTTTGAAGATTCGGACACAGATGGCTTGCAACCACATGTTGACGCGCTGGTCATAACGTTGCGCGTGGCAGAATTCGATATCAATGCTCATTGATGCGGGCAGTTCTACAAAAATCATTCAATCACGGGTTGTCAAGGAAATGCAACTAATGGAGAAGATCGTGCCAGTGTCGCGAGTTCTCTCCGGCTTTAACAACTCAAGTGAAAAGACCCTTGGCGAGATTACTCTCATAACTCTTGTTGAGGGGGTAGCAAAGGAGACGGTGTTCCAAATTGTCAACGAAGACATGGCCTACAACATTATCCTTGGAAGACCATGGATCCATGAAATGCGGGCTGTCCCCTCCACATATCATTAGGTATTGAAATTCCCATCAGAATGGAGAATACGCGAGGTACGAGGAGAGCAACGCTCTGCTCGAGATTGCTATTCGGTGGCCCTCAAGCTGGCCGAAGAAAATAAATAGCAATTACAGCAACCGGGATCTAACGCAACAAATGAAGAAGCAAAGTACGAGGTCCCGGAATTCATCACAAAGCTCGAGGCACGGGAAAATTATACTCCGACTGTAGAGACTTTGGAACCAGAAGAACTGTTCGCGGAGATGCCGGAGTGGAAGGTTTACTTAGGGACAGAATTAAATGAACGCCTACGAGGAGATATCCTTCAATTCCTCAAGGAGCGGCATACGGCATTCGCTTGGTCGCATGCAGACATGACGGGTATTTCTCCAGAAGTTATCTCTCACAAGTTTAATGTTGATCCGTACCACCGCCCGGTGAAGCAGAAAAAGCGCCCCCAGGGAGCTTTCCGGAACCAAATCATAAACGATGAGGTCGATCGACTGCTGAAGATTAGATCTGTACGCGAAGTTAAAAATATGCAGACTGGTTAGCCAACGTGGTCGTTGTGGCTAAGAAAAATGGGAAATGGCGAGTTTGCATTGACTTCACTGATTTAAACAAAGCCTGTCCGAAGGACTCGTATCCCCTTCCCCGAATAGATCAGTTGATCGATGCAACCACCGGGCACGAAGTGCTCACCTTCATCGATGCATATTCAGGGTACAATCAAATATTGATGGACCCCAATGATTAGGAAAAAATGTCGTCCATAACGTGGAGAGGGACGTATTGCTACAAAGTCATGCCGTTTGGATTAAAGAATGCAGGCGCGATGTATCAACGATTGGTCAATCGTATGTTCCATGATCATATCAGTAAGACCATGGAAGTATACATTGATGACATGTTGATCAAGTCAAAACGGGCAGAAGATCATCTGGCACACTTGAAGGAAGGCTTTCGAATATTTGATCAATACAACATAAAGCTTAATCCAAAGAACTGCGCATTTGGAGTTGGATCAGGAAAATTCCTACGCTTCATCGTCTCTCAACGTGGAATTAAAGACAATCTCGCTCAAATCAAAGCAATTGAGTCAATTCCAGACGTGCTGCACAACCGGAAAGACGTCATGAAATTGACTGGGAGGGTGGCAGCCTTGTGCAGGTTTATATCCCGCTCATCTGACCGGTGCAAAAGTTTCTTCGATGTTCTAAAGCAGAACAGGGAATTCAATTGGACTCCCGAATGTCAACAAGCGCTGAGAGATCTGAAAAAATATCTATCCAATCCACCACTACTCTCTACGCCTCAGCACGGGGAGCAGCTGCTGATCTATTTGGCGGTTTCAAAGTCTTCGGTAAGCGCAGTTTTGGTTCGAGAAGAAAAAGGTAAGCAACTTCCCATTTATTACATTAGTAAAGCTTTGATTGATGCGGAAACACGTTACCAACCCTTAGAAAAACTGGCTTTAGCACTCGTAACTACTGCCCGTAAATTACGTCCTTATTTTCAAGGTCATTCAATTGCTGTAGTGACAACCTTTCCTTTACGCAATGTTTTGCATAAACCCGAATTTTTGGGAAGGTTGGTTAAATGGGCTATAGAATTAAGCGAATTCGATATTACCTACTAGCCTCGGGTAGCAATAAAATCACAAGCCCTAACATATTTCTTAGCAGACTTTAGCGCTAATATATATCCTGATAAAGAAAAAGATGCAATTCTCTACTCTGGGCAGGCCCCTGGTGTATGGACCCTATTCACTGATGGCTCATCGAGCGTCAAAGGGTCTGGTCCTCGTCTGGTTCTTATCACCCGTCCGGAGAGACCGTCAGGCAGGCCGTCAAGTGCCCGTTTATTACTAACAATGCGACCGAGTATGAGGCCATAATTGCAGGATTGGAGTTAGCCCGAAGCTATGGAGCAAACATTATTAAACTCAAGAGTGACTCTCAACTAGTAGTCAACCAAGTGACCGGAGGTTTCATTGCACGGGAATCCAGAATGCAAGTGTACCTTGCCCGTGTGAAAGAACTTTTGGCCCAGTTCGACGAATGGGAAGCGCTCCAAATTCCACGAGAAGAGAACCATGAAGAAGAAACCCTGGCAAATTTAGGGTCAGTAGCGGAAATCGGAGCGACCATCTCCTCGGCTGACGTTCAACTCCTCTGCATGATCGTAGATCGAGAAATGTTCGAAGTTAATGCTATAAACGCAACTTGGGACTGGCGAAATGAAATCACGAATTATATTCTTCATGGAACTCTGCCCGATGACGTGAAAGCCGCTCGCAAACTCAGAATAAAACCTTCCCAGTATACAATCATCAACGTCGATCTTTACCACAAGATTTTCGTAGGGCCCCTTGCCAAATGCCTAGGACCAAACCATATCAACTACGTGATGCGAGAGGTCCACGAAGGCTGTTGTGGTAATCATTCTTGGGGCAAAGCGTTAGCGCGCAAATATATCCGCGCAGGGTATTATTGGGATAAGATGGAGAAAGACACAAACGATTTCGTCAAGAAATGTGATAAGTGTCAAAGGTTCGCGCATCTTCTCCATCAACTGGCAGAACCGCTCCACTCAATTATCTTCCCATGGCCGTTCTTGAAATGGAGGATGGACATAGTTGGTCCTCTTCCTGCCGCGCCAAGAGGGGTACGTTTCTTGCTAATCGTCACCGATTACTTCACCAAATGGGTCGAAGCGGCAGCATACAAAAAAGTACGGCAAACAGAGGTAATTGACTTCCTTTGGCGGTATGTCGTATGTCGCTTTGGAGCACCTAAGGAAATAGTCATGGATAATGGCCCACAATTCATCGGCCAGCAGGTGACTAGATTCCTCGACGATTTACAAATCAAAAGGATTACCTCTTCTCCATACCATTCGGTTGCCAATGGACAAGCAGAGTCAACTAACAAAATAATCATCGAGTCTCTCAAGAAGCGCCTTGAGCAGGCCAAAGGATGTTGGGTAGAAGAACTGCCCGGTGTACTATGGACTTATCGCACGAAAATAAAAATGAGTACAGGGGAGGCACCTTACTCGTTGGTGTACGGCGCAGATGCTCTAATCCCAGTTGAAATTGGAGAACCAAGCCTACGGTATGCACATGCTACCGAAGAATCCAACTCAATCAATCTTTCTGAAGAATTAGATCTCCTCGAAGAACAAAGGGAACTAGCACTTGTACGAGTAGTCTCCCAGAAGGAACGAATCGAACAATACTATAATCGGGGACTACGCGTACGAAGTTCCAAGTTGGGGATTTTGTATTAAGGAAAGTATCTCAAAACACACAAGAAGCAAACTCGGGAAAGTTAGGCCCTAATTGGGAGGGCCCCTACAAGATAGTCGCGTCAGTTGGCAAGAGATCTTAGAGTTTGGCACGACCAGATGGCTCAATCGTCCCAAACAATTGGAATGTGATTCACCTCAAAAGGTACCACTTCTGAATGGTAAAACGGTCAGTTATTCTATTCCTACCTTTTACTTTTATGGCATTCTTACTTTTATTATATTTCTCCTAAATGGTACTAACAGCCTAAACAAGTCCAGATCCGTTTAGCTCAACTGGTAGAGCTCGAAGTTGTTCAACTTCGCGGCTGTGGGTTCAAATCCCTCAACGGACACACTCCTCGTTTGATTATATGTGTTCTTTTATCTACGACCAGCCTTAACTCTTTTTATGTTAAATCTTCTCATATTTCAACATAAAAACAAGGAAGGTGGTAAGAGGCCCCTGCAGGCCAGATAAGACCTTCATAAAGGCGAAAGACCTTGTAAAAAGGTGAGTTTTTAAAAACTTTTATGTGACAAGCTTCCACGAAAATAAGAGAAGTCGGTCACGAGGCCAGCGACTCGGCCGGAGTTAAACTAAAAATTTTCTGCGTCGACTTTCAACTATAAAAAAATGATAAGCAAAGTTATTCGCAAGGCCAACGATTCGGCCAGAACCTATTGACCACGACTCGGTCAGAATGAAACATCTGTGCAGATCATTCACAAGTTATGACCCCTTCCTTGAGAAAGGCTAAGTCAAAACATACGGACAAACTTTTCAAGACCAGAACTTAGCAAAGTTCAAACTTCTAAAAGTTCTTAAACAAAAGGCACAAAGGCCACAATGCATCCAAACGTAATTACAAAGATCGAAGATTCAGGTTATACACAGCCATTAAATTAAAAGGTCTGAAAATATATACATTGTCTTGACAAAACAATAAAATGCTGAAACGGCTGACAGAATTTTTGTTGAGTGACAAGGGCCAATGAAACCGGCCAAACAAGGATCAGAGAGTCCCAAAGAGACCTCTATCCACAACCAATCATCCGGCTCTCGCCAGGTACATAAACCTACAAACTTGATCAATTTGGAGGGGGGCATTAATTTTGGGGACTTTGACCAGAACCCGATGCACCAGCTCTATCGGCTCCGTCATTGTCACCCGAGCTCTCATCACCGTCTTCATATTCGTCTTCTTCAGACTCTTCAGGAGAAAGGTTCAAAACTTGCCTGACTTCGCGAACGGCGCACTTTGCTTTAAGCATTGCTTCCTCAATGTTGATCTGACCTGCGTGGACCTGCTCGAGTTGTGTTCGCTTGGCTTCAAGCGCAATAAGCTTCGCCTTGATCTCAAAATGATCGTGCAAGTTGGCCAAGTCCTTGGATAACGCGTCTTGAACGCTCATTGATTGGGCAACTTGGTCCCTGGCGGCTTGAAACTCAGCTCGAGCACTGACAGATTCCTCCTTAGCCTTCCACAGGTCCATCTCTAAAGATCCACGCTCATCGAGTGCCTTGTTTAGAAAAGAGTTGTGTTCTTCAAGTAGAGCCTGCAGGTCCCGAGCAGATTGTGCGAACCCCTCTTTCTCTTTTCAGAAAGAAGGTCCTTTTCCTCGGTGAGCTTGTTAATCTGTTTAACTTGTTTATTGTTGGTCTTAGCCAACCGGTTAACTTCACCCCCGAGGAAACCACACCTCTCTGCCAGAACCTTGTTCTCCTTCAGAGTCTTCAGCAGCTCTTTCTTCAGTTCAAGCACCTGATCAGGGTTGTTGATCCTGGAACGGAACATCAACTCGGCGACCATCAAACTTGACTGAAACAGCAAAAGAAATAAGGTTAGAAGTGTGAATTCAAAACTACTTCCGACTCAAGAAAGTAGTAAGGAAATCACTTACCCGGGAAGAATTAGCAGCAATAGCAAAAGCCAGGTCCTCATCACTCATCTCCCTCATTGTCCATTCTTCACGGGGACCAATGAGCGATGAAACTGCCTTGGCTAAACTGCCCGGCCTAGTCACAAACTTGACATAGGGGGCTAGCTTCATGGTTCATTCCCTCTCGCAGTATTTGGGCTCCATAGCCCGCTCAGAGGGAAAGTTTGAGCCAAATTTATAGCGCGCGCCCCGAATGTCCCTCGATCCAGTCAGACCACTGATGGTGGTCCGCCGAGTGAGCCTTTTCGTTGACAGATCAGAATCATTTGCCGCTCCAGGATCCCATGTGTCGCACTCATGTAAACAGACAGGCACCTCCCCTCAGCAGCCATGTTCTCCAAGTCCTCGAAATAAAAAACACGGGGACTCTGGCCACCCTCTTGGGGGATCTCTTCTCCTCCTTCTTCTTCTTCGCCAACCTTTCTTTTTCCCTTGTCTGCACGAGAAGGAGCTGACTTTACCCCATCATCAACTCGGGGACTCCCTTCCAGAGTATAGGCAGTCTTTTCCTCGACCTTCTTCTTGTCACTTCGAAGAAAGGGCTTTCTCACAAGGTTTTCAGTAGTTTCAGTATCTGAAACGTCGATCACCTCCTTGTCAAAGCCCTATCCCCGTGTAGACTCGGGGACTTCAGCAGAGGTCTTGACACGATCTTCTTCAGGCTCAGGCACATTAGCACCAAGCGGGGTCTTACCTCCAACAGCTGAGGTCTGCCCAGCAGCAACGGAAGCCTTACGAGTAGCCTTCTTCCGTGCTCCGCCCTCACCTTGGCTCTTTTTCTTCCTCTTCAGAGAGCTAATGCTGCTAGACAATAGCTGCTCGCCACCTTCCCTCCTGCGCATTGCCTCCGCTGCGACCCTTATGGCTGCGACCTCATCCTCAGGGTCAACAACAGGTCCTTACGGTGCAGCCTGAGGGGAAGGGGCAGGAAAGAAGTCTCCCTATGTGCCTAGACCTGCAAAAAGGCAGAACAGTTAGATACAGCAAAACCATGAAGAGAAGAAATAGCTGCGACAGCGAAAAGTTCTCACCGTGAGTCTTTGCGGTCAGACCCTTTCGCGTGGCGAAGTATGTCCATTCCCTCTGCTCAACAGGGAACTTCTCCAGAATGGCCTCAACCCACGCCGTCAGCTCATCAACCGATATGAGCTTATCGTAGGGCAGCTTGGCGGCTGTAAGACAGAATCGAAGGAGTGAATAAACGAAAAGGGGGAAACATGAAAATTCTAAAGAAAAACTCGGGGACTTACGCCTCTTATTCCAGATCTCGGAGAGAGGAGCCTTGGAGTTAAGGGACAATGTCTGGGTGCGCAAAAATATGTAACCTTGGTCATTGCTGTCCTCAGAACTGCGTATCAAGCCCTTGCTTCCACGCATTCTGGCGTTGACAAACCCATCCTTAAAAATTTGGATGCTACACAAAGAAATAAAATGCTCGTGTTAAAAAATTTGACCGGTTTCTTCAGCAAACCAGTCAATAAGCTTTACCATTCTATACATACTGGGGCTCAGTTGCCCCGGGCAGAGAAAATACTCCCTACAAAGCCTGTCGAGTACAGGATATAAGGGTAACGTGCAACCAACTGTAAATGGGTAGGTGGACATGGCCGTCCACCTTGCCCTATGAGAAGTAATATTCTCATTCTCAGATACCGGCAAAATGAAAACACTCGTGCCCCAACTGCAGTCCGCTCTAACTCGTGGGATCATCTCCGACGTGATCCTAGACTTGAATCTGTACGCTGGCCATACGCGTACATCACCATAATTGTTGAAGGCCTTAACGCTACAGTCCTTCTCCAGTTCACCCCAGTTCTTGGGGATAATTTCTGAAGCAGTGGCCTAAGCGGCTCTAGGTCCAGGGGTAGCCGTGGAAGAACTACCGGCGGCGACGTCCATGTTCAAATTCTTCTTAGCCTTTGGAGACATGGTTAAAGAGGAATCGAGAATTAGAAGAAGGATTGAAGAAAATTCAAGGGTTTTCAAGATTCGGAAGTTGTAGAATGAAAGCAAGCAAAAGGGGTAAAATTCAACTAACCCCTATTTATAGGAGTAAGTGGGTCCGGCCCATCAAGTTTCCATATGACACGTGGAGACCATCAAAGAGGTTACGATCAGATCCAACCATCAAAAGAGGAAGTAGGTTGCGCCGAGTTCCCAAGCAGCATCATTGCTCTGAAGTGCAGCGGTCACCTCGCAACTGACAACGGACGTGTGCACGTGACTGAGGTGGTTAAAATCATTACTTTTGCTCTTGGGATGCACAGTAGTCACTTCGAAGCCGACAGCGGACGTGTGGATGTGTCTGGCGCAGTTACTTTTTACATCGCGCATTTAATGCGCACGTCACTGAAACTTATCACGTTGCTGATGAAATGCGCACGTCACTGAGATTCATCATGTTGCAGATAGAGGTTGGACTTTACGAATAAAATTTCCCGCCAAAATTCACATCTACTCCTCGAGCAGAAACTCTGCTCGAGAAGTGCGGGGACTATCTGTATTTGATAAAAACCGTCGTCACTTAAAAGAGTGACACGGGTCTGCCACGTGGCACGGGCAGAGGTTTTCCCCGGGCAGACATCTATCGGACAGATGACTGGCTAGACGGTTACCACGAACAGGCCCAATGCAGTTACGTAACGCCTCCTCGAATCAATGCAATTTGAATGAACCGTTACCTGTTCATACGCGGTTGTTCAATGAGCGGTTACATACCCAACGGTTACGTATCCAGTGGTTACACACCCAACGACTGCCTAACAAATCTATATATAGCGTTTGTTTTCGAATCATTGTAACACATATTCTCTTCTCTACCTACAATATCAATAAAATATTCTCTTTGCTCTTGCTCAATATTGTTCGTCGTTTATATTACAACATACTTTGCTCTCAAGTCTTCAATATCAAGGGATCTTCACCGAGATCAAGCGATCTAATACGGTTCCCTCTACTTATTTAATTTACGCTTTAATCTTATTTGTCTTTGATTATTTCTTACTATTCTCATATCACCATTAATTATCATCATTGGAAATCGTGCATATACTCGTAATCCCGTAGTTAATGCAATCCTGTATTCAAATCGGTCAAACTTTTAATCTAATCTATTGATCGTGACTCCGCAAATATAAATTTAATTATTAATTGGCCTAAAATCGGATATAGGTTAAACAGTGTCTTAGGATCATAATCACATGTTTCATCCCCGTATCACTTTAAACCAGAAATAATTAAAAATTCTTGTATACCAAACTCAAGCCGTGCATCATTAATCAGAATTGTAAATGTATCAGGTTTTTCAGATGTAATCTCCCTCAACATTAAGTGCCTAATCATCTGGTTTTAAAGATATAGATGAGAAAGATCAATAAAATGCCCAAAGCAGGTCTTTCTGAACATGTTCAACTGGACATCAGACATGTATTTTTTTAACTGTTGCCCAATGTCTTGTACGGTAAATTTTGTAAAACGCAGAGGCTTTATGAAAACAATGTCTTTCGAAAGATAAAAGGTCTCCACCTTCATGTAAAACCAAACAATAATATCAGAAAAACGCAAGGCATACATACAGTTTACATACAAATAATAGCTATACAATAGGGTTACAAAAGAAACAACAACCATAGAATACACACACAACAACCATATAATCGATACATGTATAACAAAAGAACATAAAATAGCACAATATTTGTGGAGAAACATTGATTTTGCAGACATAAATATTGCCTAAGAAATACAGTGATTAGTAGTTAAGATATATAATGTTTTACCATCACAATTGTAGGAGGAGATATGAAGAAATCTGTAATTTTTTTAACGTAATAGATGGTTTTGATGGAGAGAGAAAAATGGGTCTTAAATAATAAAAATATTTAAATATATCTAAGCATGATTTTGAGGCATAAATATAGGATTAACTTTATCTTTTTCTTAATAAACCTTTTTTTTTTTTTTTTTTTTTTTTTTTTTTTTTTTTTGCGTTCTACTATTTTTAGTAGCATGTACCACGAATGTCGCTATTTTTTTGTAAGTTTGAAAATATTTATATATTTTGTAAAAAAGTACATAAAATTATAGTCTGTGTAAATTTTCTGCTTCCTTTAAATTAAAGAAAAAAATAAAGACAAATCGTGTATTTCTTAGGAGGAAAACTGCTTCCTTTCAATTGAGTAGTTTACCCACGTTAGACTCCTCTTATAAATTCTCCTATAAAAAAAAGATAAGACCAGATTAAAATTATTAACTACCCACGTTACAAATATTTGAAAAGACTGAAATTTAGCATGCCAGTGTAGGTTGAAGGCATTATACCCGCTATAATCCATTATTCAAACCCACGTTCACATCCATGTTCTTTAAAAATATTTACTGTGTATGGGATAGTTCCTATACAAAGTTATGGTGGTTACTAATCTACAATTTGAATCTAAATTAATTATTATTATTAGTTAGTAACGCTTTTACTGCTAAGAGGAAGTTTTCTCCATTACGGAGAAGTTATTGTTATCATATTCAAATATTCTTATTCAGTTATTCTTTTTTCTCTACACTCTATATTGACACAGTTAAAGTTTTTCCCTGGGGAATATCAACTATATACGTTGGAGCCTGTATTTTTCAGAGAAGACCCTGCATCAATGGAGAAGCCATGCGTGTCTAAGTTAAGTGAGAATATACTTCTTATCAGACTATGGATGACTTTTTCAGTTTTTATGCTCAAGGATACATCAGAGAACATATTTGTCGTCGGAATTTAAATGTTAATGGAAAACCTCAATTTGTTGGCTTTAATCATATTCCTGAAGGTAACGATCTTATTTGGGCCCTTGGATTGTCTCGAGGTACAGATTAGTATCAGGTTGATTTTGATTTTTTTTTTTTTTTTGGGCGTATGTGTACAATTAAAGTTTCAGAGAGTTTAAGAGTAAACTCAGGTCCAATAATATTATAGAACTGGAAACCAAGAAAAGACTGAAAGCAGGAGCATAAGATTTATACCTTACGAATTAGGAGCATAAGATTTATACCTTACGAATTCCTATTACAATGTGGAGGAACATGATTCAGCTGAGGATCACTAACCTGTCTATGTCTTTGGGACGGCCACAAACACTGTCTAATTCTTCGGAGCAATCAGAACATTGTCAAATAAAAAGACATAAATGTTAAGATAATATTCCTTTATGAGTGTATGATTTTAGTAATTACTTTTATTACTTTTTTCACCGATTTATCTGTAATTACAATTCATGAAAACCTATCATGTCTTTGTGGTTAGTTGCACTTCTATATATTTGTACATTTTTCTTCACATTCCAATGTGAATTGTAAAATTTACTTGGTGAGCTGTTTGCATTATTCAGTTTGTTGTTATTATGCATAGATATATTTACTATCTTCAATAGTCTATACAGTATCACAAACTTTATATAGGTGTTTTACAACATACTCATTTATCGTTTTTATTTTTTTTGGTTAATAAAACGTATATAAAAACCATTTATCGTTAATGAAGCCAAAAGGGACATTATATAGTTCTAATAGAAAATATTGCTAAGCAATATTTGACGTTTCCTGCTGTATTTCCCATTTTTTTCCTTAGGTTTTCTTAGCTTTAAACCCAACCCCCCAATAAGAAATACAACGACAATTTGGAACTAAATAATTATGCATTAATTCATTGGGTGGTTTTGGTTATTCAAATTGGCCTTTGAAGTAAGTAAAATTGCTCTATAGATTTAGGTGTTCTTTTTATTAATTACTTTGATTAGCTATATAAATATCTTGCAAGTTTAAGTTGTGTTGCGAGTTAATAGAGGTGTTCTGGTAGAGATGAGAGGTGTGATTTTAAATCCTTGGATTGAAGTGCTGAACATCGTAAGCATGGTATTAGAAACTTGGCATAACAACCCATTTTCTATTTTGTCTACTAAATGAACGAAAGAATGAAGAATTGCGTCCCCAAAGGCTATGTTTGCTGCTTTGATTTCTCTGCTTCTATATGATGCTACTCCTAATCTATATCCATGTTGAGTAGTCCCTGATTGTTTCTTGATAAGGTATTAAACTCTGTAATTACAAGCTGCTGCTGATGTTTATGGCTGCTTGAGAGTGTACCAAGTGTCGGTGTTTAGATTGATTTTGCTAAACAAGGCCTTGGTGTTTAAAATTAACCTACTTATTTGAATGCACAGAATCTATGAAGTGTGTGTTTTAAAGGGGATTGGATTTTCATGTAGTTTTTGTGACAACAATTTTATTTCAGGTTTGGATATTAGCTATTAAAAAACACGTAATACACGTGCCTTCGGGAGAGGAGGAAATGTTCTTCACAAAAGAATATCGGAAAGCACGTCGTTTACGTGGACATAAATGGTCTTCTAGAAATATTGGTTTGTTGACCCATTTGATACAACAATGGCGCTCTAATACTACAATTGTGGAAATAGAAAGAGATGTGGAAAATTTTCTCATGTATTATTTCATCATTTGTGTGTAGTATATATACAAAGTCATGACTAAAATGTAATTACTTCCGTATCCTCTAACAAAACATAACAAACTGCCTAGTCACTAATTCTAGAACCTACTATACAAAATTTTCTATAACAAACCAAAATATCTATCTATTCTATGCTAATTATTTACCAAAATGACAGAAAATTATACTTGCTCAACACGTTGGTCATATTGGCCAGAAAAAAAGATTAATTTTCTGTATATCACTTTTGAACAACCCATTAAATAATTAACCCAATTCAAAATTGCAGCCCAATTTTTCATTAAAATGAACCGGTCCATTTTGACCAGTAAATCTCGATGTCATCGAAGCCTTGTTACGTCTGAAGTCAAAATTAGACTTTTCTTCTCCTTTGTTCTTTCGTCTTCTTTGTCCTTTGGTTTTCCTTTGTCTATCAGAGAGACGAAAGTAGTAGGATCAGTGCTAACACCCCTGGGAGAGAACCGACCCCCAACTTGCCAAGAATACGATGGTGTGAGGGCCCTGAAAGGGCATTGGTGAAGAGATCGACGAGTTGAGACGAAGAAGGAACAAATTTTAATGAAATTAAACCAGAGAGGAATTGTTGTCTCACGAAGTGACAATCGAGTTCCACATGTTTCGTCCTCTCATGGAAGACGAGATTTCGAGCTATATGGATGGCGGATTGACTATTAGAGTGAACAGGAATAGGAAGCGACGGAGTGACAGACAAATTAGTGAGGAGGCGTGATAACCAGGTAATTCGTCTCATAGATCTGTATTCCGCTTCAGTGGATGTCAAAGAAACTTAAAGTTATTTCTTTGATTTCCTGGAAATTGGGGAACCACCACGGCTGATGAAAAACCCACTAATGGAACGTCTGAAATCAACACAAGAGGCCCAGTCAGCATCGCAATAAGCGAGCAAGTCAAACAAAGGAGAAGAGCACAAAAGGAGTCCCTGCGAAGGATCTGAGTGGAGATACCTAATAACACGAAGAGCATCATCAAAATGAGGAAGACGAGGAGATGCCATATATTTGGCTCAAGTGCTGAACTGCGAAGGAAAGATCTGGACGAATACTTGTCAAATAGTTCAACTTTTCAAGGAGACACCGATAAATGGTCGGATCTGAAAGAAGGACCCCTGAATCAACACTAAGCTTCTTGGAAGGATCCAAAGGAGATGCGACTGAAGGTAAATTAGAACAATCAAACTCTTGTAATAGTTCTATAGTATACTTGCGCTAACACACGATAAAACCTTATGGTTCCCTGAGAACTTCAAGGCCAAGAAAGTAGTGTAGGGCACCAAGATCCTTAATTTTGAACTCTTTGTCCAAAAATGATTTCACAGTAGATATCTCCTCAGGATTATCACCTGTTAATAAGATGTCATCCATGTATACTGCTACAATAGTAACAGTAGTACCGGTCTTCTTGAAAAATAGTGAGTAATCATTTAAAGAAGATGCAAACTCCTTAAAGGTCAAAGCTGTTGTTAGTTTGGCAAACCATTGCCTTGAGGCCTGCTTTAGGCCATATAAAGATTTTATGAGTTTGCAAACCTGCTTAGGATTAGGAGAAATGAACCCTGCTGGAAACTTTATGTAGACTTCCTCTTGGAGGTCTTCATGTAGAAAGGCATTGTTGACATCTAATTGAGAGATGTCCCAGCCTTTCTTGATAGCAATAGTCACGAGACACCTGATTGTTGTCATTTTGACAACTAGGGAAAAAGTCTCAGTAAAATCGACCCCTTCTCTCTGGATGTCACCTCTAACAACCAATCTTACCTTTAGTCTTTCAATACTTCCATCAGATTTATTCTTGACCTTGTAAACCCATTTACAAGGCAAAGCCCTTCTCCCAGGTGGAAGGTCAACAATATCCCATGTGAGGTTAGAGGCCAAAGCTTCCAATTCTGTGTTCATGGTCTCTACCTATCCTGGATGTGAAGAAGCCTGAGCATAGTTGAGAGGCTCTGTGATGGAGGTGATAGTGTGAATAAGCTGCTGGTTAAGAAGAGATAAAACAGCAAAAGAGAAAGCTGAGGGAGTGACAGGGGTGAGGAAACAAGAGTTATGTAAATAAGTGAGAACAATAGAGTTGCATAGATAGTCTTGCAGGTATGTGGGAGGGTGGTGGAGTCTGGATGATTTCCCGGGAATGAAAGGAGTATGCTAAGTACTGAGAGGAGAGTTTGGTGGAGGCATGGAGAACCTGAGGGGAGAATGAAAATGAGTAAAAGATGGTGGTGTAGGGGAAGTAGGCTGAGGTGGTAGACTGGATGGTGAGGCAATGGTGTGAGGAGCAAGATGAGAGGGAGGAGGAATGGAAAAGGAAAATGAGTGTGTGTAGGTTGGGTTGGGTAGTCAGGTCCTGAGGAAATAGTATGAGTAGGAAAATAGTAGATGGAGAAAAAGAGTTGGTTGCAAAGGGGTAGATAGTTTCATGAAAAATGATGTTCCTGGAGACTGAAATCTGTTTGATTTCTAGGTTCAAGACCTTGTAACCTTTCTTCCCAAATGGGTAACCAAGAAATATACATGGGGCTGCTCTAGGGTCCAATTTGTTCCTATGGACATGTATAGTAGAAACATAACATAAACAACCAAAACACCTTAAAAAGGAATATGTAGGAGACTTTCCAAACAATAATTCATAAGGAGTCTTATTCTTTAAGATCCTGGTTGGGAACCTGTTAATAAAAAATGTAGCAGTTAAGAGACATTCACCCCAATATTCAATTGGAACCTTGGATTGAAATAAAAGTGCTCTACATGTTTCCAACTAATGTCTGTGTTTCCTCTCTACCACCCCATTCTGTTGGGGTGTGTAGGCACATGATGTTTGATGCTGAATACCTCGTGAAGCAAAAAATTCAGAATGAGTGAGACTGGAACCTAGTTCCAGTGCATTACCAGATCTGATTTTCTTGACTTTCAAACCAAATTGCCTGTCAACTATTGCTAAAAAATTCTTTAGGACTGAAAATGCATTTCCCTTGGCAGAAATAAGAAAAGTCTAAGTATCCCTGCTGTAGTCATCTACTATAGTCAGGAAGTAATTATTTCCATTATGTGTCATAGTTGCATAAGATCCCCAAATGTCAATGTGTATTAATTAAAAAATGTGAGATGTAGAAATATCACTAAAAGTAAATGGTAATTTAGATTGCCTAGTTAGAGGATAAATTTGACATGGAATTGGAAAAACTGTATTAGAAGAATGAGAAAATGAAAGACAATGTGGAAAATTTTCTCATGTATTATTTCATCATTTGTGTGTAGTATATATACAAAGCCATGACCAAAATGTAATTACTTCCCTATTGTTGCTCCCAAACACACATGCAAGTATACGTGGTCGACAAGTAATAAAGTGATACGTTGAGTATCGTTCCCACGAGGACTAGTGTTAATGACTGTATCCTAGCAAATAATTTCCTAAAAACTATTCAGGAATCTTTTTCGATGATTGTAGATTTTACTAACTAAAGCAAACAATAATTAATAAGCAAGAAATTGAAATCAAGTATTCAAGAGCATACTATAGTTGTTATCAATAAGAGAGAAACGGTCCAGAGTCAGAGCTACAAACAATCCGGTTGAGTTTTCCAGTTGACTCTACTTCTTGATTTCCTAGATTGCTAACTAAAAGGTTAATTATATTCGTGAAAACTTGTCGATTCTTTACGACTCTATGCAAGCTGCTCTAACGCCTATATTTCTATGGAATTAAATCACATGCATGCATTAAAGAACTCTGTATTTAGCTAAGCCAGGCGAATAGGTATATGTCTATCCTACCCGCAAATCGATTCCCTGATGCCCAAGTTCACAATCAAGCCCTATTCTTTCTTATGTGCGTTCATAAATTCCCTCTGTCGAGTTCAACTTATAAACCGTACATAGTGTTCAATTATCAGGCCTCAATAACCAAACAATTAGGCTCAAGAAAGAATAAATAATCTGTAATAGTAAATCAATCAGTAGAAATTAACTTTCAAACATCAACCTTCATGTCATTGCTCTAACCCTGAAACGGTATAAACTATAGAATTAAAGAAAAGAGAAGAAAAACTCGTGGTGTTGAAGCTCCAGTGATGTTTGGCATTTTATGCCAATATTTTCTTAATATTTCCGCATGTTTGAGCTTGTTATTCGCTCGTTTTATAGTTTGTGAATGTGGTTTTACACTGATTTGATGTCGTGCGTGTGTAGGTTGTTACGCAGTGCATTTGGAGCTGTTAGGAGCTTGATTGAGCAAGAATTGATTGGAAGTTGATTGAGGATTGGATTGAGCACACGAGGGCATGACACGAGCGAGTTGCGGAGCCAAGGAACAAGCATTTTTTGCTGGGCGCTTTGGGGCACGTGGCGCGCCAGCTATAGCACCCAGTGCCCCAGCGCAATTTTCCACGCGGTGCGTGGCTAAAGCGCCCAAAGTTTGGCGTCTTCTGGTTGTTGTAGCGCGTTACGAGGCGCGGGGCGCCCGTTATAGCGCCCCTTGTGCGGATTTTTACTTTCTATTTCGTCTAGGCTTGGGTCTAACTTATTACTAGGTGTTTGTAAACCTTATAAATAGTACTTTACTTAGTTTTTGAAGGGAGTTCTTGCTTTGGAGCAATACTGAGAGCACCATACTCATTGAACAAGGGTTTATTCCTAATCTTTCATCTATTACATCATTTACTTCATTATTACACCAAATCTTTGCCTTGTGATTATGAATATGTGTGGCTAAACATTACGTTCTAGGGTTAGAGTATTACATGAAGGTTGATTGTCTGAAGATTGATTCTCATTAATTGAATCCCATTACGGGGTGCTTATTCGTTCTTGATTTCATTTGTATAATTGTTAGAGCTCGATAATTATGCATTATCTATGGTTTTTGGATTGAACTCGAAAGAGAGAATTTAATTA
This sequence comes from Petunia x hybrida, assembly GCA_037355625.1. Classification (NCBI taxonomy): domain Eukaryota; kingdom Viridiplantae; phylum Streptophyta; class Magnoliopsida; order Solanales; family Solanaceae; genus Petunia; species Petunia x hybrida. The sequence continues at coordinate 2,370,908 of JBBBVM010000045.1, forward strand.
CGTAATAAGAAAGAATAGAACTAGTTTGTGAACCCGGGCATCGGGGAACCAATTTGCGAGTAGGATAGACATATACTTGCTTGCCTAGTTTAACTCATTACATGATTCGTTAATGCGTGCATGTGATTTAACCCATAGACATATAGGGATTGAAGTAGCTTGCATAGACTGTGAAGAACTGAAAGGTTTTCACAGTTACATTTACTCTGTCAGTTAGTAACCCGAGATTCAAGAAGTGGAATCAATTGGATACATCAACTGGATTGTTCGTAATTCTGACCCTGGACCGTCCTCTTAATATTGTTAACAACCAAAGTATTGCACCATTGCTTGACTACACTTCTAGCACTTTAATTACTGCGTTTTAGTTATAAAAACTCTTACCATCAAAGAAAAAGATCCCTGAGTAGTTTGTTAGAAATTGTTTGTTAAGTATTAGTCTGCTTAGTCCTCGTGGGAACGATACTCGATTTATCACTTTATTACTTGTCGACCGCGTATACTTGCGTGTGCGTTGGGAGCAACAAGTTTTTGGCGCCGTTGCCGGGGACTAATTACGGACTAATTTCTTTTTGAACGATTACTTAATTTCTATTCAGGTTTAATTTTTGTTGAGTTTCTTGTGCTGTTTCAGGCAACAGGTTTTTGCATGCAAAGAATAAAAAGAACGAACCACTCGCACCTTTTGATCCTGAGCCTGAAAAAACCTTGAGAAGGTTACGAAGAGAAGCGAGAGATCGAGAAGCACTAGCAATCGTACCTGCTTCTTTACCCATTGAAATGGCAGAAGAACAAGCAGTAGCAGTGCGAGATGTTGCTCTTCCCAGCCTGGGAGGAGTAGCGTCAAGTATTGTGAAGCCCGCTATTACCGGGCACTTTGAGATCAAGCCCGGCATGATTCAGTTGCTGCATGTGACGGGGCAATATGCTGGATTACTTCATGAGGATCCGCAGCAACACATTCAGAACTTTCTGGAGATCAGTGATACTTATACACCATCGGGTGTGCCTACTGATTATGTTCGTTTGACTTTGTTCCCATTTTCACTGATTGGGACAGCAAGGAAGTGGTTAAAGGTTGAAAAGTCTGGGTCTATCACTACTTGGGAGGATTTAGCTAAGAAATTCTTGGCTAAGTTTTATCCGTCTGCCAAGACAGCCCGGCTGAGGAGCGAAATTATGTCCTTCAGATAGTTAGAAGGAGAATCCTTTTATTCAGCCTGAGAGCGATTCAAAGCTCTATTGAGACATTGTCCACACCACAACTAATCTAATGAGGTTATTGCACACACTTTTGTTGAGGGGTTGAACCAACACACTAAGATCGAGGTTGATGCTGCTGCTGGAGGCCAAGTGCTGGCCTTAAATTTTGATCAGATTTATGATTTACTTTACAAGTTTTCGCAGAGCAATCCTGATTGGCAGGGTGACGGCAGAGCTACAACACAATTTGACGGTGTTGGCAGGGCTACTACGCAGAAAGCTGCTGGGATACTTCAATTCGATGCAGTTTCATAGCTAAGGGCGAAAATGGATGCTATTTCTAATCAGATCAGCAAGCTGACTCTTCAAGCAAAACCATTAGCTCCAGTGCAACAACTTCAAGCTTTTTGTGAGGTTTGTGGAGAGGATCATATTACTGAAGTCTGTCCATCTAACCCAGAGTCAGTTTATTATGTGGGTAATCAGAACAGGTCACAGGGTCAGAATCGCAATCAATATGGTAACAGCTATAACACGGGTTGGCGTAATCACCCAAATTTTTCTTGGAGGGATAACCGTGAGCAGCTTCAGGGCAATGAGAGACCCCAAAATAATCAAGGCAATGCACTACAGCAGGGGTCACAGTCACAGACTCAGCCACAACAGTCTAATGCAGTGGAGGATATGCTTAGGAAACTTCTTGCAGGGCAGCAAAAGCTCATGGATGATTCAGCATCTCAGGCACAAACAATTAAAGATTTGAGCAGTACGTAGAAAGATCTCGAGAGACAATTGGGGCAGCTAGCTGGAGCACAAAATAATAGACCTCGGGGTGCTTTACCGAGTGATACAGAGAAGAATCCTAAAGAATTTGTGCAAGCAGTTACTTTGAGGAATGGAAGAGCTCTAGAAGAAGTTCCCCCAAAGCCAAAGAAGCCTGTTGGCGAGTTAGAGCCCAATGCTGATAGGGAAGTGGAGAAAGAAGCAGAGACAGTGATAGCAAAGCAGCCCGAGTCTGCTATTGTGAGACCACCACCACCTTTCCCTCAGAGATTTCAGAAGCAGAAAGTTGATACAGCATGCAAGAAATTCTTGGAGATATTGAGTCAGATTCAGGTAAATATTCCTTTGGTGGAGCTTTTGCGGGATGTTCCCAGATATGCTAAATACATCAAGGATATTGTTGCTAACAAGAGAAGACTGACTGAGTTTGAGACAGTTGCACTCACTGAGGAATGTAGTTCCAGAGTTAGAAGCAAGCTTCCTCAGAAATTGAAGGATCCTGGCAGTTTTACTATTCCCTTGAAAATTGGGGAACATGAGGTTGGTCGAGCTTTATGTGATTTGGGTGCTAGTGTGAATTTAATTCCTTCTTTAGTTTTCAGGAAGCTAGGCCTGGGTGAATCACGACCCACTACTGTGACTCTGCAGCTGGATGATAGATCATTGACATGCCCCGAGGGGATTATTGAGGATGTGCTTGTAAAAGTGGGTCAGTTTATATTGCCTGTTGATTTTATTATTCTTGATTATGAAGTTGATCCTGAGGTTCCTCTCATATTGGGAAGAGGATTTCTGGCTACTGCTGATGCTGTTATTAGAGTCAGAGCTGGAAAGATGATCATGAAGGTAAATGGGGAAGAAGCTGTGTTTAATGTGTTCAGAGCTACCCAGCTTCCTTCTCATTATGAAGAGTTGTCCATGGTAAAAGTGGTAGATGATGAGCTGACTGCTGATGAGAGGTCATTCTTGGCTTCTAATGTTGATTCTTTAGAAAGGGCACTCTTATGTGATGACGATGATATCTTGAAGGATGATGATATTGAAGAATATTTGGAGGTTCTTAATATGCAGAGTAGATTCATCCTAGGGTGGAAGAAATTTGAGGAGCTTGATAGACCGTTGACCTTAACTCCTGCTAAACCGTCTATTGAGAGAGCTCCCAATCTTGAGCTCAAACCTTTACCCGCGCATTTACGTTATGTTTATTTGGGTAAAGGTAATACTTTGCCCGTGATCCTTTCTTCTTTGTTGTCTGATGTGCAGGTTGAGAAGGTGTTGCGGGTATTGCGAGAGCGCAAGAGAGCTATTGGCTGGACTATTGCTGATATTAGAGGGATTAGTCCTTCTTTCTGCATGCATAAAATTCTCTTGGGAAGATCATAATCTATCCATAGAGCAGCAGAGAAGGCTAAATCCAATTATGAAGGAGGTGGTGAAGAAAGAAGTTATCAAGTGGCTGGATGCTGGTATTATTTTTCCTATCTCTGACAGCAAGTGGGTGAGTCCAGTGCAATGTGTTCCAAAGAAGGGGGGCATGACAGTGGTGAAGAATGAGCATAATGAGTTGATTCCTACACGAACAGTTACAGGGTGGCGAATTTGCATTGATTATATGAAGCTAAACAAGGCCACCAGGAAAGATCACTGCCCACTCCCTTTTATTGATCAGATGCTGGATAGACTTTCAGGGCACGAGTATTACTATTTCTTGGATGGGTATTCGGGCTACAATCAAATTGTGATAGCCCCTGAAGACCAAGAGAAGACTACTTTTACTTGTCCATATGACACCTATGCATTTAGGAGGATGCCATTTGGGTTGTGTAATGCCCCGGGGACTTTTCAGCGGTGCATGATGGCTATTTTCACTGATATGGTGGAAAATTTGTGGAGGCATTCATGGATGATTTCTCAGTGGTTGGTGACTCTTCTGATGAATGTTTGAAAAATCTTGATGTTGTGCTGAGCCGTTGTGAAGAAACAAATCTGGTGCTGAATTGGGAAAAATGTCACTTTATGGTTCAAGAAGGCATAGTACTTGAGCACAAGGTGTCAAAGCAAGGGATTGAGGTTGACAAAGTGAAGATTGAGGCTATTGAGAAATTACCACCACCTATCTCTGTTAAGGGGGTGCGTAGTTTCTTGGGACATGCAGGGTTCTATAGACGTTTCATAAAGGACTTCTCCAAAATTTCCACTCCCTTGTGCAAATTGTTAGAGAAGGATGTGAAATTTGTGTTTAATGATGTTTGTCTCAAGGCATTTGAAGAGTTGAAGAAAAGGTTGGTGACTGCACCAATCATCATTGCTCCTGACTGGTCTTTGCCGTTTGAATTGATGTGTGATGCGAGTTATAATGCTATTGGGGCTGTTCTAGGCCAAAGAATTGGAAGAATATTTCACTCATCTATTATGCAAGCAAGACGCTTGATGCAGCCCAGTCTAATTACACCACCACTGAGAAGGAGTTGCTAGTCGTAGTTTATGCTTTTGATAAATTCAGATCTTATTTGGTTGGCACTCGTGTTGTTGTCTACACTGATCATGCCGCAATCCGGTATTTATTTGAAAAGAAGGACTCCAAGCCTAGACTCATTCGATGGGTTCTCCTATTGCAAGAGTTTGATGTTGAAATTCGAGATCGCAAGGGGACTGAGAATCAAGTAGCTGATCATTTGTCAAGCCTGGAGAATAGAGATCATGTAGATGAGGAGCCCGAGATTAAAGAGGTATTCCCTGATGAGCAACTTTTTGCTCTAGATGCAGCTGAGGTGCCATGCTATGCTGATATGGTGAACTTACTTGTGAGTAATGTGTATCCCCCTGGGGCTACTGCTGAGCAAAAGCGTAAACTCCTTCATGAGAGCAGATTTTATGTGTGGGACGAGCCCTATTTGTACAAGATAGGCGTTGATCAACTAGCTAGGAGATGCATTCCAAGGGAAGAAGTAGAGCCGATTCTACAGAGCTGCCATTCCTCTCCTTATGGTGGCCACCTTGGTGGAGATCGAACAGCTGCAAAGGTACTTCGATCTGGTTTCTTTTGGCCTACTTTATTTAAAGATGCTCATGCATTAGTGAAGCAATGTGATCGTTGCCAAAGAACGGGTACTAGGCGTCACGAGATGCCTTTGAACAATATCTTGGAGATTGAGCTGTTTGATTGTTGGGAGATTGATTTTATGGGTCCATTCCCACCTTCTATGGGCCATAAATACATCCTCATAGCAGTTGATTATGTGTCTAAATGGGTGGAGGCTATTGTACTTCCAACAATTGATGCGAGTGTGGTGGTGAAGTTCGTGAAGAAGAATATTTTCACTTGTTTTGGGACACCGCGGGCTATAATCAGTGATGAAGGTACGCATTTTTGTAACCGGTTGTTCAATAAATTGTTGGCTAAGTATGGGGTTCGCCACAAGGTGGCTACTGCTTATCATCCCCAAACTAGTGGCCAAGTGGAAGTGTCTAGTAGAGAGATCAAGCAAATCCTTGAGAAGACTGTGAATGCCTCGAGGAAGGATTGGGCTATGAAGTTAGATGATGCTCTCTGGGCCTATCGAACTGCATTTAAAACACCTATTGGAACCTCTCCATATAGGCTTGTTTATGGTAAGGCTTGTCACTTGCCTGTTGAACTAGAGCATAAGGCGTATTGGGCAATTCAAAAGCTCAACCTTGATATGGCCTTAGCGGGTGAAAAGAGGATGCTCCAATTTCATGAGCTTGAAGAGTTCCGGTTCCATGAGTATGAAAATGCGAAATTATATAAAGAACGAATAAAGAAATGGCATGATAAGCACATTGAGCGTCGTACCTTTGAGCCCGGGCAGCTAGTATTGTTGTTCAACTCGAGGTTGAAATTATTTCCGGGCAAGTTGAAGTCAAGATGGTCGGTGCCTTTTAAAGTTGTTCGTGTTACCGCACATGGAGCGGTTGAATTGAAAGCCCCGGATTCTGAGAACACATTCTTTGTTAATGGTCAAAGGGTGAAACGTTATTGGGGAGGTTCGGTGAATCACTGCACTTCCATTACTTTGAGGGACCCTTGATTAATACCCGTCGTGCCACGATGTTAAATAAGGCGCTTCTCGGGAGGCAACCCGAGCTTGTACTTGTAGTATTTTAGTATTTTTTATTTTATAATGTCACGTAGTTTGTTGTTTTTGTATGTCATTTTTGTAGGAATCGGGTGAGCTAAACAAGGTGAAATTAATGCATTGACGGGTACGGGATGCCTCGAGACATGTCCTGCGCTTGGGTTCGCACTTGGAATCGAAAATCGGTGCGAAAAAACGTGCTCGGGCGCGTTCGGGAGTGCCCCACGCCTCCCAACGCGAGAAAATTGCAAAGCTGAAAAATGGCCTGGCGCGTTTGGGAGCGCCCCACGCCTCCCAACGCGCCTGGTTAGGCAGAATGCTAAAAATTCACACCGCGTTTGATCCGCGCCGCAAACCTTAAGGCGCCCGGCTAAAATTTTTTATTTTTTCGGGTCAAACGGGTCTTGACCCGCGACCCGGTTTCCCCCAACCCCTTATACCCAATTTCTATTGTAAATTCTTCACTAGTTTCACTCTAATTACTCCCTAAACACTCCCCAATTCTCCTCTAATACTTGGAATCATTCCAAATCTTGTTGCAATCCACTCTAACACCTTCAAGTAAGTAAATTCCTACTTTTCTCTCTCAATCACATGTAAGTTGAACTAATTCTTTTTCATGGTAGGTCTCTTAGCTAGTTGCAAGTATATGTATAAATTTTACTCTTGTTGTGCTTAAATTGTTCATGGTGCTAGATAGATAGCTTGTGACTTGTAAAAAGAGATCTCCCAACAATTTGGGAGGGTTGGCATATTCCAAAAATCATTGAATTTGATAGTTTCAAAGTGTGCACACCAAGTGTTTGTGAAAAAGCCTCAATGATGAAAATTGTATGACATTGTGAATTCTTGAGTAGCAATGCATCCCTTAGGCTTATTGTGAACATTAAGTGTCGCATACACATAAGAATTGATTATGATGCACCCACACTAGCTTGATCTTGAAAAACCACAAACGTGGCATACTTTGTCCGAAGCTAGTTGTGTATAAGTGTGGGGTTGCTTGTGCCATTGAGTTAAGATTGACTGACACATAGAGTGTGTACTAAGTGTGGGGTGGTACCCTACCAATTGAGCTTGAATTGTATTTTTGGTGCTTAGTTATCCATCTCACATTGATCTATTGTTGTGTAGGTACCATGGTGACCACACCTCTACCAAGCAAGAGTTCTTCATCCGCCTCGGCCCCGAGGAGAGCACTCCAAGCCGGGCCTTCTACTACAAAGCAAAAGGGCAAGGCACCGGCCAAGCCCAAGGCCAAACCAAAGGCAAAGGCCAAGGCAAAAATCCCTAAGGACGCGGTGCCGATACCACGACCCGGGGGGAAAGACACGATATGGCATCACTTTTGTGAAGAGAGGTGAGTGCCAAACGTGGTATAAAAATGTGAGGCTTGCGGGGTACATCCTCGAGCAAGCAATTGACAAGAGGAGGGTTATGCAGAAACTTCGAGGGCTGGCCGATGCGATAGTTGCTTTAAATTGGGACTCGGTATTTGAGAGTCCGGGGGCATGCCAACCTTGATTTAGTGCAAGAGCTTTATGCCAACTGGGAGCCGGAGGATGCATGGAAGGAGGATGATATGGTCATGGTGAGGGGGGTGAGAGTGAAGTTGGACCACACGGCATTGAATGCCTTTCTGGGGGTCGAGGACCCTGATTATGATGATATGAAGGAGTTCATTAAAAAGCCTGACTACAAGGCTCTGCGAGACACACTTTGTGGTGAGAGCTCCACTCATAAGTGGGAGCGCAATGCGTCCGGAAGTTACAAGTATATGTACTTCTCGCAGTTTCTCAAACCGGCTCGTGTGTGGATGCAGTTTATCAATGCACGCATATTACCATCTTCTCATTATTCTGAGGTTACCAAGACTCGGGCGTGCATGGTATATTTCTTTATGACTGGGAAGCCGGTAAATATAGGCTACTACATGTTGCGCGTGATGAAGGAGCAACGAAAGCAAGATTCATGTTGTCGCTTGTACTTTGGGAACATCCTGACCCGATATTTAGAGCAGGCTGGTGTCCCCGTGGATGAGATTGGGGATCGCATTGTCCCTGACATAGGGAAGTCATTTGATATTACCTCGGTCAAGGGTGTGACCACTACTGCACCGGTGAGGCTGACGGCTGACGAGTGGCGGGAAACAGACGCCAACTTGTCTGCGCGTCAGTATTTGATGATGGAGCAGATAGCCCGGCGGTCGGGTGTGGATATGACAGCTATTTATCGCACTGTGCCTCTACTGGAGACTTCGAAGTGCCTGCTAGGCATGACTCGAGCAGTAGAGATGCCTGCGGAGAAGGATGAGAACACTGATTCGGATATTGTTGCTCGGGATCCGGACAGTGAGGTTGAGGCGACTGATGCTGAGGGCGGTGGCTCTGATGAGGAGGAGGACTAGGTCCACACTCCTGCGCACCACCCGGATATCAGGGCAGTTTTCTTTTACTTTTGCACTTACTTCTTTGTCGCACTGAGGACATTGCGTAGTTTAAGTGTGGGGTGGGGTACTGCCCTTTATCTATTTTTGAGGTTAGGGATGCATGTACCGTAGGATTTTCTTTTGTCACTTGACGTTATTTTGATTTGTTTCTTACTTTAAAATATGAAAAAAAAAAATTAGAAAACCAATGAAAAATTCCAAAAAGATTTTCCTTTTAGTTTTATTAGCGGTACATGTCATCCGCCCCGTAGTTTTTCTTATGGCCTCGGTTCTTTTCCACGGGGAGGCTTTTGAACCGGGTAGTTTTTTATTTTTAGGATTGTGATAGTTAGTATAGGTGACCCTAGACGAAGGAAATAGGTAGAATGCTAGGTGCCTTTGATTTGTTTGATACCGGTGGACTTGAATTGATTGCATGTGCTAGTTGTGGTGTCCTTGGATTTAAATTGTGATGCATGCCTAGGAAAAATTGGAACGACCCCCTTGAGATGCTTGAGTCTACTTGCTTGACTTGATTGTGAACCTTTGTGCATTAGTGCTTAAATTTCCACAAGTCGCATTCTAGATGCTTGGTTAAGAGTTTTTGATGGAACCTTTTTGTGTGGATCATGTGCGATGTGTGTATGAGGCATGTTCTTGTTTACTCCATGTTGCATATTAATGTCTAGAACTCCGTGTGTGTGCAAAGCGAAATCCTAGGTTTGCTCTAGTCGGGAAATGATACAAGGCCTTCTTTTGATTTGCCTACCCTTACATATACACCTTGGAAAAAAATTGTTGTTGTGATTTCTTTGGGCCTTTTTGTTGGCACCCACACCCCGAGCCTACCCATTTGTTCTAAATTGTCTCTTTTGGCCCTTTACTCCTTAAGCACTTTAGTGATATTGTGTTGTTATGTTGGAGTTGTGGTTGGATTTTGTGAGGTTTTTGAGTGGAGCTAATGAAGGGGAATAATTGTTAAAATTGTGAAGTAGTGAAAAGAATTGGCAAGGTTAGAAGATAATGAAATTGAAAAAGAAAAAAAAAAAGGAGCAAAGTTGAAAAGAAAGAAAAAAAAATTGTGGAAAAAGAAATAAAAAGAGAAAAGAATATCAATTCCTTGCTAGTGTGTGCTTAAAAAAATGCTACTTGTTAAGAAGGTGTATGTGTGGAAGTGTTGATTGGGTGGCTTGATGAGATTTGTGCTTAGTTTAAATTAATTGTGATGTATTAAATTGCTTAGGGAGGTAGTCACTACTACCCATATATATCCTACCAGCCCCTTAGCCTACATTACAACCTTTTTAAAGTCCTAGTTAATCTCGATTGGAGTGAGCTTACATTAGTGGAGTCCTACACTACGGGCAAGCCTATGGTACATCGTGTGTGACATGTGAGCTTTTTATGAGAGGGGGTGAATTTTTTCTATGCTATTGTCCCCGTTCTATTCTTGATATTCATTGTTGTGTGTGATATTTGGGGGACACTCTCTTGCTTCATTTTGGTGAGGGCACATGGTTTGCATGAGATAGGTAAAGTCGTGGCTTCTTGGTTGAGTAGGTTGGGGTGACTTTGTGGGAGCATGGTTGCAATGAGTTGAGTTTGTGAATTTAGTTGTCTTGGGGTGGTTGTTCTCATGTTTTTGAGGTCGTTAAATTGTTGGCATGTTGTGGATCCATAGTAGTCATGTGTGCATTGGTTCAATGGTCGGTATCAACCATAGTCATTGGCAGACCTGTTTTACCTAGGTTGGAAGTGAGATGTGACTTGCTCGAGGGCGAGCAAAGGTTCAAGTGTGGGGTGGTGATGTTTGGCATTTTATGCCAATGTTTCCTTAATATTTCTGCATGTTTGAGCTTGTTATTCGCTCGTTTTATAGTTTGTGAATATGGTTTTATACTGATTTGATGTCGTGCGTGTGTAAGTTGTTACGCAGTGCATTTGGAGCTGTTAGGAGCTTGATTTAGCAAGAATTGATTGGAAGTTGATTCAGGATTGGATTGAGCACACGAGGGCACGACACGAGCGAGTTGCGGAGCCAAGGAACAAAGCATTTTTTGCTGGGCGCTTTGGGGCACGTGGCGCGCCAGCTATAGCGCCCAGTGCCCCAGCGCGATTTCCCACGCGGCGCGTGGCTAAAGCGCCCAAAGTTTGGCGTCTTCTGGTTGTTGTAGCGCGTTACGAGGCGCGGGGTGCCCGTTATAGCGCCCCTTGTGCGGATTTTTACTTCCTATTTCGTCTAGGCTTGGGTCTAACTTATTACTAGGTGTTTGTAAACCTTATAAATAGTACTTTACTTAGTTTTTGAAGGGATTTCTTGCTTTGGAGCAATACTGAGAGCACCATACTCATTGAACAAGGGTTTATTCCTAATCTTTCATCTATTACATCATTTACTTCATTATTACACCAAATCTTTGCCTTGTGATTATGAATATGTGTGGCTAAACATTACGTTCTAGGGTTAGAGTATTACATGAAGGTTGATTGTTTGAAGATTGATTTCCATTAATTGAATCCCATAACGGGTTGCTTATTCGTTCTTGATTTCACTTGTATAATTGTTAGAGCTCGATAATTATGCATTATCTATGGTTTTTGGATTGAACTCGAAAGAGAGAATTTAATTTCGTAATAAGAAAGAATAGAACTAGTTTGTGAACCCGGGCATCGGGGAACCAATTTGCGAGTAGGATAGACATATACTTGCTTGCCTAGTTTAACTCATTACATGATTCGTTAATGCGTGCATGTGATTTAACCCATAGACATATAGGGATTGAAGTAGCTTGCATAAACTGTGAAGAACTGAAAGGTTTTCACAGTTATATTTACTCTGTCAGTTAGTAACCAGGGATTCAAGAAGTGGAATCAATTGGATACATCAACTGGATTGTTCGTAACTCTGACCCTGGACCGTCCTCTTAATATTGTTAACAACCAAAGTATTGCACCATTGCTTGACTACACTTCTAGCACTTTAATTACTGCGTTTTAGTTATAAAAACTCTTACCATCAAAGAAAAAGATCCGTGAGTAGTTTGTTAGAAATTATTTGTTAAGTATTAGTCCGCTTAGTCCTCGCGGGAACGATACTTAATTTATCACTTTATTACTTGTCGACCGCGTATACTTGCGTGTGCGTTGGGAGCAACATCCAGCGCTGCTGCTTTCTTGGTGTTCCCAATGTATATGCCCTCCTCTCCAAAAAATAAGTTATTTAATATTTATAGAGTTTACAAAACTATGAAATAATAATTTTCAAGTACTACTCTATTTGGGAAAAGTTAATATTGGCCGCTGAAGCCATAAGACAAGCGCCATTAGCTGAAATGCTTGGGCTTTGGATGAAGCACCAAGCTAATCTTTACGCGAAGCCTTGATGAACACCTCACATTGTCTTTGCAAATTGAATACTTAGCCACTTCGAAGGATGCATTCAATGACCAGCCAATTTTGAACATGATTGAGTCTTAACAACTAGCCACTTGTATAATAAATAGCCACACCTCTTCAACTTGTCCATTAATTGCCCGTTTTCGTCTCGTTTGCAATTAAATATTTTCTACAACCATATAACACAATAAGTACGTGCAAACTATAATTTATATATAAAGGGACGAATAAAGTCACAAAAATGCAAGGAAATATTAAAGAATAATAGGCGTTTGACGCCAAACATCACCACTCCATACTTCAACTTTGCTCGTCCTCGAGCAATTAGCAACAACCTACTTCAAACTTTCGCCCCAATAACAACATCCAATAGAACAGGTCTTCCTATGGTTATGGTTGATACCGACTGTTAGACAAGTGCACATGTATAAATCAAGTGAAACCTCAACATGCCAAACAAATTCAAACCATTTTAAAACACATGAACGGCGAACTCAAGACATCCCAATTTCAAAAACCGACTCAATGATACCAAGTTTTCACAAATTAACGCCAATTCACTCAACCAAGAAGTCAATAACTTCACCTATCTCTCGCAAACAATGTGCCCTCACCCAAAAATAATGAATCAAGAGAGCGTCCCAAAAATCACACAAAGAATAAACTTCAAGAAAAGATTAGGAACATAATATAGGAAGAATTCACTCGCTCTCACAAAGAATTTCACGTGCCACACACGATGTACCATAGGTTTGCTCGTAGTGTAGGACTCCACTAATGTAAGCTGACTTCCATCGGGATTAACTAAAACTTTAAGGGTTGTAATGTAGGCTAAAGGAAGGATAGGATAAATATGGATAAAATAGTGACTACCTCCCTAAGCACTTTAATACATCACTTTCACTTTTTCCATAATTCTTCTCAAAACCAACCAAGCAACCGCCCAAACATCACACAAGAATTTTTCCTTCAACTTTAAGCAATTTGCAACTTTATTTTTTGCACAACCCTAGCAAGGATAGAGATTTTTCTTTCTTTTGTTTCACTATTTTTCCTTTTTTTTCTTTTTTTCTCTTTTCAATATTTTTTTCAACCTTGCCAATGTACTTTTTCTCAAAATGCACCATATCCTCCCTTCATTGGTTCCATTCAAAAGTCACCCAATTTCTCCAACCACAACTCCACAAATAAAAATATTTTTCAATTAAAGTGCTAAGGAGTAAGGGTTCAAAAACAAGATAATTAAAAATAAAAGGGATAAGGATTGAAATGTGGGTGCCAAGAAAAAGGTCAATAGACTCAAAAGGGCTTAATAAGGATAATATATAAGGGTAGGCTAATCAATGCTAGAAGGCTTATCAAAGAAATGCCTGTATCATCTCCCGACTAGAACAAACCTAGGATTCGCTTTAAACATACACGGGGCAAGTTCTAGACATCAATATGCAAGCACGGAACATAAGAAATGATACCTCATATCACACATGGCACATAGTTTACTCAAGACGGTTTCATTCCAACTCTCGGTTTAAGAAAATAAGGTGCACTTCTTGAAATTTAAGCACTAAGGCACAATGGTTCACAAAAGAGTCAAGTAGTTGAACCTAAGCGTCTCAAGAAGGTCATTCAAATTTTTCTAGGCATGCATCACAATTTTAAGATAAAAAGGTTTCACAAATAGCATATGCTCAAGTCCAAATTCACTGATATCAAACAAACCAAAAGCACTTAGCATTCTACCATTTTCCTAAAAATATTCTACTAACTAATACTATACTACTCCTAAAAATAAAAATTTACCCGGTTCAAAGCTCTACCCATGGAAAAGAATCGAGGCCATAAGAAAAACCACGAGGCGGATGACATGTACCCCTAACTAAACTAAAAAGAATTTTTTTTTGGGATTTTTATTAGTTTCTATTTTTTTTATTTTTGTATATTAAAGCAAGAAATAAATAAAAAATAAAGTCAAGTGACAAAAATAAAAATTGCTTAAAAGAAATTCCTAATGGTACAATCATTCATAACCTTAAAAAGAATGGAAGTTCCCCCACCCCACACTTAGAATCAAGCCTCAGTGCGAACAAGTAAATGAATTAATATTGCAAGTGGGTAAGAAAACTCCCTGAAAGCTCTAGCCCTTGGTGCTAGCATCCTCCAAGCTTCCGTATAGCGTGAGGTACTCAGACTTCCACCAACAGGTCATCAATATTAGGCAGGGGTGAGGACATTACATGAACCTGCAATCCAAAGAAGCACCCAAAGTAATATACAACCATAGAAATGGTAATAAAATAAATAAAAAATAAAAGTAAAGCAAGCAAATTGGGTTGCTTCCCAAGAAGCGCTTGATTTAATGTCGCGGCACGACGAAGAGAACTTTATCACTTTTGCCTCCACCTTGAACTTATGAATTGAATCCCCAACTTTGCCTCAAGCTTATGACTATGGGATTGGGATGGTGGAAAAAATACAAAAGGACCAAGTAACCATTGTCGCATTTTGCACTTCTTGGCCTTTAAATGAGGGATTTTATTGTCTCCTCGGCATCACAAACTTTAAAATATAGGCACCATGTTCCTCCTCCTTTGGTTTCTTCATAGGCTCGGGATGCTCAATTTTCATGTCACCATCCAAACACAATGTTGAAAAATGATTGGAATGAGGTCCAATGCGCTTCAATTCTAAAGTTGCATTACTTTTGACACCCTCACTTGCACAAACACTAGAGTCCTCAAATATGATTTTTTTCCTTACTTTGACTCTAATGTAATTTTGTCAACTTCAGCATCCTCAACTAATATTGGATCAAATGGTAGAAATTCCACTTTTTGCTCCTCGAATTGGTTCCTAAGCTCTTCTATCTCGAATCTACTATCACGACAATTGATAACTTGGCATTAGACACCTCAACCATATCACTCAAATTCCCATCCAAGTCGTGAATAGCTAAACCAAATTGATCAATTCCTTGTGTGAGCTCCACTCTTTCTTTCATAAATTGCCTCATCATATTTGTTATTTCCTTGGAGAAATCCTCATATGCTTCAAAGAGTTTGGTGTGCTCCATTATCCAAGTATCGCTAACAACCTGCACTTTATCGCTTTTGTCAAACTCACAAATACTATTAGAATCATCACACCTATTGATTGGGGAAGGAGTATGACACTTAGGACAAGAATTTCACAGACCACACAATTTGTAAAAGTTCCAGTCAAAGGTTATAGAAAATTCACATAACCAGTCCCGTACGATTGAAAGACTTGGACAATTTTCCCACAAGTGAGTTCCTCCACACAGTAAACAAAGATCATTAAACTTTGAGAAACTATCATTCGACCAGTTTTCATTAAAAGATGTCATGTTAACAAGTAACACAATAATAAACTAGACAAAAATTAAACCTGAATAAATAATAAATCGTTCAAAAAGAAAACGGTCAATTATTTAGCCCGACAACGGCGCCAAAAACTTGTTGCTCCCAAACGCACACGCAAGTATACCCGGTTGACAAGTAATAAAGTGATACGTTGAGTATCGTTCCCACGAGGACTAGTGTTAATGACTGTATCCTAGCAACCAATTTTCTAAAAACTATTCAGGGATCTTTTTCGATGTTTGTAGATTTTACTAACTAAAGCAAACAATAATTAAAAATCAAAAAATTGAAATATTCAAGAGCAAACTATAGTTGTTATCAATAAGAGAGAAACGGTCCAGAGTTAGAGCTACAAACAATCCAGTTGAGTATTCCATTTGATTCCATTTCTTGATTTTCTAGATTGCTAACTAACAGGTTAATTATATTCGTGAAAACCTGTCAATTCTTCACGACTCTATGCAAGCTACTCTAACGCCTATATTTCTATGGAATTAAATCACATGCATGCCTTAAAGAACTCTACATTTAGCTAAGTCAGGCGAATAGGTATATGTTTATCCTACCCGCAAATCGATTCACTGACGCCCAAGTTCACAATCAAGCCATATTCTTTCTTATGTGCGTTCATAAATTCCCTCTATCGAGTTCAACTTATAAACTGTAAATAGTGTTCAATTATCAGGCTCAATAACCAAATAATTAGGCTCAAGAAAGAATAAACAATCTGTAATGGTAAATCAATCAGTAGAAATTAACTTTCAAACATCAACCTTCATGTCATTGCTCTAACCCTGGAACGGTATAAACTATAAAATTAAAGAAAAGAGAAGAAAAACTCGTGGTGTTGAAGCTTCAGCGCTGCTGCTTTTTTGGTGTTCCCAACGTGTCTGCCCTCCTCTCAGAAAAATAAGTTATCTAATATTTATAGAGTTTATAAAAATATAAAATAATAATTTTAAAATCCTGCTCTATTTGGGAAAAGTTAATGTTGATAGCTGAAGCCATAAGACAAGCGCCGCCAGCGGAAACGCTTGGCCTTGGCAGAAGCACCAAGCTAATCTTTGCACGGTGCCTTGATGAACGCCTCACATTGTCTTTGCAAATTTAATACTTAGCCACTTCCAAGGATGCTTTTAATGACCAGCCACTTTTGAACATGATTGAGTCTTGACAACTAGCCAGTTATATAATAAATAGCCACACCTCTTCAACTTGTCCATTGATTGCCCGTTTTCGTCTCGTTTGCAATTAAATATTTTCTACAACCATATAACACAATAAGTACGTGCAAACTACAATTTATATATAAAGGGACGAATAAAGTCACAAAAATACAAGGAATTATTAAGGAATAATCGGCGTTTGACGCCAAACATCACATATCCTCTAATAAACCATAACAAACTGCCTAGTCACTAACTCTAGAACCTACTATATAATATTCCCTATAACAAACAAAAATATCTATCTATTCTATGCTAATTATTTACCAAAATAACAGAAAATCATACTTGCTCGACACGTTGGTCATATTGGGCCAAAAAATTAATTTTCTGTGCATCATTTTTGAACAGTCCATTAAACAATTAACCCAATTCAGAATTGAAGCCTAATTGTTCCATTAAAATGAACCGGTCCATTTTGACCAGTCAATCTCGATGTCATCGAAGCCTTGTTATGTCCGAAGTCAAATTGAGACTTTTCTTCTCCTTTGTTCTTTCGTCTTCTTTGTTCTTTAGTTTTTCTTTATCTATCAGAGAGATAGAAAGTAGTAGGATCAGTGGTAACAATAATATTAGCAAGTCAATGCTTATTCTTCTTTTCCTACAACGTTAGGATATTAAGATTGTCTTTTTTCATACAAAGTGCATATACATAGTTATCTTTGTACATGTGTGTATAAATGTATATGTTAAAAAAAAGCATGTGGCTTTCCATGAAGGTCTGCTTGAGGATACATAAATAAGATGAATATGCCGAGCCGCAAAGATCAATAGAAGATAGTGTACGCTTGCCCATTATGAATATATTTGACAAAGGGAAGATACATCAAGATGCTTTGAAGGAGATAAAACTTCAAGTTTTTCATGTGCTCTCTTTTGCACTAAGTGTAATAAAATTATTTGATTAATACCTTATTATGCTCATATTGTACGTAGAATTCTTCTGTATATTTATCAAAAGTTTAAATTAGAAATTGAAATTGAAAATTTTCAAGTATAAAGAACATGTACGAACATGTGTTTATTTTTTGTGTTTCTTTGTGTGTTGTAGAATGAGGAAAAGCAGCTATCGATATATTATTAAATGGACCACACTGGTCATGCACTTTAAAGTTGAGTAACAAGTTATGAAAAGTCAATTGACAACATTTATGTTGCTCTCTCGAGTGTATGTAGAGATGAATTTAATATTTTAATGATGGTGATGGAGAAATAAGAGGTGAAGTACGAAATAGCATATATGGGCTTGAGAAATAATGTTTATCCCTAAATAATATTGATTTTATATGATGCGAGAATAGTTTTTAAGTCCTAACGAAAACAACTCTATCTTTTTACCATTAAAGAAAATCAAGCATAATCATTGTCGTAAAAATTTAGTGTAGGGGGTCTGTTTGGCGCGCGTTAATTGATTGTAGCCGTCAAAAACAAATTCGCTGAGAAATAGCCACCTCCGGACAAATCCCAGTATAAATACTGGGGCCTTGAACAAAACTTGTTCAAAGCCCCAGTATTTATACTGGAAAACTTCAGTAAACTAACCCCGGTATAAAATACTGGGGCTTTGAACAAGTTTTGTTCAAGGCCGCAGCATTTTGTTATGGGACTTTGTATAAAGCTTCAGTCCCATAACAAAATGCTGGGGCTGTGAACAAAACTTGTTCAAAGCCCCAGCATTGTTATGGGACTGAAGATTTATATATAAAGTCCCATAACCCATAACAAAATGCTGGGGCTGTGAACAAAACTTGTTCAAAGCCCCATCATTTTGTTATGGGACTGAAGCTTTATATATAAAGTCCCATAACGAAATACTTTTGTTCAAAGCCCCAGTATTTTGTTATGGGGCTAGTCTGGGTGTTTTTCCTACGCTAATGGAGCTTAAGTGTGCGCGCGAATTTTTGGCTATTCTTCAATGAATTTTGAAACGGTGGATAATTCCCATTGAGCGCGTCAAAAAATGGCTAGTGATCAAAATTTCCCATCATTGTCTCATGTGGGATTGTTCTTATGTTTAGCTTATGGTATAAATATTATTCGGTCATGTTTAACCATGCTAAAGAAATTTATTGAAGACTTATCCGGTGGGTTTTCGCCCGAGTGATTCTTCTCCAAAAATAAATAAATAATTATAAAACCCATGGATATGTTTTCATATATAAGTGGTACATGAAGAAAAAGAAGAAGAAAAAATATATTATCTTCTCTGAATACTTGAGTTTACATTTTTTCTTATAATATCAATATCTTTTGTTTCGATAGGATTATTAGAGTATTTTCTTTTTCGAAAGTATAAACAGGAGCAATATCTCCACTTGCTTATTGTTAAGGTGATACACAATCTCTGGTATGACATATCCTAAAAAAGTGAGTCAAAATGTGATCAAAATGCAAGTATAAATCGCCTATATATCTTATTAATATTTAGCATTAATCTCAATCGATATTGATTTTATTCAATAAGATTATTCTTGAGAACGAAGTTTAATGTTTTAAACCTTTAGTAAAAAAAAAATTAAAAAAAAAAAACATGCTTGATTATTGTTATAAATAAAAGATCAGTTGGCATCATGAAAATAATTACTATATCATGGAGTATCTAGAAAGAAGTTGTCATAGTTGAAATATATAGCGAGGAAATTGATCAAATTCTTTCATAATTTACGTTGGAGTATTCTTATGTGTTGAGTTTTAACATGAAATTACTTTGTCATTCTTAATTCTGAATATTAGGAAAATCTCATTTACTGCTCTATTTTCATATTATTTTTCTTCATATTGATTCGTAGGACCATCTTTTCTCCGTTACTATTATTTTTGGAGTTATGAAAGACGAATGAAGCATGCGAAAGTAGAGTGCGAGTTCTTCGAAATATGCTACCAAAAGCTGATGATGAAAATAGTGGATTAACACTAAGGTGCAAGAGTTAAGATCATCATAGAAGATTGATCAATGGCCTACACCTTTTCATGATCTTCAACTTTCTAAGGCTAAAACAAATGTCCTACTAAGGGCTGGCAGCAATATTGAGGGGAAAAAAATGATATAAAGCAATCCTGATACAAGATTGACATTTGTTTTAAGTCTACATTTTTAAATTTAGATTTTGAATCAGATAGTGATTTGGTTATTTCAGATTTTTGGTTAGAGTTTATAAGTTGGATAGAAATCTTCTTCTTATAAAAAATAAATGTATAAATTAAATCACTCCTCAGTTTATACTTTGGATGAATTCTAAATTGCAATATAGTTTTAAAGAAAATATTGTTTCAGTTAACAGAATAGCAAATGGGGGAAAATATTAAACTATCGATTAAAATATAAAAATCTACCAAGAGGGTATAGAGATAAAGTGAGGGTATTTATATATTGAGTTAATCTTAGTCTCTAAAACATGACGAAATAATACACAAACATATTATTAATGAATCTAGATAATTGAAGAACTATGAACGATAGAATAAAAGTTTAAAGAAATTATCAAGAATCGGGAAAACACATTAATGCTATATTAAAATGAGATTGTGGACAAAGATATGAAGCAGGGACAAACAATAAAAAGACATATTAGCAATGTAAAAATACTAAATATTTGATAATTCTAATAAGTGGAAATGAGGAAACAAAACTTTTTTTTTTTCCTTTTTTAGTGGATATCAAAGTTACTATTTCATAATTATACAATTGTTCCATTTAAGTTCACAAAGATTTTGTTATTCGATACATTGCACTCACAACAAGATGGTAATAGAAATTTTGTTAAACAAATATGATAAAATGTAGTTAAACAAATCACATCACATATTTGATTTGATTAATAATTTTTTTTTTCCAATCATCATTTAGGTCTAATTCTAGGCCTTAGTTTATGCTTGCACTTTTAAATCTTAAACCTCAGTATATGCTTACACTTTTAAATCTTAGGCCTCAGATTATGTCTGTGCTT
This sequence comes from Petunia x hybrida, assembly GCA_037355625.1. Classification (NCBI taxonomy): domain Eukaryota; kingdom Viridiplantae; phylum Streptophyta; class Magnoliopsida; order Solanales; family Solanaceae; genus Petunia; species Petunia x hybrida. Next base: position 2,391,371 of record JBBBVM010000045.1, read on the forward strand.
TTTTCTTCTACTTTATTCGTTCATGATATTTACCAATATTGACTTTGAGTAATTGTGTTTCAAAACTCAATAATAGAAAAAAATTATATTTCTACTTTAACATATAAAATTTGATATGATTAGTGTATTTTGATATTCTCCCCGCATCGCACGAGTACTAGTTCCATTAAAGGTAAAAAAGTAAGTTTAGATTAAAATTGTTCCTTTTGTCCATAGAATCATACGATGAAGTATCTCCCAACTCCGATCTCCAAATTAGGTACCGTTTGTTCCTAGAGATTTCTCTTGACTTTCTTCACACTTCCATGAAGTTCCATCCCATTTCCATACTCGTGAAATGAGATATAGCCCTCGGAAGATCAGCATAATTACGACAATGCCACTGCTTCTTGGTTAAGTCAAGCCAATAGGCAAACAAGCTTCGAACGGCCCCAAACTTGGTATGCTCACTCTATAGCATCTTAGGAATACGACCTTCACCATATGTTCCAAGATTCCCCCTATAGCTCCATAACGTGTGACACTGACACTTGTTGCCCGCACACAGCTCGCACGGCTGACACTCAGCCTGTGCCCAGCTGACACTCGTCTAGCACCTTGCTAGAACTCGTCTAGCACATGCCTAGAACTCGTCTAGCGCATGGTAGACTCTCCCACTCCAGCCCTCGGCTGACACTCGTCCACGCACGGCTGACACTCATCCAGTGCACGGCCGACACTCGTCCAGCGCACGGCTGACACTCGATCGAGCGACTCACATTCGTCTAGCCCGAATGTAGTGTAGAGGCATGGCACATGCCAAGGCATCAAAAGGGTGCCGTGCAACATTCTCCCCCACTCGATCTAGGTGTCGCATAAGCCCACAAAAACTCAGAGTTTGCCCCCACGGGGTTCTCCATCACGGTTCCCATTTCGAAGGCTCCTTTTACTTCTTCAAGTCCCTTCTCTTAAAATAGGAGTTGTGCTCATCACTGCTCCTCCGTAGTTTCGTCCAAGCATGTCTCTGCACTTCAGCTCCGCGATAATCACTTGGATAGTGCCTCCGTACTTGCTTCTTTGTGGTGACTAACTGTTGCTCCCCTCTGAAGACAACTTCCTTGTGTTGGCACACCTGCCAACCACGCCATAGCTCGTATGGATTTCATTTCCATTCGGCTAGCTCTTCTCTCTTCTGGAAAGTACTCTGGCACCCACTTGTGTGGCACACGCCATCCAACCACGCCTTTCGGCCTTTTCATCACCTCTACACGATTTACTCCCTTCAGGATTTCACTTAAGCCCAATGCCTCATCATAGGAAAATTCTCCCCCATTCAAGTAGGAGATTACTTCCATTCAGGTAGGCATCCCTCGATGTGGCTCTTGCCAACCATACTCCTATGGTTCGATCCCCCTCGTTTCCCCTCTGGGAAGATCCCACTATGCCAATTATGTGAACAATATCAAATTCATATCCCATAACTCGGAGTAACTTATTGCTTGATCCCACACTCAAGGCAAATCACGGCTGAAACACTTGCCTACAAAAAGACACTAGCGGCTGCTCATGCCCAATTCTATCCCAATTGAAAATTAACCCGACCTTAGAAACCCATGCTCCACGCCTGTTAACTTTGGCTCCTTCAGCGCTTCGCACCCTCTGGTACTTAGCAAGCTCTTGGGACGTACTCTTCTGAGTACTTCATTTCTCAAAGTGGTAGCTTCACTGCATTCCCGAACAAAGCTCTTTGTTCTCAAACTATCACTTCCTTTGTAGGTCCCGAATTGCCACAGTTTGTACTCCTTATACTTGGCCTAACTGGCAAGACCTCCTTGTTCCTCATGTATCTTCCTCCTAATTCGGTGTACATCGGTACTGTACCCTTATCTTTAGAAAGACTCCATTCTCAAACTTGGAAATCGATCCAATTTGTAGCTTCACTATCCCCACTTTAAATTCCGCATAATGCCTCCAAACTTAATGATTTGTCCCGTTCCATCTCCCTGCTCCACGCAGTTTAACACATTTGCCTCCACACATGAAGTGACTTGGCTCACCATCATCATTGTTTCCTCATCCACCGGTTTTGCCCATTATCGTGTCTCTCTGTCCGTAGGTTGAACACATTTCCCACCTTTGCCTCTCCACGCAAAATGGTTTGGCTTTCAATTTCAACTTTGCCTCCCTATTAGGTACTAGGTAGGTTGGCCTCTTTCCATCACAAACATGGTGGCTGACTCCACCTCATTATGACACTCGAGCACCCCACAAAGACACTTGCTCTCAAGCCCTTTATCACGATTGTTGAGGCCTACTGGCACGCACCACTCTAGCCTTAGCATCACCCAATGCATAGAGCTCAACTTTGGAGATTGATCTCCCTCGTGATGGTAGGCGCCTTACCTAATCATCCAAAGAGGTTGTTGGTGCGACACTCATGTCAACACTCTTGTACTAGCTTGGCTCCTTCCTTGCGTAGCACTCATTCTTGCGAGCAACGCTCGCCCCTTTATCTTAGGCACCAAGCCTACTCAACCAACATGGTTGTTAAGGGACTCCCCTTCCATTCATTGCAACCCTTAAGATGGCTAGGCATCACAACATCCAACTCCTCAGAACGACTCTATTCGATGAGCCTAAGTGCATAAGTCTTCCCTCTGGAAGGCCCCTTAATTCACGCACTTCTAATATCTATTTTATGCTCCATGCATTATGCTCTGCGTATTCCCAATGCCCTTAGGAAGATCAAGTCAATTCCACTGGAAAGACATTCAATTGATGCGCCACTCGCATCTCTAGCATAATCTCAACGACCTGCCTCAATATTTATAGCTCATGGCTTGCATCTGTTCATAACATGGTTACTCGACTTGGCAATGATGACCCTTTTCTAGGCCACTCGACTCATCGGCATGCCCCTCTTTGAACGAAAGCCCACACTATTCAAAAGAAAATATTTTTATGTTGTTAATCTTCCCTATTCAATGCTAACCCACTGCTAGCAGAGTTTCTTTACAACTGATGTATTTCCTGCAATCAAGACAATTAAGCTCCTGCTAACCGTCTGTCCCATTTTTGTAAAATCATCCCAACAGCATATCATGTTTTGTGCTTCCTGCCGACCACCCATGCCACAATTCAATCCCTTTGAAAACAGTCCTATCAGGTTCACTATCTCAAAGAGCATATTGAATACATTTTAGCCTTGATATAATCTCCACAATGACATTACCATATTTCACTAATAATTCTGCATTCTTAAGATGTGATATCAACCATGTCCTTACTCATTTTACCGACACCAGTTCCTTATTGGCACATATCATCCTTCCCCGATGGCTTAGCTCACAATGCACTGTAATCCCTTATGCGAGTACAAATTGTGCTTTGATGGCGTCTCAAAATCACAATGCTAAAAAAAAAAATTCTTAAAGGGCATTTCACGTTCTATCTCATTACCGGTGCAAAGCTCTTACTTTGGGTACCAATCCGCTTCGTACCAACCTCACCATCCTGAGCATCATCTGCTCTGATACTAACTGTCACGGGACGCACCATCCCAATGACAGCGGCACACAATTGGCCCGTGCGGCGCTCATAGTCCTACCGGATTACTAGTCAGCCTGCTTCTCATCTCAGGTTTTTAGGAAGCTCGCCTCAGTAGCCTAGCTTCAATTGTGTCGCACGAAGGTCCCTTGCAGGCATCTCATATGTGAAAACTTTAGTGTGCACACGTCTGGGTTTGGCTAAGGACCTGTCCGTCCTTCATCTAGCATGAAGTGTTGCTCCTGCGCTTGCAATGAGAACCTCAAGCTTGGCCCTCGCCTTATGCCCTGGCACTTGGTTATGCTTCACCCGAGTAGGACAACTCTTATGCCCTTAGCACTTGTCATATGCGTCTCCAAAGATACCTCCCAATATCTCTCGACATAGGCAAGTATAGCTCTTGCAACATGCCTCCCTCCTGATTAGTCTAGCGTTGCCCCACGACTGCACGTTTAGGATAACGAGCCCTTACTTACATGGTTAAACCCTTGCCATGCTCACAAGTTAATACACGAGGCTCTTGATAGCTCCTCGAGTATTCAATCAACACAGAGGTCTATATCATATCCAAAGACAGCCGGCAGGGCTTAGTCTTTCCTCCCGTCAAGCTCTGTTGCCCGCTGTGTGCCCAACATTCGCCCTCTGGCCACACGCTATCCATAGAGTTGCTGACTCGTATAGATACCTGGAACACTCCTCTGAGATGTCCAGGCAGGCCCTGAGGTCCTTCCTCAAGACAGCTCACTTGGTGCAACTCTCCCTTAAAGTCCACGGGGAGGGCTGGTAGGCTGTCACCATGTCTGCCCCCTATATATATGTCTTAGCATTGGACATCCTTTATCTAGAGAATCATACAATAGCGCATCTCCCAACTCCGATCTCCAAATGAGGTTTCGTTTGTTCTTAGAGATTCCTCTTGACTTCCTTCATACCTACATGAAATTTCATCTCATTCTCATTCTCATACTCGTAGAATGAGATATAGCCCTCAGAAGATCAATATAATTACAACAATGCCACTGCTTCTTGGGTAAGCCCATAGGCAAAGAAGCTCTAAACGGCTCCAAACTTGGTATGATCACTCTATAGCATCTTAGGAACATGACCTTCACCCTATGTTCCAAGATTCCCACTATAGCTCCAAAACGTGCAGCACTGATATTCGTTACCCACACACAACTCGCACGGCTGACACTCAGTCTGTGCCCAGCTGACACTCATCTAGCTCCTTGCTAGCACTTGTCTAGCACATTCCTAGAATTCATCTAGAGTACGGTAGATGCTCCCACTCCAGCCCATGGCTCACACTCGTACGCACGGCTGACAGTCGTCCAGCGCACGACTGACAGTCGTCCAGCGCACGGCTGAAACTCGATCGAGTGACTGACATTTGTCTAGCCCGCATATGGTGCAGAGGCATGGTGCGTGCAAATCATCAAAAGGGCGCCGCGCAACAGGATGGTAGTTAGTTATTGTATTGTACCGTATTGTTACCTCAGATATACAATGTTTGTTTTGAGAGCTTTAAATATTTAAAGTATCATATGATTTATTCGTCGTTATGCATTAATGAGATATTATTTTATGTAACAACTGATTTGATGTGATTGTGTTGTTACCATAATAATACAATACAATATAATACGATACGATACATTATTATCTTTCTTCACTGCTCTTCCATCCTCTTGTAACAAAGTGGGCCCCGCCTAACAAACAACTATTTTTGATTCTTCACTTTAAGGATTAAAATCATAGTCTAACTCTACCTAGCAAAAATCATAAGAGAAGAAAAGGTCACAGAAGCTTTCGAAATACTAAGCTCGGTTTACTGGGTGTTTCTAGTTTAGCTTCGCTTGGCTTGCTGGTCTTAGCTTGCCTTGTTTCTAGCCTGCCTTAATTCTAGCTTGGCTTGGATTTTTTTAACTTGATAGGGATTGTTTCAAGCTTGTTTTAGCTATGCTTGGCTTGTTTCTGCCTTGTCTTAGCATGTTTCGTCCTTGGTTTGGGTTGTTTCTAGCTTGGGTTGTTTTTTACTTGGCTTGGCCTTGTTTTTTTTTTGGCTTGTTTCTTGCTTGTTTTTTGTTTTGCTTGGCTTAGCCTGTTTCTGGGTTTAGCATTACTTTGCTTTGTTTGGCATCACTTGTTTCTTATTTGGCCTGGCTCAGTTAGACTTTGCTTTGCTTGGTGTGACTTGTTGATGTTTTTATTAATAGCTTTATTGAGCTTGGTTTTGTTTGGATAGGTTTGACTTGGCTTGGTTTTTCTTGCTTGTCTTGAGTCTACTTAGCGTTGCTTGGTGACTTAGTTTGGCTTGTATATTGCTTGGCTTAGCCTGGCTCGTTTCTAGCTTGTCTTGGGTGTGTTTTGGCTTGTTTCGTTTATTTTCTAGCATGGTTTTGTTTAGCTTGTTTATGGATTTGGTTTGGCTTTATTTTTTTTGGTGTGGCTTTTTTCTGGCTTAGAACCTATTTGACCAAGCTTCTAGGGAGCCAAAAGTATTTATTTTTCTCGTAAAGTACTTATTTTGAAATTTTGAGGTGTTTGGTCAAGCTTCTAGGAGAAAAATAAGTGCTTTTGAGTCACAACAAAAGCTATTTTTCTGTTTGGAGAAAAAGCTGGTAAAAGTAGCTTTTTCCTAAAAGTGCTTTTGAGTGGAAGCAGAAGCTGATTTTAATTTCTACCATTCCAAAATTATCATTACCGGAAATACTTATATACCTAATTACTCCTATTTATTTTAACTTTATGATTATACTATATATATATATATATATATATATATATATATATATATATATATATATATATATATATATATATTAGAATTGGCTTGTGTTTCGATCAGGGGTAATAATGTAATTTTAGTGAACATAGCTGATTTTATATACTGAATACCTGATGTATCTACGTGGCATAATGTCTAAAGCCACCAACAACACGGTAAAAACTTATCCGCACCGGGTGTTTACACTCGGCCAATAAATAAATGACATATGTCCCTTTATTTAACTATATTTATTAGCACTTAACCATAGTTAACGCCATTTAATCTACCCATAACATAAATTATTATATAAAATTCTTAAAAATCATAGTTTGCTGCCATTCTCATTATCTCCTTTAACATAACGTTAAAGTAATGCCCGTTACTTTTGGTATCCCTATTAAAGGCCATCACTGGCCTACTGATCATTACGAGCTAGCTTATGTTGTAATTTTACAATTAACATTTTACCATTAAGAAAATAGCACTACATTTGGTTAACGGATTGTTACATGTTGTGAAAAGATAATCAAACTTAATTTGGAAAAGAAACTTGTACTTATGTTTATACACTTTTTTAAAGACAATAGTGCCTCTGGATTTACCAATTGAATTGAAGCTAAGGAGATTTTATATGCTCTGTCGACATCTTACAGATTATCATAGAACTTTACAAATTAAAAATTTATAATAATATGTGAAAATTTGGATATCCAAGTGCATTTCTTTTCTCGATCAACAATTAATTAAATCATCAATAAGATTCTGCAGGAATTACCAGAAAAAAAAAGTCTCTGCAATATACTATCCATTTAGTTTTTGTTGGAAGACTATGCATTAGTTTCCCCATGGGAAGATAAAATTAAAGAGTAGGATAAAATGATACAGAACTGTTAAAACAGTGGAAGAAGAATGAAAATAAACATGAAAATGGAGCTTCAGCAAACGGCAACCGAAAGTTATGTTATTAAGACTTTAACCTTGTTTTTAATTTTTTATTTGTTATAAATAGAATTTCAAATTATACCTTAGTTTGTTTAACTGATTAACTTAACTACTCTTGGTGTAAACTGTTGGGTTTTTGGAATGTGAAGAGTGTGAATGGGAAATGGGTGGAAAGGTGAAAAGGTTTCTTTTTCTAGGGAAATGCACTTTCTCCCACATTGGTAGAGGAAAAGGCTTTTGTTGTGTTTAAATAGAGAAGTGCTTCTTTCAACTCCTAAAAGGGTTGAGAAGAAGGGAAGTCTCGCGCCGTCGTCGTCGCTCGCTCGTCTCGACTTCGGACTCGAACTCGGACTCGGACTCGGATTTGGATTCGGATTCGGTCAATTGATATGATTGATTGACTTAATTTTTTGGACCAACAAAAACTAAATATTAATTAATAATATTTTAAGATTTAATATTAATCCATTTTTGTAACGGGAAGCTGAAGCGAATTCAGATTTATTCATCCACGTTTTTCCATTATTAAATCAGTCATTAATGGTCGTTTTTGTAACAGCCACATCTGAATGGTGGTGACTCTTCATATTCTGCTTCCCTTGGCTATATATATTTGTTTTCGTCAGTCTTTTGACACACTGAACAGACAGAACACATAATATCTTACTGCATCCCCTCTCTTTTCCGCATACTAAAGTAAGTCGTGTGATTTGCTCCGTTCCTTTGAGTTCGTAGTGTTCTACGGTTTGAAGTGCCGCTACCGTAGAACTGTTATCCCGTTCTATCCTGGGAGAAATTAACCCGTGAACCTTGGGCAACTGTGAGGGGGTTAGATTTCTTAAGGAGACACAAGTAATTTGTGGGCTCGGGATCGGTCCCATACAAAATGATTATATACTTCTGTTTTGTATTTTTCTGATTTTATTTGAACGCAGGAACAACAAGCTTAAGAAATCTACTGTTATTTATTTTCTGCGTGTAAAAATAAATATTGTTTAAGGAGACTAGTTAAGGAGACTAAAATCTTTGTGGTTTTCTACTCCTATTTACTGTAAATTAATTTGTTTGTGGAGACTAAAAGCCTTCGTGATTTTTCTACTCCAACTGTTTAAACAGTTTGTTGATATTGTTTCTGCTTGTGTCATTTTGTAAAAGATGACAAACGGAGTGGATCCAACTGTCCCTGTTATGAGTACTAATGCTACCACCGTTTCTGGTGCTGCAGGGCCTAGCCGTGCTGCTACTGCAACGGTTATGCCACCTGCAGAAAAACCGAAAAAGTTTTCTGCTGTGGACTTTAAAAGATGGCAGCAAAAGATGTTCTTTTATCTGACCACTTTAAGCCTGCAAAGATTTATTAAGGAGGATGCTCCGGTCCTGACTGATGAAACACCTGAAAACGAACGCTTCCTTGTGATTGAGGCTTGGAAGCATTCGGACTTCCTATGCAAGAATTATATTCTAAGTGGCTTGGAAGATGACTTGTACAACGTTTATAGTAATGTTGAAACGTCTAAGAAACTGTGGAATGCACTAGAAAAGAAATATAAGACTGAAGATGCTGGACTGAAGAAATTTGTGGCTGCCAAATTTCTGGATTATAAGATGGTGGATAACAAATCTGTTGTATCCTAAGTCCAAGAACTTCAAGTCATTATCCATGATCTCCTTGCTGAAGGTTTGATCCTGATTAATACTTATGTTAAAAGTATTAATTATATTATTGCTAACAAACTTTTCTGTGAAGGTTTGATGATTAATGAGGCGTTTCAAGTTGCAGTTATGATTGAAAAGTTGCCTCCTTTATGGAAGGACTTTAAAAACTACTTGAAACATAAGCGCAAGGAGATGACCCTTGAAGATTTGATTGTACGCTTAAGAATTGAAGAAGACAACAATCTGCTGAAAAGAAGGCTCGTGGAAATGCTACAATAGCGGGAGCAAATATTGTCGAGCATAATCCAAATCAGAATAAGAGAAAGAAGCCTTCTGGAGGGAAGACCAACCCTAGCAAGAAAAAGTTCAAGGACAATTGCTACAACTGTGGCAAGAGTGGACATAAGTCCGCAGACTGTCGTGTTGCAAAGAAGGACAGGAAAAAGGAAAAAGGTCAAGCCAACATGGTTGAAGAAAACAAATTGGCCCAATGAGTGCAAGACATTGATCTGTGTGCTATGATCTCCGAATGCAACTTGGTTGGAAATCCTAAAGAATGGTGGATTGATTCAGGAGCCACCCGCCATGTTTGTGCTGTGAAGGAAGCCTTTGCTTCATATGCTCCCGCTGGACCTGATGAGGCACTCTTTATGGGCAACTCTGCAACGGCCAAAATTGAAGGATATGGAAAGATATTCCTCAAGATGATATCTGCCAAGGTTGTGACTCTGAACAATGTTCTTCGCGTTCATGAAATAAGGAAGAACCTGATGTCTACTGCACTTCTCGTTAAAAATAGGTTTAAGTGTGTTTTTGTTTCTGACAAAGTTGTAATAACTAAGAATGAGTTGTATGTAGGAAAAGGTTACCTGACTGAGGGCCTTTTCAAACTCAATGTAATGGTCGTTGATACTATGAATAAAATTGCAGTTTCTTCTTACTTACTTGAGTCAAATAACTTATGGCATTCTCGTTTGGGACATGTCAATTATAAAACCTTGTGGAAAATGATCAATTTGGAAGTATTGCCTAAATTTGATTGCGAAAAGTCAAAATATCAAATATGTGTTGAGTCTAAATATACTAAACACCCTTACAAGTCAATTGAAAGGGATTCTGAACCGTTAAACTTAATTCATACGGAAATTTGTGACATGAAGTCAATACCATCTCGCGGTGGAAAGAAGTATTTCATAACTTTTATTGACGATAGCACTCGTTACTGCTATGTTTATTTACTTAGTAGTAAAGATGAGGCAATTGACGCATTCAAGCAATATAAGAATGAAGTTGAAACGCAACTTAACAAAAAGATCAAAATGATAAGAAGTGATAGGGGCGGCGAATATGAATCTCCTTTTGAACAAATATGTTTGGAATATGGCATTATTCATCAAACAACTGCCCCTTACACGCCTCAATCTAATGGGATTGCGGAAAGAAAAAATCGAACATTAAAGGAGATGATGAATGCCTTGTTAATAAGTTCGGGTTTACCCCGAAACTTGTGGGGGGAAAGCTATATTCACAGCTAATCAAATACTAAATCGAGTTCCCCATAGCAAAACACTTTCCATTCCATATGAGAAGTGGAAAGGAAGGAAGCCCAACTTGAATTATTTCAAAGTGTGGGGGTGTTTGGCAAAAGTGCAAGTCCCAAAACCCAAAAGGGTTAAGATAGGACCGAAAACAGTTGATTGTGTTTTCATTGGATATGCTATAAACAGTAAAGCATATCGATTTCTGGTTCATAAATCAAAAAATCCCGACATTCATGTTAATACGGTGATGGAATCTGATAGTGCTGAATTCTTTGAAAATATATATCCGTATAAAAGGGAATGTGAGTCAGTTGGGGAAAGACCCAAACGACCTCGGGAAAGAACCAAAGGAAATTCACCAAATGAGGAAGAACCAAGACGAAGCAAGCGTCAAAGAACTTCTACTTCATTTGGAGATGACTTTGTCACTTTTTTTTTGGAAAATGAGCCTCGGACGTTTAAAGAAGCCATGTCTTCTTCAAACTCTCCATTTTGGAAAGAGGCAGTCAATAGTGAAATAGAATCTATTTTGAGCAACCATACTTGGGAGTTGGTTGATCTTCCTCCTGGAAACAAACCATTAGGTTCTAAGTGGATTTTCAAAAGGAAAATGAAAGCTGATGGCACTATTGGCAAGTACAAGGCAAGGCTTGTTGTTAAAGGCTATAGACAACAAGAAGGTCTTGACTACTTTGACACATACTCGCCGGTAACCAGAATTACATCCATACGTATGTTAATAGCATTAGCCGATGTGTATGGTCTTGAAATCCATCAAATGGACGTTAAGACAGCGTTCTTAAACGGGGATTTGGAGGAAGAAATTTACATGGAACAACCTGAAGGGTTTGTGGTTCTGGGTAAAGAAAAGATAGTGTGTAAGCTTGTTAAGTCGCTTTATGGACTAAAACAAGCACCTAAACAATGGCATGCGAAATTTGATCATACAATGTTTTCAAATGGCTTTAAAATTAACGAGTGTGATAAATGTGTTTACATTAAGAACACTCCTAATTATGTAGTCATTGTTTGTCTATATGTGGATGACATGTTGATAATGAGTAATGACATTTCCAATATTAATGCTACGAAACGCATGCTAACTAGCAGATTTGATATGAAAGACTTAGGAGTTGCCGACTTAATTCTGGGTGTTAAGATCCATAGGACTCCTCAAGGTCGGGCTTTGTCTCAATCTCATTACATCAATAGTGTGCTTGAAAATTTTAAATATTTGGATTTTAACATTTCAAAGACTCCTATTGATGTAAACCTTGCTCTTAAAAAGAACAAAGGTCAAAGCACGTCGCAACGGGATTATGCTCGTATTTTGGGAAGTTTGATGTACATCATGAATTGTACTCGTCCAGATATAGCTTGTGCTGTAAGCAAACTAAGTCGATACACGAGTAATCCCAATCAAACTCATTGGATGGCAATGAAACGTGTTTTGGGATATTTAAAATACACCCAAGACTTTGCATTTCATTATAACAAGTATCCTACGGTCATTGAAGGATATTGTGATGCCAATTGGATCACCGGCACAACTGATTCTAAGTCCACGAGTAGATATATTTTCGCACTTGGTGGAGGAGCGGTGTCTTGGAAATCGTCCAAGCAAACGTGTATTGCCCGCTCTACAATGGAAGTTGAATTTATAGCTTTAGATAAAGTCGGTGAAGAAGCTGAATGGCTTCGAAACTTTTTGGAAGACATTCCGTTCTGGCCTAAACCGTTGACACCAATTTGTATACATTGTGATAGTCAATCGGCTATAGGACGAGCTAGGAATGTCATGTATAACGGTAAGAATCGTCATATACGATGAAGACATAAAACCATTAGGGACCTACTCTCTAGAGGAATTATCACCATTGATTACGTGAAGTCAAAGGATAATGTGTCGGATCCGCTTACAAAAGGCCTAACTAGAGAGGCAGTTGAGTGTTCATCGAAGGGAATGAGACTATGGCCAAGGACAAGTCATTACGGCGGTAACTCTACCTAGGAGACTGGAGATCCCAAGAACTAGGTTCAAGGAGAATACAAAGTTGTGTATGACGGTCCAACATTGTCAATTAAATTTTTGGGTCCATTCTCGTGATGAGACAATGTTCAAGTACCAAGGATAAAATGCTAGAGGCATTTTTTATTGATTATCTAAGTTTGATATTGTAATTATCAAATAGTGTACATCTATGGGATTACAAATTTAGAAATCACCTATGTAAGTGTGAAGTGGAAGCCGCTTCGAGGAGAATTCTGTATGGCCAATTCTTTAAGCACTTATGAAATCAGGCGGTGTTCATGGCTGAAACGAACACAACAGTGAAAACCAAAGATGGTTAAGGGTTAGTTGTGTGACTTACGTTGTCTAGGTATACACCAAAGCTAAACGGTTCAAAGATATCAAATCTACCGATTGATCGAGTATATCCGATGTATGTTCACTACGGAAAGTTCAAAGGAAAGCCTACTTATCCCGATGCAACTAATTCTTTCTTGCAAATCACACAAGTCTATCATGCATATTTCCATAATATAGCCATTCCCCACTCATGGGTTTTTGAAATGTGAAGAGTGTGAATGGGAAATAGGTGGAAAGGTGAAAGGGTTCCTTTTTCTAGGGAATACACTTTCTCCCACATTGGTAGAGAAAAATGCTTTTTTTTTTTTGGGTTTAAATAGAGAAGTGGTTCTTTCAACTCCTAAAAGGGTTGAGAAGAAGGGAAGCCTCGCGCCGTCGTCGCTCGCTCGCTCGTCTCGGCTTCGGATTCGGATTCGGATTCGGTCAATTGATATGATTGATTGACTTAATTTTTTGGACCAACAAAAACTAAATATTAATTAATATTATTATTAAGATTTAATATTAATCCGTTTTTGTAACGGGAAGCTGAAGTGAATTCAGATTTATTCCTCCACGTTTTTCCATTATTAAATCAGCCATTAGTGGTCGTTTTTATAACAGCCACATCTGAATGGTGGTGACTCTTCATATTCTGCTTCCCTTGGCTATATATATTTTTTTTCGTCAGTCTTTTGACACACTGAACAGACAGAACACGTAATATCTTACTACATCCCCTCTCTTTTCTGCATACTAAAGTAAGTCGTGTGATTTGCTCCGTTTCTTTGAGTTCGTAGTGTTCTACGGTTTGAAGTGCCGCTACCGTAGAACTGTTATCCCGTTCTATCCTGGGAGAAATTAACCCGTGAACCTTGGGCAACTGTGAGGGGGTTAGATTTCTTAAGGAGACACAAGTAATTTGTGGGCTCGGGATCGTCCCATACAAACTGATTATATACTTTTGTTTTGTATTTTTCTGATTTTATTTTAACGCAGGAGAACAACATAAACACCCGGTGCAGATAAGTTTTTACCCCAAAATCATTGTGCTTTCTCTGTAATCTTCATCGCTTGGATTTGTCTGCTCAACTTTTATTTCGTTTCTCATCTATTATAATTCGTATTTTGCTGTTTATTGCTCATCTTTGCTATTATTATCTGTTTATTCATTCTGTGTTCTTATGATTTTTTATTTTCTACATTTATGTTGAAATTATATCTAATCTACCCACGAATTTTTGGGGATATTTTTGTATAACAGTCTAGAGCTTTAATTTTTGTGGGTTTTCTTGCATTTCACTTTGTAAATTTACTTGTAAGGTTCGTGATGCCCATAAAGTGTATTCAATGTCCAGTATCTTGCTTTCACCACACCCATCTCTTTTCTAATCACTCTTTTAATAAAAGAGACAGGGTTGTGTTCCGGACAGTATCTATTTTGTTCTCTTTTTATTTCCTCTTAATTTATTAAAATCTCAACATGAATTTTCCTGATATTTAGTTGTAAGTTTTCTCTAATCTGTGTATCAAGCTGCTAATTAATGTTTCTGTTTTATTGGTCTTGCAAAGTAAAAGATAGAGTAAAAAATAACCTTACTATTCCAATTGAGTATTGCAACATTTTCAACTAATAAACACGTTTCTGCCTCCTTTGTAGGAGAATGCTTGTGGAACATCTATCGGTGCCTTCCGGCGTGATTCAAGACTACCTTTATTCGGGAGAAAGCCTTGTCATATTATCCAATCGGGTTTGGTTGTTGAATTATGGTATTTTTCGAGCTCTTTGCAAGTTACTACCTTGAATACGTACATAAAGCTTAAAAGAGAAAAATGAGCTGATTTCAAGGCAAAGATAGCTTCAATTCTCTAATTTATTTTGACCTAACTAACCATACCTCTGAATTATTTAGGAAAGCTTCCAGTAGTGTGTCATTTTATTAGCTGCTTGATTTTTTTTCCTTTCTCAACAGAAATATGTATGATAGCTAAGTTGATTCCATTTATTAATACATGTTGATCACATTTTTTTTACCGTGGAGCGATCTAATATGAAGACTCTTATAGTAAATTACTCGTAAATCCTATAGTAGCGTATTGTCCAATATTAATCTGTTTGAGTAAGCTAATTTGAGTTTATTCTCTTAGCACACGACTTCGCCAATATTAATCTGTTTGAGCATGGAGATAAATAGAAGATGCTTTACAGGTAGAAATCTTCCATTCACCATCTGAGAGATTTCTCTCTAATTTTTGTACTTTGGTACGAATTTTGGAATGTTACCATATATGGATGCTAGAATTCATTAGCTTTTTCTTCATAGCTAGAAACATTAGTATGCATTTGCTCTTTTGCGGCATTGAAAGCAATTTTGGTTGAAGGATACTGTTGGATTCTGCTGGTCTTTCTCTGGTTTGCGTGTAAGAAATGGTGCTGTCTTAATTAGTAAGAGAGAAAAGCCTGAGTTGTTTATTTAGCGTTGTTTATTTGTTTGAAGACCAAGTTATTGGATAAAGAAAGTTATCTTTGTTGGCAAATGAAAAGTATGTATTGTTTTGAAAGTTGAATCTTCAAAGTCTTGGTAACCTTTTGTATTACAATTTGGTTGCTACATGATTGATCGTCTCCTCAACCAAGAGTTGGCAAGTTCACCAACTTCCAGAGGCTGTTGCAGGCATTAGCATATGTTGGACTTGTAGTTGCCTTCCATTTCTTTCTATTCTTGTACGGTATGTATAAGATTGTAATCATATTTGTTTGCCCGTAAGTTGGAATTAGTGTTCTGTAGTAAAGGTTTGGCTCATTAAATGACCTAGCTAATATTATTGGTTAGTGAGGCTAACGTGATCATGTACGATTAATGTTGCAAATTTCTTCGAAGATCAATTATTTTTGTTCTCCACCAATCAATTAAAATAGCATTTTATAGTGTGTGTGTGTGTGTTATATAGTATTATTTTTTCTCCTATTTTTCCTAGGTACACCTACATTCCTATTGTTAGAAACTTTAATCAAATAATATTTTCTTTTTTTAAGATGTAAATCTAGAATATCCAATTTTGTATGTTGTATTTTGAAATTCTTTAATTAAATAAAAAAATTTAATGTAATGTTTCAAAATAAATATTTAAAAACATTCATCTAGTTAAACAATTGTAAAGTGAAACTTTAAATGTCCTTACTCATAATTTAACACTCAAAAGTATTTTTTTCAAAAGTTTGGCCAAACAAAAATTACTACGCCAACAATTGACAAAAGTGCTTCTCAAATAATTGGTCAAACGCAAACTGTTTTTCTCCAAAAGTACTTTTACAAAAAGCACTTTTGAATAAAAGAAATTCTCAAAATAAGCAGTTTTCATAAGGTTGGCCAAACACACTCTTAGTTTTGGTTGTTTCTTGCTTCCAAAACTTAATAAGGTGTCAATTTTTTTTTTAATAATATTCATGTCTAAGTTAATTGAAAGTCCACTTTTTTAAATCTTTTAAGATACAAAACTATAACTAATACTTTTAAATTAATTCCTACAAACATATTCTAAATAAATATAGACATGGTTAGTTAAAACGACCAATTGTATCAAGACATTAATAATGTGGTAAATCATCATTCAAAAGTCTTTATATAGTTTTTCATTTGAAAAAAAAAAATTAAGTGATCCATAGTAATAAGTTGGTATTTTACCAACTTAAAGACTACATTAAGCTTTCGTATTTGAATACAAAAGCAATATTTGGTGTTAATAATAGCGTAAATTACTTAGTTTCAGGTTGTAATAACTTTAGGTGAGTGTGGACTAGAGATTGAAGCTAAAGAGCGGAAATTAGATCTAAAGTATGAAGATCATGATAACCACAGCTGAGGTGCCCCGCCCTAGGCGGACCGTCTAAGAATAAGCATAGTACTACAAAAATGAAGCAACCATAAGATGCCCCGTCTTGAGGATCAGGCGGACTGCCTGAAGAGTTCCTGAGGCTGAAACCAAGAAGCGCGGACTGCCCTGGCGAGTAGGCGGGATGCCTAGCAAGATTCAGAGAGATGGCATTTCCATGAGCCAAGAGAGGCAGACCGCCTCCCTCATTAGGCGGACCGCCCATGTCATAGTTGCAGTATTCCTAGCTTAGTATAAATAGAAAAGGCTAGGGTTTTAACTCCATTCTATTCCATATTACATACTCTACTCTTATAGGCGATTTTGAGAGACAAGTTTGAAGGTTTTCATCACTTTGTAAGCCTTTTGAATCTTTAATCATATATAAATACAAGATCCATGTTTGAAATCATTACATGTTTCTACCTTTGATCCAAAGTCCTAGTTTGAGTAGCTAAGTTCATAACTAGGGGTATAAACATGCTATAAGTGGTATTAAATCAATGGGTGTTGCTTAGATGAGTAGAGCATTATGCGCTTAACTATCTAAAAGGAGTTACAGTCGGAAGAGGTCTCCTTTTCTTGGATCCATAAGTAGAGCGTTATGCGCTTAACTATGGGTTTGGCGAGCGTAGTGAGGTACATTCCTTTTAAGTCGGGAGGATTCTAGGGATTACATTAGAACGATCCGACCATAATTATACTTGTGTTAGGAATAAAACTACTCTACTCATTGATTGAAAGCCATTAATAGCCGTTTATACTCCAAGCTTCCTTTTATAGAGTCAATTACTTGTTTTTAATTTAATGCTTTGTAGTTTATGATAAATTTACTACAAAAAACCTCATTTCTAGGACTCTTAACTAAACATCATTTGAATTTCTATTTGCGACCCTCTTATTTGAAAAAGCTAGTTCTCTTAGGAAATCGACCCCGACTCATATCGGGTATTATATTTTGACGACTGCCCCTCACCATCAATGGTGTAAGATTGAGCGTAGATCAAATTTTGGCACCATTGCCGGGGAACTACGGTTTCAATATTGAGTTGCATTAGTTAATCAAAGTTGATTAGTTCGTAAGTCCTAGCATTTTACTTTTTATTTTTGTTTTACCTTGTATAGGTGAAACACGGCCTATAGGAGAAATCTTTTGCGGAACCCCTATTACAATCATTACTACAATCAACAATATGGGGATCCACAAGGATATGAAGAAGAGTATGAAGGAGAATTCGATAATGTGGAGCTAAATGTGGAGGGCCATCAATTTTATGTTGAACAACTTGATGATGGGCCTATAGGAGGGGATGATGACCCTCAAGTCGAGAATGTGATTCCAAAAAGAGATAACCTTTTTACAAATGCGGCTCATGCAAATGCGGGAGTGCAAGCAAATAAAGAGTGAAATCTTGAAGAAAATGTTGGTGATGCAGGTAATGCTAATCGGGGTGGCAACAATGCTTATCGAGGTGGCCGAGGTGTGAACCAAGGTGGTCGGGGTGAAAACCGAGGAGGTCGTGCTAATGTTAATCGATGAGGCAATGTGAATAGATTAAATGCTCGTAATGTCAACCGGAATCAAGGAAATGTTAGAGATGGGCCGAACTACAGTCAACATGTGCAAGATATAGATGATGATGAGTCTGAAGAAGAGGTCGACATGACTAGTTTTGCAAGTTCCATAGTTCCACCACCTATTCATGGGAATGCTAGTTTTAGTACTCCTAATGTGATTTTACAAGGATTTGAGCAACATGGTTTCTTTGGTGGAAGCAAGAATGAAGATGCAAATGACCACTTGAGGAATTTTGTACAAATGTACAATCTTTACAAATCGCCAGAGGTCTCGGAAGAATTATTGAGATTAAGAGTTTTTCCCTATTCTCTTACGGGGAAAGCCACGACATGGTTGAAAAAAATACCAAGGAATTTTATCTTTACATGGCAAGAACTAGTGAAACAATTCCTAACAAAGTTCTCACTAAAGAGAAAACAAGCTTCATTGAGGACAAAGTGTACATGTTTGAGCAAGATACATCTGACTCATTGTCCGATGCTTGGGAGGCTCTTCAAGATGTTTTGCTTTGTTGTCCTAACCATGGCTTCCGAGAGGATATACTATTACAATGCTTTTATCAAGTCCTAAACAAGATGAATCAATCCAGTTTGGATATTCGTTGCGATGATGCTACTATGGAGAAGATGTACGGAGAGGTGAAGAAGATCTTAGACAAGGTTGCCAAACAATATCAAGATTGGTAATCTAGAGCTCAAAACCTAGATAAAGTAAGTGAGATAAGTCCTATGATGATGAAGCGGTTGGAAGCTCAAGATGAGAAGATGGAAAGAATCTTAACATCCGTTGAACTCATTAGTCACAACTCCAAAGTGGATAGAGAAGCCAATGAAACTAACAAGGTGGAGAACATTCAAACCACAAATGTCGGGAATCAAGTGGCTCCAATAGGTTATGTAACCTTGGGGGATGTTCATTTGTTTCTCCTCCAGCATGGACAAGAGGGATACTACCCGGAGCAATGTTATAACACCCAAGAAGGTAAAGAAGCAAATTATGTGGGAAACTATCAAGGCCAAAGAGGATATGATCAATGTGGTTATCAAAGACTTTACGAACAACAAGGGTGATGGAGACCAAGTCAATGGAGGGGCAATTAGAATGGTAATTAAGAAGGAATAGGCAATTGGTGTGGCAATCAAGAAGGGGGGGGGGAGCTGGTTCTTCTCAATAATATGTGCCAAGACCTCCATTTAAACAAAATGACCATGAAGAAAAAGGTCCTTCGAAGTTAGAAGACATGATGAACCAAATGTTCAAGAACCAACAAGGGTACACCTGAGATATGAAAGACACACGGCAAACAATGTCATCCCATTCTACTTCAATCAAAGACCTTGAATCTCAAATGATTCAACTTGCACATCAAGTAAATCAAAGGCCGCAAAGGGTACTACTAAGTGATACAGTAGTAAACCCTAAGAAAATCGGTAAAGACTAAGTGATGGCTACCAAAACTCAAAGTGGTAAGACATGGGAAGATCCAAAAGCCAAGAGTGATGATAAGGTGGATTTGAGAGTTCGGGATGATCATGTCGGTGTCGAGTTGAATGATAGTGATTCTATTGATGAGGAAATAGTGCAAGAAGAGGTAGATAGGCAAGAAAATGAAGTTTATGCTGAAGCAGTCACTCAAAAGCCTACCCACCAAAACATCACTACCCAAATAGCCAAACAAAGAAAACTCTACCACTCAAAGAAAGCATTCCCAAACAAAGCTCCATACCTAAAGTTACACTTCCATTCCTACAAATAAGCAACAAGCAAAGAGATATATCCCATGCCAAGAAAATTTGGGAGAAAATAGAAACAACTTCCATCAATATCCCTTTGGTTGATGCATTAGGACAAATGCCTAATTTGTTGATTTCATGAAATATTTGGTGACCAAGAAGACATATGGAGACTTTGAGATAATCAAGGTCACTCACCAAGTTAGTGCAATTGTGTCAATACATATGGCACAAAAGTTGGAGGATCCCAGAGCTTTTACTATTCCATGCACTATTAATGGAAGACATTTCAAGAAGGCATTGTATGACCTTGGAGCAAGCATCAATTTGATGTCGTATGCGGTCTACAAAACATTGTCTACCAAGACACCAAGACCAACAATAATGAACTTGCAAGACCAAGTGTGGAGCATCAAAGGAGGTTGAATCCTCCTATGCAAGAAGTGGTGAAAAAGGAGATCATCAAGTGGTTAGATGCGGGTGTTATTATCCCATTGTCCGATAGCAAATGGTGTCACCGGTGCAATGTGTGCCGAAGAAAAGAGGGATGACAGTGATTCTTAATGAGAGGGGAGAGTCCATAGCTACTAGACCCGTGACCAGGTGGAGATTATGTATGGACTATCGAAAGCTAAAAACCTCAACAAAGAAAGACCATTTCTCTTTGCCATTTATTGACCAAATGCTTGATCGTTTGGCGGGTCGTGCTTACTATTGCTTCTTGGATGGATACTCCGGCTATAATAAAATATCCGTCGAAGCCGATGACCAAGACAAGACCAATTTCACTTGTCCATATGGCACTTTTTCATCCCGCAAGATGTCATTTGGTCTTTGCAATATTCCTGCCTTATTTTAAATGTGTATACTAGCCCTTTTTCATGACATGGTAGAGAACTTCCTTGAAATGTTCATGGATAACTTCTCGGTAGTTGGAGATTCATTTGACGATTGCTTGTCAAATTTGGGGAGGGTACTAGAAAGATGTGAAGAAACAAGACTTGTGCTCAATTGGGAAAAATGTCATTTTCTAGTGCAAGTTGGTATAGTGCTGGGGCACAAAGTTTCTAAAAAAGGCATAGAGGTGTACCAATCCAAAATTGAGGTGATTTCAATCCTTCCACCTCCAATGACCGTAAAAGGGGTTAAAAGTTTCTTGGGGCATGTCGGGTTCTACCGTTAGTTCATCAGAGACTTTTCTAAGGTTGTGAACCCGTTATGCAAGCTCCTTGAAAAATATGCCAAGTTTGTGCTAACCAAGGCTTGTTTGGATGCCTTTGAAGAAGTAGTGAAGAGGTTGACAATCGCATCGATAATTGTGAGCCCAAAATGGGAGCTCCCATTTGAGCTAATCTGTGATGCTAGTGACGTTGCCTTAGGGGTCGTTCTAGGACAAAGGATGGACAAGATGTTTCATCGGATCTACTAAGCAAGCAAAACAATGAACAGGGCTCAATTGAACTACATAGTTAGGGAAAAAGAGCTATTAGAAATTGTGTTTGCCTTTGAAAAGTTTCGGTCCTACTTGGCGGGACCAAAGACAATTGTGCATACCGATCACTCCTCCATCCGGTACCTGATAGCAAAGAAAGATTCGAAGGCAAGGCTTATCTAGTGGGTGTTACTCCTCCAAGAGATTGATATCGAAGTTCTTGATAGAAAAGGGACCGAAAACTAAGTGGCAGATCATTTGTCCCGCTTGGAGGATGAGGGTCGTCCGAAAGAAGAAGTTGATATGAATGATGCTTTTTCGGATAAGAGAATCTTGGCCGTGTACTGGGAAACCGTTCCTTGGTACGATGATCTAGAAAATTTCGTAGTGGGTGGAGTGTATCCCGTAGACTTCACCTTTTACCAAAAGAAGAAGCTAACTAAGGATGCAAAATTCTATTATTAGGAAGAACCATATTTCTTTAGGGTGTGTGTTGATAGAATCATCCGGAGGTATTTAGCCGAGTCCGAACAAGAAGCTATAATGGAAGGATATCACTCTTCTCCTTATGGATGGCATCATGGTGGATTGAGGACGGAAAGGAAATTATCAGAGTGTGGCTTCTTTTGGCCAACCTTGCACAAGGGAGCCCATGCTTGGGTGAAAAGTTGTGATCAATGCCAACGGATGGGTGGAATCTCAAGGAAGCATGAGATGCCACTCAATTCCATTGTCGAGGTTAAGTTATTTGATGTGTAGGGAATAGACTTCATGGAGCCGTTCGTGATTTCTTATGGAAACAAGTATATCTTGGTGACAGTTGACTATATTTCAAAATTGATGGAAGCGGCTGCGCTCTCCAATAATGAAGCCAAGAGTGTACTTGCCTTCTTGAAGAAATATTTTTTCAAGGTTTGAGACTCATCATGCTATTACTAGTGATGGTGGAGCTATTTTTACAACCGAGCCTTTGCAAACCTCTTCCAAAAATATGGAGTGAAACATAAGATTGCAACTCCCCACCATCCCCAAACAAGCGGCCAAGTTGAAGTCTCCAATCGGGAGATCAAAAGTATTTTGGCAAAGACGGTTAATGCTCATAGAACTGATTGGGATAAAAAGCTTGATGATTCTTTGTAGGCGTATCGAACCGCTTACAAGACCCGGATTGGGATGTCTCCATTCAAATTGGTGTTCAGAAAAGCTTGCCATTTGCCGAATGAATTAGAGCACAAAGCCTTATGGGCACTCAAAAAGTTGAACATGGATTGGGGAGATGCCGCTAATGCCCGAGTCTCTAATTTGCATGGACTCGAGGAGTTCTGGTTTTTGGCATATGAGAATTCCATGCTCTACAAAGAAAAGATGAAGATGCTACATGATTCAAAGATTTGGGACCGAACCTTCAAGATGGGGATGGTGTTATTATTTGACACAAGGCTAAAATTATTCCTTGGGAAGCTTAGATCCAAATGGATTGATCCATTTAAGGTAGTGGGTGTTACACTTTATGGCTTGGTAGATTTAGATTCTAAAAAGGGTGGAAGAAGCTTCCAGGTCAATGGGCATCGAGTAAAACACTACTTGGGATGCGACGCCGATGTTGGTGAAGTGGCGTGCATCTATCTTGATGAGCTTTGATTGAAGGACTCAACACCGTCATGCCACGATGTTAACTAGGCGATTCTTCGGAGGCAACCCAAATTTTTAGTATAATTAGCTGTTGAATGTACAGGTATCTAAGTATGAGTGCAGCCAGGAAGCTGAGAAGTGAAGGAAGAAGGCTGAAGAAAATATGGAATAGCTTGAGGCGGTCCGCCCCTGTGGCAAGGTGGACTACTCTCATAAGTCTCGAGAATTTGCAAATGTGACTTTTCAGAAAAATTGGCTAAGTGTTGGAGGTCCGAACCGCCCCCAAGGTATGTTACTAATCTTGTGTTCATACGTTGAGGCAGACCGCCCTAAGCTATTAGGCGGATCGCCTCACTAGGGGCCTTAACCCGACTCTACTAACGGATTAAAAAAAGGGAAAATATTTCATTCTCCCCCACATTTCAGAATTTAACAATTCCAAGGGACCCAAAGGCGGAAAATCATCTCTCAAACACACACCAGCAGCTTCTCCTACTCCCCATCACTACAATATATATTAACCAGATCACACACACCTCAAGCTTCAAATTCTCACAGAATACACACAGTACCCGCCTTTCTTCTTTTGATTTCTTTAAGTTTTAGTTAAAATCTTAGGGTTTACATGTTAATAATTTAGAATCAGATTAGTTATAGTATGTTTCAATTATGATGATGTGCTCTTGTGATAAATGCTCAATCTATGACCATAACTAGTTGGGGAGGAATTAGGGTTTAGGATTTCATACCTTGTATTGATTTTGAATTGTGATCTGAAAGTTTCGCCATTTTTGCTATGCTTTGCAATGCTTGATAGTTTAAAAGTGAAAGAAATGTGAAGAATGTGTTAAATATGAGTAGGTGGGTTGTTTTTAAACATATGCACGCCTAAAAAAGTGTGATGAACAATGAGAGTGAGTGGTAGGGAACCACCATGAGCGGACCACCCTCATTCGCAAAGGATTTAATCAACTCTCTGAATTTGAGGAAGAGGCGAACCGCCTCAAGACATAGGCGGACCGCCTAACCCATCTCACTGACTTCCCCCACTGTCTGAATTTTGGCGGCTGACCGCCCCAACGAACATTGACTCTCTAATGTTTGGGGGCGGATCGCCCATATTCCAAGGCGGACCTCCCCATGACAAAAAATCCTGCAGCCTACTCCTCTGAGCTTTCTTAAGGGCGGACCGCCCTCACAGTTTCGTGAACACTGAGTTTGCATCTCTTTTGCTTTCAATCCATGGTGTGCTTGGCTATGCGTAACCATTGTTTTTTAGTTGTTTTGCGAACATAATGCCTAAATAAGGGAGCTAAAGGAAACTACCTCAATCAATACATCATTCTTCTCCTAATGATGATGATGCTAGGGATGAGGTACCCTTGGAAGACTTGAGGCAAACTAGGGTTGTAACCAAGAAGAAGCAAAAGCATGATACTTCATCCTCACATGCCCAATCTTCAAGGGCTTAAGAAGACGAGCATAGAGGGGTTGAGCTTGCCCGAGAGGAAAGAGAGAATATTGTAAGAGATGAGGAGCAACCTCAAGCTTGAGGTGAGGAGTCTGATGATGATGATGATCTTCCGGAAGGATGGGCACGCTGTTTCAAATCCAAGGCAGCTTTTAGATTTCACTGCAGAAGTTCTAGAGTAGGAATATCACCCCCGAACGGGTCATTGGGATGAAAGATGTGGAGAAGAGAAATCTGGACATCTATGAGAGGTCCAAAAAACAGGGTGGAACAAGGTACTGAGGAGAGGACTGTGTGATGCCAATGAGCACATGGTGACGGAGTTCTATGCAAACTTGGCCACAAATGCAGTTGGTGATTATACTGTGTATTGCTGGGAGAAATATATTGATGTGTTCGCAAGGGCCCTATATAGGTATTTCAAGCTTAAACGCTTCTCACAGAAGCGACACATGGAAAAATTGCAAATGTCTGAGGCTGAGCAAAGGGCCTGGTTGGTGCCAATCATTGGTCAAAGATTGAATACCCATTGGAAGCAAAATGGAGTGAAAATTGTGAGGGCCGACCTACATTTTGATGCAAAGAGTTGGCATTATATCATCATATCAAGAATTCGACCAACAAAGAAAGACAACAAGCTCACCTTTCAAAGAGCGGTCATGATAGGGTGTATAATGTTAGGTATTAAGGTTAATTTGGGGGTAGATATTGTTAAACAAATGGTTGAGCTTGCAAAATCCGAGAAAGACAATCTTCCATTACCACGCACATTGACTCAGTACTTTATGCACCATGGCTGTAAATATTGGTCAGGGGACTCAAATCAGAACCGATCTCCAAGTTCAGTTGGTATGCCATCAAAGAGACTCCTCCACTGGCTGCAGGTATTCCTTCACCCTCTGACACACCATCTGATATACCCTTTACTTCTGAGGCAGCTCCTCTCCAGCCTGAGTCTACGCCTTCTCAACCTGAGTTTGAGCCATCTGGTACTGGCACTCGCACTATCCCTGAGGATCTGACTCGGCAAGTGCATGACTTTGGTGCTAAGTTGGAAGAGATCAAAAATCTCATTTCCAACTTGCCACAAGTCCAGCCACAACCTCTACCTTCACCACCAGCTCATGTTGTCACTCAGGAACAGTTTGATGTTATGGTGCGAGCTATGAACACTCACACAATAGCCCTTGATCGGAACACTAAGGCTATGGAAGTACACATGAAGGTATTGAAGCACATACCAAAACCATTGATAGCCACAAGAGTGACATAAATGCCATCAGAAGTGCTTTGAGGAGGATGGATCAACAATACTTGAATGCTGCAACCTGATGCATGAGCAAGCCATTTATAAGGACCTAAGTATGGGAGTTACAATAGTTGCAGGCCACATTAGCATAACTGGAGCTGCTGGGGGCAGATATTGGAGGCTCCAGGACCTGTTTGCAAGCTCACTGCCTCAGAACCAGGAAATGTTCATCGCGATCGCGAACCATCAGACGCGATCGCGCAAGGTCAAGAAGATTCTCAACGTGATCGCAGTGACACTAAACGCGATTGCGCAAGGAGGAAAAGATGAAAAGCGCGATCGAGAGGTCTTAGACGCAATTCAGCTTTTTTGTTCCTATTGTTGAAGTTTTGAACTACCCAACATATCTCTTGCGACTATTCCATGACCTCTCTTTGTATATTTTTCCACTGCAGTAGCTTTCTCCACAGTTCTCCAGAATATGTACACCTGAAAAAGTGGTGGCTAGCAAATTCATTTTCCACTTCACAGAGAGGGCATTGAGTGTTGGCTACTATTCCCCATCTTGCTAGCCTATCCCTTGTGTATAGCCTTCCATGTGCTGCAATTACCAGAGTAAATAACCATTTTGTTAATATTTTAGTAGTAAGTTTTGTTGTTATATGTATAAAAGTGATTCCATTTTAGATTAGCCTTCCATATGCTGCAATTACCAGAGTAAATATCCATTTTGTTAATATTTTAGTAGTAATTTTTGTTATTTTGTGTATAAAAGTGATTCCATTTTAGATTTTTAATCTTATACAGTCATAGGTGTTTGTTTCTATATGAAAATGTGAATTGTTTCTATATGAAAATGTGAACCATTGTTCTAGTTTTTTATTACCTTAGTGTGATGCTCTTTGTTGTTGTTCTTTTATTGTTAGTGGTCCCCTATGGCCACTTGTGTATCCATGGTTTGTTAATTCTCAATTGTACAGTATTTAGGATCTTGTTTTAAGTTTTTTTTTCACACCTTTGCAGGAGTATAACCATGGTTTATGTTGACTTATTATTCAATCATGGTGGTAGTTGGCTTATTAAACCTCATGTTATATATAAGGAGTTGGTTCACACTTGGCGAGGTTATGATTCTGATCATCTCTTTTTTATAGATATAGTAAAAGCTAAGTTACTCGGACGCTTCAAAATTGCCACCGTACCCGTGTCGGATAGGACACGGGACTCACACCGGATATGGTCAAATAAAAATGGATACTTTGACCAATATCTACAGAAAATTGAAGATTTTTTTTTGACAAATAGACTCTCAAGATAGACATTGGAAATGAGATACCTTCAAAATTATGCAGAAATTTATAGCCTTTCGTCTCTTTTTCATCTTTTGTCGACATTATCGAATTTCTGATTTAATGTTTTGAGGGTAACTTTTGGGAAAACGACTTAATAGAGAAAAGCAGAGATATTGGGGAAGAGGACTTCTCTAGGAAGAATCGAAATTAAGGATTATGATTTTATTTTTAGAATTTTGAAAATTTTTAGACAGATCCCCGCACGCGTATTCGTATGCGGATCCATACCCCCGAATCTCTAAATTTAGATTTTGCCGAATCCGACCTCTAGATCCGTACCCGTGTCGGATATCCGTACCCGAGTCCGAGTAACTTAGAGTAAAAGAATACACCAATCTGTTAGGATTTGTTGGCATTCAACAGTTAATTGTAAGTGCTCCATCTTGGAAATACTATGAAATAGAGGGGGATGATGGCATTAAGAAGTTGTTATCTTTTGTTTTTGAATAATATCATGTCATTAACTTATTTGTTGTTGACGAATGTGACTTACATGGGCCTATTTAAAGTATTGTACTAGATGGTGAGAATTTTTACTCACTAGTGAATGAAGTTGGTATTTATTGTGGTGATGGTGAGAGTGATGTTGAGTCCGACTGTCTAGAATATGACCATGAACAATTAGATAGAATTTCCACCCAAAAAAAATTGACCATTGCTGACGGTTTGCATGATTACAGAGACTTGTACAAGGGTATATCCTTTACTGACATACCAGAAGCTAGGAAATTCATTAAACTTTATGCTCTGGCTAATAAGGTACAACTAAAAGTCACTAAAAGTGAAAAAAAGAGAGGTTGAGATATGAATATGATGATAAGTTGATAACTATCCAGTCAAAGTTCACATTTCTGTTGATGGTGGTACTCCAGGGGTGAGAATTAAAGCTCTAAACTCTGAGCATGATTGTGGTACATCATATGATAAAACTAGAGTTGATTAAACTACCATAGCTCATTATTTCAAGAGAAGGTTACAAGATACTACAAAAATTTAAGGTTAGTGAAATGAGGCCCCATTCATCAGATGTTTGGGCACAATGTACTTAAAAACTGTGACTTCTTTAAGGAGAGGAGAGCTTCTAAGAAACCTATGCAGGTCAAGCAAGAGCTAGCTGAGAAGAGTGAGGATTATGGACCTGAGGAGGCCATTGATGCTGTGAAGGAGCTGGAGACTCATGTTCTTGAAGTGAATACAGAAAATGCAAAGCTCCACAGACAGCTGAAGTTGAAGGATCAAGAAATTGATCGTTTGAAGATAGAGTGCCACAAGTATGAGGCCGAGCTGGTGATGGAAAGGGCCAAAAATACAAAGCATCTTGAGGCACTTGTCAAACACTTCAACCTTCAGCCATGAGTCCTTCTGTTCTATCCTCCTATCCCTTCTCCTACATGTTAATTCCTTCCATTCTCCCTTGCACATGTGATGGTTGTTTGAAACAATTTACTCTTTTTCAGTTATGTACTAATGGATAGGGTAGTGCTGCTGTCACACCCTGGATAATGGTTTTAAATTCTCTCATGTTTATGACTGGTTGCTTTACAGTATTTGGTTCTTGTTGGGCCCTTACTCTTGCTTCTGTGTTTTTTTTTTGCTGACTTGTTGCCTTGTGCTCTAGACTGGATAGTACTAACAGGTTCATGCAGGTATTTGAATCTTTTCGATGATGCCAAAAGGAGGAAGAAGGAAATGTTGGGGGTGTTTGTGACCTAATTCATCTGTTTCAATTTCTTGAACTAGTTACCTTTCGGTTGTGTGCTTTTGGAATATGTGTCTATGCAGGTTCTTTGGCAACATTTGTTTGTCATCATCAAAAAGGGGAAATTTGTTGAGTATTGGTTTTGAAGAATGACAAACGTGAAGGACTCAGAGGTCTTAGAGAAGAACCTAGTCGTTGATTAGAAGGGCACGACTGATCGAAAAGAGTTGCGGGTTGCAAATCCCTGCGGAACTAGGAATAGTGGCGCGTGAATGAATATGCATCCTAGTCAGACTAAAAGAGGTGGTGCCCAGGCTGTGTCTTCGAAGTGTGAATAGGAGTTTGACTTCAACATGGAAAAGAGTTACTAGGAATTCTGTCTTACCATAATTACAAGGATTCCTTGTAGGACTCAACTAAGGTTGCAAGGCCCGTATAAATACAAGTAGTTGATGCAGCCGTAAATGAGTTATTCACATACAGAGAATTGAGAGCATATAAAGGTGATCCAGCATCTTTCTACGTGAGTTAACGGAAGAAGACAACTGGCGTGCTTGAATTGTTTGAGTCTAGATATTTTGTCTAGGTTCATTGT
This sequence comes from Petunia x hybrida, assembly GCA_037355625.1. NCBI lineage: Eukaryota > Viridiplantae > Streptophyta > Magnoliopsida > Solanales > Solanaceae > Petunia > Petunia x hybrida. The sequence continues at coordinate 2,420,770 of JBBBVM010000045.1, forward strand.
GTTGTAAGTTGTCGTAGTTAGAGCTTTCATTGTTTTTACCTATTGGCTTATTGTAGAAGCATATGTATTAGTTGAACTTGTGAGAAATTTCTTGAAAAGCTAGAGTTTAGCTTTGAGTAGTGATTAGGGTCTAGAGTGTAGCCCCTTGGTTACAGAGTCTTGTAATCAGAAACTTGCTCGTTGTGTTAGTGGATTGAGTTCTCAAATCCTAGAGTGTGGGTCGTGGTTTTTCTCCCTTGAGCAAGGAGTTTTCCACGTAAAATCCTCGTGTTCTCTGTGCGTATGTTTGGTGTGAGTTATAGTGTTTGAACCAGCAGAGTTGCAAAGTCAAGGTTCTTGACTCAGAAGAACCAGGTTCTTAAAAACGAAAATCGGTAGACACTATTCAACCCCCCCTTCTAGTGTCCTTAGGATGTGCATAGATTATAACAGGTTACCTAAAATCAAATTTCTAAATTTATTATGAGTTGAAAAGATGGTGAATATCAAAATTGAGTACAAGATATCTTGTTGAAGGAAACGATTAAATATCTATATGAAGTGCAAGGAAAACTAAGGTTTAAATGGGATAGAGAATATATGAGCAGCATATAAAAGTCACTGACCAATATGAGTTATACATATTTATACCTATGTTACTATGGTCCAGCTTGGGTTCACAAAATGGTCATTAGCTCCATGGAATTGAACAAGAGTAGTGTTTGAAATCCTTTCATCATTGCCTATTGACATCTGATTTAACAAGTTTAATTAAATAAAATACCTCTAGTGGACTGATGGGACATTACTTGGGTGTCTTGACAGTTTAGAACAAGTCACATAAAACTAGTGAAATGAGGCGTTCAGGAACTCCTCAAGTCTTTCTTGGCAGAAAAGGGTCTCGTCTTTTCTTTTTCATTTTTTTCTAAGGCTGATTAAGACTAATCAGGGACCAAATTAACATTTTTAAAACTTGAGGATTTTTCTTAAGACGTGCATAATAATAATTTCAAACATTGGGAACAACATACATAACCTTCCCCCCTCCCTCGCGTGGCTTCTTCAACTTCCTTCACTTCATCTCCTCTTGCACGCCTTATCTCAACCAAATACTCTCAACTTCTCTGTGGTTTTTCAAGTAATCCGACAGCAATACAACAAAGTATTAAATATAAAAGGTAAACAATGTAATGATCATTTAAATTGTGTTTAGCTTGTGGACATTAGGGACATTGTTATTACAAGTATTTGTAAAAGTAAAAAAGGAGCACGTAGTTAGGAAAAATGTGAAATAGCTGTCTCAAATTCGGCATGCTTCTCCTTTCTTTATAGTATCTTGTATCTTCTGGCTTCTACTTGTTTCTTTACGATGAAGAAAGTCAACCCATAATGTCTTGGCCTTTGCTCGATCCATCAGTGTTATCATCACCGACAGAAATATAGAGACAGTTTAAGAAAAATCACAAGTTGTTACATGATAGTAATGAAAATCTTCATTAATAAGCCCCACGAGCCCATCTTAATGAAACCAAATAATCCCAATTTACGGCAAATCCGATCCAATGGCTATATTTTTTCCACTAGTATTAAGTACTATATTGGAACATTTTGTAGGTACAGTGGGAAAAACAGCAACAATAATATTGACGATAGTAATAACAATAATAATAATAATAACAACGAAAATATTGTTGAATATAATAACACTAAAAGGATATTGTCTCAACGTAGATATAGGGTGCTTTGAGTCGTGCTGGTCACTATTCTAAGAAACTTTTCCAGCAGCCTGAAATGTTTCCCCAAGATAAAACGAGTCTTCCTCTATATTAATAGAGGGATCAGGAATCAGCAAAATTATATAATGTACCCAACAAATCAAGAAGGGGAGTAATATTGATCAAATATTAGAATAATGATTTTGGTAAGTTCCAAGGTGCTAGCCAACAAAAGAAGTAGCTAATGATTGTGGTTAAGAAAGATAGCAAATCAATACGGATGGAATTGTTTCATTTGTTGATAGCTCATGATGACCAAATGATGGCTATTTATAAGGGTGTCATAGGCTTGTAGGGATGACAAGTGTCAAGCCACTTGTCTAAATGATCCATGCAAATTGCCATTTGGAGATGTTCTTTCATGCATGTTGCCACTTCTCTCAATAAGCCATAACACTTGTTCATCTCAAACATCACTTGTCAAGGTTGTTGTGCATGAATCACAAATGTCATCATCTTTTGAAATACACCATAACTATTACAGTCCCCCACATATTCCAAAAGATTTGAAGAATCAAGAGGTACAAAATAATGGGGTAAGTATGGAGGGTAAGACTTGCTGGATTTACACGGTCCAAATGCAATAGGTTTGGTGTCTTCTGGACTATGAACCAAACTTAGACCAATAAAACTTGACTCAAAGAATTACTGGTTAAATATAATATTTCTATGAACCAATAATTCTTTTTAGCCAGAGGCCTTACCAGTCACATTCTGACCTACAATTTTGATGTTCAACGCGGTTTTGCGCGAATAGGCTATGCGCGTGCCTGGTTCTTCATGAGAGCTTTAGAGACTTGGCTAGAATATCATAAGAGCAGCTCCATCCCTACTCTCATATAGATGAATTCATCAAGTGTATACTGCTTTAACTACACCATCCATAAGGACTATAAATTTATTAAAAGTTAAAACTCAACCTCCCCTTAGTAGTAGTTAAGTACTCTCATCTAAGTGCTCCAGAGTCGATATCGACTTGTTATTACCCATATGAACCTACTTCATGGGATCTCCAGTCACATAGGTTGAGTTACCATCTCTATTAACAATCATGTTAGCCTTAACCCCATCTATTTTGAGGTTTGAGGAATTAATTTTCTTCCCAAAGGTTTAGTCAGAGGATCTGCCAAATTCACTTCTGAATTTACATAATCAATGGAAATTATTCCATCTCTCAGTAGCTGCTTGACAACTTTGTGTCTCAGACGAATATGTCTGCGTTTCCCATTATAAGATTTATTCTTGGCAACATCAATTGCCGCTTTACTATCAAATGGATAGATCCAAGAGGCAACATGGATGTCAGCTAAGAAGTATCTTAGCCACTCAGCCTCAGAACCAGTCAACTCCAGAGCTATAAACTCTGCTTCCATAGTATATTTAACAATTATGGTTTGCTTGGCTGATTTCCAGTCTATTGCACCACCACCAATGGTGAATACATAGCTACTAGTGGATTTTGTCACATCTGAATCAAAGCCAGTTAGCATCACTGTATCCTTCTAATACAGTAGGAAATTCACTATACATGAAACCTAATTCATGGTTCCTTTCAAATATTTCATTAGTCTTACTAACACAGACAAATGCTCTTGATTGGAATTATTAGTATATCTACTCAGTCTACATATAACATAGGCTATATCAGACCTTGTAAAATTCATTAAATGCATCAAACTCCCAATAATCTGAGCATATTTAGACTGAGCAACTGGGTCACCTTTATTTTTTTTAATTGAGAGCTAGCGTCATAAGGAGTGCCACAGGTGTCACATCAAAACAATCAAACTTCTTAAAAAGTCTCTCAACATAATGTTCTTGGGACAACACAATACCATCATCACCCCTCATAACTTTTACTCCCAATATCATATTCACATCACCCAAATTTTTCATATCAAAGTTAGATGACAAAAACAGTTTGGTACTCTGCACAATATTTAAATTAGTACCAAATATAAGCATGTCATCAACATATAAGCAAATTATCACAAAATCATTATTTAACACTTTAGTATAAACATATTTATCCACTTCAACAGAAGAAAATCCGTCTCTTATTAAGACTTGATCAAATTTCTCAAGTCATTGTTTAAGAGCTTGCTTAAGGCCATAAAGAGATTTAATTAATTTTACAAACTTTATTTTCTTGCCCAGAAACAACACATCTCTCGGGCTGAACCATATAAATTTCTTCTAACATCCATTTGATGAATAAAAAGTTTATAAATTGAAGCTAAGGCAATTAAAAGTCTAATAGTAGAAATTCTAGTTGCTGGTGCAAATATATCAAAATAGTCAATATTTCATTTTTGAAAAAATCCTTTAGCTACTAAACGAGCTTTGTATTTTTCTATAGAACCATCAGAATTAAGCTTCTTTAAAAAATATCCTTGAGTTAATCAGTAGTGAGGGAAAGTGAAAGAGGGCCAAAAAATGATTTTAGAAACTCTAGAACGGAGTTTTATAGATGGGTACAAGAAACTTGAGGCTTATGCTAATGAACTAAGGGAATCCAACCCATGAAGTGATGTCGTAATTAATTTGTCAAGGATACACTTGCTAAAAGAAGAAGAAATTTTCTTAGAATGTATATCTACATCCATGCACTAAAGATAGAATTTAAGTAAGGGTTGAGACTATTTATTAGTTCAAATATGACTTTTCTTAAGGGTAAGGTAAAATGAAAAATATTAGATACTGTAGGTCAAAACAATATGAATCATTTCTACTCCTTAGCTTGAACAATTATGAATAAAGAAACCAAGAGGACTTGAAAATGGTTCTTGAGTTTGCTGCAACAATCATTGGAGCTATAGGATGGAGAAGGAATTACCTTCATATCTGACATGTAGAAGGTAATACTTAATTCAATTTTAGCTTATAAACTTACACTTAAATTTTATTAAGGCATATTTATGGCATTTATGTTATCTTATGTAAGGTTTGCAAGTGGCAATTGGTAGTGTTCTTGCTGAAGCACATCATTGATTTTACCTAAGGCATATAAAGCCAAACTGGTGCAAGAGATGGAAGTCAAGTGAACTACTAAAAAGCAGTTGTGATGGAGTGCAAGCAGCAGCTATGAGGAGGACCTCCATGATCAATTGAAGATTCTAAAATAGGCTGATGAACCTGCTGCATGTGATTTGATGAATTTTCCTCCAAAGAGTTAGTGCATATCATATTTTGACTCTGTGTAAATTAATCAGCTGTTGACACTAACTTTATAGAGCCATTCGATGCCTTGATACTTAAAGCAAGATACAAGCCCATTATTATAATGTTAGAGGATATAAGGATTAAAGTAAACAACAACAATATATCCAGTATATCCTATAAGTGGGGTCTGAGGATGGTGAGATGTACGCAGACCTTACCCCCACCAAGGTGGAGAGGCTATTTCCGATAGGTTCTCGGCTAGGAAAATTTTGTGTTTGAAAACAGTTAGAAAATCAAGACAATAATATCATGCTAAATAGAATGAGAAAACTACAGCATATCCAAAATAAATATGTAATAGCAATACATATAAAGGCGAAGACTTCAACTTAAATCATCTATAAACGCCTACTACTATATCTAAAGAGAGAAAAGACACTCGACTACTACCTAACCTTCTACCCCAATCCTCGACCTCCACGCTCCCTATCTAGGGTCATGTCCTCGGTGATATGGATCTGGGCCATATCCTGTCTAATCACCTTGGCCCAGTTCTTCTTCGGTCTACCTCTCCCTCTCCATAGACCCAGCACTGCCAACCTCTCACACCTCCTTACCAGAGCATCAACACTCCTCCTCACATGTCCGAACCATCTCAACCTCGTCTCTCACATCTTCTTAGCCACTAGGGCCATCCTCACCTTGTCACGAAGGACTTCGTTCTTAATCTTGTCCATCCTAGTGTGACCATATATCTACCTAAGCATTCTCATTTCTGCCGTGTTCATCTTCTGAATGTGTGAGTTCTTGACTGGCCAGCACTCTACCCCATACAACATAGTTGGTCTAACAACAACTCTATAGAATTTGACTTTGAGTCTAAGTGGCACTCTCTTATCACATAATATATCGGAAGCAAGTCTCCACTTCATCCAACCTACTTCTATTTGGTGTGTGACATCATCATCAATTTCTCTATTACCTTGAAGGATTGAGCTAAGATATCTAAAGTTTCCTTTTTTAGGAATGACTTGAGAATCAAGCGTTACTTCCACATCTGACTCAATAGGAGCGTCACTGAACTTGCATTCCATGTACTATGTCTTCGTCCTGGTTAGCCTAAAGCTTTAGAATCTAAAGTTTGCCTCCACAACTCCAGCTTCTCATCGACACTTCTACGTGTCTCATCCACCAACACTATATCATCTGCAAATAACATGCACCACGTCACCTCTCTCTTAATACTTCGAGTTAATTCATCCATCACTAGAGCAAATAAAAATGGACTAAGCACTGACCCCTGATGTAGTCCCATCTCAACTAGAAAGTGGTATGTTTCTCCTCCCACTGTTCTCACTCGAGTCTTAGCTCCCTCGTACATATCCTTAATCACCCTGATATATACCACAGGAACCACTTTAGATTCCAGGCATCTCCACAGAACCTCCCTAGGGACCTAGTCATAAGCTTTTTCTAGGTCGATGATCACCATGTGTAAATCCCATTTCCTGTCCCTATACTGCTCAATCAGTCACCTCAAAAGGTGAATGCCTTATGTTGTTGATCTCCCGGACATGAACCTAAATTGGTTTTCGAAAATTAACACAACCCTCTGCATCCTCATCTCTACCACCCTTTCTCAGGCTTTCATAGTATGGCTGAGTAACTTGATGCCCCTATAGTTGTTGCAGTTTTGAACATCACCCTTGTTCTTGTACAATGGAACCAAGCTGCCCCATCTCCATTCCTCAGGAATTTCTGCCATCCTAAGGATGACATTGAACAACCTGGTCAGCCACTCCAGCCCTGCCCGTACTCTTCCAAAACTCTATGGGAATCTCGTCTGGCCCAGTTGCTCTTCCCCCTCGCATTTTATGGATAGCTCCCCTGACCTTCTCTACTCTTATACGCCTACAATACCCAAAATCTCGGCGACCCTCTGATAGTGCTAACTCACCCAGCATAATATGTCTGTTGCCCTCTGAGTTTAAGAGTTTATGGAAGTACGTCTGTCATCTCCGTTTAATATGGACCTCTTCCACCAATACCTTAGCATCCTCATCCTTAATGCCTTCACTTGGTCCAGATTTTGAGATCTCATCTCTTTTGCCTTCGCGAGCCTATACAACTTCTGGTCTCCCCCTTTTTGGGCTAATTCTTTATATAGACGCTCGAATGCCTGCCGTTTTAGCCATCGAAACTGCTAGCTTCGCCTCCTTTTTGCCGGCCTTCTTAGCGTCCACTTTCTCCTGGACATCTTCATTCCACCACCAATCCCCTTTGTGTCTATAATGGCTTCCCTGATTTAAGGATCAAATTGATGAATCGATTAAGTTAGCATGAAGAATCAGCCATGAAATGTCCGACTGATATCAGTCCTAAAAACATGAACTTTTATAATGAATACTTGAATATTGGCCAAGCTTGTAAGGTTAAAGTAATGGAGGCAGTGGATATGAGGTGATAGAATGAGATGACATGTATACTGATAATTTCACAAGTAAGAAGAGCACTTGTAGGACGTGTGATCTTAGTGTGATTCCCTATCCACATGCAATTAAGACACTGTTGCACAAAAAGATAAACCCTTTGACTCAAATTTATTGGGTTCATACCAAGGAAACATTATTGTTAACTTACAAACATAAGCTACAAACTATAAAGGGGGAGTGATTCTTAAAGATTCACCCTACACAAGAAATGGAGCCACCAGCTCTTGTGAATCAAGCTGGAACGTCTATGGGTAAGAGACTTAGAGAGAAGGATGAGTCAATAAAAAAGAAAAGATGATGGGAAGTTTCAAGAAAAGATAGAGTGATGACATGTAGTAACTATGGAGAACCAAATCACAATGCTAGAGGTTGTGAGAAGGTTAAATTACTTACATTAACTTAGTTTAATTTTTGATGGCTAAGTTAATAATCTAACATGTTTGTCTTTCTTACAACCAAGAATGAGATACAAGGGACAAGGAAGCCAGTCAAGGAATAGAGGTCTAGTGGATGAAGAACAAGTGAGGTTGCCTAAAACTGAAGATATGATTAATTTATCAGCCCTACAAAGGACTCAAAACAGTCAAATAAGCCAAAAGGTTCCAATGTGTTCATGCCTACTTCAGGTTATCAAAGTCAGCCCTCTCCAGATGTTGAGTACCCCTCTTATGAACATGATTACCCCTCTTATGGACATGATGAAGACCCTGAGCAAAGGCCAATGGTTATTTTAGAGAAAAAAACTCAACTTCATAAGAGGCAAAAACAACATATGCCAATTGGAAGAAGGCAAAACAGCTTCAAAGGTGATCACATTGGTGTAAATGAGTTATCCAATCTTCCGGTGGCACCAAGAAACTTAACTTGGATAGAAAAAACATCTATAACTGAAAATCAGTTGGATGTGCAAAGTCAAAAATAGTTGCATAAGTTAAAGCCAAGGAGAGGACGATATCAGTTTGAGAAGTACTTGGTGAATTTCTAAGAAGTCTTTCTTTTTTATCTGTTTGGTTATGAAATTACTGCATTAAGAAAGTACTCTTAAACATCTTCTTTTTGATAATTGGGTGATGACAAAAGGGAACGGCTATCACATTATGACTTGAGTGTATAAATTTTTGGGGCTATAGTATGACAACTATTTATCTATTTGAATGTAATTGAAAGTTGTAATTTTCTGAAATTTAAGTTTGGATTTCATATATTTTATCTCTTTGGTTTGGTATGCACTTTACAGTATAAGTCCTTGGTTTGGACTTCAATTTGCAGTCATATTGTGTTGAAAATGAATTCAGTTTCACAGGTTTAATATCTTCGATTTGGAGTCTTAGGAGAAGCTGAAATTGAAGTTCATTATCACATATTTTATCTCTTTGGTTTTGACTGCAATATGCAGTCTTATTATGTAGAAATTGAAGCTACTACATATGAGTCATTGTAAAACAAATGGTACCAGACAATGAACATGCTCTAAGATACACAATGAAAATTACAAGATTGAACATTATACTTCATCTAACTAAAATAATAAGATTCAATATAGATCAGATACAATAACAAAAAAAAGTTCATCCAAAGTACCATTGACTACTTTAAGATACACATTTAACATTACACTTCATTTCACTAAAATTGATATTTTCACTTCATCAACAGTGCAACAACATATCCAACAATTAACATATCTAACAATTGGGCAACATGAAATCAAAATGAAAATCTTCATCTTCATCACCTTCTCTTATAGTTTTCTTGATTTGTATATTTGGTACCTATGTATGTCCTCCATGTCATCCACTTTTTCCTTTAAGATATCTCTTTCAATCTTAACCACATCCAACAACTTATTTGAAGTTTCCAATTGATGCTTCAAATTGCTTATTACGAATAAAGCTCTATCTAGATTCTTCATCGAGCCACTCTCAATACACACAAGAATTTGTCTATCAAAATAATAAAATTAAATTAAATAGGTTTAGCACGTTAAAATATGAAATTTAAAAGAAAAATCCGATAAAATTACATGTTAAAATATCTCACTTACTTTAGGTTTAACACACTTATAAAATCTCATTCCTGTGTTAAAATCTATTTGTGACGTGAAGTGGTTGGCAACATCACCGCAATGACATTTTTTCTTGGATTAAATACTTGCTTCAGACATTATATACCATTAAATCGAAAACATAAAAAAAATTATAGAAGAAGAACCCTGACAGTGTTGGAGCTGAACGGGAAGAACCCTAATCTTTTAATGATGTGCAGCCCAAAAAATACACTTGGCTTTTCCAATGGCATTTTCATCTATAGCAAATACTACACTATAAATACACCTTGAAACCCAATTGGACGGGATTTTTGGCCTCTTACACATCAAAAGGAGGCAAGGAAGAGAGAAGATCAAGATTCAACGCTCCACTTCAGTTATGTATCAATATTCTTGTGGTTTTGTGTGCTCATAGTTATTTCTTATCTTAGAATATGACTATGAATGGCTAAATCAACCATTCTATGGTTGATTGAACTACTCCACATGCTTGTGTGATGATAATTATTGTGTTATAAAATAAACCTTGTTAATTCTTCATATCTATGTTGTTTGCAAATTTCATGCTAATAGGTAGGATGCCCAATTAATTATCCTATTTATTCTTGTGATTATTAGGAATAGATTCATGAGTTAGAGTTAAACATGTAGCAGTATTTAACCTAAAAAAGGGCATTGCTTAGGTTATGAAATGGTGAATTATAACTATTGATCTTTATTGTGAACCATAAGTGTAGTCATCCCTATCTTCATTAATAGCACGGTTAGGAGTTGGAAAAATCAATCCTTGGTATCACATCTCTTGAATCAAGTATATCCTTAATTCCTTGTAATTTAAGTTCTTTGTTAAATAGTAGATAAAACCAAACCATTAAATATATACTCTTGAAGTTGATTGGATAGATAGTCTAGCTAGATTAAGTGCTATGAGTCGTGTTCTCTGTGTTCGACCTTGGGACTTTAAGTACCGAGCTATGTTTGTTGCGACAACTTAATCCCTTTTATAGGACATAATTGGACGTGATCACTCAGCATTTGTAGTGCTAGGTTTCCCTCCCTTTTGGTTGGATTGAGCATTTGTAGTAGCAATTGGGATCGAGGAATTAGCTATTGAGCTCCCTACTTCCTAATTTCATCGAAGAGTGAATTGTTGCTTGTCTTAGCTCCGGCCAGTATTCTTCCTCATTTTCATTCTCCTAATTAATTGAGCTTATCACTTTGCCTTTCCTTTTGTTTTGTATTGTCATTCTATTATAATTACAATTCCTTGATTGTTTCATCGTTTTTTTTTTTTTTTTTTTGCGCTATTCTGCTGTTGTCCTCGTGGCATTTTCTGGTAAAGTAAGATAGCTATTCACGCTATCTTGCGAGAGAGAAAAGCCTATTAAAGCTTTTTATGAAATGTAAAGCTATAAGAATAATTAAAATATTTAAATATTCATTATTTCTTTTATACATCTTTTGACTGTTTCAATTAATTAAAAAAAATATTTCCTTGTACATTGAAATTGAAACTATAGTCGGGTTACTAAGTTCATATTTTTATTTTTCGTTTAACTTCTCACCATTTTTTAAACTTAAAATATTCTAGAATTCTGAGTTAAACTACTCAAAAAAAAAAATATATATATATATATATATATATATATAAGTTTCGGTAATAAGATCCGAAGTGTTGTATTACAAATGCATGGCTAACATCTTAGTAACATAAATTAACCTTTACCAATATAAATAAATACTATTCTCTCAACTTGGGGCAATTTAAGTGTGATGGAAAGTTTTCATGAAGAATTTATTTAATAGATAGGAAATGAATCTATAAAATTTAGTGTAGATATATAACTATAATTGGAACAAATACCAGATCATATCTCCAATTTCGTTCCTGATTGATAATTTAACCTAATTGATAGAATAGATTTGATTCAACATATTCTCTATTTAGATCTCTACAGAATACATGTTGTATACATGTTTTATATAGAGTTTCTTCTTCTTGTTTTATATTCAGTAGATCTACAAAATAGATGTTATATACAGATTATTTTATACCTATTTTATACAAAGCATCTATTTCTGTTTTATATTGAACTTATTTTTCCATGTTTATACATAGTACTTTATTTTCATATTTTATAAAGAAACATAAATACGGTTTCATGAATGTACAGAGTATAAACTACTTCTGTTTTTTACAAGAGTATATTAGTCCTGTATACATACAGAGTACCTTATTCCTATTCTATAAGAAGATGTGTTGATACACAAACATGAATATACTGATTCATGAATTGGGACAAACATGAAAAGTTGGTACATACATGAATATACAACTTCATGAATTGGGACAAACATAAATATGAATATAGAGTTTAATGAATTCCTATTTTTACATTTCACACTCACTATGATGATTTTGCAATTTTCTACAAAACTAGTTTCAACATGCCTGAAGAAAAGGCAAAAAAAAAAAAAAAAAACAAAAAGTTGCTGCAGAGAAAAAGAGGACAAACAAGGAGAAGTCTATCACCAACCCTTGGATGTGCAAGCACTGCAAAAACCTGGTTCGCAACAAAAGATAAGTTGAACTAGCACACTCCAAAACCAAAGAAGATCAAAGGAAGGTAAATGAAGGTAACGTACCCTAGCGGCATTTTGGGTGGTGCTAGTTCAGCTTATCTTTTGTTGCGAACAACGTTTTGCAGCGCTTACACAACCCCATACTCCTAATACAAGTGGTTAGTCCTCTTTTTTTCCTGTCATCATGCAAATATTCACTCCCCGGATCCCATCCTAATGTGTCATTAATACTTTGATGAAACATTGTCCTACTACTTATTTCAGACCAAGAGAACCAAGAAAAAGAGAAAAAAGCATTATCATTGCATATATATAATGAAAATACAAAAACTACAATATTGCAATAAAAGTCCACAGACACACTTTTAATAGACGTTTCACGTACCCATGAACTTGATCCCTCATGTATCGCGCAACGGTCAAAAATTGAAAAAAGAGAAAAAAGTGATGGGAAAGTTATCATGTTGGCTCCTACTTAGCTACTAATTTAATGGAAATGTCCAGATTTATTTTTCATAATTAAAAAAAGGAAAGAATTTTTCATAACTACTTGCTACTAGAAGTGTTCATGTTTTAGCTAAAAACCCGATCCAAACTGAAAATCAAACCAAACCGATTAAAATAACCGATACGTTACTGATTTTTTTTTGGTTTGGTTTTTAAATTTTTAAAAACCGATAATATTTGGTTTGGTTTTGATTTTATAAAAAATAAACGAAGAAGTAACCGAACCGAACTGAACCGATATACTCTATATATTAATATTATAATTTTTATGTAGTTTAATTTTAAGTTTTCTATATCTTTTCAATAAGACTTGTAGTAGAGTAAATGAATCGGACTTAACTAATTGTGTTCTTAAGCCCATTCTAAAAGGCAACTACTTTGTAAACACAAGGCGATCTTTTGTTGTAAACAAGGTTTACATCTTTATATTATTTGAGATTTAGTATAGTGACTCTTGGCCTCCCAGTAACTAGTGGCTATCGGTTAGAACTTTCTTTCCATAAGTGTGGATGAATGTAATTACCATCTCGACTTGTATATGAACATTTACTCATTATATGATAATATCATTAATAAAAAAAAGTTTGGCAGATGGCATGACTAGCAGTAGATAAATTTGTTTTACGTTATTTCGCTTTTCTTAAGGATATGCAAAACATAATATGCAATTTTGAGTATTTGTTGAATTACTAATATCTCCTCTCTTTTATATATGTGAGCATTTAAAGTGAGTAACAAAATATTTATGGTCCTCTTTATCATTCTTTTTTTAAAATAATTCTCTTTATCATTTTTCTTACATCCATTCCTGTTATTTTCCATTTTTTTGTTGTTTGGTTTTTATCATTTGGTATCAAAGAACACTAACTAGGTTTTTGATTATCAAATCTGAAAAATCACAAAAAAGAAGAGTCAAAAATCCAAAAATTGAGTCATAGGTGTAGGTTTTTTTTGGATGAAATTTTTGTTACCAAATGTTGATTTATGAATCTAGAAGCTGTTCCTTGAATGAATCAAACAACAAACAACATTTGGGGTGTTGATTTGAAGATTCAAGAATTAGGGTTCATCAACAATGAATTGGGGCTTTTGAATTTTGGTTGTTTCTTTTGAAGATGCAACTACTGGGGTTTGTTCACGGACCAACAAAGAACATAAATCTCAAATTTGGAGCAAAAATACGCTGGTTTGTCAAGATTCAAGCGAAAAAGAATAGCTGGAAAACGGTTTCTGCATTAAGCTTCAGAGGCCTACGCGGTCGTGCGAGTTCAAGCGCGATAGCGTTGGGCAGATAATTAAAGACCCTTCACGATCGCGCCAAGTATATGCGATCGCGCCCAGCTGCAAGGTTCTTCTTCGCGATCACGATAGTCCTAACACGATCGCATAGAATAACAATTTTCAAAAAAAAAAAATAGTTTTCTTAGATAGATTGCTTGCAGCAGCCCCCCCTCCCCCCCAGTTTCCAATCAACAAAATTCTGATTTCATCATCAAGTACAGTGAGTTTCTAGATCATAAACAAAATTTCATCCAAATCCGAATTCGTTTCGTGCCAATTCAATTCGTGCCTTTCCTCTTTTCTTTCTTTGACTTTTTCTAAATTCCGTTAATTATCTTTCATTGTACACTCCTTGCTACAATAACTCTTTTCCATCCCAAATTGGATTGAGTTTGATTGTTGAATCGGATCTGTGTGCGAAGAACAAACTTTCATTAGCCAAGAGAGGTAAAAGACAACTGTGGTGAGAGTATTAGAGTGAGTAAAAGCCAATTATTGAGTGTAAATATGAGTGGATTGAGTGCAATCAAATCGAGTGTAAACACTTAGGGAATGAATTGGTGAGGACTCTTTCTACTAACCTTTGTTTGTTTACTTGTTTGTAGGTACGATGTCTCAAAAGGAAGTCGAGGTAGACATGGAGGTCGAAACCATGTTGCAAGCCTTGATGGCAAGTGTTAATTCAATGCAAGATGAATTCAAAGAGATGAAGGAGATGGTTGATGACCTATCCCGAAAAGATAGACTTCGGAAGATGGGAAAGCAAGTAGTTGAGACATCTCCAACCATGGGTGTGCGGGGTGATGGACCTAGTAGGCTCTCTCGGGCTAATGAACATTATTCTCACATGGTGGTCCACGACACCTATTCTCCAAATGACACTCCACAAGCGAAGGATCCCATTCATGAACTTCCAAGAAATGAGACTCCAAGACGTGAAGGAATGGTGTACCCACAAAATGATCGTACATATGATGAAGAATCCTTTCATGCATATGAAAACTATGATGATGACCCATTTCTCTATCCATGGGAGACACGACAAAGAGGAAATAGGGGTCGAGGTGGTAGATTTGGGAGAGGTTACCAAGGAAAAGCAGAACGTGAAGAGGACTACTATGACTATGGGGGTCATGGTGGAAATCGGAGACATCATGATGATGATAGAGGGTTGAACACCATCCAGATCAACCTACTAACTTTCCAAAGAGAAAGTGATCCCGAGGAGTACCTAGAGTTGGTTGTCAAGATGGAGAGGATTTTTCAAACCAACAATGTTCAAGAAGCCGCGAAGGTCAAGTATGCCATTACTCAATTTGAGAATTATGCTTCCACTTGGTGGGAGTCCAAACGAAGGCAAAGAGAGACTCAAGGGCTAATTACAAATGGTGGATGGGCGGCTTTGAAGGCTATGATGGAAGCTCGATTCCTACCCCTCAACTATGAAGATAAGTTGATCAAGAAATTCTATAACTTGAGGCAAGGGAACAAAAGTGAGCCGGAATACTTTGATGAGTTTGAAAAGACAAGAATAACGACCAACATTCAAGATGGTGATCGGTTTCTCACTCCAAAATTTTGTGGAGGCTTGACTAGGGAAATCACTTCTCCCGTGGAATTTCACCAATTTGATTCCTTGTATGAAGCTTTTCAAGAGGCGCTTAAGGTGGAGAAAGGGCTTAAATTAGACAAGTCCTACAAGTCCAAAAACATCTCTACCAATTGGAGCAAAATAAACACAATGTGAAGACCTATTCCTTATGGGACAAAGCAAAGGAGCCTAAGCAAGATTTCAAGGACTAATTTGACAAAGCCAAGCCCAAAGAAGAGCCAAAGGTGGGTAGTAATAAAGCTAAACTTGAAATTTTGTCTAGCACTCAATGTTTTAAATGTAATGGTCAAGGCTATATGATGAGGGACTGTAGGAGAACTATTGTTGCTTTGGGTGATGGTGGTTACCAAACGAGTGATAGTAATGTAGAGGAGATAGATAGGGTTATTCCTTGGGATGATGACTTTGATGGGGGGAAGAGGGGGAGGTGAGCAATTTTAGGAAGACATATCTGCTAACTCTTATGGTAAGGAGAATAATGGGAGTGCAAGTGAAGGAAGAGTCGAATCAAAGAGAGAATTTGTTTCATTCTCCAAGGAACCATTTATTCTCTTATCATTGATAGTGGTAGTTGTGTCATATAGTGAGCACTATTTTGATTGATCAACTCAAGTTTCCCACTAAGAAACATCCACAATCTTATAAGCTACAATGGTTGAACGAATGTGGTGAACTAAAGGTGACCAAGCAAGCTTTTATCAAATTCAAGATTGGGGACTACCATGATGAGCTCTTATTTGATGTGGTTCTAATGAAAGCTTGTCATATTTTGCTTGGTAGACCTTGACAATATGACCGTTTATCAAAGCATGATGGCAAGACTAACAAGTATGCTTTAGAGTTAGAAGGTCGTAAGTTTATTCTTAATCCATTGAATCCGGCTCAAGTGAGTGAGGGTTATAGGAAGATGAGGGAGTTGAAGTTGAAAAGAGAGAAAGAAATGAAAGAGGAGATCTAAGGGGATAAAAGAGTGGGAGTTGTCACACAAAAGAGTGAGGGAAAAAAAAGGAGTGAACATGTACTTGTCAAAGAATGAGTGTTTGAATGATGTGAAGGAGGGAATGCTCATGATTCTCCTCTTACACAAGGACCATGTTTTTCTTACTCATGAACTAACCACTTCTTTGCCTAGCTCTATTTCTTCTCTTTTGCAAGGTTATGAAAACATCTTTCCTGAGGAGTTGCCTAGTGGATTGCCACCACTAAGAGGCATTGAGCATCAAATTTACCTTGTTCTGGGCTCCCAATTGCCTAATAAGGCCACCTATAGAAGCAACCCGGAGGCCACTAAAGAGCTCCAAAGTTAAGTGGAGGAGTTGCTTGAAAGGGGACTTGTGCAAGAAAGCTTGAGCCCAAGTGCGGTCCCGGTCATCCTAGTACCAAAGAAAGATGAGACTTGGCGCATGTGTGTAGATTGTAGAGCCATCAACAAGATAACTGTAAATTATCGTCATCCTATCCCTAGGTTAAATGATATGCTTGATGAGTTGTGTGGTTCTTGTGTGTTCTCTAAAATTGATTTGAGGAGTGGATACCAGCAAATCTGGATGAAATCGGGTGATGAGTGGAAGACGGCCTTTAAGACTAACTTTGGTCTTTATGAGGGGATTGTCATGCCTTTTGGCTTGTCCAATGCTCCTTCAACCTTCATGAGGTTGATGAATCATGTGCTTAAATCTTTCATTGAAAAATTTGTTGTAGTTTACTTTGATAACTTCCTTGTCTATAGAAAATCCATTGATGAACATGCTAATCATTTGAAACAAGTGTTTGATATTTTGAGAAAGGAGCAATTATTTGCTAACTTTAAAAAGTGCTCCTTTTGTGTTGAAAAAGTTGTGTTCCTTGGTTTGTGGTGAGTAAAAATGGTGTGGAAGTAGATGAGGCTAAAGTAGAGGCCATTAGGGATTGGCCCACTCCTAAAAACATTAGTGATATGAGAAGTTTCCATGGGTTGGCTAGCTTTTATAGGAGGTTTGTGAAGGGATTTAGCACTATAGCCGCACCATTAACCTAAGTGATAAGGAAGGACAAGACATTTGTGTGGTGGAAGGAGCAAGAAGAGGCTTTTACAAAATTGAATAAGTGCTTAGCTCTACACCTCTCCTTCAATTACCAAAATTTGATAAAACCTTTAAAATTGAGTATGATGCTAGTGGGGCAGGAATTTGAGCCGTGTTGATGCAAGATCAAAAACCATTGCCTATTATAGTGAAAAACGTAAGGGAGAACCCACTAAATACTCCACTTATGATAAAAAGTTGTATGCCTTGGTGAGGGCATTAGCTCATTGACAACATTACCTTTGGTCAAAAGAATTTGTCATTAGAACCGACTACCAATCTTTGAAACACCTCAAATCCCAAGAGAAGTTGAATGTGAGACATGCCAAATGGTGGAATTTCTTGAAACCTTTCTTTATGTCATCCATTATAAAAAGAAAAAAGAAAATGTGGTGGCGGATGCCTTGTTAAGGAAGTTTGTGCGTCAATCAAGAAGATAAGTGTTGTTGAATACTTTGGGGTCCAAGCTCATGGGTTTTTACAGTATGAAGGAGATCTATACCAATGACCTGGAGTTTGGAGAACTATATGCTAATTGTGAATTAGAAGAAAGGGGGAGAAGGATCCATCGGTTGTGTGGTGAGCAGGAACCTAGTGGTGATGTGGAGAAAAGAAGGTTCCATAAGTTTGAAGGTTTCTTGTTTAGAAATGGGAAGTTGTGTGTGCCTAGTTCATCTTGGAGGGAGTTGCTAGTGAGGGAGGCACATAGTGGGGGACTAATTGGGCACTTTGGAGTGGGCAAGACCATGAAGATTCTTAGGGGCAATTTTATTGGCCTAAGATGAAGGTGGATGTCGTGAGGGTGTATGGACAATGCTTGGAGTGTAAGCAAGCTAAGTCGAAGCTACTTCTACATGGTTTGTACTCACTCCTCCCCATTCCCTTAGGTCCTTGGCTTGACATTTCTATGGACTTTGTGCTTGGATTACCTAGGACCAAAAGGGGAGAAGATAGCATCTTTGTGATAGTTGACAGATTTTCAAAAATAGCACATTTCATTCCTTGTCATAAGATTAATGATGCATCTCATGTAGCCAATTTGTTTGTTGAACATGTACATAAATTGCATGGGGTCCTTGAAACTATTGTTAGTGATAGGAATTCCAAATTCCTTAGTTTTTTTTTTTTTTTTTTGAAAGAATTATGGGAAAGACTTGGCACTAAGTTCTTATTCTCCACTTCTTGCCACCCCTAAACCGATGGCCAAACTGAGGTTGTTAATAGAACCTTGGGTACCATGCTTAGAGCATTGGTTAAGGGGAAACTTACTTGGTAAGAACACTTACCTTTGATTGAATCTGCATATAATAGAACCATGTATACTTCTACTTGCATGACGCCTTTCGAGGTGGTGTATTGTTTTAACCCCATAACCTCCTTGGATCTCACGCCTTTGTCTCAAGATGTTGTTTTAAGCTTAGATGCCAAGGTGAGAGCTCAAGAGAAGAAGAAACTTCACGAGCAAGTGAGGAAGCAACTTGAAAAGAAAAATCAAGAAGTTGCCAAGAAGACTAACAAGGGAAGAAAGAAGATTGTCTTCGAATCAGAAGATTGGGTTTAGGTCCATATCTGGAAGGATAGATTTTCCAACAAGCGGGTGAGCAAGTTGATGCCAAGAGGCGATGGTCCATCCCAAATCCTTGAGTGCCTCAATGACAACGCATACAAGGTTGATTTGCCAATCAACTACCAAGTGCACAACACTTTCAATGTGTGCGACTTGTCTTCCTTCAAAGTCAAAGAACAAACAAATTCGTGGACGAATTCTTTTCAAGAAGAAGAGAATGATGCAAGCCGATGCGTGAGCAAGCAATTTACAAGGAGCCAAGCACGGGATTTGCAACAGTTGCAAACCATGTTTGCACAACTAGAGCTGCTGGGGCAGATGTTGGAGGCTTCAGGACCTGTTTGCAAGCTCACTACCTCAGAACCAGGAAATTCTCATCGCGATCGCGAGCCATTAGACGCGATTGCGCAAGGTCAAGAAGCTACTCAATGTGATCGCATGACACCAAACGCGATCGCGTAAGGAGGAAAAGATGAACATCGCGATTGCGAGGCCTCAGACGCGATCGTGCAGGAAGCTGACAATGGATGAAGGCAATTGTCATTGTGATCGCATAACCATAACCACGATCGCGAAGCTCTGGTTACTCAAGCTACGCGATCGCGCTTGCTATCGCATGACCAAAACACTATTTTCAGTTAATGACTTATTGCAAGCCAATTGTCAAGGGTAATTAAGGCATTGTTGCCATTTTAAGAACCCCCTATATGAATCCCTTATCTCTCATTTATTAGGGTTAGATTTTGATGACATTGATGATTGTAAGGGTATTGGCAAAGCTTGTTTGCTTAAGCGCACTAAGTCATTGATTTGCAATTGGATTAGATCCAATTGAGGATCAAATAGCATTGGTTCAATTCGTTAGCCAATTAAAAGGGAGTTTAGGCTAGTTTCCCTAATCTACTTCTTTAATCCTTTTCTAATCAAAATTGGGTCTTGCTTTCAATCTTTCCATTCTTGTCTTTTTCTATTTTCTTGTTGTTTGGTTTATATCATTGAAGATTGATGAAAAATTGAACAAAGCATTAGGAGTTCCCCCAGAGTCCAAAAAGGTGCCTAAGGCTCCTTCAAAGGCATTGGCCCTGAGGCCTACTTCTACTGGTACACCTCCCTTGAGGACTGCTCCTACTGGTATATCTCCTACAGTTGTTGCTACTCCTCCAATTCCTCCACAGGGGTCTTCGATTGTGCCTGGACTCTCTAGTTTTAAGGCTCCTGCTGAACTCTCTAAGAAAGCCTAGGAAAAGGAAGCCGAGGACTTGAGACAGGATCTGGAGGCCACATAGGCCATGGACTTTAGTGTTGATGATGATGAGGATGTGCCCTTGAGCTCCACTGTTGACCCTATTTTTATACCAGAGGATGTCTAGTACTAGATTGCCACTCACTTGTTTATTGAGGAAGCAATCTGAGTAGAGGCCAAGAAGAAGAAGAAAGATGCAGAGCCTCCACTTGCACATGTGGAAGGAAAAGGCAAGGAGCTTGCATGAGAGCACCAGGGAGTCCCTTTTCTACCCCTCCCCCCTCCCCCTCCCCTCCCCTTGAGCTTTACTTTGCTTTACTTAGCATGCAGGGACGGTGCTAGAGTTTTTAGTTGAGGGAGGGGTTCAAATTCGTATATGTGTTTTCGATAAAGTTGTACTTGTGCTTAAGGATACCCATCTATGAATTCGAACCATTTTTTATGTATATACATTTTCTTAATGATAGTTTAGTTGTTTATGTTATGTTCCAAATTTTTAGTTTTTCAAATAAATCTCCGATTTTCTTCGTTTGGTTCTTTTTGAACCAAGCATTAACATGAAAACTTTTGAAATGTATTAACGAATCATGTGGTACTACCTTATGTTACATTGTTCTTATGGTAATTGACAAGTAGTTGTGTGTTTTTTATTGACATGGCATAAGTCCTAGATCGTGAGGGTTTTTTGTTGGCTTAATTGAGTTGTTTGAGTGGTCCACTATTGGACCATTGTGTGCTTCGTGAGTGAGTGTTCTTAGTATGTGTTTAGATTTTGTACTTGGAAGATCACTTGCATATGTGGTGAGATTTTTGAACAATAAGCTTGTGTGTGTGACTTGAAAGTTTGAAACTTGCTCTTAGTGTACTTTGAGACGAAATCCTAGGTGAGACTTGACTTGAGACATGATATTAGGCTTTCCTTAGACTGCTAGAACTCTAAATAGCCTACCCTGATATCTTTATTCTAGTCAATGCCTTTGAGCTTTTAACCGTTTATTTGGGTCCCATAAATTGTAAACCGGACCAATTCTTGTGTGCTAAGGCACCAATCCTGTTTTGGCCCTACGTACATGTATATATTGAAAAACGTGCAATGTAGGCTAACACCTAAGTTTGGGGATAGTAACAGTTTGGTATCCCTTTGTGAATGTCATTTGAAGTGAAGAAAACAAAAGAAATAGAAAAGAAAAGAAAAACAAAGAAAAGAAAAACAAAGAAAAGCAAAAGAGAAAAAGAAAAAGAGACGAATAAAGAAGGAATGAACAGTAATATCTTCAAGAAAAATGTAGAGTTAGCCGAAAAGAAATGAAAAGGAAAGTTGCACTTAAAGAGATCAAAGATGATGTAGTGTAAGGAGGTGTAAGTCACTATTTAGCCAAATATATCACACCTTGAACCAAACCCTACATTATAACCTTGTTAAGTCCTAATTGATCTCTAGTCAAGTGTCCCTAGATTAGTGGATAAGTACAAGAAGGTCAAGTCTTTAAGTTCTTGGGAAGCATACATGAGCATTTCCTTGCGAGCGTGAGAGTTTTAATCATTGGAGTCCAATTTTTATTCTAAAAATATTTTGTGAGTGAATGACACCATTCTTTTTTGTGAGGATAGCAAGTGACTTTTGAGTGTGAAGTTTGAGCACATGGTAAGGTGCATGAAAAAGTGAAGCGAGCCGATGACCCTGAGGCAACTCTAGAGGCTCATGTGTTTCCTTTTCCATAGTTTGATTAATATACATAATTGCTTGTCAAGTGTTCATATGGATAAGTGTAACTAGTTGGTACTAACTGATTCATTAATGAAAAATAATTTTGTGATTGTAAATGTGCAACATGACTTGAGAGTAAGCTTAAATGCAGAAATGCTTTGGTATCCTTGATTTTGAGTTGCTTGAGGACAAGCAAAGATTTAAGTTTGGGGAATTGACAAGTTGGTATTTTACCAACTTAAAGACTACTTTAAACTTTCGTTTTTTAATTCAAAAGCAATATTTGGTATTAATAACGTCATAAATTGCTTAATTTCATGTTGTAATGAGTCTACATGTGTGGACAAGAGATTGAAGCTAAAGAAAGATCATGATAACCACTGCTGAGGTGCCCTGCCCTAGGCCTTAGGCGGACCGCCTAAGGAGAAGCAGAGCACTAAAAAAGTGAAGCACGCATAAGGCGCCTCGCCTTGAGGATCAGGCGGACCACCTGAGAGTTTCTGAGTCTGAAACCAAGAAGGACGGACCGCCCCGGCAAGTAGGCAGGCCGCCTAGCAAGATTCAGAGAGATGGTGTTTCCATGAGCCAAGAGAGGCGGACCGCCTCCCTCATTAGGCGGACCGCCTCCCTCATTAGGCGGACCGCCTATGTCACAGTTGCAGTATTCCTAGCTTAGTATAAATAGAAAAAGGTAGGGGCTTTAAGTCCATTCTATTCCATATTACATACTCTACTCTTAGAGGCAATTTTGAAAGACATATTTGAAGGGTTTCATCACTTTGTAATCCTTTACTTCTGAATCTTTAATCATATTTAAATACAAGATCCATGTTTGAAATCATTACATCTTTTCATTATATGTTTCTATCTTTGATTCAAACCTCTATTATGAGTAGCTAAATTCATAACTAGAGGTGTAAACATGCTATAAGTGGTATAAAATCAATCGGTGTTGCTTACATTCATAGACCATAACACGAGTACGATTATCCAACTCCCGTTACATGAATATCAAAATCTTAGTATCCATGATATTAGGATTTCATGTCTACTTTGCTAACTAAAGATTCAAGAGAGATTAGTTAATGTAGATTAGTGGAGTTGGCAAGGATTTGGGTTTTGTTTGCTAATTACTTAGCCCTATCTAAAAGGAGTTACACTCAGAAGAGGCCTTCTTTCCTTAGGTGCATGAGTAGAGCATTATGCGCTTAACTATGGCCTTGGCAAGCGTAGTGAGATAGATCCCTTTTAGGCCGGGAGGATTCTAGGGATTACATTAGAACGACTCGACCATAATTATACTTGTATTAGGAAGGTGAAACTACTCTATCCATTGATTAAAAGTCATTATTAGTTGTTTATACCCCTAAGTTCCTTTTATAGAGTCAGTAACTTGTATTTAATTTAATAATTGTAGTTTATGATTAATTTACAACAAACAACCCCATTTCTAGGACTCTTAACTAAACATCATTTGAAATTCTATTTGTGACCCTCTTATTTGAACAAGCTAGTTCCCTTAGAAAATCAACCCCGACTCATATCGGGTATTATATTTTGATGATCGCCTCTCACCATCAATGGTGTAGGATTGAGCGTGGATTACATAATAGAAATTTATCTTAATATTTTAGAAAGTTAAATTAAACTCATACTTATAAACAAGATTTTTGATAACTAGAACAACTGTAGTGTATTGAAATAAATGATTAGCATTTTTTCACTTAAAATAACTCTTATCAATATTTTAAACAAAAATAACAAGAGATAATATTTTGGGGGCCAAATTCAAATTTATTTTCTTTATTTAATCATATCAATTCAACATAACAAAAATAATATAGAGATGACTTGAGGATAACATGGCAAATGCTTCAGAAATATGGCGAGCTTAAGAAGTCTCTAAACGATGGGAATGAAGGTCGAGGAGGCAGAGAAGATAAAATTCTTCTCTACTATTAGAGTTAGAAGAGAAAAAGAGAAAATTGAAAGTTTTCTGATGTTTGAAATCGACATCGGAATCGAGACATGAAATATAGTTGTTAACGTCGTAAAGAGAACCAGTGGGAAAAAATAGAGAACAACAAAAGAGAAAGCTTGGGAATTCAAGGAATATGCTATTGTGAAGAATCTTAGAGAAACTAAGCACTGTTAAGGCTAATATTTTGAGTAAAGATGTTGGGAATGGAATCAAAACAAAATAGGGATTTGGCAGAAGAAACTTGTGGTGTGTTTAGGGATAATTTATTTAGTATTTAGTTGTGATATACTTATAACAACACTCTTCTTGTAATGGAAATGAAATATGAACAATAATTGGTGCAATTTCGGAATTAAGATGTTTCTTATTGTTCTCAGTGATTTTCATTTACTGTGTTTACCTTTGAGTTAATCGATTTAGACCACCTTATACTTGACAATTATTATTAAGTGTACACCTGAATTTGTCAAAATCCTAATTACCCCTAGACTTGGTATTTTGATATCCCCGACCCCATGGTGCCACATGGCCAGGTTTCTAGCTTCCAATAACTGGGTGCGTGAGAGCAAAAAAAAACGATATTAGATTTATTAAACTGTAAAAAAGGTTCAAATTACCAAATTAAAGTTGTCAGTTATAAAAAGGTTAAAACTTAAAAATGATCGAAGCCATCATCATAATGATTGAAGATGACCAAAATGTGGGTAGTTAAGTAATATGTGCGGGGGGAGGGGGGGCCTTAAAGGTGGATGAATTGACTTGAAAAATGGTGAGATTTTTTTTTTTTTTGTGGGGTTAGAATTCTAAATTATTCTGGCGATAACGTAAGTGAACTATTGGGTGAAAAATCAACGAGATTTAAATTGGCAAGCCTCGAAACTGGATGAGGTTGAAAGCTTCTATTCACAAGTTCTCCAAGGCTCACCCAGCTCCCGAGGTCAGTTGTCTCGAGCACGGGATGGATGATGGCCATGAGCTGACCGCACGAGGTGATTAGAAGAAATCTCTCACGAGGCGAAAGATTCATCCCTCATAGAAGATTTCTCACAACGAGCTCTCACTTCTATAATTGTCGACCGTTGTCCATGAGCTCTCACTTTAGTAACTGTCGACCGTTTCCACGTCTTAAATGAGCAGATCAAGGGCAAACCACGATCAAATGTGGAGTAAATATTGCCCTCGTCCTTGAAAGCTATAAATAGCCTGGTAGATGTTATGTGATGCATCCAAAAACATATAAAATACACTTATATTTTGTTCTCAATATTTTGTCTCGCTTGATCTTTACTTGAATCCTTGTCTCGTTTTCTCTATTCTTATCTTTTTCATGGCTTTAATACGAATAATGGCTAGATAACTCTATAAAAATTTGATTTTTTGTTCTAATCAGATTTAGGGCAACACAAACTGGCGCCAACTGTGGGGATCTAGCTATAATGTTTGTTCCAAAATCATACCCTCAGCTTTACAAATTGATCTTGCCAATATCTTCCAATGGCGGATAACACCAACACTTCTCATAACATAACAATCCAAACCCCTGATCCAACAACTAGCATCACCTCGTCAGGGGATGGAACACCTATAACCCCACCAAGCTTGACACCACCTGGTTTAACACCACCTGGTTTAACGTCACCTGATTTAACACCACCTAACTTAACGCCTCCCAGCTTGACAGCCGCTGCTTTGACCCCTTCAACTGGTTTAAATCTCCCAATTGGCGCAATTCCACCAAATGACCCTCATAATCAAGCTCAAATGACCCATTTTAATTATATGTGATGGCAACTTTACAACGGCTTCAAGCGCGGTTCACTGAGGAATACAACAAACACTCTCGAGCCCACGCTCAATGGAAGCATCATGTACGTTGTTCCTACAAGCGCAACAACAAGGGGACTTCCAAATGGCA
Source organism: Petunia x hybrida (assembly GCA_037355625.1). NCBI lineage: Eukaryota > Viridiplantae > Streptophyta > Magnoliopsida > Solanales > Solanaceae > Petunia > Petunia x hybrida. The sequence goes on from JBBBVM010000045.1 coordinate 2,446,685, forward strand.
TTTCATCTAGGGGCTCGGGTTCTGCGCCACTGGGGAATCAACCCTTCGGGGCAGCTCCAACGGTGGCTAAAACTAGCATCCCGTCGGACTTTGCAAAGTGGAAAAAAGAATTTGAGGTCAGCATGGAAAAACAACTCAAAAATGTCCTTGGGGCCAAGAAGCGTCTACGAGCAATAGATATTGAAAAATGCAGGCAACAACCTTTTAAGCCCAAGGCCGCTTCTGCCCTAATCCCTAAGCACTTTAAGTTGCAAATCTTGAAGAAATATGATGGAATAACTGATCCAGTCGACCACATAACTGAATAAATGGCTATGGTGAAGAGCAACGATTGACCCCAGTGGAGAAGGAGTCAATGTTCCTTATGAATTTTTCCGACACATTTGAGAAGAGAGCGATGCACTGGTACATGCTCCTCCCTTCGAAGTCGATATCAAGTTTCAACGAGTTGGCTGACATGTTCATCAAAGCTCATACTGGGGCTCAGAATATCCTCAAGCGAAAGGATGAAATCATCGATGTCAAACAAAAATACCTCGAACCAATCAAGGACTTTCTCGAGCGTTTTCAGGCTGAAAGAATGGACTTGCCGAAAATAGACGATGCTTTGGCAGTCATGGCTTTTGAAAGAAATATGAATGTGAGTAACTCAGAAGCAGCTGCCGAATTGAAGAAGGAGCTCCAGCAGTACCAAGCCCAGACTTGGGGTGAATTGCATGACAGAGCCTCTGCGAAAATCAGGCTCGATAAGGCTGAGTGGAGGATGGCAGGATGGTGTAATTCATACCGAGGCAAAGTAGAGTCGTCTCGACACACCGATGCGCTACGAGGGAACTCAAAAGGGAGATACGAGCCTTATGATTCCCAAAGGCAACATGTAAGCTAGTGTCTCGGAGGACAGCAGCATGTGAGTCAGAGGTTAGGAGGGAAGGTTAGCACCAACACCAATCAGAAGAACTCCTTGGGGCCATCCTTGGTGTCCAAGGATAAAGAATTGCCTCGAATATCTGATTATAGATTTAATATCTCTACCTCCGAGCTCGTGAGTGCCACAAAAAAGGATAATAGACTAGGGTGTTAGGCTGCCGAGGGATATGAGAACACCCGCGGGGAAAACAGATCAAACTTAGCACTATGAGTTTCACATGGATTATGGGCACGCCGTCGAGGATTGCTAGGCACTACAACTTGAGGTGGCTCATCTACTCAAGAAAGCTGTTCTGACTAAGTTTCTTACCGATAAGGGAAAGCAAAATTTCTCCAAAAATAGAGGAGGGGGATAGTCGCCGAAGGTGGAGTCTCCAAAAAGAGTGGTGAACTTTATAACTGGAGGGCCAGTTGTGAATGGTGTGAACTTCATGGCTGTGAAAAAATTTTCAAAACTTTCGATTACTTTGGACAAGAGGACCCGAGCTGGTGGGTCAAAGAATGAAATTGTGTTCGATACTGAAGATTGTGATGGAATGATGCTTCCTCATCACGGTGCCTTGGTAATCATGTTGAGGATCAATGACTACAACGTCAAAAGGGTTTTGGTCGACCCTGGTAGCTCGGTGAACATCATCAATTATGGGAGCAATGAAGAAAATGAGGTTAAAGGACCTCGTCGTTCCAAAAGCAACCATATTGACAGGGTTCAACAATTCAACTGAAAAAACACTTTGGGAAATCACTCTTACTACGACTGCCGAGAGAGTAGATAAGAAGATTGTTTTCCAAGTGATGGCAGAGGATATGGCTTAAAATGTTATCCTAGGGAGGCCTTGGATCCATGAAATAGAAGTTGATCCATCCACCTTGCACCAGGTAATCAAGTTCCCAACCACATGGGGAATTCGTTCCGTTCGAGGAGAACAACGTATAGCTCGAGAGTGCTACAAGATTCGATGAAGAGTGGAATGGCTTTGGTTAAGCCACCTAAATAGCAATTACCAAGCCCCGGGCTCGACATCGAGGTTTGTCACCCCTCGTTCTCTTCGCCTATCTTTCTAAGGAAACTGGGAAAACGATACTCAGTGCTCGGGTCCGCATTCTTCACACCCGAACACTGGGGATTGAAAGTGGAATGGCACAACTGGGGACTTCGAAAATAAAGCTTGAAGACTATCGATCCGTACACCGGGGAATGTTCTTGTAATTTACGTTGTTTATTCTGATGTTATCGCCCGAGGAGGCTATTATAATAAAAATTTTGCTTAAGTTTTGCCTAAGTCATGCGATGACTAAAAACTTATGTAAATCGGCTCGTGTTCCGTCAATGAAACTTGAACTCGTTTTCTTTTTTATTTGACGCTTGAAATCCTATCTTTTATTTATACCACGGCTCGAGAATGAGACGTCGTTCTATGCTAGCATCATTTTTATATTATCAGAATCTTGCAAGAAAAAAAACTCAAACAATAAGAAATAGATATCTTCAGTGCGAAGTAAAAGATGTGGTATTTTGAAGCATCTTAATATACATTAGTGCCTCGAAGGCCAAGATTTACAAAGCGTTGGCTCGAAGGCTCAAGGCTCGAAGCCCAAACAAAAAACAAAAAGAGGAAAGCTTATTCAGACGAAGCTTCAGAATCCTCATCCTCCTCATCTCCACTTTCGCTGCTCGAGGGAAAATTATTCATCAACCGTTGAGCCTTGGCAACATTATCCAATGCCTTAGCTATTTCTTGTCCAAGTTCGCCCCAGCTTTGCACAACTCCAGAGTCTGCAGCTTGGTCTGGATGATAGCCTAATTTTTCTAACCTCGAGCCCTAGTATTGCGAGACTTCAACTTAGCCTCGATTTTTTACTTGAGCTTGGACAAGGACATGGCCCCTTCATTTTGAAGATTCTTAGCTTGGGCCTCGAGGGTCTGGCTTGGACTTCAAGCTCGTTCACCTTCGACGAAAATGATTTCCCTTTGCTATGGAGCTGATCGTTCAGGCTATCAATCGTTGCATTTGCTGCTTCGATCTCACCTCGAAGAATCTCTTCTTGAGCTCTTCTTTCAGCTTCAAGCTTGGCAGTGGCTTATCGAGACTTGTCAAGCTCAAGGTTAGACTCTTCGACTGTTTTAAAAGCTCAGTCCAAGTCCATCTCAGAATCGAGCAAATGCTTCTCAAGATCAGCAATCTTGTCCTGAAGCTTCTCCTTCAAACGGTCCCAGTGACTCTCAATCCTGCTCAACTTTTCTGCTCGGCCAGCCTCTATCTAGGCTGCCTTCATACTGTAGACAAAATGCTGCAAGAGTAAAGACTTCAAAGGGGAGCTAATAAAGTCAAAAGAACAAAGGAAAAATGAGGTAAAAGACTGAGAAATTACATGAATCGCATATTGAGACACGAAATCCATCAAGTTATCAATTAGCAATCCCTCGATGCGCTCCCGCTCTGCTGGGTCGAGCAAATCCTTAAGGCTGATAGGAACAGCCACTGACTCATCTAACATGCACAGATTAGGGGGGATGCTTATCAGCCTAGGGCTCGCATCAGAAGATGAGAGATGGTCTGCCCAAGCACGACCTTCATCCATCCTATCTTCATCATGAGTAGGGTCGTCAGTCGCCCTCTCCTCGGAAGGAAAGTTTTCTGCCACCTTGACCTTGCCCTTAGCTTTTTCTATGGCTTGATTCTCCTCAGAGTTAGCTATCATGACTTCATTATGAGCCTCGTCACCTGAAGCCTTGTCGATGTGGTCACACTGTGAAAATTTAGGTGACTTGGCCCGAGGACGTTTAGCTTGAGAGGACTTGGCTACAGTGCCCTTCCTTTTCTTTGAAGTGTTAGCTGTAAGGACTCCCAGCGAGTCCTCCAACTCTTTCACACTATCCCCCGCTTCGGTGACCCCAATCTCTGGTTTTTTTTCCTTTCTTCTTTTTCTTCTTTTCCTTTTTTTTTTTTCTCTTCCTTCTCTTTTCTTATTCTTCCTCCAGCTCGGTGACCACCTTGTTGGGGAAACCTACAAAAGAGGAAGGCAAGAATGAGGGTAAATTATGGAAGAAAAAAGAAGGTTTAATTCACACTTACCGTGCCGTTTGAACGACCACTGATTCTCTTTCAACGCCACCAGGATTATCCATGATCTCACAGGCCTCGGCTTGGCATTGATAAGTTCTTGAACCCATTCAGTCAAACACTCCGGGGGGTTGATATGAAGTTTATCCGCTAGACAAAAAAAATAATCAGTTGGTTAAAACATTAGGAGTTGTAACAATAAGAAGAAGTCAAGGGTCGGCGACTTACGAGTTCTATTCCACTCCTCAAGGAACCCCACCTCGGAGGAAAGAAGAGCAGTAGGGATAAGGACGAACTGATCACACCAACAACGATCCTCAGTATCGTCACCCTTCGTTATTATGGAGAATTTGCCTCGTTTGCTTAGCTGAGCAATCCCATCTTTGTACATAGTGGGGCAAAGGTAAAATCGACTTTGGCTCGTTGGCTCAGAAAGTCGAGGTACTGAATGATCCTCTAAACGCTAGGACCAAACTGAGCCAAATAAATATTGCATGTTCGGAAAAAAGTATCAGCTATATGATGGATTGGAAGAGAGAAACCTATCATACAAGGATAGGAGTAGACGAATGAATAATCGGGGACTCTATCACAAGTATGGTGCTCTGGGGCCGGGACTACAATTTCGACCTCGGGACCCCAGCCGCAATTTTTAAGAACCTGATCTACGAGGTCTTGTGTGATCAGGCTCGAGGACTGTTGAACTGGAAATTTTCTATTATTCTCGAGATCAGAAGCTGATTGCTTTTACATCTTGAAGTCTTTATTGTGATCGAATTTTGAAGGGATCACATGATGGGGTTTCAACCCCCTGATAAAGGATTTCTTTGTGTGCTGTGAAGCTTCGGTGGCTTCAACATTATTATCAGTAGTGGTGGCTTCTTCAAGCACAGCGCCGTCACCACCAGTTGATACTTATTCTTGAGTGACGGTGTTGTGGTGGTCGGAGACCGTTTCTCGACTTTCTTCTAGGGAAGTTACCCTCAACGGTATAGGCGTACCAGTTAAAACCTCACTCGTAGTCGCAGGGGTTTCAGCTATTGTTCTTACTTCCAAAATTTTTGAGGAATTCTTGGTAGAAGACATGGGGAAAAGGTTTTTAACAAGAAGGAGATTTGCAGAGAAATTAGTTATAATTGGTTAGAAGATTTGGGAAACAATGTAAGTAATGGACAAGTTTGAGGATTTATAAGAGGGGTAGCACTCAAGAGCTTCGAAGAGTCATTATAATTACCTTTTACATTAGGAAGGTAAAACGAAGATTGACGACCGCTCAGAAAATGCGGCGTAGAGAATATTATATGTCGAAAAGACGATTAACTTTTCAAATTCCATGATGGAGAATTGGCCACGTCGATTCCCGCCGATTTATTTCCACCCCTCAGAAAATTCTGACTATTATCTGAGGGGTGGGGGGACTATCTGTATTGCGTGAAAAATCAACGAGGTTCAAATTGGCAAGGCTCGGAGCTGGATGAGGTTGAAAGTTTCTATTCACAAGTTCTCCAAGGCTCACTCAGCTCCTGAGGTCAGTTTCCTCGAGCACGAGATGAATGATGGCCACGAGCTGGCCACACGAGGCGAAAGATTCATCCCTCGTGGAAGATTTCCCCCCACGAGCTCTCACTTCTGTAACTGTCGATCATTGCCCACGACTTAAATGAGGATATCATGGGCAAACCACGATCAAACGTGGAGTAAATTTCATTAATCGCAGTAAATGTTGCCCTCGTCCTTGAAGGCTATAAATAGCCTTGTAAATTTATGTAATGCATCCAGAAACATATCAAATACACTTATACTTTGTTCTCAATATTTTTCCTCACTTCTTTACTTGAATCCCTATCTCGTTTTTCTTTTCTTGTCTTTTTCGTGGCTTTGATACGAATAATTGCAAGATAACCCTATACAAATTCGATTTGTTGTTCTAATCAGATTTAGGCCAACACAAGTGAATTGAAGATTTCTTCTAGGAGTGCTAAATTTTTTTGTTTATATAACATTTTCGATTCGAAAATAGTGATTCTTTCTAGGAGTGATAAATAGTGATTCTATAGTGGTGATGGTGGATAAGGCGTGGTGTTGATGGCGGAGAAAGGGCATTGAAAGAGGTATGTTGATAGCTCTGTTTTTCTTTTCGCAATATAGATAGTCATGTCAGTTTTTTTTTCCAACGTAGATAGCCACATCAGATGTTTACCAACGCGGACCATGCATATATCCACGATTTTGACCAAGTGTCACTACAGGAGGTCGGGGCAATCGAAATACCAAGTTTAGGGGGTAATTAGAAGTAAACATTTCGCGTGGGAGCCTGTTTTGGCACTCGCTAATAGATCCGTAGCCACGGCGCACAAATTTGCTGAGAAATAGCCACCTCCTGACAGGTCACAGTATTTTGAACATATTCGCTCAAAGTCCTAGTATAAAATACTGGGATCAGTTAAACACTAATCCCAGTATAGAATACTGGAACTTTATGTGTGTCACACTTACATTTGACATACACACAAAAAAGATTGGCAATCTAATTCATTTCAAGGGATAAATTTTGGGTTTTAAATTTGTTATTCTGTGATATGTATTTCATTTATGCAAATATTAAATCTATTGGTATATACCATATTTTTTTCATGACATATTATTTAGAATTGAATGATATATCTTAAATTTAGAAAAAAAATAAATATCAAATATCAATACTAGTATTTAATACTACTTTATTTTTTGGCATTGATAATATATATATATATATATATATATATATATATATATATATATATATATATATATATATATATATATATATATATATATCTCTGTGTGTGTGTGTGTGTGTGTGTGTGTGTGTGGTTTCTCAAAAATAACTTTAACAGTGGCTTGACAATACTTAATTGAAGGGGCTTTATAGTCTTTTTACAGAAAAATATAAGCCCACATTTACCTCCCATCATTCTCTCTGTATCTCGTTCCTTTCACTTCAATTTTTCTTATTCTCCAGATCTGCTTTTCTTGCCAAGAAAGATTGGCAATCTAATTTATTTCATAATCACGATTTTGGGTTAGCTCTTCTTTTTTCTTATTTTTTCCTTTTTGGTTTCAGGTTATTATTTCCGGTTACAATTTTTGCTTCCTTATCAAATTTGAATCTTTTATGCAAAAGACTACCAAGCCAATTCTTGTTGTATTACGATCTTGGGTTAATCATTTTTTTTTCTTTTTTTTGGCTTCATGTTAAAATATTTGGACAATTTAGCCAAAATTTTTAGAAATTATTTAAGAAAAAGAAATGAAAATTTTCAAATGTGAAATGAATTCCCCAAATAGAACTGAGTTAACAGGAAAGCTAAGAAAGGAGGAGTTGTGCTGCTATCTTTTATGATAGGTGAAATTGTTCTTCGATTGAGAAGAGGAGAAAGAGGTGTAAGCTGTATGACATTGCTGACTCAAAAGTTGGGATTAGATTTTTGGGTTAGTGGTGAATTTTATGGAATGACCAAAAGGTCCCAAAATTTAATGTGGTGGTAGTAAATAATAAGGATATTTTGGAGAAGCCAAATATGTATACCAAGCTAACTGTCACAGGCCGCAGCTTCCCAATGACAGCGGCACACAATTGGCCCGTCCGGCGCTCGTAGTCCAGCCTGACTACGAGCCAGCCTGCTCCCCATCCCAGGTCTCTTGGAAGCTCGCCTCAGTGGCCTAGCTTCAGCTGTGCCGCTCGAAGGTCTCTCCCTTGTGTGCATCTCATATGCGAAAACTTCAGTATGTGCACATCCGGGGTTAGCTTACGACCTGCCCGTCACTCGCCTAGCACTAAGCGTCGCTCCTGCGCGCGAAGTGCAATCCTCAAGCTTGGCCCTCGCCTTGTGCCCTGGCACTTAGCTATGCTTTGCCTGAGTAGGACAACTCTTTATCTCTTGGCCCTTGTCATGTGCGTCTCTAAAGATACCTCCCAATATCTCCTGACAATTGGCAAGTGTAGCCCTCGCATAATATCTCCTCCTGAGTAGCACAGCGTCGCCCCACGACTGCGCGTCTAGGCCAACGAACCCTTGCTTGCCTGGTTGAACCTTGACCATGCTCATAAGTCAATACACGAGGCTCTCAATAGCACTTCGAGTATTCCATCGGTACAGAGGTCTTTATCATATCTGAAGACAGCCCGCAGGACTTAGTCTTTCCTCCCGTCAAGCCTCTACTGCCCGTTGTTCGCCCAACGTTGGCCCTCTGGCCACACGTCGTCCGTAGATTCACCCGACTCATATGGATACCTGGAACGCTTTTCTGATATGTCCAGGCATGCCCTTGAGGTCCTTCTTCAAGGAAGCTCACTTGGTGCGACTTCCCGAAAAAGTGCACGGGGAGGGCTGGTAGGCTGTCACCATGTTTGCCTCCCTTATATATGTCCTTAAAAATTAAACCCATGTCTCAACACTTGACATCCTTTGTCCAAAGAATCGTACAAGGGTCTAACTTTCCACTCCGACCTACAAATAAGGTGTCGTTTGTTCCTAGAGATTTCTCTTGACTTCCTTCACACCTCCATGAAGTTTCATCTCATTCCCAAACTCGAGGAAAGAGATGTAGCTCTCGAAAGATCAATATAATTACAACAATGCCACTGCTTCTTGGCTAAGTCAAACCCATAGACAAACAAGCTCCGATCTGCACCAAACTTGGTATGAACACTCTATAGCATCTTAGGAACAAGGCCCTCACCCTATATTCCAAGATTCCTACTATAGCTCCAAAACGTGCGGCACTGACACTCGTGTCTGCATACAGCTCGCACGGCTGACACTCAGCCTGCGCCCAGCTGACACTCGTTCAGCACCTTGCTGGCCCTCATCCAGCACATGTATAGCACTTGTCTAGCACATGGCCAAGGTTGTCCCTCAAGTACGCGGCTGACGCACGTCCAGCACACGACTAGCCCTCGTCTAGCCGACTGACACTCGTTCAGCGCACGGCCGACATTCAGCCGAGCGGTTGACACTCGTCTGGCCAGCATATGGTGCAAAGACGTTGTGCGCGCAAAGACATCAAAAGGGCACCACATAAAATTCTCCCCCACTCGATCTAGGCATCGTCCTCGATGAGTGACTGCATATGCCCACGAAAAGCCGGAGTTTTCCCTCTCGAGATTCTCCATCACGGTTCCCATTTCTAAGGCTCCTTGGACTTCCTCAAGGTCCCTTTTCTTAGAATAGGAGTCGTTCTCTTCACTTCTCCTCCCAAGTTTCGTCCAAGCGTGCCTCTGTACTTCATCTCTGTGATGATCACTTGAACAGTGCCTCCGCACTTGCACCTCATTGGTGACTAACTGTTGCTCCCTCTGAAGATAACTTCTTTGTGTTGGCATACTTGCCAACCACGCCATAGCTTATATGGCCATCATATCCGTCCGGCTAGCTTCTTTCGCTTTTGGCAAGTACTTTAGCACCCTCTGGTGTGGCACACATAGTCCAACCGCGCCTTGAGCCCTATTTGTCACCTCTAGATGATTTGCTCCCTTCAGGATTTCCCTTAAGCTCAATCATCATAGGCAAATTCTCCCCCACTTAAGTAGGAGACTCTCCTCAATTTCGATAGCATCCCTCAATATGGCTCCTTGCCAACCATACTCTCATGGTCCTTCTCCGCCGTTTCCCTCTGGAAAGATCCCACTATGCCATTATGTGAATAATATCAAATCCCGATCCCATAACTCGGAGTAACTTGTTGCTTGATCCCATACTCAAAGCAAATCACGACTGATCGACAATAGCCCACACAAAGACATTAGCGGCTGCTCATGCCCAATTCTGCCCCAATTGAACATCCATCCCGGCCTTAGAAACCCATGCTCCAAGCCTGGTAACTTCAGCTCCTTCAACGCCTCGCACCCTCTGGTACTTAGCAAGCTCTTGGAACGTACTCCTCTGAGTACTTCATTTCTCAAAGCGATATCTTCGCTGCATTCTCGAACAAAGCTCTTTGTTTTCAAACTATCACTTCCTTAGCAGATCCCGAATTGTACTCCTTGTACTTGGCCCAACTGGTAAGAACGCCTTGCTCAACCTATATGTGCCTCCCGATTCGGTGCACCTCTGTACTCTTAGCTTTGGAAGGACTCCATTCTCAAACTTGGAAACCCATCCAATCCGTAGCATTGTTGTCCCCACTTTGATTCAGCATACAATGCCTCTTCACGTAATGGTTTGGCCCATTTTGAGTACCTGCTCTGCGCAGTCCAATATAATTCCCACGTTTGCCTCCCCACACAAAGTGGTTTGGCTCATCATCCTCTATGTCGCCTCCTCGTCCGTCGGTTTGGCCCATTATCGTGTCTCTCCATCTGCCGGTTGAACACATTTCCCATATTTTCCTCCCCACACGAAGTGGCTTGGCCATCCATTCCAACATTGCCTCCCTACTAGGTAGGTTGGCTCCTTTCCGTCACAAATATGGTGGCTGACTTTACCTCATCATGACACTCGAACACCCCACAAAGACGCTTGCTCTTAAGCCCTTTTTCGTGGTTGTTCGCGGCCTACTGGCATTCCCTGCTCTAGGTTTGGCATCACCCAATACATAGAGCTCATATTTGGAGATCACTCTCCCCCGCGATGGTAGGCGTCTTACCTAATCATCCAAAGCGGTTGTTGGTGCGACATTTATGCCAATACCCCCGTACTAGCTCGGCTCCTGCCTAGCGTAACACTCCTTTATGCAAGCAACACTTGCCCCATGTTGTAGGCACCAAGCCTACTCCACCGACATGGTTGTTGAGGCACTCGCCTTCCATTCATTGCAACCCTTAAGATGGCTAAGCATTCACAACGTCCAACTCCTCAGAAGGACTTCATCTGATGCTCCTGGGTGCTTAAGTCTTCCCTCTGGAAGGTCCCTTAATTCACACACTTCTAGCATCTATTTTATGTTCGACGCATTATGCTCCGCGCATACCCAATGCCCTCAGGATGTTTAAGTCAATCCCACTGGAAAGACACTCAAATGATGCGCCAGGCATGATCTCCACGATATGCTTCAATATAAATAGCCCATGGCTTGCATCTGTTCACAACATGGTTGCTCGACCTGGCAATCATGGCCCTTTTCCTGGCCACCCGACTCATCGACATGTCCCTCTCTGAACGTAAGCCCACTATTCGAAAGAAAATATTTTGCGTCGCAAATTTCCCTTCTTCAATATTTCCCCACTGCTAGCTGAGTTTTTTTAAAACTGATGGATATCCCGCAATCAAGACAATTGAGCTCCCGCTAACCGTCTGTCCTATCTTTGCAAAATCATCCCAACAGCACAGCACATTGGCGCTCCTTGCTGACCAACCATGCCTCATTTGAATCCCTCTAAAAACAACCCTATTGGGTCCACCGTCTCAAATAGCATGTAGAATATCATTCCTGCTGATATTATCTCCACAATGACATTCCCATGTTGCACTGACAATTCAGCATTCTTAACCTGTGACATCAACCATGGCCTATCTCGTTCCACCGAAACCGACTCCTTATTGGCACCGATCAACCTTCCCCGATGGCTTAGCTCACAATGCACTGCAAGTCCTTATGCAGCTACAAATTTTGCTTTGATGGTGTCTCAAATCACAATGCTTATAAAAAAATTCCTGACAGTGTGTTCCATGCTCTATCCCATTACCGACGCAAAGCTCCTGGGTGCCAATCCACTTGGTACCAACCACACCATCTTGACCATCCTCTACTCTGATACCAACTATCACGGGCCGCACCTTCCCAATGACAGCGGCACACAATTGGCCCGTGCGACGCTCGTAGTCCAACCAGACTACAAGCCAGCCTGCTCCTCATCCCAGGTTTCTTAGAAGCTCGCCTCAGTGGCCTAGTTACAACTGTGCCGCCCGAAGGTCTCTCCCTTGTGCGCATCTCACATGTGGAAACTTTAGTATGCGCACATCCGGGGTTGGCTTAGGACCTGCCCATCCCTCGCCTAGCACTAAGTGTCGCTCCTGCACGCGAAGTGCAATCCTCATGCTTGGCCCTCGCCTTGTGCCATGGCACTTGGCTATTCTTCACCCGAGTAGGATGCCTCTCTTTAGCTCTTGGCCTTTGTCATGTGCGTCTCCAAAGATACCTCCCAATATCCCCTGACAATTGGCAAGTGTAGCACTCGCATCATGTCTCCCCCCTGAGTAGCGCAGTGTCACCTCACGACTGTGCGTCTAGGCCAACGAGCCCTTGCTTGCCTGGTTGAATCTTGACCATTCTCACAAGTCAATACACGAGGCTCTCAATAACTCCTCGAGTATTCCATCGGCACAGAGGTCTTTATCATATCCAAAGACAGCCCGCGGAGTTTAGTCTTTCTTCCCGTAAGCCTCTGTCGCCCGTTGTTCATCCAACGTTGGCCCTCTGGCCACACATCGTCTATAGAGTCGCCAGACTCGTATGGATACCTGGAACGCTCTTCTGATATGTCCAGGCAGGCCCTTGAGGTCCTTCCTCAAGGCAGCTCACTTGGTGCGGCTTCCCGAAAAAGTACACGGGGAGGGCAGGTAGGCTGTCACCATGTCTGCCCTCCCTTATATATGTCCTTAAAAATTAAACCCATGTCTCAGCACTTGACATCCTTTGTCTAGAGAATCGTACAAGGGCCTAACTTTCCACTCCGACCTCTAAATGAGGTTCCGTTTTTTCCTAGAGATTCCTCTTGACTTCCTTCACACCTCCATGAAGTTTCATCTCATTCTGATACTCGTGAAAGAGATATAGCCCTCAAAAGATCAGCATAATTACCACAATGCCACTGCTTCTTGGCTAAGTCAAGCCCATAGGAAAATAAGCTCCGATCGGCACCAAACTTGGTATGCGCACACTATAGCATCTTAGGAAAAAGGCCCTCACCCTATATTCCAAGATTCCAATTATAGCTCCAAAACGTACAGCACTGACACTCGTGCCCGTACACAGCTCGCACGGCTGACACTTAGCCTGCGCCCAGCTGACACTCGTCCAGCACCTTGTTCGCCCTCATCTAGCACATGTCTAGCACTCGTATAGCACATGGCCAAGGCTGTCCCTCAAGCACGCGATTGACACTCGTCCAGCACACGACTAGCCCTCGTCTAGCGGATTGACACTCGTTCAGCGCACAGCCGACACTCGGCCGAGCGGTTGACACTCGTCTGGACCGCCTGTGGTGCAAAGACGTTGCGCGCAAAAAGACATCAAAAGGGCGTCGTGCAACATAACATACTACACCTATGTAGTATGTTAGCAAGACCTTATATATATATATATATATTTTTAATTTACGGAAAATAGTATTAAATAATTATTAATACTAGAATTTTTTTCGATTATTTTAGTGTAATGTTATGGCTACAAAAAAATAAAGGTTAAAGGATAATAAATATTTGCACATGGGCTGCTATTTATGTAAAGAATCCTAGTATTTACCCGTCATACCCATTAAAAATTACACTACCATGAAATTAAAAGTATTTACCATACATACCCATTTATTATTGTATACCATAAAATTTACGGATATCCATTCATTATTGCGCATGCTCTATTATTTAGCCACTATGCTTTCTTTCAATTGATCAAAAACTGTGAAAAAGAGGAATATTGTGCTAGCTAGCTCACTGAAGCTGCAACTTCTCTCTAACTTTTAGAAATTAATTATCATTCATTAATTACTATCAATGTTTCCTGCACTACACGATTCCTCTTTCCAACCTATCGCATTCAACTCAGATGGAAAATCAACAGACTGAGGCGTTCAATATTACTCCAAAGCCCCCTAACCCCTCTATTCCCTCAACACACTCTTCACTCAATCTATTGACTCTCAGATATCCTTCAAAGAAAACCTCCTTACGTTCCAAAAATTCTATACGACTTCTAATAATTCAGATTCGGACACAGAGATGAATACTCGTGATATCTAGGCAATGTGTTTACCTTAAACATCAAAGGTCTCAACACTTTGTTTCGATCTTGATAGGGTTGAATTAACACCAATGGATCAGCAACGCATCTACGCTCCATAGAGGTATTCCCTTATCATTAAATTATTTGGGAAACGTATCACTCATGATTATCTAAAGGTAAAAATTTTAAATCTTTGGAAAATATCGGAGGAACTTTTAATTATAGACCTAGGGTGTGACTACTATATTGTTAAGTTCTCAAGAAAAAAAAAATATGCAGAAAGGTTTGTCCGAAAGTCCTTGGTTTATCAATGGCCATTATCTCACTGTTAGGCCTTGGAAACCAAATTTTGTTGCAACCAACGTGAAACAACTATCATCGGCGGTTTGGGTTCTTTTACCCCAACTGCCTACTGAGTTTTATGATAATGTTATCTTGATGCGTATTGGTAATATAATTGGTAAGCTTCTTAAAATAGACTACTGCACCAGTACTGCTTTGAGGGGGTCGTTATGCTCGTCTTTGTAGAGAGATTCCTTTAGATCGTCCTGTTAAACCGTTTGTTATGGTGGGTCTTCATAAACAAAAAAAATGTATATGAAGGTTAGGGCCTCCTCTGTACTTTATGTGGTCGTCTGGGTCATCCTTCAACTAGTTGTTCTACTAACTGTTTGCCTAAGGATGTAGCCAAGGTTTCTATCAATCAACCACAGGTAAATCCTATTCCACATGGAATAAATTATGATCAGGCCTCTCCAATTGATGCACACTGGCAAGTGGTTACCTTTCCTAAGAAGAGATGCAGTGCTTTGGCTGATCATACTCACACAGCAAAAATTACTCCTGCTACTGATAAACCAGGTACCAATTATCAAAATCCTATGGCAAGATTGGTAAGTCATCACCATCTAGTTCTTTTCAAAATTCTAAAAGTAGAATTGATGCTCTTACTATTGATAGATTTAGCACTAAATTGCCTGTTACTTCAAATTCTCTTACTAAGTTTGGTACAAAAAAAAGCTTATCAGGAAAAAGTTCACGTTGGCTCCACTGGTACTAATCCCCACATTTCCTCTGAAAAAGTTCATATTGGCTCCACTAGTACTAATCCCCACATTTCCTCTTCTAATTAGTTTGAGGCTTTAAAAAATATTAAGGAAGATAATCCTCCAAAAAAATAACTTTTCCTCACTATCCAATAATACTCACTGCCTCCATAAAGGCATTCCCATGGTCTTTTACACCAATGACACACATACACCAAACGTGTCAACAATTGATGTGGGCCTGGATATCCAATCATTACATCCCACTCCTAAAAATGACCCTAATAATTTAATCAAAAAAATATTAACAAAAATAAAGATATTGACACCTCATCTATCTATGCAGACTTGGTAAAACCTGAAAATGCCACATCAAAATGGCATGCAGACAACATAGAGCCAAAGTCTGACAACTCACCTTCAAATTCGAAATTGCCACTACAAATGGCAAACCCTATTGGCCAAGTGGCCATGCACATGCAAACCAACCGACCGACTATCCCTAATCATTATAAGTCTTGTTTGACCAATCTGCACACTCCCATGCAACTAGATGAACAAGCAAAAAATTCTCACTCAAATCAAGAAATCATCTCCTCTCCCTTAAGTAACCCTTCTACTAGCACCAATGTTTCCTTACCAACAATGCATTTACAGAAGAAGAGTTATTCTAATTCCAGTGTTAAGGAGACTGCCACCATAAAAAATGGAAAACAACATTCCTCATCCCAACTTTAACCCACCTCTACCACCCATAATTTTTGCAATACCTCCTCCACCACCAAATCATCAACCCATCTCATGGCTAGAGCAATCTCTGATAGGTCGAGCAGTCTCATTCAGCATGGATCTGAATGGACAAGAAATTATCCTACTCCTCCAAAATCCCATGTTTCTTGCTAAACTAATAACAGAGGGAATGAGGTTGACCATAGACAACTATGTCCAACACCTATGGATGATGAACATCCAAGATCCATTAGCTCCAGCCCTGGCTGCAGCAATCCTCCCTCACCACCACTGGAACTTTCCCGCCAACTTCAATCTTTCACCAATGGTGAACCCTGCTCAGAATCTTCCCTTCTTCCCACCTTTGGACCTGAGTGCTCCCCCACTCTTCTTTGAATGGGATCCACAACCAATAAATCCACCTGCTCCACAACCACCAATGAACCAAGCACCTATGAATCCCATCAACCCCCAGGAAGTGAACCCACCTCCTATGCATGCAGATCAACCACCTATGATGAATCAACCAGTCAACCACCCTCCTCCTCAACAAGAGGAACCACGGGAGGAGATCTTGAACAACGAGGAGGCACCTTCCACTGCACAAAAACAAGAAATGGAGGAAGATACAGTGGTGGGACTACCTCCTATACCCCAAGGATCATTCACAGAAATTTTAAACCTACGCTTCGCAACATGTATGCTCTTCCCAGAACAAGAAGATAAGAAATATATCCAGATCTCCCCTCCTGTTTTTCACAAATGCTCCTTGGACATACGCCCAACTGTGAACAAAAATGCAGGCAAATATGCAGCAGTTCTAAACCCTTCCATAGCCAGGAATCATCTTCTCTCGAAGGAAGTGGAAATACACTTAAGGAAACATCATACCAACCCCTTGACAATGAACACTAAAACTAGCTTTATAATTTGGAATATTATGGGGATCACAATGATAAATTTAGAAGAAATTTTGATGAACTTCTCAAAACTCATAATCCTTGTTTGGTGGCCCTGCTGGAAACAAAGATGGTCACCCATGTGGCTCTTAAAAATTTCTCAAGTTTTGATCGAATGATTAAAATCCCTGTTAGAGGGATGTCTGGTGGTACGGTAGTCCTTTGGAAAAAAATTTATCTTAATGTGTATGACATACAGACTAAGGATCAGAATATTCATGCTATGATACAGGTACTACCAAATCATAAACCCTGGTTATTTTCGACTATGTATGCCAACCCTAAGTTTAGTTCAAGACTAGTACTTTGGAAAAATTTAATGGAAATTTATGATACCTACAAGGGTCCATGGTTTTTGGGAGGGGATTTTAATTAATTATTAACTCAAAATGAAAAATGTGGAGTCGTTTATTAAATGCTAAAAGGCAGTCCTATTTTGCCGATTGTTTAAACTATTGTAATTTAAAAGATTTAGGTTTTAAAGGACCTAAGTTTACCCGGTCCAATTATAGGAGATTCTTTAGAGGCTTAATATTAGAAAGACTTGATCGTTGTATTTCAAATGATCTATGGCTTCAATTATACCCTGACATTGCAATCACACACTTACTTAAAACACACTCTGATCATAACCCTATTTTAATTACTTTACTTAAGCCATACCCCTCTCATGTCCATAAACCCTTTCGGCTTGAAAATTATTGGTGTGCTCATCCAGATTTTCCTAAAAAAATAGATCTAAGTTGGTCTCATAAACCCCTACAAGAAGCCATTCCCCACTTTATCTCCTGTCTAAAAATTTAGAGTTCTGAGACTTTTAGTAATATTTTAAAAAATAAAAAAAGAATATTAGCTAGGCTAGGTGGTATTCAAAATTCAGTACACTACCATTCCAGTTATTTCCTCCAAAATTTAAAAAAACAACTTCTTCTTGATTATAATGAAATTTTGACCCAAGAAGAAGACTACTGGAAAATGCGTTCATGTATTAACTGGCTTAATGAAGGGGATGTCAATACAATATTTTATTATATTATTGCCCTTAATAGACGTAGAACCAATAAAATTAACTTCTTTAAGGATGATAATGATGACTGGATTGATGATCATAATAAATTATTAGATCATACCCTTCACTATTTTATTATTATTTTTACTACAGATCATCTTTCCACTGATTTAAAAAATACTTCTACTTCAAGTTTCCATACCATAGACCTATCTTCACTAGATAGACCTCTAATGGAGTTTGAAATAGCTAAGGTTGTTTTCTCATTTAAACTATATAAAGCACCAGGGCCAGATGGACTGCATCCTTTCTTCTACCAAAAATACTGGAATTAGGTGGGCCCCACTATAACTAAATTTTGTTATGAAGTTTTCACACTGTACTCTATTCCTCATGAAATAAATAAAACACTTATGTGCTTAATTCCAAAGTTCCACAATGCCAATAATCTTAAAAACTTTAGGCCTATTGGACTGTGTAACACTGTTTATAAGATCATTACCAAAATTATTGTCAATAGAATAAAACCTTTTCTAGATCAACTCATCAGCCCATGCCAAACAAGTTTCCTTAAAGGTAGACGTACAGCTGATAATGCCATAATTATCCAAGAAATTATGCAGCATTTCCGAAAAATTAAAGGATCAAGATCTAAAATGATCCTAAAGATTGACCTAGAAAAAGCTTTTGATAGACTTGAGTGGTCCTTTGTTAAGTGTACCTTACAATATTTCAAATTCCCTCCTAACATTACTAAGTTGATCCTTTTCTTGTATATCCACAAGTTTAATTGCTATTATGGTAAATGGTACCTTAACTGAATACTTTTGCCCATCAAGAGGCATTAGACAAGGTGATCCAATGTCACCTTACATTTTTATACTCTGTATGGAACTGTTGTCCAATCTGATCAACCATTATGTTGATTATGCACAATGGGACCCAATTCAAATCAGTCCTCAGGGCTCCCCTATTACCCATCTATTTTATGTTGATGATCTTACCATAACAGCTAAAGCTAATACTAAAAGTGCAAATTCCATCCAACAATACCTTTCCCTTTTTGCAACTTATCAGGCTAAAAAATTAACACACATAAAACAAGACTAATTTTCTCCTCTAATTGTCCAGTTGCAACCCAAGAATCCATCAACAATATTCTCAACTATACTATCACTTCATCTTTTGGTAAATACCTAGGATTTTCCATCCTGAATAAAAACCCCAAAGCCTTTGATTATCAATATATACTTGACTCTATGATGCGTAAACTAGCCTCATGGAAATCTAATTTCCTTACATTAGCAGGCCGTGTTACCTTGGAAAATGTTACCCTAAATGTCATTCCTACTCATACTATGCAATATCATCTTCTTCCCAAAAAAACACTATCTTCTATAGATAGAATCCAGCGAAATTTTATTTGGGGCTCTACAGCCACTCAAAGAAAATTACACTACATAAATTGGAAAACTCTCACTCTCCCTAAACATTATGAAGGTTTAGGACGTAGACAGTCTAGTCACAAAAATTTGACTATGCTTACTACACTATCTTGGAAAATGATTACTAACCCATCTCAACTTTGGTTTTCCATACTTTCCCATAAATATTCACTATATACACGTCCATGTCCACCTTCCTTTATATGGAAAAATATCCAAAAAAAATGTGAACATAGCAAGGAAAGCCCTAACATGGTCTGTAGGTAATGGTGCTTCTATAAGTTTTTGGCTTGACTCATGGATCCCCTCACTGCCTCCCCTTAGAAGTACCCTCCATGGGCCTTTGTCACTTAAAGAATCCCAACTCACAGTCCAACAAATGAGATGCCCATCCTCTTGGAATTTTCATTTGTTATCCTTTGATCTGCCTTCATATATTATTGATGCAATCAATCTCATATCCCCTTCAACACAACAAACTAGACCAGATAAACCATTTTGGACACTTACATCTAATGGATTATTCAGTGCTAAGACTACCTACCAACTCTACCCTATAATGAATATTGATTTTACTTGGATATGGAAGTTAAAAACAGTTCCTAAAATCAAATTTCTCCTTTGGAGAATATTACATAATTGATTGCCTACTAAGTTGTATTTAGCTCAATTAGGGTTGTCAATTGATCTTCTTTGCGCTTACTGTCATCAACAAGAAAATATTGAGCATATCTTTCTGTCTTGCCCCCTAGCCGCTTGTTTCTGGAATGCATTAAACATTAATATAGATATTCTTGTTTTCCAAGGGCATTGGTTAATTGGTCTTTACAAACAATTTGCACATCTTTCTTTTGACTCTATGCATGTTTCTTGGAAAGAATTATTTTCCTTTGCTATTTGGCATTTATGGATCAACCGGAATTAAAATATACACCATAATATGCATTCCTCACCATCCCTCTCTCAAGTCTTCATGAGAACCCAAGAATTTAAGTTCTCTACTGGGCGCTGCCACAAAACAAAACCGTAAAATAACACTCACATTTTCCTGGTTGCCACCTTTACATGCCTACTTAAAACTTAATGTTGACGGAGCCTTTGATCAACCAAATGGTAAAGGAGGTATTGGAGATGTTTTCCGAAATCATAATGGGGAATGGATATTTGGGTTCTCAATGCAATTACCAGGCCCTTCCTCTGCTTTTTTTAAATTAGTAGCTCTTTCTACTGGCCTACAATTAGCTGCAGACCATAATTTCCAAGCCCTGGAAATTGATATTGACTCTCTTGAGGTGCTGCAGCTTTTGGATTTGAATAAAACACTATATGATGATCTTCTCATTAAATGTAGGTACTTGCTCCGGAAGTTGGGGAGCCCAATGGTACGGCATAGTTTTAGAGAGGCTAATAGGGTTGCTCATATTTTGGCTAAACAAGCTCTCCATCTACAAGAAGGCCATCGCATAATGCATTATGTTCGGCCACCTGAGTTTGTTCTCGAAGCAACCCATTCTGATCAAGATGCTATTATCTATTCTAGGTCTATTACTCGTAATGCTTGTAATATTTTGGCCACTTATGGCAATACTTGTGTTCTTAATAGCAGTGCTCTGGTCACTGCAACTACTGTTGTTTCTACCCGCTCTTGTACCTATTTGTGCTCCATGCACAACTATTAGTTAATAAATAATATATATCGTCCAGTTTACCCAAAAAAAAAAAAACTGTGAAAAAGGGACAGAGAATTACTGAAACATTCAGCTGATGATACATTGCAAATGATGATGAAAAAAGGAATGGATTTTGATTATATCACGTAGATAATGAATTAGAGCGTGAGAATATTTCTGCTTAACAAATGGAAAACTCAAATCTTTTTTTCGGTTTTCTATATTTGGCCCTTTCTTTTTTATATATATAAGGGATTAGTAGGGCAATTATATTTTGTCAAGATAAAATTTGCCTAGTTTTATACTCAATTAAATATTTGCAAGGGCAAAACTTAATATGCTCAAGTTGTTTCTTACCAAGTTTCACTCATAAATTACAACTCCAATTCTACAAATGCAGAAGAGCTAATAACCTAGCTAGTAAATCATCCTTCTAAGTTGTTCAACATGACTTTGCACGTTCCATGCAACTAGTATGATCAATCACTGTGAACTCATAGATCACTTCTTTTTGAAGCTCAGTTTGGAAATTCTGATGTTGAGCCATTTATGCCCTGCAGTCCAGTAGAGTTCAAAAGTTGCATCCCTTCCTCTCCCATTTGTTGTACTTCTGAAGGCGATAAAATTCTGATGCATCGAACACAACCAACAAATTCCCTGCAAAACCATTCCAAGAAATAATTTGATTATGCACGGGAAACTTTCAATCTAAGCAGTTAAGATGTCTAGTGAAATGTGAAAAAATGCTCATCCTAGAGTGGCAAAATGCATGTTGTAGGGGCAGAAAAACAATGGATATTAGTAATGAGGAAACATGTAGGAGCTTCAGAAATCCCACTAGGAGAAAGATTTGTCCAAGAGAACTTACTCCCAAGGATCATCTCCAACTAGAAGCACATCATTCTCATAATCCACATAAACCAGCTTCCAGCCCGAGCCTCTCAAGTCATTCAGCAGCCCCTCAAGTCCAAACATTCTTTCAATCTCAGAGCGCAATTCATCATAATTTTTAAAACCGGAGACATCAATTGATCTTCCTACAGATCCAGCCTTTTGAATCTGTAACGAACAGATTCAGTTAGAATACGTATAGAACAGTACCGATCACAGAACTAACAGTGAAGCACAAAGGCAACCATTTAACGACAAAAGAAAGGATCTATAATCTGAGAAAGAAATAATAAAAATTGCATATGCTAGGACATGTATTGGATATGAAAAGGAACCCTCATATGAAAGTGGCCAAATAACCTAAATAGACGAAGAAGATTGCATATAACTTCAAGAACTGAGTTGCTATCATCATATTTAAAAAAAATTAAACCCATCCAGAGTCTTTACTAGTAAGAACACTACCACTGAGATCATTATGTAATGCAAAGGAAAGTTGCATGACCTGACACATAAAAACGCTCACCTTTGTATATGTCCGCACACGTGGGGCTACTTGCTGCCATGAACTATTCTGCAAAAGATTTTCATCAAAATTTACATTGCTAGATGATGCACCACCTGAGTGGTCAGCAAATTCTTGGACAGAAAAATGTGAATCTGCCAGGCTAGCTGATGTAATTTGAGACTGAACATCTTGACTAGAACTGATGTTGCCTAACAGAAAATCCGAAGGATTCTGGAAATCAGTATGTTTATATGTGCAGAACTCATCTAACACTGCGCTTGACACAGAATTATCAATCACTGTGCTCCCACTGTTGCTATCAAAATTAAGACAACTATATATATCGCTTTGGTTGTGGCTCTCCTCTGATAAGTCTTTTAAACCATATGAATCAGGTAGGAAGTGCATGTTAGGTATGTCTTGCGTTAACAGTGGAACATGAAGGCTTGTCTGGGAAAAGCACTTCACATCATTCAACTGATTATCCCATAAATCCTCGCCAAGTGGAGCTAGTCCAGAACCAACTGTATCAGGCAACATAAAAGAATGCTCATGCTTTGTCAAGGTGGAGGAAGATACAGGACATCGGAGATATTCAGCAGCAGATTGGACAGTGGACATATTCCACTCATTATTATTGGAGCATTGAAGGATATTATTGCCACCAGTAGACTCAAGTTGAGGGTTATGGGGAATTTGTGACTCCAATTGTGCCTGGATGAGCCATGGACTAGCTTGCAATTGAGATAAGCTGTTCTGGTGAGAAACTGTTGCATCAGTTGGAAGATTATGCGGACTTATGGGCTTTATATTAACTTTGTCTTCATTACACTGCCCTATGGACTGAAACTGATCTAACTTATCTGATGTATCATTACTTTCTTTTGTTAGCTCAGAACTTAATCCTACAATGTCAGTTCCTACTTTTTCTGGAGGCTGAGACTTGTTTAGCAGAGTTGTTTGCAGTGAAGAAATCGAGTTCACAACACCGGGCTGATTGAGGATGACTTGAGAATTCGTTTCACTTTGTGTAGATGTATCTTCTACAGTACTTAGCTCAGGTTTCTGGTTTCCTGCTGCCTGTATTACATTCCTAGCCTCTTGTGGTATAGCAACCTTTATGTCTTGTACTGTGGGGAGACCAAATTGATTACCAGTAACACCTGGAGGTCTAATCAGCATCTTCATTAGTTGTTCTGACCATAGGTTCGAGATTGAGGAACTTTGAATATCCCCATATACATTTTCAGGAACACGCATGAAAGGGCGGTGCATCAAGCTGTCCCACTCAGTTTGTGCTCCTGTTTAATCAAAAGTTTTATCGTCAGACAAGTTGAGTAAGTCGAACAAGAGAAAGCAGTAAGGATCAACTTACCCAAAAAGGCAGACTGGAAAGGTCGTTTGAGACCCGCAGTAAGGGAAGGAAATATGAAGAGACTTTCTGGTGTTTCAACTTCCCATGGACTAACTCTATTCTGCTTGTCTCCACATCCGGGTTCATCCCACTCTACCTGTTCATTTAAGCCACATTAAAATTGATAGAAGACCATGAAGAGCTACTTAGCTCATTTAGCAAAACATGATAATTAGCTTCACTGGGTGCCAAATTTAATCACCTGAAGACACCGCCACTTGGAACCAGGCCATCTCAGTGGATCCAAGTCACTGATGCCAACAATAGTGCCCATATATCTGAAAAGGAGGATAACAGGACTTCAAAGGTGAATGAAGTGGAGGACTGAAATTATCAAAATCCATTGTTAGAAAGTGATTGTCATGAATCTGGAAATCAAACTTGCCTGCGTTTACCCGATTCCTCAGTTTCAAACATCATTCCAAACCTCATACCAACTGATAGTTGTGTGCCATAAACAGATTTCCTATACTTGGCCAAAGGAATGACAAATTCTGAAGGGCATGCCCTGTAGATAAGTTTCTAGTTATGACCAAAGTATATAAGAAGGTGAGCTAATAGTGAAATGACGGCCAAAAACTAATAGACCAAGACGGATATTTCTGGCCTTTTAGACACACCTGGGATTGTAGAAAATTGTGAATGTGCTTCTATTAGCAGCAGCGTGGGCAGCAGCTGCAAGTACTCCAATATGCATACTATCAGCAGACAGAACTGAAGATGGCAACGAGGTTTGCTGACGGTTAGCACGCCTAACTCCGAGCAATAACTGTGACTTCTCATCTCTACATCATTAAAATTTAAAATATGAATCAGTGTGTGCAACCTAAGGGATACCCTCTGCTTGCTTGCCATATGTTCGGAAATTTTGAAGTCGGATTAGCACGAGCACATGTTCTCAACATTGAATAACTCATTGCAAGTTTCAGGACTTTCTCTTTGCAATTACCTGATAAATAGAACAGAATCGCCAGCTCTAAGGCGTTTTGCTCCAACAAACATGCTCCAACCGGTGGTAAGAAGATGTCGCTTCGGCTGCCCTACACAAAAAGGCAAAAAGGTGGAAGAACATAAATCTAAAAGCCAAATGAATCATGACTAGAAAAACAACTTCAGATTGTTCAATTACAATAATAAAATAAAAGAACAGAATTTCGCAATATCCAAAATCAGCACACTCACCGCGGTATATGTGACGGAATGTCCAAGTATTATCATGCAAGTCTCGTACAACAAGTTCTTGTGTTGGAGGTTGCATCGTATAATCCTGAAAGAGCAATTAAGATACAAAGATAGAAAACCAAGGCAATTTGTCAGTCTTCTTTTCCTTTTTTTGTGGTAAGCTGGCAACCGTAACTCATTCAACAAAAAAAGGAGTATCACCAGAGGAGGGAACAGCTTTTCTGCTGCTCTTCTAGGAACTGAAAAGCCACCATGTGTGCTTGTATCACTGGCAGTCAAAGTTTTGCAGAAAAACTCTGTTGGATGCTTACTAGGCTTCAGTCCGAAGTCTGGAATGGGGAAGACATCTTTCTCCTGATCAAGAAACAGGTATGAGGAAGAATTCCATAACAGTTTCAATTATAGAAATCTCTTTTTAATTCTTGTACAAATTATAGATTAAAAAACTTACAGAATTCACAGGTTGAAGGCTCATTTGGGCATAGATTTCATCTGTCTCTTTATCTGCCTATAGATCAAATGAAAGGACAAGCAAAACAATGGCATGATATGAGAACAACTGCAAATAGTATGGAGGATATTATTAAGAGCAAACCTTTTAAAAAGCACATACATGTAGGGTAACATTGTGAACTTGGCACAACAACTGAGAAGCAAGATTTGGATAATTAGGTATCTGTGAAGTTGCTGTTCTATTAGTGGAAACTGCCACCTGTTGAAACAAGCAAGAATTCATTAGCTCCTCTCATAGATGGTGGTACGGCAACAACCAACAAAGCACAAGTGATGAAATAATAGATAAAATGATAATCGGACAACTAAGCTTCATAAGAAATACTTAATTAAGCACCTTCCCAATGGTCTAACAGGCAGCAGTCATCCAAAATGCTAACAGAATTGGTATGCAAACAATCATTCATATTTCTGGGGTTCGCTAACTACAAAATGACAACTCCCAGAACACTTATTCTCAGTTTATCTATAGTTGCTAAAAACTAAGAAAAGGGAACATCTCTACTTAGAAAGCAGCAAAAGATACTTCTTAGCCATGACTAAAAACTATTTCCATTTTAAATCCAACATAAACAGATTTACAATTTGTCGTTCGATTCTCTTCAACATTCTAACAGGACAAGAGAAGAGGAACTCAGAACAGAATAGGTGCTAACATTGATTACTATTCTCTGAAAACACCAATCGAACTGTTAAAACAATTCTTTCAAGAACTAAAAATTCCCTCTAACATCAATGTTACGGATTAAAATTCTGACCGTTTGAGTTCTAAGGAGAACTCTCTTGCCTTATAATGTAAGCTGGAATGCACAATCTTGCAAAGAAATGCCAGCAAGATGTACCAACCAACAATAATGGAAAAAGATTAAACCTGTTCACTGTGCCCCTGTGGGAAGTAGTACACAAGACTTCCAACTTGAGGCAATGTTACAAGTGGTCCAGCACAAGCATGCCACAGCTCAGAATTTATTAGCTTCCTTGCTCCTATATTCAACCAAGATTAAACATTTATAACAAAAAATGTGTGTCAAAAGAACAATAGTTGAAGTTCATAACTGTTAAAGCTTGATGATCACTATCAAGATTCAATTTACCAAAAGAACAGGAAAATCAAAGCATATATAATGAAACTAACCAGAATGATCCTGCATTTCTTTCAATAACTTCATTTCTTCAAGTAGAGTATGTGCTCCACTAACCAAACTTCCTGGCTTAACCTTTTCTTCAACAGAACCCATAAAAACATCTGATAATTCCCTCACATCAACCCCAAAACAAGAACCAAAACCAAAAAAGAACCCATCTTTTGCATGAACTAACAAATCAACCCCATAATTTTAAGCCAAAATCCCACTTTTCCACCAATCAACACTCAAGAAGATAACATCTTTTTTGTGTTCAAATAACCAACAACTAACAAAACTGTCTCAAACCCCACCAAAGGAATGAAACATAACATACTAAAGGACATAACAACATATTTTGTTGGAGAAACTGAATAAAAACCAGCTGAGAGAATCTAAGTTAATATACAAGAAAACAATTTAATTGGACAGTGAAAGCAAGCATGCTCAAATAATCCAAAACCAAAGCACAAACACTGCAAAAAGTGTCTGAAAATCTTAGTGGGCCTTAGTACTCTACTATACATCAAAAATTTCAAAACCCCATCAAAGTAAATATAACAAATTTAACATTATAACATAGAAATAACAAGAGGGGTCAATTTAGCACGCGGATCAAAGCATGAGGGGTCATAAGTTATCATTTTTTTTCACTCTTTTCTTTAAAGAAACTGACCTTTCTATGAAAGTGGTCATCATATAAATTCCCCTTTTTCCCTTTAAGTACCCTTTGTTCAAATATAAAAAAAGTTTTAATCTTTTTATATACTCGAACTGAAAATAAGTTAACATAAACTGAAACCAAGTGACCCTTTGTTCAAAATAAAAAGAGTTTCAATATTTATTGTTCTTTGTTAATCTTTTTTGATACTTGAGAAAGAACTAGTAAAGAAATAGGTTCACACAAACTGAAACGGAGTGAGTAATAGTGTTTCTTGAAAATAAAAAGTTTTCATATTCTGGAACGGATTAAAAGAAAATAGGTACACATATACTGGAACGGATGGAGTATTGCAGTGTCTTGAAAATTAAAAAATTTTATACTTTAAAATAGACTAACAAGAAAATAGGTTCATATAGACAAAAACGAACAGGGTAGTAATGTTTCTTGAAAATGGAAAGTGTGTTGCATGCTGTTATCCTATGTGTATACACTTTATTTTTTTTCTCTCTGTATATTTTGGATGATTCAGTTTGCAGCTTTTTAGAGTTTTGAAGTTAAAGAAATGAAAAAAGAAAAAGGAAAAAGAAGAGGGAAAGCTAAGTTAACACGAAATGGTACTAACACAGTTGTGATGAAGAAAGTCAGGAAATTTAATTAAATAATCATTAAAACGTACGTTGCTTAGTTAGCTTTTCATACTGAGACTACAGTGTACAGACATAAATAACTGAACCTATTCTATGCAAAACGAGGAATTAATAAATTAGAAAAATGATACTACTAGTATAATAGGAGTAGTTAGAAAGAGAGCATGAATTACACTCTTCTCTCTTTTCTTTTTATTTTGAAATTAAAAAAAATGGAGGGAATGGATTTTTTATATTGCTCACATATTTCATACACATTATTTATTATTGCTAGAAAGTTAACCACATCCGGTTCATTCAATTTATGTGTCATAGTTTGATTCGCAACGAAATTTTAATAATTAAATGAATATTTTTAAAATTTGTAGTTTAAAATAAAAAATAATTATTTATGTAGTTGTAAATCATTTTATTAATAACAAAACTGTAAATTTGAAGTAAAATTATTACCAAATTTAGAGTCATAATATTCTTTTTGAAAGACTAAGAAAATTCTGCAACATAAAATTGAACATATGAAGTAATATTTTATTAGCAGCTTCCATATTAATTTGAGGAAATAAGTTACATTTTCGGTGCGATCCGAGTAATTCTCACTATATTAGCCAATTTTTCATATGGATTGCGCTTGCGATTCTGCTACTTTTAATATGCTATTAGAGATGGACATCAAACTTCTCATATTAAACGTCGGAATCCATGTTAAGTTGTTAATGCTTCTGTTGTCCAAACTTTGGTGGGTAAAATCTGCTACATTGTACCTTTTCGGACTTCACTTGTGGGATAACTAGATATGTTGTTGTTGCCCAAACCTTTGGTATGTTGAAGTATTCGACTATGACGTTTATTCAAGGTATTACTCCCTCCGTCTTAAATTATTTGTCCTCTTTACTTTTACACGCCCCTTAAGAAATCATTAGTGAGGGAGAATTCTTGACTATTTTATCCTTATTTAATCTTCATTGGTATTTGAACAATTATAATATTATCCAATAAGTAAGATCTTTTTGGTCTTCAAGACATTTACTACTATGGGTAAAATGAAAAAAAATGAGAAATTTTACCTCAAAATTCTAACTGGACAAATATTTTGAGACCACTAATTTTTAAAAGAATGACAAATAATTTGAGATGAATGGAGTAGTTGTAGCTTCTTTAAATAGTTTTGGACAATTCTCCTCTAACTACCTTTTAAGATTGAAAGTTAGGCTCTAATTTATTTTACTAATAATTTGTATATATTTTGCATATATCATTAAAAACCAAAATGGTCCTGAAAAAATTATTATACTCTCTCCGTCTCTAATTATTTGTCCTCTTCACTTTTACACGTCCCTTAAGAAATTATTAATGAGGGAGAAGTATTGACTATTTTACCCTTATTTAATCTTTATTGTTATTTGAACAATTATAATATTAACCAATAAGTGAGATCTTTACCGTCTTCAGGACATTTACTACTATGTGAAAAATAGGAAAAAAATAAAAAATTTTACCTTAAAATTATAACTGAATAAATATTTTGAGATGGAGAGAATATTAGTGATGTCAATCATTTTTATTTGGATATAAGATCATATAATAAGCATATGATTTGGCTAAGAAAGAAAATGACAAAACTAAGAAAGCGTATTTTAGTACGTGGATTACGAGGATATGCCAAAAAGCTTTGTTTTTTGATTATTTTGGTAAAAACCCAAGAAGAAATATATTGACGTGGGGTTTTCATTTTCTATCTCTTTTCATTCGTAAGAAGAATTTGCTTTATCTGCTGGACTTTTCCCCAGCCTGATATTTGACCATTCGTCACGCGTGCGCTACACGGCGTCAGCGCATGTTAGCATATGTGCCACCTTTCACAATGTCATCTTGGGAGGAGTCATTGAATTAAAAAAGAAGTTCACTTATGAGACTTGGAAAATGCATAGGTGATTGATTTGTTAGAACCATCAAAGCTTTGGATTGAATTCGATGTATTCCTCACTCATAATAAGTGATTTCGTGTTCGAACATTAAAATTAAAATTATATTGTAAATATCGTAGAATTTTTCGATGTAAATTTGAATTTACAATTCTAAAATAAAATTACTTACTTAGATATTGGGTAGGAAAGCAAAAGAAAAGATGGAATTACAAGGAGAAAAGCTTTTGCACAATATAGAAAAGTAGAAATATAGCCCTTAGATAAAATTTCTCTTTTTGGGAGAAAAGTTTATAAAACTAGAAAGAAGTGTCTTAACTCGATTATTTCAAAAATCACTAACCAAGTAAGTAAGTATAATTGAGAGTCTAATTTAATTTTTTTTTCCCCGAAAATTACCACGTCCAAACATATATATGAATCTTTGACCGATTGATGTACAATTTCAGAAAACATAGGTGTACGATCTTTCATGAACTTATGAAATAAATTAGATCGGTTTGGAGAATAAATTAACTCCCTCCCCAGATTAGTATATTCCGAGTTAATCATTCTTCTTTGTATTCCTGACCTTCATTAACCAACAAATATGTACCCTAATCTATCTCTTTCTAAATATGCTTAATGGTGGCCTACTTACCCTCATTGGATATTTACTATGTTCAGCAATTGCCCCCAAATGGAAAAAAGAATGAGGGGAAAGAAACATGTCATAGATGTATAATTTCTCCTTCTCAAGTATGAACGAATAGACCAGCAACCATATATATTTTGTGTTTCGTTTAGAAAAGTTTTGCTAATAATGCTTTTTATCCAATTCTACGTTCAATAATAGCCCTAAGTGGAGAAAGTAATATGATCAAAGCAATAAACTTTTTAAGTTCGTTGATAAATCATACGGTGCCTTATGTGTTGTTTTGGGATTCTCCTTTCTTTTATATGTGAATAAGTAGTCTTTTAAAAATCTAGACTAGATGAAGTAAATTAAAGTACTAAATAGATAAATACGGCCGTCCCTTAATTGATTTACGACTAAAGACTGCCTTAAGTACACGATATTAGAAGGGATCATGGAATAAGTAATGACTTTGTGTTGAGCGTAATGAAGGGGCCATGCCACTTACGTGACTTGAATAGTACTCTTAAGAATATGAAAAGATAGAATTAGTTTGGTAGCTACTTTTTAAAGTTTAGTTGCTAATTTTATATTCTGAAAATATTTACTATATATTGGATAAAAACTGACGTCATCTAAAAAGGTGACACGTGTCCGCCACATGGCACGGACAGAAATTTCACCAGACAGACATCTAGCGGACAGATAACTAGCCAGGCGGTTACCACGAGCAGATCCAGAGCAGCAATATAACGCTTCCCAGGTCAACACGATCTGAATGAGCAATTATCAACCTGATCATATGCAATTACTTAATGAATGGTCATAAAGGCAGTAATTACACAATCCAATGGATATGTGCCCAGCGGTTACGAACTCAACGGACGCCTATCAGACCTATAAATAGAATTCGACCTAAATCATTGTAACACACTTTGTTCTTTACCTACAATATCAATAAGAATACTCTCTCTCATTATTGCTCAAGTACTGTTCTTTTCTTGCATTCGCTGGATATTTTGTTCTCTAGTCTTCAAGTGCAATCAGTAACGAGGAACTCTCACCGAGATCAAACGATCCAATACAGTTACCTCTATCTATTTTTATTAACGCTTTAACGTTATTCATTTTCGATTATATCATGTCCCTCATCACTAATTATCCTCATTGGAAATCGCGAATATATTAATAGTTTAACAACTAACGCAGTTTCTCATTTAAACTCTTAATCTAAACTATTGATCGTGACTCCGCAAATACAAATTTAATTGTTAATTGGCCTAAAATCGGATCTAGATTAAACACAATATCAATAAGAATACTCTCTCTCATTATTGCTCAAGTACTGTTCTTTTCTTGCATTCGCTGGATATTTTGTTCTCTAGTCTTCAAGTGCAATCAGTAACGAGAAACTCTCACCGGGATCAAACGATCCAATACGGTTACCTCTATCTATTTTTATTAACGCTTTAACGCTATTCATTTTCGATTATATCCTGTCCCTCATCACTAATTATCCTCATTGGAAATTGCAAATATATTAATAGTTTAACAACTAACGCAGTTCCTCATTTAAACTCTTAATCTAAACTATTGATCGTGACTCCGCAAATTCAAATTTAATTATTAATTGGCCTAAAATCGAATCTAGGTTAAACAATTTGGCGACCACAGTGGGAGCTGGTCAATAGCCTTTATAGGTTAATAGTTTATCTTTTCCGGCATTACATTCTTTTTTGTCGATCTTTTTGTTTCACAACTAACATGGCAAAATGTGGTTCACAACGAACTATCATCGGTGGAAGTCAGGTGCGTACCTCTTCATCAAGTTCCAATTATTCTCCCGATTATTCGTCCGACGGGCAGGAACAATCTTCCCTAGGACCGGTCAGGCACCGAAATAGGCATAGGCACTCTCAGAGGGCCACTCCGCCTAGGAGAAGACGCCACAGGAGTCTCTCCCCTGGCCAAGGGAACCTCCAAGAAACACTCTATGCATTTATGCAGGAACAGGCGGAGGTCAACAGAGGGATAAATGAGGCACTCAACTCTCTCCGAGGGCAAAACCCTCCAGTTGCAAGAGCTGACGTCGCAGCGCCAGGTCGGGACACCCCTTCTTCACACACTTCAAGGCAAGGTGGGGAGCGAAACAACGGAGGATCTATGGCGTCTGCCGAAATGAGCATCGTCGTGGAGGCTCTTACCAAGCAATTCAAGGAGAGCCAGGAAGCACTTCAGAAGTCTCTCCACGAGAGAATCGATCAGATACCAGGTGCTCCACCCACGCTAAAGAAAGTTGATGTCCAACGGTACTCCCAGCGGCCTTGGAAGAAGGAATCAGCCCCAAAGGCAATACCCAAGACATTCAAGATGCCAAACATCCCGAGACATCGTGGGACATCTGATCCCAATGATCATCTTATGATGTTTAGTAACTTTATAAAAGCTAGCGATCTCACCGA
Source organism: Petunia x hybrida (assembly GCA_037355625.1). Classification (NCBI taxonomy): domain Eukaryota; kingdom Viridiplantae; phylum Streptophyta; class Magnoliopsida; order Solanales; family Solanaceae; genus Petunia; species Petunia x hybrida. The sequence continues at coordinate 2,479,402 of JBBBVM010000045.1, forward strand.
TGAGGAGATTGAATCTGTCCAATTGAAGAAGTTCGTAGAGACCCTAGCGGATGGAGCTCTACGATGGTACTCAATGTTGTCACCAAACTCCATTGGGTCCTTCGCAGAGATGGTTGAGTTGTTCGTGAAGGCACACACAAGCGCTCAGAAGACGGAGGACTCGCGTAGAAGATATCTTCGAGATCAAGCAGAGGCCCGACGAGTCTCTCCGTAAATATGTGGATAGCTTCCAACGGGAACATATGATGCTACCCAAAGTACCGGACAGATGGGCAGCGATCGCATTCACCAACAGTTTGGATATCAGGAGCTCAGAGGCTACGTGCAGGCTATACGAATCCCTTCGCGAATTCCCAGCAGCCAACTAGTCGGACATCTACAACCGCTACAACTCAAAGGTACGTATTGATGAAGATAAATTGATTAGAACAGGTACCCGAGGAAGGACTCAGTCGCGCAGCGGTGGTTCCGGCGGAAAGGCGGAGACGGAGAGGTCAGACGTACGTTACGAGCCGTACCCTGACCAGTCACGCAACAACTCTAAAGGACGCGGCCGCAACAACAGAGGGCTTTCCCGAAGAGATGATTCAGAATCAAGCCTCCATGGAGCCGCAAGCCTGCCGAGCTTCAACGTGGAAATGTCTCAAAGATATGGGAGAGAAGGTTAAATGGCCGAAGGACATGAAGACCGACCCAAGCAAGCGAAACCAGGACCTATGGTGCGAATTTCATCGCGACCACGGTCACACCATTGAGGACTGCAAAGCCCTAAGGTATGAAGTTGCACATTTATTGAAACAGGGATTCTTGAAGGAGTTCCTGACCGAGAAGGGAAAGCAAACTCACGCGAAGGCTCAGCAGAACAAATCTGTCCCTCCACGAGCATCCTCCCCGAAGAGGACAGTCAATGTTATCTCGGGTGGGATCGAAGTGGATCCCGTCACCTTCACCACAAAGAAGTACGCAAAGGTCTCCATCACAAATACCAAGCGTCCACGACTAGAAGAGACGATAACATTTGAAGACTCCGACACAGATGGTTTGCAGTTCCCACACGGCTACACGTAGTGGAATTCGACGTCAAGAGAGTGCTCATCGATGCGGGCAGCTCTGCGAATATTATTCAATCACGAGTTGTAAGGGAGATGCAGCTGTCGGATAAGATCGTGCCAATATCTCGAGTTCTCTCCAGTTTCAACAACTCGACTGAGAAGACCCTTGGCGAGATTACTCTTACAACTCTTGCTGAAGGGGTAGCGAAGGAGACGACATTTCATGTTGTCGATGCGGACCTAGCTTAGAATATCATCCTGGGGGGACCCTGGATCCATGATATGCAAGTTGTTCCTTCCACTTATCATCAGGTGTTGAAGTTCCCATCTGAATACGGAGTACGTAAGGTTCGAGGAGAGCAACGCTCTGCTTGAGATTGCTATTCGGTGGCCCTCAAGCTGCCCGAAGAAAGCAAATAGCAATTACAGCAACCAGGATCAGACATGCCACACGAAGAAGCAAAGTACGAGGTCCCGGAATTCATCACAAAGCTGGACGAACGGGAAAGTCACATGCCGACCGTGGAAGCTTTGGAGCCCGAAGAATTGTTCGCAGACAAGCCGGAGCAGAAGGTCTACTTAGGGACCGAGTTGAGCGAACGCTTATGAGGAGATATCCTCTAATTCCTCAAGGAGCGGCACACAACATTCGCCTGGTCTCATGCAGATATGACATGTATTTCTCGAGATATTATCTCTCACAGGTTGAACATCGACCCGTACCACCGCCCGTTAAAACAGAAGAAGCGCCAGCAAGGACCTTTTCAGAATCAGGTCATCAACGATGAGGTCGATCGGCTGTTGAAGATCGGATCTGTACGTAAAGTTAAATACCCAGACTGGCTAGCCAATGTGGTCGTTGTGCACAAGAAAAACGGCAAATGGTGAGTGTGCATTGACTTCACAGATCTGAACAAAGCCTGTCCAAAGGATTCATATCCTCTTCCCAGGATAGATCAGCTAATTGATGCAACAGCCGGGCATGAGGTGCTCACTTTCCTCGACGCATATTCTGGGTACAACCAGATATTGATGGACCCCGATGACCAGGAGAAGACAACGTTCATAACCTACAGAGGTACGTATTGTTATAAAGTTATGCCATTTGGGTTGAAAAATGCAGGTGCAACATATCAGCGCTTAGTCAATAGAATGTTTCATGACCATATCGGTAAGACTATGGAAGTGTACATCGATGACATGCTGGTCAAATCCAAACGAGCATAGGATCATCTAGTTCACTTAAAAGAAGCTTTCCGAATACTCGATCAGTACAACATGAAGCTGAACCCGGAGAAATGTGCATTTGGAGTCGGGTGGAGAAAATTCCTGGGCTTCATCATTTCTGAGCGCAGAATTGAAGTCAATCCCGCTCAGATCAAAGCCATCGAGTCAATTCCAGACGTACTCCACAACCGGAAAGACGTCATGAAATTGACCGGAAGAGTGGCATCCCTGCAAAGGTTCATATCCTGATCGTCAGACCGATGCAAAAGTTTCTTTGATGTCTTGAAGCAGAACAAGGAGTTCAATTGGACTCCAGAATGCCAACAAGCGCTGAAGGATCTCAAAAGATACCTGTCCAATCCACCACTGCTCTCTACACCTCAGCATGGGGAGCAGTTGCTGATCTATCTGGCAGTTTCAGAATCCTCGGTAAGCACAGTACTGAATCGAGAAGAAAAAGGTAACTTCCTATCTACTACATTAGCAAAGCTCTAATTGATGCAGAAACACGCTATCAACCCTTGGAGAAGTTGGCTTTAGCGCTAGTAACTGCTGCCCGTAAGCTACGCCCTTATTTTCAAAGTCATTCAATATCTGTAGTTACAACCTTTCCTTTGCGAAATGTTTTGAATAAACCCGAATTTTCGGGAAGATTAGTAAAATGGGCTATAGAATTAAGTGAATTTGATATCACCTATCAACCTAGGTAGCAATAAAATCACAAGCCCTAGCAGACTTCGTGGCAGATTTTAGCGCTGATATATATCCTGAGGTAGAAAAGGATGTCGTTCTGTATGCTGGGCAGGCTCCTGGCGCGTGGACCCTATACATTGATGGCTCATCGAGCGTCAAAGGGTCCGGTCTTGGACTGGTTCTCATCGCCCCATCCGGAGAGACCGTCAGGCAGGCCATCAAGTGCCCGTTTATTACTAATAATGAGGCCTAATATGAGGTCGTTATTGCAGGATTGGAGTTAGCCTGAAGCTATGGAGCAAACATCATCAAGCTTAAGAGTGATTCTCAACTGGTGGTCAACCAGGTGACCGGAGGCTTCATTGCACGAGAGTCCAGAAAGCAAGTATATCTTGCCCGTGTGAAAGACCTCCTGGCCCAGTTTGACGAATGGGAGGCATTTCAAATTCCACGGGAAGAGAACTATGAAGCCGATGCTCTCGCGAATGTAGGGTCAGTGGCAGAAATGGGGGCGGCCAGCTCTTCAGCTGTCGTTCAACTCCTCTACACGACCATAGATCGGGAAAAGTTCGAAGTCAACACCATCAACGCAACTTGGGACTGGCGGAATGAAATCACAAACTATATTCTTCATGGGACTCTGCCCGTTGACACGAAAGCCACTCGCAAGCTTAGAATAAAAGCTGCTCGATATACAATCATCAACGGCGATCTCTACCGCAAGATGTTTGCAGGGCCTCTCGCAAAATGCCTCGGTCCAAACCAAATCAGTTACGTGATGCAGGAGGTCCACGAAGGCTGTTGTGGCAATCATTCCGGGGGCAAGGCCTTAGCCCGCAAATTGATTCGTGCAGGATATTATTGGGATAAGATGGAGAAGGATACGAATGAGTTTGTCAAAAAATGCGACAAGTGTCAGAGGTTCGCACATCTTCTTCATCAACCGGCAGAACCGCTCCATTCAATAATCTCCCCGTAGCCATTCATGAAATGGGGAATGGACATAGTTGGCCCCCTTCCCGCACTGCCAAGAGGAATGCGCTTCTTGTTGATTATCACTGATTACTTCACCAAATGGGTCGAAGCAGCAGCATACGCAAAGACACGACAAACGGAAGTTATTGACTTCCTTTGGCGCTTTGTCGTGTGTCGCTTTGGAGCACCTAAGGAAATAGTTATGGATAACAGCCCGCAATTCATCGGCCAGAAAGTGACTAGGTTCCTCGACGGCCTGCACATCAAGAGGATTACTTCTTCTCCATATCATCCGGTTGCCAATGGACAACCAGAATCTACCAACAAAATAATCGTTGAATCCCTCAAGAAGCGCCTCGAGCAGGCTAAGGGATGTTGGGTAGAGGAACTACCTGGTGTACTATGGGCTTATCGTACGACGATAAAGATGAGTACTGGAGAGACATCCTACTCATTAGTGTACGGAGCATATTCCCTTATCCCAGTCGAAATCGGAGAGCCCAGCCTATGGTATGCGCATGCCACCGAAGAGTCCAACTCGATCAATCTATCTGAAGAGCTAGATTTCCTCGAAGAGCGAAGGGAACTAGCCCTCGTACGAGTAGTCGCCCAGAAAGAACGAATTGAACAATATTACAATTGAGGACTACGCGTACGAAGTTTCTAGATCGGAGATTTTGTACTAAGGAAGGTGTCACATAACACACAAGAAGCGAATGCAGGGAAGCTAGGCCCTAATTGGGAAGGCCCTTACAAAGTAATCGCTTCTGTCGGCAAGGGATCTTATCGCTTAGCACGACCAGATGGTTCAATTGTCCCAAACAATTGGAACGTGATTCACCTCAAGAGATATCACTTCTGAGTGGTAAAACGGTCAGTTATTTCCTGATGCAAGCCAAATTAGCTATCTAGCCAGCATGTTAGTGAGTCCTACATGCATGTTCGTGGGAGCTTTGGAGAAGAGGGGCATTGGTTGAGGCCGAGACTTAGAGGGCTCGGCGAGTTACTCAACGGGCAGAGCTACTCGACGAGCAGAGCTACTCGACGAGCAGAGCTATTCAACGAGCAGAGCTACTCAACGAGCAGAGCTACTCAACGGGCAGCTTCATACTTGGGGCGTTGGGGAGCTTTAAAACGGGCAGCAACTTAGGATACTCGGGCAGCTTCTCACCGAGCTCTTATTCGATACTTTACATAGACTATCATAGTTATTGGGCCATGCGTGGTCGCTTGACATTTAGCCAAATTATTGGCCTTTCTTTAGTTAATCTTTTCCTAGTTGATTTAGGTGTTAGGGGCTGAACCTATATAATTCCCTAACCTATTGTTATTTTTGGAGAGTTCCGAGACATTACGTAAAACACAGCCTTTGAGCTTTTCCTACAAAAACTTAGAAGATCGTTCCTTCTTGAGTGAAATCAGATTTGAACATTTTTCTCTTTGATCGAATTGTTATCAAGTCACAGGTTCGTCTTGAGGATAGTTCGTATAGTTTAGGTGCTCTTTGAATCCTAACAAAGGGGTGAGTAGACTAGTTCCTACTAAATCCTTTGTTGAATTTTCGATTAGTGTCTTGCTTTTATCTTTATTCTTGCTTCCGTAATTTAGATTGCATTAGTTGGTATCAGAGCTTGGAAAGGGTTTGTTTCTACATACCCAATCCTGTTCTTCGTGCCCTAGTTTTAGGTTCTTAGTTTTAGGTTTCCATTAATTTTCGTTTTTATTATAAAAAAAAAAAATTAAAAACGTGAAAAGAAACAAAAACAGTCGTGTGTATTGTTGTGAGACATCTAGGGTTTGATAATATTGAATGCTTGATTGATTTGGATCGAAATCTTGAAACCCTTGTTTGATCTTGTCAAGTTTCTTGAAGAATTTGACCTTGTTTCTGGGAATCTTGAATAGGTGCTGCGTTCTTGGACTTGTAGAACTAATCTTCTTGAGTTCTTGAATTGTTCTTGAACAATTTAGGACGTTCTTGTTTGAGTTCTTGAGAGTTCTTGACAAAAGTACTAGAACACGTTAGAAACAAGTGAAAGAAAACGTGTAGTAAGATTCTTGAAACAATCTTGATTGAATTCTTGAAGTGGTGAGATTAATTGTTGAATTTCTTTGTTGTTTAAGAAGCTTGGAGCGGCTGCACATTAGAGAAAGGAGGATGAAACCCTAAGCCTAATTCAAGAGGGAAACAAATCCCAATTTGAAGAGGAGAAGTTTACCCACTTTCCAAGTAAGGGAATTAGTTTTCCTTTAGCTTTGGGAGAGTGATAGGGCTGCTGGTCCTAGGGGAAAAGGGAGTGTAAATTTCGGCCTTGGAGTGTAGAAAAAGGGGTAAAAGTTTTCCAAATTAGGGTTGGAAAGCAAGGGAAAAGAGGAAAAACCTTCCTACTCAAAAGGGGCTTGTTCTTGGCGCCTAATTAAGGGTAGAACATCAGATTTTCGTAGGATTTCCTTATTTCTTTGTGAACATTACTTCTAATTAGTAATTCTTAGGTAATTCTTCTACTTAAGTAATTACTAATCCTTGAGCTTGTAGGACTTCGTGCTAAAACTCAGAATTTCCAACTTTCGTAGTTTAATTCTTTGGCTTCCCGTGCTCACTTTAAAAGCTGTCCGCATATAGAGTCACATCAATTCACTCTTCCCGAAGAGAACTTGTGAACTTGTGAACTTGAAGGTCAATGAGAAACTTGATCAATTCTGAGGAAGCCATTTGGAACGAGTTGTGAGTGATCCTACCCACTAAATTGAGTGAACCCGAGTGTCATTCAAAGTGAGGGAGCGAGTGAGGTAATTTCTAACCTTAACACGTTCTATAGTCTTTGATTTTGTGCAGGTACATGGCTGGACTAGTTGATAAGCAAGAGGGTATTCCCGAGCTTACTTTGAACGATGTTTGGGCCGAGATGAGAATAATAAAAGCTAACCTAGGACGATATATTGATAGCATGGGAGCCCGTGTTGACGAGCTTGAGAAGGAGCAGACGTCTATGACTCCAAAATCTACTTGTAATAAGTTAAACTTGGGCAATCCCCAGGTAGTTATGCCAACATCGAGGTTCCACAAGTTAAAGGTGAATGTTTGTGGTTATAAGGGCTTCAATCTAGAGCTTGACGACTTGAGTGAAGCCATGCTTATCTCACCAGAAGTGGTTAATCTTTTGCACTTAACATGGGTTAGACGAAGATATCCATATCTCTATGATGGGTATAAGGTTGAGTGGAAGGTCAAGGTAATAGTGTCACGAGGAGAATACCTTGAAGCGGTTTGGTGTGATGTGTATCCTCTTCAAACATGTGACTTGTGTTTCGGGCAGCCATGGTTCTTACATCACAATGTTCCATATGTGCGAGATTGGATAAGGCATGTGGTGGACGATGAAGGATGGCCTCTCATTCCATTCCCGCTTACAAAGAAAAGTCACAATAGTGCCTATGCCTCTTTTATGCACGTAGAGGAGTGTAATAATCAAAAAGGAAAGTTGGGGGTGAATAATGTAGTTGGGCTGCCACCAAAGAGACAAGAGGATGTAGTTGAAAAGAATATGAGAGAAAAGAAAGAAGAAAAGAAAAGAGGGGAAGATTTTTACTCTAACACTTGTAATTCTTCTTTTTCCTCTAGTTGTTTAAATTCTCTTGCAGGTACCATTGGAAACAAGCTTGGGAGTGAACTCCACTTATTGGAAGTGCAAGAAGAAGGCGTTTTAGGGGCTGCCCGTGGTGATGAAGGGTCTGCCCGTGTTGACTCTAAGCTTGAAGGAGAGAATGAAGGTAAACAAGGTCGATCTTGTGACCTTGAAGGTAAGTCTACTACACTCGATACTCTAGGAGCTAGTGGAGAGCAAGTTAATGATGTGAGTATGAGCAGTGGTAAGTCATGTTTGGACCTTATGTCGTTGCTACCTTACAATGGACATTTAGATAAGATTTGTGATGATACACTAGTTGATCTTGAATGTGATCCCAAAATTAAAACTACTTGTGAGTTTGATGTCATGAAAACTAGTGTTGTCACTTGTGTTGAGGGTCTAGGTGTTAAAAGTGATGCTTCTTGGGATGTTAATAATGAAAGAATGTGCGCTGTCCAAGAAGTAGGATTTAATCATCACTTGTTTGATCCTGGAATTGAAGGTGTAGAGTCTTTTTTGAGTTCTTTTGATGTCAAAATGAACCATGGTAATGAGACTGAATAATGTGGTGAGTTTAGTAGTTTTGACGTCAATGGTGATGTGAATTTAAGTGAGACCTTTCTTGTGAATCTATTCTTACGTGGAGATACTTGTTGTTTAGATAGTGAATTTGAATTTCTTAACATTCTTTCTAGTGATGGAAGTAACTCCTTGTTTGATAGTAGTTCACTTGGTAGAGGGCATTGTCATGCGAAGGAAAGTGTGAATCTTTGCTTAATCTCAGCTTCTTCTTTGTGTTGTCCAAATGATAGCTTTAAGCATGGTTGTAATTGTGATTTTAAAAGTATGCTTATTAAAGTGGACACCATTGATGAAGTTACACTAGGGAACACTTTTCTTTACTATTTGTTTGCCTATGATGAGGGTTATGAGGGTGTTAGTAGTTCTTGTGAGGACGATGAAAATTCTGATTGTTACGCATGTCTTGATATTTTTGCTTACTCTAGGATAGAGGATGAGAAGTGTCTTCATGCTTCTCTGGTATACTATTGTTGCGAGTGGATACATCCTTATTCCTATAACTTATTGTTACAATATGAATTCCTTGAGGCACGTGTTATGTTTGATGTGTTGACCTTGTTGGTTTTTTACCCTGGAATTGATCTTGAAAGTGGTAACTTCTTTGAGTTGATGGATTTGGGGTGGGCTGGTACAATATGCCCAAATTTAGATTCGACTTGTGCTACTTGTGTTGTGCCTAGCCATGAAAAGCATTATGTGTGTTTTAATAAAAGACAAGTGGAGGGCTGTTGGAAAGATACTCTGTGGGAGTTATTATGGTATGCAATCCGAACTTGTAAACTCCATGAGGACGGTATGTTTTCTTGGCTTATGCTTATAGTTGGGCTTTCTAAAGCTATGAAGGTTTGTATAATTATCTTTGGGCAGTTTGATAGCGTTTTTGTGCCATATCTTGGTCATGTGATTGTGAGGCTACTTATATATTGCCTAGTTGAGAGTTGGGAGATATCTATACTTATTCATGTCAATGATTTGCAGGAATCTGATTCGAGGACGAATCCTTTTCAAGAGAGGGAGAATGATGTAGATGTAATCCATAAAGGAGAGACCTTGATGATGCGCCATAGATGCCGTGATGTTGATACTGTGATTTCGAGGACGAAATCCTTCCAAGAAGGGGAGGATGATGCAAGCCAAATTAGCTATCTAGCCAGCATGTTAGTGAGTCCTAGATGCATGTTCGTGGGAGCTTTGGAGAAGAGGGGCATTGGTTGAGGCCGAGACTTAGAGGGCTCGGCGAGTTACTCAACGGGCAGAGCTACTCGATGAGCAGAGCTACTCGACGAGCAGAGCTATTCAACGAGCAGAGCTACTCAACGAGCAGAGCTACTCAACGGGCAGCTTCATACTTGGGGCGTTGGGGAGCTTTAAAACGGGCAGCAACTTAGGATACTCGGGCAGCTTCTCACCGAGCTCTTATTCGATACTTTACATAGACTATCATAGTTATTGGGCCCTACGTGGTCGCTTGACATTTAGCCAAATTATTGGCCTTTCTTTAGTTAATCTTTTCCTAGTTGATTTAGGTGTTAGGGGCTGAACCTATATAATTCCCTAACCCAGCGTTATTTTTGGAGAGTTCCGAGACATTACGTAAAACACAGCCTTTGAGCTTTTCCTACAAAAACTTAGAAGATCGTTCCTTCTTGAGTGAAATCAGATTTGAACGTTTTTCTCTTTGATCGAATTGTTATCAAGTCACAGGTTCGTCTTGAGGATAGTTCGTATAGTTTAGGTGCTCTTTGAATCCTAACAAAGGGGTGAGTAGACTAGTTCCTACTAAATCCTTTGTTGAATTTTCGATTAGTGTCTTGCTTTTATCTTTATTCTTGCTTCCGTAATTTAGATTGCATCATTTCCTTCCTACCTTTTACTTTTGTGACAATTCTTACTTATATTATACTTCTTCTAAATGGTACTAACGGCCTGAACAAGGTCAGATCCGTTTAGCTCAACTGGCAGAGCTCGAAGTTCTTCAACTTCGCGGCTGTGGGTTCGAATCCCACAACGGACACACTCCTCATTTGGTTATATGTGTTCTTTTATCTACGACTTGCCTTAACTCTTTTTATGTTATCACTTCCCGTGTTCCAACATAAAAACAAGAAGGGTGGTAAGAGGCCCCTGTAGGCCAGATAAGACCTTCATAAAGGCAAAAGACCTTGTGAAAAGGCGAGGCAAAAGACCTTGTGAAAAGGCGAGTTTTTCAAAAACTTTTTATGTGACAAACTTCCACGAAAATAAGAGAAGTCGTTCACAAGGCCAGCGACTCGGACAGAATTAAGCTACAAATTCTTGTGACAGCTTTCGACTATCAAGGCGATAAGCAAAGTTGTTCGCAAAGGCCAACAATTCGGCCAAAAAAAAAATCTATCGACCACGACTCGGTCAGAATAAAAACATCTGCGCAGATTACTCACAACTTATGACCTCTTCCTTGGGAAAGGCTAAGTTAAAACATTGGGACAGACTTTTGGAGACCTGAATTTAACAAAGTTAAAACTTCAAAAAGCTCCTAAACATAAGGCACGAAGGCCACAATACATACGAACGAATGATCAAAAATTCAGGCTAAATATAGTCATTGAATTAAAAAAGATCTAAAGTTATATACATAATCTTGACAAAATGATAAAGTGCCGAAAACGGCTGACATAAATTTTGCAGAGTGATCAAAAGCCAAATGGAACCGGCCGAACAAGGATCAGAGAGTCCCTAAGAGGCCTCTATCCACAATCAACTAATCCGGCTCTCGCCAGATATACAAACTTACAACCTAATCAAATTTTAGGGGCATCAGTTTTGGAGGCTACGACCAGAACCCAACGCACCAGCTCCGTCGATTCTGTCATCGTCCCCCGAATTCTTGCTGTCATCCTCATCTTCATCTTCGTCTGCCTCAGACTCTTCGGGAGAAAGATTCAGTATTTGTCTTACTCCGCGAACAACGCTCTTTGTTTTCAGCAGCATCTCCTCAACGTTGATCTGCTTAGTCTGGACTTGCCCGAGCAGTGAACGCTTAGCCTCGAGCACAGCAAGCTTTGCCTTGATTTCAGATTGGTCACGCAGGTTTGCCAAGTCCTTAGATAATGCGATTTGAGCACTCATCGACTGGGCAACCTGGTCCTTAGCAGCTTGAAGCTCAGCTCTGGCCCTAGAGGACTCTTCATTAGCCCTTTGTAGGTCCATCTCAAGTGATCCACGCTCATCGAGAGATCTATTCAACGAAGCCTTACATTCTTCAAGCAGAATCTCCAGACCCTGGACAGATTGTGCGACCCCGTCTTTCTCTTCAGAAAGAAGGTCCTTCTCCTTGGTGAGTTCATTAATCCGCTCAATTCGCTCATTGTTAACTTCAGCCAATCGATTAACTTCACCCCCAAGGAGACCACACTGCTCTGCCAGGATCTTGTTCTCCTTCAGAGCATCCAACAACTCTTTCTTCACCTCGAGTACTTGATCGACGTTGTTGATCCTGGAGCGGAACATTAGCTCAATAAACATCATACTTGACTGGAGAAACAAAAGAAGCAAAGTTAAAAGTCTGAAATCAAATTACTTCCAACACAAGCGGTAAACACTTACCCGGGCAGAATCGGCAGCAATTGTAAAAGCCAACTCCTCATCACTCATTTCCCTCATTGTCCACTCCTCTCGGGGACCAATGAGTGATGAAACCGCCTTGGCTAAACTGTCTGGCCTGGATATAAAGTTGACGTCAGGGGCTAGCTTCATGGTATGCTTCCTCTCGCAGTACTTGGGTTCCCAAGCCTGTTCAGAGGGGTAGTTCGGACCAAACTTGTAGTGCACACCCCGAATGTCCTTTAATCCAGTCTGACCATTGATGACTGACTGCCAGATAAGCCTTGTTGTTGACACGTCAGAATCACCCTCCACTCCAGGGTCTTTTGTGTCATACTCGTATAGGCCAACAGGCGTCGCCCCCTCAGTGGCCACGTTTTCCAGGTCCTCGAAACGAAAAACATGAGGACCTCGGCCACCCTCTTGGGGAACCTCTTCTCTTATCTCCTCCTCCTCTTCTTCTTCTTTTTCTTCTTCTTCACCCACTTTCCTTTTCCGTTTATCCACACGGGAAGGAGCCGCCTTCACCCCGTCATCAACTCGAGGACTCCTCTTCGGAGTACGGGCAGCCTCTTCCTCAACTTTCCTCTTATCGCTCTGAAGATAAGGTTTTCGCACAAGGGGTTCATTAGTTTCAGTCTCAATATCTGAAACATCAATCACCACCTTGTCTAAACCCTCTCCCCGTGCAGACTCGGGGACTTCGGCAGTGGTCTTGGCACTCTCTCCTGCAGACTCCGGTACATTGGCTTTGGGCGAGGACTCACCTCCAGCAGCTGAGGTTTGCCCGGCAGCAACGGAAGTCTTACGAGCAGACTTCTTCCGTGCTCCACCCTCATCTTGGCCCATCTTCTTCCTCTTCAAGGAACCAAGGCCACTAGATAGAAGCTCCTCACCACCTTCCCTGCCGCGCAGTGCCTCCGCCGAAGCCAGTATAGATGTGACTTCAGCATCGGGATCAACAGCGGACCCAAAAGGCACGGCCTGAGGGGGAGGGGCAGGGAAGAAGTCCCGCTGAGTACCCAGACCTGCAAAAGGCAGAACGGTCAGACACGACGAAACTACAGAGAAAAGAAATGACTATAACAACAAAAAATTCTCTCCGTGAGTCTTCACGATCAAACCCTTATGCGCAGCAAAGTACGCCCATTCTCTCTTCTCAGGGGAGAACTCCTTCAGGATCGCCTCAACCCACGCCGTCAGCTCATCGACTGGTATTAGCCCATCGTAGGGTCGCTTAGCAACTATAAAGGAGAGCCAAAGGAATAAGTAGACGAAAAGAAAAAAAAGGAAACATGGAAAACTTAAAAAGAAAACTCGGGGACTTACGCTTCTTGTTCCAGACCTCGGGGAGAAAAGTCTTAGAGTTGAAGGTCAGAGCCTGGGTACGCACGAACACATATCGGTGCAACCAACCTCGATCGCTTGTGTCCTCGGAGCTGCGGGTACCAAGCCCTTGCTCCCGCGCATCCTGGCATTTACAAAGCCATCCTTGAAAATTTGTATACTATATAAAGAATTAAAATGTTCATATTCAAAAACTTGGTCGGTTTCTGCCGCAAACCAATCCATGAGTGTAACTATTCTATACACGCTGGGGCACAGCTACCCCGGGCAGAGTAAATATTCCCTGCAGAGCCTCTCAAGCACAGGATGCAAGGGTAGTTTACATCCAACTATAAAAGGGTACGTGCACATGGCCGTCCACCCAGCCTTATGCGAAGTAATGTTCTCCGCTTCAGATACCGGCAAGAGGGGGACACTTGCATCCCAATTGCAGTCCAGTCTAACCCAAGGGATCAACTCCGATGTAATCCCAGACTTGAATCTGTATGTCGGCCATGCGCGTACATCTCCATGATTGCTGAAAGTTTTAAAGTTGCAATCCTTTTCCAACTCACCCCATTTCTTAGGGATGATTTCCGCAGCAGTGGCCTGAGTAGCCCTAGGCCTGGGGGTGGCTGCAGAAGAACTACCAGCTGCAGCATCCATATTTTGGTTTCTTCTAGCTTTTGAAGACATGATTCAAGAAAAATCGAGAAATCTGGAAGGAAAGTTGAAGGGTATTCAAAGAATTCTCAAGATTTAGCAGATGGAAAATGAAAGCAAGTAAAAGGGTTTTAATTTAACAAATCCCTATTTATAGGAGTAAAAATCCGGTCCGTCAAGTTCCTACAAGACACGTGGAGACTATCGGAGAGGCCACGATCAGATCAATCCATCAAAAGGAGAAGTAGGTTTCACCAGCTTTCGAAGTGTCATCATTACCCTGAAGTGCAGCGGCCACTTCGCGATCAACAGCAGACGTGTGCACGTGATTGAGGCGGTTAAGATCATTATTTTTACCCTTGGGAAGCGCAGTAGTCACTTCGAAGTAGGCTGCGGACATGCAGGTGTGCCAGCTGCAGTTACTTTTTTATACTGCGCATTTAATGCGCATGTCATGGGGATTTGTCACGTAGTTGATGAGGTGCATATGTCACCCAGTTTCGTCATATAAAGATTGGACTTTGCAAAATGAAAACTCCCGCCAAAACTCGCATCCACTCCTCGAGCAGAAACTCTGCCCCAGAAGTGCGGGGACTATCTGTATTGGATAAAAACTGACGTCATCTAAAAAGGTGACACGTGTCCGCCACGTGGTACAGGCAGAGATTTCACCGGACAGACATCTAGCGGACAGATAACTAGCCAGGCGGTTACCACGAGCAGACCCATAGCAACAATATAACGCTTCCCAGGTCAACACGATCTGAATGAGCAATTATTAACCTGATCATATGCAATTACTTAATGAATGGTCATAAAGGCAGTAATTACACAATCCAGCGGTTACGTATCCAACGGATATGTGCCCAGCGGTTACGAACTCAACGGACGCCTATCAGACCTATAAATAGAATTCGACCTAAATCATTGTAACACACTTTGTTCTTTACCTACAATATCAATAAGAATACTCTCTCTCATTATTGCTTAAGTACTGTTCTTTTCTTGCATTCGCTGGATATTTTGTTCTCTAGTCTTCAAGTGCAATCAGTAACGAGGAACTCTCACCGAGATCAAACGATCCAATACGGTTACCTCTATCTATTTTTATTAACGCTTTAACGTTATTCATTTTCGATTATATCCTGTCCCTCATCACTAATTATCCTCATTGGAAATCGCGAATATATTAATAGTTTAACAACTAACGCAGTTCCTCATTTAAACTCTTAATCTAAACTATTGATCGTGACTCCGCAAATACAAATTTAATTGTTAATTGGCCTAAAATCGGATCTAGATTAAACACAATATCAATAAGAATACTCTCTCTCATTATTGCTCAAGTACTGTTCTTTTCTTGCATTCGCTGGATATTTTGTTCTCTAGTCTTCAAGTGCAATCAGTAACGAGAAACTCTCACCGGGATCAAACGATCCAATACGGTTACCTCTATCTATTTTTATTAACGCTTTAACGCTATTCATTTTCGATTATATCCTGTCCCTCATCACTAATTATCCTCATTGGAAATTGCAAATATATTAATAGTTTAACAACTAACGCAGTTCCTCATTTAAACTCTTAATCTAAACTATTGATCGTGACTCCGCAAATTCAAATTTAATTATTAATTGGCCTAAAATGGAATCTAGGTTAAACAAGTTTCACCTCAAACATTTGTAGCACTAATGTAAGCCGATTTAATTTGATATAAATATAGAACGTGACTAATTATTTTTTTGATGATCAAGATGCCAAGCCTTCGAGGAAAGACTATCGAGTAATAGAAGAAACCCTTCACTCATAATTAACCATCAACATTTCGGTCTATGAATTGGAAATAAATGATTCTGAAGTACATGTTGAAGAAAATTAAATATGTCAGCTTAGTTAATTTATTCTTCCATAACAAGATACTATTATTATTTGGCCAATCAAAAGGGAAGAAAAGAGGAACCCAAAATGAGGCGCTAAAGAATAGAGAACGCAAAGCTCATTCACATGGATGACCTGTGTGTGTGCGTGTGCGTGTGCGTGATTGTGTGTATAGTTCTCAATCTCAATGCATGACAAAGGATATGTTTTAGAGTGATATTGAAACAGTTACTACTATATATTTTACGTATTTGTTTGTTACATGGAAGATGCTTAAAGAAGTAGACAAGCCAAAGCATATATATATACCATATGCTTTATCTTGAGTGAGTGCGAGAAACCACGTAATTAAGGCAATTGTGTTGAAGACCTCTCTAATCTAGGAAGTACGAGTATACATTTATGAATACTAGTAAGATATACTCTTTCTATCCCAATTTATGTGGCACTTTTCGAGATTCAAACTGCATGAATTTTGATTAATATTTTAAGATAGATTTTTTCACCAAAATGATATGAGAAAGTTTGCAACTTAAAGTATATTTTAAGTAGTTTTTAAATATATAAGTTTCAATAAATATTGAGTTAATCTAATCTAATTTAGCTTCAAAGTTTAGTCAAATTGACTATGAAAAAAAAAAGTGCCACATAAATTGAGACGGATGGAGTATATTCTTTCACACAGACATACAAACATGCAGTCACACGCACATATAAGAAATTTAGCTAGTGTTTTGAATAGTCAAAATGCTGTTTTGCGATGACAGTAGCGAGGTAAGACATTTTTTCGGAAGCTAATTTCTGTTCTGTAAGGTAACCCTAACATCTCGTAACATTTCAAGTGAACCTTTTTTCATTTCTTCTCAACTACTACCATTAATTATATATGCCTTAAAATGCAAATGGGTTTGGATCATGTGTATGAGTTATATAAGGTTCGTTTAAATTTCGTACAAGCTACTTGATTGGACGCTTGGGCATGCAAATAATCATTTTCTAGAGACTGTATTGGGTAAAAACTCTATCGTCTCGGTGTAAAGGTGTAAATCATGAAATAATCATGTTTCGCCGAGGACAGCTTTTCGAGGGGATGATTTTCACTTCCACCTCGGAAAAGATCGAGTCAAGTACAAGATCAGAACTCGAAAAGATTGAAGAATGATCAATAGAGTGATCCCTCGAGGGATTATATCACCTCGACAAATGACCACATCTAATTATAATCGTCGATCGTTGTATGACCGCTGCCCAGGCATTAAAGAAGAAGATCATGAGCCGACTACAATCAAATACAGAGTAATGGCCATAAAGCATAGTTATTATGATTGTAACGTCACTTTTCCTGTCAACTATAAATAGGAACCCTTCATAATCATGAAGATCATCCAGAAATACAACACTAGACTCATATTCTTTCTCTTAAGCTTTGTCTCATTTCAAACACTTTACTGCTCGTTTATTGTCCACCTCGTTTATTTCATTCCATTAAGCATTTTCCTCATTTAAATTCAATCTCAGCTCGATTATAACTTTGATACAAGCAAATTACCAATCAACCCCAAAACAAATTCAATTTGTTGTCCTATCTCGATTTAGGCCAATATAAATTGGCGCCTTCTGTGGAGACTTGGTAATAACGCTTGTTCCAAGATCGAATCTTTTTCGAATCTTAGCAAGATGTCAATCCTCTCTAAGTCATGAGAGTCCGTGAGCGTCATAACCAGCGACATAGAAGTAAACGGATTCAATCTCTCCTCGATGGGAAAGTCTGCAAAATTCTCAACGGTACGGAAAAAAGGACTCTAGTTGAAGGAAGTGATAATGAAATCATTTTTGGCGAGGAGGATTGCTACGAAATGGTGACCGCCCATCACGATGCTCTGGTTATCGACTCAGACGTATAACGAGTCTTAATAGATCCTGGGAGTTCTGTGAATGTCATCAGTCATAGAGCCATTGAACAAATACGGTTAAAGGATCTCATCGTCCCAAAAACAATCTTTTTAGCAGGGTTCAACAACTCTGTGGAAAGAACCTTAGGGGAAATCACCTTTGTAACCACCGCCGAGGGGGTTGACAAGAAAACAACTTTTCAAGTAATGAATGAGGTTGTGACTTACAACGTTATCCTTGGAAGGCCTTGGATTCATGTAATGGAGGTCGTACCGTCAACCCTCCACCAGGTGATCAAATTTCCCACCCCATAGGAAATTCGTGCAATCCAAGGTGACCAATTAACAGCTTGGAGATGTTATTCGATCGCTGTAAAAAGTAGGAACGCCCCGATCGGGCACCTGAAATCACAACCAAGCGGCTTGGAGCCCCGTAAAGAGGAGAGCTCGATTCAAGAGGTAGTTCATCCAAAGCAGGAATAGAGGATCCCAACTTTCATTCAAGAACCTCGGAAGGAAAATATCGAGGACTCAACGGTGGAAGAGCTGGAATTTTATGCCTCGTCAGAAGATTCCCGAAAAAAAAAATATTTGTAGGCTCGGAGCTGGATGCTAAGTCTAAGAAAGCTCTCATCGAATTATTAAAAGCCAATGATGATTGGTTTTCTTGGTCTCATGCAGACATAATAGGGATCGAACCCGAAATCATGACACACAAGTTGAATGTAGATCCCAACCATCACCCAGTAAAACAAAAGAAAAGACCCCATGCTGGAGAAAAGAAAAAGGCGGTCCAAGACAAGACCAAGAGATTGCTCGACAATGGATTCATAAGAGAAGTCAAGTACCCATATTGGCTTGCTAATGTGGCAGTGGTATCCAAGAAAAACGGCAAGTAGAGAATGTGTGTCGACTGCACCGACCTGAATAAAGCTTGCCCTAAAGACTCTTACCCTTTGCCCCAAATAGATAGGTTAATAGACTCCACGGCTGGATACAAATTCTTAACCTTTTGGATGCATATTCGGGGTACAATCAGATCTTGATGGACCCCAGTGATGAAGAAAAAACTTCCTTTATCACAGATGAAGGAACTTATTGCTACAAGGTGATGCCCTTCGATCTCAAAAATACCGGAGCAACTTATCAAAGGCTAGTATGTCAAATATTTAAGGGTTACATTGGAAAAATAATGGAAGCGTATATCGATGATATGTTGGTAAAATCTGTCCGATTGGAAGATCATTTGAAACAACTAAAGGAGGTCTTTGCAATTTTGAGACAGTATTGCATAAAGCTTAACCCCGAAAAATGTGCTTTTGGGGCCAGCTCAGGAAAAATCCTGGGATTTATTGTATAGGGGAGAGACATCGAGGTGAATCCTGAAAAGATCAAAGCTATACAAGAAATCTCAAAGGAATTGTCAAGCCCGAAGAAAGTCCAACGCTTAACTGCCCGATTAGCCGCCCTGAGTCGATTTATTGCAAGGTCATCCGAGCGATGCCACAGGTTTTTTTTCGTCTTGAAAAAGAACACTTCCTTTGAATGGACTTTCGAGTGCAGGGACTCTCGAGTGCAGGGAGGCCCCGAGAGAGTTGAAACATTATTTGGCCAACGCCTTATTGTTGGCCAAACCAAAAGATGGCGAGACATTTTTGGTATACTTGGCTGTCTCCGAGGTGTCGTTCAGCGCAGTTCTGGTTCGGGAGGAAGAAGGAAAGCAACAACCAATATACTATGTTAGCAAAGCTCTCCTTGATGCTGAAACAAGGTATCCCCATTTAGAAAAATTAGCGCTTGCATTAGTCATTGCTGCTCGAAAGTTACGCACTTATTTCCAATGCCATCTAATAGCCGTAGTAATAACCTTCCCCTTGAGAAATATATTACATAAGCTAGAATTATCAGGGAGGTTATCTAGGTGGGCGATCGAGCTAAGTGAGTATGACATTGTATACCAACCCAGCACAACCATAAAATCTCAAGTGTTACCTGATTTTATAGCTGATTTTAGTGCTAAACTACTCCTCGGGGAGGAAAAAGATGATATAGTCTCAAAGGGTCCCACCCATGGGGTATGAAAGCTTTATACTAATGGGGAAGCCAATTCCAACGGCTCGGGGCTCGGGATAGTGCTTGTAGCTCCCACAGGGAAAAAACTAAGGCACTCGATGAAATTTGAGAGGCTAATCAACAACGAAGCTGAGTACGAGACCGCCATAGCAGGATTAAATTTGGCAAAAGAAATGGGAGCTGAAAATATAGAGCTAAAATGTGACTCACAACTAGTGGTGAATCAAGTCCTCGGTGGATTTTCGGCTCAGGAGCCCAGAATGAAAATGTTCGTGGTAAGAGTGCAGCAAGTGCTCGACGCTTTTCAAGAATGGAAGGCCATGCAAATACCACGAGAAGAAAACATCGAGGCCGATGCCTGGGCAAACTTGGTCTCGGCAGTTGAAACAGATGACTCGGGGACTGACACCACAGTTAGGATTTTCACGTCAACAATAGGAAAGATGAAGTTGGAAGTAAATGTGGTGAATCGACATTGGGATTGCCGGAAAAAGTTCATCTCTTATCTGGAGTCAGGGATTCTACCACCAGACACAAAAAAAAAGGCAAAATTCAGGAAGCAAGTAGTTCCATACACAATAATATATGGACAATTGTACAAGAAGCTTTATTGCGGCCCGATGGCCAAATGTCTAGGCGTAGGAGATTATGAATACGTGATGAAAGAAGTGCATGAAGGAAGTATGGTAATCACTCTGGAGCTAAAGCCCTCGTGCGAAAACTCCTCCGAGCTGGCTACTATTGGCCCAAAATGAGTGAATATGCCAAAGTATTTGTTAGGAATTGCGACAAGTGTCAAAGGCATGCCTCCATGATTCATCAGCAGGCCGAGCCCTTGCACTCAGTGATCTCACCATAGCCCTTCATGAAATGGGGAATGGATATCGTGGGACCATTTCCCAAAGCGAAAGGAAGTGTTAAATACATCCTCGTGCTCACTGATTATTTTTTCAAAAGGATCGAAGCAGGAGCTTTTGCTAAAGTCAGATAAAAGGAAGTCATCGACTTCATATGGAAAAATATCATATGTTGATTTGGAGTTCCGAGGGAGATCACTTGTGATAGCGGCACACAATTCGTTGGCTCGGAGGTCACAACTTTCTTTGTAAAATGAGGATCAAAAGGGTGGCTTCAACACCCTACCGCCCCAGTGCGAATGGACAAGCTGAGTCCTCAAATAGAATAATCGTCGACAATCTTAAACAGAGAATGAACAAAGAAAAAGGCTCATGGCCCGATGAGTTACCAGAAGTGTTATGGGCAATGAAGACCACAGAGAAGAATAACACTGGTGAAACCCCATTTTCTTTTGTTTACGGGGTAGATTCGCTAATTCCTGTCGAGGTTGGTGAGCCATATTCGCTATGCTCATTCAACCGAGGAGTTAAATCAAGAAGCTATGCGAGTGGAATTAGATTTGCTCGAAGGATGACGAGAGATGGCCTTGGTGCGGTTGACAGCTCAAAAAGGGCAAATTGAGGCCTACTTGAACAGAAAGGCCAAATTGAGAGAGTTCAAGGTCGTCAACTATGTCTTGAGGGCTTCACATCAAACGACCAAAGAGAAAAATACAGGGAAATTGGCCGCCATATGGGAAGGCCCCTACCGAGTGAAAGCAATCATAGGGAAAGTGTCTTATCAATTAGAAAACCTCGATGGGAAGCAAGAGCCATTAAATTGAAACATATCCAATTTGAAGAGGTATTACTTCTAACATCAACGAAATATCGCTCCAAAGTCAACATTGCTCGAGTCCACATCATTCACACTCAACCAGTGGTGGGTGCAAGGGGATGAGGTCAGACTGCAATCGACTCATAGACTTGCAGCTCAGGTTCTTTAAAAAATAACTCGAACTCGGGAACTTAACTCGAGAACTTCAAAACACATGGAGATCGCCCGAAGCCTAGCAAAACCGGGGACTGACCCATAGTAACATACTTGATTACGCGTATTCATTGCCTCAAATGGCTTTTGTAAATAAAATTTGCGTAAGTACAACTAGGCTCTATGTACACCGGCTCGGTTTTCATCAATGGAATAAAAATCGACTCATCATCTTTTTATCCATTAAAGCCTTGTTCAAGCAACGGCTCGAGGACGGGACGTCATCCTAAGCTAGCTTCATAATATACTTAAAAGTTTTGCAAGAAAATAAAAATTTGAAAAGATATTGAAACACCTAACATTCAATATTTACATATTCATAAGGCTCGAAGGCCAGAATAATTACAAATGAAATGGCCCGAATGCCCAAAACAAAACAAAAGAGCTATCACCCACTAGCCTCGCTATCACTACCCGAAGTCTGTCCTTCAGATGAGCTCTCACTTCTTAAAAGAAGTTGATCCAAAAACTTTTGAGCCGTAGCGACATCTATCTTAGTCTTGGCAATCTCATCATCCAAACTAACCCCCTCTATACATCGTTCAATGGTCTTCAGCTTGGTCTAAATGATTGCCCAATTTATGTCAACTTTGGCTCGGGTAGCTCTCGAGTTCAGCTTGGCCTTGAACTTGGACTTTAGCTCAGAACATGAGATTGGTTTTTTACCCCGAAGGGTCTTCATTTCAGCTTTAAGAACCTCGTTCTTGGCTTCAATCTCTTTCATCTTCGAGGAAAGCAATAAGGATCTCTCCTCAAATTGCTCGTTTAGCCCTTTGAGCATTGCATCTGCTGCATTAGCCTGCTTCTGAAGCTCGGCTCGATGGTTCTCCTCTTGAGACCTCTTCTCGGCCCTATGATTAGCAATTTCCCCACGAGCTTGAGAAAGTTCAGTGCTCGATTGCTCAACCTCTTTCTGAGCTCGTCCCAACTTGGCTTCCGAGTCAAGGAGTTGCTTTTCAAGCTCAGAAACACGAGTTTTGAGCCCGATCCTTCTTCGATCCCACTCATCCCCGGCCTGCTTAAGGTACACTACTCTTTTGGCCTCGATCTCATCCGCTTTCATAGCATAGACGTAACCCTACAGCCAGAAAAGAGGAAATCAGAAGTGGGGAAAAACAGTTAAAAATCAAAAGGTAGTGAAGTAAAACAAAAAAAATTACATGAATCGCATGTTGAGCAGAGTAAGCCATCAAATAATCCGAGGGCATATTTCTAAGCCGCTTGTTTTCCAAAAGCCCAAGAAGCCCCTTCCAGCTAATGACAATCCCCATGTTGTCGTCCAGCAGGCAAACATCGATCGAAATTGGGATTCTCCTAATTCTTTGAGGAAGGGTTGTCTCAACTCGAGTTGAATCGACACTCGAACTCCTTGCTGACGGAATCCCTTTGGCAGGCTTAGCCTCGATCTCCTCACGAACCTTATCAATAACTTGGCTCGGTTCCTTTATGCTCACCATCTCGTCCTCGTCTCAAACAGACATCGTCTGGCTCGTCAATTAATCTTCATCGATGGGCTTCAGGCAACTCAACCCGAGGAATTTTAGCCTTGGGTGGCTTTTTGGGCGTATCCTTTTTCCTTTTCGAACCTGAAAAGAGAAAACTTGTCACTCAAAGGAAAAGAAAACGAGATAATATACGTAGGGTAAACGAGAATACCTCTCGGGGCCTGAGTAAGAGTCTGAAAAGACTCCTCCAAAGACTGAATACCTCTCGGGGCCTGAGTAAGAGTCTGAAAAGACTCCTCCAAAGACTGCATACTAGCCTCGACATCAGGGACCTCGACGACATCCTCTCGTCGACCCTACTTCTTCTTCTTATTTGTTTTCTTCTTCTCTTTCTTATCTTCCTCCTTCTCCGCCTCGGCAGGCAGCTCGTTAAAATCTGAAAAACAAATGAGTAAGACCAAAAGAGGACGCGCTAAAAAAGAGAAATATAAAACTTGGAAGCACACTAACCAAGACGTTTGCCCGACTAATTATTCTCCTCACGAGCAGCCAAGACCAACTAACCCCTCACCGGCCTCCCCTCAACATAAATAATAGCTTGCGCCCAAGCTGCTAGGTCCTTGGGAGGATTGATTGGAAGCTTTCTAGCTAAAAATAAAAATTAGTCTTCTTGCACTTATGGAAGTCAAGTGAAAAAAAAAATAGAGGAAAACTTACGTGTTCTATTCCACACCTCGGAAAATCCAGGCCTGGCAGAGAGAGAAAAAGTGGGAAGGAGAACAAACCAATCACACCAGCTACGATCCTCGGTGTCGTCGCACTTAGTGATGATGGAGAACTGGCCCCGCTTGTTTAACTGCACAATGCCATCTTCGTGCAGAGAGGGAGAAAACAATGAAATCAAGTGGTCGTACCCAAATGTGACCCCAGCTTTACGACTGAGATAGTCGAGGCACTTAATGACCCTCCAAAAGCCGGGGCCTAGCTAAGCCAAACAAACATTGTGTGACCTATAGTAAGTATCCACTACGGGGTGAAGGGGAAGAGTAAAACCTATCAAAAATGGGTAATTATAAACAAAGGATTGCCCCGGTACATTGTCGTATGTGCGGTGCTCGGGGGCAGGAATTAAAATTGGAACCTGGGGGCCCCAATTACACTCCTCTCAGATCAAGGCTATGTGTTTTTCCGAGGCAAGGCTCGGAAAAAGTTGAACGGGGAGGTTCCTTTTCCTCCTAATATCTGAGGCTGTTTTCCCCCTCATCGTGAAATCTTTGCTGGAATCGAACTTCTTTGGAATAACCCATTGAGGTTTGAGTTCCCCAAGATAAACTTTTTTCTTTTTCTTTTTCTTTTTTGGAGGCGAGGTCTCGACCACGTCGTTGTCATCATCGTCATCGACGATTTCATCAGTCGTCGCCTCATCATTACCAATGGAAGGTTCTTGACTGTCGACGCTATCATCCGAATGGGAAGAAGTGGCTGATGGAAGAGAATTTATCAATTCATTAGTTGATGCCAAAATACCAGCATCAACGACGTTTTCACGATGAGGGGAAGAAAACATGGTGAAAATCTTTAGAAGAAAAAGGGGGCTTCAAAGGAAATGAAATGGTAAAGATGATGATAAAAAGTGGCCAATTTATAGCAAGATGCCAGTGGATTAAAACACCATTATGGAATTTACATGGGGAAGATAAAATGGAGAGGTGTAGCCGTTCAAAACAAGGCTACGTGCGGGGTATGTGACACTGAAGCGACGGTTGCCTTTTCGAATCTCCTGGCCGATAATGCGCCACGTCATTTTCCTGCCTAATTCAATTCCACCACTTGAAAAATTATGATAATTGTCCAAAGGGTGGGGGAACTATCTGTATTGGATAAAAACCCTACCGCCTCGATGTAAAGGCTCAAACCACGAGACAATCAAGTTTCGCCGAGGACAGCTTCTCGAGGGGATGGTTTTCACCTCTATCTCGGGTAAGATCGAGCCAAGTACAAGATCAGAACTCGAAAAGATTGAAGAATGATCAATACGGCGATCTCTCGAAGGATTATATCACCTCGGCAAATGATCACAACTAATTATAACCGTCGATCGTTATATGACTGTTTCTCAGATATTTCAGAAGAAGATCATGAGCTGACACAATCAAATGCAGAGTAATGGACATAAAGCATAGTTATTACGATTGCAACGCCACTCTTCCTGTCAACTATAAATAGGAACCATTTCGTAATCGTGAATATCATCCAGAAATACAACACTAGAGTCATATTTTTTTTCTTAAGCTTTGTCTCGTTTCAAACACTTTACTGCTCGTATCTCGTCCACCTCATTTATTTCATTCCATTAAGCATTTGCCTCGTTTAAATTCAATCTCAGCTTGATTATAACTTTGATACAAGCAAATTATCAATCGACTCCAAAATAAATTCGATTTATTGTCCTATCTCGATTTAGGCCAACACAGAGACTCATGTAATGTGTTTATTGACTTAGTGCTCGTATGGTCAGTCAGAATGGGGAATAATCATGATAGAAGACTCAGCATTTTGTACATTATTGGTTAGTATGGCGAATTAATCATGTATAAGTGTCTCAAATTTTATGTATTATTTTATACTCAATCCATTCTATCTTATGTGTCATAGTTTGAGTCGGGACGAAGTTTAAAAAATAAATGAAGATTTTTGAAACTTGTGGTCTAAAATTAGACACATATGTTTGTGTGGTTGTAAATCATTTCATTAATGGCAAAACTGTATTTTTGAAGTTAAATTGTTATCAAATTTAGAATGTTATTATTCTTTTTGGAACCGACTAAAAAGAAAATATTGTCATATAAATTGAAACGGAGGGAGTATAAAATAATGTATGGTATAAATAAAATATATATTAGAAATACGTGAACTAATCGTTTAACAAAAATAATATATGGACTATTATTCTTTTACTATAACTTCTCTATGAATCAAATGACTCATTAGTGTTTTTTATACATTGGGAAGAAAACTAAATACCACTACCTTAAACTATTGAGGGTACCTCTTCCAAAATTAACAAATCTTCTTTATGTCCGTGCTATTCATTTACAAGAAAATTAGCATATTACTTAGCTTCCCCTCCAAATAATTAGTTTAATCTTAGTCTCGATATATAGCCATCAATAAACATCAATAATCTTTAGAAATAACCTTGAGCCGACGATGTTATATGTCAAATTTGTTGATAAGCTTTACAACGATTAAACAATATTTCATCTATTTCCTTTTTAATTATAGTCCTGATATATAGCCGTCAATAAAGATCAATAATCTTCAGAAATACTTGAACCAACGATGTTATATGTCATATTTGTCGATAAGCTTAACAACGATTAAACAATTTCTCATTCTATTTCTTCGTTACCTATTTGTTTTGCAACTCTTATTACTAGTAGTAACATATGAGTAGATTTTTCCGTATGTAAATGAAAATTTGGGGCAAGAATGTACTCCCTCCGGTCCACTTTATTTAATTTTTTGGTCTTTTATCTTTGGTCCAAAATAATTGATTTATTCAAAGTTCAAGAAGTTTTTAGATAGTTCTTTCCAAATATACCCTTGTCAATAAATGATTTAAATATATTTTTTAAAAGTTCTCACAAATTTCTACACAAGTAAATTTGAAAGAGACAAAGATTAATTTCGTAAATGATTTTTTTAATTAATATTAAAAGGTAAATTTTTAATCTACAAAAACAACCAAAAAATCAAATAATATAGATGGGAGGTAGGTTGTAGCATAGGTAAGGAACAGGGAGAAAATCGCTAATCCCGGAAGTGGCACGTGAAAATATGCAAGATGAGTTGAGGACCACGAATTCTCATGCACGCATGCCTTTGTACATATAATTTTCAGCTCCTACTTCCGTTCCACTTTAACAACAAAATTTAGAGCATTAGACTCAAAATATTTAATGAAATCGAACATATGTTTCTAAGTTTTCTGAATAAAATTTTGCATATTGCGAGTTATACAGTAATTATTATTCCAATAAGATATATTTTTTCATTCCACTTTGTATGATAAATTTTAAATACACACAAATTTTAACAAATGAATACTAATAAATTTTGAATTTTATGATTTAAAACATGACTAGAACATTTATATGGCTATAAAAAAAACTTCAGTTAGAGAAACAAGTGATGTTTATATTATTTTCATATTTAAAAAGTTAATTTTTTTCTGTTAAATAAATTATAAAGAAAATATTACCGCATAAATTGTAATAATGGATAATATGTTCAAAATAGGGTTCTTCTCACTTCCCAAATAGTACTACCAACTGTAAAATCTCAACCCTCCAAGATTTGGGATGTCTATAGGGATTAGGATCAATAGCACGCCCAAGTATATACGGAAGTCATTGTAAGTAGGGCCATAGCCTTAGCGCAGCTTTCTATGGTCCTTTGGAACTTAAACTCGCCGCATTCCCCTGCCCACATTATTCCTTCTCAATTTATATAAACCGTTGATTCTTTCATGTGTCGATCATCTACTCCGAATACTACTACTTGTGGGTCCCGGATTATTTCCTCATGGATTTAGGCGGTGGACCAATAACGCATGTCAATATTTGTGATGTGGAAATTACATGAAAGTTGGATACTCCTTTATTGGTACATGACATATATGATAATGCAAAGAGCAACAAGGATATAGATTGAGACCTAGATAAAATATAAATACTCCAAAAATTTTATATCTTCAGACTTCAATTTAGTCAGCGACAAGAAAGAAAATGTAGTGTAATGCAAGTTTACCAGAGTAATTTAGAAGTCAAGAGTTTACAACTTCGAATTACAATTATGAGTTCAACATACCTTTGGCTTTCTATATCAATTTTGTGAGAGGAAAAAGAAGACGTAGTCAAGTGCAGTGTCGTATTGTTTAGCAGATTGTACTTCTCCTTTTCAATATGACTAAGTAATTATCGAAAATTTAACTATGATGATGGTTTATCTTAATTTAACATTTAACCATGAAAAGTAAAATCATAAAACTGGCAGCCAAAACCAAAAGTGGAGTACTATTATTAAGTTAATAATGGTGCTGAGAATGAACTAATCCCATCATTTACCTTAGTCTTATTGCACCAAACACTGAGGCCAATTTAGCATGCTCAATTATTGAATCTTTAAATTATTAGGGGCCGAAACTCTAGCAGAAAGAGGACGACCCAAGACGAAATTTCTTCCATAGAGAAGAAAAAAACAAAAAGAGAAAGAGTGCACAGAAAACAAACTAATGAAATGGAACTCAATCACCTAGTCAAACTGACTAGGTCGTTAAGAGTATTTTTTCAATAACAAACAAGCTTTGCACCGAAAGTAGTAAAAAACAAATCTATTTCTCCTGCAGAATGTCTTTGATTAAACACACTACAACGGAATATGGTGAGATGATGCAATTCGTTCATTTTTAATAAGTAGTTAGATGATGCAATTCATTCATCTGTAACTAACTGGTTTCAGATTTAAACTTTCGAAATTGAGACATTGTCCATAGGGAGTGTTTCTCCATTTTTGTAGGCCCAGTGTGACACCAAATTTAAATTGATTTTATCGTTGGTATCACATGTCATATGGTTATAACTAAAAATAATATCGATTAAACAACAAAATATAATCTCTTCATTGAATGGGTTGCATGGAATAAGAAGCTCTTTTCAATAATTGCTCCAAAATATGTTGGATCGATCGGTAAATAGAAAGAATTGTACTACACTGAGAGAGTTTTTTTGCCATAGGTCAGCCTTTGTGCGATTAAACTTGACTAAATATGCGAGACTAATATACCAAAGGTCACCAGTAATAACAATCAAAGTTAACTTATTCACGATTTTAAGTCTTAAATGATTAAAGAAACTTGAGAAAGCTTTGATATTTGACTTAACTTTTTCACCTATTATGTTAAATTAACATATTCTCAACCATGCATCACTTTGATTGAAACATAGTACCCCACATGTTATAAGTAGAAGTACATAAAGATGGGCCTTTTTCCACCAAAAAGAAAAAGAAGAGTTATTGGAGGAAAAAAAAGAGTACAGTAATTAAGATCTCAAGTAAGTATAACTTATAAGTCCAGCTTGCTCTCTTTTCCTTTCACCTAAGATAGCTTCATCTATTAAAGCAAGAGCACTTTCTTAAAGACTGAGATACGTATCAAGAAAAAAAGAAATCAAAAAGTGGGGAGTGGAGAGTCAATAATAACATCTGAAAAATATCTTATGCTATTTTTTTTCTAAGAAAAAACGAGTATATATTTATAAACACACACATATTTGGTATTTGGCCAATCTTTTGATAATTTGAGATTGTTGAATGATGAAAAAGGATCGCTGATTATTGTCCATCTTATCTTTGTCTTATATAAATTGATTTTTCTTTCGGCCTGCATGCGTAGTTGCACAAGTTTATTTGTTGCTATCAAAAATCATTTTCGAACAAGCCCTACACACCTGAAAAGGGTAAAGTTTTTGCTAAAGTTCTTTTCAATTTTGCTTCACTTTTTTACTTTATAATCTAATTAAACATATTTTTTTTTTATCTTTTTGTTCTTTTTGGATGGTGAGGAAAGGCCTGGGATAGGAGAAGGAAAAAGAACAATAACATCAATAGAGAAATAGAAAAGGATGTATTTAATTATTGCTCCTCATGTTTTGATTTATGGGATAATATTTTTTTTTACTCGTTCCAAAATGATGGACAACTTATTATATTTCGAAGCAATTTAACTTATTTTCTTGTTATATTTCCAAAATGATGGACAACTTATTGCTCGTCACAAATTTTGAAAGTCTTATTCTAAACAAATAATGATATAACACTTAATGATCATAAATTTTAAGGATAATTTCTTTCCCAAATTTTATGTCCTATTTAAATATTGTCACATAAATAAGAACTAATGGAGTATATATTTTGTCATTCTAGTGTAACCTGTACTTTAGAAAATAAAGTGGATACATAAAACAAACAAATTGAGAAAGAAAGCGAGAAGAGATCTATCCAGTAGGAAATTTTTGTTATTGGAAATGCACTCGACAGAGTAGTCAACCTAGTGCTTGAACTTTATGGCACAAGCAAATGATTAAGATCATCATTATAGAAATAATAAAATTTCATTAAGATGATCACTAAGGTAAAAGAAAAAAAGTAAGAATGTCACTATAGATTGATCAGTGCGATAGATATAGTCCATTGGCATGGGTGAAAATTTGAGGGTCCACAAGTGATGATTGAAAGTGAAACGACTATCAACAATTAGAATTGGGCGTGCTGCGAGGGGAACACAAGAACAGTATCAAGTGTAGGGAAGTGAGGAAACATTTCTTGTTTATGCTCTCTGTTTGATGGATAGACTACTTTCATTGTGTCCTTCTCAAACTCTTCTCCTTTTGTTTTGCATATATATGCATCTTCATTTTGGTCCTTTTTTATGGCTGTGGGCCTTAAATTTTATTCCTAGCAGTATACAAAATATATATTTAAGCTATATCAAGAATCAAGCTAAATATGAAAAAAATTGTTGTAGGCTAACATAATAGGATGATGATGAGAAAAAAGTACTATATCAGTGCACATAGCTTATATACCCTAAATATATACTCCCTCCGTCCCAATTTATGTGGCACCATTTCCTTTTTTGTTTGTCCCAAAATAAGTGGCACCTTTCCTTATTTGACAACTATTTAATGCATCATCTCTATTTTACCCTTGTTGGGCCCTACATACTTTTAAATCTACCAACAACTTTTTTATTACTCAAATCTTCTCTCTCTTACTTTTTCAAGGGTAAAATTGACACTTAACAAGGTCAACCTCTATTTTCTTAAACTCCGTGCCCGGTCAAATGGTGCCACATAAATTGGGACGGAGGGAGTACTATCAAATGCACATCTTTATTTTTTAAGAGTACTCTATGTTAAGTGGAATTTAATTTCCACGGATAGCATACGAGTTATACTTAAGTAAAACTTGAATAGATCTAGTAATTGATGTTGTGGTAGCAATACTTTTAAGATTTATTATAATTATACTATAAAGATTAACTTTGAAATTGTATGACAATTTATTGAGTTCTCCATGGAAAATGCAAAACCTTCTTTGGAACGTGTAATGCAGCATTCACCAAGTCTTGCTACAATTTACGACCTCTTCAACTATTTTGGATTCAAGTAGCAGTCCGTCCTTCAACTAAGCTAGCGTTTGGACATAGATTTGGTTGAAATTTGGGAATTCGAATTTTTGGAGTTGAATTGAAAAATAATTTTTGGAACTTGAAGTTGTGTTAGGACATAAAATTTACTTGAAAAAACAGTTGAAGTTTTGTGAGTAGTTTTTCAAATTTCCCAAAAACTGTCCAAAAACAGTATTTGAGCACTTTTTGAGTTTTTGGGATTTTTTGAGAGAAAATTTTGGTGAAATAGTGTAAACAAATAGTTTTTCTCCCAAAACTCCTCCAAAAACTATAAACAAACGGGGGCTAAACATCTCTTATTTCTATCCATCATTTTCTTTTCTTTATAACATCTTTTATGGGAAATAATAAGTTACAAGTAGTCATCAAACATTTAGAAAGGAATCAAAATTATATTGAGCCAGTTCTTAATTAGCTTGCTCATACGAATTATTTCTCACATTGAGACAAGAATAAAAATGATGATGAATGATCATTATCATTATTATAAGTAGTTGTTGTTGTAGTCCATTTAGAGTAGTAAAAGTGTAATTACTTTTTGGAACCATCTTTGATCGCTTGGTCTGATGTCTTCTCATTCTCTACTTAGCAGTCTCAATTACATCAATTATGAAAATGTCCTTCCATTTATTTTTGCAACTACGAGACACTATTGTTATGCTTTACACTTGCTCTAGCCGTTTAAAAAATGATGAATCTATTTATTTTAGTCCGTTTAAAAAAAATGATCTCTTTCTTTAAATTTAAAAATAAAATTTTACTTTATCTTTAATGAAATGATTTATAGCCATACAAATTATTTATGACTTATTTTAGACTACAAGTTTCAAAAGTCTTTCCTTCTTTATTAAACTCCGTACAAAGTCAAATGAATTCATCTTTTTTGAAACAGAGGAAATATGAGCTATAGTTGTATGTCTTTTTCGAGCAATCCGTTTTATTACATTCACCAAGATAATCTTTGCTCGCTAGTAGCTATTTAACTCTACAACAAGTTTAGACACCACCTCTAGTCCATAACAAGAAAATGATACTTTTTAAAAAATTAGCAGCACAAATTTCATCTCTAACGAGTTTCAGAATTTAGGATATAGTTGTGATTCAATCGTAGGTGCCATAGTGTGAGTTTTTCATCATCATGTAGCAGGTATGGATGTTCAATCCCAAACTACTTGTGGATCGGGCGAGAGAATCACGATATCAGATATAAAGGAAAAAAGTGCACGCATAGCCACTTTTGGATGCTCCATTACGATCTCAGCCATTTTTGGTTGCATCTTCAGAGAAAATTGCCATTTTTCCTATCTTCAGATCATTAGGGCTGAATTTCAAATCAAATTAAGATAACTTCACTAATTTTTGGTCTGAAGTTGAAATTTATTAATTTTTTTTTCTCAATTTCAAACCAAAGGTTTGTATTTGATTTGAACTGGATCCCAACTCACACTTTGGTCTGACTTTGGATCTTTTCACACCAAATTTTTTAAGTTAAGGGAACTTTAAATCATGGACTAAAGTTGATTATATAACTTCACCCTAATGGTTTGCAAGGAGATGGCTATTATTTTTAAAAAGTGATAATACTAAATCGGTCGCGTAAAATAACTTCACCATGATGGTTTGCAAGCAAAAAATTTCACATAGTGCCCTCAATAAGACATGGTCTTACCTAATTGCCCCCACTTATAAATGTTTAAAGTAAATGCCCTCCACATCATACCCCTTATGAAATGACTGTTTTGCCCCCCAACTTGTGTTAATTCACGCTGAAGGTTTCCTTCTCTCTTTCCTCATTCCTGGCCTCTTTCTTTCTTCTTTGTGTGGCCCCCAACTTGTTTAATTCACGCTGAACGATTTCATTCTCTCTTTCCCCATTCCCAGCCTCCTTCTTTCTTCTTTGTGTGCTAGAAATTTGGGATTTTTTTTCTTGTGTTTGCTTGATTCCAGTGATTTGAAGGTTTTTATTGCCTATGGCTATTAGATATTCATATTTTGCATAGAGCTTAAAATCTTGACCATAGCCAAGAGTTGCATAGACTTTCTCTGCATAGTTTCTTATTACAGTAAAGCTTAAAGTCTTGGCTATTGCCAATACTTAGAGAGATGTTTTGTGTAAGTTGTCGCTTCCACCAGAACTTAGAGTCTTGGCTATTGCCAAGAGTTGCAGAGGCTTTGTCTCCAACTTGTTCACTGCAGTAGAGGTAGAAGTCTTGACAATTGTCAATACTCTTAGAGTCCTTTAGTGTAAGGTCCCCCTTGCCAGAACTTAAAGCCTTGGCTAATGCCAAGAGTTGCAGAGACTTTGTCTCCAACTTGTTCACTGCAGTAGAGGTAGAAGTCTTGGCAATTGCCAATACTCTCAAAGGTTTTTAGTGTAAGGTCCCCCTTGTCAGAACTTAAAGTCTTGGCTATTGCCAAGAGTTACAAAGACTTTCTCTGCAAGTTTTGCATTACAATATAGGTAAAAGTCTTGGCAATCGCCAATATTTGCAGAGACTATTTGTACAAGTTGCTCCTTCCACTAGAGTTTAAAGTTCTGGCAATTGTCAATACTTGCAGAGACTATTTGTACAGGTTCCCCCTTCCGCTGGAATTTAAAGTGTTGGCTATTGGCAATAGTTGTAGAAACTTTTTCTGTAGTTGTAGAGACCATGGCAACAGGGCTTAAAGTCTTGGCAATAGGTAAGAAGTCTCTACACAGCCTCCTATTGCAGTAGAGTTTAAAATCTTAGCTATTGCTAATACTTTAGAGATTTTTCAGTCTTTGCAGCAGAACTTAAACTCTTGGCAATAGTTGCAGAGAACTTTACCCTTGCAACTTGAAGAAATCTTACGTTGAATCTTCTCTTGAACAAAGCAATATGTATAAGGAATGGGGTTTTATGGTTTTCTTGATAGCGTGAATGGAGAAAAGGAAGGGAAGGGAGTGGGGCGCGTCTTTTTACTGATTTGTAGGGTTATTTTGGTTTGAAAAAAATTTCATTAAACTAATAAGGACATTTTTGCTAAACATCTGTTAGTGAGGGCATTTTGGCAAACCAAAACTTTCCGGGTCATATTTTTGCAAAGGGCTCTTTACATATATATCCCCCCATCAAGAAATAATTCCTTTTAGGGTCCATAACTTTTTGTATCCAAAAAATTATACCATTTAAATATATTTCTTATATTAATATTAATATTAATAGTAATGATTCAACTCCCTAATTAAAGGAACAATCAATGGTTAAAAAAAAAATAGATTACCATTAAATATGGTAGTTGCACGATTTTAGCTTAATGATAGAGTTCGATCAATCAACAATAATAATAGGTAAAATATTAATAATAGATAGATATATATATATATATATCTTATAAAATAGTAAATATTCTATGTTTAATATATATATATTTAATATCAATAATATTTAAAAATATTAAATATATTAAATATATATATATTTAAAATATAAAATATATCATAATATTAAATATATTAAATATCAATAAGATTAATATATTCAATATATATTTAAAATATGAAATATCAATAATATAAATATATTAAATATCGATAATATTAATATATTAAATATATATTTAAAATATAAAATATATATCAATAATATTTAAAATATTAAATATATATTTTTAAAATATATTTAAAAAGGGTAAAATGTATATGGAAAGAAAGAAACAAGAAAAGGTGCACAGAAAAAGTAATTATTCTTGGTCAACGTTCATGGGCGTAAATTTCCCTTTTGCAAATCCCCCGTTTGCAAGTGGAACTGTATACATGGACCCAACTATAGCCTGCTTTAAGCTCTCAACTTTTTTTTGTAAAGGAAAAATTACACAAAATAGACTAGTTGTTAAAGAGCTTTATTACCGTACATAAATTTTTAAAAAATCACTAAAGATAGCTAAAATGTTTATATATGCTACAAAATATAGCATTTAGGGAAAAATATGATACTACTTTCTCTCTCCCCCCCCCCCCCCCCCAATTAAATGCCAATTCTTAAATCTCTCTCCTCTTCTTAATCAGCCATCACCCCATCCCTTACACTAAGGGTGCCTAACGGTCCGGTTTTGACCGGACCGGACCGGAATTGGGCCGGAAACCGGCTCGGACCGGTTCTGACCGGTTGAAACCGGACCGTTGGCCACTAACGGGCCCCGATCCCGGTACCGAACCGGTGCCTCGAAAAAAAACCGGGAGGACCGGATAAAAATGGGACCGGAACCGGCCGGACCGGACCGGTCAAAAAAATAAAAAAAAAAAAGAAAAAAACTGCCCGTTTCTAGCCGTTGGGCAACGGCTATTTTGACCTCCTAGCCGTTGTCCAACGGCCAAAAAGGGCCAAATACACCCCATAACCACCCCATAACCACCCCTAACTATTTTTTTTCTATAAATACCCCATTATTTCATCATATTTTTCACACAAATCTTCCAATTCTCTCTAATTCTCTCAAATTTTCTACAATATTGCTATTGTTCTACTTTGGCTATTTGTTAAAAATTTATAATTTGGCTACTTTATCAAGTTCTATTTGGAGTTTCTATCAAAGTTATATTGTGCTACCTAGTGAAGTTTATAAATATCAAGTATTGGGTTAATTGGAGGCGCTACGTGGTTGAAAATATCAATTTGGCTATTTTTGCAATTTTTCGATTATCAAGTATTCAACTAATTAATTGAAGTGGAGGCTCAAGTTTCAACTTCACCTCAATTATACGGTTATATTTGGTTGGTCGTTCCTACTTCTACTCTTTTATTATTTTTTTGTCATATATATTTATTTTATTTGCTATTATTATGTCTCAACGAGGTTCAATTGGAACTAGTAGTGGGGGGCGGGCACGGGGTCGTAGGGGAAATAGGGGTAAAGAAATTGCTGGTAGTTCTAGTCGGAATACCCACCACATAGATGATTCTCAACATTATCATAATATTAGCGCTGATAATATACTTGATCACGAAATGTTAAAAACACGATATGGGAATCAAAGCGGGGGTAATTTAGAAGAAACACCTGAATTTCAAGCTAGTCCACCCGAAGTTCAGTCAGACTTGCCTCCTGAACCTCCTACTAGAATACCGGCTAAACGTAAGGATAGATCTGATGTGTGGGATTTTGCATCAAAGAATGTTGAAGCGCAGACGGCTTCCTGCGGGCTTTGTGATAAGGTGTGGGTTTTTAGAACTGGGGGTAATGAGGGTGGGACGGGTAAACTTAGGCAGCACTTACAAAAGAAACATCATAAAGAATGGGCAACGCGGGCGGGTGGTATATATTTAGGGACCGAACATGGGGGAGTAGCGCATGATTCTTCTTCGGGTATCCAAGCAAGAATTAACCATTTAACAGGAGGGCTTCTTACTTATGATAAACAAAAGGATAGGGAAGAAATTGCTAAACTAGTTGCCCTCGAGGGTTTACCTTATAGTTTTCCTTCTTCAACTGGTTTTGTTCGTTATGTTCAGGCTGTATATAATCCCTCTTTTAGAGGTTTTCCAAGAACTACTGTTAAAAATGATATTATTAAATTTAAGAACGAATATCAGGATTATTTGCGATATATGTTTGATAACTTTGACACTAGAGTATGTCTTACTACGGATATGGGTCGTTCTACTAATGGATGTGATTATATTATTGTGACTTGTCATTGGATAGATCCTGATTGGGTTTTTCAAAAACGTATTATTGCTTATAAAATTGTTGATGAACCACACACGGGAAATTATATTTGTAACAAAGTTTCATCAATTTGTCGTACGTACTGTTTGTCTAAGAAAGTTTTTAGTATTACGGTAGATAATGCTACAAACAACACAGACGCACTTAGGAACTTGATACCTATTTTGAACCCTTCTTTTCCTGAATTTTTTCATGTTAGGTGTGCATGTCATATTTACAACTTAGTAGTCAGAGATGGTCTTACCTTGTTTAACGACATTATCAAAAAGGTGCAGATAGCTATTACTTATATTTTTAGAAATAAAAACCAAGAAAGAAGACGAGAATGGGAAAGAAAATGTGTAGAATTAGGAATGCCAGTTAGGAGAGTCCCAAAGGAAGTTTGTACTAGGTGGAACACTTTATATGAGGTATTGAATGTTGCTTATGAATATAGACTGCCTATTTCTCAAATGTATAATAAACATTTTATGGAAATCTATCACCTTAAAGATGAGGATTGGCAAGTTGTTCAACATCTTCTTCAGTTTTTACATAAATTTTATCAAGCTACTTTAGAATTTTCCGGTCAATATTATCCAACTACTCCTACCATGTTATGTTACATAGCTGGAATATCGGAATTATTGAAAATGTATAAACAATATGCAGTTTACTTACCGGCTGTAGAGTTAATGATTGAAAAGTTTAGAAAATATTTTTTTCCAATTCCTCATCTTTTTTACATTGCTTCTGTGTTGCATCCTGCTTTTAAAATTAAGTTAACTGAACGACTTGTTAGAGAAGTATATGCAAATTTAGAAATTACTCCAGAGGAAATTGCTACTAACAAGTTTCCAAGTGTAGACGAGGCTGTTGCTAAAGTTTATGCAGATACCGTGGCTGTTTTTGCAAAGTATAGAGCTTGGGCAGACACTGCAGAGCCAACGGAACCAATACTATCCACCGGGCAAAGTTCTTCACAGGCAGGAGCAGGAATGCGCACTTTTGGGGGACTTGACGAAAAGTTGCTTTCAGAACAGGACGAGTACGGAGAGGAATACAGCGAGTTCCAAGTGTATTTAATTCAATATCCAAAGAAACTTAACAACTTTGGAACTGCGAATTTGTTGGATTATTGGAAGAATCAAGAATCGCAATTTCCAATTCTTGCAAAAATGGCCCGGGATATATTAACAATTCAAGCTTCATCAGTTGCATCGGAAAGCGCTTTCAGCCAAGGAAGATTTCAAATTGGAGATCACAGATATTCGTTGAGAGAGGAGGCAATGGAGACAGGAGTTTTATTCAGGGATTGGATAAGAGCAGAGAGAAGAAACTTTGGTCTACCAGAACTTACTAAGGAAAGGGGCAGAGCATATATCGATCAAATTTTGAGCGACGGAACAAGTGAAGGGAGTCAAACCGGCAATGAAGAAGAAGAAGAAGACGAAGAACCAGAAGGAGATGATGAACAAGATCAACAACGGCCAGTTCCAAAAGAAAAGCCTACAAGTGTCCTCAAGAAACTAGCTAATATGTTTAAAAGAATGTAATATTCTAAATAAGAATTTTGAATTTACAAGTTTTTGTTTAGATGTAATTTTCACTTCTTATATCTTAAACAATTCAATAAAATTGCTCCAAGTCTTGGAATTCAATCACAACTATTGTCTTCATACTATTTATTTTTAATTTATAGTTTGCGCAAAAAATACTACAATTAATTACTAGTTTGTAAATTAGTTCAAATACTGAATTTTGAACTTAAAGAATTAATTCAAAAATTTGAATTTACTAAAATTAATTCAAAGTTTGAAACTTTGAATATTGAACATAACAAATTAATTCAAAACTACAAGTTCAAATTATAAAAAATACTACAAGTTTTTTTATTCTAAGTTTAAACTTTAATATATACAAGTAAAAACTAAATAATATTTTGTTGTAATATTTTTCAAAGTTTCCATCACTTTAAATAAAACTCAATGGAAAAAAAAAAAAAAAACTTATTTGGGCCGAACTGCCGGACCGGACCGAACCGGACCGGACCGGACCGGCATTTTGGCCCAACGGATCTCTTTCAAATATAGCCGTTGGCCAACGGCCAAAAATGGCTATATTTGCCTATCACCCCCCCCCCTAAACGCCCCCCATAACTCCCAACATATTTTTATCTATATATACCCTATTATTTCATCATTATACCACACAATTTACCATTTTCTATCAATTTATCTCTCAAATTACTCTCAAAGGCTATTTTCTAAATTTCTTCCAAAATCCAAACATTAATAATGGCTGAAAATCAAGCTCCCACTGCTCCTGAACGAAGACGTCGTTCTATAGTGTGGGAACTTATTACGAAAGATACTGAATCTCAGAAAGCTAAATGTAGCATCTGTAACAAAGAGTGACAACTTTACACTGGACCCAACAATGGAGGGACGGGAAAGTTTAGGCAACACTTAAAAAAAAACCACAGAACCGAATGGGATATAATAAATGGCTTTATTCCGCGTGATTGAAAATTTGAAGAGATGACTAAGGGAATATCTATTTCAATTATGTATTTTCGAATTTCTAGTTTATTTAGTATCTTTGTAATTTTTCGATTTCTAGTTTGTTTTGTCATTTCAATTATCTATTTCTCATTCAATAAACGTTTGTTTTGTTTCATAAACTTTACACTGATAAAGTAACAAACTAGAAGACGTCGTTCAATTATTTATTTCTCATTCAATAAACTTTACATTAATAAATTTTAAAATATAATTTACATAATTATTTTGTTAATTTGTTTCATTAAAAAATATAATTTACCTAATTATCACAAATGATGTTTAAATAAATTGTTAAGTTTTTCAAATTTTAGTTTTATTTGCCTAAAAAAAAAAAAAAAAACACAAAAAAACCGTTAACCGGCCGGACCGGACCGGTACCGACCGGCCTAACGGTCGCCGGAACCGGTTCCGATCCGGCTCCAATATTTGAAACCGGCATGGACCGGACCGGTAGACCGGAATTCCACCGGTTTGAAATTTTTTTGGCCCGGTTCCGGACCGGAACCGGACTCCGGTACCGGTTCCGGACCGGACCGGACCGCTGGCCACCCATACCTTACACCATATCTCTATATTGTCGAATCGCCCCTCCTGATATCTCCATCGTCGCTGACTCCTTCAATTGCTACTTCTTCCTCTAATTTTATCAGACACTCTGAATGTTCATAATGAAAATGATGTCAAGATTACTTTTACTTTATGGATGGCAATAGCCGAATGATTTCAAACCTCAATACGAATGTTGCCTTCTTCTTCTTCTTATT
Organism: Petunia x hybrida; assembly: GCA_037355625.1. NCBI lineage: Eukaryota > Viridiplantae > Streptophyta > Magnoliopsida > Solanales > Solanaceae > Petunia > Petunia x hybrida. The sequence continues at coordinate 2,519,558 of JBBBVM010000045.1, forward strand.
TTTTTTTTTTTTTTTTGTTGTTGTTGTTGTTGTTGTTGTTGTTGTTGTTGTGGTATTGCGATTATGGAAAGAAATGAATGGTAGTTATGGTGTTTGGTTGTGGTTGTTACCCAGTGTAGGTAAGGTATTAATTAGTGGTGGTTACGGTTATTTGTATAACTTTATATATTTTTATATAATTTTGTGTATTATTGTTTAACTTAGTATAACCGTCTATACCTTTATTTTTGTATATTTTTGTACCAAGATATATCTTTGTACAACTATGTATAACTATTTATATCTTTGTATTTAAACGTACCATACATGTCTTTTGTATATCTTTGAATAATTATTTATAATTACGAGTATGTTTATTGGTCTATATATCTACAGCTGTATTTTGTATATCTTCATGTCTCAATTATTTCTTTGTATCAATCTACATGAAATTTGTGTTTATTTTTTTTCTTTATTTTTGTATAAATCAAAATATTAAAAAAAACTTGCTAGTGGTGGCTGGCGGTGGCCGGTGACGGTGGATAGCAGTGGTCGTCGGTTGTGGCTGGTAGTGGCGGTGGGGCAACAGTGGGTGGGGGCTAGAGTTTGTGGGAAGAAGATGGAAAGAACCCTAATTTGATTAGGTATCATAATAGTCTATAAAAGTATAAACAAAATATAGCTATATTGTGTAAGAAAAAAAGTATAGCTATTTTATATAGCATAGGTATATAATATCGTCTATTTATTCAGTGAAATTAATTGTTGAAGTTCTTTATTTAATTTCATAGCAAAGAACATTAAAAACAAATAGAAAAAAAATCTCAAGGACCTTTCTCCTTTGATTAATGGAAACTTTTGTTGGCAAGTGAAATAAAAGAAGAGCAGAGTAAAGAAAAAGAATCAGAAAAGTAGAATTAGAGACGTGAAAACATCCAATTCATCGTGAGTATAAATGTTTAGAGAGAAGAAGGAACAAAAGTTAGAGAGAGAAAGTAATTCTCTATTCTGAGCAAAAATGAAAATAGTACATTCTAGAAAGGTATAATCTTACTTTTATATATGGGCCTAAGTAGGTTAAAATTTTGTGGGAAATTTACGCCCCATAAACGTTGACCAAGAATAATTACTTTTTCTGTACACATTTTCTTGTTTCTTTCTTTTTATATACATTTTACCTTTTTTAAATATATTTTAAATATGTATTTAATATTTTAAATATAATTGAGGACAGGATCTTTTGCAGCATGGGGGTAACAGGAAACTTTACTGGTGACCCAACCCTGGCAAGGAGTGGTTGAACCCAAAATTAGGTTCAACAACAGCCCTTAACGCCATCCTCGGCTAAGCGGGCAAACAACAGAACCTTGGTTCTGGCATTCAACCTTCCGCCTGGATTGTTTATCCAACCATACCTTTAACACCACCACCTGCTGAGATTCTGATTTTAATCTGTTATTAGAATCATCTTACCCCAATAGCCTAGTGTGACAGAGTTCAACACTTTAATGATTTAGCCTATCATTAGGCCAAATATCAAAACTTAAATTTATAAAAATAAACACAATTTAAAGAACAATATTAAATACCTTGGGTTTTGCACAAATGCTCCAATGGATTTTTATGTACTGAAAATGTTTACAATGAGAGTTTTTACAATTTAGAGAGGGGTGTGAAAGCTGATGCCCTCCTTGTTCTGGTTTCTAAGCTATTTATAGACAGAATGAAATAACGAAATTGGCCCAATTTTTACAAGTGGCCGGTTACAAATTAAAGAAAGAAAAATGGCCGACAACTTTATTAAAGTTGTTTTATCAAAAGTAAAAGTAGCATTATTAATCTACTTTAATAAAGTAGCTTTATAAAAGTTGAGTGTCTTCATCTTCAATAATGCATTGCATTTTCAACCGATCTTATCTTTGCCTTTGGCCTTTTGTGCCTTGGATGATTCCTCTTCTTTATTCCCTTGCTGTGTCATTACTTGCGTTATTATATTTGTGATATAATCATTTGCTTCTTCTTCTGTGATAGATTGGGATTCCCCCGGCAGACAATATTCACCTTCATCTTCGGTATTATTAGCAGAAGCCATTGAAGTATCTGACTGGATTTCATATTCTAGATTTTTTATCAAATCTTTCTTTACTTCTTCCAAATAAGAAGCTAACATTTCTTCTTTCGTTACTAGTCCTTTCTTCATCTTTAACTTGGTGAATATATGTTGATAAGGACTTGGAGTATTATCCTGTCTTTCTTGATTCATCTGCTTATAATGTTCCAGTGATTGTTTTATCAAATCTATTGTATCCTGGCATTGAAGGTTGCCATCAGCTGTTATCTGAGTCATTTTTTTCCAAAACATTGTATAAAAGGTCCTGTATAGAGCAGGAATGTTGTGTTGGGTATAATCTACTTCAACACTCCATTTCATTATCCATGGAATCGAATATTCAATAAAGAAATTCATATAAGAACTTCCTTCTATAAAAGTATTATTTCTTTGCAATTCCTGGACTTTTGGAGAAACATCCACCCATTCAGTATATAAACTGAGTAATGGTTTTGGTAATATCTTTACCGTAGGACCATAAGTGATCCACCATTGTGAGAACCAATTTGGTATAATGCTCTGTTTATAAACATTTGAGCATATTTTTATAAACCAAGAATGTTTTTTGTTTTCATTCTCATATAATAATGCTTTATAAAAGCTATCCATATAATCCCAGTAATTGTATTTTACCGGTGTTTTCATTTCTGGATGAGTATAACTCCTCTCAGTCAGGGTACTTAGTCCCCATTCCTCTGCGGATATAATCCGTTTAATTATCATCTTTGAAAAGTTAAAAACTTTCTTTGTATTTGCCGGGTAAAAATGCGATATTTCGCAAGACTCAGTAACATTGAGTATCATCTCATAATGACTCCTGTACTTATAAGTACAAGCTGCGTATGACGCACTGTTCAAATATCTTGCCATTAATTTCCATGGCTCATCCTTCCATTGAAGGTCTCTTTCCTCAAGGAATAATATTAACTCCTTGTAATTTGTCTTAATATAAGACTGTATATTTTCATTATCATCTTCTGTTATAATAGAAGAGTATGATGGAGGCATATTATCCTCTGTTACCTTCTTTTCCTGAGAACTTTTCCATTTTAGGAATTCTTGATACTGTTGATATGACATAGTATCATTCTTTGAAGATGACCCTGTCAAATCTTCGGCTATAAGCCTTTGCTTACCCAACTGGGCTATAACTGCACCTCTACCAGTGCCTCTTCCTCTGTTACCCCTTCCTCTATTAGAGGATGGGTTTCCTCGGGCCTGCATATCCTGCATAGATTATAAAATTATCAGGCCAGATATATGGGATATAATCCCAATATTTTATGAATTCCTTTAATCTCCTTGGAAATGTCTTTCATTCTTGCTTTTGCTGTGCATATAATGCTGATAATATGATTTATGTCTTCTTTATTAAAGTATTTAGCACGCGATAATAATTCTTCAGCCTCATAAACCAATTTTTGTAATCTATGTTGAGTTGCACGTAAATCCCAGTATACAGTATACATCTGCCTGGGTAATAATTGGTTCTGGCAATATGGACAATAATAGAGCATATTGTGTCGTTTACACATATTCAAACAACCTGCAATAAAAGGAATGAATATGATCATTCAGTAACCAGATATTCTCTAGTAAGAAAATCAGGAAGGCTATTATCTTCCCCTTTTTTATAATGTATTTCAAAATCAAATGGGGCTAAAAGTGCCTGCCATCTAGCAAACATTTGTTTAGAAACATCATGTTTACAATCCTTATTAAACATAAACTTAGCCGATTGACAATCTGTTTTTATAACAAATTTCTGATTATATAAATCGCCTTGAAATTTTAAAACACATTTTACTATAGCAAGAATTTCTTTTGCTATAGTCGAGTAATTTTTCTGGCTATTATTCCATTTACCAGAATGAAATTGTATCAAATATTCAATCTTTTCTCCTGGAGCCTTTTGTTTTAAAATACCTCCATAACCAATATCTGAAGCATCAGTTTCTATTATCTTTGGCCAAGTAGGATTAGCCAATGTCAAACAAGGAAGATTTTTTACTCTTTGCTTGATTTTCTTAACTACCTCAGTATGGGCATCTGTCCATGCTTTTGGAATCTTTTTTAAAATTATAATCAATAAGAAGTGTTATTTTAATAAAAAACTTTTGAAAAGTAAAAATTTCTAGAGTAGATAGAAACTCACTGTCCATCTCTTCTTGATCCTGATCATCTCCAAAAATATTAATATTATCATCAAAATTAGAAGAGATTGTGGGGAATTCCTCAGTCTCTTTTCCCTTACCTTTTCCTTCTATTTTTGAGATTCTTTGATCCAGGATTCTGTTTTCCTTTTTGAGATTAGAAATCTCCTGCTTAAGGTTATAAACCTCTTTTTCCAAATCTTGAGATGTAGTCGGAGAACTGTTACTACCCATTCTCCTTTGTTCCAACATTCTCTTAACTTCTTTCATAGTATACGGAGTATAATCCATAGGGGTATATGAACCTTTTCTTACCTCCTCATTTACTTTAGAGTAACCAAAGTTTTCTTTGAGTTGATCCATAAGCTTTGATCTAGCTTCTGGGTCCTGCATCATTTTAAACAAGTCTATTAAACTGTCATTATCTAAAGTATTAATCTCTAACTGAGCAAATACATTATAATATTCCTCATCATCACAAGACTGTCCATTGTTACAACAAGGACCACCTTCTTCTTCAGAAGAGGTTATACTAAATTCACTTTCATCATGGAATACTTTATTAAATTCCTCCTTTGGAGTCATGACTTCCTCTTCTGGCTCAGAATTCAAAAGAATTTTGCATAGAGAATCCTTTAGGTCCTCATCTATTTGAAGAGATTTAATCTTTTCTTTCACTTTACAATCTTTCTGGAAGTGTCCAAACCTTCCACATTTATAACAAGTGTTATCCTTTGGATTTTTCCCCTTGTTATTACCTTTTCTTTCATTAAAGGCTTTCTGCCTCCTGGCACGTTTTTCTGTGCGTCTTCTGGCATATCTTTGTTTCCATTCCTGGTCAGTATATTTCTTACCAGTTTTCCCTTTATGAGTTTTGCGAGTCTTTGCTGTAATCCTGGGATCTTCCATACCGAATTGTTCGCAAAAATCCCCTATCTGTTGTCTTTCATTAAGACGATTGCGTTTAAGCTCTTGATTTAGCTTAATCTCATTACATAATGCCAATCCCTCTTGGATACATGTTCCTACTAAACTTCCATAACTATGAACATCATAATTGATTTGGACTCCTCCTTGTCTGAGATTTTTTCTTACTCTTTCTGCAAAGAGGTTAGGAAGTCCGTCAATAAATTTAGATTTCCAATGAGCACTATTACTCTCTGGTAACTCCATTACTCTGCAAAGAAAAGTATCCTTATAATATCTGAATGAAGTTAACGTCTTACACCTCATATTTTGCAAGAGGGTCCTGATGGACTCACTATTATCCGACCATCTTCCTGAAAAATGTTCAATAATAGTAACAGCTAAAGCATAAACAGCATTAGAATTATCTGTTGTTTCCGATGTTGTAGCTGTTCCTGGTTCAGTTTTTACTGCAGTCAAAATTTTTTCTCTCTGGTCTGCAGTGAGATAATTATCCCACCATCCTTTTAACTGACCAGTAAATCCTGCAATTATCATATTAGCAACAGTCCTATCACTATTATTGTTAGACTTACAAATGGTGCTATACATCATCATCCTGTGCATAACAATATACATCTGTCTCTGGGTATGACCATCAATATTCCATTCATAAATTTGCTTACCACTGAAACTGTTTGGAGCATAAATATCATCTTGCTCTTCAAATAAAATATCCTGTGGAGTTGGTCTTGGATAATAAAACATCCTCTGCTTAGGCTTATCAGCAAATTTAGAATTATAAGAAGATTTGGACTTAGATGATCTCAATTTATTAATCTGATCATCATAAGATTCAATATCACTGTCCCCTGTTTTAGTCAGAGGTTTCAAAGATAACTCTTTAAACTTTTCATCCAAAATCTTTATTAGATCCGAGCTATCCGGTTTTATTTTAAAGTGACCCACATCAGGAGGAGGTTGAATAGTTGGAATAGCTACTCGTTGTGGCTCTTCCATCTTTTATTTTCCTGATGTGCTAGCAGTATTACTGCTTATGATAGATAACAATTTATCTACTTTCTCTTGTAAAGATATAATCTGTTCACCCGATATAACCTCATCAGAAATGGAGTTTAAAGGTATTTAATGGATTTAAAGCCCAAAATTGATTTTAGTCGGGGATCACCCGCAAGAAAGAAAATTTCAGAAGAATTTTATAAATCCAGATGGACACTATTTAGGAAATGGTTCTTTAAGAATTTTGATAAAAATGAGCAACATGCTTTTTCAGAGGAATTTTATAAAGACCTAGAAAAGCATAATAAACTTATATCTTTTGTCTTGTGGTTTATGGCAAAATATGTTTTTAATACTATTGCTGTCATGGAAAGACAATTTGAAATGGCAAATGGTAAGATTATTGATGCTGTGTTGCCTCCACAGCAGCCTTTTAAAATAAAGAAACTTGATTTTGCAGCATTTGCCACAATGCTGGATGAACAAACTTTGCAGGTTACTGTTAGTCATATTAATACTATGTTAAAACAGCAAAACTATACTAATATCTATGTTCATATATTGGGTGAACAGATTATATCTTTACAAGAGAAAGTAGATAAATTGTTATCTATCATAAGCAGTAATACTGCTAGCACATCAGGAAAAGAAAAGATGGAAGAGCCACAACGAGTAGCTATTCCAACTATTCAACCTCCTCCTGATGTGGGTCACTTTAAAATAAAACCGGATAGCTCGGATCTAATAAAGATTTTGGATGAAAAGTTTAAAGAGTTATCTTTGAAACCTCTGACTAAAACAGGGGACAGTGATATTGAATCTTATGATGATCAGATTAATAAATTGAGATCATCTAAGTCCAAATCTTCTTATAATTCTAAATTTGCTGATAAGCCTAAGCAGAGGATGTTTTATTATCCAAGACCAACTCCACAGGATATTTTATTTGAAGAGCAAGATGATATTTATGCTCCAAACAGTTTCAGTGGTAAGCAAATTTATGAATGGAATATTGATGGTCATACCCAGAGACAGATGTATATTGTTATGCACAGGATGATGATGTATAGCACCATTTGTAAGTCTAACAATAATAGTGATAGGACTGTTGCTAATATGATAATTGCAGGATTTACTGGTCAGTTAAAAGGATGGTGGGATAATTATCTCACTGCAGACCAGAGAGAAAAAATTTTGACTGCAGTAAAAACTGAACCAGGAACAGCTACAACATCGGAAACAACAGATAATTCTAATGCTGTTTATGCTTTAGCTGTTACTATTATTGAACATTTTTCAGGAAGATGGTCGGATAATAGTGAGTCCATCAGGACCCTCTTGCAAAATATGAGGTGTAAGACGTTAACTTCATTCAGATATTATAAGGATACTTTTCTTTGCAGAGTAATGGAGTTACCAGAGAGTAATAGTGCTCATTGGAAATCTAAATTTATTGACGGACTTCCTAACCTCTTTGCAGAAAGAGTAAGAAAAAATCTCAGACAAGGAGGAGTCCAAATCAATTATGATGTTCATAGTTATGGAAGTTTAGTAGGAACATGTATCCAAGAGGGATTGGCATTATGTAATGAGATTAAGCTAAATCAAGAGCTTAAACGCAATCGTCTTAATGAAAGACAACAGATAGGGGATTTTTGCGAACAATTCGGTATGGAAGATCCCAGGATTACAGCAAAGACTCGCAAAACTCATAAAGGGAAAACTGGTAAGAAATATACTGACCAGGAATGGAAACAAAGATATGCCAGAAGACGCACAGAAAAACGTGCCAGGAGGCAGAAAGCCTTTAATGAAAGAAAAGGTAATAACAAGGGGAAAAATCCAAAGGATAACACTTGTTATAAATGTGGAAGGTTTGGACACTTCCAGAAAGATTGTAAAGTGAAAGAAAAGATTAAATCTCTTCAAATAGATGAGGACCTAAAGGATTCTCTATGCAAAATTCTTTTGAATTCTGAGCCAGAAGAGGAAGTCATGACTCCAAAGGAGGAATTTAATAAAGTATTCCATGATGAAAGTGAATTTAGTATAACCTCTTCTGAAGAAGAAGGTGGTCCTTGTTGTAACAATGGACAGTCTTGTGATGATGAGGAATATTATAATGTATTTGCTCAGTTAGAGATTAATACTTTAGATAATGACAGTTTAATAGACTTGTTTAAAATGATGCAGGACCCAGAAGCTAGATCAAAGCTTATGGATCAACTCAAAGAAAACTTTGGTTACTCTAAAGTAAATGAGGAGGTAAGAAAAGGTTCATATACCCCTATGGATTATACTCCGTATACTATGAAAGAAGTTAAGAGAATGTTGGAACAAAGGAGAATGGGTAGTAACAGTTCTCCGACTACATCTCAAGATTTGGAAAAAGAGGTTTATAACCTTAAGCAGGAGATTTCTAATCTCAAAAAGGAAAACAGAATCCTGGATCAAAGAATCTCAAAAATAGAAGGAAAAGGTAAGGGAAAAGAGACTGAGGAATTCCCCACAATCTCTTCTAATTTTGATGATAATATTAATATTTTTGGAGATGATCAGGATCAAGAAGAGATGGACAGTGAGTTTCTATCTACTCTAGAAATTTTTACTTTTCAAAAGTTTTTTATTAAAATAACACTTCTTATACAAATGGTGCTATACATCATCATCCTGTGCATAACAATAATAGTGATAGGACTGTTGCTAATATGATAATTGCAGGATTTACTGGTCAGTTAAAAGGATGGTGGGATAATTATCTCACTGCAGACCAGAGAGAAAAAATTTTGACTGCAGTAAAAACTGAACCAGGAACAGCTACAACATCGGAAACAACAGATAATTCTAATGCTGTTTATGCTTTAGCTGTTACTATTATTGAACATTTTTCAGGAAGATGGTCGGATAATAGTGAGTCCATCAGGACCCTCTTGCAAAATATGAGGTGTAAGACGTTAACTTCATTCAGATATTATAAGGATACTTTTCTTTGCAGAGTAATGGAGTTACCAGAGAGTAATAGTGCTCATTGGAAATCTAAATTTATTGACGGACTTCCTAACCTCTTTGCAGAAAGAGTAAGAAAAAATCTCAGACAAGGAGGAGTCCAAATCAATTATGATGTTCATAGTTATGGAAGTTTAGTAGGAACATGTATCCAAGAGGGATTGGCATTATGTAATGAGATTAAGCTAAATCAAGAGCTTAAACGCAATCGTCTTAATGAAAGACAACAGATAGGGGATTTTTGCGAACAATTCGGTATGGAAGATCCCAGGATTACAGCAAAGACTCGCAAAACTCATAAAGGGAAAACTGGTAAGAAATATACTGACCAGGAATGGAAACAAAGATATGCCAGAAGACGCACAGAAAAACGTGCCAGGAGGCAGAAAGCCTTTAATGAAAGAAAAGGTAATAACAAGGGGAAAAATCCAAAGGATAACACTTGTTATAAATGTGGAAGGTTTGGACACTTCCAGAAAGATTGTAAAGTGAAAGAAAAGATTAAATCTCTTCAAATAGATGAGGACCTAAAGGATTCTCTATGCAAAATTCTTTTGAATTCTGAGCCAGAAGAGGAAGTCATGACTCCAAAGGAGGAATTTAATAAAGTATTCCATGATGAAAGTGAATTTAGTATAACCTCTTCTGAAGAAGAAGGTGGTCCTTGTTGTAACAATGGACAGTCTTGTGATGATGAGGAATATTATAATGTATTTGCTCAGTTAGAGATTAATACTTTAGATAATGACAGTTTAATAGACTTGTTTAAAATGATGCAGGACCCAGAAGCTAGATCAAAGCTTATGGATCAACTCAAAGAAAACTTTGGTTACTCTAAAGTAAATGAGGAGGTAAGAAAAGGTTCATATACCCCTATGGATTATACTCCGTATACTATGAAAGAAGTTAAGAGAATGTTGGAACAAAGGAGAATGGGTAGTAACAGTTCTCCGACTACATCTCAAGATTTGGAAAAAGAGGTTTATAACCTTAAGCAGGAGATTTCTAATCTCAAAAAGGAAAACAGAATCCTGGATCAAAGAATCTCAAAAATAGAAGGAAAAGGTAAGGGAAAAGAGACTGAGGAATTCCCCACAATCTCTTCTAATTTTGATGATAATATTAATATTTTTGGAGATGATCAGGATCAAGAAGAGATGGACAGTGAGTTTCTATCTACTCTAGAAATTTTTACTTTTCAAAAGTTTTTTATTAAAATAACACTTCTTATTGATTATAATTTTAAAAAAGAATTCATAGCTCTAGTTGATAGTGGAGCAGATTTAAACTGTGTTCAGGAAGGATTAATTCCTTCACGATATTTTCATAAAACTACTCATAGTTTGAGATCTGCTAATGGTGAAAAAATGCAGATTGAATACAAATTACCAAAAGCTTATATTTGCAAAAATAAGGTATGTATACCTCAAAGCTTTGTTTTAATAAAAAATATGTCCAACCAAGTTATACTTGGAACACCATTTTTACAAAGTATATTTCCTATTACCAGAATTGATAAGAAAAATATAATAGGAACTTTTAATGATAAGTGTATTACATTTGATTTTATAACTGAACCCATTACTAGGGTTTTAAATCAATTAAAAGATATGCTAGCTAATAAGAGTCAGCATATCAATTTTCTTAAACAGGAAATCTTAACTTTAAATATTGATGAGATTTTAAAAAATCCAAAATTAAGAGAAAAGATTGATTTTATTATAAATCAGTTTTCTTTACAAATTTGTAGTGACCATCCAAATGCTTTTTGGGATAGAAAGAAACATGTGGTCACACTTCCTTATGAGGAAGATTTCTCTGAAATAGATGGAATACCTACTAAGGCAAGACCTTGCCAGATGAATTCGGAGTATCTGGAATTATGCAAAAAAGAGGTAAGTTCATTATTGCATAAAGGCCTCATACGGTCATCCAAATCGCCATGGTCTTGTACAGCATTTTATGTTAATAAACATGCGGAACAAGAAAGAGGAGTCCCAAGGTTAGTAATAAATTATAAGCCTTTAAATAAAGTCCTGAAATGGATCAGGTATCCAATTCCTAATAAAAAGGATTTATTGGATAGGCTTCATAATGCTATTATATTTTCAAAATTTGATTTGAAATCAGGATACTGGCAGATTCAAATAGCTGAAGCTGACAGGTATAAAACTGCTTTTAATGTTCCAATAGGACAATATGAATGGAATGTCATGCCATTTGGTTTGAAAAATGCCCCTTCTGAATTTCAGAAAATTATGAATGATATATTCATTCCTTATAGTAATTTTATTATTGTTTATATTGATGATATATTAATATTTTCAAATACTATTGAAATGCATTTTAAACATTTAGATTTGTTTAAAAAAATTATTATACAAAATGGTTTGGTTATATCTAAACCTAAGATGTCTTTGTTCCAAACAAAAGTTAGATTTTTGGGACATAATATTGAGAAAGGAAAAATTATTCCTATAAATAGAAGTATTGAATTTGCTTCTAAATTTCCTGATGTTATAACTGATAAAACTCAATTGCAAAGATTTTTAGGAAGTTTAAATTATATTGCTCCATTTTATAAAGATCTTGCAAAAGATACATCTATCTTATATGATAGATTAAAAAAGATTCCAAAAGCATGGACAGATGCCCATACTGAGGTAGTTAAGAAAATCAAGCAAAGAGTAAAAAATCTTCCTTGTTTGACATTGGCTAATCCTACTTGGCCAAAGATAATAGAAACTGATGCTTCAGATATTGGTTATGGAGGTATTTTAAAACAAAAGGCTCCAGGAGAAAAGATTGAATATTTGATACAATTTCATTCTGGTAAATGGAATAATAGCCAGAAAAATTACTCGACTATAGCAAAAGAAATTCTTGCTATAGTAAAATGTGTTTTAAAATTTCAAGGCGATTTATATAATCAGAAATTTGTTATAAAAACAGATTGTCAATCGGCTAAGTTTATGTTTAATAAGGATTGTAAACATGATGTTTCTAAACAAATGTTTGCTAGATGGCAGGCACTTTTAGCCCCATTTGATTTTGAAATACATTATAAAAAAGGGGAAGATAATAGCCTTCCTGATTTTCTTACTAGAGAATATCTGGTTACTGAATGATCATATTCATTCCTTTTATTGCAGGTTGTTTGAATATGTGTAAACGACACAATATGCTCTATTATTATCCATATTGCCAGAACCAATTATTACCCAGGCAGATGTATACTGTATATTGGGATTTACGTGCAACTCAACATAGATTACAAAAATTGGTTTATGAGGCTGAAGAATTATTATCGCGTGCTAAATACTTTAATAAAGAAGACATAAATCATATTATCAGCATTATATGCACAGCAAAAGCAAGAATGAAAGACATTTCCAAGGAGATTAAAGGAATTCATAAAATATTGGGATTATATCCCATATATCTGGCCTGATAATTTTATAATCTATGCAGGATATGCAGGCCCGAGGAAACCCATCCTCTAATAGAGGAAGGGGTAACAGAGGAAGAGGCACTGGTAGAGGTGCAGTTATAGCCCAGTTGGGTAAGCAAAGGCTTATAGCCGAAGATTTGACAGGGTCATCTTCAAAGAATGATACTATGTCATATCAACAGTATCAAGAATTCCTAAAATGGAAAAGTTCTCAGGAAAAGAAGGTAACAGAGGATAATATGCCTCCATCATACTCTTCTATTATAACAGAAGATGATAATGAAAATATACAGTCTTATATTAAGACAAATTACAAGGAGTTAATATTATTCCTTGAGGAAAGAGACCTTCAATGGAAGGATGAGCCATGGAAATTAATGGCAAGATATTTGAACAGTGTGTCATACGCAGCTTGTACTTATAAGTACAGGAGTCATTATGAGATGATACTCAATGTTACTGAGTCTTGCGAAATATCGCATTTTTACCCGGCAAATACAAAGAAAGTTTTTAACTTTTCAAAGATGATAATTAAACGGATTATATCCGCAGAGGAATGGGGACTAAGTACCCTGACTGAGAGGAGTTATACTCATCCAGAAATGAAAACACCGGTAAAATACAATTACTGGGATTATATGGATAGCTTTTATAAAGCATTATTATATGAGAATGAAAACAAAAAACATTCTTGGTTTATAAAAATATGCTCAAATGTTTATAAACAGAGCATTATACCAAATTGGTTCTCACAATGGTGGATCACTTATGGTCCTACGGTAAAGATATTACCAAAACCATTACTCAGTTTATATACTGAATGGGTGGATGTTTCTCCAAAAGTCCAGGAATTGCAAAGAAATAATACTTTTATAGAAGGAAGTTCTTATATGAATTTCTTTATTGAATATTCGATTCCATGGATAATGAAATGGAGTGTTGAAGTAGATTATACCCAACACAACATTCCTGCTCTATACAGGACCTTTTATACAATGTTTTGGAAAAAAATGACTCAGATAACAGCTGATGGCAACCTTCAATGCCAGGATACAATAGATTTGATAAAACAATCACTGGAACATTATAAGCAGATGAATCAAGAAAGACAGGATAATACTCCAAGTCCTTATCAACATATATTCACCAAGTTAAAGATGAAGAAAGGACTAGTAACGAAAGAAGAAATGTTAGCTTCTTATTTGGAAGAAGTAAAGAAAGATTTGATAAAAAATCTAGAATATGAAATCCAGTCAGATACTTCAATGGCTTCTGCTAATAATACCGAAGATGAAGGTGAATATTGTCTGCCGGGGGAATCCCAATCTATCACAGAAGAAGAAGCAAATGATTATATCACAAATATAATAACGCAAGTAATGACACAGCAAGGGAATAAAGAAGAGGAATCATCCAAGGCACAAAAGGCCAAAGGCAAAGATAAGATCGGTTGAAAATGCAATGCATTATTGAAGATGAAGACACTCAACTTTTATAAAGCTACTTTATTAAAGTAGATTAATAATGCTACTTTTACTTTTGATAAAACAACTTTAATAAAGTTGTCGGCCATTTTTCTTTCTTTAATTTGTAACCGGCCACTTGTAAAAATTGGGCCAATTTCGTTATTTCATTCTGTCTATAAATAGCTTAGAAACCAGAACAAGGAGGGCATCAGCTTTCACACCCCTCTCTAAATTGTAAAAACTCTCATTGTAAACATTTTCAGTACATAAAAATCCATTGGAGCATTTGTGCAAAACCCAAGGTATTTAATATTGTTCTTTAAATTGTGTTTATTTTTATAAATTTAAGTTTTGATATTTGGCCTAATGATAGGCTAAATCATTAAAGTGTTGAACTCTGTCACACTAGGCTATTGGGGTAAGATGATTCTAATAACAGATTAAAATCAGAATCTCAGCAGGTGGTGGTGTTAAAGGTATGGTTGGATAAACAATCCAGGCGGAAGGTTGAATGCCAGAACCAAGGTTCTGTTGTTTGCCCGCTTAGCCGAGGATGGCGTTAAGGGCTGTTGTTGAACCTAATTTTGGGTTCAACCACTCCTTGCCAGGGTTGGGTCACCAGTAAAGTTTCCTGTTACCTAATTTGGTATAATGCTCTGTTTATAAACATTTGAGCATATTTTTATAAACCAAGAATGTTTTTTGTTTTCATTCTCATATAATAATGCTTTATAAAAGCTATCCATATAATCCCAGTAATTGTATTTTACCGGTGTTTTCATTTCTGGATGAGTATAACTCCTCTCAGTCAGGGTACTTAGTCCCCATTCCTCTGCGGATATAATCCGTTTAATTATCATCTTTGAAAAGTTAAAAACTTTCTTTGTATTTGCCGGGTAAAAATGCGATATTTCGCAAGACTCAGTAACATTGAGTATCATCTCATAATGACCCCTGTACTTATAAGTACAAGCTGCGTATGACGCACTGTTCAAATATCTTGCCATTAATTTCCATGGCTCATCCTTCCATTGAAGGTCTCTTTCCTCAAGGAATAATATTAACTCCTTGTAATTTGTCTTAATATAAGATTGTATATTTTCATTATCATCTTCTGTTATAATAGAAGAGTATGATGGAGGCATATTATCCTCTGTTACCTTCTTTTCCTGAGAACTTTTCCATTTTAGGAATTCTTGATACTGTTGATATGACATAGTATCATTCTTTGAAGATGACCCTGTCAAATCTTCGGCTATAAGCCTTTGCTTACCCAACTGGGCTATAACTGCACCTCTACCAGTGCCTCTTCCTCTGTTACCCCTTCCTCTATTAGAGGATGGGTTTCCTCGGGCCTGCATATCCTGCATAGATTATAAAATTATCAGGCCAGATATATGGGATATAATCCCAATATTTTATGAATTCCTTTAATCTCCTTGGAAATGTCTTTCATTCTTGCTTTTGCTGTGCATATAATGCTGATAATATGATTTATGTCTTCTTTATTAAAGTATTTAGCACGCGATAATAATTCTTCAGCCTCATAAACCAATTTTTGTAATCTATGTTGAGTTGCACGTAAATCCCAATATACAGTATACATCTGCCTGGGTAATAATTGGTTCTGGCAATATGGACAATAATAGAGCATATTGTGTCGTTTACACATATTCAAACAACCTGCAATAAAAGGAATGAATATGATCATTCAGTAACCAGATATTCTCTAGTAAGAAAATCAGGAAGGCTATTATCTTCCCCTTTTTTATAATGTATTTCAAAATCAAATGGGGCTAAAAGTGCCTGCCATCTAGCAAACATTTGTTTAGAAACATCATGTTTACAATCCTTATTAAACATAAACTTAGCCGATTGACAATCTGTTTTTATAACAAATTTCTGATTATATAAATCGCCTTGAAATTTTAAAACACATTTTACTATAGCAAGAATTTCTTTTGCTATAGTCGAGTAATTTTTCTGGCTATTATTCCATTTACCAGAATGAAATTGTATCAAATATTCAATCTTTTCTCCTGGAGCCTTTTGTTTTAAAATACCTCCATAACCAATATCTGAAGCATCAGTTTCTATTATCTTTGGCCAAGTAGGATTAGCCAATGTCAAACAAGGAAGATTTTTTACTCTTTGCTTGATTTTCTTAACTACCTCAGTATGGGCATCTGTCCATGCTTTTGGAATCTTTTTTAATCTATCATATAAGATAGATGTATCTTTTGCAAGATCTTTATAAAATGGAGCATATAATTTAAACTTCCTAAAAATCTTTGCAATTGAGTTTTATCAGTTATAACATCAGGAAATTTAGAAGCAAATTCAATACTTCTATTTATAGGAATAATTTTTCCTTTCTCAATATTATGTCCCAAAAATCTAACTTTTGTTTGGAACAAAGACATCTTAGGTTTAGATATAACCAAACCATTTTGTATAATAATTTTTTTTAAACAAATCTAAATGTTTAAAATGCATTTCAATAGTATTTGAAAATATTAATATATCATCAATATAAACAATAATAAAATTACTATAAGGAATGAATATATCATTCATAATTTTCTGAAATTCAGAAGGGGCATTTTTCAAACCAAATGGCATGACATTCCATTCATATTGTCCTATTGGAACATTAAAAGCAGTTTTATACCTGTCAGCTTCAGCTATTTGAATCTGCCAGTATCCTGATTTCAAATCAAATTTTGAAAATATAATAGCATTATGAAGATATATTTAATATTATCGATATTTCATTTTTTAAATATATATATTTAATATTTTAAATATTATTGATATATATTGAATATTTAAAATATATATATTTAATATTTTAAATATTATTATGTTGATAGGACTCTATCATTAAGCCTAAAATCGTGCAACTACCATATTTAATGGTAATCTATTTTTTTTATCATTGATTGTTTCCTTTAATTAAGGGAGTTAAATATCATATTATTAAATATTAGTATTAATATTAAGAAATATATTTAATATGTATTAAATTTTTGGATACAAAAAGTTATGGACACCTAAAAGTAATTATTTCTTTATGGGCGGATATATATGTAAAGAGCCCTAAAATAAACACTCTAACTAAATTGTACAACCCAAGTAATAAATACATATAGCAAAACTAAGCTATTATCAGTGTGTATTTACAAAGACGAGCCACCATTATTGTATTACAAAAACTATGTCACCCAATACCCCCCGCAAGTTGGAGGGGAAGCACCCCCAACTCGGAAAGTAACTCATGATGATGAACCCCAGTCAAGAGCTTGGTGAGAATATCAACAAGCTCCTTGACACTAGCAATAGAGCACACGCGAATGATGCAGCCCGAACACGTGCTGATCAAGTGTTCGATCCACCGAGGAGACCGATGACAAGAAGCCAAGCCAAGCTGCTGCACGATGTGCACATTCACTTAGTCTGGCCGAAGGAAAACAATTGCATCGAAACTGAGTGGCCGAGCTCAAGGACCGAAGGCGTTATCTTCAGATTTGAGCCCGAAGGCAAAGTGACCGAGGACAATGTGCTCATGGACAAGTGAGTCCGAGGACAATGAGTTCGAGCAAGCAACCGAGCACCGAAGTCAAGGCTGCCGAACACAAACTTGTCTCAGCCCTGCATGGCTTGTTTTTATTAGTCACTTGTGACTATTTACTATTCAGCCCTTAGCATAGCATATAAATACTTTATTTTACTTCATTGTAAAGGATCCAATTTTTGAGTTTATGGAAAACATAGCAAGTGCTATTGTGAGTCTCCGATGGAGCCGAACCCCGATGTGGGCTTTTAAAGAACTTGTGTCAATCGGTGTTATTCGTTTGAACAATTTCTTCCTGATCATTCAATTTGCAAGAAGCGGGTATTTCTTGAGGATTGTTGCATAGTATAGGTGTGTCTTGATTTCCCTTCGATCGAGCTTTGAGACAAGTTCCTCACTGTTCTTTCGAATCGAAGCAAGATTTGTCTTGCTTCTATCTTTACTTTTCTTGTTGTTTTCTTCCGCGTTCGTGTTTAGCATTACCCTCGGGTTTGCTTGCACCATCTTGGTATCAGAGCAAGGTTTGAGTTTGTTCTTACAACCTCAAATCCTGTTCACTTAAATCGTGCTTGTGTCTTCAGTTTCATCTTTCTTCCATGTGTTTGATTGTTGTTGTTGAGCATTTATATATATAAAAAAAAAGGCAGAAAAACAAAATTCAAAAATTGTGTTTGATTGTTGGTTGTTTGGATTAAACAACCATTGATTCTTGTTCACCATTGTTTCCTGATTCCAACAAGTACCCGACGTACTGATTTTGTGACTAGGGTTTCTTGGTGAAAATTTGGACTGTTTTGAGCTTTAATGGTGACTGGAACTCGAACCCCCATCGTGTTTGGTTGAAACCGATGAAGATTGGTGGTTCTTGAGTGGTTTGGGTTTGTTTGTGCTTAAATTTTCGAAGTTCCGTGTTGAATTCGTTGTCCGTACGCCGGAAACTTGTTACGATTTGTAACAGTGTGCGACACGAAGGAGCTGAAATCTTAGCTCAGGAACTTTGTTTGAATTCCTCCGTTGTTTGAAACCGGAGTTGAAGAAGCAACCCAGATTTTGTTGAATTCGTGGTCAGTGAACCGAAGCTGTTCATCCGTACGCCGGAGCTAGGCTTTACTGTTCCATTGAAGAAGAAAGGGGTAAAGTGTAAAGATAAAAAACCCCAGGTGAAAAGTTGTCGGCTGAGAAAAGGAAAGTGGATAAGGTAAAACCCTATCCGTACCAAGGAGGGACCACTCTTGTACGGACAAGAGTTGGTGTGTTCGAAAAAGATTCCAAAAGGGAATCAAAGGGTAGATTCTCCTAGGTTTTCACTTTTCTTCTATCGAAAATTCTAGTTAGTGGATCTTTTGAGTAATTGTCCTACTCGAGGTCGTACTAACTCATTTGAGCTGATAGGAACTCGTGCGTGGGTGACCGAAGCCCAACTTCGTAGAAATTTCTTTGACTTCCCGAAGCGCAAGAGTAAATAGCTGTCCGTTCCGATCGAGTCAAATCAACTCACTCTTCCCGAAGTAAGACATCGTTGATTGTCAAATTCGAAGGAATTGAGAGAGGTTGATCAACCGAGGAAGCCATTGGCTGCAAGTTCTTGAGTGACCAAAACCGAACCCATAAATTGAGTGGACCCGAGTGCTACCCATCAAAGGTGAGGGAGTGTGTGAGGTGATTTCTAACCTTTAACATTGTTTGGTCTTTGAATTTTGCAGGTACCATGGCTGGGAATGGAGGCGATGGCAAAGGCATTGAGAAGCCCGAAGTATCGTTAGCCGATCTCATGGCTGCCATACAAGGCGTCAGTGCCGAAGTAAGAGGAGTGAGTGTTCGAGTAGCTCAACTCGAACAAGGAAGCGCGTCCGTGGCCATGAATGGGTCCGGCGCTGGAACTAGCCATTCCACTCCAATGAAACCTGAGCTGCATGCTGAGCTTGTTCGACAACATCAGTTGACAAGTGAAGCAATTCGGAGAGAACTAAACTTGGGCAATCCCCAAGCACAACAAAACTTGGGCAATCCCCAAGCTGGTTATCAAAACTTGGGCATTCCCCGAGGAGAAAAGATACCACTTCCAAAGGCCCGAAGAGATCTTGGAGCCGTTGTCGAAGAGGTTGATGAAGAGGAATTTCCCGAGGACGAATATGAGAATGAGCCGCCATTCGCTCAACGAAGGCAAGCTCACCGAGGTCGTGGAAATTTCTGAGGTCGAGGCCGAGGCGCAAATTTTGAAAGAAATATTGAGCGTGAGGCTGTTGATCGTGGTGATGAGTATCCCGAACAGGTTCGTGGTGTTCGAGACTCAAACTTGAACAGTGTCAAGATCACTATTTCACCCTTTAAAGGAACTAGTGATCCAGATGAATATCTTGAATGGAAGCTTAAAATGGAGCGCATCTTTGAAACCAATGAGATGACCGAAGAGAGAAAAGCTGCCCATGCTATTGCTTCGTTCGAAGCCTATGCATCAACATGGTGGGAATTTGACAAGAGGCATAGACGAAGAAATGACTATCCAGTAGTCAATACTTGGCCACGGTTGATGAGAGCAATGGATGCGAAGTATTTGAGTGCCAAGTACAGGCAAACTCAAATGCAAAAGCTTTATGAGCTAAAGCAAGGGTCCAAGTCAGTCCAAGAATACCATGATGAGTTCGAAAAGGTTCGATTGAATCTTGATCTGGTAGAGGATGAAGAGCAAGCCATTATCCGATTAAAAAATGGTTTGGCTCGGGAAGTGTCATCTCAATTGAGGCTCCACGTGTATCACACATTGGAAGATCTGTTCGATGCTGCCACCGAAGCTGAAAAATTGGTGAAGTACGATAAGGCAAACCGGTATCGAGGAGTCACTACTTCTACTCCTTTGAACCGAGGCAAAGAATGGAAGAATCCTAACCAAAGAAGTGCCAACGCTGTTCGAAATTCGAAGAGACCCTTCGAAAGGGTGTGACCGGTAACCAATCAAGAGAAGTGGGAGGTAAAGTTCAACTAAACTCTCCTAGTGCTTCAAATATTCAGTGTCATAAATGCAAGGGTTATGGTCACATGGAAAAAGAGTGTCCAACTCGCAAAGTTATGCTTCTGCTCGAAGATGGAACTGTCCATGAGCAAGCGAGTGACATCGAGGAGGAATTTATCGAGGAGACTGACCGAGCTGAAGGTGATGATAATCATGAAGCTACCGAAGCTGATCATCCGAAAATGTTTCTTGTGGTTCGAAGGAATTTGTGCTGCATGACTCTTGAAGAAGAGGACAACCAAAGAGAAAACCTCTTTCATGCCCGATGTCGAGTAAGGGGAAAGGTGTGTTCGATGATCATTGATTCTGGTAGTTGTGCAAATGTAGTGAGCCAACCTTGGTTTCACAATTGGGACTAACTACTTTGAAGCATCCCCACCCTTACAAATTACTGAATGAGTGTGGAGAATTGAGAGTTGTCAAACAAGTGTGGATCAAGTTCAGAATCGGAGAGTATCAAGATGAAATGATATTCGATGCGGTGCCAATGCAAGCCTGTCATTTGCTATTGGGACGACCATGGCAATATGACCGAACAGCTGTTCACAATGGCAAATCCAACACATACACTGTAAAGCTCGATGGGAAGAGTTTCGTACTCAAACCCTTGTCTCCAAAACAAGTCACCGAGGACTATAAACGGATGAAAGAATTAAAAGAAGCGGCCAAAGCTAAGCTTCCGATGGGAGCAAAATTGGGGCCCGAAGAGACAAACTCACTTCCCGAAGCAAAAGAAATTTGTGCAATCATGCAACCGGGTGAGTTACTACGAGGCAACGACAATGATCAGATGATGATTTGCCTCGTGCACAAGGGTATCTTTCTTAACTCTAATGATAACCCTTTGCCTAGTTCTGTACAAAGTGTTTTGCAGGACTTCGGAGACATGTTCCCTGAAGAAATGCCCGGTGGGTTACCTCCGTTGAGAGGAATCGAGCACCAAATTGACTTCGTACCGGGGTCACAAATCCCCAACAAACCTGCATATCGGTGTAATCCCGAAGACACCAAATAGCTCCAACGGCAGGTTGATGAGTTGTTGAACAAGGGCCTTGTTCGAGAGAGCTTGAGTCCTTGCGCCGTTCCTGTCATACTTGTCCCAAAGAAAGATGGAACATGGCGAATGTGTGTTGATTGCCGAGCATTCAACAAAATAACGGTAAAGTATCGTCGTCCTATTCCTCGATTAGATGACATGCTAGATGATTTAAGTGGTTCTTCATGCTTTACGAAGATAGACCTCAGGTCCGGTTACCACCAGATCCGAATGAAACCCGGAGACGAGTGAAAAACCGCATTCAAGACCAAGTTCGGTCTCTATGAATGGTTGGTGATGCCTTTTGGCTTATCCAATGCCCCGAGCACATTCATGCGACTGATGAACCATGTGCTCAAACCGTTCATAAATAAGTTTGTTGTCGTTTACTTCGATGACATACTTGTTTATAGTAAATCTGTGGATGAACATATTGAACACCTAAGGCTAGTGCTTGATAAACTTAGGGAAGAGAAGTTATATGCTAACTTCAAGAAATGTGCCTTCTGTGTCGAGCGTGTAATCTTTCTTGGATTCGTTGTCAGTGCTAATGGTGTTGAAGTCGACGAGTCAAAAGTCGAAGCCATAAAAGATTGGCCAACTCCAACCTCGGTATCACAAGTTCGAAGCTTCCATGGCTTAGCTAGTTTTTACCGAAGGTTTGTTCGTGACTTTAGCACCGTGGCAGCTCCTTTAACCGAGCTGGTGAAGAAAGACCATCCATTTGTGTGGGGAGAGTCCCAAGAGAGGGCTTTCCAAGAGTTGAAACGGAGGCTTTGCTCTGCCCCGTTGTTGCAACTCCTTGACTTCGGCAAAGCATTCGAAGTCGAGTGTGATGCATCTGGAGTTGGGATTGGAGGAGTGCTGATGCAAGAATCGAAGCCAATCACTTATTTTAGCGAAAAGCTTAAGGGTGCAACCTTGAACTACTCTACGTATGACAAGGAGTTGTATGCCCTCGTTCGAGCACTCGCCCATTGGCAGCATTATTTGTGGCCTCGAGAATTTGTGATTAGAAGTGATCACGAGTCCTTGAAGCATCTCCGAGGACAGGAGAAGTTGAACCGAAGACATGCCAAGTGGGTTGAATTCATTGAGAGCTTTCCCTATGTAATTCATTACAAAAAGGGTAAAGACAATGTTGTGGCCGATGCGCTATCAAGAAAATTCGCCTTAGCGACCACTCTCGCCTCTAGGCTCATGGGATTTGAAAGCATCAAGTCGATGTACGAAGACGACCCCAAGCTGAAATGCGTTCGAGACGCAATCTTGAGTGCCCGAAGGGTTGAGAAATATCAATGGCATGATGGCTACCTCTTTAAGAATGGTAGGGTTTGTGTGCCAGTGTCATCATGGAGAGAGCTCTTAGTTCGAGAAGCTTACTCCGGTGGACTGATGGGACACTTCGGTGTCGACAAAACTCTTGGTATCTTGACCGAGCAGTTCCATTGGCCCAAAATGCGACGAGATGTGGAAAAGCTTTGCAACGCTTGTCTCGTTTGTAAGAAAGCTAAATCGAAGTCCAACCCTCATGGTTTGTATACCCCATTGCCTGTGCCTGATCGACCTTGGGTTGATATATCCATGGATTTTGTGCTAGGGTTACCAAGGTCGGGGGGAGGACATGATAGCATCTTCGTTGTGGTTGACCGCTTTTCAAAAATGGCTCACTTTATTCCTTGCAAGAAGTGTGATGATGCACAACATGTAGCTACATTGTTTGTTTCTAATGTGTTGAAATTGCATGGTGTACCTAGTACTATTGTGAGTGATCGAGACTCAAAATTCTTGAGTCATTTTTGGAAATGTTTGTGGGGTGCCCTCGGCACCAAGTTGCTATTCTCGACGTCTCACCATCCTCAGACTGATGGACAGACCGAGGTAGTTAACCGAACCTTGGGATCTTTGCTTCGAGCAATGACCAACGGGAAGGTTGGGAACTGGGTTGATCGTTTGCCCATGATGGAGTTTGCATACAATCGAATGGTGCATAGAATGATCAACATGACCCCGTTTGAATGTGTGTATGGTTTTAATCCTTTGATTCCACTTGATTTAACCCCATTGCCTCGAGATTCTGTTCTTGATTTTGAAGGTACTCGACGAGCAGCTGCCTTGATCGAATTGCATGCAAAGGTGAAGAAGAACCTCGAGGAAGCTTATGCAAAAGTTGCCTTGAAGAAAAACAAGGGGCGTAAAAAGCTGGAATTAAAGAAGGGAGATTGGGTTTTGGTTCACTTCCGAAAGGAACGTTTCCCGAACCAAAGGAAAAGGAAATTTGGCTCCTCGAGGGGATGGTCTATTTCAAGTGTTGACCAAGATCAACAACAATGCTTACGTGATCGATCTCCCTGGTGAGTATAATGTGTCCAACACCTTTAATGTTGCTGACTTAGTTCCTTGTGTTGTAGGTCAAACTTCGGAGGACGAGGAGACGAAATCTTCTCAAGAAGGGGAGGATGATGCAGCCCGAACATGTGCTGATCAAGTGTTCGATCCACCGAGGAGACCGATGACAAGAAGCCAAGCCAAGGTACTGCACGATGTGCACATTCACTTAGCCTGGCCGAAGGAAAACAATTGCTCCGAAGCTGAGTGGCCGAGCTCAAGGACCGAAGGCGTTATCTTCAGATTTGAGCCCGAAGGCAAAGTGACCGAGGACAATGAGCTCGTGGACAAGTGAGCGTCCGAGGACAATGAGTTCGAGCAAGCAACCGAGCACCGAAGTCAAGGCTGCCGAACACAAACTTGTCTCAGCCCTGCGTGGCTTGTTTTTATTAGTCACTTGTGACTATTTACTATTCAGCCCTTAGCATAGCCTATAAATACTTTATTTTACTTCATTGTAGAGGATCCAGTTTTTGAGTTTATGGAAAACATAGCAAGTGCTATTGTGAGTCTCCGATGGAGCCGAACCCCGACGTGGGCTTTTAAAGAACTTGTGTCAATCGGTGTTATTCGTTTGAACAATTTCTTCTTGATCATTCAATTTGCAAGAAGCGGGTCTTTCTTGAGGATTGTTGCATAGTATATGTGTGTCTTGATTTCCCTTCGATCGAGCTTTGAGACAAGTTCCTCACTGTTCTTTCGAATCGAAGCAAGATTTGTCTTGCTTCTATCTTTACTTTTCTTGTTGTTTTCTTCCGCGTTTCGTGTTTAGCATTACCCTCGGGTTTGCTTGCACCAGCGAATGAGACCATCTTGAAGCTTTCCTCGAACAAAGTGACAAGCCACTTCAATGTGCTTCATCCATCATGGAATACATGGTTTTTAGCTATATGAATGTCAGACTGATTATCTCAGAATAAAGAGGCAGGAGTAAGAGCAAGAACACAAAGATCACCCAACAAGCGAACCAGCCAAGTGAGCTCAGCAACTAATTTACTTAATGACCTGTATTCAGCCTTGGGAGAAAACAAGGAAGCAACTGGTTTTTTCTTGAACTTCTAAAAAATGGGAGAAGCACCAAGAGAAACATAAAAACCAGTGACTGACTGTCGAGAATCAGGGCTGGCAGCCCAGTTACTATCACAGTAACCTTCAACTATTAAGAAGGAATAATTATTGAAGAAGACTCCAAGATCCTGAGTACTCTTAAGGTACCTGAGTAGATGATAGGTAGCTCGCATATGGGGCAGTCCTAGAGCATGCATATACTGACTGAGATGCTGCACAGCAAAACTCTAGTCAGATCTAGTATGAGTGAGAAAGTTGAACTTTCCTACAAGACTGCAAAACTGTTCAAGACTTGGGAAAAGTTCCCCATCATCAACTCTCAATTTCAGATTAAGATCCAAAGGACATAAAAGACGAGATGCATCAGAACATCCAAACTCCTTGATAAGATCAAGAATAAACTTCCTTTGGTTAAGAAGAAGACCAGTTGGAAAATAAGTGATTTCAATGCCTAGAAAATGATTGAGATATTCAAAATCCTTGATTTTGAAATTATGATCAAGGAACTGCTTCAAAGATGTGATCTCATGAGAATCATTACCAGTGATGATTATGTCATCAACATAAACCACTAAGTAGACAGAGGAGAATTCGTAGAAAGGCTAAACAGAGAAGAATTGTCGTAGCTCCACCGTGGGATTATCACCGGAGAAAAATGCATCCCGGACTTGATGAAAATACGCCGCTATGATTCTATGAAAACATCTAATTCATTGTGAGCATGAATGTTTAGAGAGAAGGAGGAGCAAAATTAGAGAGAGAAAATAATTCTTTATTCCGAGCAAAAATAAAAATCGTACATTCTAGAAGGTAGAATACGAATTTTAGTCAAGTCAATATAGAGTTTTTGGCCCACTATTTTCCGGCGGTGTCCCTCCCACCTTCCCCGTTGCTAGCAACCACTGGTGTTGCTGATATATTTCTCCGGTGAGATGCTGCTGGTGTTGCTCCATTGCAGCCTCCAGTAATCTACTACTGCCGTAAGATATCCGGCGAGCTGGTGTTACTGCTCCATCACCTTCTCCGGCGAGCAGGTGCTGCTGTTGAGATATCCAGAGATCTACTGCTGGGGGACTCCGGCACTGACAAGCTGCTCCTTTTTCATATGTTTTTTGTTTTTTATTTTTTGAGCTTTTCTAGTGACTTCTTCTCTGACGTTTATGGACAGAGATTTGATCCCCTAATGTGTATAGAAATTATATGGATGATGTATGTCATGTGTATTGATATTGTATGATTGATGTATGTTCTATGTATTTTTGTATATACAATGGACATATAATATATATACAAAGTATATACACTTGACATACAATAATCATGGTACTGTATGTGTTATTTATATACAGATATATATCTTATGTATAGAATAAATATAATAGACATAAAAATTACTGTATACAAATATCATTCAATAATTGTATTATGTATGTCTAGTATGCTTTTATTGTATGTACGGTTTATCATTGTCCATACAATGAAAATACATTATATATACAAAAACAATACTAAAAAAAATAAATTCGCGACTAGCGACGGCCGGAGGCGGCAGCCTTAAGGTGGCAACTTTAGAGGTGGAGACTGGGAGGTTGGTGGGCCAATAGGAGAGAGTTCAAGTTTTTCTCCCACCCTTTTATATGTATTGCTATGTTTTTTTTTTAATTTTAAATATTACTATATTTTTGAAATTGTGCAATATTAACTTTACATTTTTGTGTAAAGTGAAATTTATCTTTATATACTTGTATAACAAGTCCTGTTATATTTTAGGCTGCTCTTTTTGTGCGTCAATGTGTGCATGTACCTCATTGGCCTAAACAAGACTCAACAGATTGGAGGAACATCTCAAAAATGTTGGTTTTGGCACTCTGACAAAAAATTTGCATTAGTGTAGTTTATATTGGGGGTTTGTGAATGAGAAAAGACACATAAACACTTTTTCATTGAAAAGATTTCATATATTTTCATCACATTCATTTTTTGGCTATAAATATGAGTCATTGCCTCAAATTTTAAGGTTATAAATATTCTATCCTAGGAGGATCTAACTCATACCTTCAGGTAATATGGTGGGTTTAAGTTACTTAGGGAGACACAGTAAAGTCATGAGTGAGCTCATATATTTTCATCTTTTTTCTTTTTATTTTTTGCATGTACATTTCAGATTATAATTTCGAATACATAATTTATAACAATCTTAAGAAACTTTCTTGGTTGTGCTCCAATTTCTATAAAAATGGAGAAGTTATTAATTATAATGCGGTACACCACTTCTTTTATGAGTGCATCTCTCTAGAGTCGAAAGAAGTTCCAATATTTTAACCTATATAGATAAAAGATAAACATGTCAAAGATGTTGGTTTTCATGATCTTAATTAACAGAAAGGAAATTTATTTTTGTAGTTTAACCATTGCTAACAGGTGAGTGACTAGTTTTATCCACTTAACAATTATAATTACCATAAAAATTAAACTAGTAGCATCTTTTGCTTCTTGTTTACTCAGAAATCTTACATATAGATTATTTTTCTTTTGGTGGCTGGGTATGATAAGACCCAAACCCCCTCAAGACCCTTCACGCGGAGTCAAGCCAAGTTGATCCAAGATGCTCATCTTTACTTGGTATGGAAGGGTATGGAAGAAGGCCCCGAGAGCAACTTGAAGACCATGCTTTGGTGCACTATGGGGGGAGGACCCTCTAGGACATTTGGAGAGGCCCAAGAGACCCAAAATGAGACATCCCAAGGGGCTCCAGAACAAGGCGGAGCGCCTCCCAGCTGAGGCGGGGCGCCTCCCAAAATCCAGAGGCATGAAAGGTTCAGGGCGGACCGCCTCCCAGCCTAGGCGGACCGCCTCCCTCAGATCCAGAGAGCTGAAGACTGCTGGGCGGCCGCCTCCCCCTACTAGGCGGACCGCCTACCCCTGTGACTCACATGCGGGATTTTTAATGACTTTTGTTTGAACTTCCAACTTTAGCCCTGCGTGGCCTTATTTATTTTAACCCACTTTGGGGGTATTTTAGACCTTTTATTTAGACCTAAGTGAAGTCTATAAATACTTCACTTAGCCTCTTTAAATCAGAAGCTAACTTTGATGATTGAACAAACACTTTGTGTTGAGAGTTGAACTCTTGGAATTGAATGAATGAAACCTTGATGGGACTTGTTTTTCCTCTAGCGGATCTAGATGAATTCCAATCCCCCCCGATCATTCTACTTGCGTGCTCACGTTAGCTCGAGGGTAGTTGCTTAGTGTAGGTGTTCTTGTCATTCTCTCGGGGTGTAACGGAACAAGTTCTCCGTTGCTACTTGGGATTATCGTACGAGCCTCGTCTCGTTTTCTATCTTTTTATCTTTTCCGCGTTTTTGATTCTTATCATCTTGGTATCAGAGCAAGGCTCGGGTTTTGTTTCTACAAACCCCCGACCCTTGATTCTTCGTGCCTAGGTCGATTCCTATCTTTATTTTCTTGTTCTTGTTATTGAAAGAAGAAAATTACAAAAAAAAAATTGAAAAATTGAAAATCTAAAAATTTGGTGTAACTTGTTGGTTTGAGTGATTCATGATATGGGTGTTATAGATTCTTGATCGTGATTGAATTCCCGTCGTTTGGATACCAAAAACACTTGGATTGGAGAAGATTGAAAATCAAAACCCCTTAAAACCCTTGATGAACTTGTTCTTGATGACTTTTGATTGATTCTTGGGTTGGATTGATATTGGATTGAGATTTGATATTGGGGTTTGATCTTTGTGTGAATCCCGTTCTTTTGGTACCTTAAACACCCAATTTGGAGTTGTATTGCATGAATTGAAAATTTGAAACCCTATGAAAATTTGAAAATTTTGAAACCCTTGCTTTGAAGAAGATGATCATGGTGGATTGTTTGTTTTCGATTGGGGTTTGTTAAAAGTTTTTGGGGTTTGATCTTTGTGACTAATACAACATTTGGGTACCTTTGAATTGCTAAAACAACGTTTGAATAGTTGGATTTGTGGGTGAAAAATCAACAAAACGCGAAGTGAACTGTGCTGGAACACAGCAGGAGGCGGAGCGCCTAACAAAGAGGCGGAGCGCCTCCCACTGGTGAGCTTGCAGGATTTTCTCTGAGGCGGAGCGCCTCCCTGAGAGGGCGGAGCGCCTCACCCCTGCACCTTACCCTGGGCGGTCGCCTCTCATCCTGAGGCGGGGCGCCTACTTTCCTGAAACTTGGGAATTGGGTAGAAACTTCTAGGATTCCTTGTTTTGTTGTTTGCATTGCTTCTAATTGGTGCTATTAGAGTATAATCCTACTTGATTAGTACTAATTACTTCGAGCTACTAGGAACATCGTGCCTTAGGAAGGAGACTAGAATTCCAAGAAGATTCATAGTTTCTTTTTGACTCAAGTCCTTTTACTTCAAAGTGCCTAGCGTTCATCGAGTCCCATTAACTCCACTCACCCCGGAGTGTGCTTGACTCGTGGATAGTTTGGTTGAGTAGAGGGATTGTTAGTCATCTACGGGAAGCTTTGGAATTACAAGTCGAGTGAAATATCCACCGCCACCCAAAAGAGTGATCCGAGTGAACACAAGTGAGGGAGCGAGTGAGGTGTTTTAACTAACGCTTGTTTCTTTTCTTTGTAGGAACAATGGCCAACGAGGGCCAAGATTTCATCAAGGAGGCCTTGGCTAGCCTTCTTGCCAAGATGGATGTTATGACTCAACGGATTGAGTCACTTGAAAAGGGTGCCTCAAGTACCCAAGGAGACCAAGGGACCCCGAGTGTCCCAATTGAAAAGGGGACCCCGAGTGTCCAAATTGAGGCCGGTGAAGGCTCGAGTAGCCCTACCTTTACCCCGGAGCAAGTTGTTGAACTTCTCAATCAACAACGGGTAAAGGAAGATCGAGAGAGAAATGAACGAACGGGCATTCCCCGTATCTTGGATAATCCCCCAAGAAACAACCCATTACCAAGGCCCATCCGAAATGTGCAACCTCTTGAGCAAGTCGAAGAAGCTCAAGAAGGGGAGGAAGCCGAGTATGGTGATGATATGTATGGGCTTGATGACCACTTTCAACCGAGACGTGGTATGAATTGGGGTCGTAATGTGGATCGAGGTAGGGGCCGAGGTCGAGGGCCACCTATGGGATTTGTTGGAGGGAATGCGAGAAGGGAGTATGGTGTGAATGAAGACCACTATGGGGGCCAACCGGAGCCATTCCGTGGGGGTCGTGACAACAACAACAATCTTAATAGTGTGAAGATTACTATTCCTCCTTTCAAAGGGAGTAGTGATCCGGTGGAGTACCTTGATTGGAAGTTGTCCATGGAACGTATATTTGACACCAATGACATGCCCGAATTGAAGAAGACTAAGTATGCTATCTCTACCTTTGAGTCCTTTGCTTCTACATGGTGGGAGTCGGTAAAGAGGAATAGAAGGAGGATGGGGATGGTTCTTAATCTTACTTGGGAAGAGTTGATCCGTGTGATGGATGAAAAGTACTTGACTAACCAATACCGAGTGGACCAACAAAAGCGTCTCTATGAATTGAAACAAGGTTCCAAGTCGGTTGGGGAGTACTTCAATGAGTTTGAACAAGTCCGGATGACTCTAGACTTGGATGATGAAGACAATGAGACGGCCATGATCCGTTTTAAAGGGGGCTTGAACCGAGACATAGCTTCGCAATTGAAGTTCCACAAATATGATGATCATTACAAGCTATGTGAAGATGCGGTTGAAGCCGAGAAATGGCTCAAAGAGGAAAAATCCCTTCGCTACAAGAGTAGCACTACTACTCCAACAAGCAAACCGAAGGATTGGAAGCCTCCTACCACAAATGCAAGGTTCCAAGGTGCAAGTGGAACAAGTGGTGCCAATGCTACCAAGGATGTGAAAAAGCCGTATGAGAAGAACACATCTAATGTGGGAGGTAACTCTAAAACTCAATTGAATGCTCCTACTTCTTCTTCAATGCAATGCCACAAGTGCAAGGGATATGGTCACTTTGCTAGGGAATATCCTACAAAGAGAACCATGATTGTTGTTGGCAATGATGCCTATGAGAAAGAGAGTGAATCGGAAGATGAGGGAGTAGAGAAAGAAGAGGGAGATGAGGGAGTAGAGGAGGATGATTTGCTTGATGACACGAGGGAAGAGGAGGATTTCCACACTTTCTTAGTTGTGAGAAGGAGCCTAGGGGTTATGATCGTGGAAGATAGTGAAACCTTGCAAAGGGAAAATCTATTCCATGCTAAGTGCCGGGTCAAAGATGCCGTTTGCTCTATGATAATTGATTCCGGAAGTTGTGCAAATGTAGTGAGTCAATCCCTTGTGTCTCAATTGAAGTTGACGGCCATAAAGCATCCTAAACCTTACCGGCTACAATGGCTAAGCGAATGTGGGGAGCTTAAAGTGGTAAAGCAAGTGATGATTCGATTCAAAATGGGGAGTTATGTAGATGAGCATTTGTTTGACGTTGTGCCCATGCAAGCGTGCCACCTACTCTTAGGGAGGCCTTGGCAATTTGATAGGCAAGTGGTGCATGACGGTCGTGTCAATACTTACACGGTCAAACATGAAGGGAAGAGATATGTACTTAAACCTCTCACTCCTAAGCAAGTGAGTGAAGACTACAAGAGAATGAAGGAGTTGAGAGAGGTGGCAAAGGCTAAGTCAATCATTGAGACTAGTCCTTTGTCCAAAAGTATGGTGGCAATCCCACCAACATCATCTACCGGAGGCATTTGTGCCATGATGCAACCGGGTGAGCTCTTAAGAGGAAATGATGGAAACAAGCTTTTCATATGCCTAGTGCACAAAGGTATGGTTCTAAACTCTAATTATGATGTTTCTCCTAGTCCTTTGCCTAGTGCTTTGAAAAATGTGTTGGAGAACTTTGAGGACATGTTCCCGGATGAGATGCCCGATGGCTTACCTCCCTTGAGGGGTATTGAACATCAAATCGATTTTATTCCGGGCTCTCAAATCCCGAACAAGCCGGCTTATAGAAGCAATCCCGAGGATACGAGGGAGTTGCAAAAACAAGTTGATGACTTGCTTTCAAAAGGCTTGGTGAGGGAAAGTTTGAGTCCTTGTGCCGTTCCGGTCATTCTTGTCCCAAAGAAAGACGGCACTTGGAGAATGTGCGTAGATTGCCGAGCCGTGAATAAGATAACGATCAAGTATCGTCACCCTATTCCACGGCTTGATGATATGTTGGATGAATTGAGTGGGTCGTGTGTCTTTTCCAAAATCGACCTTAGGTCCGGCTACCATCAAATCCGGATGAAACCCGGGGATGAATGGAAAACCGCATTCAAGACCAAATTTGGTCTCTATGAATGGTTGGTTATGCCTTTCGGGCTATCCAACGCACCTAGCACTTTCATGCGACTCATGAATCATGTTTTGAAGTCTTTTATCAACAAGTTTGTCGTTGTCTATTTTGATGATATCTTGATCTATAGTAGGACAATTGATGAACATGTTGACCACCTTAGGCAAGTGCTTGATGCTTTGAGAGCCGAAAAGCTCTATGCTAATTTCAAAAAGTGTGCCTTTGGTGTGGATAAGGTTGTCTTTCTTGGGTTTGTTGTGAGTGCCCAAGGAGTGAAGGTGGATGAGTCTAAGGTAGAGGCCATACGTGATTGGCCTACTCCTACTACCGTGACTCAAGTGAGGAGCTTCCATGGTCTCGCAAGCTTTTATAGGCGATTTGTGAGGGACTTTAGCTCCATTGCCGCTCCACTCACCGAATTGGTGAAGAAAGACCAACCGTTTGTTTGGGGAGAGCCTCAAGAGAAGGCCTTCCATGAATTGAAAAGTAGGTTGAGTACCGCCCCGCTATTGCAATTGCCCGACTTCGAGAAGGCATTTGAGGTTGAGTGTGATGCCTCGGGGGTGGGAATTGGTGGTGTCTTAATGCAAGATAGCAAACCCATCGCCTACTTTAGTGAGAAGTTGATAGGGGCCTCTTTGAATTATTCGACATATGACAAGGAGTTGTATGCCCTTGTGAGAGCCCTTGCCCATTGGCAACACTACCTTTGGCCTCGTGAGTTTGTAATCAAGAGTGACCATGAGTCACTCAAGCATTTGAGAGGCCAAGAGAAGCTCAATAAGAGACATGCCAAGTGGGTTGAATTCATTGAGTCTTTTCCCTATGTGATCCAATACAAGAAAGGGAAAGACAATGTCGTGGCGGATGCGCTTTCAAGAAAGTTTGCTCTAGCCACCACTCTCACCTCTAAGCTCATGGGTTTTGAGAGCATTAAATTGATGTATGCTCATGACCCGAAGCTAAAGAGTGTCCATGACACTCTAGAGAAAGGGGAGAGAGTTGATAAATACCAATGGGTTAATGGTTATATTTTCAAAAATGGTAGAGTGTGCATTCCGGAGTCCTCTTGGAGAGAGTTGCTTGTGCATGAAGCACATTGCGGGGGACTCATGGGACATTTTGGCACAAGAAAGACTTTGGCCATTCTTCAAGAACAATTCTATTGGCCAAAGATGAGGGTGCATGTGGAGAAGTTTTGCACTAATTGCCTTGATTGCAAACGTGCCAAATCTAAAGCCCACCCTCATGGGTTGTATACCCCTCTCCCCGTACCTACTAGTCCGTGGTTGGATATCTCAATGGATTTTGTGATGGGGTTACCAAGGACTAGAGGGGGCCATGATAGCATTTATGTTGTTGTGGATAGGTTCTCCAAAATGGCTCATTTCATTCCATGCAAGAAATGTGATGATGCACAACATGTGGCAACTTTGTTTATTGAAAATGTTTTGAAGTTGCATGGTGTGCCTCAAACCATAGTGAGTGATAGGGACACTAAGTTCCTAAGTCATTTTTGGAGGTGTTTATGGGGTGCTTTAGGCACCAAGCTCTTGTTCTCCACGTCCCACCACCCCCAAACCGATGGGCAAACGGAAGTGGTAAACCGAACCTTGGGAGCTCTTCTTAGAGCCATGACTCGAGGTAAGGCCGGGACTTGGATTGATCGTCTACCTCTTATGGAGTTTGCCTACAATCGCACATTGCATAGCATGATAGGCATGACTCCATTCGAGTGTGTTTATGGATTTAACCCCTTGATTCCCCTTGATCTAACCCCTTTGCCAAGGGAAATGGTTGTTAATTTTGAAGGTAAAGCTAGAGCCAAGGCTTTGGTTGAGCTCCATGCAAAGGCGAAGAAGAACTTGGAGGAAACTTATGCTAAGGTTGCCTCCAAGAAAAACAAAGGCCGCAAGAAGGTGGAACTCAAGAAGGGTGACTATGTTTGGGTGCACTTCCGGAAAGAGAGGTTTCCAAACCTAAGGAAAGGGAAGTTGGCACCCCGGGGAGATGGACCATTCCAAGTGCTCTCGAAGATAAACAACAATGCCTACGTGGTCGACTTGCCAAGTGAGTATCAAGTTTCTAATACTTTCAATGTTTGTGACTTGGTTCCTTTGGATGTAGGTAATGAAGAGGTCGTGCATGATGATGAAGAGGTTGTGGGTGATGCTTCGATTTCGAGGACGAAATCCTCTCAAGAAGGGGAGGATGATAAGACCCAAACCCCCTCAAGACCCTTCACGCGGAGTCAAGCCAAGTTGATCCAAGATGCTCATCTTTACTTGGTATGGAAGGGTATGGAAGAAGGCCCCGAGAGCAACTTGAAGACCATGCTTTGGTGCACTATGGGGGGAGGACCCTCTAGGACATTTGGAGAGGCCCAAGAGACCCAAAATGAGACATCCCAAGGGGCTCCAGAACAAGGCGGAGCGCCTCCCAGCTGAGGCGGGGCGCCTCCCAAAATCCAGAGGCATGAAAGGTTCAGGGCGGACCGCCTCCCAGCCTAGGCGGACCGCCTCCCTCAGATCCAGAGAGCTGAAGACTGCTGGGCGGCCGCCTCCCCCTACTAGGCGGACTGCCTACCCCTGTGACTCACATGCGGGATTTTTAATGACTTTTGTTTGAACTTCCAACTTTAGCCCTGCGTGGCCTTATTTGTTTTAACCCACTTTGGGGGTATTTTAGACCTTTTATTTAGACCTAAGTGAAGTCTATAAATACTTCACTTAGCCTCTTTAAATCAGAAGCTAACTTTGATGATTGAACAAACACTTTGTGTTGAGAGTTGAACTCTTGGAATTGAATGAATGAAACCTTGATGGGACTTGTTTTTCCTCTAGCGGATCTAGATGAATTCCA
Source organism: Petunia x hybrida (assembly GCA_037355625.1). Lineage (NCBI taxonomy): Eukaryota > Viridiplantae > Streptophyta > Magnoliopsida > Solanales > Solanaceae > Petunia > Petunia x hybrida. The sequence goes on from JBBBVM010000045.1 coordinate 2,554,912, forward strand.
ATCCCCCCCGATCATTCTACTTGCGTGCTCACGTTAGCTCGAGGGTAGTTGCTTAGTGTAGGTGTTCTTGTCATTCTCTCGGGGTGTAACGGAACAAGTTCTCCGTTGCTACTTGGGATTATCGTACGAGCCTCGTCTCGTTTTCTATCTTTTTATCTTTTCCGCGTTTTTGATTCTTATCAGGGTATATAAGAACATTCCATTTACGCAGCTGTACTTAATGATTAGCCAAGAAAAGAAGATGTACTGGTCGAAAATCGTCCTAACATACGGCGACACGTGTTCCTTGACATGGTGTGCTCCACGTCAGAATCGGAGATAGTTCAGCCGTCGCTGAGAAGAAATGGTTGTCGAAGACGATCGTTCATTTTGATCGATCGGATCGATCTCTTCGAGGACACAAAGTAACGTTACAACATATAAGCATGGTCAACCAAATTCCGCTTTTATGGGAAGCCGTTGGACATGGGTAAGGAGTCAAATTTGATGGAGAGACGTGCAAGTAGTGGAGTTCAACTAGGGTTGGGGTCTTGGCTTATAAATACAATCCCCTCTTCCCACAGTAAGGTTACGTTCTATAGAACATAATTTTCCCTCAAGCAATCATTATCGCCGCCATCTTTATAATAAACCATTATTACCGTTCATTTCACCACCAATTTTGTTACTACACTGTAGTTGTTCTTCTTTAACTTGGCTTTGCTTTTGAGGAGGAATCCATCCTTTTCAATGGAGCATAAGCTTTCGACCATCAAATAAAATAAGCTTTATCTTTTAATTTTATCTATTTATTTATTACTTAATTGATCATTTATCTGTTTGTTCGTTTGTTTCATTTATCCATCGTTATCTTCATTGTTAATCAATAAGAATATCTTGATTTGAATCCTGCCTAAGCATAGTCATCGATTGATCTTTAATTCACATTCATTAGATCGACAATTATGGAATAATTATTTGCTAAATTCTTGCTTAAATTGTTAATTATATTATCCGTTCATTCTGTCCGATTACACTAGAGTATCATAAACATTTTACTTGTTCATAATCGAACGCTTAGATCCTTGAAATCGAAAAAACAGTTTGTTCATTTGCTTTGTTCGAACATCTTATCGGTCGCATCGTTATGTACTTGCCACGCATCGTCTGCTCCGATACTAATTATTCATTTTTTGTTTATTCTTGCTCGATTACATCCATATTTCAATTTCGGTTAAGTGCTCATTAAAACGATCAGTCTTGTGAACGTAAAATTACCGATCAATTATATATAAAACGGTCGCCTAAGGCTCAACGAAATATAAATTTAATTATAATACCTGAAATCGAATTTTAGGATATACAGTTTGGCGCCCACCGTAGGGCATAGGCAATCAATTTGTTCCGAAATTTGTTATTGATTTTACTTACACTTATTGTTTTTGTGTGCAATGGCAAACGATTAGAGCAAAAATGCTAACAACGCCAACACCAATGTTAGAGACTGCGCGCTTCAGCCCAACCCCGCTGATGGGGCCTAGCTGGTAAAGTGGTTCTTCTCTGACTCCTTGTCGAATCAAAAGATTTTGGGGGAACCCTTAAGATCCTACCCTCATCATTTAAACCAATCTAGTTCAGGATCCAATACATTCTCGAATGAGGATAGCCGTTGACCCGCTAAACAATTAGATAGTAAAACCTGGGAGGGGATTCTAGGTCTCGTGGTCTGTTCCGAAAGCGTAAAGCAATGTTGTACTGGAGCATCTGTCCAAGTAGCACACATCAGTAAGTCCTTCCAGGTGCCGAAGAGGAAGTCGATGAATCATTCCACCATGAACAGGATCTGCCCTTGAATGTCACTGTGGCCGGTTCACAGTCGAATATGCAACGAATACGTCGACCCGGAAAGGAGCCCGCGGTCGAAGCAACGTTAATTGACACGAACACTTTGATTCGTGAATTCTTGATTAAGCAGAGTCAGTAGATGGAGAGGATAAATGAGCACTTGCAGCTTCTGTCTGGCTCTACAACTCATAAAGCGCCTTCTTTCCCAGCAATACCCCCGCAGGCACTCTGATCTCTGTTCCTCAGGGCGCAGTAATAGGGGGACCTGAAGCGGGAGTAGGACTTGAAGGGTTGGGTATGGATGCCGTGGCTGAGGGAGCTCCGCCCTCCGTCATGACAGAAGCGATGTTGTTGGGTACGATGCAGACATTGTTGAATTACACAGTGGAGAAGAAGTTTAATGAGATGAGGTCGTTTATGAAAAAGTTGCAAGGAGTTCCAAAACTAACGGAGGATGCCGCTAAGAAGTCAATCTCAAAGCGGTCGTTTCCACCGAGCGCAGCTCCACTGCCAATTCCTAAGACTTTTAAGTTACCGGAGAGTTTGAGATATGATGGAACTACAGATCCGAGGGATCACATCGATATGTTTTTTATCGCAGTGCAATGGAATGATTTGACAGCAGATGAGATTAATTTGGTAAGCTTAAAGAAATTTTGTGAAACACTGAGAGGAGGAGCGTTGAAGTGGTATATGCAGCTGCCCAAGAATGGAATACTGGATTTCGATGACATGTTAGCTAAACTTATTCGGGCACACATTGGAGCTAAAAAATAGAATAGAGAGTGGAGGATATATTGAACATCTGGCAGCGGCCCAATGAAACGATCGAACAGTTTTTGAAACGGTTTAATGATGAAAATATAAGTATTCCAAATATCGAATAGAGATGGGCTTGTTTGTCCTTTATAAACAATTTGAGTAATGACTCAACGGAGGCGTGAAATTAAAAGATCGGTTGAGGGAAGTCACTCCGTGGACTTTCGACGACCTACATCGTGAATGTGAGCCAAAGATCAGGGCAGAGGAGGAAGAGTTATAGTTAGCTCTTTATAATCGACGGTATGAGCGACCGGCTCCATGGTGGGTCGAAAACGACAGGAAAAATCACAGGGTTCAGCAACGATTCGAGCCCTATGGTTTCCCTCGTCCAAGTAGGAACGGACACGAAGCTCGTAGTTCAAGGAGTCAGCCGAGGAAGGAGCAGCCGGGTTCATCTCTGGCTCCAAAGGATCCACTGCCTCCAAAGATTTTAGAGTATAATTTTTGTGTTTCGACAACAAGTTTGATGAATGCATTGAGGGGAATGGGTGATAAAGTGGTGAAATTTACCGGTCGCATGAAAACGCATCCGAACTGTAGGGATGATAATTTGTACTTTGCTTTCCATCACGATCATGGGCACACGATCGAAAAATGTAAGGCCCTCTGTTAGGAGGTAGCCAAGTTGCTTGAAAATGGACATCTGACGGAATTTTTGACAGAAAGAGGAAAGGAAAACTTTAATTAGAAGAAAGATGACCATCAACCGCCAAAGCCTCTGGCCCCAAGGAAAACAGTTAATGTAATTACCGGTGGGGCTGAGTTCCATGAGGTAACATACACAATGAAGAAGTATGCGAAAATATCATTCACCAGAGACAAACGGATACAAGAAGTTATGAATGACGACATTGTATTCGGGAATTTCGATTTCGATGAAAGGATACATCCTCATCACGATTCCTTAGTAGTCAGGATGAGAGTAGATGACACCGACGTCAGATGTGTTTTGATCGACGCATGTAGTTTGGTCAACATAATACAGTAAAGAGTGGTTGAACAGTTGCAATTGACCGATAAGATTATACCCAGATCTATAGTGTTGTCCGGATTTAATAATTCAAATGAAACGACGTTAGGTGAGATTATGATTAAGAATTACACAAAAGGAGTTTAGAATGAAACTTTGTTCCAAGTGATGGGGGAGATTTGGCTTACAACATGATTTTGGGTTGACTGTGGATTCACGCCATGGGAGCGGTCCCATCGACCTTACATCAAGTTGTCAAGTGCCCTACCACATGGGGAAAAGAGAAGTTAGGGGTGGACAGCAGACTGCCCGAGAAAGTTATTTATTAGCCATGAAGGAAGGTGCTAATTCGAGTACTTAGAAATAGCAATCACAGTCACCTGAATCTTTGGTCGAAGACGATGAAACGGAACCAAGTCCAACAGAGAAAGACTTCGCCAAAATTCTTGCATGTGTTAGGGAGCCAAACAAATAGAAAGCTTGGGACTCGACGATCGAAGAATTAGAAGAAGTAGTCCTTTTCGAAGATAAACTAGAGCGGAAAGTGTATGTTGGGGCAGAGTTAGACCCCAACATGAAAACAGAGATAGTCACATTTCTAAAAGACAATAATGATTGCGTTGCTTGGTCCAACCCGAACATGAAAGGAATAGACCCAAAAGTTATTACTCACAAGTTGAATGTCGATCTATCACATCGACCGGTGAAACAGAAAAAATGACCTAACAGAGGATTTAGAAGGAAAGTCATGATGATGAAGTAGATAGGTTGCTGAAGAATGGATTTATAAGGGAAGTAAAATATCCGGAGTGGCTAGCTAACACGGTCGTAGTCACGACCATGTTCAAAAGTTTGATCGGAAAAACTATGGAGGTTTATATAGATGATATGTTGGTGAAGTCGTTGAAAGCAAAAAATCACTTGGATCATTTGAATGAGACACTCGCAATATTGAGGCAGTTTGACATGAGGCTTAACCCAGAGAAGTGCGCGTTTGGGGTCGGATCTGGCAAGTTCTTAGGATTCATCGTATCTCACAGTGGAGTCGAAGCAAATCCGGACGAAATCAAAGTAATCGAAGACATACCAAATGAGCTTGCAAAGGTGTAGGACGTGCAATGTTTGACCGGTCGGGTAGCCTATCTCAGCAGGTTCATCTCGAGGTCATCCGAACGATGTCACAAGTTCATTTTGGTCTTGAAGAAAACACCCAAGCTTTGAATGGACGCCAGAGTGCAAACATGCTCTTAAAGAATTGAAGCAATATTGTTCAACCCTCTGTTGCTTTCAAAACCAGTGGAGGGAGAGGTGTTACTGATCTACTTGGCCGTTTCAGAAGTTGCTGTAAGTGTTGTCCTCGTTCGTGAGGGCGAAGGTAAAAAATTTCCTATCTATTACGTTAGTAAAACTTTACTTGATGCAAAAACAAGGTATCCGCACTTAGAAAAACTTGCACTTGTTATAGCTGCACGAAAACTAAGGCCATATTTTCAATGCCATGCTATATCTGCTGTAACTACATTTCCTTTACGAAGTATTTTACATCGATTGGATTTATCCGGCCAATTAATAAAATAGGCGGTCGAGCTGAGTGAGTACGATATCACTTACCAGCCTCGTACCGCCATCAAATCACAAGTTTTAGCTGATATTGTAGCAGACTTCAGTGCTAACATTCTTCTAGAGGCAAGAAAAGAAAAACTTATGATGAGGGACCCAAACCCAGGAGTCTGGATGCTTTGACGGACCGTCAAACGTAAAGGGAACTAGCCTCAAAGTTTATTAATGGCGCCAAAGGGTGAAAAACTAAGGTATGCAATCAAACTACACGCCAGAATTAACAATGAGGCTGAATATGAGGCCATCGCTGCAGGTCTCAAAATTTCTAAAGACTTGAAGATCGAACGTTTAGATATCAAAAGCGATTCTCAACTGGTGGTAAACCAAGTCCAAGGAGACTTTAGTGTTCGAGATACAAGAATACAGCAACTGCTCAACAAGGTACAAAATCTTTTAACTTCTTTTCAGGAGTGGAAGATAGCACAAATTCTAAGGAAAGAAAATATCAAAGCGGATGCTCTGGCCAATTTCGGCTCTGCAGCAGTCATCGAAGGAGAACTCGATGAAACGATCGTACATCTGTTAGAATTGCCGCTCAATTGAAGTCTTAAAGAGGTAAATAATGTCAATCATACTTGGAATTGAATAAGCAAATATTTGTCTTACTTGTAGGCATGGATTCTTCTCGAAGACAAGAAAGCTGCCCGATCACTCAAAGCTAAAGCGGCTCGATACTGCCTTATAGACAACCAACTCTACAGGCGCATGTATAACGGCCCTTTGGAAAAATGCATGGGCCCAGGAGAAACAAGTTACGTAATGGGGGGGGGGGGGAACTCACGAAGGCGAATGTGGCAACCACTCCGGAAGAAAGTCTTTGGTTCGAAAATTGATTAGAGCTGGCTACTATTGGCCAACGATGGGAGAAGACGCCAAATCCTTTGTTCAAAAATTTGACAAGTGTCAATGGCATGGCAACTTTATTCATCAACAAGCAGAACCCTTTCATTCGGTCACGTCACTATTGACACCCAATTTTGTCCCTCCTTTTTATAAAATTGGCTATAATTTAACTTAAAGGTGCAATTTGACTATTTATGCAAAATGTGCATTAGAAAGCCTGCATTTACGTGCGTTATCTCCTACCTATATATTACATACCTAAATGTGGCTGTATTACGTAATTTTACTTATTTAGGCTATTTGTCAAAATTATGACTGTTTGTGCAAATTAGTACATTTATAATATTCGTGGCTATATCATATAATTGCATCATTCAGACTATTTTTTAAAATATGGTTGTTTGTGCAATTTTAGTGCAATTATGGCATTTAATAGATAATTGTAGCTTTAACAAATATATGTAGTTACTTGATTAGTTTAATTTATATTTTAATTCCTTTTATGTGTGCATTTTACGTGTGGTATTCTCTATTTATACATTATATATTCTAATTGCGGTTATATTATATAATTTACATCATTCGGGCTATTTGTGAACAGATGACTATTTGCGTAATTTACTGCATAAAATAAAGTTTTATAACTATTTGTGATTATTTATTCCTAAATATTTTAATTTGACCTCAATTATTTATATGAGTATTTTTCCACTTTTATACGTAATATATATTATTTTTTATATTTTTATTTATTTACTGAGCACCTTTAAGTTAATTTTTAGTCCAATTGAATATATCACTCCATTTTTCTATTTGAATATTCATATTTGAATTTTTTTAAATTGTTACAAATGTCTTATTCCATCTTGAACCTAAAACAAAGAAGGGTTCAGATACATCTTCCACATATCCTTTTTTCTCAAAAGCAGTCCAAGTTCATCACTCCCCACTCTCCTCAAAATCCCTCCCAAATCACTCCCCTAATTTTTTCCATTCTCCTCAATCCCTTAAAATAAATCACACACCAACGGTTCTCTTCTTTTTGAGCATATATGTTACACTGGCTTACACACAAAAATCGGAGAAAAATAGAGAAAAAGCCATACACACCACAGTACACGACATACACAATTAGGGGCCCCATTGACTCTTTTGGGAGTCTTCTTCTTCACTCCTTCATCAAACCATTTTTTTTACCAACACAATCCATTCATATACTCCTTGTACACGATACAGATACAGGGACTGGTGTTCTTCTCCACACTAAAATATCCACACACACGCAGATACAAACTCCAAGCAATACCCAAAATACTCCCAACTCCCTCCTGGTCTTCTCCTTAAAATCACACACACATACACGATTACATACACAGTACACCCAAACACTCCCATCTTCTCCTCTCTACACCATTCTATACACAATACACACCACGCAATTGCAGATCCACACCATTAGATACACAAAGCCAGACATACACAGTACATCATACACATACCCATTACACCCCACACACCCGCCATCACACAAGTACACCTGATACTTATCAAACACATATCATAATCCCTCCATCTCCCTGATACAATTCATTTGTTTACTGTTCAAAGAACGAGTACATATCCTACCATCCATAGCCGTTCAAAGCATACACACACATCACACACTGATACACACACAGAGAGATGGAAATTGGGAGGCAGATCGATGACACACATACATATACATCACACAAACATCAGTAAGAAAGGGGAGATTGGGACTGAGGGAAAAACAATACAAGACAAGGCTGTGATGAGCACAATCGCCGCCGGAAATTGACCGGAAAAACACCACCACCGCTGGGAAACTCCACGCCGTTGAACCTTGATTCTTTCGTTACTGGATCTGAATCGTAATAATTGGAGTCATAGCGACACCGCTACTCGCTGGTGTCGCTCCTCCTCCCTGCTTGGATACTTCTCTGTTTCGTTTCTTTTCGCCGGCGTGATTGGTTCTTCGCTGTTATTGGCATTTTGTCCGCTGCCACCATCGCCGTTTTTCATTGGGAATAATGGTGTCCCTATACATTTGTGCCTCTATCCTTGTTTCGTGATATCGTTGTTGATGAGCACTCTGATCAGTGATGTTGGTGGATCTGTCCACGCTGACAATTTTAATAAATTGTTCCAGTACTCAGTGTTGGGATACGCGTTGACTCCTCTTGACTAATGCTCTGATTCAGTCTTGTTGTGTGTTGCTTTCAATTAGATATTTCTGACTACTTTTCCTTTACAGGGTCTGAAATTACTGAATGGGTATTTGCTAGCTGTTGATCTAAAAATACTGCACTTGTTTGAGGCCAATGAAAAGTATATTTGCATATATTGAGGCCTCGAGACTAATTTAAACATGATACTATACTTGAATAGTCCCATTCCCGTATCCATAAAATAAAAAAGGTGATGATGATGCATATCATTTTGCAAAGTAAGCGATAGTAGAGTGGTGGGATTGAAGGTACCTGGCATAACAAATCGGGCCGGGCTCCGTATTTGCAGCCGTACCGACATCCCTAACCTCTGCTTGTTACAATACACAATTCTGAGCCTACATTTTTATAAAATCTATTTTTCTCCTTTATTTTCTTCTTTTTATTATTATTATTATTATTATTATTATTATTATTATTATTATTTTATATTCATTATTTTTGCTATTTTTACTAATATTATTGTCTTTATATTTTTTGCAAGGTTTACTTCGTAAGAAGAACAACTAAAAGAAAAATCCTTTTATTATCTTTCATTATTTTCATCATTATTATATTATCAGTATTATTATTATTATTATTATTATTATTATTAGTATTTATTATTATTTTTATTGTTAATTATTATTATTAATTAATGTACTAATTCATTTTCATATTTTTGCGAGGTACATTTGGATGAACAATCTTGAAGACGATGCTCCCAAAACACTTTTTTAAAATCACTCTACTTTTATTTAATTCAACCTTCATTTTATCATACTAACTAATGACTTTTATTTTTGCGAGGTGCAATTCTCCAAGGAAGAAGCCAATTAGCAAATTGAAATCTCTTTTATTTAATCTTAATTATTACATGCATATAAAAAGTCATTCGTCTATTTTTAGTTAGTTATTTTATTTACTCTTAATTGCTTAGAGTCCCAATTGTTTAGTCCGGCCGGTAACCATATTTGGTGGAGCCTGAGAGATGCCTAAACCTTTCCTCTCGGGTTAACTTGAACCCTTACCTAGATTTCTGGTTCGTAGACTAAGTTTTGGAGTTAATTGTAAAATTAGTTAGAAACAAAGTAGGTACCCTAATACGCCTAGTTAAAAAATATGTTAGGTGGCGACTCCAGCTCTTTACCCGTGAGTTACCCAATAAGTCAAGTCCTATTTCGAACTTTAACTGGTTCGGTAAAAAATAGGATGCGACAGCCACTGTGGCCGTTCATGAAATGGGGGATGGATTTGATCGGGCCGCTTCCAACAGCACCCGGTGGGGTAAAGTTTATATTAATTTTAATTGATTATTTTTCCAAGTGGGTAGAAGCAATTGCCTTGGCTAAAATTCGAGAAAAGTAAGTCATCAAATTCATCCATCAAAATATCATGTGCCGCTTTGGGATCCCGAAGAAGATCACGTGCGACAACAACAAACAGTTCGTCGGAAGGCGAATCACAACCCTTTTCAAAAAAATGGGGAATCAAGCAAATCGCATCAACTCCATATCACCCAGCGCAAACGGACAAGCTGAGTCTTCCAATAAGACAATAATCGAGTATTTAAAAAAGAAGATGGACGAATCAAAAGGTAATTGGCTGGATGAAATCCCAGGTGCATTGTGGGCTCATCGAACAACGGTGAAAAACAGCAATGGTGAGACTCTGTTTTCACTTGTCTATTGAGCAGAAGCATTGATATCGGTGGAGATCGACGAACCAAGCCTTCAATTTGGTCACTCCACCGATGAATCAAACAAGAAAGCCATGTTAGTAGACTTGGATTTGCTCGAGGGAAAGAGAGAGATGATGTTGGTCCGGATATAAGCACATAAACAAAGGGCAGAAAACTACCTCAACAAAAAGATCAGGTATCGAACTTTTAATCCAGGTGATTATGTACTGAAGATGAACGACCAAAGAAAGATGAACCCAACGAAGGCAAGCTGGGAGCATATTGGGAGGGACCCTATCAGGTCAAAGCAGCGGTCGGCAAATGATCTTATCATCTGGGAACCTTAGTCTCGAAGCCGGTCGAATTTTATTGGAATATCACCCAATTGAAGAAGTACGAGTTCTAAAAATGTTCTCTTTTACTTACTCCAACATACTTCGTTATTGTTTTTTGTACTAACACTTTTAGATTATAGGCATAGTTGGAATTGAATGATGAAATACATCACCCAGTTACACAACGAGCTTGATACGCTCTCAGTCGGGGTCGATAAGTCTGACAAACACTCTAATGCGGTCTTCATATTTAATTCCACTCGGTTTCTTCTTTGCATCCTTTGTTTCAGGAAATACAAAGTTTATATAACAGAGGCATTGAACTAGTGTCCGACCCCTCATACTTCGCACTCGAACACTGCGGGGATGGAGAAGGAGGAAGGATGAAGGATTTTTCGCGATTTTCTACCGATTGTTCGCCGACTGAGGATTACTTGGTTTCGAAATTGGCGACTGCACGAAGAGATACCGGGGACTGCCCAAATACTGGGGACTACTCCGAGGTCAAGTTTGCAAGCGTTCGAAAAGAGACTGGGGACTACTCGTGTCCGTGAGGAATGGTTTAGCATCAAGATCTCCGCCGAACGGATACTTACATTGCGGACTATTCGTGAATTTAGTTCAGAACGAATTGTAAACGGTCCATTAGCGGCCAAAGTTTTAGTTCATATTTACAAGCGCCTTAAAACGACCATGTTCTGAAACTGACTATAATGATCAATCGGCCAAAATGTGCTAAGCGCCCGATAACGGCCAATATTTCAATTAATACAACACTTCTTGTTGAACATCCGTTGTAATTCACTGATTCGAACGACTTAAGTGTTTAAATAATTTTTCGAACTCGATGTTCGAAGAGTGCACTTGCATGAAAATGAGACGTCATTCTTCATTACGCGCCAACTACATTGGGCCCAATCAATTTGCTCTTTCCAATAACTACATAAAAAATGTTGAAATTTCAAACGATAGAAACACCAGTTATCTTGCTAAACGATAAAACGTAAGCTTCATCTTCAAAAAATCAATACTTAAAGCAATAAACGGAAAGAAAGGCAAACAAAAGAAATTCATTCAAAAGTGTTCACGTAAGAATGGCCAACGACCTCATTGTCTTTATACAATGACCACAACATCGGGTCGAGAACACAAAACAAGCGTAAACTAAGAAGTCATTATTCCTCATTGGAATCCTCCTCTTCAGAACTTGGAGAACGACCCAGGTCTTCACGAGCAAGCCTCACCATTTGAATGGCTTCCTCCAATTAGACAGCTACATCAACGGTATGCTCAGACATCTCTTGGAGGACATCTCGACGAGATTCAGCAATGACTAACTCCTTGCGGCTATCAAATTTGTCCTCCATCAATCTCTTCTGGCCAGCCAGCTCGAAGCCTATGTCTTGATTCTGCTTCACAAGGCTTCGATTCCATTCTATCAAATTTTTGTTTTCAGTAACCAAAGCCTCTTTGTCGCCCTGTAAAGCATGGAAGTCATCTTTCAGCTTAGCAAGCTCTGAATCCTTGTTCGATAGCTCAGACTCCAGCCTAGTACATTTACTCCCCACATCGGCTTCATATCGCTCGAGCTGTGCATTTAACACTATAATTTGCAATTCTAGCTCCAATTCATGGAGAGCATGAGCAGCTGCCTTTTTGTTCGCATCAGCTTCGAGTTCGGAGTACTTCACTTTCAAAACTTTGAGATTTTGGTGGCAAGCGCTGCCGGCAAATGTCAAATAAGTGGCCCGTTTATGCAAACATGCGATTTCAGCCTGAAGTCGACGGATGCGGTCCACTGTCTCGATCGCCATTATCGTCGTTTGAAAAAGGAAAACTAAGTCAGAAAGGATTCAAGTCGGAGAAGTATTCACAAAGTAAAAGGGAAATTACCCGAAAGGCGTCAAAGGTGACGTGGGAAGCAAGGTTCAGGTCACTTCAACAATTCATCTGGGCCCTCTCCATCGGCCCAGTAATGTCGTACAGGTAATCGGTAAGATGCCTTGGAAATCTGAGCAGATCAATTTTGCCAGGGATTGTTACATTGATCGATCTCTCTCTCTTTTATCTCCCCAGCAACATCAGTTCGTTTATAAGCGGCAAAGGAGGCTGCGTCCTTGCTTTTTGGCAACGAAGTTATAGGCTCATCGTGATCTGCAACAAAGAACGATGAACCTGAACTTTCGGTATAGTTCAACTTCGCGGGCTCCACCTCTCGATCAAGTAGGAGGTTACCTTTTTTCCTTGCTTCATGTTCCTCGGGGGCGAAAGCGGCTTCCAACCTTTCAGTTCTATCCCCCGAAGCTGAAGACACCTCCAAAATCGAAGGAAGTAGGAGTTAGGGTGGCCTACCAGTCAACTCCATTACAGGAGATCCAGCATACTGACTAAAGATATCCATTTTCTTTTGTTGTCATGTTAAATGAGATATTATTTTCTTGTTGACTTTTATTATCTATATTTTTTACTAATGTGTACATAGTGCTAATGAATAACTAGATTGATGGTACTCCAAAATACAAAACTCATTTGTATAGCAAAATACAAGTAATAAGAAATGTTAAGCTAAACTTGTTAGCTTAAATTTTAAGGTTGTTTGCAAATGTTGTTGGCATAGATTTCAAATTAAAAGTTTGGATGGACGAAAGAAACTTAAACTCCTTACCTTTCTTCCTTGATTTGTTATCCACAAAAAAATTTGTAAATCATAATTACTGAATAGGTAGGTATTATTCTTATGCGACGATGTCCCTATTTATTCTTCATTGCACCTCATGCATATTAGTTCATGTGTTAAGATGGAACCCGAATTGATTTTCTCATGCATAAGGTGAGTATCAATGGATGATGATCAATTCAAATTTCTATCGGCTTGAATATATGCCCCGGTAGAAGATAATCTTTTAAACGCATCCCATAGCAGCCTAAAAAAAATGGGTTGATAAAGACTACTGGTATGGATTCAAAATGTGTGCGTCATATATGTCATTAAACTATACGTGTGAGTCATATATGCCCATAGGCTATGTGTGTGGGTTATATATGCCCTACAATGATAGGGTTAAAAGGGACATGGAATGGCCAATGGTGCTAATCAGACTAGTTAACCATAAGAGTCATGCCATTAGTGTGGAGGCAGGGGCACTGTTAGGGCAAACTTTAAACGAAGGGTATATGATCATGTCCAAAAGTTAACGAAGGGAAACCAGTCGGATGCAAATATATACCGGTAAGTATACCGGGTCAAGATACTCTTGGAACTAGCATAGAGACAAGTGCGAGTATCACAAATAGCAAATCGAGCTAGTAAAGTTCATAGTCCTAGGAATAAAAAGTGATGTTGTACTAATTGTAACGTCTAAGCAAAGATCTAACAGGTAAACTAGTTACAAAGTGTTTGAATCAATAAAAGGAAACCTGAGGGTGTAAACGGCTAAAGTAGTTTTAATCCAATTGGTATAGTCGCTTCACTTTAAATGTCCATATAGTCTTTTATCAGTTAAATAGGCATGTAACCCTAGTGTCAGGAGCACTAAAGTTAAGAAATTAAAGTAATAGAAGTCAGATAATCAAACCCAAATAAAATAAGTGAAGCTAGTAATTACCCATTGAATTCATATACCAAAGCAAGTTAACACCCCTAGTTATGAGTTTAGCTACTCATACTAGGGATTGAAATTAAACACATGTAATGAAATAGATACCTAATCATCGGAAAAGTTACAACAATGAAGTTCAGCGTTCCAACACCACTTCCCAAGCATTACTACACTAGATCTCTGAAAAGCTATGGAATGCTTACAATAAAGAAAACCTTGTTACCTGCTTCCCAACTCTTGCCCAAAGTTGCTAATACTAAGAGTAGGAATAGAGTATTAATAAAATCCTAGTCTTTTCTATATATACTAAGTAAATTTCAATATGATAAGACTGCCATTTTCGGGTGGAGTGGCCTCCTAAACACATGGGGCGGTCGGCCTTTATGACGTTAGCTGGCTTCACTTTTGTCCTTGCAGGTTAGGCGGGGCGCATCTTCATGGAGACAACCATCTATTCTTCATTTTTCAGTTTTGGGTCGCCCTTCCATTGGATGAGGTGGTCGCCTAATAATAGAAAGTTATGAGCAGGCGACCATGCTTTGCATAAGGCGGTCGTATGTTCAACTGAGGCGAGCCATCCTGAAGCTGAGGTGGGCCGCCCTTCTCGAGCTTCAAAATTACATGCTCTCTGTTTTTTCACTTAGGAGACCACCATGAGTCGGGAATGGAGCGCCCTGCACTACTTCAACTGGAATCAACACTTTTGGCTTGTCTTTTTGTTCTTTTGGTTCCATTTTTCTTTCATCAACAATTGTAACCTGAAACCAAGTAAATATAACAACGTACACACAAAATAACACTCTTGGGTTCAAAAATAAAAGTAAAAGATAGTCTTAAAGGTGACAAAATACCAGCTTATCAGTATATTTGTACGGTTTCGCCAAATCCGGAGGAAAAATTTAATAATTTTTCGATAAATAAAAAGAAATTCTTGAAACTTAATTGTTGAAATTACACACTATATTTATTTTCACTAGAATAATAAAAGTTTGAGATATTGTATTGTAAAACAAAAAAAGTATGGGCAGAAATAATATATCGAAAATAAGGGATTTATCACGTCTGGATGAAAATATTGAAATAGGTAAGTATTGGAATAAAGAAGTTACAATAATTTTAACAGCGTACTCTCCGAAGATCGATGAATAAGAAGTGATCTATTAAAATATTGTTTTTTTAAAGATTTAAGTTAAGGATACAAATAATATAGATAATTTTAAACGATGAGTTAAATTTAGTCCGCTATGACAAGCCTACAACATGTATTACTACTCCATTATTTATATTGAACTATTAAGTCGATTTAGGGTATGTTTGGTATGGGGAAAATAAAATATTTTTTCATTTTCTCTTCTTTAGTTGGCTTATGTGATTTGAAAAATATTTTCTATACCCACTTATTTTTCTCTAAATTGATAAAAATATTTTTCCTAAAATTTGAAGGGAAAATATTTTCCTAACACATACAAACACTAAACCCCCACACCCCTACCCATCCAAATCCAGCCCTCCCCTTACCCTCCACCTCCCCTAATTTCTGATCCCCCTCTTTTCAACTCCCCCGCCTCCCATCCCGAACCCCCAACCCCCTATCATTTCCATATCTTTGTTTCCACGCCAGCGATGGTGCCGACGTTTCCTTTTTGACGCCGACGTCTCCTATCCATTTCCAAGCTGATTAATCGCTCCGGCAACTGACTCCTCTCCGGCAGTGACTTCTCACCGCCGATTTTCAACCGGAAAGATTCAGAACTCCTGCCACATCTCAATTTTGTCCCCAATAGTTTAAGTACATTATTTTCCGGAGAGAACATGTTGGCAAACACCGAAGACGAGCTTCGTCGGTGCCAGATATGAGCTGGAGGTGGCGAAGGAGGAGCAGAATCGATTTCTGCTAGAGTCTAGGGATTTGGTTGGATGGGTGATGTTTTGGTGGGTGGGTGAGGGGGTTTTGGGGGTGGGGAAGGGGTGAGAGGGCTGGCTGGTGATGGGAGATGGAGGTAGAGTAAAGAATTTTATTTTGTTTACATTTTAGATATCAAACACAAGAAACAACATCAACAACATATCCAGTGTATCCCACAAGTGGAGTCTAGGGAGGGTGAGATATACGCAGACCTTACCCCCGCCAAGGTAGAGAGGCTGTTTTCGATAGACCCTCGGCTAGGACAAGAAGCATATTAGAAAAGATCTTTGAAAATCAAGCCAGTAATATCGTGCTATAGAGACTGTTAAAACTAAAACATATCCAACAAACAGATAATAACAACAGATATAAAGGCAAAGAGTAAAATAAAAATCAACTATATAAGCATAATACTACATCTAATCAGAGAAAATATTTTACTTCATACTAAACACACCCTTAACTATTCTTGGAAAAAAAATTCATCGTCAATGTGCACATGTCGATGGCCCATTTGTAGGGTCAGTTTTACCGGCGGGAGTGGGACGGTGATAGCTAGTTGCAACTTCATTCATCGTCAATGTGCAAATATCGATGGCCCATTTTTAGGGCCAGTTTTACCGGCGGAAGTGGGACGGTGATAGCTAGTTGCAACTTCATGTCTAGCTTGTGAGTTTCTTGAGAAGGGGAAAAAAGAAACATAAATAGCAATATACTCAATGCACCTTACAGCTAAATAGTCGTGATTAAAACTCAAAATATGCTAGCCATAAAATAATTTCATAAAGGATATCTTGATTATAAGTTGATTTTCCTAAAAACTAGCAAAATCCTATGAGTATTCCGTAACAAAAAGTAATGCTAAAAGAAGGAGGGGGATGAAATCCAGTAGATACAAAATACTAGTTTTCCTTATAAAAAATGGATACTACCGTACAGTTAAACACACAAAATTATCTTCTTGGTCTCTTAGGCATTACATAAAACTTTTAGCATCCAATCCAAGGTTTTTCTTCATCTTAGACTTTGAAGCTTGTAAGATTCTGAAGAATCAATGTTCTGTGTCTTCTATTGAATAAACTGAAGCCAATATATACAACTAATATGTCTTGGCGACCAATCAAAGTATCTAAAAAATAAGAAAAATATTAAAAATATTCTTTCCTAACTATATGCAACTTCTTAAAATAACTACAAAAAAATATTACATACAATATAACCCAATACTCCTCCTGAAGTTGGAGCATGAAGATCACGAATTCCCAACTAGCGAAGAAGGTATAAAATTATTGTTTCCCAAGTGCTTTGGTAAATATGTCTGCCAGTTATTGAGAAGTGTGCACATGAGATGTAACAATGCAACTAGCTGTTGTTTTTATCACGTACGAAGTGCCAATCAACTTCAATGTGCTTCGTACGCTCATGAAAAACTGGATTCACAGCTATATGAAGAGCATATTGACTGTCACAATACAAATGAACGGGCAGATTGTAAGAAACGCCTAATGACTGTAGCAAAGCCTTGATCCATTTCAGCTCACACACTGTTGTAGCCATAGAGGAGCGAGAGACAGTACATTGCTTTTTGGTTTTCCAAGAAATAGGTGAGTTTTCCAATAAATAATAACCAGTTAAAGAGTATCGCGTTATGGGACAACTTGAATAATCGGAATCACAATATGCATTTAAGATGACATAATAAAGTTATTTATTTTATAGACACAATTTTAGAACGAGTTTTTTTTCAAACTTAATTTAGTGAGACTCTGTTTGAAAGATTGCATCATTTGCATCGTATGACAGAAATAGAATATCATAAACAAGTTCAGAAGGTTCGCTTGGTCAAGTTTAAGTACCGAGTGCCGGTCACAGTTCGTTCAGAAAATGGTTCGTGACAGACCACCTCCCACCTAGGGCAGACCGCCTCCCCTGAAAGCAGCCGTGACATGATTTATTTCGCGTTTAAGACTATTTACTTGTTGGGCCCTGTGTGGTCTTTATTTAATTAAGCCAACTTGTGGGCTATTTTTATAACAATAGTACGTGTGGGGAAACCTAAAAATACCACACTCAGGGTTTTCTTTCATTATACACCTTTGAATATTGATAATCAAAACTTGGAGATTCTCTCTCAAGAAGAAACCCCTTTGGGACTTGATTTCTTTTGGTGATTCCAATTAAACTTCAATCCTCTTTGATCAAACTCGTTTGCAAGGATCTTTGTATCCTTGAGGATAATTTGCATAACGTAGGTGTCCTTTGACTCCAACAAGGGTGTAACGAGACTAGTTTCTCGTTGATTCCTTGTTTTTGTTCAATCTACGTCTCGTACGTTATCTACTTTTGCTTCCACGTATTTTACCCTGCACCAATTCGTATTAGAGCAAGACTAGGATTTGTTTTTAAAATTTCTTGTCATGTTCTTCGTGCCTAGTGAATACGATTCATAGTTTAATTCTTGTTATTTCATTTTGACCCCAAAAAAAAAAAAAAAAAGAAAAGAAAGGACAAGTTGAAAAAATTCACAAAAAAAGATTTAATCTGATTCCCCATTATTTCATTGTTATTGGGGATTATTGTGCTATTTTTTTCCAATCATTTGGTACCCTTGGATCGTGATTTGTTGTTGTGGTGGGAGGTTTTGAAAGATTTAACCCAACTTTAAGACCCTAGTTAAAATTGCTTCAAATCTGAAATCTGAGCTTGTTATTGATTGATTGGGGTGGAAAATATTGGGGTTTGTTAGAAACCATTAGAAACACCTTTTGACATCATTAGGGTTGAAAACAAGTAAAAAAACGATTGGAAAAGTGCTGAAAAACAGGCAAAACCAGACCTGAAATGAATTGTAAGTTGCAGGTTTTTGGCCAGGGCTGAGCTCCCCAGATAGAGGCGGACCGCCCACCATTTTTCAAGGCAGAGAGCCCACATCCCAAGACGGGGTGCCCCAGGGAATTCCTGCTGCTGGTAGTTTTTTGCTTAGGTTTTTGTTTGTTCTTTGTTTGCATTACTTCTAGCTAGTATTGCATTTTTAAAAAGGGATAAAATCTCACTAGAACGAGGTTCTATTCAAATTGGGTGGAAGAGAGCAGTTTAGTGGCTTTGGGGATAGCCGTGATGTCCCTTCATGGCCGGCGTTTTCAGTATAGAGCCGAAGGCGAGGGTTTCCAGCAGGCCCCCTTCTCTGGCTTTCCCTTTAAGTGACAAGGGGGGGGGGATGAGGTAAGGAGTAGTATAAGAGTGGTTCGGTCATCGATAAGCCTTTCCTTATTCATTCAATAGGGTGGGGCTGCGGACCAACAAGTGAGAATGCTGACATGAGTAACCAAAAATCCTGTGAAAAACACAATCACCTTTCTACTCACTTAGTACTAGTTCTTTGAGCTCTTAAGATAACTTGTGCGAATAATTGATTTGAAGAAGATTCGTAGAAGTTCTTTGGCTTCAAGTGCTCGCTTAAATAGCCATCCGTCTTTAGAGTCACATCAACTCATTCTTCTCGAAGAGTACTTTGATTCTTATGGACTTGGTAGTTTGTTGAGGAAGTTGTTCATTTTGAGGAGCCTTTTGAATCAAGTTTGAGTAATCCTATCTTACTAAATTGAGTGTACCCGAGTGACACCCAAAGTGTGGGAGCGTGTGAGGTCTTATTATACTAACCTTTTTTTTAGTCTTTGATACTTGTAGGTACATGGCTAGAGAAGGAGATAAGACTGGAGGAGTATCCAAAATCACCTTGGCCGACCTCTTGGCCGAAATAAGGGCCATAAATACTCAGATTGAAAGTATTGAAAAGGAAAGAACCTCTAGTATTCCAAAAGATACCGGAGAAGGGACTAGTGATGGTTCCTCCATGAAACCGGATCAATTTGCCGAAGTAGCTCGTCAACAATGGTTGAGAGAAGAAGTTGCCCATAATAATATGGCGTTGGGCATTTCCCAAAAATTGGGAATTCCCCAACCATTGGGCATTCCCCAAGGAAATGTTCCACCACTTATGAGACCTCGAAGGAATGTGGTACCCGTTGAGCAAGATGTTGTAGCTCAAGAAGGGGAGCTACCCGAACATGTTGATGATTTTGATGACTATGAGCTACCTTATCCGAATAGGAGGCCAATGCAAGAAGTTCGAGGTTTGTATAGAGTTCGTGGACAAGGTTGTGGACCTCGAGGGACATATATCGGAAGAAACTTGGAGCTTGAATATGATGATTATGGTGACTACTATGGGGGTTATCCAGAACTAACCCGTGGAGGCCGTAACAACAACCTGAATAGTGTGAAGATCAAAATACCATCATTCAAAGGCAATAGTGATTCAAAAAAGTTCTTAGATTGGAAGGTTCGCTTGGAGCGGATCTTTGAGAATAATGACATGTCGGATGAGAAGAAGGCTACATATGCCATTTCACTTGGTGGGAGTTGGTTAAGAGGTCTAGACATAGACTTGGGATACCCGAGCATATTACTTGAGATGAGTTGAAGCAAGTGATGATTGATAAGTATGTTACCACCAAACACCGCCAAGAGCAACTCAAGAATCTTTATGAATTGAAGCAAGGCCTCAAGTTGGTTGAGGAATACTTTGATGAGTTCAAGAAGAACCGGATGTCCCTTGATATGGAGAGAGAAGATGAGGAGCAAGCCATTATTCGGTTCAAGGGTGGCCTAAACGGAGAGTTGGCTTCACAATTGAGATTGAACATATTCCATTCACTCCAAGATGCATTCCATGCTGCCATTGAAGCTGAAAAGTAGAGTAAAGAAGAGAAAGCCACTCGCTTTTGAGGTAATCCTATATCTACTCCCGTGAGCTGAACTAAAGATTGGAAGAGCCCGAGTATCGGTGGTGCTAGTGGGGGCCGAGATGTGAAGAAGTCCCTTGAGAAGGGAACACTAAGGAGTGACTCTAAGGAGTTAGGAGGTAACTCTAAAACTCAACTAAATACTCCTAGTGCTTCTTCTTTCCAATGTCACAAGTGTAAGGGCTATGGGCACTTTGCTAAAGATTATCCCACTCACAGAACGATAATAATCATGGATGATGGGACAGTGTGTGAGCAAGAAAGTGAATTCGAAGATGAGGTAGATGAGGGAGATGGGCAAGTTGAGGGTGAAGAGGAAGTGGCGGAGGATGATGAGCCTAACATGTTTCTAGTGGTGCATAGAAACTTGAGCATTATGAGTATTGAGGAGGAAGAATATGTGCAAAGGGAGAACTTGTTCCAAGCTAGATGTAGAGTGAGGGGACAAGTGTGTTCATTGATTGTTGATTCTGGTAGTTTCCACCAATGTGGTGAGCCAATCATTGGTGTCACAATTGAAGTTGCATACTTTTAAGCATCCACATCCATATCATTTGTAGTGGTTAAGTGAGTGTGGGGAGTTGAGAGTGGTGAATAAAGTCTTGATCAAGTTCAAGATAGGAGTTTATCGAGACGAGGAGCTTATCAAGACGAGCTTATGTTTGATATTTTACCTATGCAGGCTTGCCATCTCTTGTTGGGTAGGCCTTGGCAATATGATAGATTTGTGGTTCATGATGGCCGAGCTAATACTTATACGGCCAAGCATGAGGGTAAGAGTTCCACACTTAAGCCCTTGTTGCCTAAGCAAGTGAGTGATGACTATAGGCGCATGAAGGAGCTGAAAGAGGCAGCTAAATCTAAGTCTCCCATGGAGATCAAGCCCGAGCTGTAAACCTTGATGTTATGCCATCCCGTCTATGACTGAAATGGTGCAAACAAAAAGTCTTAGATTTCGGGTTGAAGTAAAGAGTCCACCTACTCCAGCTAAGGGCATTCTTAGGGCTTATCCCAATTCGCCTAAACATGAGAGACAAACGATAGAGACGAGTAAAGGAGTGACTGGTGACAACTCTCGAGTGGAAGAAGGAGATGATGTGTTGAGTGATGTGAGTCGGTTGTCACCTCAATTTAAACTCGACCTTGAAAGAAAAGTAAGACAGAGTAGAAAAGAGAAAAGAGAAATTGAGAGTGAGGACACCCTTTGTTCTAACAATTCTTTATCTTCTTCTTCTTCTTCTTCTTCTTCTTCTTCTTTTCTTCTTCTTCTTCTTCTTCTTCTTCTTCTTCTTCTTCTTCTTCTTCTAGCTTCTGTGCAGGGATTCTTTAAGGCAAGCTAATGGAGCTTCAATTATATTCTAAGGTGGAAAGGCAAGGTGATGAAGACCTTCATTGTGAGCTACATGACAGAGGAGTTGATCATGACACTTCAAGTATTATGAGTAAGCGAGGCAACAACTCAACTGGAAGTGTTAATTCTCCTTTCCATGAGCATGTTAGTCCCTTGTTTTGCGTGAACTCAATGCTAGTTCATGGTTGTAGTGCATATAATGTGTTTGCAACTAGTGGAGATTCTTATGGCCAGCTTGTGTGTGAACGTGACTCACTAGTTAAAAGGGTTTGTAAGCCGCATCATGATGTGAGCTTTATGTTTAATGAACTTCTCTTTAGTAAAAATTCTGTGGTTGAAGTTGTTTGTGAACCTTGTTATGACACCCACCGATATTTGGTAGGGAAGAAGATGAACTATCTGATTATTCTATAATTTCCGTTGATGGTATACTTGCTACTGGTGGTCTTATGTATCGTATTGAAGATGATAGTGACCTTGAGGAGTCTCGAGTAGATGAGATGTGTAGGGTTGAGTATGATGACTTCTTAGGTGACGATGAACCTTGCTTTGATACTTCACATTTGTTAGGTGGTGACCTTGAGAGTTGAGAAGCTTATTTTAACTAATCCCCTATTTGAGGGCATTTTTAATAGAGGTGGTGATTTGTATCGAGCTAGGGTAGAGAGTGAGTTAGAACCTCCATGGTGTAAGGGATTTGATTCTATAGATGACCCTTTATTTGAAACTCCAAGTGAGATGAGTGATCTTGGTATTGAGAGTAATAGTACATCTTCTAGTAATTTCAATCTTGATTGTGTGGGCTGTGATGATGAAGAGGCCATAATTGACGATTTTCTTGGAAGTTTGTTTAGTAAGGAGGATTGACTTAGAGGTGAATATGGAGGTGATGAAGAATCTCTTAGTGTGAGTAAGAATGCTCATAAGAAGGGGAGTGGAGAAATTGATGTTAGTAGTAGAGTGAATTATTTTACTTACTCTATCCCATATATTGATCACACCTTGGGTAGTAAGCATGTCAAAACCTTTGTGCCAAATTGTAAGGATCATACATTTGGGGTTTGGTGTGTTGGGAAAAACTTAGAGGAAATAGGTCATTTGCTTTTTTGAATTTGTATTATTCATATCCTATTGATCTCTTTGCTTGTTGTTGTCATGAGTGCTTTTTATTGTTGAGCCAAGAGCTTGTTTCCTTTGGAGACATGGGCTTTATCACTATTATTGATACTTGGCTATATCATAAGAGTATGTTTTCAACACTATTTGCATTAACCATTGTTGAGCTAACCTACTTTTGTGGTAGAAAGTTTTGGTTGTGTCTGTCTTTGTTTGTAGGACTTGATGGTTTGTTTTCAAGGAAAAAATCCTTTCAAGAAGGGGAGGATGATGCAGGCCAATTTGATCCTAAATTCCAACCATCAAATGTCAAGCTAAAAGGTTGCAAAGGCGTGAACTTTTGGAGGAGAGTTCGAGGAAATGATTGAGCGAAGCCGCAGTTTCTGTGAAGAGGTGAGCGCCCAAGGAGGAAGGTAGAGCATCCCAGGAGCATCAGTTGAAAAGGCAGAGCGCTTCCCAAGAAAGGTGGACCGCCTATGCTCCAAAAACCCCAAAAATATCTGAAGGTTGTCTGAGGTGGACCATGTAACAACCTCGAAATAGTCTACCCTTCAGTTTGTCAAATATGAAAGATTACAAGAAGGTCTAAGGATAAGGCCAAACCAACATTCGAGGACAAATGTTTTTAAGAGAGGAAGAATGTAACATTTCTCAAATTTTTCTAAATCTCAGGACACTACAGTATTGCCTTAACTTTCAAATGAAGTGTGGTATGCATCACCCGTGGTGTCCAAGTGAGGTTTATATCTTTTGAAAATATAACTTAAGCTATGTCATGGTTAAAAGAGGTTGGAGTTGCAAGAAAATAATTTGGAAATATTGGGTAAGAGTCATCCAAAGTCGCACATGACTTGACTTTAAACGTGTAAAAGTTTCAAAGTATAAATAGGTTTTTGATTCTAAATTGTGGTACTTGGAGTTTAGTTTTCGACGGATCAAATCGTTCTTCAATCAAAACTACATACAGATTGTTATAGCTATTTTACTAAAGACTGTCCAACTTGAAACGGACCTTAGGAAAGGAACAGTATAATGCTGATTGAGGAGGAGAAAAATATATAAGTCACATACTTGGTTATTTGACATGAAATTTTATAAATTGTGAGCTAAGTCCAAATAGCTGGCATAGAGATGGATCAAAAGGTGCCACGTATGACCATTATCATTAAGGTGCTTTTGGATGAAATTATAACACTTTATGGTGCCTATATTTTATATTAAATGATGTTTGGGTCTTGTTCACAAAGGTAGAAGCGGACAGCTGGATAAGAGCCCTAAATGGTAAAACTTATTTATATGACCCAAGCCCTACGTGTTCGTACTTTTCTAGAAGTAAAAACGGAGCAACCATGAAATCAACTTATTACTCCATAAAGCAATGTGATTAATGTTTCTTGAGGAAATAATTGAGAGCCTCTATAGCCTGTGCGATACAGTAGTTGCAAAGGGAAAATTTAAAGAAAAACTGAGCACATGCTGTTGCATGAACTATCCGCGACTGCATAGGGCTTTACGAATCGCTTACAAGATTATTAACTATTGCACAATGGAGAAGGTGAATTGGAGCTTATGTTTGTCCCAATAAAATAATTCAATATGAGTTTGATATGGTCTTACTAAGGTCTTTTTTCCATAAAGTTCATGACTTTACAATGTTTGAGAAAGCTGCTTTATATGTTAATGTAAGTTTAATTGGAGCGGGTAAGCTCACATTATCCATGAATTAATTTATGTGATTTCACAGAAATCTCGTAGAATAAGTACTTCCTCAAAAATTTTAGAATATTTATGTCATGATTTTATTTGCATATATTCATGGTTATTAGTAGAAGATAAGTTTTAGTTTCAACAACGAGCATGTTTACACTTATATTATATTGAGAAACACAATGACTTGTGAGTTAAATATTTTCACTTTCAAAGAATAAAATTTTTCATCCAAGAGATCACAGAATATTTTTAGAAAGAGAATTGGACCTAAGGGGTCACAGAAAGTGTTTTGGACATTAAAGTGGTCACAACAAGTTTTTTAAAAAATATATTTTTGGGAATCACCTTAGATTCTGAAATGGGTAAACTTATTCGTAGCCATAGTCGGGCTGCGATGCGTGGCCATAGTCGGGTTGTGTTTTACCCTGAAACTACTCATACCAAAGTAGGTTTGTGTCATAGTCGGGCACTATTTCCCATAGTCGGACAATGAATGCTAGCATTCTCGACCTTGAACTGTAGGACGCCGCAGATAAAGGAAAGAAAGAAAGGAAGTTGCAGATTTGAGAGTTGACTGGTACTCCCTGTAAAAGTAAGAAAGAAAAGAATATTTCTTTTTGAATATTCTAGAACTGCTTCTGTGCAAATATATTCAGAACTGTTTTAAATGATTTATGTTTATATTGTTTTCTGAATATTTATCATGCATATTGTATTTTATAACTCGCGTTCCGACTTTAGTGGGAGGATAGTTGAAACTCACTGAGTACCGCTATGATGTGCTGACCTTCTCTTCATGGGGACCTACATTGACCTATGTCAATGTAGGTGCATGTTTTGCAGGCAACCAGACTGTGAACTAGGACATACTCCCATTGCCTAGTCGATTGGTGAGCTCCACTTTGATTCCCATGGAGACAAGCCTTTAATTTCAGTATTATCTTAAATCTTGTATTAGAGGCTTCATAGACAGCGTAGCAGTTGGGTGTGGTTTTCCATTTTGCATGATTTTGCACATGACATAATAAAGTTATTTATTTTATAGACACAATTTTAGAACGAGTTTTTTTCAAACTTAATTTAGTGAGACTCTGTTTGAAAGATTGCATCATTTGCATCGTATGACAGAAATAGAATATCATAAACAAATTTAGAAGGTTCGCTTGGTCAAGTTTAAGTACCGAGTGCCGGTCACAGCTCGTTCAGAAAATGGTTCGTGACAGACCACCTCCCACCTAGGGCGGACCGCCTCCCCTGAAAGCAGCAGTGACATGATTTATTTCGCGTTTAAGACTATTTATTTGTTGGGCCCTGTGTGGTCTTTATTTAAATAAGCCAATTTGTGGGCTATTTTTATAACAATAGTACGTGTGGGGAAACCTAAAAATACCACACTTAGGGTTTTATTTCATTAGACATCTTTGAATATTTAAAATCAAAACTTGGAGATTCTCTCTCAAGAAGAAACCCCTTTGGGACTTGATTTCTTTTGGTAATTCCAATTGAATTTCAATCCTCTTTGATCAAGCTCATTTAAAAGGATCTTCGTATCCTTGAGGATAGTTTGCATAACGTAGCTGTCCTTTGATCCCAACAAGGGCGTAACGAGACTAGTTCCTCATTGATTCCTTGTTCTTGTTCAATCTACATTTCGTTCTTTATATACTTTTGCTTCCGTGTATTTTATCCTGCATCACTGAACCAACATAAGGGAAGGTTTCTTCCCATTAGGATATCCAACAAAATACATCGACGACTCCTCGAGCCAAACTTATCTTTGTCACGGGACTTACAATGAGCAAACCATAAGACATCCAAATACTTTAAGAGGCTTATATGAAGGTTCTTTTCCAAAAATTAACTCATAAGGAGTCTTTCCATTTAATAAAGTGGTAGGAGTTTGATTAATAAGATAAGCTGCACTCAAAACACATTCTCCCCAAAATGAGATCAACAAATTAGCTTAGAAAGAGAGTGCACGTGCAATATTTAAAATGTGGGATGCCTCCATTCCACTCGTCTATTTCGCTAAGGGGTATCAATGCAAGTTGATGCATTATTCCATACTCCGCTTAAAAAGTATGAAGACGTGTGAACTCCTTATTGTTGTCACTTCTTAGAAACAGAGTGCACGTAAAATATTTAAAATATGGGATGCTTCCGTTCCACTCGTCTATTTCGCTGAGGGGGTATCAATGCAAGTTGATGCATTATTCCATACTCCGCGTAAAAAGTATGAAGACGTGTGAACTCCTTATCGTTGTCACTTCTAATTATTTTTACTCTTTTCTCAAACTGCGTCACAATCATGGAACAAAATTGCTTTATTTTATGTTTAACCTTACTTTTTCTAGACATTAATTAGACCCACACACTACGAGAAAAATTATCCACAATAGTTGGGAAATAATAGCACCACAAGAAGAAGGAACACGATAAGGGCCCCAGACATCACAATGAATCAACTCAAATAAATAAGTACTTTTATGAATATTATTGAAAAACCTTTCTCTTGTTTGTTTCGCTCTCAAAAAAATATCACATAATGCATCTACTTTATTAGAACTGCTAATTCCAGGAATAAGAGAAACTGTCTTGTTGGAGGGATGACCAAGCCGGTGATGCCATTGATCAAAATTTTCCACTTTATGGATGTTATTTGCTTGTGCTCGTGCCACATACTTGAAATAATATACCACGTTGCATTGTTCACCCGCACCAGTCAATGTTCTCAAAGTACGACCCTGTATCACACAAAGCTTATCAGTAAATGTGACTAAACATTCATTATAATTAATGAGCTTAGATACAGAAATTAAATTGCATGTTAACTGTGGTACATAAAGAACGTGATGCAATTTCATATTATTTTCGGATACAACGATCCCAGTTTTTGAAGCTACATTCGTGGAACCATTTGAAAGGCCTACTGAATATGGCGTCACATCACACAAATGGTGAGATGCCCCTGTGTCGACAATCTAGCGAGTTCTACAAGTATTACCTATCAATTTTTCATGATTCTTATTGTGGAAATTAAGCATAGAGAGAAGTGCACTCCACTGGTCATTAGATAATCCAGGAAAAACATTATTATTTGCCTCAATTTTATCATTCATCAGAGATGCTTGCACAATATTAGCAACTGCTGCACTCCCACCTCCAGTGCCACCACATCCAGAATTTCCAAAGTTTCCCGATCGTCCACCACGACCACGTGAATAGTCCTTCCTCCTCCTTGTCATGTACCTCACCATTCAGGATACCCAATCAACAGAAAACTATCTTTCTTCTCATGTCCAACTTTTCCACAATTAGCACATGTTGGTTTGTCTGCGATATTATGTGTACTGCTACTATAGTTGTTGTGTAAACTATTTTGCCCAGTGCCAAAATAGGGCGCAACAACTTCTCAAATACGAATTATACTTCCTTGCTTGCTTTTGTTCTAAACTCTCTGTATTTGTGCGTACCTACAAACAAAGAGAACAATTCAATTTATAGAGTAGGAGAATACAAAGTCTTGTACAATTAGGACTCCAAAGATCCTCCAGAGTTCGAGTCCTAATTGATTTTCTTCTTGGATAAATGTAATCTTGTTTGGCTTATCCTAACCCTTATCAACTTATGCAATATTTATCAATCTCGTGCAAACCTGCATATTTATCAAGATAAACATTAGAGTTATGATATTATTAATGCTTCCCACTCAAATTTTTCAATAATTTTTATTCAGTCTGGAACAGTTCAAAGGAATAGTTTTAGTAATCTGTTCCTTTGTCATCATGCACTCCAAGCTAACAATTTTTTCCTTTTTGATGATGACAAACCCATTGATTTTGCCTTCTTCACTTAATGCCCTGAATCATTACCTTCATCTCAAAATCTCTCGTTAAAAGAAAGTTTTCATCATACAGTTTCATATAGGTTATAAATATCACATTGCAAAATCATACTTACTCTTCCTCCTTTTGGCATCATTGAAAAGCTTGCATAAGTGAATATTATGTCAGTCAGTGTAAAATAGCAGCTCATAGCCGTCAAGGAAACCCAAAAATACAAACATAAAACACAAAAGTAAACAGCAATTCCAATGATATTAGCCATCTAAGAGATTATCATTTCAAACAAAAGATAGCAACCAGGGGAACAAATTAAGAGCAACTGCTAAACTATTCAAAGACTAGAAAAGAGAAGACTAAGGCACTAGAACTAAGCTAAATCCTACTGGACAAAAGCATGGCTTTGGGTTGGCTAATCAGGTATTGGAAGGACCAGGTCCCAGAGTTTTTCCCTGCAGCATCTCAAACATCTGTTTGAGCATCCCTTTATTTGTTTCCTTGACCTTAGCTGCCTCAGCTTTCCAAAAATCCCTTTCTACCTCCAACCTCTTGATTTCAACAGCATGCACCCGTATTTGCTGTCTCAACACTCTAGCCTTATTGTTCAGGGGACCATTGGTTGTACTAGCAACAACACCCTGCACTGTCAGATCACAGCTTACCAAAGTGGCAACTCCAAACCTTTCCTTTTTAGTGAAATTCTCGATTTTTTTCCGCTGAAATTCCTAACTTGTCAAACAAGTCAGTCAAGATAAAACCAAAAGAAAGTGCATGCTTTCTCTTGCATGCGACAACTCTCTCAATTAAATGGATCATAAACCTGAGCTACTTTATCTGCTTTTCAGAATCAAGCAGTTCCATGAGGACCAAGTCCAGAAAACTAGCTATTCCTCTCTTTTCTTGCCTGGGGAACATAATTTTGTTCACAAAATAAAACAATAGCTGATGATAGGGCCGTATCTCACTTTTTTCAACAGCTCTGGGTTCCTCCTCATTTGGATTTCCAGCAAACTTGCATGTAATCTCTAAAGCCGAAGGAAGGTTGGTCAGATCAGGCCATTCCATTTTTATATAACAATCATAACCAACAGTGGGAAGCTGAAGCATTTCACCTAGTTCTTTTAAATCAAAAGTGATCTCCCTATCATATATGGAACTGGTTACTCTACCAGCAGCAGTGGTGCAGTTGAAAAAGAACTCAACAACTTCAGCTCTGGCAAGTTTTCCTTTAATCTGAAGGACCATGTCTTTCCATCCTTGTTTCTTCAGCTTTTGCATGAGCCACACCATTCCTTCTTCTTCTAAATCAACAACTACTCTTCCTTTCAACACTTTTCTCTTTCTTATATCATCATGCTCAGTCACCTCACCTGCCTTAGATCCTTCATACTCACTCTCACTCTCAACACCCTTAACTCCTTCATCCTCCTTAGAGTGAGTGCTTTCATCTACAAGTGTCCTCACTAAGGACCTGGTTCTTTTGGAAGATGGACCAGCAATAGAAGACTTTCCATCAGTCTTGGTAGACTTCTTCTGAAAAGTTTTCCTCTTTTTAGATTGAGGAGCAGTTTGCTCCAAGTCTTCTATAACAAGGTCCCCCTCGTCAACAAAAAATTCCCTAGTTTGTGCAGAACTTTCTCCTAGTTTTTTCTGTCTAAGTGTAGGCTTATAGCTTTCACTAATCTTCTTAAGTTTAACATTAATTTTAGAAACCACTTGAGGATCACTAAGCCACTTCTTCTTTAGATTTCTTTTTATACCTCTTAAGTTTAAAAGATTGATATTGGAGTCTCATCTTCATTGTCACTACTATGAACATCCATCATCTCTACATCCTCCTTGGGTTCACTAGAAGCAGCCATGGGTTCCCCTAAGCCCCTCACATCTTCCTGTTCACTGTCGCTCACATATGCATTGTTGAGTGGTTCAACATAATTTACTGGGAGCTGATACACAACTATTGCCCTCGACAAGCCTCAATTTGTTCTAAGATACTAGCAGTAGAGGGAACTGATCCTTATTCCTGAATTTTAGGTTCCTGATTTTGTGTGTTTGGATTGTCAGGGACTGGTGGAACTTGAGTGGCTTGCATGGGTGAAGATGGATTGATAACGGGTGGTGAATCAACTGTGGGAGTGGTGGAATCAGTGTTTGGAGACAAAGACATGGCTTTCATGCAGTTGAAAAGATAATTTACTAAAGCTTCTGAAATTTTGAGGAATGGAAGAGAAAAATATGTGAGATGAAAGATTATGTGAGAGTTGTTATATAAGAGTGAATATACAGCGGAGGAGTTAGTGTAGGAAACTGATTTACTTACCTCAGTAATTGATTTTCACACGTTAGGATTCCTTGAACTCCTCATAATAGAGCCGTTCTGATTAGGAATTCGAGTTGGAGTGGGAATGAGGAATGGTTACTTTGATGGGACTGTGTTTAGAGGGATAAAGTTCAAGTGGGATTCAACCTAGCTAGTTACCTATAACCTTCAAACTCTAATAATATTTGAATAATAAAGTAGTACGTACCTGAGAATGTGTCAAAGGATCAGTTCCACATCTAAGAAATTGAAATGAAATGCTTATTAGACTATTAATAAATTCTTTTAAGCCAATCTTTCCTAGCCAAATTAAAAGCAAGAAAAGTCGATTTAGGTGAATTTAATCATCCCTAATTCCAACATGTTCCTTTCAAAATGATCCCTACTTAAAGCCTTTGTGATAATGTCAGCTATTTGCTCATCAGTGGGACAAAAAGCTATTGTGATCAAACCCTTCTCATAATTGTCCCTCATAAAGTGATGTCTTATGTCAATGTATTTAGTTCTTTTGTGATGCACTGGAATTTTTTATATTAATAGCACTAGTGTTATCACAAAAATAGGAACAGTTCCTATATCAATACCAACATCTTGTAGTTATTGTTTTATCCACAATAATTGAGAAAAACATGATACAGTTGCTACATATTCAGCTTCTGCAGTGGAAAGGGCATTTCCTTTTTAATTTCCCATGAAACCAAACACTCACCAAGGAAATGTGCCATACCTGAGGTACTTTTCCTTTCCACAAGAACTCCTGTATAGTCAACATCAGTATATCCTACAAGATTAAAATTTCCACCTTTTTGATACCAAAGACCCAAGGAACATGTTCCTTTAAGATATCTAAGAATTCTTTTTACAGCTTTCAAGTGTGATTCCTTTGGATCTGATTAAAATCTAGTACATAACCAACACTAAACACAATATCAGGTCTACTAGCTGTAAGGTAAAACACAGAACCAATCATACGTCTATAAAATTTTTGATCAACTGAATTACCATGTTCATCAAGGTCTAATTTTGTGGCAGTGGCAATTGGTGTATCAATTTCCGTAGCCTGATTCATGTCAAACCTTTTAAGCAGTTCTTTTACATATTTTTCTTGGTGGATCATAGTTCCATTTGGGGTTTGTTTGATTTGTAAACCTAAAAAAAATTGATTTCACCCATCATACTCATCTCAAATTCACTCTCCATCAAGCTTGCAAATTCCTAACATAAATTTTCACAAGTAGCACAAAAAATTATATCATCTACAAAAATTTAAAAATTAAGAGATGCTTACCTTTTTCTTTTAAAAATAAGGTGCTATCTATTTTACCTCTCTTGTATCCATACTAAAGTAGGAATTTGGACAGATGTTCATACCAAGCTCTTGGTGCCTGCTTGAGTCCATATAAATGCCTTGTCCAACTTGTAAACATGCTCAGGGAACTGTTCATTCTCAAAACCTGGTGGTTGTTTGAAATACACTTCTTCCTTCAAATAGTCATTCAGAAATACACTCTCTACATCCATTTGATCTAGAGTAAAATTCATGTAGGTGGAAGAGGCTATGAGAAGTCTTATTGCTTCTAGTCTTGCAACTGGAGCAAAAGTCTCATCATAGTCAATGCCTTCCTATTGGCTATATCTCTGAACAACCAATCTGGCTTTATTTCTTGTTACCATACCATCCTCATCAAGTTTGTTCCTGAATGCCCATTTTGTACCTATGATGGACCTGTTCCTTTGTTTGGGTTCCAGGTGCCAAACTTGGCTCATTTGAAATTGATTTAATTCCTCCTGCATGGCATTTATCCAGTTTGCATCCTGTAGTGTCTCTTTTACAGTTTTAAGTTCAACCAGTGATAGAAAAGCACTGAAGGCACACATGTTATGATTCTTCACTGCAGATCTTGTTTGAATTCTAACTGATTTATCTGAGATTTTTTGATCTACATGATATGAACCTTGATACCTATAAGGCTTGAGTACCAGTCCATTATGTGTGTTTTCATGCTGAGGAACAGTTCCTAATGTGGTAGTATTGCCAGGTTGAGAGGTGGATATGACATTTGTTCCCCATGTCTCTGTGCTACCCTTTTCAATTTCAGTGTGAGGAATAGTCCCTTGCGACTCTTTTCCCATAGATTCCACTGATTTCAT
This sequence comes from Petunia x hybrida, assembly GCA_037355625.1. Lineage (NCBI taxonomy): Eukaryota > Viridiplantae > Streptophyta > Magnoliopsida > Solanales > Solanaceae > Petunia > Petunia x hybrida. Next base: position 2,588,035 of record JBBBVM010000045.1, read on the forward strand.
TTGTTGGGGAACATGTTCTCCATGTCTTAGCATTCCAATTTTCTCATCCTCCTGTACCTGTTCTTGAGTTAAATTTTCGGATTCATCAAACTTAACATGCATGCTTTCTTCTATTTTCATGATTTTCTTGTTAAAGACTCTGTAAGACTTGCTATTTAATGAATAACCTACAACGACTCCCCCATCACTTCTAGGATCAAATTTTCTTAAGGCATCTTTTCCGTTATTGTGAATGAAACATTTACAACCAAAAACCCTAAGATGTGAGATGTTAGGTTTTGTTCCTTTAAGTAGCTCATAGGGGGTCTTTTCTAGTAATAGTCTTGTCATACATCTATTTATAATATAACAAGCAGTGTTTATAGCCTCATTGTAAAAACTTTGTGGAAGAGTTTTAGACAACAACATAGTTCTATCCATTTCTTCTAAGGTCCTATTTTTCCTTTAAACTACTCCATTTTGTTGTGGAATTCTAGGTGATGACAAATTAAGATCAATTCCATTTTTAGTACAGAAATTAAAGAACATCTGATTTTCAAATTCAGTTCCATAATCTGACCTAATAGCAACAATGTGACTAACTAGAGTTCTTTGAGCTTTCTTAGCAAATATTGAAAACGCATTAAATGCTTCTTCCTTAGTGACAACGCTCAACACATACCTGACAGCGCTCAACACACACCTCGGCTTGAGGTATGAACGGTCATCGCAATACAATTTACCCAACTAGGAGTCGGCGTCGAATCCACAAGGAACAAAGTGATGTGATCAAAGTATTAGAGGAACTAAACCTATTTGACAAAGCCAAACTAGGATAACAAGGTGATGGAATGATATTAACAACTACAAACTACACTAAGAAAGCAAGTAAAGGTGATCAATGACCTTCTCACAACCAAGGAAGTCAAGTTTTGAGCCTAGGATGCAATTATAGCACGAGGTTTATATATTATGGCCGAGTCGTTCTAATGTAATCCCTAGAATCCTTCTGGCCTAGAAGGGATTTACCTCAACGGCGCTCGTCAAAGCCATAGTTGAGCCTATAAAGCACTACCCATGACCCAAGGAAAGAAGACCTCTTTCGAGCGTAACTTCTTTTACATGAGTTGGTCTATGAAATAACCTATCAACCTAAATCCTCGCTAGCTTCACTATTCTATGCTAACTAATCTCTCCCGAGTCTTTAATTAGCAAAGTAGACGAGCAACTTAAATGTCGCGAGCACAAAAGTCAAGCAATCAAAGCAATGGAAGCTAGATAATCAAAACCCAATAATATAAATTCCTAATCATGATTCATTCATATATTCATGTCCAAAATCATACCAATTAACAATACAAATAGTCATGAAATATATTCACAAAATCAATTCTTCAATAACATCAACAACACCAAATATATTCAATACAAAACATGAAAGTAAAGAAAGGAGTACTAAGGGTTGAGAATTTCTCAATGGGTTGCTCCAAATCTTCACCCTCTTGGTGTTCTTGTTGATGGATCCTTGCTCCAAGGTTGAAAAAATGGCCAAAAGATGAGCCCTAGGTCGTGCAAAAGGCTGTATATATGTTCCTAATTTAGCTGATATGAAATTCCAAAACTGTCCAGCACAGTTCAGACGCACTTCTGCGCGATCGCGTGACAAATGGCGCTATCACGCTAAAGCTCTTTTTCATTTCTACGCGATCACATTTTCCTTGGCACTTTAGCTCTAGCTTCTTTAGCATTCTGCGCGATCGGGTGCTGTCCTGCGCGATCGCGATGAACAGCTTTCTAGTCCAGAAACAGAAACTTTGCAATTCAGCCTGTTTCGACTTGTTTTCTATCTACTCATCACCACAACATCAATATCCTGTAGTATGCAACTAAAACATGATAAGTGCGCGTATTTAATAAATAATACACAATAAAAGCTCAAGTAAATAGAAGGTAATGTGTGGCATTTTTCCCACACATCACACCCCCAGACTTAAACTATTGCTTGTCCTCAAGCAAAGCACACTTCAATGGAACACAAGTTGTAATTCATCTATTAATGCATTTTTCATTAAAGCCACAACAAGCCAAAACTCGATTCAAATTCAACAACTAATGACATTGGTTGGTGCCAACAATTGAGCCAAGCCATGTGAGCATAACTTTCATATATACGAAACACCAAAGAAGGCATACATGCCATGACACAAGATTTTCAAAGTTTGCCTCTTCGTCACAAGAGTTCACCTCTTTGCTTGCTTACATCAATTGAAAAGTGAAACACAAGTCCTCAACTCAACTTCACAAGTGCCCTCACAACTCAAGAGTATATCCCAACCACAAAAATGCAATGACAACACAAATGGGATTAATGATAGGAAGAATTCGCTCACTCTCTCAAAAGAAGTTCATCATGCACACTAGAGATCCATAGGCTTTCCCTTCATGTACTTCTCCACTAATGTAGGAATGCTTGACTCGAAATCAATTAGAACTTTGGTAGGGTTGTAATATAGGCTTTTGGTCAAAGGTGTGGTAAAATATGAGCAAATAGTAACTACACACCTCCTTGAGCACTACACCGTACAAAAAATTAAGGCACACTTCATTTTTCTTGCACTCACACCTTGCTAAATTGAGGATTATACACTAATCTTTCTCCTCTTTATTCATCAATTCTCTTTTTCTTCTTTTTCTTTCTTTTCTCTCTTTTTTTATTTATTTTTTTATTCAACTCACTTTTGTTGCTATTTCTTTTCTTTTCTTTTCTTTTGATTTTCATTCACTTCTACACTTTCATCATAACTCGTGCCACCCCCAAACTTAGGTTTTTGTCTAAGTTGCACGTCTTTCAATGCACTCAAGGAGGTAGGGCCGAAAAGAGGATTAGTGCTTTAAGCACTTAGAATTGGTCTGGGTTAATAATATGGTTGCCAAAAGAAAGGATATTAAGCTCAAAGGGGTTGACTGAGGTTATAATACAAGGGTAGGCTTTTTAGGTTACTATTGGGCCAAAGAAATCCTAAAATCATTTTTCAAGTCAAGCACCACCTAGGATTTCGCGTCGAAGCACACTTAGGGCAAGTTCTAGATCAAGAAGCACACACATGAACACACCAAAACCTTATCACCCATGGCACAAGTAAAGTAAGGAAGACGAGTATATTCAAGTCCCAATCAAAGGCAATTAAGCATCTAAAGTTTACTCATAGCCTAATGAGAGCTAGTTAGTGACATAAGAGTCAAAAGTTAAACTTAAAGATCATAGCACAATTCACCAACTAAAATTTTCTATCCATTTTTTAAAACTAGCTCATATGACAAGGATTAAATAATGGTGGAACCAAACATGAAATTGGCCAAGAAGCAAAAATCCACAACTAGTCATCATTATTTACAACTAACTACTAAACTAGTCCTAAAGATGCCCGGTTCAATACAATTACTTCATTGGAAAAGAACCATGGCAAAGAAAAATCAAGGAAGTTATTTTAAATTTTTTTATACAATATGGTTTTTACAATGAAAATGGTTGTTCGGACCCAAATGAGGCTTTTGCAACCCAAGTGGGATGCCTACGTATCACACAAAGGTGAATCAGATAAAAAGAAGCAATATCCCAAGCGTAATTCATGGGAGTACTTTATAATTTATATATATATATATATATATATGTATATATATATATATATATATATATATATATATATATATATATATATATATATAAAATGAAACTATTTTAATAGAAACTAATTTTGGTAAGTCTAAGATTACTACCAGAAGACCTATCAAATGGGATGAAATAGATTTCCCTAAAGAATGGGTTATGGAAGAAGTAGTTCCTCCAAAAGATTTCAAAAATACAGATCTGACTGGAATCGAACAGACTCCAGAAGGACACGTAAAGATCAGGTTTGAACCTGGAGATATTATAAGTAGAATGGATATGAGATCTGATGGATCTAGTTTTCAAGGTTTATCTAGATCTAATTCTTTATATCATTCTCATATTTCTCCTATTGATTATATTGTTCAAACTCCTTCTAGAGCTTCTACTTCTCAGTTAAGAGAGGAGATACCTAGATATCAGACTTTGAAAATTGATAAAAATAATATTGTCACTCCTGTTGCTCCTATAAGAGAACAACAGATTGACGATGCGGATATAACTGCATCTGAAATGGATTTTGGTGAAAATATTTAATGGATTTTACATCCACAATTGATTATAGTCGGGGATCACCCGCAAGAAAGAAAATATCTGAGGATTTTTATAAACCCAGATGGGAACTTTTTAGAAGATGGTTTTTCAAAAGTTTTAATAAGACTGAACAAAATGATTTTCAAGAAGAATTTTATAGAGATCTTGAGAAAGTCAACAAAATTATATCTTTTATCCCATGGTTTATGGGAAAATATGTAGCAAATTATATTGCTGTTTTGGAAAGACAATTCGAGTTGTTAAACGGTAAAATCATTGACGCTGTATTACCTCCACAGCAACCTTTTAAAATAAAGAAGGAGGGAAAGATGATGAATTTTGCAGCTTTTTCTGCGATGATAGAGGATAATACCTTACAAGTTACTGTTAGACATATTAATATTATGTTAAAACAGCATAACTATACTAATATTTATGTTCATGTATTGGGTGAGCATATTGTATCTTTACATGATAAGGTAGATAAATTATGTTCTATGATAAGCAGTAATACTGCTAGCACATCAGGAAAAGAAAAATTGGAAAAGCCACCTCGAGTAGCCATTCCAACTATTCAGCCTCCTCCTGATGTTGAAAATTTCAAATTAAAACCTGATGCATATAATATCGAAAAGTTATTAAATGAGAAATTTAAAGAGTTATCTCTAAAGCCTCTAATTAATACAGAGGGGAGTAATAATGAATTTTCTGATAATGATTTTCATGAATTGACTTTTGATCAAATTAATAAATTAAAGTCTTCTTATGATTCGAAATTTGCTGATAAACCAAGGCAAAGGATGTTTTACTATCCTAGGCCTACTCCTCAGGATGTTCTATTCGAAGAGCAGGATGATATGTATGCTCCGAATAGTTTCAGTGGTAAGCAGATATATGAATGGAATATTGATGGCCTTACCAATAGGCAAATGTATGTAGTTATGCATAGAATGATAATGTATAGCACGATTTGCAAGACTAATGGTAATAGTGATAAAACTGTTGCCCAAATGATTACCTCGGGTTTTACTGGTCAATTAAAAGGGTGGTGGGATAATTATCTCACTGATGACCAGAGAAATGAAATTATGAATGCAGTTAAAAGTGAACCAGGAACTTCTACAGCTGATAATACTAATGCTGTTTATTTTTTGGTTGTTAATATAATTGAACATTTTTCAGGAAGATGGTCTGATAATAGTGAGACTATTAGAACCCTCTTACAGAATATGAGATGTAAGACTTTAACTTCATTTAGACTTTATAAAGATACATTTCTTTGCAGAGTTATGGAGTTACCAGAGTGTAATAGCACTCATTGGAAATCCAAATTTATAGATGGACTTCCTAACCTCTTTGCAGAAAGAGTTAAGAAAGCCCTTAGACAAGGGGGAGTTCATATTAATTATGATGAACATACTTATGGAAGTTTAGTTGGGTTATGTATCCAAGAAGGATTGGCGTTGTGTAATGAAATTAAGCTAAATCAGGAGCTCAAACGCCATCGTCTTAATGAAAGACAACAGTTGGGTGAATTTTGTGGACAATTCGGCATGGATGATCCACGAACCCGAACCAAATCAAAGTCTCATAAGCTTCATAGAAGCAAGACTGGTAAGAAACATGATTACCAGGAATGGAGACAAAGATATTCGGAAAGACGCACAGAAAAGCGTGCTAGAAGGAAAAAGGCTTTTAAAAAGCAAAAGGAAATTGCTAGATCAAAAAATTCACAAAATTGTTATAAGTGTGGAAGATTTGGTCACTATTATAAAGATTGCAAAGTAAAGAAAAAGATCGAGGCTCTTAATATAGATCAAGATCTGAAGGATTCTTTATGCAAGATCTTATTAAATTCTGAACCAGAAATATCGGATCAAGGTGAGGAAAATATTCCTACCAAGGAAGAACTTAATAAAGTCTTCCATGATGAAAGTGATATTGTCACTAGTTCTGAGGATGAATGTGATCCTTGCAAGATTGGACAACCTTGTGATAATGAAGAAAATGATGAATTTTATAATTTATTTTCTCAATTTAGTCTTAACACTTTGGATAATGATAATTTGATAGAATTATTGAAGATGGTACGAGATTCCGAAGTTAGATCTAAACTTATCGATCAGATCAAAGGGAATTTCGAACAAAAGGAATCCGAAGGATTGAAAAAGGGTTTCTATGCCCCTACGGATAATACTCCATACACCATGAAAGAAGTTAAAAGACTTCTAGAACAAAGAAAAATGAGTCATAGTAGTTCACCTACTACGTCTCAAGACTTGGAAAAAGAGGTTTATAACCTTAAACAGGAGATTTATAATCTCAAAAAATAAAATAGAATATTAGAACAAAGGATTTCCAGAATTGAAGGAAAAGGTAAAGAAAAGGATGAAATCCTTACTCCTTCTAATTCTGAAAATCTTGATGAAAATATTATTAACATTTTTAGTGATATGCAGGATATCGGGAAAAGAGAATTCCTAACCACTTTAGAAGTTTTTACTTCACAAAAGTTTTTTATAAAAATTACTCTTCTTATTGATTATAATTTCAAAAAAGAATTTATAGCTCTTGTTGATAGTGGAGCAGATTTAAATTGTGTTCAAGAAGGATTAATTCCTTCACGATATTTTCATAAGACTACTCATAGTTTAAGGTCTGCTAATGGTGAGAAAATGCAGATTGAGTACAAATTGCCAACAGCTTCTATATGCACAAATAAGGTATGTATACCTCAAAGTTTTGTTTTAATAAAAAATATGTCTAACCAAGTTATACTAGGAACACCCTTTTTACAAAAAATATTTCCTATTACTAGGATTGATAAAGAAGGGATAATAGGAACTTTTCAAGAAAAACCTATTATTTTTCAGTTTATAACTGAACCTATTACTAGAGTTTTAAACCAGTTGAAAGATATGCTAGCTAGGAAGAGTCAGCATATCAATTTTCTTAAACAAGAAATTTATACTTTAAATATCGATGAAATTTTAAAAAATCCTAAATTGAGAGAAAAAATTGATTTTATGATAAATCAGTTTTCATTACAAATTTGTAGTGAACATCCAAATGCTTTTTGGAATAGGAAAAAACATGTAGTTACACTTCCATATGAGGAAGAGTTTTCTGAAGCTAATAGCATCCCTACTAAGGCAAGACCTTGCCAGATGAATTCAGAATACTTGGAATTATGCAAAAAGGAAATAGATTCTTTATTGCATAAAGGTCTCATACGATCATCGAAATCACCATGGTCCTGTACAGCGTTCTATGTTAATAAACATGCTGAACAGGAAAGAGGAGTTCCAAGGTTAGTAATAAACTATAAACCTTTGAATAAAGTTTTGAAATGGATTAGGTATCCAATTCCTAATAAAAAAGATTTATTAGATAGGCTTCATAATGCTATTATATTTTCTAAATTTGATTTAAAATCAGGGTACTGGCAGATTCAAATAGCTGAAACTGACAGGTACAAAACTGCTTTCAACGTTCCAATAGGACAATTTGAATGGAACGTTATGCCATTTGGTTTAAAAAATGCTCCTTCTGAATTTCAGAAAATTATGAATGACATATTCATCCCTTATAGTAATTTTATTATCGTTTATATTGACGATATCTTAGTATTTTCTAATACTATCGAAATGCATTTTAAGAATTTAGAATTATTTAAAAAAATTATTATACAAAATGGTTTGGTTATATCTAAACCTAAAATGTTTTTGTTTCAAACTAAAGTAAGATTTCTTGGCCATAATATTGAAAAGGGGAAAATTATTCCTATTAATAGAAGTATAGAATTTGCTTCTAAATTTCCAGATGTTATAACTGACAAAACTCAATTACAGAGATTTCTTGGAAGTCTAAATTATATTGCTCCATTTTATAAAGATCTGGCTAAGGATACATCTATTTTATATGATAGATTGAAAAAGATTCCAAAACCATGGACAGATGCTCATACTGAGACAGTCCGGAAAATCAAGGAAAGGGTAAAAAATCTCCCTTGTCTTACATTGGCTAATCCTACATGGCAAAAAATTATAGAGACCGATGCATCAGACATTGGTTATGGAGGTATTTTAAAAAAAAATGCTCCAGGAGAGAAAATTGAATATTTGATACAATTCCATTCTGGTAAATGGAACAACAGTCAGAAAAACTATTCAACTGTAGCAAAAGAAATACTTGCTATAGTAAAATGTGTTTTAAAATTCCAAGGTGATTTATACAATCAGAAGTTTCTTATAAAGACCGATTGCCAATCAGCTAAATTCATGTTTAATAAAGATTGTAAACATGATGTCTCTAAGCAAATGTTTGCTAGATGGCAAGCGCTATTAGCTCCATTTGATTTTGAAATACATTATAAGAAAGGAGAAGATAATAGCCTTCCTGATTTTTTGACTAGAGAATATTTGGCTAGTTAGTGATAATAATCATTATCTTAATGTGCAGGTTATTTAATATGTGTAGAAGAGATAATATGCTTTATTATTGTCCATACTGCCAAAATCAACTATTACCCAGGCAGATGTATGCTATATATTGGGATTTGCGTGCAACGCAGAGTAGATTGAAAAAACTGGTGTATGAAGCTGAAGATTTATTATCACGCGCCAAGTTCTTTAATAAAGAAGATGTAGATCATGTTATCAGCATTATATGCACAGCAAAAACTAGAATGAAAGATATTACAAGGGAAATTATAGGAATCCATAAAGTATTGGAAATTTATCCAATATATCTAGCCTGATGAATTTATGATCTATTATATGCAGGTTATGCATCCGGCCCGAGGGAACCCAACCTCTAATAGAGGAAGGGGAAACAGAGGAAGAGGCACTGGTAGAGGTGCAGTAATAGCCCAAATGGATAAGCAAAGGCTTATAGCCGAAGACTTAACAGGATCATCTTCGAAGAGTAATACAAGCAATGATACAATGTCATACCAACAGTATCAAGAATTCCTGAAATGGAAAAATTCTCAAGAGAAGCAAAAGGGAACAGAGGATAATATGCCTCCGTCATATTCTTCTATTATAATAGAAGATGATAACGAAACTATCCAGTCTTATATTAAGACAGATCACAAGGAAATAATATTATTCCTTGAAGATAGAGACATCCAATGGAAAGATGAGCCATGGAAATTAATGGCAAGATATTTAAATAATGCGTCATACGCAGCCTGTACTTATAAGTACAGAGGTCATTATGAGATGATACTTAACACCACTGAATCTTGCGAGATATCGCATTTTTACCCAGCTAATACCAAAAAAGTTTTTAACTTTTCCAAAATGATAATCAAAAGGATTATATCCGCAGAAGAATGGGGTTTAAGTACCCTAACTGAAAGAAGTTATAATCATCCAGAGATGAAAACACCGGTAAAATATAATTACTGGGACTATGTGGATAGCTTTTATAAAGCATTGCTATATGAGAATGAGAACAAGAAACATTCTTGGTTCATAAAAATATGCTCAAATGTTTATAAACAGAGCAATATACCAAATTGGTTTTCACAGTGGTGGATTGTTTATGGTCCTACGGTAAAATTGCTACCGGAGCCACTGCTCAGTTTATATACTGAATGGGTGGATGTATCTCCCAAGATTCATGAATTACAGGGAAATAACACTCTTATAGAGGGAAATTCTTATATGAATTTCTTTATTGAATATTCAATCCCATGGATTATGAAATGGAGCGTTGAAGTGGATTATACCCCACATAACATTCCTGCCTTATATAGAACCTTTTATACGAGGTTTTGGAAAAAAATGATTCAAAGAACAGCTGATGGTAATCTACACTGTCAAGATACAATTGATTTAATAAAACAATCACTCGAGAAATATAAACAGATTGATCATCTGGAACAAGTTAATACACCAAGTCCTTATCAACACATTCTCCATAAATTAAGGATGAAGAAGGGATTAATGACCAAAGAGGAAAAATTAGCCTTCTACTTGGAAGAAGTCAAAAAAGATTTAATCAAAAATCTTGAGGTTGAAATTCAGTCAGACACGTCAATGGCTTCTGCAAATAATACAGAAGATGAGGGCGAATATTGTCTACCAGGGGAATCCCAATCAATTACAGAAGATGAAGCAAATGATTATATCACCAATATAATGACACAGGTTACTGAACAAGTGACTAAAGAGAGGGAATCTTCCAAGGCACAAAACGCTAAGGGAAAGGATAAACTCTGACGAGGACATATTATTCAAGACCCCTCAGCTTTTATAAAGTTACCTTTAATAAAGTAGCTTCAATAATGTTGCTATCTCTTTAATAAAAGCAGCTTTGATAAAGTTGTGAAAATAATGGGCCATCTGTCGGTCATTTTTCTTTCTTTAATTTTCAACCGGCCACTTGTAAAGTTTGGGCCTAATTGGTTGATTTATTTTGTCTATAAATAGCTTAGGAGTTAGAACGGAGAAGGGCATCAGTTTAGAACCCTCTCAAAATTGTAAATCTCTCCTATTGTAAAAACTTTCAAGCATATAAATTTCTCTTAATTGCCTGAGCGCAAAACCAGGTATTTAACATTGTTCTTTTAATTTTGTTTCTTTTAATAAATTTAAGATTTGATACTTGGCCTAATGATAGGCTAAATCATTAAGTGTTGAGCTCTGTCACACTAGGCTACTAAGGTAAAATGATTCTAATAACAGATTATGATTAGAATCTCAGCAGGTGGTGGTGTTAAAGGTATGGTTTGATAGACAACCCAGGCGGAAGGTTGCATGCCAGAACCAAGGTTCTGTTGTTTGCCCGCTTAGCCGAGGATGGCGCTTAGGGCTGTTGTTGAACCTAATTCTGGGTTCAGCCACTCCTTGCCAGGGTTGTGTCACCAGTAAAATTTTCCTGTTACCCCCATGCTGTTAAGATCCGTCATACCAAATTTATGACGGATCTTAACAGCATGGGGGTAACAGGAAAATTTTACTGGTGACACAACCCTGGCAAGGAGTGGCTGAACCCAGAATTAGGTTCAACAACAGCCCTAAGCGCCATCCTCGGCTAAGCGGGCAAACAACAGAACCTTGGTTCTGGCATGCAACCTTCCGCCTGGGTTGTCTATCAAACCATACCTTTAACACCACCACCTGCTGAGATTCTAATCATAATCTGTTATTAGAATCATTTTACCTTAGTAGCCTAGTGTGACAGAGCTCAACACTTAATGATTTAGCCTATCATTAGGCCAAGTATCAAATCTTAAATTTATTAAAAGAAACAAAATTAAAAGAACAATGTTAAATACCTGGTTTTGCGCTCAGGCAATTAAGAGAAATTTATATGCTTGAAAGTTTTTACAATAGGAGAGATTTACAATTTTGAGAGGGTTCTAAACTGATGCCCTTCTCCGTTCTAACTCCTAAGCTATTTATAGACAAAATAAATCAACCAATTAGGCCCAAACTTTACAAGTGGCCGGTTGAAAATTAAAGAAAGAAAAATGGCCGACAGATGGCCCATTATTTTCACAACTTTATCAAAGCTGCTTTTATTAAAGAGATAGCAACATTATTGAAGCTACTTTATTAAAGGTAACTTTATAAAAGCTGAGGGGTATTGAATAATATGTCCTCGTCAGAGTTTATCCTTTCCCTTAGCGTTTTGTGCCTTGGAAGATTCCCTCTCTTTAGTCACTTGTTCAGTAACCTGTGTCATTATATTGGTGATATAATCATTTGCTTCATCTTCTGTAATTGATTGGGATTCCCCTGGTAGACAATATTCGCCCTCATCTTCTGTATTATTTGCAGAAGCCATTGACGTGTCTGACTGAATTTCAACCTCAAGATTTTTGATTAAATCTTTTTTGACTTCTTCCAAGTAGAAGGCTAATTTTTCCTCTTTGGTCATTAATCCCTTCTTCATCCTTAATTTATGGAGAATGTGTTGATAAGGACTTGGTGTATTAACTTGTTCCAGATGATCAATCTGTTTATATTTCTCGAGTGATTGTTTTATTAAATCAATTGTATCTTGACAGTGTAGATTACCATCAGCTGTTCTTTGAATCATTTTTTTCCAAAACCTCGTATAAAAGGTTCTATATAAGGCAGGAATGTTATGTAGGGTATAATCCACTTCAACGCTCCATTTCATAATCCATGGGATTGAATATTCAATAAAGAAATTCATATAAGAATTTCCCTCTATAAGAGTGTTATTTCCCTGTAATTCATGAATCTTGGGAGATACATCCACCCATTCAGTATATAAACTGAGCAGTGGCTCCGGTAGCAATTTTACCGTAGGACCATAAACAATCCACCACTGTGAAAACCAATTTGGTATATTGCTCTGTTTATAAACATTTGAGCATATTTTTATGAACCAAGAATGTTTCTTGTTCTCATTCTCATATAGCAATGCTTTATAAAAGCTATCCACATAGTCCCAGTAATTATATTTTACCGGTGTTTTCATCTCTGGATGATTATAACTTCTTTCAGTTAGGGTACTTAAACCCCATTCTTCTGCGGATATAATCCTTTTGATTATCATTTTGGAAAAGTTAAAAACTTTTTTGGTATTAGCTGGGTAAAAATGCGATATCTCGCAAGATTCAGTGGTGTTAAGTATCATCTCATAATGACCTCTGTACTTATAAGTACAGGCTGCGTATGACGCATTATTTAAATATCTTGCCATTAATTTCCATGGCTCATCTTTCCATTGGATGTCTCTATCTTCAAGGAATAATATTATTTCCTTGTGATCTGTCTTAATATAAGACTGGATAGTTTCGTTATCATCTTCTATTATAATAGAAGAATATGACGGAGGCATATTATCCTCTGTTCCCTTTTGCTTCTCTTGAGAATTTTTCCATTTCAGGAATTCTTGATACTGTTGGTATGACATTGTATCATTGCTTGTATTACTCTTCGAAGATGATCCTGTTAAGTCTTCGGCTATAAGCCTTTGCTTACCCATTTGGGCTATTACTGCACCTCTACCAGTGCCTCTTCCTCTGTTTCCCCTTCCTCTATTAGAGGTTGGGTTCCCTCGGGCCGGATGCATAACCTGCATATAATAGATCATAAATTCATCAGGCTAGATATATTGGATAAATTTCCAATACTTTATGGATTCCTATAATTTCCCTTGTAATATCTTTCATTCTAGTTTTTGCTGTGCATATAATGCTGATAACATGATCTACATCTTCTTTATTAAAGAACTTGGCGCGTGATAATAAATCTTCAGCTTCATACACCAGTTTTTTCAATCTACTCTGCGTTGCACGCAAATCCCAATATATAGCATACATCTGCCTGGGTAATAGTTGATTTTGGCAGTATGGACAATAATAAAGCATATTATCTCTTCTACACATATTAAATAACCTGCACATTAAGATAATGATTATTATCACTAACTAGCCAAATATTCTCTAGTCAAAAAATCAGGAAGGCTATTATCTTCTCCTTTCTTATAATGTATTTCAAAATCAAATGGAGCTAATAGCGCTTGCCATCTAGCAAACATTTGCTTAGAGACATCATGTTTACAATCTTTATTAAACATGAATTTAGCTGATTGGCAATCGGTCTTTATAAGAAACTTCTGATTGTATAAATCACCTTGGAATTTTAAAACACATTTTACTATAGCAAGTATTTCTTTTGCTACAGTTGAATAGTTTTTCTGACTGTTGTTCCATTTACCAGAATGGAATTGTATCAAATATTCAATTTTCTCTCCTGGAGCATTTTGTTTTAAAATACCTCCATAACCAATGTCTGATGCATCGGTCTCTATAATTTTTTGCAATGTAGGATTAGCCAATGTAAGACAAGGGAGATTTTTTACCCTTTCCTTGATTTTCCGGACTGTCTCAGTATGAGCATCTGTCCATGGCTTTGGAATCTTTTTCAATCTATCATATAAAATAGATGTATCCTTAGCCAGATCTTTATAAAATGGAGCAATATAATTTAGACTTCCAAGAAATCTCTGTAATTGAGTTTTGTCAGTTATAACATCTGGAAATTTAGAAGCAAATTCTATACTTCTATTAATAGGAATAATTTTCTCCTTTTCAATATTATGGCCAAGAAATCTTACTTTAGTTTGAAACAAAAACATTTTAGGTTTAGATATAACCAAACCATTTTGTATAATAATTTTTTTAAATAATTCTAAATGCTTAAAATGCATTTCGATAGTATTAGAAAATACTAAGATATCGTCAATATAAACGATAATAAAATTACTATAAGGGATGAATATGTCATTCATAATTTTCTGAAATTCAGAAGGAGCATTTTTTAAACCAAATGGCATAACGTTCCATTCAAATTGTCCTATTGGAACGTTGAAAGCAGTTTTGTACCTGTCAGTTTCAGCTATTTGAATCTGCCAGTACCCTGATTTTAAATCAAATTTAGAAAATATAATAGCATTATGAAGCCTATCTAATAAATCTTTTTTATTAGGAATTGGATACCTAATCCATTTCAAAACTTTATTCAAAGGTTTATAGTTTATTACTAACCTTGGAACTCCTCTTTCCTGTTCAGCATGTTTATTAACATAGAACGCTGTACAGGACCATGGTGATTTCGATGATCGTATGAGACCTTTATGCAATAAAGAATCTATTTCCTTTTTGCATAATTCCAAGTATTCTGAATTCATCTGGCAAGGTCTTGCCTTAGTAGGGATGCTATTAGCTTCAGAAAACTCTTCCTCATATGGAAGTGTAACTACATGTTTTTTCCTATTCCAAAAAGCATTTGGATGTTCACTACAAATTTGTAATGAAAACTGATTTATCATAAAATCAATTTTTTCTCTCAATTTAGGATTTTTTAAAATCTCATCGATATTTAAAGTATAAATTTCTTGTTTAAGAAAATTGATATGCTGACTCTTCCTAGCTAGCATATCTTTCAACTGGTTTAAAACTCTAGTAATAGGTTCAGTTATAAACTGAAAAATAATAGGTTTTTCTTGAAAAGTTCCTATTATCCCTTCTTTATCAATCCTAGTAATAGGAAATATTTTTTGTAAAAAGGGTGTTCCTAGTATAACTTGGTTAGACATATTTTTTATTAAAACAAAACTTTGAGGTATACATACCTTATTTGTGCATATAGAAGCTGTTGGCAATTTGTACTCAATCTGCATTTTCTCACCATTAGCAGACCTTAAACTATGAGTAGTCTTATGAAAATATCGTGAAGGAATTAATCCTTCTTGAACACAATTTAAATCTGCTCCACTATCAACAAGAGCTATAAATTCTTTTTTGAAATTATAATCAATAAGAAGAGTAATTTTTATAAAAAACTTTTGTGAAGTAAAAACTTCTAAAGTGGTTAG
This sequence comes from Petunia x hybrida, assembly GCA_037355625.1. NCBI lineage: Eukaryota > Viridiplantae > Streptophyta > Magnoliopsida > Solanales > Solanaceae > Petunia > Petunia x hybrida. Next base: position 2,603,582 of record JBBBVM010000045.1, read on the forward strand.
GAATTCTCTTTTCCCGATATCCTGCATATCACTAAAAATGTTAATAATATTTTCATCAAGATTTTCAGAATTAGAAGGAGTAAGGATTTCATCCTTTTCTTTACCTTTTCCTTCAATTCTGGAAATCCTTTGTTCTAATATTCTATTTTATTTTTTGAGATTATAAATCTCTTGTTTAAGGTTATAAACCTCTTTTTCCAAGTCTTGAGACGTAGTAGGTGAACTACTATGACTCATTTTTCTTTGTTCTAGAAGTCTTTTAACTTCTTTCATGGTGTATGGAGTATTATCCGTAGGGGCATAGAAACCCTTTTTCAATCCTTCGGATTCCTTTTGTTCGAAATTCCCTTTGATCTGATCGATAAGTTTAGATCTAACTTCGGAATCTCGTACCATCTTCAATAATTCTATCAAATTATCATTATCCAAAGTGTTAAGACTAAATTGAGAAAATAAATTATAAAATTCATCATTTTCTTCATTATCACAAGGTTGTCCAATCTTGCAAGGATCACATTCATCCTCAGAACTAGTGACAATATCACTTTCATCCTGGAAGACTTTATTAAGTTCTTCCTTGGTAGGAATATTTTCCTCACCTTGATCCGATATTTCTGGTTCAGAATTTAATAAGATCTTGCATAAAGAATCCTTCAGATCTTGATCTATATTAAGAGCCTCGATCTTTTTCTTTACTTTGCAATCTTTATAATAGTGACCAAATCTTCCACACTTATAACAATTTTGTGAATTTTTTGATCTAGCAATTTCCTTTTGCTTTATAAAAGCCTTTTTCCTTCTAGCACGCTTTTCTGTGCGTCTTTCCGAATATCTTTGTCTCCATTCCTGGTAATCATGTTTCTTACCAGTCTTGCTTCTATGAAGCTTATGAGACTTTGATTTGGTTCGGGTTCGTGGATCATCCATGCCGAATTGTCCACAAAATTCACCCAACTGTTGTCTTTCATTAAGACGATGGCGTTTGAGCTCCTGATTTAGCTTAATTTCATTACACAACTCCAATCCTTCTTGAATACATAACCCAACTAAACTTCCATAAGTATGTTCATCATAATTAATATGAACTCCCCCTTGTCTAAGGGCTTTCTTAACTCTTTCTGCAAAGAGGTTAGGAAGTCCATCTATAAATTTGGATTTCCAATGAGTGCTATTACACTCTGGTAACTCCATAACTCTGCAAAGAAATGTATCTTTATAAAGTCTAAATGAAGTTAAAGTCTTACATCTCATATTCTGTAAGAGGATTCTAATAGTCTCACTATTATCAGACCATCTTCCTGAAAAATGTTCAATTATATTAACAACCAAAAAATAAACAGCATTAGTATTATCAGCTGTAGAAGTTCCTGGTTCACTTTTAACTGCATTCATAATTTCATTTCTCTGGTCATCAGTGAGATAATTATCCCACCACCCTTTTAATTGACCAGTAAAACCCGAGGTAATCATTTGGGCAACAGTTTTATCACTATTACCATTAGTCTTGCAAATCGTGCTATACATTATCATTCTATGCATAACTACATACATTTGCCTATTGGTAAGGCCATCAATATTCCATTCATATATCTGCTTACCACTGAAACTATTCGGAGCATACATATCATCCTGCTCTTCGAATAGAACATCCTGAGGAGTAGGCCTAGGATAGTAAAACATCCTTTGCCTTGGTTTATCAGCAAATTTCGAATCATAAGAAGACTTTAATTTATTAATTTGATCAAAAGTCAATTCAGGAAAATCATTATCAGAAAATTCATTATTACTCCCCTCTGTATTAATTAGAGGCTTTAGAGATAACTCTTTAAATTTCTCATTTAATAACTTTTCGATATTATATGCATCAGGTTTTAATTTGAAATTTTCAACATCAGGAGGAGGCTGAATAGTTGGAATGGCTACTCGAGGTGGCTTTTCCAATTTTTCTTTTCCTGATGTGCTAGCAGTATTACTGCTTATCATAGAACATAATTTATCTACCTTATCATGTAAAGATACAATATGCTCACCCAATACATGAACATAAATATTAGTATAGTTATGCTGTTTTAACATAATATTAATATGTCTAACAGTAACTTGTAAGGTATTATCCTCTATCATCGCAGAAAAAGCTGCAAAATCCATCATCTTTCCCTCCTTCTTTATTTTAAAAGGTTGCTGTGGAGGTAATACAGCGTCAATGATTTTACCGTTTAACAACTCGAATTGTCTTTCCAAAACAGCAATATAATTTGCTACATATTTTCCCATAAACCATGGGATAAAAGATATAATTTTGTTGACTTTCTCAAGATCTCTATAAAATTCTTCTTGAAAATCATTTTGTTCAGTCTTATTAAAACTTTTGAAAAACCATCTTCTAAAAAGTTCCCATCTGGGTTTATAAAAATCCTCAGATATTTTCTTTCTTGCGGGTGATCCCCGACTATAATCAATTGTGGATGTAAAATCCATTAAATATTTTCACCAAAATCCATTTCAGATGCAGTTATATCCGCATCGTCAATCTGTTGTTCTCTTATAGGAGCAACAGGAGTGACAATATTATTTTTATCAATTTTCAAAGTCTGATATCTACGTATCTCCTCTCTTAACTGAGAAGTAGAAGCTCTAGAAGGAGTTTGAACAATATAATCAATAGGAGAAATATGAGAATGATATAAAGAATTAGATCTAGACAAACCTTGAAAACTAGATCCATCAGATCTCATATCCATTCTACTTATAATATCTCCAGGTTCAAACCTGATCTTTACGTGTCCTTCTGGAGTCTGTTCGATTCCAGTCAGATCTGTATTTTTGAAATCTTTTGGAGGAACTACTTCTTCCATAACCCATTCTTTAGGGAAATCTATTTCATCCCATTTGATAGGTCTTCTGGTAGTAATCTTAGACTTACCAAAATTAGTTTCTATTAAAATAGTTTCATTTTTAAAATCCATAATTTTACACATAGGATTTAAGGTATAAAGTGGCTTAAAATAAATCCTATAACAAATACATATTACTTCTGTATTCGGCATATAATCATAACCATGTAATTTAATATTTAAAACTAAAGCTTTTAAAGCATTTTCATCCGACAACGATATCTGTAAATTCGGATAAGCATTAAAATATACTGGGCCATAAGCCAAACTTGATTGAACAATCCCTATGAGGGATTTCTTCCAATTATGGTTTCTACCATCCCTGAGAGCAGCTATAAAACTTTCAGGTAAACCTCTTAAGGTTAAAGGTTTAAAAGCAACTTGAATTAAACCAATATGAATGAATCTATGAGTATGCATATACGGTGTTAAATCATGTTCAGACAATAAATTAAAAGTAGCATGATCGCTATCAACCGTGATCGTTTCTTCAGTAGTTTTTACTACCTGTTTTAAACCTAATTTTTCAAAGGTTCCTAGCTGGTATATTAGCCTAGGTTGAACTTTAGGTATAGTCCATTTATTAAGTAAATCTAAATGCTGTGGCATTTCATATTCTTCTTTTCTACTGTTTTTAACAGTAGTTTTGTTCCTAATGATATTCATTAGAAAAATAAGTGTTGAACTCGTCACCTATTGCTACTGTGCACCATGGATATAATTCTAACTAACTACTAAATATGAACAAACTATTAATACAATAACTACTTATACTAAATATGCACAAGCTATTAACACAATACTATAGTAACTACTTATACTAATATCAAAGAAAATGATCATCCACAAAGTTCCCACAATTTGTTCAAAAACAAAGACAAGATGAGGTAGACATGTCATAAACATCAAGTACACGAGCAACATCAATACTACACCAAAAACACAAATACACCCCCAAACTTAAACTATGCATTGTCCTCAGTGCAACTAACAAGGTAATACAAAGGGTGTAAGGAACTCCCTGACTAGAAGATCAATCCTCACTGTCAGTATTGGGGTAGCGAAGCTCATCATCGGACTCCTCATCAGAGCTAGTAGAGCGGCAAAATGAGTTGAGCTTACTCATCATCTTGTTCAGGAAGTTGCTTGTTTTCTTGCAAAACTTTTTCTGCTTCCTCTCCATTTTGTCCAGCCTGATCTTAATCTGGTCTTTCTCAGCTGCTACTGCCTCCAATGATAAAGTGCTCGAAGGCCTGGAGGAAGAACCCTCTCCATGTGGGCATGAAGGAAGCCCTGCTACCAGCTGTCTAATGTGAGCGTCAACAGAAGAAATTTGAGAGGAAATGTACCTCATGTTAGACGCTCCTGAAGAAAGTGGTGGAACTAGAGTGTATGAACTCCCTGGTACAGCAGTAGTAGCGGGGTGCTGAGAATTGCTCAAAAGTTGGGTTATCAACGTCAATCTGGGAGGGCATCTCAACTTTTCTTTTCTTGCTCTGTGTTACCCCTCTCTGTCCTTTCTTCAGTAGTGGATAAATAGACTTTTCAGGACCCACACTTTTATCACTAGTGCGTATCTCCACTCCAGCATTTATACACAGCCGATGAATCAAGCTTGGGAAGAATACGCTTTTCTTTTTCTCTCTAGCACCACCTCTTCAATCTCCCCAACAATTATTTCCCTAACATTGACCTTGAGCCCGTCAATCAGTATCGCGATCAGGCGAGCTTTTTCAGGAGTGAGATCACTCTCATTGCTCGAAGGCATGCGGGCCTCAGCTGTGAAGGTAGTGGATACAATCTTGTGTCCGAATGTGGACCAACCTGAGGGTTTACCCCCTTGAAGCATATCAACCATCCATTGCATACCTCATTCTGAAGCACCAGCCTTGTATAAAGCATTGTCAACATTATCTAGCTCATACACCGCATTGATAGCAGTTGCATCAAACCGCACTAACTTTCCCCTCACAGTAGTCACCAACTCACCACTAAAATCTGTTCGAGTGGCATTGGCATAAAATTTCCTTGCTATGGTAGCGTTTGCCTTCTCAGGTGTTTTGGCAAAACAACTCCATCTATTATTTTCAAGCTTTTGGAAGAAGTAGGGGAGTTTCTCTTCCACTTTATCCATATGGATCCCTCTTTCCCTAATGAAGCTCTTTTCAAGATCCCTTTGGAATTTTTCATGGCATGATGCGGATAAGAACCTTGTTGTGTCATATGCTGCCTCTTCTCCTCCTGTTAAGTTCCGTTGGTTGTTTCCTTCGGCCATTGTAAGGGAAAAAGTACCTACAAAGATCAGCATTGTCAAAACACGATTTGGGTACTTAATACATGCATTAATACAGCTCATGGGCCAAAGGTTGAAGCCAAAAAATTTCAGTAGTGGGCTGTGCAAGCTCACTATTTTCTGCTAGAAATTAAATCTCTGCGCGATCGCGCAAGAACAGGCGCGATCCTGCAGACTTGACTAAGATCCTCCTGCGCGATCACAACTCGTCTGATGCGATCGCGAAGGGCAGACCTGGACAAATCAGAGCGTTAGGGCAGGTCATCACGCGATCGCGAGGCTGTCTTCTCCAGCAGAATGAGACAGACCTCAACTACACCACCCAAAATTTCACATGTTTTAAGCATCAATCACAGTGCACACCCACCATTAAACAAGAAAAACATGAGTTTTGGCTTCAATTTTTCACAATCAATGCTAGGGTTTAGTTCAATTGGGTAAAAACAAGTTTGTAACCTAACCCATTTTCTTCATGGATAATTTAACAATAAGGGTACATCAGACTTCCCCCTATTTCTATTTAAAACCCCTTATTTTCCCATTCATACAACCACTAGTGGAACCAAGAGAGGAGTACTTACACATGCCTTTGCCAAATAAAATTGAAATGGAAATTGAGAAACATATCTTGATAATGGAGATGGAATGATTGAGAGTGGAGTAGAGGATGAAATGTAGCACTTGGGATGCAAAAATAGGGGAAGGAGTTTGAGAGGATGAGAGTGTAGGGGAAAAAAAGGGTCATTTGTTCTCTTGAAACTGCCTTTAAATGATTGAAACGTTACTCAGTGAAACGCGATCACGCAGGTTTAGCTCGCAGTGAAGCGCGATCGCGAAGATGTTGATGTGAAGGCGCTGAACAATTTTTAGTCCAACATCGAGTGAGCATAATTTCAGTGAGGCTCCGCCCCAAACATTAGGCGCTCCGCCTACTGGGATGCAGATTGTCAAATTTCAGTGGGCGGTCTGCCTCATCTTATTGGGCGGTCCGCCCTAGACCCCTGTGCAATCTATTTTTTCCATGTATATGCCTTAGATCATGCATCCTAACAACTAAAAAATGTGGCATTCATGTGAGATGATAAAAAAAAACAACAAACACTGATCTAACCTAATATGCAATCAATAGACAACTAAAATTTTCAAAGAGATTCGGGTTGCCTCCTGACAAGCGCTTTATTTAACGTCTTGGCTAGATGGTACCCATGATGCTTTTTTCTTCACTTGGTGAAGGTGAATTTTCTCCCCAACATAGCTTCATGCTCTTTGTCATTCTCTTTAGGTGGGGTAGACATTTCCAAGCTTGCAAAGCCGGATTCTTCATCTTTCACTTCTTCGCCTTCAAGTGAGGGATGTCATTTTGCCTTCTTGGCGTTGCAAATTCAACAATGTACCCATTTTGCTCATCAATGCCAGAATCATCCGAAGGTGCTTGTTCTTCTACTTCTATTGCCTCATCCACACATAGAGTTGAAAAATAAAGTGAATGAGGTCCCAATTGTTTTAACACCAATGGAGCACCAACCATGACATACTCCTCTTCAAATATGCTAGAGTCTTCATCACAAAAGTTCTTCATTTCCGCTCTAGACTCCAACACAAATTTCTTGCTCACGACATCATTACCAAATATCTTGAAGATGTGATCACTTCCATGAGTTCCCATGATTTTACTTGTGCTCTCTTCCACAAATTTGCTTATTTCTAGCATATCATTCATTATTTCTTCATGTTGAGCCGTGGAAGCTTCAACCATTTCATGCACTAGAATTTTCAAGGCACGAGCTTCAAGATCAAATTGGTTCACTCTTTGTCCTAGTTCTTCTTTTTCATGTCCGAGTTCCCAACCATCTACATTTAAGTCATGAAGGCAAGCTTCATGGACTTTATTTTTCGAGCTTGATCTCGGAGCCAAGGTTGGCTCACAATTTCTTCTTCATCCTAATTGTGCTATTCTTCAACAGTTCTTTCTTGGCATTCAAGTACATCTTCCATGGAGGATTCTTCTTGGAACTCGAGCTCATCTTTCATATAAAATCTTTGTTGGGATTTGGCAACACCCTTAGCTTGTGGATCATTGAAAGTGTCAATCAATTGGCTCAATTGAGTCTCCAAGTTGTGAATTGCTAAGCCATTTTGATGGATCGTATCTTTTATCTCATTGAAGGATTCAGCATTCTCAAAATGGTTTTTAAATATCCGCTCCATCAAATATTCCAATCTTTCATTTTGATTGCATTCATCTTATGAAGTAGATAGGTCTCTTCTTGAAACTTCTCTTGGATGCCTTGCCATTCGGGTTCAAGTTCCATATTCATGTTTGCATTAGGCCTGTTAAACTCATAAGAATCATTAGCATCATTATAAAAATCATTGGGAGAAGAAGAAAGGATATTAGGACAACCGTCCCAATGACCATTTTGACCCCCACACTCATGACCTATGTCCCACTCAAAGGGTTGAGAAGGTGCACACAACTCGCCCCCGGAAACAAATTGAAAATCTTGCCAATAGTGAGGTCTACCACAATAAGGACAAGGATCACTCATGTATGGATTTTCAATATCTGACCAATTTTGGTTCCATGATGCCATTTCAAGATAATTACCACTAATCTAGACTAACTAACTAATGCAAGTAATCACTACACACAAACAAATATTTACAATTTACAAAGAACATGACTACTATTCACAATTTACACGACAACAGTTCAAAAAGTTTGGAACTAAGCCAACTAGCTCAACTCCTCACACTACTCTAATACGCTAATTGTTCCTCGAAAATGGCGCCAATTTTTAGAACGCTCAACACACACCTCGGCTTGAGGTATGAACGGTCATCTCAATACAATTTATTCAACTAGGAGTCGGGGTCGAATCCACAAGGAACTAAGTGATGCGATCAAAGTAGTGGAGGAACTAAACCTATTTGACAAAGCCAAACTAGGATAAAAAGGTGATGGAATGAAATTAACAACTACAAACTACACTAGGAAAGCAAGTAAAGGTGATCAATGATCTTCTCACAACCAAGGAAGTCAAGTTTTGAGCCTAGGACGCAATTATAGCACGGGGTTTATATATTATGGCCGAGTTGTTCTAATGAAATCCCTAGAATCCTTTCGGCCTAGAAGGGATTTACCTCAACGGTGCTCGTCAAAGCTGTAGTTGAGCCTATAAAGCACTACCCATGACCCGAGGAAAGAAGACCTCTTCCGAGCGTAACTTCTTTTAGATGAGTTAGTCTATGAAATAGCCTATCAACCCAAATCCTCGCTTGCTTCACTATTCTATGCTAACTAATCTCTCCCGAGTCTTTAATTAGCAAAGTAGACGAGCAACTTAAGTGTCGCGAGCGCAAAAGTCAAGCAATCAAAGCAATGGAAGCTAGATAATTAAAACCCAACAATATAAATTCCTAGTCGTGATTCATTCATATATTCATGTCCAAAATCATACCAATTAACAATACAAATAGTCATGAAATATATGCACAAAATCAATTCTTCAATAACATCAACAACACCAAATATGTTCAATACAAAATATGAAAGTAAAGAAAGGAGTACTAAGAGTTGAGAATTTCTCAATGGGTTGCTCCAAATCTTCACCCTCTTGGTGTTCTTATTAATGGATCCTTGCTCCAAGGTTGGAAAAATGGCCAAAAGATGAGACCTAGGTCGTGCAAAGGGCTGTATATATGTTCCTAATTCGGCTGATATGAAATTCCAAAACTGTCCAGCGCAGTCCAGACGCGCTTCTGCGCGATCGCGTGACAAATGGTGCTATCACGCTAAAGCTCTTTTTCATTTCTACGCGATCGCGTTCTTCTAGGCGCTTTAGCGCTAGCTTCTTTAGCATTCTGCGCGATCGCGTGCTCTCCTGCGCGATCGCGATGAACAGCTTTCTATTCCAGAAACAGAAACTTTGCAATTCAGCCTGTTTTGACTTGTTTTCCATCTACTCATCACCACAACGTCAATATCCTGTAATATGCAACTAAAACATGATAAGTGCGCGTATTTAATCAATAATACACAATAAAAGCTCAAGTAAATAGAAGGTAATGTGTGGCATTTTGCCCACACATTAACACCTCGAATTGAGATATGAACGGTCATCGCAATACAATTTATTCAACTAGGAGTCGGGGTCGAATCCACAAGGAAAAAAGTGTTGCGATCAAAGTAGTGGAGGAACTAAACCTATTTGACAAAGTCAAACTAGGATAACAAGGTGATTGAATGATATTAACAACTACAAACTACACTGAGAAAGCAAGTAAATGTGATCAATGGCATTCTCACAGCCAAGGAAGACAAGTTTTGAGCCTAGGATGTAATTATAGCACGGGGTTTAATATTATGGGTGAGTCGTTCTAATGTAATCCCTAGAATCCTTCCGGCCTAAAAGGATTTGCCTCAACGACGCTCGTCAAAGCCATGGTTGAGCTTGTAAAGCACTACTAATTACCCGAGGAAAGAAGACCTCTTCCGAGCTTAGCTTCTTTTAGATGAGTTAGTCTATGAAATAGCCTAGCAACCCAAATCCTCGCTAGCTTCACTATTCTACGCTAACTAATCTCTCCCGAGTCTTTAATTAGCAAAGTAGACATGTAACTTAAGTGTCCTGAGCACAAAAGTCAAGCAACCAAAACAATAGAAGCTAGATAATTAAAACCCATAAATATGAATTTCTAGTCATGAATCGTTCATATATTCATGTCCAAAATCATACCAATTAACAATACAAATAATCATGAAATATATTCACAAAATCAATTCTTCAACAACATCAACAACACCAAATATATTCAATACAAAGCAAGAAAATAAAGAAAGGAGTACAAAGGATCAAGAAATTCTTAATGGGTTGCTCCAAATCTTCACTCTCTAGGTGTTTGGTTGATGGATCTTGGCTCCCAAGATTGAAAAATTGGCCAAAATATATGCCCTAGGTTGTGCAAAGGGCTATTTATATGTTCCCAATTTAGCTGATGTAAAATTCCAAAACTATCCAGTGCAGTCCAGACGCGCTCTTGCGCGATTGCGTGATAAATGGCGCTTTCGCACTGAACCTCTTTTCTGTTCTACACGATCGCGTCTCTTGGGTTCTTTCGCGCTAGTTTCTCAAGTCTCCTCTGCACGATCGCGTGTAATCCTGTGCGATCGCGATGAGCAGGTTTCAGTCCAGGATCAATAACTTTGCAATCAGCTTGTTTTGACTTGTTTTCCATCTACTCATCACCACAGCGTCAATATCCTGTAATATACAACTAAAACATGATAAGCGCACGTACATAATCCATAATACACAGCAAAAGCTCAAGTAAATAGAAGGTAATGTGTGGAATTTTGCCCACACATCACTTAGATGTAAGAAAAAAAGTCCAAGTAAATCTAGAGTAATCATCAATAAGTACCTTAACATATTTCTTAACCCCACAACTCATTGTTCTCATTGATCCACAAAGATCCATATGGACCAGGTCCAAAGGATTGGTAGTACTAACATCTTTCTTGGGTTTAAAAGAAGACTTTACTTGCTTCCCCCTAGCACAAGCCTCACAAAATATTTCTTCCTTGAACTTAATGTTAGGAAGACCTACCACCAAGTCCTTAGAAACAATTTTGTTCAATTGTGAAAGACTAGCATGACCAAGTCTTTTGTGCCATATGATGGGACCATTTTGCATCACACTTAGACAACTCATGCTACCATCAGCTAGTATTAAGAGGTCTACTTTGTTATCAATGCTATGTGAGTCAGACCTGCCTACCTTAGTAATGCCAATAATTTTTCTTTTCTTACCATTTCCGAAGGAAACACTTCCTCCTTGAAAATCTGAGAGTGAAAGAAACAGTTCTTTGTGTCCTATCATGTGCCTTGAGCAACCACTATCCATGTACCACTTATGGTTCCTCACTTTCACTCTAACATGCAAAAGAAAACTAGGGGTTAATTTTAAGAACCCAATCTTTGAGTCAAAGGATGAATCAAATATTTCTTAGTCCAGAATGGTAATGCTTTCTTTGTGTGAACAATTTTCTTAGCCACATATTTTTGTACAGGTTTATAGGACCTGTTCCTTTGCGTAGCTTTTGCCAAAGATAGACAATTTTCTTTTAGGTGACCAGTGTTCCCATAGTGTGTGCACAACAGATTTTCTGGAAGAGTTAGATATGTACTCTTTGGATCACAGTTGGGCAATGACTGAGATTTCATAAACCCAATACCCTTCCTATTGCTACAGTGATTTTCCTGTAACCATTCTAATGCTTCAGAGGACTTGTTCTATTTGACAGTTTTTGTTTAGTTCTTTGTTTGTTTTGACTAAGTCCTCTTCCAAAAATCTTATCTTTTCATCCTTTTTATACAATTCATCAACCTTGACCTTCAGTTTCTCTTCAGTACTGAACTGATGAGAATTAGCAATGGCTTTACCATTTTTAACTATTTTGATATCTAATTTCTCATTCTGTTGTTCCTGAACAGTTGATTCAAGTGTAAGGGCCTGTTAATCCCTTTAGCATGATGTTTTTTCTCTTCAGAGTGTCATTTTTTATTCTAACTTTCATGTACTCAGTTCTTAAACTCTCAAATTCATTAGGCAATTGTTCTTTAGCATTACTTAGAGATTTGATCTCATTTAGCATACTGTGAAATACTTTGACTAATTTCTTTTTAGATATGCTTTTAACATCATTCTTGAGTTTAGAAATAGATACCTCAATATATTCTTCATTATCTAAATCCTCAAGAGCCATAAGAGCAAGCTCATCATCTGTATCATCATCAGACTGCTCATCTCTACTGTCTTGCCAGCCTGCAACCATGGGTTCTGAAGATCCACTCTTCTTGCAGACCAGTTCCTTAGCTTTTCTCCTTCTTTAAACTTACTTCTTTCTCCATTCTTCTTCCATGACTGGACACTTGCTGATGCGGTGCTCCATGCTTCCACATTTGAAGCATTCTCAACCTGTTTTATGTCAGAAGACCTACCCTGTCCACTAGCCCTCTTTTTCTTATTCATGAACCTTTGTATACTTCTAGCGATCAGGACCAATGCCTTCTCATCATTATAGGCTTATCAGCATCAGTTAAGGCTAGATTGGGTTCAGTTTTAACTGGTTCTCCTATATTCTTGACTTTCTTCCTTAGTTCATAAGTTTTTAGATTACCTATTAGCTCATCTCATCTAAGGAGAGAGAACTAAGGTCCTTGCTTTCAATGATAGCACATGCCTTAATTTCCCAAGAGTATGGGAGTACCCTAGCAAAAATCTTTTCAACTTTATCTTCTATAGTTAAAATCATTTCGAGAGAAATAAGTTCAGTTGCAATGGCATAAAACCTAGTGTACATTTCAGAAATAGCTTCTCCTTTTCTCATTTTAAAACTTTCATATTTAGTAAAAAGAAGTGTACCTCTAGATCATTTTACCTGGTTGGTTCCTTCATGAGCAACCTGCAATGCATTCCAAATATTTTTGCCAGTGCAGCAGCCTTGAATTCTAGTGTACTCATCAGGACCAAGTCCACAGACAAGCCACTTTTTAGCCCTGACATTTTTTTCCCATTGCCAAGGCATCACCATTGCATTCCCTTCTAGTTTTGGGAACATCATTACCTTCAACATCCTTCTTCATAGGAATTATGGGACCCTTAGTGATTATATCCCATAGTTCATAATCCTGAGCTTGAAGATGATCTCTCATCCTCTCTTTCCACCATGAGTAGTACTTACCCTTGAATAAAGGTGGCTTAATAGTGGACTGACCCTCAGAGTTTTCCTGCACTCATTTTTCTAATCCTAAGGTGTTAGCCTCTTCAAGGATAGCCCGCTCTGATACCAATTGATAATCCTAGTACACACCACAATTACACAAGAAGAGGGAGGGTGATTCGTGCAATTCCCGATTTTTATTTTAACTTAATAACTTAAGGACCGGTTTCTCATATGTGTTCCTTTACTTTGTTAAGTGCGGAATATATTAAGAACAAGTAAATGAACACTGGATTTTAACGTGGAAAAACTCCAACAACTTGGGATTAAAAAACCACGAGCTACTCTCTCAAGTAGTATTTCAACTTCACTATATGAAATACTCACTTGGTTACAAGACTTCCCTCTTACTAACCTAGGACTAGCTCTAATCCTATAGTGACCCTTTCATAATAGGTGAAGTTTCTTCTGGTAACACGACTTGAAAATATATACTCTTTTAGAACTTCTAAGAAAGTAAATAGTACAACTCAATAGTACCTATTATATATTAACTATGAATACAACTCGATCTAAGGAACAGTTTCTTCACTTAGTTCACAGGAGTACTTAGGACTGCTCAAATACGAATTAGATTTGCTTGCTTGCTTTTGCTCTAAACTCTCTGTATTCGTGCGTACCTACAAACAAAGAAAACAGTTCAATTTATAGAGTAGGAGAATACAAAGTCTTGTACAATTAGGACTCAAAAGATCCTTCAGAGTTCGAGTCCTAATTGATTTCCTCCTTGGATAAATGTAATCTTGTTTGCCTTATCCTAACCCTTATTAACTTATGCAATCTTTATCAATCTCATGCAATCCTGTATATTTATCAAGATAAACATTAGAGTTAGTATAATATTAATTCTTCCCGCTCAATTGATTTTGCAATAATATTTATTCAGCCTCGAACAACTCAGAGGAACAGTTGCATTGATCTGTTCCTTTGTTATCATGCAAAACTCCAAACTAACCGTGCAATATTGTTAAACAGCAAGAAAATGAATAGCTTTTTTTAGTATAAACTTTACATATTTGTAGCATATTTTGACACTTTATCAAAGGTAATTGGTGGTATGGTAGACACCAGGCGTAGTTGACCCATTTGAATTAAATCTTGCTGAATATCTCTCAAATATGCTCACATATATTCGTATGACAGAAATATACATTAGATATAAATCAGGCAATGTATATGTAGCCTGTTATAGTAAGAATATCAAGGATAAGGATTAATACGAGGCATTCGTTCATCTATAACTAGTATATGGAATATAATTAGGCAGATTTAGTTGTTTGATAAAATGACATCATTTACAAATATCATAGTTGTCTTCTCTTTGGCTTTAGACAACAAATAAAAATTGTAATGCCCTTTCATTAATCATTTGTTTAACAATTGAATTAAATAATTAACACATGGTTCTAACTTCTAAACCTCTAAGACGTGCACCCAACACCCTAGCTTCGGCAAAATCTGAATAAATCTTTTAATATTATGTTAGCATATGCTCTATATATTCTATACTTTACATTTCTTTTCTCAACTCAAAACAGGTTTAGAAGACTTTGGACAACAATATCAGTTTACAAGAATGTTGGTATCTCTAGGTATGAGTAACATTTACGATAAGGCCTCCATTCATGAAGATATGGAATTGGAATTTGATGCAAATGCCCCTCCTTCATTTAGATCGGCAGATATACGAAATGCCATTCCTAAGCATTGTTGGGTTAAAGATCCGTGGAGGTCCATGAGCTATATTTTCAGAGACATAACATTGATTGCTACATTGATTGGCATGGCAATTTACTTGTGAAAAAAGAGGCATAGGGTCCTCTTAAGTTTCAAAATAAAAAAAGGGGACAAATAATTAATTAACTTAAGTGATGGTCAAATTGTAATATTTAAAACTTGTGGCCAGAAAAAAAACTTTCGAAAATTATAAAAACGCCCCAAAATTCAAATTTTAAATTTTCCCTCCTTCCCACCTACTTCTACTTTCTCATCTATTCAAATCATTTCACTTTTATTTCTCTCTCTTTCTTCTTTCTCTCTCTTTTTCTTCTTCCTTCTCCTTCTTTCTTCTAGATTTCCTTTCAAATTTTATTTTACCACCATCCTTATTATTTTTCTTTCTTCTTGTTCTTCTTCGTCTCCATTTTCTTTTTTCCTCTTCGTATTCATTTTATTTTTTTTTCGTTCTTCTTCATCCCCGTTTCATAAATTTTCATATTTTTTTTAGTTCTAATCATTTTACATATTTTTTCAGATATGTAAAAATATTTTCTATATGTTTAAACAATTTTGAAGATGTTTTCACGTTTAGAAAAAATATGTACGCATCTCGTCAGACGTGTACACATATATTATATGTGTACACATCTCGGCAGATGTGTACACATATAATGTGTACACATATTATTATATGTGTACACATATTACGATAGATGTGTACACATATAATATATGTGTACACATATAATTATATGTGTACACATCTCGACTGATGTGTACATATCTTTTAATTAAAGTGGTGATGGGTGGTGGGGTGGTGGTGCAGGGTGGTAGAAGGTGGTTGTAGGTGGTGGAGGGTGGTAGGAGGTGGCGGTGGATTGTGGAGGGTGGTTGGAGGTAGCGGTGAGTGGTGGAAGATGGTAGAAGGTGGTGGTAGGTGGTGGAAGGTGGTAGTGGAGAGTGGTGGAGGGTGGTGATGGATGGGCAGAGGGGTGGGGGGTCGGATGGGGGGTGGGGGCTGGAGAGGAGAGATGAGAAGGTGGGGGCTTTGTGTAAATAAAAAAACTTGGAGGCTTTTAAAATATTAGTCATTAGTATTAATTTTAAAAGTGTCCCCCTCACCCAATTCTTAAAGACTTTGTCCCCTTTTCTTATTTAAGAGACTAGAAAGTCCCTCTCACCCACAAAACCCAATTTACTTGGATAACTTGTTATTTTATCCAATTTACTGGGCTATCCAAAGTACCATGTTTTGGGCAATCTTTGTTCTTGGACATGATTGGTAAGCGTAACTTTATTAGGAGGAGCTCTGTTTTAAAAGGTAGAATTAGGACTCACCCAGAAGGGGGGGGGGGGGGGGGGGGCTGGGGCACTCATAAAATGGTCCTGGGCTTATGTTTGGGGCTCTTATCTCGTGAGGCTTACGCCTCAAGCGCCGCCTAGGCTTACGCCCAGACACATCCAACACCCAACGGTTGGGACTCGCCTAAAAGTTCTTCATGCAATTAGGTTTGATTAGCTTGTTAAATCCTCAAAATCGCTTTACTAACCATTGTCTCTTTAAATTAGCGTTCATTAATCACAAATTAGAATTTGAGAATATTCTAATTTAAATTATATAGCACATTATCACTAAAAACGAAATGATATTCGATGAGCTGATAAATCCTTCATCCCAAAAATATTCATGTATTAGTTTTTGATAGGTCATCACTATTTGGTCTTCGATATTTTTCTCAATATTATTCTCTTTTGGTGCTTACGAAGTACGTAACCTTCTTTTTCTTTTTTTGCTCGATAAATTTTAATTTAATAGTTACACAATAGCGAAATAATTACATATATACATCTATATTAGTATGTTACTCTTTTATTTATGAATTGTAGTATGGTAAGTTATTTGTCGAATTTGCTATCCATGATAATATTTTGGATTAAAAAAATTAAATTAGGAGATACACCTGACATTTCCTATCATTCATATATATATACACACACACACTTTTGATGCTTAAGTTTTTAGGATATTGTACGGAATTCACGTAACATGATATCCCATGCTTTTTCGTGTTATTCATAGTTATGTTATAATTTAATTTTTAAATCTTCATACTTAGTTTTAAGTTTAAATGCTTTTAAGTATTTTGGTATTTATCTAATTATACTATTAAAATTTTAGAAACAACTAAAATCTCAAGATCCGTGAGGTGGTGAGTTTTACTGTTGGTGGTGAGTTTTTAATTGAGATTTTAAATGTACAGATGGTGGTGAGTTTTGTGCACAGAAGTTTGGAAAACCTTATCATCTTTGCCTAATGACTCTTTGTTTGAACAAATTTAAATTGGAAAAAAAAGGCCTCTACCGCATTCCAGAGAACAAGGAGTGAGGGATTTGTAGTCATGAATGAAGCTAAAAAAGGTGATACTAGGGACTTGAAATCTGATTCAGAGCTTGTAAATGAGGAAAGCTATGAAAAGTTTCAAGAAATGACTTCTATGGAAGTTACACTTTTCCTGAAATGAAGCCAATGATTGATGATGCATTGATACCTTAACAGAACAAGCGATTCAACAGATGAGTTCTGATATAGACATTTTAAAAGTGACTCTGGATTTTGCAATTGGGAAACGGGATAATGGTGAGATAGTTCCTTTAGAGAAGCAATGGAGGTGTATAACTGAGAAAGGATATATATGATATCCAACAGACTTGAATCAGAATTTGAGGAAGAGGACTGATCAAATTGCACTTGGATTTTCAAATGAGAATTTATCAGAATTATTTAGTGAGATAACAGCGTTACACCGTGAACTGGAGGCCTTTTATACTCTCTCTGTTCCAAAATGATTGTCACAGTTCGGATTTCGAGAGTCAAACGAGTTCATTTTGACCGTGAATTTAAACATATAATCTTTAAGTTTTTTGTAATGATGTTTATATATTTAAAAACTACATAAAAAGTACTATAAGTCACAATAATTAATAATTCAAAATATTTAAAAGACATATAAAAATATTACGGTCAAAGCTAAACTCGTTTGACTCTCGAAATCCGAACGGTGACAATCATTTTGGAACGGAGGGAGTAGTATATACGAGGACGAAAAAGGAACAGTCACCAAGCATGATTTCTTAGGCCCTTTGGCAAAAGAACGTGGAACTTGTATCGAGCCTTTGCCAAAACTTGCACCTCAAATGCCTGATCACGAGGACCAAGAAGCTGATGAAGTTATTATGTTGCTATGCTAATTAACAATCATGTCCATTATAAGAAAGCATTCGAAATTGGATGTCAAAGGAATCCGTGAGAGTAACTAGAATAATAAGCAAATATAAAGCGATATAGTAAATCCACTTACTACTTGGAAAAGAAATACAATGTTTGATATAAATTTCAACAAGTAACCTACTTGATCATCTTGTGCCATTATGATAGTTTTAGTGTCCATGTAGATTAGTTACTAGATGAGGTTTTAAAGAGAGAATCAACATTGTTTTCCAATCTTCACAGGAACACGCATAAAATGGAAACATAAAATTAGAAAAACTTGAGAATTGGCCTTCATCACCAACCTGGTGATCAAAATCAAAAGGAACAATGGAAGCATAATAATCCATAGCCTGATTCAAGAATTGATCCTCAACTCCAAATCTAGCTTATTCATACTTGAATTTGAAGAAGACGCATGCACTGAAGAACCATTAATCATACTTAATTCATCAACTCGCATCGTAACATTCTTCTTCAATTCTTCCAATGCAGTCATAAATCCTTCAAGTTCTACAATTCCCATATCATCAGTTGGTTTATCCCACCAAAATCCACCATCATTCAAAATCTTCGTTTCTTCAATCACTTCCTCCTCCTTCCTCTTCTTCTTGTCTTCCTCTAATTCTCTACAAATTTTAGAATAATATTGATTATTTTGTTGCACGTTATTTGATTGATCGGCCCTAGTGGAAGATGATTTTCCGTTAACATAATGGTCGATAACGGCATCAACACTAGGATGACCAAAGGCGAAAAGACGCCGCCGTTTTAAAGACTGAACAATGATAGCTATTTCTGCACCACTTAAGATGCAAAGCTCACTAGCTTTCTTGAAAAGTCCTAAACGACGTTTGGAAAAGGTAACATGCCTACTGTTTTCGTTATCTATTGGCTTAATTGCAATTTTCCTCCGCCCTTGAGTTTTCTTCACAGTGTTAACGTTCATTGTGAATTTTGTGGCTTCGTAAATTGTGGACTCGTTGAAGTACTAGGTTTTATTGAGAGAGTGTGCATATATATAAATAAAACTTGGACTCAAGAATAGGAAAAGATCTGCTTACTCGTTTTAGTTTTAGTTGTAAGAAGGAATGCAGGTTTTAATTTAGGAAACTACATATTATACTAGGGATGCTAGCTGTTCTTAACTAGGAAGGAAAAATATTCTTGGAAATTTTCCACAATAATTGTTACTGATTGGAAAACTAGAACCTTAGTTAAGGAAAATATACATGTACATGATACTTGAGCAGAAAGCGTCATCACTGGATTTATCTCGTAAGTGTAGATGTCTTCTTTCAATTTAATTTGACAGACAAGCAAAATAGAAAAAGTATAACGCTGCTAAATTGATACTAGATTTAAATTCTAACCTAATTAAAAGTTTTGGAGAAAAGTAGTTTCATTTTCTATACCTTTTTCTGATACTAAATCAGGCATAATTCAAAACCAAGTAAGTTCAGTCTGCTATAGAAATTTTCATTGTTCATGTTGTTTCATTTCCAGGCTAACGACATCGTTTGCAATACAGGCACCATACCAGCGAGCATCGAGTGATGACAAGACTCTTTCACAAGACTCTGAAAGAGTACCCCGGAATGTAGGGAAGATTTAACTAAAAGACCTCCAAAAAAACTTGTCTAACTAAATGACATCCTCTTTTTCTTTTTGACTTATTTTTATGTGGGAAAAATATTAAGTGTGCTTAAGTGGGTCGGGGGCTAGATTAGAAATAGAGAAACTTGTGGTTAAAAGTACATATTACAGAAAAGTATATAAACTTAACCAAACCGGGTCATTTTAGCGGGGCAAAAATACAAAAACGGGTAATCAAAAAAGGGTTCTTCTTGCTCGCACATCTTCCAATTTTTTGAACCGATTTCTGTCCCTTCATAAGTTCTCCTAAACGATTTTTGTCTCTCATCCAGCTATTTAACAATTATTTCGAAGATTTGAAGTAGTTGTTGAAGAATTTCCCGATTTCTGTAGGTGAGCAACCTTAATATTGTTGCATTTTTTGTTCTGTTTCTCATTCAAGTCTCAGAACTTATGAAGAAACGTCAATGGTGTTTTTTGAAGAAATTTTGATTTTTATTTATTGTTCTTTCCAATTTTTCCCTTTTTTATTTTATATTGTTGTTTACTTTGTGTCTTGTGCTTCTGTATATAGATAAAGTAATGGCAGGGCTGAATCATATCAGTACGACTGCTCGAAGCGATAAATCTAAGACGAAAGAGGCTAGTAAGCAATCTGAAGAAGATGACAGTGTTAAACAAATTCCTGAAACCGATGTTGCTGAATTGGATAAACCTTCAGCAGAAAGTGACAATCAACCTCCAAGTGGTGGAGGAGATGAAACTGAAGTTGCTGAACTTGATAAATATCCAAAAGCAGATGACAATCAACCCACAAGTGGTGGAGTTCCTGTAAGTGCTAATAATCCAGCAGTGGATGACAATGAATCTCCACTCGTTGAAACTTGTTTAATGGATGCTGAAGTTGGTGTAAAAGAACCCCAGATTCAAAAAAACGTAAAGGATAACTCTGTAAAAGATATTGTGGTGGAAGAGGCCCAAGTGGAACCCCAAACTGAGGATCTTTTGGTTGAAATCGACGCTTTTCAAGAGGATGAACTCTCCGATGCAGGGAAAGGTAAGGAAAGCATGGATGATAGTGGTGGTGATGATGGACAAAGTTCTGCTGCTCGTGATGAAGGAAATAGAGAGGAATCAGGAGAAGATGAAAGTGGTGAAGAAGAAGAAGAAGAAGAAGAAGAAGAAGAAGAAGAAGAAGAAGAAGAAGAAGAAGAAGAAGAAGAAGAAGCAATTGAAGAAGAAATTGATGAAGAAACTGATCAAGAATGGGATGAAGCAAGGGAGCCTGAGTGTGAGTTAGACCGTTTATCAGTTCCTCAATGCATAAAGGAAATCAACGTTCAAAGGTATCGATTTAAAACTTGGCTTGATGAAATTCCATCATTCCCGGCAAAGATATCTGTTCGACCTAGCATTAAAAAATTATATTTATTTAAAAATTTGTTGAAAACCTTAAAATTAAAAAAGAAATATAAGGAGACTGTATTTGGGAAGTTCCTTGAACTGTCCAAATTTTGGCAATTCAATGGACAGATGGTCCACTCCCTACTTCTTCATAGAATAAAGGATAAAAAGAGTCGGGAGGTTTGGTTCTTGGTTGATGGGAAGCCAGCTTGTTTTGGGCTTAGGGGGTTTGCTCTAATGACTGGTCTGGTGTGTGGAAAAAAACCCAGCGATAAAGCAAAGAATAAGGTTGTAAAGAAAGGCGAGGAATTTTATGAAAAGGTAACTTGGAAACCATCTAGTGAGGCGAATGTTAAAGTGACATCGTCGAGGCTGTGGAGGTTGTTGAAAACTAGCAGAAGATTTGACAAAGAGGAACAGTTGAAGATTTGGCTTTTGTGGTTTCTCCACACGATGTTGATGGCAAAGGATACTTCAAAGTCTGTTGAGAAGGAATGAGTTTGTATGGTTGATGATCTGGAGTTCTTCTCCAAGCATCCATGGGGCAGGTTGTGCTTCGAGCTTACAGTTGAATATTTGAAGCCCAAGCTTGACATGACCAAGCATTATAAAACCTTTAGTGAGAAAGGAAAACCGCCTGGATATGCTCTTTTTAGTTTCCCCTAGGCATTTTTGGTAAGTCTACAATAAACCAATAGTTAGTTGATTGTAAAATTTTCATTTTTCGTAGTCCTATTAAATCTTTTATCTTAGGCCTGGGTCAATGAAGCATTTCCTGCCATTGGAAGGAGAGCTGCACTGACAGATCAGTCTCCTATGCGGTGCCCTCGGATGCTTAAATGGTACAGTAAAAGGGTGCCTAAATCCTTCGATCCATTTGTGGAAGGAGAAAATAAAATTAAGGTAATGTCGCACTATTTTCATGTCATTTAATATTTTTATTCAAACTAAGAAACTAATTTGCTCGGCTTCTATCAAGATCGTGCGCCCTTACCTATTCCCTACTGATCAAGAAGTGAGATCGAGGTGGGAGGATTCATATGTGCCCTATGCAGATGAAGTTAAGGATGGGTCGGTGGATGCCCTTAGGGCTGAACTTGAGAGGGCCACTGCAATAAAAAAGACTGCTCTTTATCCTGCTGGTGAAGGTGATATGGATGAAGATGGTGAAGTAGATGCAAAAGGCGATGAAGATGTTGGTGGAAATCGTACAAGAATTTTTGGTCAAGGTGTAGATCTTCCAAGTGGTGGTGTCAGTGTTGCAAGTTCTTTTTTGCATTTTGTGCTCGATAGGCTGACAGTAATGGAGCACAAATTGGTTGATGTTGCTAAGATGCTAGCGGAACAACCAAAGAGGACAGTATGCAAATGCTTGTGCCGCCCTGCTGCGTGGTTGATGAGGCACAGGAAGATGAAGGCAATGTACCGTGGTACCGCTGGAAAGACAACTACATTCCTGAGAAAGAAGCTAAATTGATGAAGTGGTTGCTACTGTCAGTGCCACCAGTGTCAGTGCCACCAATGCCAATGCAGTTGATGCCAATTCCAATGCAGTTGATGCCAGTTCCAACAATGTCAATGCAGTTGATGCCAGTGCCAACAATGTCAATGCAGTTGATGCCAGTGCCAATGCAGTTGATGCCAATGCCAACAATGTCAATGCAGTTGATGCCAGTGCCAATGCAGTTGATGCCAATGCCACAAATGCCAATGCAGTTGATGGCAAGGTAGTTGATATCGATGTCATTGCCAATGCCAATGCCAATGCAACTGATGCCAATGCCAATGCCAATGCAACTGATGCCAATGCCAATGCCAATGCAACTGATGCCAATGCCAATGCTGTTGATGCCACCAATGTGAGTGACAATAAACTGCTGATGAAAAATTGGGAGGACGATGAAGAATAGTTTTATGAAGCGGAGGATGCATCCCATGTCGAATTGGAATTGAACTTGAATGGAGAAGTTGGTCAAGATCCCGAAGAAATTATATCGGGTATATTGGAGAGTCATGACAAAGAGTGTATTAAAAAAGATAAGAGCAAAGTTTGATTTGTCAATCTTTAAAAGTTTGTTGTAATATATGTATTGTAATCTTGTTTGAGTGTTAAACAATTGTAGTTGACGATTATTTTTTAAATCTTGTTTGAGTGTTAAACAATGGTTGTTGACGATTATTTTTTTAAATCTTTTTTGAGTGTTAAACAATTGTAGATGAGGAATTTTATTTAAATTTGTTCGGGTGTTAAAAGAGTTAGACAATGCATTTTGCTACTGTTTAAAAAAATCTTGCACATGAATGATCGTTGATAACTAGATAGTTGATTAAATTGTGAACTATAGTTTTTGAATACTGAATTAGGTCGACTATCGATACGGAAATAAATATTTGTAGTGGCAATTCTATTTTTTTGGACAACTAGGAATAAAACTAAAAAATACTTTACATGATTGACAGTAGACAGTTGCTGGATTTATACTTGTACTATCGAAAATATTTTGGTATAAGTTGGAAGCTTTTTTAGCATAGACCAAATGTGCATAGACTAAAGACAAAACAATATTTCAACCAATCAAAAAATAGATGACGTATATTAATAGACGTGTATCTTAGCTAATACGCAAAGTAGATTGTGCGGTAGATAATAGGAGTCGTGAAGTGTGTCAGAGCAGTTGGTAATGCACTGCCCAAAGCAATTCTTGTCAAGTCAGAGCCATTTTTCTTTGTTTGAAACTAAAAGACTTGATTAAAGGTGCCCATTTACTTTGTAATCATTAATTAAGAAGTGATCATTGCATTTAATTTTTGTCTCTTTACTAACCTTTGCAACTCTTCAATATTATTTCTATATAAACCCCTCAACATTGTGCGCTTTTTCCACTCTATTTTCAATATAAAAAGTTTTTTTAAAATTTTAAACTATCAAAAGAATATTTCAAAATGGTCGGACCATCCAAGAAGCGTGATATCTACTGGGAGTTAGCCATTCTGCAATCAGAGATTACTGAACTGTGGGAGTATTTGAAGAGGCTTGAAAACAGAGTATGGGCAGAAGCGCAGGTAAGGGAGGATTAGGTCAGAGCGATCAACGAAAGACTTGATGCAATTGGAGCACCACCAGCGCCAGAGGCAAATGTCATAAAGGAAGATGTAAGTCCACCAGGTTCACCAGATGCATCCCCACCAAATTCATCATCCCCACCAGGTTCACCAAATGCACCGGCTTCACCAGATGGACCACTAGATATGGTTGAAGAATCCCCACCAAGTTCACCCAATGAACAGAACTAGTCGCTTTTTACTTGTTGTTTATGTTTTAGTTGTCATTTTCTTTTGGTTGCTGTTTATGTTTGAATGGTCTGGTTTTTGTCGTTTATATGTTTTAATGGTCCAAATCTTTTACTTATGTAATGTTTCTTCAGTTGGTAATATATATTAGTTTCAGTTGTGTTTTGATTATACACCGGTACGGTCTATTGATATTGTTATTATCCGTGTTAAAGTCTGTTGTAACTTTGATTGTCTACCAAGTATAGTCTTTTAGATAAATTGTAGAAACACATGGAAAGTTATGATGGTTAACAGTAATCAAACCAATAAAATAACTAAATTAGTAAATTACTAGAGAAAATTGCTATCACATTAACAAAATTAACTGGAAGATACGCATCAACCTAAGTTCGGTCTACTATACACTTATTGAAAAGTTGAGCGTTGAAGTTCTACCGTTCCGAATATTATCACGCCCGTGTTTGGCATTTAGGGATTGATGTTTGGGGTTTAGGGTCTAGGGTCCACGCGTTTGGGGTTTGGGATTTGGGCTCTAGGGTATAAGTATATCATTTTGGCTTGTGGGTATATTATCAACGATCTGAAATTTCACTGTGTTTGATTGTCAACGTTGCGTGGTTGATAATATACGCTCATGATTTTGCTTAAAATAATATAAAATTCCTATGTTAAACACTAGTACGGGGTAATGTTGTAATCTACGAACTAGGAAACCACTCACGTGACAACTTTGTTGCATAATGTACCTTAATGATGGTCAATATACGCTCATGATTTTGCTTAAAATAATATAAAATTCCTATGTTAAACACTAGTAAGGGGTAATTTTGTAATCTACGAACTAGGAAACCACTCACGTGACAACTTTGTTGCATAATGTAACTTAATGATGGTCAATAGCATTGATAAGGACTACATCGGATAACAAACATAACATAATGTATACTAATGTTAAGGTTCTGTGAAAGCAAGATATCTTTCTCTAAGCATGGAAGAAGATCACATTGCTTGGGAAGAAGATTATGATCATGTATCGCAAGCAGTGCAATGTGAGTGATATATGATCATAATCTTCTTCCCAAGCAATGTGATCTTCTTCCATGCTTAGAGAAAGATGTCTTGCTTTCACAGAACCTTAACATTAGTATACATTATGTTATGTTTGTTATCCGATGTAGTCATTATCAATGCTATTGACCATCATTAAGGTACATTATGCAACAAAGTTGTCACGTGAGTGGTTTTCTAGTTCGTAGATTAAAAAATTACCCCGTACTAGTGTTTAACATAGGAATTTTATATTATTTTAAGCAAAATCATGAGCGTATATTATCAACCACGCAACGTTGACAATCAAACACAGTTTAATTTCGGATCATTGATAATATGCCCACAAGCCAAAATGATATACTTATACCCCAGAGCCCAAACCCCAAACCCCAAGCGCGTGGACCCTAGACCCTAAACCCCAAACATCAATCCTTAAATGCCAAACACGCGCGTGATAATATCCTGAACGGTAGAACTTCAACGCTCAGCTTTTCAATAAGTGTATAATAGACCGAACTTAGGTTGATGCGTATCTTCCAGTTAAACTAGTTTGTAAATGCCTAAATGGTCTACCCTAACCCTATAGCCCAAACTACAATCCCGATGATTCTGGAGATGAATATGATGCTATAATTGTTTCATTAAAAAATGTATTGACTCGGTCATATTAAATCAAGTTTAGCAGTGATGATTGTCAATCCTAAATAGTTGATCATAAACTTTTTTGGAAATATTAATTTTAGAAAGTGTACCGTACTAGTATATGTTATGCAATATGCCACATTGAATATTTATTTTGGTTGTTTGTATACTTGACGTGAGTTTATACGCGGAAATTTTCTATCTCAGTACAGATGTTTCAAAAACCACCAACCCTTTTCCATGATTTTA
Source organism: Petunia x hybrida (assembly GCA_037355625.1). Classification (NCBI taxonomy): domain Eukaryota; kingdom Viridiplantae; phylum Streptophyta; class Magnoliopsida; order Solanales; family Solanaceae; genus Petunia; species Petunia x hybrida. Next base: position 2,629,777 of record JBBBVM010000045.1, read on the forward strand.
TGTTAGTTGTTCATAAACTTGAATTCGTTTATTATCAAGTTCATCAGATCCATATTATAAATTTTTCCTGGTCTCCATGTTAAATCGTTTATGAACTTTATTTGGTCTATTATTATGTTGAACAGATCCAGTCATCTACTTCGATGAAAACAAAGTAGAAACAAGTATTAATTCAATAGCAACACAAAAAATTAGTACGCCGACAGCAAAATTCCCCTATTTCATTCATATTGTTTTAATAATTACATATTAAAGAGCTTTCTTTAATCAGAAACCTCTTTACAAAATAACAAAAAACAAAATGCATATATACTTAAACTAACTTAAAACATTGAACATACTTAAACTAACTTAAAACATTTAACATACTTAAAAAAAACATACAAATTAAGGGGAACTTGGGGGGGGGGGGGGGAGGGGAAAGGTGATGAGGTCGTCGGGGTTGATACCGACGCGGCGACACATTGCACGAAGAATACGTGCAATGCGCCGAATGTTCATCTCTTGGCGCTGCCTGTCCTCGTTAATTCTTCATATGAGGATGTCTAGAGCTTGACGGATTAGCAGTGCATCTTGGGAAGAAGACATTGTTGTGCAGGAAAAAGCCTTACAAAAAGTTGAGATTTTACAGTTGAAATTGTGTGAAAGAAAGTGTAAACAGAGGTCCTATTTATAGAAGAAGAAGAAGGTGAAACGAATAGGGGGGGTGTAACAATGGGTCTCGTCTAACAGTCATGATTAAATCTATTTCCCAGTGAGACTTTTCCCACACCATTAAATCCGACGAGACATGACAAGCTTGGGCAGTGCACTCCTTTTAATATGACACGTTTCCCAGTCACCTATTATCTACCTGTCAATATACTTAGCTTACTCATTAAGTTTGTTGTCTATTAATATACGGAAACTAGTTATTATTATTTGAATATGTATTTATCTTTAGTCTATGCGATTTTAGTATATGATCGAATAGCCAACTTGAAAAACAAACATTCAATTTAGTTTAAATCCAATATTTATTTAGTGAAGACCATATATAGTAATTTACATAGTATTTTATTCCTACTCCAGAAAAAAGTTTTCAACTATAGATGAATAAAACTCATTTAAAGTATAATGTCACCAACGGAAGATCGATTGTCAACTATGCATACATGGCCAACAAATACCAATTTCTTATGCAACAAGAGTCTATTATCAACTTTGCTAAGTATATGAACAATAAGACAGTAACTAAAGGTAAATTGGAAGATCGTTAAATACTGTTTACTTCACCTAAAAATAATAACTTATAACAAACTTAACAGTAGGAACACCAAAATTAATACGCCGACAAAATAACACCCATTTCCATTGATAATATTTTTAATAAATATATTAATAAAAAAAGAGCTTTCTTTATGAAACGGTTAAAGAGGTCCTCTTATTCGTGGCAACATATGCACACGAAAACAAAGACCATATTCAGGATGTCGGCACATTATTTGAAAGTGGAGAAATTGGTCTTGAGTGATATGACGATCATTAATAAACCTTAACCACCTTCGCTGAAGCGTTTTGCGACTTGGTGTCACACAGAATTCCATGAAGTATCTAACACCATCGTTGTAGATAACATCTTGCATCATGTAATCGGGTAAAAGATATGCTATGTTCCATATAAAAATCTATAATCAAAGAGTAGAGTGTTTAATGTGTTAAAAATAAAATAACTACTAGATCATTATTTAGTCAAATCCAAATATTAAAGAATGAGGTACGAAACTTACTAGATCATCATTTATACATGAATAACTATTCACAGTAAAAGTGAAGCACCGACGGTTCCTTGTAATTATGTATATTCCATGCAGCGAGACATGGTCATTACTTGCATCCCCTGCATCTTCTGGCATGTTTTAAGAAGCTTGGGAGGAGATCAAAGAGGTGTAAGAAATAGGAGTAGATGAACTAACTTGTTGATGGGTGTTAAAAAAATTGGGAAATGATGGCCCTATTTATACTCTATAGGGGAGGAAGGTCAAAAGACAGGAGTTATTGGAGCCATTGTATCAGATAGGATAGTTCATAACTTTGGGCAGTGCACCCTTTAAAGAACCTGGCACGCGTTTAAACTGGCCAATTATCAACCACACAATCCACTAGCAAGCTAACTATTGGAAATGATGTTTTCAGTCTATACTGAGTTGGTCTATGTTCAAAAAGTCTACAACCAACAGTAATTACTACAAATATCAATAAAGCTAATTAAGATTTTTTGCCAACTTGTTAAAATCGAGAGTTAATATTATCAACCGCAACAAAAAAGGGTCTATTATCAACATATCTAATTCTAATAAACAACAAGACTAAACACTTGCTAATTTTGCAAAGATACAGAAGTTATTCAGTTCACAAAGTTATTACAAATGTTCATAAAAATAAATTATTACATTCATCAGGGAAAAAGCAATAAATAATAAATCACTGTCTATTTTGAGCCAGAGGGCAAGTTGTTTTTTTATGGCCGGGTCGCTTACAATTTGAACATTCATTCCTTCTCTTCTTGGATGTAAATGATACACCGATGGATGGAATGTGCTGAACTCTTTTCCTGCCCCTTTTGATAAATGTCTTACATGTATAGATTCTTTTATCTCCCACGAAGGCACTACGAAGGTGGCTCGTAGCCTTCTCATCATTCTTGCACAAAAGTGATTTGCCAGTACCATCTCCAATAATATTGCTGGACTCAACCATTTGATCATCAGCTGCTATGGGAGATGCCGCAACAACATTTGAAGCTGCGGCGGACCTCTCGACCCGCGAAATATAAAGAATAGTCCTACTACCATTACCATCTACATCTAGGAGGTATATGCGCAGATCACTGTCATTCCTAATGAACGAAGGAGCTATTTTCCCCCAGCAGGTGCAGCACTAAGCATATAACTAATGGATACGTTACCGCGATCACAAGTTAATTGTCTGCGTTCAATGACGCTGTCAATCAACTCGTCAAATGTACCCTATAATTTCAATGCAATAGGTACTGTTGAACTAGTATTGGAATGCCAATACCAGCACTTAGGCGTCTCTACCCATTTCCCATTGTAATTAGCACCCACTACTGCATAGCACCCCATAACAGCTCTCTTTACTGATATATGAACAAGTCAATAATATACTGAAACAGGTCGATGAACAAAAACAGAGTTCTAATGGAACTGAGTCATAGTAGTTCTAATGGAACAAAAACAATGGTGGATATGATAAAGCAGCTTACCAGCTCAATAAAATATTTCGTATAACACGATGAAGTTGATATCAACTCAATTCGAAGTAATTGCACCCACCACGATAGACGGATTAGAACCTTTTGAAATTGAAATTTTAAAAGCTTCCCACAACCATAAATCAAGAAATGAGAGCAAACTGAAGATGGGAATTGGATTTCTAATAGCTATGGAACAAAATAGTTGGATTTGGGCCCTTAAACGAGGTTCAGCTAAAGAAGAGGCAATGGAGGCGGCTGGAATGAGAGGAGGGGGAGGGGAGGGAATAGAGCAGCAAATTTTGGAAGGGGAGAAAATTTACTTTTTTGGTAATGGGCCAAAGTGTAATATTTGGAACCTGGGGAGTTGGGACGTGTATGTATTTTTTTTAATGTAATTAAGTCCTAATCCTGATTAAAAAAGAGGAGGTCATCTAGCCAATTCTTAAAACTTAGAGGTCATTTTTTTAATTGAACACTTGGGGGAGGTCATGCAGCAAAAAGCCCCCAGGAATTTGGCACCAGCTGGTGGGGGAACCTTTAGAGAATGAGGAACAAGTGTTTGGAGATGTTTTACAGTGGCTTAAAACACGTGCAGCCGGAGAGAAAGCATGGTGGCACGTGAAGCAAGTGGTGAAAGGGGGAGCATGACTAGAAAGTATATGGTGAGTAAGATTTTAGTTGAGGAGTGGTTGGATAATTATTTGATACTGATGTTACAGTTAAAGGTGGTTATGTTTAAATTTTACCATGGGGCAGCAGGACCAAAATAGTTGTACCAGCTTAGGACATATGTCATATGTTTCCTGTTCGAGTATTGAATAAACAATTAATGAAATACTATAAGAGATAAGCAAGCAATTGGTTATGTTGAGTATTGATTTTGAAGAATGACAAACGTGAAAGACTCAGTGGTCTTAGAGAAGAACCTAGTCCTTGATTAGAAGGGCACGACTAATCGAAAAGAGTTGCGGATTGCAAATCCCTTCGGAACTAGGAATATGGACGCGTGAATGAATATGCATCCTAGTCAGACTAAAAGAGGCGGTGCCCAGGCTGTGTCTTCGAAGTGTGAATAGGAGTTGGACTTCAACAAGGAAAAGAGTTACTAGGAATCCTGTCTTACCATAATTACAAGGATTCCTTGTAGGACTCAACTAGGGCTGCAAGGCCCGTATCAATACAAGTAGTTGATGCAGCCGTAAATGAGTTATTCACATACAGGGAGTTGAGAGCATATAAAGGCGATCCAGCATCTTTCTATGTGAGTTAACTGAAGAAGACAACTGGCGTGCTTGAGTTGTTTGAGTCTAGATATTTTGTCAGGCTCATTCTGTTGTAAGTTGTCTTAGTTCGAGCTTTCATTGTTTTTACCTATTTGCTTATTGTAGAAGCATATGAATTAGGTGAACTTGTGAGAAATTGCTTGAAAAGCTAGAGTTTAGCTTTGAGTAGTGATTAGGGTCTAGAGTGTAGCCCCTTGGTTATAGAGTCTTGTAATCAGAAACTTGCTCGTTGTGTTAGTGGATTGAGTTCTCAAATCCCAGAGTATGGGTCGTGGTTTTTCTCCCTTGAGCAAGGAGTTTTCCACGTAAAATCCTCGTGTTCTCTGTGCGTATGTTTGGTGTGAGTTATAGTGTTTCAACCAGGAGAGTTGCAAAGTCAAGAACTGGGTTCTTGACTCAGAAGAACCAGGTTCTTAAAAACGAAAATCGGTAGACACTATTCGACCCCCCTTTTAGTGTTCTTAGGAGGTGCATAGATTATAACAAGTGGTATCAGAGCAGGTCTTCTCGTGTGAGGCTAACACCTTGAGAAGGGTCAGAATCATGAGTGCACCACCTACTATTACTGAAGGACAATCAGTTCAAAGGCCCCCACAGTTTAATGGGCAATACTATGCTTGGTGGAAGAACAAGATGGAAAATTACATATGTGCTGGAGACTATAAACTCTGGCTGACAGTGTCTGAAGGAAACCTGATCCCCACTAAAATAGTTGGTGAAGGAGCCACTGCCAAACAAGAACCTAAACTGAAAGAGGAGTTCAATGAGGCGGATTATAAGATGATTGAAAAGAATCACAAAGCCAAACGTCTGGTCATTTGTGGTCTTGGTCCTGAGGAGTTTAACAAAGTATCATCTTACAAGACGGCTAAGGAAATATGGGATGCCTTGCAGGTTGCGCATGAAGGAACCACCGAAGTAAAGGACTCAAAGAGAAGAATGCTGAAGAGATAATTTGAGCTGTTCTCTATGGGTGAGAAGGAATCAATCCAGGATATGATGACCAGGTTGACCATCATTACTAATGAGATGAGATCCCTGGATATGGAATTGCCAGAAGTAGAGATGGTTGATAAAATTCTAAATGTGCTTCCTGAAGCGTGGGAACCTAAAATGAATGCCATCATTGAGTCTAAACCTCTAAGATCCATCAAACTTGAAGAACTGGTTGGTAGCTTGAAAACTCATGAAATGATGAAAGACTCAAAAGCTAAACCAGCTTTGAAGAAGGACAAGACCCTTGCGCTTGAAGCAACTGAGGAAATTGATGAATATGTTGATTTGCAATCAGTTGAAGCAGCAATGGTTAGTGCCCTAAGACAGAAGCTTAATCTGGGTAGATTCAAAGGCTTCAAAAGAAGTGGCAAGGAGAATTCTGGCAGGAAGAACATATTCGACAGTCAGGATTACTCAGGATACTTTAAGTGTTTCAAGAAAGATCACGCCGTCATGGATTGTCCTATGTGGAAAATAGAGTGGATGAAAAATAAAGCATCTAAGGAAAAGGAGAAGGAGACATCAAAGGAAATTGAAAAAGATAAGAAGAAGTCAAGAAGACCTCCAAACATCAGAGCAGAAAGAAGAAAGAAGAAGGAAGCCTTCTATGCTACATGGGGACCAACTGACAGTGAATTTGATCATGAAAAGGAACCCGGAGATGATTCACCACTAGCACTAATGGGCCTGACAGACATCAGTTCTGATGAAGAAGACCCTCGAGAGTTCAGAGAAGGGAGAGATCCGTCAAAGCCACCCGTGTTCAACGGTACTAACTATAAGAGCTGGAAGAAACATATGAAAATCTTCTTGCAAGCAACTGATTACAGTATGTGGCTGATTGTGAAGAGAGGAACTCATGTCCCTGTGAAGAGAGCAGCAAATAGAGTTCTGGTGCCAAAGAAGGTGGAAGAACTAGATCCTCAAGATCTAGATTGGCTGCAGGCAAATTCCAAGGCTGAATTGTACCTGAGGAGAGGACTCACCTATGATCTGCTTGCAAGGATACTTGAATACAAGTTTGCCAAGGAAGTCTGAGAAAAGCTGAAGGAGTTGTACACAGATGACAACCAAAAGAAGGACTCTTCCCTTATGGCAACTGATGGAGCTGAAGCTGCTCATTCAGCAGAGGTATGTTTATCTGATCTTAAGGAAACCTTACATACATACTCTTCTGAAAATTTGATTCTAATCACTTCCACTTTGATTGAGGGTTATGAAAAGGAGAAAATTGAAAAGGATAAATTAACTGAAGAGCTAGGTGATCTTAGAACCAAGCACAAAAGCCTCCTAAAACAAAACATTGAACTAGAAGAAATCAATGCCATCTTAAAAGGGCGGACTCTTGTGTCAAACTCTAAGATCACCGATCTAGAATTGGAATGCAATCAGTTAAGAGAGAGTATAAATGGTAAGCAAGTAATAAGTGAAGTTCAAACCTTTTGGAAAATGAACTGAAAAGAGCTAATGAGATTCTGTATCAGGAAACTGAAAAGAACCGGATTTTAAATCAAAAGGTTGAAAAATCTGAATTTGAGCTTACTAGATTAACTAAATGGAATAAATCATCGGAGGCAATGAACTGGGTTCTTAAAAATCAAAACAAAGGAAAACAAGGGCTAGAATTCAAGAAACCATTGCCTCCATATAACCCTAAGAGCAAGTATGTGGGGTTGCCTTGCAATATGTTGTGTACTTTTTGTGGTGAAACTGGACACTACAAACAAAAGTGCATGAATGTTAGCAAGGCAAAGGCCAAGAATAAAAGAAGTGTTCTACCTAAATGGGCTAGACAGGACTTGATTTATCCATTCTCTCGTAAGAAGGGACCCAAGCTTGTCTGGATTCCTAAGGCTAACCTCTAATCTATTTTGCAGGCTGGAGTGAGGGAGAACAACCCAAGCTGGATTCTTGATAGTGGTTGTTTAAGGCACATGACAGGAGATAGAAGAAATTTTCTCACTCGCAGCATTTTAGGGAGGCAGTGTGGCCTTCGGAGGAGGAAAAAGTGGTCAAATCATGGGAATTGGAAAGATTGGGAGAACTCTTGATCATGCAATTGAAAATGTTTACTGTGTTGATGGCCTCAGACACAATTTGCTGAGCATCTCCCAACTATGTGATAGAGGTAATGAAGTAAGTTTCTCGTCTGTAGGATGTATTGTGAAGAACCTACAGAGTGGAGAAATTATTATAAAAGGAAAGATGGTGAACAATGTATAAAAAGCATCGCTGAAGTCACTACCTGAAAATAACTTAACATGCCAAAATGTGCAAGAAAGTGACTCTCAGCTGTGGCACAAAAGGATGGGTCATGCAAGTCTCTCACAACTGAACAAGCTTGTATCTAAGGAGCTGGTTCGTGGAATGCCAAGCAAGAGATTTGAAAACATAAAAATGTGTGATGCGTGTGTAAGGGGGAAGCATGTGAAATCATCCTTTAAATCCAAAAAGGTGGTAAGTACATCAAAGCCACTGGAACTATTGCATATGGATCTGTGTGGTCCTATGAGAGTCAGGAGCAGAGGAGGAAAGAGATTCGTGTTCGTGATTGTTGATGACTACTCTAGGTACACATGGACCTTGTTCTTGGCATCTAAAGATGAAGCTTTTGATAGCTTTAAAGACAGGGCTGGTGTAGTGCAGAAAAGGTTAAGTCTGGAACTCATCAGCATCAGATCTGATCATGGAACTGAGTTTGAAAACTCAAAATTTTCTGAGTATTGTGCAAAGAATAGCATAGATCATAAGTTTTCTGCACCAAGAACACCCCAACAAAATGGTGTAGTTGAAAGGAAGAACAGGTCCCTGGAGGATATGGCAAGGACTATGTTGTTGTCAAGTGGGCTTGCCAGAAACTTTTGGGCTGAAGCAATAAACACTGCCTGCTATTTGCTGAACAGGTGTTCCATCAGAGCAATTCTTGACAAGACTCTATATGAGCTACTCAGAGGCAGAAAACCAAATATTGCTCACCTAAAACCCTTTGGTTGTAAATGTTTTGTTTACACAATGGCAAGGAACCATTGGGTAAGTTTGATGCTAGAAGTGAAGAAGCAATATTCCTTGGTTATTCCACTCAAAGCAAAGCATACAAAGTGTTTAATAAAAGAACACAAACAGTGGAGGAAAGTATGCATGTTGTATTTGATGAATCTGATAAGGCATTGGGGGAAACTGAGGCAGATGATCAAGTGATTGGCATAAGTCGGGAAGATGGTGTAGATGAACTGGAAGACTCAGAAGACAAAGAGACATCAGGTGATATTCTGAGTACACTAGAACAAGGAGTCAACATGACAGGGGGAACATCAGATGAAGCTGATGATCCAGCAAGTCAGGAAGAACCCCCTCAAGATAATGTTGCAGGTTCTTCCAGTCATATTCAACTCAGGCCATGGAAACATCAAAGCTCTCATCCCTTAAAGAAATGTTTTATCTGAACTGGACACAGGAATCATGACCAGGTCAGCCTTGAAGAACTTCTGTGCATTCTTTGCATTCCTCTCATCTCTGGAACCAAAGAATGTAAAAGAAGCTCTAGAAGATCCAAATTGGATTCTAGCCATGCAGGAAGAACTTCATCAATTCGATAGAAGCAAAGTGTGGCACCTAGTTCCCAAGCCGAAGGACAGATCAATAATTGGAACAAAATGGGTGTTCAGAAACAAACTGGATGAGCATGGTATAGTGACATGGAAGAAGGCAAGGTTAGTAGTTCAAGGATACAGTCAGGAAGAGGGAATAGACTATGATGAAATATTTGCACCAGTTGCAAGGATGGAAGCCATTAGAATGTTGATTGCCTTTGCTACATGCATGGAGTTCACACTATATCAGATGGACGTGAAGAGCGCCTTCCTGAATGGCTACTTGAATGAAGAGGTATATGTAATACAACCACCAGGCTTTGTGAACAACGAATTCCCTGATCATGTTTACAAACTTGACAAGGCTCTTTATGGATTGAAGCAAGCTCCTAGAGCCTGGTACGAAAGACTCTCAGGATTCCTTCTGAAGAATGGGTTCTCGAGAGGAAAGATTGACAACACGTTATTCCTCAAGAAGAAAGGAAAGGATCTACTGGTGGTTCAAGTGTATGTCTATGATATCATCTTTGGAGCTACTGATGAGGAGCTATGCAAAGGGTTTGCTGATCTGATGGGAAGTGAATTTGAAATGAGCATGATGGGTGAACTAAATTTCTTCCTTGGACTGCAGATAAAGCAAATGCCTGAAGGGACTATGATTCATCAGCAAAAATATGTCAAGGAACTTCTGAAGAAATTTGACATGGAGGGAGCAAAAGAAATGACTACGCCCATTGCTCCTAGAACCAAGCTGGATATGGATGAACTAGGTCCTTCAACAAATGAGACAAAATATAAAGGAATCATAGGCTCACTCCTCTATCTCATAGCCAGTCGACCTGATATAGTATACAGTGTGGGACTGTGTGCTAGATTTCAGTCCAAGCCCAAGGAGTCACATCTGACAGCTGTGAAGGGGATCCTGAGATACTTGAAAGGAAATCAGGACCTTTGTCTTTGGTACCCAAGGGGAGGTACTTTTGAACTAATTGATTTTGCTGATATAGATTATGCAGGTCATTTGGTGGATAGGAAAAGCACTTCAGGAATGGCACACTTTCTTGGTCCTTGTTTGGTCTCTTGGGCTACAAAGAAGCAAAACTCAGTAGCCCTGTCTACTGCGGAAGCTGAGTATGTAGCAGCTGCATCAGCTGCTCGCAACTGCTATGGATCAAACAACAGTTGGAGAACTTTGGTATCAAATGTGGAGCAGTGCCAATTTTCTGTGATAACACTAGTGCAGTGAATATTGCCAAGAACGCAGTCCAACATAAAAGAACAAAGCATATTGATATTAGACACCATTTTCTTAGAGATAATATGGAAAAAGGTCTGATTACTATGAATTCTTGCAGGACTGAAGATCAAATTGCTGACATATTTACCAAAGCATTGAACAAGATACAGTTTGAGAGGAACATGTTGGAATTAGGGATGACCAAAATACACGGATGACCCAGCAGGTGGTCCTTCAATGATTGGTTAGTTAAGTATTTAATTATCTGTGTGTAAAATCTGTTATTACTGTTCAGCCTAATTTTGCACTTTATGAAGTATACTTGTTCAGCTTTTAAGCACCAGGTGAGGATAATGTGATCCCATGAAGAACCGACTATGTACTGAGAAGGAACCGACTAAAGCATGAGGAATCATGTCCAGGTACAGTCACACTACCTTGCATGATAGAAGTCATAACTGAAATTAAATTGTCAATTATACGGGTGTAAAGAGAGATCCTCCATGTTCCAATAACTGTCCTAAATTATATGAGCTCATTCCTTTTTGGGATAAAATTCTATTTGACTTGTTTGGACCCCACTACTTGAAAGGCTAAATCAAATAAGTCCATAACTGTCAAATCCATAACCCTTCCCGGTTTTCAAAAATTTCAAAAAGCTGCTTTTCACTTTTATCTCATTATTTGTTTGGCTTCCCTAGAGACTGTCTAATCACCAAAACCCTTTCCCTTTCATCAATATACACAAAACTCACACACTCAACTACATCGCCTCTTCAAATCTACATTCTCTCTCAAAAGCTTAAGACTGAAAAATTCTTGAAATCTCAGTCAAAACCTACTAATTTTTCATCATGTCTCAAGTACAATCTTCATCCACTTCACCCACAAAGACTATCAAAAAATCATCTGCAAAACCACCTCTAACCACCCTCGCACAAAGAATTGCTAAGGCCAGGATAAAATTTCTCAAAAAGGGAGAAAAGAAACTGGTTAAGAAGATGCTGTCAAGATCCTTGTCCACTACGCCCATTGCACAAGTTTCATCCGAACCATCTACTGAGGTAACCCCTGATCCTATCTCATCTACTCCTGTTGGTTTAGAAGAAATAAAAAGCCCTGGTACAGTGGATATTGAAACCCTAGTAACAGGACTAGATGAAATTATAGGAGTAGTAGAGTCTGATGACAAAACAGGTAGGGGGAACCTAGTTGAAGCAGAGCAAAAGGCTGTTCAGGAAGAACCTAGGAAAAATTTGCATGTGCCTTTAGTAGAAAAGACTGATTTAGAGTTGGATGTAGTAGAAAGAGTGATAGAACAACTAAGGAAAGAAGATCTTGTTGAGTCCCTTAAGGAAAGTGTAAATGAACCAAGTACTAGTGTTGTGGGTGCTGAGGAGAGTGAAGGGGTATCTGTCCTTAAAGATCCAGCAGTTGGAGGACCTAGACTTGCTGAGGCTTCACAGGATTTGGGTCAAAAACCTGTCTCTTGCCGAGATCCTACTGAGGCTGATGATGCAGAACTAAATTGGACAGATTCAGAAGAAGAGAAAAATAAAAAGGTTGTGAAAGAAAAGGATGAAGTGTAGGGGTTACCAAGAAAGCAGAAGAATCAAAGAAGAAAAGGTTGAAAAGAAAGTTTGGTGAGGAGGATGAGAGGCTGGTGTGTGAGGAAGAGGAAGAAGCGATAGTATTTGTGAAGGAAAACAGAGTAGAGCCGGAAAAGAGGAGAAGATTGGTGAAAGGGGGAAAGCCAGTGTCAAAAACTAAATTGGTTGATGAATCAAGAGAAGAAAGTGGTGACAAGACTGTTGCTGAGCCAGCTGCTAGGAGAGTTGGCACTAGGTCTGCCTTGAAGCAACAGCTGGAGAAGGTAGGGAAGCTGGAAAGAACAATCTCAAATGTGAGAGACAGAGAGGCAAAGAAAATGGTGGAAGAGAAGATAACTGAAGAGATAGAGGAAGAGAGTGACGAGGCTGGTAGTTATGTAGAGCCAAGTGACTCTGAGACTGATAGTGAAGCAGAGAACAGGAAGAGAAGGAGAGATTCAGAAGAAGAAGTTGATAGAGTGGCCTTTTTTGCAAAGCATCAGGTGCTGCCTGGTAGTATCTTGCATGATGAGAAAGAACATCACATGAAACCACTACTGAGAATGATTGGTGACCAAGGATGGCTTGGTTTGTTTGCAAACAAAGAGAGGCTGTTATTTGTGATGAGATCAAGGAGTTTTACACAAACTGCAGAGTCAATGCCAGGAGAGTGTTCACCACTGTGAAGGGAGTTAAGATAGAATTTGGGATAACTGAGCTTGGGGTGATCCTTGACATACCTGCTGAAGGTTATTGCAGGTATATAAAGTTGAAATGGCCCAAGAGGACTGATGGAGTAACTCCTCTGAGTGTGGTCAAGAAATTCTCAGGAAAACCCAAGCTAAGGAAGGAAACGAAGGTAGACAAAAAGAAGATGGAGCCTGCACACCAGTTGTTGTTTGAGTTTGTGCATAGGTTCCTTCTGCCAAGAGGAGAAAGAAACAGTGAAGCTAGTGCTCTAGACGTGACATATATGGACTTGCTGGATAGGGGGTAAGAATCAACTTACCTGGGCTAATCATCAGATATATCAAGAGGATTGTAGATACTGATCAGAAACCACATTCTTTAGTGCATTCCTATATCCTCCAGCAAGTACTTGAGCATTTTGGGGTTCCCCTGGAAGCTGGGAAGCAGCCAACCATTCATCAGATGTTTGGGCACAATGTGCTTAAAAACTGTGACTTCTTCAAGGAGGGGAGAGCTTCTAAGAAACCTATGCAGGTCAAGCAAGAGCTAGCTGAGAAGAGTGAGGATTATGGACCTGAGGAGGCCATTGATGCTGTGAAGGAGCTGGAGACTCATGTTCTTGAAGTGAATACAAAAAATGCAAAGCTCCACAGACAGCTGAAGTTGAAGGATCAAGAAATTGATCGTTTGAAGATAGACTGCCACAAGTATGAGGTCGAGCTGGTGATGGAAAGGGCTAAAAATACAAAGCATCTTGAGGCACTTGTCAAACACTTCAACCTTCAGCCCTGAGTCCTTCTGTTCTATCCTCCCATCCTTCTCCTACATGTTAATTCCTTCCATTCTCCCTTGCACATGTGATGGTTGTTTGAAACAATTTACTCTTTTTCAGTTATGTACTAATGGATAGGGTAGTGCTGCTGTCACACCCTGGATAATGGTTTTAAATTCTCTCATGTTTATGACTGGTTGCTTTACAGTATTTGGTTCTTGTTGGGCCCTTACTCTTGCTTCTGTGTGTTTTTTTTGCTGACTTGTTGCCTTGTGCTCTAGACTGGATACTACTAACAGGTTCATGCAGGTATTTGAATCTTTTCGATGATGCCAAAAGGGGGAAGAAGGAAATGTTGGGGTGTTTGTGACCTAATTCATCCGTTTCAATTTCTTGAACTAGTTACCTTTCGGTTGTGTGCTTTTGGAATGTGTGTCTATGCAGGTTCTTTGGCAACTTTTGTTTGTCATCATCAAAAAGGGAGAATTTGTTGAGTACTGGTTTTGAAGAATGACAAACGTGAAAGACTCAGTGGTCTTAGAGAAGAACCTAGTCTTTGATTAGAAAGGCACGACTGATCGAAAAGAGTTGCGGGTTGCAAATCCCTGCGGAACTAGGAATAGTGGCGCGTGAATGAATATGCATCCTAGTCAGACTAAAAGAGGTGGTGCCCAGGCTGTGTCTTCGAAGTGTGAATAGGAGTTTGACTTCAACATGGAAAAGAGTTACTAGGAATTCTGTCTTACCATAATTACAAGGATTCCTTGTAGGACTCAACTAGGATTGCAAGGCCCGTATAAATACAAGTAGTTGATGCAGCCGTAAATGAGTTATTCACATACAGAGAATTGAGAGCATATAAAGGCGATCCAGCATCTTTCTACGTGAGTTAACTGAAGAAGACAACTGGCGTGCTTGAATTGTTTGAGTCTAGATATTTTGTCTAGGTTCATTGTGTTGTAAGTTGTCGTAGTTAGAGCTTTCATTGTTTTTACCTATTGGCTTATTGTAGAAGCATATGTATTAGTTGAACTTGTGAGAAATTGCTTGAAAAGCTAGAGTTTAGCTTTGAGTAGTGATTAGGGTCTAGAGTGTAGCCCCTTGGTTACATAGTCTTGTAATCAGAAACTTGCTCGTTGTGTTAGTGGATTGAGTTCTCAAATCCTAGAGTGTGGGTCGTGGTTTTTCTCCCTTGAGCAAGGAGTTTTCCACGTAAAATCCTCGTGTTCTCTGTGCGTATGTTTGGTGTGAGTTATAGTGTTTGAACCAGCAGAGTTGCAAAGTCAAGAACTGGGTTCTTGACTAAGAAGAACCAGGTTCTTAAAAACGAAAATCGGTAGACACTATTCAACCCCCCCCCCCCTTCTAGTGTCCTTAGGAGGTGCATAGATTATAACAGGTTACTTATAATCAAATTTCTAAATTTATTATGAGTTGAAAAGAAGGTGAATATCAAAATTGAGTACAAGATATCTTGTTGAAGAAAACGATTAAATATCTATATGAAGTGCAAGGAAAACTAAGGTTTAGATGGGATAGAGAATATATGAGCAGCATATAAAAGTCATTGGCCACTATGAGTTATACATATTTATACCTATGTTACTGTGGTCCAGGTTGGGTTCACAAAATGGTCATTAGCTCCATGGAATTTAACAAGAGTAGTGTTTGAAATCATTTCATCATTGCCTATTGACATATGATTTAACAAGTTTAATTAAATAAAATACCTCTAGTGGACTGATAGGACATTACTTGGGTATCTTGACAGTTTAGAACAAGTCACATAAAACTAGTGAAATGAGGTGTTCAGGAACTCCTCAAGTCTTTCTTGGCAGAAAAGGGTCTCGTCTTTTCTTTTCTATTTTTTTTTCTAAGGTTGATTAAGACTAATCAGGGACCAAATTAAAATTTTTTAAACTTGAGGATTTTTCTTAAGACATACAGAATAATAATTTCAAATATTGGGAACAACATACATAACCTTCCCCCCTCCCCCGCGTGGCTTCTTCAACTTCCTTCACTTCATCTCCTCTTGCACGCCTTATCTCAACCAAATACTCTCAACTTCTCTGTGGTTTTTCAAGGAATCCGACCGCAATACAACAAAGTATTAAATATAAAAGGTAAACAATGTCATGATCATTTAAATTGGGGTGTAAATCTTGAACATATGTTTTTTTTTTTTAATTTATTCGTCGACGGTGATTAACGATGCTTTGGGTGTTTATTTTTATACAAAAGGTGTAATATTGTGTTGAAATTGAATGGCATTATGTATTTTAATGGGTAAAGTAGTTCCAAACTACAAAGGGGATTTTCGATGTTCAACGGAAATTTTTAGGTTTTTTACATTTTTTGGTTAAATTGTGACGATTTGTGGGTTTTCTGTGAACCAACGCTGCTTTATTTAGTTGCAAATTGAAGTTATTGCTGTTGTGTGTCTTGATGTTCCGAACACCATAGTAACTTCATAACAGTTCATATGAGGTTCTAAATATCTCATTGGATGTTCATGATTTTCTGTAACTAAATTTTGTATCCCCTTGTTTTGCTTTGCAGAAAAATGGTAAATTTAAGACCGAGAAATTTAACATTGAAAGATGAAGATGAGCAGAAGAAGCAGCCTACAAAGACTCCCAAGAAGGCAATTTCTAAAAGAAAGGTCCCTTCATCGAAGAAGAAACTTGAGAAGCTTACTACTTCAGATTCGGAACGTACTCCTACAGATTTAGAACCTACTCCTAAATGCCCACGAACAACTAGAACAACTAATGGAAAATTAGTTGTGGAGAGTGACGATATCCAAAGAGAAGTAGTAGGTCCACAAAACAAAGGTGATAAACAAGAGGAAAGCCAAAGTCCAGCACGAAGTTACGATCTAAGTAAAGGTGGGGAAGATTTGGAGAGGGCTGCAGATGAGGGTGAAAGAAGGGTGGATTTAGATGATGCCATTATTGATGAACTGTTAAAAAGTGATTTTTTGAGGACCGGAGAGAAAGATGGTGATCGTGAAAAGGAAGAGGAAGATGGTGGTAAAAAAATGAAGAAGCTGATTATTTAAGTAGAGAAAAAGGAGAAGAAGTAGAGGGGGAAGCAGATAAGACAGGGGAGAGTCCAAGACGCAGTAAAAGAAGTAGAAGAGAGGCGGAGGATGTAATTTTAATAAGCAACTTTCTGAATGATCATGTAAAAAGAGTTAAAATAGATGGGGAAGCTATAAATAATGCAGGTGGAAATGTTGAAGAGGAAGCAGGTAAAGAGAAGGAAACTGCTGAAGGAACATCTGGATTGAAACTGGAGGACGACCAGGTGATAGTTTAATTGAAACTCGTGATTGTTCGGAACGACTATGTTGATGTTCTACACGACATATTTATGTTCCCAACATCAGCATTAAGGCTGGTAGCTCTCGTTCTGAACACAGTACGTGATGTTCCAAAGGATTGCTACTGTCATTCAGAACCTCAGCATAAACATATTTCGAACATTTCTGTTTTTCCTTTAATGTGATTTACTATCATTGTGATTCATTTTATTAATTTTATGCTAAAATTATGTGCAGTATGAAGACGTTGGTCATGCTATTTTTAAGAGTAATGTTGAGGGTCTCTTCAAGACCTTCCTGACCAACAATGAACCTTTTAATGGGAAGATTACTGTTCGTTCTTTGTTGGCTAGGGGTATGATACAGTTCCAGGAGGTTTTGAAAAAATTACAGGTGAGAAAGGGATTTTGCTATAGTTTTTTCGGTCCTTTCTTGCAATTACCGGAATATCTACTGTTTGGCACCAAGTTGGTGCATAACCTCCTCATGCGAAGGATTCTTTGCAAGAAGCAGAGAGAGGTTCGGATATCCTTCAATGGATTGCCAGTACGTTTTGGCCTATCCGAGTTTGCACTACTGACAGGACTAAACTGTGGTGCCTATCCAAGTAAATAGTACATGAAAAAAATGAATGAAAAGGGAAGGAATTGTGGAAGTTTGTTGTTGATTATTTCAAGGAGAAGAAGAGGAAGCAGAAGGAGAAAGAGAAAAAGGAAAAGGATGAGAAGGAGAAGAATGAAAAGGATGAGAAGGAAAAAGAGAATGGGAGTGGGAAGCGGAAGGGGGGAAGAAGAAGGTAGAGGAGTCACCCTCACACTCACCCTCACCCTCACCCTCACCTTCACCCGCCAAGAGGAAGTTCAACAAGCCAAAAAAATAAAAAAGCCGAAGAAAAAGCGAGCTCTGAAGTCTGGTGACTTGCTTGAGTTGGTATGTTCTGGAACCTGTCCCTAGAAGTGGTATTTAAATCTGTGCATGGCTTTGTTTGTTCATACTATTCTTCGTGCGAGGGATTCCAAATATGGAATAGAGGAATGGGTGGTGTGCTTATCCGCCGATCTTGTGGCATTCCAGTGTTATCCTTGGGGTAGGATGAGTTTTGAATTAATAATGGAATATCTGATCAAACCAATAGAACCTCGTGCAGAAGGAAGCCAGACTTACAATCTTTATGGCTTTCCATGGGCATTCATGGCCTGGGCTCATAAAGCTATACCTGCCTTGAGGCCAAAGGATTTGCCAAAAGAAAAAACAATGCCAAGGATCATAAACAGGCTTACTGAAATTTGTGAAAGAGATACGGACAGGTTGTTTGAGCAACATGATGTTCATGTAAATATTCCTTTTTCCATATATGTTATGTAATGTTTGGAACAACTTCGTGTTTGCTGAGATATTTCTAATTGATGTTCAAAACATCTACATGAAGCACCATCAACTGCTTCAGTCAACGATGTTCGGAACATCACGTCTTGATATTTTTGAACAACATAACTTTGTTCCAAACAACTTGAAAAGCCTTTTAAACTTTAGTTGATATTTATTTAATGTTGTGGGATATATTAACAGGTTGTTCACCCTTTCCTCATTCCTACTGATGATGAGCTGGAGATGAATTTCTTTCTAGAGCTTGTGCCATTTGAAGACTCTGAGGACGACACAATAGATAATTTTTGTAAAGTGTTTGCGGATGCTTCCAGCATTGGTCTTGTTGGTGGCACTGCAATTTGTATCTTCAAGAACAATCCTGCAACCCCTGCAAGACAAGTGATAGAAATTAAAGCTATAGAAGGAGTAGAAGCTATGATGTTTGGAGGTGATGGTGAATGTAATGAAGAGAGAATTGATGGTATGCAAGATGTAAATATTGACATTGGAAACAAAGCTGATGGTGATGAAGTTGCTGGTATCACTGAAGTTGGTACAGTGAAGAGGAGCTCCAATTGCAGAGGCTGCAAATGTGATGAATACAGCGGATGGAGGGAAGCAATGGAGCAAAAGATTTTAGCTTATCAGCTAAAGATCGTGGTTTATGAGACAAATATTGTGGCTTCTGAGCAAATCAAAGGTGATTCTTCTGGTGGAGATGGATTTGACATCTCCAAATGTAGCAGTTGCAATTCTAAAGATTGCAATGATTGGCGTAAAGACATGGAGATGGAGATGGCGGCCATGCAGGAGACGATTGAGCAGTTGAAGAGCAAAACAATTATAAAACCTGCAAAGGCTGTGAAATCACCACAAACAGAAGAGAAGAAGAAGCAGGAAGAAGATGCTCCGAGGTTTCAAGTGGATATTTACAAGCCATTGAAGCGGAAAAGACTGGAGGCTTTGAACGCATTTATCAGAAATAGGAAGCAACAAAAAGATGTTTTTTTTGGATTGTCGATGAATTTCAAAGATTTCAAAGAGCTGATGGACAAGACTAAGTGGCTGTGGGACATTGTAAGTTTATTTTTGAATGATTTTCTGAACTTCACATAGTTGTAGGGAACATACTAACTGAGTTCGGAACATCGTTGTTATGCTTGGAACAACTCAAGCATTTGTAGCTTTGCATAGATTTCTAGAACATCACAAAGTCGTTCCGAACATGGGGAGATGTTCGGAAAGACAGACCTTTCCTTCACTCACTTATACCCCAATTTATTTTTGTCTCTTATATGTTCTGTAGTTCTTGAAGCTGTGATGAAAATGATGCGGGAGAGGCATTTGAATTACCCCTATCATTACAATCAAAGTGACCTCATTTTGGATATGGCATTCTTGACAAACATGAAAAAACGCTACTACCAACTGGAAGTAGATTCGCAAGATAATAAGGTACCGCTTGATCTAGCGTTAAAGACGTATCAGTTTGATGATGATTATCTGAAGTATGCAGATGGAAGGCTACCCTACCCAGGGGGTAGGTGTTGGCTGGTGTTAAGAGGATCTTCGTCGTCTTCAACATCAACGACAATCACTACGTGACGATGGTGTTTGACATGGTTAAAGCGAAGGTTTGGGTGTATGATTGCAATTGTGGTTGTAGTGATGATGAAAGGAGACATGTGGTCGTTTGAGAGAGTGCCAAGATCACTTTGTCCATAAAATCTAACAACGAAATCATGTGGAGTGTTCGCGTTGATGTACATTGAGCATCTCATTACAAATACCCCCATGGACAAAATTTGTGACAATGTGGCTGATCAGTGGAGGCAACGTTTAGCCGTTAGTATTTTTTATGGCAAAATGAAACCTTGATTTGGGTATATGTAATATTTGGATAGTCTTTTAGCTTTTATTTTGGTTATGTAATTAGGTATGGATGACTTTTATTTTCTTAGCCAAGTAATAGCTTTTGATGTACTTAAAAGGATAGCTTAATTAGTCGCAATTAAAATAAACATTCAAATATATTGGTCAGTTGTTCAGCATTCAACATAAAATGACATAATAAAATTTAGACGATTATTACTTAAGCTCCAAAGCGACATATTATTGTTCCTGAAAAACAATGGAATGTTCTAAACATTTGCAACATTTATTTAAGCTTACCCTGGAACCATATTATGTCGTTCTGGAACGATAAATCGTTCCTTAATATAACCATTTATGTTACTAACGTCATTCAACTCCTCCACTTATGTTCTTTAAAAAATGCAAAATACATATTATATCGAGACACAAACGGCACAATAACATAATAACTATATAAAATTATAACTAAAATAAATATAAGCAATCGAACTTAGGGTGCATGTTGCGAAGCTTGTGGCGGTGCTTCAGGTGGTGTTCCTGGTGGTGTGGAGTACGGGACATAATCAATTCCCTTTTCAGCAAGCAGCCCTTTAAGCATTTTCTTCATCCTTCTTATGTCCCTTTTATAATCATGGAAGAATTCTTCGAATTTGAATTTCCATTCCCAGACTTCATACCTTAGTTGGTCCAAGCCATCGTTCGAATTTTCAGAATCTGAATGTGAACTCGAGGAAGGAACTCTAGGCCATCTTGAACTCGATGCTCCTCTTATCGGTGCTCCCCTTGTTCTTGGTCGACAAGGCATTTTGAAATATGTGGAATCAATGTGTCACTGTTGGGTATTTATAAGAGTAAAGTGGCAATCGACGAGTTTGTTGGGAATGGTTTTATTGAAAGTGACTTTTGACGAAACTCGTAACCGTTATGTACTACTCAAACGAGTGCAGCTGCTAATTGAAACCATTGTGCCTTTTAGACTTTAACTTGATGTTCGGAATATTTATATGTCGTTTGGTATATTGTGCTTATTTAATTATAGATGGATTAGTTTTTTAGAAAATGAACAGAGCATATAAATTGTTCATCATTTGTTGAGAACGACACAATAGTGTTCCGCGCGTACACTTGATGTTCCAAACATAAATATCTCATTGTATAAAGGTTGTTTATGTTCCATAACGACAGAATAACTTTCTAAACGTAAACGCAGATGTACTGAACATATAGATGTTCTAAACGGATTACACACTTATTTACAGGAACTAGGCAAACATATTTTTCATTGATCATCATTGTCAGCACTTTACAAAAAGAATGCTAGTTATATTAGCATTCAAACAGAGGAACTGCACATCATTGTCAGTGCTTTACAAAAGGAATTCTAGTTATAATAGCATTCTAACAAAAGAAACTAGATGACATTCAAAAAGAAATTATATAATAAACCTTAATAGGAACATCCAAATCTAGCGTGAAGGAGAGGAGTAGAAGTCAAGATAATGCATCCCTTATCAGCAAGTACCCCTTTGAGCATTCTTTTCATCCTTCGCATTTCCTTCATTATCTTTTTGACGTCCTTTTTCTAGCCATGTCGGAAGCCCTCGAACTAGAACTTCCAACCCCACACTTCCGCCCTTAGTTGTTCCAATATTTCAATCGCCCTTTCAGTTTGTGGTTCGTCTGAAAATGATAATGCAACAGCAGTGTTTTGCCTAGAGGTGGAGGCTCCTCTAGCAGTGGAGGCTCCTCTAGCCGTGGAGCCACCTCTTGTTCGTGCTCCTCTTGAAGATGAATGACGTGCCATTTTTGTTGATGAATAGATTGAAGTGTTAGTTGATTAATGTAGATTGAAATGGTTTGAATTGTAAGTTGATGAATGTGGATTGAAATGCTTTGAATTGTTGGGTATTTATAGAAGTAAAGAGAGGCAATAGAAATGTTTGTTTGGACGTCAGCAACTTGTA
Source organism: Petunia x hybrida (assembly GCA_037355625.1). Taxonomy (NCBI): domain Eukaryota; kingdom Viridiplantae; phylum Streptophyta; class Magnoliopsida; order Solanales; family Solanaceae; genus Petunia; species Petunia x hybrida. Next base: position 2,651,725 of record JBBBVM010000045.1, read on the forward strand.
TTGTAGCCGTTTGGTGTATTGGTATTTGAGCGGCTTGTATTGTAGCTGTTTGTGTATTTCAAATTTTGAATGGGAGGTTCAGAACGTCAGCCTATATAAGTATAATTCGTGTAACGTATCCTTGAAAAGATGTTCCGAACATCATTGTGACCTAGCTGCTACCTACATGCAACCTACTGTAGCTGATAGGTGTATTGGTATTTGCAACTTGTATTGTAGCCATTTTTGAATTTCAATTTTTGAATGTATTGTTCGGAACGTCATTGTACATAAGTATAATTCGCGTAACCTATCCTTTACAAGATGTTCCGAACATCATGTCGATCTAGCCCAAACTCGTGATAAATTATTACATTGGGCGCGTGAACAACATTTATTTACCAACAGTAATAAAATATACCACCCAACACATTATATATCCATTCATTATTTATAAAAACCAGTTTACAAAATTAAATCAAACATCCAGATTAAAATGTCTAGTAGATCCGTTAATAGTGGCAGTATAGTACCATTTTGTCGATGTCGAGATTATGCGAAGTTAACAACATCGTGGATTCAAATAAACCCAGGAAGGAGGTTTTATGGATGCAAATATGGTCAGGTTAGTTGATGGGTTTATTTTTTTCTTGTATTTATTTGTTGTATTTATTTATTTATTTTTTATGTAGGCAAATGGCTGCAACTACTTTAGATGGCATGATGAAGAGATGCCAGACCAAGCGAAGAGAGTAATATGGGGTCTATTTAAAAAGTTGAAAGCTGTTGAAGAAGAGAGGAAAGAGGCACGGTTATGGCAGAAAAAATTGGGTGTTTGGGTACTGCAAGTTGTAGTGCTAATTGTTCTCATAATCTGTACTTGGATCAAGGGTTGGTTCATAGTTTAGGTTCTATTGATTTCCAATTGTTATGTTTTGTGTACTAATGATCAAGAAATTTCATTTGAAGTTGTTATTTTGTCCTGTAAATTACCATTGTACCCTAAGTCGTTTCGCACGACACATTACATATTTCAATCATATCGCTATCTGTTCTGAACGTTTTCTAAAACTATATGATGAAGATAGCAACATCGAAAAAATGGCGCTCCGAACATGATGTTCATGTGACAAACATCAACAGCATGTTCGAAAAAATAGTGATAGATGGATCATCATTTGTCACACTAACAAGTATACTTGGTAATTTAGAGTGATAATGATCATCGCCCTTTAGTGATCATGTGACAATGATCATCACTTGTAACACTTACAAGTGTAATTGGCCATTTCTAGTGACAATGATCATCATTTTAAAGTCTAACTACTCTAAGTGGTCTTTGTGATGGAAGTAGATGAATTTATCACTCTTAAAAATATAATTGGTCCTTCACTTATAGTGATATAATCATCATAATTTGTCACTCTAACTACTCTAATTGCGAAAAGTATGATCAAGATAGAAACAATTGAACACCGCGCTCAGAACGACACATAAAATGTGACAAACATCTATTTGATGTTCGAAACAAGACTATATGTATGGATCATCATTTCTCCCTGTAACAAGTATATTTGGCCATTTATAGTGATAATGATCATCATTTGTCATTCTTACAAGTATAGTGGGTCATTTCTAATCATATTGATCATTATTTGTCACTATAACAACTCTAATTGGCCATTTCTACTCATAATGATCATCATTTGTCACTCTAACAAGTATAGCGGGTCATTTCTAGGTATAATGATCATTATTTGTCACTCTAACATGTATAGTGGGTCATTTCTACTCTTAATGATCATCATTTGTCACTCTAACAAGTATAGTGGGTCATTTCTAGGTATAATGATCATCATTTGTCACTCTAACATGTATAGTGGGTCATTTCAACTCATGATGATCATCATTTGTCACTCTAACATGTATATTGGGTCATTTGTACTCATAATGATCATCATTTATCACTCTAACAAGTATAGTGGGTCATTTCTAGGTATAATGATCATCATTTGTCACTCTAACATGTATAGTGGGTCATTTGTACTCATAATGATCATCATTTGTCACTCTAACAAGTATAGTGGGTCATTTCTAGGTATAATGATCATCATTTGTCACTCTAACATGTATAGTGGGTCATTTGTACTCATAATGATCATCATTTGTCACTCTAACATGTATAGTGGGTCATTTCTACTCATAATGGTCATCATTTGTCACTTTAACAACTCTAATTGGCCGTTTGTACGCATAATGATCATCATTTGTCACTCTAACAAGTATAGTGGGTCATTTCTAGGTATAATGATCATCATTTGTCACTCTAACATGTATAGTGGGTCATTTCTACTCATAATGATCATCATTTGTAACTCTAACAATTATAATTGGTCATTTCTAGTGATAATCATCATCATCATTTGTCACTCTAACTACTCTAAGTGGTCTTTGTGATGAAAGTTGATGAATTTATCACTCTTACAAGTATAATTGATCACTTATAGTTATATAATCATCATAATTTGTCACACTAACTACTCTAATTGTGAAAAAGTATGATGAAGATAGAAAAATTTGAGCAACGCTCTCGGAACGACACATAAAATGTGACAAACATCTATTTGATGTTCGAAACAAGACTATATGTATGGATCATCATTTGTCAGTCTAACAAGTATAGTGGGTCATTTCTAGGTATAATGATCATCATTTGTCATTCTAACATGAATAGTGGGTCATTTCTACTCATAATGGTCATCATTTGTCACTCTAACAACTCTAATTGGCCATTTCTACTCATAGTGATCGTCATTTGTCACTCTAACAACCATAATTAGAAAACAATACGATGAAGATAGCAACATTAAAATTGTGCGATCCGAATGTCCGTATAATGCGACGAACATCAATTAGTTGTTTGAAACAACCCTACGATAGATGATCATCACTTGTCACTCTTACAAGTATAATTGGTCATTACTACTGATAATTGTCAACATTTATCACTCTAACAAGTATAATTGGTCATTACTACTGATAATTGTCATCATTTCTCATTCTACCAACTATATTTGGTCTTTTTAAGCAAAATGAGCATCATTTGTCACTTTTACAATTGTAGTGGGTCATTTCTAGTGATAATCATCATCATTTGTCACTCTAACAAGTATAATTGGTCCTTTCTAGTTAAAATGAACATAATTTATCACTCCAATCGGGAAATTTGGTCATGTATAGTGATAATGATCATCATTTATCCGTGGAACATACAAGATCCTTTCCGAACATACATTTTAGTGTTGGAACATATTCTCTATGTTCCGAACTAACTGTATGAATTTATTAATTTTTCCAGAAATGGAGGATTTGAACAAGTTGTCGTTTGGAACATCGTATTGTAATATCATAAATGATAGTTGATGTGTTGCGAACTATAAGCAAATATGATGGTTTGGAGACAATTTAACAGTACTAATTAAAGACCTTCATAATAATATAATAGAACAGAGATAACAAAAGCACATTCATAAACAGTACAACTGCTTAAACAATTAATATATAATAGCGTCTTCGTTATTATTTTGGCCTCCACCTAAGTGATTTTGCAAAACCCTCTCAATCCGATCTAACTGCAATTGCATCTGCTCAAGTTTTGTCTCGAGTGTTTGAATGGACCTCTCACAATTATTTGCTACCTCTTTGATGTCAACAACTTCAAAATGCACGTCTAGCAGTCTTGCAGGAAGCGACTTGTTTGGAGGGTCTCGGACTCGGTGGTACTTATTCCATGGATCGTTAAATGCATCATTGGCCATCTGGATGAAAAGTTGTTTAAAATGTAGAAAAGAATCAAAGTGGAGTTATGTTTAAGGAAATATAAACAGATTAGATTTTGAAATTGTTTTAGGAAAAACATAGAAAATATGGAATTGGATGAATGAAAGGATGTTCTTCTTGAGATACTAGTCATTTTGTTGTTAATGAGTGCACACAACAATCATTTATGCAAGTAATTGGATGAGGCAGGCACATCCAATTTTTTTACAGCTTTTCTGGATGTTGAGAGTTTTTTATTTGTGATTCAAAAGCTCCTTGGTGTGGGCATTGTCAATCACTAGAACCCATATACAACAAGCTTGGCAAGCATTTGAGAGGCATCGACTCACTTGTTATTACCAAGATGGATGGTACAACAAATGAGCACCCCCGAACCAAGGTACAATTGCCACTTCATGTTTTTACATGTGTGTCTAGTAAGGGATGCGTTAGATGCTACATCCGACTTTCATAGTCCGTTAAAATTTAAATGCAAAAAGGTTCATGAGATATGTTAGCAGGCATACTTTATGTTACACTACACGCTTTGGTGTGTATACGTTCTCCCCCTCCCCCCAAAACCCCAAACTCACCACATATGAGAAAGGAAATGTCAAAATAAAAAGATAAACAACTAAGGAATTGTTGAAGACATAGTTAGTAAATAAAAGTGTGTAAGCTAACAGCTTAAACTTTTATATGGGGTACTCAGATTGTTTAAGTATGGTATGTTGAGGTCCCGAGTTTAAGTCGCACCAACACTTCAACTGGATGCAAGTACTTTCTTCGATATTTTTGCAAGCTTTAGAAACTAGAATGTCTAGTTACGTTTTGGGAGATGGAAGATTTGAAGTCTTGGCTCGGTCAATACGATCTACTCTTGAGTGCAGCTAGAAATTCTATCACGATTCTGCTTGTATATTCTTAACTAGAGGGAAAATCCTTGTGTGACAAATTATAAGCTCTCTCTTCTCACACACCATATTTGTCTATGTTTAAGTTACTATGCTCATGGTGCATTGTACTAGAATCTTATGCTCGCTTCCTTTTTAATTGTTCTTGTTAAAGAAATAGGCAGTTAGAAAGTTAGTTAGGCCACGAGGGCATAGTAGTCATTTCCTGTATTCCGGATTTCAGTTAGTGTTTGTAATTCTGTTAATTAGTTGTTAATCTTCTCAGTTAGTTAGGATTAATCCACAGCTATAAATAGCTGATCTTTGTATTAGTTTGAGGATCAATTCATTCAATGAACTGAGTTCTCTCTCATCTCTCTCTTCTCTCTCACACATAGCTCACAAGAGCTTTTTCTTCCTCAAGTCTTCTTCTTCTTCTTCTTCTTCTTCTTCTTCATCATTAGGGCTCACCAAGAACCCTGAATCTTAGCATGGTATCAGAGCATTATCAGTCAGTAATTCTGATTGCGTAAATGATCCAGAGGATTAAAACTATTTCCCTTCATCTTCATCTCAAAATCAAGAAATATCAAGATTGCAGTTTCAGCAATGGCTAATGCACAAAACAATGGTGTTATGACTTAGCAGCTTGACCACAATCATCCACTCTATCTGCATTCAAACGATGTAAGTGGTATCTCCCTGATCTCAATTCAACTAACTGGGGTGGAGAATTACTCATTGTGGAGTAGGTCTATGCGAATTGCTTTGTTAGGAAGAAACAAACTAGGTTTGGTTGATGGTTCTTGTACAAAGGAAACCTATACTGAAGATCTTTGGACCCAGTGGGAAAGGTGCAATGCAATTGTGCTTTCTTGGTTAATGAATTCAGTGTCTAGCAGTTTGTTAGGTGGAATTGTGTATGCATCCAATGCTCAAGTAGTATGGGAAGATCTGTATGAAAGGTTCAACAAAGTAAATGATTCAAGAACTTTTAACATACATAAGGAAATTGCCTCCCTTGTTCAAGGAACAAATTCTGTGGCTTGTTACTTTACAAAATTGAAGGATCTTTGGGATGAGTTTGAGGCTCTAGTGCCACCTCCTGGGTGTAACTGTGAAAATTCAAAGGAATTCAAGAACTATCTGCAGAGACAGAAGTTGTACCAGTTTCTCATGGGACTCAATGAGTCTTATCTGCAAGCTAGAAGCCAAATCCTACTGATGTCTCCTCTGCCTACTGTGAATCAGGCATATGCAATGATCATGAGTGATGAGAGTCAAAAGGGCGTGACAAATGCTACTGGGCTTCTAGGTGCTGGACCAACTGGTGATCCTACTGCACTTTACACTAAAACTGCTGGAAATCAGAGATACAAGAGGCCATATCCTAAGAACTTATACTGTGAGAAGTGCAAAATGAAGAACCACAACATTGAGGATTGTTACAAGATAAAAGGGTATCCAGCTGATTATAAGAGAAGGAAGCCTAACAATGCAGCATACAATGCTATAGGGGAAACTGATGTGTATAATGATTCAGACTGGCAGACTCAAAGAGCAGGACCTAGTCAAGTCCCTCAAGGACCAAGTTCTTTCACTAAGGAGCAATATGCAGAAATCCTGAAGATGTTGGGACATAACTACACAGGTTCAAATGAACTGGCTTCTGCAAATGCAGCAGGTATGAGCAGTGCTATGTTAGCATCCAATCTAGGTCAAGATTGGATCATAGATACAGGAGCCACCAATCATATGGTGGCAGACATTACAATGTTAAACCAGTCCAGAACACTTGACAATACTCAGGCCAAAAGGGTGTATCTACCCAATGGTGAAGTAGCCTTAGTTACACACACTGGTTCCAGTCACCTACCAGGACAAAACACAATTGAAAATGTGTTTCATCTGCCTAAGTTTAAATACAACTTGTTGTCTGTGTCTAAGTTAACAAAGGAATTGAACTGCTCAGTCACTTTCTATCCGCACCTATGTGTATTTCAGGATCTCTCCAGTGGGAAGGTGAAGATGATTGGTAAAGAAGACAATGGACTATATGTGCTGAGCAGGCAACCCAAAACAAGCCCCAACATTAGTCTGAATGCAACCTACACTGATGAAGACATAAAAATGTGGCACAGAAGATTAGGACATGCTTCATCTACTGTCTTAAGAAAAATGCTTCCTATAGATACTGAAGTAACTAGTTCAGTGTTGAATAAATGTGATGTTTGCCCTTGTGCAAAACAAATCAGATTACCTTTTCCAGCTTCTAGTATCAAAACTGTAAAGTCTTTTGAACTGATACATGTAGATGTTTGGGGTCCCTACAAGCAAGCTACTTTTGATGGTAATAGGTACTTTCTGACTGTGGTTGATGATTATACCAGGATGACCTGGGTGTTCTTGCTAAAGTTGAAGTCTGATGCTTGTGTAGCTTTGAAGAATTTCTTTACTTATGTGCAAACTCACTTTGATAGAAAAGTGAAGACTATCAGAACAGCTAATGGTGCAGAGTTTCTCAACTCAGTGTGTAGTTCTATGTTCAACCAACTGGGAATGGTTCATCAAAGAACCTGTGCCTATACTCCTCAACATAATGGAGTAGCAGAAAGGAAGCATATGCACATTTTAGAAGTAACCAGGGCACTCAGATGTCAAGCCCACATACCTATCAGGTTTTGGGGTCACTGCATTTCAGCTGCAGTATATCTGATAAATAGAGTCCCATCATCTGTGTTAAAAGGTGCATCACCTTATGAACTGATGTATGAGAAGAAGCCTTCTCTAACTCATCTCAGAACTATTGGCTGCCTATGCTATGCAAAAATAGTTCAAGAAACTGATAAGCTACAGCCAAGGGCAAAACCAGCAGTACACATGGGATACTCAGAAGTGCATAAAGGATATGTGTTGTATGATCTTGCAGCTAAGACATTCTGTGTAAGCAGGGATGTCATCTTTAGGGAAGACACCTATCCCTTCCTAGACAAAGAAGACATACCCCCTATCTTTCTAGATACTAGTGACACAATCCAAACTGACTCATCAGCTGAGCACTTATCCCATCCTATTCAAACTGGTACCATTGCTCAGCCTGATCCAGTTGTACCACACAATGAAACAGCACCCACTGAGGATGTAGTTCCTCAGAATAATCCTACTGCTATAAATAACCAAGAGCCAATCCTATCTTCACAAATACCATCTCCACAACAGACAATCAGACCAAAGAGAGGAAAAAATCCTCCAGTATGGATGAAAGACTTCATCTCCCTAAGAATACATGATAACATACCTTACTCTATGGATCAATTCATGTCTTATGACAATCTATCTCCCAAATATCAAGCCTATGTGGCAGCATTCTCATCCACTACTGAACCTAAAACATATGCAGAAGCATCAGCTGACCCTAGGTAGGTAGAAGCTATGAAAGCTGAAATACAAGCTCTAGAAGACAACCATACCTGGAGCATAGTCACTCTTCCTAAAGGAAAAAGAACAATAGGCTGTAAATGGATCTATAAGATCAAATACAAGGCATCTGGATAGGTAGAAAGGTTCAAAGCAAGACTTGTAGCTAAAGGGTACAGTCAGAAGGAGGGAATAGATTACTAGGAAACTTTCTCACCAGTAGTTAAAATGGTCACTGTTAGGACTGTATTGTCTATAGCTGCATCTAAACAGTGGCAAATACATCAGATGGATGTATATAATGCCTTCCTGCAGGGTGATTTATTTGATGAAATATACATGGATTTGCCACAGGGATTCAAGAGTCAGGGGGAGAAACAAGTATGCAGACTCATAAAATCCCTGTATGGTCTTAAACAGGCTCCAAGACAGTGGAATGCAAAATTAACTGAGGCCTTGATAAGGTTTCAATTCATTCAGAGCAAGCTGGATCACTCTCTATTCACAAAGAGAACCAAGAAGGGCATGGTGATTATTCTAATATATGTTGATGACATGTTGATTGCTGGTGATAGTCTGGAACTAATCACAGAAACTAAGGTAGCACTACAGCAGGCATTCAAGATGAAGGACCTAGGAGAGCTGAAGTATTTCCTAGGACTGGAGTTTGCTAGATCAAGCAAAGGCCTAGTAATGCATCAAAGGAAATATGCACTTGAACTCATCTCAGAAGCTAGACTAAGTGCTGCAAAGCCAGCCAATACTCCCATGGAACTCAACATTAAATTGACCACAAAAGAGTATGATGATCATGTCAACAAGAAGCTGAAACTGAAGAATACTGACAAAGAACTACCCAATCCAGCTCCTTATCAGAGACTGATTGGAAAGCTACTCTATCTCACAATCACAAGACCTGACATAGCCTACAGTGTCCAAACACTTAGTCAATTTCTGCAACAGCCTAAGGTGTCTCACATGGAAGCTGCCCTGAGAATAGTCAGATATGTAAAGAATCAACCTGGGCAAGGAGTTCTGCTGTCATCAAACAGTATAAAGACAGTCAAAGCTTGTTGTGATGCAGACTGGGCTGCATGCCCATTCTCCAGGAAATCTGTGACTGGTTACCTAGTTAAGCTGGGGGATTCCTTAATATCCTGGAAGTCTAAGAAACAGACCACTGTGTCTAGAAGCTCTGCAGAATCAGAGTATAGAAGCTTGGCAACTCTGTCTGCAGAACTGACCTGGCTGATCTGGTTAATCAAGGAACTTGGAGTGGAGGTTGAATTCCCAGTCAAAGTGTTCACTGACAGCAAAGTAGCAATTCAGATGGCTGCCAATCCAGTATACCATGAGAGAACCAAGCATATTGAAGTGGATTGCCACTTTGTTAGGGAAAAGATTCAAAATGGTTTGATCAAAACTGTATACATCCCAACCAAGGAGCAACCAGCTGACATATTGATTAAGGGCCTTAATCGAGTTCAACATACCTATTTGTGTTCCAAACTAGGATCAGTTAACATCTTTACCCCTCCTAGTTTGAGGGGGAGTGTTAAAGAAATAGGCAGTTAGAAAGTTAGTTAGGCCACGAGGGCATAGTAGTCATTTCCTGTATTCCGGATTTCAGTTAGTGTTTATAATTCTGTTAATTAGTTGTTAATCTTCTCAGTCAGTTAGGATTAATCCACAGCTATAAATAGCTCATCTTTGTATTAGTTTGAGGATCAATTCATTCAATGAACTGAGTTCTCTCTCATCTCTCTCTTCTCTCTCACACATAGCTCACAAGAGCTTCTTCTTCCTCAAGTCTTCTTCTTCTTCATCATTAGGGCTCACCAAGAACCCTAAATCTTAGCAGTTCTCCCAATGGAAAAGACGGTGGGTAGGAGGAGGGATATCACCATCATTATTGTGACGGCCCTGAACGGAGGGCAACTTCGGCCATGACAATTATTATTTCTAATAAATGCTCAGATTTATTCAAAGGTTATATTATGCAGAATTCCAGCTTAGAGTTTCTAGAATACAGTTAGCTATCTATCTTTTCAAACTGGGTAGGAGTGAGGAAAACTGACTCAGGTTTTCGATGTGCTCTTTCCCTTTTCGGTTTTTGGAGGACGAGAAACTATAGGAGGACAAAACGAGCACTTCTTTTATTCATTTTATTTAGCCTTTGAGGGGCGTGCACAGAGAGGGTTATTGCGTTTGTTGGCACATTGGGTTAACACTTAACAATTTCTTTGATTAATTGCAGGCTGATGGATTCCCAACACTTCTGTTCTTCCCTGCTAGCAACAAGAGCTTTGATCCGGTCAGTGTAACTTACAATTCTTTGACAAATCCTTTTGCTATGTTACCTTCCATTTCTTATCTCGAAGAACGATAGTTGATACATCTTTACATGATCATCCCGTGTAAAACCGAACACACTCACACGAGAGAAATAATATTTGGGTGAAAACTCTTGCTTTCATTGATGAGGGGAGTCCCCTATTTATACAAAAGAAACCTAGAGAACCAGAAACCTAGAGAACCTAACCCTAAACCTAACTTAGGGACCAAGTAAACCTAACGGGCTTGGCCCATTATACAATTTACATAACTAATCTATTTACAATAATCTATTTACAATATCCCCCCTCAAGTTGGAGCGTGAGGGTTCCTTACGCCCAACTTGTTAAGGAAGAATTCGAACTGGGTGCGTCCCAGCGCCTTCGTAAAAATATCAGCAAGTTGCGTGGTCGTAGGCACATAGCTGGGACGAATGACTCCTCCGATGATTTCATTCCGAACAAAATGACAGTCGACTTCGATATGTTTAGTGCATTCGTGAAAGACTGGATTCCGAGCAATATGTAACGCAGCTTGACTGTCACACTTCAAATTCATCGGAGAATCGTGATCAATTCCAAGATTCCATAAAATCCCTTTCAACCACTTCAATTCACACACAGTCATCGCCATCGATCTATATTCTGCCTCAGCGGAGGACCTCGACACGATCTGTTGCTTCTTCGTTCTCCAAGATATCGGTGAGTCCCCTAACGACACATACCAACCTGTTAACGATCGACGTGTCAACGGACAGCCTGCCCAATCAGAGTCACACCACCCGTGCAATCTCAGATCACACTGAGAATGAAATACAATGCCTTGTCCCGGACAGCCTTTCAAATATCGAACAACCCTGAGTGCCGCTTCCATATGCTCAATACGGGGACTCGGCATGAATTGCGACAACACATGCACACTATAGGACAAATCCGGTCGTGTAAAACACAAGTAAATCAATCTTCCAACCAGTCGCCGATAGCGTTCAGGATCTTTGATAAAACGACCAGACGCAAGTGCCAAGCGATGGTTTTGTTCTATCGGCGTACCAACCAGTTTTGCCCCCAACAAGCCTGTTTCCGATATGATATCCAATGCATACTTCCTCTGACACAGGAAGATTCCTTTCGGAGCCCTTGCCACTTCAACTCCCAAGAAGTATTTCAAGGCACCTAAATCCTTCATATGGAAACATTTCGAGAGATATAACTTAAAAATTCGAATTGCCTTCGAATCATTACCAGATATAATCAGATCATCCACATAAACAAGCACATTTAAATGCACATTTCCCTTCTTCATCGTAAACAATGAGTAATCCGAATATGATTGTCGAAACCCATATTGCTTAAGTGCAGCAGACAACTTCGCAAACCAACATCGGGGAGCTTGTTTTAAACCATACAATGATTTTCGAAGGGGACACACAGCTCCTCTCCCCGTCATGCGATGTCCCGGAGGCAATTTCATATATACTTCCTCGTGAAGATCACCATGTAAAAATGCATTGTGCACATCCATCTGATGCAATTCCCAATTTTTGGCAGCTGCTACGGCCAGAAAAACTCGGACTGTCACCATCTTTGCAACCGGTGCAAACGTCTCCGTATAATCAACCCCTTCGATTTGATGATTTCCAAAAATCACCAACCTTGCTTTGTACCTTTCAATAGTTCCATCCGAGTTGTACTTTATCTTGTATACCCATCGACATCCGAGGGCCTTCTTCCCGGTAGGCAAGGGAACTATCTCCCAGGTTCTGTTCGCTTCCAATGCCTTCAATTCTTCCCCCATGGCTGTTCTCCATTTGTCACTTTTTACCGCCTCCGAATAGGAGGTAGGCTCATGTCCTTGCGTTATAGCTGCAAGAAAACTCACATGTTTCGAAGAGAAATTATCACAATTGACATAGTGTGCTAGAGGATAGGGCTTACCGGAGGGTTGTTGAGAAACAGATGAACAAGCAGACTTTCGAACGCAGGACGATACCCGGTGACTCATCTTTTGGACCGTATTAGTAACAAAGTCTCTCAGCAAGGTATTCTCTTTCTTAGTTCGTTTTCCCCGACCCAACTCTTCGGGTTCAACGTCGGGGACAACCGCAGGTTCAGCTTCCGGAGTCACCTCTTCGGGTTCACTCACCGGAGTTACGACTTCGGGTTCAACACTCACCGGAGTCACGACTTCGGGTTCAACACCCCCCCTTCCTTGCACACTCTCCTCTTCCTCCTCCAATGCAACGGTGACAGAAGCCGTATCTTGTGTCCGTTTTTCGGCATCAGTCTCCTTGGAGGCGAATGGAAATTCCTTTTCGTAAAACACCACATCCCTCGAGAACACAAACTCCTTTGTCTCCAAATCATACATTTTCCATGCTTTCTTCCCATTTGGATAACCCAAAAACACACATCGACGACTCCTACTTTCAAACTTGTCACTTGTTCGTCCTTGATTGCGAGCATAACATAAGCAACCGAACACCCTCAAATGATCATAATTCGGTGTCACACCCATCAAGATATCGTAAGGTGTCTTCCCATTCAACAACTTAGTGGGTGTCCGGTTAATCAAATAACATGCCGTCATCACACATTCTCCCCAGAAGTCAATTGGTAAATTAGCTTGAAACCGCAGCGCCCGTGCCACGTTTAAGATATGTCTATGTTTCCGTTCAACTCTACCGTTTTGCTGGGGTGTCCCCACACACGAAGTTTGGAACAAGATCCCTTGTTCGAGAAAATACCCTTTCAGACTTACAAATTCGGTTCCATTATCACTCCGAACGCACTTAACCCGTTTATTGAATTGTCTCTCCACCATTGCAAAGAAACCCTTCAATTTTTGTCCGACCTCTTTCTTATCGACTAACAGGAACACCCATACTCCTCGTGAACAATCATCAACAACAGTCAAAAAATATGATGCACCACACGAAGACTCAGTTCTATAAGGACCCCACAAGTCACAATGAACTAAATCAAAAGGTTCAGCAGCTTTATTATTACTCGAAGGAAATACATTTTTAGTTTGTTTTGCCCTAAGGCATACATCACATGCTTTTTCTTCTAAGCTACCTTTCCCACTATCTTCTACGACTGAAAGAGATTTCGTTACTTGCATCGAAGGATGTCCCAACCTTTGATGCCATAAGTCCACCACATCGACCTTCACAGCTTTCACCACGGGTATCGTCCGAAAGTAGTAGAGTCCGTTCTTTTGTTCACCCGCTCCAATTAACTTCCCCGTAACCCGGTCCTGCATAACACACAAATCATTAGTGAAATTTACATTACAACCAACTTGATTAATTAATTGAGACACAGAAATCAAGTTGCAAGTCATTTCGGGCACATATAACACTCCGTGAAGAACCATGTCTTCGTTAAATCTGATGGATCCTTCCTGAGTCGCCATCGTACTGCTTCCGTTCGGTAGACCTACCGGACACTTTGGTATTGTTCGTAAATTCTCCAAAATACTTATCTGACCGGTCATGTGATTTGACGCCCCCGTGTCAATAATCCATGAAGGATGAGTTTTCTTACCGATCGAAGGTTCACTTGTGCTTGCCTTTTCCTTTTTCAGCAAATCGAACAGCATCTGCAACTGATCACCTGTTATTCCGGACAGGTGAGCCTGTCCGGGCACACTCATGTGTCCATTTTCTCCATTCTCGAGCTCAGCTTGAGCAGCATTTGCTCGATTATTGCCACGCCCCCGACCAGCATTTGAACCAAACTGTTGATGTCCACGACCTCTTCCACCTTTGTTGCCTTCAGCTTTTCCTCTACCACGTCCTCCATTCGAAGTGCCTTGCTTCGGATAATGCACCCACCCCTCCGGATAGCCAATGACTTCATAGCAGCGTTCCGGAGGATGTCCTCCTCGATCACACAAGTGACACTCCTTATAGCCTGTCTTCGGCGGCTGTGATCGTTGTGCAGCAAACGCCGTTACCTCCCCTCGTTCTTCCTGAATTCGTACCATCCCTTTGACCCGTTCATCTTGGATTACCTTTTGATAGACTTGATTCATCGATGGCAACGGCTCCTGAGCCAAGAGATTGGAACGGACAGTTCCATAAAGGCTTTCATCCAGGCCCATAAGGAATAAGTGAACCCTATCTTCTTCCCTTTTTTTCTCCAGTGCAACCGTTAGATTGCACGTGCAGTTTCCACACGAGCAAGTTGGGAACTTATCACAATTTCCTAGTTCTTCCCACAACATAGCCAGTTTTCCATAGTAAGCAGCAACAGTTAATCCCTTTTGCTTACAACCGGCCAAAGCCGCTTTTAATTCCTGAATCCGAGGTCCGTTTCCCACGGAGAAACGTTCTCGTATACTCTCCCACAGATCTTTCGCTACTTCCATGTGCGATATGGTGGTCCGAAGAGTAGGCTCGATCGAATTCCTAATCCACGACACCAGAAGAGAATTGATAGTCCACCAATCCTCATAATCGATCGACTTTTCATCGGGCATCTTGATCGATCCGTCAACAAAACCAAACTTCTTCCTTGCACGCAGCGCCGTTCTAACCGACCGCGCCCATTCCTCATAGTTTTCACTGGTCAACTGGACCTGTGTGATAATCAAACCAGGATTATCATTCGAAGTGATATCGTACGGCGAGATTGTCTTCCGTACGGCTGCAACATCACCTTTTGGAGCCTCCATTACTTTTCTACTTGAAGAGTTTCACGATGGCTCTGATACCATGTAAAACCGAACACACTCACACGAGAGAAATAATATTTGGGTGAAAACTCTTGCTTTCATTGATGAGGGGAGTCCCCTATTTATACAAAAGAAACCTAGAGAACCAGAAACCTAGAGAACCTAACCCTAAACCTAACTTAGGGACCAAGTAAACCTAACGGGCTTGGCCCATTATACAATTTACATAACTAATCTATTTACAATAATCTATTTACAATATCCCGTACTACAGATTACTGTGGACACAGACCGCACAGTCGTGGCTTTCTACAAATTCCTGAAAAAGCATGCATCTATCCCGTTCAAGATTCAGAAGCCAGCCTCGACACAGAAAACTAGAGAGTCTGATTCCAGTTCAAGCCACGAGAGCACCACTACTGATGCCAAGGATGAACTGTGAGATTTTGTAGGTTCAAGCATATTAGTCAAAGTTTGGCTTTAGAATGTTACTCCAAGCATGCTCTAGCCGCTTTAAAAGGTGGAAGTAGAATGTGAGAAAGTGATAACATCATACGCATTGAAAGATGTAGGTATACAATAGGAAATAGGGAGACGCCAGCTCTTTATTTTATGGTTTATATTTTAGTTTCCTGTTTGGTTGACTGAAAATAATGTCACGGTGGATTGAAACACAGACAAGTGATATCTCTTCTAACGTGATATTCTCTTGCAAATTGACCTGCCTTGTCTTCGTTTCCATCTTCCTTTATTTTGCTGTGGTATTTATGTAACCAAAGTTCTGCACTAGTTTGGATCTCTAACTGAAAATTCTCAAAATATGACTTTCCAAAAGTGGAAGTGTGTACTTCTTTGAGGAGTCACTTGATTCACATGCTAGTTGTGTCGGGATTATGATAAGGGAAACCATCCAAACTTCGCCCAACTTGGTTGAAAAGAGAAAATTGCTCCCTCCAAAATTAAACTATTCCCTCCAATTTTGTATTTACTGCAACCAACCTAGATCAATGTGATAAACTAGACGTGCTTGGGGAGCATTACGGGTGTAATGGGAGGCACCCTCCAAATTTATTTTTCTATAACAGAAGTCCAGATTTATGCTATGAAGCTTATCCCAGCAAATTAAACAGAGTATATAGCACTCTTTCACCTCTCAAACTACTCCAGATTTGTAGTCCTAAGAAATGGAAGACGAAATGTGGGAAGGCTTAGGAAATAATTGTGGGGAATAACAATGCCACTGTTTTAAGGCAAACTTTACATACAGTTTTTGGGACGACTGATGAAGATAGTTTGTTTAATGAAGAGACAATTCAGGGAGTACTGACGAATCTTTTGACATACAAACTGAAGTGAGCTCTGGTGAATTTAATGATCAAGATTTTGAATTTGTGTATGATGTAGAAAGAATTAGGCCCTACATCAGGAATGATATTTAAAAGTCCAGACGAGTTGTTTGCTTTTCATAAGGAACATGCTAGATTGAAGGGGTTTTGTATATTGGGGAGATCCGTGAAAAGAAATAAGATATCCAATTCTAGAAGTGGAAAACATGATCACAAGTCATCATGTCCTGCAAATATTAACGCTTCTGTGGAACAAGATGGAAGGTGGGTTGTAAGTAACTAAGAATACAAATCATACTCAAGAACTGATCCCGTATATGTCTAGACTTGTGTTAAACCCGCTAACAGGTCGTTTGGTATGCTGCATAGGATAAACTAATCCCAGTATTGAGACTTGGATTACTTCTATACATTGTTTGGTAGCTATTTTACATTTCAGTATAGTTAATACAAGGATATCTTATACACCAAATTCAGTACTAATTTATACCCAGCCCTACATGGAATTAACAATACCAGGATAATTAATACCTGGATAAGACTTTGAATTGACCAAACTACCCCGGTAGGGCTCTTCTTCTTCAAAACTCTTTTTAAAGTTGAAATAAGTTGCTGCTTCATTTTCTCTCCTGCATTAACTAGTCCAGATTTCCAATCAAAACAAAACTATCTTCATCCACTCTTAAAATTTGGACATCAAGAATCCTTTCATTTGTTTTGTTTCAAGTAAAGTTAAAGTGCCAGCTGGGTAATCAATTTAACCAATTTATGTTGCAGCAACGCTTTGGCAATTTGGATAACATTTTGGTTTAGTTTGGCTTGCATTTGATGCTTCCATAAATTTGTTCTTCGTCTGAAAGAGAGAAACCCATATGTATGGAGCTTTTCCTTGTTTTCCCAATTTGCGGACGGAAAACCCATTTGTATCAAAACTAAGGTGAAGGGTATAATGGCCAATTCAGTTTATTTAGTCTAAAAAGTGAACCTATAATTTAAATTATAACATGTAAAATGTCATTTTGTGTGCAACATACCAAACATTAGATTAAAAATAATCCCTGTATTACAATCCATGTATTGTTAATCCCTGTATTGTTAATCTATGTATTACTAATCCCTGTATAACTCTTTTTTGTACCAAACGACCCCTAAAGAGTATTAGATCAGTGCAGTCTAACAAGGTGGCCCAGAAAACTTGGGAGGCTAAATTTGGAACCAGGTAATGCTGAACCAATCAGGAGGTTAATAGGGGATACATAAAAATGAAATGAAGATGGACCAAGTGGGAATGACTTGTTAAAGTGGAACGGAAAAATGGCTGAACACAAATCTATATCTATATTTTTTATTATATAAAAGGAGGGTAGTAAGCCATACACATAAAGCCAAGTGGCAAAATAGTGGGAAGATACTTGGATATTTTAGGACAATAAGTAGTTAATTTGGTTAGTTTAGTTAACTTTGAAATTTGAGTTTAAAATCTGTTCAACTTAAAATTCTTTTATCATTTTCGGTAAAAAAAAAAAAATATTACAGCGTTAGTTATTTTAGGGCAGTTTTTACTAAAAAAAAGCTGCCGTCAATCCTTTATCTCTCAAAATTTTTGGCAATACCTCTCATTTATATTAAGAATTTAGTATTAATTATCAGCTATTAAAGATGTATTATTTATACATATAAAATAAAATATCTGAAATTTAACAAAGTGTTTAAACATGAAAAATCAAAAAGTGATGACAGAAAGAGAGTTTACACCAATATGGAGAAGTTACTTTTCCCCTATTTACGTGGAAGTTTACTTTTTTCTCCTAAATTTACGTTGAGTAGTTGTCTCCACTATGGAGAGGTTACTTCTTCTCTGTTAAAGTGGAAGTTTATTTACTTTCTCTTAAATTCATCTCATCATGTATTCCTCAATATTGCACCCGTTCCATTCTTCATTCCTATTGAATTGCTTATTAGTATTACTTTTTCTGCCGTTTTTATGAAGAAAGGCATTGTTTTGTGAAGGTTTTTCTGTGTCTTTCATTTAAGGGGAACTCTACTTCATGAAATTTGTCTTGGCAGGTACCACAAATTTGTACTGTTCTATTTGTCAAAGTTTATGGCCGAAGTTATATGTTATCTTAATTTCAGTTTCTTATGCCTATATATGGACTTAAGAGATTTTATGAATTCAATCTCCTCGAATTATAAACTGTGTCTGTTGCCTTCTGCTCATAAGTTTAGTTATAATATATGTGATCCTTAAAGATTTGATCATACTGTATACATTAACACATATTTCAATTACATTTGATCATATGTTCAGTTTCTACGAATTGTTCAGACATTTGAATGATAATGTATGCGGTTTTAAAGATCAAGTGGTTACTCATTATAAATAATGTACTATTTTTAAAAATAAAAAAATCTATAGAATACTTGGTTTGCTAATAATATTTTTTTAATTTTTTCGGTTTAATGTGTTTAGGTCGATACATATATCTATCCACCGATGTATTTGTCAGAGTTATTCATATTAACGCATTCATATGTAAGATCTGATTCTCTTTTGTATATAATTAAGGACTCGATTTTTAAATATATTTATGTATTTAAAATATTATGTATGCAGATTTAAAACATGTAAAACAAATATAGCGTGGCCGAACATATTCTACTTGATGCAAAAGAGGGAAAATGGCTACTGGCCAGGATTATTGAAGTATGAGGAAGACCGGCTTCAAATCTTAAAATGACATGTAACAAATGGTGTGATTAGCGAATTATTCCCCATAATTTAGGAACAATAGATCTTCTTATACACTATCTTTACAAATCGTGCATTATAAGGTGAATATCGTGCACTCGCATATGAGTCTAGAAAAAATTAGTTTCTGCATGTGCTTATAAAGTTATCATGTTAATAGAGGTAGGCATGATTTTGTAAATATTGCTATCTTTACATGAATTGAGAACGCATCTTCTAAAATTTTTACTTATAAAGTAGAACAAGTATGCATTCGAAATAAATTGAAAGAATGTGTGGCTAATTATGCCTGGATAATGTTTTCATTATCACAGTTTGCCATGCATGATGGATGATCGTAGACCAATTGTTCTTTGCAATAGAATTGGATTGTCAAGGTAAATCGAAAATTACTATGGAATATTTTAAATTTTGAATTTGGTTTGATCCAAATCAACTTCCCACCCAATTGACGTTTTCGTATTTTTGTAAAACTGATTTCAACTTCTCATCATGGTTTCAAAATCAGTTTGAATTTAAAATGTATCATTGTATATGATAGATTGCAATTTTAACTTTTCCTTTAAACAGTTGCTAGGAACAGATTGCAGAACATCTTACCAAGAAGGAGTTGCTGCATGCTATAAATGCAAGATATATCTAGCAGATCACACATTTTCTGCCTAAGTATGCTTTTAGCACTCTTTCTTAATCATCTCTTATTTTCTATAGTTAATGTTTCATTTGATTACAATAAGTAAATTATTTTCCTTCTTTGTAGTATCATGGAGAATTTTTTCTTTTTTTGGTAAGACTGTTCTTGGGCCATTATTAATTAACACTTAACATATCTTCTCCTATGTTCGTTTATATCAACAATTTCATACATTAATGACACAAGTTTCATGGCTAAATCTATGTAGGCAAGTGATTCATTGAAGTAATTAATTATTCTATATTTTTATATCTATGATAAAGATACTTATATTTTCTATCTTAATCTTGAAAAAATCAGTAAATCCTTCTATGGTTGCTTGAACTTTTAATTGTCCTGTATAGACCCTTCTAATTGTATCTCAAAATTTGGTACTGAGTATTCTTATTTTGTTTCTGTTTAGGTATCTCTGGTCTCAAACCTACTGGTCTTTCTCATTTATCTCATCTGAAAGTTGTTATTTTCTTGAGTCTTAATTATATTGCCTTAGTTCTTTTTAATATATTAAATTTTCAGGAGCATTAACTTTACTTAACATTTCTAACTAACAAATAATATTTTTCAGATATTGAGTTGCTAAAGGATGTTTTACGACATAGCAGACAAGAATAATTGAGGTAACTTTTGAAGATTTAAGCAATATTATTGGGAAGAAACTATGAAAGGTGGACTTGAAATTGTTGTAATTTCTTTTTGTGTCAAAATAGAACACTCACAATCTATCTGGAGCTTTATTTTCAAAAAGTGGAGAGATTTACTCTGTCCTCATAATATATGGCTGATAAATAAGTTCTCATGTCTAATAGAAGTACCAAAATTTTACATCTTTTATGGATTTTTCTAGCTTCTATAGTTATCAATTTGGTGGCATTGTTATTAATTTGGTGATGTAGTGTCGCCTAATTTGCTTTCTAACCTTTATCATATTCTCTTCCCTAAAGTAATGATAGAATTCTGCAGCTTGACAATACTGAATTCTGAAACTTCAGCGCGAATTAAGTTAATAGATGAGAAATGTCAAGGGAGAAATTAATCCACATGAATAATATGATTTCCGAAAAATCTGACCTTGAATAATAGAATGAAGATGTTAGAGATAAAAAAACATTTCATTGTAGAAATTCCATAAATTTTGAAGATATAATCCTAGATAGTTGAGCTTAAAAATGGTTTTATGCTTTGCCAAAAGGTGACAATTTTCAGTTCCACAAAGTAGAAAAAAAAGTGTTAGCTAGCTTTATTTGTTTTGTATTTTTATTTCAAATAAACGAACTAATTAACTATGACATGCTTTTCAAGTTTTACATAACAAGATTATCACGTTTATATTGCAGATACGCACTTAATGTTTTCTTATAATTAAATAAATTACTTTCTTTATTATTAGCTTCTCAATTACCAGTAGTATGTACAAAGTGTTTGAATTCTATTTTGGTGAAGTCCCAAATCAGTCTAAAATATTTGCTTAGGTATACACATATCAGACAATCTAATGCTAAAACTCTAGGAATGGCCAAATAGTAACTGAATTGAGTAGAACATAATGCATTGAGAAAATTTATACTAAAACTTATCTTTAATTTAAGTAAATCAATCAGTCACTATTTTGAATGAGAATAGGAAAATTAATTTGTACATATTTTTGAGTGCTTTCAATACGAACCATTTGCCAAGCGGTTACTTTTATTACATCTTCTTTCGAGTATTAGTATAATGCCTACAAGTTTGGGTTTAGTGCGTCGAAATTTTATCACATATTAACTGTGCTTTGGAAATGTATCAATTTAAGCTATGCTACCGTGAGAACTATAGCTACATAGGTCACGTTTATTTTTCATTTTTGAGGTGATCGACTAATTCTTCAATTTCAAGCTAGCAACTAGGGTAGCGAAAATTTTGAAAATATCAACAACTTCATCAACTAATTGGGTTCTGAAAGAGTCGATTTGTTTGTTCATCCATGATATTAAAACTCAATTTTTAGTAAATTGTTAACTTTTGGCTTTAAACAGAACATTATACAAATTAAGAAAGTTTATAGTATCACGAAGATCTGGATTAATCATGTATTCTCTTTTTAATTTAAGATAGCTATATAGTAGCAAATTTAATATTACAAAAAAGAATTGCTCACAAAGAAATTGAATTTTATTGTGCTTACATTTTTATGAAAACCTTGTGCTGCTTCTATTTCTTTTAAACTGACTATATAATGCAAGATCGATCTTAAATGAATGAATTGTTCATAAAGATTGAATCTTTTTTCTCATTTTCATCTTTACCTCTGCCTCTTCCTCTTCATACCTCTATTGCTTCTAACATGGTTATATAGTATAAAATTCGATCTTCGATGAATAATCTTTTTGTGCTGGCACTCTATGATTTTTTCTTGGTACCAGAAACCTACTTTCCAAGGTTTTACTTTCATTTCTTAAGTTGGAGTTGTGTAGGATTATTCTCGGTCAGCATCATGGCCAAAATTTTAATTGTGTAAGATTATTCTCTATCATCACGCTCAAAGTATTTATGTGTTTTTGTGATATATTTCTTTTGCCAGCATTAACGAAAATCTAATAACAGTCTATAGACCATAAAACTACTTTAAAATGTTAAGCAAATTTCTCAATTTCTTAGAAGGTAACGTAATTTGACAATTAATCAATTTTCATACCTTTACAGATAATACCTGCTAATGATCAAAATTATGAAGTCGTTGTATCCACAGTGATAAAATCTTCTGCTAAAGGAAAAAAAAAAGAGTTTTAAGAAAGAAAATTACCACAATTGCTATTTTGGACAATTTTAAAGATTATAAGCCTGTCTTTTTAATCAACAGGTCGACGAACTGCAGTATGCCTTTTACATTATCTTTTATGATCCAATCATTAAGATCATTAAGGCTTAGAACAATATTCTTTCATGATTTAAAGTGTGAGGGAGAACTTTATGTTCATGAGCAGTTTACGACAACTCATAACGTGCTAGAATGGATTGTTTAATAATACTAATATCAGCAGAAAATTCATAGATGTTACAATATTTTGTATCACTTTAGGCAGATGTTTTGCTGATGCATAATGTTAAACTGAACCAAAGCGAAGGCAGTTGAAAATTCTACAATTACATCCTTTATGGTTTTCGACAGAATAGTGGATTGATAAAATTACAATGTTGCTATGGAGCATATAAATGTGAATTGTAGGTTTGATTAACAAGTACTTTGGATTAGAAAGGAGTTAGTGAATTGATGTCTTCCAAAATTTGCTGGTGTATATAGTACAACGCTTTTTCATTTCAAATAAAGATATTTCAAGTATGTTTTTTTCCGCGCATCGCGCGGGTACTATACCAGTATATATTAAAAGGAACATTGTAGCCAATGAAAAGTTGTCAAATGGCATGTTAAAAAAAAGCCATGTATTAGTTTTTAGGACAAAGTCGTTAAATTAGGTGATTTAGTTAGAAGGTGGTTTTTTGAGTTAGATAAGTGGAACAATGAATAAATTTTAAGTGAATTACTTAGTAACTGATTCCATATTTAACTACAACAAATCAAAAGATTAAGCAATGAAAAAAAATTAAACCGAATAAAAAGATTATGTTTTAGTGAATTGGTAACTGTCATTTTGTTTAACAAAATATATACCGTGTTAATTTTACAAGGCTGCCCACTACTTGAAAAATTACCCTCCATGCCATATTAATAGGAGCAAATTGCTGGGCTTTTTTTTCAAGTATTAATCCTTAGTCATTACCATCCACGTTCTTCAACCGCGCAGTTAAAGTCCATCCGTTAGGGTTTTATTTTCCGTAGGTTTAGGATTGTTTGAAAGAAACGTGTCTTAATTCGTGGTATTTAAAGTATTCTAGAAAGAAAATGGGGTAATCACGTTCAATTTAGTTACTAATCTATTCAGTTATTTGATTAAAATAAATTCGAAATTGATAAAATTATATTTTGATTTATCTCTTAAAATTATGGTAACTGAACGGGAGTATAATGCTAAATTTCAGGATCTCCATATATCTAATAAAATATAGTACGAAATTTGGAACGGGCTAAAAACTCCTCGAATTAACAACGGTATGAATTTTGATTACCACGTTGAACATTGATGCATTTTGTACTTACTTTGTGTTATACTTTGATGGATGTCTCATATACATATAATGGATGTCTCAGATACATATATTTTTATACTAAGATGCTATGGAAATACAGAGAGAATTTCAAGCTTATGCTGTATGGGATGGTTTAGACAACTACTATATATTTTTATAGGTGATGACCTGATTATTGTAGTTTTTTTGTTTTTTATTTTTCTTTTTTAAGAAAACATCAGGCATAGCAGCATTATCGCCAGAGGAAAGCAAGAAAAGTAACCAGCAAGGTAAAGCTAAGCAAATACTAAAAGCTATATTTAGTGCTCTAAACGATAACATAATGTTCTAGCCAGTAGCCGCCTTCTTTGGCAGCTTGAACCTTTTGGTGAGTGTTGTCTAAATCTTTATTCTTCTCCATTTTTATATGTGGTTTTTATTCCCTTTCTTTTAATTAATGCAATCCACGTTTTTCCTTTGTAAATAGTAGAAACATGATCTACTCTATATTTATGAAGCAAGAAGCAGTAACCACATGAAGCAACAAGCAATATTTATGAAGCATAAAGCAATAACCATATAAACATTATGGAATCATGAAATTTATTGGTTGTCATTTCGACTTTAGGTGTCTGAGGCTCACATTGACAAGAGGTTTAAGGTATGAGTCCTCCAAGAATATCTCGGCGAGTTTATTGTGCAAGCATACCTTTTTAATTCAGGTAGAGCTTCCACTTTCTCTTTTCATTTAATATTGAAAAAAAACACCATCACAAAACATATAGTTCAAATTTTATGCTATCTAGAGCTTCAAGTATTACTTTAGTTTGTTTCCATAAGGTTGTGTTTACATTGGTCTTTGGTAATGTGGAAAAGTGATAATAGCAAAATGGTCTAATGGATTTACTGAATATTTATCAGTGTATTTAGTATTATAAATCAATAATTAGATTGTTACGTCTTATAGCATACTCCCTACAATTTTGTCACAATTGATTGATGTGCCGCTATTGTATTTTCTTGCATATCCATTGGACTATTTTTCTTTTTTAGGATTTGAATGTATGTAAGCTTGAAATTGAAATAATTTAATCACATATCAATATATATTTTAGTTGAAAACTTCTAATAAGTAAAAGTTATCTACTTAGTATTTTATATTAACCAACATTTTGTTATTTATTTGAAATCACATATTCGTATACATAGTGGTGATGAGTTTTGATGGAAAAAAATTAAAATGGGTTATGCCTTAACCCCGGTAATAGGTTGGGCAAGAGTAGTATGTATTAGCACTGAAACGGGTAGCTTGATTAGTGGCAGATCAAGTAGATCAAAAGATGTGAAACCATAAAATGTTTGGCTGTCATTTCGACTGTAGGTGGTCGAGGTTGACATTGGCAAGAGGTTTAAGGTATGAGTCCTCCATGAAGATATTGGCGAGTTTATTGAGCAAGCAGGCCTTTTTAATTCAGGTAGGCCTCACTTGCTCTTTTGGTTTTATTTGAATAAAACACCATCACAAAACATAGTTCATTATGTTATTTAGAGGTTCAAATATTATTTTAGTTTGTTTTCCATAAAAGTTGTGTTGACATTGTAAAAAATGGTCTTCGGCAATGTGGAAAAGTGATAATAACTAATATGGTCTAATGGCTTAATTAAAAGTTTATCAGCTTATTTAGCATTATAAATTAGTAATGAGATTGTTATGTCTTATAACATACTCCCTACAAGTTTGTCACAATTGATTAAAGTGCTGCTATTGTATTTTCTTGCATATCGATTGGAGCATCTTTTTAGAATTGAATATTTAGATATGCGTAATAGGGTATGGAAATATTTAATCACATATCAATGAACATTTTAGTTAAATACTTCTAATGAGCAAAAGTTATATTACTTAGTATTCTATATTAAGTGGCTTTTATTGTTTATCTAAAATCACATATTCGTATACATAATAGTGATAAATTTTGAAAACAAAACAAATTAAAATTGATTATGCCTTAACCCCTATATCAGGTTGGGCATGAGTAGAGCAATATCTATTAGCACTGAAATGGGAAGCTAGAATGGTGGCAGTACAAGTTGATCGAAAGAACATGACGCAAGAATAAAAGCTAGAAGAGAGTATTTTCAGTAAGACACAGATTATGTGGCTCAACTCTTTTTACTTTTGGTTGCTTTTGTTCCATAGATTGTAGTAAATTTTAACCAAAGAAAAAAAAAGTCGCCCTCGGTAAATGATGAAAAATGGACAATTGAATAATCTCATTTTCACAATAGTGTGACTAATAATGGAAATAAGTCTCAAAGCGTAGCTTACTCATAAAAGGATAATACTTTGAAATTTCCAGACACATGAATTAATCATAATATTTCAAAATTATTTTGCTTTGAATCACGACACATAGTAAAGTAGAAAAGCAAAAATTCATTTGAATACATGTACTGAATGTACTGTTTCAAAGATTTTTTTACTTCAATTTACTCCAAATTGATAAAAATCTTGAGCACTATTATTATTAAAATTGAACTCTTTTATAGTGAATCTTTGTTTATGGCAGATATCGGAGGATCAAATATTCCGATATTGACAACTAGGCACATCTAATTGGATGCACCTTCTTGGCTTGAAGTAAAGCTAGAAATGATGCATTTTCATATAACTGAACTCTGAAACTACAAGCACGAGTTGGGATAATACGGCGAACTGGCTGAGGAGCATAGATCCACAGGAACAATATGATTTTTAAGAAAACTGACCTTGAATATAGGGAATTAAAAAGATGTTAAAGATACAAAAAGCATTTTCATAAATTTCCAAGATGAAATCCAAGATAGTTGAGTTTAAAAAATGTTTGTTAACTTGGCCAAAAGGTGGCCACAGAATTTTACGTCTTTGTTAAGGCCGAATGGCCAAAACGGGTCGATTTATTCGCTTTTTTTTACGCTAAATAAACAAAACAATTGATTAAGAAAAGCTTATGCAATTTAAAAATGCTTTAAACCAAGATGTTTAATATAGTAGACCTTGAAATAAAAGAAAGGATAACAGTTGGTATACTTTTTGGCTTATTACTTAAGAACATGCATCATCTTTCATTAATTCGGTGTTGAATTTGGTTTGGTAGGTTTTCTTTCCCATTTAGTATTAACATTACGAATATAACTAGAGCAATTGATGGGGAAATTGTTGGAGAATATAAAGAATAAAATTGATTGAAGAATAATTTGTTAATTATAAAAGTTATAGTTAACAATAAATATTTAGTCATATTTCAATCTTCTTTAATGCACCAGTTTTATGAGGACTATGATTTTTGGACAATAATTTCGGAGAGATTTGTTACTATTAAATATATCATGCACAAGATTACAACTAAAATTTTTGCTAAAGGAATATGATTTAATATATATACTTAAACAATAGATAACTATTTGACAAAATATAAATATATACTCTTTTTCTGATACTTTGCAGACTTCCTTTCTTGATTTATTTGCCTACACCGTTTCGTATTTGGCATTTGATAATGTTGCATCTTATGGCTTGGTTGCTTTGTGTTATGCAATATTTTTGTCTTCTTATAGAGAAATTATATCGTTATTTCGCATTGATATATTAATTGGATGACTTTAACTACTTGGTGGAGAGTTTTCTCCTCTTCCTTATTTATCTTAGGAGTAATTCTTTTTTTCTCTTTCCAATAATATGTTGAACTAATAGTGTATGTTTATACTCTTTTATTCTGTTGCTCAAATATATTCTTTTCCTATTTATATTTATCAATAATATTCTTGAGTATATAATTTTTGTTGACATTTTTACCGCGCATCGCGCGGGTACTATACTAGTATATATATATAAGGAGAGTAGTAGTTATGTTAGTTGTAAGAGATTGTATTAGGACAAAATTAGTTAATATATTGTAATAATATATTTGAATAAGATGTAGCTACTTTTTTAATTCAAACTTGAATTGAAGTTTATTTTTTAAATTAAAAAAGAGCAAATCATAGGAATATCAGGTTCACACATTAAAGTGCAGTTAGTTTCCGAATTTGAATTTGAATCCAAGGATAACTTTGAAAACTAAAATACTCTTCTATCTTAACTGCTTTGAATGATAAAGATGAAATAGTATCTTAATATTTGAATTTGAATTGAATAAAATCTTCTTTTAAATTTGAAAAGATCAATAGATATATTTAGACTTAAAAATAATTTATAAATTATTGACATACTTTGTATCCAAACAACGAATCAACAATTTGAGAGGCAAAAAAATTGACAGCTAATTAAAATTTGAGAGACAAAAATATTGGCAGCTATTCGAATTTGAGAGATAAAATAACAGCTATGGTTAGTTTCAAATTTTAATGCAGTTAATTTTTGAATTTTAATTAGAGGATAATTTTTAAGATAATACCTTAAAAAGATAAACTTAAAATTTGAATTTAGATAAAAGATAAGAACTTTTGAGTTGGGTGTTGTTTATTATAAATTCCAAGATGTAGTGGCTTGCTCTAGCATCGATATTCTGGTATACTACGATTCTTACCCCTCTTTTCTCTAATTGCGTTTAATATTGTCTAATTTTTTATTTTGTATTATAGTTTTGTTTATTAATGTGAATTATTTGAAGAACTTTAATGATAAGGGGCAAAACACGCGGAAGCTAACTAAAATATACACGAGCGGAAGCAAGTAAATTTGATAACGTGATATCAAAGATATCGAGAAGTTCAAGACTAGGAAGACAAGAATTAGAAGAAAGAACGGATAAAAAATTCAAACAAGAATTTAATTATCCAAAGGGAGAAAGTGAAACTCGAACCTTACAAGGATTTCACACTAGCGATGAATCTCCATAGGTTCCAAGTCGTACAAAATACATGAAGCCTCGGGCTTCGACAAGAAAGGCTCGGCCTTCTCTCAATTCTCTCTTCACAATTCTATGTTCAATAATAGCTAATGGAAGAAATAGCTAAGTGTTCCTATTTATAATTTTCCATAAGGCTAGGTGAAATGTCTAAAATGCTCCCAAAGCTAATTAATACATACAAGCCACTTAAGGGCAAAATAGGAACTTCACTCCAAAAATCATCCAAGCTTCAGCATTGGGCGCTCCGCCTGAACCCTTTGTTAGCTGGGCACTCCTCCTAGAGCTGGGCGCTCCACCCTGGGCGCTCCACCTGGAATTTGGGCGCTCCGCCCAGAGTGCCTTGAAGCTGGGCGCTCTGCCTGGCTTCTAGGCGCTCCGCCTGACTGTGCTGCGCGCTCCTCCTTCCTTGGTGCTCCGATGCATGATCTTAAAGTCGCTCTCCGCCTGACTGTGCTGGGCGCTCCTCCTTCCTTGGTGCTCCGATGCATGATCTTCAAGTCGCTTCCGGAGACCTTGACTTGCATTTCTTGTGCTCTCAAGCTTGGTTCTTGATGGTTGGTATCTTAGCTCGATTTGCCCCGCATCATCCTCCCCTTCTTGAAAGGTTTTCGTCCTCGAAATCAAACCATCAAAACCTACATTCAAAACAAGCACAACCAAAATTTCCTACTTCACATGTAGGTTAGCTTAACAAGAAAGGGTACAAGGTGTATGGAAAACACACTCTTGTGATAGGGCCAAGCATCAATACCTAATAAAAAGTGTATGTCCCCAAAGGAGACAACAAGGTCTTGGCTCGACAAGATCAAGCACCCAATTTCAAAACAAGCAAAGAGATCAAAGTCAGGCAACATGTAGCAATCAAATGTCCTATGACCCCTAAGCTTACTAGCAACACACCAAGCCTTCAAATCAATTTTATCACAATGTGACACATTGGCTTTGGTATGTCTATCTCTCAAGGTGTGCTCAACATATGGGATGGAGTAAGTAAAATAGTTCAATTCACAACTAACATCAACTACTCCACTCCTCTTCTTAAGAGCATTCTTACACACACCGAGAGGTACCTCCTCATCTCCCAAATCAACCCCAAGACAATCCTCCTTATTGGACAAACTCCAAAGGAAGGTCTCCAAAATAGGTCCTTCATCATTATAGTCCACACAACGAAGGCTAGGACTACTAGAAGATAGGTCAACACGACCAATACCAAGACCACTCGGAGTTCCAAACGTTGGATCATCCATAGAGCCTAACTTGACAAACCATGGAGGTTCGACTCTACTACTGACCCTAGTCCGATACAATTCACCACCACAAATGAGATTGCCTTCAAACATTAGAAATGTAAAAACATGCACCTCAAATTCATGGTCACACAAGAGCATAGTATCAAGACTAGGTCCTTCACCCTCACTCGAGGAGTCATCGAAAATGAATCGATCCATCTCACACTCTAGAAACTCCTCAAGGGTACATCCACCCTCACTACGACACAAGAGACCACCACTATCAATTAAGCAATCAAAGGGAAGAATAAGATTATCAAGCAATTCATCTTCTCCTTTATCAAATATAGGTGGGGTGTCATAACAAGGTTCACAAACAAGGTCAACTTTATCATTCTCACTAAAGAGAGGTTTAATGAAAACCGAGCTCACATCATGACGTGGCTTTTCAATCCCCTCAACTAGTTGTTCATTTTCACACTCAAGTTGACCCAAAGGTTCTACACTAGTTGCAAACACATTGTATTCATGCAAATCATCAACTAGCATAGAGTTTTCACATACAAGCCCACAAGACAAGGAAGTTTCATGCTTAAGGGAAGAAGAACTATCACATACCTTTGAGTCGCACTCGGGCTCACTCAATGTACTTGAAGCATCATGGGTAGTTCCTTCACCTCGTAGCTCACATTTGGCTTCTCCTTCACCTTGTCTTTCCATCTCGGAACATGGTTGAGGCTCCATCGGTTTGCCTCCAAGAATACCTACACAAGTACTCAAACAAGTAGAAGAAAAAGATAAAGGGTTAAGGTTAGAATAAGGGGTGTCCTCACTCTCAATTTTTCTTTTTCCCTCTTTCTTTTCCCTCATTTTCTTTTCAAGGTCGGGTGTAGATTCGGGTGGCGACAACTCACTCACATCACTCAACACAATCCCTCCTTTTTCCACTCGAGAGTTGTCACCGGTCGCTCCCTTACTCCTCTCAATCTTTTGTCTCTCAAATTCGGGCGAATTGGGACGAGGCCCAAGAATACCCATAGCCGGAGTAGGTGGACTCTTTACATCAACCCAGAACCTAGGACTAGGAGACTCATCACTTGATGTCTCCTTTTTCTTTGTTGGTGAACCACTCGGCTTTGGAAGTGGCTTTGGGCTCACCTTGTTGACATTTGCCAACTCTTTTGTAGCACTAGTCCCACCATTGCTTGTGTTTGTAGGACTTCTTGTTCGCACATTGTCAACCATGGAATGAAGTTCTTGCTCCTTGCTCCTTGCTCCTTTGCATAGCCCAAGAAGGTCTACTAGTAAGCACTTGGCTCCTCGCCCGGTAAGGCACAAAGTCATAAACTCTTTGCCCTACGCCCACAAGATACGCTCCCTTCACCACGCTATATTGCACCCTCTTCCCCTCCAACCACGGCTCACTTATCCACACATCAATATGACGCATGGGATACACGTCACACCACACATAGCATTTATAACTCCTATGAGATATGAGTACCCGAGCCTCCTTAGAAACCCACACTCCATCATACTCATAAGGATGCTCTAGCCTGTAGCACGGTATCCTAAGCCTATCAACCAAAGAGGTGCTAATACAATTGGCATCGGTATCACGAATCTTGAGCAAGTATCTTCCAATACCATTTACCCCAACAACGAACCTACATCTACCCAAGTTTTGTAGATTGGCATCCAAGTGAGAACTTTGATGCCCACAAGTGTCAACTCCGACAACTTGGGTCTTCCTTATTCCTCCACTACTAGCAAGATTGCTAGCGTAACTTCCACTTCCCGTCACTCTCTCAACATTAGAGATGTTGTTGGGAGTCGAGGAAGGAACCTTGCCATGGAACCCATAAGTGCCTCTCGCCTTGGTTCCATAGCCCATAGCACTACTCCTACTACAACCATCCACGCCCCTCACGGCATACAACCCCTTTGAAGCAAAAGCAACACCATTTATCATACCACCCTCCACATGGGAATTAGAAACATTAGGTCGCTTAGCGTACCTAGAAGATGCAAGCTTCTTCTTTCCCACGGAACAACCACCACCGCCTCCCATACTAATGGATGGTCCACTACTACTCCCTTGTATACCGTTAGCAACACTAAGAGAAGATGCATAAGAATAACCCATATTGATAAGAATCAAAAACGAAACGCGGAAATAAAGATAAAGAGCGAGACACTACTCGAACTCCCTACGAAGTAACTATGGAGAACTCGTTCCATAATACCCTCATATCGGTGTCAAGGAGGACCTACACTATGCAACTACCCTCGAGCCGCACCTGGGGCTCGCAAATAGAATGATCGGGGGTGGTTTGGGGTTCAACTAGAATCCACTAGTAAACTCAAACCGTCTCAAAGGGTTTTCATTCAAAGAGAATCCACTCTTGAACATTGTCATTGACAATCAATCATTCATCATAATATCAAAACTAGCTAAGGAATAATGCTAAGCTATGGAGTATTTATAGGCCTCACTCAAGACATAAGGAAAGGCCTAAAGTACCCTTAAGTAAGTTCTAAAGACATAAGCCACGTAGGGGCATAGTAGGAATTACATAGCAATTAAAGTCAAATTCCCGTCAAAGTTGAACAGAGGGAGGCGCTCCGCCTCTGGGGGAGGCGCTCCGCCTCAGCTTGCCTAGGCGGTCCGCCTCCTTGGTCCGCCTCCAAAAGTCCCGAGAGTCATCTTCTTTTAGGCGGTCCGCCTCAATCCGTAGGCGGTCCGCCTCTTCCTGAAGCTTCTTGAAACTCTTCGAAATGTGTCTCGGATGCTCTTCTTTCCTTGGCGTCCCAATGCATGACCTTGAAGTGCTCTTCCTTGGCCTTGGATGGTGCTTTTGGATGGTTGCTCGATTTGGGTCTTATCATCCTCCCCTTCTTGAGAAGATTTCGTCCTCGAAATGAAGGCTTGGTCTCTCATGGCTCTATCAACTCTTCGGGGTGGCCAAGAATCTCCTCCTTTGTCCTTCTTGATCATCACTTTGGCATAGGCTTCTTCCAAGATCTTCCTCGCCTTAGCATGGAGCTTAGAACCTACAAGCAACGACAAGCAAAAACAAGCAAACGTCCCACTTTGAAAGTAGGTTAGTGCAAGAAGTGTGGAAAATACACTCTTGTGATATAACCAAGCGTCAATAACAACCATGAATATCAAGTCTCCAAAGAGAACCATAAGCACTTGGTTAAAAATCAACATGCACTCAACAAGATAATGAGCAAAGAGGTCATGGGGAGATGGGAAATGCAAGATCAAGCTACCAAAATCCCCTTGAACCTTAAGCTCAAGATCAACACACCAACCTATCCTCGAGGTGTGATCAACATGTGGAGTGGAGTGAGTCAAATAGCCCACCCTACAAGTAGGATCAAGCACTCCACTCCCCTTCTTTAGAGCATACCTACTCACACCAAGGGATTCCTCTTTCCCTCCCATTTCATCAACTAGGCAACCCTCCTCAAAAGTCAAGCTCTCAAGGAAGGTGTTGATGATGGATTCTTCTTCATCATAACCCAAACTAGCAATAGTAGGGTCACTCAAAGAACCATCTACCTCACCCACATTTTCAAGCAATGGGTTGCCTAAGGGGTCAAACCCTTCACACCACGGGGGTTCCGTTTGACCACCCATCCTAGTCCGATACAAATCGCTACCACAAATGAGATTATCTTCACACAATGGAAATGTAAAAGCATGCACCTCAAATTCATGGTCAAATACAAGCATGGTATCAAGACTAGGTTCTTCACCCACACTCAAGGAGTCTTCGAAAACAAATCGATCCATCTCACATTCTAGAGACTCCTCAAGGTAACAATCATCCTTGCTACAACACATTGACCCACCAAATAGAAGCATATCAATTAGGGAATGGTCAACTACCTCATCTTTCCCTATGTCAAAGGTTGGCGGTGTGTCATAACAAAGGTCACATTCATGGTCAACTAACAAATCTACACTAGGGAGGGGTTCAATGAATAATGAGCCCACATCATGATGTGGCATAGTGCTCCTCCCAACTAGTGTTTCACAAGCACACTCAAGTTGACAACTAGACTCTTCACTAGTGGTATACTCACTAGATGCATCAAAAACACCAACTAGTGTTGAGTCATTACAAGTCAAGTAGCTAGTGGGCTCATGAAAAGGTGAAGCAACACTTACATTTGTAGTACTTTCTTGATCACTCACAAGATTTGAAGTGTCATATGCAACTCCTCCTTCATGAAGCTCACATTGAGGCTCCAATGACTTGTCTTCAATTGTACCTACACAAGAACTTTCACAAGAAGAGATAGAAGATAAAGAAGGGTTAGAACAATGGGTGCTCTCACTCTCAATTTTTCCTTCCTCACCTCTCATCTCTCTCAATTTTACCTCATGGTCAAGTGTAGTTTGTGGTGACAACCCGCTCTCATCACTCCTCAAATCCTCTCCTTTTTCCTCTCTTGGATTGTCACCGGTCACTCCCTCACTTCTCTCTATCTTTTCTCTCTCAATTGGAGTGGAGTGACTCCCATTTTCATCATGCATTGGCAAAACAATGAAATTGTTTGCCTCGGGTTCAAGTACAATGGGTGACTTCGCTTTAGCCCTTTCCCTCAACTCCCGCATTCGTTTGTAGTCATCACTCACTTGCTTGGGAGTTAGGGGTTTAAGCAAATATCTCTTCCCTTCATGTTTGACCGTGTAAGTATTGACACGACCGTCATGAACCACTTGTCGATCAAATTGCCAAGGCCTTCCAAGGAGAAGGTGGCAAGCTTGCATGGGCACCACGTCAAACAAGTGTTCATCCACATAACTACCCATTTTGAACTTGATCATTGCTTGCTCCACTACCTTTATCTCCCCACATTCACTAAGCCATTGTAATCGATACGGCTTGGGGTGCTTCACGGTAGGCAATTTCAATTGGGATATAAGAGATTGGCTCACAACATTAGTACAACTCCCGGAGTCAATGATCATTGAGCACACAACATCTTTGACCCGGCACCTAGCATGGAATAGATTTTTCCTTTGCAAGGTTTCACTATCCTCCACTATCATGGCTCCTAGACTCCTCCTCACAACAAGGAAGGCAAGGGCATCATCATCTTCTTCTTCCATGGCAACAATCTCCCCAACATCTCCTTCCTCATCACCCTCTACTCCCTCTTCTCCCTCGGGTTCACTCTCTTGCTCATACACCAAATCACCAACCACAACCATGGTTCTTTTCGTGGTGCATTCCTTAGCAATATGCCCAAAGCCCTTACACTTATAACATTGAGTAGAAGTAGAAATAGGATTACTCAAGCGAGTTTTAGAGTTACCTTCCAATTGCGGTGTAGTCTTCTCATAAGGCTTCTTCACTTCTTTGCTAGCGCTTGCACTTGGAAAGTTGGCATTTGGAGTCTTCCACTCTTTTGGCTTGCTTGTAGTAGTAGGAGTGTTGTTTTTGAACTTCTCTCTTTTGAGCCAAGCCTCGGCATCAATTGCGGCTTCAAACATATCTTCAAGTGTGAGATAATGATGCAACCTCAATTGAGAAGCTATACCATAGCTCAAGCCATTCTTGAATCGGATCATGGCTTCTTCTTCACCTTCGGTATCCATGTCCAATGCCATCCGGATCTTTTCAAATTCATCATGGTACTCATGCACCGATTTGACACCTTGCTTTAGATCATAGAGCTTCTTGAGTTGCTCTTGCCGATACCTTGGAGTTATGTACTTGGTGTTCATAAGGCCTTTCAACTCATCCCAAGTCACATTCAAATGCAAATTCATCCTTCTCCTAGACCTCTTCATACACTCCCACCAAGTAGAAGCATAGGCCTCAAAGGTAGAAATAGCATATGTACCCTTTCGCTCCTCGGTCATCTCATTGGTATCAAACACTCGTTCCATTTGTAGTACCCATTCCATGTATGCCTCCGGATCACAAGTTCCTTTGAAGGATGGAAGATTGAGCTTGACACTATTGAGGTTGTTGTTGTTGTCGCGTACCCCATAGTTAGGCTCCGGTTGGCCTCCATAATGGTCATCATGAGCAACATACTCTCTCCTCGCATTCCCTCTAGCATAACCCATGGGTGGCCCTCG
This sequence comes from Petunia x hybrida, assembly GCA_037355625.1. NCBI lineage: Eukaryota > Viridiplantae > Streptophyta > Magnoliopsida > Solanales > Solanaceae > Petunia > Petunia x hybrida. Next base: position 2,687,970 of record JBBBVM010000045.1, read on the forward strand.
ACCTCGGCCTCTACCCCTATCCACATTTCGACCCCAATGCATTTGTCTCCTAGGTTGATGAGGAACATCATACCCATAGGCCTCATCACCATACCCGAACTCCTCCTCTTCTTGAACTTCATCAATTTGTTCAAGAGGTGGGACATTCCGCACGGGTCTTCTAAGTGGAGCATTTACTTGGGGATTGCCCAAGTTGAGGGGATTGCCCTCTTGTCGGGGATTGCCCAACCCACGCTCTCGTAGAGCTTCAACTTTGCTTTGTTCATACCTCTTGTTTAGCTCAACAAAGTGTCCGGGAGTCATAGGAGTGCTATGACTCGTTCCTTCTCCGGATTCAATTTGGACGCTCGGGGTCCTCCTCTCACCGGTCTCAACTTGGTTCCTCTCGACGGACTCAAGTCTCAAAGTGATATCCTCCAACTTGGCTATAACGGTAGCCATGAAAATTTTCATAGGATCATCTCCATCGTTTGCCATGGTACCTACAAAAAGCAATAAACGTTAGCAAAACACCTCACCCGCTCCCTTACAATTGTTTCACTCGGCTCGCTCGTGTTTAGTGGGGGGGATGGATATTTCACACAAGTTTGAGTCTAAAAGCTTCAAGTAGTTGACCAACGAACCACAACTCAATCACTCAACTTATCAAGTCCAAATGCGCTCCGGGGTGAGTGGAGTTAATGGGACTCGATTGGAACGCTAGGCACTTTAATTGAGGACTTGAATCAAAAGATACTACGGATCTTCTTTGAGTTCTAGTCTCCTTTCTAAGGCACGATGATCCTAATAGCTCAAAGTAATTAGCACTAATCGAGTAGGATTATACTCTAATAGCACTAACCAGAAGCAATGCAAGCAACAAAACAAGAAATCCTAGAAGTTTCTACCCAATTCCCAAGCTTCAGGAAGTAGGCGCCCCGCCTCAGGAGGTGGGCGGTCCGCCCTGGGCAAACCTACAGGAGGAGGCGCTCCGCCTCTTCAGGGGAGGCGCTCCGCCTCAGGAGATCCAGAGAGCTCACAGAGCTGAGGCGCTCCGCCTCTAAATTGAGGCGCTCCGCCTCTGCAACTTTCCAGCACAGTTCAAACTCGTTTCAAGTCGATTTCCAAGCTTCTAATCCGATGTTTTCGACTTGTTTTCACAATCCAAGGATACCCAAAGTTGTTTTTGGTCACAAAGATCAAACCCCAATGATTTTTAACAAACCCCAATCGAAAACAACGAATTCACCATGTTCATCTTCCTCAAGAACACAAGGGTTTATCAAAGGGTTTCAAAATGGATTGTGATTCATCAAAGTAGGTGTTATATAAGTCCAAATCCCACAAAATTGGTACCGAATCGTTTGTTTTTCAATGAAGCTCAATCCCCAATATCAAGTTTTCAATCTAACATCAATCCAACCCAAGAATCAAGCCAAAATTCATCAAGAACAAGTTCATCAAGGGTTTAAGGGCAATTGGGGTTTCAATTTTTCAAACTCCACCAAATCCAACAATTTTGGTACCCAAATAACGGGGATTCATCCACGATCAAGAATCTATAACACCCATATCAAAAATCATCCAAACCAACACGATACACCAAATTTTTAGATTTTTCAATTTTTCAATTTTTTTTGTAATTTTCTTCTTTCAATAACAACAAACAAGAAACTAAAGATAGGAATCGACCTAGGCACGAAGAATCAAGGGTCGGGGGTTTGTAGAAACAAAACCCGAGCCTTGCTCTGATACCAAGATGATAAGAATCAAAAACGAAACGCGGAAATAAAGATAAAGAGCGAGACACTACTCGAACTCCCTACGAAGTAACTATGGAGAACTCGTTCCATAATACCCTCGTATCGGTGTCAAGGAGGACCTACACTATGCAACTACCCTCGAGCCGCACCTGGGGCTCGCAAATAGAATGATCGGGGGTGGTTTGGGGTTCAACTAGAATCCACTAGTAAACTCAAACCGTCTCAAAGGGTTTTCATTCAAAGAGAATCCACTCTTGAACATTGTCATTGACAATCAATCATTCATCATAATATCAAAACTAGCTAAGGAATAATGCTAAGCTATGGAGTATTTATAGGCCTCACTCAAGACATAAGGAAAGGCCTAAAGTACCCTTAAGTAAGTTCTAAAGACATAAGCCACGTAGGGGCATAGTAGGAATTACATAGCAATTAAAGTCAAATTCCCGTCAAAGTTGAACAGAGGGAGGCGCTCCGCCTCTGGGGGAGGCGCTCCGCCTCAGCTTGCCTAGGCGGTCCGCCTCCTTGGTCCGCCTCCAAAAGTCCCGAGAGTCATCTTCTTTTAGGCGGTCCGCCTCAATCCGTAGGCGGTCCGCCTCTTCCTGAAGCTTCTTGAAACTCTTCGAAATGTGTCTCGGATGCTCTTCTTTCCTTGGCGTCCCAATGCATGACCTTGAAGTGCTCTTCCTTGGCCTTGGATGGTGCTTTTGGATGGTTGCTCGATTTGGGTCTTATCACATATGCTCAACATCATCATCAACTCTATCTATGTCACTATCAACAATATCAAATTCTTCACAAGAAGAGTAAGTAGGATCAATGTACCTTGAAGCGTCACCATCTTCATTTTCTTGACTAGAAGCATAAGCATCGTCACATTCTTCATCACAAGCCTCATAGTCGTCATCAATCTCACGATCATCATAGTGAACCGCTTCATCTTCATAGGAGCCATGGTTTCCATCATCATAGTAATGGCCAACATCCTCACCATAGGAACCATAGTCTCCATCATCACCATACGAGTCATAGCAACTCGCATCATCCCCACATGAGCAATAATCTCCACAATCAACATCCGACATTGTGGCAACACCATAGCACAAAACCTCCCGAAAGTCACTCCCTCACGTGTATCACTCAATTTATGAACACTCAAGAGCGAGGCCTTTACAACTTGGGAACCAAGGTGATCACAACTAGTATGTCCAAATAAAAGTTCGGAATGGAGTTAATGAGACTCGATGTACGGACGGCTATTTAAAGTGCGCACTTGAGGCCAAAAGGAGTTCTACGATTCTTCTTTTAATTCTAATCTCCTCTACGCACGAGTGTCCTAATATGCTCAAGGATTAGTGTCAGTGGAGTAGGCCAATTACCCTAGAAACACTAACCATGAAGTTAGGAAACCAACGGAACACAAAAAGAAACGAAACGGAACAATTCAGAGCCGTTCAGGGCTAGGCGCTCCGCCCAGTGGGGGAGGCGCTCCGCCCAGTTGTGGGAGGCGCTCCGCCTGGCTGCCCCTACTGCCAAGAAGGCTGGGCGGTCCGCCCAAGCTTAGGCGCTCCGCCTGGACGCGATTTTCAGCATTTTTCACAACGGATTTTTGGTGATTTTGGCCAACTTTTTGGTTCGATTCCAACCCGATACACAAAACTAATGATACCCAAAGGTGTATACAACTATATTAACCAATCCCCAATGGTTTTAAACTCCAAACAAACAACAACAAGCTTCGATTCAAGATTGAAGTGTTTTCAAGAATTTTCAAACTTTTTGGTTTTTGATTTTGGAAATTTTGATTCGTAACACCAAATTGTGATATATGGGTATCAAAATGACGGGAATACCATAAGGAACAAACTCCAATACCTTTTAACACTTGGGGATACGATTCCAACCCGATCTACCAAATTGTCTTCAAGTTTTCTAGTTTTTCAATTTTTTTGTTTTCTTCTTTTTCAAGAACAACAAGAACAACACAATACTAACATATGGAACAAGGAACGGGGGTTTGTAGGAACATAACCCGAGCCTTGCTCTGATACCAACTGATAAGGGGCAAAACACGCGGAAGCTAACTAAACTGTAAACGAGCGGAAGCAAGTAAATTTGATAACGTGATATCAAAGACATCGAGAAGTTCAAGACTAGGAAGACAAGAATTAGAAGAAATTACGGATAAACAATTCAAACAAGAATTTAATTATCCAAAGGGAGAAAGTGAAACTCGAACCTTACAAGGATTTCACACTAGCGATGAATCTCCATAGGTTCCAAGTCGTACAAAATACATGAAGACTCGGGCTTCGACAAGAAAGGCTCGGCCTTCTCTCAATTCTCTCTTCACAATTCTATGTTCAATGATAGCTAATGGAAGAAATGGCTAAGTGTTCCTATTTATAGTTTTTCATATTGCTAGGTGAAATGTCTAAAATGCCCCCAAAGCTAATTAATACATACAAGCCACTTAAGGGCAAAATAGGAACTTCACTTCAAAAATCATCCAAGCTTCAGCGTTGGGCACTCCGCCTGGAATCCGGGCGCTCCGCCTGAACCCTTTGTTAGCTGGGCGCTCCTCCTAGAGCTGGGCGCTCCGCCTGGAATTTGTGCGCTCCGCCCAGAGTGCCTTGAAGCTGGGCGCTCCGCCTGACTGTGCTGGGCGCTCCTCCTTCCTTGGTGCTCCGATGCATGATCTTCAAGTCGCTCTCCGCTTGACTGTGCTGGGCGCTCCTCCTTCCTTGGTGCTCCGATGCATGATCTTCAAGTCGCTTCCGGAGACCTTGACTTGCATTCCTTGTGCTCTCAAGCTTGGTTCTTGATGGTTGGTATCTTAGCTCGATTTGCCCCGCATCATTTAATGCAAGTCTTGGACTATGGTAAATATTGGTGTAGTTGCTTATCATGGAAAGAAGGAAGATTGAAATGATATGTTGTCCTGTTTGTTATGCCATCACTAATAGCAAGATCTTTTCAATTCTATTGTGTTATTCGAGTTCCCTTCTGATCCATATCATTCTGATCCAATGTTGTGTTGCAGTAGCTTAGATAAATGAATGTAAGTATTTTGAGTAAGTGATTTTAGTGATTTGTTGATGCATATATGATTCTATTTAAATTGAATGTAATATCTATTTGTTATTTAATGTAAAATATTATATTTGTGGGTCGTTTGAATTGTTTTCTCCTTTTACTTATTTGTAGTAGAGGTAAATCTCTCAAATTGTGCAGGGTATATCTTATGGACCTCATCTTTTTGCTCCTAAGGTGATATCTTCAAGTTTTTATTTTCTTATTTGTTTGTATGTTTGTACCTATTCGATAATTTTTTTGGGGCATAACACAGTTGTAATGGCTATAAATGAAATAGATCAATTTTATACATGCATTCTTTCAAGGATTATTTATTGGAGCTTAATAACGTTAAGTTGCAGGAACTAACCACTAGCCAACCGAAGCTATGAGGGGGAAAAGAAAAAAGCATTAGATATTGGATCAAGCACGAAAACACTTCTTTTTCTTTGGCTAAAAAATTCAGAATTTTGGAGAAGCTATGTGCTCCTAGATGAAGAGTACTATTATGGCGATTACGGTAGTACCTTGAGATTTAGTAAAGACTATATATATTTTTATCGTTGAATATGTGAGGAGTCTATATAAAAGCACTAGATGTGAATTGAGAAAATAATATCTATTTGCAACTTTTATATCTAATGAAAGTTATCACCGTACGTAAAAAAATTTGAATACTCATGCTCGCTTCATGTGAAAATTGAGACATAATAAAAGCTATCTTTTTTTTCATTGAATGAAGATATGAGCAGCCTGTATAAAAGGTAAATACTTATAAAGGCATTAGATGTGAACTGAGATGGTATTCATGTAAGGTAAAACATTAGAGTTATTCAATCAAAGTATTAATTAATAGCTTTAATCTTTTCTTCTTTGTTGTAAGTAAAGTCTTTTAGTTCTCTCTTTGTTATATGGTTCGGAGATTTTATTCTGTCGTCTAAGTTTTTTCTTCATTTGAATTTTCTCAAATATGGTTCAGCAGGAAAGTTAAATTGTGATAACTTCATTGTTGTTCTTTATTCTTCGTTACACAACTTCATTGTTGTTCTTTATTCTTCGTTACTTTTAAGGTGGTTATATAAATTTAAAAAATTGATGTTTATCACCTTATTATTAGCTGATATATTTTTATGAAATTTTATAATATATATTATTTAAAATTCCTCATTTCAATTAGTCATTATGTGGATATTTCCCATTTAGGATTCTATCATCTCCTCTTTTCATTATGAAGATGATTTTTTTAATGGTATATTTGCTTATTAAAGGACCTTGCTATGGTGCAGGTCAGTCATTCCAATCTTCTTTTATATTTGGTTTTATACTCCAGTTATTATTATCATTTCAAATATATTTATTGGTCCAATAAAAATAACTCTTAACATTTTAATACTGTAAAAGAGTGTAGCTATAACTAATTAAGTAAGTCGTAATAGTCAAATTCACGGTTGCAATGCAACATTTCGAGTTAATTCCTAAAATGATCACTGAACTAATGCAAAGAATCTAAAAAAATAATTTTTCTTTGGTTTGAGACAAAAATATTACTCAACTTATTCAAAGTACCTTAAAAAATCATTCTCTCAAGTTGTGTGTTAAAGTTCATCAAAAATATCACTTAACTTATTCAAAGTACATTAAAAATTATTTTTAATAAAAATAACTAAAATAAAAAATATCACATCAGCATTTTTTGGTGAACTTTAACGCACAACTTGGGAGAATAACTTTTCAAGGCACTTTGGATAAGTTGAGTGATATATTTGTCCCAAACCAAAGGAAAATGAGTTTTTTTAGATACTTTGCATTAGTTCAGTGACCATTTTAGAAATTATTCCAATATTTCATAGTATTTACTTTTCGTGAAATCAAGTACTAAGCATATTAAAACAATTTTTTTTAGACTACGATTTGTTATTGAGATCAATTATTGCATTCTATGTTTACATAATACAATATAATTTATTTATGAGTCTCAAGGACGCTATATATTGTGATCTTGCTTAGTGTGTTTCATGTTATTGGGATATTTTATAAGAAAAAAAAAGTAGTCCAATTCTTTTAATATTGATTCATATTATTTAGAGGAATTGAATTATTGTTGTTTCTCAAAATCATTGTGTGTTTTGGTATTTTATGATTAATTCCTTTTGTGTAATAAAATAGTACTTATTAGGATGAAAATGAACTAATGAACGTACGATGAAATTAGGTATCTAATATGGAGGATCAAGAGTTGCTTCAAATTTTCACTTACACCTTTTATTTAAATAAAATTATAATTACATGTTTGGATAATGAGCACTATCTTGATCCATATTAATCTCATAATTTCTTATATAAAAGAAACTAAAATGAGATTTTCACAGATAAGATTATCTTGGGGGATTTTGCAAGATTTCGATGTATAAATTATAGTTTATTGACTATTAAAATATTGGAAGAAGAAGATGAAATTATCCTGAAAATTCGTGTGTGTGTAAGCTAGAGCGCAAAATTGAAGATTGAAAAATCTAAGTGGTCCACTTTGTTGTTAATAAAAGACATTGAATGCTATGCATACATAGTCGCACGTTGATCAAATTAAGGAGCTTCTCGATGATCTCAGACATATAAAAAAAAAATGCCAAAGGCAATGTTTGTTAGCTCTTTATGGTTGAGATTTTGTCATGATGCCTATTTGTGATGTTGTGTTTACTTATATTCTTTTAATTTGGAGGAAGCCTATCGTACATTCTTTAAAAGGAGGGTCTTAGATAACAATTTGCTTCTATATATTAGTATTGACATGAAAGTTACTCATATTTTACATGCTCATAGTACTATTTTTTTATTTATGAGATTGTATTATCAATAGTTCTATGGTTCATATTTGATTGTGTCTGATGGTATATGAGAGAAAGTTGGAGTTCTGCAAAATAATAATTCTTAGATTTACTTTTCATAACAAGTCTTTTAATTAATTGTATCATCATCTTAATAATTCTAATAGTAATTGTATATTTTGAGTTGTAATGCAATTAGCACTACAGTATCTGTACATTCAAAGATTATGCATCTTCATGTTTGACATTGTCCTTGATACAATGTATGAAAAATATGTAAGAACGTGAAAAACGAACACTTAGTTTTATGATAAAATCTAAATTGAAAACAAGTCAATCAGCAATTTTAGGATAACGTTGACCATAATATATTATGTTATACTCCCTCCGGTCAACTTTATAAGATGTTTTGGTATTTTCACACATAATAAGAAAATTTACTTTTAATTAAGAATATAATTAATCATATTAGCTCTTATCCAAGTTGCTATTATTATTACCTAGAGTTTCGTTTTAAGTCCTTTATTAGCAAGGGTGATATCAGAAAAAGCTTTCTTGATTTCTGGAAAGACCAAATATTATGGACCAAGAAAAATATGTCAAAACATTTTATAAAGTGGACCTGAGGGAGTAGTAACTTTTATGTATAGAGTTATTTTATTTTTCCATTCATATTATATTTTTCTTAAGTGATATATGTTTTGTTTTTCGACTAAATATTATCCATTATTATATGATCATTTTTATATCTATTTTCAAATTTAGCTATCTTTGAATGAATGCATCATTAATTCGTTCCACATTTTATTATTGTTGCATTGTGAGGAAATTGATTTCAAGCAGAAATAAAAATAGGAATCACTATGTAAATATCAAAAACGTATGACAATTATATATTGGCTACTTTGAAATGTAAAATTTGCCATGATATCAACCGCGCATCGCGCGGGTATTATACTAGTTATTATTAAAAGGCATGTAGTAGCCATTAATAATTAGCCAAGTGGCAAAGTAAAAAGAAGCCACTTGGAAATTTTAGATAAATTAGTTAGTTTTAAGTTAGATATAGTTATTTTAGTTAATTTGAAATTTGAATTGAGAGAGTAGTTTCAATTAGAATTTAAGCATAATCTTAGAAAAAAGACTGGAAATAATTTCAAAAGCGGTAGATAATAAAACTGACTTAATTATCATCCCAGTTCCTAACATTGAATCTGCAGGACTCCACGATTAAGATAACCATTTTGTGGGGATCTAGATGACGCAAATCAGTTTTGAACAAATTGTTGAGCAAAATTTATTATACATTATTTTAAAAAGTTTAAAATAAATTGACTCCCCAAAAAATAGGGCTTAACACTTGCAGTTGGACTTGATAGAGAACACACGTTGTTTGAACACAAAGTTGACATTTTTAAAACGGAAAAGGGTCAAATTTGCTCCTCAACTATAAAAAATGGGACAGCTTTACCCTCCATTTGTAAACGGTCTCAAATATGCCCCTACCGTTAGTGAAATGTATCACTTCTACCCTTGAAACTAACTTTAACTTCCATGTCATCTTTTGATCCATTTTAAATTATATAATTGATGACATGGGTGTCCAATTAGGAAAAAAAGTTCTACCCAAATAAAATTCAAGGTCCAATAAAACAAGCTCCTTAAAAAAATGAATTAATGAATAGTCAATATATCTAAGATGAAATGAATTAATGAATTGTCAATATATCTAAGATAAAATGAAGTGAAGTTTTAGTGTCTGTCTGTAAATCTTCAAGGAATGGAAAAGGTAATCAATTAACAACATTGTATCTTTTGTGAGGGACACCAGAAATTATGACTAAACTAAGAAAAATTGTTAGCAGCAAATGGTGAGATATTCTAACATGCATTATGAAGCTAAATTGCAGGAATATCTAAGGATGATGCACGTTATTTAATTATTAATTCTTTGATAATTTATAAAAATTTAGAAAGAACTTGTACAAATTAAAGAAGATTTAGAGAGAATAAACACTCACGCAAAGACAAAAGAATTAAACATAGTTAAAAATCAACTATGACATTTTTGAAAGAATTTTACATGACAAGAAAAAAAATTGAATTAAGCTCACTTTTCCCTAGAGAGCTGAAACGAAAAGCTAAGAGAAATTGAAAAGAGGAGGATGACCAAGTTGTTCCAACTTCAACTATTTTTTTCTCTCTTGTCTTTAGAATCATTGATTTTGGTTAGAGGAGAAAGAAGAAGAAAACATACAATAAGAGGGTAGAACTTTCTTTCCTAGTTGGACATCCATGTCATCAATTAAATAATTTAAAATGTGTCAAAAGATGACATGAAAGTCAAAGTTAGTTTTCAAGGGTAGAAGTGGCATGTTTCACTAACAGCAAGGGCATATTTGAGACTGTTTGCAAACGGAGGGTAAAGTTGCTCTATTTTCAATAGTCGAGGGACAAATTTGGCCCTTTTCCGTTTTTAAAACTTATCCTGATTTTTTTTTTTCAATTTCATAATTTTCAGTTTAAAAAAATAGTAATACAAAACTATAAAATCTGGAAAGTACTTCAGTTACAGAATGAAGCAGTTTGCTCCATGATGAAGTACTCCTAAATCTTCTCCTCTTAAAAATTCTCTTATGTGAATTTAAGCAGTTCTCTACGGTACCACATCTACGCTTACGCCAATGTGAGGTGGTTTCTCTTCTGGGTACAAGAATTATATCTTCTCCATTTTTCAGTTATGGTTTACCATCAAATATGTATTATTCATCTATATTTCATATATATCCCCAACAAGCAACTAGTAAACATTGTAGCAGGTTCTTTAATGTTTGTGTCAGTTTGAAGTAAAGATGAGAGATCTTCCATATATGACTAGAGGGATTTATGCGGCGATTGAGGAAGGTACTTTGGGTCTTTGCAAACTTCAGGCTATTTATCTGATCGTAAATTAATAATTCTTTAAGGACATGTTAGCATTATTGTTTGTGGATCCATTCTACTTTTTAATTCGTTAAGTTTTTAATATTTGTGAACTATTTTGTTAATCGTTCCATTTCTAATAATTGCTCTGTAGGTCAGACTATTATGATGTGACATTCTTGCATATATTGTGATAGATATATGCCAAAAACCTCAAGAACTGTATCCATAAAAAATATTGTGTGGTATTTACATCTTCATATGTACTAGAACAAAAATAATTATAACGATGCAAGCGCTTGATCCAGGCATTAACTCGAGTTGGCTTTTAAGTTTCTTTCTTCTCTTTGGTTTTTAATTTCTTTTGTTGGGAAGTTTTCACAACTACCTATTTTAAAAGAATTGATCATTCATTACCATAATCATACATATAACTGGGACTAAAACCCTACATATATTTGTCTAATATCAATTATAATCACACAAGATTCCAAGGAAAATTAAAGTTATACAACAATTGCTTACAACTTTGTATTGCGTAAATTTTTCTTTAGTTTGTACAATCGCACATGTGAGCATTCTGCACATGTTTCAGAAAGGTACTTTTGTTAGTTTGTGTATAAGTTTGATGCAGAAAGCTTAGAAGTATTAGAGAACATGCATGTTATGAAGTTCAGAATTTATTGATAAGCTTTATAGATAATCACTAATTGATCCGTGTTTAATTAGTGCAGGTGCTGTTCAAACTTGATTAAGCTTTCACAAATAGTATTATGTTACTTTGAGTTATTCTAATCCTCCCTGAATGACCTGTACAACAATCTATTCACTCAGGTAAAAATAATTAAAATATGGCAGAGTTGTCAAAATGGCATTCAACCTTGATCCAAATCCCTTTGATGTCAAGGTTGGGTGCCATTTTGACTATTCTGCCTTAAAGTATGAACTTTTCCAACTTTATTCTATTGTAATGATAGCCATCAGTTAAACATTTCTTTTCTTGATCCTATCATTACATATATTAAAGGTACCTTTGATTATTAAAATGGAGAAAATGATCGAAAATGCATATGTGTTCATGGAATGAAGTACATATGAATATTGGTATCTGAGACCTACAAGCTCTACATCTTCAATGTATTCAAAAAAATTTATGGGAATAGCAAGGCCATTAGAAGTGTAATAATTTTTCGTATATGTTTTGACAATATGCACATATTTTATTTATTTTCATGTGTGTGACAATTTGGACATTTTTGCAGGTGATTATTCTTATTGTTTAAACAGTTATTAGATCATTTCTCTCTTCTTTTTTTCTATTTGCTTCTTTCAGATTCATCTTTCCTTTTACAATCCCAAATTATGTGCTATTTGATCATTTGCTTCCCTCCATAAGTTATGAGCTTTTTGGTTTTAATTTGCTTTATTTTCTGTTATGGAGGTGTTGTTCATTCTATTTAGTATGATGAAATGAAACACCAAGTAATTAATAGCAGTTTGATTTTTGTTGAATTAAATAGAACCTGATGATACTTGACTTCATAACCAATACTGCTCCCAAGGTTTATTTTCTATTGAAGTCATGCGAAACAATTATTCTTTAAATAATGGGAGTTGATTTGGATTCTTTGATGATTACTTTATAGATATAGAACTCTCCTAACGTTCTACTTAAAACTTATCTAAGATATATTTCAAGGGTTTGTTTCAAGATAAATGTAACTTGCAGGGGGCTGTGTCGACTACTTATTATGGACATTACCAGATAAATATGAAATGACTGAGGTAACATTGACATACAACGATGAAGCTTCTAACAACATGAGTCAATAGTTATTCACTTTATTTTTTTAGTGGCAAAATATGAGGATACTAGATGGAGCTTGAAGTGAAGCACAATATCAACTATGCTTCCGAGAACTCTCAAGAAAGAAGCAAGAGGCATTAGTAGGTGTACTTATTTAGTATGTGCTATGGTATGAATATTTAATTACGTATGACAATTTGTTTTGTACTAATGTGCAGACAAAAGTGTAAATGTCGATAGATACATTTTTTTTATTGTCGAAATATTGAAAGTTGTGTGCTTGATGTAGATGATTAAGGTGAAGTATATAGTTATTGAGATCGTTGTTGAAGAATAAGTCATAATTCAAAAATGATAAACACGGCAAGCAGACTATCTAACACATTTGAGCTAGCACTAGAATCATTACTTTCCTCCTCTTTTTATTATGATAAATTTATTGATAATGTCTTTAATTGATATGAAAGTCAGAAACAAGAATATGAAGCAAAATTGAAACTCAAGGCACGTCGAAATTACATAAGCAGTATAGTCCTCACGAAAATAATAATATGATGATCTACCGTGAAGCAGTTTTCTTTTGCAAGAAGATGACAACATAAACTAGAACTACAACGTATATATTAAATACGGTAACATTTTATATTGAATTTTACTTATTAGGTTTACAGTCCTACTGGAGAGTAGAGTGCATTACCCATTAATAAATATACTTCAAGTAAAATAGGCGGAATAGCCTAGTTGCCACTCCAACTTGTCCAAGATTGCCAATCCGACATCCGAACTTACAAACTTACCATTTTAGCACCCCCAACTCGTTCCTTTGCTGACTTTTAAACGACTCTGTGCTTTGACCCAAACGCATGTATTATAACTCTGTGTACGTGGACATCCAGTCACGTATATAACCAATTAAAATTTTACATGTCAGAGGTGGGAAAACCCTACACTAAACCGATCATTTCCCTCCCACATACACTGAATAATTTTATTTTACCCAAAAAACATCCACCCTTTCATATCATACCCTTTCATATCCCACCATACCCTTTCATCTATAACTATCTCCACCTACCACTAAGAAAACCCTATCTAAGAAAAGCCATCTATTACATTTTTCCTTCCTTTTCGTGTTATCAATTGTGGTAAAAGTATATGTTGGAAAATCAAAACCCGGTAAGGTTTTTTGATTTTTATACACTCTTAAATTTTGTGCACCATAATGTGGTTCATTATGTGTTACTTTTTGTGCAAAATACCGTTGTAGTTTAGATTTTTTTTTTTTATGCATGTAGTGGCTGATTTGTAATTTAGGGTTAAAAATTAGGGCTTTTAGGAAATACACTTGAATGTTGTTGTTTTTGTGTTCTTTTTGTCGTTTCGATGACTGACTTGCAATTAGGGGTTAACATTAGGGTTTTTTTTGGTGAATACACATGTATGGTATGAATAAAAAAATTCCTTCGTACAAATGCAATGGTCGTTTTAGTATTTGATCTTAAAAATTAGGGCTTTTTATATCAACAGTTTGTTATCATGAATTTTTCGTTTATTATTTGTCCTCTCTTCAAACATGAGCAAATTTATATAAATTTTTTAATGATGTACTGTAAAAATATGTTTTCTATAGGAAAAATGGCTAGCACATTGTCGCACCCCACTTTAAAAGCAAAGTAAAGTGGTTTCCGACTTGGGGTAACTCATTTGGAGTTAGAGGTTTTGGAGTCGCCACCTAATATAGTTTCTAAGGTGTATTAGGTCACCTATTAATTTCTAATTTAATTTAAAGAATTAACTACAGGTTGGTCTACGAGTGAGAGATTCAGGTAAGTGTTCGAAATAACCTAGAAGGAAGGGATTAGGCACCTCCTAAGTTCCACTAAATGTGGTTCCCGACCGATTTCTATATTGGGTTTACTTGAGCAATTTTTATATAGTAAGGGACAAGAATTAAATAAAATGACATAACATGTGAACAAATTAAAGTGTATATTCAAAAGAGGCAACTTCTAAAGGCACATTTTAATTCAAGCCAATTCAAGTCATATTTTGTAATTTCAAAACTTGAAGAGCCCAATTCCCCAACATATAGATAATATCTAAGTAGGTCTGAATTATGGGACGTGACTGCAAATATTGAAATTTAAACTTACTGGAGCAGACTTACTGAATGAAAGAAGGTAGACAGTTCAATGATTTATAAAAGTAATTCTAAATAGCAGCCACATTGTATAAACAGCCCCAAACCATTAAATTAACTAATTAGCCAATTTAGACAAACAATATTATCATCTTATGCGTTAACATAAATTAACTTTTAAATGACAAAACGAGGAAGATATATATAGTATAAAAAATGTGCGCCACTAAAGGATGACATTATGACATAATTGGTCACATGCTTCTGACTTTGGTGGCGACTTTAGTGCGAGGTCGCGTTTAAAATAATTTGATTCAAAATGAGTGATATATATATTAAGATATATAAACATGTACACAAACAAAATGTATAAATAGTTAACACATCACATAAAAAAATATTTAGATATAGTAAGCAAATATATAACAATATACACACGTAATTAACAAATAATTAACACATAACAATTAAGTTAAAAGTAGATATGGTATTTAGAAAATGTTGTTACATATATTGACTAATATCTTTATAAGAAAATAATATAATTTTTATAAACTTGACCTCCAAAGTCGATAAATCTCTCACAAGTTATTAATTAACTTGGAGCGACTTAGAAAAAAGGTATAGAATTTGATTAAAACGGGTTAGGCTTCTGCAGATTTTAACCTTTGTGGAAATAGGCCAGTTTTAAAATATACTGCACCTTTAGCCTTTTCGGTAAAATCATTTATGAACCTTCGTTTCTAGAAATTAAAATTTGCAGAAACAGTTTATTCTTTAGTCTCAGTTTCAATTTTAAACCTGCTGCAAACTTCCATTATTATAAAGTTTAAATTTTGCACAAGCATACCATTTTTTCGCCTGTTCTGCGATTTTAGCTTTTTATACACATAACCACAAAAATAAAGCTAGAGAAATGGCCCATGTTTAGCCCTTTAATGCACATAGCATCAATTTACACATATATCACCTGTCTCAATCAACTAGATTGAACTTTATGATACTTACACAAACAAACAATCCCAACATATACAAACTCCAAATATTTTCAATTTTAGTTATATATAACCAAAAATAAAACATGAGAGCAAGTGAACGAGTAGGGCCTTTGTCCCTTGAACTTCATGAATACTCTTCATGCTTTTCAAGGTCAACTTTAGACCTTTTATTACTTTGCAAGACCTGAACTAATTATCAACGTTAGGTATGACTTATAGCCATCCTGTTAGGACTAACAATCACCTGCAAGAGAGGGGGTTAGTGGCATGGTGCTTAATACACCCATGCCAAGCAGTTCAAATAGATAAACAAGAGCTTTATAGAGAGCTTTATTCATGTCTAGGCAGAGGTTCATAGAGACATTCATCCAGTTTACAGATTGTTACCTTAGTACCAAATGGTGATTAAGAGATAAGCAGATGGTAATGTCACAATACCCTATCCCCTAACCTTCATTCTCCAAACCAGTGAGATTAAGAGGAAAAGAAACAGAAAGCTGATGCCTGAAGTACAGTAAAGTGTCTTATTCAGTGTGTGTGTAATTGTGTATTCCAGAAATCACCAAAGGTGTAAAAGATGGTGTCTCCTTGTCCTAATTTTGTGTGCTCAGGGGTGTCTCAGGTCTGGATGTGGGTGTGCTCAGTGTGTGGATGTACCAATGTGTGTCTTCAATAGTCTAAATGCATTCAGAGTTGTCTCTGTTGTGTGCAGGGTGTATATGTGTGTGTAAGCTGTGTATTCAGGGATGTATCTGTGTATTTCAGTGTGTGTAGAGGTGTGCACTCGACAGGAAAGAAGTGAGAAGTGTGTGAGAGGTGAGGGGGCTGTCTTACTTCTGTCTCTGTAGCTCCCTAGTGTAGACACAACTAGGCTTTTTTATAGTGCTAAGATTGGAATGTTATATGGAAAAATGCAGAGAGGTTCCCAATAATACAACTAACTAAAACGAATCAAATCAGGCATATGATTGACAGATTATCCGGGCTGTCAGAATGACTGTTAGACAAGGAGTCCATATACATTTATATAACCATATTTCCTTAATAAGCTGCTTAAGATCAAGGTCATCAATCAAAGATTCGCACAGAACTTCACAAGATTATCATGTATTCCAAAAGGTAAACCAAATTCAAATTGAATGCCTATAAACTGAAAATTGTACCAACTCAACCCGATTGGAATCTGGACATGTAAAACATTTAAATCAAATCAAAAAAATGGGAATGTAATCAGACCTAAAAACAGGCAGAAAGAGATATCATTGGCTTGTTCAGATTTCATCAACAAAAGGAAAAAGAATAGAAAATATAAGACCAAAAGATGTTACCCGATTTGACCAAAAAACAGAATGCCAAACCCGATCCTTGCCTTATGTGTCCTGAATCAGTGTATGCCGTGTCCGGATTTAACGAGATTCGTCAATCTCTACCTCTTCCTTTTCGGTTTCCATGGAAAGAGAGAGAGAAGAGGGATTTGTTCCCTTTTTCCGTGTGAAAACGATAAGGGAGAGAGAGAGGAGACGAGCGGAGATAGTGCCGTTAAAGGAGGAGACAACGGATTTGGTAGTTTGGGTGGAGATGCGGCTGAATTTGGACGGTCTTAGAAGAGAAGGGGGAGAGAGGAGTTTATGGGTGACGGCGAGTTTCAGGGAAAGGGAAAGGGAATTATGATTTAGGGTTTTAAGTGGTAAGGGGTGTTGTAAATATCAAATGGGGAGACTTATTTTGGACCGTCGGATTGAGGGTATGAAGGGCTGCGATTATGCCACGTAGGCACGTGTATATATGTGTATATGATAGTATATGCTGAGGTGTAAAGGGATTTGGGCTTTGAGGGGTTGTACTGCACGCTACAATGAGTTGTACGCGTGCTAAAAGTGTGTACACTTGTACTAGGAAGGTATTTAGTGAGCTGTAAGCTTAGGTAGTGTACAATTGGCGTACACGTGGACAAAAGGTGATGACGTGGACTGAATATAGCGGAAATTGAATTATAAAATAGCAAAATGGATAGTATTTAATAAAAATACTCATAAATACAAATAATTAGTATAAAATGGAAAATTTTGTAAATAATTATAAATAAATATACTTAATTATAAACAAATATAGATGACCACAAATAATACTAATTAGATATAAATAGCCACAAATAATTATTAAATGATATCGTAATGCGTTAAATTTCACAAATAGCACACGTATTTTAGAAATAGCCTAAATGAATGCAATTATGTAATTATAATCACAATTAAATAAATATTATATAAATAGGATATTAATAATAATTTTACACACGTAAAATGCATGCCATCTAATGTAGTTTTATTTGGAAAATTACTATTATAAATTTTAATTAAATATAGCCAAATTGCGAAAAACGGAGGGACAAAATTGGGTGTCAACAGCTGCCCCTCTTTGCCTGGGAATGATGAAAGAGTCTTCGGGCAAAGATAGTTGACGGAATAACCAATTTTGTCATGACTGGTTCGCAAAAAGATTGGAAGGGGAAAATGGGAGTTTTGGGGTATTTTGGCCGAATCCCGGTCTCTGAGTTGCCTACATATCTCGGGTTTCACGAGAATCAGGCCGTGTGTAGTTCTAGAATGGCATGTTGCCTGTGTGAGGTGTTTATGACGCACGATTTTGGGTGTAAGGACTAAACTTATCCAAGTATGTAAAGTTTAGATTCGTGTATGCTTTTCCTTTTGGTAAGAATAAAGCAAAGGTATTGTCGGAGATGAAATAACATCGATAGATCGAGCATGGGAAAAAAGGCTTATAATAATCCTAGTTATGAAGATGTGGTGCACGACACACCCATAAAGAGGATTTTACAAGGACATATTTTCCACTTCATCTCGATAAATGAGCAATCGCATCTTCAATATTACCTTGACTGAGCTAGGAAACATCTGGGGAGCGAGTTTTATGAATGCGCACGATTCAAGCAGACGGGCACGATTAAGCACGAAAATATGCACGATTGACGCAACTGGATATGGATAGGGAGGAATACGAAACTGACACCCCATTGACAAGGAAGGATTAGGTAGGCCACTGGTGCGAGTATGGAATTGTAGCTTGGAACTCGGCAAGACAGGTAGCTTGCGGGTATAGCAAAAGGCATTGTTTATAGGGTTAGGCTTTGCTTTGTATGTGTTAGAGAGTTTGAGGTTGCATGGTTGGCCGTGATGTTTAGGAGCAGGCGTGAGAGTATGGCACAGGGATTTGTCAAGAAATCGGGGCGTACCCTGCAGCAAAATCATGATAAATGCAATAGATGTAAAGATAAAGTAAAGTAAACTTCCCTGTTGAGCCGAGGGGTTGTTTTGTCTGATACTTGTTTGATTGATGTCTCATCCAAATGTCTTTCCAATGGTATGCCCACCGATGCGGACCTTGCTCTATTGCAAATTGTTGTCATGTTCACCACTGCGAACCTTATATATCTGTCGACGCAGATTCTATGCTCCTTCAAATGATATCATGTCCACCGATGCGGACCCTATATATCCACCGACATGGATTCTATATATGTCATGCCCACTGAAGCGAACCCTATATATCCGCAGACGCAGATTCTATATATGTCATGCCCACCGACACGGACCCTATATCATTTTCATTGTTAAATGTGTCCACCGATGCAAACCAAATATGCTTCCTTAAATTGTTGGTTACGCCCACAAACGTGTACTTTATGTTGCTTTCAATGTTGAACTGTGTCCATAGGCATGGATCATGTGTTCCTTTAATTGTTGAACTGCCCGTAAACGCGGACCCTATCATCCACAATCGCAAATTGTATGCTTGATCAATAGCCGGTTTGTCCACAATTGCGGACCTTATTTTGCTTCAAATTACCGAACTATGCCCACAAACGCGACCTTATACCTTCAATTGCTGGATTGTCCACAAACGCAGACTTTATATATCCGTCGACATGGATTTTATGCTTCTTTCATTGTTGTCATGTCCACAACCGCGGACCCTATGATGCTTTCACGGTTGAATGTGTCCACCGACGCGGACTATATATGCTTCCTCAGATTGCTGACTATGCCCACAAACGCGGACCTTATGCTGCTTCGAATTGATGAACTATGCCCACAAATGCGGACCTTACATATATCCACCGATGCGGATTCTATGCTTGTTCAAATGATGCCATGTCCACCGCTGCGGACCCCCTGTATATCCACCGACATGGATTCTATACTTCTCAAATTGATGTCATGTCCACCGCTGCGGACCCTGTATATCCACCGACATGGATTCTATGCTTGTCATGTCCACCCATCCAGACCCTATACATCCACCGACATGGATTCTATACTTCTCAAATTGATGTCATGTCCACCGCTGCGGACCCTATATATCCACCGACATGGATCCTATGCTTGTCATGTCCACCGATGCAGACCCTATACATCCACCGACATGGATTCTATACTTCTCAAATTGATGTCATGTCCACCGCTGCGGACCCTATATATCCACCGACATGGATCCTATGCTTGTCATGTCCACCGATGCAGACCCTATACATCTACCGACATGGATCCTATTCTTGTCAAATTGATGTCATGTCCACAGGCGCGGACCCTATATATCCACCGACATGGATTCTATGATCTTCAAAAGATGTCTTGTCCACAGACGCGGACCTTACACTGTTGTCATTGCTGTCATGTTCACCACTGCGAACCCTATATATCCGCCGGCGCAGATACTATGCTTGTCAAATGATGTCATGTCCACAGACGCGGACCCTATATATCCACCGACATGGATCCTATGCTTGTCAAATGATGTCATGTCCACAGACGCGGACCTTATATATCCACCGACATGGATTCTATGCTTGTCAGATTGATGAATGTTGCTTTTCCAGGGTTGTTAGGTATACTCGGTACCAGTGTAAACCTGCAATCAAAGAAAATTTATGAATTTTTGGGTGGAGGTTGACTTGCACATTCGTTGTACTGCACTCTGCTGCTGCATCTTGCATGACCTCCTTGTAATATCTCTCTTTTCGAGCATCAAACCTTAGTCGAGCTGTGGGCAAAAAGGGAGAACAAAAGGGGATATGCATGTGTTTTGAGAAAGATAATGTTTAAAGAGTGATATGAATTTATTTCATTGAATCATAGATTGCGACGTGTTGTTTGGACATAATCTCCTCTATATCCATTTGCTGTTCAAAGATCTTTCATCTTGAAATTTTAAGGGAAGCTCAAAATTTCTGCCCCAGTGTGCTGCTTGTATTTTCCTTGAATTTTTGAGGTCCCTCAAAAATTCTGCCCCAGTATGTTGTAATGTACTCTTTGAATTTTTTGAGGGAAACTCAAAAAATTCTGCCCCAGTGTCTAATAAAATTTTCTTATGATGTGACCGTGCCTTGAGTAGGCTGCCTACGTATCCCCTTTTGGGAATAAGGTCGCTACATAGTTCAAATCCAATAAAAATGGATGTTGCTCGATTTGTAGTATCTCTTGATTGCATCTGAGTAAAGGATCTTGTTAATGTTGTCTCGATTTAGAGAATTCCACTTTAGGATAAACTCTCTTGCTCCAACTTTTTGGTAAATGCCTTTGTCATTCTATTGCTCGTTGTATTCATACTTTACTATCTATGAGTGCCAATTGCTTGAGTATGCTTTTAGTCCGTTTGGGATTGTCTAATTCTGCTCCTTATATGTATTTCTACTGTTTTGCGTTGAATTGTAAGTCATCTTCCTCAATATGCACTTGTCTCAGTTGTCTGCTGTAAGATCTCCACGATTAATCATGAAGTTCCTTAAATGTCCTTTGTCGAATCATCATAGTCTGGTTTCTACTCATCGTCTTGGACTGCCTTCTCACATCGCAGTCGCAAATTCAATGGAATTAAAATAATTTTGCTGATAGTGAATGATGCATACTTAAAATAAAAATGGAAATGATTTTATTATTGGACTTGAGAAAAAGTTGAAAAACAAAGAAAATAAAAGCTAACGACTCGGAGTCGTGTTTTATTTAAGAAAATAACTAATGCCCCAGCTCCACTAAGGTTCTCGGCATGCTTGGAATTTGCTGCAGATTCAGTTGTTTAGTTTCAGCTTTCTAGATATTCAAGGCTTCAGTATGCTTTCCAGGAGCTGCATCATATTCTTCCATAAATAGTTCCTTTAGACCGGTCAGCTCATCTTCTATATCATGAACACCTTCGGCAAGTCTTTCTCCCTCGAGAGTTTTCATGTAGCTTGAAAAGATGGATGCTTGTTTCAACGTTGGAACAAACTGCTCTAGTGAATGATAACCTCTCGTAGTGCCTTTTACTTTGCAAACCATGATGTACCCCATGCCAAACTTGTATTCATCAAACACTGTTTTTACTTTTATGATTGTGCCTTCCAGATTGCATTCTTTGATGAAGTCGATCATATTCACCTTCTCATCCTCATGATTGGGTAGTGGGTTTTTTAGCACATTTGGCGCCTTCAAATTAATGGCTTTTTCATTTATTAGGTCTTGAATCTTGTCTCTTAGTGCAAAATATCTCTCCGTCTCATGCCCCGGTCCACTTGAGTGACTTGAGTGATATGCACACCTTTTACTGTAATCAAAGTTAGGTGAAGGGTTGTCTGGCATCTTTTGAGGTATCGGGACGATAAGCCCGGCAGCTTTCAATCTCTCAAACAAATGAGTGCGAGATTCGGCTAGTGGAGTGTAGTTCCTTTTGGGTCTTTGGTTTGCCTCAGGGCGAGGCCTAGGGGGGTATGATGGTACATTTTGGTAGTTGGGTTGAGCGCTTTGCTGGTATGGTGGACGATTTGGTGCTGGAGTGTGGAATATAGGTCGAGTGGCCTGAGTGTTGTAAACGGAATATTCAGGTGGTATGTGATGGTAGGGATAGAATGGTGGCGGTGTTTGATAATAGTGATTGAAAGCAGGGTCTTGAATGGTTGCCGCAAAAGAGACTTCATCTTTCTTCTTTTTGGAAAGGCTCACATTTCCAGACTGGATGGCCTTATTAGTAGCTTGTAGTGCAGCTAGGCTAATAATCTTTCCACTTTTCAGCCCTTCTTCTACGTCATCTCCCATCAACACTACATCAGCAAACTTTTGATTTTTCATATGCAGCAGGTTATCGTAATAGACATCCTTGTTAGAAACCTAGGTTGTATATAACTAGGTTAGTGTAGTATTCCTTTCCATATCGGGAAACGCTTTGTAGTATAACTTGTATAGTAATTATAACATATTGTGTACCCTCTTTTCAATGATCAATAATATTCTCACAGCTTTTCACATGGTATCAGAGCATTGGTGAAAAAAACAAAAAAAAAAAAATTTTCAGGCTGTCACTGTGCAATTTCCGGTCAGCCAGCGTCGGATTCTCTCTCTAGTGGTATTGTGCAAATTCCAACACCACCACACGGTCCCTGACAGGTTTCCGACTAAACCCCAGTCAGTCCCTCCGGCAACAGGTAGCCCACGCGCCCTCACGCGCCTCTAGATACTCTGTCTCCGGCGACGCGTCTTAGTCACGCGCCGGCGCGTGAACCTTTTTCTGCAACTTTTGAGTCAGATTTTCATGCCTTGGGGGTCGCCGAGCTATTCCGAGACTACCCAACCTATTTTCTGAATTTTTCGGCGGTCAAAATTAGGGTTCCGGTGTACCAGTTCTTCTTTTTTTGGAGATTCTGCTGCAACCTGTTACACTTTCAGCTTGGAGTGAATTTTCTGACCTTTCTCACTCAGATTGGGTGAACTTTTATTAGTTTCAAGGTTTCAATCCAATGATGTCTCTCGGATTTGATGCTTTTAGTTCTAAAAATTCTGGAGTTGGTAACACAAGTCTTATGATTACTTCTGAACCCCTGCTTGGAAGTTCGAACTACTTATCTTGGGCTTCATCGGTTGTGCTATGGTGCAAGGGTCAGGGCGTCCAAGATCACTTGATTAAGAAGGCTAGCGAGCTTGATGAGAAAGCGAAGGCAAATTGGGAGAAGATTGATGCACAGTTATGCAGTCTTTTATGGCGATCCATTGATCCTAAATTAATGCCTCTATTTCGTCCATTCCAGACATGTTACTCAGTCTGGAAAAAGGCTCGCACCCTATATACTAATGACATATCTCGTTTCTATGATATGATTTCTCGGATGACTAATTTGAAGAAAGAAGAACTAGATATGTCCACTTATTTAGGACAGGTACAAGCAGTCATGGAAGAATTTGAGACGCTGATGCCAGTCACGGCTAGTGTAGACAAACAACAAGAGCAACGACAAAAGATATTTCTAGTTCTTACACTTGCTGGCCTTCCAACTGACCTTGATTCGGTGCGTGATCAGATTTTGGCCAGTCCTGCGGTTCCTACCGTAGATGATTTATTCTCTTGATTACTTCGACTCGCTGCGCCACCCAGTCACACAGTGGTTTCATCACCGGCCGACTCCTCTGTTCTAGCTTCACAAACTCGGCAGAATCGAACACCTCAGACAATGGGCAATCAGACATCTTATAATATGGGGAATCGAGGTCGAGGTGGAGGTTCAACTGGGAATCAAGGTGGAGGTCGTTCTGGAAGAGTTCGACCCAAGTGTAGTTACTGTTCCAGGCTCGGACACACCCGTGAAGCATGTTACACTCTGCGTGATGATATTTTACGTGAACAGAATGCTAATGTTGCTTAAACTGACACTGCAGGTAATCAGGGTATTAAGTTATCTGAAGCAGAATATAATGAGTTCCTTCAGTATCAGGCAAATAAGCAGACACCATCTCAAGTAGCTTCTGTTGCTCAGACTGGTAATCAGGTTGCTTGTGTCTCACAGTCTAGTACTCTTGGACCATAGGTCATTGACTCAGGTGCTTCTGATCATATTTCTGGTAATAAATTTCTTTTCTCTAACATTGTTTATTCACCGTCCCTTCCCACTATTACCTTAGCAAATGGTTCTCAAGCAAAAGCAATAGGAGTTGGACACACTAGTCCCTTATCCTCTTTACCGTTGAAATCTGTACTTTATGTCCCTGGTTGTCCCTTTAATCTCATATCTGTCAGTCGTCTCTCTCGTACCCTTAATTGTTCCATAACATTTTCTAATGATTCTGTTGTCATACAGGACCGCAGTACGGGACGGATGATTGGCGCAGGGCGTGAATCACATGGTCTTTACCATCTTATCTCTCCTAACTCCTCTACCGCATGCCCAGTCACAGATTCTCCAGAGTTACTTCACAGACGTTTGGGACATCCTAGTTTATTCAAGCTTCATAAGATGGTGCCTAGTCTATCTAGTGTGTCCACATTAGATTGTGAGTCGTGTCAACTTGGGAAACATACTCGCTCTACTTTTACGCGTCGTAGTGAGGGTCGTGCAGAGTCTATTTTTTCTTTAGTTCATTCTGATATTTGGGGTCCTAGTAGAGTCACTTCAACCTTGGGTTTTCGTTAGTTTGTTAGTTTCATAGATGATTATTCAAGATGTACTTGGATATTTTTAATGAAAGATCGTTCCGAGTTGTTTTCTATATTCCAAAACTTTTGTGCTGAAATACAAAATCAATTTGGTGTTTCTATTCGCACTTTTCGCAGTGACAATGCTTTAGAATACTTATCTTCTCCGTTTAAGCAGTTTATGGCTTCTCAGGGCATTATTCATCAGACATCTTGTTCATATACTCCTCAACAAAATGGGGTAGCTGAGAGAAAGAATAGGCATCTCATTGAGACTGCTCGCACTCTTCTTATTCAATCTCATGTTCCGCTGCATTTTTGGGGCGATGAGTTCTCACATCTTGTTATTTAATTAATCGAATGCCCTCTTCTTCCATCCAGAATCAGGTTCCCCACTCCATCTTGTTTCCTGAGTCACCTTTGTACTCTCTTCCCCCGCGTGTTTTTGGGAGCACATGTTTCGTCCATAATTTTGCCCCTGGGAAAGATAAATTAGCTCCCCGTACACTCAAGTGTGTATTCCTTGGTTATTCTCGTGTTCAAAAGGGATATCGGTGCTACTCATCCGATCTTCGTCGTTATCTTGTGTCAGCAGATGTTACTTTCTTTGAGAGTCGACCTTACTTTGCGTCTTCTTCTGACCATTCTGATATCCTTGAGGTCTTACCTTTGCCAACTTTTGAGGAGTCCGTTGTTGCCCCTCCTGTATTTGCCCCTCCTACAGTTGCTCCTCCTACAGTTACTCCTCTTGCTCCTCACATCGTTACTACAGCCCAGAGCCACCACTTATCACTTATCATCGTCATCCGCGTCCAGAATTGGAACCAGATGATTCACGTCCAGCACCAGAGTCTCCACCTACTGCAGACCTGTCTCCTCTCAGTCTACCGATTGCACTTCAAAAAGGTACGCGATCCACAACCAATTCTAATCCTCATTATGTTTGCTTGAGCTATCATCGCTTATCATTACATCATCAAGCCTTTGTGTCGTCATTGTCCTCTATTTCTGTACCTAAGTCTACAGGTGAAGCACTTTCTCATCCAAGATGGCGACAAGCTATGATTGATGAGATGTCTGCTCTACATGCTAGTGGTACTTGGGAGCTTGTTCCACTTCCTCCAGGTAAATCTACTGTTGGTTGTCGATGGGTTTATGCAGTGAAAGTTGGTCCGAATGGCCAAATTGATCGACTAAAGGCTCGCTTGGTTGCAAAAGGCTATACTCAGATATTTGGGCTTGATTACAGTGATACTTTCTCTCCGGTTGCTAAGATGGCCTCTATTCGTCTTTTTCTATCCATGGCAGCTGTTCGTCATTGGCCTCTATATCAGCTGGACATTAAGAATGCTTTTCTGCATGGTGATCTTAAGGAGGAAGTTTATATGGAGCAACCACCTGGTTTTGTTGCTCAGGGGGAGTCAAGTGGTATGGTATGTCGATTGCGTCGGTCACTCTATGGTTTGAAATAGTCTCCTCGCGCCTGGTTTGGTAAGTTTAGCACAGTTGTTCAAAAGTTTGGCATGAAAAGCTGATTACTCCGTCTTCTATCGGCATTCTGCTTCAAACCTGTGTATTTATTTGGTGGTCTATGTTGATGATATTGTTATCACTGGGAATGACCATGATGGTATCATTAAATTGAAACATCATCTTTTTCGGCACTTCCAGACTAAGGATCTAGGCAGATTGAAGTACTTTCTAAGCATCGAGGTTGCTCAATCTAAGTCAGGCATTGTTATCTCCCAGCGGAAGTATGCCCTAGACATTCTTGAAGAGACAGGAATGAAAGGCTGTAGACCAGTGGATACTCCTATGGATCCGAATGTTAAGCTTATGCCAGGACAGGGGGAGCCTCTTAGTGTTCCTGCAAAGTATAGACGGTTGGTTGGTAAGTTGAACTATCTCACTGTGACTCGGCCTGATATTTCTTTTCCTGTGAGTGTTGTAAGTCAATTTATGAACTCTCCGTGTGAGAGTCATTGGGATGCAGTTGTTCGCATTCTTTGATATATAAAGTCATCCCCAGGCAAAGGATTTCTCTTCGAGAATAGAGGCCATGAACGAATTGTTGGGTATACAGATGCTGATTGGGCAGGATGTCCATATGATAGGCGTTCTACATTTGGTTATTGTGTTCTAGTAGGGGGTAATCTGGTGTCCTGGAAAAGCAAGAAGCAAAATGTGGTTGCCCGATCTAGTGCAGAGGCAGAATATTGAGCAATGGCTGTAGCTACTTGCGAACTGATTTGGATCAAACAGTTACTGAGGGAATTGAGGTTTGGAGTAACAAGTCTTATGGAACTTGTGCGTGATAATCAAGCTGCTCTTCATATTGCGTCAAACCCAGTGTTTCATGAGAGGACTAAGTACATTGAGATTGATTGTCACTTTGTCAGAGAGAAGATACTGTCAGGAGACATTGTTACAAGATTTGTGAAGTCCAGTGATCAACTTGCAGATATTTTCACTAAGTCGCTTACTGGTCCGCGTATCAGTTATATTTGTAGCAAGCTCGGTTCATATGACTTGTTTGCACCGGCTTGAGGGGGAGTGTTAGAAACCTAGGTTGTATATAACTAGGTT
Organism: Petunia x hybrida; assembly: GCA_037355625.1. Classification (NCBI taxonomy): domain Eukaryota; kingdom Viridiplantae; phylum Streptophyta; class Magnoliopsida; order Solanales; family Solanaceae; genus Petunia; species Petunia x hybrida. The sequence goes on from JBBBVM010000045.1 coordinate 2,715,518, forward strand.
AGTGTAGTATTCCTTTCCATATCGGGAAAGGCTTTGTAGTATAACTTGTATAGTAATTATAAATAGGACATATTGTGTACCCTCTTTTCAATGATCAATAATATTCTCACAGCTTTTCACAATCCTCTTGAATGCGGATGAATATATTCACTATTTCCCTTTCATCCATAGCGCTTCTGCTCTCCACCTCGTAGCATATTGTCTAAACGTCTCTGTGGATTTATTTTTTAACTTTTCCAGGTAGAAACGATCTGGTACCATTTCAGTGTTGTACCCAAATCGTTCTACGAAATCTGCTGCCATGTCTTCCCAGCCGAGCCATGTGCCAGGCTTCTGCTTAGAGAACCAACTCAAAGCCTCTCCGGTCAAGCTTCGACTGAACAGCTTCACTCGTACTTTCTCATCTTTCCCTGCTCCAATCAACTTGTCACAATATGTTCTCAGATGTGCCATAGGGTCTCCAGTTCCATTGAACAGGTCAAACTTTGATATCTTGTATCCGTCTGGCAATTTCAAAGTAGGATAGATGCACAAGTCTTCATAAGCTAAACCTTTAGTAGTTTTGCCTAACTCAAACTTCTTAAAGGCTACCTCTAGCTTACGAACTTTCTCTTTCGTCCCATCATCATTGGTCTCATCCTCCGCCCATTCATAGTTGTCATGGTCTTTGATGGGTGAAGTGAGTTGTTTGGTCTCGGCAGTGAACATGGGATTATAAGGCTGTGGGTATGCAGTGTTGGTGTGAGGTAGGCTTGTGTTTGGGTAAGCAGGGTATGTAGGAGGTGGTGCTTGATAAGTAGATGGTGGTGCTGGATATGGAGGCGGTGCTTGATATGTGGCGGTTGGTGCGCTTTGGTAGGTAGCAGGTGGTGCTGTTTGGTAAGGAGCTGGTTGTGTTGTTTGGTAAACAACAGGGGGATCAGTTGGGTTTGTAGGGTCCTTTCCATTAGGGCGGGCTGACCCACTTGGATCGACTGATTTCCTTGAATGGGCGGAGTTTCCAACGGGTAAACTGACCATTGTCAGTTTCTCTTCAAGTTCTTTAATTTTTTGCTCTAAAGTAGCAACATGTTCATCATACCCAACCAAAGCAAGTTTGGAGGGTGTCCCATTATTCCCAATGTTATTGTTACTACGAGCAGCGTTATTCAACTCAGTCATGATATTTTGCTTTCCTCTTCTTCTAGTTTGTGAGGGAGGAGGAGTTGTAACTGGTCCCTTAGTTCTCGTCCGGTACTGATGCTTGGCCAGAATGCACAGGTCAACCTCAGGAGTGGGAGTAAAACTAACACAAAAACAATAAGTTAGTGTCGAGGTAATAATTATCAAATGCAAAATATATCACTCCTTATAATGCAAGGGACCTCTCTTGTATCGGAGGTGGGCCTAACAAGACCAACACATATAAAATGCATGATAGACGTCATTTGGACGAAGTTAGCTAATGGACTTTAACATGCCAAGGATGTTAAGCCTTCCTAAGTTTGAATATGATATTTAAAATTGAACGTGTATCGTGCGTCATCCCATTTGTTCTCACAACCTAAAATTAGCAGAAAATAATTTTGTTGTATAAATACGGAATAACATTTTTGGGTAAATAGGAATACTAATTGATCTTGCTATATTAAACGTAGAAGAAATTAATTTAAAGTCTATGATTTGGTTTTCAAAAATAGAAAAATTAATTTCGTTCATAATCCAAAAATAGTTTTATAAAATAATTAGTTTTGTATGAATGTAAAAAAAAATCATACGTAAATAGAAATAAATAATTGATTTCTATAACAATTTCCATTTATAAAAATAAATAATTGATTTTGTTACACAAAAGTAGAAAAAATCAATTCAAAGTCTGTTTTATTTGATCTTCCAAATTTTCGTGGCTTTTGACATTCTCTAATAAATAATTGGATAATCCACACTTTGAGAATAAATGGTCTACATTAGACACGTTCAACCTTAAATAAATGTGCACATAACATATTTAAACGTCCCTTAGGGTCGGAGACCCGTTTGGTTTATTCAAATATGGTGAACTAGTAGACCTAGACACGAGTCAAAGTCAAAATTTTCCTAAATATGACATGATGTGTGATTTCTAAACAGAGTGCAACTAAGAGTTGGGTAATCTAGACAAGGACATGGTTCCCCCAGGCGGACAACCAAGGGGTGGAAACGTTTAGAATTGTTGGCTGTACCACGGACCAACTAGATTCTAACCGTTCCTCCTAAAGGGTTTTTTTGAGAGTGAAAAGATCGTGAGATCCACGTAATCGTTTGTGTGTGTGCAAGTGTCAATTTTCCAGGAGTGGAGGAGTATGAAGGAAATGCAACAAATAATTTAATAACATACTAGATATCATATTATGAAAAATTGAAAAATATCAAAGGCTACCAACCTGCAAAGAGAAAAAGTTAGTATAGAATAAAAAGTAATAAAAGCGATAATAAACCCAATATAAAAATCGTAATGGTTAGAACATTTAATCCCCAGCGGAGTCGCCATTCTGTCGCACCTCACTTTAAAAGCAAAGTAAAGTAGTTTCCAACTTGGGGTAACTCATTTGGAGTTAGAGGTTTTGGAGTCGCCACCTAATATAGTTTCTAAGGTGTATTAGGTCACCTATTAATTTCTAATTTAATTTAAAGAATTAACTACGGGTTGGTCTACGAGTGAGAGATTCAGGTAAGTGTTCGAAATAACCTAGAAGGAAGGGATTAGGCACCTCCTAAGTTCCACTAAATATGGTTCCTGACCGATTTCTATATTGGGTTTACTTGAGCAATTTTTAACTAATAAGGGACAAGAATTAAATAAAATGACATAACATGTGAACAAATTAAAGTGTATATTCGAAAGAGGAAACTTCTAAAGGCACATTTTAATTCAAGCCAATTCAAGTCATATTTTGCAATTTCAAAGCTTGAAGAGCCCAATTCCCCAACATATAGATAATATCTAAGTAGGTCTGAATTATGGGACGTGACTGCAAATGTTGAAATTTAAACAACTGGAGCAGACTTACCAAATGAAAGAAGGTAGACAGTTCAATGATTTATAAAAGTAATTCTAAATAGCAGGCATATTATATAAACAGCCCCAAATAACTAAATTAACTAATTAGCCAATTTAGACAAAAAATATTATCATCTTATGCGTCGATTAACATAAGTTAACTTTTAAATGACAAAACGAGGAAGATATATATAGTATAAAAAATGTGCGCCACTAAAGGATGACATTATGACATAATTGGTCACATGCTTCTGACTTTGGTGGCGACTTTAGTGCGAGGTCACGTTTAAAATAATTTGATTCAAAATGAGTGATATATATTTAAGATATATAAACATGTACACAAACAAAATATATAAATAGTTAACACATCACATAAAAAAAATATTTAGATATAGTAAGCAAATATATGACAATATACACACGTAATTAACAAATAATTAACACATGACAATTAAGTTAAAAGTAGATATGGTATTTAGAAAATGTTGTTACATATACTGACTAATATCTTTATAAGAAAATAATATAATTTTTATAAACTTGACCTCCAAAGTCGATAAATCTCTCACAAGTTATTAATTAACTTGGAGCGACTTAGAAAAAAAGTATAGAATTTGATTAAAATGGGTTAGGCTTCTGCAGATTTTAACCTTTGTGGAAATAGGCCAGTTTTAAAATATACTGCACCTTTAGCCTTTTCAATAAAATCATTTATGAACCTTCGTTTCCAGAAATTAAAATTTGCAGAAACAGTTTCTTCTTTAGTCTTTTCAATTTTAAACCTATTGCAGACTGCCATTATTATAAAGTTTAAATTTTGCACAAGCATACCAGTTTTCCGTCTGTTCTGCAATTTTAGCCTTTTATACACATAACCACAAAAATAAAGCTAGAGAAATGGCCCCTGTTTAGCCCTTTAATGCACATAGCATCAATTTACACATATATCACCTGTCTCAATCAACTAGATTGAACTTTATGGTACTTACACAAACAAACAATCCCAACATATACAAACTCCAAATATTTTCAATTCTAGTTATACATAACCAAAAATAAAATATGAGAGCAAGTGAACGAGTAGGGCCTTTGTCCCTTGAACTTCATGAATACTCTTCATGCTTTTCAGGGTCAACTTTAGACCTTTTATTACTTTGCAAGACCTGCACTAACTATCAACGTTAGGTATGACTTATAGCCATCCTGTTAGGACTAACATTCACCTGCAAGAGAGGGGGTTAGTGGCATGGTGCTTAATACACCCATGCCAAGTAGTTCAAATAGATAAACAAGAGTTTTATAGAGAGCTTTATTCATGTCTAGGCAGAGGTTCATAGAGACATTCATCCAGTTTACAGATTGTTACCTTATTACCAAATGGTGATTAAGAGATAAGCAGATGGTAATGTCACAATACCCTATCCCCTAACCTTCATTCTCCAAAACAGTGAGATTAAGAGGAAAAGAAACAGAAAGCTGATGCCTGAAGTACAGTAAAGTGTTTCATTCAGTGTGTGTGTAATTGTGTATTCCAAAAATCACCAAAGGTGTAAAAGATGGTGTCTCCTTGTCCTAATTCTGTGTGCTCAGGGGTGTCTCAGGTCTGGATGTGGGTGTGCTCAGTGTGTGGATGTAACAGTGTGTGTCTTCAATAGTCTAAATGCATTTAGAGCTGTCTCTATTGTGTGCAGGGTGTATATGTGTGTGTAAGCTGTGTATTCAGGGATGTATCCGCGTATTTCAGTGTGTGTAGAGGTGTGCACTCGACAGGAAAGAAGTGAGAAGTGTGTGAGAGGTGAGGGGGCTGTCTTACTTCTGTCTCTGTAGCTCCTTAGTATAGACACAACTAGGCCTTTTTATAGTGCTAAGATTGGAATATTATATGGAAAAATGCAGAGAGGTTCCAAATAATACAACTAACTAAAATGAATCAAATCAGGCATATGATTGACTGATTATCCGGGCTGTCAGAATGACTGTTAGACAAGGAGTCTATATACATGTATATAACCATATTTCCTTAATAAGCTACCTAAGATCAAGGTCATCAATCAAAGATTCGCACAGAACTTCACAAGATTATCATGTATTCCAAAAGGTAAACCAAATTCAAATTGAATGCCTATAAACTGAAAATAGAACCAACTCAACACGATTGGAATCTGGACATGTAAAACATTTGAATCAAATCAAAAGAATGGGAATGTAATCAGACTTGAACAGGGCAGAAATAGATATCATTGGCTTGTTCAGATTTCATCAACAAAAGGAAAAAGAATAGAAAATATAAAACCAAAAGATGTTACCCGATTTGACCAAAAAACAGAATGCCAAACCCAATCCTTGCCTTATGTGTGCTGAATCAGTGTATGCCGTGTCCGGATTTAACGAGATTCATCAATCTCTACCTCTTCCTTTTCGGTTTCCATGGAAAGAGAGAGAGAAGAGGGATTTGTTCCCTTTTTCCGTGTGAAAACGATAAGGGAGAGAGAGAGAGGAGACGAGCGGAGATAGTGGCGTTAATGGAGGAGACCACGGATTTGGTAGTTTGGGTGGAGATGCGGCTGAATTTGGACGGTCTTAGAAGAGAAGGGGGAGAGAGGAGTTTATGGGTGACGGCGGGTTTCAGGGAAAGGGAAAGGGAATTATGATTTAGGGTTTTAAGTGGTAAGGGGTGTTGTAAATATCAAATGGGGAGACTTATTTTGGACCGTCGGATTGAGGGGATGAAGGGATGCGATTATGCCACATAGGCACGTGTATATATGTGTGTATGATAGTATATGCTGAGGTGTAAAGGGATTTGGGCTTTGAGGGGTTGTACTGCACGCTACAATGAGTTGTACGCGTGCTAAAAGTGTGTACACTTGTACTAGGAAGGTATTTAGTGAGCTGTAAGCTTAGGTAGTGTACAATTGGCGTATACGTGGACAAAACGTGATGACGTGGACTGAATATAGCGAAAATTGAATTATAAAATAGCAAAATAGATAGTATTTAATAAAAATACTCATAAATACAAATAATTAGTATAAAATGGGAAATTTTGTAAATAATTATAAATAAATATACTTAATTATAAAAAAATATAGATGACAACAAATAATACTAATTAGATATAAATAGCCACAAATAATTATTAAATGATATCGTAATGCGTTAAATTTCACAAATAGCACACGTATTTTAGAAAATAGCCTAAATAAATGCAATTACGTAATTATAATCATAATTAAATAAATATTATATAAATAGGAGATTAATAATAATTTTACACACGTAAAATGCATGCCATCTAATGTAGTTTTATTTAAAAAAAATTACTATTATAAATTTTAATTAAATATAGCCAAATTGCGAAAAATGGAGGGACAAAATTGGGTGTCAACACACATATGGTACATTCGTGAAGATTCAGTTACTCCATCGAGGGAAGCTTGTGAGTGACCTTGGGCTAAGGTATGCAGATGGAGAAATATTTGGTCCTGTTCTTACGGTTGATATTGATCAGTTACATATTTCACAATTTCATAAGTGGGCTAATGATTTGGGGTATCTAAAAGTGGATAAGTTTGCATGTACGGTTAATAGAGGGGGTTGTATCACTTTCTTAACACAGATAAAGATGTTCTTGATTTCTGTAGATATCTTAGGAATGGGGATTTTATTGAAGTTTGTATATGTCATGTTATTGATGAACCACATGTTATTGATGACATATTTATGGAAGAAATGTTAGAAGTTTTTAATGAGGGTCCCACTGGAGGTCCACTTAATCATACCAGTAGGTCCAATGAGATGCCACATGGGCATAATGCTAGGGCAACAAACTCACCTAATCCTGATGCTTTAAATACTCCTTATAACTCAACTGGGAAGGGAAAAGAAAAGGGTGCTGCAGTAGAAGAGAGTGAGGAGAGTTCTGAGGGTGAAAATGAAGAGAATAGTGAGGGTGAAGAAAATAGTAAGGGTAAAGATGACAGTGAAAGTGGAGAGAATGGTGAGGGTGAAGAGAACAATGAAAGTGGAGAGAATAGTGAGGGTGTTAGTGTAGGTCAAGGTGAGTATTATGATTTCAGCTCTTATCATCTAGCAATAGAGTCTGATGATGATGATTATGAGGGTGGGTCTGAGGAAGATGACACAAATGACTCTTTGTATGATGTAGATGAGGATTTTGTAGAAGAGGGAAGTGATGTTGATAATGAATTGCTATCTGCTAGAAAGTCTAAGCTTAATGACAAGAAGAGGAAGCTGAAAGCAGCTGTTGTTAATGTTAATGAGATCCCTACTGATCCAGTAGGTATAGATCCAGGATTTGAAGATATTTATAAGGACAAGAGGGGAAAGTATGCTAGGAAATTGGGGGATGATGAAGTGTACTTGGACAGCTCTGATAAAGGTAGTGAGGAGAGTGAGGATGAAGTAATAGGTGAAGATAGGGAAAGGAATGTGGGTACTAGAAAAGCTAGCAGCAAGATCTACTATGACCCTGGCTATAAAAAGAAATGTTTTCAGCTGGAAGTGATCTTTGAAAATGCCAAACAGTTTAGGTCTGCATTACATAAATATGCAGTTCAAATGAGGGTGCAGATTAGGTTGAGGCCAAATGAGAAGCATATAGTTAGAGCTACTTGTTTAACAGATCGTTGTAGATGACATATTATGGGGAGTATTGATGGCAAATCTAGGAATTTTATGGTGAAGTCTTACTATCCTGTTCATAAATGTTTGAAAGTAACAAGGAACAAATCTGCTAACACATCTTGGATTGTGAAAAACTATAAGGACAGAATCATTCTGCACCCTCAAATCACTCTGAAGGAGCTGAAGTTGTTAATTCATAAAAAATACAGTGTGTATGTAGGAAAAACAATCTGTGCTAGAGCTAAGTATAAGGTATTGGCAGAGCATATGGGTAATTACATGGAGGAGTTTGCTAGGATTTATGACTATGCTGACATGATTAGGGCTACAAAGCCTGGCAGTACTGCTGTTGTGAAGACATCAAAAGAAACTCAACCTGGTAAGGAGGTGTTCATGGGGATATACATATGTCTCCATGCTTTGAAGACCGGTTGGTTAGAGGGATGCAGAAATGCTATTGGTGTTGATGGGGCTTTTCTAAAGGGTATATGCCAAGGATAATTGTTGTCTGCCATTGCAAAAGATGGTAACAACCAAATGTACCATGTAGCTTGGGCAGTTGTGGATAAGGAGACAAAGCACACTTGGTCATGGTTTTTTAGGTGCCTCAAGGAGGACTTAAACCTCACAGAAACTAAAGGTGAAGGACTGATGATTGTTTCAGATATGCAGAAGGTATATACTTTTATTGTTTTTTGTTTATTTATGTCTTTGATTTAATAGTTAACTATTTTACTATATATTTGTAGGGGCTTGTTGAAGCTGTGAAGGACATAATACCCAATGCTGAGCATAGATGGTGTGCGAAACATATTTGGAGCAATTGGAAGAAGACATTTGCTGGAGAGGAGAGGAGGATCAAATTATGGGCTGTTTCAAGGTCATCATTTGAAATGGAACTCAAAGACAAGATAGATGAATTGGCAGAATTGGGTGATGGGATCATTGAGGCACTCTTGACTTATCCCAAACAATCTTGGTGCAGGGCCTATTTCAAGGATTTTAGTAAGTGTGATGTGGTGGAGAACAACATGTGTGAGACTTTCAACAGTTGGATACTCACAGCTAGGTACAAATCTATTATCACTATGCTAGAGGAGATTAGACACAAGATAATGGAGAGGTTTGGAAAGATGAGGGAGTTTTGTAGTAAGTGGCCAAGTGATGTGTCTCCCATGGCCCAGAGTTGGGTTGATGACATGACAGAGAAAGCATCAGATTGTGAGTTGGTTTGGAACAGTGACAAAGGATTTGAAATTCTAGATGGAGATTATAGACACTCAGTTAACATGCTGAATAGATAATGCTCTTGTAGGTCCTGGCAGCTCAAAGGACTCCCATGTGCACATGCAGTTTGTGCTATGCTGAACAGGAGGTTAGACCCTATGGATTATGTTGTCCACTGGTATAGGAGGGAAACATATCTGAAGGCTTACAGTACATTTTTCAGCCTATAACCAACTTAAAGATGTGGCCTCCTAGTGCACACCCAACAGTTGAGCCACCTGTGATTACTAGAATTCCTGGTAGGCCTAAGAAAAATAGAAGGAAGGAAGCTGATGAGCCCAAGAAAAAGTTTGTTAAGAGATCAAGGAAGGGGACCCCAATGACATTCTCTCACTGTAAGACAAGAGGACACAGCAAGAAAGGTTGTCCAACTATTGTAAGTGATATAATTTCATTTTCATTATCCCTTCCCTTAACTAATGATCTTTTTTTACTTATGTTAATTTGTCTTTTTTTAGAAGGGACAAGGCAATGCTGCAGCTCATGGAGCAGATCCAAGCCACAATCAAGGCAATCATGGAGGAGGTCCTAGCAATAATCCAATTCAGGGAGCAGGTTCAAGCAACAATCCAAGTCATAGAGGAGGTCCAAACCACAATTAAGGCAATGGTACAGCTGCAGGTCATGGAGCAGGAACAACAAACTGTCAAGGAAATGTTGCAGCTCATAGAGCAGGCTCAAGCAACAACCAAGCCAATCAATCAGTCCATGGAGGAGGAACAAGTAACTTTCAAGGCAATGCTACACCTACTGCAACTGGCACTAGGACCCAACCTGTGACTTCAAGGACTATCCAAAATTGGCTTAATATATCTGGAAGATTTCAGCGTCAAGCAAGTGGTGGAACTGGTTCTAGCAGTGGCCAAAGTACTGCTGCTGTAACTGCAAATGCAGCTAAAGGATGTCCAAGGGAAGCTGGATTTGGAGTTTTATTTGGTAGTTCAGGTGCTGTCATACAGAGGATAAGTGTATCTTTGTGCTTACTTTTGTTTATTTTTGGTATTTTTTGATACTAATTTAAGTTTCTATGCAGAGTAGCAACAGAGATAATGTGCTGCATAACCCTGAAAACTACAAGGATGCTACTCAAATTAATGTTGACTTGGGATACAAACCACATGGACTCAGGTATCAGGGAAGAAAGGCTATATCACAAAGACAACTTCGTGAGCAGGCTGCAAAGAGAAGACAAGCTAAAGGGCCAACTGCACCTCCATCTTCACAACCAAGCTTGAATATGTCTCAGCCAAGCCAGAGCCAATCCCAGAACTTTTAATGGATTAACTTTTTCCAGTCTCAGCCTTAATGGATATTGGAGCTAGTATGGTTTTGTATAAGTCTGTTGGATGCGAACTTTTATGATGTTTAACTCTAGTTTTTATTGTTGTAGAAGTCTGTTAGACTTAGATGCAGAACTTCTATGGTTTTAAGTCTGCAATATGCAGATCTTCTATGCATTTTTAAGTCTGCAATATGCAGTAAACTCTGAATGTTGACTTTGGTTATTGGCGTTCTTTTAACTTGATTATTATGGTATTAGGCAATTATCAGTGCCTAGTTTTGCTAACAAAATTTTACACACAATAGTTCCATTACAACAATAGGTTCATACTAGGCTACGCTTTTACATTGTTTATTACTTATGTCAATGCCCTGAAAATAACCAGTAAAAATACAAAGAGTAAAGCATATCCCAGAAAAGAATCACCCTTCCCCTGTTCCTATGAGCTATTCTCCCATGCTGCTGCTGCTTCTCAATTTCCCTAACTTTTGTTAAAAGTTGCAGCATCATTTGTTTGTAATGATCTGGAAGTGGTGGGTCTAGCCAATAGAAAAAATTACAAGCATTTCGATAGCCATAATTTGGACAACCAAAGAACCTTTTTTCGGGATTTGATGGTGTCATTGATGTTCAAATCACAGCAGGAACACCACAACGACAAAGTGCAGTTGTTTCCATCTTGATGTTTCGCTGTTGAAGATGAAAATTAGTGCAAAAATTTTGAGCTGAAGACGAATTTAAAAGCTTGAACGATGGAGTTTTGGGGATTTAATGGAGTTTTGTGGCTGTTGTTGTTGTTGATAGGAAGAAAGAAAGAGAACCTTAAATAAGGGCCTTTGTTACTGTTGGAAGTGAAGTAAAGGGTTCCCACGCCCCAAATAGTCGTGCTTCACACGCACAGATGCCAACTAGGACCAACTAACTCCACCTTAGCACGGAGTCGTTTAAAAGTCAGCAAAGGAACGAGTTGGGGTGCTAAAATGGTAAGTTCGTAAGTTCGGATGTCGGATTGGCAATATTGGAAAAGTTGGAGTGGCAACTAGGCTATTCCGCCAGTAAAATATTTAAACTGCAAGGGAAAAAAGGCCAAGTATATACTGAGATCTTAATGCCATCTTCTAATCTTAGAGATGAATCTAAGATGGTTAATCTGAAGTTTGAAAGTGCTAAAGAATATCCTATATTTGTTAGATTATCTAATGAAGATAACAATGGGAAAAAATGAGAAAACAACAGAAACGCAAGGCTAGAGCTAATCAACATTATGTGGAAGCATACGAGGATAGTGTGTTATTGAGCTTAAATAAGGATACTTCTCTATTCACCCAAAAAAAAAAAGTATACTTCTCTTTTATTCTTTTTAAATATGAATTGAAAGATAAACATCTTTTGAAAAAAGGAATAACAAGCTTAATTAATCTGTCTATGGTTTCTGTTTGACCCAATTGAAATCTCAATATGAAATGGTACATCGATCTTGGCTTAATGAGCAAGAGAGTAATAGCTTAATTCGCTTTACTTTATAAATGACTAATATCTTCGTCTTCGCTTTGCAGTTAATTTCTTGTGCATGTCACTGCATTTTTGAAAGGTACGCAAAGTATGAAATTTTTTAGTTTTTTATTTAATCTAGAGCTTATTCAAAAAGTAAAAGTTTTATGTTATGTCCTACTAGATTACATGATGGGACAAATTTATGGTGTCAGAAATTCTTGCAGTTAAATTTGACATGGAGATCTAGAATGATTTATATAGGGTGAGGCTGCTTCATTAGTTATTACATCCTATATTTTCTCTTCTCAATATAATATTGCTCTTGAGTGTTGAAAATTATCAACTCCGTAATCTTGCAAAACCTAGCTTCGTGATTAAACATATTCAATTGATGAGTTACAGTTAACTAATGTTTAAAAGTTTTAAAGTTTGGATTTTTGAACTATAGTTAGCAAGTTGATGGTGCTATCTCATTTTCTTATATGTCTAATTTCTTTAGGGAGGGAGAGGGATCGGCACGAGAATTTTGTGCAACTTACCGTGTGGTGGATTTGCAATTCTACAATGAGTTTTGAAAAAATGTGTATATGTTATGACTTTTGGTTTATCCATTGATCAATAATTTTAATACGCTTTAGTTGTAAAAATTTCTTTTAAGACTATCAATATCGCTTCAATATCTTCACTCAATTACATATTCATAAAATCAAAATAAAGCAGCCAATGGAGCTCTAATGAAATTTGACATTTGAATTGTCAAATATAAATGGTAATGTATGAAATTAGTGAATTGTGTAGTTTGTCAATTCGTGATGCTTTAGTAATTTACCAATATGGTTTGACTAGTATTTTAATTAAAATTTCGGTTCACTTTCTTTTTTCTTTTTAACAACTTTGACATATTATTAATTGATTTTGGATGTGAGTTCGCTTTTTCAGTAATACAAACAATTGACATGATGTTCTTGCACCTACGACAAGAAGCACATACTTCTTGGGATGTTCTTCCAGAATTATTTTTGAAATAAACCATATTCAATTACTAATAAGCACAAAAATATTAGAGAAAATTACTCCAAATGAACACTCATATGATTGTTTAACATTAAATAAACTCATTTTTACTTTATTATAGAATCTAGACATTTAGTAAATGTGGCTAACAATATTTAGCCTAATAAGTTAGAGATAAGGATCAGTTATATTTGACGATGATTTAGGGATATTTAGTACTCCTACTATATTTCAGTTACGAGATTTTCTCTATATCTCTCTCTTCTCCCTTTTATGAGGGGTCACTCTTTTTTAAAAACTCTAAGGTTACTTTTCTTGAATATATTAGTTATATCCATTGTATATCAAGGGCGTAATTTACACTTCAAATTGTTTAATAACTATACATATTCTATGCGCAATATATATTTATGCATATTCTTTGCATATATGTCTATAATTATGCATATTCTATGTATAATTCTACTTTAAGTTGTCATATTCTTTGTATATTAAGAACTGCCTAATATGAATACATTATGCATATTCAATTTATGTCATATATGTATTGTACTTATATGCATATAACACAAATATCTAATTGATATTTGATATATACCATACATTACTTTTATCAATTGAATATTATATAGATTACCTCCTTGTTTTGAGGTGGGAGCAACTCCTTAGTTCTCTCATTTTATAAGACATAAATTATTAAAAGTAAATTATGCTATTTTTTAGGAAAAGAACAACTTATAATCAGGAGATCTTTTATAATGGATTACCATGAATGGCTAGCATTTGTTGGTTTATTATGATGGCTAATTAGATGTAAGACTAATAGAGTTTATGGCTATTTATGTTATCATCTCAAAATATTACTCCTTGACAGTCCAATGTGGGTGACAAAATAAGTTATGTCATATTTCCATGAGTATTCTTAGTGTTTCAATGCTTTTTATGGCGGCAATGCAAAACATAGGAAAGTAGCGAAAGGTTAAATTAAAAATGAATTTCAACCACTCTTAAATATTTCTATTTTTTAACATTCAAGAAATCAAAATGCCGACAAAGTTACCATGCGATTAAACTTAGTATAAAATTCTTTTATAAAACTATCTAATATTTTTTTTTGAATTGAAAACTAAATATAAAGGGATGCCATAAAATTCTTTTATAAAATTGTCTTATATTTATGTAGTTTGCGGTATGCAATATGGAATTTTACTCCTTGAATTTATTTTCATGTAAATATTATGTGTTAATAAAATTCATGTTGTTTGCATCACAAACTATATGGTCACTAAATTATTTGCAACTCAAATTATAAGATTCTTTTGTGTTTTTTAGATTTTCTATCTTTTGTATCTTTTAGAGGGTGAGTTTCCACGCAAAGAGGAAACAAAATTTAGAAACGAGAATACCAAAATCATATCACATTTTATTTTATATATACTGCTTTAAAAAATAAAATTTACTATAATTAATTTTTATTTATATCAACCGCGCATTCGGCCGGTACTATATTAGTCTATATCTATATCTATATAAAAGGAGAGTAGTAGTTATATTAGTTGTTATGATTAAATTAGGACAAAGGTTAGTTAATAATGTAGTAAGAGCTTTGAAAAGAATGTACTAAGTGTTTATGTTTAAATGAAAAAATAAATTTTTGGTTTGAGTTTAGATACTTTTTTAATTTGAATAAATTTTTTGGATAGAGTTTAGTTAGTTTTCAAATTTGAACTTAAAAGATAAAGATGTGTTGTAGATGAAGTATGATTATTAAGTTTTGTTTTGAAAAATAAAACTAATCCCATATCTTAACTAATTATAGAGATAAAAACAGACGCTTAACTAAGTCTGCTAACGATAATTTTGTTGTTATCAAGATTATAACATTTCAATTGACCAACTTTATCACGTAAATTTTATTACTTTTTTTTAGATGACTTTTTATTTGCAGAACCAGCTATTATTTCATTTGTCTTCACAAATATTTAAACTTAAATCTGATTTGAGTGGAAAGATAAAAATATTTGAATTTGAATTGAAGATAAAATTATTTAAATTTATATCTATTTATACTAATTTTTTATATTACTCCCTCTTCTCCCCCTATATAATCCTCCAAATCATTATCAATTACACAATTCTTAATGCTGTAATTTACTATTACCACTACATTATTTCTTTCAATTTGATAAAAGTACTACTATGTTACTTTTATTTGAATAAATATCATCTTAATATCACTAATGGTTGATCATATTTTTATTTTGCTGCTTCATTTTTGCCAGCTTTAACGTGTACATGGCAATTTTCCGTGGTTATTGAAATTGTGAGTAATTTTTCTCAGCTTAGATCACAAGGCGAAAGGGTGACGAGGAAATATTCATTTAATTAGGTCTTTGGGGAACTGGTATGTCTTCTTCCTATTGTAGATACATATACATATATCTTATTCTTATGTTTATTTCGCTCTCTATTAGGTATGTTTTAATATTGGATTTGAATCAATTTGATACAAGTTTTATCAGATATCCAAGTTTAATTTTGTTTTCAACTAATTGTAGGTAATAGATTATTGGGTTAATAAGCTCAAGGAGCACACCTTGGAATATGTTATTATCTCTAATCCTTAACAAGAGTGTTTTTATTTGCTTTCTTGAAATTTTACTGGGCTATTTGATATTTCAAGATGTTGTCTAATATGAATATATGAGTACACTTATTTGGGATGCTTTTTGTCTTCACTTATTCAATTACAATGTAAAGCAAATTATCTTTTGGCATTATGTAAAGTGAAGTAAAACATAAGCAAAACTATTTATCCTTATCTAATTTAAATATTTTGTTAGATTGTTGAAGTTAAAGACCAAATCAACTTTATCTTTCTCTAATTGGACTAAATACAATACATTGTTGATATGAAAGACGAGAATGCCTTTATTTGATTTCTTCAAATTTTGCTGTGCTATTTTATTTTTCAAAATATTGTCTAATATAAATATGTGGGTACACACTTATTTGGAATGCTTTTTGTCTTCACTTATTCAATTACAATGTAAAGTAAATTATCTTTTGGTATTATGTAAAGCGAAGTAAAATATAAGCAAAACTATTTATTCTTATCTAATTTAAATATTTTGTAAGATAGTTGAAGTTAAAGACCAAATCAACTTTATCTTTCTCTAATTGGACTAAATACAATACGTTGTTGATATGAAAGTAATCAAATTTTAGTTTACATTTTGAATGTGACTTGATAAATTTCTTGATTTGAATTCTAGATTCTTTTTTATGAATTTGAATTGAAGATAAATATTATTCACAAATAAACTTAAAATTTGCATTGAGAGTCGAGAGATTATTATGTGTGGAGCGAAGGGTATTATGCTAGATGCTTTAGTTCTCTTAGCAATAGGCAAAGAAAAAAATAAAAGTCCCTTCCTTGGCCCTAAGCATTTCGTTTACGTTACCTGATTCTCATAAATAGTAGAAAGTTCTTAATTAGCAAGATTTATTAAATATACTTGGCGAAGAATGAGAATTTGTAAGTTAAACTAGCAATACAATAAGCTAAAATTGGTGCATTTTTCGAGAGCTATTTTAAAAACTGAAATGATATCTACAACTACCACAAACAATTAAAAGAAATATTATTTGAACCCTATATTATTAATATTGATTGCTATAACACAAAGTAAAATATTTGGATTTGTTACTTAGCAAATTCCTTAAAACACTTTAGTGTATTTTTCTTTGAAGATTATATGACAAATGGACAAAATTATTTCAAAGTAAAATAAAAAAATAAAAAAATCTGTCTACAAAGGGAGTAGAAAGTAAAGTCATGTGGCAAGCAAACAATAAATTACAAAACATAAATGGTTTCGATAACCTTATAAGGACATCCAATAAATGTAAAGAGGGAAAATATGTAAATGAAAGTGACAGACAACGAATGTAAAGAGAGAAAATATGTAAATGAAAATGTAATGTATAAGAATAGTAGGGTAAGATTAAAGAATTTGAGATGAGAAAGTTTTCCTAATTTTTATGAGGAAGTCATACTACTTGGATAAGACCATGAACTGAAATTCTAATAGATAAAACCAAACAAAAATTATTGACCAATGAAAAAATGTCAAGCAACACATTAATTGATTAAATATAAAAATACATAAAAAAAATATATGTTTATACTTGACGAATTCAAAATCACAATAAATTGAACGTTTTCCAATTTTAGGTAAAAAACTAATAAAATTATCAAATTACAAACAAATGTACAATTAAGGGTGCAAAGATTACTGTAACTAATATGACATTCTTCAATGGTAGGTAATACTAAGTGAGATAAGTCGCACCAATCAAATAACACCAGATTATAGTTGAATATGATGCGTTCAAAGAACCATATCATTATTTCACATAATTAATAATCTTTGGAGTAATCTTATTCCAGCAAGCATCAAGGCAATCGGATAATATGGTTACATGTATTAGGTGGCCAACAGCTTCAATAGCTATTGAAGACTTGGATTGAGAGATAAACTATCACAACAAGTCCTGGCCTTGAAGGGTAACTCTTTTACTTTCATTTAAAACGGTAACAGTAACATAGTTTTGAAGGATAACTCATCAAAATTTCTTAATTTGTTTTATTAATTCTCCCTTTTGGTGTTTCCAATTCCTTTTTTCTGTCTTGCAAAGGAAATAGAGTCCCACTGTCGATATGATAGTAGTACTACTTTTAGCGTCAATATTTTCCTGTGTATGATATGATCTCTTTTGCTAAGAAGTGATTATTTATTGTCAAAAATAAAGAATATTATAAAGAATTAGAGTTTTTTTATATTATACATTGAATTAAAATTAGCTTTCAACTTATTTTTTTTAGCTAAACCGTAAAACAGTTTAGTAAGGATAAAATATTCTTTGTCAAAAAGTAATTAACATAAATCTGTTTATCTCATATAATTGTGTATATCATCTTTGATCAGATGTGTTTATTGGAGTAGCAGATATTTTCTAAGCCGTGGAATTCAAAAAATATTGTTAGATAATGCAAATCAATATGAAAAAATTTTGACTAATAATTTCTATTAGTTTTATATATCAAACTTTTAAATTTAAATGGGCAAGAATAGGGCGACTTCTTTGCCAAGGTAGAAAACATTTAAAAAATGAAGAAGATAAGACATTTTTTCTTATTTCATCTTAAATTAGCTTTTAGTTGTTTCTATTTATGCTAAAGTGAATTAGTATGGGAAGAATGCTACGAGATTTCTATTTTGGATCGTGTACAGACTAATCGCTAATGCTTTTGAGCAAGTATTAGGTTTCACATTCATATAATGTAATAAATTTGAACAGTGCGAAGAAATAGAAGAATATTGAATTATTCATATAATGTTATGAGTAGAAATTTTGGGATTATTTCTATAACGACTATTCTTATTTTTTGTTTTCGTACATAAGCTTAGTCTCATTTAATCATTATGGTGTTGTAGATTCAGTTGTATATGACAAATGTTACAAAAAATAATGCACATTATAAAGAGTATTGAACTTAAGATATACACATTAGTGATGACAAATCATACTTTCAAATTTTATGTTTGCAATATTTATCCGTTATTATTTGCAATATTGAGGTTGTTATTTTTTACATTATGAAATTGAATTCAAAACAAAATATCTTTTCCAGGGATAAATCTAAACTTTAACTTTTTATTCAAATTTTTAAATATGTATGTGTAGGAAGGAAAATATTTGAACAAATCGTATTCACAAACTCTACATTAAAGAGAAAATATGAAAAATGTGAATTTGATTTTAATTAGAAAAATATAACTATAAATTGGCTGAAAAGGCATAGTTGGATGAAAATTAAAATCATATTTATATGTTTCACTATGTACACATAAGAATGAAGTTTTACGGGTTTTCGCGAATCGATACTTTTCATTCAAAAAATGTTAGAAAACCTTATTTGAATGAAAATGGGGAGCGGGGGGGGGGGGGGGGGGGGGTTAAAAAAGTTGATGTAACTTCGCTCCTTACTTTGGTGTGTCCTTGAAAGAGTTCAAAGTACCTTTTACGATAGTGTAAACTTAGATACACCTGATATTAATTACCAAGAAAATATTAATATAAATTTTCAAAAATCTTATCTACATATTTTTAATTTCTCATGGAATAGTTCAAAGTACATTTTTCACGACAGAAAATGAGATACCCATGGTGAAAATTTTTTAAGTAAAACATAAAATTAATTCATTACTGATAAAAAAAAATAAAGCCAAAATATGCATATCAACGTCCTACAAAGACGAGGAATGACAAAGAGCTGAAGTATTGCACAAAATATTAATCCAATTGACATGTTGATAACAACTTATATAGCAATGGAGTTACAAATTAATAGGGAATATCGATGACTTATGATTAGTTTGCTCTAATTTCATAGCAATATTGTATTGTACATTAATTACATAAAAAAAATAAGATGGGAGCTGAAATATTTGTTAGATCTATATGATCTACTAATGTACTCAGGTATTGCAAACATAGATTAATATTCTTACACATTGTCTGATAATCGTGGGAGTTCTAATATTAGATGTTTTTCAAATAACCATTATAGATTTTTCCTACTCTTCAAATTAAATTTACTTTTAGAATTTTATTTTATTGCTCAAATTCTTTTAGTATCTAAATTTATCAATAATCTTCTTGAATATTATTCATTTATATGTATTTTGTACACCGGTTTGCTCTTTTTTGTATTTTTTATTTATATATAATAATTTGAGATATAAAATTTGTACGATTAGTTTATTTTAATGTCAACCGCGCATCACGCAGGTATAAGACTAGTATATATAAAAGGAGAGTAGTAGTTATATTAGTTAGGATAGTTATTGGTAAATAGTTAGGACAAAACAATTTGTCCATTGTCTTAAAATTGAAACAAAACTAACTTTATCCTTCTATACTTTAAAGTCTATTAGATACGTTTTTTGAAAAGTTTAAATTAAAAAGTATACCAATATTTGTAATAAAATTAAAAAGAATATATCAAGGATAAGATAATTTTTTATCATAATTAGAATAATAAATAGATTCTTATACTAATCAATAACTCTCTGTTTGTTTAGATAAATGTTGTTATATATGTTTTAAAAGATAAAAGTTTTAGACTGAAAGATAAAGTGTTACTTATCAAACGAATTGTTATTATTTTGAATATAAAGGAATAAGTTTGTAGACTTTAATGTTAATATTAGTTTTAATTTTGAATTCTGAACTAACAACTAACATATGTATATCCACTTCTATTTCCGTATCTTTATCTTTATCTTACATTTTGAATTTACTGGTAAATCGGAGAATTTGAATTGAGATATAAAGAGTTTTTTCTTATTAAATTGAATTGAATAATGAATATTCTTAAATATAAAACGTATGTTGCTCAATTTTCACTAATATTTATTTTCTTTAATTTGAATTGAAAGATAATATCTACCGCTAATTTGAATTTGAATTTAGAGATAAAAATATTTGAATCTATATCTATCCATTTCTATCATATCCAATTTCTTCCCCTATTTATACCCTTAGATCGTTGTTGATATACACCATTCTTGCTATTATACTTTAGTACTTCTATTTTTGTTTCTTACTGTTTTGTTTTTGTTTTATTTTCAATGAGTAATTCTGTATATTATTTTTTAATATCTGTCAACTTTGATGCGTACGCCGTACGTAGCCTCGATTTTTCATAGTTATTGAAATTATGTATATTTTTTTCTTCTTCTTAGATCTCAATCCATAAATATGAAGAGGAAATATGCATAATCTTGATGAAGAGGTATGTCTTCTTTCTTCAGAAAAAACGTATTTTTCCTCTATTTTTCTACTAATTAATTTTTTAAAAGATAAAATAACTGAATTAATTCTGAAATTTGAATTGAGAGATACGAATTTGGAATTTAGTTCTATCCTTATATCTCTTTTCCCACCCAATTTAATCCTAGATCATAATCGATCTACAAAATTAATGATGTTATATTTTAGTACTGTTGTTTTTATTTCCCTCACCGCAATATAAGTACCATATATTGCATCTCATAGATCTTTCTATAGCGATTTCAATGATTTATGAGTAAAGTTTATTGAATTTTAATGACTAATTTTATTCGTTAAAATTTTCGACAATTTTGAAGTTTTTATAAGCCTTGATGAAAAGGTAAGTCTCTTTTTTCTTTTCTTTATTATTCTTGTGTTTAGTTCTATTCATTTATGTTATTGGATATGCTTTAAGAATGGATCTTAATAGAATTTTATACAAATGAGAGTTTAAGTTCGTAATTTACTAATGGGAGGTAATAGTTTACTGGGTTTATAAGTTATGCAAGCATAACAATATTGAGGTATGTTAACAAATATTTAATTTTTTTATATATTACAGGCATTAGAGTATGGGTAACCTCGGGGAGCACAAAAATGTTCAACCATGAGATTTTCCTTAACAAGAATTCTTTTATTTTAATTCTTGAGAGCTTTGTGTTATTTGATATTTCAGAATGCTGTCTAAAATGAATATTGAGGTAGATTTATTTGAAAAGCGTTTGACTTCAGTTATTCTCAATTACAATGTAAAGCAAATTGAGTTTTGGTATTCTATAAATGTCCATAATCAAGGAAGCAAGATTATATTAGTTTTTCATTTATAATTTTTATGTTCTATACGTGTTCTTGCCACTTTCTAGCATCTTGCAGTGATTAAGTTATTATGGCGCGAAACCAAACATCTATCAGTATCACTAAATTGTAGAGCAATTTTTTTTTAAAAAAAATAAGTATACAAGTGGACCTAAAATGGATACAGAAAAAAGGTCTAGACTGTAGCATGCACTCACTGTGCTTTCAAAGATAATGAAGTGGTCCATAACAATTTTGATACAAATGGAGTTGAAAACAAATTTGCGTAAATGGACTTGTATGATTAAATAGATAAACCAAAAAAGAAGAAAAGCCTACAAAACAGAAAATTCAAAGGTCACTCACATATTCGTTCTATTTAGTTGAGCAAATATTAACTTTAATATATTTTCTTTGTATTACGAAATATCTCTTCAGTATTAATGATTAATAATATTATTTTAGTCTAATTGTTGTTCGAGTTATAAATTTAACATCTTTAACCAATTATATGAGCTGAGGAAAAAAGGATCGATGATTATCCAAATAAATTGAAAATTATAACTATAATATGGTTATGAATATGTAAATGAGATCATCAGTAATTTTTTTTACAAGGATGAGAAAGATAGAGCTTTAAATAATGTCCGTAAATAAGATGACATCACATGAATATTAAAGTATTTTATTATAACATAGAAAGCTACATTAGAATATAAAATCAATGTCGAACAATTTTTCTGTTAAATCTATAAAACAAGTGCTCTCTGAACCAAGCTAGAATATTTTTTAATCAATTTCCTATAGACATGAGGATATTGGTTCTTTCAATACCAAAAGAGAACAAAAAATAGAAAAATTAGTACCATTAGATTTAACACTTATAGTGTTCTCAATTTTTATATATTGTTATTTTCCATACGCGACTACAAATGAAGTGTAACTTGGGAAAAAATGTGCAAGGAGATACATAAAATATCAGATAATATGATTAAATCAAACGAATGCTTCGTTTTGGAAGAAAATGATCTATTTGATATAGAAATTATTTAAAACTAATCATAGAACAAATAGTCATCTCTCATGAATAAGTAGTCTAGGGAGATGTGGACAAAGATATTAAGCAAAGTAATAAGCTAAGAAATTATAAATGTTATAATAATATTATAATGAAAACAGAAAAGAATAATTTAATTTTAAGAAAATTTGATTTTACTTTTGACAAATCCGAAGTCATAATTTAGTAGTAAATATGTCACAATAACACTTTCAAGCTAGTGAGAGAAAAGTAAGTGAGAGAAGCTCCCCCTTCTCTCTACCCTTCCCCCTTCAATCACTTACTTTTTTTACTCATCTCATATGTCTGCACCACTCGATGCTACTCCTTCTACTACACTCCATCTATTACATCCCAAACCTCCCGATCCAATTGATATTAACTATGCATTGAATGCTAAGCCTACCTACTATGAAAAATTGGTTCAGTCAAATACCAAATCATGCCTTATTTCTTCTACTCCACTCTTACATCCACCATCATCGACTTCACACCCTTCCATGCAAACCCCATCAATCGATGAAGAGAACTCTTTTGACCACATTACTCTCTCACAAGCTGATCGGACAAAGAATTTACTCTCCTTGGGCAAATTCTGTGATAATAAAACTACAAGGAAAAAGGCTACATCATCAATATTTATTTGAAAAGCTCAAGAAATTTTGGAGTCTAATGGAAGATTTTCCACTAATAGACCTTGGGGAAGACTTTTATGTTGCTAAATTCAATAAACATGAAAGTTTACATAAAGTACTCACGGAAGGACCATGGTTCGTAAATGGTTTTTTCCTATCTACTCGATGTTGGGAGCCAAATTTTGTGGCAACTGAAATCAAATTAATGTCCACTGCAATTTGGATTCGTCTACCAAACTTACCTACAGAATTTTTTGATGAAGGAATCCTGAAAAAAATTGGTAGTCATATTGGTAAATTATTAAAAGTGGATTTCAAGACCTCAACGGCACTACGAGCTAGATACGCAAGGCTATATATTGAAGTCCCTTTGGATACTCCTCTTAAAAGTTATATTTATATCGAGCATCATAAGCAAAATATTACGCACGAAGCGGAAAAATTCCTTTGTATCAAATGTGGTCGTTTGAGCCATCTTCAAGATTTTTGTCCCTATAATCCAATAACTTCATCTCCTGCACACCCTAACCCTTCTACACATCAACCTCAATTAAAACTCAAAACCAAAGAAGGGGAGCTCGAGTGGAAGATTGTTTCTTTTACCAAAAAGAAAAATTTGTCTCCTAAAAAATCCATTGACCTCGTGTACACCTCACCAACAGGGAAATCAAATTCCCTTGCTTCATCAATCAATGCATCAGGTAATTACCCAGGTAAATCTTCTAAACAAATATATCAAAAAAAATCACATTCAATTATAAATTCTATTAATAAATTTGATGCGTTACATTTGTGTAATTCAGATTTGGTGCTGCAAAATAACGATAATGAAAATAATATAATAAATCTTATAACCCTGCCATCAGTCAATGCCCTTTCGCAAAGCCCTAAATCCCCACCCCCCTTCTGAATGATGTGGCAGTTGGCGTGGCAACAAATATGGAAATAGTAGTGGAAGACGTTACTAAAATATTGAAGGCACAATCGGACAAAGTAGCTACTACCAAAACTATTACTGACAATCCTCCTAATTCCCCACAACCACATCCTACTCTCACTACTACACAATCGAATTGTGAAATCCAAGCACCGCCCATCTCACCCAACCAACACGCACATAATGATTTCCCCTCTATTTTGAATCCTGCTAGCTTACACTTAGCTGACACAACTCAAACTTCACACACGCTACCTACCATGCAAACGAGCACAAGCATTATCTCTTCTCCTTCACTATCTCAACCTATATTTACGAATGGGGAAAATTACTCTACACACAAGAAGAGCAATAGCTCGCTTTCAAGTAAGGACACTGTTAAAGGAACACTCACTCAACAAGAAAATTACAATCATGAATCCTCCAAATCCTCCACCACCCCAAGAGCAACAAGAGCAACCCCTGATTTTCACTCTCCCTCCAGCTCAAAACTAAGTGCCACAATCATGGCTGGAATCAACATTATGGGGACAAGCTCTCACGATCCCAACGGATCTCAATGGCCAACCTGCTCTTGTGGTGATACAAAATCCTCACTACCTTGCTCTCATTGTCAGCGAGGGCATGCATATGACAATGAACAACTACATGTCAAACACTTGGCCACACTTTCTCCAGGGATTGAACCAACATGCTCCTCCATTGGTGGATCTTCCATTCTTTCCACCAAGGGTTCTGCCTCCACAAAGCCCTATATTCATTCCCTGGGACTTAGCTGTGAATCAACCTCTTTTCACTTATGTGGAGCTAAACGGGATACACAACCACTTGAACTTGCAGATGGCAAACCCTCCTCCAATTCAACCTCCCATGCAGGCTCCCATGCAAATGCAAATGGATGCACCTCCACCAGTGCCACCAAACTCTCCTCAACACCATCCCAATCCACAAGAACAAGGAGAAGAAAAGAGAGACCCCTTGGACATTCTCGCACCAAGGGTGAGGGAGAGTCACACGGAGTTCGTAAACCTAGGAGAAATAGCGATACTACTGTTCAAGGAGCGCATCGACAAAAAGGTTATACTACAAGGGCATCAAGCCTTATACAAATGCTCCCTAGATGTGAGGGCTCCAGCCAACAGGAGGGCAGGAAAGTACGCAATTGTTCTCAGTCCAACATTGAGAACTGACCCTGATCTGGACATGGATGTGAACCCAATCTTGAACCCTAATATGGATAAACAAATTAATATTATTATTTGGAATGTTCGAGGTGCTAATAACTCTGACTTTCGCAGAAATTTTGATGCTCTCTTAGCTATTCATAAGCCTTCAGTGGTGGCATTGCTTGAAACAAAAATGGAGGATCACTATGATCTTAGGGTTCGTTTTGATTTCTCCGACTATGTTGAAGTTCCTGCTGAGGGACGATCAGGTGGGGTTGTCTTACTCTGGAAAAGAGACTTGGTAAGTGTTAACGACATTCAAATCAAAGGTAATGAGGTACATGCAATGTTAAAGGTAAATCACCCACTTTTTCCTCACTCTTGGTTATTTTCATCAATTTATGCAAATACTTCGTATGTTAATAGACTCTTATTATGGCATGACCTTAAATCTATTTATGATTCATACAAAGGACATTGGTTAGTGGGGGGGGGGGGATTTTAATCAGATCCTGTCTCAAAATGACAAATGGGGAGGTCGACCTATTAACAACAATCATGCTAGTCACTTTTGGTCGTGTATAAATTATTGTAACTTGGTCGACTTAGGCTTTAAAGGCCCCAAATACACTTGGTCGAACCATCATAAAATTAAGAAGGGTCTCATAATGGAAATGCTAGATCGTTGCCTAGCAAATAATGATTGGATCACCATGTTTAAGGACTCATCTATTGTTCATCTCCCTAAGACATACAGTGACCATAACTCTATCCTCATTAGCCTTAATAAAGTGTCTCATTCTAATCGTCAAAAACCTTTTAGACTTGAATCAATGTGGACATCACATCCTGATTTTATTAATGTTGTGAAACATGCATGGTTAGATAGAATCTACAAGATGCTACAAAGACTTTTTCGGACAACATAATTCAATGGAACAAAAATGTTTTTGGGAATATTTTTCGGAGTAAAAATAAAATTTTGGCACGACTGAATGGAATACAATCTTCCCCACACTATGCTACTAGTACTTTTCTTCAAGACTTGGAAAATAAATTGAGCCTTGATTATAACAATATTTTGAGAAACGAAGAAGAATTTTGGAGACTCAAATCTAGAGTTGACTGGCTAAATTATGGAGACGCAAATACAAAATTCTTCCACGTCTCAACACTTAATCGTAGAAGGAAAAATTGTATTGTGTACTTTCATGATGATGATGGTCATCAAATTTTTAATCAAGATGAAATTTCAAACCATGTAATAAATTATTTTGGTGATCTTTTTACTACCAGCCAACTCTCTACTAATATTAACCCTATAACTACTTCACCCTCATGGTTTTCGAAAATTGATCTTTCAAATTTAGATAAGCCCTTAAGAGATGAAGAAATTACAAAGGCAATTTTTTCTTTTAAACCTTTTAAAGCCCCAGGCCCCGATGGTTTTCATCCTTTCTTTTACCAACGCTATTGGAATATAGTTGGTCCTTCCGTTAAAGCTTTTTGTCATAAAGTTTTCAATGAATGTACAATCCCTAGTGATTGCAACTCTACTCTAATTTGTCTTATTCCTAAAATTGACAATGTTGTTCACTTGAAAAATTTCAGACCTATTGGGCTATGTAACACAACTTATAAAATTATTACAAAAATTATCTCCAATCGTATTAAGCCGTATCTAGATGATCTCATAAGCCCTTGTCAATCTAGTTTTATAAAAAATAGAAGAGCCTCTGACAATGTTATTATCATTCAGGAGCTTGTTCAAAAATTTGCTAGAATGAAAGGTAGGAAGGGGGAAATGCTAGTAAAAATTGATTTGGAAAAGGCTTTCGACAGGATAGAATGGTCCTTCATTCATAGTATGCTAGCTTTTTTCAAATTTCCCAAAATCTCAAAATTAATTTTATCTTGCATTTCAACTTCTAGCATTTCAGTTTTAATAAATGGGAATAAAACTAACTATTTTTCTCCTACTAGAGGAATCCGTCAAGGTGATCCTATGTCACCATACCTATTTATTTTATCTATAGAACTTCTATCTGTTTATATTAATCATTTAGTGGATGTGAACCTTTGGGCCCCTATTAAAATATCTCCCAAAGGCCCCAATCTCTCTCATCTTATCTTTGCCGATGATTTAACTCTAATGGCCAAAGCTAATAAAAAATCTGCCCTAGCTATAAAGAACTCATTGGATCTATTTTGCAACATATCAGGAGCTAAGATTAATACCACGAAATCTAAGATTGTCTTCTCCAAAAATTTTGATCCCCAAGAAGCCACTTTTCTAGGGTCTATCTTAGACTTTAAGATTGGCCAACACTTTGGAAAATACTTAGGTTTTCCTATTCTCAATCTCAAACCTAAGCATCAAGACTACCAATTCTTGATTGATAGTTTCAAATCCAGACTCTCCAACTGAAAAGTAAATCTTCTTAGTCTAGCTGGCAGGACCACTTTGGTTCATTCAACTCTCAATACTCTTCCAAATCACATCATGCAGCTTCATCAAATTCCTAGGAAGACACTCAAAACCTTTGATAGAATTCAAAACAATTTTATATGGGGTACAACTGATAGTAGAAAGAAGATGTACCTATTATCATGGGATACCATCACCAAGCCAAAATCCTTAGGTGGACTATCTATTACTAAGGCTCATGTTAAAAACAATGCTCTTCTTATTAGCCTCTCATGGAGAATTTCTTACATCCCCACAGGCTCTTTGGTCAAAAATTCTGAGTGCTAGATACCTTCATGCTCGACCCTCTAAAAATCAATCATTTATTTGGAGAAACATTGGAAAAAACCTTCCTTTCTGCTATGAGAACACCCATTGGGTACTTGGACGTGGTGAGAATACTTTATTATGGGATAACTCTTGGCTCCCTATTAAAAAATCCTTGCGAAATCTCATTAGTGGCCCTCTAACCAAAACCGAGATTAATACTAAAGTATGTGAGGTTCATAATAATAATAGGTGGGATTTCTCTAAAATCTCCTTTGAGCTCCCAACTTTTATTAAAGACATCTTTCTCTCCACTCCTACTCCTAGCAGAACCCCTAAGCAAGACTACCCTATTTGGAGATTAAATAATAATGGAATTTTTTCTTTAAAGTCAACCTATAATGTTCTCCTAGGCCACACATCCCCTACTGATGATGAATTCAAGTGGGGATGGGATGTTAATACTCCCCTTAAAGTAAAATTTCTTTTATGGCAATGCCAACATAGTAGGCTGCCCTGTCGTTCCTATCTCTACAATATAGGTATTAATATCGATCCTATTTGTCCTATGTGTAAGAATGAGCATGAATCTCTCTTTCATATTTTCTGGAATTGTACAATTGCTAAAGCTTTTTGGACAAGTTGTGGTATTCCTCTCAATTTGAATTTAACTCCTGCAAATTGGCTTAGAACTTTAAAGGACCACTCTCCTTCTATGTCATCGAAATTTTATTCATGGTTAGAATTTTTAGCTTTTGCTTTGTGGGATCTGTGGCTTAACCGAAATCACAAAAATGTTCACAACCTCTACAACCATCTCAACTACTCAAAAATTCATAAAGATGTAACTGAATTTAAACTTCTTACTTTAAGAGAGCCAAATCTCGCAAACAATAGGGACATTAGGGTTAGATGGCACCCCCCAACCCTAACTTTTATAAGCTAAATATTGATGGCTCCTATAGTCAAAACTCAAATAAAGCTAGCATAGGAGGGGTATTCAGAAACAGTCAAGGGGATTGGATCCTTGGCTTCCACTCCTCTCTTCATGCATTAAATCATGCCCATGCTGAACTTTCAGCTTTGTTTTATGGATTATCCCTAGCTTTGGAGCAGAATCTTATGCCATTAGATATAGAAACGGACTCCACTGAGGTCCTAACCTTGCTTGACAATCCTACTCCTACTTACTTACCTTTAATTATTCAATGAAGGTTGTTACTAACGAAGCTGGAGATGCCCCAAATCAGGCATAACTTCCGGCAAGGAAACAAAGTTGCTGATCTCCTAGCTAAAGGAGCTCCTGGACAGTCCAAAGAAAATGTTCTATATCATTATGTTCTACCACCACCTTTTGTTAATCAAGCTATGCTGGATGATCGTGAAGGAAAATATGTTATCAAAAAACTATCGGATAGTACTATTAAATATCTTGCTACTTTAGGAAATCTTAATATCCTAAATCCTCCTCTTCCTCCAAGAAGAAACCTACCTCTGGCTAGTAGGAACTCATGTATTCAAAGTCATGCACTGCCTCAAAACAGTCGCATGAACTCTCTATGTAACCCTCCGTAATTTCAATATAATTATTATCATGTTATTATCCAAAAAAAAAAAAAAAAAAAAAAAACACTTTCAAGCTACATATACCTATTGTGGCAGGTGACCAATTCTATTTTTTAAAACCTCAAATTTCAATTTTTATGAAGGCTTACCTCTCCCTTGGTCACGTGATGGATGCACATAACTTATACATGCTATTAGATAATAGAAAATGGGAAAAGTTACAATAATCAAAGTATCATAAGATGATTGTTGAAATTGTGTTAAAACAATATATCGAATTAACGTACTAAAAACAAAACCATATTTTGATATAATTAACAGTCTTTAATAGTAAATATAAAAGGAGGATAGTAGTTACTATAATAGTTAGAGAAGTAGTTAGGAAAAAAATTAGGACAAAATATTGTCCATTGCATGTCTTAATTGAAATTGAAATATGAAGGAAATGTAGTTATTCTTTAAATTTGAATTGGAAGATAATAAGTCATTCTTTAAAATTATTGAATTGAATATCTATGTATCTATGCAATATAATTTAAATTTAAAGCTAACGTATGGTTTTGAATGGACTAGAAGATAAAAGTCAGTTTGAATAGATATTCTTAACTAGCTTTGGAGAATGTTTTTGAATTTAGATTGAATTTAAAATCTTATCAATAATAATCTTTATTTGAATTGAGAATTATCATATGAGGAAACTAAAATACCACTCTCCTCTCAATACATAAACGTGAACATAGAGATAACATCAATTCATATATAAACTAAATTAAATTGATTTATACTTGAATCTTCCAATCTTGAAAGACATTGACTTCTTCACGTTTTTGAATAAAAATATAAAGTTTTTTTATTTGAATAGAAAAATAATTGTTTTAATTAAAAGATAAAGATTTTGAATTTGGATTAATGGATAACGATAACTTCTATTTTGTATTTAAAGATAAGGTTTTCTTCTCCCTTATCATTTTTTCTCTATTTAATCTCCTCATCAACTCAAAGTTGGAGTTTGCATTTTCCAAGCTCATTGTTATCATTATTTCACAAAGTGCTTCTCTATAAGTTTTCCCTTGTAATGGTAAGCTTGTTAAGTCATTCCTCCAACTTCATCCTAGCATCAGAATCAATTAGGGTTAGCAATATATCTGGACGCCATGACCACATGCTATAAGAATTTAATAAAATTGAATGAAAAGAAAGAGGTGAAGAAAACACGTGAAAAGTTTGTGAAAAAGCTTAAAAACGTCCATATGTTACTATTTCTTTTATGTACCAGTGGATTTTCATATTAGCTATTAGTGTTTGAGGAAATGATATCCATAATGAGGTGACATCATATAAGTCATTTGTTCCTTCTTATTATTTGTTTTTTTTATTTTTATTACTTTGAATTTCGTATAGTAAAACAAAAATGAAGTAGTTGGTGGCTACTGTTCTTGAAACTTTACATTGCTCCATAGATTATTTTCTTAAAATAGGTTATATGTATATTCCATGTTTCATCAAACTTTACTAATTGGTTTGAAGCTTGGGGATGTGTGGTTTCCACTATTTGATTAGCACTTTTTGGTCAAATTTTTTAAAGATAAAACCTCTTATCTTATCTTAATTAATTTTTTTTAATTTGAGTAGAAAAATAATATATATATTTCTAATAAAAATTTGAATTGACTTTAGTTAATATTTGAATTAGAATTGATAATCATCTTTTAAATTTGAGAAGTGCAAATAGATATATTCAAATAAATCATACTAGGTTTTTAAAGTAAAATTTAAACGACAGTAATTAAAATTTCTTCTCGAAATGTTAAGATTTAGAAATTAGATTCAAAATCATCTCGGTACTTTATCTAAAAAGCTATTCAAAATTATCATGACATTTCGTCTTGAAAAAAAAAAAACTATTCAAAATATATTTTGAGTTTACTATTGTTAGTTTCTAAATTTGAGTTTACTATAGTTAGTTTCTAAATGAATTGAAGAAAAGCTTTATAAAGAAAATATCTTCTTAAAGATAAACTTAAAGTTTATATTTGGACTATTAGACAAATTTTTTTGATTGGGTGTTGCTTATTATAAATACCAAAATTCAATTTGCTTTCTCTAGCGCCATTAATCTAGAGGAGGTTTAATTTTGCCCCTCTTTCCTCTTATTGTGTGAATAATTTCTATCTTTTTTTCTGTTTTTCTTGTGTGAATTACGAAGACATATAACACGAATTTTGGACATCTTTTATTGTAAATTTTTGTGCAGTTGTTGCTTATCAAGGAAAGAAGGAAAATTGGCATGATCTGTTGCCATACTATGTTGCCATCAATAATAGCGAGAACTTTCCAATTCTACCGTGTTTTTCAAATTAGCTTAAACCTGCTAATATAGACTTTATATAATACTTTTGAGAAGGAATTATGAACAAAACCACTTTTGATTTCTTTGCAAATTTATGAGAATTATTTTCGATGTGGTTTTCTTCTTAAAGTTTGTAGTATACTTTTTTCCTTTTTAAATGTTACATTCTATAAGAATAGCTACATTGTGGAGATAAAAATAATACTTCTAAAGTTTCTTTTACGATTATCTAAGATTTAGATAATCTAATATTGGGTAGGAGTAGCTCAAGAATGAATATAAATCTTTGGGATCTTTCCATTCAAATATATTTTTAAGGTTGCCTAGTTGAAAGGAGTAAATATCCATTGGTTTTGTTGATAGTTGATATGGGAGTATTATATTATTTAAATTGATGTTCATAATTTTTATTTGTTGTTTACTGATGTTTATGGTTTATCTATTTGATTCATTTCTTAATTAAAGGAACTAATAGTTCACTTGGAGGAAAAAAGCCGAAAAAATAGAGAATTGTAAATCAATAGCTTTAATATACTCATATATTCTTTTTGACTATGAATTTTTTGGACTTTTAAATTCATTGAAAGAATATAAGAATTTTAGTTTTTTTTTTCATCATTTATTGGATTATTTATGCTAATCATAACAAATATAATAATTTCAAGAAATATAATTAAATTCTCTATATATGTGATTCAAATAATGTATTGTTGAAAATATCAAAATTTTGTATAACCATATTATTAAAAAAAAAATATTAGACATGCATTATTTCGAGTATATGCAAAATGTTAAATGAGAAATTTAATTTTATATATATATATTCTGAAGCAAGCCTTTCAAGCAGTTATTGATGTTGGACATAAGTCTTGTGTTTCGTTGTCGATTTCTTATGGCTTTTGTTTTGTTTTCATGGTATTATGTACCTAACAATGACTGATTTGAAGTAAAATGCTAACTTGAGGTGTTTGGATGTTTTAGGAATAAAATGAAGGAAATTGGAGCTTGAATTGTACAAGAACGAGGAAGAAGCAGCGCATACAGCCTTCCATGCTTGACATGCTCAGCTGTATGGCCTGGGAAGAGTGAAAAGTTGAAGATATCAAAGACTAGCAGTGCATACAGCCATGAGCGCGAGGCATGCTCGGCTGTATGCGCCGAAAAGCAGTCCCAGAGCAGTTTAGAGAAGCTAATAATGTGGCCCACGTATTGTACTATGTATTTAAACCCTTGTAAATATATTTTTGGGGAGAATTACGTACTCTTTGAGGCAAGAACCTTTGGAGGCGTAGAAATGCTAGAGATGGGTTGGGGCTTAACATCTACATTGAATTTTCTTCTCTTTTCTTTAATTTAGTTTGTCTAGTCTACAGTTGTGGGATTCTCCATGAGTATTGACTTTCGGATGTTGATTTGATTTTATTGGTTTATTGAATTGGGTTATTTATTCATATCCTGAGCCTAATTATTTGATTGCTTAATCACCAATTGGATACTATTTATGAACCTAGGGTTGAACTCGAAAGTCGGAACCACAGGTTGCAATAGGATTTAATAGAATGTGTTCCTGAACCTGGGCATCGGGGAATGGTTTCGCGGTTAGGATAGAAATATACCTAACAGTCATTCTTAGTCACTATACAGGAGAAGAAATGCATTCTTGTTAACTCAAATTCCATAGACATATAGGCGTTAGGTTGGCTTGAATAGGTGAGTAGGGTATCAAAAGAGTCCTATGAGTAATATTAACCCTGTGATTTGTAACCCAGATAAATTGATTTAGTCAGATTAACTGAAGAATTCAACAACATTGACAGATATCCCATGACCCTAGGCTATTATCCCTTCTTGAATCCAAAATCGTGTTTTGCTTGTTATTATTTTCTTGGTTAATTAGTTAATTTAGTTAGATAAATTCTCAACTCTTGAAACCTTCTTGCTTAGATAATTAGGAATTGTCTGATTTAGTTAGTAGTTAATCAATAGTCCTCGTGGGAACGATACTTTTCTTATCACTTTATTACTTGATCGACCGCATATACTTGCGTGTGCGTTTGGAGCGACAAGTTTTTGGCACCGTTGCCGGGGACTTAGAATTAGCTATTTTCTAGATTAGACTTTTACTTTTGTCAATTCAAGTGTTTAGTTTAGTTTAGTTTAATTTATTATTATATTACTTGTTACCATGGCATCTTTTAATGAAAATTGGTCGAAAGTTGGCTACTCGTATTTTGGTGCTCCTTGTATAATTTGTAATGGACGTCACTTGTGGGAAGATTGCCGACATCTTAATGTCCTACAAAACTATTTATTTAGTTCTTCTTCTACAACCTTTGATTGGAACTGTTGTCAATTGTGTGGTGGTTTGTGGAATGATTGTCCTAAGTGTCGTACTCCTTACCCAAGTAATATTCATGATAAAACTAACCTTTCTTGTGAGTTTTATAGGAGCAACGAAGTTCAGGATGCATCACGGTATGATCAACAAGAGGAAAATTCCGGAGACATGGAGATCATGAGCGAAACCTGGCTAATGGAACAATCCCAATGATTAGATGCATGTGGGGGTCTTCTTGATGACATTACAAGTGCAGCTAGATGCTCTATAGAATAGAAAAGTGTGCTCAAATAAGAGATCGACCGATTTGGCGATGCTATTCACGACCTTGAGGCTAATTTGATTGAAAAGATTAAGGCGTCTAAATCTCAACAACCAATTATTGTGGAGAGTATATTTGAGGTGGATGAAGTTGAAGAGGAATTTAAGAGCCAATTTGAAGAGCTAAGTGTGGAGTTCCAACAGTTCGGCCCAATTGTAGTTGATGATGCCAAAGTTGAAAATTTGGCACTAGAGTCAAGTGAGAATTAACAAATATAATTTTTGAAGACTTTAGTGTGTGTAAAGATGAGGGTGTCAATAATGATACAATTTTGGAGATAGGGCGCATCGGACCTCATTCCAAACACTTTTTGACATTATGTTTGGATGGTGACATGAAAATTGTCACGACCCAAATTCTGAATAGGTCGTGAGGGCACCCAACTGACCCTGTCGGGCGAACCCACTTGATTATGAATGAATAAGATAAGCTTCTCAATGAAAATTATAGATATCTCAATACCATAGAATAAAGTAGAAATAATACCCACAAAGAAAGGTTTAAGTACTTCCCGAATCATGAACATCTAAGAGTGCCGAATAAGTTATACAACTCCGAAATATTGGAAATATATCAAAGGGAAATGTAAACTATATAGGTGGCCACCACGGACGAAGGGTTGGCTCACCGCTAATAAAGGAATGCTCCACCTCGGTCAACCACGATGCTCACTAATAGATGGTGTCGAATCTGCAAGACATAAATAAACCAACAAAGAAAAGGAGAGGGGCGAGTCGAGTGACTCAATAAGCGGGGACAGGGCTCCAAATAAGCTAGCAAACAAGGCAAAATAACTCAAAATAATCGAAAGTAAAGAGAAACCGTTCAATTAACTATCAAGTAATATCCATATTCAATCATCAAGTACCACGACACTTCCATTGTAACTCGGGGATAAATACATAACTACGTCATACTACAACAATATGCACGGAACTACATCGTGCTATGATAATACGTACGGAACTACATCGTACGTCAGTAATATGTACGGAACTACATCGTACCACAATAATATGCACGGAACTACATCGTGCCTCAACAATATGTACGGAACTACATCGTACCACAATAAGATGTATAGAAGTATATATTATACATAGGGTGTGGAGTAAGTCCACTAAGAAAGAGAAATACACTTACCTCA
The DNA here is from genome assembly GCA_037355625.1 of Petunia x hybrida. Taxonomy (NCBI): domain Eukaryota; kingdom Viridiplantae; phylum Streptophyta; class Magnoliopsida; order Solanales; family Solanaceae; genus Petunia; species Petunia x hybrida. Next base: position 2,751,213 of record JBBBVM010000045.1, read on the forward strand.
GTCCGAAGCCCACTAGCTACTCAATAATGGTTTCCCTTTACGAATCTCTTCCAAATGACTCCGCTCTATGCAAAATAATATATAATACAATTAATACCAAAGCTAACGACTATATATTCCAAACTTGAGCTAAAAGGGTAAGGAAGTCGACTTAAAAGTTAACTCCGAGCTCACATGGTCAAACCTCAAAATTGAACTCACAATTGTGTTACCCATAATCACACGAATCTAAATATCTAATCAAGTCTCGATCTTGATAGGAATTGAATTTTCCAATCTCCATTTACTTAAAAGAATAATTTAGGGTCAAATACCACTTTCTACTTCTCAATTACCCAACTTGAGGGATATACATCCTACCATAATAAATGCTCTCTTACATATAACCAATATATATATTAATGCTATAATCTCCAAAGAAGTAAAATAATAATTAAGTAACAGGAGCAGAAAATGCATCTACTGATTCCATGATAAGCTGAACGGAAGCCATGTCAATAACAGATGGTACCGGGACCAACAGTACCCAAACTAAGCCAAATTAGATTCTTCAATTTGTATGTTAATCATTGAGACATCAGTTTGTCTCCCACTATAAGCTAATCTACCCTTATTTTGCAATTGTCATTATCGTTAAGTACCATGATAGCAAATAAGAAATGATATAATACCTGGTATATGAATCCAATTGCAGGAACTCCTACACGACCATTGAATTTAAGAAAAGATATGGTACGCTGCTTACCCCTTATCCATAGCCACTTCTACATATTTTGCTTTTGTTTTTCCTTTTCTTTTGTTTACCCTAATATGAAAACAATGACTTTATTTATAAACCTTATACTTATTACTAGTAAAAGAGGGGTGGGCCTAGCCCACTAGTCCACTCTTAAATATATTGCTAAGATCTTTTAAAGCCCAATAAAAATGTGAAATCTTCACTTGGCTCATTAAATTATATATTTTTTTAAACACTTCTTCCTTCTCTCAAATTTAAATAAGAGTGGTTAAAAATATCGGGTTGTCACATTCTCCTCCACTTAAACACAAGTTCAACCTCGAACTTGATCCACCCAAGACCAATCATCTATTTATACACATATATCCAACACCAAACCATTTACCACTCACCACCAAACTCTATATATACTCAAAATTTGGCTAAGTCCCAAAATTTACAAAAATTTCGCCAGAGTTTCCTTTGTAAATTGGACTATCCAAAAATAATACCTGCCTCAAATACCAACAACCACCATATACAATATAATAAGCCATGCATAGGCACCAAACAAAGCTCAAGATAATCTCAACCGCTCCGACAAGGAGGGGAACATGCTATAACTCACAATTAATAAGAGAAATTTAAATGCAAGGACTTGAAAATCTACTTACCTGATGCTTCAAACAAGTGGGGATATCTATCCCGCATGCTCGACTCAATCTCCCAAGTATCCTCATCATGCGGACGGTTATGCCATCGCACTTTTACTAACGGAATCTCTTTAGACCTCAACTTTCGTGTGTCTCTTCCTACAATAGCAACTGGAGCTTCTTCATAGGCTAAGTTCACATCCAATTGAACTGGGTCCACCTCTATAACATGAGTGGGATCTCGAACACACTTCAGGAGCATAGAAACATGAAAAACGGGATGAACAGGCATAGACTCTGGCAATGCAAGTCGATAAACAACCTCCCCAATATGCTTCATAATCTTAAAAGGACCAATGAACCTAGGACTCAACTTGCCCTTCTTCCCAAATCTCTTCACACCCCGCATTGGTGACACCTTCAAGAAAACCATGTCACCTTCTTCAAATACCAACTCTCGGCTTCTCTTGTTCGAGTATGATATCTGCCTACTCTGAGCAGTTCGAAGACGATCCTGAATGATACGAACCGTATCCAAAGTCTGACGAACAATATCAGGACCCAAAACCTCAACATCTCGAGACTCGAACCAACCAACTGGAGATCGACATCGGCGACCATATAATACCTCGAATGGCGCCATCTGAATGGAAGACTGATAACTGTTATTATAAGCAAACTCTGCAAGAGCAAAATGATCATCCCAATGACCGCCAAAATCCAAGGCACATGCTCTCAACATATCCTCCAAGATCTGAATAGTCCGCTCAGACTGTCCATCAGTCTGCGGATGAAATGCAGTACTAAGCTGGACCTGAGTACCCAACTCTCGCTGAAAAGCCTGCCAAAACTTAGAAGTGAACTGAGAGCCTCGATCATAGATAATAGATAATGGAGTACCATGCAGCCGAACAATCTGCTCAATAAAGATCCGAGCCAACTTCTTTGATGTATCAGTTGTCTTCACCGGAATAAAATGGGCCGACTTGGTAAGTCTATCAACAATGACCCAAACTGAATCATGATGCCTCAATGTCTTCGGCAAGCCAACTACAAAGTCCATGGTAATCCTCTCCCACTTCCACTCAGGAATAGGTAGTGCCTGGGCTAAACCTGCGGGTCTCTTATGCTCGCACTTGACTTGCTGACAGTTCAAACACCGAGATACATGATCAAAGACATCTTTCTTCATCCCCTTCCACCAATACAACTCCCGAAGGTCCTGGTACATCTTGGTGATACCGGGATGAATGGAATACCGCGAACTATGAGCCTCATCAAGAATCAACCGCCTCAAATCACCAACATTCGGAACACAAAGACGACCCCCAACCCGAAGAATACCATCACTATCCAACTCAAAAGGAGGGGCTCCTCCACTTTGAATGCGCCCTCGCAACTCAAGAAAGTAAGGATCCTCGAACTGTCTTTCCTTAATCTGGCTAACTAAGGAAGACTGAGCCACCATACAAGCAAATACCCGATTCGAGTCCGAACTATCAAATCTCACCTTCGAATTATATAGAGTCAGCAACTCTCGAGCTAAAGGTCTCATCTCAATATCAAGAAATGCAAGACTACCCATAGACTTCCTACTCAATGCATCGGCCACCACATTTGCTTTACCCAGATGATAATGAATAGTAAGATCATAATCTTTGATCAGCTCAAGCCATCTACGTTGCCTACCATTCAAGTCCTTCTGAGTAAGCAAGTACTGCAAGCTCTTGTGATCGGTGAAGATCTCACAAGGCTCGCCATACAGGTAATATCTCCAAATTTTTAAAGCAAATACCACAGCTGCTAACTCCAAATCATGAGTCGGATAGTTCTTCTCATTCACCTGCAACTGCCTAGAAGCATAGGCAATGACTTTACCATGTTGCATCAACACACATCCCAACCCAACACGAGAAGCATCACAATAAACTACAAACCCTCCAGCTCCAGAAGGAAGAGATAACACTGGAGCGCTAGTCAACAATGACTTGAGCTTCTGAAAGCTCGCCTCACACTCTTCTGACCAACGAAATTGAACCGCTTTCTGAGTCAGGCGGGTCAATGGAGCAGCGATAGATGAAAACTTCTCCACAAATCGCCGATAATATCCAGCCAAACCAAGAAAACTACGAATCTCTGTCGGGGAAGTAGGTCGTGGCCAATTCTGAACGGCCTCAATCTTCTTAGGATCGACTTTAATACCCTCACTAGACACGACATGACCCAAGAAAGCCACAGAGTCCAACCAGAACTCACACTTTGAGAACTTGGCATAAAGCTTACGTTCCCGAAGTGTCTGGAGAACCAATCTCAAATGATGCTCATGCTCCTCACGGTTATGCGAATAGACAAGGATGTCATCAATAAAGACAATGATAAATGAGTCTAGATAAGGCTTGAACACACGGTTCATCATATCCATAAAAGCTGCTGGAGCATTCGTAAGCCCAAAAGACATAACCAAGAATTCATAGTGACCATAACGAGTCCTGAATGCTGTCTTCAGGATATCGGACTCCCGAATCTTCAATTGATGATACCCAGACCTCAAATCAATCTTAGAAAAGAACTTGGCTCCTTGCAACTGATCGAACAAGTCATCTATACGAGGCAAGGGATACTTATTCTTGACAGTGACCTTGTTCAACTGCCTATAATCAATGCACATACGCATAGAGCCATCTTTCTTCTTAACGAACAACACTGGAGCTCCCCAAGGCGACACACTAGGTCGAATGAACCCCTTATCCAATAAGTCTTGCAATTGATCCTTTAACTCCTTCAGCTCGGCTGGAGCCATACGATACGGAGGAATAGATATAGGCTGAGTTCCGGGCACCAAATCAATACCAAACTCAATATCCCTATCGAGAGAAAGTCCAGGCAAATCATCAGGAAACACATCAGTAAACTCCCTCACGACGGGAACAGAATCAAGAGACGGAACCTCTATACTAGTATCTCGAATCATGGCAAGATAAGCATAACACCCTTTATTCACCATCCTCCTTGCTTTCATAAAAGAGATAACACGTCCCGTAGGTGGCAAACAAGAACCGTGCCACACTACCGGTACTGAGCCAGGAAAAGAAAGCCGAATAATCTTGGCATGACAATCGAGAGTAGCATAACATGATGCCAACCAATCCATACCGATAATCACATCAAAATCCACCATTTCCAGAACTAATAAATCAACCATGGTCTCACGCCCCCCAAAAGATACAGTACAACCATGATACACCCGCTCCACCACAATAGACTCTCCAACAGGAGTAGAAACACAAAATAGATCACGAACGCACATATAATCAACATTAAAACCCGAAGCAAAATAAGGCGACACATAAGAATACGTGGAACCTGGATCAATCAAGGAATAAGCATCACGTCCACAAATAGAAAGTGTACCTGTAACCACTGCATTGGATGCCACAGCATCCTGTCTGGCTGGCAAAGCATAAAACTGCCTCTGAGGCTGAGCTGAACTAGTACTCTGATGACCACCCCTCGAAGGGCCACTACCACCATGCCCACGACCTCTGCCTGGCGGTGGTGCACTCCTAGCTGGCTGAGAACATGATGTAGTACCATAAGTCTGCACAGATGCCTGGGGTCAAGGAAAAGACTGACTACCTCCCTGAAGTAGTCTAGGACAATCCTTTATATGATGACCAAGCTCACGACAATGATAGCACCTAGAATTGGGTCTGCGAGGTTCGTGCTGTTGAGGTCGTGAAACAGACTGGCCTGGCTGAGAAGGCTGAGAGAATCGAGTCTGCTCATGACGGGGTACAAATGTGCTCCTCGAGCTGTGAGCCATAGACTGAGCTGGCCTATCAGAAGACCTCCCCTGAACCCCCTTGCCTCCAGATGAAGCAATAGGAAGTCCACCATATCCACGAGATCTCTTACTATCTCTCTCAAACTCTTCTTGCTCTAGAGCTCGATAAGACTCATATCGGCGAGCAATATCCACCGCTACATCAAATGAAGTACCAGCCTCTATCTTCCGAGCCATACTAGATCTCAAAGTAGCAGAAAGACCATCAATGAACCTCATAACCTTCTCTGACTCCGGACGAACCAAATCAAGAGCATCACGAGACATGTCTAAGAATCGAACCTCATACTCAAATACAGTCATATGGCCCTGTCTCAACCTCTCGAACTGCCTGCGCCTCTCATCCTGCTGACTACGCGGAAGGAACTTATCCATAAACCTCTGCGAAAAGTCACTCCAAGACAGCTTCGGCAAGCCCTGCCTATCTAGAGTAAGTGTATTCCACCAAATCAGAGCGGGACCCTCAAGCTGGAAAGTTGTATAATCAACTCCATGCTCCTCAAGATATCCCAAAGCAGCTAATATCCGATGGAAACGATCCAGAAAGGCCCGTGGATCCTCGGATGGAAGTCCTCCAAATGTCGGGGGCAGTAACCTAGTGAAGTGAATAAGTCTGACTTGGTTCACCTCCGGAACCACAATCTGCCCTGGCTGACCTGCCTGAGCAACCTGGGGTACACTGCCCACAGCGACTAGCTCTGGAGTCTGCATAGCAGGAGTAACAAACTGAACTGGGGTCTGCATACCCCGCATCTGAGTACCCGCTGGTGGGCCAACATGAGAAGCTACCTGGGTCGCGGGAGATCCCTGTGGTGCAAGAGTCTGTAGGACACCCAAAACCTTCAACATAGTATCCTGAAGTACCTGAGTAGCAATAAATCCCTGATCAACCTGAACCTCTGGCTGATCCTCAATCTTTGTATCATCATGATCTACAACTCTCGTGGCTCTAGCAGCTCTTGCCCTAGGCTGGGCGGCAGTACGGATCTGAACTCCACGTCTGCCTCGGCCACGTCCTCTGCCTCGACCTCTCACTCGGCCGACACCTCTAACTCCACCTCCTGCGGCAACTGGTGTATCAGGTGGTGCCTCCGGCTCCACCTCCACCTCCTGAGTTGAAGAACGAGTCCTCGCCATCTGCGCGTTACATAGTGGAAAAAGATTAGTCTTGTTATGGAAATACTACGCACGATAAGGAGGGAAAGAAGGGAAGTTGCCTAAATGTCACCATAGTCTCTCGTAGATAGGTACGGACGTCTCCGCCCGATCAGCAAGACTCTATTAGACACTGTTCATGATTCGTGAGCACTCTAAACCTATGGCTCTGATACCAATTTGTCACGACCCAAATTCTGAATAGGTCGTGAGGGCACCCAACTGACCCTGTCGGGCGAACCCACTTGATTATGAATGAATAAGATAAGCTTCTCAATGAAAATTATAGATATCTCAATACCATAGAATAAAGTAGAAATAGTACCCACAAAGAAAGGTTTAAGTACTTCCCGAATCATGAACATCTAAAGAGTGCCGAATAAGTTATACAACTCTGAAATATTGGAAATATATCAAAGGGAAATGTAAACTATATAGGTGGCCACCACGGACGAAGGGTTGGCTCACCGCTAATAAAGGAATGCTCCACCTCGGTCAACCACGATGCTCACTAATAGATGGTGTCGAATCTGCAAGACATAAATAAACCAACAAAGAAAAGGAGAGGGGTGAGTCGAGTGACTCAATAAGCGGGGACAGGGCTCCAAATAAGCTAGTAAACAAGGCAAAATAACTCAAAATAATCGAAAGTAAAGAGAAACCGTTCAATTAACTATCAAGTAATATCCATATTCCATCATCAAGTACCACGACACTTCCATTGTAACTCGGGGATAAATACATAACTACGTCATACTACAACAATATGCACGGAACTACATCGTGCTATGATAATACGTACGGAACTACATCGTACGTCAGTAATATGTACGGAACTACATCGTACCACAATAATATGCACGGAACTACATCGTGCCTCAACAATATGTACGGAACTACATCGTACCACAATAAGATGTATAGAAGTATATATTATACATAGGGTGTGGAGTAAGTCCACTAAGAAAGAGAAATACACTTACCTCAGTCCGAAGCCCACTAGCTACTCAATAATGGTTTCCCTTTACGAATCTCTTCCAAATGACTCCGCTCTATGCAAAATAATATATAATACAATTAATACCAAAGCTAACGACTATATATTCCAAACTTGAGCTAAAAGGGTAAGGAAGTCGACTTAAAAGTTAACTCCGAGCTCACATGGTCAAACCTCAAAATTGAACTCACAATTGTGTTACCCATAATCACACGAATCTAAATATCTAATCAAGTCTCGATCTTGATAGGAATTGAATTTTCCAATCTCCATTTACTTAAAAGAATAATTTATGGTCAAATACCACTTTCTACTTCTCAATTACCCAACTTGAGGGATATACATCCTACCATAATAAATGCTCTCTTACATATAACCAATATATATATTAATGCTATAATCTCCAAAGAAGTAAAATAATAATTAAGTAACAGGAGCAGAAAATGCATCTACTGATTCCATGATAAGCTGAACGGAAGCCATGTCAATAACAGATGGTACCGGGACCAACAGTACCCAAACTAAGCCAAATTAGATTCTTCAATTTGTATGTTAATCATTGAGACATCAGTTTGTCTCCCACTATAAGATAATCTACCCTTATTTTGCAATTGTCTTTATCATTAAGTACCATGATAGCAAATAAGAAATGATATAATACCTGGTATATGAATCCAATTGCAGGAACTCCTACACGACCATTGAATTTAAGAAAAGATATGGTGCGCTGCTTACCCCTTATCCATAGCCACTTCTACATATTTTGCTTTTGTTTCTCCTTTTCTTTTGTTTACCCTAATATGAAAACAATGACTTTATTTATAAACCTTATACTTATTACTAGTAAAAGAGGGGTGGGCCTAGCCCACTAGTCCACTCTTAAATATATTGCTAAGATCTTTTAAAGCTCAATCAAAATGTGAAATCTTCACTTGGCTCATTAAATTATATATTTTTTTTAACACTTCTTCCTTCTCTCAAATTTAAATAAGAGTGGTTGTTGACACCCAATTTTGTCCCAAAAATTTCAATTAAAAGCCTAATTATTTTAAATAAAATTAACTTAGAAATTAAAGGCAATTGATGAATTTAAGTTAAAAATGGTTAAAATTGCAATACATAGCATTAATTTCAGCCTACCCTTACAATTTCCCCACTAATCTATTAAAATCTAAAATTAGGGCTAGTTTTGCTTTAAATTCCGAAATCAGCCTATACATGCAAGAAGCATATATACACACACACGACACTTTCATTACCCATTTCAGTCAAAATCCCTTGACCCGTTGGATCCCTCGCAACCCGTTTCCCTCTTCGCTGACCCGATTTTCCCAATTTTTCCCTCCCAAAACCCACATCAGTCCAAGAAAACGGTACAATGGTCCCCTCCACTTCATCATCTTCCCGTACTAGATATAGCTGTATCGATCGTGGCCTTCATTTTCGCGGATCAAATCTGGAGCGTCGATTTGGTTTCAAAACGGGCAAAATCTTTAAGGATAAGAGAAAAAACGGTACGATCTTTGTGAGGTTGGACTGTTTTCTCCCTTATCCCACAGAGAAAATGTCCATTTTAACCAAATTTGAAATTCAAAAATAGCTCACTCGAAAACCCTAGCCGGAGAGGTATATATCATCCATTTTATTCATTTTGAGGGGGTTCTGGATTTTGAACACACAAAAAACGGCAGCATTGATTTTTTTCCAAATTTTTCTCAGTTTAAAAAAATATATACTCATAGTTTTTTTCAGTTTTGTTTCCGAGTCGAACATCGCTTTCGATTTCGTGTCGTCGCTTTCATTGTTTCAAGTCGTCGACCTTCTTGAAGTCGCTTAGTTGAGTCGTATTCTTCAGCTCGTAGTCCTTTTGTTCACTGCCGTACAACAGGTAGAATCTTAACCCTTTTCTGTGTATTTTCTTTTCTTATTTATCCGTTTATTTAACAATGGTTGGTTGATTAGTAGTGTATAGCATGTTTAGTTAAACCTTAAGTTTATGTGTGATGACATTGAATGCTCACCGTGTAGTATATGGAGGTAAAACTAGCAATAAAGCTTTGTTCTTGTTGATATGCTTGTGAAACCAATCCTTTCTGTTTATTAATAATAGAAGCAAAAGAAAAAATGAAATTTCAGCTAAGGCTCTTAACTTTTGTATTGATGTTGAAGACTATTAACTTAAAACTGAGATAGTGTTGGTTCAAAAAATGGTTTTTCAAAACTGTTTCAAGTTAAATCAAATTCATCCCACTCCTAGGTTGAGAATATTAGAAGTTTAGTTTCCCTGTTTTCTTTTCAAATCCATTAGTTAATGATTGATGTTTTTTGGAATGGTGCTTTGTTTCTGTTTCTGCCTGGATAGGGGTGTTAAAGGCTTGTGAGTTTTGTCCAGGGGGTATGAGGTAGTGCATATGTCATTTAGGCCAGAGAGGGAGTTGCAGGGACTCTTGTTTGGTTCCTGGTGGTTTTGTGGTTTTTAAAAGATTGTTCATGTTTGTCTGGTTTTATGGTAGCTCAGGGGTCTTAGAGGAGCAGGAAGTATGAGGGGCTGCTGCTCTTTTAGGCAGTGGGGCCTAGGATTTGGTTCAGGGTCTGCCTGTGAGGGTTCCAGGGTTGTTTTGGTGTCTGTGTGTGTGTGTGAGTGCAGTTTGGTCAGGGTAGAGATCTCAGGGAATGAGATGTTCTGGAAGGTATGAAGTGGATGTGCAGAGGTGCATTCTGTGGTTGTATGGAAGCTGTTCAGTGTGCAGGGTATGTTAGATGGTTTCTGGAGGTCTGTGAGGGAGTAAGAGCTTCAAGAGGGAGTGTAGATAGCTGCAGCAGGTTTAGTGGTAGAGATGAGTGTCTTCAGGGTTGGTGAGCTCTGTTTCTTGGAGTGGTAGGCAGTGAGGGAGTATAGGTGTTCAGGCAGGGGGTCTGGAGCTGCAATCAGTGGGTTCAGGGAGTGTATTTTAGGCCAGTGTTAGGTGCAAGGTTGTTCTTTTGATGCTGCAGCTTGTTAGGGCAGTCTAGGGAGTAGTTGGTCTTTGTGAGAAGTGTCAGGGGGCTTGTTTTTCCATGTCTCTAATATCCTGGTGTATGCATCATGTGGCTTAGTTGTTTCCCTTAGTGTCAGTTAATTGCTTTTGTCCTGAGTTGTCCATGTAGTATCAGCTGACTCTTGTTATTTCAGGGTCATCTTGGCTCAGCCTTGTAGCTTTAGATCTTCGTTCATTGTCTGGTTTATATAGTTGTTATTAGTAGTTAAATGTTATTAATTCTTGGCATTGTAAACTTATTAATCTGGTGATTACATTTTCCAATTTTCAGTTTGGTATTAAATCTGGTAACTTGCTTAACGAAGCTAGGCATAGGGGCGTAGCAAATTAAGATCTGTGATTAATTCAATTCTGTTACACATAAGTGTCGTTTTTTTTTTAGCTTGCATATTAAAGCATACCAGTGAATGGCTAAGGAATATTTGTGGTAGTGTTTGCATTTTGATTAGGTATTATGGTATTCTTTTGAAAGAGTCAATTTTAATTAAATATAATTAATATTTCATGGATTGGTTTTGGTCTTGTTGTGTCATAAATCATAGCCAAGGTTATGGTATCAGCTGCTACCCTCTCAAATTAGTTCCAACTTGAACCTTTTGCTGCTTAGTATATCATGAAATATCAATGAGGTTCTTTATGTATTTCCTGGCAGATATCTCTATTAAAAGCTATATTGTTTAGTAAAAATATTCTAAGTTTTTTTTTAAAAAAATGAACGAAGCTGGGATTATTCTCCTTCTAGTTTGTTTGGTAATAAGTTGGTTTTGAAGTATTTGTGGACTTGTTTGTTTGTAGAGCCATGAAAGTATCTGTTAAAATATTTTATCATTTGTTAACATGTATTTTGCCAATCCAAGACAAAATGAACAGAATGTGTCTTTGCGCTTGACCTTAGTCATTTTACTTTTTAGTTTTTACTCATTGCGTCGAAGTTAAATTGTGTTAACTATACAAGCTTATCAATTTTACCTTCAACTACAGCTAGCCCAACTTATATGCATATCTTAACCTGTTCCTTTCTGTTTGTTTTTCTTTATGAGTTGCTTCAATTAAGATAATTTAACAGTTGGAAATTTGCTAATTCTTATCCTCTTATTTTTCCTTGGCATGAACACTTGGGATGAGTTGAATGAAAACTCACAAATGGGGTGGCGTGCATTTGGATGTTACTTGAATCACTCCGCATTTTCGGGACTTGATATTGTTGCTCCCAAACGCACACGCAAGTATACGTGGTCGCCAAGTAATAAAGTGATAAGATGAGTATCGTTCCCACGAGGACTATGCAGACTGAATTCTAACAAACAATTTATATAAACTATTCAGGGATCTTTTTCCAATATTGAGTATTTTGTTAACTAAAGAACAGTAATTAACTGGTAGAAGTGAATTCAAGCAATGGAGCAAGACTTGGTTGTTATCAGTAATAAGGAGACGATCCAGGGTCAGAGTTACGAACAATCCAGTTGAGTTATCCAATTGATTCCACTTCTTAAATCCCGGGTTACTAACTAACAGATTAATTGTACCCGTGAAAACCTTTCAGTTCTTCACGGTCTATGCAGGCTACTCCAATCCCTATATGTCTATGGGTTGAATCACGTGCACGCATTAACGAATTCTGTAATGAGTTAAACTAGGCGAGCAAGTATATGTCTATCCTACTCACAAATTGGTTCCCCGATGCCCGGGTTCACAAACTAGTCCTATTCTTTCTTATTACGTAATTAAATTCCCTCTTTCGAGTTCAATCTAAAAACCATAGATAATGCGTAATAATCGGGCCCTGACAATTACACAAGTGAAATCAAGAAAGAATAAGTAACCCGTAATGGGCTTCAATTAATGGAAATCAATCTTCAAACATCAACCTTCATGTAATACTCTAACCCTAGAACGATAGATTTAGCTACGCATACTCATAATAACAACACAAGGAATTGATGTAATAATGAAATAATGATATAGTAAATTAATGGTAGGAAGAAAAACCCTTGTCTTGATGTTATGAGCTCTCAAATTTGCTCCAAAGTCTGAACTCCTCTGAAAAACTAAGTAAAAGAGTATTTATAGAGTTTACAAAAGCCTAGTAATAAGTTAGACCCAATCCTAGACGAAATAGGAAGTCAAAATTCGCTCCAGGGGTGCCATAGCGGGCGCCCCGCGCCCCCAATCGCGTGAGGACAACCAGAACCCGCTCCCAGCCCTTGTGCTTTGGCCATGCGACGCGCAAGGAAACACGCCACAGGCTGGCCGCTTTGCCTGGCGCGGCGCGCCACCTGTGGCGCCAGTGCATTTTTCTGTTCCGCTTGCTCTTTTGCTCGCTCGTGTCGTGCCTTCGTGTGCTCGATCCAATCCTCAATCAAAATCCAATCTTTTCTTGCTCAATCATGCTCTTAAAAGCTCCAATTACATTGCATAACAACCTACATACGCACGACATAAAATCAGTGTAAAACCACAGTCACAAGCTATAAAACGAGCGAATAAGGTACTAAAACGTGAGGAAATATTAAGGAAATATAGGCATAAAATGCCAAACATCACCACCCCACACTTGACCCCTTGCTCGCCCTCGAGCAAGTCACATCTCACTTCCCATCCTAGGTAAAACAGGTCTGCCTATGACCATGGTTGATACCGACCATTGAACCAATGCACACATGACTACTATGGATCCACAACATGCCAATAATTTACCAAAACCAAAAATATGGGAACAACCACCCCAAAATAGCTCAAATGCACAAACTCAACTTATTGCAACCATGCTCCCACAAAATCACACCTATCTACTCCACCAAGAAGCCATCAACTTCACCTATTTCATGCAAACCATGCGCCCTCACCAATATGAAGCAAGAGAGTGCCCCCCAAAAATCACACACAACAATAAATATCAAGAATAGAATGGGGACAATAGCATAGAAAGAATTCACTCACTCTCATGAAAGTCTCACATGTCACACACAATGTACCATAGGCTTGCCCGTAGTGTAGGACTCCACTAATGTAAGCTCACTCCAATCGGGATTAACTAGGACTTTAGAAAGGTCGTAATGTAGGCTAAGGGGCGGGTAGGATACATATGGTAATAGTGACTACCTCCCTAAGCACTTTAATACATCACAATTAAATTAAGCACAAATCTCATCAAACCACCCAAATCAACAACTTCTACACATACACCTTCTCAACAAGTAGCATTTTTTTTATTTAAGCACACACTAGCAAGGAATGGATATCTTTTCTCTTTTTTTTTCTTTTTCCACAATTTTTTTCTTTTCAACTTTGCTATTTTTTCTTCTTTTTCAAATTCATCCAACCTTGCCAATGCTTTTCACTACTTCACAATTTTTACAATTATTTCCCTTCATTAGTTCCACTCAAAAACCTCCCAACATCCAACCACAACTCCAATCATCTACACAATATCAATAAAGTGCTTAAGGAGTAAGGGCCAAAAGAGTCAATTTAGAACAAATGGGTAGGCTCGGGGTGTGGGTACCAACAAAAAGGGTCAAAGAAATCACAACAACAATTTTTCCAAGGTATATATGTAAGGGTAGGCTAACAAAAGAAGGCCTTGTATCATCTCCCAACTAGAGCAAACCTAGGATTTCGCTTTGCACACACACGGGGCAAGTTCTAGACATTAACATGCAACATGGAGTAAATAAGAACATGCCTCACAACACACATTGCACATGATCTACACAAAAAGGCTCCATCAACAACTCTCAACCAAGCTTCTAGAATGCAACTTGTGGAAATTTAAGCACTAATGCACAAAGGTCAACAATCAAGTCAAGCAAGCGGACTCAAGCATTTCAAGGGGGTCGTTTCATTTTTTCTAGGCATGCATCACAATTAAAACCCAAGGACACCACAAATAGCACATGCAATCAAGTTCAAGTCCACCGGTATCAAACAAATCAAAGGCACCTAGCATTCTACCTATTTCCTTTCGTCTAGGGCCACCTATAACTAACTATCCTAATCCAGAAAAAAATAAAAACTACCCGGTTCAAAGGTCTACCCGTGGAAAAGAACCGCGGTCATAAGAAAAACCACGGGGTGGATGACATGTACCACTAATAAAACTAAAAGGAAAATCTTTTTGGAATTTTTCATTGGTTTTCTAATTTTTTTCAATTTTTTTCAAATATTAAAGCAAGAAACAAATCAAAACAAAGTCAAGTGACAAAAGAAAAATCCTAACGGTACATGCATCCATAACCTCAAAAATAAGGGAGAGTTCCCCACCCCACACTTAAACTAAGCAATGTCCTCAGTGCGAAAAATAAGCAAGTGCAAGGTAAAGAAAACTTCCCTGAAGATTGTAGTCCTTGGCGCTAGCATCCTCCAAGCTTCATGAGGTACTCAGACTTCCCCCATCACGTCATCAATATTATGCAAGGGTGAGGACACCCCACACTTAGCACACGCTCTATGTGTCAATCACTCGATTCAATGGCACAAGCAACCCCACACTTGAACAAAACTAGCTTTGGGCAAAATATGCCACGTTTTGAATTTTGAAAATCAAGCTAGTGTGGGTGCATCATGATCAATTTTTATGTGTGTGCAACTTACATGTTAATGAAGAGAGAAAAGTGAAGAATTGACTTACTTGAATGATTTAGAATGGATTGCATACGATTTGGAATGCTTCCAAGTGATAGAGATGAATTTGAGAGTGATTAGAGAGTGTTGTTAGTGAAAATAGTGAAGACAAAGGTGTTAAAATCGGGGGTATAGGGCATGGGGAAGACCGGGTCGCGGGTCAAAACCCGTTTGACCCGGAAAACTTACAAACTTTGCCCTCCGCTATAGGGCCCACGGCGCAGGCCTGTGGCGCGCCAGATTTGTGAACTTCTGCCAAGCATGGCGCGGTGGGAGGCGCGGGGCGCTCCCAACCGCGCCTAGCCCTTTTGTTTCAGCTTTTTCCTTGCGCTTTGGGAGGCGCGGGGCACTCCCGAACGCGCCCGGGCACGTTTTTTTCGCACCGATTTTCAATTCTAAGTACAAACTCAAGCGTGGGACATGTCTCGAGACGTCCCATACCCCTCAATGCATTCATTACACCTTGTTTAGCTCACCCGATTCCTGCAAAAACGACACACAAAAACAACAACTACGTGACACTATAAAATAAAATAAAAAAAAACAAAAATACTAAACTATTACAAGTACAAACTCGGGTTGCCTCCCGAGAAGCGCCTTAGTTAACGTCGTGGCACGACGACACTTTTAGCTCACTTCTAGTATTTACGTCTTCTCTTCTTACGCCGAACCTTTGCCTTTTTCCTTTCTTTGAGAGACCCCAACTTCAACTTCACATGTGGTTCCTTCCATGTTCTTGACTGACACATTCAATCATAGAGCACTCTTCAATTTTAGCTATGTGCTCCTTCTCATTATACACCTTGAAAGTAACCTTTTCACCATGCGCTCTAACAGTCATCTCACCCAGCTCCATGTCAATAATTGCCTTCGAGGTGACCAAGAATGGTCTCCCCAAAATAATTGGAGCTTCTAGGTCCTCTTCATAATCTAGGACTACAAAATCAGCAGAGAATGTAAATTTACCAACTTTTATCAACACATCCTCCAACTTACCCTCAGGGTGAGTGAGTGATCCATCCGCCATCTTGAGAGTAACTGAAGAGGGCTTGATTTCTCCTAGCTCTAACCTTTTGCAAACAGACAGAGGCATCAAATTTATGCTCGCACCCAGATCACACAAGGCACCAGTGATACTATGTCCTCCAATGGTACAAGGAATAGTAAACTTCCCAGGATCTTGAAGTTTTGGAGGTAGCTTGCTCAAGATTGTGCTACACTCCTCAACTAACTCAACTGAATCTATCTCTTGAGGCTTTTTCCTCTTGACTAAAATCTCTTTTAAAAACTTCACAAAGGATGGCATCAATTCAAACACATCAGTCAAAGGAATATTAACATGAAGTTCTTTCAGCATACTCACAAATTTTTGATACTGAGCCAAATCCTTCGGTGGTATAAGCCTCTGCGGGAATGGTGGAGGTGGCCTAGGTGCCTCCTTTATTTCTTCTTTCTTCTTCACCTTCTCCACTTTTTCAACTTTTTCTATTTCAGCTCTCTCTTCAGACTTGGCCATCAGCTCTCCACCTTCAATTAAAGTCACGGCAAGACATTGTTCAGGCTCTTTTTTAACCGTGCTTCTTTCTCCCACCAACTGTCCCAACTGGTGCTCCAAGTTCTTTTGAGCATTGGCAAGATCATGTATGGCTTGTGCATGGGCTGCAGTGTCAGCTATCATTCTCTGCTGGCCTGCCATTATCTGCTTTAGCATATCTTCAACTGAACTGCTAACCTGCTGTGGTGGAGCTGGAAGTGGGTGGTAATTATTCGGGGCTCTCGTACTACCTTGATAATAACCATTACCAAACTGATTTTGACCCTGCAGCCTGTTTTGATTACCCACGTAATAAACTGACTCTGGATTAGAAGAGCAAACCTCTGTAGCATGGTCTTGACCACAAACCTCACAAAAGCTCTGGAGTTGTTGCACTGGAGCCACTGGTTGCTGAGCCTTTTGCAGAGCTAACTTGCTAATTTGATTGGAAATAGCATCCATCCTCGCCCTTAGCTCTGAAACTGCATCTAACTGAAGTACCCCTGCAGGTTTCTGCGTAATAGCTCTACCATCTCCCTGCCAATCAGGATTGCTCTGCGAAAACTTGTCAAGTAAATCATAAATCTGATCAAAATTTAAGGCCAGTACTTGGCCTCCAGCAGCAGCATCAACCACGATCTTAGTGTGTTGGTTCAACCCCTCAACAAAAGTGTGTGTAACAACCTCATTGGATTGGTTGTGGTGTGGACAATCTCTCAATAGAGCTTTGAATCGCTCCCAGGCTGAATACAAGGATTCTCCTTCTAACTGTCTGAAGGACATAATTTCGCTCCTCAGCCGGGCTGTCTTGGCAGACGGATAAAATTTAGCCAAGAACTTCTTAGCCAAATCCTCCCAAGTAGTGATAGACCCAGACTTTTCAGCCTTTAACCACTTCTTTGCTGCCCCAATCAGTGAAAACGGGAACAACGTCAAGCGAACATAATCAGTAGGAACACCCGCTGGTGTATAAGTATCACTGATCTCCAAGAAGTTCTGAATGTGTTGCTGCGGATCCTCATGAAGTAATCCACCATATTGTCCAGTCACATGCAGCAACTGAATCATGCCGGACTTAATCTCAAATCCCCCGGTGATAGCGGGCTTAACTATGCTCGATGCTACTCCCTCCAGGCTGGGGAGAGCAACATCTCGCACAGCTAAAGCTTGGTCTTCTGCCATTCCTGTAGGTAAAGATCGAGCAGGACCTAATACCTGAAACAGCACAAAACTCAAAACAAAAATTAAACCTGAATAGTAAGTAATAAACTGTTCAAAAAGAAATCAGTCAATAATTAGTCCCCGGCAACGGCGCCAAAAACTTGTTGCTCCCAAACGCACACGCAAGTATACGTGGTCGCCAAGTAATAAAGTGATAAGATGAGTATCGTTCCCACGAGGACTATGCAGACTGAATTCTAACAAACAATTTATATAAACTATTCAGGGATCTTTTTCCAATATTGAGTATTTTGTTAACTAAAGAACAGTAATTAAATGGTAGAAGTGAATTCAAGCAATGGAGCAAGACTTGGTTGTTATCAGTAATAAGGAGACGATCCAGGGTCAGAGTTACGAACAATCCAGTTGAGTTATCCAATTGATTCCACTTCTTAAATCCTGGGTTACTAACTAACAAATTAATTGTACCCGTGAAAACCTTTCAGTTCTTCACGGTCTATGCAGGCTACTCCAATCCCTATATGTCTATGGGTTGAATCACGTGCACGCATTAACGAATTCTGTAAAGAGTTAAACTAGGCGAGCAAGTATATGTCTATCCTACTCACAAATTGGTTCCCCGATGCCCGGGTTCACAAACTAGTCCTATTCTTTCTTATTACGTAATTAAATTCCCTCTTTCGAGTTCAATCTAAAAACCATAGATAATGCGTAATAATCGGGCCCTGACAATTACACAAGTGAAATCAAGAAAGAATAAGTAACCCGTAATGGGCTTCAATTAATGGAAATCAATCTTCAAACATCAACCTTCATGTAATACTCTAACCCTAGAACGATAGATTTAGCTACGCATACTCATAATAACAACACAAGGAATTGATGTAATAATGAAATAATGATATAGTAAATTAATGGTAGGAAGAAAAACCCTTGTCTTGATGTTATGAGCTCTCAAATTTGCTCCAAAGTCTGAACTCCTCTGAAAAACTAAGTAAAAGAGTATTTATAGAGTTTACAAAAGCCTAGTAATAAGTTAGACCCAATCCTAGACGAAATAGGAAGTCAAAATTCGCTCCAGGGGTGCCATAGCGGGCGCCCCGCGCCCCCAATCGCGTGAGGACAACCAGAACCCACTCCCAGCCTTCGTGCTTTGGCCATGCGACGCGCAAGGAAACGCGCCACAGGCTGGCCGCTTTGCCTGGCGCGGCGCGCCACCTGTGGCGCCAGTGCATTTTTCTGTTCCGCTTGCTCTTTTGCTCGCTCGTGTCGTGCCTTCGTGTGCTCGATCCAATCCTCAATCAAAATCCAATCTTTTCTTGCTCAATCATGCTCTTAAAAGCTCCAATTACATTGCATAATAACCTACATACGCACGACATAAAATCAGTGTAAAACCACAGTCACAAGCTATAAAACGAGCGAATAAGGTACTAAAACGTGAGGAAATATTAAGGAAATATAGGCATAAAATGCCAAACATCAGATATCCCCAAAAAATGTAAAACAAAAGAAATGAATAAATGAAAACCTTGTGAAATACAAGGCTCGCATCGAGTTCGCTATCCCGGGTTCTACCTTCTAAACTCCCGCCTTCCTGTTCCCTTTAGAAAGCATGTTTTAGGAAGCCCTGAAACCGGACTAGGATTTGCATGTTAGAAACTTGGTAGGATAGTCGCTTGATCGAATTGTTAACTTATTGCATGTTTTAAAATGATTATATAATTGATTATCCCGCTTCCTTTGGGACTTGCCAATTAGTTTAGGTTAATAGTAATTTATGGTTAATTATCGAGTACAAAAGAAATTAAATTTAATTAAATTATACATTCCCATCTGTTATTTATATTCATCCGTTTATTAAACATTTATTTAAACCATCTACTCATTTATTCATTAATCCGATTAATTATGCGATATTTATTTATTAAATTATTTATTTAGTTAATTTTATTTATTTATTTAATTTAATTAATCATTTATTTATTTATTTAATATAATTAATCATTTATTTATTTATTAATTTAACTTAATTAGTTATTTATTTATTTATTTAATTAATAATGATTATTTATTTGCTCATTCATTTATTTCATTAATTATTATCAATTTATTCTTTGTTTAATTAAATTAATATAAACATTAATTTATTTAATTAAGTTATCTATTTATTTATCCATTTACTTAAGCGATCATTTAATCAATTATTTATCTAATTAGTTACTTAGAGTATTTTATTTTATTTTATTTTATTTATATTATTTATTTAATTTATTTATCCTTATTTATTTAATCAACTAATCAATCAACCCTTATCTCATCATTTCATTTAATTTAATCTTAAATTTTGTTCAAGTATTGTCATAATCAATTTTATCTCCTTTATATTATCTATTCGTTTTTTTATTTAAAATTTATCCCAAACCAAAATTTCAAGTAAAATTCGTGAAAATCGCCGGATTAACCGTTTTTAGCGGATTTTCGAAAGTGCTCCCGTAATAAGGACCTTCTTTCGAATTTAATAGAACCGCTTACCTAAGAATCTCTGAATTTAATTTAATTTCTTTTAAATAAAAGTTAAATTGCACTCCTTAGTTAACTTAGGTTCCTAATAATCCTTAAATTAGGTGGCGACTCCAAAGAAACCCTTTGGAATCCCACTTTGTTGAAATATTCCGAAACCTACCTTTTCCTAAAGAAAGGGTAATTTTTGGGGTTCAACAGCGTGGCGACTCCGCTGGGGATACGCAAATGGTTCTAACCAAAAGGCTTTCACGAATTTATTTTGTTTGTTTGTTTGAATTGTATGACGATATTAGTATGTGTGACTTATTTATTTATCGTTGAAAATTAGCATGATTATATCTACTGTTTATTTGCGAGCATGCTTAGATTAATCTAATTGATTGCTGTGTGTCACGAAAGCATGTCACTACACCCTATTTGCGCACATATAAACTGGCATTCCGTTCATACTTCCCCCACTCCTGGGAACCTCTTGCATTCTCACTTAAATATCCGCGAGGTGTGTGCATACGCACCCGCAATTTCTTCCACTAAAGAACCCTTTGACGAGTTGGTATACCGGCGGATTGTCGTGGGAGTTATTCGACCACGAAGCCGCCTGCCACTCACCTGTTAGCCTCAACCGTTAACCCACTCTTAGAAAAACCCTTGGACGAGTTGGTGTACCGGCGGATTGTCGTGGAAGTTATTCGACCACGAAGCTGCCTGCCGCTCGTCTGTTAGCCTCAACCGTTAACTCACTTTTGATGGAACTTTAGGAGCATGCATGCATTCACACCTTAGTCTGGACCCGGTCCTTGGTACCGCCTCCATAGTCAGGAATCCGCCCTTGTGTCAACGGGTCCTTATAACCCGTTGACCCGCATATTATGTGTTTTGTGATAACGAATCTCCAGTCCCAGCTGAATTTTGAGCACAATCAAATTTAGAATTTTGTTTTCATTATCTTGTAGGGTAAAGAATGGAACAGCAGTTTGACAAAGTCTACATGGTTGTAGAGGTCCCAGAGAAGTTAAAATTATGGTGGGGTAACTTTTGTGAGGAGGAGAGAAAGACAGTTGAGGGGAAATTAGGAAGGTTGGTAGAGCTTATTGATGTCCATCCAAACCGTGATCTAGTCCAAGCTCTTATTGCGTATTGGCGCCCGACGCGAGCTGTATTCAGGTTCAAAGACTTTGAGTTGACTCCCACTTTAGGAGAAATAGTTGGGCTAACGGGATTGAAGTATTTGGGCCAAGAGATAATCCTTCCAAACAGTCAAACAGGGAAGAAATTCCAAGAAAGACTAGGATTGGAAAGGAATGATAGTTTGGGAGGCATTGAAAACAAATGGGTTCATCTGGATTATCTGTACACCAGGTTTGGGCGCATAACGGGTTTTGATGATTTTGAGCAGGAATTTAACTGTGGTGAGAAGACTTGGAGAGACCGGCGTGTAAGGGCTTTTATCATTGCATTCTTAGGGACTTTGGTCTTCCCAACAAAGAATGGACACATTAGGACTTGCATTGGTTCCGTAGTTCGGGTGATGTTTGAAGGGATCAATGGGAACAAATCTACCACCATAGTTCCTATGATTCTAGCAGAAATGTATCGGGCTCTGAATGAATGCAGAAGGGGGTCGATGTATTTCGAAGGTTGTAATCTTCTCCTTCAGATATGGGCGATAGACCAAGTGTGCCGTCGAAACCCTATGGTGGATATTTGTAAAATGTTAGATAGCCGGAGATTAATAAATCCTATTGCTACCCAAAACATAAGAACGAGGTGGTGTGAAAAACCTGAAGGTTTTGCGGGATGGTATGATTTCTTAGCCCGCCTTACTGATAAGAGAGTAATGTGGAAGTTAAGTTATGTTCCTAAAGATGAGATTGCGCTTAGGACTTCCAAGCGATACTACATCGAGTTGCCGGGATTAACGGGGCTTCAACCGTATGCACCTTTGAGGGTCCTCCGTCAATTTGGGATGGAACAATTTATTCCCCTTTGTGCGGATATGTCGAAGTCAGAAACTCCTTTCAACCTGCAGAATGCAATTCCAAGGAAAAGAGAAATCCTCGAGGATTGGAAGGGTTTGCAACCGATAGAAGTGTCAACAAAGCACCAGAGCTGCACACCAGAGTATCTCGTCTGGATCAAAGAAGAGCGGCGCTTAGGTCTCAGTCCTCCAGGAAGAGTTGGCTATGAAGACACTGATATGACAAAGAAAATGAGACGGGCAAGGGCAGAAACCGGTCTTGATGAAACATCCGCTCCAACAAGCAAGAAGATGAAGCAAGCGGGAACATGATGCATAACTTGGACAAATGGCAGTTTATTTATTTACTTTTGATGTACTTTCTATTATGCTTTCTGCTGTTGTATTTTCACTTATTATGTAATGATGATGTATTGAAAAAAAAAAAAGAGAGAAAAGAAAAGAGAAAAGGGAAAAGAAGGCAGGAAAGAATGAAAGAAGTTGATTACAATGATGCAGACCCGATGATGAAGATGAAGCAAAGAAAGCAGAATTCAGTCACAACAGTGCACCTACACCGGCATGATGCAGTTGATCGGCAGAGTGACGGCTTTTATTTTAGTTTTGATGTATTCTCAATTATGTCTTTATATTTATTGTATTTTTCATTTGCTATGTAAGGATTATGTATGAAGAAAGAAAAGAAAGAAAAGAAAAGAAAAAAAGAGAAAGAAAAGAAGAAGGAAAAAGAAAGAAAGAAAGAAGAGGATGAAAGTATGATGTTATGTTATGAAAGACAATTTTGTATCAACTTTATCTATTTTAATGAAATATCTTACTCTAAATTTGAATTGCTCAAAAATGGCTGTGACTATTTTTCGTTATCATTTATTTGCGCGATTAGGCTCACCTCTAGCAAAGAGGCACCCTACAGGGTAGGACGCGTCCGCATTTTATTTTACGCACATTATTTGTGGTTGCCACATGCCTAATTTATCGCCCGTTTAAAATGCAAAAGTGCTACGTGACGCGCGCTATGTGCTTACGTGCAAATTTTACCAACAACATGCAAACTAACACAGTTACCTTTTGAATTTTTCTTTTGTTTTGTTTATTCCTAAACAGAGGTTTGGTTTGTGCTGATTGAGCTGATCCAAAGGCTTTCCTCTGCACATTGATATACACTTCAGAATTTCGACAAAATGTCCGGTAATGATGATCAGCCTCCCGTCCTCAATGATAAGACTCTCGAAACTCCTGGATCTTCGAGGGGAAACATCCTCCTTGCTCAGGATGACCTTATTTTGAACCTGACCAAACAGATACAGATGCTGAGCGATGAGCTAGCAGCCATTAAAGGGCAAGCCCCTCAAAACATACCTTTAAATGCCAATCCTGTTCACAATATACCCACATACCAAAACAACCCACTTAATCAAACACCACCACCACAAAATCGCCCACAAGTTAGTCAAAATACCCCGCCCGCTCAGCAAAATGCCCAACCCGCTGGTTATCCTTCATATTATCCATATCCTAACGACCCCACTCCTCCTAACTACCAATATTTGCCTGCTAAAGACACTCCCCGTCCTCCACAATCTCAAGCGCCCATTCCTGTAGCCGTTGCTCCTCCAAACGCCAATGATCCAAGGCAGGGATATCCCGAGGCGTTATATTATGAGCATGACCCTAATGGGAAGAATGCGGACTTCACAGACTATCCACCACAGAATGAAATGCCCACAGCTGTGGAAAAACAGGGAAGGACAAGCGAACAAGATGAGATAATCCAAGCAATGAAAGTCATGCAACAATCTATTAAGGACTTGCAGGTGACTAAGAAACGGCAAAGCACTTCATACCGCAGTCTTTATCTATTCCCGGACATTACTCCTCCTCCCGGTTTTAAAGTGCCGAAGTTTGACATGTATGATGGTCATGGTGACCCATTTGCTCATTTAACCAAGTACCTCAACAGAATGAGGGCGGCGGGAGGCAAAGAAGAACTTCTGATGGCTTACTTTAGCCACAGTCTGGAAGGTATTGCCGCTGAATGGTTTGCCAGACAAGACATAAGCAAATGGCACGAATTCGATGATATAGCTGGTGATTTCACAAAGCAGTTTGAATACAATGTGGCGATGGTCCCTGACCTCATAACCTTGGCCAATTTGAAGAAGAAACCAACATAATCTTTTAGGGAATACGCCTTGAGGTGGCGTGAACAGGCTGCACGGGTGCAACCCCCGATGACTGAGAGGGATATGGTGAAGTACTTTATTCGTGCTCAAGACGATTCCTATTACATGCATATGCTTCCTATGATGGGTGCACCTTATGCTGAACTTCTCACAATGGGGGAGATGGTGGAAGAAGGCATCAAATCCGGTCGGATTGTGAGCTTTGCTGAAATGAAGTCAAGTGCTCAAAATGCTCAAGCCAGCTCAAACAATGCTAGAAGAAGAGAGAAGAGGGAAGAAGTCACAGCTGTTGCCGCAGACATTGACCGCCGCCCGGCTAGGAGGTTGAACTTTGATAATCCACCAACCTACCCTACATACCCAAATGCACCCCCTCATTACCCAAATGCACCTCCTCATTACCCAAATATTCCTTCTCCTTACCCAAATGCACCACCCCCAAATTATCCTAGTCACTATCAAATTCCTCCCGCTCCATATCCTGTCTATCAAGCACAACCCAGTTATTATCCACCACGAGCACCAGCACCACAACAATACCCTCCTCGCCCACAAAATTACCAACCCCGTGCTCCTGTCCGTCCAAATATGCAAGGACCTAACCAAAGCTATGAGAGGAGAGCGCCCAAAACCTATACTCCTATAGCTGAATCTTATGGTCAATTATTTGAAAGACTAAGAAGCGCCGGAGTTGTGCAGCCTGTTCCTGACAATACTCCAAATCCTCCTCCAAGGTGGTATGATGTTAATAAGCATTGTGTTTATCATTCTGGGGCTGCGGGCCATGATGTGGAAAGGTGTTATGCCTTCAAGGATAGAGTGGAAGCTTTGATCAAATCAGGCACTATCCAGCTTACTGGAACTCAGCCTAATGTGCAAGATAATCCTCTTCCCGCCTATGGAAACAATGCTGTCAATGTCATTTCCCTTGAGGAGGGAGTCGATTTGAAAGGGACCATTGTTCCCGTTAGCAATGTGAGGGTTGCTAACGAGGCCAAAGTATCTGTGCAAGTTAGAGCTCCAATTCTGGTGCAAGCGGGTATCCCGAGGCCAACTGTCACCGTCATGCTTGCCTCACCCCTTCAATATGATAGCAAGAGGGTTCCTTGGAACTATTCTGAAGTGCCTATCGGAAGTGGAAAGGTAACTGTTGCTGTTGCTGTTGCTGCTGCACAAGGCATGACCAGATCTGGTAGATTCTATACGCCTGAGGAGTTGGGTCGAGGCCTTAGGGAAAAGGAAGGCGTTGTAAGAAGAGTGACTGACACCGAAGCTGAGGACTTTTGGAGGAAAATGCAGTCAAAGGAATACTCTATTCTGGAGCACCTAAAGAATACTCCTTCCCGCATATCCATTATGGCTTTGCTGATGAGCTCTGAAACGCATAGAAATGCATTGCTAAAAGTGCTCAAGGAAGCAGAGGTGCCCGCTGAGACCACGGGTGAGAGCTTGGCCGTCTTGGTTGGCCAAATCTTAGAACCTCACAAGGTGTCCTTCTTCAAAGAAGAGCTTCTACCCGAGGGTCTTGGACACAACAAAGCCTTGCATATTGTTGTCAAATGTAGGGATAAATTTGTTGGGCGGGTACTGATCGACGGTGGTTCCGGGCTCAATATATGCCCGTTGGCAACTCTGAAGGAGCTTGGAATTGACGCTGGCAAAATTAGACAGAGCAATGTGAAAGCAAGGGCTTTTGATGGGGCCCAAAGGTGTACCTTTGGAGAGATTGATCTTGATCTGCAGATAGGTCCTGTGAACTTCTCTGTGGAGTTTCAGGTATTCGACATCCCGTCTACCTATAACATGCTGTTAGGAAGACCCTGGATTCACATGGCCGGAGCCGTCCCTTCCACTTTGCATCAAAGTGTGAAATTTATATGGGATAATGAAGAAGTAGTGGTCAAGGGCGAGGGAAACAGCCCCACGCATGCTAGCACCACGATTCCTATGGTGGACAACGCCGCAGAGCTTGATGGAACTACTTTCCACACGGTTGAGCTAATGAATGTGACCCGAGCATCTAAGGATGATTCGAAGAAAGGTACCCTACCCAGAGTCCCCAAGATGATTGCTGTGGAAATGTTGAAGAATGGTTTCAAACCTGGTTCGGGATTGGGAGCAAATCTGAACGGAATTACTGAACCCATCTGCTTGCCCAAGAATCTGGGTACCTTTGGCTTGGGTTACTGTCCTACCAAAAAGAGATTGAAAAGGCCAAAAGGAAACCAGCCATTGCCATGCCAGAACCCCTTCCTTCCTTGTACCAGTCATTTGTCAAGGCACTGGAAGTCAATATACCGGATCTGATAGAGGGAGTTGGCGATTTGTTTCTGAGTGATGATTTGGAATGCGATGTTATTATTGAAGACTGTGCTGAGGAGTCACCTGTGCGGAATGTTGAGGCAAAGGATCCGATGGCCAATTGGACCTGTGTCCCAGTGGAGGAGACCTGGTGAATGAACTCAACAGTTTATTTTGGCGTTACAGTCAGATTGAGGCCCTGAACTGTGTTTCGCTTTTGGTTTATGTTTATGTCTTTTCAAAATAATCTGTTTACATTCTGCATGTTTTACTTTAATGTATGCCTCCCTAAACTAGATTTTGAAACAAATAAAATGCATTTCATTCTCCCTACTATTATTTTGATATGATTTAATTATTTACTTTATTTTACGCTTTTGATTAATGTTTGTTTCTGTTTCAGCTTTCCACTTAACAAAACTGCCGAAACTTTGCTTGTGACATATAATGAAACCACTGAACAAACTGGCACTGATGCATTGAGTATTGGGGAGTTTGATGAAGATTTTGTTCCTGATGAAATAACAAGAGAAGTGGATCAATTTGAGAACAAACCAAAGCCTAACTTGGAAGAAACCGAATCAATCAACTTGGGGACTTCAGAAGATGTTAGAGAAACCAGAATCAGTGTTCATTTGACCTCGGAAGAAAGAAGAGCTTATATCGAACTATTGAATGAGTATCGAGACATCTTTGCCTGGTCTTATGAGGATATGCCCGGTTTGAGTACCGATCTTGTTACTCACAAGTTACCAACTGATCCTTCATTTCCGCCTGTTAAACAAAAGAAGAGAAACTTCAAAACTTCCACAAGCAAACAAATATTGGAAGAAGTGCAAAAGCAATTGACCGCTAAGGTAATTCGATCTCTCAAATATCCCACTTGGTTAGCAAATATTGTGCCGGTGCCCAAGAAGGATGGAAAGGTTAGAGTTTGTGTTGATTATCGTGATCTCAACAAAGCAAGTCCAAAGGATGATTTTCCATTGCCAAATATTCATATCCTTATTGATAGCTGTGCAAAACATGAGCTTCAGTCTTTTGTCGATTGTTTTGCCGGTTATCACCAGATCCTGATGGATGAAGATGATGCTGAAAAGACCGCCTTCATCACGCCTTGGGGTGTATTTTGTTATAGAGTTATGCCTTTCGGTTTGAAGAATGCCGGGGCGACATATATGAGAGCAATGACAACTCTTTTCCATGATATGATTCACAAAGAGATTGAAGTCTATGTAGATGATGTTGTTATCAAGTCAAAGAAGAAAGAAGAGCATTTGACCGATTTGAGAAAGTTCTTCAACCGCCTTCGGCGGTATAACTTGAAGCTTAATCCTGCGAAATGTGCCTTTGGTGTTCCTGCCGGTAAGATGTTGGGTTTCATTGTAAGCCGGAGGGGTATAGAATTGGATCCGTCTAAAATCAAGACTATCCAAAACTTGCCTCCTCCAAAGAGCCGGAAGGATGTGATGAGCTTTCTTGGCCGCTTGAACTACATAAGCCGCTTCATTGCACAATCCACGGTTATTTGTGAACCCATAATCAAGTTGTTGAAGAAAGATACTGTTATTGAGTGGACGGAAGATTGTCAAAAGGCTTTTGATAGGATCAAGGAGTATCTATCTAATCCGCCTGTGTTAGTTCCTCCTGAACCCGGAAGACCATTGATCTTATATTTGTCTGTCTCGGAAAATGCATTTGGATGTGTCTTGGGGCAACATGACAAGACCGGGAAGAAAGAACAAGCCATTTATTATCTAAGCAAGAAGTTCACCCCTTATGAAGCCAGGTACACTCTCCTGGAGCGAACTTGTTGCGCCTTAACTTGGACTGCAGAAAGGTTAAGGCACTATCTTTCATCGTATACAACTTATCTTATCTCGAGGATGGATCCTTTGAAGTACATCTTCCAAAAGCCGATGCCTACGGGAAAATTAGCAAAATGGCAGATTCTGTTAAGTGAATTTGACATAGTTTATGTCACCCAAAAGGCGGTAAAGGCACAAGCATTGGCAGATCATTTAGCTGAAAATCCTGTTGATGACAACTATGAACCATTGAGAACTTACTTTCCCGATGAAGAGGTTTTGTTTCTGGGTGAAGACATCTCTTCCGAATATGATGGTTGGCGTCTTTTCTTTGACGGAGCAGCAAATTTCAAAGGTGTTGGTATTGGAGCTGTCTTAATTTCTGAAACGGGTCAGCATTACCCTGTTTCGGCCAAGCTCAGATTTCCATGCACTAACAATATGGCTGAATATGAAGCATGCATTTTGGGTCTTCGATTGGCAGTTGATATGAATATTCAAGAACTTCTAGTGATTGGAGATTCCGACTTGCTGATTCACCAAGTACAAGGCGAGTGGAACACCAAAAATGCAAAGATTCTTCCTTATTTGCGTTGTGTCAAGGAATTGTGCAAAAGGTTCGCAAAGATAGAGTTCAAGCATGTTCCGAGGCTTCAAAATGAGTTTGCCGATGCTTTGGCAACTTTATCTTCCATGATCCAACATCCTGACAAGAATTATATTGATCCTATCGAAATTGAATTGCATGATAGGCCAGCTTATTGTTTTCAAGTTGAGGAAGAACGGGATGGACATCCATGGTATTTTGATATCACGAATTATCTCAAGGTTAGGAGTTATCCTGAAAATGCAACAAGTGTCCAAAGGAAGAGCATTCGGAGGTTAGCAAATCAATTCTTTCTAAGCGGTGAAATCCTATATAGGAGGACCCCAGACTTAGGACTCTTAAGATGTGTTGATGCAGTTGAAGCAAATAAATTGCTTACGGAAGTGCATGCGGGAGTTTGTGGGCCGCATATGAATGGTTTTGTTTTGGCAAAGAAGATCTTGAGAGCCGGTTATTTTTGGTTAACTATGGAAACTGATTGTGTTCAGTTTGTGCGAAAATGCCATCAATGTCAAATTCACGGAGATATGATCAAAAGACCTCCTTCTGAACTTCATGCAATGAGTTCTCCCTGGCCTTTTGTTGCTTGGGGAATGGATGTTATTGGTCCTATTGAGCCGGCCGCTTCAAATGGACATCGCTTTATTTTGGTGGCTATTGATTACTTCACCAAGTGGGTGGAAGCAACTTCTCACAAGTCTGTAACCAAGAAAGTGGTGTCAGATTTCGTGCGCAACAATATCATTTGTAGATTCAGAGTTCCTGAATCAATCATCACTGATAATGGTGCAAACCTAAATAGTGATTTGATGAGAGCAACTTGTGAGAGTTTCAAGATTACTCATCGCAACTCTACTGCATACCGCCCTCAAATGAATGGAGCTGTTGAGGCGGCAAATAAGAACATCAAGCGTATTCTTCGCAAGATGATTGATAATTATAGAGATTGGCATGAAAAGTTGCCATTTGCACTTCTTGGGTACCGCACCACCACTAGAACTTCAACTGGGGAAATTCCCTATCTCTTGGTGTATGGCACAGAAGCAGTCTTACCCGCGGAGGTAGAAATTCCTTCCTTGAGAATCATTCAAGAAGCTGAATTAGAAAATGTTGAATGGGTGAAGATCAGATGTGAACAGTTGATGCTTATTGATGAGAAAAGAATGAATGCAATTTGCCATGGGCAACTTTATCAAAATCGCATGATCAAGTCTTTTGGCAAGAAAGTGAGAGTGAGAGACTTTAAACCGGGGCAATGGGTGTTAAAGAAGATCTTTCCTAATCAAGAAGAAGCAAGGGGCAAATTTGCACCGAATTGGCAAGGTCCATATGTGGTTCATCGGGTTTTATCCGGAGGAGCACTGATTCTGGCAGAAATGGATGGTCAAGTTTGGCCAAAAGCAATCAACGCAGATGCCGTCAAAAGACACTATGTTTGAGGCGATCGCAAGTTAGCATGGTTTTGAATGTAATCTTTGATGTAATGCGAACTACGCGTGACCTGACTCCCAAGGCGGGATACGTAGTAACTCACATAGAGTTTGGTTGCATCGATATAAGAATTTCCCCTATTTTCTCTTTTATGTAAGTTTGAACTACTTCTGACCTGATTCCTGGAATGGCAACAGGATAAGTAGGCAATCCCCGTCGGATTCGGTCAAAATATTGTAACACTTTAGGCTTGTTTATCTTTTATGATGTAATGCCAAACTATGCATCTGGGCAGATGTGTGGATTTTCCAATTCGGATACGGCTTCGTACTTAGATTGCCATACTTTCCCAAAATATCTATGTAAGCAGAACTACGCACGGTCTGATTCCCGTGGAGGGATACGTAGGCGCTCTTAACGGGCTCGACTCTATAATATTAAAATTTTCAGTCTCCTTAAGGCAAGCAACTGGGGCAATTTTTGTAAAGATAATTTGAAGATATGGAAGATAGAAACTGGGGCAATTTTGCAAGGTAATCCGAAGATTTGAAAAGATATCAACTGGGGCAAATTTTGCAAAATGAGTTGAAGATTTGGAAGTTCATAACTGGGGCAGATCTTTGCAAGAATTGGTTTGCTTATCAAAGGATGGAACAACAAAGCTCTGAAAGTATTCAAGATTAGCACAAGTTGCAATACAAAGGATGTTCAGTTTGTTTCGAGATATGTCATGAGTTTGAGTTAAAGCAGGAATTTTACATGCATTATAAACTTTTCACTTGCATATCAATGATTGCTTGCTTACTATTTTATCAAATTATTTTATTTTGCCTCTATATTAAGATGAGTTATACTATTGAGTTCATAAACCAAGTTTCCGAGGATGGTTTTCAAAGCCCGAGTTTCACGAAGAAGAGGAAGCGATAGCAGCAAATTCAAGATGAATCAGCACAAATCAAACACCCCTCCCCAAAACTAACAAATTTTTCTTTGAGAGCAGGAACAGGAAAGCTTGCAATGGGAGGTTCATTCGCACTATGGATGAACAATTTATTGAACGCGCATTCAAAGAATTGAACATCAGATTCAATATGAACTGAAGAGATCATTCAAAACTTTACACCACTATCCGTGCAAGCAACACCAATCAAGTTGATAATGCAAATGATTTGGCTGGCTTGACATCTAAGCATTACATTGGATTATTGCCGAAAAGGCGGCGCTTTTCTTTTCTTGAATCTTGACATTGCGATAGAATTTATCTCGCGATACTGATAGACAAGTCGGCTGGAACACCACTTTCGGAGTGTTTCGCGATGTCGGTTGTCCTGCAATATTGGCATGTTATGTTTAAAGTAGATTGATAATCTAAGACAAGTCGGCTGGAACACCACTTTCGGAGTGTTTTGCGATGTCGGTTGTCTTGCGATATTGGCATTTTATATTTTAAATTTATTAATAGTTTGAGACAAGTCGGCTGGAACACCGCTTTCGGAGTGTTTCGCGATGTCGGTTGTCCTGCAATATTGGCATGTTATGTTTAAAGTAGATTGATAATCTAAGACAAGTCGGCTGGAACACCGCTTTCGGAGTGTTTCGCGATGTCGGTTGTCTTGCAATATTGGCATTTTATATTTAAAATAGATTAATAGTTTGAGACAAGTCGGCTGGAACACCGCTTTCGGAGTGTTTCGCGATGTCGGTTGTCTTGCAATATTGGCATTTTATATTTAAAATAGATTAATAATTTGAGACAAGTCGGCTGGAACACCGCTTTCGGAGTGTTTCGCGATGTCGGTTGTCTTGCAATATTGGCATTTTATATTTAAAATAGATTAATAGTTTGAGACAAGTCGGCTGGAACACCGCTTTCGGAGTGTTTCGCGATGTCGGTTGTCTTGCAATATTGGCATTTTATATTTAAAATAGATTGATAGTTAAGACAAGTCGGCTGGAACACCGCTTTCGGAGTGTTTCGCAATGTCGGTTGTCTCGCAATATTGGCATTTTATATTTAAAATAGATTGATAGTTTAAGGCAAGTCGGCTGGAACACCGCTTTCGGAGTGTTTCGCAATGTCGGTTGTCTCTCAATATCAATATATTGTATTTGAAATACATGATTCGGCTTGAGACATTATGTCTTGTTAGTCAAACTTATCTTATGAAAGCCTTGCATTTTACAATTCATTTTCGCTTTACTTATTGTCTTACTTTACTGTTTCAGAATAATGATCAGCCTAGAGGTTCTCCGGGCGGAGCATCTCGTCAGTTGATCAAGAGAAGAACTTATTGAGCATCACAACTAGCATTTATCAATTTTATATTATCCCTTTATTTATTCCTTATTTCAATTATTATAGTTTATTAGTAGTTGCTCGCTTACCATTTGTTAAGTCTTTACAGAATTTTAGCGGCATCGCAGCAGCATTTGGAGCATAACGTGGAACTTTTTCTTAGCAGTGAACTGGGGCAATCGTTGATATGAGCTAGACTCGTCAACGAGGATCTGAAGAATCGCACTCGAACAAGCAAGTTTTACCTAATCTTTCATT
The DNA here is from genome assembly GCA_037355625.1 of Petunia x hybrida. NCBI lineage: Eukaryota > Viridiplantae > Streptophyta > Magnoliopsida > Solanales > Solanaceae > Petunia > Petunia x hybrida. The sequence continues at coordinate 2,784,348 of JBBBVM010000045.1, forward strand.
TCAGATTAGGCGTCAGTTTGAATTCTTTCCTATTCGTGCGTCTTTCTCAATCAATCGTGCGAGTTTTTCGTGTCTAAGTGTCGTTGAACTACATATGGCCTGATTCTCTTTCAGCCCGAGATATGTAGGCAACTCGAAAACCAGAGTTCGGCCATATCCATAAGCCTCGCACTTTGATCCTTGGTCTTTGGCTTTATCGTGACAAAATTGGCTTTTCCGTCAACTTCTTTACCCTGAAAACTCTTTCATCTTTTTCCGGGTAAAGAGGGGCAGCTGTTGACACCCAATTTTGTCCCAAAAATTTCAATTAAAAGCCTAATTATTTTAAATAAAATTAACTTAGAAATTAAAGGCAATTGATGAATTTAAGTTAAAAATGGTTAAAATTGCAATACATAGCATTAATTTCAGCCTACCCTTACAATTTCCCCACTAATCTATTAAAATCTAAAATTAGGGCTAGTTTTGCTTTAAATTCCGAAATCAGCCTATACATGCAAGAAGCATATATACACACACACGACACTTTCATTACCCATTTCAGTCAAAATCCCTTGACCCGTTGGATCCCTCGCAACCCGTTTCCCTCTTCGCTGACCCGATTTTCCCAATTTTTCCCTCCCAAAACCCACATCAGTCCAAGAAAACGGTACAATGGTCCCCTCCACTTCATCATCTTCCCGTACTAGATATAGCTGTATCGATCGTGGCCTTCATTTTCGCGGATCAAATCTGGAGCGTCGATTTGGTTTCAAAACGGGCAAAATCTTTGAGGATAAGAGAAAAAACGGTACGATCTTTGTGAGGTTGGACTGTTTTCTCCCTTATCCCACAGAGAAAATGTCCATTTTAACCAAATTTGAAATTCAAAAATAGCTCACTCGAAAACTCTAGCCGGAGAGGTATATATCATCCATTTTATTCATTTTGAGGGGGTTCTGGATTTTGAACACACAAAAAACGGCAGCATTGATTTTTTTCCAAATTTTTCTCAGTTTAAAAAAATATATACTCATAGTGTTTTTCAGTTTTGTTTCCGAGTCGAACATAGCTTTCGATTTCGTGTCGTCGCTTTCATTGTTTCAAGTCGTCGACCTTCTTGAAGTCGCTTAGTTGAGTCGTATTCTTCAGCTCGTAGTCCTTTTGTTCACTGCCGTACAACAGGTAGAATCTTAACCCTTTTCTGTGTATTTTCTTTTCTTATTTATCCGTTTATTTAACAATGGTTGGTTGATTAGTAGTGTATAGCATGTTTAGTTAAACCTTAAGTTTATGTGTGATGACATTGAATGCTCACCGTGTAGTATATGGAGGTAAAACTAGCAATAAAGCTTTGTTCTTGTTGATATGCTTGTGAAACCAATCCTTTCTGTTTATTAATAATAGAAGCAAAAGAGAAAATGAAATTTCAGCTAAGGCTCTTAACTTTTGTATTGATGTTGAAGACTATTAACTTAAAACTGAGATAGTGTTGGTTCAAAAAATGGTTTTTCAAAACTGTTTCAAGTTAAATCAAATTCATCCCACTCCTAGGTTGAGAATATTAGAAGTTTAGTTTCCCTGTTTTCTTTTCAAATCCATTAGTTAATGATTGATGTTTTTTGGAATGGTGCTTTGTTTCTGTTTCTGCCTGGATAGGGGTGTTAAAGGCTTGTGAGTTTTGTCCAGGGGGTATGAGGTAGTGCATATGTCATTTAGGCCAGAGAGGGAGTTGCAGGGACTCTTGTTTGGTTCCTGGTGGTTTTGTGGTTTTTAAAAGATTGTTCATGTTTGTCTGGTTTTATGGTAGCTCAGGGGTCTTAGAGGAGCAGGAAGTATGAGGGGCTGCTGCTCTTTTAGGCAGTGGGGCCTAGGATTTGGTTCAGGGTCTGCCTGTGAGGGTTCCAGGGTTGTTTTGGTGTCTGTGTGTGTGTGTGAGTGCAGTTTGGTCAGGGTAGAGATCTCAGGGAATGAGATGTTCTGGAAGGTATGAAGTGGATGTGCAGAGGTGCATTCTGTGGTTGTATGGAAGCTGTTCAGTGTGCAGGGTATGTTAGATGGTTTCTGGAGGTCTGTGAGGGAGTAAGAGCTTCAAGAGGGAGTGTAGATAGCTGCAGCAGGTTTAGTGGTAGAGATGAGTGTCTTCAGGGTTGGTGAGCTCTGTTTCTTGGAGTGGTAGGCAGTGAGGGAGTATAGGTGTTCAGGCAGGGGGTCTGGAGCTGCAATCAGTGGGTTCAGGGAGTGTATTTTAGGCCAGTGTTAGGTGCAAGGTTGTTCTTTTGATGCTGCAGCTTGTTAGGGCAGTCTAGGGAGTAGTTGGTCTTTGTGAGAAGTGTCAGGGGGCTTGTTTTTCCATGTCTCTAATATCCTGGTGTATGCATCATGTGGCTTGGTTGTTTCCCTTAGTGTCAGTTAATTGCTTTTGTCCTGAGTTGTCCATGTAGTATCAGCTGACTCTTGTTATTTCAGGGTCATCTTGGCTCAGCCTTGTAGCTTTAGATCTTCGTTCATTGTCTGGTTTATATAGTTGTTATTAGTAGTTAAATGTTATTAATTCTTGGCATTGTAAACTTATTAATCTGGTGATTACATTTTCCAATTTTCAGTTTGGTATTAAATCTGGTAACTTGCTTAACGAAGCTAGGCATAGGGGCGTAGCAAATTAAGATCTGTGATTAATTCAATTCTGTTACACATAAGTGTCGTTTTTTTTTAGCTTGCATATTAAAGCATACCAGTGAATGGCTAAGGAATATTTGTGGTAGTGTTTGCATTTTGATTAGGTATTATGGTATTCTTTTGAAAGAGTCAATTTTAATTAAATATAATTAATATTTCATGGATTGGTTTTGGTCTTGTTGTGTCATAAATCATAGCCAAGGTTATGGTATCAGCTGCTACCCTCTCAAATTAGTTCCAACTTGAACCTTTTGCTGCTTAGTATATCATGAAATATCAATGAGGTTCTTTATGTATTTCCTGGCAGATATCTCTATTAAAAGCTATATTGTTTAGTAAAAATATTCTAAGTTTTTTTTTTTAAAAAATGAACGAAGCTGGGATTATTCTCCTTCTAGTTTGTTTGGTAATAAGTTGGTTTTGAAGTATTTGTGGACTTGTTTGTTTGTAGAGCCATGAAAGTATCTGTTAAAATATTTTATCATTTGTTAACATGTATTTTGCCAATCCAAGACAAAATGAACAGAATGTGTCTTTGCGCTTGACCTTAGTCATTTTACTTTTTAGTTTTTACTCATTGCGTCGAAGTTAAATTGTGTTAACTATACAAGCTTATCAATTTTACCTTCAACTACAGCTAGCCCAACTTATATGCATATCTTAACCTGTTCCTTTCTGTTTGTTTTTCTTTATGAGTTGCTTCAATTAAGATAATTTAACAGTTGGAAATTTGCTAATTCTTATCCTCTTATTTTTCCTTGGCATGAACACTTGGGATGAGTTGAATGAAAACTCACAAATGGGGTGGCGTGCATTTGGATGTTACTTGAATCACTCCGCATTTTCGGGACTTGATATCCCCGAAAAATGTAAAACAAAAGAAATGAATAAATGAAAACCTTGTGAAATACAAGGCTCGCATCGAGTTCGCTATCCCGGGTTCTACCTTCTAAACTCCCGCCTTCCTGTTCCCTTTAGAAAGCATGTTTTAGGAAGCCCTGAAACCGGACTAGGATTTGCATGTTAAAAACTTGGTAGGATAGTCGCTTGATCGAATTGTTAACTTATTGCATGTTTTAAAATGATTATATAATTGATTATCCCGCTTCCTTTGGGACTTGCCAATTAGTTTAGGTTAATAGTAATCTATGGTTAATTATCGAGTGCAAAAGAAATTAAATTTAATTAAATTATACATTCCCATCTGTTATTTATATTCATCCGTTTATTAAACATTTATTTAAACCATCTACTCATTTATTCATTAATCCGATTAATTATGCGATATTTATTTATTAAATTATTTATTTAGTTAATTTTATTTATTTATTTAATTTAATTAATCATTTATTTATTTAATATAATTAATCATTTATTTATTTATTTAATAATGATTATTTATTTGCTCATTCATTTATTTCATTAATTATTATCAATTTATTCTTTGTTTAATTAAATTAATATAAACATTAATTTATTTAATTAAGTTATCTATTTATTTATCCATTTACTTAAGCGATCATTTAATCAATTATTTATCTAATTAGTTACTTAGAGTATTTTATTTTATTTTATTTTATTTATATTATTTATTTAATTTATTTATCCTTATTTATTTAATCAACTAATCAATCAACCCTTATCTCATCATTTCATTTAATTTAATCTTAAATTTTGTTCAAGTATTGTCATAATCAATTTTATCTCCTTTATATTATCTATTCGTTTTTTTATTTAAAATTTATCCCAAACCAAAATTTCAAGTAAAATTCATGAAAATCGCCGGATTAACCGCTTTTAGCGGATTTTCGAAAGTGCTCCCGTAATAAGGACCTTCTTTCGAATTTAATAGAACCGCTTACCTAAGAATCTCTGAATTTAATTTAATTTCTTTTAAATAAAAGTTAAATTGCACTCCTTAGTTAACTTAGGTTCCTAATAATCCTTAAATTAGGTGGCGACTCCAAAGAAACCCTTTGGAATCCCACTTTGTTGAAATATTCCGAAACCTACCTTTTCCTAAAGAAAGGGTAATTTTTGGGGTTCAACAGCGGTTAAAAATATCGGGTTGTCACAAAAATTGAGCCCTCCGAGCCACTAGAAAAGTCACAGGAGGAGGAACAAGGTGCCCATATTCTAAAATTTGTGATGCCGAGAAGACAAAACGATATCCCTCATTTAAAAGCCAAGAGGTGCAAGATGCGACATTCATTGCTTGGTTATTTTGGTTTTATGCCACCTCCCCAAGAGCGTAGTCGTAAGCTTGAATTCAATTTAGGGAGAAAATTCATATCTTCAAAGGGAAACAAAAAGTGGTGATATTTATACACGTCGTGCCGCGACGTTAAATCAAGCGCTTCATGGGAGGCAACCCATGTTTTATCGCTTTATATAGTTAGTTAATCTGTGTTTTCATATAAAAAAAAAAGAACGAAAAGAACGAAAAACTTGATGAGATTAATGTATTTGTGTAGTGTTTTTCCAGGTTCCTGAGGCTATAAAATAGCTGGAACAGTGAAAGGAGCATGCCCCGGACATAACAGAAGCAGAATTCAAAGAGTCCAGAGCATACAGCCTTGCGCACGTCGCATGGCAGGCTGTATGCTGTCTGTTACTTATTTTCGAAACACAAATCAAAGACAGTGTTGCAGCGCTATCGTGTGCTACACTGTTTGCTGCTGAAATACATAAAACAGAGCACCATGTGCCGCATGCTTCACTGTATGTGCGATTAGTTTGAAAAAGAAAAAAAACAAAAACAGTGTTGCAGACCCCATCGCGTGGGCCACTGTTCGGCGTTGAGGTGAGAATACAGCAAAGGATGCGTCGTGTCCTCCACTGTATGCTGGTATGTTCTTTTAATTCCTACTTAGAAACACACACAACACGATCCAAAAGAACAGAAACAAAGAACCACACTGTTGTGCTTGAGAAAACAAAACAAAACCCACTGGTTCATATCCTTGCAAGTTCCAGGTATGATCTGTCCCTCTCTGAAACGACCTCGGCCAGTCGTTTCGGAAGTTAGGACTCCGATTGGCGTGCTGATAATTTTAAAATATTCGTAATGTCCATTAGAACCTGTCTGTAAAATTTGAGCTAAATCAGACCTCGTTTGGTAGGCATCGGAAGAAGGTTTCAGTTTTTATTGGCGATAAATATTAAAAAGAGATTTTCGAGCTCGGTTTTGCCGAATGAGCTCCGATTCGAAATCCGAAAGTGCCGTTAGGTTCGTATGATTATTTGTGATTTTGGTAAACTTTCGAAAGTGAATTTCGATGTTGTTCGGCTAGTTTCCGCTAAAATGCCGAAAGTTAAATAATTTGACTTTTTTTATTTAAATTCGCATCTTGAGTTTCGTGAGTCCAATTTGAGATCCGCCTTTACGAGTATGTTACATATATTTTTTATAACTGCTATGCAAAAGTTGGAATTATTTCAAATATTTTAGGGTACTGTTTTAATTTTCGTCGCGAAAAGAAAAGTAAAAGAATTAAAAGAAAAGGAAAAGAAAAAAAAGCAAAGAATAAAGTATAAAATGAAAGAAAGAATAAGAAGGCGGTGGGGGATTAGGGATTTATATCCCTCACCAACATTGAACGAACAGAAAGAAGAACAGAAACATACAGTAACATAAAACTTAGAAACGAAACAGAAAAATGCCAAAAAATAAGAAAAGGGACCGGAGAAAAGTAGAATTTTCACCCTGAAACATTCAGGTAATGATCCTAATATATTATCTTAGCTTATTATGTATGTTTGAATATATTTTTACGGTAAAATTTGGGATATTAGACATCGTTTTAATAAGTTCAATTAATAGTTTAAAGGGTCAAATGGACCCCGATAATGGAATTGATTATATATTCGTACTCAGTGAGTTATGAGCAACATATAAATGTAATTTATTTAGGATTTGGTTACGTGACCTTAAACCCTGTACATTGGCCTGCCCTGCGTATTGCGTATGCGAATAGGGTATCAGGTTCCTACCTGGATTGCCCTAAGATGTGAGGAATGAAGCCTTTAGCCTAATGTGATATATTTTTCTGCTTATTGAACACAGTGGGATCGTTTGGCAATGGAACCAAAGGATAAAATCGGTTATTGATTAGCAATGCTAACTTTTGGAAGATGTAAGTGTTTATATCCATTTCTTTGGAGGCACCTGGCCTCGTGGATTTTCTACCACGTGTTCCTTACGTGTGTAGCTGCCGATAGGCGTACTCATTACGCCTTAGCTTTGGATTTACATTGTATATTATATGTTATGTCCTATTGTTGGTATTGCAATGAGGATCTGAGCATTGTACCCTGGCTGTAAGTTGGCATCTACTTCCCGGCTGTCGATGAGAGTCCCGCGCCGGTGAAGGATTATTATTGCATCACATTGCATTCATATGCATTATATGTCATTCATATGCATTACATTGCATATCATATTGGATGCAGGAGTAATCCGCCCTAGGAGCAGGAGGATTCCGCTCCATTGTATCATATTGAGGGTATGAGGATTCCGCCCCAAGAGCAGGAGTATTCCGCTCTTATGTCAGATATTGAGTGCAGGAGTATTCCGCCTCAGCTTTACATTATATTGGGTGCAGGAGTATTCCGCCCCAGGAAAGTGCAGGAGTATTCCGTCTCTGGTTTATATTATATCGGGTGCAGGAGTATTCCGCCCAGGAGCAGGAGTATTTCGCTCCAGTTGGTTATCAGATTAGATTCCCCTCGAATGCAGGAGTATTCCGCTTCGGGATGGGATTACGGGCACGTGTGACCCTTTGCATCATATTTCATTTCATTTCATTTCATCTCACTTCATTTCATTCCATCTCAATTCACACCATTGTGTAGACTTACGGTACATGACTACTGTTCTACTTATATGTGCATTGCATATTTGTTGATATGTTTTTGGCACGCCTCCTAGGTTGAGTTTATAAGTTTCTTACGTCTTTCTGGTTGTTATCTGGTGCTGGCTTTTTATAATTTAAATAAAAGGAATTTGGTCTATCTAATTCTTTTCTCCCTGGCTAGCTATCCTATTCTTTGAGGTGGCTAGTCTGCCCCACTTATTGAGTCTTTTTGACTCACCCTTGTTTGTTGTTTGTTTCTTGTCTATCTACTTCGTTTCGGCAAGTTCGCTCGAGGATTGAGTTCGCCACGTTGTGAAGGAGCGAAGACGACTTCAGCTGTCAGGGTGAGCCAGCTTTTATTCCGGATGGCCACCAATTTTATGTTTATTTTGCGACTTCAGTTGTATTTTGCTCCCTTTAGGAGGTATCTGTCTTCTTTTGTACTCTTAGATGTCTAGTCTGGATAGCCCTAAGCCTAGTATGAGTATGTCTGTATTTTTTTAAGTCTTGTTCTTACTTATGAATTGAATTATATTTATTTTCCTAATTTAACTAGTAAGGGTTCGCCCGACGGGTGTAGGGGAGATGTCGGGTGCCCGCACGGCCTAGCCGGATTTTGGGTCGTGTCAGTTGGTATCAGAGCCCAGTTTAGAGTCTATCCAGACGAAGACAGTGTCTAGTAGAGTCTCGATGATGGGTACGTAGACGTCCGTACTTATCTACGAGAGGCTATGATGGCAGTTAGGAAGTTTCACTTCCTTCATTTCTGATCGTGCGTCGGTCTAGGATGCAAAAGTATTTTCGTTAATTCGTTCGTGGTAATTGTGAACCCTCGTACGGCAAATCAGCAAACGGAAGGAATTCAGGACGAAGCAGTCTAGCCTGGGGCTAGCACTGACGAAGCCCCGAGAGTTTTGATCTTGCTGACGATCTAGTTACGGAGGTCCCAGCTGTACGAGATCGCGATGGGCAAGGGAGCAGGGCCTTGTAGTTCCCTTGGCTCTCTACGATGCTTTACAAGAATCTTGGCGACGCAAATACCGTAAGAATCTATTATTCACTGGGCAGCCTATCAGGTTGCCGCATGTGCAGACATTCGATTTTAGGGAGCTCATTTTTTGGTTCTTAAGATTGCTGCAGTAAATTATATTCCGGAGGTAGTATGTGTTGTACCTCCAATTTTTCTGGCTGGTTAGCCAGCCGAGGTATTAGTTCGGTCCGAGTGTCCGAAGAGGTTGCATTATTTTACGAGGTTGAACCTTCTGATATTCTTAAGCAATGCATCAGATAAACCTCGTGATTCTTTTTAAAAAATAAAATGATGTCAGCATATCCTTCAGGCTGTTGGTTATCTCGAGCAATATGTTGTGTATTATTCTGCTTTCCAGTTTCAGGGTCCAGCCTTGAATTGGTGGGCTACTCTCTTATTAGTTAACTTGGTTCGGTTTTTCTTCTAGATTCGTGGAAAGTTCCTTTCGAGTAGCGACCGAGATGAAAAGTGTTTCCAATTTGAGTGGATTGGACAGGGTAGCCTGTCGGTTAGCTTGTTGGTATTTCAGAATATGAGATTGAATTCTATAGAATGGCTGGATATGCATCAGAACTAGTTCATGAGCCTTTCGAGAGATTCAGAGATTTATTGATGACCTTTATTTTTCCTTGAAATCCCATATGTCTCGAGAAATTGAGGTCTGGATTTTATTTGATGTTGTTGTTAATATTGCCCGAATGTTCGAGGCATGCCATAAGTTAGAGCGGAAAAAGTTAGAGCGGGAAAATAAGAGATCCCGTGGCCCTAGTGGGTAACCATGGTACCTCATTTGGAGGTAAAAGTTATGATTATTTTGGGAGGTCATCTTCCAGGTTATCTCAGCTTGTGTCACTTGATTCTTAAAGTGCGCTAGTAGCTCATCAAGATCAGATTCAGTCTTCTCTTTATAGCTTTCAACAATCTGTCCAGCTTCCATTCTCAGCAAAAGAGGTGTTATCATTGTCGTGAGTCTGGTTATCCTTTGAGGAGTTTTTCCTTATTCCGGCAAGTAGGCCATCATCCTTTCTCTCGTCATCAGGCACCTGCACAGTCGTAGGGAATTTTATTTAAATCTTAATCAACCAGAGAAATGCCACCATCCAATAGAGTTCGAGAGCGTGGTGGTTGTGGTTCGTATGGAAATAATTATCAGGGTAGCGGCTCAGCTTAGCTGCAGAGGCAGTTCTATTAACTGCTAGTCTGGCAGGATGCTGAGGCATCTGATGTAGTAGACCCATGTATTTCTTCTTCTTTTAAATGTGAGAAATTTGGGAGTGAGTGTTGCTATTGTCTGTCTGACATCTTGTCGTTCCACCTTCTATTATTATATCAAATTAGTATACCTCTCTTTTCGGAATTCTGTTTTGGTAAGATTATAGGATTCTTATTCATCACCATCAGAAAGTGTCATTGTTTCTTCCGGTGTAAAGTGATTAGTAAGTAATACTCGATCTACGTGTCTCCTCTTGGTTCGAAATGTTAGTAACGTCATGTTATTCTATGAGCTTCTCTCAGTTATAAAAGAGTTTACCGATAAATTGTTGGAGTTTTCTTCTTATGAGAAGGCTAAATTGGCATGGGTGTTGTTCCATAAAGCTTATTTAATGTCTATTTCTTCAATTGCGGTTCTTTGGCTAGCTTAACTCGGAAGTAATCTAGCTCTGGTGGCCAAGTAAATAAGATGAGCTTCTCGAAGTTCTAATTATTTCTATCCTCGATCCATTTCCATTTCTTCTTCGTCCGGCACTAGTGAGCTTGGGCGATTGGTAGCCGCTTGTGACGTTCCCTGTGTTGAGCCAGAGTACGTGTTATTGTAGCCGGGTAAGCATATTATTATTTTGGATATCACTTTATCCGGGTATCCATTCCCATGTATAGTATAGTGCTGGTTCTGTTTTTGATCATCCAGTTTCAGGGGAAATTCTGCCGAAATTTTTATATAGAAATACCATCCATCAGGCGGTGGTGTTTACGTCAGTTGTGAACTTGAGAGTTGCAGCTGTTTGGCAACTCGAAAAGGTAGTTGGTAGCTTAGGTCTGCCTACGTTCAGCTTTTAGCTAAATTTTCTTTAGTCCAGCAGACTGTGCGGGATGGTTATTCCTTTTCAAATAGTTGCATGATTTTGTTCTTTAAGTGGAGGAGTCTTCCTCCAAATACTGAATGGTAATACTAAATCTCTAAGGCGTTGATATCACTTTTGTCACGACTCAAACTAAGGCCACGACAGAAACCTACAATGAGTGTCGATCATTGCTAAACCCACTAATAATCTATTAATGATAGAGATAAGCTGACAACCTGATCGTATATATGTACATATCTGCTGAAAGCATAAAGTCTGGAAAGATAACACGACTTTAACTTGCTGGCAATTAGAACACTGAGCCACAAATTGAGCTATGTCAAACTTCATCTCGTCCCACCAGTAAATTTCTTAAGATCATGGTACATCTTATTCGAACCTGGATGAATAGTGTATTTGGAATAATGTGCCTCTATCATAATCTGTCCACGTAAATCTGCAACATCAGAAACACAAGGTCTATCTTTATACATGAGAACACCGTCAGTAGTAACCCTGTATTGTGACTCCGATTTTCTTCTGGCTATCTGTCTGCATTCAAATAGAACTGGATCATCATACCGACGCTGTTTTACTTCATGAAAATTTAGAGTTAAAGGTCTAGTGCAGCTTATCGTCTATCCATCATTGGTATGTATATCTCTTTCACACCTCAACTCTTTGAGAAGTTACTTTAGCGTTATAAGTGCACATGTAATCAACTTTGTTGCTGGTATTCTGCCTCAGCTCATGGTCCAACTACATGTTTCTTTTATTTTTACTTTCTTAAGTCATAATTTTTATAATTCAAAGACAATACCATGAAGTAGATGTTCGGTCTGATGATCATTTCTGGTCTGCATCATACTATCCAGTAGAATTTGCATGATCCTTATCCTTATATGATAGACCCTGTTCAGATGAACCTTTGACATACATTAGGATATGAGTAACTACATTCCCACAAGGAGCTTGCGGGACAACACTAACATCAACTGAGATGTTACATAGTGCATTCGTAAAAATAATATAGCTTGCATCAAATCTTTTATAGTGAGTAGTGACAAGGTACTTCAAAAGCTTCCCTTATTGTATCAAGCGTGAGCTAATTCTTAGTTCCATCGACCTGTTCTATATCGAGAGGTATATCGAAGAAGTAATTGTCGGTGGAATCATGTTAATCCATCCAGAGTTCCGTGTATTTTTATTTCAAACATGTAGAACTCTCCTCACATGATCGAGGAAGGATCAGCTTAGTCAGAATAAGCTGGGCAATGACGTTATCATATTATCCAGCTATGTTTTTATCCAAGAGTTTGATGTGCGTGTTATAACTTTGATTCTGTAATTATGAGATAATGTCCGTGGAGTAGTTTATGAAGGTTGTGCAAGTTCTCTTGTTATCTACGTAAATCTTGCTTTAGATTTAGGCTCGTTCGAGGACGAACGAGAGTTTAAGTGGAGGAGAATGAAACGACCTCGGCCAGTCGTTTCGGAAGTTAGGACTCCGATTGGTGTGCCGATAATTTTAAAATATTCGTAATGTCCATTAGAACCTGTCTGTAAAATTTGAGCTAAATCAGACCTCGTTTGGTAGGCATCGGAAGAAGGTTTCAGTTTTTATTGGCGATAAATATTAAAAAGAGATTTCGAGCTCGGTTTTGCCGAATGAGCTCCGATTCGAAATCCGAAATTGCTGTTAGGTTCGTATGATTATTTGTGATTTTTTTAAACTTTCGAAAGTAAATTTCGATGTTGTTCGGCTAGTTTCCGCTAAAATGCCGAAAGTTAAATAATTTGACTTTTTCTATTTAAATTCGCATCTTGAGTTTCGGGAGTCCAATTTGAGATCCGCCTTCGCGAGTATGTTACATATATTTTGTATAACTGCTATGCAAAAGTTGGAATTATTTCAAATATTGTAGGGTACTGTTTTAATTTTCGCCGCGAAAAAAAAAAAGTAAAAGAAATAAAAGAAAAGGGAAAAGAAAAAAACAAAGAATAAAATATAAAATGAAAGAAAGAATAAGAAGGCGGTGGGGGATTAGGGATTTATATCCCTCACCAACATTGAACGAACAGAAAGAAGAGCAGAAACATACAGTAACATAAAACTTAGAAACGAAACAGAAATATGCTAGAAAATAAGAAAAGGGACCGGAGAAAAGTAGAATTTTCACCCTGAAACATTCAGGTAATGATCCTAATATATTATCTTAGCTTATTACGTGTGTTTGAATATATTTTTATGGTAAAAATTAGGATATTAGACATCGTTTTAATAAGTTCAATTAATAGTTTAAAGGGTCAAATGGACCCCGATAATGGAATTGACTATATAATCGTACTCAGTGAGTTATGAGCAACATATAAATGTAATTTATTTAGGGTTTGGTTACGTGACCTTAAACCCTGTACATAGGCCTGGCCTGCGTATTGCGTATGCGAATAGGGTATCAGGTTCCTACCTGGATTGCCCTAAGATGTGAGGAATGAAGCCTTTAGCCTAATGTGATATATTTTTCTGCTTATTGAATACAGTGGGATCGTTTGGCAATGGAACCAAAGGATAAAAGCGGTTATTGATTAGCAATGCTAACTTTTGGAAGAGGTAAGTGTTTATATCCATTTCTTTGGAGGCACCTGGCCTCGTGGATTTTCTACCACGTGTTCCTTACGTGTGTAGCTGCCGATAGGCGTAATCATTACGTCTTAGCTTTGGATTTACATTGTATATTATATGTTATGTCCTATTGTTGGTATTGCAATGAGGATCTGAGCATTGTACCCTGGCTGTAAGTTGGCATCTACTTCTCGGCTGTCGATGAGAGTCCCGCGCCGGTGAAGGATTATTATTGCATCACATTGCATTCATATGCATTACATTTCATATCATATTGGGTGCAGGAGTATTCCGCCCCAGGAGCAGGAGGATTCCGCTCCATTGTATCATATTGAGGGTAAGAGGATTCCGCCGCAAGAGCAGGAGTATTCCGCTCTTATGTCAGATATTGAGTGCAGGAGTATTTCGCCTCAGCTTTACATTATATCGGGTGCAGGAGTATTCCGCCCCAGGAAAGTGCAGGAGTATTCTGCCTCTGGTTTATATTATATCGGGTGCAGGAGCATTCCGCCCCAGGAGCAGGAGTATTCCGCTCCAGTTTTGTTATCAGATTGGATTCCCCTCGAATGCAGGAGTATTCCGCTTCGGGATGGGATTACGGGCACATGTGACCCTTCGCATCATATTTCATTTCATTTCATTTCATCTCACTTCATTTCATTCCATCTCAATTCATACCATTGTGTAGACTTACGGTACATGACTACTGTTCTACTTATATGTGCATTGCATATTTGTTGATATGTTTTTGGCACGCATCCTAGGTTGAGTTTATAAGTTTCTTACGTCTTTCCGGTTGTTATCTGGTGCTGTCTTTTTATAATTTAAATAAAAGGAATTTGGTCTATCTATTTCTTTTCTCCCTGGCTAGCTATCCTAATCATTGAGGTGGCTAGTCTGCCCCACTTATTGAGTCCTTTTGACTCACCCTTGTTTGTTGTTTGTTTCTTGTCAATCTATTTCGTTTCGGCAGGTTCGCTCCAGGATTGAGTTCGCCACGTTGTGAAGGAGCGAAGATGACTTCAGCTGTCAGGGTGAGCCAGCTTTTATTCCGGATGGCCACCAATTTTATGTTTATTATTTCAGTTGTATTTTGCTCCCTTTAGGAGGTATCTGTCTTCTTTTGTACTCTTAGATGTCTAGTCTGGATAGCCCTAAGCCTAGTATGTTGGGTAGTCAGCTGTAGTTTCTTTTATACAGCTTAAAGGTATCAGTATGTCTATTTTTTTTTAAGTCTTGTTCTTACTTATGAATTGAATTATATTTATTTTCCTAATTTAACTAGTAAGGGTTCGCCCGACGGGTGTAGGGGAGGATGTCGGGTGCCCGCACGGCCTAGCTGGATTTCGGGTCGTGTCATTCTCATTCTCTCTTCCCTCTCAGTCCTCTCCATTCGACCTTACTGCTGCTGCTAGTTACTGCTGTTACAGTTTTCCCCATACCCTTTTTCCCTTAGGCTAAGTTTCAACTTTAAGTTCTATGGTAAAAACATGGTGTGAATTCAATATTTTTGGTTGGTATCTGTTGTGGAAGGTGCACTGAGTATTATATGAAAACTCCCGGAGTTGGGAGGTCAAAACAAAATCAAAAAGCTCACATACAAGCTGTCCAGAATCGTGCACGTAAGGTGTTCGATGAAATTCCCCAATGAAAATGCGAAGCATTCGGCCAAGTCTGAGTAACCGAATCAATTATGGGGGTGTAAGTTGAACATAAATTGGTTCGAATTAGAGCTTGGGGGCTGAGTTTAGGGCTCTTTAACTTGAACGACACTCATTGCACGTCGCTCGCACTCGACGAGTATCGTTTTGCACATTAATCGAGCGAGCCACTGCCCCAGTATGTAATTCATGGGCTACTGTATTTGTTTTGCTTAATTAAATGTTTCTCCATGATTTTGAGATGAAGAATAACATTAGTGTGGGGGTGTATGAACCCCGTTTTCACACTTTGGAGATTTTTAAACACGAGAATTGTTTCAAATTAAGAGGTGCGCGTCGAGGAAAGTCTGAGTACCTCGCGAATGACACCATAAGTGTACTATGAGCATAAATTGATTGAATGTGAAATACACTTGAGTTTAAGTGTGGGGTGCTTGCACCCTATGTGCGCGCACTAGTTGGTTTGAATGAATTTGTTGGCTTGAAATAGAAATAGTGTGCTAGTGAGGGAAGTTTGAGTACCTCGTTTATCACCCCTTGTTATTTGATAGAGTGCATTGAGGACATTGCACAACTTTAAGTGTGGGGTGGAAAATTCCTATATTTTGCTTATTACTATTTTTATTTTTGTCAATTGACATTGTTTTATTTATTTCTTGCTTTCTAGTTTAGTTATAATTACTCAAAAAAAAAAAAAAAACAAGAAAATTCAAAAATAGTTAGTCTTTTCTTAGTTTATTTTAGCATAGTTAGAGTAGATAATAATCGCCTGTGGTTTTTCTTTGGACATCGGTTCTTTTCCATGGGATGTACACTTGAACCGGGTACTTTTTTATTTATTTTTTAGATAGTTTTAGTCCATTGTAGTATTAGAAGAAAAGAAAAGAGTAGAAAAAACTCGGGTTTGGAGTCTAGGTGCCTTGTGACTTGTTTGATAGCAACATATTTAGATCTAAGCACGTGGATTGAAATGCCTTCCTTGTGAGTTTTTGAAATAAATTGTGCCAAGAAAAATGAATAACCTTGTTTGTGACGCCTAGGCTCAGTTTCTTGACTCTTGTATGCTAAGTGCTTTAAGCTTTATTTTCGAGCTTGTTTTACTGCTTTGATTGAGAGTCCGAATTGAGCCAACTTGAGTGAGTCATGTGCCATTGTGTGAGTGAGGTATTTGTTGTATTCCATACTTTTCACTTTAGTCTAGAACTTGCCCGGAGTGTGGTTGAAGCGAAATCTTAGGTTTTGCTCAGTTTGAAAAATGATTATAGGCCTTCCTTGATTCGTTTGAGATTGCCTACCCTTACTTGATTGACCCGAGTCAGCTCCTTTGAGCCTTTATCCTGTTTATTGATATCCATATTACAAGCCTTGACCTCTTTTGATTTGAATTTCCTATCTTTTGAATTCCCTATCTCCTTGAGCACTTACATATATAATGAGCTAAAATAGCTATTGTTGGAGAAAAATGCTGGTTGGTTTGTGGATTGGTCCCAATTAGAAAGTAAAGAAGTGTTTGTGAAAAGAAAAAAAATAGAGAAAAAAAGTGAAAGAAAGAAAATTACTTGATGCCTGGCCAACTAAAAAAAAAAAGAGAGCACTCTTTGTGAGCTGAAAAATATTCAATGGCGTAAGTAAAAAGGGAAAGATTGGATGTTGCTTGAAATTGAAAAAAGAGGAGTTTTTGAAAGGAGGAAGTGTGTTAAAATTGATGTTCTGTAAGTGCTTAAGGAGGCTTAGTCACTTTATCTATATCTATCCTACCTGTCCCGCAACCTTCATTACAACCTTTAATAAGTCCTATTTGATTTTAGACTGAGCAGGTTTACCTTAGTGGAGATTTACACAAAGGGAAAGCCTATGGTTGCTTCTTGTGTGACATGTGAACTTCTTTGTGAGAGTTGAGTGAATTCTTTCGATCTATAAAGTCCTGAAATTAATTACAATATCTTGTGAATATTGGACTACTTCTTCTGATTTGTTGTAAGGGCACTTGATTCATGAAGGATAGGTGATTTTATTAGACTCTCGGTCGAGGTAAGTGAGCGGGCTTGAGAAACTTGGTGTCACAGAGTCTGTTATTGAGGTTAGGATGTTACAATTGGGTTGTTTGATTGATTTAAATATTTAGACTATTTTGGCATTGTAAACATGAGGAAGTGCGTGAAAGATGCATGTGAGAAGGTTTAATTGTTGGCATCAACCATGGGCACAGGTGTAGTTGTTCTTAATTGTTGAGCTGCTCTTTTGAGAATGAAATTGAGGTTGTATCTTGAGTTATTTGAAGTTAGAGTATTGTTGGTATAAATTGCTCGAGGACGAGCAATAGTTTAAGTGTGAGGTGTTGATGTTGGGCATAAGTCTTATATTTCATCGTCGATTTCTTATGGCTTTTATTTTGTTTTCATGGTATTATGTGCCCAATAATGATTGATTTGAAGTAAAATGCTAACTTGAGGTGTTTGGATATTTTAGGAATAAAATGAAGGAAATTGGAGCTTGAATTGTACAAGAACGAGGAAGAAGCAGCGCATACAGCCTTCCATGCTTGGCATGCTCTGCTGTATGGCCTGGGAAGAGTGAAAAATTGAAGAAATCAAAGACTAGCAGTGCATACAGCCATGAGCGCGAGGCGCCGAAGAGCAGTCCCAGAGCAGTTTTGAGAAGCTAATAACGTGGCCCACGTATTTTACTCCGTATTTAAACCCTTGTAAACATATTTTTGGGAAGAATTACGTACTCTTGGAGGCAAGAACCTTTGGAGGCATAGAAACGCTAGAGATGGGTTGGGGCTCAACATCTACATTGAGTTTTCTTCTCTTTTCTTTAATTTAGTTTGTCTAGTCTATAATTGTGGGATTCTCCATGAATGTTGATTTTCGGATGTTGATTTGATTTTATTGGTTTATTAATTTGGGTTATTTATTCATATCCTGAACCTAATTATTTGATTGCTTGATCACCAATTGAATATTATTTATGAACCTAGGGTTGAACTCGTAAGTAGGAACCACAGGTTGCAATATGATTGAATAGAGTGTGTTCCTGAACCTAGGCATCGGGGAATGGTTTCGCGGTTAGGATAGAAATATACCTAACAGTCATGCTTAGTCACTATAGATGAGAAGCAAATACATTCTTGTTTACTCTAATTCCATAGACATATAGGTGTTAGGTTGGCTTGAATAGGCGAGCAGGGTATCAAAAGAGTCCTGTGAGTAATATTAACCCTGTGATTAATAATCCAGATAAATTGATTTAGTCAGATTAACTGAAGAATTCAACAGCATTGACAGATGTCCCATGACCCTAGGCTATTATCCCTTTTTGAATCCAAAATCGTGTTTTACTTGTTATTATTTTCTTGGTTAATTAGTTAATTTAGTTAGATAAATTCTCAACTCTTGAAACCTTCTTGCTTAGATAATTAGGAATTGTCTGATTTAGTTAGTATTTAATCAATAGTCGTCGTAGGAACGATACTTTTCTTATCACTTTATTACTTGATCGACCGCATATACTTACATTTGCGTTTGGAGCGACAGTTATATATATTATATTAATCCACTTTCTTTTGATTTCGATGTACATATTCTTATTTTTGCAAAAATAAAACTAACATTTGTTTACATCGTCGTTTGTTTGTACATAGATATATTGTCACTTCTGAATCAAAGTTTTAGTGTCATCTCTTCTGAATCAAGATGTTAGATATTAGGCCAAGTAAAAGTCACGATAATGTAAAGGTAAAAGTCAATGAATGCACGATATGTATTTTGTATATATTATAGTTATAATTTAATAATGGTTAATAAGTGATGTGTATTTTTATTTTAACTTTTAGTTGCTAAAATTAAATTGCATGCTTAGTATGATTACTTGGTGCAAAAAGAAATTAAAATAATATTAAATGTAAAAATATAGAAGGATAACACGTGAATTTGAGTGGAGAAAATTCTGATTTATAATGAGAAACATACTAAATGACCTTGCAATGTAGTTTTTTTGGGCCAAAGGCTTTAGAAAAGCCAAATGACAATCATTATATAATTTTACTTCAAATACGTTTTCTTAATATTATATTAAACTTACTGCATTCATGTTCTTTATATTAATATTTCGTTATTAACATTTCACAAATTAATAGTTTCTAAATTAAAAAATTTTCTATGAGATTGTTCACAGGAAATATAGTTATAATTAGTTTTACTTTATGCTAAACCGCGCATCGCTCGAATACTAAAACTAGTAAACAATAACATAAAATAGTTTAAGATTAAATTAAAAAGTTATAGATAGTAAAATCAATGATTTCCACTTGCATATACACTTAGTATAAGAAATTTATTTTTAAAATGATAGACGGTAGAATAATTCTAATTCGACTTGAATTAAAATTTTAAATAAACTTGAAAAATAACAAAAGGTAGAATGAGATTAAAGATAAAATACGGGAACAATAATCCTGACAACCCAAATATCACTACAATTCAGATTCAAATTGAGAGCTAAAAGATCGAGTAACAACAATTAAATAAAATTGCAGGGCTAAAACACCTAAACAGCATACATCTAAAATATTTTAAGGATCCCAGCGTAACTTTGGGAACCTAAGCTCAGGTTTGTATCAATAATGGCTGTCAACAAGCCCTCAAGCCTACTGAGCAGAAATTCCTCTCTCAGCATCATCCTCTCTAACTGATCCACACGGCTAGTCAAATTTGCAAGGTCAACACGCACTTCTTGAAGTTTGTTGGACAAATTCAATCTTTTCAGTTATAAATTCATATCATCTAACCATGATTAAGTAATAGATGGATGTATTTCAATACACATAGCTTGCATTTATTGGTTTGGTGTAAACACCGGGTACGGGTAAGTTTTTACCGTGGTTGGTTGCATTGGTTCATGTAACTTCGTTATCCACATAATGTGCACTGATACACATAAACTCATTAATTTCTCATGTACAAAAGTTAAACTTCCCTCCTAAACTTTCAATATCCCTCTATAACCAAATTAAGGATATGTTTGGAAGGCATGATAAAATTACTAACTTGCAGTTCGTATCGAAAAATCCTCTTCATCGCTTTCCATTGATATTTTCCAGGATTGGATTGATACCTGCTAACTAGACCTATGGCATAACAAATATTAAGGCGAGTACATAACATAGTGTACATCAAGCTCCCGATAGCACTTGAGTATGGAACTCGAGACATTTCTTCCGTTTTTCTTTGAGTCCGTGGACACATTTCAAGACATAAAGCTTCACCCTTCGCTACTGAAATATCCATGGGTTTGCAGTCACTTAGTCGAAAGCGTTCCAGAATTTTCTTTATATATGTTTTTTGAGACAAACTCAATAACTTCTTGGAACGGTTTCTTTGGATCTTAACTCGAAGAATATAGTCTGCTTCACCCATATTATCTTTCATGTCAAATGACTTTGAAAGCCATGACTTGATAATCTTTAGATACTCCAAATTATTTTCAGCCATCATTATATCGTCCACGTAAAAGGAAAGAACTACAAACATATCATTGGACCTTCAAACATAAATGCAGTGGTCTTCGTCAAACATAGTAAAATCATATGAGATCATTTCTTTGTGAAATCTCAAGTACCATTTCCTTGAAGGTCGCTTAAGATCATAAATAGATCTTTTCAATTTACAGACTTTCTCATCGTTTAGTTCTTCATTGAGAAAATATGTCTTTACGTCCATTCGGTGTAATTCTAGATCCAAATGCGCAACAATAGCTAAAAATAAGCGAACTGAGGTAAACTTCACAACTAGCGAAAAGGTATCCTCATAATCAATTCCTGCTTACTGAGTAAAGCCTTTTGCTACCAGTCGTGACTTGTATCTTTCAATTGATCCATCTGCTTTACGTTTAATTTTTAGAACCCATTTGCTCTTAATTGCTTTATGTTCATGTGGAAGATTAACTATGTCCCAGACTTTGTTGGTTCTCATGGACTCTAACTCTTTTTTCATTGCTTTAATCCAAACTGAGCCCTACATCTCACTCTATGTGTTTTCTTGAGTGAGGTTGGGGTACCCCTCTCTCAAAAGGGCTACAAATCTTAATGATCCTTCTACACAACGATTCCACCTTTCTCGACATGTCACCTTTTTCGAACATGTGCCTTACTACGGAGCCTCTCATCCTTTTCTGGGCTCGATAAAGCCTCGGCAACAAAATTTGGCTTATTCACTTCTGATACCGATACCAGAAAAACGTAATACTCAATGTCATAATTACGTTTAGGTACACTTTTCGTGGTACCTTTTTTTTAGTTGAGACTCATATTCACAAGAAGGATCTTGCATTAGAAAGCTCCCACTCAGATCAGAACCATACTCATAGTCAATTAGATCATCAAATGTGTTAGAAGACACTTGCTGACCATCTGAGTTCAACATTTCATAAAGAGATTCTCTATTCTTTATTTCCCCCTTCTTAGGGAAATCAGTTTCTGAAAAAATGACATCTCGTGATTCAATTTCAGTAACAATTCAATCCTCAAATTCACCAATAAACACATATCCTTTGGAGCGTTATGAGTATCTTATAAAGATACATTTCTTGCTTTTTGGACCCAGTTTACCCAACTTGTTAAAAGAATCTTTTATAAATGCAGTACAACCCCAAGGTCATAAATAATTCAAGTTCGGCTTTTGGCCAGTCCATAGCTCATAAGGAGTGGAAAGAACTGACTCAGAAGGCACCCTATTCAATATATAGGCTACAGTTAATAACGCATCTCCCCAAAAAGGAGATAGGTAAATTAGCTTGCGCCATCATGGACCTTGTCATGTCAAATAGATTTCTATTCCTCCTTTCTGCTACACCATTTTGCTGAGGTGTATTAGGAATAGTTAATTGTCTGGTGATGCCTTTTTCACTACACAATTCATTAAATTGTCTTGATAAATATTCACGCCCTCTATTGGTCCTTAGAGTTTTGATACTCCTGTCTAATTGATTCTCAACTTCATTCATGTATCATTTGAAGCACTCAAGTGCTTCGGATTTATGAGAAATCAAATAAACAAAACCAAAACGTGTGAAATCATCAATAAATGTAATGAAAATACAAGGCATCAGATCTTGCCTTCACATTCATTGGACCACAAATATCTGAATGGATTAATTGCAATGGGAAGTCAGCTCTCTTAGCCTTCCCAAAAGGTTTACGTGTAATCTTTCTGGCAAGACATTGTTCACAAGTTGACATTTCTATTTTGGAGAAAGAACTCTAGTGTCATTCCTTAGCCAAACTACTCATTCAATCTTGCCCAATGTGACCTGATCAAACATGCCATGTAATAATATCAACATCTCTATTACTAGAAGAACATGCCATAATACATCGGTCCACATAGTAGTCATAAGTAGAAGCATTACAACTTAACACAAAGAAGCCATCATAAAGATGTCCAGAACCATAAAAGACACTGTCTAGAGTAATTCTCACAATATTGCGACTAAATTTTAAACAGAAACCTAAATTATGAAGAAAAGACACAGAAATTAAGTTCCGTCGAATTTCTAGAGCATATAGGACGTCTTGCAACATCAAAGTACGGCCACCACACAAGTCAATCCTGCAAGTGCCAAGACCTTTTACTTCAACCTTTGCATTATTTCCTACATACATCCACCTTGATCTAGATGGAACTCGACGGTACTCCACAAATGCTTCTTGATCACGGGTCACATGGTCGGTGGCTCCTGAGTCTACAATCCACACAAGAAAAGATTCAGTTAATAAAACTATGCTAGAAACAAACGTAGCACTTAGAGATGCGTTATGAAATTCTACCTTTTCCAGCTCAGTGCATTCACGAGCAAAGTGTCCTGGTACTTGGCAGTTGTAGCATTTCATCTTGCTCTTGTCTTTCTTCTTAAAGAACCATTTTCCCTTATTAGAGTTTGGTTTGTTTCTTTTCTTTGAGGGTCCTTCACCAGTCTCCTTGCCCTTTCCACCTTTCTTGCAGTCATTTTTACGCTTGAATCCTAAAGCCTTTTTACCACTTGATTCTGCCACATAGGCATTGCGCATAGCTTTCGCAGCACCAAGCCACTCATCTGCAAGCTCCACATGGCGGGCAACATCAACAAAAGTTTTGATGCTGTCATTGTGGGTCAAGTTTACTTTCAGATGTTCCCAATTATTGGGAAGAGACCAGATCACTACCTGAACCTGCTGCTCATAGAGAGAATATGACCAGCATTTTTGAGTTGAGCTATCATGTTTGACATCACCCTAAGGTGTAATTTGACAATATGGTCATGACGCTTCTTCTAAGTGCCGAATTTGATAGTCAGTTGTCTAAAGCGGGTCATAGTAGTACCCCCATATGTTTCTCATAAATGCGGCCACATGGCATGAACGGTAGGGAATTGTTCACATTCATGAATGAGATCATCAACAACAGAACTCACAATAATTCCACGTGAGTAGAATCTTTCTTTTTCAATGCATTGTAAGCTTTGAGATCTCTTCTGTGTTGGATAGTGTTACCCTCTTCTGGGTGAACCAAAACATGGTTAATACTTTCTAGAGCATCTTGCTCTTCCAGTACATACCATATTTTACGACTCCAGATGTTTTCACCGATTAGTTTCTCGCCCTTGTTTAAGTCAGCAATGATACTTTTTGATGCCATATCTATTCAATGAGATATTTAAGAAAATTTTACCCATCCATATTTTACTTTAATAAATTTATGCATGCATTCACGCTTAAGCAAACTAATTCTCATAAATGACTTCAGATTTAGTGTAGAATCAAAAGGTCACTAAGTTTCCGATCATCATCTACAATCCAAAAGTTTCATAAAAAATGAGAAAATAATTTCTTAGTGTGAATATTATATTAATGACTTTCAATTAAGTCTCAACTCATATATATATATAAAGGACAACATAATTCTATATATTAAAAAGAAATTCATAATTTCAGTTACAAGTAGTTAAGAAGACAATTCTCCCACTCGGCTTCAAATATATGAACATACACCCAAAAAGATTCATTTGGCCAAAACTCGTGATAAATATCAGTTAAAATATTATCCAACAGTTGTCCAAGTGAATCTACTAAAATTGCTAAAACTTCCCAATCCGAAATTTTGATTTCGTCAATAGAATTAGCTAATGCATCTCATTTAAATTAAAAAAAAAAAAATCAATTTGTTCAGCTCTAAGCTCTCTGAATTTCTTTTCTATTTCCCTTCATATAGTCATTTCATACCTTAGCAGATTTTGCATCGCCATGGGGAAATTCTTTATGACTTCACGTCCTCGAAAATATGTCTTATGATGACATACTCTTCTACGTTGTCCCATTGCTCGATTTTGGGAACTCCCACTTGGAGTACTTCGAGCTTGTCGTTGTCCAGCTATGTCTGAAATAGGAACAATGAAACAATAAAAATAGACATACCATTCAATGTGACAACATATGCCACAATTACTCGTAGAAGATTACATTTAAAGGCCATATACCATTATAATGGTGTGGCTGTCAGGAAGTTATTCGAAAAAATAAATTTATAAGCAAAACTTCAACACATCATAACTCACTCATTTTAAATCCGTTTATTATCAATAATATATCAACAGAGAGCCTGTTACGAGTAAATTCTATAAATATATAAAACATATTCTAATTCTAAACTAGTAATTTGCAAAAATCAAATTACAGAACACAATTTATCAAAAAAATTGTCACAATTTTCTGCATAACTTCAAAAAATCATATCTTACTCATTTGAAATCCGTTTTTCATGAATAATGCATCAAAAGAAAGCCCTTAATGAGTAAAATCTGAAAATATTATTTTCATGCCAAAAAATAAATGTGTGAAATACATGATTAAATTTTAAGTACGTTTTCCTTGCTATTTCTAGAATATAGACATATAATATCCCAAAAAGACTCACTGTTAAGGAAAAAAAATTACTACACTGCTGACAATTTTTATAAGGAAGCCTGCTCCCCACATACTGATTTTATGTCCAAGCTTTAAAGATTTCAAGATTCCACATTGAGTCCTTTTCTATTCACTACAAAACTCAAACCATACAACAACTTTTCGTTTCTTTTTCGATATTCATGGTACAGTGACTAAATCTTACTTTTACTATGCATATCACTTCAACAGATCCCGAAGCGCCGTAAATAAATCGTCACTCTATATTATATGATGTTTTGGGTGTTTTCACACATATTAAGAAAATCACCTTTATATCATTAATTAGCAATGTAATTGACCATATTAGCCCTTATCCAAGCTATTATTACCTAAAGTTTTGTTTTAAGTCATTTATTAGCAAGGGTGATATGGGAAAAAGCCTTCTTCATTTGTGTAAAGATCAAATATTGTGGACCAAGAAAAGTAGGCCAAAACATCATATATTGTGGACCGGAGGGAGTACAATTTTCAACACAGATGATAAGAACAATATTAGTATTTGTTTTGTTTTGCAGGATGGTTATCACTCCCAAATAACCCAACTATAAAAAGAACAACAGATAGTTATCTAAGGTTCTACTAACACAGTATTTTTCTTTGAAGCAACCAACGACTGGAACAAACAACATGTCTCTGTTACCAATATAAGAAAATAAAGCCGTAACAGAAATGAATGTGTGTACTTTTTAATGGATTCACTGATTAACTCAGCGAAAGATTATTGATTTTATCACTAAAAAATTTGCCCCAAGTCGAACTTTGAATCACAAGAAAACAAAGTTAGATTTCCACAAACTAGATGTTTCTTTGTGTGTGTTCCTTTTATGGAAGAACTAAGAGAGATGAAGAAGTTCTCTGTGTTTTCTTATTTCTCACACCAAAGAAAAACGCGTTCAGTCTTCTATTTAAAATAAGAGCAGTCAGTTTTCTTTTAGAAGCAGTTATCCCCACTACTCACGTTCTTTTCTCAGAAGAAATGAGATGAATGTGGTAACTTATTTTAACTATTCTTTCTTATCTCTCCTAACTGGGTTGAGTCATCCACATAGGCGACCCACGACCCAAATCCGATATCCAACAAATTATACAGTGAGATAATTACACAACTAGAAATAAAAATTATTGTTAAAAAAATATTCATACATTTTTATATGAGCATTTAAATAAATACAAATTGTGATAAATATATGTTTATACAAGTAATATATTGTTTATTACTTAGTACATTAATTTTTTAAAAAAATATAGCAGGTAACAAATATCGTAAGAAGAATCAGTACTTATTAGTTACAATAACTATATAATAGACCAATTAAAAAAAACTAAAACTAGTAAACTGCAAAATGATTTTTAACATGCCTTCCTCATAAAAAAATTCTAGTAGCAAAATTTATAGGTAATTCTATCTAATTGCTCTAGTACTTCATATTTTATTTTATCTATTTCATATCTTATACCGCACATATATTATTTATCTACCTCTGTAGGTCCTCGTCCAAAATTTTCAATCATCTGAATCAACATCATCTAAATTATGCGAATCTTTCATCTCTTCGTTCGTGTGTTCTTCAAAAAGATGCATCTTTTCAATTCTACTTTCGAATGAAATTATGAAGTATACAATATGCTAGTACAATTCAACTTTTCCTTTGATGGTATATAGAGGAGGGTTGTTAGTATAAGAAATCTTTTTTTTTAAAACAGAAAATATCCTCTCCACCACATTTCAAAGTTTTGAGTGCCTTAAGTGGAAGAGCTCACGCGTATTTTGTGGTGCTTGTGATTGGCTCTATTCTTACAAATTATTTCGTAGCCCAAAATAAAGTGCTAAAAAGTATTTTTTATCGCCAACTATGCTATATTTTCCTAGAAAGTCAAACGTAATTATTATTAGAAAAATAGTGTATGAATAATAATATGAATAGAAAAGAAAAGAAGAACGACGATCAAAAACCGAGCCAGCTGACTTTACAGCATCTCCTAAAAGAACTTAATCCCCCCAATACCCGAGGTTGTGGATTATTTCCTCCCACAATAGAATGGATTTACCATCACCAATGTAGTGGTACCTCAAACGCCGGTGTTTTGTCGAACTACTCAACGCCAGCAAATCACACTTATGCAAATTCTTTGCTTTGGTAACACTATACAGAAAGATGAGAGGAGTATGCAAAAATTTTCGTAAAGAAAATCTGCAGGAGATGACAAGTATTTATAGCTAACAGTTAGGTTGAAAGAAGAGGTGCAATGAAAAGGTTGCCACCTTTCACCTTTCCGGTGACTGTTTACAGAAAATAATCATTAAAGTGGTTGTTTATTAAAACACGCGGGAATACAAAATGGAAAAATTAAATTGGAGGGAATTAAATTTTCGTTTACAAAATAAAATGGTCAAGAGAATATTAATATAATTTCCACACAAAATATATTAATATTTAATAAATAAATTTTTGTTGGTCCAAAAAATTAAGCCAAGCAATCTTATCAATTGACCGTAGCTTCGCGAGGCCGAAGCCAAGCGACGGCGGCGGCGTCGACGGCGCGAGGCTCCACTTCTTCTCAATCCTTTTAGGAGTTAACAAAAGTCATTTCCTCTACCAATGTGGGAGAAGTTCTTTTTAGGAACTTTTCATTTTCCTTTTATTTTTCATTCACACCACTTCACCTTCCACTTCTTAAAATCCAACAATCTCCTACATAAATGGGGAATGGCTATGGCCTATGGAACATGCATGAACAAAATTGTGTGATTCGCAGCAACAAGGATTAATTACATTGAAATAAGTGGATTTCCGTTTGAACATTCTGTAGTGAACATACATCTGGTATACTCGGTCAATCGGTAGATTTGAAATCTTTGAACCATAGAACTTTGGTGTATACCTAGACAATGTATGTCACACAATTAATTCTTAACCGTCTTTTGATTCTTTCGTTGTGTTCGTTTCAGCCATGAATATTGTCTGGTTGAATAAGTGTGTAGAGAATTGACCTTACAGAATTCTCCTTGAAGTGGCTTCCACTTCACACTTATATAGGTAATTTCTAAATGTGTAATTTCGTAGATGTACACTATTTGATAATTCTCATATCAAACTTAGATAATCATTAAAATACACCTTTAGCTCTTTATCCTTGGTACTTGAACATCGTCTCACCAGGAGAATGGACCAAAAAATTTAATTTGACAATGTTGAACCATCATGCATAACTTTGTATTCTCCTTGAACCTAGTTCTTGGGATCTCCAGTCTTTTAGGTAAAGTTACCACTATGATGACTTGTCCTCGACCATAGTCTCATTCCCTTCGATGATCGCTCAACTACCCCTCTAGTTAGGTCTTTTGTAAGCGAATCTGACATATTATCACTTGACCTTACGAAGTTAGTAGTGATAATTCGCCTAGAAAGTAGTTGTCTATTGATTTTATGCCTTCGTCTTATGTGACAATTTTTACCGATATATATAACGCTCCTAGCCCATCCTATAGCTGATTGACTAACGTAATGTATGCAAAATCGGTGTCAACGACTTAGGCCAAAATATCAACCGCCCGTTTGATATCTCGATTGAACAAAAATATTCTATCCGTCAAACGTAAGCTTAGCCGTCCAACGATTGAAATTTCGATATAAAACGGTATATAGCTCAATAAAACATAAATTTAATTGTAATAGCTGAAGATATATTTTAGGAAATACACAGAGAAAGGAAAGGAATGCGGTTTCTAATAATTACTGATTGTTGTAATACTATTTATGTTAGAGCGTTGTGGTAGTGATCTTTCTAGTGTAGTTGTCTCAAGTTATGATGCTATCGACAGGGTGGTTTAGTGTTTGAAACTTGAGAGCCAATGGATATAGCAAAGTAATTTTCTTTGGACAGGGAAAGCATTCTTTCTTCTTATTTCCTATGTATACCCTTTTCCCTACTTTATTTTAGCTTTGAGAAGATTCATGAAAGTTTAATTTGGCACTTAAAATATTAAGACTTTTAAAACGTAACTTTTGTGGGATTATAAATGATATGAAAATTAAAGTCACAAAAATGAAAAGACAAGAAATAAAGTAAGACCCAATTGATTAGAGAAAAATTAAGGAAATGGATAAGGGAAGAATTAGCCTAATCACCCCTTTAATCACCTAAACCAAAAGAACCAATACTAATTGATCCTCAATTATCAATTAATAGAATCTAATTGCAAATCAAAGAAGTTTAATGTGCTAAAGTAAACAAGCTTAGCCATATCCTCACAATGTATATAATCATAAAAAACTAGGTATGCTAATGACTATAAGAGTATTTATAGTATGACATAAATGCCTTAATTAACCCTTAACAATGGGCCTTAAAGTCATTAGTTACTGTTGGGCTTTCTGATCCTTGTCTCAGCGCGATCGCGCAGCAACGGTCGATATTACGCTGAGCAATAATTCATAGCCTCGCGATTGCGGCTATGGTCTTGCGATCGCGCAGGCAAAGGTCTTCAACCAGTCTCTTGCGCGATCGCATCTGTGGACGCGCGATCGCGCAGCTCTGCATTTTCATCCTCCGCGACGCGTATGTCTTCTCGCGATCGCGTAGGTCTTCTCTTTGGCATTTCGCGATCGCGTCTGTGCACTCGCGATCGTGATGAGTATGTTCAATTCCAGAGGCAGTGAGCATGCAGAACTGCCCTTGAACCTCCAACACTTGCCCAATCAGCTCTAGTTGTGCGAACATAGCCTGTAGCTGTTGCAACTCCCGAGCTTGGTTCCTAGTGAAGGGTTTGGATGAGCGTCGGGTTGCATCATTCTCCCCGTCTTGAGAAGAATCCGGCCACGGATTCACCTGATCTTTTATTTCGAAGGGAGACAAGTCACACACGTTGAACGTGTTGTGCACTTGGTAATTGGTTGGCAATTCCACCTTGTACGCGTTGTCATTGAGGCGTTCAAGGACTTGGAAAGGGCTATCACCTCTAGGCATCAATTTGCTCGTCCTCTTATTTGGGAACATATCCTTCCGAAAGTGAACCCACACCCAATCACCGGGCTCAAAGATAACCTTCTTCCTTCCTTTGTTCGCTTTCTTGGCAACTTCATGGTTTTTCTTCTCAAGTTGTTTTCTTACTTGCTCATAAAGTTGTTTCATCTCTTGAGCTCTCACCTTGGCATCTAAGCTTAAGACAACGTCACTAGACAAAGGCATAAGATCCAAGGGGGGTAAGGGGATTAAATCCATACACAACTTCAAAAGGTGTCATGCAAGTAGATGTGTGCAGGTCCTATTATAAGCAAATTCAATCAAAGGTATATGTTCTTCCCAAGAAGCTAGTTTCCCCTTAACCATTGTTCTAAGCATGACACCCAAGGTTCTATTAACAACCTTGATTTGGCCATCGGGTTGGGGGTGGCAAGAAGTGGAGAACAACTTAGTGCCAAGCCTCCCCCAAAGCTCCTTCCAAAAATGACTAAGGAACTTGGGATCCCTATCACTAACAATAGTTTTTGGGACCCTATGAAATTTAAGCACATTGTCAATAAAACAAATTAGATATGTGAGATGCATCATCAACTTTGTGGCATAGAATGAAATGAGCCATTTTAGAAAATCTATCAACAACCACAAAAATGCTATCCTTTCCCCTTTTGGTCCTAGGCAACCCAAGGACAAAATCCATAGAAATGTCAAGCCAAGGACCTATGCGAATGGGGAGGGGTGAGTACAAATCATGTGGAAGTAGCTTTGACTTGGCTTGCCTACACTCCAAGCACTGGCTACACGCTCTCACAACATCCACTCTCATTTTGGGCCAATAGAATTGCTCCTTAAGAATCTCCATTGTCTTGCCCACACCAAAATGCCACATTAGTCTCCCACTATGGGCCTCTCTCACTAGCAATTCCCTCCAAGATGAACTAGGCACACATAACTTCCCATTCCTAAACAAGAAGCCATCAAACTTGTGAAACCTCTTTTTCTCCACATCACCACTAAGTTCCTCCTCACCACACAATCGATTGATTCTTATACCCCTTTCCTCCACTTCACAATTAGCATAAAGTTCTCCAAACTCCGGATCGTTAATATACATCTCCTTCATACTCTCAAAGCCCATGGGTTTGGACCCCAAAGTATTCAACAACAAGTGCCTTCTTGATTGAAGCACAAACTTTCTTAACAAGGCATCCGCCACCACATTCTCTTTCCCTTTTTGTA
The DNA here is from genome assembly GCA_037355625.1 of Petunia x hybrida. Classification (NCBI taxonomy): domain Eukaryota; kingdom Viridiplantae; phylum Streptophyta; class Magnoliopsida; order Solanales; family Solanaceae; genus Petunia; species Petunia x hybrida. Next base: position 2,815,422 of record JBBBVM010000045.1, read on the forward strand.
ATGGATGACATAAGGAAAGGTCTCAAGAAACTCCACCCATTTGGCATGTCTCACATTCAGTTTCTCTTGGGATTTGAGGTGCTTTAAGGATTGGTGGTCGGTTCTAATAACAAATTCTTTGGACAAAAGATAATGTTGCCAATGAGCCAATGCCCTCTCCAAGGCATACAACTTTTTGTCATAAGTTGAATATTTAGTGGATCTCCCTTGAGTTTCTCACTAAAATAGGCAATAGGCTTTTGTTCTTACATCAACACGGCTCCAATGCCTACCCCACTTGCATCACATTCAATCTCAAAGGTCTTTCAAAGTTTGGAAATTGAAGAAGAGGTGTGGAACGAAGGACTTCCTTCAATTTTGCAAAAGCCTCTTCTTGCTCTTTTTCCCACACAAACGCCTTATCCTTCCTTATCACTTCGGTCAATGGTGCGGCTATAGTGCTAAATCCCCTCACAAACCTCCTATAAAAGCTAGCCAACCCATGGAAACTTCTCACATCACCAATACTTTTAGGAGTGTGCCAATCTCTAATGGCCTCCACCTTAGCCTCATCTACTTCCACACCATTTGCACTTACCACAAAACCAAGGAAAACAACTTTCTCAACACAAAAAGAGCACATTTTCAAATTAGCAAATAATTGTTCCTTTCTCAAGACATCAAACACTTGTTTCAAATGATTAGCATTCTCATCAATGTATTTGGTATAGATAAGGATGTCATCAAAGTAAACTACAACAAACTTTCCAATTAAGGATTTGAGCACATGATTCATCAACCTCATAAAGGTTGACGGAGCATTGGACAAGCCAAAAGGCATGAAAAGCCATTCATAAAGACCAAAGTTAGTCTTAAAAGCTGTCTTCCACTCATCACTCGGTTTCATCCGGATTTGGTGGTATCCACTCCTCAAATCAATTTAAGAGAACACACAAGAACCACATAATTCATCAAGCATATTATCTAACCTAGGAATAGGATGACGATACCTTACCGTGATCTTGTTGATGGCTCTACAATCCACACACATGCGCCAAGTCCCATCTTTCTTTGGCACTAGGATGACTGGGGCTGCACATAGGCTCAAGCTTTCTTGCACAAGTCCTCTCCCAAGCAACTCTTCCACTTGCTTTTGGAGTTCTTTGGTAGCTTCCGCGTTGCTCCTATAAACGGCCTTGTTGGGCAATTGGGAACCCGGAACAAGGTCAATTTGATGCTCAATGCCTCTTAGTGGTGGAAATCCACTAGGTAACTCCTCGGGAAAGATGTCTTCATAACCTTGCAAAAGAGAAGAAATAGAACTAGGCAAAGAAGGGGTTAGTTCATTAGTAAGCAAAACATGTTCCTTGTGTAGGAGGAGAATTACGGGTGCTCCTTCCTCCACATCTTTCAAACATTCCTTCCTAGACAAGAACAAGTTCACTCCCTCTTTTGTTTCCTCACTCTTTTGAGTAACAACTCCCACTCTCCCTCCCTCTCACAACTCCCTCTTTCTTTCTTTTTTCTCTCGTTTCAACTTCAACTGCCTCATCTTCCTATAACCCTCACTCACTTGCATCGGGGTCAATGGGTTGAGAACAAATTTCCGACCCCCCACTTCCAAGGCATACTTATTAGTCTTGCCATCATCCCTTGCCAAGCGGTCATATTGCCAAGGCCTTCCAATCAAGATATGACAAGCTTGCATAGGAACCACATCAAATAGAAGTTCATCATGGTAGTCCCTAATCTTGAATTTAATCAAGGCTTGCTTGGTTACCTTTAGTTCACCACACTCATTCAACCATTGGAGTTTGCAAGATTGTGGACGCTTTCTAGTGGGTAATTTGAGTTGCTCAATCAAGGTGGTGCTCACCACGTTGACACAACTACCACTATCAATAATTAGAGACCAAGTAGTCCCTAGAACCTTACAATATGTATGGAAAAAATTCTCCCTTTGACTCGACTCCTCCTTCACTTGCACCCCCATTATTCTTCTCACCACAAGAGTAGCATAGACATCATCTAATTGCTCACTATCCATCGGCTCCTCAAAATCATCGTCACATGGCATGCCCCTATCTATCTCCTCATCATTACTACCACCCGTTTCATAGCCCCCATCACCCAAAGCAATAATAGTCCTCCTATTGGGACAATCTCTCATCATGTGACCACGACCATTACACTTATAACATTGAGTGTTAGATAAGTTTTCAAGTTTAGCTTTATTACCTCCCACCTTGGGCTCCTCCTTGGGCTTGGTTCTTTCAAAGTTGCCCTTGACGTCATGCTTGGGTTCGTTAGCTTTATCCCATGGGGTATAAGCCTTCACATCATCCTTTTCTTTGTTCCAAGTGGAAGGGATGTTCTTGGCCTTGAATGACTTGTCTAATTTGATCCCTTTTTCCACCTTGAGAGCCACTTGGAATGCATTATTCAAGCTATCGAACCGGTGCAATTTCATTGGGGAAGAGATATCCCTATTCAAACCTCCACAAAACTTTGGTATGAGAGACCGGTCACCATCTTGCACATTGGCCCTTGTCTTAGTCTTCTCAAATTCATCAAAATACTCCACCACGCTCTTGGTTCCTTGCCTCAAATTGTAGAACTTTTTGAGCAATTCATCCTTATAGTTTGGAGGTAGAAACGGGGCCTCCATCATGGCTTTCAAAGCCTCCCAACCCCCATTGGCAATGAGCCCTTGTGTTTCCCTTTGTCTTCTCTTGGACTCCCACCAAGTAGAAGCATAGTTTTCAAATTGGGAGATAGCATACTTCACCTTTGTAGCATCTTGGACGTTGTTGATTTGAAAGATTCTCTCCGCCATGACTACCCACTCCAAATACGCATCCGGATCACTCTCACGTTGGAAGGGAGGTAGTGGTGCAATGCAAACCCGAAGGTAAGCTCTACACGAAAATGCGGAAGAAACAACAAGAAATAAAGATAGAAGCAAGACAAATCTCGCTTCGATTCAAAAGAACAGTGACGAACTCGTCTCAAAGCTCGATCGAATGAAGGTCAAGAATCACCTATACTAGGCAACAATCCTTAAGAAAGATAAAGCTTCTTGCAAATTGAATGACCAAGAAGAAAATATTCAAACGACTCACACCGATTGACACAAGTTCTTTAAAATCCCATGTTGGGGTTCGGCTCCATCAGAGTCACTTTCAATAGCAACTGATATGTTTAATATTCATCAACAACTAACTTACAAATGAAATGTAATGGAGTATTTATAGGCTACTCTAAGGTTAAAACAGTAAATAGTCACAGGCGACCAATAGGAATAAGCCATGCAAGGCTGGCTAATGAGTGTTCGGTTACTCCCTCAACCGAACACGTGACTTCGAACACTTGAGCTTGAGTTTCTTCACTTCGGTGCTCGGTTGCTCAACTCAGCTCATACTTGACATCGATCGCTCTTCCTTCGGTTATGTGCTTTTACTTCAGCATCGATGTTGAGTGTTCGGATGGGGTTCGGTCACTCCCTCCTTCGAGCTCAAGCTTGTAGATGAAGCCTTCGGTTCTTGAGCTCGGGTACTCAGCTTCGGAGTAGTTGCTTTCCTTCGACCAAGCCAAGTGAATGTGAACATCGTGCAGCAGCTTGGCTTGGCTTCGTGTCATTGGTCTCGGTGGATCGAAAACTTGATCAGCACATGTTCGAACTGCATCATCCTCCCCTTCTTGAGAAGATTTCGTCCTCGAAATCGAGCCCTCTTCATCCTTCGAAGTTTGACCTACAACACAAGGAACTAAGTCAGCAACATTAAAGGTATTGGACACGTTATACTCACCAGGGAGGTCGATCACATAAGCATTGTTGTTGATCTTGCTTAGCACTTGGAATGGACCATCCCCTCGAGGAACCAACTTTCCTTTCCTATGGTTCGGGAAGCGTTACTTTCGGAAGTGAACCCAAACCCAATCTCCCTTCTTTAATTCCAACTTTTTACGCCCATTGTTTCTCTTCAATGCAACTTTTGCATAAGCTTCCTCGAGGTTCTTTTTCACCCTTGCATGCAACTCGATCAAGGCACTGACTCGCCGAGTTCCTTCAAAATCAATAACAGAATCTCGAGGTAATGGGGTTAAATCAAGTGGAATCAAAGGATTAAAACCATACACACATTCAAACGGGGTCATATTAATCATTCGATGCACCGTTCGATTGTATGCAAACTCCATTATGGGCAAACGATCCGCCCAGTTTTCGACCTTGTCTTTGGTCATTGCACGAAGCAAAGATCCAAAGGTTCAGTTAACTACCTCGGTCTGTCCATCAGTCTGAGGATGTGAGATGTCAAGAATAGTAGTTTGGTGCCGAGGGCACCCCACAAACATTTCCAAAAATGACTCAAGAACTTTGAGTCTCGATCACTCACAATAGTACGAGGCACACCATGCAATTTCAACACATGAGAAATAAACAATGTAGCTACATATTGTGCATCATCACACTTCTTGCAAGGAATAAAATGAGCCATTTTGGAAAAATGGTCGACTACGACAAAGATGCTATCATGTCCTCCCCCCGACTTTGGTAACCCCAACACAAAGTCCATGGATATATCAACCCAAGGTCGATCAGGCACAGGCAACGGGGTATATAAACCATGAGGGTTGACTTCGATTTAGCTTTCTTGCAAACGAGACAAGCGTTGTAAAGTTTTTCCATATCTTGTCGCATTTTTGGCCAATGGAACTGCTCGATTAAGATACCAAAAGTTTTGTCGACACCGAAGTGTCCCATCAAGCCTCCGGAGTGAGCTTCTCGAACTAAGAGCTCTCTCCACGATGTCACTGGCACATAAACCCTCCCATTCTTGAAGAGGTAGCTATCATGCCACTGATATTTCTCAACTCTTCGGCCACTCAAGATTGCGTCTTGAATGCATTTTAACTTGGGATCCTCTTGGTACATCAAATTGATGCTTTCGAATCCCATGAGCCTCGAGGTGAGAGTGGTCGCTAAGGCAAATTTCCTTGATAGCGCATCGACCACAACATTTTTTTTTCTTTTTTGTAATGAATTACATAGGGAAAACTTTAAATGAATTCAACCCATTTGGCATGCCTTCGGTTTAATTTCTCCTGACCTCGAAGATGTTTCAAAGATTCATGATCACTTTTAATCACAAACTCTCGAACGAGCGCATACAATTCCTTGTCATACGTAGAGTAGTTCAAGATTGCACCCTTAAGCTTTTCGCTAAAGTAAGCGATCGGCTTCGACTCTTGCATCACCACTCCTCCGATCCCAACTCCGGGCGCATCACACTCGATTTCGAATGCTTTGCCAAAGTCAGGGAGTTGCAACAATGGGGCAGAGCAAAGCCTCCATTTCAACTCTTGGAAAGCCCTCTCTTAGGACTCTCCCCACTCAAATTGATGGTCTTTCTTAACCAGCTCGGTTAAAGGAGCTGCCATGGTGTTAAAGTGTCGAACAAACTGTCGGTAAAAGCTAGCTAAGCCATGGAAGCTACGAACGTGTGGTACCGAGGTTGGAGTTGGCCAATCTTTGATGGCTTCGACCTTTGACTCGTCGACTTCAACACCATTAGCACTGACAACGAATCCTAGAAAGACTACACGTTCGACACAAAAGGCACATTTCTTGAAGTTAGCATATAACTTTTCTTCTCTAAGCTTATCAACCACTAACTTTAGGTGTTCGACATGTTCATCCACAGTTTTGCTATAAACAAGTATGTCATCGAAGTAAACGACAACAAGCTTATTTATGAATGGTTTGACCACATGGTTCATCAATCGCATGAATGTGCTCGATGCATTGGATAAGCTAAAAGGCATTACCAACCATTTATAGAGACCGAATTTGGTCTTGAATGTGGTTTTCCACTCATCTCCGGATTTTATTCGGATTTGGTGGTAACCGGACCTGAGGTCTATCTTCGTAAAGCATGAAGAACCACTTAACTCGTCTAGCATGTCATCTAATCGAGGGACAGGATGATGATACTTTACCGTTATTTTGTTGACTGCTCGAAAATCAACGCACATTCACCATATTCCATCTTTCTTCGGGACAAGGATAACAGGAACGGCGCAAGGATTCAAGCTCTCTCGGACGAGGCCCTTGTTCAGCAACTCATCAACCTGCCATTGGAGCTTTTTGGTGTCTTCGGGATTACACCGGTATGCAGGTTTGTTGGGGATTTGAGATCCCAGTACAAAGTTAATTTGGTGCTCGATTCCTCTCAACGGAGGTAATCCACCTGGCATTTCTTCGGGAAACATGTCGCCGAAGTCCTACAAAACACTTTGTACAGCACTAGGCAAAAGGTTATCGTTAGAAAAATCATTATTAGAGTTTAGAAAGATACCCTTGTGCATGAGGCAAATCATCAGCTGATCGTTGTCGTTTCCTCGTAGATACTCACCCGGTTGCATGATCGCACAAATGCTTCTTACATTGGGCGGTGAGTTTGTGTCTTCGGCCACAATTTTTGTTCCCATCGGGAGCTTAGCTTTGGCCGCTTCTTTCAATTCTTTCATTCTTTTATAGTCCTCACTGACCTGTTTGGGAGACAAGGGCTTGAGTATGAAACTCTTCCCTTCGAGCTTCACAGTGTAAGTGTTGGATCTTCCATTGTGAACAACTGACCGATCATGCTGCCATGGTCGACCTAATAGCATATGACAAGCTTGCATTGACACCACATCGAACATCATCTCATCTTGATATTCTCCAATTCTAAACTTGATCCACACTTGTTTGACAACCCTCAATTCTCCACACTCGTTCAACCATTGTAATTTATAGGGATGGGGATGTTTCAAAGTAGGTAGTCCCATTTGTGAAACCAAGGTTTGGTTCACTATATTCATACAACTACCCGAATCAATGATCATCGAACACACCTTCCCCCTCACTCGACATCGGGCATGGAAAATATTTCTCTTTGGTTGTCCTCTTCTTCGAGAGTCATGCAGCTCAAATTCCTTCGAACCACAAGAAATATTTCCGGATGATCATCTTAGGCAGCTTCACGACCATCATCATCTTCAGCTCGGTCAATCTTCTCGATATATTCCTCCTCGGTGTCACTCGCTTGCTCGCAAATATCTCCATTGTCGAGAACAAGCATAACCTTGCGAGTTGGACACTCTTTTTCCATGTGACCATAACCTTTGCATTTATGACACTGAATATTTGAAGCACTAGGAGAGTTAAGTTGAACTTTACCTCCCACTTCTCTTGATTGGTTAACGGTCACACCCCTTTCGAAGGGCTTCTTCGAATCCCGAACAGTGTTGGCACTTGTTGGATTTGGACTCTTCCATTCTTTACCTCGGTTCAGAGGAGTGGATGTAGTGACTCCTCGATACCTTTTTGCTTTATCGTCCTTAATAAATTTTTTAGCTTCGGTAGCAGCTTCGAACATATCTTCCACCGTGTGATACATGTGTAGCCTTAGTTGAGATGACACCTCCCGAGCCGAGCCATTTTTTAACTGAATAGTAGCTTGCTCTTCATCTTCATCTAGATCAAGATTCAATTGAATCCTCAAGAACTCATCATGATACTCTTGGACTGACTTGGACCCTTGCTTTAACTAATAGAGCTTTTGGTTATAGTCTGTCTATACTTGGCACTCAAATACTTAGTATCCATTGCTCTCTTCAACTGTGTCCAAGTAGTGACTTCGGGATACACATTCCTTCGTCTAAGCCTCTTGTCAGCTTCCCACCACGTAGATGCATATGCTTCGAACGAAGCAATGGCATGAGCAGCTTTTCTTTCTTCGGTCATCTCATTGGTTTCGAAAATTCGCTCCATTTTAAGCTTCCATTCAAGGTATTAATCCGGATCACTAGTTCCTCTGAAGGGTGGAATAGTGATCTTGACACTGTTCAAGTTTGAATCTCGAGCACCACGAATATGTTCGGGATACTCAACATAGTATTCACCAGCCTCACGGTCAAGATTTCGATCAGCATTTGTGCCTCGGCCTCGACCTCGACTTCGAAAATTTCCAAGACCTCCTTCATTGACACCTTCATCAATGTTCTCAGCTTGTCTTCGGGCCATTGGTAGCGGTACTCTTTCACCTCGGGGAATGCCCAAGATTTGATAGTTAGCTTCGGGACTGCCCAAGTTTGGTTGTTGTACTTGGGGATTGCCCAAGTTTCGTTGTTGTATTTAGGGATTGCCCAAGATTTCTCTTCGAATTGCCTCACTCGTCAACAGATGTTGTCGAACAAGCTCAGCATACAGCTCAGATTTCATCGGAGTGGAGTCTCTAGTTCCAGCGCCAGACCCAGGTAAGGCCACGGACACACTCCCTTGCTCGAGTTGAGCTACTCGAGCACTCACTCCTCTTACTTTGGCGCTGATGCCTTGTATCGCAGCCATGAGATCGGCTAACGACACTTCGGGCCTCTCAATGCCTTTGCCATCGCCTCCATTCCTAGCCATGGTACCTGCACGAATAAAAGACCAAATAAAATGTTAAGGTTAGAAATCACCTCACACACTCCCTCACCTTTGATGGGTGGCACTCGGGTCCACTCAATTTATGGGTTTGGTTTTGGTCACTCAAGAACTTGTAGCCAATGACTTCCTCGGTTGATCAACTTCTCTCAGTTCCTTCGAATTTGACAAGTTACAATGTCTCCTTCGGGATGAGTAAGTTGATACGACTTGATGGAACAGAATCTATTTACTCTGCGCTTTGGAAGTCAAAAGAAATTTTTCTATGAAAGCTGGACTTTGGTCACCCCACGCACGAGTTCCTATAAGCTCAAATAAGTTCGTACGACCTCGAGTAGGAAGAATTACTCAAAAGATACACTAACTAGATTTATCGAACACAAGAAAAGTGAAATCCTAGGAGAATCTACCCTTCGATTCCTCTTCGGAATCCCTTTCGAACACGCCAACTCTTGTCCGTACAAGTGGTCTCTCCTTGGTGCGGATAGGGTTTTACCTTATCCAGTTTCCCTTTTCTAGCCGACAACCTTTTCACCTGGAGTTTTGATCTTTACACTTTACCCCTTTCTTCTTCAATGGAACAGTGAAGTTTTTACTCCGGCGTACGGACAACTTAACTTCGTTCACTGACCAAGAAATTTAGCAGACTTTGGGCTTCCTTTCACTCCGGTAGCAACAACAACGGAGGAAAATCAGTTCAAAGTTCTTTGAGCTAAGACTCAGCTCCTCGTGTTCGTACACTGTTATAAGCGTAATAATTTTTTGGTGTACGGACGACGGTTCTAACCTTTTAACTTTGAAATTTAAGCACAAAACAAACCCAAATCAATCAAGAACCACCAGTCTTTATTGGTAACAACCAAAACACGCTGGGGTTCGAAAACAATCACCACTAAGCTCAAAACAGTCCAAAAATTCGTTGAGAAACCCTAGTCTCCGATGGTGTACGACAGGTACTCAAATCAGTCCTCGGACAGTGGTGAGCAAGAATCAATGGTTGTTTAATCCAAACAACCAACAAATCAACCCAAATTTTTGATTTTTTTTCTACTTTTTTTTTTTTTTTGTAAAAAATACCACAGCAACAACAATCAACAACAAGGAAGAAAGGTGAAACTGGAGACATAAAGTACGAATATAACGAACAGGATTTGAGGTTGTAAGAACAAACTCAAACCTTGTTCTGATACCAAGATGGTGCAATGCAAACCGAAGGTAAGCTCAACACGAAAACGCGGAAGAAACAACAAGAAATAAAGATAGAAGCAAGACAAATCTCGCTTCGATTCAAAAGAACAGTGAGGAATTCGTCTCAAAGCTCGATCGAATGAAGGTCAAGAATCACCTATACTAAGCAACAATCCTCAAGAAAGACAACGCTTCTTGCAAATTGAATGACCAAGAAGAAAATGTTCAAACGACTCACACCGATTGACACAAGTTCTTTAAAATCCCACGCCGGTGTTCAGCTCCATCGGAGTCACTTTCAATAGCAACTTCTATGTTTAATATTCATCAACAACTAACCTACAAATGAAATGTCATAGAGTATTTATAGGCTACTCTAACGTTAAAACAGTAAAGGGTCAAAGGCGAGCAATAGGAGGAAGCCACGCAGGGCTGCCTAATGAGTGTTCGGTTACTCCCTCAACCGAATAGGTGACTTCGAACACTTGAGCTCGAGTTTCTTCACTTCGGTGCTCGGTTTCTCAACTCAACTCATACTTGACATCGATCGCTCTTCCTTCAGTTATGTGCTTTTACTTCGGCGTCGATGTTGAGTGTTCGGATGGGGTTCGGTCACTCCCTCCTTCGAGCTCAAGCTTGTAGATGAAGCCTTCGGTTCTTGAGCTCGGGTACTTAGCTTCAGAGTAGTTGCTTTCCTTCGACCAAGCCAAGTGAATGTGAACATCATGCAGCAGCTTGGCTTGGCTTCGTGTCATTGGCCTCGGTGGATCGAACACTTGATCAGCACGTGTTCGGGCTGCATCAGGTAGGTTGACCTTGATAGTGTTCAACCCCCTATCTTCATCATGATACCTCTGTTGCCCACTATAACCCCCGTAGTCATAGTAGTCCTCATCACGATTCACTCTCCCTTAGTAAACTCCCCCGATTCGACCACCTAGACCCCTAGCTCCCCCTCGTTGGGGTTCACCTGGATAGCGAAATGGTTCATTATCATAGTTCTCATCCTCATGAAAAGCCTCAATGTCAAGTGGCCTTGGAGTGTCACCCCTTGGTTGTTCATTTCTTGGGAGATCATGAGTGGGATCCCTTGCTTGTGGAGTGAAATTTGGAGAATAGGTATCTTGGACCACCGTGTGAGAGTAGCCGTCATTAGCCCGAGAGATTTGGCTTGGTCCATCACCCCGCACCCCCACGGTTGGAGGTGTGCCATCCACTTGCTTACCCATTTCCTGAAGCTTATCTTTCCGAGTTAGCTCATCAACCGCATCCCTCAATGAGTTAACAGTTGCCGCCAAGGCTTGGATCATGGTTTTAACTTCCATGTCCGTCTCGACTTCTTTTTGTGCCATCGTACCTACAAAAAATTAAACAAACAACGTTAGTAGAAAGAGTCCTCACCGAGGCGCTCCCTAAGTGTTTACACTCAAATTGATGTCACTCAATTCACTCGTGTTTGCACTCAACGTTCGGCTTTTACTCACTCTAATGCTCTCACCACACTTGCCTTTTTCCACTCTTGGCTATTGCAAGTTTGTTCTTCGCACACTAATTCCAACTTGACAATCAAACTCAACTAATTCATAAATAGAAGGAATTGTTATGACAAGAAACGGACAGTTGAAACTGACGAAAGCACTTTAGGAAAATTTAAAGAAAGGGAAGAAAGAAAGGCACGAATCGAATTGGCACGAATCGGATTCGGAATTGGATGAAATTGGGTTTGTGATCTAGAAACTCACTGTTCTTGATGCTGAAATTGAGTTCCGGTTGATTGGAAACTGTTACGGGGCTGTTGCGATCAATCCGCCTAAGAATCTGTCTATCTGGGAAATTGTTGTTCAGCACGATCGCGTGTTTGGGTTGCGTTCGCGTAGCTTTGCTGGTGGTACTGGCGCGATCGCGTAGGACGGTCGCTATCACATAGGCCTTTTAATTAGTGGCCTGCGCGATAGCTGTGGAAGTTGCACGATCGCGTAAGCTTCTGGGCTTGAAGCAGAACCCGATTTTTAAACCCACTTTGCAACTTGAATCTTCACAAACCACCGTAGTTTTGCTCCAAATTTGAGATTTATACTCCTTGTTGGTCCGTGAACAAACCACAGTAGTTGAATCTTCAATAGCAACAACCAAATTCGAAAGCCCCAAATTCTTGATGAAGAACCCTAATTTTTCAAGTCTTCAATTCAGCCCCAAATTGTTGTTGTTTGATCAATTCCTTTTTGGAGTAGTTTCTAGACAACCATACTTCAATTGGTACCAAAAATTTCACCCAAAAGAAACTAATCCTAAGACTCATATTTTTGGATTTTTGACTCTTTTTTTTTTTTGACTTGATGAACAAGAATTGGTTTAGTGATTTTTAAAACAAACACTAATCCAGCTCTGATATGAAAATTAAAGTCACAAAAATGAAAAGACAAGAAATAAAGCAAGACCCAAATGATTATAGAAAAATTAAAAAAATGGATTAGGGAAGAATTAGCCTAATCACCCCTTAATCACCTAAACCAAAAGAACCAATACTAATTGATCCTCAATTAGTAGAATCTAATTGCAAATCAAGGAAGTTTAATGTACTAAAGCGAACAAGCTTAGCCAAATCCTCACAATGTCAATAATAATAAAAAACTAGGTATGCTAATGACTATAAGAGTATTTATAGTATGGCACAAATGCCTTAATAAACCCTTAACAATGAGCCTTCAAGTCATTAGCTACTGTTGGGCTTTCTGATCCTCGTCTCAGCGGGATCGCGCAGGAACGGTCACTATCGCGTTGAGCAATAATTCATAGCCTCGCGATCGCGGCTATGGTTTCGCGATCGCGCAGGCAAAGGTCTTCAACCAGCCTCTTGCGCGATCGCGTCTGTGGACGCGCGATCGTGCAGCTCTGCATTTTCATCCTCCGCGATCACGTCTGTCTTCTCGCGATCGCGTAAGTCTTCTTTCTGGCTTTTCGCGATCGCGTCTGTGCACTCACGATCGCGATGAGTATTTTCAATTTCAGAGGTAGCGAGCATGCAGAACTGCCCTGGAACCTCCAACACTTGCCCAATCAGCTCCAGTTGTGCGAACATAGCCTGTAGTTGTTGCAACTCACGAGCTTGGCTCCTCGTGAAGGGTTTGGATGAGCGTCGGGTTGCATCAATAAAGCTTTTGAAATTAGATTTTTTAAATATATCATAATGTGCATGGATATAAAAGCTACAGATACGGTATAGTGGGAACTAGTTTATCTAAAAAAGTAAAAATATGTTATTCATTTTGAAATACACAAATGAAGAAATAGTATCACAGAAACTTGAAGGAATGAAGTATCTTCTAAGTTCTATTGTCTAGAACTGTAGATCATATATAGGTCAATACGTTCCTTAACAGGCCTGTGCTTCCTCACTATTTTCCAGAAGGTGTACCATTGGTTGAACCTGTTAACTGTGTTGGTTTTAGGAAGGAGCGCATTAAGAAAGGAAACAAGCTTAATACCCATATCTTAATAGATACAATGTTCTAGTTAGCTGCCGGAATATTTGCCATGTAGAAAGACTATAATTTCATTTGTAGATCCCACTTACCAAATCTTGAACATTAAATGGACAAGGTTATAAAGAGATGAGGTTTTGTAACAAATTGAAAATGAAATGTGGTAAGTGCGAGAGTACGTATATTTGCTTCTAAAGGAATTCCTGGCCAATGGTGTTCCTTAATTAATTGAAAATATGAGTTCTTCTTGTTACGGTCCAAAGAACCAAGTATCACATTTTTAATTAGTAGATTTGCAATACATATATCCTTCATTGATTTATCCAGACTTAATTGAAAATTTACTATTAGCGTTTGCTTCAGTTATTCCATATTAGGAGATAGGACAAACAAAAATGAACCAAAAGAAAAATGGTAAAATGCTCTTCATTGTCTGGAGAGGAGTAGTCAACCATGCAAATGAGTGGCAACTCGCATATCAGTCTGTACTTATAGTCTTCAAATTAAAATTTGAAAGATTTTACAAAGTAACTAAGTATTTTTAACCGTGTTAACACTACAAAGCTTTCTATGAAGGGCTCCGATCCAAGAATTGATGAAACCTCAAAAGTCTGTCTCTGAGGGGTCTTTAGATATTGGTATTGTACAAAACTAATGATTCGTGGCCATGAGTCCACCTTATAACATATATACTCCTATATGGTGGTCCAGGAACAGCTGAATTACAGCTTATCTTTGTGGACTACATTCAATGAAATGAATTAAATTATAAAGGACTAAATAGTGAAAGATCGCTATGATATATTTTCAACATCTTTACTTTATTCTTTTGCTTGTGTCTGCCACATTTATGAAGATTTTGCCCAATAAAACACATTTCTCAAATGACTCTTGCACTTCCAAACCTATAGGCTGTTTGATTTGATTTTACAGTACTAGTCAGGGACAATTAATGATCTTTGGAGAAACTCTTCTTGATTTGGTGACAGTCGGGTGTCTCACAGTAATCTTAGATGACATTGTAGAAAATTTTACAATAGAAAATTGTGAATGATCTCATATCGACTAGTGGATGAGATAGACTAGCGCTCTCGTGCAATCTCTCACCCTTTAAACCAATCCTTAGAGTTGATGAGTTAAAAGGACAAAATACATACTTTGGTACCTTAACTTATCTCGAAAATACAATTACACACCATAATTTTGCGGGCGGCCTAAGACCCCCTCCCCCCCCCCCTTAACAAAATCAGGGGCAATTCGTCAAATATAAATTAATTTTACTTTTTTTTACCATGTTTTAAATTTTAATACTATTTTTAATACTTTCTAAATAAAATGAGCTTTAGAAAATAAATTTATCATCTACACAAATTTATTTTTCCACCATGTGTAAAGCTCACTCATCACTTAGTACAACACCGTCATAATTTTTCACCAATATCTCCTTTCTTTATCACTTTAATATGATATTCTTCTTGTTTTCCGGTAAGGAGTATCTCCTCTGTTCACCATTTTTTCTAATTTTTCCCAAGAACAAAAATGCCTAGGCTTGTCAATTAATACTTTAATAAAATTTATAATTCTTTTATTTTAAATTTTAGGGAAATTTGGTGTTTGAGTTGGGATCCAGATGCACACTTTAAAAGTATGATTGGTTATCAAGTTAGAGTAGAATATTAAGGAAGAAGACAAAATGAAATTGGTGGCTGGAATGGAGTCTTGCTGGAGCAAGAATTGGGATTAAGGACGAAGAAAAAGAAAACGAAAAAGAAGAAGAAAGAAAAGGGAAAAGAAAAATGAAAAAGAAAAATGAGGGTTACAAATAATAAGTGTAATTAGTTATATAGTATCCAATTAAAAGTTGACACGTCTACGATTTTTTCCTCTGCACTTGCTTATGATTTCTCTCTCTGCCATGTCATCTTTTAAGGTGGTATTAATACCACTTTGATGTTGTTAAAGGGGGTCTTAGGTCGCCCGCAAAGTTAGGGTGTGTAACTGTGTTTTCGGGACAAATTAAAGTACCAAAGTATGTATTTTGCCATAAGTTAATTCCAAAGTTCATTAGAATTTGAAATGGTATCAAAATTAAGTGTCCACCCTAGCTAGGATAAACTTTTTATGGAAAAGGGTCAAATATACCCATGTACTATTAAACATACTTTAAATATACACCTCGTTATACTTTCGGTTCAAATATATCCTTTCCGTCATACTTTCAGTTCAAATATGCCCCTCCATTATAGTTTGGCACAAATTTGCCCTTAATTTTAACTGATGGACACGTTCCAAAATCATAATCACCCACTCCAATTTTAATTTCTTTAGAAACTCACCCGTTTTACCCTATCAGGCCCATTTTCATCATATTATTTTCTTCTTTTGTGGCCAAAATTAGTTTTTGGGTAAATTGATTTGGAGATTTAGCAGTGAGGAGAAACTAAATTGTGGCATAGTAACTTCGCGGAAGATTTGGATACAACTGGACTTTACTGCATGTACCGGTGTTATAGTAACTTCATTGGCCAAAAATCTTTCAATGTAGCTCATATTTTCTCTTTTTGTTTGGGTCACATTCTTGGTTACTTTAGCATCACAATTTAAAATGGGCGGGGTCGGATAAAATGGATGGGTTTTCTAAAAGAATCGGGCATTTTGAATTGAGGGTGGGTGATTCTGAGTTTCACACGTGTCCATCCGTTAAAATTAAGGGTAAATTTATGCCAAACTATAATGGAGGAGTATATTTGAACCGAAAGTATGAGGATATATTTAAACTATATTTAATAGTACAGAGGTATATTTGACCCTTCTCTGAACTTTTTAAGGTTGAATTAGGACTAAGCTAGCGTTTGGACATAGATTTCCAAATAGTTTTTGAGAAATATTTTTGGGGGAAGTTTGATATGAAAATGAAAAAGTGTTTGGACATACTTTTTGAGAACAAAATTTTGGGCTCAAAAAGAGCCTTTGAGCTCTTATGAAAATGAAAATTGTATGTAAATGTTAGTTTTTGGCTCAAAAAGAACCTTTGAGGCTCAAAAAGAACCTTTGAGCACTTTTTGAGTTTTTGGGAGAAGTTTTGATCAAATAGAATAACAAACAGTTTTTCTCCCAAAAACTTCTAAAAAATATTCCCAAAACTATAAATAAATGGGGGCTAAGAATGTCCATTTTTTTGTAAAGTCCTTTAAGGTGCTGTTTTAACCAAATAATCTTATTCAGCACACTATAAATTAAAAAAAGATAAAAAAGCTCAACGAAGAAACGACAATTATCTTACACTTTTCTCCCAGAAAAAAAAAGCATTTTTTTTCGCAAAAACTTTTTAAGCAGTTAAAATTCGATAGTATTCGTAATTAAGCATAAACAACGATCCTTATAACGAAAAGGCTCATATATCTTATGAGATGTTATTTTCTTCATCACAATCTTAATTATTTTAAGTTTTTAAAAGATTAGTTGTGTGAGTTTGACGTTAGTCACCTAGCACAATCTTGTTTACGTCATCATCATCATATCTTACCGGTAGAATTTGTTTTGGTATTTAATCCTTTTGCCTCATTTTATATGTCTTACTTTTACACACAAAGTAGTCAAAAATACTTTTGGATCTTGTGGAATTGAAAAGTTATGTCGTCATTCCGGAAAGAGAGTGTCGTTCAGGAATAAGGATAATGAGATTGTTGAAACTAAAAAAGTCATTCTATATATAAATGTCATATTATTCTGAAACAAACTAAAGGAGTGAGAAACGCATAAATAAAAAGGAAGGAGTATAATTTTTTCTGTTACTAATATGTGTTTATCCTCATACTTAAACATGTAAGTGTTCTAATCTGGGCTATGGAGGAAGCTAGGAAATTTGGAGAGGAAATTACTGAGAGAAGAAGAAGCTAGAGAGAGAAATTTTATTCATCTCATTTCAACTCAAGTGAGTACAATGTCCTAGCTAAGATATTTATATAATACTAACTAACTTCTAACTACATTAGTTAAGCTAACTAACTAACTCTATTGTGTTGACTCAGCACTGATTAACTTAACTAACTCTAACTAACTTGGATCCTACAGCTAAGATGCAGCGTGTATCAAGCTCAACACTCCTCCTCAAGCTGATGGTTTGAAGATGTCCTTCAATCCCAGTTTGGATACTAAGTAGTCATGTTGTACCTTACCCAGACTCTTTATCAGCAGATCAGCCATCTGTTCAGTTGTAGAAATGTAATAAGTCCTGATCAATCCTTGAATCAGTTTTTCCCTTACAAAGTAACGGTCTATATCTATGTGTTTAGTTCTCTCATGGAAGATAGGATTGGCTGCTATTTGAAGTGCTGCCTTGCTGTCACAGTAAAGGATGGTAGGAAGATATAAATACACTCCCAACTCTCTAAACAATCCTGTTAGCCACACTACTTCAGCTACAGTTGAAGCCATACTTCTGAATTCAGCTTCAGCAGAGCTTCTAGCAACTGTTTCCAGATTCTTTGATTTCCATGAAATAAGTGCATCTCCAAGCTTGATTGAATATCCAGTAATAGACCTTCTTGTTTGTAAACATCTAGCCAAATCAGAGTCACAAAATGCAGCAAGTCTCCCTGAACTAGTAGATGGCATGAACAAGCCTAGTCCAGGGGAATTCTTCAGATACCTAACCACTCTTAGAGCTGCTTCCCAGTGAGACTGCTTAGGCATGTGCATAAACTGACTTAACACCTGAACTGTGAAAGCAATGCCAACTCTTGTCATAGTGAGATACAACAGTCTCCCCACTAATCTTTGATATCTCCCAGCATCTCTGAGTGCCTCATCTGTCTGTTCAGCTGAGCTATTAGCTAACTTGTTATGCTTCATTATGAACTGGTCATATTCCCATGAGGTAAGTTTAGTATTAGTGTCAAGTGGTGTTCCTGCAGGCTTGGCTCCACTCAATCCCATTTCTGAGATTAGCTCCAGTGCATACTTCCTTTGACTCATTACAATCCCCTTGTCAGACTTGCCAAACTCTATGCCTAGGAAGAACTTCAGCTCTCCTAGATCCTTCATTTGAACTTAAGTTTCAAATCATATCTAGTCTATTTGAACTAGGGCTAGGTTGCTACCTGTCACCAAGAGATCATCAACATATACTAACACAATTATGATCTCATTTCTGACTCTCATAGTGAAGAGAGAATAATCAAAGTGGCTCTGTGAGAAGCCGAGCTGCAGAAGAGCTTTAGTTAGCTCCAGATTCCACTGTCTTGGGGTCTGTTTTAGGCCATACAGTGATTTGTGCAACCTGCATACTTTCCCTCATTGGCTGTCAAATCCCTGAGGAATTTGCATATAAACCTCCTTTAGTAAGTCACCTTGCAGAAAAGTATTGTGAACAATTTATTTGAAAGATATACCAATGTTTAGCAGCTGCAAGGGCTACAACTGACCTAACTGTGACCATCTTTGCCACAGGAGAGAAAGTCTCATTATAGTCTAGCCCTTCCTGCTGACTGTATCCCTTAGCCACGAGCCAAGCTTTATATCTTTCAACCTCCCCATTAGCCTTATACTTCACCTTAAACACCCATTTACAGCCAATAGGCTGCTTTCCAGGAGGCAGATGGACCAGACTCAAAGTATGATTGTCTTCTAAAGCAGCAATCTCTAGTTGCATAGCCTCAACCAACTTCTTATCTTGGACAACCTCTTTAAAGCATGTAGGTTTAGTGATAGAGGAGTAAGAGGATAAATCTGCCCCAAACTGAGTGGAAACGGCTTCATAACTCACATGACTGGACACAGGATACTTGCATGCTGAATTGCCTTTGCCCTGCACCACAAAATCATTCATCCAGATAGGAGCCTTGGATGGTCTGGAGGACTTTCTAATAAATTCAGCTGTGGGTGCAGAATCGGGTACCATACTGTCTGGTGGGGGTGCACTTTGTGGATCAGTGTAGGATGATGTAGGGTAAGAGGAGGATTCTGAGTGAGATGGAGAGTCTAAGCCAGTAGGATGTGAGGTAAGTGTAGAGGGATCAGATAAACAAGTATCCTGTAGGGTGAGGACAGGAAACAAGGTGGTGTTGGGGGTAGTCTGATGAAAAGGGAAAACATCTTCTTTAAACACCACATCTCTACTAGCTATGAATTCTTTGGTATGTAGAGTGTAAAGCTTGTAACGCTTCTGAGTTAGGGAATAGCCTAGAAAGACAGCAGGGACTGCTCTAGGTGCAAATTTATCACCACTTTTGACATTAGTTACATACCCCAGGCACCCAAACACTCTCATATGAGCTAGAGAAATAGGTTGGTGAGTGAGTATCTCAATTGGGATTTTGCTATTAAGAGCTGATGAGGGAAATCTGTTAATAATACAGGTTGCAGTGGACACACATTCACTCCAAAATTTTAAAGGAACACTAGCTTGGAACCTCAGTGCTCTCCCAACTTCTAGAATGTGTCTGTGTCTCCTCTCTACTATTCCATTCTGAGGTGTGTAAACACAGGAGCTCTGCTGTATGATACCTAGACATTGCAATAGATCTGTCATCTGGAGTTAAAGAAATCACTCCCATTGTCTGTTCTTAGGTACTTGACAGAAGTAGCATACACATTCTTCACCATAAGAAAGAAGTGTTTCAAAACCACTACTACTTCTGACTTAGAGCCTAATAGAACCAACCAGGTGTATCTGGAGCAATCATCTACTAAGGTAAGAAAGTATCTCTTCCCATCATGACTAGAGACTCTGTAAGGCCCACATACGTCACCATGAACAATATCAAAGCAGGATTCAGATTTTGTATTACTAATATGAAAGGGTAACCTTGTTTGTTTAGCCAATGGGCACACTATACAATGATGTTCAGTATACTGAGATTTCACATGCTCAAAACCAGCTAACTTATTAAGAGTATCAGTTGGTACATGACCTAGTCTCCTATGCCACAAGGTTACATTTATTTCTGCATATTTACAGCATTAGTCTTATTAACTGCCAGAGATAAGATTGTCCTTCTTCCTTCTCTGCTCTATGGTTCTGTCACCTCATTCCACTGAGATTTCAGCACATAGAGTTGATGTGGCGCATAAATCATATATTTTGGCATTGATTTCTTACCACTCTTGACTTTATTTTTCGTGAATTAGGTGCCCAACAATGATGAAAGTGAGATATATTGCTAATTTGATGTGTTGAATGTTGTAGGAATGGAATTAAGTAGATTAGAGCTCATTTGGGAAAAAAAATAAGGAAGGAGCAGCTGAAACATATGTCCATGCGTCGCATGGCTCGGTGTTTCACCTGGAAAAGCTGGAATTGAAGAATACAAAGGAGCAGCAGTTGAAACAGCGGATGGCGCGGGGCATGAGCGAGTATTTCAACTGGAACTTTGTCCTAGATGACTTGGGAGAGGCCAAAAACGTGTCTCACTGATTCTATTCCATATATAAGCTCTTGTAATCATATTTTTGGGTGAACTAACCTACTTTGGAGGCAAGAAACATACAAGGAGGCTAGAGCTTTGGAGATTTGAAGAAAGAAGAGTTTTTCCTAAAATTCTTTCTTTCTCTTTGTAATTTATTCATTCATGAATTATATTGATATGATTGTCAAGAACATGAGTGGCTAAGTTACCCATTCTAGGGTTGATTGAACCACTCAATTACTTATGTGTTATGAATATTGATTTTAATTAATGAAAACTTGTTAATTCTTCCTATCTAAGTGTTTACAATTTATTTTCTATTGATTGGAAGGGCCCCCAATTGATTGTCCCCTTTATTCTTGTGTGTCTAGAGATAGATTCATGAGGTAGGATTAAATATTTAGCAATATTTCAACCTAAAACCAAGGCATTGCTTAGGTTGTCAATAAGGTGATTTGGGGCCATTGATCCTGATTGTGAAAAATACTTGTAGTCCTATCTATCTTTATTAGATAATTGGAAAATTAGTTAGTGAAAGTTACAGTTATTATACGGAAGTGAATAGTTGTGAATTTGGAGCAAGTGTTCAATAGGAAGGACCAAGTTGAATTTTTTAAATCATTACTCTAATACATAGGTGGGAGTTGGGTAGATCAATCCTAGGCTTTACACCCTTGAATCAAATTATTTCTCTATCGTTTATTTTATTGTTAACTTTTATTACTTAGTTGTTACTACACAATCAATCTTAAATCAAACACCCTTAGAAGTTAGTTGATAGGTAAATTAGTTAGAATAACGACTAGATTTCGAGTGTTCTTTGTGGGATTCAGCCTCGGGACTTTAAGTACCGAGCTATATTTGCTGCGACCGCTTAGTCCCTTTTATAGGGCATAGTTGGGCGTGACCAAATTTTGGCTCCGTTGCCGGGGAACACGGTGTTATTTTAATTGTTAAAATAACTAGTTTTATTTTTCAATTGACTTCACTTTTGTCATCTTGAATTAACTCTTTGGAATTTGTGTGTTTCAGGTGTATGTGCAAGACAAGATCTCAGTCTGTTGAGTTGAAACCGTTTGACCCAGAGATTAAGAGGACCTTCCACGCCTTAAAAAGGGCGAATACTGTTGGCAATACACTTAGAAAATCAGAAACCAAAGAAATTGAGATGGCTGAAGATTTGGCACTTAGTGCTTTTGCTTAGCCTGTGGCTGGAAACTTGGCTTCTGCTATTCAGCTTCCGGACTTTGAAGCTGACAGTTTTTACATCACCCAAACCATGGTTAGTCTGCTGTCCAATGCTGGATTGTTCGCGGGTAAATCCACTGATGATCCTCAAAAGCATTTGAAAAGGTTTATGAGGGTGTGTGAACCTCAGAAGAATGCTCGAGTTCCGGCAGAGGTCATGCGACTGATGTTATTTCCGTTCTCTTTGACAGATGATGCTAGTGACTTCGTGGGATGAGCTGGTGATCAAGTTCATGAAAAAAAATTTCCCACCAAATAAAACTGCTAAGATGGTTGATGAAATACTCATGTTCAGGCAGAACCCGCTTGAGACTTTGCCAGAGGCTTGGGAAAGGTTCAAAAGTTGCTTGCGAAAGTGTCCCCATCATGGAGTTCCTGATCAGATGTTGGGACAAAGAATTTACATGGCATGAATTATCAAATCAAGGGCAATTTAGATGCAGCTGCTGGAGGAGCATTGTTGAGTAAAACATTTACTGAGGAAAAAGCTCTACTCGGTACCATGGCTCAAAATTCAGGCTGGTTGACTAGAGATGCATCTGCTGGTTCAGGCCTAAAGGTTTTGGCTGCTGGAATTGATCTTGGGGTTGAAGAGCAAATGTCAAGGCTGCAGACTACGCTGGATGTGGCTTTGAAACAATTTAATGAAAACATGCTAAAACCCGTTAACCAAGTGGACACACTTGATCCTGGTAATTTTGCTGACTCTGATTTATTAGGTTATACTAAAGATGTGAATTTTCTGAATTATGGGCAGATGCAGCAATACAATCAGCAGGCTCCCGTTAGACAGACACAGCAACTAGCTCCATACAACAGTGCCAGACAGCAGGGACAACAAGTTCCTTACCAGAGACAAGTAGCTTATAACAACCAGCAGCAAATTTTATTACCTACACAGCAAGCTAATGACATAACTGACAATAAGCTTGAGGAATGGTAGAGATTTAGACAAAGAGCAAGAATTGGCTAATGAAGAGGTGCCAAGTGTGCCAAAAGCTAACCCTGTGGATGTTCCAGCTAAAGTTGGTGACAAAGATGAAGCTGAAAAAGAGATCACACCTGACCCTGTGACTAAGCCAACTGAAAAGGTAAATGTAGAGGTAAGTGTAAAGCGTAAGACACCACCTCCCCCTTATCCCCAAAGGCTCGTAAAACAGCAAAAAGAGAGCCAGTACAAGAAATTCATAGATATGCTTAAGCAATTACATGTTAACATTCCTTTATTTGAAGCAATTAGAGAAGTGCCTGGTTATGCTAAAAGGATGAAAGATCTTTTTTCTAGAAAGTTTGACTTTCAGGATTTGGCTACAGTCACTCTGACTCACACTTGCAGTGCTGTGGTGACTAAGCCTGTGGCGCAAAAGCTGGCAAACCCAGGTAGTTTTACTATACCTTGCACGATTGGTAAGCACACTTTTGCAAGAGCCTTACTTGATTTAGGAGCTAGTATAATTTGATGCCTTTATCTATCTATAAAAAGCTTGGTATTGGCAGAGCTAGACCCACCTCTATGAGTCTTCAGTTAGCAGATAGGAGTGTCAAGAAACCTGCAGGGATTGTAGATGATGTTCTAGTTCAAGTGGATAAATTTGTGTTCCCTGCAGACTTTGTAATTCTTGATTGTGCAGTTGATGAGGATACCCCTATTATTTTAGGGAGGCCTTTCCTTGCTACAGGGAAGGCTATTATAGATTGTGAGGCTGGTGAGATGAAGATGAGCTTAAATGATGAGGAGGTGACCTTTAGTGTTCAAAAATCTATGAGGAGACCTAGTGAGTTTTCTAATTGTTCCATGACTAATGTCTTAGAGGTAGATGATTTTAAGGATGATAAGTCTTACTATCTTAATGACCCACTAGAAGCTTGTATTATGAATATGGACATCATTGATGGCGAGTAATGGGATGAGATTATATTGGCCTTAGAAGGGCGCGGGTTTTGGCATAGAGAACCACGATTTGAGCCACTTGACTTGGCTAATAGGATAGCGCCACCCGCAAAACCATCTATAGAGGAGCCCCCTCAGTTGGAGCTCAAACCATTGCCCGAGCACATGAAATATGTTTTTTCTAGGACCTAACTTTACTTTGCCTGTTATTATCTCATCTAGTTTGTCAGATGTGCAGGTAGAAAGGTTAATGCAGGTTTTGAAGGAGTGCAAGCAGGCGATTGGATGGACTATTGCTGACATCAAGGGAATAAGCCTAGCTTTTTGTATGCACAAGATTCTGTTGGAGGAGGGTGCTAAACCTTCCATAGAGCATCAAAGAAGGCTAGTCCCAAACATGAAAAAGGTAGTCAAGAAAGAAATAATAAAGTGGCTGGATGCAGGTATTATCTTTGCAATTTCTAATAGTCAATGGGTACGTCTAGTCCAGTGTGTGCCAAAGAAAGGTGGGATAACTGTGGTTAAAAATGAGAACAATGATCTAATCCCCACTAGGGCTGTAACTGGCTGGCGAATTTGTATGGACTATAGGAAGTTGAATAAAGCTACTAGGAAAGATCACTTTCTTCTTTCCTTTTTTGATCAGATGCCTGACAAATTGGCAGGGAGGTCCTATTTTGCTTTTTAGATGGTTACTCGGGGTATAACCAAATTCACATTGCCCCTGAGGACCAAGAGAAAACTACCTTCACATGTCCCTATGGAACCTTTGCTTTTCGAAAGATGCCCTTTGGTCTATGTAATGCGCTTGCCACCTTCCAAAGGTGTATGATGGCTATCTTTATGGACATGGTAGAGGATATTATGGAAGTATTTATGGATGACTTCTCTGTGGTAGGTAACTCTTTTGATGAATGTCTGACTAATCTTGAGAGTGTGTTGAAAAGGTGTATTGAAACTAATCTTGTGCTTAACTGAGAGAAGTGCTATTTTATGGTACAAGAGGGGATAGTCTTAGGGCACCAAGTGTCAAGTAGAGGGATTGAGGTTGATAAAGCCAAAGTAGAGGTAATTAAGGATTTTCTTGAACTGGTGATTCGTAGCTTTTTAGGCCATGCTGGCTTCTATAGGAGGTTCATTAAGGACTTCTCTAAAATTTCTCATCCCTTGTGTAAATTGCTTGAAAAGGATCACCTCTTTGTTTTTTCTGATGAGTGCAGGTTAGCTTTCAAGGAGCTAAAGGAGAGGTTGGTGTCAGCACCAATCATTGTAGCACCTAATTGGGAGGACCCCTTTGAGTTGATGAGTGACATAAGTGACTATGCTGTGGGTGCCGTGCTTGGGCAAAGAAAAGATAAAATAATGCACCCAGTCTACTATGCCAGTCGCACACTGAATGGAGAACAATTGAATTACACCACTACTAAGAAAGAGATGCTAGCTGTAGTATTCGCCCTTGACAAGTTCCGTTCTTACCTACTTGGTTCGAAGGTGGTGGTGTATACAGACCATGGTGAAATCCGGTACTTGTTGGAGAAAAAGGACTCCAAGCCCCGTTTGATACGGTGGTATTGCTGTTACAAGAGTTTGATTTGGAGATCCGTGATCGTAAAGGTACTGAGAACCAGGTTGCAGACCAATTGTCTAGACTTGAAGGCGCTGAGAAGCGAGTTGAGGAAGGTGAGATTTGGGAGAATTTTCCAGATGAGCAGTTATTGGCTACTACATTAGAAGAAATTCCATGGTACGCTGATGTTGCAAATTATCTGGTAAGTGAAATAATTCCTCATGATTTTGACTCGGCGAAAAAGAAAAGGTTCTTGTATGAATGTAGATCTTATTTTTGGGATGAACCTTATTTGTTTAAGATATGTGTTGATAACATGATCCGGAGATGTGTGCCCGAGATAGAGCAATCTTCTATATTGCAGGCATGTCATTCTTCACCTTATGGAGGACATTTTGGAGGGACCCGAACAGCTGCTAAGGTATTGGAAGCGGGCTTCTTTTGGCCTACTTTGTTCAAGGATGCTAATATTTGGGTCCGGGCTTGTGATGAGTGCCAGAGGACCGGCAATATCTCTCATCGTCATGAGATGCCTATAAAACCAATCTTGGAGGTTGAGGTATTTGACGTGTGGGGGATAGATTTCATGGGTCCATTTGTTAGCTCATATGGGAACAAGTACATACTTGTAGCAGTAGATTACGTCTCCAAGTGGGTCGAGGCTGGTTCTCTCCCCACTAATGATGCCAATGGAGTTACTCAGTTCCTTAAAAGGAACATCTTCTCTTGATTTGGTACTCCTCGGGCTATCATTACTGATGTGGGAAGTCATTTTTGCAATTAAGTGTTGAAGAGGTTACTGGAGAAGTATGGAGTTCATCATAAAGTTGCCACGCCTTACCACCCGCAGACCAGTGGGCAGGTTGAGGTCTCGAATAGAGAGATTAAAAGTGTGCTTCAAAAGACTGTAAATACGACCAAGACTGATTGGGCAAGGAAGCTGGATGACGCTTTATGGGCGTACAACACTGCTTACAAGACGCCTATAGGCATGACTCCCTACAAAGGCATGTCACTTGCCTGTGGAGTTAGAGCATAGAGCTCTGTGGGCTCTTAGGAAGGTAAGTTTGGATTATGATTCTGCAGCATCTGGAAGGATCAATGAGTTGCATGAACTTGAAGAGAGACGCTTTCAAGCCTATGAGAGTGCGAGATTATACAAAGAGAGGATGAAAAACTTGCATGACAAAAAGATAATAGATAGGAGCTTTGAACCGGGCGAACAGGTATTGCTATATAATTCTAGACTTCGTTTGTACTCTGGTGAGCTCAAGTCGAGGTGGTCTGGACCGTTTAAAGTTGTACAAGTAGCACCTCATGGAGCTGTGGAAGTGGAGAATGAGGATGGTTCAAGATGATTTAAGGTGAATGGGCAAAGGTTGAAAAGCTATTATGGAATGGAAGAAGAGGTCAAGGTGATCTCTGTCTTGTATTTTCACGAGTGATTGAAGCTTGCATAATGTCGTGCCACGACTATAACTAATGCGCTTCATGGCAGGCAACCCATGTTTTATCGCTTTCTATAGTTAGTTAGTCCATATTTTTATTTTGAAAAAAAAAATTAATTAAAAAAAGGATTATTGTGAGTATTGATGTGTTATGTAGTGTGTTTACACAGGTGATGGAGGACCAATACATGAGATGAATGAGCAGTGGGTGAGCAATATTTAGTGGAAGAAAAAGTTGCACCAGGAAAAAATGACATTTTGGAGAAGTACCAGTGAAACACCCACCCATGCATCGCATGGAGGGCTGTTTCAGCTGTAAGTTTTGAAAAATATTGATCAGTGTGCAATGTTGAAAGCATGCACGGGTGTTTCAATTTTTTTTTGGCAGCAAAAGTTTCCCAAACAGTCATCCATGCTGCGCTCAAATGGGTGTTTCGCCTGGAACTCAATTTTCAAACAAAAAAAGGGGTGAAACACCAGCCGAAGCATCGCGCCACAGGCTGTTTCGAATTAAATTGAAAAAAAAAGCAAGTTCGTTCACTGGCAAAAACGAAAGGCATCCATCAGTGTTTCAAATTTTAAATAAGTATCCCTTCTTTTGAATAAACACAACACACACTTCACAAAACAGAACACCAACATTCAGTAACGAACCACAGAGCTCTCACCTCTCTTCTTTTCTCCTACTCATTCTTTGATTCTCGGATCAGACCCTCAACATCCCAGGTATGATTCCCGTCCTTCTTTCCTTCTCTCTCTATCTCTCCCTCGCACTCCAAGTTTACAGTGCGTTTTCCCCAACCCTTTTCCCTTTACTTTAAACTATAAGTTCATATGGTTACCATGAGTTTTTGGTGAAGTTATACATTGATTTAACTGGTATTTGAGAGCGGGGATATGGTGATATACTGTTAACATTGAAACATGAACGCTCCCGGAGTTGGGAGGCTAAAACACGACCAAAACTCTCATATACAAGTTGTCCAGACCAGAGCACATAATGTGTTCGATGAATTTACTCAATGAATGTTGGAGATGTTTAGCCAACTTTGAGTAATCCAATCTGTTATGGGACGAATGTTAAACATAGTTTTGTTAAAATCATGGTCCGGGGGCAGCATTTAGGGCACATAAGCTTGAGCGACACTCATTGCATGTCGCACGCGCACGAGGAGTGTCGTTTTGCATTCTAGCTACATGAATGGCTGCCACATTGTGAAATTTATGGGATGCCCTCTTTGCTTTGCTTAATTGACTATTTTTCCATGGTTTGGTGATAGAGAATATCATAAGTGTGGGGTGTAGGAACCCCGTTTTGCACACTTTAGAAATTTTAATTGCATGAATTGTTTGAAACAAAGAGGTGCATGTGAGGGAAGTCTGAGTACCTCGTGATCGACATGTTGAGTGCTACTGATGGCACTACTGTAGAGTTAGCTCCTGGCACCACCACTGAGGAGGGTTCGTTGATCGAGGCTATGGATGCAGTTGGCACTCCATTGTTAGATCCCTCCACTGCTCAAATCGCGGATTCAGACCGGCCTGCAACAACTCCATACTCTACAGCTTGAGGGAGTTTTCTTGATACCTACTCTTGTTATTATTTTGTTTTTGTGCAATGGAGACCATGCAATATTTTAAGTGTGGGGTGGGGTATCATGAAATATAATTGTACCTTTACTGCTTTTATTGTTATATCTTTTTAGATTAGTGGCATAATCCTTGGGTTTTCTTCAAGCCACGGTTCTTTCCCGAGGATGCCTTTTGTTTTGAACCGGGTGTTTTTGATGAAAAAAATATATATCAAAAAAAATCAAAAATACAAAAAAAAAAAATAGGAAATAGCAGTAGATAAGTGGTGAAGGACTTGTGCTCTTTATGGCTTGTTTGATACTAGCATATTTAGTCCCTTGCATGCAAGTTGAACTTCCCTATCGATTTTTGGTGTGAGTCTTAAATTGGATTGATAGATGATCTTGTTAGTGACTCTTCAGCTCAGGTTTATGACTTTACTTGTTGACTGAATATTATGACTTTGTCTTGCTTGCTCTTGTTAGGAGTTGGAATTGTTCTGTCTTGAGTAGTTCATGTGCCATGTCTGGTGAGGTATTTATGTTGTTTCTGGTGCTTGCATAATTGGTCTAGAACTTGCCCTGATTGTTTTCGAGACGAAATTCTAGGATGTGCTCGGCTTAGGAAATGATAGTAGGCCTTCTTTGGCCCGTCTAAAATCTTTTCTAGCCTTCCTTGATGATATTACCCTAGTCAACCCCTTTGAGCCCTCAGCCTATTTATTGTTAGCCATATTACAAGCCTTGATATGTTTGATTCGAATTTCTTATCTTTTGAATACCTTATCTCCTTAAGCACTTATATGCATAATGAGCCGAAGAGCTAAAGTTGGAGAAAAAGGTTGGTTGGTCTGTGAAGTGGTGCCAAGTGTCATGTAAAATGAGTGCTTGTGAAAAAAAAAAAAAAAAACTGTTGTCTTGAAAAAAAAATGCAAAGTTGAAAAAAAAAATAAAGAGCATTCTTGTTGAGTTGAAATTAAAATATTCATTGGCGTAAATAAAAAAGGAATGACTTGGATATTGGTTGAAATTGAAAAAGGAAGAATTCTATGAAAGAAAAAAAGTGGTGATTGAGGTTTAAATATGTTTTCTAAGTGCTTAGGGAGGTGAAGTCACTGTTATCCATATAATTATCCTACCCGTCCCCTAGCCAACAGAACAACCTTGATAAAGTCCTATTTTATTCTAGGCCGAGTGTACCTACATTAGTGGAGAATTACAAGATGGGCAAGCTTATGGTACCGTTGTATAGCACTTGAAGTTCTTTGTGAGTGCGAGCGAATTCTCTCTATCTTAGAGTCCCTTAAAAATAAATTGATCTAATTGAGTGTGATTGGGACTAGTCTTTGATTGGTGAGGGCACATGAATTATGAGAGATAGGAGCTTTTATTAGGCTCCCTAATCTTGAGTGAGTGGAGTCGATTATTGAGGTTTGGATGTCACTACTTTATTTTTTTGATAATTCTATGTTTTCAAATGGATAATGTGTAAATATGGGAAGTGTATGTTTGTATGTTTTGTGATTAATTGTTGGTATCAACCAAAGTCATAGGTATGCGCTTCCTTGAATTTCTTGGTCTGGTAGGATGAGCATGATTGAGTAAGTTATGTTGGATTTGTTTGTTCGAGGACGAACAAGGTCTAAGTGTGGGGTGTTGATGTGGCGCATAAATCATATATTTTGGCATTGATTTCTTACCACTCTTGATTTTATTTTGCGTGAATTAGGTGCCCAACAATGATCAAAGCGAGATATATTTCTAATTTGATGTGTTGAATGTTGTAGGAATGGAATGAAGTAGATTAGAGCTCATTTGGGACAAAAATAAGGAAGGAGCACCTGAAACACCCGTCCATGCGTCGCATGGCTCGGTGTTTCACCTGGAAAAGCTGGAATTGAAGAATACAAAGGAGCAGCAGTTGAAACAGCGGATGGCGCGGGGCATGAGCGAGTGTTTCAACTGGAACTTTGTCCTAGATGACTTGGGAGAGGCCAAAAACGTGTCTCACTGATTCTATTCCATATATAAGCTCTTGTAATCATATTTTTGGGTTAACTAACCTACTTTGGAGGCAAGAAACATACAAGGAGGCTAGAGCTTTGGAGATTTGAAGAAACAAGAGTTTTTCCTAAAATTCTTTCTTTCTCTTTGTAATTTATTCATTCATGAATTATATTGATATGATTGTCAAGAATATGAGTGGCTAAGTTACCCATTTGAGGGTTGATTGAACCACTCCATTACTTATGTGTTATGAATATTGATTTTAATTAATGAAAACTTGTTAATTCTTTCTATCTAAGTGTTTACATTTTATTTGCTATTGATTGGAAGGGCCCCCAATTGATTGTCCCCTTTATTCTTGTGTGTCTAGGGATAGATTCATGAGTTAGGGTTAAACACTAAGCAATATTTCAACCTAAAACCAAGGCATTACTTAGGTTGTCAATAAGGTAATTTGTGGCCATTAATCCTGATTGTGAACAATACTTGTAGTCCGATCTATCTTCCTTAGATAATTGGAAAATTAGTTAGTGAAAGTTACAGTTATTACACGGAAGTGAATAGTTGTGAATTTGGAGCAAGTGTTCAATAGGAAGGACCAAGTTGAATTTGTTAAAATCATTATCCTAATACATAGGTGGGAGTTGGGTAGATCAATCCTAGGCTTTACACCCTTGAATCAAATTATCTCTCTATCGTTTATTTTATTGTTAACTTTTATTACTTAGTTGTTACTACACAATCAATCTTAAATCAAACACCCTTAGAAGTTAGTTGATAGGTAAATTAGTTAGAATAACAACTAGATTTCGAGTGTTCTCTGTGGGATTCGACCTCGGGACTTTAAGTACTGAGCTATATTTGCTGCGACCGCTTAGTCCTTTTTATAGGGCGTAGTTGGGCGTGACCAAGAGTCCATGTTCATGTTTACTAATCCCTTCACCTTTCCACTGAAGAGGTCCTGAAAAACACAGAAATCAGGATAGAATAGTACTGAACAGCTTAACTCTCTTGACAGCTTTGAGACTAAGAGCAGGTTGTATCTAAACTCTGGTAAGTACAACACATTGCTGATGACTTCATTCTGGAACACAAGTGGCTTCCCTACATGACTTACTTTAGCCTGAGATCCTGTAGGCAAACATACATTCCCTGCAGTTTGTCCTTTTAATGTTGTGATGTCAGTGAGATAGTTAAGGTTGTTTACCATATGATTAGAAGCCCCAGTATCAACTATCCATGTCATAGCTTTCACATTAGTTAGAGGATAGTTAGGCATACCTGCAGCCATAGCTGATGTAGTACTATCATTTTCTTTATTCAACAGCTGCATAATCTGCATGTACTGGTCCTGAGTGAGCTGGGGAACCCCTGAGATTGGAGGAGTACTCTGATGTGGCTGTTGATAGGACTCAGTGTTAATCTGTAGTTTTCCAGGTATTGGTGATCTGATGTCACTCCCGCTGGATCCATAGTCAGCAAAGTGTGCTGAGTTCCCTCCATTAGAGAATTTCTACTTTCCTCTATTATCATTAGGATAGCCAACCAGTTTATAGCAATCATCTCTAGAGTGTCCTCTCATATCACAGTGATGACAATAGGCATTTGGCCTTTTCCCTTTAGTATTGTTTCTGTTTCTAAACTTATAACTGGACTGTGAGTTCCCTGAGGTAGAGCCAGAGTAGGTGTTTGGATATGATTTGTTCTGGGGAAACTGGCCAGGATGATTATAGGTGTTGTTCCCCCCTGAGAACATAGAAGTCTTATTGGTGAATAGGGCATTCAGTACAGACATATCAGGGGTCTTAGCTAATGCCCTTTGGCTCTCATCAGAGATAATCAGAGAATAGGCTTTGTTTACACTGGGAATTGGAAAACATCATCAGGATCTGGTTTCTAGACAGATTATATGAATCATTCAATCCCATGAGGAATTGTAACAATCTCTGGTACTCAAAATGTTCAGCAAAGGCTTTAGATTCAGGACAAGAGCAGCCTGGAATAGGCATTAAGGCATAAAATTCATCCCAAAGGTCTCTCATCTTAGAGAAATAAGTAGCAACAGAGGATGTACCCTATGGCAGTGTAGCAATTTCCTTATGCAGGAAGAACATTCTAGAGCCATCAACTTTATCAAATCTCTCATTCAGATCTGTCCAAACTTTGTATGCATTTGATTTATACACAATGCTGCCTAACAGACCTTGACTAACAGAATTTATAATCCATGATAGTACTATAGCATTGCATTTCTCCCATAGATCATGTAGACTAGATTCAAAATCCTCTTTTACACATTTTCCAGTTACAAACCCTAATTTACTCTTTCCTAACAGTCCAATTCTCATTGACCTACTCCACAGTGCATAGTTTTCAGATCCAGTTAATTGAATAGAGATTAGTGAGCTACCTGGAGTGTCACAAGCCTGAAGAAATAGAGGATGATGATGATCGATTACTACTAGTACTCCATTACTAGTTGAAGTGCTTGCATTTTCCATTGTTGACTGAATTTAAGCTTCAAATTCTTCACAAATTTGCTGTAACCACACTGTTTTGGGAGTGACCTCTTGACTGATAGATGATCTACTCACAGTATGCTTTGAACCCTAGAATTTGATTGAAAATTCACTGGTATGCTTCGATTACCAGCTCTGATACCATGTTCTAATTTGGCTATGGAGGAAGCTAGGAAACTTGGAGAGGAAGTTACTGAGAGAAGAAGAAGCTAGAGAGAGAAAATTTATTCATCTCATTTCAACTCAAGTGAGTACAATGTCCTAGCTAAGATATTTATATAATACTAACTAACTTCTAACTACATTAGTTAAGCTAACTAACTAACTCTAGTGTGCTGACTCAGCACTGATTAACTTAACTAACTCTAACTAACTTGTATCCTACAGCTAAGATGCAGCTTGTATCCAGCTCAACGTAAGTTAGATTAAATTAGTGGTTGATATAATTGGATAAGGTTTTGTTCTTTTAGAGAGCATATTACTTAATGTGGAAGGTTAATCATTATGTTGTAGTAATCGCATCTAGAGATATTACTAAGATAGTGATTACACCAGTGAATTAAGTATTAATCTCCCGGTATATTTGCACATATTATAGGATAATAATATGTTTGCACATAACATGGGAAATAACTCATCTTGTGTCTCCCTTACTAGAAGATTATATTCACACTATCAATGCATGCAGATGACTGGAATTTCAAACATTTCGGTGGAAAATGGAAATGCCAAAGAAGAATTTGAGGGGGGAGGGAGGTGCCGGGGGTGTCTTCGAGGACGACGTGGCAAAATTTTCATTGATTGGTTGGCTAAGACTCAAAATAATTTCTTGACACCAACGGTACACTTATGTAGATCACAGGTCGGTCACTAAGGCTGTGACTTCTATGGCTGAGGAAGTCAATGAATTGTTAGACTTCATAAGATTTCTTACTTGATGCTTTTTTTTTCAATTTGTAAGAAGTATGGTATTTACCTCTCTACTTATTTTCTTTTTTCACTAAAAGGGCCCTTTATTTCATTCATTTGAAAAGCTTACATTTTTGGAAATTTGTACAGTTTAAGCTAATTCTTTTGACATTAACTAGCTACAAGAAGTTGTGGAGTAACTTTCACTATTGGAGTGACGCAAATTTTCTGAGAACAATATCGTCTGAAGTTGAGGTTTTCGACGATATTATAATGGAAATGATTGTCTGAAATGCTTTGATGGTTAACCATTGGAAATACCAACAAATATACGAAAAAAGACTTGCCGACTTACAACGAAAGGCTATATACTATATACGTATAGTAAGGGAAGCACCCCACTACCCAAAATTACAAATTGAAGACCATATTTTTTTTTCATGCATAGCACCCATCACTAAAATTATAAATTTTAACACTCCTTTATAAAAAACACTGTACCTACCAAATCTCCCCCTCCCCAGCCGCTGAGCCGCCGGTAGACACCCTTCCCCATCAGTAGTGTCGTTATTTTTTTGTATTTTACTTCTATATCATTACTTTGGACAAGTTTATACACACGAATCTTCCCCAAAAAATATAAATTATACATGAATATACATATATAAATACGTAGCAATGAGAGAAATACAAAAATATATACAAAAAAATTAAAAATTGGTATAAACATCATTAATATACAGATTTATTCACTTGCATATACACACTTATACAAATTTGTGTTTATATTTGTATAAAATTGTATAAACTTGCGGCATGCTGCTATTCGGAAATATGGGCAATTTTTGGTAATTTTCGTCTTTTGCTAGTGTAATTATTCCGTCATTATTTTCGAAGTAGTAGATGAGCTTGAACTTCGATCTTATTGGATTATATTGTATAAGTGTGTTGGCCTAAATCGGGATAGGACAACAAATCGAATTTGCGTTGGGTTTAACTAGTAATTTGCTTGTATCGAAGTGAAGTTTGAACTAAATAGGATTTGGACTAAATGAAAACTTGGAAAAGTAAAGAGGCAATAAAATAACGAAGCAACAAATGAAAGCCGGATTCTGTATTCTATTCATCGTGTCCTGTTGTTTACAAATGAGCCCTTTTTATAATAAGGAGGAAGAGTGACGCTGTAAAATGTCTTAATAGTGCCTTTATGGCCATTATTCTGTACATAATTGTATTTGACTCATAATCTTTCCTATTAAATGTCGAATCAACGTTCGACAGTTACGAAGGTCGACCCTCGTCTCCCGAGGTGTATCATCCGCTCGAGCTTGCAGGAGGTTTTACCTGAGCTCACTGCTTCGAACTCGTCTCCCCTCATTTCCTCAGGTGATCTCCGGGGCGAATGACCATGCAATCTTTCCTTGGGAAGCTTGTCTCATGGCGCAGTCTTCATGCTGCAGTCCGAGTTCTTGCTTGAGACCTCGGTGATTTTTTATCCAATACAGATAGTCCCCTCACTTCTCGAG
Organism: Petunia x hybrida; assembly: GCA_037355625.1. NCBI lineage: Eukaryota > Viridiplantae > Streptophyta > Magnoliopsida > Solanales > Solanaceae > Petunia > Petunia x hybrida. The sequence goes on from JBBBVM010000045.1 coordinate 2,850,636, forward strand.
AGGTTGCCAAATCTGTCGATGATTGAAGTGAATTTTAGGCGGGAGACTGACGTGGCTGTTTTTGCGCTGCGAATTTTAAAAATGGCGGTTGTCACTTCGAATTCCCGTCAATCTTGCGGGGCAGTCGGTGATTGGGCACGTTTTCTGGTTTTGTCTTCCCCATGCTGTTGTAATCATGGCGCTCTCAACCTATATATAGTCGAACCTTGTCTTCTTTTCTTACTTCTTCTTGTCTTCAATAGTAAAACTTTTACACTTTTCTTTCATCCAGAATTTCAAAATTGATATGTCTCAACAAGATTCACTACGTTCTCCCCCTTTCCTTGTCGGCACCATGGTTGTGGGGGGGGGGGGACTGGTTAATGTTCGTGAGCCGCTGAATGTATTTGTTCCTCCTGACTTTAATATGGAGGATCTTGTTCGCCCTAGTGGTGTGGATCAAGAGCTTCACCCATCTATGGCTTGGATCGATAGAGTAGCTACGTCAGAGGAGGAGGAAGTTGCCACGAAAGATGTGGGCGACGAGGAACTTCTTTCTGATGATTTGGAGCTTAAACCCCACCACGTCATTCCTTCGAAGATCGATTTCTCGAAGGACTTTGTTATGCAGCCTCAAACCGAATCAGAGGCTAGGAGGAGGAGGAACATCCCCGTGGGGGATACGCCGAGCTTGATTACCCAGGCGAACATTCACCTGGTTCGCTCTGATTGCAATTGGGGCCCCGAGGTGAGGGTTGGTATACCTGGCCCTGAAAGCCGAGTGTGTGATCGAGTCGAGGAGCATTCCTTCGTTTTTTACTTATCCTTTCGCGATCGGTTTTTCTCTTCCTATCCCCAAGGTATTGAAAAATTTTTGTCGAACCTTTCAAGTATGCATAGCTCAGATCAGGCCCGGGGTATAGAGGCAGGTCCAATGTCTCAAATTTCAGAGTAAATTAGCGGGGGTGCCTTTCGCCCTCGATCACCTTTTGTATCTGTTTTCCCCCATCCTTCACAAGGACGGGGTCGTCCAACTCAACAAACGTGGCTCTTACTCACTGATCACAAAAGATGAGGATCTCGAGGACCGTGGGTGGAATGAGCGCTTCGTCCTCTTGCCCACTAATCTTATCTCCTTGAAGCCTAATTTTCTCGAGCGGTGGAATCGAGCCTGTAAGTGTTTCTTCCTTCATTTATTATTGCTCAATTTTTTCCTTTTTTGACTTCTTGCTCTTATTCCTTTAGCTGAGGCGGTCCCCGATTGCTTGTTCAAAGAACTTGGTTCAGTGGGTTCAAGCCATTATTGATGCCAAACCTAGGCTAGAGAGGTCGTGGATGGTTTTGGCCGCCTTGGGTGAGAACGAGTGGTCTTGTAAACAGCATGGTGAGTTATCCTTCTCTCAGCCTTTTGAGTTTTAATCTAGTTTTCTATGGCCCTATGCTTCGCGGACTCACTGTCATTTCTCCGTTGTAGGGCTCCCCAAGAGGGCGGTCACCGCGCGAAGGAGAAGAAACGGAAGAAGGAAAAGAAAGAGAAGGTTCCTGAGGTTGGAGAGCCTTGAATGCCCTCGAGGATCTGATTGGGAACCTTTCAAAGAAAAAGAATGGGAAAGGAAAAGAGAAGAGGAAAATGGCTCCCGAGGGGTCACCGGACCTTGGGCCAAAACATGTTGAGTATTTTTCTATTGCTTTCATAATTTGTTTGTTTTGCTTTTTAATCTTCCTCCTTTCCTCTTTTCAGTTTTGAGGAGAAAAGAGTTATCTTCGGAAGAAGCTTCGAAGCAAAGAGGGCCCGATTGGAGTCTGTCCCATTGGCGAGGCCGAGCTAAGGCAAGATAGGGTTGCGGTCCCTTCTACTCACGAGTCCGAACTGGTTCAAGTTGCTGATAAAGACGTGGGGGATATTCATCCCCATTCTTTGGTGAAGGAGGATGAAGCTCGGCCATCTCAAGTGGGGATAAGGCTCCTCGAGCTGCCTCCGAGCCTGCCCCAGATGCGTCCTCTTGGAGGCAATTTCGCTACATTGAGATTCCCTCTAAGCTTTGTCTTCTTGATGGTGACATCCAAGTCCCAATCAGCCTCCGTGGATTCTTAGGTCCTAAGGAATGCGATCGTCTTAAAGCGTCTCCTATCTCTGATTTGATGGCTGATGCTGCTCACCATCCTATTCATGTATGCTGTCTCTAACTTTCTCTTTTCAATTTGTCGTTTCACTTCCTTCTCTAATTTTTAGAGTTCCTTTTTGTAGTGCTACATCAACTCTATCAGGGCTGCCGAGATAGAGTGCAGCCAGGACGAAAAGCTTCGTCAACTAAGGGATGGATGGAGGCGAGAGCGATCGGGTCTCGAGGCCCAGATGAGTAGTCTCGAGAGAGAGCTAGTGAATGCAAGGCTCGAGATTGAGCGGGCTAAAGATTCTGCCAATAAATCTGACCTCGAAATGACCAAGGCCCTCGAGGCTAAATCCGACATCGAGGGGAAAATGGTTCGTTTGAAGGAACTTTGTGACGTGGAGCTGAAACGAGTGAGGAATGAGGCTCAGTCACTCATTAATGAAAGGGCCAAGAGCTTTCATGAAGACTTAAAGTGAAAATTGCTTAAAATGAATGAGATGGCCGCGGAGAAAGATCAGTTGGCCAAGGAAAAAAGTCAGCTTGAAAATGAGATCAAGTTCCTTAAAGGCAAGGTTGATTCTTTCTCCTTGAGGCAAAAAATAAGGAAGACTCGGGCCAAGGTGGATAAGAATTGGGCCGTTATTCAAACGAGGCTAAAGACTTTGAAGGAATGTCGTGGGGGGATCGATCTTAATGCCGAGATTTCCAAAGCCGAGAGTGATGCTGCCGTGGCTCAAAAGTTGATAGATAGTCTCTTTTCGAGGAGCGAGAGCTCAGACGAGGGAGACGATGACTCCAAAGTGGAGCTTTAGAGTAGTGCCTTTTGTTTTTCCTCTTTGGGTTAAGCCCTTTTAGCTTTGTAAATATTTGGGGCCTTCCGGGCTTTTATTAATGAAAATCCTTTCTACAAATTTGCTTGCAAGACTTTTCATTGTTTCGAGCTAGCTTAGGACGACGTCTCGCCCTCGAGCCATAGGCTTAACTTATGACTAGCTATGCATGTTTAAGTGAGAATAAAAGGATGACGAATCGGAGTTTTATTCCATTGATGAAATTTGCATGCCTTTATTACAATAGATGCCTGACTCTAACAGGTCTTAGGAGAAAAGAACTAGAATAGTATGAATTTATTCAAGCAAGTTCCATGGGTGACCTTTTGTCGAGGCAATCGATCGTGCTTCAAGGGCTTTGCCTGGCGAAGCCCCCAGTTGTCGAGTCTTTGCTCGTTGCTATTTTCTTGGCCCCTTCGGGATGACCGTACTCTTCATTGCGACTGAATAACACTCTCGTGCTACTCGTTGTTCCCCTTGGATGTCTTTTACTCCCCATGGAGTCGGGAACTTGATCACTTGATGCAAGGTGGATGGCACAACTTCCATCTCGTGGATCCAGGTCCTTCTAAGAATGACGTTGTAGGCTATATCCTCGGCCATAACTTGGAAGGTAGCTTGCTTTTTCACTCCCCCTGCAATAGTCGTGAGGGTTATTTCTCCCAAAGTCTTCTCGGTGGAATTGTTGAACCCCGTCACTATGATCGCCTTTGGGACGACTAGGTCCTTTAGTCACATCTTCTTGATCGCGCCATAGTTGATGATGTTCACCGAGCTGCCTGGATCAACTAAAGCTCGTTTGACATCACAGTCATTGATCCTGAGCGTGATCACTAGTGCGTCATGATGGAGAAACATCATCCCATCACAATCCTTTTTGCTGAATACCATTTCCCTGCTCGACTCACCTGCTCTTGTTCTTTTCTCTGCTGTAACGGACGATTTTGCTACGTTCTTCGCCGCAGCAAAGCTTACTCCGTTCACCTCCGAGCCCCCGGTGATGACAGTCTCTACCCTATTTGGCGACTGTGCTCGAGGTGGTTTCTCCTACCTCCTGTTCTTCGAGAAACTGTGCTTTTCTTTGTCGGTTAGGTATTCTGCTAGCACCCTCTTCTTGAGCAAATAGGCCACCTCGAGACATAATGCCTTGCAATCTTCAGTCGCGTGCCCGTAATCCATGTGAAATTCACAGTGTTGGGTTTGGTCTCTTTTGTTCGTTAGAGTTCTCATGTCTTTGGGTAGCCTAACTCCTTGATCAGTCATTCCCTTGATTGCATTTACCAGCTCGGAAGTAGATATACTGAAGTTATACTCAGAGATTCGAGGCAACTCCTTTTCCTTGGATGCCAAGGAGGGGCCCGAGGATTTTTGGTTGGAGGATGATCCAACTTTTCCCCTGAGTCTTTGACTCACCTGTTGTTATCCTCCGAGGCGTTGACTCACATGTTGCTTTTGGGTTCCGTTGTATGGGTCATATTGATTTTTTGAATTCTCTCGTGGCACATCGGTGCGTTGAGAGGACTTGGACCGCCCTCGGTAGGAATGGCCTCACCCCGTTCTTCTCAACTATGCCTCCTCGAGCCTAATCTTCGTCGCAGCTCGGTCATGTAACTCGTCCCAGATTCGAGCCTGCCACTGCTGGAGTTCTTTCTTTAATTCTGCCGCGGCCTCTGAATTGCTCACATTAAGGTTCTTTTCAAAAGCCATGACTGCCAGGCTGTCATCCATTTTTGGTAGGTCCATCCTCTCGGCCTGAAAGCGCTCGAGGAAGTCCTTGATAGGCTCGAGGTATCCTTATTTTACGTCAAAGATGTCTTCCTTTCTTTTAAGGATCTTTTGGACCCCAGTGTGGGCCTTAATAAACATGTCAGCCAATTCATCGAACCTGGAAATGGACTCAACGGGGTAGAGCATGTACCAACACAATGCTCCTTTTTCAGAGTGTCGACGAATTTCTTCAAGAACATGGATTCTTTTTCAATTGGGGTTAGGTTGTTGCTTTTGACCATGGCTATGTATTCTGTGATATGGTCAACTGGGTCCGTCGTCCCGTCATACTTCTTCAGAATTTGTAATTTGAAATTTTTTGGGACAGGCGATGGAGAAGTTTTAGGTTTGAAGGGTAATTGGCGACATCTTTCGATGTCTAGTGCTCGTTGTGGTTTATAGACCCCTGGCACGTTCTCGAGTCGTTTCTCCATACTGGCCTCGAACTCCTTCTTCCATTTCTTGAAGTCAGATACGACGCTCGTTTGTGACGTCGTGGGAGCCACAGTCCCCGAGACCCCAGGCATGATCCCGTTTGTGAAGTCCTCATGTATTTGTTCCAACAAGGGTAATGGCATTGTTCCCTCCATTAAACATCGCGAAGGGAGCATCCCCGAGGACAGAGTGGATTCTTCCGCTCCCAGCAAGGGCTTGTGAAGAATTTCGGAATGCTAATAAAATTGAGCTTGCGCGGTGGCTTGCTCTTGCATTTTCTGCAGCGAGTTCACCATGAACTGTTGGAAGGGGTCGCCCGAATTTGAAGATGTTGGTTCGGCGGCCAATGCTCCTACAAGAGGTATTGGACCAATATGTGGAGTAGACCCACTTGGGGGCGTCAACCCAAGTAATGGAGCTGAGGAGTTTGTTGGGGTGGGGCTAACGGGCGGTGTCGAGCCAGTTGGCTGTAATGGGATTCCACCATTGGTCTCGGTGATGCCCACTGTCTGATCGGGCACTTGAATAGACATATTGTCATTGAAAGTGTTTGACATTTTCTTTTCGTTAGAAAGCCAAAATTATAGTCTTCGTAACAAACGTTATTACCAGATCCCCACAGACGGTGCCAATTTGTGTTGGCCTAAATTGGGATAGGACAACAAATCGAATTCGTGTTGGGTTTAACTGGTAATTTGTTTGTATCGAAGTGAAGTTTGAACTAAATCGGATTTGGACTATATGAAAAATTGGAAAAGTAACGAGGCAATAAAATAACGAAGCAACAAATAAAAGCCGGATTCTGTATTCTATTCATCGTGTCCTATTGTTTAAAAATGAGCCCTTTTTATAATCAGGAGGAAGAGTGACGTTGCAAAATGTCTTAGTGGTGCCTTTATGGCCATTATTCTGTATATAATTGCATTTCACTCATAAGCTTTCCTATTAAATATCGAAGCAACGGTCGACACTTATGAAAGTCGGCCCTCGTCTCTCGAGGTGTGTCATCCACTCGAGGTTGCAGGAGGTTTTCCCCGAGCTCAGTGCTTCGAAATCGTCTCCCCTCGTTTCCTCAGGTGATCTCCGGGGCGAATGACCATGCAATCTTTCCTTGGAAAGCTTGTCTCGCGGCGCAGTCTTTATTCTGCAGTCCGAGTTCTTGCTTTAGACCTCGGTGATTTTTCATCCAATACAATAAGTTTACATGTAAATACATTATCCTAAACATTCGTCCATGCACAACTATTTTCCAAAGGCATTACTCATATATTTCAGAAGAAATTTTATCAAAAGAAAAAACTTAGAAAACAAATATCCAAAAACAAAATTCGCTCTTTTCAGAACTTCTCCAAAAGTCCAAACGACCAAAAATGTCGCTATGCGAAACGGTTCATTAATTAAGTTTTAATATTATTAATTAACGGCATACTTGTAGATATCCCATCTCTGACATAATATATAGCTAACTTAAACTCTTTATTTTAACAACGAACAATCATAAGATTTTCAATTACTAGATCAGGAGAGTCTACTTAAGAAGATATTTGATATTATTACGGGAGATCAACAAAAGAACTCAAAACAGATTTGGTAAAAAGATATTTGACATTATTACAGGAAATCAACAATAAAACATAAAACAGATTTTGGTCGCCCGCAGAACTCATTAATTCCTATATACTTATAATTAATTAATCCAGTTTAATCCTGCGATCTTTTCAGCGTATGGTGGAAACGCATACAAAGTTTTCTTGAAATGGATATATCTCGCATAGTTAGTGTATAACAATATTAATTGTTGAGGAAGTAATTAAAGAACATCCACTTGAAACGGTATAATCATCGGAATCTTTCAAGATTCTTAAATTTGTTTATGAATTCTGATGTATGACCTCGAAAGAAAGATAGCCCTTTTTTCGATTCCGCGCATTGGAACTAAAATAAAGTGTAAACTTTTAGATGAGATGGTCACACAATTAAACATGGTATCAGAGAAGACAAAGATGCTGGGATCGAATTGAATCTCAGAGCCACCCACAATTAAAAAGAATTTTCACGTGCTTGGCCCATGAAAAAGAATCAGGCCCACATGTGAGGGAGAATGTTCACTACTAAAAATTACGCATTTTACGAGGGAGTTTGGCGAGGGAATTACCTCTCCAAATGTGCGATAGAGAGGGAATACCTTCACTACATGTGCCTCGTAAAACGCTTCGTAGAAAAGTATTTTAGCGAAGGATTTCCCTAGCCGACAGATAGGTAGGCCTCTTTTAATTAAAGTGTGTCAGTATTATTTGGTGAGAGAGGTAGACCTCTTTTAATTAAAGTGTGTCAGTGTTATTTGGTGAGAGAAAATGTAACCAAATTTTTTTTTACTTGTTGGCTAGGAGATTCTCTTTCCAAATGTAACAAAATATTTTTAATAAATGTATAGATTCAAACACCTATTTCACTAATAGCCTAGCCACTTCATTTCTTTGCTTTCTTAGCAGGAGACATAATACTTTTAGGCTTCTTCACAATCTTCTTCACCGAAGCCACTTTCTTCACCGTAATTTTCTTAACTTTACTCACCGCCACTTTCTTCACCGCCGGTTTCTTCGCCGGAGTTGCAATTTTAGCCTTCTTTTTCTGAGCCACAGCTTTTGTAACCTTCTTTACTACTGGTTCCTTTTTCGCCGGAACCTTTACCGGAGCAACAGTAGGTTTAGCAGCAACGGCGAGTTTAAAAGAGTTTTTAACTTTAGTTAATTTACCAGAAGCAACAAGTTTTTTAAACTGAATTAAGAAAAGTTTCCTGAAATTAGAAGGCAAATCCTTTTACTTTTCTTCAATAAATTTAGCAATAAAAACTTGACTTGAACCAGCTCTTTCCTTTAACCCCGTTATTGCTTCTGAAATCATCTGCAAAAAAATAAAAAAATAAAATGAACACAGAGTGAAATATTACATTAGCGTAAGGAGGATGAGACCTGGGTTTCTTTGCAGTAGCAGAAGCCATTGTAGAATTATTATGAGCTTAATAATATTTTAGTAAACTAAACAGATAATAAGTGATGTTAAATTAGTGGGAAATGGGTAACACTATATAAAGGAAAATAAAGAAATGTGATTGGTTGAAATGAGTGTGACGCAGATTGAACACGGGAGTTGTTGTATATAAAGTACTGTATATATTTAATTTTGCCTTCCTCGCCAAAGGCCCCGAAACAATAGTGCTTTTGTTTGGTGAGGGAATTCCATAGCCGAGTAGGAGAGAGAAAATTTTTCATTTTTAAATTGGTGAAGGAATTTTCTAGCCAATTTTAAAATTTTTTTTTTAAATTTTGGCGAGGAAAATGTCAGGTTTGGCGAGGGAGTTCCATCTCTGGGTGTTCAGAGAGGGAACTCCCTCGCCACTTCTTCCCTCGCATAAAGCGTGTTTTCTAGTAGTGGTTGAGGCAGTAATTAAATAATAAAGTGTACCCCTCTAAATAAACTTATGGTAAATACATGGTTTAAGATCTGCATTTTATCAAGGATATTTTTTTGTGTGTCTTAAATGAGAAAATCCTATCTTATCCAGTGGCGGAGCTACATAGAGGCAAGGGTGGTCAGGCGACCACTGATGCAGCCAAAATCTGTGCTGATAAGATATCCACTCCATCGAAGCCAGTGACACGAAGCCAAGCAAAGCTCATGCACGATGTGCACATTTAGTTGGCATGGTCGAGAGGAAGCACTTGTTCGGATGCTGAGTGGCCGAGCACAAGATACGAAGGCTATATCTGCAAGCTCGATCCCGAGGAAGGAAGTGATCGAACACTCAACCTTGATAAGTATGTGTAGACGTTTGTGTGTCATTATTTTCATATAAGTATGTGTACTTGTATGAATTTTAATTTATAACTTTGTGTTAGTATTCTTGTTAAATATTTTATATATGTTATAGAATATATATTTAATTTGGTCTTGAATTTAATTAATTTAAGATGACTGTTTCTTTTAATAATTAATTATGTAAGATTTATGATATACTAGAAAGCGGATGATGATTGGAACATAATGAACTTTCGATTTCAAATCTAATGTGAAATAAATATTAACATAGTTAAATTATTTTAAGAATTAGTATGTATATGAATTTTACCTCCAAGTAAGTACATAGTTGTCTCAATAAGCTTATACTAGTTTATTTCAATATGTCAACTGGTATAAGAATATTGTCCTGAGTTTAGCAAAATTGTTAAACGGTGATACGGGATAAATAGGCGGAAGCGATAAACTAAGATGCGGAAGCAATAATTACAAGATAACAAGAAAATAGGGACGGAGAAGAACAAAAATAGAAGAAAAGAATAGATAAACGATTCAAACCATGAATGTATATCTGAGAGAGGAAGGGAAACTTGAACCATACAAGGATTCTGTACTAGTGACGAATCTCCATAGGTTCCAAGCAAAGAGATAATCCGAAGCTTCAAGCTTCAACAAGAAGAAGGCATTGTCTCTCTTTCTATGTCTATTCTTCAAATCTAAACAAGCTAATGAAATAAAATGACTAAGTGTGGTATTTATAGGTTCGCCACACTTCTAAATGAAATGTCTAAATAGCCCCTAAGTCTAGTCAAAATAATACAAGTCACTTAGGGCTATATTTGGAATTACACCACAAAGTAGTAGGAATCTCGTCTTGACTCCTCAGCAAGTAGGCCCCCCGCCTGAATAACAGGCGCCCAGAGTAGGCGCCCCACCCGAAGAACAGGCGCCCAGAGTAGGCGGTCCGCCCAAAGAACAGTCGGTTCGCCCCTTCCTGTATCCTCTTGAGGCTCCTCCTTTTGTGTCTATCGAGCCTCTCCTTTGGAGCCGAAGTGGTCCTCCTTCCTTGGTGCTCCTTTGCATGATCATCAAGTCGCTTCCGGAGGCCTTGAAAGTACTTTTTGTGCTCTCAAGCTTGGCTCTTGATGGTTGGCGCTTTGGCTCCAATTTTCCCCGCATCATCCTCCCCTTTTTGATAGGATTTCGTCCTCGAAATCAAACCATCAAGCCTACATTCAAAACAAGCACAAACAAAGCTTCCCACTACAAAAGTAGGTTACTGTCAAATGTGTTACACCTCGTATGTCTAAAGTAACGTATATCATTCTAATGACTTGTTAAGAATGATTTAAGTGAGTTTAAAGTCATAATATTACCATATAAGATGTTTATATATTGAATATAAAGTTTGGGAAAAGTCGGATTTAAGTTGCGGAAAAACCGACTAAGGAATTGCCTTGTAACAGAGCTATTTCAGTAATTAATTTTGTGTGTTATATGAGGTCTTTTAGGGACATATCATATACCAAACTGAAGGTCTTGGAGTGTAGTTTCCAACACTTTTAACGTTTTGATCATACAAAGTCTGACTAAAAAGATATGAGCATCAGAAATCATGCCAGTAAAAGGGACATAAGCACAAAAGAGGACTAAAACTGAAATGTTTCAAGTATAAAAGAGAAAATTCCATCATTTTCTCGTCATTTCCAGCAACTTCAAGATAGAAACAGTGCTCTAATGAATAGAAAAGAAATTTTCATATTTTTGAAGGAAGGACGCCAATCGTAACTCGAAAGTGATGACAGATTGCGTCAAAACGCTCTACGCGATTAAGGTAACGTTGTACTACCTTCAATTTTGTCTATAGCTTGAGCTTTAGAATTACTTCATGACTAAGTAAAGTACCTAAATTTTATGTTATAGCTTGTTTAAGCTTTAGAATGTGGAATTCAATGGAAACAAAGTTTAGAAGCTAGAAACATCAAAGGTATGTATGACTAAACCTTTCTTTTGGAAAGACATGTATCTTTTAGCTTTTGAAGCTTTTCTTAGTTCAAAACTTAGTGTTTCTTGTGAGAAACTTTTATAGTATCAAGGAAACCTTGTATATACTTAACATGGTACTAAAATCCAAGGTGAAAGACGTCCAAATCAGCAAGGCAAAATGTTTCAAAATTTGGAAAAACATTTTGATCTTTGGAAAGCTGTTAGTATATTGATCATAAAGATATATATCTACAGCTTTCATAAAGACCATGAAGTCTATATCTTTGATCTACACTCTGAAAACTAAGTCGAAAGACAGGACATTAGCGTTGTCCAGACATTCTATCTGCGGATTTACTATGTCATCCAGTTGTCTCATCTTGTTGTCCATTTAACATGTTTATGTTATCGATTTATCCGGGTATCCATTCCCGTGTATAGTATAGTGATGGTTCTATTTTTGTGGATAATCCAGTTTCAGGGGAAACTCTGCCAAAATATTTATAGAAATTCAAAGAGTTGGACAAATTCTGAGTTCTAGGTTGTGTCTATAATTCTATCAAGAGTTTTCTTATCATTCCTCGAGTCCATATCTATTGTTGCCATATGTGTTATGCCTCGTACATGCTTATGCTTATATTGTGATCATGTTATGTGTGATTTGGAGTCTCCCATAGAGGCTGGATATTGGACACACAGTCCGGTCGCGTGTGATACTACCCGTCTGGGGTATACGGCCCCTCTAGTTCAGGAGGGAGTTGAAAAACCTAGTGTGACCGGGTGTCATTCACACACTCTGACCAGAGAGACTAGATATTACTGGCTGGGAGGGATATAGCCCATAACACCCGCCAGGTTTGTTATACGCGTATATAGCCACAGTATGCACTACATGATTATACATGAGGCTAGTTCAGTTTTTCAGTTACCTGATTTGAGGGGATACAACCCATAACACCAGACATGTACTAGTTCAGATGTTCAGTTACCTGATTTGGGGGGATATAGCCCATAACACCATACAGGTACCAGTTCAAATAGCAGTTCAGTTTTAGCTCAGTACCAGTTATCAGTTCTCAATTATCAGCCACCAGTTCTTAGTGCCAGGATCAGTTGACAGTTATCAGTTCCAGTTTCTAGTTACCAGTTATCAGTCATATTACAGTTATTTATCAGTATGTTCATCTCAGTCTTCAGTTTCAGATTCAGCTAGACTTCAATTTATATTCAGATCATGTTTAGTACGTTCTTCAGATTTCCAGCTATATTGCTATGCTCCAGCTCATATTTACATATTTATACTCCAGCCTTACAGTTTCATTCAGCTATGACATATTATATGCTCATGCCTTACATACTTGGTACATATCGTACTCACGCCCTTTTCTGGGGCGCGGCGTTTCATGCCGCACAGGTACAGATACATCAATGCTTCGACCACGTTAGTAGGCCATCTATCAGCTATTGTAGTTACTGCGCTTACTCCCGGAGTTACTTATCTTTTCGTATGTGTTCAGTCAGCCAATTTGGGTATGGCGGGGCCTTATCCCGTTCTTTGTATATTCAGTTCAGCACTCTTAGAGGCCTGTAGATATGTCCCTGTATGGTTCTGTTATATTCATGGTTAGCAAATTATCAGTAGGATTAATGATGATGGATACTTAGTGTTGGTCATCCGTCGTGACCCTAGGTTCGGTCGTGACAAAAGTGGTATCAGAGCAGTTCAGTCCTAGGGTGTCTACATGCCGTGTCTAGTAGAGTCTTGTTTAGGAGTATGTTGCGCGCCATCAGGGGCACGAAGTGAGGGATGCCATCAGATTATTGACCAGTGTTGTAGTTGCTCAAACTAGACAACATAGTTTAGATGCCCAGGGAGATACTACATCCAGGATCAGGGATTTTATCCGACTAGAGCCTTCAGTCTTTACTGGATCCATACAGGAGAGGACCCTCAAGATTTCTTTATGAGGATAGCCAGGGTATTGAGGGTCATGCACGTGTCAGACAGAGAGTCAGTAGAGTTAGCTGTATTTAGATTGCATGACCTAGCAGTAGGGTGAATCAAACGTGGGAGCTACCAAAGGGCCAGATTCTACTCCGGCAACTTGGTAGGAATTCTTGGATACCTTCTTTTATTCGTATATGGCTATAGAGATATGGAGAGAACGTGCTGATCGGTTCCTGACCTTGAGACAGGGAAGTTTGAGTGTAGAAGAGTATAATATCGCTTTAATTCTTTAGCAAGGTTTGTCCCCACTGTGGTAGCAAGTATGGAGGATAGAATTCACAGGTATATAGTAGGACTTGGTCCACACCTGGTGAATGAGTGTATGACGGTTGCTATGCAGTCATGTATGAACATATCACGCATTCAGGCATTTGCTGTATCACTTGAGGAGAGGAAGCAGAGACAGAGAACCGAAAAGGATAGAGTGTTACACAAGAGGGGCAGATTTTCTGGTTCGTTTGGAGAGACATCTGGAGCGAGTAGACAACAGAGTGTTAGACAGCTACCAGCTATTATACCTCCACAGTCTCGTGGCCTGAGATCTGATAGACCTCCTCAGTCCAAAGCTATTCAGACTTCACAGACTTCGGAATTCAGCGTAGTGGTACTTCTATGCAGGCCGGTCTGACATATCCCAGATGTCCAGATTGTACTAGACGCCACTTGGGCCCATGTCAGTTAGGAGTTGATACTTGTTATATTTGTCACGAGGCAGGCCATTTCATGAGAGATTTCCCGACAAGGGGTGGTAGTGGTGCAGCCCAGCCAGCTAGATCAGCAATTGCTTCCTCAGCACCAGCACGTCATCAGGGGCATGTTCTTCAGAATGGCACCTGCATAACTGAAAGAACTTAAGGAGCAACTGAAGGATTTGTTAGATAAAGGCCTTATCAGACCCAGAATTTCCCCATGGGGAGCCCCGGTATTGTTTGTGAAAAAGAAAGACGGTATTCTATGCATGTGCATATAATACAGACAGCTAAATAAAGTCATAATCAAGAATAAATACCCTCTGCCCAGGATTGATGACTTGTTCGACCAACTCTAGGGTTCCAAGTGCTTCTCGAAGATAGATTTGCGATCAGACTACCATCAGGTTATAGTTAGAAAATCTAATATACCTAAGACTGCAATCAGGACTAGGTATGGCCATTATGAGTTTTTAGTGATGTCGTTTGGACTCACTAATGCCCCTGCAGTATTTATGGATCTGATGAACAGCGTATTCAGGCCTTATCTAGATTTATTTGTGATTATATTTATTGATGACATTTTCATCTATTCAAAGTCTGAATCAGAGCATGCGGAGCACCTGCGCACAGTATTGGGTACTCTTCGAGACCAACAATTATATGCTAAGTTTTCAAAGTGTGAATTATGGCTAGATTAAGTGGCATTTCTTGGCCATATAGTTTCTGCAGAAGGAATTAAAGTAGATGGCCAGAAGATCGAGACTTTGAAGAATTGGCCTAGACCTACGACGCCAACAGAAGTACGTAGTTTTCTGGGTTTGGCAGGTTATTATAGAAGGTTGGTAGAGGGTTTTTCCTCCATTGCAACTCCAGTGACCAAATTGACACAGAAAACAGCTAAATTTGAGTGGTCTGATTCTTGCGAGCACAGCTTCCAAGAACTGAAGAACAGGTTGATAACAGCTCCAATACTTACACTTCAAGGATCTGAGGACTATGTCATTTACTGTGATGCTTCTCGTATTGGTCTTGGTTGTGTTTTGATAAAGCACGGAAGAGTAATTGCCTATGCTTCCAGGCAGCTAAAAAAGCACGAGCAGAACTACCCTGCCCATGACCTGGAGCTTGCAGCAGTCATTCATGCATTAAAGATTTGGAGATATTATTTGTACGGAGTTCATGTTAATATTTATACAGACCACAAGAGCCTCCAGTACATATTTAAGCAAAATGAGCTAAACCAACGACAGAGACGCTGGCTAGAGTTGCTGAAGGACTACGACGTGGACATTCTTTATCATCCGGGTAAAGCGAATATTGTTGCTGATGCCCTTAGCCGTAAGTCTATGGGTAGTCTATCTTATTTACAGCCACAGAAAAGAGAGTTAGCTCATACACTCTACCAGTTGGCCAGCATGGGAGTCAGATTAATAGATTCAGAGGACGCAGGAGTTACAGTTCAGAAAGCATCCACTACTTGCCTAGTTACAGAAGTAAAACAACATCAGTATGAGGATCCAGTTCTAGTTGAACACAGACAGATAGCCAAAAGAAAACCGGAGTCACCATACAGGGTTACTAGTGACGGAATTCTCATGTATAAAGATAGACTTTGTATTCCTGATGTTGCAACTTTATATGGACAGATTATGACAGAGGCACATTATTCAAGATACACTGTTTATCCAGGTTCGACTAAGATGTACCATGATCTTAAGCAGATTTATTGTTGGGACGGAATGAAGCGTGACATAGCAGATTTTGTGGCTCAGTGTCCTAACTGCCAGTAGGTTAAAGTCGAGCATCAAAAACTTAATGTCTTGTTGTAGGAAATAGAGATACCATCATGGAAATGGGAAGCACGGGTGTCATTCACACACTCTGACCAGAGAGACTAGATATTTCTTGCTGGGGGGATATAGCCCATAACACCTGCCAGGTTTGTTATACGCGTATATAGCCACAATATACACTACATGATTATACATGAGGCTAGTCCAGGTTTTCAGTTACCTGATTTGGGGGGATATAGCCCATAACACCATACAGGTACTAGTTCAGATGTTCAGCTACCTGATTTGGGGGGATATAGTCCATAACACCAGACAGGTACTAGTGCAGATAACAGTTCAATTTTAGCTCAGTACCAGTTATCAGTTCTCACTTATCACCCACCAGTTCTTAGCCTCAGGATCAGTTGACAGTTATCAGTTCCAGTTTTTAGTTACCAGTTATCAGTCATATTATAGTTATTTATCAGTATAGTTCAGCTCAGTCTTCAGTTTCAGATTTAGCTAGAGCTCAGTTTATATTCAGATCATGTTTAGTACGTTCTTCAGATTTCCAGCTATATTGCTATGCTCCAGCTCATATTTACATATCAATATTCCATCCTTACAGTTTCATTCAGCTATGATATATTATATGCTCATGCCTTACATACTTGGTACATATCGTACTCACGCTCTTTTCTTTGGCGCTGCTTTGCATGCCGCGCAGGTGCAGATAGATCAATGCTTGGACCATGTTAGTAGGCCATCTATCAGCTATTGGAGTCACTCCTCTTACTCCCGGAGTTACTTATCCTTTGGTATGTCTAATAGATTTTTGAGGCAGCTGGAGTGATCATCTACCGTTGATAGAGTTTGCATATAAAAATAGCTATCATTCTATCATACAGATGGCGCCATATGAAGCTTTGTATGGGCAGAAATGCAGGTCTCCCATAGGATGGTTCGAGGTTGGCAAGTCTCAATTGATAGGTCTAGATTTAATCCTACAAGCAGTTGATAAAGTCAAGTTGATTAGGGAAGGATTATTAGCAGCGCAGAGCAGACAGAAGTCCTATACAGATAATCGACGTCGACATTTAGAATTTCAGATTGGCGATTGGGTATTCCTGAAAGTATCACCTATGAAGGCGTTATGAGATTTGGAAAGAAGGGGAAGCTTAGCCCTAGATTTATTGGTCCATATCAGGTTATCAGGCGAGTTGGGCGTGTAGCCTACGAGTTAGACCTTCCAGCAGACCTTCAGGAGGTACATCCAGTATTCCATATTTCTATGCAAAGAAAATCTGTTGAAGATCCTTCTAGAGTTGTACTAGTAGATGATGTACAGATCACGGAGCAATTAACTTATGAAGAGGTGCCAATTGTAATTTTAGATAGGCAGATTCGTCGACTAAGGATGAAAGACATTCCTTCAGTTAAGGTGCTATGGCGAAGCAATAACATAGAGAAAATAACTTGGGAAGCTGAGAATGATATGAGAGACAAGTATCCACATCTCTTCACTACTTCAGGTATATAACAGATCCTTGTTTAATGCTTTTACATACTTCATTTCACATTTGAGGACAAATGTTCCAATGGGGGGAAGATTGTTACACCCCGTATGTCTAAAGTGACGTATATCATTCTAATGACATGTTAAGAATGATTTAAGTGAGTTTAAAGTCATAATATTACCATATAAGATGTTTATATATTGAATATAAAGTATGGAAAAAGTCGGATTTAAGTTGCGGAAAAACCGACTAAGGAATTGCCTTGTAACAGAGCTTTTTCAGTAATTAATTTTGTGTGTTATATGAGGTCTTTTAGGGACATATCATATACCAAACTGAAGGTCTTGGAGTGTAGTTTCCAACACTTTTAACGTTTTGATCATACAAAGTCTGACTAAAAAGATATGAGCATCAGAAATCATGCCAGTAAAAGGGACATAAGCGCAAAAGAGGACTAAAACTGAAATGTTTCAAGTATGAAAGAGAAAATTCATCATTTTCTCGTCATTTCCAGCAACTTAAAGATAGAAACAGTGCTCTAATGAATAGTGAAGAAATTTTCAAGTTTTTGAAGGAAGGACACAAATCGTAACTCGAAATTGAAGACAGATTGCGTCAAAACGCTCTACGCGATTAAGGTAACGTTATGCTACCTTTAATTTCGTCTATAGCTTGAGCTTTAGAATTACTTCATGGCTAAGTAAAGTACCTAAATTCTATATTATAGCTTGTTTAAGCTTTAGAAGGTGTGGAATTCAAAGGAAACAAAGTTTAGAAGCTAGAAACATCAAAGGTTATGTAAGACTAAACCTTTCTTTTGGCAAAGCATGTATATTTTAGCTTTTGAAGCTTTTGTTAGTTCTAAACTTAGTGCTTCTTATGAGAAACTTATATAGTATCAAGGAAACCTTGTATATACTTAACATGGTACTAAAATCCAAGGTGAAAGACGTCCAAATCAGCAAGACAAAACGTTTTAAAATCTGGAAAATCAATTTGATCTTTGGACAACTGTTAGTATATTGATCATAACTCCTTGTAAAAAATTGATATTAAGATGCTTTAAGAATCTCCAGAATCCTAAGACATATATCTACAGCTTTCATAAAGACCATGAAGTCTATATCTTTGATCTACACTCTGAAAACTAGGTCGAAAGGCAGGATAGTGGTGTTCTCCAGACATTCTATCTGCGTATTTACTATGTCATCCAGTTGTCTCCTCTTGTTGTCCATTTAACATGTTTATGTTATCAATTTATCCAGGTATCCATTCCCGTGTATAGTATAGTGATGGTTTTGTTTTTGCGGATCATCCAGTTTCAGAGGAAACTCTGCCGAAATTTTTATAGAAATTCAAAGAGTTGGACAAATTCTGAGTTCGAGGTTGTGTGTATAATTCTATCAAGAGTTTTCTTATCATTCCTTGAGTCCATATCTGTTTTTGCCACATGTGTTATGCCTCATACATGCTTATGCTTATATTGTGATCATGTTATGTATGATTTGGAGTCACCCATAGAGGCTGGACGATGGACACACTGTCCGGTCGCGTGTGATACTACCCGTCTGGGGGATACAACCCCTCTGGTTCGGGTGGGAGTTTAAAAACCTAGTGTGACCGAGTGTCATTCACACACTCTGACCAGAGAGACTAGATATTACTGGCTGGGAGGGATATAGCCCATAGCACCCGCCAGGTTTGTTATATACGCGTATAAAGCCACAGTATGCACTACATAATTATACATGAGGCTAGTTCAGTTTTTCAGTTACCTGATTTGAGGGGATACAACCCATAACACCAGACATGTACTAGTTCAGATGTTCAGTTACCTGATTTGGGGGGATATAGCCCATAACACCAGATACGTACCAGTTCAGATAACAGTTCAGTTTTAGCTCAGTACCAGTTATCAGTTCTCAATTATCAGCCACCAGTTCTTAGTGCCAGGATCAGTTGACAGTTATCAGTTCCAATTTCTAGTTACCAGTTATCAGTCATATTACAGTTATTTATCAGTATAGTTTATCTCAGTCTTCAGTTTCAGATTCAGCTAGACTTCAGTTTATATTCAGATCATGTTTAGTACGTTCTTTAGATTTTTGGGTACACATCGTACTCACCCCCTTTTCTGGGGCGCTGCATTTCATGCCGCGTAGGTATGGATAGATCAATGCTTGGACCACATTAGTAGGCCATCTATCAGCTATTGGAGTCAGTCCGCTTACTCCCGGAGTTACTTATCGTTTGGTATGTGTTAAGTCAGCCAGTTTGGGTATGGCGGGGCCTAGTCCCGTCCTTTGTATATTTAGTTCAGCACTCTTAGAGGCCTGTAGATATGTCCCTGTGTGGTTTTGTCAGTATGTTAGCTTGTCAGCATTTTGCTATGCATAATTCTTATCAGTAAAGTTTATGCTTATTCTGTTTGTCAGTTGAATTCATGGTTAGCAGATTATCAGCAGGATTAATGATGATCGACACTTAGTGTTGGTCATCTGTCGTGACCCTAGGTTGGGTCGTGACAAAAGTGGTATCAGAGCAGTTCAGTCCTAGGGTGTCCACAGGCCGTGTCTAGTAGAGTCTTGTTTAGGTGTATGTTGCGCGCCATACTTTTGAACATGAGGCTACACGGTACTTCAGGACAGTTTTCTTTCTTTCTTCTCTAGATCGTGCCATGGAGCCATGATTATAGAATTCAGCCCTCTAACAATAGTGTTTTCAGCAAAGCGATATCGTCGAAGAAAATAACAGCTGCCCAGAAAGGCAAGGCTATTGCCGGCCAGGGTACTAGTAGAGTCCAACCTGAGGTGGATGAGTGTAAGGAGTCCAGACCCGAGGCTCCATCTGAGGCCTCACAGATCCCTTCAGTTCAGGGCAATATTAGAGGCACTGCAGCTGCCATACCTCAAGCTCCTCAGCCTGATAGTCAGGGGCACGACGTGAGGGATGCCATCAGATTATTGACCAGTGTTGTAGTTGCTCAGACTAGACAACATAGTTTAGATGCCCAGGAAGATACTGCATCCAGGATCAGGGATTTTATCCGACTAGAGCCTTCAGTCTTTACTGGATCCCATACCGGAGAGGACCCTCAAGATTTCCTTATAAGGATAGCCAGGGTATTGAGGGACATGCACGTGTCAGACAGAGAGTCAGTGGAGTTAGCTATATTTAGATTGCATGACCTAGCAGCAGGGTGATATCAAACGTGGGAGCTACCAAAGGGCCAGATTCTACTCCGGAAACTTGGTAGAAATTCTTGGATACCTTCTTTCATTCATATATGCCTATAGAGACATAGAGAGAACGTGCCGATCGGTTCTTGACCTTGAGACATGGATGTTTGAGTGTAGAAGAGTATAATTGTCGCTTTAATTCTTTACCAAGATTTGCCCCCACTGTGGTAGCAAGTTTGGAGGATAGAATTCACAGGTATGTACTGGGACTTGGTCCAAACCTGGTGAACGAGTGTATGATGGCTGCTATGCAGTCAGGTATGAACATATCACGCATTCAGGAATTTGCTTTATCACTTGAGGAGAGGAAGCAGAGACAGAGAGCCGACAGGGATAGAGTGTTACACAAGAGGGGTAGATTTTCTGGTTCGTTTGGAGAGACATCTGGAGCGAGTAGACAACAGAGTGTTAGACAGCTACCAACTAGTATACCTCCACAGTCTCGTGGCCTCAGATCTGATAGACCTCCTCAGTCGTGAGCTAGTCAGACATCACAGACTTCAGGAATTCAGCGGAGTGTTACTTCTATGCAGGCTGGTCTGACATATCCCAAATGTCCAGATTGTGCTAGACGCCACTTGGGCCCATGTCAGTTAGGAGTTGATACTTGTTATATTTGTCACGAGGCAGGCCATTTCATGAGAGATTTCTTGACAAGGGGTGGTAGTGGTGCAGCCCAGCCAGCTAGATCAGCAATTGCTTCCTCAGCACCAGCACGCCATCAGAGGCATGTTCTTCAGAATGACACCTGCATAACTGAAAGAACTTAAGGAGCAACTGAAGGATTTGTTAGATAAAGGCCTCATCAGACCCAGAATTTCCCCATGGGGAGCCCCAGCATTGTTTGTGAAAAAGAAAGACGGTTCTCTATGCATGTGCATAGAATACAGACAGCTAAATAAAGTCACAATCAAGAATAAATACCCTCTGCCCAGGATTGATGACTTGTTCGACCAACTCTAGGGTTCCAAGTGCTTCTCGAAGATATATTTGCGATCAGGCGACCATCAGGTTAGAGTTAGAAAATCTGATATACCTAAGACTGCATTCAGGACTAGGTATGGCCATTATGAGTTTTTAGTGATGCCGTTTGGACTCACTAATGCCCCTGCAGTATTTATGGATCTGATGAACAGCGTATTCAGGCCTTATCTAGATTTATTAGTGATTATATTTAATTGATAACATTCTCATCTATTCAAAGTCTAAATCAGAGCATGCGGAGCACCTGCGCACAGTATTGGTTACTCTCGAGACCAGCAATTATATGCTAAGTTTTCAAAGTTTGAATTATGGCTAGATTAAGTGGCATTTCTTGGCCATATAGTTTATGCAGAAGGAATTAAAGTAGATGGCCAGAAGATCGAGACTGTGAAGAATTGGCCCAGACCTACGACGCCAACTGAAGTACGTAGTTTTCTGGGTTTGGCAGGTTATTACAGAAGGTTCGTAGAGGGTTTTTCCTCCATTGCAGCTCCAGCGACCGAATTGACACAAAAAACAACTAAATTTGAGTGGTCTTATTCTTGCGAGCACAACTTCCAAGAACTGAAGAACAGGTTGATAATAGCTCCAGTACTTACAATTCAGGGATCTGAGGACTACGTCATTTACTGTGACGCTTCTCGAATTGGTCTTTGTTGTGTTTTGATGCAGCACGGAAGAATAATTGCCTATGCTTCCAGGCAGCTGAAAAAGCATGAGCAGAACTACCCTACCCATGACCTGGAGCTTGCAGAAGTCATTCATGCATTAAAGATTTGGAGATATTATTTGTACGGAGTTCATGTTAATATTTATACAGACCACAAGAGCCTCCAGTACATATTTAAGCAAAATGAGCTAAACCTACGACAGAGACGCTGGCTAGAGTTGCTGAAGGACTACGACGTGGACATTCTTTATCATCCGGGTAAAGCGAATATTGTTGCTGATGCCCTTAGCCGTAAGTCTATGGGTAGTCTATCTTATTTACAGCCACAGAAAAGAGAGTTAGCTCATACACTCTACCAGTTGGCCAGCATGGGAGTCAGATTAATAGATTCAGAGGACGCAGGAGTTACAGTTCAGAAAGCATCCACTACTTGCCTAGTTACAGAAGTAAAACAACATCAGTATGAGGATCCAGTTCTAGTTGAACACAGACAGATAGCCAGAAGAAAACCGGAGTCACCATACAGGGTTACTAGTGACGGGATTCTCATGTATAAAGATAGACTTTGTATTCCTGATGTTGCAACTTTATATGGACAGATTATGACAGAGGCACATTATTCAAGATACACTGTTTATCCAGGTTCGACTAAGATGTACCATGATCTTAAGCAGATTTATTGTTGGGACGGAATGAAGCGTGACATTGCAGAGTTTGTGGTCAGCAGGATTAATGATGATCGATACTTAGTGTTGGTCATCCGTCGTGACCCTAGGTTGGGTCGTGACAAAAAGTGTGGGAAAACACACTCTTATGATATAGCCAAGCGTCAATACCAATACAAAAGCTCATGTCTCCCAAGGAAACAACAAGTACTTGACTCAAAAAAAAAGTGCATCCAACACAAGAACAAGCAAAAAGATCAATAGGACATGGAATATGCAAGATATAACATTCAACTTCCTTATGACTCCTAAGCTTATGACCAACACACCAAGCCTTCAAATCAATATTATCACAATGTGATACATTGGCTTTGGCATGCTCAACACTCAAGGTGTGATCAACATATGGGATGGAGTATGCAATATAATTCAAGCGACAACTAACATCAAATACTCCACTCCCCTTCTTGGAAGCACTTTTACATACACCAAGAATGACTTCCTCACTCCCCAATCCACCTCTAAGACAATCTCCCTCACTAGACAAACTATCAAGGAAGGTTTCCATAATGGCTTCTTCATCATGATAGTCCACACAATCAAGATTAGAACTACTAGAAGATGGACCAACACAATCAATTCCAAGACCATTCATCTCACTTAGAGTTTCAAACAATGGATTATCTGTAGAGTTAAACCTTTCAAACCATGGAGGGTTAAGTTCACACTCTTCATACACACTTGAGGAGTCATCAAGTATATTCCGATCCATCCCATCCACTAGGGACTCCTCAAGGTCACTACCAACCTCACTATAACACATAGGTACTCCAAAGATAAGCATATCAATAAGGGCATGATCACTCAACTCATCTTCCCCTTTATCAAAATTGGTGGTGTGTCATAACAAGGTCCACAATCAAGGTCAACTCCACAATCTTCACTAATGAGAGGTTCAATGAAAATCGAGCTCACATTATGATGTGGCTTATCATTCCTCTCAACTAGTGGTTCACAATCACACACAAGTTGACCACTCGACTCTACACTAGTTTCAAATATATTGTAATCATACAAATCATCAACTAGTGTTGAGTGTTCACAAACACTATCATGAGACAAGGAAGTAACATGTTCAAGGGAAGAGCTATCACATACCTTTAAGTGGCCATCTTGCTCACTCGTTGCACTTGACATGTCATGAATTGCCTCTTCACCTTGAAGCTCACATTGAAGATTTTCTTCACCTTGTCCATCCTTCTTGGAAGATGATTGAGGGTCCATTGGCTTGCCTTTAAGAGTACCTACACAAGAATTCACACAAGTAGAAGAAAAAGATAAAGGATTAGGGTTAGAATAAGGGGTGTCCTCACTCTTTACAATTCTTTTTCCCTCTTTCTTTTTCCTCATTTTTTTTCAAGGTTGGGTGTAGATTTGGGTGGTGACATATCACTCACATCACTCAACACATCCTCTCCTTTTTCCACTCGAGGAATGTCACCGGTCACTCCCTTACTCCTCTCAATCTTTTGTCTCTTAAATTCGGGTGAGTTGGGACGAGGCCCAAGGATACCCATAGCCGGAGTAGGTGGACTTTTAACATCAACCCGGAATCTAGAACTAAGAGACTCATCACTTGATGTCTCTTTCTTTTTTGTTGGTGAACCACTTTTCTTTAGAGTTTGTGGTTTGGGCTTCACCTTGTTGACATTTGTTAACTCTTTTCTTGAACTAGTGCCACCTCTTCTTGTGTTTGTAGGACTTCTTGATTGCACTCTTTGAATCATAGGGCTTCTCCTCAATGGTGTCCAACCATATCTCATGTTCATAGACTTGCTTGGTTGTACTTCTTCTTTCCTAAGAAGGAGGAGTTGTAACTTCCCTTGTGCTTGAACACGGTAGCCATCCACGTTTTGGGCGAACTTGAAGTATCTATTGAAAAGCCAAGGCTTTCCCAACATAACATCACATCCCTCTAAAGGACCTACTTTGCACTCCACTTCTTCTTCAAAGTTCCTTTATGTAACAATTACCCTAGCCATTCAATCAACACAAGGTATTCCCAACCTTCTCACAACAAGTAGACTAATCCAACTTGCTTCACCTTCATCCACTTGAAGCACATACCCATGATTCCCATTAAGGCTCACTATGTATTGATACCAATCCCTTTTAGTCATGAATTCATCTACATAACTCCCTTTACATATCCCCTCAACAATACCTTCACTAGATGGGTACTTCCTCATTACACCACTACTAGAAACACCATAACTCATAGTGCGACCCATACCATCTCTTCCCTCGGCCTCATTCTCATCCAAATCATCCTCTAAGTGTTGGATTCGAGTGTCTATTGCCTCTATCTTAGACAAGATGCTCGGAAGGTAGGCTTCAACTAACTCCCTCCTATTTACACCTTTCTCACCACTCCCACTTCCATCCAAACCTCCCTTATGGCTCCTTGTACCTGCAAAAGACATTTTAAGAAAGTGCAAAGGTTAGTATAAGCAACCTCACTTGCTCTCCCTTACCTTTGGTGGTGGCTCTCAACACTCTTTTTAGGGTGCACACTCCCAAACCCCCAACAAAAGATGCCCTTATCTTCTTGATGAACCACAATGGTAAGATCAATCAACTAGTATATCCAAGTAAAGGCTCGGAGTGAAGTTGATGTGACTCGATGTACGGAAGCTATTTGTAGTGCGCACTTGAGGCCAAAGAAGTTCTACGACTTTAAGTAAAGCTTCAAGAAACACAACACCCTATAAGCTTAAAGATTAGAGCTACTAAAGTAGGACAAATACCTTACAAATACTAAACAAGAAATACGGAAGCGAAACAAACACGAAAACACACGAAACGAAACAACCGGACATCTTCCCAGAAGTGGGCGGTCCGCCTGGTTACAGGGGCCGTCCGCCTATTGAACTTCAGAGAGTTCTATGGGTGGTCCGCCTACTATTTGGGTGCCCCGCCTACTGGGGTTTTCAGCACAGTTCAACAGCGGGTTTTTGGCCCTTTTTCACCCAAATTATGATGTTTTCAAGGTGTTTTTCCAATCCGAAGGTACCCAATGGTGTTTTTAACTGCTACAAAAAATCCCCAATGATTTATAACAACACCCAATAATCAACAAGTCCAAATCAAGAAATTTCAATCAAGTTCAAGGGTTTTTCAATTTTGGTGTTTTTGATTTTCAAGCTTTTGATTTTCAACACCAAATCACATAACAAGGGTACCAAATCAACAGAAATACAATAACAGGCAATCCCCGATGTCAAACAATCAATGGATCATCAAATCCAATCCACAATAAGAATTTTTTTACATTTTTTTCACTTTTTCAATTTTTTTGTTTTTTTTTTCTTTTCTTCAAGAACAAGAAAAACAATAACAATAAACTAACTGAAGATAGGATGAACAAGGATAGAGAGTTTGTAGAAACAACACCCGATCAATGCTCTGATACCAAACTGATATGGGGTAAATTGGCGGAAGTGATAAACTAAGATGCGGAAGCAATAATCACAAGATAACAAGAAAATAGGAACAGGGAAGAACAGAAATAGAAGAAAAGAATGGATAAACGATTCAAACCATGAATGTATATCCAAGAGAGGAAGGGAAACTGGAACCATATAAGGATTCCGTACTAGTGACGAATCTCCATAGGTTCCAAGCAAAGAGATAATCCGCAGCTTCAAGCTTCAACAAGAAGAAGGCCTTGCCTCTCTTTCTATGTCTATTCTTCAAATCTACACAAGCTAATGAAATAATATGACTAAGTGTGGTATTTATAGGTTCACCACACTTCTAAATGAAATATCTAAATAGCCCCTAAGTCTAGTCAAAATAATATAAGTCACTTAGGGCTATAGTTGGAATTACACCAGAAAGTAGTAGGAATCCCGTCTTGACTCCTCAGCAAGTAGGTGCCCCACCTGAATAACAGGCGCCCAGAGTAGGCGCCCCACCAGAAGAACATGCGCCCAGAGTACGCGCCCCACCTGAAGAACAGGTGCCCCGAATAGGCGGTCCGCCAAAAGAACAGGCGGTCCGCCCCTTCCTGTATCCACATGAGGCTCCTCCTTTTGTGTCTCTCGAGCCTCTCCTTTGGAGCCTAAGTGCTCCTCCTTCCTTGGTGCTCTTCAAGTCTCTTCCGGAGGACTTGACGGTACTTTTTATGCTCTCAAGCTTGGCTCTTGATGGTTGGCGCTTTGGCTCCTATTTGCCCCGCATCAAACGATGACAATAAAATCCAGTATATCCTAAAAAAGCAAGAGGCTCTTGAAACTCTATGTATGTCTATGACGTTGATGCAGCTCAAAGTGCTGATCAAGTGCTCGATAATCCACCGAAGTCAATGACTGATCAACCGAGGCCAATGATACAAAGCCAGGCCAAATTACTCCATGACATGCACATTCAGTTGGCTTGACCGGGAGGAAGCATGTGTTCGGAGGAAGAATTGCAAAGTGCTAGAGCCGAAGGCCACATCTTCAAATTTGAGCCCGAGGACAAAGTGAACGAACACCAACTCTTGGCGCTGAGCAGTACAGAGCCGAACACAACAACTTGTGTTCGAAGTCAAGTGTGCGCCCGATGATAAATGTGTTCGAGTAAGAAACAAAGCATTAAATTCAAAGCTGCCGAACACTCACTCAAGTGTGATCGAGCGAGCAACCGAGCACCGAAGTTAAGGTTGCCGAACACCCTTTAGTTCAGCCCTGCGTGGCTTGCAATTATTGGTCATTTGTGACCATTTACTATTTTATCCTTAGCATAGTCTATAAATACTTCTTTATATTTCATTGTGCTCAGCTAGTTTTTGGGATATTGATGAATGAATGAAATTGCCGAGAGTATTTCCTTGTCTCCGATGTGAGCAAAACCCCAGTGTGGGCTTTTTGAACTTGTGGCTTTCGGTAACTCCGATTGAACATTTCCTCTTTGATCATTCAGTTTGCACGAGGCAATGTTCTCATGAGGATTGTTGCATAGTTTAGGTGCTCTTTCCTTCTACTTGAATCGTACCAAGACCAGTTCCTTGGTGCCCTTCAAGCAAGTAAAGTTGTGTCAATCTTTATCTCGTTTTTCCGCTGTTGAATCGTTTGCAAAGCTTGTCTTCAGATTTGGCTTGCACCATCTTGGTATCATAGCACGGTTTGGGTTTGTTTCTACAATCCCAAATCCTGTTTGAAGTTATCTTTAATTTTCGTGCGTTTGTGTCTTTGTTTCAGTTTCGTGTTCTTGTTATTGTTCTTGTTGTTGTTGGTGTTTACTGTTGGTGTTGTTATTTTACAAAAAAAAAAAAGGTAGAAAAGAAAAATTCAAAAAAATTTTGTTGATTAATGGTTGTTTGAATCAAACGACCATTGAATCTTGTTCACCAATGTCCAAGGATTGTTTTGAGTACCCGACATACAACGTTTGTGACTAGGGTTTCTTGACAAAATTTCGAACTGTTTTGAGCATAGTGGTGACTGAACTCGAACCCCAGCATGTCTTGGATGATGCTGATAAAGACTGGTGGTTCTTGAGTAGTTTGGGGTTGTTTTGTGCTTAAAATATCAAAGTCTATGATTTAAACCGTCGTCCATACGCTGGAAAATTGTTACAATCGTAACAGTGTATGGACACGAGGAGCTGAATCTTAGCTCAAAGGACTTTGAACTGGTTTCCTCCAATTGTTGTTGTACTGGAGTTGAAAGCAAACCAGGGATTCTATTTTAAAACTTGGACAGTGAACGAAGTGGAAATTTGTCCGTACACTGGAGCAAAAGATTCACTGTTCCATTGAAGAAGAAGGGGAAAAGTTTTAAAATTCAAAACCACATGTGAAATCGTGTCGGCTTGAAAGGGGAAATCGGATAAGGTAAAAACCCTATCCGTACCAAGGAGGGACCACCTTTGTACGAACAAGTTGGCGTGTTCGGAGAGAAATACTCAAAGCTGGAACCGAAGGATAGATTATCGTAGGGTCTCACTTTCTTTGAGTTCGAAAACTCACGATAGTGGATCCCTAGAGTAAACGCTTCTACTCGAGGTCGTACTATCGCATTTGAGCCTTTAGAAATTCGTGCGAGGGGTGACCGAAGTCCAAAAATTTTGTAGAAAATTTCTTTTGACTCCCCGTGCACAGTTAAAAAGCGTCAGTTCCATCGAGTAGAACATCACTTCACTCTTACCGTAGAGATAGTGACTATTGTCGAACTTGAAGGATCTTAGAGGACATTGATCAATCAGACGAGCCACTAGTAACAAGTCTATGAGTGACCGAAGACACTTACCCCAAAATTGAGTGCAACCGAGTGCCACTAAAAAGTGAGGGAGTGTGTGAGGTTGTTTTCACTAACGTTTGTTGTTTTGCAGGTATAATGGCTAACGAAGGAGATAACCCGATGAAGGCGACCTTGGATATCATCATGTCCAAGTTGGACGATATATCCTTAAGGGTTGAGAATGTTGAAAGGAGGACCCCGAGCATCCAAATTGAATCCGGAGAAGGAACAAGCCGAGGTTCTACTTTAACTCCTGCCCCCTTTAAGGAGGTAGTGAAGAAATATGAACTGAGTACTAATGTAGCACCAGAAAAGCATGAGTTGGGAATCCCCAACAAGTGGGCATTCCCCACCATTTGGGCATTCCCCAAAGATATGATCTACTTCCAAAACCCATTCAGAATGTTCCACCATTCGAGCAAGCTGATGAAGCTCAAATTGGAGAAGGAGCCGAAGATGGGAATGATGATTATGGGTATGGTCTTCCCTATCCGAATAGGAGACCGATGATTGGAGGAAGGAATGCAAACGGAGGTAGAGGCCGAAGTCGAGGGCCACACTTCGGTTACGAAGGAGGGAATGCGAGGAGAGAATATGGTGCGTTTGGTGAAAACTTGGGAGCTCAACTGGAGCCCTACCAAGGAGGTCGAGATCACTTCAACCTCAACAGTGTCAAGATCAATATGCCCACATTCAAAGGGTGTAGTGATACTTCCAAGTACATCGAGTGGGAGGTGACAATGGATCGAATTTTTGACACCAATGAGATGACCGAACTGAAGAAAGCCACCTAGGCTATATCATCGTTTGAATCCTATGCATCTGTGTGGTGGGAAACGGTGAAGAGATCGAGGAGAAGATCAGCATTGCCCGTAAATCTTACATGGGAAGAACTGAAGCGGGTAATGAGAGAGAAATATGTCAATGCTTCGTACCGACATGATCAACTCAAACGGCTTTACGAGTTGAAGCAGGGTTCACGAACAGTGGACGAATACTATCATGAGTTCTTGCAAGTTCAAATAGCCTTGAATATGGAAGAAGATGATGAAGAGAAAGCTGCTGTTCCATTCAAGAATGGGCGGAGTCGAGATATAGCCTGTCAATTGAAGTTTTACAAGTTCCAATGTCCATTGGGAGTGTATGAAGCTGTAGTTGAAGCTGAGAAATGGCTTAAGAAGGATAAGTCCAATCGTTACCGGAGTACAACTACTACCCCGGTAAATAAACTGAAGGAGTGGAAGAGCCCGAACACTAGTGGCACCGGTGCAAAACCCGAAGTGAAGAAGACTTATGAAAAACCAACGCCAAATGTGGGAGGTAACTCTAAGACTCAGTTGAATACGCCATCATCTTCTTCTACCCAATCCACAAGTGTAGAGGATATGGTCATTTTGCTAGAGATTGTCCTACTCGGAAAGCCATAATTCTTATCGATGGAAAGCTCCAAGAGCAGGATAGTGAACCCGAAGAGGAGAACATTGATGAAGGGGAATTGCATTCTGAAGAGAAAGATGCAGTCGAGGATGATAACCCTCGAGCATTTCTTGTTGTTATAAGAAGCCTGAGTGTGATGCTAGCCGAAGACAATGAGAATGTGCAACATGAGAATCTTTTTCATGCTAGATGCCGAGTCATGGGTGTGGTCTGCTCGATGATCATTGACTTCAGTAGTTGTGCTAATGTTGTGAGTCAAACATTGGTTTCACAATTGAAGTTACCTACCTTAAAGCACCCGATCCCATATCGGTTGCAATGGCTTAATGAATGTGGTGAACTAAAGGTTGTGAAACAAGTGTTAGTCAAGTTCAAGATTGGCAACTATATTGACGAGCTCATGTTTGATGTGTTGCCAATGCAAGCTTGCCACCTTCTATTTTGGAGGCCATGTCAATTTGATCGGAATGTTGTGCATAATGGTAAAGCTAACACTTATAGTGCCACTCATGAAGGAAGAAAGTTTGTGCTTAAACCGTTGACTCCAAAGCAAGTCAGTGAGGACTATAAAAAAATGAAGGAGCTGAAGGAAGCGGCTAAAGCTAAGAACCCCATCCGTGGACCAATTGTGGCCGAAACAACTGCTCCATTACCCGAAGTTAAAAGTATTTGTGCAATCATGCAACCGGGTGAAATTTTACGAGGCAACGACACCGGTCGAATGATGATTTGCCTTGTGCACAAGGGTATCCTTTTAACTCCAAATGATGATTTAACTAACGATAACCCTTTGCCTTTGTCTGTTCGTAAAGTTTTGCAGGACTTCGAGGACATATTTCCTGAGGAAATGCCAGGTGGATTGCCTCCATTACGAGGGATCGAGCACCAAATTGATTTTGTACCGGGGTCACAAATCCCCAACAAACCTGCATACCGGTGTAATCCCGAAGACACCAAAGAGCTCCAAAGGCAAGTTGATGAGTTGCTGAACAAGGGCCTTGTTCGAGAGAGCTTGAGTCCTAGCGCCGTTCCTGTTATTCTTGTCACGAATAAGGATGGAACTTGGCGAATATGCGTTGATTGCTGAGCAGTCAACAAAATAACGGTATAGTATCGTCATCCTATCCCTCGATTAGATGACATGCTAGATGAGTTAAGTGGTTCTTCATGCTTTACGAAGATAGACCTTAGGTCCGGTTACCACCAGATCCAAATGAAACCTGGAGACGAGTGGAAAACCGCATTCAAGACCAAGTTCGGTCTCTATGAATGGTTGGTAATTCCTTTTGGCTTATCCAACGCACCGAGAACATTCATGCGAGTGAGGAACTATGTGCTCAAACCGTTCATAAATAAGTTTGTTGTCGTTTACTTCGATGACATCCTTATTTATAGTAAATCGGTGGATGAATATGTCGAACACCTAAGGCTAGTGCATGATAAGCTTAGAGAAGAGAAGCTATATGCTAACTTCAAGAAATGTGCCTTTTGTGTCGAACATGTAGTCTTTCTAGGATTCCTTGTCAGTGCTAATGGTGTTGAAGTCGACGAATCAAAAGTCGAAGCCATCAAAGATTGGCCAACTCTAACCTTAGTAACACAAGTTCGTAGCTTCCATGGATTAGCTAGCTTTTACCGGAGGTTTGTTCGAGACTTTAGCACCGTGACAGCTCCTTTGACGGAGCTGGTAAAGAAAGACCATCCATTCGCGTGGGGAGAGTCCCAAGAGAGGGCTTTCCAAGAGTTGAAATGGAGGCTTTGCTCTGCCCCATTATTGCAACTCCCTGACATCGGCAAAGCATTCGAAGTCGAGTGTGATGCGTCCAAAGTTGGGATCGGAGGAGTGCTTATGCAAGAATCGAAGTCGATCGCTTATTTTAGCGAAAAGCTTAAGGGTGCAACCTTGAATTACTCGACGTATGACAAGGAGTTGTATGCCCTTGTTCGAGCACTCGCCCATTGGCAGCATTATTTGTGGCCTCGAGAGTTTGTAATTAAAAGCGACCAAGAATCATTAAAGCACCTCCAAGGTCGGGAGAAATTGAACCGAAGGCATGCCAAGTGGGTTGTATTCATTGAAAGTTTTCCCTATGTAATTCATTACAAAAAGGGAAAAGACAATGTCGTGGCCGAGCGCTATCAAGAAAATTTGCATTAGCGGCCACTCTCGCCTCAAGGCTCATGGGATTTGAAAGTATCAAGTTGATGTATGAAGATGATCCCAAGCTTAAATGCGTTTGAGACGCAATCTTGAGTGGACGAAGGGTTGAGAAATATCAGTGGCACGATGGCTACCTCTTCAAGAATGGGAGGATTTGTGTGCCAGTGTCATCGTGGAGAGAGCTCTTAGTTCGAGAAGCTCACTTCGGAGGCTTGATGGGACGCTTCGGTGTCGACAATCTTAACCGAGCAGTTCTATTGGCCAAAAATGCGACGAGATGTGGAAAAGATTTGCAACGCTTGTCTCATTTGTAAGAAAGCTAACTCAAAGTCCAACCCTCATGGATTGTATACTCCGTTGCCTATGCCTGGTCGACCTTGGGTTGATATATCCATGGACTTTGTCTTGGGGTTACTAAGGTCAGGGGGAGGACATGATAGCATCTTCGTTGTCGTGGATCGATTTTCCAAAATGGCTCACTTTATTCCTTGCAAGAAATGCGATTCTGCACAACATGTTGCTTCTTTGTTTATTTCTCATGTATTAAAATTGCATGGTGTGCCACGTACAATTGTGAGTGATCGGGACTCGAAATTCTTGAGTCATTTTTGGAAATGTTTGTGGGGTGCCCTCAGCACCAAACTACTATTCTCAATGTCTCAGCATCCTCAGACTGATGGACAGACCGAGGTAGTTAACCGAACCTTGGGGTCTTTGCTTCGTGCAATGACAAAAGGGAAGGTCGGAAACTGGGCTGATGGATTGCCCATGATGGAGTTTGCATGCAATCAAATGGTGCATCGAATGATAAATATGACCCCGTTCGAGTGTGTGTATGGTTTTAATCCTTTGACTCCACTTGATCCAACCCCATTGCCTCGAGATGTTGTTATTGATTTTGAAGGTACTTATCGAGCTAAAGCTCTGCTCGAGTTGCATGCCAAGGCAAAGAAGAATATCGAGGAAGCATATGCCAAAGTGGCGATGAAAAAGAACAAGGGGCGAAAGAAATTGGAGTTGAAGAAGGGAGATTGGGTTTGGGTTCACTTCCGAAGAGAGCGATTCCCGAATCAAAGGAAAGGAAAGTTGGCTCCTCGAGTGGATGGTCCATTTCAAGTGCTGAGCAAGATTAACAACAATGCTTATGTGATCGATCTACCAGGTGAGTATAATGTGTCCAACACTTTCAATGTTGCTTACTTGACTCCTTGTGTTGTAGGCCAAGTACCGGGGACAGATGATGAAGTGATTTCGAGGACGAAATCTTCTCAAGAAAGGAAGGATGATGCAGCTCAAAGTGCTGATCAAGGGCTCGAAAATCAACCGAAGTCAATGACTGATCATCCGAGGCCAATGACACGAAGCCAGGCCAAATTACTCCATGACATGCACATTCAGTTGGCTTGGCCGGGATGAAGCATGTGTTCGGAGGAAGAATTGCAAAGTGCTAGAGTCGAAGGCCACATCTTCAAATTTGAGCCCAAGGACAAAGTGACCGAACACCAACTCTTGGCGCTGAGCAGTACAGAGCCGAACACAACAACTTGTGTTCGAAGTCAAGTGTGCGCCCGATGACAAATATGTTTGAGTAAGCAACCAAGCATCAAATTCAAAGCTGCCGAACACTCACTCAAGTGTGATCGAGCAAGCAACCGAGCACCGAAGTCAAGGCTGTCGAACACCCTTTAGTTCAGCCCTGCGTGGCTTGCCATTATTGGTCATCTGTGACCATTTACTATTTTATCCTTAGCATAGTCTATAAATGCTTCTTTACATTTCATTGTGCTCAGCTAGTTTTTGGGATATTGATGAATGAATGAAATTGCCGAGAGCATTTCCGTTTCTCCGATGTGAGCAAAACCCCAGTGTGGGCTTTTTTGACTTGTGGCTTTTGCTAACTCCGATTGAATATTTCCTCTTTGATCATTCAGTTTGTAAGAGGCAATGTTCTCTTGAGGATTGTTGCATAGTTTATGTGCTCTTTCCTTCTACTTGAATCGTGCCAAGACCAGTTCCTTGGTGCCGTTCAAGCAAGTAATGTTGTGTCAAACTTTTATCTCGTTTTTCCGCTGTTGAATCGGGTTGCAAAGATTGTCTTCGGATTTGGCTTGCACCAGACGTCTCTTGAGAGTGGAATTAGATTCCATTGTACCATGTACATTATGACATATGTGATCCAAATTACAAAATTGTTTTAAGTCAGTTACTTATATTACATATAAGTTATGGATAGATAAAAATCCAATTCTTTTCTATGGGTTTGTGCTGCTATTATACATTAAGTTATTTTTCCATATGGAAAATTAGTTCCAAGGGGAAGGAAATGTATCAATCTGTGATACTATTTTAGTCCAAGATTTACATGTTCATAAGTGGACAAGATAACGACACTGTAACTGAATTTGAATCACATGATGTACATAATTCTTAGCGAATGTTTTTTCTAAGTAGGGCGAGATAAGTCAAGACTTGTCTCTTTCATAAAACTGTGGACCAAATTACTTCTGCTAATGGCAGTCAAATGGATTTGAGTTAGAGTTTCTTTGGTGATAATGGATCTGTTCCGATTAGCACCAAGATGACTAAAAGAATTCATTTATATTGCTAGTCCTAGTGGGAGTAACTATCAATTGATAAATCAATTTTATCAATCTCAACCTCGACGAATGAGTTGTTTTTGTATTCCCCATTGTCGATTTGAGATTGAAGGGGAAGCATATATAGTTACTCCACACGATGAATAAGAGCAATGAAGATTAATGAGGCTCTTCAATACCCTGTTAAGGATAAGTCCTAAAATAATGGAACATGAAATGGAGTTAGTGAAACCAAACCAAGAGTTGGAACTGGTTGATCTACTTATGGGTCATAGCGCCATTGGGAACAAATGAGTTCTCAATATGTGCGAAAGACTTGTTGTAGTACTGAAAAAATATGGGTGAATTCTTGAAGTTCAGATTTCAAGAGATCGTTCGAAGGGATTGTTGTCTCTATTTAGAAAAATCTGATATTAAGAAATTTTCTTGAATGATTTAATATGCAATAGTGCAAACCCATTAATACTCCTATTTCTAGAGGCAAAGTTTCAAGTGGGAGGATGTGTCCTCGTGAATCCACAAGAATATGATTTGTCTCATGAAGCTTGATATCTGTTATTCTAGTTAGCAGATATCAACCTAATTTAGAAAAGGAATACTGGAAAGAAGTTAAAGAATACTGAGGTATCTCAAAGACACAGTCAATTATCCTTGTGTTATTAAGGAAAGGATCTGCAATTCAAAGGCTATACATATTATGATTTAAAAGAAGATTTAGATAAGAGGAAATCTAAATCTATCTTGTTTGCTAAACAATTGCGATGTGTATATTGTTGAATAGCAAGCACAATCATTAGCCTTATTTTACAATAGAAGCTGAATTTGTAAGCGCTTTCATGACACGACCCGCATTTTCGGCTAGGCCGTGCGGGCACTCGGCCACCTTCCCTACTTGTCGGGCGAACCCTATAGACAAAATCGATATAAATGGCGCAAAATTACCTTGAAAATAAAATTAAACATGACCTTAACAACATAAAATAACTCTCAAGGATAGACATATATACAAACTGTCTGGACAAAACAACTAACTACCAAGAATACACAGGTTTAAAGGTGTCCATATCAGACATCTAAGAAGGCCAAAAGATATACACACCTCCCGAAGGGAGAAAAAGTAAGGAAAGCTGTAATATCTGAAGTTGGTGGCCGCAATGAACAGGATGGCTCACCGTAGACAGCTGAGAACGTACTACTCCTCAATCACGGCGCGACTGGCTGGGTCCTGGAGCACAATCTGCCAAACGAAAAGAAAACACAAGGACAAATAGAGGGTGAGTCATAAGGACTCAATAAGTGCGAACAAACTAGCAACCTCGAAAATAGATACGCTAGTCAGGGAAACGGAACCAGACAACAATCAACAAATAAGCAATGCACATATAAGCAGAGCAGTAGTCATGTACAGAAAATCAACACAATAGTGTGAAATGAAATGAGATGAAATGAAACGAGATGCAAAGGGTCGCATGTGCCAAATGAATGGAGCGGAATCCTCCTGCTCCGAGGGCGGAATCCTCCTACCCTCAATATGATGCGATGGAGTGGAATCCTCCTGCTCCGAGGGCGGAATCCTCCTACCCTCAATATAATGCAATGGAGCGGAATCCTCATACCTTCAATATGATGCGATGGAGCGGAATCCTCCTGCTCCGAGGGCGGAATCCTCCTACCCTCAATATGATGCAATGATAACCCTTCACCGGCGCGGCACCCTCATCGACTGCCGGGAAGTATATGTCAACTCACAGCCAGAGTACAATGCTCAGATCCTCAATGCAATACCAAAAATAGGACATAACATATAATATAGAATGTAAATGCAAAGCTAAGGCGTAATGGGTACGCCTATCGGCCGCTACACACGTAAGGAACACATGGCAGAAAATCCACGAGGCCAAGTGCCTCCAAAGAAATGGATATAAACACTTACCGTATTCCAAAGCTAGCCCTGCTACTCAACAACCACTTTTTCCTTTGGATTAACTGCCAAACGATCCCGCTCTATTCGATAAGCAGAAAAATTATATCAAATAAAGCTAAAGGCTTCATTCCTTATGTCTTAGGGCAATCCAGTTAGGAACCTGATACCCTATTCGCATACGCAATACGCACGCCAGGCCTATGTACAGGGTTCAATGTTCCATAACCAAACCCTAAATAAATTACATTTATATGTTGTCCATAAGAGTACAAATATATAATTATTTCCATCATCAGGGTTTAATTGACCCTTTAAACTATCAATTTAAGTCATTAGGGCGTTGTCTAATATCCCTATTTTTACCGTAAAAATATATTCAAACACACGTAATAAGCTAAGATAATGAGTTAACATCATTACCTGTAGATTTGGGGTAGAAATTCCACTATTTTTTCCACCTCTTTTTCCCTTTTTTCCTCTTTCTTTTCTAATCTTTCTTTTCTCTATTTTGTTCTAATGTTTCTACCTCCATCTCGTGTGTAGCTTCTACTAAGGGATTTAATCCCTTAGCAAACCGACCTTGGTATATTTTTTTTAATAAATTCACCACGACGATTAAAATTAAAATGGAACCCTAGAGAAGTCGAAATGATCAAAAAATTTTCAAGTAAGTTATACAAAATATATGTAACATACTCGCGAAGATGAATCTCAAATCGGACTCCCGAAACTCAAGATGCGAATTTAAAGGATAAATGTCAAATTATTTAACTTTCGACATTTTAGCGGAAACCAGCAGAACAACATCGAAATTCACTTTCGAAAAATCACAAAAGTCACAAATAATTATACGAACCTAATGGCGCTTTCGGATTTCGAATTGGAGCTCATTCGCCAAAACCGAGCTCAAAAATCTATTTTTAATATTTATCGACAATAAAAACTGAAATCTTCTTCCGATGCCTACCAAACGAGGTCTGAACTAGCTCAAATTTTACAGACAGGTCTTAATGGACCTTACGAATATTTTAAAATTATCGGCATGCAATTCGGAGTCCTAACCTCTGAAACGACTGACCGAGGTCGTTTCATTCTCTTCCACTTAGACTCTCGTTCGTCCTCGAACGAACCAGAGTCTAAAATAGATTTCACACCTCTAATGAGAATGCTTACACTAATTTTTCAATGACATTTACTACGAAACCAAAATCATATACAATTACAAGAACTTTTAGGCTTTAAAGACCAAGATCGAACCTGAATCGTCGAAGAGGTAAGGATACCTCTCACGCATACTAGACTCAAGCTCCCAAGTGTCCTGCTCACGAGGACGATTATTCCATCGCACTCGAACCATCGGAATCTGCTTCGAACGAAGTTTCCGGATATCACGCGCAACTATAGCAACTGGGAACTCCTCGTAAGCTAGATTCACATCTAGCTGAGCAGGGTCTAATTCGATCACTTCGGAAGGATCTCAGATACACTTCTGGAGCATCGAGACATGGAAAACTGGGTGAACTGGCATAGAAGCTGGCAAGTCAAGCCGATAAGCTACCTTAGCAATACGCTTATCGATATGGAAAGGGCCAATGAACCTGGGACTAAGCTTTCCTTTCCTACCAAATCTCTTTACACCTCACATCGGTGACACTTTCAGAAATACCATGTCCCCGACCTCGAACTCTATCTCTAGGATCCTCCGGTTCGAATATGAAATCTGCCTACTCTAGGCGGTCCGTAAACGATCCTGAATAACACGAACAACATCAAGAGTCTGACGAACCATATCTGAAGTCATCACCTCGACATCTTGAGAATCAAATCACTCAATAGGAGAACGACATCGACGACCATATAAGGCTTCAAATGGAGCCATCTGAATGGAAGACTGGTAACTATTATTATAAGCGAACTCTGCTAACGCCAAATGATCATCTCAATAACCCCCGAAGTCCAATGCGCAAGCTCTCAGCATGTCCTCTAAAATTTGAATAACCCACTCAGACTGACCGTCAGTCTGAGGATGGAATGTTGTGCTAAGCTGAACCTGGGTCCCCAACTCTCTCTGAAAAGACTGCCAGAACTGAGAGGTAAACTGGGAACCACGATCTGAGATAATAGATACAAGAGTACCATGCAATCTAACCACCTGCTGAATGAAAATCCGAGCCAGTCTCTGAGTTGAATCAGTTGTCTTTACAGGGATAAAATGAGTTGATTTAGTCAGTCTGTCAACAATGACCCAGACTGAATCGTGGCGCTGCAGGGTCTTTGGCAGACCAACTATAAAATCCAATGTGATGAGCTCCCACTTCCACTCGGGAATGGGCAATGCTTGGGCTAACCCTGCTGGTCTCCGGTGCTCGAACTTAACCTGCTGACAGTTCAAGCAACGAGATACAGAATCAAATACATCTCTCTTCATCCCCTTACACCAGTATAGCTCTTGGAGGTCCTGATACATTTTTGTAATACCAGGATGAATGGAATAACGCGAGCTATGAGCTTCACCGATCACTGACTGCCTCAAATCCCCAACATCAGGAACACAGAGTCGACCATTAAACTGAAGAATTCCATCTGAATCAAGCTCGAAGGAGGGAACTCCTCCACTTAGGATGCGACCACGCAACTCCTGCAAATGAGGATCCTCGAACTGTCTTCCCTTAATCCGATTGCCCAAGGAAGACTGAGCTGCAATACATGCTAAGACTCAATTGGAGTCTAGGAGAAGAAATCTCACGCCAGAGTCGCCAAGGGACTGCAATTCTCGGGCCAATGGTCTCATATCAGCATAAAGAAAAGCCATGCTGCCAATGGACTTCCTGCTCAAAGCATCTGCTACCACGTTCGCCTTCCCAGGATGATAGTGGATGGTGAGATCATAATCTTTAATTAATTCAAGCCACCTCCGCTGTCGGCCGTTAAGATCTTCTGAGAGAGAAGATACTGCAGACTCTTATGATCCGTATACGCCTCACAAGCCACTCCATAAAGATAATGCCTCCATATTTTCAAAGCACAGACCACAGCTGCCAATTCTAATTCGTGAGTCAGATAATTCTTCTCATTCGGCTTCAACTGTCTGGAAGCATAAGCAATTACCTTCCCGTGCTGCATAAGAACACAACCAAGGCCCACACGAGACGCATCACAATAGACTACAAATCCACCGGTGCCCGAAGGAAGGGATAACACTGGAGCTGAAGTCAATAAGGCCTTAAGCTTCTGGAAGTTGGCCTCAGACTCATCGGACCATCAAAACTGAACCGCCCTCTGCGTCAGGCGAGTCAGGGGGAGCTGCAATAGTAGAGAACTTTTCCACAAACCTCCGATAATAACCTGCCAATCTAAGGAAGCTGCGAATCTCCGTCGGAGTGGTAGGACGAGGCCATTTCTGCACTGCTTCAATCTTCTTCAGATCAACCTTGATACCCTTACTGGATACCACGTGACCCAAAAATGCCACAGAATCAAGCCAAAACTCACATTTCGAGAACTTGGCATACAGCTTACGATTACGGAGGGTTTGAAGAACCGCCCTCAGATGACAATCATGCTCATCGCGGCTACGAGAATAAATAAGAATATCATCAATGAAGACAATGACAAAGGAATCAAGGAATGGCTTAAACACCCGGTTCATGCGATCCATAAAGGCTGCAGGGGCATTAGTCAGCCCAAAAGACATAACTAGGAACTCATAATAGCCGTAACGAGTCCTAAAAGCAGACTTCGAGATATCTGACTCGCGAATCTTTAGCTGAAGATAACCAGATCGCAGATCGATCTTAGAAAAGAATTTGGCACCCTACAACTGATCAAAGAAATCATCAATGCGAGGCAATAGGTACTTGTTCTTGATGGTGACCTTATTTAGCTTACGATAATCAATACACATCCGCATAGTCCCATATTTCTTTTTCACGAATAGAATAGGAGCACCCCACGGAGAAATACTCGGCCTGATGAACCCCTTATCAAGCAAATCTTGCAATCGCTCCTTCAGCGCCTTCAACTATGATTGGGCCATGCGATAAGGAGGGATAGAAATAGGCTGATTCCCTGGCATAATATCAATGCCAAACTCGATCTCTTGATCAGGAGGAAGTCCTGGCAAATCATCTGGAAACATGCTAGGGAACTCCATAACGACGGGAATAGAATCAAGAGATGGAATCTCCACAGTGGTATCTTGAACCATGGCAAGATACGCTGAACACCATGTATCCATCATCCTCTTTGCCTTCAGGAAAGAAATAACATGCCCTATGGGTGGCAAATAATAGCCCTGCCACACCATGGGTGCTGAACAAGGAAGAGACAACTGAAGAGACTTGGCAAGGCAATCTAATGTGGTGCGCCAGCCAATCCATGTCAATAATAACATCAAAATCAATCATATCTAGAATTAGAAGATCTACTAGTGATATGGTACAAGCTGCATAAACTCGATCCACAATGATAATGTCTCCAATAGGAGTAGAAACACATAATGGATCACGAAGACGCATATAATCAACATGAAAGTCCGAAGCAAAATAAGGAGATACATATGAATATGTAGACCCCGGATCCACCAAAAAATATGCATCTCGTCCACAAACAGATAAAATACCTGTAACGACAGCTGGGGATGCCTCGGCATCCTACCTGGCCAGCAGTGCATATAGCTGTCTCTGCGGCTAAGCTGAGCCGCTACCCTGACGACTACCTCTACAGGGACCACTAAGACCACGCCCACGACCTCTACCGGGTGGTGGTGCACCTCTAACTGGCTGAGACCCTGGAGGGGCACCCTGAGGCTGCTGCTACATAGGCGCTGGAAGGCGAGGGAAAGGGCGGCTACTACCCTGCTGATGGAGATAAGGGCAATCCTTCTTATGATGTCCTAGATCCTGATAGATAAAGCACCCTGGAGAAAATCTACGTTGATCAAACTGAGACTGATCTCGCGGGCGAAACCCAAACTAACCCTGAGAAGAAGTAGGCACGTTCTTAGAACCATGCGCTGGAAACTGAGCTGGTCTGACAGGAGGCCTACTCTGCTGCTGATAACTCCTACCTCCATACGAGGTACTAGAATGCCCTGGACCACGAGATCTCTTACTCTCCCGCTCTAACTCCTCCATCTCCAATCTATGATAGGCCTCATACCTCCTGGCAATATCAACAGTGACATCAAATAGAGTACCAGCCTCAATCTCACGAGCCATCTGGGACCGCAAATAAGGAGAAAGCCCATCAATAAAACGTCTGACCCTCTCAGAGGTCTCCTGCATAGATCTTGAGCATAGCTGGACATCTTTGAAAATAAAAGCTCGTACTCCGTGACTGACATGTTACCCTATCCAACTATCAAACTGTCTCCTCTTCTCATCCTGCTGACTGCGAGGGAAAAACTTCTCCATGAATCGATGGGAGAACTCACTCCAGGTCAGCTTAGGTAAGCCCTGTCTAGCTGATCGGAGTGCGGTCCACCAAGCTAAAGCCGGACCCACAAGCTGGAAGGCAGTATAATCAGCTCCATACTGCTCAAGATATCCAAGGGCCTCTAAGATACGCTGACATTGATCAACAAACTCACGAGGCTTACGCTTATCTGATTTCTGACCAGAGAACTTCGAAAGACTAATTCGGGTAAAATAATGCAACCTTGCCGGATCATCAACCTGACCTGCTACCTCTGGAACATGACCACCTGGAACATGAACTTCTGGGGCTACATGTGGAGCTAGAATGGGGGCTCCTTGAACCTAAGAACCAATATCTACCGCAGCTTGCGGAGCTGCCTGAGGGATAGGAGCATCAACGACAGCCTGAGGGATAGGAGCATCTACAGCAGCCTGAGGAATAGGAGCATCTACAGCAGCCTGAAGAATATGAGCATCTACGGCAGCCTGAGGAATAGGAGGTCCCTGGGGCATCTGCGTCGCTAAGAATCTCATAAAAGCGTCATGAAGTGTGGGGGGAATGAATAAGCCCTGCTCCCCCTGCCCAGCAAAAGCTGCCATTACTGGAACCTCTGCTGCAGGATCAGCATGATCCACCATCCTCGCGGCCTGGGAAACTCTACCTCTGCCTCGACCACGACCTCTACCGCGGCCAACACCAGCACCTTGCGGAGCAGCAGGCATAGGGGCGACCGCTGGCTCCTCCGCCTCTCGCTGAACATTCGTGTGCGTTCTCACCATTTACTGTGGAGAATAAAAAATATTTAATTTCAGATAAGAAGACTCTCGCACGATGAGGAAAGAAA
The DNA here is from genome assembly GCA_037355625.1 of Petunia x hybrida. NCBI lineage: Eukaryota > Viridiplantae > Streptophyta > Magnoliopsida > Solanales > Solanaceae > Petunia > Petunia x hybrida. The sequence goes on from JBBBVM010000045.1 coordinate 2,893,757, forward strand.
GAAGGGAAACTGCCTAAATGTCACCATAGCCTCCCGTAGATAGGTACAGACGTCTCCGCTCGATCAGCGAGACTCTATTAGACACTATCATGATCTGGAAAGACTCTAAACCTCGCTCTAATACCATCTGACACGACCCGCATTTTCGGCTAGGCCGTGCGGGCACCCGGCCACCTTTCATAGACCTGTCGGGCGAACCCTATAGACAAAATCGATATAAACGACGCAAAATTACCTTGAAAATAAAATTAAACATGACCTTAACAACATAAAATAACTCTCAAGGATAGACGTATATACAAACTGTCTGGAAAAAACAACTAACTACCCAGAATACACATGTTTAAAGGTTTCCAGATCAGACATCTAAGAAGGCCAAAAGATATACACACCTCCCGAAGGGAGAGAAAGTAAGGAAAGCTGTAATATCTGATCTTGGTGGCCGCAATGAACAGGATAGCTTACAGTAGCACCTGAGAACGTACTACTCCTTAATCACGGCGGGACTGGCTGGGTACTGGAGCAGAATCTGCCGAACGAAAAAATACAAGGACAAATAGGGGGTGAGTCATAAAGACTCAATAAGTGCGAACAAACTAGCAACCTCGAAAAATAGATACGCTAGTCAGGGAAACGGAACCAGACAACAATCAACAAATAAGCAATGCACATATAAGCTGAACGGTAGTCATGTACAGAAAATCTACTCAATAGTATGAAATAAAATGGAATGAGATGAAATGAAATGAGATGAAATGAAACGAGATGCAAAGGGTCACATGCGCCAACTGAATGGAGCGGAATCCTCCTGCTCCGAGGGCGGAATCCTCCTACCCTCAATATGATGCGATGGAGCGGAATCCTCCTGCTCCGAGGGCGAAATCCTCCTACCCTCAATATGATGCAATGGAGCGGAATCCTCCTACTCCGAGGGCGGAATCCTCCTACCCTCAATATGATGCGATGGAGCGGAATCCTCCTGCTCCGCGGGCGAAATCCACCTACCCTCAATATGACGCAATGATAACCCTTCACCGGCACGGGACCCTCATCGACTGCCGGGAAGTATATGTCAACTCACAGCCAGAGTACAATGCTCAGATCCTCAATGCAATACCAACAACAGGACATAACATATAATATAGAATGTAAATCCAAAGCTAAGGCGTAATGAGTACGCCTATCGGCATCTACACACGTAAGGAACACGTGGTAAAAAATCCACGAGGCCAAGTGTCTCCAAAGAAATGGATATAAACACTTACCGTATTCCAAAGCTAGCCCTTCTACTCAACAACTGCTTTTTCCTTTGGATTAACTGTCAAACGATCCCGCTCTATTTAATAAGCAGAAAAATTATATCAAATAAAGCTAAAGGCTTCATTCCTTATGTCTTAGGGAAATCCAGTTAGAAGCTAAAGGCTTCATTCCTTATGTCTTAAGGCAATCCAGTTAGGAACCTGATACCCTATTCGCATACGCAATACGCAGGCCAGGCCTATGTACAGGGTTCAAAGTCCCCTAACCAAACCCTAAATAAATTACATTTATATGTTGCCCATAATTCACTGAGTACGAATATATAATCATTTCCATCATCAGGGTCCAATTGACCCTTTAAACTATCAATTTAAGTCATTAGGGCGATGTCTAATATCCCTATTTTTACCATAAAAATATATTCAAACACACGTAATAAGCTAAGATAATGAGTTAACATCATTACCTGAAGATTTGGGGTAGAAATTCCACTATTTTTCCACCTCTTTTTCCCTTTTTTCCTCTTTCTTTTCTAATCTTTCTTTTCTCTATTTTCTTCTAATGTTTCTGCCTCCATCTCGTGTGTAGCTGCTCCTAAAGGATTTAATCCCTTAGCAAACCGACCTTGCTATATATATATATATATATATATATATACACATATATATATATGATTAAAATTAAAATGGAACCCTAGAGAAGTCGAAATGATCCCAAATTTTTCAAGTTATAAAAAATATATGTAACATACTCGAGAAGAAGGATCTCAAATCGGACACCCGAAACTCAAGATGCGAATTTAAAGGAAAAAGGTCAAATTATTTAACTTTCGGCATTTTAGCTGAAACTAGCCGAACAACATCGAAATTCACTTTCGAAAAATAAAAAAAGTCACAAATAATTATACGAACCTAACGGCACTTTCGGATTTCGAATCGGAGCTTATTCGCCAAAACCGAGCTAAAAAATCTCTTTTTAATATTTATCGACCATAAAAACTGAAACCTTCTTCCGATGCCTACCAAACGATGTCTGATTTAGCTCAAATTTTACAGACAGTTCCTAATGGACCTTACGAATATTTTAAAATTATCGGCACGCCAATCGGAGTTCTAACTTCTGAAACGACTGACCGAGGTCATTTCATTTCAGCAATTGTACAGAGCCATTTGGCTTGAATGTCTTTATGATAAATTTGGGTGTGTTTCATAGCGGTATTGAATTAGTGACAATCAAGTGTGATTGTCAAGTCTCAATAGCTTACACAAAAAAATCTCAAGTATCTTTGGAAGACAACACATATTGATAAAAAGTATAATTCCCTTAGAGACATAGTTGTACATAAGAAAGTGAACATGAAATACATCTCTACGCATTATATGATAGTAGATCCGATAATGAAACTCACTGCATTTGGTGCTTATGAATGAAATATGAAGTTGTTTGATTTGTATAGATCTTGATGTATTTATATTTTATTTTTCCCAAGCATGTTCACATAAAACTGCATTATTTGAAGTTAATGTAGTTTAAGCCTAAATTGTTTGTTGTTTGTTCATATACATAGACTGTTTTATGTTTAGTACATAAATTTTAAGTATATCGAACAGACAAAAAGGTTTGCCTATTCACACAGGCAACCGCCTCTATTTTCTAGGTGACTAATAGGGATGAGACAATTATAAACTTATTATTATCTGAGGTGATAATAATAGAGAGCTTGAAGTTGAAGTTTATAGTAAGAATTTCGCTTGTGTTTTTTGTTAATCATATTTGATTAAATGTGAGTCTGTCTTAATGCCAGATGTGAGTTCTGAAGGATAAAATATATGAGTAGATTTGTGAACTCAAAGTTTGACATAGGTTTTCTGAACTATCATCTGCACAGTATTTAATTTGTGAAAGACATATGCTCCACGGGGAAGGAGTCAATACTGTGATACGTGATTCATACCATGTATGCATAAAGCAATTTCTTATCGTGTGAAGCCCTGAAAATTATAAGTAATTTTCTTTCTTTGTACCCTCATGACTTTGACCAGTTTCTTGAGATTCAATTTGGTGATTGCTATCTTCAGGTGTTGCAAAAAGATCATGGATGATTCGGTTTGGCGGGACATTTCTAGAAAAGCAAGTCAAATTGAGATTAAGATATTCTTGAGATGGGGAAGATCATTGAATATTATTACATTAATTGTGTTCATTGGCGCGCCCATTATGTTTGTCTTTCAGACAAGAACATAATAACATAATGATGAACTCAAATTAATACAAAGAGATAGTAAGAGATGTGAATACGATAAATGATCTAGGGCACTGCATACTACAATCTACTCCAAGGATCCGTTAATCGAGATGCTATATACTCCTAACAGATATATAGCAACTACGTTCTCGAAGTATGCACTGGTCACATAAAAAAACAAGCGACAGATAGAAAGAAAATTACTCATTCCCTTACGTTTCACTTTGTTATTCATTTGATTTGGCCTAATGTTTAACAAAGAAAATAACATTTGTGAAACCTGTGACTTAAATATGTTAATATTAATTGAATTGTTATTAAATTGTTGAAATTTATGAGGTTAGATATATTATTTGTGTGATTATACAAAAAACTTATCAAAAAAAGAAATACTTCCTTCGTTCAGTTCATATGAACCTTTTTTCTCTTTAGTCCGTTACAAAAAGAATTACTTTTTTTTAAAATTTAAAAATATTTTACTTCAAATTTAGCATTATATTCTTAAAGATATAATTTTTAGCTACACGAATATCAATATATTTTTATGTCAAGTTTTAGCCAAATCAAATATATTCACTTAATTAAATTAAATGGTGGGAATATATGAATATGATATTTTTACTGAAATAAACTAACTAGAGAACAGTATCAAAAACAAAATAAAAAAGAAGAGAGTGGTCGTGGAGGAAATATAGTCAGTGAGAGCCGTGGAGTGATATCCATCTTTGTATATCCAATAATGAAGCCGTGAAGACAAAGCCTATATGGGACTCTCCAAATCCACAATAAAGAGACCCTTCTATCTCAGACATCAAGATCAAAACCACCGATTATGTCACGTAATTTTTGTATTATATGGCGCCGTCCAGTGTATCTTTCATCACACGTGTCCTTTCAGAATTCCCTCTTTAATTTCTTTGACCTCCACAAGATTCTGAAAAATTCTTTTGTTATTTTGGTTATTGATTCTACTCTTTTGTGATTAGATTGCATAATAGGAAAGTGATGTGTACTGGGTGAAAAATTACCGAGACCTTAAGCAATGGCGCGAGGCTTGACACAAGTCGATCTTAAGAGGCGAGTCCAAGAGGGGAGACGACATGACCCACTGCCTCGAAAGACCACCTCGGGGAAGAAGCAAAATCGAGCCTAAGGTATAGAGCTCGGGATGATCACCACGAAACAACGTCCCCATAGCAAGCACAACACCTCGTCAAAACAAGGCCTGATCTTTGTAAGTGTCGACCGTTGCCCAGGCATTTAAGAAGAAGATCATGAGCTGACCATGATCAAATGGAGTAATGGCCATAAAAGCATAGTTATTATTGCTATAATGTCACTCTTCTTGTCAACTATAAATAGGATTCATTTGTAACCAAGAAACACATCCAGAAATACAATACTTAACTTATATTCCTTTTCTTAAGTTTTGTCTCATTTTTTTCGCATTACTGCTCATTTATTTTTTGTCTCATTTATTTCATTCCATTGAGCATTTGCCTCGTTTAAATTAAATCTAGGCTCGGTCATAACTTTGATACAATAAAATTACCAATCAACCCCAAAACAAATTTGATTTGTTGTCCTAGCTCGATTTAGGCCAACACAAATTGGCGCCGTCTGTGGGAACTTGGTAATAACGTTTGTTCCAAAGTTTGCGACTCCACTTCTCGCTCAAAAATGGATGACATTATTGATGATAATGTTTCCACCCAAACACCTGACCAGACAACGAGAGCCATCCAAACCAGTGGAGGGACCGAAATCCCTCCAATTGGCCCAACTCCTCCGATTAGCCTAACACCACCCATCAGCCCTATTCCACCAGTTAACTCCACTCCACTAGCAGGGTTAACATCACCAACTGGATCGACTCTCTCGATCGGTCAAATCCCCCCCGTAGGAGTAACTTCAGCCGATCCAACTTCCTCGAGCTCAAGTGATCTATTCCAGCAATTCTTGATGAGCTCATTGCAGCAGATGCGGGAGCAAGCGGTCGCTCAAGCGGTGGCGCAAGCTCAATTTAATAAATAATTTCGAAGCTCCTTACAAGCCCTCGCTGAGAATGGAAATACCCACTCTAGCCCCGGCGATGTTCCCTTCATGACACCCAACAGAGGTAATCCTAATGCTATCCCCATGGGGACCACCATGGGAGGCTTTCCAAACAAATTCACATCTGGGGGCTCAGGGACTGTAGCTCCCGCAATATCTCAAACAAGCGTCTTGTTCGACTTTGAAAAGTGGAAGAGAGATTTTGAAGCCAACATGGAAATACGGCTCGAAAATGTGCCAGGGGTTCGAAAACCTCAACGCATGCTGGACATTGAAAAATGTCGTCAACAAACTTTCAGGCCCGAAGCTGCTCCGACACCCATCCCAAAATATTTCAAGCTACAGATTTTAAAGAAGTACGATGGGACAACTGACCCAGTCGATAATATAACTGAATATATGGCCATGGTCAAAAGAAATGATAGACTCCAATCGAGAGGGAGTCCATGTTCTTCAAAAAATTTGTTGATACCTTGGAAAAGGGGGCGCTGCGTTGGTACATGTATCTTCCTTCCGAGTCTATCTCCAACTTCGAGGAATTGGCAGACATGTTCATCAAGGCTCACACTGGAGCCCAGAAGATCCTTAACAGAAGGGAGGAAATCTTTGACGTTAAACAATAATACCTCGAGCCAATCAAGGACTTCTTCGAACGCTTTCAGGCTGAAAGAATGGATCTGCCGAAAATGGATGACACTTTGGCAGTCATGGCTTCTGAAAAGAATATCAATGTGAATAATTCTGAAGCTGTGGCCGAATTAAAGAAAGAGCTTCAACAATGGCAAGCCCAAACTTCGGACGAGTTGCATGATCGTGCCACTATGAAGATCAGGCTCCAGGAAGCAGAGTGGAGAAAGAAAAGTCTAAACAATTCCTACCGAGGTTAATCTGAATCCTCTCGATGCGCCGACGCACCACGAGGGAACTCAAAAAATCATTACGAGCTGTACAATGAAGCTCAAAAGCAACATGGAAGTTAGCGCCTCAGGGGACAGCAACTTGTGAACCAACGGCTTGGAGGAAAGGCTGGCTCATCCTCAAATCAAAAGTCCTCGGGCGCATCTTTGGTGCCCAAAGAGAAAGACTTGCCTCGGATCTCCGAGTACAATTTCAGCATATCGACCACTGAATTAGTGAATGCTATCAAAGGAATGACTGATCAAGGTGTGAGGTTGCCTAGGGACATGAGAATGCCCCCGAGCAAGAGAGATCAAACTCAACACTGTGAATTTCACATAGATTATGGGCACGCAACCGAAGACTGCAAAGCACTGCGCCTCGAGGTGGTCCATCTCCTTAAGAAGGGAGTGTTAGCTGAGTATCTGACTGATAAACGAAAACACAACTACTCAAAAAATAGGAGAGGAGCAGCCATTTCGAACACAATCACCAAAAAAAGTGGTGAATATCATTACTGGAGGGTCCGAGGTAAACGGAATAAACTTTGTTGCAGCGAAGAAATTTGCAAAGTCATCAAGTACAGTGGAGAAGAGAGTGAGAGCTTGTGGATCAAGTAAAGAAATGGTGTTTAGCAAAGAGGATTGTGATGAGATGATGTTTCCCCATCACGACGCACTATTAATCATGCTCAGGATGAACGAATGTGATGTCAAACGAGTTCTAATCGATCCTGGCAGCTCGGTGAACATCATTAACTATGGAGCCATCAAGAAGATGTGGTTGAAGGACCTCGTCGTCCAAAAGGCAACCATATTAACAGGGTTCAACAACTCTACCGAGAAGACTTTGAGAGAGATAACCCTCACAACAGCTGTAGAGGGAAGGGATAAGAAAACCATCTTTCAAGTGATGTGATATGTTGGTATTTTGTGCTTAATTGTGTCTCATTCCGACTAGCTTTTAGCCTTTTTTCGGTGATGTTATTTGAATGAATCTTATGTTAATCTTCATGTTTCAGGTTTTTAAGAGAATTAACATACAAATTCGAAGAAAACATATAAAAGAGCAAAATTCAAGTGCACTTTGGCTACAAAAGAGAGGAACATGAAAACAAGGCAGCAGTGGAAAGGGCGCCTCGCCGAACAAGAGGCTCAAAAGGCCAGCCATCCACCAAAGGAAGGGAAGTTCACAGCACCAAGCAACTCAAAAGGGCAGCCCACCGATATTTATGCTGAATATATCCGGCGGCCCCACAGAATGGAGGCGATACCGCCGGTTGATACAGAGAGTTGATAAAGCCTGCGACATTGAGGAGTTGGCCGCAAACACAAGGGCGGCCTGCCTAACCTGCACCGCACAAGAAAATGCGAGTTAGCAAACGTGAAAGCTGCGAGCCAGCAACCAAATGTGCGGCTCGCCTAACAAGAGGCGATCTGGCGTAAAAGCAGTGAAGATGACATTTTTGTAAGCATTAGCTTATTTTTGAAACCTATGCCTATAAATAGGCTGTTATGCCTCCGAGATAGGAGACCCTTTTTAGCTGAGAATATCACTTTAAAGCTTTTGAATATTCTTGGAGCTGAAATGAGGGTTTCTACTTGAATCTTTGTAAGGATTACTTTCTTTAATCTAAACTCTTATCTGATTCTTGCCATTTCATCTTACAATATGTGTGTGTTAGATCCTAGTATGAATACTTAAACTCATACTAGGGGTTTATTCATGAATACATGATTATCGTAACTTAAATCTTGTATTTAATCTTATAAAATTAATGGGTTAACATAAATCTAGCTCTCCATCTCACTTTCTTAACTAGAATTTAAGGCATGGCCATACTTGAACCTAATCCTACTTTACTTTTATCACCCAAAAGGGGTTGAAGGCGCAAGTTAATGGAGACTAGCGAGAATTTGCATTACATTGGTTGCGAACTACCCCATCTAAAGGGGTCGACCTTGGACTAGGGTTTCTAGCGCTTCATTATTGACCCGAGAGGGCTTGATGAAGTAAAATCCTCCCTATCCCGAGAAGGTTTTGCGGAATACATTAGAGGTCTGATCATTAATGTTACCCATGAGATTTGTGAGATTAATATAAGTATTTAACTAAGAGAACCATGTTCAAATGGATAAACCCCTAGCTCATTCCCATAGTTTACCCCATCATCATTATTTAATTTGCTTTACATAATTACTAGTTTAGTTGTACTTAAACACTTTTCACTTAATCATTAGGAACATGACGGATAATGCTTAGAACCCGTCACTATTCAACCTAAGTCTAATAGATTATCTTGCTAGCTCCCTGTGGAAATCGATCCCGATTCATAAGTTGGGTACTATTATCTTTGACGACCGCCTCATCACCCATTGAGGTGAGTGGATTGAGCATGGATCAAATTTTAGTGCCGTTGCCGGGGAGCTACGGTATATCTATTAGGTTGAATATTTCGTATTCTAGTCTTGTTAGTTGTTCCTACATTTTACCTCATGCTTTGTTTCGACGTGCGTAGGTGAATTCAAGTATGAGAAGGAATCCGAATAGAGCTATGAGGAACCCCCTCTACAATCATGCTAATGAGGGAGTTCCATTTCCAAATGCTCCAGTTGCTTCGAATGATTGTTATGAAGAGTCCGAGGATGAATATGACGACACTTCTATTAGTGAGGAGAGTTATGAAATCTATGGTGCCTTTGAAGAAAAGGAAGAACCTCAAGTAGACACTATTAGAAAAAATGTGTTTTCCGACCGCCAATATGGTCGAACAACGGTCGGCTAGACCAAAACGTGCGGTCGGATAATGGGTGGTCGCACAAGGGCGTCTGACCGACTCGGTCCGATGTTCCGACCACAAATCGGTCGCACACAGGTCGCACATTGTTTTTGTAGAAAATAATTTCTTGAGCCATGCGACCGAATTGGTCCGAGATTGCAAATTCTGGAAAAAAAATTCTTGAGCCAGGCGACCGATTTCATACCGATTCGGTCGGAAATTTGGGTAAAACCTAAAACCTATAATTATAGCTCCACCATCTTTAAAAACAGTAAAATATAACACCCAGTAAACAATAGGCTTCTACAAGCCTTAATTTTTTTTTTCTAAACAAGGCTTATTGCTTTTAAACTAAATCTTTATCAATTTATATAACATCAACACTTCATAACGATTCAAAGAAGTTTATCAAAAACCAACCACAAGTCTAACACATGTCTGAAACATCAACTAAATCTTCCATATATTTACTTTAAATCCTAAGAATAAAGGCACATAACACTTATGCCAAATCCAACTTCAAATATAAAGTTTCACTACTAACAATTAAAGACACATGCAACATAAAGTCTTAACAAAAGGACATTAATAGTGGTATGGAAGAAATATGTCCAGCATTTCATCCAAGTCCAATTCCGGTAAATCAACATCTTCATCCAAGTCCAACTCCAGCAAATCAACATCTTCATCCAAGTCCGATTCGGGCAAATCAACATAGTGGGGAAGAAAAATACGTATCATTGTGTCCGAAACTTTTTGTTTTGATTTCTTACCTTTTTCAATTTCTTCATCCAAATCCAATTCCGGTAAATCAACATCATCATCCAAGTCCGATTCCGGTACCACATCAATTGAATCTTCAATCGTATCTTGAACGATTTCAATTGAGTCTTCGATTGACTCTTGAGCAATATCAATTGAGTCTTTGACGTTGATATCCATGATAGATCTTGATGGAGGGGCTGCAAATTTTGGAAAAAAAATTAAACCCGTTTACGTTTAAATTTTACCGAGAAAAAGTGAAAAAAAAAGACGGAAAAAGTTTACCAAATGAATTACTTTTATATTACTAACTAATTTGTTCTCTAAGATTATCATTTAGTAATCAATAACACTTCTTAAGAATCAAATGTAATAGAATCAAAGAATAAAAATGAACTTTTAGAAATAACTTATTTCATTCAATCAATTATATGAGAATAATTAAGATATTTTAAGTTGTGTAACTACTATATTACTTATAGCTAATGCCTCTTAAATTATGCTACGAGAATATGGTATTATATTAATATTTTTACTAATATAATTAAGTTGAATTTTTTTATTAAGCTATTGTGAACATAATACTAGTTCACTTTGTAACAAAAGGAGCAATTATCTTCTACACAAACCTCACCAAAAGGACTATGTCCAAAAAGAAGACTAACTTATCTTCTACACAAACCTCACCAAACCCCAAGTCTCAAAGTTTATCACTCAAACCAAACAAACAAAAATATTTATCACTCATCTCCCAAACCTCCATTTTCTATCCAAACCCCAATTTTCTCATAACATCCACATTTTTATTAAAATCCAAATCAATATTCCAAAACTATATTCACTATCACAAAATTCATATTTTCAATCTCATTGGGGCATTTTATCAAATATATAGTGGCCATAACTATAATAAACAAGTTATTACTCTAATTAAATCATTACGTAGCTTCCCACCTACGGGATCAACAACATTACATTCTAACCATGACAACATCATCACCCAAACACCATAACAACTACATAAGTCGAGCACAACAATCAATCTAGCATAAAAGTCCACATTTTAAATTTTAATTTTTTTTTATAATTTTAAGCAAACTAGTTAGCTTTCTAATTCACTATCACAATATACTTCTCACTAATGAAGCAACACAATTCCAACTATTAAAAACTAATTAAATTAACAAAATTCGACTAAACTTCACCACTTATCAACAAATCAAGAAATGGCCACAGCTAAACTTCACTAATTAAACTAACAAAATGCACCTATTCAACCAATTAAACTAAAAAAATCCACCAATTCCACCAACTAAACTTCACCACTTATAACAAAATCGAAGATTCCAAACTAATTGTATTTTTCAATTAGAACAAAAAAAAAATGAAAAAGTTACCTAGGGTGGTGCCGCTGCTATCTCAGCTGGTGGCGTTGCTGCCTAGGTGGTGCCGCTGCTTGAGGTGGCGAGGCTATAAAATTGAAAAAAAATGGGGGTTAGGGTTTGAGAAATTGAAGAAAAAAAAAAAGAAAATATAGTGAAATAGAAGGATACTTACCTATGTAAATTGAGAAATTCGTGATTTGTGAGGAAATTAGGGGTTGGGGGAAGGGGGTGGACGGATCTAAGGGTTTTTGGGGGAGGGGGTCGGGTTTTTTTGCTTTAGAGAGAGAGTGTGTGTGACTGAAATGAGGGCTGGGCGAGGGGATATATAACCTGTTATCCGACCGCAGCGGTCAGATCAATTAAAAAAATTAATATTTTATTACCATCCGACCGCTGCGGTCGGAAGTCTAAAAAAATATATATTTAATTTTTATTTACCGATTTGTCCGACCGCCGCAGTCGGATAGGAGGGTCCGACTGAATTTCGGTCCGAAATTATCGGTGGGAAATCACATGATTTTTAGTAGTGAGAAAATGCAGCCCCAAATGATGCAATTCTTCATGGCAATGCTCAAGCCAATGAGCGAGTTCGAGTTGGTAACAATGATGGTGTTGTGGGCAATGCAAACCGAGGAGGCAACAATGCTAATAGAGGAGGCCGAGGTGCAAACCGAGGAGGCCATGGTGCTCAAGCTAATAGGAGAGCCAATGCCTATCGGGTGAATGTTCGCAATGACAATCGGAACCAAAGGAATGCAAGGGTGGTCGAAATGATAATAAACATGTTCAAGAATTGGATGATTCGGAGGAAGAAGTAGATTTGGAAACTTTTGCAAGTGCCATTGTGCCACCACCAATTCGTGGGAATGTAACTTTCAATACCCCACAAGTGATTCTTCATGGACTTGATCAAAATGGACTTTTTTGTTGAGGAAAACATGATGACCCAATGGAACATTTGAGGAATTTTGTGCAAACGTTTCATCTTTATAAGTTAGCACATTGTACGGAAGAGTCTTTGCGCCTAAGAGTCTTTCCATATTCTCTATCGGGGAAGGCCACGACATGGTTGAACAAGCTACCAAAGAATTCAATTTACACTTGGGAGGAACTTGTAAAGTAATTTTTGGCAAAAGGCAAGCAAGCATCAATGAGAGACAAGGTGTATATGTTCAAGCAAGATCCTACCGATTCATTGTATAAGGCATCGGAAGTTTTGCTACATTGCCCAACTCATGGATTTGAAGTTGATATGCTTTTGCAATATTTTTACCAAGGATTCAACAAGAACTACCAAGCGGCCATGAACAACTTATGTGGAGGTGCTATCATGGACCATACTTTTCAAAAGGTCAAGGAAATTCTCAACAAAGTTGCCAAATAATCTCAAGATTGGCAATCAAGAGCTCAAAACCCGAATGGTGAAGGAGGAATGAGCCAAATGATGATGAAAAATTTTGAAGATCAAGCGGAACAAATGGCTCGAATCATGACCAACATTGAGCTTCTTAGAGGCGCCAAGGAAGAAAAGGAGAAAAAGGCAAGCAAGGTAGAAAATCTTCAAGTTACAAACGCGGGCCATCAAGTGGCCCTAATTGGGCATGTCAACCCCGGAGGTCCACCTCTAACCCTTCTTCAAAGAGGGCAAGAGGAGTGTTTTCCGGAGCAATGCTGCAATGTCCAAAATGACGAAGAAGCCAATTTTGTGGCTTACCAACAAGGTGGTTATCAAAGGCCATATTAATAAGGCCAATGGAGGCAAGATCAAGGAAGATAAAATTGGAGGAACAATCAAGGTGGAAAGGGAGTTGGTGCTTCCCAAAGCTACGCACCAAGAGCTCCTTACAAGCAAGGTGAGAATGAAGGGAGACGCCAATCGAAATTGGAGGAAATGATAGGATAAGTCCTCAAGAATCAAGAAAGTTATGCCAGTGATATCAAGGAGAATAAACAAATGGTTAATGCTCATAGTACTTTCATCAAATCCCTTGAATCTTAAATGAGCACACTCTCTCACCAAGTGAATCAAATATCTCAAGGAGCACTACCAAGTGACACGGTAGTAAATCCTAAGAGGAATGGAAAAGATCATGTGATGGCAATTATGACAAGGAGTGGAAAAACGTGGGAAGATCCTAAATCAAAAAGAGATGTTGATGAAGTAGAAATGCAAAAAGGAGAGCAAAGCAAGGAGGAGGAGTTACACCAAGACAAGGCAAATGATTTGGAAGTAGAGATTTCAAGAAATGAAGTTGATAATGAGGCAATCCCTCAAGAACCAATCCTCGACGTCACTACCTTTCAAAAAGTCAAACTAAAGAAAACTCCACCACCCAAACAAAGCCCTCATAGTCCAAGCTCCATACCAAAAATTCCATTTACTTTCCCACAAAAGAGTATGAAACAAAAATAAGCATCTCAAGCTAATAAAATTTGGGATAAGATAGCATCAACACTCATCAACCTCTCTTTGGTCGACACATTGAGCCAAATGCTAAATGTTGCAAAGCTGGTGAAAGATCTTGTGACTAAGAAAAATTATGAGGACTATGAGCCAAGCAAGGTTACTCATAAATGTAGTTCAATTGTCTCAAAGTATATGGCAAGGAAGATGGAGGACCCCGGAGCCTTCAGGGTTCCATGCACAATTGGAGGGAAGCATTCCCCTAAAGCTCTATGTGATCTTGGAGCTAGCATCAATTTGATGCCGTATGCGGTCTACACGACTTTGACTACCAAGGAAATTCCCAAAGCTACCAATATGTATTTGCAAATGACTGACCGCTCCATGAAGCAACTAATTGAAGTTGTCACCAATGTTCTAGTGAAGGTGGAGAAGTTTATATTCCCAGCGGATTTTGTGATCTTAGATTGCCCGATGGACTTTGATGTCCCCATTATTCTTGAGCGTCTATTTTTAGCTACCGGGAGAGCACTTTGTGATGTGGAGAAGGGGAAACTTACATTCCATTTCAATGGTGAGAAAGTTGTGTTTCATATATGCAAAACATTGAAACAACCCATGGAGGAAGAAGCCACTTGTTCCTATGTGGACATGGTTGTGGAAGCACTTGTGAAAAAAGAGAGTGTTCTAATGGGTCAAGCAGATGAATTGGCCGTGGTGATTTGGAACATGGATATTGATAGTGAAGAGAGTGTTGCCGAATTTGTGAAAGCATTGGAAGGACTCGGCGCTAAATCCTATGTTTCCAAAAAGCTTTCCCTTGATCAACCACTCCTCCTACAAAGCCTTCTATTGAAGAACCTCCACAACTGGAACTGAAGGTACTACCAAGCCACTTGAGATACACTTTCCTAGGCCAAAACTCCACTCTTCCCATAATCATCTCTTCCCAATTAACCAAAGAACAAGAAGATCAATTAGTTGGAGTGGGGAAAAGAAGAATTAAAGCAATTGGGTGGACTCATATAAGAGGAATTGACCCGGGAGTATGCATTCACAAGATTCTCTTTGAAGAAGGATGTAAGCCAACGGTGGAACACCAACGGAGGTTGAATCCTCCAATGCAAGAAGTGGTCAAAAAGGAGATCATCAAATTGTTAGATTTGGGGGTGATTCTTCCAGTCTCCGATAGTGAATGGGTCTCACCCATTTAATGTGTGCCCAAAAAAGGAGGGATGACGGTAGTTCACAATGAAAATGGTGAAGCTATATCAACTCGAACCATGACTGGTTTACGAGTGTGCATGGACTTCCGTAAGCTCAACAATGCAATAAGAAAAAATCATTTTCCCCTAGCCTTCATTGACCAAATTCTTGATCGTTTGGTGGGCCGAGCTTACTATTGTTTTCTTGATGGGTACTCGGGGTACAATCAAATCTTAATTGAAGCAAATGATCAAGATAAGACAATCTTCACATGTCCTTACGACACTTTTGCATTCCGCAAAATGCTTTTTGGACTTTGCAATGCCCCGACCACTTTTCAAAGGTGTATGCTCGCACTTTTTCATGGTCTTGTGCTCAATTGGGAGAAATGCCATTTCCTTGTTCAAGAAAGAATTGTTCTAGGGCATAAGGTGTCCAAGAAAGGAATTGAATTAGATCATGCAAAGTTTGAAGTCATCTCCAAACTTCTACCTCCTACAACCGTCAAAGGAGTGAGAAGCTTCTTGGGACATGCGGGACTTTATTGCCGCTTCATCAAAGATTTCTCCAAGATTGTTAACCCATTGTGCAAATTGTTGGAAAAAGACGCTAAGTTTGAATTCAATGAAGCATGTTTGAAAGCCTTTGAAGAAGTCAATTGAGATTGACAACCGCACCGGTAATAGTGAGTCCAAAATGGGATCTCCCATTTGAGCTCCTCTATAATGCTAGCGATATTGCATTGGGAGCCGTGCTTGGCCAAAGAAGATGTGTCACACTATCTATTATGCTAGCAAGACCATGAATGGAGCTCAACAAAATTACACGGTAACGGAGAAGGAGTTGTTAGCCATTGTCTTTGGCTTTGAGAAATTTCGATCTTACTTGATTGGATCTAAGGTCATTGTGCATACCAGTCATTCTGCATTCCGATACTTGATGGCCAAGAAGGATTCAAAAGCAAGGTTGATTAGATGGGTTCTATTGTTATAAGAATTTGATCTTGAGGTTCTTGATAGAAAGGGAACCGAGAATCAAGTGGCGGACCACTTATCCCGTTTGGAGGAAGAGGGTCGCCCAAAAAAAACCCTTGAGATCAATTATTTCCCGGATGAGAGGCTATTGGCGGTATCTTGGGAGGAGATTCCTTGGTATGCGGACTTAGCCAATTATGTTGCATGTGGAGAGATCCCGGAGGATTTCTCATTCAATCAAAAGAAGAAGTTGATCAAAGATACACGACAATACTTTTGGGATGAACACTTTCTTTTCAAAGTATGTGTCTATGGAATGATAAGAAGGTGTGTTGCCAAAGCCGAGTAAAGAGTTATTCTTGAAGGATGTCACTCCGCTCCTTGTGGAGAACATCATGGAGGTGTGAGAATGGAAATAAATGTACTTGAATGCGGTTTCTTTTGGCCTACTTTGTACAAAGAAGCTTATGAATATACAAAGAGTTATGATCAATGCCAAAGAACAGGAGGAATCTCAAGGAGGTATGAAATGCCTCAAAATCCCATTGTGGAAGTTGATCTCTTTGATGTATAGGGAGTTGACTTCACGGGCCCTTTTTCAAGCTCGTATGGTATGAAGTACTTCCTTGTGGCGGTTGACTATGTGTCAAAATGGGTTGAGGCAATAGCCTTACCAAACAATGAAGCTAGAAGTGTCACCGTCTTCCTCAAGAAGAGCATTTTCACAAGATTTGGCATCCCTCGCACCATTATAAGTGATGGGGGCACCCACTTTTACAATCAGGCCTTTAGCTCTTTGTTTGAGAAATATGGGGTGAGACACAAGGTTGCTACACCATATCATCCCCAAACAAGTGGCCAAGTGGAAGTGTCAAATTGAGAGATCAAGCAAATTTTATACAAGACAATTAATGTGAATCAAACGGATTGGTCGAAGAAGTTGGATGATGGCTTATGGGAATATCGCACGGCATACAAGACTCCTATTGGGATGTAACCGTTCCGGTTGGTCTTTGGCAAAGCTTGTCATCTCCCCGTGGATTTGGAGTATAAAGCTCTTTAGGCACTGAAAAAGCTCAACATGAATTGGGAAGAAGCTTCCAAGCCCCAGGTGGAAAAGCTACATGAACTTGAGGAAATGAGATTTCTTGCCTATGAAAATGCAAAGCTCTACAAGGAAAAGATGAAGATCATCCATGAAAAAAAGATATGGAATCGAGAATTCAAGGTGGGGGACATGGTGCTATTGTTGAATTCAAGATTGCATTTGTTCCCCAGAAAGTTGAAATCCAAGTGGAGCGGACCTTTTAAAGTGGTGGGAATATCACCCTATGGATTGGACGAGTTGCAAGAAAAGGGAAGTTCTACAACTTTCTGAGTGAATGGCCAAAGAGTGAAGAATTACTGGGGATGTGAAGCTGAGCCTAGGAAGGTCGCTTGTATCTATTTCATGGATCCTTGAAGGTTGAGGTAACACCGTCGTGCCGCGATATTAAATCAAGCACTTCTTGGGAGGCAACCCAAGTTTTACTTTCAGAAATTTTAGTTGTAATCATGTAGTTAGTGTAAATTTTTCATGTGAAGTTCTGTGATGACTGTACTTGATCTTGGTTGGAGTGGTGTCGATGCAGGGAATTGCAAGGGATGAAAAGTGAGAAAAGTTTAAGAGAGGGAAAGGACCGCCGATTAAAGTGCGGAAGCAAAAGGGCAACCCAACCAAATAACATGCGGGCCGCCGGTACAGGCAGTGAGTAAATTTTTTCTACGGAGTGAAGGACGACTCAGCCTCTCATTAGGCGAGTCGCCCATCCAATTTTGCAAAACAATCGGCGGGCCAACTCACTGGTGCAAAATTGGAGGACTTAAGTCCTACTCTCCTTCATTTCGGCGACCCGCCCAATGAAGTGCGAGCCGCCTCTTTCATGGGCCTGACGGGTTTTTACCCTACTATATAAGGCCCCAAGATAATTTTTCTTTCACTTTTTACCCCAACCGAGAAAGCACAACTCCCAACCACCGGAAACTACTGTTCCGACGCACCACCACCACAACACTCCAAATCACAACAGACGCACTCGATTTCACCAACCCACAATGAATCCGACACCCCAATTTGAAATTCTTCACAGATCCAATAAGAATTCAACTCCTCGCTTTAAAATTTTCATGTTTTACATGTGGGGTTGTTAAAAACTTCATGTTGGGGGTAGTGCTTGGTTGATTAACTTGTTTTCCATGATTAGGTTGATTTTAGGGTTTGTTGAACCCCCAAAAAACTAACCCCGAAAGGCTAAATTAAGGAATATCAACTGAATGGACTAACTCTTTTGGAATTTTTGGAGTCGCCACCCAATTTAAGGAAAAATAGGGAACCAAATAAGCAAATGCGTGCAAAACTCCGTTTTATAATAAGACGGTCTTTCTTTCAGAGATTCTAAAGGTAAGAGGTTTTGCTAATTTCGAAAGAAGGTTTTAAAGACACTTTCGAAATTCTGTTAAAACGGTTAATCCGACAGGTTTCCAAAATATTTGCAAGTGCTATTTATGCGCTTTTCTAAAAATAATTAATTGAAATATTAATTAATTCAACTAATTAAATTTAGTAAGTTCTCAAAAGATTTTACAATTTTATTTAAAAGCTTTAATTATTTTCAAAATAAAATAAATAAATAAATAAATAAAGCGCATTTTCTTTTGAAAAGGAACGATTTGATCGTCCAAATTTCTTTACCAACTTGTATGTAATAGCGCGTAAATGGCACTTGCTTAATTTCAACTTTAAAACCCGAGTGTCTCATCATAAGATGGAACTTAGATTTCAAGTCGTTTTTTGCAAAGTTGTTTCGGGACATTTAGAAGTTAATTAAAACTTCTTTATAAATTTTGACTTTTTAAAGAAACTACTTCATATCAATAAGATAGAAGTCCTTTCTTATTGTCATTATTATCCGTGGTTTTGAAAATTTATAAAATTTTGCACGCATTTACTTAAATGGCCTGATTTGCAATAAATTAGATAAAGACTTCAGAATAAAAGTATTGAACATAAAGTAGACAGCTCACTCAATCAATGAAATATTTATTCATAAATATAAGTATATAATTATTCTACAACAGTTAATAAATTATTCTAAAGGAAAAAGGAGGATAAGAGTTTAAAAATAAAAATCCGGGAATTTGACAAACTCGCGGGAGCCTTGATTTTCTTGAAGTTTCTAAAACTTGGAAAACATGAGCCCGAGCTTGACCCCAATGCAATTCCAAGTCGACGAACCATCCCATTTGAGTTAGTCGAACTCGATCCCAAAATTGATTCATGCCAAATCAGAAAGAGTAAATGAATTAGCATATAAAAAATGAAACAATAACAGCCAAACAAATGAATACAAAACAGAAAGACAATTCGATTTTAAGGCATAGAAAACAGGGACAAAGAACAACCTCAGGCTGAAACTAGAGGGTAAAAGAAAAGAAAATCAGGAACGCATGAGCTAAAGAAAACATGAGCTGAATTGAAATTTGCACTATTGCTTTGACCATTTAAGCTTTAATGAAACAACATTATACCCCTTAAGATTCAAATTCAGATTCTAAGAACTGAAATAGACAGACACCAGGAGAAAATGACATGGATTTCAACCTAATTAGGCTCTAAAACAATGCAGCTTTCCCATTGCCTAGATCTGAACTGGCCGGCTTTATCTCTTGATCATTCAATGCAAACCAAGGGCCTCTATACACCCCTGCTCCATCCCAAACAACAGCTCACACTAGCAGACCAGAAAAACATTCTACTAAACCACCTGACTACAAACTAGGAATCCTAAAATACCTCTCTACGACACACTGACTACTACCAGAAACAGAAACAAACAACTACAATCAAAACAAACTAAGACCCCACTAACCTGATGCACTTAAACCACCTGAACCTCTCTACATCTCCCTGAACCAAACAACGACCTGCAGCTTCCCCTTTTCAGCCTATAGAAACCAGAAACAAAACATCCTGAAATGCTTCTTATCTACTACCTGCACACTCCTACAAACTCCCTATGCAGCTACAGCAATCAGGACATATTGCACACTCACAGACCTCCATCTCCAATCAAGACTACTCCCACCTACAGACTAATATCACCAAAACAGACCCTTAACAAACTGCACACTAGCCTTGACAGACCTCATACTCACGGATCTTCAACAGCCTCAATCAATCAGAAACTAAGCCCTCCCCTGCAGCCTCACAGAAACAGCTGGAAACAACTCCAAAGAACTGCATCTAAACTCTTACCAAACCAGAAATAGCCCTATACTTCCCCCCTCTCCTGCTTCATACTCAGCAAAACAAACTCCCATCGACTACCTAAAACCCCGCTGATCTGCTCAACAACAACAAACAAGCAGACCACCTGGCTTAGACTAAAATAACCATTCTTTTAACCTTAAACAGCCTTAACATCGACATTTACCTTTCAATGCCCAACTTGCAACAAGAGAAAATAGGAAAAGAGAAAAAAGAAAGAAAGATCCAGCAGGTAATTGCAGATTCCAAGTAAAGGATCAAGCTTTTATTATATCTAACATTCATTATATCCTTCCTGAAACATTGACAAAGTATATCTTATTAAATGTACAAACTTTAGCTAAATAAAAATACACAAAATACTTTTAATGCAAATCTCCAATTTTATAATTTCAAATTCCCAATCCAGTGACAACACAAACGATAATTCTAACAAATGACTCATTTTGTTGAAACAGATCCAAAGAACCAAGTTTAACATTGAGTTTCCAACAAATGACGATGACCAGACACCATAGATTCAGGGGAGCAAGCTAACTAAGCTATGATAACAACTGACTAGAACTTTTAATATCAAGCATTTCACAATGACTATTCAATCAGAAAATCCAAACTTTAGGCGAGGTTCGAACGATTATCACGCTTCTTGCATCTTTATTTCCATATTTACAAACAATAAAGAAATGACTAGGAAAACCAGTACGAACTAATTCATATGCTAACAGAAACAGGGTTGTGTCTATTCAAGAACATATTAGCATCGCATAAATAATTTCATGCACATTATTTTCAAAACAAAAGAAAATGAGTTAAGGTAAGGCTATTACCTTTTGCAGCGCAACGAGCCAGGGTAAGGATTGAAGACTACGACTCGAACAAAGTTGACGACTCGAACAACAATGAAGCGACTCAAAACTTAAAGTGATGCGCAAAACCAGAAAACCACAGTATATATATAGACTTCAACTTAAACTGAGATGAAGAAAAACTTCTGTATATTTTGTATACACTCTGTTGCCTCCTCCTTCTCTCTATTCCCTACCGCCGCTGCCTATACCCCTTACTGAACCCAAACTTCTAATTATATACCTCCACATTTAGGGCTTTTAGGAGTGGGAGAAATACCCAAATGACCCTCTAACGTTCACAAATGGATAAGGTTCGAACGAGGATGATCTGGAAGGGAGGGGGACCAGGGTTTGAATTTTGGGTCAATTTTTGAATGGATCCCGTTGAGAGGGAATTGGGAACGGGCTGAAGGGGAATTTTGGTGGTGGGCCGTCGGGTAAAGGATTTCTGAAATGGGGTGAGTGTGTGTGTTATGTGTGTATATGTTTGCGGAAGTGAGCTAAAACGTAGGATTAGGAGCATTTTTAGCCCTTATTTAGGATTAATTAAGAATTAAAAGGGCTTTGCACGGGTGGGATAGAAATTGGGCTACGCATTACAAAATTTGGCCCTTTTCCTCAGAAATTAAACAGATTACATTTAAATTTCAAATTGTCCTTTTATTTAGCCATTTAATTAAAATTTCGGAACAAAATTGGGTGTCAACAGCTGCCCCTCTTTATCCGGAAAAGGATGAAAGAGTTTTTAGGGTAAAGAAGTTGACGAGAAACCAATTTTTTCACGACAAAGCCAAGTACTTCGATTCCATGGACCAAAGTACGAGGCTTATGGACATGGCCGAACTCCGGTTTCTGAGGTGCCTACATATCTCGGATTGAAAGAGAATCAGGCCATATGAAGTTCGACGACACTTTGATACGAAGACTCGCACGATTGACAGAAAAGACGCACGAATAGAAAAGAAACCAAACTGACACCCTAATCCGAAATGAAAGATTAGGATAGACTTGCGTGTTCGAGTGTGATTCTTCAGATCCTCATTGACGAGTCTAGCTCATATCAACGATTGCCTAGTTCACTGCTAAGAAAGAGTTCCACGTTATGCTCCAAATGCTGCTGTGGTGCTGCTGCGGTGCTGCTAATATCCTGTAATAAACTCGACAACTGGTAAGCGTGTAACTGCAAATAAGGCTTAATAAATGGAGTAAGAAATAGATAATGAATAAAATTTATAGATGCTGGTTTCAATGTCAATGACAAGCTCGTCTCCAATCAACTAGAAGAAATCCGGCTTTGTGAGACAAGATGACTTCAGGGCCGTTGGTAGGCTGAAAATAAAACAATAAAGGACTTCAATCCATAGAAACATAAAGTAGACTTAAATAAACTATAAGGATAAAAATGCCGCTTTTCGGCAATGACTCATGATTGAGTCTCTAGTTGTCGATGGTAGGATTCATAACAATAGCGCCTTCAATTGTCTACGATAGGCTTCATACAAAGGTCTCCAATTGTTTATGGTAGGCTCAAATGATAGTGACATCTTCGATTTTTTACGATAGACTTCATAATGAGGCCCCCGATTGTTTACGGTAGGCTCTATAACAATAGCGCCTTCGATTGTCTACGATAGGCTTCATAAAAGGCGTCCAATTGTTTATGGTAGGCTTTAAATGATTATGACGTCTTCAATTGTTTACGATAGACTTCATAATGAGGCCCCCGATTATTTACGGTAGGCTCCATAATAATAGCGTCTTCGATTGTCTACGATAGGCTTCATGAAAGGCCTCCAATTGTTTATGGTAGGCTTGAAATGACAATGATGTCTTCGATTGTTTACGATAGACTTCATAATGAGGCCCCCGATTGTTTGCAGTAGGCTCCATAACAATAGCGCCTTCGATTGTCTACGATAGGCTTCATAAAAGGCCTTCAATTGTTTATGGTAGGCTTTAAATGATAATGACGTCTTCGATTGTTTACGGTAGACTTCATAATGAGTCCCCCGATTGTTTATGGTAGGCTCCATAACAATAGCGCCTTCGATTGTCTACGATAGGCTAAATAATAATGTCTTCAATTGTATACGATAGATTTGATAAAGAACTACGCTTCCGATTATCTACGGTAGCCTTGGTAAATGTGATATCTCCGATTGTTTACGGTAGACTTGATGAAGTAGCATCTTCGGTTGTATACGATAGACTGGATAATAAAGCTATCATAATAAACCCGTTGAGATAATGAAACCGATTGTATACGATAAATCCGATATAAAAGGTCATTGGAATAAAACCACCAATTGTATATGATTGATCCAATATAAGAAAGTAATTGGAATAATAATAATATAAGAAGGTCATTGGAATAATACCACCGATTGTGTACGATGATTCCAATATTGAAAGCCATTGGAATAATACCACCGATTGTGTACGATGATTCCAATATAAGAAGGCCATTGGAATATTCCTATCGATTGAACACGATAGATCAAAAGTAGAAAGCCCTTGAAATAATACCCTTGTTTGTGTACGATGGATCCAATATAAAAGCCATTGGAAAAAAACCACCAATTGTATATGATTGATCCAATATAAGAAAGTCATTGGAATAATACCATCGATTTGTGTACGATGATTCCAATATAAGAAGGCCATTAAAATAATACCAACAATGGCAGATCCAAAATAGAAGGCGATTGAAATAATACCATCGATTGTGTACGATGGATCCACCATAAAAAGCCATTAGAATAATACCACCGATTGTGTACGATGGATCCAATATTGAAAGTCATGGTCTTCGATAATAGCATCCTTGATGGTTTCCGGTACCAATACTACTTCGATCAATAGTCTATGATAAAGTTTGGCAACAATTTTTCCAAAATAATATCACCGGTTGTCAACGATAAAGAATGACAATAAAGTGACATCTTCGGTTGTCACCAATAGACTTGATGTTGGTACTTGTAAAATAAATGGTAGAATAGCCTGCAAAATAAAGTTTTCATTAAATTCATATGGACAAGAAAATGTCAAAGATAAAGGAGATATAAAGTGAGAGTTTAAGCTATCCGGCTTATATTTGGTGAAGTCATAAAGAGTTGAGTGTTGTACTTGAGAAAACTGGAGTTAATGCTTAATTCCTGCAAAGTGTAAACTAAAGTTGTCAATAAAGCAATAAAGTTTTGATTAAGCTGACACGACCCGGAATCCGGTTAGGCCGTGCGGGCACCCGACATCCTCCCCCAGACCCGTCGGGCGAACCCTTACCAATTAAATTAGGAAAATAATTATAATAATTCATAAATAAGGACAAGACTTAAAAAAAATACAGACATACTGATACCTCTAAGCTGTACAAAAGAAATTACAGCTGACTATCCAACATACTAGGTTTAGGGCTATCCAGACTAGACATCTAAGAGTACAAAAGAAGACCGATAACTCCTGAAGAGAGCAAAATGCAACTGAAATAACAACCCATAAACTGGTGGCCATCCGGAATAAAAGCTGGCTCACCCTGACAGCTGAAGTCGTCTTCGCTCCTTCACAACGTGGCAAACTCAATCCTGGAGCGAACCTGCCGAAACGAAATAGATAGAGAAGAAACAAACAACAAACAAGGGTGAGTCAAAAGGACTCAATAAGTGGGGCAGACTAGCCACCTCAAAGAATAGGATAGCTAGCCAGGGAGAAGAAAAACAGATAAACTAAATCCATCTTATTTGAACTATAAACAGGCAAAGCTAAATAATAACTGAAAACACATATGAAATCATAAACAGCCAGGGAGATAAGGTAGACAGAACATATAGATATCCTGAACATGTCGACAATAAGAAATACATCCTGTTGCGGCGTGCAACCCGATCCGTATATTTATAATGTTGCGACGTGCAACCCGGGATACGAGCCAGAAATATATAGGCAAACTGAGATACGGTATACATGCCGCATATATAAAACACGACACGATAGTCACACAATAGTCAGCACGGGGTGCAATGAAATGCGATGAATGCAGTATGATGCAATGGTGTCACATGTGCCAAATAGATGGAGCGGAATCCTCCTGCTCCGGGGGCGGAATCCTCCTACCCTCAATATGATGCAATAGAGCGGAATCCTCCTGCTCCGAGGGCGGAATCCGCCTACCCTCAATATGATGCAATGGAGCGGAATCCTCCTGCTTCGAGGGCGGAATCCTCCTACCCTCAATATGATGCAATAGAGCGGAATCCTCCTGCTCCGAGGGCGGAATCCGCCTACCCTCAATATGATGCAATGGAGCGGAATCCTCCTGCTTCGAGGGCGGAATCCTCCTACCCTCAATATGATGCAATGGAGCGGAATCCTCCTGCTCCGAGGGCGGAATCCTCCTACCCTCAATATGATGCAATGGAGCGGAATCCTCCTGCTCTGAGGGCGGAATCCTCCTACCCTCAATATGATGCAATATGCATACGAATGCAACATGATGCAATAATAACCCATCACCAGCGCGGGACTCTCATCGACAGCTGGAAAGTATATACCAACTCCCAGGTAAAGTACAATACTCATATTCTCAATGCAATACCAATAACATGACATAATATATAATATAGAATATAAATCCAAAGCTAAGGCGTAATGAGTACACCTATCGTCAGCTACACACGTAAGGAACACGTGGTAGAAAATCCAAAGGCCAGGTGCCTCCAAATAAATGGATATAAACACTTACCTTGTTACAAAGTTAGTACATCCACTCAATAACCGCTTGTCCTTTGGTTTCATTGCCAAACGATCCCCCTCTATTCAATAAGCAGAAAAATATATCAAATTAGGCTAAAGGCTTCATTCCTCACATCTTAGGGTAATCCGGTTAAAAACCTGATACCCTATTCGAATACGCAATACGCACAGGCCTATAAACAGGGTTTAAGGTCACATAACCAAACCCCAAATAAATTATATTTATATGTTGCCCATAACTCACTGAGTACGAATATATAATCAATTTCGTTATCGGGGTCCATTTGACCCTTTAACTATTAATTGAACTTATTAAAACGGTGTCTAATATTCCAAATTTTACCATTAAAACAGATTCAAACACACGTAATAAACTCAAATAATATATTAGGATCATTACCTGAATGTTTCAGGGTGAAAATTCTACTTTTCTCCGGCCCTTTTTCTTATTTTCTGGCATTTTTCCACTGCATGTTTTCCATTTTCTCTGTTTTGCGTTTCTGTTCTCGTTCCTTTCTGAGCTTCTAATCCTTCAACATTATGCTGGTCCCACCGTCACTATTTTACTTCTTTTGTCCTTTTTCTCTTTTTTGTTTTTGTTTTCTTTTATTTTATTTTCTTTTCTTAACGAAAATTAAAATAGTACCCTACGATATTCGAAATAATTCTAACTTTTGCATACGAGTTGTACAAAATATATGTAACATACTCGCGAAGGCGGATCTCAAATTAGACTCCCGAAACTCAAGATGCGAATTTAAATGAAAAAGGTCAAATTATTTAACTTTCGGCATTTTAGCGGAAACTAGCCGAACAACATCGAAATTCACTTTCGAAATTTCACAAAGGTTATAAATAATTATACGAACCCAACGGCATTTTTGGATTTCTAATCGGAGCTCATTCGGCAAAACCGAGCTCAAAAATCTCTTTTTAATATTTATCACCAATAAAAACTGAAACCTTCTTCCGATGCCTACCAAACGAGGTCTGATTTAGCTCAAATTTTACAGACAGGTCCTAATGGACATTACGAATATTTTAAAATTATTGACACGCCAATCGGAGTCCTAACTTCCGAAACGACTGACCGAGGTCGTTTCATTCTCCTCCACTTAAACTCTCGTTCGTCCTCGAACGAGCCTAAGTCTAAAGCAAGATTTACGCTGATAACAAAAGAACTTGCACGACCTTCATAAACTATCCCACGGAATTTATTTTTCCTCATGATTACAGAATTAAAACTATAACACGAACACCGAACTCTTGGAATAAAACATATCTAGATAATATCATAACATCGTTGCCCAACTTATTCTGACTAAGCTGATCCTTCCTCGAACACGAGAGGAGAGTTCTACATTTTCGAAACAAAGATACATGAAACTTTGAATGGGTTAACATGATTAAGCCGATAATCACATCTTCAATATACCTTTCGATATAGAACAAATCGATGGAACTAGGAATTAGCTCACACTTGATGCAATAGGGGAAGCTTTTGAAGTACCTTGTCACTACTCACTATAGAAGATTTGATGCAAGCTATATTATTTTTACGAACGCACTATGGAACATCTCAGTTGATGTTAGTGTTGTCCCGCAAGCTCCTTGTGGGAATGTAGTTACTCATATCCTAATGTATGTCAAAGGTTCATCTGAACAGGGTCTATCATATAAGGATAAGGATCATGCAAATACTACTAGATAGTATGATGAAGACCAGAAATGATCTTCAGACTGAGCATCTACTTCAGGGTATTGTCTTTAAATTAGAAAAATTATGACTTGAAAAAGTAAAATAAAAGAGACATATAGTTAGACCATGAGCTGAGGCGGAATACCAACAACAAAATTGATTACATGTGCACTTATAACGCTAAAGTGACTTCTCAAAGAGTTGAGGTGTGAAAAAGATATATGATGGATTGTCGACAAGCTGCACTAAACCTTTAACTCTAAATTTCCATGAAGTAAAACAGCGTCAGTATGAGGATCCACTTCTAGTTGAATACAGACAGAGAGCCAGAAGAAAACCGGAGTCACCATACAGGGTTACTACTGACGGTTTTCCTATGTATAAAGATAGACTTTGTGCTCCTGATATTGCAGATTTACGTGGACGGATTATGATAGAGGCACATTGTTCTAAATACACTGTTCATCCAGGTTCGACTAAGATGTACCATGATCTTGAAAAGATTTATTAGTGGGATGGAATGAAGTGTGACATAGCAGAATTTGTGGCTCAATTTTCTAATTGCCAGCAAGTTAAAGTCGTGTCATCTTTCCAGACTTTATGCTTTCAGCAGATAGGTACACATATATGATCAGGTTGCCAGCTTATCTCTATCATTGATAGATTAATAGTGGGTTTAGCAATAATCGACACTCATTGTAGGTTTCTGTCGTGGCCTTAGGTTGGGTCGTGACAAAAGTGGTATCAACGCTTTAAAGATTTAGTATTACCATTCAATATTTGGAGGAAGACTCCTCCACTTAAAGCACAAACTCAGGCAGCTATTTGAATAGGAATAACCATCCCCGCACAGTCTGCTGGACTAAAGAAGATTTAGCTAAAAGCTGAACGTAGGAAGACCTAAGCTACCAACTACTTTTTTTTGAGTTGCCAAACAGTTGCAACTCTCGAGTCACAACTCCGTACCTTTGCCGTAAACACCACCGCCTGATGGATGGTACTTCTATATAAAAATTTCGGCAGAGTTTCCCCTAAAACTAGATGATCCGCAAAAACAGAACCAGTACTATACTATACATGGGAATGGATACACGGATAAACTGATATCCAAAACAATAATATGCTTATCCGGCTACAATAACACGTACTCTGGCTCAACACAGGGAACGTTACAAGCGGCTACCAATCGCCCAAGCTCACTAGTGCCGGACGAAGAAGAAATGGAAATGGATCGATAATAGAAATAATTAGAGCTTCAGGAAGTTAATCTTCTTATTTGCTTGGATACCAAAGCTAGACTATTTCCGAGTCAGGCGAGCCAAAGAATTGCAATTGAAGAGATAGACATTAAATAAGCTTTATGGAAAAACATCCATACCAATTTAACCTCCCAATAAGAAGGAAACGCTGACAATTTACCAGAAACCCTTTTATAACCCAGATAAGCTCATAGAATAACATGACTTTATTAGCATTTTGAACCAAGATGAGATACGTAGATCGAATATTACTTACTAATCAATTTGCACCGGAAGAAACAATGACACTTTCTGATGGTGACGAATAAGAATCCATCATCCTACCAACATGAAATTCCGAGAAGAGAGGTATACTGACTTGATATAATAAGAGAAAGTGGTACAACAGGATGCCAAGCAGACAATACCGATACTCACTCACAAATCTCTCACATTTAAATTAGATAAACTAGTAGGGTCATCATAAATACCAAGAATAAATCATATCAGAAGCTCATCCCTCTACCGCAACCGATTCTTAATAGAAATGACATCCAAAGAAACCACCGAAACATGATAAGACACACCATTTCTAGATCGATCGAAAGAATCAAATCTTATTCACATTTAAGAGAAGAAAAAATCTCAGGGTCTACTATATCGGACACCTCAGCATCCCGCCAGACAAGCAGTTCATAAAACTGCCTCTGCAGTTGAACTAAGCAACTACTCTGATAATCACCTTCTGAAGAACCACTACCACCACACTCTCAACCTCTACCGGATGGTTGCATTTCTTTTGCTGATTGAGGTCTAAATAAAATCCCATGGGACTGCGCAGATACCTGATGACGAGAGAAAGGACGACTGCTAACTTGTCGGAGTAAGGGAAAACTCCTCAAAGGATAGCCAGACTCACAACAATGATAATAGAAAAACTCTTCAAAAGATAATCAGACTCACGACAATGATAACACCCTTATGCTGAATATAGGAACTGGGCAGACTATTGATAGTTGTAAAGAAAAGACTGAATCTGATCTTGACGAGCTACTGGCGCACTCTAAGAATTACATGACACAAGCTGAGATAACTTGGAAGGTGACCTCCCAAAATAATCAAAACTCTTACCTCCAAATGAGGTACCATGGTTACCCACTAGGGCCACAGGATCTCTTGCTCTCCCGCTCTAATTCTTCCCGCTCTAACTTATGGTATGCCTCGTACCTCTGAGCAATATTAACAACAACATCAACTGAAATCTCGACCTCAATCTCTCGAGCCATCTGGGATCTCAAGGAAGGAGAAAGGTCACCAATAAATATTTGAATCTCTCGAAAGGCTCATGAACTAGTTGTAGTGCATATTCAGCCATTTTATAGAATTCAATCAACTATTCTGAAACACCAACGGGCTAACCGACAGGCTACCCTGTCCAATCCACTCAAACTGGTAACACTTTTCATCTAGAAGAAAAACCGAACCAAATTAGCTAATAAGAGAACAGTTCACCAATCCAGGGCTGGACCTTGAAATTGGAAAGAAGAATAATCAACACCATACCGCTCGATATAATCAAGAGCCTGAAGGATACACTGACATCATTTTATTTTAAAAAGAATCACGAGGTTTATCTGATTCATTGCTTAAGAATATCGGAAGGTTCAACCGCGTAAAATAATGCAACCTCTTTAGGCACTTGGACCGAACTGATACCTCGGCTGGCTAACCAGCCAGAACAATTAAAGGTACAACACATACTACCTCCGAAATATAATTTACTGCAGCAATATCAAGAGCTGGAATAGAAGCTCCCTGAGACTGAACATCTGCATCTGCATCTGAGACAACCTGATAAGCTGCCTAGCGAATAATAGGTGCTTGCGGTATCTGCGTCACCAAGATTCTCATTAAAGCATCGTAGAAGGCCAAGGGAACCACAAGGCCCTGCTCCCTTGCCCATCGGGAGTTCGTACAGCTGGGACCTCCGTAACTAGATCGTCAGCACGATCAACAACTCTGGGGGCTTCGTCAGTGCTAGCCCCACGCTAGACTGCTTCGTCTTGAACTCATACCGTTTTGCTGATTTCTCGCACAAGGGTTCACAATTACCACGAAGGAATTAACGAATTAATAAAAATAATTTTGAACCCTAGACCGACGCACGATCAGAAATTAAGGAAGTGAAACTTCCTAAATGCCATCATAGCCTCTCGTAGATAAGTACGGACGTCTACATACCCGTCAGCGAGACTCTACTAGACACTGTCTTAGTCTGGATAGACTCTAAACCGGGCTCTGATACTAACTGACACGACCCGAAATCCGGTTAGGCCGTGCGGGCACCCGACATCCTCTCCCAGACCCATCGGGCGAACCCTTACCAATTAAATTAGGAAAATAATTATAATAATTCATAAATAAGGACAAGACTTAAAAAAAAAATACAGACATACTGATACCTCTAAGCTGTACAAAAGAAATGACAGCTGACTATCCAACATACTAGGTTTAGGGCTATCCAGACTAGACATCTAAGAGTACAAAAGAAGACCGATAACTCCTGAAGAGAGCAAAATGCAACTGAAATAACAACCCATAAACTGGTGGCCATCCGGAATAAAAGCTGGCTCACCCTGACAGCTGAAGTCGTCTTCGCTCCTTCACAACGTGGCGAACTCAATCCTGGAGCGAACCTGCCGAAACGAAATAGATAGACAAGAAACAAACAACAAAGAAGGGTGAGTCAAAAGGACTCAGTAAGTGGGGCAGACTAGCCACCTCAAAGAATAGGATAGCTAGCCAGGGAGAAGAAAAACAGATAAACTAAATCCATCTTATTTGAACTATAAACAGGCAAAGCCAAATAATAACTGAAAACACATATGAAATCATAAACAGCCAGGGAAATAAGGTAGACAGAACATATAGATATCCTGAACATGTCGACAATTAGAAATACATCCTGTTGCGGCGTGCAACGCGATCCGTATATTTATAACATTGCGACGTGCAACCCGGGATACGAGCCAGAAATATATAGGCAAACTGAGATACGGTATACATAACGCATATATAAAACACAACACGATAGTCACACAATAGTCAGCATGCGGTGCAATGAAATGGGATGAATGCAGTATGATGCAATGGTGTCACATGTGCCAAATAGATGGAGCGGAATCCTCCTGCTACGGGGGCGGAACCCGCCTACCCTCAATATGATGCAATGGAGCGGAATCCTTCTGCTTCGAGGGCGGAATCCTCCTACCCTCAATATGATGCAATGGAGCGGAATCCTCCTGCTCCGAGGGCGGAATCCTCCTACCCTCAATATGATGCAATGGAGCGGAATCCTCTTGCTCCGAGGGCGGAATCCTCCTAACCTCAATATGATGCAATGTGCATACGAATGCAACATGATGCAATAATAACCCATCACCAGCGCGGGACTCTCATCGACAGCCGGAAAGTATATACCAACTCACAGCCAAAGTACAACACTCAGATTCGCAATGCAATACCAATAACAGGACATAATATATAATATAGAATATAAATCCAAAGCTAAGGCATAATGAGTACGCCTATCGGCAGCTACACTCGTAAGGAACACGTGGTAGAAAATCCACGAGGCCAGGTGCCTCAAAAGAAATTGATATAAACACTTACCTTGTTACAAAGTTAGTACATCCACTCAATAACCGCTTGTCCTTTGGTTTCATTGCCAAACAATCCCACTCTATTCAATAAGTAGAAAAATATATCAAATTAGGCTAAAGGCTTCATTCCTCACATCTTAGGGCAATCAGGTTAAGAACCTGATACCCTATTCGCATACGCAATACGCAGGCCAGGCCTATATACAGGGTTTAAGGTCACATAACCAAACCCCAAATAAATTATATTTATATGTTACCCATAACTCACTGAGTACGAATATATAATCAATTTCGTTATCGGGGTCCATTTGATCCTTTAACTATTAATTGAACTTATTAAAACGGTGTCTAATATTCCAAATTTTACCGTTAAAACAGATTCAAACACATGTAATAAACTCAAATAATATATTAGGATCATTACCTGAATGTTTCGGAGTGAAAATTCTACTTTTCTCCGGCCCCTTTTCTTATTTTCTGGCATTTTTCCACAGCGTGTTTTCCATTTTCTCTGTTTTGCGTTTCTGTTCCCGTTCCTTTCTGAGCTTCTAATCCTTCAACATTATGCTGGAAGCTAAGGACCCACCACCACTCTTTTACTTCTTTTGTCCTTTTTCTCTTTTTTTTTTTGTTTTCTTTTATTTTATTTTCTTTTCTTGACGAAAATTAAAATAGTACCGTACGGTATTGGAAATAATTCCAACTTTTGCATACGAGTTATACAAAATATATGTAATATACTCGCGAAGGCGGATCTCAAATTGGACTCCCGAAACTCAAGATGCGAATTTAAATGAAAAAGGTCAAATTATTTAACTTTCGGCATTTTAGCGGAAACTAGCCGAACAACATTGAAATTCACTTTCGAAAGTTCACAAAGGTTATAAATAATCATACAAATCCAACGGCATTTTCAGATTTCGAATCGGAGCTTATTCGGCAAAACCGAGCTCAAAAATCTCTTTTTAATATTTATCGCCAATAAAAACTGAAACCTTCTTCCGATGCCTACCAAACGAGGTCTGATTTAGCTCAAATATTACAGACAGGTCCTGCACTCAAAGAAAAATCGTTAGTTTTGGGAGGGAGGGGGGAGCGTTTGATTCATGCTGACTCGAGCCTTCATCCTACAACGCTTCCTTCTTCTCACTCTGCCTAGATTCGTGATCCGTCTTTGAGGCTTGGCTAATGAACTCTGTTGTACTTCAGATTGTGACTTATATTTTGAACAAGTTGAACGTCCTTTATCTTTGTAATTCTCCATTATCTCTCCAAATAACTCTAGAAACTTCGCCAACTTATCTTTGTCAAGCAATACGGCTTTTGTAAAATATACCCCAGTTATGATCTTTAAGCCTTCAACTCGCTTTGCAAAATCTGCCCCAGTTGCTATCTTTCAAATCTTCAATTTGCTTTGCCAAATTTGCCCCAGTTGACTTTTAAGGGGAAAACTAAAATTTTAATATTATAGAGTCGAGCCCGTTGAGAGCGCCTACGTATCCCTCCTTGGGAATCAGACCGTGCGTAGTTCTGCGAACAGTCAAATTGTCCATTGCTTATTTCGCTTTGTATCAGATACTTAACCAACTCGGGAGTCAACACGAATCAAACTCTCTTTGGGGAATAATCAAAACAAAAGAAAACTTCAAAATGTAACTATGTTAGTTTGCGTGTCATTTGCAAAATTACACACAATCACGTAGCACGCATCACGTAGCGCTTTGCATTTTAAATAAGTTGTCATGTGGTAATCACAATTAGTTGAGCATAAATAAAAATGCGAGCGCGTCCTACCCTGTAAAGTGCCTTGTTGAACCCCAAAAATTACCCTTTCTTTAAGAAAAGGATAGGTTTCGGAATATTTCAACAAAGTGGGATTCCAAAGGGTTTCTTTGGAGTCGCCACCTAATTTAAGGATTATTAGGAACCTAAGTTAACTAAGGAGTGCAATTTAACCTTTATTTAAAAGAAATTAAATTCAGAGATTCTTAGGTAAGTGGTTCTGTTAAATTCGAAAGAAGGTCCTTATTACGGGAGCACTTTCGAAAATCCGCTAAAGACGGTTAATCCGGCGATTTTCACGAATTCTACTTGAAATTTAGTTTGGGATAAATTTTAAATAAAATAAATAGGTAATAAATAATATAGAGAAGATAAAAATTGATTATGACAATATTTGAACAAAACTTAAGATTAATTACATGAATAATGAGATAAGGGTTGATTGATTGATTAAATAAATAAAGGCTAAGTAAATATATTAGTAAATGATTAGATAAAGAAGTAATAATTGATTAATTAATTAATTAGATAAATAAATAAATAGATAAATAACTTAATTAGATGAATAAATATTTATATGATTTTAATTAGATGAGGGATAAGCAATAATAATTTGACTAGTTAAATAAACACAATTTGATTAAATAAATAAATAATTAATTAGAATTAATTGATTAAATAAATAAAATAGAATAAATAAATACCACTTAAATAACTTTGTAGATAAATGAATAAATAAGTAAATAAATAATTATAATTGATTAGATAGATAAATGATTAATTAAAATTAAACAGATAAATTAATAATAAATGCCACTTAATTAATTTAATTAATGAATAAATAAATAAATTTAATAAATGGATAAATAATTGACCAAATATAAATAATGAATAAATAGGTACAGTTTTAACTTTATTTCTTTTGCACTCGAAAATTAACTAAAGGTTTCTACTATCTTAAATTAATCGGCGAGTCCCAAAGAGACGGGATATGCAATTTATAGACAATCTTAGACCAAACAATAATATAACAATTTCAATTAAAGCGGCTAACCTACCAGGCTTCTAATCATACAAAGTCCTAATTCAGTTCACAAAGTCCTAAAACATGCTTTCTAAAAGGGACGGGAGAGAAGGAGTTTCAGAAAATAGAACCCGGGATAGCGAACTTAAGTCGAGCCCTGTATTTCACAAGGCTTTTTCATTTATTCATTTCTTTTTGTTTTACATTTTCGGGGATATCAAGTCCCGAAAATGCGGAGCGATTCAAGTAACTTCCAAATGCAAATAGCCCAATCCCATTTGCGAGTTTAGCAACTCGAACTCGACCCCAAGGTTGCGTCCATGTCAAAATGCAAACAAGGGATAGAATTAGCACACATTTACAGTAAAATGAACTTTTAATTGCAAACAGTAAAGAAGAGATATATGAAATGGTCCAGCCTTAATTCATCAACTACAACAAACAATGACAACACTGGATAGATTCAGGCAAAAGTAGAAACCAGAGACAAGAAGCTGACTTAGGAACCTGAACAAGATATTGGAACAATGAGCCGAGGCGGAACTAAACTAGGATTGGCAAACACAGCAGACATCAACTTAAAAGAAATCTGCGACATTGGTTCTAAAGATGCATTCAAACAAGGGGAAAAACTGAAACACATTAGCTGAACCTAGGACCTTGCTCCAAGGCACACTCAAACCTGCTATACTCCTGAACCTCTACAAACACCTGCACTTCCTCAATCCTTGAACCAGGACACTCCAACTTAATCAAACCAAAACTCAAGCAGAACAGAGCATATTTTGCAAGTTAGAATGCAGGAAGTCAAACTAAACTAAAAACTACTTTGACTGCAAATGAAACCAAAAGGATAAACAATACAAGAGAACCAACCTACTTCACATAAGTTGCACTATGAGAGACTAAAATGAAACTTCAGAATTGATTTTCAAGGCTTCTTTAAAGCTTAAAACTGACTCCCTTCAGGCAAAAACAAACTGTCCAACCTATTATCAATCCTCTAAATGCCAAGAATAATTTTAGGTTGCCATTTTTTAGGACCAAAACAAGTTATCACAACTTCCTACAACCTCAATCTCTGAAATAACTTTAAGTTCATGAATAGGACAACATACTTGTGACAAACAAAAAAAATCAAGCTTTTTACATAAAATGGATTCATTATGTCATTTCAGGTGAGGATCCATCAAACAAGAACTGAATATTGACGTGGTTTTAATTGCTAGCAAAAATCAAAATTTTGTATTAAAGCGCCAGTCCTAGTATCAACAGAAGCACTACCAGAACTTCATGTTATTCTTTAGATTCAAACTCAAAACAAGTAAACAATGTAACATATAAAGCTTGAAGTTTACATATCAACATTCAGACAAAAATAGAACTAAGAAAATTAGATAAAAGGAAGTAAACATTACCTGTTGCTGCGCAGTAAACTAAAGCAAAGAACTGAAGAAAGCGACTCGAACACAAGCGACGACGACGACTGGTGAAGCGATGACACAAAGTTGAAAGCGATGCTCGACTCGAAACCAGAAACTAAAACACTATGAGTATATATTTTTTAAACTGAGAGAAAAATCTAAAAAAAATCAATGCTGCCGTTTTTGTGTGTTCAAAATCCAGAACCCTCAAACGAACAAGATAGGAATATATATACCTGAGCTTTAGGGTTTAGAGCTGAGATATTTTCCTCAATTTTTAAACCTAAATCGGACATTTTACCTGAAAAATAGGGGTGAAAATCGTAAAATCCCTTCCAGGATCGTACGTTTTCCATCCTTATCTTTCAAGAAGGATCTGTTGCCTTCAATGAACGAATCAGATCGATTTAATTTGAAATGGACGCTTGAGATTTAGCACAGCTGTGTCTTAGTGAAGCTTCGAGAATATACATGCCTGGATCCGTGCCATTCGTCCAGCACATCAAGCTGTACGGAAGGGACAACAATGGCGCGGGTTTTTGGAGCGGGTCGTGAGGGAAACGGGTCGCGGGTGTTTGGAGAATTTGGGGGAACTGAAATGAGGATGAAAATATGCGCGTGTATTGTATGTATATATGTTTGCAAAAGTGAGCTGGAAATTAATTCGTAAGGCAATTTTAGCCCCACTTTAGGAATTATAGGAGTAAGTGAAAAAATTGCACGAGTAGGCTGAGATTGGGGTTGTATATTGCACACTTAGCCTTTTCTTTTGAAATTAATTAATTTACTATAGCTAATATTAATTTCAATTTTATTTTAAATAATTAGTTTTCATTTAAATAATTAGTTATTAATTAAGTCTTGGGACGAAATTGGGTGTCAACAGCTGCCCCTCTTTACCCGAAAAGGATGAAAGAGTTTTCAGGGTAAAGAAAGTTGACGTGAAAACCAATTTCGTCACGGTAAAGCCAAGATTTCGATTCCAAGGACTGAAATGCGAGGCTTATGGACATGGCCGAACTCCAGTTTTCGAGTTGCCTACATATCTCGGGCTGAAAGAGAATCAGGCCATATGTAGTTCCATGACACTTAGATACAGAGACTCGCACGATTGATAGAAAAGACGCACGAATAGGAAAGAATCCAAACTGACTCCTAATCCGGAAGGAAAGATTAGGTAAAACTTGCTTGTTCGAGTGCGATTCTTCAGATCCTTGTTGATGAGTCTAGCTCATATCAATGATTGCCCCAGTTCACTGCTAAGAAGAGGTTCCACATTATGCTCCAAATGCTGCTGCGATGCTGCTAAAATTCTGTAAAGACTTAACAAACGGTAAGCGAGCAACTGCTAATACACTATAATAATTGAAATAAGAAATAAATAAAGGTATAATATAAAATTGTAAATGCTGGTTGTGACGCTCAATAAGTTCTTCTCTCGATCAACTGACGAGATGCTCCGCCCGGAGAACCTCTAGGCTGATCATTATTCTGAAACAGTAAAGTAAGACAATAAGTAAAGCGAAAATGAATGGCAAAATTGCACGGCTTTCATAAGATAAGTTTGACTAACAAGACATAATGTCTCAAGCCGAATCATGTATTTCAAATACAATATGTCGATATTGAGAGACAACCGACATTGCGAAACACTCCGAAAGCGGTGTTCCAGCCGACTTGCCTTAAACTATCAATCTATTTTAAATATAAAATGCCAATATTGCGAGACAACCGACATTGCGAAACACTCCGAAAGCGGTGTTCCAGCCGACTTGTCTTAACTATCAATCTATTTTAACTATAAAATGCCAATATTGCAAGACAACCGACATCGCGAAACACTCCGAAAGCGGTGTTCCAGCCGACTTGTCTTAACTATCAATCTATTTTAAATATAAAATGCCAATATTGCAAGACAACCGACATCGCGAAACACTCCGAAAGCGGTGTTCCAGCCGACTTGTCTCAAACTATTAATAAATTTAAAATATAAAATGCCAATATTGCAAGACAACCGACATCGCGAAACACTCCGAAAGCGGTGTTCCAGCCGACTTGTCTTAAATTATCAACCTATTTTAAATATAAAATGCCAATATTGCGAGACAACCGACATCGCGAAACACTCCGAAAACGGTGTTCCAGCCGACTTGTCTTAAATTATCAATCTATTTTAAATATAAAATGCCAGTATTGCGAGACAACCGACATCGCGAAACACTCCGAAAGCGGTGTTCCAGCCGACTTGTCTTAAACCATTAATAAATACCGAATATAAAATGTCAATATTGCAAGACAACCGACATCGCGAAACACTCCGAAAGCGGTGTTCCAGCCGACTTGTCTATCAATATTGCGAGATAAACTCCATAACAATGTTAAAACTTGAGAAAAGAAAAGCGCCGCCTTTTCGGCAATAATATAATGTGATGCTCAGATGCCGCAAGAGTAAATTTGAATGATCTGTCAAGCCAAATCATTTGCATTGTCAACTTGATTGATGTTGCTTGTATGGACAGTGGTGCAAAGTTTTGAATGCCCTCTTCAGTTCAAATTGGATCTGATGTTCAATTCTTTGAATGCGCGTTCCATAAATTGTTCATCCGCAGTGCGAATGATCCCTCCATTGCAAGCTTTCAGGTTCCTGCTCTCAAAGAAAATTTTGTTAGTTTTGGGGAGGGGTGTTTGATTTGTGCTGATTCATCTTGAATTCACTGCCATCGCTTCCTTTTCTTCGTGAGACTTGGGCTTCGAAAACCATCCTTGAAGACTTGGTTTATGAACTCAATAGTATAACTCATCTTAAGATAGAGACAAAATAAAGTAATTTGATAAAATAGTAAGCAAGTAATCATTGATATGCAAGTGAAAAGTTTATAATGCATGTAAAATTCCTGCTTTAACTCAAACTCATGACATATCTCGAAACAAACTGAACATCCTTTATATTGCAACTTGCGCTAGTCTTGAATACTTTCAGAACTTTGCTGTTTCATCCTTTGATAAGCAAACCAATTCTTGCAAAGATCTGCCCCAGTTATGAACTTCCAAATCTTCAACTCATTTTGCAAAATTTGCCTCAGTTGATATCTTTCAAATCTTCTAATTGTCTTGCAAAATTGCCCCAGTTTCTATCTTCCATATCTTCACATTATCTTTGCAAAAATTGCCCCAGTTTCTTGCTTTAGGGGAGACTGAAAATTTTAATATTATAGAATCGAGCCCGTTAAGAGCGCCTACGTATCCCTCCACGGGAATCAGACCGTGCGTAGTTCTGCTTACATAAGATTTTTTGGGAAAGTATGGCAATCTAAGTATGAAGCCGTATCCGAATTGGAAAATCCACACATCTGCCCAGATGCATAGTTCGGCATTACATCATAAAAGATAAACGAGCCTAAAGGGTTACAATATATTGACCAAATCCGACGGGGATTGCCTACTTATCCTGTTGCCATTCCAGGAATCAGGTCAGAAGTAGTTCAAACTTACATAAAATAGGAAATAGGGGAAATTCTTATATCAATGCAACCAAACTCTATGTGAGTTACTACGTATCCCACCTTGGGACTCAGGTCACTCGTAGTTCGCATTACATCAAAGATTACATTCAAAACCATGCTAACTTGTGATTGCCTCAAACATAGTATCTTTTGACGGCGTCTGCGTTGATTGCTTTTGGCCAAACTTGACCATCCATTTCTGCCAGAATCAGTGCTCCTCCGGATAAAACCCGATGAACCACATATGGACCTTGCCAATTCGGTGCAAATTTGCCCCTTGCTTCTTCTTGATTAGGAAAGATCTTCTTTAACACCAATTGCCCCGGTTTAAAGTCTATCACTCTCACTTTCTTGCCAAAAGACTTGATCATGCGATTTTGATAAAGTTGCCCATGGCAAATTGCATTCATTCTTTTCTCATCAATAAGCATCAACTGCTCACATCTGATCTTCACCCACTCAGCATTTTCTAATTCAGCTTCTTGAATGATTCTCAAGGAAGGAATTTCTACCTCCGCGGGTAAGACTGCTTCTGTGCCATACACCAAAAGATAGGGAGTTGCCCCAGTTGAAGTTCTAGTGGTGGTGCGGTACCCAAGAAGTGCAAATGGCAACTTTTCATGCCAATCTCTATAATTATCAATCATCTTGCGAAGAATACGCTTGATGTTCTTATTTGCCGCCTCAACAGCTCCATTCATTTGAGGACGGTATGCAGTAGAGTTGCGATGAGTAATCTTGAAACTCTCACAAGTCGCTCTCATCAAATCACTATTCAAGTTTGCACCATTATCAGTGATGATTGATTCAGGAACTCCGAATCTACAAATGATATTGTTGCGCACGAAATCTGACACCACTTTCTTGGTTACAGACTTGTGAGAAGTTGCTTCCATCCACTTGGTGAAGTAATCAATAGCCACTAAAATAAAGCGATGTCCATTTGAAGCGGCCGGTTCAATAGGACCAATAACATCCATTCCCCAAGCAACAAAAGGCCAGGGAGAACTCATTGCATGAAGTTCGGAAGGAGGTCTTTTGATCATGTCTCCGTGAATTTGACATTGATGGCATTTCCGCACAAACTGAACACAATCTGTTTCCATAGTTAGCCAAAAATAACCGGCTCTCAAGATCTTCTTTTCCAAAACAAAACCATTCATGTGCGGCCCACAAACTCCCGCGTGCACTTCCGTAAGTAATTTATTTGCTTCAACTGCATCAACACATCTTAAGAGTCCTAAGTCTGGGGTCCTCCTATATAGGATTTCACCGCTTAGAAAGAATTGATTTGCTAACCTCCGGATGCTCTTCTTTTGGACACTTGTTGTATTTTCGGGATAACTCCCGACCTTGAGATAATTCTTGATATCAAAATACCAAGGATGGCCATCCCGCTCTTCCCCAACTTGAAAACAATAAGCTGGCCTATCATGCAATTCAATTTCGATAGGATCAATATAATTCTTGTCAGGATGTTGGATCATAGAAGATAACGTCGCCAAAGCATCGGCAAACTCATTTTGAAGTCTTGGAACATGCTTGAACTCAATCTTTGCAAATCTTTTGCACAATTCCTTGACACAACACAAATAAGGAAGAATCTTTGCATTTTTGGTGTTCCACTCGCCCTGTACTTGGTGAATCAGCAAGTCGGAATCTCCAATCACTAGAAGTTCTTGAATATTCATATCAACTGCCAATCGAAGACCCAAAATGCATGCTTCATATTCAGCCATATTGTTAGTGCATGGAAATCTGAGCTTGGCCGAAACAGGGTAATGCTGACCCGTTTCAGAAACTAAGACAGCTCCAATACCAATACCTTTGAAATTTGCTGCTCCGTCAAAGAATAGACGCCAACCATCATATTCAGAAGAGATGTCTTCACCCAGAAACAAGACCTCTTCATCGGGAAAGTAAGTTCTCAATGGTTCATAGCTGTCATCAACAGGATTTTCAGCTATATGATCCGTCAATGCTTGTGCCTTTACCGCCTTTTGGGTGACATAAACTATGTCAAATTCACTCAGCAAAATCTGCCACTTTGCTAGTTTTCCCGTGGGCATCGGCTTTTGGAAGATGTACTTCAAAGGATCCATCCTCGAGATAAGATAAGTTGTATATGATGAAAGATAGTGCCTTAACCTTTGTGCAGTCCAAGTCAAGGCGCAACAAGTTCGCTCCAAGAGAGTGTACCTGGCTTCATAAGGAGTGAACTTCTTGCTTAGATAATAAATGGCTTGTTCCTTCTTACCGGTCTTGTCATGTTGCCCCAAGACACATCCAAATGCATTTTCCGAGACAGACAAATATAAGATCAATGGTCTTCCAGGTTCAGGAGGAACTAACACAGGCGGATTAGATAGATACTCCTTGATCCTATCAAAAGCCTTTTGACAATCTTCCGTCCACTCAATAACAGCATCTTTCTTCAACAACTTGATTATTGGTTCACAAATAACCGTGGATTGTGCAATGAAGCGGCTTATGTAGTTCAAGCGGCCAAGAAAGCTCATCACATCCTTCCGGCTCTTTGGAGGAGGCAAGTCTTGGATAGTCTTGATTTTAGACGGATCCAATTCTATACCCCTCCGGCTTACAATGAAACCCAACATCTTACCGGCGGGAACACCAAATGCACATTTCGCAGGATTAAGCTTCAAGTTATACCGCCGAAGGCGGTTGAAGAACTTTCTCAAATCGGTCAAATGCTCTTCTTTCTTCTTTGACTTGATAACAACATCATCTACATAGACTTCAATCTCTTTGTGAATCATATCATGGAAAAGAGTTGTCATTGCTCTCATATGTGTTGCCCCGGCATTCTTCAAACCGAAAGGCATAACTCTATAACAAAACACACCCCAAGGCGTGATGAAGGCGGTCTTTTCAGCATCATCTTCATCCATCAGGATCTGGTGATAACCGGCAAAACAATCGACAAAAGACTGAAGCTCATGTTTTGCACAGTTATCAATAAGGATATGAATATTTGGCAATGGAAAATCATCCTTTGGACTTGCTTTGTTGAGATCACGATAGTCAACACAAACTCTAACCTTTCCATCCTTCTTGGGCACCGGCACAATATTTGCTAACCAAGTGGGATATTTGAGAGATCGAATTACCTTAGCGGTCAATTGCTTTTGCACTTCTTCCAATATTTGTTTGCTTGTGGAAGTTTTGAAGTTTCTCTTCTTTTGTTTAACAGGCGGAAATGAAGGATCAGTTGGCAACTTGTGAGTGACAAGATCGGTACTCAAACCGGGCATATCCTCATAAGACCAAGCAAAGATGTCTCGGTACTCGTTCAATAGTTCAATATAAGCTCTTCTTTCTTCCGAGGTCAGATGAACACTGATTCTGGTTTCTCTAACATCTTCTGAAGTCCCCAAGTTGATTGACTCGGTTTCTTCCAAGTTAGGCTTTGGTTTGTTCTCAAATTGATCCACTTCTCTTGTTATTTCATCAGGAACAAAATCTTCATCAAACTCCCCAATACTCAATGCATCAGTACCAGTTTGTTCAGTTGTTTCGTTATATGTCACAAGCAAAGTTTCGGCAGTTTTGTTAAGTGGGAAGCTGAAACAGAAACGAACATTAATCAAAAGCGTAAAATAAAGTAAATAATTAAATCATATCAAAATAATAGTAGGGAGAATGCAATGCATTTTATTTGTTTCAAAATCTAGTTTAGGGAGGCATATATTAAAGTAAAACATGCAGAACGTAAACAGATTATTTTGAAAAGACATAAAAGTAAACCAAAAGCGAAACACAGTTCAGGGCCTCAATCTGACTGTGACGCCAAAATAAACTGTTGAGTTCATTCACCAGGTCTCTTCCACTGGGACACAGGTCCAATTGGCCATCGGATCCTTTGCCTCAACATTCTGCATCGGTGACTCCTCAGCACAGTCTTCAATAATAACATCGCATTCCAAATCATCACTCAGAAACAAATCGCCAACTCCCTCTATCAGATCCGGTATAATGACTTCCGGTGCCTTGACAAATGACTGGTACAAGGAAGGAAGGGGTTCTGGCATGGCAATGGCTGGTTTCCTTTTGGCCTTCTCAATCTCCTTTTTGGTGGGACAGTAACCCAAGCCAAAGGTACCCAGATTCTTGGGCAAGCAGATGGGTTCAGTAATTCCGTTCAGATTTGCTCCCAATCCCGAACCAGGTTTGAAACCATTCTTCAACATTTCCACAGCAATCATCTTGGGAACTCTGGGTAGGGTACCTTTCTTCGAATCATCCTTAGATGCTCGGGTCACATTCATTAGCTCAACCGTGTGAAAGGTAGTCCCATCAAGTTCTGCG
This sequence comes from Petunia x hybrida, assembly GCA_037355625.1. NCBI lineage: Eukaryota > Viridiplantae > Streptophyta > Magnoliopsida > Solanales > Solanaceae > Petunia > Petunia x hybrida. The sequence continues at coordinate 2,938,288 of JBBBVM010000045.1, forward strand.
GCGTTGTCCACCATGGGAATCGTGGTGCTAGCATGCGTGGGGCTGTTTCCCTCGCCCTTGACCACTACTTCTTCATTGTCCCAAATAAATTTCACACTTTGATGCAAAGTGGAAGGGACGGCTCCGGCCATGTGAATCCAGGGTCTTCCTAACAGCATGTTATAGGTAGACGGGATGTCGAATACCTGAAACTCCACAGAGAAGTTCACAGGACCTATCTGCAGATCAAGATCAATCTCTCCAAAGGTGCACCTTTGAGCCCCATCAAAAGCCCTTGCTTTCACATTGCTCTGCCTAATTTTGCCAGCATCAATTCCAAGCTCCTTCAGAGTTGCTAATGGACATATATTGAGCCCGGAACCTCCGTCGATCAGTACCCGTCCAACAAATTTGTCCCTACATTTGACAACAATATGCAAGGCTTTGTTGTGTCCGAGACCCTCGGGTAGAAGCTCTTCTTTGAAGAAGGACACCTTGTGAGGTTCTAAGATTTGGCCAACCAAGACAGCCAAGCACTCACCTGTGGTCTCAGCGGGCACCTCTGCTTCCTTGAGCACTTTTAGCAATGCATTTCTATGCGTTTCAGAGCTCATCAGCAAAGCCATAATGGATATGCGGGAAGGAGTATTCTTTAGGTGCTCCAGAATAGAGTATTCCTTTGACTGCATTTTCCTCCAGAAGTCCTCAGCTTCGGTGTCCGTCACTCTTCTTACAACGCCCTCCTTTTCTCCAAGGCTTTGACCCAACCTCTCAGGCGTATAGAATCTACCAGATCTGGTCATGCCTTGTGCAGCAGCAACAGCAACAGTTACCTTTCCACTTCCGATAGGCACTTCAGAATAGTTCCAAGGAACCCTCTTGCTATCATATTGAAGGGGTGAGGCAAGCAAGACGGTGACAGTTGGCCTCGGGACACCCGCTTGCACCAGAATGGGAGCTCTAACTTACACAGATACTTTGGCCTCGTTAGCAACCCTCACATTGCTAACGGGAACAATGGTCCCTTTCAAATCGACTCCCTCCTCAAGGGAAATGACATTGACAGCATTGTTTCCATAGGCGGGAAGAGGATTATCTTGCACATTAGGCTGAGTTCCAGTAAGCTGGATAGTGCCTGATTTGATCAAAGCTTCCACTCTATCCTTGAAGGCATAACACCTTTCCACATCATGGCCCGCAGCCCCAGAATGATAAACACAATGCTTATTAACATCATACCACCTTGGAGGAGGATTTGGAGTATTGTCAGGAACAGGCTGCACAACTCCAGCGCTTCTTAGTCTTTCAAATAATTGACCATACGATTCAGCTATAGGAGTATAGGTTTTGGGTGCTCTCCTCTCATAGCTTTGGTTAGGTCCTTGCATATTTGGACGGACAGGAGCACGGGGTTGGTAATTTTGTGGGCGAGGAGGGTATTGTTGTGGTGCTGGTGCTCGTGGTGGATAGTAACTGGGTTGTGCTTGATAGACAGGATATGGAGCAGGAGGAATTTGATAGTGACTAGGATAATTTGGGGGTGGTGCATTTGGGTAAGGAGAAGGAATATTTGGGTAATGAGGAGGTGCATTTGGGTAATGAGGAGGTGCATTTGGGTATGTAAGGTAGGTTGGTGGATTATCAAAGTTCAACCTCCTAGCCGGGCGGCGGTCAATGTCTGCGGCAACAGCTGTGACTTCTTCCCTCTTCTCTCTTCTTCTAGCATTGTTTGAGCTGGCTTGAGCATTTTGAGCACTTGACTTCATTTCAGCAAAGCTCACAATCCGACCGGATTTGATGCCTTCTTCCACCATCTCCCCCATTGTGAGAAGTTCAGCATAAGGTGCACCCATCATAGGAAGCATATGCATGTAATAGGAATCGTCTTGAGCACGAATAAAGTACTTCACCATATCCCTCTCAGTCATCGGGGGTTGCACCCGTGCAGCCTGTTCACGCCACCTCAAGGCATATTCCCTAAAAAATTCTGTTGGTTTCTTCTTCAAATTGGACAAGGTTATGAGGTCAGGGACCATCGCCACATTGTATTCAAACTGCTTTGTGAAATCACCAGCTATATCATCAAATTCGTGCCATTTGCTTATGTCTTGTCTGGCAAACCATTCAGCAGCAATACCTTCCAGACTGTGGCTAAAGTAAGCCATCAGAAGTTCTTCTTTGCCTCCCGCCGCCCTCATTCTGTTGAGGTACTTGGTTAAATGAGCAAATGGGTCACCATGACCATCATACATGTCAAACTTCGGCACTTTAAAACCGGGAGGAGGAGTAATGTCCGGGAATAGATAAAGACTGCGGTATGAAGTGCTTTGCCGTTTCTTAGTCACCTGCAAGTCCTTAATAGATTGTTGCATGACTTTCATTGCTTGGATTATCTCATCTTGTTCGCTTGTCCTTCCCTGTTTTTCCACAGCTGTGGGCATTTCATTATGTGGCGGATAGTCTGTGAAGTCCGCATTCTTCCCATTAGGGTCATGCTCATAATATAACGCCTCGGGATATCCCTGCCTTGGATCATTGGCGTTTGGAGGAGCAACGGCTACAGGAATGGGCGCTTGAGATTGTGGAGGACGGGGAGTGTCTTTAGCAGGCAAATATTGGTAGTGAGGAGGAGTGGGGTCGTTAGGATATGGATAATATGAAGGATAACCAGCGGGTTGGGCATTTTGCTGAGCGGGCGGGGTATTTTGACTAACTTGTGGGCGATTTTGTGGTGGTGGTGTTTGATTAAGTGGGTTGTTTTGGTATGTGGGTATATTGTGAACAGGATTGGCATTTAAAGGTATGTTTTGAGGGGCTTGCCCTTTAATGGCTGCTAGCTCATCGCTCAGCATCTGTATCTGTTTGGTCAGGTTCAAAATAAGGTCATCCTGAGCAAGGAGGATGTTTCCCCTCGAAGATCCAGGAGTTTCGAGAGTCTTATCATTGAGGACGGGAGGCTGATCATCATTACCGGACATTTTGTCGAAATTCTGAAGTGTATATCAATGTGCAGAGGAAAGCCTTTGGATCAGCTCAATCAGCACAAATCAAACCTCTGTTTAGGAATAAACAAAACAAAAGAAAAATTCAAAAGGTAACTGTGTTAGTTTGCATGTTGTTGGTAAAATTTGCACGTAAGCACATAGCGCGCGTCACGTAGCGCTTTTGCATTTTAAACGGGCGATAAATTAGGCATGTGGCAACCACAAATAATGTGCGTAAAATAAAATGCGGACGCGTCCTACCCTGTAGGGTGCCTCTTTGTGCTAGAGGTGAGCCTAATCGCGCAAATAAATGATAACGAAAAATAGTCACAGCCATTTTTGAGCAATTCAAATTTAGAGTAAGATATTTCATTAAAATAGATAAAGTTGATACAAAATTGTCTTTCATAACATAACATCATACTTTCATCCTCTTCTTTCTTTCTTTCTTTTTCCTTCTTCTTTTCTTTCTCTTTTTTTCTTTTTCTTTTCTTTCTTTTTCTTTCTTTTCTTTCTTCATACATAATCCTTACATAGCAAATGAAAAATACAATAAATATAAAGACATAATTGAGAATACATCAAAACTAAAATAAAAGCCGTCACTCTGCCGATCAACTGCATCATGCCGGTGTAGGTGCACTGTTGTGACTGAATTCTGCTTTCTTTGCTTCATCTTCATCATCAGGTCTGCATCATTGTAATCAACTTCTTTCATTCTTTCCTGCCTTCTTTTTCCTTTTCTCTTTTCTTTTCTCTTCTTCTTTTTTTTTCTTTTTTTTTTTTTTTTTTTTCCAATACATCATCATTACATAATAAGTGAAAATACAACAGCAGAAAGCATAATAGAAAGTACATCAAAAGTAAATAAATAAACTGCCATTTGTCCAAGTTATGCCTCATGTTCCCGCTTGCTTCATCTTCTTGCTTGTTGGAGCGGATGTTTCATCAAGACCGGTTTCTGCCCTTGCCTGTCTCATTTTCTTTGTCATATCAGTGTCTTCATAGCCAACTCTTCCTGGAGGACTGAGACCTAAGCGCCGCTCTTCTTTGATCCAGACGAGATACTCTGGTGTGCAGCTCTGGTGCTTTGTTGACACTTCTATCGGTTGCAAACCCTTCCAATCCTCGAGGATTTCTCTTTTCCTTGGAATTGCATTCTGCAGGTTGAAAGGAGTTTCTGACTTCGACATATCCGCACAAAGGGGAATAAATTGTTCCATCCCAAATTGACGGAGGACCCTCAAAGGTGCGTACGGTTGAAGCCCCGTTAATCCCGGCAACTCGATGTAGTATCGCTTGGAAGTCCTAAGCGCAATCTCATCTTTAGGAACATAACTTAACTTCCACATTACTCTCTTATCAGTAAGGCGGGCTAAGAAATCATACCATCCCCCAAAACTTTCAGGTTTTTCACACCACCTCGTTCTTATGTTTTGGGTAGCAATAGGATTTACTAATCTCCGGCTATCTAACATTTTACAAATATCCATCATAGGGTTTCGACGGCACACTTGGTCTATCGCCCATACCTGAAGGAGAAGATTACAACCTTCGAAATACATCGACCCCCTTCTGCATTCATTCAGAGCCCGATACATTTCTGCTAAAATCATAGGAACTATGGTGGTAGATTTGTTCCCATTGATCCCTTCAAACATCACCCGAACTACGGAACCAATGCAAGTCCTAATGTGTCCATTCTTTGTTGGGAAGACCAAAGTCCCTAAGAATGCAATGATAAAAGCCCTTACACGCCGGTCTCTCCAAGTCTTCTCACCACAGTTAAATTCCTGCTCAAAATCATCAAAACCCGTTATGCGCCCAAACCTGGTGTACAGATAATCCAGATGAACCCATTTGTTTTCGATGCATCCCAAACTACCATTCCTTTCCAATCCTAGTCTCTCTTGGAATTTCTTCCCAGTTTGACTGTTTGGAAGGATTATCTCTTGGCCCAGACACTTCAATCCCGTTAGCCCAACTATTTCTCCTAAAGTGGGAGTCAACTCAAAGTCTTTGAACATGAATACAGCTCGCGTCGGGCGCCAATACGCAATAAGAGCTTGGACTAGATCACGGTTTGGATGAACATCAATCAGCTCTACCAACCTTCCTAATTTCCCCTCAACTGTCTTTCTCTCCTCCTCACAAAAGTTACCCCACCATAATTTTAACTTCTCTGGGACCTCTACAGCCATGTAGACTTTGTCAAACTGTTGTTCCATTCTTTACCCTACAAGATAATGAAAACAAAATTCTAAATTTGATTGTGCTCAAAATTCAGCTGGGACTGGAGATTCGTTATCACAAAACACATAATATGCGGGTCAACGGGTTATAAGGACCCGTTGACACAAGGGCGGATTCCTGACTATGGAGGCGGTACCAAGGACCGGGTCCAGACTAAGGTGTGAATGCATGCATGCTCCTAAAGTTCCATCAAAAGTGGGTTAACGGTTGAGGCTAACAGACGAGTGGCAGGCGGCTTCGTGGTCGAATAACTTCCACGACAATCCGCCGGTACACCAACTCGTCAAAGGGTTTTCTAAGAGTGGGTTAACGGTTGAGGCTAACAGGTGAGTGGCAGGCGGCTTCGTGGTCGAATAACTCCCACGACAATCCGCCGGTATACCAACTCGTCAAAGGGTTCTTTAGTGGAAGAAATTGCGGGTGCGTATGCACACACCTCGCGGATATTTAAGTGAGAATGCAAGAGGTTCCCAGGAGTGGGGGAAGTATGAACGGAATGCCAGTTTATATGTGCGCAAATAGGGTGTAGTGACATGCTTTCGTGACACACAGCAATCAACTAGATTAATCTAAGCATGCTCGCAAATAAACGGTAGATATAATCATGCTAATTTTCAACGATAAATAAATAAGTCACACATACTAATATCGTCATACAATTCCAACAAACGAACAAAAGAAATTCGTGAAAGCCTTTTGGTTAGAACCATTTGCGTATCCCCAGCGGAGTCGCCAAGCTGTTGAACCCCAAAAATTACCCTTTCTTTAAGAAAAGGATAGGTTTCGGAATATTTCAACAAAGTGGGATTCCAAAGGGTTTCTTTGGAGTCGCCACCTAATTTAAGGATTATTAGGAACCTAAGTTAACTAAGGAGTGCAATTTAACCTTTATTTAAAAGAAATTAAATTCAGAGATTCTTAGGTAAGTGGTTCTGTTAAATTCGAAAGAAGGTCCTTATTACGGGAGCACTTTCAAAAATCCGCTAAAGACGGTTAATCCGGCGATTTTCACGAATTCTACTTGAAATTTAGTTTGGGATAAATTTTAAATAAAATAAATAGGTAATAAATAATATAGAGAAGATAAAAATTGATTATGACAATATTTGAACAAAACTTAAGATTAATTACATGAATAATGAGATAAGGGTTGATTGATTGATTAAATAAATAAAGGCTAAGTAAATATATTAGTAAATGATTAGATAAAGAAGTAATAATTGATTAATTAATTAATTAGATAAATAAATAAGTAGATAAATAACTTAATTAGATGAATAAATATTTATATGATTTTAATTAGATGAGGGATAAGCAATAATAATTTGACTAGTTAAATAAACACAATTTGATTAAACAAATAAATAATTAATTAGAATTAATTGATTAAATAAATAAAATAGAATAAATAAATACCACTTAAATAACTTTGTAGATAAATGAATAAATAAGTAAATAAATAATTATAATTGATTAGATAGATAAATGATTAATTAAAAATTAAACAGATAAATTAATAATAAATGCCACTTAATTAATTTAATTAATGAATAAATAAATAAATTTAATAAATGGATAAATAATTGACCAAATATAAATAATGAATAAATAGGTACAGTTTTAACTTTATTTCTTTTGCACTCGAAAATTAACTAAAGGTTTCTACTATCTTAAATTAATCGGCGAGTCCCAAAGAGACGGGATATGCAATTTATAGACAATCTTAGACCAAACAATAATATAACAATTTCAATTAAAGCGGCTAACCTACCAGGCTTCTAATCATACAAAGTCCTAATTCAGTTCACAAAGTCCTAAAACATGCTTTCTAAAAGGGACGGGAGAGAAGGAGTTTCAGAAAATAGAACCCGGGATAGCGAACTTAAGTCGAGCCCTGTATTTCACAAGGCTTTTTCATTTATTCATTTCTTTTTGTTTTACATTTTCGGGGATATCAAGTCCCGAAAATGCGGAGCGATTCAAGTAACTTCCAAATGCAAATAGCCCAATCCCATTTGCGAGTTTAGCAACTCGAACTCGACCCCAAGGTTGCGTCCATGTCAAAATGCAAACAAGGGATAGAATTAGCACACATTTACAGTAAAATGAACTTTTAATTGCAAACAGTAAAGAAGAGATATATGAAATGGTCCAGCCTTAATTCATCAACTACAACAAACAATGACAACACTGGATAGATTCAGGCAAAAGTAGAAACCAGAGACAAGAAGCTGACTTAGGAACCTGAACAAGATATTGGAACAATGAGCCGAGGCGGAACTAAACTAGGATTGGCAAACACAGCAGACATCAACTTAAAAGAAATCTGCGACATTGGTTCTAAAGATGCATTCAAACAAGGGGAAAAACTGAAACACATTAGCTGAACCTAGGACCTTGCTCCAAGGCACACTCAAACCTGCTATACTCCTGAACCTCTACAAACACCTGCACTTCCTCAATCCTTGAACCAGGACACTCCAACTTAATCAAACCAAAACTCAAGCAGAACAGAGCATATTTTGCAAGTTAGAATGCAGGAAGTCAAACTAAACTAAAAACTACTTTGACTGCAAATGAAACCAAAAGGATAAACAATACAAGAGAACCAACCTACTTCACATAAGTTGCACTATGAGAGACTAAAATGAAACTTCAGAATTGATTTTCAAGGCTTCTTTAAAGCTTAAAACTGACTCCCTTCAGGCAAAAACAAACTGTCCAACCTATTATCAATCCTCTAAATGCCAAGAATAATTTTAGGTTGCCATTTTTTAGGACCAAAACAAGTTATCACAACTTCCTACAACCTCAATCTCTGAAATAACTTTAAGTTCATGAATAGGACAACATACTTGTGACAAACAAAAAAAATCAAGCTTTTTACATAAAATGGATTCATTATGTCATTTCAGGTGAGGATCCATCAAACAAGAACTGAATATTGACGTGGTTTTAATTGCTAGCAAAAATCAAAATTTTGTATTAAAGCGCCAGTCCTAGTATCAACAGAAGCACTACCAGAACTTCATGTTATTCTTTAGATTCAAACTCAAAACAAGTAAACAATGTAACATATAAAGCTTGAAGTTTACATATCAACATTCAGACAAAAATAGAACTAAGAAAATTAGATAAAAGGAAGTAAACATTACATGTTGCTGCGCAGTAAACTAAAGCAAAGAACTGAAGAAAGCGACTCGAACACAAGCGACGACGACGACTGGTGAAGCGATGACACAAAGTTGAAAGCGATGCTCGACTCGAAACCAGAAACTAAAACACTATGAGTATATATTTTTTAAACTGAGAGAAAAATCTAAAAAAAAATCAATGCTGCCGTTTTTGTGTGTTCAAAATCCAGAACCCTCAAATGAACAAGATAGGAATATATATACCTGAGCTTTAGGGTTTAGAGCTGAGATATTTTCCTCAATTTTTAAACCTAAATCGGACATTTGACCTGAAAAATAGGGGTGAAAATCGTAAAATCCCTTCCAGGATCGTACGTTTTCCATCCTTATCTTTCAAGAAGGATCCGTTGCCTTCAATGAACGAATCAGATCGATTTAATTTGAAATGGACGCTTGAGATTTAGCACAGCTGTGTCTTAGTGAAGCTTCGAGAATATACATGCCTGGATCCGTGCCATTCGTCCAGCACATCAAGCTGTACGGAAGGGACAACAATGGCGCGGGTTTTTGGAGCGGGTCGTGAGGGAAACGGATCGCGGGTGTTTGGAGAATTTGGGGGAACTGAAATGAGGATGAAAATATGCGCGTGTATTGTATGTATATATGTTTGCAAAAGTGAGCTGGAAATTAATTCGTAAGGCAATTTTAGCCCCACTTTAGGAATTATAGGAGTAAGTGAAAAAATTGCACGAGTAGGCTGAGATTGGGGTTGTATATCGCACACTTAGCCTTTTCTTTTGAAATTAATTAATTTACTATAGCTAATATTAATTTCAATTTTATTTTAAATAATTAGTTTTCATTTAAATAATTAGTTATTAATTAAGTCTTGGGACGAAATTGGGTGTCAACATGCCTCATTGCCCAGATGTAGGCCTAATCGTCAAGTTGCACGCACATGTGGTTATTATAACGACACAAGTCGTTTGTCAATACAACATCTAAGATATAAATAAACCGACATAATTTTGAACTTCACAAATTTGACATGGCAAATGGTTTGGGATTCGTTATAATATCCACACGATCACATAATATGCAGTGTCGTTCGGATTCAATAACCCATCAACAAAAGGGCGGTTTCTTAATTCCTAGAAACGGTACCAAGGACCGGGTTCAAACTAAGGTGTATATGCATACATGTCCTAAAATCTCCTTCTAAGAGTGGGCTAACGGTTAAGGCTGACTCGACCTATGCGGGATAGACCTGGCCTCACAACGCAGTAGAACTGGCCATGACAAAACCAGGCAACATCAATATCCCGAACTAACTTTTGGTGACATGAAAGAAGTTTCAAAAAGTGAGGTAAGGGCAATGCCCTTCCTGCATGACTACCCGTCAAGCGGGTGCCCCGTGATGAAATCGAGGAGGTGAAAGAAAATTGACAGGCTCCATGAGGGAGGAAATATAAACGGAATGCGGACTATGCACAAATAAAATGTAATACATGCTTTCTATAACAAACCAAACAAACAGATATAATAAAGCAAATACATTAGGCATGCTAGTTGCAAGTAATTGGAAACCTTTATGGTCAAAACCTTTATTGCTTCCCAGCGGAGTCGCCATGCTTTTGAACCCCCAAAAAACTAACCCCGAAAGGCTAAATTCAGGAATATCAACTGAATGGACTAACTCTTTTTGAGTTTTTGGAGTCGCCACTCAATTTAAGGAAAAATAGGGAACCAAATAAGCAAATGCGTGCAAAACTCCGTTTTATAAAAAGACGGTCTTTCTTTCAGAGATTCTAAAGGTAAGAGGTCTTGCTAATTTCAAAAGAAGGTTTTTAAGGCACTTTCAAAATTCCGTTAAAACCGGTTAATCCGACAGGTTTCCAAAATATTTGCAAGTGCTATTTATGCGCTTTTCTAAAAATAATAATAATTGAACTATTAATTAATTCAACTAATTAAATTTAGTAAGTTCTCAAAAGATTTTACAATTTTATTTAAAAGCTTTAATTATTTTCAAAATAAATAAATAAATAAATAAATAAATAAAGTGCATTTTCTTTTGAAAAGGAACGATTTGATCGTCCAAATATCTTTGCCAACTTGTATGTAATAGCGCATAAATGGCACTTGCTTAATTTACACTTTAAAACCCGAGTGTCTCATCATAAGATAGAACTTAGATTTCAAGTCATTTTTTGCAAAGTTGTTTCGGGACATTTAGAAGTTTTTTGCAAAGTTGTTTCGGGACATTTAGAAGTTAATTAAAACTTCTTTATAAATTTTGACTTTTTAAAGAAATTACTTCGTATCAATAAGATAGAAGTCCTTTCTTATTGTCATTATTATCCTGGTTTTGAAAATTTATGAAATTTTGCATGCATTTACTTAAATGGCCTGATTTGCAATAAATTAGATAAAGACTTCAGAATAAAAGTATTGAACATAAAGTAGACAACTCACTCAATCAATGAAATATTTATTCATAAATATAAGTACATAATTATTCTACAACAGTTAATAAATTATTCTAAAGGGAAAAGGAGGATAAGAGTTTAAAAATAAAAACTCGGAAATTTGACAAACTCGCGGGAGCCTTGATTTTCTTAAAGTTTCTAAAACCTGGAAAACTTGAGCCCGAGCTTGATCCCAATGCAATTCCTAGTCAACGAACCATCCCATTTGAGTTAGTCGAACTCGATCCCAAAATTGATTCATGCCAAATCAGAAAGAGTAAATGAATTAGCATAGAAAAATGTAACAATAACAGCCAAATGAATGAATACAAAACAGAAAGACAATTCGATTTTAAGGCATAGAAAACAGGGACAAAGAACAACCTCAGGCTGAAACTAGAGGGTAAAAGAAAAGAAAACCAGGAACGCATGAGCTAAAGAAAACATGAGCTGAACTGAACTTTGCACTATTGCTTTGACCATTTCCTTTAAAATTCAAATTCAGATTCTAAGAACTGAAATAGACAGACACCAAGAGAAAATGACATAGATTTCAACCTAATTAGGCTTTAAAACAATGCAGCTTTCCCATGGCCTAGATCTGAACTAGCCACCTTTATCTCTTGATCATTCAATGCAAACCAAGGGCCTCTATACACCCCTGCTCCATCCCAAACAACATCTCACACTAGCAGATCAGGAAAACATTCTTCTAAACCACATGACTACAAACTAGGAATCCTAAAATACCTCTCTACTACACACTGACTACTACCAGAAACAAAAACAAACAACTACAATCTAAACAAACTAAAACCCTACTAACCTGCTGCACTTAAACCACCTGAACCTCTCTACATCTCCCTGAAACAAACAACGACCTGCAGCTTCCCCTTTTCAGCCTATAGAAACCAGAAAAAAAAACACCTGAAATGCTTCTTATCTACTACCTGCACACTCCTACAAACTCCCTATGCAGCTACAGCAATCAGGACATATTGCACACTCACAGACCTCCATCTCCAATCAAGACTACTCCCACCTACAGACTAATATCACCAAAACAGACCCTTAACAAACTGCACACTAGCCCTGACAGACCACATACTCACGGATCTTCAACAGCTTCAATCAATCAGAAACTAAGCCCTCCCCTGCATCCTCACAGACACAGCTGGAAACAACTCTAAAGAACTGCATCTAAACTCTTACCAAACCAGAAATAGCCCTATACTTCCCCTTCTCCTGCTTCAAACTCACCAAAACAAACTCCCATCAACTACCTAAAGCCCCGCTGATCTGCTCAACAACAACAAACAAGCAGACCCCCTGGCTTAGACTAAAATAAACTTCTTTTAAGCTTAAACAGCCTTAACATCGACATTTACCTTTAAATGCCCAACTTGCAACAAGAGAAAGTAGGAAAAGAGAAAAAAGAAAGAAAGATCCAGCAGGTATTTGCAGATTTCAAGTAAAGGATCAAGCTTTTATTATCTCTAACATTCATTATAGCCTTCCTTGAAACATTGACAAGGTGTATCTGATTAAATGTACAAACTTTAGCTAAATAAAAAAATATACAAAATACTTTTAATGCAAATCTCCAATTTTATATTTTCAAATTCCCAATCTGGTGACAACACAAGCAATAATTCCAACAAATGACTCATTTTATTGAATTAGATCCAAAGAACCAAGTTTAACATTGAGTTTCCAACAAATGTCGATGACCAGACACCATAGATTCAGGGGAGCAAGCTAACTAAGCTATGATAACAACTGACTAGAACTTTTAATATCAAGCATTTCACAATGACTATTCAATCAGAAAATCCAAACTTTAGGTGAGGTTCTAACGATTATCACGTTTCTTGCATCTTTATTTCCATATTTACAAACAATAAAGAAATGACTAGGAAAACCAGTACGAACTAAACTCATATGCTAACAGAAACAGGGTTGTGTCTATTCAAGAACAGATTAGCATCGCATAAATAATTTCATGCACATTATTTTCAAAACAAAAGAAAATGAGTTAAGGTAAGGCTATTACCTTTCGCGGCGCAGCGAGCTGGGGTAAGGATTGAAGACTACGACTTGAACAAAGTTGACAACTCGAACAGCAATGAAGCGACTCAAAACTTAAAGCCATGCGCAAAACCAGAAAACCACAGTATATATATAGACTTCAACTTAAACTGAGATGAAGAAAAACTTCTGTATGTTTTGTATACACTCTGTTGCCTCCTCCTTCTCTCTATTCCCTATCGCCGCTGCCTGTCCCCCTTACTGAACCCAAACTTCCAATTATATACCTCTATATTTAGGGCTTTTAGGAGTGGGAAAAATACCCAAATGACCCTCTAACGTTCACAAATGGATAAGGTTCGTACGAGGATGATCTGGAAGGGAGGGGGGACCAGGGTTTGAATTTTGGGTCGATTTTTGAATGGATCCCGTTGAGAGGGAATTGGGAACGGGCTGAAGGGGAATTTTGGGGGTGGGCCGTCGAGTAAAGGATTTCTGAAATAGGGTGAGTGTGTGTGTTATGTGTGTATATGTTTGCGGAAGTGAGCTAAAACGTAGGATTAGGAGCATTTTTAGCCCTTATTTAGGATTAATTAAGAATTAAAAGGGCTTTGCACGGGTGGCATAGAAATTGGGCTACGCATTACAAAATTTGGCCCTTTTCCTCAGAAATTAAACAGATTACATTTAATTTTCAAATTGTCCTTTTATTTAGCCATTTAATTATAATTTCGGGACAAAATTGGGTGTCAACAGGGTTTGCTCTTAATTTTCATTTAATGAAATTGGAACCCTAGAGTGTGTAGTTGTGGGTTTACTTTTCTCTTAAGTGAAGAAACTAGAAGAAGAAGAGAATGAAAGCAAAAGTAACCAAAACTGGAACTTGAATAACACCATGAACGTACCTTGTGTGCCTTGAATATTGATAAAGTTTTGAACTTGGTATGAAATATGGTTGACTTTTCATGAATTTTGGTTGAAATCGTGGACTCGTTCTTGAGAGAAAATGTGAGAGATGTGAGAAGTTAAAAAGACCAATTAGGAGTGTGTTTGGGGGTGTAAAAAGGAAGTGAGGAATGGAATAACTTAGAATCTGTGCACTGTAGAAAAATTGGGCCAAGGACTTGGCAAGTCGTCGATGAGGCAAGATGCCGCACATTTATGTGCGGACTACACTAGGCGTTCCTACAGAAGCAAGTGCGAAGCCGCCGGTGTGATCAGTGAGCTCGAAAAAGTGGCGAGCTAAGCTTGTCCATCGCAAGAAAAAAGGGCGACTCGCCAACTCCTGTGGTCTAAAGTTGTGCGAGTCGCCTAAGCCAAAGTGCGTCTCGCAGATGAAAAGACTGAGTTAGTAGGCAAGCTTTCACTTACAAGTGCGAGCCGCCGAATCAAACAGAAAGAAATTTTTTTCTACGGCTTAAGCAAAAGCCTCGAAGTTCAATTGGCGACCCGCCGATGCTTCTCAGCACTTGCTTCTGCAGGTCGCCTCTTCATATCTGCGTGCCCGCCTTTTATTCTGCGACCCGCCTTTTTTTGTGCACCCTGTGAATTGTTTGAATTTTCCAAGTGTTCTATTCCATTACATTCCACTCCATGAATTTCACTTGCAAATTTAGGATAATCATAGTTTAGTGAGGGGTAGGATAGTGTAACGGATTGAGTAACTCACATTGCTCTTTGTATTTGATTTTGCTCAGATATTCAAATGGCTCAAGCACCAAGAAAAAGAGGGAGAGCACCTTTACCACCTAGCCCTCCACCTTCTGACAGTGACTCCTTCAGTATTTACATTAGCACAGATGAGGAGAAGGGTGAAGTGATGTGTGAAATAAGGGTGATAATGAAGAAGCTTGAGGAGCTCAATCCCAACTTCTACAATTGATTTGTCGAGACTGGTTGGGCTGTAATTTTCACAAAGAGGTTAGCTGCAGCAGCTATAGTATTGATAGAGGGGTTCTACTCGAAGCTGAGTAATCAATCGGGACCTGAATGCATAATTGAATATAGAGGCCAGGTAGTGAAAGTGTCAGCTCAAGCCTTGAACCAACACCTGAACCTTCCTAACTTTAGAGTAGATGAATACTTGGCTAAGTTAGGGATGGGAGAAAAGGCTCAAGCAAAATGGCTTATTCCCATTATCGGGAAAGAGAAAAAGCCTGCATGGAGAAGGTTTGTCTCACCAATTACCTTTCAGGACTTGAATTTTAAAGCCAAAGGATGGCATGCCATTGTGAACTCAAGAATCATGCCCTCAAGGGACACACAACTGATCTCTCTCAGGAAGGCTGTCATCATTGGATGCCTCATGACAGGTGATCCACGCTCAATCCTACACCTTTAATGGTGAGGGGCAGTCGTCAAAGTATAATACCCGATGTGAGCCGGGGTCGATTTCCCAAAGGTACTAGCTCGTCAAGTAAGAGAGTCGCAAGTAGAAATTCAAATGAAGTTTAATATTGAAGTGGGGTTTGATGTGATTAAAACTACAATTAACTACAATGCATACAAATTAAAGTAAGTAAATTGATTTGATATTACGAGACTAGGGATGTAAACAACTAATAATGATTTCCAACCAACGGGTATATTCACTTTACTTTCCTAACAATAGTATAATTATGGTTGAGTCTTCCTATTGTGACCTCTAGAAGCCTTCCAGCCTAGAAGAGATCTTTCACAACCCGCTCGTCAAAGCTTAGTTGAATCCTAGAAACACTACTCAAAGACCCGAGGAAAGGAGACCTCTTCTAAGCGTAACTCCTTTTAGATGGGTTAGTCTACGTAAATAGCCTATCAAATTGAGTACAAAACGTAATATGGAATGTGTATTTAAAAATCCTAGCTTGTGCTATGTATACAAGGCAAAATTTGCAGTCACAGAGGTCGAGGCGGTCCGCCCCAGACATTCCAAACTCTCTAAAGTTTTGGGGCGCTCCACCCTGTCACAGGGGCGGGTGCCTCTTGCTCCTTTCCCTCTTTTCGACTCTCTGTTGCGCCCTTAGGTGTGCTGCCTAGTCTCGAAGCGGAGTGCCTCTCTTGTAACTTCTCAAACTTCACACTTTGGCTTCACTTCTCGCGCTTTAGCTTCAATCTTCAACTAGTATTCATGCGATATCATTATAACCTGAAACTAAGCAATTCACGACGTTAATTACACCAAATATTACTTATGGATTCTAAAACAAAAGCTTAAAGTTGTCTTTAAGTTGATAAAATACCAACTTATCAACTCCCCCAAACTTAAGTCTTTGCTTATCCTCAAGCAACTCAAAATCAACGAGACCAAAGTATGTTCCATTTCAAGCTTGACACCAAGGCATGTTCCACATTTCAAACTTCATAAACAATATTTTGTATTAATGAATTAGTTGGTACTAACTAGTCACACATACTAATATGAACAATTGACAAGCAACTATGCACTTTACTCGGACTATGGCGAAAGGAAACTCAAGAGCCTTTAGAGTTATCTCACGGTTATCGGCTTTCTTCGATTGTTCACGAGCCTCAATATGCATTCAAACCCCTCGCTCAAAAGTTACTTGCTTCCTCATGAAAAAGAATGGAGTCCTTCACTCACAAAATATTTTAACACAAAAACTGGACTCCAAGAATTTGAACTCTCACTCTCACAAAAAAATAAACATGTGTGCTTCTCAAAAATTCAAAGACTTGCTCTTCTTGTACTTATCCACTAATGTAGGGCCACTTGACTAGAGATCAATTAGGACTTGATATGGTTGTAATGTAGGTGTTTGGTTTAAGGTGTGATAGATTTGGCTAAATAGTGACTTATACCTCTGTAGCACTACATCATCTTACTTTTTTTTGTGCAACTTTCCTTTTCTTTTCATTCAGGCTCATTCTACCTTTTTATTTTAAAGACGGTGCTAATTAATCCCTTCTTTATTCAACACTTTTTTTTTAACATTTCCTTTCTTTTGTTTCTCTTTTCTCTTTTCTTTTATGTACTTCAATTTGACATTCACAACGGGATTCCAAGCTTTTACCATCTCCTCCAAACTTAGGTTTTAGCCTAAGTTGAACGTTTTTCAATGCATATATGGAGGTTAGGGCCAAAAAGAGGGTTGGTGCCTTATAACACAAGAATTGGCTCAGTTTTTAATTTTTAGTGCTGCCAAATGAAAGGTTAAGGCTCAGAGGGGCTAACTAGGATAATTACGTACGGGTAGGTCATTTAGGATAGTAGCGATCCAAGGAAAGCCTAAAATCATGTCTCAAGTCAAGTTTCACCTAGGATTTCGTCTCAAAGTACATTAAGGGCAAGTTTCAAACTTTCAAGTCACACATACAAGCTTATTATTCAAGAGCTCACCACACACGCAAGTAATCTTACAAGTTCAAAGTCTAAACACACCCTAAGGAGACTCACTCACAAAGCATATAATGGTTTAAGATTTAAACCACGCCAACAACTCAATTACGTTAACTAGAGAACCTCGTGGTCTACAACTCGCGCCATGCCACTCAAAGTACATATTCACTTGTCAAAGTTGCCATAAAAATAATGTAACAATAGGTGGTACCACATAATCCATTAATATATTTTCAAAAGGTTTTATGTACAAACTTGGTTAGAAAAGAACCTTCGGAAAGAACCAAGTGAAGAAAACTGGAAGCTTATTAAAAACTAAAAACAACGTTGGAACATAGCCAAGAAGACAAGTTAAAAACATAGCTTATAAATAAAAAATGGTTCGAACGTATACATGAACATTATAAGCACAAGTACTATCACTATCCAAAGTTACATATATACGTTCGAACCCCTCCCCAACTAAAGACTCTAGCATCGTCCCCGCATGCTAAGTAGAGCAAAGTAAATTTCAAAAGGGGGTAGAAAGGGGACTCCCTGGATACTCAAGCAATGCCCTTCCCTTTACCCTCCACAGGGGCTGTGGGCTCAGTTGGTAGTGTCTGCCGCTCCTCCTCTGCTCGAAGTACTATCGCATAGACAACTGTGTGGCTATCTCAACCTGGTCCTCCTCGGGCAAGAGAGTGAGATCATCAGCAGGACTCAAGAAAACATCATCAACATCATCATCAACATCAAGGTCCATGGCCTGGGTAGCTACCACATCCCGTCTCAATTCCTCGGCCTCTATCTCCTGGGCTTTCTTTGAGAGTTTACCCGGAGCCTTGGAACTAGAGGGGCCTGCCACAACAGAAGGAGCCGGTAATGAAGCTGAAGAAGATGGACAGCTAAGAGGAGGTGGTGGTGTACCTGTAGGTGGGAGTGGTGGGCCAAGAGGTGCAACACGGACCTTCTACTTGGTGCGGATGGGAGCTTTCTTCTGTGTGTCTTGCAAACCTGGTGGTATCTTGAGGCCTGTACTAAGCTTATAATCCATGGCGACATAGTATGCAGTGAGCTCCCGAATGTCTCCCCTCATGTCCGCAATATCTGTCTGCGTGCTCTCAACTACCTTGGTGTGCCGCTCAATGACCCTGGTGTGCTCCCCAAGGCCTTTTGTGTTGTTCTCAAAGGCGACAGTGTGTGCAGTCAAAGCCTTGACCATCTCGGCAAATTGCTCCGTAGAGACAGCCGGTGGAGGAGGGGTGGTGGTGGCTGGACTGGTGGGAAGTTGGAAATGAGATTCCTGATCTCATCCAACTTAGCAGTAAAATCATGCACTTCTTGAGGCAGTCTCTCAGGTATAACAACAGGCTCAGACTTGGTTGAGAGCGCCCAGACTCGGGCTGGGGAGGTACTGCCTCAGAAGTGGAAGGTACATCAGATGAAGAAGGGGGAATACCTGGGGAAGCTGGTGGAGGAGTGTCCTTGACAGCATAAAAACTGAACTTGGATACTTCCTCAGAGAGGAAATCATGCAGGTAAGCCTCACAACACTTCTTTGTCAAGTACTCGGTCAATGTATGCGGGTATGGAAGGTTGTCTGTCTCAGAATGTGCCACTTCTATCATCTACTTAACCATCTCCACCCCCAAATTAACCTTGATATCGGTTATCAAACAGCCGATCATCACAACCCTCTTCAAAGTGATTTTGTTGTCTTCTTTAGTCGGCCTGATTCGCAAAATAATGATGCAGTGCCACCCTTTTGCTTCAAAATTGAGGTACTTCCTCTTAATTTGTACTCCATTCTCCCTCCAATGCAGGTTTGGCTCTCTACCGATGATTGGTACTAACCATGCCCTTTGCTCAGCCTCAGACATATTCGATTTTTCCATGTGTCATGTCGGGGAGAAGTTTTTCATATGGAAGTATTCTTGTATTGCTCCTGCGGACACACCAACATATTTCCCTCGGCTATAAACAATGTAATCACCTTCTTTATTGGCGGCCAAGTTAACGTAGAACTCAGCAACCATGTCATTATTTGCTAGTTGAAATGACCTCCTCAACAACCTGTTCCGCCCCGTCTTTTGGAACCTTGCATAGATCTCTGGATTTTTCTTTTCTGTATCCTTCATCCCGATGACCCGCTCCGGTGTGACATGCCTAGTGCGGAATATTTTGTGGAAAATCCGGCAAGCAGCTTTTGATTTGAACAAGGCTCCCCAACCTTCTGGCAAGTCATCATCATATGAGGACTCATTCTCTTGAACCTGGAGGTGTTCATTGTTATTTGCATCATCACCCCCTTTCCTTTTGAGTCGGCTCGGCGTCCCTTGGTTCCCGTTGTTGAGCTTGTGAGGACGAGGCTTACTGATTCTTTTCCTTTTTTGTTACCGCCCTTGTTTGTCTTTTTAAGTTAGCCAAGGGTTCATCATCTTGGGGATCATCATCAAGAGGGGGTGGTGTTATCTGCGGTTATTTCCTCTTATTTCCTTGCTTTGCCATAGCGCCTGCAATCACATAACACAATTGTTAGTAATAGGTGGAAATTGAAAAATTTAAGCCAAAACAAGAGTGAAGTTAATGGTTTAGAACAGGGGGCGGTCCGCCCATATCCAGGGGCGGCCGCCCTCAAAATGGACATTCAGTATCTTCACAGGGCGTCCGCCCTTCTCACTGGGGCAGTCGCCTCTGACTCAGGGGTTCCAGAAACTGTGCACAGGGCGGTCTGCCCTAAAAGTCCTACATTCATTGTTCATCCCCTTTCCAGCTTTAAAACACTATAATTTAATGAATATTTTGGGTTTCAAGTGGTATTTCAACCAAGGTATGTAATTGGCATCAATTCATGATGCTTATTATGCACAAACTTGAAGCAATTCCAAGCACTTTCAACAAACGACTTACCTAGCAAGGCTCTAAACATGCTCACACCATCAAAAATTATTATCAATTTATGGTATCAATTTCAAGCAACAAACCAGGGCAAATCAAGCAAAGGTTGCAAGGTTCAAGCATCCTAACCATGTCCAAATCATTCAACAAGCATACAAGTTCATAACTTTAAGCAATTTTCAAGAACTCTAGCTTCCCCCAAATAATGGTTTGACATATTTGAGCTTTCAAAGCATGACAATGACATTTCCCACGTTCCAAACAATCAAGTAACCAATTGTTGGGGGATTCAAGCCATGGTTTCATGGTTTCATCATGATGCCTATTTTTCACACAAAGAACCCTAATGTTTCTTCACTAATTCAACTAAATGATGAAACACTCAAGCACAAAGATCAATTATATACTAATTACAACTATTATTAACTATCCTAACATTAAGAACATGATTCTACAAAGTTACAAGAATCTAAAGAAAATTTAAAATTTTATATGTACATACCCAATTCCAAGTGAGCTTTGAAGATTAAAAGTGACCTGTGAGTGATTTATGAGTGTTATTAGAGATGGAAGTAAACTTCTAGTAATGGGTAAGTGATTTTCGGGTTTTGGGTGAAGTGGGGTTGTAAATTTTTTTTTTTTAATGAAAAAGAGAGGTGTGAGGCGTTTTAAGTTAGTGTAGGGAGGCGGGTTGACCCGTTGGGGCGGTCGCCTCTTGCTTGGGGCGGTCCGCCTCAACCCCTTTTTTGTTTGTTTTTTTTTGTTTTTTTTACGCAATCACCTTGGCGGACCGCCCCTAACACATACTTAGCCAAATTTTGTTTTTTCTTCAAGATTTCCACTTCTCTGAACATTTTGAGCCGCCCCGCCTTGTCACAAGGGCGGTAGCCTTCTCTGTTTCCTATCTCTCTTGACCTTTGTCCATCACTTTTCAACTCCCTTGCTCACCAACACTTAGATACCTACAAAATAGCAACTAATTACACTAAAAACTTGGGTTGCCTCTCAAGAAGCGCCTAATTTAACGTCGCGGCACGACAGTGATGACTTTCTCCTCACGGTTCATCAAGATAGATGCACGCCACTCCACCAACTTCAGCGTCGCATCCCAAATAATGCTTCACACGATGTCTATTAACTCAGAAACTCATTCCACCTTTCTTTGATTGCAAATCAACCGAGCCATAAGGAGTGACACCCACTATTTTGAATGGACCCTTCCATTTGGCGTTGAGCTTCTCGGGGAACAATTTCAAGCGGGTGTCGAACAACAACACCAAATCTCCCTATGTAAATGTCTGGTTCCAAATTCTTGAATCATGAAGCATCTTCATTTTTTCTTTGTATATCAAATCATTCTCATAAGCCAAGGACCGGAATTCATCAAGTTCGTGCAAGTTTGAAACTCTCGTATTTGTGGCATCGCCCCAATCCATATTCAACTTCTTCAATGCCCACAAAGCTTCGTGCTGAAGTTCAACTAGCAAATGACAAGCTTTACCGAATACAAATTTGAATGGTGACATCCCAATAGGAGTCTTGTAAACGGTTAGGTATACCCATAAAGCTTCATCAAGTTTTCTAGCCTAATCGATTTTATTTGCATTAACCGTCTTGGCTAAAATGCTCTTCACCTCTCGGTTGGAGACTTCAACTTGCCCACTTGTTTGAGGGTGGTAGGGAGTTGCAACTTTGTGTCTCACTCCATATTTTTGGAGGAGGTTTGCAAAAGCTCAGTTGCAAAAATGGCGCCCACCATCACTAATGATCGCCCTCGGGGTCCCAAATCGTGAGAAAATATTCTTCTTCAAGAAACCCAACACACTCTTGGCATCATTATTGGGGAGCGCAACCGCTTCCACCCACTTGGACACATATCAACTGCTACCAAGATGTATTTGTTTCCGTAGGAACTCATAAAGGACCCCATGAAGTCGATTCCCCACACATCAAATGACTCGATTTCAATAATAGGATTCATTGGCATCTCGTGCTTCCTTGATATTCCACCCATCCTTTGGCATTGATCACAATTTTTCACCCAAGCGTGGGCATCTTTGTGCAAACTTGGCCAAAAGAAGCCACATTGTAATACCTTGGCCGCCGTCCTTACACCACCATGATGAACCCCGTAAGGAGAAGAATGACACCCTTCCATAATGGTCTCTTGTTCGAACTCGGTAACACACCTCCGAATGATTCCATCAACATATACCCTAAAGAGATAGGGTTCATCCCAATAATAGAATCTTGCATCCTTGGCTGGCTTCTTCTTTTGATAGAATATGAAGTCTTCGGGAGACTCCCCCAACTATGAAATTGGCTAGGTCGCCATACCAAGGGATTGGTTCCCAAGACACGACCAAGATCCTCTCATCCGGAAATGCATCATTCACTTCTATCTCTTCTTTTGACCTACCCTCCTCATCCAATCGGGACAAGTGGTCCGCCACTTGATTTTCGGTCCCTTTTCGATCAAGCAATTCAATATCAAATTCTTGAAGAAGTAACACCCACCGCATAAGCCTTGCTTTGGAGTATTTCGTCGCCATCAAATACCGGATGGCGGAGTGATCGGTATGAACAATCGTCTTTGACCCTACCAAGTATGATAAGAACTTTTCAAAACCGAACACAATAGCCAATAGCTCTTTCTCCGTCACTGTATAATTCAATTAAGCTCCGTTTATTGTCTTACTTGCATAGTATATGGGATGAAACATCTTGTTCACCCATTGACCTAGCACGGCCCCCAAAGCCACGTCACTAGTATCACACATAAGCTCGAAAGGAAGCTCCCAATTAGGACTCACAATTATTGGTGCGATTGTTAACCTTTTCTTCACTTCATCAAAAGCTTCTAGGCAAGCCTTGTCAAATACGAACTTGGCATCCTTCTCCAAAATTTTGCACACAGGATTCACAATTTTTGAGAAGTCCTTAATAAAGTGGCGATAAAATCCTGCATGCCCCAAGAAACATCGGACACCCTTCACGGTTCATTGGAGGTTGAAGCTTTGAAATCACCTCAATCTTTTCTTGATCTACTTCGATGCCTTTCTATGAGACTTTGTGTCCCAACACTATGCCTTCTTGTACTAAGAAGTGACATTTCTCCCAATTTAGCACAAGCCTTGTTTCTTCACATCTCTTTAGTACCCTCTCCAAGTTCGACAAGAAATCATCGAATGAATATCCAACTACCAAGAAATCATCCATGAAAACCTCAAGAAAATTCTCTACCATGTCGTGGAAAAGAGCTAGCATGCATCTTTGGAATGTGGCGGGAGCATTACAAAGACCAAACGGAATTTTGCAGAATGCAAAGGTGCCATAGGGGTAAGTGAAAGTGGTCTTGTCTTGGTCATCTACTTCAATGGATATTTGGTTATAGCCGGAGTACCCATCCAAGAAAAAATAGTAAGCACGACCCACCAACCGATCAAGCATTTGATCAATGAATGGCAAAGGAAAATGATCCTTCCTTGTAGCGATGCTGAGCTTCCGATAATCCATACACACTCTCCACCTAGTTACGGGTCTAGTTGCAATGGACTCTCCCTTGTCATTTAGAATTACCATCATCCCTCCTTTCTTGGGCACACATTGCACGGGTGACACCCACTTGCTATCGGACAATGGAACTATCACACCCGCATCTAGCCATTTGATGATTTCTTTCTTCACCACTTCTTGCATAGGAGGGTTCAACCTCCTTTGGTGTTCTACACTTGGCCTACACCCCTCTTCAAGCTAGATTTTATGAGTTCGTGCCCCCGAATCGATCCCTGTTATATTCGCCAAGGTCCACCCTATAGCTTTAATTATTCTCTTCACCACTTCAACAAGTTTAGATTCTTGAGTTTTGGTCAAGTGGGATGAAATAATTATGGGTAGAATGGAGTTGGGACCAGGGAAGGTGTATCTCAAATGGGATGGTAGGATTTTCAATTGAAGTTTCGGTGGTTCTTCGATGGATGGTTTTGTAGGTGGGTTTCTCTGTTTTCAAGGTCTAAGGATAACTTTTTAGGTACATAGGGTTTTGATCCAAAGCCTTCTAATGCCTTTACCACTTCCGCCGCACTCTCTTTATCTTCCACATCCATGTTCCAAATTACCGCCGCTAATGTGTATTCTTGACTAGTTAAGACACTCTCCTTTTACATTAGTGCATCAACCACGACATCGACATAAGAACAAGTTGCACCATCATCTATTGGTTGCTTCAAAGCCTTGCAAATATGAAATACGGCCTTCTCTCCATTGAACCTAAAAGTAAGTTCACCTCTTTCCACATCACAAAGAGCCCTTCCGATAGCCAAGAATGGTCTCCCAAGAATGATAGGTACCTCAAAATGTACGGGGCAATCAAGAATAACAAAATCTGTCGGGAAGAAGAATTTGTCTACCGTCACCAACACATTGTCAATAATCCCAATCGGACTTTTCATTGAGTGACCGACCATTTGTAGTTTCATAGTTGTTGGTCTCGGTGCTTTGGTGTCCAATGTGGTCACACAAAGCCTTCTTGAAGTGTCTTCCGTCAATTGTGCATGGAATGGTAAAAGCCCCGGGATCTTCCATATTGTATGCCATGTGTTTTGACACAACTGCACTCACTTGATGAGTTACCTTGACTGTCTCGAAATCTCCATATGTCTTCTTGGTCACCAAATCTTTCATGAATTTAGCAATATTGGCCATTTGTCCCAATGCATCAACAAATGGAATGTTGATGGAAGTATTTGCTATCTTCTCCCAAATCTTCTTTGCATGGGATATTTCTCTTTGTTTGCTGCTCTTTTGTGGGAAAGGAATGGGGTATTTTAGGAATGAAGCTTGGGTTAGAAGGGCTTCCTTTGGGTTGTGGAATTTTCTTTGCTTTGGCTATTTGGGTAGTGGTTTTTTGGGGGGTAGGCTTTTTGGTGACTTCTTGAAGATCATCATCATTCTCTTGCACAAACACATCACTTTGCCTCTCCACTTCTTCTTGAACATCATCATCATTCCATACTGCACCCACATGATCATCTTGCATTCTCAACTTTGTATCATCATTACTCTTGGCTTTTGGCTCTTCCCATGTCTGGCCACTTCGAGTTTTGATTGCCATCACTTGGTCCTTACCGCCTCTTTTAGGATTCACTACCGTATCACTTGGTAATTCTCCTTGCGGCCTTTGATTGACTTGATGTGCTAGTTGGCTCATTTGCAACTCAAGCTCCTTGATGGATGTGGAATGTGACGTCATATTTTGCTTCATTTCTTTTATGTCTCCGGAGTATTCTTGTTGATTTTGAAGCATTTGACTCATCCTTTCTTCCAACTTCTTGGAAGCTTTCGCTTCTTGATCATGTTGTTTGAAAGGAGGTCTTGGAGCATATTGTTGAGAAAATCCGGCTCCTCTCCCTTCTTGGTTGCTACTCCAATTACCTCTTTCTTGACTTGGCCTCCATTGCCCTTGTTGTTGGTAGGCTTGTTGATATGGTTGTTGGTAGGTTTGTTGATAAGGTCTTTGATAACCTCCTTGATCATACCCTCTTTGCCCATGGTAGTTATTCACATAATTTGCTTCTTCTCCATCTTGCACATGGTAGCATTTTTCCTGATAGTATCCTTCTTGCCCTTGTTGGAGAAGGGATAAAGGAACACCTCCGGGGGTCACATAACCCATTGGAGCCACTTGATGCCCGGCATTTGTGGTGTGGATATTCTCCACCTTGTTCAACTTCTTTTCATTGGCTTCTTTATCGGACTTTGATTTCTTGTTCATGAGTTCCACGGATGTCAATATTCTTGCCATTTTCTCATCTTGGGCTTCGTCTTTCCATCATCATTGGACTAATCCCAACTTCTCTTCCCGGATTCTTAGCTCTTGATTGCCATTTTTGAGATCTCTTGGTCACTTTGTCTAGGATATCTTTCACCTTTTCATACCTCTTGTCCATGGGGACACCATCACATAAAGTGTCCAAGGCGGATTGGTTCATCTTTTTTAAGCCTTGATAGAAGCTTTGCAACAACATGCTTCCATTGAAGCCATGATTAGAACACCGGAGCAACCCATCTTGGAAAACCTCCCAAGCCTTGGTCAAAGAATCGGATGCTTCTTGCTCAAACATGTAGATCTTTTCTCTCAATGCCGCTTGCTTCCCTTTTGGTGAAAACTTACCTAGGAATTGCTTTACTAACTCTTGCCAAGTGAAAATGGAGTTTCTCGGCAACTTGTTCAACCCAATCTTTAGCTTTTCCGGTAAGAGGATAAGGAAACACTTTCAACCTCAATGACTCTTTCGATACCCTTACCGACTTGTAAAGATTACAAGTTTGTATAAAATTTCTCAAGTGATCATTTGCATCTTCATTATTAGTACCACCAAAGCATCCATGTTTTTCAATACCTTGAAGAATCACGTTTGGAATACTAAAACTAGAATTGCCATGAATAGGAGGAGGAACTATGGAACTTGCAAAACTATTCATATCAACTTCTTCTTCGATCTCCTCATCATCTTCATAGTCTCGCATCTCTTGTTGATAGTACCAAGCACCTCTAGAATACTCTTGATTCCGGTTGATATTGCGAGCATTAACTCTATGGACATTGCCCCCTCGTTTGACATTTGCTCTACATCCACGGTTTACACCTCGGCCGCCTCGGTTTGCATTGTTGCCACCTCGATCAACATTACCCGCAACACCATCATTTTCTCCAAGATTTCCTTATTCATTTGCTTGGACCCCCGCATTTGCTTGGCCAAAAGGGTTATCACCTTGAGGGTTCACATTCTCAACTTGAGGATCATTAGCTTCCTCTTGCATATCATCTTCATCCACTTGTTCGACATGGAATGGACAGCCCTCATGGTTGAGTTCTATAAGGAACTCTTCATCATATTCTTCTTCATAACCTTGCGGATCCCCATGTTGTTGATTATAATAATGCTTGTAGTTGGGATTCCGCAAGTTCCGATTAGGATTCCTCCTATAAGCCATGTTTCACCTACACAAGGTAAAACCAAAATCAAAGTAAAATACTAGGACTTGCGAACTAAACAACTTTTATTAACTAATGCAACTCAATATTAAAATCGTAGTTGCCCGACAACGGCGCCAAAATTTGATCCACGCTCAATCCTACGCCTTTAATGGTGAGGGGTGGTCATCAAAGTATAATACTTGATGTGAGTCAGGGTCGATTTCCCAAAGGAACTAGCTCGTCAAGTAAGAGAGTCGTAAGTAGAAATTCAAATGAAGTTTAATATTGAGTCCTAGAAGTGGGGTTTTATGTGATTAACACTACAATTAACTACAAGGCATACAAATTAAAGTAAGTAAATTGATTTGATATTACGAGACTAGAGATGTAAATAACTAATAATGATTTCCAACCAACGGGTATATTCACTTTTCTTTCCTAACAATAGTATAATTATGGTCGAGTCTTCCTATTGTGACCTCTAGAATCCTTCCGGCCTAGAAGAGATCTTTCAGAACCCGCTCGTCAAAGCCTTAGTCGAATACTCGAAACACTACTAAAAGACCCGAGGAAAACGAGACCTCTTCCGAGCGTAACTCCTATTAGATGGGTTAGTCCATATAAATATCCTATCAACCCAAATCCTCGCCAACTCCACTATTCTACTCTAGTTAATCTCTTCTGAGTCTTTAACTAGTAAATTAGACAAGAAATACCAAATATCAATGATCTTGGAATTTTTATTTTATTGTAATGGGGAGTTGGATAATTGATACTTATGTTATAGTTAGTGAAATGGAACAACACCCATTGATTTTTGATCACTATAGCATATTTACACCCTTAGTTATGAATTTAGCTATTCATAACTAGGGTTTGAATCAAGGCCATCAAACTGTAACAAAATGATGAAATGAATTCAAACATAGATATCGAATTGATATATGGATTAATATTCAAGGATACAAGTTTAGAAGCTTACAAAATGATGTTAAGACCTCTACTTGGCTCTCAAAATCGCCTCAAATTGAGTACAAAACGTAATATGGAATGTGTACTTAAAAACCCTAGCTTGTGCTATTTATACAAGGCAAAATTTGCAGTCATAGAGGTCGAGGTGGTCCGCCTAAACATGGGGCCGGTCCGCCCCAGACATTCCAAACTCTCTGAGGTTTTGGGGCGCTCCACCACGTAACAGGGGCGGGCACCCATCATGCAATTCTCTTGTAGGCGCTTCACCCTGTCACAGGGGCGGGCGCCTCTTGCTCTTTTCCCTCTTTTCGACTCTCTGTTGCGCCCTTAGGTGTACTGCCTAGTCTCGAAGCAGAGTGCCTCTCTTGTAACTTCTCGAACTTCATAATTTGGCTTCACTTCTCGCGCTTTAGCTTCAATCTTCAACTAGTATTCATGCGATATCATTATAACCAGAAACTAAGTAATTCACGATGTTAATTACACCAAATGTTGCTTTTGGATTCAAAAACAAAAGCTGAAAGTTGTCTTTAAGTTTCTAAAATACCATCAACAAGGGTGAAAAATAATCTGGGGGCTAAAATGGTGAGAAATATGCTAGAAGCTGCCCACACTGGAAGTGCCAACCTCCCTTTTGCCAACACACCGACTGAGTTTCTCAAGGAACAAGGGATCAGTACAGATGATGATGACTTTCCCTTTCCCATGAAAGCTTTTGACCTATATGCCATCGATGATGAGAACAACCCAAGCAATCCAATACTTCCTACACCCAATCAAAGGATGCCATCAAATGCTGCCGGCCCATCCTCCTCAAGAGCTCCTCAATCGCAGGTACACCAAGCTGAGGTTGCCATTGTAAATCTCACTCGGGAACTTGAGGAGTTACAAGACAAAATGCAAGAGTTTGGGGTACAGCTGTGTAACCTACCTCAGATGCAACCACCTCCACCTTCTGCCTGAAATATCAACCCAACTGAATTTGATCAGCTGAGTGAAGCCATTAATGCACAGGCTAAGGATATTATGAAGATTACGAGGTGCATTCATGTGTTCGCAATCACACATCCGCACATGGCCAATAGTGTGATTATACTATGGAATGAAAGGGAGCAAAGACAAGAAGGGTTGAACCATCCAACAGCCCTGGAATCTACACACCAAGTGAACATGAGAAGGATGCAAAAAGAGGAACTTGGGAATTTTGGTGTACTCAAAAATAGGGAGCTTGATAAGGAGATCCAGATGGATATGGCCAGAATGGCCTCAAGAGAAGATGCAGTTAGAGAGAGAGAGAGAGAGGAGGGATAAAGAAGGCAATCATCTCCGAGAAGACATGGTTAGGGCAAGGGCAAGGAAATTGCCCGAGATGAATAGGGAGTCCCTCTCTCCCTTTTTGGCTAACTCTTTTGCTAATTACTCTTGTCTTATGTTTAGTTTCTTGGGGACATAGCAACTTTTCATGTTGGGGTGGGGTTATTATTTTTGTGTGATATGTCCCAAACTATATTTATGTTTTGATTTCTTTATATTAACAAGAATGTTTAAGTTAGGTTGTGTTTGTGATGTATATAATCGTGTGATGTTGTTTATATTATTGTCTTATGTTATGTTTTTAAATTTATAGTGTAGTGTGTATTTGTTAATATCATATAAAAAAAGGCCACAAACCCAAACAAATTGAAACACTTTCAAAAATCCCAAAAAAAAAAAAATGCTCAAAAGGTACTCCCGTGAACTACACTTGGGAAGTTGCTTTCTTTCATCTGATTCGCACTTGTTATGATACGTAGGCAACCCTTGTAAAACTCATTTTTACTTGGGCCCGAAAAAAACACCCATTGTAAATACCACTTGTGTAAATAGTTCTAACTTAGTAAATAACCTTCTTGATTTTCTTTGACTCGGTTCTTTTCCCAAGAATGTAATTCTTTTGAACCGGGCACTTTTTAGGACTCTAGTCCTAGAAGTGCCATCCTTGTTCGTGACTTGTTTGATACCAACACATTAGGAGTACATATGAGAAAGTTTGTAGATTGTTTGTTGAGAGTCGCACCTATAACCTTTAGGTTCTTGTGATGACTTTATGCATCTGTAGTATAGGTTAGATCCTCACCTTAAGTGTTGGAAAGTTGATGTTCTTGTTTCTTGTCCCGTATGCTAGTGAGGTGAGTTCTTAGTCAAAAGCTTGTTAATTGCATATGCATGTTAGAACTTGGCTTGTGTGTCCTAGAAAATGAATAAAGTGTCAATTTAGTGGTTGGATATGATAATAGGCATTTCTTTGACCTGTTTGAGCCTTTCAAGCCACCAAATGAAATTAATCCTCCGTTAGCCAACTCTGAGCCTTAATATCCTTTCTTTTTGATAGCCATATAATTAGCCCAAGCCAATTCTAAGTGCTTAGTGGCACTAACCCTTCTCTTGGCCCTACCTCCTTGA
Source organism: Petunia x hybrida (assembly GCA_037355625.1). Taxonomy (NCBI): domain Eukaryota; kingdom Viridiplantae; phylum Streptophyta; class Magnoliopsida; order Solanales; family Solanaceae; genus Petunia; species Petunia x hybrida. Next base: position 2,968,743 of record JBBBVM010000045.1, read on the forward strand.
GGCATTGAAAAACGTGCAACTTATACTAAAGTCTAAGCTTGGGGGAGGGGAACAAATAAATGAAAGCTATGTGACTCTTAGAAAAGGAGGATGAATGTATAAAGAAAAGTTGCAAAAGAGGAAAGAAGAAAATCAAGAAAAGTACCCCAAAAAAATAGCAAAAGACAAATCAAAAAGACAAAAATAGAAAGAGAAGCAAGTAAAAGAATAAGAGCCACAAAAGCAAAGATCAAGAATGAAAATGGGAATAAGAGCTAAAATGTGAAAAGAAAGCTCAATGTGAAAAGTTTGCAAAGATGATGTAGTGCCCAAGGAGGGAATTTGGTCACTCTTTATCCAAATTATACCCTACCTTTATCCAAAAGCCTACATTACAACCTTAGATGCCCTATTTGATTCTCCATTAATTGACATGAAAGGAAATGCCAAGTGAAACTAAGGCCAAACCTATGACATTCTATGTGTTTAACTTGCATTCATTTTTTAGAGCGAGAGTTTAAACTTTGAGGGTCCCTTTTATTTGCATTATATTGAGAGATAGGGACCCATTCCATGTGGTGAGAGCATTAAGGGACTTGAGACTTGAAGGTGCAAACAAGTAAACTTTAGGAGAGTTGAGAAAGCAATTGTGCTATGCATGCTCTAGTCCCCACTAGAAGCTTTAGTCGATATAGTTGCAACTATGGATCTTGTGGATTGATTGGTTGGATTCTCATGTGTGAAATTAAGTGTTGGTATCAACCAAAGTCATGAACTCCTCTTTTACTCCATTTCCTTGTTGGACTCAATCCTGGTGCTAAGAAAATAAAACATGAGCTAAATCCTTAATATTGCTTGAGGGCAAGCAAAACTCTAAGTTTGGATGAGTTGATATATTGGTATTTTGTGCTTAATTGTAATTCATTCCTACTAGCTTTTAGCCTTTTTGGTGATATTATTTGAATGAATCTTATGTTAATCTTCATGTTTCAGGTTTTTCAGAAAATTTACATACAAAGCCGAAGAAAATATACAAAAGAGTAAATTCAAGTGAACTTTGGCTACAAAAGTGAGGAACATAAAAACAAGGCAGCAGTGGAAAGGGTGCCTCGCCGAACGAGAGGATCAAAAGGCCAACCATACACCAAAGGAAGGGAAGTTCACAGCAGCCAGCAACTCAAAAGTGCAGCCCGCCGATATTTATGCTGAATATATCCGGCGGCCCCGCAGAATGAGAGGCGATACTGTCGGTTGATACAGAGAGTTAATAAAACCTGCGACATTGAGGAGTTGGCCACAAACACAAGGGTGGCCTACCTAACATGCACCGGAGAAGAAAACACGAGTTAGCAAACGTGAAAGCTGCGAGCCAGCAACCAAATGTGCGGCTCACCTAATAAGAGGCGGCCTGGCGTAAAAGAAGTGAAAATGGAATTTTTGTAAATATTAGCTTATTTTTGAAACCCATGCCTATAAATAGGTTGTTATGACTTCGAGAAAGGAGACCCTCTTTAGCTGAAAATATCACTTTAAATCTTTTGAATATTCTTGGAGTTGAAAGGAGGGTTTCTGCTTGAATCTTTGTAAGGATTACTTTCTTTAATCTAAACTCTTACATGATTCTTGCCATTTCATCTTACAATATGTGTGTGTTAGACCCTAGTATAAATAGCTAAATTCATAGTAGGGGTTTATTCATGAAGACATGATTATCTAAGCTTAAATCTTATATTTAATCTTTTAAAATTAATGGGTTAACATAAAATCTAGCTCTCCATCGCACTTTCTTAACTAGGGTTTAAGGCACGATCGAACTTGAACCTAACCCTGCTTTGCTTTTATTACCCAAAAGGGGTTGAAGGCGTAGGTTAATGGAGACTAGCGAGAATTTGTGTTACATTGGTTGCGACCTACCCCATCTAAAGGGGTCGACCTAAATAGGTGAACCTCGCTCGGGTCTTTGGACTGGGATTTCTAGCGCTTCATTATTGACCCGAGAGGGTTTAATGAAGTAAAATCCTGCCTATCCCAAGAGGGTTTTGAGGAATGTATTAGAGGCCCGACCATTAATATTACCCATTAGATTTGTGAGATTAATATAATTATTTAGCTATGAGAACCATTTTGGAAAGGACAAACCCTTAGCGCATTCCCATAGTTTACCCCCATCATCATTATTTAATTTGCTTTAAATAATTACTAGTTTAGTTGTAGTTAAACACCTTTCCCTTAATCATTAGGAACATGACGGACAATGCTTAGGACCCATCACTATTTAACCTAAGTCTAATTGATTATCTTGCTAGCTCCCTATAGAAATCGACCCCGACTTATAAGTTGGGTACTATTATCTTTGACGACCGCCCCATCACCCATTGAGGTGAGGGGATTGAGCGTGGATCATGATGGCCGAGGACATGGCCTACAATGTCATTCTTGAAAGGCCTTGGATCCATGAAATGGAAGTTGTACCATCGACCCTGCACCAGGTAATTAAGTTCCCAACCCCATAGGGAATAACAGACATTCGAGGAGAGAACGAATAGCACGAGAGATCTATTCAATTGCAATGAAGAGTACAGTCGCCCTGATCGGGCCAAGAAAATGAAATGATCAATTTACCAAGACCCCTCATTTTTCCTTTTGAAGAAAATGAAACACACTAATCAAGCCCTGCACCATGCACTCGATCACTGGGGGGAGATAGGATGAATGAGGACTAGTCAAACAGGTCGACCGTTTGGAGTAAAAGCTTTTCAAATAAGCGAAGACTCAACAACTGGGCACTTCAATAGACAAGACCCTCGGAGAACAAACGATCATCTCACCGAGGGCTACCCTTAGAGATTCGCTCATTAGTTCATGCTTTGATCCTTTAATTTTGCTGCCTAAGTCTTGTTGCGACCAGACATCTTTTGTAATAAAGGCTTGCAAATGCATCCTATCAATGAAATAAACTTTGATTCAACATCTTTTTATTATCATCTCATATGCATACCTAATTATTATTTAAGCCTCCGGCTCGAGGGTGAGACGTCGTCCTAAGTTAGCTTGAACAAAGAAAAAATCTGAAAAGCCTTGCAAACAAACTCATCTAAGGGATATTGAATACAACCAATATTCTCAAAAAGAGAAGTTTCATTCATAAAACAGCTCAGAGGCCAAAGTATTTACAAAACAAGTGGCCCGAAGGCCTTAATAGAAAATGACGACAAAGAAATAAAAATGCTATTCTAAGCATCAATCTCGGAATCGTCTTCCTCGTCATCCGAGCTCTCGCTGCTCGAAGGAAGGCTTTCTATTAACTTTTGAGCTGTGGTAGCATCACTCTTGGCCTTAACGATTTCTGCATCAATGTTAGCCCCACTACGACACTCTATCAAAGTTTTTAGCCTCGTTTGAATAACAGCCCAATTCTTGTCAACCTTGGCTCGGGTTATCCTCATTCCACGCTTCGAGGAGAAAGAATCGACTTTGCTCTGCAAAGCCTTGACCTTGTTTATGAGCCGCTCTTTCTCTCCGACCAGCTGCTCTTTCTCTCTGGCCAGCTCATTTATTTTGAGCAACTTGTGTCTTAAATCAGCATGAAACTTCTTAGCGCGCTCACCAATTAGCATACTGGGCCTCGGCTCTCACCTCTTTAGCTCAGCATCGCAGAGCTCCTTCAAACAAGCCATTTTCTCCTCAACGGTGGAATTAGCCTCGAGAGCTTTGAGCGTCTCGAGATCAGATTTGTCAGCAGCTTTCTAGGCTTGGTCAAGTTTAAGCCTTGTGCCCAACAATTCTTTCTCAAGACTCCTCATCTAAGACTCAAGGCCTACCCGCTCCTGCCTCCATCCTGCCTTTATTTGCCTGAGATATTCATCTAGACAGCACTCAATATCGGTAGCCGTCATAGAGTTGATGTAACACTGCAATGAAAAACTCAGAAGAATAAAAAAAGGAACAAAAACAAGGCCAAAAGGAAAAGTTGAGAAAAGAAAAAACATACGTGAATAACGTGCTGAGCAGCATCAGCCATCAAATCAACGATAGGAGTCTTCCCGAGGCGGCCACGTTGTAACGGACCAAGGAGCCCATGAAGACTGATCGGGACCTGAATATCACCATCTAAGAGGCAAAGATCGGAGGGGATTTCGATGTAACGAAATTGCTTCCAAAGAGCATAATTAGGAGCTGGCTCGGAAGCAGCCCGAAGAATTTTATTTTCCACTCGAGGTGGTTGAACATCATCCATTTCCACTGCAGGTGAAGGCTGAGCTACCCCTTTAGTTTTATCAGCAGCTTGAACTGGCTCTGGCTTGCGAGTAGGGAAAACTACAGCCTTTTCTTGGTCCTTCTCCATCTCCTCGATGGAAGTGAGCTTGGGGAAAGGGACATGATCCATTATGGCCCGTTTCCCTTCCAGGGTTTTCTTCAAGGATGACTTCTTCCTTTTCAAAGCTAAAAGGAAAAACAAAAGTACAATCAGCAGAAAAACGAAGCAAAAGGAAAAGCAAAAACCGAAGGGAGAAACACTCAACCTGTCTTAACGCCAAGGTCAGGTGACCCCTCGGGGACTATTCCTCTCTCTTCCTCTTTTTTTTCTTCTTTTTCTTTCCCCTTCGAAAAGTTTCCAATCAAACCTTGAAGGGCACTTAAAGCATCCCCCGCCTCGGGGACTTCTTCCTTCTTTTCTTTCTTTTGTTTCTTCTCCTTCGGTGCAATGACCGCCCTCTTTGGGAGACCTGTAACAAAGAAAGATAAAATTTCACCAAGAAAAGATGCTCACCGTGCCGTTTGCATGCCCATCGGTTCTCTTCTAAGGTAGCCAAAACCATCCATGATCTTTTCGATCTGGATTTGGCATCGATAATAGCTTGGACCCATTGGGTCAAATCCTTCGGACGAACAATCGGGATCACCTCGGCTAACACAATTCAAAGAAGGGGAATTAAGCAAAGAAGTGTCGAAGTAGAATAAAAAATGGCCGAGGAAAATACTTTCGTGCTCGATTTCATTGCTTGAGAAACTAGGCCTCGAGGACAAAAGGTCAGTGGGCAGAAGAACGAAGCACTCATTCCACCCACGGTCCTCGGTATCTTCGCTCTTTGTAATCAACGAGTACGAGCTTTGTTTGTTGAGCTGGACGATTCCATCCTTGTGAAGGGAGGGGTAGAAGAGGTACAAACGATGATCAAGAGTAAAAGTAACCCCGACTAGCTTGGTCAAAAATTCAAGGCATTGAACATGCCTCCACACCCCGAGGCCAATTTGAGCTATGCATAATTGGTAGGTATGACAAAAGGTGTCCAACACCTCGAGGACAGAAAGAGAAAAGCCTATTGTAAAGGGGTAGGTAAAAACAAAAGAGCGTCCCACAACTCTATCACATACTCTGATATCAGGGGTAGGAATACCAACCTCAATCTCAGGACCCCAGTTGCAATCAGACCGAACCAGGTGTATGTTCCCCTGAGTAATCAAGCTTGGCGTATTTTGAACAAGGATATTTCTCCTTTTCATGATATCCGACTCGGTCTGGAGCTGCATGATGAAATCCTTCGAGAGGTATATTTTGGAGGGAATAACATGGTGAGGTTCGAGTTTGAGATCGTCTGAAATAGGCTTGTCGTTACCAATGTCCTTCATGGTAACATCATTGTCATCAATCATAACTGTCTCGCCAGTGTCAGCTGTGGCTGCGCGTTGTTCTGGGCCCAAACCACTTGATTGAGGTAAATCATCCATGTTACAATTAGAGGGAACAATAACGCTCAATGGTTCGAGAACATTCACTAATTCGCAACCAATGATCATGGTATCAATAAAACAGGGTGAAGAATTTTGTGAATTTGGCTTAGACATTTTTTAGAAAGGAGTTTCTGGACGGCAAAAGAAAAAAAATCAAGAAGTTTTGCAGTTAAGTACAAGGAGATACGTGAAGAAGAAGGAGAAAGCGCGCAGCTATATATAGATTAAGGCGCCATGATTACGTTTACATGGGGAAGCCAAAGCAAGAAATCATGCCCAATTAGTGATTGCCACGCGTAATTGATGGGAATACGGAGTGACAACCATCACTTTCGAATTTCACGGCGCATGAACGGCCATGTCGATCTCCTGCCTAAATTCATTTCACTCCTCGACAGATCTGACAACTACTCGAGAAAGTGGGGGGACTATCTGTATTGGGTAAAAAATCATTGAGACCTTGAGCAAGGGCGCGAGGTTTGACTCAAGTCGATCTTAAGATGCGAGTCCATGAGCGGAGACGGCTTGACCCACTGCCTCGAAAGGCCACCTCGGGGAAGAAGGAAAATCGAGCTCAAGGTATAGAGCTCGGGATGATCACCACGTCCCTAAAGCAAGCACATCACCTCATCAAAACGAGGCCTAATCTTTGTAACTGTGGACCGTTGCCCAGGCATTTCAGAAAAAGATCATGAGCTGACCACGATCAAATGCGGAGTAATGGCCATAAAAGCATAATTATTATGGCTATAACGTCACTTTTCTTGCCAATTATAAATAAGATTTATTTGTAACCAAGAAGGACATCCAGAAATATAACACTTGACTTATATTCCTTCTCTTAAGCTTTGTCTCATTTTGTCCACATTACTGCTCGTTTATTTTTTGCCTCGTTTGTTTCATTCCATTAAGCATTTGCCTCATTTAAATTCAATCTCGTCTGGGTCATAACTTTGATACAAGAAAATTAACAATCAATCCCAAAACAAATTTGATTTGTTGTCCTAGCTCGATTTAGACCAACACATAATGTCATTGTTGCCTATAGTTTTCTTGCTGGTCTAGCATCCCAGCCAATGACGTCCTCGCAAGTTCATATGCATTGGCTAGACTTCAACCGAGTGTTTTCTCCCAAAAGTTATTTCACACCAAATATACGGGGACCTAACTCAGCTATATAGGTATTGGAATCATTGCACAAATAGTTAGGCTAAATTAATCGTTTTCATTTTTTAGTTGATATATATAAATTATAAATATATTATGTATTGAGTAAAATTACATTTCACTTCAAATACAACACGTGGCACAAAAGAATATAATAAATCCGATAACTTTAGATGTTACGTGGTCGGAGGTTGAAGAATCACATACGATGATGGAGATTTTGAGGACACCGTTTAAGATTCTAAGAACACCATTAATGACTACAACACGATTTTTGTGGGGATGATTCGACAATTATTGTCATCTCGGGGGCAAAACCCAAATCTAGCTGGCTTTTGTAAAGCCATTACTGAAAACCAGATATCAGGAATTGGTCGCCGCCTACTTTTATTCACATGATTATGTTTCCAACTGTTACCTTTTGTAGAAATAATGACGGATTCTCATTAAGGGTGACATTATTAAGCCTGGTAATCACTATATAAGTCCTTCTCCCCCTCATTTGTAAGGCATGTGATTTTCTCATAAGCAATAACCCACACACGCAAACCCTCTGTCTCTCTCTCTCACTAGTGATCTTGTAATTGTATCTCAAGCTCTGTTGTTGAAAACGTTCGAGCGCACAGAGAAGTAGCTTATTTACTTATTTTATTATTTATAATCACCTCATCTTAGTTATGCAAAATATCTATAATCTTCGTACAATAATATTGTATTAGGCACAAAAATAACTTTAATTGCTTAATCTATGAACTCAATTTTAGGTTGAACTATTTGGTGGCCAACGTGAGGCCCGGTAATTGTTAATTGTTCCAAAACCTCGTTAATTCTTCACTCTCTTTGTCCAAATTTTTTATCTTGTCAAGAACAAGTAAAACTCCAACCAAGTCTCCACGCAACATTGGGAATAATGCCTTCCTCTAGCTGGGTGATGGCACACCTCCACTGCTTGGCGACAATGCAATTAGAGAGGGTATCCCTGAATCTAGCAAACAATGGGTTCATCCTTGGGAGGCGGTAATAAACGCCTTCATAACAAGGCAACAAGTGTGGGCCAATCGATTAGAAGTTGCATTTAACTACGATGGTCTCAAATGGAACTCTGAGGACTCCAGCATTAGTAAGGACGAATACAAAAAGAGATGACCCCTCCAATTCAAAAATTGGTGGGCATTGGATAGACGTAGAAGCTGGAGGCTCAGGAGGCTCCTGAGGCTCAAGCTTAGTGGTCACTGTAGCCGAGCTTGAAAAGTCTTGGAGTCTCTTCGAAAGGAACTTAAGCAGACAGATCATATCAATCAATTCCCCTGAGCTCCACCTATCATCAAAGAGATTAATTAAGCAATATATGCTCAACAGCCATGAAGCGCTCAACCTTTTCCTATCCCTAAGAAGTTCAAGATGCTAATCTAACTAAAAATGATAGAACGATTGACCCACGTGATCACATAACAACCTTCTCAACTGGTGTTAAAGGAAATGACTTGACTAAAAAATAGGTCGATTCTATCTGGGTCTTGGTGAAGCATTAACAAAAGATGCATTGACATGGTATGCCATTCTCCCCAGAAATTATGTTGGATCTTTTGCAGAACTTCGCGGATGCTTTCATAAGGCTCGTTCAGGAGCTCAGAAGGTAGAGATGCACATTGAGGATATTGTCAAAATTCAGTAGTGTGACGGTGAGCTGCTCCAACAATCCATTGATCACTTCCAATGAGAACGCATATTGCAGCCAAAGGTACCCAATAATTGGGCAGTGATAACTTTCACATAGGAATTGAACCAAAAGAGGTCTGAGACCACAAGAAAATTATGGGAAAAACTCTAGTAGTTCCCGGCAAGGACTTGGGATGATGTGTACTATCGTTATAGCTCAAAGCTTCGAATATGAAAAGATGCAATCTAAAAAGCTGGATATCAAAAAATCAATGTGTATAAAGTAGATACATCTTCAAGGAAAAATAATACTGATCGAAGGGATTCAAGGACTCATTATAACCCCTACTCTAGGCATTACGATCAGATTGAAAAGCAAACTAGAATCAGTCTAATAGAAGCTTTGGGAGGAGAAATGATGCATGATCTTCAAAAGGTAGGAAAGGTAGAGACCTTCCTCAGCTACCACACTACAGGTTTAATATAATCACAACAGAGTTGGTCAACACTCTACGAATGATGGGAGAAAAGGTCACATGGCCTTAGAAGAGAAGTCAGCAATTTTGGTGCGAATCTTATAGTGATCACGGGCATACTACTGAAGATTACGAAGCTTTGAGATGGAAGTAGCTCATCTTCTTAAAGAAGGATTGTTGAAGGATTTTCACACTGACAAGAAAAAGTAGCATGTTCGAGAAACAAAGGCGTGGACCATTGAAGTGCAGATCAGACACCGTGGGGTCCAAGTCCAAACAAATGGTTCACATGATCATGGGTTGATCGTAAATCATTAGTATCGCATATAGAAGATTTGATAAGATCAAAGTGGCGCATTCCGAGCAATGGAAGTGCAACTGAGAAGTCGAGTCCGAGGACAACATTGTGTTCGATGACTCAGATGTGATGGATTTTTATTCCCACATGATGATGCCCAGTAAAAACTCTTTGAATACTCGATTCAAATATCAAACGAGTTTTGGTGGATGCAGGTAGCTTAGTTAACATAACTGAACCTTGAGTTATAGAAGAGATGCAGCTGTCGGAGAAAATAATTCTAATGTCTTTCGTGCTCTCAAGATTCAACAATTCAAGTGAAACAACACTCGAGGAAATTGTGTTACCGTTCAACAACCCAAGGAGTGATAAAAGAAATATTTTTCAAGTGTTGGCAAGAAACATGGCCTACAATATTATTTTAGGGGGGCAATGGATTCATGGCATCGATACCTTACAAGCTACATCAGATGATCAAGTTTCCAACAAAGTGCGGAGTCTGATAAATACGTGGAATGAAGCGAGTAGCCCATAGTTCTCAATTATGGCGGATGGAATCGAGCATGTTCCGCAGAGGGCAGATAAGATGAACGGAATCCAACAAGATTCTATACGACAGATCTTTAGAATGGTTAAAGTTTCTTTTAACCTTACATTTTTATTTAGTTTTCCTTATATCATTTGATACTAACAATTATGATGGAAGGTCTAGCTAGTACAGAAAATGACAAACTTCACCCACGATTAATTAACAAATCTGGAATCGTTCTAAGCATTAGTTGAAAATTTTGACTCATTTAGCGTTGTCTTCATCTAGAAACCTGACCGCCCCCCCCCCCCCCCCCCAATCTGTTCCATCTACTTCTTTTTTAGGTAATTCACAGTCGAATTTCAGAGGATATGCCGGCACGAGCACTCGGGGACTCCACGTTTTCTTCCAATACTAAACATATCATACCTCAAGCTTATGTCTATGGGGGGTTACACAATATGGGATACAAGGAAGAGAAGATCCATGTTAAGAAATAAAGGATATTCTATATAAATGTAGTCATATTTACTACCTTAAAAAATTATATCCATAGTCCGATAGCAACTTAGGATCAAGGAATTAAACTTCACTTAGCTTAACTCTTTGAAATTTTCACATTTTTTCACAACAATCATTTTGATAAAACAAGTAGTATGTCTCGCCCGAAAGCTTTTTTATTCACTCTATTACTTTATGGAAATTACTATTTCCTCCGCGCTTTCATGAAAATTTGATTCCATTCTTGATTCACTCTCACTGGGCTCATATTTTTCTTTGACAACTCATCACAAGACATAACGCTTCTCGAAAGACAAGTAGACAAGCTTCAAATTTTCCTAAGCCCTAAGTGCAGAAATTAAATGTCATACGAACACATTTTAAAAATGATATTTTATTCAAAAATCCCCTAATGTGAAAAAAGTACTACAAAAGGACAAAGAGAATATAATTAGTCTTGATCACATGTATCGCTCCTACCACTTCCAATCACCACTATTATCGGAGTCAGTCACAATACAACGAGTGGGCCTACTGGTGAGAGTAAAAATTCCACCACAGAAAATTTTGGGAACACAAAGATAGAAGAGATGTTGGGAAGATATTTTAAGCAAAAAAATAAATCTCCTTGATTGAGGCCTAACTTGTGCCACACAGATGTTGTATGTACGACATATTTTTTCATGATTAGTTCCACCAGAAGGCGAAACCTAAGAGTAAAAGGAGATATGTATCAGAAAGAATAATTAGGTTTGCTATCAGTAATGCGAGAAGTAGGAAGGGCAATAGAAAATTAAATCACTATCCCACTCGCAGTCGGACATAACCCGAAAAAGGATATCAACCGTGATTTGTTATCAGTAATGCAAGCAATAGGAGGGGCAATAGAAGATTAAATCACTATCCCACTTACATCAGACATAACCCAAGAAAGGATATCAACAGTGATTACTGATTGAATATGTGTGATGCCTTCACCACGTGAAAATCGTGGATCACAATCTTCATCGAATGATAACTTCTTGGGGATAAACTCAGAAGCTACCCTTTCAAGTTTCTCCACTACTTGACTGGGTTCTTTCCTCCTCATCGATGATTTAGGGAGAGCCTTGCCCTTAACTTTCTGGGCTATGATTGTAGTAAGGGGATGACTGTCAACTTCTTCAATTTCTTCAAAAATTCATTGAAGGAGATCCAGAAACAAAGGACCCAAATCCGCTAAGAAAGATTAGGGATGGTTCTAGGAATCGTCACGTTAGAAAGCCATTAGAGCAAGGAAGTTAGAAGAAAAAGTTGAAGAAAGTTAGGGACTACAACCAATTCGAAAGGTCTTGAGAAGTTGGAAGATTAAGTAAAAGATAACATCCAATAGGATGATTATCTCAATTAGCACCCCTTATGCGGATAGTGAATGATCATCCATAAGCTGAAGATGAAAGTCAAAAAGACATGATCTTTTCCAATTCAAACGAGTGGCGGCGGAAATCATGTCGGCATTCCTGCTTAAAAATCTCTTCAATTACAGCTGGTTCCCAAGATCTAGCTGGAAAGTGCCAGGCTATCAGCACTAGGAAAATTCGTACAACATTTCAAATACAATACCTGGCATACAAGTATACAATGGATCTGATAGCTTTAGACATTCCGTGGTCGGAGGTTGAAAAATCACCTACGATGAGGGAGATTTCTAGGACACTGTGTAAGGTACTAAGGACAACCATTTACGACCATAACACGATTGTTGTGGGGACGATTCAAAAACTATTTTCTTCTTAAGAGCATATGCCAAATCTGGTCAAATGTACAGTAATTAATGAAAGCAGAATACCAGGGGTTGGTTGTTGCCTACATTTATTCACATTATTATGATTTTGACCATTACACTTCGCAGAAATAATGACGAATTCTCATTAAAGGAGATGTTATTAGGACTTGTAATCACTGTATAAGTCTCTCCCCCCCTAATTTGTAAGGTATCCGATTTTCTCGTAAGCAATAAACACACACGCTCTCTTTATCACAAGCTATCTTGTAATTGTTTCTTAAGCTCTCTTATCAAAAACCTCTGAGTATACAGATAAGCAGTCTTATTTACTTATTTCATTATTTTTTAAAACTATAATCACCTTATCTTAATTATGCAAAATATCTTTAATTTTTTTGATACAATTGGATTGTCTGTGTGGGTATATCACTGAGTATGTTGTTGTTATTGTTGTTGTTGTGATTTAAATGTAAATTTAATTACTTAATCTATTAAGTCAATTTTTAGGTCAAACATAGCATATACGGGTAACACATAATATACATGAATTATATATATATTATTCCCTACACTGGTTATTTTGTGTTTAAATACAAATGAGTATTTATAACGTGTTAGTTTCCTAAAATTATTTAATAAATTTTTAAAATTGCACTTTCGGATGGTAATGTCAACCGCCCTTGGCTAGTAAGTCCGCACTCGACATTTTTAGCTCGAGTCCTGACTCTTTGAACTTTTCACCCGACAACATCTTGGAGATTGTGGCCACACTGTGCAGTCCATACTCTATCACCACAGATGCACTTGACTCCCTTCTCTCTCGTCCCGTATTTAGCTCTCATTTCTTTTTTTGCCTCTTATGCAGACGCACTTATGCAGACTGCATTCTGCAAGTGCGTCCGCACTTGACTTGAGGTTTTGCGAAACTTCCTTTTTAGTTTCATTTCTTTCGATTCTCTATGAGCTCATTCACCACGTTTGGTGCTTTATCTTAAATCATTCATCATAATCCCTCATTACATATAACTTTCAAACTCAAAAGACAAGGATAAGTTGGTAAAATTCTAATAATCAAAATACACATGAGTAAAAAAAAGATCAGTCCTCTCTTCACTAACACAATGCACATATGGAACATTTGGTTTGAAGACAAGTTATGCAGGGATTAACGACGTAATGAGGGTAATGTGGTATTAGCAATGTAAGATTAGTAATGCCGGTATATATATTAGTAATGTGGAGATTATAATGTAGGTCTAAGTAATGCATGAATTATATTTTGAGAATTAATAATTGAGAAATTTTAATGAATGAATTAATAATGCTTAAATTCTTACATTACAATTTAAGCATTATTAATTCATTCATTAAAATTTCTCAATTTTATATATATATATATATATATATATATATATATATATATATATCTTTATTATTTAATTTTAAAAAATGTTAAATACATAGGGTTATTTTGGTTATTTTACTATTCTAATCCATGTATTAGTAACTCGCATACTTTTATTCCACCTTATATCTTACTGTTGAAAGCTGGTTTTGAAGTATGACAAACAGGAAGGACACCGAGGTTCATGCAAGGAACCTGAAGAACCTGGTCCTTGAAGGGAAGGGCACGTTTGATCGAAAAGATTGTGGGTTGCAAATCCCTGTGGAACTAGGAATAGTGGCGCGTGGTTGTATACGTATCCTAGTCGGACTAAAAGAGGCAGTGCCCCAGCTGTGTCTACGAAGCATGGAAAAGAGTCAGACGTTAACATGGAAAAGAGTTACTACGAATCTCAACTTACCTTAATTAAGGGGATTCCTTGTAGAACTCAACTAGTGTTGCACGACTCATATAAAAGCCAGTAGTAGAGACAGCCGAGATTATTTGATTATTATTCACGCACAGAGAGTTGAGCACAAGCAAAGGCTATTCAATAACTTTCTACGTGGATAAGCTGAAGAAGACAACTAAATTGCATGCAGAGTATTAAGTCTAGATTTCTTGTCTAGGATTATCGAGTTGTAAGTTGTCATTGTATCGAGCATTCATTGTTTTACCTATTTGCTTATTCTAGAAGCTTATGTATTAGGTAAACTCTTTTGTGATTACTAGAAAAGCTAGAGTGTGGCTTTGTTTAGTGATTAGGGTCTAGAGTGTAGCCCCTTGGTTACAGAGTTTGTAATCTAAAACATTGCTCTTGTGTTAGTGGATTCAGTGCTAAAATCCCAGAGTGTGGGTCGTGGTTTTTTCTCCCTTGAGCAAGGAGTTTTTCCACGTAAAAATTCTTGTGTAGTTTGAGTTCTGTTCTGTGTATGTTCTTGTTAGACGGAGGTAGAAGGAAATTCTAAGAACCTTGTTCTACAGTAGAAGAACACAGTTCTTGCGAAAATCGGAAGACACTATTCAACCCTCCCCCTCCCCCCCCTTCTAGTGTCCTTAGGAGGTGCATAAAGTATAACAAGTGGTATCAGAGAGGGTCTTCTCTTGTAAGGTTAACACCTTGAGAAGGATCAGAATGAGTGCACCGCCTACCATTACTGAAGGACAATCGGTTCTGAGGCCCCCACAGTTTAATGGGCAATACTACGCATGGTGGAAAAATAGGATGGAGAATTACATATGTGCTGAAGACTATCAACTTTGGTTGATAGTTTCTGAAGGAAATCTGATTCCCACCAAAATTGTTGGTGAAGGAACCACTGCCTCAAAAGAACCTAATCTGAAGGAAGAGTTTGATGAGACGGATTATAAGATGATCGAAAAGAATCACAAGGCCAAGCGGTTAGTCATATGTGGTCTTGGTCCGGAGGAGTTCAATCGAGTATCATCATATAAGACGGCTAAGGAAATATGGGATGCGTTACAGGTTGCACATGAAGGAACTACAGAAGTAAAAGACTCAAAAAGGAGAATGCTGAAGAGACAATTTGAATTGTTTACTATGGGCGAGAAGGAGTCGATTCAGGACAT
Source organism: Petunia x hybrida (assembly GCA_037355625.1). Taxonomy (NCBI): domain Eukaryota; kingdom Viridiplantae; phylum Streptophyta; class Magnoliopsida; order Solanales; family Solanaceae; genus Petunia; species Petunia x hybrida. The sequence goes on from JBBBVM010000045.1 coordinate 2,983,824, forward strand.
GATGACCAGGTTGACCATGATCACAAATGAAATGAGATCCCTTGAGATGGAACTGCCTGAAATAGAGATGGTCGATAAAATCCTGAATGTGTTGCCTGAAGCATGGGAACCAAAGATGACTGCCATCATTGAATCCAAACCGTTAAAATCCATCAAGCTTGAAGAATTGGTTGGAAGCCTGAAAACTCATGAGATGATGAAGGACTCGAAGGCTAAACCATCAGCAAAGAAGGAAAAGACTCTTGCGCTGGAAGCAACAGAAGAAACTGATGAATATGTTGATCTTCAATCAGTAGAAGCCGCAATGGTGAGTGCCTTAAGACAAAAGCTCAATCTGGGAAGGTTTAAAGGGTTCAAACGAGGAAACAAGGAGAGTTCGAGTAGGAAGAACATAGTTGACAGTCCTGACTACTCTGGGTGCTTCAAATGCTTCAAAAAGGATCATGCTGTCATGGACTGCCCGATGTAGGAAATAGAGTGGAGGAAGAACAGAGCTGCTAAGGAAAAGGAAAAGGAAACCACTAAGGAATATGATACAGACAAAAAGAAGACAAGACGGCCCCCAAACTTCAGATCAGAACGAAGGAAAAAGAAGGAAGCTTTTTATGCCACTTGGGGACCAACTGATAGTGAGTCTGATCATGAAAAGGAGGCTGAGGATGACTCACCACTAGCACTAGCAGGTATGACAGACGTTAGCTGTGATGAAGAAGATCCTCGAGAACTTAGAGGAGAAAGAGATCCATCAAAACCACCAGTGTTCAATGGGACTCATTACAATCACTGGAAGAAGCAGATGAAAAATTATCTACAGGCAACTGATTACAGCTTGTGGCTGATTGTGAAAAGAGGACCTCATGTTCCTGTGAAGGGAGCTGTAAATGGTGTCCTAGTGCCAAAGAAAGTGGAAGAACTAGACCCTCAAGATCTGGACTGGTTACAAGCAAACTCCAAGGCTGTGGGGTATCTAAGAAGAGGACTTACTGAGGATGTGCATGCATGGATACTGGAGTGCAAATCTGCCAAGGGAATATGGAAGAAACTGAAGGAATTGTACATTGCTGACAACATCAAAAAGGACTCTGCTCTTATGGCAACTGATGGAGAGGAAGCAGGAAATTCAGCAGAGGTATGCTTATCTGATCTAAAAGAAACTTTACATACATACTCTTCTGAAAATTTAATTCTAATCACAGCCACCCTGATTGAAGGGTATGAAAAGGAAAAACTTGAAAAGGATAACTTAAATGAAGAACTGAGTAATCTTAGAACTAAGCACAAGAGTCTCCTGGAACAGAATATTGAACTTGAAGAAACTAATGCCATCTTGAAAGGGCAGACTCTTCTGTCAAACACTAAGATTACTGAGCTTGAATTGGAATGTAATCAGTTAAGGGAAAGTAAGAATGGTAAGCAAGTTATGAGTGAAGTTCAATCCTTTCTGGAAGATGAACTGAAAAGAGCAAATAAAATTCTGTATCAGGAAACTGAAAAAAAAAAGGATTTTAAGCCAAAAGGTTGAAGACTCAAAACTTGAACTTACCAGACTGACTAAATGGAATAAATCTTCTGAAGCTATGAATTGGGTTCTTGAAAATCAAAACAGAGGAAAACAAGGATTAGGATTCAAGAAACCCCTGCCTCCATATAATCCTAAAAGCAAATATGTAGGTCTACCTTGTAACATGTTATGCACTTTTTGTGGTAAAACTGGTCATGTTAAGCAAAAGTGTGTTAATATCAGCAAGGCAAAGGCTAAAAATAAAAGATGTGGCTTACCCAAATGGGCCAAACAAGACCTAATTTATCCATTTTCTCATAAGAATGGACCCAAGCTTGCCTGGGTTCCTAAGACTAACCTCTGATTTGTCTTGCAGGCTGGAGTGAGGGAGAACAACTCAAGCTGGATTCTGGATAGCGGTTGTTCTAGGCACATGACAGGAGATAGAAGAAACTTTCTCTCACTCGCAGCATTTCAAGGGGGCAGTGTAGCCTTCGGAGGAGGAAAAAGTGGTCAGATAGTAGGCATTGGAAAGATTGGGAGATCTCTGGAACATGCAATTGAAAATGTCTATTGTGTGGATGGTCTTAGACATAATTTACTAAGTATCTCCTAACTGTGTGACAGAGGAAATGAAGTGAGCTTCTCATCTGTTGGTTGCATCGTAAAAAACCTACAGAGTGGAGAAGTGGTGATGGAAGGAAAAAGGGTAAACAATGTATACAAGGCATCACTGAAGTCTTTACCTGAGAACAATCTGACATGCTTGAATGTGCAAGAAAGCGACTCTCAGCTGTGGCACAAAAGGTTGGGTCATGCAAGTCTGTCTCAGGTAAACAAGCTGGCTTTGAAGGAACTGGTTCGCGGATTACCAAGCAAGAAATTTGAAAACATAAAAATGTGTGATTCCTGTGTAAAGGGAAAGCATGTGAGAACATCATTCAAACCAAAGAAAGTGGTCAGCACAACAAAGCCACTGGAGCTGATACATATGGATCTATGTGGACCTATGAGAGTCAGGAGCCGTGGAGGAAAAAGATATGTGTTTGTTATCGTGGATGACTACTCAAGATATACTTGGACCCTGTTCTTGGTCTCTAAGGATGAAGCCTTCGAAAGTTTCAATGACTGGGCTGGTGTGGTTCAGAAAAGACTAAGCCTTGAGATCATCAGTATGAGATCTGATCATGGTACTGAGTTTGAAAACTCAAGATTTTCTGAGTATTGTGCAAGGAATGGCATAGATCACAACTTTTCTGCACCAAGAACTCCCCAACAAAACGGTGTGGTTGAAAGAAAGAACAGATCGTTGGAAGATATGGCTAGAACTATGCTGTTAGCAAGTGGGCTGGCAAGAAATTTTTGGGCTGAAGCTGTAAACACTGCATGTTACTTGTTGAACAGGTGTTCCATTAGAGCAATTCTTGACAAGACTCCATATGAGTTGCTCAGAGGTAGAAAGCCAAGCATTGCTCATTTAAAACCTTTTGGTTGTAAGTGTTTCGTTCACAACAATGGGAAGGAACGTTTGGGAAAGTTTGATGCCAGGAGTGATGAGGCGATATTTTTGGGGTATTCAACTCAAAGTAAGGCATACAAAGTGATGAGGCGATATTTTTGGGGTATTCAACTCAAAGTAAGGCATACAAAGTGCTTAACAAAAGAACACAAAGTGTAGAAGAAAGTATGCATGTTGTATTTGATGAATCAGATAAGACACTGGGAGAAACTGAAGCAGATGATCAAGAAATTGGTTTAAGGAGAGAAGAAACCACAGATGAACTGGAGGACTCAGATGGAAAGGAAGATCTGAACAATTCGGATGAAGGAGTCAATTTGATAGGGGGAACTTCAGATGAGGCTGATAATCCAGAAAGTCAAGAAGAACCTAACCCAGAGAATGCTGCAGGTCCTTCAAGTCAGATTCAAATCAAGCCATGGAAGTATCAAAGTTCTCATCCATTGGAGAATGTCCTATCTGAGTTGGACACTGGAATTATGACTAGATCAGCATTGAAGAACTTCTGTGCATTCTTTGCATTTCTCTCATCCTTGGAACCAAAGAATGTAAAGGAAGCCCTAGAAGATCCAGACTGGATTCTAGCTATGCAGGAGGAACTTCACCAATTTGAACGAAGCAAGGTGTGGCATCTAGTTCCTAAGCCGAAGGACAGATCTATAATTGGAACAAAATGGGTATTCAGGAACAAGCTGGATGAACATGGGATAGTGACAAGGAACAAGGCAAGACTAGTGGTTCAAGGATACAGTCAGGAAGAAGGAATAGATTATGATGAAACTTTTGCTCCAGTTGCAAGGATGGAAGCCATTAGGATGCTGATTGCTTTTGCCACATACATGGAATTCACACTGTATCAGATGGATGTGAAGAGTGCTTTTCTGAATGGTTATTTGAATGAAGAAGTCTATGTGGTGCAGCCTCCAGGCTTTGTGAGCAATGAATTTCCTGATCATGTTTACAAACTGGACAAGGCTTTGTATGGTTTGAAGCAAGCTCCTAGAGCCTGGTATGAAAGACTCTCAGGGTTCCTGATGAAAAATGGTTTTTCAAGAGGCAAAATTGACAACACACTATTTCTCATGAAGAAAGGAAAGGATTTGCTGGTAGTGCAAGTGTATGTTGATGATATCATCTTTGGAGCTACTGATGAAGAACTGAGCAAAGGTTTTGCAGAATTGATGGGAAGTGAATTTGAAATGAGCATGATGGGTGAACTGAACTTCTTTCTTGGGTTGCAGATAAAGCAGACTTCTGAAGGAACCATGATTCATCAGCAAAAGTATGTCAAGGAACTATTGAAGAAATTTGACATGGAAGGATCAAAGGAAATGACTACTCCTATAGCTCCTGGAACAAAGTTAGACATGGATGAACTTGGTCTTTCGACAAATGAAATGAAATATAGAGGAATCATTGGTTCACTTCTATATCTCACAACTAGTCAACCAGATATAGTATACAGTGTAGGACTGTGTGCCAGATTTCAGTCAAAGCCCAAGGAATCACACTTGACAGCTGTGAAGAGAATTCTGAGATACCTGAAAGGGACTCAGGATTTAGGTCTTTGGTATCCCAGAGGTGGGACTTTTGAACTTATTGGTTTTGCTGATGCAGATTATGCAGGTCATCTGGTGGACAGGAAAAGGACTTCAGGAATGGCACACTTTTTAGGTCCCTGCTTGGTCTCATGGGCTACAAAGAAGCAAAACTCAGTTGCTCTATCAACAGCTGAAGTTGAGTATGTAGCAGCTGCTTCATGTTGCTCACAATTGCTGTGGATCAAGCAACAACTGGAGGACTTTGGTATCAAGTGTGGAGCAGTGCCAATTTTCTGTGACAACACCAGTGCAGTGAACATTGCCAAGAACCCAATCCAACATAAAAGAACCAAGCACATTAATATCAGACACCATTTCTTGAGAGACAATGTAGAAAAAGGTCTGATTACTATGAATTCATGCAGGACTGAAGATCAAATAGCTGACATATTTGCCAAAGCTTTGAACAAGGTACAGTTTGAAAGGAACAGGTTGGAGTTAGGGATGACAAAAATACACGGATGACCCAGCAGGTAATTCTTTTGTATTTGGCTAGTTAAGTATTTGATGTGGTTGCTTGAAACTTGTTATAGATGTTTAGTCTAATCTCGTGCTTGTAAAAGTACACTCGTGTTGATGTTCTGATCACAAGGCACAAAAAATGTGATCCCATGAAGGACCTACTATGTACTGAGAAGGAACCAGTTTGAACACGAGGAATCATGTCCAGGTACATTCATCCTACTCTGTATGATAGTATTCATAACTGAAATTAAAAGTATCATTCATACGTGTGTCACAGGGGTCTACCATACTCTCGTAACTATCCTAAATTATAGGAACATTTTCCTTTTTAGGATAGATTTTTTTTAATAGCTTGGACCCCACTTCTTGAAAAAGGGCTTATTTAATTAGGCTCATAACCGTCAAAATATGTAACTTCTCCCGGTTCTCGAAAAATTCAAAAAGCTGCCTTTCTATACTACTCATTGCTTCTTCCCTTCCCTAGACAGTGTCAAATCACCACAGCCTCTTCACTTCGACCACACTCTCTCAAATCCCTTACACTTCACCTACTTCTCTTGCTAAAACACCAAAATTCCCTCAAACCCTAAAACAAAATCTTCTTAGAAATCTCAGGAATCACTCATAAATCTTTCAAGATGTCTGATAGACCACCTCCATCTACTTTGGCTCAAAGAATTGCAAGGGCACGCACAAAGTTTCTGCAAAAGGGGGATAGGAAACTGGTAAAGAAGATGAAATCCAAAACCGTTCTCTCAACACCCACCGGTCAAAGTTCATCACTATCGTCACAAGAGGTAATTCCTGAACCTATTGTATCTACGCCTGTTGATCCTGTTAATATAAAGAGCCCTGGAATTGTAGAAAGTGAAACCCTAGTTGCTGAACTAGACAAGATAATGGGTGATCAAGAAAAGGATAGAATAGATAGGGGGAATCCATGTGAGGGGGAACAAGATAGTAAAAAGATTGATTTTAGGGAAGATGTGCTAGGCCCTGTAGTTTGTGAGTCTGGAGATAAGTTAAATATTGCAGAAAGAATAGTAGAACAGTTTAAAAAACAAGATAATGTGGAAATCTTGAGGGAGGATACAGTAGAACTGAGTAAAGGAGTGAGTGAAACTGTTGAAGTTGTGAAAGAATCTGTGCCTAAAAGTCCTGCAGGTGATGGACTTGGTATTGCTGAAGTCTCAGGGGAGTTGGGTCAAAAGTCTGCTGTTTGCCCAAATCCTAATGAGACTGATGAGGCAGATTTTAGTTGGACAGATTCTGAAGAGGAAAGGAAGAAAGAAGGTGTTTTAAAACAAGAGGAGATACCCAAGAAAGTTGAAGAAACAAAGAGGAAGAGAAAGTTTGGGCAAGAAGATGAAAAATTAGTTGAGGAAGAAGACGAGGAAGTAGTGTTTGTGAGAGAGAATCTAGTAGAGCCAGAAAAAAGAAGAAGATTGGTGAGAGATGGGAAGCCAGTGCTGAAATCCAGACTGGTTGATGGAGGTAGTGTAGAAGGTGATGACAAGGCAGCAGATGAGCCTGTTATCAGAAGAGTTGGTACCAGATCCTCTTTAAAAGTGCAGTTAGAAAAGCTTGATAAATTGGGAAGGACAGTCACCAATGTCAAAGAAAGAGAAGAAAAGAAGCTGGAAGAAGAAAGAAGGGAAGCTGGTGAGGCTGAGCAGGATAGTGAGAATGGGAGCTATGTAGAACCCAGTGATTCAGATACTGATAGTGAGGTGGAGAATAAGAGAAGAAGAAGAGGGGACAATGAAGAAGAAGTAGATAGAGAAGCATTTTTCTCTAGGCATCAGGTTCTGCCAGGAAGTATTTTGCATGATGAAAAGGAGTTCCATTTGAGACCTTTGCTGAGGATGATTGGTGATCAGGGGTGGCTTGCTGTGTTTTCCAACAGGGACAGGAAGTTGTTTGTGGATGAAGTGAGAGAATTCTATACTAATTGTAGAGTAACTGCCAGGAGAGTGTTTTCTACTGTCAAAGGAATTGAAATAGAATTTGGAAGACCTGAACTGGGGGTGATTCTGGATGTACCTGCAGAAGGTTATTGCAGGTATGTTAAGCTAAAATGGCCAAAAAGAACAGATGGAGTCACCTCTTTGGATGTTGTGAGGAAGTTTTCAGGGAAGCCAAGACTGAGGAAGGAAAGGAAAGTTGAGAAAAAGGAGATGGAACCTGCCCATCAACTATTGTTTGAATTTGTGCACAGGTTTCTTCTGCCTAGGGGTGAAAGGAATTGTGAGGCAAATGCTCTGGATTTGACCTATATGGATCTGATGGATAGGGGGTAAAGATAAATCTGCCTGGGCTGATCATTAGGCACATTAAGAGGATGTCTGACACTGATCAGAAGCCCCACTCGCTTGTGCATTCTTACATTCTTCATCAGATTTTTAAGCATTTTGGGTCCCTTTGGAAGCAGGAAAGAAGCCCACAATTCATCAGATGTTTGGGATAAATATGCTAAAGAATTGTGATTTTTTCGGAGAGAGCAGAGCTTCCAAAAGGCCAATGCAGGTAAAAGAAGAGCAAGCAGAGGACAGTGAAGACTTTGGTCCTGATGAGGCCATTGATGCAGTGAAGGAACTGGAGAAAATTGTTCTTGAGATTAATGCTGAAAATGCTGAGCTCCAGAGACAGTTGAAGGTGAAGGATCAAGAGATTGATCATCTGAAGATCGATTGCCACAAGCATGAGGCCGAGCTGGTGATGGAGAGGGCCAAAAATACGAAGCAGCTTGAGGCACTTGTCAGACACTTCAACCTTCAGCTTTGATCCTTCCAGTCCAGTCTTCCTACCCCTATCTGATCTTTCCTCCTTCTCATTCTCCTGTGATTGCATGTTATGGATGTTTAAGACAATTTTTAATTCGGTTCTGTAACTATTAACAGGGTTGTGCTGATGACACAATCTGGATAATGTTTTTAAACTTCTTGTGTTCTTATCTGTTTTTGCTTAAGTAATCAGGTTCTTGGATGGGCCCTTATTTGTGTATGCTTGTGTTCTTATTCCTAACGAGTTGCTCTGTGCAGTAGACTGAACTAACTTGACAAGTTCCTGCAGGTCTTCGAATCTTTTCGATGATGCCAAAAGGGGGAAGAAGGAATTTGGGGTGTTTCTGACCTAACTCATGTTTGTGACCTAACTCATCTGTTTGTTTTTTATTCTGTTCTCTTGTTTTGGTTTTTTGGTTTATGTCTATTCAGGTTCTTGGGCAACGGTTGTTTGTCGTCATCAAAAAGGGGGAATTTGTTGAAAGCTGGTTTTGAAGTATGACAAACAGGAAGGACACCGAGGTTCATGCAAGGAACTTGAAGAACCTGGTCCTTGAAGGGAAGGGCACGTTTGATCGAAAAGATTGTGGGTTGCAAATCCCTGTGGAACTAGGAATAGTGGCGCGTGGTTGTATACGTATCCTAGTCGGACTAAAAGAGGCAGTGCCCCAGCTGTGTCTACGAAGCATGGAAAAGAGTCAGACGTTAACATGGAAAAGAGTTACTACGAATCTCAACTTACCTTAATTAAGGGGATTCCTTGTAGAACTCAACTAGGGTTGCACGACTCATATAAAAGTCAGTAGTAGAGACAGCCGAGATTATTTGATTATTATTCACGCACAGAGAGTTGAGCACAAGCAAAGGCGATTCAATAACTTTCTACGTGGATAAGCTGAAGAAGACAACTAAATTTCATGCAGAGTATTAAGTCTAGATTTCTTGTCTAGGATTATCGAGTTGTAAGTTGTCATTGTATCGAGCATTCATTGTTTTACCTATTTGCTTATTGTAGAAGCTTATGTATTAGGTAAACTCTTTTGTGATTACTAGAAAAGCTAGAGTGTGGCTTTGTTTAGTGATTAGAGTCTAGAGTGTAGCCCCTTGGTTACAGAGTTTGTAATCTAAAACATTGCTCTTGTGTTAGTGGATTCAGTGCTAAAATCCCAGAGTGTGGGTCGTGGTTTTTTCTCCCTTGAGCAAGGAGTTTTTCCACGTAAAAATCCTTGTGTAGTTTGAGTTCTGTTCTATGTATGTTCTTGTTAGACGGAGGTAGAAGGAAATTCTAAGAACCTTGTTCTACAGTAGAAGAACACAGTTCTTGCGAAAATCGGGAGACACTATTCAACCCCCCTCCCCCCCCTAGGAGGTGCATAAAGTATAACACTTACAAAATATATAATACATATATTAACACATAATTTCTACAAGTATTCCTGACCCCACTTGAGGGATATCACTATTTATATTGTTGTGTTGTTATATAAGTATTATAAATCAATATCGAGTTTAACAAAGCTAAGAAAAAGACCTAGTTAGTTATGTAAAGATTATTACTTTTAAATACCAACCAAACAAGATATGAGTTATATGCGAATTTATATGTCAAAATTATTTTTGTTACTATTGCGAACCATATGATCCCATAGTATATGGAGTTAAATACACGGCACGTAAAAGTGCGATGGCAAGGAAGAAGCTTTTTTTGAAGGCCAGGCCTCCTAATAATGTTATAGATATTTTTATGAACGATCTTAATGGTAGTACTACCACTATAATTGTTTCTTCTCTAGCTTGTAAAAGTGCTGCCAAATATGGCAACTCTGCAGCTCTAGAGAGCTTCCCCTCATGTCAAAACTATTTTTAGTATTAATATAATCATCGATTGTACCAAAAAAAAAATATCACGGTAGTGGACTTGTCCTTTCAAAATGTAAGGAAGAGGGTACGTCCATCGTGCCATTCTTCTCATACTTATTCAAGAGTCTCTTGTTCAATATTTCACTTTTGGTTATTAGTATACGTGGTAGGAATCGGCCTAACCCCCACCTGAAAGAGCTTGTGTTGTTTTTTTTTTTTCCTTTTTCATAAATAAACATGGGCAATGAAAACATGACCTACTCTCATCTCGTGTGAACATTAAACAATTCGATGAGTAGAATCATAAATTAGAATGATAATATATAATTATCTAACCATAGTACTACAATAAAATTAAAACATATAAGCAAGGAGTGTTGATTCATTTACTTGATACAAATAAAAGTGCGATATGTGTCTATGTTTCTTTTTTTTTTTTTTTTGCTCGTTTTGATTTGTACAAAAAGTAAATATTTAATGCGGATAAATTTTACCGGGCCTCAGGGCAAATAAAACCAAAAGAATATCGCCTGCCAATTACCAATAGAAATATATGCTTGTGAGCTCAAATTTATCCCTTGCTTGTACGTCACTGTGGGGGAAACTTTTCGTCTTTTATAAACCATAAAAAGTAGGAGATAATTAAGTAAATTAAGACTAAGTTCAACACAAAGCTTTCCTAAGCTTCGAAGAAAAATAACTGGCATCTAGAGACTATAAAATGTCTTGCTGTTCATAACAACTTCCCAAACTATTTTCCACCTAAACCTAACTTTGGCAACCATTTTATGAGCTAAATCACTAACTTGAAATGGTTGCCGCCCCCTAACGGGCAAAAATAAGAATCAATTCATGACCGTTCGATTTAATTAAGTCCAATTAACTAGTTGCTTGAAAATAGATATACATCATCTCTTCTCTCAATTTTATTTTTTAAGTAGAGGAAGTAGTGAAGCACATTGTGTTGGAATAAAGCTGAAATTTAGAGAATATTTTCTTCATTGCATTCATTATGTCACTGTTCTGTTACTGCCTATCACAACTGTCCTATTCCTATTGGCTATAGTATCAAGTGTATTTACAGCTATTTAAATATGTACACTTAAATCTATTATTTTCTATTATATAAAAATAACCCCATATAAGTATCGTATTGTGTGCAAATGTGGTCCATATTCTGGAAGCTTAGAATTGCTTTACAGCTGTGACCAACTTGCCAAATCAGCGACCCAGATGTCTTCTTGATTCTCATGTGGACGGTAGAGATTTAAATTGGAAGTGGAAGAGACATTTGACCAAAGTCTCTTGTTTGAACTCACTCGTCTGACTTCTTGTTCATGTAACACTCTTGCATGTTCTTTTTCCTTTCCCTTTTTCTTTTCTACTGTAAATTTCAATCCATCATAAGAATCACTAGTACCATGAGAATCACTGGTGCCAAGACCTCCTCTCAAGTTAGAGGGGGTGACAACCACACCCAACTTGCCAACACCCTGTGTCAACATGGAACGCTTTGCATCAGAGATATACCGAGAAGTTGCGCTTGGAGCCTGAACAATCCTCCTCCCCTGTTGTAGAAGCTCGCCCAATCACTGAAGGCGTCATCCGTCAAGGACAGAAGCAGGGATATGCTGAAGAACCAAGAGCTGGAGACAAGGGAAATCTGAGTAGGAGAGATTACAGAGATGACTTTCCTGGGCCGTTTGAAAAATGGGAAGACAATATGAAGGCTCCGACGACACCTCACAAGGGGTCACTCAGCATAGACTGGGTACCTGATAGGTTTGAATAATTGGGATTGCGCATCAAAATCATGGAGTTCGGGAGGGATCACATGAAGGATGCCCAAATGCATTGGCCCAGCAATACGAGGGCCGAACCTGACAGAAGAAATAAAAACACACACTGCGACTTTCATAGGGATCACGGACATGAGACTACGGGTTGTAGGGCCCTGATCTTGGAAGTTATGAGTCTGCTCGATAAAGACTATTTGAAGGACTTACTTACCAATAGGGGAAAGATTATGTATGCCAAAAAATTGATTCCGGAGGGACCCCCAGACCTGCCAGAGCCTAAGAGGTCCATCAACATAATAGTCGGTGGCCTAACATTGCTTGATGGCTAGAAACACGATGAGACAGCGGCCGATGAGGCCCACGTCCGAGAAGAGATGATCATATACAGTGACGAGGATAGCACTAGCTACAATACTCCTCACTATGGTGCCTTGGTCATAACACTCCGAATAGAGCAATGTTGATTCTAGCAGCTCTATGAACCTCATTAAATGGGACACCCTGCAGGTGATGGGAGTTGAAGACAAAATGACTCCAAGTTTCTATATACTGGCATGCTTTAACAACTTCTGCAAAAAATCTATCGGGGAAGTCAACCTTGGTACACACATTCCGGGAGTGGATTATGTTTCATCTTTTCAGGTAATCGAAGGAGGGGTCCCATATAACGCAATCAGAGAATGACCGTGGACTCACCAGGTCAAAACAGTGCCTTCTACTTGGCATCATAAACTCAAGTACCCCACCCAAGTGGGAAATAAAAGAGATCAATCGAGATCAGGAGGCAGCAAGGGAATGTTACATGACAAAAATCCTAGGAGTGTCTGTCCCTGAAAGAACACCAAAGGCACACCTCACTGAAGCCGATGAAGACCTCGAAACCTCAATCAACCAAGATTGCAATTTCGATTGTTTGGTTGATTGAAGTGATTTTTTAGGAGGGAAGGAGTAGGGCACTTGGAAGTATAATTCTTTTTAGTATTTACTTTAATTAAGTATCTAGTTTCTTTTAATTTTGCAGTATTTTCATATTTATCAGCTATGTTATGTGTTCTCACCTATAACAGTTCAGGCCTACCACCCCTGTTCATCAATAAAACTACTAGTTTACTTAGTCAGTTTTACAATCCAGATCCATTTATGATCCAAATATTCATTGCCCCTACCAAACTCAAGTTTAAGTAATATACTCACTTTTCGTGACAAAAATAGGGTAAACTACTCGTTTGGAGCTAGATCATGTCTAGCTTAGCCACCAGGAAATATTCGTAAGTTGAACGCATCAATTCAACAAAATGTGCACATACATGTTGGTGGAGACGCCTGCCCGCATAGTGCCAGAAAGTCTTAAAATACTCGAGTAACTAAGTGTAGACGTTCAAAGTTGGACGCAAAAATGCCCTGTTAAATACACATGCTAAAGACGTCCCATTGTGTGCACAAACAGCCATCTATCACAGACGCAATTCAAGCCGCCACACACTGGCTCACACACAGTGGACGTAATTATCTGAGCAGGCTCACTAATAAATGTTCTAGATATTAGAACATACAGGACGTCCAAAAGCCGCCTAACCATTAGGTGCATATGCCCATGAAGGCATGACTTAGCAAAGACGTTACTAAATAAATTGTTTATGACGGAAACTAAAGTCGTCATAAAAAAATTAACAGGTCATTCGAGTCAAAAGGCTTCAAAATGGGCCAAAACATATCATAATAATACTCGCAAAATGCGGGAAAATATTCAGAATTTAAATGCAAAAAAAATCTTAGCTTCAAAAGAGGGAGGGGATTTCTATTTCTCTTTCAGGGGACTCCCTTCGTTGGCAACACTCTGCGAAGGTCCTGCTTTACCAGCTCCAGGTTCCCCAGCCAGTGCTTTATCTTGTCTTTCACCACTAACCTTTTCAGAGCCTTCTTCAAAGTCGGATCCTAGCTGAGCATCTGCCTGGGCCACAACCTCGGTCAACGAGGCAATCTCAGCATTCAGGACCACGCTAGGGTCATCACAAACCCGAAGAAAGGTGGTGAGAGCGGTCGTGATGCTAGCACGATCCACTTCAGCTATGCGGGGATCATTCAAGGCATTCATCCGCTTCTCTCTATGGTAAGAATCATTGCAAAGCTTATCACAATACTTCTCCAAGGATGCCACTTGCTTTTCAGCTGGTCGTTTTCATATTAGAGAAAGGTAGAAAGGCTCCTAGCATCAACAATGCTCTTCTCAGCAGCATTGATTCTCTCATCTACCCTAGACAGATTTCGTCGCAAAGTCTCCATAGCTGCTTCCAGGTGGGCCACATTAGTGCACTGAAGTTGCTCTGAAAGCTTGGCCTCTGTAAGGAAAGATTGAAGAGTCTCCACAGCCTATCTGCCTTTGCGAATCTCATTGCTCATTGCTTCGTCAAGGTTTCTACTCCTCAGGGATTCCATCTGGTAGGCTTTGCGCGTGGTCTAAAGCTCTACTCTCAATGGGTCAACTTCCTCCACAAAAGGCTCCAGGCTAGCAACTTGTCCTCGCAGTGCTTCGTTCTCCTTTTTTAGGCTCTCGTCCGAGCCTCCTCGACGGAGTATCTCATTATATACCATCAGCCCCTAAACATACATTATAATAGATATTTAGCAGAGGAAAGCAAAGATTCAGTTCATAAAGCGTTGGAAACAGAGGAGGAAAATTTACCCGGAAGGAACACCCTACTGCGACTTCAAGTAGCTTCTGATGGCTATAACCAGCAAGATGTCTTTGCTCATTAGGGCTGATCAACTCAGTAGTATGATCTGTCATAACCCCCAGGCTCTCAAACAGTTTAACTCCCGCGACAATAGGAATGAAAACCTCGCGGGCTCCACCTATGGGTTCAACGACGACACCGACGTCTACGGCCACCTCTTTACCGAATGGAACTTGAAAGAGTCGGCCGGCTCGGAGGCTGGTGTCGATATAATGGGCTCTGTGCATATACAAGAGACATTCACTTATGGATTGCTTGAGAAAAATATACAAGCCATATATAGAGCAAAAGACTGACCTGATGATTCAGGCTCAAGGGGAATGGACGGTAACACCACTTCATCCTCGCCAATTTCTTCTCCAGCTTCAGGGGTTTCATCAATCAAGTGTCTGCATTTCCACGTAGATGCAACAAAAATAGAAGAAGGATCCCCTACGGCTTCAGGCTCGGGCTCTCGAGTTAATTCTCCCTAACTATAAGAAAATACCAAGACTTCGTCAACAACCATTACGTTGTTAAACTTGATAGGCCTTTTTCTCTTTGCAGAACGAGAGTTGCTCGCTCTCTCAATGTTTGTCCCACTAGAAGCCTCCACATCTGGTAGGGGAGCAATATATGGGGCATCAATCTTATTTCCTTCAAAGGGGGCATTTCACAGCGAGAGAACCCCGAGACAAAGAGGAGCTAATGAAGACAGTGGAAACCAGGAATTAAAAAGGAAATTCGGGAGAGATGGCTTACCATGGTCTTTTTCCCACCAACCATTCATACTGGCCAGGGTTGTGAAAGTTAGAGAGGTTGTGAAGACAGTGGAAACCAGGAATTAAAAAGGAAATTCAGGAGAGATGGCTTACCATGGTCATGGTCTTTTTCCCACCAACCATTCATACTGGCCAGGGTTGTGAAAGTCAGAGAGGTTGGAGGACTCCTCGCAAGGATCACGGTAACCCACATGGTTACTCCTCATGATTTAATGGAATAACAGTCACGGAAGGAAAATAGAAGTCGGTTTGGAGAAGTAATGAGCGTCAAGAATACAAGGACGAGGGCGCAGAGACTTATATTTTCTTTTGAAGACCTCTGGAAAGGGAATAGAGGAAACTATGCCTGGTGTCTGCACCGCCACATATCGGTGGACCCAGCCGTAATTTTTGGAGTCTTCACTATTGGGACCATGCATTTCTTCCCCCATTTGATAAACAATAACATGCCTGCCTTGTGAAGATGGAGAGGGTAGAAAGCAAGAAGATGCCATAAGGAAAATTACACTTTGCCGTGATTGGCCAAATGATCTAGCTCGCCTACCAGACGTCATATAGAGGGTCCTATTCGGCGTAAACTGGTGTTATTCTTAAGGCATATTTCTTCAACGATTGAGCGTGTATGCTCATTGACGCAAAGTGAAAGGGTATATGTGAACCATAGAGTAACCTACACGATAAGAGGAAATTCTTTATTCAGCGGTTGGGACGATAATGTCTATAATGTCAGGCCACTTACAATCAAGCTGGATACAGGTTATGTCATCCCTCACAACTGCGGACGGGTAGAACTCAATAAAAAGATTGCTATTCTCACCTCCCTGTTTGGGTGTCTGACCTTGCATTCGGCCATCACCTTCAAAATTAAAGGTGGCAAGAAGATAATCTTGGGCTCTAAAATTTGCGGGAAGAAAGTTTGCTCCTTGGGCCATGTTGAATTAGAGAGTTTGAAAAGGCTGGAAGAAGGGTTTTCTTTTGAAGGAAAGCTTTTGAATAATTTGAAGATGAATGAAAACCTCTTTAGTTACGGAATATTTATACACGCTAAGGAGGAGTCTTGGATGGCAAGCTGAATGTTCTTGATTATGTGGGATCGTGATTATTACAGTTTACGTAATGTGTATAGCAATATTTACGGGATATGGCAGTACAGTGGCAGCATTGGGAAAATACGTATAAAATCCCTCTAATCGTAGGGGGACGTGTCATTGTACTTGAGTATTGCGTTCAATGCAATGCATGCATGGAGATAGGGGATGAGTATCGGGTGTATGCATATCTCTACGTCTTCTATCATGCATCTTTCACTTCCTGACTGCTCACATCAGCACTCAGTAAGTAGGGGGACTGGCTGTGTGGGCAAAAATATGCCACCTACTATTATGGGGATACGAGTCCAGCTGGCAAGATTACACTTAACATACAAGTCACTGGGCATAGATGATACACGCCTGCTCCTCCAGTTACGAACATTCAGGCGATACGGGCATAGGACGCAAGGTATACATCCCGCCGCCTTAACGTTTAGAGTCTCCTAGTTAGGGTTTCGTATATACCACTACCTTGAGTTTATAGACCCATAGCCTTTATTAGTCTTTGTATTTTACCATAATTAGAACTGGGTAAATCTTTACCATAAATACCTCTCCTTACATTGTATTGTACATCAAGCGATTCACACCGAATCCGGCTATTCTCAAGGAATAATATTACTTACTTTCTTGTTCATTACTTTTTTGTCTATTTACTTACTTTTTATATCGTATTTAGTGTATTACTTGTGACCCTCTTGTAAATTCAATTGTTTAACCTAGGCGTCCAATTTTATGCATAAACAGATAGATCAGTCGTTCGACTAGTCGCCTATAGCGTTCAGGATCATCAATAAAACGACCATTCACCGAAGCCAGACGATGATATTATTCCATCGGGGTACCAACCGGTTTAGCACCCAATAAATCGGCCTTAGAAATGCTGTCCAATACATATTTTCTCTGGCATAAGAAGATCTCTTTAGGACCTCTCGCCACTTCAACCCCTAAAAGTACTTCAAAATGCCAAGATCCTTCATATAAAGACAATAAGAAAGATACAACTTGAAAATTTGAATAGCTCTAGGTTCATTCCCGAAAATAATAAAATCATCTACATAGACATGTACACTTGCACGTTTCTGTTCATCATCGTAAACAACAAATAATCGGAATAGAACTGACAAAACTTATAGTTCTTCAGAGCAGCCGATAACTTTGCAAACCAAAAATGAGGTGCCTACTTCAACCCGTATAAAGATTTTTGGAGATGACAAACATTTCTGATGCCATGATACTGATAGCCCGGAGGGAATTTCATATATACTTCCTCATGAAAATCTCCATGTAAAATTCCAATTGTTTAGTGGAAACTATGACCTAGAAGACCCAAACAATCATCATCTTAATGACCGGTGCAAAGGTCTCCGTGTAAGAAATTCCTTCCACTTGGTGATTTTCAAAAATCACAAGTCTTGCCTTCAATGGTACCTTATAAATTATAATTGTTCTTATACATCTAGCTGCAACGAAGCGCCTTCCTACCCAGAGGTAAGCATTCAATTACCCAATTGGTGTTTGTTTCCAAAGCCTGCAATTCCTGTTGCATAGCTTTTCTCCATCTTTCATCTTTTACAACCATCGAGAAAGAGACCAGCTCATGTCCCTTCTCTATAGCTGCAAGAAAACTGATATGTTTTGGAGAGAAATTATCACAACTGACATAGTGTGCTAGAGGATAAGGCTTACCAGATGATCAAATGAATAATCGCTTTTTTGAATACACGTTGATACCCGTTGACTCAGTTTTCATACCGTATTTGTGTCATAATCTCGCAAAAGAACACTTTCATTTGTTGTTCACGTTCCTCGACCCAACTCTTCCTCTATCACTTCTGGTTCCAAATGTCTAGGAATGGCATCTAGATTCGGATCGTCGTGATCCAGCCCCTCATTCCGCAGATTCATTTCTACTTCAAATTGAACTTTATCCTCAATATGAATTGGGGATTCTCAACGACCCCTTCACTTCGATATTATTCTTTTCGTCAACCACTCTGTCTACTGAGACATCACTCTGACGCTATTCATATCATCCTTTGGTGAAAATGAAAAGTTGTTCTCATAGAATGTAACATCCATTGATACCAAAAGCCTTTTAGTATCCAATCATATAACTTCCATGCCTTTTACACATTTGGATAACCTAAAAAATACACATAGATGACTTTTACTTTCAAATTTATCACATGTTTATCCTGGTTACGGGCATGATACAAGCATCTAAACACTCTTAAGTGATCATAGATCGATGTCACACCCATTAGGATATCATACAGAGTCTTTCAATTCAAAATCAAAAATGATGTCCGATTAATCAAGTAACACGCCGTCAAGACATGCTCTCCCCAAAGCTCAATCAGTAGGTTAGCTTGAAATGTAAGTTCTCTTGCTACTTTCAAGATGTGGCAATGTTTCCGTTCAACTCTACCATATTATTGTGGAGTCCCGACACATGATGTTTCGAGAGGATTCCTTGTCCAAGAAAATAGTCTTTAAAACTCATAAATTTCGTTTTATTATCACTTCAGACACTCTTAATTCATTTATTAAATTATCATTCCACCATTGCAAAGAAATTTTTCAACATCTTGCCGACATATTTCTTATCAACTAATAAAAATACCCAGACCGTTTGTGAACAATCATTAGCAACAGTCAAAAACTAAGAAGCACCACGTGAAGATTCAATTCTATAAGGACCCCACAAGTCACAATGAATTAAATCAAAAGGTTCGAAGCTTTACTTTTAATTTTACTTAACGATAATAAATTTCTTATTTTTTATTCCCGATGGCATACATCACATGATTTTTCATCAAACTACATTTCCTATTCTTAACTTCTAGAACCAGAAGAGATTTGGTTACTTGAATCGAAGGGTTCCCTAACCTTTGATGCCACAAATCACATCAACATTCATTTCCTTCACTTGAGGTACGATTTGGAAATAGTTGAGTCCATCCTCTCGTTCACCCACACCAATCAACGTCCCTGCAGCCGGTCATGTATAACACAAAAATTATTAGTTAATTGTACATTACAATCAAATTAATCCATCAATTGAGACATCGAAACCAATTTGCATTTCATTTCGGGCACATATAATACTATTCTTCTGAGAGTCAAGTCCTCCTTAAGTTTAATTGATTCTTCCTGGGTTGTCATAGTGCTATTTTCGTTTGGCAAACCTACCGGACATTTTGGAATTTCCCGTAGGCCTCCCAAAATAGTCAATTTCACGGTAATTGATTCTGTGCTCCCGTATCAGTTATGCGTGGAAATCGAATTAGCTTGCCAATAGCTGGTTCACTCGACCCAGCTTCTCCTTGTTCAGCAAGCCAATCAACATCTGCTAATGCTCATTTTTCTAACCAAGGACATTTGATTTTTCGCGTGCCCGAATTCCATCCTTTTGAACTCAACTTGTGGCGCATAAGTTCAAGTGCCACCACGTCCTCGTCTAGCATATGACCCATTCCGCTTCGGTGGTTGTTGTCCATGTCCGCGCCTACCCCCTGCATTCTTTCCGTCCTCTAGCATGACCACCAGAAAAATTCCCTAATTGTTGTTATCCTTGCTTAACTGGGTGATTCCACCACTCTGGATACCCTATGACCTTGTAATAGCGATCCAGATCCACCACGATCACACAAATGATGCTCCCTATTGTCAAAAATTTTCTCGGGCGATGGGGATTGTTCTATGAGCACCAAATGCCATTGCCTCCCCCAGTTCCTCCTGTCCCCGAGTTAGTCTTTTCACCTGCTCATCTTGCACCAACTTTTGATAGAATTTATTCATTGTCGGCAACGGGTCTTGTGCCAAAAAAATTGAACAGACATTCCTATAGAGATTTTCATCTAAACCTATGAGAAAAAGATGCATCTAGTGGTCCACTGACGACATATCCAATACTTGAGTTAATATCATGGCGGTCTTTCAAATAAGTCTCTATTAATATAAAAATTATTTAATTTTTATTTATCACTTTAAAATAACTCAACTTTATCAACTACCATTTAAAAGTCATCAAGGCCGGAACATAGCTAAATTCCCAAAAAAAAAAAAAAATTGACATGGCACAAGGAGAAGATGACACATCACACATTTTTCTGGTAAGTGTTTGATTATCTGAGTATTTAGCCTCTTGTCCAAAGAGAAAACATTGATTTGTATAAGTGTATATAGTTGTAATTATTTTTAGTTTAGTTAGATTAGTTTAATTGATTGTATTTTGTATATTGGGCCTTATTAGGTTGTGTATTAACACTGAGTATATAAGCAGTGGATGGACCTCAATTCAGGTGGTTGGGCCATTTCATTCTCCGAACACAATTAGCCGACTCTCCTTCTCTTTTCCCTTTTCCTCTCTAACTCATAACAAACCCTAAATACACAAACACAAATTCAGGGCTATTTTCTATATTTTCATGGTATCAGAGTACAGATCCTCAGAGATCTTTGCTTCCCGATTCGTCCGATATTACCCTCGTTCAATTATATTGAGGTTTATGATTTGACGTTTCAGTTTCTCACCGGTGTTTCTTTTTTTTTTTCCGGCAAGGTTATCTGTAAATCTTCAAATTCACGATGGTTTTTACTATGCGGTGGTGATTTTGCAAAGTTTTGAGGTGTTCCTTAGTGAAATTTTAGGGATTTCTAAATTACGGTTTTTGTGCACCATTTCAATCGGTGTTTTTCGGCAATTTTCAAGGCCATCCTTCTTCCGATCGCGATGAAGTCTGGTAAAAGTTCATGTTTTCTGCATATTTTCTCATCAATACCTGTTGATTATTTGAGTATTTGTTCTTTCAGAGATTATTAATATGAGTACTTGAAACGACCTCGGTTAGTCGTTTTGGAAGTTAGGACTCCGATTGGTGTGCCGATAATTTTAAAAACTTTTTAATATCCATTAGGACCTGTAAGTAAAATTTGAGCTAAATCAGACCTCGTTTGGTAGGTATCGGAAGAAGGTTTCAGTTTTTATTGTCGATAAATATTAAAAAGAGATTTTCGAGCTAGGTTTTGGCGAATGAGCTCCGATTCGAAATCCGAAAGCGCCGTTAGTTCGTGTGATTATTTGTGATTTTTGTGAACTTTCGAAAGTGAATTTCGATGTTATTCGGCTAGTTTCCGCTAAAATGCCGAAAGTTAAATAATTTGACTTTTTCTCATTTAAATTTGCATCTTGAGTTTCGGGAGTCCGATTTGGGATCCGCCTTCGCGAGTATGTTACATATATTTTGTATATAACTTGTATACAAAAGTTGGAATTATTTCGAATCGGAGTTCATTCGCTAAAACCTAGCTCGAAAATCTCTTTTTAATATTTATCGACTATAAAAACTGAAACCTTCTTCCGATTCCTACCAAACGAGGTCTGATTTAGCTCTAATTTACAGACAGGTCCTAATGGACATTACAAAGTTTTTAAAATTATCGGCACGCCAATCGGAGTCCTAACATCCGAAACGACTAACCGAGGTAGCTGCAGATGGAGATGTTCGGTCTTAGAGAGCTCTTGTTCCAGATCCTGATGTTTCCCCAGTAAATTATGTTGCGGAAGCAGCATATGTTGTGCCTCTAGTTATTCTGGCTAGTTAGTTAGTCTGAGTAATAGTTCGTCTGGAGTGCCCAAAGCGGCTGCATTATTTTACCCGGTTGAACCTTCTGATATTCTCAGGCTATGCATTAGATAATCCTCGTGAATTTTTACAATATGATATCAGCGTATCCTTCAGGCTCTTGATTATATCGAGCGGTATGCTGTTGATTATTCTTCTTTCTAGTTTCAGGGATCCAGCCTTGAATTGGTGGACCGCTCTCTTGTTTGGTTCGATTTTTCTTCTAGATTCGTGGAAAAGTTCCTTTCGAGTAGCGAGCGAGATGAAAACTATTGCCAGTTTGAGTGAATTGGACACCTGTCAGTTAGCCTGTTGGTGTTTCAGAATATGAGTTTGAATTCTTTAGGATGGTTGGATATGCACGAGAACTAGTCCATGAGCCTTTCGAGAGATTCAGAGACTTATTGATGACCTTTATTTTTCCTTGAAATCCCAGATAGCTCGAGAAATTGAGGTCTAGATTTTATTTGATGTTGTTGTTGATCTTACCTGAAGGTACGAGGCATACCATAAGTTAGAGCAGGAGGAGTTAGAGCGGGCGAGCAAGAGATCCCGTGGCCCTAGTGGGTAACCATGGTACCTTATTTGGAGGTAAGAGTTCTGATTATTTTTTGAGGTCACCTTCCAGGTTATCTCAGTTTGTGTCACGTGATTCTTAGAGTGCGCGGGTAGTTCATCAAGATTAGACTCGGCTTTCTCTTTGTAGCTTTCAACAATCGTTCCAGCTTTCATTTTCAGCGAAAAGGTGTTATCATTGTCGTGAGTCTGGTTATCCTTTGAGGAGTTTTCCCTTACTCCGGCAAGTAGGCAGTTGTCATTCTTCTTGCCTTCAGACACCTGCCCAGTCGCAGGGATTTCATTTAGATCTCAATCAGCTAATGAAATTCCACGATCCAGTAAAGGTTGAGAGCGTGGTGGAAATTATTCTTCAGAAGGTAATTATTATTATAACGGCTTAGTTCAACCGCAGAGGCAGTTTTATGAACTACCAGTCCGGCAGGATGCTGAGGTATCCGAGGTAGTAGACCCTGAGATTTCTTTTTCTGTTAAATGTGAGTAAGATTTGATTCTTTCGATCGATCTGAAAATAGTGTGTCTTATCATGTTTCGATGGTTTCCTTTGATGTCATTTCTATTAAGAATCGACTGTGGTAAAGGGGTGAGCTTCTGGTATGACTTGTTCCTGGTATTTGTGAGACTTTACTAGTTGATCTGGTTTAAATGTGAGAAATTTGGCAGAGAGTGTAGGTATGGTCTGCTTGGCATCTTTTTGTGCCACCTTCTACTATTATGTCAAATCAGTTTACCTCTCTCGTCGGAATTTAATGTTGGTACAATAATGAGATATTAATTTGTCCCCATCATAAAGCGTCATCGTTTCCTCCGGTACAAAGTGATAAGTAAGTAATATTCGATCGATGTGTCTTCCTTTGGTTCAAGATGCTTATAGAATCATGTTATTCTACAAGTTTGTCTCGGTATAAAAGGGTTTTCTGGTAAATTGTCAGAATTTCCTTCTTATTGGTAGCTCAGGTCGGAGTCGCATTCTGTTTTAGCTAAGTCTTTCTTAATCCAATAGGTTGTGCGAGGATGATTATTTCTTTTCAAATAGCTGCATGAGTTTGTGCTTTAAGTGGAGGAGTCTTCCTCCAAATACTGAATAGTAATACTAAATCTCTGAGGTGTTGATACCACTTTTCTCACGACCCAAAGTAAGGCCACAGCAGAAATCTACAATGAGTGTCGATCATTGCTAAACCCACTAATAATCTATTAATGATAGAGATAAGCTGGCAACCTGATCATATATACATACCTATCTGCTGATAGTATAAAGTCTGGAAAGATGACACGACTTTAACTTGCTGGCAATTAGAACATTGAGCCACAAATTCTGCTATGCCACACTTCATTCTGTCTCACCAATAAATCTTCTTAAGATCATGGTACATCTTAGTCGAACCTGTATGAACATTGTATTTGGAACAATGTGCCTCTATCATAATCTGTCCACGTAAATCTGCAACATCAGGAACACAAAGTCCATCTTTATACATGAGAACACCGTCAGTAGTAACCCTGTATTGTAACTCCGGTTTTCTTTTGGCTATCTGTCTGTATTCAACTGGAACTGGATCCTCATACTGATGCTGTTTTACTTCATGGAAATGTAGAGTTAAAGGTCTAGTGCAGCTTGTTGTCCATCCATCATTGGCATATCTTCTTCACACCTCAACTCTTTGTGAAGTTACTTTAGCATTATAAGTGCTCATGTAATCAACGTTGTTGCTGGTATTCTGCCTCAGCTCATGGTCCAACTACATATCTCTTTAACTTTCATTTTTTTCAAGTCAAAATATTTCCAATGCAAGATAATAGCCTGAAGTAGATGTTTAGTCTGAAGATCATTCTTGGTCTACATCATACTATCCAGTAGTATTTACATGATCCTTATCCTTATATGATAGACTCTGTTCAGATGAACCTTTGACATACATTAGGATATGAGTAACTATATTCCCACAAGGAGTTTGCGGAACAACACTAGCATCAACTGAGATGTTACATAGTGTGTTCGTAAAAATAATGTATCTTGCATCAAATCTTCTATAGTGTGTAGTGACAAAGTACTTCAAAAGCTCCCCTTATTGTATCAAGCGTAAGCTAACTTTTAGTTCCATCAGACTGTTCTATATCGTAAAGTATATCGACGAGGTGATTTGTCTACAGAATCATGTTAATTCATCCAGAGTTCCGTGTATCTTTGTTTCAAAATGTAAAGCTCTCCTCACGTATTTGAGGAAGTGTCAGCTTAGTCCGAATAATTTGAGCAATGATGTTATTATATTATCCAGATATGTTTTATTCCAAGAGTTCGGCGTTCGTGTTATAATTCTGATCCTGTAATCAGGAAATAATACCCGTGGAGTAGCTTATGAAGGTTGTGCAAGTTCTTTTGATATCTGTGCGAATTTTTCTTCAGATTTAAGCTCGTTCGAGGACGAACGAGAGTTTAAGTGGAGGAGAATCACACGACCTCGGTTAGTCGTTTCAGAAGTTAGGACTCCGATTGGCGTGCCGATAATTTTAAAAAATTCGTAATGTCCACTAGGACCTGTCTGTAAAATTTGAGCTAAATCAAACCTCGTTTGGTAGGCATCGGAAGAAGGTTTCAGTTTTTATTGTCGATAAGTATTAAAAAGAGATTTTCGAGCTAGGTTTTGGCGTATGAGCTTCGATTCGAAATCCAAAAGTGCCGTTAGGTTTGTGTGATTATTTGTGAACTTTCAAAAGTGAATTTCGATTTTGTTCGACTAGTTTCCGCTAAAATGCCGAAAGTTAAATAATTTGACTTTTTCTCATTTAAATTCGCATCTTGAGTTTCGGGAGTCCGATTTGAGATCCGCCTCCGTGAGTATGTTACATATATTTTGTATAACTTGTATGCAAAAGTTGGAATTATTTCGAATATGGTAGGGTTCCGTTTTAATTTTCGTCGCGAAAAGACCCAAAAAAAAAAAGGAAAAGACAAATAAAAATAAATGTAGGCGGTGGGTTAAGCTAAGGACCAAATAATATAAGTAGTACGATACAAACATCATCAAAATGAGGAAAATGAGCAGAATGAGAGAAAACGAGAAACAGAGAAAAATTATCAGAAAAATGCCAGAAAATGAGAAAAGAGCCGGGAAAATAGTAGAATTTTTACCCCGAAGCATTCAGGTAATGATCTTAATGAATTATTTGAGTTTGCTACGTGTGTTTGAATATATTTTAACGGTAAAACTTGGAATATTAGACATTGTTTTAATAAGTTCAATTAATAGTTTAAAGGGTCAAATGGATTATATATTCGTACTCAGTGAGTTATGGGCAACTTATAAATGTAATTTATTTAGGGTTTGGTTATGTGACCTTAAACCCTGTACATAGGCCTGGCCTGCGTATTGCGTATGCGAATAGGGTATCAGGTTCCTAATCGGAATGCCCTAAGATGTGAGGAATGAAGCCTTTAGCCTAATTTGATATATTTTTCTGCTTATTGCATAGAGTGGGATCGTTTGGAAATGGAACAAAGGATAAAGTGGTTGTTGATTAGCAATGCTAACTTTTGGAAGAGGTAAGTGTTTGTATCCTTTTTTTGGAGGCCCGTGGCGTTGTGGATATTCTACTACGTGTTCCTTATGTGTGTAGCTGCAGATAGGCGTACTCATTACGCCTTAGCTTTGAATTTACACTGTATATTATATGTTATGCCCTGTTGTTGGTATTGCATTGAGCATATGAGCATTGCACTCTGGTTTTGAGAATTGCATATACTTCCCGGTTGGCGATGAGAGTCCCGCACCGGTGAAGGGTCATTATTGCATATACTTCCCGGTAATCGACGAGAGTCCCGAGCCGGTGAAGGGTCATTATTGCATATATACTTCCCGGTAATCGATGAGAGTCCCGAGCCGGTGAAGGGTCATCATTGCATATACTTCCTGGTAATCGATGAGAGTCCCGAGCCGGTGAGGGGTCATTATTGCATATATCTCCTAGTAGACGATGAGAGTCCCGCGCCAGAGATAGGTATCAGGCATAGGTGACTGCATTGCATCAAACTGCATTCATCCCATCTCATTGCACCGCATACTGATTATTGTGTGTATTGTGTTGTCTTTTATGTATGCAGTATGTATACAATGTCGTGGACATATCTCAGTTTGTCTATATATTTCTGGCTCGTATTCTGGGTTGCGGGGATCGGGTTGCACGCCGTAACGGTATAAATATATGGACCGGGTTGCACACCGCAGCTGTATAAATATATATATCGGGTTGCACGCCGCGACAGTATGAGCATATGGATCGGGTTGCACGCCGCAACAGGATGGATATATGGATCGGGTTGCACGCCGCAACAAGATATATTTCTGATTGTTAATATGTTCGGGATACCTATATGTTCTGGCTATCTTACGTTCCTGGTGGTTAATGAGTTTTTGATTCCATACGTGTTTCTAGTTATTATGTGGCTCTGCCTTTTCATAATTTAAATAAGAGGAATTTTGTTTATTTATTTCTTTTCTCCCTGGCTAGCTATCCTATTCTTTAAGGTGGCTAGTCTGCCCCTACTTATTGAGTCCTTTTGACTCACCCTTGTTTGTTGTTTGTTTTTGTCTATCTATTTTGTTTCGGAAGGTTCGCTCCAGGATTGAGTTCACCACGTTGTGAAGGAGCGAAGACGACTTCAGCTGTCAGGGTGAGCCAGCTTTTATTCCGGATGGCCACCAGTTTTATGGTCATTATTTCAGTTGCATTTTGCTCCCTTCAGGAGGTATTTGTCTTCTTCTGTACTCTTAGATGTCTAGTCTGGATAACCCTAAACCTAGTATGTTGGGTAGTCAGCTGTAATTTTTTTGTACAACTTAGAGGTATCAGTATGTGTGTGTTTTGTTTTAAGTGCTGTCCTTATCTATGAATTGTTATATTTATTTTCCTTATTTAATTGGTAAGGGTTCGCCCGACGGGTCTAGGGGAGGATGTCGGGTGCCCGCACAACCTAACCGAATTTCGGGTCGTGTCAGTACTTCCAGTAATTCTCAGTCTACTAGTAGTCCTGTTCTGCCTACAAACTAAGCAAATAATGTGAATAATATTTTCAACCTTAGAAGTGTAGATACTATTGATTCGTCAAATCCTATGTATATTCACTTGTCTTATATTCCTAGAATATCTCTAGTTCAAATACCTTTCAGTGGTACTGGTTTCGGAGGGTGGAAAATGAGTGTCACAGTTTCTTTATCTGTACGAAATAAGGTAGGGTTTATCGATAGGTCATGTAATAATCTGGTGATCTCATGGCTCACCAGTTCACTATCCCCAAAGATTGCTGATAGTGTTAAGTACTCAGACACTGCCCAAAGTATATGGGAACAATTCAACAAAAGATATGGGTATGTAAATAGGACAAAACTTTTTGAAATTAAAAAGGAGTTGGCTTCTACTCTTCAAGGATCCCTTGATGTTGATTCTTATTTCAATAAATTGAAGAAATTATGGGATGAGTTGAGTGTCATACATAGCAGCAACACAAACACTTGTACTTGTCATGCTAAAACTGACCTACAAAAAGAAGATAAGGAGAACAAGTTGTATCAGTTCTTCATGGGACTGAATGACACATATATTGGGATCAAGGGAAACATCTTGATGATGTAGCCCCTTCCTTCTCTTGATAGTGTCTACAATATTCTGCTTCAAGAGGAGGGACAGAGGCAGGTTAACTCCACTCCTCAGTTTGGTCTAGAGTCTACATCCTTTAATGAAATCATGTCCGACATAGGAAATTTTGATAACTCATCTTCCTCAAGAAAAAATAACTTTCCCTATAGAAACTGCACCCAAAGAGCCATTAATCCTACTTACCATTCCAATAACAACTACCAACATAATAACAGCTATAACCCTAACCCCAAGGTTGAAAAATCTGAGCTGTTCTGCAAGTACTGTAACAAAGGGGGGCATCTAATTATTGATCGTCTTAAACTGAAGAATAAGGATCAAAGGGCATCTGCAAATACTACAAATATAGTCAGTTTGAGGCTGGTACATTCATCCCTCATGATTCCAATTCCTATCCTTCATCTTCTAGTTCAAGTATTGGATATTCTTTTGACTGCAATATGGGTTCTCCATCTAGTTTTTCTACTGGTCATTCATATAGTGGTGGTCATTCTACTAAGGGTTCATCAGGGTTTCACCAAACCAATACAAGTACTGGCACAACTTCTTCAAGTCATGGCAATTCTATGCTTGGGTTGACTCAGCAGTAGTATGCTCAACTGATTACCTTATTGCAGCAGTCTCAAGTGTCTGACTCCAACTCTTAACCCAATTCATATGATCTGCTAACTTTACGGGTACTCTTATCCTTAAAGTCCTCTATGCATTTAGTTCTTTCATGCTTTCTCAATCCACAAATATAACTTGGATAGTTGATTCTGGTGCTTCTGACCATATGACATCAAATAAGAATCTACTCATTGATATTGCCCCTTTAGCTATTCCATTTCTTGTGTCATTACCAAATGGTTACAAGGTAAAGGTCACTTGCACAGGATCTTTTCCTTTGACCGATACCATTGTTCTTCATAATGTGTTGTATATTCCTTTCGTTCAGCACAACCTTATCTCTGTGCACAAGCTGATTAAGCAATGGAACTGTACAATTCAGTTCATTGCAAATTCTTGTGTTGTACAGAGCCCTTCTCTGAAGAAGCCTCTGGATCTTGGTAATCTGGAGAATGGGCTTTACCTGTTTCATTGGGTCAAGCCTCCTTCTACAACCACTGGCCTCAGTAGTTCACAAGATTCTTGTAGCTTCACTCCTACTTGTGCTTCTAGTTCTATTTCTTCCTCTATAAATATGTTTTCTTCACCATGTAATAAAGCTGCTTTTACTGATGACATCAAATGGAATCATAGATTGGCACATGTTCCATTTGTTAGAATGAAAGACATTGCATGTATTTCTGCTTCTCTTTATGGAAAAAAATCTTTTTCTTGCAATGTGTGTCCTTTATCTAGGCAAACCAGGTTTCCTTTTCCTCATAGAACCATTCACAGCACTAGACCCTTTCAACTATTCCATGTTGACACATGGGGTCCATATCACACTCCTACTTATTCAGGTGCTAAATACTTTCTCACAATTGTGGATGATCACACAAGATCCACATGAACTCATTTAATGAATTCTAAAAGCAATGTTTCTTCCCTTCTTAAGGCTTTCATTTTGATGGTGAAAACACAATTTTCTGTTGTTGCCTAAACTGTTAGGAGTAATAATGCCCTGGAGTTAGGGGGTAGCAATGTTGCTATCTCTTTCTTTTCTGAACATGGTGTCATACACCAAACTAGTTGTCCCCACACTCCATAACAGAATGGGGTTGTGGAGAGAAATTATAGGACACTTCTGGAAGCCTCGAGAGCTCTCATGTTTCAATTTCAAGTTCCTATCAGGTTCTAGGGGGATTTCCTTTTAAGTGATACTTACATTATAATTAGATTACCTTCCAAATTACTAAAGACAAAACCCCATTTGAATTACTATATGGAAAACCACCATATTATTCCCACATGAGGTCCTTTGGGTGCCTTTATTATGCCAAAGAGCCTATTCCTCATAGAGATAAAACTAAAATCCAGAGCCTCTCCTTGTGTATTTCTTGGTTATCCATTTGGCAAGAAACCTTACAAGCTTTTTAACCTTCAGACTAAACAGACCTTTTTCTGTAGAGATGTAATATTTCATGAAGATCGGTTTCCTTTTGCCCTCTCTTCCTCTGTTTCTCTACAAAATCCACAGTCTGCTCTTCTATTTCCTGGTATCATAGATTATTTTGAGCTTCCTTTTTACTAGTTTTCCTCACCAACTATTGCCTCGGATCTTCTTTTATCTCCTGGTCCATCTTCTCCCATTACTTCCTTTCCAATGCATTCCTCTCCATGTCATAGTTCTTCTCAACACTCTTCTTCTTTTGCTCCTCCTGTTCCTTCTTCCAGTCTTCCTGCTAGGAAATCCTCCAGAAATCACAATCTTCATGCTTATATTCAAGACTATGTGTGCCACCTTCCTTCCTTTATTTCCTGCAACTCAGTCCAGCTTGCAGAAACTGAACCTACATCCTACTACCAAGCTGCCCCTTCTCCAGCATGGCAAGAGGCCATGAGAAAAGAGTTTGAGGCACTGGAGGGCAATGACACTTGGGACATAGTTGCACTTCCTGTAGGCAAGAGACCAATTGGGTGTAAGTGCGTCTGTAAAGTCAAGTATAAAGTTGATGGTAGTGTGGAAAGATATAGAGCTAGGCTTGTCATCAGGGGAGATGCTCAAATTGAAGGTGTTGATTTCAATGAAACATTTTCACCAGTGGTTAAGATGTCTACTATTAAATGTTTGATAGCTCTTGCTGTAAAAAAAGGGATGGCCTTTGTTTCAATTAGATGTGAATAATGCATTTCTTCATGGTGACCTACATGAAGAAATGTATATGAAATTTCCACTGGGGTTATCTGTTCCTTCATCCTCTTCTCATGCTCCATTAGTTTGCAAGTTAAAGAGAATCCCTATATGGCTTGAGACAAGGATCCAGACAATGGTATGCAAAACTGTCTCAAGCATTGTACTCCAGAGGGTACATCCATTCATTTAATGACTGTTCTCTTTTTATCAAGGGGTCTCATGGTAATTTGGTTGTTCTGGCAGTGTATGTTGATGAATCATCCTAATAGGTGATAACGTTGCTAAAATTTGTGCCCTCAAGCAGTTCCTAGACAATGAGTTTAAGATTAAAGATGTGGGTCTCCTTCATTATTTCCTAGGCATTGAAGTCACTCTTATGGATCATGGGGTTCTTTTGAATGAGAGGAAGTTTGTTTTAGATCTCCTCAAGGCTTATGATTGCTTGGATGTGACCCCAGTTACTAGTCCTCCAGATCTTAATGTCAAACTTAGAGTTGACCATGGTGATTTACTGCCTAATCCTGAGTCTTACAGAAGTGATCCGATTGGGAAATTATTGTTTCTGACTCATACTAGACATGATGTGGCTTTTGGGGTGCAACACCTTAGTCAATATTTGCAAGCTCCTCGTCTCTGTTTTAAAAGGCAGTTTTAGGATTCGCCCGGGACTCGCCCCGGGGCAGGGTACTTGCAAAACACCCTGAGACTTTCGGGCGGGGCTTAGATCCATGAGGCTTACGCCTCAAGCGCCCGACGATGCGCCCAGAGCACGCCCAACGCTTGAGACTCGCCTTATAGAACCTATGCAAATGATCTGTCCAATTCTCTAATTAAAATTGTTCATCCACAATTTTCTTTAAAAATGAAGTTATATTCAAGTATAGAAATTTAAAAATTGAGTATAGCTCAATTAACGAGACATATTATTATATATATTACAATTGAGAATATTATAAGGGTGAATAAAATCTATATACTTAATCTAAAAATGTATAACCGATGTTTATAATATCATCACTTGTTATTCGTCTTCATGTTTTATTTCTGTCACTCAAAATTGTTAGACTTAAATTATTTTGCAATTTAGAAGTAATTTTATATTTATCAATGAAGAATTAATGTTTCAAATTATAATAGTAATAAATTTTTATTGTTTATTCACTTTTTATAGTAACAAATTTTTATTTTTAATTGTTTGAAAGTTAAGGCCTTATGGTTTATTGGTATCTCATAAAAACTGTAAAATTATTCAATTTCTTACCATTGTTAAAAATGTTAGATCTTTTGTTTCTATAATTTTTTTCTTATTTTTAATTTTTTTGTACTTTTCATATTTTTTTTGGCTCATTATGCTATTTTATTAATTTATAATTAATTAAAAAATAAGATCCATGGGACTTATGCCCCATGTCTCGGGGCTTACGCCTCGCCTCATTGTAAGTAAAACACCTCGCCTTGCGCCCCCACCTTTTAAAACATTGCTCCTCGTGTACCTCACTTGAAGGCTGGTCTGCATATGTTGAGGCATCTCAAGGGTACATCTGACTTGGTTTATTTTACTCTAATTCTCCTGATTGTAATATCATAGTTTTCACTGACAGTGATTGGGCAGCTTGCCCTGATACTCGCAAGTCTGTCACTGGATTATGTATTTTATTGGGAGACAGCCTGATTGGATGGAAATCAAAGAAGCAACCTATTGTGTCCTTTTTCTCTGCTGAGGCTGAATATAGAGCACTCAGCAAAGTGGTAGCTGAGCTCACTTGGCTAACATGTTTGTTAACTGATATTTCTGCTCCTGTTTCTCATCCTTTTTCTGTGTATTGTGACAGCCAAGCAACCATTCACATTGCTAAGAACCCAGTGTTCCATGAACGCACCAAGCACATCGAGGTAGACTGTCACTTTGTGCGTCACAAGCTTGGAGATGGGCTGATTCAGTTGTTCCATGTGTCAACCATAAACCAGTTTGCGGACATCCTTACCAAACCCCTTCCTGCTGTTCTATATCATGCTTTCTTGGGCAAGTTGAAGGTGGTATCCCCTTCAACTTGGGGGGGGGGGGTGGGGTTTATATTATTGGAGTATTTAGCCTCTGGTCCAAAGAGAAGATATTTATTTGTATAAATGTATATAGTTGTAATTATTTTCAGTTTAGTTAGATTAGTTTAATTGATTGTATTTTGTATATTATGTCTTATTAGGCTGTGTATTAACACTGAGTATATAAGCAATGGATGGGCCTCAATTCAGGCGGTTGGGCCATTTCATTCTCCGAACACAATTAGCCGACTCTCCTTCTCTCTTCCCATTTCCTGTCTAACTCATAACAAACCCTAAATACACAAATACAAATTCATGGCTATTTTGTATGTTTTCGGTAAGTGTATCAGAAAGCATGTGTCAAGTCATTTTTCGTGTGCCATGGAATTTTTCTGTTTGACTTATGAAAATTAATTTCATGCAGGATGACTTTTAAATTATAGTTGACAAAGTTAAATTATTTTAAAATGATAAATTAAAGTTGAGTAACTCTTATAAAATTAACACTATATGACCAAGATTATAATTTACTCTCCGAACATTGCATGTCCTCTTGGCTCAAAAGTTTTATCCCTTTTCTTATCAAAGAAAACTAAAACTATGTTGGATGCCCTCTTAGCTCAAAAGTTTTATCCTTTTTCTTATCAAAGAAAACTCAAACTTCCTCTTTTTCTATTGTTCATTCACTTTTTTCCCGTAATATATTTCCAGCTACTTTTACAGTCTCTCTTTAGCGTTTTGCGAAAATGGATGAAACATGAGGGACTTGAATGCGGTGCGCGAGACTTTCAAGTTGCAAGTAGTAAAACTAGCCGTTAATATAAGAAGAAATTTGGGGAAAGTGGGTAGGGGCTGTGCCTGTTGGGTCGGTGAAAGGGAAGTGCTTCAAACTTAGGAGTGACAATTTTCCCGTGGACGGCCAATTATGTACTTGCTCTATAGTTTATTCCACAATTTGCAATTTAACTATTTACCTACTATTCTTTTTCTTACGGTCATTTATACTATACACAATTTGAAATCTCTCGTTTTTCGCATAATTTGTGTTATGTTTTCGAATGGATTAGGTCTATATTTTGTTTTGCTTTTGATAATATAAAATTTAAAGTAAACTTGAATATTGCAAACAAGAATTAAGTGCAGGATAGCTCATTGTGTAATTTGTATCTTTTAACTTATTCTGCCTCTTTATCGGTTTATCTTTTCCCTACCCTCTAATATATGCAACAAAACACTTCGTAGAAATATGGTATATTAGGTGATCGGTTGGTTTGCTTTCACTTGTTTGCCGCACAAATAACGTTTACATCTAGATATTACAACGAATTTTTTTTTCTAAATCTTCGAAATATATCATGGGACCAGTAACTTGGTTTCAAATCAAATGAGTAATTGCATTATTACTAATTTAAGGACATGAGAAATAACAAGTTTGATTTCTTAAAATGCAACTTATGATCATATGTTTCAAAGATAATAAAAAGCAGTATTAGCAACTTATTGATCAGTTTGGAATATTTTAGAAAAGTAACTAATATATTCCACGAATGATAATTAGCGGTGGTGCAAAAATTGCTTTATATTGCTATGCATTTTAAAAGTAAATAAACTCCCTTAATGTCATGCTAAAAGTGAGATATGAAAGATCCAAACATGACATTGAGATAAGGAAAAATGATTAATTCACAGCTAATAAATTTATCATTGCCTCCTTATCCTCCCCCCTTATATAAACCTCTCATCTGTTAACTCTATTCTGCGCACTCATCTTGGCTTCATCTCCTCTCTCTATATCTCTAACTCAGAAAACACTATTTGCCATATCCAAAAAAGTGCTAGAGTTGAAAAAATGGCAAAGAATGTAGGTAGTGAAGGGTCATTCACAACAAAGGATTACCAAGATCCTCCACCAGCACCACTCATAGACCCGGTGGAGCTAACCCAATGGTCCTTTTACCGGGCACTCATTGCTGAATTCATAGCCACACTTCTTTTTCTATACATCACGGTGCTAACAGTGATTGGTTATAAAAGTGAAAGTGACCCTGCCAAGAATGCTGATCCCTGTAGTGGAGTTGGAATTCTTGGTATTGCTTGGGCATTTGGTGGCATGATCTTCATCCTTGTCTACTGCACTGCTGGTATTTCTGGTCAGTTAGTTTCTCTTCCCTCTTCATTTTTTATTCTTCTTTGGTCTTATTAAAAAAATAAATTTATTTATACCTAAAGTTTCAAAAGTTAGCTCAGGAGATAGGAATTATCTAAGATTGTAAAGGACACTTAATGGACTCGCAACACTTTTTTCCGTACGCTTGAAGGAAGTTTTGACCCTCAACCAACCATTCTACTTGAACTTGTTATATGAAGATTGCCAGGGGCAGACGTAGATGCCCTTTATGAGTTCTGAACTCAATAACTTTGGCCCAAACTCCGTAACAATAAATAATCTATTAATAGAAATTAATAAGCAAAAAAGCAATGGTTCAGAATATATAACTTTAAAATCTGGATTCGGCTCTGAACATTGCTTGGGCCTTTGGTGGTATAATTGCACTGCAGGTGGTCATATAAATCCAGCAGTAACATTTGGACTATTCCTGGCAAGGAAGGTATCCCTAATAAGGGCAGTGATGTACATGGTGGCTCAGTGTTTGGGAGCCATTTGTGGTGTTGGTTTAGTCAAAGCTTTCCAATCAGCTTACTACCACCGCTACGACGGCGGCGCCAACATGCTCTCTGATGGCTACAATAAAAGCGTGGGGTTATCAGCGGAGATCATCGGTACATTTGTTTTAGTTTACACTGTTTTCTCTGCCACTGATCCCAAGAGGAATGCTAGAGATTCTCATGTCCCTGTAAGTTTATTTCTTTATTATTTATTCCCATTCACGCACTACGATAGATTCCACTTTATGTATTCGTTTTGGCATAATATTGTTTATGGAAGTATGGGTTTATTAGTAGTTTTTTTAGTTTAATACCTCAGCTTAGCAGGTGTTTTTTACTTCTCCAAGTTGATAATATGGCAAGGGGAAAAGGAAAGAATCTATGAACAAGAAAATATAAGTAAGATAAGAAACAGAAAAAGGCATATGTATGTGGGCCAAGTAAAAAGGTACCAACATGAACAATTGGTCCATTGCATCTCCATAAAGTTCTGTTACTTCGAACTTAGATTCTTTATGCTCCTTTGTGCCTTTTCCAAATTATATACGTAGCTGAAGATTTAAAAAGTAGAGACCTTAGTATTGCTCGAGTAGTTTATACTTATCTTGTCAGAGCAATAAAGTCTCCTATGTACAACGTACTCTTGGCATATAGCTTAAGCTGATTGTATATGATTATCGTGATTCGTAGGTGTTAGCCCCACTCCCAATTGGATTTGCAGTGTTCATGGTTCACTTAGCCACCATTCCAATTACCGGCACCGGCATCAACCCGGCAAGGAGTCTTGGAGCTGCCGTTATCTTCAACCAAGACAAAGCTTGGAAAGACCATGTTAGCCTCTCCTCTCATGCATTTTCAAAATTCATGATTTTCTAGATGCAATAATTGTTAAATACTAAGTATTTTGTATACTATTAATATAGTTTAATATATTGTCATATGTTAGTTATATTTTTACCAGGTTAAACTCTTAAATAGGAGAAAATTTTAAGAGAAGTATCTATGATATAGTCACTATGTATTATTACCAGAACTTTTTCTTGACTTTTATGTTGATTAATTTGATTCTTCCTGTTTCCCAGTGGATCTTTTGGGTAGGACCTTTCATTGGGGCAGCCATAGCAGCATTCTACCATCAATTCATATTGAGAGCAGGTGCAGCTAAAGCTCTTGGTTCATTCAGGAGCAGTACTTCTCAAGTTTGATGATTATGTATGATTAAATTTGAAAGAGAGAAGGAAAGAGCTTCGGTTACCAATAATTATTGTTGTACTATTTATGTTAGTATGTCGTGTTAGTGATCTTTCTTGCTCTCATTGTCCCAAGTTAGTTATGATGGTCTTGAAGAACAATGCGAAATGGTGGGGTAGTGCTTGAGACTTTGAGAGCCATACATGGATGTGTAGATGACAAAGTGATTTGCCTTTGGGAAGGGAAAGCTTTTTTTTGTATTCCCTTTGTCGTTGGTAGATGACTTTTGTTGATCTACACTTTGTATTTGTAATATCTTCTTTGTATTTTCTACTCATTTATCTTTATTCATATTACTTTATGCTTCAGTACACTTTTCGTCAATGTCTCAGTAGATAATTAGTTTCCTTTTAATGGTGGATTGATATAACTGATACAGAATCAAGTTTTGCACGCTTTACACAAGTGTGAATCGCTCATCAGAATATATCTTGACACATTTTTAACGTCTCTAATAGACAGAGAAATCTCTCCGCCTTCTCTCTAACTACTACTACTATTTTCAAGAAAAACTTATCCAATCCCCACAACGTCTTTCAATCTTCAACCTTCCCTAAATGTCAGTTAATGAACCAGGAAGTTTGACAGACCCCATCCCACCAAAACCACCGGATGAAGAAACACAAACACTTCCTCACATGAATACTAACCATCATTTCTAAAAAGAACTCCTCTGTCAAAATGATCTTCAGTCTATAACTATGCAAATAGACTCTATTCCTACTGAGACGCATGCGACGATTGCCACTGACCAAGTTATCAGCAAATCTTTAGACTCTAGTATTGATCTTAAGCCGGAAGATATAAACAGAATCTATGAACCTTGGAAGTTTTCCATTATTATCAAGCTTATGGGAAAGCGAGTTATACACCAATATCTGAAAAAGAAAATTCAAGAACTCTGGAAATTATCTAAGATTTTTCCTCTTATTGATCTAGGATGTGATTATTATATAGTCAAACTATCCAGAGAGGAAAATATGATTAAAGTCTTACAAAATGGGCCATGGTTCGTGAATGGTTATTACCTATCCATACAAATATGGAAGCCTAATTTTGTGGCGTCACAAGTGCGTGCTAATACCTCTGCAGTATGGGTAAGGCTTCCCCAGCTTCCCACGTAGTATTATGATAAAATTATCCTTCATAAGATAGGGAATAAGATTGGTCGACTTTTAAAGATTGATGCATGTACTTTACATACTCTGAGAGGACGTTATGCTAGATTATGTATTGATGTTCTAATCGATGAGCCTGTTATGCCTTTTGTTAATATTGGATCCCATAAGCAAACGATTGTATATGAAGGAGAAGATTTCTTCTGCAAAGCATGCGGAAGGTTAAGTTATATAGCCCTACATTGTCCATACTTCGTGCATGAGTCGCCAAAGGACCCTTCATCAAGTGTGCAGCCTCCAAAACTTAGTTCAAAAGAAAGTGATTGGATAACGGTCTCATTTCCCAAGAGATCCCAGAAAGCAACAAAGAAGAAATCAGAAGTGACAAAAGGAACTACAAATGAAGGTATCAATGTTAAAAAAATTTCAGCGGAGACAGGTAAGTTCCTTAATACTCAAAAATTGTTATATGTCGAAAAAGACCCAAATATTTTATCTACTAAAGATAAACCCCAATTATCAAAACTTAATTCTCCTACTATGAGAAAACCTAAAGATTTGATTTTTAATATAAATAGTAATAGTTTTTTAGCCTTACAGGACGGCAAATGGTTAGTGAGGAAACCACTACCTCCTCGTCTTGCCAAATGGACCTGTGCATGACCTCTACTAATCAAAAAAATAAGTGCCAAGTGTCAAAAGATATTAGTAGTGCTGTTTTGAGTAATCCAACTAATGAAACCCCAAAGTCTATAGCTAATTGCAAAGGGATTACAAATCCTTCCAATTAGATCATCACTTTAGATTCTAATAATATTACTAAACCTCCTACTAAAACTAACAACTTGAGCCAAGTGATAATTAACCAACAAAATGGCCAAATGGCTGAATCCAATTCCTTCTCTCCATACTTGGCACCTATTCCTTCACAAGTGTTAGAAGGAAAATCCATGCAAGATTTTCTTGCCTCTCACACACAAAATCCCACCAATACTATGCTCCTAGACTCTATATCTATAAACATACATATTCCTTCACACTCTCAATCTCTATACCTCTTCCATCTATAAAGCACTTCAATGCCAAGAATGTCGATATCCTATCCTCGGAGAAGGAGATTTCGCCTAATTCATATCCTAAATCACCAAAGAAGTTTTCTAGTAAACAACCAAACAATACCTTCTCAACAAATGGACAACCAGACCACTTACTTCATCTCTCCTCCTCTTCCCCCAACTCACCAAGCAACTTCCTGGGTGGAACTAGGGTTGAGGGTCATGCAATAACCTTCCAAGTGAACCTCAATGGTCAACTGTGGTAGTAATCATCAACAATCCTCAGCTCCTAGCCCAAGTGGTCTTAGAAGGGATGCGACTGGCCATGAACAACTTTATCAACCAGATGTGGCTGAACAATGTACTGAATCCCTTAGCGCCAATGGTCAACAACCAAAACCTACTTGGAATCCTACAGAACCACTGGAACATGCCAAATCACTTCATTCTTCTGGACCCAAACAATGTACCAGTGAATTTTACCTTCTTTCCTCTGGAGGAAATAGTTCAGATGAATCCAATCTTTTTCCCTTGGGAGCCACAACCCCAGAACCCAATCCAAAAACAAAATCAACAACAAGAAGTGAGGGAGGAACCAGTCCCAATGGAAGCTCAGGACCAACCACCTCCCATAATACCAGGACTAGGAGACGACGTAATGGAGGGGGTGGAAGACCAAATACCTCGATCGAGCATAGAAATTTCAAGTCTCAGAGAAGTAAAAATTATGTTATTCAGGGAGAGGCAGGACAAGAAATTCATTTACAATTGTCCATTGTCCAGTGTCCTTGTACAAGTGCATAATGGACATACGACCACCCCAGGACCCAACTGTAGGGAAGCATGCAGTAAATTGGTTCCCTCACTTCGTGTAAAGCAGGTTCTTCCAGTCGAAAGAGAGAACAATGTGAACCCAAACCCTCTAATGATGAACATGCCAACTAGTATAGTTGTTTGGAACACTCGTGGGGCTAACAATGCTAATTTTCGTAGGAATTTTAGGGAATTGATTGCCACCCATAAGCCTTGCATGGTTGCCCTGCTTGAAACAAAAATGGAGAACCATGCTATTCTTCTGCATGACTATAATTTCTCAGAGATGATTGAGGTTCCTGTTGTTGGAAGGTCTGGGGTTTTGCCTTCCTCTGGGATCATAACATTATCACTGTCCGTGATTTTGTTAGGAGAGAGCAGGAAATTCATGCAAAGATAGAGGTAATACCCACAAATCTCACTTGGCTTTTTAGTATAATCTATGCTAGTACAAAACCTGCTATTAGGAACATTCTTTGGGAAAATCTTAAAGATATTGCTGACAACTATAATGGTCCCTGGATGATAGCTGGGGATTTGAATGAGGTTTTAACTTCTCAAGAAAAATTAGGGGTTAGACAAATAAATTCTTCTAGGGTTAGCCGTTTTTGGTCCTGTCTGAACCATTGCCATCTTATGGATTTAGGCTATAAGGGATCCAGATTTACATGGTCGAACCATAGACTAAACCATAGAAGGGGTTTAATCATGGAAAGGTTAGATAGGGTTCTTGGTAACAGTAATTGGATCCAATCTTTTCCAAAATCTAGTGTTATTAATCTCCCTAAGACCCATTCAGACCATAATCATATCCTCATAAACCTAACTAATCCTTCATCTCATGCCTTCCCTAAGCCCTTTCGCTTTGAGAACATATGGTGTGCTCATCCTGACTTTATAAATCTTATAAAGACTAATTGTTCATCCTGATGAACTCATTTTCTTTTCTAACCTTTTAACTTGTAAATTAAAAGAATGGAAAAATGATACTTTTTGCAACATCTTTCTAAAGAAGAAAAAGCTTTTGGCCAGACTCAATGGTATTCAAATATTTTGCCACTATGGCTATAGTAACTTCCTTCATTTAATTGAGCTTGACCTGAAAAAGGAATATAATAGTATCCTGCTCATGGAGGAGGATTATTGGAAGCTTAGATCTAGGATCTCTTGGCTTAATGAAGGAGAGCTCAATACAAAACTTTTCATATAAGTGCTACTAATATAAGGAGGAAGAATAGAATCAGTTTCTTTAAAGACAATAATGGGAATTGGATTGATGACCCTATAGTCATCATGAACCATACCCTAAGTTATTTTCAGGAAATATTCACCACTGATCACATTCATTCAAATTTGAATGACATCCATTCCAATTTAACTAACTATCAGAACATTGATTTATCTACCTTTGACAATCCCTTAATTGATAGTGAGATAAAGAATGCCCTTTTTTCTTTCAAGCCTAACAAGGCCCCAGGTCCTGATGGATATCACACTTTTTTCTATCAAAAATACTGGTCTTGTGTAGGTAGTTCTGTCATATCCTTTTGTCATAAAGTGTTCAACACTCAGTCTATTCCTGAGCACATAAATAACACTTATCTTTGCCTTATTTCTAAAGTACCAAATGTAAACAACCTTAAAATTTTTAGGCCTATTGGTTTGTGCAACACTGTGTACAAAGTCATTACTAAGATCTTGGCCAATAGAATAAAACCTTTTCTCCAAACTCTTATCAGCCCAACACAGGCTAGCTTTTATTAAGAATAGAAAGGCTAGTGATAATGCCATCATCATCCAGCAGATGATAGTAAAATTTAATAATATGAAAGGGAAGAAAGGGGCTATGGCTATTAAAATTGATCTAGAAAAAGCCTTTGATATGATAGAACGGTCCTTTGTATATAGAACTCTTACTTATTTTAAGTTTCCTCCTAAATGCAAAAATTTGATCATGTCTTGTATCTCTTCTGCTAATATTGCTATCTTGGTCAATGGTTCTGTCTCAAACTTTTTTAGCCCCTCTCGTGGCATTAGGCAGAGTGATCCTCTATCCCCTTACTTATTTATTCTATGCATGGAATTACTGTCTAGACTTATAAGTTATCAAGTTGAGTATAATCAATGGGATACCTTTAAGTTATGCCCTAGAAGCCCTGAGCTATCTCATTTGTTTTTTGCAGATGACTTAACTCTAATAGCTAAAACTAATACAAAATCTGCTTATTCGATTACTAAAAGCCTTGAATATTTTTGTGCTATTTCTGGGCAGCGTATTAACTATAGTAAGTCTAAAATTGTATTCTCAGAAAATACAACTCTCAATACTAAAATAAAGCTGTCTACTATTATTGGTATCAAGGATAGCCCCTCCTTTGGTAAATACCTGGGTTTTCCTATTACCTCGACTAAACCAAAGCACTCTGATTATCAGTTTTAGCTGGACAAAATGAGGCAAAGACTTTCTGGATGGAAAATTAATACTCTTAATATGACTTCTACAACTGTTCTTATCTCCTCCACCTTAAATAGCATCCCAAACAATATTATGCAGTATACTCTTTTACCGTCCGAGACCCTTCAGACCATTCATAAAATTCAAAGGGGATTTCTTATGGGGTAGAAGTATTGATAAAAGGAAAACTCATTATATTAGTTGGGAAACAGTCACACTGCCTAAACAAAAAAGGGGGCTAGGCCTTATAAAAGCTAAGAACAAAAACTATGTGTTGCTAACTAGCCTTGCCTGGAGACTTCTCACTTCATAGTATAATTCCAACTCATGCTTATCTTCATAGCATTGGGATTCAAGTTGATCAGTCTTGTAAAATCTGTGGTGCACTAGAGGAGACCATCTGTCATGTTTTTCTTGAATGTCCTTACTCAATTGCTATCTGGAATGATATTTATATTAACATTAACATGAGCATACATGATCATTGGCTTCTTAACATCAGAGATTATGCTAATTTTCATCATAGTAT
Source organism: Petunia x hybrida (assembly GCA_037355625.1). Taxonomy (NCBI): domain Eukaryota; kingdom Viridiplantae; phylum Streptophyta; class Magnoliopsida; order Solanales; family Solanaceae; genus Petunia; species Petunia x hybrida. Next base: position 3,026,513 of record JBBBVM010000045.1, read on the forward strand.
CCTGAATTGGAGGGATATATTTCCTTTCATTATCTGGCACATTTGGTTAAATAGGAACAACAATGTCTGAAAAAATTTATAGTTATATGTCTCTTACAAGAAAGTTCAGGAAGCTGCTCTAGAATTTAAGTTGTTAGCAGGAAAGGAACACTTCTCTGCTAAACAAATCAGGGTTCCTATTTTTTGGAGAAAGCCACATGCTGGTTATTATAAACTAAATGTTGATGGAGCTTACAAAGATCACAATCATACAGGAGGAATTGGAGGATTTTTCAGGGATGAGAAGGGAGATTGGGTTCTTGGCTTCACTAGTAAAATTTATGCCCATTCTCCTCTACATGCAGAACTCTTAGCATTAAAACAAGGGCTTCAGTTGGCTATAGAGCACCCATACAAGTTGAAACAGATTCCACTGAGCTGATTCGCATCATTCATGATGGATATCCTACTTATGTTTTTCTCTTATCTATATGCAGGCTGTTGCTATACAGAATGGGGCTCCAGACAATCAAGTATGAATTCAGACAAGCTAATGAAGCAGCTCATCTTTTGGCCAAACTGGCTTTTAGTCTTACTAGTTTTAATAGTTTATCTACGTTTTCAACTCCTCCTTTTTCATTAGAAAAGCGCCTGGAATTAGACAAGGATGGAGTTTGTTTTGTTAAGACAATATCTTTTTATGCCTGTACTAATCTTGCTAAGCTTGAAAATGGCAATGCTCCGTCGCGCATCTCTACTAGTTGCATTCCTAATGTTTAATATTAATATATAAGTATCCATGTTATAAAAAAAAAGAATCGCTCATCATATCCCAAGGATCAAGTTCCCAATAAAACTATGCATTGTTTGGGAATGGAAGTGTAACTATTGAGGAAGTTACACTGCCAAATAATTAACGTAACAATTATAAAATCTTATTTGTTGGTCATAATGTTATTACAACATAACTCAGTGTCGTCATATAGTTGGTTACTCAACTGTAATTATAATTAAACATGCTCCCTTTAGTTCACTTTATTTGATATTTTGGTTGTTCTCACACATATTAAAGAATCACCTTTGTAACATTAATTAACAATATTGACTATATTAACATTTATTATTTTTTTATCTAAAATTTTATTTTAAATCATTTATTAGCCAGAGTAACATTGAAAAAAAGTAAATTACTACCTTCTTGATTCATAGAAAAATAAACTATTATGAAAAAAAATAGGCCAAAACATCAAGTAACGAGGACCGGAGGAAATATTTTTCTTTTAAAGGAAAGTTAATAATCAATTTCTTTCAAATGAACATGTAAATATGTTTTAATTTTGAGACACATGTGTATATAAGCAATAATAAATATTATTTATCAAAAGGTATTTAAAAGAAGGTGCAATATGTATTTTTTATTTAGAATAAAGAAATACTTGAGAGAACTTTCTATTAGCACAAATTCAATAAAGAACTAAGTTTTCCTGTCTTGTTCCGGCTGCAAGATGTCACATTTTGGTTGGCTAGAGAAACATGTCCATTGTATAAATACAGATAATTATACCTAAATCCTTAAGCTTTTATCTTCATATTTGGGTTTTGGAGCCGGGGTAGGAAGTTCATTTCTATAGTAAATAGTTGGAAATCATATTCAATGTATGGAGTATATCTAATCATGGACATGATGGTTGAATTTAATATAATAAGCCTGCTCCAAAATGCATGATTAGGTAGTGTCTGGAGTTGCTAAAAAGGGTGAGGGGGAACTACTATCATACTTGACTTATCAATCTTCAAGCAGCAGATCTTGATTTTGGATCTCGCAACTAAACCACAATGAAACTCTCAATCATGATCTTCATTTTCTAAGCAAAGTAGATTTATACAGCTATAATTAGTTAGCGCTTCATGTTGTGGGTTTGTGATGTAAGACAATAGTGAAATATTTGAGGCTCAGCCACTAATTCAATTCAGTGATTTGCCAAACTAATGTTACTTATTAAGGTTATTTTAACCACCTAGATTAAGCACTATTTTCTCTCTTTTCCTAGAAGTGAAATTTGAAATGACTACATGAACAGCATTCAATTTAATTTGGCACCTTTCAATTTCTGTGATGCAGACTCCTCACATCACTTCAGCCAGGGGTAAGGGGACCAATATACAAATTTAATATATTTATAATTGAGCTTCCTTGGCCAAACAAAATTATAGTAGTACTAATCCCTCCGTCCCATTTTAGTTGACATCTTCAGTTTTTTCACGCTCATTAAGAAATTATTAAATAAGGTATTTTTTTTACTATTATCTCTATTTAATGTTTGACTAACAACTTTTCTTGAGAATTCTTTTAATTATTAAGGATATAGTTGGAAAGAATTGGCAACAAAATCTTAAAATTATAAAGTGTCAACTAATTTGGGACAAAGGGAGTATGTGTGTGTGTGTGTGTATATGAACGGACTCATTACTCATCGAATTTCAAATCGTGCACCACAGATCTTCGGGATTGATTATAGAAAAAGTTTTGATTCTAAGTGTAACAATTTTATAATTTTTTACTAGTTAAAATTCAAGAGTTCGGGTTTAGAAAATATGGTCTGTACCGATAAGGATGAGGCCATGTTGACCGTATGGTCAAGAAAATACGAGCACAGCTCCTGTGTCGCCGTGATCACGGCCGCAATAAACTGAAAGAAAAAGGCAAAAACCTGTCTCGGCGCAAGGGTCTTTTGCTGGTGTACTTCACGGAAACTTGCCTCCCGTTCTCTTCTCGTACAAGGACTTCATTCCATGCTATTTTTGATATCGAGACATATAATAATAGATGCTCACCTGACTTTGCCTCAGTTATCACCGAAAGCTGCAAGAGTTGTATATTTGTCTGGGCCACTTTTAGGTAACTCTGTATCAGCCATAGGGGTCCCCTTGTCTTCGCAACACCTCAGAGAGCTGACATACCAATTATGTGGCTTTGGGGACTAGTTGGTCCATCACCGCCAACCGATCCCGCAGTTCACGGATCTCTTCTCCGACTTCTCATTCCATGTCCTCGAACTTGATGGACTCCTCTTCGGACATATTTATTTTGGCTACTGGTCGTGCGCCAAGGTCCCCGTCGTAAGTAGGATAATATTCTCCATGTGCAAATCGCTCACCCCGTAACTCAACAATCCTCCGCAAGGTCGGGTATTTGAAGACTTGATGAAGTGTTGAGGGTACTCCCTTGACATTTTATATCCATGGCGGTCCCAAGATGATGTCATATGATAGACTGCAATTCAATACTTGGAAAGAAGTTATGCTTGTCACGCACGGTATATGAACCGGTTGAGCTAATTCTCCGACAAGCTCTTCTCGGGAGCCATTGAAACTAATTATCTTTCGGTTGCTTGAGGCTACTTGGCGGCACTATTCATTATTCCGCAATACCTTCCCCGGGATAATGTTCACGCTATTTCCCAGATCGATCATGGCTCGTTGGACACGTATGTTAGATATTTTCACGGGCATGATGAGGTCGCCTTGATGTTCTGCCTCTTCCTCTAAACAAAACAAGATTGGACCGTTCGATTCCCATGGCACCGTAGTACCCCGGGCTGTTTTGGGCTGCATAGTTGAAAAGATTGTATTGATAGTTTTCGAGTTTTCAGAATCTGGTGTTTTGGAATGACGTGGTCCTTCTTCAATCAAATCTTTGAGGTATCCTTTAATCAGCAGATGCTCGATTTCAATCATCAAGCCTTTACAGTCGACTGTGGCATGACCACCACTGCAATGAAAGTCACAATAAGGCGTTGTGTTCTGATGTTGGGCATATGCCTTGTGTTTTGGCATTAATTTCTTACCACTTTTGGCTTTATTTTAAGGATATTATGCACCCAATAATAATCGAATTGCGATATATTGCTAACTTGATGTGTTTGAATGTTATAGGAATGAAATGAAGGAAATTAGAGTTTAATTGGTACAAAAACAAGGAAGTAGCATCGTATACAGTCATCCATGCTTCGCATCCACCAGTGTTTCGCCTGGGAAGAACAAAAATTGAAGAAAACAAAGGAGCAGCAGTGCAAACAGCCCCTTGGCGTGGGGCATGCGCCAGTGTTTACGGTTAAGAGTTTTCCTAGACGAATTTGGAGAGGCTAATGACGTTTTTCACTTATTGTATTCCATATATAATCCCTTGTAAACATATGTTTGGACCTACAAACGTAATTTTGAGGCAAGGAACATATAAGGAGGCTAGAGCTTTGGAGATTTGGCGAAGACAAGAGTTTTTCCTAAATTCTTTCTTCTTCTTTGTAATTTATTAATTCATGAATTATATTGACATGGTTATCATGAACATGAGTGGCTAAGTTACCCATTCTAGAGTTGATTGAACCACTCTATTACTTATGTGTGACGAATATTGGTTTTAATGAATGAAATTTATTGATTCTTCTATCTAGGAGTTTACTTTTTACTTGCTATTGATGGGAAGGGTCCCCAATTGATTGTTCCCTTTATTCTTTTATGTCTATGGATAGATTCATAAGTTAGGGTTAAACACTTAACAATATTTCAACCTAAAATCAAGGTATTACTTAGGTTGTCAATAAGATAATTTGTGACGATTGAACCTGATTGTGAACAATACTTGTTGTCCTACATATCTTCATTAATTAATTAAAAAATTTGTTAGTGAAAGGTATAATTATAACACGAGAGTGAATAGTTATTAATTTTGAGCAAGTTGTTCAATAGGAAGAACCAAGTTGAATTTGTTAAATTAATATTCTAACACATAGGTGGGAGTTGGGTAGAGCAATCCTAGGTTTTACATCCTTGAATCAATCTTAACCTCTGTTAATTGTCGTTTACTTTATTGTTGATTTCTATTACTTAGTTGCTACTACACAAGCTATATTAAATCAAACACCCTGAGAAGTTAGTTGATAGGTAAATTAGTTAAAATAACAGCTAGATTTCGAGTGTTCTCTGTGGGATTCGACCTCGGGACTTTAAGTATCGAGCTATATTTGTTGCGACCGCTTAGTCCCTTTTATAGGGCGTAGTTGGGCGTGATCAAATTTTGGGACATGTCCCTTTCTAAAATCAATGTAGAAAAGTGTCTAGAATGCGGTACAACCCGCTCACATGTTGATTCATTACTCACATCCTCTTTTTGGTACGACTTAGAGTCAACTAGAATTTCAGCTTTAATTTTATTGTCTGGCTCTAGTACCACATCTTCATCATCAGCATCTTCCCACATCATATGGCTAGATGGTTGGCTTTCAACTCTTGTCTCCTCCAATGGAAATTCACGTTTTAGATCTTCAAGTATAGCCATGATATCTTCTTCTAATTCCATGTCTTCTTGCCTAGGTTTTTGAATTCTCAATAATGCAGCCAACTGATTTACTTGAATTTATGTGCGGCATAGTTGTACTCTACATTTGTCCCAAATCTTCTTCAATTCAGCCTCATATTCTTTCTCATCATTGTGACACTTGATTTTCTTTGTGAGTGTGAGCGAATTCTTTCTATCTTAGCATCCCTTATAATTAAATTGATCTATTTATGTGTGATTGGGACGAGGCTTTAATTGGTGAGGGCACATGAATTATGAGAGATAGGAGCTTTTATTAGGCTCCCTAATCTTGAGCGAGTGAGTATGTCTCGAGTAAGTTGGTGAGTAGAGTCAATTCTTGAGGTTTGGATGTCACTACTTGATTGTTTTGATAATTCATGTTTTCAAATGGATGATGTGTAAATATGGGGAAGTTGTGTGCTTGTATGCTTGGTGATTAATTGTTGGTATCAACCAAAGCCATAGGTATGAGCTTCCTTGAATTTCTTGACTTGCTTGGATGAGTTTGATTGAGTAAAAGTATGTTGGGTTTATTTGTTCGGGGACGAACAAGGTCTAAGGGTGAAGTGTTGGTGTTGGGAATATGTCTTGTATTTTGGCATTAATTTCTTACCTGTTTTGGCTTTATTTTAAGGATATTATTTGTCCAACAATGATCGAATTGTGATATATTGCTAACTTGATGTGTTTGAATATTATAGGAATGAAATGAAGGAAATTAGAGCTTAGTTGGTACAAAAAAAGGAAGTAGCATCGCATACAGCCATCCATGCTTCGAATGCACCAGTGTTTTGCCTGGGGAGAGCAAAAATTGAAGAAAACAAAGGAGCAGCAGTGCAAATAGCCGTTGGCGCGGGGCGGGGCATGCGCCAGTGTTTGCGCTGAAGAGTTTTCCTAGACGAATTTTGAGAGGCTAAGAACGTTTCCCACTTATTATATTCCATATATAAGCCCTTGTAAATATATTTTTGGACCTACTAGCGTACTTTGGAGGCAAGGAACATATAAGGAGGCTAGAGCTTTGAGATTCGGTGAAGACAAGAGTTTTTCCTAAATTCTTTCTTCCTCTTTGTAATTTATTCATTCATGAATTATATCGACATGGTTATCATGAACATGAGTGGCTAAGTTACCCATTCTGGGGTTGATTGAACCACTTCATTACTTATGTGTGATGAATATTTGTTTTAATGAATGAAATTGATTAATTCTTCCAATCTAGGAGTTTACGTTTTACTTGCTATTGATTGGAAGGGCCCCCAATTGATTATCCCCTTTATTCTTGTATGTCTAGGAATAGATGCATAAGTTAGGGTTAAACACTTAGCAATATTTCAATCTAAAACCAAGGTATTACATAGGTTGTCAATAAGATGATTTGTGACCATTGAGCCTGATTGTGAACAATACTTATAGTCCTACATATCTTTATTAATTAATTGGAAAATTTGTTAGTGAAAGTTATAATTATTACACGGGAGTGAATATTTGTGAATTTCGAGCAAGTGTTCAATAGGAAGAACCATGTTGAATTTGTTAAATTAATATTCTAACACATAGGTGGGAGTTGAGTAGGTCAATCCTAGGCTTTACATCCTTGAATCAATCTTAATCTCTGTTAATTGTCGTTTACTTTATTGTTGATTTCTATTGCTTAGTTTGTTACTACAATATAAATCTTAAATCAAACACCCTGAGGAGTTAGTTGATAGGTAAATTAGTTAGAATAACAACTAGATTTCGAATGTTCCCTGTGGTATTCGACCTCGGGTCTTTAAGTACTGAGCTATATTTGCTTCGGCCGCTTAGTCCCTTTTATAGGGCGTAGTTGGGCGTGATCAAATTTTGGCGCCGTTGCCGGGAAACACGGTGTATTTCTAGTTTTTAGGATAGTTGAGTTGTTACTTCAATTAACTTCATTTCTATTCATGTTTATTTAGTATAATAAAAAAAATTAAAAAAAATTGGCATCTAGAAATTACATGTTGCTAGGTTATCAGAATGGTTGTGATAATACAGTCTTATTCATTCCTGAGCCCTTATTATGATGGTACTTCTTTCTCTTATTGTAATAGTAGGTGCGATGAAGTGGAGTATGATGAGGAAGAATATGAGGCTGAATTAAAGAAGATTTGGGACAGACGTGGAGTACAACTATGCCGCATAGAAATTCAAGTAAATCAGTTGGCTGCATTGTTGAGAATTCAACAACCTAGCCAATAAGACATGGAATTAGAAGAAGAAATCATGGCTATACTTGAAGATCTAAAATGTGAATTTCCATTGGAGGAAACAAGGGTTGAAAGACAACCATCTAGCCATATGGTGTGCGAAGATATTGATGATGAAGATGTGGTACTAGAGTCAGATAATAAATTTAAAGCTAAAATTCTAGTTGACCCTAAGTCGTACCAAAAAGAGGATATCAATAAGTAACCAAAGTGTGAGCGGGTTGTACCGCATTCTAGACACTTTTCTACATTGATTTTAGAAAGGGACATGGAAATTGATCCTTCTGAGACGATTGAAGAGTTGAAGGATGATGTGTATGATGCTTACACTCTCGAATTTATGATGGAAAATCCTGGTTCGAAGGCCAGTAAATACAACATGGTATATTAGGTGTTTGGCCAAGAGTATAGCCGAAAATTTGAAGATATTCCTGAGTTAGCGACTACGCGCAAAAGGAGATGCTTAGTTTTTGGCATGCAAGATCTTGTGCCACCTCAAGAGCATATAGCATATACGGAGAGTTGAATTACAATTAGGGAGACAATTCATAAGCTCGAGTTGGAGGAAAAAGTGTCGACGCTAAGTGAAGTCGTGCGACGACTATAACTAAGGCGCTTATCACTTTCTATAGTTAGTTAGTCTGTATTTTTTATTTTGGAAAACAAATAAAAAATATAAAAAAAAAAAAAAAGAACAAGAAGAATGGAATTTTATGGGTCCTAATGTGTTTGTGTAGTGTGTATACAGGAGATGGAGAGCCAAAGTGATGAGCTTAATGAACTTTCGAAAGCTATGATATAATGGAAGGATGGAATCTGCACAAAATTTTAAGGTCCCAGGTGAAACAGCCTCCTATGCGTCGCATGGAGGGCTGTTTCAAGCTTGAGGTTTGAGGTAATTTTGATCAGTGCACAATTGTCAAAGAATGCACGGGTGTTTCAATATTTTTTGCAGTAAAAGTTTTCCAAACATCAGCCGAGGCCTAGCGCCGACGGCTGTTTTGCCTGGAGCTCAAATTTTAAACCAGAAAATGGTGAAACACTCGCTGAGGCATCGTGCCAGTCGCTGTGTCAATTTAAATTGAGAAAAAAATGTTTAGGTCAGTGGCAATAGTTAAAAGCTTCAATGGATGTTTCAACTTTCAAGTAAGTACTCCTCTTGTGAATAAAAACACACTACACTTCAAACAATCTCACAGGTAAAACAAAAGAACTGAACAAGAACATCAACCCGCCTCTTTTCTTTGATTCTCGGATCAGATCCTCAGCGTTCCCAGGTATGAATCTATTCTTTTTTTTCGTCTCTTTCTGTCTCTCCCTCGCACTCCATGCTTACAGCTGCGTTTCCCATCCCTCTTTCCCCCTAGTTTTTACAAAAATTTCGTATCTTGAACATGAGTTCTTGTAAAATCATGCATTGTTTTACCTGGAATCTGAATGTGGAGAGTGCGGTGATGCACTATGATCATTGAAACATGAAAGCTCCCGGAGTTTGGGAGGGTTAAATGCGACCAAACAGCTCACGCAAGAGCTGTCCAGAATCGTGCATGTCACGTGTTCGATGAAATTCCCTACTGAATATTTGAGATATTCGGCTAAATCTGAGTAACCGAATCTGTTATGGGATATATATGGAACATAAATTGGGTAAAATTATGGCTTGGGGGCAGCGTTTAGAGCACGTTAGCTTGAGTGACACTCATTCCACATCACACGCGCACGACTAGTGTCGCTTGGCACACTAGTTACACGAGTGGCTGCCCCGTGGTGTAATTTATGGGCTGCCATCTTAGTTTTTCTTTATTGACAATTTTCATGCTTTGGTGATAGAGAATAGCATAAGTGTAGGGTGTAGGAACCCCGTTTCGCATACTTTAGCGATTTTAAATACTAGAATTGTTTGAAACAAAGAGGTGCATGTGAGGGAAGTCTGATTACCTCGCGAATGACATAATGAGTTTACAATGAGCTTAAATTTTTTAAAAGTGAAATTCATGTGAGCTTAAGTGTGGGGTGCATGTGCCCCAAGGGTACTACAACCAAAGCTTGAAAGGAACTAGTTTTTAGCTATCTAGATGGACTTGTTTGCATGACTGAGATAGAGCCAACATCGGAGGTTGTAGAGTTGAGTGCTACTGATGGCACTAATGTGGAGTCAGCTCCTGGGACCATCACTGTGGAGGGTTCATTGATCGATATTGTGGACGCAGCTGGCACTACATTGCTAGATCCTTCCGCTGCTCAGACCGTGGATTCAGACCGGTCTGCAACATCTCCAAACTCTGCAGCTTGAGGGAGTTTCTTGATACCCACTCTTGTTTATTTTTATTTTGTGTAGTGGGGACTATGCACTATTTTAAGTGTGGGGTGGGGTATCATGAATTGTAATTTTATTTTTAGATTAGTGGCATAATCCTTGGGTTTTCTTCAAGCCACGGTTCTTTTCCGAGGATGCCTTTTATTTTGAACCTGGTACATTTAGTATTAAAAAAAATCATAAAATTCAAAAATATAAAAAAAAATTAGGAAATAGGAGTAGATAAGTGGTGAAGGACTAAACCCCCCCCCTTCCCTCCCCCCCCCCCCCTCCCGCGCCTAGTTTTCTCTCTAGATAGGCGATTTCTAGGCGATTTTCGGCGACACACTTAGGGCCATCTCCCATGGCCATTCCGGCCACTGGACAGCCCCCCCCACTGGGGTTGTCCAGCCTACTACTACCCCCCACAACCCCCTAACACCACTATAACACCTACTAATCCCAATCCACCATCATTATCGTATGCTTCAACTCTAAAACCATCTGCTCGACCATTTGTAATGCCCTCAATCCCTGAGCCTATAATGGAACTCCATCATGGTGAACCTTCATTTGTTTGGGCTTACAAAGATGTGGACAACATGGTAATTCATGAAGAATTACAATATGCAGTCGTGGGCAAGTTCTCTTATGGCATGCCTTCTTTTCATGAGCTTAAAAAGCAATTGCCACTTCAATGTGAATTGAAAGGAGAGTGTTCCATAGGCTTCTTAGATCTTAGACATGTTTTGATTAAGCTTTCAATGCTGGAGGATTATGTGCATTTCTTGTTCAGGCCTGCCTTCTATTTGAAGTTTACAAATGTGTATCATTAGATGAGAGCTTTGAAGTATGATGTGTGATTTGATCCAAGAGAGGAGACTTCAGTGGCAGTTGCCTGGATCTCCTTTCAAGGTTTACCACCAGTGTTTTTTTTCAAGGAAGCAGTGTTTGCATTGGCCAGTGCAATTGGCAAGCCATTGCAATTGGATGCAGCTACAAAGGCTAGAACAAGACCTAGTTGTGCTAAGGTTAAGGTAGAAGTGGACTTACTGTCTCCAAGGCCTCAAAGAGTGAGGATTGGAATTAAGAATTCCACCACTGGTGATATTAAGTATAAATGGATCAAGGTTCAGTATGACTATTTGCCTAAGTATTGCACTCATTGCAAGTTGCAAGGGCATGATGAAGAGCAATGTTTATATTGCATCCGGAATTAGATGACAAGGTGCTTTCAAAAGGTGAGAATGTTGAGAAGAAGCAGCCTCTTAGGGTGCTTAAAAGTGGCAAGCTTGTGGGCAACTTGAATGATAAAGAAGCTCCAGCTTTGATTGAGGAGCTCAACAAGGGTAATACAATGCAGGAGGCTCGACAAGGTAAGACAAGGAAATGTGGGAATCCTAATAGAAACCCTAATGCCTGGGTAAGAGTTGAGAACAAGAAGAATCATAATAAGGAGGATGTTCAGGCTAAGGGTGATAGTATTCAAGTTCAGAACACGTTTCCAATTTTAAATGTTGAGGAGGATGAGGTTATTGAAGTCCAAGTAGGGGAGGAGAAAGGTGTGAACTCAGCTAGGAAAATTGTTAATCCGGAACAAGCTGAAAATAGGAGTACAAATTGTTAATCCGGAACAAGCTGAAAATAGGAGTACAAATTCAAGTCAAATTAGGAGTGCAACTCCTAAGGCAATCGATACTGGAGTTAAAAGCACTCGACAATGGGTAGAAGACACTTTTAAAAATAATTTGAAAGAGAAGGAATTGTGTGAAGTAACCCAGGATGCTAGGGTTGAAGATGAATATGAGCTGGGAGAATTGAAGGAAGCTGGGGGTTCAGACAAAGATCGCGCATTGATTGCGATCCCACAAATTGAAAATTCAGCTCATGAGGTAGATTTGGTTGGTAAACTCAGCGTGTTTAATGAAGATGCATTGAAGGAGCTGAGGGGAATTAATTCTGGGGCTTGGGAGTTAATGCAAAAAGCCCTAGAGTTAGTTAAATCAGGTACGGGAAAGGAAGTGGCTTTTATACCTAAGCCCCTTTCTCTTCCCGCAGTCGATGTGGGAGAGAACAATTTTTTAAATTGTAATTTAAACACGACTGCTTCTACTGTACCTAGCCAAACTCAGGATGAGGATCTTGCTCAAGGCTCTTCCCTGATTCCTTCAGGTGCTAATACTGATGATGATGAAGATGATCCTTTAGAAAATATGCCATTGTAACCAATTGTCAAGGATGTACAAGCTCATGAAGGAATAAAATTGATGGATGGCCCTTTGAGCCCAGGCAAGCTTGAGCATCAAGAACTTGATGAAGACTCCACTGCCCATAACTTTGAGCATGTTGCTAGGGAAGCTGATTGGTCTCCAAGAAGTGCAAGATCACAGCAGCAACTCATTCCTCCAGCACCCTTAGAGTTTTCAAATCAATCCAAGTAGGCACAAAAGAGGAATAAGAAGAATTATAGTCAGGATCCTGACAAAATCAAGGCTTTGAGATCAACCTCAACCAAGCAGAATTAGATGGATAGGCTCCTCATCTGGAACATAAGGTCAGTTAATACTCAAGAAGCATTTGATAGATTGATCACATAGCATCAAAGGAAGCACTTTCAGGTTGTAGGATTGATGGAACCTTTCCAGGATGTGAGTACTATAAATAGCTATAAATTGAGACTTGGAATGGATCAGTGCTTTTACAATGTAAATAGCAAGGTGTGGGTGTTTGTGAATGCTGATTTTGAAGTGCAAGAGGTAATGAATGATAAGCAGCAGATCACACTCTCCTTCAACAACCAACACTTTGATGAAGAAATTGTCATTATATTTGTGTATGCCAAAACAAATGCTGGTGATAGGTTCTTTCTTTGGGAAGCTATGCAGTACTTTGCTAGTGATAATCTGAGGCCTTGGCTGGTTGCTGGGGATTTCAATGTCATTCTAGCTGAGAATGAGAAGTATGGGGGATTACCAGTCTTCATGCCTGAGTATGAAGAGTTTGCTTCTACATTAGCTAATTGTCAGCTTATGGACCTTGGTTTCCATTCAGGAAGCATCTTCACTTGGTGGAATGGTAGAACTAAAGAAGATTTTATATTAAAGAGGCTTGATAGATGCTTAGGTAATCAGCAATTGGTGGACATGTGCACTAAGATTGAAATTGATCACCTTGCTAGAGTGGGCTCAGATCATTCTCCTTTGTTGATCAAGTTCTCACAGGATGATACTCCTACAATCAAGCCCTTTAAATTTCTTAACTTCTGGACCTCACATGACTCATTCCTTGACTTAGTAAAGGAGCATTGGGATATAGAAGCTGCAGGAGACCCATTTTATTCTCTCAACACTAAGCTAAAGACTTTGAAGAAGAAATTGACTGCCTGGAGTAAAGCTACTTATGGGAATATCTTTCAGCAGGTTTCCACACTGGAGGACATTATCTTGGCACATGAGTACCAACTGGAGTTAGCACCAACACCTGAGAATAGAGAGGCATTGAAGAAGGCTGAAGCTGAGCTGAATAGGTACCTTGCAATTGAAGCTGAATTCTGGAAGCAAAAGGCTGGCATGCAATGGTTCAAAGAAGGGGATGTGAACTCTAAGTTCTTTCACTTTCATGTCAATGGAAGAAGAAAGAAGCTACATGTGAGCAGAATTCAAAATAGGGATGACAATTGGATCAACTCTCAAGAAGCAATGGCTAATGAAGCTTTGTGGTTCTTTCAGAGACAATTTGCTATTGAGGAGGTATCTAACAACTATGATATTTTGATGAATGTCCCTACTATGATCAGTGAAGAACAGAATGAGGAATTTACAAAGGTGCCTTGGGAGGAGGAGGTCAAACAAGCAGTGTTTGGGCTTAATGGTGATAGTGCTAGTGGCCCTGATGGTTATAGTGGAAGGTTCTTTCATGTTGCTTGGGACATTATCAAGCATGATATTGTTAGGGTGGTGCAGGCATTGTTTAGTGGAAGACACATCCCTAGATATGTCACACACACTAACCTAGTTCTGATCCCTAAGAAGCCTTCAGTCACAACCTTCTCTGATCTCAGACCTATTAGCCTAACCAACTTCATCAACAAGGTTCTTTCCAGGGTGGTTCAAAATAGATTGGTAGAGGTTCTACCTTCACTCATCTCACAGAATTAGGCAGGCTTTGTACAAGGGAGAAGCATAGTGGATAATGTCTTGCTTGCTCAGGAAATCATTCATGATATCAATGAGAGAGGAGTAGATGCAAATGTAGTGGTAAAGCTGGACATGATGAAGGCATATGATAGGGTGTCCTGGGCCTTTTTGACAATGGTTCTGAGGAAGATGGGGTTTTGTCATGAGTTTATAGATGTCATCTTCCAGCTTGTCTCATCAAACTGGTACTCAGTTTTGTTCAATGGCCAAAGCTATGGATTCTTTCATTAAGGTAGAGGTCTGAAGCAAGGTGATCCTTTGTCACCTACTTTGTTCATCCTCACTGCTGAAGTTCTCTCTAGGACCTTGAACTCTCTCAACACTCATAGCTTCTATAGGCCCTATGCCATGCCTAAGTGGAGCCCTCATCTTAATCATCTTGCATATGCTGATGATACTATACTTTTCACCTCAGCTCATGAGGATTCTTTACACTTGATCACTGGTGCTTTGCAAGCTTATGAAGCTGTGTCAGGTCAGAAGATCAACAAGGATAAGAGTGCTATTTACTTACATGCCTCAGTGGGAGAAGATGAAGTACAAAAAGTAGAAAGGATCACTGGCATCCAGAAGAAGGATTTTCCCTTCACATACTTAGGCTGCCCTATCTTTTATGGTAGGAGAAAGAAGATATACTATGAGGAGCTGGTTGGGAAAGTTACTTCAAGAATTCATGGGTGGAGTGCAAAAATACTTTCCTTTGGAGGAAGGGCCATCCTGATCAAACATGTGCTACAAAGTATGCCAATACATCTCCTATCTGCAGTGAATCCCATAGATAGTGTGCTCAATCAGTTGCATAAGCTCTTTGCTATGTTCTTTTGGGGAAACTCACAAGAATGATCTAATAGGCATTGGTCTTCCTGGAAGAATCTATGCCTGCCAGTTGAAGAATGAGGCATGGGATTCAGGTCTTTGTTTGATGTGTCAAGTGCTTTGTTTGCTAAGCTTTGGTGGAACTTTAGAACTGGAGACTCTCTTTGGGTTACATATATGTCTAACAAGTATTGTAAGAAGCTGCACAAGGCAATTGTGCCTTTCAAGCAAGGCTCCTATGTATGGAAGAAGATGATTCAAGCTAGAGAGGCTATTGATCATGAGATACATTGGCAGATTAGACAAGGTTCAGCTCATCTTTGGTATGACAACTGGTCAGGTCTTGGGCCATTATACTTCATTGTGCCCTATACTTTTAACTGTGAGCTATGGTACAATAATGTGAGAGAAGTGATAGATGAAGGAACCTGGAATGTAGAGTTGTTGCATTTCCTATTACCTGAAGACATTGTTGATCACATCCTTCAGAATGTTCACTTGCTTGGGACTGATCAGAGAAGAGACAAGGCTTGGTAGGGCTTGACTTCAAATGGCAAATTCTCAGTTAGTAGTGCATGGAACTACATGAGAGTGAAGCAGCATAAGGTCCCTATTTCCAGGTTTATGTGGGTGAAAGGGATGCCAATGAAAGTGTATTTTATGATGTGGAGGCTGTGGAAATTTAAACTACCAATAGATGATGAATTAAAGAGGATGGGATATCAATTTCCATCTAGGTGTTGGTGCTGCACATCTCCTAACATTGAGACTAGAGAACATCTTTTCAGAACAAGTCAAGTGGCCAACAATGTGTGGAAATACTTTGCTCAAGCTACAGGAGTTCAAATGCATGCTTGCAATCTTCATCAGGTTTGTGTTAGATGGTGGAGGCAATGGCCTAAACCCTGGAATAAGGATATTTTTCACACAGTTTCCTCCGTTATTGTTTGGTCACTTTGGAAGAGAAGAAATGCTTTAAAACATGATAAAACAGTTTCCTATTCTAGGCTGCTCTATGAAGTTACTAGCAATCTTTTTTATTTTGTGAAGCTGAGGTTTCCTTTTGTGTCTTTAGTGAGAAAATCCTGGCCTGACATTGTCAATGCTCTTGAAGCCTATTTGCCTAGATTCAGGTACATTAAAGTGGGATGGCAAGTGCCAAATCATGGAGTTTTGAAGGTGAACACTGATGGTGCTTCTAGGGGGAACCCTTGACCTAGCTCCATGGGATTTTGTGTAAGAAATGTAGAGGGTGATGTGTTGTATTCTTTTGCTAAGCTTATTGGGGAGCACAACAACATGTATGCTGAGGCTATGGCTATTAGGGAAGCCATGAAATACAGTGTGGAGAATGGCTTAGGAGAAGTTGTGATTGAAACTGACTCTCTAGTTATCAAGCAGGTGATTGAAGGAGTCTGGCAACCTATGTAGTCTATTGCTTCTATTGTGGAGGATATTATGAAGTTGAAACAACTAGGGAGATTCCAGTTTAAACATACTTTGAGGGAGGGCAACAAGCTAGCTGATCGTCTTGCCAATCTAGCTTATGAGTTGCCCACTGTTTGCTATACTTCTTTTGGTGAAATTCCTCCTAAGGCCAAGTTCATTGTCAACTTTGATAAGCATCATTGTGTGGAGTTTAGAACTAAGAGATGGAAAGGCTCAAGGTGATGACAATCAGAGGAGAAGAAGGTGTAGGAGGGGTTGATTGGATTCTGAACAGTGCCCCCTATGATCAAGGCTTTAAAGTGGAGATCATAGGGGTTGTTTATACTAACTTTAGCTTCTTTGTTTGCAGGTACAAGATGGATACATGCACACATCATTTGGAATACATTGTTGCTATGATCAAGATGCTGAGGAACAATGGTGGAGCACCGGTGCTCTACAAGTGTTATACTGATGGAGCACTGGTGCTTCACCGCCTTAGTCGACTCATTCATGGCATTTATGCTGGAACAACACTGAAAAGGAGAAGCTGGATTAATTTGAATGCTTTGACATTCATACAAGCTGGGATTGTTATTAACATCACTATGCACTTCATCCAGCTTGTTTTCCTAGTTTTGTTTACATATATCATGATGACTAAGTTGTTTTTTATGCTACATCTTCTCTTAGTTCAGAAATACTTTGGAAAAATGCTGATTACAATAGTGTTTGCTTAAGGAATTTCACAATGCCTCATTCAACATGACATGATGCTGGTTGCATTGCTGATTGTTCAAGGAGATTGTCTCAATCTTCTGGGAGATGCTATGATGCTGCACCTACTTCAAGTAGAAAACCAAGATGAGAGACACTGGGTTTTCTTCCATTGGTTTGATCGACTGGCCAAGCTCAAGCATTACATGAACCATCACTGGACACTACTACCCCTACTTTGGCTGCACCTCTTGAAGCATCATACATCCTGCAAGCAACAAGGATTGAGACTAGTTATTTCCCTAGTTTGTACTCTTTGCTTTGATAGTTATTTAGTTCCTATTTCTCATTCTCATTGGCATCAAGATTATGACTTATTTTCATTCTACTTTGTGGTATTAATGCCCAATGGCATTCAATCCAAGAGTGTGTGGATAAGAAGTAAGATTGATGCATTTTTAGAGAGAAGTAGGGTTCATTTGTTTTGTGCACTTTGTAAGTGCACACATTGTAAGACATTTTATTTACTTTTGCTTATTTATAAAAATGGTCACTAGGTGCAATGCCTAGTTGACTCTTGATGAAAAAAAAAAAAAGTGGTGAAGGACTTGTTCTTTCTTTATGACTTATTTGATACGAACATATTTAGTCCTTTGCATGCAAGTTGAATTTCCCTAAAAAATTTTGGTGTGAGTTTTATATTGGATTGATAGATGATCTTGTTAGTGGCTCTTTGGCTCAGGTTTCTCACTTTACTTATTGACTGAATATTACGACTTTGTTTCGCTTTCTTTGGTTAGGAGTTGTAATTGTTTCGTCTTGAGTAGTTCATGTGCCATGTGTGGTGAGGTATTAATAGTGATTCTAGTGCTTGCATAATTGGTCTAGAACTTGCCCTGATTGTTTTTCGAGGCGAAATCCTAGGATGTACTCAGCTTAGGAAATAATAGTAGGCTTTCTTTTGCCCGTTTGAAATTTTTTCTAGCCTTCCCTTGATGATATGACCCTAGTTAGCCCTTTTGAGCCTATAACCTTTTTATTGGAAGCCATATTACAAGTCATAATCTATTTCTTTGTGCTTTGCACTGTCCATTTGATTTTTTCCTATCTTCCTGAGCATTTAAATGTACTATAAGATGAATAGCTTAAGTTGGAGTAAAGGTGGTGCGGTTTGAGTTGGTGACCATTAAGAGCAAAAGTGTTGATGAAAAAAAAACGATGAAAAGGAAAAAAAATGTTGTTAGCAAGAAAGCAAAATGATTAAAAGAAAAAAAAAAAAAAAAAGAGAAAGTGAATAAAAAAAAGGAGCAATTGGGGGTTGAATGGAAAGGAAATCCATGGTTGGAAAGAGAGTGGCAATTGAGGTTAAAATATATTTTGTAAGTGCTTAGGGAGGTGTAGTCACTATTATTCATATATTTATCCTACCTGTCCCCTACCCAACATTATAACCTTGATAAAGTTCTATTTGATTCTAGGCCGAGTGTACCTACATTAGTGGAGAATTACAAGATGGGCAAGCCGATGGTACCGTTGTGTGGCACTTGAATTTCTTTGTGAGTGTGAGCAAATTTTTTCTATCTTAGCGTCCCTTATAATTAATTTGATCTATTTATGTGTGATTGGGACTAGGCTTTGATTGGTGTTGATACCCAATTTTGTCCCTCCTATTTTTAAAATCAACCGCTCTTGAATTTTACACGCACTGGCGTACTCATTCCCACCTTGTCTATTCTTTTCAAAATTAATTTCTCACACTGGCCTGACAATTGAGGCTATTTTTAAAGCATTGTTTCAAATCATAGCTATTTTTACAATTTTTCTACAATCACCTCTATTTTTGACAAAAATCATCCAAAATTGTTTTAAGCCTCAAAATTACAATTTTTATGCATCTTAGCCTTCCTAACATTTTAAAATTAATTTCCTAATTTTCTATTATTTTTATGCCTTTTCGAATCCATTTTTATACCTATTTTATGCCTAATATACACCACACGTACACCTCACACGTACACCTCACACGTACACCTCACACCCTCCTCACTTATCCACATAGACGCCACCTAAGCTAATATTTTACACGTCATGCCTACGTGGATCGATCCTGATCGTCCACGTAGATAATCCAACGGCTCAAATTGATTCCCTTTACTTCCACCCCACAAAACTCTTTCCCCTCTCCCATTTCCCCTCTGACCCTCGACCAGACACACTCTCTCTCTCTCTCCCCCTTGGCGATCTCAATAGCCCTTTCTGTCAATGACTTTTCCGGCCGTTTGAGCCGGTGAAATTTGGGGGAAATGGTATCTTTAGACTCCCCTTGTTGTCCGCAACAAACCCGCACACTTTCGAGGGGGTTTGGGCTAGGGGAAGTTTAACCCTAGGTCAGCTGAATCGCCACTGCCAAGGGGCGATTTTGGTCAACTCCACTGGCGAAACTGGGCAAGCGTTGTTTGATGTGATTCACAGAGAAGTAACCCTCAGGTTTACACGATTAAGGCGGGTTAAAATTGACCCGACTCGAATTATACACGGGTAACCCTATTTCTTTTTATTTCTCTTTGAACCTACGTGATACTGTGCTTAGTTTTGTTTAATTTCACAAATAAATTAGCATGTTCATTGTTATTTTGTATATCATTTAGGACAAGACTTCACACGATCACTAATCTTTGATTAACACATTGTTTACTTAAGTTTTAGACCAGTGATTACTAGAGTTTTTCATGCATATTCAGTTTATGTCTTGTGTTTCATTGATCAAACTCCAATGAGCCTATGACTGTTGGAAATTCAACTATTATCCCCACATGTTTTGCAATGTACTTGGTCGACTATCTTGTTTAAATGCACAGTTTCCATGATTAAGCAACTACACCTAAATTGAAAATTGTTTGGCATGATTTGAATATCTTAAATTAGTTCTGTTTGAAATTTTTATTAAAACTAGATTGAAATTGATTGTGTGATTGATCTGGTAATTGATTAGGGTCTTTTGAATCTGTAAGGACAGCTATGTGTGGTTGACTTTGAACCTAGACTCTATTTGGGATAAGGGAAGGGGTTTTTAATGTGTTTAGGATCTGTTTTACCCTAAAACTATGGGATTGGTTAACCCATATGAGGAAAGGAGTACTCGACTGATTTCCTTAACGTTGGGGGTCAATATTCCCTGACCATTTTGGTTTTCTCCCGTTAGAACTTAGAGCCTTCAACCCTGCCTATATAAATCAGTCTTTCTGATTCTCTTACCCAAAAAAAAAAAAAAAAAAAAAAAAAAAAAAAAAAAAATCCGATATAGCTCTCTCTACACACAGAGTTCTCTAATCCTTGCATACTCACTGCACTCACACAAAACTTGGCAATTCTCTTCACTCACAGTAGCATTTAGCACCCACTGGGAGATTTTTGCTTGGTTCACTTTTCTGGCCTAACTATTTGCAAGTATTAAACAGTACTCACAGCTTTGTTTGTTTGTTTTCGCATCACTGAAGGTATTCCTCATCTTTTTCTCTTTCTTCTTTAACTGCATCGTTCCTTTTGATTAGAAACTGGTCTTCACTTCCGATTTGTCTTGGATTGGAACTGCTTGTGTGATTACTTCTTATGCTCTGCATATACTTGTCAAAAGGCTGTACCTTGTTCTTGTTAGTGCCTGTTTAGGGCTTCTTTGTTATAATCTTATGCTTTGTATATACTTGATTGAAAGGCTGCACTCTTGCTCTTGTTAGTACCTGTTCAAAGTGTCCAGGATGCCTCTTGTACTAATCCTTTCATGCAGGAACAGTGAGGGCATTCCTGAGGGTATGCCAAGATTCTTTACAGATTTTTAGCTTTTACTTAGACCCCAGTGAGGGTACTCTGGCTGTCTGCAAGCCCATAGGCCTTGACAACCTGGTTACTGACTCTTAAACTTGGACTCCCTAATCCAGACATTGGTTATATTACACCTAGTAGACAAACTGGGAACCTTGACTATGTTTGGCATGATTTATTCCTTACCTGATGAACTATGCCCCTTAGAAATTGTCCCTATTTGTGTATATTCATTAGGTACCCCTGTTGTATATGTTTAAAGCATGGTACACAGTTACTAGACTGTGTAAAAAGGGCTAAACAGGAGCCCCTCTCTTTCTCTTTAGCTCCCTATATGCTGATCATCCATGCCTATAGCTTTTCTTTCGAAAATTGAATATTATGTCACACCTTTTGCTAAAATCTGCATGTTTCATAATGATACTGCCTATAATATTTTTCACAGGTTTTGGTTACTTGAACGCATGTTTTTTTTATGATGATCAGTGTAGAATGATATGTTAAATCGAGGCTATTCGTGAAAAGTATTGAAATCTGGGCCTATTACACTAAAACAAAGCTGTCTCTGATTTGCGTGAATGGTCTAGGCTAATAACGTTTTAGAAAACAGGCTTTTTTATGTGCTTTAGCTGTTTCTGTTTTGCGCAGCTGGTCCAAGCCAAATAAACTTTTAAAATCATGGCCTGCTTATGTGCGAAAACGTTTTTAACTACTTTAACACGCTTTTATACACTAATCTAATAGTGTATAGGGGTGTATAAAGTTTTGGGGGTCATTTATACACCTTAAAAGTATTTTTAAGCAATAACTATAATCTAGATCATGTACCTGCATGCCTATATCTATATGTATATACTCTTATGTGCGATAACCCTTATTCGCATCTGTGTGCTTTTGCGAAACCCATTTTCAAAAACAACCCCTTTTATCCATATATATACGTTTCAAAAATCTGACCCCAATACCAAAAGGCCATTAAGGTTAGGGCTAGACAACTAATGACGAGTCACACCGACCTTAAATGAGCCGACATTTTATTTTTAAAACAAACTCCTTCTGGTCCTTTGTTAAATCCGAAATTATCAAATTATTTATATTCTCTCTTCAAAGTATGGTTGATTATATATGCGATTCAGATCGAGATTGAACACCTATAACACTTGTTTATGATTAGGCTTTGACATTAGAGGCCGTAGACACGACTAGGCTCAGAACCTAGGCCGAATGTGAAAACTGTTTTGTATGTGTGTGCATAAGCATGTTCTATCTTAGCCTAAATGTTAAATCCAAGTTAGTAGACATTGTTCACATCCCAAAACTAAGACTCGGACGGTAACCACCTTTTGGGGGGACTCGGGGAAGTGCCTCACACCTTCTTCTCTGAGTCACTTGGACTTCTTACCCGCATAGAATCTCTGAAATAGAGTAGTAGACCTTTTGAGCCTAGCTCTAGACACTTAGGTGACCTAATACGCCTTACAAATTTATTAGGTGGCGACTCCAAAACCTTAACTCAAACGAGTTTACCCAGTCAAATCCGAAATCCGACTCGCCTCGAGTTGAGTCCAAAATCGGGTATGACAGAATGGCGACTCCGCTAGGGATACTCAAAGTCCTAACCACAACGTGTCTTTGTTTTGGGATTTATTTGATTGCTATCTTGTTATTCACTATTACTATCACTATACTATCTTGGTTTCCTTTTTTGTTTTTTCTTTCTTGCACTTTATTTATTGTATTAAATTCTTGACATTTTGCACACTTCACCCATACTCCCCCACTCCTGGGAAACGACACTTCACACACACATGTCGATTACGTGGATCCCACGGTCGCTTCACCACAAAAAACCTTTTAGGAGGACATTTTGGAATATAGTTGGTCCGTGGTACAGCCAACAATTTCAAATGGTCCCACTCCTTGGCCGTCCGTCTTGGGGAACCGTGTCTAGAAATTACACCACTCTTCTATAGTAATGAGCATGCATCATGCCGTAGGAGGGGCTTCCCGTGAGCCGACTAGTTTTCAACTTATCCAAACTACCTAAACGGGTTTTCCGATCCCAAAGGGACGATTGGACATGATTATGTGCATTTGAGAGAAAAGAAAAGAAAAGAAAAGAAAAGAGAAAAAGTGAGACGAGAATAACGATGCATTTTGATTTTGTCAATTATTCTCGAAAGGGGCGGGGTTTTAAATTTTATTTCTTCCTTTTAGGTCACAATGAGTCGAAAGTTCCATCGTTTTGGAATGACTATGGGCGCACCTCCTTTGTTAACCAATTGCTGGAACAACTTGTCACTAGGAGAGCAAACTGAAGTACGTCAACATCTGGGTCATTTGGTTTCATTACTAGAAATGGAGCCGTGCAGAGAGATGATCGAAGCAGCAGTGTCATTTTGGGATGAAGAATTGAACGTGTTTAGGTTTGGGGACATTGAACTAACCCCTCTGTTGGAAGAAATAGGGGGTTTTGTGTCACACTCGGGGTTAGACAAATATCGTTGGCAAAGGAGACGCATACTAGCACCTAGCGTCCCCACAGCTGACGAGTTTCGAAAGAAGTTAGGGATGGTAGAAAGTATGGACGTGGGATTTTTAAGACGAAAGAAGATCCCCTTTTCTTATTTTTACACTCGGTTTGGGCATTTGAGGGAATATGATAGTCATAAGAAAGAGTTTGAGTCCTATGGTGATTGGAGGAGGGCTAGACCACTTAGGGCTGCCCATAGTATGGTAAATACTGAATTACCGTACCAAACCGAAATATTTTTTATTTTGGTAACAGTATTTTGGTATTTGGTGCGGTATTTGGTATGAAATTTTAAAAATTTTGGTATTTGGTACGGTATTCGGTATCTACAAAGAAAATACCGAAATACCGAAATACCGAAAATACCGAAATACTTAATAACATATATTAATTATATATATTATATTTATATAAATCATAATAACTTAATTAATCTAAATATGAGCTAATAAAATTCTAAATAGAATATCAAAAACTTGTGATATGATTATATATTTAATTAAAATTTATAAATATTTATAAATAAAATAAATAAAATAGTATCAATACCATCAAATGTACTTGAATTCTTTACTAGAGAGTTGTCTTTCAAGCACCGTCAAAACTTAAAAGCTTGTTGTTTTGTGTGTAAAAAATATATTAGTTTATCATTAGTAGAATTAAAATTTCAACAGTGAAATTTTTTGTGTAAGCTTGTGTAGTAAAGTTGGTTTAATTAGATGCCGACTAGTATTATTTGTACATTAGAGCTTTGCTACATATTTTGTGGTATTTTTTTGTTTTGCGCTAATGCACTGTGAAGGTTTATTGTTAATTACCAGATAAAGTTTCTTAGTTTCTTTCGCGTTTCTTAGTTTCTTTCGCATTTCTTATATGTAAATCGAAGTTGAACAAACTACGGTTACCGACTTACCGTACCGAAATTACCGAAACCGAACATGAAAATACCGAACCATACCAAATTAGTTTGGTATGGTAATGGTATGATATTTTTAAAAACCGAAAACCGAAATTACCGAACCGAAATGTGAAATACTGTACCGTACCGTACCACGGGCACCCCTAAGACCACTTGCATTTGCTATTGGTTTCTTAGGAGTGATGGCTGTTGCTCCCAACGCACACGCAAGTATACGTGGTCGAGAAATAATAAAGTGATAAGTAGAGTATCGTTCCCACGAGGACTATTCAGACTGGACTCCTAACAAAATATTTCTTAACAACTATTCAGGGATCTTTTCCAATAGTGAGAATATTATCAACTGCAAAAATAGTAATTAAAATGGTAGAAGTGAATTCAAACAATGGAGCAAAAATTGGTTGTTATCAGTAATAAGGAGACGGTCCAGGGTTAGAGCTGCGACCAATTCGGTTGAGTTATCCTATTGATTCCACTTCTTAAGTCCCAAGATTGGTAACTAACAGGTTAATTGTACCCGTAAAAACCTGTCGATTCTTCACGGTCTATGCAAGCTACTCTAACGCCTATATGTCTATGGAGTAAAATCACATGCACGCATTAACGAACTCTGTATTTAGCTAAGCAAGGTGAATAGGGATATGTCTATCCTACCCACAAATTGATTTTCCGGTGCCCAGGTTCACAATCAAGTCCTATCCTTTCTTATGTGTGTTCATAAATTCCCTCTATCGAGTTCCATCTAAGAACCGTAGATAGTGTTCAATTATTCGGCCGTTATAATCAAACAATTATGATCAAGAAAGAATAAACAATCTATAATTGGAATTCAATTCATGGAAATCAACATTCAAACCTCAACCTTCATGAATTCGCTCTAAACCTAGAAAGATATATTTAGCTACGCTTACTCATAATAACAACACAAGATTTGATGAAATAATGAAATAATGATGTAATAAATTAATGGAAGGAAGAAAAACCCTTGTTCAAGATGTTATGAGCTCTCAAATTTGCTCCAAAGTCTGAACTCCCTCTCAAAAACTAAGTAGAAGAGTATTTATACTGTTTACAAAAGCCTAGCAAATAGTTACTTACGCCTAAGCCTAGACGAAATAGGAAATCCCAAAAGGCTCCAGGGGCGCTATAGCTGGCGCCCCGCGCCTCAAACCGCATAGAACCAAGCAGAGGACGTCGAATCTTGCACGTAACGGCAATGCCCCGCGTCCCAAAACGCAGAAGAAAGTTGGGCGCTGCAGTGGGCACCCTACGCCACCTATAGCGCTAGGCTAATTTCTCTACTTTCGTCGTTCGCAGCTTGCTTCGTTCCGTGCCTTCGCGTGCTCGATCCAATCCTCAATCCAAATTACATCTTTTCTTGCTCGATTATGCTCTTCAAAGCTCAAATTGCACCTCACAACAACCTACAATCATACGACATAAAATCAGTGCAACATCATGCTCATCAACTAGAAAACGTGGGAATAAAGTATCAAAACGTGAGGAAATATTAAGGAAATATAGGCATAAAATGCCAAACATCACCACCCCACACTTGAACTTTTGCTCGCCCTCGAACAATCACAAATGACTCCCCAACCTAGGTTGAACAGGTCTGCCTATGACTATGGTTGATACCGACCATTGAACAAATGCATACATGACTACTATGGGTCCAACAAACATGCCAACAATATAAAAAACTCAAAACATGAGAACAACCACCCCAAGACAACTCAAATGCACAAACTCGACTCATTGCAACCATGCTCCAACAAAGTCACCCCTACCTACTCAACCAAGAAGCCACGACTTCACCTATCTCATGTAAACCCCTCACCAAACAATGAAGCAAGAGAGTGTCCCCCAAATATCACACATAAAATTGAATATCAAGAATGGAATGGGGACAATAGCATAGAAAGAACTCACTCACTCTCATGAAAAGCTAACATGTCACACATGATGTACCATAGGCTTGCCCGTAGTGTAGGACTCCGCTAATGTAGGCTCACTCTAATCGGGATTAACTAGGACTTTAAAGGGTTGTAATGTAGGCTAAGGGGCTGGTGGGATACATATGGATAATAGTGACTACCTCCCTAAGCACTTTAATACATCACAATACAATGAAAGCACACATCTCCTCAAAACCAACCACTTCACCCAACCAACAAATTTTTTTCTTCACACACCTTTTCCACAAAGTAGTAATTTTTCTTTTAAGCACATGCTAGCAAGGATGGATATTCATTTCTTTTCTTTTTTTTTCTTTTTTTCAATTTTTTTATCATTTATTTTTTTCTATTCAATTCTTTCCAAACCTTGCCAATGCTCCTTCAAATACTTCACAATTTATCAAGTATTCCCCTCATTGGTTACTCAAAAACCTCCCAATACTTCAACCACAAACTCCACAATAATATAAAATTATCAATTAAAGTGCTTAAGGAGTAAATGGTCAAAAGAAGGCAAATAGGAACAAGTGGGTAGGCCTGCGGTGTGGGTGCCAACAAAAGGTCAAAGGGATCACAACAATCAAGTGTGCATATAAAAGGGTAGGCAATTAATGCCTAGAAGGCAAATCAAGAAAGCCTGTATCATCTCCCGACTAGTGCGAACCTAGAATTTCACTTTCCACACACACGGGGCAAGTACTAGACACTAATATGCAACATGGAGTACAATAAGAATATGTTTCACAACACACATTGCACACGATCTACACAAAATGGCTCCATCACAACTCTCAATCAAACAAATAAGGTGCAATTTGTGAAATTTAAGCACTAATGCACAAAGGTTCACAACAAAGTCAAGTGAGTGGACTCAAGCATCTCAAGTGGGTCATTCAATTTTTTCTAGGCATGCATCACAATTTAAAACCAAAAGACACCACAAATAGCACATGCTCAAGTCCAAGTACATCGGTATCAAACAAATCAAAGGCACCTAGCAATCTACCTAATTCTTCGTCTAGGGCCACCTAACAACTTATACTATACTAATCCTAAAAAATAAAAAATAACCCGGTTCAAAGGCCTGCCCGTGAAAAAGAACCGAGGTCATAAGAAAAACCACGGGGTGGATGACATGTACCACTATCAAAGACTAAAAAGAAAATCTTTTTGTACATTTTTCTAATAAAAAAAAAAGCAAATATTAAAAAGAAAAACAAAATGTCAAGTGACAAAAGAGAAATCCTAACGATACATGCATACCTAACCTCAAAATAAAGGGGAGTTCCCCCATCCCACACTTAAATCAAGCAATGTCCTCAGTGCTAAAAATAAGAAAGTGCAAGGGTAAAGAAAACTTCCCTAAGGGCCAATCGGCCTACAATAGACGGTGCAGTGGAGTGCGGGCCACGTTCAAGCTTCCATACAGTATGGGGTACTCAGACTTCCCCTAACAAGTCATCAAAAATAAGCAGGGGTGCGGCCAATAACTCAAAAAGGAGTACAGAAATTGCAAAACCACCCCAGCCGCGGTTCCACCCACGGCGCGCCACCAAGGCGCCCAAAAATTTTTGCTTTCTGCCACTCCAGGCGCGGGGCGCCTCGTTCAATTTTTTCAGCACTGAATTCTTGTCCCTCGCGCGATACCAAGCGCGAGGCATGCTTTAAAGCGCCTCAAATCCCTGATGAGGTCTTCTTCGAGTGAGACATAGTACGACATTAGTTCAAGGTGCAAACCAAACTAAAACACGTCGACTACATCTCGTTTCACACTCCCAACACCTACAAAAATGACAAAATAAAAAAAAACTACGTGACACTATAAATAAAATAATACAAGTACAAACTCGGGTTGCCTCCCGAGAAGCGCCTTAGTTAACGTCGTGGCACGACGACACTTTTAGCTCACTTCCAGCATTTATGTCTTCTCTTCTTACGACGAACCTTTGCTTTCTTCCTTTCTTTGAGAGAACCCATCTTCAACTTCACATGTGATGTGCCATTGCTATCTTGTTCCACATTCTGCTCACACACGTCATTTGGTTTACTTCCATGTTCTTGTTTGACACATTCGATCATAGAGCACTCTTCAACCTTAGTTATGTGCTCCTTCTCATTATAAACCTTGAAAGTAACCTTTTCTCCATGCGCTCTAACAGTCATCTCTCCCAGCTCCATGTCAATAATTGCCTTCGAGGTGACTAAGAATGGTCTCCCCAAAATGAGTGGAGCTTCTCAGTCCTCTTCATAATCTAGGACTATAAAATCAGCAGAAAATGTAAACTTACCAACTTTAAGCAACACATCCTCCAACTTACCATCAGGGCGAGTGAGTGATCCATCCACCATCTTAAGAGTAACTGAAGAGGGCTTGATTGCTCCTATCCCTAACCTTTTGCAAACAGATAGAGGCATGAGATTCATGCTTGCACCCAGATCACACAATGCACCAGTGATATTATGCCCTCCAATGGTGCAAGGAATAGTAAACCTCCTAGGATCTTGAAGTTTTGGAGGTAGCTTGCTACAGATTGTGCTACACTCCTCGACTAACTCAACTGTATCTATCTCTTGAGGCTTTTTCTTCTTGACTAAAATCTCTTTTAAGAACTTCACAAAGGATGGCATCAATTCAAACACATCAGTCAAAGGAATGTTAACTTGAAGCTCTTTCAACATACTCACAAATTTTTGATACTGGGCCACATCCTTCGATGGTATAAGTCTCTGCGGGAATGGTGGAGGCGGCAGAGGTGCCTCCTTTTTCTCTTCTTTCTTCTTTACCTTCTCCACTTTTTCAACTTTTTCTATTTCAGCTCTCTCCTCAGACTTGGCCATCAGCTCTCCACCTTCAATTAAAGTCACTGCAAGACATTGCTCAGGCCCTTTTCTAACAGTACCCGATTCAGCATCACCAGGGGTGCTCCATATTGTCTAGAATTTGTAGCGCCCACCAACTGCCCCAACTGGTGCTCCAGGTTCTTTTGAGCATTGACAAGATCTTGTATGGCATGTACATGGGCTGCAGTGTCAGCTATCATTCTCTGCTGGCCTGCCATTAGCTGCTTTAGTATATCTTCAACTGAATTGCTAACCTGCTGTGGTGGAGCTGGAAGTGGTTGGTAATTATTTGGGGCTCTCATATTGCCTTGATGATAAGCATTACCAAACTGATTTTGACCCTGCGGCCTATTTTGATTGCCCACGTAATAAACTGACTCTGGATTAGAGGAGCAAACCTCTGTAGCATGATCTTGACCACAAACCTCACAAAAACTCTGCAGTTGGTTCACTGGAGCCACTGGTTGCTGAGTCTTTAGCTTGCTGATTTGGTTGGCAATGGCGTCCATCTTTGCATTCAATGCTGAGATTTCATCTAACTGAAGTACCCCAGCAGATTTCTGCATAGTAGCTCTACCATCTCCATGCCAATCAGAATTGCTCTGCGAAAACTTGTCTAGTAATTCATAGATCTGGTCAAAGTTTAAGGCCATTACTTGGCCTCCAGCAGCAGCATCTACCACGATCTTAGTATGCGCAGTTAACCCCTCAACAAAAGTATGTGCCAAAACCTCATTTTATTGGTTATGGTGTGGACAATCTCTGAGTAAAGCTTTAAACCGCTCCCAGGCTGAATACAAAGACTCTCCTTCTCTCTGTCTGAAGGACATAATTTCACTCCTCAGCCGGGCTGTCTTAACAGATGGAAAAAACTTAGCTAAGAACTTCTAAGACAAATCAGCCCAAGTAGTGATAGACCCAAGCTTTTCAGTCTTTAACAACTTCCTTGCTGCCCCAATCAGTTAAAACGGGAACAATGTCAAGGGAACATAATCAGTAGGAACTCCCATTGGTGTAAAAGTATCACTGATCTCCAAGAAATTCATAATATGTTGTTGTGGATCCTCGTGTAGTAATCCAGCATATTGCCCTGTCGTATGTAATAGTTGTATCATGCCGGGGTTAATCTCAAAATGTCTAGTAATCGCAGATCTAACAATACTCGGAGCCACACAATCCAAACTAGGGAGAGCGACATCTCGCACGGCTAAAGCTTGATTGTGCGCCATTCCTACAGGTAAAGGAGCAAGTACTAATTCAAGTGCTCTAGGATCTCTTGCGTCTCTCCTCAACCGATGTAAAGTCTTTTCAGGTTCGGGATCAAAAGGTTCGAAGTTGTCGTCCTTCTTATCCTTTCGCATACAAGAACTATTACCTGAAATATCACAAAAACTCAAAAAAAATAATTAAACTTGAATAGACAATAATTAATCGTTCAAAAAGAAAATAGTCAATTATTCAGTCCCCGGCAACGGCGCCAAAAAATTTGTTGCCCCCAACGCACGCAAGTATACGTGGTCGACAAGTAATAAAGTGATAAGTAGAGTATCGTTCCCACGAGGACTATTCAGACTGGACTCCTAACAAACAATTTCTTAACAACTATTCAGGGATCTTTTCCAATAGTGAGAATATTATCAACTGTAAAAATAGTAATTAAAATGGTAGAAGTGAATTCAAACAATGGAGCAAAAATTGGTTGTTATCAGTAATAAAGAGACGGTCCAGGGTTAGAGCTGCGACCAATCCGGTTGAGTTATCCTGTTGATTCCACTTCTTAAGTCCCAAGATTGCTAACTAACAGGTTAATTGTACCCGTAAAAACCTGTCGATTCTTCACGGTCTATACAAGCTACTCTAACGCCTATATGTCTATGGAGTTAAATCACTAGCACGCATTAACGAACTCTGTATTTAGCTAAGCAGGGTGAATAGGTATATGTCTATCCTACCCACAAATTAATTCGCCGATGCCCAGGTTCACAATGAAGCCCAATTCTTTCTTATGTGCGTTCATAAATTCCCTCTGTCGAGTTCAATCGAAGAACCGTAGATAGTGTTCAATTATTAGGCCGTTATAATCAAACAATTATGATCAAGAAAGAATTAAGAATCTGTAATTGGAATTCAATTCATGGAAATCAACATTCAAACCTCAACCTTCATGAATTCGCTCTAACCCTAGAACGATATATTTAGCTACGCTTACTCATAATAACAACACAAGGATTTGATGAAATAATGAAATAATGATGTAATAAATTAATGGAAGGAAGAACAACCCTTGTTCAAGATGTTATGAGCTCTCAAATTTGCTCCAATGTCTGAACTCCCTCTCAAAAACTAAGTAGAAGAGTATTTATAATGTTTACAAAAGCCTAGCAAATATTTACGCCTAAGCCTAGATGAAATAGGAAATCCAAAAACGCTCCAGGGGTGCTATAGCTGGCACCCCGCGCCTCAAACCGCGTGGAACCAAGCAGAGGACGTCGAATCTTGCACGTAACGGCCATGCCCCGCATCCCAAAACGTGAAAGAAAGTTGGGCGCTGCAGTGGGCGCCCCGCGCCACCTATAGCGCCAGGCTAATTTTTCTGCTTTCGTCGTTCGCAGCTTGCTTCGTTCCGCGCCTTCGCGTTCTCGATCCAATCGTCAATCCAAATTCAATCTTTTCTTGCTCGATTATGCTCTTCAAAGTTCCAATTGCACCTCACAACAACCTACAATCATACGACATAAAATCAGTGCAACATCATGCTCATAACTAGAAAACGTGCGAATAAAGTATCGAAACGTGAGGAAATATTAAGGAAATATAGGCATAAAATGCCAAACATCACCACCCCACACTTGAACCTTTGCTCGCCCTCGAGCAATCACAAATGACTCCTCAACCTAGGTAGAACAGGTCTTCCTATGACTATGGTTGATACCGACCATTGAACAAATGCATACATGACTACTATGGGTCCAACAAACATGCCAACAATATAAAAAACTCAAAACACGAGAACAACCACCCCAAGACAACTCAAATGCACAAACTCGACTCATTGCAACCATGCTCCAACAAAGTCACCCCTACCGACTCAACCAAGAAGCCACGACTTCACCTATCTCATGTAAACCATGTGCCCTCACCAAACAATGAAGCAAGAGAGTGTCCCCAGATATCACACACAAAAATGAAAATCAAGAATGGAATGGGGAAAATAGCATAGAAAGAACTCACTTACTCTCATGAAAAGCTCACATGTCACACATGATGTACCATAGGCTTGCCCGTAGTGTAGGACTCCACTAATGTAGGCTCACTCCAATCGGGATTAACTAGGACTTTAAAGGGTTGTAATATAGGCTAAGGGGCTGGTAGGATACATATGGATAATAGTTACTACCTCCCTAAGCACCTTAATACATCACAAAACAATGAAAGCACACATCTCCTCAAAACCTACCACTTCACCCAACCAACAAATTTTTTTCTTCGCACACCTTTTCCACAAAGTAGTAATTTTTCTTTTAAGCACACACTAGCATGGATGGATATTCATTTCTTTTCTTTTTTTTCTTTTTTTCAATTTTTTTATCATTTGTTTTTTTCTATTCAATTCTTTCCAAACCTTGTCAATGCTCCTTCAACTACTTCATAATTTATCAAGTATTCCCCTCATTGGTTCCACTCAAAAACCTCTCAATACTTTAACCACAAACTCCACAATAATATAAAATTATCAATTAAAGTGCTTAAGGAGTAAATGGTCAAAAGAAGGCAAATAGAAACAAGTGGGTAGGCTTGCGGTGTGGGTGCCAACAAAAGGTCAAAGGGATCACAACAATCAAGGGTGCATATAAAAGGATAGGCAATTAATAGCTAGAAGGCAAATCAGGAAAGCCTGTATCATCTCCCGACTAGAGCGAACCTAGAATTTTGCTTTGCACACACACGAGGCAAGGTCTAGACACCAATATTCAACATGGAGTACAATAAGATTATGCCTCACAACACACATTTCACACGATCTACATAAAATGGCTCCATCAGAACTCTTAATCAAACAAATAAGGTGCAATATATGAAATTTAAGCACTAATGCACAAAGGTTCACAACAAAGTTAAGTGAGTGGACTCAAGCATCTCAAGGGGGTTATTCAATTTTTTCTAGGCATGCATCACAATTTAAAACCAAAAGACACCACAAATAGCACATGCTCAAGTCCAAGCACATCGGTATCAAACAAATCAAAGGCACCTAGCCTTCTACCTAATTCTTCGTCTAGGTGGAAATCAAAGGCACCTAGCCTTCTACCTAATTCTTCGTCTAGGGCCACCTAACAACTAATACTATACTAATCCTAAAAAAATAAAAAATAACCCGGTTCAAAGGCCTCCCCGTGGAAAAAAAACCTTGATCATAAGAAAAACCACAGTGTGGATGACATGTACCACTATCAAAAACTTAAAAGAAAATCTTTTTGTAAATTTTTCTAATAAAACAAAAGCAAAAACTAAAAAGAAAAACAAAATGTCAAGTGACAAGAGAAAAATCCTAACGGTACAAGCATCCCTAACCTCAAAAATAAAGGGGAGTTCCCCTGCTCGATTATGCTCTTCAAAGCTCCAATTGCACCTCACAACAACCTACAATCATACGACATAAAATCAGTGCAACATCATGCTCATCAACTAGAAAACGTGCGAACAAAGTATGCAAACGTGAGAAAATATTAAGAAAATATAGGCATAAAATGTCACACATCAGTGGTTTTCCCCGAGAGTTCAAGTCATGACATATGTTCAAGACTTGTCATAGTTGCCGATGCAATGTTCAACAGAATTGATGGTTATCGTTATACCATAGTTCCTATGATAGTAGCAGACATTTATCGAGCCTTGAGTTGTTGTAAAAGGGGAGCAAAATACTTCCAAGGGTGCAATCTTCTATTGCAAGTGTGGTTCAAAGAACATTTGAGAAAAGCAAGAGGTGTGCAAGCCTTGTCCAAACCAGCTAGTTACAACTGTTTGATCGGGGAATAATATGGGACTCCAAAATTCAAACAGCCGAGCAGCGCAGAGAAGTGGGTGAAATTGTTCGAAGACGTAATAGAGGACTCGATCCAGTGGATGTTCACTTGGTTTCCTTCATCAGATTTCATCATTAGTTCTGAGAAGGCATTCTTTGTGATACTTATGGGGTTAAGGGGCATCCAACCTTATCAACCGCTAAGAGTAGTGAGGCAAGCAGGGAGGAAGCAAATCTTACCATTGATACCAAACACGAAAGATGATCAGTTTGACTACACCGGAGATATTGTTCCAAGGGTCAAAAGCATTAGGAAGTCATGGGAAGGAAGACAAGTCATGGAAGAAGCCTCTCTAGCACCTGATAGATACAACGCTGGATGCGAACCAAACTACAAAACCTGGTTGCGGTCTAGTATGAAGGGAAATGTGGTTGTAGGACTGAGTCGTGGAAACAATGTGAGAGGTTGTGAAGCGGAGGCTCAAATCCGATACCAAGAGTTCATGCTAAAAGCTGTCAAGATGGACAAGGAAAACAAAGAAGAGATCGAAGTGTGGAAGAAGCGTACACTAGAACTAGAAGGAAAGGTAGTGGCATTGGAAACAAAGCTTGAGCAATGGAATTCAGAGTGCGCAGAGGTAGATATCTTACATTTAGTAGCAGCCAAAGGATACTTAGTCAAGGCTATGGAAGAAATCAAGGAGATCACACGAGAAGCAAAGAGAGCTAAGATAGAAAAGAAGTGTGCTGCCTAGTCAAAAGTGTCATTTTTCATTTCTTCTTTTGTATTTCTACTTTTCCAAATTATTGTCATGTACTGATTTATAAATTTTGGAATTTATGAGAACAATTGGCTACAAAATGCGTATTTTATTCTTTTGCATAATGACAAACCTAGGAAGTCTTTACGTCCTTGGCTCGTAATAGTCCATTAGTAAACCGACGCCAAATGTAAAAAAGGGTTTTTAACCTGAAGAATGACAAATTGCATTGATTCGAAGAAGCGTTTGTACAAAACATTGATTGCCTTTTTGAATATGATCAAAACTATAAGAGTGTTTTGGTCTTTACCTTTTCTTGTTTTGTTTTCAGGCTATGACTGCAAAAGGTACTCTCCAATTCAAGATTGTTTCCCGACCACCCCACTTGATCAGACTTTGGTGGGAGGATTTGGCCGTTGTCAGTAAGGCTCTGAAAACAACCTCGGTCAGTCGTTTCGGAAGTTAGGAGTCCGATTGGCGTGCCGATAATTTTAAAATATTCGTAATATCTATTAGGACCTATCTATAAAATTTGAGCTAAATCAGACCTCGTTTGGTAGGCATCGGAAGAAGGTTTCAGTTTTTATTGGCAATAAATATTAAAAAGAGATTTTCGAGCTCGGTTTTGCCGAATGAGCTCCGATTCGAAATCCGAAAGCGCCGTTAGGTTCATATGATTATTTGTGACTTTGGTGAACTTTCGAAAGTGAATTTAGATGTTGTTCGGCTAGTTTCCGCTAAAATGCCGAAAGTTAAATAATTTGACTTTTTCTATTTAAATTCGCATCTTGAGTTTCGGGAGTCCAATTTGAGATCCGCCTTTGCGAGTATGTTACATATATTTTGTATAGCTTATATGCAAAAGTTGGAATTATTTCGAATATCGTAGGGCACCGTTTTAATTTTCATTAAGAAAAAAAAAATAAAATAAAAGAAAATAAAAAAAAGGGAAAAAGGACAAAACGAGAAAGAAAAGTCAAAGTGACCAAATGGCGGTGTAATTATCGTGTAGCATACTTAGCATATATGCTAAGTTGTTACCAGAACCAGAAACATTAGAAAGCGAGAACAGAGAAGCAGAAATATAAAAAAAAATGCCAGAAAATGAGAAAAGAGCCGGAGAAAAGATAGAATTTTCACCCTGAAACATTCAGGTAATGATCCTAATATATTATTTGAGTTTATTACGCGTGTTTGAATATGTTTTAACGGTAAAACTTGGAATATTATACATCGTTTTAATAAGTTCAATTAATAGTTTAACGAGTCAAATGGACCCTGATAATGAAATTGATTATATATTCATACTCAGGGAGTTATGGGCAACTTATAAATATAATTTATTTAGGGTTTGGTTATGTGACCTTAAACCCTGTATATAGGCCTGGCCTGCGTATTGCGTATGCGAATAAGGTATCAGGTTCTTAACCGGATTGCCCTAAGATGTGAGGAATGAAGCCTTTAGCCTAATTTGATATATTTTTCTGCTTATTGAATAGAGTGGGATCATTTGGCAATGAAACCAAAGGACAAGCATTTATTGAGCGGATGTACTAACTTTGTAACAAGGTAAGTGTTTATATCCATTTCTTTTGAGGCACCTAGCCTCGTGGATTTTCTACCACTTGTTCCTTACGTGTGTAGCTGCCGATAGGCGTACTCATTACACCTTAGCTTTGGATTTATATTCTATATTATATATTATGTCCTGTTATTGGTATTGCATTGAGAATCTGAGTATTGTACTTTGGTAGTGAGTTGGTATATACTTTCCAGCTGTCGATGAGAGTCCCGCGCTGGTGATGGGTTATTATTGCATCATGTTGCATTTGTATGCACATTGCATCATATTGAGGGTATGAGGATTCCGCCCTCAGAGCAGGAGGATTCCGCTCCATTGCATCATATTGAGGTGCAGGAGGATTCCGCTCCATTCCATGATATTGAGGGTAGGAGGATTCCGCTCCATTGCATCATATTGAGGGTAGGAGGATTCCGCCCTCGGAGCAGGAGGATTCCGCTCCATTCATTTGGCACATGTGACCCTTTGCATCATATTTCATTTCATCCCAATTCATACCATTGTGTAGACTTGTGGTACATAACTATTGTTCTTCTTCGACGTGCATTGCTTATTTGCCTATATATGGATCGGGTTGCACGCCGCAACGATATGAATATATGGATCGGGTTGCACGCCGCAACAGGATGTATTTCTGATTGTTGACGTGTTCCGGATACCTATATATTTTGGTTATCTTACGTTCCTGGTTGTTGATAAGTTTGTCATTCCATACGTGTTTCTAGTTATTATCTGGCTCTGTCTTTTTATAATTTAAATAAAAGGAATTTTATTTATCTGTTTGTCCTCCCTGGCTAGCTATCCTATTCTTTGAGGTGGCTTGTCTGCCCCACTTATTGAGTCCTTTTGACTCACCCTTTTTTTTTGTTTGTTTCTTGTCTATCTATTTCGTTTTGGCAGGTTCGCTTCAGGATTTAGTTTGCCACGTTGTAGAGGAGCGAAGAAGACTTCAGCTGTCAGGGTGAGCCAGCTTTTATTTCAGATAGCCACCAGTTTATTGTTCATTATTTCAGTTGCATTTTGCTTCCTTCAGGAGGTATCTGTCTTATTTTGTACTCTTAATGTCTGGTCTGGATAGCCCTAAACCTAGTATGTTGGGTAGTCAGCTGTAACTTTCTTTCGTACAGCTTAGAGGTGTCAATATGTCTGTATGTTCTTTTTTAGTCCTGTCTCTATTTATGAATTGTTATATTTATTTTCCTGATTTAATTGGTAAGGGTTCGCCCGACGGGTCTAGGGGAGGATGTCGGGTGCCCGCACGGCCTAACCGGATTCCGGGTCGTGTCAGTTGGTATCAGAGCCAGGTTTAGAGTCTATCCATACTAAGATTGTGTCTAGTAGAGTCTCGCTGATGGGTACGTAGACGTCCGTACTTATCTACGAGAGGCTATGATGGCATTTAGGAAGTTTCACTTCCTTCTTTTCTGATCGTGCATCTGTCTTAGATGCAAAAGTATTTTCATTAATTCGTTCAGGGTAATTGTGAACCCTCATGTGATAATTCAGCAAACAGTATGAGTTCAAGACGAAGCAGTCTAGCCTGGGGCTAGCACTGACGACGTCCTCAGAGTTTTGATCGTGTTGACGATCTAGTTACGGAGGTCGTAGCAGTACGAGCTTGTGATGGGTAAGGGAGCAGGGCCTTGTGGTTCCCTTTGCTCTCGATGATGCTTTTACGAGAATTTTGGCAACTCAGATATCGTAAGAACCTATTACTCGTTGGGCAGCCTATATGGTTGCCGCAGGTGCAGACGTTTGGTCTCAGGGAGCTCCAATTCCAATTCTTAATGTTACCGCAGTAAATTATATTCCAGAGGCAGTATGTGTTGCGCCACCAATTGTTCTGGCTGGTTAGCCAGCTGAGGTAACGGTTCAATCCGAGTGCCCAAAGAGGTTGCATACTTTTACGCGGTTGAACCTTCCGATATTCTAAAACAATGCATCAGATAAACCTCATGATTCTTTTTAAAATAAAATGATGTCAACGTATCCTTCAGGCTCTTAATTATATCGAGCGGTATGGTGTTCATTATTCCGCTTTCCAGTTTCAAGGGTCCAACCTTGAATTGGTGGGCCTCTCTCTTATTAACTAACTTGGTTCGGTTTTTCTTCTCGATTCGTGAAAAAGTTCCTTTCGAGTAGCGAGCGAGATTAAAAGTGTTTCTAGTTTGAGTGGATTGGACAGGGTAGCCTGTCAGATAGCCTGTTGGTGTTTCAGAATATGAGATTGAATTCTATAAAATGGCTGAATATACATTAAAACTAGTCCATGAGCCTTCCGAGAATGTTCAAAAATTTATTGGTGACCTTTCTCCTTCCTTGAGATCCCAGATGGCTCGAAAAATTGAGGTTGGGACTTCATTTGATGTTGTTGTTGATATTTGTCAGAGGTATTAGGCATACCATAAGTTAGAGCGGGAACAGTAGAGCTGGAGAGCAAGAAATCCCGTGGCCCTAGTAGGCAACCGTGGTACCTCATTTGGAGGTAAGAGTTCTGATTATTTTTGGGAGGTCACCTTCCAGGTTATCTCAGCTTGTGTCACGTGATTCTTAAAGTGCTCCAGTACTTCGTCAAGATCAGACCTAGTTTTTCTTTTTATAGCTATCAATAACCTGTCCAGCTTCCATTTTCACTAAAAGGGTGTTATCATTATCGTGAGCCTGTCATTTTTGGTGGAGTTCTCCCTCACTCCGGCCAGTAGGCAGTCGTCCTTTCTCTCGTCATTAGACACCTGCACAGTTGCAGGGGATTTTATTTAGATCTCAATCAATCAGAGAAATGCCACCATCCAATAGAGGTCGAGAGCGTGGTGGCAGTGGTTCTTCTAGAAGTAATTATCAGGGTAGTGGCTCGACTCAGCTGCAGAGGCAGTTCTATGAACTGCTAGTTTGGCAGGATGTTGAGGCATCCGATGTAGTAGGCCCGTGTGTTTCTTCTTCCCTTATCTGTAAGTAAGATTTATCTTTCCGATCGATCTGGAAATGGTGTGTCTTATCATGTTTCGACGGTTTCCTTGGATATTGTCGTAATTAAGAATTGGTTGCGGTAGAGGGGTGAGTTTCTGATACGATTTATTCCTGGCATTTATGAGACCCTACTAGTTTATGTGATCTAAATATGAGAGATTTGACGGTGAGTATTGCTATTGCCTGCTTGGCATCCTGTTATGCCACCTTGTGTTATTATGTCAAGTCATTTTACCTCTCCCCTTGGAAATCAGTGTTGGTAGGATGATGGGATTCTTATTCGTCACCATCAAGAAGTGTCGTTGTTTCTTCTGGTGTAAAATGGCTAGTAAGTAATATTCGATCTACGTATCTCCTCTTGGTTCAAAATGCTAGTAAAGTTATGTTACCCTATGAGCTTATCTAGATTATAATAAGGGTTTCTGGTAAATTGTCAGAGTTTCCTTTTTATGGGGAGGTTAAATTGGCATGGATGTTGTTCCATAGAGCTCATTTAATATCTATTTCTTCAATTGCGATTCATTGGCTAGCCTGACTAGAAAGTAGTCTAGCTCTGGTAGCCAAGCAATAAGAAGATGAGCTTCCTGAAGCTCTGATTATTTCTATCCTCGGTCCATTTCCATTTCTTCTTTGTTCGGCACCGGTAAGCTTGGGCAGTTGGTAGCCGCTTGTGACGTTCCCTGTGTTGAGCCAGAGTACGTGTTATTGTAGCCGGGTAAGCATATTATTGTTTTGGATATCAGTTTATCCGGGTATCCATTCCCATGTATAGTATAGTGCTGCTTCTGTTTTGCGGATCATCCAGTTTCAGGGGAAACTCTGCCGAAATTTTTATATAGAAGTACCATCCATCGGACGGTGGTGTTTACGGCAAAGGTATGGAGTTGTGAACTCGAGAGTTGCAGCTAGTTGGCAACTCGAAAGGGTAGTTTGGTAGTTTAGGTCTGCCTATGTGACTATGTTCAGCTTTTAGCTAGGTCTTCTTTAATCCA
This sequence comes from Petunia x hybrida, assembly GCA_037355625.1. Lineage (NCBI taxonomy): Eukaryota > Viridiplantae > Streptophyta > Magnoliopsida > Solanales > Solanaceae > Petunia > Petunia x hybrida. The sequence continues at coordinate 3,066,930 of JBBBVM010000045.1, forward strand.
GCAAGTTGTGCGAGGATGACTATTTCGATTCAAATTAGTTGTATGAGTTTATGCTTTAAGTGGAGGAGCCTTCTTCCAATTGATACCGAATCACAATATTAAATCTCTAAGGCGTTGCTGAAGCGTAAGCTAATTCTTAGTTCCATCGACCTGTTCTATATCGAAAGGTATATCAAAGAGGTAATTATCGGCTGAATCATGTTAACCCATTCAAAGTTTCGTGTATCTTTGTTTCGAAAATATAAAACTCCTCTCTCATGATTGAGAAAGGGTCGGCTTAGTCCGAATAAATTGGGCAATGATGTTATCATATTATCCAAATATGTTTTATCCAAGAGTTTGATGTGCGTGTTATAACTCTGATTCTGTAATTATGAGATAATGTCCGTGGAGTAGTTTATGAATGTGGTGCAAGTTCTCTTGTTATCTGCGTAAATCTTGCTTTAGACTTAGGCTTGTTCGAGGACAAATGAGAGTTTAAGTGGAGAAGAATGAAACGACCTCGGTCAGTCGTTTCGGAATTTACGATTCCAATTGGCGTGCCGATAATTTTAAAATATTCGTAATATCCATTAGGACCTGTCTGTAAAATTTGAGCTAAATCAGACCTCGTTTGGTAGGCATCGGATGAAGGTTTCAGTTTTTATTGGCAATAAATATTAAAAAGAGATTTTCGAGCTCGGTTTTGTCGAATGAGCTCCGATTCAAAATCCGAAAGCACCGTTAGGTTCGTATGATTATTTGTGACTTTGGTGAACTTTCGAAAGTGAATTTCGATGTTGTTCGGCTAGTTTCTGCTAAAATGCCGAAAGTTAAATAATTTGATTTTTTCTATTTAAATTCGCATCTTGAATTTCGGGAGTCCAATTTGAGATCCGCCTTTGCGAGTATGTTACATATATTTTGTATAGCTTATATGAAAAAGGTGTAATTATTTCGAATATCGTAGGGCACCATTTTAATTTTCATTAAGAAAATAAAATAAAATAAAAGAAAATAAAAAAAAGGGAAAAAGGACAAAACGAGAAAGAAAAGTCAAAGTGACCAAATGGCGGTGTAATTATCGTGTAGCATACTTAGCATATATGCTAAGTTGTTACCAGAACCAGAAACATTAGAAAGCGAGAACAGAGAAGCAGAAATATAAAAAAAAATGCCAGAAAATGAGAAAAGAGCCGGAGAAAAGATAGAATTTTCACCCTGAAACATTCAGGTAATGATCCTAATATATTATTTGAGTTTATTACGCGTGTTTGAATATGTTTTAACGGTAAAACTTGGAATATTATACATCGTTTTAATAAGTTCAATTAATAGTTTAACGAGTCAAATGGACCCTGATAATGAAATTGATTATATATTCATACTCAGGGAGTTATGGGCAACTTATAAATATAATTTATTTAGGGTTTGGTTATGTAACCTTAAACCCTGTATATAGGCCTGGCCTGCGTATTGCGTATGCGAATAGGGTATCAGGTTCTTAACCGGATTGTCCTAAGATGTGAGGAATGAAGCCTTTAGCCTAATTTGATATATTTTTCTGCTTATTGAATAGAGTGAGATCGTTATGCAATGAAACCAAAGGACAAGCGGTTATTGAGTGGATGTACTAACTTTGTAACAAGGTAAGCGCTTATATCCATTTCTTAGGAGGCACCTGGCCTCGTGAATTTTCTACCACGTGTTCATTACGTTTGTAGCTGCCGATAGGCGTACTCATTACGCCTTAGCTTTGGATTTATATTCTATGTTATATATTATGTCTTGTTATTGGTATTGCATTGAGAATCTGAGTATTGTACTTTGGTTGTGAGTTGGTATATACTTTCCAGCTGTCGATGAGAGTCCCGCGCTGGTGATGGGTTATTATTGCATCATGTTGCATTCGTATGCACATTGCATCATATTGAGGGTAGGAGGTTTCCGCCCTCGGAGCAGGAGTATTCCGCTCCATTCCATGATATTGAGGGTAGGAGGATTCCGCCCTCGGAGCAGGAGGATTCCGCTCCATTCATTTGGCACATGTGATCCTTTGCATCATATTTCATTTCATGCCAATTCATACCATTTATTTCGGATGGCCACCAGTTTATTGTTCATTATTTAAGTTGTATTTTGCTCCCTTCAGGAGGTATCTGTCTTATTTTGTACTCTTAGATGTCTGGTCTGGATAGCCCTAAACCTAGTATGTTGGGTAGTCAGCTGTAACTTTCTTTCGTACAGCTTAGAGGTGTCAATATGTATGTATGTTTTTTTTAGTCCTGTCTCTATTTATGAATTGTTATATTTATTTTCTTGATTTAATTGGTAAGGGTTCGCCCGACGGGTCTAGGGGAGGATGTCGGGTGCCCGCACGGCCTAACCGGATTCTGGGTCGTGTCAGGCTCATGTTCAAAAGATGTTGGGAGATTTGATAGCCCTCAAGAACTACACTGCCGTGACTGGTTTGGTTGAAGCTGCTACCTATTTCTGGGACTACAAAAGACCTGTGTTTCATTTCAATGGTTTCGAGTTGGCACCGATGTTGGAAGAATTTTTAGGATTAGCGGGGTTAGAGCCTGGACCTGAGACTATGATTTATCCTCGAGACATGGGACCTGCGGAGTTCATTGATTTGCTAAGAGCCCCTTTTGACCCATATGTCGAGGGAGTGATTGATGGAAAAGTCACGTTACAATACTTGCATTCTAGGTTTGGAGATCCAACACTTAGACACGAATGGAATGGGGCATGGGAAGTTCAAGATTGGGAATGGACCGAATCCAATGCTTTCATCATTGCTTTTCTGAGAAGCACGGTTTTCCCCGAGAAGCGAGGGAAGATTGACATAAGGTTGGGAAGAGTAGTAGAGGGTTTGCACAGAGGTACCTTCAAACGACAAGTGAGTTTGGTCCCGATGATTTTGGAAGAATTTTATAGGGCTTTGACTAAATGTAGGAGGGGAGGAGACTTCTTTGAAGGTTGCAATCTGTTGCTGGAAATCTAGTTGATAGAGCATTTGCACAGCATCCCTGCCAGCCCAGTGGCCCCAAAACCCATTGGTAAGGAGGGATACGCTCACATTGCACCCTTATGGCTGGGACAGTGATATGGGAATACCCCGCAAACATGGAAGATTGGTACACTAGGCTCGAGGAACTGCAAGAGGTGCAATGGGTGATTGAACACTGTGCCAGTTTCGTTGTTTCCATACAAGGTCAAGACATCACCTTTTTGACGTTGATTGGGTTTCTTGAGGCGGCAAACAGAGATAGAATGATTTTTTCCGATGAATTATCGGCACCTTGAACTGTACTATCGGAACTGTGCTCTGAAGATTGATTTAAAGTAACCCAGTCAGATGTCTCAGAAAGGGAGATCAGGAACTCATCACTATGTTCCTCTAAGGATCCTTCGGCAAGTAGGCATGACACAACAAACTCCGCAATTGACGGAGGGAAGAAGTTTTAATGTTGACATAAAGGGCATCGAGCATCCGATGGTCCTCACCATATCGACGATGTGGGAGAAAAGACTTACCATGCAATTTTTCCGTGGCTGTGACAGTAGGGTGAACCCTGCAGCTACCTTGACTTACCCTCAATGGCTCGACGAAGATAGGGCAAAGTATCAATCCAAGACTACACTGAAAAGAAAAGTCGAAGCTCCAAAGTCTGCTAAAAAATACAAGAAGCTGAAGCAAGAGTTTAACCAAAGAAAGAGAGATGAGGAGACAATATAAAGATAAGATCAAAGGAGACGAACTCAAGTATTGGACCGGTAAGGTCATGACTGCGAGGCAAGCTGCTGGGAATTTGCAAGATTTACTCAAAGGAATGGGGTGAATACTTTAAGTCGGTACCACTGGAAGAGAAAGAAGCAAGAGGGTTGGAAATTTGTGAGTTCTTAGTAAAGGCGTTGGGTGACATGGAGGATGGGAAAGACTTGTTGGAAACGTTTGCTGATACTCCACTCATTAGCCTTGTTCACAAACCCAAGGAGAAAGCCAAAGAGGATAAGGTAAAGGAAGATGCTGGAGCTGATGATTGAACCTGAAATCCTTTTTGCTTGGCGCCTAGTATCGTGTCGAGTCAAGTCATCTTGTCGCTTCTTCATTGTCATTTAACCCTTTATCGAGTCATTAGTGGTTGTAATAAAGCCAAGTAAATTAAATAAAATTTCGTTATTTTGGGTTTTAGATTGGTGATGATCATGTTTATTCAAACAAAATGATGTGTTTGGTGCAAATGTTTACTTCGAATCCACAATAGGCCTACCTCTGGCACAAAAGAGGTCCCATGCATAATAGGACACGATTTTTATTTAAGCTAACATGTACTCACATTTTATCTTTTTGTTTTAATATGTCAGTTCCAAAGTCCCCGAAAGTTTGGTTTGTGCATTCTGGCCGCGCCGCAATACCGGTTGAGGTCCAAAGGATCGATCCCAACACCTCCCCCTTTACCTACAAGGACAAGGACGGACGAAATATCATGGCTGAGTTCGACAAGGTTGGTACTCCTGAGAAACAAAGCATGGCCGCTAATGAAAACTACACTAAGCTGGAGCAGAGGTGGCTCGAATTAGAAAGTAGGATCCCTCTAGCCCATACTAATGAGATCATTGAACCAAACCAAACTGTTCGCCCTCACGGCAAAGATTCACTTTACCCCGAAAGAGACCTTCCTTACCCTACCCACACTGCACAACCAAAAGCACTACAAAACAACATACCCGCCTTCACTGTTGAAACCAAAACCATGGCATCACCCACCAAGGACCATGAAATGTATGCCTGGACTAAGGAAGACCCAGACAGTACCAAGGAACAAGTCCAATGGCTGGTTGAGAAGTTCAAACAACTCTAAGGCACTAAGGGAACCCGAGGGTTAGCTTATGAGGATCTCTGCTTGTATCCTGACTTGAAACTACCTGAAGGCTATAAAACACCCAAGTTCAACATGTTCGATGGCAGTGGAGACCCAATGGCCCACTTGAGGTCTTATTCTGACATGTTGATTGGGGTTGGGCATGACAAGAAGATTCGCATGCAGCTATTCAACCGCAGTTTAACTGGAGATGCGCTGGTATGGTACTCTAAGCAACAAACCAAGAAGTGGACAAGCTGGGAAGCGATGGCTGGGGATTTTGTTGACAGCTTTGGGCATAACACCGACGCTATGCCCGATCGGTTTTATTTAGAGAAGTTAAACAAGAAGCCCACCAAGACTTTTAGGGAGTTTGCAACCAGATGGAGGGCCGAAGCCGCCAAAGTCCAGCCTCCCATGGAAGATGCTGAGATAGTTGCGACTTTCATTCACATAAAAGAAGATGTAGAGTTTGACAAGATGCTGAGTTTGCAAGACAAGAAGTTCGGAGAACTGATCAAGATTGGCGACATGGTCGAAGATGGACTCAAGACTGGAAGAATCGTTAGCATGGCTGCATTACAAGCCGCTAACAAAGCCCTACAAGCTAGTAGCACTACCGCCTCAAGAAAGATGAAGGATGATGTCTCCTTCGTGGCCACATCACTTGACCATTCCCCTACTCACAACCATTACTACCAAACACCTCCTCCTTCCTACCCATACATACCATCCACATCCACCTACCCAGTCTACAACACCCAGCCCATATACCAAAACCCACCACCACAAAGACCAGCATACCCACGAAGTCCCAATTACCGAAATACCAATACTTACTCACCAATGCCTCACGCCAATAATAACCCAAGACCCAAAGGAAACTACACTCCATTGGCTGAATCTCGTACACAGTTGTTCGAGAGACTCAAAGCAGCCGGTCACATACAACCCGTGCCATTCAAAATCTCTGATAGAATGACACCTTACTTTGACCAAACCAAAACATGTGCCTATCATTCTGGAAGGCCTGGTCATGATAATGAGAAGTGTTATGCTTTAAGGGACAAAATACAAGATTTGATCGACCAAAAGGTGATACATTTGAAAACTCCGAACGTGCATAGCAACCCTTTGCCTAATCACGGAGACGGTAGGGTGAACCTGATTTAGGTGGATGAAGAATGCAATTTAGAAGGGACTATTGTCAAGGCAAAAGAAAATGCGCCAGTAACCGCTTCAGTTGCTCAAGCCGCCACAGCACCGGAGCCCATTGAGGTAGAAGTAGCTCCTAAATTCTATGTCGATGTTGTTCCACCATACAGCGACAAGGCAGTGTCGTGGGACTATGAAAGGGAGAGGAAGAACAAGGTTGTAGATGAGACTGTTGCCACACAAGGAATTACTAGGAGTGGGAGGATTTACACTCCCGAGCATCTAGTTCAAGAGAGGCGAGGCATCAGCGAGGAAGAGTCCGAGGGACCATGGAAGAAATTACAAGCTAAGGAGTACTCTGCTGTTGAGTATTTGGGCAAAACTCCAGCACAAATCTCTATTTTGGCCCTACTCCTCAAATCGGAAAGCCACCGAAGTGCTTTGATGAAAGTATTGGACGAAGCACATGTTCTGGTGGACACTTCAGTCGAGAACTTGGCTAGCATGGTTGGACAAGTCATGGAGGCCAACCGAATTGCTTTTCACGGAGATGAGCTACCACCTGAAGGGTTGAATCACAACAAAGCTTTGTACGCCACTGTCAAATGCAAAGACTGGTTCGTGGGAAGAGTTCTGATCGATGGAGGTTCCAGTCTGAACATATGCCCATTCATCACCCTGAAAAAGAATGGGAATTGATCAAAGCAAGATAAGGGAAAGCGACATGAAGGTGAAAGCATTTGATGGATCACAAAGAAGCACCATTAAAGAGATCGACTTGACCATCATGGTTGGTCCTTGGAGTTCACTGTTGAGTTCCACGTCATGGACATCTCTGCTTCCTACAATTTGCTACTAGGGAGGCCCTGGATCCATATGGCTGGTACGGTGCCATCTACATTGCATCAAACCGTGAAGTTCGAATGGGACCACAAAGAGGTAGTAGTGTTCGGCGAGGGGAATAATTCTATATACAATGAGCAAACCATATCAACAATTGAAGGAAGTACTCCTGATGGGCAGGCGTTCTATACTGTAGAACTTGTGGGAGTGCTACAAGGCACTCGAGGAGGACGTCGTAAGAATTACAATTCAAGCTGGAACTCCACAAGCACGGTCCAAGGAGGTTACACTGCACACTTTGCTCCCAAATTGGTCAATACGCCACCTGGGATTGAAGAGAAGAAGAGGAACTTTTATAGTGCTTACTGGGATAGCCGAGGCAAAGGCTACAAAGGGAGGTACTTAGTGTGGGAGCCGGTCATGTCAGATTGGGGAGTGCTATCACGAGAATTTCGTGAGACCCTGTCAGCTAAGACCGAGAAGCGGCCGATGTACTCACCCAGTACTCGCCCCAATTGGAAACGCATTTCTGAAGGAACAAAAGGAAAGCAAGTATTGATACCCAAAGTACTGGAGCCTATGGAGGTAGTGATTGAAGAGCCATGCGTGCTCCCACAACCTGAAAAATGGCCAGGAGAGTGGGTTATAGGCATCATGATCGAGCAAGGCTATGAACCGGGCAAAGGTTTAGGCAAGAATTTGGATGGTATGGTCGAGCCAATCAGAATTTTGATGAGGCCCGACAATGAGAAGGCTGGCATAGGATATATTATGACATATGAAAAGATCATGGAGAAAGCGTCACTATATGTCAAGTTCTACAAGAAAAGCACCAAGACTCTCTTGCATATCTTCGTCTCGTCCGGATACTTGGATGGTCGAAAAGGGGATGTGTCCGCAGCACAAGGAATGGAGCCGAAGGTAGCTGATGCTGAAGAGGATCTACTGGAAGGAATGCAAAATCTATTCATAGCTGAAGAAGACTGTTGTGTGATCTTTTAAGAACATATTGAACCTCCTAGACTAACAAAGGCTGGATCTAGAGCGGCGCTGAAAAACTGGACCAGCAACCGGGCCCGAGCTTACCGTGGACCTTGGTAGAGCTGAGGGGATCAAAATTTATTTCTTATGCTTTCCAAAATGAAACCCGGCTCTGAGTCGTGGAGTTTGCATTTCTCTTTTCTATTGCATATGTCTCTCTACAAACTTTGTTTTGCAAGGATTCATAAATAAAACATCGCACCATTTCCTATTTAATTTTTTCTTTAATCTTTTAATTTTGCAATATTTTACTTTTTCAGCACCCGAATTAGTAATCCCATTGAGTCCAAATCGCAACGAGTGATGAAACAATGGAACTTGGAGAAGCTACAGCTGATTATGATGATTTTGATGAGACTACGCTAGGTGAATTTGAAATATTTGAAAAAAAACCTAAGCCAAACCTCGAGGAGACTGAAGTGATAAACTTAGGAGATAAGGAAATTGTGAAGGAAACAAGGATCAGTGTACACCTCAATACCGAGGACAAAAAGCGATACACTGAGTTTCTTAAAGAATATGAGGACGTGTTCGCTTGGTCGTATGATGACATGACTGGCATAAAGACGGATATGGTAGCTCATAAATTACTTATCAATCCAGGCTTTCTGCCAGTCAAACAAAAGGCTCGAACATTCAAGTCATCGGTTCTGTTGAAAATTGGTGAGGGATTCTGAGAACGGTCAAGTATCCAACTTGGCTGGCCAATGTCGTCCTCGTGGCGAAGAAAGATGGGAAGCTCCGATTTTGTGTGGACTACAGGGATCTAAATAGAGCAAGTCCAAAGGATGATTTTCCTCTACCAAACATACATATCTTGATTGACAATTGTGCAAAGCACGAACTACAATCCTTCATAGACTGTTTTGCCGGTTATCATCAAGTGCTCGTGGATGAAGAGGATGCCGAGAAGACCACCTTCACCACTTCTTGAGGAACTTACTACTACAAAGTCATGCCATTTGGGTTAAAGAACGCTGGGGCCACTTACATGAGAGCGATGACAACCATGTTCTATGATCTGATGCACAAAGAGGTCGAAGTCTATGTGGATGATGTGATCATCAAATCAGACAAGAGTTCGGAGCATCTTGACAACTTGCGTAATTTCTTCGATCGCTTACGAAAGTACAATCTGAAGTTGAATCCGGTAAAGTGCGCTTTCGGTGTTCCAGCAGGGAAACTCCTGGGTTTCATCGTCAGTAGAAGGGGCATCGAGTTGGACCCTTCCAAGATCAAAGCTATTAAGGATTTGCCACCCCCAAGAAGCAAGAAAGAGGTTATGAGCTTCCTAGGGAGGCTCAACTACATCAGCCGTTTCATAGCACAATCCACCATCATCTGCGAGCCGATCATCAAGTTGCTGAGGAAAGACGCGGTGATCGAGTGGACAGAAGATTTCCAAAAGGCGTTTGATCGGATCAAGGAATACTTGTCGTGCCCACCCGTGCTGGTTCCACCTGAGCCTGGGCGACCTTTGATCTTATATCTGTCCGTGGTAGACTCGGCCTTCGGTTGTGTCTTGGGACAGCATGACTCAATTGTATCTGACAATGGAGGCTATTATCAAAGCATTGTTTCAAATCATAGCTATTTTTGACAAAAATCATCCAAAATTGTTTTAACCCTCAAAATTACAATTTTTATGCATCTTAGCCTTCCTAACATTTTAAAATTAATTTCCTAATTTCCTATAATTTTTATGCCTTTTCGAATCCATTTTTACCTATGGTATGCCTAATATACACCAGATATACACCATATATACACCGCACACGTACACCTCACACCCTCCTCACTTATCCACATAGACGCCACCTAAGCTAATATTTTACACGTCATGCCTACGTGGATCGATCCTAATCGTCCACGTAGACAATCTTACGGCTCAAATTGATTCCCTTTACTTCCACCCCACAAAACACTTTCCCCTCTCCCATTTCCCCTCTGACCCTCGACCAGACACACTCTCTCTCTCTCCCTTGGCGATCTCAATAGCCCTTTCTGTCGATGACTTTTCCGGCCATTTGAGCCGGTGAAATTTGGGGGAAATGTTATCTTTAGACTCCCCTTGTTGTCCGCGACAAACCCGGACACTTTCGAGGGGGTTTGGGCGAGGGGAAGTTTAACCCTAGGTCAGCTGAATCGCCACTGCCAAGGGGCGATTCTAGTCAACTCCACCGGCGAAACTGGGCAAGTGTTGTTTGATGTGATTCACGGAGAAGAAACCCTCAGGTTTACACGATTAAGGTGGGTTAAAATTGACCCGACTCGAATTATACACGGGTAACCCTGTTCTTTTTTATTTCTCTTTGAACCTACGCAATACTGTGCTTAGTTTTGTTTAATTTCACAAATAAATTAGCATGTTCATTGTTATTTTGTAAATCATTTAGGACAAGACTTCACACGATCTCTAATCTTTGATTAACAAATTGTTTACTTAAGTTTTAGACCAGTGATTAATAGAGTTTTTCATGCATATTCAATTTATGTCTTGTGTTTCATTGATCAAACTCCAATGAGCCTATGACTGTTGGAAATTCAACTATTATCCCCCACATGTTTTGCAATGTACTTGGTCGCCTATCTTGTTTAAATGCACAGTTTCCATGGTTAAGCAACTACAACTAAATTGAAAATTGTTTGGCATGATTTGAATATCTTAAATTAGTTTCGTTTGAAAGTTTGATTAAAACTAGATTGAAATTGATTGTGTGATTGATCTGGTAATTGATTAGGGTCTTTTGAATCTGTAAGGACGGCTGTGTGTGGTTGAGTTTGAACCTAGACTCTATTTGGGATAAGGGAAGGGGTCTTTAATGTGTTAAGGATCTGTTTTACCCTAAAACTGTGGGATTGGTTAACCCATATAAGGAAAGGAGTACTCGACTGATTTCCTTAACTTTGGGGGTCAATATTCCCTTAACATTTTGGTTTTTTCCCGTTAGAACTTAGAGCCTTCACCCCTGCTTATATAAATCAGTCTTTCTGATTCTCTTAAAAAAAAAAAAAAAAAAAAAAGAATCCGACATAGCTCTCTCTACACACAGAGTTCTCTAATCCTAGCATACCCACTGCACTCACACAAAACTTGGGAATTCTCTTCACTCACAGTAGCATTTAGCACCCACTGGGAGATTCTTGCATGGTTCACTTTTCTGGCCTAACTATTTGCAAATATTAAACAGTACTCACAGCTTTGTTTGTTTGTTTTCACATCACTGAAGGTATTCCTCATCTTTTTCTCTTTCTTCTTTTACTGCATAGTTCCTTTTGATTAGAAACTGGTCTTCTCTTCCTATTTGTCTTGGATTGGAACTGCTTGTGTGATTACTTCTTATGCTCTGCATATACTTGTCAAAAGGCTGTACCTTGTTCTTGTTAGTGCCTGTTTAGGGCTTCTTTGTTATACTCTTATGCTTTGTATATACTTGATTGAAAGGCTGTACTCTTGCTCTTATTAGTACCTGTTCAAAGTGTCCTGGATGCCTCTTGTGCTAATCCTTTCATGCAAGAACTGTGAGGGCATTCCTGAGGGTATGCCAAGGTTCTTTACAGATTTTTAGCTTTTACTTAGACCCCAGTGAGGGTACTCTGGCTGTCTGCAAGCCCATAGGCCTTGACAACCTGGTTACTGACTCTTAAACTTGGACTCCCTAATCCAGACATTGGTTATATTACACCTAGTAGACAAACTGAGAACCTTGACTATGCTTGGCATGATTTATTCCTTACCTGATGAACCATGCCCCTTAGAAATTGTCCCCATTTGTGTATATTCATTAGGTACCCCTATTGTATATGTTTAAAGCAGGGTACACAGTTACTAGACTGTGTAAAAAGGGCTAAACAGGAGCCCCCCTCTTTCTCTTTAGCTCCTTATATGCCGATCATCCATGCCTATAGCTTTTCTTTCGAAAATTGAATATTATGTCACATCTTTTGCTAAAATATGCATGTTTCATAATGATACTGCCTATAATATGTTTCACAGGTTTTGGTTACTTGAAAGCATGTTTTTTTATGATGATCAGTGTAGAACGATATATTAAATCGAGGCTATTCGTGAAAAGTATTGAAATCTGGGCCTATTACACTAAAAAAAAGCTGTCTCTGATTTGCGTGAATGGTCTAGGCCCATAACGTTTTAGAAAACAGGCCTTTTTTTATGTGTTTTAGCTGTTTCTATTTTGTGCAGCTGGTCTAGGCCCAATAAACTTTTAAAATCATGGAAACGTTTTAGCTACTTTAAAACGCTCCTATACACTAATCTAATGGTGTATAGGGGTGTATAAAGTTTTGGGAGTCATTTATACACCTTAAAAGTATTTTTAATCTATAACTATAATTTAGATCATGTACCTGCATGGCTATATCTATATGTATATACTCTTATGTGCGATAACCCTTAATTGCATCTGTGTGCTTTAGTGAAACCCGTTTTCAAAAACAGACCCTTTTATCCATATATATACGTTTCAAAAATCTGACCCCAATACCAAAAGGCCATTAAGGTTAGGGCTCGACAACTAATGACGAGTCACACCCACCCTAAATGAGCCGACATTTTATTTTTAAAACAAACTCCTTTTGGTTCTTTGTTAAATTTGAAACTATCAAATTATTTATATGCTCTCTTCAAAGTATGGTTGATTATATATGCGAGTCAGATCAAGATTGAACACATATAATACTTGTACACGATTAGGCTTTGACATTAGAGGCTGTAGACACGACTAGGCTCAGAAGCTAGGCTGAATGTGAAAACTGTTTTGTACTTAGCCTAAATGTTAAATCCAAGTTAGTAGTCATTGTTTACATCCCAAAACTAAGACTCGGACGGTAACCACCTTTTGGTGGGACTCGGGGAAGTACCTCACACCTTCTTCCATGAGTCACTTGGACTTCTTACCCGCATAGAATCTCTGAAATAGACTAGTAGACCTTTTGAGCCTAGCTCTAGATACTTAGGTGACCTAATATGCCTTAGAACTTTATTAGGGGGCGACTCCAAAATCTTAACTCAAACGAGTTCACCCAGTCAAATCCAAAACCCGACTCACCTCGAGTTGAGTCCAAAATCAGGTATGACAATTGGTGAGGGCACATAGATTATGAGAGTTAGGAGCTTTTATTATGCTACCTAATCTTGAGCGAGCGAGCATGTCTCAAGTAAGTTGGTGAGTAGAGTCAATTCTTGACGTTTGAATGTCACTACTTGATTATTTTGATAATTCATGTTTTCGAATGGATGATGTGTAAATATGGGGAAGTTGTGTATATGTTTGGTGATTAATTGTTGGTATCAACTAAAGTCATAGGTATGTGCTTCCTTGAATTTCTTGATTTGGTTGGATGAGTTTGATTGAGTAAAAGTATGTTGGGTTTGTTTGTTCGGGGACGAACAAGATCTAAGTGTCGGGTGTTGATGTTGGGCATATGTCTTGTGTTTTGGCATTAATTTCTTACACCTTTTGGCTTTATTTTAAGGATATTATGTGCCCAACAATGATCGAATTACGATATATTGCTAACTTGATGTCTTTGAATGTTATAGGAATAAAATGAAGGAAATTAAAGCTTAATTGGTACAAAAACAAGAAAGTAGCATTGCATACACCCATCCATGCTTCACATGCACCAGTGTTTCGCTTGGAAAGAGCAAAAATTGAAGAAAATAAAGGAGCAGCTGTGCAAACAGCCCTTGGCGCGGGGCATGCGCCAGTGTTTGCGCTAAAGAGTTTTCCTAGACAAATTTTGAGAGGCTAAGGACGTTTCCCACTTATTATATTCCATATATAAGCCCTTGTAAATATATTTTTGGACCTACTAACGTAGTTTGGAGGCAAGGAACATACAAGGAGGCTAGAGATTTGGAGATTTGGCAAAGACAAGAGTTTTTCCTAAATTCTTTCTTCCTCTTTGTAATTTATTCATTCATGAATTATATTGACATGGTTATCATGAACATGAGTGGCTAAGTTACCCATTCTGGGGTTGATTGAACCACTTTATTACTTATGTGTGATGAATATTCGTTTTAATGAATGAAATTGATTAATTCTTCCTATCTAGGAGTTTACGTTTTACTTGCTATTAATTGGAAGGGCCCCCAATTGATTGTCCCCTTTATTCTTGTATGTCTAGGAATAGATTCATAAGTTAGGATTAAACACTTAGTAATATTTCAACCTAAAATTAGGGTATTACTTAGGTTGTCAATAAGGTGATTTGTGACCATTGAACCTGATTATAAACAATACTTGTAGTCCTACATATCTTCATTAATTAATTGGAAAATTTGTTAGTGAAAGTTATAATTATTACACGGGAGTGAATAGTTGTGAATTTGGTGCAAGTGTTCAATAGGAAGAACCAAGCTGAATTTGTTAAATTAATATTCTAACACATAGGTGGGTGTTGGGTAGATCAATCCTAGGTTTTACATCCATGAATCAATCTTAATCTCTGTTAATTTTCGTTTACTTTATTGTTGATTTCTATTACTTATTTGTTACTACACAAGCTATATTAAATCAAACACCCTGAAATGTTAGTTGATAGGTAATAAATAACAGCTAGATTTCGAGTGTTCTCGGTGGGATTCGACCTCGGGACTTTAAGTACCGAGCTATATTTGTTGCGATCGCTTAGTCCCTTTTATAGGGCGTAGTTGGGCGTGATCATGTTCCTCTTGTAGCTCCTTTCACAGTAGGCGGCCATCGGACCCTTGGACCTAATCTACCAAATGATTGGCAACTAGATCCATAGCATTGACTCGCAAACCAAAATCCCTGAAGTTACGGGGTTCCATCAGCTTCTCTTGGGACCCTGATGCTCGGCAGTTGTTCTGCCTTCCGGCTCCTGATTTATCCTGAGCCTTTGGCTTCACCCTTCTTCTTCATCTTCTCCTTCTAAGGAAGGCTCCCTGATCTCTTCCTTCGCTCGACTTCGGGGGTATGAGAATTTCTGGCTCCAAGCAAAGCTTTTCAGTATACCTTTCATGCAATGCGCTCTATGTGTAAACTGGGTGCTGGGTTAAACTCCACTGCAACTCCCTGGTGGCCAGGGATCCCTTTGAATTAAAACTCTTGGCGAAGGCTACCACAATAATATTAGCAGGGACTAAAGGAAGCTCCATGTGTTACCTTCAGCCGCTCATTGTCCCGCTGTTCCATCTCGAAGATATCTTCCATGCGTTTCTCCCACTTGCGGGAACCAGAATGCGCTTTCTTGAATAAGTCTTGCATCTGAGTTGATGATTCGATAGATCCCACTGGTAGTTGAGTGTACCAAGCGAGGGCCTCCTTAGTCAGGGTCTAACCAACCTCTTCACATGAGCAGACTGGATTTCTTCCTCGGTAATCTCGTTACTCTTCACGGCCGTGTAATACGCAGCAATATGCTCATCCGGGTCAGTCGTTCCGTCATACTTCAAGTTATCCAGCAAGCGGAGTGCTTTGGTATGCGGACTGGTGCAACACTTGCCTTGTAAGCATATTTATAAAAATTTTGCTCATCTACCGTGGTAATTTATGGTGGAGCACCTGGCACATTACCAATCCAGTCGTGGATGGCCTTCATCTCTTTTATGAGATCCTGAATGACAGGAGCTCCCTTGAGGTCTTGGTTGCTGATTGTTGACGATCCCCCAGGGGCAACACCCATGTTAACCTTCGATTAGGAGATGATGCCGGTGAATTGTTCGTGGGCACTGGTCCTCGTAGGGATACTGGCCTCTGAGACGATTCGGAAAACATCGCTTCTATCCTCTGGGATATCCCTTCGGCTATGATGTTCGAGTTCTGTACGGACACAACTTTGAGGAGATTAACAAGGAAACCTCTGAATTTAGAATTACCTTCCACATGTTGATCGCCTTCCCCATCGCTGGAAACAAGGATCGGTTCCTGAGAGGTGTCTTTTTGCTGCTCAACGGAATCCTTAGGCTGTACGCTGGGATCACTGACTCAATTACTGCATTTGTAGTGTTTCTTGGAACGCTGCTACCGTCGTCAGACATGATTGCGCCTTTTCCTTCGTAGAATACCTACAATTGCCTGGATCCCACGGTGGGCGCCAAAATTGTTTATGCCTAAAATTGTACATCTAGGTTAAATAATTAATTGTGATTGGGGTCACAAGCAATACATTAATTACGACGGAAAAGTAAGTAATATGATGAAAACAGTAATGAATAAACAAGACGAAATAGGCAAGAAAATGTAGAGTAATTCTTATTCCTTGAGAATAACTGAATTCTGTGGTGAATCGCATGATGTACAATACAATGGCGATTTTGGCGATTTTTCTCTTCTGATCTTCCATGGCCAACGCGGCCACTGGACAGCCCCCTACTGGGGTTGTCCAGGTTCCTTCTACTAATCCTAATCCTCCTCTAACATCACAACCACAAATACAATCTTATAAATCCATTTTAAATCCTAAGTTTAACCCACACGTTGCTACGGATGTTCCAGCGCCTAGATTTGAATTACACCATGGTGAACCGTCGTTTGTTTGGGAAGATCTTGATGTCGAAACTATGGTGATTAATGAAGAGCTTCAATTTGCTGTTGTGGGGAAGTTCGCTTACGGCATGCCGGAGTTTCACGAATTAAAAAAGCAACTTCCATTACAACTTGAACTTAAAGGTGAATGTTACATTGGCTTTTTAGAATCCAGACATGTTCTAATTAGGCTCTCGCTCTTGGAAGATTATGTACACTTATTGTCGCGACCTGCATACTATATTAAGATAGGACATAGGCTTCACCGAATGCGAGGGCTCAAATATGAGGTCTGGTTCGACCCTAAGGAAGAAACATCCATTGGTGTTGCTTGGATCTCGTTCCCAGGTTTACCTCCTGTGTTTTTTGGCAAAGAATCAGTCTTTTCTTTGGCAAGGGCTGTTGGACGCCCATTACAACTTGATGCTGCAACCTTGTCTAAATCTAGACCAAGTTGCGCAAAGGTGAAAGTTGAGGTTGATCTTGTGGCGCATAGACCTCAAAGGATTAGAATAGGGATCAAGAATTCAACCAACGGCGAGATTATATATAAATGGATTAGGGTGAGATACGATTATGTACCCAAGTATTGTGTAAGGAATGTAAACTGCAGGGTCATGACGACGTTGAATGTTATGTCTTACACTCTGATTTAATTCCACGAGAAGAATAAGTTACAGTACAAAGCAAGGCAGCGAAGGAGATGGATAAGGATGCTCCTGTGAGGGTATTAACAAGTGGGAAAATAGTGGGAATGTCTGCCAAAGGTGAAGAAGCTGTTCTTGCAGCTCAAGGTCAAGGTCGTCAAAGGAAGAGTTTTAAAAAATTCATCCATCCAAATAGAAATCCCAATGCATGGGTAATAGTTGAGAATAAGAGCAAACAAGGTAAAATTGATGCTACTCGCGTGCATCAAGGTGAAACTGTTACAACTACCAATGCTTTTGATCTTTTGGAGATTGATGAGGAAGCTCGTGTTGTTGAAAAAGCCCGTTGTGAAGTCAGAATAAATGCTCTGAATGTAGAAGACAAAGACGTGTCGCAACAAGTTCAAGTTAAGAAATCGCATATTTTGGAGAGTACTGCCACAAAGTCTAAGGACTTGAAGGATTTAAATAAGGGTGGGAAGGGTTTATCTCCTAATCCTTTGCAAGTAGGGACCAGAAGTTGGGTACAAGATGGTGGGAGTAAAGCTGCGTGTGTTCAACCAAAAGGCGCAGCTGGTCTTGAAGCTAAAGTCGATCTCAGCTTTAATGCATCTGGAGCTGAAGGTCAAGTTGTTTCTGAAGGTGTGGGTTTTGGTTTTAATGATACACAGCAGCTTCCAGCTTTAGTTCGTGAATCTGGGTTGCATGTGCATGCAATTTTTGATGATGCAACGTTTTTATTGGACAACAAGTGTGTTGTAAATTCTGTGAAGTCACGAGGGGAGGATGAGCAGCCTTTAGCTTTAATGCCTAGTGAGAATGGGAATATTCCTTCTCAAAGTGCGTGTGGATTTAATAAAATGGTGGACGACTTTAATGCTGTGGAGGATGTTTCTACTACAGATTCAAATGCGAGAGCTTTCAGCTCGTCAGCGTTAATTGTAGACGTTGATGGGATTTTAAATGATGAAGGCGAAGGGTTATTGCAGTCAACAGAGCGTGTGGAATTTGTGCCTATTATTGCACAGCAACCCTCAGAACCTTTGCATGTGCATGAAGCTTTGAAAGATGCAATGTTATTGGACAACAATGTTTCCCTTAGCTTGATTAACACTGTTGAAACTTTATCTCCTAGTGTAATTGGGAATAGTGCGCGTGGGTTTAAGGACACTTTTAATGATGTGGATGCACGTGGGGATGATGATTCTTCAGATTCTTTTACAAATCCAGCTGCTATTGATTTTTTTGGGACAGTGGAATCACGTGAGGGTGATGATCAGCCCTTAGCGTTAAGGGAGGTAGTGTGTTTGGACAAGGGTGAGCATGGGATTAAGTCATTGGATGATTTGGATGCTGAGGTGTCACGAGGGGTTGAAGCTACGAAGGATCTTGCAGCTGAAGGTTTTAAGCAGACTCCAGCTTCTCCTAAGCTCGATGGTTCTGAGCGTGGTAAGGATTTAGTTGCAGCTGATCAGGTGTACATAATTACTGTTAAGGAACCTGGGGTTTTAATGGTTAATAGTGATCACCTTAAGGTAGTGGAAAGGGTGCACCCCTGTGCTCATGCTTTAATCCAACAAGCTTTGGGTTTAGCTTCCAAGACACACAAGATTTTGATGACACCACCCACTGTAGATGATACATGTGTGGATGCTGCATCCTTGCAGCGTGATCTTGTAGATACACCTTTGAGCCAAGGCATTTGTGTGGAAAACAAGCAGGCTCATATTATTCCTTCACTTGAGATTGTACCACGCTCAAAGTATTTACTCACGGATGATGAACTTGTCAAACGTATGGATTTGAATGATACGAGGGGTATTTTGGCGCGGCAAGTGGGATCACTACAAGTGAAGGTTCCTCAAGGACATTACTTGGTGGAGGATGATGATTTGCTTGAAGAAGAGGAACTTGACGAAGAGTCCACCGCACATAATTTTAGCATGGTTGCTAGAGGGAGATTTGTCGCCTAGGGAAATTCTTGATAATGCTCCAAAAAGAGTAAGGAGGGTAATGCGCCCATTAGAGCCATCTAGGGTGCAACCTAGGAGGAGTACAAAATCAAAATCCAAAAGGTCCAAGAAGTCGAAGAAATGATGGATAGCATATATGATCGTGATAGAGAGCCACACATATCATTTTTTCAAGTTAGTATATTAGGGCCTTTCTACATTTGTCACTTCATCACTTGCAGAAGGAAGTGCGGATTGCATTATTCCACTTTCTTTCTAGCTTTTATATTATTTCATTTTTTTAGTATCTTCATATGTAATATCATCACAGAGTGTGTTATAAACTCTGTGATGATCACACTATATTTGGTTCTGGCTAGTTCTTATTTTTTGCATTCTTGTTAGGAGCGAGGTCTCACCTCGATAGGATGATGTAAGGTATGGTTTGGCCCTCCTTACTTTGTATTGTCCTCTTTGAGGAAGTTATTATTATTAATAAAATGGTCACTAGGCGCAATGCCTAGTTGACTCTTGATTAAAAAAAAAAAAAGGTAAAATATAAAGATTAATAAGGCTATACACTACTAGAAAAATGCAATTTAGGGACGGATGCGTAGAGACGACCCGCTATCCGTATTTGCGTAGAGACAGCCCGCCCTTGCAGCTTATCTATTAAATTAAAAAAATACACATGCTAGAGACAGCCGCCATCCGCATTTGCTTAGAGATGGCTACCCGTCCCTAACCACTCGCTCAATTTTATAGATCAGAAAACAAAACACACGCCTCTCTTTTCTTCAATCACCCATTCTCTTCCTCTCTCTTCCGTTTTCACTCTCATCAAACACGCATTTTCCCCTCTCTTCCTTCAAACAACTCTAGATCCGCCTCACCTTCTTCATTTATCTCCTTGGTAAGTTTCTTCCTTTTTTTATTCTTTTTTCTCGGTAAAACATATATCAAACAGGTTTTTTTTTTGGATTTTTTCAGCAGTCCACCTCCGTGGGATTCGCCATCGGATTCCGTCGAATTTGTAAACCGCCGACCTGCTGCTTCTGTCAGGTATTTTTTCAATTTTCTATTTAAGTTTATTCCCTAATTTTGTGAGCTTATTATATTGTATGAAATATTATCGATATGTTAGTACATTTGGAGTTGTTATTGAAAATAAATGAATCTCCTAAATTACTTAGTCCATAATTGTGAGTTTGTTTGTTTGGATTGATTGGTAAAGCTAGTCTTGCAATAGCTATTTGTTTTTGTGAGTTAAGAAATTATTTGGATTCGCCTTGATAATTCGGAATTTGATTTTCGTGTAATCACTGCAAGGAAAACATTAAACTTTTGAGTAGCTTTTGATTATTAGATTTAGACTCATTAGAAATATACAATAACTATTTTGAAGCTAAATGAAGAAACTAAAAAGTTAAAATATTAAGAAGAAAGGAGAATTAGTGCGAAGTAAATGTGTATTCTATCGGATTTGGCTAATTGAATTATTTATGTTGCTAGAATATTATTTGATTAATTAGAAGATAAACTTTAGCTACATAAGATAATTTTAGAATGGTTGTAATTTTTCTGAATATTCAACTTTGTATTATTTGTGTAGATGGAACGTCATCATGAAAATCGTAGTTGGATGTATAATAGGAATAACCAGGGACGTCAGCGGTCGAGGAAAAATTTTATAGATGGGGTTGCAGAGTTTGTTGCAAAGCTAAAATGCTTCCTGAATATATAAGGGAGGGAAATATCAAATGTCCTTGTTTGGATTGCAAATGTTGTGATGTGAAAAGCCTAAAATAGGTTGTAATGCATCTTTATACTAAAAGTTTTATGCCAAATTATTTTATATGGACTGCACATGGAGAGTTTGATCCTAGTCAACATAGACAGTGTATATACTGGTGTGAGTAGTTCGTACGTTGATAATGAGTCTCGTAATAATCAGATGCATGAAATGATTAGTGATGCATTTGCGATGTTCCACGAGGAACCATCCCAACCAGATGTTGCGCATTTTCCAAACGATGAGGCTAAGCTCTTCAATGAACAGTTGGAAGAAGCTAGTCGCCCATTTTATGAGGGATCAACGCATTCTAAGTTGTCGGTTGCAGTTAGATTGATAGGTATAAAATCAGATGAGATAATTAGGCTTATGAATGAACTTAATCTGACTAACTTGGGGTTACCTAGATCGTACTACGATACAAAGAAATTGGTTTCCAAGTTAGGTCTTTCTTCTGAGAGAATTCACTGTTGTAGAAACGGTTGCATATTATTCTATAAGGAAGATAAAGATAGGATTCATTGTAAATTTTATAGGGAGGCTCGTTATAAGCCAGTAAAAAATAAAAAGGATAAGCAGGTCCCAGTTAAGGCGATGCATTACTTGCCCTTTATTCCTCGGTTGAAAAGTTTGTATGCGTCGATGAGCACTGGTCTTCATATGCCATGGCACCATAAACGCACAAAACAACCTAAAATTCTATGTCATCCTTCTAATGGTGAAGCATGGAAGCACTTTGATAAGGTGTATCCGGTATTTCCTAGTGAACCTAGAAACATTAGGTTGGGTTTAAGTTCTGATGGTTTCATTCCATTTGCAGTCTCTACCACACCATATTCTTGTTGGCCCGTATTTGTCACCCCGTATAATTTTCCACCTGAATTGTGTGTGACAAGTCCATTCATTTTTCTGACTTGCATTATCCCGGGTCCACACAACCCAAAAGGCTCGATTGATGTATTCCTGCAGCCCTTGATTGATGAGTTAAAAATTTTATGGCATAAAGGTCTGGAAACATATGATTGCTCCCTTAAAGAAAACTTTATGTTGCATGCTTCTTTGATGTAGACTATAAATGATTTTCCTGCTAATGGAATGTTGGCTGGTTGGTCCACTGCTGGTAAGTTTTCTTGCCCTTGTTGTATGGAGGACACAAAAGCTTTTTATTTAAAAGATGGACGAAAGAACACATGGTTAGACTGTCAACGTCGATTCTTGATAGATGATCATCCGTTTAGGAAAAATATTAGTGCATTTATGAAAGGGCAAAAAGACTTTGATGACCCTCTACGAAGGTTGTCTGGTCATGAAATTTTGGATAGGGTGAAGGGGTATCCTAGGGTAACTGATAAAAAACAACCCTTTAAAGTAACTGGATTTGGTGAATGGCATAATTGGACTAAACAAAGCATATTTTGGGAGTTGCCTTATTGGAAGGACAACCTTCTCCGTCATAATCTGGATCCCATGCACATCGAAAAGAATTTTTTTCATGCAATCTTTAATACAGTGATGGATGTTACTAACAAAACAAAGGATAATGTTAAGGCAAGGTTGGACATTCAGGAATACTGTAGGCGTAATGAATTGCACCTATATCCTATTGGTGACAAGGTTCGGATGTCGATAGCCAGTTACACATTTGAATTAGATGACAGAAGAGAAATTTTTGAGTGGGTACGGAATTTGAGGTTTCCTGATGGGTGCGCATCGAATATATCAAGGTGTGTTGACATTCGAGAAGGAAAGTTAACTAATATGAAAAGTCATGATTGCCATTTGTTCATGGAGAGCTTACTCTCTATTGCTTTCAATGGTTTGCCAGATACTGTCTGGACACCCCTGATGGAGATAAGTGTATTTTTCAAAGACTTGTGCTCTAACATATTACGGGAAGAAAATCTTGAATTGATGGAAAGAAACATACCAGTGATCTTAACTAAATTGACCAAGATCTTTCCTCTTGGTTTTTTCAATGTGATGGAACATTTGCCTATTCACCTTGTGGAACAAGCACGCCTTGGAGGCCCGGTTCAGGGAAGATTGATGTATCCTTATGAAAGATAATCTCTTTTCAAGCGTCTATTTGCTTACATTTATAGTAATTCTTTAAACTCAACTACTGTAATGTGTTATGCAGGACTGTTGGAAAGTGCAAGCGAAGTGTGAAAAGTAGAAATGGGGAAGAAAACCTATAACTATGGGGTCTGTGTGAATGCTGGAATTGGTGATGAACACTTTGATTATTATGGCGTTATCCAGGAGATCTTAGAGGTTGAGTATCAAGGTTGGCTCAAGAAAAGGTTGGTGCTATTTCGGTGTAAATGGTTTGATCCAACACAAAATAGAGGTACTAGGAAGCATCCGCAGTATAAATTGATTTAAGTCAATCACAAAAAAAACGTATGCACATTATGATTCATTTATCATTGCGAAGAATGTAAAACAAGTGTACTACGTTCCTTATGAGGAATTTTATTTTTCGGTCTTCTACCATAGCGAAGGAACGTCAACGGCAGAGGAGGAGGAATATTGTTGATGAAAATGATGCAAGCGAGGAAGAATTACTTGAGGAAAATATTGCAAGCGAGGATGCTTGATTATTTAGTAGTTTTAATATATTGCATCACTTTTTTATTACGTAGTTGACTTAATATTCATACTTGATTAATGTTTTTTATATATTTTAATTTAACATTCATATTATATTATTTATTGTTTAGTGTTGGTTAATATTTTTGTTGAATGTTTTCATCACATGGATGTCTTCTACAGGTAGGATGGGTAAAGGCAGGTTGGTTCATTGTACAAGAAAGATTTCCTCTTCATCCGGTGATGGATCCTCGTCTAATCCGGAGTTGATCCCAACTGAACAGTTAATGGCTAGGCTTGATAAAAAATATGGCGCTTCTTTTATTGAAGGGCCGCCTTCTGCCCCACTGTTTGATCAGTCTTCTCGAGCCCCGGGCCCCTCATCTCATGCTATGCGTCCACCCAACCTGCCTTGTCATTCTATGTCTGCACCCGGGTACTAATATCAGTATGTTCGTGTTCCATGCCCATCCTACCAGGCTCCTCCATAGATGCTGTTTGTTCTTACTCCGACTATTCATCCGCACCATGTTCCTTTCCCAGTTCCATCTGATTCCCCGACATTGTCTACTCCGGGATCGTATGGTTTGCCTAACTCAGAGTCTCCCACCCCTTCTTCTCTAGTTGTCGCTACTACTAAAGGAAAAGGAAAGAAGAAGAAGGGTATAAAAGTACCAACTGCTCTTGGACAGCCGGGATCTTATGATGATCGTGCTAAGTTGATTGTTATGCCTAACAACCGTCATGGGTAAGTTGCCAATGCGATTGTTAGAATATTAAAACTTGAATATATATGTTTACTTATGCTACATTTTATGCAGTTTTGTACCATCAGACGAGGCTACGCCTCTTGTTATAGACGCTATGCGACCACATTACAGAAGCTTGGAGCAGTTTTGGAAAAGTCCCAGGAGATGTCAGAGCAAGAATGTTTGATACATTTAAGGTATACAAGCTATTTCTGATATTTTTTTAAAATTTTCCTATCATATATGGATTTCTAACATATTATTAAATATTCCAGAAGAAGGTTTCTTGGAGTAATGAGTATCCTGATTATATTATGGTTCAGTCTTTTGAGCGGAGAGCGGCAGCCCGACTTAATATTACATTTCATAATGCAAGAATAAGTGGGAAACGCCTAGAGTGGGTGTATGAAGACGCTTGGAAAAAATTGCTAGAGGTTTGGGATACTAATGAGTTCAAGGCGATACAAGAGCAAGCCAACATTGCATGGGCATTCGAGAAGGGTGGCTCTTTACATACTGGCGGTTCGGTTAGCTTGGCAACGCATAGGCACAGAATTGTAAGTTGTTAATTGATATTTTCTTGAATATAATTAATATAGGTATTTTAAATTTTAGCTAACGTTTATAAGCTTGTAGGAGCAAGCAAATGGAGGACCTATGTCTAATATTAATTTTTTCGAGAAGTTCCATGCTTTCTATGACGAGGATGGTAATGCCGTAGGCTATGTGGAGAAACATGCAGAGGAAACCATTGTAAGTTACTAAATTAAACCCTCTATTTTTGTTTAACATGAAGATTGTATACTTATCCTAAATTTTTTTTATGTCAGAAAAACTTTAGAGCTGCACAGGAACAATGGGTTTAAAGCCAAGAATCTGATGCTGGATCAAGCCAGCCCACTCAAGAAGAAGTTACATCAATGTTTGTTCAAGCGAGTGGTGGCTACAACAAAGGAAGAACCTACATATTCGGACCTAAGCAATACAATAAACCATCTCGTATAGGTATCACTACTTCTTGCTCCTCTTCTTCTTCCCAGGTTCCTAATGATGTTGTGCTTGCAGAGTTACAAAGGCTAAGGCAAGCAGAAGCGGAAAACAAACAAAAATCAAGAAGTTGGAAAACTTTATGGCCAAGTACATGTCGGAAAAAGGTGATGGTACTGACTCCGATAGAGTCGAGTAGATGGTTGGTTTGTTTAAACTTTATGTTCTAGACTTGGTTTTTATTCCGTCCTTGTAGTGAGACTTTATGCTTAAAACTTTATGTTGGTTTTTATCCCGTCCTTGTTGTGAGACTTTATGTTTAAAACTTCATGTTCTAGACTTGGTTGTTATCCTGTTTATGTTGTGAGACTTTATGTTAAGTTTGTTAAGGTTTATTGTTAGGACTTTATGTTGGTGATGGATTCGACACAAGTATTATGTGCCTTTATGCTTACGAGTTTAAGTCTATAGAAAATTTGTTAGACTTAATATTATGAAGTTTGTGTATTCTAGTTTAGTTATCTGTTCGGCTAGCTGTGTTATATATGAATGTGCATTGGTTGTTGGCAGGCATCTATCTGTTTTTTGACAATTTATTGTGCAGGTTTATCACAAGTAGCGACGGATATCCAACTCTACCAAACTAAAATCGTAAAAATAGGGACGGGCACCCCTCCCTAAATAAAAAAAAAATTCCAGATTTCACTGAGTAGGGACGGCTAGCCATCTCACCCCCCCAAACAAAAAAATATATTCTAGATTTTACTGAGTAGGGACGGCTAGCCGTCGCACAAGCCATCTGTATCTCGGACGGCTGCCCGTCTCTATGTGAATAGCATCGAGCCATATACGGATGGACGATGCCGTCGCATAGCTCGTCCATAAATCGCATTTAGGGACGGCTACACATCTGTATCGTCCGTCCCTAAATCGCATTTTTTTAGTAGTGATAGGCCTATAACACAAGGCGGTGGTATATACTAAACCTTAACTAGAAGACTGCAAATCCAAGGTGGCGGGATGTACACCCTACGTCCTGTGACCATGCCGCCTAAACAGTCGTTGGCTTCAGGAGTGGGCCCGGTGACTTGTAAGATAAGTCTAGTCTCGCCATCTGGACTCGAATTCCCGTAATAGTAGGTGACATATTTTTTCCCACACACAAAGCATCAACTCTTAGCACCGAGAGGGCAAGAGTTGGTAGTCTTGACTCACCACCGAGAGGGATGAGTTAGGTATATGCGAGCAAGGTCCATTGGTGACCTTGGTGTGAAGAAGCTTAGATCTACATTCATTCGGTTAGAGGGCAAGGAGGAAGTTAGTATCCTAATATTTCTCTCATTGTTAATATTTGGCCTTAATTTACCGTTACTTATCAATAGATCCGATTACACTCAATTTTAGGATTAATTTACTAAAACAATTAAACTTGAGCAAATCTAACTAATTTAAGTCTTGTGTAAGTCCCTGTGTTCGATCCCTACAATTGACTATGGTAATTGTGAACCCTCGCCCTTAATTGGGTTGTGTCACAATTTGGCATCGTTATCGGGGACTTCAGTAGAACATTTAGTTGAATTAGTTTAAGTTTTTGTTGTTAAGTAGCTTAATCCGAGCACCTTTCACTTTTGTTTTTGGTTTTATTTGACTGTGTAGGTATTTATTGAAAATACCGCCAATGATAGCAAATACACCTAATTAAGTGGGAGGTGCGGCTAACTCGCAAGGAGATGACCTACTACCACCTCCTCCTCAACCGGTCAATGAAAATGTGAAGGATGTTGTTGTTGATGACAATTTTGAAATACTTGATGAAAAGCAAGTAGATGGAGCACAACCGAATGCTCAAGCTCAAGGAAGACCAAGAGCTAGAAGAAATGCAAGAAGGGAGCAAGTTAATGATGATGGCTTTTGTGGAGCCATTTTGCCTCAACCCATTAGAGCCTCGGCTAACTTTTAAATGTCCGCAGCCGCTATGAATTAAACTTGACAACCGAGGTTTATTTGGAGGAGAAGAAAATGAGAATCCCAACAAGCATCTCCAAATTTTCCTTGAGATTTGCACTCTTAATAAACATGCGGGGGTGACCGATGATTCTTTTCATCTTAGGCTATTCCCATTCTCATTCAAAGAGAAGGCTAGGGCTTGGTTGGATGATTTCCCTAAAAGTAGCATTTACAATTGAGATGCATTGGTAAAAGTCTTTCTTGATGAGTATTTTCCACCGGGTAAATATGTGGACTCGAGAGATGATATACATTATTTCCAACAACAAGTGGGTGAGCCATTGTACAAAGCATGGTATAAAGTTCTCAAGCTCATTCATTCTTGTCCCAGTCATGACTTTTCAGATAGAGTTTTATCAGAGACTTTCTATAGAGGTCTTGATGATAAAAACCAAATAACCATAAACCATGTTGCTCAAGGAGGCTTAATGAAGGGTACTTTTCAACAAGGAACGGACCTCATCCAGAAGGTCATAAAGCAATCAAGAGGATAGAAGTCAAGAGTAAAAAGTTTGGGTACACATGATCCCAACCATGATGCAATGGAAAAGGCAAAGGCAATTGAATCTCAAGAAGAAAGAATGGCTCAACTTGTCACAGTGATTGAGTTGCTTGCAAAGAGCCAATTGAAGAACAATTAAGAGTCCACAAAGCAAGTGAATGCCGTTGATATTCCTCCTAAAGAAGTTCATCATGGTGCCAATTATTCATATCAACTCTATCCTATGGGTTATGCTCCACCGGGCTATGTTCTTATGGGGTTTGTGCCTTAAGGATAAGAAGGGCAAATGCCAACCCAAGATAGCCAAGAGCAAGATGATAAGGCCAATTATGTTAATGCTTATTAAGGCCAAAGACCTCTATATAATCAACAAGGCTATCAAGCTCAAGGACAATGGAAGCCTTACAATCAATGGGGTAACACTCATAAGTTGAATGACACCAATCAAGGGAGAGAGCCAAATGACAATCAAAGAGGTTCCAATGAATCTCAACAAAGTTCAAGGAATCCAAAGAATTCAAGGTTGGAAGGAATGATGGAGAAAATGTTAAAATTTCAAGAGGACAATTCGGATGATATAAAGGATATCAAGCAAACCGTGCAATCACATTCGACTTCTATCAAGTTGCTTGAATCTCAATATAGCCAATTATCTCACCAAGTGAATCAAAGACAACAAGGAGCATTGCCGAGTGATATGGTGGTGAATCCTAAGAGGAATGGCAAGGATTAAGTAATGAAAGATTGAGAAGAGCCGATCATGCCAAGAAAGTTTGGGAGAAGATTGCTTCCACCTCTATCACCCTTCTTTTGGTTGATGCTTTAGGGAAAATACCTTATGTGGCAAAGTTTGTGAAAGATTTGGTGACAAAGAAAAGGTTTTTGGAATTTGAAATCTTCAAGTCACTCATCAATATAGTGCAAATATGTCTCAGGTGATACCAATGAAGATGGATGACCCCGATGCATTTAATATACCGTATACTAATAGGGGAAGACACTTTGAGAAAGCATTATGTGATTTGGAGGAAAACATCAATCTTATGCCCTATGCCATTTACAAGACATTGGGAGGAAAAGAACCAAGACCGACCTCAATAAATCTTCAAATGACTGATCGTTCTATGAATAGGCTGATTGGGGTGGTTGATAATGTATTTGTGAAGGTAGATTGTTTCATCATCCCGACGGATGGGAAGATCACTGTGTGATGTGAAGAAGTGGGACTTGACATTTATATTCAATGGAGAGAAAGTGGTGTTTATATTTGCAAATCAGTGAGGCAACTGGTTGAAGATGCATCATGTTCTTATATTGATGTAGTCGTAGATGAATAGGTAGAATAGGAGAGCTTGATAAGGGAATTTGATGCTTTGGCATCCGTGTTATGGAATATGGATTTTGATGATGAAAAAAGTTTGAAGCAATGTGTCCTAGCATTGGAAGGACCTGGTACTAAGTCATATTCTCCAAAGAAACTCTCTCTTGATGTTGAGAATTGAAAGGTTCCACCAATTAAACCCTCCATTAAAGAACACCCCCACTCTTGAACTCAATGTTTTACCAAGTCACTTGAGATATGCCTACCTTTGTCCTAACTCTACTCTCCCCATAATCATTTCATCCTATTTGAACAAATACTAAGAAGAAAAGCTCTTACAAGTTGTGAGAAAGAGAATTTGGGCTATTGGTTGGACTTTAACCGATATTAGAGGCATTGATCTGGGAGTATGCAAATAAAAAATTATTCTTGAAGAAGGTTGCAAACTTTTGGTTGAGCATCAAAGGTGATTGAACCCGGCCATGCAAGAAGTTGTCAAGAAAGAGATCATAAAGTGTTTAGATGCATGTGTTGTAGAACCCTTATCTGATAGTGAATGGGTATCACCAGTCCAACGTGTGCCCAAGAAAGGAGGTATGATGGTTGTGCATAATGAGAAGGGTGAAGCCATTTCTACTAGGACCGTGTCCGGATAGAGAGTTTGCATGGAATATCACAAGCTCAATAAAGCTACAAGAAAAGATCATTTTCCACATCCATTCATTGATCAATTGTTGGATAGGTTGTCCAGGAAAGCTTATTATTGTTTCGTTGATGGATATTTCGGGTACAACCAAATCTCTATTGAAGCGAAAGATCAAGAGAAAATAACCTTCACTTGTCCTTATGGGACATTTGCTTTTAAGAATATGCATTTTGGTCTTTGTAATGCACCCCCTACATTCCAATGGTGCATGCTTGCTTTATTCCATGATATGGTGGAAAACTATTTGGAAGTGTTTATGGATGAATTTTTCGTGGTTGGTGATTTATTTGATGATTGTTTACACAATCTAGATTTGGTACTTGAAAGATGTGAAGAAACAATGTTGGTGCTTAATTGGGAGAAATGTCACTTTTTGGTGGAAGAAGGAATTGTTTTGGGACACAAGATGTCCAAGCGGGTGATAGATATGGATTGAGCCAAAATAGATGTTATTTCCAAGCTTTCACCTCCTACAATCATGAAAGGAGTGAGAAGTTTCCTTGATCTTGCGGGCTACGATAGAAGATTCATCAAAGACTTCTCGAAGATTTCCCATCTCTTATGCATGTTTCTTGAAAAAGAGGCTAAATTTGTGTTTGATAATGATTGCCTCAAGGCATTTGAAGAATTTGGAAGAGCACCTATCATTATGAGTCCTAATTGAGAATTACCTTTTGAATTGATGTGTGATACAAGTGATGTGGCTCTTGGTGTCGTGTTAGATCAAAGGATTGAAAAGATCTTTCATCCCATTTACTATGCTAGCAAAACCACGAATGGTGCCTAACTGAACTACACGGTCATCGAGAAAAAGTTTTAGCGGTGGTGTTTGTATTTGAAAATTTTGAACTTATTTGATGGGGTCCAAGGTGGTTGTTCATACTGACCAATTGGCCATTCTCCACTTGATGAGCAAGAAGAACTGCAAACCCCCACTTGATCTTGTGGATACTATTGCTTCAAAATTTTGATGTTGAGGTGAAAAAGAGAAAAGGTACCAAGAGCCAAGTGGCGAACCACTTGTCAAAATTAGAAGATATGGGGATACCTCGTGAAGATGGTGAAATTAATGATTGATTCCCCGGTGAAATAGTACTTTCGGTAGCTTTGTAGAAAATACCATGGTATGCAGAGATTGCCAATTTTGTGGCTTGTGGAGATTTGCCTGATGACTATTCGTATAATCAAAGAAAGAAGCTCATAAAAGATGCTCATCATTACTATTTGGATTAACCTTACTTGTTTAGAATTTGTGCGGATGGGATGATTCGGAGATGTGTTCCAAATGTTGAGCAATGAGTGACTACAAATTAATGATATTCTTCATCATATGGTGGGCATCATGGTGGCATTAGAACCGGCTCGAAGATCTTGAAGTGTGGATTCTATTGGCCTATCATTTATAAGGATGCTCATGCATTTTTGAAAGGTTGTGATAGATGCCAAAGAGTCGGGGTGCATCAAGAAAAAATGAAATGCCTCAAAATCCTATCATGGAAGTAGAATTGTTTAATGTGTGGGGTATTAATTTCATGGGTCCATTTGTAAGCTCGGGTGGAATGAAGTATATTTTGGTGGCCGTTGACTATGTATCCAAACTACCAAACAATGAAGCAAGAAATGTCATGGCATTCTTAAAAAGGAGCATCATCACTCGGTTTGGCACTCCTAGAGCCATTATTGTGATGGTGGATCTCATTTTTGCAACAAGGCATTTGACTCGCTTCTTGAGAAGTATGGAGTCAATCACAAAGTCGCAACTCCTTATCATCCACAAACTAGTGGACAAGTTGAAGTGTCCAACTGGAAAATCAAGCAAATATTGGGAAAGACCGTGAAATCAAACCGGAAGGATTGGGCCATGAAATTGGATGATGCACTTTGGGCTTATAGGACGACTTACAAGACTCCAATAGGTATGTCTCCTTATAAATTGGTGTTTGGTAAGGCTTGTCATCTCCCTATCGAGCTTGCGTATTATGGGCATTGAAAAAGTTGAATTTAGATTGGGAGCTAGCCTCAAAATCTAGAATGAATGCATTGAATGAGCTTGATGAAATGAGGTTCAATTGAAAATATCTTGTTGTACAAGGAAAGTATGAAGATTTTGCATGACAAGAAGATATAGAATCGAGAATTCAAAGTGGAGATGTTATGTTGTTGTTTAATTCATGTCTCCAATTGTTTCCGGGAAAGTTGAACTCCAAATGGAGTGGCCTATTTAAAGTTGTTAGTGTTTCTCCCTATGGTGCCCTTGATTTGGAAGGTGATGATGGTAGGAGTTTTAGAGTGAATGGGCACCGGGCGAAACACTACTTGGGAGTTATGGAAGGCACCAAGATGGTGGCCTTAATAGTGTTGATTGATCCTTGAGCTAAAAAGTCGATGTCATGCCACGGCGTTAACTAAAGCGCTTCTTGGGAGGCAACCCAAGGTGTTTAGCTAACTAGTTGATTATTTGTAGGTGTTAAGGATGAGAAGCAGCTGGATTGAAACTGTGCATAAATATGGAAGTACAAGTAACAGGGAGGCCGACATATGCATGGGCGGCTGCCCCTTGAAATTGTGATGGTAAGTTAGTTCAGGAGACCACCAGAGAGCCAAAAAAGATACGGTAGCCTCTTCAAGAAGGTGATCACTCATTTTCAAAAGAATGAAAATTTTCTAAGTATAAGATGTAAGGCTATCTAGACTTTAGTCGCCCTTTTTAATGCCCTTGCAGGCTTTGAGAGCCTTTTTTTACACGGAGGCTGCCACTTGATTGGGCGGTCGCCATTTCTCTTTAGCCTCAAAAATTTGGCTAAGTGTCAAAAATGAGACTCTCTGAAGTTTGAGCGCCCTTTCAGGTCACCCTTGCAGGGTTGATAGCCCTTTACTCAACATGCGGTCACCCAACCATTAGGCGACTAACCATTACTCGAAGCCAGCATCACTATGTGGCCAGTGCATAGGCGAGCGTCGCTCATCAAGAGGCGGTTGCCCTTCCTAACTGGGCCTCAGCCCATCAGGGGTATTAAAGGGGCCCTAGGTCTCCTTCTTCCCTTTTCCTATTTCGATAACCGCCGGCTGCCCCAAAACTTTCGATCTCAGAAAACAACCACCGCACACACAAACAACAAACAATCCTTACTTCATCCAGTGCATTACTCATCCGGTAATCTTTTCCCTCTACTTTAGCTTTCTAATTTCTTAGTGTAATTTTTTTAAATTTTTAGGAGTAGGCTGTAATTAGATGTTAGATATTGAAATCGACCAAACATGAACTAGGATGGTTGGGGGAAGGAAGAACGTACGTGTGAACCAATTCTTGTTCTTGAGAGTTGAGAGCATTTTGGCCTAGTGAGAGAGACGAAAATGGGTCGTTGTGAACATAGTTGTGCTTTAACTGTTGAGTTTTGGGAAATGTGCCCGTGAAA
Source organism: Petunia x hybrida (assembly GCA_037355625.1). Taxonomy (NCBI): domain Eukaryota; kingdom Viridiplantae; phylum Streptophyta; class Magnoliopsida; order Solanales; family Solanaceae; genus Petunia; species Petunia x hybrida. The sequence continues at coordinate 3,100,003 of JBBBVM010000045.1, forward strand.
ATTTACTGCAGACGAAGAAAGGGCTACCGCCCTTTAATAGGTCGCAGCCCTCTCTTCGTGTTCTGCATTTGGAGCTACTGAGGGCCTAAGAACATGCGGTCGCCCCTCTAATAGGAGACCGCCCATTCTTATGGTTCCAACTGCATGATGAGCATTGAGACGGAGGCCGCACCTTGTTTGTGCGGCTGCCCATTCTGTCTCATTTGACAATCTCTCAATAGATGAGTGCATTAGAATATAGGCAGAAACCCTTGCTATGGGCTGTCGCTTTCTTGTGGCCTCAAAATTGTTCTAAGTATGAAAAATACTCCTTTCTGAAGTTTGGACACCCTTACAGTGTTTGCCGCCTCTTTTCTCTAGAAGTTGAGGTTGAGCATTTGGTGGCCGCCCCTTAGTTGGGTGACTGCCCTTTTTAATGTGCCAAAAATTTTCCTAAGCATGGAATTGGCACTTCTTAGGACTGTGTCCGGGCTGCTGACTGGATGAAGGACCTGCGCACGTAGCAGAGTAAATTATGAGCCGAAGCCCAGACCGTGGTGGCATACCGCCGGAGTCACTTAGAGATAGGACTCAGATTTCTTTGATGTATACTCATACTTTATTGAGTCACTCTTAGAATGCTCCAATTCTTTTGTGGATATATTCTTTTGGACTTCACCCTTTTATATTTATATATCCATTTATGATCTTTTCACATTATTGTTCTTTTCCGCATCTTGTTTCATTGGTTCGCCTAGGCAAATGTTGTTTAGGTGCCATCACGAGCCCTTGGAAATTGGGTCGTGACAGTTTGGTTCCGAGTGAGTATCCTTCTTGACAAGAGAAGGTCGCCTCTTTGTTCGGCGACCGCCCTTTGTGAAAGCACTGAAAAATTGGCTAAGTACCAAAAATGCACTCTTCTGGACTTTGAGCACCCTTTAGGCTTGGTCACCCTCCAGGAAAGAGGTGGCCGCCCTTTGTTAAGGCTTCCACTTCTGCCCCTTTCTCAACTCCTGAAGAAAATTCCAAGTATGGAACTGAGAGGCGACCGCCCATATAACATGTCTCCACCCTTTACTCCTTATTTTCTGAGATACAATTATGCCTTCAAAGAAAACTCTAATCATTCACTTTCTACCTTAAACTAACAAGTTATTTGAGTACTATTGCAGCAAACATGCCTCCAAATAAAAGAAATGGATCAAAAAGAAAGAAAAGGGAGGAGTCTCCACCTTCGCTCTCCTTCTCCTTTGAGGACACCTCTATGGAATGGGTGGAAGATGAGTCTACAAACCTACTCATCTGTGAAAGGGTGATAGGAACTGATAGGTTAAAAAGATTCTGTCCAAAGTTCCACCAAGCCTTCATTAACACTGGTTGGGCCAAGTTGTTCACAAAGAACTTGATTGATGCTAACACTAATATGATCCTAGAGTTGTATGCTGAGTTAGGGAAGAGAACATAACAAGAAGGAAGACTTGTGTGTAGGAACATTAGAGTAGAAACCTCTGCAAGTGCCTTGAATGAATATTTAGGACTTCCTAACTTCATCCCAAATGACCATATGACAAAGCTAGTAATAGATGAGGAAGCACAGAAAGAGTGGCTAGCACCTATCATTGGTAAGGAGGAAATCGAACTTGGAGGAGGGCAGGAGTGCAAATCACTTAGCCAGATCTGAACTTTGAAGCCAAGGGATGGTACACCATCATTAGCTCTAGGGTCTTGCCAACTAAAGAAGCTTACTTCAAAAGCTTAAGGAGGGTAGTTATGATTGGGTGCATTATGACAGGAATCAAGGTAAACTTGGGAGAAGAGATGTTGAAGACAGTAATGGAAGTAGCCAGATCTGATGGTTATGATTTCCCTTATCCCAACACCCTGACAACATACTTGATAGATGAAGGATGTTAAAATGTTGATGATGACAACTATGCATTTCCTAATGAAAAGTTTGATATGTCTGCTATTGAGGATGTGAACAATCCACTCAATCCTTCAGCTCCTTCTGTGCAGGCTGCACATGCCCCTGCTCAGACTAGTACTGCTGCTCTTTCAGGCCCTCTGCCTCAAAAGCACCCCTTCCCCAAATTCCACAAAATGTAAATACTTCCTTGACACAATTGACTCAAGAATTGATTGGGTTGGACAGGAAGATGGACGAGTTCAACGTCCTTTTGCCTAGGATGCCACAGATGCAGCCACCACAAACCCCTCAAGGGAACATGGCTATGGATCAATTGGTCAAGCTTGCAAAGGTCGTGGAGGCAAACACAAGAGTCATTGCAAGAAACAAGAAGGCATTGCAAAAGATCGACAGGGCAATTCAACTCATGACCAAGACACAAGTGGACATGGCAAAGAAGCTCAATGAACTGTGCAAAGATAAAAAATGGAGAGGAAATCACAACAAAGCAAGGAAGATGTAGCTGAGAAGAAGAGTAACTTGGGAACTATGTTGTGCATTTCCTTTGATGAAAAGGATGACCCAAATTTGCTCCTGGAAGAGACATAAGTCCTATTTGCTATACAAACACTAATTGAGGAGATGGTGAAAGAAAAGCATGAAAAGAAGAATTCTAAAGAGAAACCTCCACATGTGCATGTGGAAGGCAAGGGTAAACATTTTACTTGAAGAAGTGAGAGAGTCCCTTTTTATCCCTCTTTGTGCTTACTTCACATTAGGGACAATGCGAGAGTTTTTAGTTGAGGAAGGGGATTCAAATTCATTTATGTTATGTGATGGATAATTTGGTACAATTTTTTTTTGAATGACTTGTTGACATGATTGAATTTGAATCTCTCTTTTTGACTGTATATAGTGCATGTTTGTTTCATTGTTAGCATATTCAGTTAAGTTCCTATAATTTTTTTGTTTTAAAGTAACTTTCAATTTTCTTTGCTTGATTCTTTGCGGAAGTGGTTGTTTGAACCAAGTAGTGTACATAGTAGTTTTATGAAATTTCTTAGTAGCTTTTGTTTGGAAGTCTCATGAAGTACCAACACTTCATTTGAATTTTATGGTATGAGACTAGCTGTGGAGTGTCCACTTGGTGAGTAGGTGGTCTTGGTCGATGACTCTAGGTTCATGGGTTGCTTTGGAGCCATTGACATGGTTCCTAGTGGACCATTAAGACTTTACAAGTAGCAAGCTTTGTTGAGAGTGGAGTTTTTATCTTGATTGATCCACTTGCATGTGTGTGAGGATAGATGATGGGTTCACATATTTGAGTTGAGGTCTAGATTTGCCCGGCTTGTGCTCAAGGTGAAATTTGAGTTGTGCCGAACTTGAAAATGATCTTAGGCTTTCATTATAACCCTTTTTTAGCCTCTTCATATACCCTTACTATAAAAATTTCAATAGATGTCCATTTTGAGCCTATTAGCCTTTCATTTGGTAACCCGGTATGTGAGTAATCCATTGGTGGTTGAATGATAAAAATTTCCTTTTCAAGTGAATATTCTAAAGTAAGGCAAAAGCATAAGTTTTGGGAAATCCATTGGATATATCATGTGCTAGGAAGCCTAGTGCGTTGCTAAGTATTAAAACAAAAAAAGAAAAACTTGTGGAAAAAAATTCAAAAACGAGACGCAAGATGAAAAGAACTAGTCTACCTAGCTTGTGTAAATATTAAAGGTGGACTAGAGAATAAAGAGCATAAGGCTTCCTAAATTTCGAAAATTACAAAAAGAAGTAAGAAAAATAAAGAAAAGGGAATAAAGAAAGAGGATTAAAGGAGGTGAGTGAAGGATGGATTGCAATGTTGATGTGATTGTTAAGGTGGTTAGTAGTCACTATGTTCCTAAATTATCACACCTAGGCCCGAGCCTTCATTACAAGCCTAATCAAGTCCTAGTGATCCAATATTTAGTGCCTCTCCATTAGTGGAGAGCCACAATATGGGCAAGCTTATGGTACTTTGACTCAACTCGTGAACATTATTTAGAGAGTGAGTGCTTAATTATTTGAAGTCCTTAGTTTGAATTTGATTGTGAGATAAGGACTATTCTTTTGAGGTGAGCATTGCAAGTGGTGATATGAGAGATGACACCTTAGCTTAAAATGAGGTTTGAAACCAAGTGAAGTTGGTTGAGGAACCAAATCCACACTTGAGGCTCTATGTCATCCTTAGACTATTGTAAAACTTGTGAAGTAGTTCACGAAGTGACTTGTCGAGTATTCATGAGTATGAATGTGTGTTGGTACCGTATGAGGTCAAAAGCTTTTGAAAAGATTAAAAATAGAACTTAACTTCATTGTATGCTAGTCTTGAAGGTGCTTCACTATTCTTGGGTAGAGATTGGTTTGCTTGAGAACAAGCAAAGACTTAGGTTTTAGGGAGTTAATGCGTGAGCATTTTGCTTACTTTAACTCGCTTTAATTTTTTTTTAATCCAAAAGTGACCAATCTATAGGAAAGACTGATGTATTTTGATTGGTTCAGGTGTTAAAGCCTTACAAGGAAGAAGAAGAAACCAAAAAAGAGCAAGAAACCCAAGAGAACTGATCAAGTTCAAGATAAGCTGCAGAATCAATCAATGGAGAGCACCCATGCTATTCCTTGGATGGGAACACCTTGCTAAGTGTCAAGTTGGGCGATCGAAGAGGCCCCCACTTTTTGGAGAGAATCTGAGTGCCTGAAAGCCTTGTTAAGATGTGACTACCCAAGCAAGGGGCGGGCGCCCACTGTATCTCGCAAGGAAAAAGATGGTGAAGAAGAGGCAACCACATGCTCGTGTTGCTCACTACCCTCTTATAGAAAAGGAAGAAAATGTGGTCGCCCAATCAAGGATGGCCGCCCTCTCATACAACTCCAGAAAAGGGCGTTAGCCCATGTCCAAGAGGTCGCAGCCCTTTCGCCTTGTCCAGTTCTTGTCTGCCAAAAGAGCTACAGCTCAACCTATAAATGGCAGTTTTGTAATTATTTTTAGCAAACACTATATATAGCTAGAAGTTGATTTGTCTAAACATCTTAAACTTTACTTTACTTGAGAGGCAATATAGAGACAAATACCATTACTTCTTGGTCAAGCCTTCTTGTATTGTTAAGAACAGCACCATTTTGTGTAAGAATCATTTCTACCTTACTATTTCAATGCATATTTCATTACTTTCAAGTCTTGAATCATTACTTAGTATGAGTAGCTAAATCATCACTAGGGTGCTAACAAAATCCTAGTCCAATAATCGAATGGGTATAGCATAATAAGCTTCTAAGCGCTTAGGAATACCACATTTTACTACTTTTGATTCCATTACAATAACTTGAGGTGTACAACTCAAGTTGAGCCCAATAGTACTAGATTTACACCGAGAGGGTAAATCTAAGAATAAGAAGTATAGTGACAGGGTACCGGGGGTAAGTGTATTGCATTTACCTCAGGTTAATGAGTTGAGAACTGAGAGGAGGATACCTTACTTAGGACTAGTTTCTAGCACTCAAAGCATCAACTCTTAGCACTGAGAGGGCAAGAGTTGGTAGTCTCGACTCACCACCGAGAGGGGTGACTTGGGTATATGCGAGCAAGGTCCATGCGGTGACCTTGGTGTGAAGAACTTAGATCTACATTCATTCAAGTAGAGGGTAAGGGGAAGTTAGTATCCTAGTATTTCTCTCATTGTTAACTTTTAGCCTTATTTTAACGTTACTTAGCAATAGTTCCGAATACACCCAAGTTTAGGATTAACTTACTAAAAAAGTTGAAACTTGAGCAGATCCAACTAATTTAAGTCTTATGTAAGTCCTTGTATTCGATCCCTACAATTGACTAGGGTAATTGTGAACCCTCGCCCTTAATTTGGGTCATGTTAGTAATTCCTCTAACATATCTGAGGTGCCTACCAATTCTGGTTATCGAATTGATGTGTCACGGTACACAGACATTAGTAGTACTACAGACCATAAGATTTCAAGAGCTAACTCCGATGGAAATATAACAACAATTGATAAGCAATCCACAAACTGCGCTAATGATTTAACCAACCTTTTTATGGACTGCATGCCAACAACCACTCTCAGAGAATTTGTTCAACTCAACTCCACCCATTCCAATGGACTTTCAACCAACGAGCCCTCCACCACCGCCATCACCATTGCCCCAAGCTTTCCAATCCCCATCGCCAATTCTGTTCCAAGAGAATCTAACACCACCAAGAGGCACAGAGATGGGGATGGAGGTAGGGATGCTAACAATATCCCTTTACAAAGGGTTCGAAGAGGAATTGGAAGAAATTTGTATGTGGAACTTCCCGAAGTCGATGTTAAAATGTGTAACAGCCCAAGCCTGCTAGTGATACTATCCGCTTTAGGCCTAGGCCCGCACGGCTTTAAAACGTGCCACTAGGGGTCTAAGGCATGTATACTTAAATACTCAGGATCACTTCTGTGTTATGCCGATGCGGGATACTTAATCCTTAGCTGGGATGTCACATACCATCTGTAACAACTCAAGCCTGCTCACGGCTTTAAAATGCGCCATTAGGGTCTAAGGCCAGTTAACTTATATACCCAGCAACTCTCTTGTCTTATGCCGATACGGAACACTTAACCCTTAGCTGGGGTGTTACATATCTGTAACAGCCCAAGCCCGCTAGTGATATTGTCCGCTCTGGGCCTAGGCCTGCACGACTTTAAAACGCGTCACTAGGGTCTAAGGCATGTTTACTTAAATACCCAGGATTACTCCTATGTTATGCCGATGTGGGACATTTTGTTAGCTTGGGGTGTCACATACACCCCCTCTTACGGACTCAGCGCCCTCGCTGAGGTTTGCCCCACCTACCGGGATTCGCCTAGACCCAGCACTGAACTTTGTCCTGCATCGACAAGGCTGACACAGAGTGGCTCTGATACCATCAGTAACAGCCCAGCCCACTAGTGATATTGTCCGCTTTGGGCCTAGGCTTGCACGACTTTAAAATGCGTCGCTAGGGTCTAAGGCATGCTTACTTAAATATCTAGGGTCACTCCTGTGTTATGTCGATGTGGGTCAGAATTCAAGGTTGAGTCTAGGCGAATCCCGGATATGGAGGGCAAACCTTTGCGAGGATGTTGAGTCCATAAGAAGGGGTGTATGTAATACCGCAGCTAAGCGTTAAATGTCCCACATCAGCATAACACAGGAGTGACCCTGGGTATTTAAGTAAGCATGCCTTAGATCCTAGCAGCGCATTTTAAAATTGTGCGGGCCTAGGCCCAAAGCGAACAGTATCACTAGCGGACTTGGGCCTTTACATATGGTATAAGAGCCACTCCGTGTCAGCCTTGTCGATCCGGGACATAGTTCAGTGCTTAACTAGCCTTAGACCCAAGTGACGCATTTTAAAGCCGTGCGGGCTTAGGCCCAAAGAAAATAATATCACTAGTGGGCTGGGGTGTTACTGATTATGTAATAGCCCAAGCCCGCTAGTGATATTGTCCGCTATGGGCCTAGGCCCGCACGGCTTTAAAATGCGTTACTAGGATCTAAGGCATCTGTACTTAAATACCCAGGATCACTCATGTGTTATGCCGATATGGGATACTTAATCCTTAGTTGGGATGTCACATACGCCCTCTCTTTTAGACTCAGCGTCCTCACTGAGGTTTGCCCCGCGTACTCGGGATTCGCCTAGACTCAGCACTGAATTCTGTCCCACATCGACAAGGCTGATACGGAGTGGCTCTGATAGCATCTGTAACAGCCCAAGTCTCCTAGTGATACTGTCCGCTTTGAGCCTAGGCCCGCACGGCTTTAAAACGCGTTGCTAGGGTCTAAGGCATGCTTACTTAAATACCCAAGGTCACTCATATGTTATGCCGATGTGGGACACTTAACCCTTAGCTGGGGTGTTACATACACCCCCTTTTATGAACTCAGGGTCCTCGCTGCTGCTCGATACCAATGTTACTAGAGGACTACCCAATGGGAATGGGCACAAATCAATCGCCACAGATTCTAAACAGTGTAAGGATGTCGAGGGGTGGGAGTTCCTCCAACCCATGGTCTAGTAATATGAAGATGATTCTTTGGAATTGTAGGGGCGCGGGTAGTGCTGAATTTCACCGTGCCGATCATGACTTGGTTAATATGCATACTCATACTACCTTAGCCCTAATTGAAACTAAGTTGGATATTTTGAGACATTACAACCTTTTGAACTATTTGCCTTTTGATGGGCTTGAGAAAGTGTCCGCTGAAGGATATTCGGGCGGTTGCAGTTTTATAGAGGAAGGATCTTGTGAAATTTGAGTTCATGTTGAGGACCCCGAAGGAGACACCATGCTAGTGTACAGGTACTTCCTACTTCTACATCTTAGTATTTATCTGTAATTTGTGCTAGTTGTAATTTGCAAAAACATCTCCAACTATGAGACCGTATTCAAACTTTTGGCTCTCCTACTAAGGGGTCATATTATGTGGCGACTTTAATAAAGTCATTGCATCCCATGAAAAATTTGGAGGTAACTCGGTCAATACAAGACATTTAAGAGCTCCTACTGATTGCTAAAGTAGTTCGAGTATGGTTGATCTAGGATTTATAGTGTCAAAATTTACTTGGACTAATAAGAGTAAGACTAGATCTAACATCATCCTGGAACGTCTGGATAGGTTCCTAGCTAACCCAGACTGGCTTAACCTGTTTAGTCACTCTTCTGTCTTACATCATCCTTGAACAAAGTCTTACCATTGCCCTATCCTTTTAACCTTGATTCCTAATAAGGGAGCCTCAAATTCTCTATTTAGATTTGCAATTATGTGGCTTAACCACCATGATTTTCCTAGAATTGTTAAAGCGTGCTGGCTTGATCAACTTAGTTATAATCATTCAACGAAGCTATTTTGTAAAACAGCGTCTCACTGGAACAAAAATGTTTTTGGTAATATATTTCACGAAAAATGCATTATTAGGAATAAGCTAGAAGGAATCCAAAAGATAGACCCAGCTAGAAAAAATACATTCCACTACAACCTTGAAAAAAAAGCTAATAGAAGAATACAATGCTCTTTTAAAATATGAGGAAGATTTCTGGAAACTAAAATCAAGAGTCCAATTGTTTAACGATGGCGACGCCAATACTAGGTTTTTTCATACTACTACTGTTATGAGTCGCCGACGTAATAAAATTATTACTCTGGCCGACCCTGCTGGTAATTGGTGCTTTAGATATTCAAACTACCATTTTCGATTACTTTTCAAAAATTTACACAACTGATCTCCCATACTGCTACCAATCTACTACTATAGCCAATGAAAACTCTTTAGATACCATATCATCTGATCTAATAGGTAGACCTATAATCGATATGGAAATTCACAAAGCAATGGCCTCCTTAAAACCTTTAAAAGCTCCTGGACCAGACGGTCTACATCCTATCTTCTTTTAGAAATTTCATCAGGACACAAAGAGAGCAGCTGAACAAATGTGCCAAGAAGCCTTTGCAACCAGCAAAATAGACCTTATCATAAATAAAACCTCTACTACTCTAATCCCCAAAATTCAATACCCAGAAACAGTAAACCACTACCGTCCTATTATCCTGTGTAACAATATTTACAAGACTATCACTAAGGTTATTGTTGATAGAATTCAACCTCACTTAGACAAAATCATTGGACCTTTTCAATCTAGCTTTCTGCCAGGTAAAAGAGCATCTGATATTTCTATTATAGTTCTAGAAGCAATTCAATCCTTCAAGCGTACTACAGGTAAGCAAGGTAAAATCATGATCAAGATTGATTTGGAAAAAGTTTTTGATTTCTTAGAATGGTCCTTTATAAAATATTGCCTTCACTACTTCAACTTTCCAATCAATATTATTAACCTTATCATGGACTGTGTTACTTCCTCTTCTATCACAATTCTCATTAATGGAAAACCATCATACTTTTTTCAACCCTCTAAAGGTATTAGGCAAGGCGATCCTCTATATCCTTATATTTTCATTCTTTGTATGGAAGTCCTCTCTCGTAGTATTAATCAAGTTGTTGTTGATTCTAATTGGTATGCTATCAAGGTGTCGAGGTCAGATCCTAAGTTATTACATCTTCTTTTTGCAGATGATCTTATCTTGTTCGGTACTACCACAAGGAAAAATGTCCGCACAACCAATGATGTTTTCACCAACTTTAGCAGAAACTCTGGCGAAAAAGTTAACTTTTTGAAGTCCAAAATGATTTTTTAAAAAAAATACCCCCAATGAGTCTTTGTAATGAGATTTCTATTATTCTAAATATAGCTACTACAACTTCTATTAGTAAATACTTATGTTTCTCTATTACTAATCAGCATCCTAAGAGCACATATTATCAAATTATTCTTGATAAAATAAATACAAATTACAAGGCTGGAAAATTAATTGTATAAGCATAGCAGGTCATGCTACTCTTATCAATTCTGTATTATCTTCTATACCTACTTACTCTATGCAGATAAACTACATTCCATCAAAAATAGTCAACAACATCGACCGTGCTCAGAGAAATTTCCTGTGGAGTTCGGCCCCTGAAAAAAAAATTCATCATGCAAATTGGTACCTAGTGATAACTCAGAAATCCAAAGGAGGCTTAGGCCTCCAAAAAGCAAAGTTAAAAAATGGAGCCTTACTATCGAGTCTTACTTGGAGAATTAAGAAAGATCACATCAAGTCGTGGGTTCAAGTGCTAATAAGCAAATATGGGAGGAGCAATAGCATTTTCCACGACATCAAAGCCAACCAAACAGATTCCTACATATGGAAAAATATCGCTAAAGTTGATCAGATTTGTGAGGAAGGTACATCATGGTCAGTAGGCAATGGAAGCTTAATAAAGGTATGGTTGGATAAATGGATATACCCTGACGCATCACTTAGATCCAATGCCCAATTTCATTGCATCTTCAAGATATAACGGTCCAGACCATTCTAACACCAACTTCATGGAATCTCTCCAACCTATCATTTGAATTACCACTCTATATTACTAGTCAAATCACTAATACCTATAAGAATTTTGGACAAAATTCCACATATAATTTTCATTGGAACCTTATTCTTGATGGTCTCTTTACCACCAAATCAACATATAATTTATGGGCTTCCACCAACAACACCACCACTCATCTCCAAGGAAACATGGAAACACACGGTTGTGGAAACTTTACATTCCTAATAAAATAAAATACTCCATGTGGTCTTTCCTCCACAATAATCTTCCAACAACACAAAACCTCTACCATCAAAATATTAGCCAGACAGATTACTGCCTCGCCACACCAGAATCAAAACACCATATATTTGTGGACTGTCTAAAAATAGGTAAATCTTTTTGGAATTACCATCAGCTAATGCCTCCTCAAAACCTTGATGAATGGGTTAAAAGCTTCTGCAAGAAAAAGGAGAGTCAACCAAGCATGAGAGGCATCCAGTTCGGAACCTATATTCCATTTGCGCTGTGGATAATGTGGAAAACTAGAAACAAAAACATCTTCAAAAATTTATCACTCAATGTCAACATTCCTTCAATAATAAATCAAACAGCTGAATTTTGGTATATCAATGAACCTCTGGCAAAAAAGAAGGATATGGGTAGCATTTATATCAAATGGAACCCGCCAGATGAAAGGAGTTTCAAACTCAACACATATGGTGCATATAACTCGTCAGAAGGCAGCGAGGGAATATAAAGAATAATTAGAAACAGTCACGAAACATGGCAAACAGGATTTGCCAAGAAACTACCAAGAAGCTTCATCATTCATGCATAATTAACAGCCTTATATGAAGGACTGCTCTTAGCAAAGTCCAAAAATCTAAGGTCACTTGAAGTGGAAATTGATTCAAATGTCCTATTACTCATGCTTCAAGGAACTAATGAAGTCTATTCTTATATTTTACATGATTGTAGGTCCTTGATTTTTGACTTAGGGTGCAGTAAGGCATATCTACAGGGGAGCGAATTTCGTTGCTGATTTGCTATCTAAATATGTTTGTAATGCTTCCCATGATATTATGATTTATTTTAGTCTAGCACCTACTTTTGTTATGTATGATTTGGATCTTGACTCCTCTTCTCATCTGCGGGAGAGAAAGGGAAACTTTTGTAACAATGACCAATAACTTTATTATATATGAATGCATTCCTTAGCAAAAAAGAGAGAGAGAGAGAGAGAGAGAGAGAGAGAGAGAGAGAGAGAATATCATTTGTATACACCCTGACATTATTTGTACATACTGGTATTCATTTTTTTTATGCTAGCTATGAAAAGTAAGGACTAGTCAAAAGTAAAAGAAGAAGAGTTGACTGGATATTGTAATAATTATCTCGCAATTTATTTGGAAAATACAAAACCTTCTTTAGAATACGTATGCAGCATGCATTCACACAGTCTTACTACAATTTAAGACTTCTTTAACTATTTTGGATTTAAGTAGCAGTCCCGTCCTTCAAAGAAAACAACTTCTTCCTACTAGTCATTTTTTTTTCTTTATAATATATCTTATATAGAGATAACAAGTGAATAATATCAAACACTGAGAAAGGAGTCAAATTTGAGCGAGTTTTTATTAGCTAGGCCATAGGGACAGTCCGACATAATTGGTGGCCTAATGCAAACCATGAGGCATTAGATTTACTTAATAAATTTTTAATCATTTTTCTTATTTAATATCATGTTTGTGTATTGATCATTCATAAGATATATGGCAATTCTACTCACTAAAATTTAGATAATATTTACATATTGTGAAGTTAAAAACTAGTTTAATTCAACTCTATTGTGAAGTTAAAAACTAGTTTAATTCATTTTATATAAGAAATAACTAACTCCAAAAGATACCTCTACAGGAGATTTTTCTTTTTTGTTTATTTAAGCCGTCATCAAAATGTTCATTTTCATATTTATATGTTCATATAAAATTTGAGTTATTTGTCTGAATAACATCTATCATGCACATTCCAAATAAGTGTAATACTATAATATAAAAATAATGTATAACATATAAAATTTGGAGGCCCTTAATTTGGGAGGCCTAAAGCAATTGCTTTAGTGGCCTATTTTGAAGTCTTATTTAACTCGTTCGATGTGAAGCCTCCCGGATCACTTTTGATGGACATTCGCCGACTCTGCTAGGCCAATTCAAGTTGTAAAAGTTAATTGCTTTATAGAATCATTTTTGGTCACTTGATCGGTCTCACGTCCTCCCATTCTCTACTTTCGTCAATCATGAGTGCCACTCCATTTGATTTTACAGCTAAAAGACATTGTTGTTATGTTTCCCTGTATGAGTCATAGTTGTGTTGTCTTTTCCAACCCGTTCTTATTGCACTCACCTCAAAAATAATCTTTGCTTGCTCCTTAACTCTGCGATGAGTTTGGCCACCACCTCCCGTCCATAACAAGAAAATGATGTTTTTTAAAAAAATTAGCAGCTCAAATTTCATCTTAATTCGAATTTCATGATTTAGGATATAGTCGTCAGTAGTGGACCGAGCGAGCAAATCACGGAATCAGATAAGATAGGACTTTTTACACAAATGTACACTTTCGAGAAGTTATTTATAAAATATAGAGATATTTTTACAAAATTACCCAATATAAAGAAAAATAAAATTTTTATTACAAAATATAGCAAAAAATAGACTAATATAGCAAAACCCTACCTACATACTCCCATTTCTCCAAATTTTACTTTTCCTCCTTCCCTCACCCAATTTCTCTCTTCTACCACCCCCACCCTTCCCTTCATCTCTCTCCACTCAAAATCGAAAATATAATTCGCTTATGGAAGGAGTGTTGAATTAGGAATTCAACAAGTCAAGGTGAAAAGTTAATATGAATAGGTAGAGAAGCAAGAGTATTAAAGTATAGAGAAAAGAAGAACAGGAAGTTTGAAAAAACAATACGCTATGCTTCAAGAAAAGCCTATGCAGAAACAAGGCCAAAAATTAAAGATCATTTTGATAAGAGAACCGACGGTGCCAGAATTGACTTCGATATAACCAGGTTTTCCCCAGCAATGATTTCATGACGCCAGATTCACGATGCGGCATCTTTCCTGCCAGGTAACAATCACACACACGCGCGCACATTGTTCCTTTACTTTTTTTTTTTTACGTTAAATTTATGCTTAAAAAATTGGGATCAATATTCTGTATAAAACTTAAGGTTATGTTTTAGGAATTCGATTTATTTTCGAACAAAGATTTGGTGTTATTTAGCATGATCGGATATTTTTCGATCATATATGATTTTTTTTTACCAAATTTGTATTTTTCCGACCATATTCGTTGTCGTTTTCATCTTTTTTATTTTATAGTTTCTTCTCGTATCTCGTTGTATTTGCACTGTATCTACACTAATACTGTATTGTATGTTATTATTTGTGCACTGTATCTAACTGGTTCTTGACTGTTTCTGCACTATTTTATGCATTGTTTCTATATGTTTCTGCACTATTTCTGCACTTTTTCAAATTATATCTCTACTTCTTCTGTAGAGCTGGGCGGAGGCGGTGGTAGTGGGGGCAATAGACGGCAGTGGTGGCGGCAAGGGGAGGGATGTGAGGTGGAGGCTAGGTTGTCGCTTCCTAGTTGTTTGTAGCAACGTGTATATAAAAAATAATGCTATGTTTTGTAATAACAATAATATTGCTATTTTTTCGTAACTAAGACTTCAAAATTGTATATAAGTGCAAATCCCCGGACCAGATACAAAGTTGATTTGCAAAAATATGCTACCGTAACATATGGTTTGTCTTTTTGCCCGCGCTAATAGATGTTTTGAAAAAATGCCCTGTTAAGATTTAATGAAAAAAATCCAGACGGAAATACCTCTGTCAAGTTTTTAGGTCGGGGCAATACTTGCTTTTATATCTCTCCGCTTTTCAACACTTATCCCTTCAGGTGTTGGCAAAAGGCAATACTTGCCGCACTTAGTCGTAAGTCTTGGCATTCGTAAGTCTTGGCAAAGGCCAAGACTTACCTTAGACCCCTCTCTATTTAACAACACTTACCCTTAAAGTGTTGGCAAAAGGAAACACTTGTAGCACTTGGTCGTAAGTCTTGGCAATTGTCGAAACTTGCCCCTTCCAGTCTTTCCCTGCATTCTCACCATATAACGTGAAGTATTGGCAAAACAGTACTTGTCTTTGGAGTTTTGGTAATTGTCAAGACTTACAAGATTTTTGCCTTGAAGTCTTGGCTTCGGGTGAAAAGGAAATTTTGCTAAAATATTTTTTAGCGCGGGCATTTTTGCAAAACCACTCTTTATGGAGGGCGGTGAAATTCTTTGAGAAAAATGCATGTGTAGCCACTTTTGGACCCTCTATTACAATTTAAGTCATTTTTTGGTGCATCTTTATACATGCTGGTCATTTTATCTATCTTTGGACCATTGGAGTTAACATTTAAGCTAGATTAAGCTAACTTCAGCCTTTTTAGTCTGAAGTTGTAATATTTATTATTTTTTTATTTTTTTATTTTTATTTTTATTGCCTCTATTTCAAACAAAAGGTTTGTATTTGATTTGAGCTTGAGCTCAACTTCACACTTATGGAGTGAATTTTGATCATTTTCATACCAACAAATTTAGGGTTTAGTAAACTCTAAACCTTGAGATAAAGTTTAATACATAACTTTAATCCTGTTTGCAAGTGAATGGCTATACTTGCAAATAATTTTTTACAAAATGACTTAATACTAAATGGGGCGTCTAAAATAGGCTACCTGGGAAAAGTTTTGCATACAAAGGACCGAAATCCCAAGTATATACATGGAACCGGTCGATTTGCAGAAATATGACACCATAAGCGATTGTTTGCCTTTTTGTCCGTGATAACAGTGGTTTTGCAAAAATGTGCAGTTAAATCTAATGAAAAAAATATGGACGGAAATGCTCCTGTCAAACTCTTGGCACTAAGCCAAGACTTACCTTTAACCCCTCTCTGTTTTTCTACACTTATCCCTTCAATGTTGGCAAAAGGCAATACTTGCCGCACTTGGTCGTAGCCTTTGACCCCTCTCTATTTGCCAACACTTGCCCTTCAAGTGTTGGCAAAAGGCAACACTTGCCGGACTTGGTCGTAAGTCTTGGCAAAAGGCCAAAACTTGCCCCTTCCAGTTTCTTCCTTCATTCTCGCATATAATTTGTAGTATTGGCAAAACAATACTTGTCCTTGAAGTCTTGGCTCCATGCCAGTACTTACAAATTTTTTTCTTGAAATCTTGACTCCGGACTAAATAAAGATATTTTGCTAAAACATTGCTTAACACATGCAATTGTTCAAAACCACCCCCTTATGGAGGGCACCCGGTGAAATTTTTTGCATGGAACCAACTATGGCCTGCTTAAGGCCCTCAACTATCTTTGGGAAGTGCACAAATAGCCTATTTTGGCGCGCCTCTAGGTTTAGCAAAAATTTAATACTATTTAATTTTTAGCTATTGACATGAACTTAAATTCTTTAATTCTTAACTTCACACCTTCAGGGTTGAAGTTAAGCATTGAATGTCTGAAGTTCAACTTCAATCCTTTGATTCTTAACTTCAGACTTTTAGTTCTTAACTTCAACCATAAAACTTCCAACATTAAACCTTCAGGTTTGAAGTTGCATACATAGGCAGCCTTCAACTTCAAACCTTTAAATTTGAAGTTGGTATAAGCGTAGCAACTTCTAACTTCAAACCTGAAGATTTGAAGTTAGGCATAACAACTTCAAACTTCAGTACTAGAACTTCAAATCTCAACGCTAAAACTTCAAAGCTCAAAAAATAGTAAGTATGAACTACTCTCATTGATGTAAAACGTTTTCTACCTTCAATAAAAAATAAAATAACAAAGCCGAATTTAACTACAAAATTAGTCAAACACGCATTACAAAAACCTCAAAACAGTGTGTCGGTTACAAAGAATTTTTCTATTCTAGGAACTTGGATTTGTTTTGACAACAACTCAACATGCATCTGTCCTTTTTCTTATACCTTAGTTCATTCAATTCATTGAGGAGCCTCAATTCGATTGAACTACTATTTCTGGTTGACCAAATGCTCGGGGGAGGGGCTTGTTAATGGGCGGACAGCTACAAAGGCCCAAAATAGGTTATTTTTGCACAAACAATGTATTACTGGCTAAAATCTAAATAGAGATGACAAATTGGCAGCTGGCCTAAATTTTTACGACTATCTTTGACATCATTTATGCCTTTGTGCACAAATAGCCGGTTTTGCAATCTTTATTTAAGTAAAAGCGTAAAGTTTAACAGACCATTTCCGGCTTCATCAACTTCAAACCACGTAACTTAAATTGGCCTCTAAGAAAGCCTAACATTGTAATTGTATATGCTACAGATTGTCCCTTTTTGTAGTGACTTTAGTGTTAAAACACGAATTTTTGTGAAGTCAATATGGAGTTTTAAGCCCAATGCTTTTTGAAAATAAAAAATAAAAAATAAAAAGAAAGAAAAATAAGAATAATGAGGCACTAAGGTTGTAAGATTTTGGTTCATTTATACAATAACAGACGAAAATGTGAGACATGATATTCAACCAAACTTCAAGTCTAAAGTAAAAGGAGCAAACAACCCCTTTACATAAATCTATTGAGAAGGAAATAATCCAATGATAACATTAAGTTTATATACTGTCAATTGATCATATGCCTCTTATTTGCTTTAGTTTTAAGTACATTCGCCATCATTTCCTTCGGTTTATCTTCGCTTATGATAAATTGCATATCGGCGAGGTCTACCGTGTTCTATGTTGTTCTTGCCTATAATATTTATGGTACATATATAGAGTATTGAAAAATTAATCTAAACAACCGCCATATAAATAAATAACAGTCAGCACGTCTAAAATGCATATATATATATATATATATATATATATATATATATATATATATATATATATATATATATATATATGTAGCCACGTATATACTAGGGTATGTACACAATGAAGGCGCTCCATTTTTGTAAAGTTCTGAAATATTCTTGGCTTGTAACACTTGGTAAATTCTTGGCTTGCCGAAATTATGCTGGCCAATAGTTGTTTTGTTGTCAGTTAATCTGTTCAAGTAAATGAAGATAGACAAGATAAGTGATAACATACAATCTCCTCCTATTTTCAGATCCAGAAAAAGGATGGCCAATAGACCAATGCCATCATTTGTAAAGGGTGGAAAAGATATCTTATGTGATTACTAGAAAAAGGATGGGATATAGTGGACTTGAACCTAACCAAAAAAAGAAAAATATTTATTTACATTACCAGTGTTGTGAAAATAAAAGCTGCAAAGTAAATCAAACAGAGATACTATATAGAGAGAGACTGATATCTTATTTCCTTTCAAACTGATGTACAGAATAAACTAAAATGACTTCCTATTTATAGAAGAAAAGAAGCAGCTGCAAAGCTTTTCAGGAAGCTGCTGCAAGGCTTTTCAGAAGCTGCTGGCAAGCTGTCTGCTTGAGCTACTTGTAAGCTGCTTGTCAGCTACCTGCTTGTAAGCTGCTTGTAAGCTACCTGCTTGTAAGCTACTTGTAAGCTGCTTGTAAGCTACCTGCTTGTAAGCTACTTGTAAGCTGCTTGTAAGCTACCTGCTTGTAAGCTACTTGTAAGCTGCTTGTAGATCAAGCTTCTTCAGGAAGCTATGGGAGTAATGGACATCCACAATATAACATATTCATAACACTCCCCCTTGGATGTTCATTAATAGATAATGTGCCTCATTAAAACCTTACTAAGAAAAAACCCTGTGGGAAAAAAGTCTTAGTGAAGGAAAAAGAGTACACTTGTTTTGTAATACGCATTATCAGTTGCCTCATTAAAAACCTTACCAAGAAAACCCAGTGGGAAAAAATATGGTTAAGGGAAAAAGAGTACAACGCGTATTTTACTCCCCTAATGAAAACTTCGATCAAGGTGCTTTAGTTTTCTCATTCCAATCTTGTATACCATTTTCTCAAAAGTTGCAGGCGGTAAAGATTTGGTGAAAAAATCTGCCAGATTATCACACGAACATATTTGTTGCACGTCAATTTCACCATCCTTTTGGAGATCATGTGTGAAGAAGAACTTTGGTGAAATGTGCTTTGTTCTATCTCCTTTTATAAATCCTTCCTTCAATTGGTTTATGCATGAAGTATTGTCCTCATATAAGATCGTGGGTATTTTGGTATCACACTTAAGACCACATCTTTCTCGAATGAAATGTATCACTGATCTCAACCATACGCATTCCCTACTTGCTTCATCAATAGCTATTAATTCAGCATGATTTGGAGAAGTAGCACACATTGATTGTTTAGTAGATCGCCATGATATGGCAGTACCTCCACATGTGAAGAGGTAACCAGTTTGAGATCGACCCCTATGTGGGTCAGATAAATACCCTGCATCTGCATAACCAACAAGATCTGCACCATATTTGTTAGAATAAAACAAACCCATATCAACAGATCCTTTTAGATATCGCAATACCTGTTTGATACCTTTCCAATGTCGATGTGTAGGAGCAGAGCTAAATCTTGCTAAAACATTAACAGAAAATGCTATATCAGGTCTAGTAGAGTTAGCAAGATACATAAGTGCACCAATTGCACTTAGATATGGTACTTCAGGACCAAGAAGTTCCTCATCCTCTTCTTGAGGCCGGAACGGATCTTTATCCACTTCAAGGGATCGAACAATCATTGGAGTACTTAATGGATGTGCTTTATCCATGTAAAATCGTTTTAAGACCTTTTCTGTATAGGCAGATTGATGAATAAAGATTCCGTCTACTAAATGTTCAATTTGTAGACCAAGACAAAGTTTTGTCTTTCCGAGATCTTTCATCTCAAATTCTTTCTTTAAATAATCAATTGCCTTTTGGAGCTCTTCTGGAGTTCCAATGAGATTTATGTCATCAACATAAACAGCAAGTATAACAAACTGTGATGCTGTTTTCTTTATGAATATACATGGACATTTGACATAGTTTATATAACCTTCCTTCATCAAGTACTCACTAAGGCGATTGTACCACATGCGCCCTGATTGTTTTAAACCATACAAAGATCTTTGTAATCTGATTGAGTGCATTTCCCGAGACTTTGAATTATATGCTTCAGGCATTTTAAATCCTTCAGGGATTTTCATATAAATTTCATTATCAAGTGAGCCATATAGGTATGCTGTAACTACATCCATCAGGTGTATTTCAAGTTTTTCATGTACAGCTAAACTGATGAGATATCGAAATGTTATTCCATCCATAACAGGTGAATATGTTTCTTCATAATCGACACCAGGTCTTTGTGAGAATCCTTGTGCAACAAGGCGTGCTTTATATCTTATGATTTCACCTTTCTCATTTCGTTTACGCACAAAGACCCATTTAAAGCCAACTGGTTTTACACCATTAGGTGTTTGGACTACAGGTCCAAAAACATCACGTTTGGCAAGTGAGTTCAATTCTGCTTGAATTGCCTCTTGCCATTTTGGCCAATCATTTCTTTGTCGACAATGTTGAATAGATTGAGGTTCAAAATCCTCATTATCTTGCATAATATTAAGTGCAACACTATATGCAAAGACATCATCCACCTCTATTTCAGATCGATTCAAATTTATTCCATCACCAGTGGAATTTATTAAATATTCCTCACTCACTTGAGTCTCAGGTTCATTAATTTCTTCAGGAAATTCAGGATTAATAAGATCTTGGTTCTCTTCAAGAGATTCTTTCATAGTGTCATCTTGATCATTTGTCACTTTCCTTTTTCTAGGATTTCGATCTTTGGAACCCAGTGGTCTACCACGCTTCAGGCGTGCTTTAGGTTCACTGGCTATGACACTACTAGATGGTCCTACTGGGATATCCATCCGAATTGGTACATTCTCTGCAGGGATATGTGATTTAGTAATCCTTTTCAAATCAGTAAATGCATCAGGCATTTGATTTGCTATATTTTGCAAATGAACGATCTTCTGGACCTCTTTTTCACATATGGGGGCACGTGGATCAAAGTGAGATAATGATGGAACTTTCCACACAATTTCTCTATTTATTTCCTTTTTCTCTCCCCCTAATTGTGGGAAAGTTGTCTCATCAAATCGACAATCTGCAAATCGAGCAGTGAATAAATCTCCCGTCAATGGCTCAAGATACCGAATAATAGAGGGTGACTCAAACCCAACATATATTCCCAGCCTTCTCTGGGGTCCCATCTTAGTGCGCTGTGGTGGTGCTACTGGCACATATACAGCACATCCAAATATTCGTAGATGAGAAATATTCGGTTCATGGCCAAAAACTAATTGTGACGGGGAGAATTCATGATAATGTGTCGGTCTGAGACGAACAAGTGATGCTGCATGTAAAATAGCATGACCCCAAGCAGTAGTGGGCAATTTTGTTTTCATTAATAGCGGTCTTGCTATCAATTGCAGTCGTTTAATAAATGACTCTGCAAGGCCATTTTGAGTATGAACATAAGCTACAGGATGTTCAACTCTTATTCCGACTGATAAACAATAATCATTAAAAGCTTGGGATGAAAATTCTGCAGCATTATCAAGGCGAATAGCTTTAATAGGATTATCAGGGAATTGTGCCCTTAATTGAATTATTTGTGCCAACAATTTCGCAAACGCCAGGTTGCGAGATGATAATAGGCACACATGAGACCATCTTGAAGATGCATCAATTAGGACCATAAAATATCTAAACAATCCACAAGGTGGATGAATAGGTCCACATATATCCCCATGGATACGCTCTAAAAACGTAGGAGATTCAATCCCAACCTTTGTTGGTGATGGTCTAGTGATTAACTTTCCCTGATAACAAGCAGTACAAGAAAATTCATCACTTTTAAGAATCTTCAGGTTCTTAAGTGAATGCCCACTTGAATTTTCAATGACTCGCCTCATCATTATTGATCCAGGATGACCCAAACGGTCATGCCAAAGCACAAAATTATTTAAATCAGTAAACTTCTGGTTTACGACAGAGTGTGCTTCAACTGTACCAATCTTTGTACAGTATAAGCCAGAAGATAAAGTTGGCAACTTTTCTAAAACATATTTCTGGCCAGAGACATTCTTTGTAATACAAAGATATTCATTATTCATTTCATTTATTGTCTCAATATGATATCCATTTCGGCGGATATCTTTAAAACTTAACAAGTTTCTTCTGGACTTGGAAGAGAACAATGCATCATCAATAATAAGTTTTGTTCCCTTAGGCAGAAATATAGTTGCTCTTCCGGAGCCTTCAATTAAATTAGTATTACCAGAAATAGTAGAAACATTTGCCTTTCTCATTATCAAGTGTGAAAAATATTTTCGATCTTTGAATATGGCATGTGTTGTTCCACTATCAATTACGCAAATATCTTCAGAATTGATCTTTGATCCAAATAAATTTTGAGGGATATCCATGTGTTCTTCAAAATAAAATAACATAGATAAAAACAGACATCATATATTACATGCTTTATTATTAAAACAAAACTTTACTAGTATTACTACAATAATATTAAACATACAAACTATTACAAACGACATAACTTAAAATGTATTTAAGTCTCTTTGGCTACAGATCCATCACCAGTCAGATGATTTATTTGTCCTTCAGGGATCTGTCCTTCAGGGAACTGTCCTTCAGGGATCTGTCCTTCAGGGAACTATCCTTCAGGGATCTGTCCTTCAGGGATCTCAAAGAAATCTGCTATGTCCAAATGCGTGAAGTCCACATTATCTTCAGACATAAAGTTGGCTTCAGCATTATTTCCTTTCTTTTTCAGAGATGCTTGATAAAGATCAACTAGGTACTTTGGCGTACGACAGGTACGTGACCAATGTCCGTTTGCTCCACAACGGTAGCAACCATTCTCTGAATTTTTCGTTTGCACCGCTTCATGCTTTTTATCCTTTCCTTTCCACTGCTGGTGGTCAGGGGATTTTGGTGCATAACGATCATCATGATAGGAGTTTCTTCCTCGACCTCGACCACGACCACGACCGCGGCCACGACTGGGGCCACGCCACTTTCCACGTTTTTGGTGGAAATTCGCCTCATTCACTTCTGGGAATGGAGCAGAACCAGTGGGTCGACTTTCATGATTTTTCATCAATAATCCGTTATGTTGTTCAGCAACAAGCAGATGTGAAATTAACTCAGAATATTTACTAAATTTCATCTCTCGATATTGCTGCTGCAGGAGCACATTCGAGGCATGAAAAGTGGAGAATGTTTTCTCAAGCATGTCACTATCAGTGATATTTTCTCCACATAATTTCAACTGAGAAATAATTCTAAACATAGCAGAATTATATTCACTGATGGTTTTAAAATCTTGTAGCCTCAGATGGATCCAGTCATAACGTGCTTGTGGATGTATGACCATCTTCAGGTGGTCATACCTGTCTTTCAAGCTATTCCACAGCATGAGTGGATCTTTAACCGTGAGATATTCCATTTTTAGACCTTCATCAAGATGATGACGCAGGAATATCATTGCTTTAGCACGGTTTTGATTAGATGCTTGATTATTATTTTTGATGGTGTCTCCAAGACCCATCGCATCTAAATGGATTTCAGCATCTAAAACCCATGAAAGATAACTTTTGCCCGATATATCAAGGGCAGTAAATTCAATCTTAGAAATATTAGCCATAAATTTAGAAAGTAAAATCCTTACCTTACACCTTTTCTAGATAGCAGAGCCTCGTGCTGATAACGTGTTGTGAAAATAAAAGCTGCAAAGTAAATCAAACAGAGATACTATATAGAGAGAGACTGATATCTTATTTCTTTTCAAACTGATGTACAGAATAAACTAAAATGACTTCCTATTTATAGAAGAAAAGAAGCAGCTGCAAAGCTTTTCAGGAAGCTGCTGCAAGGCTTTTCAGAAGCTGCTGGCAAGCTGTCTGCTTGAGCTACTTGTAAGCTGCTTGTCAGCTACCTGCTTGTAAGCTGCTTGTAAGCTACCTGCTTGTAAGCTACTTGTAAGCTGCTTGTAAGCTACCTGCTTGTAAGCTACTTGTAAGCTGCTTGTAAGCTACCTGCTTGTAAGCTACTTGTAAGCTGCTTGTAGATCAAGCTTCTTCAGGAAGCTATGGGAGTAATGGACATCCACAATATAACATATTCATAACAACCAGTATAATTTAACCTTTATTGTAGATAGAAGTGAGAAGAAGAAACATGTCAAAGATATTGGTTTTCACGATCTTAATAGAAAGAAGATCTATTTTTTCTACATTATCAGTGAAATCAAGAAATCTATTTTTGCTAGCAGATAAGTGATTAACATTATCCGGTTACCAATTATGATTATCATAGAAATTAAACGAGTAACATCTTTTGCTTCTTGTTTACTCAAAGATCTTACATTTAGATCATTTTCGCTTGGTGGCTGGGTATCTGAGTAAATTTCATTTGTGCAGCTGTACTTAATGATTAACTAAGAAAAAGAAAGAGAAATGAAAAAGGAACATAGTATACCCTCATTAAAAATCACATTGCTTAATGAAATATTTGGTTACATTTTTCACCCCCAACATAAAACTTGGCACTATTTGTGCAATGTTTGGTTTTACCTTTTCATTTCAGCATAATTAATATCCGCATTAGTTATGCGGGAATGTATGTATTATTTTATACGGGATAGAATGTGGAATAATAATGTAGGTATTAACAATACATGTATTAAAATTTTAAAATGATAAAACTACCCCTTATAATAATAGAATCATTTTTATTTCTTTGAAGAATAAATACATATTTTTAGTTATACATTGTATATTAATTTATAATATGTCAATGATTTAACAAAAAAATAATATTTGCATTATAAGCTCTGCATTACTAAATTTTCATATAATTAATAAGATCTACATAACTAATACCCCCATTATTAATACCTACATAATTACTATCCGCACAACTAATACTCGCATCACTAATACCCGCACAACTAATATCTACATTACTAATACTCGCATAATTAATACCTACATTATTAATACCCACATAATTAATATCTACATTACTAATGCCTGCATAACTTCATTTCAAACCAAACGACCCACAACGGATTATTGGGTTACTTTCAAGAACATCCCATATTCCTCGACGGGTCCCAAAAATATTTAATTTCTAAAATGGGACCCTCCACAAAATCCAGATGAAAATGAAAGATGCAGAAGAATATATTTATAGTAGTTGAATTAATTAAATAAATAAGAGCCTATAAAAGGATGAGAAAAAACTAACCATACTTTTTGCTCTTTTATTTTTTCACAAGTATACAATTATTTGTTTGGGTTTGGTAAATGATGCATGTTCCTTCCATGAGAGAAGTCGAATTTTAAAAAGAAAAAGAAAAAAAAAGAGAGAGAGATATGAATCAAAACAAGAACTCCCGTTTAATCTAGACTCCTTTACGTGCATTCATTAATAATCAAAGAATCAAAACAAGCCCCTATCTTCCATTTTCTTGATAGGTTTCTGTTACTGGTATGTGTTTATAATTTTCTAATAAAGGGGTAATCATAAGAAGTGTATTATTTCTATAGTAGCTAGTTGTTTAAGGTTTTCGTATCTTTTGTTTTGTTTTTGGAATAAAAATTTGAGCATTTTTGACCCACTTCTTAGTTCCCACACTATAGTAGTGACCATAGATCTTAACTATCGCTGATTCAATTTTTTAATGATGCTTTTCTGAAAAGATACTCACAATGTAGATGTGATCTACAAATGGTTTTTGGTAAGTACTGCATGACAAGAAATGGTACGTAGTAGCTTTGTTTTTTGCATTTTAGTTTCCTAAAGCCAGTAGCTAGTGTGATATTTTTATTTGGTTTAAGAAAGTACTAGTTTTTATGTTTCCATTCACTTGTCATCAATGGTACGTAACTCTTGATACCTACTGCTTGCTCGGTTTTAAGCAATGGTAGGTACTTTCCTATTTACTTACTCCATTTGACAGAGTAAGTATGACTCATTTTCCATTCTTATAACTAAAAGGGAATGAAAACAATATTTATATAAGCTAAGAATTGAAGAAAACAAACATATAGTGTACTGTTTAAATTTTCAAATTTGATATAAATAAAGAAAAAGAGCCAAATTTGTTCGAAAATATATAGGTATACCGCTTACAGGTAATTGATCTAATTGGCACCATTGCTCCACGTATCCCCTTTAAACTTCAATTTTTTAGGGGTATATATCACAGACACATGATTAGGGGCATAATCGGGGTAAGTGCACGAAATATCACTTTTGCCACTGGTCTTTGGGCACAGGCCATTAATACCAAAATATTTAGTTTGTGGCCACTTTCGCTTAAAAGATAGAACTTCAGTCCAGGGCCCTGGATTGAAGTTCAGTCCTTAAAGATGGAACTTCAGTCCAGGACCATATGGACTGAAGTTCAGTCCTTAAAGATAGAACTTCAGTCCATGGCCATATGGATTGAAGTTCAGTCCTTAAAGATAGAACTTCAGTGCAGGGCCATGTTGACTGAAGTTCAGTCCATTCCTTAAGATGGAACTTCAGTCCAGGGCCATATGGACTGAAGTTCAGTCCTTAAAGATGGAACTTCAGTCCAGGGGCCGTATGGACTGAACTTCAGTCAATGAACTAACTTAAGTCAATGTTTATTTAGTAAAGGCCCAAAAGTGGCCTCTAGTGTAAGACCAATAAAAATAGTGGCCTCAAACTAAATACCGGTATTAAAAGTAGCCTCTGGGCGAAATTTTTACGGCATAACCCACACATAAATTTAAAGATTGAAACTTAATTCTTGAAGTTCGTAAAAATCTCGCCCAGCAGCCACTTTTAACACTGGTATTTGGTTTGAGGCCACTATTTTCTTTGCTCTTACACTAGAGGCCACTTTTGGGCCTTTACTAAATAAACATTGACTTAAGTTCTGATCACTGACTTAAGTTCTGATCATACGGCCCCTGGACTGAAGTTCCATCTTTAAGGACTGAACTTCAGTCCATATGGCCCTGGACTAAAGTTCCATCTTAAGGACTGGACTGAACTTCAATCACCAGGGCCATATGGACTGAAGTTCAATCTTTAAGGATTGAACTTCAGTCCATATGGCCCTGGACTGAAGTTCAATCTTTAAAGACTGAACTTCAGTCAACATGGTCCTGGACTGAAGTTCTGTCTTTAAGGAGTGAACTTCAATCCATATGGCCCTGGACTGAAGTTCAATCTTTAAGGACTGAACTTCAATCAGGCCTCTGGACTGAACTTCTATCTCTTTAAGCGAAAGTGGCCACAAACTAAATATTTTAGTATTAGTGGCCTGTGCTCAAAGACCAGTGGCAAAAGTGGCCTTTCGTGCACTTTCCCCTTGAAGTTCGAGACTATATCTGTTTTCACCATAAGGATAAATATTTCGAGATATTGTTTTTTAAACAAAAGAAAGTATGGTTAGAACCAAAATGTTGAAAATAATGGATTTATCAGGTCTAAATGAAAACATTTAAATATAAAATGTTTGGAACAGAGAACTTATAATAATACATCAGCGTATTAGGAACAAGAAGAGATCTATTAAAATAATGATTTTCTTTTCAATTTAAGTTATAGACACAAACTTATGTAAATAGTTTTATACAATGAGTTTAATTTAGTTGGCTATTATAAGCCTAAAACATGCATTACTCTCTTTTTTTCAGATTAACTTATCATTGAATAAATTAAAGTCAATTTAATTATGCTTGGGCGAAAAATTCATCGTCAATGTACACATGTCGATGGCCAATTTGCAAGGCCAGTACAAAAGGCGGGAGTGGACACATATAACTTAATTAAAATTCGTGAGTTCTTAAAAAATATGGAGTAGATATATATCTACAAAGATACATCTATGCTTAGCTAGCTTATCAACTACCCGATTCATTCCGTGATAGTGCAATGGAAGCTAGAGGTGTTCCAGTGCCATACATCAGTGCGATGAAGGACATGTACGACGGAGTCAAGATCAATGTAAGAATAGTTGGAGGTGACTCCGATCACTTCCCAGTCGAGATGGGGCTGCATCAGGGGTCAAAGCATAGTCCATTTTTATTTGCTCTGGTGATGGACTAATTAAGGCGGAGCACCCAAGGGGAGGTACCATGGTGTACGTTATTTGCAGACGATACAGTCTTGGTCGACGAGACTCGTGGCGGAGTTAATGATAAGCTAGAGGTTTGGAGACATACACTTGAGTCTAAAGGCTTCAGGCTGAGCAGGACGAAATAGAGTACATGAAGTGCATGTTTAGTGATGCATCTCAAGAGTCCGAGGTGGAGGTGACGCTTGACTCGCAGGTCATTCCACAGAAGAAGAACTTCAAGTATCTTGGGTCGATCATTCAAGGTATCACACATGACATAACTGCAGGCTGGACAAAGTGGAGACTTGCGTCCGACGTTTTATGCGATAAGAAAGTGGTATCTAGGCTCAAAGGTAAGTTCATATAAAGCAGTCATTAGACCTGTTATGTTGTATGGAGCAGAGTGCTGGCCAGTTAAGACCACACACATTCGAAAGATGAGCGTAGTAGAGATGAGAATGCTCAGATGGATGTATGGGCATACAAGAATGGATATTAAGAATTAGCTCATTCGTGACAAGGCAGGAGTGGCATCAGTGGTGGATAAGATGCGAGAAGCAAGGCTGCCATGATTCGGCCATATGAAAAGAAGAAGTGTTGATGCTCCAATGAGGAGGCGTGAGAGGTTGATAGTGTTGGGTCTATGGAGAGGTAGAGGTAGACTAAAGAAGAATTGGGATGAGGTGATTCGACAGGACATAACCCACCTTGAGATCTCTGAAGACTTGACCCTTGATAGTAAAACGTGGAGGTCGATGATTCGGATAGAATATTAGGTAGTAGGTGAATGATTGCTAATATATTAGCTTTACTAATTCTTTTTATCTTTAGCTTTATCTTAAACTTTATTGTTGGTGGGGCTTGATCTCTAGTCAGCAGGGTATACCTGGGCGTGCTTGAAACAGCTCGGCCATAACTACTTTTAATTTAATGGGGTCATTCTTTATTTTTATACTCAAACATCTATTTTTGCTTATTTTTAGTATATAAATATTTTGCGAAAATTCTCGATCCAGTGGTGTCGGATGACACTGAAGGCCTATGGGTGATTTCGCCCCTGTTGTTTGTTTCCAAACATGTTTTATAGAGTTTTTTTATTTTTAGCCGAGGGCCTATCAGAAACAGCTTTTCCACACATGTTGAGGTAAGATCTGCGTACATCTCACCTTCTCTAGATTCTATTTGTGGGATAATACTGAATATGTTGTTGTTGTTCGTGCTGACCTTCGAGGGTCATCCAGCTTGTGGAGGAGGAACCTATATTCAGATAGCTAAGTTAGTGTAATGTGAATTACTACTCACGTATAACTATTAAATAACCTCAACTGCGTTGATTGTAACATGTACCTACTCAAAATTGAGGATTTGGAGTTATGGAAATGATATTTCGTGGATGAACTAGATTGGTAGAATTATGAAACATTGTTATTACGGTTTATCCAAATGCCATAGAAGGAAGTGTAGAAAAGTAGGGGATGGGGTAAGTGGGATGGGAGAAAGACATGTTGGATGGTTTCCTCATCTTGATAACAAAATAGACAGAGATACATCATTGGTTACACAAATTCGGCAAAGATAAAGTGCAGTGGGAAGATAAATTATGTTAAAATGTGACATCCTTTCTTTTTAGGTAACACATATTTCTATTCTTTCTTTTTGGAATTATTTACTCTTAGTATTTTCATTACGTACTTAATAACGTGACTTGTTCGGACTATACCTGTCAATAGGGTCGGGCTAGCTCGGTACCGGATCGGTAAAAAACCGGATCGGTTTATTATAAACGGTCCGAGATAAGGAGGAAGGGGGTTGCGTGCCGAGCCGGGCTTAAGAAAAAAGACTGGTTAGCCCGGACCGGTAAAAAACCAGTCTTTAGCCCACCGGTGAACCGGACTGGACCGATTTTTTGATAGAAAAATTATACTATATGTCAAGGAAAATTGAGACATGCTTTTGTCAAGAATCATATAAAATCTAATGTAACATTTAGTCCCTTTTGAAACCCTCAATATGGAGCAGTATCAAAAATATTTTTAACTTTATTGGGTACAACGAATGAACAATTCTCTGTCTGCTGAAGACCGTAGTGAAAGCTCTAGTGGTCATGGTGGTGAGAATCTTTATCTGAAATCTGCTGATAATAGAATTTAAGTTTGAAATAAGGTATACTAGATTTTAGTTTTCTGTCTAACAAGCAGTAACTTAGGAACAACATTTAGCTTGGCAAAGAATTTTAGAAGAATGGAAAAACTTAATGTGATGGACTAGTAATTTATATTGTGTTTCACAAGGTCCACTACTATTTTGTTGAATTAGTATGTCTCTATGGACAAAAACTGCACCTTCTGTTTGTAAAAAGAAAAAAAAAAAGTTACAACAAATGAACATATTCATTTACTATTTCTTCATTGCTAGACCAAGTAGTAGAAATCAAAAATATATATTAAACACTTTATATAACTGATCTTCTTGGTTGTAAGAGAAATCGATAGTCTCAATTTCTCACCCTTGAGTTGTATTAAAATTGTATCTTTTTTTATTAGGCGGACTATAATAATAATGAGATAATATTTACTTCTCTTTTTATAGGATTATATGTCTTTCCAATTTCAAATAGAAAGTGGCATGCTTAGCTAAATTATGAAAAAGAAAAAAGAAAAAAAGATCGGACCAGACCGGACCGGTATTTAATGGGCTAAGGCTGAGCCAGGCTTAAAGTTTTTGAGAAAAAGACCGATTCGGACCGGACCGATAATGGCTCGAACTGAACCGGTAACGGCTCGAACCGGACCGGACCAATACCGAGATCGGTGAGCCGACTCTGAATGAGCCGGTCCTGACCGGTCCTGCCCGATTGATAAATATAGTTCGGACCACCAGCACTAAATTAACAAAAGATACGTTAATTTCTCACCACTACTCTTTCAAAAGTATATAATTGGTACGTCGCATATATTTGCCTCACACGTCAAAAAGTTTGTTGGACGTGTAGTTTCAACAACCAAGTAAAAGGTTGGGTAGAGGTATCCCACTGAGGCATGTTATACAATAACTGTAGATTTATATTTGCAAGTATAAGTTGACTATTAAGATTATTTATGAAGCAAATGTCCAATCAGACTGCTTAAACTAGTTAGAAGGAAAAATAACAATTTAATCATATGAAATTTCATGAAAGTAAATTCTGAGGTAGAGGATACTGCGGTTAAGTTTAGAGGTTACACTGTGGCCTTTTCTTTTCCTCAAAAATCTAGAGGAAATACTACATTTAGAGCGCGTTTCATTGTCCGAATTTGCCAATTATGTGTTGAGAGTTTTAACCATTCAACCATGAATACTTTGCGGAGATCCTCATATATAGTAAATAATTAAATTTCAATTTTAATCAAATCTTCAGGATAAATTGTTGCCATTTATGAGGAATGACAATTGGGAGAGATCAAGAATTCTCACAATTTCTTAATTTATTATTGTTCTTAAATGATAAGATTGTTTTTGTTACTAAACATATACGAATCCGATCACCATCTTTAATATAAGAACAAAAGATTTTTCTTGATCAACTCCTTTGCTCCTCATTCTTCATGAATATGGAAGATCCTTTTCAAGCTTAAAGTTCTTCATTTGGAATCACGGTTCTTCTACTCTGAATTCTTGTTAAGGCTCGTTAAAGATTGTGAGACAATACTCACCTTTTTTTCTTTTTTTCCTCTTTTCTTTTGTTCACATTCAAGCTCCCTTACACCAACATCAATCTCTTTAAATAGTTTAATATAACATTATTATTATGTGTAAATTCCTTGAACTTGCTTGATTAAGGATTACAAATCATGCATATACTTTCAAATAGATGGATGATGATTATAATCTACCTGATTTAGTCACTATACTTTTTATAATTTATTTTTGTTTGATAAAATGACATCATTAACAAATATCATAGTTTCTTCTCTTTGGCTTTAGACACTAAAATTAAAATTCTAATGCCCTTTCGTTAATCATTTCTAATAGCTGAATTCAATAATTAACAATTGGTTCTAAGACTGCAGAACATGTGCACAGGCACCCCAACAGCATCTTCTCTTGGGTATTGAACCTAGCTTCAGAAAAATCTGACATACCATATTTTGGATCCTTGTTTTTGTTTTTGGAACAAATCTTGAAAAAAGATATTTAGATCTCTAATTTTAATACATTTTTAACCATTTTTTAAAAACCTTCTTCTTGTTGTTTTCTAAGAAATGGGAGTGCAACTTTGCATGTGCTGACCACTTGTAACAAGTAAAGAGAGCCGTTGGTTCCCAAAATATTACTATCATAATGTGCATTCCCTGTTACATGTTTATACCTTTTTCTTGAAATGTAAAGGGAAAAGTATGGACGGTGTAAAATATCTGAATAAAATGTTTTAATATTATGTGAGCATATGCTCTATATATTAGACTCACACATTGCTTTTCTTAACTCAAAACAGGTTCAGAGTTGAAGAAAACTCTGGACAACAATATCATTTTACAAGAATGGGGTCTCTTGGTATAAGTGACATTTATGATAAGGCCTCCATTCATGAAGAAATGGAATTGGAATTTGATGCAAGTGCCCCTCCTCCATTTAGATTGGCAGAGATACGAAATGCCATTCCTAAGCATTGTTGGGTTAAGGATCCATGGAGGTCAATGAGCTATGTTTTCAGGGACATAACAATTGTTGCTACATTGATTGGCATTGCAATTTACTTGGACAACTTGTTGTTTTATCCAATTTACTGGGCTATACAAGGCACCATGTTTTGGGCAATCTTTGTTCTTGGACATGATTGGTAAGCATAACTTTATTAGTGCTACTTTTTTCTCTATTAGTCAACATTGTTGGTTTCTTTATTGAGTATGTTGTTTTTGTCCTTTTTTTAGTGGACATGGTAGCTTTTCAGACAGCCAGCTGCTAAATAATGTTGTTGGCCACATACTTCATTCTGCCATTTTAGTACCCTACCATGGATGGTTAGTGATTGGAACTTATCTTTCTTACTCTATATTACAATATTTTGCCCCACTTGTTCGATTATACTGGGTACATTGTTGATGTTGTGTTAATCTATATTACTTTTTTTTTTTTTTTTTTGATTTTTCGTGATTTAATGTATGGAAACGTTTGTCTTAACGCGATTATAGGAGAATTAGCCACAAAACGCACCACCAAAACCATGGAAATGTGGAGGCTGATGAGTCTTGGGTGCCGGTAAAATCTTCAACACAACTAACTATTCTTCATGTTGATTATATTATTAACAAATTATACCTGAAATCTGTTTCCATCCAGATGCCAGAAAAGCTATACAAGAAAGTGGGATATTCAACCAAATTTCTAAGATACAAGATCCCTTTTCCCTTGCTAGCATATCCAATGTACTTGGTAAGACTAAAACATATATCAATCATAAGTACTATAGTTGAGATGTAGTTATTACAACTCAAAAATAATGTTCTTGAATTCACTTGTGATGTAGATGAAGAGAAGTCCAGGGAAATCTGGTTCTCATTTCAACCCATTCAGTGACTTGTTTCAACCTCACGAGAGGAAAAATGTGGTAACATCAACAGTGTGTTGGAGTGTCATGGCAGCTCTCCTCGTTTGCCTATGCACTGTCTTCGGTCCTATCCAAATGTTTAAGATTTATGGCGTTCCTTATTTGGTTAGTCACAAATAAATATTTCCCTGAATCTCTTGTTTTTTGCTGGTTAGTATGAGCCAACCATTGAATCCTGACCTCTTTGTCTT
Organism: Petunia x hybrida; assembly: GCA_037355625.1. NCBI lineage: Eukaryota > Viridiplantae > Streptophyta > Magnoliopsida > Solanales > Solanaceae > Petunia > Petunia x hybrida. Next base: position 3,133,845 of record JBBBVM010000045.1, read on the forward strand.
GCTTTCAGATTTTCGTAATGTGGTTGGACTTTGTCACTTACTTGCATCACCATGGTTACGAGAAGAAGCTTCCCTGGTACCGTGGCAAGGTATAAAACATATCATCTCGACTCTAGAATTTGCAATTATTCGATAATCTGTATATGTATGTCCATTTTAAAATGCTAAAATCTGAACAGGAATGGACTTATCTTAGAGGGGGACTAACCACAGTGGATAGAGACTATGGATTGTTTAATAACATACATCATGACATTGGCACCCATGTTATTCACCATCTATTTCCTCAAATACCACATTATCACTTAAGAGAAGCGGTAAATCCTGAATTTCTCTTTGATTCGAAGAGCTTAATTTCTATATAATAGCCTACATTGAATAGTATGAAGTTTATTGTGATGGAAACCTGGTGCTGATGATTCAAAAATTTATATGTTGTAGACAAAAGCAGCAAAGCCAGTACTTGGAAAGTATTACAGAGAGCCTAAGAAATCAGGGCCAATTCCTATTCACTTGGTCAAGGATTTAACAAGGAGCATGAAGCAGGATCATTATGTTAGTGATTCCGGAGAGGTTGTCTTTTATCAGACAGATCCACATATCTTCCAATCTTCTCGAAAAGATGAGTGAATCTTTGCAAGTCACATGAATGAGAGAAGTGAAAAAAGAATCTCACAACTGTTTCATTACCAAAGGTTCAGAAACTCGGTGTTAGCTATAGTTTTACAATTGCACTCAATTAAAAGATAGATCTGAGAGTTTTGTCAGTCGATAACATTATGCTCCCATCATTTCTCTCTTGAAAAATAACAAGAAAGAACATGGAATTTTGTTTTTATTTTTTTGTGCTTCGGAGATGCTCCGAGGTTTATTTCTTTCCGTTTTTCTTTGCTTTCCCTTTTCTTTCCATTAGCTATATATAAAGTATTCTATAGTTACCATTGGTTATTTTCTGGTACAATGAGTGTAAACACATGAAATTGTCCTTTCTATGTAGGGAAAATGAGATGCAAACTATACGACCTTCCATGATTATTTTACTTTGTCAACTAGTAGCAAAATGAAGGCAGAATAGTAATAGAACAGGAATACAAGGTGCGCGCTAGGAGTAAAGATCACGTAGATACAGCTAGTCAAAAGCATCATTTCAGAAAGATAAAGCAGAGGGACGGGGGCTTAGGGAAGCTCACAGCTATGCAAATCTGAAAATGGGAACTGGTTTTCTTGACAAACCTGGGACTGTACTAAGTTGTGAATGTGCTGCTATTAGCAGCAGCTGCAAGTACTCCAATCCAATATGCATACTATCAGCAGAACTGAAGATGGCACCGAGGTTGCTGATGGTTAGAATCCCAGCAATAACTGTGACTTCTCATCTCTACATTATTAAAAGCTTAGGTCAGTTCCTTCAGTCAACTTTTTTGGTAAGCCAACCCGTCTAGAAACTGCTTGTCAAACTACGAGGTAGTGAGCATAAATAGGACAAGACGAGCTTATAAGAGTAAGAAAGTTCGAGCATGCTGAATCTAACTGTTGCATGTTCTCCCTATGCAAAACAACCACTTCAGGCTAACCTTTTGCCTGGCAGGCACTTACTTAAGTTAGAGTTTTGCATTCTCTCAAAACGCGTTCAAAATGTGTTATAATATATGCACCTCCTAAGGACACTAGAAGGGGGGGTTGAATAGTGTCCACCGATTTTTCGATTCAAGAACTCGATTCTCCTAAGTCAAGAACCCTGTTCTTGCCTCTGTAGTTTTGCAACCTGATCACCACCACACACTCCAATCACACACACAAGGAACACAAGGATTTTATGTGGAAAACTCCTTGCTCAAGGGAGAAAAACCACGACCCACACTCTGGGATTTTGAACCACAATCCACTAACAACACGAGCAAGTTTCTAATTACAAGACTCTGTAACCAAGGGGCTTCCCTCTAGACCCTAATCACTAAACAAAGCTAAACTCTAGCTTTACAAAGTAATCTCTCAAAAGTTCACCTAATATACGTGCTTCTACAATAAGCTAATAGGTAAAAACAATGATCGCACAAAGCAAGACAACTTACAATTCACGAACCTAGACAGAATATCTAGACTCAACCTATTTAGCTCCACCAGTTGTCTTCTTCAGTTATCTCACGTAGAAAGCTTCTTGATCGCCTTTGTATGCTCTCAACTCTCTGTTTGTGAATAACTAGTTTCGGCCGTATCAACTACTTGTATTTATATGGGCTTTACAACCCTAGTTGAGTCCCACAAGGAATCCTTGTATTACGGTAAGACAAGATTCCTTGTAACTTTTTTCCATGTTGAAGTCCAACTCCTATTCGTACTTCGAAGACATGGCCTGAGCACCGCCTCTTTTAGTCTGACTAGGATGTATATTCATTCACGCGCCACTATTCCTAGTTTCGCAGGGATTTGCAACCCTCAGATCTTTTCGACCAGTCGTGCCCTTCTGTTCAAGGACGAGGTTCTTCTCCGAACTCACTGAGTCCTTCTTGTTTATTTCTTCAAAACCAATTCTCAATAAATTCCCCCTTTTTGATGATGACAAACAAATGTTGCCAAGGAACCTGAACAGACAAAATTTCCAAAACAAAAAACCAAAATAACAGTATTTAAACTAAAACAGATGAGTTAGGTTACAAACACCCCAACATTTCTTTCTTCCCCCTTTTGGCATCATCGAAAAGATTCAAATACCTGCATGAACCAGTTAGTACTATCCAGTTTAGAGCACATGGCAACAAGTCAGCTAAAATTCAAACACACAGATAAAAAGATAAGGGCCCAACCAGAACCAAGTACCATAGAGAAAACAACCATAAACGGGAGAAATTTAAAATCATCATCCAGGGTGTGACAGCAGCACAACCCTATCCAGAAGTACACAAATGAAAATAAATTGTCTTAAACAACATCACATGTGCAGGGAGAATGGAAAGAGATAGCAGCAATTAGGAGAAAGGACAGGAAGGTAGGACAGGAGGATTCAGGGCTGTAAGTTGAAGTGTTTGACAAGTGCCTCAAGGTTCTTTGTATTTTTGGCCCTCTCCATCAGCAGCTCGGCCTCACACTTGTTGCAGTCTATCTTCAAACGATCAATCTCTTGATCCTTCAACTTCAGCTGTCTGTGAAGCTCAGCATTTTCTGTATTGACTTCAAGAACATGGCTCTCCAAGTCCTTCACATCTGTAATGGCCTCCTCAGGTCCATAATCCTCACTTTCCTCAGTCTGCTCTTGCTTAACCTGCATGGGCTTCTTGAAAGCTCTCCTTTCTTTGAAGAAGTCACAGCTCTTAAGCACATTGTACACCAAACATCTGATGAATTATAGGCTTCTTCCCTGCTTCCAATGGAACCCCAAAATGCTCTAGAACCTGCTGAAGGACATAGGAATGCACTAAAGAGTGTAGCTTTTGATCAGTATATGCAATCCTCTTGATATGTCTGATGATTAGACCAGGCAAGTTTATTCTCACCCCCATATCCAGCAGGTCCATATAGGTTAGGTCCAGAGCACTAGCTTCACTGTTTCTTTCTCCTCTAGGCAGAAGGAACCAATGCACAAACTCAAAGAGCAACTGGTGTGCTGGTTCCATCTCCTTTTTGTTTACTTTCCTTTCTTTCCTGAGCTTGGGTTTCCCTGAAAATTTCTTAACCACACTCAGAGGGGTTACTCCGTCTGTCCTCTTGGGCCACATCAGCTTAATGTACTTGCAATAACCTTCAGCAGGTACATCAAGGATCACTCCTAGCTCATTTCTCCCAAAATCTATTACAACTCCCTTCACAATCGTGAACACTCTCCTGGTTACAACTCTGCAATTTGTATAAAATTCCCTGATCTCGTCAGAGAATAACATTTTGTCTTTGTTTCCAAACAAACTCAACCACCCTTGGTCACCAATTGATGTTTGGCATTTTATGCCTATATTTCCTTAATATTTCCTCACGTTTTAGTACCTTATTCGCTTGTTTTGTAGCTTGTGAATGTGGTTTTACACTGATTTTATGTCGTGTGTATGTAGGTTGTTATGCAATGTAATTGGAGCTTTTAAGAGCTTGATTGAGCAAGAAAAGATTTGATTTTGATTGAGGATTGGGTCGAGCACACGAAGGCACGACACGAGCGAGCAAAGGAGCGAGAAAACACGAAAAATGGCCTTGCGCTGCAGGGGGCGCGCCGCGCAGCCCATAGCGCGCCACCTCCTGCGCGTTTCCTTGCGCGCCGCATGGCCAAAGCACGAAGGCTGGGAGCGGGTTCTGGTTGTCCTCACGCGATTGGGGGCGCGGGGCGCCCGTTATGGCGCCCCTGGAGCGAATTTTGACTTCCTATTTCGTCTAGGCTTGGGTCTAACTTATTACTAGGTGTTTGTAAACTCTATAAATACTCTTTTACTTAGTTTTTCGAGGGAGTTCAGACTTTGGAGCAAATTTGAGAGCTCATAACATCAAGACAAGGGTTTTTCTTCCTACCATTAATTTACTACATCATTATTTCATTATTACATCAATTCCTTGTGTTGTTATTATGAGTATGCGTAGCTAAATCTATCGTTCTAGGGTTAGAGTATTACATGAAGGTTGATGTTTGAAGATTGATTTCCATTAATTGAATCCCATAACGGGTTGCTTATTCTTTCTTGATTTCACTTGTGTAATTGTCAGGGCCCGATTATTACGCATTATCTATGGTTTTTAGATTGAACTCGAAAGAGGGAATTTAATTATGTAATAAGAAAGAATAGGACTAGTTTGTGAACCCGGGCATCGGGGAACCAATTTGTGAGTAGGATAGACATATACTTGCTCGCCTAGTTTAACTAATTACAGAATTCGTTAATGCGTGCACGTGATTCAACCCATAGACATATAGGGATTGGAGTAGCCTGCATAGACCGTGAAGAACTGAAAGGTTTTCACGGGTACAATTAATCTGTTAGTTAGTAACCCGGGATTTAAGAAGTGGAATCAATTGGATAACTCAACTGGATTGTTCGTAACTCTGACCCTGGATCGTCTCCTTATTACTGATAACAACCAAGTTTTGCTCCATTATTTGAATTCACTTTTACCATTTAATTACTGTTCTTTAGTTAACAAAATCCTCATTATTGGAAAAAGATCCCTGTATAGTTTAAATAAATTGTTTGCTAGAACTCAGTCTGCATAGTCCTCGTGGGAACGATACTCATCTTATCACTTTATTACTTGTCGACCACGTATACTTGCGTGTGCGTTTGGGAGCAACAAGTTTTTGGCGCCGTTGCCGGGGACTAATTATTGACTGATTTCTTTTTGAACAGTTTATTACTTACTATTCAGGTTTAATTTTTGTTTTGAGTTTTGTGCTGTTTCAGGTATTAGGTCCTGCTCGATCTTTACCTACAGGAATGGCAGAAGACCAAGCTTTAGCTGTGCGAGATGTTGCTCTCCCCAGCCTGGAGGGAGTAGCATCGAGCATAGTTAAGCCCGCTATCACCGGGGGATTTGAGATTAAGTCCGGCATGATTCAGTTGCTGCATGTGACTGGACAATATGGTGGATTACTTCATGAGGATCCGCAGCAACACATTCAGAACTTTCTGGAGATCAGTGATACTTATACACCAGCGGGTGTTCCTACTGATTATGTTCGCTTGACATTGTTCCCGTTTTCATTGATTGGGGCAGCAAAGAAGTGGTTAAAGGCTGAAAAGTCTGGGTCTATCACTACTTGGGAGGATTTGGCTAAGAAGTTCTTGGCTAAATTTTATCCGTCTGCCAAGACAGCTCGGCTGAGGAGCGAAATTATGTCCTTCAGACAGTTAGAAGGAGAATCCTTGTATTCAGCCTGGGAGCGATTCAAAGCTCTATTGAGAGATTGTCCACACCACAACCAATCCAATGAGGTTGTTGCACACACTTTTGTTGAGGGGTTGAACCAACACACTAAGATCGTGGTTGATGCTGCTGCTGGAGGTCAAGTACTAGCCTTAAATTTTGATCAGATTTATGATTTACTTGACAAGTTTTCGCAGAGCAATCCTGATTGGCAGGGAGATGGTAGAGCTATTACGCAGAAACCTGCAGGGGTACTTCAGTTAGATGCAGTTTCAGAGCTAAGGGCAAGGATGGATGCTATTTCCAATCAAATTAGCAAGTTAGCTCTGCAAAAGGCTCAGCAACCAGTGGCTCCAGTGCAACAACTCCAGAGCTTTTGTGAGGTTTGTGGTCAAGACCATGCTACAGAGGTTTGCTCTTCTAATCCAGAGTCAGTTTATTACGTGGGTAATCAAAACAGGCTGCAGAGTCAAAACCAGTTTGGTAATGGGTATTATCAAAGCAATACGAGAGCCCCGAATAATTACCACCCACTTCCAGCACCACCACAGCAGGTTAGCAGTTCAGTTGAAGATATGCTAAAGCAAATAATGGCAGGCCAGCAGAGAATGATAGCTGACACTGCAGCCCATGCACAAGCCATACAAGATCTTGCCAATGCTCACAAGAACTTAGAGCACCAGTTGGGGCAATTGGTGGGAGAAAGAAGCACTGTTAAAAAAGAGCCTGAACAATGTCTTGCAGTGACCTTAATTGAAGGTGGAGAGCTGATGAACAAGTCTGAAGAGAGAGCTGAAATAGAAAAAGTTGAAAAAGTGGAGAAGGTAAAGAAGAAAGAAGAGAGAAAGGAGGCACCTTTGCCACCTCCACCATTCCCACAGAGACTTATACCATCGAAGGATCTGGCCCAGTATCAAAAATTTGTGAGTATGTTGAAAGAACTTCAAGTTAATATTCCTTTGACTGATGTGTTTGAATTGATGCCATCCTTTGTGAAGTTCTTAAAAGAAATTTTAGTGAAGAAGAAAAAGCCTCAAGAGATAGATACAGTTGATTTAGTTGAGGAGTGTAGCACAATCTTGAGTAAGCTACCTCCAAAACTTCAAGATCCTGGGAGGTTTACTATTCCTTGTACCATTGGAGGGCATAATATCACTGGTGCCTTGTGTGATTTGGGTGCGAGCATAAATCTCATGCCTCTGTCTGTTTGCAAAAGGTTAGGGCTAGGAGCAATCAAGCCCTCTTCAGTTACTCTTAAGATGGCGGATGGATCACTCACTCACCCTGATGGTAAGTTGGAGGATGTGTTGCTAAAAGTTGGTAAGTTTACATTCTCTGCTGATTTTGTAGTCCTAGATTATGAAGAGGACCGAGAAGCTCCAATCATTTTGGGGAGACCATTCTTAGTCACCTCGAAGGCAATTATTGACATGGAGCTGGGTGAGATGACTGTTAGAGCGCATGGAGAAAAGGTTACTTTCAAGGTTTATAATGGGAAGGAGCACATAGCTAAGGTTGGAGAGTGCTCTATGATTGAATGTGTCAAACAAGAACATGGAAGTAAACCACATGTGAAGTTGAAGATGGGTTCTCTAAAAGAAGGGAAGAAAGCAAAAGTTCGGCGTAAGAAGAGAAGACATAAAGGCTGGAAGTGAGCTAAAAGTGTCGTCGTGCCACGACGTTAACTAAGGCGCTTCTCGGGAGGCAACCCGAGTTTGTACTTGTATTATTTTATTTATAGTGTCACGTAGTTGTTGTTTTTCCTTGGATTGCAGGTTCATGTAATGTCGAGGCTAAGTGTGGGGTGTCCTCACCCTTGCCTACTGTTGATGATCTGTTGGGGGAAGTTTGAGTACCTCATACTATATGAAGGCTTGGAGGATGCTAGCACCAAGGACTAGAATCTTCAGGGAAGTTTTCCTTACCTTGCGCTTGCTTATTTTTAGCCCTGAGGACAGTGCTTAGTTTCAGTGTGGGGTGGGGAACTACCCTTTATCTATTTTTGAGGTTAGGATGCATGTACCGTAGGTTTTTCTTTTGTCACTTGACTTTATTTTTATTTGTTTCTTGTTTTAATATATGAAAAAGTCCAAAAAGATTTTCCTTTTAGTTTTATTAGTGGTACATGTCATCCACCCCGTGGTTTTTCTTATGGCCTCGGTTCTTTTCCACGGGGAGGCCTTTGAACCGGGTAGTTTTTTATTTTTAGGATTAGGATAGTTAGTTGTAGATGACCCTAGGCGTAGGAACTAGGTGGAATGCTAGGTGCCTTTGACTTGTTTGATACCGGTGGACTTGGACTTGATTGCATGTGCTAATTGTGGTGTCCTTTGTTTTAATTTGATGCATGCCTAAAAAAAAAGACCCCCTTGAGATGCTTGAGTCCGCTTGCTTGACTTGATTGCTAACTTTTGTGCATGAGTGCTTAAATTTCCACAAGTTGCATTCTAGAAGCTTGGTTGAGAGTTGTTGATTGAGCCTTTTTGTGTGGACCATGTGCAATGTGTGTTGTGAGGCATGTTCTTATTTACTCCATGTTGCATGTTAATGTCTAGAACTTGCCCCGTGTGTGTGCAAAGCGAAATCCTAGGTTTGCTCTAGTTGGGAAATGATACTAGGCCTTCTTTTGATTTGCCTACCCTTACATATATACCTTGAAAAAATTGTGTGTTGTGATTTCTTTGACCCTTTTTGTTGGTACCCACACCCCGAGCCTACCCATTTGTTCTAAATTATCTCTTTTGGCCCTTTACTCCTTAAGCACTTTAGTTGATATTGTGATAATATTTTGGAGTTGTGGTTGGATGTTGGGAGGTTTTTGAGTGGAGCTCATGAAGGGGAATAATTGTTAAAATTGTGAAGTAGTGAAAAGCATTGGCAAGGTTGGATGGAATTAAAAATTGAAAAAAAAGCAAAGTTGAAAAAAAAAAAAAAGAGAGAAAGATGTCCATTCCTTGCTAGTGTGGGCTTGAAAATAAAATTGCTACTTGTGTGAAGGTGTATGTGTAGAAGTGTTGATTTGGGTGGCTTGATGAGATTAATGATTAATTTGTATTGTGATGTATTAAAGTGCTTAGGGAGGTAGTCACTATTACCATATGTATCCTACCCGCCCCTTAGCCTACATTACGACCTTTCTAAAGTCCTAGTTAATCCCGATTGGAGTGAGCTTACATTAGTGGAGTCCTACACTACGGGCAAGCCTATGGTACATTGTGTGTGACATGTGAGATTTTCATGAGAGTGAGTGAATTCTTTCTATGCTATTGTCCCCATTCTATTCTTGATATTCATTGTTGTGTGTGACATTTGGGGGACACTCTCTTGTTTCTTTTTGGTGAGGGCACATGGTTTGCATGAAATAGGTAAAGTTGATGGTTCTTGGTTGAGTAGATAGGTGTGATTTTGTGGGATCATGGTTGCATTAAGTTGAGTTTGTGCATTTGAGCTATTTTGGGGGTGGTTGTTCTCATATTTTTGGTTTTGGTAAATTGTTGGCATGTTTGTGGATCCATAGTAGTCATGTGTGCATTGGTTCAATGGTCGGTATCAACCATAGTCATAGGCAGACCTGTTTTACCTAGGTTGGAAGTTATTTGTGATTGCTCGAGGGCGAGCAAAGGTTCAAGTGTGGGGTGGTGATGTTTGGCATTTTATGCCTATATTTCCTTAATATTTCCTCACGTTTTAGTACCTTATTCGCTTGTTTTGTAGCTTGTGAATGTGGTTTTACACTGATTTTATGTCGTGTGTATGTAGGTTGTTATGCAATGTAATTGGAGCTTTTAAGAGCTTGATTGAGCAAGAAAAGATTTGATTTTGATTGAGGATTGGGTCGAGCACACGAAGGCACGACACGAGCGAGCAAAGGAGCGAGAAAACACGAAAAATGGCCTTGCGCTGCAGGGGGCGCGCCGCGCAGCCCATAGCGCGCCACCTCCTGCGCGTTTCCTTGCGCGCCGCATGGCCAAAGCACGAAGGCTGGGAGCGGGTTCTGGTTGTCCTCACGCGATTGGGGGCGCGGGGCGCCCGTTATGGCGCCCCTGGAGCGAATTTTGACTTCCTATTTCGTCTAGGCTTGGGTCTAACTTATTACTAGGTGTTTGTAAACTCTATAAATACTCTTTTACTTAGTTTTTCGAGGGAGTTCAGACTTTGGAGCAAATTTGAGAGCTCATAACATCAAGACAAGGGTTTTTCTTCCTACCATTAATTTACTACATCATTATTTCATTATTACATCAATTCCTTGTGTTGTTATTATGAGTATGCGTAGCTAAATCTATCGTTCTAGGGTTAGAGTATTACATGAAGGTTGATGTTTGAAGATTGATTTCCATTAATTGAATCCCATAACGGGTTGCTTATTCTTTCTTGATTTCACTTGTGTAATTGTCAGGGCCCGATTATTACGCATTATCTATGGTTTTTAGATTGAACTCGAAAGAGGGAATTTAATTATGTAATAAGAAAGAATATGACTAGTTTGTGAACCCGGGCATCGGGGAACCAATTTGTGAGTAGGATAGACATATACTTGCTCGCCTAGTTTAACTAATTACAGAATTCGTTAATGCGTGCACGTGATTCAACCCATAGACATATAGGGATTGGAGTAGCCTGCATAGACCGTGAAGAACTGAAAGGTTTTCACGGGTACAATTAATCTGTTAGTTAGTAACCCGGGATTTAAGAAGTGGAATCAATTGGATAACTCAACTGGATTGTTCGTAACTCTGACCCTGGATCGTCTCCTTATTACTGATAACAACCAAGTTTTGCTCCATTATTTGAATTCACTTTTACCATTTAATTACTGTTCTTTAGTTAACAAAATCCTCATTATTGGAAAAAGATCCCTGAATAGTTTAAATAAATTGTTTGCTAGAACTCAGTCTGCATAGTCCTCGTGGGAACGATACTCATCTTATCACTTTATTACTTGTCGACCACGTATACTTGCGTGTGCGTTTGGGAGCAACACCAATCATCCTGAGCAAGGGCTTCATATGATGCTCCTTCTCGTCATGCAGAATGCTACCAGCAAGCACCTGATGCTTGGCAAAGAAAGCCACCCGATCAACCTCTTCTTCAGATCCTCTTCTCCTTTTCCTATTCTCTACTTCACTGTCAGTCTCAGAGTCACTTGGCTCCACATTTGCTGCCTGCTTCGTCACTCTCTTCCTCTGCCTCACCAGCTTTCCTCACTTCCTCCTTCTTTTTCTTCTCTTCTCTATCTCTCACATTTGTAATTGTTCTTTCTAGCTTTCCAACAGTCACCAGCTGTTGTTTCATAGCAGATCTAGTTCCTACTTTCCTTACAACTGGCTCTGCCACAGCCTTGCCATCACTCTCCTCACTTGATTCATCCACTAACCGGCTTTTAGATACTGGTATTCCCCCTCTCACCAGTCTTCTCCTCTTTTCAGGCTCTACTCTGTTCTCACTCACAAATATCACTTCCTCTTCATCTTCCTCTACCATCAGCTTTTCATCCTCCTCACCAAATCTTCTTTTCAACCTCTTCCTCTTTGTTTCTTCTGCTTTCTCTATAACTTCCTTACTTTCAATTTTTTCTTCTCCAACTTCCTCATCCTCTTCTTCTTCAGAGTCTGTCCACTTGAGTTCTGCGTCATCAGCCTCTGTAGGATCTGGGCAAGAACCAGGTTCTTTGCTCAAGTCCTGTAAGGCCTCAGGAGATCTAGGTCCTCCACCAACTGGACCTTCAAGTGCAGACAAACCTTGACTCTTTTCAGCAAGCACAGCACTAGAACTGGGTTCATCAACATGTTCTTTAAGGGACTCAACAGAATCATCTTCCCTTAGTTTCTCTAACACTTTTCCCACTACATCAACCTCCAACAAATACTTAGCTACTACAGGCACATGCAAAATAGCCTTAGGTTCTTCCTGAACATCCAGTTGCTTCTTCTCAACTACCTTCCCCCATCAATTTTATCACAAGACTCTACTACTCCCACGATTTCATCAAGTCCTTTTGCTAAAGTTTCAGTACTCACTTTTCAGGAATTTTTACATCTTCTAAATCGACAGAAGTAGATAGGGTAGAGTCAGGAATTACCTCGACAGGTGTTTCGGAGGGAACTTGTCCTGTAGGAGTAGTCGACAAAGATTTTTCCATCATCTTCTTGACCAACTTCTTTTTTCCTTTTTTGAGAATCTTTAACCTAGCCCTGGCAATTCTTTCTGCATGAGTGGAGGGAGGGGGCTTTGGAGTTGATTTCTTGAGAATTTTGGTGGGTTGTGCTTGTGACATGGTTAAATTTGTTAGGGTTTTGATTGAGATTACGAAGTTTTTTTTTTCGGCTTGAATTCTTGAGTGAGAAAGGAGAGAGGTTGTTGAGTATGTGTGTTCTGTGTCGATCTAAGGGGGAGAAAGGGTTTTGGTGATGAGACGGTTTCCTGGGGAAGCCAAAGCAATGATGACTGAAAAAGTGAAAAGCAGCTTTTTGAAAGCCGGGAAAGAGTTATGGATTTTGACGGTTATTGGACTTACTCAAAATAAAACCTTTTCAAGTAGTGGGGTCCATACAAGTCTAATAGAATTCTAACCCAAAAAGGAATGTTTTCCTATAATTTAGCACAGTTATAAGAATATGGAAAGTCTCCCTTAACACACGTATAATTTTGACAATTCGATTTCAGTTATGACTTCTATCATGCAAGGCAATGTGACTGTACCTGGACATGATTCCTCATGCTTCAGTCGGTTCCTTTCTCAGCACATAGTAGGTTCTTCATGGGATCACATTATCCTCACCTGGTGCTTATAAGCTGAACAAGTATACTTAATAAAGAACAATATTAGACTGGACAATAATAACAATTATTACACACAAATCATTGAACACTTAACTAACCAATCATTGAGGGACAAACTGCTGGGTCATCCGTGTATTTTGGTCATCCCTAGCTCCAATATGTTCCTCACAAATTGCACTTTGTTCAATGCTTTAGTAAATATGTCAGTAATTTGATCTTCTGTCCTGCAAGAATTCATAGTAACCAGACCTTTTTCTACATTGTCTCTAAGAAAATGGTGTCTGATATCAATATGATTTGTTCTTTTGTGTTGGACTGGGTTCTTGGCAATATTCACTTCAGTTGTATTATCACAGAAAATTGGCACTGCTCCACACTTGATTCCAAAGTCCTCCAACTGCTGTTTGATCCATAGCAATTATGAGCAGCATGGTGCAGCTGCTACATACTCAGCTTCCGCAGTAGACAAGGTTACTGAATTTTGCTTCTTCGTTGCCCAAGAAATTAAGCAAAGACTAAGAAAGTGTGCCATTCCTGAAGTGTTTTTCCTGTCCACCAAATGACCTGCATAATCTGCATCAGCAAAACCAATTAGTTCAAAAGTACCTCCCCTTGGGTACCATAGACATAGATCCTGAGTTCCTTTCAAGTATCTCAAGATCCTCTTCACAGCTGTCAGATGTGACTCCTTAGGCTTGGACTGAAATCTAGCACACAGTCTCACACTGTATACAATATAAGGTCGACTAGCTGTGAGATAGAGAAGTGAACTTATGATTCCTCTATATTTTGTCTCATTAGTCGAAAGACCTAGTTCATCCATATCTAGCTTGGTTCCAGGAGCAATAGGCGTAGTCATTTCTTTTGCTCCTTCCATGTCAAATTTCTTCAGAAGTTCCTTGACATATTTTTGCTGATGAATCATGGTTCCTTCAAGCATCTGCTTTATCTGCACTCCTAGGAAGAAATTTAGTTCACCCATTATGCTCATTTCAAATTCACTTCCTATCAGATCAGCAAACCCCTTGCATAGCTCCTCATCAGTGGCTCCAAAAATAATATCATCAACATATACTTGAACCACCAATAGATCCTTTTCTTTCTTCTTCAGGAATAATGTGTTATCAATCTTTCCTATTGAGAAACCATTCTTAAGTGGGAATCCTGAATGTTTTTCATGCCAGGGTCTAGGAGCTTGCTTTAATCCATAGAGTGCCTTGTCCAGTTTGTAAACATGATCAGGAAATTCATTGTTCACAAAGCCTGGTGGCTGTATTACATAGACCTCTTCATTTAGATAGCTATTCAAGAAGGCACTCTTCACATCCATCTGATACAGTGTGAACTCCATGTATGTAGCAAAAGCAATCAGCATTCCAGTTGCCTCCATTCTTGCCACTGGTGCAAAAGTTTCATCATAGTCGATTCCTTCTTCCTGACTGTATCCTTGAACTACTAGTCTTGCCTCGTTCCTTGTCACTATACCATGCTCATCCAGTTTGTTTCTGAACACCCATTTTGTTCCAATTATTGATCTGTCCTTCGGCTTAGGAACCAGATGCCACACTTTGCTTCTCTTCATCCTGCATGGCTAGAATCCAATCGGGATCCTCTAGAGCTTCTTTTATATTTTTCGGTTCCAGAGATGACAGGAATGCAAAGAATGCACAGAAGTTCTTCAATGCTGACCTGGTCATGATGCCAGTATCCAGTTCCGATAAAAAATTCTCCAATGGATGTGAGCTTTTATGTTTCCATGGTCTGGGTTGAATATGACGGGAAGAACCTTCAGCATCAGTTTGGGTAGATTCTTCCTGACTTGCTGGATCATTGACTTCATCTGATGTTCCCCCTGTCATATTGACTCCTTGTTCTCGTGGGGTTGAATTCTCACCTAATGGTTCTTTGTCTTCTGAGTCTTCAGAGTCAGCTGCACCATCTTCTCGACTGAGGCCTATCGCTTGATTATCTACCTCAGTTTCTCCTAATGCCTTATCGGATTTATCAAATACCACATGCATACTCTCCTCTACTGTTTGTGTTCTTTTATTAAACACTTTGTATGTTTTGCTTTGAGTGGAGTAACCAAGAAATATTTCCTCATCACTTCTAGCATCGAATTTCCCAAATGGTTCATTTCCGTTGTTGTGGACAAAGCATTTACAACCAAAGAGTTTCATATGTGCAATATTTGGTTTTCTTCCTCTGAGTAGCTCATATGGGGTCTTGTCAAGGATAGCTCTGATGGAATATCTGTTTAGCAAATAGAATGCAGTGTTTATTGCTTCAGCCCAAAAGTTCCTTGCAAGTCCACTTGACAACAGCATAGTCCTTGCCATATCCTCCAGAGACTTGTTCTTCCTTTCAACCACTCCATTTTGCTGTGGAGTTCTTGGTGTAGAGGAATTATGATCAATACTGTATTTTGCACAATACTCAGAGAATTTTGAGTTTTCAAACTCCGTTTTCCATGATCAAATCTAATACTGATAAGTTCTAGGCTTAACCTTTTCTGCACAACACCAGCTCAGTCTTTGAAGCTGTCAAAGGCTTTATCTTTAGATGCCAAGAACAGGGTCCATGTGTACCTAGAGTAGTCATCAATAATTACGAACACAAATCTCTTTTTTCCTTTTCTCCTGACTCTCATAGGTCCACACAAATCTATATGCAACAATTCCAGTAGTTTTGATATGCTTACTACTTTCTTTGACTTAAAGGATGATTTTACATGCTTCCCCCTTATACAAGCTTCACATTTTTATGTTTTCAAATCTCTTGCTAGGCAGTCCACGAACCAGCTCCTTAGATACAAGCTTATTCAGTTGTGAGAGACTTGCATGACCCTTTTTTTGTGCCACAGCTGAGAATCACTTTCTTGCACATTCAAGTATGTTAAGTTATTTTCAGGAAGTGACTTCAGTGATGCTTTGTACACATTGTTCACCCTCTTTCCTTCCATAACAATTTCTCCGCTCTGTAGATTCTTGACAATACATCCTACAGAGGAGAAACTCACTTCATTTCCTCTATCACACAGTTCAGAGATACTCAGCAGGTTGTGTCAGAGACTATCGACATAGTATACGTTTTCAATTGCATGATCTAGTATTCTCCCAACTTTTCCAATTCCTACGATTTGACCACTTTTCCCTCCTCCGAAGGCTATACTGCCACCTTGAAATGCTGCGAGTGAGAGAAAGTTTCTTCTATCTCCAGCTTGGGTTGTTCTCCCTCACTCCAGCCTGCAAAACAGATTAAGGGTTAGTTTTAGGAACCCAGACAAGCTTGGATCCCTTCTTATGAGAGAATGGATAAATCAAATCCTGTCTAGCCCATTTAGGAAGCACACTTCTTTTATTCTTGGCCTTTGCCTTGCTTGCGTTCATGCACCTTTGTTTGTAGTGTCCAATTTCACCACAAAAGGTGCACGACATATTGTAAGGCAATCCCACATACTTGCTCTTAGGATTATAAGGAGGCAATGGTTTCTTGAATCCTAGTCCTTGCTTTCCAACAGTCAGCAGCTGTTGTTTCATAGCAGATCTAGTTCCTACTTTCCTTACAACTGGCTCTGCCACAGCCTTGCCATCACTCTCCTCACTTGATTCATCCACTAACCGACTTTTAGATACTGGTATTCCCCCTCTCACCAGTCTTCTCCTCTTTTCAGGCTCTACTCTGTTCTCACTCACAAATATCACTTCCTCTTCATCTTCCTCTACCATCAGCTTTTCATCCTTCTCACCAAATCTTCTTTTCAACCTCTTCCTCTTTGTTTCTTCTGCTTTCTCTATAACTTCCTTACTTTCAATTTTTTCTTCTCCAACTTCCTCATCCTCTTCTTCTTCAGAGTCTGTCCACTTGAGTTCTGCGTCATCAGCCTCTGTAGGATCTGGGCAAGAACCAGGTTCTTTGCTCAAGTCCTGTAAGGCCTCAGCAGATCTAGGTCCTCCACCAACTGGACCTTCAAGTGCAGACAAACCTTGACTCTTTTCAGCAAGCACAGCACTAGAACTGGGTTCATCAACATGTTCTTTAAGGGACTCAACAGAATCATCTTCCCTTAGTTTCTCTAACACTTTTCCCACTACATCAACCTCCAACAAAGACTTAGCTACTACAGGCACATGCAAAATAGCCTTAGGTTCTTCATGAACATCCAGTTGCTTCTTCTCAACTACCTTCCCCCATCAATTTTATCACAAGACTCTACTACTCCCACGATTTCATCAAGTCCTTTTGCTAAAGTTTCAGTACTCACTTTTCAGGAATTTTTACATCTTCTAAATCGACAGAAGTAGATAGGGTAGAGTCAGGAATTACCTCGACAGGTGTTTCGGAGGGAACTTGTCCTGTAGGCGTACTCGACAAAGATTTTTCCATCATCTTCTTGACCAACTTCTTTTCTCCCTTTTTGAGAAACTTTGACCTAGCCCTGACAATTCTTTCTGCAAGAGTGGAGGGAGGGGGCTTTGCAGTTGATTTCTTGAGAATTTTGTTGGGTTGTGCTTGAGACATGGTGGAATTTGTTAGGGTTCTGACTGAGATTACGAATTTTTTTTTCGGCTTGAATTCTTGAGGAGGAAAGTAGGTTGAAAGGAGAGAGGTTGTTGAGTATGCGTGTTCTGTGTCGATCAAAGAAGGAGAAAGGGTTTTGGTGATGAGACGGTTTCCTGGGGAAGCCAAAGCAATGATGACTGAAAAAGTGAAAAGCTGCTTTTTGAACTTTTTGAAAGCTGAGAAAGAGTTATGGATTTGATGGTTATTTGACTTACTCAAAATAAAACCTTTCCAAGTAGTGGGGTCCATACAAGTCTAATAGAATTATAACCCAAAAAAGAATGTGTTCCTATAATTTAGGACAGTTATAAGAATATGGAAAGTCTCCCTTAACACACGTATAATTTTGACAATTCGATTTCAGTTATGACTTCTATCATGCAAGGCAATGTGACTGTACCTGGACATGATTTCTCACGCTTCATTCGGTTCCTTTCTCAGTACATAGTAGGTTCTTCATGGGATCACATTATCCTCATCTGGTGCTTATAAGCTGAACAAGTATACTTAATAAAGAACAATATTAGTCTGGACAATAATAATAATTGTTACAGACAAATCATTGAACACTTAACTAACCAATCATTGAGGGACAAACTATTGGGTCATCCGTGTATTTTGGTCATTCCTAGCTCCAATTTGTTCCTCTCAAATTGCACTTTGTTCAATGCTTTGGTAAATATGTCAGTAATTTGATCTTCAGTCCTACAAGAATTCATAGTAATCAGACACTTTTCTATATTGTCTCTAAGAAAATGGTGTCTAATATCAATATGATTTGTTCTTTTGTGTTGGACTGGGTTCTTGGCAATATTCACTGCCCTTGTATTATCACAGAAAATTGGCACTGCTCCACACTTGATTCTAAAGTCCTCCAACTGCTGTTTGATCCATAGCAATTGTGAGCAGCATAATGCAGCTGCTACATACTCAGCTTCCGCAGTAGACAAGGCTACTGAATTTTGCTTCTTCGTTGCCCAAGAAACTAAGCAAAGACTAGGAAAGTGTGCCATTCCTGAAGTGCTTTTCCTGTCCACCAAATGACCTGCATAATCTGCATCAGCAAAACCAATTAGTTCAAAAGTACCTCCCCTTGAGTACCATAGACATAGATCCTGAGTTCCTTTCAAGTATCTCAAGATCCTCTTCACAGCTG
The DNA here is from genome assembly GCA_037355625.1 of Petunia x hybrida. NCBI lineage: Eukaryota > Viridiplantae > Streptophyta > Magnoliopsida > Solanales > Solanaceae > Petunia > Petunia x hybrida. The sequence continues at coordinate 3,152,182 of JBBBVM010000045.1, forward strand.
TCAGATATGACTCCATAGGCTTGGACTGAAATCTAGCACACAGTCCCACACTGTATACAATATCAGGTCGACTAGCTGTGAGATAGAGAAGTGAACCTATGATTCTTCTATATTTTATCTCATTAGTCGAAGGACCTAGCTCATCCATATCCAGCTTGGTTCCAGGAGCAATAGGCGTATTCATTTCTTTTGCTCCTTCCATGTCAAATTTCTTCAGAAGTTCCTTGACATATTTTTGCTGATGAATCATGGTTCCTTCAGGCATCTGCTTTATCTGCAGTCCTAGGAAGAAATTTAGTTCACCCATTAATCTCTAATATTAGATAATTAATTTACTTGTGGTGTCAATCTTATCAACTAACTTCGTTCGCTTATGAAATTCATATGTTCTTTTATTTTATTTTTTTCTTTTATATTCATTTTAAGGTTCATTTTATGTGAATTCAAAATAAAAATATAATGACATATAATTAATGTAGGAATATAATAACTAATTATACAATCAAATCTCGTTATACTGTGGTTGTATGTATATGTATGTTTGTATACACACCAGCATTTGACGTTTAGATCTTAACTAGTTAATATAAAAAAAAAAAGTACGCAAATAATTATTTTTATGCACTTGTTGTTATAAACGAAAATAAAGTACTTATTAAATTTTATAATCTCAATAGATATTCATATTATATTAATTAAATTTGAAAAGACTAATATATTATTAATAAATTCATAACTACTGTATCGACAAAAGCTGGAATATATGTATTTAAAATTAATTAAAAATTAAATTTAATTTGATGTAAGATTTCTATAGTTATAGGTTGTTTAGTAGATTTCACTATCTTAACAATAATATAAAGCTCGAATTTACGAGAAATTTTCTCATACTTTCAGTAAAAGAGTATCCAATAGGTTTTCATTTTGATATTCGTACTTGAAATTTACTATGTGCATCACAATGATTATTACCATAAATATTTTAAAGTTTTATTTTTATAACATAATACTAAATAATTTTTTATAAAATATTATAACACAATATTTGAGTATGAGTGTTATAAACAGATAATTATACAAAGTGTGTAATGTTAAATGAATGTCACTGTTGTTATAGGTAGAATCTGATATGGAGAGGTAAACTACAACATAAAAAATCAATGATTATTACCATAAATATTATAAGCTTTTATTTTAATAAATAATACTAGTATATTTTTTATAAAATACTATTACTTTTTCTTAAATATAGTTGTTATAAAGAGATAATTATACAAAGAGTGTAATGTTATAATAAATTTCACTGCTATTATAGGTAGAATGTTGTTATGGAGAGGTAAAATATAACATAAAAAATCGATTCTGGCAAAAATTAGATCCTTATAGTGAGATGTTGCTATAACAAATGGTTGTTGATGAGGTTTGTCTGTATAATATTTAAATAACTATAAGCTTATTTACTATTACAGTATATATAATATTTAAAACCACAAGGGAGTACGGTTATAAAATAAAATTTCAGAGGAGATTTGTGAAATTACTCTTATTATTTATAATGCTATATACGTATATTAATAAACATTAAATGCATAATAATTTCTAATTTTGACATATATGTGGTTGTATCTAATTACATTGATCACTTATTATATTCAATATAAATACGCGTAAAATTTATTATATACTATTTTCTTAATCATCTTCATATATATCGTAAAAATAATGTAACAACAATTATGTTTCGATCTCAGAGTAGTTAGAACCGACTATACGAATTCTCGATAACATGAATGCTCCGTGCAAGTATGTTATTTCAATTACAAGAAAAAATTACTGTTGAAATTAGAGTTTCATAAAACTAACAATTTCAAAATCAAATATAAAAGTATTACATTTGAATTTTATTTGTGATGCAAATAACTATGTAATTATATGTGTCGCTCCATTAGCTCAATTTTCTAATTATATCTTCTTTATTTTAGTTAGTATTATATTGGACAAAATTTTCAAAAATTCTACTAAATATATAATTTAACTATTATGTTATATTGGTTAATTCATTTTTTAAAAGAGGTACAAAATAAAAAGTAGATATTTTCTATAATTTTATCTCTAAATTTAAATAGGGAAATAATTTTAACCTTTTGTATTAATAAGATGGAAAGTACGGTATAGAAAGTATTTTAGAATATCTTTGTTTCATAAAAATAGTTAACATTTTAGTTAATGTAATTTCTCTTTCATATAGATAATTTTCAAATTTATTTACTTTATTACTTGCATTTGTAGTATTTGTATATACAGGAAGTAAAAGAAAGCAAAATTATATAAGTAAAAAAGGAAGACAAGGCCAATTGGTCCTGACATTTCCTAAATAAACATAGTACTTAGTACCATATTAATAATCCCACATCGGGGAGAAAGAACGATTGTTTACTTAATATAAGCCAATAACTTGAGCTGGCTTGTCGAATAATGACGCGCTTGAGTAAGAATTGAATATGTTCTCCTTGGTTTGAATGTGTTCTTTAGCTTTGGGTTATGGGTTATAATAATTTGCTTACTTGATATTATGATATGAAGGTAATGTCGTGTCTTATAGTAGTGTCTGAATCAAATATACTAATAAGGAATTAGGGGATATAGATTGGATATTATTGAAAAGCGTAAAATGGTATCCAATAAATTACATCTAAATATAAATATTACTCTCGAAATTATATTTTATCACCAAACTTTTAGCCACAGATTTTGTTTGTCGTTTGTCGTGGAAAAATAATAAAATTATTTGCTATAAGTAATTTTCTCGTGGCAAAACAATATACTCATTTGCTATGAGTACATTTTTTATGGCAAAAGGTCCTACAATCATAGCTACAACATAAAATAATTTTGTGGCAATAGGTATTAAGTCTTAGCCACGGAACGTGTAAAGTCTGTAGCTAACTTTTACCGCCCCACTTTTAGCTACGGATGCTACGAAAAAAATAATTGTTGCTAAAGGCTTTAGCCATGGAATTTTTTATATTTAGCTACGATGGGTTTCGTAGCTAAAGATGCATTTTCTTGTAGTACCTGTGTAATGGTGACCCCTTTGCTATTTGGGATGGGAAACTTGTGTGACACAGCGCGCTTCCTAGGATATATTGGTGTACACAGTACTTGGTCCTTGATAAGCTCATCCCTTCTTGTATAATTATAAGGTTGACAAGGCGCGGACTTCTTTGGTCCACCACACTATGAGGGGCGATAATCTGAATGCGGGTATTGTCATTGGTTATGATATGTGGAGATTATGGAAAAAGGATTGTTTTCCCTACTATTCTGACAGCCTTTCTTGTTAGTCGTGGTGTTCCTGTTGATAGGAACCATGATGAAATTCTTCCACATTCATACAATGTTGTAGGTGGTGGAAGAATCTGATCATGGTTCCTATCAGTAGGAACCATGACTAGGATTATACCCCCTAAGCTAACATCCTCGTACGTTTAGACAACATGGTGCCTGCACAAGAAGAATAAAAGCTTAGCAAATTCAAACTCACAAAAGTGGGCACACCCCACACTTAATATCTAAACATATTCACAAGCAAACCATACACCTAACCAACCAAGCATCATACTACTGAGGCACACCCCAACGAACCAACACCATAAAGTGTACTTCAAACAACAATATCAAAGTGTATAATTAATTAAACTAAGTGATACTACCTAAAATGCACTAATCTACTACTAAGGGCATCATTTTTAACAAGAAACTATACTAAAATTTAACAATGGAGTAATGGGTTAGTGTGTAGGAAAAACTAAAAGAAATACTAAAACTAAATAATATAACTCGAAATTAAAGTGAAGGAGAGAGATAAATACATACCTTTAGCGGAGAATTTGTTAGGGTTTTAGTTTGTTAGTGTTTTTAGAAAGAAAGAAAAAGAAAGGGAGTGTTAGAATGGGGGAACTTAACAGCTTGTTTGGATGGTTGTAACCCATAGTATGATATTGTATTGTTACTATGGGTACGACGTTTGTTTTGGTTGTTTCTTTAATTAACATTGTATGGTATCGTTAAATCCATGGTTATATAACCATGAAAACTGTCACTTTATGTAACGACCGATTTGATGGAATCGCGTCGTTGCCTATTTTTCTTACCCATCATGCCTTCACTTATTATTTAATATTCTCATTTTATCCTTTACCTTATTTTCAATTATTAAACTACGGTAAATAATACAGTCTATCCAAACATTGTACAACACAATATTATACAGTACCATACGATATAATACAATACAATACAATACAATACAATACAATACAACACATTATGAAACGATGGGTAGCAACCATCCAAACAGAGTGTTAAGAGAATGAAAGGGCATGGTTAAACATTGAAAAATAACTCGGGGTGGGGGTAATTTTTATTTATTTAAAATTTAAAATAACTAAATAAAAAAAATTAATTGGGATGTGCACATCGTGCAGCACATAAAGCACTTGTATTTTATGCTGAACCTAAAAATGTTTACTCTAAAGTTTCGCAACTTTTCTCAAACTATAGGCCATAAGACATCCGGAGCAAGGGGTGCACGACGTGCAGCTTTGCGTGCTACACGTCGTGTGCCTATCTGAATTTCCAACTCCGCGGACTGTCCGTATTTTTGGCTCCCGAGGTGTAATTCCTTCAAATTTTGATGCTTTTTAATATACTTTTAACCCTACAAACATCATCAAAAATACTAGACAAGAGGAGTTAGTGTAGTACCTACTAAAACAATAAAAAAATTGGGTTGTCTCCCAAAAAGCGTCTTTTTTTTTTTTAAAGAAACCCCACCCCTTCCCTTCTCTCCGAATAATAGTGGCCCTCCCATTTTTTACTCCTATGGTGACTCGAACCCATAACCTCTTGAATGTAGGTGCAGGGTGCTTACCATCCTAGCAACCCTTACTTGTCAAGCGCCTTATTTAAAGTTGTGGCATGACATCTTTTTGTGATTTTTTATATAAAAAAAAAAAAAAAATTGTATACAATCACAAATACTGGTTGCCTCCCGAGAAGCGCCTTAATTATAGTCACGGCACGACATTATGCAAGCTCTAATCACCAATAAAAGTATAAGACTGAGATCACCTTGAGCTCTTCTTCCATTCCATAATAGCTTTTCAACCTTTACCCATTTACCTTAAATCTTCTCAATCCATCCTCAGTCTCCTTTTATAGTTTGATGAGGTGCCACTTGCACAACTTTAAACGGACTAGACCACCTCGATTTAAGCTTACCATGAAACAAATGAAGTCTGGAGTAATAAAGCAATACCTATTCACCTGACTCAAAGCTTCTATCTATTGTCCTCTTATAATGCAAGTTTTTTATCCTCTCATTGTATAATCTTGCACTCTCATAAGCTTGAAAGAGTCTCTCCTCAAGTTCATGCAATTCGTTGATTCTGCTAGATATTGTTGTAAAACCCCAGCTAAGGGTTATGTATCCCACATTGGCATAACACAGGAGAGATGTTGGGTATAAAAGTTAACTGGTCTTAGACCCTAGTGACGCGTGTTAAAACTGTGAGGGCCTAGGCCCAAAGCGGACAGTATCACTAGCGGGCTTGGGATGTTACTGATGGTATCAGAGCCACTTCGTTTCAGCCTTGTCGATATGGGTCAAAGTTTAGGGCTGAGTCTAGGCGAATCCCGGTACGCGGGGCAAACCTCCATGGTGAGTCTAGGCGAATTCTGGTAGCGGGGCAAAGCTCAGCGAGGACGCTGAGTCCATAAGAGAGGGTGTATGTAAAACCCCAGCTATGGGTTAAGTGTCCCACATCGGCATAACACAGGAGAGATGCTGGGTATATAAGTCACCTGGTCTTAGAACCTAGTGACGCGTTTTAAAGCCGTGCCTAGGCCCAAAGCGGACAGTATCACTAGCGGGCTTAGGCTGTTACAGTTGCAAACTCATAATCCAGATTTACTCTATTAATAGCCCACAAGGCCCTATGTTCTAACTTCACAGGCAAGTGACATGCCTTCCCAAACATCATCTTATAGGGCGTCATGCCTATAGGAGTCTTGTAAGCAGTTTTATAAGCCCATAAAGCGTCATCCAGCTTCTACGCCCAATCAATCCTGGTAGCATTAACGGTCTTAAAAAAGCACACTATTAATCTCTCTATTTGAGTCCTCAACTTGCCGCTGGTCTGTGGGTTGTAAGGTGTGGCAACTTTGTGCCGAACTTCATATTTTTCCATTAACCTCTTGAACACTTGGTTGCAAAAATGACTTCCCTCATCATTAATGATGGCCCGAGGAGTACCAAATCTAGAGAAGATATTCTATTTTAAGGAATTGAGTAACTCCCTTGGTATCATTAGTAGGGAGCAACAACCTCGACCCACTTTGAGAAGTATTCCACTTCTACGAGTATGTACTTATTCCCATAGAAGCTAACGAATGGACCATGAAATCTATCCCCATACGTCAAATACCTCAACCTCCAAGATTGGTTTCATAGGCATCTCATGACGACGAGAGATATTTCCAATCCTCTGGCACTCATCACAGCCCAGACCCAAATGTTAGAATCCTTGAACAAAGTAGGCCAGAAGAAGCCCGCCTCCAAAACCTTAGCAGTTGTCCGGGTCCCACCAAAATATCCTCCATAAAGCGAAGAATGACATGCCCGTAGAATGAAAGATTGCTCTATCTCAGGGACACATCTCCGGATCATGTTATCAACGCATATTTCAAGAAAATAAGGTTCATTCCAAAAATAGGATCTGCATTAGTACAAGAACCTTTTCTTTTTTGTAGAATTAAAATCATGTGGAATTATGTCACATATCATATAGTTTACAATATCAGCATATCATGGAATTTTTTCGAGTGAAGTAGCAAATAAATGCTCATCCGAAAAAATTTCCCAAAGCTCACCTTCCTCAACTCACTTCTTAGCTCCTTCAAGTATAGACAAATGGTCTGCAACCTGGTTCTCAGTACCTTTACAATCACGAATCTCCAAATCAAACTCTTATTACAGCAACACCCATCGTATCAAACGAGATTTGGAGTCCTTTTTCTCAACTAGATTCCGATTTTACACCATGGTCTGTATACACCACCACCTTTGAACCAACTAGCTATGAACAAAACTTGTCAATGGCGAATACCACAGCTAGCATCTCCTTCTCAATAGTGGTGTAATTCAATTGCGCTCCAATCAGCGTGCGACTGGCATAGTAGATTGGGTGCATTATTTTATCATTCCTTTTCCCAAGCACTGTTGTTGCTCCCAAACGCACACGAAAGTATACATGGTCGGCAAGTAATAAAGTGATAAGATCAAGTATCGTCCCACAGAGACTGTTGTTAACTATTAACTAAACTAAACGATTTCGAATTGTCTAAACAACTATTGTTTGTTTCGTGGAGTAATGATCTAACTAAAAAATAAAACTTTAAACTAAAATTATAACTAAAGCAAGTAATTTGATCAAAACAATCAAATAAGGTTTTTGATTATCAAGGGGAGGAACTATTCCAGGGTTATGAGATATCTGCCAATCCTGCTGAATTCTTCAGTTAATTTGAATAATTAATTCATTCGGGTTACTAATCGACAGGGTTAATTTTATTTATAGGAATCTTCCGATTTCCTACTTGTATATTTAAGTTAATATAACGCCTATATTCCTATGGAACTAGAACTAACAAAAATACATTAAGAATTCCTGTAAAGTGATTAATTAAGCAAGGCAAAAAGGTATATTCATATCCTAGTTGCGTATCCGTTCCCCGATGCCCAGGTTCAAGAACTTGCCCTATTCAATCCTATTGCAATTTAGAAATTCCCTTTCCTAAGTTTAATTCAAGATTCGTAGATAGTATTTAACTGATGGCCAAACAATCAAATAATTGAGCACAGGATATGAATAAATAACCCAAAGCGATAAATTAATTAAATCAAACTAACTTTTAAATATCAACATTCATGGGAAACCCATAACCCCAGAACAAGGAATTTAGCTATACATAGTCATGGTAGTAATCCAACAATTAATTTGAACTAATATAAGCTGTAAGAGAGAAGAAGAAAAAGAACCCTGTGTAGAATCCTGTTAAAATTGCTCCTAGCTCCTAGCCTTGAATTGTATGAATTAATGATCTAAAAATATGATAAACTATGAGCTTATATAGACATTACAAATTCCTACTTTACTTGGAATTAGAAAATCCTATTCTAAGTTGTAATTTCAGCTTCATCCTGTTGTAGGATCTTCTTTTCCCAGTTTTTGAGGACTTGTATTTTCCGCTTTGGCTTGTCAGGTTGAATTTCTGGTCCCAGTTGGCTTTGACTTGTTTAAATCAAGAAAAGAACTGTCCAGTTGCACGTTACTTTGGATTGACTCAAATCATATTCTTGCTTGGATGCCACCTTGGATGCTTAGCCTCAACTTAGCTTCCTTCAACTTTTACACCACAAGCTCCCTTTCACTCTAAAAATTGCTACAAATCACCTGTTTAATCCAAACGAAATCAAGTAGTGATATATCAAATAATCATATAGTGTTGGGCATAATTACTCACTAAAATGACTTCAAATATATTAGAATCCATAGGAATTTGTCCTCAAAATATAGGAAAATATGCCCAACATCACCACCCCACACTTAACTTTTTCTACGTCCTCGGACAATCCAAACTCAACAACTCTCTTAGACAACTCAACCATTAAACTCAAGGGACTTCAAAACTATTCCTATACCACATAGTCCTCATTTAACCTCGCAACATTAGAGTTCTTTTTTTTTTTTTCATCGCCTAACCTAACTCAAAATACCAAACCCTTCCACAATGTCAAGATCACAACCCATTAAGTACATTCGGGAAATAAGATTGATGCATTAACTTAACTCTCATGCAAGTACCATAAATTCAAGGGTCCACAGTGTGTGTGTGATTGTTTTCCCTATGACTTCGATAATGAAACAATGGACCAAAGCGGCAAGACTTCAGAGAATTCACATAATTTTCAAATAATTAACTAAAAGATATCACAATTAACTTCATCTTCTATAATCAAGCCTCAAGGGTCAACAACGAGGTATTTTCCATTATTTGCATAACACTTGAATGAGTGGGGACCTAGGAAATCAACAGATACGTCAACCTCACTATGGTGCCTTTGACGTGTTCATGCTCGAGGATTTTATCACCCTTAACCGAGCATAGAAACATTGCCCCCATCCGTTTTCTCTTCTTTTTTTTTTCTTGTGCTTTACACATGTTTTCTTTCTTTTTCCAGTTACCCTTCTTACTTCATTCCCTTTCATAGGCTCTCAAATGATTTTCAGTCATATCTTTCATTCCTTCTTTTTTTTTCCTAATTCTTTTCTTTCATTTTTTCTATGTTCATTCTCTTCATCAATCCTAATCAAAGGCCAAGTTCACAATTATTTAAGTACATAGGAGAAAACAAATTGCTTAAAATATAGTGGACACCATAGGATTTAGACACATGCACTCGAATTGAAGCTAAGAATCATGCCTTTCCCTACTCTCCTAATGGTTCATTTTTTCATCATACAATGTGTCATCAGGCTCCAGTTAAAATGAATTAAGCTAAGCAATTTTTTTCTCTTCTCTCTCTTTTCTTTTTTTAAGCTATAAAAGTCTAACTAACTACAACTATTCCTAAAACACCCGGTTCAAAATAAAAAATATCCCTGAAAAAGAACCGTGGCTTGAAGAAAAAATAAGGACCCTACCCTAATACTAATCTAAAAATAAAGACAACTGAGGCACATAGACACCCCACCACACACTTAGAATGATGCATTGTCCTCAATGTATAGCAAAAAAAAAAAAAAAAAAAAAAACAAGTAAGGAGGGTATAATAAAACTCCCCTCACTCCGGTGTCTATGGCTCGACAGCAGTGGTGGTAGAAGCCGAGGTACTTGTAGGAGCATGTGTGCCATCAGTAGCACTATCAGTAGCTGGAAGAGAATCAACATCACCAGGCGGTGCAAGTGGAGCAAAACTCCCTGAAGCAGTAGCCGGGGTAGACGATTGGTTGAAGCGTCTAATGCATCAATCAAACAGCCCTCCGACACAGCAGTAGAACCAATGGGAGCGCGCTCAGATCCAGCCCTTGCGCCTCCAGATAGAGCAGCAACTTTAGTAGGTAGTTCACAGGACGTAGCAGCAGCAGTATTTGTCCCTGGCGCTGCAATGATAGGAGTAGAAGAAGAGGGACCAGCAGTACATGGTGCAGAGACGGCAGCAACAGTGTCAATCCTAAAGTGCTGGCACAATAATTGCATGGAGACTATATTCTGAGCTTGTGCCGCTTGAATGTTGTTAAGTTGTTCCGCTTGTCTTGCTTGCTCGGCTTTGATCTCCTGGTGCTCTGTATGAATCTGCTGGAACCATTGTGATGTAGTGAATTGAGAGGTCCTAACCTTGGTTGAATCTTGCACAGCTGTAATATCATACGCTTTAGGTGCAGGCTCTTTATCATCACCTAGTCTCTCTGTAACACCTAAGTGTCTCATGTATGCAGTTAATGTATTAGCATAGAAAAAACGCCATTTAAAATTTCTCCTTGTTCTCTGCATTTGCTCAAGCATAATCTCACCCAAGTTTAGCTCCATTTCAACCATTAGTGCATAGATCAGGAAAACTCTTTCCCTTGGAACATTCGTTTTATGTAAGCAAGGCATCAATCGATTGCACACCCAATTAAGTACCACACGAGCTAGAGCGCACATGAACTCCTTTGCTAATACATGATATTCTGTGGTTCCACTCTTCCACTGGGCATCATCTCTATTTGGACACACTATAGAGTTGAGGTGTGAGAAATCAGAATTTTCAACAAACTCATTGTACCTTTTCATAGAAACATGTGGCACTTGTAAGAAGTTGTTCAAAGCTTGTGCATTTATGTCAACATCCACCCCACAGACTCGAATTACATTGCCATCAGTGTATCTCCATTTTGCGTACAATTCTCGGACCCAAGTCAAATTTGCATAATCGAAACCTTTCAAGATCGGGCGCCATTTCTGCTTGTTATGAAGTGTCAACAAGAATGAAGGATGCTTCCTACTAAGAGCTGAAATGTGCAATGGCTTTTCTGGAATGTAAGCCTTAGACGTGAAAATTTTGTCGTAAGCTCGGTGAGCCTTTGCACTCACGAATGTGCCTACCCAGTCCTGCTCCTCAATTGGTTCGCCCTCATCTTCTTCACTCATGCCAACCTGCACTTCATCTTCTTCATGATTTGATTCAGAATCGGAACCCGACTTATGCAGTACAGGCTATTTCCCTTTGCGTTTTTCAGTTTCTTTCCCTGTTTTTGAACTCTTATTTTGCTTGCATGGTTGTGCTCCTGGTTCTCTCTGATTACTATCCTGGACAGAGAGGTTTTCTTCAAATATTCAGCCTGCTTTGCTTTCGCTTTGCCCTTATCCGCAGCTGGCTTGTCTTGTTTCTGCTTCTTTCTTTGTTCCCCGTTATCATTATTATCCGATGGTCTTTTGGAAGGTTGGCTGCTGGCGCCACTTCTCAAGGCTCTCGCCATTTTCCTTTATTAGTAAAAGAACCTGCAAGCCAAAGAATTAACTGAAAATTAATGAAAGAGTCACACAGTTTCATATACATGATACTGTTACAAGCAGACATCAGTAAGATTGCTTCACCCAATTTTCTGCTCATGAGAAAAACATATGCAGGTGTATCGCAAGCTGTTACTACTAGCAATCAAGTGTATATTCAGTCTATACTTGTCCTCTTGAATTCGACATAGTCTTATCCTGCTAATGTAATTACAATGTCAAGATAACAACTCATGTACAAGCTGCAGAGCAACCATCATGAAGCGCACATTAGACTACTACATATAGATTATATGCAGACCCTTCACAAACTGTGTCAGCTCTTACATAACGTTAACCAATCTTACGCCATAGACACTTGCAACTAACAAGCCCTGTTGAATCAAATTTAATTTATATGACGATTGTGCCTGTATTCACACACAATTCTAGCTTGTAGCAGCTTACCAGGAACCCCACACTTAAGTCTTGGACATATAGGTGCTTAAAGAACTCTAAAGCTGTCCAAATTCAGAAATTTTTCACACAGACAATCTGTCAATCACTTAGTGCAGAGCTTTACTTCAGAGGTTTCTATATAATCTAAAGAGTGGAACCCTCCAAAAATTTTAACTGCAGGGAATTGTAGTTTTGCAGTCACGATACCACACAACACCATACATCAACCTACTGTTTCATTGAATAATTAAACAAGGGCAGAATTCTGCCTTAATTTTGCAGCAAACAGTTCATGGGATATGGGGAAAGAGGCCTGCGAAGTTAAAGACTGAGCGAGACTAAGAAGAAGAATCATACCTGGAAACTTTAGCTAGCAGTGGGTAGTAGTGTCCGGTGGATTAGAGTAGCAGAAAGTGGATGTGTGATCGTAAAATAGTGAAGGGGGTGTATTTCAAAGGGGGATGTGTGATCGTGAAATAGGGAGATGGGAGTTATAACTTCAAAATAAGGTACTTACCTGTGCACGCTAGTAGGAAGCGACGCTTCCTGAAATATTGCACAGTTAAAATTGGACGCTAAGTTGTGCGTGATGACTAGAAGTTCATTGCCTAAAATTGGAAAATTTTTAATTCAGACGTTGAAAGCAAGCGACGCTTGCTTTGTTGTTTTCCAGAATTTCTCCTTTTTCCCACGCATCAGACAGCTGTGGCATCTCTTAGATATACTAAACATCATCCTGTATTATGTTTTCATTAGTTTCCATTGTTTCCCTAGCTTGTTTTTTCAGCTCTGTAATTGCCAACTACCAATAATACACCCAAACTAATCTAACTTAGCAAAATTTAACGACTAACTAAAACTAGAAAAATTTAATAACTAAGAAAAATTTAATGATTAAGAAAACGAAAGCGGTAAAATTTGAGTTGCCTCCCAAGAAGCGCTTGATTTAACGTCGCAACACGACGATACCCTTTTTTCAAGCGTCTTCCAGAATTACGGAGGTTTTATGACGCTCCACATCACCTCCTAAATAATGCTTTATCCTTGGGCCATTCACCAAAAATCTCCTTTTCGTTCCAAGTGCGCGCAACTCAACTGCTCCATATGGCATAACCTTGACAATCTCAAACGGACCCGACCACCTTGATTTTAGCTTTCCAGGAAATAACTTCAACCTAGAGTTAAACAAAAGAGCAAGATGGCCTGGCTCGAACTCTCGACGTTGAATATGCTTGTCGTGCCATCTCTTGGTCTTCTCTTTATATAACTTGGCATTCTCATAGGCTTGAAGGCGAAACTCATCTAGCTTGTGAAGCTGTAACATCCGCTTTTCCCCTGCTAGTTCTAAATCTAAATTAAGCTTCTTAATCGCCCAATACGCTTTATGTTCGAGTTCAACCGACAAGTGACACGCTATACCGAAAACCAACCTATATGGAGAGGTTCCAATAGGAGTTTTATATGAAATTCGATAAGCCCAGAGCGCGTCATCTAACTTGGTCGCCCAATCCTTTGTATTCATGCTCACAGTTTTCTCCAAAATTTGTTTGATTTCTCTGTTCGAAACTTCAACTTGTCCACTCGTTTGAGGGTGATATGCAGTCGCAATTTTATGTTTCACCCCATACTTCGCTAAAAGAGTATTCTCAACTTATTAAAAAAATGAGTACCTTCATCGCTTATCATGGCTCTCGGGGTCCCGAGACGAGTGAATATGAGCTTTTTCAAGAACTTGACCACTACCTTGGCGTCATTAGTTGGAAGAGGGATGGCCTCCACCCATTTTGACACATAGTCGACCACCAAGAGAATATATTTGTTACCATAGGACGGTGGAAAACGTCCCATGAAATCGATGCCCCAAACGTCGAAAATCTCTACTTCCAAAATATTATTGAGAGGCATATCTTGTCTTCTAGAAATATTTCCAGTCTGTTGGCAGCGATCACAGCTTTTTACAAAGGTATAAGCATCTTTGAACAATGTCAGCCAATATAACCCAGATTGAAGCACCTTAGCGGCTGTGCGATCCCCAGTGTGATGTCCACCATAAGGCGACGAATGACAACTCTCTAGTACCTGATTTACCTCACTTTGAGGAATGCACCGTCTTTCCAATTGGTCCGGGCCTATTTTATACAAGTAAGTCTCATCCCAGACATAGAATTTAATCTGATGAAACAGTTTCTTTTTCTGTTGTGAATTTGCACCAGGTGGGAACACTCCGCTCACTAACAAGTTAACTATTTCCGCACACCATGGTATCTCAGCTACGTGTAGAAAAAAAGCTGTTCATCAGGGAAAACTTCATTTATTTCAGGCCCTTCATCTACATGTTTTCTATTTTCTAACCTCGACAAGTGATCGGCAACTTGATTTTCGGTCCTTTTTCTGTCTCGAATCTCTACATCAAATTCTTGCAGTAAAAGGACCCAATGAATCAGCCTCGCCTTGGAATCCTTTTTATCAAATAAATATTGAATTGCGGCATGATCTGTGTAGACAATAACCCGAGTACCAACCAAGTAGGATCTGAATTCATCAAAGGCATAAACAACTGCTGGTAGCACCTTCTCGATGGTAGTGTAATTTGATTGAGCGGCGTCAAGGGTCTTGCTTGCATAATATATAGAGTGAAAAACTCTACCTTTTCTTTGGCTATGAACAGCACAACAATGGTGTCACTCGCGTCACACATCAACTCGAACGGTAAAGACCAATCCGGAGCAACAATAATTGGTGCAGTGACTAACCTCTTTTTGAGCTCTTCAAACGCCTTTATACAGGCTTCATCAAATTCAAACTTTGCATCCTTTTCTAGCAATTTGCATATGGGATTTACTATTTTTGAAAAATCTTTAATGAATCGCCTATAGAAACCGGCATGTTCCAAGAAGCTTCGCACACCCTTAACAGAGGTAGGAGGTGGTAATTTCTCAACTGCTTCAATTTTTGCTTTTTCAACCTCGATCCCCTTCTTTGACACTTTATGCCCTAGTACAATGCCTTCTTGGACGATAAAGTGGCACTTTTCTTGATTAAGTACCAAGTTTGTTTCTTCACAGCGGCTAAGCACGACATCCAAGTTTTTCAGACAGCCATCAAAAGAGTCACTAAAAACTGAAAAATCATCCATGAATACCTCAACATATTTCTCTACCATGTTGGTGAATATTGGCATCATACATTTCTGAAAGGTTCCAGGCGGGTTACCTAGTCCGAAAGGTATCCTTCTAAAGGCGTAGGTGCCGTAAGGACATGTAAACGTAATCTTTTCTTTATCTTTCGGCGCTATTACTATCTGATTGTAGCCCGATTATCCATCTAGAAAGCAGTAATATTCGTGCCCGGCTAGCTATCCAGCATCTGATCGATGTAGGGAAGTGGAAAGTGATATTTTCTAATGGCTTTGTTTAATTTTCTATAGTCAATGCAGATTCGCCACTCCGTGACTGTTCTTGTAGGAATTAGCTCATTATTCTCATTCGTCACAACCGCCGTACCTCCTTTTTTGGAACACATTGGACTGGACTCACCCAATTTCTGTTCGAGATTGGAAAAATATTTCCAGCATCAAGCCACTTGATAATTTCCTTCTTTACAACATCCTCCATGACTGGATTTAGTCTTCTTTGATGCTCGACACTAGGCTTGTGGCCTTCCTCCAATAAAATTTTATGCATGCAAAAGGAACGACTAGTCCCTCTAATATCCGCAATGGTCCATCCTATTGCCCTTTTACGCTCTCGTAACACCCTCAGTACCTTATCAACTTGCACCTCGGACAATAAAGAAGAAAGAATTACCGGCAAGGTATTACCCTCACCCAAGTAAGCATAACATAAGTGAGCCGTAAAGGTTTGAGTTTGAGAATAGGAACCTCATTAATAGACAGTTTAGAAGGAGCTAATGTCAGCGGTCTATCGAGCTCCTCGAAGTTCTTCCACCCTTGAACATATTGGCATTCCATGTAGAGAATCTCTGAGTATTCCTTAGTTTCAACATCATTGAATACACTGTCCTCATATACTAATGCTCTCTCGAGAGAATCCTAGTTAGATGCCAAAAATCCCTTCTCAAACTCAATTAACTCTTCGCCCACTACTTTTACCATGGATAACTCTTCATAATGTAATGAAAGTTGAGTAGCGCGAAACACATTAAAAACAGCTTCTTCATCATTCACCCTCATGGTCATCTTTCCCGCTCTAACTCGAATTACAACATCAGCAATAGCCAAGAATACTCTTCCCAATATGATAGGAACCACTTTATCAGCCTCATAATCCAAAATTATAAAATCAACGGGAAGAATGAATTGGCCTACTTGAACAAGAACATCTTCAATAACTCCATCGGGGCATGTCAATGATCTATCAGCTAACTGGAGAGTCACTGTGGTTGGTCTTGGTTCACCCAGGCCCAGATTCTGAAATACCGATGATGGCATTAAATTCACGCTAGCACCTAAATCACATAAAGCTCGTCAAACATCATGTTTCCCAATTTTTATAGGAATAGTGAAACTCCCAGGATCTTTCAATTTTGGAGGAAGCTTACTTCGTACTCTAGAACTGCACTCCTCAGTAAGTTCAACTGTCTCGAACTCGGTCAATCTGTTTTTATTAGCCACAATATCCTTGATGTACTTAGAATATTTTGGAACATCTCGTAGAAGTTCCGCCAAAGAAATATTGACTTGTACTTGACTCAAGATCTCCAAAAATTTCATACAAGATGTGTCAATTTTCTGCTTTTGAAGCCTTTGAGGGAAGGGCGGTAGTGGTCTAACAATATCAAGTTCGGGCTGCTTCTCTACCACTTTTTCAGCTTGTTTTTCTGTTTCTTTTTCATTGTTTGGCACTCACCAACAGACTTCTTTGGTTTTAGAGGTAATTCTTCTAAAGCTCGCCCGTTTCGTAAAGTAACGGCTTGAACATATTCTTTTAGATTTTTCTCAGTGTCGCTATGCAAGGCACCATGTGGTCTAGTATTTTGTGCTCCAGCTAGCTGACCCATTTGGCGTTCTAAGTCCTTTTCTGCATTAGCAAGATCCTTTATGGCTTGTACATTGGCTGCATTATCGGTTAAAATTTTGTGCTGGCTGGCTAACATCTGCTTCATCAACTCTTCGATTGAATTGGATGTCTGATGTGGCTGAGCCTGAGGTTGCAAATTTTTATAGTTATTCTGAGCTCTCATATTACCTTGAATTGCTTGGTTATCACCCCAAGAGAAATTTGGATGGTTACGCCAGTTGGGGTTGTATGTATTACCAAACTGAGTCTGATTTTGTGTCTGATATCTATTTTGATTTCCCACATAACAAACTGACTCTGGGTTGGCAGGGCACACATCAGCAACATGATTTTCTCCACAAACTTCACAAAAGCTTTGGAATTGTTGCACTTATTGAACAGGTTGAACTTGTTGTTGAGTTGGAGGTATTCATAGCTTACTGATCTGGTTAGCTAAAGCATCCATCTTTGCAGTTAGCGCTGACAAGGCATCCAATTGAAGTACTCCAGCGGTCTTTTGACTTGAAACTCTACCATCACCCTGCCAGTCGGGATTACTTTGAGAAAATTTATCCAGCAGTTCGTAAATGTCATTAAAGTTCAAAGCCAAGACTTGGCCACCCGCAGCAGCATCTACCACGATCTTTGTATGAGCATTCAGTCCTTCCACGAAATCATGAGCCAACACCTCATTAGATTGGTTGTGGTGCGGGCAATCTCTCAAGAGCGCCTTGAATCTCTCCCAAGC
Organism: Petunia x hybrida; assembly: GCA_037355625.1. Classification (NCBI taxonomy): domain Eukaryota; kingdom Viridiplantae; phylum Streptophyta; class Magnoliopsida; order Solanales; family Solanaceae; genus Petunia; species Petunia x hybrida. The sequence continues at coordinate 3,170,005 of JBBBVM010000045.1, forward strand.
TGAATATAAAGATTCTCCTTCTCGTTGTCTAAGTGACATGATCTCACTCCGTATCTTAGCAGTTTTAGCATAGGGATAGAATTTAGCCAAAAATTTCTTAGTCAAAGCATCCCAAGTTGTGATAGACCCAAGCTTTTCAGCCTTTAACCACTTCTTTGCTGCCCCAATAAATGAAAACGGGAAGAGTGTCAATCGAACATAGTCAGTTGAAATGCCTGTTGGAGTGTAGGTGTCGCTGATCTCCAAGAAATTCATGATATGTTGTTGTGGGACCTCGTGTAGTAATCCAGCATATTGCCCCGTCGCATGTAATAGATGTATCATGCCGGGCTTAATCTCAAAATGTCCAATAATCGCAGGTTTAAAAATACTCGGAGCCACACCATCCAAACTAAGGAGAGCGACATCTCGCACGGCTAGAGCTTGATTTTCTGCCATTCCTACATGTAAATAAGCAAGTACTAATTCAAGTGTTGTACGATCTGTTGCCTCTCTCCTCAACCGATGTAAAGTCCTTTCAGGTTCGGGATCAAAAAGTTCGAGGTTGTCGTCCTTCTTATCCTTTCGCATATAAGAACTATTACCTGAAATATTACAAAAACTCAAAACAAAAAAAAATTAAACCTGAATAGACAATAAATAATCGTTCAAAAAGAAAATAGTCAATTATTCAGTCCCTGGCAGCAGCGCCAAAAATTGTTAGCTCCCAATTGCACACGCAATTATATGTGGTCGACAAGTAATAAAGTGATAAGATCAAGTATCGTCCCACGGAAACTGTTGTTAACTATTAACTAAATTAAAAGATTTCGAATTGTCTAAACAACTATTGTTTGTTTCGTGGAGTAAAGATGTAACTAAAAATTAAAACTTTAAACTAAAATTATAACTAAAGCAAGTAATTTGATCAAAACAAATAAATAAGGTTTTTGGTTATCAAGGGGAGGAACTATTCCAGGGTTATGGGATATCTGCCAATCCTGCTTAATTCTTCAGTAAATTTGAATAATTAATTCATCTGGGTTACTAATCGACAGGGTTAATTTTACTTATAGGAATCTTTCGATTTTCTACTCGTCTATTTAAGTTAATCTAACGCCTATATCCCTATGGAATTAGAACTAACAAAAATGCATTAAGAATTCTTGTAAAGTGATTAATTAAGCAAAGCAAAAAGGTATATTCCTATCCTAGTTGTGAATTTTTCTGATGCCCAGTTCAAGAACTTGCCCTTTCAATCCTATTGCAGTCTAGAATTCCCTTTCCCAGGTTCAATTCAAGATTCATAGATAGTATTTAACTGCTGGCCAAAAAATCAAATAATTGAGCACAGGAAATGAATAAATAACCCAAAGTGATAAATTAATTAAATCAAACTAACTTTTAAATATCAACATTCATGGGAAACCCATAACTCTAGAACAAGGAATTTAGCTACACATAGTCATGGTAGAAATCCAACAATTAATTTGAACTAACATAAGTTGTAAGAGAGAAGATGAAAAAGAACCCTCTGTAGAATCCTGTTGAAATTGCTCTTAGCTCCGAGCCTTGAATTGTATGAATTGATGATCTAAAAATCTGATAAACTATGGGCTTATGTAGACATTACAAATTACTACTTTACTTGGAATTAGAAAATTCTATTCATTGGTAATCCCAGCTTCATCCTGTTGTAGGATCTTCTTTTCCCAGTTCTTGTGGACTTGTATATTCTGTTTTGGCTTGTCAGGTTGAATTTCTAGTCCCAGTTGGCTTTGACTTGTTTAAATCAAGAAAAGAACTGTCCAGTTGCACGTTACTTTGGACTGACTCAAATCACATTCTTGCTTGGATCCCACCTCGGATGCTTAGCCTCAACTTAGCTTCCTTCAACTTTTGCACCACAAGCTCCCTTTCACTCTAAAAATTGCTACAAATCACCTGTTTAATCCAAACGAAATCAAGTGGTGATATATCAAATAATCATATAGTGTTGGGCATAATTACTCACTAAAACGACTTAAAATATATTAGAATCTATTGGAATTTGACCTCAAAATATAGGAAAATATGCCCAACATCAACTGCACCCACAATATAGTCACTTGCGTCACACATCAACCCAAAGAGCTCCTCCTAATTATGTGCTACAATGATTGGTATTGACACCAACCTCTCCATTAGCTCCTAAAAAGCTAACATGCACTCACCAGATAAAGCAAAGGGGTGATCCTTTTCAAGCAATTTACATAAGGGATGAGAGATCTTAGAAAAGTCCTTAATGAACCTCCTATAGAAGCCAGCATGGCCTAAAAAGCTACAAATTGCCCTCACTGAAGTGGGTTCAGGAAACTCCTTAATTACCTCAACTTTTATTTTATCAACCTCAAAAACCTTACTTGATACTTGATGTCCTAGAACTATCCCCTCTTGTCCCATAAAATGATACTTCTCCCAGTTAAGTACAAGGTTAGTTTTAATGCACCTTTTTAACAATCACTCTAAATTAATCAGACACTCATCAAAGAATTATCTACCACGCAAAAGTAACCATCCATAGATGCTTCCATAATATCCTCCACCTATGTCTGTAAAAATAGCCATCATACATCACTGAAAGGTGGCTGGCACAATACACAACCCAAAAGGCATCATTCGAAAGCAAAGGTGTCATATGGACATGTGAAGGTCGTTTTCTCTTGGTCCTCAGTGGCAATGTGAATCTGGTTATCCCCCGAATAACCATCTAAGAAACAAAAATGGGAACTCTCTGCCAATCTATCAAGCATCAGATCAATAAAGGGAAGGGGAAGTATCTTTCTTAGTGGCCTTATTTGACTTTCTATAGTTCATAAAATCGCTAGCCAATTACAGTTCTAGTGGGGATTAGATCTTTTTTTTTTTATTTTAAACCACATTCATTCCACCTTTCTTTGGCATACACTGGATTAGACTTACCTATTGAATATAAGAAATTATAAAGATAATATCTACGTCCAACCACTTTATAATTTATTTCTTGACTACCTCTATTATGTTAGGTATTAACCTCATTTGATGCTCTATGTAAGGTTTTGCACCCTCCTCCAACAGAATCTTGTGCATGCAAAAAACTGGGCTAATTCCCTTGATGTCAACGATAGTCCATCCAATAGCGTGATTGCACTCCTTCAATACCTGCATATCTGATGGACTGGATGAATTAATAACAGTCAAAGTAGAGTTAGGTCCCAAGAAAATATATTTGAGGTGCTCAGGCAATGCTTTGAGCTCCAACTGAGGGGGCACTTCTATAGATGATTTCGCGGGTGGTGCTATCTTATTAGCCAAATGAAGTGGCTCAAACTAAGGTTTCTTATGCCAAAATCCACGCCTTTCTAGGGCCAATAAAGTCTCCTCCCATTCATCGCCATCAAGGGTGTTCAAATTCATCAAACAAGCCTCTAATGGGTCATTGGGATAGTAGGAATCATCTTCATCAAAGTCATCCACCTCTAAGACATTAGCCATTTGCAAACTCATTAGGTCTCTTCGTGGATTTTTGGACACTAAATGTCACCTTCTCATCATTCAACCTCATTTTCATTTCACCAACCTCACAGTCTATAATAACCTTCCTCATAGAAAGGAATAGCCTCTCTATAATAATAGGGGTCTCCTCGTCAATTGCACAACCAAGAATTACAAAGTCTGCAGGGAACACAAATTTATCTACTTGTACTAGCACATCATCTAAAATCCCTGCAAGTATCTTAACACACATATCATATAGCTGAAGACTCATAGAGGTGAGTCTTGCGCTACCATTACTAAGCTTTTTATAGATAGACAAAGGCATCAAATTTATACTAGCTCCTAAATCAAATAAGGCTTTAGCAAAAGTGTGCTTGCCAATCGTGCAAGGTATAGTAAGACTACCTGGGTCTGCCTGCTTTTGAGCAACAAGCTTATTCACCACAACACTGCAAGTGTGAGTCCGAGTGGCTGTAGCCAGATCCTGAAAAATCAAACATTTTAGACAAGAGATCTTTCATCATTTTAGCATAACCAGGCATATCTTTAATAGCTTCAAGTAAACAAATATTAACATGTAATTGCTTAAGAATATCAATGAATTTCCTGTATTGTCTTTCTTTTTGTTGTTTTTCGAGCCTTCGGGGATAGGGGGTGGTGGCGTCTTACGATTTACACTTACCTTTTCAACCTACTTAGTCACAGAGTCAGGTGTAGTTTCCTTTTTAGCTTCATCATTGTCAGCAACTTTAGGTGAACATCTATAGGGTCAGTTACTTGCACACTCGGTACCTGATGTGTGGCCTAATCTCCACACTTTACATATTACTTAAATTTTATCGTGTTAAATTTATAAAAGTAGTACACTTAGGGGTCGTTTGGTTGGAAGCGGTGTAATACAAGGATTAGTAATACAGGAATTAGTACTACATGGATTAGTAATGCAGGGATTCATAATACAAGGACTGTTTTTTATCAATTGTTTGGTTCATTGTATTGAAAATGAGATATATGTTTGGTTCAAAACTGTATGATATTTTGTTCACAATTATACCCTTGAACCTTCTAATTCATTTTGTCCTTGACTTTATAGTTAAATTATAGAGCAAATGTTTAACTAGTTGAGAAGATCATTTTCACCACTTGCTCTATAGATAACTCTACAGTCAAATGAAAAATAAAGAGAAATAAAAAATGAAGAAGATACGACTAATAGTTTCTTAATTAGGATAAAGTTTTGGAAATTCCCAGCATGAGTTTCTTCTGAATTATAGATGCCAATGTTTTTGTATATATAAACAAAAGTTGATTTTTCTGTAATTTATTGTGCTTGGGTCGTTCAAATAAATAAATGGAAGAAGCTCAATTCACGACATCTTTTGTATCTTCAACACAATGATAGCACTATGAAGCACCAAAGACAAAACCCTCTAGCTTAACTGCTAAACTAGATACTGCATTAAGTAAGCTGCATTAAGAAGAAGAGCTGTTGTAAAGAAAAGAAGCCAAGGTTATTTATGTAATTTAGCACTCTAATCCAAATATAGCTTATAACGGGATAAGTTATTCCATGTTCACCTTAATATTGAATAATACAGGATTTAAGGGATAAGTTAATACTGGTATTACTTACACCAGAGATGAAAATGCCAACAAAGCACTGTGCAAAGTAATTCTAGAAGTTATACCAGGATTGTTTGCCCCAATACCTCAAACCCCTGTTAGTGTGATTTTATTTTATTTTGTAGGTTATATATATTGGAGAAGAATTATGGAAGAAAAAAATCAAAAGAAGCCAAGTTGAAGAGAAGAAAAGTTCCTACTCTGTAAAAAATTTGGACAGAAAAAAGGCTATACCGCAAATAGTGGCTGGGCGAAAATACAAAGGTTGTTTCTGAAATTTTTAATTGTAAAAGTTGTGGGACTATAAAAGGAAGATTAGGGTGAAGTTTGTAGCTTCTTTGGTTAATTTGTTAAATGCTTGGGGAGCAAGAACCAACATCTACACTTTGGTGATTAAAGATTGAAGACCAAACTTGAGCAATTTCTTACTTTTTGTTCTGTAATCTTTAATTCCATATTATATAATGATTTAGTTGGATTGTTTGGTGTAAATTTCTATTTGGATATTGCTAGTAGGGATGCTACAAGGGCTTTGAATATTATCTTGTTGCTTTTATATTAATTTAATCTCCAACTTGTTATGAATGAGTTTTGTGTTATTTAATTAATCTTGTGCTTTTGTTGATTCCAAAGGAAGTAGCTAACTCTAGGACCACCCCTATAACCTTGATGAAACTTGGAAAAGGAAGTTAAGGTGGGGATTAGATTATTAACAAGATTCTAGATTAATACGAGTGATCTATTAACCCTAGTCTATTGATTGGGTTAAGGATAATCAGTCAAGTTTGTAGCCTAATTGAAACATACTTAATGCTTCTCGGTTAGATTATGAACAATCAACTGAGATAGACTCGCTAATTAGTTGGGAAAAAATTAGTGGGTAGTCAAGAATCTATTAGTTGCTTGGAAATACTAGTGGTTAATTGATTTTCATGACTAATAATTACTGCTCTTGATTAATTAGTGAGAGTTTATTGGTTGGATTAAATTTGATATTAATTGATTCCCTAGATTCCAAACTTTTTATATCTTGATTAGGTTAATGCCATTGATCACTTTACCTCTTTCTAGTTTAGTTTACATTTTAGTAGTTATAAAATTTTTTCAAAAATTTCTAAATCATATTTGGATTAGTTTAATTGGTTGATTTATTCACTATTCTAGTCGCCATGATATTATTCCTTGTAGGGTTCAACCCCAACTCATAGTTGGGTTATATATATTGCGACGACTGTTTCATATCTTCTTATGAGATGATATGATCCTAAACTAGGATTAGGAAGATACCAAGAAATTAAAGAGATAAAAGCAAGACCCAATTTGATTAATTGAGAAATAAGGAAACAAATTAGGGATAAGCCTAATCAACCCCCTTTAAACATATAATCAAAAAGAACAAATACTAATTAGTCCTCAATTGAATAAACATTCAATTACAAACCAAGAAGATAAAGTGCTCAAGCAACATGCTTAAGCAATGTTTACTCACATCATTCATCATCAAAAGTGTAACTAATGAATAAACACTCCATTAGCCTATTTATAGTAGCTAGGTAATGACAATGATAAATAGACTAAAGAGCCCCTAATGTTTATTCTGAGAATCTGCCAAGACGCCTTTCATCGCGATTGCGCACGTGGTCTCGCGATCGCGCTATGTATGTTGAGATCTCCTCGCGACCGCGTTATGTCTTTCGGAATCGCGGACTCTGATTGAGTCTTTCTGCGCGAATGCGCTCATGGCATCGCGATCGCGAAGCACATCTAGAATCCAGAATCCAGAATCTTGCAGCCTTGCATTTTGCTCATTTGGCCATCCTATTGAATTGGATCTTTCTTTCCATGCCCTCTTAAAACACTCCAAGCTCCGGATGTCGAGCATGAACCCTCCACGGCTTAAAGTACCTATCTGGATCGCATCATTCCCTCCTTCTTTAAAGGAATTCATCCTCGAATTTGTACCTGGCAAAACCATGACGCGAATAAGTACCAACTCAATAACTTTCCAAGTACTGCTCAATAACGATAATAGAACAAGACTCATACTCATGCTCAAAGTGCACACTCTTATGATATAGCCAAGTATCAAAATCAATCATAAAGAATATTTTTTCAATTCCAACATCAAAAACTTGGCTATAAAAGCAACAACAAGCAAGCTCACTCACTAAACAATCTTCATTTTTATGCTCATTCAACTCATGCCAAGCCTCCATTGACAATTTATCACTCTTAATATTGGAGGTTCTAGAAAAATCCACTTTAAATGTATGCTCAAAACTAGGAATAGAGAAAGTAAAGAAATTCACACTAAAACTAGCATCCATTACTTTACCACTACAATCACTAGTGCATCCCTCCTTCTTTAAGGAGCAATCTTCACCTTTGGAGGACTTCCAAACATTGGACAAGCTTTCAACAAACATCTTGGGAGTTATCTTGCTAACACCCACACAATTATCACTCTCAAGTAAGTCACAAGAATCATTTTGAGCAAGCAATGGATTGCTAATACTAAAATCACTTTCCAACACTTCATCTTGCTCATTTCAACAAACAATGAATTTTTAAATAGTTTAAAACCTTGACACAAACCACCACCACAATTAAGATTGCTATCAAATGCTATCACATCAAGACCAAGCAACTCATTGGTACATTTTTCAAACAAAGGTGGAGTTCCATAACTCAATTGATTATGGTCAAGCTCATCAATTTGCACATCACTAGTGTGGGACAATTCACACACACAAAATCCATCAATGTTCTTTTCACAAATGTGTCAAACTAGTGTATGCTCACAACCACTATCATTAATGCAAGATAAAGAATCACTAATTCCACAAAAAGTAAAGCTTTCAACCATACTCAAGTCTCTATCAAGCTCAACCAAAGAAGTACAAGAGTTAGGGTTAGCTTTGTTACCTTGTAGCACACCTAAAGATTCTTCTTTACCTTGGCTAATCAAAATTAAGCTCACTTGTTCATTTGGAGACTTCAGCTTGGTCTCCTCTTTTTCTTCAAGTCATGGAACCACTTCCAAAGAAGGATTCCAAATTTTAGCTTTTTCAAGAGTACCTTTAAGAGACACAAAATAACTGGAGAAACAAGAAAGGTTAGAATTGTTAGAATAAGGAAAATCCTCACCGTCACTCTTTTGTTTTCCCTCTTTCTTTTCTCTCATTTGATTTTAAAATTCCTCTCTCTTTTCTTGCACAATTCGCTCACTTCACTCAACTCAAGCTCTCTTTTTTCCTCTCTTGAGTTGTCACTTGTTACTCCCTTACTCCTCTCAATCTTTTCTCTCTCAAGTTCATTCGGATTAGGACATGTGCCAAGAATCCCTTCGGAAGGAGTAGGGGTACTATCGACCTCATCTTTCAATTTTTCTCCTTGAGAATCTTCATCCAACCTTTGCTTCACCCCTTTTGCCTTTGTCTTTCTTGCCTTTTCTAGTATTCCAAAATAAAATTCTTTGACTTTCATTGGAGGGGTGGCGCCAAGAATAAACTTTTGATCCCGTAAAGTGAGAGCATGTTTTCCCAACTTCTCACTATACTTGGCATTCCTAGCAAGCTTCCATTGGTTTCCCAATAACAAGTGACAACCTTTAATGGGCATCAAATCACATAGTACTTTATCATGATAATTTCTATTTTTTTAAATTTACCCAGACTTGTTGTGTAATGTCCACAAACCCATCTCCATTCAACCAAGGCCACCTATAAGGTAAAGGATGACTACAAGTTTCCAACTTTAATTTCTCAACCGAAGAAACACTTGCAACCTTAGTATGACTCTTATAATCAATGATCATAGCACAGGTGCACTCTCCAACCTTACAAATTGCGTGGAAGAAGTTCTTCCTTTCTTCCAAAAATTGCTCCACATAAACTTCATCACACTCATGGTTGACTACAAAATGATTCCATTTCAACATAGTTCTTAAAGCATTGTTAGTCCAAGACAAATCACTTGTAGTACATGTAGCACCTTTTCTCACTCTAGGCCTCAAGTGGCCTTTCACATAAGAATTAGAGACATTAAACCTTTTAGCACAATTAGAAAATGTAGACTCTCTTTTTCTCATAGAGTAATTACTACTTCTCCTCAAACAGATAGAAAGACCACTACTACTCTTTTTTTTTAGGAGCACAAAGAGGTGATGCAAATGAACAATTTCTATAATAAGCTTCATCATCAATTCTCTCTATGTCACAAGATGAGTAAGTAGGAACATTGTACCTTGAAGCGTCACTTTCATCATCTCCAAGACTAGAAGCATAGGAGTTTTCATGGCCACATTCATCCTCATAAGCCTCATAGTCTCCACGAGCTTCATGATCACTATAGTGACTCGCTTCATCTTCATAAGAGCCATAGTTCCCTGAATTATCATAGTAACTCCCACCATCATCATAGGAACCATAGTCTCCACAATCATCGTAGCAATCCCCATCATCTCCATAGAAGTCATAACCTCCACCATCATCTTCCAAGAATATATTTGCAACAATAATAACAAAAGGACCTCAAAAATCCACTCCCTCACGTGTATCACTCGATATATGATCACTAAATTTTCTTTCCACTCGTGTATACACTCAAGGTCAATGGCTTTTGCGACCACACTCTAATGTTCTCACCACTCTTGCCTTTTCCTCACATTGGCCAAAGTCAAGTTGGTTTTCGCACTCAATTCTGATTTGACAATCGAACTCAATCCAATTCGGGACGGAAAAGTATTTTTGAAGAAAAGATCGGACAATGAAAGCTAATCGGACGGAATTAGAAAAATTCAAGGAAATGAAAGAAAAAAGGCACGAATTGAATTGGCATGAAATGAAATTTGGATTGGATGAAATTTTATGTGTGATCTAGAAACGTATTGTATTTGATGATATGAAAGGGGTTTGGGTGATCTGAAACTGTTTCGGGACTGTTCTGAGCAATCTGTAAAGTGACTGATTTTTTGTTCAGCGCTATCGCGACAGTCTGCACGCAATCGCGAAGAGTAAAAAATAACTTTGTGTTGTTGCTTCGCGATCGCGAAGAGTAATAATTAATAAGCCTCCGCTATCACGACACTTCTCGCACGATCGCGAGGACCAAATTCTGGGTCTGATGCAGAACTTGAAACCCGAATTTCTGGATATTTTCTTCATTTGAATCTTCACAAATCAACTTGTTTTTGCTCCAAATTTGAGATATAAGCTCCTTATATGTCCGTGAACAAACCCCAATGATCAATTCTTCAATAACAACACCCAAAATGCAAAAGCCTCAAATCTTTATTGCAGAACCCTAGATTTTGATTCTTCAAATTATTACCCCAAATGTTGTTTGTTATTCAATTCCTTCGAGATTCAGCTTCTAGAATCACCAAGGAACAATTGGTAACAAAGATTTTATCCAAAGAAAACCTAAACCTATGACTCAATATTTGGATTTTTGAATTTTTAATTTTTTGTGATTTTTTAGATTCGATAAACAAATTTGGGTTAGTGATTGTAAGAACAAACACTAATCCAGCTCTGATACCAAATGATATGATCCTAAACTAGGATTAGGAAGATAACAAGAAATTAAAGAGATAAAAGCAAGACCCAATTTGATTAATTGAGAAATAAGGAAATAAATTAGGGATAAGCCTAATCACCCCCCTTTAAACATATAATCAAAAAGAACAAATACTAATTAGTCCTCAATTGAATAAACATTCAATTACAAACCAAGAAAATAAAGTGCTCAAGCAACATGCTTAGCCAATGTTTACTCACATCATTCATCATCAAAAGTCTAACTAATGAATAAACACTCCATTAGGCTATTTATAGTAGCTAGGTAATGACAATGATAAATAGACTAAAGAGCCCCTAATGTTTATTCTGAGAATCTGCCAGGACGCCTTTCATCGCGATTGCGCACGTGGTCTCATGATCGCGCTATGTATGCTGAGATATCCTCGCGACCGCGTTATGTCTTTTGCAATCGCGGACTCTGATTGAGTCTTTCTGCGCGAATGCGCTCATGGCATCGCGATCGCGAAGCATATCCAGAAAATCCAGAATCCTGCAGCCTTACATTTTGCTCATTTGGCCATCCTATTGAATTGGCTCTCGCTTTCCATGCCCTTTTAAAACACTCGAAGCTCCGGATGTCGAGCATGAACCCTCCACGGCTTAAAGTACCAATCTGGATCGCATCATGAGGTGTGCATTGAGCATCGTGAAAATTGACGCCGTTGCCGGAGAACAATTGGTGTATTAAGTATTTTAAGGAGTTTAACTAAATGGCTTTAGTCAAAACTTCGTGCATATTTATTTACTGACTTGTGAATATTTATTGTGTGCTTCGTTGTTTACTTGCGATAGTCAGTCTATTGTTTTGCTACTTACTCTATTATGTCATCTTGGAATAACAATTGACTAAATAGTGATAATATATATTTTGAATGATGATTCTTATCCTTTTTGTGGAGGACCCCACTATTGGAGAACTTGTCAACATGCTATCGGGAGAAAGTTGTGCATACAATCTCAATTCTTTGGGTGGAGCATTTGTAATGGTTGTGGTGGTCAAGATGGACATTAGTATGGTTGTCCTAGTTTTTATTCACCGCCATATAATTGTGATAATGGTGCTAATATTGCTTGTAAGCTTGATAGGTACAATAATATGAAAGATGTTAATATGTGTCCAATAGCAAGGAATTCAAAAAAAAAAAAAAAAAAAGGAAAAGATTCAATGCCAAATTAAGTTGTCCATATTTTAGAGTACCAAATAAAGAATGGCCGGTATTTGTAAAGTTTTTGCTATTTAGCCACAACTATTCAGACTTCATATTATTTATTAATTTTAGTAAAAAAATCTAAATCAAAAATAAGGGATTTTGAAATAAAAAGTTATGAATTTCGAGAAAAAAATTGAGTTTGAAAATTCCAATATTTTTCCCTAAAATATTGGATTTTCACTTTAATATTTTGAAATGAGATTCTAAACTGAAACTTACGAATTTTTTGAATTTTGCAGCTTTGGTTATTTATGCAAAAACTTTGAGACGCTGAATATTCCTTGTTTAACATTTTAAATACTTTGTAGGCCTATTTATGTTTTAGATGGCTATCTCTCGTTTAATTCATGCACATTTTTCATAATCCTATCAGGACTATTGCATGTGAGAGCATGTTAGGTGAAGTGCAAAGATAGCTTGTTTTAGTAGTACTATTTAAAGTGCATTCACTTATGAAAAACGCTTTTAATGCGTGGCTACTTTAATCTGTTTGAGTCCAGTGATTGAAGTTCGACACATTTAAACCCAACTTCAGCCTCGAGTCCGTAGCTTTTACTTTCTCTTAAACAAGTTTTTGAGAAGCTAAAAATATTTTTTAAGCACTAGTAGGTATTAATTATTCAAGACAAAATTATTCTTACCAAAATATTTTATCTAGAGGATTATTTCTAATTATTTAACCAATATATATCTCAAATGCAAATAAAACTTTGGTTGTCCTTTTCCTTTTTTTGGTTTAACATTACTCATTTTGACAAATAACATTAAGATATATTTTTATTTTATGTTTTATAGTTTAACTAAATTAAAATAAAATAAAATAAGTCTTTTTGTAAAAATACTTTAAAATTCTCTATATTTAGATATATTAGTCGCAAAATGAATTTTAATACTATCTTTTTTCATAATTTGACACTCAAAAGTACTTTGTTGTAAAGATTATTATAAAATAAGTTTTTTAAAAGTATTTACAAATGTATTGGCCAAACAGAATTGCTTATTTTTCAAAAGTACTTATTTAAAAAATACTTTTGACAAAAGTAATTCTCAGAATAAGTAATTTTAGCTCTTTTGAGTGAACTGAAGTTTGCCTCAACTTTTAACTCTCGAAGATTGAAGTTTAGTCGCTATGGTTGAAGTTTTTTCAATCTTAACTTAAATTATTTTCTAAGCAATAAGGCCAAAATTTTTACTAGCGGATGTATTATAGAATAACAGAATATTATTTGTAACAAAAATTTATTTGTAATTACTTTCTAAGTAATCCAATAGCGTAAATATATTTTATATTATCCGTAGATTATGTGATGTTTTTTTTTTTTGTTTGTTTGTTAAAATCTTACGACATATCTATCTTTCTTTCTTTTGGGGGCTAGATAATGGGGTACGTATTAGTGAAGAAGTACATGATATGATTAGTCAAGAGAATGAGGGAAAATGGAAACAAATTTTCAGGCATATTGAAATCACACTATAACAGTTACTATAATTCAATTGGTTATTTGGTTACATTCAAGAACTCCCTATAGTCCTTTGTAGGTCCCAAATATATTTTATGTCTAAATTGGGACCACCCACTAAATCCAGATGAAAATGAAAGCTGCAAATAGAAATAACACTACTTGAAATTGTAAATGATACATTTCGTTAATTTTTTTTTTTTAACAACTAAGTATATATTTTGTTGAGGTTTGGTAAATGATGCATCTTCCTCCCATGTGAGGGGTTGAAGTTTTATATAAGTAAAAACTATACATAAATAAATAAATACTAAAAAGAGAAAAAAAAAAAAAGAATTCCCGTGTAATCTGGACTCCTAACATGCATCCATGCTCTTTCTGTTTCTCTCTCTCAATGATCAAAGAACGGCAAAAGAAGCCCATATCTTCTATTTCTTGATTGGTTTTGTGAACAAGTGTAGTAGTACTATTTAAGTTTTATTCTTATTATAATGAGAGAGGGTAATAATAAGAAGTGTATTATATTTTTTTAAATAGAAGAGGATAGTAGTTAAGACTTTTCGAATCTTTGTTTGGTTAGAGATTTACAAGTTTGAGAATTTTGACCCACTTCTTAGTTCTGACACTATCGTAATGACCACAGATCTTAAAGATCTTTGCAGATGTGAATTATGGCAGATTCAATTTTTTAAGGAGGGTTTTTTGAAAGGATATTAGCAATATTGCATATTTGCATGCATCTTCGATAGATGTGATCTGCAAATGATTTTAGTGTAATTAGTAATGTGACAATAAATGGTAGCTTTGGTTTATTTTAGTTTTTAAAATCAGTGGTGTGATTTTTCCAATTTAGAAAGAGATCATATGACTTCTTTGAATCACTTGTTTCTAATTCTGGCCAGAACAGTCGGTGGGTACTATTTGGTGGTAATTATAACTTCAATTTTTGTACTCCCTTTAATTGCCAAGTATAAAGAACACAGTGTAAAATTTCTAGTTACGATCCTAATCTTTTGTACTGTACATAATGTAAACAATAAAAGGTGATAGGCTACTACTGTGGGGTGTGGTCGTAATAGTTGAAATCTATTCAATAGTAACCAAATATTTCGGATTCAACTTCTGATTAGGATTGACAACTTTTGAGTTTTGCGTAAGGAGAACTTTAGCTCCTAAATTAAGTGGCCGATATACCAATTGAATCTCAACCTATCTGTTCAATCGATTACAAATATATTATTAAATAATCGAAAAGAGGAAATGCAACGAGGGAATGAATATGACCAAGTCAATTGAGAAATGGACTATAATCTACTATGTCTAAAATATCTAAAATTGTTTCGCTTTATTGGGAGTGAAAAATGTTTTTGTTCCATTGTTTGATTTTACTAATGTTTGACAGAAGACGTAGAATGATATAGTTGCAAGTATACATGTCAATCGAGCCGGGTTGGCTCAGTACCGGACCGAACCGATAAAAGACCGGACCAAACCGGACCGGTTGATTATAAATAGTCCGAGGGTAAGGAGGAAAGGAGATGTGGGCCGAGCTAGGCTTAAGAAAAAAAATTAGTTAGACTGAATTGGTAAAAGACCGATCCTTGACCCACCGATAGATCGGACCGGACCGATTTCATTGCTTAGTACAATTGGCTGGTTTGCTTCGATATGAGGTACTCTGATTCAACTTTTTTTGTTCTCTCTTTGAAAGGAGAAACTAAGTATCCACAAGATGTTGATTAAATTTGATTATATTTACAGAAAAGATGGAAACCAACGGAAGAAAAGGATTTTAGAACTACTACTTGAACAAGCAGAGAATTACGTTTTAGGTGAGCTCTACGTGCACAATGCATAACAATACAAAGCAGAACAAAACCATATCCGTTGCATTTAATGCTTCAGCGAAACACCACCCTTGTGTCACTTAGTGTGTGCATTGGAGAAGCTGTCACTAAAAATTACTACTACTACATAAAATAAATAAATACTACATATAGAAGATGACACAAATATGTTTGCAACTTCTAGAGCTAGTTTTGTTAGTCTCCAATGAAAGCATTAAAACTACATGAAAAAAAAAGGACCGGTACTTAATGGGCTAGGACCGAATTGAGCTTAAAATTCTTTAAAAAGGGATCGATTCGAACCGAACCGATAACGGCCTAGACTGGATCGACCGGTACTGGGACCGGTAAGTCGACTCTTAACGGACCGGTCCTGGTCTGATTGACTAAGTATAGCTGCAAGTGCAGACTACGATGAAAATCTCTAAGCAGCTATGTGACCAAATGATTATGATAATAAGCCATTATTAAATAGTTATATCTATCTGCAAATTAAGCAGCAATAATATTGGTGAATCAATCATTTTCAATCATTTGAATCCCTTATAAGAATTCGATATATTATGAAAATGATTGAAGATTGAAATTAATTAAAGTCTCTACATCCTACCCGCCAAGCCCCTTGGTTTATTTAAAGATTGATGATCACTATACTATCAACATATATTAAAGGTCGTCTGGTTGCATCATTATGTCCTTTAATCACGTCAATGAGTCGCTTAAGCAATTCTGAACTGTTAACTACTTACTTCCATTGCATACCTTCTTTCTCCTTTCTTTTTGAAGAACATTGAGCAGAACAAAAGTAGAGAAGACGAGAAGAGAGGATATAAAAATATAAGAAAGCAAATAAGGAGTAAAAGTAAAACCTATTTTTTCCCCTCTTCTTTTAACTTTTGGACTGTCATATATAATTTCCAGAGATTTACGTAAAATATAAAGTAGTAACATGTAGGCAGTTTTATCAATGCCATATTGACAAGTAAAATTCTTAGTTAAACAACATCAAAAGCAAGTTTACTAAACCCTTTATTCAAACTCTTTTGAAGACCTTTTTCTTTTCAAAATGAAGTTATATTTTGGAAAATTGTGTGAGCTTCAAATTTTTATTTTTTTTAAAGTTGAATTAATTATTCTGAAGTTGAAGAAGTGTCAGGAAGCGGTGATATATAAATCGTCAAAAAACAATAATTATCCATACATATAGGAGTACAGTTTTACCTTTTCACAAATGCAAGACGAAACTCAATTTTTTATTTTTATCTCTAACTACCGATGAGCACTCATATTGGAGTGATATGAGCTTAAATAAAATGACACAAACAGTAAGAATTCATTATTAAGAGCACACAATAGTTTTGTTGTAAAGGGGACAGTCTTCATTGCAAACAAATTCACTATCTTGCATGTGGACGTTCACCAGTTTTCATACAATATAGTGAGATGGTTTAGTACGTATTTTCTATAATAATTTCGAGTAATTCAATCAAATAAAACATATTTAGATTTAAGGTTACCATATGCCTTCAAGAACAAGGTATTTCAAGGGATGTGTGCGCAACTGAATGTTGTGGGCGGCGCTAAATGCGTGGTGGATATTATAGGAACTAAATGATGAGCATGCCAGATTCAAAATTAAAACTTTATCATGAGTTTTGAATTTTAAAACAACAATAAAGAGAATCTGGTGTAACATCAAGCAAGTAAAGCAAGATCTTAAACAGGTCACAAACAAAAAATTTGGTGGGATTGACAAGAAAGTGGAACTGTGCAGGCAAAGGCTATCAGAAGTTCAGAACCAGCTAGTAGACCAGGTTAACTTAACCCTCTCAGAAGCTGCCCAAGAAGCAAAACATGAGCTAGAGGAATGGTCAACAATTGAAGAAAGCATTGTCAGGCAGAAATCAAGAGTGCAGTGGCTCAAGTTAGGCGACTCTAACACATCTTATTTCTATGCTAGTTTGAAGAATAGAGTGGCACAAAGCACCATATGGACATTAAATGCTTTTATGGGGAATACTGTTACCACACAGAGTAAAATTGCAGCTTAAATAATGGGCTTTTACAAGCAATTGTTGGGTACTGCTGCACAGGCTATACCTACTGTGAACCCTACTACAATGCAGGATGGTAATATTCTCACTAGGGAACAACAGTTAAATCTCATTGCACCTGTGACTACTGATGAAGTGTATAATGCTCTCAAAGGCATTGGTGATCTTAAAGCACCAAGTTGTGATGGAATGAATGCATGTTTTTTCAAGAAGGCATGGCCAGTAATAGGTCAAGAAGTGTGTGAAGCTGTGATCCAGTTTTTTGAAACAGGGAACCTATATAAGCCAATTAACTGTACTTCAATTACTCTAATTCCTAAAGTCAAAAATCCTGTGAGGGTGACAAAGTTCAGGCGTATTTCCTGTTGTACTACATTGTATAAAATCATATCCAAAGTGCTCACAAACCGGTTGCAAGTGGTCATGGACTATCTAGTAGATGGAAGCCAGGCAGTATTTGTTCCAGGCAGATATATAGCTGGCAACATCTTGCTAAGCCATGAAATAATGAAGAGCTATAACAGGAAGAACATCTCACCAAGATGCATGATGAAGATTAACATGAGGAAGGCTTATGACTCTATAGAATGGTCATACTTACAACAGATGTTGCAATATCTGAATTTCCCTGAGATTTTTGTTAAATGGTTAATGGAATGCATAACTACACTGTCCTATTCTATTATTATAAATGGCAAGTCCACTGAACCTTTCCAGCAAAGAAAGGTCTCATACAGGGTGACCCCATCTCTCCCTACTTATTTATTTTGGCCATGAAGTACCTCACTAGAATACTGAAGCAACTCAAGACGAACCCAAAATTCAACTATCATCCAAGATGTGAAAAGATGAACATAGTCCAACTCAACTTTGCAGATGATCTGTTATTGTCCTGTAGGAGTGATCTAATATCAGCTGAGCTGCTGTATGAGGCATTCATGGATTTTTCAAGATCATTAGGACTGCATGCAAACAGTGACAAAAGCTCTGAGTATTTTGGGGGTGTTAGAAAAAAGATTCAAGATGATATACTAGAAAGGCTCAGTTTTGTAAAAGCAGACCTGCCATTTAGGTACCTGGGAGTACCACTTAGTATAAAGAAATTGACAATTGCTTAGTGTCAACCATTACTAAATAGGATGTTGCAGAAAGTAAGCTCCTGGACCACTAAATTTCTCTTTTATGGAAGGAGAATCCAGCTGATAAGAAGTGTTCTCATTGCTATTCAAGCCTATTTGTCGCAGATATTCATTCTCCCTAAAAAGATTATGAAGCACATTGAAAGCATTAGTAGGAAATTTCTTTGGACAAGGAATGCTAATCCATCAAAGAAAGCATTGATAGCATGGGAGGAATTATGCAAGCCTAAGTCAGCTGGTGGTATTAACCTGCTTGATATTCAGGTCTGGAACAAAGCAGCTGTGGGGAAACTGTTATGGAATATATGTCAAAAGAAGGACAAGTTATGGGTGCAATGGGTACACATGTACTATATAAAGGGTAGGCCTGTGTGGGAGACTGAAATGAAGCAAGGGTCCTGGATGCTCAGGAAAATCTTAGCTGCAAAGCAACTTTTACACCATATATGACATGATGAAACAAGTTTTGCAGGGATGAAGTCCTACTCTATTAGGGAAGTATATAACCAAGCAAGAGGACAGTTTCAGAAGGTAAGCTAGAGAAGACTAACTTGCAACAATAGGAGCCCAAGTAAGATGCTCTTTATACTGATCTTAGCTTTACATAAGAGGTTGAGCACTAAAGATAGACTGCTCAGATGGAAGGTAGTAGACAATGCAGTGTGCCCACTATGTAGTGCACAAGATGAAAGCCACTCTCACATATTCTTTGTATGTGCTGTTTCAAGTGTTGTTTCAAATGCTGTTTGGGGAAAGATATTGAGCTGGATGGGGATTAAAAGACAAGCTTTGCAATGGCAAGATGAAATATTATGGACAGAACAATACATGAAGGGGAACAGTGCACTAGCTCAAGTTTGCAGGCTAGCTTTAACAGCCACTGTGTACCAGATATGGAGGGAA
Source organism: Petunia x hybrida (assembly GCA_037355625.1). Lineage (NCBI taxonomy): Eukaryota > Viridiplantae > Streptophyta > Magnoliopsida > Solanales > Solanaceae > Petunia > Petunia x hybrida. The sequence continues at coordinate 3,189,319 of JBBBVM010000045.1, forward strand.
AAAATTGCAGGGTGTTCCAGGATGAAAAGAAAAAGCCTATCTTCATAGTTAGACAGATTATACAGGATATTCACCATAGAGGCTCAATGCACAGTCGACTGACAAATCAGCTCCTAAAACTTAACTTCTATCATGTCTGAGAAATGAGTTCTTAAGCTGAGAATAATTGTAATAGATAGCAGGTACACTGATGTACTAGGTGCTTCAAGCTATAGTGATGATTCTGTTACATAGTGTAGGGGAATTGAAGTACAGAAAGATGGGCCGGTCCATGCTTGCTTCTTGTTGCGCTTAAACGGTTACTTGGTAATAAAATTATTCACTTACCAAAAAAAATTTAAAACAACAATATCAAATGGTTTTGTTAATTTTTGATTTCGTACATATTAAACTAAAGCTACGTATATGCTTCTGGTGAACCAATGTACAAAACCTTATATCCATCGCAGTAGATATTGTTATAATCTAAGCACCTCCTATTGACACTAGAATGAGGGTTGAATAGTGTCTACCAATTTTTTCCGAGAACCAAATTCTTACCGGCAAGAACCTTGTTCTTGAGTCAACAGATTTCCTCTACAAACACCACAACACACACAAAAAGTACACTCAAGGAACACGGTGTTTTTATGTGGAAAATTCCTTGCTCAAGGGAGAAAAACCACGACCCACACACTAGGATTTTCGAACCAATCCACTAACACAATGAGCAAGTTTTAGAATACAAAACTCCGTAACAAAGGGGCTACACTATAGACCCTAATAACTCACCAAAACTAAACTCTAGCTTTACAAAGTAATCTCTCAAAGATTCACCTAATACAATTGCTTCTAACATAAGCAGATAGGTAACAACAATGATAGTATCAATTAGAGACAACTTACAAATCAAGAACCTAGACAGAATATCTAGATTTAACTAATTTCACTCCAACAGTTGTCTCCTTCAGTTAAGTCACTTTGAAAGTTGCTGGATTGCCTGTATATGCTCTCAACTCTCTGTTTGTGAATAACTGAGTTACGGCTGCATCAACTACTTGCTTTATATGGGCTTCAGAACCCTAGTTGAGTTCCACAAGGAAACCTTGTAATTATAGCAAGACACGATTTCCTGTGATTATTCCTTGTTTAGTTCCAACTCTTATTCGTACTTCAAAGACACAGCTACAACACAACCTCTTTTAGCTGACTAGGACTCATACTCGTACACACGCCACTTTTCCTAGTTCTGTAAGGATTTACAGCCTCCAATCTTTTCGATCAATTCTGCCCTTCTATACAAGAACCAGGTTCTCCTCCACAACCACTGGGTTCTTCTTGTTTGTCATACTTCAAAACATTTACCTCAACAAATTCCCCCTTTTTGATGATGACAAACAATGTTACCAATGAACCTGAATAGACAAAAAATACCAAGAACACAGAAACAAAAATACATTTGAAAATTTTAAAACAGATGATAAGAGTTAGGTCACAAACACCCCAACATTCCATTCTTCCCCCTTTTGGCATCATCGAAAAGATTAAATAAAACCTGCAAGAACAAGTTAGCACCATCCAGTCTAGAGCACAAGGCAATCAAGTCAACTGAACACATAGGAATAAGGCTAAGGGCCCAAGTAGAACCAGATATAATAAGAACAGATCCAATTCAAGCAAAAGAAATTTAAAACCAGTTATATAGGGCGTAACAACCACATAGCCCAAATAAGTACACAACTTTAAAAGGTTGTCTTAAGAATACAAATCAAGGAGGGACACATGGAAAGATATAGGAGGGATTTTGACAAGGATAGAAAAAGAAAGCAAGTAGAACTCAGGTCTTCAAGTTGAAGTGCTTGAAAAGTGCCTCAATATTCTTGGTATTTGGCCCTTTCCATCACAAGCTCGGCCTCATACTTGTGGCACTCGATCTTCAAGCGATCAATTTCCTGATCATTCAACTCCAGCTTCTTCTGCAATTCAGAATTTTCTGCATTCACTTTCAGAACATGCTGTTCCAACTCCTTCACAGCTGCAATTGCTTTATCTGGTCCAAAGTCCTCACTTTCATTAGGCTGCTCTTGCTTGACCTGCACTGGTCTCTTAGAAGCTCTCTTCTCTTTGAAGAAATCACAATTTTTTAGCATATTTTGGCCAAACATTTGATGAATGGTTGGCTTCTTTTCAGCTTCCAAAGGTACCCCATAGTGCTCCAGAACCTGCTGTAGGATGTAGGAATACACCAACGAATGTGGCTTTTGATCAGTATCAGCAATCTTTTTTATGTGTCTGATGATCAGACCAGGTAGATTGATCCTTATTCCTCTGTCCAGTAGGTCCATGTAAGTTAAGTCAAGTGCATTGGCCTCACTGTTCCTTCCCCCCTAGGCAATAGAAACCTATGAACAAACTCAAAAAATAACTGATGAGCCGGCTCCATTTCTTTCTTATCAACTTTTCTTTCTTTTCTTAGTTTGGTCTTTCCTGAGACTTTTCCCAGCTCTGTCCTTCCAAACTCTATCTCCACACCCTTGACAACTGAAAACACTCTTCTAGCAGCCACTCTACAGTTTGAGTAAAACTCTCTGATCTCCTCAGTGTACAGAAACCTGTCCTTCTTAGCAAAGAGGTTTAACCAGCCTTGATCCTCCACCTTCCTTAGTAGAGGTTTCATGTTATGCTCATGTAGGTCACTTAAGATGCTTCCAGCCAATACTTGGTGCCTTGCAAAGTAAGCTGCTCTGTCAACCTCCTCATCAGTATCTTTCCTCTTCTTCTTGCTTTCTAACTCACTGTTTGTATCTGAATCACTGGGCTCAACAAAACTTCCTGCCTCATCACTCTCCTGCTCAGCTTCAACAATATTTCTTTCATTTTTCTTCTCCTGTTGCTCATCACTCACTTTCTTAACCTTCTTTTCAATCTTTTCAAACTTCTCTAACTACTGCTTCAGAGCAGACCTGGTAGCCACTCTTCTAGGTGCTATCTAGCAGTAGACTTATCATCCTTCCCATTCTCATCCTGCTTTTAGACACAGCTTTTCCTCCTTTCAGTAACCTTCTTCTCTTATCAGTTTCTGGCTTTGTCTCACTCAGAAATACAACCTCCTCCTCTTCTTCCTCTCCTATCAGTTTCTCATCCTCTTCACCAAACTTTCTTTTCACCCTCTTCTTTTTCTTTTCCTCAAAAATTTCCTCAGTTTTTTTACTTTCACAATCTTCATCCTGAATTTTCTCATCTTTTTCTCCCTCAGAGTCGGTCCAATCTAGTTCTGCATCCTCAGCCACTATAGGAACTGAGCAAGAGCCAGGTTCTTAACTCAATTCCTTAGTGGCTTCAACAGAACTTGGCTCAATACCAACCGAACCTTCCAACACACCCATCACGTGAACCTTCTCAACAGGAACAGTCTCCGAACTAGGTTCATTGACTGGGCCCTTTGAGACTCAGCAGAATCCTCTTCTCTCAATTTTTCCAACAAATTTTCAACTACATTAGCCTCCACTACCTTGTCAGTCACTAAGGTAACATGAAAACTAATCTTAGGCACAAAGTCCTCCTGCACATCCTAGTAGTTCTCCTCACTAGCATTCCCCTTATCATAGATACCATAAAGCTCTACTTTTTCTACAATTTCATCTAGTCCTTTAACCAAAGTTTCAGTACTCCATTTTCCAGGACTTTCTTTACAGAGTCTAAAGCAGTAGAATCAGTTAGGGTAGAGTCATGCTTTACCTCGACCGGTTCTTCATCGGACACTGGTACTGCCGGCGTCGGAAGCAGGGTCTGGCAACCATCTTCTTGAAGCCTTTCTTTCCTGCTCTTTTGAGAAATTTTACCCTAGATTTGATGATTCTTTCGGCAAGAGTAGAGGCAGGAGGTTTGGGTGTGGATTCTTTAGAAGTGTGGGTCTCTGATGTCTTTGTCGGAGAAGCGGAAGACGATGGTCCTAGTGACATTGTGATTTTGGTTAGGGTTTACGAAAGAGGATTTCTGGTTTTGAATTTTAGAAAGAGAGAGATGACAGAGTAGAGGGAAATTTTCCAAGTGTTTTTCTTTCTTTTCCTTTCGACTGTGAGAAGAAGTAATGGGGAGTTTGGGTTTCTCTAGGGAATAGGTGATAATGATGGTGATGAAAAGAGAAGCAGCTTTTTAAAGTTTTTGAAAATCGGAAAAGGTGTAGGATTTGACGGTTACGGAGACTTACCCAATTAAGGCTTTTCAAATAGGTGGGGTCAGGTTAAGTCTAGTAGAAGTCTAACCATAAAAGGAATTATTCCTATAATTTTGGGTGGTTACACAGACATGGAAAGATTTCTTTGACACACGTATATTTGACAATCAATTTCAGTTATGATACTTAACATAAATAACTGTGTAGATGTACCTGGACATGGTTCCTCATGCTTGCCTTGGTTCTTTCTAAATACCCAGTAGATTCTTTCATGGGATCACATTAGCCCAACCTGCTGGTACTCAGTTGAACAAGTATACTTAATGAAGTACAAAGTTTAGACTGGACATTAACAACTATAGTTACAAACAAGTTAATGAACACTTAACTAACCAATCCTTGGGGAACAAATGCTGAGTCATCCGTGAAGTTTGGTCATCCCTAACTCCAACCTATTCCTCTCAAATTGAACTTTGTTCAGTGCTTTGGTAAAGATGTCAGCAATTTGGTCCTCAGTCCTGCAAGAATTCATAGTAATCAGACCTTTTTCCACATTATCTCTAAGAAAATGGTGTCTAATATCAATGTGCTTTGTTCTTTTATGTTGGACTGGGTTCTTGGCAATGTTCACTGCACTTGTATTATCACAGAAAATGGGCACAGCTCCACATTTAATCCCAAAGTCCTCCAACTGCTGTTTGATCCATAGCAATTGTGAGCAGCATGATGCCGCTGCTACATACTCTGCTTCTGCAGTAGACAAAGCTACTGAGTTCTGCTTCTTTGTAGCCCAAGAAACTAAGCAAGGACCAAGAAAGTGTGTCATCCCTGAAGTGCTCTTCTTGTCCCCCAGATGACTTGCATAGTCAGCATCAGCAAAACCAATTAGTTCAAAAGTACCTCCCTTGGGATACCATAGGCATAGATCCTGAGTTCCCTTCAAATATCTCAAGATTCTCTACACAGCTGTCAAATGTGATTCCTTAGGCTTGGACTGAAATCTAGCACATAGTCCCATACTGTGGACAATATCAGGTCGACTGGCTGTGAGATAGAGGAGTGAACCTATGATTCCTCTATATTTTGTCTCATTTGTAGATGGAACTAGTTCGTCCATGTCCAGCTTGGTTCCTGGAGCAATAGGTGTAGACATATCTTTTGCTCCTTCCATGTCAACTTCTTTATAAGCTCCTTGAAATACTTCTGCTGATGAATCATAGTTCCTTCAGGGGTCTGCTTGGTCTGCAATCCTAGGAAGAAATTTAGTTCTCCTATCATGCTCATTTCAAATTCACTACCCATCAGTTCAGCAAATCCCTTGCATAGTTCCTCATCAGTGGCACCAAAAATGATGTCATCAACATATACTTGAACCACCAATAGATCCTTTCCTTTCTTCTTCAAGAACAATGTGTTGTCGATCTTTCCTCTTGAGAAACCATTATTCTGCAAGAATCCTGACAACCTTTCATACCAGGCTCTAGGGGCTTGCTTCAAACCATAGAGTGCCTTATCAAGTTTGTAAACGTGATCAGGAAATTCACTGTTCACAAAACCTGGTGGTTTTATTAAATAAACTTCTTCATTAAGGTACCCATTCAAGAAGGAACTCTTCACATCCATCTGATACAGTATAAACTCCATGTATGCAGCAAAAGCAATCAACATTCTTATGGCTTCTATCCTGGCTACTGGTGCAAAGGTATCATCATAGTCAATTCCTTCCTCTTTATTGTATCCTTGAACTACCAATCTAGCTTTGTTTCTTGTCGCTATACCGTGCTCATCCAATTTATTTCTGAACACCCACTTTTTTCCTATGATTGACCTGTCTTTTGGCTTAGGAACCAGATGCCAGACTTTATTTCTTTCAAACTAATGTAGTTCATCCTGCATGGCTAGCACCCAATCTGGGTCTTTCAAGGCTTCTTTTACATTCTTTGGTTACATGGATGATAGAAAGGTAAAGAATGCACAAAAGTTCTTCAAGGCGGATCTGGTCATAATTCCAGTATCCAATTCAGATAGCACATTCTCCAAAGGATGGGAACTTTGATTTCCATGGTCTGGGATATATATGACGAGAAGAACCTTCAGCGGCATCTTGAGTGGGTTCTTCCTGATTAGTTAAATCATCGGCTTCATCTACTGTTCCTCCTGACATGTTGACTCCTTGTTCTCTTGGAGCTGAGTCTTCACTTTCCTCACATGATTCCTCATTTTCTTCTGGATTTTCAGAGTCAGCTGTACCATCATTCCGAACAAGACCAATGGCCTGATCATCTACTTCCTTTTCATCGATCTTCTTATCTGATTCATCAAATACCACATGCATGCTTTCCTCTACTATTTGTATTTTTTTTAACACTTTATATGCCTTGCTTTGAGTAGAATACCCAAGGAATATTGCTTCATCACTTCTTGCATCAAATTTCCCCTAATAGTTCCTTGCCGTTATTGTGGACGAAACGTTTACACCCAAAGGGCCTCAGGTGTGCAATATTCAGTTTCCTTCCTCTGAGAAGTTCATATGGAGTCTTGTCAAGAATAGCTCTTATGGAGCACATGTTCAGCAAATAACATGATGTGTTTATTGCTTCAGCCCAGAAGTTCCTTGTAAGACCACTTGATAGCAGCATGGTTCTTGCCATATCCTCCGGAGACCTATTCTTCCTTTCAACTACACCATTTTGATGTGGAGTTCTTGGTGCAGAAAAGTTATGATCAATGCTATGTTTTGCACAAGACTCAGAGAATTTTAAGTTTTCGAACTCTGTGCCATGGTTAGATCTGATACTGACCAGTTCCAGGCTCAACCTTTTCTGCACAACTCCAGTCCAATCTTTGAAGCTATCAAAGGCTTCATCTTTGGATGCCAAGAACAGGGTCCATGTATACCTTAAATAATAATCAACAATTACAAACACAAACCTCTTTCCTCCTCTGCTCCTGACTCTCATGGGTCCACAAAGATCCATATGTATCAATTCCAGTGGCTTTGATGTGCTCACCACCTTTTTGGATTTGAAGGATGATCTCACATGTTTTCCTTTAACACAAGCATCACACATTTTTATGTTTTCAAATTTCTTATTTGGCAATTCACGAACCAGCTCCTTCGATACCAGTTTGTTGAGCTGCGACAGACTAGCATGTCCCATTCTTTTGTGCAACAGTTGCGAATCACTTTCTTGAATATTCAGGCATGTTAAGTTGTTTTCAGGCAATGATTTCAGTGATGCTTTGTATACATTGTTCGCCCTTTTTCCTTCCATAAAAATTTCTCTGCCCTATAGGTTCTTCACAATACATCCTACAGAGGAGAAACTCACTTCATTTCCTCTATCACATAGTTGAGAGATACTCAGCAAGTTGTGCCTGAGACCATCAACACAGTATATAATTTCAATGGCATGATCCAGAGATCTCCCGACTTTTCCAATTCCCACAATCTAACCACTTTTTCCTCCTCCGAAGGCAACACTGCCTCCTTGAAATGCTGTGAGTGAGAGAAAATTTCTTCTATCTCCTGTCATATGTCTTGAACAACCACTGTCAAGAATTCAGCTTGGGTTGTTCACTCTCACTCCAGCCTACAAAACAAATCAAGGGTTAGCTTTAGGAACCCAGACAAGCTTGGGTCCCTTCTTATGAGAAAATGGATAAATCAAATCTTTCTTAGTCCATTCAGGTAGAACACTCCTTTTATTTTTGGTCTTTGTCTTGCTTGCATTTATTCACCTTTATCTGTAGTGTCCAGTTTCATTACAAAAGTACACAACATGTTGCAAGGCAAATCCACATATTTGCTTTTAGGATTGTATGGGGGCAGTGGTTTCTTGAATCCTAGCCCTTGTTTACCTTTGTTCTGGTTTTCAAGAACCCAATTCATTGCCTCAAAGGATTTGTTCCATTTTGTTAATCTAGTAAGCTCATAGTCTGATTTTTTAACCTTTTGTCTTAGAGTCCTGTTTTTCTCAGTTTCCTGATACAGGATTTCATTTGTTCTTTTAAACTCATTTTCAAGAAAGGTTTGAACTTCACAAATTACTTGCTTATCGTTTACACTCTCCTTCAACTAATTCTATTCCAATTCTAATTCTGAGATCTTAGAGTTTGACACAAAAGTCTGCCCTTTCAAAAAAGCATTGATTCTTCCAGCTCAATGATTTGTTCTTGAAGACTCTTGTGTTTTGTTCTAAGATCACTTATGTCATCAGTCAATTTATCTTTCTCAGTTTTTACCTTTTCATAACCCTCAATTAAAGTGGCAGTTATTAGAATCAAGTTTTCAGTAGAGTATGTGTGCAGCTTTTCTTTTAGATCAGAAAGACATACCTCTGATGAATGAGCGGCTTCTTCTCCATCAGTTGCCATAAGGGTTGAGTCCTTCCTCTGGTCATCTTCAGTGTATATCTCCTTCAGCTTCTCCCAAATTTCTTTGGCATACTTGTATTCAAGTACCTTTGCTAGCACATCAGTTGTCAGCCCTTTTCTCGGGTATAACACAACTTTGGAATTTGCTTTGCAACCAGTCTAAGTCTTGAGGATCAAGTTCTTCTACCAACTTTGGAACCAGAACTCTGTTTGTTGCTCTCTTGACAGGAACATGAGGTCCTCATTTTACTATCAACCAGAGACTATAATCCATCGCTTGAAGAAAGACCTTCATTTGTTTCTTCTACCACTTGTAGCTTGTCCCATCGAACACAGGTGGCTTTGATGGATCCCTTCCTCCTCTGAACTCCCGAGGATCCTCCTCGTCTGAACTTGACAATCACATCAGTGCTAGTGCAGACTCATCCTCAGATTCCTTTTCTTGATCAGATTCACTATCAGTAGGTCCCCATGTAGCATAAAAAGCTTCCTTCATCTTTCTTCTTTTTTCTCTGAAGTTTGGAGGTCGTCTGGATTTCTTCTTGTCTTTGTCATTTTCTTTTATTTCCTCTTTCTCCTTCTCCTTTGTAGCTCTATTTTTCATCCACCCGACTTCCCACATTGGACAATCCACAACTGCATGGTCTTCTTGAAACGCTTAAAGCATCCTGAGTAATCTGGATTATCAACAATGTTCTTTCTCCCAGAGCTTTCCTTGTTGTTTCGTTTGAATCCTTTGAACTTTCCAAGATTGAACTTCTGTCTCAGAGCACTGACCATTGTAGCTTCAACTGATTTTAAATCAACATATTCCTCAGCTTTATCAGTTGCTTCAAGTGCAAGAGTCTTGTCCTTCTTAGGTATTGATTTACTTTTTGAATCCTTCATCATCTCATGTGTTTTCAAACATCCAACCAGTTACTCACGTTTGATGGATCTGAAAGGTTTGGACTCAATGATAGTAGTCATTTTGGGTTCCCAAGCATCAGGCAGAACATTCAGAACCTTGTCCACCATCTCTACTTCTAGTAGCTCCATATGCAGAGATCTCATCTCGTTTGTGATTATGGTCATCCTTGTCATCATATCTTGGATTGATTCTTTCTCTCCCATAGTGAACAACTCAAATTGTCTTTTCAGCATTCTTCTCTTGGAGTCCTTCACTTCAGTGGTTCCTTCATGCGCGACTTCCAGAGCATCCAAGGTTTCCTTGGTTGTCGTATAAGATGAGACTCTGTTGAACTCCTCTGGACCAAGACCACAAATTACCAAACGTTTGGCTTTGTGATTCTTTTCAATCATCTTATAGTCAGCCTCATTGAACTCCTCTTTTAACTTAGGTTCTTCTCGAGCAGCAGCTCCTTCTCAAACTATCTTGGTAGGAATTAAGTTCCTTCAGATACTATAAGCCAGAGTTGGTAATCCTCAACACAAATGTAGCTTTCCATTCTGTTCTTCCACTAAGCGTAGTACTGCCCGTTGAACTGTGGGGGCCTCAAAACTGACTGTCCTTCAGTGATAGTAGGTGGTGCACTCATGATTTTGATCCTTCTCAAGGTGTTAACCTAGTACGAGAAGACCTGCTCTGATACCACTTATTATAATCTAAACATCTCCTATTGACACTAGAAAGGGGTTGAATAGTGTCTACTAATTTTTTTTCGAGAACCAGATTCTTACCGGCAAGAACCTTGTTCTTGAGTCAACAGTTTTCCTTTACAAACACCACAACACACACAAAATGCACACTCAAGGAATACAGTGTTTTTTACGTGGAAAACTCCTTGCTCAAGGGAGAAAAACCACGACCCACACTCTAGGATTTTCGAACCAATCCACTAATACAATGAGCAAGTTTGAGATTACAAAACTCCGTAACCAAGGGGCTACACTCTAGACCCTAATCACTCAACAAAACTAAACTCTTGCTTTACAAAGTAATCTCTCAAAGGTTCACCTAATACAATTGCTTCTAACATAAGCAGATAGGTAACAACAATGATAGTATCAATTAGAGACAACATACAAATCAAGAACCTAGACGGAATATCTAAATTTAACTAATTTCACTCCAACAGTTGTCTCCTTCAGTTAAGTCACTTTAAAAGTTGCTGGATTGCCTGTATATGCTCTCAACTCTCTGTTTGTGAATAACTGAGTTACGGCTGCATCAACTACTTGCTTTTATATGGGCTTCAGAACCCTAGTTGAGTTCCACAAGGAAACCTTGTAATTATAGCAAGACACAATTTCATGTGATTCTTTCCTTGTTTAGTTCCAACTCTTATTCGTACTTCGAAGACACAGCCACAGCACAACCTCTTTTAGCTGACTAGGATGCATACTCGTACACGCGCAACTTATCCTAGTTCTGCAAGGATTTACAGCCTCCAATCTTTTCGATCAGTCGTGCCCTTTTATACAAGAACCAGGTTCTGCTCCACAACCACTTGGTTCTTCTTGTTTGTCATACTTCAAAACATTTACCTCAACAGATATATACTACTCCTTCCGTTCCAAAATGATTGTCATAGTTCGAATTTCAAGAGTCAAACGAGTTTAACTTTGATCTTAATATTTTCATATGTCTTTTAAATATTTTAAATTATTAATTATTGTGGCTTATAGTACTTTTTATGTAGTTTGTAAATATATAAACATCGTTACAAAAAACTTAAAGATTATATGTTTAAATTCACTGTCAAAATGAACTCGTTTGACTCTTGAAATTCAAACTATGACAACCATTTTGGAACGGAGGGAGTATATAGTATGAATGTATATTACATCGATATAATTAATCCTCAACCTTTCTTATAATTATCTTGGGATCAAGCAACTTATTTACACAACCCTAATATATTACAATGTTCGAATTTCATAAGAAAAGCTAAGTTATATGTGTGGAATGGAGTAATTATTTTTCGAACAAGCTAAGGCGGAGGAACGTAAATGTGCATGATGAGTCTAGAAATTTAATTTCGCATGTTATTCTGAACGTGAATAAACAATGTTACATCAAACTGCCAATGATTGGATCTCGACTTTCAATTCCAATGTACAAACCTGCAGGGAGGGATTACTAACGCTAGCTAAGGATAAGCTAAGATAATGATAATTGGCCAATTTGCATCGTGTCGTCTGTCAAAATATATTTTACATAGATCCGTATTTTATAGGTTCGTAATTCGGGTAATGAATAAAGCGATCTCCTTTTGAAGCGTTTCACTCACTTTAAAACGTTTGCGCGAGATGAATGCAAATTAGTGAGTTAGCAAATTTTGAATACGGAATGAAAACGTAAAAATGTACTCACATTTTACATAGATTTATAGTATTATTTTCTTATCAATTTCAAAAAATATGAGTACTACGGACAGATCCTTCTACAATTAGCATTAAAAAACAAAATTACATGCTCCTGTTTCAAATATTTACAACCACCGTATTCAATACGTTCACGTAACCAAGTTGATGTCAAAGAAGTCAAAATTCCAATAGCGTTCCTCGATTGCAAACCACATGCATATGCATATGTCGTCTTTAAGTCTCTGAACTTCCTAATTCTCTGTCAAAATTCCAGTTCACCTTGATCATTGCCAATAATCTTCTAGTGGTACATATGGTATATTTAAAAGAGAGGATAATTTTTATTTGTTTTATTGGAAATCTGTTGGCTACTTTCAAGGGGGAAAGACTGCAGCGATTTGATAATGACTCACGAGCCAGGCTTTAGCTATAGATAGACGAGCTGATAGATTCTCATCTCACCGTCCAAAATTAATTATGGATGGGTCTTTACTATAAAGCTGCTTAAAAAGTTTTGGAAGCTTTCCGTTTGGAAAGTGGGGTTGCAGTTTTATACTATTAAGCCCGTTGACACTTCGATATCATGAAAATATCACTCTCCATCTTATTTTATGCCAGCAACATTTAATTGAGTTATAAACTAGTTTTCCATGTTAAATGAAAACTAATGAAAGACAATAATGCACTAAAAAAAATTTATTACCAAAAAAAAAAAAAAAAAAAAAAAAAAAAGAAGAAGAGAGAGAAGCCAATTTAAAAGAGTGTTCATGTCAATACTTGCAAATTTGGGATGTATGAATAAAGTCCACACATAAAAACCAAGAAAAAATAAGCTCTACATAATAGTATGCGGGAATAGTTATAGTTGTATTGGGTTAAATCCGTCGTCACCAAAGTTGGTGACTAAGCATCCACGTAGGACGACAGGTAGACGACACATGGCTGCGAATGGACATAAAGGCAATGGATAAGATCGAAGATAAACAGTTACAACGAACAGATGAACAGTCGCCACGGCCAGAAAAGTCGCGGCTCATCAATCAAGGCAGTTCGAAATGGGAATCTTATCCACAAACAACGCAACTGCTCGACTAAGGAGTTACAACTGCTTGTGAACGGACACATAGCTACCTATATATTGTAACATAAGTCACAAGCATTGAATCTAATGCTTCTCTGAATCTACACTTGTATACAAACTATTTACTAGCATTCAATTCTTTATCTCCAGCGAATATTTATTACTACTGATGATCGAAAGATCTCTTTTATTGTTCCGTTGACTGAATATCATAAAGAGTACGAGGAAGGGAATTTAATCAAGTCTAAACGGCCTGAGCACGGTTCCTTTTTCGTTCGATTATTCATTTATTATGTTGCATTAATTGCATCTTTATTCTTTCGCATTTATTACTGTCATTTATATTTCTTCCATTAAGAGCGTTTAATCTCGATTATTGACCGTGACTCCACTTTATAAATTTAATTGTAAATTAACCTAACAAAACGAAATTACGGTTAAACAATTTGGTGACCACAGTGGGAGCCGGTCAATAACTTCCGTAGGTTAATCGCTCATCGTATTTTATTCTTTATCCGTTTTCTCCTCGCTTGCTGGTTCTCCCCGTTTTCTTTTTGTCAAAATGGCAGATAACAACTCGCATAACAACGCTCCCATTGACGGGCAACAAGACCTCAACGCTGCGGAGCAGGTAAACCAGAATCTGGCCGGGGACGAGCAGCAAGATGTTCCCCTTGCAGACGACGACGTGATCCCCATTGCAGAGGACGAGAATGTGCTCCCAGCGGAACAGGAGAACGAGCACAGTCAGCAAGGTAGCAGAAATAGCCGCCATCCTGGCCGAGGAAATGTCGACCAGGGGGCTGGAGGATCTAGAAGACCCAATGGCCCTGGGAATTCGAGGAACTCTCAAGACGCTATCCTTGAATTCATACGGCAACAGGCTGAGATCAACAGGCAAATACGGGAAGCTATCGACAGCCTGCGAGGACAGAACCTGCCAAACACGGGAAATCCACCCATGGGACGTCCAAGGGATGCTTCACCATCTCATGCCTCGAGGCGAGCTGAAAATCAGAATGCAGGATCAGCGGTGCCAACTGAGATGAGCGAAGTCATGGAGGCCCTCACCAAGCAGTTCAAAGAAAGTCAAGAGGCTCTGCAGCGCTCTCTTCATGAGAGGATTGACCAGATCCCTGGCGCACCACCCACTTTGAAGAAAGTCGATGTTCAACGGTATACTCAAAGGCCCTGGAAGAAAGAAGCAGCACCAAAGGCCATCCCCAAAACATTCAAAATGCCAAACATACCAAGATACCGGGGAACAACTGACCCCAATGATCACTTGATGATGTTTAGCAATTTCATAAAGGCAAGCGATCTCACCGACGAGGAGATCGAATCAGTGCAATTGAAGAAGTTCGTGGAAACCTTAACGGACTGCGCTCTACGGTGGTATTCAATGCTGCCACCAAATTCAATAGGATCTTTTGCCGAGATGGCGGAGTTATTTGTCAAAGCACACACAGGCGCTCAGAAAACAGAAACAAGAGTTGAGGATATCTTTGAAATCAAGCAACTGCCTGGGGAGTCTCTCCGGAAGTATGTGGATCGCTTTCAGCGTGAACGTATGTTGCTACCCAAGGTTCCAGATCGATGGGCGGCTATTGCATTCACCAACAGCCTGGACGTCAAGAGTTCTGAGGCGACCAGGCGACTGTACGAATCCCTGCGAGAATATCCTGCGGCGAGCTGGTCGGATGTCTACAACCGTTATAATTCCAAGGTACGTATAGACGAAGATAAATTAATTGGCACAGGTACCCGAGGACGGAGCCAAACTCGCACCAATGGCGCTGGGGGAAAGATCGAGACGGATAGGCCAGATGCACGGCACGAGCCATACCCCAGCCGGTCACGCAACAACTCAAACGGACGCGGTCGCAACAACAAAGGCCTGGCAAGGAGCAATGATTCTGCCTCAACTTCTAGTGGAATCCCAACCCTGCCCGTCTTCAACATCGGAGCAGTCGAACTTGTAGCAGTGCTCGAGGAGATGAGCGAAAAGGTCAAATGGCCCAAGGATATGAAGGGTGACCCCAGCAAACGCAACAAGAATTTATGGTGCGAATTCCATCGCGATCACGGCCACACAACGGATGACTGCAAGGCTCTAAGGTATGAAGTTGCTAATTTGTTGAAACAGGGCTATCTCAAGGAGTACTTGACAGAAAAAGGGAAGCAGACTCACGCGAAGGCCCAGCAAAACAAATCAGGACCTCCCCGAGTATCTTCTCCAAAAATGACGGTCAACGTCATCTCTGGCGGAATTGAGGTTGATGCAGTCACATACACAGCAAAGAAGTATGCCAAAGTCTCTATTACGAAGACCAAACGACCGCGACTTGAGGATACGATGACTTTTGAAGAAGCAGATGCAGATGGCTTGCAGTTTCCTCACATGGACGCTTTAGTGATAACGCTGCGAGTGGAAGAGTTCGACGTCAAGAGAGTGCTCGTTGATCCAGGCAGCTCAGCAAACATCATATTATCTCGGGTCGTGCAGCAGTTGAAGCTATACGATGGGATTGTACCAATTTCTCGCGTTCTCTCAGGATTTAACAATTACAGCGAGAAAACGTTGGGAGAAATTACACTGACGACCCTGGTCGAAGGCGTCATGAGACGAACAACGTTTCATGTCATTGATGGAGACATGGCCTACAACATAATCCTTGGGAGGCCATGGATACACGACATGCAGGCAGTCCCGTCAACCTATCACCAAGTGATGAAATTCCCTTCAAAGTGGGGAATACGAGAAGTTCGGGGAGAGCAGCGTTGCGCTAGAGATTGCTACTCAGTCGCAGTCAAGCTCCCCGAGGAAACAAAATAGCAATTAAAGAACCCGGGATCAGAATCAAGCAATGAAGCATCAAACTACCAAATCCCGGAATTCATATCAAAATTGGATGCACGAGAAGAGTACGCGCCAACTATTGAAGCCCTGGAACCAGAAGAGCTTTTCGACAACATGCCCGAAAGGAAGGTATATTTGGGAGCAGAGCTAAACAAGGACTTGCGCAAAGGTATCTTGCACTTCCTCAAGGAGCGGCACACCACCTTTGCATGGTCACATGAAGACATGACGGGAATCTCCCCGAAGATTATCTCTCATAAGTTGAATGTGGATCCATACTACCGCCCAGTGAAGCAAAAGAAACGCCAGCAAGGAGCATTCAGGAACCAGATCATAAACGACGAAGTTGACCGCTTGCTCAAGATTGGCTCTGTCCGAGAAGTCAAATATCCAGATTGGTTAGCCAACGTGGTCGTAGTGGCGAAGAAAAACGGCAAGTGGAGGGTCTGCATTGACTTCACTGATCTGAACAAAGCCTGCCCGAAAGATTCTTATCCACTACCTCAGATTGACCAACTAATCGACGCGACGGCCGGGCACGAGGTGCTTACATTCCTTGATGCATATTCAGGCTACAACCAAATCCTGATGAATCCCGACGACCAGGAGAAAACGTCCTTCATTACTTGCCGAGGTACGTATTGCTACAAAGTAATGCCTTTTGGACTCAAAAATGCAGGTGCAACTTACCAACGGTTAGTCAACCGGATGTTTCACGACCACATTGGCAAAACCATGGAGGTTTACATCGACGACATGCTGATCAAATCCAAACGGGCAGAGGATCACTTGGCTCATTTGGAGGAAGCCTTTCGAATCCTTGACCAATACAACATGAAGCTCAACTCAGAGAAATGCACATTTGGAGTGGGTTCAGGGAAATTCCTTGGTTTCATCGTCTCCCAGTGAGGGATCGAGGTGAACTCCGCCTAGATAAAAGTGATAGAAGCCATCCCCGACGTGCTTCATAACAGAAAAGATGTAATGCGGCTAACCGGGAGAGTAGCGGCGCTGAGGAGATTCATCTCCCGCTCGTCTGATCGATGCAAAAGCTTCTTCGACGTGCTGAAACAGAACAAGGAGTTCGAATGGACCCCTGAATGTCAGCAAGCACTTAAGGATTTGAAGCGGTACTTGTCAAGCCCGCCTTTACTTTCAACGCCACAACCAGGTGAACAACTATTACTCTACCTGGCCGTATCTGAGTCAGCGGTAAGTGCAGTTTTGGTTCGAGAAGACAAAGGTAAGCAACTACTAATCTATTACATTAGTAAATCTTTATTAGATGCTGAAACCCGCTATCAACCTTTGGAGAAACTAGCACTAGCATTGGTAATCGCTGCCCGCAAATTAAGACCTTACTTTCAAAGTCACTCAATAGTTGTAGTTACTACCTTCCCCTTACGTAGTATCTTGCACAAACCTGAATTCTCGGGCAGGCTAGTAAAATGGGCAGTAGAATTAAGTGAATTTGATATATCTTATCAACCCCGGGTAGCCATAAAGTCTCAAGCTCTAGCAGATTTTATCGCAAATTTTAGCGCCACCATGTACCCTGATGCTCAGCGTGAGGCGGTTCTTTTCGCCGG
Organism: Petunia x hybrida; assembly: GCA_037355625.1. Classification (NCBI taxonomy): domain Eukaryota; kingdom Viridiplantae; phylum Streptophyta; class Magnoliopsida; order Solanales; family Solanaceae; genus Petunia; species Petunia x hybrida. Next base: position 3,206,691 of record JBBBVM010000045.1, read on the forward strand.
ATCCGAGTCGGGGACTTGGACCTTGCACACTGATGGGTCCTCGAGCGTGAAAGGGTCAGGGCTAGGCTTAGTCCTCACCACTCCCTCGGGTGAAACCATTAGACAGGCCATAAAATGTCCCTTTATTACTAATAATGAGGCCGAATATGAGGCCGTAATTACAGGATTGAAACCGGCTCGAGATTATGGAGCAGACAGGATTCATCTTAAGAGTGATTCCGCCCTGGTCGTCAACCAGATAACTGGAGGTTTCGTTGCAAGGGAGTCTCGTATGCAGAGGTATCTTGCCCGAGTTACTGGTTTGCTGGCACAATTCAACAATTGGGAAGCCACACAGATCCCGCGAGAGGAGAATCATGAAGCCGATGCCTTGGCCAATTTGGGTTCAGTCGCAGAAATTGGAGCAGCAGGTTCAATGGCCGTAGCTCATCTCCTGTGCACAACAATCGATAAAGACGCAATGGAGGTCAACACGACCAATCTAACTTGGGATTGGAGGAATGAGATAATCAATTACATACTACATGGAACCCTGCCATCAGACGTTAAGGCTGCTCGAAAGCTGAGGATAAAGGCTGCCAGATATACAATTATAGATGGCACCCTCTATCGAAAGACTTTTGCAGGACCACTCGCCAAATGTCTAGGCCCCAGCCAAACAGAGTATGTGATGAGGGAAGTTCATGAGGGGTGCTGTGGAAATCACTTGGGAGGAAAGGCGCTCGCGCGAAAACTTATACGAGCAGGCTATTATTGGGACAAAATGGAGAAAGATACTAACGAGTTTGTCAAAAAATGCGATAAGTGCCAAAGGTTTGCACATCTCCTCCATCAACCGGCGGAGCCCTTGCATTCAATCATCTCCCCGTGGCCGTTTATGAAGTGGGGAATGGACATCGTTGGGCCACTACCCACTGCACCCAGAGGGGTACGCTTCTTGCTAATGATTACTGATTATTTTACAAAGTGGGTTGAAGCTGCAGCGTATTCAAAGGTACGTCAGACGGAAGTAGTTGATTTCCTGTGGCGTTATGTCATTTGTCGATTCGGAGCACCCAAAGAGATTGTCATGGATAACGGTCCCCAATTCGTTGGTCAGAAGGTCACAAAGTTCCTTGAAGATCTGCATATTAAAAGGATTACTTCCTCCCCGTATCACCCAGTGGCAAACGGGCAGGCGGAATCGACCAACAAGATAATAGTGGATTCACTCAAGAAGCGTCTCGAGCAGGCCAAAGGGTGTTGGGTGGAAGAACTCCCCGGGGTTCTTTGGGCATATAGAACAACCACGAAAATGAGTACCGGGGAGACGCCCTACTCTTTAGTATATGGTTCTGATGCATTGATCCCAGTCGAAATTGGCGAGCCAAGTCTACGATATGCCCATGCAACCGTAGAATCTAATTCAGTCAACCTCTCCGAGGAATCGGATTTTCTAGAAGAACGCAGGGAGTTAGCACTGATACGAGTAGTGGCTCAGAAAGAAAGGGTAGAGCAATATTACAATCGGGGACTGAGGCTACGTAACTTCGAAGTCGGGGACTTTGTATTGCGTAGAGTCTCCCAGAATACGCAAGAGGCGAACGTCGGCAAACTTGGTCCAAACTGGGAGGGTCCAGACAAGGTGGTTGCATCAGCTGGTAAGGGTTCATACCGTTTGGCACGACCAGATGGATCGCTTCTACCCAGCAGTTGGAACGTGACTCACTTGAAGAGGTACTACTTCTAAGTGGTACAGGGGTTAGTGTTTCTATCCATTTTACGTTGCTTACATGCCTTCGTTCTCTTTTAAGTTGCTCTGTCTTCTTATCTTTGTCTAAATGGTACTAACGGTCTTCAAAAGGCCAGATCCGTTTAGCTCAACTGGTAGAGCTCGAAGTCCTCGCGCTTCGCGGCTGTGGGTTCAAATCCCGCAACGGACACACTCCTCTTTTGGTTATATGTGTTCTCAGATTCAGCGCCTCACCCATTGTCTTTTCATGTCTGAAATCACGAAATTTCAACATAAAAACAGGGGGGTGGCGAGGGCCCCAGTAGGCCAAAGTCCCGGCTAACACAGGCGATCTTCGAGCAGAGCAAGGTCATTCGCTAAAAAGCACGGCTAAGCAAAATCAAGTAAGTTCAATAGAACTATTTTACTTGTGCTGTATTATCTCCTACATCTTTGCGGCCAGTATCCGCTCAAGTCCCACAACTTTACGACCAGACAATCTTGTGTTCTGATTTACGACCAACCAATCCTACGTTCTGGTCATTTGGTTACTTGTCCTTTTCAATAGAAATAACAGGGCAGCCTTAACCAAACCAAATTTTTTCCGTCTTTCTGCGAAAACTTTCAACTGTCAAATATGATAAGCAAAGTTTATCGCAAAACCGTCTTACACGGTCAAATTTCAGTCAGCCTAAACGACCTGATTTCGTTAAGCCCAGAGAGCCTGACTTCAGTCATCTTAACTAAGGGTAACTTAACCTGGTTACGATCAGATTTTATTTCAAAGCATCTGCGCAGATTAAGCCAAAAAGGGAATTCAGACACTAAGGTTTGAAACATAATCTTGACCTCTGAAAAACTTCACTAAGCAGTAAACAACAATCAGCATTCATATGAATGAGACTTGAAAGACTAAAAATGGTCGTCAAGCCTCAACCAGTCAGACAAAAGAGGAAAACAGCCAAAAACGTACATTCATTCATAAAGTTAACAAATATTCGAAGTTAACAACATCCAACAAATTTACAAGAAGGACTAGGCAAGGCATCAATCGTCATGTTGACCAGGGTCCCGACCTGATGCACTAGCTCCATCAGTCGGATCCCCGCCCAAATCTTCATCTTCTTCATCTTCATTGTCCTCGCTGCCTTCATCGTCCCCTTCGACTTCATCATCATCAACTCCCACTTCCATGCCCAGGACTTGCTTGACACTGATGATGGCTGCTATGGTCTGATCGAGGACTAAGTCGACATTGATCTGGTCGCGCTGCATTTGGATAAGCAATTTCTTTTTGGCCTCAAGAGCTTCTAGCTTGGAGTCGATCGTGTAACGATCCCGCAAATTTGCCAACTCCTTCGTCAGTAGCTCCTGAACCTTTGCAGATTCCGCAGCCCGATTTCTGGCCTCTGGTAGTTCTCCTCGAGCAGCTTGAGATTCAGCCTCAGCTTTGTTCATGTTCCTCAACATCAGGTCGGAAGCGTCGCGGATACTCTCCAGAGTAATTTCCTTCATATTGAGCTCATGGGCAAGTTGGGAGATCTGACGACCTTGCTCGTCCATCTTCGCTTTCAGGTCTTCAAAAGACAACACAAACCTGTCCTTCTCATCTAGAAGGCGGTCCCTCTCCTCGAGGAGTGCACTTATCTTGTCGTTAGCTTCAGCGTTGGATTTCTCCAACCTATCTATCTTATCCTCAAAGAAGTCACGTCTCCCCTCCAGGACCCGCTTCTCCCCGATCAGAACCTGTTTTTCCTCTTCTAAGGCTTGGTTGTCCCGAAGAGCCCTCAGAAGATCTTTCTTAAGGCCCAGAACTTGATCCTGGTTGTTCAGCCTGGAGCGGAGCATGAGCTCGGTAGCCATCATACTCGCCTGGCAACAAGTAAAAAATACACAGGTGATCAGAACTAAGGCTTTTGATAAAAATAAAGAAAGTAGAAAAGGAAACATTACCCGAGCAGTGTCCTCAGCAATTGCATAAGCTAACTGCTCATCGTTCATGCTGCGCATGTTCCACTCTTCACGAGGGCCGATCAGGTTGGACGTCACCTTGACTAAGTGGCCAGGCTTCGTCAGAAAATCCGTGTCTGGGGGGATGATGAAGTCACACTCCCTCATACACGGCCTGGGCTCCCTCGCTTGTTCCGAAGGATAGTTGGGGCCAAATTTGTGGCGAATACCCTTAATGGAGTACGCACCAATCGTACCTCCTAAAGATACTCGTCTGGTAAGCCTAGTTCGAGAGACCTCGACGTCGCCTGTCTCGCCGAGACCCAGGGTGTCGCATTCTTGCAAATAAACTTGCGCCACCCCGTCGGCAGCCAAGTTCATCATGTCCTTATAATAGAAGACCTGGGGTTCAGCCTCCCCCCCAGCCTTCCTCTGATCACCAACCTCCTCACCAACCTCCTCACCCTTCTCCTCACCCTTCTCCTCGTCCTCCTCTCTCATCGGCTCCTTGCCTGGGCGCCTGTGGCTGGCCTGCTCAGGCTCACTTTGTTGGCTTCCAACCCGTTCAGGCTCGTTCGGCTCTGAGGCCTCAGGAAAGAATGCAAAACCTTCGTGCATTATTTCCTCCCCCATTTCCTCAGGTTTTTCTCCTTCCCCATCACCAACTCGGGGACTCTCCTCGAAAGCATAAGAGGAAGTCTCCACGGCTCTCCTCTTATCACTCCGAAGATATGCCCTTCTCCTCTGAGTCAAGCTCACGTCAGGAGCCTCTGAATCTGACAGGACAACCACCACAGGCTCAGCTGATTCAGGGGCAGCCGCCGAGCTTTTGACACTCTCCTGCCCAGCCTTGGGGGTCTCAGCAGCAGCGACAGTGGCCTCAACTGTCTTCTCAGAAGACTGAGGGGTCTTACGAGCTGTCCTTTTCTTCTTTTTGGGTTTACTCTTTTCGGAGTCGGTTTGCTTTCTCTTCAAGCTCGCAAGAACCTCCTCGCCACCCTCCCTAGCTTTGATAGCCGCTGCAGTCTGAAGAATAGCAGTCGCCTCCTCGTTGACCTCAGCCACAGGATCAACAACCACCTCCTCAGGAGGAGGAGCAGGAAAATAACTACCACCAGTACCTAGACCTGAGAATAGAAGCATATTAATACCGTAATAAGCTCTGCATAAGTTAGCAGAAACTCCAGTGATCAACTTACCATGGGTGCTGGGGTTAGACAAATGCTTCAAGGAAGCATAGTGAGGCCATTGCCTCTGCTCGTGAGTGAACTCTGTCAGAATTGGTTCAACCCAAGCAGACAACTCCTCCTCAGTAATCAGACCATCATAGGGAATCTTGTCAGCTAACCAACAAAGAATGGGAATTAGAAAATGCAGATACATAATCCAGAGAATATTCAATACAAAGACTCGGGGACTTACGAGTTTTGTTCCACGCCTCGCGGAGATTGGTTTTGTCGCCACGTGTGAGGAGTCTAGACTGCACATAAACATACCGGTGCATCCAACCCCTATCCCCTGAATCTTCGGATTTGCTCACTAGAGCTTTTCTCCCCCTCATACGGGCGTTAATATACCCATCCCTAGCGACCTGAAGACTATACAAAGCAATAAAATGCTTAAATTCAAAATCCTGCTCAGTTTCGTCGGCGAACCACTGCAGCAGGGTAATAATCCTATAAACGCTTGGACACAACTGCCCCGGGCAGATAAGATAGTGTTTACAGATATCTTCTATGACAGGGTGCAACGGGAACGTATGACCTATCGTGAATGGATATGTAGATATGGCCGTCCATCCAGGCCTCGTTGAAGTGATATTTTCCGTTGGAAGGGGGCAAGAAACCATAACATCATCATCCCATCCGCAATCTGTCCTAACCTTAGGCAAAAGGTCAGGAGTGATTGAACTCTTAAAACGGCTTGAAGGCCACGACCTTATATTGCCGTAATGACTGGACGAGCTGATCGAACAGTCATTCTCAAGATTTCCCCAAATTTTTGGGATCACGTCGGCAACTGAAGTTGGAGAACTCGTAGGTTGACCAGCCGCTGCCGAAGAAGTACTAGCTGCGGCATCCATATTCAAACTCCTCTTGGCCTTAGGAGACATTTGGATTAAAAGATTAAGAGAATTTGTCGCGTTTCAAATTTTTTGCTGGAAAGTTGTTTGGAGCTCTGAAGATTGGTATGAAATTTGGAATGAAGTAAAGAGATTTTCAGCTGGTGGAAATCGTATTTATAGGGTTCGCAAAACCCACACGTGGCAGACATCCACACAAAAGATGAATCGATCCAGCCGTTGAAGAAAATAATGAAATAAAAATCGGAGTGGCGGTTTCTCGTCTTGGGACGTGCAAGACGTGAGTGGGCGCAGTTCAATCATCACGCCTGCAGTCTCGGAACGCGCAACAGTCACTTCTTCAGTAAAAAGTGGAGCGGAATTGACAGCTTGCACGTTTTGTCTTTAACAGAGCATTTAATGCACACACTAATAGGACGCCAATCAGTCAAAAGCTCTTGAGAAAACATTTAATACTCATACTGATGGGGTGACGATCAGTCCAACGGGCAGTATCTTGTAAGGACTCACGCTTACTATGTAAGGAGAGGTCAAAAGAGTTCATTCCCACTCGCAATTCGTTTTCCACTCCTCGACCAGATCCTCTGCCCGAGAAGTGCGGGGACTATCTGTATTGGGTTAAATCCGTCGTCACCAAAGTTTGTGACTAAGCATCCACGTAGGACGACAGGTAGACGACACATGGCTGCGAATGGACATAAAGGCAATGGATAAGATCGAAGATAAACAGTTACAACGGACAGATGAACAGTCGCCACAGCCAGAAAAGTCGCGGCTCATCAATCAAGGCAGTTCGAAATGAGAATCTTATCAACAAACAACGCAACTGCTCGACTAAGGAGTTACAACTGCTTGTGAACGGACACATAGCTACCTATATATTGTAACCTAAGTCACAAGCATTGAATCTAATGCTTCTCTGAATCTACACTTGTATACAAACTATTTACTAGCATTCAATTCTTTATCTCCAGCGAATATTTATTACTACTGATGATCGAAAGATCTCTTTTATTGTTCCGTTGACTGAATATCATAAAGAGTACGAGGAAGGGAATTTAATCAAGTCTAAACGGCCTGAGCACGGTTCCTTTTTCGTTCGATTATTCATTTATTATGTTGCATTAATTGCATCTTTATTCTTTCGCATTTATTACTGTCATTTATATTTCTTCCATTAAGAGCGTTTAATCTCGATTATTGACCGTGACTCCGCTTTATAAATTTAATTGTAAATTAACCTAACAAAACGAAATTACGGTTAAACAATAGTGTTACGAGGCATTATGAGGAAAATGGTGCAACAATAGTCTAAAGTGAACAATATCAAGTTAGCAGTGTCTTTAGCCTAAAGTAAACTAACGAGTGAAATCAGAGCTCCAATATTTAGGAGTATATATGAATGGCGAGTGATCGATGGCATAGACGGATAGACCTATGTAAAATGCACGTTACACTAGTGTAAATAGGTCGTGCTATTAACAACTTGATTAAACTTGTAGAAATAACATAGCTAAACTATTTCTTTTTCACTAGAACGATAAAAAAAGGTTATGGAGCACTGTAAAACAAAAAGAGCACCGTATATAGTAGAATATAATTAAAATATTTAATAATAAAGTTAAAGGTATAGCAACAAACAAAAATATAAAAATCGTAGTAGCATAAATAGGTTTACGTAAGGAATCTGTTAAATGTTTGGAAAAGTAGTAGGAGAATGATGGAGGGGAGGGGATGGTACGTACGTGTTAGTGCAACTCTATCTGTACTGTCTTCCAACTTTTTGTTGAAGATTACAACACATCCTTGCACTATCCTTAGTCTTTTATAGATCATCCTAGCTGGTTTTCAATTCAAAATTTTCATCATTCAACTAACAAAGAATTTTGGGGTCGTACGGTCTGTAAGGCAAATTATAAGTGTTGGTCGTGACTGTTGGTGGGATAAAGTCTGGTGCACCTATAATCCAGTTCATGATTTTATCAACTCCATCACCTATTTGAAACTACCTTGGTTTATTTGTTTTCATGTTGTCTGTTACAGTTATATTGCTGGCAAATTCCTATTCTGCTCAGGAAATCTCAAATTTTTATTGATGCGAATGTACGTGAAGAATTTGTAAATGTTTTAATTTATAAAAATATATGCAATTTGTATCTGTACGTGCTTTTTTTTTTTTTTTTTGCATGTCTACACATATGGACTATGACCACAAGAAAAGTATTCGTAAGACATGTTTATTGGGTTATACGTGGCGTGAATCAAGATTAGTTGATTTGGGTGGTTTGACATACCGTAGGATAGTTAAACCAAACAAAAGACGATTGAAATTTTACTCGATAAGATTAGATCTAAATACTACTCCAATTAATTACTCCGGTCCTTTTCAATGGTAGGGTTTGACTTTGCACACCCTTTAAAAAAAACATAAATAAATATAATATTTTTACTAATTTACTCTTTTATCTATTTTATAAATCTTTTTCCACGAATGACATATAAACTGCGCATGTTAATTTATTGAAAATGACAGTAGTATGAATTCACAGAGTTAATTGGCATATAAAAACGAATAGATAAACGGCACTCCTTTATAGTTTATTCTTAGCTGTGATTTTAGCTGACTTATTTTGACAAGTGAAGCTAATTTGAAGCATTTTTATATCTGTAACTGTAATGTATTAATTTATATACTAGTTGTGAGTGACTTTAAGTTGACTATCAAGTTTGTAACTCATGAAGCAAATATTCAATAGTAATAACACTAATTGGCCAATGATAAAATATATTAATTATGCAGAATAAAGATATATTTTTTGTTGGTTTTTTTTTTAAAAAAAAAATTAAATGTAACAACGATATTTAGAGTGTTTAATTTATAATTACCATCTGAAGATGCACTCCGGCCTGCTAATTTTATTTTTCATTTTTTCATGTTCACGTTCAATTACCCTGTGACCCAGCATCAATCTCTTCAAATAAAACAAAATTACGTGCAAATTCCTTGAACTTGCTTAATTAATTAAGGACCATAAAAATTATGCACATATTTTCAAATAGATGAATGATGATTATTGATTAGTCCTATTAAGGTGGTACTTGATTTAGTCAATAGTATATTCTTTACACATCAACTGAACAAAGCACATAGTCCGTCACACAGCTGTGAACTCAATTTAGTAAATTACAAAAAAAAAAAAAAAAAAAAAAAAAAAATTAGGACTACATTTTTATTCTTTCTCCGTATGTTTTGGATAAAATGTTGTCATTTACAAATATATGTATTTCTTCTCTCTCTCGAGACAAACTACTTAAAATTCTAAAGCCCTTACAATAATCATTACGTAAACCTTGAATTAATTAAGCTTTACTTTAGCTTTTTGGTTATAAGACACGTTATAAGTCTTCTTAGTACACTACTGAAGTACATGTGCAAGTGCAACCCAACAGCATATTAGACCTGCAAACGATACATGATTATTTACATATAATATGCTTTAAGGAATTAATTAAGGTTTATCATATTTAATTAAGTCGTTAGTTGACGACAAAATTGCTAAAATTAAAATTGACACAATGAAAATAGAATTCAATGAAGAATATTAATGACGTGGGCAAAAGTATAATTATTTCCGCAAGAGGGAAGTACTGTATTTAATTAATGTAAAAATTCATATGAAAGGAAAAATTATTACTCCAATTTACTTGGTGAACTGAGGATCCGCAAATTGTGCTCACTCTACATTTCACTGACTTAAAATCTAATTCGAAAAAAAAAAAAGAAAAAAAAAAAAAAAGGGAAACTAAAGTGTCCAATCTTAGGCTAAATTTTGTAAGAGGACATGAATCATACAAAACAAAATCTTCAGTAATCTGACCGATGCTTAATTAGCCAAATCTTGAGACAATAACCAAAATTGTCCATCTGATTCAGCAATTAATTAGCTGCAACATTAATCTTCATTAAGAAGAAAAGCATGTGGTTTCTGCAAACAAAATCTTATAGTCAAAGATTACAAATCCAGCAATAACTGGCTCCTATTCATTGAACATCATTCGTAGTTTAACAACATTTCAATTAGGACATAATCATAAAACATTAGTAGGACTCTCTGACTGCAACAATGCATGCATGTTTTTCATAATAGCAAATGTTACTTGTCTTTTTTCATCACAAAACCATGTGATCATCAGATCCTGTTTATGAAGAACATCAAGATATATATTTAGATTTTACGCTTATCTTGTGTCTAATCCTTCCCTTAAAATCTTAATATTGACAAAATAAATGACAATAGATCATATATCTGGAACTGGTCCCCTAGCTCGTGCGGCGCTGCATACGCCAAAATATGAAGGGAGTGGAATTAGAAACTGAAATTAAATTATATTAGAGACATGCACAGTTTTAAAATCTTGGAACACAACTCAGAGGTAACAATGTCATTTAGTGAACTTTTATGCTTTTGCTTTTGAAATTATTGTAAGGTGCGCATGGGGTGTGCCAGCTGCTTGGTGATTGTAAAGTATGACATGTTTAGCCGAGATTGTCGGGCTTAATCCAACAAGATTAACGTAAAAGCCAAAAGGATAAATGAAGTATATTGAATAAGCAATAGCAAAAATTAAACAACCAACATAAATGCTTTTTAATTAGGGTTTAAAGTTACAAGTAGGACACATGTCACCTCTCTACCACTCAAGAATCCTTGCATTTATCCGTTTATGTTGTTTTTATTCTTGTTGTTTACCTTTGATTCCTTTTCTTGTTATTCATTTTTATCCATGCATTGTTATTTGTCGTTTGCGTTATCTCTTCTTTCAAGTTCACTAACCTTACCAAATCCTTTAAAGTCTGTAGTGATAGACAAACACCTAAAGTCTAAACAAATACTGAAAAGAAAAAAAAATGAAGAATTAAAAATTAAAAAGCGCATGCACACGAGCAAAGCACAGTTCAAGCAAAATTTTAAAAAAGAAATCTTTGTAACTACCACTAAATGTTGTCGCATGCATACATGTTTTAATTTCTCAATTAATAAGAGAGTAGAACGATAATGTCAAATCATTTTTCCCTACCAAAAAATTGCAAGGAAATTACATGATATAATCTGGAATAACTTTATAAACAAAAACAAAAACAATTTTTGAGATAGAGATGTCTGTGAATAAGGGAGGAGATTTGGGGTAAAAGTTTACGAGCACCTAGCGCTAAAAATTTGAACAATGCATGATATAAGAATTAACACGCATCCGATGATTGTCTCAAATTACAGATTTATATAATCACGAATAAATGATAGCAAAGGCTTTTTGAAGAGGACGTACTACGTTATATATTATCCAATTAATGTGAATTTTTCGTATCTTGACTGTAAAACGAAATTGTAACCATTAGACTGTAATTCTGATCTTGTTTATGAACTTTCCACCATGCTTGTTCTTTCGTTATTTTTCAACTAGCAATAAAATTTAAGCCGAAATATGATAAATAAAGTTGTAAACATATAAAAAAAAAGTATTCGAACTGATCCATTAAAAATGTGGTGGAATGAATGAGCTCTCAACACTTACCTTGATCTCTATTTCAGACAATAAAAATAAACAAATTATTACTCTGCAGTAGATAACCTTCCACCTCCAGTGAGTCCTATGTGTGTATTCAAAATAATCGAATTGATGAATGCCGAACACAAGATAATTGATCCAAAAACGAAAAACATCCAAACAAATTTGAAGGCTGGATAAATTTACAGCCGACGCCGTACTGGATTGTACAGAAGCGTAATGCATGGCCTTGAAGGATCACGGAGCAAAATACGGCTAATCATCAAATGCATGACGCCCATAGTTTTTACTTTTTCACCTTCTTTGGCTATTTTTTAAACACAACTGGGAACCAGGGCGTGGGTCCGTGGGTCCATAAGAGGCCCGTGACATTGTTCAGTACACATAAGCTTCTTCGAACCTAGACGTTCTTCTCTATAATAGAAAATTCCAACTAACTGTTTTAACGTGGGATGTTAAAATATTTGAGAAAATGGCTTGTTGGGCTAATACTCTCTTTGATTCTCAAAAGGATATCACAATTCGGACCTTTTTGAAATTAATTTTTTAATTTTGATCATGAATTGGACGTTTAATTTTGACATTTTAACAAGAGTGATATTGAAAAAAAATCTTCTTGATTTCTGGAAAGATCAAATATTGTGGACCAAGAAAAGTATGTCAAAACATCTTATAGAGTGATTGGGATGAAGTATATTTAAAAACTATATTACAAATACTATCTACTCTCACATAAAAAATACTTTCTGAGCCCTCAATTTGTTTTCTCATTTGATGTCCGGTATTCTCATTAGAGTCCCGACTACTCCGAGTTCGCACAACATAAGGCTTATTTATAAGGAAAGCGCTCCCTACCAGAATTTTGACCCTCAAATTAGAATTATGACATTCTATTCGGAACTAAAAGAGTATAATACTCCTTCCGTTTAAAAAAAGAATGACATCTTTCTAAATTTGGAAATAAATTTGCACTTTTTTATCTTTAATGAGATGATTTGTAGCCACACAAATATCTATTACTTTTTTTAAACCACAAATTTCAAAATTCTTATCTTCGTTATTAATTTCCGTGTAAAGTCAAATGAGTTCGTCTTTTTTGTAGGGAACAAATTGCTTATTGGCCCAAGGGGTCTTCAAATGGGCTCTACACTTCCAGCAGAGCAAATGGGAGATTGATGAGCCCCAAGACGGTGCCATGTCAGCTACTGACTATTACGTGAGATAACGGTATTCCTTGAAAACTGGACCTATTAACTAGTGAACAGTGGATTCTTTGTTGCCATGTCATCATTCATGGCCCCACCGCACGACTCCCTTGAAATTTTTTTATCCAACAATTAATAGCTGCTCAGCTTCTTTTTTTTTTTTTTTTTTTTATTTCCAGCTATTTATTTGTATGAATTGTATCCCATTAACTTTCACTTTTATGTTCTTGTTATTAGTGTAGTTCATGCTAAAATAAACGAAAAATAGTTTATATTAGAAAATATTTTGATATCATTATTCTACTAGCCTTAAAATTCTTTATTACTTTTGTACTATATTGTGTCAAATTACGTTGCATAGACTAAAATGAAGGGCATCACTTTATTGTGCTATAACTACATATAATTGCGGACGCATAATTTTTGTTAAGGAGATTCAAAAAATATAGATGTCAAGTATGAGACTCAAGCAAAGTACTTAAATCATAAGTTTGATATCTCTTCACCGCTAGAGTTTTAATATTGTTAAGGAGACTCAAAATTGGTATCTGTATCAAAAATAATTTTTTACCTATATACACAATGCAAACTTTTAGCGTAAAAGTATCAATTGATTACCCTTAGGGGTCGTTTGGTACAAAGATAAGTTATACAAGGATAAGTTAATACCCGAATAAGTTAATACCAAAATTATTGTATACCATGGGGTCCTTGGTATTGGTTTATCCATCAAAATGTGCATAAATTTTCACTGAAATTAGATTATACTGACTTGAATTTGTGGTTCGTCCTGACTACATGCTATTTAAGAAATTCACCAAGTAAATACCAAAGACACACCTATTAATTCCTCCACAAAATAATGAATATGATATGACTTCTACTAGCTAATTTAAGGCGAAATGTCTTTCTAAAATGGATTGAGATGATCAAGATACACGTACATTTAAGACTAAGAATCAGGGGAAGAACCTCGTGAGGACGAGTTTAAAATTGGTGTTCTCTCAACTATAATTGTTACTAACTGAACATTTTCTACTCTCCCATGCACTAATTAAACGAAAACTATTTTAGAACATTTACTTTAAAGATTATTCGTTGAAATTGAAATCTTTTCTTGCAATCTTATCTAGAACAATAGCCACGAACATAATGATGAAAAAGGGTAATCTACAACACACCATGAGAAAATCTGATATCAAATTCATGAACTCAACCAGAGTTTCCAAAGGGATTTACTGATAAATTGGCATTACCCTTCACAATCTCAACATATAAACCCCAAAATCCATTTTAATATATTTGCCTCTACCAGCCATAATAATTCAGAAAAGTTTAGTATGTATGTCTTAAACAAAAACAAGTTCTTTTCTTCACAATTTTATAATATAAAATATTAATCAAAAAATGGATATGTGCATGTTGGGGGAAAATACGTTTTAAATTAAATTTGTGAAATATTGTAGTAGTTAGTTTGGAGGTATATTTGCAGAAAACATTGAATAATGTTGGATAAATTAGAGAGTGATCCTTAAATCAGAGCAAGTGGGGGGCCTTTCTGCAGTTAAAAGATTTGCTAGGGGATGAATGTACCCTCCTTTGGGCATGCGGGGCCATAATTGGTTTCCTACTAGCCATTCTTGAAAATTTTATTATTTCAAATTTGTCCCAATTAGTTTGGGGCATCCAAAAATCTGTGACCAAAAATTTCATTATAAAGCAAGGCAGAATAAAAGACCACTGCATTATTAATTTTGAATTTTCGATACACAAAATACATGCCACATGTTATAGTATTTGTGTTGAAAGGATCAAGTATATATACCTTAAAGAATTGAAGAAAATTGGAGAAAATTAGGCAGTGCGTGAACCAATCATATTTCAGCTGAAATACGATTCAAATATTGAAAAGAGGGGCTATGATAGAATAATAGATTAGGAGAAAACATTTTGGAAGCTACCTTAATATAAGATTGTTAAAAAGATTAGGGAAGGAAAGATAGGCCCTCCCCGCACATGGGTAATGGTCAGATATGGAGAACCAAAGAAATCATTTATACTCTATTCACTATAGAAGAGTAAAAAAACTCAACTCTCTTTAGTTTCCAATGAGAAAAATAAAAATAAAATAGTAGTATAATATTAAAACGGAACAAGAGAATATGTAGTCTAACAACCCGTTGGCACATCAACTTCGCTAGGTCGTTCAATTAACATACTCGCGGTTTATATGTATAAAGTGCTATAGTACTAGTTAAAAATAAGTAAATATAAACATACTTAAACTTTACATTCGATAACAAGACATACCATGCGTATATATGTTAGAGTGAAAAAATAAATGGCAAATTAATTAGTTAGAATGAAGCTGATTGATCTAAAGAACGAGTGTTATTTCCTTGTCTTGGATATTTCATTACCTTAACAGTTGAAGTTAACTTAGCCCTATGTCCAATTTTTGTACATAGTATTAGAATCACATTTATCTATATTCTTGGATTATCCAATATACTTGAGTCACATCTATTATTCAAATGCCAAAATATCCATCTTAGTCGCGTGAGGGAGAGCGAATTAGAATTTCCAGGTCCGCAGTATCATGAGCTAGTTATAATGAGCTTGGTTAGGTTTCTTCACAAAATATAATGCAAAAGCATCTTCGATACATTTTGCAATCGATCACAAATTCAAACTTATACACTGACGGAAATAACAAAGAGAATAACACTCGGATTTTCTTCTCTTTTTTTGTGGTAATAAAGACTTGACATGTGGGAGGTTTTTGGAGCTTCGACTTTCGACAATTCATGCGTTACAAAAGCATTTGGAAATCAGATGAACTCCACTATGGCTGTTCTATGTTGTCTTTTAGTTCCTAGGCTAGCCTGGGATTCTAATCAAGCCGCTAATTACCAAAATAATCCCAATTAGATAAAGTTTTAAAAACTGAAGGATGATACTTCAGTTTGTTGTAAGAAATAAGAATACGGATGGTAAATTTATTTACATTTCTTAAAGATCATAGCTGGTTTTAGTGGAAGATAAGAGTTCAGTACTGTACCAAAGATTCCTACAACAACCCTTCTTAGAATTATGTTTCTTGATTCTGGAAATGTCTACTTGCGGCTTCGAAGAAACACAAAACTTGTGCAATAAATTAATCAAATACTAAGTAGGTAGGTATGGCAGGCCTCTACTGAACTTATTGCTCTTAATTTGCTCTTGAATTTGTCCAAATATTTAAATTTTGTAGGAGAAGTGCTTAATGTATATATGAAGCAAAGAATCCAACTCCGCAAGGAGCGACTTCTGAGGGTCACTAGCATTATGCATAAAGTGTCACTATCTTCGATTTGAACTATATATATAGAGGTAAAAGAAAAGTTGATCAGGACCATAACTTTTCATGAATCAAGTATACACTCCTTTATACAGTGAACGAAGTGTTACTCCACACTTATACAAACTTAAAATTTTGGATTCGCACATTATACTAATCCTCAATTATCAATTTTGTGAAGTGGCTCATGTACTTTTAATTTAGTTTACTTACAATTGTGTTCCAAGCTTAGACTTAAAATAACAACCAAATTTTGTTCCAACCTGCTCATAGCTTCGCTTTAATTAAGGATCCTTTTAAATATGAAGTTTTCAACAGATTAGGTTTAATAAACCAAATAACGAAAGCAAAAATCAAAAGGAGAAGCATCATAAAGACATGAAATGAAAGTAAGCGGCCGTGGTCACTATGTGTCAGATTACATCAGTGTAATGAATGATTCTCCATACTGATTGGAAAATCTACAGAAAAAGAAAAGAGAACAAAATTGAAGGATTCCATTGTGTGTAAATTTGCTGTATTTAGTTAACTGTCGATAAGTAGCTATTACGCTTGTTATTTTCTTGGAAAAGGATATGGATATGTTTCATTAGATTACGTAAAATATTAGAGCCACAATTTAAAGGATTATCTTCTAATATAGAGATAATTAATTGAAACCTTCCAATTTAAGTACCATGTTTGGATGCCTCGTTATGCAATTCGATGATGAGCATTCTCAGTTTTTACTATTAAGAGTAGGAGTATAAAATAAGAATTCAAGTGACGTTGCTTCTGACATTTTTAATAGATTAATTCTAAACTTAAGTCTATAGCACAAAGCATTTGATAATAATAGAAATCCTTGTGTGAAAACTTAAAATGGTATGGAGCTTTTTATGATATATACATGTGTATAGTTATACATTTTTTTCTAAAATAAAATAACTGATCAGTTCTATCTTTTACGTCAACTATGTTAATCTAAATGCATGTACGAACGTAAAAAGAAAATTCAAACCCGTAAAATAAAAGGACAATTGAAAACACCTTGAAGAAGTGAGTCATCTTATGTCATGTTGAAATTATTTTTCAAAGAACGAAACAAAGTGACCGATGTGTTATTATTACAAGTGCAAAAAATAGTTCACTTTTTATTTGACTGTATAATACTAGTAATAATACGTATAAACATCACATTTTTGTTTTGTCAAACTAAAAGTATAAGTATAAGTGTATAACTATGTTTTTATCCTGATAATTACATAAATATTAACAATAATTAAGTATAAATAATATACAATGATAGTGCAAATAGTTTTTGCTCAATCAGGCTAATTTAACATATTACATTTACATAAAACTATCATGTATTCAAGATTACAAATCACTTATGTTAAGAAAATTTACTCGTAAATATCATTCGGATAATCTAATGATGTAAGAACTAAGAAGCTGGATCAAATTTGAAAGGGTGGTTATGATAGAATGGAATGTACCCATCCCGTGAAGTTATTTACACCTATGATGTATGGAACATGATTATTTAGTTTAACTAATTAATCTCTTATCTTAGAATATTTAAGTGGAACACCCAAATTGAGTAACCCCAAAACATACATACAAATTGCAAAAATGCAGAACATGACTTATCCAAATCAAACGAATAAATTACTCTATTTAGAAACAGTGGCAAGAAGTCGTAATTTTCATCAACACCAAGGTCATTTGCTTAACCAACATCTTATATAAACTCCCCATCCCCACACTTAAACCCCTGAAAAACACATCATTTTTCATTAAAAAGAAACATAGGAAAATTTTCTTAAACTTTCCTTAACTTTCTCGAGAAAATGTCAGCATGTAGTAAAATCCGTTACATAGTACGGCTCCGTCAAATGTTACGTCGTTGGAGGAAGAAAGCTGCAGCACGTCGTGTACCGTCCGATGTACCATCAGGACACGTGGCAGTCACAGTAGGCACCGATTGTAAAAGATTTGTAGTGCGTGCGACGTACTTGAACCATCCATTATTCAAGAAACTTTTATCACAAGCTGAAGATGAATATGGGTTTAGTAATTCAGGCCCATTAAATATTCCTTGTGATGAGACATTGTTTGAACAAATACTGTGTTATTTGACCAAAGCTGAATCCGAAGCGAAGAATTCAGGGTGTTTTATTAACTTTGAAGAGTTTCAGAGATATTGTTGTCATGTTGGGATACGTAGTAATATTGATTTTTGGGCTGATTCTAGACCTCTTTTAAATGGTATTTCAGATAAGTCCATTTGGTAAATTATTTGCCTAATGGAGAAGAGATAAATAAAGAGATACTGCTGATTTTGACCCGGGTTTGACTCGTTCGAGTTAATCCGTCCTGCACAGTGTGATTCTTTGCTTACCGGGAATAATGCCGGTAAGTTTATATATACAGTATAATAATGATTTTGTTACACCATTAGTATATGTTAACATGTTGTAGCATGTTATTTCAGCATTATCTTACGAGTTACTAGCTTACTTTTTATAAGTAGTTATGTGCAGTAATATTTTAAGGGATCTAATTATCTTATAGGTCACTTGAAAGATAACTGTATGTGGTTACTTATAATATGTGGTATAGAAACCTGTAAGATAGGATAGTTAACCTGATATACCACGTTAATTTATACTATACATTTGTTACGATATTGCGAATGGAATGAATGACTCAAGTCTCTGCTCCGGAGAATGTAACTGAGAGATGGCAAATGGTGGACGAGTTGATGTTTTACCACCGAGTCGTCCCGGGTTCGAATCGGAGTTGCATTTTCAAGAAGAGGAGACAAATATTATGTCGCAAATTGCGAAAAATGCACAAAGGAAGAAGAGAGAGACAAGTGATGATTAATTATTAACGGATCACCGCTTCTGTAAATTGTTATTTTTGTTTAATGTATTACGTGATTATTGTTGATTTGATGAATGGAAACTTGTAGAGAAATTTGAAGCGTGTTTGTTCCATCATTTTGTCACATACACTTATGAATATTTTTCTAATGAATATGTTATGAATGTTTTTTTTATAGTGTTGAATAATTGAGTAGTAACATGCAGGCCGTTGTGGGAGTTACAATTATAACTACCCATGTGAAACCCACAGTACTCTCTCTCGTACTATTTCTTCTGTTTGATCCCCCTACACCTACAAGACCCAACCCCTCTCTTGTCTTGGGAGTTGTTTGGTGGATGACGTTTTATGATGTTTTTCGGTTTGACCATATTTTGTGTCTCGTCATTCGAACATAAAAACTCAAGTTTTAAAGCATTAAAAGCTACGGGCAAGAGTCTTCATGTTTAATTAGAGCTCCTAGATTCGACTGATGTGAACAAAAAAAAATAGTTAGTAATAAGCATTTTGTCATTTAATAGATCTTATGCGGCGTAAATTTAAATTATTTAGCCATAAAGAGTTTAATATACAATATGCAGACTTATAATTTAGACATTGTTGTATTTTCTAAAATTAATTTCAAGTATTATAATTAAATTTATATTTAGTTGAGCTTCAGGCGATCGTTTATATCTTGATTCGATCGGTTGATGATCAGTTTATGTTAATAGGTAATCGATTTAGCAAGTACTATGTCGATGATAATGTGCAAACAATAGATCCGATAGAACAGATGGCAATGAACTCGACAATACACAATATTACAGGTTTGACTCAAAGACATATATGATCGAACAAACGAAAGCGAGTAGCAAGTTTATCGATTACGATAGTGCAACTATTTAACTGCAAACGATTGATTCTCACTGATTCCGAATAAATGAATTACGAGCAAGGCAAACAACTTTGGATTTATCGAACACGTGTTTAACTATAAAATGACTTTGCATTGAGCAGATGATTTAAACTAGAATTCGACAAAAGATGTTGCGATAGAACTACGATGACAACAATGACAACAATGACAAATGAATAAAGTAAAACGAATTAATTAATGATCTGCTTAGCTAAAACGATGAAATTATGACTTATGGATCAAGCAATAATCTTGTTAAACCAGTATTACGGTCAAACCGATGACAAGCAATTAACAAGATCAACGATGATAAACAAACACGTCAAACGATGAAAACAACGAGCAAGCAATTGAACAAATAACAAATAAATAAATGAAAATAGTAAAACTTATTGTATTGATTGATCGAAGGCTGGTGCTCCGTTGAAAGAGAATAATCCTCCTTCTAAAGTTGAACCAAACAACGATTTGCACAAATACAACGATTGACTGATTATAATGGCGGCGACTTAGCGATAGTAATGGTGACAATAGAGAGTGTTATAGCAGTAAAATAAAAGGGGGTTGCTTTGTTCAGTAGAACGTAAGTTATAAATGGGGAAATAGGGAAATATTTATAGGATGAGAAATATGGAGTCTCCAATCCTAGAAGGACTCCACTCTCCCACGTTTCTTCACCAGTCGCGCAACAGTAGTTGCCCACGTTGAACATACTTCGTTGAATTCGGCCCGAGAAAAGCGGGATACGATAAACCATCCTTATCTGACACAGCAATTGTCTTCGAATTCTTCCGATCACGATCTTGTTGAATCGATTACACTCTATCAATCAACGCTATCCCACTCCGATCTCGCTTTATATTTTCCCTGATAATTGCTTTCATCTTGCCACGTAGTTGACCATGTGTTACTAGCGTGATCGGACAAAATCCGACCAATACAGATAGTCCCCCCACTTGCCAAGTGTTTTCAGAAAACTTGGCAAGTGGCTTGAAACTTAAGGCGGGAAAATACGTGGAGCACTGGTGGCTCTTCATTTTGAAACGCCAAATCGTCATTTCGACTTCCCATCATTGCAGGTGTCAGACATCGTGCGGACGACGGTTTTTCACCGTTTACCGAGGCAATGATGACTCTTTGCCTCATAAATATCACCCTCAAACTAAATTCCCAAACTTTTCAACTTCTTCATCACACCACTCTCTAAAATTCTTATCGTGTTTTTCAAATTTCTACTGCAAATCCGCTTTGATCTTTGTTATCACTCCTTTATTAAGTTAAGCTTGCTTAAAATGTTTACTTCATCTGCTTAAGATACTGCTGACGTTACTGCTTCCACCACTCTTGTCGTCGCAGCACCGCCGCAGTCCGCCGTGATGGTGGAACAAGTCGCTGCCGCCGTCGGCCCTTCTGAAGATAAAAAGGGCAAAAAGCGGAAAGAGAGAAAACCAAAGGATTTTGGCCCAAAAAAGCTTTATTCGCAAATTCTTCCGAAGAAGTATACTTTCGACAATGATTGCAAGGTTAACATTCAGAATGACGCAGAGAAGAGGAAGAAGAAAAACATCCTCATTGACTCTGTGTACAGTGCGATTATTCCTGATTCGATGTCAAGAGTTCGGGAGGAGTGTTGTTGGAAAGCGGATATGGTCGACGTGATATGTCCTCCGAGGAAGTCCACATTGGCCACTCACCACGGATGTCATTTGGTGGTATTAACTTATCCATTCACAATCGGCTTCACTCTTCCGATCGATCCTTTGATAGAGGAGTTTTGTCGAATGTACAGCGTATGCATTGGACAACTTTCTCCGTCGATATAAAGAACAGTGGTGATAATACATTTTATTGCGAGGAAGGCTGAAGTGGAGCTGACACTTCACCACATTCTCAACATCTATTCCCCTCGAGTCTATAAAACGGGTGTGATTACTCTGTCTAAACGAGGTCAAAGGGCTTTGATCTCGGATAATGAGGACGATCTCCGAGGATGGGATCAATGCTTTGTTTTCATCCCCACAGACCAGTTGACCGCCCTCGGAGCAGAGCCGCTTCCTAGCACGTGGAACCGAACTCGTAAGTATTCGATCACTGTGTTTTTTGAAGTCATCCAACCTCCTAAAGCTTATTGTATTTTTGTATCCTCAGCCGATAAGGTTTTGTTCTATCTGGTTCCCGACATCGAACAATAGTTGATAAAAGTCTTGGATAAGACAACCAACGACGAAAGAGCCTGGAAACCAATCGCGGCTCTGTTAACATTGAAAGCCAAAGACCACGGTATGCATCGATCTTTTCAAACTGTATTGTTATTATTCCTTCTGCTAATATGAGTTTTTGCAGGCATTACGGGCGCCGGAGGCAAGCCTAGCGATGAAGAGGATGACGTCGAGGAGGAAGAAAATATTGATCACGTTCCTCCTCCAAAGAAGAAGAAGAAATCCTTCAAGGATATAAAAAGCAAGTATCTTACAAGGACTATGGTAAAGGAGCAAGGGGTGGCTCGTCGACCAAACCCCATTCTATCGAGGAAGTGATTGTTGGACGACCTCAATTGTTGCAGCGGCAAAGACTGCCGAAGAGGCGGCTCCGGTTTTTGTTGTCCTCCATGATGAGGCAGGAGAGGAATCGGGGTCCGATCGGTCAGTAAGGTGCCCCAAAAAATTGGTGAAAGAGAGGCTTCAAGAGACGGCCATTCAACTTAAAGAGGCTGAGCAAGTCGAAGACCTTTCAGCTGATCTTGGGGGCGAAGGTGTTTATTTGTCTCCAATAGCCGAAGGTTTAGAAGTCACTGCGGGATTTGGGGGTTTGCCTAGCAGAGATGACACCATCGTTTCCTTAGCCATTGTCCCTGGAATTGAGGAAATAATGATCGAGGCAATGGATCAAAGCCTCGAGAAGAGGGATCCTAGGAAAGGAAAGATGCCGGCTCTAGATCGGCGAATGGTCATGATGAAATCCAAACACGATGAAAGTACAGGTTCATCATTTTTCGTTGTAGATCATGCTGACCCAATAGTCCCTCTTCCTTGAGGTGAGGATCCTGCAGCCTTTGCCGCTTTGGGTGCATCTGTGGAATTGGGTGACAGGTCGGTCACAGTAAACGTGCCTCGCAGTCGATCTGCTCAGATACCCAAAGCGGCTTGCTGACTATCTTTTCGAGGTAATTGGCCCGATGAAGCAAGCCCGGTTCAATATACATAGTGATTTAAGCCTTCCTTCACAAATTACTTTTGCTGGTTTCAGGGTAACCTTTCTTGACCTCTTTTTCTATTTCTTTCGAATACAGCTCACTTATTAAATCCAACTATGGTTTTCTTTCAGAATACAATAATGGCGATCGAAACAGCTGATCGAATCCGCCAACTCCAAGAAGCTTACCTCGACAGGGGAGGAGTGGCACAGAAAATTGAAGGCTTTGGAGAGCGAGCACGCTGAGCTTGCAGCTAATTTTGACAAGAATATGAAGGAGCATGCTCTTCGTGAATCTGAATTCGAATCTCAAATTCAAGCCTTGAATGATCAGCTTAGTCAGCACGAGGCCAATATGGAAATCAAGTGTGCCGATCTCAGATCTGTCTTAAAGAGCAAAGATCGAGAGCTTGTCAAGGCGTCCGAAGAACTCCAAACTCTCCGTGGGAGCAATGAAGACCTAAATGCTCAAGTCAACAACTTAACGGAGAGAATTCGGGTTCTTCAACGGGAATCGATCAATCTGAGGCACAACCTCGAAGGAGAATTTGAGAAAAGGAAGGATTTGATCCTTGCTGAGTCGAGGCGTGATGTGCTAAAGGAGATGCTCAATCGCAGTGTTGACGTTCCTACTGAGTTGGACGAAGCTATAGCCATTGTAAGGCTTGCTCGTGAAGACCTCGGCCTCCCTCCAAGCTCTTCCGATGAAGGCTCTGATGGAGACGATGAATGAGCCATAACTTGGTCCTTTTTGTTTCGCTTTTTTAACCAGTAGTTTGGTTACTTTTTTGTTCAGAAACGATGAGGCCGTTTGGCCGATTAATGTAAATATTTTATTCGAATGAATAAATTGTTTTTTATGAATTTTCTTTTATCGCTTCAAGTATCATTTTTTCGAAGATAGAATTCTGTCTTGAGTTTTTCGAAAGACAAGTTGATTCAATCGTTTGAAGTTTTAACGTTTTAGCGATAGTTGTCAGAAAAAGATGAAATTATTGGGGCCCAATGTACATAATGTCTAGTGAAGAATGACGTCTCAATTTCACGTAGTGCAATCTTCGAACTCTTCAAGTTCGGAAATTTGAGATTGAACACTTAGTCAGAAATTGAATTTTGAAATAGCTGACTTTCTAAATTGTAAAATTCAATAGTGTAAAGATCGAAAACACAATGACAAAAGTGTTGTAAAAATCGATAACACAAAATGACAAAAAGTGTTGTAACGATCGATAAGATGGGATAATAAAAGTGTTGTATTTCATTAAAGTATTGGCTGTTGTTGGATGCTTGATACATCATTCGGTCAACTAATTCGACCGATTACATAATGCGGTCGTTTAAAGGCACTGATACTTGAAATTATTCTTTGATTGCTAATGGACCGTTTACATATTGCATGTCTTATCTCAACGAATGGTCCCCAATGTGTGAAAATATTGGAGCTTGAACTTTTCCATCGAATTCGAACGAGTCCCCAGTTTGAGTGAAAATATTGGGGCTTGAACTTTTTAATCGAATTCGAACGAGTCCCCAGTTTGAGTTAAAACATTGGGCTTTTTTTATCGAATTCGAACGAGTCCCCAGTTCGTCTTCAAACGATCACGACTTCATCTTCGAAAAAATCCTGGTTTCTAGGCAGTCCCCAGTCCTCGAGTGCACGATTGTCACGACCCTTTTTTAACACACAAAAACTAAAATAAATATAATTGCGTATTTAAAAGGTTATGACGGGTGTTAAAGGTACACAATTATTCAAGAAAAAATCGGAGTCGCCACTTGACAAGTTAAAGGTGTGCCAAGTCACCAAAGTGGTGTACCTGGAACACCCTTGACTCGTCTGATGGTTTGCGTCAGAGATTCGGGTAAGGTCCTCAGTTGACTCTCGGGAAGGTGTTAGGCACCCTCGAGTCCTGTGCCGAGCACAGTTGCTTTATTGTCGCGTTTTGATTTATTAAACGTGGTTGTTATATCTTTGCCGTTCATTTAAAATTACGTTTTTATTTGTTTAACCAAAATTGTATTAGGTAACCCGCTGGGTATACCTTAGTGCAAACTTGCAACTATCATTTAAAAAAAAAAAACTTAACAAGACTGCCAATCATTTAACAAAGATGTGGGCTGAAATATTTTGCGAAAACGGGACCGTTTTGGAATCCGTTTGCAAAAATAATCACCTTCATTCCTATATTCCAAATGAGTTGTTTTCTTGCGAAGTGAAGGTGTACCAAATTTTAAATTAGACGTCCTAGTCATTGCCTATTCGTCCAGATTTTAAAAGATATTACACCTCGTGACTATATTTGCAGAAACAGTCCAGCTTAAAAATGTGTTACATTTTATCTTGCAAAATAAAATCCTCCTTTGTTAATTTCAAATTGTCGTTCACTTTCCTTCCCTTTTATTCAAACGTACCAAGAGCAACACTTTATAAATATTGTAAACATGCTCACAAGTACTAGTAGCCTTTCTATTTTAGCACAAGAACAAGTTTTAAAGAGTTCTAACACAATAAGAAAGTTCAAGACTTAAAACATACTAGTTTCATTCCATCTTTACTCATGCATAACAACTCAAAATAAATACAAAGGTTAAACTTTGTGTTTACCTATAGAACGAGACCTTAGAGCACTGCAATGAAGATCCCACAAAGCTTAAACCAAAGCAAACGAACACAACAAGGTCACCAAAATTCAGCAACTAGACAACCCTTTTAAACCCTTAAAACTTAAGATTTATACACCAAAAGTCCCTTGGTATGAAGGCTTTTGGTTCTAAATCTATCTCTTAAACTTACTATTTTTTTCTCTCAAGTATTTGCTCTCAATTAATGTTGTTTTTCTCAGCTGGTTGTTCCTGGATGATGATAAATGAGGAGTAAATGCACTCTTATATAGCTGAAAATTGGGGCCAAAAGGTGGAGTGTAGACTTATACAAAAGTACAAGCTCAAACCCCTATACTTGAGTATTTTCAGAGAGTGTACAGCAGCCCTATGACATCTTTTCAGCCACCCTACATTGTCCCAAAAGCTGAACAAAGCTGTCCTATTGAGAGGACAGCCTCATGGGCTTGGACTATTGACTTTTGGGCCTATTGGGCTGACAACAAAACATGAAAATAATTTTAAACACAAAATACAAATCTGAACTTTACTAAAATCAGCCCCAGATACTAAAATTAAAACAAATTAAATCTCAGTGACTTAGGCTCCAAAACATGCTTGAAAATATTGAAGCGAGGCAATTAAAATACTTCATATTAAGCTAGAAACAAGCCGAACATATGAACATAAAAATCTTAATCCTATCCCTAGGCTAAACATATGGATCGAAAAAATAGAACTACGGAAAGGAGGTGAAAATTTACATGTTGGTCAAACGAACGTCGTCACCAAGGCATAACTTGTTGCCATCATGAAACAATTAGAGACAATCACCCCAAAACATGCTTTATCATTAAATCACCAATGTATGAAAGCCAAACAGCCCTATAACCATCATCTTCATCACAAAATTCATTAGCATAGCAGCCTCAAAGACCACAACAACGGAGGAGCCAAAATTCACCGGAGTTGAGTGTTACCCGAAAATAAAAATACAGATCTGCACCAAACGGTGAGGATTTCGGGAAAAATAATACCAGAAATGGATAGAGGGGCTCGATAGCTTTTCAGAATGGTATGGTTTGTAATTTTCCGACCATCGGAAGGTGGTGGTCCGGTGGCGAAGACAGCGGAGCCGCAGCAGAGAGGGGTGGCGGGATTTTTCTGATGTAGAGGGAATATTTGGCCAAGGTTTGGACAAGCCAAAGGCTTAGGTGGTGTGAGTGATGAAAAATGAGGAAAGAAGCTTATATATCTAGGACTTTGGGTGCGCTTTGGTTTATTGGACCGGGTTTAGGATTGGGCTACATATATTTCTACCAATGGCCATTAAAGACTCTAAACTTTTTAAAACATACATAATTTACTACAATTAAAACCACATAAATTTACAATACTATCACAATTAAACATAGAGTCATAGTTAAACACATAACAAGTATTTTGTTTTTGGCAATTTTCATATTTTCTATCCTAATTAGTGACAATTTTAGTTTAAATAAAGACTAAAATTTAGGAAAATTTCGGCAAAAATCCTAAGAATTTAACATGACTATTTTGAGCAATTTTTCTGTATTCGTGCCAAAATTAGGTGATTACAACGATCATCTTACTACCTCCATCCCCCCCCCCCAGTGTTTGGGTGCGAAGTATGAGTAATCGAATATTGGACTTCGTTTTTCGATATCTGAAATGAACACGTTGAAAGAAAGAAACAACAGGGAGAAGCCTTAGAGATGAAGACCACGTTAGAGTATTCGTCAGACTTATCGACCCCGATTAGAGTGTTTCGAGCTCAAGTATTCGTGGGTGATGTTTGTCATCATTTGATTCCAACTATGCCTATCATCTAAAAGTGTTAGTACCAAATAATAAATTATTAAATGTGCCGGATAGAGGAACAATGAAATTTATGTAAAAGAAAAAGTAAGATTGGCGTTTTCAAAAATAATACTTCTTCAATTGTGTGATGTTCCAATTGAAGTCGACTGGCTTTGAGTCTATTGTTTTGAGCAGATATGAGCCCTTTCTGACCACTGCTTTGACCCAATAGGGTCCCTCCGAATTTGCTCCCAGTTTGCCTTCGTTGGGTTCGTCCTTCTTTGGTCTTTTGATTCTCAACACATAATCACCTGCATTAAAAGCTCGATACTTGATATTTTTGTTGATGTAGTTTTCTGCCCTTTATTTTTGTGCTTATATCCGTACTAGTGCCATATCCCTCTTTGCCTCGATCAAATCAAAATCTATAAGCATGGCCTCCTTGTTTGATTTATCGATGCAATGAGCAAACTGAAGACTAGGTTCGCCGACTTCCACCAGGATCAATGCTTCTGCTCCATAGACAAGTGAGAACAGAGTCACTCCCGTGCTGTTTTTCACCGTTGTTCGATGAGCCCACAACGCACCTGGGAGTTCGTCCGCCCAGTTGCCTTTTGATTCATCCATCCTTTTCTTTAAGTATTCGATTATTGTCTTGTTGGAAGACTCGGCTTGTCCGTTTGCACATGGTGATAAGGTATTGATGCAATCCGCTTGATCCTCCACTTTTTTAAAAAAGCTGTGATTCGACTCCCCACGAACTGTTTACCGTTATCGCACGTGATCTCTTTCGGGATCCCAAAACGACAAATGATGTTCTAGTGAATGAACTTGATAACTTCCTGTTCGCATATTTTAGCCAAAGCAATCGCTTCTACCCATTTAGAAAAATAATCTGTTAAAATTAAAATAAACTTTACCCCACCAGGCGCTGTTGGAAGCGACCTGACTAAATCCATCCCCCACTTTATGAACGGCCACGTTGAGGTGACCGAATGAAGGGGCTTCGCTTGTTGGAGAATAAAGTTGTTGTGTCGTTGACATTTATCACATTTTTGAACGAAGTCCTTTGGGTCATCTCCTAGCGTTGGCCAGTAGTAGCCAGCTTTGATTAGCTTCCGTACCAACGACTTGCTTCCGGAATGATTACCACATTCGCCTTCGTGAACTTCCCTCATCACATAAATTGTGACATCTGGCCCAACACACTTTGCTAAAGGGCCACTGATCATTCGCCTATAGAGTTGGTTGTCTAGGAGGAAATATCTGGCTGCTTTAGCTTTGAGTGATCGGGCAGCTTTTTTATCCTCGGGTAGAACACCTGCCTGTAAATAAGACAAATATTTATTTCTCCAATCCCAAATGTGATTGACATTGTTTACCTCTTTAATGCTCCGACAGAGTGGAGATTCGAATAAGTGCACAACTGTTTCAATGAGTTCTCCTTCGATGACTGCTACAGAGCCGAGGTTAGCCAAGGCATCTGCTTCGATGTTCTCTTCCTTCGGGATTTGAGCTATCCTCCACTCCTGAAAAGAAGCTAAAAGATTTTGTACCTTGTTGAGCAATTGTTGCATCCTTATATCTCGAACATTAAAGTCTTCTTGGATTTGGTTCATCACTAGTTGGGAATCGCTTCTGATGTCCAACCGTTCGATTTTCAAATTCTTCGCAATCTTTAAACCTGCAGCGAGGGCCTCATACTCGGCCTCGTTGTTAGTTTTGGCATGTAGTTTGATCGCATACCTTAGTTTTTCACCGGTTGGTGCTATCAGCGAGACTCTGAGGCCAGTTCCTTTCACGTTCGAAGCTCCATCGATATACATCATCCAGATTCCGGGGTCTGGATCCCTCATCATGAGTTCTTCCTTTTTTGCCTCCGGAAAAATGTTAGCACTAAAATATGCTACAAAATCAGCCAAAACTTGTGATTTGATGGCAATGCGAGGTTGGTAAGTGATATCGTACTCACTCAGCTCGACCGCCCATTTCATCAATTCGGCCGATGTAAAATACTTCATAAAGGAAAAGTAGTTACGACAGATATAGCATGACATTGAAAATATGGTCCCAGTTTTCGTGCCGCTATAACTAGTGCAAGTTTTTCTAAGTGTGGATATCATGTTTGCGCATCAAGAAATGTTTTGGTAACATAATAAATAGGAAATTGATTTTCTCCGTCCTCGCGAACGAGGACAACACTCACAGCTACTTCGGAAACGGCCAAGTATACCAGCAACACTTCTCATTCGATTGATTTTGAAAGCAATGGAAGATTGGACAAGTATTGCTTCAATTCTTTGAGGGCTTGTTTGCATTCCGGCGTCCAATCAAAGCCAGTGTTCTTCCTTAGCACCGAGAAGAATTTGTGACATCATTCAGATGACCTTGAGATGAACCTGCTGAGATAGGCTACTCGACCAGTCATTTATTGAACTTCCTTCATCGTTGTCAATTCTTCGGGTATGCTCTCTATTGCATTGATCTTGTCCGGATTGGCTTCGATCCCTCTCAGCGATACGATGAATCCCAAGAACTTCCCGGATCCGACCCCAAACGCACATTTCTCCTGGTTCAGCCTCATGTTGAACTGCCTCAATATCGTAAATGTTTCTTTCAAGTGACTCAGATGATCTTTTCCCTCCAACGAATTAACCAACATTTCATCGATGTATACTTCCATCATTTTCCCGATTAAATCCTTAAACATGGTGGTGACCAACCCTTAAAAGGTAGCCCCGGCATTCTTGAGACCGAAGGGCATGACCGTATAACAGTAAGTCCCCATATCTGTGATAAAAGAAGTCTTTTCCTGATCTGCTGGGTCCATCGAAATCTGATTGTAGCCTGAATAGGCGTCCAAAAAGCTTAATATTTCGTGTCCTTCCGTCGAATCGATCAGTCTATCGATGTGAGGCAGTGGAAATGAGCCTTTCGGGCAACCTTTGTTGAGATCGGTGTAATCGACGCACACTCTCCACTTCTCATTCTTCTTCGGTACAACAACAGTATTTGCCAACCACTCCGGATACTTAACTTCCTTGATAAACCTATTCGTCAACAACTTGTCTACTTCATTATTGATAACTTTCCTTCGAAAATCACCATTTGGTCGCTTCTTTTGTTTTACTGGTCGATGTTTTGGATCGACATTTAACTTATGCGTAGAACCTTTGGGATCGATTCCTATCATGTCCGCGTGGGACCAAGCAAAACAATTAGAGTTATCTTTGAGAAAATATATGATTTTTGACTTCGCATCAGGATCTAACTCTGCCCCGATATACACTTTTCGATCTGGCTTGATGATGCAGCCCGATCACGTGCTGATCAAGTGATCGATCCACCGAGGAGACCGATGACAAGAAGCCAAGCCAAGCTGCTGCACGATGTGCACGTTCACTTAGCCTGGCCGAAGGAAAACAATTGCTCCGAAGCTGAGTGGCCGAGCTCAAGAATCGAAGGCATTATCTTCAGATTTGAGCCCGAAGCCGAGGACAATGAGCTCGAAGACAATTGAGCGTCCGAAGGCAACAAGTGTGTTCGAGCAGACAATCGAGAATCGAAGCCAAGGCTTACCGAAGTCAAAGTCTGCCGAACACAATTTAATTCAGGCCTGCGTGGCTTATTTCCATTGGTCGCCTGTGACCCTTTTACTAGTTTACCCTTAGTATTTCCTATATAAACCTTGTTTCCTTTCATTGTAGATACCCAGTTTTTCTGAATATTAATGAATTGAATGAAAGTGCCGAGCACATTTCTTCCTGTCTCCGTCGTGAGCAAAACCCCGGTGAGGGCTTTTAAGGACTTGTGGCTTTCGGTTAATCCGATTGAACATTCCTCTTGATCATTCAGTTTGCAAGAGACAATGTTCTCTTGAGGATTGTTGCATAGTATAGGTGATCCTTGTATCCCTTTCGATTGAGCTTTGAGACAGGTTCCTCACTGTTCTTTCGAAAGAAGCAAGTTTTGTCTTGCTTCTATCTTTTATCTTTCTTGTTTGTTCTTCCGTGTTTGTGCTAGCAATTCCTTCGGGTTTGCATTGCACCATCTTGGTATCAGAGCACGGTTTGGGCTTGTTTCTACAACCCCAAATCCTGTTCACGTTATCTTTATTTTCGTGCGTTAGTGTCTTTGTTTTCCTTTTCGTGTTCTTGAATTTTGTTACTGTTGGTGTTGTCATTTTACAAAAAAAAAAAAAAAAAAAAAAAAAAGTGTTAAAAAGAAAATTCAAAAATTGTGTTTGATTGATGGTTGTTTAGGAAAGACAACCATTGATTCTTGTTCACCATCGAATTCTGAATCCAACAAGTACCCGACGTACCAATTTCGTGACTAGGGTTTCTTGGTGAATTTTTGGACTGTTTTGGGCTTCATTGGTGACTGAACTCGAACCCCATTGTGATTGGAAGAAACCGGTGAAGAATGGTGGTTCTTGAGTGATTTGGGTTTGTTTGTTGCTTAAAAATCGAAGTTCTGAGTTTAAATCGACGTCCGTACGCCGGAAAATTGTTACAATCGTAACAGTGTACGACTCGAACGAGCTGGTTCTTAGCTCGAAGAACTTGAACTGAATTCCTCCGATGCTGATGAAACCGGAGTCGATAAAGCAACCCAGATCTGTTGAATTTCGTGGTCAGTGAACCGAAGTTGTTGTGTCCGTACGCCGGAGCAAAGGTCACTGTTCCATTGCAGAAGAAAGGGGTTAAAATTTTAACATCAAAACCCCAGGTGAAAATTGTCGGCTGAAAAAGGAAAGTGGATAAGGTAAAACCCTATCCGTACCAAGGAGGGACCACTCTTGTACGGACATGAGTGGGTGTGATCGAAAAAGATTCCAAAAGGGAATCAAAGGGTAGATTCTCCTAGGTTCTCACTTTCTTTCGTGTCAAAATTCTAGTTGGTGGATCTTTGAGTAATTGTCCTACTCGAGATCGTACTAACTCTTTTAAGCTGATAGGAATTCGTGCGAAGGGGTGACCGAAGTCCAAACTTTCGTAGAAATTCTTTTGACTCCCCGAGCTCAGTTAAAAAGCGTCCGTTCCATCGAGTCGAACATCACTTCACTCTTCCCGAAGAGGCAGTGACTATTGTCGAACTTGAAGGATCTTAGAGGACCGATCAATCAGACGAGCCACTGTTAACAAGTCCTTGAGTGATCAAAAATCGAACCCAAAAATTGAGTGGACCCGAGTGCCACCCATCAAAGGTGAGGGAGTGTGTGAGGTGATTTCTAACCCTAACATTTGTTTGATCTTTGACTTGTGCAGGTACAATGGCTGGAAACGATGGCAAAGGCATTGAGAAGCCCGAAGTGTCATTAGCCGATCTCATGGCTGCGATACAAGGCATCAGTGCCGAAGTCAGAGGAATGACTGCTCGAGTGACTCTCCTCGAGCAGGGAAACACGTCCGTGGCCATGAATGGGTCCGGCGCTGGAACTAGCCAAACCACTCCGATGAAACCTGAGCTGTATGCTGAGCTTGTACGACAACATCAGTTGACAAGTGAAGCAATTCGAAGAGAACTTAACTTGGGCAATCCCCAAGCTGCTTATCAAAACTTGGGCATTCCCCGAGGAGAAAGAATACCACCTCCAGTGGCCCGAAGAGATCTTGGAGCCGTTGCCGAGGAGGTTGATGAAGAGGAATTTCTCGAGGACGAATATGAGTGTGAGCCGCCATTCGCTCAACGAAGGCAAGCTCACCGAGGTCGTGGAAATTTCCGAGGTCGAGGCCGAGGCGCAAATGTTGAAAGAAATATTGAGCGTGAGGCTAATGATCGAGATGATGAGTTTCCCGAACAGGCTAGAGCTGTTCGAGACTCAAATTTGAACAGTGTCAAGATCACTATTCCACCCTTTAAAGGAACTAGTGATCCCGATGAGTATCTTGAATGGAAGCTTAGAATGGAGCGCATCTTTGAAACCAATGAGATGACCGATGAGAGAAAAGCTGCCCATGCCATTGCTTCGTTCGAAGCCTATGCATCAACATGGTGGGAATCTGACAAGAGGCATAGACGAAGGAATGACTATCCCGAAGTCAATACTTGGCCACAATTGAGAAGAGCGATGGATGCTCAGTATTTGAGTGCCAAATACAGGCAGACTCAAATGCAAAAATTGTATGAGCTGAAACAAGGGTCCAAGTCAGTTCAAGAATACCACGATGAGTTCGAAAAGGTTCGATTGAATCTTGATCTGGTCGAAGACGAAGAACAAGCCATTATCAGATTCAAAAATGGCTTGGCTAGGGATGTATCGTCTCAGTTGAGACTCCACGTGTACCACACGTTGGAAGATTTGTTTGATGCTACCACCGAAGCTGAAAAATTGGTGAAGGACGATAAGGCAAACCGGTATCGAGGAGTCACTACTTCTACTCCTTTGAACCGAGGTAAAGAATGGAAGAGTCCAAACCAAGCAAGTGCTAACACTGTTCGAGATTCGAAGAGACCCTTCGAAAAAGGTGTGACCGGTAACCAACCAAGAGAAGTGGGAGGTAAAGTGCAACTAAACTCTCC
Organism: Petunia x hybrida; assembly: GCA_037355625.1. Classification (NCBI taxonomy): domain Eukaryota; kingdom Viridiplantae; phylum Streptophyta; class Magnoliopsida; order Solanales; family Solanaceae; genus Petunia; species Petunia x hybrida. The sequence goes on from JBBBVM010000045.1 coordinate 3,240,456, forward strand.
AAGTGCTTCAAACATTCAGTGTCACAAATGCAAAGGTTATGGTCACATGGCAAAAGAGTGTCCAACTCGCAAGGTTATGCTTCTGCTCGAAGATGGAACCGTCCATGAGCAAGCGAGTGACACCGAGGAGGAAATTATCGAGGAGACTGATCGAGCTGAAGTTGATGATGATCATGAGGCTGCCGAAGCTGATCATCCGGAAATGCTTCTTGTGGTTCGAAGGAATTTGAGCTGCATGACTCTTGAAGAAGAGGACAACCAAAGAGAAAACCTCTTTCATGCCCGATGTCGAGTGAGGGGAAAGGTGTGTTCGATGATAATTGATTCTGGTAGTTGTGCCAATGTAGTGAGCCAAACTTTGGTTTCACAAATGGGATTACATACGATGAAGCATCCCCACCCTTACAAATTACAATGGCTGAATGAGTGTGGAGAATTGAGAGTTGTCAAACAAGTGTGGATCAAGTTCAAAATCGGAGAGTATCAAGATGAAATGATATTCGATGTGGTTCCGATCCAAGCTTGTCATTTGCTATTGGGTCGACCATGGCAGTATGATCGAACAGCTGTTCACAATGGCAGATCCAACACTTACACTGTGAAGCTTGATGGGAAGAGTTTCATACTCAAACCTTTGTCTCCAAAACAAGTCACCGAGGACTATAAACGGATGAAAGAATTGAAAGAAGCGGCCAAAGCTAAGCTTCCGACGGGAGCAAAATTGGGGCCCGAAGAGACAAACTCACCGCCCGAAGTGAAAGGAATTTGTGCAATCATGCAACCCGGTGAGATCTTACGAGGCAACGACCACGGTCAGATGATGATTTGCCTCGTACACAAGGGTATCTTTCTAAACTCTAATGATGATTTTTCTAATGATAACCCTTTGCCTTTGTTTGTTCGTAAAGTTTTGCAGGACTTCGAGGACATGTTTCCCGAGGAAATGCCAGGTGGATTACCTCCGTTGAGAGGAATCGAGCACCAAATTGACTTCGTGCCAGGGTCTCAAATCCCTAACAAACCTGCATACCGGTGTAATCCCGAAGACACCAAAGAGCTCCAACGGCAGGTCGACGAATTGCTAAACAAGGGCCTCGTTCGTGAGAGCTTGAGTCCTTGCGCCGTTCCTGTTATCCTTGTCCCGAAGAAGGATGGAACATGGCGAATGTGTGTTGACTGTCGAGCAGTCAACAAAATAACGGTAAAGTATCGTCATCCTATCCCTCGATTAGATGACATGCTAGATGAGTTAAGTGGTTCTTCATGATTTTCGAAGATAGACCTCAGGTCCGGTTACCACCAGATCCGAATGAAACCCGGGGACGAGTGGAAAACCGCATTCAAGACCAAGTTCGGTCTCTATGAATGGTTGGTGATGCCTTTTGGCTTATCCAATGCACCGAGCACATTCATGCGTCTGATGAACCATGTGCTCAAACCGTTCATAAACAAGTTCGTTGTCGTTTATTTCGATGACATACTTGTTTATAGCAGAACCGTGGATGAACATGTCGAACACCTAAGGCAAGTGCTCGAAAAGCTTCGAGAAGAGAAGTTGTATGCCAACTTCAAGAAATGCGCCTTTGGTGTCGATCGTGTAGTCTTTCTTGGATTCGTTGTCAGTGCTAATGGTGTCGAAGTCGACGAATCAAAAGTCGAAGCCATCAAAGATTGGCCAACTCCAACCTCGGTAACACAAGTTCGTAGCTTCCATGGCTTAGCTAGCTTTTACCGAAGGTTTGTTCGTGACTTTAGCACCGTGGCAGCTCCTTTAACCGAGCTGGTGAAGAAAGACCATCCATTTGTGTGGGAAGAATCCCAAGAAAGGGCTTTCCAAGAGTTGAAACGGAGGCTTTGTTCTACCCCGTTGTTGCAACTCCCTGACTTCGGCAAAGCATTCGAAGTCGAGTGTGATGCGTCTGGAGTTGGGATCGGAGGAGTGCTGATGCAAGATTCGAAGCCGATCGCTTACTTTAGCGAAAAGCTTAAGGGTGCAACCTTGAACTACTCTACGTACGACAAGGAATTGTATGCCCTCGTTCGAGCACTCGCCCATTGGCAGCATTATTTGTGGCCTCGAGAATTTGTGATCAAAAGCGATCATGAGTCCTTGAAGCATCTCCGAGGTCAGGAGAAATTGAATCGAAGACATGCCAAGTGGGTTGAATTTATTGAAAGCTTTCCCTATGTAATTCATTACAAAAAGGGAAAAGACAATGTTGTGGCCGATGCGCTATCAAGGAAATTTGCCTTAGCGACCACTCTCGCCTCTAGGCTTATGGGATTCGAAAGCATCAAGTCGATGTACGAAGACGATCCCAAGCTGAAATGTGTTCGAGACGCAATCTTGAGTGGCCGAAAGGTTGAGAAATATCAGTGGCATGATGGCTACCTCTTCAAAAATGGGAGGGTTTGTGTGCCAGTGTCATCGTGGAGAGAGCTCTTGGTAAGAGAAGCTCACTCAGGTGGACTAATGGGACACTTCGGTGTCGATAAAACTCTTGGTATCTTGACCGAGCAGTTCCATTGGCCCAAAATACGACGAGATGTGGAAAAGCTTTGCAACGCTTGTCTCGTTTGCAAGAAAGCAAAATCGAAGTCCAACCCTCATGGATTGTACACCCCGTTGCCTGTGCCTGATCGACCTTGGGTTGATATATCCATGGACTTTGTCTTGGGGTTACCGAGGTCGGGGGGAGGACATGATAGCATCTTCGTTGTGGTTGACCGTTTTTCAAAAATGGCTCACTTTATTCCTTGAAAAAAGTGTGATGATGCACAGCATGTAGCTACATTATTTGTTTCTAACGTGTTAAAATTGCATGGTGTACCTCGTACTATTGTGAGTGATCGAGACTCGAAGTTCTTGAGTCATTTTTGGAAGTGTTTGTGGGGTGCCCTCGGCACCAAGCTACTATTTTCGACGTCTCACCATCCTCAGACTGATGGACAGACCGAGGTAGTTAACCGAACCTTGGGATCGTTGCTTCGGGCAATGACCAAAGGGAAGGTTGGAAACTGGGCTGATCGTTTGCCCATGATGGAATTTGCATACAATCGAACGGTGCATAGAATGATCAACATGACCCCGTTTGAATGCGTGTATGGCTTTAATCCTTTGATTCCACTTGATTTAACCCCATTGCCTCGAGATTCTGTTCTTAATTTTGAAGGTACTCGACGAGCAGCTGCCTTGATCGAATTGCATGCAAAGGTGAAGAAGAACCTCGAGGAGGCCTATGCAAAGGTTGCCCTAAAGAAAAACAAGGGGCGTAAAAATTTGGAATTAAAGAAGGGAGATTGGGTTTGGGTTCACTTCCGAAAGGAACGCTTCCCGAACCAAAGGAAAGGAAAGTTGGCTCCTCGAGGGGATGGTCCATTTCAAGTGTTGACCAAGATCAACAACAATGCCTACGTGATCGACCTCCCTGGTGAGTATAACGTGTCCAACACCTTTAATGTTGCTGACTTAGTTCCTTGTGTTGTAGGTCCAACTTCGGAGGACGAGGAGCGCTTGATTGCGAGGACAAAATCTTCTCAAGAAGGGGAGGATGATGCAGCCCGATCACGTGCTGATCGAGTGATCGATCCACCGAGGAGACCGATGACAAGAAGCCAAGCCAAGCTGCTGCACGATGTGCACGTTCACTTAGCCTGGCCGAAGGAAAACAATTGCTCCGAAGCTGAGTGGCCGAGCTCAAGAATCGAAGGCATTATCTTCAGATTTGAGCCCGAAGGCAAAGTGACCGAGGACAATGAGCTCGAAGACAATTGAGCGTCCGAAGGCAACAAGTGTGTTCGAGCAGACAATCGAGAACCGAAGCCAAGGCTTACCGAAGTCAAAGTCTGCCGAACACAATTTAATTCAGCCCTGCGTGGCTTATTTCCATTGGTCGCCTGTGACCCTTTTACTAGTTTACCCTTAGTATTTCCTATATAAACCTTGTTTCCTTTCATTGTAGATACCCAGTTTTTTTGAATATTAATGAATTGAATGAAAGTGCCGAGCACATTTCTTCCTGTCTCCGTCGTGAGCAAAACCCCGGTGAGGGCTTTTAAGGACTTGTGGCTTTCGGTTAATCCGATTGAACATTCCTCTTGATCATTCAGTTTGCAAGAGGCAATGTTCTCTTGAGGATTGTTGCATAGTATAGGTGATCCTTGTATCCCTTTCGATTGAGCTTTGAGACAGGTTCCTCACTGTTCTTTCGAAAGAAGCAAGTTTTGTCTTGCTTCTATCTTTTATCTTTCTTGTTTGTTCTTCCGTGTTTGTGCTAGCAATTCCTTCAGGTTTGCATTGCACCACTTATCATCGAATAATAGTACTTCATCCAACTCCTCCATCGTAGAATATCCTACTTTCTGTTTGTTCGGTTCCCTAACACATGTCGGAATCGTGGCGAAGTCCTTACCCAGTTGGACTTGGCTCTGTTTCTTCATCTTCGACCACAGATTCCGCTAACTGTGATTGCTATTTCTTAGCACCATCCTTAATGGCCACTGAGTAGCATTCTCGAGAAGTTTGTTGTTCACCTCTAATTTCACGCACTCCCCATGGAGTGGGAATTTTCACAACTTGATGAAAAGTCGATGGAACTACTCCCATAGCGTGGATCCATGGTCGACCAAGTATCACGTTGTAAGCCATATCACCTTTCATCACTTGGAACAAAGTGTCATTTTCGACGCCTTCCGCGTATGTTTTCACCGTAATTTACTCAATGGTTACTTTGCTCGAATTATTGAATCCCGATAAGACCGTTGATCGAGGTACGATCTTATCGTTCAACTACAACTGCTCCACTATCCTAGAGTGAATTATGTTGACCGAACTGCCTGCGTCGATCAACACTCTCCTTACATCGGCATCATCAACTCTCATTCTAACTACTAAGGCATCATGATGGGGATGAATCCTTTCGTCAAAATCGAAATCCCAGAACACGATCTCATCGTTCATATCTTCTCATGTCCTCTTATCTCGTGTAAATGAAACCTTTGCATATTTCTTTGTGGTATAAGATACTCCACAAACATCATCTCCTCCAGTGATGATGTTCACCGTCTTCCTCGGAGCAGAAGGTTTTGGTGGTTGATCATCTTTTTTCTTGTTGAAATTATTTCGTCCCCTTTCAAAAAAAAATTCCACCAAGTGCCCCTTTTCCAACAAACTGGCTACCTCATATCGTAATGCTTTACACTCTTCGGTTGTATGACCGAAATCGTGATGAAAGGCACACCACAAATTTTCATCTCTTGTGTTCGGATTCAACTTCATGCAGCCGGGAAATTTCACAAATTTCTCACCCATTCCCCTCAAATGATTCACCACATTAGCCATCGACACACAAAAATTATACTCGAAAACTTTAGGAGGCAGTGGTCGATCTTTTAGAGCTGAGGATTGACCCGACTGCTCCTTCTTTGGTTGATTCCTCAAACTACCAGCTTCGTGGTTATTTCCTCCCATTTGAGGGAAAATGTAGGGTTCCCATCGTTGATCCCTGTAGTTTCGCCTATCGTTTTCGACTCTCCGTGGTGGTCGTTCGTACCGACGATTGTATCGGGCAAATTGAACTCCTCTTCCTCAACCCTGATCTTTGGTTCACATTCACGATGCAAATCATCAAAGGTCCATGGAGTGACCTCTCTCAATCGATCTTTCAACTTTGCGCATGCCTCCGTTGAATCGTTACTCAGATTATTTGCAAAGGATAAACAAGCCCACCTCTCCTCGACATTTGGGATGTTAATCTTTTCATCGTTAAACTACTTCAAAAACTGTTTGATCGTTTCATTAGGCCGTTGCTTAATATTCAAAATATCCTCCACTCTTGGTTCTATCTTTTTAGCTCCAGTGTGTGCTCGAATGAACTTAGCTGACATATCATCGAAATCTGATATCCGGTTTTCGGGTCACTGCATATACCATTTCAACGCTCCTCCCCTCAGCGTCTCACAGAACTTCTTAAGACTGACTGAGTTGATCTCATCCGATGTCAAATCGTTCGATTGAACTACAATCGAGAACATGTCGATGTTGTCCATTAGATCTGTAGTCCTATCATACCTCAAACTCTCCGGTAACTTGAAAGTTTTGGGAATTGGTAATGGGGCTGCACTTGGTGGAAACGGACGCTTTGAGATCGATTTCTTAGCGACGTCGTCTGTTAACTTTGGAACTCCTGACAATTTCTCTATAAACGATTTCATCTCATTGAATTTCTTCTCCACTGTATCATTCAACAATGTCTGCATCGTAGCCAACATCATTGCTTCTGTCACGACGGAGGCCAGAGCTCCCTTAGCCACGACGGTCGTACCTGATCCTCCGGATCCAACCCCCACTGCAAGTCCCCCTGTTACGGCGCCCTTAGGAGCCGAAGTCGGAATGCCTGCGGGAGGTATGATCGGGGAGGTAGGCGCTCCATTTTCGATAAAGCCAGACAGAGTCTCCAATTGTCTATGTATCATTTCAAACTGCGCATTGTGTCTCCTCAAATACTCCATCCATGCCATATTAGTATCGACTGATGTAACTTCGACCGCGGGTTCCTTGCCGGGTCGACGTCCTTGAGGCGTATTCTACCGTGAACCAGTAGGAACGTGGTTGTGAGACGGATCCTGCTCGTGTTGGATTGATTCAGCGACCGCTTCTTAAGCCGTTGGAGCTTGAACCCCGTCATCGGGATTAAGCTGTTGTTGGCCGTTCAGAGAGGTGGTAGCATCAACGTTGTGTTCATCTGCCATTGCAAAATAATAAAACGAGCGTAAGTAGTATCAACGATAAAATCTCGTAACAAATCGATTGCTTAGGCCCCACGGTGGGCGCCAAATTGTATTTCTTAAAAATTGATTTTAGTTATTACAATTAAATTTATATTTAGTTGAGGCTTAGGCGACCGTTTATATCTTGATTCGATCGGTTGATGATCAGTTTACGTTGAATCGTGATCGATTTAACAAGTACTATGTCGATGATAATGTGCAAACAATAGATCTGATAGAACAGATGACAATGAACTCGACAATACACAATATTACAGGTTTGACTCGAAGACAGATATGATCGAACAAACGAAGGCGAGTAGCAAATTTATCGATTACGATAGTGCAACTATTTAACTGCAAACGATTGATTCTCACTGATTCCGAACAAATGAATTACAAGGAAGGCAAACAGCTATGGATTTATCGAACACGTGTTTAACTATCAAATGACTTCGTATTGAGCAGATGATTTAAACTAGAATTCGACAAAAGATGTTGCGATAGAGCTACAATGACAATAATGACAAATGAATAAAGTAAAACGAATTAATTGATGATCTGCTTAACTAAAATGATGAAATTATGACTTATGGATCGAGCAATAATATTGTTAAACCAGTATTACGGTCAAAGCGATGACATGCAATTAACAAGATCAACGATGATAAACAAACACGTCAAACAATGAAAACAACGAGCAAGCAGTTGAACAAATAACAAATAAATAAATAAATAAATAAATAAATAAATGAAAGCAGTAAAGCTTATTGTATTGATTGATCGAAGGCTGGTGCTCTGTTGAAAGATAAGAATCCTCCTTCTAGAGTTGAACCAAACAGCTATTTGCACAAATACAATGATTGACTGATTATAATGGTGGCGGCTTAGCGATAGTAACGGTAATAATAGAGAGTGTTATAGCAGTAAAATAAAAGGGGATTGCTTTGTTCAGTAAAACGTAAGTTACAAATGGGGAAATAGAGGATATTTATAGGATGAAAAATATGGAGTCTCCAACCGTAGAAGGACTCCACCCTCCCACGTTCTTCACCAGTCGCGCAGCAGTAGTTGCCCACGTTTAACAGACTCCATTGAATTCGGCCCGACAAAAGCGGGATAAGATCAATCATCCTTATCTGACACAGCAATTATCTTCGAAGTCTTCCGATCACGATCTAGTTGAATCGATCACACTCTATCGATCAACGCTATCCCACTCCGATCTCGCTTTATGTTGTCTCCGATAATTGCTTTCATTTTGCCACGTAGTTGACCACGTGTCACTTGTGTGATCGGACAAAATCCGACCAATACAATTGCGGGTTTTGAAATATAATATGCGGACTTATAATTTGCCATTGTCCGGAATACTTATGTGCTCTTGGGTATACTTCTCTACTTCTTATAAGAGAGAATAGCAGGCAGGACTCCGTCAACATGCCTGCCTGGCTATGAGGGCATATTGGGAATTACAAATAATAGTTGTTGTGGATTGCTATACTCTAATGCATTAAGGTTGTACTGTTTGCTTTGCTGACTAAAATACCTTTCTAAAATTACGCGCGTATATCCAACTGCAGAGGCCCCACGTGCAGCTCTACCTTGCTATGCTATTATTGCCCTTGGTTTTCTATCTTATTACTTTAGCTATACTATACATTTTCGTAAATAAGGTTTTATTTACATGCCCTTTTCAAAAAACTTAATCAACTTTTGCCTATCCCCTGTGCATGTCAGGAAAGCTGTAGACACTTTTTTTATAGTGGGCCCGATAGAACTTTTAACCCTTCTTTTGCACCTTATTACGTCACGTCAAATGCTCCCATATACTTCTGTAAAACTTGCCAAGCTTGACTCATTTTACTACATCCAAGGTCAATCTGTTAAGTCTACTTTTATAATATTTCGTTCCCTAAACCAAATATTTTAAGAAACCAAGAGCATCTTAAAGAACCATTCTCACGATAACTTAATCAACATAAATATTGTAGAAAAGTTAATAGAGTGTAAGTAATTCGTCAAATTAGTAACTTAATTAATCGGTCACTGACTTTTGGGTTATAACGTTCTTTCTTTTCCACTACATCCTTTCAATATGCATTGATCTCCTATATAATAAATATATGATATTAGACAAAATATTGGTCAAGCTGTACTTGTTTTGCACTGATGAAAAATAAGTCAACTTAATTCTAAAAGATAAATAAAAGTAACTTATGTAAGCGTACTATTGCAAAATCACAACAATAATTTTACTCTTTCTAATTAATAACTTAAACCAAAAATTTTAGGTAATCAATTACTACAAAATTAATGTTATAAGCTCCCTAGCGTAGGGAGTGCTCCAAATTTTTATTTGTACAAAAATAAAACTCATGATTATCACTTTCTTAGTAACTCAAACGATCAATTATTCTTGAACATTAAGAGCACAAATTACGCAATATAAAGCTAGCTAAAAAGTTTACTTTTATAGAAATAATAATGAAAGACTATATATTTGACAATTTAAAAATAAGATTAACTTCTTAAAAAAAATCAAGCTCTTAAAATAGTAAGTAATGAGCAAGTTCATTAGAAATAACAACAATTTTTATAAAAGGAATGACTGATATTGAAAGATAAACTATAAATAGCACTCTTGATGCAAAAAAACAAAAAAAAATCAAGTAAATTAAGAAATATGAAATGTAAGCAGTAGTTCCCATAAAGATTATTATAGAAAATAATTATTCAATAATTAATGTGCACAATACAGTGATACACCAAATAGCTAAATATTTCTCACAAATTTTTTAAATACTTGGGCCCGGGCAAGCCCGGGCCTACCCTACCTAGTATTTTACATATGTACTCTTGGATATAGAAGCTGAAGCATGTCTGGTTTAGAGGGTATGACCAGTTTTTACCATAATTGTTAAAAACGTACTGTAGTTTTTTATTACTTACTAGGACTAATTAGTTTCAATAATATAAGATAAAATGTGAAAGTAATGTAGCATATCCTTTTCTTATTTATTTTGTCAACAATGTAATTACCCAGCTGGTAAAGACTTACTTATCTCAACTACAGAGGGCATGACTGCATTAATGCCGCAATAGCATTCCTCTGATAGATATCACAAAGAAAAATGAATGTAACTCTCTGAACAGGATTTGAAACCAAAAAAAAAAAAAAAGAACACAAAAAAAAATGGAAAGTTTCAATGGTTTTCAAGGTTTCTGATAAAGTTATGTTAGAAATATATTATATTTGAGACATTATTTTGAGGAGTACATTAACGACCCTCTATCATGATTTCGTTAGTTGTTTCTTATCACCTAAATATTTTTAAAAGCATCAAGTACTTGAGCATAGCAAAGTTGGAATTATGAAACAAATTTGGGTGGCTCTTAGAAAGTCTAAGTATAAACAATTCACCATTATTGTACTTGACTAACTTACTGGCAAATAGCAAGAATCAATTGGTAAGGAAAAAAAAATGTATTAGTATAAATATTGGTATATATAAATAGGTCTTAAAGGAAGGGTAGTGAGTGGAATTAAGTTATTGATGAAGTCAGTTTCACAAATAGTAATACTTAATTTTTTTCAGGTAGAAGTATGAAGCTGGCATACAGCTCATGATTGGAACTTTTGACTTTAATTTCAATTAATTAATTAATCCTTATGACTAATTCTTTTAGTTCTACTTCCAGCTCTTCCAACTCGAAAAGATTTATCATTTGATTGGTCCATCCATGCTGAGCACCAATTGAATGGGCTTGAAGTTTTTGGACAAATCCACTCTAGATGATGCCAATGAAGGGGAAAGTCCACAAAGAGCCTATATTTGGTGCTGCATTTAGGATTTAACCAATTATTAAAGCTATTTAGCTTGTAGTCGCTAAGTTTGAACTTTAGATCTGCAAGTCTTAATTTCAAATCTTCAGTTCTTATATTCGAACCTGAAGGTCTGAAGTTCAACTTTATATCTGGAAGTTTAAAATCAAGCATAGACAGTTTTTCAGGTTTGAAGTTCAATATAGTGGTTAAAGATTAAAATAATTGTTAATAACTGGCTAAAATTTTAAAGGGGAACCTAAAATAGGCTCTGACATGAAGTTTTTAGGATAAATTACGCCCACTGTTATTGTAAATAACTTTTTTTTTTTAAACAAATCAATATTTTTTCCTTTTTCTATGCATAGAAGTATTTTTTTCAAATGCTATCAAACATAGCGTAATTAAAAAATCCTAACTTCCTCTCCATCTTCTCTATCTCTTCTCTCCCCACCCACACCCCATTATTTTTTTACCGTCCACTACTCCTTCCCTTTCTCCATCGTCGCCAGCTACCCTTCCCCCATGCCCCGTCATCACTGACAATGGTCACTGTGGCTATTTCTGCTTCCCGTTCGCTACTACTTCAGCTCTGTTCTGGTGTTAGTATTGTTAGCCAGCGGCGAAGCTCCTACGGCTTTTTTCAGTGAACTTATTTTTGGTAGCTACAGATTAATTAGTGCACGCCAATCAGGCTCCTATGAAATTTTTTTACACAAATATCAATTTCTAACCTTCTAAAGCAGGCATGTTTTCCGGTCTACCGCATGTAGTAGCTCTAGAGTGGAATATTTGAGGCAATTGCAGGATTATACATCTTTCTGGAAGAAAATGCTTAATCTTCGGCACCTCGTGTTTACATCAAAAAATGAGTGCAAGACACGTGTCTTCTATCCATGTATTTTTTACTTAGCTATGGTTAATCAATTTGTAATTTCACTGATTTTTAAACGGAAAAGAGTCTGATTTGCCCCTCTACTTTGATAAATTATTTCAAAAAACCCTCCGTCCAAACTTTGGGTCACCCAACTCCCAACCATTATACATTTGATTAAATTTTTCCTTTGGGCTAACGGTGGCACATGTGGCACGCCACATCAGATCTGCCTGTCCCCACTTATTAATTTACCCGACCCCTCCACTTCTAACCCGACCCACAAATACAAAACATAACACACTCTCTCACAAATGGAAAAACACAACACACCCTCTAATTAAAACACTGTCTAACCCTAAAATGTCTTAAACAACGGCGACCCTTTTTCTTCTACAATCACGATTTGCTCACTGTATCTTTGTTCAAGGTACAATTTTTCACTTTCTTATGTTAAACTCTCTAACCCTCTATTGGTAGTTTAGGGTTAATTCTATGTAAATTGTTTAGTTAAACGATTAAGGATTTCATATATTTTGTGAATATCTATGCATTTAGGGTTTTAGTGAATCGATTTAGGGTTACCATCTATTGTGAAGATTTGCAGTTTTATATGAATATATATATATATATATATATATATATATATATATATATATATATATATATATATATATATATATATACACATACATACATACATGTTTTGTTATTTGTTGTGTTGTTTATGTTTGCATATGGTCCATTTTGGTTTGTGATCCTGAAATAGAGTGTTTCCATATTTTCAAATTTATAGTTGGATTTTTAATTTTTGTGGTCCCTATATGAGTTAAAGTTGTTGTAATGAACTACTAACCAAACAAAAAAAGAGAACTTTAATGGAACCATAGGATATGTCTAGAGTTTTGGGTGACCCTTCATAAAAAATATTTTCCTGATTTTGTATGGTAGTTATTTATTGTTGATGTGTTTATATGTGGTCCCTTTTCATGTTTTTTATTGTCTTCTTGTTTGATGTTCTTTATTGCTTTCATAACTTAGTGACAATACTTTCCACTAGTTTATGTTTGCTATATTCTTTTGTTCTTTTGTTGTTTACTAATTGTTTTGGAACTCTCTCGACATATGCATGCAGGTGGTTGAGATGGTCTTGCTGGACTTAATCTTCCATCATGGTGATGATTGGATTAGAGCACCTCAAGTCTTGTACACAAGGAAGCATGTGCACAGCTGGCTAGGTTAGGACTCTGACTTGCTTTTTTTTATTGACTTAGTGAATAAATATTTCAATAAGTTAGGCTATGTGGGTGTTCAACAATTACTTGTTGCTGGTCCTTCTTGAAAGTACGATGAAGTAGATTCTGATGATGGGATTAGGGTACTTTTGCGGTTAGTTTCTAAAAAATTCCTTAAACTAAACTTATTTGCCTTAGATGATTTTGCAGTCCCTGTAGATGTTCCCAATATAACTTCACATAGGGAGACCTTTTTCTCTGTTGTCAATGAAGCTGGTACTGACTGTAGTGATGTTGATGAGGGTGATTGTAACTCTGATGAGTTTGAATATGATTCTGACAAACTTAAGGCTCTAGCTGCTCAAAAGAGAGGGGATATTTTTGAAGGTTTGTCTGATTTTAAGGAGCTATATATGGGTATGACCTTCAAGGACATACCTGAAGCTAGAAAGTTCATGAAACCGCATGCCTTGGCCACTAAAAAAGAGTTAAAAGCTGCTAAAAGTGATATGACAAGGGTGAGATATAAGTGTATTATAGGCTGCCCATTTGTTTATCATATTTCTGGGGATGGGGGTCTTCCAGGGGTTAGAATTAAGACCCCAGTTAATGATCATAACTGTGAGACTACATTTGATAATGCAAGTGTTGATTATGCCACAATTCCGCAATATTTCAAAACAAAGCTTCAAGACAAACCTAAGTACAAAGTTAGGGAGATGAAAGATGACTTGAAAGCTGCCTTTGAGCTAAATATAGATGAGCAGAAATGCAAGAGAGCCAAGAAAATGGTTTTGGAAACTCTAGAAGGCAGTTTTAGGGATGTTTACAACAAACTTGAAGCCTATGCCAATGAATTAATGGAATCCAATCCTGGAAGTGACATTGTCATTAACTTGTTAAAAGATGCATTGGCAGAAGGCAAAAGAAGGTTTCTTAGGATGTATATCTACTTCTATGCTCTGAAAATGGGCTTTAAGGAGGGTCTGAGACCCTTTATAGGGCTTGATGGGACTTTTCTTAAAGGAAAGGCACCTGGACAGTTGTTAGTTGCATGTGGTCAAGACAACATGAACCACTTCTACCCTATAGCTTAGGCAGTGGTTGATAGAGAGACAAAGAGGACTTGGAGCTGGTTCCTTGGTTTGCTACAACATTCTTTGGACCTACAGGATGGTAAAGGGATAACCTTTATGTCAGACATGCAAAAGGTATAACATAATAATTATTCCATAACTATTTTTGAGTTTATTTTTTTAACTTTTGTTTTTACTTTATAGGGTTTGCAAGTAGCAATGAAGGATGTACTACCAGCAGCACACCATAGGTTTTGTGTTAGACACTCTAACTGGGGCAAAAGGTGGAGATCTGAAGAAATGACAAAGTACCTATGGTGGTCTGCTTGGAGCACTTATGAAGAGGACTTCAATGATCAATTAGAAAAGCTGAGGAAAATGGAACCAGCTGCTGCAACTGACCTGGTTAGTTACCCCCCAGCAGTGGTATAAAGCTTATTTTGATAATGTTTGTAAGAACCAAGGCGTGGATAAAAATTTTACTGAATCATTTAATTCTTTGATAATTGAAGCTAGATATAAGCCTATTATTAGGATGTTAGAGGATATTAGGATTAAAGTTATGGTGCAGTTAAGAGAACATGAAGAATCTGTTATGAAATGGCCTGGGGAGTTCAGTCCAGATGCTATGAAATTGTTTGGTGAGTATATGAAAATAGGTCAAGCATGTAGGGTGCATTTTAATGGTGATAGAGGGTTTGAGGTGACTGAAAGGGGGTGATACACACACTGTTAAGTTAGGGGAGAATAAATGCACTTGTAGGGCATGGGACCTGACTGGAATTCCATGCCCCCATGCAATCAAAGCCACCTTGCACAAAAGAGTTGACCCTACAACTGAGATTAATAGGTATCATAGCAAAGAGGTTTTTTTCTGCTCACCTACAAGCACAAAATACAGCCAGTTAGGTCAGAATCAAGAGAGTTAGGCACAAAGATGAAGCAATTCTAAGGCAGTCTGCATGGCCAGCATCTAGGAAAGGAAGAGTCATAACTTGCAGCAACTGTGAAGGGTCTAGTCACAATGCTAGGAGCTGTTTTAAGGTTAGTTTTATTTGTTTAAGTCAACTATTATTTTAACTACCTTAACTCTTTTAACCTAATACAATATTTATGCAGCCAAGTAATAGTAACCAAATAGGAAAGAGAAAAAAGGCAAGAAAAACTTTAGTTGATGAACCAGTTGGAGAAGACATTAATCTGTCAGGCCCACAAGCCAGTGAATCAAGACCATTTGTGTTCATGCCAAATCCTGTATTTCAAAGGGAGTCTTCAAGCAGTGCATATGTACATCAAAGTCAGTCTTCAAGCAATGTACCAGTATTTCAAAGTCAGGCTTCAAGCAATGGCCCTATGTCTCAAAGCCAGTCTTTTAAGTACTTCTATGTTTCAAAGTCAGGCTGAAACTACTCCTTCTATGTTTCAAAGCAATGACTCAATGTTTGAAAGTGGTGACCCAGATTTTCACTTCCCAAGGTTTGACAGTGAACAAGACCCAGCTCTTAGGCCTTAAGTGTATTCTGAGACATTGAAAAGGCTTCAAATGAGGCAGTAGCAACCTGTACCAACTGGTGGAAGGGTAATTAATTTTAAAGGTGATCGGCCAGGAGTAAGTGAATCCATAAATCTATGTGTTAGTCTAAGAGGGTTGTCATGGAATGGGAAGGTGCTGTGACTAGAAATCAGTTGGAAGCTAAGACTCAACAAAGGATTGGCAAGCTCAAGCCTAGGAAGGGAAACAACCAGTTTGTGTAGTCGTGTAGAAGCTACACTTTTTTATTTTTTAACGGTTGATGTAATACTGCTTAGTGATAGTACTTTAGTTTTTTAAGTTAAGTTATTATTGCTTAAGTGACAGTTAAGTATTTGGGGTGATTACTAGTGAACATGGATGGCCTATTGTTACCTAAGTGTGACAGTTTTTGAGGTTACAATAGGACATCCATATTTATGTACCCCAGCAGTTTGGTTCTAAGTTAATGCGCTGGTTCTAGTTTTATGTTCATGCTGGTTCAATTGTTGAGTTTATGTGTTGTTCTAGTTCAGTTTTATGTGTTGCCAATTATTGAGTTTATGTTCATGCTTACCAGTTGAAGTAAACAAAATAGATACCCAAACACAAATCATGGATGCTGCAATTATTCAACCAAAACTAAAACACTTCATTAACACAAAATATGTCTTTCATACAACATCATTAGTTAATGGTAACAACTACTTAAAGTTAACTAATACATAGCAACTACATAATCAAAAATGCTGCATAACCTAAGAATATAGCACATAAGACTATGATGAACATCTCCATCTTCAATAAATTATCCTCCAAACCCCTAGTTTTCTCAACTGCTTTGTTCATTGTCTCCTTCAGCAAGTCCCTTTCAGCAGTTACATTGTCCAACAACCCTTTTAAGTTAATGATTTTAACATTAGCAACTTCTAATTCTGATTTGATCGAGCTTATTACAGCCATGGCTCTATCAGACAACTCTTCATTATGCCACTCCCAAAATCCACACGAATTAATCTGAGAAACAACATATACAAACTTAGCAATTAATCCATCATAAATAATGAACCTAATTAATTTAACTATCAGAAAAAATATTTACCCCAGGTTTGGCACACTTATAAAACCTTCTTCCAGGATTAGAAAGAGTTTTTAAAGTCAAACTTCTAGCAATTTCTCCACAATGACACCTCCTATTAGATGAAACACTATGTTCAGACATGGTTAGAAAGAGTGGATGTATTTTAATAGGTATAAAACCCTCTGCTTATAATTCAATTTTGGGAGTAAGCTTTATTAGGGATTGGATACTTTTAAGTGAGTAGGAGGAGGGAAACGAGTTATAAACTATAAGGAGGGGTCGGGTATAATAGGGAGTGCATCATATAAATTAATTAGTGGGGACATGGGTGTCTGATGTGGCGTGCCATATGTGCCACCGTTAGCCCAAAGGGCAAATTTAATCAAATGTATAAGGGTTGGGAGTTGAGTGACCCAAAGTTTGGACGGAGGATATTTTGAAACTATTTCTCAAAGTAAAGGGACAAATCAAACCCTTTTTCGATTTTTAAATGGAAAGGTCAAATTATTTGGTTTATACATCATGTGCAAGTAAGTTCTACTATTAGTCACACTCAAAAAATTTAAAATAATAGCAAAAATTTGGAGTTCTTGGATTGAGGTTGCTTCAATTAAGTAATGCCTTACATATTTATAGCCGCTCGAAGATGTAGACCCAAGAGCGATTATAACTAATGTGGGTTGTATCCAAAATTTTGTAAGTGGTGATTCTAAGCCCAGCTGAATATTTTGTCAAAAGATAGTGTGGATTTCTAAAGCTGCTTCGCCTTTTAACATGAGCTAATTTTGATCTTTCCAGCATTGGGAAACTCATTAAGCAAATTTGAATTAATTGAACTTGTAGGATTTAATTATGTGTAGTTCAATCTAAAAGCGTAAGCTTATAAAACTAAGAAACTTTTAAGGATAATAATGCTATATACTGGAACTGAGCAATCATAAGAATTTTTAAGGATATTAATGCACAATACTTGTGATAGTTATTGTCATCAACTAGTAGGGAAAGAAGTCTCTGATGCTCGAACGGGAAATTTTGATCACTGGCCATTTTTGGACGCGCTCATTGGGGACAATCCACCGTTTCCAAATTCATTGAAGAATAGCCAAAACTTCGTGCGCACACTTAAGCTCCATTAGCATTGGAAAAACACCCCAGACTAGTCCCATAACAAAATACTTAGGCTTTGAACAAAACACTTAGGCTTTGAACAAAACTTGTTCAAAGCCTAAGTATTTTGTTATGAGACTTTATATATAAAGCTTCAGTTCCATAACAAAATGCTGGGGCTTTGAACAAGTTTTGTTCACAACCCCAGCATTTTATTATGTGTTATGGGACTTTATATATAAGACTTCCGTCCCATAACAAAATGCTGGGGCTTTGAACAAGTTTTGTTCACAGCCCCAACATTTTATTATGGGACTGAAACTTTGTACAAAGTCTCATAACAAAATGCTGAGGCCTTAAACAAAACTTGTTCAAAGCTCCAGTATTTTATACTGGAATTAGTTTACTGAAGCTTCCCAGTATAAATACTGGGCTTTGAACAAGTTTTGTTCAAGGACCCAGTATTTATACTGGGATTTATCCGAAGGTGGCTATTTCTCAGCGAATTTATTTTTGACGGCTACAAATCAATTAACGCGCGCCAAACAGGCCCTGCACGAAATTTTTACTGCACGAACCCAAGTTGGGAAGCCCACTAGTTTTCATATTGGTCAAAAGTTAGGAAGATTTTGATCAGTAGCCTCACTGAAGCTTATCCATCATTCTAAAACTAATTGAGAATTAGCCATTTTTTAATTAATGGCACAATATTGCCCATACCTTTTTCTTGGCTTCTTAAATTTTTTCCACCATTTCCAACGTATTCTCCACTCCAACTGCGTCTTTTTCTTTGCCAAATTAAAATCTTTTATAGCACGCATGAAACAATTTGCTAAAGAGAGAGAAGGTATCACTGACATGAATCTGTAAGAAGGAAGAAGCAAAAACTAGTACTTTTTTTAAACCTCGGTATTTTTTCTATATTTTCTTAAAGTTCAGTAGCTTATACTACAATTTTTAGATTTGAAAAAATCCTGAGATTTCAGTTTTTCAAGTTCAAACCCCAGCACAATATCCTAAAATTCCAACTTTTTAAGTTCAAAACCCCAGCACAAAATCCTGAGATTTCACTTTTCAAGTTCAAACCCCAGCACAATATGCTGAGATTCCAACTTTTGAAGTTCAAAACTCAGCACAATATACTGGGATCCAAAATTTCAAGTTCAAAACCCATTATTTTTTCAAGTTAAAACCCATTCAAAGATCCTGTGACTTTGCACTTTTCTAGTTGAAACCCCATGAAAATATAATCGAATTTTCACTTTTCAGTTTAAAAACTTTTAAAACTATGCTGGATTTTTACTTTTTAAGTTGAAATTCTATGAAAAATATTGAAATTTTAGGTTTTCAAGTTGAAATCCCATGACAAAATCCTGAAATTTTTATTATTTTTGGAGATTTTTGTTTGTGTTTCGAGTACACATATGAAATATCATATCTTTAATTTGATTTTTTTTAAAAAAAGAAGATAAACTGAAGCTGTGCCATGGTTTTGCTTATCCAAAAATAAATAAATTAAAGGATCGATTTTTTTTTAATGGTAAGAAAAACTGAGAACAGAGAACACAAAAATCATAAAGAAGGTTGAAGATTTTAAATTAGAATTCAACAAATTGGGTAAAAAAATCATGGTAAAAAAACTGGTACTCACCACTTGTGACAGCATAGAAAGAGTGAAAGAGCTCAAGCAGTGACGATAGTTCAAGGTTAGAAATATATTAAGGAGACTAGGGCAAAGGGTATAAATGTTCTTTCACACATATTTTAATGAGTAATTGGCTATTCTTCAATTACTTTTTAAATGCAGGTTGTGGCTCAACTAATAATGATTAATGTGGCTACAGGTGTCTTTTTTAGGGAAATTTTGATCACTAGCCATTTTTGGACGCGCTCAATGGGGACTATCCACCGTTTCAAAATTCATTGAAGAATAGCCAAAAATTCGCGCGCACACTTAAGCTCCATTAGCGTTGGAAAAACACCTCAGACTAGCCCCATAACAAAAAACTGGGGCTTTGAACAAAACTTGTTCAAAGCCCAAGTATTTTGTTATGAGACTTTATATATAAAGCTGAGTCCCATAACAAAATGATGGGGCTTTGAACAAGTTTTGTTCACAGCCCCAGCATTTTGTTATGGGTTATGAGACTTTATATATAAAGCTTCAGTCCCATAATAATGCTGGGGCTTTGAACAAGTTTTGTTCACAGCCCCAGCATTTTGTTATGGGACTGAAGCTTTATACATAGTCCCATAACAAAATGCTGGGGCCTTGAACAAAACTTGTTCAAAGCCCCAGTATTTATACTGGGGTTAGTTTACTGAAGCTTCCCCAGTACAAATACTGGGGCCTTGAACAAGTTTTGTTCAAAGTCCCAGTATTTATACTGGGATTTGTCCGGAGGTGGCTATTTCTCAGCGAATTTGTTTTTGACGGCTACAAATCAATTAACGCGCGCCAAACAGACCCTACACTAAATTTTTACTCTTTTTTACTCAAAGTTATGGACATGTCCACCATAGCCCCGATGTTCATGATCTTCTTGAAATTAGCCTCACCTCGCGCCGTAAATTTTTCACCCACAGGCCACTTTTGTTACTGGTATTTAGTTTGAATCTACTTTTTTTATTGGTCTTACATGAGAGGCCACTTTTTGGAACTTCAATCTTTGTGGGCTGAAGTTCAAATCTTATGGGTTGAACTTCATGTCTAAATTATGAAGTTTCAACTTCAATCTGTAAAAGCTGAACTTTTAGGTATAGATGCGTAAATTTCAACCCTTGTGGGCTGAAGTTGAACTTCAATTCTTATGGGCTGAACTTGTGTGAAGTTCAACCCAAAAGAATTGAAGTTCCAAAAAGTGTATCTCATGTAAAACTAATAAAAAAAGTGGCATCAAACCAAAGACCACGGTAAAAAATGACTTTTGGTGCACTTTCGCCCCCTCGCGCTCACAGAAGTAGCCCATTAGGCTCAATCCTTTGACAGTAGTACACAAGTGAATTAACGAGAGCTCTGGTGTAGAATGACTTTCAAAGTTTTATGCATTAACGAAATAAAGATTTTTTACGTTGTTAGTATAGTTTTAAGTTCTATCAGGTTACTTATTTTTTTCCATCTTATTAATCTATTTTCACTAATTACTACGTACAACTTTTTGTTGTTAGCTTTTGCATAAGAAATTTTATTAATGTCAATGCACAAAATTAAACCAAAGTGAAAACAACCATCAAATTATGCAGTGAAATGATTGAGATTCTCCACCACAAAATAGATATTTCAGTTTCGAGCTTTAGATATTGAAAATCTTTCAGTAGAGAGTATTTCAGTTGTGGGATAATACTGAGTACCATATTTGAACTAGTCGAGTCAATGAGAATGAATAACAAATATGTAAATTGAGAAAAAGAAAGAAAAAAAATACAAAGTGAGCCAAGCACGTGAATGAATGGTCAAAGAGTGAAGTGGAGCATACATGTGAACCAATTACAGTGGTTGCTGGCTGCATTCTTTATGCTATGAGTCTCTGCTTTTGCAGATTGCAAAATGGGAAAACTCCAAAGACAGTACTACTATAATATACTCCTACAGTCCATCAACATACCAACAAAAAAGAGAAGAACCTAGTGCTCATTTATCAGCACAAAAGCCTGCCAAAAGGAGGATGAAAACGAAACAAGATGAACCTAAACATAACGAGAATTTCCACAAATATTAATGATTTCTGCATTCTCTTGCTGTGATGTGGTCCTCTAGGAGCTAATTGATATTGGCACCATTTACTCAAAGTTACTGAAAAGCAAACAAATAGGACTTGTCTAGTTGTTTTTAGTGTCAAGAATTTTATTTTATTTTCTTTAAAAAAAAAAAAAAAAGAAGCAGTCTCATTTACAAGAACTGATTTAAGAGTCTGATTTCTTGTTTATTCTTAGTGATTTAGAATAGAACAAGTAATAAAAAAGTAGAGAATAAAAATGTAAATTAGTCAATGAGAACTATCATTTCATCTAACTAGCTATTCTTTTGTGATAATTGATAAAGAGATGTATCCATGATTTGATTTCTACAGGTTCTGGCTACTAGAACAGTCATTTAATTGCTAACGACTAGGATCCGACTGTTTTTAATAAATAAAGGAACTATGTTATCAAAGCATTATGTACATGTGAAATAAAGAGACAGCTGCTTACATACTTTAGATATGTGAACTTTCAAAGTGTACAAGATTTTCATTGTAATTCAAAGTATATTACTACTAACATTTAACTAAATATGCGTCAACATTATGGAATCCTTTTTCCTTGCGAATGATGCAAAGTACTACTCAGAAAAGCCCCAAGGCCCATTTTACTTTACATCACATTGGGTTTGCGTCAGTATCAATACAAGAAAAATCACAAGTCCATACTTCCAGTTCACTAGTGTACCTACTTTGCTCATCCCATCCATAAAAAGAGAAAAGTAACAGAATATAAACACCAAATATTTCTAATTATAGCTATGTAAAATAAATTCAAAAATATATATGAGATGTCAATCATGAGGAATCATTTCCTTATTTCTTAAAAAGGTCATAACCAAATTCCCATTCAGAATCATGACTTTTTTACCTATCTTTCTTTAACTTTTGTGGTTGGTTAGTGGTTACATTAACTAATCATAAAATTAACAGTAACACGTGGCAACAGAAAATGCTAATTGTGAAAAACAAGACAATAAGCAACAAGTAGTATGACAAATGATGGTTTTAGATTAATCATTAAACCGGGGAAGTTAGAGAAAAGAAGAGATGACCTCCCCCTAAAAGTACCAAAAGGCAAATCGAATCCGATGAATAACACTATTATGTATAT
Source organism: Petunia x hybrida (assembly GCA_037355625.1). Taxonomy (NCBI): domain Eukaryota; kingdom Viridiplantae; phylum Streptophyta; class Magnoliopsida; order Solanales; family Solanaceae; genus Petunia; species Petunia x hybrida. Next base: position 3,262,787 of record JBBBVM010000045.1, read on the forward strand.
AGTTTTGGCATAAATAGGAAGTGCTAAAAGATAGAGAAAACCGCCATACATCCAGCTAATTTGACGGATTTAACTTATTAACACTGGATGTATAAATAAATTTTCAATGAAATAAATAATGATTGAAAAAGCAATCCGGTGTATTGTAACATACTCCAATATATAAAGTTTTGAGGCAGGAATGATCTTTGTTTCGCTCTCACAACACCAATCTGTTGATCGCGATTAGCTAACATGGATGATTGATATCAACTTAATATTCCTCCTCTTTCTTTTCACGCCCTTGAAAATACTGTCTATATATTTTAACTTGTTATAGTTCATTAATTAACATCCTTGTTCAGATTATCTATCTGACTTGTATTATGTTATAGAGGTATTTGAATTTAGTCAGGTCACTAAATAGTTGGCTTTTTAAGGGTATGGTGTGGCGAGGTAGTGGAAATAATAAAGCTGCGATTGTGTTATGTGAAGGGTCCCAATGGGCATAATTTGGTTCCAATATATTCTCATCTCCTCACATGACTTATCTTTTGATCTTTTTCCCCTTCAGTTTAGGGATTGCCCATAATATGCTTTCGTATCAACAAAGCAAAGGTTGAAATTTTCGACCATAGTGGAAAATAATTTTTAGAAAGAGAGTCAGCTTCCCTGTTTGTAATCATGCCCTTTCAACTAGAGTCATATATAAGTTTGAGGAGTCTAAATATTGCTCTAGTAGTATATATAAATAATTAGCTTTTGGTATACCTGTTTCATTTTATTTTTTTCATATATAGTAAATTTAAAGTATCGAGCTAATAAAAAAATAGGAGAGAAGAGTTACTAGAATACTTTGCTGTTTTGGTTTTGAGTTTTGTTAGAATCTATGCACCTCCTAAGGACACTAGAAGGGGGTTGAATAGTGTCTACCGATTTTCGTTACTAGAACCTGGTTCTTCTGACGTAGAACCTAGTTTTTGTCGCACCTCTTATACTGCTTCAACACTGCAACTCACCACAACACACACACACACAGAAGACACAAGGATTTTACGTGGAAAACTCCTTGCTCAAGGGAGAAAAACCACGACCCACACACTGAGATTTTAGAACTGAATCCACTAACACAAGAGCAAAGTTTCTGATTACAAACTCTGTAACCAAGGGGCTACACTCTAGACCCTAAACACTACTCAAAGCTAAACTCTAGCTTTCCAGTAATTACACAAGAGTTCACATAATATATACGCTTCTGAATAAGCCAATAGGTAAAACTATGAATGCTCAAACGGCGACAACTTACAACTTAATGAACCTAGACAGAATATCTAGACTCAATACACTGCATGCACTCAAGTTGTCTTTTCCAGTTTACTCACGTAGAAAGATGCTAGATCGCCTTTGTATGCTCTCAACTCTCCGTTTGTGAATAACTGCTTTACGGCTGTCTCTACTACTTGTATTTATACGGGTCTTGAAACCCTAGTTGAGTTCTACAAGGAATCCCTTTAATTATGGCAAGTCAGGATTCCTAATAACTCTTTTCCTTGTTGAAGTCCAACTCATTTTCACACTTCGAAGATACAGCCTGGGCACCGCCTCTTTAAGTCTGACTAGGATGCATATTCATTCACCCGCCACTATTCCTAGTTCCGCAGGGATTTGCAACCCGTAATTCTTTTCGATCAAGCGTGCCCTTCATTCCAAGGACTAGGTTCTTCGTGGGAACCTCTAAGTCCTTTTCGTTTGTCATACTTCAAAACCAGCTCTCAACAAGTTTAGTATTAATACATTTTTGTAATTTCTTTTTGCACTATTAGATTACCTGAAGTCTAACATGATTTTAATAAATTGATATTGTAAGTAAAGATTCATACCACCGATCTCAACTTGTTTGAAACGAATGATCCGTACTTTTATGATAACGATCACTTGAATGATAATTGCAAGAACTACGCATGACAAATAAAATAAATATAATAACTTGAAAAATGACAATTAATACTATACCACGTAACAAGTTAAACTGCACAGAGTAAAATTAAGATTACTAGGAGTACCAGGTAGCCGGCATGCATGCATATGAAAGTATTAAAAATGGAGCCAGATAAGACTGTGAAATACACGTAGCCAACAGGATTAGGATCTTTAGTTTAGTATATTACATCGAGGCAAGTTTGTAATTATTCTTTACTATAAGCTTTTATAATGAACTGTCTCAATCGTTTGTAGTAGTATTTTTGTTCATTAATTATTCTTATGTTAAATTTTGGTGATTGATTATGTCACGACGTGGCTTTCAATATTGACCCGAATAACTCCTCTCAATCAGAACATTTGAATAAACACTTTCGATAGGAACTTCCCAATCAAACATTATTAAAGTAAATCAATAAATGGGACCTAGTGATATGTTTCTCTTGAAACAGGTCTTTCACATTCAAGTATCTAAAAAAACGACAACTGTAATAATAAACGTTCTCAATTTTATGTATTGACAGCGTAAAATATTTTTACGTTAGCAATATGATTTCACCCATAATAAATTATGTACCGTGTGTTTTACTTTTGATGTGTATGCCTATCTCTAAAAGAATCGTGTGTTCGACTCTTGAAAAAAAATCAGGCACACATATGAAGAAGCATCTCTTACCCCACTCGTGCATATAACTTAATTAAGCGAAAAAAATCTCATTTTTAAGCTGAAAATTAATCTATAATTTGGATTAAGATACAATGAAAAGACTAATATATTGGAGAGATTAATCGTGTCATGCTGTTGGTGAGACAGATTGTACTTTTGACAAGAACTGTGTGGCTTGTCCAATTGTAAACAAAACTAGAGTTAGGTGATTGAAAGTTATTGCACCTTACTATCATGAAAGGACTTCCAATGAAACAATATATCAGTTCGCTGTCAGCTGATTTTAGAGCACAAAGTTCTTTCAAAATGGAGTTGTTAGCTTGTTCTTTTAGTTGAGGGGCCTTTGAATTAACATAAACAGTATCTCTAGCATAGAAATTCTATAACTACATATTGAAATTCTTTACGTCCTAATATTAGTGTAACAATATTTGGGGCCCAAACAGAAATTAACTAAATAAACTATGAACACTTCAAGTTTTGTTGTCAAATATTTGGAAATTTCTTAATTTGGTACCTTGTATTTTTCATGGAAGCATCTCTCTCGTTTATTTCACCTACTCTTTCTCTACAAAAGTAGCGAGTCTAGTGACATGTCTTCAAAAAAAGGGGGACAGTTAGGTCCCTGACGGGTCGTTTGGTTGAGATAGAGTTTATGCGGGTATTAACAATGTACGTATTAGTAATACGGGTATTAGCAATTTGGATATTAGTAATGTGGGTATTAGTATTGCAGGCATTAATAATGTGGGCATTAGTAATATATGTATTAGCTATGCATATATTATAACGTATACAAATTAATATACAATGTTATAATTTAAAATATTTAGTTACTCCTTAAATATAATTTTAAAATATCCTTATTATTATGAGGGGTATTTTTGTCATTTTTAATTTTAATACCTGCATTGTTAATACCCACATTACTTATTCCACCTTCTACCTAGCATAAAATAATACATAGATTCCCGCATAACTAATGCGGGTATTAGTTATGCGGAAATGCAAAATAACATACCAAACGTGGTATAAAACTTATACAGTATTTGAGTTAAAGAGAAATGCAAACCAAACATGGTATTAAATAGTGCAGATTTTAATGCTAAGTTTGGTACAACCAAACGACCCCTGAATGTTAACATTTAAATTGTGGGTGAGAGTGCAAAGTAAATTAAAAAGCTTTCAAAGAATATGGTATGTCTACTAGAAATTTATTTTTTCAACGTGGGGGAAGCAAGTCATGTGTGAAGAATGCTAAAGCTATTACACCTAGTAATTCTCTAAGCTACTAAATTTTTACCAAATATGATGAACAACCCCTCTATATATCTCCAAACAGGAAATTTCCACGTTTATGGAAATGGTCCTTGTTATGAGACCATGCAGCTGTGAGAAACTAGCTGGAGATTATATAAATGAACGGACGCCATGATTTTAAGGTTGACTTGGGGAATTTTTATTATTCATTACCCTTGTAGTAGGCTACTAGCTAAATCTAATATAATTTCCAGTCATTTGTGACATGATACTAAGCATCATCCAAATATTCCATAAACTTTCAATAGTTTTTTTGGTAAAGCTTACATTTATTTACTTGAAGCATAAAACGTTGGATCTTAATTTTGATCAGTTGTTTCTAAAAAGTTAATTACGAGTCGCTGTTATATATGTTGATTCTAGTTTTTGTTACTTATACATGAAACAGAAGTGTAACTCCTAAGAGTAGCTTACCTTTATAATTTATGTTCAGTTTTTTATTTTATTGGAAATATTATACACAATTGAAACTGATTAAAGCACATCCTATTGGCCTTATAAAAGTGTAACAAACTCTCCCGAAAATAGTTATGGAGTATCCTTAAGAAACCGTTGAGAGTTCCACATCAAAGGGGACGAGTTTATTTGGTATCTTTGTATTGTCTTAGTCAACCATCACTTGATGAATTAGGTTTTTCAGTTGAATTAGGTTCAATGTTGTTTTCTTACTATAGTATTAAAGTCAGAAATTTTTAATTTACATGATATTAGACATTTATATTATATTGCCCACACCCAGATTCTTATATTTAAGTGTATATTCATTTGGAAATATCCTCTTCACCTCAGTAGAAATGAGGTATGTGTACATCTCATCTTCTCCCGACCGTACTTGTAGGATATTACTATGTATATGTTGTATATTCATTGATCTCTTTGATATAATCGTAAGAGATTCTCCTCTCAAATTAATATTAGGATTGAGTTAGCTCATTGTTCCTTTTCTTATCAGAAACCAAATAATGGCCTTGAGTCTTGACTACGTGGGATTGCTACAAACAGGGAATATGGTCTTCTTCAGTTTTACTCTGCCGACAAGGCTCAGTTTTGGCTAATTAGGAGCTACCAAACACGGCTTATAAGGAAGCCTAGTTGCTTTCGTGGGACACGTGTACCCTGTAACTTAAATGAGGTGCTAAATGCGACAAAAAAAGAATAAATTTGAAATTGTTACAAAATGTTTTTCCTGTCCATTATTGATTGTTGAGTATTATCCTTAAAGCTTTTGACGTGAAATTGACCTTATCGAATTTGTGGAGATATCACAATCCTAAAATCTATAACTCGACTAATTCTGATATATGCTGCATAAGTCTATTAATGAGAGAAGCAGTTTGTATCAATTTTTTTTTTTTTTAATTAATAGCCTGTTCAATTTTTTAATTAATAAGTGTTTTTCAAAAAAATATTTTTTTTGGATTTCTGAGGTGTTTGGCAAAGGTAAAAAAGCACTTTTAGCAGGAGCAGAAACAGTTTTTCTGCTTTTTGAGGAAAAGCAGATATTTATAACTTGTCCCAAGAAGCAAAAGCTGAAGTAGTTTATTAATTTTTTCAAGACAAAAAAAATTTATTTACCAAATTATCCTTCATTAATTAACCACAAATATCTCAAAATAAAATTATATTTCTCTTTTTCATTTGTTTCTTTCTACGTACTTTTACAAATCCTTTTTCTCTAGAACTAGGTTTACTCAACCCTATACAACCTTTTCCTCTGCCAAAGCTTCAACTACAATGACAAATTCCTTGAGTCAGTTAACAATTTCTTAAGGTATGTAATTTTTTTTAATTTGCTTCAAACATAATTTTAAGATTGTATTTAGTTAGATCTTTTACTAAAAATACAAGTGGTGTATTAGTATATATTGATTTTTGAAGTGATATTTTTAAATTTATTTTGAACAATTTGTTTTGAAATATTTTTTTTAAATGTAAGTAATTAATAGAAATCATAATTACGTTATCACTTTTATTTGACTAGATTTTTTGTGGTTCAAAAATTTAAATATCTACCTTTTGCTTTATGTTTTATATTTTAACTAAATTATTTTTTTGAATTAAAGTCTTTTATGATAAATATTTAGTATTTTTTTTTTCTAATAATCCAAATGTAAAATTAACTTGGATGTCATTTTCGTAATTTGACACTCAAAATTATTTTTTCGTAAAGATTAACCAAACACAAATTATCTATCAAAAGTACTTCTCCAGTGAGTTGTCCAGACACAAACTGCTTATTGTCCAAAGTCAAAAGTACTTTTCAAAATAAGCAGTTTGTGACAGCAATATCAAACAGGCTCTAAACCATGTTGGAATCAAACGAGGATGAATGAGATTGGTCTGATCTCTCGTGCGGAAATAAAACTCCCGTCTCTAACATACGTCCCATGCCATCATTCGTGAAGAACTGTTTCCAAGAATGGATGAATGTGAGTTCAAGATATCTGTACTTGAGGGTTCCTTTTCTGTAATGTCATAATAAAGCTCTTCCAATATTGCATCTTGTTTTACTAGGTAAATGCGTAAGTCAACTTTGACTTTTAGGGTCTGTTTGGAAACCACCTCGTAATTGGATTTGGTGTAATTACTAGGGTAGTAATTACACAGCCTAGTAATTACACAATAAAGTAATTACGAAGTCCTGTTTGTCTGCCATAGTGTAATTACAGTGTAATTACAAGCGTACCGTTTGGTTGCACAAGTGTAATTATACTGTTAGATCTTTTTAAATTAAAAAAAAAACCTATTATACCAAATTATTGTTCAATTATTTTTTTGAAATTTACCTATCATTTTTATTAATATTCATCTTTCTAAGATTAAGAGACAAAGTTTCAAAAAAACTAGAGTAGTAACTCATCTAAGAGAAATAAAGAAGATAAAATAAAGAAAGTAACGAAGAAATAAAATTTGAGAAGTTATATGGTACCACAAAAAGTAAAGATACTTAGAAAGTGAGAAAAAAAAAAAAGAACTGAAAGAAAAATATGTAAAATAAATAATATACTTAAAACAAGAAATTAAAAAATAAAAAAGAAAAAAAGATAACGTTGTAATTACCAAGGAAGATAAGAAATTGCAAGAAGTAAATGTCATCAAAATGATAGGGAGGTACGAAAGAAAAACAATGAACAAATATATGATAAAGTCAAAAACAAAATAAGTTCAAAGTAAAGAAATAAAAAAGGAGAAAGGTTACCAAGAAGCAAAAAGTAAAGATAAGAAAATAAGAAGAAAAAAATAAAAGAGAAATGATTTTAAAGAAATTATATATTTAATATAAAATTAAGAATTTTAAAATAAAAAAAGAATAAGAAATTAAAAAGAAAATAAACTTAAAATAAAAACAAAGATAATAGAAATTAAAAAGTAACCCTGTAATTACACAGTGTAATTACCAGCAATTCTCAGCTCCCCCCTAAGAATTGAAGAGTGTAATTACATAGCCTCAATTACACCCAATTACATGCTGACCAAGTAATTACTTGGTCAGCCAAACACGCCAAACTGAGTAATTACACCCAATTACACCAAAATCCAATTACACAGTGGCTTTCCAAACAGGCCCTTAATTAATATTATTAGATGAATTTAATCAATTTCACTGTATCACTTGGTAAATAGAGTATGTATACAACCTCATTGTTGGATTTGACTATTTTAACTTTTTGTACTTCGTCCCTCATGGTTTAAAGACAAATAGTTTGTTGGGTATAAATATAAAGTTATTTCCTTTAGCTCTTAAATGGAGTTAAGAGGAAAGGGTCTCACGCCGTCGTTGTCGCTCGCTCGGCTCGGCCTCGAATTTGGTCAATTTATTGATAAATTTTTTATATCAATAAATATGGAGTATTTTTATTAAATAAATATTAAATATTATTTAATTATTGTTAACCGAAATAATTTAGTTGAAAAGACAACCGGAGCAGGTGCCTTCTCCAGAAAAGGCACCATGGAACCTCTTCAAAACCTGAGTTTTGTGGCTATAAATACAGAGACATTTTGCCTCATTTCTGCATCGAAATCTTCTGACTTCTCTCTTTTCTCTGCATTTGTTTTCAAAGCAAAAAGTAAGTCTAAGTGAGTGTGATTTGCTATCGTATTTTGAGTTCACTGTTTACTGTTGTAATCACCTAATTTTGGCACGAATACAGAAAAATTATTCAAAATAGCTGTGTTAGATTCTTAGGATTTTTTGCCGAAATTTTCATAAAATTAGTTTTTATTTTAACTGAAACTGTCTTTAATCGGGAGGAAAATAAGAAAATTACTTGTTACGCGTATAATTGTGATTCTATGTTTAATTGTCACGTTAATATAAATTATGTGGATTTTGTTTTGATTAATTCAATATGTTTTAAATAATGTAGTGCATTTAAAATGGCCATTTGTGCAAGAATTGCAATCCCACCACCTTAGCCCCGTTCCCCCAATCCAAGCCCAAACCCACATTATATAAAACCATTTCCCTCATTTCACTCCGAGACACCCCTTTAGCTTACAAGCTAGCGAAGCCATGGCGAAATTATGCCTGGCCGCCAGAAATCACCTACCACCGCAGCTCTGCCGGTCGGCCACCGTCGACCACCGCCGGCCGGCCACCGGAAAAATCTTAAAACACACCATTCAACTCATCTCGACCTCCTCTGTCCATTTCCATGGCTAACTGTTGGAAATTCCAAGCCATTTGGAGTAGATCGGGCTTTTTAAATCTCGGTAAAATTTAAAATCCAACAAATGTGAGTTTCGTTTTCCGTTTGTTTCATCCTTTTCTCGTCCCATCTCTCTTCTCTTACAGCTTATATCCATCCCCTGCTTCCCGTTTTTCCCTCTCCCGTTTCTCTGTTTTTCTTTTCTATTTTTTTTGTTTCGTTTTCCTTTTCTCATTTTCTTCTTCTCTTTTTGATTGTGGGTATATGTTTGCTACTGTTTGGGTGAGGATGAGGGGTTATTTTGGTGTGTGGTTGTGGTGGTGATACAACGAGACAGTGATGGCGTAGCGGGGCGGGGCTGTTTCATTTGAACACGATGCAATGGGTGTGTGACTTTGGCAAGGCTGTGAGGCGAGGTTGATTTTAATGGAGTTTCAATTGTAAAAACTGGTGTGATGGCGTGTTTGGGACAAGATGAGGCAGCGATGAGGTGAGGTAGTGATGACGATGTTTTGGAAGAGACGAGGCAGCGGGGTTTGGGGCTGTGATGATGTTGTTGAATTGAAAAAATTGGTGGCGAGGCTGCCTGTGACATGGTGCTTGCAGCTGCTACTGTGATGATGATGAATGATGAGAATGAATCCGTGAGGCAGTAACGGCGAAGCTCTAATCCAAGGCTGCGATGCAATTTAATTAGTCGAGTTAGAAAAAAAAAAACCTAATCTTTGCTTTTTTTTTTAGTTTTGTATTTGTTTGTTTACTGTTTCTAAATGTTTAGTAATAGATAGAATTACTTCATGTCGTTATCAAAAGAAAAGTAGGAATGGTTTAGGTGTAGTATTTGAAATGAAAGATGCAGTTCAGCTGGCATGTAAATATTGGACAAATATTGATTGATGATAAGCTGTTTCTATTTGGAGTCTCTAGTAATGAATATCATATTTGGATCTCTTTGAAGTAGGCACAGTTTCCCTATGTCGAATCAGAAAATGAAAACGATTAGCTGTTTATGTTTGTATGCATTCTCTTGGTCTGATCCTGTGTGAAGCATGAAATGGTTGAGTTTCTTTTAGTCTAATTTATTTACTGTCCAAGTAGGTGTCTGTTGGTTTATCTTAAGGAAGTTTTTTTGGAGTTGTCCAGTTTTCATCGCTTCCTAATCGTATGTATACGCGTTGTTTCATTTGTTTCGCAGTTTCTCAATTGTTTATTCCGAATAGGTTAGTTTAAGCAATAACTTTAGTGTTTTGTGGGGCTGATCTGCTCTTTTCAGTTATTAGAATTGTTAAAGATTGAGTTTGGGACTTTGTTAGATAGAATTAGGAGCTGGGAGCATTTTAGTTTAGTTTCAAGTTAGTTTTGGCTGATTTTAGCTTGTATAGTTGGTCCTAGACCTTTTAGTTAGTATAATGAGTGTTTGGGTGTCCTTGTAAAGGACACAATTTCAGCTTTGGGACATCATAGAGCTGCTGAAAACAGTGTCTTATAGCTGTTGTACTATGCTTAGAAAAAGGGCTAAAAAGCACTCAAGTATAGGGGTGTGGGCTTGTACTTTTGTACAAGTCAACACCCCACCTTTTGCTCTCAATTTTCAGCCATAAATAGGGCATTGAATTCCCTCATAAATGACACCACTACTTGCTGAAATTTACAAGAAAATAGAGCAAAAAAAATTTAGGTAGAAGGGGGCAAGAATATTAGAGTGATTAGTGAGTTTAGACGTTCTTAAAGAGGCTGGTTTAAGCTGTTTTCTGGTCTTGTTCTGGATCACCTAGCTGCTGGTTCTGGTTTGTTTATTGATGTATCGTTTGGCTGGTGGATCATCTTCGGCTGGTGTTCCACTTGCGGTTTTGCTTAGTTGGCTATAGGTAAATTATTTCCAACCTTTCTTGTATACTTGTGTACTCAACTAATGTATGTTTATATACCTGAAATGGATTGCTAAGGGCCGAAACTTTTGAGGTTCATTCCAACAAAACTTTGTGTGAGTTTTTTTTTTTTTACATTTCTTGAAAGAAAGCTTGGCTCTTTAGTTTTGTTAAAACAAAGAAAAAATGAAAAAAATGTAAAAGTAAGCAGGCCATTTAATGGGTTTCTAATTTAAGCCCAAATGAAAGATCTTGAAAGGCTCAAGTATTTTGTGGGGTTGGACCCAAGCAAAATTGCCCAGTTTAATTCTATATAACCTAGACTTTGTTACTCCCAAATTATTCTATTATTTTAGTAAAAGTGTATGTAGACAATTGTCAAGTTTCTTTCACTTAAGAACTAATTTTTAATGGACAAACTCAAATGAATTCGTATGAATTATAAAGAAAAAATAGGCGAAACATAGGCTAATCTCTGCAAACAAATAAAATTGAATCCAGGACAACGAGTTTTTTTTTGAAAAAAATCCAGATTTCCAATTTGATAAAAATGTATCATTGGTTAAACTTAAAGGATTCGAGCCACTAGAGTGAACAGGTCTCTCTCCTCTTTAGCAAACAATCCATTTTTAGTGAATATTCCTTTTCTTAAAGATAGCAGTCCTTTATTTTAATAAACATCATTTTGATAAATAACCATCATTTCTCGTAGAATTATTTTGGCTTTCATACATTTGTCCCTTAAACTTTTAAACTAAAAGTAACGATTTAATAATGGATTAATTCGATTAGGCTTATAAGTATGATATGTGATCTACTTATTAGGCGAAAAAATTTATATTGAGAAAAGATTTGGTAGTTATAAGTATGATTTATGATCTACTTATTAGGCTAAAAGAAAAACTAAATTTAAATAAACCAATTCCAAATTAATTATCTTTTGAAGTTAAATAAATTATCTTAAAGATAGACAAGTCCTTTGTGAGGCTAGAAATGCATAATACATTTTTATTTATCTATCTATCTATTTATTTATTTATTTATTCATTTATTTACTATGAAACAAAGTGTAAATTCGTCCAGTCCTCCGTGAGGCTGGATAAGAATAACGCTTTTAATTTTCTTAAATCAAAGTATCATATTCAAATTAACGGCATTAATATAACAACCATATTTTAATAAATTAAAATTGCGACAATAAAGCAACTGTGCTTGGCACAGGACTCGAGGGTGCCTAATACCTTCCCGAGAGTCAACTGAGAACCTTACCCGAATCTCCAACGCAGACCATTAGACGAGTCATAGGTGTTCCAAGGTACCTTTTGGTGACTTGGCACACCTTAAACTTGTCAAGTGGCGACTCCGAGTTCTCTAAATAATTTGGTACCTTTTTGGACACCAGTCACGAGCCTTTAATTAATAAACCACCTAAGCAGTGAATTAATATTTTTAGGGCGTGACAGCTTGGCGACTCCGCTGGGAAAATTAGTGAAAACTAGAATCTCCAGCTTTTTGATAAAATTGTCACATATTTTAATTTATTAAATATTTGGTTGTTACATTCATGCCGTTATCACATGAAAAGTTGAATGTTACTGCTTTGATATTGTTGAACTGTATATAAACTGTCTTCTTCCGCAACTCTCTGAGTCTCTAAAACACACGCACACGTGCACAGATTGCTTGTGGCATCTGGGACTTTCTTACTAAATTGCCCATAATATAGGAGGAAGGCATGACAGGGTTTTAGGCCAGACACACTGTCTTCGGATGGCCCTGATGCGCTTTCCGCCCGATTTTTCCACCGGGTTTTTCAGCCAGTCTAGACACTGAGTCAGTTGTGTCACCTTGAGTTAAACCTTTAGGCTCAATTATCTGCATCATATTTGGCCTAATGAGGTGCGGTACACTGGTATTGCACTTGTCTAGGTTGACTACCCTTTTATCTAAACGGGACCCACTTCTCGAGAGAGACATGTTCAAGGCATTTTATGTGTTTCATGCACCTAGAAAAAGTCGTTATGCTGACCAAATTGGAGAGGGACGGATTTCAAAAGGAAAAAAAAATGATGAATGAAAGGAAAAGTGAGGAAGTAGGGTGAGTTTTATGTTTTAAATGTAGATGTCTTGTACTTTTATATATTCGAGTCATACTATATAGTGGCAAATTTCTGTAAAGCGCCAGTGCTGGCCATCTTTTGTAGATGTCAGATTTCTGTCGTTATAATGACGAAAATTTTACAAAAAAATAAAAGAAATACTTAGTAGTTAGAAGTCGGAAAAGATTTTGGTGTCAATCTTCACGTCTTTATAATAGCGAATATTTAGAAAAAGGCTCGTATATCGATGTTGGAAGTTTTCGGGATCCATTTTTTTCACGTCGTTATGCTGGAAAATTTTTTGCAAAACTACTGTAGTGTCATTACTGGAATGAATTTTCTTGATGTCAATGAGGCGTCGTTGTAACGTCGAATTTTTTTTTTCTAAAGTACATCTAAATATCAATGTTGGTAATTTTCTGGAGTCAGCAATTTTTCGATTCTCTTAGGTCAACTTTACGTTGTTACAATGACAAAGTTTTGTTGAAAATTGGAGTTTCGAATTAGAAGTTTAGGCAATTTTTTTGCTCTGTCGGTCAGTTGTTTTCAGGTTTTCAAACATTTAACACATGTTTTCATTAGGTACAATGGCTGTATCATCTTCTAGGTCGATCAAGAGAAAATACCCTGCTGATGCCATCCTACCCTCTATCATGATGACTGATGGCCCACCCAAATCGAAAAAATCTTTGAAGTCTTGGTGGGACACAATGAATAATATGTAGAAGAAATTAGTCCAGGATAAGATTGGTTTTTTGACTGACCTTGTGACTAAACCTATTGTCTCACTTCGAGAGTTGGTCAGTGCATTTTGGAACCCAAACCAAAATACTTTCTGTTTTAAGGAAATAGCTAGGCTTATTAAGCTAGATTTTGAGAAAAAGAACATGATTGCTCCGAAGAAGGTTAATGAGTATGATTGTTTTAGCAACATCAAGGTACGAACAGACCTCTCAATCGCTTCGTCAAGGCTGGATTTCATTTGACTATCTTTATGACCGTTTTGGGGCTGATAATGGTTTTGAAAAGCATGGATTTGAGTTTCATGACAAGCTGAAATATGAAGATTGGGTGCAACTTTGTCCTAATGTCTTTGTGTTCGCTTTGCTGGGGTTGTTGGTTTTCCCTCTACCGGATAGAACGATATCTATTAAGGTTAGTTGGATCATGACAGATTTATATGATGGAGCGCCGAATGTTACTATCATTCCGATAATTCTGGTAGTATATTTCATGCTTTGACCCGATGCCACAAAGGAGAAAGCGGTTTCTTTGAGGGGTGTAACCTCCTATTACAGGTCTAGTTCTTGGAGCATGTACGCTCTTGACCACCTCGTGATACTATTAGATACTGTGACACTGATTATCTCGGGTATCATCTCGAACATATCGAGAAGTATAAATTTCCAGAAAATGAGCCAGATTGGAGGTCTTTCTTGAACTCTCTCACGCCGGACAGGGTTTTGTGGCAGTATAACTAGCTTCCCAAGGGGGAAGTGGTGCATAGATATGTGGATCGTCCTTTTCTAGTTCTGATGGGTTTGACAGCATCCCAGCCTTATGCTCCTCTGCGTGTACTTAGACAGTTGGGTTGAAAGCAGGAGATCCCAATAGTTGAGGACATGAGTGCATATGTCTCAGACTATCCTCTCCACCCAACTACCCTTAGAGGTGATATCTTGCGCTTGTGGGATACTAGGAGGCGCCTCGCAGAAAATACACAGGTCCAGGATAGACTTGGGGGGGGAGGTCGTTCAAGAGTACAAGTTATGGTATTACCACCAGCCCATACCCAGAGAGATGCCCGCAAGGTCGAGAGCAGACATGGTTGATATTAAGGCCAGGTTGGATATGCAGGTTCAGCTTGCTAGGCGCGAGATTGGGGAGGAATACCGTGCTACTATACAAAGCTTAGTTGCGGAGAGGGACGCCGCTAGAGCTGCTCAGTCAGAGAGTGAGGGTTTAACACATCAGCACTCAGATACTATTAGGCGCCTCCATGACTTGCATCGCAGAGCTTTGACAGAGAGGGACACCAAACAACTTGATCAGACAGTGATTCTGAAGAATGATGCATTGAAATTGGCCACGACCCAGCTTCAGCAAATCCGTGTCAAGGGGAGTCATTGATCGAGGTCAGGAACAGGTGTTGGAGTTGGAAAACTATTTGGCTCAGATGTGCATAGATCATAATAACTCGTACGGCGGGTGGACATATTGCGTGATGTTTTGAGCCAGCCTTTGCCACCAGCCGAGGAAGATCCCGAGGAGCCATTCGAGTTCGACCCAGAGGAGCCAGTTGACTTTGTGCCCCGGTCACCTTAGTAGATACATCAGGCCAAGATGATGCAGATTATTGCTTTTTGTCATTTATTTAACATCTTGGCATGTTGTACTTTATATCGCTTTCGAATTTAGCATGTTGTAATTTATTTTCACTTTTTTTCAGTGATTTGTATGTTTCTTTTGGTCGTGATCCGGAGCACTGTATGTACTCTTTCTTTTTTAGTAATGAAAATATTTTGCTTATTTTTATGTGTAAATTTATTTCACCCTCTAGCTTCACTTGAAAAAAATACGAAAAGAAAAAAAAAAGAGAAAAAAGAAAGAGAAGAAGAAAGAGAAATCAAACAATACACTTGGGGGATCTAATCTAAACCAATTCGGGATGACGCATAACGACCTTAAGCATTGGTTAAGCCGACGAGCAAATTCATGTTTCATGCTATCTTGTTGCACTAACGTGTTTTGATTTAATAGAGCTTGAACAACTGCCGTTCTAGCCCTATATTCCTATTCCACTAGAATCAAGGGACCACTGCCTGTTCCAGAAGTTGCTGAAGCACCTCTTTAGAAAAACACTCGAACAACGATGGCCGAGGAAATTGAGAACACTAAGCTGGTTCGTTTAGCGGAGCAACAGGCTAAGATGGCCGAGGACTTCGCAGCTATGAAAGAAATGATGACGCAGCTGGTTCGTAACTTGGCAGCAGTTCAGGCACCTCATGTTCCACCAGGTGCTGCTGGTTTCATGACAAATACTCATCCACCAGGGCAAGGGCAATCCACAATGGTAGAAGACCCCCGTTACCCTCCGGGATTCGGTCCACATCCGGAAATTGACAACGCAGCCAGACCTTCTACTGTACAACCTGGGGCACAATTCCCATACCATGGACAACATGGCCAACCCCAAGTTCCTGCCACAGCATTCACCGTTCCTGCAGGACACACTTTGCAAAGATCGAACAGCGACCCACAGTTAAGGGCCCGTGATCAACAATTTGACCAAACTCAGGGTAATGTGTGCCGCCAAACCGAGTCGTATGATCAGGGACACCACCCAGAATCACATGCTGATATCGAGAGGTTGGAAAAAACAGAAGAGAATGACTTTGCTCGAAAATTGAAGAGTTTGGAGCAAACTGTGAAAAACAGACTAGGGCAAGGGGGTAAAACCAATATTTCATATAAAGACATATGTTTGTTCCCTCATGTGCCATTGCCTGAAGGTTTTGTTGGCCCAAATTTGATCCGTACACTGGACAAAGTGATCCAAGGATCCACGTGAAGATCTACCTTAACAAAATGAGGGGCATTGAGAAGGATGAATTGTTGATGGCATACTTTGCTGACAGTTTGGGAGGACCGACAACAGAATGGTTTGTACAACAAGATGTTTCAAAGTGGGTCACCTTTGATGACATGGCCAGCGCTTTCCTAAACCATTATGGTTACAAAATGGAGGCTGCTCCTGATTGTTCTTCTTTGAAGACGATCACAAAGAAACCAAGTGAAAGTTTCAGAGAGTATGCGAAGAAGCGGCGCGAACAAGCGGCGCATGTGAGCCTTTTGATCCCAGATGATAAGATGGTTGAAGAGTTCGTCGAAGTGCTCGATGAAACGTACTACCAAGCGATGGCCTCTGCCATTGGGAAGCAATTCAGTGAAGCAGTGAGAATTGGGAGATGATTGAGAGAGGAATCAACGCAGGCAAGATTGTTAGCCAAACAGCTTTGAGAGTCACTATCCAAGCGTTGCAGTCAGGGTCAAGTGCTTTTGGGAAGAAGAAAGAAAAGAAAGATGAAGTGGCAACGGTTGGTCCTGGACCGAGAAAAAATGACGGACGATACAATGACTGTCAAGGGTACATTCAGACACCCCTGCCACAACAATTCTATCATCATGGCCAATAATTTGCCATGCCGCAGTTCTGATTTCCTGTGAATGCAGCATCTTATGCTCAAACCCTGTCAGGTCCACAATGGCGTGCACCCCTTGCTCTGGTCCAGTATGACAATCAACAGGCACATGCTCAATTCCCGGCTCAGCAGGAGATGCCCCCTGGGTTTTCGTCCAAACATGCAACAAGAGAAAAGACAGTTCACCCCATTGGGGGAAACTTACACTAATTTGTTTGAAAAGTTGCAACAATCCAATCTGTTGAAACCAATCCCCGGAAAAGTGAACCCCAATGGAAGAATTGATCATTCACGCTATTGTGCATTTCATTCTGGAGCACCTGGACATGACACAAAATCCTACTGGGAACTCAAAAGGGCAATCCAGGCAATGATAGACAACAATCAGATAAAAGTCGTGGGGGATGAAACACAAAATGTGAATCAAAATCTACCAGCTCATGATGTTCAAAACAACGTACACATGGTAGGGATGGTATGCATAGAAGAAGACATAAAAGAAAAAGCTGCCAAGCAGATTGTGGAAGTTGGTCCCTCCCCAGACATCAAAGGCCATGAGCCGTTTATTATTGTAATCAGGGGAAAGTCAAGTGCATCTGTTGTCAACAAAGTAAAGCAAGATACGGCTATTGAGCCAAGTTTCACAATTTCGACTGCAAAGCAGGAAGAAGTTCATGACAGTGCACCAGCATTTATTGTGCAAGGGGCATCATGCCAGAAAACTCCGGTCTCTGAGGTTAAGGCAAAGAAGTGTGAACCGGTTATCATCACTCAGGCAACGCAACTCCCTGTCAAAAGTATAAAGGTTGTTCCTTGGAACTACAACAAGACAATTGTGTCTTATAACGGGAAGGAAATCACGGAGGTTGTTCCAGATGTAAATGGTCTAACTCGGTCCAGGAGATGTTTTACCCCAGAGGAATTGAGAAAGGCGAAGCCAGGTCGAGAAGACTAAGGACCCATCAAAGAGCCAGTGTCCGAGAAAGAAGCTGAAGAATTTTTGAAGAAAATGAGATCGACAGATTATTCTATCGTCGAGCAATTGAGAAAGACTCCAGCTCAGATATCACTTTTGTCTCTACTTATAAACTCTGAAGCACATCGCAACGCACTGTTGAAAATACTGAATGAGGCCTACATTCCTGAACAAACTACTGTGGCTAATCTGGAAGCACTTGCTGGCAGAGTATTTGAGAATAATCGTGTGACGTTCACTGATGAGGAGCTGCCAGCAGAAGGAACTGGTCATAATCGGGCTCTTCATGTCTCAGTTAAGTGTGAAAATTCCTATGTCACACGTGTTCTAATAGATGGCAGCGCAGGATTGAACATTTGCCCTCTGTCTACATTGAATAGTCTAAAGGTGGATATGAACAAAATCAGGGCAAGTCCTCTGGTGTTCGTGCTTTTGATGGTGGAGTTCGAGAATCTTTGGGAATAATTAGTCTTGAGTTGACCATTGGTCCTGCTACCTTCAGCATTGAGTTTTAAGTCATGGAAACAGATGCATCTTACAACCTATTATTGGGTAGACCATGGATCCACATGGCCTGTGTTGTACCTTCTACAGTCCATCAGGCAGTCAAATTCACTTGGGACAATCAAGTTGTCGTAGTTTTTGGAGAGGATGACTTGCAATTTAACAACAGCCTAGACGTACCAGCCCTTGAAGTTGTCACCACACGCCCGACTATCATGTATCAAACCTATGATGTGGTGTATGTTGAAAAAGTAACAGAAGGAAAACCTATACCCATCCCAAGAGTGTCATAGACGTCTATTATGATGGCATCTGAAATGTTACAACATGATTTCCAATTTGGAAAGGCCTTGGGAGCATCACTACAAGGCAGGGTAAATCCAGTTTATCCAAATGGTGTGCAAGGCACGAGGGGACTAGGGTTCAAGCCAAAAGTAGCTGATCGCGAGCAAGCAAAGAAAAAAAAGCCGGAAGTTTGGTCTCTCCCAAAACCAATTCCGTGTCTCGCTCAGTCTTTTGTGGGCTATGTCATGAAACCAAAGGTTGTCACCACAAATGTCAACACAGTGGAAGACAATCAGGATGCACCATTCGATCTAGGGGGCATTTTCAAAATCTGCATGGTACAGCCGGGTGAAGGCTCCAGCAATGCTTCAATACAGTACATTGGACCGGACGTGCACCTGACTAACTGGAATGAAACTCCCTTCCCCATCAGGAAGGGGTCTTGTGATATATCTGCTGGTCCTGATATCATGACATGTTCAAGGAACTTATCGTCCATCCGTGGACCGCAATCTGATTTTGGCTCCACAACCATAGTTGAGGTTGAAAGTGATGAAGAAAACATTGAGGAATTTGTTAACGAGATTGAATATGATGGGGAACAGGCTGATTTTGAAATAGGCCTGGAAAATGAACGCCATGAGGGCAAGCCTAAACCCAATTTGGCTGATACAGAAGATGTTAATCTTGGGAGCCCTGATGATGTGAGGGAAACCAAGATAAGCATGTATGCCCGACCTAAAGTGAAGAACGATATGCGGAAAGTGCTTTTTGAATATCGGGATATTTTGCATGGTCATATGATGAGATGCCAGGTTTGAGCTCCGAATTGATAGTCTATGAATTGCCAATTCAACTGGGTTTCCTTTCAGTGAGAAAGATGCAATGGAAGTTCAAAACTGATATGATCAAGAAAATCCACGATGAAATAATGAAACAGTTGGATTCAAAAGTAATTCAATCGGTTCAGTACACTACTTGAGTTGCAAATGTTGTTCCGGTTCCTAAGAAAGATAGAAAAGCAAGGATATGTGTCGACTATCGAGATTTGAACAAGGCAAGTCCCAAAGACAATTTTCCATTGCCTAATATTCACACTTTCGTAGATAATTGTGCCAAACATGAGATACAATCCTTTGTTGATTGCTATGCTGGATATCACCAAATCCGGATGGATGAAGATGATGCATACAAAACGGCATTCACTACGCCTTGGGGAACTTATTGCTATAGAGTGATGCCGTTTGGTTTGAAAAATACTAGGGCAACCTACGTAAGGGCTATGACTGCCATTTTCTATGATATGATGCATAAAGAAATAGAAGTGTACGTGGATGATGTGATTATCAAGTCTAGAACGGCTGAAGAACACGTGAGAGATCTCAGAAAGTTCTTTGAAAGGCTCCGTAGGTACAATCTGAAGCTGAATCCAGCCAAGTGTGCATTTGGTGTGCCTGCTGGAATATTGTTAGGTTTCATTGTTAGTAGGCGAGGTATTGAATTGGATCCCGCAAAGATCAAAGCAATACAAGAATTTCCTCCGCCTCGAACCAAGAAGGATGTTAAAGCTTTCTAGGCAGGCTAAATTACATCAATAGGTTTGTTGCTCAACTTACCATAATATATGAGCCGTCCTCAAGTTGTTGAAAATGAATGCATCAATTGCATGGATCGAAGAGTGCCAAGAAGCATTTGAAAAGATCAAACAATATTTGTTAAATCCTCCTGTTTTGGTTCCGCCTGAGCCTGGCCGACCATTATTTTTGTACTTGTCAGTCAACGAAAACTCTTTTGGTTGCGTACTGGGGCAGCATGATGCCTCGAGAAAGAAAGAGCAGGCAATTTATTATCTGAGCAAGAAGTTCACAGATTGCGAGGCCAGATACACTTTGTTGGAAAGGACGTGTTGTGCCTAACTTGGGTTGCACAAAAGTTGAAACATTATCTTTTGTCCTATACCACTTATCTGATTTCCCGGATGGACCCATTGAAGTACATATTTCAAAAGCCAATGCCAACTGACAAACTTGCTAAATGGCAGATCCTGCTCACAGAATTTGACATAGTTTATGTTACCAGATCTGCAATGAAAGCTCAAGCCTTAGCTGATCATTTGGCTGAAAAATCCGGTTGATGCTGACTATGAGCCATTGAAGACTTACTTCCCTGATGAGGAGGTAGATGTGCTTGAAGAACTGATCAACGAAGAAGAACATGTGTGGAAAATGTACTTTGATGGTGCTTCCAACTCAAAAGGCCATGGTATTGGAGCAGTCCTCATTTCTCCCATGGAACATTATTATCCGGCGGCTGCCCAACTCCATTTCAATTGCGCTAATAACACATCTAAATATGAAGGATGCATAATGGGTTTGCGCATGACGCTAGACATGGACATCAAAGAATTACTGGTGATCGAAGATTCAGATCTTTTAATACGCAAAATGAAGGGTGAATGAGAAACTCGAGACTTTAAGCTGATCATGTACAAGCAGTGTATGGACGATCTTCGCCAAAAGTTCGATGTTCTAAAGTTTAGACATGTTCTCAGAATGCATAATGAGCTGGCTGACGCATTGGCTGCATTAGCCTCAATGCTTGTCCATCCTGATAAAGCCCATATTGATCCGTTAGAGATTCAAGTCCAAAGTCAACATGCGTACTGCAATGTGATTGAAGAAGAAATTGACGGTCAACCGTGGTATTTTGATGTCAAGAATTTCCTTCAATATGGGACATATCCGCCAATGGCAGAAAACAATCAAAAGAGAACCCTTCGACGACTGGCAAGTGGTTTCTTTTTGAGTGGAGGGGTGGTGTACAAAAGGAAACCTGATCTGAGACTGTTAAGATGCGTGGATGCAACTGAAGCCACAAAAATTCTCAATGACATGCATTCGGTGATCTGTGGACCTCACATGAGCGGGCACGTTCTAGCTAAGAAAGTACTCAGAGCAGGATACTTCTGGCTTACCATGGAACATGATTGCATTACTTTTGTGCGAAAGTGTCATCAATGCCAAGTACACGATGATTTGATACATTCACCCCCTTTGGAGTTGCACACAATGTCAGCCCCTTGGCCTTTTACAGTATGGGGGATGGATGTTATCGGGCCTATTGAACCAAAAGCATCAAATTGGCACAGATTCATTTTGGTTGCAATAGATTACTTTACCAAATGGGTTGAGGCCATCACTCTCAAGTCTGTGACCAAGAAAGCCGTGGTGGATTTCGTTCATTCTAACATTATTTGTCGCTTTGGTATCCCAAGTACCATCATTACTGATAATGCAGCAAATTTGAAAAGTCATTTAATGAATAAAGTGTGTGAAAGATTCAAGATCATGCACAGAAATTCCACACCTTACCGACCAAAGGCAAATAGTGCGTTGAAGCAGCCAATAAGAATATCAAGAAGATCTTTAGGAAAATGATACAAGGATCTCGTGATTGGCATGAGAATTTGTCTTTTGCTTTGCTTGGTTACCGCACAACTGTGCGCACTTCCATAGGTGCGACCTTGTATTAATTGGTATACGGAACTGAAGCAGTCATACCTGCTGAAGTTGAAATACCGTCTCTCAGGATCATTATGGCAGAGATTAAGGACACAGAGTGGGTCAAAACCCGATTGGAACAATTGTCATTTATTGACAAAAAGAGGCTGAATGCAGTTTGCCACGGTCAGTTGTACCAGCAAAGAATGACCCGAGCCTACAACAAGAAAGTGCGCCTCCGCGACTTGAAAGAAGGGCAATTAGTCTTGAAAAGAATCTTTCCTCATCAGGAAGAAGCTAAAGGGAAATTTGCTCAGAATTGGCAAGGGCTATACCTGGTAAAGAAAATATTGCCAAATGGCACCTTGTACCTTACAGATCAGGAAGGCATGACAACTGAAATACCCGTCAATGCAGACGCGGTCAAGAGGTACTACATTTGACTCCAAGATGGTTTTCAAATCGGGATGAATGAAAGGCTTTTGTTCTCTTTTGCTATCCCAAATTGAATCCCTTATTAGCACTTTGTACTTTTGAGGCATGTTCTCAGTTGGAATCAATGTAATTGTACCAAAATGAAATGAAACTAAAAAGCATCAAAAATTAACTTTGGCATTTGCCTAGAGCTACATCTGACCTGATTCCTCTCAAAAGGATAAGTAGGCAACCATTTCGGTGCGGTCGCAACAAGAGAAAATTCCTCTTTCCCTGTCTACTTTTGTTCGCGGAAAGCTTGCCTCCAGGCTTGCGGCACATTTCAAGAAAATCAAAGACCCCAGTTTCTCCTAAACTGGGGCAAAAGTTGTTTTTATTTTTTAAGAAAATGGAGAAAATTCAATATTCTTCCCCATTTTCTTTGTGTTCGTAACAATGAAAAGTTCATTCTTTCCTGTTTCATATTGACGCAAAACTTGCCTCCAAATTTGCAGCCAACATCAAAAGAAATTCAGATCCCCCCTTTATGCTAAATTTGGGCAGAAGTTTGTTTTTATTTTATTTTATAAATAAAATAAAATAAAATAAAAACAAACTTCTATTATTTTTGTATCATCTATTCACATGTTTCATGAGATAATGGCATACCAGTCTCGAAGTCAAGGGAAGAAAAACAAAGCGCCCCAGTTTATTCTAAACAGTGGGGCAAAAGTTTTTATTTTTAAAGAAAATACGTCCAAAGAGGAGCGAACTGTACGCAGTCACCTTATGATGCGTTTTGGAGAGCTTATGTCAAATTTTCCTTTATGACAAGTCGATGATACCATCAAAAGAGATGTTTGTGTTGTAAATCGAATTGTAAAAAAAAAAAAAGAAAAAAAAAAGAGAGAAAAAAAGAAGTCTTGCCGGTGAAAACCTGAGAAGGCGCCGCAGGACAAACAGTGAGGCAAAAGATTAAAAAGAGAGGCTAGTTGGCGAAAACCCGAAAGGGCGCTACTAGTCGACTTGAGAGTCACCTTAACTTGGTTATGGTTTGATATCTTCCATGGAGCAACTCTCAACAAACAAGTGGCACTGGTCGGACGAGGTCACCCAAGATACATGTCATGATCATTAAGGCCGCCAGTATGTTGCCAGATAAGTTTCCCTTTTCAGAAAGATGTTCCCTATCAAAATGACTTTCATCCTTAAGCTTTTTTATTTTATTCCATTTTGTATATCTTGCCTCACCATTAATTCCTCGCCCTTTCGGCGCTAACCTCACATGAGCAACAAAAGAAAATTGCAAAACTCTGTCTTTCAGGATTCAGGGTTAATTCCAGCAAGCAGGGCACACCCTCGATAATGGGAAGGTTTCAGCGAGTCATGACCAACCTTGATAATGGAGCACCGCACATCATGCCGGAGAAACGACATACCAAATTGTATCATGAAGAGTGGACATGTTTGGGAGAAGCTTTAGGCGTTTGTTCGTCCCATATTATTGTGAAGAATAGAACAAGAATCACCAAGCTTATTTGCAAGACTAGAAAAAGGGTGTATCCACGATGCAGAAAGTCAGTGTGACATTTGCTATGTTGCCAAGAAAGAGTTAGGACCACTTGAATTGGGGTAGTTACGCTAGATATCAGACGGAACTCCATTCCCTTTTTGAGTCAATTCTCGCTAAAAGATAGCGTCATTTCTTTTCCATGTCAAGATCTGCTAAAAGATAGCGATGATTTCCTTTTAGAGTCAGTTTCGCTCAAAGATAGCGTCATTTTCTTTAGAGTCAATCTCGCTAAAGATAGCGATCATTTCCTTTTCGAGTCAGTTTCGCTCAAAGATAGCGTCATTTCCTTTTAGAGTCAATCTCGCTAAAGATAGCGATCATTTCATTTTCGAGTCAGTTTCGCTCAAAGATAGCGTCATTTTCTTTCCATGTCAAGATCTGCTAAACGATAGCGATCATTTCCTTTCCGAGTTAATTTCGCTCAAAGATAGCGTCATTTCCATTCCATTCCATGTCCAGAACTGGTAAAAGATAGCGAACATTTCCTTTTAGAGTCAGTCTCGCTAAGAGATAGCGTCATTTCCTTTCCATGTTAAGATCTGCTAAAAGATAGCGATCATTTTCTCTTAGAATCAGTTTCACTCAAAAATAGCGTCATTTCTTTTTCATGACAAGATCTGCTAAAAGATAGCCATAGTTTTCTTTTCCAGTCAGTTTTGCTAGAAGATAGCACTCACATTCATTTCAAGCCATTTGCGCTAAAAGATAGTAACCACTTCCTTTTCAAGTTGGTCCCGCTCAAAGATAGCAGTCATCCCCAGCTTCAAGTCAAGACCCGTTTGTACAGATGCAACCATTTCAAGTTTCAGATAAGTTGTTTGCCCATACAACGGGCAATAAAGTGATTTTTCAAGCCAAGATTTACCTCAAGGAAGCATGAAGATTTAGGATAGGGATTGTAATTTTACATTTTTTCCTTGTATTTCCATTCCTTGTAAAGTAATGACCACCAGCAAGTGACCAGTAATCAGCAGCGACATCCTTTGTGTGCCTAGGAGTGTCTAGTATCAGCCCCAAGTGTGTCTAGAAGAGTCTCTAGTTTGTCTTAGTAGTCTAGAGTGTCTAGTGTTGTCTTAGTAGTCTAGAGTGCCTAGTGTTGTCTTAATGAGTCTAGAGGAGTCTAGTGTCTGTTTGAATACGGTAGTCCCAGCTACCGCACGTAAGGAACTACAATGACTTGATTCCTTAGTCCGGGGATATGTAGGTAGCCTTGTTCTTGGTTAGAACCAAAATTCAAGGTACGGTCACCATTTTGAAAAGCATGCTCTCGGCTAGAACCGAAAAGCCAAAATCAGTTGTTGATTACTTTTTTGTCCGAAAACTCTTCGTGTTCCCCGACAAAGAGGGACAGCTGTAATCACCTAATTTTGGCACGAATACAGAAAAATTGCTCAAAATAGATGTGTTAGATTCTTAGGATTTTTTTGCCGAAATTTTCCTAAAATTAGTTTTTATTTTAATTGAAACTGTCTTTAATCGGGAGGAAAATAGGAAAATTACTTGTTACGCGTATAATTGTGATTATATGTTTAATTGTGACGTTAATATAAATTATGTGGGTTTTGTTTTGATTAATTCAGTATGTTTTAAATACTGTAGTGCATTTAAAATGACCATTTGTGCAAGAATTGCTAGCCTACCACCTTAGCCCAGTTCCCCCAATCCAAGCCCAAACCCATATTATATAAAACCCTTTCCCTCATTTCACTCCCTCACACCCCTTTAGCTTCCAAGCTGGCGAAGCTATGGCGAAATTATGCCTGACCGCCGGAAATCGCCTACACCGCAGCTCTGCCGGTCGGCCACCGTTGACCACCGGAAAAATCTTAAAACACACCATTCAACTCGTCTCGACCTCCTCTGTCCATTTCCATGGCTAACTTTTGCAAATTCCAAGCCATTTGGAGTACATCGGGCTTTTTAAATCTTGACAAAATTTAAACGAAGGTGAGTTACGTTTTCTGTTTGTTTCATCCTTTTCTCATCCCATCTCTCTTCTCTTACAACTTGTATCTGTCCCCTGCTTCCTGTTTTTTTCCCTCCCGTTTCTCTGTTTTTCTTTTCTATTTTTTTTGTTTCGTTTTCCTTCTTCTCATTTTCTTTTTCTCTTTCTGATTGTGGATATATGTTTGCTACTGTTTTGGTAAGGATGAGGGGCTGTTTTTGTGTGTGGTTGTGGTGGTGATACGGCGAGGCAGTGATGGCGTAGCGGTGCGGGGCTGTTTCATTTGAACACGATGCAGTGGGTGTGTGACTTTGGCAAGGCTGTGAGGCGAGGTTGATTTTATGGAGTTTCAATTGAAAAAACTGGTGTGATGGTGTTTTTGGGACAAGCTGAGGCAGCGATGAGGCGAGGCTGTGATGACGATGTTTTGGAAGAGACGAGGCAGCGGGGTTTGGGGCTGTGATGATGTTGTTGAATTGAAAAAATTGGTGGCGAGGCTGCCTGTAACATGGTGCTTGCAGCTGCTACTGTGATGATGATGAATGATGAGAATGAATCCGTGAGGCAGTGACGGCGAAGCTCTAATCCAAGGCTACGGTGCAATTTAATTTAGTCGGGTTAGCAGAAAAAAAACCAAATCTTTAGTTTCTTTTAGTTTTGTATTTGTTTGTTTACTGTTTCTGAATGTTTAGTCATAGATAGAATTACTTCATGTCGTTATCAAAAGAAAAGTAGGAATGGTTTAGGTGTAGTATCTGAAATGAAAGATGCAGTTTAGCTTAGCATGTAAATGTTTGACGAATATTAATTGATGATAAACTGTTTCCATTTGGAGTCTCTGGTAGTGAATATCTTGTTTGGATCTCTTTGAAGTAGGCACAGTTTCTCTTCGTCTAATCAGGAGATGAAAATGATTAGTTGTTTACGTTTGTATGCATTGTCTTGGTCTGATCCTATGTGAAGCATGAAATGGTTGATTTTCTTTTAGCCTAATTTATTTACTGTCCAAGTAGGTGTCTGTTGGTTTATCTTAAGGAAGTTTTTTGGAGTTGTCCAGTTTTTCGTCGCTTCCCAATCGTATGTATACGCGTTGTTTCATTTGTTTCGCAGTTTCTCAGTTGTCTGTTCCGAATAGGTTAGTTTAAGCAATAACTTTAGTGTTTTGTAGGGCTGATCTGCTCTTTTCAGTTATTAGAATTGTTAAAGATTGAGTTTGGGACTTTGTTAGATAGAATTAGGAGCTGGGAGAATTTTTAGTTTAGTTTCAAGTTAGTTTGGGTTGATTTTAGTTTGTATAGTTGGTCCTACACCTTTTAGTTAGTATAATGAGTGTTTTGGTGTCCTTGTAAAGGACACAATTTCAACTTTGGGACTGCATAGAGCTGTTGAAAACAGTGTCTTATAGCTGTTGTACTATGCTTAGATAAAAGGCTAAAAAGCACTCAAGTATAGGGGTGTGGGCTTGTACTTTTGTACAAGTCCACACCCCACCTTTTGGTCTCAATTTTCAGCCATAAATAGGGCATTGAATACCTTCATAAATGACACCACTATTTGCTAAAATTTACAAGAAAAGAGAGCAAAAAAAATTTAGGTAGAAAGGGGCGAGAATATTAGAGTGATTAGTGAGTTTAGACGTTCTTAAAGAGGCTGGTTTAAGCTGTTTTCTGGTCTTGTTCTGGGTCTTCTAGCTGCTGGTTCTGGTTTGTTTGTTGATGTATCGTTTGGTCGGTGGATCATCTTCGGCTGGTGTTCCACTTGCGGTTTTGCTTAGTTGGCTATAGGTAAATTATTTCCAACTTTTCTTGTATGCTTGTGTACTGAACTAATGTATGTTTATATACCTGAAAGGGATTGCTAAGGGCTGAAACTTTTGAGGTTCATGCCAAAAAAACTTTGTTTGAGTTTTTTTTTTTTTTTTTTTTTTTTTTTTTACATTTCTTGAAAGAAAGCTTGGCTCTTTATTTTTGTTCAAACAAAGAAAAAATGAAAAAAAAAATGTAAAAGCAAGCCGGCCATTTAATGGGTTTCTAGTTTAAGCCCAAATGAAAGATCTTGAAAGGCTCAGGTATTTTGTGGGGTTGGACCCAAGCAAAATTGCCCAGTTTAATTCAATATAGTCTAGACTTTGTTACTCCCAAATTATTCTATTATTTTAGTAAAAGTATATGTAGACAATTGTCTATTTCTTTCACTTAAGAACTAATTTTTAATGGACAAACTGAAATGGATTCGTATGAATTATAAAGCAAAAATAGGCAAAACTTAGGCTAATCTCTGCAAACAAACAAAATTGAATCCAGGACAACGAGTTTTTTTTTTTTTTTTTTTTTTTTGAAAAAAAACTAGATTTCCAACTTGATAAAAATGTATCATTGGTTAAAGTTACACGATTCAGGGCCACTAGAGTGAGCGGATCTGCCCCTCTTTAGCAAACAATCAATTTTTAGTGAATATCCATTTTCTTTAAGATAACAGTCCTTTATTTTAGTAAACACCATTTTGATAAATAACCATCATTTCTCGTAGAATTATTTTGGCTTTCATACATTTGTCTCTTAAACTTTTAAACTAAAAGTAACGATTTAATAATGAATTAATTCGATTGGGCTTATAAGTACGATCTGTGATCTTCTTATTAGGCGAAAAAAATTATATTGAGAAAAGATTAGGCAGTTATAAGTATGATTTATGATCTACTTATTAGGCTAAAAGAAAAACTAAATTGAGATAAACCAATTCCAAATTAATTATCTTTTGAAGTTAAATAAATTATTTTAAAGATAGACAAGTCCTTTGTGAGGTTGGAAATGCATAATACATTTTTATTTATCTATATATTTATTTATTTACTATGAATCAAAGTGTAAATTCGTCCAGTCCTCTGTGAGGTTGGATAAGAATAACGCTTTTTAATTTTCTTAAATAAAAGTACAAATTCAAATCAACGGCATTAATATAACAACCATATTTAATAAATTAAAATTGCGACAATAAAACAACTGTGCTTGGCATAGGACTCGAGGGTGCCTAATACCTTCCCGAGAGTCAACTGAGAACCTTACCCGAATCTCTAACGCAGACCATTAGACGAGTCAGAGGTGTTCCAAGGTACCTTTCGGTGACTTGACACACCTTAAACTTGTCAAGTGGCGACTCCGAGTTCTCTAAATAATTTGGTACCTTTTTGGACACCATTCACGAGCCTTAAAATAATAAACCACCTAAGCAGTGAATTAATATTTTTAGGGCGTGACAACTGTGATTTGAATTATCGCTATCACAACAAGGTTATTCCGTTCTATCCTGGGAGAAATTTAATCTACAATCTTGGGTAACTGTGAGAGAATTAAGTTTCTTACGGACAAACAGTGTATACTGTTAGCTCGAAATGTTTTCTACTTCATCTCTTTATGGTTTGTTAGTTTATTTTCAAAAGTGCAAAAGATAACACTAGCATCCACAAAAAGACAAGAACTTGTATAACATTAAAATTTCGGGGCTCCACTAGGTTAAATTGGTCGTATAACAACCGTACCAGGTTGTCGCAACAGACCTTGTTAGTGACGGTGGTGATTGTTGCCCAAAAATTGGGAATTTTGTTGTGACGTACCTGCATCTCCTCTATGCTCTTTTTTCCTCTCTTTTTAGCAATTGAAAATTAAGATCGTTATATTGTTGGAAGAATTTATGTGTATATATGTAAGTACTTAACTTTTGGCTTTTGTATCTATTTATTAGAGAATTGATAAAAATTTGCTGGCATTACGTAACTACCTATTTCCGTGATTAAATTTTGCGCCCATTACTCCATGTCTTGGCTCTTTCCAAGCAGTTGGGCTGAGTCCCACCGAATTACATTTGTTCTCTCATATTTCAATTACTTGACAAGTATTATTAGTTTTACTTAACATAAATAAAAAAAAAAGTCTAAGTAAATTTGCATCTTTTACAGTATTAAACTTTGATAAAGAGTCTTTTTTGTCAAACTATCTTTTGAATATGACTATAGTATTTCCTTCTGCTACTTCTGGTTATGACTTCAAATTTCCTTCTGTTACTTCTGGTTATGACTTCAAACTTCATGTCCAGTTACATCCATAAATAATTTAAACAAAAAAAGTAGTGAAAATTTCACTAATGCATTTCACTTTCAATATATAAAGCCAAGCACTCATCTAATACAAAGTGAATGGGCAGTACGTGCAGCTTATGATTGCTTCAAGTAAGTGAAAGCTGTCAAAAGCAATATTCATCTCTCCTTTTTTTGAAAAATAAATCATATTGAAAGTTACAAAAAAACAAAAAGCAATGGCTTTTTGCTGTCATTACCTAAGTAGATTTGAAGTTTTAACTTCATGAATTTGATCTTAAAATTTTTTAAAACTGAAATTACTGAATCTTGAATATTATATTACGTTGTGCCTATAAAAGACTGAATTTAAAGAAAACATTATCGAAATGTTAGATACCACTAGCTGTCATGGTAAGGTGAATATGTGTCTTACGACAATGAATTCAACCGAACATAATGATATTGACAAAAAGCATAAGTATATATATAAAAAATCACTGATATTTCAACAATTTGTGATGAACCCATAGTTGGACACTATAATGAGTGAGCGCTAGGATTAACCTTGAACACATCAAGCTTAAATTCTAGATCTACCTTTATGGTAAGTATTCTCTCTAATCTTTTATCCGAGTTCTTTGAATTGATATATTGGTGAAAAGGTTACCAGAAAAGGTGAATCACTGTACCTAGTACTGGTGAGAAACACACAGTACTTAGAAGGATAAAGAGAAAAAGGTGAGGGGCCTCAAGGTAAACTTTTTTTGTGCAGAAGAATGAAGGAAAACGTCAGCTGACATTTTATATCGTACAATTGAATTCAATGGTCACCTTGGCAAACAACAAACTCTGCAACTTTGGATTTAATGGATCTGGCTGGATTGGACTCTTTACCTATGAAGCTATGCCACAACTTCCAAAAGGAATGATGAATTAATTATGTAAAATGGTCAACACTCTTCAATGTTTATGTGAATGCGGAATTAACATTATACAAAAACAGATTTGGTGGTACGGATATCCTCTTAACTCTTAAATTAGAAGTTTGGATTCGAGTTATGAAGATAAAAAAGTTTCTGATGAGAAATATTTTTGCTTTAATGTGTCTGGTACACAACGCCAAAGGTACATTAGTAAGACTTATGGTAATGCAATACTATGTTAGAGAGGTTTTTATTGAGTACATTAATTTCGACTTGATTCATACACATACTAAGAAGTAAAATATATATACATAATAAAATTTTACTCACTTTGAACCTACACCCTAACTTTGTCTTCATATTTGTTGCATAAAGATATTCAGGAAATTAAAAAACATCAAGAATAATCATCGTATAATGGTTGCGAAGTTATTCTAAGCTCTTAAATAAACAACAATTAGTATCTCATGTTGTAAATCAAGCTTAAAGTTTGTGTGGACTTTTATGAGTTTTTGGATTACTGGAGTTTAATTTAACTTCCCAATTTTCACCCCTTAACTTTTCGTAGCTCTAAATTGAATACAATATTTGATAGTATCCAAGTAATCAATAGTAAAAATTTAGAGTTTGAAATGCGTGAAAACAATGTAATGTAGGACGAAGACAGACAATAAGTTGGACTAATTTTCTCATTTAAGGAAATTAAATTCGATCTTTCACTTCTTCTGCTAAAAGATGAAATCTAATTTGTCAGTGCTTCTTATATATACTATTTGCAAAGAACATGACAGAGTTTCGAGTTTACTGCACGTTGCTAATAGTACTAGTTAGAGGAATTACAGAAGTGAAAAAAATTAAGTATGTTTTTTTTTTTCATATTCTAACCATATGGAGAGTATAACAATTCTTGAAACAAGGCTTTCTTACGTTTGTACACTTGGATTTAAGAGGTAAGTTGGTGGTAAATTGGTACTTCTTCCGTCCGTTTTTACTTGTCCAATTTTTTGAAAGTCAATTTCTATTTTTACTTATTTTTTTAGTAATTTAAAAAAAAATTAGCCATATTTTTCTTATATCGACAAAATATCAAACCATGGCTAGGAAGATAATATCCTCCAAATTTGGCAAAATTCAGACGATAATAATAAAATCATTATTGATGAGCATCTACCTCCGTTTTTGCACATTTTACATGTCACGCATTCACAAGTTGAGTCTCCTCATTTTCATCATTCCTCATTACTGCGGTTTTAAGTGGTGTGGTCCAATTGTTATAATTAGGTCTAGATCCCAATCATTCATATGAGAACATGATCAAAGATTTTCAAGATTTGTCAATATGTTGTTTTAGCATTAACTTTGGGTAAAAGTAAAATACACATGTGAGGATTTACTTTTATTAATTCGCTTATAGTTTTGAGTAAGAAAATAATCGTGGATTACAACATGATGATAATGTAATGTTTAAAGTAAAAGTCTTTGAAGTAAACTTTTGTACTTAAATCTACTCTTTTTGATGTATATGACTAATCCAACTGTATTGGGTAAAAATCGACCCGCGGTGATTCATCCCGGTCATGCAAATCTATAGCGACCGAACATGTATCAACAAGACAAAGACCGAAGCGATTGAGCTAATCGCCGAGGCCAGCGGCCACCTCGGTCAAACAGCGGGCGTTACCACCGAGGTCATTTATTCGCGCCTCGGTGAATTCCCCGGTTCAAGCGACTTTGCAGCCCACTACTTCAGCCCACTAACTCCTCCATTAATGCTGAGAACGCGGGTCAAGGTATGACTGATAGTGGAGAACGTGGGCAAGGCCCCTAGACCTATAAATAGCACTTCATTTTGTATGATAGGGATCCAGAAATTTGTACTGAAACTCTGTCAAAATTTGTACTCACAATTAGATATTGAAATACAGTTATTTTTCCGCATTTACATCTTTATCGTGTGTTTATTCAACTTTGATACGAAGATTAGCTTATATTCGAATCCAAATTCGATTTGTACTCCTAAACTGATTTAGGCTCATACACCAACCAAGCTAGTAAGATATTACAAAAGATCTTCAAGGGAGAATAAATGACAAATGGGAAGCATATATATAAACATAATCTTCTCGTCCTCTCTTCACATAAAGAAGGAAAGTGCCATCTAGATTTACCTATAAAGCAGAAAATGCATGAGGTACGATGAAGGGTTTCATTTGCCATGTAATACTGAATAAATCAAGTTTTTCTTGGATACTCTTTTTCCTACTTTTCAACGTGAATTAGAATCCCAGCAAAAATAATAAAATAAAAGTCTTTTAGTTTAGAAAAAGAAAGAAGATAAATGAAGAGTAATGGCAGTTGATGATATGAAATGATTTTTTTTCCTTGGACATACACATTTTGATTAAAAAAAAACTGAATCGAGAAATCTCCAAGATTTATTAGTTGCACGGGTTCAAAAACTTGATGTATAATAGGTGCGCCCTTTTGTCTACGTCGAGCTTGTTCGTTTGTTTTTCAGTGAATGTAGTTTAAACAAATCCTATAAATTATGGCCTAATTTTTCGGAATTAGAAATGTTTGTTGGAGAAATAAATAATTAAATTTCTTAAAAAGGAGCACCACATCTAAATCCTCACTTTTTTCCATAGAAGGTCAATTTGCACTCATGTGGGTGTGGCATTCGTGTACTGTATCCAATGCAGATGTTTGCCTATTTTTATGCCTTTACTTTCATTTTTCTCAAGTGGTTGAAAATGACCCTTTTAATTGCTTGACAACGACAGATAAGTCCTATTTATTGCGCTCTAGATTTCCTGTAATCTAATTTACACCCCCAAAATGGTTATGAATTTTCCTTTACCACCTTTTATTTGAAAGTGTAGTATTTCTATTTTTGAGAACCCACTAATACTGGAAAAGGTAAAAAGAGGGTATAAACTTTTCATGTAATTTAAAATTTTATCTTACAACAATATTGCAGTTACGACATTACTTGTGAAAAAGAAAAATAAGACCAGAAAAGCAATATTAAACTGCCAAGACTATAATTGAATATCGATAAATAGCTAACAACATAATTGAAATATTAGTTTTGCTTTAGCCGCATTAGAAATATTAAAATTACTACATTTTATGATTAATAAACAAATGTGAATTATCAAATCGTTAATCTTAGTGAGATTGCTTCAGAATATCATTGACTTCACGGATTTGATTACATTTTTTGTAAAACTTTTGACTTTTATAATGCTACAATATTTTTGGCATTTATTCAACTAAGCTAAGCTAGTTTATAGGCTTTATAATTAGACTAGATTTATAGCCGAGACTGAAGTCAAAGTATAATTCAAAGAATACAGTTAGATCAGAAAAGAATCCAATAAGTGAGATATGATCTTAAACTTTTCTAGTTAATCCGTAATGTACATTTAAAGATCTAATTTTCTTTTAAATTATTCGTCTCTTCTACTTGGGAATAAGAGCCTGTTTGGCCAAGCTTCTAAAAACTGCTTATTTGAGAAGTGCTTATTTTCAAAAGTGCTTTTCGTAAAAGTACTTTTGGAGAAAAGCAGTTTGTGTTTGGCCAACTCATCTGAGAATCAGTTCTGTCAACAGCTGAGTAATAATTTGTGTTTGGCCAAGCTTTTGAAAAAGTACTTTTGAGTGTTAAATTACGAGTAAGGACATTTAAATACTCACTTTACAGTTATTTAACTAGATGAATGATTTTAAACATTTATTCTCAAACACTATATTTAATTTTTTTTATTTAGTAAATTTTTTTCTAAAATACAACATTCATAATTGAATATTCTTGATCTATACCTTAAAAAAAGATATTATATTAAAAGTTTGTAACAATAGTGATGTAGGTGTACATATAAAAAATAGTGATTAAAAAAGTAATGTACTATTTATATATTATAATCATTAGGTTAAAATATATAGGGGTAATTAAGTATATAAGTATTTTTGGTAAGGATATTTTTGGAATCATAAAAATAAAAAACAACTTCTGCTTCTACTCAAAAGCACTTTTAGGGAAAAGCTACTTTTTTCAGCTTCTTCCCAGCAGCAGAAAAACAGTTTATGCTGCCACTCAAAAGCACTTATTTTTTCCTAAAAGCTTGGCCAAACACCTCGATTTTTCAAAATAAGTACTTTTGGACAAAAATAAGCACTTTCGACTCCCTAGAAGCTTGGCCAAACAGGCTCTAAGACTCTATAAAAAATACTCCTATAAAACAAAAACACACAAGGTCTATCTAAGAAACAATCCCCTAATAAATTTGACAGATAAACAAACTTCTTATTAAAATATTTTATTATTAAATCATATTTCTTCAATAATGCCACATTACACTTAAAGTTTATTTCATGAAAGTTTTATCATGGCAAAAATACTAAAGTCCCACCTGAAGTTGTACCCAAAAAGTCAGTTACACACTCAACATTTACGGGTGACCTCGTAACCCCCTAATATTGTGCGAAGTGAATTTTTTTACACCCTAATACACAAACAACCAGTCACATGATGGAAGGTGTGCTACACTTGCGCCATGTCAGATCCATACCACCTCCATGTCACCTCCATGTCATTCCCATATCAGATTTCATGAATATTTTTTACCATGTCATCAAAATGTTTCTTCTTCACTAGAATTTAACTAAACCACCACAACACCACCATTGGCACCACCAATTCATCACAAAACCTCGCCTTTCACCATAAATTAGATATTAAACTACTACCACTAACCCGAAATCCACTGTTAAAAATTACAACAACATTATTACCACTACCAAAATGACAAACAACCACCGCAGATCTAGTACCCACCACCAACTTACCATCAATATCAGACAATCACCACCAAGAGTCACTAAAACCACCAAAATTTAGATCCTACGAAAAAACCCACCATCATAAGTCTTAATTCCCACCAAAAATCACACTACTAATACTACCATCATTAAAATTTACATTAATCACTATAAAATGAATTACCCACCACCATATTTACACCATCATCACCACCCGTCGAATATCACTACATAATTACTAACAACAACACCACAATTAATTTCAACACCCACCACCAATCCCCCACAAAATATTACCTCTACCAAAAATTTTGTTTGGGCTAAAGGTGTAGCGACACTAATTCAATATGAAGAAAAGAATATTAGTGAAAGAAAGCAAATTGGGTTGTAGGAGGAGAAGGGGGGATTGGCAGATTAAAGAAGAAGAGAGAAGTGTTAATTGAGGGGGTGGGGGTCTTCATTCTCTGTTTTTTTTCTTTTGTTTTTATTGGCTTGAATTTGGGATTCCCACTCGCCAAATTTTTCTTTATTTTTTAATTTTTTTCCATGTCAGATTTGAAGGCCTTATAGAGGGAAGAAAAATTCACTTCGGACAAAAATAGGGGGGTAAGGGCTCGTCCGTAAAGGTTAAGTGTGTAACTGATTTTTGGGTACAACTTTAGGGGTGACTTTAGTATTTTTGCCTTTTATCATCTGACCCTTGAGTAAATATGTCTATCATATAAAATTGCGGGCATGCTTGAATAGCAGTGTAGTAGTAGACAGAAGCCAGTTGGTATCTTTGAAAAGCAGGGGGTAGACAGAGCACCCAAGTATTGAGTTGGACTAGTCATAGTGTCACCCTTGCTCTATTTATATTAAGACTCATAAATCCTACTCTATTAAGTATTCATGCAATCCATCTCAACTAATTTTGCATTAGAATACTAATAACGGAATGAATTACTAAAAACAACTAACTTCCGTACAACATATTATCTTTGGTATAAAATTATAGGTAATTAATATAGTCTTCATATAATTATGTAATATACGAGTACATTTTTGTTTTCTTATACTTTGCACGAGTTATGTTGAGTTTCCTATTTCAACATAACTTAGTAAATTTATAGAAATAGAATATGTACTACGTGAATACAAGTACCTAACTATAAAATTACCCTTATAGTAGTAATCGTTGTTCAACAATTAATGCGGCATAATTCACAAATCACAAGCATAACAATAATCTCTGCATTATAATCGTCATTGTATAATCTAATCGTAAACCGAACTATACGTAATATGTTGCATACATACTTCAAGGGTAAACTTGTCTTTTGCACATTATGTCCTATTCAATTTACAGTACTTCTATGCAAGATTCTACCTCAGACATAAAATAACTGGAGATAATAATTTTGGGTATTTTCATTTATTGAACTTTACAATTTACAATTCAATAACCTTTCTTATTTTATTTATTTATTTAAAAGCCATCATTTTTGGAGCTTTCCAACGTTCTTGCCTTATAAGTGACACCTAACTTCCAAATATTTTTCTAACACCCCCACCCCCAACCCCCCACCACCCCACCACCACCACCATCTCCGGCCATCTCATTTTCTCTCACTAAATTTAAAACATTAGTTTCGGCTGATATCGACCGCACATCGCACGAGTACTATATTAGTTTAGTTAAATAAGGTTTCTTGTTCTTTTCTACAGCTACATTGTTAAGTGGTAAGTAAAAGAAAAATTATTTTTTTTGCTGAATTTATGAATCTTTTTCTTCAGTTACATTTGAAAATGATGATGATAGCATCAAGAAAAGTTGTAACTTTAAAAAATAACCATTTTTTTGTTCTTGGTTTTTTGTGTTTTGCTTAAAAAATGCTTTTTTTTTTTGTTCCCATTTGAATCTTTTTCCTATTTTTGCTCATTTTTTGGTTATATTAACTGTCTTTTACTTCACTTTCTGTCGGTGCATTTGGGATTCATTGCATTTTTAGTTCAATGTTTTGTAGACAAATTGTAATTCTTGTTTCCCTTTAAATTCAGTAGCTTACTTGTTTAAAGATTTGATCTTCATGGTTTTTTCTATTGTAGAAAGATTGTAAAATGTCTTCTTTGTTTTGGGTATGTGACATTTTTTGATATTTGGTGCTAAAAATGTGATTTTTTTGAAGTTGTTGATCTCTTGTTGTTCATTGGTTGAAAGTTGTTGTAGCCTTGTTTTCATGTTATTTGCAGAAAAGGGTCTGAATCTTTTAGGGAATTTTACAGTATATGAATAGTGGCTAGGCTGCGTAAACATTTTACCGTGTAAGAACAGTGGCTAGGTCGCTTAAACATAAACTAGCCATTTTTGTATATTCGATGTATATTCTACGTATAATGAGTGTACAATCTATGTATCTCGACTACGTTGGCCATTTCTGTAAAGTTTCCATTTTTTTTTTTGGGGGAGGGGTCAATGTGTTTAGGTTCTAACAGAAAAAAAATTTAAGGTGTGGATCATATTTTAGCAATGTAGGTGATGAGATGCTTAGCTATGTATATAGTCTTGTTTTGGTGCTCATCTTGTTAGAATATGAGAATGTGATATTCATGTTTAGTTTTTATTGTTAATAAGGTGGTGTGTCATTTTCTTTATCTACCATGTTGCTTATTTTATATTATCTGGAGTAGTTTTTTGTGCCTTATAATTGGTGTTAATTATGGAAATGCAATCATTAGCATCTGATGTGAGTGTTTTAGTTACTTTGATTGTTAATTTCTTGTTAAACTTATGATTTTAGCTATTTGGAATCTCTCAGGTGCCGGATTCTTGTGTTACTGTATTTTTCCTTTTATGTTTATTTGCTTATAAATATCTCGATTATCTCTAATTTCCGTCTATCTGATTTCGCTGCATTAAGTTGCACTGGAGCTATATCAAAGTTGTTGTAGTCCTACACTCTGGTGCCATTTTTCAGTTTCTTCATTTTGTGCTGATTCTCGTTGCAGTGTAGTTTCATGCAATTAAATAGGTAGTCTTTAATTCTCCAGGTATAGCAACATTTCTAATATGTCAATGAGAAGTGACATAATCCTTTGTACTGCTTCTTCTTGGTGAATTAGGAGGACGTTTTCTGAATATATAGTGTTCCTGAAGTATAGGACTTATGGGTTTTAAAGTTTCTGTATATTTCTAACACCACTGAAGCTTGAGGTCTAATGTTACTGCCCGTTGTATCAGTTGTCGAGCATTGTGATGCATTTTGTGTTCTTCAATTATGACAGTTCTGTTTTTTCCCTTCTATAGAAATTTGTTAACTAAATTTGGCCAACACTTCCCTTTTCCAACAGTCTACTATGGATCGTAGGAGTTGGCCCTGGAAGAAGAAATCATCAGATAAGACGGCAGGTGAGAAAGCTGCTGCAACTCTTACCGTGGAGTCAGCATCTGTCCCTTCAGATGCAACTGAATCTCAGGTTAATCAGGTGCGTAAGTTAATATGTACAATTAATTAGAAAGGATATGTACATGTTAATTTCTTCTTCTCTTCGGGTGTTTCTTCCCACTCCTTGACTTCCATTTCTTCCCATAATTTGAGGTTATGGCAGCTATTAGATTGTCAAGTTTTCCCTTCTTTCTTTATATTGTGTCCTTCATGTTGACCTTTAATGTACAAGGACTTGTATTAAGGTTGCTGTGTAATTTTGGTTGATACTAGCAAAAAGCTACATGTATCTAAATTCTTGATGCTACTAGCTTTTAGTTGGGTAGTGGTGGCTGCTAGTCTTAAATTCTCAACCTGACAAATTTCAAGTTTTCATTTGTTTTTGAAATTTTGTTTCTCCCTCTACATTAAAATCTGATTGGTGCTAGCAAGAACAAGCTATACTTTTCAATTTGGTAAATGAATCATCAAATTGTTGAATTGTTTTTATAATGATACTTTGCTGAGAAAGCTTCATTCAATCTTTGTCTCTGTAATTTATGTTATTCTTTTCATTATATTACAGACTAAACAGGATAACTACAAGAAACCAAAATATGTGCAAATTTCTGTTGAATCCTATTCACATTTGACTGGACTGGAGGATCAAGTTAAGTCTTATGAGGATCAAGTTAAGTCTTACGAGGATCAAGTTAATTCTTACGAGGATCAAGTTAAGTCTTTCGAGGAACAAGTGAAGAGCTTAGAGGATGAAAACAAGGATTTGAATGAAAAGTTGTCTGCTGCTCAGTCAGAGATGACTAATAAGGAGAACCTGGTGAAACAACATGCTAAAGTTGCGGAAGAAGCTGTCTCAGGTGATGTATCTTAATGACTTGTTTGTTTCTTGAGAGAGGTGTTACACAAGTTAGCGTTGAGTTCCTTTATTGACATCTGTTTGGACAGGTTGGGAGAAGGCTGAGTCAGAAGCTGCGGCACTGAAAACTCACCTTGAATCAGTCACTCTTTTGAAGCTTACTGCTGAAGACCGGGCATCCCATTTGGATGGTGCACTCAAAGAGTGCATGCGGCAGATACGAAATTTGAAAGAAGAGCATGAACAGAAGCTGCATGATGTTATCCTTAACAAAACGAAACAGTTTGATAATATGCAGCGTCAGTTTGAAGCGAAGATAGCTAACTTGGACCAAGAGTTGCTCAGGTCAGCAGCTGAAATTTCTGCACTTTCAAGGTCTTTACAGGAGCGTTCCAACATGGTGATAAAGCTCAGTGAAGAAAAAGCCCAAGCTGAGGCAGCAATAGAGCGGTTGAAGAGCAATATTGAATCATGTGAAAAAGATATAAATTCTCTGAAATATGAACTCCATATTGCCGCGAAGGAGCTCGAAATTCGTAATGAAGAGAAAAATATGAGTGTCCGGTCTGCAGAAGTAGCAAATAAGCAACACCTGGAGGGAGTAAAGAAGATTGCAAAATTGGAAGCAGAGTGTCAGAGATTACGTGGTCTTGTCCGGAAGAAGCTACCTGGACCTGCAGCCTTGGCCCAGATGAAGCTTGAAGTTGAGAGTTTGGGTAGAGATTATGGGGAGAGCCGTGTAAAGAAATCCCAAGGAAGGCCTTCTAGTCCACAGTTTTCTAGTTTGCCAGATTTTTCATTTGATAGTGTGCAGAAATACCATAAAGAGAATGATCTACTAACAGAACGCCTTTTGGCAATGGAGGAGGAAACAAAGATGTTGAAAGAAGCGTTGGCAAAACGAAACAGTGAATTACAGGCGTCCAGGAGTATATGTGCAAAGACGGAGAGCAA
This sequence comes from Petunia x hybrida, assembly GCA_037355625.1. Taxonomy (NCBI): domain Eukaryota; kingdom Viridiplantae; phylum Streptophyta; class Magnoliopsida; order Solanales; family Solanaceae; genus Petunia; species Petunia x hybrida. The sequence continues at coordinate 3,303,808 of JBBBVM010000045.1, forward strand.
GCTTCAAAGTTTGGAAGCACAGCTGCAAGCAAATGTTGAACAGAATACCCCACAAAAGTCCATCATTCCGTTACCTACTGAGAGTTCCTTTAGCCAAGATGCAAGTCATCTTCCAAGACTGACTTCCATGTCTGAAGATGGAAATGATGATAGTGTTAGTTGTTCTGGCTCTTGGACAACTGCATTAATGTCTGAACTCTCCCATGTCAAGAAGGAAAAGAACTTTGGAAGTCCACATAAATCTGAGAGTGCAAGTCACCTGGATCTTATGGATGACTTTTTGGAGATGGAGAAATTAGCGAATCTGTCCAGTGACACAAATGGAGCAGTTTCAAGTCCAGATATTCCAAATAATGCAAGACCGGAAACTACAACAATTGATACCTCTATGCATGTCACTCCAAGCACAGATTCTCATCTGAATGAACATAATGAGACAGAGATATCAGTAAATTCGGCATCTTCCAAAGAAGAAGTATCATCACCGAGTCATCAAACTCTTTCAGATCCATCCATATTCACGAAGCTCCAATCAAGAATCTCAATGGTCGTAGAGTCTTTGTCCAAGGAAGCTGAAATTCAGAAAATTCAAGAGGATCTTAGACAGATTGTGCAGGAAATGCATGACACCATCCTTCCGCAATCAGCTAAGTGCATTGTTGAGACTACTCATTGCTCTGAGACAGCAACTGAATCTCAGCCCTCTCTTGATGATGCTGAGGCAAACATAGAAAAGGAAATTTCTGTCTCGCAAGATGGTAAACCATTCGATGAGAATGTCCATGGTATTAGCAAAGAATTAGCAGATGCTATGTCTCAAATTCATGACTTTGTACTCTTGCTGGGCAAAGAGGCAACAGCTGTCCAGGGAACAGCTCCAGATGGAAGTGGAATCAATGAAAAATTAGATGATTTCTCTGCCACTTATGCTGAAGTTATAAGCAGCAGGTTGAGTATGGTGAATTTTGTCCTTGATCTCTCTCATGTACTGAGTAACGCGAGCGAACTACACTTCAATATCCTTGGCTACAAGAATTCTGAAACAGAAATAAGTACATCTGATTGCATTGACAAGGTTGCTTTACCAGAGAATAAAGTTCTTCAGCACTCAGGAGAAGAATATGCAAATGGTTGCGCTCATTTTTCTGATTCCACTTCTGATCCAGACATTCCTCATGAAGGAAGTCTCGTTCCCACTTCAGAGTCAACGTCAACATCTTTGAAGTGCTCGTTGGAGGAATTTGAACAACTGAAACTAGAGAAAGACAATATGGCTCTTGATCTTGCTAGATATTCTGAGAACCTGGAAAGCACTAAATCCCAATTGGCTGAAACAGAGCAGCTTCTTGCAGAGGTGAAGTCACAATTGGTATCTGCTCAAAAGGCAAACAGTTTGGCTGAAACTCAGCTCAAATGCATGGCAGAATCATATAACTCACTTGAAACTCGGACTGAGGAGTTGCAAACTGAAGTAAATCGTCTTCAGGCGAAGATAGAAAGTCTTGATAGTGAGCTGCAAGAGGAAAAGAAGGGTCACCAGGAATCGTTAGACAAGTGCAAGGATCTCGAAGAACAACTGCTAAGGTTAGTTTATTTTTTATTTTTCATTGGCCCTGGGATTATAACCACTTGTAGAATTTATTTTATCTCTGTTCATCATTACTGTTACATGTTGAAGCATATTATAACATCCTGTAAGGTTCATTTTCTTGGTACCTATCCGAAAGTGCTTTATTTGTTTTATTCCTAGAGTTGCCAATACAGAATAATAGCAAGTTTGATGTCGATTGAGAATTATGTCAAGTAGCACTTCAACTGTATTTAATTCTGTTTTTCTATTTGAATCAGGATGGAGACAGCTGCTGATCTTGATGCCAAGACCAGCCAGGTAGATGTCTTTCTCTCTAATGAGTGATTAATCCAATGATTGTTCTATGTATTGTATACTAGTGATTACAACCCTAAGTTTAGTTGGAACAGGATTGTGCTTCTCGTCATTACTCTGAACATTTGGTCCAATTTATTGTCAACTGAATTAAAACAGTTTAATTTCATTGGTAGTGATGCTATACAAGTTAATTTGGAAATAGTTTCACCAATGTGCATATCCGAAATTTGGAAATAGTTTTACCTACGTGCTATGGGGTTTAATCGCTGATATCAAATAGATTTTCTTTGAGTTCGCTCCGCCTCTCTGAGTTCTATTTCAGTGATAGACATTAAAATTGGATTCATTTATACATGGGAAATTTTAATGCATAAGAATTTTTTTGTTAAATAAACATTTACTAGAGCATTGGTTAAGAAAATATGACATCTAAAAGACCCATCAGTCTCAATGCTTACAAACCTTGAGTGCAAAAAAACATATACATCTGATTGAAAGATTACTGTTAAATAAAGTACGTGATTCATATTTCTGGTGTCATGAACGACATCTTACGGAGTCCAAGCAATTTGAATGCAGAGTTCCCTGCTCAATTATCCAAAAGGTTGAAAGTCCAGTTAGCTGTTATTGAACCTTTCATTCATCTGAGGAGGTTACAAGAAGTTGTGGCCAGCTGCTTGTACAATAAAATCTTAATTTTTCTGCTAGCCGTTATTCTCTTTCTGGAACTCCTGTGTTGTCTTACTTTAGTGAATAAACTCCACTTTATATTGCAAAATAGCTGATCTATGATAGATTAACCTACCACATAAATTTTCAGGTCTGAGCAAGCTTTATGTTAAATCTATAACAAGAACTACGCTTCAACCCCAAACCAAGTTGGGGTTGGCAGTGTGAATCTTGATTGACCATGTTGCTCTGTTTAAGCTAATCTTAGACCAGTATAATACAAAAAATAAGAATGAAGAGGACAAGGGTTTCTAAATTTTCTATTGTCATATGTTAAATCTATGGGTAATGAAATAGTTGGTATAAAGATTTGGTGCTAACATCAGTGTGCTAAATAAACTGATGCTCTGTTTACTTTGTCCAGGAGAAAGAGTTAGCAGCTGCAGCAGAGAAGCTGGCGGAGTGTCAAGAAACCATATTTCTCCTCGGAAAGCAGTTGAACTCTTTGCGTCCTCAGACAGAGTTTATGGGGTCTCCATACATTGATAGAAGTTCAAAAGGGGAAGAACCGACGACCACTGGCACAAACTTCCATGACAATGATCTAGTTGATATGGATAGTTCCAGTTCTGTAAAAGCAGGTTGTGAGTCCCCTGTGGATATATATAATGTGCCTTATAGTCCAGACTTTGAAGTAAACAATCCATTGAGATCACCAATCATCTCAAAGCATCCGAAACATCGGCCTACTAAGTCCGGCTCTTCTTCATCTTCTGGTCCAACACCGGAAAAACAAAACCGTGGTTTCAGCCGATTCTTTTCTTCTAAAGGAAAGAGTGGCTATTAGCATGTGCAGCTTGCAGTCTTCATGTGCCATTTGTTTGATAAGCCAACTAATAAAGATATGGAAAAGCGCGAAAATTTGACTTTACTACTGTAGATATTGAGGTACACTTTCTCAATTTGCTTCATCGCAACTCTCACGTGGTATTCAGGCTAAAGGTATACAAGAAAAATGACTTCTCTGGTTCATTAGCAACTCTTTGTGTTTTTCCTTTTGTGTAGTGAAGTTCTTAAAATGTTTGTACACGTACATTCTGCTCCTCGAAATTACATAGTGAAGAAGCTATTTTGATGTATCGTGTGAAAGGATGTTTTGTGATTAATATAAAATAATAGCTGTATGAAATGACTGTATATGATTTATATGCCTATAATGTGTATGGATATGTCCTCTCCCCGACTTAGCCGATTTATACTCGCTTTAGTATGATAAGTTGTTTTTGGTATAAAAAAAATCTTATAAGTGAAATGTTCCAGTAGTAAAAATGAGTTCTTAATCATTTTGCTATGATGATTAGAGTTTGGGCGAAATCAAGAATTTTGGTGAAGATGTTAAAGATCCAATATGTATGTATATAGAGTAATATTTTACTTATATACACAATATATTTTTTGGAGTAATATTTAACCTATATATACAATAGTATATTTTTTGGCAAAAGTTGTTTAAGTTACTACATTTTGCTAGTTATAGCTCTGCTCCTGATCAATGTAAATTGCTTACTACCTTAAAATGAGCACATGATAATTTCTGCATTTGGTTTCAAAAAGAAAGACAGCCAGATTGGAATTTTTTAACATCATTTTGGTCGTCCAGTCACAAAGTTGTATTTTGCCAAACATATCTGCTACTTGGGAGTACAGCTCTTTTTACATGCAACCATCTAACCACATATCAAAATACACAAAATTTAGCTTGGAGGCCTATTTTACTGGGCAATTTACAAAACTATGACACCTTAGGCAATGGTTCGCCTTATTGACCTCGCTTAAAGTGGTATTACAAGAATGACCTCACTAATTTTAAGGAAGTGCTCCCTCGGGGGCAACACTTCAAGTTATAAAATTGACAAGTGCACTCGCGGGGGCAGCACTTCAAATATTTGAAGTGATAAAATTGACAAGTGCACTCACGGGGGCAGCACTTCAAATATAAAATGACAAGTACTGCAAGTGCGGCCTCCGTGGAAACACTTGACCTTTTATCTCTGTCAACATTCTCCCCAGATAGCTTGAAGTGTTGCCTGTATTTATACTTGAAGTGTTTCTGATGTAGGGAAAACCACGGAAGCGATAAATAGAGATAAAAACGAGACGCGACAAGAACACTTACGAAGTAGCACCAAGGAACGATGTCTTGATACACCATCGATTCGAGTCTAGTAGAACCTACGCTAAGCAACTATCCTCAAGAGACACTCGGCTATCGCAAATAGAATAATCAAAGAGGATTGAAGAGCAACTTGGATTCATCCAATTGATTCAAGCCAAAATAGTTACATTTGTTTGGGAGCAATGCTCATCAATGTCAATATTCAAGGAGTGTTATGGCAATAAATGATGAAGGAGTGTATTTATAGCACCCCTTTACAAGATGTGAAAGGTCTAATAAGCCCTCAACTAGCTTAGAACACAATGTAGCACTTAAGGCTAAAATAGAAATTTCATACAAAAAGAAGTCAAAAATCAGCATTTTTGGGTGCCCCGCCTAGGCTATTTAGGCGCTCCGCCTGGTGGAGCCATGACCCAGGCGCTCCGCCCATGGGTCAGGCGCTTCGCCTGGTGAGCACCACTGGCAAGGTGGCTAGGCGCTCTGCCCTATAGGTAGGCGCTCCGCCTGGTGGCTTGCTTCTCTGGGCGCTCCGCCTATGGGCTGCTAGGCGCTCCGCCTGGAGCCCTGTGGCCTTCCATTCCTCCTTCCAATGAGCTCAAGTGTATGATCTTCCAATGGTCTCCGGAGCTCGTATCATCCACGCCCTTCCGAATCAAGTGTAAGTAAGCATCATGAAGTGCTTTGGCTTGGCTTCTCGCGAAGGGCCTTGTGGTGGTGGTTTGCCCTGCATCATCCTCCCCTTCTTGAGAGGATTTTGTCCTCGAAATTGAAGCATCCTCGTCCAGGCATCATCCTCCGTGGCATCATGTCCTACATCTAAAGGAGTCAAGTAACTAACATTAAAAGTATTTGAAACATTGTACTCACAGGGTAGATCAATCACATAGGCATTGTTGTTGTTCTTGGATAACACTTGGAACGGGCTATCTTCTCGGGATGCTAACTTCCCTTTTCTAAGGTTTGGAAATCTTTCCTTCCGGAAGTGCACCCACACCCAATCTCCCTTCTTGAGTTCCACCTTCTTTCTCCCATTGTTCTTCTTGGTGGCCAACTTTTCATAAGCTTCCTCCAAGTTCTTCTTCACCTTAGCATGGAGTTCAATCAAGGCCTTAGCTCGACTTTTACCTTCAAAACTAACAACCATTTCCCTTCGCAAAGGGGAGAGATCAAGTGGAATCAATGGATTAAATCCATAAACACACTCAAACGGAGTCATGCCAATCATTCTATGCAGAGTACGGTTATATGCAAACTCCATGAGTGGTAACTTCTCCACCAAAGTCCCGGCCTTACCTCGGGTCATAGCTCTAAGAAGAGACCCCAAGGTTCGGTTCACCACCTCGGTTTGACCATCCGTTTAAGGGTGGTGGGACGTAGAGAACAACAATTTGGTGCCCTTGCACCTCCAAAAATGACTTAGGAACTTAGTGTCCCTATCACTCACAATGGTTTGAGGCACTTCATGTAATTTTGACACATTATCAATGAACAAGGAAGCTACATGGTGTGCATCACTACTCTTTTTACAAGGAATAAAGTGAGCCATTTTGGAGAACTTATCCACGACAACATAAATGTTATCGTGTCCTCCTCTAGACCATGGCAATCCAATAATAAAATCCATAGAAATATCCATCCACGGACTAGTAGGAATAGGCAAAGGAGTATACAAGCCATGTGGATTTGACTTGGACTTGGCGTGCTTGCAATCTAAACAAGCATTGCATAGCCGCTCAACATGCAACCTCATCTTAGGCCAATGGAATTTCTCCATAAGAATGGCCAAAGTCTTAGCCCTCCCAAAAGTGACCTATCAAGCCTCCACAATGTGCTTCATGCACTAGCAATTCTCGCCAAGAGGACTCGGGGACACATACTCTCCCATTCTTGAAAATGTAGCCATCTACCCATTGGTATTTCTCTACCCTCTTCCCGCTCACTAGAGCATCATGAATGCTCTTGAACTTTGGGTCATGTTCATACAATGATTTTATACTCTCAAAACCCATAAGTCTAGAAGCAAGAGTAGTAGCAAGGGTGAACTTTCTCGAAAGCGCATCGGCTACAACATTGTCAATTCCCTTCTTTTAATGAATTACATAAGGGAAGGACTCAATGAACTCTACCCACTTGGCATGTCTCTTGTTCAACTTCTCTTGGCCTCTAAGATGCTTGAGTGACTCATGGTCACTCTTGATCACAAATTACCTAAGCCAAAGATAGTGTTGCCAATGAGCTAGAGCTCTCACAAGGGCATACAATTCCTTGTCATACGTGGAGTAATTCAAGGTTGCGCTCTTCAACTTCTCACTAAAGTAGGCAACGGGTTCCCTTCTTGCATGAGAAAACCCCCAATTCCCACCCCGAGGCATCATATTCAACCTCAAAAGCTTTCCCGAAGTCGGGCAATTGCAACAATGGGGGCGGTACTCAATCTACTTTTCAGTTCTTGGAAAGCCTTCTCTTGCGGCTCCTCCCACTCAAAGGACTTGTCCTTCTTGACCAACTCGGTGAGTGGTGTGGCGATGGTGCTAAAGTCTCTAACAAAGCGCCTATAAAAACTAGCAAGGCCATGGAAACTCCTAACATGAGAGACGGTAGTAGGAGTAGGCCAATCTCTAATGGCTTCAATTTTAGATTCATCAACTTCTATACCATCGGCACTAACAACAAAATCAAGAAAGACAACCTTTTCCACACAAAAGGCACACTTTTTAAAATTGGTATAGAGCTTTTCGGCTCTTAGCACTTCAAGAACTTGACTTAAGTGGCCAACATGATCATCTATTGATTTGCTATATATCAAAATATCATCAAAATAGACAACCACAAATTTGTTGATAAACGACATGGTTCATCAACCTCATAAAAGTGCTAGGTGCGTTGGAGAGACCAAAAGGCATCACCAACCATTCATAGAGACCAAACTTGGTCTTGAATGTGGTTTTCCACTCATCACCCAGTTTCATCCGGGTTTGGTGGTAGCCGGACCTAAGATCTATCTTCGAAAAGATACTAGAACCACTCAACTAATCAAGCATGTCATCAAGTCTAGGAATGGGATGACGATACTTTACCGTTATCTTGTTGACCGCTCGGCAATCATCACACATCCTCCATGTCCCGTCCTTATTTGGTACAAGAATGACCGGTACGGCACACAGACTTAAGCTTTCACGAACCAAGCCTTTAGTGAGCAATTCATCTACTTGCTTTTGCAATTCCTTTGTATCCTCCGGATTGCTCATATAAGCCCGTTTGTTTGGGATTTGGGACCCCGAGACAAAGTCATGTGTTCAATCCCCCTCAACGGAGGAAGACCACTCGGCATCTCTTCCGGGAACATGTCCTCAAATACCTTCAACATATTCTCAATAGCACTAGGCAAAGGGTTAGGGTTAGAAGAATAATCACAATCAAAATTTAAAACCATACCTTTGTGAACTAGGCAAATGAGCATTTTGGTGCCATCATTACCTTTCAAGTACTCAACCAGTTGCATCATGGCACAAATGCGATCGGTAGAAGATGGTGGAGTTTCGGTCAAAGGCTTGGCCAGAACGGGAGATTTAGCTTTAGCCGCTTCCTTCAACTCCCTCATGCGCCTATAGTCATCACTCACTTGCTTTGGCGTCAAGGGTGTTAGAACATACTTCTTCCCCTCATGTCTAACCGTGTAAGTGTTGGCTCGGCCATCATGAACCACATACCTGTCATATTGCCAAGGCCTACCAAACGAGAGGTGTCAAGCTTGCATTGGCACTACATCAAACATGTGCTTATCTTGGTAGTTCCCAATCTTGAACTTAATCAAGACTTGCTTCACTACATTCAACTCCCCACACTTGCTGAACCATTGCAAATGGTAGGGGCTAGGATGTTTAAGGGTAGGCAATTTCAATTGTGAGACCAAAGATTGGCTCACCACATTCACACAACTACCCGAGTCAATAATCATGGAGCACACTTGTCCCCTCACTCTACACCTAGCGCGGAACAAGTTCTCCTTTTGCTCATCCTCCCTCTCTTCACTCATCATGGCACTCAAACTACGTCGTTCCACTAGGAACATATTAGGATCATCCCCCTCCGCCGCTCTCTCTTCGCTCTCAACTACGTCACTCTCCTCAACATCATCACCATCGGGCTCACTTTCTGCCTCATACACCATCCCATCATCCATCACAATCATTATTTTTCAGGTGGGGGCAATCTTTGGCAAAGTGGCCATAACCCTTGTACTTGTGGCCTTGGAAAGAAGAAGAAGAAGGAGTATTTAATTGAGTTTTAGAATTACCTCCGACTTCTTTGAAGTCGCTTCTCGGGGTAGCCTTCTCAAAAGGCTTCTTCACATCACGACTCCCACTTGCACCACTTGTGTTTGTGCTCTTCCATTCTTTGGGTCGAGTCATTGGAGTGGAAGTAGTACTCCTAAAGCGAGGAACTTTCTCTTCTTTGAACCACTTCTCGGCTTCAACCGCGGCATCACAAACATCTTGTAGAGAGTGGAAGATGTATAGCCTCAATTGAGAAGCAATCTCCCGACTCAAGCCATTCTTGAAGCGGATGATAGCTTGCTCCTCATCCTCCGTTTCCATATCAAAGGCCATTCGATTTTTCTCAAATTCGTTGAAATACTCATCAAAGGACTTGTAACCTTGTTTCAACTCATAGAGCCTCTTGATTTGTTCTTGTCTATACTTGGGAGTCACATATTTGGTGCTCATTACCTCTTTCAATTCCTCCCAAGTAATGTTTATTCGCAACCCAACTCTTCTCCTCGACCGCTTGACGGATTCCCACCACGTGGAAGCATAGGACTCAAATGAAGCGATGGCATAGGTAGCTTTCTTCTCCTCGGACATATCATTCGCGTCAAAGACCCGCTCCAATTGGACCTTCCACTCAAAGAATGCTTCCGGATCACTAGTCCCTTTGAAAGGTGGGATAGTGATCTTCACACTAGTGAGGTTAATGTCACGACCCCCACGGTGTGGTTCCAATTGACCCCCGTAGTAGTCTTTAACCTCATCAACTCACATCTCAAGTTCCTTCCCACAAAAGCCCTTGGAGGTCCTCGACCTCGCCCACAACCTCCATCTACTCCCCGTCCTCCATTCATTGCCCTCATATTTGGATAGGGAGCATCAAAATCATAATCAAGCCCGAGACCCTCCCCTTCTTGAGCTTCATCAACTTGCTCAAGGGGTACAATATTCCTTCGGGGCCTTAGGAGTGGAACATCTCGTTGGGGATTGCCCAAGGGTTGGGGAGTGCCCAACGATCTTTCTCTAGTAAGAGCCTCATCCCGCAACCGTTGTCGACGAACTAACTCCGTATATTGATCCGGTTTCATGATTGAATCATCACTTGTGCCTTCCCCGGTATCTTTGTGGACACTTGGGGTCCTTTCCTTTTTAAAAACTTCCATTTTGAGACTCAAAGCCTTCACCTCGGCTAATAAGCTAGCTAAGACGTCGGTTGGAACCTCAATGGTACTCTTTGACGTTTCCTCCGCCACGTACCTACAAGCAATCAAAAATAAGAAAAAGAGATTAGAGTAAAAGTCCTCACTCACTCCCTCACTTTTGATGGTCGCTCGGGTTCATTCAAGTTGGGGTTAGATTCACACAAGCTTGAGATCAATGGCTTCTTCGTAGTTGCGCAACTTCCTTGATAATCAATCTAAGTCACAAGAACTAAATACTCTTCGGAAAGAGTGGAGTTAATAGGACTCGATGAATGCTAAGCTTTTTAGTGCGCGCTTTGAAGCAAACAATTAACTACCAGTCTTCTTTGAGGTCTACTCTCCTCTAGGCACGAGTACCCTGATCGCTGAATGGATTAGTACTAATTAGGTAGGAGTGTTACCCTAAAAGTACTAACTGAAAGCAACGTAAACAAACAAACACGAAAACCTAGAGAAAACAACTACCCGGACACCTTCAGTGCACTGGGCGGTCCGCCTGGTCAGGGGGCAGGATTTTGTCAAAATTGATCAGTGGGGTGGGGGAGGTGGTCCGCCCAAGGGTGGGGCGCTCCACCTGGGCCTATGTCCCAACCTTCACCAAAACGTAATTTTGGTGTTTTTCAAGCAAATTTCCAACGATTTCAAGGTGTTTTTGATATTAGATGACACCCAAAGTTGTTTTATGCTATAACAAACAAATCCAATGGTTTAATCCAACAAACAACCAACAACCAACTTGTTTCAAGAATTTGGAGTAAGTTCTTCAAAAATTTTAAAAATTTTCAAGATTCAATATTTCGATTTTCATTCCGCTACTCCAAATGATGTTATGGGGGGTATTAAAACGACGGGTTAACTATATATAACAATCCCCGATACCAAACAATCAAGAAATCATAACATCAAACAAGTTCTAACAATTTTTGTGAAATTTCAACTTTGAGATTTGATTTTCAAGAATTTTATTCACAACTCCAAAATGTATTTTGTTGGTACCCAATATAAGAGAATACGTAAACAATAAATCCCCGATAACTAACACAACCAAAATCGCAACAACCAATGATTTCTAGCAAATTTTTGTAATTTTCTAGTTTTTGAATTTTTTTGTTTTCTTCAAATTTTTCAAGAACAACAATAACAATAATACTAAGGCACGATAAAAACACTACGAACAAGGAATGAGGGTTTGTGGAAACAACACCCGAGCATTGCTCTGATACCAACTGATGTAGGGAAAACCATGGAAGCGATAAATAGAGATAAAAGCGAGACGCGGCAAGAACACTTACGAAGTAGCACCAAGGAACGATGTCTTGATACACCCTCGATTCGAGTCAAGTAGAACCTACGCTAAGCAACTATCCTAAAGAGACACTCGGCTCTCGCAACAAGTGGACATTCCCCACAACTTGGGCATTCCCCAAGTAAATGTAACTACTCACTCTAGGAGTAATTCTACTACTCCTATGAGCCAACCAATGGCAAATGAGGGAGTTGGGGAAGGTGAGCGAGGTGATGACATTCTTGGACCTCATCCCCATACACTTGCACATGAGAGCGAATTGAAAGAAAGAAGAGGAGAGGAAAAACAAATTGAGAGTAAGGGCACCCTTTGTCCTAACCATATGTTATCTTCTTCTTCTTGCTATAGCTTTTGTGTAGGTACTCTTGGAGGCGAGCTATTGGAGCCTCAACCATTTGCCTTGGAAGAAAGACAAGAGGATGAAGATCTTCATTGTGAGTTTCATGAGGGAGGACTTGAACGTGACACTTCAAGCGATGTGAGTACTCACGGGAGCTACTCAAGTGTAAGTGTTTCTTCACCTTCTTATGAACATGGTCATTCCTTGTCTTGTGAAGACTCAATGCTAGTTAGTACTTGTAATGCATGTGATGAAATTGCAACTAGAGTAGAGTCGATTAGTCAACTTGTGTGTGCATGTGAACCACTAGTTGAGAGGATTGATAAGCCACATCATGATGTGAGCTCGATATTCAATGAACCTCTCTTTAGTGAGAAAATGGTAGTTGACTATACTTGTGAGCCTTGTTATGACACACCACCAATTTTTGATAAAGGGGAAGATGAGTTGTTTGATCATGCCCTTATTGATTTAATTGCCTTTGGTGGACCTATGTGTTGTAGTGGGAAAAGTAGTGACCTTGAGGAGTCCCTAGTGGGTGAAATGGATCGAATTATATTCGATGACTCCTCAAGTGCGAGTGATGAACCTAGCTATAATACTTCACCTTTGCTTGACCTTGAGAATGGGATGCGTACTTTTACTAATCCTTTGTTTGAGGGCATCCTTATTGGTGGTGGTGAGTGTCACGACCCAATTTCCAAGGGCTCGTGATGGCACCTAAACAACATTTGCCTAGGCGAACCAATGAAACAAGATGCGGAAAAGAACAATAATGTGAAAAGATCATAAATGGATATATAAATATAAAAGGGTGAAGTCCAAAAGAATATATCCACAAAAGAATTGGAGCATTCTAAGAGTGACTCAATAAAGTATGAATATACATCAAAGAAATCTGAGTCCTATCTCTAAGTGACTCCGGCGGTATGCCACCACGGTCTGTGTGGTCGGCTCACCTCAATCAAAAGTCTCAGAAGCCTCGGGAACCGCTAACGTCCGGGCTGCTGACTGGATGAAGGACCTGCGCACGTAGCAGAGTAAGTTATGAGCCGAAGCCCAGTAAGATCACCGACAGGCCCGCTAAGGTACCCTTGCGGGACAAGTCGCTACATGCATCATAAGCAACAACATACTATAGTAATCATACAATAAAGTAGTGAAATCACAAATAGATGTAACACATTCCATACACACAAGTAGTAACCAGAAGTCTCAAGGATTATGCCCATCCAACGTAAGGCATAGGTCAACTCAGCGGCGGTTTGGAGGTCCAATCTCTACTCCCGTGCCGACTAACCTAGACCTACGATGGACTAGCAACACCACTACTAAGTATCAACCATATACCGTGACCCGAAGTCACTATCACAATCATGAATAAGTAGACCAACGACCCGTAGTCGTTGGCTCATCTCAAATCTGTCTACGATCGCACCACACCCCCTGTCAAGTGCGTCGTATCTCAATAAATCAAGTGACCACACCACACCCCCTGTCAAGTGTGTCACATCTCAAAGATCAAGTGTCCACACCACACCCCCTGTCAAGAGTGACACATCTCATAGTATAGGCGACACCACACCCCCTGTCAAGTGTCCCTCTAACAGTATTAATATCCACGACATTAATAACAATAACAGAAATAATAACAGAAATATTAATAACGATAATATTTCACAGTCACCGTAACCCAGGTTGGTTATGCTAGCTGAACGTAAGGCGAAGGTTAACCCGACCACAGTTTGGGGGTACAATCCCTACTCCCATGTCGTCCAACCCAAGGTTACGTATAGACAGCACTACCCAACCCGGCACGTGAACAAATCAGGTACCAATATCATACAAAAGCCGGCAAAATCCTCGGCAAGACATTTATCATGACATGCCGGCAACATCCTCGGCCATGTCCCAAGTTCTTGCTATCTAAGCATGGCGTAGCAAGCGTTACTACGATATAAATTTAAGCTACCTCGACGTAGCGTTTAGACCGGCACATACCTCGGTCGAGTCACAATCTCGCTATTTATAACAAACAATAATAGCAAGTAATTCACATCATTAATCCTAACCATTGTTAGGTATATATATGCGTACATGAAGCATACTAGCATGAAGGAAGAGTCCACAAGCACAATAGAGGTCAAGTCTCACTTACCTCGAAATTCGGGCTCAAATGCCGGGAAGAATCTCCTTTCCCGCTCGCCTTGTCCGCGAAGGACTCTCCACTAGGTCTATTAAGACAAGATATAGCACATATGAGTGCTCAATTATAGCTATTTAAGCCTATAGGCATCCTAGGGTAAAAATTACCAAAATACCCCCGGGTAGGGCCGAGCCCTAAATTTACGAAATGTACTTTTTCGGACTCCCCACGCTCCCGTGAGTCCAAAAGTACACTTAGATTCCACATGCGAGCCTTGCTCGATGTCTTTCCCCAATTCTTAAGAATCTAGGGTTCTAACCCATTTCCAAGAATCAACCCTTTGATTCTTGTGTTAATCAACATAAAAATGGATTGAAAGGGCTTACCTTAAGTGTAAGTATGATTTGGTCTTCAAGAAATACCCAAAAATCGCTTCAAGAGCTCACCAAATGATTTTTATAAGTTATGAACCGAAATGGCCCGAAATGGCCTTTTTATAGCAGTTTTTGCCTCTGTGACAGCTTCTTTTGAAAAAATCATAACTTTTGATAGGAATGTCCAAATGACCTGAAACTGGTGCCATTAGAACCAAAACGCAAAGGGATAAAACTTTCATGTTTTGAGTTTTTCCTAATTCCTTACGGATTAGCCGAAAAATCAGTTTTTATCCGGCTATTTGCGCCAAAACAGAACAGAAAAGTCGCACCAGATTTTCTACTGTTTTAGGGGCAAAACGGGATCCTACGAAGCTCGGAATGATCCCAAATTTTGCACACAAGCCATAAAATACTTGGGTGACATGCTCGTCAAGACGGAACTCAATTCGGACCTCGAGAACTCAAAAAGTGGGTCCCACGGCAAAGGTTCAATTTTCGACTTTCGCCAAAATAGCGAAATTTAACCAAACGACCTCGGAATCCAATTCCGAAAGTTGCTACAAGTCACAAATGACTATACGAACCTAACGGAACTTTCGGATCTCTCATCGGAGCTCATTTGCTCAAATCGAGCTCGGAAACCTCTTTTAACTCTTTTAAACTTCCGAAACGGGGACTTTATCAAAAGTCCTATCAAACGAGGTCCGTTTTCAATTTTGAAGGTTGCTACATATCATAAATGACGAGACGGACCTAACGGTGCGCTCGGATTTTCCATCGGGGTTCGTTTACTCAAAACGACCTATCGAAACCCCAAATTCCTTTCCGGAATTTCATAAACGGATCCTTTTCTCGAAAACCTATCAAACGGACTCCGTTTCGACTCAGATTTCACAGACGGGTCATGAATGACCTAACGGAGCTTTTGGGACTATCGACACGCAAATCGAGGTCCCGGATCCCGTAACGACTATTTGAGGGTCGTTACATTCTCCCCCACTTAGACTCTCGGCCGTCCTCGGACGAGCCTAAGTCTAAGGTAGGATCCACACACTAGCCACGGAGCTGGCACGGATTTCGAAGACCCCTCGGTACCACCCAAAATCAATAAAACTTAAAAATGTAAATTCAGGCTTAGAAAATACAAGGATTTCATACCTGAATCATCGAACAAGCGCGGATGCCTCTCACGCATCTCGGACTCAAGCTCCCAAGTGGCCTCGGCAATGGAGTGATGCCCCCACTGAACTCTCACAAGCGGGATCACCTTCGATCTCATCTTACGGACCTCTCTAGCCACAATAGCAATAGGCTCATCCGAATAAGCTAAGTCGCCATCTACCTCCACGGAAGCCATATCGATCACATGAGATAGATCGTGAACATACTTCCGGAGCATGAACACATGGAACACCGGATGAACAGACAGAGAGGGAGGCAAAGCCAGTCTATAAGCAACGGCGCCAACGCGCTCCAATATCTCAAAAGGCCCAATGAACCTAGGACTGAGCTTGCCTTTCTTCCCAAATCTCATAACACCCTTCATGGGCGACACTCTGAGGAATACCCGGTCCCCAACCATGAACTCAAGATCTCTCCGCCTCCGATCTGCATACGATATCTGCCGGCTCTGAGCCGTGCGGAGTCGATCCTGAATAACCCGGACCTTATCTAAGGTCTGCTGCACCAAATCGGGCCCCAACACCTGGACCTCACCAGACTCGAACCAACCGATAGGCGAGCGACATCTCCGACCATACAATGCCTCAAACGGAGCCATCTGGATAGAAGCCTGATAGCTATTATTATACGCAAACTCTGCTAGCGGCAAATGGCTATCCCAATGGCCTCCAAAATCAATAGCACACGCCCTCAACATATCCTCGAGGATCTGAATGGTCCGCTCAGACTGGCCATCAGTCTGCGGGTGAAATGCAGTGCTGAGATCGACCCGAGTACCCAGCTCTCTCTGAAAAGATCTCCAAAACTGAGCTGTGAACTGAGCACCTCGGTCAGAAATGATAGAAACAGGAGCACCATGCAATCTCACAATCTGCTCAATGAAGATACGAGCCAGACGCTCCGAGGTATAAGTAGTCCTCACTCGAATGAAGTGAGCCAACTTCGTCAGTTGATCAACTACTACCCACACCGAATCATGCTTACCCACGGTCAGCGGCAAACCAACTACGAAATCCATAGTGATTTGCTCCCACTTCCACTCGGGAATGGGCATAGACTAGGTCACCCCGGCTGGCCTCCGGTGCTCATACTTCACCTGCTGGCAATTCAAACACCGAGATACATAATCAGCAACATCCCTCTTCATCCCTTTCCACCAATACAGCTCTCGAAGATCATGATACATCTTCGCAGTACCCGGATGAATGGAATATCTCGAACTGTGAGCCTCTGCCAAAATCATCTGCCTCAGCTCCACAATGGCTGGAACACATACCCGGCCGTTAAGCCGCAAAGCACCATCATCACCAATCACGAACGAGGACACTCCCCCACTCAGGACCCTGTCCCGGAGATCTCTCAGATAAGGATCCTCGAACTGCCTTTCCCGAATCTGGGAAGCTAAAGACGACTGAGACCCCACATATGCAAGCACCCGGCCTGGAACAGAATCATCAAACCGAACTCCACTAATGGACAAAGCCTGCAACTCACGGGCCAACGGCCTCATATCAGCATCAAGATAGGCGAGGCTACCCATGGACTTCCTACTCAAGGCATCGGCTACAACATTAGCCTTTCCGGGATGATACCGGATAGAAAGATCATAATCCTTCAGCAGCTCTAACCAGCGGCGCTGTCTCCCGTTCAAGTCCTTCTGAGTGAACAAGTACTGGAGACTCTTATGATCGGTGAATATCTCACATGGCTCGCCATAAAGATAGTGCCTCCACAACTTCAGTGCAAACACGACAGCTAACAGCTCCAAATCATGGACAGGATAATTCTTCTCATGGACCTTCAGCTGTCTCGAGGCATAAGCTATCACCTTACCCTCCTGCATCAGAACGCTACCCAGGCCAACACCCGAAGCATCACAATATACGGTGAATCCCCCGGATCCACTAGGCAAGGCCAACACTGGCGCTGAAGTCAACAGAGTCTTAAGCTTCTGAAAGCTAGACTCACAGGCATCGGACCACAGGAAATGAACATTCTTCTGGGTCAACTTCGTCAGAGGTGCTGAAATAGAAGAAAACCCCTCGATGAACCGCCGATAATAACCTGCCAAGCCTAAGAAACTCCGAATCTCTGTAGGAGAAGTAGGCCTAGGCCAACTCTGAACGACCTCTATCTTCTTCGGATCAACACACACCCCATCCTTGGTCACCACGTGACCTAGGAAAGATACAGAACTGAGCCAAAATTCACACTTGGAGAATTTGGCATACAACTGCTGATCCCTCAGAGTCCGAAGAACAACTCTCAAATGCTGCTCATGCTCCTCCCTGCTCCTCGAATAAACCAAGATATCATCGATAAACACAATGACGAAGGAGTCAAGGTAGGCCTTGAACACTCGGTTCATCAGATCCATGAAAGCAGCTGGGGCATTCGTAAGCCCGAAAGACATCACCAGAAACTCATAGTGGCCATATCGGGTACGAAAAGCAGTCTTGGAAACGTCCTCGGACCGAATCCTCAACTGATGATACCCCGACCTCAAATCAATCTTCGAGAAGAAGGTAGCACCCTGAAGCTGATCAAACAAATCATCAATACGCGGCAAAGGATACCTATTCTTGATAGTAACCTTATTCAGCTGCCGGTAATCAATACACATCCGCATAGAGCCATCCTTCTTCTTCACAAATAATACCGGGGCACCCCATGGAGACACACTGGGCCTAATGAAGCCCTTATCGAGCAAATCCTGAATCTGCTCCTTCAGCTCCCTTAACTCGACAGGAGCCATACGATACGGGGGAATAGATTTAGGCTGAGTGCCTGGCAATAGATCAATGCAAAACTCTATCTCCCGCATAGGCGGCAAACCCGGCAAATCATCAGGAAACACATCCGGATACTCACAAACAACCGGAACTCTATCAAGGGATAACTCCTCTGCCCGGACATCCCGAACTGAACCAATATATCCCTCGCACCCACTAGATATCATCTTCTGCGCCTCCAAGAAAGAAATGATCCTACTCTTCGGAGAAGGCCTGGAACCTCTCCATACAACCCGAGACTCACCCTCTGCCCCGATCGTCACGGACTTGGCATGGCAATCCAAAGTCGCATGACAGGAAGCTAGCCAATCCATGCCCATAATGACATCGAAATCAGACATATCGAGCAGCATCAGGTCCACTAAGGACTCTACACCACAGATGGAGATCATACACTGCCGATAACCCCTATCTACACATATAGAAGACCCGACAGGGGTGGCAACCATAAAGGGATCATCTAAGAAGACCAGATCCCTGCCCAAGCAAGGGGCAAATCCCGGCGACACATACGAATAGGTAGACCCCGGATCAATAAGAGCATAAGCATCGCGGCCACAGACAGAAATAATACCTGTGATGATATCATTGGATGCCTCAGCATCCTGACGAGTCATAGCATAGACCTGCGCCGAGCCTCCTGAACCCGGAGCTCTCTGAGACTGCTGTCTAGGAGGAATCTGAGAAACGGGCCTGGCGGCCTGAGGACCAGATGCTACCATAGCTGCGGATCCCTGGCGACCTGATGAAACATAAGGGCAACTCCTGACATAGTGCTCTGGAGACCCACACTCAAAACATCCATCACCTCTACCTCCTCTACCGCCTCTACCACCTCTGCCATGACCACCTCCAGACGAACACCTCCCATGATGCCTCTGATGGCACCTCCCGCACTGCGGCGGACCAGACTGCAAAGAGCCACCCCGCCTCTGGGATGACTGAGGCCTCGGGGTCTCTGAAGAAAAATCCTGGGCAGGCAAAGCAGCAGCCTGGGGCCTAGACTGAGAACGGCCCTGATGACCCTGACCCCTCTGAGCGGATCCACTATACCCACCAGACTGACACGATCTCTTGGCCGCCCTCTCCGCGTCAGCCCTGGCGAAGATATCCTCCATCCGCCGCGCCACATCAACTATCTCAAAATATGACTTGTTGCCCATATCAGGGGCAACAGCTACCTGCAAGCGGGGATGAAGATCCTCAACAAACCGGAGGACCTTGTCCCTCTCCTGAGCCACCATAGCCGGCGCAATCTGAGACAACCACAAGAACCTGGTGTCATACTCTGAAACAGACAGGTTTCCCTGCCTCAACCCCTCAAACTCGCGCCTCTGAGCATCGTGCTGACTCTGGGGCACGAACCTGCTCATAAACATAGACACGAACTCAGCCCAAGACAAAGGAGGGAGGTCACTAGACCTCTGCCGCATCATGGAGACCCACCATGTCTCCGCATCTCCCGATAATCTGAAAGAAGCACACTGCACCCCTAAGGTGTCTCTAGTACCAAGAACTGTCAAAATCTTCTCACACTTCTGAATGTACCTCTGGGCAGTACATGTAGCTGAGGTACCGTCGAACTCTGGAGGCTGAAGCTTCATGAATGACTCTATCCTCTTGGCAACCTCCTCAGTGCCCATAAGAGGAGTAGAAATAACAGGACCTGCCTGAGGAGCAGAAGCAGAAGGCTGGGCAATATGATCAGGAGCAGCCTCAGAAGTAGGCGTGCTCATAACAGGTGTGGTCGGCTGAGGAGCCGAAACAGGAGCTGCAACATCATCTCTGACAGGGACCTGATGGCTAGACAAGGCCATCAGTCTCATATACTCCTCTGAAGAGATCACAACGGTGCCTGGCACAACAGCAGGCACATGGGGAATAGATGCTGACAGAGTCGCTGCGGACACCGCAGGGATAGCTGTGTCCTGCCTAGTGGCTGACGGGCGACATGCCTGAGTCTTCTTAGCAGCTGGCGGCTGCGTAGGTGCTGATGGCTCTCCCGTAGACGCGGGTGTAGAAGATACAGCTCTCTTGGCTGAGGATGCTCGCGTCCTCGCCATCTGATACAATACACGAAAAAGGGTCAGCACCTATATAAGCTACTCAGCACGAATAGAGATGAAACGAAGGGAAAACATTTCCTAACATGCCCTTGTAGCCTCTCGCTCATAAGTATGGTCGACAACATACCCATAAGCAAGACTCTACTCAGACACTGCTCCAAGACTCCTAGGACTCGAATTAGAACCTAGGGCTCTGATACCAAACTGTCACGACCCAATTTCCAAGGGCTCGTGATGGCACCTAAACAACATTTGCCTAGGCGAACCAATGAAACAAGATGCGGAAAAGAACAATAATGTGAAAAGATCATAAATGGATATATAAATATAAAAGGGTGAAGTCCAAAAGAATATATCCACAAAATAATTTGAGCATTCTAAGAGTGACTCAATAAAGTATGAATATACATCAAAGAAATCTGAGTCCTATCTCTAAGTGACTCCGGCGGTATGCCACCACGGTCTGTGTGGTCGGCTCACCTCAATCAAAAGTCTCAGAAGCCTCGGGAACCGCTAACGTCCGGGCTGCTGACTGGATGAAGGACCTGCGCACGTAGCAGAGTAAGTTATGAGCCGAAGCCCAGTAAGATCACCGACAGGCCCGCTAAGGTACCCTTGCGGGACAAGTCGCTACATGCATCATAAGCAACAACATACTATAGTAATCATACAATAAAGTAGTGAAATCACAAATAGATGTAACACATTCCATACACACAAGTAGTAACCAGAAGTCTCAAGGATTATGCCCATCCAACGTAAGGCATAGGTCAACTCAGCGGCGGTTTGGAGGTCCAATCTCTACTCCCGTGCCGACTAACCTAGACCTACGATGGACTAGCAACACCACTACTAAGTATCAACCATATACCGTGACCCGAAGTCACTATCACAATCATGAATAAGTAGACCAACGACCCGTAGTCGTTGGCTCATCTCAAATCTGTCTACGATCGCACCACACCCCCTGTCAAGTGCGTCGTATCTCAATAAATCAAGTGACCACACCACACCCCCTGTCAAGTGTGTCACATCTCAAAGATCAAGTGTCCACACCACACCCCCTGTCAAGAGTGACACATCTCATAGTATAGGCGACACCACACCCCCTGTCAAGTGTCCCTCTAACAGTATTAATATCCACGACATTAATAACAATAACAGAAATAATAACAGAAATATTAATAACGATAATATTTCACAGTCACCGTAACCCAGGTTGGTTATGCTAGCTGAACGTAAGGCGAAGGTTAACCCGACCACAGTTTGGGGGTACAATCCCTACTCCCATGTCGTCCAACCCAAGGTTACGTATAGACAGCACTACCCAACCCGGCACGTGAACAAATCAGGTACCAATATCATACAAAAGCCGGCAAAATCCTCGGCAAGACATTTATCATGACATGCCGGCAACATCCTCGGCCATGTCCCAAGTTCTTGCTATCTAAGCATGGCGTAGCAAGCGTTACTACGATATAAATTTAAGCTACCTCGACGTAGCGTTTAGACCGGCACATACCTCGGTCGAGTCACAATCTCGCTATTTATAACAAACAATAATAGCAAGTAATTCACATCATTAATCCTAACCATTGTTAGGTATATATATATGCGTACATGAAGCATACTAGCATGAAGGAAGAGTCCACAAGCACAATAGAGGTCAAGTCTCACTTACCTCGAAATTCGGGCTCAAATGCCGGGAAGAATCTCCTTTCCCGCTCGCCTTGTCCGCGAAGGACTCTCCACTAGGTCTATTAAGACAAGATATAACACATATGAGTACTCAATTATAGCTATTTAAGCCTATAGGCATCCTAGGGTAAAAATTACCAAAATACCCTCGGGTAGGGCCGAGCCCTAAATTTACAAAATGTGCTTTTTCGGACTCCCCACGCTCCCGTGAGTCCAAAAGTACACTTAGATTCCACATGCGAGCCTTGCTCGATGTCTTTCCCCAATTCTTAAGAATCTAGGGTTCTAACCCATTTCCAAGAATCAACCCTTTGATTCTTGTGTTAATCAACATAAAAATGGATTGAAAGGGCTTACCTTAAGTGTAATTATGATTGGGTCTTCAAGAAATACCCAAAAATCGCTTCAAGAGCTCACCAAATGATTTTTATAAGTTATGAACCGAAATGGCCCGAAATGGCCTTTTTATAGCAGTTTTTGCCTCTGTGACAGCTTCTTTTGAAAATATCATAACTTTTGATAGGAATGTCCAAATGACCTGAAACTGGTTCCATTAGAACCAAAACTCAAAGGGCTAAAACTTTTATGTTTTGAGTTTTTCCTAATTCCTTACGGATTGACCGAAAAATCAGTTTTTATCCGGCTATTTGCGCCAAAACAGAACAGAAAAGTTGCACCAGATTTTTTACTGTTTTAGGGGCAAAACGGGATCCTACGAAGCTCGGAATGATCCCAAATTTTGCACACAAGCCATAAAATACTTGGGTGACATGCTCGTCAAGACGGAACTCAATTCGGACCTCCAGAACTCAAAAAGTGGGTCCCACGGCAAAGGTTCAATTTTCGACTTTCGCCAAAATAGCGAAATTTAACCAAACAACCTCGGAATCCAATTCCGAAAGTTGCTACAAGTCACAAATGACTATACGAACCTAACGGAACTTTCGGATCTCTCATCGGAGCTCATTTGCTCAAATCGAGCTCGGAAACCTCTTTTAACTCTTTTAAACTTCCGAAACGAGGACTTTATCAAAAGTCCTATCAAACGAGGTCCGTTTTCAATTTTGAAGGTTGCTACATATCATAAATGACGAGACGGACCTAACGGTGCGCTCGGATTTTCCATCGGGGTTCGTTTACTCAAAACGACCTATCGAAACCCCAAATTCCTTTCCGGAATTTCATAAACGGATCCTTTTCTCGAAAACCTATCAAACGGACTCCGTTTTGACTCAGATTTCACAGATGGGTCATAAATGACCTAACGGAGCTTTTGGGACTGTCAACACGCAAATCGAGGTTCCGGATCCCGTAACGACTATTTGAGGGTCGTTACATTCTCCCCCACTTAGACTCTCGGCCGTCCTCGGACGAGCCTAAGTCTAAGGTAGGATCCACACACTAGCCACGGAGTTGGCACGGATTTCGAGGACCCCTCGGTACCACCCGAAATCAATAAAACTTAAAAATGTAAATTCAGGCTTAGAAAATACAAGGATTTCATACCTGAATCATCGAACAAGCGCGGTTGCCTCTCACGCATCTCGGACTCAAGCTCCCAAGTGGCCTCGGCAATGGAGTGATGCCCCCACTGAACTCTCACAAGCGGGATCACCTTCGATCTCATCTTACGGACCTCTCTAGCCACAATAGCAATAGGCTCCTCCGAATAAGCTAAGTCGCCATCTACCTCCACGGAAGCCATATCGATCACATGAGATAGATCGTGAACATACTTCCGGAGCATAGACACATGGAACACCGGATGAACAGACAGAGAGGGAGGCAAAGCCAGTCTATAAGCAACGGCGCCAACGCGCTCCAATATCTCAAAAGGCCCAATGAACCTAGGACTGAGCTTGCCTTTCTTCCCAAATCTCATAACACCCTTCATGGGCGACACTCTGAGGAATACCCGGTCCCCAACCATGAACTCAAGATCTCTCCGCCTCCGATCTGCATACGATATCTGCCGGCTCTGAGCCGTGCGGAGTCGATCCTGAATAACCCGGACCTTATCTAAGGTCTGCTGCACCAAATCGGGCCCCAACACCTGGACCTCACCAGACTCGAACCAACCGATAGGCGAGCGACATCTCCGACCATACAATGCCTCAAACGGAGCCATCTGGATAGAAGCCTGATAGCTATTATTATACGCAAACTCTGCTAGCGGCAAATGGCTATCCCAATGGCCTCCAAAACCAATAGCACACGCCCTCAACATATCCTCGAGGATCTGAATGGTCCGCTCAGACTGGCCATCAGTCTGCGGGTGAAATGCAGTGCTGAGATCGACCCGAGTACCCAGCTCTCTCTGAAAAGATCTCCAAAACTGAGCTGTGAACTGAGCACCTCGGTCAGAAATGATAGAAACAGGAGCACCATGCAATCTCACAATCTGCTCAATGAAGATACGAGCCAGATGCTCCGAGGTATAAGTAGTCCTCACTCGAATGAAGTGAGCCAACTTCGTCAGTTGATCAACTACTACCCACACCGAATCATGCTTACCCACGGTCAGCGGCAAACCAACTACGAAATCCATAGTGATTTGCTCCCACTTCCACTCGGGAATGGGCATAGACTGGGTCACCCCGGCTGGCCTCCGGTGCTCATACTTCACCTGCTGGCAATTCAAACACCGAGATACATAATCAGCAACATCCCTCTTCATCCCTTTCCACCAATACAGCTCTCGAAGATCATGATACATCTTCGCAGTACCCGGATGAATGGAATATCTCGAACTGTGAGCCTCTGCCAAAATCATCTGCCTCAGCTCCACAATGGCTGGAACACATACCCGGCCGTTAAGCCGCAAAGCACCATCATCACCAATCACGAACGAGGACACTCCCCCACTCAGGACCCTGTCCCGGAGATCTCTCAGATAAGGATCCTCGAACTGCCTTTCCCGAATCTGGGAAGCTAAAGACGACTGAGACCCCACATATGCAAGCACCCGGCCTGGAACAGAATCATCAAACCGAACTCCACTAATGGACAAAGCCTGCAACTCACGGGCCAACGGCCTCATATCAGCATCAAGATAGGCTAGGCTACCCATGGACTTCCTACTCAAGGCATCGGCTACAACATTAGCCTTTCCGGGATGATACCGGATAGGAAGATCATAATCCTTCAGCAGCTCTAACCAGCGGCGCTGTCTCCCGTTCAAGTCCTTCTGAGTGAACAAGTACTGGAGACTCTTATGATCGGTGAATATCTCACATGGCTCGCCATAAAGATAGTGCCTCCACAACTTCAGTGCAAACACGACAGCTAACAGCTCCAAATCATGGATAGGATAATTCTTCTCATGGACCTTCAGCTGTCTCGAGGCATAAGCTATCACCTTACCCTCCTGCATCAGAACGCTACCCAGGCCAACACCCGAAGCATCACAAAAAATCATAACTTTTGATAGGAATGTCCAAATGACCTGAAATTGGTGCCATTAGAACCACAACTCAAAGGACTAAAACTTTCATGTTTTGAGTTTTTCCTAATTCCTTACGGATTGGCCGGAAATTCAGCTTTTATCCGGCTGTTTGCGCCAAAACAGAACAGAAAAGTCGCACCAGATATTCTACTGTTTTAGGGGCAAAACGGGATCCTTCGAAGCTCGGAATGATCCCAAATTTTGCACACAAGCCATAAAATACTTGGGTGACATGCTCGTCAAGACGGAACTTAATTCGGACCTCCAGAACTCAAAAAGTGGGTCCCACGGCAAAGGTTCAATTTTCGACTTTCGCAAAAATAGCAAAATTTAACCAAACGACCTCGGAATCCAATTCCGAAAGTTGCTACAAGTCACAAATGACTATATGAACCTAACGGAACTTTCAGATCTCTCATCGGAGCTCATTTGCTCAAATCGAGCTCGGAAACCTCTTTTAACTCTTTTAAACTTCCGAAACGGGGACTTTATCAAAAGTCCTATCAAACGAGGTCCGTTTTCAATTTTGAAGGTTGCTACATATCATAAATGACGAGACGGACCTAACGGTGCGCTCAGATTTTCCATCGGGGTTCGTTTACTCAAAACGACCTATCGAAACCCCAAATTCCTTTCCGGAATTTCATAAACGGATCATTTTCTCGAAAACCTATCAAACGGACTCCGTTTCGACTCAAATTTCACAGACGGGTCATAAATGACCTAACGGAACTTTTGGGACTGTCGACACACAAATCGAGGTCCCGGATCCCGTAACGACTATTTGAGGGTCGTTACAGTGAGTTGTATCGAGCTAGAGTTAGGAATGAGTTGGAACCTCCATGGTGTGAGGGATTTGATCCCATAGACAACTCTTTGTTTGAAGCTTCGAGTGAGGTAGATGATTCTTCTAGTGGCCCTACTCTTGTTGGTTCGGGTTATGATGATGAAGAGGCCATTATTAATGCCTCCCTTGAGAGCTTACCTTGTGAGAGGGGTTGTCTTGAGGATGAAATTAGAAGTGAGGAGGTATCTCTTAGTGTGAGTATGAGAGCTTTTAAGAAGGGGAGTGGGGTGATTGATTCTAATTGCGAATTGACTTACTTTGCCTATCCCATCCCGCATATTAACCACACTTTGAGAATTGAGCATGTCGAACCCGTTGTGCCACATTGTGAAAGCATTGCATTGAAGGGTTGGTATGTTGACCATGAGCTTAGGGGTCATAGGGACTTTGATTGCTTAATCTTGAATGCTTTATGTCCTATTGGTCTCTTTGCTTGTTGTGTTAGTGAGTGCTTGTCACTATAGAGCCAAGAACTTGTTGTGTCCTTTGGAGACATAAGCTCTTTGATTAGCATTGACACTTGGCTCTATCACAAGAGTGAATTTTCCACATCACTTGCTTTCACTCTTGTTGGACTTGCCTACTCGCGTAGTGGAAAGTCTTGGTGCACTAATCTTGAACTTAGGGATCGTAGGGATATTGATAGCTTGGTCTTGCATATGCCATGCCCTATTAATCTCTTTGTTTGTTCTTGTGTTCGGTGCACTTCTTTGTTGGACCAAGTAATTGCTAGTTCCCTTGGGAACATGAAATTCTTCATGGCTATTGATACTTGGTTATACCATAAGAGTGTGTTTTCCCACACTTTTATGCACTAACCTACTCTTGAAGTAGGAAACTTTTGTTGTGCTTGTCTTTGATTGTAGGACTTGATGGTTTGATTTCGAGGACGAAATTCTTTCAAGAAGGGGAGGATGATGTCGGGAAAATTGGAGCCAAAGCACCAACCATCAAGAGCCAAGCTCGAGAGCACAAAGGATGCAAGTGAAGGGCTCCGGAACAACCTTGAAGATCATGCATTGGAGCACCACGGAGGGAGGACCGCTTAGACCCAAAGGAGAGGCTCAAGAGACACAAAGTGAGGCGCCTCAAGAGGCCTCAGGAAGGGGCAAACCGCCTCTCCAAGTGGGCGGACCGCCTACCTATTGTCAACTCTCTGGATCTCTCAATGGGCGGACCGCCTAGTGCAATGGGCGGACCGCCCACTCCCCTGTGCAGCTCCTCCACACCTTGCAGAGGCGGACCGCCTCCCCTAGTAGGCGGGGCGCCTAGTTCCCTGAGCCTTCATCCGAGATTTCCACTATTTTGTTGTGTAGTTCCAACTTTGGCCCTAAGTGGCTTCTATTATTTTAACCCACTTTAGGGGTATTTAGGACATTTCATTATGCATTGTAGAAGACTATAAATGTCTTCCTTAGGCTTTCATTTCATTTACATAACCTTGAATATTGAAGAAACTTGAGCTATGCTCTCTTTGAACCCTCTTTGGGAACTTGAATTCAATTGGTGGATTCCAATTTGAACTTCATCCATCTTTGATCACTCTATTTGCAAGAGTCGGGTATCTCTTGAGGATAGTTGCATAGCGTAGGTGATTCCTTGACATTCACTTGAGGTGTAGCGAGACAAGTTCCTCGTTGCTACTTAGGTAATCGTTCGAGTCTCGTCTCGTTTTTATCTTTATCTTTATCGCTTCCGCATTTTCATATCGTTTCTAGCTTCCGCTCGTTTTACCCTGCATCAGTTGGTATCAGAGCACGGCTAGGATTCGTTCTTACGAATCCTCGGTCTTGTTCTTCTTGTTGTTATCATTGTGTTGTTTGTTCTTTAAATTAGAAGAAAAACAAAAAATTTCAAAAACTTGAAAATCACAAAAAAATTGCTAGAAATCGTTGGTTGTAACGATTTTGTTGTTGTTTGTTATTGGGGATTGGTTGTTATCATATTCCCATTGATTTTGTACCCACGAAACACGTTTAAAAGTTGTGAATCGAAATTTTGAATTTCAAATCTCCAAAAGTTGAAAATTCACAAAAATTGCTAGAACGTGTTTGTTGTTACAATTTTGTTGGTGTTTGGTATCGGGGATTGTTCTTTGATGTTAACCCGTCATTTTGATACCCCCATAACATCATTTGGAGTTGCGGAATGAAAATCGAAATTTTTGAATCTTGAAAATTTTGAAGTTTCTTGAAGAAGTTGCTCCAAATTCGTGAAACAAACTTGTTTTTGGTTGTTTGTTGGATTAATCCATTGGGGTTCGTTGGTTATAGCATATAACACCTTTGGGTATCATCGCATATCAAAAACCCTTTGAAAACCATTGAGAAATTGGGTGCCAAAAGCCAAGATCGCGTTTTTGCACGTTGCAGGAAATGCAAGTAGGCGGACCGCCTCCCTCTGGGCTGCTCTCTGGACATTTGGAGGCGGAGCGCCTTAGGTTTGAGGCGGAGCGCCTCCCCCTGTTACTTGTTTTCAGGTAGTTTTTTTCGTAGGTTTTCACTTGTTGTTTGCCTCCTGGCTTCTTGGTTAGTGTTTCTAGGGTAATTGGCCTACTCGAAAGACACTAACTCTTGAGCGTATTAGGACATTCGTGCCTAGAGGAGAATAGGCCTCAAAGAAGACTCGTAGTTTAATTTTGCTTCAAGTGCGCACCTAAATAGCCTAGCGTTCATCGAGTCCCATCAACTCCACTCTTCCCGAAGAGTATTTGGTTCTTGTGAATTTGATTGGTTATTGAGGAGGTTGTTCAACTACGAAGAAGCCTTTGAATCAAGTTTGAGTGATAAATCCCCCACCACTAAACGAGTGTACCGAGTGACATTCAAAAAGTGAGGGAGCGAGTGAGGTTTTTACTCTAACTTCTTTCTTGTCTTTGATTGATGTAGGTACAAGGCCGGAGACGTATACGATATCATTAAGGTACCGATAAGCACTTTGGTCAACCTCTTGGCCGAGGTGAGATCCATAAGCTCGAGGTTTGATAGCCTCAAAGAGGAATGGACCCCGAGTGTCCAAAATGGTACCGAAGGGGTACTAGTGATGAAGTGTTGGGCAATCCCCAACCGTTGGGCACTCCCCAACAAGTGGACATTCCCCACAACTTGGGCATTCCCCAAGTAAATGTAACAACTCACTCTAGGAGTAATTCTACTACTCCTATGAGCCAACCAATGGCAAATGAGGGAGTTGGGGAAGGTGAGCGAGGTGATGACATTCTTGGACCTCATCCCCTTACACTTGCACATGAGAGCGAATTGAAAGAAAGAAGAGGAGAGGAAAAACAAATTGAGAGTAAGGGCACCCTTTGTCCTAACCATATGTTATCTTCTTCTTCTTGCTATAGCTTTTGTGTACGTACTCTTGGAGGCGAGCTATTGGAGCCTCAACCATTCCTTGGAAGAAAGACAAGAGGATGAAGATCTTCATTCACTTCAAGCGATGTGAGTACTCACGGGAGCTACTCAAGTGTAAGTGTTTCTTCACCTTCTTATGAACATAGTCATTCCTTGTCTTGTGAAGACTCAATGCTAGTTAGTACTTGTAATGCATGTGATGAAATTGCAACTAGAGTAGAGTCGATTAGTCAACTTGTGTGTGCATGTGAACCACTATTTGAGAGGATTGATAAGCCACATCATGATGTGAGCTCGATATTCAATGAACCTCTCTTTAGTGAGAAAATGGTAGTTGACTATACTTGTGAGCCTTGTTATGACACACCACCAATTTTTGATAAAGGGGAAGATGAGTTGTTTGATCATGCCCTTATTGATTTAATTGCCTTTGGTGGACCTATGTATTGTAGTGGGGAAAGTAGTGACCTTGAGGAGTCCCTAGTGGGTGAAATGGATCGAATTATATTCGATGACTCCTCAAGTGCGAGTGATGAACCTAGCTATGATACTTCACCTTTGCTTGACCTTGAGAATGGGATGCGTACTTTTACTAATCCTTTGTTTGAGGGCATCCTTATTGGTGGTGGTGAGTTGAATCGAGCTAGAGTTAGGAATGAGTTGCAACCTCCATGGTGTGAGGGATTTGATCCCATAGACAACTCTTTGTTTGAAGCTTCGAGTGAGGTAGATGATTCTTCTAGTGGCCCTACTCTTGTTGGTTCGGGTTATGATGATGAAGAGGCCATTATTAATGCCTCCCTTGAGAGCTTACCTTGTGAGAGGGGTTGTCTTGAGGATGAAATTAGAAGTGAGGAGGTATCTCTTAGTGTGAGTATGAGAGCTTTTAAGAAGGGGAGTGGGGTGATTGATTCTAATTGTGAATTGACTTACTTTGCCTATCCCATCCCGCATATTAACCACACTTTGAGAATTGAGCATGTCGAACCCATTGTGCCACATTGTGAAAGCATTGCATTGAAGGGTTGGTATGTTGATCATGAGCTTAGGGGTCATAGGGACTTTGATTGCTTAATCTTGAATGCTTTATGTCCTATTGGTCTCTTTGCTTGTTGTGTTAGTGAGTGCTTGTCACTATAGAGCCAAGAACTTGTTGTGTCCTTTGGAGACATAAGCTCTTTGATTAGCATTGACACTTGGCTCTATCACAAGAGTGAATTTTCCACATCACTTGCTTTCACTCTTGTTGGACCTTCCTACTCGCGTAGTGGAAAGTCTTGGTGCACTAATCTTGAACTTAGGGATCGTAGGGATATTGATAGCTTGGTCTTGCATATGCCATGCCCTATTAATCTCTTTGTTTGTTCTTGTGTTCGGTGCACTTCTTTGTTGGACCAAGTAATTGCTAGTTCCCTTGGGAACATGAACTTCTTCATGGCTATTGATACTTGGTTATACCATAAGAGTGTGTTTTCCCACACTTTTATGCACTAACCTACTCTTGAAGTAGGAAACTTTTGTTGTGCTTGTCTTTGATTGTAGGACTTGATGGTTTGATTTTGAGGACGAAATCCTTTCAAGAAGGGGAGGATGATGCCGGGAAAATTGGAGCCAAAGCACCAACCATCAAGAGCTAAGCTCGAGAGCACAAAGGATGCAAGTGAAGGGCTCCGGAACAACCTTGAAGATCATGCATTGGAGCACCACGGAAGGAGGACCGCTTAGACCCAAAGGAGAGGTTCAAGAGACACAAAGTGAGGCGCCTCAAGAGGCCTCAGGAAGGGGCGGACCGCCTCTCCAAGTGGGCGGACCGCCTACCTATTGTCAACTCTCTGGATCTCTCAATGGGCGGACCGCCTAGTGCAATGGGCGGACCGCCCACTCCCCTGTGCAGCTCCTCCACACCTTGCAGAGGCGGACCGCCTCCCCTAGTAGGCGGGGCGCCTAGTTCCCTGAGCCTTCATCCGAGATTTCCACTATTTTGTTGTGTAGTTCCAACTTTGGCCCTAAGTGGCTTCTATTGTTTTAACCCACTTTGGGGGTATTTAGGACATTTCATTATGCATTGTAGAAGACTATAAATGTCTTCCTTAGGCTTTCATTTCATTTACACAACCTTGAATATTGAAGAAACTTGAGCTATGCTCTCTTTGAACCCTTGTTGGGAACTTGAATTCAATTGGTGGATTCCAATTTGAACTTCATCCATCTTTGATCACTCTATTTGCAAGAGTCGGGTATCTCTTGAGGATAGTTGCATAGCGTAGGTGATTCCTTGACATTCACTTGAGGTGTAGCGAGACAAGTTCCTCGTTGCTACTTAGGTAATCGTTCGAGTCTCGTCTCGTTTTTATCTTTATCTTTATCGCTTCTGCATTTTCATATCGTTTCTAGCTTCTGCTCCTTTTACCCTGCATCAGTTGGTATCAGAGCACGGCTAGGCTTCGTTCTTACGAATCCTCGGTCTTGTTCTTCTTGTTGTTATCATTGTGTTGTTTGTTCTTTAAATTAGAAGAAAAACAAAAAAATTCAAAAACTTGAAAATCACAAAAAAAGTTACTAGAAATCGTTGGTTGTAACGATTTTGTTGTTGTTTGTTATCGGGGATTGGTTGTTATCATATTCCCATTGATTTGGTACCCACGAAACACGTTTAAAAGTTGTGAATCGAAATTTTGAATTTCAAATCTCCAAAAGTTGAAAATTCACAAAAATTGCTAGAACGTGTTTGTTGTAACGATTTTGTTGGTGTTTGGTATCAGGGATTGTTCTTTGATGTTAACCCGTCATTTTGATACCCCCATAACATCATTTGGAGTTGCGGAATGAAAATCGAAATTTTTGAATCTTGAAAATTTTGAAGTTTCTTGAAGAACTTGCTCCAAATTCGTGAAACAAACTTGTTTTTGGTTGTTTGTTGGATTAATCCATTGGGGTTCGTTGGTTATAGCATATAACACCTTTGGGTATCATCACATATCAAAAACCCTTTGAAAACCATTGAGAAATTGGGTGCCAAAAGCCAAGATCGCGTTTTTGCACGTTGCAGGAAATGCAAGTAGGCGGACCGCCTACATTTTGAGGCGGACCGCCTCCCTCTGGGCTGCTCTCTGGACATTTGGAGGCGGAGCGCCTTAGGTTTGAGGCGGAGCGCTTCCCCCTGTTACTTGTTTTCGGGTAGTTTTTTTCGTAGGTTTTCACTTGTTGTTTGCCTCCGGGCTTCTTGGTTAGTGTTTCTAGGGTAATTGGCCTACTCGAAAGACACTAACTCTTGAGCGTATTAGGACATTCGTGCCTAGAGGAGAATAGGCCTCAAAGAAGACTCGTAGTTTAATTTTGCTTCAAGTGCGCACCTAAATAGCCTAGCGTTCATCGAGTCCCATCAACTCCACTCTTCCCGAAGAGTATTTGGTTCTTGTGAATTTGATTGGTTATTGAGGAGGTTGTTCAACTACGAAGAAGCCTTTGAATCAAGTTTGAGTGATAAATCCCCCACCACTAAACGAGTGTACCGAGTGACATTCAAAAAGTGAGGGAGCGAGTGAGGTTTTTACTCTAACTTCTTTCTTGTCTTTGATTGATGTAGGTACATGGCCGGAGACGTATACGATACCATTAAGGTACCGGTAAGCACTTTGGTCAACCTCTTGGCCGAGGTGAGATCCATAAGCTCGAGGTTTGATCGCCTCAAAGAGGAATAGACCCCGAGTGTCCAAAATGGTACCGAAGGGGTACTAGTGATGAAGTGTTGGGCAATCCCCAACCGTTGGGCACTCCCCAACAAGTGGACATTCCCCACAACTTGGGCATTCCCCAAGTAAATGTAACTACTCACTCTAGGAGTAATTCTACTACTCCTATGAGCCAACCAATGGCAAATGAGGGAGTTGGGGAAGGTGAGCGAGGTGATGACATTCTTGGACCTCATCCCCATACACTTGCACATGAGAGCGAATTGAAAGAAAGAAGAGGAGAGGAAAAACAAATTGAGAGTAAGGGCACCCTTTGTCCTAACCATATGTTATCTTCTTCTTCTTGCTATAGCTTTTGTGTAGGTACTCTTGGAGGCGAGCTATTGGAGCCTAAACCATTTGCCTTGGAAGAAAGACAAGAGGATGAAGATCTTCATTGTGAGTTTCATGAGGGAGGACTTGAACGTGACACTTCAAGCGATGTGAGTACTCACGGGAGCTACTCAAGTGTAAGTGTTTCTTCACCTTCTTATGAACATGGTCATTCCTTGTCTTGTGAAGACTCAATGCTAGTTAGTACTTGTAATGCATGTGATGAAATTGCAACTAGAGTAGAGTCGATTAGTCAACTTGTGTGTGCATGTGAACCACTAGTTGAGAGGATTGATAAGCCACATCATGATGTGAGCTCGATATTCTATGAACCTCTCTTTAGTGAGAAAATGGTAGTTGACTATACTTGTGAGCCTTGTTATGACACACCACCAATTTTTGATAAAGGGGAAGATGAGTTGTTTGATCATGCCCTTATTGATTTAATTGCCTTTGGTGGACCTATGTGTTGTAGTGGGGAAAGTAGTGACCTTGAGGAGTCCCTAGTGGGTGAAATGGATCGAATTATATTCGATGACTCCTCAAGTGCGAGTGATGAACCTAGCTATGATACTTCACCTTTGCTTGACCTTGAGAATGGGATGCGTACTTTTACTAATCCTTTGTTTGAGGGCATCCTTATTGGTGGTGGTGAGTTGTATCGAGCTAGAGTTAGGAATGAGTTGGAACCTCCATGGTGTGAAGGATTTGATCCCATAGACAACTCTTTGTTTGAAGCTTCGAGTGAGGTAGATGATTCTTCTAGTGGCCCTACTCTTGTTGGTTCGGGTTATGATGATGAAGAGGCCATTATTAATGCCTCCCTTGAGAGCTTACCTTGTGAGAGGGGTTGTCTTGAGGATGAAATTAGAAGTGAGGAGGTATCTCTTAGTGTGAGTATGAGAGCTTTTAAGAAGGGGAGTGGGGTGATTGATTCTAATTGTGAATTGACTTACTTTGCCTATCCCATCCCGCATATTAACCACACTTTGAGAATTGAGCATGTCGAACCCATTGTGCCATATTGTGAAAGCATTGCATTGAAGGGTTGGTATGTTGACCATGAGCTTAGGGGTCATAGGGACTTTGATTGCTTAATCTTGAATGCTTTATGTCCTATTGGTCTCTTTGCTTGTTGTGTTAGTGAGTGCTTGTCACTATAGAGCCAAGAACTTGTTGTGTCCTTTGGAGACATAAGCTCTTTGATTAGCATTGACACTTGGCTCTATCACAAGAGTGAATTTTCCACATCACTTGCTTTCACTCTTGTTGGACTTGCCTACTCGCGTAGTGGAAAGTCTTGGTGCACTAATCTTGAACTTAGGGATCGTAGAGATATTGATAGCTTGATCTTGCATATGCCATGCCCTATTAATCTCTTTGTTTGTTCTTGTGTTTGGTGCAGTTCTTTGTTGGACCAAGTAATTGCTAGTTCCCTTGGGAACATGAACTTCTTCATGGCTATTGATACTTGGTTATACCATAAGAGTGTGTTTTCCCACACTTTTATGCACTAACCTACTCTTGAAGTAGGAAACTTTTGTTGTGCTTGTCTTTGATTGTAGGACTTGATGGTTTGATTTCGAGGACGAAATCCTTTCAAGAAGGGGAGGATGATGCCGGGAAAATTGGAGCCAAAGCACCAACCATCAAGAGCCAAGCTCGAGAGCACAAAGGATGCAAGTGAAGGGCTCCGTAACAACCATGAAGATCATGCATTGGAGCACCACGGAAGGAGGACCGCTTAGACCCAAAGGAGAGGCTCAAGAGACACAAAGTGAGGCGCCTCAAGAGGCCTCAGGAAGGGGCGGACCGCCTCTCCAAGTGGGCGGACCGCCTACCTATTGTCAACTCTCTGGATCTCTCAATGGGCGGACCGCCTAGTGCAATGGGCGGACCGCCCACTCCCCTGTGCAGCTCCTCCACACCTTGCAGAGGCGGACCGCCTCCCCTAGTAGGCGGGGCGCCTAGTTCCCTGAGCCTTCATCCGAGATTTCCACTATTTTGTTGTGTAATTCCAACTTTGGCCCTAAGTGGCTTCTATTATTTTAACCCACTTTGGGGGTATTTAGGACATTTCATTATGCATTGTAGAAGACTATAAATGTCTTCCTTAGGCTTTCATTTCATTTACACAACCTTGAATATTGAAGAAACTTGAGCTATGCTCTCTTTGAACCCTTGTTGGGAACTTGAATTCAATTGGTGGATTCCAATTTGAACTTCATCCATCTTTGATCACTCTATTTGCAAGAGTCGGGTATCTCTTGAGGATAGTTGCATAGCGTAGGTGATTCCTTGACATTCACTTGAGGTGTAGCGAGACAAGTTCCTCGTTGCTACTTAGGTAATCGTTCGAGTCTCGTCTCGTTTTTATCTTTATCTTTATCGCTTCCGCATTTTCATATCGTTTCTAGCTTCCGCTCGTTTTACCCTGTATTAGATAAGGGGGTACATGGAGTGATTTTTTTTTTTTTGGGGTATTTTACTTCTCCTTTTAGATTTTAGTTAGTAAAGTCAATTTTGCGTGGAAATAGCCTAATAAAAGTCCCTTCTCTACTGATAGATGTCTCAAAGATAGTTGTTGACTAGTTAATTAAAGCCTTAGTTTGAATTTTAAAAGACCGTTGGTTGGTGAGATTGAATTAACAATCCTGGGATTAAATTTGGGACTATAGTTATCCCATGTTTGGTTGATGAGATTGGTTAGTACTAATACCAATTTTGTACTAAAAAGGTGGGACTAGCAATTAAGGCTGTCTAACGGTCCGGTTTGCGCTGGACCGGACCGAACCAGCGAAGAACGGATCGTTCTCGTGTTAACAGATAGTGGCCCGACCCCGGCTCATCAACCCCAAATTAAACTGTCCAGACCGGACAAAATGGACCGGAACCGGACTGGACCGAAAAAATAAAATAAAAAAATTGCTTGGCATATAGCCGTTGGCAACAACTATTTTCACCAACAGCCATTGGCCAACGGTCCAAAACGGCTATTTCCCTATCCCTCACCCGATTGCGCCCCCATATTCCCTAACCTATTTTTTCTATAAATACCACAATATTTTACCAATTTATTCTTAATTTCTATAATATTCTCTCTCAATCTCTCTTATATTCAAGAACAACTATTTGCTTAATTGTTCTAAATTGCTATTGCAAAAAGAGTTTAAATTGCATTACAAAAAGTTGAGGGAGTTGAGTGGAAAATTGTTCAGTTCGGTTCCGTTCAAGTTTGAAGTTTCACTTTTTACGCGACATCAAGTAAACTCGTTCTTACTTTTATTATCTTTTTATTTTTTTGAAATTTTTATTTGTAGCATATATTAGTATTTTGCTTAACTTGTGGAGTGTGGAAAGCACTTACTGGGTGTACAGGTAGCGCCGTAGATCACGTGGTAACCGAGGGGGATGATAGACGTGGTCGTGCTCTAGGTAAAAGACCAATTGGTAGTTTTAGTGCTCCTGCTCCTAAATGATTTTACTCAGGAAGATGACTCGCAATTTTATCATGATATTGATGACTTTAGTCAACCACTAGATAATGATATGATAGAGGCACAATATCAAGCTTTTGGTAGCACCCAAGGTCTAGGTGTTAATTTAGATGATGAAAACCTACTAGTCAATTTCATGGTGCACCTAAAGAAACTCAATCTGAAATGTCACCCATGCCTCCTACTAGAGAACTAGCAAGACAACCATATAGATCTGAAGTGCGGCAATTTATAACGAAAAATGTTGATGTCCAGACCGCTAAATGTAATCTTTATAAAAAAAATTTGGAATTTTAAAACCGTAAAGCATCATGGTGGGACAGGGAAGTTGAGAACACACCTAGAAGGGAACCATAAGGCAGAATAGGCTATGAGGTCAGGTGGCATTCATGTAGGGAATAGAATGGCTCCAGATCAAGGTAGTGGAATTCAACTGGAAATTAACCTAGTGACTGAGGGGCTTCTTCAGTATGACAAGAAGAAAGATAGGGAATAAATGACAAAAATAATTACGGTAGAGCGTTTACCTTTTACATTTGCTTCTTTTACCGATTTTTTCGTTATATTCAAACCGTATATAATCCATCTTATAAAGGTTTTCCAAAATCTACGGTTAGAAGTGATATTATAAAGATTAAAAATGAATATAGACAATATTGAAACGACCTCGGTTACTCGTTTCGGAAGTTAGGACTCCAATTGGCGTGCCGATAATTTTAAAATATTCGTAAGGTCCATTGGGAATTATCTGTAAAATTTGAGCTAAATAAGACCTTGTTTGGTAGGCATCGGAAGAAGGTTTCAGTTTTTATTGTCGGTAAATATTAAAAAGAGATTTTCGAGCTCAGTTTTGGCGAATGAGCTCCGATTCGAAATCCGAAAGCGCCGGTAGGTTCGTATGATTATTTATGACTTTTGTGATTTTTCGAAAATAAATTTTGATGTTGTTCGGCTAGTTTCCGCTAAAATGCCGAATATTAAATAATTTAATTTTTTTCCATTTAATTTGCATATTGAGTTTCTGGAGTTCGATTTGAGATCCGCCTTCGTGAGTATGTTACATATATTTTGTATAACTTATATGCAAAAGTTGGAATTATTTCGAATATCGTAGGGTACCGTTTTAATTTTTGTCGCGAAAAGAAAAAAAATATAAAAAAGGAAAAGAAAACAAAAGTTGATGGTGGTTGGATGAGATTATATGAAGCTCAAAATTGATAGAACAGAGAAAACGAACTGAAACAGAGAACACGAGCACAACAGGAAACAGAATGAAAAAAATGCCAGAAAATGCGGAAAGAGCCGGAGAAAAATAGTATTTTCACCCCGAAACATTCAAGTAATGATCTTAATGCATTATTTGAGTTTATTACGTGTGTTTGAATATATTCTGACGGTAAAAATTAGAATATTAAACATCGTTTTAATAAGTTTAACTGATAGTTTAAAGGGTCATTTGGACCCCGATAATGGAATTGATTATATATTCATACTCAGTGAGTTATGGGCAACATATAAATGTAATTTATTTAGAGTTTGGTTATGTGACCTTAAACCCTGTACATAGGCCTGGCCTACGTATTGCGTATGCAAATAGGGTATCAGGTTCCTACCTGGATTGTTCTAAGATGTGAGGAATGAAGATTTTAGTCTAATTTGATATATTATTCTGTTTATTGAATAGAGTGGGATCGTTTGGCAATGAAACCAAAGGATAAAACGGTTGTTGATTAGCAGAGCTAACTTTTGGAAGAGGTAAGTGTTTATATCCATTTCTTTAGAGGCACCTGGCCTCGTGGATTTTCTACCACGTGTTCCTTATGTGTGTAGCTGCCGAGAGGCGTACTCATTACGCCTTAGCTTTTAATTTACATTATATATTATATGTCATGTCCTGTTGTTGATATTGCATTGAGGATCTGAGCATTGTACTCTGGCTGTGAGTTTGCATCTACTTCCCGGCTGTCGATGAGAGTCCCGCGCCGGTGAAGGGTAATTATTGCATCACATTGCATTCATATGCATTATATGTCATTCATATGCATTACATTGCATATCATATTGGGAGCAGGAGTATTCCGCCCCAGAAGAGTGCAGGAGTATTCTGCCTCTGGTTTATATCATATTGGGTGCAGGAATATTCCGCCCTAGGAGCAGGAGTATTCCGCTCTTATGTCAGATACTGGGGTCCTAAAAGTCCCCAAAAGAAAAAAAAGGGACAAAGTTATAAAGAATTGGGTGAAGGGGAGACCCCTCTAATTAATAATTAAGGATAGTTATATGGCCCCATTAAAACACCCCCCAAAGTTTCAGTAAGTGAAAAATGGCCCACAATATATATAAAAATTCAATAGCCAAAAAGGCAAAAAAACCTACATTTCTCTCTTCTCCATTCTTCTTCTTCTTTCCCAATTTTTTTGCAGCAGCTGCTGCTTGTTCCTGCCCCTCCCCTTTTTTTTTTTTTTTTTTTTTTTTCAATTTCGCTTCAAATCAACAGCTCTATTGAAGGGTATTTTAAGCTTTTCTTCATCCCAAACCCGATTTAAACCCATTCCAATTCAAATCGAAAAGCTTTTTCCAAATATTATTTTCCGCGATTTCAACCCCTCTTGAAGATCTGTGACTTTTTCTTTTGAAAGGAGCTCTGGTAAGTGTTCAGTGTTGTACACTATATAATGCAGTCTGTTTTGTGATTTCTTGGTTTCGTTTCTGCATTTTATGAAAAATGCAAATTCTGGGTAACTGATGTGTACGGATGCGAAGATATGTGTACACTTATGTAAGAATGTTTACACATAATGAGAGACGTGTACACATCATATTAAGATGCACCCTGCACATCAAATATATGTGTACACATAAAACTTATGTGTACACATAATATATAATATGTACACATCAGTTGACGTTGCATCCTTTTTGTTCGTACACATCAAATATACGTGTATGTGTTCACATATTATATTTACGTGTACACATAATAAATATGTGTACACATCAACATATGCGTGTACACATCAGACGACGTAGCATCTTTTTCTTACTTCACATTCAAAGTATGTGTACACGTAAAAAACATATGTGTACACATCTTTTACTCTATATGTGAAAATATCTCAATTGTGTTTTCAGCTTCTAATGCATATCAATTTCTGATGCATCCAGGTATTTTTGCACCATAAATGGCTGTACTACTGTTAGCAGTTGATTTTCTTGGTGAATGGGTTGAGATCCCAAAATGTTTCACGTGGATTTCGATGACAAGGGAGACGGTACCAGTTATTTTGAATAATGATGTTACGTATTCTGAGTTGGTTAACAAGATCATTACTAGATGTGGGGGAAGTCATGATCCAAATGATCTTTGCATTACATACATGCTTAGCATCTGTTCAAAGCAAAAGAGTCATCCTTGTAAAATAAAGAACGACGAGGATCTCCTTGTTTACCTTGTCGATGTCGACGGATCTAGAAATAGGCCTACTTTAAGGGTATATTTGGCTGATAGGTCTGTAGCGGTTTCAAATGAACAACCTGTGCGTAATGATGGGATGCGTGATGATTTTTCTACTGGTGGATGGGATGACATGGATCTACAAGACCCGTTGAATATGGAAATTCCACTAACTCAAGGAGAAGAAGAAGAAAATATTGGTGCTTCACACGAAGGAGGTGGAGGAGGAGGAGGAGAAGAAGAAGAAGAAGAAGAAGAAGAAGAAGAAGAAGAAGAAGAAGAAGAAGAAGAAAAAGAAATAGAATTCAGTCCGACTCCTGTAGTTGAGAGCAATACAGTGATGGTTGGAGGTTCTGAAGTAGGCTGCAGCGTTCAAAGGGACGGGGACGACGACGGCACTGATTTTTATAAGGGTTTAACCTTTAAAAACAAGCGTGTCTTAATAAATGCTTTGCAGCTTGCCGTAGTGAAGAAGCATTATTGTTTCAAGAAAGTGAAGAATACAAAAAAAGTTTTTTGTGTGAGATGTGTAAATCAGAGCTGCAAGTGGTGGATCCGGGCCATAAAGTACGTAGACAGTGATAGGTTCATCATTACTGTGTACAGGAACAAGCATTCGTGCGAGTTAGAGCATCTTTCAAGTAATCACCCACATGCCTCTGCGGAACTCATCGGTTCATACTTGAAAAGTAGTTATGAAGAGGGAAAAGGAAAAGGTATATCAATAAAGGATGTTAAAGCTACAGTCCGTAGGGATTTGGGTTGTATCATTCGTTATTAGAAGTGCCGGATGGGGACTGTTATTGCAAAGGCTTTGACAAGAGGGACTCCGGAGCACGATTATGCGATATTGGATGCATACCGTTATATGCTTAGGACGACAAATGAGGGTACACATACAGCATTGAAGGTTGATGACAACCAAAGGTTTATGTATTTTTTTGTAGCTCTTGGTGCATGGATAACGGGTTTTGCGCATATGAGGAAAGTCATCGCTGTAGACAGAACTCATTTGTCGGGGAAGTATGGGGGAGTTTTGTTGTCTGCCATGGCACAAGACTTGGAGACGCATATTTTTCCTGTGGCATTTTGTGTTGTAAACATGGAATGTGATGCCTCCTATGATTACTTCTTTGAAAATTTAGTCGGTATACTCCCAAGCACCGATGAGTTGTGTGTTGTTTCTGATAGGCATCCAAGCATCCCAAAAGCAGTCTCAAAGTATTTTCCACAAGCTAATTATGGAGTTTGCAAGTGGCACTTGGCTAAAAGCATTCGTGAAAAGCTTCATTGTGGTGAATTTATATCCTATTTTTATAAAGCAGCCGAATCATATACGCCCACTGAGTTCGAGGAACATTTCCAGCAAATTCGTTCATTGTGCCCAAGGGTTGCCACATATCTTGAGCAGGTTGGATTTTAGCGCTGGAGCAGAGCCTTTTTTCCAGGCCGCAGGTAATACTTTCTACACATATTAATTATGTGTACACATACTGCTCTTATGTGTACACATATTAAATATGTGTACACATCCTTTATATGTGTAGTCATGTTATACATTAGCCATATGTGTACACGTAATGTATATGTGTACACATAATATTATATGTGTACACATATTTACAACTTATGTGTGTCCGTGTGTTTTCAATTTTTAAAATGTAGACTTATGTACACATATTAAATATGTGTACACATATAATATTATGTGTACACACCTGTCTCATGTGTAGTCATTTAAATAAATGCAGAATCATATGTACACGTTGTAAGAATCAGTTATATATGTGTAGGTTTGGTGTGATGACCTCAAACATCGCCGAGTCAATTAACGCAATGCTAAGGGATGAAAGAGAATATCTCATTGTTGCAATGTTCAATGGAATTTTGAGGAATTTTTCTGAAAAGTTTCATCATAGGTGTGCCATGTTCTTACATCACTCAAAGCCATGTGTTCCTTCGATTGAACAAATATTAAGGAAAAATGTCACAGAGGATAACAAGCTTTATGTTTGTTGCGTTGGCAATGATGTTTACAATGTCGGTACTGGGGATGAGGTTGTTAGTGTCGATCTAATTCAAAGGACTTGTTCTTGTCGGAGGTTTGATTTGGACGAACTACCTTGTGCACATGCTATGGCAGCCTTAAGATGTCGATATGGAGGAGCGTTTGAGTTTGGAAACGAGATATACCAATATACATCGGGGGTATTATTCTACAAATGCATACATTCTTGCGTATGACGGCTTAATCTATCCAATGATTGTAGAGGAGTTGTGGAATGCACCAACCAGAGCTTTATGAGAGGAAGATAAAACCGCCTTTTGTGAAAATGACACGAGGAAGAAGGAAGACCAAGAGAATGCCTTCGGTGGGTGAAGCATTCACAAGTAGGAAGAATAGATGTGGCATATGCAAGAGACTTAGCCATAAGAAAACAACATGTCCCCAGCGGAGGGTTGTAGATTCCGGAGGCCCCAGTGTTGTTTCATAGAACCATATATGTTCATTTCTTGTATTTGTAACCATTTGTAAACCTATAGTTCCTATTTGTTTTTTAATCTATTTTTCTATTTAATATGTCTTTTGTGCAGACATTACCTATACTTTCTTTATCTTTCAACGTAAAACGAACAAACAAAATCATAACATGATAGATAGAAACACTAAACAAATTAATGTACTGTGCACATATAACTTATGTGTACACATAATATAATATCTGTACACATCTCGTTTGACGTGTACACATCTTGCCGATGTGTGGGTAGATTACAAAAAAATTAAGTCCTTTACACATATTAATTATGTGTACACGTAAACGTTATATGTGTACACATATTATATACGTGTACACTTATTATTATATGTGTACACATAATATTATATGTGTACACGTAATTATTATGTGTGGGTACATTCAATCATTATCAACAGCCAAAAGCATAGTAGGGAATGCATGAGAACTCGTTTGAACATTCAAATAACTTCTATTTTAAAGTAGGAACATGGATTCACCATTGTAGGCACTCCAACAACCAAGATTTAATATATTTGAGAATCAATATGACAAATACTGGCTAATGAAAGGGCCAAATCCTTAGGTTCTAATG
Source organism: Petunia x hybrida (assembly GCA_037355625.1). Classification (NCBI taxonomy): domain Eukaryota; kingdom Viridiplantae; phylum Streptophyta; class Magnoliopsida; order Solanales; family Solanaceae; genus Petunia; species Petunia x hybrida. Next base: position 3,347,695 of record JBBBVM010000045.1, read on the forward strand.
CTCCAATGATAGGGAATGCATGAGAACTCGTTCGAACACTCAAAGAACTTATATTTTAATGTAGGGACATGGATTCACCATTGTAGGCACTCCAACAACCAAGATTTGAGATATTTGAGAATAAATATGACAACTACTGTCTAATGAAAGGGCCAAGTCCTTAGATTCTAATGCTCCAATGATAGGGAATGCATGAGAACTCGTTTGAACACTCAAACCACTTCCATTTCAACATAGAAACATGGATTCCCCATTGTAGACACTCCAACAACCAAGATTTGAGATATTTGAGAATTAATATGACAACTACTGTCTAATGAAAGGGCCAAATCCTTAAATTCTAATGCTCCAATGATAGGGAATGTATGAGAACTCGTTTGAACGCACAAATCACTTCCATTTCAACTTAGAAACATGGATTCCCCATTGTAGACACTCCAATTAGCCAAGATTTGAGATATTTGAGAATCAATATGACAATTTGTGTACACATATAAATTTTATGTGTACACGTAAAGTTATGTGTGAGTACATTCAATCATTATCAACAGCCAAAAACATAGTAGGGAATGCATGAGAACTCGTTTGAACACTCAAATAACTTCTATTTTAATGTAGGAACATGGATTCATCATTGTAGGCACTCCAACAACCAAGATTTGAGATATTTGAGAATTAATATGACAACTACTGTCTAATGAAAGGGCCAAATCCTAAGATTCTAATGCTCCAATGATATGGAATGCATGAGAACTCGTTTGAACACTCAAATCACTTCCATTTCAACATAGAAACATGGATTCCCCATTGTAGACACTCCAATTAGCCATGATTTGAGATTTTTGAGAATTAATATGATAATATGTGTACACATATATATTTTATGTGTACACGTAAAGTTATGTGTGAGTACATTCAATCATTATCAACAGCCAAAAGCACAATTAATGCATGAGAACTTATTTGAACACTCAAATAACTTTCATTTAAACATAGAAACATGATAATAGAGGACTTTAAAATTGATTCAAATACATATAATTATAGACTTCACATATACTAAAATTAAGACATAACTCGGATATCACAATAAAAATGGAACTTAACATTATATATTCTAATTTTCAAAGCCGGAGCGAGGTGGAAAGTTGGGTGGAGTGTAGTAGATGTCCTTCAGGGACTCGCCCAAAGGTGCTAGGAGTAGTTCGAAGATCTTTTTAATCCTCCTTATATCCATAAGTTGGCGGTCTCTTGCTTCAGTTAGGGCTGCTTTCATTTCATCAAGATCTTTCTTTAAGTCTTCCATCTTTACAATTGGACGTCTTGCCATGATTTCTTTGCTGTTTTTGCTATAGATACTGGAATTGTTTTTGCTTGCGCGATTATGAGAGAGTATTTTTGACTCTTTATAGAGCAAGGATGTGAAGGATTGTGTCTTTTCATCTTTATGTGTTATGGACGGTTTATTGAAGGGTTGCATTAGGTTACTTTTAGTGAAACGACGGTTTTTATAACTGCCCTAGTTTTATTATCCGCCTTTTATGCTTTTTAACCGTCCGCACATAAGTTATATGTGTACACATATTCTTGATGTGTACACATATTTTTTACGTGTACACATATTTTATATGTGTATTATGGACTTCTTCAAATTATACAAGTAATTACCTACACATATTTTTTTACGTGTACGCATATTTTATATGTGTATTATGGACTTGTGCAAATTATACAAGTAATTACATACACATATTTTATACATGTACACATATTTTTTATGTGTATTATGGACTTGTGCAAATTACACAGGAGAAAATTACCTACTCATATTTTTTACGTGTACACATATTTTTTATGTGTATTATGAACTTGTGTAAATTACACAGGAGAAAATACGCAAGTAATTTTTGCACATAGTTAACATGTGTAGACATAAAAGCTTATATACTGTATTCAATATAAACATCATAAGGATTAGTCTAACCACGCTATAAAAAAAGATTAAAATTATCCATACATAACAACAAAAATGAAAAAAGATTAAAATCATCCTTAAATACAGACCAATCAAAGTAGTTCATCCTAACACCACTTAAGGCTCTATTTTCTCATAGAATATGCCTGCAACCCACTTCTTTCTCATATCTTCCATTGAACTATCATGCAACAACGTCATTGGGGTGTCTGTCAAGAGATGCTCCATGAACATAAGCGAATACCCCCCCCCCCCACACGCAGTACCTGTTTCGTTCCTTGGAAGATTCTTGACTCGTTCATAACCCCACAAATCTGCATTCAAGATGGCTTCTGGTAAATGTTTGAATTTACCACAATCACGCAAGAACTTTGGGAACATAATCGTAATGGGCAAGACATATGGAGCTAATGCATCTTCACTATAAACCCCCCATGTTGCAATCATAAAGCTCAATCTTTCCCTGCTCAAGTAAAAAGACACATGTGAGATAATGCCGTTTATTAATGTTAAGGATAGTAAATATCCTCTTGGCACCATCCCACTTGCGTCCATCAGGGTAAGGCAGCTTTCCACTAGCATAATCCAGGAGCCCTTCCTCACACTTCTCCAACTTCATACAATCATCAAATGAATCCCCAATTCACCAGCATCCTTTATAAAAGCTTGGTGCGCTGCAGTCAATTTAGTGCAGAAGTTCATGTCCAAGATCACATCGGTCTTATTGTAATGCCTGTGGAAGTTCTTGTGCCTTATCCGCATCAAGTTTTGAACTTCATCAACATGCTGTAAGATAATAAAAAAGAAAAAACAAAACAAAGATGAATATAACAAAACAAAAATAACAGACACATATTTGAGATGTACACATATTTAATATGTGTAAATATGTGTACACATATTATTGTTGTGTACACATATTTTATAGGTGTGCAAACACCATAATACTTGCCCTGTAGAATACCCGACTCTCCATCCACTTTTTCATGCGGATTACATCTTGGAAGTCCCTATAGTTGTGCTCGTAACCCAGGAAGCTGGGCTTCTCCATGTTTCTCTCCTTCATGTATGCTAGGAATCCAGCATCTTTAGTTGGATCCATTGGCCTATAGAGATCAACAGGCAGTCTCTCCTGTACTTCCACAGTTGTAACCCTCGCCCTTGCTGCAGACCTTGCTCTTGTGGTTTTCTTTGATTTCTTCAATGATGCAACATAAGGAGACATCCTTGCCCTCGAAGGATATACTGTCCTCTTCGGCTTCTCCTAAGCACACTTCCTCAGGAACACCACATTCTCCTTCAACTCCATTAACAACCTTTGTTCACTTTCTTTTTCTTCCTTGCAGACTTCACACAGCTTACACCTGCTACATCCATGTCTTCTGGAGGTGCTCTCACCAGCCTCACATCCAGAAAATTCAAACAGCCTCCTTCGACCACCACTAAACTCCACCTGCTCTCTGTCTCTATCATCCACACTCATTCCGACAACATTATCGGCAACATTGCCTCTTCCATCACTTTGCTCTGGTATTCTCCTTCTCCCACTCTGCTCTGGAACAATAACCCTATCACCTGCCGCTGCAGCATCATACCCAACAACTGCTGCTGCATTACTAACTTCAACTCCCCCCAACCTCAATCTTTGCGCACCAATAAGTCTAGCCACCAGTCCATCAATCAATGCATCCTCCTCATCAACAAGCGGCGCCAGGTTTTTCGTAAAAGCCCTTCTACTCTCCCTTTGAGCAGGCACAAGAATTGGGATCACAACCTACAACCCGTCCCAACCATAATTTAAAAAAATAATAATAAATCAACCTGAGGAATATAAAAAATGTGTACACATATTATTTACGTGTACACATATTACTTTATGTGTACACATCATGAATACGTGTACACATCGATAATATGTGTGCACGTAAATATGTGCACACAGTGCACATACAGAAAGGAAATCGTTAAATAATCACTAACCGGGTTATCAACATGGCGAAGGATTTGAACACAGTCCCTCTCCTGCTTTGTAGGGATCCATCTTAACATTCTTGGTTCTGTAGGGTTTTCATCATATCCAGGGTGCCGAAGGGATAGAATGGCTTCATATGCCCATGGGAAGCCATAGAGGTTGTATCCTTTCTTTCCTACGTTCATTGGGGCGACAAGGCTCTGTATTGTCATCTCAAAGCTTTTTCTCCCCCAAGGATACTTTGCAAAGTACGTGGTGGGCCTAGAAGCTAAACAGACAAACAAAGGATCGATACTCGTACGCAAATCCTTTGAGCATAAGATTGAATGCGCAAACCAAGCGAGGGAAAGTCGATACTTTGTTCTTGAATCAAGATCACTATGCTCAATAATATTCAACAGCTCACCTCCTGAAACACCCCTTTTCCTCCATTCTTCTCGATTAAAACGTCCCACATCGATTGCCCCTTCTCTTTCACATCCTCCAAATAAAGCTCACTGGGGTAATCATGGCATGACAATCCCGTCATTATTGCAAATTCATTCATGCCAAACCGAGCAGGAAGTCCATTGAATTTGACCCACAACTCCATCTTCTTCTTGCATGTTATGGTCCGCAATCGAAGCCCATGGACTGATCTTGGAGGAAAAATTGCTTTATCACTCAGCCCATGCAAGTGCCCAAACACAAATTTTTTAAACTCATCATAATATTCCAATTTTATCAAGGCATCTCTCAACTTCTTCATATCCCCAGCAAGGGAGGATCTTTGTGTGACCTTGATCACAGTGAACTCTCTTTGCTCCTCCATAAACCTCCTGAGATTCACATCAGACTGGAAAATCACAGTGCCCTCCTCAACCTGCAATGAATTGATTTAGAGATACTGATTAGTTAAATGTTTTCAAACGTCATCTATTACAGTACATATAAGAATAAATTCTACACATAATAAATATGTGTACACGAATTTTTTAGCTTTAAATAAATGAAATATGTGTACACATAATAAATAACGTGTACACATATTACTGATGTGTACACATATTTCTTATGTGTAGACTTTATTTAAATGTGTGCACATAAATAATTACCTCTGCTGGGGCTGCTGCCTCAACTGCTCTTGCAGCATTAACTCCTTCAACAATCGTCTCCTACTCATCATCATCTGCTTCACTGTCCCCTTATCATCATTAACTTTATCATCACCAGCCTTATCCTCAGTCTCTATAGCATCATTATCCCCAACATTACCGTCAGTCTCCACAACATTATCATCCATATCCTGTGCCATACTCTCTAACTACAGCTTCCATCTACTCGTAGCAGCACATTTTTCTTCTGTTTCTTTTTCTCTACCCGCACCTTTTAGTCCTTGTTCTCCACCAGCACCTTTAACACCTTGTTCTTCTTGATTATCCCTCCCACTAGCGCTAGCACCACCTTCTTCTCTTTTTCTATCACCTCCATTGCCACTAACAGCTTTTCCACCAGCTTCTCCTCCACCACTTCCAATAGCAACAACTTGTTGTCCTCCTTCTCCTCCATCACTTCCACCAACACCTCCTTCGTTTTGTACTCCACTAGTATCAACACCTTGTTCTTCTCGATTATCCCTCCCACTAACACTAGCACCACCTTCTTCTCTTTCTCTTTCACTATCACTAACAACTTTTCCACCAGCTTCTTCTTTATCACCAGTCTCAATCTCTCTTTCGTCTACTCTATCGACATTCTCTCCACTATCTATGAGTGCAGCTTGTTGATTAACTTCTCCAAGGATTTTATTAACGTCTACACGTGCACACATATCTATGCTCGCCTGGCTCTCAGATTGGACCTCATTTGATCGTTCTCTACCGCTGGAAGCTCTCGTTCTTTTGCTAGCCTGTTCAGAAGTGTCGCTTCTTTCATCACGTAGCCTTTTGCCACCCCTGTTAGTGTTACCACTAGGCTTCCCACGACGTGTGCTAACCATTGTATCTACAAAGCATATAAAGAGAATACATCAAGTAAGATTAAATGAACACAACTTCACACTGAATTACATCTGGGCAGGTGCAGACACATCAAGAATATGTGTTCGTGATGTGTACACATATTCCTGATGTGTACACATATACTTATATGTGTACATCAAGAATATGTGTAAAAATAATATAGCTTTTTCGAACATCATCTTCTGTGTACACACATCAACAATATGTACACATCAAAAATACGTGTACAGATCTTGTAGATCTATGCCCATTTTTTCAGATGTGTACTCATCTTTTGTTTACACATCTGCAAAGATGTGTACACATATTTCAGATATTTACACATATTTCAGATGTTTACACATACTGTTTTCGTGGGAACCGAAGACACCATATAAATCAATGTATTTTAGGTTTTCAAATGAATTTGCACCAGAAAAATCTATACACAAACTCGAAAAATGAACTCAAACCAGAAAAATGAAAAGGGGTTTTCAGACGGACCATATTCTTGTTTTTGCCTTAAAACAGTTGAAAAAGTACCTATTTTAACTTGATGAACGGAAATATGCAACAATCGGTCTTGAACCACCACAAATTTGATGGAAATCGGAGAAAACAAGAAGAAAATCGACGGTGAACAGTAGTGGTTTTTGAATTTAGCAAGAAAGAGAAACGGTTGTGTAGTTGAAAAGTTTGAGAGAAGTGTAGTGAATGGGGGAAATGAGCTTGTGTGTGTGTCAGGTGGAGAGAGAGGGAGTATATATATGTAGGGTCAGTTTTTACTTTTTGGCAAGTTTTAATAATTGCTGTTTGGTCCCTGATTTGGTTAATTACCCATCTAATGACACACGAGCAATAAAAAAAATGAAAAAGAAATTGAAATCCCCTTTCCTTCTTTAAAGACTTGAGAGGTCCCTAAGCCTCTTTCTTCACCAGATACTGAGTGCAGGAGTATTCCGCCTCAACTTTACATTATATCGGGTGCAGGAGTTTTCCGCTCCAGGAGAGTGCAAGAGTATTCCGCCTCTGGTTTATATTATATCGGGTGCAGGAGTATTCCGCCCCAGGAGCAAGAGTATTTCGCTCCAGTTGGTTATCAGATTGGATTCCCTTCGAATGCAGGAGTATTCCGCTTCGAGATGGGATTACGGGCACATGTGACCCTTTGCATCATTTCATTTCATCTCATTTCATTTCATACCATTGTGTAGACTTGTGGTACATAACTAATGTCCTGCTTATACATGCATTGCTTATTCGTCTATATATTTCTGGCTCGTATTCTGGGTTGCGGGGATCGGGTTGCACGCCGCAACAATATAAATATATGGATCGGGTTGCACGTCGCAACGGTATAAATATATGGATCGGGTTGTACGCTGCAACGCGATGTATTTTTGATTGTTGATGTGTTCGGGATACCTATATGTTCTGGCTATCTTACGATAATAGTTGTTGATGAATTTGTGATTCCATACGTGTTTCTAGTTATTATCTGGCTCTGCCTTTACATAATTTAAATAAGAGGAATTTGATTTATCTGTTGTTTTTCTCCCTGGCTAGCTATCTTATTCTTTGAGGTGGCTAGTCTGCCCCACTTATTAAGTCCTTTTGACTCACTCTTGTTTGTTGTTTATTTTTGTAAATCTATTTCGTTTTGGCAGGTTCGCTCCAGGATTGAGTTCGCCACGTTGTGAAGGAGCGAAGACGGCTTCAGCTGTCAGGGTGAGACAACTTTTATTTCGGATGGCCACCAGTTTTATGTTTATTATTTCAGTTGCATTTTGCTTCCTTCAGGAGGTATTTGTCTTCTTCTGTACTCTTAGATGTCTAGTCTTGATAGTCCTAAACCTAGTATGCTGGGTAGTCAGCTGTAATTTCTTTTGTACAGCTTAGAGGTATCAGTATGTCTGTGCTTTTTTTTTTTTTCTAAGTCTTGTTCGTATTTATGAATTGAATTATATTTATTTTCCTAATTTAATTGGCAAGGGTTCGCCCGACGGGTCTAGGGGAGGATGTCGGGTGCCCGCACGGCCTAGCCGGATTCCGGATCGTGTCACTTGGTATCAGAGCCCGGTTTAGAGTCTATCTAGACTAAGACAGTGTCTAGTAGAGTCTCGCTGACCGGTACGTAGACGTCCGTACTTATCTACGAGAGGCTATAATGGCATTTAGGAAGTTTCACTTCCTTCTTTTCTGATTGTGCGTCAGTCTAGTATGCAAAAGTATTTTCGTTAATTCCTTCATGGTAATTGTGAACCCTCGTGCGATAAATCATCAAACAGTATGAGTTCAAGACGAAGCAGTCTATCCTTGGGCTAGCACTTACGAAGCCCCGAGAGTTTTTGATCGTGCTGACGATCTAGTTACAGAGGTCCTAGCAGTACAAGCTCGCGATGGGCCAGGGATCAAGGCCTTGTGGTTCCCTTGGCTTTCTACGATGCTTTTACAGAATCTTAGCGACGCAGATACTGCGAGAACCTATTATTCGCTAGGCAGCTTATCAGGTTGTCGCAGATGCAGACGTTCGGTCTCAGGGAGCTCCTATTCCAGTTCTTAATATTGCCGCAGTAAAGTATGTTCCGGAGGCAGCATGTGTTGTGCCTCCAGTTGTTCTGGCTAGTTAGGTAACTGAGGTAATTATTAGGTCCGAGTGCTCAAAGAGGTTGCATTATTTTACGCGGTTGAACATCCCGATATTCCTAAGTAATGCATTAGATAATTCCTGTATAAGTTTTTTTAAAATAAAATGATGTTAGCGTATTCTTTAGGCTCCTGATTATATCGAGCGGTATGGTGTTGATTATTCTTCTTTCCAGTTTCAGGGTCCAGCCTTGAATTGGTGGGCCGCTCTCTTATTACTCAATTTGGTTCGATTTTTCTTCAAGATTTGTGGAAAAGTTCCTTTCGAGTAGCGAGCGAGATGAAGAATGTCGCCAGTTTGAGTGGATTAGACAGGGTAGCTTGTCGGTCAGCCTGCTGGTTTCAGAATATGAGATTGAATTCTTTAGGATGACTGGGTATGCACTAGAACTAGTCCATGTGCCTTCCGAGAATGTTCAAAGATTTATTGATGACCTTTCTCCTTTCTAGAAGTCCCAGATGGCTTGAAAAATTGAGATGGGACTTCATTTGATGTTGTTGTTGATATTGCTCGAAGGTAAGAGGCATACCATGACTTAGAGGGGGAAGAGTTAGAGTGGGAGAGAAAGAGATCCCACGGCCCTGGTAGGCACCATACCTCATTTGGAGATAAGAGTTCTGATTATTTTGGTAGGTCACCTTCCAAGTTATCTCAGCTCTTGTCACGTAATTCTTAGTGCGTGCCAGTAGCTCGTCAAGATCAGATTCAGTCTTTTCTTTACAACTATCAACAATCTTTTCAGCTTCCATTTTTAGTCGAAAAGGTGTTATCATAGTCGTGATTCTGGTTATCCTTTGAGGAGTTTTCCCTTACTCCGGCAAGTAGGCAGCCGTCCTTTCTCTAGTCATCAGGCACCTGCACAGTCGCAGGGAATTTCATTTAGATCTTAATCAGCAAGAGAAATTCCACCATCTAATAGAGGTCGGGAGCGTAGTGGTAGTGGTTCTTCTAGAAGTAATTATCATGGTAGCGGCTCGGCTCAGCTACAGAGGCAGTTCTATGAACTGCCAGTCTGGCAGGATGCTGAGGTATCTGATGTAGTACACCTATGTATTTCATCTTCCATTATATGTGAGTAAGATTTGATTCTTCCGGTCGATCGAGAAATGGGGTGTCATATTATATTTCCATGGCTTCCTTGGATATTATTTTTATTAAGAATCGATTGTGGTAGAGGAGTGAGCTTTTAGTATGATTTATTCAGGGAATTTGTGAGACCCTACGAGTTTATCTGGTTTAAATGTGAGAGATTTGTGAGTGAGTATCGGTATTTTTTGCTTGGAATCTTGTTGTGCCTTATTATGTTATAATGTCAAGTCAGTCTACCTCTCTTTGGAACTCAGTGTTGGTAGGATGATGGGATTCTTATTCGTCACAATCAGAAAGTGATATTGTTTCTTCCGGTGTAAAGTGATTTGTAAGTGATACTCGATCTACGTGTCTCCTCTTTGTTCAAGATGCTAGTAGAGTCATGTTATTCCATGAGCTTCTCTCAGTTATAAAAGGGTTTTCTGGTAAATTGTCAGAGTTTCCTTCTTATTGGGAGGTTTAATTGGCATGGATGTTGTTCCATAGAGCTCATTTAATATATGTTTCTTCAATTGCAATTCTTGGGCTACTTTGACTCATAAGTAGTCTAGCTTTGGTAGCCAAGCAATAAGAAGATGAGCTTCCTGAAGCTCTAATTATTTCTATCCTCAGTCTGTTGCCATCTCTTCTTTGTTCGACACTGGTAACTTAGGCGGTCAGTAACCTATTTTGATGTTCCCTGTGTTGAGCCAGAATGCGTGCCAAAGTAGCCAGGTTTCTATTTTTCAAGGTTACTAAGGGTAATGAGAGGCGTTATTTTACCTTTGATTTGATCCATCAAGCGATGGTGCTTATAGAAAATGTATGGAGTTATGACTCGAGAGTTGCAGCTGTTTGGCAAATCGAAAGGGTAGTTGGTAGCTTAGGTCTGTCTACGTTCAACCTTTAGCTAAATCTTTTTTAGTCCAGCAGACTGTGCGAGGATGGCTATTTCTATTCAAATAACTGCATGAATTTGTGCTTTAAGTGGAGGAGTCTTCCTCCAAATACTGAATGGTAATACTAAATCTCTAAGGCATTGATACCACTTTTGTCACAACCCAACCTAAGGCCACGACAGAAACCTACAATGAGTGTCGATCATTGCTAAACCCACTAATAATCTATTAATGCTAGAGATAAGCTGGCGACCTAATCATATATATATACATACCTATCTACTGAAAGCATAAAGTCTGGAAAGATGACACGACTTTAACTTGCTCGCAATTAGAACATTGAGCCACAAATCCTTCTATGTCACACTTCATTCCGTCCCACCAATAAATCTGCTTAAGATCATGGTACATTTTAGTCGAACCTGAATGAACAGTGTATTTGGAATAAGGTGCCTCTATCATAATCTGTCCACGTAAATCTGCAACATCAGGAACACAAAGTCTATCTTTATACATGAGAACATCGTCAATAATAACCCTGTATGGTGACTCCAATTTTCTTCTGGCTATCTGTCTTTATTCAACTAGAACTGGATCCTCATACTGACGCTATTTTACTTCATGAAAATTTAGAGTTAAAGGTCTAGTGCAGCTTATCGTCCATCCATCACTGACCTATCTCCTTCACACCTCAACTCTTTGAAAAGTTACTTTAGCATTATAAGTGCACATGTAATCAACTTTGTTGCTGGTATTCTGCCTCAGCTCATGGTCCAACTACATGTCTCTTTTATTTTTACTTTTTCAAGTCATAATATTTCTAACTCAAAGACAATGCCCTGAAGCAGATGTTCAGTCTGAAGATTATTCCTGGTCTGCATCATACTATCCAGTAGTATTTGCATGATCCTTATCCTTATATGATAGACTATGTTCAGATGAACCTTTGACATACATTAGGATATGAGTAACTACATTCCCACAAGGAGCTTGCGGAACAACACTAGCATCAACTGAGATGTTGCATAGTGTGTTCGTAAAAATAATATGGCTTGCATCAAATCTTCTATAGTGTGTAGTGACAAGGTACTTCAAAAGCTTCCCCTATTGCATCAAGCGTGAGCTAATTCCTAGTTTCATCGGCCTGTTCTATATCGAAAGGTATATCGAAGAGGTGATTATCGGCTGAATCATGTTATTCCATCCAGAGTTTCGTGTATCTTTGTTTCGAAAATGTAGAACTCTTCTCTCGTGATCAAGGAAGGATCAACTTAGTCAGAATAAGCTGCGCAATGGCGTTATGATATTATCCAGCTATATTTCTATCCAAGAGTTTGATGTGCGTGTTATAATTCTGATTCTGTAATCAGGAAATAATACCCGTGGAGTAGCTCATGAAGGTCGTGCAAGTTCTCTTGTTATCCGTGCGTATTTTTCTTTAGACTTAGGCTCGTTCGAGGACGAACGAGAGTTTAAGTGGAGGAGAATGAAACGACCTCGGTTAGTCGTTTCGGAAGTCAGGAATTCGATTGGCATGCTGATAATTTTAAAACATTCGTAAGGTCCATTGGGACTTATCTGTAAAATTTGAGCTAAATCAGACCTCGTTTGGTAGGCATCGGAAGAAGGTTTCAGTTTTTATTGTCGATAAATATTTAAATGAGATTTTCGAGCTCGGTTTTGGGGAATGAGCTCCGATTCGAAATCCGAAAGTGCCGTAAGTTTAGTATGATTATTTGTGCCTTTTGTGATTTTTCGAAAGAGAATTTCGATGTTGTTCGGCTAGTTGCCGCTAAAATGCCGAAAGTTAAATAATTTGATTTCTTTCCATTTAATTTGCATATTGAGTTTTGGGAGTCCGATTTGAGATCCGCCTTTGCAAGTATGTTGTATATATTTTGTATAACTTATATGCAAAAGTTGGAATTATTTCGAATGTCGTAGTGTACCGTTTTAATTTTTGTCGCGAAAAGAAAAGGAAAAAAAAGAAAAAAAAAGGAAAAGAAGAAAAAAGTTGATGGTGGTTGGATGAGCTTATATGAAGCTCAAAATTGAAAGAACAGAGAAAACGAACAGAAACAGAGAAACACGAGCACAGCAGGAAACAAAACGAAAAAAGTGCCAGAAAATGCGAAAAAAGCCGGAGAAAAATAGTATTTTCACCCCGAAACATTCAGGTAATGATCTTAATGCATTATTTGAGTTTATTACGTGTGTTTGAATATATTCCGACGGTAAAAATTGGAATATTAGACATCGTATTAATAAGTTCAACTGATAGCTTAAAGGGTCATATGGATCCCGATAATGGAACTGATAATATGTTCGTACTCAGTGAGTTATGGGCAACATGTAAATGTAATTTATTTAGAGTTTGGTTATGTGACCTTAAACCCTGTACATAGGCCTGGCCTACGTATTGCGTATGCGAATAGGGTATCAGGTTCCTACCTGGATTGTTCTAAGATGCGAGGAATGAAGACTTTCGTCTAATTTGATATATTTTTTTGTTTATTGAATAGAGTGGGATCGTTTGGCAATGAAACCAAAGGATAAAACGGTTGTTGATTAGCAGAGCTAACTTTTGGAAGAGGTAAGTGTTTATATCCATTTCTTTGGAGGCACCTGGCCTCGTGGATTTTCTACCACGTGTTCCTTATGTGTGTAGCTGCCGAGAGGCGTACTCATTACGCCTTAGCTTTTAATTTACATTATATATTATATGTCATGTCCTGTTGTTGATATTGCATTGAGGATATGAGAATTGTACTCTGGCTGTGAGTTGGCATCTACTTCTCGGCTGTCGATGAGAGTCCCGCGCCGGTGAAGGGTTATTATTGCATCACATTGCATTCATATGCAGTATATGTCATTCATATGCATTACATTGCATATCATATTGGGAGCAGGAGTATTCCGCCTCAGAAGAGTGCAGGAGTATTCCGACTTTGGTTTATATCATATTAGGTGCAGGAGTATTCCCCCCCAGGAGCAGGAGTATTCCGCTCTTATGTCAGATACTGAGTGTAGGAGTATTCCACCTCAGCTTTACATTATATTGGGTGCAGGAGTATTCCGCCCCAATAGAGTGTAAGAGTATTCCGCCTCTGGTTTATATTATATCGGGTGCAGGAGTATTCCGCCCAAGGAGCAGGAATATTCCGCTCCAGTTGGTTATCAGATTGGATTCCCCTCGAATGCAGAAGTATTCCGCTTCGAGATGGGATTATGGGCACATGTGATCCTTTGCATCATTTCATTTCATCTCATTTCATTTCATACCATTGTGTAGACTTGTGCCACATAACTACTGTTCTGCTTATACGTGCATTGCTTATTTGTCTATATATTTCTGGCTCGTATTCTGGGTTGCGGGGATCGGGTTGCACACCGCAACGGTATAAATATATGGATCGGGTTGCACGTCGCAGCGGTATAAATATATGGATCGGGTTGCACGTCGCAACAGGATGAATATATGGATCGGGTTGCACGCTGCAACAGGATGTATTTCTGATTGTTGATGTGTTCATGATACCTATATGTTCTGGCTATCTTACGTTCCTGGTTGTTGATGAGTTTGTGATTCCATACGTGTTTCTAGTTATTATCTGGCTCTGCCTTTTCATAATTTAAATAAGAGGAATTTGGTTTATCTGTTTCTTTTCTCCCTGGCTAGCTATCCTATTCTTTGAGGTGGCTAGTCTGCCCCACTTATTGAGTCCTTTTGACTCACCCTTGTTTGTTGTTTATTTTTGTCTATCTATTTCGTTTCGGCAGGTTCGCTCCAGGATTGAGTTCGCCACGTTGTGAAGGAGCGAAGACGACTTCAGCTGTCAGGGTGAGCCAGCTTTTATTCCAGATGGCCACCAGTTTTATGTTTATTATTTCAGTTGCATTTTGCTCCCTTCAGGAGGTATGTGTCTTCTTCTGTACTCTTAGATGTCTAGTCTGGATAGCCCTAAACCTAGTATGCTGGGTAGTCAGCTGTAATTTCTTTTGTACATCTTAGAAGTATCAGTATGTCTTTGCTTCTTTTTCTAAGTCTTGTTCCTATTTATGAATTGAATTATATTTATTTTCCTAATTAAATTGACAAGGGTTCGCCCGACAGGTATAGGGGAGGATGTCGGGTGCCCGCACGGCCTAGCCGGATTCCAGGTCGTGTCAAATATTTACGATATATGTTTTGTCACTTTGATACTAGAGCTTGTATTACTACTGATATGAGTCATGGTGTTAATGGGTATGAGTATTGAACACTTATTTATCATTTGGTAGATCCTAACTGGGTAATGCAAAATAGAATTTTAGCATATAGCACTGTTGATAAACCACATGGAAAGTAAATGATATTTGTAAGTCGTATTTTATTAGTAACAAAATTTTTAGTATAATTGTTGATAATGCTTCAAATAACTATTATGCTATTGGTCAGTTAAAATTAAAGTTGAACCCGTCTTTTGAAGAATTGTTTCATGTTAGATGTGCATGTCATATATAAAATTTAGTTGTACAAGATGTCCTTAAGTTATTTGGTTCTATTATTAAGAAGGTCAAACGCGCAATTAGTTATATTTTTAAATCTAAAAAACATGATAGATAGAGGGAATTTAAGAAAGAGTGCATAAAAGAAGGTTTGGATCCTAAAGTTGCCACTAGGTGGAATACTGTATATGAGTCTTTGTCTGTTGCTTACAAGTTACGAAAGGTTATAAAAAAACATGTTTAATGGTCATGTGGTTGTAGAGTATCATCTTAATGAAATACACTTAGTGTTTCATCAATAGTAATTTTTAATATTCGATAAAACTTTAGATTGCCAGAAGAAAATGAAGAAGCTGATACAACATATGCAACTGAAATTTTATCCGGTGCGTGGATAGTGAAATTTTTTATGAAGAAGATCAAACTTTGCCACCCGTTTCTCCTGGGTTTCCAAAAGATATTATTAAGAAAATGAGAAGTTTTTTTTTATTAATATGTAGTTTTACAGTTTAATTTATTTATGTACTTTGCAAAAAAATTAAAAATTATTCAATAAAATGCGTTACACTTGCTATTAAATTATCATTCTTTGTTATATTCTTTGAATTTGTTACTTTAGTTTCAAATTATCAATTTTCCTTGTTATATTTTTTTATTAATATATAGTTTTGAAATTTAATTTATCAATGTTACTAAATACTAAATAGTAAATACTAACTTACTATGAACTTTGGAACAAAATAAAAAATTATTCAATAAAATGTTTTAGGCCTTGCTATTTAGTTATAAATTTTTGTTATTTTTTCTTTATTTACTTACATTTAATTTCAAATTATCAACTAGTTAAAAACAAAAAAAACTAAAAAAATAGTTAAAAGACGCCGAACTGGGCCGCACTCAAGTTAAAAAAAAATTATCCGGCTTTTAAAATATAGCCGTTGGCAACAGCAAAAAATGGCTATTTTACACTCCCCTACCGCCCTTAGCGCCCCAACAGCCCCATCCTATTTTTTTTTTCTATAAATACTTCCTTGTTTCATCAATTTATCACAATTTAATATTTTCTATCTCTTTCTCTCTAAAATTACCATCAAAGATTATTTTCTAAATTTCTATCAAAATATCTGGAAATCAACCTACTCAAGCTCAACGTGAAGCCCAACCAAGAAATAGATCCGAAGTTCGAGAATTTATTACGAAAAATAGTGATGCTCAAACTGCTAAGTGGAATTATTGTCAGAAAGTTTGAAATTGTTACACTGGAATACATAGTGGAGGGACTATGAAGTTTAAGATTCACTTGGAAAAACAACATACGCAAGAACGGACTGCTCGGCCTAGGGGAAAATATCTGCCTTCAGTCGTTGAAAAAACACTTGAGGAGACATCTATGATTTACATATTTTTCGCGTTTCTACTTTCTAGTTTGTCAATTTCATTATGTATTTCGCAACTTAATGTATTTCAGAACTTATCAAAAATTATTCAATAAATTACTTTTGTGTTGCTATAATCTACAATTTTTGTATATAATTTATAAAATTATTTATTAACCCAAATCTATTTTTTTTTTAAAAAGTAAAACTGTAACCCAACTAGAACCAGACCGATTCAAACCGATAGCAGACCAAGTCTAACTTACCAGTACCGGTTCTGACACGAAAAACATTGGTGGATTGGATCGGATAAGATTGGAAAACCACCGTTTAATTTTTTTTCTTGTACCGGACTGGAACCGGCAAGGTGCACCAGCACCGGACTAGACCGGTCCAGTAGACAGGCTTACTAGCAATCCCACATGACAGGTGGGATTAACAATTCCGGAATTATTAATCCCGAGATAACTCATTTGCTACTAAACGACCTCTAAGAATATTGAAGTTCCATCCAATATGGAGACTTTATTCCCATGAAAGAACCTTTCTGATACAAACTCAAATTGTTCTATCAGTACACTTTTAATGTATAATATGTTCAAACATTTAGCTTTGAAATTCTTATTGTCACCACCCTTTATTAACTTAAGAAGTAGTTTGAAAAGGCTATGACGGGTGTTTTAAGGCACACAATTATTAAGAGAATCAGAGTCGCCACTTGACAAGTTAAAGGTGTATCAAGTCACCAAAGTGGTGTATCTAGAACACCTATGACTCGTTAGTGGTCTGCGTTAGAGTTCCGGGTAAGGATCTCGGTTGACTCTTGGGAAGCTGTTAGGCACCCTCAAGTCCTGTGCCAAGCACAGTTGTTTTTATTAACGCATTTCGACTCTTTGAAATTGTTTGTTATATTTTGCCTTGATTTGTTACACTTCCATTTATTATTAATTGTCATGTCAAAAACTCGAATCGAGATATAATCGCACATGCATTTCACACATTCGAAATCTTCCGACTTAAATCAATTAATTCGTGCAGGCCCTTCACCCGTTCGAAATCTCTTTAATTAATATGAGTTCCAATAAACAATAGTTAATTAAATAATTTGCTTTCAAACTAATAGGTTTACCTAAACTATTGTTTTCTCAAAACATTGTTGTATTCCGTTTTGTCGACTTCATATTTTCATATTTCCAAGTCAAACAGGTCACGCCCCTCTCTTATTCAAAAAATTTTGCACCTCGCATCCTCATTTGCTTTCTGTTTTCAAATCTGACCAAATTTATACATGTACACATTTATCAAAGTTAAGGCTTGCATTTGATTTAATTCCAAAAATATGTCTAATGTTTATAGGTTGTCTAGATTTTACCACTTTTATACATTTGGACAGATCTTATTTTTAAACTTTAAAAAATGGCTAATCTTGAATCATGTTATGAAAACAAATATCTCATTCTTAAACACATTAGCTTTCTTGAATGTAAGCAGGTTCTTAAAATTTGACCTTTCTGATTTCCATTTGCTTTTGTGGGCTTCACGCTTAACTAAACCGCCTACATATGTTTATATGTATTCCACAAGCTTCATCTTTGCACAATACACGAAGCATTAATAGACAGTAGCAAAAGAAACTTCTAACACTTGAAACTTGGTTTATATCATAATCATTTCACAAACATGTTTTGTCTTTTACATGGCTAAAATTTAATAATACATGTAAAATAAGGTTAGGAGAATAAATACCTAAATAGCAAGAAAACATTCCATGATAATAAATACCAGCGACAAGCAGGCAGCAACAACAACAACTTAGCAACAAACCAGCCTACTCCAAACACAACTCTAACTTGAAACTTCTAATTTAAAACTCATTTCTTGCCCCTCTATTGTTTTCTTTATTTTTCTATCAAACCCTTTCAACTTTTCTCTCCCAAGTCTCTCTTAAATTTCAGATCTGTGTGGTGTTTTCTCATAGAATTAAAAATGTGTTTTTCCAGCTCTAAGTTGGTCCCCAAATGAAGAGTGAAGCCCCTCTTAAATAACCTTGAGGGTGGAGTGTCAAGCTAGATAAAAGTACAACACCCTTAATGCAAAAGAGACTTTGCAAGCATGCTTGCACTAGCCAACAAAGTGGGCTCGGGAATCTTTGCTTTATGGCAATGACTTTTATCTTTAGCCTAGACTTTTTACCCTCTCTTAAAAATGACAAAAATATGAATTTTAAACTTGGTGGGATTAAAGTCCGAACCCCAACTCCTATTTAATTAACCCAAGACTTACAACTAGGTCAAATGATATACTTATTGGCCTATATATGACATTCCAGCAAACTCAACGCACAACAAAATGGTCCAACACTAAACCTTACCTTTTAATGGACTCCCATCCCATCAGACCCTTTATACTAAACATCAACTCTTTTCCAAGCTAAACTTAAAGTTCATTGAGTCCAAAGTGACCAAGAATGGCCCTTAAACTCTTCGATCTGAACATAATAGCTTCCCAAAGCTAAAAGTATATAAAGAAACTCAAGCAATTTGATTATCCAATGCTAATGTAATCAGGTGAAATTGTCATGCCTTTGCCAATTAAATATCAACCCTTAAACAAACTAACACTCTATGCATCTTCACTCTCTTTCCATTAAAGGCACAACTCGCAAGCATACCAGTCAATAGAACATTATATATATTTCACAATCTCAGTGACACACTTGCTTTACAGGTTCAAAGCCAAAGTACTTCTCACTCTCTTACTAACAACATATGACTTCAACCAAATTCACAGAAGCAAAGCGACGGACTCAGACTTTTACCCTCAACATCACAACAACAGAACTGAACAAACATCATACTTGAACTAAGCAGAATGCAAGGGATAAATCATTGCATACTCCATTCATGCTTAATCCAAGCCAAAAATAAAACACCTATAGACTAAGAACAAATCGAACAAAGGTAAACATGAATTTGTATCGTACATATGTATTAACACCGTAACAACAAGGAACAACATATAAGTTTATTTTTATTTTCTTATAGTAATATTAAACTAAACTTATGAATTTAAACTAACAAAGGAAAAACAAACAAAGCAATTAATTTTCTCCTACTCAGATTGATCCAAACAAAATACCACCCATCGCTGCGTCATTACCTCTCCATCCAAGGGTACTACAGCATCGCCATCGTGTCCTCACAGTACCTCCAACAACAGCTAACAGGATCAACACCATACTCCCGCCAAGATGCTCATCAATATTCCAGCATCATCACCATTGTTCGCCATTACAGCTTCACTATCAACACAACATCTCCTCCACTGTCTCGATGCCCGCAACGCCACAATAACAGCCCCCGCAACCAACAACAAGCTGCCTCAGATCAGATTTAACAACACGATATCAACAGCGCCTAAAACTGCCTCCAACGCCACGCTTAATAACTCGAGCACGACAACATACCCACTGCATCTCCGTTCGCTACAAAAATCACCAATCAAAGGCTCTTCGCCATCATAACAGTCACCAAAGCAGCACCCATCACCTCCATATCACAGCGGCAAGTTGTCTCAACATCGAACAAACACCATCGTAGCACTGCTCTGCTGCTAATGTCGCTTCATCACCACAACAATAGCCCCTCGCCACCACTGCCACCGCATTAAAAGATCAAAACAGAGGGGATTCTATTTGGTGAAATTGATTCCATAACATGAAAGAAGAGAGTGAGAGGAGCACGAGGATGTAAGTATTGAATCGTCACTGGGTTATGGTTTTAACCTTTTTCAAACTCCGATTCACGCCAAATCAGGGAGAAACTGGAGAAATCGATGCCATATTCAGATAGAAGAGGTGAAGGGCGATTGGGGAAGGTAAATTTTTTGGCAGGAGGAGGTTGTTCGCCGTCGGGACATGGCAGCTTACGGTGGTTTTTGATAGTTGCTTATAAAATTGGAAAGACTTTCCTATGGTCTGAACATTTAGGGGTCATTTGGTATAAGAGATTAGGATTATAATCCTTGGATAAGATTTAGGATAATAGTTATCCTTTGTTTGGTTATTGGGATTAGCTTTTATCCCGAAATCATGGGATTACCTAATCCCATATAGGAGATGGATTTATTTATCCCATCTAGTCCCAATTTTAATCTCGAAATTGGTAATCCCGAGATTATCCACTTTTGTACCAAACGACCCCTCAGGGGTCACAATGGCCTAAAATAGAAATGAAAATGGACTTTAAGCAAAGGGGATATTGGGTCGGGTCAAAAGGATTGGGCCAGTCATTTCTTCTTTCTTTTGCTGAAGTTCAAGTAGGTTCAAATAGCCCAAACCACTGGAAACTAACTCAAACTAAATCGTTCATGGCCATATTCGAGCTAAACATATATCACAATTAGATACACTAAACAATTAACAATGAATACACCAAATTTCAAGAAATATTTTAATCATCACATAAAGTCAATCAATATTTTTTTTGGGATTCATGTCGACATTTTTTCTCAATATAGCCAAAAGAAAGGTAAAAATCTAACCTAGGGAAATTAACGACTATTTAGTTCATTCTTTTGAATTTAGTGCCAAAATCAGGTGATTACACTAGTTTTGAGGTTTGAGGCTGTTATGGTTAATTTTAAATCTTCAGGTTTGAAGTTGGAAGTTGTTATGCCCAACTAAACCTGTAAAAATTGTGGCTCGAAATTGCTATCCAAACATTCAAAACTGCTTTATTGTTCTATAAACTAATGAAGGAAGCGAGGAGTGAAATAGTAAATCGTTGTTTGAAATAGAGGAGGTGAAGTGAAAGCTACACAAGTAAAAAATGACTAGGTTTGAGGTTTCCAAGTTCTAACTAAGAGTAAATAAGTGTACTACTTTTATATACATAAATGTGAAAATATAAGAGGGCTAGGGATGAATTATAATTCTTAAAAGTTTTAAACATTTTCAGTCAACTACTTTAGTCGACTAAGTCTGAAGCAGTAGAATAATAGGAATAATATGCAGAAAGTAAAGGATACATGAATTTTATACTGGTTCGGAACCAATTTGGTTCCTAATGCAATCCCCTTGGGTCACAAGGAAGAGATCTCTTCAGCTCTTTAGTGTTCTTCAAAGTACAACTTGAATGGTTTTCGGTCGCTAACCATCAACGAACTCAACTGGTGGTTTTTGTCACTGCGCTCACCACTAACGACTAAAGTTGGTTTTACAGTCAAACAATCAACTTACTCGACACTGACCTTACACTTTCTTTTGACTCTCTTTTCTTTTCTTGTACAGTAGTAAACTCTAGAGAATACAATATTTATCAAGACTGAAAGAGATTGCTAGAAGGTGAATAGGTTGCGTGAAGATGAAGGGCAGCAGCTTGAGTATTTATAGCATCAAAGTCTTCAGTGTGTGAACTTTATAGTTATCTTGTGAATCCTTTTTTGATATGAGCGAGATATTTTCCTTAAAGGAAGAGATATTGACCCAAGGGAATTGATCCTCAAAAAGGTATTGATTGATCCTTTTAGAGAATAAGTAAGAGCCTTAAGTGATCCTGATTTTCCTCTTGATTCCTTGACGTGAGAGTGCTTCAAATATTCTTTCCTTTGAATGCGAGATTGACTTCAGACGAGTGAGTTCTTTGAGAGGAATTCCTCCAACTAATTATCTTCTTTCCTTTAATATTTCACAGTGTAGAATCTTCACTTCTTCTTTCCTTTAATGCTTCACAGTGTAGGATCTTGACTTCTTCAATCCATTTGTAATCGACTAGAACCCTTTGATTCTAGCAAGGAAAATAAACTTGTTAAGTTATCAGTTCATGAAATTTAACTTTATTGTAATCATCAAAACTGGATTAAGACTGATGATACTTCCCTGCACTTGATGATTCAGTATTAGCTCCCCCTGAGTTTGGGCATGCCTGCAAATTTTATCCAGTGCACACAAACTCTATCTAAAACAGAGAATTAGTTGACTTAAAATAAGAGAGGAATTAGTCGACTAACTTAGTTAAATTTCATACCAAGCATGAGCAGTTTAAAGACATACGCAGTTCGTAAAACATGGATACATAGAGGAGCAGTTTAGAACATAAGCAGTTCACAAAACATAGTTACATATAATTTTTCTCCCCCTTTGTCATCAACAAAAAAATAGGGGAGTCACAGAGCAGAGCAGTCAGAGTTATAAGCACAAAAAAGAGCATCCATTTAAAGCTGCCATTGACATACACAACTAACGCCTTCCTAGGAAATACTTCAGGGTGTTAATGATATTGATCCCAAGAGTGTCCATGCGAGTGTGCAGAGTTTTGAGGCTTTTGCGAGCATCCTTGGCAACCTGATCGATAGACAACCTGAGCAAAGCCACATCTGCCTTGGTTGATTTGGTGTCATCTCTGGCTTTTTCAAGATTGAATTGAGAGGAGAGATAAAGGTCACGCAGAGTGATGAGTTGATCTTCCACAACAGCAAGTCAACTCAGAACATTGGAGTTATCAGAAACAGGTGCAGGAGTGGACATGTTAGGAGGAACATCTAAGTCAAGCTTTTTGACCCAGGCATTGTTAAGGTGCACATAACCCATACTGGTAAACGCACGAGAGTTATAGCTTTGTGGAACTGGAATTTCAGAGTGACCAGATACAGGCACATGGAGAAGATCCAAAATATGAGAGATGAGCATTCCATAGGGAAGACAACCAGATTCTTTACTGTCCATAGCACACTCATGTATGTAGTTAAGAATCCACCAGGATAGTTTCAACTTTTGCTTTGAGACGAGTTAGTAGACAACAAAAATATCTCTTTGAGACAGAGTGCTAAAAGATCCAATACGAGGAACGAGAGTTGTATCCGTGATATGGGCAAGAACACGATTTTCAAAGCACAAGAGATGAGGTCCTTGTTGACCATTAGGAATTACATGTGCACCTAGGCCAGTGATACATGCTTTGGCCTGGTCAAACGAGACCTCAAAATCAGAAGGCCATGAGTTTTTGAAACAATCAGAGAAACCAGAAGACTTGGCATTCATAAGTTTTTCTAAAACTTTGCAGTTTAAGAGAATATGTTGTCCTAGGACTAGAGATTCAATACCATCTGTACCACAAGTACGCAGATTTGCATAGAACTTCCTAACTAAGCCAGGATAAAGAACAGGACGTTTGATAGAGAAGAAATTTGACCAACCTTTAAAATCAAACAGACTTTTGACATGACAGTGAAGTTTCTCCATGGCATCAAGATCCACAATGCGACCTGTTGAAATGCGACGAGATTTCAGTTCTTCAAATTTTCTCGCCCATTTTCCCAAAAATTTTGGTCACTGTCAAGAGCGAAAATGAGTTTGACAGATTCTTTGGAGAGGGTTCAGTAGAGGGTTCCAAAATGGGGCGCTTGCCAGCCTTTTTTCCAGAAGAAGTGATGCCGGGCAAACCACGAGACCCTTCACACGGAGCCAAGCTAAGGATATCCAAGGAGTACACTTACACTTGGTGAGGAACGGCCTAGAAGAAGGAAGCGATTGGAAGCCGTTCCGGGTGATTAAAGCGCAAGGGGAGCAACCCAGTCACCAGGCGCTCCGCCCAGCATCCCAGGTGCTCCGCCCTGCATTGCCTTGGCTGAGGCGCTCCGCCCACATTTGGGGCGCCCCGCCTAGGCCACTCCACTGCATGTTTTTGAGGGCGCTCCGCCCCAACTTGGCCGCTCCGCCCCAATTGCTGAAGGACGGAATTTGACTTAGTGTTTTGTTATTTTGACCCTACGTGGTCATTTATTCCTAAGCCTAAATGTGGGCATTCTAGACCTTTCAATTGGTGCCTAAAAATACCTATAAATAGCTAGATAGCTTGTTTATTTCATTAGCTTATTATTGATGAACAAAAACCTTTGTGTTGAGAGTTGAACTCTTCTATTGAATGAAAACCTTTGATGGGACTTGTTCTTCCTCTAGTGAATCTAGATGATTGCCAATCCCCCAACCATTCTACTTGCGTGCTCACATTAGCTCGAGGGTAGTTGCCTAGCGTAGGTGTTCTTGACATTCTCTCAGGGTGTAACGGAACGGGTTCTCCGTTGCTACTTGAGATTATTGATCGAGTTACGTCTCATTCTTATCTTGTTTACTTTTTCCGTGTTTCCCTACATCATTTTGTATCAGAGCAAGGCTCGGGTTTTGTTCTTACAAACTCCCGACCCTTGATTCTTCGTGCTTAGGTTAGTTTCTTTAGATTTCTTGTTGTTGAAGTTATTGAAAGAATAAAAACACAAAAAAAATAGAAAAAGTGAAAAATACAAAAATTGGTGTAACTTTTTTGGTGTGTTCAATTCGTGTTATGGGTGTTATAGATTCTTGATACTTGTTGAAAACCCGACGTTTGGGTACCACAATCTTGTGGTTTGGATTGATTTGAAAATTTGAAACCCTAAATTGTTAAACCCTCCCAAAACCCTTTGTTCTTGATGAATTTGATTGATTCTTGGGTTGTGTGATTGTGGAGTTTTGAAATTGATTGCCGAGATTTGATCTCCATTGAAAAACGAACAAATTGAAACAAGTTTCGTGTTATTAGGAGTTCGGTAACATTGTTTTTGAAGAATCGAAACCCACCTTGAACCTTTGAAACCATTGTTGAAACCCCCCAACTTGAAAACTTTGGATCATGATTGAGCCTTGTGTGTTGGTTGTTTGGGTGTGAAATTTATTGGGGTTTGAAGTTTGTATCAATATTCAATTTTGGGTACCTTGAATTTGGCCAAAACACGTTGGAATCGGCCTAGAAATTGGATAGAAATCGAAGAACACGGAGTAGAAAAACCCAGGTGTTCTTCGTCCAGGCTCTCCGCCCCAACTTTGGGCGCCGCGCCTGACTTCCTCTTTGACCAGGCGCTCCGCCCCATCTCTGGGCGTTCCGCCTGACCATCCTCACTGGTGGGTTTTTTCCAGGTGCTCCGCCCCACCTACTGGGCGCTCCGCCTGACCCCTGAAGGGTTGAAATTGGGTAGTTTCTTCTAGGTTTGCTTGTTCCTTTTTTGCCTAACCTCTAATTAGTGTTCATTTAAGTAATCTTTCTACTTAATTAGCACTAATCCTTCATTTCTTTTAGGTGAATTCGTGCATTAGTTAGAGAGTAGAACTCCAAGAAGATTCGTAGATCGTATTTGATTCAAGTCCTCACTTCAAAGTGCCTAGCATTCGTTGAGTCCTATTAACTCCACTCACCTCGGAGTGTACTTGACTCGTGAATAGTTTGGTTGAGTTGAGGAATTTTTACTCATCTACGTGAAGCTTTGGAACTACAAGTCGAGTGAAATATCCACCACCACTAAACGAGTGACCCGAGTGAACACAAGTGAGGGAGTGTGTGAGGTGATTTCAGTAACGTTTGTTCTTTTGTAGGTACAATGGCGAACGAAAGTCAAGATTTCATCAAGGATGCCTTGGCTAATCTTCTTACCAAGGTGGATACCATGAATCAACGGATTGAGTCTCTTGAAAAGGGGACCTCAAGTACCCAAGGTGACCAAGGGACCCCGAGTGTCCAAGTTGAGAAAGGGACCCCGAGTGTCCAAGTTGAAGCCGGAGAAGGCTCAAGTAGTCCTAACTTTACCCCGGAACAAGTTAGCACTGTTATTGAGTTGCTTAATCAACAACGGGTAAAGGAAGATCGTGAGAGGTATGAACAAATGTTGGGCAATACCCAACGAATGGGCATTCCCCGTCTAGGGATCAACCCTAACCTTATGGGCAATCCCCAAAGGAATGATCCATTTCCAATGGCTATTCGAAATGTGCAAACTCTTGAGCACGTGGGAGAAGCTCAAGAAGGGGAGGAGGAAGAATATGGAGGTGATGACTATGGAGCTACTAATCTGAATGGGAGAGCCATGAATTGGGGACGTAATGATGATAGGGGTAGAGGCCGAGGTTGAGGGCCACCCATAGGAGTTGGTAGGGATGTTGGAGGGAATGCTAGGGAGGATTATGGTGGTTATGGAGGCAACATTGGAGGGCAACTGGTGCCACACCAAGGGGGCCGAGATAACAACAACCTTAATAGCGTGAAGCTCACTATTCCTTCTTTCAAAGGAAGTAGTGACCCGGTGGAGTACGTTGAATGGAAATTGGGCATGGAGAGGATATTTGACACCAATGATATGACCGAAGACAAGAAGGCAAAGTATGCAATATCTTCTTTTGAGTCTTTTGCTTCTACTTGGTGGGAATCGGTCAAAAGAAGTAGAAGGAGGAATGCTATACCAATCAATGTGACTTGGGGAGAGTTGATTCGTGTGATGGATGAGAAGTACGTGACTCAACAATACCGTGCGGACCAAGGCAAGCGACTCTATGAGCTAAAGCAAGGTTACAAGTCGGTTTTGGAGTACTTCAATGAATTTGAGCAAATCCGAATGTCCCTAGATTTGGATAGGAAAGATGATGAGCAAGCCATGATTATATTTCGAAGTGGTTTGAATTGGGACATAGCCTCCCAATTGAAGTTTCACAAGTATGATGACCACTATGAGTTATGCAAAGATGCAGTTGAAGCCGAGAAATGGCTTAAGGAAGAGAAATCCACTCGATACAAGAGTAGCACTCCTACTCCCATGAGTAAACCCAAAGATTGGAAGACTCCTACTCCAAATGCAAGGTTCCCAAATGCAAGTGGAACAAGTGGTGCAAATGCTATCAAAGATGTAAAGAAGCCGTATGAGAAGTACACGCCTAATGTGGGAGGTAACTCTAAAACCCAATTGAATACTCCTACTTCTTCTTCAATTCAATGCCACAAATGCAAGTGGTATGGTCACTTTGCTAAAGAGTGTCCTACGAAAAGGACCCTGATTGTTGTTGGTGATAGTGCTTATGAACAAGAGAGTGAACCGGAGGAAGAGGGAGTAGAGGAGGATGAGGTGGATGATGGTCAAGATGATCTGGTGGAGGATGATGGGCCTCATACTTTTCTAGTTGTGAGAAGGAGCTTAGGTGCCGTGATTGTGGAGGATAGTGAGACCTTGCAAAGGGAAAATCTCTTCCATGCTAGATGCCGAGTCATGGGTGTTGTTTGCTCTATGATCATTGACTCGGGAAGTTGTGCTAATGTTGTGAGTCAATCACTTATTACCCAATTGAAATTGCCTTCCTTGAAACACCCCAAACCATATCGATTTCAATGGCTTAGTGAGTGTGGGGAGCTAAAGGTGGTGAAGTAAGCAATGATCAAGTTCAAAATGGGTAGTTATGTGGATGAACATTTGTTCGATGTGGTGCCTATGCAAGCATGCCACCTTCTCTTTGGAAGGCCTTGGCAATTTGATCGACATGCGGTTCATGATGGTCGTGTCAACACTTACACGATCAAACATGAAGGAAGGAAATTTGTGCTAAAGCCCTTAACTCCCAAGAAAGTAAGTGATGATTACAAACGAATGAGGGAGTTAAGAGAGGCGGCAAAGGCTAAGTCGGTTGTGGAGACTAGTCCTTTGGCTGAAAGCTTGGTGGCAATCCCACCATCTTCTACCGGTGGCATATGTGCCATGATGCAACCGGGTGAACTCTTGAAAGGAAATGATGGCAACAAGCTACTCCTTTACCTAGAGCATAAAGGTATGATTCTTGCATCCGATGTTGATTCTTTAACTAACCCTTTACCTAGTGCAATTGAGAATGTTTTGAAGGTATTTGAAGACATGTTCCCAGACGAGATGCCAAGTGGTCTTCCTCCATTAAGGGGGATAGAACACCAGATTGATTTTATCCCGGAGTCTCAAATTCCAAACAAACCGGCTTATAGGAGCAATCCGGAAGACACAAGAGAATTGCAAAAGCAAGTTGATGAATTGCTCACTAAAGGCTTGGTGAGGGAAAGCTTGAGTCCTTGTGCCGTGCCCGTGATCCTTGTTCCAAAGAAGGACGACACTTGGAGAATGTGTGTTGATTGTCGGGCCGTGAACAAAATAACGGTAAAGTACCGTCATCCCATTCCCCGACTTGATGATATGTTAGATGAATTGAGTGGTTCATGTGTCTTTACCAAGATTGACCTTAGGTCCGGTTACCATCAAATCGGGATGAAACCCGGAGATGAATGGAAAACCGCATTCAAGACCAAATTTGGTCTCTATGAATGGTTGGTGATGCTCTTTGGGCTCTCCAATGCACCTAGTACTTTTATGAGACTAATGAACCATGTGTTGAAACCATTCATCAATAAATTTGTGGTTGTCCATTTTGATGATATCTTGATTTATAGTAAGTCAATAGATGATCATGTTGGCCACTTGAGTCAAGTGCTTGAAGTGCTAAGAGCCGAAAAGCTCTATGCCAATTTGAAAAAGTGTGCCTTTTGTGTGGAGAAGATTGTCTTCCTTGGGTTTATTGTGAGTGCCCAAGGAGTGGAGGTGGATGAGTCCAACGTGGAGGCCATTCGTGATTGGCCTACTCCAACCACCATGACTCAAGTGAGGAGCTTTCATGGTCTTGCTAGTTTTTATAGACAATTTGTGAAAGAATTTAGCTCTATTGCCGCTCCACTCACCGAGTTGGTGAAGAAGGACCAACCATTTGTTTGGGGAGAGCCTCAAGAGAAGGCCTTCCAAGAATTGAAAAGTAGGTTAAGTACCGCCCCTCTATTGCAATTGCCCGACTTTGGAAAGGCATTTGAGGTTGAATGTTATGCCTCGTGGGTGGGAATTGGTGGTGTTTTAATGCAAGATGGCAAACCCATAGCCTACTTTAGTGAGAAATTGAAAGGGGCCTCCTTGAATTACTCTACGTATGACAAGGAGTTGTATGCCCTAGTGAGAGCCCTTGCCCATTGGCAACACTATCTTTGGCCTAGGGAGTTTGTGATCAAGAGTGACCATGAGTCACTCAAGCATCTTAGGGGCCAAGAGAAGCTAAACAACAGGCATGCCAAGTGGGTTGAGTTTATTGAGTCTTTTTCCTATGTTGTTCAATACAAAAAGGGAAAGGACAATGTTGTAGCGGATGCGCTTTCTAGGAAGTTCGCTCTTGCCGCCATTCTCACCTCTAAGCTCATGGGTTTTGAGAGCATCAAATTGATGTATGCTCATGACCCCAAGCTAAAGAGCATCCATGGAGCTCTAGAGAAAGGGGAGAGAGTTTAAAAAAACCAATGGGTTAATGGATACATCTTTAAAAATGGTAAAGTGTGCATACCCGAGTCCTCATGGAGAGAATTTCTTGTGTAAGAGGCACATTGTGGAGGATTCATGGGTCACTTTGGAAGGGATAAAACTTTGTCCATCCTAAGGGAGCAATTCCATTGGCCTAAAATGGGGACCCATGTTGAGAGACTTTGCAACTCTTGTCTTGAGTGCAAGTTTGCTAAGTCCAAATCGAACCCCCATGGTTTGTATACCCCACTCCCCGTACCTACTAGTCCGTGGTTGGATATATCAATGGACTTTGTCATGGGATTACCAAGGACTGGGGGAGCCATGATAGCATTTATGTTGTTGTGGATAGGTTCTCCGAAATGGCTCACTTCATTCCATGTAGAAAATGTGATGATGCACAAGATGTTGCTTCTTTGTTCATTGATAATGTTTTAAAGTTGCATGGTGTGCCTCAAACCATAGTGAGTGATAGGGACACCAAGTTCCTAAGCCATTTTTGGAGGAGTTTATGGGGTGCCCTTGGCACCAAGCTTTTGTTTTCTACGTCCCACCACCCCCAAACCGATGGTCAAACCGAGGTGGTAAACCGTACTTTGGGTGCTCTCTTAAGAGCCATGACTCGAGGTAAGTGTGGGACTTGGATTGACAAGTTACCTCTTATGGAGTTTGCCTACAATCGTACTGTGCATAGAATGATTGGCATGACACCATTCGAGTGTGTTTCTGGTTTTAACCCTTTGATTCCCCTTGATCTAACCCCTTTGCCAAGGGAAATGGTTGTTAATTTTGAAGGTAAAGCTAGAGCCAAGGCTTTGATGGAGCTACATGCTAAGGCAAAGAAGAATTTGGAGGAAGCATATGCAAAGGTTTCCTCCAAGAAAAAACAAAGGACGCAAGAATGTAGAACTCAAGAAGGGTGACTATGTGTGGGTGCACTTCCGGAAAGAAAGGTTTCCAAACCTTAGGAAAGGGAAGTTGGCACCCCGTGGAGATGGCCCATTCTAAGTGCTTTCCAAGATAAACAACAACGTCTATGTGGTCGACTTGCCAAGTGAGTATCAAGTTTCTAATACATTTAATGTTTGTGACTTGGTTCCTTTGGATGTAGGAGATGGAGAGGTCGTCGATGATGCTTCAATTTCGAGGACGAAATCTTCTCAAGAAGGGGAGGATGATGCCGGGCAAACCACGATACCCTTCACACGGAGCCAAGCTAAGGAGATCCAAGGAGTACACTTACACTTGGTGAGGAAGTGCCTAGAAGAAGGAAGCTATTGGAAGCCGTTCCGGATGATTAAAGCGCAAGGGGAGCAGCCCAGTGCACCAGGCGCTCCGCCCAGCATCCCAGGCGCTCCGCCCACATTTGGGGCGCCCCCCGCCTAGGCCACTCCACTGCATGTTTTTTAGGGCGTTCCACCCCAATTGCTGAAGGACGGAATTTGACTTAGTGTTTTGTCTATTTTGACCCTACGTGGTCTTTTGTTCCTAAGCCTAAGTGTGGGCATTCTAGACCTTTCAATTGGTGCCTAAAAACACCTATAAATAGCTAGACAGCTTGTTTATTTCATTAGCTTATTATTGATGAACAAAAACCTTTGTGTTGAGAGTTGAACTCTTCTATTGAATGAAAACATTTGATGGGACTTGTTCTTCCTCTAGTGAATCTAGATGATTGCCAATCCCCCAACCATTCTACTTGCGTGCTCACATTAGCTCGAGGGTAGTTGCCTAGCGTAGGTGTTCTTGACATTCTCTCAGGATGTAACGGAACGGGTTCTCCGTTGCTACTTGAGATTATTGATCGAGTTACGTCTCGTTCTTATCTTGTTTACTTTTCCGCGTTTCCCTACATCAAGAAGGGGGTACAAAAGAGGCAGATTCATCTTGATGGGATATGGGAGAAGACTCGGATGATTCAAGGTTTACAAGAGAACCTGGAGTGAAATTTTTGGAATGGATTCGAGAACTTTTTCTTACGGAAGTGCATTTTGGTTTTTGAGACTTACCCATGGAGAAGAGTTTATGGAGCAGTTCTTTTAGAAGGTGAAAGTATAATGGGGAAGGTAGAGTGAGACAATGGAGTAGAAGAGAATATATGGTGAGAGGTTTTATAGAGAAGTGAGAGAGGGAAAAGACGTGACTGTCAAAAAAGTTGGAAAGGCGAAAAGGTGTTAGCGAGTACATCAATGAGACAGGTTCACATGAATGGTAGTAATAATTATAGATGTGCTCACTTAAGGAAAGAAATATTTTTATACAATTAGATGTATATGGAGTAAATATTTTCATACCTGCACAATAACTAACAAGTAATTTAATTTTGAAAGCAATTATGCATGAGTAATGGGATCTTCCACTACACCCAATTTATCACGTAATTCACAGAATCTTTCTTCATGCAAGGGTTTTGTAAAAATGTCAGCTAGTTGGTTTTCAGTAGTCACAAATGATATTTTAATATTGCCACATAGAACATGATCCCTAATAAGCTGATACTTGATTTATATATGTTTAGCCCTAGAATGATGCACAGGATTTTTAGATAGCAAATAGCACTTGAATTGTCACATAAAATTGACATAGGAGTTGGGTTAATATCATAATCATTCAGCTGATAGGACATCCGAAGTAGTTGGGTGCAACAATGTCCGATTGCAATGTATTCAACTTCAGTTGTAGATAGGAATACTGACCCTTGTTTCTTGTTGTGCCATGAAATTAAGGATTTTCCCAAGAATTGACAAGTGCCACTAGTACTTTTGCGATCATCCTTATCACCTACAAAATATGCGTATGAAAAACCTTGAAGATGAAAATCAATAGTGCAAGGATACCAAAGACCATATGATATGGTGCCAGATAAATAACACATAATTCGTTTAACAGCGGTTAAATGTTATTCTTTAGGTTCAGATTGAAATCTTGCACATTTGTACACACTAAACATTATATCTGGTCGACTAGCAGTAAGATAGAGTAGAGAACCAATCATTCCATGATAGGTGGTTTGATCTACACTTTTACCTTTACTATCTTTATCAAGATTTGTGGAGGGGCTCATAGGAGTTCTCATGACCTTAGAATTATGCATGTCGTATTTAGACAATAGCTCCCTGGTATATATCGATTGATTTATGAAAATCCCCATATCATATTGTTTGATTTGAAGTCCAGGGAAGAATGTTAGTTCTCCCGTGAGGCTCATCTCAAACTCATTTTGCATAATCTCAGCAAATTCCTTGCATAGAGTAGAATTAGTACTTCCAAAAATAATTTCATCAACATATATTTGAATAATAATATTTCCAATTGAAGATCTTTTAATGAATAAAACTATGATCTAATAGAAAAGTACTCAGTTTTTATACTATGCTCTTGGTGCTTGTTTTAAACCATATAAGGCTTTAGTCAACTTGAAAACATGTGAAGGAAATTTTGAGCTTTCAAAACCAGGAGGTTGTTTAACATAAACATCTTCTTTTATAAAACCATTTAAAAATACATTTTTAACATCCATTTGGAAAAGCTTAAAACCTTTAAAGGATGCGCAAGCGAGTAACATACGAATGGATTCTAACCTTGCAACCGCTGCACATGTTTCATCATAGTCTATATCTTCTTGTTGTGAATAGCTTGAGAAACAAGTCGAGCTTTGTTTCTTACAACTTCTCCAGCTTCATTCAATTTATTTCTGAAGACCAATTTTGTACCTATGATTGAAGCAGTTTTGGCTTTTGGAACAAGAGTCCATACTTGATTTTTGTCAAATTGGGCTAACTCTTCATTCATGGCCATTACCCAATTTTCATTGTCCGAGGCTTCTTGAATTTTTTTCGGTTCAAGTTGAGAGATGAGAGCCATATTTGATTTTTGCTTTAGAGATCCTCTGGTCCTCATTCCTTCTTGAGGGTCTCCTATGATGAACTTTTGAGGATATCCAGGCTCGCTTTTCCATTCATTTGGAACATTCAATGTATGATTATCAGTCGACTCATTTGATACTTCAAAGTTTCGTTCAGGCTAGTGACATGACATCACCATGGCTGGTGGGGGTGACTTTAATGTCATTGTTGATGAACTTTAAAAGTTTGGGGGTCTGCCAGTTTATTATCCGGAGGTTGAAGATTTTGTGCACGGTATAAACACTTATCAGCTGTCACACATGGGTTTCAAGGGTAGCATGTACACTTGGTGGAGTGGTAGATCGGATGATGCATGCATATTCAAAAGGCTTGATAGGTGTCTTGTGAATGAAGAATTTCAGGAACTATTTCCTCAGTTTGAAGTGGAGCACTTGATTAGGCAGGGATCAGACCATGCACCATTGTTGATTACTACTAATATGGATAGCCCTACTGTGAAGAAGTCGTTTAGATTTTTGAACTTTTGGGTGCAGCATGACTCATTCCAGGCTATTGTCAGAGAAAAATGGGCTGAAAACTTTAGCAGGGACTTTTTTATAATTTTTATTGCAAGCTGAAAAAATTAAGAAAGGCATTGTCTATTTGGAGCATGGAGACGTATGGTTTATAATTCTGGCAGATTGCTACGCTAGAGGAGGTGGTCAAAATATATGAACAGGAGTTCGATGAGCATCCCACTAAGTACAATAGAGAAAGACTTAAGAGAGTGAATGCAGAGTTGATTCATTTTTATGCTCTGGAAGAACAGTTTGGGAAGCAGAAAGCTGGTGTGCAGTGGTTCAAAGACGGGGATAGAAACACAAAATTTTTTCATGCTCATGTAAATGGAAAAAAAAAGGTGTTGCAGGTTTGAAGAATTCAGGATGCTACTGGTTCTTAGCTTGAGAATGATACAGACATAGCCCAGGAGGCAATCAGATTTTTTCAGGTTCAGTTTTCTAATGACCCGGTGCCAGATGATTTTTATATTTGATCATCTGCCTAGTCTTGTTACACAGGACCATAATGTTGTTTATATTGCTGAGCCAGATGAACAGGAGGTGAAGAAGGCAGTTTTTGGCCTTAATGCTGACTCTGCAGGGGACCCTGATGGTTTTACGGGTGCCTTTTACCACTCTTGTTGAAATATTATTGGTGCTGATGTGGTTAAATGGTAAAGGCATTCTTTTGGGGTCACTTACTGCCTCGTTACATTACTGCTACTAACTTGGTTCTCTTGCCTAAAAGGAAAGATTATGCTACCTTTTCAGACATGAGACCAATTAGTCTGAGCAACTTCAGCAATAAGGTATTCTCCAGGGTAATTTATGATAGGCTATCTATTTTATTGCCTGAAATTATTTCACCAGAGCTGTCTGGTTTTGTAAAGGAGGGGGAGCATTTTTGAGAATATTTTGCTGGTGTAAGAAATTGTGCGTGATATTGCTGACAGGGGGAAGCCAGCTAATGTGGTAATCAAGCTAGACATGGCTAAGGTGTATGATAGGGTGTCATGGCTGTTTTTGACAAAGGCTCTGAAGAGGATGGGATTTTGTGAGGTATTTATTGACATGGTGTACAGTACCCTGTGTAATAACTGGTACTCTATGCTTATTAATGGCCAGCCATATGGGTTTTTCCAGTCTTCCAGAGGGGTGAAACAAGGTGATCCTCCGTCGCGTACCATATTTTTTCTTGTTGTTGAGTGCCTTTCTAGAGCTCTAAATGCATTGCATAGGGATGATAACTTTGTGTCGTATGGGAGGCCAAAGTGGAGTCCCTACCCTAATCACCTGGCGTACGCGAATGATAAATTGGAGTCCCTACCTTAATCACCTGGGTTACGCGAATGATATGATTATTTTTTCATATGCTGGGGAGGGATCTTTGAAATTGCTGATAGAGACTCTTGCAAGTTATGAGCTTTCCAGGGGTTAGAAAATCAATAAGGAGAAGTGTAATGTGTATATGCATGGCCAGATTTCACAGTTGATAGCTGACAGGGTGCTTGATGTCATTGAGATACCGAGGGGTGATTTTCCTTTCAAGTATCTTGGTGTGACTCCAATGAGCTGGTGGAGAAGGTGCAGAAAAAGCTTGACTCCTGGACTAGTAAACTGCTTTCCATAGGTGGACGGGCGACTCTGATTTCCTCAGTACTTCAGAGTATGCCTATTTACTTGTTATCTGCATGTGACCTCACTGCTGGGGTGGTAGCTCAACTTCACATGATGTTTGCAAAATTCTTCTGGAGTAACACTATGGGCTAGGATAACAGGCATTGAGCTTCTTGGTAGACTCTACGTGATTCTCTGAATGAAGGTGGAGTTGGATTTAGGAGCTTGTATGATATTTCTAAGGCCTTATTTGTAAAGCTTTGGTGGAATTTTTGTACCAAGCAGTCTTTGAAGAGGGACTATATGAGCAACAAATACTTGAAAAAGCATCACTCTATGGTGGTTCCATGGAAGAAGG
The DNA here is from genome assembly GCA_037355625.1 of Petunia x hybrida. NCBI lineage: Eukaryota > Viridiplantae > Streptophyta > Magnoliopsida > Solanales > Solanaceae > Petunia > Petunia x hybrida. The sequence continues at coordinate 3,383,625 of JBBBVM010000045.1, forward strand.
GGACTTATGCATGGAAGAAAATGTTGCAGAGCAGGCCTGAGATGGATCATGAGATAATTTGGCAGTTGAAAAAGGGAAATTCGTACTTTTGGCTTGATAACTGGACTGGACTTGATCCGTTGTATCATGCAGTTCCTCTTGAGTTTCCATGTGATGAGACCGTAATGTGTGTCAATGAAGTTGTTAAAGATGGAGTATGACTGGAGCAGCGCCTCAGGGAGCTATTTCTTGAAGACATTGCTAAGCACGTGATTCATAATGTCAAGCCTCCTATTTGTCCTGACCAAAGGGACAGGCCTTTTTGGATGCTGGAGCCTCAGGGCACTTTTTCAGTCCGGTCAACTTATTATTTGGTAAGGCAAAGGAATAAGCCAAGTGATCTTTACAAGCACATCTGGATTAAAGATATTTCTTTTAAGATGTCATTTTTCGTATAGAGATTGTGGAAATTTAAGCTGCCCTTAGATGATATGCTGAAGAGGTGAGGAATTCAATTCCCCTCTAGATGTCATTGTTGTGTGAACCCTGACGTGGAAACTGATTCCCATGTGTTTTTGAATTCAATTCCCCTCTAGATGTCATTGTTATGTGAATCATGATGTGGAAACTGATTCCCATGCGTTTTTGAATGCGCCTGTAGCACCGTATGTCTGGAAATATTTTGGAGGTCCTGCAGGTCTTAATTTTGATGGGTTGCACTTGACACAAGTGATAAATTTTTTGTGGGATGCTCCTGGTAGCCCGGTCTTGAGGTTGATTTATCATGCTATTCTCATCTTTATCTTGTGGGAGTTGCGGAAAAGGAGGAATAATTTGAGGCATGGTGGGTCGACCTCAGCTCATAGGTTGGTGTATCTTGTCACTCAGTATATTATCATGCTGCTGAGAGTTCGCAGGAGGAACTTTCAATATGCGCCTGGTAGGTGGGAGGACTTATTGTAGGTGTTAAGGGATCATACACATAAGCTTATGATGACAAAGGTTGCTTGGAATCTGCCTCAGGTGAGGTGGATCAAAATTAAGATGGATGGTGCTTCTAGAGGTAATCCAGGTGTTAGTTCTTGGGCTTTTTGCGTTCGGAATGAAAGGGGTGATATTGTGCATGCTCGTGCTAGGGTGATGGATGATTGCATGATCACAAATACTCAAGCGGAGGCAACTGCAATTCTTATGGCCTTGAGGTGTATGGATTCTACTTCCTATGCACAAGTTATTGTTGAAACGGACTCAATCTTGCTTAAGAACATAGTGACAAAGGTTTTGGAGGTTTCTTGGCAAATTGTGCAAATAATGGAGGAAATTTGGAGTTTGATGGAAGGTAGAGAGGTGGTGGTGATGCATGTGTTTAGAGAAGGTAATAATTGGCGGATTACTTGGTGAACTTAGCTATTGATCAAGGAGATGTCATAGTTAATTTGTTTCATGAGTTGGATAGCATGGAAAGGCAGTTGGTGAATGGAGATAAGTGTAATGAGCCATATATTCACACTACGCCGAGGAGGAATATTTAGAAATAAAGGAGGTGGAATTTTCCTTCACGCTCGAATCCATGCGGAGGAGAGCATGAAGACTTTTACTACTAACTTTATTTTCTTTTTTTGATACGACCCGAAATTTAGTTAGGCTGTGCGGGCACCCGACATCCTCCCCTACACCCGTCGGGCGAACCCTTACCAATTAAATTAGGAAAATAAATATAATAATTCATAAATAAGGACAAGACGTAAAAAAAATACAGACATACTGATACCTCAAGGCTGTACAAAAAGAAATTATAGCTGACTACCCAACATACTAGGTTCAGGGCTATCCAGACAAGACATCTAAGAGTACAAAAGAAGACAGATACCTCCTGAAGGGAGCAAAATGAAACTGAAATAATAAACAATAAACTGGTGGCCATCCGGAATAAAAGCTAGCTCACCCTGACAGCTGAAGTCATCTTCGCTCCTTCACAACGTGGCGAACTCAATCCTGAAGCGAACCTGCTGAAACGAAATAGATAGACAAGAAACAAAAAACAAACAAGGGTGAGTCAAAAGGACACAATAAGTGGGGCAAACTAGCCACCTCAAAGAATAGGATAGCTAGCCAGGGAGAAAAAACAGATAAACAAAATTCCTCTTATTTAAATTATAAAAAGACAGAGCTAGATAATAACCGGAAATATGTATGAAACCATAAACTCAACCAGGAATACAAGTCAGAAACATACCAACAAATATGCAATGCAGATAAAAGCAGAACAATAGTTATGTACCAAAAGTCTACACAATGAAATGAAATGAAATGAGATGAAATGAAATATGATGCAAAGGGTCACATGTGCCAATGAATGGAGCAGAATCCTCCTGCTCCGAGGGCGAAATCCTCCTATCCTCAATATGATGCAATGGAGCGGAATCCTCCTGCTCCTGGGGCGGAATCCTCCTACCCTCAATATGATACAATGGATGGCGGAATACTGCTACCCTTAATATGATGTAATGGAGCGGAATATGATGCATTTGAGCAGAATCCTCCTGCCCATGGGGCGGAGTCCTCCTGCTCCTGGGGCGGAATCCTCCTACCCCTCAATATGATGCAATAGAACGGAATCCTCTTACTCCTGGGGCAGAATCCTACTAGCCCTCAATATGTGCAATGGAGTGGAATCCTCCTGCTCCTAGGGTGGAATCCTCCTACCCTCAATATAATACAATGGAGCGGAATCCACCTGCTCCTAGGGCGGAATCCTCCTACCCCTAGGGCGGTATCCTCCTACCCTCGATATGATGAATTATAATGCATATGAATGACATATAATGCATATGAATAATAACCCTTCACCGGCGCGAGACTCTCATCGACAGCCGGAAAGTAGATGCCAACTCACAGCCAGAGTACAATGCTCAGATCCTCAATGCAATACCAACAACAGGACATAACATATAATATACAACATAATCCAAAGCTAAGGAGTAATGAGTACGCCTATCGGCAGCTACAAATGTAAGGAATACGTGGTAGAAAATCCACGAGGCCAGGTGCTTCCAAAGAAATGGATATAAACACTTACCTCTTCCAAAAGTTAGCACTTGCTAATCAAAAGCCGCTTTATCCTTTGGTTTCATTGCCAAATGATCCCACTCTATTCAATAAGCAGAAAAATATATCAAATTAAGATAAAGACTTTATTCCTCACATCTTAGGGCAATCCGGTTAGGAATCTGATACTCTATTCGAATACGCAATACGCAGGCCAGACCTATGTACAGGGTTTATAGTCACATAACCAAACCCTAAATAAATTACATTTATATGTTACTCATAACTCAATGAGTACGAATATATATTCAATTCCATTATCGGGGTCCAATTGACCCTTTAAACTATTAATTGAACTTATTAAAACGATGTCTAATATCTCAATTTTTATCGTCAAAATATATTTAAACACACGTAATATAATGAAATAGTGAATTTATATTGTTACCCTGATGTTGTGGGGTAAAAAATCTATTTTTTCTGCTCCGTTTTCTTTACTTTCTCTCATTTCTGGTTTTGTTTCTATGCTTCGTTTCTCGTTCTTTTGTTTCACTTTATTGTTTCTGTTCGCCATCCACAATTTCAAAGGCTCAGGGATACTTATCAAGGCTAAGGGATATTTATCCCTTAGCCACCGACCATTCCTTTTTATCTTTTCTTTTCTCTCTCTCTTTTATTTATTTTTTATTTTTGAAAATTTCTTATTGTAAAGAAAATTGAAACAAAACCCTACAAAATTCGAAATGATCCCAAATTTTACATAAAAGTTATACAAAAAAGAAGTGACATACTCGCTAAGGCGGATCTCAAATCGGATTCCCGAAACTCAAGATGCGAATTAAATGAAAAAGATCAAATTATTTAACTTTCGGTATTTTAGCGGAAACTAGTCGAACAACATTGAAATTCATTTTCGAAAATTTATAAAAGTCACAAATAATCATACCAATCTAGTGGTGCTTTTAGATTTCGAATCGGAGCTCATTCGCCAAAACCGCGCTCGAAAATCTCTTTTTAATATTTATCGACAATAAAAAGTTAAACCTTCTCCCGATGCCTACCAAACAAGGTCTGATTTAGCTCAAATTTTACAGACAGGTCCTAATAGACATTACGAATATTTTAAAATTATCGGCACGCTAATCAGAGTGTTAACTTCTGAAACGACTGACCGAGGTCGTTTCATTCTCCTCCACTTATACTCTCGTTCGTCCTCGAACGAGCCTAAGTCTAAAGAAAAATTCGTACGGATAACAAGAGAACTTGCACGACCTTCATAAGCTATTCCACGGGCATTATTTCCTGATTACAGGATCAAAATTATATTACGCACATCGTACTTTTTGAATAAAATATGTCTGGATAATATGATAATACCATTGCCCAGATTATTTTGACTAAGATGATCCTTCCTCGATCACGAGAGGAGAGTTCTACATTTTCGAAACAAAGATACACGGAACTTTGGATGGATTAACATGATTCAGTCGATAATCACCTCTTTGATATACCTTTCGATATAGAACAGGTCAATGGAACTAAGAATTAGCTCACGCTTGATGCAATAGGGGGAGCTTTTGAAGTACCTTGTCACTACACACTATAGAAGATTTGATGCGAGCTATATTATTTTTACGAACGCACTATGCAACATCTCAGTTGATGTTAGTATTGTTCCGCAAGCTCCTTGTGGGAATGTAGTAACTCATATCCTAATGTAGGTCAAAGGTTCATCTGAACAGGGTCTATCATATAAGGATAAGGATCATGCAAATACTACTGGATAGTATGATGCAGACCAGGAATGATCTTCATACTAAACATCTACTTCAGAGTATTGTCTTTGAATTGGAAGTATTATGACTTGAAAAAGTAAAAATAAAAGAGATATGTAGTTGGACCATGAGCTGAGGCATAATACCAGCAACTAAGTTGATTACATGAGCACTTACAATGCTAAAGTAACCTCTCAAAGAGTTGAGGTGTGAAGGAGATATGCCAATGCTGGATGGACGATAAGCTGCACTAGACCTTTAACTCTAAATTTTCATGAAGTAAAACAACATCAATATGAGGATCCAGTTCTAGTTGAATACAGACAGATAGCCAGAAGAAAACCGGAGTCAGAATACAGGGTTATTACTGACGGTGTTCTCATGTATAAAAATAGACTTTGTGTCCCTGATGTTGCAGATTTACGTGGACAGATTATGATAGAGGCACATTATTCCAAATACACTATTCATCTAGGTTCGATTAAGGTGTACCATAATCTTAAGCAGATTTATTGGTGGAATGGAATGAAGTGTGATATAGCAGAATTTGTGGCTCAGTGTTTTAATTGCCAGCAAGTTAAAGTCATGTCATCTATCCAGATTTTATGCTTTCAGCAGATAAGTACGTATATATATGATAAGGTTGCCAGCTTATCTCTATCATTAATAGATTATTAGTGGGATTAGCAATGATTGACACTCATTGTAGGTTTCTGTTGTGGCCCTAGGTTGGGTCGTGACAAAAGTGGTATCAACGCCTTAGAGATTTAGTATTACTATTCAGTATTTGGAGGAAGACTCCTCCACTTAAAGCACAAACTCATGCAGCTATTTGAATAGGAATACCCATCCCCGCACAGTCTGCTGGACTAAAGAAGATTTAGCTAAAAGCTTAACGTAGGCAGACCTAAGCTACCAACTACCCTTTCGAGTTGCCAAACAGCTGCAACTCTCGAATCACAACTCCATACATTTTCTATAGGCACCACCGCCTGATGGATCAAATCAAAGGTCAAATGATGCCTCTCATTACCCTTAGTAGCCTTGAAAAATAACAATGTGCTTACCCGGCTACAATAACACGTACTCTGGCTCAACACAGGGAACATCACAAGCGGCTACCAACCGCCCAAGCTCACTAGTGCCGGACGAAGAAGAAATGGAAATGGACCAAGGATAGAAATAATTAGAGCTTCAGGAAGCTCATCTTCTTATTTGCTTGGCTACCAAAGCTAAGACTACTTACGAGTCAAAGTAGCCCAAGAATCGCAATTGAAGAAACAGATATTAAATGAGCTTTATGGAACAACATCCACGCCAATTTGACCTCCCAATAAGAAGGAAACTCTAACAATTTACCAGAAACCCTTTTATAACCCAGACAAGCTCATAGGATAACATGACTTTACGAGCGTTTTGAACCAAGAGGAGATACATAGATCGAATATTACTTACTAATCACTTTGCACCGGAAGAAACGATAACACTTTTTGATGTTGACGAATAAGAATCCCATCATCCTACCGACACTGAGTTCCAAAGAGAGGTAGACTGAGTTGACATTATAACAGAATGAGGCACAACAAGATGCCAAGCAAAAAATACCAATACTCACAAATCTCTCACATTTAAGCCAGATAAACTAGTAGGGTCATCATAAATGCCAGGAATAAATCATATCAGAAGCTCACCCTTCAACCACAACCGATTCTTAATAAAAATAATATTCAAAGAATCCATGCAAACATGGTAAGATAAACGAAGTCCAGACCGATCGGAAGAATCAAATCTTACTCATTTATAAGTGAAGAAGAAATACATTGGTCTACTACATCGGATACATCAACATCCCGCCAGACTGGTAGTTCATAGAACTGCCTCTGCAGCTGAGCTGAGCTACTACCCTGATAATCGCCTTCTGAAGAATCACTGCCACCACGCTCTCGACCTCTACTGGATGGTGGCATTTTGCTGGCTGATTGAGATCTAAAGGAAATCCCATGTGACTGTGCAGGTGCCTGATGGCAGCAGAAAGGATGACTGCCTACTTTCCGGAGTGAGGAAAACTCCTCACAGGATAACCAGACTCACAACAATGATAACACCTTTTCGCTGAAAATGGAAGCTGGACAGATTGTGGAAAGCTACAAAGAGAAAACTGAGTCTAATCTTGATGAACTACTCACGCACTCTGAGAATCACGCTCTACAAGCTGAGAAAACCTGGCAGGTGACCTCCCATGATAATCAGAACTCTTAGCTCCAAATGAGGTACCATGGTGCCCACCAGGGCCGTGGGATCTCTCGCTCTCCCACTCTAACTCTTCCCGCTCTAACTTATGGTATGCCTTGTACCTCCGAGCAATATCAACAAAAACATCAAATGAAATCCCGACCTCAATCTCTCGAAAGACTCATGGACTAGTTCTAATACATATTCAGCCATTCTATAGAATTCAATCTCATATTTTGAAATAACAACAGGCTAACCGATAGGCTACCCTGTCCAATCCACTCAAACTGGCAACACTTTTCATCTCGCTCGCTACTCGAAAGGAACTTTTCCACGAATATAGAAGAAAAATCGAACCAAGTTAGCTAATAAGAGAGCGGCCCACCAATTCAAAGCTGGACCCCTGTAACTGGAAAGCAGAATAATCAACACTATACCGCTTGATATAATCAAGAGCCTGAAGGATATGCTGACATCATTTTATTTTAAAAAATCACGAGATTTATCTGATGTATTGCTTAAGAATATCAAAAGGTTCAACCGCGTAAAATAATGCAACCTCTTTGGGCGCTCAGACCGAGCCATTACTCAGGCTAACTAACCAGCCAGAACAACTGGAGGCATAACACATGGTGCCTCTGGAACATATTTTATTGCGGCAATATTTAGAACTGGAATAGGACCTCCCTGAGACAGAACATCTGCATCTGCGGCAACCTGATAAGCTAACTAGCGAATAATAAGTTCTTGCGGTATCTGCATCGCCAAGATTCTCGTAAAGCATCATAGAGAGCCAAGGGAACTATAAGGCCCTGCTCCCTTACCCATCGCGAGCTCGTACAGCTAGGACCTCCATAACTAGATCGTCAGCACGATAAAAACTCTCGGGGCTTCGTCAGTACTACCCCTACACTAGACAGCTTCGTCTTGAACTCCTATCATTTTCTGATTTGTCACACGAAGTTTCACGATTACCACGAACAAATAAACGAAAATACTTTTGCATCCTAGACTGACGCACGATCAGAAAAGAAAGAAGTGAAACTTCCTAAATACCATCATAGCCTCTCGTAGATAAGTACGGACGTCTACGTACCAATCAGCGAGACTCTACTAGACACTGTCTTAGTCTGTATAGACTCTAAATCAGGCTCTGATACCAACGGACACGACCCAGAATCCAGTTAGGCCGTGCGGGCACCCGACATCCTCCCCTAGACCCGTCGGGCGAACCCTTACCAATTAAATTAGGAAAATAAATATAATAATTCATAAATAAGGACAAGACATAAAAAAACACACAGACATACTGATACCTCTAGGATGTACGAAAGAAATTACAGCTGACTACCCAACATACTAAGTTGAGGACAATCTAGACTAGACATGTAAGAGTACAAAAGAAGACAGATACCTCCTGAAGGGAGCAAAATGCAACTGAAATAATAAACAATAAACTGGTGGCCATCCGAAATAAAAGCTGGCTCACCCTGACAGCTGAAGTCGTCTTCACTCCTTCACAATGTGGCGAACTCAATCCTGGAGCGAACCTGCCGTAACGAAATAGATAAACAAGAAACAAACAACAAACAAGGGTGAGTCAAAAGGATTCAATAAGTGGGGCAGACTAGCCACCTCAAAGAATAGGATAGCTAGCCAGGGAGAAGAAACAGATAAACCAAATTCCTCTTATTTAAATTATAAAAAGACAAAGCCAAATACTAATCGGAAACACGTATGAAACCATAACCTCAACCAGGAATACAAGCCAGAAACATACCAACAAATAAGCAATGCACGTATAAGCAGAACAATAGTTATGTACCACAAGTCTACACAATGGTATGAAATGAAATGAGATGAAATGAAATATGATGCAAAGGGTCACATGTGCCAAATGAATGCAGCGGAATCCTCCTGCTCCGAGGGCGGAATCCTCCGATCCTCAATATGATTTAATGGAGCGGAATATGATGCAATAGAGCGGAATCCTCCTGCTTCTGAGGTCGAATCCTCCTACCCTCAATATGATGCAATGGAGGGCGGAATACTCCTACCCTCAATATGATGCAATGGAGCGGAATATGATGCATTGGAGCGGAATCCTCCTGCTCCTGGGGCGGAATCCTCCTACCCCTCAATATGATGCAATGGAGCGGAATCCTCATGCTCCTGGGACGGAATCCATGTGAAGTGGAGCGGAATCCTCCTGCTTCTAGGGCGGAATCCTCCTACCCTCAATATGATACAATGGAGCGGAATTCTCCTGCTCCTAGGGCGAAATCCTCCTACCCTCAATATGATGAAGTGTAATGCATATGAATGACATATAATGCATATGAATGCAATATGATGCAATAATAACCCTTCACCGGTGCGGGACTCTCATCGACAGCCGGGAAGTAGATGCCAGCTCACAGCCAGAGTACAATGCTCAGATCCTCAATGCAATACCAACAACAGGACATAGCATATAATAGACAATGTAATCCAAAGCTAAGACGTAATGAGTACGCCTATCGGTAGCTACACACGTAAGGAACACGTGGTAGAAAATCCACGAGGCCAGGTGCCTCCAAAGAAATGGATATAAACACTTACCTCTTCCAAAAGTTAGCACTTGCTAATCAAAAACCGCTTTATCTTTTGGTTTGATTGCCAAACGATCCCACTCTATTCTATAAGCATAAAAATATATCAAATTAGGCTAAAGGCTTTATTCCTCACATCTTAGGGCAATCCGGTTAGGAATCTGATACTCTATTCGAATACGCAATACGCAGGCCAGGCCTATGTACAGGGTTTATGGTCACATAACCAAACCCTAAATAAATTACATTTATATGTTTCTCATAACTCAATGAGTACGAATATATATTAATTCCATTATCGGGGTCCAGTCGACCCTTTAAACTATTAATTGAACTTATTAAAACGATGTCTAATATCCCATTTTCACCGTCAAAATATATTCAAACACACGTAATATAGTGAAATAGTGAATTTATATCGTTACATGGATGTTGTGGGGTAAAAATCCTATTTTTTTCTGCTCCGTTTTCTTTAATTTTTCGCATTTCTGTCTTTGTTTCTCTGCTTCGTTTCTCGTTCTTCTGTTTCACTTTATTGTTTTTGTTCACCATCCACAATTTCAAAGGCTCAGAGATACTTATCAAGGCTAAGGGATGTTTATCCCTTAGCCACTGACCATTCCTTTTTATCTTTTCTTTTCTCTTTTTTTTTTTTTTGAAAATTTCTTATTGTAAAGAAAATTGAAACGAAACCCTAAGAAATTCGAAATTATCCCAAATTTTACATAAAAGTTATACAAAATATATGTGACATACTCGCTAAGGCGGATCTCAAATTGGGTTCCCGAAACTCAAGATGCGAATTAAATGGTAAAAGATCAAATTATTTGACTCTTGGTATTTTAGCAGAAACTAGCCGAACAACATCGAAATTCACTTTCGAAAATTTACAAAAGTCACAAATAATCATACCAACCTAACGATTCTTTCGGATTTCGAATCGGAGCTCATTCGCTGAAACCGAGTTCGAAAATCTCTTTTCAATATTTATCGACAATAAAAACTGAAACCTTCTTCCGATTCCTACCAAACGAGGTTTGATTTAGCTCAAATTTTACAGACAGGTCTTAATGGACATTACGAATATTTTAAAATTATCGGCACGTCAATCGGAGTCCTAACTTCCGAAACGGCTGACCGAGGCCGTTTCATTTTTGTAGGTACATCCATAATTATTATTCATGGTGTGAAGATCCGTCATGCTTTGTGTGTGATGAATGGAAGAATTGAATGCGATAGAATGGAAATATCACAAGTTTGGATGAAGATTTCTACAAATTGCATGTGTTTGGGATGCATTGGGACGATAAATAAAGTGTTGGCGGGCAAATTTTTCATGTTCCAGGTTAAACAGTGGATGAGGCGACGCACCAGCGGTGTTTCAACTAGAAGAATGCACAATTTCAATCGATACACTGTGCCATGCGATGCATCAGTGAGTGTTTCGGATGGAATTTAATTGATTTAATTAAATTGGATCAGTGGCCATTCGTCAAAGCGTCAATGACTGCTTGGGATTAAAACGCCATGTTCCCAGTGCAAACAGTCACCCACGCGAAACATGGATGAGCTTATGCACAAAAATCTCAACTTCAGCCCATACAACCTATGACGCGAGGCATGGATTGATGTTTCGCCTGTTTGATGCCTCAACTACTTGGAGCGAGCTTGAACAATATTCATGGAATAGTTTCAACACATTAACACTCGTTGGATTAGCTTTTATCATCATTCCATCACTACATTATCTAGATTATTATTTACTAATTTTATTATTAGCTAGGGATGTTAATGTAAAGCTATTTGTCAAGATGATATACTTGTTTCACTTGGTGGTATTAGCATTTGATTATGCTCAATCTAAGGGAGTAAGTGTAAAATATTGGCATGTAGTTCTTATTTTTGTAGCTAGGCATTACTTAGTATTAGCATGGTTAGATTCTATCATGATTGTAAAGACCTTATTTTTTATTTATTTATTATTAATAAAATTAGCCACTAAGCTATAAGTTTAGTGGTATTTGCTTTAAAAAAAAAGTATAGTCTTGATTTGATGAGAACTTTTTTCATGGTCTTGAAAATTTGAGCACTTTTAAAATATTTCCACTTCTACCTTTTAAGTATTTTTTTCATAATTGTTTGACAACTTATTTTTTCATACTTTCTCTCTCTAGAAAACCATCTCTCATTTCTCATCTTTCTCCACCATGGTTCCGTTGCCGTTGACCGCAATCGGTCCACCACCAGAACTTTCTCCTCTGGCCATAAATTTCACATGAATGGACTCCCTATAGCCTCCTCTCCTTATTTTCAAGGTCAATTTTCCCAAAATCCCATTGAAACTCCATAGATCGAGACTCAAAGAGTCACCGGAACCCTAAGTCCGATGACCCTCCATTTTCTCCGGAAAGTATTATATCACCAGATTCGTCTCGCCTTCATCTACTTTTTCATAAGCTTCTTCTCTTCAAATACACCTCTGTTTGGTACTAATTTTGGCACAACATGATGATGGGTTAAATCCAAGTGGTGATGTAGTTTAGTTATATTAGTGGAGTCGTGATGGTTATGTGGTGATGAGAACTTGCTTTGTGAGAGCAAGTGTAATAGTTTATGTTTGCATAAGCACGACGAAATGAATAGTGGGATCTCCTTTAGGAACTTGGAACAACAAATGCTACTGACATCAGTATTGAAGATGAAGACGGTGACATCAGTACCTTTCAGATAACTGTTTGTTTAATAAGTAGGTATCTTATAACACATGATTTATCTCCCATATTTTATAATTGTTAACTGCACCAACTATTTCATTAACTTTTTCACCATTATTAACGCTCACACTTATTTCATCAGATGGAATATATGCACGTGGATCTTCTAAGGGCAGTGATAGTTGGAGCATACAGGACCCTTACCAAGATGGCTCGTTTTACTTTGAATTTTTGTATTTGCACATGGTGATGACAATTTGGATTAATATATTTGTAAAATAGAAAGGACAAATGATGTCAGATTGACCTAGTTTTATTTTTACTTTGAGTATTTGTATGTAAGCAAAGTGATGACGATTTGTTGTTATTTGCTTGTAAAATAGACATGTTAGTTTTGCTTAGTTATCAACAAATACAGCCAGATTGTCTTCATTTATACTTTTATATACATTTTTATGGATGAATGAAGTAAAGATGATTTGGACTAATTTGTTTGCAAAATATATTTAATATTTGTCTCACATTATGAATAAATGATGATGGCTTGGGGTAGTTATATTTTTCTTTGAATTTTTGTTGATTTTTGTATTTTCATATGTATTTTTGTGGATAAATGAAGTGAAGACGATTTGGTGTCATTTGTTTGCAAAATATACTTAATATATTTGCCTTACATTATGAATAAATGATGACGGATTAGGATAGCTATATTTTTCTTTGAATTTTTGTTGATTTTGTATTTTCATATGTATTTTTGTGGATGAACGAAGTGAAGACGACTTGGACTTATTTGTTTGCAAAACGGATGCACTTTTTTATTCAATATATGCATAAACACAATTGCATTGTTGTTATTTTTTTTTAAATATATAAGCACTTGAAGGTATTTTTTGTGAACCAATAAAGTAAGGCCGATTTGGCATCATTTATTTACAAAATAAACATAATTTGTGCTTATTATATGAAGAAATGATGCTGGATTGGTCTTATGTTATGTTTCGTTTTGATTTTGTATATAGTGAAACGATGACGATTTGGTTTATTTATTCACAAAATAGACGTGAAACACAGACAGATTGGTTGCCTTGTTTATGAGCGAACAATGCCGATTTAGCGTTATTTATTCACAAAATAGACGTGAAACACAACCGGATTAATATTATTTTCTGCTGCGTAGGAAGCAGTGGTATTTTTTTTAATTTCGAATGTAAAAAGGTGTGGTTGTATTTCTATAGTTACGGCTTCAAAAAAGGTGCAGTGACATTTTTCTAATTAGGGAAAGTGCTCAATTAGTAAGTGTATTTTTGTACATTCAGATTCTTTTAATGCAAGTGCTCAATGTTATACGGCCAATGGAAGGTATGATATTGAAAGAACTTGGGAATAATGTTTTTGCTTTTCAATTTTTCAATGAGTTGGATTATTTAAGAGTCTTGGCTGACTCTCCTTGGAACTTTATGCAACACCCTATTATCATGAGGCCAGTCTTACTGGACCAGAACCCTAGATAGGTTGAATTGACACAGTTGGATATTTGGGTGCAAATACATGGTTTGGTTGGTGAGCTGAGATTTGAGAAGGTTATTCGAGACATTGGGAATACCATCGGAACCTTTATCTCTGCTGATTCAAAAAAACATGACTCCATTTGGAGTGAGTATATGCGAGCTAGGATTGGCATTGATATACACAGTCCGTTACGGAAGAACATAATGATCCGGCGACCAGAGAGAACATGTATAGAGGTCACTTTTAAATATGAGCGGATGGGAACTTTTATCTTCTGTTATGGTGTTTTAGACCACACTGATAAGTTCTGCCTAAAGTTATTTCAAGCTCGGGGAGCAGATAAATCACAATTTCAATATGATATCTCTTTACGAGCAGAACGCCGGTCATCAAATATTGGGAGTTCCTGATGGATTCGGACAGAGGACTGGATGGACAATAATGGACCAACAAATATGGAAGGCACGTATGGAAAGGCTAAGAAAGAGAATTGGGGAAACTTTAGACAATAGCATACTGGGAAAGAAAAGGTTAGGTACGAGGGAGTAGAAAGAGAAAAAGCTCCAAAAAATCAGGGAGGAGAGACTACTTGTAAAAAGGATAGGGGAAATGAATATAGTAAGGAAGAGAAGCTGGTAATGGTAAATAGAAGAGGAAATGACAGGGGTAAATGGATAGAGACCACTAATGTGGAAACTAGTGCGAATATGAAAGTAATTCTGAGAAATAATACAATAGCTCCATTGAATAAAAAAAGGAAACTTGATGAGGTGGAGGCATTGAGCATTGTAGATGGTCCAAAAAAACTTTCTAGTGTCGGGCCCTATTTCACAGGCCCGCCAGACACAATGAGTTTGCTATGATGGAATTGTCGTGGGCTTGGGAACCCACATACAATTCAGGAACTGAAGGACATGGTCTCTTCAAAGCAGCCCAACATCATTTTCCTCTAAAAGACGAAGACAGGTTGAGCCACTTTAGATAAAATTCGCGCTCAACTAAATTATGAAAGACTTTTTGTTGTAGATCTAGTAGGATCTAGTGGGGGACTGACATTCTTTTGGATGGAAAAAAACTCTTGCTCTCTTATTACTTACCATAAGCATCTTATTGATGTAGAAGTGCATATCCCCAGTATTCCTCCGTTCCGTTTTCCCGGATTTTATGGCTATCCAGGGTCACGTCAAAGACGTGCATCATGGAATTTATTGATGTCTCTAAAAGACAAATCCACTCTCCCATGGTGAATCGATGGTGACTTTATTGATATACTTAACTACGGGGACAAACTAGGTCGAATACAACAACCAGAATGGAGGATAAATGGTTTTAGAGCGGCGGTAAATTTTTGTAAACTTGTTGACCTTGGCTACATTGGTAATCGCTTTACATGGGAAAGATGTAGCAACACTCGAAGCTAGGTCCAAGAGAGGCTAGATCATGCTATGGAAACAAGAGGTTGGCACAACAATTTTCCAAATACCAAAGTGTTCCATATTGAATCAGCAACAAGTGATCACACATGTATCTTTTTAACATTGGGCATAAATGTTATCTGTTATGTCGCAAAATCTTTCCGTTTTGAAAACTCATGGATGAGAGAGATTGATGTTAAGCAAGCAGTCCAAACAGCGTGGGAACATGGGAAAGGGCTATCTATTGACGAGATGATAAAATATTGTGGTACCTATCTGCTTGAATGGGGGAAAGAACAAAGACAACAGTTTAAGGTCAAGTTAAAGCCAGCCAAAGCATAGATGACAAGATATAGAAACAGCTCACAACTATATCATATGCAACTATTTAATTCAGCTAAGGAGGAATACATACAGACACTTGAGCAATAAAATATCTACTGAAAACAATGGGCCAAACAACATTGGTAGAGAGAAGGTGATACCAACACAAGATTCTTCCATGTTATGGCCTCAAATAGGCGAAAGAAAATACCTTCACACAATTGAAAGATGGGTCGGGACAGTGGTGTGGATGGAATAATGGATTACAAGATGTGATCACGGGTTTCTATGACACTCTGTTCACTTTTGAACAAGGGTCTACAGACGCAGTTCTTGACTTGATCTAGAATAAGGTCACGACAGATCATAATTTATCCCTTAGTAGAAATTTTACCGCTGATGAAGTAAAGGAAGTACTTTTCTCTATGTACTCAGACAAGGCTAGCCTAAATCCAGGCTTTTATCGCAGTTTCTAGTCGGTGGTGGGGAAAGTTATTTCAGACGCGATCTTACAATGTGTAAATGGCAATGGCAACATATCTGGACAAAACAACACAAAAATTGTCTTAATCCCAAAAAAGAAGCAACCTGAGGCAGTGTCAGATCTTAGGCCTATATCTCTGTGCAATGTGATTGACGGTATTGTTTGTACAATGACGGCAAACCAAATGAAGCACTATCTGAATGATAGTAACTCTGATTCTCAAAGTGGATTTATTCCAGGTAGATTTATTATTGATAATGCCATGATTTTATTTGAGATAAATCATTACTTGAAGCGGAAAACACAAGGAAAATCAGGATTTGTGGCTTTGAAAACTGACATGAACAAGGCCTATGATAGAGTAGAATAGGATTACTTGAAGAACATTATGCTCAATCTTGGTTTTTCTATGGAGTGGGTCTTAAAAGTCGTGAGAATGGTTACTATGTTTTCATATAGAATATCCCATGTGGGAAGGGAATTTGGAAGCATTATCCACCAAGAGGTTTATGCCAAGGTGACCCCTTATCGCCCTATTTATTCATCATCGTGGCAGAAGGCCTCTCGGCACTCTTGAGATTTCATACACAACGTGGTAGCTTACATGGTGTCAAGATTACACCACATGCTCCCCCTATCTCACATCTCTTCTTTGCAGATGACACACTTTTTTTCTTCAAAGCAAACGATTATGAAGCAAGTACCATTAAAAATTGCCTTGTGATTTATCAGCAAGCGTCTGGCCAACACATGAATTTTCATAAATCAGAGATATTTTTGATTAAAAACACTAATGATGCAACAAAAGATTCAATTGATGCTGCTTTAAATGTACCAATAGTTGATCATCCATGATAATATCTTAGGCTGCCAGCTATTGTGGGTCGTAGCAAAAAGGAGGTCTTCAATTATATAGTGGATAAGGTACGCTCAAAGCTTCAGAGTTGGAAAAGAGTAGTCCTATCAAGAGCAGGGAAGGAGATTTTATTGAAGACAATGGCACAGGCACTACCAAATTATCTTATGTCCCTCTTTAAATTACTTGTAGACATATGCGTTGTTATTGAACGAGCTACGAACGATTTTTGGTGGCGCAATAGAGGTAGTGAGGGATCTGGAATTAAATGGATTTTGTGGGATCCCCTTAATAAACACAAAAGTGACGGTTGTACGGGCTTCCAAAGACTCCAACATACAAACACAACACTATTAGCCAAGACAGGCTGGATGATTTTGACTCGGCCAAATGCCCTTGTAAGTCGAATTCTTGGTGCTAAATACTATCGCAACTCCGACTTTCTTAGTGTAGGTGAGGGATCAAATCCTAGTTTTATTTGGCGATCGCTTTGTGCGGCAAATTACCTTCTCCAAAAGGGTTGTATTAAGAGAATTGGGAATGGACTAAGTACACAAATATACAGCGACCCATGGTTACACACATGCCAATCTATGTTTATCCAAAGTGCTCCAAATGATAAGTCTCTGAATCTGTATGTGGCAGACTTGATAAATTGTAATACAAAAATGTGGAAACTACACCTCTTGGAAACTCTCTTTACTATATAAGAGATAAATTTTGTTAAATCTATTCCTTTGGGGTTTATATTTCGGGATGATCGTTGGATGTGGAGGTTAAATAGACAAGGAAAGTACACGGTTAAGAGTAGGTATTTGATGCGACAAAGGGATAATGTTCCTAATCAGGATTGCAATATTTGTAAAAAAATCTGAAAGTTAAAAATGCCATCGAAAGTCTTAAATTTTGTTTGGTGCGCATTGAAAGGAGTACTACCAACAGGGGATAATTTGCTTGCTCGAAAGCTCATTCAATAAAATGTCCGTCCAACGTGCCTTCAGGAAGCCGAAACCATATTTCATTGCCTAGTACAATGTGACACAATAAAACAGGTATGGCTTAAATCTTCTTTGAGGTGGCGGACAGTGGGGAACTCGCTACTAGAGTGATTTAGATCATTGGTTTAGACTGCGACACGTGATCAACTTTATGAGACTATTATGCTCCTCTAGGAGATATGGAATGCCCGCAACAATTTGATCTGGAATGAGAAAAATACGCGATCAAACAGTGTTATACATAGAGCCAGTCGATTCGGGCGGGAATGGAAAGCAACACGTATGAATGTCGATTCTTATTTGGTACCTGAACCAAATGTTTACGTTAAATGGTTTCCTTCAGATCCGGATACTCTGAAATGCAACATTGATGCATCTTATGATATTCACACTAGAAGAACAGGGGCTGATATGCTAATTCGGGATGCTCGTGGTAATTTTGTTAGAGTATTTTGCTTACCATTAGAGGCTACATTTGAAGCACTAATGGATGAAATTCTTTCAATCTGTAAAGCATTAAGTTGGTTAAAGAACTGCTATTACACATCCCCGATCGTTATTGAAATGGATTGTCTGATAGCCAAGCAAGCATTGGATAATTCTAAGAGCGACAATTCATACTTTGATATTATTGTGCAAGATTGTAAAGCACTCATGTGTGATTTTATATCTATTTCTCTATGTTTTGTTAAAATGTTAGTGAATCAGTGTGCCCACGTGTTAGCAAGGGCTGCAGTTTCAACGTCTGATGCTATGGAGTGGATTACGAATCCCCCATCTTTGATTCATGATGTATTCAGTTACGATTTGAATAATAATCGAGCCGATTATTTTTTAAAAAAAAAATGTAAAAATACTCAATTCTTTAAGACCACCAAAAAATAGTACAACTTAGTGCTCAATTGTATAATTTTTCCTGTAATATACAACTTACAGTTTTCAATAGAGCAGTTTGCCTGAAACATTCGTTTTCCAAAAAGCCACAAGTTGGAGTCATTTTTATCACAATAGCAACTTGGCAGAAATTAGGTATAAATTATGTTAAGTTGCTAATGTATAAAAAATGCATCCATTCTTGGCTATCTTGCAAAACTCGGCAGCAATAGCGCCCACTGTCAACCCAAAAAATTTCACCGTGTGCCCTCCATAAGGAGTGGTTTTGCAGAAATATCCGCGCTAAGCAATGTTTTAGCAAAATACCCTTTTAATCCGGAGCCAAGACATCAAGGAAAAAATTTTGTAAGTCTTGGCAATTGCCAATACTTCAAGGGCCAGTACTATTTTGTTAATACTTCAAGTTATATGGCGAGAATGTAGGGAAAGACTGGAAGGGGCAAGCCAAGACTTACGACCAAGTACGGCAAATATTGCCTTTTGTCAACACTTTAAGGGTAAGTGTTGGCAAATAGAGAGGTGTCAAAGGCAAATGACCAAGTGCGTCAAATACTGCCTTTTGCCAACACTTGAAGGTATAAGTGCTGAAAAACAGAGAGGTATAAAGGCAAGTCTTGGCCCCGACGTAAAAACTTGACAGGGGTGTTTCCATCCAGATTTTTTTATTAAACCTTAACGGGGGCATTTTTGCAAAATTCCTGTTAGCGCGGACAAAAAGGAAAACCATTGCTTATGGTGTCATATTTTTGCAAATAGCCCCTGTCAACCCATATGGTCTAAGCGACTTAAATTTCGCTATACAGTCTGTTTATACCTATCCATATAGATTTTAGTCATTTTTACAGATAATTTGCAGAATAGCCACTCACTTTTAAACCATGAGGATTGAAGTTAAGTATTCAAATTCAAACTATTGTTTCAAGTTCACCCAACTTTGATTTGTTGGTCTAAAAATGAACAAAATTCAAATCAAAAGTGTGAAATTGGGATTAAAAGTAAAAAAATATATTTCAACTTCGAACCAGATTCAGATGAAGTTAGCCTAATCTGAATTGAACTTCAATCCCACTGGTCTGAAGATAAGCAATTTTTGTCTGTAGTGGCTAGTCCATGCAAAGATAAGCCCATACGGAACAAAACCACAATATAGAATGCAAAATAGGCTATTTCTACGAACAACCATAAAATGGTAAAACTCTGACCCAGTACCCACTTTATAGGAAGCTGAAAGAGAAAACAACCATCAGAAAAAAAAAATTAAAAATAGCCATCACTTAAAAAACATTAAAAAAAATTTGCAAAGTATACACCAAAAGTTAAGAAAATTTTTTTGGGACTTTGAACTAAACTTTTTGTAATAGTTCAAAGTCCAAGGAAATTTTTTTGGATAGTTCAAAGTCCCAAAAAAAAAAATTCCTGGGGACCATAAGATATGAAATTCAAGAAAAATTTCCTAAAACTTTGAACTAAATCTGGGAAAGTTTCCTAGAGTTTAATTCAATTTTTCGGAAATTTTTCTGCGGCTACCTTTAAAAATATCTCGTGATTTTAAAATATGACTAATTTTCTAAAAATTTATAACTGGTGCATGTTTCTCTTTAAACGGCTTAAAACTTGACAAGTCATCAAATTACCCATAAAAATGGCTTATTAACCCATTTAAGACTGAGGCAGAATATCGTAAAAATTTGACCCCATAACGTCTTTTTTCGCGTTAAAATGAGAACTAGTCAACGTTTTTAAACTTTTGGAAGAATAGCCATATAAACACGGAAAATTCTAGGAAGTCCTAGGAAGTCAATTAATGAATTGATAAGTAATGGAGCAAAAACTAATGGAGCAAATCCAAACCCAGTATTAGCTATATGTCCCTAAGTGAGAATGTTAAGGCCCATTTGTTTACACTTAATTCAGTCTCAACCAATTAATTGCATTTATAATTTTCTAAATTTTATCATTCATTGTCTTTTAATACATTTTTCTAATATTCAGATTCCTATAAAATGGGCTGCACTTTTTACAGAGCAACTAATTGCTTGCTTGAACTAACTTCCCACTCTTTCTGATTGGATTTTTACACAAATATATAAATTTCCATCCTAAATTACAAAAAAAATAGCAAGATTTTTTGAATTACAATGCATAGCAATATATTTTTTAGCACTTCATAATAAATAAAATAAATCACATTCTCCAAACAAACCCTAACTTCAATCCCTACCCCCAAAACTCCTCCCCAACTCTCCTACCACTCATACCCCAAAATCCATTAACGCCACCCATCCACCCCACCCCAACCCCCACCACCCCAGCCATCACCCTCACCCTAGATCCGGCAAACATACAACGACAACACAGAGGAGATCTGTGACAGATCTGTGCAACGCTGGCGGAGGCTCCATTTCCAAATTCACCATTTGCTTCTGCTTAGTAGCTTCCACTCGTTCGTATATCTCCGCGAACCTTCCTATTGCATCTGCTAACCTGCTAAAACCAGCTCACATTGTTCCGGGAATTGATGTTTCCGACTCCACGTCTTCGTCTGATTCCTCCGAAACAGAAGCTGTAACTACTGCAGCCATGGCAGAGAAGTTTTTTCGGGAAACGGTGTTATAAACAGCTGCTGCCGCCGACCATTTTGAACGGGGATTTATCGGTACGGCAAAAGGTGGAGGAGTAAGCATTGGAAGTGTATTCTGGCGAGGAGTAACTGTTACAGTCACCGGCGACGGTCTGGTTGTTCAAGGTCAATAGCTAATCTTAAAGATGCAATTCATGAAAACAAAAGACACAATGATATAGTTTGAAACGGATTTGAAACGGTCTGGATCCGATTTGAATCAGATTTGGGGGTGGGTCCAACTTTTCATATATTTTGATCTAACAAAGGAGAAACTCACTTTAAAACATTGTTGAAACAGTCTTATATAGGTTGAAACGGTCTAAAACAGGATTGAAACAGTCTGAAACGATATTGAAACACAATGATACAGTTTGAAACGTAGTTGAAACGGTCTGAAACGATGTTGAAACAGTTTGAAACGGTATTGAAACAATATGATACAGTCTGAAACGGTATTGAAACAGTCTAAAACGACATTAAAACAATATGATAAAGTCTCAAAACGACATTGAAACACTATGATACAGTCTCAAGCAGAGTTGAAATAGTCTAAAACGGTGATGATACGATATGATACAATCTAAAACTTGTGTAAAATTCTGAAATAAAATATAAAAAATAATATGAAATAATACTAAAAAGGTAAAAATAGCTTAGAAATAGTGAGAAACAATGTAAAAATGAGATGAAACAATGCTGAAACGGTCAAGAAACAGCTTGATACAGTCGAGAAATAGTTAGATACGGTGTTGAAATAATCTGAAACAGTGCTGAAACATCATAGATACAGTGAGATACAGTTGGATACGGTGCAGAAATTGTTAGATACGGTGTTGCAAAAACAGTAGAAACAGTGCAGAAACAGTTAGATACGGTGCTGCAGAAACAGTAGAAATGGCGTAGAAGCAGTTGAGATACGGTGCTGCAGAAATAGTTGAAACGGTGCAGAAACAGTTGAGATACGGTGAGATACCACGAGATACATCGAGGATGGGATGAGGAAAAGTAAAATTGGGGGAAATGATAGGAATAAAAGTGAAATTGGGAGAAATGGTGGGAGGAAAATTGAAATAGGAAGAAATGAAAGGAGCAAAAGTGATAGTGGGGGAAATAGGAGGAAGAATGTAAGGGATTGGTATGTTATGGAAAAATATTGCTATGTGTTTGCTATATTTATAATTAACTTGTATTTTCCTCTATATAGGATTATTTTGCTAAAATATTGCTATGTTTGGTAATTAAGCTCTAAAACTTATACTTTTATGTAAAAAATCCCTTTCTGATATGCAACTTCCTTCTTTCGTGATTTCATTACGATAACCAACTTTCCACTCTAATTGCAGTAGTATCCATATTTTTCTTATGTGCATTTTATTGGAACAAGTTATGAATTTATTATTTAATTAGATACTAATATTTCATTAAAAGATTAACTAAAGAAGTATTATTAAAATCTTTTTAAATACATCTAGTGACATAATAGTGTTTGTACATATAAATTTTATTTCCATTTCAGATAGTTCATCAGATAGTTCAACACATTTTCCAAATATAAAATAGCCATCTTTTATCTTTAAATATTTTTCTTATTAAAGAATAATTTTATTTTTTATAATGAGATCTTCTAATAATAATTTATTGATTATAATGTTTAATTATTAATATAAATATATATTATTGTATTTAAATATATATAAATTATACTCATTTCAGATGTTGAAAAAAAAAACAGTCTTAATAATTTAATATTCATATCCAGTGACAACATCTTAATATTCAAATATTTATTCAAGTTCAGGCGTCTTAATCTTAATAAAAATAAATGACTCCGACAATTTGTAAGTCAGGAATTTTTACTAAGGGTTTCCAGTTTAAATATATAAGTAAAGAGAATAATTTGATTTGCATAACAGTAGTATATTTTCGATAAATTGTTCAACTGATCCTTTGATTAGTGTAAAATGTTTGCTACTCTAAGATGAGCATATGATAATTTATGAATTTGATTTCAAACAAAGAAACACGACCTGATTGAATATTTTGCACACCACTTTCGCAACCATCCAGCCTGATATCAAAATTTTTATGAAGAATTAGGTTTCTCTAACATAAAAACAAGTTTTTTGGTAAATCTTGGATCTTGATTCTTTAAGTTGTCTTGTAAACTCTAAGTCAACTTTGATTCAGAGTAGAATAAATAAAATGAAAAAAGATTTTGGAAGCAAACTTTTTAAGGAAAATCCACCGGTGAAGACATCAATATGCCTGCTAATTTATTTCCAAACTTTTTAAAATTTTGTTTCTGATATTTTTCCAAAAAAAAGGAAAAACCACGTGATTGTAATGATACAACGGACAACACAATTTAAAAACTGGGGTCAGCCTCGGCCCATGTGAGAACTGGCCCATTTTCTACCACATGCGTAAAATTTTCACCCACAGGCCACTTTTGTTACTGATATTGCGAAAAATTTTCATCCACATACCACTTTTGTCAATGTTATTTAGTTTGAAGCTACTTTTTTTATTGGTCTTACATAAAAGACCACTTTTTGGAACTTCAATCTTTGTGGATTGAAGTTGAAACCTTGTGGGTTGAACTTCATGCCTAAATTATGAAGTTTCAACTTGTAAGGGCTGAACTTTTAGGTATAGATACGTAAACTTCAACCCTTCTGGGCTGAAGTTGAACTTCAATTCTTGTGAGCTGAACTTGTGTGAAGTTCAATCCAAAAGAATTGAAGTTCCAAAAAGTGGTCTCTCATGTAAAATCAATAAAAAATGTGGCCTCAAACCAAAAACCACTGTCAAAAGTAGCTTTTGGTGCACTTCGCCCACCACGTGCCAATGAACACTGTTACACTGGTGACTGGAGAAAAAACAAAACAAAACAAAACGTGAAGGTTTATCTTAGGGGCATCAGCACAAATGACCTTCTTGTGAACCATTTCTCGTACATTGGTTAAAAAGAGAAATGCCAGTGGATTTATAGATTAAATAGGTCCTCCTATCTATTGGACTAGTCTTTGGAGTTGAATTCTCATATTACCTCTATAATGTCTTTATCGAGGTCAGGGGCGGCCCAACAAAATATGTGGCCTAAAACAAGACCTTACGAAGAGGCCTTAAATTTAATTACTGCAGTAAATTTTCTTTTGTTTTGTAACGAGAGTATACTCCATAATATTGTAAGTATATCGATCATTCACTTGAATACATATTTATTCGTCTTATCACTGGAGATTCGCTAATTAACCCTACTCACTAAGGCTTCGACAACTTTTTTTTCATAAGAATCTACGGCTAAGATAATGATTTTATAATAACTTTTCATCATATGATATATCTCAATTTGGTATTACTAAGTATATCGATGTTAAAATAGTTTCATACATTTGAAACATTATTTGCTATTGTGATTTGAAAATTTAGTTTGATCCACTATATTTTAAGAAATAATCAACTCTACATACTTCTAACAGAATTTATTTTTATTATTTTATTATGAATATTTCTGTCAAATTACAATATTTTAGTTATTGCATATTTATTGTTAAATTTGATTATTATTTGAATAACCTCTACTAAATGTCAAATAAAGAGCACAAATACAGTATCTTCCTACTAAAAACTTTGTATAAAACATATAATATAAAATAGTTAACCAAATAAAAATTGGGGCTTTCATTTTGAGAGGCCTAAAGCAATGGCTTTAAATGCCTCCCCCAAGGGCCGGCCCTTGTCGAGGTTAGTACACGTTAAATCAGTAGACAAAATTGCGACTATTTTAAATGTTAAAATTTAACTCATTGAACTAGCAAAGTTGTACATTAAGGGGTCGTTCGGTTTGGCTTGTGTTTTACGCGGGTATTAACTATTAATGCGGGTATTAGTAATGTGGGTATTAATAATGTGTGTATTAATAATGTGGGTATTGGTAATGCGGGTATTAGTTATGTGGGGTTTAATAATGTGGGTATTAGCCACACATATATTATATCGTAGAGATTATTTGTTGAATCACTGATATATTACAAATTAACAAAAAATATTATTATTTAAAATATTTATTTACTCCTTAAATAAAATTTTAAAATATTCTTATTATTATGAGGGTTAATTTTGTCATTTTAAATTTTAATACCTGCATTATTAATACCCACATTATTAATACCACCTTCTACCCGCATAAAATAATACATAGATTCCCGCATTAATAATGCGGGTATTAATAATGTGGAATATACAAAAACGCAACCAAACGTTGCACTAATTTTATGCAGTTATTAAAATTTCACAAAAACCAACCGAACGCTGCGCTAAATTAACGCTGCGTTTTGTGCGGGTATTAAATGTTAATACATATAACCGAACGACCCCTAAGAGTAGTTGTGCAAAGACAAGTCCATTTCTTTAGTCTTCAACAAGCCAAGTTTGATTTACTAAATTATAGTAGTAATAAATAAAGTTGAGGGCAGGCACTTACACTTTTTAGCTAGTCATAAATATCTTGCTGAGTGAGACATATAGAAAAAAAATTGGGGTACGATCAACCATGCATATATACTTCTTGACCCTATTTCGAGAGGTGAGAGGTCGGTCGAACTAATGCCTTATGAATGTTGCTAACTTGGATGAACCAATAACTCTTTTGAACAACACATTAACAACTAGCTTTCCAAATAACTAGAATCGACTATAAATTCTATCATTCCGACATACCCACCTGAATGAAATAGAAACTATGTTAATGGGACCATCTTTAACTATAAAGTTTGACTTTACTAAACTATAATAATAAATAAAGTTTGTGGCAGGTGCTTACCTTTTTTAGCTAGTCGTATTTTGCTGAGTGAGACACATAAAACAAAAAAAATTAGGATACCATCAACCTTCCATATACTTTTTGGACCTATCTTTAGAGGTCGGTCGAACTAGTGCCTCATGAATCTTACTGACTTGGACGAACCAATAACTCGAAATCATTTTGTCTTCTTTTGGACAACTCATTAACGACTAACTTTCCAAATAACTTAGAGTCGACTATAAATTCCATCATTCCGACCATACCCACCTGAGTGAAATAGAAACTATGCTAATGGGACCATCTTCAACTATATTTCATAATGAGTATGAGAACGTATCCCCATTCTGCACTGATTGTTTGCCTCGAAATAGGCCACAAACCTAACGGACAATGACTTGTTTACTGTACAGAGTCGTACCTTTCCTTATTGGATTATGACACTTCTGTCTCTGTATGGGCTGTTATATTCAAGGCTTTGATAAGGACTTGGACCATGACAGTTTTGTCTCTCCCTTGGGCTCTTAATTTAAGGCTTTTATTTGGACTTTATCATGGCATAAGCCCGTAAAGTTAGGAAACTGAGTCTAGCTCAAGTGCTCAACACTAGCTTCTATTTGTGTGCTTTATTTTGAAAAATTTGGAACGATTGCATCTCAAATTCCATTAAAAAATAGTTTGATTAAGAAATTGGAGCAATTTTCCAATGAGTTTCTATAAGATGCAAGCAAACTCTTTCTCCAATACATAACAATACTAATATATGTAAAAACATACTCTATGTATTCCACTTTATGCCTTTAGTATGTTTTAAACTGAATATCACTTTCTATATTTGGAGGTTCTTTAACTTTTTTTTATCTTGCCTTTGATGGCATTCTCTTATAGCAACAGAATAATCATGACATGCTTGAAATTATAGGTTCTAACAGTATTTTTGTTACGTTGGCAAAATCTCTTCTTTTTTCTTAAATTTGATGCACAATCAAACAAGATCACGCAAACGAGCATATCTCACACAAATGTACAAAAACATTAAGAATATGAAATGTCTCACACCATTAATTACTTCTATATGTCATTGGTGGTATCATTAAGTAGTACTGTTATGTAGTACAGTATGCATTTTGTCGCATGTTTGAATGCAACAAAATTAGAAGAAGCCCCAAGGAAATAGACAGATCGAGTGCCGTAATCATTGAAAGACTAGACAAAATAGTCTAATATTCTTATTGCATTGAGGTTAAGATATTATAAGGGGTATGTTGAATTTGTATAAAATTAAGTACATAGTCATAGTATATTCGAAACTAAAAAACATGTTGAAATAACTATGTATTTTGACATGTGGGTTCTTGGTATTAAAAAATTTACATATGTGACCTACATAGTTACCCACCCTCACTGCCTCACATTTTGACATGTGGGTTCTTTGTCTATTATCATTCCTTTATACCGTGGCCAGCTAACTTCCTCTCGAACGTTAAAATCATTAAGAGAAGAATATGAAGCTACCTAGCTGTTTCTTCGATTCAGAAACTCCAAACCATGCAGAAACTAGACTATGCTGTGCCACTCTAAATTTATTGTGCTAATGAATTTTGAATATTAGATAATTAAATCAAAACAAAAAGAAGAAATAGAACTGATCGAACGCAACTCATACTGCCTTTATTTGACCTAAATGATCTCTAGATGCGTTACTTTCTCTAGAAATGGCTAGAGATTTTAATCTTTTGCTTTTTCGGGAGAGCACGAAAATGCGAGTTAGTTAGATATATTCAAGATTACCAGAATAGCTGATTTAAAGCTTGTTTTGTGTATCATATGAAAATAGTATCATGTAAATATGCCTAGATTTCTGTATTGGGTAAAAATTGGCTTGCCTTCGTGGCACCTCGGTAACATGATAAGATGGTGACCGAATAGGTGTTGGCAAGCTGCAAGCCAAGGCGAGCCAAAAAAGGCCGAGTCAGCGACTGAAGCTGATGACCGAGAATAGAAAGCAAGATGTTTGCCTCGGTAAAATGTCATCTCGGTCGATTGTTTAGTCATGTACCCGAAGTTAACAGTCTATGCCTCGGTGAATGAGGTCGTGTATAGTCAACTGGATGCCCTCAGTTTCGGCGCACTAATTCCACTACTAGATATGCTGACGTGGGTTTAGGCATGATAAATCATGGGAAACGTGGGTAAGGCCCCCTTATATCTATAAATAGCTCATCATTTTACATTGTATGCATTCAAAAATACTTATAGAAACTTTGGCAAAATTTGTACTCACAGCTATATATTGAAATCACGTTATTTCTTGCATTTTCACTTATTCTTAGCATTGTTCAGACTTTGATACTAAGATTTGCTTCTATTCTTAACCCAAATTCGATTTGTGATCCTAAATCAGTTTAGGCCCATACAAATTGACGTCGTCTGTGGGGATACTGTTGAACCCCAAAAATTACTCCGAAAAGGATAAATTCCGGAATATCAACTGAATGGACTAACTCTTTTAGAGTTTTTGGAGTCGCCACCCAATTTAAGGAAAACAGGGAACCAAATAACAAATGCGTGCAAAAACTCCATTTTTATAAAAAGACGGTCTTTCTCTCAGAGATTCTAAAGGTAAGAGGTTTTGCTAATTTCGAAAGAAGGTTTTTAAGGCACTTTTGAAATTCCGTAAAATACGGTTAATCCGGCATGCTTCCAAAATATTTACAAAATATGCTTTTCTAGAAAATTTATCTAAAAATAATTAATTGAAATAAAACTTGTTCATGAAAAATATTTACTTTGCACGCATTTGCTAAATAGCCCCAGTTTGCAATAAATAAAATAGCAACTTCAGGATTAAAGGTAATGAACATAAAGTAAATAAATAACTCAAACAATCAATATTTATTCATAAATAATTATTTTACAAATATATTATCTAACTACAAATTATCTATCTATTAAATTAAGTAATGAAATGAGTGAGAATAGTAGAACCCGAAATGCAAACTCGTAAACGAGCCTTGAAAATAATATTCTCAACTTGAGTCCCGATCTCGACCCCCAAGTGACTCCAATGCAACGTGTATCAACATTTGTAAGCTAGCCAAACGCGTCCCCAAGTTATTCGTGCGAAAATGTACCTCGCAAAAACATATGAAAATGAAATTGGATTAGTACAATAATAAATTGTAATAACTAATGAAAATAAAATAATAATAATAATAATAAAAGTAATAAAGAAATAAAGTAGTAATAATAATAATAATAATAATAATAATAATAATAATAATAATAATAATAATAATATATATTTATTAATAATAATAATAATATTAATAAAAATAATAATAATATAAATGGGGTTTCATTTTTTGTAAAATTTAGGCTCAGGTTTGTATGGCGTGTTGAGTAGAGGCTCGGGATTTTGATACGGCTGCAAACACGGAGCCCGGGCCAGTTGCCATGCCAAGTACCAAATCCACCACTCTATTCAACTTGCTTTGCATTAAAGTGCATACATTCATCATCACCTATTTATTCGTAAGGGACGTTATGCGTATACGGGACGAGACTGTTCAAGTGTAGTATCATATTCAAATCAATCCCGAGGCCTCAATACATGTATATATATTTTTTCATTGGCCAGCGTAGTATCGATTCAATATCAGTTCAAATGCCTCAAAATGAAGAATTTTCATATGCCATAGTAATGCAGCGTTTGTCTGTTCAAATCAGACCAACATTATGCAATGTATAAATCGCATAACAAGTATCCAGAAAGGGACCTTCGCGGACTCAAAGTTTTACTCCGTGCATATCATAATGAGCAGTGACCATAAGCGATAACATCATTTTAAACGCAGTAAATCGCAACAAAGCCAAGAAATCACAGAAATTCAGGATCATTGAAACATTTATTGGAGAATTGTTGCATTGGAAAAACGGACCGAGATCAATAAGATAGAAACAAACGGGCCTCCGCAAAAGCAGAACCATAAGCCAATCGGGTAAATCTGTAAATAATCAGTAGAAACCGTAATAGTAGCCAAAGGACCAAATTAACGAGTGAAGCTCGTGTTGAATAACAAAACAGAGGAGAAACAAATCGGAGCTCAAGGCACGAGGACCGAAGCCCCATTCGAATTTCGGTGAAACAAAGGACAAAAGCAAGCAAGC
The DNA here is from genome assembly GCA_037355625.1 of Petunia x hybrida. Taxonomy (NCBI): domain Eukaryota; kingdom Viridiplantae; phylum Streptophyta; class Magnoliopsida; order Solanales; family Solanaceae; genus Petunia; species Petunia x hybrida. Next base: position 3,414,041 of record JBBBVM010000045.1, read on the forward strand.
TCAGATTCCAGTCGCCGGTAATGGCAGTTTTCCCGTGAGACGGAGAACAATAACAACAAAGAGGAGGCGGAGGAGCGACACCAGCCGTAGCGGCGTCGCTGCGACTCCTTCTTCTTTTAATTTCAATCATAAATCCAGAAATGGGAAAGAACCCATAATCAAAATCATTGAAATGACAATACAGGAGAGGTCTCCGACGATGGTGGCTAGTCTGATGGTGCCCCTGTTTTCTTCCGTCTATTTTCAGATCTATGCGTTGATGTGTAGAGGAAAAGGATTTGGGGAGCTGTGCGTGTGTATTGACGTGTGTGTATAGGCGCTGTGTCTATATTTTATTATCCTTGTTGGTTTTTGTGTTGTGTATCTTTTGTATGATCAAAGTGTTGTGTGCAAAATGATGATATATGTGTGTTTGTGTCTAAAAAATGGTGTTTTTATTTTATTTTGTGTAGATCTGATTTTGTGGGGTGTGTATGGTGTAAGGGTGATGATGTAAGGTGTAAAGGGTGTGTTGTAAGGTGTAAAGGAGGGGAGGGTTTTTTGTGAGGAAGATGAATGAATAGTGTGGTGTGCTAGGGTTTTGGGGTAGGTGATTTGCACAAATAGGCTAGTGCTTCGGGGGGTGAGCGGATTTGGCCTCAATCAGGGGCGGATCTAGGATTTTGCGATTGCGGGTGCCACAACGTATATCTATCTGTAGCTATAAAGATCAACTAAAAAGGCGGGGTCAGATCGGTAAAATTTTTTGTCACTTCGATTAGGTTTATTAAGTCTTTTATTCCCAATAAAAAAACAAGTTTCGTGTAATTTGGTTATTCTTTTCCACCTGTTTTAACTTTTATATTATGAAATAATATTGCAAAAAAAAAAAAAAATCATTAAAGAGCAACAATTAAAAAACTCCTTAGAAGCAGTTTAATTACTATTTTTTTGTTGACTAGATTTAAGTTACCACAATAGTCTCAAGTTAGTCTCTTAATCTTAATTTTTGAGTTTTATAAACATTTTTTGCAAAAAAAAAAAAAAAAAAAAAAAAAAAACACAAATCAAATTTCAATCTATGAAATTAACTTAAAATATCAACTAATCAATCCACTTATTTTCGAACGTCACTGGAAGATATTGTTCAAATTATTTTTCTAATATGTATAAATAAAGTATTGCATCATAAAAATAATATAGATTATATATTAACATGAATTCAAATTATTTATAAAAAATTTAGTTGCTTAATAAAAGAAGGTATTTTGGTTAAAAGTAAAATATCAACGGAATAAAAGAAAAAAGAAAACCAAAAGGAGAGAAATTTGGCAAATAGAAGGGGAAACGACAAAAAGGAAAAAGGAATTGCCTAAGTGGGGTCGAACTACTGTATGTGTATGCATGTTAGTGACTGTTGTAAGCAAATTGCAAGATAAAGTTGCAAAAAATTGAAGTTGCTTCAGAGGGGATTCGAACCTCTGTGGTAGAGGGAAAACTTCTGCCCCTTTACCACTGGCACCAGGACCAATTAGTTGACAACGGGTGCCATTGTCTATATTTACAGGATATCTTACACAGATGTCCATATATATACACTGTCTCCGCCAAAGCTAGCGGGTGCCGTGGCACCCCCACCCACATACATAAATCCGCCCCTAGCCTCAATTTACAATTAATTAAAATAAAAAAAAAGTAAATGGGTTGTACGGTGGGTTAAAATTGGAGGGATTTTGCAAATTTAGCACATTCTTTAAAATTTCAATTGATCCTCTTTTATTATCATTATTTTATTTAATTTTCAAATTAAACCTCAATTATAAAAATACTACCATAATTTAATAATTTTGAAAAAATTTGGGACAAAATTGGGTGTCAACAGCTACCCCTCTTTACCCTAAAAGTATGAAAGAGTTTTCAGGATAAAGAAAGTTGACGTGAAAGCCAATTTTGTCACGGTAAAGCCAAGACTCTGATTCCTAGGATCAAAATGCGAGGCTTATGGACATGGCCGAGCTCTGGTTTCCGAGTTGCCTACATATCTCGGGCTGAAAGAGAATCAGGCCATATGTAGTTCGACGCAATTTGAAAATCAAAGACGAGATAGTAACGACTACTCAAGCGCGGGAAAAGAGGCTTGTAATCACCCAAGTTATGAAAATATGGTCGACGACACACCCATAAAGAGGGGTTTACATGGACATAGCTTCCATTGCACCTTGATAACCGAGCCATCTTGTCTTCAATCTCAAACCTCAGACTCAGGGTTAACAAGAGACTTACCTCTCGGGTTGATGACTTATATGTGTGCGATTCTTCAGGTCTTCGTTGAGAAGTCTAGCTCATATCAACGATTGCCCCAATTCACCGCTAAGAAAAGTTCCATGTTATGCTCCAAACGCTGCTGCAGTGGTGCTAAAAATCCTGTAGCAACTGCTAATAAACTGTAATAATTGAAATAAGAAATAGATAAAGTGATAACATAAAATTGCAAATGCAGGTTGTGATATCATCAATAAGTTTTTCTTTCGATCAACTGACGAGGTGCTCCGCCCGGAGAGACTGATCATTATTCTGAAACAGTAAAACAAGACAATAAGTAAAGCGAGAAGGAATTGTAAAATGCAAGGCTTTCATAAAATAAGTTGACTAACGAGACATAATATCTCAAGTTGACTTGTCCAATCTATAGTCTATGCAGGCTTCAACATAATGTTTATTTGGAATAAGAATCATTAAGACAGAAATGCCGCCTATTCGACAATAAACCATGATAAGCATAATGCTTTAATCATGAAGAGATAATTTGCAATGTGATCTTGGACTGTGCTCCAATCACTTGATAAAGCAATGAGGTATCTGGTTACGAAGCCTCCAGCCTCCCAATGCAACTTAAAATAAACCTGCATATCCTATTTACAGGTGGATGAACCCGAATTGTTCATTTATAAGGCGAACGGGCCCAAAACGTTCATTTATAAGGCGAATGAGCCCAAAACGTTCAATTATAAGGCGAACGAGCCCAAAACGTTCAATTATAAGGTGAACGAGCCTAAATTTGATGCAGCCTGCGAAATGAAGTTGCAAATTGGATTAATTAAGGCAAGATAATGCAAAACAAATAAGCAAAGCTGCGCCGTGTTGCTTGTATTAATAGTGCTGCAAAGCGTTGAATGCCTTAAGTTCTTATTGAATCTGATGTTCAATTTCTGCAAATTTAAAGTAAATGCGTTAGAAAATGAGTGAATAATAAAGCAAAAGCTATAATGAAAAAAGGAAGAAATAGATTTGCGCTGCATATGCGATAAGGTGAATAATCTTTGAGAAACTGATGGCTGACGGTAGGAACAATAACAAAAGAGCCTCCAATTGTCTATGATAGGCTTCAGAATAATGCCTCCAATTCCTTATGGTAGGCTTCAAATGATAATGATGTCTTCGCTTGCTTACGATAGACTTGATGATAAGACCCCCCCAATTGCTTATGGTAGGATCAATAACAAAAGAGCCTTCAATTGTCTATGATAGGCTTCAGAATAAGGCCTTCAATTTCTTATGGTAGGCTTCAATGCTAATGAAGTCTTCACTTGCTCACGATAGACTCATAAAATAAGGCCCCGATTGTTACGGTAAGCATGACGTAATTTGTAAGTGCAAGATGCAATATCTTTGATAAATTGTCTTCCCATCCACTGGCGAAGCAATAAAGCAAATGTGAAGGCATAGTGCAAAGCATTTTCAACAATCTTGACTAATCAACTGGCAAGCCGGTCGGGCATGAAGCAAGGAGGGTCTTGGGTTTGATTGTCGAACAAATCAGCTGGCGAACCGGTCCGGCACGAAGCAAGGAGGGTCTCGGGACTGACCTGTTAACCTGAAAAGTAAAACAAGACGTAATACAAAGAAAATGCGAAGGCACAATTTAAAGCAAGTGCGAAGCAATTTGAAAAATCTTGACAAATCAACTGGCAAGCCGGTCGGGCATGCAGCAAGGAGGGTCTTGGGGTTGATTGTCGACAAATCAGCTGGCAATCCGGTCCGGCACAAAGAAAGGACGGTCTAGAGGCTGACCTGTTAATCTGTTAAGCTAAAAGTAAAGCGGTTCATAATATAAACCAAGTGCAAAGTCATAATTGAAAGCAAGTGCAAAGAAATTTAGCGCGAAATGTAAAGCAACGCAAAAGCGATTTAGCTAATCAACATGCGTGAAAGTCCAACAAGAGAGAAGCCTTGCCTGGTGGTCAACCTGAAAACGTAAAGCAAGGAATCAATTTTAAAGCAAGTGCGACGACATAATTTAAAGCAAGTGCAAAGAAAAACAATGCGGGAATGTAGAGCAATGCAAGATCCATTTGGCGAATCAATAGGCGAGATAGTCCAACAAAGGGAATCCTCGTAGCTGATGGTCAACCTGAAAGGGTAAAGCAAGGCGTTAATTTTTGAAGCAAGTGGAAAGACATAATTCAAAGCAAGTGCAAAGCAAAGTAGTGCGGAAATATAGTCAGTGCGATAGTCATTGATAAATCAATTGGTGAGACAATCCCGCAAGGATGGCCTTGTGCAGATTATCACCTAAAACAAAGCGATGCCCTATTTGGCTTAGTTTTGAAAATACAAAACAAGCCTCGGCTTTGTCGCCTATTAGGAATGAAAGTCATAGGCGTAGAAATGCCGCCTGTTCGGCAATAACTCATGACAAAGCATAATGCTTTTGCAGACTTCATCCTGATCTTGCTGCTTATGCTGCTTCCTCGTCTTCATTGGACTTGGATTTGCGAATTGCTTTTAAAAACTTGGCTCATGAACTCAAATAGCATAGATTTTTGAAAAATAGAGGCAAGATAAATATTTTAATGCAATATAGCAAGTGAAATAAGCATGCAAATGAAGTCAAAGATGCATTTTGAAAATTTTGCCTTGACTTCAACTTGTAATATATTTTAAAACAAACTGAACGTCCTTTGGCTTAGACTTTGCACTGTTTGCTCAACCAATGCCAACTCATCTTTAATAACCAATGCCCCTTCTTGCAAAATTTTGCCCCAGTTATTATCTTTCACATTTCCAACTCGTTTTGCAAAAATTGCCCCAGTTGTGACATTCAATACTTCAAATTGCTTTATAAAACTGCCTCAGTTGCAATCTCCCATGCTTCTACTTGCTTTCCAAAATTTGCCCCAGTTATAACCTTTGGAAAACATTTAAAATTTAAATACTAAAGGGTCGAGCCCAATGGAGGAGCCTACGTATCCCTCCTTGGGAATCAGACCGTGCGTAGTTCTGCATCACTGCTTCAATTCCATATACCAACAAATAAAAGCTGCCCCAGTTGAAGTTCGAACAGTAGTGCGATATCCAAAGAGCGCAGACAATAACTTACAGTGCATCGCTTTACATTGTTCAGTTGTTTTGCCATACGTTACAAGCAAAGCTTTGGAAGGTTTATCAGTTTTAATTTTGAAATGGAAAAATGCAAGCGTAAATAATATAATAAGAATGAGGTGCATTTTATTTTAACTTTCATAAATTCAAAATGAGTTTATTCAGATTAACATAAGCTTTAAAGTACAATGCAATTCAGGGCCTCAATCCGAATTAAAAATTGAAAATAATGCTACTAAGTTCAATCGCCAAGTTCTTTCAAACAATGCCATTAGCTTCTGGTGCTGCATAGTTCACGAGCTAGAGCGTCTACCATCAATCAAATCTCGAATCTCTTGCGTGGTGAATGGTCAGCTACTTCACAAATCCAACATTTGCTAGAGAAATAAACAAAACAAAAGAAACCTCTCAAAGGGTAACTAAGATAGTTTGCATGTCATTCATAGGATTTCATAAAAGTAAGCAACACCTAGTATTTAACGTATTTTGAGCAAATAAAGCAAGGCAGGCAATTAACATGTGACAATCACAAGTAGTTGAACGTAAATTCATGTGCAAACGATTCATACCCTGTAAAGTGCCTCTTTGTGCTAGAGGTAGGCCTAATCACCAAGTTGCACGCACATGTGGTTATTATAACGACGCAAGCCGTTTGTCAATGCAACATCTGAGATATAAATAAACCGACATAATTGTCAACTTCTCAAATTTGACATGGCAAATGTTTTGGGATTCGTTATAATATCCACACGATCACATAATATGCAGTGTCGTTGGGATTCAATAACCCGTCAACAAAAGGACGGTTCCTTAATTCCTGGAAACGGTACCAAGGACCGGGTCCCAACTAAGGTGTATATGCATGCATGACCTAATATCCTTCTAAGAGTGGGCTAACGGTTGAGGCTGATTCGACCTATGCGGGATAAACCTGGCCTCATAAACCAGTAAAACCGGCCATGACAAAATCAGGCAAATCATACCCCAACTAACTTTGGTGACACGAAAGAAATTCAAAGAGTGAGGTAAAGGCAATGCCCTTCCTGCATAACTACCCGTCAATCGGGTGCCCCGTGATGAAATCGAGGAGGTGAAAGAGAATTGACAGGCTCCATGAGGGAGGAAATATGAACGGAATGCAGACTATGCACAAATAAATATAATACATGCTTTATAAGGCAAACCAAACAAACAGATATAATAAAGCAAATAAATCAGACATGCTAGTTGCAAATAATTGGAAACTTTTATGGTCAAAATCTTTATTGCTCCCCAGCAGAGTCGCCACGCTGTTGAACTCCAAATATTACCTCGGAAAGGATAAATTCCGGAATATCAACTGAATGGACTAACTCTTTTGGAGTTTTTGGAGTCGCCATCCAATTTAAGGAAAATAGGGAACCAAATAACAAATGCGTGCAAAAACTCCATTTTTATAAAAAGACGGTCCTTCTCTCAGAGATTCTAAAGGTAAGAGGTTTTGCTAATTTCGAAAGAAGGTTTTTAAGACACTTTCGAAATTCCGTAAAATACGGTTAATCCGACATGTTTCCAAAATATTTACAAAATATGCTTTTCTAGAAAATTTATCTAAAAATAATTAATTAAAATAAAACTTGTTTATGAAAAATATTTACTTTGCACGCATTTGCTAAATGGCCCCAGCTTGCAATAAATAAAATAGCAACTTCAGGATTAAAGGTAATGAACATAAAGTAAATAAATAACTCAAACAATCAATATTTATTCATAAATAATTATTTTACAAATATATTATCTAAGTACAAATTATCTATCTATTAAATTAATTAATGAAATGAGTGAGAATAGTAGAACCCGAAATGCAAACTCGTAAACGAGCCTTGAAAATAATCTTCTCAACTTGAGTCCCAATCTCGACCCCAAGTGACTCCAATACAACGTGTATCCACATTTGTAAGTTAGCCAAACGCGTCCCCAAGTTATTCGTGCGAAAATGTACCTCGCAAAAACATATGAAAATGAAATTGGATTAGTACAATAATAAAGTGTAACAACTAATGAAAATAAAATAATAATAATAATAAAAGTAATAAAGTGGTAATAATAATAATAATAATAATAATAATAATAATAATAATAATATTAATAATATATATATATATATATATATATATTTATTTATTTATTAATAATAATAATAGTAATAAAAATAATAATAATATAAATGGGGTTTTATTTGTTGTAAAATTTAGGCTCAGATTTGTATGGCGTGTCGAGTAGAGGCTCGGGATTTTGATACGGTTGCAAACACGGAGCCCGGGCCGGTTGCCATGCCAAGTACCAAATCCACCACTCTATTCAACTTGCTTTGCATTAAAGTACATAAATTCATCATCGCCTATTTATTCGTAAGGGACGTTATGCGTATACGGGACAAGACTGTTCAAGTGTAGTATCATATTCAAATCAATCCCGAGGCCTCAATACGTGTATATGTATTTTTTCATTGGCCAGTGTAGTATCGGTTCAATATTAGTTCAAATGCTTCAAAATGAAGAGTTTTCATGGGCCATAGTAATGTAACGTCTGTCTGTTCATATCAGACCAACATTATGCAATGTATAAATACTAAAGGGTCGAGCCCGATGGAGGAGCCTACGTATCCCTCCTTGGGAATCAGACCGTGCGTAGTTCTGCATCACTGCTTCAATGCCATATACCAACAAATAAAAGCTGCCCCAGTTGAAGTTCTAACAGTAGTGCGATATCCAAAGAGCGCAGACAATAATTTTTAGTGCATCGCTTTAAATTGTTCAGTTGTTTTGCCATACGTTACAAGCAAAGCTTTGGCAGGTTTATCAATTTTAATTTTGAAATGGAAACAAATGCAAGCGTAAATAATATAATAAGAATGAGATGCATTTTATTTCAACTTTCATAAATTCAAAATGAGTTGATTCAGATTAACATAAGCTTTAAAGTACAATGCAATTCAGGGCCTCAATCCGAATTAAAAATTGAAAATAATGCTACTAAGTTCAATCGCCAAGTTCTTTCAAACAATGCCATTAGCTTCTGGTGCTGCATCGTTCACGAGCTCGAGCGCCTACCATCAATCAAATCTCGAATCCCTTGCGTGGTGAATGGTCAGCCACTTCACAAATCCAACATTTGCTAGAGAAATAAACAAAACAAAAGAAACCTCTCAAAGGGTAACTAAGATAGTTTGCATGTCATTCATAGGATTGCATACAAGCAAGCCACACCTAGTATTTAATGCATTTTGAGCAAATAAAGCAAGGCAGTCAATTAACATGTGACAATCACAAGTAGTTGAACGTAAATTCATGTGCAAACGATTCATACCCTGTAAAGTGCCTCTTTGTGCTAGAGGTAGGCCTAATCGCCAAGTTGCACGCACATGTGGTTATTATAACGACGCAAGCCGTTTGTCAATGCAACATCTGAGATATAAATAAACCGATATAATTGTCAACTTCTCAAATTTGACATGGCAAATGGTTTGGGATTCGTTATAATATCCACACGATCACATAATATGCAGTGTCGTTGGGATTCAATAACCCGTCAACAAAAGGGCGGTTCCTTAATTCCTGGAAACGGTACCAAGGACCGGGTCCCAACTAAGGTGTATATGCATGCATGACCTAATATCCTTCTAAGAGTGGGCTAACGGCTGAGGCTGATTCGACCTATGTGGGATAAACCTGGCCTCATAAACCAGTAAAACCGGCCATGACAAAACCAGGCAAACCATACCCCAACTAACTTTGGTGACACGACCCGTCAATCGGGTGCCCCGTGATGAAATCGAGGAGGTGAAAGAGAATTGACAGGCTCCATGTGGGAGGAAATATGAACGGAATGCAGACTATGCACAAATAAATATAATACATGCTTTATAAGGCAATCCAAACAAACAGATATAATAAAGCAAATAAATCAGACATGCTAGTTGCAAATAATTGAAAACTTTTATGGTCAAAACCTTTATTGCTCCCCAGCAGAGTCGCCACGCTGTTGAACTCCAAAAATTACCCCGGAAAGGATAAATTCTGGAATATCAACTGAATGGACTAACTCTTTTGGAGTTTTTGGAGTCGCCATCCAATTTAAGGAAAACAGGGAACCAAATAACAAATGCGTGCAAAAACTCCATTTTTATAAAAAGACGGTCTTTTTCTCAGTGATTCTAAAGGTAAGAGGTTTTGCTAATTTCGAAAGAAGGTTTTTAAGACACTTTCGAAATTCCGTAAAATACGGTTAATCCGACAGGTTTCCAAAATATTTACAAAATATGCTTTTCTAGAAAATTTATCTAAAAATAATTAATTAACATAAAACTTTTTTATGAAAAATATTTACTTTGCACGCATTTGCTAAATGGCCCCAGCTTGCAATAAATAAAATAGCAACTTCAGGATTGAAGGTAACGAACATAAAGTAAATAAATAACTCAAACAATCAATATTTATTCATAAATAATTATTTTACAAATAAATTGTCTAAGTACAAATTATCTATCTATTAAATTAAGTAATGAAATGAGTGAGAATAGTAGAACCCGAAATGCAAACTCGTAAAGGAGCCTTGAAAATAATCTTCTCAACTTGGGTCTCGATCTCGACCCCAAGTGACTCCAATGCAATGTGTATCCACATTTGTAAGTTAGCCAAACGCGTCCCCAAGTTATTCGTGTCAAAATGTACCTCGCAAAACATATGAAAATGAAATTGGATTAGTACAATAATAAAGTGTAATAACTAATAAAAATAAAATAATAATAATAAAAGTAATAAAGTAATTATAATATATATATATATATATATATATATATATATATTTATTTATTAATAATAATAATAATAGTAATAAAAATAATAATAATATAAATGGGGTTTTATTTTTTTTAATATTTAGGCTCAGATTTGTATGGCGTGTCGAGTAGAGGCTCGGGATTTTAATACGGCTGCGAACACGGAGCCCGAGCCGGTTGCCATGCCAAGTACCAACCAAATCCACTCTATTCAACTTGCTTTGCATCAAAGTACATACATTCATCATCGCCTATTTATTCGTAAGGGACATTATGCGTATACGGGACAAGACTGTTCAAGTGTAGTATCATATTCAAATCAATCCCGAGGCCTCAAACGTGTATATATATTTTTTCATTGGCCAGCGTAGTATCGATTCAATATCAGTTCAAATGCCTCAAAATGAAGAATTTTCATATGCCATAGTAATGCAGCGTTTGTCTGTTCAAATCAGACCAACATTATGCAATGTATGAATCGCATAACAAGTATCCAGAAAGGGACCTTCGCGGACTCAAAGTTTTACTCCGTGCATATCATAATGAGCAGTGACCATAAGCGATAACATCATTTTAAACGCAGTAAATCGCAACAAAGCCAAGAAATCACAGAAATTCAGGATCATTGAAACATTTATTGGAGAATTGTTGCATTGGAAAAACGGACCGAGATCAATAAGATAGAAACAAACGGGCCTCCGCAAAAGCAGAACCATAAGCCAATCGGGTAAATCTGCAAACAATCAGTAGAAACCGTAATAGTAGCCAAAGGACCAAATTAACGAGTGAAGCTCGTGTTGAATAACAAAACATAGGAGAACTAAATTGGAGCTCAAGCCAGGAGGACCGAAACCCCATTCGAATTTTGGTGAAACAAAGGACAAAAGCAAGCAAGCTCAGACTCTAGTCGCCGGTAATGGCAGTTTTCCGGTGAGACGGAGAACAATAACAACAAAGAAGGAGGCGGATGAGCGATATCAGCCGTAACGGCGTCGCTGCGACTCCTTCTTCTTTATCATAAATCCAGAAATGGGAAAGAACCCATAATAAAAATCATTGAAACGACAATACAGGAGAGGTCGCCGACGATGGTGGCTTTTCCGATGGTGCCCCTGTTTTTGTTCGTCTATTTTCAGATCTATGCGTTGTTGTGTAGAGGAAAAGGATTTGGAGAGCTGTGCGTGTGTATCGACGTATGTGTATAGGTGTTGTGTCTATATTTTACTATCCTTGTTGGTTTTTGTGTTGTGTATCTTTTGTATGATCTAAGTGTTGTGTGCAAGATGATAATATATGCGTGTTTGTGTCTAAAAAAAATGGTGTTTTTATTTTATTTTGTGTAGATCTGATTTTGTGGGGTGTGTATGATGTAAGGATGATGATGTAAGGTGTAAAGGGTGTGATGTAAGGTGTAAAGTAGGAGAGGGTTTTTTTGAGAGGAAGATGAATGAATAGTGTGGTGTGCTAGGGTTTTGGGATAAGGGTGTGTGTGTACATATATATATATATATATATATATATATATATATATATATATATATATATATATATATATATATGTGTGATTTGCACAAACAGGCTTTTGCTTTTACAATTAATTAAAATTTTTAAAAAAAGTAAATGGGTTGTATGGTGGGTTAAAATTGGAGGAATTTTACAAATTTAGCACATTCTTTGAAATTTCAATTGATCCTCTTTTATTATCATTATTTTATTTAATTTTCAAATTAAACCTCAATTATAAAAATACTACCATAATTTAATAATTTTGAAAAAATTCGGGACAAAATTGGGTGTTAACAGATACAGGCATAAACGCTTTGTTCCAAAGTTGAACGTCTTCTTCATTGGAATTCACGTTTTTTCACTCGGCATACTTGACGATATGGCTGACAATAGCAGGAATCCCGCTGATTTGCAGTGAACTCCCGATGGACAGACTAGCGATCAGTCAAACCCAGATTCTTCATCTCCGATGGCGATCGAAGCCTTTCAGGCCTACGTTGTCGCCTCATTAAGAGCTCTTCAAGAGCAGCAGGTCGAACAGGCCAACATTAATGCTGGGTTTCGTGCCTCATTGGAGGCGAGGAATGGCTCAATCTTGAATGGAGCCCAGCCTGTGGACCCAAGTGGAGGCATCCCGCTCTTCGTTCCTCTGGGCGCGATAACAAGGGGACCTTAAAATAGGACCACTTCTGGGGGTTCGGGTACATTACCGAGAACAACGGCACACTTCGGGACTCTTCCCACCGTGGCAGAAACTACCTCTTCGGTTGAAGTCGAAAAGTTAACCAAAGAGATCGAAGCCCGAGTTGAGGCTCGTATTGAGGTGCGCGTGGAAAAGCGCCTCCAGAGTATTCCCGGGGTGACTAAGGTTCAAGACGATCTTGATATCGACCAATATAGGGAGTTGCTATCAGGCCCGAAGCTGCCCCAGCACCAACTCCCAAAAATTTCAAGCTTTTCTTCTTGAAAAATATGATGGGACCACTGACCCCAAAGAACATGTGACTGAATACATGTCAATCGTAAAGAGCAACGACTTAACGGAGATAGAGAAGGAATCAATGTTTCTGAACAAATTCGGTGAATCCCTTGAGAAGGGAGCACTTCGTTGGTACATGCGCCTACCATCGGGGTCGATTTCCACGTTTAAAGAGCTGGTTAACGCATTCGTTAAAGCGTACATCGGGGCGCAGAAAATCCTCCAGAGGAAGGAGGATATATTTGAAGTCAAACAACGGCCTGGTGAGCCACTAAAGGACTTCCTCGAGCGCTTTCATGCTGAGCACATGGAAGTGCCCCCTATGTATGATACTCTAGCCATTATGGCATTTGAGAAATGCATCAATGTTCGCAACTCCGATGCCGTTGCTGAGTTGCGAAAGGAGCTTCAGCAATATGAAACTCTGAAGTGGGATGATTTGCACAATACAACTTATACCAAGATAAGGCTGGAGGAAGCCGAATGGAAAAATAATGTCCGAAGCCACAACTACAAAAATCGAAGCGAATCCTCTTATCGCGCCGAGGCGCCGCGGGGAAACTCGAAGAGGAGGTATGAGCCATACACCTCGTCGTCGAGGCAGCCTATCAGCCAAAGGCTGCGAAATTCGCTTGGAAACTCGTTTGGAAATGCTCATGTGAGCCAACGGCTCGACGGAGAGGTTTTCCCAAATACGAACAAGAGGAACTCTTCGACCCCAGCTCCGGTCGCAAAGAATAAAGAGCTACCTCGTATTCCCGACTACAACTTCAGCATATCGACCTCGGATCTGGTCAATATTGTGAAGAGGACAGCCGGGGTAAGAATACCCAAGGACATGAGAACTCCTTCCGATAAAAGAGACCAAAATCTACACTGCGAGTTTCATGCGGATTATGGCCACCGCACCGAGGATTGCAAAGCATTGCGCCTCGAGGTGGCACACTTATTGAAGAAGGGTGTATTAGCTTAATTCCTCACTGACAAGGGGAAGGAAAACAACACCAAGAAACGAGGTGATGGACAACTACCTCGGGCACCCCTCCCCCCCAGAGAGTCGTGAATGTTATCACCAGGGGGTTAGAGGTGAACGGGGTGAACTTTGCAGCAGCTAAGAAGTTCACCAAGCTGTCAATCAGCATGGAGAAAAGAACTTGAGTCGGAGGCTCGGGGAAAGAAATTGTGTTTGATGATGACGATTGTGATGGGGTGATGTTCCCTCATCACGACACCTTGGTCATCATGTTGAGAATAAATGACTCGGATATCACATGAGTCTTGATTGACCCCGCTAGCTCGGTTAACATAATCAGCTATGGGGACATTAAAAAGATGTGGCTAAAGGGAGAAGTTATCCCTAAGGAAACAATGTTGACTGGCTTCAACAACTCCACGGAGAAGACATTGGGTGAAATCACACTCAAGACGTTTGCTGAAGGAGTTAGCAAGGAAACACTATTTCAAGTCTTACCCGAGGATATGGCGTACAATGTGATCCTCGGTAGACCATGGATCCACTCTATAGAAGCTGTTCCATCCACTCTTCATAAAGTGATCAAGTTCCCTACCCCATGTGGATTTCGGTTAATAAAATGAGAGCAACGAGTAGCAAGAGAATGCTATTCGGTTGCATTGAAGAGTGGAGTCATCCCGATCGGACCAAAACAATAGCAACCAATACAATCGGGGTCAAACGAGGAAGACCCCCGAGGAGAAGTAAAGAAGATCCCAGTATGCATTCAAGAACTTCGGAAGCAGAAAGCTGAGGACTCCACCATAGAAGAGATGGAATATTTCATGCTATCGAAAGATTTTCCAGAAAGGAAAGTGTTTGTCGGCTCGGAGTTGGACCCAGAGTCGAAAAAAGCTATCATCGAAGTCTTAAAGTCCAACAACGATTGCTTCGCTTGGTCCCATTCGGATATGGTTGGTATCGATCCGGAGATCATGACCCACAAATTGAATGTGGATCCCCAATTCACCCCGGTGAAGTAGAAGAAAAGACCACACGCCGGGGTAAAAAAGAAAGCAATCGAAGATGAAACTATGAAGCTGCAAGAGAATGGCTTCATAAGAGAGGTGAAATATCTCGAGTGGTTTTCTAATGTAGTCGTTGTGCTCAAGAAGAACGGAAAGTGGAGGATGTGGTAGATTACACTGATCTAAACAAGGCTTGCCCCAAAGACTCCTATCCACTGCCACAAATTTTACAGGTTAATAGACTCCACGGCTGGAGACAAATTATTAACCTTCTTAGATGCTTATTCGGGGTACAACTAAATCCTCATAGATCCGAAGGACGAAGAAAAGACCTCGTTCATCACTGACCGAGGTACCTTCTGCTACAAGGTAATGCCCTTCGTTTTAAAGAATGCTGGGGCGACATACCAAAGACTAGTGTGTCGCATGTTCAAAGAGTACATTGGAAAATCTATGGAAGTCTACATAGATGATATGCTGATCAAGTCTATTCGAATGGATGATCATTTAGACCATTTGAGAGAACCTTTCGCTGTTCTGAAGAAATATGGCATGAAATTGAATCCTGAGAAGTGTGCCCTCGGTGTAGGGTCGGGAAAATTTTTGGGATTCATAGTCTCCGAAGAGGGAATCGAAGCTAATCCAGACAAGATCAAAGCCATCGAAGAAATTCTCGATGAGCTAACCGGGGTAAAGGAAGTCCAGCGCTTAACTGGCCGAGTCGCTGTCCTGAGTCGATTTATCTCAAGGTCTTCTGAGCGGTGCCACAAATTCTTCTCGATCTTAAGGAAGAATAATCACTTCGAGTGGACACCGAAGTGTAAAGAAGCGCTAAGGGAGTTGAAACGTTATTTGGCTAACGCGCCGTTGCTCGCTAAGCCAAAAGATGGTGAAACTTTGCTAGTTTACTTGGTTGTATCCGAGGTGTCAGTCAGTGCTGTATTGGTTCGAGAAGAAGATGGCAAGCAACAGCCCATCTACTATGTGAGCAAGACACTCCTCGATGCTGAAACCAGGTATCCTCATTTGGAGAAACTAGCACTTGCTTTAATTGTTACTACTCGGAAACTACGACCCTATTTTCAATGTCATCCAATAGCAGTAGTTTCCATTTTCCCCTTGAGAAGTATATTGCATAAACCTGAGTTGTCGGGGAGGTTATCTAAATGGGCGGTAGAATTAAGTGAGTATGACATCACCTATCAACCTCGAACGACCATAAAGTCCCAAGTCTTGGCCGACTTCATAGATGATTTTAGTATTATGATCGTACCCGAAGCCGAAAAGGAGAATTCAATATCGAAGGGGTCAGCCTCGGGACTATGGGTACTTTACACTGATGGGGCGACTAATTCCAAGGGTTCGGGATTAGGCATAGTGTTGAAAGCCCCCACCGGGGAGAAAATCAGGCATTCGGTTCGGTTTAAAAAGGTGACCAATAACAAGGCCGAATACGAAGCGGCCTTAGCAGGTTTGAGTTAGCCAAAGAAATGGGGGTAGAAGAATTGAGTTAAGATGTGATTCACAACTGGTGGTAAATCAAGTGCTCGGTGAATATACGGCTCGTGAGCCCAGGATGCAACAGTTCTTGGCCCGAGCACAAAGAATCTTAGCTCAGTTCCAAGAATGGAAAATCAAACAGGTACCTCGGGAGGAGAACACCGAGGCCGACACCTTGGCAAATTTGGGTTCAGCACTTGACGAGGCACACTCGGGGACTGATTCAGTGGTTCGGTTGCTCTCTGGTCAAATGAGAGAGATGAAATTGGAAGTCAACTCGGTGGACCATAAATGGGATTGGTGGAGTAAGTTCATCTCTTACTTCGACTCGGGGACTCTTCCCTAGGATAAAAAAGAGACAAAAAAGTTGAGGTCTCAAGCTGCTTCATACTGAATAATCGAAGGGAACTTACATAGAAGGCTGTACAGCGGCCCGATTGCCAAATGTTTGGGTCCAGACGAAGCTAGATATGTGATGGCTGAAATACACGAAGGCGAGTATGGCAACCACTCGGGGCGAAGTCCTTGGTGCGTAAATTACTTCGAGCTGGGTACTATTGGCCCACTATTAGCGCAGATGCAAAGGCCTTCATGAAAAAATGTGATAAGTGTCAACCCCATGCTAGAATGATTCATCAGCAATTCGAACCCCTACATTCAGTCGTGTCAGCATGGCCCTTCATAAAGTGGGGGATGGATATTGTTGGCCCTTTACCAAAGGGAAAAGGTGGTGTTCGATTTATTCTTGTATTAACTGATTACTTCACAAAATTGGTTGAAGCTAGAGCTCTCACCGAGGTTAAACAGAAGGAAGTAATCGACTTTATTAGAAAGAACATCATCTACAGGTTCGGTGTCCCGAGGGAGATCACATGTGACAATGGTAAACAATTCATGGGAGCAGCCATCACTAATTTCTTCAAACAACGGGGACTAAAAAGAATAGCATCGACCCCCTATCATCCAAGTGCCAACGGCCAAGCCGAATCTTCAAACAGAGTGATAATTTAAAATCTCAAGAAGAGACTTGATGAGAAAAAAGGCCTTTGGCCCGAAGAGTTGCCAGGTGTATTGTGGGCTATGCGAACAACAGAGAAGAACAGCACCGGTGAAACCCCATTCTCTCTTGCCTATGGCATGGATTCACTTATCCCCATGGAAGTGGGCGAGCCAAGTCTTCGGTACGCCCATACCACCGAGGATGCCAATCAGCAAGCCATACACATAGAGTTAGATTTGCTCGAGGAGAAAAGAGAGTTGGCTTTGGTTCGGTTAGCAGCACAGAAGAGGCAGATCGAGGCGTATCTCAACAGGAAGGCCAAACTTAGAGATTTTAAAGTTGGCGATTATGTGCTGAAGGCTACAAGCCAATCAACCAAAGAAAAGAATGGGGGAAAACTCATTGCAAACTGGGAAGGACCTTACAGAGTCAAGGCGATCGTTGGAAAGGGATCTTATCAAATCGAAGATCTACAAGGCAAGCCCGAACCCTTGAATTGGAACATTTCCAATTTTAAGCGGTACTACTTTTAATCGAGGGTAAACATTCCTTGATCATTTAAAACTTACCCACAGCCTCGAGCTGAAAGACGCTCCTAGGGCTTCGGTCAAAATGTACTAACTTGCTCCTCGTTTCATTTTGCTTGACCTTTTCAGGAAGCGGATAAAATAATTTCCAGTGCTCGGATCTTCATCAAGATTCAAACTCGAATACTGGGGGGAGAGTAGGAGGCGGGTTGCAACCGAGGTCGACATCGAGCCTCCCAACCGAACTATTCAGCAACCGGGGACTGACACCCAAGAAATAGATTAGTACTTTATAAATACTCCCAATAATGGCATGTTGTTTTTCGCGCCTAAGTTTTTACTTTGAACAGGCCCTATGTAAAAAGCCGATTGTGGCTCGTGGATATTATGAATGAAATAAACTTGATTTAATATCTCTTCTTTCTATGATCTTGCACGCCGAAGCTGCACTTTAAATGCATCGACTCGAGACTGAGACGTCGTTCTAATTTTGCATTGATTTTATTTGATTAAGTCTTGTAAGCAAATTATTTTAAGTGTTCGGCTCAAATTCTCTTAGAAGGCAGTGCAAAAGCTAACACTTAAGACAAAATATACGAAATCATTCCATAGAAAAGCCCGAGGGCTATGAAATTGTTTACATCAAAACAAAAGACCCGAAGGCCCAAGTCATATACATCAAAAAGCCTGAAGGCTTACATCAAAAGCTAAACAAGAAGTGAAAGCAGGAAATCTAGGCCTCGGGCCCATCATCTCCCTCCTCGGAGACCCCCTCCTCGGTATCCTCATCACCTTCGTCTTCATCTTCTACTTCATCATCCTCGGCATCCTCCTCGCCCGAACGTTCACTTGAAGGAAGATTATCAATGATTGCTTGAGCTTTGGCTGCCTTGTCTTCAGCCTTGGCAATTTCTTCCTCCAAGTTGAGCTCGCCGGCACGATATTGCTTGAGCAGCCTTAGCCGAGATTTGATAACTAACCAGCGCTTATCCAACTTTGCCCTCTTGGCCCTGATCTTGGACCTAGCTTTGCGATCATTAATCTCCTCCTGAAGAAATCTAACCTCGGCCTCAAGAGGTGGAAGCCTGGAGTTTCCGCCCTCCAACCTCTGCATGTGAAGCACGTGGTTTCTTAGCTGCTCATGGTGCTTCTTGGCCATTTTTTCATATTTGCCCCTAGCTTAGGCTAACTCCACATTGAGCCTTGCGACTTCGGCTTCTAGCCTCATGCGCTCAACTTGGAAAGCGTCTCCGAGGGCTTGAATCTTTGCTTCGGAGGCAGCCTCGGCTTCGTACAAGTCGGAGCAAGACTTGGACAATTTAGCTTTCAACTCAGCTATTTGTGCATTAAAGCTGTCCCTTTGCTTGTCCCAAGCACGAGCAACACGCTGGACCTCTTCATTCCTCGAGATTTCAAGTTCGATGGCTCTCAATGACAGAACGAACCCTGAGCAGAAATCATCAAAGAATCATTGTAAGCAAATAACCGAGGACAGAGGTAAAACAAAAGATGACAAGACTTACTCTGAGCGCATTGGCAGCAAGGGTGCTGGCTAGCTGAGGTGGAGGAAATTGTCGCACGACGACATCCTCAATTGGACCAAGCAAGGGCATGAGACTCAAAATGTCACTTCGCGTGCTCGCCAGGAGGTTTGAAGAGGTCCGTACTTCGAGCTTTCACAAAGATCCCATCGAGGATGAAAGCCTCGCAGGTTCAGATTGCGCCCTAACAGCGCCGACATCTGCCTCTCGCACAACAGCAGCAGCCCCAGCTTCCCCAACTTTGGCTTTGCCCTTGGCCTTGGCAATTGCCGCTTCGGAGTCCTGCACTTGGTCTTCAAGATCCACAACCTGAATTTCTTTTCGAGTCTCTAAGCCCTCGGCGGTCTCATCGATGGGCTCATCAATCAGCCTTCGGCGTGTTTCCGCCACTGCTTCGGGCTTAGGAGAAGTTGTCACCTCGGTGCGAGTATTTACCGAGCAGGAAGGTGGAAACTGCCCTCTTCCTTTTCACACCTACAAAGGATGACGTAGAAGAATCATAAGCATAAGCACGAAGAAAAGTAAATGCAAGTACATCAACCGAAGACAATATATACCTTTTAAGGATCTCTGACCCGAGGACCCCTTTGAAATCTTGGAAGGCTTAGAAGCCTTGAGTTCTTTCATCTCACCAGCAAGACCTGCTACCGAAGCCAGATCATCATCAGACTCGGTATCTTCCTCATCCTTCTTCTTTCCTTTTTCCTTCTTCTTCTTATTTTTCTTTGCGTTGATGGCTCGGTTTGGAAAACCTGATACCGAGGAAGAGAGAATTGAGGACAAAATCAAAGGCTTCAAATAACATACCAAGTAAGAAACCATAGAAAGCTTACCATGTCTTTTACACTGCCAACCGAATTCAGCAGCCATTTCCATCCATGACCAAATGGGACGTTTGTGGGCCTCGATCACAGCTTTGACCCTTTCGGTCAAGCCCTCGGAGGGGATGATAGCAACCTTGTTGGCTGAGAAACAAAACATGGGTTAAGGTTAGAGAGCAAGTGTTTGCCATGAAAGAATTTATGAACGAAGGAGCACTTACGTGTTATGTTCCATTTCTCTGGGAAATCAGGCTCGGTAGATAAGACGCTAGTCTCCAAGAGAATATAGCGATCACACTATCCTCGATCTCCATGATCCTCGCTCTTGTGGAGAAATAGTTACCACGGTTGTTCAAGGCAACAACCCCAGCCTTGTGAAAGTATGGGTAGTAGAGAGAAAGAAGATGTTGCAAGGTAAAGTCCACCTCGGCCTCCTTACTCAGCCAAGCTAAGCACTGCATGACCCTCCAAACACCGGGGCCTAATTGAGCCAAGCACAAGTTGTATGCTCGGCAGAAGTCGTCGATCACCTTGTACGGGGAGAGTGAACCCAATGGTGAACAGATAAGTATACGCAAACGACAACCCCTCCACATGATTGCAAACTCTGCTAGTCGGATCGGGGATGATTACCTTTACCTTGGGCTCAAACCCACAATCCTTTCGGACTCGTTCTATGTGAGCTTCGGGTCGACGTTGTGTTTACTGGCATGTTACTCCTCCTGATCGGCAGATTGCTTTTGGAGCTTAAGATCCTTACCATTATCGAAATGTGAATGAATGATCTGATGGGGTTCGAGCTCTTGCTCGAGGGGAATTTGGGTAGTTTCTTTTCAGGACCCGAAGGTCTAGCCTCGGCATCATACCCACCCTCGGAAGTAGGCGGCTCACCCCCCGGTTTCCGTAGTGGCCTCGACGTCGTCTTCGTCCACGGCGCCATCGCCCTCGCCATCGTCATCCCTATTGATGACCTTTTCAGCGCCAGCATCAACTACCGCCATGTCGTCACCACTGATGACATCATCTTCCTCCTCTATGCTGACGCTTTCACTCACTTCAGCTCTATCGCGCCCGGATCTCGCCTTGCACCGCCTAGAGCCACTGACACTTGGTGTTACTTTTCCACCGCCTTCCGCCTCGATAACCTGTATCGCCGGCGCGGTGGCGATGACATCACCACTAGCTATTGCAACGGCGAAGCGGGAAAACCTCGCCCTCTCACCTGAATCACTTGAATCTTATCTAGAGTGTGTGGCAAACATGATTATAACTTTGAAGTACTGAAAATTCTATGAAAACAGAAGCTGATCAAGACGAAAATGGGTGGCTTTCTTCTTTTCTAATCACTGTTGCTCGCAGATGTTGAAAGTAACGAAAAGAACTTGCAAGGGAAGTATATATACAAGTTGTTGGGAAAGCAGGTGGAGAAAAATCATCATTGTAACGTTGGAAAACGCGAGAAAAATGGCGTGATCGTTCGGTGTCCAATGAGCGGCGCCACGTGTCAATGAATAGTGATCTGAAAGGACGCGGACCGTTGACAAAAATTTGAAACGCTTGGATAGGATTGAGCCACGTCATTTTCCCGCAGAATTTCCTTCCACTCCTCGGTAACTTCGGCAACTGACTGAGGAGTGGGGGATTATCAGTATAGGTAAAAATCGGCTTGCCTACGTGGCACCTCGGTAACATGATAAGATGGTGACTGAACAGGTGTTGGCAAGCTGCAAGCCGAGGCGAGTCACAAACGGCCGAGTCAGCGACCGAAGCTGATGACCGAGGATTGAAAGCAAGATATTTGCCTCGGTGAAATATCACCTCGGTCGATTGTTTAGTCATGCGCCCGAAGTTAACAGTCTATACCTCGGTGAATGAGGTCGTGTGCAGTCAACTGGATGCCCTCAGTTTCGACCCACTAATTCCACTACTAGATATGCTGAATGTGGGTTTAGGCATGATCAATCATGGAAAACGTGGGCAAAGCCCCCTTGTATCTATAAATAGCTCCTCATTTTACATTGTATACATTCAGAAATACTTACAGAAATTCTGGCAAAATTTGTACTCACAGCTATATATTGAAATCACGTTATTTCTTGCATTTTCACTTATTCTTAGCATTGTTCAGACTTTGATACTAAGATTTGCATGTGTTCTTAACCCAAATTCGATTTGTGATCCTAAATCAGTTTAGGCCCATACAATTTTCTTTTAGCATATTATTATTAATTCTTAATTCTAATCGAGTTGAACGCTAATGGACATTTCCTGAATGGAAGTTATACAATTTAGAATTTCAATGCTACAGTTTGCTGGAAACAGTCGTATTTGGGAAGTAGCCACCACTTGATTCACTTTCTACACAATAGCAATAGTTGAAGAATCTGCCAAGTTGTTAATGTGTAAATAATTCATTCTAGTCGTGGCTATCTTCCAAAACTCGGCAGTAAAAGTCCCAAATTTGACGGAGATTTATTATTAGACAAGAGATCCATGAAATAGATGAGTAAGTAGAAGAAACACGACTAAATAATGGATGAATACTACTTGAAAGTCTGCAGTATATGTATTTTGGCCGTATGTTTGAATGCAACAAAATTATAAGAAGCTATAAGGAAATAGACAG
Source organism: Petunia x hybrida (assembly GCA_037355625.1). Taxonomy (NCBI): domain Eukaryota; kingdom Viridiplantae; phylum Streptophyta; class Magnoliopsida; order Solanales; family Solanaceae; genus Petunia; species Petunia x hybrida. Next base: position 3,436,701 of record JBBBVM010000045.1, read on the forward strand.
ATCAAGTGCCTTAATTATTGAAAGACTAGACAATAGTCTTTGCTAAAGAGGTTATAAGATAGTATTATAATTAAGAGGGTGTTGAATACATGTGTAGGTTGGAGAGCTTGCAATGTGATAGAGACTAGACATAGTGAGTCAGTGAGAATGTGATAAAAAAGCCTCTTGGAAGAAATTATTTCGACATATGGCTATTAGTAGTATTAAATAAAAGGTAACTTATGTGACCTACAAAGTTACCCACCCTCCCAACATTAGTGGCTCCCCTTTGTCTATATTATCATCTGCTTATCAAACTTAGAAACGAATATGAAGTCACCTATTTGCTTCGACTACCAAAACGTATAAAATACTTGCATTGTAATCGAAATAGAACTATACTTCACTTCTCTTATTGAAGAATATTCAATAGCATGTCGTTCTCAATCGAGTAATTTCTCTAGCTTTAAGCTCAATCAACCTAAATAGAGGATATATTAGGCCGTATAAAAGCTTGAAAGAAAGAAACTTCATCTAAGTTAAACTGGTAGCAGAAAAAGAGTCAATTTTGTAGGTCTATGGATGTGCTGTAAGTATCACCACTAAGATCGGGCATGGTGGAATGGTACCGACTTTCTACAATCTTAACTACAGTCTTGAGTTCAAGACTTAAGATTTAGTCATATCTCCCTAGCTCCAAAAAGCTCATAGTTGACTTTTAGCTTAGCCGAGTAACTGAATTTCGAACACGGGATAGTTAATTAAATACAAAAAAAAAAAAAAAAAAAAAAAAGTGAAACTTTTTACTCAGATGTATGTATTACATGTGAAAAAGTGAAAGTAATAGAAGTCAACGATTACAGCAAGAAGCTAAGTTGCTACCACGATATTCCATATGTACGTATCAAATTGAATTAGGGATGGCATACAGTAGTTTATAGAGAATAGAAACAAGAATTGATTTGAAGATCTTACTGCAAAAGGAAAAGTGAAAAAGACATTGAAGAACGGGGAGCGACAACTTCTGAAAATATAAAGAGATTTTGAAGTGACTCGTCTCCCTTATATATCTATTAATTCTACATGAAATCCTCCTAAATATTCCTGTTCTTCATGTGAAGATTGTTTCCTTTGCATTTATAGGATTAGGATTGTGGTCCCTTTTTAGAATTTGAAAATTTACCTGTCAAATTATATATTCACGTTTATAGCAAATTAGTTATATCAACTTACTCTTATTAACTGATTAATAAGGTGGTGGTGTATAACTGATGTTAAAAAAGAAGTAAAATAGTACGTATGATGCATCTCTTATAGCTTGATACAGTTCAGGCTAAGATCATAAGCTTTTATCTTATAAATATGGTTGCTCTTTTGGTTATGTAAGGACTAAGGAGCTAGCACTAAATGATGGATCTCATCATATTGACAAGCTAAGTAATAATTTTAAAAATCCACATGACTGACTTCATGTTGAAAAGTCACGGTTAATTCTCATTTTTTTTTTTTCTGAAAAAAATAAAAAGCTACACTTTTCACACAAGAAGACCGATACGATCGATTTGGTACCATGTGAAACAACAAAAGAGAAGGGAAAAATACAGGATTTGCATAATATCTGGAAAACTAGCGTAATCATACTGTGGAACACAGTGGACATTCATGATTGGTGCTACGCTGTATCTAATAGTCTATGAAACATAATTAAGCAACTTGTATTGCATATTTCTGTTAACATTGTTTTATCCACAAAAGGTTTCAGAAGTTGCATAATTGTCAATGAAAAAAGGTGATAAGCAAGTGAAAATTTTAGTAAATACAGTGATTCCTTCATGCGTCATCCAATATTTACATGCTACTGTTAATTGTAAGTGGCAGGTCCGGCATATTAATCGGCAACGCACCCAACCTGCCTAGACACGATAGCGAAACCAGAAATATTTGAAAGGATATTCGAGATTTAATATGTAATATATGACCTATATAAAGGGTATATTATCTAATGATAGATGTTCAATTACCTACGTCCTCGTTCGCCGACATGCATGCTCAAGTAGTGAAAAACTTTGTAAACAGATACTATCATATTTAAATAGTTCCAGGTGAAGAGAACCTGCATCAGCATGCTATTGTGTACCTATAATTATTAATTAAAAATCTACTAGACATGTTTCTTTCTTTATATTTTGATCCACTACTTCAGGTATACTTCCACCATTTGTTTTTCATATAGTCATATCTGCACATTTTCTGGATACAATATACTCAAAACAATATCAACTGCCATAACCTTCAACTTGGCTAGGAACTCGAACTAATATATTTTCTATCTTCAACGATATAATTTCTGCCTTCAAATCTCCATTCTCGATTCTTGTTGGATATTGTAAATTATTTCCCAATTGTATTTCTTGGTCAATATATAGGAAGTTTAAAGGAGTTATAAACAGCAGTTACATGAAGTCATCAACTTATCATTTATATGGTCTTTCTTTTCTGTGTCAAGCTGTAACATAAAGCAACTAGCAATATAAAATAATCTTGGTTGCTCGTGAAACTGAAGACAAACAGATGTGGAACAAATATTGTTATTGGCATTTCGTGGAACTGAAGCAAGAACAGATATATATGTCCCGAAAATTTCTTCTTATTTTAAAAATAGTTTTATTTCAAAACCACAAACAGGTCAAACAAAAGATGTAAGATGGACTAGTTAATATCTTACACCCTTCGTTCCATTCCATATTGTATGAATAGTTTGATTTGAATCGGAGTTTAAGAAAGAAATGAATACTTTTGAAACTTGTGGTCTAAAATGAAACACAAATATTTATGCAGCTATAAATCATCTCTGAAAATTTTAAAGTTAAATTATTTTCAAATTTAAAATTATATCATTCTTTGTAAAATAAACTAATAAAAAAATTGTGTCAAACTTTTTTAAACTGATAGAGTATAAATTAATTGGATGTTCCTTAAATAAGAGTATGTAGTGCTATATATATGTATTGTTTTTCCTCCGTCCTCTTTCGCTTAAAGTAAAAGTTTTTTACAAAACTGTCTTCAAGTTGTTGAAACTTTAAATCGAATGTGATTTCACTTAATTAACTGATTCTTTTTCACATAGTTAAGAAAGATTAAGCTTCAGATGACCTATATAGCATGTTTAATTATAGTAAAAATTACTGTATTTGGTAAGCTAAAAATGCAATAGAATGATATAAACTATAAGAATATACTGACAATGAAAAGAGAAAAACATTTTCTGTATATATAAGCTAGTACTCTACTGTATCATTTTCTTTAAAAAAGAGATAGTTGATGTTTGGCATTTTATGCCAATGTTTCCTTAATATTTCTGCATGTTTGAGCTTGTTATTCGCTCGTTTTAGAGTTTATGAATGTGGTTTTGCACTGATTTTATGTCGTGTGTATGTAGGTTGTTATGAAGTGCATTTGGAGCTTTAAAGAGCATGATCGAGCAAGAAAAGATTGGATTTTGATTGAGGATTGGATTGAGCACACGAAGGCACGACACGAGCGAGCAAAGCAGGAAGGAAATGAGCAGTTTGGCTGGGCGTCACAGGAGGCGCGCCGCGCCAGCCAAAGCGCCCAGCTTCTGGCGCGTTTGGCTGCGCGGCGCGTGGCAAAAGCGTGCATATTTCGACGTAGTCTGCCTAAGGTCGCGCGTTACGAGGCGCGGGGCGCCCGTTATAGCGCCCTGGAGCGGATTTTTACTTCCTATTTCGTCTAGGCTTGGGTCTAACTTATTACTAGGTATTTGTAAACCTTATAAATACTCTTTTACTTAGTTTTTGAGAGGAGTTCAGACTTTGGAGCAAATTGGAGAGCTCATAACATCTTGAACAAGGGTTTTTCTTCCTTCCATTTATCTATTACATCATTATTTCATTATTTCATCAAATCCTTGTGTTGTTATTATGAGTATGCGTGGCTAAATCTATCGTTCTAGGGTTAGAGTATTTCATGAAAGTTGATGTTTGAAGATTGAATTCCATCTATTGAATCCCATAACGGATTGCTTATTCTTTCTTGATTTCACTTGTGTAATTGTCAGGGCCCGATTATCACGCATTATCTATGGTTTTCAGATTGAACTCGAAAGAGGGAATTTAATTACGTAATAAGAAAGAGTAGGGCTAGTTTGTGAACCCGGGCATCAGGGAACCAATTTGTGAGTAGGATAGACATATACTTGCTCGCCTAGTTTAACTAATCACAGAATTCGTTAATGCATGCACGTGATTCAACCCATAGACATATAGGGATTGGAGTAGCCTGCATAGACCGTGAAGAATCGAAAGGTTTTCACGGGTACATTTACACTGTTAGTTAGTAATCCGGGATTTAAGAAGTGGAATCAATTGGAAAACTCAACTGGATTGTTCGTAAGTCTGACCCTGGACCGTCTCCTTATTACTGATAACAACCCATTTTTGCTCCTTTATTTGAATCCACTTTTACCCTCTTAATTACTGTTCTTTAGTTAATAAACTCATCACTATTGGAAAAAGATCCCTGAATAGTTTATATAAATTGTTTGCTAGAATTCAGTCTGAATAGTCCTCGTGGGAATGATACTCGATTTATCACTTTATTACTTGTCGACCACGTATACTTGCGTGTGCGTTTGGGAGCAACAAGTTTTTGGCGCCGTTGCCGGGGACTAAACAATTGACTGATTTCTTTTTGAACAGTTTATTACTTTCTATTCAGGTTTAATTTTTGTTTTGAGTTTTGTGTTGTTTCAGGTATTAGGTCATGTTTGATCTTTACCTACAGGAATGGCAGCAGAACTAGCTTTAGTTGTGCGAGATGTTGCTCTCCCCAGCCTGGAGGGGGTAGCGTCTAGCATAGTTAAGTCCGCTATCACCGGACACTTTGAGATTAAGTCCGGTATGATTCAGTTGCTGCATGTGACTGGGCAATATGGTGGATTACTTCATGAAGATCCGCAGCAACACATTCAGAATTTTCTGGAAATCAGTGATACTTATACACCAGCGGGGGTTCCTACTGATTTTGTTCGCTTGACGTTATTCCCGTTTTCACTGATTGGGGCAGCAAGGAAGTGGTTAAAGGCTGAAAAGCCTGGGTCTATCACTACTTGGGAGGATTTGGCTAAGAAGTTCTTGGCTAAATTTTATCCATCTGCCAAGACAGCCCGGCTGAGGAGTGAAATTATGTCCTTCAGACAGATAGAAGGAGAGTCTTTGTATTCAGCCTGGGAGCGATTCAAAGCTTTATTGAGAGATTGTCCACACCACAACCAATCCAATGAGGTTGTTGCACACACTTTTGTTGAGGGGTTGAACCAACACACTAAGATCGTGGTTGATGTTGCTGCTGGAGGCCAAGTACTGGCCTTAGATTTTGATCAAATTTATGATTTGCTAGATAAGTTTTCGCAGAGAAATCCTGATTGGCATGGAGATGGTAGAGCTATTACGCAGAAATCTGCAGGGGTACTTCAGTTAGATGCAGTTTCAGAGCTAAGGGCGAGGATGGATGCTATCTCCAATCAAATTAGCAAGTTAGCTCTGCCAAAGACTCAGCAACCAGTGGCTCCAGTGCAACAACTCCAGAGTTTTTGTGAGGTTTGTGGTCAAGATCATGCTATAGAGGTTTGCTCCTCTAATCCAGAGTAAGTTTATTACGTGGGTAATCAAAACAGGATGCAGGGTCAAAATCAGTTTGGTAATGCTTATTATCAAGGCAATACGAGAGCCCCGAATAATTACCGCCCACTTGCAGCTCCACCACAGTAGGTTAGCTATTCAGTTGAAGATATGTTAAAGCAGTTAATGGCGGGCCAGCAGAGAATGATAGCTGACACTGCAGCCCATGCAGTGGCCATACAGGATATTGCCAATGCTCACAAGTACCTGGAGCACCAGTTGGGGCAGTTGGTGGGAGAAATAAGCACTGTTAAAAAAGAGCCTGAACAATGTCTTGCAGTGACTTTAATTGATGGTGGAGAGCTGATGGCCAAGTCCGAGGAGAGAGCTGAAATAGAAAAAGTTGAAAAAGTGGAGAAGGTAAAGAAGAAAGAAGAGAGAAAGGAGGCACCTCTGCCGCCTCCACCATTCCCACAGAGACTTATACCATCGAAGGATTTGGCCCAATATAAAAAATTTGTGAGTATGTTGAAAGAACTTCAAGTCAATATTCCTTTGACTGATGTGTTTGAATTGATGCCATCCTTTGTGAAGTTCTTAAAAGAGATTTTAGTCAAGAAGAAAAAGCCTCAAGAGATAGATGCAGTTGAGTTAGTTGAGGAGTGTAGCACAATCTTGAGCAAGCTACCTCCAAAACTTCAAGATCCTGGGAGGTTTACTATTCCTTGCACCATTGGAGGGCATAATATCACTGGTGCATTGTGTGATCTGGGTGCGAGCATAAATCTCATGCCTCTCTCTGTTTGCAAAAGGTTAGGGCTAGGAGCAATCAAGCCCTCTTCAGTTACTCTTAAGATGGCGGATGGATCACTCACTTACCCTGATGGTAAGTTGGAGGATGTGTTGCTAAAAGTTGGTAAGTTTACATTCTCTGCTGATTTTGTAGTCCTAGATTTTGAAGAGGACCGAGAAGCTCCAATCATTTTGGGGAGACCATTCTTAGTCACCTCGAAGTCAATTATTGACATGGAGCTGGGTGAGATGACTTTTAGAGCGCATGGAGAAAAGGTTACTTTCAAGGTGTATACTGAGAAGGAGCACATAGCTAAGGTGGAAGAGTGCTCTATGATTGAATGTGTCAAACAAGAACATGGAAGTACACCAGATGTGAAGTTGAAGAGGGGTTCTCTCAAAGAAAGGAAGAAAGCAAAAGTTCGGCGTAAGAAGAGAAGACATAAATACTGGGAGTGAGCTAAAAGTGTCGTCGTGCCACGACGTTAACTAAGGCGCTTCTCGGGAGGCAACCCGAGTTTGTACTTGTATTATTTTATTTATAGTGTCACGTAGTTTTTGTTTTTCCTTGGATTGCAGGTTCATGTAATGTCGAGGCTAAGGGTGGGGTGTCCTCACCCTTGCCTAATATGGATGACCTGTTGGGGGAAGTTTGAGTACCTCATACTATATGGAAGCTTGGAGGATGCTAGCACCAAGGACTAGAGTCTTCAGAGAAGTTTTCTTTACCTTGCACTTTCTTATTTTTAGCACTGAGGACAGTGCTTAGTTTAAGTGTGGGGTGGGGAACTACCCTTTTATTTATTTTTTGAGGTTAGGAATGCATGTACCGTAGGATTTTCTTTTGTCACTTGACTTTATTTTTATTTGTTTCTTGCTTGAATATATAAAAAAAAAAAAATAGAAAACCAATGAAAAATTTCAAAAAGATTTTTCTTTTAGTTTTATTAGTGGTACATGTCATCCACCCCGTGGTTTTTCTTATGGCCTCGGTTCTTTTCCACGGGGAGGCCTTTGAACCGGGTAGTTTTTATTTTTAGGATTAGAATAGTTAGCATAGGTGGCCCTAGACGAAAGGAATAGGTGGAATGCTAGGTGCCTTTGATTTGTTTGATACCGGTGGACTTGAACTTGATTGCATGTGCTACTTGTGGTGTCCTTGGGTTTTAAATTGTGATGCATGCCTAAAAGAAATGGAACGACCCCCTTGAGATGCTTGAGTCCAGTCACTTGACTTTGTTGTGAACCTTTGTGCATTAGTGCTTAATTCTCCACAAGTTGCACTCTGTTTGCTTGATTGAGAGTTGTGATTGAGCCTTTTTGTGTGGATCGTGTGCAATGTGTGTTGTGAGGCATATTCTTATTATACTCCATGTTTGCATATTGGTGTCTAGAACTTGCCCCGTGTGTGTGCAAAGCTAAATCCTAGGTTTGCTCTAGTCGGGAAATGATACAAGGCTTTCTTTTGATTTGCCTACCCTTACATATACACCTTGACTTGGTTGTTGTGAATTCTTTGACCTTTTTGTTGGCACCCACACCCCGAGCCTACCCACTTGTTCTAAATTGTTCTCTTTTGGCCCTTCACTCCTTAAGCACTTTAGTTGATATTGTGTTGTTATTGTGGAGTTGTGGTTGAATATTGGGAGGTTTTTGAGTGGAACTAATGAAGGGGAATAATTGTTAAAATTGTGTAGTAGTTGTTTATGAGCAAAGAGCAAAGTTGAAAAGAAAAAAAATTGTGGAAAAAAAAATAAAAAGAAAAGGATATCCATTCCTTGCTAGTGTGTGCTTAAAAGAAAAATGCTACTTATTGAGAAGGTGTGTGTGTGAAAGTTGTTGATTGGGTGGCTTTGATGAGAATTGTGTTTGAAATAATTGTGATGTATTAAAGTACTTAGGGAGGTAGTCACTATTACCATATGTATCCTACCCGCCCCTTAGCCTACATTACAACCCTTTAAAGTCCTAGTTAATCCCGATTGGAGTGAGCTTACATTAGTGGAGTCCTACACTACGGGCAAGCCTATGGTACATTGTGTGTGACATGTGAGCTTTTCATGAGAGTGAGTGAATTCGTTTGTTATTGTCCCCATTCTATTCTTGAAATTCATGGTTGTGTGTGATACTTGGGGGACACTCTCTTGCTTCATTTTGGTGAGGGCACATGGTTTGCATGAGGTAAGTGAAGTCGTGGCTTTTTGGTTGAGTAGATAGGTGCGATTTTGTGGGAGCATGGTTGCAATAAGTTGAGTTTGTGCATTTGAGCTATTTTGGGGTGGTTGTTCTCATATTTCTGGTTTTGGTAAATTGTTGGCATGTTGGTGGATCCATAGTTGTCATGTGTGCATTTGTTCAATGATCGGTATCAACCATAGTCATAGGCAGACCTATTTTACCTAGGTTGGGAAGTTAGTTGTGACTTGCTCGAGGGCGAGCAAGGGTTCAAGTATGGGGTGGTGATGTTTGACATTTTATGCCAATGTTTCCTTAATATTTCCGCATGTTTGAGCTTGTTATTCGCTCGTTTTAGAGTTTATGAATGTGGTTTTGCACTGATTTTATGTCGTGTATATGTAGGTTGTTATGAAGTGCATTTGGAGCTTTAAAGAGCATGATCGAGCAAGAAAAGATTGGATTTTGATTGAGGATTGGATTGAGCACACGAAGGCACGACACGAGTGAGCAAAGGAGCAAGGAAAGGAGCAGTTTGGCTGGGCGCCACAGGAGGCGCGCCGCGCCAGCCAAAGCGCCCAGCTTCTGGCGCGTTTGGCTGTGCGGCGCGTGGCAGAAGCGTGCATATTTCGACGTAGACTGCCTAAGGTCGCGCGTTACGAGGCGCGGGGCGCCCGTTATAGCGCCCTGGAGCGGATTTTTACTTTCTATTTCGTCTAGGCTTGGGTCTAACTTATTACTAGGTGTTTGTAAACCTTATAAATACTCTTTTACTTAGTTTTTTAGAGGTTCAGACTTTGGAGCAAATTGGAGAGCTCATAACATCTTGAACAAGAGTTTTTCTTCCTTCCATTAATCTATTACATCATTATTTCATTATTTCATCAAATCCTTGTGTTGTTATTATGAGTATGCGTGGCTAAATCTATCGTTCTAGGGTTAGAGTATTTCATGAAGGTTGATGTTTGAAGATTGAATTCCATCTATTGAATCCCATAACGGATTGCTTATTCTTTCTTGATTTCACTTGTGTAATTGTCAGGGCCCGATTATTACGCATTATCTATGATTTTTAGATTGAACTCGAAAAAGGGAATTTAATTACGTAATAAGAAAGAGTAGGGCTAGTTTGTGAACCCGGGCATCGGGGAACCAATTTGTGAGTAGGATAGACATATACTTGCTCGCCTAGTTTAACTAATCACAGAATTCGTTAATGCGTGCACGTGATTCAACCCATAGACATATAGGGATTGGAGTAGCCTGCATAGACCGTGAAGAATCGAAAGGTTTTCACGGGTACATTTAGTCTGTTAGTTAGTAATCCGGGATTTAAGAAGTGGAATCAATTGGAAAACTCAACTGGATTGTTCGTAACTCTGACCCTGGACCGTCTCCTTATTACTGATAACAACCTATTTTTGCTCCTTTGTTTGAATCCACTTTTACCCTCTTAATTACTGTTCTTTAGTTAATAAACTCATCACTATTGGAAAAAGATCCCTGAATAGTTTATATAAATTGTTTGCTAGAATTCAGTCTGAATAGTCCTCGTGGAAACGATACTCGATTTATCACTTTATTACTTGTCGACCACGTATACTTGCGTGTGCGTTTGGGAGCAACAATAGTTGTGAAAATCAGGCCGTCAAAATCAAATACTTCAACAACAAATCGTTTGATCAAGCGTCTTGGAGGGTCCAATCAGTACGGATATCTTTGGCCAACCAGATTTTTGCCGATGATTGGGCATGGTAGAGGACCACTTTCAACCCACACTGATGAAAGAAAGAAAGAAAGAAAGAAAGAATAAAGAGATAGGATTAAACATGTTACAAGGGAGATATCAAGAATAAATAGTACATACAGTACTTTTGTGTTTAATTTTTTCGTATCTAAAATTCATTGATCTGGTTAAATATAATTCAGCCCAGGTAAGCTCACTCAGAGCGTATCTAGGATTTAAGATTTATCATTTATGTGTTCATGTTGCAGTGAATCCATTGTGATTTATGTTCTGCATCGACAGTATTTAAGTTCATATGAACCTTATTCTGCAACACAACATCCATCTCTAGGCCTACTTTAAAGGTAAAAAACACTCTCTATCAAGAAGTTTTTCGTTTTCATGACTCAAATTTGAAATATCCGTTTGGACGGATGGATGACGATTTACACCCTATTATGCTGCCATATTGGTTAGTTGTATTGTGTATTATCTTTGCCATACCATTTCACCATTTAAAGCCTCTGTAAGTCTTATCTATGTACATAATTTCACTGCAAAAGGTCTCTCCCAAGTGGGCTCTGTGGAGTTTCAGAGTCATTTGCTATTTCCATCTAGACAGACACTTTTCCTCCATATGGCCATTCCTCTATATAGCGATAGAATCCTTTAATTTATATCAACATCAAACTATTGTAGTAGTAATACGTATTCACGTGAACCATTTTCTGTGAAGATATTTAAAATATTTATACAGCAACAAATTTTACATAAATGACACTCATAGGCACACACTATGGTACAAACTCATGCTTCAATCACAATAGAAATGCGACCTTTTAGTTCTTTAACACCTCTACCTTTTCTTTTCTTTTTTTCTTTGAACTATACGTGGTATTCAATATTCACTCACCTAACTAGTTCAGATTCACGTCATATATGGTCAATTAAGGTTGAACTGCTCCTTATACTAGCAGTACCATGAATTATAAACTTCACTAGCTCAAATGAAATATTAACTCACTGTAACAATATATTATTTATGATGTAAGATAACTTATGAACGAATGGGAAGGAAGGAAACAATCACATGAACAAGAAAATAAGACTAGGGAGAACAGAAAATGGAAGAAAGAATGGATTAAAACTTACAAAAGATGAAAGTCAATCCAAGAGGGATGAGAAACTTGAACCATTCATAGAATACATGCTAGTGATGATTCCTAGAGATACAAGTTTGAGGGGATAAAGGTGAAGCTATAGAGCTTCCACAAGCAAGCTTGTTTCTCTGTATTTCTAATATTCTGGAAAACTAAACTCAAAATAATGCTAAGGCTTAGCTTATATAGGTCAGCCAATAACGCCTAGTTGTCGACGTAAAAGCCTCAGAGTTGCTAAATTTAAAGTGACCACACAGAATCAATAAAGTGTCATTATCCTACTATGGACTATCTATGTAAAACAAGAACTAGGAGCTCGTTGAAGTACTTGTTGAGAGCACCCAAATTCTACCCGAAATAAGTTCTCAATGACCAAAATCAGCTTGTTGAGGTGCTCGTTGAGCTCTCAAGCTCTCGGCCTCAACTATCAACCAATGCCTGTCCTTCTCCAATGCTAACTAGTGTGCTTCTTGTCGCCTCTAACATGTTGCCCGCTTCCTCAAAGATCACGCCATCAAGACTCTTCATCCCCATCAAGTGAACATCATGAAGCTCCTTAGCTTGACTCCTCGTAAACGGTCTAGAAGGCACGAACTTAGCTTGATCAGGCTGGACTGCATCAATTTGCTGCACTTGAAACACTCAAAAATACTAAATTACATCAATTTTTAGTTTTCAGATAAAATTTTCCTCATAAATACTTTGACAGTAACTTTCCAAGAGAATTGTCCAATTGCCACGAAAAGTCGTTTTTTCATGTGCCAAGGAAATGAGAAGTACTACTTTGAAATACGCAATGAATTGGAACTAGCTTGTTTTCATATGCTATTTCAAGCAGTAACTCAATAAGAAAAACTGTATGCACCATAAAATTAAGCTCTACTTCATGAAAATTGAAACCACCTAACGTACTTATTAGTCTTTCCTACCTCATATTTATTCGTAGTTATTATACTTGATGATGTAGCTTTAGCTTTATTCGCATCTTTCCAAAATAAGTAATGGAGTATTGAAAAGTACGTAAAAAAAAATATTACTCCCTCCGTTTCAAAAAGGATGAACCTTTTTACTTTTACAAAAGTCAATTTGACTAATCTTTGAACCTAAATTAAACTATATTAAATTAATATTTTCAAATAAAAATTTGCATATTCAAAAACTATACGAAAAGTACTATAACATGCAACTCTTCGCATATCAATATGATAAAAAAAAATCATCTTAAATTGTTGGTCAAAGTTCATCCAGTTTGACTCTCGAAAAACGAAAAGGTTCATCCATTCTGAATGAAACAGAGAGTATTTGATAGCAATAGCAGTACATGCTGGCATGCATATTTTTCTTCCTTTATTTATTTTTCATAAAAGTCCTCGACCCAAATATTAAAATCGAAAGAAAAGCAACCTGGACATCTTGAGATCATTGAAACGAAAAGTACAGCTGCAAAGATCTATCTGATAAACATCAACGAAATAGCTAGCCTCAAATATTTAAAGTTATATATAATTACGTAGTTAATTCTCTCTCACAGGGTACAAACATTATCAAACACCCGACTGCGAGGAAACAAACTTTTGAGATTTACAAACAGAAACCGGTTACACCCATCAAGAGGTTTCCAGTTAGTAATTCACACTTAACATGATCTCAAAAGCCAAAAATAAAACTAAAAGAAGGACAGAAGCAACAAAGCAGCAGATTCCTGAACAACTTCTGTATAAAAATTCCCTTATGACAACCTAGCTAGCTCCGCCTAGAGTTAACCTTTTTCTTTTCACGCATGCAGTGTCGAAATTCACTTACTCGACTAATTCGATCTTTTTCTGAATTTCGTTTCATTACCTTAGCATTGACGTTAAAGATTCAAAAACATCTTCATCACAAGGAATTGTAAGACCCATGTCATGATCGAAACCAAATTCTTCTTCAGCACGTTGAAGGAGTCTACGAAATTCAGGACTTGATAAGATGGAAATTGGAACAATGTATCTTGTTCTATTTTCTCCAACGTACACTACAAAATGTCCTTTTGGTACGTCTAAAGGAAGACCTTGTTCATCTCGATAGATATGTTTTTTTCCTAAGCTTGAACACCTCTTTAGGATTTGCTTCAACACTGCAGTTTGTGATAACTTGTTTGATTTTCTAATGGCCATTGTTTGAGGAAAAAAATAGCCAATTTGGAAGAGTAGGAAGAGAAAAAAGAAGGAAATTCAAGACTTGGAAAAATGAGTCTGGTGGAAATGAAAGGAGTTTAAGGGATATATAAATAGAGAAGGTTTCCCCCTCTCCAAAGTCCCCACACCGGGAGGTGAGAGGAGAAATTTGAACGAGACAAAAGACTTAACTTGAAGAGTTAAATGAAAGTATTGTTTTTCTTCGAGTCATCTTGTTAAGTTGATATTTTTTTTATATGGGGCCAAGTTGATCTACTATAGCTAAATAGCCAGCTTGATATGGCAATATGAGAAAAATAATACTTATAACTAGCTATATATGTTGAAGTGATGGTGTGAATTCTTTACACTATATTGTGTATTAAAAAAGGATTTAAGTTATATACTCTAAGTGAGTTGTGATAATAGCAAGTCTGTTATCAATTTTATCAAATTATCAATTATCCAATGATTATTTATAATTACTTTAAAAATGATCTGATTATGCAGACACTTTTTACCCGTGCGCAGGAAAACTTAGAAGTTAAAAAAGTTTTAAGGGGAAGGAAAAACAAACCATGTGAGATAGTGGTGGAAAAAAAAAGAGACCACGGTGTTTTTGGAGGAAGTGTAAGGTTCAAAGACAAATGTAAAATGTTCTAGTTGGGTGCCAAGGCCTTGGGCCTATTACCTCTTGTAGCCTTTCATCACGACATCTTGCTCCCTTTAACTCTGTTTTTTTTTAACTATCTGCATTCAACTAACTGACTACTCTAGATTTATATTGTGTTTGTGTTGGGTTTTTGGAATGTGAAGAGTATAAATGAGAAATGGGTGAAAAGGTTTCTTTTACTAGGAAAATGCATTTTCTTCCACATTGGTAGAGGAAAAGGCTTTTGTTGGGTTTACATAGAGAAGTGCTTCTTCTAACTCCTAAAAGGGTTGAGAAGAAGGGAAGCCTCGCGCCGTCGTCGTCGCTCGTCTCGGCTTCGGATTCGGTCAATTGATTGACTTAATTTTTTTGGACCAACAAAAACTGAATATTAATTAATATTATTAATATTTAATATTAATCCATTTTTGTAATGGGAATTTGAATTGAATTTAGAATTCGAATTGATTCATTCCTCCACCTTAATGTTTTCCCGTTATGTATTAAAATCAGCCATTAGTGTGGTCGTTTGTAACAGCCACATCTGAAAGGTTGTATCTCTTCATATTCTGCCTTCCCATGGCTATATATATACTTGTCTTTCATCAGTTTTAGACACACATCAAATATCTGATTATCCCCTCTGTTTTCTGCATACTAAAGTAAGTCGTGTGATTTGCTCCGTTACTTTGAGTTCGTCGAGTTCTATGGTTTGAAGTGCCGCTACTGTAGAATTGATATCCCGTTCCATTTTGGGAGAAATTAACCCGTGAACCTTGGGCAACTGTGAGGGGGTTAGATTTCTTAAGGAGACACAAGTAACTTGTGGGCTCGGGATCGTCCCATACACACTGATTATACATATCTGTTTTGTATTTTTTGATTTATTTAAACGCAGGAACAACAAGCTTAAGAAATCTATGTTATTTATTTTCTGCGCTTAAATAATATATCGTTAAGGAGACTGATTTAGGAGATTAAAACCTTCGTGATTTTCTACTCCTATTTACTGTTAACTAATTTGTTTGTGGAGACTAAAAGCCTTCGTGGTTTTTCTACTCCAACTGTTCAAACAGTTCGTTGAGATTGTTTCTGTTTGTGTCATTTTGATAGAAAGATGACAAACGGAGTGGATCCAACTGTCCCTGTTGTGAGTGCCACTGCTACCACAGTTTCTGGTGCTGACGGGCCTAGCCGTGCTGCTGCTGCAATGGTTATGCCACCTGCAGAAAAGCCGAGAAAGTTTTCTGGTGTGGACTTTAAAAGATGGCAGCAAAAAATATTTTTTTATCTGACCACTTTAAGCCTGCAAAGGTTTATTAAGGAGGATGCTCCGGTCCTGACTGATGAAACACCTGAAAACGAACGGTCCCTTGTGATTGAGGCTTGGAAGCATTCTAACTTCCTATGCAAGAATTATATTCTAAGTGGCTTGGAAGATGACTTATACAACGTTTTTAGTAATGTTGAAACGTCAAAGGAACTGTGGAATGCATTGGAAAAGAAATATAAGACTGAAGATGCTGGACTGAAGAAATTTGTGGCTGCCAAATTTCTGGATTATAAAATGGTGGATAACAAATCTGTTGTATCCCAAGTCCAAGAACTTCAAGTTATTATCTATGATCTCCTTGCTGAAGGTTTGATCCTGATTAATACTTATGCTAAAAGTATTAATTATATTGTTGCTAACAAACTTTTCTTTGAAGGTTTGATGATTAATGAGGCGTTTCAAGTTGCGGCCATGATTGAAAAGTTGCCTCCATTATGGAAGGACTTTAAAAATTACTTGAAACATAAGCGCAAGGAGATGACCCTTGAAGATTTGATTGTACGCTTAAAGATTGAAGAAGACAACAAATCTGCTGAAAAGAAGGCTCGTGGAAATGCTACAATAGCGGGAGCAAATATTGTTGAGCATAATCCAAATCAAAATAAGAGAAAGAAGCCTTCTGGAGGGAAGAACAACCCTAGCAAGAAAAAATGGAAATTGCTACAACTGTGGCAAGAGTGGACATAAGTCCGCAGACTGTCGTGTTGCAAAGAAGGACAAGGACAGGAAAAAGGAAAAAGGTCAACCAAACATGGTTGAAGAGAATAAATTGCCACAAGGAGTGCAAGACATTGATATGTGTGCTATGATCTCTGAATGCAACTTGGTTGGAAATTCTAAAGAATGGTGGATTGATTCAGGAGCCACCCGCCATGTTTGTGATGTGAAGGAAGCCTTTGCTTCGTATGCTCCTGCTGGACCTGATGAGACACTCTCAATGGGCAACTCTGCAACGGCCAAAATTGAAGGATATGGAAAGATATTCCTCAAGATGACATCTGGCAAGGTTGTGACTCTGAACAATGTTCTTCACGTTCCTGAAATACGGAAGAACTTGGTGTCTACTGCACTTCTCGTTAAAAACGGGTTTAAGTGTGTTTTTGTTTCTGACAAAGTTGTAATAACTAAGAATGAGCTGTATATAGGGAAAGGTTATCTGACTGAGGGCCTTTTCAAACTCAATATAATGGTCGTTGACACTATGAATAAAATTGCAGCTTCTTCTTATTTACTTGAGTCAAATAATTTATGGCATTCTCGTTTGGGACATGTCAATTATAAAACCTTGCGGAAAATGATCAATTTGGAAGTATTGCCTAAATTTGATTGCGAAAAGTCAAAATGTCAAATATGTGTTGAGTCTAAATATACTAAACACCCTTACAAATCAATTGAAAGGGATTCTGAACCGTTAGACTTAATTCATACGGATATTTGTGACATGAAGTCAATACCATCTCGCGGTGGAAAGAAGTATTTCATAACTTTTATTGATGATAGCACTCGTTACTGCTATGTTTATTTACTTAGTAGTAAAGATGAGGCAATTGACGCATTCAAGTAATACAAAAATAAAGTTGAGACGCAACTTAACAAAAAGATCAAAATGATAAGAAGTGATAGGGGCGGCGAATATGAATCTCCTTTTGAACAACTATGTTTGGAATATGGCAGTATTCATCGAACAACTGCCCCTTACACGCCTCAATCTAATGGGATTGTGGAAAGAAAAAATCGAACATTAAAGGAGATGATGAATGCCTTGTTAATAAGTTCGGGGTTACCTCAAAACTTGTGGGGGGAAGCTGTATTCACGGCTAATCAAATACTCAATCGAGTTCCCCATAGCAAAACACTTTCCATTCCATATGAAAAGTGGAAAGGAAGGAAGCCCAACTTGAATTATTTCAAAGTGTGGGGGTGTTTGGCAAAAGTGCAAGTTCCAAAACCCAAAAGGGTTAAGATAGGACCGAAAACAGTTGATTGTGTTTTCATTGGATATGCTATAAATAGTAAAGCATATCGATTTCTGGTTCATAAATCAGAAAATCTCGACATTCATGTTAATACGGTGATGGAATCTGATAGTGCTGAATTCTTTGAAAATATATATCCGTATAAGAAGGAATGTGAGTCAGTTGGTGAAAGATCCAAACGACCTCGGGAAGGAACCAAAGGAAATTCACCAAATGAGGAAGAACCAAGACGGAGCAAGCGTCAAAGAACTTCTACTTCATTTAGAGATGACTTTGTCACTTTTCTTTTGGAAAATGAGCCTCGGACGTTTAAAGAAGCCATGTCTTCTTCAGACTCTCCATTTTAGAAAGAGGCAGTCAATAGTGAAATAGAATCTATTTTGAGGAACCATACTTGGGAGTTGGTTGATCTTCCTCCTGGAAACAAACCATTACGTTCTAAGTGGATTTTCAAAAGGAAAATGAAGGCTGATGGCACTATTGACAAGTACAAGGTAAGGCTTGTTGTCAAAGGCTATAGACAACAAAAAGGTCTTGACTACTTTGACACATACTCGCCGGTAACAAGAATTACATCCATACGTATGTTAATAGCGTTAGCCGCCGTGTATGGTCTTGAAATCCATCAAATGGATGTTAAGACAACGTTCTTAAACGGGGATTTGGAGGAAGAAATTTACATAGAACAGCCTGAAGGGTTTGTGGTTCCGGGAAAAGAAAAGATGGTGTGTAAACTTGTTAAGACGCTTTGTGGACTAAAACAAGCACCTAAACAATGGCATGCGAAATTTGATCATACAATATTGTCAAATGGTTTTAAAATTAACGAGTGTGATAAATGTGTTTACATTAAAAACACTCCTAATTATGTAGTCATTTTTTTTCTTATATGTGGACGACATGTTGATAATGAGTAATGAAATTGCCAATATAAATGCTACAAAACGCATGCTAACTAGCAAATTATGATATGAAAGACCTAGGAGTTGCCGACTTAATTCTGGGTGTTAAGATCCATAAGACTCCTCAAGGTCTGGCTTTGTCTAAATCTCATTACATCAATAGTGTGCTTGAAAAATTTAAATATTTTGATTTTAAAGTTTCAAAGACTCCTATTGATGTAAACCTTGCTCTTAAAAAGAACAAAGGTCAAAGCACGTCGCAACGGGATTATGCTCGTGTTTTGGGAAGCTTGATGTACATCATGAATTGTACTCGTCCAGATATAGTTTGTGCTATAAGTAAATTAAGTCGATACACGAGTAATCACAATCAAACTCATTGGATGGCAATGAAACGTGTTTTGGGATATTTAAAATACACCCAAGACTTTGCAATGCATTATAACAAGTATCCTGCAATCATTGAAGGATATTGTGATGCCAATTGGATCACCGGCACAACTGATTCTAAGTCCGCAAGTGGATATATTTTCGCACTTGGTGGAGGAGCGGTGTCTTGGAAATCGTCCAAGCAAACATGTATTGCCCGCTCTACAATGCAAGCTGAATTTATAGCTTTAGATAAAGCCGGTGAAGAAGCTGAGTGGCTTCGGAACTTTTTGGAAGACATTCCGTTCTGGCCTAAGCCGTTGACACCAATTTGTATACATTGTGATAGTCAATGCGGCTATAGGACGAGCTAGGAATGTCATGTATAACGGAAAGAATCGTCATATACAACGAAGGCATAAAACCGTTAGGGACCTACTCTCTAGAGGAATTATCACCATTGGCTACGTAAAGTCAAGGGATAATGTGTCGAATCCGCTTACAAAAGGCCTAACTAGAGAGGCGGTTGAGTGTTCATCGAAGGGAATGAGACTATGTCCAAGGACAAGTTATCACGGCGGTAACTCTACCTAGGAGACTGGAGATCCCAAGAACTAGGTTCAAGAAGAATACAAAGTTGTGTATGACGGTCCAACATTGTCAATTAAATTTTTGGTCCATTCTCGTGATGAGACAATGTTCAAGTACCAAGGATAAAATGCTAGGGGCGTTTTTAATGATTATCTAAGTTTGATATTGTAATTATCAAATCGTGTAAATCTATGGGATTACACATTTAGAAATCACCTATGTAAATGTGAAGTGGAAGCCGCTTCAAGGAGAATTCGGTCTGGCCAATTCTCTAAGCACTTATGAAACCAGGCGGTGTTCATGGCTGAAACGAACACAACAGTGAGAACCAAAGACGGTTAAGGGTTAGTTGTGTGACTTACGTTGTCTAGGTATACACCAAAGCTCAACGGTTCAAAGATATTAAATCTACCGATTGACCGAGTATATCCGATGTATGTTCACTACGGAAAGTTCAAAGGGAAACCTACTTATCCCGATGCAACTAATTCTTTCTTGCAAATCACACAAGTCTGTCATGCATATTTCCATAATATAGCCATTCCCCATTCATGTGGGGGATTGTTGGGTTTTTAGAATGTGAAGAGTGTGAATGGAAAATGGGTGAAAAGGTTCCTTTTACTAGGGAAATGCACTTTCTCCCACATTGGTAGAAGAAAAGGCTTTTGTTGGGTTTACATAGAGAAGTGCTTCTTCTAACTCCTAAAAGGGTTGAGAAGAAGGGAAGCCTCGCGCCGTCGTCGTCGCTCGTCTCGGCTTCGGCTTCGGATTCAGATTCAGATTCGGATCGGTCAATTGATATGATTGATTGACTTAATTTTTTTGGACCAACAAAAACTGAATATTAATTAATATTAATACTTTATTATTAATATTTAATATTAATCCGTTTTTGTAACGGGAATTTGAATTGAATTCAGAATTCGAATTGATTCATTCCTCCACCTTAATGTTTTCCAGTTATGTATTAAAATCAGCCATTAGTGTGGTCGTTTGTAACAACCACATCTGAAAGGTTATATCTCTTCATATTCTGCCTTCACATGGCTATATATATACTTGTCTTTCATCAGTTTTAGACACACATCAAATATCTGATTATCCCCTCTGTTTTCTGCATACTAAAGTAAGTCGTGTGATTTGCTCCGTTACTTTGAGTTCGTCGAGTTCTACGGTTTGAAGTTCCGCTACCGTAGAACTGATATCCCGTTCCATCTTGGGAGAAATTAGCCCGTGAACCTTGGGCAACTATGAGGGGGTTAGATTTCTTAAGGAGAAACTAGTAACTTGTGGGCTCGGAATCGTCCCATACACACTGATTATACATATCTGTTTTGTATTTTCTAATTTATTTAAAAGCAGGAACAACAGTTTGATCAGTAAAAATTGAAGCTCTCCCTATGCTAGTAGTCCCAGTGGTTAAACCTTCATTAGTTCAAGTGAAATATAGACTCATTGAAAAAATATACTATGTGCTTCACTTGAAATGCTCAAAAACATAAATTACATCAATTTAAATACTTAAGGTTTTAGATAAAGGTTTCCAGTCCTCAAAATTACCTTGGTAATAATTAACGACTTCCCCAAAAGAATTGCACAATTGCCGCGAAAAGTCGTTATTTCATGTGCCGAGGAAATGCGAAATACTAATTCAAAAAATGCAATGAAGTGGCAACTTTTTTCCGGATGCTTTTGGTGTATCTTAAGTAACTCAATAGAAAAATTGTATGCACCATAAAATTAGGTTAAAATTCTGCCTTATGAAAATTGAAACCACCTAACGTACATATTAGTCTTTCCAACGTCATATTTATCTGTAGTTACTACACTTGATATCTTTAGCTTGTACGCATCTTACCAAAATAAGCAATGTATTGGTCTATACAGGATTAGGATAATAAATCGATTTTTTAAGGATTTACAAGCAATGAAACAAAGAATTAAACATGACAATTGAATAATAAGAAGAGAATAACGATTTTAATAAGTGACTTTGAGTATACAATTTGACACAGTTTCAGTAAGTATTTCTAGATGTCTATAATATAAAATCAAGCGCTATTTTATAGATCATTGAACTGGAGAAAATAACGGCCACTTTACCTGTTTTGATCGTGGCTTTGCCCATGTTTTATCCTATTGAAAGCCAAGTTAGTGGACAAATATCATGGGGCGCCCACTCCGCTAAGATAAGAGTGATTCACCGAGGCTGGGATTTTCTACCTCGGGGGTACGAGCTCGTTGATTCACCGAGGCGATTCCTCCCCGAGGTTTGTATAAAACTCTGACCTCGGGGCCACGCAGTTTACCTCTTGTCCAAACTGGTAAATCTTCGCATGACGTCTTCCGAATCATGCGCTCGAGGTGCCAAGTATGCAAGTGATTTTTCACCCAATACAGATAGTCCCCCCACAACTCAGTCTAGTGCCAGAGTTTCCGATGAATGGAATGAAATTAGGCGGGAGAATGACGCGGCGAGATATACGCCAAGAGGTTAAGAAAAAATGTCCATCACTTCAACTTCCATCCTATCATATGTGGTGGCCATTGAACGGTCAATCCGCTTCGACTGCTCTTCCCAATGTATAAGCAATAATGACTTTTACCCTATAAATAGCTCCACTCAATCACTTTCGTCCCCACTTGAATCTTTGGAGCAACAGTAAAAATCATAACACTCAAACCCATATATGTTCTTCTTCAAATCTTCATCTAAAATCAAAAGCCTATAATCAATATTGTTAGCAAAAATTTCTGCTACTAACTCTGTTCAAAATTCCAGTGGCTCTTCTAAGGAAAGATTTTTCGACACCGCCACCATTATCGTCGGAGGCAAGTTGGTTAATGTTCCTCAGCCTTTGAATATTACCGCACCGATGGATGGTGAAAAAGAGGTGACATCCCAAGCGAGTGGCTCAAGGCGGCGCAAGGCCACCACTGGTCGCGATAAATTAGAGGACGTAAGTGGCAGAGAAGATGATGTCACTGCTGTCGATGAAGGTGACGATGCAGACGATGACGATGCTGCTGACGTCGAAGAGGTAGGTAGCAAGGATGCTGACACCGGGGTGGTGGGTGAAACTGAGGCTAGACCCTCGAAGTCGAAGAAGAAGAAAATCCCCATTGGTAAGGAGCTTGAACCTTATCAAATTATTCCTTCTAATTTCAATACAGATAAAGATCTCACGTTGGAAGACCAGTAGGTTGCTAAACAATAGATAAATAGAAACGTGCCGGTGCAGACTACACCAACCCTAATCACTCAAAACCGCATAGCTATGGTCCGGGAAGATTGTGGTTGGGGTGCCGAGATAAAAGTTAGTATCCCTGCCCCGAACAGCAGCAACTCCGACCATGTAGCAGGGTTCTCTTTTGCTTACACATATCTGTTTAGTCTTGGATTCAAACTCCTCGTTCATTAGGTGATTGACAAATTATGTCGAACATATAATCTCTATTTGGCTCAGCCTTGGCCCGGGGGTTTGGAGGGTTATCAATGTTTGGATTTTCTAAGTCAAAAAACGGTGCTACCTTTCACATTCTAGCATCTGATCGCTCTTTGCTACCTATATTAAGGTGGAATTGTTGCTCTGAGGAACCGGGGCAAGTACTCAATACTTACTAAGAGCGAGGACCATGGAGACCGAGGCTGGTGTGACTGTTAAGTTCTCTTGCTAACTGATCAGCTGTCCACCGAACCTGGGTTTCCTAAGGTTTGGAATGATAACCGTAAGTATTCCGCTATCGTTATCCAAAGTTCTTCTTTTATTCCGCTAACAAAGTTCCTGTCAATCCTCCCAAGGATTTGTTCAACTAGGTCAAGGCGGTAACAAATTTTCAAAATCATCCAACATGACTTGGTTGGGTATAGTTGTTGAGGCAGATAATAACGGGGCGTGTAAAAGACACGTAGAGTGATTGTCACTATTCAGTTTCAAGGGGATCAACCAAAGTTTTCCTTTTGCTGATTTTTATCCTTTTTTGCAAGCTTTCCCAATAAGGCAGCCAACACCAAACAAAAAAAGAAGAAGAGTAAGAAAGGAAAGGGGAAGAAGAAGGATGAGGGTGCTCCCAATGCCGATGAATGCATGGCCGTGATGGCGAGTTTAGTTGGCACTTCGAAGGAAGTTAAAGCTTCTAAGACCCCCAATCCTTCGAAGGGGTCCTTCGGTCAAGGGACCTCAAAAGGTGATGACGACATTTTTATTGGTCGCTTCACTTGTATTTCAAAATCTGCTTTTTCTGCTCATAAGCCTTCAATATACATTCCCACAAATCCAAAGAGAAAGAGAAAGCCCTCAGAGAAGTCGATGAGGACTGTGCGCTCTTGGGTTAAGGTGACGCTCGCGTGGGGCCCCGAGGCTGTTATTAATCTGAGCCATGATTCAAAGGATGGGCCCAGTGACGGGGGCGCCGAGGTACCCAAAGAGAGGGAGGTGGTGGACCTCGAGGGGTCAGACTACGTTGCTGATAAGGCCAAGGGTAAGGCCAAGTTAGGCGAAGCTGAACTTCCCCCCATTGCTGAAGAGGGTACAACTACGAGTGTGGCCCAAGCCAGCTCCGAACCTATCACAACTTCGGCTTCTAGGAGAGCTTTAAGTAGATTGGAGATTTCAACCGATGCAAATCTCTTAGACAATTCCCGTAATGATATTTAGAGTCTTGGTCCGTTGCCGGGGCTGAAGGAAGGCAGATTCATCAAGCATTTGACCCGGGCAAGGATAATGGCTATTTCAGCGGCTACTGAACTTCGGGTGAGTCTTCACAAGTGTCAATTTCTTCTTACTTCGGTACTTTTATTCATAACTCTTGACAACTTTTGTGTAGAGCCTCCTCCTCTCATTAAAGACTGTGAAAATTGAATGTAAAAGAACTGAAGAGATTGGTCGTGTAGCTAGCACATGGGATCACCAAAAAGAGAAGACCATGAACCAAATCTCTGAATTGCAAGCTCAGTTGGCTAAGTCCTAGTCTAATATGTAAGAAGTCGTTGCTTTTTCCGAGGCTCAAATGCAGACTCTGAATGAGAATCACCAGCCTGAGCCCACAAGGCTGGATGCCCAAGTCGAGAGACTCAATAGTCAGTTGGCTTGAATTAAGGTTCTATTTATCGAGGATGCCAACAAAAATCACAACCAGCTAAAGGAGCATGTGCTCGTGATAAAGGAGCTGGAAGGCATAGTGGGAAAGATTATGTCCCTTGAGGCTGCTTCGAGGTAAAATCGCTGCTTTTGAGGGAAAAGTTAAGGTCAAAGCTACAAGAGCGGAGTTAGACAAGCGTTGGGCTGTCATCAAGACTCGGCTAAAGGTGCTTAAATAATGCCAGCTTGGCGAGCTCAATTTGGAAGTCGAAATTGCCAAGGGTGAAGACGGGCGATGATGAAGCCGAGGATGATGAAGATGAAAATGACGAGATGGACAACGAAGATGCTGAAGATGGGACTTCCGAGGGCGAAGATGGTCCCGATGCTTAGCAGTTTTCTTCTTTTGTATTCGTTTTTGTTATGGCCACCGAGCCATTTTGTATATATAACTTTTGTGGCCTCCGGGCCTTTCTTAATGGATAGTTTTTTAAGCCTTCAGGCTTGTTTCATCAAATTTTATTTTGCTTCTTAAGTGTTAGCCTTTACTTTGTTTAAAAGCATGACAAGAACTTTAAATAATTTTTGCTTACCAGACTTCATTAAATTCGTAATAAAACGGTGCTAGCTTGGAACGATGTCTCATTCCCGAGCCATGGCATAAAGAAGTGATCTTGGTCGAACAACATTAGTTCGGTAAGTTAAACATCGAAACAAAGAGATGTTGAATCAAGTTCATTTCACTGATAATAATGAGCCATAACCGGCGTTATATAAACATTAACCTAGTTGAAGCCGGACTTAGGCAAAATTCTAAAATGAAGCCACTATCAGGCAAAAAATACATGATACTAAATTATTCTTTGGGCAGCACTCCTCGGTTCATGAATAGCTAGTCTTCTAGTTCATTTACAGTCCCCTGTGCAAGAGGCTTAGAGTCAAACTAGACTGCACACCGTCTCTTACATCCCCAGTGTTCGGGTGCGAATTGTTGAGGACCCGCGAGCACTGTACTACGTTCTCTCCGCTTCCTAGAAAGGTCAAGCAAAGAAAATCTAAGGGCTTAGTTAGAATTGTTCAACCTAAGCTTTAGAGTGCTTACGGCTCGCCGTTATAGGTGAGAATTTATTAACGAAAGGGTAGCATACCTTGGTGTCAAAAATAATATCGGTTCAAATTGGAATATTCCAATTCGAGGGTTTGAGTTTTGCCTTTTAAATCTTCCAGCTGATAAGATCCATTTCCAATGATTGCTTTGACCCGATAGGGTCCTTTCCAATTTGCAGTGAGCTTACCAACATTCTTTTCTTTAGTATATTGATTCGAGGCCTTCAACACATAGTCTCCCACTTTGAAATCTCTAATTTTAGCTTTCCTGTTAAGGTAGGCTTCGATTTGCCTTTTTTGAGCTGCTAACCAAACCAAAGCTAGTTCTTTTTTTTTTTCTCAAGCAAATCCAGCTCTACACATATCGCCTGCTTATTTGACTCTTCAGTTGCTTCGGAATATTGAAGACTAGGTTCGCCAACCTTCATAGGGATCAATGATTCCATCCCTTAGGCAAGAGAGAAAGGAGTTTCACTAGTGTTAGTCTTTTTCGTAGTTCGTATTGCCTATAATACCCTGGGCAATTCATCGGGCCATAGGACTTTAGCTTCGTCGAACCTCTTTTGGATATATTCAATAATCACTCGACTCAAAGATTCAGCTTGACCATTCGCACTTGGATGATATGGGGTTGATACAATCTTCTTTATGCCTCATTTGTTGAGAAAATTTGTGATATTCGAGCCTATAAATTGAGCGCCGCTGTCACAAGTAATCTCCTTTGGAACATCGAACCTATAATAATATTCTTCTAAATAAAATCAATCTCTTCTTTCTGCCTAACTTCAGCAAACAATCCCGCCTCCACCCATTTGGTGAAGTAATTAATCAGTACAAGTATGAATCGAACACTCCCTTTGGCTTTTGGAAGTGGTCCAATTATATCCATCTCCTACTTAATGAAAGGCTACAGCGACATGACTAAATGCAGAGGCTCGGCCTGTTGATGAAGCACTTGTCATATTTTTTCACGAAGGCTTTGGCGTCTACGCTGATAGTTGGCCAATAGTAGCCAGCCCGAAACAAGTTGTGCACTAGAGCTTTACCTCCCGAGTGATTTCTACATTCACGTGTACCTCTCTCATTACATATTCAACTTCCCCTGGACCCAGACATTTGACCATCGGGCCACAATACATCTTTTTGTACACCTACCCTCGAATCATCGAATAAGAAGATGCTTGAGTTCTCAGCTTTTTGGCTTCCCTCTTGTTTGCTGGAAGAGTCCCCGAGTCGAAGTAGGAGATAAACTTGGTTTGCCAATCCCAAGTATGATTCCCCGAATTAACTTCCAACTTAATCCCTTTCATCGCGGACGAGAGCAGCCGAACGACAAAATCAGTCCCCGAGTGTTCCTCTTCGACAACCGAGTCTAGGTTGGCTAAGGCGTCAGCCTCAGCTTTTTCTTTTTTGGTATTTGTTGAATTCTCCATTCTTGGAACTTAGCCAATATTGTTGGGCTCGGTCTAAGAATTGTTGCATCCTGGGTTCAGGAGCCGAATACTCTCTGAGTACTTGATTCACCACTAGCTGTGAATCACTTCTCAACTCAATTCTTTCTACTCCCATCTTTTTGGTTAATTCCATCCCCGCTATAACGGCCTCACACTCCGCTTTGTTATTGGTCACTTTCTTGAATCTGATCGAGTGTCTCACTTTTTCCCTGCTGGAGCTACCCAAACTATTCCAATCCCTGATTCTTTCGAATTAGTAGTTCCAACTGTGTAGAGTGTCCAACTCCCCGACGTTGGCCCCTTAGACATTAAATTCTCCCTTTCAGCCTCGGGGAGGATCCTAACACAAAAATCAGCCACAAAATATGCCAAGACTTTGGATTTTATGGTTGTTCGGGGCTGGTAAGTAATTTCGTACTCGCTCAACTCGACTGCCTATTTAGATAACCTCCCCGATTGTTCGGGTTTATGTAATACACTTCTCAAGGGGAAGATGTAACTACGGATATAGGATGATATTGAAAGTAAGGCCGAAGTTTTCGAGTAGTAACAATTAATGCAAGCGCAAACTTTTCAAGATGGGGGTACCTGGTTTCAGCGTCGAGGAGTGTCTTGCTAACATAGTAGATGTGTTATTATTTTCCATCCTCCTCTCGAACCAATACTGCACTGACAGACACCTCGGACATGGCTAGGTAGACCAACAATGTTTCTCCATCTTTTGGCTTGGCAAGCAAATGCGCGTTAGCAAAATAATATTTTAATTCTTTCAACATTTCTCCGCACTCCAGTGTCCATTTGAAGGCAGTGTTCTTTTTTAAGACCGAAAAGAACTTGTGACATCGCTCAGAGGACCTCGAGATAAATCTACTCAAGACAGCGATTCAGCCAGTCAAGCGTTGAACTTCCTTAGTCCTCGAGAGCACCTTAGGGATCTCTTAAATAACTCTAATTTTCTTAGGATTAACCTTGATTCCCTTTTCGAAGACTATGAATCCTAAGAATTTCCCCGACCCGACCCCAAATGCACACTTCTTAGGGTTCTGCTTCATATTGTACTGCCTTAAAACGTAAAAGCCCCCCTTAAGTGATTTAAGTGATCTTCCACCCGAACTGATTTGACTAGCATTTCGTCTATGTAAACTTCCATTGACTTACCAATATAATTCTTAAACATTCGACATACTAGACTTTGATAAGTTGCTACAACATTCTTGAGTCTGAAGGGCATCACTTTGTAGCAGTAAGTGCCTCGGTCAGTGATGAACAAGATTTTCTCTTCACCCTTCAGATCCATCCAGATTTAATTGTATCCCGTGTAAGCATCCAAGATGGTTAACAGCTTATGTCCCGCCGTGGAGTCTATTAACCTGTCTATCTGCGGCAATGGGTATGAATCTTTGGTACAAGCTTTGTTCAAGTCCGTATAATCCACGCACATCCTCTATTTGTCATTCATCTTTGGCACAACTACGACATTAGCAAGCCATTCGGAGTACTTGATCTCTCTCACGAAGCCATTATCTTGCAACTTTTTCGTTTCCTCTTCGATCACCTTTTTCCTTATGCCCGCGTACGGTCTCTTTTTTTGCTTTATCGGGGTATGGCATAGGTCCACATTGAGCTACTGTGTCACGATCTCTGGATCGATGTTG
Organism: Petunia x hybrida; assembly: GCA_037355625.1. Taxonomy (NCBI): domain Eukaryota; kingdom Viridiplantae; phylum Streptophyta; class Magnoliopsida; order Solanales; family Solanaceae; genus Petunia; species Petunia x hybrida. The sequence continues at coordinate 3,465,448 of JBBBVM010000045.1, forward strand.
ACCATATCAACGTAGGACTATGCAAAGCAGTCATCGTTGGACTTCAATACTCAACAATAGCTCTCTTCGACTTTGGATCCAACTCCGAGCCAACGAACACTTTTCTATCTGGAAATTTCTTTAATTAAGTAATAGATTTCAACTCCTCGATGGTTGAATCTTCGGCTTTTTGTTTTCGAGGCTCTTGAATCCACACCAGGACATTTCCATCACATCTTCCTGGAGATTCACTTTAGGAGTCGAACCCCCATCTTCTTCAAACCCTGGCTGCATTGATTGATATTTCATTGGTTCGCTCGGGATGACTCTTCTCTTCAAAGCAACCGAGTAGCATTTTTTGGCTACTCGTTGCTCTCTTCGGATCGAGCGAATTCCCCAAGGGGTTGGAAATTTAATGATTTGGTGAAGCGTGGATGGCACAACTTTTATTGCATGAATCCAAGATCTCTCGAGGATCACATTGTAAGCCACGTCATTGGGCATAACTTGGAACATGGTTTCGTTCACAACTCCTTTTGCGTACGTGTTGAGTGTAATATCACCCAATGTTTTCTCTGTAGAGTTCTTGAAGCCTATCAATATGGTTGACTTCGGGACGATAAGTCCTTCAACCACATCTTTTTCACTGCCCTGTAGCTTATTAAGTTCACCGAGCTACCAGGGTCAATCAAGACTCGTTTAATGTCTAAGTCGTTGATTCTCAACATGATGACCAAAGCATCATGATGGGGAAACATCATCCCATCACAATCATTATCGTCAAAAACAATCTCTTTACTCAAATCTCCAGTTCGAGTCCTTTTCTCCATTATTATTGAAAGTTTTGCAAACTTTTTTGCGGCGGAAAAATTCAAGTTGTTCACCTCTGAGCATCTTGTTATCTCATTCACAACTCCTTTAGCTGGTGGACCCTTCAGCGGTTACCCATCCCTTCTATTCTTGGCAAAATTTTGTTACCCGTTGTCGGTGAGATACTCTTTCAACATGCATTTTTTCAACAAGCAGGCTACCTCGAGGCGTAATGCCTTGTAGTCCTTGATGAAATACACATAATCAGCATGACAATCACAATATAGGGTGTGGTCTCTCTTCCCAGAGGCTGTTCTCATATCTTTTAGGAGTTTAACCCCCGATATGTCATCCCCTTCGACGCATTCACCAACTCCGCGTTCGAAATGTTGAAATTGTATTTTGAAATCCGAGGAAAATCCTTATCTCTTGACACTAAGGAAGGCCCCATAGCACTTTTTTGGTTAACATTTGCATTAACCCTGCCTCCGAGCCGTTGGATCACATGTTGTACCCCGAGCCTTTGACTCACTCATACCGACCCCTTGAGTTTCCTCGCGGCGCCTCGGTGCATCGTGAGGACTCAGTGCGACTTCTGTAGTTAGAGTTTCGACCAGTTGCTATCCATTCTACTTCTTCCAAGCTTACCTTGGTAGTGGCTCTATCATGTAGCTCATTCCATATTTGAGCGTGGTATGGTTGGAGTTCTTTCTTCAGCTCGGCAGCAGCCTCAGAGTTACTAACATTAATGTTATTTTCAAACGCCATGATTGCCAAGTTGTCATCCATTGTTGGCAATCCCATCCTTTTATTTTTGAAGCGCTCGAGGAAGTCCTTGATGGGCTACCTGAACCATTGTTTGACTTCAAAATTTTCCTCCTTCCTCTTGAGGATTTAGTGCACTCCAGTGTGAACATTAATGAACAAAATCAGCCAATTCATTAAAGTTCCAGAAGGATTTGGAAGGCAGGTGCATGTACAAGTGCAATGCTTTTTTCTCCAACGTATCTCCAAATTTCTTTGAAAACATGGATTCCTTCTCCACCGGGGTCAGGCCTATACCCTTCACCATGGCCATGAACACAGTCACGTGCTCAACAGAGTCAGTCGTACCATCATATGTTTTCAGGATCTGCATCTTGAAATGCTTCGGGATGGGTGCCAGGGCGGCTTCAGGTTTGTAGGGCAGCTGTATACATTTATCAATATCCATAGCCCTTTGTGTTTTCCTTACCCCGGGGACATTCTCGAACTGTTTTTCAAATTAGGCATCGAGGTCCCTTTTTCATTTCTCAAGGTCTACCAAGACGCTTTTTTCCGCCATAGTGGGAACCTTTTTTTAGGGCGGATTGACGTTTGGAGCCATCCTCGAGTCCCCTGATGCAGCTCCGGTAGGAAGTCCCCCTATTGTCACACCCGTAGGAATGAAATTCGGGATGCCTCCACCTAGAGACACGTTTGGAGTATTATTAGGGGTGGTATTATTTCTTGCTAAGACTGCTTCCAATGAGCTAAGAAATTCGGCGTTGAAATTTGCTTGTTCGGCAAGCTGTCCCTGAAGATATTGCAAGAAACCTATGATGTATGCTTGAAATGGATTATTTGACTTTGATGAAGAAGGGTCAACTCGAGGTGGAGGAGGTGGAGATATGACATCTGGTGGAGGTGGAGGAACAAATATTCCACTATTAACCTGGCCATCGGGGCGCTGTTGATTTTCGTTAACTGATTCTTAGTTGTTAACCACCGTTAAGAATATGAAGTGTTAAAGTGAACAAACGTGTCGTACAACTTTTGAACAAGACGTTATTGCTTGATCCCGACAGACAGCGTCAATTTAAAATGTCCTAAACCGATTAGGACAATAAATCGAATTTATAAGAGTTTACAAGCAATGCAATGTGTTGGCTTGGATAAGCTTGAAGTTTTGACTGATGACTAAGGAACAGATCCAAAGGACATGTTCCTTTGAATCACTGCAGCTAAATAGATAATTCATGCAAAATCGTTTAAGCTGAGATATTATTTATTATCCTTAGACTAATGCTTATCTTGATAATTATGCAGGTCTAAACGTGATATGAAAAGATTGCATAAAGAGTGGATAAGGATAAAAGATTTCGGGTAATCAAGTGAAGAAGTTCAAGTAGGACTCAAACTCTTGCAAGCTTTGGAGTTCTAATTGCTCAAGACTTCTTGGTTGCTGAAGCTATAAAACGAGGAGCATTTCAGTTATTGAAGCGTGCATAAATATAGAGAGAATCGAGTCTTAGCATTGAAAGAGTTGTAATCGTATTTGTGTAATCAAGAAGCTACATGGAACTAAGTAAGAACCTGTTCCTTAGATTGAGTTTTGTCAAAGTTCAGTCTTAGTTCAACTGTAGTAGGTATTATCGAGTGGTATCTTTTCAGTTCAAGTCGTGTACTTGAAGAAGCTTCACTGATCGTGAAAGAGGTCACTAGAGGATTAGAGTTAGTCCTAAGTTAGTAAGAAGGTAGTATTGTAACCAAGTGAGTCTTTTACATAGTGAAGTTGAAATCCTACTTGGAAGAGTAGGTCGTGGTTTTTTGATCCCGAGTTCAAGGAGTTTTTCCACGGTAATATTAGGTGTTCATTTACTTACAATTTTAATTCCGCATATAATACAGTAAAGGAGCACATTTTAAGGAAATGGTCCTTAAAACAGTAAAGTGGTGTATCTTGGAAAATAACAATTGGTATCAGAGGAAATGGCAAGGACTATGCTAATATCTGGAAATCTGCCACAAAACTTTTGGGCTGAGGCCATCAATACTGCATGCTACATAATAAATAGATGTATGACAAGGCCATTAATAGAAAAGACTCCATATGAGTTGCTTAAGGAAAGAAAACCAAATATCTCTCATCTTAGGGCTTTTGGGTGCGACTGTTTTATACACAACAATGGAAAAGATGCCTTAGGAAAGTTTGATCCTAGAAGTGATGAGGGAGTGTTTGTTGGTTATTATTCAAATAGTAAATCCTATAGAGTCTTTAACAAGAAAACATTGAAAATTGAAGAAAGCATGCATGTTAAATTTGATGAAACTGACAGTCTGACTCAAGAACAGGAACAGGAAGATGAAGAGATTGGAATGCTGAAGTATGTAAAATTGATCCACAAATGCAGACATTGGATGGGGATACTGTAAGAAGTGAACTGCAAGGAACTATTCCTCAGGACAGAACTAAGAATAGTGGCACAGAAACAAGGAGAACAAATGTTGGTTCTACCTCACAAATTGGCGGTACTACTCCCTCAGGAACTGTTCCTCAGCAAGGAACTTCTGACGATGGATTGATTCTCAAGCCTTACAAGTATCAAGGATCACATCCTGTGGATCAAATAATCTCATATAAGACTGCTGGAATACAAACTAGATCAACAGTTAAATATCACAATCTGTGTGCCTTTAGTGCTTTCCTATCTCTTGTTGAACCCAAAAATGTGAAAGAAGCACTGAAGGATGTAGATTGGATCAATGCTATGCAGGAGGAATTGAATCAATTCCAAAGAAGTCAAGTTTGGCATCTGGAACCCAACCCAAGGAACAGGTCCATAATAGGAACAAAATGGGTTTTTAGAATCAAACTTGATGAGGATGGTATGGTAACAAGAATAAGGCCAGGTTAGTTGTTTAGGGGTATAGTCAAGAGGAGGGCATCGACTATGATGAGACTTTTTCTCCAGTTGCAAAATTGGAAGCAATAAGACTTCTTATAGCCTTTGCTACATACGTGGAATTTACTCTACATCAAATGGATGTTAAGAGTGCATTTCTGAATGGATACATAAAAGAAGAAGTGTATGTTAAGCAACCTCCAGGATTTGAGAACGAACAGTTCCCTGAACATATGTACAAGTTGGACAAGGCCTTGTATGGACTAAAGCTGGCACCAAGAGCATGGAATGAAAGGCTATCAAAATTTCTACTTCAGCATGGATATAAAAGAGGTAAAATTGATAGCACATTGTTCTGGAAAGAAAAAGGTAAGCATCTCTTAATTGTTTAAATTTGTGTAGATGATATAATCTTTGGTGCTACTTGTGAATATTTAAGTAAGGAAATTGCAAATTTGATTGGGAGTGAGTTTGAGATGAGCATGATGGGTGAACTCAATTTCTTTTTGGGTTTACAAATTAAGCAAACCTCAAATGGAACTATGATCCATCAACAAAAATATGTTAAGAAATTATTTAAAAGGTTTGATATGGATAATGCTAAGGAAATTGATACACCTATTGCCATTTCCACAAAATTGGATCTTGATGAACATGGAATATCAGTTGATCAAAAATTGTATAGAGGTATGATTGGTTCTCTACTTTACCTAACTGCTAGTAGACCTGATATTGTGTTTAGTGTTGGGTTACGTGCTAGGTTTCAGTCAGATCCCAATGAATCTCATTTGAAAGCTGTTAAAAGAATATTGAGATATCTGAAATGAACAGGTTCCTTGGAACTTTGGTATTCAAAAGGTGGTAGTTTTAATCTTGTTGGATATGCTGATGCTGACTATGCAGGTTTCCTTGTTGATAGAAAAAGTACCTCAGGTATGGCACATTTTCTTGGTGAGTGTTTGGTTTCTTGGGGAACCAAGAAACAAAATTCATTGGCACTTTCCACTGCTGAGGCAGAATATGTGGCAGCTGCCTCATGTTGTTCACAGTTGTTATGGATTAAACAACAATTACAAGATTTTGGTGTTGATGTAGGAACTGTTCCTATCTTTTGTGACAACACTAGTGCTATTAACATGACAAAAAATCCAGTGCATCATAAAAGAACCAAACACATCGATATAAGACATCATTTCTTGAGAGATAACTATGAAAAAGGTATGATCATCATAGCATTTTATCCTAATGAAAAGAAAATTGCTGACAGTTTTACAAAAGTTTTAGGAAGAGATCATTTTGGAAGAAATAGGTTGGAATTAGGGATGATTAAATTCACCTAAATTTATCAAAAATTTACCTCAAAATTGGCTAGAAAATTGCACATAAAAATGAATTTTATTCAAGTCAATTTGAAATTTTCAATCCAGTTTAATACTTCATTGTATACTCTTATGCCATGATTTCTTTTTAGAGTTGCTAAAATTGAATGATGTTACCCTTATGCTCTTAGAATTTCAGATTGAACAAAGGTGATTAAATTTGTAAGGACACTGATTTTCGTGTTAAAATCAGGTATGTACTCCTTATTATTCATGTATCTTAGAAGGTTAAGATTGTAGGTAACTTGAAATTAGGATAAATCACACTAAGTATCCTAATCATATCCAAACTTCCTATGAGTCCCATCGGAGGAACCAGTTCCCAATCAGAATAGGTAACTTGAAAGCTTAACGGCTCTTTTTCCGGGGGACTCCCAAGAGTCCTCTAACGGCTGAATTGCTTTCAATGAGGTCATAGTAATAGACTTACACTCAAACTCCACTACCTATTTCACTCTATAAATACACTTCTACTTCTTCATTGTTTTCACTTTGCTCTAAATTGAATTCTCAAAATTTCAGAAAGAATAGTGAAATATCTTTTAATTCGTATTGCTAGAATGTCTCTCTCACTAGAAAATTCATCATCCTTACCCACCTCTGATCAACCACAAATTCCCAACCCTCCTTCACCCATGGACACCACAAACCCAAACCCTGAAATTCCTGAAAATATCCCAGAAGTACCTGAACCAGAAATTCAGGGGGAAGGACCAGTTCCCAATGCTGAGTCGATTGTTGAACAGGTTGAGGACTTGTCAAGGGCTATGATTATTTATCAGTATCAGGTAAATTATGCCTCTCTCTTAAATGTAGTAGAGTATGAAGGGGAAAAGGAAGAGGGGTCTGGAACTGTTCCTGAGGGGAAGGGAAAACTGTAAAACGTTTGGAACCACCCATGCATGAATCATATGGGTCTTCAGAGGTTGCTTTTAGAGCACCCATGGAAGATGTAATAAATGTTGAGGATGCAATGAGTGATAGTGATAGGCCTATTATTGATTTGATCAACATTAGGAGTTTAAAAAAGAAAACTTGCTAGGAAGGGACCCATTGATGACCAAATGTCTGCTGAGATTGCTGCTAAGTTAAAGAAAATTAGTAATAGCTATAAGCCAGGGATTAAGAAGAAAGGTGAAAGTTTCTCTAAGGCAAAAGGACCTGTTCCTTCTGTCTCTACTCCTGATACTGGGGTTAGGAGGACAAGGAGTGCAGTCAAGGCTGCTGATGAGAAACTGGCTGCTGCTATGGAAAGAAGCAGAAAAGGGAAGGGAAAATAGGTTGTTGATCCTGTTGAGGAAGAAGAAGTTGAGTTTATAGAGAAAGAGAGGGATGTTGTTTATGATGAAGATGATGAGATGGAATATGTTGAGGTAGTTGTGCCTCAGTCTAAGAAAAGAAATGTTGCACAGAGGCGTGTGACAAGGAGCTCTGTGAAAGCTGCTGCAGTAAAGTCTTCCAAGAGGACCAGGTCCTCCAAAAGAACTCTGGTTGATGAAAGTTCTGATTCAAGTTCTGATAAGTCATTTGCTGGTGAGGACAGTGAAAGTGAGGATAAGGGAGATGAGGTGCAACACTGTGTCCATGATGACATTATGACTAGGAAAGTTATGAAAGGAAGGGTGCTCTCTGATGTTGAAGAAGAGGGCATGATTTGTTGTTGCAAAAGCTGAAAGTTCAAGGTTGTAGGGACATGGTCCTTCAGATCAAAGGACACTGTGCAAAGGAGATGGTTCAGGAGTTTTAACAGAACTGTTCTATATAGAGGGACAAGATCACCACCTCTGTCCATAACCATGAAATAACTTTTGACACTAAGGAATTGGGTGAACTGCTGGGAATACCATATGTGGGGTATGAAAGCTACATCAAGAAAGTGTGGCCTGATTTGGCCAATTTGCCTACTGGGATGGAAATTATCAGAAAATTTGTTGAAAATGATGATGAAGAAAAACCAAGGGCTGTGCAGAAGAGTGAAATGCACCCTCAGCACCAAGTGCTGTTTGAGTTTGTGAACAAAATTATGCTGCCAAGGCAGGAGAAAAGAGGGATTGCCAGCTTTATGGACCTGGTCCTTATGGAACTGCTTAATACTGATAAGCAGATCATTTGGCCCAGGTTCATGATTCACTTGATCAAAAGGGTTGTTACTGGGAAGAAAAAGCACTCTTTGCCCTTTGGCTTCATCCTGACTGATTTGTTTGCCAAATTGAACATTCCTTTAGAGGGGTTAGTTAAGGCCACAAAGAAGGAGAAGTTTGGATGTGCTACCCTGATCAGCTGTGATATGACTGTTCAAGCTGATCCTCCAATGGCTGGTGTTGGCAAACAACTTTTGAACAATAAGGTGAGGGCAATGAGGGAACAGGTTGCCATACAAGCTGCTGAAATAGCACAGTTGGAAAAGGAAAAGAACTACTGGAAGGCAGAGGCTACAAAGGCAAAGGAGACTAATGAGGGTATGCTCAAACAGATGTTTGAGTTGTAGAACAAGTCTCAGGGACCTAGTCCTTCCACATCCTGATCACCTTAGCCATAAGCCATCTTTTGTCCAGTGGGATTTAGACTAGTTCTAGTACCTTAGTCTTTTCCTTTTCTAGTTTTTGAATAATTTTGTAGTACTTGCTTGTATCCCCTGGTTTAACCTTTTGTTAATGATGACTTGTCTTCGATGGCTAATATCATTGTTTTGCAGTTACTTTAATCTGAATTGTGTTTTCTTTTTAAGTTGCCTCAATGGCCATGTGCTGATTTTTCTAACACTTGAATTATTTTTATGCAACCTTTTCAATGATTCCAAAAGGGGGAAGAGTAAGTTGATTTTGCGTGAACTTTATTGAAAATCTGATCCTTAATGATAAAATAAGTCTCTACTGATTGTTTTTGAGTTTCAAGTTATCCTTCAAGACATTAAGGATATGAAGCTACGCTTATGAGTTTGTCATCATCAAAAAGGAGGAAAATGGTTGCTTGGATAAGCTTGAAGTTTTGACTGATGAATAAGGAACAGATCCAAAGGACATGTTCCTTTGAATCACTGCAGCTAAATAGATAATTCATGCAAAATCGTTTAAGCTGAGATATCATTAATTATCCTTAGACTAATGCTTATCTTGATAATTATGCAGGTCTAAACGTGATATGAAAAGATTGCATAAAGAGTGGATAAGGATAAAAGATTTCGGGTAATCAAGTTAAGAAGTTCAAGTAGGACTCAAACTCTTGCAAGCTTTGGAGTTCTAATTGCTCAAGACTTCTTGGTTGCTGAAGCTATAAAACGAGGAGCATTTCAGTTATTGAAGCGTGCACAAATACAGAGAGAATCGAGTCTTAGCATTGAAAGAGTTTTAATCGTATTTGTGTAATCAGGAAGCTACAGGGAACTAAGTAAGAACTTGTTCCTTAGATTGAGTTTTGTCAAAGTTCAGTCTTAGTTCAACTGTAGCAGGTATTATCGAGTTGTATCTTTTCAGTTCAAATTGTGTACTTGAAGAAGCTTCACTGATCGTGAAAGAGGTCACTAGAGGATTAGAGTTAGTCCTAGGTTAGTAAGAAGGTAGACTTGTAACCAAGTGAGTCTTTTACATAGTGAAGTTGAAATCCTACTTGGAAGAGTAGTAGTGGTTTTTTGATCCCGAGTTCAAGGGGTTTTTCCACGCTAATATCGGGTATTCATTTACTTGCAGTTTTAATTCTACATATAATACAGTAAAGGAACACATTTTAAGAAACTGGTCCTTAAAACAGTAAAGTGGTGTATCTTGGAAAATAACATAATGTATCAAAATTGCGTAAGAACAATGAATTAAGCAAGACAGTTGAATAATAAGAACAAGAGAATAACGATTTCAATAAATGTCTTTGAGTGTACAATTTGATAGAGTTTCAATATGTTTTTTAGATGTCTACAATATAAAATCAAGCGCAATTTATAGATCATTGAACTGGGGAAAATCACGGCCACTTTCCCCTGTTTTGAAAGCCAAGTTAGTGGACAAAGATTATGGGGCGCCCACTCCGCTGAGATAGGAGTGATTCACCGAGGCTGGGATTTTCTACCTCGGAGGTACGAGCCCGTTGATTCACCGAGGTGATTCCTCCCCGATGTTTGTCAAGAATTCTGACCTCGAAGTTTTACCTCGAGGGCCACGCTGCTTACCTTATGTCCAAACCGGTAAATCTTTGCATGATGTGTTCTGAATCATGCACTCGAAGTGCCACGTATGCAAGCCATTTTTCACCCAATACAAGTGATGTTTGGCATTTTATGCCTATATTTCCTTAATATTTCCTCACGTTTTAGTACCTTATTCGCTCGTTTTATGGTTTATGAATGTGATTTTGCACTGATTTAATGTCGTGTGTATGTAGGTTGTTGTGCAGTGCAATTGGAGCTTTTAAGAGCATGATTGAGCGAGAAAAGATTGGATTTTGATTGAGGATTGGATCGAGCACACGAAGGCACAACACGAAACGAGAAAAGGAGGAACGAAACAGAAAAATGGCTGGGCGCTGTGGGCCATGCGCCGCGCCCTCCAGCGCGCGCCTCCCCCAGGCGCGGTTCTCCATGCGCCACGGACTAAAAGCGTGCCAAGTTCGACAGGTTCTGATTGTTGTAGCGCGTTACGAGGCGCGGGGCGCCCGTTATAGCGCCCCTGGAGCGGTTTTTACTTCCTATTTCATCTAGGATTAGGTGTAACTTATTACTAGGTGTTTGTAAACCCTATAAATACTCTTTTACTTAGTTTTTGATGAGAGTTCAGACCTTGGAGAAAGTTGGGAGGAGAGGGGAGGAGCCCTAGATGTCTTCTACACAAGTTCTTTCTCTCTTTCTCTTATTCTTCTCTTTAATTCTATAGTTTGTTTGTTCTAGGGTTAGAGTAAATACATGAAGGTTGATGTTTGAAAGTTGATTTCTATATATTGATTTACCATTACGGATTGTTTATTCTTTCTTGATCATAATTGTTTGATTATTGAGGCCTGATAATTGAACACTATCTATGGTTTTTAGATTGAACTCGAAAGAGGGAATTTAATTACGCAATAAGAAAGAATAGGACTAGTTTGTGAACCCGGGCATCGGGGAACCAATTTGTGAGTAGGATAGACATATACTTGCTCGCCTAGTTTAACTCATTACAGAATTCGTTAATGCGTGCACGTGATTCAACCCATAGACATATAGGGATTGGAGTAGCCTGCATAGACCGTGAAGAATCGAAAGGTTTTCATGGGTACATTTAACCTGTAGTTAGCAATCTAGGAAATCAAGAAGTAGAATCAACTGGAAAACTCAATTGGATTGTTCGTAACTCTGACCCGGGACCGTCATCTTTTATTGATAACAACTTAGAATTTGCTCTGTTACTTTGATTTCAATTACTTGTTTTTATTACTGTATTTAGTTAGTAAAAATCTCAACCATTAGAAAAGATCCCTGAATAGTTTATATAAAGTGTTTGCTAGAATTCAGTCTGAATAGTCCTCGTGGGAACGATACTCTACTTATCACTTTATTACTTGTCGACCACGTATACTTGCGTGTGCGTTGGGAGCAACAAGTTTTTGGCGCCGTTGTCGGGGACTAAATTGACTGTTTTCTTTTTGAACAATTTATTATTTTCTATTCAGGTTTAATTTTTGTTTATTTTATTTTTAGTTTATTATTTTATTACTAGTTTACATGGCATCTATTAATGAAAGTGGGTTGAATGATGGTTGCTCAAATTTTATTGATTCTTGTCTACTTTGTGGAGGACATCATTTTTGGGAAAATTGCCCGAGTCTTCCAACCCTGCGAGACTGGTTATGTGAATTTTCTACCACCTTTGATTGGAATTTTTGTAAATTGTGTGGTGGTCGGTGGAATGATTGTCCTAAGTGTCATGCTCCTTCCCCCAATAATTTTGGTGATGATTCTAATGATGTTTGTGAGTTTGACAGGAGCGATAAAGTGCAGGTTGTTAGCGAAACTTGGCTAATGGAGCAAGCCAAACTCTTAGAAGCTTATGGGGATTTCAGGAGTAAACTTACAAATATGACGAGGCAATTTATGGAAGAAAAGGTTGTGCTCGGGCAAGAGATCGACAAATTTGGCTTGACTATTCACGACTTAGAGGGGAATTTGAGTGATATGGTTGAGGTGTCTGAAGCTCAATTATCAGTTGTCGTGATTAGTAGATTTGAGATAGAAGAGCTTAGAAGCCAATTTGAGGAGCAAAAAGTGGAATTCCTACCATTCGACCCAATAGCAGTTGATGATGCCAAGGTTGAGAAAATAACATTAGAGTCAAGTGAGGAAAAAGAAAACATCATCTTTGAGGACTCTATTATTTGTGCAAGTGAGGGTGTCAAAAGTAATGCAACTTTAGAATTGAAGCGCATTGGACCTCATTCCAATCATTTTTCAACATTGTGTTTGGATGGTGACATGAAAATTGAGCCACCCGAGCCTATGAAGAAACCAAGGGAGGAGGAACAAGGTGCCTATATTTTAGAGTTTGTGATGCCGAGGAGACAAAACGACATCCCTCATTTAAAGGCTAAGAAGTGCAAAATGCGGCATTGTTTACTTGGTCCTGTTGTATTTTTGCCACCACCCCAATACCATAGTCGTAAGCTTGAGGCAAAGTTGGGGATTCAATTCATTAGTTCAAGGTGGAGGAAAAAGTGAAGAAGTTGTTTTCGTCGTGCCACGACGTTAACTAAGGCGCTTCTTGGGAGGCAACCCAATTTGCTTGCTTTACTTTTATTTATTTTTATTAGTATTTTTATAGTTGTATATTACTTTGGGTGATTCTTTGGATTGCAGGTTCATGTAATGTCGAGGCTAAGTGTGGGGTGTCCTCACCCTTGCCTAATGTTGATGACCTGATGAGGGAAGTCTGAGTACCTCATACGATATGGAAGCTTGGAGGATGCTAGCACCAAGGACTAGAATCTTCAGGGAAGTTTTCTTTACCTTGCACTTGCTTATTTTTAGCACTGAGGACAGTGCTTAGTTTAAGTGTGGGGTGGGAAACTACCCTTTATTTATTTTTGAGGTTAGGGATGCATGTACCGTAGGATTTTCTTTTGTTACTTGACTTTATTTTTATTTGTTTCTTGCTTTAATATATGAAAAAAAAAATTAGAAAACCAATGAAAAATACCAAAAAGATTTTTCTTTTAGTTTTATTAGTGGTACATGTCATCCACCCCGTGGTTTTTCTTATGGCCTCGGTTCTTTTCCACGGGTAGGCCTTTGAACCGGGTAGTTTTTAATTTTTTTAGGATTTGGATAGTTAGTTGTAGATGACCTTAGACGAAGGAAATAGGTGGAATGCTAGGTGCCTTTGTTGTGTTTGATACCGGTGGACTTGAACTTGATTGCATGTGCTATTTGTGGTGTCCTTGGGTTTTAATTTGATGCATGCCTAAAAAAAAAAAAACATGGAACAACCCCCTTGAGATGCTTGAGTCCGCTTGCTTGACTTGATTGTGAACCTTTGTGCATGAGTGCTTAAATTTCCACAAGTTGCACTCTAAATGCTTGATTGGGAGTTGTTGATGGAGCCATTTTGTGTGGACCATGTGCTATGTGTGTGTGAGGCATATTCTTGTTTACTCCATGTTGCATGTTAATGTCTAGAACTTGCCTCGTGTGTGTGCAAAGCGAAATCCTAGGTTTGCTCTAGTTGGGAAATGATACAAGGCCTTCTTTTGATTTGCCTGCCCTTACATATATACCTTGAAAAAAAATTGTTGTTGTGATTTCTTTGACCCTTTTTGTTGGCACCCACACCCCGAGCCTACCCATTTGTTCTTAATTGACTCTTTTGGCCCTTTACTCCTTAAGCACTTTATTGATATTTTGTTGTTGATTGGAGTTGTGGTTTGAATTGGGAGGTTTTTGAGTGGAACTAATGAAGGGAAATAATTGTTAAAATTGTGAAGTAGTGAAAAACATTGGCAAGGTTGGATGAAATTGAAAAAGAAAAAAAAAATAGCAAAGTTGAAAAGAAAATAAAAAAATTGTGGAAAAGAAATAAAGAGAAAAGAATATCCATTCCTTGCTAGTGTGTGCTTAAAAGAAAAAATTGCTACTTGTTGAGAAGGTGTGTGTGTGAAAGTTGTTGATTGGGTGGCTTTGATGAGAATTGTGTTTGAAATAATTGTGATGTATTAAAGTGCTTAGGGAGGTAGTCACTATTACCATATGTATCCTACCCGCCCCTTAGCCTACATTACGACCTTTTTAAAGTCCTAGTTAATCCCGATTTGAGTGAGCTTACATTAGTGGAGTCCTACACTACGGGCAAGCCTATGGTACATTGTGTGTGACATGTGAGACTTCCATGAGAGTGAGTGAATTCGTTTGCTATTGTCCCCATTCTATTCTTGATATTCATGGTTGTGTGTGATACTTGGGGGACACTCTTTTGCTTCATATTGGTGAGGGCGCATGATTTGCATGAAATAGGTGAAATTGATGGTTCTTGGTTGAGTAGATAGGTGTGATTTTGTGGGAGCATGGTTGCATTAAGTTGAGTTTGTGTATTTGAGCTATTTTGGGGTGGTTGTTCTCATATTTTTGGTTTTGGTAAATTGTTGGCATGTTTGTGGATCCATAGTAGTCATATGTGCATTAGTTCAATGATCGGTATCAACCATAGTCATGGGCAGACCTGTTCTACTTAGGTTGGAAGTTATTTGTGATTGCTCGAGGGCGAGCAAAGGTTCAAGTGTGGGGTGGTGATGTTTGGCATTTTATGCCTATATTTCCTTAATATTTCCTCACGTTTTAGTACCTTATTCGCTCGTTTTATGGTTTATGAATGTGATTTTGCACTGATTTAATGTCGTGTGTATGTAGGTTGTTGTGCAGTGCAATTGGAGCTTTTAAGAGCATGATTGAGCGAGAAAAGATTGGATTTTGATTGAGGATTGGATCGAGCACACGAAGGCACAACACGAAACGAGAAAAGGAGGAACGGAACAGAAAAATGGCTGGGCGCTGTGGGCCATGCGCCGCGCCCTCCAGCGCGCGCCACCCCCAGGCGCGGTTCTCCATGCGCCACGGACTAAAAGCGTGCCAAGTTCGACGGGTTCTGATTGTTGTAGCGCGTTACGAGGCGCGGGGCGCCCGTTATAGTGCCCCTGGAGCGGTTTTTACTTCCTATTTCGTCTAGGATTAGGTGTAACTTATTACTAGGTGTTTGTAAACCCTATAAATACTCTTTTACTTAGTTTTTGATGAGAGTTCAGACCTTGGAGCAAGTTGGGAGGAGAGGGGAGGAGCCCTAGATGTCTTCTACACAAGTTCTTTCTCTCTTTCTCTTATTCTTCTCTTTAATTCTATAGTTTGTTTGTTCTAGGGTTAGAGTAAATACATGAAGGTTGATGTTTGAAAGTTGATTTCTATATATTGATTTACCATTACGGATTGTTTATTCTTTCTTGATCATAATTGTTTGATTATTGAGGCCTGATAATTGAACACTATCTATGGTTTTTAGATTGAACTCGAAAGAGGGAATTTAATTACGCAATAAGAAAGAATAGGACTAGTTTGTGAACCCGGGCATCGGGGAACCAATTTGTAAGTAGGATAGACATATACTTGCTCGCCTAGTTTAACTCATTACAGAATTCGTTAATGCGTGCACGTGATTCAACCCCATAGACATATAGGGATTGGAGTAGCCTGCATAGACCGTGAAGAATCGAAAGGTTTTCATGGGTACATTTAACCTGTAGTTAGCAATCTAGGAAATCAAGAAGTAGAATCAACTGGAAAACTCAATTGGATTGTTCGTAACTCTGACCCGGGACCGTCATCTTTTATTGATAACAACTTAGAATTTGCTCTGTTACTTGATTTCAATTACTTGTTTTTATTACTGTATTTAGTTAGTAGAAATCTCAACCATTAGAAAAGATCCCTGAATAGTTTATATAAAGTGTTTGCTAGAATTCAGTCTGAATAGTCCTCGTGGGAACGATACTCTACTTATCACTTTATTACTTGTCGACCACGTATACTTGCGTGTGCGTTGATCTCAACAGGAGGCGCGCCGCGCCGCCCAGAGCGCCCAGCTTCCAGCAACGGCGCCAAAAACTTGTTGCTCCCAACGCACACGCAAGTATACGTGGTCGACAAGTAATAAAGTGATAAGTAGAGTATCGTTCCCACGAGGACTATTCAGACTGAATTCTAGAAAACACTTTATATAAACTATTCAGGAATCTTTTTCCAATGGTTGAGATTTTTCTAACTAAATGCAGTAATTAAAACAAGTAATTGAAATCAAGTAACAGAGCAAATTCTAAGTTGTTATCAATAAAAGATGACGGTCCCGGGTCAGAGTTACGAACAATCCAGTTGAGTTTTCCAGTTGATTCTACTTCTTGATTTCCTAGATTGCTAACTACAGGTTAAATGTACCCATGAAAACCTTTCGATTCTTCACGGTCTATGCAGGCTACTCCAATCCCTATATGTCTATGGGTTGAATCACGTGCACGCATTAACGAATTCTGTAATGAGTTAAACTAGGCGAGCAAGTATATGTCTATCCTACTCACAAATTGGTTCCCCGATGCCCGGGTTCACAAACTAGTTCTATTCTTTCTTATTGCGTAATTAAATTCCCTCTTTCGAGTTCAATCTAAAAACCATAGATAGTGTTCAATTATCAGGCCTCAATAATCAAACAATTATGATCAAGAAAGAATAAACAATCCATAATGGTAAATCAATATATAGAAATCAACTTTCAAACATCAACCTTCATGTATTTACTCTAACCCGAGAACAAACAAACTATAGAATTAAAGAGAAGAATAAGAGAAAGAGAGAAAGAACTTATGTAGAAGACATCTAGGGCTCCTCCCCTCTTCTGCAAAACTTGCTCCAAAGGTCTGAACTCTCATCAAAAACTAAGTAAAAGAGTATTTATAGGGTTTAACTTATTACTAGGTACTAGTATATTAAAATGTCTTAACACAAAGAAAACTTTAATATTTGGTAGCAATAGAAGTTGGGATGCACATTTTTCTTCTTTTTCATAAAAGTCCCGTGTCCTGACCCAAAATATAAAATTCGAAATAAAAATTAAACAACCTGGACATCTTGAGATCATTGTATCCTAAAGGATAGCTGCAAAGATATCTCTGATAAACATCAATGAAATAGCTAGCCGCAAATGTTTGAATTTATATATAATTACGTAGTTAATTCTCTCTCACAGGGTACAAACAGTATCAAACACCCGACTGCGAGGAAACAAACTTTTGAGATTTACAAACAGAAACCGGTTACACCCATCAAGAGGTTTCCAGTTAGTAATTCACACTTAACATGATCTCAAAAGCCAAAAATAAAACTAAAAGGACAGAAGCAACAAAGCAGCAGATTCCTGAACAACTTCTGTATAAAAATTCCCTTATGACAACCTAGCTTGCTCCGCCTAGAGTTAACCTTTTTCTTTTCACGCATGCAGTGTCGAAATTCACTGACTCGACTAATTCGATCTTTTTCTAAATTTCGTTTCATTACCTTAGCATTGACGTTAAAGATTCAAAAACATCTTCATCACAAGGAATTGTAAGACCCATGTCATGATCAAAACCAAATTCTTCTTCAGCACATTGAAGGAGTCTACGAAATTCAGGACTTGATAAGATGGAAATTGGGACAATGTATCTTGTTCTATTTTCTCCAACGTACACTACAAAATGTCCTTTTGGTACGTCTAAAGGAAGACCTTGTTCATCTTGATAGATATGTTTTTTTCCTAAGCTTGAACACCTCTTTAGGATTTGCTTCAACACTGCAGTTTGTGATAACTTGTTTGATTTTCTAATGGCCATTGTTTGAGGAAAAAAATAGCCAATTTGGAAGAGTAGGAAGAGAAAAAAGAAGGAAATTCAAGACTTGGAAAAATGAGTGTGGTGGAAATGAAAGGAGTTAAGGGATATATAAATAGAGAAGTTTTGATCCCCACCTGCTATAGTTAGTTAAGTTGACTGTCCCTGTAAATTTCTTATATAGTAAAGGACTTAAAATTTACAATATATTAATAAAAGTAAATAAAAGTATATTGATTTTACCGAGTAAATAAAAGTATATTGATTTTAGAGAGAATTTTTTTCATTATCAATGCAGTATAAGTTGTGATAAATAACAAGTCGGTCACCCGTTTTATCAAGTTATTGTATTAATTAATACTCTCTCCGTTCCAAAATGGTTGTCATAGTTCGGATTTCGAGAGTCAAACGAGTTTAACTTTGACCGTAATATTTTTCATTATTTTGAATTATTAATTATTGTGACTTATAGTACTTTTTATGTAGTTTCTAAATATATAAACATTGTTACAAAAAACTTAAAAATTATATATTTAAATTCACGGTCAAAATGAACTCATTTGACTCTCGAAATTCGAACTATGACAATTATTTGAGAAGAGAGGGAGTATTGATCATACACATTCAAAATAATTACATTGACACTTTTTACCCATAAGTAAAAAAAATTTAAGGTGAAAGAGAAACAAAACCATGTGGCGTAGTGGTGGAAAAGAAGAGAGCACGGGTGTTTTTGGAGGAAGTGTAAGGTTCAAAGACAAATGTAAAATGTTCATGTTGGGAGCCAGGGCCTTGGGTTTATTACCTCTTGTAGCCTTTCATCACGACATATTGGTCCCTTTAACTCTGTTTTTATGATATTAGAATAATTTTATTTTTCAAATACAAATAAAGAATGTCGGGAAATAATAAAAAAGAATTATAATATTAATCAACAACATCAAGAAAATTCTAATCACTTTATTTTGAAAAGGACGTTATCTTGTTTTAACTGTTTAAGAACCTTCCTAACAATTTTCATGAGTTCCTTGTTACGCAGTTCCTTCTTTTCAACCACATTCTTTTGTCTTGTGATAAAATAGAAAATGGAGCAGAGACAAATACTACTCTTCCTAACTTGCCTATTTGATTTTGTTATTGACTTGACTACACAAAATACTAATATTCAGGTTTTAATTTGTTCTTGTCTTAAAATAAAATATCTTGGCTGCAACAAAATTTGGTCATTCAATTAACTCTCTTAAAAAATAGGAAAAATAAGCTTTTCAATTAACTAAAAGTCAGCAAAGGAGTAAAATGTTAGGACAACTTTCTCAACAGCCAACCATAAATGGTAAACAAGCTAAGTTATATATGTACGACAAACCAAATTCACATGATGAAGCTTGAATTACCGTAAATTAGAAATTTAGGATGTGATTTACTAAACGCAACACTATAATTACAAGCTTAGAAAATTGGACCATTTAGTATAACAATATACTCATCATGTTATATGGCGGTATTTGACTTGACACAGAATTTTTAAAAAAAAATAAGACTTTTGAAATTTGTGGTTTAAAACAAATCATAGTTTCATAAAGGTAATTTTTTTTTATACTTATAAAAATGTGACATTCTTTTTGGGACAGACTAAAAAGAAAAATAGTATTTCTAACTCATAAATTTAGACATGGGAGTATATATTAACAGTGCAAATTTCCGAAAACTTAAACTTTTTTAGTAGGTTATTTGCCTTTATTTATAGGATATTAAATATTTCACTTATTATGACGAGTTACATGTATTTATCATTTAGTTTTAAGTGACTAGAGACGGATCCATGATTTGGATTTTATGTGTTCTGAATTTTACTGCAGCGGCTTCAAGTGCTAGTAGCCGCATTCTGAATTTAATTTTATAAGTATTTAGATTAACACATACTTTTATAGAGTTTAAATCAAATCTGTGAATTCTAGCGAACATACATGTTTAATGCTATATCTACGTGCCCCCGTTGGTGACGGGTTTGGATTTGCTCCATTATTATTTGCTCCATTACTCATCAATATACCTCTTAATGAATGACACGTGTGCTTTTTATTATGAAAAGTTGAGATTACTTCTTAACTTATTCTCTATCTTTTATTAAATTCTATTATTGATAACAATTGAAAATAAAGCACAAAAGAGCTAAAATATATTTATTTAATGTTTTCTTCATCTTTTCTTCAAATATAAATTTACCAATTATTTAAGTGAGATCCAATAAAGTTTTTTAACTTAGACAAGGAAATATGCTACTAGGTTTTGTTCTATTATTAGAGTTTATTATTTTTTATATAAAATGAACTTGGAATAAGTTTTTACTTTTAGAAAATCACCATGAGTTTAATAAAGTTGGGCAATCTTTTTGCTTCAAAAAAACATGACAATGACAACCTTAAGGCCGACGTTGATAATGTATAAGTGATGAAAGGTATTAAAAAATTATTGTTGGTGATAAACTTGAAAATTAAATAAACAAATTTAGCTCTTTGGTATATATTTAAAAAGAAATGCTACGAATAGTAGAATTTAAACAAAAATAAAGAATAACTTAAAAAATAATATTAGTATACATGTCATTCATTAAAGAGTGTATTGATAAGTAATGGAACAAATCCAAATCCGTTGGTGACATGCACAATTGTGTCATCGTATAGAAGTTTGAAACTCCAAAATATAAATCAGTAGCATGTAATAACACGATTGCCTTCAAAAATGGGAACTAAGAAATGCATGATGCTACAGATAACAGGTTGAAAAAGATAGTTGCAGCGCCGAAAGTGTTATGTTTATCCAAATGCTTCCATTGTACGAGAAATATTGTGATCTTAAAGAGATTAAATTTTCTGACATTTTGATCCCAAGTCTCTGTTATGTCCATTTCATTTGCAGCATTCTCTGTTGAATATCGTCATTTCATACAAAGATATATCTATAAATTCTGCCTGATAAATAATAAACCTAAAATTAGTCCAATAGGACCTCACTAACAATGGCCACTTTAGAAAATATAGGAGACATTCTTACCCGAGCGACATCGACTCGTTAATCTTGTTAAATCACAAATATTTAATATTAATTGATCAGCATTTACTTATTAGTTATTTCCCTAGATGTATCTCCCTCTATGGCGAATAACTCTGTCATAGTCATTGTGAAAGAGCGGAGCTGCAACTACCAAGAGTATGTGCTCAATTAAACATCCTTGGTCATAAAATTATATTGTGATAGTGTCAAAAGATTATTTATTTATAAAATATATTACTAGTATATTATGAACATGATGTATGGCATTTTATGCCTATATTTCCTTAAAATTTCCTCACGTTTGAGTATTTTATTCGCCCGTTTTCTAGTTAATGAATATGATTTTGCACTATATTGTGTCGTATATGTATATGTTGTTACGAAGTGCAATTGGAGCTTTAAAGAGCATGATCGAGCAAGAAAAGATTGGATTTTGATTGAGGGTTGGATCGAGCACACGAAGGCATGACAAGACGCGAGCTGCGGAGCAAGGCAAAGCAAAATAAGCCTGGCGCTTTGAGTGGCGCGCCGCGCCCCCAAAGGCGCCCAGCTTCTGGCGCTTTTCCCAGCGCGGGGCGTGGCCGGTTCTGCTTGTGTCAGCGTGTTCGGGGGCGCGGGGCGCCAGCTACAGCGCCCCTGGAGCGTTTTTGGACTTCTTATTTCGTCTAGTCTTAGGTGTAACTTATTATTAGGCCTTTGTAAACCCTATAAATACTCTTTTACTTAGTTTTTGAAGGGAGTTCAGACTTTGGAGCAAATTGGGGAGCTCATAACATCTTGAACAAGGGTTTTTCTTCCTTCCATTAATCTTTTACATCATTATTTCATCAAATCATTGTCTTGTGATTATGATTATGCGTGGCTAAATCTATCGTTCTAGGGTTAGAGTATTTCATGAAAGTTGATGTTTGAAGATTGATTTCCATTAATTGAATCCCATAACGGATTGCTTTTTCTTTCTTGATTTCACTTGTGTAATTGTCAGGGCCCGATTATTACGCATTATCTATGGTTTTTATATTAAACTCGAAAGAGGGAATTTATAAACGCAATAAGAAAGAGTAGGGCTAGATTGTGAACCCGGGCATCGGGGAACCAATTTGTGAGTATGATAGACATATACTTTCTTGCCTAGCTTAACTAATTACAGAATTCGTTAATGCGTGCACATGATTCCACCCATAGACATATAGGGATTGGAGTAACCTGCATAGACCGTGAAGAATCGAAAGGTTTTCACGGGTACATTTAATCTGTTAGTTAGTAATCCGGGATTTAAGAAGTGGAATCAATTGGAAAACTCAACTGGATTGTTCGTAACTCTGACCCTGGACCGTCTCCTTATTACTGATAACAACCAATTTTTGCTTCATTGTTTGAATTCACTTCTACCATTTTAATTACTATTTTTGTAGTTGATAATATCCTCACCATTGGAAAAAGATCCCTGAGTAGTTGTTAAGAAATTGTTTGTTAGGAGTCCAGTCTGAATAGTCCTCGTGGGAACGATACTCTACTTATCACTTTATTACTTGTCGACCACGTATACTTGCGTGTGCATTGGGAGCAACAAGTTTTTGGCGCCGCTCCCGGGGACTAATAATTGACGGATTTCTTTTTGAACGGTTACTTATTATCTATTCAGGTTTAATTTTTGTTTTGAGTTTTGTGATGTTTCAGGTATTAGGTCCTGCTTAATCTTTACCTACAGGAATGGCAGAAGAACGCACCTTAGCTGTGCGAGATGTTGCTCTCCCCAGCCTGGAGGGGATAGAGTCTAGCATAGTTAAGCCCGCTATCACGGGGCACTTTAAGATTAAGTCCGACATGATTCAGCTGCTGCATGTGACTGGGAAATATAGTGGATTACTTCATGAAGATCCGCAGCAACACATTCAGAATTTCTTGGAGATCAGTGATACTTATACACGGACGGGAGTTCCTATTGATTATGTGCGCTTGACATTTTTCCCATTTTCACTGATTGGGGCAGCAAAGAGGTGGTTAAAGGCTGAAAAGTCTGGGTCTATCACTACTTGGGATGATTTGGCTAAGAAGTTCTTAGCTAAGTTTTATCCATATGCCACGACAGCCCGGTTGAGGAGCGAAATTATGTCCTTCAGACATATAGAAGGAGAGTCTTTGTATTCAGCCTGAGAGTGGTTTAAAGCTTTACCGAGAGATTGTCCACGCCAGAACCAATCAAATGAGGTACTGGCACACACTATTGTAGAGTTGTTGACTGCGCAGACTAAAATCGTGGTAGATCCTGCTGCTGGAGGCCAAATACTGGCCTTAAACTTTTACCAGATTTATGAGTTACTAGACAAGTTTTCGCAGAGCAATCCTGACTGGCAGGGAGATGGTAGAGCTACTACACAGAAATCTGCTGGGGTACTTCAGTTAGATGCAGTTTCAGAGCTGAGGGCGAAGTTGGATGCTATTTCCAATCAAATTAGCAAGCTAGCTCTGCCAAAGACTCAGCAACCAGTGGCTCCAGTGCAACAACTCCAGAGTTTTTGTGAGATTTGTGGTCAAGATCATGCTACAGAGGTTTGCTCCTCTAATCCAGAGTCAGTTTATTACGTGGGTAATCAAAACAGGCTGCAGGGTCAAAATCAGTTTGGTAATGCTTATTATCAAGGCAATACGAGAGCCCCAAATAATTACCACCCATTTCCAGCTCCACCACAGCAGGTTAGCAATTCAGTTGAAGATATGCTAAAGCAGATAATGGCGGGCCAGCAGAGAATGATAGCTGACACTGCAGCCCATGCACAAGCCATACAAGATCTTTCCAATGCTCAAAAGAACCTGAAGCACCAGTTGGGGCAGTTGGTGGGAGAAATGAGTACTGTTAAAAAAGGGCCTGAGCAATGTCTTGCAGTGACTTTAATTGAAGGTGGAGAGCTGATGGCCAAGTCTGAGGAGAGAGCTGAAATAGATAAAGTTGAAAAAGTAGAGAAGGTAAGGAAGAAAGAAGAGAGAAAGGAGGCACCTCTGCCACCTCCACTATTCCCGCAGAGACTTATACCATCGAAGGATTTGGCCCAGTATCAAAAATTTGTGAGTATGTTGAAAGAGCTTCAAGTTAACATTCCTTTGACTGATGTGTTTGAATTAATGCCATCCTTTGTGAAGTTCTTAAAAGAGATTTTAGTGAAGAAGAAAAAGCCTCAAGAGATAGATACAGTTGAGTTAGTTGAGGAGTGCAGCACAATCTTGAGCAAGTTACCTCCAAAACTTCAAGATCCTGGGAGGTTTACTATTCCTTGCACCATTGGAGGGCATAATATCACTGGTGCATTGTGTGATCTGGGTGCGAGCATAAATCTCATGCCTCTCTCTGTTTGCAAAAGGTTAGGGCTAGGAGCAATCAAGCCCTCTTCAGTTACTCTTCAGATGGCGGATGGATCACTCACTCACCTTGATGGTAAGTTGGAGGATGTATTGCTTAAAGTTGGTAAGTTTACATTCTCTGCTGATTTTGTAGTCCTAGATTATGAAGAGGACCGAGAAGCTCCAATCATTTTGGGGAGACCATTCTTAGTCACCTCGAAGGAACTTATTGACATGGAGCTGGGAGAGATGACTGTTAGAGCGCATGGAGAAAAGGTTACTTTCAAGGTTTATAATGAGAAGGAGCACATAACTAAGGTTGAAGAGTGCTCTATGATCAAATTTGTCAGACAAGAACATAGAAGTTAACCAAATGATTTGTGTGAGCAGAATGTGGAACAAAATAGCAGTGGCACATCACATGTGAAGTTGAAGAGGGGTCCTCTCAAGGAAAGGAAGAAAGTAAAGGTTCGTCGTAAGAAGAGAAAACATAAATGCTGGAAGTGAGCTAAAAGTGCCGTCGTTCCACGATGTTAAATAAGTCGCTTCTCGGGAGGCAACCCGAGTTTGTACTTGTATTATTTTATTTATTGTGTCACGTAGTTTTGTTTTTCCTTGGATTGCAGGTTTATGTAAAGTCGAGTTTTAGTGTGGGGTGTCCTCACCCCTGCCTAATATTGTTGACCTGTTGGGGGAAGTCTGAGTACCTCATGTTATATGGAAGCTTGAAGGATGCTGGCATCAAGGACTAGAGCGTTCAGGGAAGTTTATCTACCCCTTGTACTTTATTTTTTGTCGCACTGAGGACATTGCTTAGTTTTAAGTGTGGGTGGGGAACTCTCCATATTCTTTAGGTTAGGGATGCATGTACCGTAGGATTTTCTTTTGTCACTTGACTTTATTTTGATTTGTTTCTTGCTTTAATATATGAAAAAAATTGAAAAAAATTAGAAAACGAATGAAAAATTTCAAAAAGATTTTCTTTTTAGTGTTTGTTAGTGGTACATGTCATCCACCCCGTGGTTTTTCTTATGACCTCGGTTCTTTTCCATGAGAGGGCCTTTGAACCGGGTAGTTTTTTATTTTTATTAGGATAAGAGTAGTTAGTTATAGGTGGCCCTAGACGAAAGAAATAGGTAGAATGCTAGGTGCCTTTGATTTGTTTGATGCCGGTGGACTTGAACTTATTGCATGTGATATTTGTGGTGTCTTTTGGTTTTAAATTATTATACATGCCTAGAAAAAATGGAACGACCCCCTTGAGATGCTTGAGTCCACTGGCCTGACTTTGTTGTGAACCTTTGTGCATTAGTGCTTAATTTTTCCACAAGTTGCACTCTAATTGCTTGATTGAGAGTTGTGATGGAGCCTTTTTGTGTGGATCGTGTGTAATGTGTGTTGTGAGACATATTTTTATTTTACTCCATATTTGCATATTGGTGTCTAGAACTTGCCCCGTGTGTGTGCAAAGCGAAATCCTAGGTTTACTCTAGTCGGGAAATGATACAGGCCTTCTCTTGATTTGCCTACCCTTATATATACACCTTGGACTTGATTGTTGTGATCTCTTTGACCTTTTTGTTGGCACCCACACCGCGAGCCTACCCACCTGTTCTAAATTATTTTCTTTTGGCCCTTTACTCCTTAAGAACTTTAATTGATAATGTGATATTATTGTGGAGTAGTGGTTGAAATATTGGGAGGTTTTTGAGTGGAACCAATAAGGGGAATATGTAATGAATTGTGTAGTAGTTGTTTATGAGCATTGGCAAGGTTGGAAAGAAATGAATAGAAAAAGAAAACAAATGAAAAAAAAAAAAAAGCAAAGTTGAAAAGAAAAAAATTGGAAAAAGAAATAAAGAGAGAAGAATGTCCATCCTTGCTAATGTGTGCTTAAAAAAAACAATTTGCTACTTGTTGAGAAGGTGTGTGTGAAAGTTGTTGATTGGGTGACTTGATGAGATTTGTGCTTAAATTAATTGTGATGTATTAAAGTGCTTAGGGAGGTAGTCACTATTACCCATATGTATCCTACCAGCCCCTTAGCCTACATTACAACCTTTTTAAAATCCTAGTTAATCCCGATTGGAGTGAACATACATTAGTGGAGTCCTACACTACGGGCAAGCCTATGGTATATCGTGTGTGACATGTGAGATTTTCATGAGAGTGAGTGAATTCTTTCTATGCTATTGTCCCGTTCTATTCTTGATATTCATTATTGTGTGTGATATTTGGGGGACACTCTCTTGCTTCATTTTGGTGAGGGCACATGGTTTGCATGAGATAGGTGAAGTTGCGGCTTTTTGGTTGAGTAGATAGGTGTGATTTTGTGAGAGCATGGTTGCAATGAGTTGAGTTTGCGCATTTGAGCTATCTTGGGGTGGTTATTCTCATGTTTTGAGTTTGGTATATTGTTGGCATGTTTGTGGACCCATAGTAGTCATGTGTGCATTTGTTCAATGATCGGTATCAACCATAGTCATAGGCAGACCTGTTCTACCTAGGTTGGGAAGTTAGTTGTGACTTGCTCGAGGGCGAGCAAAGGTTCAAGTGTGGGGTGGTGATGTTTGGCATTTTATGCCTATATTTCCTTAATATTTCCTCACGTTTGAGTATTTTTTTCGCCCGTTTTCTAGTTAATGAATATGATTTTGCACTTATATTGTGTCGTATGTGTGTAGGTTGTTACGAAGTGCAATTGGAGCTTTAAAGAGCATGATCGAGCAAGAAAAGATTGGATTTTGATTGATGATTGGATCGAGCACACGAAGGCATGACACGACGCGAGCTGTGGAGCAAGGCAAGGCAAAATAAGCCTGGCGCTTTGAGTGGCGCGCCGTGCCCCCAAAGGCGCCCAGCTTCTGGTGCTTTTCCCAGCGCGGGGCGTGGCCAAGGCGCCCGGATTTCGACGGGTTCTGCTTGTGTCAGCGCGTTCGGGGGCGCGGGGCGCCAGCTACAGCGCCCCTGGAGCGTTTTTGGACTTTCTATTTCGTCTAGGCTTAGGTGTAACTTATTACTATGCCTTTGTAAACTCTATAAATACTCTTTTACTTAGTTTTTGAAGGGAGATCAGACTTTGGAGCAAATTGGAGAGCTCATAACATCTTGAACAAGGGTTTTTCTTCCTTCCATTAATCTTCTACATCATTATTTCATTATTTCATCAAATCATTATCTTGTGATTATGATTATGCGTGGCTAAATCTATCGTTCTAGGGTTAGAGTATTTCATGAAAGTTGATGTTTGAAGATTGATTTCCATTAATTGAATCCCATAACGGATTGCTTATTCTTTCTTGATTTCACTTGTGTAATTGTCAGGGCCCGATTATTACGCATTATCTATGGTTTTTAGATTGAACTCGAAAGAGGGAATTTATGAACGCAATAAGAAAGAGTAGGGCTAGATTGTGAACCCGGGCATCGGGGAACAAATTTGTGAGTAGGATAGACATATACTTGCTCGCCTAGCTTAACTAATTACAGAATTCGTTAATGCGTGCACGTGATTCAACCCATAGACATATAGGGATTGGAGTAGCCTGCATAGACCGTGAAGAATCGAAAGGTTTTCACTGGTACATTTAATCTGTTAGTTAGTAATCCGGGATTTAAGAAGTGGAATCAATTGGAAAACACAACTGAATTGTTCATAACTCTGACCCTGGACCGTCTCCTTATTACTGATAACAACCAATTTTTGCTCCATTTTTTGAATTCACTTCTACCATTTTAATTACTATTTTTGTAGTTGATAATATCCTCACCATTGGAAAAAGATCCCTGAGTAGTTGTTAAGAAATTGTTTGTTAGGAGTCCAGTCTGAATAGTCCTCGTGAGAACGATACTCTATTTATCACTTTATTACTTGTCGACCACGTATACTTATGTGTGCATTGGGAGCAACAAAACACCCTTAACTAGATTCCTGTTATCATCACTAGTAATTGTGCATACCAACTGGACCAAAAACTGATAGTACGTGATTAGACGAGGTGGTTACAACAGTTCAATCAGTGGTGGATTGACGAAGATTTAACTTGATGAGTTTAATTTATAAGGTTATAGGACTGAACTCATAATTCTTTTTAAATTATGTATTCAGAATATAATATTTATTAAAATATCAGTAACACTTATTTGCATATATAAATGTTCCGTATCAACTTACCTTTGAGTACTGTAGGAACTACCTTTAGGTACTCACATAGTACTCTTATGTATTATTGTTACGCTTGTGATTGTATAAGAATCAAAATAGACAAAAAAAAAAAAAAAAAAAATCAGGAATTCACATGCATGTGTATAGGCTCAACTTTTGCAGGTCTTTTCTCCATGTACTTATCATACAACGTAATGCTTTAGGTATAAATTTCAAACGGCTGGGATTCTTCACTCTTAATTAGAGATTTCAAATTTGTAATATGAAAACGAAAAAATTCATGATAGGAAGCGCTTCACATTTAAAGAGCCTTATAAGATGTGAATATGAATTAATCGGAGCTTCAATAACGATACTGAACACCGGATAAAAAAAACTATTGATTCGCCTGAAATAACTTTTACCTTTTTAGTACTGCATACAGTATGCAGCCTCTACACTTAGGTCTCTTTCAGAAATCATATGATTAGCTTTTGTCATCACTATTACTACTTGATCTAATTAATGTATATTATAAGGACTTCTCACCAAATAAGTTGATTAATCAGGACGTAACAGTCAAGGGGATAAAAGGGGATGATCACCTTTTATTGACAATACTTTTAACAATAATATCCCATCTTTCCAATAAATATATCTGTATTAATATACTTTATACTTGTTATTCATTTTTTATACACTCTCAATGTTTTTGTCTATTTACATCATGTTATGATCTACCCTCTTTCTGATAGGACTCATTCTGAAAGTAGTCAATTACATTTAACTAACTTTTAGATAATTAATAGATGTAAATAACTTTTACATTTCAATATAGACAGAGGCGGATCTAGGTTTTAAACCTTATGGGTTCTAAATTGTAGGATAATAATTTCAACTGGGTTCTTGACTTAATTTCTGTTCATATTTAGTGATTCTTTTAACGTAAATATACTGTCTGCGCTAAATTTACTGGGTTCCGCCGAATCCGTGTGTTGTTCTCTACATCCGCCACTGAATACAGGTCAAATTAAACTTTAAAGGCTATTTCTTGCAACTTGCAAGAACTCTCCTAGTACCCAAACAACAAATGAGAAAAATGTACTTATCGCAAATTAATTTTACAAGTTATGTTTTCCTTTAGCATCAAGGTCAACTATTCATTGCTTCTTACTCGAACTATATACTTATAAAGTTAGATCATGTCTAATAAAACACATATGTCTGCGCTAAATTCGCACGCATGTGCAAAGATACTCTCCATCGCTAGCTAACAATTTGAAAATTGCCTATGCTTAAGGTATCCCCCGAGATTTATATTGTCAAATCTTATAACTAGCTTCAATATTTAATGATCAAAGTTTACACCAACCCGATAATTGAGTTTATAAACTTGGAAAACCTAAGGGATTTTCATGTAGTGGAAGGTTATTAATTCCCAAGATACACCACTTTACTGTTTTAAGGACCAGTTCCTTAAAATGTGTTCCTTTACTATGTTATGTACAGAATTCAAACTGTAAGTAAATGAACACCCAGTATTAGCGTGGAAAAACCCCTTGAACTCGGGATCAAAAAACCACGACCTACTCTTCCAAGTAGGATTTCAACTTCACTATGTAAAAGACTCACTTGGTTACAAGACTACCTTCTTACTAACCCAGGACTAACTCTAATCCTTTAGTGACCTCTTTTCACGATCAGTGAAGCTTTGTCAAGTACACGACTTGAACCAGAAAGATACAACTCGATAATGCCTACTACAGTTGAACTAAGACTGAACTTTTACAAGACTCAATCTAAGGAACAGGTTCTTACTTAGTTCTCTGGAGCTTACTAATTACACAAATAAGATAATGACTCTTTTATGCTCTGCTCGATTCTCTCTGTATTTGTGCATCTGTCAATGGCTGATATGCTTCTCGTTTTATAGCTTCAGCAGCCAAGAAGTCTTGAACAATTAGAACTCCAAAGCTCCCAAGAGTTTGAGTCCTAGTTGAACTCTTCACTTTAAGCATCCGGATCTTTTAGCCCTTATCCATCATTTATGCAATCTTTTCATATCACGTTTAGACCTGCATAATTATCAAGATAAATATTAGTCTAAGGATAATTAACAATATCCCAGATTAAACGATTTTGTATGAATTATCTATTTAGCTGCAGTGATTCAAAGGAACAGGTCCTTTGAATCCGTTCCTTATTCATCAGTCAAAACTCCAAGCTTCTCCAAGCTAACATTTTCCCCCTTTTTGATGATGACAAATTCATAAGCAAGACTGCATATCCTTAAAGTCATGAAGTACAATCTTAAAGCTCAAAAGCAATCAGTAGAGACTTATTTATCATTAAGGATCAGATTTTCAATAAGGTATAAAGTTCACGCAAAATCAGACTTACTCTTCCCCCTTTTGGAATCATTGAAAAGGTTGCATAAAAAATATAACTCAAGTTTTAGAATAATCAGCACATGGCCATTGAGGCAACTCAAAATGCAAACACAATTCAGATTAAAGCAACTGCAAAACAATGATATTAGCCATCAAAGACAAGTCATCATTAAAAAAAGGTTAAACTAGGGGATACAAACAAGTACTACATAATTATTCAAAAACTAGAGAAAGAAAAGACTAAGGCACTAGAACTTATCTAAATCCCACTGGACAAAATATGGCTTAAGGCTAAGGTGATCAGGATGTGGAAGGACTATGTCCCTGAGACTTGTTAAGCAACTCAAACATCTGCTTGAGCATTCCCTCATTGGTCTCCTTTGCCTTTGTTGCCTCTGCCTTCCAGTAGTTTTTCTCCTCTTCCAACCTTGCTATTTCAGCAGCCTGGATAGCAACTTGTTGCCTCAGTGCCCTCACCTTGTTGTTCAAAGGCTGCCTCCCAACATCAGCCTGTGGAGGATCAGCTTGAACAGGCAAGTCACATCTAATCAATGTAGCACAGCCAAACTTCTCCTTTTTGGTAGCCTTTACTACCCCTTCCAAAGGAATCTTCAACTTTGCAAACACATCTGTCAGGATGAAACCAAAGGGCAAAGAATGCTTCCTCTTCCCAGCTATAACTCTTTTGATCAAATGGATCATGTGGGCCAGTTGATCTGCTTATCAGTGTCCAGCAGTTCCATAAGGACCATGTCTATGAAACTGGCAATCCCTCTTTTTTCTTGCCTTGGCATCACAATCTTGTTCACAAACTCAAATAGCACTTGGTGCTGAGGATGGATCTCACTTTTCTGCACAGCTCTGGGTTTTTCTTCCCCTTCATTCTCAGCAAACTTCCTTGTAATCTCCAATCTTGTAGGCAAGTTTGTCAAGTAAGGCCAAACTTTCTTGGCATAGCTGTCATACCCAGCAAATGGAATCCCCAACAGCTCATCAAGTTCCCTAGTGTCAAAAGTGATCACATTATCATGGATAGAGGTGGTAATCCTGTCATCCTTAATAGAGCAGTTCTTGTAGAACTCCTGCACCATCCCCTTTGCACATCTACTAGAAGTTTGAAGGACCATGTGCCCCCATCCCTGAGCTTGCAATTTCTGCAGCAACCATAGCATGCCTTCTTCTCCTACATCTGAGAGCACTCTCCCTTTCAAGACCTTCCTATTTAGCATGTCATCATGAACACAGTGTAATACTTCTTCTCCCTCATCCTCACTTTCACTATCACCAGCAAATGATTCATCACTATCACTATCACCAGCAATTTTCTGTTGCGGCTTTCACAGAGCTCCTAGTCACACGCCTCTGTGCAACTTTTCTTTTCTTCGACTGAGGTACAACCTCCTCGGCATCTGTCATCTCATCATCTTCATCACCAACACTATCAGTTTCTATCACCTCCATTTCTTCCTCCTTAACAGGATCAACAACCCGTTTTCCTTTCCCTTTTCTGCTTCTTTCTAAAGCAGCAGCTAAGTTCTCATCAGCAGCTTTAGCAGCACTTCTTGTCCTCCTAACCCCAGAAACAGGAGTTGAGACAGAAGGAATAGGTCCTTTTGCCTTGGAGGAACTTTCACCTTTCTTCTTAATTCCTGGCTTATAACTATCACCAATTTTCTTTAACTTAGCAGCAATCTCAGCAGTCATCTTATCATCAATAGGTCCCTTCCTAGCAAGTTTTCTTCTTAAACTCCTAATGTTGATCAAATCAATAATAGGTCGATCACTGTCACTTATTGCTTCCTCAACATTGATCACATCTTCCATGGGTGCTCTAAAAGCAACCTCAGGAGACCCAGATGATTCATGCATGGGTGGTTCCAACTTTTTTACTGTTTCCCCTTCCCCCTCAGGAACAGCTTCAGACCCCTCTCCCTTTTCCCCTTCATCAACAACTAAGTTTAAGGGATAACAAAATTTACCTGATACTGATAAATGATCATTGCTCTTGATAAATCCTCAACCTGTTCAACAATTGATTCAGCCGTGGGAACTGGTCCTTCCCCTTGAATTTCTGGTTCAGGTACTTCTGGGATTATTTCAGAAATTTCAGGGTTTGGGTCAGTGGTGTCCATGGGTGAAGGAGGGTTGAGATTTTGTGGGTGATCAGGAGTAGGTGCAGATGAATAATTTTCAGGAGAAAGAGGCATTCTTGCAATACGATTTAAGAGATATGTGATTATTCTTTCTGAAATTTTGAGAGTACAATTTTAAAACAAAGTGAAAGAATAATAAGGAAGAAGGAGTGTATTTATAGAAAAGATTAGGTAGTGGAGATCGAGTATGAAACAGTCACTATTACCTCATGAAAGACATGCAGCCGTTACAGGACTCTTGGGAGTCTCCCGGAGAAATAGAGCCGTTAGGCTGTTAAGTTACCTTTTCAGAGTGGGAACTGTTCCTCCGATGGGACTCTTATGCAATTTGGATATGATTAGGATTTCTGGTGGGATTTATCCTAATTACAAGTTACCTATAGCCTCAACCTTCTAAGATAAGTGAATAATAAAGAGTACATACCTGATTTTAATACGAAAAATCAGTGTCCTTCCAATTTGAAATACTTTTGATCAATCTGAAATTCTAAGAGCATAAGGGTAACATCATTCAATTTTAGCAACTCTAAACAAGAATTATGACATAAGAGTATACACTTAGGTATTAATCTGGACTGAATAATTCACATTGACTTGAATAAAATTTATTTTAGATGCAATTTTCTAGCCAATTATGAAGTAAAGCATTGATGAATTTATGTGAATTTAATCATCCCTAATTCCAACCTATTTTTTTCAAAATCATCTCTTCCTAAAGCTTTTGTAAAGATGTCAGCAATTTGCTTTTCAGTAGGACAAAATGCTATGGTGATCAAACCTTTTTCATAGTTATCTCTCAGGAAATGATGTCTTATATCAATGTGTTTAGTTCTTTTGTGATGCACTGGATTTTTTGTCATGTTAATAGCACTAGTGTTGTCACAAAAGATAGGAACAGTTCCTACATCAACACCAAAATCCTGTAATTGTTGTTTGATCCATAACAATTGTGAACAACATGAGGCAGCTGCCACATATTCAGCCCAGAAGTGGAAAGTGCCACTAAATTTTGTTTCTTGGTTCCCCAAGAGACCAAACACTCACCAAGAAAATGTGCCATACCTGAGGTACTTTTTCTATCAACAAGAAAACCTGCATAGTCAGCATCAGTATATCCAACAAGAGTAAAACTACCACCTTTTGGATGCCAAAGTCCTAAGGGACATGTTCCTTTCAGATACCTTAATATTCTCTTAACAACTTTCAAATGAGATTTGATGTTTGGCATTTTATGCCTATATTTCCTTAATATTTCCTCACGTTTTAGTACCTTATTCGCTCGTTTTATAGCTTGTGACCGTGGTTTTACACTAATTTTATGTCGTGTGTATGTAGGTTGTTACGCAGTGTAATTGGAGCTTTTAGGAGCATGATTGAGCGAGAAAAGATTGGATTTCGATTGAGGATTGGATCGAGCACACGAAGGCATGACACGGACACGATTTCGGACCAAAGAAGAAGGAGATTGGCTGGGCGCCGTGGGCTCCGCGCCGCGCCACCCATAGCGCGCAGGGGTTGGGCGCGGTTGCCCATGCGCCGCATGCCTAAAGCACGAAGGCTGGGAGCGGGTTCTGGTTGGTGTCACGCTTTTCGGGGCGCGGGGCGCCCGTTGTAGCGCCCCTTGTGCGCGATTTTACTCCCTATTCCTTCTAGTTTTGGGTCTAACTTATTACCAAGGGTTTGGAAACATTATAAATAGTTTATTACTTAGTTTTTGTAAAGGAGTTGAGACCTTGGAGCAAATTGGAGAGCTCATAACATCAAGACAAGGGTTTTTCTTCCTTCCATTAATCTATTACATCATTATTTCATTATTTCATCAAATCTTTGTGTTGTTATTATGAGTATGCGTAGCTAAATCTATCGTTCTAGGGTTAGAGTATTTCATGAAGGTTGATGTTTGAAGATTGATTCCCATTAATTGAATCCCATTACGGGTTACTTATTCTTTCTTTATTTCACTTGTGTAATTGTCAGGGCCCGATTATTACGCATTATCTATGGTTTTTAGATTGAACTCGAAAGAGGGAATTTAATTACGTAATAAGAAAGAATAGGACTAGTTTGTGAACCCGGGCATCGGGGAACCAATTTGTGAGTAGGATAGACATATACTTGCTCGCCTAGTTTAACTAATTACAGAATTCGTTAATGCGTGCACGTGATTCAACCCATAGACATATAGGGATTGGAGTAGCCTGCATAGACCGTGAAGAACTGAAAGGTTTTCACGGGTACAATTAATCTGTTAGTTAGTAACCCGAGATTTAAGAAGTGGAATCAATTGGATAACTCAACTGGATTGTTCGTAACTCTGACCCTGGATCGTCTCCTTATTACTGATAACAACCAAGTCTTGCTCCATTGCTTGAATTCACTTCTACCATTTAATTACTGTTCTTTAGTTAACAAAACTCTCACTATTGGAAAAAGATCCCTGAATAGTTCAAATAAATTATTTGCTAGAACTCAGTCTGCATAGTCCTCGTGGGAACGATACTCATCTTATCACTTTATTACTTGTCGACCACGTATACTTGCGTGTGCGTTTGGGAGCAACAAGTTTTTGGCGCCGTTGCCGGGGACTAATTATTGACTGATTTCTTTTTGAACAGTTTATTACTTACTATTCAGGTTTAATTTTTGTTTTGAGTTTTGTGCTGTTTCAGGTATTAGGTCCTGCTCGATCTTTACCTACAGGAATGGCAGAAGACCAAGCTTTAGCTGTGCGAGATGTTGCTCTCCCCAGCCTGGAGGGAGTAGCATCGAGCATAGTTAAGCCCGCTATCACCGGGGGATTTGAGATTAAGTCCGGCATGATTCAGTTGCTGCATGTGACTGGACAATATGGTGGATTAATTCATGAGGATCCGCAGCAACACATTCAGAACTTTCTGGAGATCAGTGATACTTATACACCAGCGGGTGTTCCTACTGATTATGTTCGCTTGACGTTGTTCCCGTTTTCACTGAATGGGGCAGCAAAGAAGTGGTTAAAGGCTGAAAAGTCTGGGTCTATCACTACTTGGGAGGATTTGGCTAAGAAGTTCTTGGCTAAATTTTATCCGTCTGCCAAGACAGCCCGGCTGAGGAGCGAAATTATGTCCTTCAGACAATTAGAAGGAGAATCCTTGTATTCAGCCTGGGAGCGATTCAAAGCTCTATTGAGAGATTGTCCACACCACAACCAATCCAATGAGGTTGTTGCACACACTTTTGTTGAGGGGCTGAACCAACACACTAAGATCGTGGTTGATGCTGCTGCTGGAGGTCAAGTACTGGCCTTAAATTTTGATCAGATTTATGATTTACTTGACAAGTTTTCGCAGAGCAATCCTGATTGGCAGGGAGATGGTAGAGCTATTACGCAGAAACCTGCAGGGGTACTTCAGTTAGATGCAGTTTCAGAGCTAAGGGCGAGGATGGATGCTATTTCCAATCAAATTAGCAAGTTAGCTCTGCAAAAGGCTCAGCAACCAGTGGCTCCAGTGCAACAACTCCAGAGCTTTTGTGAGGTTTGTGGTCAAGACCATGCCACAGAGGTTTGCTCTTCTAATCCAGAGTCAGTTTATTACGTGGG
Source organism: Petunia x hybrida (assembly GCA_037355625.1). Lineage (NCBI taxonomy): Eukaryota > Viridiplantae > Streptophyta > Magnoliopsida > Solanales > Solanaceae > Petunia > Petunia x hybrida. The sequence continues at coordinate 3,501,773 of JBBBVM010000045.1, forward strand.
TAATCAAAACAGGCTGCAGGGTCAAAACCAGTTTGGTAATGGGTATTATCAAAGCAATACGAGAGCCCCGAATAATTACCACCCACTTCCAGCTCCACCACAGCAGGTTAGCAGTTCAGTTGAAGATATGCTAAAGCAAATAATGGCAGGCCAGCAGAGAATGATAGCTGACACTGCAGCCCATGCACAAGCCATACATGATCTTGCCAATGCTCAAAAGAACTTGGAGCACCAGTTGGGACAGTTGGTGGGAGAAAGAAGCACTGTTAAAAAAGAGCCTGAACAATGTCTTGCAGTGACCTTAATTGAAGGTGGAGAGCTGATGGCCAAGTCTAAAGAGAGAGCTGAAATAGAAAAAGTTGAAAAAGTGGAGAAGGTAAAGAAGAAAGAAGAGAAAAAGGAGGCACCTCTGCCACCTCCACCATTCCCACAGAGACTTATACCATTGAAGGATCTGGCCCAGTATCAAAAATTTGTGAGTATGTTGAAAGAACTTCAAGTTAATATTCCTTTGACTGATGTGTTTGAATTGATGCCATCCTTTGTGAAGTTCTTAAAAGAAATTTTAGTCAAGAAGAATAAGCCTCAAGAGATAGATACAGTTGAGTTAGTTGAGGAGTGTAGCACAATCTTGAGCAAGCTACCTCCAAAACATCAAGATCCTGGGAGGTTTACTATTCCTTGTACCATTGGAGGGCATAATATCACTAGTGCCTTGTGTGATTTGGGTGCGAGCATAAATCTCATGCCTCTGTCTGTTTGCAAAAGGTTAGGGCTAGGAGCAATCAAGCCCTCTTCAGTTACTCTTAAGATGGCAGATGGATCTCTCACTCACCCTGATGGTAGGTTGGAGGATGTGTTGCTAAAAGTTGGTAAGTTTACATTCTCTGCTGATTTTGTAGTCCTAGATTATGAAGAGGACCGAGAAGCTCCAATCATTTTGGGGAGACCATTCTTAGTCACCTCGAAGGCAATTATTGACATGGAGCTGGGTGAGATGACTGTTAGAGCGCATGGAGAAAAGGTTACTTTCAAGGTTTATAATGGGAAGGAGCACATAGCTAAGGTGGAAGAGTGCTCTATGATTGAATGTGTCAAACAAGAAGATGGAAGTAAACCACATGTGAAGTTGAAGATGGGTTCTCTAAAAGAAGGGAAGAAAGTAAAAGTTCGGCGTAAGAAGAGAAGACATAAAGGCTGGAAGTGAGCTAAAAGTGTTGTCGTGCCACGACGTTAACTAAGGCGCTTCTCGGGAGGCAACCCGAGTTTGTACTTGTATTATTTCATTTATAGTGTCATGTAGTTGTTTTTCCTTGGATTGCAGGTTCATGTAATGTCGAGGCTAAGTGTGGGGTGTCCTCACCCTTGCCTAATATTGATGATCTGTTGGGGGAAGTCTGAGTACCTCATACGATATGGAAGCTTGGAGGATGCTAGCACCAAGGACTAGAATCTTCAGGGAAGTTTTCTTTACCTTGCACTTTCTTATTTTTAGCACTGAGGACAGTGCTTAGTTTAAGTGTGGGGTGGGAAACTACCCTTTATCTATTTTTGAGGTTAGGGATGCATGTACCATAGGATTTTTCTTTTGTCACTTGACTTTATTTTGATTTATTTCTTGCTTTAATCCATGAAAAAAAATTAGAAAACCAATGAAAAATCCCAAAAAGATTTTCCTTTTAGTTTTTATTAGTGGTACATGTCATCCACCCCGTGGTTTTTCTTATGGCCTCGGTTCTTTTCCACGGGGAGGCCTTTGAACCGGGTAGTTTTTTATTTTTAGGATTAGAATAATTAGTTGTAGATGACCCTAGACGAAAGGAATAGGTGGAATGCTAGGTGCCTTTGATTTGTTTGATACCGGTGGACTTGAATTGATTGCATGTGCTATTTGTGGTGTCCTTGAGTTTTAATTTTGATGCATGCCTAGGAAAAATTGGAACGACCCCCTTGAGATGCTTGAGTCCGCTTGCTTGACTTGATTGTTAACCTTTGTGCATTAGTGCTTAAATTTCCACAAGTTGCATTCTAGAAGCTTAGTTGAGAGTTGTTGATGGAACCTTTTTGTGTGGATCATGTGCAATGTGTGTTGTGAGGCATGTTCTTATTTACTCCATGTTGCATGTTAATGTCTAGAACTTGCCCCGTTTGTGTGCAAAGCGAAATCCTAGGTTCGCTCTAGTCGGGAAATGATACAAAGCCTTCTTTTACTTGCCTACCCTTACATATATACCTTGGGAAAATTGTTGTTGTGATTTCTTTGACCCTTTTTGTTGGGACCCACACCCCGAGCCTACCCATTTGTTCTTAATTGACTCTTTTGGCCCTTACTCCTTAAGCACTTTATTGATATTGTGTAGATGATTGGAGTTGTGCTTGGATGTTGGGAGGTTCTTGAGTGGAACTAATGAAGGGGAATAATTGTTAAAATTGTGAAGTAGTGAAAAGCATTGGCAAGGTTGGAAGATAATGAAATAGAAAAAAATAGCAAAGTTGAAAAGAAAGAAAAAATTATGGAAAAAGAAATAAAAAAGAGAAAAAGATATCCATTCCTTGCTAGTGTGTACTTGTATGAAAAATGCTACTTGTGAGAAGGTGTATGTGTAGAAGTGTTGATTGGGTGGCTTGATGAGATTGATGATTAATTTGAATGTGATGTATTAAAGTGCTTAGGGAGGTAGTCACTATTACCATATGTATCCTACCCGCCCCTTAGCCTACATTACGACCTTTCTAAAGTCCTAGTTAATCCCGATTGGAGTGAGCTTACATTAGTGGAGTTCTACACTACGGGCAAGCCTATGGTACGTTGTGTGTGACATGTGAGCCTTTCATGAGAGCGAGTGAATTCATTTGTTGTTGCCCCCGTTCTATTCATGATACTTGCTTTTGTGTGTGATCTTTGGGGGGCACTCTCTTTCATATTGGTGAGGGTATGTGGTTTGCATGAAGTAGGTGATGTTGATGGCTTTTGATTGAGTAGATAGGTGTGATTTTTGTGGGAGCATGGTACATTAAGTTGAGTTGGTGTATTTGAGCTATTTTGGGGTGGTTGTTCTCATATTTTTGGTTTTGGTAAATTATTGGCATGGTGTGGATCCATAGTAGTCATGTGTGCATTGGTTCAATGGTCGGTATCAACCATAGTCATGGGCAGACCTGTTCTACCTAGGTTGGAAGTTATTTGTGATTGCTCGAGGGCGAGCAAGGGTTCAAGTGTGGGGTGGTGATGTTTGGCATTTTATGCCTATATTTCCTTAATATTTCCTCACGTTTTAGTACCTTATTCGCTCGTTTTATAGCTTGTGACCGTGGTTTTACACTAATTTTATGTCGTGTGTATGTAGGTTGTTACGCAGTGTAATTGGAGCTTTTAGGAGCATGATTGAGCGAGAAAAGATTGGATTTTGATTGAGGATTGGATCGAGCACACGAAGGCATGACACGGACACCATTTCGGACCAAAGAAGAAGGAGATTGGCTGGGCGCCGTGGGCTCCGCGCCGCGCCACCCATAGCGCGCAGGGGTTGGGCGCGGTTGCCCATGCGCCGCATGCCTAAAGCACGAAGGCTGGGAGCGGGTTCTGGTTGGTGTCACGCTTTTCGGGGCGCGGGGCGCCCGTTGTAGCGCCCCTTGTGCGCGATTTTACTCCCTATTCCTTCTAGTTTTGGGTCTAACTTATTACCAAGGGTTTGGAAACATTATAAATAGTTTATTACTTAGTTTTTGTAAAGGAGTTGAGACCTTGGAGCAAATTGGAGAGCTCATAACATCAAGACAAGGGTTTTTCTTCCTTCCATTAATCTATTACATCATTATTTCATTATTTCATCAAATCTTTGTGTTGTTATTATGAGTATGCGTAGCTAAATCTATCGTTCTAGGGTTAGAGTATTTCATGAAGGTTGATGTTTGAAGATTGATTCCCTTTAATTGAATCCCATTACGGGTTACTTATTCTTTCTTTATTTCACTTGTGTAATTGTCAGGGCCCGATTATTACGCATTATCTATGGTTTTTAGATTGAACTCGAAAGAGGGAATTTAATTACGTAATAAGAAAGAATAGGACTAGTTTGTGAACCCGGGCATCGGGGAACCAATTTGTGAGTAGGATAGACATATACTTGCTCGCCTAGTTTAACTAATTACAGAATTCGTTAAAGCGTGCACGTGATTCAACCCATAGACATATAGGGATTGGAGTAGCCTGCATAGACCGTGAAGAACTGAAAGGTTTTCACGTGTACAATTAATCTGTTAGTTAGTAACCCGAGATTTAAGAAGTGGAATCAATTGGATAACTCAACTGGATTGTTCGTAACTCTGACCCTGGATCGTCTCCTTATTACTGATAACAACCAAGTCTTGCTCCATTGTTTGAATTCACTTCTACCATTTAATTACTGTTCTTTAGTTAACAAAACTCTCACTATTGGAAAAAGATCCCTGAATAGTTCAAATAAATTGTTTGCTAGAACTCAGTCTGCATAGTCCTCGTGGGAACGATACTCATCTTATCACTTTATTACTTGTCGACCACGTATACTTGCGTGTGCGTTTGGGAGCAACAAGATTCCTTAGGATCTGATTGAAACCTAGCACACAAACCAACACTGAACATAATATCAGGTCTACTAGCAGTTAGATAAAGTAGAGAACCAATCATACCTCTATACAATTTTTTATCAACTGATATTCCATGTTCATCAAGATCCAATTTTGTGGCAGTGGCAATAGGGTGTCAATTTCCTTAGCATTATCTATATCAAACCTTTTAAGTAATTCCTTAAGATATTTTTGTTGATGGATCATAGTTCTATTTGAGGTTTGCTTAATTTGTAAACCCAAAAAGAAATTAAGTTCACCCATCATGCTCATCTCAAACTCACTCTCCATCAAGTTTGCAAATTCCTTAATTAAATTTTCACAAGTAGCACCAAAGATTATATCATCTACATAAATTTGAACAATTAAGAGATGTTTACCTTTTTCTTTCAAAAATAATGTGCTATCAATTTTACCTCTCTTGTATCCATATTGTAGTAGAAATTTTGATAGCCTTTCATACCATGCTCTTGGTGCCTGCTTGAGTCCATACAAGGCCTTGTCCAACTTGTACACATGTTCAGGGAACTGTTTATTTTCAAAGCCTGGAGGTTGCTTAACATACACTTCTTCTTTCAAGTAACCATTCAAAAATGCACTCTTAACATCCATTTGATGTAGAGTAAATTCCATGTATGTAGCAAAGGCTATGAGAAGTCTTATTGCTTCCAATCTTGCAACTGGAGCAAAAGTCTCATCATAGTCGATGCCCTCCTCTTGACTATACCCCTGAACAACTAACCTGACTTTATTTCTTGTTACCATGCCATCCTTATCGAGTTTGTTTCTAAAAACCCATTTTGTTCCTATTATGGACCTGTTCCTTGGCTTGGGTTCCAGATGCCAAACTTGACTTCTTTGAAATTGATTCAATTCCTCCTGCATAGCATTTATCCAATCTGCATCCTTCAGTGCTTCTTTCACATTTTTGGGTTCAACAAGAGATAGGAAAGCACTAAAGGTACACAGATTGTGATTTTTGACTGCTGATCTAGTTTGTATTCTAGCAGTCTTATATGAGATTATTTGATCTACATGATATGACCCTTGATACTTATAAGGCTTGAGTGTCAATCCATTGTCAGAAGTCCCTTGCGGAGGAACAGTTCCTGAGGGAGTAGCACTTCCAATTTGTGAGGTGGAACCAACATTTGTTCCCCTATTTCTGTGCCGCTCTTCTCAGTTATGTCCTGAGGAACAGTTCCTTGCAGTTCACTTCTCACATCCAGAGTCTGCATTTTTGGATCAAGTTCATTATGTTTTAGCATTCCAATCTCTTCATCCTCCTATACCTGTTCTTGAGTGAGACTGTCAGTTTCATCAAATTTAAGATGCATGATTTCTTCAATTTTCAATGTTTTCTTGTTAAAAACTCTATAAGATTTACTATTTGAAGAATAATCAACAAAGATCCCCTCATCACTTCTAGGGTCAAATTTTCCTAAGGCATCTTTCCCATTGTTGTGTATAAAACATTTGCAACCAAAAGCCTTTAGAAGAGAGATATTTGGTTTTCTTCCCTTAAGCAGCTCATATGGAGTCTTTTCTATTAATGGCCTTGTCATACATCTATTTATTATGTAGCATGCAGTATTAATAGCCTCAGCCCAAAAGTTTTGTGGAAGATTTCTAGATATTAGCATAGTCTTTGCCATTTTCTCTAGAGTCCTATTTTTTCTTTCCACTACACCATTTTGTTGTGGAATTCTAGGTGAAGAAAAATTGTGATTAATGGCATTTTCATTACAAAAATTGAAAAATATATGATTTTCAAATTCAGTTCCATGATCTGACCTAATGGCAACAATATGACTATCTAGAATTCTTTGAGCTTTCTTAGCAAAAATTGAAAATGCATTAAATGCTTCTTCTTTAGATGCAAGAAATATAGTCCATGTAAATCTGGAGTAATCATCCACCAATACCATAACATACTTCTTACCTCCATGACTTATTGTTCTCATTGGTCCACATAAATCCATATGGACCAGTTCCAAAGGTTTAGTGGTACTTACCTGTTTCTTTGGTTTGAAGGAGGACTTTACCTGCTTCTTCCTGGCATATGCTTCACATACTTTTTCATCTTTAAACTTGATGTTAGGAAGACCTATCACCAAATCCTTGGACACAAGTTTGTTCAGTTGTGAAAGACTAGCATGGCCAAGTCTTTTGTGCCATAGGAGGGGATCATTTTGCACCACACTTAAGCAACTCAAGCTTCCATCAGATAGTGTCAACAAGTCTACCTTGTAGATGTTTCCATGTCTATTTTCCTGCAAAATAATCTCTCCAGAAGTTTGATTAGTCACAGTGCATCCGGTAGATGAGAAATTAACATTATTACCTCTGTCACACAATTGAGATATACTCAATAAACAATGCTTCAGCCCATCTACTAGAAACACATTGTTTATACTATGTGAATCAGACCTACCTACCTTTCCAATGCCAACAATTTTCCCTTTCTTACCATTACCGAAGGAAACACTTCCTCCTTGGAAAGCTGAGAGTGAAAGGAACAGTTCCTTATGTCCTGTCATGTGCCTTGAGCAACCACTGTCCATGTACCATTTGTGGTTCCTCTCCTTCACTCTAGCCTACAAAAGAAAACTAGGGGTTAATTTTAAGAACCCAAACTAGTTTGGGTTCCTTTCCTTTAGAAAAAGTATGAATCAGATCTCTCCTAGCCCAGAATGGTAATGGTTTCTTTATGTGAACAGTTTTCTTTCTTACAGAATTTTGAACAGGTTTATAGGACATGTTCATCTGTGCAGCCATTTTTAAAGATTTGCAATTTTCTTTCCAGTGGCCAGTGTTCCCACAATGAGTGCATAGCCAGTTTTCAGGAAGTGATACGTACTTACTCTTTGGATCCCATTTGGATGAAGATTGTACTTTCATGAATCCAATACCCTTCCTATTGCTATTATGATTTTCCTGTAACCATTCTAGTGCTTCAGAAGAGTTGTTCCATTTTACAGTTTTTCCTAACTCCATTTTTGTTTTAACCAAGTCTTCTTCCAAAGATCTTATTTTCTCATCTTTTTTGCACAATTCATCAACTGTGACTTTCAGTTTCTCTTCAGCAATGATCTGATGAGAATTAGCAATGTCTTTACCTTTTTCAACTGTTTTAACATTTTCTAACTCCTGAACAGTTGATTCAAGTGTGAGGACCTGTTCCTCAAGCACGCTAATCTTTCTTTTCAGAGAGTCATTTTTAATTACTGCTCTTTTGTATTCTGCTCCTAAACTATCAATTTCATCATGCAGTTGATGGTTGCCATCCCTTAGAGATTTAAACTCATTTAACACAGTATGAAATAATTTAACTAATTTCTCTCTAGGCATGCTTTTCACATCTTGTCTAAGTTTAGAAACAAATACCTCAACATCTTCTTCATTGTCTAAGTCTTCAAGAGCAATTAGAGCAAGATCCTCATCCAGATCATCATCAGATACTTCATCCTCACTATCTTGCCATCCTGCAACCATTGCTTTGGGATTTCCACTTTTCTTACGGACCTGTTCCCTAGCCTTTTTTCTTTTCTCAATATATCTCTTCCTCCATTCTCCTTCCATGATTGGACATTTGCTGATGTAATGCTCCATGCTGCCACATTTGAAGCATTCTCCAGCCTGTATCATGTTAGAAGACCTACCCTATCTACTAATCCCCTTTTTTCTTAATCAAATATTTTTGAACACTTTTAGTGATAAGGACCAGTTCCTTATTATCAATAAGCTTATCAGCTGCAGTCAAGGCTAGATTAGGTTCAGTTTTAACTGGTACTCCTATGTTTTTAACCTTTTTCCTTAGTTCATACGTCTTTAAATTTCCTATAAGCTCATCTAAGGACAAGGTGGTCAGATCCTTACTTTCTATGATAGCACAAGCTTTGATTTCCCAAGAATCTGGAAGAACCCTAGTTAGGATCTTTTCTACTCTATCTTCCACAGTTAAAACCCTTCCCAAAGAAATAAGTTCAGATGCAATGGCATTGAATCTAGTATACATTTAAGAGATTGATTCTTCTTCTTTCATTTTAAAATTTTCATATTCAGCAAAAAGAAGTGTACCTCTAGACCTTTTTACCTGACTTGTTCCTTCATGTGCAACTTGTAGAGCATCCCAAATTTTCTTTACAGTGGTATACCCTCTGATTCTAGTGCACTCGTCAGGACTGATTCCACCAACAAGCCACTTCCTAGCTTTTGCATTCTTTTCCCATTGCCTTATGTCTTCAGCATTGCATTCTTTCCTGGTTTTGGGAACATCATTTCCCTCAGCATCCTTCTTCATTGGGATCATGGGACCTTCAGTCACTATGTCCCATAATTCATAGTCTTCAGCTTGAAGATGATCACGCATCCTTTTCTTCCACCATGAATAATATTTTCCATTGAACAAATGAGCTCTAACCATTGACTGTCCCTCACTGTTCTCTCGTGATGTACTCATCTAATCCTAGGTGTTAGCCTTTTCAAGGATAACCCGCTCTGATACCAATTATTAATTTCCAAGATACACCACTTTACTGTTTTAAGGACCAGTTCCTTAAAATGTGTTCCTTTACTATGCTATGTGCGGAATTCAAACTGTAAGTAAATGAACACCCAATATTAGCGTAGAAAAACCCCTTGAACTCGGGATCAAAAAACCACGACCTACTCTTCCAAGTAGGATTTCAACTTCACTATGTAAAAGATTCACTTGGTTACAAGACTAGTTCTTACTAACTTAGGACTAACTCTAATCCTTAGTGACCTCTTTTCACGATCAGTGAAGCTTTGTCAAGTACACGACTTGAACCAAAAAAATACAACTCGATAATGCCTACTACAGTTGAACTAAGACTAAACTTTTACAAGACTCAATTTAAGGAACAGGTTCTTACTTAGTTCCCTGTAGCTTACTGATTACACAAATAAGATAATGACTCTTTTATACTCTGCTCGATTCTTTCTGTATTTGTGCATCTGTCAATGGCTGATATGCTCCTCGTTTTATAGCTTCAGCAGCCAAGAAGTCTTGAGCAATTAGAACTCCAAAGCTCCCAAGAGTTTGAGTCCTAATTGAACTCTTCACTTTAACCATCCGGATCTTTTAGCCCTTATCCATCATTTATGCAATCTTTTCATATCACGTTTAGACCTGCATAATTATCAAGATAAATATTAGTCTAAGGATAATTAACAATATTTCAGCTTAAATGATTTTGCATGAATTATCTATTTAGCTGCAGTGATTCAAAGGACGTTCCTTATTCATCAGTCAAAACTCCAAGCTTATCCACGGTAACAAAAGTAATATAAACACCCTTTTCTGTAGTTGTCCTAGAACACAAGGTCATAATTAAGTAGACATGTACTTGTAGGAGTAGCCAGTAAACAAAGAGGAACCACAAACATATGAGAAATTAGTTTCAGCAAATTAAAATTCTTCAAATTCAAACAAGGCATGAAAGAAACCCACCATGTTCCGAGGCTCAGAAAAGCTATCATCTCCCATGAAATAAAAACAGCCCTAGAGACACAGAAAGAAATTTATTTTATACGGCATTTTGTCCTTTGTACAGCTTTATGTCCTCTTTCTATATGTGTCACTTTCCTTTCCATATATTTCATAACTAAATATTAAATTAGTACTCTGTACTCTACTATTACGAAAACTACTACTTCACTTTTTGTCTGAACTTGTATTATGGAGTACGTTTCTCTTAGCATGTGCACTAAATCTCTCTCGGTAATATTACTTGCCAACTTACGGTTAATTTCAATTAACTTTCTTTATTTACTGTATAATAGCGCGCGCATAATGTATATACATATATAGGCACACACACATCGATTTGAATCTCTTCAAGGAGGGTTTTTTTTTTCCACCACTTCACGTGCAATTACTTACGGACTATTACTATGTTGCTAGTATCCTAAACTACTTTTACAATAGCCAGCTACATACCAACACCTTATTTCTTTGTTTGGATTTGAAATCAATATACATACTTTAATTTCCTATTACATTTGGGGAACAGAAAAAGGAAAGAGATAAGTTGTTGTTGTGTGAGATCTTTTCTTAAATGCCATTAGACTGTTTATCTCGACGTAAAATTGGAACAGTACTTGTTCTTAAGATTCTTAACAATGTGTGAACAAAGATTGGAATAAGAAGTTGAAGTGGGCCAGGAAATGGCCTCTTTGCTGAAGGCAAGCCCATGTTCTCAAAAATAGTAGGCCCGGGGCCACTCTTCTCGCCGAAAGGCAGTTAGCAGTTTAGCCCTTTGGCAATGTCCAATTTCAAGTGAAATAACAAAGCTACCCTTGTTCAATTTTTAAAATAATACTAGTACTTACTTAATAAAGGTCTATTTTTTTATTTTTGATACACATGAAAGTCATGTTACTATTGCCTACCTCACTCTTTTAATGACAAATTAACCATTTCTTCTTTCATTATGTGTTTCTTTTTATGGAGTTTGTAGGGCATCTCCATGTGTAGAGAAACTTGGCTAGTATAGAAATGATGAGGAAATGAATTCACATAGATACTGTGTTGCTTTTGTCAATGACATTTTCTTGTATCCCTTCAAGGAAATACTAAATAAAATTCCACGTTTTAATCACATGGAGTTTTGATAACATGTTTTAAGTTGATATGAAAATTAACTAATAATGTGCTTCCAACATAAAAGGACTGTAAGTTGTTGGATGCTTTGCAATTTTGCTGAAAAAGGGTAGCTTGGCACCGAACTCTTAAGATATTTTATACCAACCAGCTAAAAGCAATTTTTTTTCTTTGTGGTGATGTATTATTTTCTGTGAGTATATCAGTTGCTCCACTGTACTAAATTATGTTTCATGTGTCCCTAAACATAGTTAATAAATAGCAGCATGATAATTTCATAAGATAGTACATACGAATAGCTAAGACGGCCATTGGTAGGAATTTCAAGCATTGGATTATCACCTTCCAAATGAAATTGCGAAAAATAGAAAGCAAGAGATGGAAAGGATACAAAACGAAGTACTCCCCTGTTCTGTTTCAGAATGGATGAATCTTTTCGCTTTTCGAGAGTCAAACTGGATGAACTTTGACCAACAATTTAGGATGATTTTTTTCATTATATTGATATGCAAAGAGTTGCAAGTTGCATGTTATAACACTTTTCGTATAGTTTTTTAATATGCAAATTTTTATTTGAAAATATTAATTTAATGTAGTCTAATTTAGATTCAAATATTAGTCAAATTGATTTTCAAAAAGTGAAAAGGTTCATCTTTTTTGAAACGGAGGGAATAGTTAAGTGGAGAAAACTAACAAGTCGAGAAGGAGACGAGATAAATTTGTTAATGAGTTAATCGAAATTGAGTAAGTACTTTGTCTCTGTTATACTTCTGGTCTGATATTATTACTCTGCCAGACTTCTCCAGATCTTTCTTTTCAATCACATTCTTGGACAATGAAAAAAAAAAGATACTTGAGGATAATTTTAAATCATAATCAAATGTTGAGAGGTGTAACTTAAATCTTTTTAATTTCTTGAAGAATATGAACACGTAAAATCTATTTATTTTATATTAATGACAATGACAAATTCAAAATAGATTGCTAACAATAAAAGTATAATTGAACAAAAAATGTAGCCGAAAAATTTGTACCTTTCTCTTATAGTCAAGAAAGAAGAGAGAAAGGAAGTGAGGCGTATTGGTTGATGGGTAAAGGATCCATAAACCATCTTGTCCTTGAAATTCAGAGAACGAAATGTGACTTTGAGGACGTACCTAAATCTTATCATATAGGGACTTTACTGATCGTACATCTATCATCATATGGTTACCTAATTAGAGTAGTAACTTTTTGGTACTAAAAGGATAAGCAAAGCCAAAGACTTTGATGAGGCACGGCATGTTTAAACTAATGTCGCAACTGAAGAAAGAACGAGGGACATGGTCTAAGCAAAAGGGTCCATGGCCAGCTAAGGTTTCTGAATCATCCATATTTATTAGCTTCTTTATTTTAGTCACTGCATAAGGGCATAGCTAATGAACTTTTGAAAACAAATCATGAAACCATATCAGCTACACAAAACTTGTCGCATTAATAATATGTTGTCACAATATTTTTCCTTCCATAAATGATTCCACAATTTCGGCTGGTGGTTCTTTCTCCTTGTTGAACTTTTAGTTTTGCTCCAAGCATGAAAACTGTATTGTGCAAGTCAATTTATGCACAGCTAAAAATTACATGCCGGAATCATAGCTGTTTATGATTTTTGTCTGATACATTGACCATTACACCACTATCGATGCGGGGCAAATCGAGCGAAGACACTTTCCAACATGTGTCAAGCTTGAAGGATGCAAAGGACTAGAAGTCAAGGCGTTGGAGGTGAATTGAAGACGCATCAAGAAGCTCCCAGGCCAGGCGCTCCGCCTAGGCAAAGCAGGCGCCCCGCCTGAGATACACATGGCCCAGGCACTCCGCTCAATGGCCAGGCGGTCCGCCCACCCCAGGCCACTGGTCAACTTTGTGGGCGCTCCGCCCAAACGCTAGACACCCGAGATTTTTGGTGTCCTTTTACTATTTTGGCCTTGCATGGTCTATTAACTTAAAGCCTAGCTTGTGGGCAATTTGGACCTTTTACTTGAAGCTTAGAAACCTCTATAAGTAGCCTTAGATAGCTTATTTCATTACTTAACTTGTTTTTGATGAATGATGAATTTTGTAAGAGTTGAACTCTTGGGTTAATGAACAAACCATGTTTTTGGGACTTGTCTTCTACTAGTGGATTCTAGTTGAATATCAACCCCTCCCCGATCATTCTGCTTGCGGGTTCGGGGTGTAACTCGAGGGTAGGTGTGTAGCATAGTAGTTCCTTGACGATCTCCTGGTGTGTATCGAAACTAGTTCTTCGGTGCTACTTTGGTTATTTGTTCGAGCCACGTCTTGTTTTTATCGTTATCTTTACTTTCCGCGTTTTCCCTGCATCAACAATCTTCGAGCATTTATAAAATGGATTTTTTACACAAAAGTACAATTTTTAGAACTTAATTACCAAACATAGCAACATTTTAGCAAAATAACCCTATATAGAGGAAAACACAAGTTAATTACAAATACAGCAAAACATAGCAATATTTTCCCATAACATACCAGACCCTTACATTCTTCCTCCTATTTCCCCTACTATCACTTTTGCTCCTTCCATTTCTCCCTATTTCAATTTTCCTCCCACCATTTCCCCCAATTTCACTTTTATTCCTATCATTTCCCTCAATTTCACCTTTTCTCACCCCATCCTCGATGTATCTCACAGTATCTCACTGTATCTTAACTGTTTCTACACCGTTTCAACTGTTTCTGCAGCACCGTATCTAACTGTTTCTGTACCGTTTCAACTGTTTCTACAGCACCGTATCTAACTTTTTTGCACCGTTTCAACCGTTTCTGCAGCACCGTATCTAACTATTTCTGCACCGTTTCAACTGTTTATGCACTGTTTTAATTGTTTCGGCAACACCGTATCTAACTATTTCTGCACCGTTTCAACTGTTTCTGCATATCTAACTGTTTCTGCACCATTTCAACTGTTTCTGCAGCACCATATCTAACGATAGAGTACCCGTCAGTTAGGATTTGCTCAATTAATGATATCCCTAACATTTCTCCAAAAAGCGGGGCTCCCCACACTGCGATAGTTTCATAGGATCATCTGCGTAGAACTAGTCGAGGAGATAGTAGAGCTTCCACCGGGGGTCAATGACATGCTCCACTGAGTTGTGGGGGACTGGAATGGTATTGCAACCACTTTGTATTTGCGCTTCATCGATGTCTGATAGGTTTGGATAGGGGTATTTATGGGGCGTTACGGTTCGGGTTTGAGCTTATCGGTAACAGTATATCGGTTAACGGTATGTAATTATATAAAACCAATACCGTACCAATAAGCTATCGGTTAACGGTTATCGGTTCTTAATGGTACGGTAGTTAACGGTTCGGTAACCGGTACACCGAAGTAATGCGTGAATTCTTGGTGGATGGTTGTCAATAGGTGACATTTTTTAATTAATATGAAGAACCACTAAAGTAATAGAAAAACCATCCACACAAACTAAGTAAACAAGTGCAATCAACAAGTCTTAACAATATGCTAACACAACACAAAATAATGAAATAGAAAAAGAAAAGATAAGAAAGTCTGATCAATGATCCGAGAAAGAAAAATTAATTATAAAATAGGCCGGACTCATTAATTAAAGTGTATGAGTATTGACATATAACCACAAAAAATAATAATAATAATTGAAGTTACCTATAAGTTAATGTTGTAACTTAAGAGTTTACATGACTTAATATACTAATAATAAATAAAATAAAATATATAAAAATTATTAAAAAAATTTATCGGTTATCGGTACGGTAATGGTAAAGAGATATAGAAACCGTTACCATACCGATATCTTATCGGTATTGAAAATTAATACCATTACCGAACCAATAACTGTTATACCGCTATCGTTATGCTTATCCGTAGCGGTAACAGTTCGGCTATCGGTACCGGTTCGATTTTGCACACCCCTAAGTTCGGATGTTGAGGGATGTTTCAAACATATTGCCTGGACTCTCAGCAGACTGAATCTTCCTACATTTTCTCAAAATTGGTAGTAGAGTTCAATGTTGAGGATCGCCGATTCCACAACAAGCTCTTGGGTGTTTTGATCCAGCCCATCCTGAAAGATAGTCTAATGATCTGAAGTGAACAAGTGTTGAGCTGCCATGTCGGTTTGGCTGGAATGAGTAGTCCTCCTGGGCTGGCTGCTTGAAATCCATGGGAAGTAGTGGGGTGCTTTGAAACAAGTTCCTTGAGTTTGTACTGTTGGCGGGGGAGGGGGTGATGGAGGTAATGGTGCTGGGGTGGTGGTGATGTCGTTAGGGTGGGGGTTATGGCATTGGGGTGGTAGGGGTGGGTGTGGGGTGATGGGAGAAAGAGAGAATAAGTGAGAGAATTTTTAATTTGGGGAAAATGGAAAGTGAAAGTGAAATGTATTAGATTATTGTTAAATGTGTTAGAAAAATAATGTTATGCATTGTAATTAGAGAAATATTGCTATTTTTTTAATTAAGGGTGAAAATTTATATATTTACGTAAAAAACCTTATAAAATTCCGCTATCCAAAATTTTTTACTAAGAGCTTGTTAGGTATTGCTGTCAAAAATTACTTATTTCAATATGTACCTTTGGCAAAACTATTTTTTTGAAAAGTATTTTTGAACAATAAACAATTTTTGTTTGGCCAACTCATTGGAAAAGTACTTTTTCCTGTATTTAATAAATAAGTTGTGTTTGGCCAGTCATTCCAAAAAGTACTTTTTTTGGCAAATTACGAAGAAGGACATCCAAGTTTATTTTATATTTAAATTATTCAAAACAAAATAAATATTTTTCAATATTTATTATGAAGGACTTTAATTAAATTTTTATATTTATTCAGTTAAAGTGTAAACATAAAGTAAAAGATATAAATTAAAGTTTTTAAACAACATAAATATAGTTCAATCAAACTAATAATAGCATTGGGGATTTGTGGTAAGTATACGTAGAAGTAAAAAATAGGAAAAGAGAAATAGAATTTTATTTTGAAGAGATATGAGTTTATTTAATAAGGGATAGATTGGTATAAATTTTTATCTTAAAAAAATTACTAAACTGCTTCTACTACTGCTTCTTCCAAGAAGAAGAAATTAGTAGTTTCTCCCTAACAACAGAAAAATTGCTTATGCTGCTATCCAAAATTATTTTTTTTGTTGGCCAAACACAAAATTCGAAAAAAATAAATAAATAAAATATTTTTCTTGAAAAAGAAAAAGAAATTGGCTTCTGAGAAGCAAGGCCAAACATGCTATACATATACTGCTTCAGGCTTTATTTTGAAGAACTCCATTTAAAGAGATTGATGTTGGTGGAACAGATCGGACAATTTTGATGACTAGCCGTTTTTGTCACCACTTAAAGAAAATCAGTCAAAAATTACAAACTTTTAAAAAAGTAGTTAGATTTAAAAACACACATTTTTTAATACTAGCTACAGTATAAAAATATGAGAATTTAAACAAAACTCCAGTATAATTTTCTGGAGTTTAGTTCAAAGTTTCAAGAAATTATCCTAGAGCTTCATATTTGAAGTCCCAATACATTATATACTGGGACGTCATCTTAACAAGTCCCAACATATTTCAAAAATACCAGCATAAAATACGAAGATTCTTTGTGTTTCTTATATCCTAGTCCTGTAATAATTTTAAAATGCTTGCTAGTTGTCTAAAAATGTCAAAATATTTTGTTGGATTTCATTTAGCATGGTACAAATACGCTACGGGGTCAAATTTTTACGAACAGACTAATAAACTTGAAGCCCAACAATCATTCGAATTTTTATGGAGAAATTGCATAACTATGACACCATAGGCAATAGTTTGCTTCTTTAACCCCATAACAGTTGTTTAGTAAAAAATGCATCCATTTGGTTTAATGAATAATTTTCGGATGGAAATGCCCCTACAATATTAAAATGATGCATGTATCTCTGCCCTTCCTTTTTTCGTAAGTACTGCCTAAGAGATAACACTTGCTTTTAACACATCTTTCTTAGGCAACACTTGCTTTTAAATTTCACATTCTTACATAGTATAAAGTATTGCATTGACAACACTTACCCTTCAATCTCTTTCCACATTCTTCTAGATAACTTGAAGGGTTGCCTACAAATAAAATAGATGTCATTTTGCTACCCATGTTAAATAGAAATAAACTCTTAGAATCAGTCAATTTTGGAGATACTAGGTGAAATTTTGTGAACTATTCTGGGCCCTTGAGACCCTAACACTCAAAGGGGCAAGTCACAAATAGCGATTTTTTTTATGGGCGTACATCACCTTCCTAAAAACATTAATGTTCTAGCCACTTTATCACCTCAAATCCCGAGGTAGTTGTACTTTATCTAAAGTTTAGCTCACCTCAAACTCCAGTCTGAAATTGAGGTCTAAAATTAAATTTTATCTTTAAATTTTTTGTCTGAAATTGGCCTCAATGTTAGACAAAAAGATATGAAGTACACAAATAGCTTGTTTTACAGCATCTTCTTAGGTATAATCACTTTTGACAACCATTTGTAAACAGCAATTACTTTATCAAATTCAGTCTTAGGGACTCCAATTTTACTCCGAAAAATGAAAAGTGACCACCAATTCAACGTCTTGTTTAGCTTCATAATGATAAGGAAAAAAAAAAATAATAAACCAACATCATGCAACTTTACCAGCAAAATGCATAATCAAGCATCACAAGTTCAATAAAATGCAACAAACTTGTGACGACTCGGAACTCTACAAAAACTACCCATTTACGTATCAACATCAAATTTACCTAATAACTAGTATAGTTACTGCGCGATGCGCGTTTGATATCATCAAAAAGTAATCGAAACAAAAAAATAAACAAATATGTATTGAATACAGGAGTATAAAGCAAGCTTAAAAAATAATAAGTAATAAGTACTGAATATAGGAGTACAGCACGACCTTCATTGCCGATGATTCCTAGAATTTTTTTGAGAACTTCATATGCAGTCATCCTAGGCAAAAAATAGTCTATCAGTATCAGATATTTCATCAAAGTATTAAATATCAAATAGCATGAGCCATGAGGGTAAACAATCAGTAAGAAGACACAAGACACAAAACACAAAACTCCCCTATCAACTCGTAGAACTCAATAAATTAGTTGCCTTAACAAAATGAAAGGCTACAGAAATATGGACAAAGTTACTACAATAGCACGGGCTTGAGTGAGAAGCTGTTCCATGGACAAAGGAATTGAGATGGTCAGAGGAAATACCAATAGGAACCGAGGTGCAGAGGTATAAACAGTAACATTTGTCGTTTGTGTTCATCACATCTAGATAGAAAGAAATGAAAGAGTATTCAATTTCAAACAAATAATCCTCAAACCTCTCCTTGTTTGATCCAAATTGCCCTTTTTATCTAAAACTAAAATGTGAACATATTTAACCTAATGAAATAATATAGTTATGAAAGAATATAAACTCATTATAGAACTAAGTTAAGAGAAAACACCAAAAACTTGAATCGGACTTTCAAATTGAAAGCAAATACTCTGAAATTCCATTTGTATTTTAGTATTTACCTAGAGAAAACTTGATGTGTTTTGTTAATTACTCATATAGAGGATAATGCAATTACCATAATTTTAGGAGAAAATAGATTAAAGATTCCTAGGAAGGAAAAGAAAGCAGATTTACAACATAGAGCACTTGAAATAGATACACCTAAATAAAAGTACAGCTGAAACAATTCATCGATGTTTAAGCAACACATGACACACATCGACCATAATCCGGCTTGCATTGTAGTCCTGTCACAAATAAACCAATATCTCAATGAAGTAACAATTCATTTGAGAAATTATATAAAAGCCTATATCCAAAAGTAAAAAAGCAAGAGAAACTTGTAAATAAGTACTCCATTGCTAACATAATAATATCTCAGGTTTAGAATTATGTGATTTACTGCACCAGAGATGATTCTTGGATCGATGTAAGAACCATTAACAGTAATAAAATTAGATGCACCATTGTTGATATATAAAGAATACTATTCATCTCCAATGCATACGATACGAATATAAAATTTTCAGCTCCAAATATCTAAAATAATATTAGCATTACAATACGTTTGAATACTTATTACTTGAGTCAAAGTTATCACCTGCTTCGTTCTTTCAAATTGGATAATCTTTCATAACTTTATTAAACTCAACTTCAGTTTATCATTGTAGTAATGAAATACATCTCTGCATTTTATTAAAGGTCGTTGAGATATAAGTTAAAATAAAGGGAAGTTGCTGCATATGAGGAAACTTACCTGATTTGGATATAGAGATACAGAGCTGACTTCAAATATTAAATTTTATTTATCAGGATGGAAGCAATACCTTATTTTAGAATATGTTATAGCTGAATGAGTCTTTTTCCAATGGCCAAAGTAGACTGCTATTTGGGCACACCTCTAGGGATGTATAATTTTTTCCATCGGGACAACTAAAGTTGTAACAAATTTAGTGCTAGAATTTTGAAGTGAATTCAAGTATTAAATTGTTTAAATCGATATGTAGTTTGTACCTAATTTTCGGATATGATGTAGTTGTCAGAGTCCTCTGTTTAACAGTGAAAGCGATTTGTGATTTGGATACTCCTACCATTAGGTATAAAATTTTCCGCCAATACGCTCAACGGTATGAAAGTCGGACCATCAAAACGCAGAACCAATTTTCATTGAAAAACATAACTGTGTGAATCCAGAAGAATTAGTACCTGATATACTTGTTGGTGTCTTCTTTCTAACAGTGCTGATGGTTTGCAACTCGGATAAATCTGCATAAACATATGAATTTCCTCATGAAGACGTTAAAAACCAAAGGAATATGTAAATCTGAATTTACTTTGTATTTTAAGATATGCATGGCATAATACATGAGACTTTGACCGTAAGTTTGTGTATGATACAATACCAAAATCACAATTCGGTCGCAGTAACCTGAAGTATGAGCTGATTCTCTTATTCTGCTAAGTTAGACTATAGTACAAAAGTATGTCCAAATTAGTTTTTTTTTTTAAAAGTCAGTTACAGATGATAGCAAGTTTGGATAAAAATTAAGTGATGCAAATTTTAGATTGTCCTGATAAGCTCTAAACATAAAACATTATATTTACAATAAAACACATTAAACTACGTCTCAAACTAAATTACGAAATACTTATTTATACACTACATTCCTAGCTTCATCTGTTAATTTTTCATTTTCTACTTGTCACATGTGACAGAGCTACATAAAGTTGTCCATGTGTAAATGGTGGTTTCTACAAAAATATCCCCATATTAGACAATGATTGGCCTTGCTTTTGTTAATGGTCATGGAAAAAGATATAATGACTGGAAATTGCCTTCTTTAGAACTTAAAAGGTATTCTCGCATCAGATGGAGTCAATGTCATTCTTAGGATAAACACATTTTCTCCAGCCAATTTACCTGATAATACCTTGGCTTCAATAACTAGCTTTCAAGTCTTATGATGATCAACCTCGTGCCATCACACAATCCAGATGACTGATCTATATTTCTCAGTAACATTGCAGGAACATTAACTCTCAAACTTATAGAGTGATTTAAAATTCCTGAACATTTAATATTGTTCAAGAATTATGGTGTACGTATGTGGTCCAAGGCTGTAAAAGAATGATCAGATATACAAGTTGTATCAGAACTTATATATATTTTCTCTGGATTATGATTGAGCGACATCATGTAATCATTGACTGATTCCACCATATCCAAAGTGGGAGCAAGAATTGCTCTTTGCTGTAGGTAATCAATATCATTGGTATGGTTTAAAAAATCTGAATATGTACTTTATACAATTGCGGATGTTGGATCATCACAATTACTAATGAGAATATCATCGGAGATTTTAACCTTTTCTACGTCATCTATAGAGCTTCAAATCCTTCCATCACCAATTGCCAAAATCCAATCTATAATTTTTTTATCTCATCAAAATATGCGCCTAAGTGATTTTCTTGCAACCTCATATTCCTTGTTAGCTTGAGGACTTGACAGTGGGACCATAAATATGAAGAATTTATAGTAACATTGATAATATCTTGCCTAGAATCTTTCGCAATAACAGCCAGAATTTGTTTAAGGTCACCACCAAGAACAACTGTCTTACCTCCAAATGGTTGGTCTAGGCTGGATGCATCTTTAAATCTAAGAATATTTCTAAGAGTTCGATCAAGAGCTTCAAAACAGTATCTATTCATCATCGAAACCTCATCCCAAATTATCAACTTTGTCTTGATAATAAGATTTGCCAGAGGATTTCCTTGCTTGATATTGCATGTTGAATCTTCATTTGGAGTGAGAGGAATTACAAATCTCGAATGAGCCGTTCGATCTCCTGGTAATAAACGAGATGCAATGCCGCTCGATGCAACCGTTAACACAACATCTCCTTTAGATCGAAGCATTGAAGAGAGAGTCCTCCAAATAAATGTTTTGCATGTTCCTCCATGACCATACAAAAAGAACAATCCACATTTGTCTTCATCCACAACTGAGATGATTTTGTCATAAACAGACTTTTGTTCAGTTTTCAAGTTGTTTAATAATTATTGATGTTCCTCTAACAACGAGCGCCGATCATAACAAAGCTTATCAAGTATTAATCGATTGCAAATGTCAACTTCAATCTCATTGTATACAACTCTTGGCATTGTTGGAAAATTTAGAAAACTTTTTCCGCATCCTTTTAAAATTCTTTCCAACTTTTGCAAGCAACGATTTCTGATTTCAATATCTGTAAGCTCTACCACTATAATAACACACTAATATAAAATTTGAGCTGCAACAATACCAAGTCAAAATCAGTTAATTATACCGATAGTTGGAGGGTTTAATGGAAGAAGTCAACAAACAAAGAAAGAAGAAAGGTATGCAAAGGAATTTAAATTGTGGTTAGCTTTATTAAGAAAGAATCAATTAATATTTTAAATCAATTGGCCTGCATCTAAGATTTTTTTAGTTGGAGGCAGAAGACTGGTGGTGATCTAGCACCTTTTAAACTCAGCTTTGCCATGTGTTGTACCCTTTCCAAGCTGAGATTCTAGTCTAGCCTCCCGTGTTTCTCAAACTATATGTGCAAAGGCATGAATCAGACTGAGATGAATATAAATTATGTAACATGGTTTGTGAAGATTCGTAAATTTGATCCTACTTTTTAGGCCTAAGTAGTGGTTATTGTTCTAAGGTATCAACCTGATAGGATTTCTCAATTGAAATAATTTAAAACCATATAAAAAAACAGAAATGTGGAGGGAACTGAGATTAATTTTTGTAAAAGAGTGTTCAGCCTAAACTGAAGTCATCGTCACGTGAAGATTAAATATCAAAGACCTTGTTTAGCTATCTTTTTTTGCCTCTATTTCTATTTGAATGTTTCGCACGTTTAATGGTGGCGTTTTTATTCAGCTATGTTTATATCCTTGATGGAGAGAAACTACATCAGGAAGTATGTTACAATAGAAAGAACAATCTAAATTACCAAATGCTTCAAAGCTTCTTCACAATGGTATTATATTTATGTGTGCTAAAATTATATTTCTTAATTCTAATCTTGGTATTGTATTGTATTTTACTGTAGTGTTTCAAATCTTCACTGCATACTCATGCCAAAGCTACCTAAAATGTTAGCTATCAGACTTGACTTGAAATGTAACAAAAGCTTTTCGTTTCAACGTTGGCCTACTGCCTCAACATGTTAATGGAAACTCTCATAGTTCTATTCGCGTCAGAATTATAAGTTTTTCAACAAATTATAAAATTAATTCTTATCATCATAGACATAGTGATGTTACATAAACAAAAATGATATCATAATGTGAAAATAGAATTTTATTTTTGTACATGGATTATTCAATAGTACTCGTTCTTCATAGAGGATATCTTCCAACAATAATTGCCATGTTTCTTCCCAAACCTTTTCAGGTCGTGAAATTGAATTGGATAGCAGGAGCATGTCAAATAATTTCCTAAGATACGATGGCATTCCTCAGTTACTTGCCTTTTTTATAGCATCCACATATTCTTTGTCATCATCCAATAAGCCAAGTGCATAGCATGCATCTCTAAAGGTGGGATGCATGTTGTTGCCGACTATTCTAAGATCTTCATAGAGCTTTGGACCTTTGACAACATTCAACAGTAATAATATAACTCGCCAGTTCTAGGAGGAACAAAAAAATCCTTCTAATAGAAAATACGTATGTTTTTCTTCTCTCAAACTTTTTCAGATCCTTTTTTCATACAAATTTAAGAGGAAATTATGCATTTGTTAATTCTCTTGCTTCAGGATATTTTTCATTTGCCTTGAACCAACTAAGTAACATCGATTCCTTTACACTTGGCCTATTGGCAACTACATCAATTGGATCATCACCAGAGAATATGACAGTTTGTACATCTTTAAGGTGAAATGCTAATCTTTCCAAGGAAGGTTGTCTATGATGAATTGGAAATAAAAAATTCTCCAAGCAGCTTCACATGATGATATATATCTACAATCATAATACATGTTGATTTCATCAAGATTCGATGAACCTTCTTCCTGTTTTGAGAAAATACAACGGTGACACGATCATGTCCTTTTATTAACATATTTAAATAAGTACTTAATAGATCTTGACTGATTGCACCATTCTACATTAATATGAGTACCATACTTTAATAATAAGAATCGATTATGCGGCACAACAAACTTATTATCCAAGTCAATACCAGTCTTTCTAATAGTTCTACCATCAAGATTTCTTCTATAAACAGGATATCCTTCTTCATCAATTGTTTTTGAATCGACAAATCTTTTTGGGAAGTACTTTGTACATCTTCCATTTTGTATGCTGATGTTTGGCTATTTTACCTATATTTGGATGGTGTTTTTATCATGTTCTAATAGTAATTAAGAGTTTATATGCAAAACTATCAAGATTTGATAATAATTGAGTTGTTTGGTGTTGTAGGAATTGAACATCGTGAATTGAGGAAGAAAGTGCAAGTTTTGGAGTTAAAAGTGAAGATATTAAAGATTTTAAATGATCTGTGTAGAGTAACACGGGAAGAATTAGAGTCTTTGCTTAGAAGTGAGGGAAAAAAATCCAGCTCATTTAGGCAGAATACGCGAGCACCACGCGGACTGAATTGTCAGAAGAAATTGAGTCCGCGTGGCAGCCGCGCAGAAAATTCTAGGCGAAAATATAAGGACTTTTTGGACTATTTGCTTAGTTCCTACAGAGTATAAAAGCTTCTCTTGCCTCCTTTATGAACTTGAGACTTGGAAAGAAGCAAAAAGGAGGCTAGAGCTTTGGAGACTTCAAGAACACAAGAGTTTTCCTAAATTATTCCTTACTTTTTGTTAGTTATTTATTCATGAATTACATTGACATGATTATCATGAATGTGAGTGGATAATTCACCCATTCTAGGGTTGATTGAACCACTTTAATACTTATGTGCTATCAATATTGGTTTTAATGAATGAAACTTGTGGATTCTTCCTATCTAAGTATTTATGTTTTAATTAAATTGATTGTCCCACCATCCTTGTGTATCTAGGGATAGATTCATGAGTTAGGGTTAAATACTTAGCAATATTTCAACCTAAAACCAATCTCTTACTTAGGTTGTCAATAAGGTGATTTGTGACCATTGACCCTGATTGTGAACTATATTTGTAGACCTATGTATCTTCATTAATTAATTGGAAAATTGGTTAGTGAAATTTACAGTTATTACATGGAAGTGAATAGTTGTGAATTTGGAGCAAGTGTTCAATAGGAAGAACCAAGTTGCATTTGTTAAAGCATTATTCTAATACATAGGTAGGAGTTGGGTAGATCAATCATAGGCTTCTAACCCTTGATTAGTTTATTCCTTAATACTTTGCTATTTACTTTATTGTTAATTAGTTGTTACATTGAAACCAACATACAAATACAAACCTTAGAAATTAATTGTTAGATAACTTAGTTTGATTAGCAACTAGATTTTTGAGTGTTCTCTATGGGATTCGACCTTGGTACTTTAAGTACCGAATTATATTTGATGCGACCGCTTAGTCCTTTTTTATAGGGCGTAGTTAGGCGTGATCACATGCATGGAGAAGATTTTCCAGCAGAACCATATGGGCCTTGTAACATGAAATTTTGCACAGCCTTGTAGTAATGAGGGTCGGCCTGATCATCTGGTATTTCTACTGAGATTATCTTATCAATATCCATAGCAATTGGATATTTTTTATGCTCATGAAGAAAAAGCAAGATATGAGCATGAGGCAATTCTCATTTTTGGAACTCAATCATATAAATCACTGCATAAAAATTTGAAATGATTTAACCATATAAATAAATAAAAAAATCATGTTAAATAAGAATAGTCGTCAAACAATATAAAAGAAATATGATATAGACACATGCTTTTACAGCCTCAAACACTTTGTTGTCGCGTAGGTCCTTTATTAACTGATCCAATTTCACTTTAAGAACCCTACTTAAAATATCTGGTCGATCCTCAGGATTTAATCCCCCTATTGTTTATAAATCTACGAATCTCGGGCCACTTTGGGTTGCAAATAAAAGTGATAAAAAGATTAGGGTACCCGACTCATTTGCATATCGCCATATCATCCTGATAATTTTGAATCATATATCGTGCACCCCCTACAAAGCTAGATGGTACAATTATTCTTTGCCCAAGAGAAGAAGGATTAGTCTCTCTATGCAAAATAGCATCTTCCAACCCTCTATACATGGCAGCTCTCAACTTCATTTTATGAGTTTTAATATACTTCATTCTAGAAGATTCGATCATAGTATATGCATCAACTAAGAATCGCTGAAATAATTTTCCATAAGACACTATTGTTGGAACATCATCCTTTCTTTCTTGAATTATGTAAGCAAACTATTCTCGCAAGCTTATAAATCACCTCCCTCGTGGTGGTTTTTTAGCAACACTAAAAGAAATGTCCTCTCTATATCCATCTTCACCATACGAAAAAAGTAAAGGATATTGTATACCTAAGTACGTCGCATTTAATTCATTTATTCTTTGCAGCGGTCTAGTTTGTGTTTCAGGTGTAGATACTTCAAAATCTCCAACCACCAAAGAAGCTACCTAAGGAACAGTTGGTAAGTTATACCTTCTTCCATCAGAATTTCTTTGCCCTATCAATCTTAATCTAACATTAGAGCTGCTATCTTCAGTAAATCTATCCCTGACCATTCTGAATGTCCTAGCCAAAACATTGTGACAATGAAGCATTTGCTTCAGATCATCA
This sequence comes from Petunia x hybrida, assembly GCA_037355625.1. Classification (NCBI taxonomy): domain Eukaryota; kingdom Viridiplantae; phylum Streptophyta; class Magnoliopsida; order Solanales; family Solanaceae; genus Petunia; species Petunia x hybrida. The sequence continues at coordinate 3,528,349 of JBBBVM010000045.1, forward strand.
ACAAATTCTGCATGAAGTCTATTTATGTTTCGACCACGACTGTGAAAAGAAAACACATAATTAATATATATTGTCTTATGATATTAATCTATATATTATTATTATTCTTTAATGCCCAATTACCAACATGACGACATGAATTCTGTTATTTACTTCATTTTCTGTATCATAAATATATAATTGAACAAACTTTGGGGTGGCTCCCTCGGGGCAATAAACTTCCAATCTGATGGTGATTCTAGCCTCTCAATCTGAATGTTCTTGGACCTCGTGCTTGATTGACAGGGACATCAACCTTTCCTCCCATTGATGTAAATGAGAACATAGAGTTATAACTCCTAATGTTTTCTCGAAAATGTTTACTCTTAAAACCTGAGAGAAGTAAGAGTTAGAGAGTATAAAATTTACACACACACACACAAATATTATATATAGTAATAAAATTAAATTTGTTGTTTCTTCAAACCTGATCCAAACAACAATTGTTTTAATATTTCAGGTAGCTCCTTTGGTCTAGGTAGTATTATCTTTCCATCTCCACAGCATAAAGAGAGCTTCGGATGCTTAGATTTATAGTGCTTGTCGACGCTTTCTTCATACCAAAAATAGGCCCCACAATATTCACATTCATAAGTGGCATCTCCAATATCCCAGTACTATATTAAGGGAAACGTAGACTTTAATGTATTTTAAAGTCAAGATATCTATGTACATACATATAGAAACACATAATACTAACCTTCATTGAGAACGTCCCCACAGTCGACGTCATTCTCTTAAAAAAGTAATGATTAAATTAAGTTAGTGAAAAGGGAAGCACAACTATACTTGTGAATATATCTTTGGTTGTAGATAATTACTTATTTTGAGTGACTATTCAATTACCTTCACAATCATATTCATCTTCATCTTCTTCGTCTAAGCTTAGTTGCATAACATGATCTGCTATGTATGAAATAACAAATGGAATCAGTTACGAACTGATTTACTTGCATATCACAGATGCAACATTGTCTAACTCAAAAAATGGTTATCTTCTAACTATATTACCTAATTTAACAACTTTGTCCCAGCACTATATGTCACGACCCTTTTTAACAAAACTAAAAGAAGTAATGTATCGAAAGGTTGTGACTGGTGTTGCAAGATACACAAAATTATAGAGATTCGGAGTTGTCACTTGACAAGTTAAAGGTGTGCCAAGTCACAAAAGTGGTCTACCTAGAACACCTATGACTCGCAAATAGTCTGCGTCAGAGTTTCGGATAAGGATCTCGATTGACTCTCGGGAAGGGGTTAGACACCCTCGAGTCCTGTACCAAGTACAGTTGCTTTATTGACGCGTTTCGACTCTTGTAAATTTATTTTTGTTACTTGCCTTTTAAACTAACAGTATTCATTTAGGGTGGTGACAAATCAAACGAACAACCACTACCCTTTCAAAAGTCTTTAAAGAATAGCCTCTTTCTTGAAGATCTATGGCACTTAAGTTAAAGGAAACCTTAAACCAGGCTGTTTTTGTAAATCACAATTTACTGCTCACTTGCTTCTATTTCCTGATAAAGCTCGCCCAACAACCCCTTTTAGTTTCATTTTTAACAGTTGAGCACTTTACTTTGAAGTGATCCTAAACTTGAGTTAGATAAGAAATTACACATTTCCATCATATTGTAACATGGTTTTAGAAGAGGTTTTTTTACACAAAAGTACAATTTTTAGAACTTAATTACACATAACAATATTTTAGCAAAATTACCCAATATAGAGAAAATGAAGAGTTAATTACTAAACTAGCAAAAACATAACAATATTTTCCCATAACATTGCAAACCCTTACATTCTTCCCCTTATTTCCCTCAATGTCATTTTTCTCCTCCCATTTCCCCCTATTTCACTTTTCCTCCCACCATTTCCCCCAATTTCACTTTTACTCCTCTCATTTCCCTCAATATCACTTTTGCTCCTCCCATCCTCACTGTATCTCACTGTATCTCGATGTTTCTCAAGTACCAACCACCTCGTATCTCGTTGTCTTTTTCCGTATCTCGTTTGTATCTACATTATTTTACACCGTATCTAACTATTTCTGGACTCTATCTTAGCTATTTCTAGATTGTTTCAGCATTGTTTCATCTCATTTGTGCGTTGTTTCTTAATGTTTCTAAACTATTTCACCTTTTGTGGGATGTTTCACATTATTTTTTATATTTTGTTTCAAACTTTTCATAACCGTTTCAAACTGCTTCAGCAATGTATCTCACTGTATCTACACTATTTTTGTACCGTATCAAACTGTATCTACACTATTTTTGTACAGTATCAAACTGTATCTATGTGGTTTCAGCACCATTTCAGGTTGTTTTGCACCGTATCTAACTATTTCTAGACTGTATCTAGATGTTCCTAGACTGTATCAGCATTTTTTTTATCTCGTTTGTGCATTGTTTCTCATTATTTCTAAACTATTTCACCTTTTTTGTGTTGTTTCACATTATTTTTTACATTTTATTTGGAATTTTTCACTAGCTATTTCAGACTGTATCATATTATTTCAACACCTTTCAGACTGTATCATAGTGTTTCAATGCCGTTTTCAGAATGTATCATATTGTTTCAACACTGTTTCAGACTGTTTCAGCTCTGTTTCAAACTGTATCATATTGTTTTAACACCGTTTTAGACTGTGTCAACTCCGTTTCAAACTGTATCATAGTGTTTCAATGCCGTTTCAGACTGTATCATACTGTTTCAACGCCGTTTCAGACTATTTCAACGTCATTTCAGACTGCATCATAGTGTTTCAACGTCGTATCAGACTATACCAGACTTTTTCAATAGCCGTTTCAGATTGTTTCATCCATGATTCAGACTGCATCATATTGTTTAAACTATCTATGTATATATATATTTAAATCCATGTCCAAAAAATGAACTATACTAATAGTATAACTCGATTCCTCACACTTATAGAATGAATTAAATTACACTAACAATGTAGATCTTGCAGAAATGTAAAAAATAAAAATAAAAATTAAGGTATTGCAGCTGGAAGGCGTTTGCGGAGTGGAGGAGCTGAAGTCAAAAGTTGGTTTCATGAAACAATTACTAATTGATGTTCAATTGAAACAGGATCAGAGGGTTGTTGAAATCATGGAGGAAGCTAGAATAATCTGTTATGAAATTGAAGACAAAATCAAAATTTATGTTGCTGCTATCACAAGCAAAAGAGGATGTGTCTTTTTTAGAGGAATAATCATTTAACAAAACTTTTTCACTACCCCTGCTCTCTTCTCTCTCCTCTTTCTTGGAGATTTGGAGGAGAATTAGCACCACCCTCTTGCAAACGACAGCCATGGCGGCGCCGCCAGTTGGGCAGCCCCCGCAGAGGTTGTTCAACCCATCCCCACTCCCCATGAAAACCCCAGTACAATTCAATCCAACCCATCAACCCCTTATGCTCATATATTAAAACCACAGGTTCAAAATGTTGATATTGACCAATGTTTGTTTCATACTGTTGTTTACTCTTAAGGAACAACTACTCTAACATGGAAGACGTCAGAAGTTAAGAAATCCCTTATGAAGGAGCAGTTACTACTAGCAGTGCTTCGGAAAATTTTCGTATGGTAGGCCTGACTTGGAAACATTATGTAAAATCATCCCGAGCCAATGTGGGATCAAAGGTGATTGCAATATTGATTACTTGGACAGTAGGTACATATTGATTAGACTGACGCTATTGGAAGATTATGTTAATTTCTTATCAACCCCGGCCTATTGGATTAAGTATAGGTAAATCTTTTCTTATGAGATCATTGAAGTGGACAAGACATTGGAAGCCTGATGAGGAGACTTCAATGGCTCTTGCATGGATTAGTTTTCCAAATTTACCTCCAAATTTTTTTGCTACAAAGTTTATTTTTTCCATTGCTTCAGCAGTGGGAACCCCATTGAAAGTTGATATTGTAACTTTGAATAAGACTATACTAAGCTGTGCCAGGGTCAAAGTTGAATTAGATTTGTTGGCAAAGGACCCTACTCGTGTTTTGATTAATGAGGAGGATGATGACACCGGTGTTGTAATCTCTACATGGGTAGATATCATGTATGATTATCTTCCATTGTATTGCAAAAATTGTAAGTTGTAGGGTCATGATGAAAGCAAGTGCAAGGTGATTCACCCAGAGCTCTGGGAAAAGCAAAATGATAATGGTGCCCGGGATGCATATGCAAACGTTCCAAAGGTTAATTTTGCTCTTCTAGCTCCTCCAGTTCGTATCCTAACTAGTGGGAAGATTGTAGGCAATGTGAGAAAATAAGATGAGTGGAATGATCATTAGAGTAAGAAAACATGAAAGGGGAATGACAATGTTCAGGCTACAAAAAGTGTTGCGAAACCCGATGACAGATTAGCTTTGGTGAGACTGGGAATAATAAATTTTCAGTTTTGCACGAGGATGAAACTCAGAAAGTTTTTGACTTGGGTGACAAGGCACTAGTTGTATCAAAAGACGACGTTCCACCTGCTAATATTCAGAAAGGACATGCAACAACAAAGAATGGCGTGAAGAAAAGTACAACCATGGCGCTGCAACTCAAAAATCAGTCAGGAAAAGTACTATTTATATGCCTAAATCTACTGTGGACTGGGTAAAACAGACATGGTACAATAAAAAATTTGAGTTAAATCAGACCTCGTTTGGTACGTATCGGAAGAAGGTTTCAGTTTTTATTGTTGATAAATATTATAAAGAGGTTTTCGAGCTCGATTTTGGCGAATGAACTCCGATTCAAAATCTGAAAGCGCCGTTAGGTTCGTATGATTATTTGTGACTTTTGTGAACTTTCGAAAATGAATTTCGAGGTTGTTCGGCTAGTTTCCGCTAAAATGTCGAAAGTTAAATAATTTGACTTTTTTTCATTTAATTTGCATATTGAGTTTCGGAAGTTCGATTTGAGATCCGCCTTAGCAAGTGTGTTACATATATTTTGTATAACTTGTATGCAAAAGTTGAAATTATTTTGAGTATCATAAGGTACCGTTTTAATTTTCGAAAAGAAAAGAACTTATAAAAAAATAAAAGAAAAAGAGAAAACGACAAAAAGGAAAGAAAGAAATTGAAAAGTTAGGCGGTCCTTAACTTTAAGCTAAGGATGAGAAGTTACAATATAAACAGAAACGTGAGAATAAAAAAACGAGAAAGCTACAGAGAAACGCAGAAGAGAAAAAAATGCCAGAAAATGAGAAAAGAGCCGGAGAAAAGATAGAATTTTCACCCCAAAACATTCAGGTAATGATCTTAATGCATTACTTGAGTTTATTACGTGTGTTTGAATATATTTTAACGGTAAAACTTGGAATATTAGACATCATTTTAATAAGTTTAATTAATAGTTTATAGGGTTAATTGGACCCCAATAGTGGAATTGATTATATATTTGTAATTTCTGCTTATTGAATAGAGTGGGATCATTTGGCAATAAAACCAAAGGATAAAGCGGTTGTTGATTAGCTATGCTAACTTTTGGAAGAGGTAAGTGTTTATATCCATTTCTTTGGAGGCACCTGGCCTTATGGATTTTCTACCACGTGTTCCTTACGTGTGTAGCTGCCGATAGGCGTACTCATTACGCCTTAGCTTTGGATTTATATTGTATATTATGTGTTATCCTTGGTTTTTGGTATTGCATTGAGGATCTGAGCATTGTACTCTGGCAGTGAGTTAGCATCTACTTCCTGGCTGTCGATGAGAGCCATGCGCTGATGAAGGGTTATTATTGCATCATATAGCATTCATATGCATTACATTGCATATCATTTACTGAGTGCAGGAGTATTCCGCCTCTGGTTTATATTTTATAGGAGCAGGAGGATTCCGCTCCATTGAATCATATCGAAGGTAGGAGGATTCCAGCCCAGGAGCAGGAGGATTCTGCTCCATTGCATCATATCGAGGGTAGGAGGATTCCGCCCTAGGAGCAGGAGGATTCCGCTCCATTGCATTATATTGAGGATAGGAGGATTCCGCTCCATTGCACCATACTCAGAGCAGGAGGATTCCGCCCTGGGAGCAGAAGGATTCCGCTTCATTCATTTAGCTCATATGACCCTTTGCATCATATTTCATTTCCTCTCATTTCATTTCATACCATTGTGTAGACTTGTGGTACATAACTACTGTTCTGCTTATACGTGCATTGCTTATTTTTTGATATGTTCCTGGCTCGTATTTCTATGGTTCATACGTGTTTCTAGTTATTATCTGGCTCTGCCTTTTTATAATTTAAATAAGAGGAATTTGGTTTATCTGTTTCTTCTCCTTGGCTAGCTATCATATTCTTTGAGGTGGCTAGTCTGCCCCACTTATTGAGTCCTTTTGACTCACCCTTGTTTGTTTTTTGTTTCTTGTCTATCTATCGTTCCGGCAGGTTTGCTCCAGGATTGAGTTTGCCACGTTGTGAAGGAGCGAAGACGACTTCACCTGTCAGGGTGAGCCAGCTTTTATTCCGGATGGCCACCAGTTTATTGTTTATTATTTCGGTTGTATTTTGCTCCCTTCAGGAGGTATTTATCTTCTTTTGTCTTCTTAGATGTCTAGTCTGGATAGCCCTAAACCTAGTATATTGGGTAGTCCGTTGTAATTTCTTTTGTACAGCTTAGAGGTATCAGTATGTATGTGCTTCTTTTTCTAAGTCTTGTTCCTATTTATGAATTGAATTATATTTATTTTTCTAATTTAATTGGTAAGGATTCGCCCGACGGGTCTAGGGGAGGATGTCGGGTGCCCGCACGGATTAACTGGATTTCGGGTCGTGTCATTACTGCACTTGTATTACATTTTGAAAATATTTGTTTCAAGGTTCTATTGCTCATGACTGATTACACTGCTCATTGGAGCTTAACCACTGTTTCAAAAGTAAATGAAACCTAGTCACTTTATATTTATTATTGAAACAGTCTGATACAGTTTGAAACGACGTTGAAACAATATGATACAGTGTGAAACATCGTTGAAATAATGTGAAACAGTTGTTGCAACAGTTTGATACAGTCTGAAACGGCATTGAAACAGTATGAGACGGTCTGAAACGACATTGAAACAATCTGAAACAACTGTTGATATAGTCTGAAATGGTGCAAAAACAGTTTGATACAGTGCTGAACACAACCTGAAACATGCAGAAACAGTTTGATACGGTGCTGAACACAATCTAAAACGGTTCAGAAAAAAGTTTAATACAGTGCTGACAACCTGAAACAGTGCAGAAACAGTTTGATACAGTACTGAACACAACCTGAAATGGTGTAGAAACAGTTTGATACAGTTCAATACGGAGCAAAAATAGTGCAGATATAGCGCTGAAACAGTTCTAAATAGCTAGTGAAAAAGTCTGAAATAAAATGTAAAAAATAATATGAAACGATGCAAAAAAGGTGAAATAGTTTAGAAACAGTGAGAAACAATGCAAGAACGGGATAAAACAAATGCTAAAACAGTCTAGAAATGACTAAATAATGTCTATAAATAGTTTGATACGATGTAGAACAGTGCAGATACGAAAAGATACAACGAGATACGAGGTGGTTGGTAGTTGAGAAACATCGAGATATTGTGAGATACAACAAGATACAGAAAGGATGGGATGAGAAAAAGTGAAATTGGAGAAAATAAGAGGAGTTAAAGTGAAATTGGGGGAAATGATAGGAGGAAAAGTGAAATAGAGGGAAATGGGAGGAGCAAAAGTGATAGCGGAGGAAATAGGAGGAAGAATGTAAGGGTTTGGTATGTTATGGGAAAATATTTCTATGTTTTTGCTATATTTGTAATTAACTTGTTTTTTTCTCTATATAGGGTTATTTTGCTAAAATGTTGCTATATTATGTAATTAAGTTCTAAAAATTGTACTTTTGTGTAAAAAAAAAACCCCCATTTTTAAAGTATATTTGCACTAAATCTCCTATTTGTCTACTTGTTTCCAGATTTGCGTCAAGAATATACAAATTCAATTTCCACGTACTTTTTGTTAAATTTTTAGCAAACTTTACATAAAATAACTCATGTATATGTTGGACCATACTTTGAAAATATAAAAGATGAACAAAACGTTACTGTATTTCCACTTCAGCTTCAACACATTTGCACAAATAAATACTCTGTTTATTTACATTTCAGATCTGATCCAGAGTTACATGATGGTGCCATTTTGCAAAGTTCGGTTTTAACTAATGATGCAAATGGTAACTTTATCATAAACATTCATCATAAAAAATTCAGCATATATAAATAAGCTAATTTTTTTTTTTTAAATCACTATCTCATGCATCAAAATATAGTTGACATTTATATAAAAATAAAACATGAAAGTGAAAATTTACCTTGTGTAGACAACACTTCCAAACAAATAACAAAAGCCCAAACCCAAGTACGTAGCAACAAGAACCCAACAACAAACCCAATCAGGAACAGCAACACCCAAACTTAAACCATTTTTATCATTTACTTGCTACTTTTCTTTCCTTTTTTTTACTGCATTTCTTTCTCTTTTTTGTTTTTCTAGCTTTTAGATTTTTTTTGGTAGGTGAAGTGCTTTCAATGTGTTCTTCAGATGTATAGTAAATGAGAGTAACTATACTCTTTATAGAGGCAAGGAAGCCAAAGAGTTGTTGGGGTCAGCTGAGGGTCAAAACTCAAGGCATTTTTTGCTTTTGCAGAGGCGTGCTTGAGCCATTAAATGCCATATTTGGAGCTTTACTCAAAACAAAAATCTTACCAGAGGAAGTAAGCTGCCTATGTCCAATGTTTACTATTTTTCAGCTCATTTGATATACGCCTCATTAATGAGGCAGATTTCATTGGAATTCAAACAGACATGGACTCCAAATTCAAATAAACGCACTTCCTATTTTTCAGATTTTACTTCAAAGGACCTTGACTATCTAAAGTTTTATCCCAAGTTAATTAATCAACATCAGCTTCAAACTAAGCTCAGTTTAACCCCAAAGAAACTAAAACGACTCCAAACACACAAGCACCAAACATTTTAATTGAAATTAGATCATGTGTACTCCTCACATATACTTTCCATGTTTAAACTAAAACAATATCAACAACTTTGACTAGTTAATCAGTGAACAAGTTAAATACAAACTTAATATCCTACACATGCTTAAATCCACACAGAAGATTACTCAAATCTACTCAAACACTCACATATGCAGCAAGTACTCGCATACACGGAATTCATAGCAGATTTCAAGTTAAACACATGCTTGAAAACTTGTTAGAAACCAAGTATTTTGAGCAGGTTTATGCAAAACATTCATGCCTTGAAACTTGACTGAAAACATTCATGACAAGAACAAACGGGTCAAGTGAATCTCTAAAAAAAAAAAAAAAAAAAGACACTTAGCGACAAACTACACTAAGCGAGCTAAACATGATTGACGAACTTGGATAGACATACACCAAGACTAGCCATTAATCATGCTTATTCACGCGCGATACAAGACTTATACGAATCATTGCAAGGCTGCACTATAGTTCAAAAATACTCAAGGACATGTGCACACACCATCAATACTACTCTAATCATGATTCTTCCTAATTAACTAGTTCACAAGGTAATGAAAGCAAAGAAAATAAGCTTACAGCCTAGACCGAACATCGCACCGCCAAAAGTAACATCACCCACGCTGCCATTTCCCATGCTACTGCGTTGTCGCAGACAAGCTGCCTCAAGCCAGCTTCGCCACCATTATGCCATCGTGTAACTGCATCACTTCCCGGACAACAGCAACATCCATCATAGCACCCCATCACGACATTACCCCGACCATATCAACAACATTATGGCAACATTACACAATCACAGTTTAAAGAGCGAACTTCTCGCTTCCATTCTTTTCAGTTTCTAACTAAAAGGGTCGTTTTAACTAGAAAAATGAAAGGAGGGATGAGGAAGGCCGGAATCGGAAATGGAATCCCCAAGCGAATAAAACAAAGCGAGGGAACAAACTTTTCTAAAGAAATAGGATAGAGAGGGGGTGAAAGAGGGCGTGGAGACGAACCTTTTGATGTATAGCTCACCGAAAAAGACAAAAAGGTCGCATGGGAAGCTATGGTCGTGACTTGAAACCCCGATCTACGCCAAATGACTAAGAATTTGAAGAAATTACTTGGTGAAATGGAAAAAGGCGGTCGAGGTGTGTCAGAACATGTATTTTGAGAATTTTTCGGCGGCGGCGGCGGACTGCTGGTGGTTTTGTGGCGGAAGGGGGTGGTGACCGGTGGTGTGGCGATTTTTGGCGACTGTTTAACAATTTCCCAACATTTGGCCAAGTCTTTAGGACTTCGGAGGGGTGAATGAGCAAATCAAAAGAAATAAAGATTATATACATGAAAGGGATATGTGCATTTGGACCGTTGGATCAAGTCGATCCCATGGTTGTGATTAAACAGGATCAAATGGGGTGGTCTAGGATAGTGAATTGGGCTATGCATTTCTTTCCTTTTTGATTTACATTGGCCCAATTTGGTAATTTAAACTAGAGTAAACCAATCACTACTTAATTAAACAAAAATTCATAATTAATTATAAAGATAAAAGCATGCTAAACACATAAAATATCAAATTGACATCAACCACGTATTTTTTGAGATAATTTCGACTAATTAATTAAATAAACTAGTTAAGTAAACAAGAAATAATCCAGGAAAATTTGAGAAAAACTACTCAAACTATTCAAAAAATTTTGATTTTGGTGCCACACTTAGGTGATTACAACTACTCTGTCACGACCCAAATTCTGGATAGTCGTGAGGGCAACCGAACTAACACCCATTCGGGTGAACCCATTCGCTAAATTAATAATTAATTTCAACAATATTGATAAAATAATAAAATAAAATCCAAGATGAGGCTTTATTATTAAAATATGCGGAATATCCCAAAATATGAGAAGGTCTAGTCCTCTACCATAAGTCATGAAAATATAAATTTCGGAATGAAATTTTTCGAATATCTAAGACGATAAATGAAGAAAGAAATAACTGAAAGGTGCGCCACCACGAAGCAAAGATGGTTGGCTCACCGTTGATATGTAGGAAAATCTTCAAACTCTAGCCACGGGCCTCACTGGTACTCGAAACCGTATCTGCCGAACAAATAATAAGAAAGCAACTAGAAAACAACGTAAATCGAAAGGACTTAGTAGGTGGGTAGACTAGTTCCTATGAAAGACAGTAAACCAGTCTAAGCAATTAATTAATAGAGTAGAGGGAGAAAAGAAATATATTATAACTTATTATCCAAATTATTCATCAAATCACGTAATAAGATCTCAAAACAACAATTAACCTCAACTCATAGAATAACATAATGCGTGGGTCAATTCCGAAATAGATAATAGATTTGATAGTGGACCAACTCAGAGACTATCAATTATGGACCAACTCCGGCATAGATAGTGGACCAACTCCGAAAAAATAGTGGACCAACTCTGAAATAAAATAGTGGACCAACTCCGAAGTAATTTAATAATCATAAATTTCCAGGCTACAAATCTGTAAGCCAATATATAAATCCTAGACATGATAACATACGCTCGTAATTAATAATCGGGCCATAATTCACTTGCCCCACAACCTCTATCGGCACGTGTGTCCACACTCTGACCATATCATCAAACATGCATATAATTTGCTAACACGTTAAATAACACATATGTCAAGTATAAGTTCAAATACAACAACAAGGTGTAAACGATTACACCTAGGGCAGTGCACATACAAGGAACTTATGGACAAAATTACGCGTGGACAAATTCCACTAAAGAAATGGATAGAACCACATACCAATGTCTGAAAAAGCAACCACTACTCAACAATCTCTTTTTTCCCGTGGAATCTCCTCAAAACAATCTCGCTCTAAGTAAAAGAATGGAATACATAATTAAATTAATATCTTGATTCAAACTAAAACTTTTTCAGAGTCTTAGGACTAATTATGTTACCGAGTCACACACAAATTCATGAGTCTAAAACTATATAGTTAATTTCAATCTCGATACAAACCTATATTTATGATAGTAATATTCTAGTCCCAATAATAATCATAATATGTATCAAAATAGCAATAGAAAATAAATATAGAATCAAATTGATACAGTACTGTCTATTTAATTTTGAACCAGGGGTAGAAGCAGATTTACTAGCAGCGTCACCTGTACTTCACAAATTAAAACTATTATATAAAATATATACTAGTGAAACCTACTAATAGACCAAAGGGTAGCAGACCATGCTAGCAAATTTGTTTTCAAGAAGCCTTTATGAGCAGTGTAAGTATCCAATGGTAACTTCTGCTTTCGCTGCTCAAACTTTGACTTCAATGAAATTACTCTTCATTATTAAAATGATGATATTTGTCCCATCATGATTATAACCATTATTTACCCATAGCTCTTATCTATATTGAATGTACTGCATAAGCCAAAGTATTTCTACAATACTTAATTCCATAGTCACATTCTGGACAAAGTAAGAAAAAGGAAGTACCTGATATACTCTTTCTTCAAAGTCTCAACAACCACCACTGCACGTTCTCATACACAGATCCAAGAATATAAGAGCCTAAACCCTCGTTGAAATTTGTTTGACAAATAACTAGTCATGTGTCTCTTAAATAAAGTACAAAATTTGGGACTTTCGGGCCTATGACTTATTTACATAAAATATGATATTTATATTATTTTTTAAGAAATTGGCCCCAATATTTACTTAATAAATTCTCTAATCTTTTCTCCATCTCACAATTAAATAATAAATTGTTTTATAGTAACCTCATTAAGATAACTGCACTAAACCTACGAGAATAGCTAAATAAAATATTACTTGTAAAGTATTGGATCGTTTCATGCCCCTCTTTGATCAAGAACACGAAGAATTTTCAGACAAAGATGTAATCAACAACTGATTTTGGCTCTTGGTTCTAACCGAGAATGGAACTTGCAAAATGATGATCGTACTCTGACTACAGGGCTACCCACATATCCTCGGACTAAGGAATCAGGTCAGTGTAGTTCCTCATAAGCGGTAGCTGGGACTACCGTTTTTTACAGACAACTAAACACCTCTGAGACTAACCCTAGACGTTTCTACCTATACTAGGACTGACACAAGACACTACTAGACACGTTTTGGACTGTTGTTGCTTGTTGTTCTTGTCAGTTGCTGGCTGGTGGTGATTTGCTTTACAAAGAAAATGAAATTACAATACTGAAATGTGAAATTACAATACTGAAATGTAAAATTACAATTTCTACTCCAAGTCTTTATGCTTCCCGAGGGGAGCCTCTTGGTTCTTGCTCCCCTCATTGTTAAAATAAAACCACCGTTTTCGGTTCAGGTCGGTCTTGCATTTGATGAAACATAAAACCCCCAATCTTGATTCAGGTGGGTCTTCCATTTTTACTGTAAAAGATTCTCTCGTTCTTCAGGTGGGCGCCTTGGCTTCTTTGAAATAAATTTCCTCGTTCTTTGGGTGGGTGCCTTGACTTCTTCCAATTAATTCCCTCGTTCTTCAGGTGGGGCCCTTGACTTGAAAAGTTATATTCCCTTATTTTACGGGTGGGTGTCTCGACTTGTTTAAACTACTCCCTCATTCTTCAGGCGGGTGCCTTGACTTCTTCAAATGTATTCCCTCGTTCTTCAGGTGGGCGCCTTGACTTCTTGAAATGGATTCTCTCGTTCTTCAGGTGGGCGCCTTGACTTCTTCAAATGTATTCCTCGTTCTTCAGGTGGACGCCTTGACTTCTTGAAATAGATTTCCTCATTCTTCAGGTGGGTGCCTCGACTTGTTCAAATATAATCCCTCATTCTTCAGGTAGGTGTGTAGACTTTCTCTCACACTCCAAAATCTGCTTTCTTTCTTCTCTTTCATTTCCTTTTTCGTTTTCCTTCCCTTTCTTTCCATATTCCTTCTTGCCTTTCTTTGCTCTTGACATTTTTTGTTTCTATTTGATCTTCCTTGATGGTATTTCCATGGCGCATATCTTCGGTACACCATTCTTGCTATCGAGATACGGTGTTTATTATCCAGGTGAGTCCTGACTTTGCTCTGCTATAACTGCAAAATAGGTAAATAATTTATGCAAAACTTTCTTTTACTTATTTTGATGTTATTTGACTGAAAATCGAAAGTGGAAAAGATTCAGGACAAAGGACTCTGAACGAGAGATGTCCTTTAGGGAGGAAAATGGACTTATCTGGAGATGGAAGTGATGGCCTCAATAAATTTGACATGCATCTTGGCCTTAAATCCTTATCTATTCGAAACAGTTCTTCCTCGGCCTTTCCCCAGTTTGAATATTCAAAATGACTATTTGCCAATTCCAACATGATGACCATTATAATAACCCTTATTCGGCTAGTGGTGCCCCTTTTGGAGTTTTCACTGACTAACCTCTCTCTTTGTTCTTTTGCCTCATTGTTTGTCATGCGACGCCTTTTCAGGTTTTCATCGACAAGACTTCATTTTCTCTTCTTCTTTTTTTTTCATGACCTCTGCTCGTTCCACCCTTTGATGATGATTTTCTGGGCGCTTTAAGCCTTTTCCCCAATTCAAGGCTGATATGCCAAGTGCCATGTGAATAGATGGTACAGATAAATAGAAGTTTGTATTTACTTTATTTATAAAATAAAATAAAATAAACTTCTGCCCTAGTTTAGCATAAATTGGGCTAAATTGGGGATTTGAATTTCCTTTGACATTGGCCACAAACTTGGAGGCAAGTTTTGCGTTGATATAAGATAGGGGAAAAATTAACTTTCCCCTATTTTGACCGCACCCGAATGGTTGCCTACGTATCCTTTTGAAAGGAATCAAGTCAGACATAGCTCTGGCAACTTAATGCCAAATTTGTTGTTTTGAATCTTTCTTTCATTTTCATTTCATTACAATTACAGGATTTTCCAATAAGGGTTCACAGAAGGAAATACAACGGTCAAAGGCCTAACAACGAGGTACAGTTTTTGAGTAAGGGAAAAAAAGTCTCTCACCATTCCTACCTGAGATTGTCTAGCTTAACCTAGAGTTCCCTTTGAGCTCAAATGTAGTACCTCTTGACAGCATCTGCATTGACGATCATTTCAGCCATTGTGCCTTCAATGTCTATCAAGAATAGAGCACCGATGGGCATCACTTTCTTCACCAAGTATGGTCCTTGCCTATTTGGAGAAAACTTGCCCTTCGCTTCTTCTTGATGTGGGAATATGCGTTTCAAGACTAATTGACCTTCACTGAACTTGCGTTGGCGTACTTTCTTGTTGTATGCCTTGGCCATTCTCTTCTGATATAATTGACCATAAAAAACTGCATTTAGTCTTTTCTCGTCAATCAAAGTCAACTATTCCAATTGGGATTTGACCCATTCAGTGTTATCGATCTCAACTTCAACAATGATTCTCAAGGATGGTATTTCAACTTCTGTCGGAATGACTGTTTCAGTTCCGTATAACAGTTTATATGGAATTGTGCCTATTGAGGTGCGCACAATTGTGCGATAACCCAGAAGAGCGAATGGCAACTTCTCATGCCAATCTCGAGATCCTTCCACCATTTTTCGAAGGATCTTCTTGATATTCTTGTTTGCTACTTCCACTGCGCCATTTCCTTTAGGCCGGTACGGTATGGAATTTCTTTGCACAATTTTAAACATTTCACATACCTCATTCATCAAATGACTATTCAGATTGGTCCCATTGTTGGTGATGATGGTATTGGGGATACCGAATAGGAAAATAATGTTTGAGTAAACAAAGTCAACCACAGCTTTCTTGGTTACTGACTTGAATTTTGCTGCTTCTACCCACTTGGTAAAATAGTCAATGGCGACCAAGATAAATCTATGCCCGTTCGACGCCTTTGGTTCTATCGGGCCAATGACATCCATCCCACATGTTGCGAAAGGCCCAAGAGCGGACATTGTGTGGAACTCTAAAGGAGGCGAATGTATCAATCGCAGTGCACTTGACATTTGTGGAATTCTCGCACAAACCCTATGCAATCTCGCTCCTTCGTGAGCCAGAAATAACCTGCTCTTAAGATCTTCTTGGCTAGCATATAGCCATTTATGTGTGGCCCACAAATTAAAGAATGTACCTTAATAAGAATTCTCGAGGCTTCTTGTGTGTCCACACATCTCAACGGTCCCAGATTTGGGGTTCTCTTGTATAGTACCCCTCCACTTAGAAAAAAACTATTTGCAAGATGGCAGAGGGTTGTTTTCTGATTGCTCTCGGCTGGTGCTGGGTATTCTCAATTCTTGATGTAGTTTTTAATATCCAGGTACCATGGCTCACCATCAAGCTCTTCTTCGACCATGTTGAAATAAGCGTTTTGATCCCGAATTTGAATCTCGAGAGAATCAATGTGAGTTTCGTTGGGATGACTAAGCATTGATGCTAATGTAGCCGAAGCATCGGCCAATTCATTATGCATTCTTGGGATGTTCCTAAATTTAATAGAATTAAATCTCTAGCGAAGATCTTCCAGACACTGCTTATACATGATGAGTTTCCCATTCACCCTTGATTTGATATACTAGTAGGTCGGAATCTCCGAGCACTAGCAGTACTTTGATGTCCATGTCTATCCCCATGCATAGACCCATGATGCAAGCTTTGTATTATGTCGTGTTATTGGTATACCAGAAACGAAGTTGCGCACCCATCAGATAGTAATGACCCATTGGAGATATGAGAACAGCCCCGATACCATCACCTTCGGAGGTAGAGGCCCAATAAAAATAGAGCTTCCAATAACGATCATCGTTAGATGGCAACTCTTCAATTATGTCTGCCTCTTCGTCTGGAAAGTATGTCTTTAGAGGTTCATATTCATCATCCACCAGATTCTCAGCCAAATGATCGGCCAAAGCCTGAGCTTTCATTGCAGTTCTAGTGGCATAGACTAAGCAACTACTCTGGTAATCACCTTCTGAAGAACCACTGCCACCATACTCTCAACCTCTACCGGATGGTGGCATTTCTTTTGCTGATTGAGATCTAAATGAAATACCCTGCGACTGCGCAGATGCCTGATGACGAGAGAAAAGACGACTGCTAACTTGTCGGAGTAAGGGAAAACTCCTCAAAGGATAGCCAGACTCACAACAATAATATTACCTTTTCGCTGAATATGGGAACTGGACAGATTGTTGATAGTTGTAAAGAAAAGAATGAATCTAATCTTGACGAGCTACTGGCGCATTCTAAGAATTACGTGACACAATCTGAGATAACCTGGAAGGTGACCTCCCAAAATAATCAGAACTCTTACCTCCAAATGAGGTACCATGGTTGCCCACCAAGGCCACAGGATCTCTTGCTCCCCCACTCTAACTTATGGTATGCCTCATACCTCTGAACAATATCAACAACAACATCAAATAAAGTTCCACCTCGATTTCTCGAGCCATCTAGGATCTCAAGGAAGGAGAAAGGTCATCAATAAATCTTTGAATCTCTCGAAAGGCTCATGGACTAGTTGTAATGCATATTCAGCCATTCTATAGAATTCAATCTCATATTCTGAAACACCAACAGGCTATCCGACAGGCTACCCTGTCCAATCCACTCAAACTGGCAACACTCTTCATCTCGCTCGCTACTCGAAAGGAACTTTTCCACGAATCTAGAAGAAAAATCAAACCAAGTTAGCTAATAAGAGAGCAGCCCACCAATTCAAGGCCGGACCCCTGAAACTGGAAAGAAGAATAATCAACATCATACCACTCAATATAGTCAAGACCCTGAAGGATACGCTGACATCATTTTATTTTTAAAAAATTTACGCAGGGATTATCTGATGCATGGCTTAAGAATATCGGAAGGTTCAATTGGGTAAAATAATCCAGCCCTTTCATATACTCGGACCGAGCTATTACTCGGGCTAGCTAACCAGCCAGAATAACTAGAGGCACAACACATGCTGTCGCCGTGACATACTTTACTGCGACAATACTAAAAACTAGAATAGGAGCTCCCTGAGACCGAACATCTGTATCTGCGGCAACTTGATAAGCTTTCTAGCGAATAATAGGTGCTTGCGGTATCTGCGTCACGAAGATTCTCATAAAAACATCGTAGAGGGCCAAGGGAACCACAAGGCCTTGCTCCCTTGCCCATCGGGAGCTCGTACAGCTGGGACCTCCGTAACTAGATCGTCAGCACGATCAATAACTCTGGGGGCTTCGTCAGTGTTAGCCCCACGCTAGACTGCTTCGTCTTGAACTCATACCGTTTACTGATTTGTCGCACGAGGGTTCATAATTACCACAAAGAAATTAGGAAAAATACTTTTGCATCCTAGACCGACGCATGATCAGAAAAGAAGGAAGTTAAACTTCCTAAATGCCATCATAGCCTCTCGTAGATAAGCACGGACGTCTACGTACCTATCAGCGAGACTCTACTATATACTGTCTTAGTCTGGATAGATTCTAAATCGGGCTCTGATACCAACTGACACGACCCAGAATCCGGTTAGGCCGTGCGGCACCCGACATCCTCCCCTAGACCCGTCGGGCGAACCCTTACCAATTAAATTAGGAAAATAAATATAATTCAATTCATAAATAAGAACAAGTCTTAGAAAAAGAAGCACAGACATACTGATACCTCTAAGCTGTACAAAAGAAATTACGGCGGACTACTCAGCATGCTAGGTTTAGGACTATCCAGACTAGACATCTAAGAATACAAAAGAAGACAGATACCTCCTGAAGGGAGCAAAATGCAACTGAAATATAACCAATAAACTGGTGGCCATCCGGAGTAAAAGCTGGCTCACCCTGACAGCTGAAGTCGTCTTCGCTCCTTCACAACGTGGCCAAATCAATCCTGGAGCGAACCTGCCGAAACGAAATAGATAGACAAGAAACAAACAACAAACAAGGGTGAGTCAAAAGGACTCAATAAGTGGGGCAGACTAGCCACCTCCAAGAATAGGATAGCTAGTCAGGGAGAAGAAACAGATAAACCAAATTTCTCTTATTTAAATTATAAAAAGGCAGAGCCAGATAATAACCGGAAACATGTATGAAACCATAAACTCAACCAGGAATATGAGCCAGAAACATGTTAACAAATAAGCAATGCACATATAAGCAGAACAGTAGCCATGTACCGCAAGTCTACACAATGGTATGAATTGAGATGCAATAAAATGAAGTGAGATGAAATGAAACGAAATGAAATATGATGCAAAGGATCACATGTGCCCGCCATCCCATCTCGAAGCGTAATACTCCTGCATTCGAGGGGAATCCAATCTGATAACCAACTGGAGCGGAATACTCCTGCTCCTGGGGCGGAATACTCCTGCACCCGATATAATATAAACCAGAGGCGGGATACTCCTGCACTCTCTTGGGGCGGAATACTCCTGTACCCGATATAATGTAAAGCTGAGGCGGAATACTCCTGCACTCTCCTGGGGCGGAATCCTCCTACCCTCAATATGATACAATGGAGCGGAATACTCCTGCACCTGGGGTGGAATACTCCTACCCTCAATATGATGCAATGGAGCGGAATACTCCTACTCCTGGGGCGGAATACTCCTACCCTCAATATGATGCAATGGAGCGGAATACTCCTGAACCCAATATGATATGCAATGTATTGCATATGAATGACATATAATGCATCTGAATGCAATGTGATGCAATAATAACCCTTCACCGGCGCGGGACTCTCATCGACAGCCGTGAAGTAGACGTCAACTCACAGCCAGAGTACAATGCTCAGATCCTCAATGCAATACCAACAACAAGACATAACATATAATATACAAAGTAAATCCAAAGCTAAGGCGTAAGGAGTACGCCTATCGGCAGCTACACACGTAAGGAACACATGGTAGAAAATCCACGAGGCCAGGTGCCTACAAAGAAATAGATATAAACACTTATCTCTTCCAAAAGTTAGTACGGCTAATCAACAACCGCTTTATCCTTTGGTTTCCTTGCCAAACGATCCCACTCTATTCAATAAGCAGAAAAATATATCAATTTAGGCTAAAGGCTTCATTCCTCACATCTTAAGGCAATCCGAGTAGGAACCTGATACCCTATTCGCATATGCAATACGCAGGCCAGGCCTATATACAGGGTTTAAGTTCACATAACCAAATCCTAAATAAATTATATTTATATGTTGCTCATAACTCACTGAGTACGAATATATAATTAATTCTATTATCGGGGTCCAATTGACCCTTTAAACTATCTGTTGAAGTTATTAAAACAATGTCTAATATCTCAGTTTTTACCGTCAAAATATATTCAAACACACGTAATAAACTAAAATAATGCATTAAGAACATTACTTGAATATTTCGGGGTGAAAATTCTATCTTTCTCCGGCTCTTTTCTCATTTTCTGGCATTTTTCTACCTCACTGTGTTTTCTCTTTTACTTGCTTCTGAATTGTTTATGTTTCTGTTTTGACATCCTTAGCATATATAAGCTAAGCTCCCCACCGCCTCCATTCTTTGTTTCATTCCTTTTTGTCTTTTTCCTTTTTCATTTTTTATATTGTTTTCTTTTCTTTTCGTGATGAAAATTAAAACGGAAACCTACGTTATTCGAATCAATTCCAACTTTTGCATACCAATTATACAAAATATATGTAACATACTCGCGAATGCGGATCTCAAATTGGACTCCCGAAACTCAAGATGCGAATTTAAATAGAAAAAGTCAAATTATTTAAATTTCGACATTTTAGCAGAAACTAGCTGAACAACATCGAAATCACTTTTGAAAGTTTACAAAAATCACAAATAATCATACGAACCTAACGGCGCTTTCGGATTTCGAATCGGAGCTCATTCGGCAAAATCGAGCTCGAAAATTTCTTTTTAATATTTATCGCCAATAAAAACTGAAACTTTCTTCTGATGCCTACCAAACGAGGTCTGATTTAGCTCAAATTTTATAGACATGTTCTAATGGACATTATGAATATTTTAAAATTATCGGCACGCCAATTGGAGTCCTAACTTCCGAAACGACTGACCGAGGTAGTTTCATTCTCCTCCACTTAAACTCTCGTTCTTCCTCGAACGAGCCTAAGTCTAAAGAAAAATTTGCACAGATAAGAAAAGAACTTGCACGACCTTCATAAGCTACTCCACGGACCTTATCTCTTGATTACAGGATCAGAATTATATTACGCGCATCGTACTTTTGGAATAAAATATATTTGGATAATATGATAATACCATTGCACAGCTTATTCTGACTAAGCCGATCCTTCCTCGATCACGAGAAGAGAGTTCTACATTTTCGAAGCAAAGATACACTGAACTTTGAATGGGTTAGCATGATTCAGCCGATAATCCCTCTTCGATATACCTTTCGATATAGAACAGGTCGATGGAACTAAGAATTAGCTCACGCTTGATGCAATAGGGGAGCTTTTGAAGTACCTTGTCACTACACACTATAGAAAATTTGATGCAAGCTATATTGTTTTTACGAACGTACTATGCAACATCTCAGTTGATGTTAGTGTTGTTCTGAAAGCTCCTTGTGGGAATGTAGTTACTCATATTCTAATGCATGTCAAAAGTTCATCTGAACAGGGTCTATCATATAAGGATAAGGATCACACAAATACTACTGGATAGTATAATACAGTCCAGGAATGATCTTCAGACGAAACATCTACTACAGGGTATTGTCTTCGAATTGGAAATATTATGACTTGAAAAAGTGAAAAATAAAAGAGACATGTAGTTGGACCATGAGCTGAGGCAAAATGCCAGCAACAAAGTTGATTATATGTGCACTTATAACGCTAAAGTAACTTCTCAAAGAGTTGAGGTGTGAAGGAGATATGCCAATGATAGATGGACGACAAGCTGCACTAGACATTTAACTCTAAATTTTCATTAAGTAAAACAGTGTCAGTATGAAGATCCAGTTCTAGTTGAATACAGACAGATAGCCAGAAAAATGGGGTCACCATACAGGGTTACTACTGACGGTGTTCCCATGTATAAAGATAGACTTTGTGTCCCTGATATTACAAATTTACGTGGACAGATTATGATAGAGGCACATTATTCCAAATACACTGTTCATCCAGGTTCGACTAAGATGTACCATGATCTTAAGCAGATTTATTGGTGGGACGGAATGAAATGTGACATAGTAGAATTGGCTCAGTGTTCTAATTGCCAGCAAGTTAAAGTCGTGTCATCTTTCCAGACTTTATACTTTCAGCAGATTGGTACGTATATATGATCAGGTTGCCAGCTTATCTCTATCATTAATAGATTATTAGTGGGTTTAGCAATGATCGACACTCATTGTAGGTTCTTGTCGTGGCCCTAGGTTGGGTCGTAACAGAAGTGGTATCAACGCCTTAGAGATTTAGTATTACCATTCAGTATTTGGAGGAAGACTCCTCCACTTAAAGCAAAAACTCATGCAGCTATTTGAGTAGGAATACCCATCCCTGCCCAGTCTACTGGATTAAGAAAGACTTAGCTAAATAGAGAACGCGGCTCACACCTGAGCTACCAAATTACTCTCTCGAGTTGCCAAACAGTTGCGACTCTCGAGTTTACAACTCCATATATTTTCTATAAGCACCACCGCCTGATGGAGCAAATCAAAGGTCAAATGACACCTCTTATTACCCTTAGTAGCCTTGAAAAATAACAATGTGCTTACCAGGTCACCTTGGCACGCATTCTGGCTCAACATAAAGAACATCACAAGAGGCTACTGACCGCCCAAGCTCACTAGTGCCGGATGAAGAAGCAATGGAAATGGACCAAGGATAGAAATAATTAGAGCTTCAGGAAGCTCATCTTCTTATTTACTTGGCTACTTGAGCTAGACTATTTACGAGTTAAGCTAGCAAAAGAATCGCAATCGAAGAAATAAATATTAAATGAGTTTTATGGAACAACATTCATGCCAATTTAACCTCCCAATAAGAAGGAAACTCTGACAATTTACCAGAAAATCCTTTTATAACCCAGATAAGCTCATAGGATAACATGACTTTACTAGCGTTTTAAACCAAGAGAAGATATGTAGATCGAATATTACTTACTAATCACTTTGCACCAGAAGAAATAATATCACTTTCTGATGGTGACGAATAAGAATCCCACCATCCTATCAACACTGAATTCCAAAGAGAGATAGACTGACTTGATATAATAAGAGAAAGTGGTACAATAGGATGCCAAGCAGACAATACCGATACTCACTCACAAATATCTTACATTTAAATAGATAAACTAGTAGGGTCATCATAAATACCAAGAATAAATCATATCAAAAGCTCACCCATCTACCGCAACCGATTCTTAATACATCCAAAGAAACCACCAAAACATGATAAGACACACCATTTCCAGATCGATCGAAAGAATCAAATCTTACTCACATTTAAGAGAAGAAAAAATCTCAGGGTCTACTATATCGGACACCTCAGCATCCCGCCAGACAAGCAGTTCATAAAACTGCCTCTGCGGCTGAACTAAGCAACTACTCTGGTAATCACCTTCTGAAGAACCACTGCCACCATACTCTCAACCTCTACCGGATGGTGGCATTTCTTTTGCTGATTGAGATCTAAATGAAATACCCTGCGACTGCGCAGATGCCTGATGACGAGAGAAAAGACGACTGCTAACTTGTCGGAGTAAGGGAAAACTCCTCAAAGGATAGCCAGACTCACAACAATAATATTACCTTTTCGCTGAATATGGGAACTGGACAGATTGTTGATAGTTGTAAAGAAAAGAATGAATCTAATCTTGACGAGCTACTGGCGCATTCTAAGAATTACGTGACACAATCTGAGATAACCTGGAAGGTGACCTCCCAAAATAATCAGAACTCTTACCTCCAAATGAGGTACCATGGTTGCCCACCAAGGCCACAGGATCTCTTGCTCCCCCACTCTAACTTATGGTATGCCTCATACCTCTGAACAATATCAACAACAACATCAAATAAAGTTCCACCTCGATTTCTCGAGCCATCTAGGATCTCAAGGAAGGAGAAAGGTCATCAATAAATCTTTGAATCTCTCGAAAGGCTCATGGACTAGTTGTAATGCATATTCAGCCATTCTATAGAATTCAATCTCATATTCTGAAACACCAACAGGCTATCCGACAGGCTACCCTGTCCAATCCACTCAAACTGGCAACACTCTTCATCTCGCTCGCTACTCGAAAGGAACTTTTCCACGAATCTAGAAGAAAAATCGAACCAAGTTAGCTAATAAGAGAGCAGCCCACCAATTCAAGGCTGGACCCCTGAAACTGGAAAGAAGAATAATCAACATCATACCACTCAATATAGTCAAGACCCTGAAGGATACGCTGACATCATTTTATTTTTAAAAAATTTACGCAGGGATTATCTGATGCATGGCTTAAGAATATCGGAAGGTTCAATTGGGTAAAATAATCCAGCCCTTTCATATACTCGGACCGAGCTATTACTCGGGCTAGCTAACCAGCCAGAATAACTAGAGGCACAACACATGCTGTCGCTGTGACATACTTTACTGCGACAATACTAAAAACTAGAATAGGAGCTCCCTGAGACCGAACATCTGTATCTGCGGCAACTTGATAAGCTTTCTAGCGAATAATAGGTGCTTGCGGTATCTGCGTCACGAAGATTCTCATAAAAACATCGTAGAGGGCCAAGGGAACCACAAGGCCTTGCTCCCTTGCCCATCGGGAGCTCGTACAGCTGGGACCTCCATAACTAGATCGTCAGCACGATCAATAACTCTGGGGGCTTCGTCAGTGTTAGCCCCACGCTAGACTGCTTCGTCTTGAACTCATACCGTTTACTGATTTGTCGCACGAGGGTTCATAATTACCACAAAGAAATTAGGAAAAATACTTTTGCATCCTAGACCAACGCATGATCAGAAAAGAAGGAAGTTAAACTTCCTAAATGCCATCATAGCCTCTCGTAGATAAGCACGGACGTCTACGTACCTATCAGCGAGACTCTACTAGATACTGTCTTAGTCTGGATAGATTCTAAATCGGGCTCTGATACCAACTGACACGACCCGGAATCCGGTTAGGCCGTGCGGCACCCGACATCCTCCCCTAGACCCGTCGGGCGAACCCTTACCAATTAAATTAGGAAAATAAATATAATTCAATTCATAAATAAGAACAAGTCTTAGAAAAAGAAGCACAGACATACTGATACCTCTAAGCTGTACAAAAGAAATTACGGCGGACTACTCAGCATGCTAGGTTTAGGACTATCCAGACTAGACATCTAAGAATACAAAAGAAGACAGATACCTCCTGAAGGGGGCAAAATGCAACTGAAATATAACCAATAAACTGGTGGCCATCCGGAGTAAAAGCTGGCTCACCCTGACAGCTGAAGTCGTCTTCGCTCCTTCACAACGTGGCCAAATCAATCCTGGAGCGAACCTGCCGAAACGAAATAGATAGACAAGAAACAAACAATAAACAAGGGTGAGTCAAAAGGACTCAATAAGTGGGGCAGACTAGCCACCTCCAAGAATAGGATAGCTAGTCAGGGAGAAGAAACAGATAAACCAAATTTCTCTTATTTAAATTATAAAAAGGCAGAGCCAGATAATAACCGGAAACATGTATGAAACCATAAACTCAACCAGGAATATGAGCCAGAAACATGTTAACAAATAAGCAATGCACATATAAGCAGAACAGTAGCCATGTACCGCAAGTCTACACAATGGTATGAATTGAGATGCAATAAAATGAAGTGAGATGAAATGAAACGAAATGAAATATGATGCAAAGGATCACATGTGCCCGCCATCCCATCTCAAAGCGTAATACTCCTGCATTCGAGGGGAATCCAATCTGATAACCAACTGGAGCGGAATACCTGGGGCGGAATACTCCTGCACCCGATATAATATAAACCAGAGGCGGGATACTCCTGCACTCTCTTGGGGCGGAATACTCCTGTACCCGATATAATGTAAAGCTGAGGCGGAATACTCCTGCACTCTCCTGGGGCGGAATCCTCCTATCCTCAATATGATACAATGGAGCGGAATACTGCTGCTCCTGGGGCGGAATACTCCTACCCTCAATATGATGCAATGGAGCGGAATACTCATGCTCTTGGGGCGGAATACTCCTACCCTCGATATGATGCAATGGAGCGGAATACTTCTGCTCCTGGGGCGGAATACTCCTGAACCCAATATGATATGCAATGTAATGCATATGAATGACATATAATGCATCTGAATGCAATGTGATGCAATAATAACCTTTCACCGGCGCGGGACTCTCATCGACAACTGGGAATTAGATGTCAACTCACAGCCAGAGTACAATTCTCAGATCCTCAATGCAATACCAACAACAGGACATAACATATAATATACAAGGTAAATACAAAGCTAATGAAACGACCTCGGTCAGTCGTTTCGGAAGTTAGGACTGCGATTGGCGTGCCGATAATTTTAAAATATTCGTAAGGTCCATTAGGATCTGTCTGTAAAATTTGAGCTAAATCAGACCTCGTTTGGTAGGCATTGGAAGAAGGTTTTAGTTTTTATTGTCAATAAATATTAAAAAGAGATTTTTTAGCTCGGTTTTGGCGAATGAGCTCCGATTCGAAATCCGAAAGCGCCGTTAAGTTCGTATGATTATTTGTGAATTTTGTAATTTTTTGAAAGTGAATTTCGATATTGTTCGGCTAGTTTCCGCAAAAATGCCGAAAGTTAAATAATTTGACCTTTTTCCTTTAAATTCGCATCTTGCGTTTCGGGAGTCCGATTTGAGATCCGTCTTCGTGAATATGTTACTTATATTTTGTATAACTTACTTGAAAATTTTGGGTTCATTTCGACTTCTCTAGGATTCCATTTTAATTTTAATCGTCGTAGCAAGTTTTTTAAAAAAATAATTATTAACTATGTTGGTAAGCTTAGCAGTAGCAATACGTACAGAAACATTTGAGCAAAAAATAGACAGAGAAAGGAAAGAGTAGAAAAGAGAGAGGAAAAAAGGGAAAATGAGTGGAAAAATAGTGGAATTTCTACCCCAAATCTTCAGGTAATGATGTTAACTCATTATCTTAGCTTATTACGTGTGTTTGAATATATTTTTACGGAAAAATAGAGATATTAGGCATTGCCCTAATAACATAAATTGATAGTTTAAAGGGTCAATTGGACCCTGATGATGGAAATGATTATATATTCGTATTCAGTGAGTTATGGGCAATATATAAATATAATTTATTTAGGGTTTGGTTATGGAAATGTGAACCCTGTACATAGGTCTGGCCTGCGTATTGCGTATGCAAATAGGGTATCAGGTTCCTAACTGGATTGTCCTAAGACATAAGGAATGAAGCCTTTATCTTTATTTGATATAATTTTTCTGCTTATTGAATAGAGTGGGATCTTTTGGCAGTTAATCCAAAGGAAAAAAGCAGTGGTTGAGTAACAGGGCTAGCTTTGGAATACGGTAAGTGTTTATATCCATTTCTCTGGAGGCACTTGGCCTCGTGGATTTTCTACCACGTGTTCCTTACGTATGTAGCTGCCGATAGGCGTACTCATTACGCCTTAGCTCTGGATTTACATTCTATATTATATATTATGTCCTGTTATTGCTATTGCATTGGAAATCTGAGTATTGTACTTTGGCTTGGAGTTGGCATCTGCTTCCCGGCTGTCGATGAGAGTCCTGTGCCGGTGAAAGGTTATTATTGCATCACATTGCATTCATATGCATTACATTGCATATCATACTGAGTGCAGGAGTATTCCGCCTCAGCTTTACATTTTATCGGGTGCAGGAGTATTCCGCCCCAGGAGAGTGCAGGAGTGTTCCGCCTCTGGTTTTGGTTTATTTTATATCGGGTGCAGGAGTATTCCGCCCCAGGAGCAGGAGTATTCCGCTCCAGTTGGTTAGTAGATTGGATTCCCCTCGAATGCAGGAGTATTTCGCTTTGGGATGGGATTATGGGCACATGTGACCCTTTGCATCTCATTTCATCCCATTCCATTTCATTTCATACTATTGAGTAGATTTTTTTTTGTACATGAATACTGTTCTGCTTATATGTGCATTGCTTATTTGTCGATTCAGTCAATAGGGTTCGCCCGACAGGTTTAAGGGAGGTGCTCGGGTGCCCGCACGGCCTAACTGAGAATTTGGATCGTGTCAGTTGGTATCAGAGCAAGGTTTAGAGTCTTTCCAGATCATGACAGTGTCTAATAGAGTCTCGCTGATCGGGCAGAGATGTCCGTACCTATCTACGAGAGGCTATGATGGTATTTAAGCAGTTTCCTTTCTTTCATTCCTCATCGTGCGTGAGTCTGCTTATCTGAAGTTAAATATTTTTTTATTATTATTTTCCACAGTAAATGGTGAGAACACGTGTTAGCTTGGATAAGCTTGGAGTTTTGACTGATGATTGAGGAACGGATTCAAAGGACCTGTTCCTTTGAATCACTGCAGCAGAATAGATAATTCATGCAAAATCGTTTAAGTTGAGATATTATTAATTATCCTAAAACTAATGTTTATCTTGATAATTATGCAGGTCTAAACGGATATGAAAAGATTGCATAAATACGAGGATAAGGATAGAAGATCCGGATTCTAAAGAGTAGAATCCAATTAGGACTAAAACTCATGGGAGCTTTGGAGTTCTAATTGATTAAGACTTCTTGGCTGCTGGAGCTATAAAACGTGGAGCATATCAGCCATAGAAGTATGCACAAATACAGAGAGCACCGAGCAAAAGCTTAAAAGAGTCATTAGCTTATTTGTGTAATCAGTTAGCTACAGTAGAACTAAGTTAGAACCTGTTCCTTAGATTGAATCTTGTAAAAGTTCAAGTCTTAGTTCAACTGTAGTAAGCAATAATCGAGTTGTAAACTTTCTGGTTCAAGTCGTGGACTTGACACAAGTTCACTGATCGTGAGAAAGATCACTAAAGGATTAGAGTTAGTCCTAGGTTAGTAAGAGTGAGTCTTGTAACCAAGTGGGTCTTTTTACATAGTGAAGTTGAAATCCTACTTGAGAAGTAGGTCGTGGTTTTTTTATCCCGAGTCGAGGGGTTTTTCTACGCTAATATCTGGTGTTCATTTACTTACAGTTTTAATTCCGCATATCGTATAGTAAAGGAACACATTTTAAGGAACTGGTCCTTAAAACAGTAAAGTGGTGTATCGTGGGAAATAACAATTGGTATCAGAGCGGGTTATCCTTGAAAAGGCTAACACCTAGGATTAGATGACTACATCACGAGAGAACAGTGAGGGTCAGTCAATGGTTAGAGCTCCTTATTTCAATGGGAAATACTATTCATGGTGGAAAGAGAGGATGCATGATCACCTTCAAGCAGAGGACTATGAATTGTGGGATATAGTAACTGAAGGTCCCATGATCCCAATGAAGAAGGATGCTGAGGGAAACGATGTTCCCAAAACCAGGAAGGAATGCTATGCTGAAGACATAAAGCAATGGGAAAAGAATGCAAAAGCTAGGAAGTGGCTTGTTGGTGGACTTAGTCCTGACGAATGCACTAGAATCAGAGGGTATGCAACTGCAAAGGAGATTTGGGATGCTCTACAAGTTGCACACGAAGGAACAAGTCAGGTAAAAAGGTCCAGAGGTACACTTCTTTATGCTGAATATGAAAGTTTTAAAATGAAAGAAGAAGAGTCAATCTCTGAAATGTATACTAGATTTAATGCCATTGCTTCTGAACTTATCTCTTTGGGAAGGGTTTTAACTGTGGAAGATAGAGTAGAAAAGATTCTAACTAGGGTTCTTCCAGATTCTTGGGAGATCAAAGCTTGTGCTATCATAGAAAGCAAAGATTTAACCACTCTATCCTTAGATGAACTTATAGGCAATTTAAAGACTTATGAACTAAGGAAAAAGGTTAAAAACATAGGAGTTCCAGTTAAAACTGAGCCTAACCTAGCCTTGACTGCCGCTGATAAGATTATTGATGATAAGGACCTGGTCCTTATTGCTAAAAGTGTTCAGAAATATTTGATTAAGAAAAAGACAATTAGTGGACAGGGTAGGTCTACTAACATGAAACAGGCTAGAGAATGCCAAAAATGTGGAAGCTCGGAGCACTACATCAGCAAATGTCCAATTATGGAAGGAGAATGGAGGAAGAGATTCATTGAGGAAAGGAAAAAGGCTAGGGAACAGGTCCATAAGAAAAGTGGAAATCCCAAAGCAATGGTTGCAGGATGGCAATACAGTGGAGACGAAATAACTGATGATGATCTGGATGAGGATCTTGCTCTAATGGCTCTTGGAGATTCAGAAAATGAAGAAGATGCTGAGGTATTTGTTTCTAAACTCAAAGAAGATGTAAAAAGCATGTCTAGAGAAAAATTGGTTAAAGTATTCCATATTGTGCTAAATGAATTTAAATCTCTAAGGGATGGAAATAATCAACTGCATGATAAAATTGATTGTTTAGAAGCAGAATGCAAAGAGGAAGTAATTAAAAATGATTTTCTAAAAAGGAAGATTAGCATGCTTGAGGAACAGGTCCTCACACTTGAATCAACTGCTTAGGAATTAGAAAATGTTAAAACAGTTGAAAAAGGTAAAGGTATTGCTAATTCTCATTAGATCATTGCTGAAGAGAAACTGAAAGTCACAGTTGATGAACTGTGTAAAAAAGATGAGAAGATAAGATCTTTAGAAGAAGACTTGGTTAAAACAAAAATGGAACTAAGAAAAACTGTAGATTGGAACAAGTCTTCTGAAGCACTAGAATGCTTACAGGAAAATCATAGTAGTAACAGGAAAGGTATTGGATTCATGAAAGCACAAAGTTCCTCCAAATGGGATCCAAAGAGTAAGTACTTATCACTTCCTGAAAACTGGCTATGCACTCATTGTGGGAACACTGGTCACCGGAAAGAAAATTGTCAATCTTTAAAAAGGGCTGCCCAGAGGAACAGATCCTATAAACCTGTTCAAAATTCTGTGAAACAGAAGAATAGGTCCTATAAACCTGTTCAACATTCTGTAAAAAGGGAAACTGTTCACACAAAGAAACCATTACTATTCTGGGCTAGGAGAGATCTGATTCATCCTTTTTCTAAAGGAAAGGAACCCAAACTAGTTTGGGTTCTTAAAATTAACCCCTAGTTTTCTCTTGCAGGCTAGAGTGAAGGAGATAAACCACAAATGGTACATGGACAGTGGTTGCTCAAGGCACATGACAGGACATAAGGAACTGTTCCTTTCACTCTCAGCCTTTCAAGGAGGAAGTGTTTCCTTCGGTAATGGTAAGAAAAGGGGAAATCATTGGCATTGGAAAGGTAAGTAGGTCTGATTCACATAGTATAGACAATGTGTTTCTAGTAGATGGGCTGAAGCATTGCTTATTGAGTATATCTCAATTGTGTGACAAAGGTAATAATGTTAATTTCTCATCTACTGGATGCACTGTGACTAACCAAACTTCTGGAGAGATGATTTTGCAGGGAAATAGACATGGAATCATCTACAAGGTAGATTTGTTGACACTATCTGATGGAAGCATGAGCTGCTTAAGGGTAAAAGAGGATGAAGAAATTGGAATGCTGAAAGATTTTGAACATAATCCACAAATGCAGACTCTGGATATGAGAAGTGAACTGCAAGGAACTTTTCCTCAGGACAGAACTGAGTATAGTGGCACTGAAACAGGGGGAACAAATGATGGTTCCACCTCACAAACTGGTAGTGCTACTCTATCAGGAACTGTTCCTCAGCAGAGGACTTCTGACAATGGATTGATACCCAAGCCTTACAAGTATCAAGGGTCACATCCGGTGGATCAAATTATCTCAGATAAGACTGCTGGGATTCAAACTAGATCAGCAGTAAAAAAAATCACAATCTGTGTGCCTTTAGTGCTTTCTTATCTCTTGTTGAACCCAAAAATGTGAAAGAAGCACTGAAGGATGCAGATTGGATTAATGCTATGCAGGAGGAATTGAATCAATTCCAAAGAAGTCAAGTTTGGCATCTGGAACCCAAGCCAAGGAACAGGTCCATAATTGGAACAAAATGGGTTTTCAGAAACAAACTTGATGAGGATGGTATGGTAACTAGAAATAAGGTCAGGCTAGTTGTTCAGGGATATAGTCATGAGGAGGGCATCGACTATGATGAGACTTTAACTCCAGTTGCAAGATTGGAAGCAATAAGACTTCTTATAGCCTTTGCTACATACATGGAAATTACTCTACATCAAATGGATGTTAAGAGTGCATTTCTGAATGGTTACTTGAAAGAAGAAGAGTATGTCAAGCAACCTCCAGGTTTTGAAAGTGAAAAGTTCCCTGAACATGTGTACAAGTTGGACAAGGCCTTGTATGGGCTCAAGCAGGCACCACGAGCATGGTATGAAAGACTATCAAAATTTCTACTCCAGCATGGATACAAGAGAGGTAAAATTGATAGTACATTGTTTTTAAAAGAAAAGGTAAGCATCTCTTAATTGTTCAAATTTATGTAGATGATATAATCTTTGGTGCTACTTGTGAAAATTTAAGTAAGGAATTTGCAAACTTGATGGGGAGTGAATTTGAGATGAGCATGATGGGTGAACTCAATTTCTTCTTGGGTTTACAAATTAAGCAAACCTCAAATGGAACTATGATCCATCAACAAAAGTATGTTAAGGAATTACTTAAAAGATTTGATATGGATAATGCTAAGGAAATTGACACACCTATTGCCACTGCCACAAAATTGGATCTTGATGAACATGGAATATCAGTTGATCAAAAATTGTATAGGGGTATGATAGGTTCTCTACTTTATCTAACTGCTAGTAGACCTGATATTGTGTTCAGTGTTGGTTTGTGTGCTAGGTTTCAATCAGATCCTACGGAATCTCATTTGAAAGTTGTTAAAAGAATATTGAGATATCTGAAAGGAACATGTCCCTTGGGACTTTGGTATCCAAAAGGTGGTAGTTTTAATCTTGTTGGATATACTGATGCTGACTATGCAGGTTTCCTTGTTGATAGAAAAAGTACATCAGGTATGGCACATTTTCTTGGTCAGTGTTTGGTTTCTTGGGGAACCAAGAAACAAAATTCAGTGGCACTTTCCACTGCTGAGGCTGAATATGTGGCAGCTGCCTCATGTTGTTCACAGTTGTTATGGATCAAACAACAATTACAGGATTTTGGTGTTGATGTAGGAACTGTTCCTATCTATTGTGATAACACTAGTGTTATTAATATGACAAAGAATCCAGTGCATTACAAAAGGACTAAAACACATTGACATAAGACATCATTTCCTAAGAGACAATTCATCCTATAAATACACTCCTTCTCCCCCATAATTCTTTTACCTTGTTCATCAATTAAATTCTCAAAATTTCAGAAAGAATAGTCAATTATCTTTTAATTCGAATTGCATGAATGTCTCTTTCTTCTGATATTTCTTCAACTGCACCTACTGCTGAACAACCACAAAATCTCAATCCTTCCTCACCCATGGATACCACTGACCTAAACCCTGAAATTCCTAAAACAATCCCAGAAATACCTGAACCTGAAATTCAGGGGGAAGGACCAGTTCCCACGGCTGAATCAATTGCTGAGCAGGTTGAGGATTTGTCACGAGCTATGGTCTTGTATCAGTATCAGGTAAACTTTACCTATCCTTTGAATGTTGTGATAGATGAGGAAGAAAAGGGAGAGGGGTCTGAGGCTGTTCTTGAGGGGGAAACAGTTAAGAGGTTGGAAGCACCTATGCATGGGTCATCGGGTCTCCAGAGGCTGCTTTTAGAGCACCCATGGAGGATGTTATAGATGTTGATGAAGCTATAAGTGATAGTGATAGGCCCTTGGTGGATTTGATCAACATTAGGAGTCTGAAAAAGAAAATTAGCTAGAAAGGGACCCATTGATGACCATGTGACTGCTGAAATTGCTGCTAAGTTGAAGAAAATAGGTGACAGTTATAAGCCAGGAAATAAGAAGAAAGTTGAGAGTTCCTCCAAGGCAAAAGGACCTGTTCCTTCGGCCTCAACCCCTGCTTCTGGGGTCAGGAGGACAAGAAGTGCTGCTAAAGCTGCTGATGAACAATTAGCTGCTGCCTTAGAAAGGAGCAGAAAAGGGAAAGGAAAACGGGTTGTTGAAGAGGCAGAAGTGGAGGATATTGAATTGGAGGATGTTGGTGAAGATGATGAGATGGCAGATGCTGAGGAGACTGTGCCTCAGTCAAAGAAAAGAAAAATGGCTCAAAGACGAGTAACAAGAAGTTCTGTTAAGACTGCAGAAAAATCTGCTAAGAGGACCAGGTCCTCTAAAAGAGTTTTTGTGACTGAAAGTTCTGCTAGTAACAGTGATGAGTCTTTTGCTGGGGATGAAAGTGATAGTGAAGCTGAGGGTGATGAGTCTGTACACTGTGTTCATGATGACATGCTTACCAGGAAGGTGTTGAAAGGTAGAGTATTGTCTGATGTGCAAGAAGAAGGGATGCTATGGTTGCTGCAAAAACTACATGCTGGAGGGACATGGTCCTTCAGATCTCTGGCAGGTGTGCAAAGGGGATGGTGCAAGAGTTCTACAAGAACTGCTCCATCAAAGATGACAGGATAACTACCTCTGTTAATGAAAATGTGATAATGTTTGATACAAGGGAACTTAGTGAGCTGTTGGGTATTCCTTTTACTGGGTATGACAGTTATGTCAAGAAGGTTTGGCCTGACTTGACAAACTTGCCGACTGATTTGGAGATCACTAGGAAGTTTGCTGAGAATGAAGGGGAAGAAAAACCCAGGGCTGTGCAGAAAAGTGAGATGCGCCAAGTACTGTTCGAATTTGTGAACAAGGTTGTGATGCCAAGGCAGGAGAAAAGAGGAATTGCCAGTTTCATGGACCTGGTCCTTATGGAACTGTTGGACACTGAAAAGCAGATCAACTGGCCCAGCTTTATGATCCACCTGATAAAAAGGGTGATTGCTGGGAAAAGGAAGCATTCCTTGCCGTTTGGTTTCATCTTGACTGATGTGTTTGCAAAATTGAAGACTCCCTTGGAAGGGGTAGTGAAGGCTACAAAGAAGGAAAAATTTGGTTGTGCCACATTGATCAGTTATGATTTGCCCGTTCAGGCTGATCCTCCACAGGCTGGTGTTGGGAGGCAGCCATTGAACAACAAAGTGAGGGCACTTAGGCAACAGGTTGCTATTCAGGCTGCTGAGATTGCAAGGTTGGAAGAGGAGAAGAATTACTGGAAGGCAGAGGCCACAAAGGCAAACGAGACCAATGAGGAAATGCTCAAGCAGATGTTTGAGTTGCTTAACAAGTCTCAGGGACCTGGTCCTTCCACATCCTGACCACCTTAGCCTTTAGCCATCTTGTGTCTAGTGGGATTTAGCCTAGTCTAGTGCCTTTGTCTTTTTCTTCTTTAGTCTTTGGATAATTCTGTAGTACTTGCTTGTATCCCCTGATTTCAATATTTGATTAAATGAATTGTCTTTGATGGCTAATATCATTGTTTTGCAGTTGCTTTAATCTGATTTATGTTTTGCATTTTGAGTTGCCTCAATGGCCATGTGCCGATTAATTATAACACTTGAGTTATATTTTTTATGCAACCTTTTCAATGATGCCAAAAGGGGGAAGAGTAAGTCTAATTTTGCATGAAGTTATACCTAATTAAAAATCTGTTCCTTAATGATAAACTCTTTACTGATTGATTGTTTTTGAGCTTAAGTTGTACTTCAGGACATTAAGGTTATGCAGCTATGCGTGTGAGTTTGTCATCATCAAAAAGGGGGAAATTGTTAGCTTGGATAAGCTTGGAGTTTTGACTGATGATTGAGGAACGGATTCAAAGGACCTGTTCCTTTGAATCACTGCAGCAGAATAGATAATTCATGCAAAATCGTTTAAGTTGAGATATTATTAATTATCCTAAAACTAATGTTTATCTTGATAATTATGCAGGTCTAAAAGGATATGAAAAGATTGCATAAATACGAGGATAAGGATAGAAGATCCGGATTCTAAAGAGTAGAATCCAATTAGGACTCAAACTCATGGGAGCTTTGGAGTTCTAATTGATTAAGACTTCTTGGCTGCTGGAGCTATAAAACGTGGAGCATATCAGCCATAGAAGTATGCACAAATACAGAGAGCACCGAGCAAAAGCTTAAAAGAGTCATTAGCTTATTTGTGTAATCAGTTAGCTACAGTAGAACTAAGTTAGAACCTGTTCCTTAGATTGAATCTTGTAAAAGTTCAAGTCTTAGTTCAACTGTAGTAAGCAATAATCGAGTTGTAAACTTTCTGGTTCAAGTCGTGGACTTGACACAAGTTCACTGATCGTGAGAAAGATCACTAAAGGATTAGAGTTAGTCCTAGGTTAGTAAGAGTGAGTCTTGTAACCAAGTGGGTCTTTTTACATAGTGAAGTTGAAATCCTACTTGAGAAGTAGGTCGTGGTTTTTTGATCCCGAGTCAAGGGGTTTTTCCACGCTAATATCTGGTGTTCAATTACTTACAGTTTTAATTCCGCATATCGTATAGTAAAGGAACACATTTTAAGGAACTGGTCCTTAAAACAGTAAAGTGGTGTATCGTGGGAAATAACAACACGCGTGAATGTGTTGCGAGAGGCGGAGGAGCCAGCGGTCGCCCCTTTTCCTGCTGCTCTGCGGGTTGGCGGTGTTGGCCGCGGTAGAGGTCGTGGTCGAGACAGAGGTAGAGTTGCCCAGGCCGCGAAGATGGTGGATCGTGTTGATCCTGCTGCAGAGGTTCCGGTAGTGCCAGCTTTTTCTAGGCAGGGGGAGTAGGGCTTATTCATTCCCCCTGCACTTCATGACGTTTTTATGAGATTCTTAGCGACACAGATGCCCCAAGGACCTCCTATTCCTCAGGCTGTTGTAGATGCTCATATTCCTCAGGCTGCTGTGGATGCTCCTATTCCTCAGGCTGCTGTAGATGCTCCTATCCCTCAGGCAGCTCCTCAGGCTGCGGTAGATATTGGTTCTCAGGTTCAGGAAGCCCCTATTCCAGCTCCACAGGTAGCCCTAACAGCTCATGTTCCATGTGGTTATGTTTCAGAGGTAGCGGGTGTTGTACCTCCGGTTGCTCAGGCTAGTCAGCCAGTCCATGTAGCAGGTCAAGTTGA
This sequence comes from Petunia x hybrida, assembly GCA_037355625.1. NCBI lineage: Eukaryota > Viridiplantae > Streptophyta > Magnoliopsida > Solanales > Solanaceae > Petunia > Petunia x hybrida. The sequence goes on from JBBBVM010000045.1 coordinate 3,565,572, forward strand.
TGATCCGGCAAGGCTGCATTATTTTACCCGACTTAGTCCTCCGAAGTTCTCTGGTCAGAAATCAGATAAGCTTAAGCCTCGTGAGTTTCTTGATCAATGTCAGCGTATCTTAGAGGCCCTTGGATATCTTGAGCAGTATAGAGCTAATTATACTGCCTTCCAGCTTAAGGGTCCGGCTTTAGCTTGGTGGACCGCACTCCGATCAGCTAGGCAGGGCTTACCTAAGCAGACCTAGAGTGAGTTCTCTCATCGATTCATGGAGAAGTTTTTCCCTCGCAGTCAGCAGGATGAGAAGAGGAGACAGTTTGAGAGGATTGGACAGGGTAACCTGTCAGTCACGGAGTACGAGCTTTTATTTTTAGAGATGTCCAGCTATGCTCCAGATCTTGTGCAGGAGCCCTCTAAGAGGGTCAGACGTTTTATTGATGGGCTTTCTCCTCATTTGCGGTCCCAGATGGCTTGTGAGATTGAGGCTGGTACTCTGTTTGATGTCGCTGTCGATATTGCCAGGAGGTGTGAGGCCTATCATAGTTTGGAGATGGAGGAGTTAGAGCGTGAGAGTAAGAGATCTCATGGTCCAGGGCATTCTAGTACCTCGTATGGAGGTAGGAGTTATCAGCAGCATAGTAGGCCTCCTGTCAGACCAGCTCAGTTTCCAGCGCGTGGTTCTCAGAACGCGCCTACTTCTTCTCAGGGTCAGTTATGGTTTCGCCCGCGAGATCAGTCTCAGTTTGATCAGCGTAGATTTGCTCTAGGGTGCTTTATCTGTCAGGATCCAGGGCATCATAAGAAGGATTGCCCTTATTTCCTTCAGCAGGGTAGTAGCCGCCCTTTCCCTCGCCTTCCAGAGCCTATGCAGCAGCAGCCTCAGGTTGCCCCTCCAGGGTCTCAGCCAGCTAGAGGTGCACCACCACCCGGTAGAGGTCGTGGACGTAGTCCTGGTGGTCCCTCTAGAGGTGGTCGTCAAGGTAGCGGCTCAGCTCAGCCGCAGAGACAGCTATATGCACTGCCGGCCAGGCAGGATGCCGAGGCATCCCCAGCAGTTGTTACAGGTATTTTATCTGTTTGTGGTCGAGATGCATATTCTTTGGTGGACCCGGGGTCTACATATTCATATGTATCTCCTTATTTTGCTTCGGGTTTTCATGTTGATTATATGTGTCTTCGTGATCCATTCTGTGTTTTTACTCCTATTGGAGACATTATCATTGTGGACCGAGTTTATCCAGCTTATACCATATCTTTTGGGGGTCGTGAGACACTAGTAGATCTTCTAATCCTAGATATGGTTGATTTTGATGTCATTATTGGCATGGATTGGTTGGCGTCATGTCATGCCACGTTAGATTGTCATGCCAAGTCTCTTCAGTTGTCTCTTCCTTGTTCAGCACCAGTGGCGTGGCAGGGTTCCTATTTTCCACCCAGGGGGCATGTTATTTCTTTCCTGAAGGCAAAACGGATGATGGATAAAGGGTGTTTAGCATATCTTGCCATGGTTCGAGATACCACTGTGGAGATTCCATCTCTTGATTCTATTCCTGTCGTTAGGGAGTTCCCTGATGTGTTTCCAGATGATTTGCCAGGACTTCCTTCTGATCGAGAGATCGAGTTTGGCATTGATATATTGCCAGGGACTTAGCCTATTTCTATCCCTCCTTATCGCATGGCCCCATCAGAGTTGAAGGAGCTGAAGGAGCAGTTGCAAGATTTGCTTGATAAGGGGTTCATTAGGCCGAGTATTTCTCTGTGGGGTGCTCCTGTTCTATTCGTGAAAAAGAAAGATGGGACTAAACGGATGTGTATTGATTATCGTCAGCTAAATAAGGTCAACATCAAGAATAAGTATCCCTTGCCTCGCATTGATGATTTGTTTGATCAGTTGCAAGGAGCCAAATTCTTTTCTAAGATCGATCTGCGATCTGGTTATCATCAGCTAAAGATTCGCGAGTCAGATATCTCGAAGTCTGCTTTTAGGACTCGTTACGGCCATTATGAGTTACTAGTTATGTCTTTTGGGCTGACTAACACCCCTACAGCCTTTATGGATCTCATGAACCGGGTGTTTAAGCCATTCCTTAATTCCTTTGTCATTGTCTTCATTGATGATATTCTTATTTATTCTCGTAGCCGCGAGGAGCATGCTTATCATCTGAGGGTGGTTCTTCAGACCCTCCGTGATCGTAAGATGTATGCCAAGTTCTTGAAATGTGAGTTTTGGCTTGATTCTGTGGCATTTTTGGGTCACGTGGTATCTAGTGAGGGTATCAAGGTTGATCCGAAAAAGATTGAAGCAGTGCAGAAATGGCCTCGTCCTACCACTCCGACGGAGATTCGCAGCTTCCTTGGGTTGGCAGGTTATTATCGGAGGTTTGTGGAGAAGTTCTCTAACATTGCAGCTCCTCTGACTCGCCTGATGCAGAAAGCGGTTCAGTTTCGATGGTCCGATGAGTGTGAGGCCAGCTTCCAGAAGCTTAAGGCTGTATTGACTTCAGCTCCAGTGCTATCCCTTCCTTCGGGCACCGGTGGATTCGTAGTTTATTGTGATGCATCTCGTGTGGGCCCTGGTTGTGTTCTTATGCAGCACGGGAAGGTAATTTCTTATGCTTCCAGACAGTTGAAGCCGAATGAGAAGAATTATCCGACTCACGAATTAGAATTGGCAGCTGTGGTCTTTACTTTGAAGATATGGAGGCATTACCTTTATGGCGAGCCTTGTGAGGTGTATACGGATCATAAGAGTCTGCAGTATCTTCTCTCTCAGAAAGATCTTAACGGCCGACAGCGGAGGTGGCTGGAATTGATTAAAGATTATGATCTCACTATCCGCTATCATCCTGGGAAGGCAAATGTGATAGCAGATGCTTTGAGTAGGAAGTCCATGGGCAGCATGGCTTTTCTTTATGCTGATATGAGACCATTGGCCCGAGAGTTGCAGTCCCTTGGCGACTTTGGCGTGAGATTTCTTCTCCCAGACTCCATTCGAGTCTTAGCGTGTATTGCTGCTCAATCTTCCTTAGTCAATCAGATTAAGGGAAGACAGTTCGAGGATCCTCATCTGCAGGAGTTGCATGGTCGTGTTCTAAGTGGAGGAGTTCCCTCCTTCGAGCTTGATTCAGATGGAATTCTTCGGTTTAATGGTCGACTCTGTGTTCATGATGTTGGGGATTTGAGGCAGTCAGTGCTTTGTGAAGCTCATAGCTCGCGTTATTCCATTCATCCTGGTATTACTAAAATGTATAAGGACCTCCGAGCGCTATACTGGTGGAAGGGGATGAAGAGAGATGTATTTGATTATGTATCTCGTTGCTTGAACTGTCAGCAGGTTAAGTTCGAGCACCGGAGACCAGCAGGGCTAGCTCAGGCATTGCCCATTCCCGAGTGGAAGTGGGAGCACATCACGATGGATTTTATAGTTGGTCTGCCAAATACCCTGCGGCGCCATGATTCAGTATGGGTCATTGTCGACCGACTGACTAAGTCAGCTCACTTTATCCCTGTAAAGACTACTGATTCAGCTTAGAGACTGGCTCGGATTTTCCTTGAGCAGGTGGTTAGGCTACATGGTACTCCTGTATCTATTATCTCAGATCGTGGTTCCCAGTTTACCTCTCAGTTCTGGCAGTCTTTTCAGAGGGAGTTGGGGACCCAGGTGCAGCTTAGCACAGCATTCCATCCTCAGACTGACGGTCAATCCGAGCGGGTGATTTAAATTCTGGAGGACATGTTGAGAGCTTGTGCACTTGACTTCGGGGGTTACTGGGATGATCATTTGGCGTTATCAGAGTTCTCTTATAATAATAGCTATTAGTCTTCTATTCAGATGGTTCCATTTAAGGCCCTATATGGTCGTCGATGTCATTCTCCTATTGGCTGGTTTGAGTCTCGAGATGTCGAGGTGATGAGTTCAGATATGGTTCGTCAGACTCTTGATGTTGTTCGTGTTATTCAGGATCGTTTACAGATCGCCCAGAGCAGGCAGATTTCATATTCGAACCAGAGGAGCCGAGAGTTAGAGTTTGAGGTCGGGGACATGGTATTTCTGAAAGTGTCACCGATGCGAGGTGTAAAGAGGTTTGGTAGGAAAGGAAAGCTTAGTCCCAGGTTCATTGGCCCTTTCTGTATCGAGAAGCGTATTGGTAAGGTAGCTTATCGGCTCGACTTGCCAGCTTCTATGCCAGTTCACCCAGTTTTCCATGTATCGATGCTCCGGAAGTGTATCCGAGATCCTTCCGAAGTGATCGAATTAGATTCTGCTCAACTAGATGTGAACCTGGCTTACGAGGAGTTCCCAGTTGCTATAGTTGCGCGTGATGTCCGGAAACTTTGTTCGAAGCAGATTTTGATGGTTCGAGTACGATGGAATAATCGTCCACATGAGGAGGACACTTGGGAGCTTGACTCCAGTATGCGTGAGAGGTATCCTTACCTATTCGACGATTCAGGTTCGAACTTGATATTTAAAGCCTAAAAGTTCTTATCATTATATATGATTTTGGTTTCGTACTAAATGTCATTGAAAAATTAGTGTAAGCATTCTCATTAGAGGTGTGAAATCTATTTTAAACTCTTGCTCGTTCGAGGACGAACGAGAGTCTAAGTGGAGGAGAATGAAACGACCTCGGTCAGTCGTTTTGGAAGTTAGGACTCCGATTGGCGTGCTGATAATTTTAAAATATTCGTATGGTCCATTAGGACCTGTCTGTAAAATTTGAGCTAAATCAGACCTCGTTTGGTAGGCATCGGAAGAAGGTTTAAGTTTTTATTGTCAATAAATATTAAAAAGAGATTTTTGAGCTCGGTTTTGGCGAATGAGCTCTGATTCAAAATCCGAAAGCGTCGTTAGATTCGTATGATTATTTGTGACTTTTGTAATTTTTTAAAAGTGAATTTCGATGTTGTTCGGCTAGTTTCCGCTAAAATGCCGAAAGTTAAATAATTTGACCTTTTTCCTTTAAATTCGCATCTTGAGTTTCGGGAGTCCGATTTGAGATCCGTCTTCGCGAGTATATTACATATATTTTGTATATATTTTGTTACATATATTTTGTATATATCCGTCTTCGAAAGTTAATATATATTTTGTTACATATATATTTGAGATTCGTCTTCGCGATTTGAGATCCGTCTTCGACTTCTCTAGGGTTCCATTTTAATTTTAATCGTCGTAGCGAATTTTTAAAAAAAAATTAAAAAAAATTATTAACTATGTCGGTCAGCTAAGGGAATTTTATCCCTTAGCTTAGCAGTAGCAATACGTACAGAAACATTTGAGCAAAAATAGACAGAGAAAGGAAAAAGTAGAAAAGAGAGAGGAAAGAAAGGAAAAATGAGTGGAAAAATAGTGGAATTTCTACCCAAAATCTTCAGGTAATGATGTTAACTCATTATCTTAGCTTATTACGTGTGTTTGAATATATTTTTACGGTAAAAATAGAGATATTAGGCATCGCCCTAATAACGTAAATTGATAGTTTAAAGGGTCAATTGGACCCTGATGATGGAAATGATTATATATTCGTATTCAGTGAGTTATGGGCAACATATAAATATAATTTATTTAGGTTTTGGTTATGGAACTTTGAACCCTGTACATAGGCCTGGCCTGCGTATTGCGTATGCGAATAGGGTATCAGGTTCCTAATTGGATTGCCCTAAGACATAAGGAATGAAGCCTTTAGCTTTATTTGATATAATTTTTCTGCTTATTGAATAGAGCGGGATCGTTTGGCAGTTAATCCAAAGGAAAAAGAAGTGGTTGAGTAACAGGGCTAGCTTTGGAATAATGTAAGTGTTTATATCCATTTCTTTGGAGGCACTTGGCCTCGTGGATTTTCTACCACGTGTTCCTTACGTGTGTAGCTGCCGATAGGCGTACTCATTATGCCTTAGCTTTGGATTTACATACTATATTATATATTATGTCCTGTTATTGCTATTGCATTGGAAATCTGAGTATTGTACTTTGGCTTGGAGTTGGCATCTGCTTCCCGACTGTCGATGAGAGTCCTGTGCCGGTGAAGGGTTATTATTGCATCACATTGCATTCATATGCATTACATTACATATCATACTGTGTGCAGGAGTATTCCGCCTCAGCTTTACATTTTATCGGGTGCAGGAGTATTCCGCCCCAGGAGAGTGCAAGAGTATTCCGCCTCTGGTTTTGGTTTATATTATATCGGGTGCAGGAGTATTCCGCCCCAGGAGCAGGAGTATTCCGCTCCAGTTGGTTAGTAGATTGGATTCCCCTCGAATGCAGGAGTATTTCGCTTCGGGATGGAATTATGGGCACATGTGACCCTTTGCATCTCATATCATTTCATCTCATTTCATCTCATTTCATTTCATCCCATTCCATTTCATTTCATACTATTGAGTAGATTTTTTTTGTACATGAATACTGTTCTACTTATATGTGCATTGCTTATTTGTTGATTGTTGTCTGGTTCTGTTTCCCTGACTAGCGGATCTATTTTTCGAGGTTGCTAGTTTGTTCACACTTATTGAGTCCTCATGACTCACCCCCCATTTGTCCTTGTGTTTTCTTTTCGTTCGGCAGATTCTGCACCAGGACCTAGCCAGTCGCGCCGTGATTGAGAAGTAGTACGTTCTCAGCTGTCTACGGTGAGGCATCCTGTTCATTACGGCCACCAACTTCAGATATTACAGTTTTCCCTACTTTTGCTCCCTTCGGGGGGTGTGTATATCTTTTGGTCATCTTAGATGTCTGATCTGGAAACTTTCAAAAACTATGTTTTCTGGGTAGTTATTTGTATTGTTTAGACAGCTTGTATATTTGTCTATCCTTGGGAATTATCTTATGTTGTTAAAGTTTGGTTCAATTTTATTCAAGGTATTTCTTCACAATTTATATCGATTCAGTCAATAGGGTTCGCCCGATAGGTTTAGAGGAGGTGGTCGGGTGCCCGCACGGCCTAATCGAGAATTCGGGTCGTGTCGGCTAAGGCGTAAGGAGTACGCCTATCGGCAGCTACACACGTAATGAACACGTGGTAGAAAATCCACGAGGCCAGGTGCCTCCAAAGAAATGGATATAAACACTTACCTCTTCCAAAAGTTAGTACGGCTAATCAACAACCGCTTTATCCTTTGGTTTCCTTGCCAAACGATCCCACTCTATTCAATAAGCAAAAAAATATATCAATTTAGGCTAAAGGCTTCATTCCTCACATCTTATGGCAATCCGGGTAGGAATCTGATACCCTATTTGCATACTCAATACGCAGGCCGGGCCTATATACAGGGTTTAAGGTCACATAACCAAATCCTAAATAAATTATATTTGTAATTGCCCATAACTCACAAGTACGAATATATAATTAATTCCATTATCGGGGTCCAATTGACCCTTTAAACTATCAGTTGAAGTTATTAAAACGATGTCTAATATTCTAATTTTTACCGTCAAAATATATTCAAACACACGTAATAAACTAAAATGATGCATTAAGAACATTACCTGAATGTTTCGGGGTGAAAATTCTATCTTTTCTCCGGCTCTTTTTTTCATTTTTTGGCATTTTTCTACCTCACTGCGTTTTCTCTTTTACTTGCTTCTGAATTGTTTATGTTTCTGTTTTGACATCCTTAGCATATATATGCTAAGCTCCCCACCGCCTCCATTCTTTGTTTCATTCCTTTTTGTCTTTTTCCTTTTTCATTTTTTATATTGTTTTCTTTTCTTTTCGCGATGAAAATTAAAACGGAAACCTACGATATTCGAATTAATTCCAACTTTTGCATACCAGTTATACAAAATATATGTAACATACTCGCGAAGGAGGATCTCAAATTGGACTCCCGAAACTCAAGATGGGAATTTAAACAGAAAACGTCAAATTATTTTAACTTTTGGCATTTTAGCGGAAACTAGCTGAACAACATCGAAATTCACTTTTGAGAGTTTACAAAAATCACAAATAATCATACGAATATAACGGCGCTCTCAGCTTTCGAATCGGAGCTCATTCGGCAAAACCGAGCTCGAAAAATCTCTTTTTAATATTTATCGCCAATAAAAACTGAAACCTTCTTCCGATGCCTACCAAACGAGGTCTGATTTAGCTCAAATTTTACAGACAGGTCCTAATGGATATTATGAATATTTTAAAATTATTGGCACGCCAATCGGAGTCCTAACTTCTGAAGCGACTGACCGAGGTCGTTTCAGCCTTCCTGTTGGCATTGGATTCTTGAAGATGTACTTCAGTGGGTCCATCCGGGATATGAGGTAAGTAATGTATGGCAAAAAATAATGCCTCAACTTCTGTGCTATCCTATTTAGGGCACAACACGTTCTTTCTAGCAAAATGTACTTGACCTCGTAATTCTTAAACTTCTTGCTCATGTAGTAGATTTCTTGCCTGTCGCATCATGTTGCCCTAGTACACATCTAAATGAATTGTCCATCACCGACAAATAGAGGAACAAAAGTCAGCCTAGCTCCGGCAGGACACACATGGGTGGATGTGACAAGTATTGTTTGATTTGGTCAAAGGCCGCTTGATATTCCTCAATCCACTTGACTGGGACATCTTTCTTTAGCAGCTTAAAGATTGGCTCAGAAGTGGTGGTGAGTTGAGCGATGAACTTGCTAATGTAGTTCAATCTCCCAAGGAAACTCATGACTTCTTTCTTGTTCTTTGGCGAGGTAACTCTTGTGAAGCCTTGATCTTTGTAGGATCTAACTCAATGCCCCGTTTGCTGACAATGAAACCCAACAACTTTCCAACTGGAACGCCGAATGCACATTTGGCCGGGTTCAACTTCAAATTGTACCTTCTGAGTCTTTCGATAAATTTCCTGAGGTCTTTAACATGATCCTCTACTGTTTTTGATTTGATTATCACATCATCCACATACACCTCAATTTCTTTGTGTATCATATCATGGAAGACGGTTCTCATGACTTTCATGTACGTTGCCCCGTCATTCTTAAAGCCGAACGGCATAACCCTATAACAAAAGGGTCCTCAAGGCGTGGTGAATGAATTCTTTTCTATGTCATCTTCATCCATCAGGACCCGGTGATATCCAGCATAGCAATCCACAATAGATTGGATCTCATAGTTAGAACAATTGTCGATGAGAATGTGAATATTAGGCAAAGGGAAATTATCCTTGGGACTGGCTTTGTTCAAATCCCAATAATCAACACAAATTCTTGTCTTTCCATCTTTTTTTGGTACCGACACGACATTGGTCAACCAGGTGGAACACTAAAGAGATTAGGCTTTAAAGAAAAGTGAAAATAGCTCACCAAATCAAGACTAAACACTAAAATGCTTATCCCACATAAAAAAGTGATTTTATTTTAAAAGTAGATTTGCACTAAATGTCCTACTTGTCTACTTGTTTCCAGATTTGGCCAGATTTGTGTCAAGAATATACAAATTCAATTTCCACCTATTTTGATCAATTTTTAGCAAACTTTACATAAAATAACTCATGTATTTATTGGATCGCACTTTGAAAATATAAAAGATGAACAAATTTCCACTTCAGCTTCAACACATTTGCACAAATAAACACTTTGTTTACTTAAGTTTCATATCTGATCTAGAGTTACATGGCGGTGCCATTTTGCAAAGTTCAGTTTTAACTAATGATGCAAATGTTAAATTTATCATAAAAATTCAACATACATAAATAAACTAATCTTGGTTTAAATCACTATTTCATGCATCAAACATAGTTGACATTTATATAAAAATAAAACATGAAAGTGAAAATTTACCTTGTGTAGATAACACTTCCAAATAAATAACAAAAGTTCAAACAGCCCAAGCCTAGGTACGCAGCAACAAGACCCCAGCAACAAACCCAACCAGGAAGAGCAACACCTAAACTCAAGCAATTTTTATCATTTACTTGCTATTTTCTTTCCTTTTTTACTGCCTTTCTTTCTCTCTTTTTTTTCTAACTTTTCAGGTTGTTTTGGTAGGTGAAGTGCTTTCAATGTGTTCTTCATATATGTAGTAAATAAGTGTAAATACACTCTTTATAAAGGCAAGGAAGCCAAAGAGCTGTTGGGGACAGCTGGGGGTCAAAATCCAAGGCATTTTTTTGCTTTTGCAGAGGCATGCTTGAGCCATTAAATGCCATGTTTGGAGCTTTACTCGAAACGAAAATCTTGGCAGAGGAAGTAAGATGCATATGTCCAATGTTTACCATTTTTCAGCTCATTTGATATCTGCCTCATTAATGAGGCAGATTTCTATGGAATTCAAACAGACATGGACTCCAAATTCAAATAAGTTACTTCCATTTTTCAGATTTTACTTCAAAAGGACCTAAACTATCTAAAGTTTCATACCAAGTTCAATACTCAACATCAAATTCAAACTAAGCTCAGTTTAACCCCAATGAAGCTAAAATGACTCCAAACACACAAGAACCAAACATTTAATTGAAATTAGATCTTGTGCACTCCTTACATATATTTTCCCTGTTTAAACTAAAACAATACCAACAACTTTGACTTGTGAGTCAGTGAACAAGTTAAATACAAACTTACTCTCCTACACATGCTTGAATTCACAAAGAAGATTACTCAAATCTACTCCAACACTCATATATGCAGTAAGTACTCGCATACACAGAATTCATAGCAGGTTTCAAGTTAAACACATGCTTGAACACTTATTAGAAACCAATTATTTTGAGCTAGTTTATGCAAAACACTCATGCCTTGAAACTTGTCTGAAAACATTCATGACAAGAATAAATGGGTCAAGTGAATCTCTAAAAAACGACACATAGCGACAAACTACACTAAGCGAGTGTCACGACCCAAAGATCAGGTATGTGATGGCACTTAAGAGCTTCAACCCTTAAGTGGACCAATTTATCAAATATCCAAACTTAAGTGTTTAGAAAAAGAATCATGGTTTAGAAAGGACTCCGGACAAAGAAAATAGAACTGGAGAACTAGCAAAAAAATTTGATTATATCCTAAATCTAATAATTTAAATACAAAAATTAAATAGTTTACGCCAGTCCATAAACCAACAACTAATCATGCAGCATCTAAGAGTACAAGATATAAAACACTAAGTTCAAACCCATAATAAAAGAGAAAAAAAATAGACGCTACCACAAACAATGTAGGAGCTTCCACGTAAGTGTTGAAAGATGACCATGATCAGGTCCAAGATTTATCGTCGTGCCTAACTAATGAACCTGCACATAAACTATAAGGGAGTGAGTCTCAATAGACCTCGTAAGATCATCGACGGGCCCTTCTGTCCTTACCATTTTGAAAACCAAATTGATCGATAGTATATAGATAAGGTTGTGCATTAGAATTAAATCACTAGAAAAGCAATACGGATATGAAGTAAATCATAAGTCAAAAGGGAGCCCAGCTCCATACCCATAATCAACATGTCAACTTCGTGGCATAGACCCTCACCGTAACATACTAAACCAATGGCTATATCAATTTATCAACACAAGAACATAGAAGCTGGATCACAAATCAGGCCACACCACAATTCTTATCAAGTGTGTCTATATCGCAAATAATAGGGTACATCACACCCCCATCAAGTGTGCCTTTATCACTAATCAAAGGTCACACCACACCCCCATGTCAAGTGTGCCTTTATCACAAATCATATGTCATACCACACCCCCTGTCAAGTGTGCCTTTATCGCAAATCATAGGCCACACTACACCCCCGTCAAGTGTTCCTTTATCACAAGTCATAGAACACACTCCCTATTCAGTGTACCCTTATCAGTTATCACCAACAAACACGACCACTTATCCATAGAAAATGGGACATCACAATAAAGTGCAAATTTAAATGAACAGATTGTATGCATCAGTAGAACTTCACAAGAATTGTAAGTCAAACATAACAAATTGGAGAAGACATATGATGCTAGATAAAAAATGCATATATTTTAGTATTAGTTACCTCATGTTTTGGGTGCTTTTATGGACGGTTTTAGCATTAATATTAATGTTTTGTGCTTATATTGGTTTTTTTATTGTGTAGGACTCAAGCAACATGAAGAACAGTTAAAGATTGATAATTTGAAGTAAAATGATGAGAATTGATGGTGAAATCAACCAACGGTGTTGCTCCTATGTTGCCAAGGTCTTGGATTAGTTGTGAACGAAATATGAAGATAAGAGGTCACGGCCAAGCCATCGTAAAGCCATGGTTTAGCCGTGCAGTGAAAGCAGAATTTCCAAAGCTCACGACCCATCCATCGTAATTCGTAAGGCCAGGATCCAGCCATGATCTGGCGAAAAGTGGCGGGTGACAAACTTGCCCACAAGTTTGACACGAGATTTATAAAGTTTTCTAACCTATTTTTAGCCCCTATCTTGACCTGGGAAGGCTAGACCACCATTGTTGAAGCACTTTGGAGCTTTGAAACGCATCGAATCATTTGGAACTAAAGAATCAAAAGAGTTTTTCTCAACTTTTCTTATTCTTTTTTCTTATGGGTGTTGTTTTGACTATGAATTCATTGTTGTTTAATACAATTATGAGTAGCTAAATTTCTACTCTAGGATTTTGATGAACCCATCATTGGGGTAGTTTTGAGAAACTTCAAAGTTGATTGATACAATATTTTATTTATTTAGCTGTGTTTTTATTGAATTCAATTGTTAGGTCTGCAATTGTTTGCACCTTTTTTGCTTGAACGATCTTGGGAAAGGCGTTTGGATCAGGGTCAGTCAAATAACAGTACTTCAGGTTATGATAAGGGATTATATAAGCTGATTTAGAGTCATTATAAGGATATCGCGATTCGACTGCGGCCTGAAATTGGACAGTTCTTAATGGTCTTGATTATTTTGGTAAAAATAGTTCAAGAACGGTGTTGATAGTAGTTGGGAAACTCTAGCGAACAAGTTTAAGTTCAAAGCCAGTAGAATAGTATCTTATGCATTTGGAGTGAACACAGGACTAAACCAGTAACTGAAAAATTCATTATCATAGGCTTTTTAACATATGAAAGTTCAATTTTTATCATTCTTAATTGATCTTAGTTAATTGTTAGTTAAATTAATAGTTCATTACTTGAAACATTATTGTTAAACTTTGAATCTTTGGCTATTAAAATTACTAAAACTTGACATTGCTCCCTGTGGGATTCGACCCCGGACTTGTTAAATCGGGTATTTTTGTAGTGACCGCTTATCCTTTTTAAGACGAGTTTTGGGCGTGATCAAATTTTGGTGCCATTTTTGGGGAGCATCGGTTCAGTTTGTAGTTTTCAAATAATAGCTAAGTTTAGAAGTTTAAGCAATTTTTATATTGGTCATCTTGATTCTAACTTTTTAACTCGTGTTTGAACAGGTGTATGCCCTTGAGAAGTTCAAGATTTGCTGAACTATTTCAACCGGATCCAGAAATCGAGAGGACATTCAAGGCCTTGAATAGGGTCAATAAGAATAAACATCCACCAGTTCGACAAGAAGTAGAGAGGGAAGTTGAGATGGCTGACAATGCAGACACAACTCTGAATAACTGGGCTCAGCCCATGTCTAATAACCTGGCAACTGCCATTGCTGTACCCACTATTGAAGCAGAGAATTTTCAGATCATAAACACTATGTTGAACCTGCTTCAAAACAAAGGGCAGTATACTGGGAATGAAAATGAAGAGCCACAACAGCATCTTCGAAACTTTTTGTCTGTTTGTGCCACACAAAAGCAAGCTCGTATGTCACCTGATGCAATTAAGTTGATGTTGTTCCTATTTTCACTCACTGCTGATGCAATGGCGTGTTCAACTTACTTCCAATTAATTTCATCACTACATAGGATGAGTTGGTTAAGATGTTTCTAAAAAAGTTCTTCCCGCATAACAAAACTACAAGGCTGAGTGATAAAATACTGATGTTCAGGTAGAAGCCTTTGGAGTCAATGCAAGAGACTTGGAGACGATTCAAGGGATTATTTCTTAAGTGTCCTCACCACGGGATTCCAGAGCAGATGTTGGGACAGAGGTTTTACATGGGTCTGAATGCTAATTTGAAGGCAAATGTTGATGCTTCCGCCGGTGGAGCATTCTTGAGCAAAAGTTTTGCAGAAGCTAGACAATTGTTGGAAACTATGGCACAGAACTCGGGCTGGTCAACAAGAGATTCATCTATAGCAGCAATTGTTCATTCAATTGCAGTTAATCAAAATTCATCAAAAGATGAGCAGTTGGCTGCAATGATGACTCAATTGCAATGGTTGACAAAGAAAATTGATGAAGTAGGAACCAAACAAGTTCATATACTTGATGCTACAAGTGGTGGATTATGCGCCCCATATGCTAGCCAGCACGTACCAAATCCTGTTTATATCGAGTTTGATCCTTAGGCTTACAGTGAAGTTGTCAATTATGTGAACAACTATGGTAGCCAGAGACAAGGAGCACAGCAATGGGGACAAAATCCTCATCAAGTACAGTATCGACCTACAGTACCACAGTGTCAAACAGTACCATACCAGAGGCAAGTTGGATATAATCAGCAGGGTCAGCAGCAGAGATATGTACCACCACCACAACACGCAGTAGTTCAAAAAGATGACAGTTTGGCAAGAATTGAAGGCATGTTTCAGCAGTTGATGGGTACTCAAGGAAAATTGCAGGAGCAGCTGACAACACATGACACTACTATCAAGAACATTGAGACACAATTGAGTCAGATTTCTAAGGCTTTGAACAACAGACCCCAAGGAGCTTTGCCTGGTGATACTATTGTAAATCCTAAGGACCATGACAACAAGCAGTTGATGGCAGTGAGTCTCAGGAATGACAGAGATTTAGATAGAGAACAAGAGCTTTAAAGGGCCAAAAATGATGATTTGCAGCCTGTACCAGTCAGAGTAGATATTGATGAGCCTCTTAATTTGACAGAGGTGGAAGTTTAGCAGGCACATGCTGAAAAACCTAAGGCAAAAGAAGCTGAACCAACTTCAGAAGTAGAACCAGAAAAGACACATGTGCAAGATACTTTCATCCAGTGGGAGAAAGAGACCATCTCCTCCCTACCCTCAGAGATTGGCAAAGCACTAGAAAGAGGACCAGTATAGAAGGTTTATGCAGATGTTGAAGAAAATACAAGTGAATATTCCTCTATATATGCAACCAAAAAGATGTCAGGATATGCCAAGATGATGAAAGACTTGTTGTTAAGAAAATTTGACTTTCAGGATTTGGTTACTGTTACACTGACACATGCTTGTAGTGCAATTGTGACGCGGCCCGTAGCTCAAAGTTGACATACCCAGGCAGTTTCACCATACCCTGCACTATTGTAAATCATACATTTGGCAGAGCTTTGTAGATTTGGGTGCCAGTATTAATTTGATGCCTCTGGCTATTTATAAGATGGGCATTGGCAGAGCAAGGCCAACATTTATGAGCCTGCAATTAGCTGACAGGAGTTTGAAACGACCTGCAGGGATTATTGATGATGTACTTGTACAGGTTGATCGCTTTGTATTTCCTGCTGATTTTGTGATTCTCGATTGTCAAGTGGATAAAGAGACCCCCATAATTTTAGGGAGGCCTTTCCTAGCTACAGGGAAGGCTATAATTGATTGTGAGCCTGGAGAGGTGAAAATGAGATTAAATGACGAATAAGTCATCTTCAATGTGCAGAAATCCATGAAAAGACCCAGCGAGTTTTCCAATTGTTCAATGGCAGAGCTGGTGGAGTTGAATGAAGTTGTAGACGGTATGTATTATCCTAGTGATCCTTTGAAGGCATCCCTCCTAAACATGGATATGATTGATGGAGACGAGTTGGCGAAGTGGGTCCTTGCACTTGAAGGACACATCTGATGCTAGGCCAAAAATGCATATATTTTAGTATTAGTTACCTCATGTTTCGGGTGCTTTTGTGGACAGTTTTAGCATTAATATTAGTGTTTTGTGCTTATATTGGGTTTTTTATTGTGTAGGACTCAAGCAACATGAAGAACTATTAAAGGTTGATTATTTGGAGTAAAATAATGTGAATTGATGGTGAAATCAACCAACGAGGAGCAACGCCATTAATTGCCAAGACCTTGGATTAGCTGCGAACGAAATATAAAGACAAGAGGTCCCGGCCCAGCCATCGTAAAGCCATGGTTTAGCCGTGCAGTGAAAGCAGAATTTTCAAAGCTCACGGCTCAGCCATTGTAAGACCATGATCCAGCATGAGGCAAAATTTCTGGTGAAAAGTGGCGAGGGGCAAACTTGCCCACAAGTTTGACACAAGATTTATAAAGTTTTCTAACCTATTTCCAGCCCCTATCTTGACCTGGGAAGGCTAGACCACCATTGTTGAAGCACTTTGGAGCTTCTAAATGCATCGAATCCATTGGAACTGGAGAATCAAAAGAGTTTTTCTCAACTTTTCTTATTCTTTTTTTCTATGAGTGTTGTTTTGACTATGAATTCATTGTTGTTTAATACAATTATGAGTAGCTAAATTTCTACTCTAGGATTTTGATGAACCCATCATTGGGGTAGTTTTGAGAAACTTCAAAGTTGATTGATACAATATTTTATTTATTTAGCTGTGTTTTTATTGAATTCAATTGTTAGGTCTGCAATTGTTTGCACCTTTTTTGCTTGAACGATCTTGGGAAAGGCGTTTGGATCAGGGTCAGTCAAATAACAGTACTTCAGGTTATGATAAGGGATTATATAAGCTGATTTAGAGTCATTATAGGGATATCGTGATTCGACTGCGGCCTGAAATTGGACAGTTCTTAATGGTCTTGATTATTTTGGTAAAAATAGTTCAAGAACGGTGTTGATAGTAGTTGGGAAACTCTAGCGAACAAGCTTAAGTTCAAGGCGAGTAGAATAGTATCGCATGCAAGTTTGGAGTAAACACAGGGCTAAACCAGTAACTGGAGAATTCATTATCCTAGGCTTTTTAATATCTGAAAGTTCAATTTTTATCATTCTTGGTTGATCTTAGTTAATTGTTAGCTAAATTAATAGTTCATCACTTGTAACAATATTGTTGAACTTTGAATCTTTGGCTATTAAAGTTAATAGAACTTGACGTTGCTTCCTGTGGGATTCGACCCCAGACTTGTTAAACCGGATATTTTTGCAACGACCGCTTATCCTTTTTAGGACGAGTTTTGACGTGATCAACATCACATCCCACAACATGGGCTCGTAGCCTTAACTAACAATTCAATCAAAAAATATGGAGTAGCTTGACCAATAACGACAACGATACAACTTCAAGCCTAAAAGCCAAATAAACTACCATCGTCAAGTAACATGACACTTTAAGCAAGTCAAGTTTAAATTATTCTCAACCAAAATCTATTATCTCAAATTAAACTAGAAATAAACATCATTATTAATCCATAGGGAAATCATCCGAATAATTCATTGTCAATTCAGTTATTAGGTCATATTCACTGTTGTTTAAACCATAAGAAATAATGAAAGTTATTTTAACAAGAATTATTCTATGCTCTTTAATGAAAACCAAGCAAGTAGACGTCTCCCTTACCACGAGAACTACAGCCAAGAAATCACCAAGAATCCACAAATGAAGTCTCTGATTTCCTCAAACTCAAATTTTAGTAGCTGCGATTTATCAATTATGTTTGCTACTCCGTCGTCTCATTATTAGCAGCATGTAACCAAGGATAATAAATTACAAGAAGTCCTTGCTTTCAATCAATAGCTCTAGTTTTTCTTCATAGAATGGCATTTTTAAGACCCATATCTAATTGAGCCACTGTTTTTAGACTCCAAAAATAGACCATTGTCTTATTCCCCCCAATTCTCAGCCACTCACGTACTGACGTTAAGTAAAGCAAAAGATTTTGCTTTCCCATTCTAGACGGTCATTATTTACCCTGAGATACATCTCTCTTTTAACAATGATCAATATTTACTTTCTTCTTTATCTTTTGACCATTCCCTCCTATAAGTACAATATAAGATATATATAAACCCTAACTAAATATTACAGTACTATATTTCTAATCCCCTCATTTTTTTCTCTCTATATTAATCCTTTACTCCATAATTTCAATAATTGACTGATACAGAAACCACAGAGCTTATATACTTTAATCAGTTAACCAAGTCTTTTATGCACCTACTAACTTTCAAATATTTAATACTTATACACCTTTTGAAACTCACTATTGACTTTGACCAATTATAGGGTCTAACAATTTCACAATTTACAGAACTCACACATATTTATAAGTACGACTATTAACATATGATGGTTAGGAAATAACTCAATATTTCATCTCATGCAACTTGCAATACTTAAATGGAGCGATCCAAAATAATCAAATATCCTAAAATTAACAAACTTTATGGGACATTACATTCTCCCTCACTTTAACTCTCGTTCGTCTTCAAACGACCTTAGCTGACTTATCTTCTGGCTTCCGAAGCTACTCAAAATCTTAGAAGAAACTCAAACCAATTTCTCTGCTCAACTACAGTCTCATAAGCCCTCAAAAAAATATTCTCAATAATTGATATCATTTTATGCTCGGGTCCCCCAATTCTAAATATAGTCTTCCTAAGAAGAAAATCATTAAGAAATTCGAGATACCTAACTGATCCTCTTTTTGCTTGGTTAGAAATGGCAATGGTCAAAAAAGGAAGCAATATTGATATTATTGTATCCACCAGACAAGGTGCTCATCAATATTGCTGACGAAGATTGTGCTTGTGAGATTTGGTGAGGTTGGGAAGTTCGTAGATGTCCAAGATGTGACGAGTATATTATACTTGAAAAAAAATGGTTATACATTTCCTGATGAATAAGCATGTGAATTATTTGTTGAAACTAACCAACCATAAAGTTGTAGACAAATAAATTTTATTGGATTTAAATCCATAAAATAAGTTGGCTATATGTTAAATTCAAGATATATTAGTCAAAATATGTAAAATGGGCTAGTATAATTTTATTGGGTTAACTAATAAAAGTCCAATTTCATTGGGCCACAAATGATGAGCCTACTTTGTTAGCCCAAATATAAATCCTAAAGGCCCAATCCAGTGCCACGTATCTAGTGACGTGGCGCCAAGTCAAATAAAAGAGCCAATAGGATCATGCCATATGCCAAATGACATGGCAATCCAAGTGAAGTCCAAAAGGCCAATAAATATGCGCCACATGGACAAGTGACATGTTCTAGCCAATAAAGTGCAGCCTTGTCACTGCTTAAATCTGATTGGCCGGTCCACGGGCCTTGGCCCGTTAGAGTTTCTTGGTGGCTATTCCACCTCACATCTATATAAAGGGGCCAAATCCCTCATTTTTAAACATAAGAAATCAGAAGCAAGAATCCATAACAAGAAGCAAGAAAGAGCTCGTGGATCAAAGCAAGAGATTTCTACAAAAGCTGCAAGCACTCAAATATTTCTCTACAAGTTCTAGAGATCAAGACGAATATTCAAGATCAAGCTTCAAGCCTTTGAATCCAAGTACAAGTTCAAGATCAAGACCAAGTTCAAGATAAAGCTCCAAGCTCTTGAACTCATCAAGTCAAAGATCAAGATCCAAATCCAAATCAAAGTCCAAGTCCAAACTTCAAGATCAAGCTCAAAAGCCCTTGAAGTTATAATTTTGAAAAGACGAATCAGAGGAATCATAGAGATTGTAACACTCATATTTTGATAAATAAAATATATTGTTGCAATATTTTCTTGTCTCGATATTTATTTTCTTGACGCGAATTTAGTTGTTACAAAAGTATGAATCCAGGAAGAAGATAAGCTATTGTGTTCTTCAAATCGCTGTGCTTCCTATACAACTTGACAACCAGCATGCATGACAAATGCGTTTTAAACATTAGCAATTTTACTCAACGAGAGAATTGTGAAAGAAAAACAAGGAAAGTGCACATGGAAGATAAATAAGGCACGAGTTATTAGAAAAGTTTGACGAATACTGATACAACCAAATGTTAGGAAAAAACCATGTGCAGATCTAAATCAAGAGGAAATGAGTGATCTATAGTGGTCAACCTGGTCTCTACCGAAGGAATAGTCAAAACCTAAAGAAAGGTTGACGTAAGAGCTATGATCAAAAGAATGTTACAGCAAAACAATTGTGACAATAAAGGATGATATTTTGGTGTAGTGAACATATGAAATTCTAGTAATTTAAGAATTATGGGGATCACTAACACTTGTATCAATTCAAATGTTGGATCCAAACTTGATATAAAGGATGTGTAACATATGCCTGACTTGAGAATGAACTAGACCACGAGAATTGCATTAAACCAAGATGGATATGAAATCCAGTTCACTTGAAAAGACTAAAGCTACACTTGTAAGTTCACTAGCGCTGGAAGTAATATTGTACTGATAAAGTAGTAATATCAATGAGGATCCAAAAATTCATGCAATGCATACTTGTTAAAACTGTTTTTCAGCAACATAACAATCTGAAGAACTAAATGAAATACTCCAGTATACTCCAGTAGTGTAGACCAAAGAAGAACTAAATAAAATACTTCACAAGCAACCAAAAAATAAAAGAAATAAACAGAAATAAATTTTAGTACTTCGTATCCACTATTGCTTACACCTGACTTGGTTTTATGAGATTGTAGACTCTATCCCTCAAATGCACAGCTGCCCTTCTCAGTATAATGGACTATCCACATCCTGATTAAGCTCTAGTACTCTTTTGATTGCTTCTATTTAGTAAGATAAAATCTATGAAAATCTAAAATACAAACTTGTAACAGTAACTAATTCAAACATCCAATTAACCATAAAAATTGTAAGTGAGACGTGCCAACAATCAACACTTATATCCACCATGAAATTCAAGATACGGTTGAAAATTTTACTACAATGGCAAAAGCTAAGTAACAAGAAAATGGAATTCTACTGAAAACAACTTACACCAATATACTTTCTTGATCTGGTACTCAAAATCGAAGATGAAGCCAAAAAGGAATCTCGAGCACTACAGGCTCTCGTCTCCAACTACTCTAGTTCTAAAGTAAACTTTTTTTTATTCAATCTAGGCCGTTAGTCTGCAACAATTGTAAGCAGCACACGACCAGCGGAGGAACAAATAATTCTCAGTTAGGATATACCAACCCCATCCCTAGCCACTACATGGCTTTATAAACTTCGCGTCAAGCTGAACAATCACACATAGAAAATAATCAATGTTCCCTTTCCATCTAGCAGATCATTCTCTTAGGATACTCACAATCTATTCTATCACGAATATGGCTCGAATCATCAGCGATGAGTACAAATATTGAGAGATTTATGACAATTCCCAGACTTATAATTTACAGACCTAATTAAGCCACCTAATCACGAGAAAACCGAGCAGATAATTTTATACAAGATTTACAGAGCAACCAATCTTCACTTCTTGATAACATAAACACACCCCAAAAGTGGAAATCTAGGACTAATGAAATATACATCAAGCAAAACCTGTTGGAACTATACACTATGAAGGATGTAGATATTATAATAATCCTTTGACAAGAAGTCTTCACGAAAACTCAACTTTGGATAAAGAAAATATATCAACTCATCTTAAGTCACTTCTGGATACCTATGGATATCCGTAACACCATCTTTTTCCTTTTACAAAGAGCGAGGGACATAGAGGTACCATTTAAAAACAATCACCATGCGCAACTCAAACTTATCACCAACTTCACTCGTCACGGCCTCGGTGTGACCGTCATACCTCGCTCAACCTTATGTTGACATTTATAGCTACTAAACATCAAAATGCACTATGGTGGACAAGACAATATTAACTTAAATAACTCACACATACATGGTGATGATACAATTTCTACAACTCTATTATTATTCTGATAAACTCCCCGCTTGTTTCACCTTAGGGTAATCATATAATAACTCGAATGACTCACTTTTCCTCGGTGTCACTTGACACACTCCACTAATGCAATACCAAGTACCATAAACATTTCACCAGCAAGATAAACAAATAGGAAGCAACACGTGACATCGCGTGTGACAATACTTGAAGCACTTATACTTTTCCTCTAAATCTCACACATTAAGAGGGAAAGCAAAAGACCTCCTGCATAATTTATGCACCTTCTGATTAAACCCAAAAAGGAATCATTCAAGTTCAATTTTTTATTCTCTACAAAATTCACTATTAACTCTATATGCACGGGCAATGTTCATCATCAGTAAGCAATATAACTAAGAGATGCTCACTATCAACACATATGAAGTGAAAAATTAAGTTTCCCCCAACTCACCATCAACGTCTTACTCAATGTCACATCTGAGTATGACAAACCCGCAACTAATCATCTTATATACTTCATCAGTTAGTTCTGACCAATCTCATATCATCTCAAGCTAGAAATACATATAGAATGCAATCTCTCACGTTAATACAATAAGGCTTTGGGGCTCAACCAACACAACTTACTATGTCATGTAATTTTTTAAAGAAAAACATATAGAATAGCTTAATTGAAGTAGTGGTAATTTTAAAAAACTATGTTAAAACTAAAAAAAGATCGGGTGAAATTCACATAGTACCCGATTAAAAAGGTATGGCTTCTTTGGCACATAGGATGCAAGAAATGTATTTTCCACTTTTTCTGAATGTCCCTATAGCCTCTTGTTTATAAGTATAGTGCACGGCATACCCATAAACAAGACTCTAATAGAACACTGCTCCATGATTGTCTAGGACGCGTATTATAACCTAGGCGCTCTGATACCAATTTTTTACGACCCAAAAATCAGGTCTATGATGGAACTTAAGAGCTTGTACCCTTAAGCGGACCAATTCATCAAATATCCAAACTTAAGTATTTAGGAAAAGAATCATGGTTTAGAAAGGAAACCAAACAAAGAAAGTAAAACCGGAGAATTAGCAAAAAAAAATTGATTATATCCTATATCTAATAATTTAAATACAACAATTAATATTTTACACCGGCCCACAACCCAACAACTAATTATGGAGCATCTAAGAGTACAAGATATGCAACACTAGGTTCAAACCCATAATAAAAGAGGAAAAAAATAGACGCTACCACAAACAATGTAGGAGCTTCCACGTAAGTGTTGAAAAATGACCATGATCAGGTCCAATATATATCGTCGTACCTCAACTAATGAACCTGTACACAAACTGTAAGGGAGTAAGTCTCAATAGACCTCGTAAGATCATCGGCGGGCCCTTCTATCCTTACCATTTTGAAAATCAAATTGATCGATAATATATAGATAAGCTTGTGCATTAGAATTAAATCACTATAAAAGCTTCATCAATACAGATATGAAGTAAATCATAAGTCAAAAGGGAGCCCAACTCCATACACATAATCAACATGTCAACTTAGTAGCATAGGCCCTCACCATAACATACTAGACCAATGGTTATATCAATTTATCAACACAAGAACATAGAAGCTGGATCACAAATCAGGCCACACCATAATTCTTGTCAAGTGTGTCTTTATCCCAAATAATAGGCTACACCATACCCCCTGTCAAGTTTGTCTTTATCGCTAATCAAAGGTCACACCACACCCTCTCTCAAGTGTGCCTTTATATCAAATCATAGGTCACACCATACCCCTGTCAAGTGTGCCTTTATCACAAATCATAGGCCACACCACTCCCCCGTCAAGTGTGCCTTTATCACAAATCATAGAACACACTCCCTATCCTGTGTACCATTATCAGTTATCACCAACATACACAACCACTTAACCGTGGATAATGAGACATCACAATAAAGTGCAAATTTAAATGAACAGATTGTATGCATCAGCACAAGTTCACAAGAATTGTAAGTCAAGCATTACAAATTGGAGAAGACATCACAGCCCACAACATGGGCTCGTAGCCTTATCGAACAGTTCAATAAAAAAAATATGGAGTAGCTTAACCAATAACGACAACGATACAACTTCAAGCCTAAAAGCCAAATAAACTACCATCGCTAAGTAACATGACACTTTAAGCAAGTCAAGTTTAGATTATTCTCAACCAAAATCTATTATCTCAAATTAAACTAGAAATAAACATCATTATTAATCCATAGGAAAATCATCCGAACAATTCATTGTCAATTCAATTATTAAGTCATATTCATTGTTGTTAAACCATAAGAAATAATGGAAGTTATTTTTAACAGAAATTATTCAATGCTCTTTAACGAAAATCAAGCAAGTAGACGTCTCCCTTACCTCGAGTCAAACGAGAACTACGGCCAAAAAATCACCAAGATTCCACAAATGAAGTCTCTGATTGCCTCAAACTCAAATTTTAATAGTTGCGATTTATCAATTATTTTTGCTACTCCGTCGTCTCATTGTTAGCAACATGTAACCAGGGATAATAAATTACAAGAAGTCCTTGCTTTCAATCAATAGCTCTAGTTTTGCTTCATAGAATGACATTTTTAAGACCCATATCCAATTGAGCTACTGTTTTAAGACTCCAAAAATAAACCTAGGATAAAATATTTCCTCATATGAGTATCTTGACAATTGTCTTATTCCCCCATTCTCAACCACTCACGCTCTGACATTAAGCCAAGCAAGAGATTTTCCTTTCCCATTGTTGCTCCCAACGCGCACACAAGTATACGTGGCCGACAAGTAATAAAGTGATAAGTAGAGTATCGTTCCCACGAGGACTATTCAGACTGGATTCCTAACAAACAATTTCTTAAAAACTATTCAGGGATCTTTTTCCAATGGTTGAGATTTTACTAACTAAAACAATAATTAAAACAAATAACTGAAGTCAACTAATAGAGCAAATTATAAGTTGTTATCAATCAAAGAGAAATGGTCCAGGGTCAGAGTTACGAACAATCCA
Organism: Petunia x hybrida; assembly: GCA_037355625.1. Taxonomy (NCBI): domain Eukaryota; kingdom Viridiplantae; phylum Streptophyta; class Magnoliopsida; order Solanales; family Solanaceae; genus Petunia; species Petunia x hybrida. Next base: position 3,590,424 of record JBBBVM010000045.1, read on the forward strand.
GTTGAGTTTTCCAGTTGATTCTACTTCTTGATTTCCTAGATTGCTAACTAACAAGTTAAATCTACCCGTGAAAACCTTTCGCTTCTTCACGGTCTATGCAGGCTACTCCAATCCCTATATGTCTATGGGTTGAATCACGTGCACGCATTAACGAATTCTGTGATTAGTTAAGCTAGGCGAGCAAGTATATGTCTATCCTACTCACAAATTGGTTCCCCGATGCCCAGGTTCACAATCAAGCCCTATTCTTTCTTATTTGCGTTCATAAATTCCCTCTTTCGAGTTCAATCTAAGAACCGTAGATAGTGTTCACTTATCAGGCCTCAATAACCAAACAATTAGGCTCAAGAAAGAATAAACAATATGTAATGGTAAATCAATATATAGAAATCAACTTTCAAATATCAACCTTCATGTAATTGCTCTAACCCTAGAACGACCAAACTATAGAATTAAAGAGAAGAATAAGAGAAAGAGAGAAAGAACTTGTTTAGAAGACATCTAGGGCTCCTCCCCTCTCCTCCAAAACTTGCTCCAAAGTCTGAACTCCTCTCAAAAACTAAGTAAAAGAGTATTTATAAGGTTTACAAAGGCCTAGTAATAAGTTACACCTAAGCCTAGACGAAATGGGAAGTCCAAAAACGCTTTAGGGGTACTGTAGCTGGCGCCCCGCGCCCCGAACGCGCCAACCCAGGCAGAACCCGTCGAAACTTGGGCGCTTTTGGGGCGCCCCGCGCCACTCAAAGCGCCAGAAGGCTGGGTGCTTTTGGGGGCGCCCCGCGCCACTCAAAGCGCCAGGCCAAATTCCTGCCTCCTTCGTCTGCAGCTCGCGTCGTGTTGTGCCTTCGTATGTTCGATCCAATCCTCAATCCAAATCCAATCTTTTCTTACTCGATCATGCTCTATAAAGCTCCAATTGCACTTCATAACGACCTACACAGATGCGACACAATATCAGAAATCACATTCATAAACTAGAAAACGGGCGAATAAAATACTCAAGCGTGAGGAAATATTAACGAAATATAGGCATAAAATGCCAAACATCACCACCCCACACTTGAACTTTTGCTCGCCCTCGAGCAATCACAAATAACTTCCCAACCTAGGTAGAACAGGTCTGCCTATGACTATGGTTGATACCGACCATTGAACAAATGCATACAAGACTACTATGGGTCCAACAAACATGCCAACAATTTATCAAACTCAAAACATGAGAACAACCACCCCAAGATAACTCAAATGCACAAACTCAACTCATTGCAACCATGCTCCCACAAAGTCATACCTATCTACTCAACCAAGAAGCCACAACTTCACCTGTCTCATGCAAACTATGTGTCCTCACCAAAATGAAGCAAGAGAGTGTCCCCCAAATATCACACACAACAATGAATATCAAGAATAGAACGGGGACAATAGCATAGAAAGAATTCACTCACTCTCATGAAAAGCTCACATATCACACACGATATACCATAGGCTTGCCCGTAGTGTAGGACTCCACTAATGTAAGCTCACTCCAATCGGGATTAACTAGGACTTTAAAATGTTGTAATGTAGGCTAAGGGCTGGTAGGATACATATGGGTACTATTGACTACCTCCCTAAGCACTTTAATACATCACAATCAAATTAAGCACAACTCTCATCAAAGCCATCCAATCAACAACTTTCACACACACCTTTTTCAACACGTAGCAATTTTTTTCTTTTAAGCACACACTAGCAAGGATGGATATTCTTCTCTTTTTATTTATTTTTCCAATTTTTTTCAGCTTTGCTTTTTTTTCTTTTCTTTTCATTTGTTTTCTTTTTCTATTCACTTCTTTCCAACCTTGCCAATGCTCATAATCAACTACTACACAGTTCATTACATATTCCCCTCATTGGTTCTACTCAAAAACCTCCCAATATTTCAACCACAACTCCACAATAATATCACATTATCAATTAAAGTGCTTAAGGAGTAAAGGGCCAAAAGAAAGCAATTTAGAACAAGTGGGTAGGCTTGGGGTGTGGGTGCCAACAAAAAGGTCAAAGAAATCACAACAATCAAGTCCAAGGTGTATATGTAAGGGTAGGCATATTAAAAGAAGGCATGTATCATTTTCCGACTAGAGCAAACCTAGGATTTCGCTTTGCACACACACGGGGCAAGTTCTAGACACCAATATGCAAACATGGAGTATAATAAGAATATGCCTCACAACACACATTGCACACGATCCACACAAAAAGACTCCATCACAACTCTCAATCAAGCATTTAGAATGCAACTTGTGGAAAATTAAGCACTAATGCACAAAGGTTCACAACAAAGTCAAGCAAGTGGACTCAAGCATCTCAAGGGGGTCGTTCCATTTTTTTCTAGGCATGCATCACAATTAAAACCAAAGGACACCACAAATAGCACATGCAATAAGTTCAAGTCCACCGGTATCAAATAAATCAAAGGCACCTAGCATTCTACCTATTTCTTTCGTCTAGGGCCACCTATAACTAACTACTCTAATCCTAATAAAAATAAAAACTACCCGGTTCAAAGGTCTCCCCGTGGAAAAGAACTGAGGCCATAAGAAAAACCACAGGGTGAATGACATGTACCACTAATAAAGACTAAAAGGAAAATCTTTTTTTTTTCAATTTTTTCATTAGTTTTCTATTTTTTTTTCATATATTAAAGCAAGAAACAAAATAAAAATAACGTCAAGTGACAAAAGAAAATCCTAACGGTACATGCATCCCTAACCTCAAAAATAAAGGAGAGTTCCCCCACCCCACACTTAAAACAAGCAGTGTCCTCAGTGCGAACAACAAATAAAGTGCGAGAGTAAAAGAAACTTCCCTGTAGGCTCTAGTCCTTGGTGTTAGCATCCTCCAAGCTTCCATATAGTATGAAGTACTCAGACTTCCCCCAACAGGTCATCAATATTAGGCAGGGGTCAGGACACCCCACACTTAAACTCGACATTACATGAACCTGCAATCCAAAGAATCACCCAAAGTAATATACAACCATAAAAATACTAATAAAAATAAATAAAAGTAAAGCAAGCAAATTGGGTTGCCTCCCAAGAGGCGCTTGATTTAACATCGCGGCACGACGAAGACAACTTCATCACTTTTTCCTCCACCTTGAACTTATGAATTGAATCCCCAACTTTGTCTCAAGCTTACGACTATGGTATTGGGGTGGTGGCAAAAATACAAAAGGATCAAGTAACCATTGTCGCATTTTACAATTCTTAGCCTTTAAATGAGGGATGTCGTTTTGTCTCCTCAACTCACAAACTTTAAAATATAGGCACCTTGTTCCTCCTCCTTTGGTTTCTTCATAGGCTCGGGTGGCTCAATTTTCATGTCACCATCCAAACACAATGTTGAAAAATGATTGGAATGAGGTCCAATGCGCTTCAATTCCAAAATTGCATTACTTTTGACACCCTCACTTGCACAAACACTAGAGTCCTCAAATATGATATTTTCTATTTCCACACTTGACTCTAATGTAATTTTTTCAACCTTGGCATCATCAACTAATATTGGGTCGAATGGTAGGAATTCCACTTTTTGCTCCTCAAATTGGCTTCTAAGCTCTTCTATCTCAAATCTACTATCTACGACAACTGATAATTGGGCATTAGACACCTCAACCATATCACTCAAATTCGCCTCCAATTCGTGAATTGTCAAGCCAAATTGGTCGATCTCTTGTCCGAGCTCCACTCTTTCTTCCATAAATTGCCTCGTCATATTTGTAAGTTCACTCCTGGAATTCCCATAAGCTTCTAAGAGTTTGGCTTGCTCCATTAGCCAAGTTTCGCTAACAACCTGCACTTTATCGCTCCTGTCAAACTCACAAACATCATTAGAATCATCACAAAAATTATTGGGGGAAGGAGCATGACACTTAGGACAATCATTCCACCGACCACCACACAATTTACAAAAATTCCAATCAAAGGTGGTAGAAAATTCACATAACCAGTCTCGTAGGGTTGAAAGAGTTGGACAATTTTCCCACAAGTGGGTTCCTCCGCAAAGTAGACAGAGATCATCAAAATTTGAGCAATCATCATTCGACCAATTTTCATTAATAGATGCCATGATAAGACAAGTAACACAATACTAAACTAAAAAAAAAAAATTAACCTTAATAGAAAATAATAAATTATTCAAAACAAAAAAAAAACAGTCAATTATGTAGTCCCCGGCAACGGCGCCAAAAACTTGTTGCTCCCAACGCACACGCAAGTATACGTGGTCGACAAGTAATAAAATGATAAGTAGAGTTTCGTTCCCACGAGGACTATTCAGACTGGACTCCTAACAAACAATTTCTTAAGAACTATTCAGGGATCTTTTTCCAATGGTTGAGATTTTACTAACTAAAACAATAATTAAAACAAATAACTGAAGTCAACTAATAGAGCAAATTATAAGTTGTTATCAATCAAAGAGAAATGGTCCAGGGTCAGAGTTACGAACAATCCAGTTGAGTTTTCCAGTTGATTATACTTCTTGATTTTCTAGATTGCTAACTAACAAGTTAAATGTAACCGTGAAAACCTTTCGATTCTTCACGGTCTATGCAGGCTACTCCAATCCCTATATGTCTATGGGTTGAATCACGTGCACGCATTAACGAATTATGTGATTAGTTAAGCTAGGCGAGCAAGTATATGTCTATCCTACTCACAAATTGGTTCCCCGATGCCCAGGTTCACAATCAAGTCCTATTCTTTCTTATTTGCGTTCATAAATTCCCTCTTTCGAGTTCAATCTAAGAACCGTAGATAGTGTTTAATTATCAGGCCTCAATAACCAAACAATTATGCTCAAGAAACAATAAACAATATGTAATGGTAAATCAATATATAGAAATCAACTTTCAAACATCAACCTTCATGTAATTGCTCTAACCCTAGAACGACCAAACTATAGAATTAAAGAGAAGAATAAGAGAAAGAGAGAAAGAATTTGTTTAGAAGACATCTAGGGCTCCTCCTCTCTCCTCCAAAACTTGCTCCAAAGTCTGAACTCCTCTAAAAAACTAAGTAAAAGAGTATTTATAGGGTTTACAAAGGCCTAGTAATAAGTTACACCTAAGCCTAGACGAAATAGGAAGTCCAAAAACACTCCAGGGGCGCTGTAGCTGGCGCCCCGCGCCCCCGAACGCGCCAACCCAGGCAGAATCCGTCGAAACTTGGGCGCTTTTGGGGCGCCCCGCGCCACTCAAAGCACCAGAAGGCTGGGTGCTTTTGGGGGCGCCCCGCGTCACTCAAAGCGCCAGGCCAAATTCCTGCCTCCTTCGTCTGCAGCTTGCGTCGTGTTGTGCCTTCGTATGTTCGATCCAATCCTCAATCCAAATCCAATCTTTTCTTGCTCGATCATGCCCTATAAAGCTCCAATTGCACTTCATAACGACCTACACACATGCGACACAATATCAGTGCAAAATCACATTCATAAGCTAGAAAACGGGCGAATAAAATACTCAAACGTGAGGAAATATTAAGGAAATATAGGCATAAAATACCAAACATCACCCATCCTAGAAGGTCATTATTTACCCTGAGGTACATCTCTCTTTTAACAATGGCCAATATTTAATTTCTTTTTTATCTTTTGACTATTCCCTTCTATAAGTAAATATAAGATATAGGCCAAATACATTGCTAGCCCCTTCAACTTGTCCAAATATTTCATATAGGCACCTAAACTAAGCCCACTTCTATTTGAACACTTGAACTCCATTCGTAGTGTGTCATTTTGACACAAGTCGCTGACACGACATATAATGTGGGAATCACAGCAGTGGAGCGCGTGAAGCTGGAAAAGTGAGTCTGACATGGACATTTGTTAGTTCTTCATTCTTCTTCAAATTACTCTTTAGCCGCTTGCCCTCCATTGTTTTCGCTCACTGATCTTTTAATTACAACCTTTGGAATCGGTTGGTTACAAATTTATCAAAATACAGGTCAATAAATGTCATCTTATACAAGAGGTTATCCAACATACACTTGATATGAATAAAAAATTATCAATTTGCAACCTTATTCTGAAAATAAAATGAAAAGTTCCAAAAATTTCACTAGGAAGAATTAGCATATCAATTGATTCCTACAATTTAAGGCTTCCGAATTTTTCAATTAGTTGAATACCACATGGCCACATTCTTTACCCCCCAACAGCTTAAAATTTTGGAACAATTTCTCCTACGTATCTGTCCGGAAATAATGTTTGATCCAAATAATACCAACTTAAATATTGATCTAGTTTAATATTTTTCTCAAAAGAAACCGAAACTGTAGTTGAAATTTTTTGCATGCTGGTGGTGGACGTTGAGGGTGGAAAGAAGATGGTTTTCGAGAGGATCCAAGTAATGCTCAATTTCTCCTGTCTCTTTCTTATATGCTTTAAAGTTTGGCTATGGAGTCCGTTCAAATCTTGAAATTGATGTAGGTGGAAGAGGTCTGGCAGAAGGAGATGATGAAACTAGAGATATCTTGGAAAGAAGAAGAATCTGTGCTAGGGATTTCTGTTTTTCTATATTTTTTTCAGAAGTTTTTAATTGTTGTTTGGAATGAAAAGGGACACATGTCATTTTGTTGTTAGCTTGTTTGCCACATCATTGCGTGTGAACTCCACGTATATTACTTGGTTGATTTCTTATATGAGAAGTGTCTAAATGATACACTTTAAATAGAGTTTAAGTGTTCAAATGGGCACAAGCTTAATTTAGGTGCTTAAATGAAATATTGGGATACATTGAAGGGACTAGCAATGTATTTGGCCTAAGATATATATAAATCCTCACTAAAGATTATATTTCTAATCTCCTCATTTTTTTTATCTATATTAACCAAGAGAAATAATTATCCTTTACTCCATAATTTCAATAATTGGCTGATGAATAAACCACAAAGCTTATATGCTTTAATCAGTTAACCAAGTCTTGTATGCACTAACTAACTTCCAAACATTTAATACTTATACACCTTTCGAAAACTCACTATTGACTTTGACCAATTATAGGGCCTAACAATTTCTCAATTCACATAACTCACACATATAATTATAAGTACGAATATTAAAATATGATGACAACATTAAGAAATAACTCAATATATGCAACTTGCAATACTTAAATGGAGCGATCCAAAATAATAAGATGTCCTAAAATTAACAAACTTTATGGGACATTACAACGAGCTAAACATGATTGACGAACTTGGACAGACATACACCTGGACTAGCCATTAATCATCCTTATTCACGCTCGACACAAGACTTAAACGAATCATCGCAAGGATGCACCATACTTCAACAATACTCAAGAACAGGCGCACACACCATCAATACTACTATAATCATGATTCTTCCTAATTAACTAATTCACAAGGTAATGAATTCAAAGAAAACGAGCTTACAGCCTAGACCAAACATCGCACCGCCAAAAGTAACTACTCACGCTGCCATTGCCCATGTTACTACGTTGTCGCAGACAAGGGCAGCTTCGCCACCATCGTGCCATCGTGTTACTGCATCACTGTCCGGACAACAACAACATCCACCATAGCACCCATCACGACATTACCCCAACCACAACAACAACATCATGGCGACATTACACAATCACAATTTTAAAAGCGACCTCCTCGCTTCCATTCTTTTCAATTTCTAACTGAAACGATCCTATTTAGGGTCGTTTTAACAAGAAAAATGAGAGAGAGGATGAGGAAGGTCAGAATCGAAAATGGAACCCCCAAGCGAACTAAACAAAGCGAGGGAACAAACTTTTTTGAAGCAATGGGATAGAGGGGGTGAAAGAGTGCGTGAAGACAAACCTTTTGATGTATAACTAACCGAAAAAGACAAAAAGGCCGAAAGGAAAAGCTTTGGCCGTGACTTGAAACCCCGATCTATGCCAAATGACTAAGAATTTGAAGAAAGGTGAAATGGAAAAAGGGGTCGAGGAGCGTCAGAACATGTATTTTGAGATTTTTTTTTTCGCGACGGCTGGTGGTCTTACGGCGGACTGCCAGTTGTCCTGTGGTGGAAGGGGGTGGTGACTGGTGGTGTGGTGATTTCCGCGGCTGTTTAACATTTGGCCAAGTCTCAAGGACTTTGGAAGGGTGAATGAGCAAATCAAAAGAAACAAAAATTATACACATGAAAGGGATGGGTGTATTTAGACCGTTGGATCAAGTCGATCCCATGCCTGTGATTAAACCAGGTCAAATGGAGTGGGCTAGAATAGTGAATTGGGCTATGCATTTCTTTCCTTTCTGATTTACATTGGCCTAATTTGGCAATTTAAACTAGACTAAACCAATCCCTACTTAATTAAACAAAAAATCATAATTAATTATAAAGATAAAAGCATTCTAAACACATAAAATGTCAAACTGACATCAACCACATATTTTTTATTTTTTGAGATTATTTTAATATTTTATACTAATTAATTAAATAACCTAGTTAAGTAAAAAGGAAGAAATCCAGGAAGATTTGACAAAAACTACACAAACTATTCAAACAAACTTGATTTTGGTGCCAGAGTTAGGTGATTACAGTAGCAATCGGCGACCTTTTCCTCTTTTACTTCACATGCAGCAAATATTTTGGCCTTGTTTTTTAAGTTTGGTAATGCTCATAAAAGTTGAATCTGGCTTGGAGATATCCGACCAGAATCCCGTGACTCCGCCTCGACCGGTTAAAGGGGTTAGCATACTTTATTTTTAGTCCTTTTCCTTGTGCCCATATGCCTTTCATATTCGTTTAAGGTAATTTTTTTTAGATTTTATGCACTCTAAAGAAAATAAAGTTATGTTCTTCTATTGTTGTTCTGTTGTAGAAACATAAAAGAATGAGTAAACCACGTGGCGCAGCTACTGGTAAATAGACTGACAAATAAACTTCGCTCCTCGTAGGTGTCCTACATGATGATGCGAGTAAGAACGGGTTTATTTGTTCTACCATTAGTGGTCCACGTTGGACAAAAATTAAGAATGAGTTTCTGTCACAAGTTGAAAATAAAGAGAAGTTTATCGGAGCACAAATTAAGTCCAACGTTCAAGGATTAAGGAAAAAGACAAAAACCTTCAAGGACCTTCTTAATTCTTGCTCCGAGTATGGATGGGACCCTAACACTAAAACAGTTACCTGTGATACTGATATTTGGGATGATCACGTGCAGGTAAGTTTATGTTTCTTTACCTTCAGCATTAAAAAAGTGATAAATATCTAAGGTGTTGTGTGCTAATTCCATGAGAGGTACATATAAAATTAGTAGCATCTTTGGTGACACCTAAAGCAGCAACATGATGAACTTTTCTTGGCTTCTTGTTATTTTAATTTTGGAAAAAGTCTTTCGTGACATGTGCATAAAAATTATGAAGTAGAAAAGTAACTATCTATGTCTTCTGCCTATAGTTTTTATCATTGTATTAGTGTATTGCAGACTTGTAGAATCATCAGCTCTAAGTTTAAATAAAATCAAAGTAAAAGTTCAATCTCAATCATTAATTGTACCTAATTTAATTTTTGTGATGTTAAGAAAAAATCATTAATATTTTGAAACAGGACGAATCAGGCAGGCAATTATTGTTAAAACATGAAGTTTGAATAAAAAAGAGACGATAAGCCTTGTTCCCTGAAAATATTGCTCCTAAGAATGAGTAGGGGGCCTATGTTTTTGAAGGATGAGTTAATATCATTGAACCTGTTATACTCAAGATTCAACTGCTACTTGCTTAGTATAAGTTTGATGCGTTTCTGGTTTAGGTTTCTTGATAGTGATTTTGGAAGCAATGTTTGATGTTCACTTATCATAGAGATTTTTACCTTTAATTATCTCATGAGTGACCTGATTGCAGTGCTAGGGTGTATAGAACTTAAACTCATTTTTTTGTATAGGTTCTACCTTAATGCACATTGAATTAACATTTGGTTTCAATTTTTTTCCAGCAAAAGAAATTAAAGGGAATATATATTTCAAAGAACCAACACGATGGACTTAAAGATTTTGAGTGACTGGATGAGATTTTTGGAAGATCGTTTGCTAGTGGGAACAATTTCATGTATAGTTCAAATCCAAAATTTTCACGACAATCAAATGAAACTACTGACATGAAAAATGAACCTTTTGATTGTGATGACTATCTTGGTACTGAGAACGTGTATCGTCCTATGTCAGTGAACACTGGTAGTGGTACTGGTAATAGAAAGTGAGCTGTTGCGTGCGATATGTCTATGCAGACTGAGGGTGGAATATCTATTTGTCGGAAAAAGGCCTTACTATAGTTGCAAATGACTCCCCTGATTATGCTCAAGAATACTTTAAGCGGAAGAAAGAGAACGAGACAGAAAAATAAATAAAAAAGCAGGAAAAGGAACAAGCACAAGCAGCGAAAGAAACTGAGATTGATATCTATTGTGATGCAGCTGTGACAACTTACTTGCAAAATGTCTTGGAAAAGAATGGTTTAGCCGATAGAAATTTCTCTCCAGCAGTGGCTCACTTGCTTAACCCCAGCTTTCGCAAGATATTAATGCCTATGATCGAAAAGAATCAAGTTGAATGGTTATGTAACTTAGGGTCAAATTGAACTGACCATTATTTTTATTTGGTTATGTTGTACTCTAATGCGTGGAACGCTGACTCTTGTTATTTTAGTTATAGTTTGTTATGGTGTAGAAATACATGACTGTAATTTGAGTAATGACTAGCTATGTGTTAAATGACTTTCTATTTAATGAATGAGATTTTAGAGAATTTTAGATTAAAATTTTTCATCTGATATGAATGTGCTTTTCTAGTTTTTTTAAACGTGCTATTCATTACATTTTTATGCTTCTACTTCATATGAATAAGTAGGTTGTGTATTTGTTATTTCAGTTAAAATAGGAAACTCTAAGACAATAAGCAGTAGCTAGATTTGTTACAGTAACTCTACTTCTCTCTTATGTGTTTTATTTTAACATTATTGAATTGAAAACATAATGTTTGGTGTAGCAGATTTTGTGTTAGTGCCTTATTATTACCAGTCTTTCTTGTTGCTATTACTTGATTTTTGGAATTCCTTATAGCAGGTTTTCACTATTACGCTTGTTACCTATCTGGTTGTAAGAAGTTTTTCACCATTACAACTGCATTTGGCTGGTCACTTTTGAGTTGAAAAATAATGAGCATAGCCAAAAGAGACACCACTGATTCAGACAATGATATTGAGAATTACATCATCTATTATGGTATTATTGATCATGCTAAATAGGTTGCATGACAAAATAGGTTACTATCTCGCCAACCACAACATACATCTAGGCCAGGTGACATGGGTCAGTGAGCTTCTCCGTGGACATCACATGCGTATGTATAAATCTATGTGTTTTTATCCTGAAACATTTTGTCAGCTTATCTAAGTGATATAAGACCAAACAACTTGTTGCCCTCTGAGGGTAGAACCACACGTGTTCCAGTTATGGAGTCTGTGACTATTTTCCTAACTATAGTTGCACATAGTGATAGTCAACGCTCAGCAAGTGAGTGTTTTCAACATTCACTTGAGACAATTAATCGACATGTTAGAAGAGTTGTTGCGGCACTTTGTCAACTGACACCAACATATATATGTCCAAAAAATATGACTGGTGTACATCCAAATATACGACACAATAGCAATTTTTGGCCATGGTTTAAGGTAAGATTTAAACCAATATAAGCTGTAATTATTTAATGGGTGTTCATTACTGTCACAACTCTTTTTTACAACACAAAACTAAAAGAAAGAATTGTATATTTAAAAAGGTTATGACGAGTGTTGCAAGGTACACAATTATTTAAGAGAAAATTAGGAATCGCCACTTGACAAGTTAAAGGTGTGCCAAGTCACGACCGTGGTGTACTTGGAACACCCTTGACTCGTCTAATGGTCTGCATCAGGAATTCGGGTAAGGTCCTCATTTGACTCTCGGGAAGGTGTTAGGCACCCTCGAGTCTTGTGCCAAGCACAGTTGCTTTATTATCGCGTTTTGATTTATTAAACGTGGTTGTTATATTTTGTCGTTCATTTAAGTCGCACTTTGATTGCTTAGCCAAAAATTGTATCAAATCTCCCGCTGGGAATACTTTAACACATTGGCTTTGTCATTCAATTTTCTTTTAATTTAATTTCTCCTTTCGCTTTATAAGCAGACTACAAGTCATACTTATTATTACGCTTGATCGTGGAAGTCTTCTCGTTCCTATTTTATGTTACCTAATCGATTTAATTAAGTACAACCGCTAAATTTATTAAGTGACAAATTGGGACTCTCAAATTCGCCTTCATTGATTAAAAAAATATGTGTTACGAAATTATATATACATAGTAGGCTGTTTGTTAAATTGAAATAGCTTTGTGGCCTGTCTTTTAAAAAAGAAAAAAAATTTGCAACTGCCATCGTTTAACTGAGATGTGGGCTGAATAATTTGCGGAAACTGGGCCATTTTGAGTTATGTCTTTGCAAAATTAATCACATTTATTTCTTTATTGCATAAATAGTTGCTGTATAAATATATTAACATATGGCCAGATTTAAAGAACGTCCTAAATTCAGAGCTTATTCGTCCAAGTGGCGTTTTTTAAAATCGAACTTTGCACTCTTGGTCTTATCTCAGCATATCATTTAAGGTTAACATGCTCACAAATACTTGTAGCTTTTCCTTATCTATTTTAGCGCAAGAACAAGTTTAAAGAATTCTAACACGATAAGCAAAGTTAAGACTTAAAACATGCTAGTTTTATTCCATCTTTACTCATGCCAAAAAACTCAAAATAAATACAAAGGTTAAACTTTGTGTTTACCTATATAACGAGACCTTAGAGCACTGCAATGAAGACCCCCACAAAGCTTAAAAATGGGGCATAAACACAGCGAAATCAGCCAACGAACGGCCCCAAAATCAACTCTCTTAACCCCTTAAAACTTAAGATTTATACCCCAAAAAGTCCCTTGGTATGAAGGCTTTTTTGTTCTAAATCTTTTCTTCCAACTTACTTTCTTTGCACTCTATTTTCTTGTGTCTTTTGCTCTCATTTAATGCTTGTTTCAGATCTGGTTGTTGTGTTTTTTTCAGCAGGTATATGTTTTCAAATGAGGAGTAAATGCTACTTATATAGATGAAAATTGAGGACCAAAAGGTGGAGTGTAGACTTATACAAAAGTACAAGCCCACACCCCTATACTTGAGTGCTTTTAGTCATTTTTTAAGAAATAGTACAGCGGCCCTATGACATCTTTTCAGCCTCCTATGCTGCCCCAAAAGCTAAAAAAAAGTAGGTTGTCCTTTCAAAGGACAGCCATTACATCAATAGACCTAACTAAAACTAACCAAAACAGCCCCAAACTAACTAAACTATACTAAATTAATAGCAATCAGATTTAACTAAATTTAATTCCTAGCTTAATTAAACAAACCAACTAAGACTTGCAACTAAACAAAGATTACATCAGAATTGCATGCTGAAGACATAAGCTACACCACAAAAGACTTGACGGCTTCGAACTTGGTTCAGTCAACAAAACTAAAGCAAGCTTCAAACCATACCTCACTTGAGACGATATCCACTTGAACAGACAATAATTTCAACTCAAGCAAACTTCAATAATCAGCTCAATCCCCCCATTAAACACTAAGCAAGGGAAAACAACTTTCTCTAAAGCAATAAAATCAAGCACACAAACACACTTGAAACCTGATTTCAATTTTTTTTCTTTTTGGAGTAAGACAAACCAGATACACAATTCCATGTCTACAAATTTCCTGAACTAGATCCTTGCCCCTTGCCGGCTAAAAGGCACTTAAATGGCCATGACAACAACAACTACAATTGTTAAATAACAAAGATAAGCTCTAAGCGTATCAAACTAACATATATTCATAAACTCAAAAGTAGAGTACATGAATACGAGGATTTCAGTTAAACTACTAAATACTACAACTTTAATCGATGAAACGGAATGACTGGTCACGATTTCAGAGCTAAATTAACAAGGCAAACTCATGTTTCATGCTCATAGAATAACAGGTTAACATTAAACTAAATGAGTGACAAATTTCGAATACACTGGACAACAATTCTGATTATCAAAAATGCTACTACACTTGGCAATAAACAACATGATTTAACATACTATCACGCCCTAAAAATTAACGCGAAGTGTTGGTTGATTATTTAAAGGCTTGTGACTGGTGTATCAAAGGTACAAAATTATGAGAGAACTCGGAGTCGCCACTTGAAAAGTTTAAGGTATGCTAAGTCACCAAAAGGTACCTTGTAACACCTCTGACTCGTCTAATGGTCTGCGTTAGAGATTTAGGTAAGGTTCTCAGTTGACTCTCGGGAAGGTATTAGGCACCCTCGAGTCCTGTGCAGAGCACAGTTGCTTTATTATCGCATTTTTTAATTCATTAAATATGGTTATATTATTAAAGCCGTTATTTAAAGTATTGTTTAACCAAAAATTGTATTAAGTAACCAGTTGGGTATACCTAAGCACAAATTAATTTTTTTATATTTAATTTTTCTTTTCACCTAATAAGCAAACCACAAGTCCATACTTATTATTACGCTTACTCGTGTTTTACTTTCCATTATTAAATAATAGTTTGGAAAAAAAAAGTTTAACGAGTATGTATGATTGAAGTCCAAAATAATTCTATAAAAATGATGGCCATTTATAAAAACGAAGCTTTATCATGCAAGATGATTGTGTGATCGGCCGACTTTGCAAAAGATCGGCTTATAACTATTTATCTATTCCAATGAGAAGATTTGCACGTGCTCCATTTTATTTTCCATTTTCAGAGAAAAACGATGCTTGAATCTTAAGTTTTAAGTTTGAATAAATTTGTCCAATTTTGTCTAGATTTGCACAAATGATTTCAGCTTTAGCTCTTAATGTAAACTATGGCCTAAGCTTGGCTAATACATCTTATCACCCAAAAGGAATGGAGCAGCTCCCATGGCTCATTACTGCAAAGTTTCCCTTTATTTAATTAAAATAACAAGCAGTAGCGTGAGCTAATAGATTAACATATGCGAGAAACATCAACAGTCATACATTTGGAGCTTTGCACTTGTGTCCTATTTTTGTTTGCCTATTTCGGATTTGTCCTAAATTTGAAAAGTATATTTTGTTCAGCCCAATAAAAGGCCAAAAATAACCTGTTACATTTTTAAGTCCACGAATCTGGACCTGAATACTCTCAAAATTACTCCAGCATTTTCTTTGTCATTTTACTTTGCTAATTTAATCTTTTTCGTTTTCCAATTTGACAACAAAAGATAATTATGCAAAAAAAGAAAAAAAAAACATAAATGGACAAAATAAATTACTTTCTTTTTAAATAGCAAGAGCTAGCAAAAGTTGAGCAAAGATGAACTTCAAACATGCTTGATTTCATTTCACTTTCATATCCAAACATATTTAAATAAGTACATGGTTAAGAAAGTATTTACGTTGTGTAGAAATTCCCAAGCTAATAAAGCAAATGAAATAACAAGCCAAAGCAACAACCTTTCACTCCAAAATCAGCAACTAAACAGCCTCTTTACACCTTCAAATTGACTTGAAACTTTGAAGTTTATACCCCAAAAAGCTCTTAGTGTTGATGCCTTTTGGTTCTAAACCCCTACACTTAATTTACTAAATATTACTCTTCTTTCACTTGCTCATTTTGTCTCTCTTTCTCTGCTAATTTTCAACAAGTAGTTGTATTAAATGAGGAGTAAATGCTCCTATTTATGGCTGAAATTGAAGGCAAAAGGGTGGAGTATAGACTTGTACAAAAGTACAAGCCCACACCCCTACTACTTGAGTGTTTTGGTGCTATTTTCATCACAGTACATCAGCTCTTAAAACACTATTTCAACCACCTAAAACTGTCCTAAAGGGGCTGAAATAATGCAAGGAAGTGTCCTTTAAAAGGACACAAAACACTCATCACACTAACTAAAGGACTAGGACCAAACTAGACAAACTAAATCAACTAAAACTAACTAAATGACCAAACTAGACTTAAAATCAAACTAAAACTAATAGCAAATTGATTATACAACTAAATTATACTTCCTAACTTAACTAGACAAACTAGATTAAGACTTGCAACTAAACAAAAATCAACCCCGACCAAACTGAACTCCTAACTTCCTATAGCTTAAAATCATTCCTAAAGATTAATTAACACACTAAATGTATTCTTGGACTAAAAGAGCATACTGAGACAAGTTTCCCATGCTTGAAATGAGCTCCAGAGCAAGTTTTCAACAAAAAACAGATTATGATGAACAAATAAACTACATAAAAGCATCATACTACTACAAGTTTACTCTCTTTCCATACACATCCATTGATTTTTTTTGAATGATTTTAAAGATAAGTAGACGCACTAACAACGTGTAGAAGTAACCCTATGATTTCAAACATGCTAAGAGTTCCCTGATCATTTATATTCATAAACCAACAATCTTATTGAATCAAAGAAACAAGCTATTAAACTAAACTATGACTAAGCAGTTCATCAGTAAAAATCAGGGAAGCGGAACTCAGTTCTGACCCGTAAATGCCAAAAAACATCACCCACTGTTCAACACAGCTACTGCCTCATAACCATGGCATCGACACTGGCCTCGCAAGGCCTCCAACACTGCTGCAATGAAGCAGCTTCACCATCCACGGCTCAAACGAACTAAGTACAGTCATCACTGCTGTTTCGCTCGCGTCGCTCCACCACTGCCACAACATCATCGTAGCTTCACTACCCAGCATCAACCAAACGTCACCAACACCGCTGCTACATCGCCTCATCGCTGCCCTAAACAAACGCTACAAACAGCCCCCTCATTCTGCCGAAACACAGACCTCCAAACAAACACCACAACCCCTCCAATGAAAACATAAAAAAAGAAAAAATAATAAGAAGAAGAGAAGCGGATGAAGAGAAAACGGGCAAAAGGGGAGGGATTTTTGGGAGACCGAGTACAAGAGGTGAAAGAGGAGGGTGAGAGGAAGAGGGAAAAGCTAAAACTTACCGGAAAAAGTCGAAGGTACGCCGGAGTTGAGTTGACCGAAACTTTGAATCCCAATCTACGCCAATTGCTTGGGATTTGGCAAAACCAATAGTGAAAATGGAACGGGGGGTGAAAAGGAGTCCGGGGATATATTTTTTGCATTTTTTCGGCCACCGGGGGTGGTGGCTGCCGGCTATACAGTGGTGGCGGCGTCGTGGTGGTTCTCCGGCGGGGCAGTGGAGGCGGGGGAATTCCGGTGGGGGGCTGAAATTTTGCTAGAGTTTCACTAAGTCCTAAGAGACTTGTGGGTGTGTGTGTGTGTGCAAATGAAGTGTTTTTTAGCATTATATACTTAAAGGGTAGGGAAATGAGGGCCATTGGATTAGAATTGATCTAAGGGTGGAGATCAATCCAAATTTGGACGGGCCAAGAGAGGGTGGGCTGATTGGGTTAAGCAATTGGGCTACTTATTTTGTACATATGGCCACTAAAAGGTCTATACTTATTAAAAACCAACACAATTAACTACAATCAAAACCAGATAAACGTACAATACTATCAAAATTAAACATAGAGTCATAGTTAAACACATAACAAGTATTTTTGGCAATTTTCATATTTTCTATCCTAATTAATGACAATTTTAGTTAAAATAAAGACTAGAATTTAGGAAAATTTCGGCAAAAATCCTAAGAATTTAACACGGCTATTTTGAGCAATTTTTCTGTATTCGTGCCAAAATTAGGTGATTACACACACTAAACAAAGAGGTAAAGGGATTCACATATATACATGGTACGTGAAGCAAGGATGGTTTTCTTATACTAACTAATATTCTAAACATGATGTCTAAACAAATAGGAAAGAAAAATGGAAGGGCTTGAAGTTTCTTCCTAACCGTCACCATCATCAACTGCCTTCACTACTGCCTCGCCATTGCTCTGTTCATATCAGCCCTCATACGCCAATACCAAAAGATCACAGCCTCCGTACCACTGCTGCGTCGCCTCGAATCAGTTGCATCATCCATACCAATCGCATCACCTCCAAAACCTCACCATCAATTACACCATGAAAATGACAAGAAAACCATCATCACCAATCCTACAACGCAATATTCGCACCCTCGCCCTAACTAAATTGATGACAAACTGCCTAAGTATTGTCCATCGCAACATTGTTATACCACGAACGCTAACACAGCGTCATTGCCCCCACAAATAACATAACATTAGTTCTGCCACTGCCTTGATGCCCACAACGCCACTGTTTCAAATCGCCACTACTATCCTCGAACCATCTCATTCACACATCTATGTGGAAAAAGTCCTCTAAGTCATTGTTACTAACAAACAAATTATCACCACTCCTCCCTCAACTCCACGAAAACAATCCCAACAGCCCTTCCACGGCATCACCGCTGTACCCAAGCTATGTCGTCATCACCACCATCACAGTTGATACACTGCCTTACCCGACAAACAAACTAACACCATAGTCACGGTTCAAAAATTGGACAAGCGAGGCAGCGAATACCAACGGGAAAATGAAGATATTTAGGGGAAATTAAGCTCAGAACGTATAGAGAGGAGTGAGAGGAACTTGCTGGTGTATATTTTGACCGGAAAACTCACCTTCACCGGAATTAAGCTTTTGGCCGAATTTTGAGCCTCGATCTTCACCAAACTAACGGAGATTTGGAGAAAATGATAGTGGAAATGGAAAGCGGAGATGAAGAGGCGTCGGGTACTGTAAATTTGGCCGGAGAAAATAGGTTTGTAGGACGTCGCCGCGGCGGAGCCCGGCGGCGTGTGGAGAGACGAAACTTTTTTTATTTTTTCTGATTTTTTGTATATTTTAGGGTGAATAGGATAATGGGGAAATTACGCCACATAACCATTGGAAAAGAATAATTACTGTTTTGTCCACCTTTTGTTGTTTCTTTTTTTTCCATAACCATAAATATATTTTAAATATTTCAAATATATATTTAATATTATGTACTTCGGATAGATATACTTAATATATATTCAATATATATTTAACATATATTTCGGATATATATTTAATATATTTTAAATATTTTGAATATATATTTATGTATTAAGTTTTTTGATAGAAAAAGTTATGGACAGCTAGAAGTAAATATTTGTTGATGGGCGGATATTTATGTAAACTTCCCTAGGATAATTGGGGAATTTAAGAGGAGAAACGGGCCGGGTCAAGTAATTGGACTGGGCTGATCTTTTGGGCTATTTATTTTGCACATATGGCCATCAAAGGTCTATACTTATTTAAAAACCAACATAATTAACTACAATCAAAATCACATAAATTTACAATACTATCACAATTAAAACATAGAATTATAACTAAACACATAACAAGTAATTTCTGTCAATTTTCATATTTTACATCCTAATTAATGATAATTTAATAAAGAATAAATTTTAGAAAAATTCAGCCAAAATCCTAAGAATCTAACACGGCTATTTTGAACAATTTTAAGAATTCGGTGCCAAAATTAGGTAATTACAATTGCAGTTGGTAATTTTACTATAATTTCTTTGATAGGATTGTATTGGTGCAATTGATGGAACATATATTCAAAGGACGATGCCAAGAAATAAGCAACAAGTTTATCGTAGCCGCAAAGGAAATATTTCACAAAATGTCTTATGTGCATACGATTTTGATATGAGGTTCATCTTTGTTGCGGCTGGCTGGGAAGGCACTGCACATGACCGTAAAGTGCTTGAGAATGCAATTATTGACCCATCGACAAAATTTTCATTTCTACCTCAAGGTATATAAGCTAATGTTAGATGATAAATTTCAAAGATTAATTGTTTCATGTTAGATGGTAAATTTCTAGGATATGAGTGTCATTTTTCTGCCATGACAACAATGAGATCAAGGATAAATAAGCACAAAGATCACTAATCATCTTTGTACATGAAAGTTTGCTTTTGTTTGGTTATTCTTAGTATAAGCCATCATTAATTACTTTGTTTTGAAAGTACAAAAATGTGTGCTCCTTTTATGGACGAGGCAGATCAACCTTGGTCATTAATATTTTTGTCGGATAATTACAACGTTCAAGCTACCTGAGATATCTTTATTATTTCAAGTGAGTACTTGCTACTAGCTACCATCTACATATGTATTGAATTACTGTGCCAACTAAAAATGTGGCAGATTGAGCACCAAACTTTTAACACTACTACAATTTAAAGTCTAATATCTCATTATTTCTACTCACATATCATCTAATAAGTCACTCCCGTATATTAAACTTGTTACTTTTATTTCTAGAAATATGTAAACCTTTTGGACTGCCTCACTTTTAAGGGTATACTTTCTGCTATTCTCATTTTGTTGATAAATATTATGTTGTTGATGCTGGTCTTCGGAACAAGAAGGGGTTTCTAGTTCCTTACAAAGGAGTGCAATATCATTTGGAGGACTATAGAGGCAGTGAAAGAGAGCCTAAGAATGACAAAAAACTATTTAACTATAGACACTCCTTTTTGTGCAATGTGATTGAAAGAACTTTTGGAGCATGGAAAAGTAGATTCAGAATACTACGACAAGGCATGAATAATTATGACTTCGAAACACAAGTGAAAATAGTAGTTGCTCGTGCTGTGTTACATAATTTTTTTGTGTGAACATCAAAGTAGATGGAATATTCACTGAATATGAACATGGCGATATGGTTGTTGATGAAGCTCGCCAACAATCGACTCAGAATAACAATGGTCCTTCATCTTCTCGATTATCTGATCAAGAAATGCATGCTCGCCGTGAAGAGATTGTTCGTAAAACGTTGGAAGATTATATTAAAGAATAGCTAGTTATTATGGTTAGTCTTTTGTTTTATTGGACTGGTGGATCTTTGTAATCGGTTCCATTTTAGCTGACTTGAACTTGGTTTATTGAAAAAAGTTCAGCTAACTTGAACTTGGGTTTATGAGAAACTAATTTTTCCTTGTGCGTTATGCTACTAGGAAGTTCTATTTTTCCTGTAACTTCTAAAGTCTCCTGGTTCATTAATTCGGAGTAGTTTAGTTTTTATTATCTTAAGTTTTGGCAGTTCTAATCTTTGTCTGGTGTCTTTTTTTAGCTTGGAAGTTCTGGTGTTTGTTTGCTCCTAAGCAACTATTGTCTAAGGCTGTTGCTTGTGTAATACTCCCTCCGCCCCAATTTGTCTGTCGTAATTTGACTTGACACAAAGTTTAATAAAGTAAGCAAGACTTTTGAAACTTGTGGTCTAAAATAAGCCATGAATATTTCTGTGGTTATAAATGACTCAAAAAATAACTTTAGAGTTGAATTATTGCCAAATTTAGAAATACAATAATCTTTTTGGGACGGACAGATAAGGAAAGTATGACAAACAAAATGGAACAGAGGGAGTATATTGTAATTTGACAAATTGTAGTAGCTCGTTTTTGTCTTATTAGATGTTATTAAATTATCATGTTACTGTTATCGGATAATGTATCATCTCGTTCATTATAAAAGCGATAACTTTGTAGAAAGCTTATCCATAAAGAAGATTATGATTTGTGCTAATCATAATGAATTAACAAGATGTTTGTTTGGTAGAGTTGGGTATTTTTGAATATTATTAGAACTTATGGGTATAACTTATGTTTTTTCAAATCATAAGTAAAATTTGGGCTCAAATTTTATGTCCAAACACATTTTGATCTTCAAACCAAAATATGGAAATCTATGTCAAAACCTAGCTAAGAGAATGTGTGTTTGTATGGCTTAAACTTGTCGCATAAACAACAAATTCTCACGTAGTTGCACAAAAACTTTTTATCCTAAACAGTTAAACTCTTCTTCAACAGAAGGTTAATTTCGTCATATCCCGTTACCCTAAAAAGATCCATTTACACAAATTGTAACCCGCCATCTTTATTCGCATATTCTTTTCCTACTCCTAAATCTAGGGTTAGGGTTTGGTTTCAATTACAAAACTTCCCGAATTAATTACCAATTTCTTCAATTATCAATTTTAATTCCATTAAATTGAAATAAAACTGTGAAGAATTTGAGAATAATTGGATAAAAATGGGAGTACCAGCATTTTATAGATGGTTAGCGGAGAAATATCCTATGGTAGTAGTGGATGTAATTGAAGAAGAAGCTGTTGTTATTGAAGGTGTTAAAATTCCAGTGGATACGAGTAAACCTAACCCCAATAATATTGAATATGATAATTTGTATCTTGATATGAATGGTATTATTCATCCGTGTTTTCACCCCGAAGATCGAGTACGTTAAATTCTATTAATTCCTCTTGCTTTTTGATTTAGTCGTTCTTTGTGTTTTGAGTTATGGTTGTAATGTTGATAATTTGCTTGTTGAGCTTTTGAATTATATTAGAATTTGAATGCGTAGGGATTTGGTTTAGTAGTAAGAGCGTAGCTTGTAATGCGTGAGTTAGGCGCATGTTACGTGTTAGAATCCTGGTATTTTTGGAGCTAATTATTCGTGTTTTGAATTGCGGTCAGGGCTTTGGTCTAGTAGTAAGAGCACATCTGGTGATGTGTAGGATAGGCGCACGTCATATGTTAGAACCTTCTTCCAGACAAAAGTCTTGTATTGGGCAAGGGTAGAGGAGCGGACTCATTATCCACCAAGTTTCGGACGTGCACTACTAGCTCTCAGGGATTTGGTGGTTATAGAAAAATTATTGTTGAGTTTATGTACATTAACTAGGAATGTTTTAGCTTAGGCGCATGTCACATAGTAGAACTCTATTACAAACAAAATTCTGGTATTTAATGGATAAGGGTAGAGGGCTGGACTCAGTTATCCACTGAGTTTCAAACCTGTAGTGAAAGGTTTCTCAGTTACCAAAAAAATTATCGTTGAGTTTATGTACATTAACTAGGAATCTGAGGGTACATCATGTAGTGTGTATATACTGTTCGAGGTTAGCTTTTCGTTAAAACATGAAGAATTTTCTTTATAAGGAACTAGAAGTAAGTTTTATGCTTTTAGGTTTTCTCTGATAACCGAGAAATTCCGAGGGCCAATGGTGCACGGTTTGAAACTCGATGGATGATGGCCGCCTCT
The DNA here is from genome assembly GCA_037355625.1 of Petunia x hybrida. Taxonomy (NCBI): domain Eukaryota; kingdom Viridiplantae; phylum Streptophyta; class Magnoliopsida; order Solanales; family Solanaceae; genus Petunia; species Petunia x hybrida. The sequence goes on from JBBBVM010000045.1 coordinate 3,613,586, forward strand.
ACCCTTCTCCATTAAAGGCTTTTGCCTGCTGTAGGGTTCGAGCCCGTGTGACGTGCGCCTAACCCACACATCACTAGCTTAACTCTTACAACTAGAACAAAGCCCTGGGGTAGGGTCCATGATGAGTTGTCAACTGCCATAAAAAATGCTGAATTAGTGCCCCTTGTTGCTCCTTGTAGATGTGTGAAGCTTTGAGACAACCAATATGTCTGCTCAATGTATATATGTCTTTTGAAAAGAAGAGTTGCTTATATATCTTGTGATTGGCGGGAAGTTTCTGCGTTGTAGTAGTTTGCGGCCAGCAAATAAATAGTCAAATTATGGGAGAAAGATTCATATAGTGGACCACAACTGATTCAGTATTGAGCCATGGATTGATTTATTCTCTGAAAGGATCAATTTATTTCACTTTAAACGTGCTTGTGTATTGGTGATATTTCTAATCTAGCAGATTATATTTGAATTAAAAAATGTAAAAATTGGAGATTCTCACTGCTATATTGCTATATCCCTATCCATTTATCATGCATCATATTAATTTTGTAGCAAGAATATACATAGAAAAAAGAGTCCGTCCTAGCAAAGGGTGTGTCGATTATGGACTTCTTTCTTCCAGTCAGAGGCTAGTACAATTGGCCATATTTTGTTTGAAGAAACAAATTGTGTCATAGAAAAAGAGTTTGTGCATGCTTATTTTAGTTTTCCACCATTTTACTGTTGCATATGAGAGCTTTTCTAGGGAGTAACCTATCTATTTTTACAATAGCTTTTAGACAGTATAGAAATTAGAAGACTACTCTTTAGATGCACATAACAATTTGTATTTTCATAGGTATAATTGTAGATTCCTAGCCTGCATTGTTAAGTGATTTGTTCCCTTCTGGATATATAAAATGGTACTATTTGATCGCCAATGTTTAATCATATTGGATACCATTGGTCCTACTGGAGTATAGGCCTTTTGGTTCATCGCAGTGTGATGTGTATGTTCTTTTTGAGTCGTATGATGTGTATGTTATTGCCATCTCTTTTGCACTGTCTTCTAACATACCATACTTTCTCATGCAGCCCTCTCCAACGACATTTGAGGAGGTCTTTCAATGCATGTTTGACTACATAGACAGGCTTTTCTCTATGGTGCGTCCTCGAAAGCTGCTATATATGGCTATTGGTGGGTAATAAGGTCGAAATGCCTTTTAATGATTGTAAGGATGATGTATTTGGGTTAAAGTGAATTACAGAACCAAAGCTGGATGACGGAAAAGAAAAATCTTCTCAAAAGTTTTTGGATAGGGAATAAAGGAAAAGTAGTACTGTTGTTAAAGTGATTTAAAATGCGTGTTAATTCATTCCTTAAAAGAAGTCCAAAAAGAAAAACCTTAATCCTGACTTCCGACTTCTGGGATTGTATTCCCTCTTTATAGGTTCAAATTATTTTTCATTTTCATCTTTATAGAAAAATTTCATTTCATGGTTTGACATGTGTATACTTGTGTGCCTATGAGCACATTTTCTTTTCTAATATTTTTGATTTCTCTGTTGAATAAATTCTCTATACAGTTAATCGGTACATTTAACATACCTTATAAATTGATTGAAGATTTCAGCTCTAATTATTTACTAATATCTATGGTAGATGGTGTTGCACCAAGAGCAAAAATGAATCAGCAGAGATCTAGACGTTTTAGAGCAGCAAAAGATGCAGCAGATGCGGTATATGCACTTTTTTGATTTCTCTAGGAATGTATTGTCGACTTCAAATGTTTTAGGGTTCTATTCATGGAATATTTTTTTAGGCAGCTGAGGAGGCAAAGCTGCGGGAGGAATTTGAGAGAGAGGGCAGGAACCTCCCCCCCAAACAAGAATCACAAGTTTTTGATTCAAATGTCATAACTCCTGGGACTCCATTCATGGCTACATTGTCAATCGCTCTTCAGTACTACATTCATCTTAGACTAAACCATGATCCAGGATGGAAAAATGTCAAGGTATCCTTGACGCAAATCGTTTCTATTTCTATTTTTGTCTTTCTTATCTGCCCTGTCCATGATGTCAAGCTAATTATTTCAACTACTGCTTGAAGGTTATACTTTCTGATGCAAATGTTCCCGGTGAAGGGGAGCACAAAATTATGTCCTATATTCGGCTCCAAAGAAATCTCCCTGGCTATGACCCAAATACGCGCCATTGTCTTTATGGTTTGGTATGTTTTCTCTTTCAATTATTTGCAATTTGTGTTCAGAACTCTTTTTTCTGATTTCGTGAAGTTTATATTAGATCACTTATATATCAGTTTCTGTTGCCGCATGACAGGATGCAGATTTAATCATGTTGGCTTTAGCTACTCATGAAATTCACTTCTCGATACTCAGAGAGGTTTGATGCTCAACTTATTTATGTTCTTAGTTACTCATACGAACATGTTGGTTAGAAATGATTTAAAAAGAATATTGGAGTTTTTTATGTACAAAAAGAACCCTAATTTTTATTAGGGTTCACAAAGAACCATATTCTAAGTAGGATAGTGAAAATTCTCTTCCCTCATTATTCATAATTAATGGTTTTGGTGCTGGCATAACATTTGGTCATATTGTAAATGTCTTTTTAATAGTCTTGTGCTCTGTTTGCTTCGTCTCTTATTTGACAAATGCTGCATCTATGTGTCAGGTTGTATTTACTCCAGGGCAGCAGGATAAGTGTTTCCTTTGTGGTCAAATGGGCCACTTAGCTGCAGATTGTGAAGGAAAGGCAAAACGAAAAGCAGGAGAATTTGATGAGAAAGGCGATGCTGAGGGTGTGGCCAAAAAACCTTACCAGGTAAGGTTTGAGTTTTCTGGCTATGAACTTACATGTATATGATTTAGTTATTTACTAGTAATATCTTGAATTTGCTTTCCTTGTGCATTTGTTGCAGTTCCTCAACATATGGACTCTGCGGGAGTATTTAGAATTTGATATGAGAATTCCGAATCCTCCTTTTGAGATTGATTTCGAGCGGATCATTGACGACTTCATTTTTATTTGTTTCTTTGTTGGCAATGATTTTCTCCCACATATGCCGACACTTGAGATTCGTGAGGTCTGTTCTCTTGAAATCTGTTTGGCTTGTTTTCTATACCTTATAGCTGTTGCGTTGTTCCCCTACTGTACTTCTGGCTCACTAAATAAAGAAGTGGAGTACAGTAGACATGCTCACATGACTTTTATCATCTTTATCAAATCATTTTTTTCTAACCTGAAGAAATTATCAAGCTTTATTTTGTACACTTATCACCAAAAAAAAGAGTTTTATCCTTGTTGTGTTGTCTACCTCTTCTGTTTAGCCAATGATCTGTTACGTTTTGAAAATTAAACTGATGAATTGGATTCAACAACTTTATCCAAAAAAAAAAAACATTTGGATTCAAGATTTTGAATGCTAACTTTGAGGGCGAGCTCAGTTAGTGATCTTTCAAGAGGTAAAAGAGCATGCTGTGTTAACTCTTTCAGTAAGATGTCATCTTTAAAAAATACTCTCTTCTGTTAAATGAACTTCGAGCTGCTGAGCACTTATGCATTAAATGATGCTACATGCATCTAGAACAGGAAACGGATGGTGTTGCTTTGTCCACCCCAGCCACCCCCAGTCTAGGGAAGTGGGTATTGGTGAAAAAGAACATAAAAGCTGAAGGGCAAGAAAGAATAACACAACTAAAGAGTGATCTGGAGGTTTTAGCCAGCTTAAGAGATTCTTTCTACCGTGTTTTAGCTCATGGCTGGCAACTGATTGTAAATCTCTTTTTGTTTCCCCTCTTCAACTGGAAAACTTGGAACTTAAAGATTTTCTTGATGTTTTGTTTTGAAGACCTGTTTGATATATATTCTTGCTAACATGCAGAAATGAGGTCTTTACCCCCCTAAGAATCAGCAGAACTTTTTAGAGGTTGTACTATGATTTTCTGCATCTTTGTTTATATTTGTACTTTACAGGGTGCAATAAACTTGTTGCTGGCTGTTTATAAGAAGGAGTTCAGGTCTATGGGAGGGTATCTAACTGATGGTAGCCAGGTATTTGGTTGTTTGCCAAGGCTCACGAATCTAAACATTTCCTGGTTAACCTGTTTACCTATGGTTCGACTCTTTTACTACTTTTGCAGCCAACTCTTAGCAGAGTAGAGCATTTTATTCAGTCTGTAGGATCATATGAAGACAAGATATTCCAGAAAAGAGCTCGCTTACATCAGGTCTTCTCTTTTCGACCAGTTCCTTGTTTTTTTCTTTCAGAGCATAAAAGAGGAACCTATCTTCATTGGATGCCGTTTATTGCATGTCTCTTTTTTTTATAGTGAACTCGAGCAGTACCTTAACATGAAAAGCTTTTCTTTCTGCTCCGTCCTGTCTTCATCCGTCAAGAAAAACCCTAATAGTAGGACAAAGTGAAAGGTCAAAAAAGTGATAAGGGGAGGACCTTTTTGGGTACTTCGTGACGTGTGAAAACCCTAATAATAGTGTTAGTGGCACTAATGTAATTTTTAAAAATGTGGTAAAATTAGTGATGATTTTTTCTAATATATTTGATTCTGATACATAATCTTCTTTGGTATAATGCTTTCCATCTTATTTGTTCTTAATAAAGCTCTCTGTGAAGCTAGGACATTGTACTTCTGATTTTTTCCTAGCTACGTTGATTATTAAAATAGGTACTTTTCAGTGCGGGTTGTCTATTGCATGTAAATGGAACCTACGCTTCACTGTTCTGTTTCTTTTTTTTTTTTCCCTTGCAGAGACAATCTGAAAGAATTAAGCGTGAGAAAGCCCAGTCAAAGAGAGGAGATGACTCTGCTCCTCGAGCTGAACCTGAATCCTTGGTTCCAGTTTCTCGGTTCAGTGGTTCTCGGCTTGCTTCAGGTCCTTCACCTTCTCCCTATCAGTCTGGGGGAACTTCAAGACGCGATCAAGCTGAGAGTGCTGATGATAAAGGATCTGTTGTTCGCGCCAAAAAAATTACACGTTTGGGTTCTGGGGCCACGATAGGAGCTGCAATTGTTGAAGCTGAGAATAGCCTTGAAAATGATGTATGTTTCCTTCTTAGCTAGAGACATTTTGAATTTTAATTGATTTAATGAGCCATAAGTGGTGGCATTTTTAATGTACTCCTTACTCCAATTCTTTCGGACTAACTATTACCTGATGGACTTGGGTTTGTTTAGGTCTCTTATAGGAGTGGATATTGTTCTTTTACCTTTGAACTTGAGTTTCTGCACGTATGCTTTTAGTCCTTTGAATATCAGCTATCACAATTATTTTTTGCTAACACTCAGGCATTTGAAAACAAAGAAGATCTGAAAACACAGCTAAACAAGTTGATTCGTGAGAAGAATGATGTATTTAATTCAGAGAATCCTGAGGAAGACAAGGTGCGAATTTAGCATATTACCTGAAAAGTGCTATTCTGGTCACATTATGAGATTTATGAGCTCTTGGAAAATGCTACTTCATTAGTCATTTTTTAAAATCCACTTACTACTTATATAGTCGAACAATTGGATGTTTTAGAAGTTTTGGAGTTGATATTATTGTCCTTTACATATTTAATTTGGATTGCGATCCGATTGTATTTACAGGTCAAACTCGGAGAGCCAGGATGGAAAGAGAGGTATTATGAGGAAAAATTTTCTGCTAAGACACCTGAGGAGATGGATGCAGTACGAAAAGACATTGTAAGTTATCTAAACTTGGGTAGCATCTTTACTGATGAAGACAACCTTTTGGTGATTGAAACTTTAGAACTCAACATCTTGGATTGGATAATTTGATGCATCAGAGTTAACCATGGACAATCTGTAGTTGAGTTACTTTTAGCTATCAGAATGAATGATTCTTTACGCTATTTTTTCACATAAGTAGAACACTCTGTTCGCTTGTATAGCAATGGATGCGTATAGAATAGATCAATGCCAGAGTTAAGGGTGTGGCATAGTGGTCATTGAATTGGGTGCAAACATCGGAGTATAGGGTACAAATCCCAATAGTGACGGGAAAACACGAGGTGATTTCTTCCGATCTGCCGAAGAGCCTTTGCGGGTATAGTTACCCGCTACCTGTGTTGGTGGGAGGTAGTAGGTACTCGTGGAATTGAGGTGTGTGTAAGTTGGCGGGTAGTTTTTTTAGATGCATCACTGTTATCTTTAGGCTCAACAATGATAGCTGGGCCTAAAATGACTATACACTCAGCTTTTGAGGCTAAAATTCATGGATTGTATTCTCGATGAAGTTTTAGCTGTCTTATTTATGCATTTGAACAAGGTTATGTTTTGTTTAAGCATCTGCATCCATATGAACGTTGTTTCAATCTCATCATAACTTGGTTTTTATCTTATTAGGTCTTGAAATACACAGAGGGGTTGTGCTGGGTTATGCACTACTATTATGAAGGTGTTTGTTCCTGGCAGTGGTAAATTCTCGCTTTGCGATGCTGGAGTTTTTTGTGTGTGCATGTGGGTCTATGATATCACATAATTGACGTACTAACAAACATCATTGTGCATTGGTTTTTGCATAGTATGTCAAGTTCTGTCCACATTTGCTGGTCACATACACATCAATTCATATTGTTTACAATTGATAGTTCTATCTCTTACTTAACATGCTATCCTTTGTGCTTTATATTTGCATGGAGAATGTTTTTTCTTATTCTTCTGCTTTTAACTCTAGAACAATTGTTATATTAGAGACAGTATAAGATTTGGACATTGATAAAATCAACGTATTATACTAAGCTATCGCTGTAATTTTGATTTCGTTGCTTAAGTTTTTTCTCTGCAGGTTTTATCCTTATCATTATGCTCCTTTTGCATCCGACCTCAAGGATCTTGGGGAGTTGAATATCACCTTTGAAATAGGTTCTCCATTCAAACCATTCAATCAGCTGCTGGGAGTCTTTCCTGCTGCCAGGTTATACCTTGCTTTTTGTGTTTCTCAAACTAATGTCTTGCTTGAGGGTGCTGACTTGGTTTATACGCAGTTCACATGCTCTTCCTGAACAGTATAGGCGATTGATGACAGACCCAAACTCGCCCATTATCGATTTCTATCCTACTGGTATGAGCTTTTGTTTTTTTATTTCGATAATTAACTTAGTGTAAATCTGTTAAAACTCCTTAATGATACAGGATGACATGTACATCCGCTGGTATATATCTTGCTTAAAGTTCTCTCTAATTGAATATCTCATACCTTAATGTTGTTGACAGATTTTGAAGTGGACATGAATGGGAAGCGCTTTTCATGGCAGGTACGTATAAAATTTATTTTCTTAAGAACATTCTTCTTATATTTTTGTACTGATATCTTTCTTATTATGAAGGGTATTGCGAAACTACCTTTCATTGATCAAGACCGGCTCCTTGCAGAGGTTGCAAAAGTTGAGCATACCTTGACGGTATAATAGCTTTGCTTCTGAGTTGCTAAGTTGAACTCTTTCTGAGTATATTTATTTTCTTAATTAAGTCATTTTCTCATGCAGGAGGAAGAAGTGCGAAGAAATAGTGTGATGAATGATATGCTTTTTATATCATTATCTCACCCTTTATCTCCATACATTTTTTCTCTTGATGACCGCTGTAAGCAGCTTACAGACAAAGAACGAGTTGAAGTGAAGGAGCGCTTGGACCCAAAAGCAAGGTTTGTTGTGCTGCATAACCTGTGTAAAGAACTGCTTATTAATTTGGACTTTTTGGACATTAACTGAAACTGAAAAGAAAATTTTACGGAATAATGACATAGTCGGAGCATCTCATTTACTTTTGGCACAATCTTCTGTAGAGGTGTAATGATACCCAAATTCTGCTCATCTTGTGTCCTGCTGTCCATTATCTGGATTATCTATGAAGCCCATCCGTTCCTTACTACAGTGTTTATAGACTTTTGAATCTAGACTCTTGAATCATCTACCAGGATATTTGGAAAAAAATTGTTGCTTCTCTCTTCATACATTTGCACATATACGTGAATAATTTTTTAAAAATTTACTGATGAAAAAAAAATTCTAAAAGTTTACTCACCCTTTATCCTATTGTTCAATTCTCTATCTGGATACTATGTGAAGTCATATCCTTTGTGGTATTCTTAAATTGTCGAAACTTGAATCTTGCTTCATCTACTTGGATATCTGAGAACTGCTCTTTCCCAATTCGTACGTGCGCTTATATGCAAATATAAACAGGGAAACTAAATAATGATGTTGCTTAATGATGTAGATATTTTTGTCCTGGTTTTTCTTGTTCCTTCCGTTTCGTCTTTTTCTGCAATATTAAATCTGCATCATCACGATTATCTATTGTGATAAAAGCCTCGCTTAATCTAAACGTTCAAAGTCCTAGGTAAACTCTTCTGATTTTTTCTAGTGGTGTATGCAGTGGTGGGATGAATGGCTACATATCTCTTTGTATGGGAGATCCTTGTCCTCCAATCTTTAGATCACCTATTGAGGGGATGGAAGATATTATGGACAATCAAGTCATGTAAGAACCCTACATCTGTGTACCTATTGATGTTACTTAGTATTGTTATAATTTCTAATCAGCTTTCTGGTTCTGGCATTTTCAGCTGTGCAATTTACATACTCCCGGAACTCCATAAGCATATAACACGGCCGCCTAAAGGGGTTATTTTCCCAAAGAAGGTAATCACTGTGAGATCCACGCTTTGTCCCTTCATGTTGGGGGAAGGGGAAGTTGGAAGACCACACCCTGTCCTCGACTAGAAGGAGATGTTAACTTGTCAATTGTCAAACCGGGTATTGGTCAAACGCCTATTTGGATATATTTGTATAAATCCAAACTTTCTAATCCCTTAGTATTGTACATATCCTATCACTTATTGCAATTTCTGTTTTATGGCTAGAATGTAAAAGAATTGAGTCCTAAAATTGGCTTTGGCCAAAGCCTAGTTTGGATCTTTGAAACATGGGCAAGCTAATTTGTTATGCTCACTTTAAAAAGGAGAAGAGGAGGGTTATTTAAACTTTAAAGTACCTTGCTGTTTCTAATACATACACGACCTGTATAAAATTAAAAACCAAAGTAGTTAGGTGCTCATTGTTTATACAATCATAATCAATGGCTTTTATTGTTTCTCATTATGCATGACTTGCATAGAATTAAAAACCAGCAGTATTTATCTGCTCATTGTTTCGCGAGCTGATGAGATCATAAATGTCTTTCGGAAGCATGCAATTATTCTTTTTCTTTTTCACTTCCTCACTGATGCTGGATTTTTACTATGCAGTTGGTCACATTTGGGGATATAAAACCTGATCCTGTGTTGTGGCATGAGGATTCTGGGAGGAAACCTTGGGAAAATGGAAGGTTCGTTGCTACGTCTTATTTGCTGAATATGTGAAATGATGCACCATAATTTTGTCTATTAGATTTTATGTTGCTATGTACTTTTGTTTCAGGAACCACCACCCTGGTGGAAACTCTGGTCGTCACGTTGGAGAGGCAGCTCACAGGCTGGTGGCAAATAGTTTGCAGATGAGGGGTGGTTACGGCGACAATAGACATGCTCAACCAGCATCATATCCTGCTGCGCATGGTCCTTCCTCTCATAGATACAACAGTCAGGAACATGTTCCAGCTGGTTTTGGCTATACTGCCCGAGATGACACATCTGCGCCATATCAATATGATCATAGTTATAACCAATCTTATATCCCACCGGCTGTTGATCCTTACAGTAGGTCTCGTCCTCTGTATGAGGGGGGTGGCCAACCTGTCCCTCCTAGCAGGGATTATCATAGATATGGACATCACGCCCCTGCGATGCAGCAAAATGTTGGATATGGTTATTCTTCTCATGCCACTCGCCCGCATCATGTCAGCCAAACCCCAGTGCCGCCGGTTTCTCATTTTCACCAGCAGCAGAGTGGATACAACAATTGCACGAGTTATCAACCTTATGGGGCAGGAAGCTATAACCAACGAGATGGTGGATGGACCCCTCAAGTCAACCAAAATGTTGCTCGAGGGTATAGTCATCCACGTCCTTCTGGTAATCACTTCTCAGCTTTAGGCAGGGGAAGAGATAGAAGGCCACCATCTTCTGGCCATCACCGTTAGAGGTTTCATTTTAGCCAGGTGAACAAGAGACAGCATAATTGTCGTTGTAGTGGAGTGACAAATCTTTGCAAGTAATAAGTAGTTTTCAGGCTTGATACTTTGGGAAGCATGTAGATGAACAAGAAAGAAAAAATGAAAAAGAGAAGGGAGGTAGAGAACAAACAGATGTTGCTTGCCAATATGTAATTGAGGTGACTCTCAGGTGCTTATCATCATGGTTTTGTTGTAAGATATAGGTCTCTAGCACAGGATTTTGCCCGTATTCTTTTTTCTTCCTTCCAATATTAGATGTAGTTGAGCTTTACTTATTCGAAAAATCACATTGTATTTGAGAATGGAAGAATAAAGATTATGTAATTTTGCTCATGAACTATGAGCTTTATTTGTAACGTCCTTTTTATATTGGTTTATGGAAACAATGTATTCTTCCTTTTCATTTTGTTTCTGGTGCCATTCGGTTATGATGGATTTGACAGTGTTATTGGAAGAGCAGAAAGATAAATTTTACGTGTTATGATTTCTGTAGACTTGCATATGTTTTTGGGGCTATACACATTTTGAGACTTTTGAAGAGTGTAAGCATTAGTTTTGATTCTCCAAATTTTTTGTCCTCGTCTTACCCATCACCAACTGTTTGAGATATGGACCGAATACTAGGGATCTTATATGGTAGGACTTGCAGGCAATCAGGTTCGCAACAAACTAGCAAATGCTAGTCAAGTGCGGATGCATATTTATCACTTAATAATGGTTAAAGTAATCTTTATCTTAGTCCAGATTTCCATTAAGGTTAAATTATTTAGTTTGGTTTGATACATATTTATCACTTAATAATGGTTAAACTGATCTATATCTTAGTCTAGATTTCAACTAAGTTTAAGTTATTTAGTCTTGACGAATAATTCTAGGAATTGTAGTTGGAATAACCTATATGACAATTATGCCTATAAATTTTTGTATAATCAGGAAATCGGACTCCAATCATGAAATGTTACTATATATTTAAAATGGTGACGGAACAAGTGATATGCTTTTGAATTTTCTCGAACTTTGTTGAAGGTGTTGGGCTTTAGATGCGCTTTCCAATTGCTCAAACCTAGTAACCAGATGGATGTGGAAGATGCTCCTCCTCACAAAGAATGGGCCGTAATTGTTCCTATGTAATTGGTCATAAGCAAGTGGGTCTTCCCTATCTTATATGACATATCACCAAAGGAGTGTACAATGACCACTAAGGAATGTGAGACAATTGACATATTTTTAGTCTTAACCAGAAGAATGGGGGTTTGAGTTCTGGGAATGGAAAACTCCTGATAGATAGTGCTTCTTCTATTTCGACCTTTGTAGCGCAGTATAGATTAGTCAGGAATTGACTTCGAATACTAGATGTTAAATTGAAACATTCAGGCAGCAAAAGAACCACTTAAATTTTAACTTGCATTCTAGTTTGTTTAGTTTCAAACTTAGTTGTTACTACGGGTAGTCGAGTCCCTAAGATTTTGGTACGACCCCTTTACGATCTTCAAAATTTTGTTAGCATTTATTCTTGAAAATAGAGTAATGTGATCACTTAGAATCTAAACGTTGTTTAGAAATGCGCAAGGTAACTGGATTGTAAGCTTTAGTATGCACCTGCCCCATGCTAACCACACTAGGAATGAGCTTATGGCTTCTAATAATCAACTATTTCCCTTGGAGGTTGAATCTGAAGTATTAGACATGCTAAAGAATGACTCTCCAGCTTATTCTTCTATATTGGACATGCATTGGCCGAAGGTTAATTAGCCACTGTTTTAGAAAGCAAAACAAAGTTGCTGACTCGCTTGCAAATGATGGATTGAAGGCAACAAGGAAGCTAGGCCACCTCCATGCTCTTTACTTATTTTGAATATGATTTGAATAATTCTACTTATCCTAGCACTGTTTCTATTTCATCTTATAATATTGTGACCAACTATGGCAACACTAGAGCTCCCTACTATGTCCAGACTCGTTTTAATTTTAAAATAATTATCCTTTGCAAAAAAAAAAAAAAAAAAAAAAAAAAAAAAAGAAAAACTAAACTTGTTTTACCGACGAATTAGAGTCTCATTGATTCTTGATAGAACACTAAAATATGCGAAATTGATGGCGAAAACTTTCTATCAAAACCCTATCGCTTTTTCTTTTTGTCTTCCATCTTTCTACCTCTCCCGTCAATTCTTTTATCTCAAGGAAACAAGATTGGAGCAAGAAAGTAAGGAAAACAACAAGAAGAAAAATTCAACAACGATAGCTACTATATATGATAGTGCAATGAGGTTCGTTTAATATTGAAGGATATAGTCAAAAGGATAGAAAAAATGTACACTCCATTTTGTGTTTCTTATTATAGTATTGTCTATTAGGTGTTGTGGACCTTGTACCCACGCGTGTGCATTGTAATCACAGCTTAGATTGGTCGGATGGTTTGATATTTGGAGGGTCCCTTTATCTACCTTTAAAAAAAGTTGAACGTGTAGTAGGGCTTTATGAATTGGGAGTTCAAACTCAAGACCGCCTAAGAGACTGTTTGACATTGCTGTCAAAAATTGCTTATTTTAAGAAATACTTTTCAAAGAAGTACATTTAGATTATAAGTCGTTTGTGTTTGGATAACTCATTGGAGAAGTACTTATGATAAATAATTTGTATTTGACTAATCTTTACGAAAAGTATTTTTGAGTGTTAAATTACGAAAATGTCATCTAAGTTCATTTTACATTTGGATTAATAGAAAAAAAATAATTTAAAATTTTTATCATAAAAGATTTTAATTAAAAAAATTTATTTAGTTAAAATGTAAAACATAAAGTAAAAGATGGAGTATAAATTTAAGCTACTGAACAATATAAAATATAGTTAAATCAAAGTGATAACAGAATTAAGAATTTCTAGTAATTATTTATTTCTAAAAGATGATTTAAAGAATAGGAGATCCTACATATGGTTGATAGAAACATCAAGAAATAAAAACTAGTCTTGAGAGAGAGAGAGAGAGGATTTGTAAAAGTACGTAGTAGGAAACAAAATAGTAAAAGAGAAATATAATTTTATTTTGAGAGAGATATGGTTAATTAATGAGGAATAATTCGGTAAATATGGATTTTTGGTAAGGATAATTTTGTCTTGAAAAAATTAATAAACTGATTCTGCTTCTGCTTCTTGGAAGAAGCAGGTATTTGTAACTTCTCTCCAACTGCAGAAAAACTGCTTCTGCTTCTGCGTAAAAGTACTTTTTTTTTTTGCCAAACACCTCAAAATTCCAAAAGAGTACTTTAAAAAAAAAATATATTTTTTTCTTTGGAGAAGCAATACCAAACAGACTATAAATTAAAATTCAGCTCAAATTATCAGTGCATTTTGATCCGTTAATGCAGGTTCTTTACTCTCAAGTTATCGTGTTAAGTGTTATATAAAGAATATTGCGCGTTTGTAAGCCAACTTAACTTAATAATGCAAAAATTCTTTATGCTCTCAGTATATGAAACAATACCTTATAAAACCTTAGGTAGACCCCTCCGAGGAGAAGACTAGAAAATGGATTGTCGACACACACGGGAAAAATGAACTTCTCTAGCTTGTTTTTATTTATTAAAAAAGGATGAATTGAAATATTATTGGTTAAAATGTTAGTGTTCATTTTTCAATAGCCATTAGGTGGAGTGTCTACATTCCCCAGCTGTGGAGACACTTACCTTTGATTTGCAATATTCTCCTATAGTACTACTTCCTATGAGTTTCTTATGGATAATCTTTCTTTCTTTATTCTTCCAAGTACTTTATGCAATAATGAAAAAGAATATGCAGTAATCTTATATGAATCCACTTGCTAATAAAGATACGAGTCATTATGGCATTCTTTCATCATAATGCAAAGATTCTAGTATATGTATACGTATGTACTATATAAAATAGTGAAATTAGTTATCAATTAGTTAAGTAATGATATAAAATTTTCTTTGTTCTTCTTGATGATATAACTTATTAACTTCCTATGTAAATGCTTAAGTTTTAATTTGCATATTGTTATGCTGATATTGTCACCATACATCGCGACGGTGCTAACCCGTTTCTTATTTTAAGGCAAGTAACGTTTTGGGAGATGAATCCAATTAAAAGTATGTCCTTTCTTTTTGTTGGTTTTTTTATATAATCAAAAGGGAAATATGAAACTTAATATTCAAATTGTGATCTCCTGATCAATTATTGTTTTCCTTGTGACATTCAAATTAAGTAAAGGGTCCATGAGCTTCTAAATATTGTTTTCATACGTACCGTTAAAAAGGAGGGGTACATATATAGGATATGATCAATCCAGTAATATAATTATTTAAGACTATGGAGATTTTAATTCGTTTCCTGCCGTTCAAATTGTGACATCTAGATAAGTTTCATCCCGTCAAAGCATCAATTCAATGGGAGTAAAAGTATTCACGAACTCCTATCCCATTAATTGCAAGATTTTATTATGATTAAGGTATGTTATTAGTAGTATAAATTAAATTATGTGGTTCTCCAATCCTAACCCACTGTCGGCATATTTTTGTTCTTTTAATAAATTAGTGAACACTAGTCAAAAGTCAGTGTAAAGGGAAGCACGACAGGCAGGGGTTTCTAGATGTCACCCAGCATTCAGCACTCTTTAATTTATTTACTTTAAAGAGACTGTAAGTATATATAAAAATAAGCTTCAAATTAAGTATTTATATTTACTTATTCCACCATGCAGTCATTGATGACGCATTATCAAATATCAACAACATTTAATAGAAAACAATTTAATGTCTATTTCATTGCAAGTCCAAAATACGTCTAATAAAATACTTTCTCTACCTTCTTAATATTATTCTGGCTAATATGAGTAACTTATTTACTAGTATTAAAGAAGGTTTATTCGATCGAATTAGAAAATCCCTCTAACATCAGATTATGTATTTCATTTTTTGGAATAGATTTTTAATGTTATATTGTACTATATATACATTTATTATAACATCTTGTTACAGCAACTAAAAAAATTATCCGAATAAATTAAAAAACGTCATATTCTCTGACTGTAAGAGAAAATGTAAAGCACTTCCAACGTTACGTGGTACTTTGAATGTTTGCTTCCACACTAACCCTAATGTTGCATTTTTTTATTAATGTCGCGTTTGAACTGTGTATATCTTTTTATTTTATATTTCGACCTACCTGCTCCGACTCCATCTACAATTTTAGTACAATTAAAATTAATCGTTGGTGCTCATATGTTGCTTCCCTAGTATTGGTAGATGCATTTTTTATGTTTATCAAATTCAGTTACTAATAAGGAATAGACTTCCACGTGGTTATTGGTTTACTCAGTCTCATAATTCGGCGATCTTTGCATCACATACTTTAATAATTCCCATTTGTTCACTTATTGATGGTCCAAGTCTGTGTCTGACCAATAAAATTTGTAAATAAATTGCAAAAACAAAATTATAGCCGATGTGAAGTCTTAAATTTAATGGTTTCAATCTAAATATATTGTACTTTTGATTCATGACTTTATGATTTAACATTTGTTGAGTATACAATGTTTTGATGATAATAAATAAAATGTACTCGCTACATTGAATTAATTAAGACCTTATTTGTGGAACTAATTTTTCTTGAATTATTGGAAAGTTAGTAAATATAATTTAATTGCTAATTTTGGTGAAATTATTGTATGGCTGACTTATGGATTAAGCTACATATTCTTGATAAGATTCTTTAGCTATTTGATTATCTGCAGGATTTGGAGAATGGATCGGAATTGGAGTAGGATTCAAAGAAATCACAAAGTGATAAGGAGAAGGGATTAGAATAAATGTTACTCCCTCTATCCCATTTTATGTGGCGGTGTTTGACTTGACACGGAGTTTAAGAAATAGAAGTTGACTATGTAAATGTTCAAATTTACCCTTGAAAAAGTAAGAGAGAGAAGATTGTAGTAATCAAAAAGTTGTTTGTGGCTTTTAAAGTAAGTAGGTCCCAATAGGGGTAAAATAGAGATAGTACATTAAATAGTTGACAAATAAGGAAATGTGACATTCTTTTTGGGACAGACCAAAAAGGAAAGTCTGATACATAAATTGGGACAGAGGGAGTATATGTTTATCTCTAACATACTTGGACTTTGTTTTACTTATCAGGTCTTTATCTATAAAAGAAGTCCATATACATATTGAAAGATGGAGTCCAAACACTTCAGCACAAAAGAGAAATTGAGCGTACAAGAGAGAAAAGTTCTGAAGCAGTTGGAACGGGCGTTGGAACAGTCTGGAGAAGTGTTTCATCAAGTCATTTAAAATAGTTTGAGTCCAGTTCTTAGTTCATGTATTAGGCACTAAAGTGTAATCTCGTTCAGATTATAAGAAGCACTTTTTGAAGTGTAATCTAGAGTTAAAATCCCATTAGGTAAAGAGCTTAGAGTTAAGTTCTTTGTGTTCCAAACTAGGGTAGTTTGGAAGGGTAGCAACAGTCTAGGATTGTTGTGTAAGGGCTTAGAGTTAGGTCCTTGGGGTTACCTTTGTAATCCGGTTTTGGCTCGTGAGTTTAGTGGATTGGTTGAAATTCCCACAGGGGTGTGGGTCGTGGTTTTTTACACCTTTGAACCAGGGTGTTTTCCACGTTAAAATCGCGTGTACCTTATCTATTTTTGCTCTTTAATTGCTTTGTTAAACTGCAGTTGGAACACCCATAGGAACTGTTTCAAGTAAGTTGTTCCAACAAGTCAAGAACTTAGTTTAAAGTTTAAAAAGAGGCAAAATCGTTATCGACCCAATTCACCTCTCCTCTTGTGTCGAGTGTACTCTAAACTAACAATTGGTATCAGAGCAGGTGTCTCATATCTAGGCTAATACCTTTGAGAGATCCTTAAAATGAGTGCACCAATAGGACTACTAGAGGGTCAATCCATCACTAGGCCTCTATTATTTGACGGTCAAAATTATTAGTGGTGGAAAGCTCGCATGGAGATCTTCTTACAAGCAGAAGACTATCAGTTATGGCAAACCATTACTGAAGGACCCATGGTTCCTACCAAAACTGATAGTACAGGCACAGAGGTTCCAAAATCTAAAGATGAATTTAATCAAGATGATCTCAAAATGCTCAGTAAGAATGCAAAGGCGATCAAAATACTTTATTTTGGTCTTGGACTTAATGAGTTCAACTGAATCTCTGAATGTGCCACTGCAAAAGAAATTTTGGATTCTCTAAAGTCAACTCATGATAAGGATCAAAACTAAACGCGGAAATAAAGATAAGAGAGCGAGACACTACTCGAACTCCCTATGAAGTAACCCCGGGGAACTTGTCCCGAGATACCCTCGTATCGGCATCAAGGAGGACCTTCACTATGCAACTACCCTCGAGACGACAACGGCCTCGCAAGTAGAATGATCGGGGGGAGGGGGGGAGGGGGGGAGGGGGGGAGGGGTTTGAGGGTCAACTAGAATCCACTAGTAAACTCAAACCAACTCAAAAAGATTTTCATTCTAAGAGAATCCACTCTTGAACATTGTCATTCAATCATTCTTCATAATAGCTAACTAAGTAAAAATGCTAAGCTATGGAGTATTTATAGGTCTTCCTAGACATTAATGAAAGACCTAAAGTACCCTTAAGTAGGTTCTAAAGTCATAAGCCACGTAGGGGCATAGTAGGAATTACATAGCAACTTAAGTCAAATTCCCGTCAAACAATAGCAGGGGTAGGCGCCCGCCTCCACAGAGTAGGCGCTCCGCCTCAACACCCCGAGGCGCTCCGCCTCCTACAATCCAGAGAGCATGCATTCACTAGGCGTTCCGCCTCCATTCCTAGGCGGTCCGCCTCTTCCTGAAGCTTCTTGAAACACCTCGAAATGTGTCTCGGATGCTCTTCTTTCCATGGCGTCCCAATGCATGACCTTGAAGTGCTCTTCTTTGGCCTTGGATGGTGCTTTTGGATGGTTGCTCGAATTGCCCCGTATCATCCTCCCCTTCTTGAGAAGATTTCGTCCTCGAAATCAAGGCTTGGTCTCTCATGGCTCTAGCAACTCCTCGGGGTTACCAAGAATCTCCTCCTTTGTTCCTCTTGATCGTCACTTTGTCATAGGCTTCTTCCAAGAGCTTCCTCGCCTTAGCATGGACCTTAGAACCTATAAGCAACGACAAGCAAAAACACGCAAACGTCCTACTTTGAAAGTAGGTTAGTGCAAGAAGTGTGGAAAACACACTCTTTTGATATAACCAAGCGTCAATAACAATCATGAATATCAAGTCTCCAAAGAGAACCATAAGCACTTGGTTAAAGATCAACATGCACTCAACAAGATAATGAGAAAATAGGTCATGGGAAGATGGGAAATGCAAGATCAAGCTACCAAAATCCCCTTGAACCTTAAGCTCAAGATCAACACACCAACCTATCCTCGAGGTGTGATCAACATGTGGAGTGGAGTGAATCAAATAGCCCAACCTACAAGTAGGATCAAGCACTCCACTTCCCTTCTTTGGAGCATACCTACTCACACCAAGGGATTCCTCTTCCCCTCCCATTTCATCAACTAGGCAACCCTCCTCAAAAGTCAAGCTCTCAAGGAAGGTGTTGATGATGGATTCTCCTTCATCATAACCCCAACAAGCAATAAGAGGGTCACTCAAAGAACCATCTACCTCACCCATATTCTCAAGCAATGGGCTGCCTAAGGAATCACACCATGGGGTTTCCATCCTACTATTCACCCTAGTCCGATACAAGTTATTACCACTAATGAGAATGCCTTCAAACAATGGATTGGTGAAAACATGCATCTCAATATCATGATTAAGCATAGACAAGTTATCAAGACTAGGTTCACTTGAGGAGTCATCATAGACAACCTTGTCCGATTCATACAATTTGGACTCCTCAAGGTCAATTCCATCTTTACCACAACACATTGGCCCACCAAATAGTAGCAAATCAACAAGAGCATGATCAACTATCTCATCTTCCCCTATGTCAAAGGTTGGTGGTGTGTCATAGCAATTGTCACAACCTTTGTCAACTATCAGATCTACACTAGGGAGGGTTTCAATGAACAATGAGCTCACATCATGATGTGGCATAGCATCCCTTCCAACTTGTTTCACAAGCACATACAAGTTGACAACTAGACTCTTCACTAGTGGTATACTCACTAGATGCATCAAAAACACCAACTAGTGTTGAGTCATCACAAGACAAGTAGCTAGTAGGCTCATGAATAGGTGAAGTAACACTTACATTTGCAGTACTTCCTTGATCACTAACAAGGCTTGAAGTGTCATATGCAACTCCTCCTTCATGAAGCTCACATTGAGGCTCCAATGGCTTGTCTTCAAATGTACCTACACAAGAACTTTCACAAGAAAAGGTAGAAGATAAAGAAGGGTTAGAACAATGGTGCTCTCACTCTCAAATTTTCCTTCCTCACCTCTCATCTCTCTCAATTTTACCTCATGGTCAAGTGTAGTTTGTGGTGACAATCCAGTCACATCACTCCTCAATTCCTCTCCTTTTTCCTCTCTTGGATTGTCACCGGTCACTCCCTCACTTCTCTCTATCTTTCCTCTCTCATTTGAAGTGGAGTGACTCTCATTTTCATCATGTAATGGCAAGACAATGAGATTGTTTGCCTCGGGTTCAAGTACAATGGGTAACTTGGCCTTAGCCGCTTCCCTCAACTCCTTCATCTGCTTGTAGTCTTCCCTTACTTGCCTTGGAGTCAAAGGTTTAAGCACATATTTCTTCCCATCTTGCTTAACCGTGTAGGAGTTGGTCCTACCATCATGCACAACACATCTATCATATTGCCATGGTCTCCCAAACAATAGATGACAAGCTTGCATCGGGACAACATCGAACAAGACCTTGTCTTTATAGTTCCCAATGCTAAACTCAAGCAACACTTGCTTCACCACTTTTAGTTCACCACACTCACTAAGCCATTGTAAGCGATATGGGTTTGGATGCTTTCGAGTAGGTAACTTCAATTGGGAAATCAAGGTTTGGCTTACTATGTTGGCACAACTCCCCGAATCAACAACCATTGAGCACAATTGCCCCATCACACGACATCTAGCATGAAAGAGGTTTTCTCTTTGATCATTTTCCACCTCCTCTTCCATGAAAATGGTACTCAAGCTCCTCCTAACCACCAAGAACATGTGAGGACCTTCATCACCCTCTTCGGCAACCTCACATTCAACTTCCTCATCCTCCTCTACTTCCTCATTTTCGGACTCGCTTTCTTGTTCATACACCAAATTGCCAACCACAACCATGGTTCATTTTGTGGAGCAATCTTTAGCAATATGCCCAAAGCCCTTGCACTTATAACATTGAGTAGAAGTAGAAATATGATTACTCAAGCGAGTTTTAGAAGCACCTTCCAAGTGTGGTGTAGTCTTCTCATAAGGCTTCTTCACTTCTTTGCTAGCACTTGCACTTGGAAAGTTTGCACTTGGAGTCTTCCACTCTTTCGGCTTGCTTGTTGAGGTAGGAGTGTTGTTTTTGAACTTCTCTCCTTTAAGCCAAGTCTCGGCACCAATTGCGGCTTCAAACATATCTTGAAGTGTGAGATAATGATGCAACCTAAATTGAGAAGCTATACCATAGCTTAAGCCATTCTTGAAACGGATCATGGCTTCTTCTTCACCTTCGGTATCCATATCCAATGCCATCCGGGTCTTTTCAAATTCATCATGGTACTCATGCACCGTTTTGACACCTTGTTTTAGATCATAGAGCTTCTTGAGTTTCTCTTGTCGATACCTTGGAGTTATGTACTTGGTATTCATAAGCCCCTTCAACTCATCCCAAGTCACATTCAAATGCAAATTCATCCTTCTCCTAGGCCTCTTCATAGACTCCCACCAAGTAGAAGCATAGGCCTCAAAGGTAGAAATAGCATAGGTACCCTTTCTCTCCTCGGTCATCTCATTGGTGTCAAACACCCTCTCCATAAGTGGTACCCATTCCATGTATGCCTCCGGATCACAAGTTCCCTTTAAGGGTGGAAGATTGAGCTTGACACTATTGAGGTTGTTGTTGTTGTCACGTACCCCATAGTTAGGCTCCGGTTGGCCTCCATAATGGTCATCATGAGCAACATACTCTCTCCTCGCATTCCCTCTAGCATAGCCCATGGGTGGCCCTCGACCTCGGCCTCTACCCCTATCCACATTTCGACCCCAATGCATTTGCCTCCTAGGTTGATAAGGAACATCATACCCATAGGCTTCATCACCATACCCAGCCTCCTCCTCTTCTTGAACTTCATCAATTTGTTCAAGAGGTGGGACATTCCGCACGGGTCTTCGAAGTGGAGCATTTCCTTGGGGATTGCCCAAGTTGAGGGGATTGCCCTCTTGTCGGGGATTGCCCAACCCACGCTCTTGTAGAGCTTCAACTTTGCTTTGTTCATACTTCTTGGTTAGCTCAACAAAGTGCCCGAGAGTCATAGGAGTGCTATGACTTGTGCCTTCTCCGGATTCAATTTGGACACTCGGGTCCTCCTCTCACCGGTCTCAACTTGATTCCTCTCGACGGACTCAAGTCTCAAAGTTATGTCCTCCAACTTGGCTATAACAGTAGCCATGAAAATTTTCATAGGATCATCTCCATCGGTTGCCATAGCACCTACAAAAATCAACAAACGTTAGTAAAACACCTCACACACACCCTCACGTGTATAACACTCGGGTCACTCGTTTAGTGGTGGTGGATATTTCACTCAAGTTTGAGTCTAAAAGCTTCAAGTAGTTGACCAACGAACCACAACTCAATCACTCAACTTCTCAAGTCCAATGCTCTCCGGGGTGAGTGGAGTTAATAGGACTCGATTGGAACGATAAGCACTTTAAGTGAGGACTTGAGTCAAATGGCACTACGGGTCTTCTTTGAATTCTAGTCCCCTTTCTAAGGCACGATGATCCTAATAGCTCGAAGTAATTAGTACTAATCAAGTAGGATTATACTATAATAGTACTAATTAGAAGCAATGCAAACAACAAAACATGAGAACCTAGGATAAACTACCCAATTCCAAACCTTGAGGAAGTAGGCGCCCCGCCTCAGCAGAGTAGGCGGCCGCCCAGGAAAAGTTGGGGGAGGCGCTCCGCCTCACAATTTCCAGAGAGCTAACAAAAATGAGGCGTTCCGCCTCTGAATTGAGGCGCTCCGCCTTCTGCAACTTTTAGCACAGTTCAACAACGTGTTTTTCAACCTTAACACCCAAAAATCCAACAAACCACACGTTGTTTTAGCAATCCAAAGGTACCCAAATATTGTTTCAACCACAAAGATCAAACCCTAATCACTTTTATCAAACCCCAATCAAAATCCAACAATCTACCATGTTCATCATGTTCATAGCTAGGGTTTCAAAATTTTCAAATTTTTTTCAAGGGTTTCAAATTTCAAATCATGGAATACAACTCCAAATCGTGTGTGTTGGGTACCAAAATAACGGGTTTCCAATAAGGAATAAACCCCAATAACAATCACAACACGAATCAATCAAACGATCAAAATAGATAAATTTTTGGTGTTTTCAATTTTTTTCATTTTTTTTATTTTCTCCTTTCCAATAACAAGAACAAGAAAACTAAAGATAGAATCGACCTAGGCACGAAGAATCAAGGGTCGGGGGTTTGTAGAAATAAAACCCGAGCCTTGCTCTGATACCAAGATGATAAGGATTAAAACTAAACGCGGAAATAAAGATAAGAGAGCGAGACACTACTCGAACTCCCTACGAAGTAACCCTGGGGAACTTGTCCCGAGATACCCTCGTATCGGCGTCAAGGAGGACCTTCACTATGCAACTACCCTCGAGACAACAACGGCCTCGCAAGTAGAATGATCGGGGGGGGGGGGGGGGTCAACTAGAATCCACTAGTAAACTCAAACCAACTCAAATCATTCTAAGAGAATCCACTCTTGAACATTATCATTCAATCATTCTTCATAATAGCTAACTAAGTAAAAATGCTAGGCTATGGAGTATTCATAGGTCTTTCCTAGACATTAATGAAAGACCTAAAGTACCCTTAAGTAGGTTCTAAAGTCATAAGCCACTTAAGGGCATAATAGGAATTACATAGCAACTTAAGTCAAATTCCCGTCAAACAATAGCAGGGGTAGGCGCCCGTCTCCACAGAGTAGGCGCTCCGCCTCCTGGTCCGCCTCCTACAATCCAGAGAGCATGCATTCACTAGGCGGTCTGCCTCCATTCCTAGGCGGTCCGCCTCTTCATGAAGCTTCTTGAAACACCTCGAAATGTGTCTCGGATGCTCTTCTTTCCATGGCGTCCCAATGCATGACCTTGAAGTGCTCTTCCTTGGCCTTGGATGGTGCTTTTGGATGGTTGCTCGAATTGCCGCGTATCAACTCATGAAGGTAATCTACATACTTGTGAAATTGGGAAGAATGCTCTAGTTGAGGATGAACCAATGATGGAACGTTCCAGAGGCTGTTCCAAGATGCAACAGAAATTATCCAACAAAGGTTTCAAGAAATCCATGATTGCACCCTTGGAAGACTCTTTGACTAGTGAAAAATCAGAAGGTGAAGATGAAAGTGATGTATTTGCTTTAATGCCAAAAGTGACTCTGAATCAGATGATGAATCCTCAGAGGTAATGCTCACTCAACTTAAAGAAAAAGTTCATTATTTAACCAAAAGTAAAGTAGTTGATCTTTTGCTTACTTTAATGGATGAATTTCAACATGTAAGTGCTTAGAGAAATGATTTAGCTACTATAGTGTCCAGTTTGAAATCTGATTGCAAGTGTTTGCAAAGAAAAAAAAACCAAAATTGAAAAGGCTAATAAGGCACTCAAAGGGGAAATATGTAAATTGGTTGGAACTGTTTCATCTATGAATGCTGAAATTTATGAACTTAAGAAATCCCTATCTGTGAGCAAGAGTCAAGTAAACACTTATCAAGTAAGTCTTGAATCTGATCTGAATACTTTGAAAGAGGAGTTGACTCATGAAATTGAAAAGAATAAAGAGCTTCAAGCAAATTTGAAAAATGCGAGCAATGAACTTGCTATGATAAAAAAGTTGAACAAGTCCAATGAAGCTTTAGATTGGCTAACTGAACATCAAAGTAGGAGTCGTAGTGGTCTGGGTTATAAAAGTGATCAGGTTAAATGTGATATCAATAGAAAAAATGCTAATTTGCCTGATTATCGCTTATGTACTCATTGTGGACACATTGGTCACTATAGGTATGAATGTTTAGCTAGAATCAAGGCTCTTGAAAAAATTGAAAATATTGTTAGATGGGTTAGAAAAGATATGATGTTTCCTGTTTCTCAAGGAAAGGGATCCAAAAAGGTTTGGGTTCCTAAGTCTAACACTTAGTCAAGTTTTTGCAGGCTAAGGTGAGAGTGAGCAACTAATTATGGTATTTGGTTAGTGGTTGCTCGAAGCTTATTATTTGAGTAAAATAAAATTCCTCTCACTGACAGCCTTCAATGAAGGAAGTGTGGCATTTGGTGAAGGTAAGAAAGGTAAATCTTTGATATAGGCGAGAAAGGTAAGTCATTCTTCCATTCTTTATTGGTTGAAGTTTTAAAGATTAGTTTGTTGAATATTTCACAATTATGTGACCATAGGAACAACGTTGATTTTCATAATTGTTGCAAAATTGTGAATGACAATATTTTGAGAAGTTGTACAACTGATTTTCTTAATGCTTTAGCTGAAATGAGTGTGTAGGATAATGCTTTCAGATTGGTATTTGTCGAGCTTTAAGTGAGAAGGATCCCAAAAATATCCAACCCGAAGGAACAGGCCCTGGAACTGGTCCTTCTGAACCTGGGCACAATCAGAAACAATCAGGGGGAAGAACAAATGGAACAACACTTGTTAAAACAGTTCCAACCCCTGTTCCAATAAAGGATCCTCATACATTAACTCACAACTAGACCTTGCAAGCATAGAACTCGCATCCTCTGCACATCACCTGGTATGACTTTGATTTTTAGACATGTTGATGTTGTTTTTGTTGAGTTCATGGCTGACAATATAGCACTAAAGGTATGTAATTCTTTCTATCTCTTGTTTAGTTTTTTGGGTGAAAAGTTGATAGCATTTTTTCTAAAGTACTAAGTGATGGACATCTTGAGTTAAATAAATTGGATCTTGGCATGATTATATTTACTTGAATACACGGTGTATTGCTTTTTCCCCAATGATTGGCTAGGAGGTGTCATTCTTCGATCTCAATCAATTGCATAAATATTTTTTTAAAAAAAGGTGTCTAACTCAATTATTGTGTTGTAACATGCATGCTCTCATGTCATGAGTTCATTATTTTTCTCATTGAGATCTAATGATATTGCCCTTATTTTGTTTGATTGATTCACAGTTTTGAAAGCATGAAATAGAGGATAAATTTGTTTTAAACTGTTCTAGATTTGTACCTCCAAAATATGGCTTGTGCATATAGTTGTTCATTACCGTTTCTCATAACTAGCCCATCCCCACTTTTGTTAAAAGTTATCATCCCTCAAAAAATAAATGAGCATGTTCTTTTATTTTCTTTTATTCCTCCACTCCCTTAGATTTGGCATAGAAGAACTTCCAAAGATAAAGTTGCAAATCTGAAAATAATAGAAGACAATCTCATTTAGATAAATGTGAAGCAGCCTAAGGTTGAGGGGGAACAAAAAAAAAAGTAGAAAAAGAAAAAAAAAAGAAATGAGTGCTATTATGAGTGTGGTAATTTTATTATGTGGAGGAGATGTTTGATGCAAAATTCTTTTGACACAAATGTCACAGATCTATTGTCAAGATCATGCGCTGTAAAGAAGATGGAACAGGTGATAGACCTGGTTCTACTAGTAATCCAATAACCATCTCTAATGTGAGTGTTCAAATTAATAGTTTAGAGAACTGGTTGGCTATTCTTATGGAGGAGAATGAAATTTTGATATCCTATGTTTTCGGAATTGAGCAAAAGCTGAAAGTAGGAGGGAAACACAAGCCAAGCACCACTAGAAACTCTTAACTCTTTCCTTAGCCTCACACTCATATAAGCCCAGTCTTAAACATGTTCAATGCCTTGTTCCTTAACCATATATTCTTGTTTTAAATCCTATGAACAAGGTTATGCATTAAGCATTTTATTTTGGGCTTGAAAGCTTAACTGGTACAGATTTGGCTCTGTCATTTGTGGATTGTTTCGATGAATTGTGATTTCAAGCAGGATGACCAATATCATTTAGTATCAATACTTGAGAAATTTATGCTTATGCTTACATGAGTTGCTGCCCCAGTGGCAATGGGTGTGACATACTTGATTATCCATATTTTTTGCATTGTTGGTTTTTTAGAGTTGTTGATGCTTTTCGATGATGCCAAAAGGGGGAAGAGTAATATGTGCTTGCGCTTAGGTTATGTATATCATTGACAAATATTCTACTTTAGTTTTGTCTTACTGTCCCTTATTTGTATGTGCTTTTGGTAATAAATGAGTTTGGCAAAAAGGGGGGGAAGAAACATTATGTGTGTTTAGATAAAAAGAGAAAGAAACATTATGTGTGTTTAAATAAATAAATTCCTTGTTTTAGGTCCTTAACTATCTTAAGTAAGGTTGTTGTTATTATCAAAGTGAAACAAGCACTTTTTGTTTGTCATCATAAAAAAGGGGGAATTTGTTGGGTATATGATGTTTTGATGATAATAAATAAAATGTACTTGTTACATTAAATTAATTAAGACCTTATTTGTGGAACTAATTTTCGTGAATTATTGGTAAGTTGGTGAATATAATTTAATTGCTAATTTTGGTGAAATTATTGTATGGCTGACTTATGGATTAAGCTAAGTATTCTTGATAAGATTCTTTAGCTATTTGGCTATATGCAGGATTTGGAGAATGGATTGGAGTTGGAGTAGGATTCAAAGAAATCACAAAGTGATAAGGAGAAGGGATTAAAATAAATGTTATATATTTATCCCTAACATACTTGGACTTTGTTTTACTTATCAGGTCTTTATCTATAAAAGAAGTCCATGTACATATTAAAAGATGGCGTCCAAACACTTCAGCACAAAAGAGAAATTGAGCGTACAAGAGAGAAGAGTTCTGAAGCAGTTGGAACGGGCGTTGGAACAGTCTGGGCAGGTATTTTATCAAGTCATTTAAAATAGTTTGAGTCCAGTTCTTAGTTCATGTATTAGGCACTAAAGTGTAATCTCGTTCAGCTTATAAGAAGCACTTTTTGAGGTTGTAATCTAGAGTTAAAATCCCATTAGGTAAAGAGCTTAGAGTTAAGTTCTTTGTGTTCCAAACTAGGGTAGTTTGGAAGGGTAGCAACAGTCTAGGATTGTTGTGTAAGGGCTTAGAATTAGGTCCTTGGGGTTACCTTTGTAATCCGGTTTTGGCTCGTGAGTTTAGTGGATTGGTTGAAATTCCCACAGGGGTGTGGGTCGTGATTTTTTACACCTTTGAGCCAGGGTGTTTTTCACGTTAAAATCACGTGTGCCTTATCTATTTTTGCTCTTTAAGTGCTTTTGTAAACTGCAGTTGGAACACCCGTAGGAACTGTTTCAAGTAAGCTGTTCCAACCAGTCAAAAAACTTAGTTTAAAATTTAAAAAGAGGCAAAATCGTTATCGACCCAATTCACCCCCTCTTGTGTCGAGTGTACTCTAAACTAACAACATTTATTGAAGTTTAATAAATATTCTCGGATACATAAATATATGTTATGTGTCAAGAGTACTTAATTCAGTTAAACCCAGTGAGTATGGCTTCGAGAGAGAATTTCTTTTTACCTATTTCTAAAAAAATAAATAAACTGTTGTTTGGTTATACTTTGGAGTTTGGAACGAATATTAATTGGAGTAACTTTTTATGATGATTCTTTAAAGTTTGAAAATTGATTTTTCTCCACACATAAACTTCAACATAATTATCACGCAAAAAAACTTGCAAATACCATTTTTAACTTAGACTTCAAAAACTTGTTTCTTAAAGTTTCAACCAAATCTTGTCCAAACGCATAGTAAAGATCCAACTTAATAAATCCAAAACTGATACATGCTTCCCCTTTTGTGGGTAGGTCCTTTCTTCTTCAACCTTCCAATCCACAAAAGAATTGACTAAATAAATTCCTCTTTTCAGTTTTCTGGATGTGTTCCATTTCTAACCACACTATTAAATCAATTGATTTAATGGGGATTTTGCATATATAGTAGTAGAACACATAATAAAATGAAATTAGACAAATGACTTGAAGCGATAGAAATTGGTAGGAGTATTTGATGGACATACATCAAACGAGACATAACATAATAAAGAAAATGGCCATTTTTTTTTTTTTTTTTTGATAATAATGACTACTTGTTTTATTTATAATCAGTCGGTGTCATTACAAAAGGGGATCTCTCTAGCATTTGTTATGCTAGATTGATCAAGGTTCCAAAATGGAGTACAAAAAGTAGGCATAACATTAAAATGTAAAAGTGCATTGGACTGGTACAAAGTGCTCCCAAGAGAGGCAAGCGAATCAGCGAGGGAGTTGGCCTCCCTGAATATGTGCGTGATCATCGGCATCTGCAAAGACTCCAGCAAGTGCCTGCAATCATTAACATTGATTGATGGGTATTAATTAATGAAGTGAATAAATATAAATTACAATATTATCATTACAGTTTATAGATAAAATAATAGTTGATGAATTGATTAGATAGGCTTTGAAGTGAAAGAACAAACAAAAGAAGCAAGCCAGAGAGAAATTATTTACAATTACTGTATAAGATTGCAGATTGATTAGTTGATTGCTTAGTAATTACTTAATTATGTGTTCAGTGATGACGAATGCAGTTTTATTTTATAGTACTATTATACAACTGAGCCATAATGAGACATGCAGTGTAGAGCGAGACAGCAATAGATCTGGCGACAGAAGATCACACTTCATTTTATCATTAATTGAATCTAATTAAGTACTAATAAATTGTTTAGAAATATTGTAAAACAGATCGATAGAATAATCCTGTAGAATATTCTATACTTTGTAACATAATATACTACACTTCCGTTTTAATTTATATAGCATAATTTGACTTGATACGAAATTTAAAAAATATAGTTTGACTTCACAATAATGTAAAATTGCCCTCATCTATAAAAGAGAAGATTGTTATAGTAGCTTTTGAATTAAGTGTGACCAAATAAAAATACATAGAAATAATACAATTAAATAAAACTGGAATAGAATAGTGTGATATTCTTTTTTAAATGGATTAAAAAAGAAATTGTGTCCCATATACTGAGGCAGAGGGAGCATATACGTTTTAATACCGTTTAAGTAAATTTTAGTGGAGATCTACCAAAACGCATCAAATGATTTATCAATCGATCTAAAAGTAGCATGCTCAATCAAATGTTAAAGGAGTTAATTCAGTATAAATGTTAGTGTATATATTGTCTTTAACATGACACATCTTACCTACATGCCTACCGCACAAGTCTAGAAATTGAGACATTTAAGTCTTTATTGATCAAACTAATAGTACAGTAATATCTTCCATTTCAATGTAAGAAAACTATCAGATATGAGCAAAACTATTTTCTGAATTGTTGGGGAAAGCACCGCTAGGAATAGAGAAAACAGACGGACAAATAAGAAGATAGGCCATTTGGGACCCGAAAAAAAAAAGTCATTTGGGACAAAGATTGCTACACGTGCAACCCAAGTCCAACTATGGCCCGCATCTTAGTCCAATCAGTTACAATTTCAGACCCTACTTAGCTCTGATATTTCAATTCTTTATTATTCTTTCTTTCATATCGTGGTACCCAATTTTATGATTCCATTAATTTGGAATTTTGGATATACTCCCCCGTCTCATCTTAGTTGTCATATTCAGCTTCTTCACGCCTATTAAGAAAATTATTAAATAAGATGTGTATTTTACAATGTTACCCTTATTTAATATGTGACTGTTAACTTTTTTTAGAATTATTTTAATTATTAAGGATATAGTTGGAAAGAACTAGTAAATTTAGTTTTGAAATTCTAAAGAGATAACTAATTTGGAACAAATCATTTCTCTTAAAATGATAAATAATTTGGGACAGAGGAAGTATGTAATATGTTGAGAAGTCTAATTTTGAACGTAAAGTGCTTTGCACTAAATTTACTCGACTTTCGGGATCCGAATACAATTCTATTATTAATAAATTGTGGTATTCAGCACTTCACCACAATCCGTAATTAACCTTTTCACCTCTTGTATTCATAGAAGGAAGAATTTAAAAGATGAAATCACGGTTGCATTACTGCATGCCAAAATTTATTTTGATCTTTCATTCCATTCATTTTCCATCACTAAGGTAAGGTCTATGTTATTTTAGCTGGCATGTAAAACTCTTAATGTAAATGGCGCTATTTTATTTAAGACACTACAATATGTTTGATAAAAGATTGCTAGTGTGATGTTCTTTTATATTTTAAGTTAAACTCCATTACCTGTCAAATGATATCATAATAGTTGGACGTAGATGTTATCTAAGAGTATTTTTTGCAATATAACATATATATTAGAGTTGTTGAAGTTTGAGTTTTGATGATTGACAAGCGGGAAGAAACTATGGAAGAACCTGGCGAAGGACCTTGTTCTTTGACAGGTTCTACTGATGAAAAAAATATGTATTGAAGATATAGAAGAAGTAGTTGTTAGTAGTGTAGCAGTTTGTTGTTAGTGGTAGTTAGTGATTGTTAATAGTTAGTTAAGTAGTTAATGCCACAGTTAATTATTGTAATTAGTTAAGTCGGTTAGAGTGATTACTTAGGAGTTAGTTAGGTGCAGTCTATATATACTTGCACATTGTATCCATTTCATTTCAGTTCAATAAATCAGAAATTCCCCAAAACCATTTCTCTCGATATTTCTCTCTGTAAAACTAACATGGTATCAAAGCCTGTGAGTCCACAACTGACTCATCTTTCTCGATCCTCAATCATTTTTTGTTTGCAGAATTTTCTAGAAGTTTCCTTTAAGCTCAAGCTGTAGCAATGGCGAATGCAGTGCCTGCACAAGAGAAGCAAACTCACTAAAACCTAACTCTAGGGAACAATCACCCACTGTATCTTCATCCCTCTGATACACCGGGATCCATTTTGACCTCAGTGCAACTCACTAGTACAGAGAATTACTCTATTTGGAGCAGTTCAATGTTGATTAATCTTCGAGCTAAGAGAAAGCTAGGGTTTGTTCTAGGCACTCACAAAAGGATTGATTTCGCAGCAGATCTAAGAGAACAATGGGAGAAATGCAATGTATTTGTGTTGGCTTGGATCATGAATACAGTGTCCAAAGAATTGCTTAGTGGAATTATCTGTGCTGAAAATACAGCTGTTGTTTGGGAAGACCTCAAGGAACGATTTGATAAAGTTGATGGAGCAAGGATATATCAGATTTATAGGAAAATTTGCACTACTCATCAAGTTACTGCATATATTTCTTCATATTACTCAAAATTGAGAGTTTTGTAGGATGAGTTTGATGCATTAGTCCCACCTCCTTCATGTGATTGTGAAAAATCCAAAATGTATGTTAATCATATGCAATATCAGAGGCTATTTGCTTTCCTGATGGGACTTAATGAGTCGTATAGCCAAGCTAGGGTTAGATATTGTTGATGACTCATTGCCTACTGTGAATAAGGGTTACTCTATGGTATTATCTGATGAAAGTCAAAAGGTGACAGTAGGATCATGCTTAGCTAGTACCACTACTGATAGTGTAGAAGCTGCCTTGTATGCTAATCGTGGTAATTTTAGAGAAGGATCTAACTCTAGACAGCAAAGAAAGAAAAATCTCTGATGTGATAATTTTAAATAAATGGGCACAGTAAGCAAGGATCCTGGAAAATAATAGGATATTCTCCTAATCATCCTATGCACAATAAAGGGAAATTTAAGACAAGTGGTCCAGAAAGGCATAACGCAAATCAAGCAGTTGGAGAAGATGTGTTTGCTCCTATGGTACACTGAGATGCAGCTCGGCACAACATGCATCATGACAATTATCAGCAGGGTAGCTATCACATGGCCAATCAGGCTCAGCCTGTTTTCACTCCAGAACAATAGGGCCAGATTCTTAGAATGCTTAACAAAGAAAGCTCACATGATGTAACAGCTAATATGGCAGGTATTGCTAATGTAGCTGATTCCTTTTTTATTCATAATGCAAGTTGCCAACGGATAATAGACTCAGGGGCATATACACATATGACCTCTCACTTAGAATTACTTGAGAATATTGAACCATTAGGTACAAGTGACAAAAGAGTAAATCTGCCAAATGGAAACAATACTAATATCACACATATTGAAAGTTGTCATGTCACTAATAAAGATAAGATCTTAAATATGCTAGTAGTTCCTGATTTCAAATTTGACCTACTATCAGTGTCTCAGATTACAAGACAACTGCAGTGCTAAGTGAGCTTTTTCCCTGAGTTTTGTCTCTTCCAGGATCTGTCAACTGGTGAGGTGAAGATGACTGGTAGGGAGAGAGGAGGCCTTTATTATCTGCCTCAACAATTATATGAAAGAAATGTTAACAGAATTGCAGGTTTGATGACAACTCAAATGAAATAGATTGATGAATTGGTATGGCATAGAAGGCTGGGTCATTATTCAATGAGAGTAATGAAGCAACTTTCCTTAGTAATAAAAAATAATGTAGATCAGCTGGTTTTGAATAAATGTTCACTATGTTCTTTGGCTAAGCAAGTTAGGTTACCATTTCCTATAAATACTAGTAGAAGTTCTGCAGTTTTTGATCTTGTACATATGGATGTGTGGGGTCTATATAGACATGCTACTCATAATGGTTTTAGATTTTTCTTGACTCTTGCTAATGATCATGACTTGGGTGTACTTGCTGAAATTGAAAAGTGATGTATATAAAGTGTTGAAGATTTTTTTTGTCATGGCGAAAACTCAGTTTCACTGTTATGTTAAAATTTTGAGATCATATAATGGAGGTGAATTCTTTAATAGGGAGTGTAAGTGCTTGTTTGAATCATTAGGAATTGTGCACCAAAACAGATGTCCCTACACTCCTTAACAAAATAGAGTTGTGGAAAGAAAATATAGGCATATCCTGGAAGTAGCAAGAGCTCTCAGGTTTCAAGGCAATATTTCCCTTAAATTCTGGGGTGAATGCATCTTACAGCTGTGTATTTAATCAACATACTACCTACAGTCATTCTGAGGGGTAAATCACCATATGAAGCTTTCCATAAGCACAAACCTAAGCTGGATCACTTGAGGACAATAGGTTGTTTATGCTATGCTACTAAAGTGATCAATTATGACAAGTTTTCTAGTCATGCAAATCCATGTGTATTGCTAGGATATTCAGCAAACCAGAAAGGATATCTTTTATATGATTTAATTGAGAGAAGGTTGACAATCAATAGAGATGTGATCTTCAGAGAGTTGATGTTTGCTTTTAAAGCTGTTAAGAAAGGGAACAATGTCCCATTGTTTACAAATCACTGCATTGTAGATGATGAGCATTGTGTTGCAGGTGACCCTATTAATCCTGATCTTTATGATGATCCACGTCTCCAATCAGTGCTGGAATTAATGCCAGAGGCTGTAGAAGAGGTACAATTAACTGAAGAAGCTGTTTCACACATCCCATCTGTCTTCACTGAAGAAGATGTTGCACACAACCCAACTGTCCTAGAAAAGCTGAGAATGTTTACCCTGAAGGACATGAACATACTTCTGCTGATGATAGTGAAGAAGTGCTTGTATAGAAACCACCAGTAGCACCATCAGTTGATGCTCATAGAAGAACTTCAAGGTCCAATAACCCACTTATTTGGTTGAAAGACTATATGGTCACACTACCAAAGGGGAAAACAGACAACACCTTATTCTTTGGCCAACTATGTGTCCTATGAGAACCTATCATTCAACTATCAAGCTTACCTTGGCAAGTTTGCAGTAGAAACTGAACCTAGAAGCTATGAAGAAGCTAGGAAGGACCCAAGATGGGTGGAAGCTATGAACTAAGAGATAAAATCACTTGAAGATAACAAGACATGGAAATTGGTTGATTTACCCCAAAGGGAAGAAGGCAATAGGTTGCAAATGTGTTTTCAAGATCAAATATTAGGCTGATAGTGAAGTGGAGAGGTTCAAGGCAAGACTTGTGGCAAAAGGATACAATCAAACTAAAGGGATTGATAATCAAGAGACACTTTCACCTATGGTGAAGATGGTGACTATCAGAACTGCTATTGCTTTAGCAACATTAGAGAATTGGAATATCTTTAAGATAAATGTGTTCAAAGCCTTCTTGCAAGGTGACTTGATAGAGGAAGTGTATATGGAGTTGCCTAAGGTAGTCACTAGCAAGGGGGAGCACACTGTTTACAAGCTTGTTAAGTCACTCTATGAATTTAAGCAGGCTTCAAGACAGTGGAACTCCAAGTTAACTGAAGCATTATTGCAGTCTGGATATAATCAGAGTCATCTAGATTACTCCTTGTTTACCAAGAGAAAAGGTGATGCCTTGGTCATTCTATTGGTATATGTGGATGACTTACTTATCACTGGTAGTAATGCTGATCTGATTGAGGAGACAAAGGCAGTGTTGCATCATAATTTCAAGATTAAGGATCTTAGAGAACTTAGATATTTCTTAGGAATTGAGTTCAGCAGAACTAAGTCGGGTATCTTGATGAACCAGAGGAAATATGCAATGAAGCTGATCTCTAAAGCAGGTTTAGCAGGTGCAAGACCAGCAGTAGCACCACTAGAGTGCAACACTACGCTAACTACTGCTGAATATGACAAGTATGAGGGAGCTACTGGAAGAGAGGATGTGATATTAAAAGATGTTACTAAGTACCAAAGGCTGATTGGAAAGTTACTGTATCTTACAATCAGTAGACCTGACATAGCATTCACAGTACAAATACTCAGTCAATTTCTTCAAACCCCAGCACTCAGGGTGATCAAGTACATTAAGAAAGAACATGGTTTGGGAATTTTCATGTCATCAGATAAGGAAAGGAGGCTCACCGGATATTGTGATGCAGACTGGGCTGCTTGCCCAAACACCAGGAGATCTGTAACTGGATATCTCTTAGAGATGGGAAATTCATTGGTCTCATGGAGGTCAAAGAAACAAGATATAGTCTCAAGAAGCTCTGCTGAAGCAGAGTACATGAGTTTGGCATCAATAACTTGTGAAGTGATCTGGCTTATGAACTTGCTCATGGAGTTAGGTGTGAGGCAAGAGGAAGCAGTGGTAGTTTGTTGTAAGCAAAACAGCCATTCAAATAGATACAAATCCGGTCTATCATGAAAGAACTAAGTATATCGAGATAGAGTGTCACTTCATTCGAGAGAGGGTGCAGAAGGGCCTAATCAAGACAACATACATCAACACTAAGGATCAATTAGCAGACATATTGACTAAGGCTTCTCGAAGAACACAAGATGAGTTTTTGTTGTCCAAGCTTTGAGTATTAAAAATTTTCAATACATCCAGCTTGAGGGGGAATATTGAAGATATAGAAGAAGTAGCAGTTAGTAGTGTAGCAATTAGTTGTTAGTGGTAGTTAGTGATTGTTAATAGTTAGTTAATGCCACCGTTTATTATTGTAATTAGTTAAGTCGGTTAGAGTGATTAGTTAGCAGTTAATTAGCCGATTTAGGTACAGTCTATATATACATGCACATTGTATCCATTTCATTTCAGTTCAATAGATCAGAAATTCCCCAAAACCATTTCTCTCAATATTTCTCTCTCTAAAACTAACAAGATGCACATATGCATTCCCAGTCAGAGATGAAATTCGAAAGAACCTGGAAAGAGTAATTTTACAATCCAAATTGAATTAGGAATCGCACAGGAAGGTTCTACGAAGCAGTATAGGAAAACAAGTAGAATCCTAGTAGAACCTCGCGTATGAAGGTTCTGCGAAGCAGTGCAGAGTTTAATCCTAACAGAATTAAGAGTCTATTGGGCGCGAATATAAAAGCCTAAAAGGCGGCTAATAAATCCTAATTACCTTGGGCGCCAGCTGGAAGTATCTTGGAAGATCTACATAATATTGAAGATTAATTTCAAAGAGTCCAAGATTGGAAAAAGTGTGTAGGGGGTAAACTTATATAAGGAAAGTAATTATTGAGTTCTGATTGGAGAATAATTCTTTTCCTTGTCCATCAAGAAGTCATATGCACATTACATATGCATCATTATGAAGACTCCAAGAGGTATGAACAAAATATCATCTCTTCAGCCACATAGAGAAAGATTGAGAGCTCAAAAAGTTGACAATTTGGAAAAGAACACGCAGAAGGAATTGACTGGATGAGAGATTTTTCATCAAGTATGATCAATAACCTGTCCAGCAAGAACGTGTAGAAGGAACCAACTGGATGAGTAGTTCTTCATCAAGCTTTATTGAGTTTTTATCCAAGTCTAGTTCATATGTATTAAGGTTTTGAATTGTAACTTATTACACTTATTTGAGAAGCATTGTTTAGGTACTGTATTTGGAGAAAATCTTCTATTAGGCTAGAGTTAGCTTAAAGGAGTTGCTATGTCGTGGATCGTAGCCAGTCTTGTACTTAGGAGGATTCTTAGGTGTGTTTGCTACAATTGAGTTGATTGTAGGCAGTCTAAGGTACTAGAGTTTAGTCCCTTGGTTATAGAGTTTGTAACCTAAAACTTGCTCGTTGTGTTAGTGAAAGAGTTTTCAAATCCCAGAGTGTGGGTCGTGGTTTTTCTCCCTTGAGCAAGGAGTTTTCCACGTAAAAATCCTTGTGCAAGTTTATTTCCGCATATTGTTGTTAGCATAGTGTTTAGGAGAAACTCTTTAAGAAACAAGTTTATGCAGGCACGAGCAAGTTTCTTCAGAAGGCGAAAATCGGAAGACACTATTCATCCCCCTTTTAGTGTCTATTGAAGGTGCACCAAGTGCAACAAGTAGTATCAGAGTCAATCTTCTCGAAACTAGGCTAACACCTTGAGAAGGATCTAAATATAAGTGCTTCACCTCGTATCATGGAGGGACAATGTATTACTCGTCCACTACTATTCAACGGTCAATACAATAATTGGTAGAAAGCTCGGATGGCGGTCTTCCTACAAGCAAGAAACTATCAATTGTGGTAGATCACTATTTGTAGTCCTTTCGTTCCTACTAAAACTGATACTTGTGGGAACAAGGTTCAACAATATGAAGAGGAACTAAATGAAGATGATCTAAAAATACTTCAGATGAATGCTGAGGCGATGAAAATACTTCATTGTGGCCTTGGATATGGTGTGTACGAACGAATCTCAAGATACTCAACGGCCAGGGAAATTTGGGATTCATTAGAGACTGCCTACGATGATGAATCAGAGAGGAAACAGGAAGCTGTAAGGCACATGGCAACTTTGGAAGATATGAATAAGAAACATTCTGAAAAAGAGAAGGAACAGGTTCTTGAGAATTCATCCAAGGTAAACAAAGAACAGAAGAAGAAACAATCAAGGAGCTGTTAAAAAAAGAGGCAGAAGACATCTTCCAAGGCCTTCAAAAAGGCCATGATGGTAGCACCTCTAGGAGACCTTTCTATTGGTGATTCAAAAGGTAAAAGTAAGAGTGCCCAACTTACTTTAATGATCAAAAAGAATTCCGGATCAGAAGAACAAAGTGAGGAAGCAACCTTTGCTCTCATGGCAATGAGTGATGAAAAGATTGAAGAGGACATCCCTAGGGTAAGTTTCTCTGCTCTAAGAAGAAATATCTCATTTTTTTAAAAAAAGAAACTTACTAATCTCTTGCTCCTCTTAATTGATAAATTTTAAAATTTAAGTGCTGGCACGGAACAAATATTGTCTGATTTTAAAAGCTTGAAATTTGAAAACATAGGTTTTAAAGAAAGAAATTCTGAACTTGAAGCTGATTTTGAAAAAATCAAAGACCAGGTTCTTGAGAATGAAACCAACACTGCAGCACTTGAACAGAAAAATTCTCAATTTAAAAAAACTCATGGTAAGAAAGTGCTTAGTGAGGTTCAAATGTCCCTCGAAGCAGATCTGAAAACCACTAAAGAAAATCTGTATTGTGAAGTTGAAAAGAACATACTGCTTCTAGAGAATCTTGACAAGGCCAAGTTTGAGCTCACTAGAACCATTAAGAGGAACAGGTCCTCCGATGCTCCTAACATGCTTCATGAACATCATAAGGAAAATAAATATGGTTTTAAATATAAAAAACCATTGCCACTATGGGAGCCAAAGAGCAAGTATGTTGGGATGGCCAAGAATAGACTGTGCACTCGTTGTGGTAAAATTGAGAATTATAGAGATAGTTGCGCAGTGAAACGACCTTGGTCAGTCGTTTCGGGAGATAAGACTCTGATTTGCGTGTCAATAATTTTAAAATCTTTGTTAGGTCCATTGGGACTTATCTGTAAAATTTGAGCTAAATCAGACCTCGTTTGGTAGGCATCGGAAGAAGGTTTCAGTTTTTATTGTCGATAAATATTAAAATGAGATTTTCGAGCTGGTTTTGGCGAACGAGCTCCGATTAGAAATCCGAAAGCGCCGTTAGGTTCGTATGATTATTTGTGACTTTTATGATTTTTCTAAAGTGAATTTCGAGGTTGTTCGGCTAGTTTCCGCTAAAATGCCGAAAGTTAAATAATTTGATATTTTTTCCATTTAAATTCACATCTTGAGTTTCAGGAACCTGATTGAGAGCCGCCTTAGCAAGTATGTTATATATATTTTGTATAACTGGTATGCAAAAGTTGGAATTATTTCGAGTATCATAGGGTACCATTTTAATTTTCGTCACGAAAAGAAAATATAAAACTAAAAGAAAATAAAAGAAAAAGAAAAAGACAAAAAAGGAAAGAAAAGGAAAAGGTGACCGTGGGCGGTGTCCCTTAGCTATCTTACAACTACAGAACAGATAACGAAACGAAATAGAACAGAAACGAACAAGACAGAGACAGCAAAAAAAATGCCAGAAAATGAGAAAAAAGCCGGAAAAAAGTAGAATTTTTACCCCGAAACATTCAGGTATGATCTTAATGCATTATTTGAGTTTATTACGTATGTTTAAATATATTTTAACGGTGAAAATATGGATATTAGACATCATTTTAATAAGTTACATTAATAGTTTAAAGGGTTAATTGGACCCTGGTAATGGAATTGATTATATATTCGTACTCAGAGAATTATGGAAAACTTATAAATGTAATTTATTTAGGGTTTTGGTTATGTAACTTTGAACCCTGTAAATAGGCCTGGCCTGCGTATTTCGTATGCGAATAAGGTATCAGGTTCCTAACCGGATTACCCTAAGATGTGGGGAATGAAGCCTTTAGCCTTATTTGATATTGTTTTCTGCTTATTGAATACAACAAGATCGTTTGGTAGGGAATCCAAAGGATAAAGCGGTTGTTGAGTAATTGTGCTAACTTTGTAATGAGGTAAGTGTTTATATCCATTTCGTTGGAGTCCCTTGGCCTTGTGGATATTCTATCACGTGCTCCTTACGTGTGTAGCTGCCGATAGGTTACGCCTTAGCTTTGAATTTACGTTGTATATTATATGTTAAGCCATGTTGTTGGTATTGCATTGAGCATATGAGCATTGCACTCTGGTTTTGAGAATTGCATATACTTCCCAGTAATCGATGAGAGTTTCGAGCCGGTGAAGAATCATCATTTCATATACTTCCCAATAATCAATGAGAGTCCCGAGCCGGTGAAGAGTCATCATTGCATATACTTCCCGGTAATCGATGAGAGTCCCGATCCGGTGAAGGGTCATCATTGCATATACTTCCCGGTAATCGATGAGAGTCCCGAGCCGGTGAAGGGTCATCATTG
Source organism: Petunia x hybrida (assembly GCA_037355625.1). Lineage (NCBI taxonomy): Eukaryota > Viridiplantae > Streptophyta > Magnoliopsida > Solanales > Solanaceae > Petunia > Petunia x hybrida. The sequence goes on from JBBBVM010000045.1 coordinate 3,653,623, forward strand.
CATATACTTCCCGGTAATCGATGAGAGTCCCGAGCCGGTGAAGGGTCATTATTGCATATACTTCCCGATAATCGATAAGAGTCCCGAGCCGGTGAAGGATCATTATTGCATATATCTCCTGGTAGACGATAAGAGTCCCGCGCCGGAGATAGGTATCAGGCATATGTGACTGCATCGCATCGTACCGCATTCATCCCATCTCATTCATATATGACTGCACTGCATCGTACTGCATTCATCTCATCTCATTACACCGCATACTGACTATTGTGTGTATTGTGTTGTGTTTTATGTATGTGGTATGTATACTATGTCGTAGACATATCTCAGTTTGCCTATATATTTCTGGCTCGTATTCTGGGTTGCGGGGATCGGGTTGCACGCCGCAACGGTATAAATATATGGATCGGGCTGCACGCCCCAACAGTATAAATATATGGACCGGGCTGCACGCCGCGACGGTATGATATATGGATCGGGTTGCACTCCGCAACAGGATAATTATATGGATCGGGTTCCACACCGCAACAGGATGTATCTCTGATTGTTGATATGTTCGGGATACCTATATGTTCTGGCTATCTTACGTTACTGGTTGTTAATGAGTTTGTGATTCCATACATGTTTCAAGTTATTATCTGGCTCTGCCTTTTCATAATTTAAATAAGAGAAATTTAGTTTATCTGTTTCTTTTCTCCCTGGCTAGCTATCCTATTCCTTGAGGTGGCTAGTCTGCCCCACTTATTGAGTCCTTTTGACTCACCCTTGTTTGTTGTTTGTTTTTGTCTATCTATTTCGTTTCAGCAGGTTTGCTCCAGGATTGAGTTCACCATGTTGTGAAGGAGCGAAGACGACTTCAACTGTCAGGGTGAGCCAACTTTTATTCAGGATGGCCACCAGTTTTATGTTTATTATTTCAGTTGCATTTTGCTCCCTTCAGGAGGTATTTGTCTTTTTCTGGACTCTTAGATGTCTAGTCTGGATAGCCCTAAACCTAGTATGTTGGATAGTCAGCTGTAATTTCTTATGTACAACTTAGAGGTATCAGTACGTCTGTGCATTTTCTAAGTGTTGTTCTTATTTATGAATTGAATTATATTTATTTTCCTAATTTAATTGGTAAGGGTTCGCCCGACGGGTCTAGGGGAGGATGTCAGGTACCTGCACGGCCTAGCCGGATTCCGAGTCATGTCACGCAGCTCTATTCAAGACAATTGAAATGAACAAAAAAAAAATTGTTTTACCTAGTTGGGCTAGAGGAGATCTAATTTATCCATTCCATCATAAGAAGGGATCCAAGTTTGTCTGGGTTCCTAAACCTAAACCTTGATTGAGTTTTGCAGGCTAAGTTGAGCGGGAGCAACCAAAATGAGTATATAGACAATGGTTGCTCGAGGCACATGAATGGAGACAAAATAAATCTTCTCAGTAACAGCCTTCATTGGATGGAGTGTGATGTTGGTAAGGAAATCACTTGTGGTAAGAAATGTAATTCACTATCCCACTTCATAAATTTTTTGTATTTGATTAGTTTAAAGCGTAACTTTTTGAGTAATTTACTACTTGTGATCCCTGAGCATAAAAAATAAATTTTGATCCATTGGTTACAAAATTGTGAATTAGAAATTTCATATGATTTTTGTCTACATGGTAAGTCCCTTATTAGGGAAGTTTTTTCTATGAGTTACTTCGGGGTAGGAAGCCAAGCATCACTTACCTAAGAGCCTTCTAGTTGTATATGTATTATATTATGGTAAAAAAGCTTTGGGCAAGTTTGATGCACGAACTGATGAGGGAACTCTTCCTAGAAAATTCACTACATAGAAAAGCTTACAAAGTGCTATATGTCAAAAGCATGCTTGTCATTCTTTTATGAAACTAACAATGTGGCTGAGAAAGGCATGCAGGAAACATTGATATCCAAGAACCAGGTTCTGTAGGGTAGAGACATATCTGAAGCTAATGTAGGATCAAATCAAATAGCTGAAGAATTGCTTCACTTTTAAAGGGAAGAATTCACTAATTCAAGGAGAACTGGTTCTTAGATTGATTAGTTGATATTGAAGAACCAATACATGAACTAGGTGCCACAAGCAGAACATGGCCCTGAAGTTGATAGCAAGAAAGGACAAGTGGCTGAAACACATGTTCACCCTGAGAGGCATGGAATTAATCAATCAGGGGGAACTGGTTCTCAGAATAATAAATTTAATCCTGAAGAGCCTACTGGAGATCCAGAGAACAAGATTGAATCGTAAAGGAGATCAAACGAAAGTCACATGTCACATTCAAGGGGAATAATGAAGCAATCAGATAGGGGAACATCTGATCAAGAAGATGAGAACTTAGAAGAACCTGGTCCTTCGCAAGGTCCCTCTGGAGAAGCCTCTCAGCAGATCAAGTCTAAATCTTAGAAGCATCAAAGTTCATATCCACTGGAGAACCTCATATCTGATCTAAACTTTGGATTGTTGCAAGAGGAGCTTTGAAGAAATTTTGTGCATTTATGGAACCAAAGAATGTATGAGAAACACTTGAGGATGCAGATTGAGTGATTGCTATGCAGGAGGAACTACAACAGTTTCAAAAGAGCGAATTGTGGCACTAGGTCCTTTAACTTAAGGACAAGTCCATCATTGGTAACAATTGAGTGTTAGAAATAAGCTGGATGAGCATGACATAGTTACAAGGAACAAGGCTAGGTTGGTGGTTCAAGGTTACAGTCAAGAAGAGAGAATCAACTATGATGAAATCTTTGCACGTGTTGCAAGAATGGAAGCCATTAGGATGCTGATTGTCTTTGCTACTTATATGGTATTCACCTTGTATGAGATGGATGTGAAGAGTGCATTCCTCAATGGTTATCTAATTGAAGAGGTGTATGTAGTTCAGCCACCAGAATTTGATAGCACTGAGTTCTCTGTTCATATCTACAAACTTGACAAGGCATTGTATTGGTTGAAACAGGCTCCTAGGGCTTGGTATGGATAGTTGTCTGGATTCTTACTGAAGAATGGTTTCACAAGAGGAAAATAGAAAACACATTTTTTCTAAAGAAAAAAGCCAAGGACCTGCTCATTGTTCAAGTCTATGAAGATAACATCATTTTGGTGCTATTAATGAACCACTGTGTAAGGAATTTGCAAGTTTGAGATAAAGAGTGCCAGAGTCTTTGACACACCGATAGCACATGAAACAAAGCTGAATCTGGAAGAAACTAGTTCTCGTGTTGAAGAAATAAAGTCTAGAGCGATCAGAGGTTCTACTAATGAGCAGGCTAGTCATTGTGCTAATACTTAGTATGGTTTTATGTGACAGGTTTCATTCAAAACCAAAGGAGTCACACATGTCAATAGCGAAAGAACCTTGAGGTACTTGAAAGGACTTATGCACTTGTGACTGTGGAATTCTCAAGGAGGAACATTTGATTCTGTTGGTTTTGCCGAGGAAGACCATTTTGGTCATATTGTGGATTAAGAAAAGTACATTTGGAAAGGCACATCTTTTAGGTCCTTACTTAGTTTCATGGGCTACAAAGAAACAAATTGTGCGATTTTCTCCATAATTGGAGCTGAGTATGCAGCAACTGCTTCTCGATTGTTCAGAACTCTTATATCACGTAGCAGCTGAAGGACCTTGGTATAAAGAGTGGATTAGTGCCTATGTTTTGCAACAACACAAGTGAAGTCAATACTGTTAAGAACTTGGTTCATCTCAGACGGACTAGTCACATTGGTATTAGGCATCACTTCTTAAGAGATGATGTTGGAAGGCCTAATTATAATGAATTCTTGCAGAACTGAGGACCAGATGGTAGATATCTTCACCAAAGCATGGAACAGGGTGCAATTCAAAAGGAGCAGATTGGAACTGGGGATGACCAAAATACACTGAACGACTTGGCACCTAGTTCCCTCGGTGATTGGTTAGTAAAGTATCTTTTATGTTACTTGTTTGGTAATACATCAGAATATCGTTTCTAGTTTTATACTGTAACAAGTATGCATTTCATCTATGTTAGAAACTTCTTACTGATTTCTAATGATGTTATATTTTTGTTCAGATATGAAAAAAGAAAGGGAGAAACATGAGGTGATGAATAAGTTGTATATGTGTTCAGGTACGTGTCTAAACCATTGAGATTGTTTGCATAAATTGTGTCTTAACTAGTTCATCTATTCCTTTTGTAACCGCCTTGAATTGGCGCCACTTTCTAAGCCATACTTGAAATTCAAAACCTATTTAATGACTTGGTGTCAGTTCCTAAGAACTTTAAATTATGAATCACTTCAACTCCTTCATCTTTTTTATATCCCAAAAGAAATCACATCAAACACTCAGAACCCTTCTAAAAACTCATGTTTTACCCGAACCCAAAATTCTTGAATCTAAAGTGAACAAAGGAACAAAGCAAGTTGCGATGAACAGTTCTATAGATTTTGCTTGAAGTTTGTTAAAGTGGGGTAAAGAAAAGAAGAGAATGAACCTGCTGAGGAATTCGAAGAAACTGTGAAAGAACCCGGTTCTGCTTTAGTTACTTTGACTACTAATGATGCAGAAATAGAAAATTGTTGGGTCTGAAAATGTTCCCTCTGAGGTAAGACGTGAATCCACTAGAACAAGTTCCATTATGCATGAGTCAATTTTGAGCATTGAGAAAGTTGATACTGAGGTATTAGTAACAGGATTAGATGAACTTGTAAAGTTTGTAGATGGTGATGGTTCTCGTAGTATAGAAGAAAGGGAGAATGTTGTTTCTGTAAAAAATAGTGTTGCTAGTATAGAGCCTGTTTAAGTTGCTATATAATCAATTTTGCTGAGTCTGTGGGTTCTTAAAAGACATAGTCGGCGAACCTAGTTCGGAGGCTGTTCCTTCAGATATAGTGAAGGAGAGTGTAGGTGTTAGTGGTCCAGTCAAGTTAGAATAGGGACATGCTAACGTTGTGAAAGGATCTAAGAAAGGACCTGGTCCCTCCTCAGTTCCTGAAATAACTAATTATGCAGGACTTGACTGGACTAGTCTGTTCAGGAGAACTAGGAGGAAAGAGTGGAGACACAAAATGTAAGTTTTTGAGAAAAGAAAAAGTTTGAAGTTTGGTCCTGAGGATGGAAAAAAGAGAGGATGAGGTGATGCTGGTTAGTGAGACAAAACCAATAGAGAAATAACCACTAAAATAGTAGAGGCTGAAACTCAGGGGGAACCTTCTCACGAACAAGGTTCTCAGAGGGAATGATAGAACTGGTCTAAGAAAATACAACAGTCATTTTGGCTCAAATCAAGGTAATAACTATTTTTGCGCAAGAAATCTAATTTCATGACTAATACTGTAGTTCCTGATTGTGTTTCTGAATTGGTTTGAGAAAGCGTGGTTATGTTTGAGTATGAACCATCTGAGGTCTCAGTCGATGAGCTTAGTTTAGAGGATGCTCCCTCGATGGTACATTAAAAAGAAAAGAAGAAAGGGAAAATATTGCTGAATTTGATGGTGTTGCTGAGACAGAAAAGGACACAGTGGAAGAACCTGATTCACCCACTGATTCCTTAATTGTTGATGAAGCAGTTTGATGTTGTCTAATGAGAAAATATTGGGAAAAAGATATGTTTCTTGGGATATGGCTGACCCTTTATATGTAGATGATCCTAATGCGTTTGAAGTATCCAAGATTGATGAATTGAAAATATGAATAACCAATTCCTAGAAATTTATATGGTGGAGTGATTATGATGAGGAAGTTGTTGTCTTAAGTGAAAGAATCTGAAGCAATGGAGACCCATGTAGAATAACTTAGAAAGGAGGATGAAAAGAACCTGGTAAAGAAACAGGAAATACAAAGGCCAATGAACCATCTTCTCAAGTTCATGAGGAACATGTTGATGACGTACCCCTAATCCAATTAAAGAGAAGGACTACTGAGTGTGTTCTTCAAGTGGTGAAAAAGAAAAGTAAAGAATAATAAAAGGAACTGGAGAAGAGGTGAGGCCTGAAGAATCTCCTGTTGAACCTGGTCCTAATGCAGAGAAAAAGGTGGCTGACAAGAAAATGAATGAAGTGGACTGAGTTGTTGGTTCAAGAAACATCTTATTGGGAAAGGAAGAATTCTTGTTGATACCGAAGAAAAAAGAATGGTACAGTTGGTTGCAATGTTGAATACTCAAAGTTGGAAGAGCATGGTTTATGTAGAGTCAAGAAAGTTGTACACTCTTAAGAATTAGAGAGTTCTACACAAATATTCATGGGGAAACCAAGGCTTACTAGATCTACCCAGATAGGAAAAAAGTTATGGCATCCTTCCATCCATTGTTTTTCGAGTTTGTGCTGAAGAACCTTTTCTAGAGGTCCTAGAGTCGTAGTGAGGTGAACGTTATAGATTTAACTTACATGGACCTATTGGATAGGGAGGTTTCTATCAATGTGAATGAGTAATGATACAACATATGAACAGGATAGCTGGTGCAGTACTAGCAAATCATGGGTTGCCGTATGGGTTACTTCTTACAAAAATCGTGGAACTCTTTGGTATAACTTTATACAAATATTCAGAACCTGATCATCATGAAGGCTTTGAAGGGAACATCCTAAAGAGCTGTGACTATCATTTGGAAGGAGAATCTGCAGAAGAACCTATAGAGCATGATAATGATGAATGTTCTTATATAGGTGAGTGGAATCAATAAGTAGAAGCCTATGGAAGGTGATCAGGTGCTGGAGATGCAAGGAAATTCGAGGAACATTGCAGCAATGCTTGCTTATTTCTATATATCTATTCTATACACTTCCCAGACCAGAACTAGTTCCTACCCTATAACCCATATTCCCTCAATTTCTTTTCGATGTTCTGTTTAAGACAATGTTTATGGTCTTAACAATTTCTTTCCGATGTTCTATTTAAGACAATCTTTATGGTCTTAATCTTGATGTTTTGGATGCTTATTTGGATATTTTGCTTGATTCATTACTGATCAATTCTCTTATATTATGATTTTAACTAACCATCTTAGATTGAAGTTTGAATGGTTTTGCATATGATTCATTTGTTGCCGTCTAGGCTATAGACTCGACATTACTTGATTGGTTCTTTGGCAGATGTACTGTGATCTTTTCGATGATGCCAAAAAGGGGAGAAGAAATGTTGGAGGTTTTGTGACCCAGTTTTGTTCTTTACTAATTCTTATACCTATTTCATTGCTTGTGTGTTTGTTTGAAGAGGGATTAATACTCCTCCAGGCAACATTTGTTTGTCATCATCAAAAAGGGAGAATTTATTGAAGTTTGAGTTTTGATGATTGACAAACGGGAAGAAACCAGGGAAGAACCTGGTGAATGACCTTGTTCTCTGACAGGTTCTACTGATGTTGAAAAGATGCACAAATACATTCCCCGTCTAAGATGAAATTTGAAAGAACCAGGACAGAGCAGTTTTACAATTCGAATTGGATTAGGAATTGCACAGGAAGGTTCTACGAAGCAATATAGGAAAGGAAACAGAATCCTAGTAGAACTAGGAGAGCCTCGTGCATGAAGGTTCTGAGAAGCAGAGCAGAGTTTAATCCTAATAGAATTAGAAGTCTCTTGGGCACGAATATAAAAGCTAAAAGGCGGCTAATAAACCCTAATTGTCTTGGACACCAGCTGAAAGTATCTTGAAGATCTACATAATATTGGAGATTATTTTCAAAGAGTCCAAGATTGGAAAAAGTGTGTAGGAGGTAAACTTATATAAGGAAAGTATTTATTGAGTCCTGATTAGAGAATAATTCTTTTCCTTATCCATCAAGAAGTCATATGCACACTATATATACATCATTATGAAAACACCAAGAGGTATGCACAAAATATCATCTCTTCAACCACATAGAGAAAGATTGAGAGCTCATAAGATGACAATTTGGAAGAGAACGTGCAAAAGGAATTGACTGGACGAGAGGTTATTCATCAGGTATAACCAATTACATGGCCAACAAAAACGTGTAGAAGGAACTAACTGGATGAGTGGTTCTTCATTAAGCTTTATTGAATTTTGGTCCAAGTCTAGTTCATATTTATTAGTGCTTTGTATTTTAACCTATTTCGCTTATTTGAGAAGCACTGTTTAGGTACTGTAAAAAATCTTCTATTAGGCTAGAGTTAGCTTAAAGGAGTTGCTACGGTCGTGGATCGTAGGCAGTCTTGTACTTAGGAGGATTCCTAGGTGTGTTTGCTACAATTGAGTTGATTGTAGGTGATATGAGACTAGATATTGGAATAATTTCTATACTTTTCCCTCGTGTTCATGCTCCGACTTGTGATATTTGTTGGTACTTTGAATGAAATTGCTCTTATTTAGTGTGTTTTATGTTGTAGGGATTATATTGATGATATGAGGCGTTCATGGAGCATGGTTAATGAAAATCAAGGGTTTTGAAGTATGAGTAGAAGCCTGAGACTCAATCGGGAACCAAGGCATGGAGGAAGAATGATAAAAAAATTGGACAAGCAATAAAATAAGCTTGTTGTACCGCGTCAGGCATTGTGCTGCGTGGCGCAAAAGGGGAGAGATTCAGAGAATATAGAATTTCGAAATCCTGCAGAAATTGGCCTACTGCACCACGCCGTGCAATGCGCTATGCAGCGCCATAGACTTAAAATCCTGACATTCTTATTCCGACTATATTTTGGATTCCAGACTTGTGTGGGTCTATGGGGACGGCATAAAAGCCCTAAAACACGTCTCAAAACACATCATTTGAACTGGGAAGGAACAAAAGGAGGCTAGAGCTTTGGAGTATTCAAGAACGCAAGAGTTTTTCTTAAATTCTTCCTTTTTTTTGTAATTTATTCATTCATGAATTATCTTGACATGATTGTGATAACATGAGTGGCTAAGTTACCCATTCTAGGGTTGATTTAACCACTCCAGTACTTATGTGTTATGAATTATTTCTTTAATGAATGAAACCTATTTAACCTTCCTATCTAATTGTTTATGATTTGTATGCTATTGATTGGTAGAGCTCTCAATTGATTGTGCCCTTTATTCTTGTGCATCTAGGGATAAATTAATGAATTAGGGTTAAAAACTTAGCAATATTTCAACCTAAAACAAAGGCATTACTTAGGTTGTCAAAAAGGTGATTTGTGACCATTGACCCTGATTGTGAACCATACTTGTAGTCCTACGTATCTTCATTAATTAATTGGAAAATTGGTTAGTAAAAGTTACAATTATTACACGGGAGTGAATAATTGTGAATTTGGAGCAAGTGTTCAATAGGAAGAAGCAAGTTGAATCCATTAATGCATTATTCTAACACATGAGTAGTTGTTACGTTGAAACCATCATAAAAATATAAACTTTCAAAGTTAATTGATTAGATAAGTTAGTTAGATTAACAACAAGATTTCGAGTGTTCTCTGTGGGATTCGACCTCGGGACTTTAAGTATCGAGCTATATTTATTGCGACTGCTTAGTCCTTTTTATAGGGTGTAGTTGGGCGTGATTAGTAGGCAGTCTAAGGTACTAGAGTTTAGTCCCCCGGTTATAGAGTTTGTAATCTAAAACTTGCTCGTTGGGTTAGTGAAAGAGTTTTCAAATCCCAAAGTGTGGGTCGTGGTTTTTCTCCCTTGAGCAAGGAGTTTTCCACGTAAAAATCCATGTGCAAGTTTATTTCCGTATTATTATTGTTAGCACGGTGTTTAGGAGAAACTCTTCAAGAACCAGGTTCTTGCAGACATGAGCAAGGTTCTTCAGAAGGAGAAAATCGGAAACACTATTCATTCCCCTTCTAGTGTCTGTTGAAGGTGCACCAAGTGCAACAGGAGTCCTAATTCAAATTATAGAGAATATTGTCACGACCCTAGACTTGCTCTAGGCGGTGTGTCAGAACTTAGACAATTGCTACCCAAAAGCAACGCCCAAGTTCAGCCTTTGGACCTATATAGAACACCTAAAGTGTCAAGCTAAGATTCTGGGATGATCATTAAGTCAAGCAAGCAAAGTAGCCAAGTATTGAACACAGTAAAGGTACAAGTTGTTGGCAAAAAGACTTGTATTAAGATCAAATATTTTGTACAAAGAAAGGAAAGCTAAGGAACTTGGTTAGATACTAGATTACAATGCTAGACACTATTTAGGAGACTTGGATGATGGACAAGTGCAAATGAAATTCCTACTATTTACACTACTCTAGAAAAGGTTCTAGACTACACTAATAAGGTAGGTGTGAGTTGGCATGCTCTTTCTTGGCTCTTCTAGAGTGTTCCATAAGTTGCTGATTCTTTCCAACTCCAACCAATGTTCACCCATGATCTAGATACTTCTACACATTTCAATGAAGCCCTAAGTCAAGGGCCTTCAAGGTTATAGAGTTTTCCACACTCTAGACCACTCTTGGACTCTCTAGAAGCTTCTGTTGCCTTGTGTACATTATTTGGCTCATGATGTGGCGGGACGTCACAATACGTTCCACTATCATAACTTCTTTTTTCATTCCTTTTCAATAAAATTAATCAATTCCATCTCTTTCAGCAAAATTTTATCTTTTGATAGAAGGACCTGTTAGAACCTAAACACCTCCTATAGACACAAGAATGGAGGGGGGTTGAATAGTGTCCTCCGATTTTCGTCGAAGAACCTGACTTTTTAATCGCTAGAACCATGTTCTTGTGCAACAGCTTCCACGAAAAACACAAACACACAAACAAACAAACAACAAACTAAAGAACACAGTGTTTTTACGTGGAAAACTCCTTGCTCAAGGGAGAAAAACTATGACCCACACTCTGGGGTTTTTTAAAACACTTCACTAACACAAAGAGCAGGTTTTAGATTGCAAACTCTGTAACCAAATGGGCTACACTCTAGACCCTTATCACTCAACAAAGCTAAACTCTAGCTTTACAAAGTAATCACTCAAAATTTACCTATTACAATTGCTTCTAACGCAAGCAGGTAGGTAACATGAACAAAACACAAGCACTATGACAACTCTAATAAAGAACCTAAACAGATTCGCTAATTGTACTCAGAGTTCTTCAATGATTGTCTTCAACAGTTAAGTCACTTTGAAAGTTATTGGATCGCCTTGTGTTTGCTCTCAACTCTCGTGATCAAAAACACTGAAATCGGCTGCCTCAAATACTTTATTTTATATGGGCTTCGTAACCCTAGTAGTATTTTACTAGAAAACCTTGTAAATATGGCAGGTCAAGATTTCCCTTTGATACTCTCCTTGTTTGGCACTAACTCTTGTTCACACTTCAATAAGACAGCTCCGACATAACTTCTTTTAGTTGACTAGAATGCGTATAAGTCTACGTGTCACTGCTCTTAGTTCTGCATGGATTTGCATTCCACAAAATCTTTTCCATCAGTCGTACGCTTCTCACCAAGGACTAAGTTCTTTTTCAAATCACTAAGTCCTTAGTTTGTCGTTCTTCAAAACATCCAGCTCAACAAATTTCCCCTTTTTGATGATGATAAACAAATGTTGCCTAAGAACCTGTACAGACAAAACACCAAGACACAGGAAAAAAATACATTTGAAAGAATTTAAAACAGATGAATTAGGTCACAAACATCCCAACATCACTTCCTTCTTCCCCCTTTTGGCATCATCTGCAGGAACACGTTAGTACAGTCCAATCTAGAGCACAAGGCAACAAGTCAACTAAGCACATAGTAAGTAATCGAAGGGCCAACCAGAACCACAAATACCATATAAGAAACCACTAATCAACACAAGCATTTTAAAAACAATTATCCAGGGTGCGCAGAAACATAGACCAATTAAGTACAAACCAAAAGTTAATTGTCTTAAATGTGCATCAATTAAGGACAAGGGAAGGAATAAGGGAAGGGTTTGGACAAGGACATGATAAGGAATAGGCAGGCATCAGTTCTTCACGTTGAAGTGCTTGACAAGTGCTTCAAGGTTCTTTGAATTCTTGGCCCTTTCTACCACCACCTCGGCCTCATGCTTGTTGCACTCAATTTTCAAGCTATCAATTTCTTGATCCTTCACCTATAACTGTTTCTTCAGCTCTTCATTTTCTTCATTAAGTTCCAGCAAGTGTTGCTCCAATTCCTTCACTAGTTCCTCTGGTCCAAACTCCTCACTATCTTCATCTTTCTCTGTCTTGATTGGCATTGGACACTTGGAGGCCTTTCTTTCCTTGAAAGAAGTCACAGGTCTTCAGGACATTCATACCAAACATCTGATGATGTGTCGGTTTCTTTCCATTATCCAAGGGCACACCAAAATACTCAAACACCTATCGCAGTATGTGGGAATGCACTAAAGAGTGTGGCTTGTTGTCAGTGTCTGCAATCCTTTAATATGTTTGATAATCAGTCCAGGCAGGTTTATCTTGGTCCCTCTATCCAGCAAGTCCATATATGTCATATCTAGAGCACAAGCTTCAATGTTCCTCTCCCCTCTAGGAAACAAGAACATATGGATAAATTCAAACACCTGCTGATATGCTGGTTCCATCTCTTTCTTTTCAACCTTCCTTTCTTTCCCGATTCTTGTTTTCCCTGTGAATTTCTTTACCACATCTAGAGGAGTAACATCATCTGTTCTTTTGGTCCATTTCAACTTAATATACCTCCAGTAACTTCAGTAGGCACATCTAGGATTACCCCCAACTCCTCTCTACCAAAATCCAGCTCCACTCCTTTAACCACAGAAAACACCCTCCTTGCAGCAACACTACAATTAACATAAAACTCCCTAACCTCTTTTGCATACAAGCACTTGTCCTCATTTGTAAAAAGCTTCATCCACCCTTGGTCCTTCACCTTCTTGACCAGGGGATTCATTTGATGCTCATATAAGTCACTCAAGATGCTACCTGCTAGCACTTGATGCTTAGTAAACAAGGCCACTCTATCCACCTCTTCCTCATCTTCCTTTTTCTTTTTCTTTTTCTTTGTTTCCACCTCACTATCAGAGTTTGAGTCATCTGGGTGCACATAATTTCCATCCTCATCACTCTCTTCCTTCTCACCCCCCAGTAGTCACATGCTCTTCCTCATTCACCTTTTGCTTTTGTTTCTTATCATACTTCAAAAACATTGCCACCTGCTGCTTCAAAGCAGACCTAGTTGCCACTCTTCTAGGAACTACAGGAACAACAGACACCTTCTCAACCTCATGTCCAGCCTGAGAGCCCTCATTTTCACACTCATCTACCAGACCACTCTGAAACACAACTTTTCCTCCCTTTACCAACTTTCTCTTCCTCTCCTTTACAGGTTTTGTTTCACTCATAAAACACCACTTCTTCTTCCTCTTCCTGCTCCACCAGTTTTTTCATCTTCTTCACCAAATTTTCTTTTCACACTCTTCTTTGGTACTTTCTGCAACTGCACATCACCAACATCTTCCATCTGAGTCTCCTCTTCTTTGTTTTCCCCTGAGTCGGTCCAATCAAGTTCTGCATCATCAACTACATCATGAACCGAGGAAGAACCAGATTTTTTCCCAGGTTCCTTTACAACTTCAGCAGAACTAGGTCCTTCACCCACTGGACCACTCAAAACAGCCTCCACCTGCACTTTCTCTAGGGGAGCAGCCTCCGAGCTAGGTTCGTCGACTGGGCCCTTTTGAGATTCCACTGAGTCCTCCTTTCTTAGTCTATCCAACACATTCTCGACAACATTAACCTCTACCATCTTGTCAGTAACACTAGGCACATGAAATTTAATCCTAGGTTCAAAAGATTCTACAACAATATTCACTTGTTCTTCCACGACATTCCCCCTATCAGTTATACTACCAGGCTCCACCGTTTTTACAATTTCATCCATACCCGTTACTAAGATTTCCGTACTAATCTTCTCAGGGCTAAATATAGACTCTAAAGCAGTAGAACTAGCTTGGGTAGAATCAGGCCTTACCTCAACTGATTTCATGTCGGAAACTGCCGGTGCAGTCGCCGGAGCAGATGGTTTCGAAGTCGTTTTCTTGGAAATCTTCTTTCCCACTTTCTTTTGAACCTTTAGTCGTGCATTAGCGATTCTTTCAGCCAGAGTAGAGGCAGAGGGTTTGAGAGAGGAATCTTTGGAGGTTTGGGTTTCTAAGGTTTTCGCCGGTGAGGCGGAGGAAGATTGTGCTTGAGACATCGTGATGATTTTCTTGAAGTTGGTTTTTGAGTAAAAAGGGTTTTCTTGTTTTGAACTTTAGAAAGAGAACATAGAGAATCTAAAGGGAAAGTTTCTCTTACTTCAGATGAATTATGAGAAAGAGAGAGATAGAGAAGAGAGGTTAAGGTGATCTAAGGTTTAGGGTATAATGATGGCAATAAAAGTGGAACACCTTTTTGAGTTCTTGGGAAACCAGGAAAGGTTGGATGTGACGCTTATGAAGAGATATTCATTATGTCTCCTAGGGTGAGTGGGGTAGGTTTTAAATTTTTGAAAGTGTAACCGAAAAGGGAATTGTTCCTATAAATTTTAGCGGTTACACAAACATGGAAGGTTTTCAAGATGCACGTTCAAGAACAAATCAATTTCAGTCATAGTACTTAACATATGTAGCTATATAGATGTACCTGGACATGGTTCCTCATTTTGAACATGGTTCCTTCTACGTACTTAGTTGATTCTTCCCTGGGAACTCATTAGACCTTCTACGTACTTAGTTGATTCTTCCCTGGGAACTCATTAGATCACTCAAATAGCACTTAGTTGAACAAGTATACTTATCAAAGTATAATTTTAGACTGGACTATAAAAACTATATACACAAACAGAATAATAGACACTTAACTAGCCAAACCTTGGGAATCAGGTGCTGGGTTATCCATGTATTTTGGTCATCCCTAACTCCAACATGTTCCTTTCAAATTGAACTTTGTCCAGGGCTTTGGTGAAATGTCAGCAATTTGATCCTCAGTCCTGCAAGAATTCATAGTTATTAGAACTTTTTCAATATTATCCCTAAGAAAGTGATGTCTAATATCAATATGTTTGGTTCTCTTATGTTGGACTGAGTTCTTGGCAATGTTCACAGCGCTTGTATTATCACAGAAAATAGGCACAGCTCCACATTTGATTCAAAAGTCCTCTAATTATTGCTTGATCCACAACAACTGAGAACAGCAAGATGCAGCTGCCACATACTCAGCTTCTGCAGTTGAAAGAGCTACTGAGTGCTGCTTCTTTGTAGCCCAAGAAACAAAGCAGGGACCTAGAAAGTGTGCCATTTCTGAAGTGCTTTTTCTACCCACCAGATGGCCTGCATAATCAGCATCTACAAAGCCAATCAACTCAAAAATACCATCCCTAAGGTACCAAATACATAAATCTTGAGTTCCTTTCAAGTGTCTCAGAATTCTTTTCACAGCAGTTAAATGTGATTCCTTTGGCTTGGATTGAAATCTTGCATAAAGTCCTACACTGTACATAATATTAGGTCGACTAGCTGTGAGATAAAGGAGAGAATCTATAATTCCTCTATACTTGGTCATATTTGAGGAAGGACCCAGTTCGTCCATATCCATCTTTATTCCAGGAGCAATAGGGGTAGTCATTTCTTAAGCTCCTTACATATCAAATTTCTTCAGCAGCTCCTTGACATACTTCTGTTGATGAATCATGATTTTTTCAGGAGTTTGTTTGATCTGCAACCCCAAAAAAGAAGTTGATTTCTCCCATCATGCTCATTTCGAACTCACTACCCATCAACTCAGCAAATCCCTTGCACGGGTCCTCATCAATGCTCCAAATATGATATCATGAACGTATACTTGGACCACTCTTTCCTTTCTTCTTCAAGAACAGTCTGTTGTCAATTCTTCCTCTTGAGAGCCTATTTTTAAGCAAGAAACTTGATAACCTCTCATACCAAGCTCTGGGTGCTTGTTTCAAACCATAAAGAGCCTTATCAAGTTTGTATAGATGATCAGGATAATCACTGTTCAAGAACTCTGGTGGCTGCACCACATATACTTCCTCGTTCAGATACCAATCTAAGAATGCACTCTTCACATTCATCTGATATAGAGTGAACTCCATGTATGTAGCAAAAGCAATCAACATTCTTATGGCCTCCATCCTAGCCACTAGTGCAAATCTCTCATCATAGTCAATTTCTTCTTCTTGGCTGTAACCTTGGACCACCAGCCTTGCTTTGTTCCTGTTTACTATGCCATGTTCATACAGTTTATTCCTGAATACCCATTTAGTACCAATGATTGATCTATCTTTAGGTCTAGGAACCAGATGCCACACTTTACTCCTCTCAAATTGATGTAGCTCCTCCTACATTGCTAATACCCAGTCTGATCCTCAAGAGCCTCTTTTATATTCTTTGGTTCCATAGAGGATAAGAAGGCAAATAATTCACATAAGTTCTTCAAAGCAGACCTAGTCATTATCCCAGTATCTAGCTCAAATAGCATATTCTCCAGAGGATGTGAGCTTTTATGTTTCCAGGCTCTAGGTTGTATGTGGTGGGAAGGACCTTCAACAGCAGCTTGAGTAGGTTCTTCCTGCATATTTGATTCATCATCCTGATCAGCAGTTCCCCCTGACATATTTACTCTTTGTTCCCCCTGAGTTAGGTCTCCACTTCTTCACAAGGTTCCTCCTTTTCTTCTAAGTTCTCTAAGCTTCCAGCAGAGTCTTCTCGAGCAAGACCTATAGCTTGATCATCTCTTTCCTTTTCAGTAAATGCCTTGTCTGACTCATCAAACACTACATGCATGCTCTCCTCCACTATCTGATTCCTTTTGTTGAACACTTTATATGCTTTACTTTGAGTAGAGTATCCCAGAAAGATTGCTTCATCACTTCTTGCATCATACTTTACCAAAGGTTCCTTTCCGTTATTATGCACAAAGCATTTGCATCCAAAAGTCCTCAAGTGAGCAATATTTGGCTTTCTTCCTCTAAGAAGCTCATATGGAGTCTTGTCTAGAATAGCCCTTTTGGAGAACCTATTCAACAAGTAGCATGCAGTGTTTATAGCTTCAGCCCAGAAGTTCCTTGCGAGAATACTTGACAACATGGTTCTTGCCATATCCTCCAAAAGATCTGTTCTCTCTCTCGACAACTCTATTTTGCTGTGGAGTTCTTGGTGCAGAGAAGTTATGATCAATGCTATATTTTTCACAGTACTTAAAAGAATTTTTCATTTTCAAACTTCGTGCCATGATCAGCTCCAAACTCAATCTTTTCTGCACAATGCCAGCCCAGTCTTTGAAGCTATCAAATACTTCATCTTTGGATACAAGGAGCAGAGCCCATGTATACCTCGAGTAATCATCAACCATCACGAACATGAACATCTTTCCTCCTCTGCTTCTAATTCTTATTGGTCCACATAAGTCCATATGTATCAGCTCTAGTGGTTTTGACATATTGACCATTTTCTTTGACTTGAAGGATGGTCTCACATGCTTCCCCCTAATACAGGCATCACACATCTTAATGTCTTCGAACTTCTTAATTGGCGGTCCACGAACAAGTTCCTTCGATGCTAACTTGTTAAGCTGAGAGAAACTAGCATGTCCCATCCTTTTGTTCCACAGTTGCGAATCACTTTCTTGAACATTCCAAGAAGTTAGATTGTTCTCAAGAAGTGAACCCAATGATGCCTTGTATACATTATTCACTCTTTTCCCTTTCATAACAACTTCTCCACTCTGTAGGTTCTTCACAGGACATCCCATAGAAGAGAAACTGAACTCATTTCCTCTGTCACATAGTTGAGAAATACTTAGTAAATTATGCCTGAGACCATCAACACAATATATATTTTCAATTGCATGATCTAGGGATCTCCCAACTTTTCCAATGCCCACAATCTGATCACTCTTTTCTCTACCGAAGGCCACACTACCTCCTTGAAATGCTGCGAATGAGAGAAAATTCCTTCTATCTCCAGTCATATGCCTTGAACATCCACTATCCAGAATCCATCTTGGGTTGTTCACTCTCACTCCAGCCTGCAAAACAAATCAAGGATTAGATTTAGGAACCCAGACTAGCTTGGGTCCCTTCCTATGAGAAAATGGATGAATTAAATCTTTCTTAGCCCAATCAGGTAAAGGCATTCTTTTTATTCTTGATCTTAGCCTTACTTGTTGCCATGCAACTTGGTCTATAATGTCCAGTTTTAGCACAGAAGGTGCACAACATGTGCAAGGCAGGCCAACATATTTGCTCTTGGGGTTATATGGAGGCAGAGGTTTCTTAAATCCAAGGCCTCTTTTACTCTTGTTCTGATTTTCAAGAACTCAATTCATTGCCTCAGAAAATTTATTACATTTTGTTAGCCTAATAAGCTCATAATCAATTTTTTTCAACCTTTTCTTTAAGAACTCTGTTTTTTTAGTCTCCTGATACAGAATTTCATTTGTCCTCTTAAGCTCATCTTCAAGAAAAGTTTGAATTTCATTGATTACTTGCTTACCATTTGCATTTTTCAACTGAATTAATTCAGTTTCAAGTTCTGAGATCTAAGAGTTAGATACAAAAGCCCGTCCTTTTAAAGAATCATTTGTTTCTTCAAATTCAACATTTAGCTCTTCAAGGTTCTTGCATCTGGCTCTTAGATCACTGACATCATCAGTTAATTGATCTTCTTAAGCTTTTACCTTTCCATAACTCTCAATTAAAGTAGCAGTTATAAGTATCATATTTTCAGTTGAGTATGTATGCAAGTTTTCTTTTAGTTCAGAAAGACATACCTCAACTGAGTGAGCACCTTCTTCATCATCAGTTGCCATGAGAGCAGATTCCTCCTTCTGACTATCTTCAATGTAGATCTCTTTCATCTTCTCCCAGATTTCTTTGGCAGATTTGCACTCTATCACTTTTGCCAGTACATCAACTGTCACCCCATTCCTCAAGTACATCACAGCTTTGGCATTTGCTTGAAACCAATCCAAGTCTTGAGGATCTAATTCTTCCACCAGCTTTGGGACCAGGGATCCATTTGCAACTCTCTTCACAGGAACATAAGGTCCTCCTTTCACAATCAACCAGAAGCTGTAGTCCGTAGATTGAAGGAATACTTTCATTTGCTTCTTCCACCTCTTATAATTGGTTCCATTAAACACAGGAGGTTTGAAAGGATTTCCTCCCTCTCTTATTTCAAATGGACCAGCTCCATCCGAGCCTTCGCATGCCATTCCCATAAATGATAATGGGGACTCATATTCAGATTCCTTTTCTTCATCAGACTCACTATCAGTTGGTCCCCAAGTTGCATAAAAGGCTTCCTTCTTCTTTATTCTTTTTGCTCTGAAGTTTGGTAGTCGTCTGACTCTCCTCTTATTTGTCACTGTCTTTAGAAGATTCTTTCTTCTTCTCCTTTGTAGCTCTATTTTTCATCGACTCAACTTCCCACATTGAATAATTCATAACAACATGATCCTTCTTAAAACATTTAAAACACCCTGAGCAGTCTGGACTGTCAACTATGTTCTTCCTTCCATTATTGTCTTTGGTGTTCCTCTTGAACCCCTTGAACTTTCCTAAGTTGAACTTCTGCCTGAGAGCACTTACCATAGCTGCGTCAACCGATTGCAAGTCAACAAACTCTTCAGGTTCCTCAGTTGCTTCCAGTGCAAGAGTCTTGTCCTTCTTAGGTACTGGTTTGCTCTTTGATTCCTTCATCATCTCATGTGTCTTCAGACTTACAACAAGTTCTTCAAGCTTGATAGATCGAAGTGTCTTCGACTCAATGATGGCTATCATCTTTGGTTTCCAAACATCTGGAAGTACATTCAGGACTTTGTCAACCATTTCAACTTCAGGAAGTTCTATGTCTAGTGATCTCATCTCATTTGTGATAATAATCAACCTTGTCATCATATCCTGTATGGACTCTTTTTCTCCCATAGTAAACAACTCAAATTTTCGTTTCAACATTCTCCTTTTAGAGTCCTTGACTTCAGTGGTTCCTTCATGAGCGACTTCCAAGGCATCCCAGATTTCTTTGCAATTTTATATAATGAGATCATGTTGAACGCCTTCGGACCAAGTCCACAGATTACAAGTCATTTGGCTTTGTGATTCTTCTCAATCATCTTGTAATCAGCCTTATTGTAATCATCCCTAGTCTTTGGTTCAGTTCGAGCGGCAGCTCTTTCACCAACAACTTTGGTTGGAGCTAGATTTCCTTCAGAAACAATCAACCAGAGTTGATAATCTTCAGCACAGACGTAGTTCTCCATTCTTCTCTTCCACCAAGCGTAGTATTGCCCATTGAACTGTGGTGGCCTCAAAACCGACAGTCCTTCAGTAATAGTAGGTGGTGCACTCATGATTAGATCTTTCTCAAGGTGTTAACCTAAAATGAGAAGACTTGCTCTGATACCACTTGTTATGATCTACGTACATCCTATGGACACTAGAAGGGGGGTTGAATAATATCCTACGATTTTCGTCGAAGAACCGGACACTTTAATCGCTTGAACCATGTTCTTGTGCAACAGCTTCCACGAAAAACACAAACACACAAACAAACAGCAAACTAAAGAAACAATATTCTTATGTGGAAAACTCCTTGCTCAAGGGAGAAAAATCACGACCCACACTCTTGAATTTTTTAAAACACTTCACTAACACAAAGAGCAGGTTTTAGATTGCAAACTCTGTAACCAAGGGGATATACTCTAGACTCTAATCACTCAACAAAGCTAAACTCTAGCTTTACAAAGTAATCACTCAAAATTCACCTATTACAATTGCTTCTAATGCAAGCAGATAGGTAACACGAACAGATTTGCTACTTGTACTCAGAGTTCTTTAATGGTTGTCTTCAACAGTTAAGTCACTTTGAAAGTTATTGGATCGCCTTGTGTTTGCTCTCAACTCTCCTGGTGAAAAACACTGAAATTGGCTGTCTCAAATACTTGCTTTTATATGGACTTCATAACCCTAGTAGTATTCCACTAGGAAACCTTGTAAATATAGCATGTCAAGATTTCATTGTGATACTCTCCTTGTTCGGCACTAACTCTTGTTCACACTTCAATGAGACAGCCCCAGCACAACTTCTTTTAGCTGACTAGGATGCGTATAAGCCTACGCTCCACTACTCCTAGTTCTGCATGGATTTGCATTCCACAAAATCTTTTCGATCAGTCGTGCCCTTTTCACCAAGGACTAAGTTATTCTTCAAATCACTAAGTCATTCGTTTGTCATTCTTCAAAACATCCAGCTCAACAGAGACCCTATGCGGCGTAAATATTAATTAGTTGAGGTATTAATTTCCAGGTTCATAAAGTTAAACAAAAAGAACAGGAGAAGATAGGCTTTTCTAATATATTTGAACGCAAACCTAATGTTTAAATGGACCTCACTTGAAACCATTTGAAGACAAAAAAAAAAGGTTAGTCTTAATTAGCTTCATATGTCTTTTCAATTATATCTGAGAAGAAATAGCTACAATCCCCCAGTTATCTGATGTCTGTGTACGTAGTAGAACTACTCTAAATGCTCCAAATTAATACTTGTACGCTCCAAAAAGTAGGAGTAATTTCGTAATTAGATCCTTTAAGATCTTCCACATTAATTTATTAAAGGCCCTCTTTAATTCCTTTCAGCATCATATATGCATAACCAGTTAGATTTAAGGGTCCACTATTTATCTGTATGGAAAACAGTAAGGGTTTCTTTCAAAACTAGCTTCTCAAAGTAAGGAAATTACAAATGAGGGGCCATAATTTTTTCTTACATGGCATAGCACCTCCCTTATTTTAAAAATTACATCACATAGAACTATCCTTCAAAATAAAAAATCCTAGGTGCCACTCCCCTACCCTTCCTCGCCACAGACCTGCCGCCGACCACCCTACCGCCGGTGGCCGGAAAACTAAAAAATCGTCGGATCTCATTGAGATTGCTTATTTTATGTCACCAGAGCTTTATTATTAGTAGTTTTGTTAAATTATTATTTTTTGATAACTTTATACACACAAATCTATCAAAAAATAATAAATTATACATGTAAATACATAGAAAAATACGTATGCAAGAAGAAAAAATATAAAAATATACACAAAATGTTAATTTTATACAAATATTTATAAATAGTGTACAAATCTGAAATCTATATAATTTTATACATTGTTCATACACGCGTACACAGATTTATACGGCTTCATACGAATTTACACAAGTGTATAGAAATATATTTATTTATAATATATACACATATACAAATTTATATATTTTTATATACGTTTAGAGAATTGTATAAACTTGTATAAAAATATATAAAATTGTATAAACTCGCAAAAATAATTTTATACAGTATTTTGGACAACTTCTAGACAAAAGCTTAACAAATATCAAAGATTTGTAAAGTTTTTATACAACAAAAGCACTAGATCTAAACATTAGAAAAAAGTTTTAACAAAAAACTAGTAAATCTCACCGAATTTTTATGAAAAAGGTGAAAAAAGAAGAAGAAATATGATTAAAAAAACCCCCTCACCGGAGTTTTGACCGGAATATACAACAAAAAATCGACATTGTTATTCAAAAAAAAAAAAGAAGAAGAAGAAACAGCGGCGGCGGTTGATGAATATAATTTATTCGTGTATTTTCTTATATAAAAATATATATTTTAAATAAAAGCATGAATAAATATATTCAATTCTCCTATATTTTCTAACAAATCTTGCAGAGAAAAAGAATATTTGGAAAGAGAAATATATCATGAATAAAGTAAATAACAAAGGAAGAAGAGTTTTACGTATGCAAGAAGAAGTCCATGACATGTCTTCCTCACTATGCAAGAAAGTTGTTACATATCTTGGCTACAATATTTGCTCCTTATTATACATATTGGTAATATGGAATTACAAATTTAATAAAAGAATATTGGAATTAAAGCAAAGAAAGGAGCAAGAGAGGACTTCACGTATCCATGTCACTTTGAAGGAAACTTGTTACACATCTTCATCCTTGACATAACAACAATTGGTGAAGAAATTCTCCATCTATAAATAGAGGACTATTCTCCCGTAGTTGAACACCAAGTCATAGAATAGCTATTCTACTTTCTTAAAAGCTTTGGTCTTTACTTTCTTTCTCTTCTTGTAAGTTCCATATTTTCTAGAAGTATTGGCAATATTGTCAATAATATAAGTCTTTTCTTTTGTTCAAATACTCCATAATGGAGTAATTTCTTTTTGTTGGGATAGTTGATAAAGCTTGATATATTTATAATACTTATCTCAGTTTTAATATATACTTGGCCTGAAATTCTCTATTTCACATTTTACACTGTGCGGGAATGTTGGTTTTATTATTCTTTACTATCACTTTTACATATTTTATCTCACGGTTATAATCATATTAATTTTGCAATTCTCACAGAGTAATTAATATGTGATAACTGATGAATAAAAAAAGTAGAGTGAAAGTAAATTTTAGTAATCGACCATTTCAAGCCCGTAGTCTTGCTTCCCTCAATTTTAATTCTCACGGAGGAATTGTTGTAGGCAAGATTATTGATTTTTAGTAAAAATATTCTCACGAAGTTTTCACTACTTTTTAGCACAATTCAGGCAAGAAAAATATTTCGGTTTAACTGTCACTTGTTATAACTCAATTAATTTGCATAACCTCACGGAGTGTTATTAATTGATTATTTTCTTGTGAGCAAAATATAATTGAATTAGAAATAAGCAATTATTTTTAGAGAAATATATGTCAAAATTGAGATTTTTATTATAAATATTATCAAGTGAATTCAATGATTCCCAGCTCTTTTTAAATTGAAAATTTTCCACAAATTATTTTGTTTTAGTTAAAGTTATTTAAAAGTTCAAAAACTCACTTTTCATCAGTTTGATTCTCTCAAATAGTAGTTGGAATATTCAAAGTCTGTAGCATAGATTTCCCAATCTCTGTGGGACGATATCTTAAACTATACTATAATTTGACAAAGCACGAGCAAGAAAATCCTATATACTTTGGCCTCGTCAAATTTTTGGCGCCGTTGCTGGGGATTGACAGACATCTACTTCGGACTAAATATTTTGTTACTAATTTGGAAACATATAATTATAATTAATATTATCTTTATTTATTAATTGTTACTAGTGTATTAACTATATTTCCTTGTTACTCAAGTACACCTTCTAACATTTCCATTACTACTTCTAATATTTTCATTTTATTTTAGTATATGTTATTATTATTATTATTATTATTATTATTATTACTATTGTTATTAACTTTCTCTAGTATATTACCTTTTATTATTATATTATCGTTTTTTTACACTACGACCACTAATATTACTACTATTTACTAATATATTAACTATAACATTTCGTTGTTACTTAAGTAATTTTTCTAATATTTCCTTGTTACTCAAGTACTTCTTTCTAATATTTCCTTGTTACTCAAGTACTTCTAATATTTCCTTGTTACTCAAGTACTTCTTTCTAATATTTCCACTACTACTTCTAACATTTTCATTTTATTTTAGTATGTATTATTATTATTATTATTATTATTATTATTATTATTATTATTATTATTATTAACTTTCTCTAGTATATTACCTTTTATTATTATATTATCATTTTTTACACTACGGGCACTAATATTACTATTATTTTCTAATATATTAACTATAACATTTCGTTGTTACTTAAGTAATTTCTCTAATATTTCCTTTACTACTTCTAACATTTTCTCTTTTTCTTCTAACACTTATATTTTGTTTTGTATATTTTATTATACTATTATTTTTAGTTAGCAAGTAATATTAAAGTTTTTATCTTATAGTCCATGTCACTTCTTTCATCTATCATTTTATTTTCCCTACTACTTTTATTATAACGTCTACTTTAGTATATCTAAATTTTATTATAATTATTATTATTATAAATTTTCTTTACAGTATTTACCATTACTAATTACTATAGTCTATAATATAATATATTAGTAGTTCTCTATATTAAATATTTCTTATTGTTATTATTATTGCTACTAACCTTTTTAAGAAAAAGTTAAAAAAGAAAAAGAAAAAAAATTGTTGTTTGTACTACGTAAGTACTGTTTTGACATAACAAGTCTTCTTTTTAATTATTTAGTATTATTAGTAGTATTACAAGTATTATTATATTAGTATTATTTTTATTGCTACCATTACTTCTACACTATTTTATTTTCTTTTTTTTCTTAAGTTTCTATAGTGATATTACTAATACTGCTTCTATTTATATTATAGCACAAATATTTTTTTTCCTATTTAAATTATAGTTATTACTATTATTTTCTTAATACTATTATTAGTGTATTGGGTTAAATCCGTCGTCACCAAAGTTGGTGATTAAGCATCCACGTAGGACGACGTATAGACGACACGTGGCTGTGAATGGACATAAAGGCAATGGATTGGATCGAAGGTGGACAGTTACAACGGACAGATGAACAGTCGCCACGGCCAGAAAAGTCGCAGCTCATCAAACAAGCCAGTTCAAAATAGAAATCTTATCCATAAGCAACGTAACCGCTCGACTAAAGAGTTACAACTGCTTGTGAACGGGCACGTAGTTATCTATATATTGTAATTTGAGTCACAAGCATTGAATCTAATGCTTCTCTGAACATACACTTGTATTCCAACTATTTACTAACATCCGATTCTTTATCTTCAGTCAATATTTATTACTACTACTGATAATCGAAAGATCTCATTTATTGTTCTATTGATTGAATATCATAAAGAGTACGAGGAAGGGAATTTGATCAAGTCTATACGGCCTGAGCACGGTTCCTTTTGTTCAAATATTCATTTATTACGTCGCATTGATTGTATCTTTACTTTTTCGCATTTATTATCGTCGTTTATATCTTTTCATAAAGAGCATTTAATCTCAATTATTGACCGTGACTCCGCTCTATAAATTTAATTGTGACTTAACCCAATAAAACAAAATTACGGTTAAACAATTTGGCGACCACAGTGGGAGCCGGTCAATAACTTCCGTAGGTTGACTGCTCATCGTATTTTATTATTTATTCGTTTTCTTCTCGCTCGCTGGTTCTCCTCGTTTTCTTTTTGTCAAAATGGCAGATAACAACTCGCACAACAACGCTCCCATTGACGGGCAACAAGGCCTCAACGCT
The DNA here is from genome assembly GCA_037355625.1 of Petunia x hybrida. Classification (NCBI taxonomy): domain Eukaryota; kingdom Viridiplantae; phylum Streptophyta; class Magnoliopsida; order Solanales; family Solanaceae; genus Petunia; species Petunia x hybrida. The sequence continues at coordinate 3,679,716 of JBBBVM010000045.1, forward strand.
GCGGAGCAGGTGGACTTGCATTTAGCCGGGGACGAGCAGCAAGATGTTCTTCCTGCAGACGACGACGCGATCCCCGTTGCAGAGGACGAGAACGTACTCCCAGCGGAACAGGAAAACGAGCACAGTCAGCAAGGTAGCAGAAATAGCCGCCATCCTGGCCGAGGAAACGTCGATCAAGGGCCTGGAGGATCTAGAAGGCCCAATGGTCCTGGGAATTCGAGGAACTCTCAAGACGCTGTCCTTGAATTCATACGGCAACAGGCTGAAATCAACAGGCAAATACGGGAAGCTATCGACAGCCTACGAGGACAAAACCTGCCCAACACAGGGAATCCACCCATGAGACGTCCAAGGGATGCTTCACCCTCTCACGCCTCAAGGCGCGCTGAAAATCAGAATGCAGGATCAGCGGTGCCAACAGAAATGAGCGAGGTCATGGAGGCCCTCACCAGGCAGTTCAAAGAGAGCCAGGAGGCCCTGCAGCGCTCTCTTCATGAGAGGATTGACCAGATCCCTGGCGCACCACCCACTTTGAAGAAAGTTGACGTTCAACGGTATACTCAGAGGCCTTGGAAAAAAGAAGCAGCACCAAAGGCCATCCCCAAAACATTCAAAATGCCAAACATACCAAGATACCGGGGAACAACTGACCCCAATGACCACTTGATGATGTTTAGCAATTTCATAAAAGCGAGCGATCTCACCGACGAGGAGATCGAATCAGTGCAATTGAAGAAGTTCGTAGAAACCTTAGCGGATGGCGCTCTACGGTGGTATTCAATGCTGCCACCAAATTCAATAGGATCTTTTGCCGAGATGGCGGAGTTATTTGTCAAAGCACACACAGGCGCTCAGAAAACAGAAACAAGAGTTAAGGACATCTTTGAAATCAAGCAACTGCCCGGGGAGTCTCTCCGGAAGTATGTGGATCACTTTCAGCGCGAACGTATGTTGCTACCCAAAGTTCCAGATCGATGGGCGGCTATTGCATTCACAAACAGCTTGGACGTCAAGAGTTCTGAAGCGACCAGGCGACTGTACGAATCCCTGTGAGAATACCCTGCGGCGAGCTGGTCGGATGTCTACAACCGTTATAATTCAAAGGTACGTATAGACGAAGATAAATTGATTGGCACAGGTACCCGAGGACGGAGCCAAACTCGCACCAATGGCGCTGGAGGAAAGATCGAAACAGATAGGCCGGACGCGCGGCACGAGCCATATCCCAGTCGGTCGCGTAACAACTCAAACGGACGCGGTCGTAACAACAAAGGCCTGGCAAGGAACAATGATTCCACTTCAACTTCTAGTGGAATTCCAACCCTGCCCGTCTTCAACATCGGAGCAGTCGAACTTGTAGCAGTGCTCGAGGAGATGAGCGAAAAGGTCAAATGGCCTAAGGATATGAAGGGAGATCCCACCAAGCGCAACAAAAACTTATGGTGCGAATTCCATCGCGATCACGGCCACACAACGGATGACTGCAAGGCTCTAAGGTACGAAGTTGCTAATTTATTGAAACAGGGCTATCTCAAGGAGTACTTGACAGAAAAAGGAAAGCAAACTCACGCGAAGGCCCAGCAAAATAAATCAGGACCTCCCCGAGTATCATCTCCAAAAATGACAGTCAACGTCATCTCTGGTGGAATTGAGGTCGATGAGTCACGTACACAGCAAGGAAATACGCCAAAGTCTCTATTACAAAGACCAAACGACCGCGTCTTGAGGATACGATGACTTTTGAAGAAGCAGATGCAGATGGCTTGCAATTTCCTCACATGGACGCTTTAGTGATAACATTACGAGTGGAGGAATTCGACGTCAAGAGAGTACTCGTTGATCCAGGCAGTTCAGCAAATATCATATTGTCTCGGGTCGTGCAGCAGTTGAAACTATACGATGGGATTGTACCAATTTCTCGCGTTCTCTCGGGATTTAACAATTCCAGCGAGAAAACGTTGGGAGAAATCACATTGACGACCCTGGTCGAAGGCGTCATGAGACGAACAACGTTTCATGTCATTGATGGAGACATGGCCTACAAAATAATCCTTGGGAGGCCATGGATACACGATATGCAGGCAGTCCCGTCAACCTATCATCAAGTGATGAAATTCCCTTCAGAGTGGGGAATACGAGAAGTTCGGGGAGAGCAGCGTTGCGCTAGAGATTGCTACTCAGTCGCATTCAAGCTCCCCGAGGAAGCAAAATAGCAATTAAAGAACCCGGGATCAGAATCAAGCAATGAAGCATCAAACTACCAAGTCCCGGAATTCATATCAAAATTGGATGCACGAGAAGAGTACGCGCCAACTATTGAAGCTTTGGAACCAGAAGAACTTTTCGACAACATGCCCGAAAGGAAGGTATATTTGGGAGCAGAGTTGAACAAAGACTTGCGCAAAGATATCTTGCACTTCCTCAAGGAGCGGCGCACCACCTTTGCGTGGTCGCATGAAGATATGACAGGAATCTCCCCGAAGATTATCTCTCATAAGTTGAACGTGGATCCATACTACCGCCCGGTGAAGCAAAAAAAGTGCCAACAAGGAGCATTCAGGAACCAGATCATAAATGACGAAGTTGACCGCTTGCTCAAGATTGGCTCCATCCGAGAAGTCAAGTATCCAGATTGGTTGGCCAACGTGGTCGTAGTGGCAAAGAAAAACGGCAAGTGGAGGGTCTGCATCGACTTCACTGATCTGAACAAAGCCTGCCCGAAAGACTCTTATCCACTACCTCAAATTGACCAACTAATCGACGCGACGGCCGGGCACGAAGTGCTTACATTCCTTGATGCATATTCAGGCTATAACCAAATCTTAATGAATCCCGACGACCAGGAGAAAACTTCCTTCATTACTTGCCGAGGTACGTATTGCTACAAAGTAATGCCTTTTGGACTTAAAAATGCAGGTGCAACTTACCAACGATTAGTCAACCGGATGTTTCACGACCACATTGGCAAAACCATGGAGGTTTACATCGACGACATGCTGATCAAATCCAAACGGGCAGAGGATCACTTAGCTCATTTGGAAGAGGCCTTTCGAATCCTTGATCAATACAACATGAAACTCAACCCGGAGAAATGCGCATTTGGAGTGGGTTCAGGGAAATTCCTTGGTTTCATCGTTTCCCAGCGAGGGATCGAGGTGAACCCCGCCCAGATAAAAGCGATAGAAGCCATCCCCGACGTACTTCATAACAGAAAAGATGTAATGCGGCTAACCGGGAGAGTAGCAGCGCTGAGGAGATTCATCTCCCGCTCATCTGATCGGTGCAAAAGCTTCTTCGACGTGCTGAAACAGAACAAGGAGTTCGAATGGACACCTGAATGTCAGCAAGCACTTAAGGATTTGAAGCGGTACTTGTCAAGCCCGCCTTTACTTTCAATGCCACAACCAGGTGAACAACTATTGCTCTACCTGGCCGTGTCTGAGTCCGCGGTAAGTGCAGTTTTGGTTCGAGAAGACAAAGGTAAGCAACTACCAATTTATTACATTAGCAAATCCTTATTAGATGCTGAAACCCGCTATCAAATTTTGGAGAAATTAGCACTAGCATTGGTAATCGCTGCCCGTAAATTAAGACCTTATTTTCAAAGTCACTCAATAGCTGTAGTTACTACCTTCCCCTTACGCAATATCTTACACAAACCTGAATTCTCGGGCAGGCTAGTAAAATGGGCAGTAGAATTAAGTGAATTTGATATATCTTATCAACCTCGGGTAGCCATAAAATCTCAAGCTCTAGCAGATTTTATCGCAGATTTTAGCGCCACCATGTACCCTGATGCTCAACGTGAGGCGGTTCTTTTCGCCGGATCGGAGTCGGGGACTTGGACCTTGCACACTGACGGGTCCTCGAGCGTAAAAGGGTCAGGGTTAGGCTTAGTCCTCACCACTCCCTCGGGGGAGACCATTAGACAGGCCATAAAATGTCCCTTTATTACTAATAATGAGGCCGAATATGAGGCCGTAATTGCAGGACTGAAATTGGCTCGAGATTATGGAGCAGACAGGATTCATCTTAAGAGTGATTCTGCCCTGGTCGTCAACCAGATAACTGGAGGTTTTGTCGCAAGGGAGTCTCGTATGCAAAGGTATCTCGCCCGAGTTACTGGTTTTCTGGCACAATTCAACAATTGGGAAGCCACACAGATCCCACGAGAGGAGAATCATGAGGCCGATGCTTTGGAAAATTTGGGTTCAGTCGCAGAGATTGGAGCAGCAGGTTCGATGGCCGTAGCTCATCTCCTGTGTACAACAATCGATAAAGACGCAATGGAGGTCAACACGACCAATCTGACTTGGGATTGGAGGAATGAGATAATCAATTATATACTGCATGGAACCCTACCATCGGACGTTAAGGCTGCTCGAAAACTGAGGATAAAAGCTGTCAGGTACACAATTATAGATGGCACCCTCTATCGTAAGACTTTTACAGGCCCACTTGCCAAATGTCTAGGTCCCAGCCAAACAGAGTATGTGATGAGGGAAGTTCATGAGGGATGCTGTGGAAATCACTTGGGAGGAAAGGCGCTTGCGCGAAAACTTATACGAGCAGGCTATTATTGGGACAAAATGGAAAAAGATACTAACGAATTTGTCAAAAAATGTGATAAGTGCCAAAGGTTTGCACATCTCCTCCATCAACCAGCGGAGCCCTTGCATTCAATCATCTCCCCGTGGCCGTTTATGAAGTGGGGAATGGACATCGTTGGGCCACTACCCACTGCACCCAGAGGGGTACGTTTCTTGTTAATAATTACTGATTATTTTACAAAATGGGTTGAAGCTGCAGCATATTCAAAGATACGTCAAACGGAAGTAGTTGATTTCCTGTGGCGTTATGTCATTTGTCGATTCGGAGCACCCAAAGAGATTGTCATGGATAACGGTCCCCAATTCGTTGGTCAGAGGGTCACAAAGTTCCTTGAAGATCTGCATATTAAAAGGATTACTTCCTCCCCATATCACCCAGTGGCAAACGGGCAGGCGGAATCGACCAACAAGATAATAGTGGATTCACTCAAGAAGCGTCTCGAGCAGGCCAAAGGGTGCTGGGTGGAAGAACTCCCCGGGGTTCTTTGGGCATATAGAACAACCACAAAAATGAGCACCGGGGAGACGCCCTATTCTTTAGTATATGGTTCTGATGCATTGATTCCAGTCGAAATCGGTGAGCCAAGTCTACGATATGCCCATGCAACTGCAGAATCTAATTCAGTCAACCTCTCCGAGGAATTGGATTTTCTAGAAGAACGCAGGGAATTAGCTCTTATACGAGTAGTGGCTCAGAAAGAAAGGGTAGAGCAATATTATAATCGGGGACTGAGGCTACGTAACTTCGAAGTCGGGGACTTTGTATTGCGTAGGGTCTCCCAGAATACATAAGAGGCAAACGTTGGCAAACTTGGTCCAAACTGGGAGGGTCCCTACAAGGTGGTTGCATCCGTTGGTAAGGGTTCATACCGTTTGGCACGACCAGATGGATCGCTTCTACCCAGCAGTTGGAACATGACTCACTTGAAGAGGTACTACTTCTAAGTGGTACAGGGGTTAGTGTTTCTATCCATTTTATGTTGCTTACCTGCCTTCGTTCTCTCTTAAGTTGCTCTGTTTTCTTATCCTTGTCTAAATGGTACTAACGGTCTTCAAAAGGCCAGATCCGTTTAGCTCAACTGGTAGAGCTCGAAGTCCTCGTGCTTCGCGGCTGTGGGTTCAAATCCCGCAACGGACACACTCCTCTTTTGGTTATATGTGTTCTCTGACTCAGCGTTTCACCCATTGTCTTTTTTATGTGTGAAATTACGAAATTTCAACATAAAAACAGGGGGTGGCAAGGGCCCCAGTAGGCCAAAGTCCCGGCTAACATAGGTGATCTTCGAGCAGAGCAAGGTCATTCGCTAAAAGCACGGCTAAACAAAATCAAGTAAGTTCAATAGAACTATTTCACTTGTGCTACGTTATTTTCTACATTTTGCGGCCAGTATTCGCTCAAATCCCACAACTTTACGACCAGACAATCTTGTGTTCTGATTTACGACATAACAATCCTGCGTTCTGGTCATTGGGTTACCTGTCCTTTTCAATAGAAATAACAGGGCAACCTTAACCATACCAAATTTTTTCTGCGAAAACTTTCAATTGTCAAATATGATAAGCAAAGTTTATCGCAAGACCATCTTATACGGCCAAATTTCAGTCAACCTAAACGGCCTGGTTTCGTCCAGCCCGGGGGGCCTGACTTCAGTCATCTTAACTAAGGGTAGCTTAACCTGGTTATGATCAGATTTTATTTCAAAACATCTGCGCAGATTAACACCAAAAAGGGAACTCAGACACTAAGATTTGAAACATAATTTTGACCTCTGAAAACCTCATTAAGCAATAAACAACAACAGCATTCATATAAGCGAAACTTGAGAGACCAAAAATGGCCCGTCAAGCCTCGACCAGTCAGACAAAAAAGGAAATAGCCAAAATATACATTCATTCATGAGTTAGCAAATATTCGGAGTTAGCGACATCCAATAAATTTACAAGAAGGACCAGATGAGGCATCAATCGTCATTTTGGCCAGGATCCCGACCTGATGCACTAGCTCCATCAGTCGGATCCCCACTCAAATCTTCATCTTCTTCATCTTCATTGTCCTCACTGCCTTCATCTCCCTCTTCGACATCATCATCGTCAGCCCCCACTTCCATGCCCAAGACTTGCTTGACACTGATGATGGCTGCTATGGTCTGATCAAGGACTAAGTCGACATTAATCTGGCCGCGCTGCATTTGGATAAGAAACTTCTTTTTGGCCTCAAGAGCTTCCAATTTGGAGTCGATTGTATAACGATCCCGCAAATTCGCCAACTCCTTCGTCAGTAGCTCTTGGACCTTCGCAGATTCCACAGCCCGATTTTTGGCCTCTTGTAGTTCTCCTCGAGCAGCCTGAGATTCAGCCTCAGCTTTGTTCATGTTCCTCAATATCAGGTCGGAAGCGTTGCGGATACTCTCCAGAGTAACTTCTTTCTTATTAAGCTCATGGGCAAGTTGGGAAATCTGACGACCTTGCTCATCCATCTTAGCTTTCAGATCTTCAAAAGATAACGCAAACCTTTCCTTCTCATCCAGAAGACGGTCCCTCTCCTCGAGGAGTGTGCTTATCTTGTCGTTAGCCTCAGTGTTGGATTTCTCCAACCTGTCTATCTTATTCTCAAAGAAGCCACGCCTCCCCTCCAGGACCCGCTTCTCCCCGATCAGAGCTTGCTTTTCCTCTTCTAAGGCCTGATTGTCCCGAAGAGCCTTCAAAAGATCTTTCTTAAGGCCAAGTACTTGTTCCTGATTATTCAGCCTGGAACGGAACATGATCTCGGCAGCCATCATGCTTGCCTGGCAACAAGTAAAAATGCGTAAATAATTAGAACTAAGGTATCAATAAAAGTAAAGGAGTAAAGGGGGAAACATTGCCCGAGCAGTATCTTCAGCGATTGCATAAGCCAGCTGCTCGTCGCTCATACTGCGCATGTTCCATTCCTCGCGAGGACCAATCAGGTTGGACATCACTTTAACTAAGTGGCCAGGCTTCGTCAAAAAATCTGTGTCTGGGGAAATGGAAAAGTCACATTCCCTCATGCACGGCCTGGGCTCCCTCGCTTGCTCAGAGGGATATTGGGGACCAAATTTGTGGCGTATGCCCTTGACAGAGTACGCCCCAACCTTCCCTCCTAAAGATACTCGCCTAGTAAGCTTAGTGCGAGAGATCTCGATGTCACCTGCCTCGTCGGGGCCCAGAGTGTCGCACTCCTGCAGATAAACTGGCGCCACCCTATCACCAGCCAAGTTCATCATGTCTTTATAATGAAAAACCTGAGGTTCATCCTCCCCCTCAGTTTTCCTCTGCTCACCAACCTCCTCGCTTTCCTCCTTATCCTCCTCCCTCACCGGCTCTTTACTAGGCCGCCTGTGGCCGAATTGCTCAGACTCGCCCTGCTGGCCACCAACCCGTACGGGCTCATCCAACTCTGGGCCTTCAGGGAAAAAAGCAAAGTCTTCACGCACTCCCTCTTCCCCTACCTCCCCAGACCTATCTCCTTTCTCACCACTGACTCGGGGACTCTCCTCGAAAGCGTAAGAAGAAGTCTCTACATCCTTCTTCTTATCACCCCGAAGAGATGCCCTCTTCATCCGAGTCAAGCTCACATCGGGAGCATCTGAATCTGAAATATCAAAAATTACAGGCTCAGCAGATTCAGGGGCAGCCGCCGAGCTTCTGACACTCTCTTGCCCAGACTTGGGCGTATCAGCAGCAGCAGCATTGATTTCGACTGTATTTTCGGAGGGCTGAGGAGTCTTACGGGCTGTCCTCGTTTTCTTCTTAGGTCTGCTCTTTTCCGAGTCAGATTTCTTTCTCTTTAAATTCACGAGGACCTCCTCGCCACCCTCCCTGGCCTTGATAGCTGCAGCAGTCTGAAGAATAGCAGCCGCCTCCTCGTTGATCTCAGCCACAGGATCAACAGTCACTTCCTCAGGAGGAGGAGCAGTGAAATAGCTACCACCAGTACCTAGACCTGAGAATAGAGGCATATTAATACTGTAATGAGTTCTGCATAAGTTAGCAGGAATTCGAGTAATCAGCTTATCATGGGTGCTGGGGTTAGATAAATGCTTTAAGGAAGCATAGTGAGACCACTGCCTCTGCTCGTGAGTGAACTCTGCCAGAATTGGTTCAACCCAAGCAGACAGTTCCTCCTCAGAAATCAGACCATCGTAAGGAATCTTGTCAGCTAACCAACAAAGAGTGAAAATTAGAAAGTTCAGATACGTAATTCGGAGGATATTCAATACAAAGGCTCGGGGACTTACGAGTTTTGTTCCACACCTCGCGGAGATTAGTTTTGCTGCCACGTGTGAGGAGTTTGGACTGCACATAGACATACCTATGCATCCAACCTCTATCCCCTGTATCTTCAGATTTGCTCACTAGAGCTTTTCTTCCCCTCATACGGGCATTGATATATCCATCTCTCGCGACCTGAAGGCTATACAGAGAGACAAAATGCTTAAAATTAAAGTCCTGCTCAGTCTCGTCGGCAAACCATTGTAGCAGAGAAACAATCCTATAAATACTCGGACACAGCTGCCCCGGGCAGATAAGATAATATTTACAAATGTCCTCTATAACAGGATGCAACGGGAGCGTGTGACCTATTGTGAATGAGTACGTTGATATAGCCGTCCACCCAGTTCTCGTAGAAGTAATATTCTCCGTCGGAAAGGGGCAAGAAACTGTAACGTCGTCATTCCAGCCGCAATCTTCCTTAACCTTAGGCAAAAGGTCAGGGGTAATCGAACTCTTAAATCGACTTGAAGGCCACGACCTTATGTTGCCATAATGACTGAACGAGCTGATCGAACAGTCATTTTCAAGATTTCCCCAGATTTTCGGAATCACGTCAGCGACTGAAGTTGGAGAACTCGTAGACTGACCAGCTGCTGCTGAAGAACTAGTAGCCACAGCATCCATGTTCAAGCTTTTCTTAGCCTTTGGAGACATTTGAACCAGACAATTGGAAGAATTCTCTGCGTTTTAGAGGGTTTTAAAAGAGCGTTTTGAAGCTTTGAAGATTTGAATGAGATTTGGAATGCAGTAAAAGAATTTGGGATGGTGGAAATCATATTTATAGAGTTGGTAAAACCCAACCCACCCTACACGTGGCAAACATCCGCGCAAGGAGTGAATAAATCCAGCCGTTAAAGAAAATAATGAAATAAAAATCGGAGTGACGGTTTCTTGCCTTGGGACGTGCAAGACGTGAGTAGGCGCAGTTTAATCATCACACCTGCAGTCTCGGAACGCGCAACAGTTACTTTCTCAGTAAAAAGTGGAATGGAATTGAAAACTTGCACGTTTTGTCTTTAGCGAAGCATTTAATGCTCATACTGATAAAACGTCACTCAATCAAAAGCCTATGAAGAGTTCAACGGGCAGCATCCAAATACGAGTACAAGGACTCAAATATATTACTTGGGATAAATTCCAAAAAAAAGTTCTTTCCCGCTCAAAACTCGCTTTCCACTCCTCGACCAGATTCTCTGCCCGAGCAGTGCGGGGACTATCTGTATTGGGTTAAATCCGTCGTCACCAAAGTTGGTGATTAAGCATCCACGTAGGACGACGTATAGACGACACGTGGCTGTGAATGGACATAAAGGCAATGGATAGGATCGAAGGTGGACAGTTACAACGGACAGATGAACAGTCGCCACGGCCAGAAAAGTCGCAGCTCATCAAACAAGCCAGTTCAAAATAGAAATCTTATCCATAAGCAACGTAACCGCTCGACTAAAGAGTTACAAATGCTTGTGAACGGGCACGTAGTTATCTATATATTGTAATTTGAGTCACAAGCATTGAATCTAATGCTTCTCTGAACATACACTTGTATTCCAACTATTTACTAACATCCGATTCTTTATCTTCAGTCAATATTTATTACTACTACTGATAATCGAAAGATCTCATTTATTGTTCTATTGATTGAATATCATAAAGAGTACGAGGAAGGGAATTTGATCAAGTCTATACGGCCTGAGCACGGTTCCTTTTGTTCAAATATTCATTTATTACGTCGCATTGATTGTATCTTTACTTTTTCGCATTTATTATCGTCGTTTATATCTTTTCATAAAGAGCATTTAATCTCGATTATTGACCGTGACTCCGCTCTATAAATTTAATTGTGACTTAACCCAATAAAACAAAATTACGGTTAAACAATTAGTTAGATATAAATAATAACTTATGTCATCTTACTATTTTTGTTCTATCACAAACTAGTACTATCTAATTATCGTTATTTCTTTTTCATTGCTCAAATAACAATAGTATTGTACTACCTCATTGTTATTTCATTTCTATTGCTCATATAACAATAGTATTGTACTATTTTTATTTTTCTTTTTCTTTTTCCTTGAAAGGCCTTCTACCAATTTTTATTACTTTTACTTTATTACAACTACTACTACTCCACTTACGTACTACTTTCCTTCTTTTCAAACTACTCAAGTGTTATCTATATTTTGCACTATTAGTACTACTTACTAGTTGCTATTTTATATATAGTACTTTTGTATTTTTATTGTTAGTACTAATTCTTCCATATTCTTTTTTTTATTTATTACTATTATTATTATTATTATTATTATTATTATTATTATTATTATTATTATTATTATTATTATTATTATTATTATTATTATTATTATTAACTAGTTTACTTTATACCTACTATTTTTATTATCTTTATTTTTTTCTTCCTCATATTATTTTCTTTCTGGTACTGATATTACTACTACTTTAAAATATTATTTTTTTTAAAATTTTATTATTTAAAAATTTCAAGTAGTTTATGACCCGCTCTTCTAACAAAGAGTTGGTCATTTACGATCCTGAAGATTTTACGGTTGCGCAGGAAAGGACAATCATCATCTTCTCAAAGCGCAACTTGTGACAAAATGGAGCAGCAACTAAGAGATGACAATAACCAACTGGGTGTCGATCTACCAGTTATTGTAGAAGATCAGTTTGATGAAGTGGCTCCAAGACCAGCAAACAGAATCCTAAGGGATTATGCTAGACCAGACCGCTTCAACTGTGAGTCTAGTGTGAGAAAACCCCCAGTTGCAGCCAACAATTTTGAAATCAGGACCGGCCTAATTCAAACAATTCAACAATCCCGTACTTTCACCGGTGATCCAAGTGAAGATCCACACAGTCATTTAATTGATTTCTTGGAACTAGTTGAAACTGCTAAATATAATGGAGTATCTCCTGAAGCAATCAAGTTAAGGCTATTTTCTTTTTCTTTAAAAGGAGATGCCAAGACTTGGTTGCGAAGTTTACCTCAAGGTTCTATTACTACATGGGACCAGATGACTCAGAAATTTTTTAATATATTTTTCCCCTGCTAAAACAACAAAGTTAAGACAAGATATTTCAAATTTCTTGCAGACTGATACTGAGTCAGTTTATTAAGCATGGGAAAGATTAAAAACAATGCTAAGAAAATATCCACATCATGACATTCCTGAACATATGCAGCTGTACATTTTCTATCACTGGTTAAAACCATCTTCTAGAAATGTGATAGATGCAGCTACAGGAGGTTCCATAATGGGGAAAAACCACTGTTGAAGCATTGCAATTGTTGAATGAAATTTCTGAAAATGCTATTCAATGGCCATTTGATCGTGTAGTAATAAAAAGAGCTGCTATGGTAAATCAGGCAGATGTTTTAAATACACTAGCACAACAGATTGTTTCTTTGGCACAAAAATTTGAATCTTTTCAGGTTAATACACAACAACCAAGCCAGTCTGAGACTTGCGACATGTGTGGAGGAAACCATCTGAACCATGAATGCCAAGCAACCAATCAGAATGATGAACAGGTCAATGCCATCGGGTACAAGCCATACCCTTTTGGAAGTCCAATGGCACCAAAACATCCAGGATTTCAATGGAGCAATCCAAATGGTGCTGAGAATTTTCAAAGCTTCCAGAAGCAACAGGTACAAGGACCACCCGGATACCAGAATCAAAATCGTGTGCAACCAAATTTCAAGCCATATCAGCAAGCAGCTCCATATCAACAAAGGCCTCAGCAAGCCCATTAAAGTCTAGATGACCTTTTGTACAAGTACATTAAGGCCACTGACGAGAAAATGGAAAGCCAAAATTCTGCCCTTAAGAATTTGGAAATTCAGGTAAGCCAATTGGAAACTCTTGTTTCAGAAAAGATTCAAGGTCCCTTACCAAGCAATACGGAGAAAAATCCAAAAGAACACTTTAAGTCCATTGCCTTATGGTCAGGTAAGAATCTTGATGATCCATATGCTGACAGACAGGAAAAGAACCAGCCAGAGCAACAGGTAGACAATGGTAAGAATGTTGAAACACCCAGTGAACTGTCACAAGAGAAAGAAGTCCAGAAAAAAGAAAAAAATATTAAAAAAGTAACTCCTTTCCCTGTGACAATTCTTTTTCAACAAAAAATGAAAAGAGAAAAGCTTGATAATCAATTTACAAAGTTTTTGAAAATTTTAAAGCAAATTCACATTAATATTCCTTTTACTGATGCTTTGTTGCAAATGCCTTCATATGCCCAATTTCTAAAAGAAATCTTGTCAAGCAAAAGAAAATTGGAAGAAGTTTCTGTGGTAATGCTTACTGAAAAATGCAGTGCTATACTTCAAAATAAGCTACCACAAAAGCTCGGTGATCCAGGAAGTTTTACAATTCCATGTACCTTGGGAGGATTACATTTTGAAAAAGCACTTTGTGATTCTGGAGCTTCAATTAATTTGATGCCATTTTCTATTTTTAGGAAATTGGATCTTGGTGAGATGAAAAATACAGTCATTTCTCTTCAATTTGCAGATCAAAGTACTAAAAACCTAAGGGAATAATTGAAATGTTCTTGTGAGAGTGGATAAGTTTGTTTTCCCAGTAGATTTCATAGTACTTGAAATAGAAAAATGTCCTGATGAACCAATAATTTTAGGTAGACCTTTTCTTGCTACAGGTAGAGCAATCATAGATGTTCATCAAGGACAACTGATTCTAAGAGTTGATGAAGAAAGAGTCATTTTTGATCATCTTCTTGTTTTTCAATTGACATGATTGGTGATCTTGCAGATGAATTTAAAGATGATCAATTGATTTTAGACTCAATGGAGAGATGTTTGGCTAAATCTGGCACCACACAGGATGATGATCTTGTAGTTAGAAGTGAAGCAAAATTATTGGAACATGATTCTAAGGAAGAGGATGAAATGCAATCAGAAGAAGTTCACATAAAAATTGAACTCAAGATTCTCCCTTCCCATTTGAAGTATGTTTATCTTGAGCCTGAATTATTTCCAGTAATAATTTCATCTTCTCTGACTGCAGAACAAGAACATAAATTGATTGAAGTACTCAGAATACATAAACGAGCCATAGGATGGACTATAGCAGATATCAAAGGCATTAGTCCAGCAATTTGCACACACAGAATCCTCATGGAGGATAGCTACAAGCCAATATTCCAACCCCAAAGGAGATTGAATCCAGCAATGCAAGAAGTGGTAAAAAATGAAGTTATTAAGCTTCTCGCAGCAGGTATTATTTACCCCATTTCTGACAGCCCTTGGGTAAGTCCTGTTCAAGTGGTACCAAAGAAAGGAGGTATGACGGTAATAAAAAATGAAAATAATGAACTCATACCTACCAGAACAGTTACAGGATGGAGAGTCTGTATTGATTACAAACGTCTCAGTGATGCCACCAGAAAAGACCATTTTCCTTTACCATTTATTGATCAAATGTTAGAAAGAGTAGCAGGATATGGTTTTTATTATTTTCTTGATGGATATTCAGGGTATAACCAGATACCAATTGCACCAGAAGATCAGGATAAGACAACTTTTACATGTCCCCATGGAACCTATGCATATAGGAGAATGCCATTTGGTTTATGCATGCACCTGCTACATTTCAGCGATGCATGTCTGCAATTTTCTCTGATATGGCTGAAAAATTTTTGGAAATTTTTATGGATGATTTCACCCTTTTTGGTAAAACATTTGAAGATTGTCTCCACCATTTGACCTTAGTTCTTAAGAGATGTGAAGAGACAAACTTGATTCTTAATTGGGAGAAATGTCATTTTATGGTTACTGAGGGAATAGTTTTAGGACATAAAATCACTGCTAAAGGGATAGAAGTTGATAAGGCTAAAATTGATCTTATAGCAGGATTACCCCCTCCTACAACTGTTAAAGGCATTAGAAGTTTTTTAGGCCATGCAGGTTTTTACAGACGGTTTATAAAAGATTTTTCAAAAATTTCAAAACCTCTGACTAACCTTTTGATGAAAGATGTCAAGTTTGATTTTTCAGATGATTGTTTAGAAGCTTTTGAAACTCTTAAGGAGAAATTATCATCTGCCCCTGTAGTTGTATCCCCTGATTTGAGCCAACCTTTTGAAGTCATGTGCGATGCTAGTGATACAGCTGTTGGAGCTGTTTTAGGCCAGAGAAAGATAGAATTTTTCGTCCCATATACTATGCCAGTCGGACTTTGAATGAAGCTCAGCTAAATTACGCCACAACAGAAAAAGAACTATTGGCAGTAGTATTTGCTTTTGATAAGTTTTGTTCCTATTTAATAGGAACCAAGGTCACTGTTTTCACTGATCATGCGGCTTTAAAATACCTCTTAACAAAGAAAGATGCCCGACCTAAATTGTTAAGATGGATTTTACTTCTGCAAGAGTTTGACCTTGAAATAAAAGACAAAAAGGGAACCAAAAATCAAGTAGTTGACCATTTGTCTAGATTAGAGAACCCTCCTTCTGAGTCTTGTGAAATAAAAGAAGAATTCTCTAATGAACATATCTTTTCTGTCAGCTCAGTTGTGACTCAACCACCCTGATTTGCAGACATTGCAAATTACTTGGTTGGAAAGTGGACACCCCAAGATCTCTCTTACCAACAAAGAAAAAAACTCATATCTGATGCTAAGCATTATCTGTGGAATGATCCTTATGTTGAACCCCAAAAATTACCCTTTCTTTAATGAAAAGATAGGTTTCGGGTATAATGTTCAACAATATGGGATTCCAAAGGGCTTTCTTTGGAGTCGCCACCTAATTTAGGAGAATTAGGAACCAATTAATTAAATAGTGCGTGCAAGCACTCCGTTTTAAGGAAAATGGTCTTTTCAGAGATTCTAAGTAAGATGTTCAACTATTTCCGAAAGAAGGTTTTCATTTGAAAAGCACTTTCGAAAATCCACACAATGTGGTTAATCCTTCGTTTTTCACAAAAATAACTTTATAAATACATTTTTTAATATTTAATTTAAAGAGTTTAAAATTAATAAATTATGCTTTAAAGAAATACCAATCAATGGATTTAGACTTAAAAAAAATGCGATTTTCGCCAAAGATAGGAATAAACTAATTAATTTGAAAGAAGTTGCACTTTAATGGATAAAGAAAACCAAGTCACACTTTTATTAATTTCAAATTTTGATTGCACGCATTATTTAACTAAAGATTCACAATTCGTGAATAAGATGGCAATTCTAAAGAAAATAATTTATTCACAATAAATAACTCAAAATAAATATTCATTAACAAATAAACAATTAAATTATTCTACAACTGATAAAAGGGAAAATTCCTAGTGACATGCGAATTCTAAGGGATTGGGAAAGAAGAGGTTTAGAAGTAGAACCCGGAAATTGACAAACTCACGGGAGCCTTGAATTTATTTAATTTTTATACGTTTATGCCCATGAGTCTAAAACATCATACGACTCAACAAAGCATTTTAAATTTCTTTAGATCTTCGCTTCTTGAAAGCTTGAGCCCCGACTCGAACCCAAATGACTCCAATGCAATGTAAAGCAACCCAATTGGTGAATTTGAATCAACTCGATCCCGATGAGCGTTCATGTCAAAGAAAAGAAAAAAAAACAAATAAAGATTAGCATATATTAAGCAAACAAGTGAATTTCAGCAAAGAGTACATTCAACCTCAACTCACACCTAAGCGAATAAACAAAAGGTCCTAATATAATTATGATAACATTCACATGAATTAATCGACAATAGGAGATAAATGATTAGGCAATAAGGAATGCTTTCCAAATTCTTTGCTTTTTCTGTTTGATGTTCCTTACTCATTTGAGATGGCAGATCCAAGAGGAAATTCCAACATAGCAGCTAAGATGAACTATAACTCTTATTTGTATTTTGTCATTGACCATACTAGCAATTACTCATAGCTTTCAAAATTTACCATACAGAAGGTATTAACAAGAGAGAACTAAAATTAGTGAGTCAGAAACACCTTATTAACAGAGGGAACACAGGTCTTGGACTAAAGATATGAGAATCTAAGGAGCATAGCAGGATACCAAGGATGGTGCAGATTTAGTAACTTGAAGAAAATACCAACAAAGAAGGAGATGCACTCCTAGGACTGAACCTTTTGCATAATCAGAGATTAGAATTTGGAAAAGACACATGCCCCAATTCTATAATCAAAGAAACTGAGACCTAACTCTTTAAAGAACGACTAAGACTTAAGGGGACAGAATCGACGAATTAAGGAATACAGAAGGCAATATCCTGAACTGAAGAAAGAAACAAGGAGAAGACTTGAAAAGAAAGCTGAAATTAAACTCTGCTTGACCTTACAATACCACTAAGCTGCTGCACCAATTCAGAAACAGGACCTGCAGCACTTAACGGGAACAAACACAGGACCAAAACCTTTCCCCCTCTACTCTAAACTTCATAGACACCTCTGACTTCTACAAGAACAGCCTCTTTATGAACTTCTACCTCTCTTTCTAATCAGACCAGACACATGCAAATTCCTTCTACTCTTCCTTGAACAGCTTGCACCTACAAACTCACAGCACAAACTACTTTGAACCCCTTTGAAAACCTTAAACAAATTCATGCTCCTAGGCATGACACCTAAAATGCAACACCATCACAGATCAATCTCTTCCCCTACAACAACCAACACCTGAAGACCAAGACGCAAACTACCTGACCTGACCAAAGACCCTCCTAAACTACAAAAGCCTTCCTGAACCTCTACAACCCTTCATGTCATTGCTACCGGACCTCCTCCAAGCTAAAACACCCCAGAACAACCTGCTGCACACTTGCATACTCCCTCTACCCCTACAGCTGCCTGCTATACCTGCTATAAAACCACTGGAAACCAACCTCAAAAACAACTCCAATCTTCTCAAACAAACTCCTAGCACCTCCTCACATTCTCACACACCTGCACCACCAGAACTACAACAACAACCAGAAACAGGAACCCAACTCCCTCTTTGAAGTCATAGACCACCAAGCAATCAGAAACACACGCAAGAGAACGAGACAAGAATTAATGCAGGCAGGAAAACAATCTCAGGAAAACTGAACCAAAAGGGGGGGTACTACTTGCTTTTAAAACACAACAACACAATAGGCTTATACCAACTTAGAAAATTCATTTAAGAATAATAAACAGGCTGAATTGAGTTGGAAAAAGGACTGACTTTCTCATTTTTTTAACTTAAAGCTTCACTTCAGGCTCACAAACTAATTAAACTTCTTAATCCTACTTAAATTTAAACCCTGCGTCCTAATACACACATGAAGCTTTTCTAGTGATCTCATTTCTGGTTGAAGGAGCTCTAAATAGTTCATACAAATCCTAAGATAAGCAGGTTTCGAATTCACAAATCATGCTTGAACAATTACTAATGACTCTTAAACTAACATTAGGAATTTAAAAGCAGATCATTATGCACTTATCGAATATAAAGACAAGGAAAAGAAAAGGGAAACACTGACCTTGTGCGAGGCAGTGAAATGAGGCAAAGATCTGAACTTTGATCGACACTTCGACAAGATAAATAAACCCAGAAGTGACGCGCAAACAGGTCCAGAATGCTTAGAACAAAATTTAAACTAAAATGCCTTATCGGCTTTAGGTTTCTTAAAACATTAAGACCCCCTTTTTCCCCAAAAAATCCTCCCCTTTTCCCACTGTTCAAAGGTTTTTTTTTATAGGTGCTTGAGAGTGTAAAAAACACTCCCATTTCGATGTGGGATAAATTGCATATAGGCTATGCAATAGAGAGTAAAAACAGTGAAAAAAAACTGAATAAAAGGTGAAACAAAAGTTACCTGTTCGAATCAACGGTAGAAAATGATCGATTTTCTGAAATAGACGCGTGCGATTGAAAGGATGTACCACTCGCTTCTAATTCGTCCAGCAAAAAAGGAAAAGGGTACGATTTCTTCCTGATTTGCTGAAAGAAAGAGGAGAGAGTGGCATAGGGACGACGCCGTTTGGGGATAGAGTCGCGGGACCACTGGTGACGATGGAATTCTTGGCGTTTTGCTGAGAATAGAGGGGAATTTTAGGGTGGCGGCGAGGGGAATTTAGGATTAGGGTTAGGGGATTGGGTGTCGGGTAGAGGGACTGAAAAGGAGGCGTGTGTGTGTGTAATGTATGTGTTATATGTATTGTATATGTATTTTGCATAGGTAAGCTGGGATTTAGGGCTAGGAACGAAAATAGCCCTTTTAGATAAATTAGAAATTGAAGAGGTTGCGCGGGGTAGGACATAAATTAGGCTACATCTCACAATTTTAGCCTTTTCTTCCCAGATTTCATTAATTCACCTTAAAATTTAAAAATTGATTTTTTTATTAGAATAATTAGTATTAATTAAAATTTCCGGGACGAAATTGGGTGTCAACAGCTGCCCCTCTTTACCCAAAAAGGATGAAAGAGTTTTCAGGGTAAAGAAGTTGACGGAAAAGCCAATTTTGTCACGATAAAGCCAAAGACTTTTGATTCCAAGAACCAAAAGGCGAGGCTTATGGCCGAACTCCGGTTTCTGAGTTGCCTACATATCTCGGGCTGAAAGAGAATCAGGCCATATGTAGTTCAACGACACTTAGATATAAAGACTCGCACGATTGATTGAAAAAGACGCACGAATAGGAAAGCATTCAAACTGACCCCTAATCTGGAATGAAAGATTAGGTAAGAATTTGCTTGTTCGAGTGCGATTCTTCAGATCCTCGTTGACGAGTCTAGCTCATATCAATGATTGCCCCAGTTCACTGCTAAGTAAAAGTTCCACGTTATGCTCCAAATGCTCCAAATGCTGCTGCGATACTGCCAAAATCCTGTAATAAACTTGACAAACGGTAAGCGAGCAACTGCTAATAAACTGTAATAATTGGAATAAGAAATAAAAGAGTGATAACATAAAATTATAAATGCGGGTTGTGATATCATCAATAAGTTCTTCCTTCGGCCAACTGACGAGATGCTCCGCCTGGAGAACCTCTAAGCTAATCATTATTATCGCGAAACACTCCGAAAACGGTGCTTCAGCCGACTTGTCCGTCACTATCATCTACTTGAAAGAAACCTGCATATCCTATTTGTGGGTGGAAGGACCCGAGATATCCTATTTGTGGGTGAAAGAACCCGATATATCCTATTTGTGGGTGGAAGGACCCAAATATCCTATTAGTTGGTGGAAGGACCCGAGATATCCTATTTGTGGGTGGAAGGACCCAAATATCCTATTCGTGGGTGGAAGGACCCAAATATCCTATTCGTGGGTGGAAGAACCCGATATATCCTATTTGTGGGTGGAAGGACCCAAATATCCTATTCGTGGGTGGAAGGACCCAAAGTATCCTATTTGTGGGTGGAAGGACCCAAAGTATCCTATTTGTGGGTGGAAAGACCCAGATATCCTATTTGTGGGTGGAAGGACCCAGATATCCTATTTGTGGGTGGAAGAACCCAGATATCCTATTTGTGGGTGGAAGGACCCGAAATATCCTATTTGTGGGTGGAAGGACCCAGATATCCTATTTGTGGGTGGAAGGACCCAGATATCCTATTTGTGGGTGGAAGAACCCAGATATCCTATTTGTGGGTGGAAGGACCCAGATATCCTATTTGTGGGTGGAAGGACCCAGATATCCTATTTATGGGTAGAAGAACCCAAATATCCTATTTGTGGGTGGAAGGACCCGGAGTATCCTATTTGTGGGTGGAAGGACCCATATTTTAATATTTTGATGTCATTATCTTTCTTAATCTAATATTTCTATCATTATGTTTTATTCTTGTATTTTTATTACTTTCCTTCTCCAAACCTGTATTCAAAACTGTTTTTTTTTTTTTTTCGAGCCATGGATTTTTTGAAAACAGCTTCTGTACCTCACTAAAGATAGGGGCAAGATTCGTGTTCATTTTACACTCGATAAATTTCATTTGTAGGATCACACTGCATATGATGTTGGTATTGCAGCAGCAACTGGGTGGCGACTATTTCTGTTAATTTTCGGGGAAAAAAAAAGTACGAACGTTGAAATTGTAGTATGTGGTTGAAAGGGCTTTTGGAAGCATTGCTGGATACTAGTAGATGAAAGGGGCTGTGGCCCAATTAAAAGGACCACGGGATAAACACGTTATTTTCGTACGGCACCGTCAAAAGAAGGGAAATTAACCAGGTTAACAACTTGAAAAAATTTATTTACTGTTAATGCCCCAGTTTATTGCAAAATCTCAAATGTACCACTTTTTGACGTCTTCTACCAATTTTTAAGTTTTAATTATCATTAGTACCCCTTTCCCACATCACACACAAAATCCCAGAATCACGTTGAAATAGGGATTCTAATTACCCCCCTCGTTCTCTCTCACTTCTCATAATCATAGCAGCCCAACTATGATTATGGATCAGAGTGTATCTCTTGCTTTGCCAAATTGCAAAAAGTTGCTACAACAATTTCTTTTTAAGTTTTAGTTAATAACATAACGTGACTCGTCTCATTTTATTTGCTAGAATGTTTAACAAATATTGCACAAGTAAAGAAAAGTCGATTTGATAAAGAAAAATGATATATGGAAATTTCTAAAAGTTATAAAGAATGATGCATCATGATCTCCTTCATAGACCTCTCTGTTTGGAAAATCAAAATTAGAGGCTCGAATTATTTATTCCAACTCTTATTCAAATGGTACATTATTAATTGTTAACGGTATATTAGTTGCTTGTAAATCTCAGTAATATACTATGTATTATATATCAATATATGGTATATTAGGATGATTATATGACAATATACCGTGTTAACATAAAGATATAGGTAATACTACTAATACACTACTATATATATATTGTATATTGATATATAGTATATCATACAACAATATAATATATATTATGGGAATATAATGATAATATACAGAGCTATTTCATTGGTATATATCTAGATTATTAATGTTATAAGAATTATTAATTCACAAAATATATGGCGAAAAACCACGTGTTTCTCTTTGTAATTGGTTAATTCAAAATTATTAGGCTGATTTACGGCATAAATCCCATTGAATCCATCTATTTCTTGTACATTGAGGATAGGGATCACTAAAAAATGGTATATTTGTAATTAATTTATGGTACCATATATAAGTGGTAATAAATAAAATTAATTCTTATAAATAAGGTAGTTATAAAAAAATCCCTCAAAAGAATGTATTTGTTCGCAATATTTGGGGACACTTACAAAAATATCCACAAAATCTAAAATAATTACAGCCACTACCCACTACTTTCAAATATTACCGGACCTACCCACTAAATTATTTACCCACTCTACCCACCCAGACTTGTATACCATAATTTATGCAGTATACCATAAAGGTATATACCTATAAGGCATAACAAAGGTATACAGTAATAAATATCCCTCCAGACTTGTATACCATAATTTATAAAGTATACTTTAAAGGTATACACCTATAAGGCATAACAAAGGTATACAATAATACATGGGTAGGTTGGGTAAATACTTTTAGTTTTATGGGTAGTATAATTTATAATGGGTATGGCTTGTAAATACTTTAAATTTTATGGGTATAGAGTGTAAAAATTCCAATATTTTGCAGCATTCAGCCCGGTCCACCATCTCTTGGCCCATTTCATACCAATCTTATTCAACAAACAACAACGAGCCTTTAGGTGCCAATACAATTGGCATCACCCCATTGATAACTTTTTTGGAAAGAAAAAGAGGTATCAACTTTCACTTTTACTTTAATTTTACTACATTCCTTTTAGTTCCGAAATGTGATATCATTCACACTAATTATACTGTGTTTACATATTAATTCAAGTACGAGTATGCTACCTCTCTAGAATAGGTATAATCAAACTACATGAATTCTTTCTACCGTTTATTTGTATTCTTTTGATTTGAGTATATATACAGTAATTTCTCTTAGAAACTTCTAATTATTTTTATTTAGCTGAGGGTCCTTCGAAAACAACATTTTCATTTTGGGCGGAAATAAGGTCCGCATACATATCATCCTCCCTAAACTCTATTTTAATGAGAAATTACTGAGTATATTGTTGTTGTTGATATTGTCGTTGTTTTAGAAACTTCCTAAATCTTGCACTTATCCTTTTACAAAACTAATTAATTAGAAAATACATACGCTCGCTTCAATTTATCCAAGTATTTTCTTTCACGTGTTCAAAGTTAAAAGAAATTTGTGGGGGAAAAGTTCTTTCAATTATGGTTTAGGTATTCAGTAAATTATTAAGAATTGCAAGAAACATAGCCAAAAAGAACAACTAGTTTAATGTTTTTCCTTATTCCATGATACTTTCTTTTTTAAGTGAGATATTGCCTTCCTTAAAAGGAAAAGATCATTCATGCATGCAATAATAAGAAACCTTTACTATTTCTCTGCTCTTTAAATTCCACTAATCCTATGCAAAGTAACAACTAATCTTGGCCTAGAGAACTCCAAAATGAAAAGGACTGAGAGTTGATTTTCTCATATGACCAAATGAATTTTAAAAGGATAACGCGCACGCAAGTAAGACACATTCTAATGTGGTTTTAAACGCTTTACTTGTTAGATATAGATGGTATATTTATTAGTGTTCCCAATATCTTTATTTTTATAGACACAGATAATTTGTTTGTCGGTGCTCAATGTGCAAAAATGAATTTGCTTCTTTATCTATGTTTCAAAAAATTATGAGAAAATGTAGAAACCTTGATTAAGGAAATACTCTTATAAGTTGACTGGGAAATATCCGTAGAAGTATATATGGATGAGAAAGAACACGTAGACAATATAAACGCTAATATTATATATATTAGGCAAAAAAAGCCGCAAAACGACAATAATAATAAAAGAGACGGTATGGTTCCCAATCTCACTACACCTCGTCCTTTTCGACTCTTCTTGGTATTGTCTCATGATCTTTGGCCTCTATACCCTCAAATAACAATTATTTGAAGGACAAATAAGGAAAATGATTTGAAAATTAAGAATTTGAAAAATGGAAAATAAGGGAAATAGAAGAAATACATGAAAGGAATAAGTTGTTAATTCCCAAGTTGCCACCTTTCGAATTGCCTCGAGAAGAAATGGAGAAGTAGACCATCTTAACCACACAACCTTTCCTCGCACCTTCTTAGCCTTTAGGTTGAAAATGACAATTTCTCCCTTTTTAAAATTCCCAACTTATCTATAATCCACTTATTTTTTTCTTTTAGTTTTTGCACAATAGATAGGGAGTGCCATCGTGAGGAAGCCGACGACGAGAATTTCGAATTATTAAAAAGAGTAAAAGACTACAAGACAACAATCTTGAGATTTAACTTTCTGTATTAACCTCTTGATTGTTGGATTGTTTTATTATCATATGTTGAGCGGAATGTTTTGAAGTATGACAAACGAAGGACCGAGTAATTCTGGAGGAGAACTTGGTTCTTATGGAGAAGGGCACGAGGATCGAAAAGATTATGGAATGCAAATCCATGCAGGACTAGGAGTAGTAGCGTGTGAACTATGTAACGGGCCGCACCTTCCCAATGACAGCGACACACAATTGGCCCGTGCGGTGCTCGTAGTCCAACCTGACTACGAGCCAGCCTGCTTCTCATCCCAGGTTTCTTGGAAGCTCGCCTCAGTGGCCTAACTTCAACTGTGCCGCCCGAAGGTCTCTCCCTTGTGCGCATCTCATATGCGGAAACTTCAGTATGCGCACATCTGGGGTTGGCTTAGGACTGCCCGTCCTTCGCCTAGCACTAAGCGTCGCTCCTGCGGGCGAAGTGCAGTCCTCAAGCTTGGCCTCGCCTTGTGCCCTGGCACTTGGCTTGGCTTTGCCCGAGTAGGACAACTCTTTAGCCCTTGGCCCTTGTCATGTGCGACTCCAAGGATACCTCCCAATGTCTCCTGACATTGGCAAGCGTAGCCCTCGAATCATGCCTCCCTCCTGAGTAGTGCAGCGTCGCCCCACGACTGCACGTCTAGGCCAACGAGCCCTTGCTTGCATGGTTGAACCCTTGCCATGCTTGCAAGTCAATATACGAGGCTCTCAATAGCTCCTCGAGTACTCAATTGGCATAAAGGTCTTTATCATATCCGAAGACAGCCCGCGGGGCTTAGTCTTTCCTTCCGTCAAGCCTCTGCCGCTCGTTGTGCGCCCAACATTGGCCCTCTGGCCACACGCCGTCCATAGAGTCGCCTGACTCGTATGGATACCTGGAACACTCCTCTGAGATGTCCATGCATGCCCTTGAGGTCCTTCCTTAAGGCAGCTCACTTGGTGCGACTTCCCGACAAAGTGCACGGGGAGGCCTGGTAGGCTGTCACCATGTATGCCCCCCATTATATATGTCCTTAAAAGATAAACCCATGTCTCAGCACTTGACATCCTATGTCCAGAGAATCGTACAAGGGATTAACTTTCTACTTCGACCTCCAAATGAGATATCGTTTGTTCCTAGATATTCCTCTCGACTTCTTTCACACCTCCATGAAGTTTCATCTCATTCCCATACTCGTGGAAAGAGATATAGCCCTCGAAAAATCAGTATAATTACCACAGTGCCACTGTTTCTTGGCTAAGTCAAGCCTATAGGCAAACAAGATCTGATCGGCACCAAACTTGATATGCACACTCTATAGCATCTTAGGAACAAGGCCCTCACCCTATATTCCAAGATTCCCACTATAACTCCAAAACGTGCGGCACTGACACTCGTGTCCGCACACAGCTCGCACGGCTGACACTCAGTCTGTGCCCAACTGACACTCGTCCAGAACCTTGCTGGCCCTCATCTAGCACTCGTCTAGCACATGGCAAGGCTTCCCCTCAAGCATGCGACTGACATCTATCCCGCACGCGACTGGCCCTCGTCCAGCTGACTAACACTCGTTCAGTGCACGGCCGACACTCGATCGAGCGGCTGACACTCGTCTGGCCCGCCTGTGGTGCAAAGACATTGCGCGCGCAAAGGCATAAAAAGGGCGCCGCGCAATATTTTCCCCCACTCGATCTAGGTATCGTCCTCGATGACTGACTGCCTAAGCCCACGAAAACCCAGAGTTTGCCCCCTCGGGATTCTCCATCACGGTTCCCATTTCCAAGGCTCCTTGGACTTCCTCAAGTCCCTTCTCTTAAAATAGGAGTCGTGCCCGTCACTGCTCCTCCCAAGTTTCGTCCAAGCATGCCTCTGCACTCCATCTCTGCGATGATCACTTGGACAGTGCCTCCACACTTGCAGCTCCTTGGTGACTAACTGTTGCTCCCTCGGAAGACAACTCTTTTGTGTTGGCATACCTTCCGACCACGCTATAGCTCATATGGCCATCATCCATCCGGCTAGCTC
The DNA here is from genome assembly GCA_037355625.1 of Petunia x hybrida. NCBI lineage: Eukaryota > Viridiplantae > Streptophyta > Magnoliopsida > Solanales > Solanaceae > Petunia > Petunia x hybrida. The sequence goes on from JBBBVM010000045.1 coordinate 3,706,022, forward strand.
CCTTCACTTTTGGCAAGTACTTCAGGTACCCTCTGGTGTGGCACACGCAGTCCAACCGCGCCTTGCGGCCCTATTCATCACCTCTAGAATATTTGCTCCCTTCGGGATTTTCCCTTAAGCATAATGCCCCCATCATAGGCAAATTCTCCCCCACTCAAGTAGGGGATTCTCCTCAATTCATGTAGGCATCCCTCGATGTGGCTTCTTGCCAACCATACTCTCATGGTCCTTCTCCGCCATTTCCCTCTGGAAAGATTCCACTATGCCACTATGTGAACAATATCAAATCCCGATCCCATAACTCGGAGTAACTTGTTGCTTGATCCCATACTCAAGGCAAATCACGACTGATTCAATGATAGCCTACATAAAGACACTAGCGGCTGCTCATGCTCAATTCTGCCCCAATTGAACATTCGCCCCGGCCTTAGAAACCCACGCTCCACGCCTAGTAACTTTGGCTCCTTCAACGCCTCGCACCTTCTAGTACTTAGCAAGCTCTTGGGACGTACTCCTCTGAGTACTTCATTTCTCAAAGCGGTAGCTTTGCTGTATTCCCGAACAAAGCTCTTTGTTCTCAAACTATCACTTCCTTAGCAGATCCCGAATTGTACTCCTTCTACTTGGCCCAACTGGCAAGAACACCTTGTTCTTTCTGTATGCGCCTCACGATTCAGTGTACCTCTGTACCCTTAGCTTTGGAAGGACTGTATTCTCAAACTTGGAAACCCACCCACTTTGATTCATCACACAATGCCTCCCCACATAATGGTTTGGCCCATTCCAACTACCTGCTCTGCGTAGTCCAACATAATTCCCACGTTTGCCTCCCCACACAAAGTGGTTTGGCTCACCATCCTCATTGTTACCTTCCCGTCCGCCGGTTTGGCCCATTATTATTTCTCTCCGTCCGCCGGTTGAACACATTTCCCATATTTTCCTCCCCACACAAAGTGGCTTGGCTATCCATTACAGCTTTGCCTCCTTACTAGGTAGGTTGGCTCCTTTCAGTAACAAATATGGTGGCTGACTCCACCTCATTATGACACTCGAGCACCCCGCAAAGACGCTTGCTCTCGTGACCTTCTTCACGGTTGTCACAGCCTACTGGCACACTCCGCTCTAGCTATGGCATCACCTGATACATAGAGCTCATATTTAGAGATCGGTCTCCCCCGCGATGGTAGGCACCTTACCTAATCATCCAAAGCGGTTGTTGGTGCGACACTCGTGCCAACACTCCCGTACTAGCTCGGCTCCCGCCTAGCATAGCACACATTCATGCAAGCAACGCTTGCCCCATGTTGTAGGCACCAAGCCTACTCAACCGACAGGGTTGTTGAGGGACTCGCCTTCCATTCATTGCAACCCTTAAGATGGCTAGGCATTCACAACGTCCAACTCCTCAGAAGGACTCGATTTGATGCTCCTCGGTGCTTAAGTCTTCCCTCTGGAAGGCCCCTTAATTCACGCACTTCTAGCATCCATCTTATGCTCCACGCATTATGCTCCGCGCATTTTCATTGCCCTTAGGCTGCTCAAGTCAATCCCACTGGAAAGAAACTCAAATGTGCGCCACTCGCATCTATGGCATGATCTCCACGATCTGCTTCAATATGAATAACCCACAGCTTGCACCTGTTCACAACATGGTTGCTCGACCTGGCAATTATGGACCTTTTCTTGGCCACCCCACACATCTGCATGTCCCTCTCTGAACGAAAGCCCACTATTCGAAAGAAAATATTTTTGCATCACAAATTTTTCCCTCTTCAATGTTTCCCCGCTGCTGGCAGAGTTTCTTTACAACTGATGGATATCCCGCAATCAAGGCAATTAAGCTCCTGCTAACCGTCTGTCCCATCTTTGAAAAATTATCCCAACAGCACAGCACATTGGCGCTCCTAGCTGACCAACTATGCCTCATACAGATCCCTCTGAAAATAGCCCTATCGGGTCCGCTGTCTCAAATAGCATGTTGAATGTCATTCCTACTTCGATATTATCTCCACAATGACATTCCCATTTTGCACTGACAATTCAACATTCTTAAGATATGACATCAACCATTGCCTCTCTCGTTTTACCGAAACCGACTCCTTGTTGGCACGGATCAACCTTCCCGATGGCTTAGCTCACAATGACCTGCAAGCCCTTATGCAAGTACAAATTGTGCTTTGATGGCGTCTCAAAATCACAATGCTCAAAAAAAAATTCCTGACAGTGCGTTCCATACTCTATCCTATTACCGGTGCAAAGCTCCTACTTTGTGTGCCAATCCGCTTCGTACCAACCTTTACCATCTTGAGCATCCTCTGCTCTGATACCAACTGTCACGGGCCGCACCTTCCCAATGACAGCGACACACAATTGGCCCGTGCGGCGCTCGTAGTCCAACCTGACAACGAGCCAGCTTGCTCCTCGTCCCAGGTTTCTTGGAAGCTCGTCTTAGTGGCCTAGCTTCAACTGTGCCGCCCGAAGGTCTCTCCCTTGTGCGCATCTCATATGCGGAAACTTCAGTATGCGCACATCTGGGGTTAGCTTAGGACCTGCCCATCCCTCGGTTAGCACTAAGCGTCGCTCCTGCGCGGGAAGTACAATCCTCCAGCTTGGCCCTCGCCTTGTGCCCAGGCACTTGGCTTGGCTTCGCCCGAGTAGGAAACTCTTTAGCCCTTGGCCCTTGTCATGTGCAAATCCAAGGATACCTCCCAATGTCTCCTGACTATAGCAAGCGTAGCCCTCGCATCATGCCTCCCTCCAGAGTAGTGCAGCGTCGCCTCACGACTGCACGTCTAGGCCAACGAGCCTTTGCTTGCATGGTTGAACCCTTGTCATGCTTGGAAGTCAATACACGAGGCTCTCAATAGCTCCTCGAGTACTCAATCAGCACAGAGGTCTTTATCATATCCGAAGACAGCCTGCGGGGTTTAATCTTTCCTTCCGTCAAGCCTCTGCCGCCCGTTGTGCGCCCAACATTGGCCCTCTGGCCACACGCCGTCCATAGAGTCGCCTGACTCGTATGGATACCTGGAACACTCCTCTGAGATGTCCAGGCAGGCCCTTGAGGTCCTTCCTCAAGGTAGCTCACTTGGTGCGACTTCCCGACAAAGTGCACGGGGAGGCCTGGTAGGCTGTCACCATGTCTGCCCCCCTTATATATGTCCTTAAAAGATAAACCCATGTCTCAGCACTTGACATCCTATGTCCAAAGAATCGTACAAGGGCTTAACTTTCTACTCCGACCTCCAAATGAGGTTCCGTTTGTTCCTAAATATTCCTCTTGACTTCCTTCATACCTCCATGAAGTTTCATTTCATTCCCATACTCGTGAAAAGAGATATAGCCCTCGAAATATCAGCATAATTACCACAATACCACTGCTCTTGGCTAAGTCAAGCCCATAGGCAAACAAGCTATGATCGGCACCAAACTTGGTATGTACACTCTATAGCATCTTAGAACAAGGCCATCACCCAATATTCCAAGATTCCCACTATAGCTCCAAAACGTACGGCACTGACACTCGTGTTCGCACACAGCTCGCACGGCTGACACTCAGCCTACACCCAGCTGACACTCGTCCAGCACCTTGTTGGACCTCATCTAGCACATGTCTGGCACATGGACAAGGCTTCCCCTCAAGCATGCGGCTGACATCTATCCCGCACAGACTGGCCCTCGTCCAGACGACTGACACTTGTTATGCGCACGATCGACACTCGGTCGAACGGCTGACACTCGTCTGGCCCGCCTGTGGTGAAAAGACATTGCGCGCGCAAAGGCATCAAAAGGGCGCCGCGCAAAAACTATGTGCATTCTAGTCAGCTAAAAGAAGTTGTGCCGTGGCTGTGTCTTTGAAGTATGAATGAGAGTTGGAGCTAAACAATGAAAAGATCACAGGAAATCTTGACTTGCCATATCTGTGAGGTTTTCTAGTGGAATACTACTAGGGTTATGAGGCCCTTATAAAAGCTAGTAATTGAGGCAGCCGCGGATCAGTTATTCACGACGAGAGTTGAGAGCAATCACAAGGTAATCCAATAACTTTCAAAGTGACTTAACTGGTGAAGACAACTGTTGAAGTTTAAATAGTTGAATTTAGATATTCTGTCTAGGTTCTTGATTAGAGTTGTCATTATTTTGTGCTAAACATGCTTAGTTTAGAAGCAACTGTAATAGGTGAATCTTGAGAGATTACTTTGTAAAGCTAGAGTTTAGCTTTGTTGAGTGATTACTGATTAGGGTCTAGAGTGTAGCCCCTTGGTTACAGAGTTTTGTAATCTAAAACTTGCTCTTGGTGTTAATGGATTGATTTTAAAATCTCAAAATATGGGTCGTGGTTTTTCTCCCTTGAGCAAGGAGTTTTCCACGTAAAAATACCGTGTTCATTAAGTTTGCAGTTTGTGCATGTTGCAGTGTTTTTCGTGAAAATTGTTGTGACAAGAACAAGGTTCTAGACGTTAAGAATCTGGTTCTTTGACGAAAATCAGAGGACACTATTCACACCCCTGAAGGAACTATGATTCACCAACAGAAGTATGTCAAGGAGCTTTTGAAGAAGTTCGACATGGAAGGAGCAAAAGAAATGTCTACACCTATTGCTCCTGGAACAAAGATTGATATAAATGAACTAGGTCTTCCGACAAATGAGACAAAATATGGAGGAATTATAGGTTCACTTCTCTATCTCACAGCGAGTCGACCTGATATTGTATACAGTGTGGGATTGTGTGCTAGATTTCAGTCCAAGCCGAAGGAGTCTCATTTGACAGCCGTGAAGAGAATTTTGAGATACTTGAAGGGAACTCAGGATCTATGTCTATGGTATCCTAGAGGTGGTACTTTAATATTGATTGGTTTTGCAGATGCTGATTATGCAGGCCACCTGGTTGATAGAAAAGGCACTTCAGGAATGGAATATTTTCTTGGTCCTTGTCTGATTTCATGGGCCACAAAGAAGCAGAACTCAGTAGCTTTGTCCACTGCAGAGGCTGAGTATGTAGCTGTTGCATCATGTTGTTGCTCAATTGTTGTGGATCAAACAACAGTTGGAGGACTTTGGAATTAAGTGTGGAGTTGTGCGTATTTTCTGTGACAACACAAGTGCTGTGAATATTGCCAAGAACCCAGTCCAACATAAAACAACCAAGCACATTGATATTAGACACCATTTTCTTAGAGATAATGTAGAAAAGGGTCTAATCACCATGAATTCTTGTAGGACTGAGGACCAAATTGCTGACATCTTCACCAAAGCACTGAACAAAGTTCAATTTGAGAGGAACACGTTAGAGTTAGGGATGACCAAAATACATGGATGATCCAGCATCTCCTCCCCAAAGTTTGGCTAGTTAAGTGTTCATTATTCTGCTTGTAAATATAGTTCTTATAGTCCAGTCTAATTTTGTACTTTGTTAAGTATACTTGCTCAACTAAGTACCACTTGAGTGTTCTAATGAGTTCCCATGGAAGAAACAACTGAGTACGTAGAACGAACCATGACAAGCATGAGGAACCATGTCCAGGTACATCTATACAGCTATTTATGATAAGTACTATAACTAGAATTGATTGACTTGTGAATGTGCATCAAGGAAACTTTCCATGTTTGTGTAACCGCCCAAAATTATAGGAAAATTCCTTTTGTGGTTACATGTTTAAATTCCAACCTACCCCACTTACTCTAGAAGTCTTAATGAGCTTTTCAAATAACCGTCAAATCCTAAGCTTTCCCGGTTTCCCAAAACTCTAAAAAGCTGCTTTACTTTACGGTACCATCATTACTACCTATTCCCTGGACTCGCTTAAACACACCGTTACCCTCTTTTATTCCATTATTCATCTGAAGTAAGAAGAAAAGAAACATCAACCATATTCTCTCTACTCTTCTCTCTCTCAAGTTCAAAACTAGAGAACCCTTCCTCTCATAACTCTACCTAAAATTCACACCATGTCTCAAGCACAGTCATCATCCGCCTCTCCCGCAAAAACCTCAGAAACCCACACCTCCAAAGAGTCCTCTCTTAAACCCCCTACTCTTGCTGAAAGAATTGCCAAGGCGAGGTTGAAATTTCACAAAAAGATGGAAAAGAAGGTTCCCAAGAAAGCCGTTGCGAAACCCTTTCCTCCAAAGTCGGAATCACCAGTTCCCGATGAAAAATTAGTTGAGGTAAGACCTGATTCGACCCAAGCTAGTTCTACTGCTTTAGATTTGGTTTAAAGCCCTGGGAAACTGAGCACTGAAAATTTAGTTAAAAGGTTAGATGAACTTGTAGAGATAGTAGAGCCTAGTGGCACAACTGATAGGGGGAAAGTTAGTGAGGGAAACATACAAGTTGTATTAGAGGATTTTGTACCTGGATTTGGCTTTCATGTCCCTAAAGTAACTGACAAGGTGATGGAGCTTGATGTGGTTGAAAATATATTAGAAAGATTAAGAGAGCAGGATTATGTAGAGTCTCAAAAGGGCCCATTCGACGAACCTAGTTCGGAGGCTGCTCCCCTTGAGAAAGTTCAAGTGGAGTCTGTGCTTGAAGGTCCAGTGGGTGAAGGACCTACTTCTGTTGAAGCTACGAAGGAATTGAGTCAAGAACTTGGTTCTCCCTAAGTTCCTGCTGTAGCTGAGGATGCAAACTTGATTGGACTGATTCAGAGGAAAACAAAGAAGAGAAAATTCAAGCTGATGATGGTAGCAGTGAGAAGGTTGTGGAAAAACCAAAGAAAAGTGTAAAGAGAAAGTATGGTGAGGAGGATGAGAAGATGATGGGAGAAGAGGAAGAAGAGGAAGTAGTTTTTGTTAGTGAAACAAAGCCAATAACAGAAAAGAAAAGAAGACTGGTGAAAGGTGGAAGAGCTGTGTCCCAAAGTAGGCTGGTAGATTAGAGTGATGAAGACTCTCAGGGTGATAATGAAGGTGGTGAGGTCCTGCTGTAAAGGCAGTGCCAAGAAGGGTGGCTACTAGGTCTGCTTTAAAACAGCAGGTAGAAAAACTTGCAAAGTTTGATAAGAAGCAAGGTAAAAGGTGGTAGAAGAGGAGCAGGAGAAAATGTTGTTCAAGAAAAGGTGGAGAGTGATGAGGATGGGTATTATGTTGACCCAAGTGATTCTGACACTGATAGTGAAGTAGAAGCCAAGAAGAAAAAGAAAGAGGATGATGAAGAGGTTGACAGGGCAGCCTTCTTTGCTAGGCACCAAGTACTGGCTTGGAGTATATTAAGTGACCTGGAAGAGCATAACATGAGGCCCTTGTTGATGAAAGTAAAGGATCAAGGTTGGCTGAACCTCTTTGCAAAGGAGAACAAATGCCTATATGCTGAAGAGATCAGAGAATTCTACATAAATTGCAGAGTAGTTGCAAGAAGGGTGTTCTCTGTGGTGAAAGAGGTGGAGTTAAAGTTTGGAATGAAGGAGCTAGGAGTCATTCTTGATGTTCCTGCTGAAGGATATTGTAGGTACATTAAGCTGAAATGGCCTAAGAGAACTGATGGTGTTACTTCTCTGAGTGTTGTGAAGAAATTTTCAGGCAAAACTAGACTCAGAAAGGAAAGAAAAGTTGAGAAGAATGAGATGGAACCTACACATCAGTTGCTCTTTGAGTTTGACATACATGGATCTGCTGGATAGAGGAACAAAGATCAATTTGCCTGGTCTGATTATCAGACATATCAAAAGGATTGCAGATACTGACCAAAAGCCACACTCCTTAGTGCATTCCTACATTCTGCAGCAGGTCTTTAAAACTTTTGGGGTGCCCTTGGAAGGTGGAAAGAAGTCAACTCTGCATCAGATATTTGGTCAAAACTTGCTGAAGAACTGTGATTTCTTCAAGGAGAAGAGGACATCCAAGAGGCCAATGCCAATTAAGCAAAAGTAGCCTGAGGAAAGTGAAGATTTTGGACCTGAGGAAGCCATTACAGCTGTGAAAGAACTGGAGCAGCATGTGTTGGAAGTAGATGAAAAAAATGCTGAACTGAAGAGGCAGCTACAGGTGAAGGATCAAGAAATTTATCGCTTGAAGATTGAGTGTCACAAGCATGAGGCCCAGTTGGTAGTAGAAAGGGCCAAAAATTTAAAGAATATTGAGGCACTTGTCAAGCACTTCAACCTGAAGCCCTTAGTCCTTCCTATTTCCTTCTGTGTCCTTGTCCAAATCCTTGATTTCCCTCCCTTTCTGTCTTCCTTTGATGCATGTTTTTAAGACAATTGATTTTTGGTTCTGTACTTATTGGGCTATGTGTTTGTCACGCCCTGGATAATTGGTTTTAAATTTCTTTTGCTTGATATTTGGGTTCTTCTATGCTATATCTGGTTCTGGTTGGGCCCTTAGTTTCATTCATGTGTATTTGGTTGACTTGATTGCCTTGTGCTCTAGATTGGACTGTACTAACTTGTTCTTGTAGGATTTGAATCTTTTCGATGATGCCAAAAGGGGGAAGAAGTTATAATGTTTGTGACCTAACTCATCTGTTTTAAAATTCTTTCAATTGTATTTTTGCTTTTGTGTTTTTGGAGTTTTTGTCTGTACAGGTTCCTTGGCAATATTTGTTTGTCATCATCAAAAAGGGGGAATTTGTTGAGCTGAATGTTTTGAATATGACAAACGAAGGACCGAGTAGTTCTGGAGGAGAACTTGGTCCTTACGGAGAAGGGCACGACGATCGAAAAGATTATAAAATGCAAATCCATGCAGGACTAGGAGTAGTGGCGCGTGAACTATTGCGCATCCTAATCAGCTAAAAGAAGTTGTGTCGTGGCTGTGTCTTTGAAGTATGAATGAGAGTTGGAGCTAAACAAGAAAAAGATCACAGGAAATCTTGACTTGCCACATCTGTGAGGTTTCCTAGTGAATACTACTAGGGTTACGAGGCCCTTATAAAAGCTAGTAATTGAGGCAGCCGCAGATCAGTTATTCACGACGAGAGTTGAGAGCAATCACAAGGTAATCCAATAACTTTCAAAGTGACTTAACTGGTGAAGACAACTGTTGAAGTTTAAATAGTTGAATTTAGATATTCTGTCTAGGTTCTTGATTAGAGTTGTCATTGTTTTGTGTTAAACATGCTTAGTTTAGAAGTAATTGTAATAGGTGAATCTTGATAGATTACTTTGTAAAGCTAGAGTTTAGCTTTGTTGAGTGATTACTGATCAGGGTCTAGAGTGTAGCCCCTTGGTTACAGAGTTTTGTAATCTAAAACTTGCTCTTGGTGTTAATGGATTGATTTTAAAATCTCAAAATGTGGGTCGTGGTTTTTCTCCCTTGAGCAAGGAGTTTTCCACGTAAAAATACCGTGTTCATTAAGTTTGCAGTTTGTGCATGTTGCAGTGTTTTTCGTGAAAATTGTTGTGATAAGAACAAGGTTCTAGATGTTAAGAATCTGGTTCTTCGACGAAAATCGGAGGACACTATTCAATCCCCCCTCCCCCTCTAGTGTCCATAGGAAGTACTTAGAGTATAACAACATAATTGATTTTTTATTTTTTTTGAAGCGGTTAACAAAAGAAAATGACTGAAAATGAGTTGATCATTGGATATCACAACAAACTCTTGTAAACAACCTATCAAGATGAGAAAGGGAGTCTTAATAATGGTGTGATTCTTTCACTCAACCACAAATTGACACAAGCACTAAAAAAATCTCATATAGGAAAGTCGACTCATGGATATGAAATTAAGGGAATTGATCAAGAAATCTCATATAGGAAAGTCGAGCTCATACACTATTGTTTAAATCGCAATCTTTCGACGGCTAACAGTTTATTTCACTTTTTCCCTAACCATGCAATTACTTCCATTTTTTTTTTCTTCTTTTCTACTTTCTTTTCATAATTTTCTAAAGAATATCCAAAATTAAGTGGTAGTTGATGTGTAAAATGACCAAAAGTATGGGAGGAAAGTGGACCGGCAAATGGATATAAAAAAGGACCAATAGGACCGAATAGCATCTCTTCTCACATTCCCTCTTTGCCTACTTCCTCTGCTTCTCAATTCAATACAAGAAAACTTGCTCTTAACTCGTCTATACCTATACTCAACCAAACACATCCAAATTTCCCACGGAAACTCAAGTTCCTTTTCCTATCACTCTCTTAATAAATACTAACATACAGTCATAAGTGATCAAAAGCCAAAGTGTTAAGGAAAAGCAGAGAAATCTAATTTCATCTTATGGAACACAATCACCCTTCTTCTCAGCCCACAAAGCCCTCAAGATTCAAACGCATATGTGTTTTTTGTGGTAGCAGTCCTGGCAAGAAACCAAGTTATCAGCTGGCTGCTATTCAACTTGGAAACCAACTGGTATTTTCTATTCTTCCTTTGGTTCAATTGAACATTTCGACTTGAACAATATATACATATATTAAAAGATGAAATTTTATACGTATAATAAGATCATATTTTTTGAGCTCACCGACTCTAAATCCCTATGGTTGCATGAAAACAAAGACAGCTCCCTCATGATTTTTCTTGAAATTTGTATGCTATACAATATGCATGGAAGAAACTAAGATTTCCAAGTATTTGTATTTTCAACTGTACCATTGAGTTTGAAAAAGATCTCACTAATACAGAGAAAGAGGAATTTAACTACCATTAAAGATGAGTGGACAAAGTAGTTTCAATAGTCAAACTAGATTCTTGCATCAAATGACATGTAAATTGTAATTGTGTACTTCAGCACAAACTATTAAGCAATTTCAGTAAATAATTTCTGCTGTTGATGGTCATGTTGTTTTCATATTTTTTTTTTCCTGCATTAACACACCATGTTGGATTAATTTGGTGTTACAAAATTAATAGCAGTTGGGAATGAGTAAGATTAACGTGGAGTAAATTTTTTTTAAATGGGGTTCACGTTGAATTTAGTGGAGTAAGCAATTTAGACAAGCAATGTTTGTTGTCCTAATTAAAATATATGAAAAACCTTATCCTCGTTAATTATAATATATTTTTGGCAGGTTGAAAGGAACATCGACTTGGTTTATGGAGGTGGGAGTGTTGGCTTGATGGGTCTAGTCTCCCAAGCAGTTTTCAATGGTGGCCGCCACGTGTTAGGGTACCTTTTTTTTTTGGTTATGTCTCTTCTTTTAAATTATCTCTAATTTTTTACAATCGAGAAACCTCAAGGACCAGATTCAAACTTGCAATCTGCACTTAATATACACGTTACGTATTGTACATAAACCACTAGACCAAAGCCTTAAACTATCCTTGTTTTTTCTTTTTCAAAACCTTCTTCTCTAATACAAAGCTCATCTATGTTTTTTTTTTCCTTTGTTTGTTTTTCATTTGACAGGGTGATTCCTAAAACTCTCATGCCAAGAGAGGTAATGATTCTTTCTACCTTTCATAACAACAAACCATCACTATAGTTATTTTTGTGCTCCATTTCATGTGACTTCATACCTGTAGATATATCAATAAACACTAGTAATAAAGAAAAAGATCTATTAGCACACATCTTTTGACAATTTACAAGATAAGACAAACAATTTAAAATGTGATTTAATTTTAAGTCTGTCATTAATAGTAATTTTTTTACAGATTACTGGAGAGACTGTAGGAGAAGTGAGAGCAGTGTCTGGAATGCACCAAAGAAAGGCAGAAATGGCAAGGCAAGCTGATGCATTCATAGCCTTACCAGGTAACAGTTTTAAAAAAAATGATTTTATCTTATAAACGCTGATAGTGTAACAAAAAATTCACAGTACATGTGTAGTCTAACGTGTTATAACAAATAATAGTCATACTGTCAAAGTATAGAAATTAAAAAGTTAAAGTAAAATGAATTTTTTTGTAGGGATCTTAATTTAAAGAAGTTATAAGTGTTTAATATTCTAGTGTTTAGTTGCTATCATATGTATCAATCAGTAACGTAAGTGGACAACAAAATGTTTACCAGTATGGAAGCAGTCAAAAACAGGCTTGTCAATTACAGTTTGCCTTTAATATTTCAAATCAAGTCTCTATTTGGGAAACAGCTAATCTCATCTTGTTATTGCAGGTGGCTATGGAACATTGGAGGAACTTTTAGAAGTAATCACTTGGGCTCAATTAGGCATTCATGATAAACCAGTACGAATTTCTTGTCTTTACTCCTTTCTTTTTGTTTTTAATGACAAATTAGGTAAATCACTAACAGTTATGAGACCATAGTGTTTAAGGAGACATAATCACAATGATTAAGGTAATTAATTAACTTGTGTTGTACGTGCAGGTGGGTTTACTAAATGTAGATGGGTACTACAATTCATTGTTGTCATTTATAGATAAAGCTGTTGATGAAGGTTTCGTCACACCCTCTGCCCGTCACATTATTGTGTCTGCCCCTACTGCCCACGAACTCATGTCTAAGCTTGAGGTACTACTTATCTACGCCTCACGTCTTCCTAGCGTATTGATACTATGTATCCACTGACTTAAAATCTTGAATCGATCTCTATTGGTATTAGGTATTTTAACATGTTGAATGGATTTTTGTTTTTTTTGTAGGATTATGTTCCTAAGCATAATGGGGTGGCACCAAAATTAAGTTGGGAAATGGAGCAACAATTAGGCTACAACACAACAAAATTGGAAATTGCTCGTTGACGCTTCAAACGATTGGTAGATAGTATAATATTTAGTACACTTGAATTCATCAATGAGTTGGCTCTTGATTCTCTTAATGAAGACTATGACTTACTGCAAGGCAAGATGTTGATGGAGTTAAAGCTTCAGGGATTTAGTAATTTCACAGCTCCTTTAACTTGCTGTGAATGATTAGTTTAAGGGAAAAAAATATAGTATCATATAATCATTTGTCTAGTGTTGATTCATTTTGTCAATTAGGGCTAATCATAGCCTGATTAAACAGGAAAGTTGATGTAGTGCAAGTAATTGTTTTTCTGTCTGTATATGATTGTTGTTCATGTACATTCCCTTGTCTAGATTTGATGTGTTTCTTCTAATGTGCTGTGTACAACGTGTAATCTTCTCTTAGTAGTAGAATTGGATCTATATTTTGGAACAAGCTCTAAAGTTATTTTCATTGATCATTTTTATTCTTATTCTAGACATAGTAATTAATAGTATGAGATGATTGAAATAATTGGCTTGGTGCATACTTCAATCGAGCTAAATAATCCGAATAAATTTTGATTGAATGTTTTTTCATCAAAATACAAATTGTTGAATCTCCTCGATGTAGGTGAATCTTCTAGTGTTAGAGGCAAGGATAATTTAAAAATTATTTTAGGCCGCAAGTTCAAATCCCAAATTCCAAATTTAGTATTATTGCTATTTTCTAGATTTTCTTGTTAGAATTTTTAACTCTGCCACTATAACTTTGAATAGAATTAGATCCTTTTTCACGTGTGAAGTGCATAAGATGGGAACTTTGAGAGAAGCACGGACCTCATGATTCATGACTCATGAGGGACTGTAGATAGTACTCATAACGAAGTTGTGAACATCAAGATCCAAAAAACTGTGTAAGAACCTGGGATATGTAGGTAAGAACATTATTAAGTAAAAGAACAACTTGATATAGAACTTTCGTGGAAGAAATGCAAGGTATTGTTATGCTATCTTGCCTACTTTGATGAGGTTGAGAAAAATAGAAAAGAAAGAAAGATGCTATAAGAGGAAGTTTCAAAGTCCACTATCAAAAGTAGAAATCAAAGTGGCGGAAAATGGTTGGAGGTTGAGAGTGGGGCTAAGGCTCAAATAAAGTTGTTTTCTTGCCTATGTCAACATGTATAGTAGTTTATTCACCCAGCCTTGAGTTTTGGTCTAATGGCAAAGTGCAAATTGTGATGTCTAAATTAGACACATATCACAAGTTTGACTTGTTGGGCTACCACATATTAAAAACTTGTATTTAAGCGTAAGGTAGAAAGGCGAACTCATTATCTATCTAGTTTGGTCGTCCTTTGTCATTTCTCAATAACAAAAAGGTGGTGTTTCTTTTCGCAGAGTACCCTCATTACTATGGGATTGTTGGATTCAATCAGTGTTTACTTCATTCTGGTTCTGCTCTCCTACTTGCTATTGCACTAAAGTAAATTTTCAATTTTTATTTGGCCATATGAACTAGGCCAAGTATAGCGGGCCTCAAGTTTGATAAAAGAGTAAAAATTTCGTGCAGGGGCCTGTTTGGCGCGCGTTAATTGATTTGTAGCCGTTAAAAACAAATTCGCTGAGAAATAACCACCTTCGGACAAATTCCAGTATAAATACCGGGGCTTTGAACAAGTTTTGTTCAAGGCCCCAGTATTTATACTGGGAAGCTTCAGTAAACTAACCCCAGTATAAAAAACTGGGGCTTTGAACAAGTTTTGTTCAAGGCCCCAGCATTTTGTTATGGGACTTTGTATAAAGCTTCAGTCCCATAACAAAATATTGGGGCTGTGAACAAAACTTGTTCAAAGCCCCAGCATTTTGTTATGGGACTGAAGCTTTATATATAAAGTCCCATAACCCATAACAAAATGCTGGGGCTGTGAACAAAATTTGTTCAAAGCCCCAATATTTTGTTATGGGACTGAAGCTTTATATATAAAGTCCCATAACAAAATACTTGGGCTTTGAACAAATTATGCGACTAGTCTGGGGTATTTTCCAACGCTAATGGAGCTTAAGTGTGCGCGCGAATTTTTGGCTATTCTTCAATGAATTTGGAAACGGTGGATAGTTCCCAATGAGCGCGTCCAAAAATGGCTAGTGATCAAAATTTCCCGATAAAAGATGAGCATTGCAGCAAGTTGATGTACAGTAAAAATAGTTTGATTATGATGAATGAGCAACTCCACCTAATTTGGAACTGACGCGTAGTTGATAGATTAACTTGTACATTAATAAGGGAACTGTGTTTGCCTTGTGTGGAACTAGTTATCATTCTTGAATAGTTGGAACAAGAACAGAACAGTGCAGATGAATCTACCAATTGACTAGACCAAGAAAGAAACTTGATTTCCATTAACAAAAGGCAAAAGCAATACAAAAAACAAGATAAGGGGTACTATGTTTGCCTTGTATGAATAACACTTGTGAGAACACAACATAACAAAGTGGCCCTTCTTAACTTTTTAACACATGCATAATGTTTACAGTAGTGTACCTAAGTTAGAAACAAGATAAGGGTACAGCAAACAGTGGATTGCATATGTGGACAGAGTCATGAATTTGCTACTAGGTATAGTGATTGGAACCCAACATAATCATCTTCTGCTACTTTCTTTAAAAGTGTTCTTTTTACTCAATCATGTGCACTTTCAGACTTTTGGAATTAGCTTAGTTTCACAGTAGACTGGCACGTATGTACTATGTTTTCCACTGGTCTGTTTCACAAGGACAACTAAAGTCCTAACTTTCATGAGAACTCAAATCATGTTTCATATGATGTTTTAAATGGAGAATGTGTTCGCAAAAAACAAGAAGACAAGAATAAACAGATTAAATGGATAAAGCAAAGTGGTGTCCTAGAGTGGTGCTTGTTCTTTCCAATCAACATAAAGATATACTGATGGCCAATCAACTAGCAGTTCTAACGCGATGGAAAGAAACAACAAGAAATAATTATGCATAGCGTTTCAAGCAAACTTATACTACAAAAACTCTTAAGCTTGTTGAGCACATATATTGGATATTACTAGTACATTTGAGCAGTTAATGTGTTCACAGATAGACACGGATGTATAATGCACCTACACACATTCAAGGAACTACAAGAAATAAAAAAATATGTATGCAGCTACGTACGATAGAAGACAACCGATGTGGTACACGCATGAAGGCTATCACCTCAAGTGAAAGACTGAACCACTGAGGAAGTGGTGACCAAACCAGAAAGTAGGCCAACAATGACAGCACTATTATATGTGGTTGGCTCAGCTTGCATTGAGTTGTTCCTTGAATCGATATATGTTTCATTGAGAAATGGACCACCAACAAGAGCTCCAGTAGCAACATTTGGATTAGGATCGGTTGAGTCTAGCCATTTCCAACCATCTTTGCAACCAGTATCCGCATCTTTAGGAATGGAAGCCCCTCTATGGTGAACATATTGTGGATAGTTGTCCCCATAGCCTACGAGATAACTCATCTTCGATGGATTGTCACCCAACACATAATTAGCCTAGAAAATATAGGGTACAATTCGAAAATAATAAGCAAGTTAGAAAAAGGGTTGCTTATTGTTAAAACATAAGATCAAATATGAGAAAATATAGATATCTTCTCTGTAAGTAGGACAAGAAGTGCACCTGAGAGGTGGCGAACTTCCGGAGATCAGATGGCGTATATACATCTCCATTACAGGTTATTTTTGCAGTCCGAGAAGTGAGCATGTAATCACTGTACAGCACAGCTAAGAAGGCAGAGGCTACAGGATGCTGCAAAGCGTTCCATTCACTTATCCATATTAAACCACCTGCATTAATATTTGCTTGAAATGACTAACAAAGACTAGGTCCAAATAACTAAGGAGTAATATAATAATTGATAGTGGGCAAACACTTATGTGAGTTGAATAAGAAAAGTAAAGGAAAAGCAACAACAGAAACAAAAGAAAATAAAGGATAACAAAATATGAGTGTGGAACTAAATTAAATAACTAACCATTCAGAATATTGACCCTTTTAAACTCTCGTCTTTTCTTACTGGATGGAGGATGTAAATGACAGCTATGAGGAAAAGAATTAAGGCTTCATGGTTGAGTTAAACCACGATAAGTTGGCTTTCTTTTAATTATTACCAAACATGATGAATGAGATATCACTTTTCCACCCATCAGTAAAATGGTTTAAAGGCCGTCAAAATTGAGTTTTAGATCCATGAACTTCATGAGATTGGTACCTCCTTTTCTTATGCCAAAAGTCGCTGTATTTAGATCAAGAAAATATTAAAAAAGCAAAGTCGAATTCAGATTTTTTATTTATTACTCAGAGACATCTTTACTCATTCTGCTTCAATCATCACTAAAGTGCCTCTGCCTTCTATATATATCACAACCCAATATGCAGAGTCCAATAAGACAAAAACATAGGTTCGATCTGTAATTTATAGAAGTACAATATATTTCTTTAAAGAGGAAAAAAGAAAAAAAGGTGATTCTTTCCCTCCCCCTGTCAATTAGCACAAAACATGCGAAGCTAATGAACTATGGATGGATAAAGATCCTGGCAGTTATACTTCTCAAGGAAAAAAAAGATCCTAGCAGATATTAGGGACGAGAGAATGTATGAAGTGTCCGCAGTTTTCTGCATGTTGCTCGCATAATAATGAACTTAACAAAATTAACATAGTGGTATTTCCTCTCTTTTAATGAGACATTTCCATTGTAAGCTGGTTTAAAATATCGTAGCTCATGCAAATCTGGCTCTCTAGATAAAAGTGCAAGCATCAGCTCATTACTCATAGGAAGACATTGACAGGGATGGAAACTGTAATTAAGGACACAAATAGAGCATATAAAAGAAGGCTTAGATGGGTCATTACTGTCAGTTCTGCTGGATGTTGCTGTTGGAGATTTTGGTAAGAGACCACACATTACGGCTTCTGCAGTTTTCCTGTAATCTTGAAGTTTCTCCGAGTTTGAGGCTTTTGAATCAAAGAAGCTGACCCGTGATAAAAGAACCTGCAATAAAAGCAGTCATTCACTTATTCAAGTGGTTTACTACTTTACTTCGAATAGTTCTATGAAAACATCAAAAACAAAAAGAGAAGAATTAGTCAATTCACATCCAAAAAATGCTCTGCTTGATATACCAAGATAAGATTGATCCAATGTAATAAATTTCTATAGTCCTCGAGGACTTTCAAACAGCTGCTTTCTCAGATCAGTTGCTGCAAAATCATTTACTGGGAAACATTCAGAGGTGAGTAAGCTAATGTACCTGAACACCGGCTAGTTTGTTATCCCAGCTAAACCAGGTTGGATTCCCAAAATTACCAAAAGAATCTGCATTTTTTCCAGTCACATAATCATAATATGATTGATCACCAGTTGCATGATACAGCCAACTTGCTGCCCACAAGAGCTCATCCCCATATCCAGTTGAATTGTAATATGTTGCGACTTTAGGTATATTTTCACTGTAGGAACCTCTATATTTGTCAGCAAAAGTAAATAACTGTTTCGCATGCTTAAGAAGGTCACTTGAGTATGAAGAGTCGGTGGACTTGAACACCAGGGATGCTGCTGCCATAGCTGCTGCAGTTTCAGCTGCAACTTCAGTCCCAGGGACAGAAGCATTTATCTGAATTAGAGGCCTCTCCTCAGTCATGTCCTCAGGCCTATCCCAGCATTTATGGTCTGCATCAGGATCACCCACCTGCCAAAGAGTCGAGCTCGTTAAATAAACACTAAGGTACATTTTGATCAAATGAAAATCACCGTGACTGACTTTTTTTTTGAGATGGTAACATATGTATGTATATTAATAGACAGTACATAGGTTGTACTGAAAACCATATTTACATGTGGGCAAAAGAAAAGAGGGGAAAAGGAAAGAAAAAACCGTGACTGACTTTAAAAAACTGAAAACCACATTGTGAACAACTAAAAGAGTTTGGATAATTTGAACCAGATCATTTGATGCAAATTTAATCTCACCTCTATAACATTGACAAAAAATGGAAACATGTTGGTTTTACAAATTGACAGTATGCTTGAGATGAACTGAAGCTTAGATTTTTATTTTTTTATTTTTTTTTTGAAACATGGTGGTCTCATGCTAGTTTTGAACCCTTGACCTAGAGGAAAAGTTGCGTTTAAACGACCATTAAAGCCACTGAAGCTTAGGCATCCTTTATTAGCACCAAATTATTAATTAGCATATATTAAATGAGTAATATAACATAATGCATGACAAATAAGCTCCGATAAATCATTTCAAGATACTCCTGAAGGAAATATAGTTTATTATATGTCATTATTTACTTGCTGATATTTTTTGAGAATGTTATTTACTTACTGATATAGTTCTTGATCATTTAGTTATGATGATATTTGACTTAACGTTTCTATGTTTATGGCAATTTAAGGGGCATGCCATTTATAACAGGGCCTTTCCTCACATTGAAAATACTTACCAATGTCTTATCACGTCACTTATATTGAATGTTGTTAGCACTTAAAAAACATGCCATCATTTAGCAAATTTGTAAAACGTGAACATAGAGTATTTAGCAAGCTAAGAACAAGGCAAAGTTCATGAAATAAGGACACTCCTCTCTGCACCATCAAAAGTGTATACAGTGTGAACTCTTTTACTAGATCTGTTAGGCACAACTCTTGCTATTCAGTCAATTTATCTTGTTTTTACTTTAAGTTGAATTCATCTAAAATTATTTCCATGAAGAACAAGCAAGCTTGTAATAGAAGTCTCTAAATATTACCAGTCTTCCAAAGGTAAGACGAAACTTCCACATTCAAACAAATTTGGAACCTAAAGACGGAAAGAATTATAACTCTTGAATGCAGCAGCAGCAGCAAGAAAAGCGTACAAGAAAGAGAAAATTGAGACAAAAACCTGAATATAAAGAACATTATCTTTTGGATGAGAATTGATAAGGTAATCTGTGATCCACTTGAGTGAGTCTTGAGCAGGTTCCAATTGGTTCACAACCTTCATCTGATCACCATACTCAAGGATGGCCCATGACAACACAGTGGCGGTGTAAGCCATTGGAAAATTAAATTTCATGTGATCGCCAGCATCATACATTCCTTTACTGAGATCCAACTTCGCTTGACTTCCATCTTTGAGAGCTGAATCACCTCTCCATGATATCTCGTTATTTTCCAGCTTTCCAGCTGAAACATTAAGAGATTCTATCCTTGAGAAAATGAGCCCGAGATACAAATTGAAAAGAACTACTTCGTTACAGAAAGCAACAACGTCTTCGTTTTCTCTGATGAACTACTTCCAGCATTCTTCATTAACTCGTATGGAGTCATGCCTTAGCTTTTAAGTAGCCTAAGAGGAATGATTTAGTATTTCAACTAACATTAGGGAAATCACCAATAACACTTCAGTATGTTTTCAGATCAATCTTCAATAATAGCTGGGATAGTACTAGAAGTCATGGTTAACATATAACAGTGACAACACATTATGTTTTATCAAGAACAAGTAAACATATAATGGTAGCAACATTCTCAATAGAATCATACACATCAGGCTGTTACGGAAAATGTGACTGTTGATTCCATCACCCAGAACGAGGCGCAGTTTCAGGAAAAGCTCCCATAGCAGTTACCACGTGCGCAGGCACAATAATACCCTCAAGAAGACTCATTGACGGATCGTTCGTCAGTAAATGGCACACTCTGGGAAACATAGATTATATGTCTCTTATCTAATCCCTCGGATGTGTAATTCTCTTTATATAGTCACCTAGGGACCTTGTCTCACAACAGAAGGAGACAAGAATTATGCTCCTTCCCCAAACTCCTCGTTGGAGTCTCTAGTGATACCACCATCTGTATCTGTTAATACAATTACCTTGGGACCTTGACCCTTTTTGGAACAAGGAGGGTGCAGTTTCTAGTCCGAATAGCGCCATCTGCCTCTTTCCAAAACCTTCGTCTAGGAACTCTGCTGATACCAACACATTTGGACCTTGTCCGACATTACAAGGATACAAAGAGTTTAGACAGCTTATAAGTTTCCCACTCTCACTCATCTCATAAGGTACATTTTCATACCAAATCCTTCTACACCAGCGTGCAGGCAAGACAATACCTCAAGGCACCTCAGTGTACAATCCGTTTGTCACACCGACTTTAACAGGTAAATCGAAATGCCACTTCAATTAAGAGTTCAGCTCTCAACAACAGTAAATATAAATTTTTACCAAATACAGAAATGAGCAATCAAGACATTACCAAATTGCAACATCCATATTTAAATGTGAAATATCTAAGCTACTACGATGACACAAATCTTGGAGATAATGCACTCAAAGAAAAGGTAAGTAAATTAAAATCCATAAATGAAATCTTTCAGTTGGGACCTAAATAACAACAACAACATACGCAGTATGATCCCACAAGTTGGGTCTGGGAGGGTGAAGTGTATGCAGACCTTACTCCTACCTCGAGTGAGATAGAAAGTCTATTTCCGTTAGACCCTCGGCTAGGTAGGATCTCTATAGTGAGCAACGATAACAATAACAACAACAACAACTAAGGCTCAGTTCCAAACAAGTTGGAATCATCTATATACGAATCCTCATCGATTATGTTACTGCATTTAAACTCGTCTCATGCCAATATTAAAACCTCACAAAATACAAAACTTCAAAATATAACAAGGATAACAACAACAACAACTAAGTATTAGTTCCAAACAAGTTGGGATCAGCTATACGGATCCTCATTGATCATGTTACTCCATTTAAATTCATATCATGCAATATTAAAACATCACAAAAACACAAAACCTCAAATATAACAAGAGAACTTTACATTTTTGTACATCAAAGAACTGCATTGCAGTTTTCAAAGCATCTGCATATTTCTTGTCAGGTGCACCAGGTGGTCCAGGAACAGGAGCAGCACCAGGATTAGAATTATGATGCTTCTTATAAACAAGTACATAAATGGCTACAGCAGCTGCAGCAGCCACTATTAATACAATTATCCATCCACAACAACCTCCTTTTCTTGATTTTTCTCCCATTATTATTACTCAACTCACAATAATTTCACCTGCATTATCAAGAAAACATATAAAAATGTTAACTTTATCATTCAGATCTAATAAAAATTCAATCTTGGTAACAAATAAAGGGCAGGGCAGTGCACAAAGCATCCCGCATTCGCGCAGGGTCCGGGGATGGACTGCACCCCAATGGCTGTTTTCACGGCTCGAACCTGTGACCTAAACGTCACACGGAGACAGCTTTACCTGTTGCTCCAAGGCTCCCCTTCAATCTTGGTAACAAAAATTAATGGATAATTGAAAGTGAGTAAAAGGGTATGTTGAAAACCTGTTGTAATGATCCCACATATAGTAATGTGGGATAAATTTGGAGAAAAAACTAATCTTTTTTGTACAAGAATGAATAAATTATATTAGAAATAGACAATGCAGGTGAAAAAGATTGAAATTTTGGAGAAATGAAGAGGTATTGGGGTGGTTATAGTTGAAAATGAAAATGGCTATTTTATGTAAATATGACAAAACAGGGCCACCGACAATTATTTGTTATGAAGAAGATGATGATTATGCTTTAGATTCAAGATATTTGGGAGAATGACTATAATGCCATTAGTCAAGGTGTTTGTTGTGTTGGTCAAAACTAGATTTGTGGAGGAAAAACAATTGACTTTGGTTTTAGGGAAATCTGAATCTCAATCCAACAACCCTTTGAAGATTGATGAAAATCCTTGTCAATGTTTGGACAATAGAAATGGCAGCTCGGTGCACAAAGTATCACATGTTTATGTAGGATTTGGAAAATGAATGCATTTCAAGGAGTGTGACATATGCAGCTAACTTAATGCAAGTTGAATCCGTCATCGCACTAATCCAATTTAACAGTTACCCGTAGACTCACCTTCAAAGAATGTAACTCTATAACATAATTTTTTTATAAATATATTATGAAAATTGAATTATAAATTAAAAACATGTTTTGCTGATATGAAAATACGATACAGATAAGTTTTTACCTCCACTCTATGTGGTGTAACACATAGGTTGTAATAATGGTTGACTTGATTAACTTGAATCTAGCTACCATCAAACAATGGTCTACTTGTGGATTTGAAACAATGTAAGTAATACGACTAATCAAAATCAATAAGACTATTTAGCGTAGGTCAAGTTTTGGGTCAAAGAAGAATAGTTAAGGAAAAAAAGTAGAATACATAGCTTTCTAAAATTAGAAAAATTGCTTGTTAGTTTAATAAAAAAATTATTTGGGAGGCTCTATTTTAGAATTTTCATAAAATCATTTAGTTATTATTGACCTTATAACGTTGTTTGAAAGTTGTGTAAAACCTAAGATTCGCTTGGTACTGCATGTGCATCGAAAGCTACTCACTACTAGTGTCAGTTGTCAGAAAAAGAAATGCAATGTAGACTCGACTCCTTCCAAAAGGAGAGGAAAAAGAAAGAAAAACAAAAAACTCAAAAATAGATTCCCCGCATTACGTGAAAGTAGCATGCTCGTGAAAATATAGTACTCCTATATTATTAGTACGTAGAACCTAACTCTTTCATCATTATTCAAAAGTATAGTATTTGGAAAGATTTTATATGATTTGTTATTTGTAGATCCCTTGCATAACTCATACTATCAAAATGATCTCTGGTTTTTCCATTGTCTCTTCTACTTTCCTTATGATCTTGTGAAGAAAATATCATTTGGTACCTCACAATATGGTAAAATGTCAATATCATTCTTGCTTTACTATGGATTGGTCTACTTTCAACAACTACAATAAATAAAGTGCATTATGAAATTAATGCATTAGATTTTTGTGTTTACACCTAGATTTTAGTTGCACCGATGTGTACGTACTTGAAGTTGAAAGACGTGATTACATTACCTCTATCTCTCGCTCTCACTCATGTTAAACAAGCTGTCTAATCTTACACCCGCTTGGATGAATACTATTTCATTTGCAAGTAAATTCATATATGTTTGTAATAAGACAATAATCTTGGAGTTAAGAATCAATTTTCAAAAGCAAGCAGCAGGTAGCTCAATTTGGGCATTTGGCCTGGCTTGGATGGAAGAACATTTTGAGTGGAATGTCGGTCATGGCAGTTGGCAACAAATAGCTGTCTGTTTCCTCCAAAAATTAACTTGTACACACTGAAAGTATAAAATTTCTTTTGCACTATTTGATCATCTATAAATTATTTTCGACAATGTTTTCTAACTTGTTGATATTTAGCATAATGTTAAGCTCTGTGTTTATGAAATTTGACACAACAAACCCGTATTGCTTGATAACCAAAATATTTTCATCTATAATAAGAATACTTGTGAAAGATAACAAAAGTTAAGAACAATCTGGGACAGTACATTTTTAAATACAAGAATTCTTGAAAATATGCTAAGTGCGTGAAAATGGGAAGAGTTTACAAAGCAAATATATCATTACCCATCTATTTCCTAAACCAATAGTCACAAAAAAGAATGGGATGGTGCAAAAGACAACTCATGGATACAACATTTGTGAAAGTTCGCTATGACTTGACCTTCTTTCTGTGATAATCTTTTATATCACTCGACCTAATTAGAGGGTTAGGTCTGAGATTCCTTAAAGCCCGTAAAATTCCAGCATTTCTTCTTCAACAGGATGTGTTTTGCCAACTATGACTAGGCAATGTAATGGAGCGCCAAAGTCTACTGTCAGAAGTTGCTTCATTGAACCAGCAACCACCTTCTGGTCTTCACTCCCCAGCCGCGCAAAACCAACACAAATTGTATTTTCACCGTAAACTGCAATTACGAAAAAATGGTCAGTGAGGATTCATATACCCAACCTTATCTTGTTTGGGACTGAGGTTTAGCTGTTGTACTGCAATTACGATTGCGATATAGATGTCATAAAACCAAGGCTAAAACTTGACCATATATCAATTATACACAATGAGTATGTTGCATTTGTGGTTAAGAGGCACATTTGCATCCTACACAGTTTGAGCCTAATATCTAAACCATGTCCAATAGCATACTGGCTTACTTCAGGGAGAGTTCTTCATCAAGCTAATAAAAGCTGGAAACTCACTTGGAAGCTATCAGCCAAGTTAATGGAACTTATCATACGGATGGATGACAATGGGCATGGCAAACAATTATACAAGCAGTCTGGATTGTGTTTTTTGCTGCAGAAGAGAATGCTTGAACTGTAAAAGAGAATTTTCTTTTCTTGAGAGGGTTGAACTGTAAACGAGATTTAACTAAGCACAAAGTCAAGTGTTTACAACAATGCATAGAGATAACTGCAGGAGGAGATCTAAAAATTTCTGTATCAATTAAATCACATCTTGATAACAAGAACTGCCAGAGTGAAACACTGCAAACTTAGACAAACTCCGGAAAATAGGCTACTTATAGTCACTATTTTCCTCCACTATAAAGGTAAATAGGAGTAGTCAATTGCCAGAGAGCCAAGATAGCTTCTGCTGTAGGATTACCATTTTTTTTAAGGAAAAGCATAAAGCTCTTGCGCATACATTTTCTCAAGCAAAAGCATAAAACTCATAAACATACCAGATTCTCCACGGGATTCTTCAACCTCTAAGAGCTGCTCAATTGCAGTGTTAACTGTCATAAACCTGGGTGGTTCATACTGCTTCTTCCCTCTGAGAATAACATCAGGGTCACAGACCACTTAACGAGTAATTCATCTAAAATTGAATGGGAGTGATAATGAAGTCTAACCTGCAAAGAGACTCAATGGTGGGTTCTTTCACTCGTATATCTGCAAATCGGAAGAGGAAGATGCAATTAAATGGAGAAGAGTGCATAAAAAAGGGCGTAAAAGATAAAATTCATATATTTCTTACTCCATAAGTCGCCAGCAAAGTATTACAAAGATTTAACTAGAACGCCTAGTTTCATGTAGAGTATCCACTGTTGACACTAAAATGGTGTTGAATGGTTGGGAACTGAACCCTCTGGAAACTAGTCCAGAAGTATGCTGACTGCTGAGTGAAGGTGTTTAATTATAAGTGAGATGATAGACCGTCATCCGGAAATTGGAACATTATCGTCTTACATATGGAATACATTTGATAACACAATACTTTATAATGCAGCTAGATAGCAGACCCCAAGGGAATGGAATAGTGGTTCAGGATGGCAGTGACGAGATGTCACATTCAAAAGAAACATTTGTTGTGAGCCGATCTGCTCCAACCTAGGTAGGCAGGATAACCTCAACAACATGTACTTGTGGGCTGAATAGGTTGCTTGATGGTTTGGTCATAGGTGGGCACACGTTGGGACACCAACCCACCCCCCCTCCCCCCCCCCGAAATAAATAAGTAAATAAATAAACAGAGAAGAATGTAGTTAAATAGCTACTTACCCAACAAGCAGAGTGTGTGTAGTCCAAGCTTCCGGTTTTCTCTAATCTTCTCATAGAAACTATCAGGCCTCCAGGTCTCAGTGAAGAAGGGTATGGAAACTGTCTCTCCATAATGGTAGAGCTGTAAGCCACACACACCAACAGCATTCATCACTGATGCATTGTGTACCACCTTAACTTCCACACCCAGCTTCTTAGCACGGACAACAAGATCAGTGTGAGTTGTGGCTCTGCATTGAATATCAATATAAGATGGAGAGAACAGAACTAGACAAGTGAAAGAACACCTAGAGGACAACATGAAAAGAATCATTTGTGATATTTTTACTCGTTTACATAAATCAATAAGCAAGAAAATACGTATGAACATAATCTCCCCTTAAGGAAGATGAACCAATTAAGCCTTCGTTGACATATATCAACAAAGTTCATCATTTTAAAGGAATTCTACAAGAGTACAAGTCATCTCATACGTTTAAGTGAAATGATTTCTCCTACCAGAGATTTCGACTGCCAATTTTAGTTTCAAAACAGAAGGCATAATCAAAAAGTTCAATGATCTGACAGCATACAATCACATTAATTATAGAACTACCTATTATTGTTCGCAGTTTTAGAGATTTAAGGTGAATCATGAGACTTCAAAATTAGTACCAGCTCCAGAAGGGGAAATATTCATAGCCTATCAACATTTACCTCTACAAAGTAACGCAAGATTGAACAAAACAACAAGAATTGTACTAAAACACCAAGTTCAAAAAGCTGATACAAACTGAAAGCTGAATATTCAGAAGGGTCTTCAGTATTTCAAATAGATAAGCATATTCAAGGAACTGGAACTAAATAGAAGGGACAAAAAGATACCCAAAAGGGTCACCAACAACTAGAAAAGCGACATCTGAAGATTGAGATTCATTTAGGATCTCATCAGCTTTTTCCTCTACCATTTCTCTATCCGCGAGTATAATTGGTCTTCCGTACAGATTTTCCTGAAAAGGTCCAAATGTTATCATCAAAATCAAATCCTTTCAACAAAAGCTAGCTAAGAAAAAAAAGTAGTAGTAGTTTCCTATGAAGATCCAAACTTTATCATCAAAATCAAATTCTTTTAACAGCTATTTATTGAAATTGAAGTTGCAAGAAAAGTGTTAGTAGTATTTTCCTGAAAACATCCAAACTTTATCATCAAAATCAAATATTTTTTACAACTGATAATTGGAATCAAAATTACCCAAAAATGGGTAGTAGTACTTTCCTGAAAAGATCCAAACTTTATTAACAACAACAAAGCCTTAATCACAAATAAGTTGGCTCGACTATATGAATCCTCACTGATCATGTTTCTCCATCTAAGCTCATTTTATATCATCATGATAAAAACTGTAGAAAAATAGATAAATGTGGAAAAGACCAAATCTTTTTAACAGCTTAAGCCTAAAGATCCAAACTTTATTCTCAAATCTTTATAACAGCAAATAATTAGAACTAAAATTACAGAAAAAAGGGCAGTAGTATTTTCCTGAAAAGATCCAAACTTTATTCAAGAACAACTAAGCCACAATCCTAAACAAGCTGGGGTCGACTCTATGAATCCTCACTAATCATGTTTCTCCATTTAAGCTCAACTCGTATCATCATGCCAAACAGAACAAATGTGGAAAAAATCAAATCTTTTCAACAGTTGAAACCTAAAGATCCAAACTTTATTATCAAATTCAAATCTTTTTAACAACTAATGACTGGAATTGAAAATACAAGAAAAGGGTAGTTGGGTAATTACCAAATTGGCAAGGCCATTAGGAGAGAGACCAAAAGAGAGAAGTGAAGTATATGCTTCCATATACACTTTGCTGCAAGTTTTAATAGCATCAAGACCTTTCAATGTTATGTCTTTTTCATCTCCCAATCCTAATCCTACTATATACAACATGATGTGGTTCTTCTTGTTTTTGCTTCTAATGTTTTACAAGTTCAACCTTTGGAGTTCTGTTGGATTTGAGGTAGATGATGATGTTAAACCCTAGAGGTTTTTATACAGTATAAATTCTTGAATATGCTTTGCTGAAAAACTTCAACGAGGTCGATATGTCCGAGTGGTTAAGGAGACAGACTTGAAATCTGTTGGGCTTCGCCCGCGCAGGTTCGAACCCTGCTGTCGACGATTCTAATTTTTTTTTTTTGACTTTTTCTTTAAAAAAAGAAAAATTCAGCTTACACTTTTATTTATCTCCATATTTGTGTGTTTTTTTTATTTAAAATCAGCTATATTGTATGAGCCTAAGTGTCAAAAACACACATGTTCAGAAGATGAGAATGCTTAGATGCAGTAGCGGAGCACCACCATTCGTCGGAAAATAACACCGTGTACATGTGTTAAATTTAACTATTTATGACTAAATATTACATTTTGAACACCCTTGACACAACTAATAGTGCTAGCCTTGTGATGTAGGGTGGTCAAATTTAGTTAAACAACCCGGGATCAAATCCTAGCTAATACATTTCGAGGAAAGATTTTTTTTTTTTAAAGCTTGAACACCCTTAAAAAATTCATAGCTACATCACTGCTTAGATGGATGTACGAAGTCAGGCTGAGATGGTTCGGACATGCAGGAGTGGCATCAGTGGTGGACAAGATGTGTGAAGCCAGGCTGAGATGGTTCGGGGTCTACAGAGAGTAAAAGATAGACCAAAAAGAATTAGGGCGAGGTGATTAGACATTACATGGCTCACATGCAGATTTAAAGCTTGAACACCCTTAAAAAATTCATAGCTACATCACTGCTTAGATGGATGTACGAAGTCAGGCTGAGATGGTTCGGACATGCAGGAGTGGCATCAGTGGTGGACAAGATGTGTGAAGCCAGGCTGAGATGGTTCGGGGTCTACAGAGAGTAAAAGATAGACCGAAAAAGAATTAGGGCGAGGTGATTAGACATTACATGGCTCACATGCAGATCACCGAGGACATGACCCTAGATAGGAAAGTGTGGAGGTCGAGGATTAGGGTAGAAGGTTAGACAGTAGGCGTGAAAGTTCAGTCATAGTATCATTTGTATTATTTTTATATACTTTGTATATTATATTCTTTGCCTTTATTGTTTTCGCTATTGTCTATTTACCTTGGTTATCCATAGTTTCTTTGTTAGTATTTTCTTTATCGTGAGTAGTTTCATCTTAATTTTGCAAGCATATTTTTAAAATATTTTTTCTTGAGTCGAAGGTCTATTAGAGACAGTCTCTCTACCTTGATAAGGGTAAGGTCTGTATACATCTCACCTTCTCCAGACTCCACTTATGGAATTACAGTCAATATATTGTTGTATCAATCAATTAACGATGTCTTACGCTCATACCGATTGGGGTTTGCATTTGTGGAGAGCCATTAATTTATTTTTCTAAACCTCATACTTATCTATATGGCTAACAAACTATCCATTAATTGCACCCTAAAGGCTTCTGTGTTTAACAAAAATAAACTAGTAGTGTAAACCTATCAATAACTAGCTTTAATCTCGATTGATTAACTAATATCACATATTCTCTATGTTGAGTATAAACTATAAAGTACTCTACTGAAAAAGGACTCTGGCTCGTTCGAGGATGAACGAGAGTCTAAGTAGAGGAGAATGAAACGACCTTGGCCAGTCATTACGAAACTTAGGACTTCGATTGGCGAGCCGGTGTTTATAAAAGCTCCATAAAATCTATTTGGACCTGTTTGTAAAGTTTGAGCTAAATTGGATAGATCGATCAATCAAATATGGTGATTCCTTACATTCCTATGTTATGTTCTTAAATAAGTTCAGAATTATAGATTGTGAACCCGTTTGGGTCGGCTTATTTTAAGCAGCTTATAAGCCAAAAGTGGGTTATAAGCCATTTTCTGAGAAGTTAGAATTTCCTAATTTTCTCACTCTGACTTTTTTTAAGCATATAAGGGCTTATAAGCCCATAAATTTTTAAATTACCAAATATTTATTAATGAACTTATAAGCTTATAAGTCACTTTTAAGCTTACTCAAACGGGCTCACATATGTCTTGTGATACATTTTTCCTCTATTTGACCTTGTAGCACTTCTACTAATCATATTATGGCACATAATAATCGTGGTTTATACAATTAGGTTTGTCTTCTTAAGTGGCAACATATTTTGTCAATGTGTGGTGGCCTTAGAAGAAGGTGGGGAAGGGAGTTTCTTTTGATTAAAGGGTCCAATTGTCTACTTACCAGTTTGAAGATGAAGACTACATTGTACACGGTCGTGTTATGGGGGTCCACTAAAAAATTGAAACAGAGAAAAGAAAATACAATATACACAAATACTCAACTGCTCTCTTTTGTGGTACCCACTTTGGAGTCTGAATAATCTGAATTAACGCCGAAAAATCCTACTTTGTGTGAAGGCGTTCCCTAGCTGCCTCAACGGGCTCAAACACGCTGTCTTTGGCTCTTCTACAACAGCTAGTAATTGGACAAAGCTGGTATTGAAATCATATATTGCTCCATTTGTTAACGATTACACGTAAGAACAAAATGCAGAATGAATAATTGAACTGAGAAAGGCAGAGAGAGGAGAAACATAAATGAATTTTACAGAAATTTTGTCAGTATATTCGGGTCAAAATGACATGCCTTCTAGACAATAAACAAACAGCGGCATCCATTTCAATGTTTCTTCCACTCTCAATCGTCGTCTTTAAATTCTCTGTCAAAGAGAAAACAGAACTCTCATTATTAGTTTCTCCAAGATTGAGTTCTAGCTTACTCTTCATCATACACATAGTGGAACAGAAATCACATACAGCAAATACTGTACTGCATTTTGGCTACACAAAGGCTGTTACAAGTTTCATTTTTTAGTGGTAAAAAGGTCTAAAGAAAAATAACACACCTGCGATCAAGGTACCGAGGTTGAATGCCACTGCCTTGACATGTTGTGCATGTCAAACCACCAACACCGTCACAGTTGATGCACCGAGAGACTTCTTTCTCACCCCCTCCAAGCTCCACCGTCACACTGCCGGTACCCAAGCAAAATCTGCATTTCTCTGCAGTATCAACCCTCTCTCATAAGCATTAGCTCTAAGTCCTCAAAATTGACGTTAGCTTCAAAACATTAGCTAGCTCTACAGTCTTTCGTCAGTCAATCTACTGACAGTTTTATGTCAATGCTCAGTAAGATCATATGGTTAATCAGTTCCCCTCTCTTTTTTCACACTGTGATGTCTATGCACCATTAATTGATGGCATATTACGCCCAAGAGCTACTTATTCGATGTTTCAGGTGGCAATTATCAAGACTAGTCTCCAAGAAATTTTGAATCATATATCACTGCTCTCTTTGTCACTACCTTCCTAAACCAACTAATCC
This sequence comes from Petunia x hybrida, assembly GCA_037355625.1. Classification (NCBI taxonomy): domain Eukaryota; kingdom Viridiplantae; phylum Streptophyta; class Magnoliopsida; order Solanales; family Solanaceae; genus Petunia; species Petunia x hybrida. The sequence continues at coordinate 3,737,437 of JBBBVM010000045.1, forward strand.
ATAGAAGATACACTACCTAGGATCAGCAGTTAAGAATATCCCAGTTACTTATGTCATTTATGGTTAGGATGATTCAAGTTTATCCAGAACGAAATGGCATTAAATACTAAATTGTTCGATCACAGCCACAGATTATCCTAGAAGCTCATTGAGTAATTGGTCATTCATGTAGGCAACCGCAATTTAGGAACTACTAAAAGGCACTAGAGAAGTGCTAGGGAGATGAAGGGATAGGCATCTCCCTCCACTGACATTTCTTAAATGCAATAGGAATTACGTGATCAAAAAATAAATCCTAGATCCATACAATAAAGCATTTTTGGAAAGCGTTCTAACAAGTACAATTCGTTCTATCCATCATGTCAGAGATTTTGATCAACAAATCATGCGTAACAAGTTGAAGATTTAAAAAACTAGACCTTACTCACTAGTCACTTGGCGAGCTTAAGATCCATGGGAGCACTTGAAGTGTGGTTTAGTTAATTGTCTTAGCTTGGACTTCCAGAAGTTTAATAGTGGATATACACACACAAAATCTGATACTAAACTAAGAGTCGTGGTAGCTCAAAGCAAAATCTTAAAATTGAATATACAAATGAACCATAAAGAGTTATTCCCCCCACGACGTATAAGACAGAGAGAGTGTTTGGATGGGCTTAAAAGCTGGTCAAACCATCAGAAAAGTACTAGAGTCTCTTAAACTGAAGTTAAGCATGAATCACAAGTGGAGTACTATCTTGAGGACATCGAATATATCTCACTGCCAAATGGAGAATGAAACTTTACCATATATCTATAAACTCAGCAATACAACCACACATAAACTCTTCTCTGCCTGTTCTATCAAACTAAGTACTATATATATGCACTCCTTCAACAACAAGAATTACTAGCTTCAATTTATTGTACCAATTAAGGCGTAATCACGATTTAAGTACATTTGTGGACATAACATTATCCATCTAGGCTCATTGGTACTTATCATATTGAACATTTCAACAAAAAAGAGTAAGGGAAATTCTAGTCCAAGAAAACTTACGAGCACCACTGCCATTGCAGGGGAAGCAGGGCTGTGTATTATCTCGTTTAGCCTGCAAAATATATCCAGTATGAGTTAATAATTGATCGTTGACGGACTATTGCATTTCACAATTCAACACAGAGGTTTGATAATGCCTTATGGACGGTCTATTGCAACGCATAGGTAGCACGAGAGGATTGCACATGATGATTATATACGTGATACGTAATATAATTGTGTGCACATGCATTATTAGAGCTCTAAAGGGGAATTGGAATATAGTTAATCTCATTGATACATTCAAGAAAGGTAAAACAATTTATCCAAAGAGCATATATTTCAAGAAGAAAATAAAAACTCACAGCATTATCAATTTGTGTCTCATAAAAAACTGGAATTCCAATTCCAATACCAACACTAAGTACACCAACTGTAATAGCAATCACCGTGTTTTGATCAAGATCAACAGCTCTAACACATGGATAAGTAGTTTGTGAACGTTGATTAAGTTTATGAGACAATGAAGAAGGAGGGAGTTTAAGTGGACAGTTAATAAATGGAGACTTAAAACGAGAAAGTGAAGGTGCAGTTAACATTTCAAGACTTTGTATTATGGAGTAGTTTTTTTCAGCTTATAACTAATATATAAAAACTATGGTTTTGTGTTTGGTTCTTTGTTTTGGCTATGGTTTGTTTTTGGTATCAGAAAATTCAACAACTGAAATGAGTGAGAGGAGCTATCCATGGTTTTGGATTGTGTGGGGTCATATTTCATCTTTGCCAGTCACTTGATAAGTTTGTTTTCTTCTACTTCTTCTTTTTTGTTTTTCTTCTTTTATCTTGCTGGGTGAGGCTTAAGGGCTTATGTTTTCCAAGGCCTAGTTACTTTTGATGACTAGCCAGTTTTGGCACCACATAAAAGGAATAAGCCAATAATTATCAACTTTTTGAAAAATAGGCAGATTTTAAAAATCACACATTTTTCTGAAGACTAGCCACAATATTTTATATTTAAACTTTTGAATTAAAATTTTCAAAGTCCAAGTATTTTGTACTATGATTTCATATTTAGCGAATTCCAGTATTTTATATTTGGACTTTTAAAATTTTAATTCAAACTTTGCTGCAACTGAGGTGGGGGGAGGGAGCTGAGAGATGAGACACTTTTTTCTCTCGGTGTATGTTAGCTAACTAGCTAACGCACACCATCCATGGGAAAGAGAATCCACATTCCATCTCAGAAAGCTCAGATGGCCCAGGAAGCTGCGAAGAAGACAACCCAATACAAGAATCGAAGGAACAATCAATCAAACCAAGCTAAGTCTGAGTTAATTAGCTCAAATTCACCAATTAGAACAGATTTGAACACCAATACAGAGACCAAAGTAATGAATACAGGGGGTGCAATTACGTCTGCAACAACCCTAGATAAGGGCAAAAACATCACCGGAGCCCGCAGGAGCAAATCAGGGAATGGGAAACAATAACACAAGGATCCAGTAAAGGTAGGAAACTGTCATGGGCAGATGAGGTCGATGAACAGGAGAAATCAACCCCAGTGCGAAGCTCAATTTGGGAGAAATTTGACTTGTCAAAGATTTCCAATGTTGGTTTCAAGCTGGAATACATCGCTCCCGAAAAATAAGGTGAGCAAAAACTTGTTGACATTGAATTAGAAGATATTAGTTCAGAGATTGAATTCTGGAAGAATGCAATTGTGTGCTATGTGCTAGGAGCTCATCCTCCCTTTGTAGTATTAAATGGTTATATTCAGAGATTGTGGAATAAACATGGGATAAATGAAATTTCAATGTTAAAAAATGGAATAGTGCTAGTCAGATTTGATACTGAAGTGGGGGAAGAATGAAGCTATACAAGGGGGGATTATCACTTTGTAATAAACCTTTTATTGTTAAAGCTTGGTCCCCTAAGATGGAGTTTACCAGGGATGAACTCAAATCAGTCCCTATATGGATTAAACTTCCAGATCTGAATTTTAAGTACTGGAGTAAGAAGGGATTGAGCAAAATAGGTAGCTTAGTGGGCAAACCACTTATGGTAGATCAAAGTACAGAGAAGAAGATGGGCTTAAAATTTGCAAGGTTGTTGGTTGAAGTGGAAGTTGGAGCAAAGCTACCTGATACAATCATGTTTAGGAATGAGAAAGGAGGCATCATTGAACAACGAGTTGTGTACGACTGGAAGCCATCCCTATGTGGATACTGTCACAAGTATGGTCATGAAGAAGCCGAGTGTCGAAGGAAGAAGATACCTAAAGCAGAACCAAAGAAAATCATACAGAAGATGGATGAGCAGCAAAAAACTCAGGGAGCTGAACCCTCCCAGGTGAATGCAGAAAAGTTAGTGGATACTCAAAACAAGAAGAGTGATGATGTGAGTAAAAGGAAGAATGAATCCAGCATCAGATCTCCTGGTAAAGCTGAAGGTTGGGTGTCACCTACCAATGCTAAGAAAGTAGTGCGAAATGCAGAGGAAGATGCTATGCCTATTAGAAATTCATTCAAAGCCTTGCAACATGAAGAGGCTGGTATTAACAACCAGGTGCAACAAAAGAGAGTCAGGAATGAGGGAGGTACTCCTTTTCATATTCCTGATAATGGTTAATATCTTTAGTTGGAATGTTAGGGGCCTTAATGGTCCCAATAAGCAAAAGGAGGTCAAGCTCCTTTGCAATGAGTATGAAGTAGGCTTAGTAGGGTTGTTAGAAACAAAAATAAAGTCAAGTAGAATAAATAAGATAGCAAGAAAGATGTTTGAGGGGTGGGAGTATATCACAAATCTGGAGCAGCACTATAATGGCAGGATCTGGTGCACTTGGAAACCTGGATACTACACAGTGGAGCCTATGCAAACGTCTGCTCAAGCTATTACTGCCCAAGTAACATGTGTACCAAGGCAGCTAACATTTCTGGTACCTTTGTCTATGCCTTTAATACAAGAGAGGAAAAGAGAGAGCTATGGGAATATATTGGTGTAGTTAATAGGAGTTGTGATATACCATGGGTGCTATTAGGAGATTTCAATGCAGTGCTATCCTCATATGATAAATTAGGAGGGACTCCAGTTACCCTCTCTGAAGTCATTGACTTCCATACATGTGTTGAGGTAAATGAGTTGACTGAATTACCAAATACTGGGGCAAGATATACCTGGAATGACAGATAAGGAGCAGATAAAGTATTCACTAAGATAGACTGGGTATTTGTGAATGAAAAGTGGCTGGATCTTATGCCACCATGTAATACGACATACCTCCCAGAAGGTACAAGTGACCACTGTCCTATCAGAGTAGTTCCTATCAGTTCCCCTCCAAGAATTAAAAAGCCTTTTCAGTTCTGTAATGCTTGGTCCAGTCATCCTCTCTTTTTGGAGAAAGTCAGAGAAGGTTGGGAAGTAGAGATTGTGGGGTGTAAAATGATGCAGGTAGTGAAGAGGCTAAAGTTACTAAAGAGAAATTTAAAAGGGCTAAATTCTCAGTATTTCAGGAATATTGTAACAGAGGCAGAGGAGGATAAAGCTGAATTAAAAAGGTTGCAGAGGTTGTTACATGCTGATCCCCTGAATCTAGAGCTACAACAGGCAGAAAAGGAGCAGTTTCAGAAATATAAACAGTCCAATTACCTAGCTGAAGTGTTCCTGCAACAACGAAGCAAAGCAAACTGGATTAGACTGGGTGATGATAGCACACGATATTTCTTTTCCTTGATTAAACTCACGAAAGTAAAGCACGCAATTACGCAGCTCAAGGACAAACACTCATGTCAGGAGACAGACCCCAAAGAAATTGCAGGAATTTTTGTGGATTATTATGAGGAATTGCTGGGAAGATGTGATCAACCAAGAACAAAGGCAGTAAATGAGCTATTGTTGACTGGCCCAGTACTTTCTTTAGGGCAGCAGATAGGTATTTTGAAAGCATACATAAGAGCGGATGTTAAGAAGGCAATGTTTGGGATACATATAAACAAAAGCCCAGGGCCAGATGGGTATGGTAGTGGCTTCTTTAAAGCAGCTTGGGAAATTGTCGGTAATGATATTACTGAAGCATTACTGGAATTCACAATAAATGGCAAACTGCTGAAGTAACTGAACTCAACAATGATTGCATTGATTCCAAAGATCACAGCACCTGAATATGCTCATCAGTTCAGACCTATTTTATGTTGTCATATACAAATGTATTTCCAAGTTGATCTATGAACGATTGAAGATTGCAGTAGACCATCTAGTTGCAGAGAACCAAGCAGCCTTTGTGCAGGGCAGGTCAATGATCCATAATGTCTTGATTTGTCATGATCTTCTCAGGCATTATAATAGGAAGACTTCTCCAAGATGCCTCATGAAAATTGACCTCAGAAAAGCCTATGATATGGTGAGATGGGAGTTTGTTGAGGAAGCTCTAACTGGATATGGCTTTCCTACTAGGTTTGTGCAGCTGATAATGGCATGTATCACTTCACCTAAGTTCTCTGTCAAGGTGAATGGCGTGGGATATGGTTATTTTGAAGGAAAAAGAGGACTAAGGCAAGGTGACCCCATGTCACCCCTACTGTTTGTTTTAGTTATGGAGTATCTATCTAGAGTCCTGAAGAGAATGAGTGAGCTACCAGATTTTAAATTCCATCCAATGTGCAAAAGATTGAAACTTACTCATTTAATTTTTGCTGATGATCTAATGATTTTCTGTAAAGGAGATTTGGCCTCGGTCTCTAGAGTCATGGAAGCATTGGCTCACTTCTCAGATACAACTGGGCTTGAAGCAAATTTGGAAAAGTCGAGCATCTTTATGGCTGGGGTTGATGACTGTACTAAAGGGCTAATATTAGACAGAACTGGATTCTCAGTAGGGAGTTTCCCTATTAGATATTTGGGTCTACCTTTATCATCAAAGAAATGGAGCAAATTGGACTGTTATCAATTGGTGGAGAAGATTACAGATAGAATTAGGGGTGCTCAAGCTAAACTACTTTCTTATGCTGGAAGACTTCAAATAATAAATTCAGTTCTGTTTGTTGTGCATAACTTTTGGGGGTCTGTGTTCATTTTACCCAAGAGTGTGGTCAATGAAGTTGACAAAAAATGTAGAGAATTCTTATGGGGTACTACTGCAGAAAAGAAGAAGATATCTTTAGTGGCTTGGAAAAAGGTGTGTACACCAAAAAAGTATGGTGGTCTGAATATTAAGGGATGTTGGAAAAGGAACAAAGCTGCAATAGGCAAACTACTTTGGCAATTGATAGTGAGAAAGGACATGTTATGGGTGAAATGGGTACACGACGTTTATATGAAGCAAAGCTTAGACATTTGGAACCGCCAACCTGCTGTAGACAATAGTTGGCATTGGAGAAAGCTGCACCAAACAAAAGAGGAAATGAAACATTGGTACTCACAAGATAGATATTCATTGACTTCGACAGGAGAGTACTCTATTTTCTGCAGTTATGTTGCAATGTTTAATAATCTGTTCAAGCTTGAAGTGTCCCATCTGATATGGAACTCAGTTTCATTGCCCAAACACAGATTTATACTATGGCTAGCTGCCCAAGGAAAACTCCTCACCAAAGATAGAGTAAACAAGAGGAGCATGAACTTAGCAGACCTTAGCTGCTGTCTATGTGGCATTGCTGATATTGAAACACATAAACACTTATTCCCAGAATGCAGTTGGGTGAAGGACTTGAGGGAGGATGTGAGCAATTGGTTACAACAGAAAATCCCACAACAAGAAGTCCTACAATGCTTAGTGTGGATGAAGAACAGACACTGGAGGAAGTTTAAAAAGGAAGTAATAGCTGCTGCATTGAGTGTCATCATATACTACACTTGGAGAGCAAGGAATTGGAAACTTTTCAAAGGAGTAATTGTAAATAGGAGTCGTATAGTTACACAGCTTAGACATGATATGTTAGAGAGAATATCCATGCTTAGAAGCTCAAATAGAGCATTTAGTAGTAGACAGTGGTTAGAGAAGATTTGTAATTAGAAATGTTTTTTTTTTTGTTGGAGGTCTTCTGCTAATAGTGTAGCTATCCATGACAAATATGCTCTTTAGGTGTATTTGGTTTTGTTGAGTTATGGTAATCGTTCACAGTTTATTACCAAAAAAAAAAAAATTAATTCAAAAGACCAGGTAAAAAATACTTGGATTTTCCGTGTTTCTTGGGTCTGGCTATTTTTTTAAAAGCTTAAAAATGCTGGCTAGTTTTCATTTAGCGTGGTGCAAATTAGCTAGGGACACTTACAAAAATACCCACAAAATCTAAAATAATTACAGACACTACCCACTATTTTCAAATATTACCCGACCTACCCACTAAATTATTTACTTACTCTACCCATCCAGACTTGTATACCATAATTTATGCAGTATACCATAAAGGTATACACCTATAAGGCATAACAAGGTATATAATAATAAATGACCCTCCACAATTGTATACCATAATTTATGCAGTATACCTTAAGGGTATACAACTATAAGGCATAACAAAGGTATACAATAATAAATGGGTAGGTTGGGTAAATACTTTTAGTTTTATGGGTAGTATAATTTTTAATGGGTATGACTTGTAAATACTTTAAATTTTATTTGTATAGAGTGTAAAAATCCCAATTAGCTACGTGGTCAAATTCTTACATGAAATGAAGCCTAACACAAAAAAATTGGTACAAGTTTAGCCAGGTAATCGTATTTTACCAGCACCATTTAAGGTACAACCACCTTCTTAATCTTTTTGCAAGTATAACCACTAAAATTCAGACCCAGGGTCTGAAGCTCGCTCAAGTTCAGATCAAAAGAGCTAAAGGTGAGGACAACTTATCCAAAAATTAAAAGCTTAAGACCTGAACTTAGACTTAAATGGAGTCCAATTTTAAACACGGTGTGATTTTGTTAAAGGGGTGCACCTTGCAAAGTTTTCAAAGCGTGGTCGCGCTAAATTGTATACAAATTATATCACAAATTTGGTACCAATCATTCACAAATTCTACAATCGTTAGGTATTGTGCTCAAATTTCACCAACATTTTTTTTTGCTTCCAAATTAGTCCAAATCAACAATAAATTGACGGAATTTTATATCCAAAATTTTAATATCAATTCCAAAAAAATTTTCGATAATGAGAGTCAACCCAAACCTTCAAAAAGTTAGTAGAGCCACTTTCTCCTTTCAAACAATGTTTTTTTGAAACTCAACAAGACCTGAGTATAGTATTATTGTTCTTCAATTTTCTTCGATCAAACCAATCCAAATTATTTATAGAAAATAGAAGCTCAATGGGACATAATTTATGGGAAGAATAAAAGAATGAGAAATAGAACATGTAGAAGAAGAAGCCCAATGTGGTTTAAATTTTTCTTTGCTCAATACTAAATAAAACCAGACCAAAATAAATCAAATATATTAAGTTCTTTTTTATCAGTTTGATTCCGTGACAATTTTACTAAAATAGGGATACTCCGCGAAAAACTATTGAGTGAATTTGGTTTGAACAAACTCAATGGATGCATGAAAAAGTTGTTATTTTGCAGTAAGGGTATGTACTAACTACTAATGAATGGAGAATTAAATATCCAAGAAGAAGAAGAAAGAGAAGGAGGTGGTTTGTATAACTATGACAATCAATAGTCTTAGTTATTTAATTTACAAAAACTAATATTACTCATAAAGAGAGAATGTATTAGCATGATTCAATGAAGAAAACAAACAAAGCATAAATTCTTTATATTTAATTCCATTTAAACATTCACCTAATATTTACAGAAGTTAGATGAGGATTAATGACGCACAAACGACCACCATGTACGATAAGTTTAATGTTTAAACGTAGTACTTATTAACTTTTCGCAACAAATCCATATAAAAGATGATCACATGATCAATATGTGTACCGAGTAAAAGTTAGATACCCAACAGGAGGGGATTGGGGAGTGTTTGTTGGTAAAAGGGAGTCTTGGATGGTGAATGGTTAAGAATGTGAGAGGGACAGGCCATCAAAGTGTCATCATTGTAAAGCATGTGATGGTGTGACCACAGCCCCTTAGTACTCCTCTATCCAACAAAGTCATTTCTTTCTAGTATTGCACTATTTCATGGTAAGCGCGTAACTAACCTATTGGCATAGCTTTGAGGTTTTTTTTCCTTTCCTACCTATTGAGTAGATATTGGTCGTGGACCTCAAATTAATTCGAATTCTTACTTTAAAATATATTATAACGAAAAAGTTGCTACTTATTAAGGATTTTTTGATTTTTTCAAAAACTTGATCGAACTCGAATCATTTGAGTTATGATTAAGGATGGAAAAATCTTATTCATCTCATCACACGGTGCTTTTAAGGAATTAGTTGCCCGTTAGAAACAAAATCTTCAAAAACGTGATATTCAAGGCTTTGGCAAATCTAAACTTCAAGAACTCAAGATTCAGGTTGAATTAATTTAAATGAATTCTCACTTTCAACTTATTGCACTTAAAATTATACGTCAAAACCTAGAGCATTTGTGACGTATTAGTAACTCTTTGCGAGTATATCAAAACTTTGAGTCGAAATTACAGATTAAGTTGAATCCTCAAATGTAAAATCCATAAGCCTTTGAACTTTGTACAGTAACAACTTTTTAACTAGCTAGCTAGTTCTCTCTTGGTCATTTGCCTTAAGTTAATTATCCTCTAATTATATTATTGCCTTGACAGAGGTCGTCGATCAAGAATTAAAATTCATAGATTGTAAATTCTATTGATGTTTATTCATATATATTATTCTTTCTATTAATATTATTTCATGTAAACATGTCAGTCGAGCTAAAAGTAGCGAGTGATGTCGCATTTCTGGCAGGTCATTTTATCGATGTTAGCTATTTATATTTCCTTTGTTTTGGAAATATGCAGCTGCAGTTTGGTTTTAGTTTTGATTTGGAGAAAAACCTTAAAGAATAATGGCTGACTATGAAGATTCTATTTGAATGAATCTAAGTTTAAGGAACTACTATGGGAGAACCATGATGTAATTAACTACATATAAATCCAAGGATAATATCTTAAACGAGAATTATTGTTTCTCGAACTTAAATTATTTCTTCGATATAGCCCAAACTTTAGAATGTGCTATACGCCTACAGGGTGTTAGAATTTACTGCGGAACAAAGGTGATCATAAATGAAGAAGAAGACTATTTATTTCTTCCAACACTTAGGATTAAAGAACGTGATTCTAGAATGTCATATATAGCCATTGTGCGACCACATGCATATAAAAGTCGTCCTCAAATGTCGAGGAAACTTTTTAACTGGTTCGACAATACAATAATTTAGTAGTATATAGCTTGTCTGGCAATTTATATAGATTTCATCAATACCTACTATCAAAAATAATATCGGAGACACACGAACCTATTGGATATTTTGAAATTGGCCCCAATTCACCACATTAGATTATTGACATAATTTAGTAGATTATTGGAATAATTTAAAAGAATTTAACTAGTGCACATTGATAATATAACAGATTTTTCATGTTTTAAGAGAGCTCAATCGAAGTAATTATAGCTCGTGAATGTTAAGAGATGACAAATTTAAGTCAAGGAAATAGGCCAAGAGGGTACATGGGATTAGGATGAAGTGAAAAGCAAGGAGAAAACTCCAAATAAAAGTGTGGTTGAGATTACTGACATTAAAATTGAAATATTATAAACAAATAACTCCGGATATAGTATGATTGATAATATTTGGCAATCACTAATCATAGGTTTAGAATTTGACTTGTGAAATTGAATTTTTTTAGTATGAAGCATTTCTTCCTTTAAAGATTTTTATGTAGCACAAATCTAAATAACTCGTATTAGTGAGTATCACATACTTGTAGATGGTTAGAAGAACTATATTATCAAATGAGGAAACAAAAAGTCTTGCATGAGGAATTAAAGCATATGCATGTTACCTCTTGGTGGGCAAGTATTGTCAGTTGTCACCAAAGATTGCAATTGAAGCATTATTTTCCAGCAGTTTAAGAATATTCTTTATTTCTTTTTCTTTTTTTGCTATACAATTCGCTTTTGGTAGGGTTAATAATATACTTTTCTCTTTATATACTTATCCATTATAGTTTTAGTTAAGAAGTTATACTACATTATATGTCATATACTTTGCACATTATCCACTTATCCCAATTTCATTTCTCCAATCCATCTGTGGTCCCTATTAGTCGCCCATCACGGCTACTATTTTTGCAATATTTACTAGCAAAAACAAGAATAATTTTCCAGTTAATTTGAGCTAAAAGAAGTACAATGCAAAACTATATCCTTTATTATCAAGTTGATGTTAGATTTTGTCATTTCTACGTTTAGTGTCGGGACTACAAGTTTTGAATCTTTTTCATATGTAAGAAATGAAAAACATAAGCTTGGTTGTTTTATGTAAATTTCAATTGATGAATTAAATTACACAATGAAAGAGCAAAATGACAAGGAAGGTCCTTTTTTATTAGGGTAATGTACAATAAACATATTTAATTAAACACGATAAACTTAAAAAATAATTTTTGATATCGTACTTTGAATTGAGATCTTAGTCACTGAAATATTTAGAATATTTGCTTCGAAATTCAAGATCCAATTTAATAAATGCAAAAGTTTTACCTGTTAAACAATATTTGAAGTTGAAAGAAGATATATTTTAACATAATTTTAACAAAAAATCTGAGAAATTAACTTGTGTGTGAGTGGTTGTTTTTGTTTTTTTCTCTCAGGAAAATAAAAAATTAGAAAACTTCACATAAACAATTTCAAACCCACCAATAATTCTTCAATTTTAAACTTGTTTTTCAGGTTCAAATTTAAACTTTTATCTTTAATTATACTTCTTTTATCTCAATTTATATGACAACATTTATATTTTAATTAATTAAAAGAAAAACATATTTTTATATTTAATAGATGATTCAAAAACACAAAATTTTATAATTTCAAATTTTAAAAGTCTTATTTTTCTTCTTGAACACGTGTCCCTCCAAGCTAGGTTGCATAAATTGAAACAAAAGTAGTAAACTTGTAGGTTAATTAGATATAGAATCGTTTTTTATAAGAATAAATTTGAATTAATCGAGATGGAATACTAACTGGATAATACAAAAGCACACTACACTACAAGAAAGTTTAAAACGACCCAATTTGGTCCCCCGTCTTTTCTCCACGCTTCCTCCCTCTCTCTCTAACTCTTCTCCGCCGACACCGCAACGGTTCGCCGGAGCACTACGGCGGCGCCACTTGCATGCTTCCCTTCATTTCTCTTTATCAACCATCAAATTAACCTCCTAATTAATCAAACACATAAGGTACTAATCAGTTTCTATTCTACGTTTCAACTATTGCTCTTTTACTAATCTTAACTTAATTTAATTCTTGTTTTATTGTTAGTTGTCTTTGTGTGAACTAAAAGGTCACACCTTCAAGCCGTGGAAACAGCCACGGCTTCTATCAGGATAGACTCCGTACATCACATCCTTGGGGTGCGGTCCTTCCCGGACCCTACGTGAATGCAGGATGCTTTGAGCACCGGGCTGTCCTTTAGTATGCCAAGTTTTCTTTTATGCTTTTAGATACTTCCTAAGATATAGGTGTAAAGTTTCCATTTTTGCAAACAGTGACTTTGGATTTTCCTTTTTAGGATCTTTACACAAAATAGCCGACCATAATCATTAGTTTTATTTTCTAACATACATTGATTATACAATGCTATACACATTTTATACATGAATTATACATATATTATGCATCCACCTGCTTTTGTTTGTTTAAGTGGTTGGATGAGTGGCTAGGACAGAGCCCGGTGCATAAAGCATCCCGCGTTCATGCTGGGTCCCGGGAAAGGCCGCACCCCAAGGGGTGTAAAGTATGCAGCCTACTCTGATGTCATCAGTAGATGTTTCCACGGCTCGACCCCGTGACCTATACCGTTATTTCTGTGAATTTCCCCTTTTTGTTTTTGGTTGGTTTTGGGTTTTGGGGGGGGGGGGGGGGGTTTCCTTAGAAGTTTGGAGTTTTTAGTTTGCTATGAAAGAGTAATGAAGCAGATATAAAAAGAAGAGATTTTCTATTGTATATTTTGGTTATTAGTGGACTTCTTTATGTGAAACAAATCCCTACGATTTGATAATAGTACAGTTTGCTTAACAAGTGTTGCTGTTTTTTGTTGTTCCAGGATTCAAGATGATTGGATCTTTTCTTACTCGAGGGCTTGTGTAAATTTCAAGAATACCCTTTCAAAGATTAGTAGTTCTTGATTGCTTTAGTTTTTAAAGTTGTGGTTTTTTTGGTGTAGGATGGTTTTTGGTTATGCTTATCCTGCTTATGAGTGCTTCAAAACTGTGGAAATGAACAAACCTGATATTCAGCAACTCCGCTTTTGGTGCCAATATTGGTAATCTTGCTACATTTTCTTTTTTTAGACCTTACCGTATCGTTTTTGCCCCCGGACTTTGGTGTAGTGGTAAGAGCGCAATGTTGGTCACTCGGTTGTGTGGGTTAGGTGCACGTCACGAGTTCCAAACCTGCCACATATAAATGCCCAGTACGAGCCCAATATTGACCGAGTTTCAAACATGTGCCATCGCCCTCGGGGATTTCTCTGTTATTCCAAATAAAAAAAGGCCTCAAGTTATCATGTTGTGAATTTCAGTTTTAATTGCAGCCTCTGTCAAATTTTGCAGGATCTTAGTTGCTGTGTTGACAGTCTGTGAGAGGTTTGGTGATGCTTTTGTTTCATGGTAATCATAGAAGATCACTATTTGTATTGTTTTATGTTGAATCCAACTTGTTATGTTTAGATAATTTGTGTCAAAATTAAATTTCTGTTCAATTTTGTGCAACTCTGTTCTCTGTAGGGTTCCAATGTACAGTGAAGCTAAGTTGGCATTCTTCATTTACTTATGGTGCCCCAAAACTAAGGTATTCATTTTCCCGATCGACAAACAAGTATTGTCTTTGAATGGTTTCAGTTTCATATCAATCTAATTGGTTCCTCAACTTACCATAAAATTACTGCAGGGAACTACATATGTCTATGATTCCTTTTTTAGACCTGTGATAGTAAGGCATGAGCCTGAGATTGATCGGAATTTGTTGGAGTTGAGGACCAGAGCAGGAGATATGATAGTTTTGTACTGGCAGAAAGCTGCTAGCTATGGTCAGACGAGGATTTTTGATGTTTTGCAGTATATTGCTTCTCAATCAGCTGCACCTCCTCCAGCGCAGGTTTTTACTTAGATTGCTATCTTTTCCTAAATAAGAGTCGAAGCTGCGTTGACATCTTGAAGGATTTATCCATATTAAACTAAATGAATAATGCTTGTCCTCCAGTCCGAAGTCTGTGTTGTGACGCAATTCTACAGAAAATCTATCTCGAACGGTTGTCCGTGGTGTGTACAGTTTGAAGGTTAAGATAATTCATTAGAACTTAAATATACATACATGCAACTCCCTTGTGAAGCCTTGTGAAGTCAAACTGCTATTCAATGTTCCCTTTTCCCGCGCATAATAATTGACGAAAAAAATTTCTTTTCTTTTTACTTATCAAAAAGAAAGAAATTACTGATAAGGATAATATTAGACAAAAGTTATACCTAGTACAAGAGTTTTCGGTATTCAGTTCTGTTGTTCTGTTGTTTATTGATTAACTGTAAGATTGTGGGTGCTGAATATCAATTTGAGCCGTCTTTCGAAATTGCAGCCACAAAGGCAAAGCAGTAGAGGTCGTCAACCCACAGCAACACTAAAACGCAGATCATCTGCTCCAGCGCAAGCATCCCCTGCTTCTTCTGAATCCTCAAGTGAGAATGAAGCGGATGCAACAGAAGAGTCGGAGTCCTCCAAAGCTCCTCCACCGGCTTCCACTGCAGCTGCTTCTCTGAATGCACAAAAAGCAACTCCATCCAAAGCCCTGGCCTCCACCGCAGCTGCTTCGCTGAATGCACAAAAAGCAACTCCATCCAAAGCCGTTTCTGAGACCACGAAATCTTCATCTTCCATGGAAACTCAAGTGATGCAGATTGATTCACTACCTTCCTCATCCAATGAAAGTGTTATTCCTCCTGCTGAGACAGGGTTGGAGGAAGCAGCCCGAGTAACCCGTGCCAGATCAAGGAGGACAGGGGCTACAAACAACCCTTGATTTGTGACATCAAGTACTTCTACATGTTCGTTTGAAAATGGGGTTTGGATAGATCGTGAAAAGGATTTGTTCAAGGCTAGCAAGTTCAATATATATCTGGCATATCTTATTCCATTCATTACTTTAAAGTTGTCCATGATTTTTGAGCATGGATTGAAAAATGTGAGGGTTGAGTGGGTAGGACTGCCAGATGCGATTACCTTTCATTATTAAATATCCAAATTAAAGTACTTACATTTGTGGTCAGCGATTAGAGATGTAAAATCATTCAGTATGTTGAGGTCGGACAACTACCTTTTAGCTGCTGGATAGGAAAATGAACATGAACTTATGGAACAAGAGTTATCATAAAGGGTCATTGTACATATAAACATCTGATTCTTTGGATGACTTGTTGAACTACTGAATGGTAATAGTTAAGGGACTGAGCTTTCTAGCTAATTCTATTTCCCTTACCTTTTCCCCTTCGTCTCACTTGGTGTATCTTGAATGTACTCCGGGTTTCTCTCTTATTCTTATTTCAATTGGTTAAGAAATGCAAATGTAAAATACTGTGGCTGTTTCAACATCAGTCAGAAACGTAAATTTAAAAAACTTGTGTAAATATTACAGTTCACTTTAATAAATATTATCCAAGAATCATTTGAAGTTTCTGATAAGCGGCTGGTAAGCAACAATCACACGACTGCCAGCAAGCTCGTACAATGAAGTCACATCTAAGACTCGTATTCTTGTGAACCATATCCATATTGATGTAATCTGCATAGCTATACGTCTTTGATTAAATATTTACAGGTCTTTAAAAGATTTCTTTGTGTGTATCTTCTTGAATCTATATCTGGAGTTCAATGCTCTAATCGTCCAATCCAATCTTACGAATATTCGACGCCCCATAGATCAGTAGCACTGACCTCCTGATCTGAGCGCAACCAGTAATCATCATCTATCTGCAATTTACGGAAAGAGCATATATGGATTAAAATACATTTCAACTTTTGCAAAACAGTAAGAGCAACCAAAAATACAAAGGGGAGGGGAGGGGTCTTATAATATACTTACACCAGCATGAGAAGGTACTATTCTGTGAACCCCCGAGTCCTTTGAAGTCGTTGAATTTAAAGGGGAAGGAGGTACTGCGGAGAGGTAAGCATCATCCATCTTTTCAGTGCAACCACACAATGCATCCAAGGGTTTAGCGTGTTTGATGGTTATGTCCTCTTGTTGTCTACCTTGTTTGCTGCATATGTTGATAATTGAGTCAGTATAGGGGCCTTGAAGCTTTGTGAAGACTACTTTAAAGAGAACTAGTGGACCTGCCAATCTATTCATGCATTAACAGTTGTTACAAGAGGGAGAGAAGCTGTATCTAGTGGAGATACCTCAAAAGAAACAAATCTATAGGCCCTGTTGTGCTTCTAAGAATAAGCCTATACTGCCTCTCCGAGAAATGCAGATCCTGTCAGAAAAAAGGGGATCAGATTCTGGCACAGTGTTTCTAATTTTCAATGTTGGCAAAAAACAGGTTACTCACCTCACATGGATCAGGAACTTCAATAGAACTAGCATATGGAGCTTTTATAGCAATAATAGTCTTATCCTGTGAAAAATGCCACGCAACATAAGATAACTGAGACAGCATCATGGATCACAGATTTAAGATGGGTATTACAAACCTTGAACTGAGGCAAGCTCATGATATCTTCCTCCATCAGAAAGAGGCTCCTGAAGAGTCGAACCAGATGAATTTAAGAAATTGATCATGTTCTCAAAATAGAAAATATTGCAACAGGAGAAAAAGGGGCATACTTCTGACAGTTCACATCAGATTCCAGGGTCCTTATTTGCGCTAGTTTTTCCCTGAAATAAAAACTGCTGTAATGCTTGCATTTAAAAAGTAAACTGATCTGTAAACATTTCTCTCATTGATGACAAGTTGTTACCAAACCTTATGCAGTTATCAAGTCGGCAATCCTCTGCATTTAGATATTCAATTTCTTCCTGTCATTTATTGGAAAGCTAGGTTCAGTTAAAGAATCAGAGAGGATGAATATATAGAGTTATTCAAATGAACAGAGGGCATGCCCAAATAAAGCACCCTTCCTCCCTTCTACATTCTTAAAGTTATTAGTAGTTAGGTGCAAACAAATATTTCTGTTTCAATCGTACATTTTACCAGATATCTTTGAGACATACTGTAATAGAGTTTGCTTGCTCTAACTTGCCAGCTTCATGAGATATAGTGTTTTTGTTTACACACAGCCATTCAAATGGTCAGAAACAAAGTAATGAGATGGTAATCCATATGATTAAAGTGAAGCAATTTGTAAGCACCTTCAACTTAGATACTTGATTATCCAGCCCTCTTGGTCTGGTCGGCTCAAAGCCTCTGTCAAATAAATCCAGGGGTCATTATATGTGACATCATAAAAAACTGAAGCAAATGCATGAAAGTGTATTACTTCCAACGTATATGACTCTTTGTAGTTTTCTCAATTAATCCTATTCCCTCGAGGACATTTGTGATGTCATAAATTCTCCTTTTGGCCACCTGTAGAACAAGAAAATCAATTAGTATCCCAAATGAAGCATAACGAGCTAAATGATTGAAAGGAAGACTACATTCTATTTCTTACAGATCAGCATTCAAACCCTTTTTTAACATGTATATTCCCCAGACTATGATGCAGGGGAAACATTACCTTCAAAACATCTGCAGAATGGTTCAAATCAAGCGTTCCATCTTCAGCCTCTTGAAGCAAGCTAATGAATTTCTTTGTCAACAAGCCTGCCAGAAAATGGTGTATTTAATAGCCAATAACTCAATCATCAGCATAGGAAGAAGCACCTGGTCCTATAAATTACACTCACACAAAGCAGCTTACCTAAAGAGTTGTCATACCGATAATTGCCACCTAAATTCAGGTTATCAAGCGGATCTGCTTTAAGAGAACAAAGAAAGAGAAATTAATTCATTAACAAACTTGGCCTGCAAATCAATGCATATTCAATAATATACTGCCTCATTCTAGGACCTGCATTTATTCCTGTAGCAGCTGATATGGCATCTCTAGAAGCCTTTCCTTTACAGGATTGTTTAGTACGTGCACTAGCAGCTTGTCTACTTCTCTTACTAACTCCATATCCACAACTGTAATCCTTGAAATTTTCATTTTCACTTTTCTGTTTCAAGAAAGGGAAACGCTCCGTTAGTATGAAATATATAAAGGTTAAAAGTAGAGCAATAGGCTTGTTCTTCTTTTGTTTAGGACATGAAACCATAGAGGATTGTTTTGCAATAAATAAATAAAATAAACACACAAAATGAGCTCTTCCAAGACCTAATCCAAACACACACATGATTATTGCTTTTCAAAGACAAACCGAAAACACAGGTGATATAATCCAAGCCACTTAAGTATCAGTGCAATCTCATGTTTTCTCATTCTTATGATCGTATGTACTCCGAACAAGGAAATGATTGAAACTAAATAAAACTTCAAAAGAGACGTTTACTAGCAGAGGAACATGTATGATCACCAAAAGTTCTGAGAGAGCCTCATTCTAAAGGATTAGACTACTGTAACTTAGTGCAAATGTTGCATTCATTTATTCAAATGCATGGAAACTTAAAGAGGAATTTATAAGATTAAAGTACTAAATTCCACAACATAATTAAGTATCCAAGTAAAAATAGCAAGAGACATTTATAATATTCACTAAGTATAAGGTTCATGCATCCCAACAAAAGGAACAAGGCACACTTCACCTTAGCTAAGCATTAATATTTGTATTACATAATCGACTTAACTAGGAGAAGATTTTAAGATTACTAATATCCAATGACGGTGTAAAGAAAGTTTTACACCATCAGGTCATCTTTACCTGCTGCAGTAGGTAATTTACCCTACTTTTAGGATTTTGAATCCCACTATTTAAGGAGATTAATTGCAAATATCTCATGGATGAGTATAAAAATTATTATTCTACACATCGGTGTATAGTATTAGTTAAAATTAAGCTTTTATCCATCCTTCAAGCATTGTTGTCAAAGGCTCATTCAAGGCGCGCGTAAGCTCCTCGCCATGCTTAAGTGCCATCTAGTGTAGGAAAGGTTTTATCTTGAGTTGAGTGGTACTAAGATAATACTTTGACCCATCTAGCATTATAGCAGTGCTAGTGATGAGTGAACGAGCACCCAAGGGTGTGGTCTAGTGGTCAATGGTGGGGTGAGAACCATGAGGTCTCAACTCTCAGGTTCAAATCCTAGTAGAGACAAAAATACAACACTAAGTGATTTGTGCCCATCTGCCCAACCAAGTTACCAAGTACCTATGCTAGTACGAGGTAGCAGGTAAAGTTAATTTAAACAATGATCAATATCTACAATCCATAATAAAATAAATTAGATATAAAAGTGCACCTAACAAAAAAAGAATCTAATTATTGTAAGTTAAACCATAGATGTGCGTAACAGGTAGGAGTACTAGACATACTTACCAAAGGATAAAGGAATGTAGAAGAGAGACGTGGATTAGTAGAAGGGGGAGTTGTTGTACGACGACAAGGTAAATTAGGTAAATGAAGTGATAAATTAAGATTAAGGTTAAGTTCTGCGTTTTCACTTGCTGTAGACATAATATTAATTATGAATGGAGAAAACGGTGGATTTGTTGAAAACAGCGGGAAGGGACGCAAACTTTGGAGGCGCTGCTTCACTTCACTTTCGAATCTAAACGGCCCGCCTATTCACACACTTTTTATGAATTTTTGGGAAATTCATATGGCCCACGCCACCCTCTCTTCCTGGGCCCATAACTTAAAATTATCAAAATTTTGATTTTATACTAGTATACTTTCTACTTTTTCAGCCAATAAAATAATCGTTATAATAGCATTTCACTATACGGTCTAATTCTTTTTAGAATCTATTTTTCTGTTATATTTTATCTCTATAACAGTTTTTTTTACCTATAACAGCAGTGGTTTCATTCTAGTTGTACACTCTTTGTAAAATTAAATCACTGTAATAGTCATACTCAAATATTAATATATTTTATTTTTGCTATAATGATGCTAATTCGGATTGATTTTATTTTATTTTTTTAAATTTTATTGCTAGTCATTTATTTTTTATTTAATCATAATTAATTCTTTGTAAGTATAGTATAACTAATTATGAATTTATTATTAATGTGTTAGGTTTCTCACTTTTTGATCAATGAATATGAAAATTTATTGATAATATAAAGTTAACAAGTATTTTAGTTTTTGTTTATAAAATAAAAATTATAGAACATTGCTTTTCTGCATATTTTTTTGTTTATAACAATTAACTAAGATCTAATACGTTAAATGTCAGTATACATATATAACAACACCTCATTATAGCAGTCATGAAATTTTCAGATAAACACTGCTATTATAGTAAGATTTAACTACCACGTAAACTCAGACTCAGGCAAGAGGGAGTAGGAGTACTCATTCCTTAGGGCGGATTGCGTTATAATTATAGTAACTAGATTAATATACTACTCTATTTGTTTACATTTAAGTTAGATGGCAAGGATGTACGAAAAGTTCACAAAATCTATAGGGGTTATCAAAAGTTCAATTATGCAGCAGTGACTTAACACATCATTGAAATTTAAAAAGGTGATACTATGGTTCAAATTACAGGCTCTTGTCCATGAGACCCTCTTTCTTCATCAAACTAATTTTTCAGAAGGGCTGAGCATGAAAGGGGAGGTTTAATGATGTTGGAGGATAGAATTAAGTATTGGTTTGTGTAGTAGATGGAAATTATATGATTTTTTTTTATATGCACTAATGTTGAATATAGGTTTTGATGATTGACAAAGGATCTGATGCTAAGTGAATTAGGAAGTTCACAGTTGAGGTCAAGAGTCGGTTATTCGCATTGAAGATCGAGTTCGAGTTGAAGGAAAAGTAATAGCTGAAGGGCAAGTCTCAATCCAAGTTGAAGAAGGAAAACAGAAGCGGTGACTAATGGGAAGAGTTTCTGTATCAAAAAAGGATTGAAGACTTGGGCAAATTATCTTGGGTTTCAAATAAGGGAAATATGTCAAACCTTACTAGAAACGGATTTCATATTGTAAAAGGAGTTCTAAACTAAATCAAAGAAGAATTTTGAGAACTCTATAAATACAAACTAATTTGGCCAGAAGAACTTACGCACTCAAGAAATCTCAATAGAGCGAATTGAGAGCAAATCATTGTGAGAAGTATTGTGTGCAAGAATAGAAGCAAGGCAACAATTGGAGGAGTTCGAGTTTCATAGTTAAAGTCTCTTTGTCTAGTTATTATGTTATAGGTTATCGAGTTGTAATTCTATCAGCTTGGTTAAGAAGCATTGAAAGTAGAATCCTTTTGAGGTAGAAGGTTCAACCTTACAAGCTATAGTGAAGCTTGGAAGGTTTTAGGTACTAAAAGTGTTAGTTCCTTGGTTATAGAGTCTTGTAACCTAAAACTTGCTCAGCTTTATTTTAGTGGAAGTGTTTAAATCTCAAGAGTTTGGGTCGTGGTGTTTGATCCCTTGAGCAAGGATTTTTCCACGTAAAAAATCTCTGTCTTCTTTTGTTTCCGCACTTTGTTGTAGTTTCAGAGATTGGAGAAACTTGCAAGGAACCTGGTTCATTGTGAGTTAAGCAGTCGAATAGATAGCAAGTTTTAGAAGTCAAAAATTGGGTAATAACACTATTCGCCCCCTCTAGTGTCTTACTAGGTGCACCAAGTGCAATAAGTGGTATGAGAGTAGGTTCTCTCATATAAAGATTAACATCTTAAGAAGGATTTGAATCATGAGTGCGCCACCGATCATAACCGAAGGACAATCCATCAATAGCCCTCTCAGTAAAAAGAAAGAATCATTCTATGCTACTTGGGGACCATCTGAAAGTGAGAGTGATCAAGAAGAAGAATCTGATGATGACTCTCCATTGGCACTGATGACTCTTAATGAAGAACCTCTCACTGATGATCTGCCTGAGGTAAGTCTCGATGACTTGAAAACAAAACTTCATACTTACTTCTTAAGAGAACTCAATATGCTTGAACTAACTTTAATTGAAGGTATTGAAAGTTTAAGGGCTGAGAAAGAACAATTGCTTTCTAAGAAGAACCAACTGATCTCAGTTGTGTGATTTTAAAATTAAAAACAAAAACTTGGAAGAAGCTAAAACTGAATTAGTAGAATCACCATCCAGTGATGCTCAGGTTTTTCAACTAAACCAGAAAGTCTCAGCTTTTGAACTTAAAAATCAGAAATTAAAGGAATAGGTGCTTAGTGAGCAAAAGAAAGTTTCTACACTTGAACTTGAAAATCTTAAATTGAAAGAAGTCTCTGGTAAGCAAGTAGTTAGTGAGGCTCAAATCAACCTTGAAACTGAGCTTAAAAAGAAAAATGAAGTTCTGCATCAAGAAACTGAGAAGAACCAAGTTCTTCAACAAAAGGTTGATAAGGCTAACTATGAACTCACGAGACTCACTAAATGGAACAAGTCTTCAGAAGCTTTGATCTGGTTACATGAAAATCATAACAGAGGTAAAATTGGCTTAGGGCGTAGGAACCTTTACCTGCTTGGAATCCTAATAGTAAATATGTAGGACTTTCTTGCAATAAAATCTGGTTTCTTTGTGGAAAAACTAGTCATTATAAAAGAGAATGTAGTATTGCAAAAAGGGCAGTCATAAAGAACAAAAAGTCAGTTTTACCGTACTAGGCTAAAAAATATTTGATTAATCACCCCTGATTCTTTTTTGCAGGCTAGAGTGATAAGGAACAACCCAAGCTGGATTCTTGATAGTTGGTATTCCAGGCACATGACAGGAGATAGAAGAAACTTTCTTTCACTCACAGTATTTCAAGGGGGGTAGTGTGGCTTTTGGAGGAGGCAAAAATGGTGAAATTATTGGTATTGGAAAGGTTGGAAGGTCCCTTAATCATGTTATTGAAAATGTACTCTGTGTGGATGGATTGAGGCATAACCTGTTGAGTATCTCCCAACTCTGTGATAGAGGAAACCAATGAGTTTCACATTTGTAGGATGCACTGTGAAGAACCTGCAGACTTGTGAAATAATACTAGAAGGGAAACGAGCAAATAATGTGTACACGGCTACATTAGGTTCTCTTCTTGAGAATAATTTAACTTGTCTGAATGTACTTGAGAATGATACACGAATGTGGCACAAGAAATTAGGTCATGCAAGCTTAACTCAGTTGGATAAGTTGGTGTCAAAGGACTTGGTTTGTGGATTGCCAATCAAAAGGTTCGATGACATCAAGATCTGTGATGCTTGTGCGAGATCTTCATTCAAGTCAAATAAAGTGATTAGTACTTCTAAACCACTTGAGTTGGTTCACATGGATTTGTGTGGGCAAATGAGGGTAAGGAGCAAATGAGGTAAGAGGTTCGTGATGGCGATTGTTGATGACTACTCCAGATACACGTGGACCTTGTTTCTTAAATCTAAAGATGAAGCGTATGATATGTTCGAGGACTAGGCAAAGATTGTTCAGAAGAAACTGGGGTTCCAACTAGTGAGTATCAGGTCTGACCATGGAACTGAGTTTGAGCATGCTAAGTTTACTAAGTATTACAACAAACATGGTGTGAACCACAACTTCTCTACACCTAGGACCCCTCAACAAATTGGAGTAGTTGAAAGGAAGAACAGGTCCTTGGAGGATATGGCTAGAACCATGTTGCTGTCAAACGGTCTGGCAAAGAATTTTTTAAGCTGAAGAAGTTAACACCGCTTGTTATTTATTGAATTGATGTTCTATTCGTCCTCTGTTAGAGAAAACTCCTATGAGCTGATTAAAGGCAGAAAACCAACATTGCACATCTAAGAGCTTTTGGGAACAAGTGTTTCGTGCATAATAATGGGAAAGAACCTCTAGGGAAGTTTGATGCTAGAAGCGATGAAGCCATCTTCTTGGGATACTCTTCACAAAGCAAGACTTATAAAGTGTTCAACAAAAAAGCCTTGATTGTGGAAGAAAGTGTGCATGTGGTATTTGACAAATCTGAAGCTGTTGTAAATAGAGTAGAAGTGTAACGACCCGATATTTTTTAAATGTTATATTTTTTAGTTATTCCCTTATTTTGGTACATTTATTTTAATTGTTATCAAAAAAAAATTATTCATGTAAATTATTAGTTGGAAAAAGGGTTAAAGATATGATTATGAGTAATTATTAGACCAATTAGACATTTACCCTTATTATTTGGAATTTAAGTGAAAAAAAAGTAGTGGAGGTGTGACTGTGCCCGTAACCGAAGGAGTAGTTTTGCAATCACAAAATCCTTAATCTAAGTTTTAGAATAGAAAGTAAATGGGGGGAAGCAGTTTTCGGCCGTAGGAATTTGAAACCAATTAGCAGATGAAATTTTCATCTGTAGTATCTCAATCTTCCAATTCTTGGATCTTCACTCAAATTGTACCAGAGCGAGATCGTATGGAGGAGATTCTGCGGTGAAAAATTATTGTTGAGTAGTGCTTTGCTTCTTTGGATAGAGGTAGGTAGTTCTATCCCCTTCTTTGGTGGAATTTGTCCATGGGGAATATTGTGCATACGTTCCTTATATGTACACTGCCCTAGGTATAATCATTTACATCTTTTTGTTGCTTTTGAATTTATATTTATATTTATATTTATATTTGTAATATGTGTTATTTTTCCTGGATCGTTAAGCGCATATCTACTCCTGGTTGTTGTTACCTTGTTGTATAAGCTATAGCAAATTATATGCATGTTTAATGATATGGTCGGATGTGCGGACGCACGTTCCTGGTTAGAAATTTTGGGAAAGTTTTTGATGATCCGATTATTTGTTTCGAGCGTATGTTATTTTGTCTTGGATTTTTATATCGGCTTCGGAATTATAGCCTATAAATTTATGATTACTTTGCTATGTCGGAGTTGGTTCAATTGATAATTTTTTCGGAGTTGGTCCACTATCTATTTCGGATCTGGTCCATTTGATAGCCTTGGAGTTGGTCAACTATCAAATCTTTTCAGAGTTGTTCCATTATATTTTTCTGAGTTGGTCCATTTGATAGGCTCGGAGTTGGTCCACTATCAAATCTTTTCGGAGTTGGTCTACATATTTTGTTGTTTTATGAGTTGAACTTAATTGTTGGTTTCTTGAATTAGATTTTTTGATGTTGAATTGCGTGATTTGGTAAACTATCTAACAAGTTATAATATATTTTATTTCTCCCTCTTCTACTCTGTTAATTTTATTACTTAAACTGGTTTACTATCTTTCATAGGAACTAGTCTACCCACCTACTAAGTCCTTTCGACTTATTTTATTTTCTTATTATTTGTTTGGGCATATATGGTTCCGAGTACCAGTGAGCCTTGTGGCTAGAGTTGAAGATTTTCCTACAGATCAGCGGGGAGCCAACCATCCTTGCTCCGTGGTGGAGCTCCTTTCAATTATTTCATTCATGTCATTACTGGTCTCAGAACTTCAGGATATTTCATTCAGTATTTATCTTATAGATGTTCATGACTTATGGTAGAGCACTAGACCTTTTTTCTTGTATTTTGGGATATTCTCCATGTTTTGCTATTAAAGTCATATTTTCAGACTTAGTTAATTTATTTTATCGATGTTATTAAAATGTAGTTGGTATTATTGCGGGTGGGTTCGCCCGACTGGGTTAGTTCGAGAGCCCTCACGACTATCCAGGACTTTGGGTCATGACAATTGGTATGAGAGGCTGGGACTAGTGTCCTAATAATTTACGAAAAGTGTCTGATAGAGCCTCGATGATCGGTACGGAGATGTCTGTACTTATTTACGAGGGGCTATGATGGCATTTAGTGAAAATTTTCCTTCTTTTATTCCTTATCTCGTGCGTTGAGTTTTAAAAGTGAAGTACTAAATTTTTCCTATGTTTATTCTCACGATAGCGAAGGGTCATTATTCTGTCAAGACATTGACGAATTTTGGGAACATCATAATGAAGGCAAGAAATGTTATATTTCGAATGCAAGGTTCATAGATTCAAAATGAGATTCCGATTTCAGATCGCTTTGACTTTGATAAATCAATAAAGGCATTGGGAATCATTTAGATATACCTCAATTTGATAAGTTTGGTCGAGATTGTTGTGCATTATAGGAATTTCATGATTTAGAGAATTACTCTTCGGAATAATGATGCAATGGAAATTTCTCCTGATAGTTATATAAAGTTGGACTATCACAAGTTTATAAATGATGTGAGAGAGGTTCTTGGACTTTAGAAAGGTGAAAGGGAAGCCAGTTAGCCACATATAAAGCATTTGGTGTTGTGGTTCTTAGATCAGTTTGAAAAATGGAAAGTCGGACTAGTAAAATTCTCCAATCTTGGCATAAGCTGCTAATGTTTGTTTTAGACTTGAAGCAATAAATTTTATGATATTTTTTCCATTTAAGATGATTTCAGGGGAAGTTTCTTATTTAAGCGATGTGCTACGACTGTTGAGAGACATATTGTTTCATCCTTTTTTTTTCTTTTTGTGTTTGTGTGTGTGTGTATGTTGGTATGTCTTTTACTAGGCATAACTTGAGTGCGGAAAGCTTGATGAGACCTTGATGGCACAACACAATATTGTACAAGGTCAGAGTGTAATTTTCTTGCATAAGTTATTGATAGATTTTGGCTTCAAGTGCGGGAGCCTATGGTGGGTAACTAAGTTGAACTAGACTTGTGGAGATGTGACAGTTATCTTTGGATCGAGTTCTATTGCTTTCGATGTTCTTCATACTTTTCTATAGGCGGTGGTGTGAATTGTGTGCACCTTCGTAATATTTGAACACTTTGTGGAGGTTCTAAGATGTGGAACGGGTTCTGACAAGTGTGTGAAGTCTTATCTCAAGTTTTGAATGCTTTTTTTTGGTTTGCTTCTTCTTGATATAGATTACCTTCTATCTATAGTTAGAAGATATTGAATGTCAGTATTCTATCAAATATTATAAGAATTAGTTGGAAAATGGGTACAAATGTTTGCATATCTTGTGTTAGTTTGGGATTATATTATTGAATTTTGTTTATTGAATCGGTTCTAGTTGTGTTTTCCAAGGACTTGGTGAGTGTTATACTGGTTGATATAGTGATTTTTGGTTTCAATTCTATGGTAGGATGTCTTGTTGCATCTGTTACAACTTGATTGTGTCTTTAAGACCTACTCGAGATCTGGATAATATTAGTCGGAGATTCAACAGTCTGATATCTTGAGTATGGGTTTTTTAAGACTCTAAGTGGTAATACGAGTTATGGTATATATTCTAAGCTTGCAAGCTTTGCTTCGGTACTTTGATGCTTGTAGTCAGCTATGACATCTTGTTGAACCTCTTAAATGTATTAAGGCTTGTTGTGTAGTAATTGAATTATTTCAATGCTGGCCATGATCAACTTCTATTGGGATTCATAGTTCCTTTGGTTTTGGCAGATATATTGGCTTGTTAAGGAAGAGGCTCAATTTTGATGGATTATGAAACATGGATTGAGTTTTCGGAAGCTTAAGACTAACCTTTCCTTGATTCAAGACACCTGTATAGAGTCCTCTATTATTTTATTCTATTCCCATTGTTCGTGAGTTCATTTATGTGTTTCTAGAGGATTTTCCCGGTGTTCCTCCCGATAGTGATATAGATTTTGGCATAATTTTTATTCAGGGTACGCAATCTATCTCTATTCCACCTTATTGTATGGCTCTTGCTAAGCTTAGAGATTTAGAAGAGCAGTTGCAGGATTTACTTAGTAAGAAATTCATCAGACCTAGTGTTTCACCTTAAGGAGCTCCAGTATTACTTGTTAAGAAGAATGATGGCTTGATGTGGATATGTATTGATTATAGGCAGCTGAACAAGGTTACGATTAAGAATAAGTATTTGTTGCCTCGTATTCATGACTTGTTTGATCAGTTGCAGGGAGCTAAGTTCTTTTCTAAGATTGAACTGAGATCTAGGTATCATTAGTTGAACTGATTGTTTAGACATTACTTGGATTTATTTGTGTTCATCTTTACTGATGATATCTTGATTTATTCCCGTAGCCGAGATGAGCATGTGGAGCACTTGAGAGAAGTTCTAAAGATACTTCGAGATTAGTAGTTGTATGCTAAGTACTCCAAGTGTGAATTCTGCAGCATTCTTGGGTCACACTGTCTTTAGTGAAGGAATTAAAGTTGATAAAAAAAAAGGCAATTTAGAATTGGCCATGACTTACTTATCCGATAGAGATACGCAGTTTCCTTTGCATGGCGGGGTATTACCAACAATTTGTTCAGGGGTTTTCTTGTATTGCAGCGCCGCTAACCCGTTTGACTTAGAAGGGAGTGCAGTTTCGATGGTCAGAGGATCGTGAGGCGAGCTTTCAGAAGCTCAAATCCTTGTTGACTACTACTGCGATGTTGACTTTTCCTACTGGTTCAGGTGGAATTATGACGCCTCTCGTATCGATTTGGGGTGCGTCCTAATGCAAAATGTCAAGGTGATTACATATGAGTCGAGGTAGTTAAAAGTGAGTGAGAAGGACTACCTTACCCATAACTTAAGTGTTGGCAACAGTTGCAACTCTGGAGGCACTATCTTTATGGTGAGCCTTGTGAGATTTTCACTTGTCACAAAAGCTTACAACACCTGTTTAACTAGACAGGCTTAAATGGTAGGCAGCACATATGACTCGAGTTAATCAAGGATTGTGATCTTACAATTTGTTATTATCCGGGAAAGTCCAATGTAGTAGCTGATATGTTGAGCCAAAAGTCTATGGGCAGTCTTGCTTATTTAGATGCTGAAATTAGGCCAGTGGCGATTTAGTTACAGTCCTTGAATTACCAGAGGGTTAGAGTATTCATCCCAACACCTGATAAAGTGTTTGCTTGTATGACGATGGAGTATTCTCTTGCTAGTCAGATTAAGGAGAGACAATATGAGGATCCTTATTTACTTGAATGGTGAGATCGAGAGTTTATAGTTAGTGATGATGGTGTCCTTCGCCTCAATGGTTATTTGTGTGTTCCTAATGTTGATGACTTGAGGCGGTTAGTATTGGATGAGGCTTATAGTTCAAGGTATTCCATTCATCCCGGTACCACAAAGATGTATCATGACCTTCGTGGTTATACTGGTGGAAAGGAATGAAGATGGATGTTGTTGAGCACATGTATCAATGCTCGAACTGTCAGCAGGTCTAGTACGAGCATAGAAAACCTATAGGTTTAGCCGGACATTACCTATTCCCGAGTGGAAGTGGGAGATGATGACTATGGACTTGGTTGTTGGTTTGGCCAGGACTTTGAGGCAGAATGACTCGATTTGGGTGGCAGTTGATAGACTTGCCAAGTCTGATTACTTTATTTCAGTGAAGTCTACCTATACATCGAAGAAGTTTACTTAGGTTTTCATTGAGAATTTATCCGATTGCATGGTACTCCACTTTCTGTTATCTCTGACCGAGGCTCTCAGTTCACATCACAGTTGTGGTAGTCATTTCATCAAAATTTGGGTACTAAGGTTCTGATTAGTACTCCATTTCATCATCATATGGATAGCCAGTCTAAGCAGACTATTCAGATATTAGAAGATATATTGAGACCTTGTGTGCTGGACTTTAGTGGTCACTGGGATGACCATTTACCCCTAGAAGAATTTGCTTATAATTGATGGATATAATTTATTGATATATTTTTATAGTTAAATATTAAGTATTTTAAATAAAACGTGAATAAATATATCCATCTCTCGCATATTTTCTAACATATTTTGCAGGAAGAAGAAATTATCCAAGGTGAAGAAAAATAAGGGATGACCATTGATGATTACATTATTCATAGTGTGATTATAACACTGATAGTAATGTCCGTGAATTGTTTTATGCTGAAGAATAAAAGTGCAAGCGGAAGAAAGTTCATGAAAGGAAGCTACGTATGAATATTTGAAATTGTCATCTAAACCCAACTCACCTTGGCCATCTTGAAAATTTTCCTACCACCTTAGGATATGCCATCTTAGGTAGAACTTTGGCTTTGGAA
Source organism: Petunia x hybrida (assembly GCA_037355625.1). Lineage (NCBI taxonomy): Eukaryota > Viridiplantae > Streptophyta > Magnoliopsida > Solanales > Solanaceae > Petunia > Petunia x hybrida. The sequence goes on from JBBBVM010000045.1 coordinate 3,767,698, forward strand.
TTTATCTATAAATAGGTAGTAAACTTTGTATGGAAGATCATCAAATTTTCATCTTGCAAGAACTACTTTCTCTTGCTCTTTTTCTTTCTTTGTCTTTTATAACTTTAAGCTTTTGTAGTTTTCTTTTGTAGAAGAAATACTACTTCTTCCTAGTCTTTATATTTTTAAAGTTTTTCTTACTCCATAATGGAGTAATCTCTTTTGTTGGGATAGTTGATGAAACTCGGTAATATTTATAATACTTATCTCAGTTTTAATACATGCTTAGCCTGAAGTTTTTAATCACATTTTAACACTGTGCTGGAATTATAGTTTTTACTAAATCTTTATTTCATATCCGTCTATTTTATCTCTAGGTTATTGTTATATTAATTTTGTAATTCTCACGGAGCAACATTAATGTATAATGACTGATGAATAAAGTAGTAGAGTAAAAACTATTTTTCCAAGTCTCTAATCTTGTTTACCTCAGTTTTAATTCTCACGGAGGAATTGTTGTAGGTAAGATTATTGATTTTCCGTAAAAATAATCTCACGAAGTTTTTACTACTTTTTTAGCACAATTCAGGCAAGAATAAATATTTCGGTTTAATCGTCACTAGTTATAATTTGATTAATATACATAACCTCACGGAGTGTTATTAATTGATTATTTTCTTAGTGAGCAAAATATAATTGAATTAGCAATAAGCAATTATTCTTAAGAGAAATACATGTCAAAACTGAGATATTTATTATAAGTATTACCAAGTGAATTCAACGATTCCCAACTCCTTTTAAATTTGAAATCTTCCAGAAGTTCTTTATTTTAATTTAAGTAAATTTAAACTAAAAACCCACTTTTCATCAATTTGACTCTCTCAAATAGTAATTAAAATACTACAAGTCCGTAGCATAGAATACCCAATCTCTGTGGGACGATATCTTAAACTATATTAGAATTTGACAAGAACGAGCAGACAATTCCTATGCACTTTGGACCTCGTCAAATTTTTGGCGCCGTTGCCGGGGATTGGCGTACATCTACTTCGGACTAAATATTTGATTACTAATTTGAGGACATATTAATATAAGTAATATTAACATAATCTACTTAATACTACTATAACAATAACTATTGATTACTAACCTTTAACCTCTAATAATATTATATTTGCTTCTAACATTTTTATCTTTTCTAACACTTTTATTTCTTTTAGTATATCTATTATTGTTATTAATTTTCTTTACTGTCACTACTAATATATATATATATATCCTACTTTATTAGCTTTTCATTGTTATTCCTTCTATTTACTGTTTTTGATCGATTACATCTCTTTTATTATAAGTAACATTGTTAATACTTTTTGTTCTTTCTCTTTCTTCTATCTATCTTATACTTAAAAGTCTTATTTTTAGTACTTCTACTTATAGTACGTTTTCTTCCTCAGCTATTTCCGTCAGCTTTCTAGTTTTTCTCTTTTCTTTCTTTTCTTTACCATCAGTACTAGTAATACTATTACTTTATCTATTATATCATATAAGTATTATATTTGACTCATTCCTTTGTAATATCACAAAATGTTGTTATAGTAATTATAAGTTTCTTTACTAGTGTCACTTATCACTACTACTATTAATATAACTATTGTTTTAGTATTATTTTTATTTCTATTTCCTTCTTCCCTCTCTTTCATTCTGAGCTATCACTACATTTTTATTTTTATTTTTTCCTTTTCTCTTTGTTACTTTCAGTAGTACAACCTTATGATATTATAAGAATTACCATCTTGTCTATCTATCTTTTTAACTACCTCTGTCAAAACTAATACAACTTATTACTTTATCTATATACTAACTACTACTACTTACTATTCCCGTGTCAGTATCACTATATGTTGTTTTGTCATTGTTGTTTCTTTCATTACTAATGTTATTTTTATATATCACCGTACCATTTTCTTTGCTTTGTTACCAAGCATTGCTATTATAATTATAAAGTTCTTTACTATTTTGTTAACCACTTATATTATTACTACTGTTATTATCTAGTAGTCAATTTTTTTTTTCTTTCATTTCAAGATATTATTATTATTATTATTATTATTATTATTATTATTTACAGAACTTCTATTACTAATTATTTCTACATTTTAGTATTTTCTTATAATACTTTTATTACAAGTACTTTTTTAAAAAAAAAAAAAAATTTAACAATTTCAAGTAGTTTATGACCCGCTCTTCTAATAAAGAGTTAGTCATTTACGATCCTGAAATTGAAAGATCTTTGAGATTGTGCAGAAAAGGACAACCATCATCTTCTAAAAGCATAATTTGTGACAAAATGGAACACCAATTAGGAGATAACAATAACCCATTAGGAGTCGCACCACAAGTAGAGGATCAGTTTGATGAAGTAGCACCAAGACCAGCAAACAGAATTCTAAGGGATTATGCTAGACCAGATCACTTCAATTGTGAATCTAGTGTCAGGAACCCACCAGTAGCAGCCAATAATTTTGAAATTAGGACCGGTCTAATTCAAACAATTCAACAGTCTTGCACCTTTACTGGTGATCCAAGTGAAGATCCACATAGTCATTTAATTGATTTTCTGGAACTAGTTGAAACTGCCAAATATAATGGAGTGCCCGCTGAAGCTATCAAGTTAAGGCTATTTCCTTTTTCTTTAAAAGGAGATGCCAAGACTTGGTTGCGAAGTTTGCCTCGAGGTTCTATAACCACATGGGACACCAGATGACACAGAAGTTTTTGAACAAATATTTTTCTCCTGCTAAAACAACAAAGTTAAGACAAGATATTTCTAATTTCTTGCAGACTGACACTGAGTCAGTTTATCAAGCATGGGAAAGATTAAAATCAATGTTAAGAAAATGTCCACATCATGACATTCCTGAACATATGCAGTTGTATATTTTCTATCACGGATTAACACGCTCTTCTAGAAATGTGATAGATGCAGCTGCAGGAGGTTCCATCATGGGAAAGACCACAGAAGAAGCATTGCAATTGTTGAATGAAATTTCTGAGAATGCAATCCAGTGGCCATCTGATCGTGTAACCATCAAAAAGGCTGCCACAGTAAACCAGGCAGATGCATTTAATACACTAACACAACAGATTGCCTCCTTGGCACAAAAGTTTGAATCTTTTCAGGTGAATGCACAACAACCAAGCCAGTCTGAGGCTTGTGACATGTGTGGAGGAAACCATCTTAACCATGAATGCCGCGCAAACAATCAGAATGATGAGCAGGCTAATGTCATCGGTTACAAGTCGTACCCTTTTGGAAGCCCAATGGCACAGAAACATCCAGGATTTCAGTGGAGCAATCCAAATGGTGCTGAGAACTCTCAAAGCTTCCAGAAGCAACCAGCACAGGGTCCACCTGGATACCAAAATCAAAATCGTGGGCAATCGAATTTCAGGCCATATCAACAAGCAGCTCCATATCAGCAAAGGCCTCAACAAGCTCATTCAAGTCTCGATGACTTGTTGTACAAGTACATTAAGGCCACTGATGAAAAGATGGAAAGCCAAAACTCAACCCTCAAAAACTTGGAAATTCAGGTAAGCCAATTGGCAACTCTTGTTTCAGAAAAGATTCAAGGTCCCTTACCAAGCAATACGGAGAAAAATCCAAAGGAACACCTTAAGGCCATCGCCTTACGGTCAGGTAAGAATCTTGATGATCCATATGCTGATAGACAGGAAAAGAACCATTTTGAACACCAGGCAGCAAAGGGTAAGAATGTTGAAATACAATATGATCCATCAGAAGAGAATGAAATCAAGAAAAAAGATGAAAAGAATTTTGAAAAAATAACTCCTCTCCCTGTGACAATCCCTTTTCCACAGAAGATGAAAAGAGAAAAGCTTGACAGTCAATTTGCAAAGTTTTTGGAAATTCTGAAACAGATTCACATTAATATTCCTTTCACTGATGCTTTATTGCAAATGCCTTCATATGCTAAATTTTTGAAAGAAATTTTGTCAAGCAAAAGGAAGTTAGAAGAAGTTTCTGTGGTAATGCTTACTGAAAAATGCAGTGCTATACTTCAAAATAAGCTACCACAAAAGCTTGGCGATCCAGGCAGTTCTACGATTCCATGCACTTTGGGAGGAGTATATTTTGAAAAAGCACTTTGTGATTCTGGAGCTTCAATAAATCTGATGCCATTTTCTATTTTTAGAAAATTGGATCTTGGTGACATAAAAAATACTGTTGTCTCTCTTCAATTTGCTGATCAAAGTACTAAGAAACCTAAGGGAATTATTGAAAATGTGCTTGTGAGAGTGGATAAATTTGTGTTCCCTGTAGATTTCATAGTACTTGAAATGGAAGAATGTCCTGATGAGCCAATAATTTTGGGTAGACCTTTTCTTGCTACAGGTAGAGCAATCATAGATGTTCATCAAGGACAATTAATTTTGAGAGTAGACGAAGAAAGAGTCATTTTTGATATGCACAAGATTCTAAAATTTCCCGAAGATGAGACATCATCTTCTTGCTTTTCAATTGACATGATTAGTGATCTTGCAGATGAATTCAAAGATGACCAATTGATTTCAGACTCATTGGAAAGATGCTTGGCCCAATCTGGCACAAGGCAGAATGATGATCCGACAATTAGAAGTGAAGCTTAAATATTGGAAAATGATTCTGAAGAAGAGGGAGAAATGCTATCAGAAAATGCTCGACCAAAAATTGAACTCAAAATTCTCCCTTCCCATTTGAAGTATGTTTATCTTGAGCCTGAATTATTTCCTGTGATAATTTCATCTTCTCTGACTGCAGAACAGGAACATAAATTGATTGAAGTACTGACAGCACACAAAGGAGCCTTAGGGTGGACTATAACAGACATCAAAGGCATTAGTCCAGCTATTTGCACACATAGAATTCTCATGGAGGATAGCTACAAGCCAATAGTCCAACCCCAAAGGAGATTGAACCCAGCAATGCAAGAAGTTGTGAAAAATGAAATAATAAAACTTTTGGCTGCAGGTATTATTTACCCCATTTCTGACAGCCCTTGGGTAAGTCCTGTTCAGGTGGTACCAAAGAAAGGAGGTATGACAGTTGTAAAAAATGAAAATAATAAACTCATACCTACTAGAACAGTAACAGGATGGAGAGTCTGTATTGATTACAGGCGTCTCAATGATGCCACAAGAAAAGATCATTTTCCTTTACCATTTATTGATCAAATGTTGAAAAGGGTAGCAGGTTATGGTTTTTACTGTTTTCTTGATGGATATTCAGGGTATAACCAGATATCAATTGCACCAGAAGATCAGGATAAGACAACTTTCACATGTCCCCATGGAACCTATGCCTATAGGAGAATGCCTTTTGGTTTGTGTAATGCACCTGCTACATTTCAGCGTTGCATGTCAGCTATTTTCTCAGACATGACTGAAAAATTTTTGGAAATTTTTATGGATGATTTCACCCTTTTTGGTAAAACATTTGAAGATTGTCTTAATCACTTGACCTTAGTTCTTAAGAGATGTGAAGAGACAAACTTGATTCTTAATTGGGAGAAATGTCATTTTATGGTTACCGAGGGAATTGTTTTAGGACATAAAATCACTGCTAAAGGGATAGAAGTTGATAAGGCAAAAATTGATCTTATAGCAGGATTACCCCCTCCCTCAACTGTTAAAGGCATTAGAAGTTTTCTAGGTCATGCAGGTTTTTACAGACGGTTCATAAAACATTTTTCAAAGATTTCAAAACCGTTGACTAACCTTTTGATGAAAGATGTTAAGTTTAATTTTTCAGGAGATTGTATGAAAGCTTTTGACACTCTTAAGGAGAAATTATCATCTGCCCCTATAGTTGTGTCCCCTGATTGGAACCAACCTTTTGAGGTCATGTGTGATGCTAGTGATACAGCCGTTGGAGCTGTTTTAGGCCAGAGAAAAGATAAAATTTTCCGTCCCATTTACTATGCCAGTAGAATATTGAATGAAGCTCAGCTCAACTATGCCACAACAGAAAAAGAACTACTGGCAGTAGTATTTGCTTTTGATAAGTTCCGTTCCTATTTAATAGGAACCAAGGTCACTGTTTTTACTGATCATGCAGCTTTAAAATACCTCTTAGCAAAGAAAGATGCCCGCCCTAGATTGTTAAGATGGATTTTACTTCTCCAGGAGTTTGACCTTGAAATAAAAGACAGGAAAGGGACAGAAAATCAGGTAGCTGACCATTTGTCTAGATTAGAGAACCCTCCTCTTGAGTCTAGTGATATAAAAGAAGAGTTTCCTGATGAACACATCTTTTCTGTCAGCTCAGTAGTGACTCAACCACCCTGGTTTGCAGATATTGCAAATTACTTGGTTGGAAAATGGACACCTCGAGATCTCTCTTACCAACAGAGGAAAAAACTTATATCTGATGCAAAATATTATCTGTGGGATGACCCTTACTTGTTTAGAATTTGTGCAGATAATATCATTAGAAGATGTGTACCTGAAGATGAAATGCCAAAGATTTTGTTTCATTGTCATGATGGAGCAATTGGAGGACATTATGCTGCAAACCGAACTGCTTTCAAGGTTTTGGAAGCTGGATTCTTCTGGCCAACACTTTTTAAGGATGCCCGTGTGTATGTTGCACAATGTGACAGGTGTCAGAGAACAGGTAATATCTTAAAGAGAGATGAGATGTCATTGCAATCTATTCAGGTATGTGAAATATTTGATGTCTGGGGTATAGATTTTATGGGACCTTTTCCTTCATCTCATTCATTTGAATATATCCTTGTGGCTGTTGACTATGTTTCACGATGGGTTGAAGCCATTACCACAAGAAAGAATGATGCTCGAACAGTGTGCAATTTTCTCAGAAAAAATATTTTTACCAGATTTGGCACACCACGAGTCATCATTAGTGACCAAGGGACTCATTTCATGAATAAGCAATTTTTTGCTTTATTGTCAAAATATAGTGTGACTCATAAAACTGGAACACCGTATCATGCTCAAACTCAAGGGCAAGTTGAGGTTTCCAACCGTGAACTAAAAAGAATTCTTGAAAAAACTGTTGGAATCTCAAGAAAAGACTGGGCTTTAAAATTAGATGATGCATTATGGGCATACCGAACGGCGTTTAAAACGCCGATTGGAACATCTCCATATAAATTAGTCTTTGGAAAAGCTTGCCATTTGCCTGTTGAATTGGAACACAAAGCCTTTTGGGCACTGAAAGCATTGAACTTTGATTTAACCTCTGCTGGTAAAAATAGATTTTTGCAGGTTAATGAGTTGGATGAACTGAGGATGGAAGCCTATGAAAATGCCAAGATTTACAAAGAAAAAACAAAAAAATGGCATGACAATTTGATCCGACCAAAAAATTTTAAAATTGGAGATCAGGTACTTCTTTACAATAGCCGTCTCAGGCTATTCCCAGGAAAACTGAAATCCAGGTGGACAGGTCCTTACAATGTTACAAATGTTACTCCGTATGGAGCAATTGAAATTCAACAAAGCAATGGAGGAGAGAAATTTAAGGTCAATGGTCACAGGCTAAAATTGTACTTTGGAGGACATTTTGAACAACACCCTTCAGTAACCATGATAGTATGATGAGTGCCGCTGTTACTACGTCGAGCTGACGACGTTAAACTCAGAACTATGGTTCTTTATCCCGTAGCCATTGAGGGGGAAGCAATGGAGCCTCATAAGTCCCACTTAGATCTGACTAATTAAATGCTTAACCAATTGATCTGGTCAATATCCAGATTATTGTACAACCGGAACATCTCATGAAGGCCTCTACAAAAACAGAGTCACCTAGACAGGAGTAACTCCATGGTGATCGGTATGCCTAAGTTACTGGTTGGTTAACCATTCTATTGTCCAAATCTAATGTTGGCACAGGTAAATTTGTAGTTTATATTCAAACTAAGACCTAATGACTGATAAGGTCTAAAAATAATCCAGTCTATTACACATAGAACATGTGTGGTCACAGTTTCTTTCAAGCTTTCTTCTGTGATCGTATATTTGAAAGCCAAAAAGATTTTTATTTTACTAATAAAATAGTATTTTTATATTAATTATATTATATTTATTTAATCCAACTACCACTTGATCCTTCTTCATTCTTATTTTTTTCACCCTTCTTTCTTTCACTTATCTTAAAAAGCATTTTCATCCAGGAGAATGAAATGTTCAAGTATGGGGGAGGTTATTTATATATTATATACTATTTCCCTCTTATTTATGGTCTTAATTGTAGGTTTTTAATTAACAATATAACTTTTTGTTCGTTCTGTTCAATATTATTTCTTTTTATATTCACCATATGATTTTTCATGTCTATGATTTTGACTTTGTGAAAGCAAGAGCAAACATCTTCAACTCAGAAAATTATTGGAATTGAGAAAAATTATGATCACAAAGAAGGTAGAATCAATGAACTTGGCTAGAACTTGCTCTGAATGTTCTTCGAGGCGAAATAATGGATGATACTGATTTTTGAAAAATGAAATTAGGCCTTCTTTGATACACAATTCAAGCCTCTCAAATTTCTATCCAAATATACATATTTTTATCTTTTCAAACCCTTCTTTGAGCCTTAATCCTATTTTTTTTTCCCCAACATCATGATATATTGCAAAAAAAAAAAAAAAAAAAAAGAAGATATATATGATATATGTATATATTGTTTACATATATATAAAGAAAAAAAAAAGAGTTATTGTTTCTTCCAGCTTTGAATGAGCAAAGATTAACCATCACCAAAAGGAAGAAATATTACCAAAAGAAGCAATGTTGTGAATATATGAATATATATGATATAGCAAAAAGAAAAAAAAAGGGAAAAAAATTGAAAAAAAAAAAAAGTATTACCGAATGGAGAAAGAATTGAGAAATGTGAGCTCCAAAGCTGGAAAAAGAACAGTCACTATCAAATATCCTTATCCTACCAGCCTGAAGCCTAACATTACAAGCCATGAAAAGTCCTAAAAAGATTTTGAAAGTCAGTATTGTATCTATATTAGTGGAGATGAACATGACGAGCAAGCCTATGGACAAGACAATGATACTTACTGAATACATGATCATAACTCTATCAATTTTAAAAGATTCAAGGGGAGAAGGCTGCAAGTTCTTGTTGATCAAGTCAAAATTCAGAAATAAGGTAAAGAATTTGGTGAAGTAAAAAGAATAATTGCATTGAGCATGATGAAAGAAGTTTATCTTGAATAAATTTTCTATCCTACAAAGATCATAAGTTTGAAGAAAATATTCTTATTTTTTTTTAAAAAAAAAAAGAAGAAGAAGAAGATCTTTTTCCTCGAGGACGAGTAAAGATTCAAGTATGGAGGAATTTGATGGATATAATTTATTGATATATTTTTATAGTTAAATATTAAGTATTTTAAATAAAACGTGAATAAATATATCCATCTCTCGCATATTTTCTAACATATTTTGCAGGAAGAAGAAATTATCCAAGGTGAAGAAAAATAAGGGATGACCATTGATGATTACATTATTCATAGTGTGATTATAACACTGATAGTAATGTCCGTGAATTGTTTTATGCTGAAGAATAAAAGTGCAAGCGGAAGAAAGTTCATGAAAGGAAGCTACGTATGAATATTTGAAATTGTCATCTAAACCCAACTCACCTTGGCCATCTTGAAAATTTTCCTACCACCTTAGGATATGCCATCTTAGGTAGAACTTTGGCTTTGGAATTTATCTATAAATAGGTAGTAAACTTTGTATGGAAGATCATCAAATTTTCATCTTGCAAGAACTACTTTCTCTTGCTCTTTTTCTTTCTTTGTCTTTTATAACTTTAAGCTTTTGTAGTTTTCTTTTGTAGAAGAAATACTACTTCTTCCTAGTCTTTATATTTTTAAAGTTTTTCTTACTCCATAATGGAGTAATCTCTTTTGTTGGGATAGTTGATGAAACTCGGTAATATTTATAATACTTATCTCAGTTTTAATACATGCTTAGCCTGAAGTTTTTAATCACATTTTAACACTGTGCTGGAATTATAGTTTTTACTAAATCTTTATTTCATATCCGTCTATTTTATCTCTAGGTTATTGTTATATTAATTTTGTAATTCTCACGGAGCAACATTAATGTATAATGACTGATGAATAAAGTAGTAGAGTAAAAACTATTTTTCCAAGTCTCTAATCTTGTTTACCTCAGTTTTAATTCTCACGGAGGAATTGTTGTAGGTAAGATTATTGATTTTCCGTAAAAATAATCTCACGAAGTTTTTACTACTTTTTTAGCACAATTCAGGCAAGAATAAATATTTCGGTTTAATCGTCACTAGTTATAATTTGATTAATATACATAACCTCACGGAGTGTTATTAATTGATTATTTTCTTAGTGAGCAAAATATAATTGAATTAGCAATAAGCAATTATTCTTAAGAGAAATACATGTCAAAACTGAGATATTTATTATAAGTATTACCAAGTGAATTCAACGATTCCCAACTCCTTTTAAATTTGAAATCTTCCAGAAGTTCTTTATTTTAATTTAAGTAAATTTAAACTAAAAACCCACTTTTCATCAATTTGACTCTCTCAAATAGTAATTAAAATACTACAAGTCCGTAGCATAGAATACCCAATCTCTGTGGGACGATATCTTAAACTATATTAGAATTTGACAAGAACGAGCAGACAATTCCTATGCACTTTGGACCTCGTCAAATTTTTGGCGCCGTTGCCGGGGATTGGCGTACATCTACTTCGGACTAAATATTTGATTACTAATTTGAGGACATATTAATATAAGTAATATTAACATAATCTACTTAATACTACTATAACAATAACTATTGATTACTAACCTTTAACCTCTAATAATATTATATTTGCTTCTAACATTTTTATCTTTTCTAACACTTTTATTTCTTTTAGTATATCTATTATTGTTATTAATTTTCTTTACTGTCACTACTAATATATATATATATCCTACTTTATTAGCTTTTCATTGTTATTCCTTCTATTTACTGTTTTTGATCGATTACATCTCTTTTATTATAAGTAACATTGTTAATACTTTTTGTTCTTTCTCTTTCTTCTATCTATCTTATACTTAAAAGTCTTATTTTTAGTACTTCTACTTATAGTACGTTTTCTTCCTCAGCTATTTCCGTCAGCTTTCTAGTTTTTCTCTTTTCTTTATTTTCTTTACCATCAGTACTAGTAATACTATTACTTTATCTATTATATCATATAAGTATTATATTTGACTCATTCCTTTGTAATATCACAAAATGTTGTTATAGTAATTATAAGTTTCTTTACTAGTGTCACTTATCACTACTACTATTAATATAACTATTGTTTTAGTATTATTTTTATTTCTATTTCCTTCTTCCCTCTCTTTCATTCTGAGCTATCACTACATTTTTATTTTTATTTTTTCCTTTTCTCTTTGTTACTTTCAGTAGTACAACCTTATAATATTATAAGAATTACCATCTTGTCTATCTATCTTTTTAACTACCTCTGTCAAAACTAATACAACTTATTACTTTATCTATATACTAACTACTACTACTTACTATTCCCGTGTCAGTATCACTATATGTTGTTTTGTCATTGTTGTTTCTTGTGCATACGTTTCTTGTATGTACGCTGCCCTAGGTGTAATCATTTACACCTTTTTGTTGTATTTTAATTTATATTTATATTTATATTTATATTTATATTTGGAATATGTGATATTTTTCCTAGATCATTAAGCCCATATCTACTCCTGGTTGTTGTTACCTTGTTGTATAAGCTATTGCAAATTATATGCATGTTTGCTGATATGGTCGGACGTGTGGACGCACGTTCTCAGTTAGAAGTTTTAGGAAAGTTTTTTATGACCCGATTATTTGATGAGCGTATGTTATTTTGTCTTGGATTCTTATATTGGCTTTGGAATTGTAGCCTAGAAATTTATGATTACTTTGCTATGTCGGAGTTGGTCCAATTGATAATTTTAGTTGGTCCACTATCTATTTTGGAGCTGGTCCATTTGATAGCCTTGGAGTTGGTCCATTATATATTTCTAAGTGGGTCCATTTGATAGCCTCGGAGTTAGTCCACTATCAAATCTTTTCAGAATTGGTCCATATATTTTGTTGTTTTATGAGTTGAACTTAATTGTTGGTACCTTGAATGAGATTTATTGATGTTGAATTGCGTGATTTGGTGAACTATCTGAATAACGAGTTATAATATATTTTGTTGCTCCCTCCTCTACTCTGTTAATTTATTACTTAACCTGGTTTACTGTCTTTCATAGGAACTAGTCTACCCACCTACTAAGTTCTTTCGACTTATGTTGTTTTCTGGTTGTTTTATTATTATTTGTTCGAGCATATATGGTTCCGAGTACCAGTGAACCTCGTGGCTAGAGTTTAAGATTTTCCTACAGATCAGCGGGGAGCCAACCATTCTTGCTCCGTGGTGGCGCTCTTTTCAATTATTTCATTCATGTCATTATCGGTTTCAGACCTTCAGGATATTTCATTCAGTATTTATCTTATAGATATTCATGTCTTATGGTAGAGCAGTAGACCGTTTTCTTGTATTTTGGGATATTCCGCGTGTTATGCTATTTAAGCCATATTTTCAGACTTAGTTAATTTATTTTATCGCTATTATTGAAATATAGTTGGTATTATTGCGGCCCGACTAGGTTAGTTCGGGTGCCCTCACGACTATCCGGGACTTTGGGTCGATGATCAGGAAATTGGTTTGACTAGAGATAAACCTGCCGAAGTCCCTGAGAACTTGGAAGATAATAGAGCTGACCAAAGTGATGATAAGGATCAGACTCAGGAGGAACATGAAGACAATGAGATAGGGGGGAACTGAAGAACCAAAAGAGAACAATTCTAATGCAGCTCGTCCCTCTGACGGCACTACTCAGCAGATTCAACCTAGACCTTGGAAACATCAAAGTTCCCACCCTCTTGAGAACCTCATCTCTGATCTAAATCTGGAATTGTTACTAGAAGAGCTTTGATGAACTTCTGTGCATTCTATGCGTTCTTTTCATCTATAGAACCTAAGAATGTACAAGAAGCACTTGAGGATTCAGATTGGGCGATTGTTATGCAGGAGGAACTTCATCAGTTTGAACGCAGTAAGGTATTGTACCTAGTCCCTCGCCTTAAGGACAGGTATATTTTTAGAACTAAATGGGTACAAACTGGATGAACATGACATATTGAGAAGGAACAAAGCGAGACTGGTGGTTCAAGGTTATAGTCAAGAAGGAGGGATAGATTATGATGAAACCTTTGCACCTATTGCTAGAATGGAAGCCATTAGGATGCTGATTGCTTTCATAGCTTACATGAAATTCAAGCTATATCAGATGGACGTAAAAAGTATAATTCTTAATGGATATCTTAATGAAGAGGTGTATGTGGTTCAACCACCTAGTTTTGAAAATTTAGAATTTCCCGATTATATCTACAAACTTGACAAGACATTATATGAGTGGAAACAAGCTTCTAGGGCTTGGTATGAAAGGTTGTTTGGATTCTTATGGAAGAATGGTTTTACAAGAGGAAAAATAGACAACACTCTGTTTTTTAGGAAGAAAGCCAAAGACCTGTTGATTGTTCAAGTGTATGTAGATGACATCATCTTTGGAGCTACTAATGAGAACTTTTCAAAGGAGTTTGCCGAACTGATTGGAAGCAAGTTTGAGATGAGTATGATGGATGAGCTAAATTTCTTTTCAGGCTTACAAATCAAGCAAACTCAGGAAGGCACAATTATCCATCAGCAGAAGTACATTAGGGAACGCAAGATCTGTGTTTATGGTATCCAAAAGGTGGAAGTTTTGACTTGATTGGTTTTGTTGATGCTGACTATGCTAATCACTTGGTAAATAGGAAAAGTACATCTGGGATGGCACACGTTCTAGGTCATTGTCATGTTTCATGGGCTACAAAGAAGTAGAATTCAATAGCATTATCTACAGTAGAGACTGAATATGTAGCAGCTGCTTTGTGTTGTTCAAATCAAGCAGCAGTTGGAGGACTTAAGAGTAAAGTGAGGACCAGTTCCAATATTTTGTGAAAATACCAGTGCAGTCAATATAGCCAAGAACGCGATCGAGCACAAGAGAACAAAGCACAGTAATATTAGGCATCACTTTTTTAAAGAATAATGTTGAAAAAGGTCTAATCACTATGAATTTTTGTAGGACCGAGAATCAAATTGCTTACATCTTCACTAAAGCCTTGAACATGGTATAATTTGGTAAGAACATGCTTGAGTTAAGGATGACAAGGATACACTAATCGAGGCAGCACATGGTTCTCCCAATGATTGGCTAGAGAAGTTTCTTGTCTTAACTTTGTTTAGTTGACTCCACTTTTGAAACTTAATTGTTTTTTTTTTCTAACCTTATTTGGAACCTGTTTTCATGACTTAGAATCTGGCAAATAAAATTGGCAAATAAAATTTTCAAGTAGAGGATTAATCTTGATGAACCTGATGCTTGGACGTTCAGGTATGCATCCAATTACTTATGCTGATTGTAATACTTGTCTTACGTGGCTAATTAGTTACTAAGCAACCACATGTGACGCCTGATTATTGGGTAATTTTAAAAATTCAAATTCATTGAACCCCGCTGGCATTAGCTCTCATACGTAATAATGGTAAAAATAGCTTTTACACCTTTCATCACCTCGTTCTCCTTCCTGATACAAACTCTAGACCTTTCCAATTCCCACAAGTCATCAAAAAGGTTTTATGATTACTTAGCATTGTTTCTATTTTTACATACACACAAAACTCTCTCTGAAGAAAGAAAATTTCTCTCATTATCTCTCAAACATATACTCTCTTAAGATGTCTACTTCTTCCAAGAAAACCACAAACCCTGCTTCTCCTAAACTGAAAATCTCTAAACTTAACTAAAAAGTGAAGCAATTAGCGATGAGTCGTTCAGTTGCAATGGCAAAGAAGTTTGCAATGCTAAGGCAAAGGAAAGTGTCTGAGGAAGCTACAAGCAAGGGGGAAACTGTGTCAATAGCGGTTGTGGAACAAAGGGCCGTTGTGAATCAAGAAAGTGTTCAAGAAACCGAAAAGGTAAACCATAGTTATTATATTGTTGTTGTTCCCATAGTATGTAGTTTGAATCGAGATTTAGGAAAAGAATATGTGGTTGAGAGTGCTGAGAAAGAAAGAGAAGTAGTAATGTTAGATGAAAAAGAAAAATCTGATAATGCAGAGGTTACTATAGAGGAAAAGGCGTTTGAGGAACCTATCGAGGATCCTGTTCCTTCGATAGTTCCTCTAGATGATGTGTTTGGTAGAAAAAAGGGAGAAAAGGAGAAGTCTGCTGAACATGCCAAGGAACCTGAGAAAGAGCCTCGTTTACTCTCTGGTTCTGTGGCTGGTAAGGATGCAGATCTCAGGGAAATTGATGAGTATGAGGAAGAGAATTTGGAAGGTGTAGGTTACATAGAGCCTTTGAACATGATTGTGCCTGAGGGTGAAGAGGCAAACCACACTCTTCATGAGATTGAGAGTTCATCTGAAACAAAAATAATGGTTGTGTGTGAATCTAAGAGAAAGGTAGGGAAAAGACCAAAAACAGATGTGTTGGTGAAATCTGTGAAAAATAAGAGACTTGTGAAGGGAGGAGAGCATGTGGGTAGCTCTAGAGTAGGAAGTCCTGGGCACCATGACGATGATATGGGTGAATGTAGCAAGAGAGCTGGTACTGTTGGGAGGAGACCTGCTACTCGAGGTTCAAAGAAGGAACAACAGAGCAAAGCTGCTGAGGAACCTGAGGTGCGCAAGAAAACAAAGTTGAAATTGGTAATTAAGGATGACAAGGAAGCAAAAGAGAGAAGAGTGGGTTACTTTAAAAGGTTGCCCTTAGTGAAGTATAAGATTCTCACTGATATTGAGCTGGAAGGTATGATTCAGCTCGGAGATAAGCTAGGTGCTCAGGGTTAGTTGGACCTGTTTAGAGATGACACAAGAAAGCTATATAAATAGGAAGTTCGGGAATTTTACACGAATTGTATTGTGAGTTAGGGGATTGTAACCACTATTGTGAAAGGTTTTGTGATACAGTTCAACTGTGATGAAATTGGAGTGATTTTGTGTGTTCCATCTCAAGGCTACAGTGAGATTTGAGGAACTCATGGCCAGCAAGAGGTGATGATGTGTCTGCTTTGGAGGTAACCAGAAAATTTGTAGGGAGACCTAGACTGGCAAATGCTACACAAGTAAAGAAGAAGGCCATGGAACCCTTCTATCAATTACTATTTGAATTTGTGCTGAAGAACCTACTACAGAGGTCAGAAAAGCGCAGTGAGGCCAGCTTTCTTGATCTGACTTATATGGACCTGCTTGATAGAGAGGTTCATATAAATCTGCCTGATTTAATGATTAAGCACATCGGTAGCGTGGCTGATATGGGTCCGGGAAAGCATGCCTTGGTCTATGGGGTTTTTTTTTTAAAGCAAGGTATTTGAATTCTTTGGGGTGCATGTTGCAAAGTGGACTGAACTTGATCACAATGACTTGTTTGAGAGGAACATACGAAAGTCTTGTGACTATGTGTTGGATGGTGAACCTACTAATGAACCAGTGCATATGGAGGAAGAAGCTGAGGCAAGGCAAGGTGCTCGTGCAGACAAGAGGGTGGAGTTTTACCAGAGACAACTTGAGAGGCAGATGGATGAGCTGGTCTGGTTGATTGCTGAGAACACTAGGCTTGATGCTGAGTTGGAGTGTGAGAGACAAGAAAATTCAGCTCGTCTTACCAAGTTGCTCGCACACTTTAACGTTCCTGATGTCCCACAAGCCTGAACCTATCCCTTCCTCATATCCTCTTGTTGGTTCTTATGTTGGCCTGTTTTTAAGACAATTACTCCCTCCGTTTCAAAAAGGATGAACCTTTGCGGAGTACGAGGGTCAAACTGACTAATTTTGACCGGGAATTTGCACATAGAATTTTTAAATTTTTTGAAATAAAATTTACATATTTAAAAACTACATGAAAAATACTATAAGTCACAATAGTTAACAATTCAAAATAATTAGAAAATATTTGTAAGACATGTGGTCAAACATAATCTTATTTGACCCTTCAAATAGTAATAGGTTCATCCTTTTTGAAACGGAGGGAGTCTTACTTTTTGGGTTGTAATATTTTAGATGATGCTTGGATGTTTTTAAGCCGGTTTGGCACTAATTATGTTAATATCCTTTACCACTATTTGCTGGTAGTCTCTGTATCAAACATGTTCCTGACTTGACAGGTTAGCTGACTGTCTATGGCACTAGAGTCAGCTTTACTTAATATAAGTTAAGCATGTTCATACAACTGTGAACTTTTCGATGATGCCAAAGGGAAAAGTTAGATGTCGTTTAGATTAGTTTATGTTTGTGATCTAATTCGCCTAATTGTTATTACACTGGTTCTTGTTTAGTGTTTGTATGTACATGTTCTTGTGCTAACACTCTCGATAAGACAACATTGTTTGTCAACATCAAAAAGGAGGAATTTGTTGAATATAGATTTTGATGATTGACAAAGGACTTGGTGATAAGTGAACTAGAAAAAAGTTCACAGTTGAGGTCAAGAGTCGGCTGTTCGCATTGAAGATCAAGTTCGAGTTGAAGAAGAAAAAAGAATAGCTGAAGGACAAGTCTCAATCGAAGTTGAAGAAGGAAACTAGAAATGGTGGCTAATGGGAAGAGTTTCCGTATCAGAAAAGGATTGAAGACTTAGGCAAATTAACTTGAGGTTTCAAATAAGGGAAATATGTCAAACCTATTAGAAACGGATTTCAAATTGTAAAAGGATTTCCAAACTAAATCGAAGAAGAATTTAGAGAACTCTATAAATACAAGTTAATTTGGACAGAAGAATTTATACACTCAAGAAATCTCAATAGAGAAAATGGAAAGCAAATCATTGTGAGAAGTATTGTGTGCAAGAACAGAAGCAAGGCAATAGAACCTGGAGGAGTTTGAGTTTCATAGTTAAATTATGTTTGTCTAGTTATTCTATTATAGGTTATCGAGTTGTAATTCTATCAGCTTGGTTAAGAAGCATTAAAAGTAGAATTCTTTTGAGGTAGAAGGTTCAACCTTACAAGCTATAGTGAAACTTGGAAGGTTCTAGATACTAAAAGTCGTAGTTTCAGAGCAAGTTTTAGGTTACAAGATCTATAACCAAGGAACTAACACTTTTAGTATCTAGAACCTTCCAAGTTTTAGGTTACAAGATCTATAACCAAGGAACTAACACTGTTTAGTTCCTTGGTTATAGATCTTGTAACCCAAGAGTTTAGGTCGTAGTTTTTGATCCCTTGAGCAAGGAATTTTCATGTAAAAATCTCTGTTTTCTTTATGTTTCCGCACTTAGTTGTAGTTTCAGAGATTGGAGAAACTTGCAAAGAACCTGAACTTGCAAAAAACCTGATTCATTGTGAGTTAAATAACCGAATAGATAGCAAGTTTTAGAAGTCGAAAATCAGGTAAGAACATTATTCACATCCTCCTCTAGTGTCTTACTAGGTGCACCAAGTGCAACAACTAGTATGGTATTTGATAAAAAATATATATATAGAAAAATGGAAGCTTTTTGCATTTTAAGAGGACATAATTAAGTATTGGTTTGTGAAAAAAAATAAGAAAAAAAGGACAGCCCGCTGCACAAAGCATCCCGTGTTCATGTAGGGTTCGGGAAAGGCCCCACCCCAAGGGATGTGATGTACGCAGTCTAATCTGATGTTAATATCAGTGACTGTTCATGGCTTGAATCTGTGACCTATAAATCATATGAAGACAACTTTACTAGTTGCTGGAAGGCTCCCCATCAGAAATAGGAAAAGAACTTGAAAAAATATGTACCATATAACCGATTTCATAATCATACAATTAGTAGTCAAAATCAATCATATCTACTTGAAGCCCGCAATTCTATTTTTTGAGATGCAAAATTGTTAATAACTCTTTTATACTAATTTGTTTTCTAATTGACATAATTAAATTTCAATAAGTAATTAAAAATACAGTTCATGCCTATAAAATATAATTATATAAAATGATACCAAAATTTTTTGATGAAAAATAGAAAGTTAGACTAAAACAACATGATTCAAGAAGTTAATACTTCATAACTTTTTCAATTTGTCAAAAAATACTTGTTTTTTTAGGACTCTCAGAGATACCAAAATTGTAGTATTCGAATTGATGACTCAATAACGTGGGATGCCTAAAGTTAGAACTTAATAAGATATCATAATTTTTTTCCTTTTAATAACATTCATGTGTATTTATATTCAAAATGCACTTTTCTAATTTTTTTTTTTTTGAAATTCAAAGCTATAAATTATTTTAGTTAATTTATTTAAATTTTTAATAGATAAGTAGACATGATTGATTCTGACTACTGAGTGTATGATCCTGAAATTAGTTATATGGTAAATATTTTTTCAAGTTCTTTTCCTTTATTTTTTCAAAAAAATAAAGTTTTTATTGTAAAACTTTATTTAATATTTTGGAACTCTAAATTAAACTCTAACAACAACAACAACAATATACCCAGTGTAATCCCACAAGTAAGGTTTGGGGAGGGTGAGATATACACAGATCTTACCCCACCAAGGTGGCGAGGCTGTTTCACATAGACCCTCAACTAAGAAAATATATATATTTTTTGAAAACAAACGAAATATTTTGAAAATATGATAAAAACAAACAAGGTAAGAAACACCATTAATGCTCAAGTACTCATATAAAAACTACTATTACCAGAGCAAACAGAAGACACTAATAGCAAAGAGAACACATGCCAAGATAAAACTACTATGCACAAGAATAATAAAACTAGAATGCCAACAGCCAATCGCCTTCTACCTAACCTTCCACTATAATCCTAGACCTCCACGCTTTCTCGTCAAGGATCATGTCCTCGGTGATCTGGAGGTGAGCTATGTCCTGTCGAATTACTTCGCCCCAATTCTTCTTCGGTCTTCCTCTACCTCTCCGAAGACCCAGCACAACCAGCCTTTCGTACCTCCTAACTGGAGCATCTGTGCTCCTTCTCTTCATATGGCCGAACCATCGCAGCCTCACTTCACGCATTTTGTTCACCACTGAGGCCACTCCCACCTTGTCATGGATGAACTCATTCCTAATTTTATCCAACCTCGTGTGCTCACACATCCATCTAAGCATTCGCATCTCTGCTACGCTCATCTTCCGGATGTGTATGGTCTTTATTGGCCAACACTCGGCACCGTACAATATAGCTGGTCTAACGACCGCTTTGTAAAACTTACCTTTGAGTCTAGGAGACACTTGCTTGTCGCATAGGACACCGGACATCTAAATTAAACTCATAAGTATCAATGAGATTTTTGACGGCTAAAATTAATGTAGTGTTTTGAAATAAATGACTAACATTTTGTTCATTTGATATAAACCTTATTAATATAAACAAATATAATTAATAGTAAATTTTAGGAGCTTCTAACATACAAGGGTCTAAAGCCAAAGCTTTAGTGGCATTACCTTTGAGCCGCCAAACATACAAACATTAAACGGGTACTAAATTATACAAAGGAACATACAAATATTAAATAGTACCAAAAATTAAACAATGGAACATACAAAAATTAAACAAAGGATCATACAAATATTAAACAGGTATATATGATCTTATAAGAAAGAAAAAAGTACTCACCTACTAATCTTAGTGAGCGGAGCGGTTTCAATACAAATCCAAGGTTCGAAAGTGAATCCACGTTGTACCTTATCTTCAATGATAGCTTTAAGATCCTTAATTCTGTAACAATCCAGCAAAAGCCAGAAACTCCACTTTTTGGCATCATTATCGAAATACTTGCTTAATGAGCACCTAGAGCAATTAGAAAGAGCTGCAACTTTACTGTAGGGAAAGCACGAAACCATGATTATAGTGGAAATTATAATGCAATAGAGAAAGAAATGATAATATGAGAGATAGTAAATTAAAGAAATTGATGCACGATACATTATATAGGAAACCTATCTAAAATGAGCTTTTTAAAAGCAACATATCCTAATGCAAGCATTAATGGTTGTTTCCATGATTCGAATTCGAAGACAACTTTTACCCGTTGTTTCTATTTATGTCCCTTTTGGTTCTTACAAGTTGGAAATTTTTGTTGTAAACGAAACGAGTAATGAAGCAGATATAAAAAGAAAAGCCTTTCTATTGTATATTTTGTTATTAATAAAATTCCTGTATGTGAAAACAATTAGGAGTTAGATTTTTATATCTGTTATTTGATAATGGTACAGAAACTTATCAAGTGTTGCATTTTTTTTATCTATCTCAGGAATTCAAGATGATTGGATCTGGGCAGTGCTTAGGCGTGGTTATGCTCGCTAAAGCGCTTGCTAAGGCGAGCTATTTTCTGCCTCCTTGCGCTTATATTTTTCCTTTGCTCGCTGAATCGCTCCCTTAGGCGACCAAATTTCTGTTTCTCAACTAATAATGCCTTGCTGATTTGCTTCACACGGCGAGAACTGCTCAAGCTTTGGTGAGAAATTTGTTAGGACGTTTTGGTGGAGAATTTTACTAAGGATCATCCAAGTTCAGCCATCATTTTTAATCTGCTTTTCTACAAGAGGTGCAACCCACCATTTCTACTACATCTTGAACTTGTTCAAAAATGTCGCTATGTTTTATAATAATGGTCTCCAAATTACTCCATACTTTTGCATAATTTTTTCTTGATTCTAAGCCACCGGAGCGGTAAAGTTCTTCTTTTAGCAGTAATGTTTCAATCAAAAAAATGAAGTTCCACACAATAGAGGATAGAGAACCTCTTAGGTAGATACTCTTCGACAAGTTTGGCCTCCTGTGCTTAGATAAATTAATGCTTTTGTTATAAATGGTGGTGCATGTATACTGCTAAATGAGAAAGGAGATGGTGTAAGTTTCAACAAAGATGAAGAGAGAGACATTAAGATGTTATGCATGCAGAATCCAGCTGGTTCAAACTGTTATTTTTGGGGTTCAGGCCTCTGGGCACAACTGTTTATATTAACCAGTAAAGGTTTTGAAAATGCTTGAGGCATAATGTAGGAGCTACATCTGGGGGGAGCTAATCATATTACCAAAAGGGCCTTTGTAGCATTGGACAAAAGGACCCTTCCAAAGTCAGCTGGAGGTTACAACCTCATCAAGATGAAACTGTGGAAAAAAGCTGCCACAGCTAAAACAAGCTGGGACTTAGCTAGAAAAGCAAACAGGCTATGAATTAAGTGGGTGCATATGTACTACACAAAGGGGAAAAAGATAGAAGACAAGCCTTTACCAAAGCAAAGTAGTTGGATGGTGTTGAAAATAATCAAATTCAGGGGAGCACTTGCAACTTGCTCACACTACAGCCCAACAGAACAATTGCAGGGTGACTACCCTAGAGTAACCTGAAGAACACGCTCTCCTAGAATCATGCAAGGCCAAAAGCACTCTTTACTTTTGGCTGATTCAACATGGCAGGGTCCTTACAGCAGATAGACTATTGAAGTGGGGTATGACTATTGATCCAACATGTAGCTTATGTCAATCTGAATTGGAAACAAAGGAACATTTGTTCCTCAAATGCAGGTATGCTGCAGCCATCTGGGTCAAGCTAATGAGCTGGATTGGAGCCTCAGACAATCTAGAACCAAATTGGTAGAACCAGCAACGAAAGCTTTTAAAGCAGATGAAAAGGCAGAACAAAGCAAGCTCAGCTCATGAAAATCTTCTATGCTGAATATGTGTATGCTATATGGAAGGAAAGAAATTGCAGGGCCATTGAGAAGGTGCAGATGTTAGATCTTAATTGTAGATTACTACATCTATCCCAAAATCTATCATGTCAAATCATCAAGAATTATAAACTGCAAGCGGAAGCGTACCTGAATCCATAGCAGCAGGTGTGATTGATGTTTGGCATTCTATGCCTACTTTTCCTTAATATTTCCGCACATTTGAGCTTGTTTTGCACTTGTTTGGTAGCTTGTGAATGTGGTTTTACGCTGATGTTGTGTTGTTCGTGTGTAGGTCGTTACGCGATACATTTGGAGCGTTTCGGAGCTTGATTTAGCATGAATTGAGTGGATGTTGATTGAAGATTGGATCGAGCACACAAAGGCACGACACGAGCCGAGTTTTGGAGCGGAAAAGAGCAACTTTTGGCTGGCGCTCTAGGGCCCGCGCCGCGCAGCCTGTAGCGCGCAGTGGCCTGGCGCTTTTGGCATGCGACGCAGGGCTAAGGCACGAAGCCTGGAGGCGTGTTCTGGTCGTTTGCACGCTTTTCGGGGCGCGGGGCGCCAGTTATAGCGCCCCTTGTGCGCGATTTTACTCCCTATTCCTTCTAGTTTTGGGTCTAACTTATTACCAAGGGTTTGGAAACATTATAAATAGTTTATTACTTAGTTTTTGTAAAGAGTTCAGACTTTGGAGCAAATTTGAAAGCTCATAACATCAAGAACAAGGGTTTTTCTTCCTTCCATTAATCTATTACATCATTATTTCATTATTACATCAATTCCTTGTGTTGTTATTATGAGTATGCGTAGCTAAATATATCGTTCTAGGGTTAGAGTATTACATGAAGGTTGATGTTTGAAGATTGATTTCCATTAATTGAATCCCATAACTGGTTGCTTATTCTTTCTTGATTTCACTTGTGTAATTGTCAGGGCCCGATTATTACGCATTATCTATGGTTTTTAGATTGAACTCGAAAGAGGGAATTTAATTACGTAATAAGAAAGAATAGGACTAGTTTGTGAACCCGGACATCGGGGAACCAATTTGTGAGTAGGATAGACATATACTTGCTCGCCTAGTTTAACTAATTACAGAATTCGTTAATGCGTGCACGTGATTCAACCCATAGACATATAGGGATTGGAGTAGCCTGCATAGACCGTGAAGAACTGAAAGGTTTTCACGGGTACATTTAATCTGTTAGTTAGTAACCCGGGATTTAAGAAGTGGAATCAATTGGAAAACTCAACTGGATTGTTCGTAACTCTGACCCTGGATCGTCTCCTTATTACTGATAACAACCAAGTCTTGCTCCATTGTTTGAATTCACTTCTACCATTTAATTACTGTTCTTTAGTTAACAAAACTCTCACTATTGGAAAAAGATCCCTGAATAGTTTAAATAAATTGTTTGCTAGAACTCAGTCTGCATAGTCCTCGTGGGAACGATACTCATCTTATCACTTTATTACTTGTCGACCACGTATACTTGCGTGTGCGTTTGGGAGCAACAGTGATTCTTCATTGCCTTGGTTTTTGATCTTCCAAATCTAGACGTGAGCCGTTTTCTCTATTCAACTGATGATGAGATATCAGTTAATAAAACCTACGTCTGATTTGGGGACCATAACCCCTTTTTATACTAGAGTATAGTTTATGTAATTTTAGTTTAGCCCATCATTAAACTAGAATTACATCCGAGTATCTACACATAGGCCCCCACACTTTACGAGGTGTCTAAATAGGTCCACATAACTTAAACCTTAGTAGATCACGTTTAATCTGGACCAACCTTTTAATGATAGCAATTGACATTTAATTATTTACGTATTTATATATGTGCAAGTCCATATAATCTTACAATCTCCCACTTGGACTACACATATATACATACACATAGCCTTATAATTGTATGTCACCTAATGAGCTCCAAATATTCGCTATCATAGACTGAAGTACCTCTAAACAATCTCGTCCATCAATCACGTCAGCATAGAACCAAGGCGGCTTTCGCTACAGTTCTATCGTAACTAAACCTTCCTTGATCACATATACCAACATAACCGAATGACATAGATCAAACATGGATGTGTAGCATGGAAATTACATGTAATGTGATCTAAACATGCCTATTTCCAACTGGTCCAACCGAAAAACAAGTCAGGGAGGATAATAAACTGAATACTTTATTTCTGCAGAAATATTCTTAAAATATCCATACACTGAAAACCGTAAACCTGAACCAAAAACTGAAAACCAAATTGTGTCTATGAATAGAACATTAAAAGTTACAAACTCCCACTAAAACTGAATATCCTCAGATGACATAACACCCATACGAGCAGTGTGCTCATGAAAGACATTGGGTGGTAGTCCCTTAGTAAGCGGATCTGCAACCATGGAGTTTGTACTAATATGCTCTATAGACAGCTCACCTCCCTGAACCTTTTGCTTAACAACCAAGAACTTTATGTCAACGTGTTTCTTTGACCTCTTGCCTGAACCTTTTGCTTAACAACCAAGAACTTTATGTCAACGTGTTTCTTTGACCTCTTGTTGTTATTAGCAAACCTGACTGTCGTTTCATTGTCACAGAATATCTTAAGTGGTCTTTCAATTCCATCTAAAATTCGCAGCCCAGTGACAAAATCTCGCAGCCATGATGCACGTTCAGATGCCTCAAAACACGCTACATATTCAGCTGCAAATGTGGACGGAGTAACGAGTGACTGTTTAGCACTTCTCCAAGAGACAGCTCCTCCAGCAAGCAGAAATATGTAGCCTGAAGTAGATTTTAAACTATCTTGGCATCCCGCATAGTCGGAGTCTGAATATCCAATGATCTCCAACTTATCCGACCTTCTGTATGTGAGCATGTGCTCTTTTGTTCTCTGTAGATACCGTAAGACTCGTTTGGCTGCTTTCCAATGATCCATTCCCGGATTACTCAGGTATCTGCCCAGCATGCCAACAATGAACGCAATATCCGGACGCGTACAAACTTGAGCATACATCAGACTTCCTATTGCTGAAGCATAGGGAATCATCTCCATTTCCTTATGCTCAAATTTATTCTTAGGGCACTGTTCAAGACTGAACTTGTCTCCTTTAGCCACAGGGGTATCACCTGGTTTACAATTTTGCATGCCAAATCTCTTTAATATCTTTTCAATATAGGCCTTTTGTGATAATCCAAGAATACCTCGAGAGCGATCTCGATGTATCTGAATCCCTAATACAAAATTTGCATCACCAAAATCTTTCATCTCAAAATTCTTTCTCAGAAATTTCTTGGTATCATGCAACAAGCCCATATCATTTGTGGCAAGCAATATGTCATCGACATATAAAACCAGAAAAATATGCTTATTCCCACTGAACTTGTGGTATACACAATCTTCAACAAGATTCATCTCGAAACCGAATGAGGTGATAACTTGATGAAATTTGTGATTCCACTGACGAGACGCCTGTTTAAGCCCATAGATGGATTTCTTTAATTTGCAGACCATAGACTTTGCATCACCAGACACAAAGTTTTTAGGTTGCACCATATAAATTGTCTCATCAATGTCACCATTGAGAAACGCAGTCTTAACATCCATCTGATGTAGCTCAAGATCAAAATGTGCGACTAATGCCATTATAGTCCTGAAAGAGTCTTTCGATGAAACCGGAGAGAAAGTCTCTGTATAATCGATGCCTTCTTTCTGGGTGAAGCCTTTAGCAACAAGACGTGCCTTGTACCTTTCCACATTGCCCTTCGAATCCTTCTTGGTTTTAAATATCCATTTGCAACCAATGGGTTTCGCACCTTCAGGCAATTGGACAAGCTCCTATACGTCATTGTCGTTCATAGACTTCATCTCCTCATTCATGGCATCAATCCACTTTTGAGAGTTAGAACTTTCCATGGCTTGACGGAAGCTGATTGGATCAGCTTCAGTCATTCCAATGTCATCTTCATGTTCTTGGAGAAACACAAAATAATCGTCTGGAATTGCATTTCTCTTCTCTCTCGTGGATTTCCTTAATGGCATTGGTTCTTGAGGCTGTAGAGTTTGTTCAATGACATTGTCTTGATCTGGAGTTGTTTCTCGAGCAATGTCAGGTATAAGAGACTGTTCCTGAGCATTGTCAATAGCAATTTGAGGAATATCAATATGCTCATCTTCAAAGACAAAGTCATTTATTATTTCTTTCCCCACAAACTCAACATCCTCAAAGAACCGCGCATTATTCGTCTAAAAAATAGCCTTAGTTGTGGGATCATAAAATTTGTAACCCCTGGATCTTTCAGAGTATCCAATAAAATAACAACTGATAGTCCTGGAGTCCAGTTTCCTTTCATTTGGCCTATAAGGCCTTGCCTTAGCTGGACATCCCCAAATGTGCAAGTGATTTAAGCTAGGCTTTTTGCCTGTCCAAAGCTCATAAGGGGTCTTATCAGTTGCTTTAGTTGGAACTCTGTTGAGTATATATGTTGCGGTCTTTAATGCTTCTCCCCAGAGTGATTCAGGCAAGGTAGAATGACTAATCATACTTCTCACCATGTCTTTAAGCGTTCTGTTTCGTCTTTCAGCAACACCATTCATAGTGGGCGAACCCATCATGGTGTACTGTGGGACGATACCGCATTCCTCTAGGAATTTCGCAAATGGTCCTGGACGTTGTTCACCTGATCCGTCATATCTACCATAGTATTCACCACCACGGTCAGATCTAACGCTTTTAATATGTTTGCCAAGTTGATTTTCAACTTCAGCCTTAAAATTTTTGAACACATCCAGTGATTGCGATTTTTCATGAATGAGATATATATAGCCATATCTTGAAAAGTCGTCTATGAACGTTATGAAATACTGTTGACCATTCCAAGAAGCTGTAGGGAATGGTCCACAAATATCAGTATGTATTAGTTCTAAGACGTCAAGTTTCCTGTTGGCTCCAAATCTCCTAACATTTGTTTGTTTCCCCTTTATACAATTCACACATACATCAAAATCTGAAAAATTAAGGGGATCGAGAATACCATTGGACACAAGTCTCTCTATTCTCCTTTTGGAGATGTGATCTAATCTCTTGTGCCACAACGAAGCTGAATTCTCGTTGGTTAATTTTCGCTTTTTACCAATTATATTTACATGCAGGGATTCATTATACGAAGCAATTGTGTCTAGTAAATATAGATTATCATAGCCTGATAAAGAACCAGATCCAACCAATTTTGAATTATGAAAACGACTAAATTTTCCATTTCCAAATGAACAACAATAACCAAATTTGTCCAAAGCTGAAATGAAAATCAAATTTCGTCTAAAAGACGGTACAACAAAAGTCTCATTCAAATCCAAATAAAAACTAGTTCTTAACAATAATCTAAAAGTTCCAATTGCTTCGACTTCCACCATCTTGCCATCACCTACGTAGATGTATCTTTCACCATCACTTGGCTTTCGACAATTCAGGCAACCCTGCACAGACACACTGATGTGAGTTGTTGCACCAGAATCCATCCACCACGTGTGTCTTGGCACTGAAGTCAAATTAACCTCTGAACAAACAAAATTAAGAAGCGTACCTTTCTTTGCACGCCAAGCGTGATAGTTGGTACACTGCTTCTTCTGATGCCCTGCAGCTCCACGAAAGAAACAACCATCATTATCCTTAGGTGGTTCCTTATGTTGCTTCTTTTGTGTTGTCGTATCCGCAGCTTCCTTATTCTTTCTTTTCTTGTCTTTCCTTTTGTCCTTTGGCATAACGACTAAGTGAGCACTTTATGTCCTTTCTTGCTTCAATCTATCCTCTTCCTGAACACAGTGTGAGATGAGCTCATTCAGAGACCAAGTCTCTTTCTGACAGTTATAGCTCACCTTAAACTGGCTAAATTGTGGAGGAAGGGATATCAAAACCAGATGCACTAGAAAGTCCTCAGAGAGTTCCAGCTTAAGTGCTTTCAACTTTGAAGCAAGATGAGACATTTGCATAATATACTCCCTGATGTTACCTTTTCCTTGGTACCTCATTGAAATCAGACTTGTCAAAAGTGTACCAATTTCAGCCTTTTCACTCTTGACAAATACTTTTTCAATTTCAGCTATAAATTCCTTAGCCTATTCACCTTATCAGACATAGTGCCCCTGAAAGTTTCTGGAATGGCTTTCTTCATGATCATCATACACATGCGATTTGATCTCTCCCACCTTTCCATCTCTTTCTTCTGTTCAGAAGTACTGTCATATGTAAGAGGTGGTGGAGAATCAACCCTTAACGCAAGGTAGAGATCCATGACTCCGAGAACTATATGGAGGTTCTCTTGCCACGATTTGAAGTTAGTGCCATTTAGCATAGGAATGGAATTGATGTTGGCAGTAATACTTGCAGGAGTAATTTCAGCTGAATCAGAGAACAATAACAAAATAAGCTCACATTAAATTTATACCAAAACTGAAAATAAATTTGAATAAAGGTAAACTCCATCTCAAGATACCGGGCACTCCATTAATATTTCATCTTTGGATAAAATATTAACTTGTAAGTGGTATCTTGTCGTAGTAATCAAACATTGATAATAAAATAACATGTCAAATAAAAAATCTTCCTTTGGGCCGATTTATTATTCACACGTAAACCAAAAATCATCACATGTTTATTACCACAAAATACACGTGTAATTCTGTCAAATATTTACCTTCCTTTGGGCCGATTAATATTCACATAAGTTACACGCACACAACTTTTTATATTTCAAAATAAATAAATTTCCACAAGAGAGGTCACTTTGGCGACGTCAAGTTTCAATTTGCTTATCTCAAAATATGTATAAACATACCAATATCCAAATTTAAATTCACCTAAAGGAATAATAAGTTCCTCAAACAAAAATAATTATTGGTGGGCCCTCTTTCTGAATTAACCCAAAAAAGGAAAACTGCCTATTTGCTTTTAATTAATATCTGTATATTAACTCAACCAAAATAATTTACTCAAATAACTATATTAACCTTCTGGCAGCAGATTCTTAAGGGAGGTAACACTCCTTTCTTTAAGAAGGTTGACGGTGCAGAAGCAGCAAACCAATTACAATTCTCCCATTAAAACGAATCACTTCGCTGGAAGGCAGCAACTACAACTTCTTAATTTTCCTTCTATTTTATCTCCTTTTGTTTTTCTTTATTTAAGAAAACAAATATTTAATATAGAAAGAAAATTATATCTAAACAATACCATTAGAGTATAACCTTGCCTTCGCGCATAAGCGGCCACCAGTACTTTTTTTTTTTGTTCTAAATAAACCATGATCAAGGTTAATCCTTAAGGTGGCAGTGGCACAAAGAAAATTTCTGACAGAATCCTTACGCCGCATAAGCGGCTCTAAACCAGCCACCAATCACTTATGCCACAAAAGCAGCAAATCCGTGTGCTCTTATTTCGCGTAATTAATCTATAAAAATTATCTCAATGATTCAACATAATACAAGCTCGGATACCACTTGTTAGATCTTAATTGTAGATTACTACATCTATCCCAAAATCTATCATGTCAAATCATCAAGAATTATAAACTGAAAGCGGAAGCGTACCTGAATCCATAGCAGCAGGTGTGATTCTTCAGTGCCTTGGTTTTTGATCTTCCAAATCTAGACGTGAGTCGTTTTCTCTATTCAACTGATGATGAGATATCAATTAATAAAACTACGTCTGATTTGGGGACCATAACCCCTTTTTATACTAGAGTATAGTTTATGTAATTTTAGTTTAGCCCATCATTAAACTAGAATTACATCCGAGTATCTACACATATGCCCCCACACTTTACGAGGTGTCTAAATAGATCCACATAACTTAAACCTTAGTAGATCACGTTTAATCTGGACCAACCTTTTAATGATAGCAACTGACATTTAATTATTTACGTATTTATATATGTGCAAGTCCATATAATCTTACAGCAGAAGGACTGGAACTCAGTTGCTGGAGATATTGCATGCATGTGCAGCTTTAGAGCCAATGCAGAAGTACACTCTCATAAAAAAATTGTCGATTTTAAACCCCTAGTCTGATGGAAAATTGAAGTGTCATTTTAGAAAGATTGTCTTGTATTAATAGCTTTGAGTCATTTGTGGTGAGAGAGCTGTTATAGTCAAAAACATCTTGCTTTGTATTTCTACTCCGGGTGATTAATAAAATTATTAGTTATTTAAGAAAAAAAAAAAACAGAGACATTGGCTAAGTACGGGCTGGTGGGTTGTTAACGTGTGATGGCAATTGTATGCCTTGGCTCAAAAACTGAGTTTACGATTTCAAATTCAACCCGTTTTCATAAATACCATTCATTCTTATCAATTTTTACATTTTATTTTAAAAAGCTTCTCGTTTAAATAAAATCTCGCAATATTGGGATGTAAATAATGCAAAGCTAAATTATGAAAAATGGAATTAAAAATATCAAGTTGAAATTAGATGCCAACTACTACTATTATATAGAGGTCCGACTTGACAAGTAAAGGATATCGAAAATACGCCAGGGTGCTTGTCCAAGACTGATTGTTTTTGAATTTCAAAGACTTAAACAAACACTTCACACTGCCCATGGTCCCAAGTCTTAACCCTCTTGACTTATTTTAAGGTATGAGTTCCATGAGTTAAAGCTTAACACATATTAATTAGAATATAAAGTACGAGGTAAAACACTCCTGTCTTTTATATTAAAAGAACTAGATTATTCAAGAATACATCAATAAATAAAATTACAACACGAATTACCTTGTCTCTGCACAAACGCAAGACAAGATAATTCTAAAATCATCTATTCTAACAAGTCAATATTCTCAAACAGTTTTCAGTAAATGGCTTTACAGAGAGACGCCAAAACGATCATCCTAGTTGGAGCTAGTAATGGGCTCACTGCTCGATATTTTTGTGCCACTTAATATGTAACCACCGAAAGAACTCATTTGCATATGTGGATGAGTTCTTGATGGAAGTACCTGCATATTTTCCAATTAGTAATTCAAGCAATAAACCAGCTAGGAAGCAGAGGTCAACTAAACTCATAGCTTTCGACGATCCATACGTAGATATGCAGAGAAATTCGTGTGTGTTTGTGCATTAGACTCATTCTGAACCCCACAGACTATAAATACTGGATTTGCATCTGCTAGCAACTACACAAAAGTTGTCGATAAAAAGCTTGTGTGTACATGTCTCGCGAAACAACTTCATATCGAGCTACTACGAAATTTCGAAAATCTGCTTGACGGAGTCCCGTGAAAAAATGCAATCAAGAATAGAGTTAAAGTGATCATGCAACTCGGAAGGTACTGTCTCTGGGGTGGTTTGAGTTTTAATTAAAACAAACCTGATATTCACGAAGCCAAGGTTCAGTGATTTGTAAGCCAACTGCCAATTTCTCAATCTGCAGGTTGTGCATACATGTAGCAAGAGGCTGCAATGGAAACGACGGATCAGTTTTTATGTTACTGCTCCAGCAGAAGAGTGCTGTGACAAAGTATGCTGACTTTCACGAGTATTAGACTTGAAAATTACTGAGCATATTCGACAATTCAACTGATGTGTTCTTAATTATAAGAATACGCTGATTTCATTTTGTTCTCCATCAAAATTTGATCTCTGGAAGAAATATGCACAAATGTTCTCCAAATGTAAGTTAAGCCAGATGCAGGATCAAAGGGTACCGAAAGAATCATGTATAAATTGCCACCAGATAGAACACGTAAACTAAAAAAATTTGTGCAGCAGCACCCTGTCTCATGCAAGATGTAAATTCAGATGTTTGGAAGGTCTAAGCACATGATCTGGATACAGAGCCATGTCTCTCTGTGCTCTAGCGCATTCTCCAGGTTTTTATGCGATTTTCTAAACACTACGCTGAAGATCAGTTTTTTAATATTCGACTTACTCAGCCTTTTTACATCAAAGAGAAGATAAAAGGAAGTTGCCTCAATACCATGATCACTACAGGTGCCGAAGTACAACACTTAAGGTTTTAGATCAAGCATGTTTAAAACTCAATTTGCAAAAGAATATTTTTACGTATAATAAAGAATGTAAAAGTTGGATGATAAATAAGTGGATAAGAAAAGATTTTTGTGTATAAACAAAGAATGTGCAGCACAGCAGGCTAAGAACATTAAAGCTAAGAACAATACCTGAGCATACTGATGATAAACAGCAAAAGGTGCTGAAAATGATAAAAGAGGAAGCACTTCTTTAATAATGCCCCAAGGATCTATTTCTGGAGCAGCAATTAATAGGCTGAAAAGAAGAAATGGAAATAAGATCTGAGGCACAATTTATCATGGAAAAATGCAAAGAGTGAAGACCATATTATATTCAAACCTGGAAAAACCATTTTCTTTCCACAACTTGATGGCCTCTAAGGGAGCCTTCTGACCAGCTTTTACAGATTTACAAGGCTTATTTATTGGTGAAGGAACACTTTCAGGTGTTATTTCCATGCAACCACCTTCGGATGAAACACCAGCTTCTTCTAGACCGCCACAATGAGTGGAAAGTAAAGTTTCTTCCTGCAGGAACATGTTTTGGAGAGAAGAAAAAATAAGTAACATTTAGAGAAGGAATAGTTCCATCAGAAAATGGAGCAGCTTTTGATTTTACAGCTAGATTTTACCTGACTCTCAGGCACCGAAGCTCCAGTTTGAAATGAATTCAGGTCGGTCAATGATGCATGCACAATTCTAGACCCGCGGACAAACAGTAAATCATAGTCAGCACTAAGGCATTAAACATATTTAGATGAGCTTGGGAATGAAACTATAAGCTATCAACTACAACATACAGTTTCTTTCTCCTTTTTCATACCAAGTACTAACTCTCCACACAATTGTACCAAGTACAAACTCTCCCACAAAATTTATCGGAGTCAAAATTCTGTCACATATTGTAATGGGTTATTTTCCTATTTCAATGCAAAGAAAGTGTACCTTTTACAGATCTCATCACTTAAATTAAACATTCTTGTGATATCGACAGGATATGGAGACGGTCCACGATACGTATTGCACACATAACCAGTACCTGCTAAGATCGTCGTCATGTTAAAACTACAACATCAGCAATTTCAGAGTTATTAACAGCATCTGACAATACTATAACATGTTCTGACATGGTTTCACAATACATCAGGACCACCATAGGGGCTAGGGCCAGTATCAATGATCACAGCAGCAGTGGTCCACAGACATAGTACAAATTCAGATAGTATAGGTCGCACGATCAAATTTAATGAGAATAACACCGCGATCACAGATAGGCTTTAGATGTTCTTAACATAACTACAGTGAAAAAAAAAAAGGTACCTCCTAGTCGTTCTGCTATAGCACCAGTAAGGATACCACCAACCGTGTCTACTGCAAGTACATCTGCATGGGCAGTAACATTCCCGAGGCAAAGCAGTAGAGATAATGCATCCACTCGCATGAACCTGATGAAACCAAAAGAATGAAATCACCTCAGGTGTATCCAAGACCAAGAACCATGCAATGCAAGATGAGCAAGTCATGACATCAGTTAAGGTTATTAGACAAAGATGAACGCCTGGAGGGAATGTTTAAATATATTCTTCACTTACACGAGCATTGTCATAGCAACAACAAATAACATCAAGGAGAACAAATCAGATCTCAAAGATCTTCTGATTTTAAAATATGTAATCAAGAGCAACAGATGCAGATTTTTTTTCATCATTAGCAAGAGCAGACCATATTATTACCCGATTTTATCAGGATGTTTCTTGAAGTAGGCCTCACAAATGCTGAAAAGAGCAAGACATGTGTTAGTAATCGAAGAAAAGAACGATAGCTGAGGGATTTGTACCTAGAAAACAAATGCAGATTATGATTTTCTCTGATTGACATAAGCACTACTGAACTGCTTGCGGGATTTCGAGTCCATGAAATTATAGGCAGAACTACTATCAGTTTATATGATTGAAAGAACAACAGATTCAGCTTAAAAAATGCAGAACTACCATTTGTATGGTTGAAGAGTAACAATTTTTCACATTAAAATCCTGCAAAGTTTCGCAGTGTATTTTTTTTTTTTTTTTTTAAGAAGGTAACAAAAATATATTACCAGTAGAAAACAAACTTCAGCATCAGCAAGATGATGAAGTTTGAGATTACAACTCCAAAAGAGCAAAAGTAGGGAACATCTAACTTAGAAACTAATTACAAGGCACCTATTGTGTCAATCCAATCCCCTATCTCATCAAGAAGTTCATGTTTACACCAAAAATAGAACAAAGAAAGACAATTCATTTTAATTTTCTGGATGGAGCAGATCTTATCTTCAAAGCACCCAGAATTTCTTTCCTTCCAGATTGTCCACCATATGCATGCTGGTATAATTTTCCAATTATCATTGCCACCATTTCGCAGTGTATTTCAATCCTTAGTTTGAGCAATTAAAGTTCTTTAAACCATGAATGTAGGAAAATGAACTCTGATATTCCAAAACCTTCATTAATGAATAATAAAAGGAATTCTGAAAGCAGGAACCAACCTTCGTGCAAAGGGACGCCTCAATAGTACTCTAGGTGCATATTTCTTCTGTTTCTTAATCCTATATTTTTCCTGCAAACACTTAAAGTGTTCAGCATATCTTCACAAAACAATTTTAGTTACACCAAAGAGGCGAAACTCACTTGGGAAAATAACGTCTTCTTCTCAAAAGTTGCACTGTGTGCAATGAGAGCTTCAACGATTTCATCCCCTTTTGCTCCCTGCCTGAAACAAATTAAGATTAATACTTTTCTTCAAAAGTGCTAAATTAAGACTTACAAATATGTATTTTTTTCTTTTGTCATAAAAAGTGTTTTGTAACCAAAATCTCGTCCAAACAGATTGAAAGAGGAGATGATACATAAATTTAGAGAACCTCTGATTACTCTTTTACAAGTCCTTGGCACTTAAAATTCGTCAAAGCTTAAGTTCCTACTAAGAAGTATCTGGTAGATTCTAGACCTGAATGCCTTCTGATAATCTGAAAGTATAAACTATCAACAACACCTAATAAATTCTAAATAAAAGTTTACAATTTTCAAACTCTGAAAACAGAACATCTTTAAAAACTTTGAAACAAAAGTTTGTGCAGCAGTGAGCGGTCTATCACAGACATTTCTCGACAGTGTGTATGAAAATAAAATGAAATACCACATAATACCATGAACCTCTTACAAATCTCACCTCCGCAACTCGTCTATATCTTCACTAGTTAGACTCTGGGCAGTGTTATTATCAACTAATGCACGGTTGTCTTTAGATCCATCCACATCTTTTTCTTCAAGGTTGTTACCTGTTAATGAAAATGCAGGAAAGATACAATCAATTCCAAAAGTTACAGCCAGTTCCACTATAACTCGCTAAGAAATGAAGAAAACAGTAGAGAAAGCAACACAAGATGCATAAGCATATTTCCTTGGGTCCGTCTTTGATAACTTCTCTATATCACCTTCATGTCCTTATCCTTTAGTCCCCTCTTCAATAGGTTCTTTCCTCCCAAATGCTTGGGGAAACTAAGTAAGAAATGCACTAGTGAGCAAACAAAAGCAAAAAAAAAAAAAAAGACTACTGCTGGTTTTACTGAAAAAGTTTGTTAGCATCATAAATTGCAAGAGCTCATCTTTTGGCATAATTTGGAAACAGGGTTTGCAAAATGTGGCAGGAAGGTCCATACAATGTAACCTCTGAAAGTCAGGATTGGCAACCGATATCATTAACTGCAGTTTAAGTCATGCACATAATTTTTTTTAATGATGGTGGCGTCTAGCACTCACCT
This sequence comes from Petunia x hybrida, assembly GCA_037355625.1. NCBI lineage: Eukaryota > Viridiplantae > Streptophyta > Magnoliopsida > Solanales > Solanaceae > Petunia > Petunia x hybrida. Next base: position 3,804,333 of record JBBBVM010000045.1, read on the forward strand.
CGACTATTCTACCGGGTACCTGCTACCACCACCAGCACAGGTACTGGTAAAGCTACCCATCAAAGCTTAGACATATGGGAAAAATTGACCTAGTGCTTTTTGCGCGAGAAGTTTTGTACATAATTGCCCTCATTTTTTTTCTTTATCTTTGTCTATATGGAGAAAAGGAAATATGATTGTCCCCAGCTTTAAGCAAAAATTGTATTAATCAAGCTTGCTCCTTTGAGTTTAGAAGAGTCTACGGTGTTGGTGATGATCCATACATAGAGAAGAGAAGATGTGTGTCTTAAAAGAAACCAAGCTTTAGAGTCTTTCTGATAGACATTACAATTAAACAACCTTACACATGATAGGGTAAAGAGTGGGAACAACTACGCTGCAGTCCCAAAGTTAGCACTTCCAATAAATGATTACAACCGCAGGTTGAGGGAGCTCACTAATACTTAGAGAACAGACGAACCATAATTCACAGTAGATTCAAAAGCTTAAACCCGAAAAATACCTTCTGCATTTGGAACAACACGAGATAGAAAGGGTCCTTCTTTTCCAGACTCCACCTGAAACAGAGACCCAAATGGACAACCTACCAAAGGCTGAAGACAGCACTGCTTATTCCCAATTTTCAATGTCCTACATTAGCAATTCAACTTCTGAGTTAAAATCAGCTCAAAAATCCATTTATTCAGAAGAGAAAAACACTAAATTAAATATAAAGCTTGCATCTTTAACATTGTACATGTCAGGAAATATATTCAACTATGTCTCGAGTTCTAATTAGTTAAAGGGTCGACTATATGTAGTGGTAAGAGCTTAACTTGTGATATGTGGGTTAGGCACACCTCATAGGTTTGAATCCTGCAACTAAAGCCTGGTATTCAAGTGGAGAATGGTTGAGGTGCAGGCTCAATATCCACTAAGTTTGGAACCACATTATCAATAACAATAAGAAGGTTGCATCAGCAAAAATAATCAACTATGTACAAATTTCAGATTAGTTAAAGGGTCGAATATATGTAGTGGAAAGAGCTCAACTTGTTATGTGTGAGTTAAGCACACTTCACACCCTTCCACATATAAAAGCCTGGTACTTTAGTGGAGAATGGTAGATGTGCAAACCCATTATTCACTAAGGTTCGTACTGCATTATCAAAAACAATAACAAGTTTGCATATTTAACATTGTATGAATCAGCAAAACTACTCAACTATGTCTCAAATTTGCAATAGTTAAAGGGTCGACTATATGCAGTGGTAAGACCTCAGCTTGTGATATGTAGGTTACGCACACATCATAAGTTCAAACCATGCCACAAACTAAAGTGTGGTATCTAATTAAACAATGGTAGAGGTGCATGCCCATTTTTCACCAAGTTTGGAACCGCATTATCAAAAACAATACTCCCTCCGTCCCAATTTATGTGGCACCATTTCCTTTTTTGTTTGTCCCAAAATAAGTGGCATCTTTCTTTATTTGACAACTATTTAATGCATCATCTCTATTTTACCCTTGTTGGGTCCTTCATACTTTTAAACCTACCAACAACTTTTTTATTACTCAAATCTTCTCTCCTACTTTTTCAAGGGTAAAATTGATATTTAACAAGGTCAACCTCTATTTTCTTAAACTTCGTGTCCGGTCAAATGGTGCCACATAAATTGGAACGGAGGGAGTAACAAGTTTGCATCTTTAACATTGTATGAGTCAACAAATAACTGTGTATCAGCTATATGTAGTGATAAGAGCTCAGCTTGTGATATGTGTGTTAGGCACACGTCACATATTCGAACCCTGCCACAAACTAAACAGGCCCATTATCCACTAAGTTTCGAACTGCATTATCCGAAACAAGAAATAAGCTCGCATCTTTAGCATTGTAATCATCCAACAAAAATAATCAACTATGTCTTAATTTCAAATTTATTAGGGTCGACTATATGAATCCTCGACACAACATTAAATGCAACAAACAGAATAACATTATATTCATCAGCAACAATAACAATTTCAAATAAGTTGGGGTCGACTATATGAATCATCGATACAATAATAAATTACTTACGAGGCAGCAGTAAGACGAGCAAAAACTAATCTGTCACCATCATTGATATCAAGCAATACATTGCAACCTTCCCATGTTACTCTACTCTTATTATTTTCAATTGAATTTTCATCAATTGCTTTATTTATTGACATTCTTGGGTCTTTATTCCTGATAAAAATTCAATCTTTGAACACTATAGCTTCAGTTTTCTGATAGTTTAAGGTTTAAAACCCTAAAACCCTAAAAAGAAGGGTAATTTATTAAATAGGGACTGGAATTTAAGTAAATGTATGTTTGAGGTATTAGTTTTGGGGAAATTTATGGGAGGCTAAAATGCAACTTGACCCCTTTAAAGTTTAGATGTCTGTTAGGCATCTCCAACCCTGTGCACCATTTTTTGCACTAAAAATCTAAAATAGTGCATGAACCAAAATGGTGCAAACTAACTCCAACCCATTGCACTATTTTTTGCACCAAAAAAGAATATTTTATTTATATTCTTCTCTCTCTTCTATATTATATTATTTTTTACATATTTATCCATATAATTCATAATCCATTGTTATATAACTATTTAATAGCAAATTATTTTATACCATTAAATTTTAAATAATATAAATTGTAAGCAAATATTATACGTTATACATACTAATGGATAATTCAAATAAAAGTAAAATCATTGGTACAATAGAATTAAATAAATATTACATTACGGTAGAATTTATTTTAATTCTACATGAATATTCAACTTCCATGATTAGCACGTTGCTCCCATAAATGCTCTATTAATGCACTACGAAGTGCAAAATGAGACACTCCAAAATTAAGATGTAAAATTAATATTATAAAATTAACTCACAATTTTCATAAAAATAATGTACGAAAATTAATTATAAGACACTCCAAAATTAAGATGTAAAATTAATATTATAAAATATTAGATAAAAAATTATTAGGTATATTAGGACTCTAAATGTTAAAATATGTTAAAATAAAAGTGTTATAAAAATAAATAAATAAAATAAAATATTAATGAATAGTAATGTTGTAGATGAATAGGCATATTAGAAATTTAAATGTAAAAATTAAAATTTATATATTAAATTAAAAGTGTTAAATAATAAAAAATAATAATAAAATAATGTTAAATAGTAATGGTGCAAGTGAATAGTGTTGCACCAAATTTGGGTGCAACACTATTCATGCACCAAAATGAAGTAAAAAATAGTGCAAGGTTGGAGCTCCCTTGCACCATTTTTTGCACCAAAATAGCATTTGGTGCAAGAAATAGTGCAAGGTTGGAGATGGTCTTAGGAACATCCTCAAAAGTTTTTAAAGTGGCAGAGAAGCCCCATGATTTATTGAAGGCTGACCTCTAATTGAACATTAACTCCAATCTAGTCAATGTGATTTTTATATATGGGATCTAATCTGGTCGTATTTTTAAATTTAAGTTGGAATTGGTCTACGAGTGCTTATTTCATCCAACTTGTGTCTAATATTTTTCATTAGTAAATGTTAAGTATACGGTGAGCCAGATTTTATTCAGTCACTATTTACTCAATTTAGTCGACTTTGCTCTAGATCTAAGAGTCTTGTGGGATATATGAATTTATTGGGGTATTCCCGGATAGAATAATCTCCTAATCAACAATATAATTAACTAATAATAATATTAGGAAATTTCCCTCTGTAACTTTAAATTTTATTTTTGCTAACTGATCACACACTTTGACATGATAATATTGGTTTAATAATTTCATAAATACCTCTAAAGATGACTGTTTGTCGCATCCCAATGCCCGCAAGGATATAAGAGTATCATTAGAGTATTCATCGACCGAGTGGAACGTATGTTTCAAAGTGATAGAAACAAGGTATAGTATCATTTTACCAGCACACGTCTTTTAGGAACAAATAATCACCATATGCAACTATCAATTTACCATTGGTTTAGAAGAATACTCAAATCGACTACTCAAAAAGTTTGATGGACATGATGGAACTAGTCTCGAGGAAAAGTAAATCTGTGTTCATTAACATTTTTGAGTTAGAAGATAATGCTCCTTAATTAACACCCCACGAATAACAACTTTTCTAGTCATGTATTCTTTTCAGGAGTTGTTTATATATAGTTGTGTTTGCAAGAGTGAATAATTATATGTATGTGGATGAGATAGAGAGGGAAATGGTGAACAGGTCCGCATATTTTGGGACGACAAGGGAACACCTTCTGCAATATCTTCGTTAGTGAATGGTTGGCCAAATCGACATCTGACTTCTAACCACTCCCATTAAGATTCTTTATTATTTTAATTCAAAATATAATAAAGACATACTAATACAAAAAGGTACCCGTGATCTCACCTTTATCTTTTATAGCTTCCTTCTTTTTTGTTAATTCCAGCAGAAATGATGTTTTTCAACATCACATTTTTCAATTTATTACATGCTCTTACGATTATGAAAATACAATGGTATATTTAGATCAAAAGTTTTAAAGATACTATTTGTATGTCTTAAAAGCTTTTACGACTTTCTTAAATTGAACGTCCAATCAAACATTGTAATATAAGATGAAATGTATAATTTTTTATTAAACAAGTATTTAGTTAATTAGTACTTTCCTTAGTAGCATTACTGGTTTCCTAGCCCTCCCCTCCAACCAAGTTGTCTACGGCATAGCATGTTCCAATTTCACATGTTGCTAAGTGCTAGTGCTAAACCTATAGTGGGGGGAAAAGGATTGGAGACAATGTGGACTATAATAGGGATGTTTTTGGGAGTTTGTACTGGAAAAAGAAGGGCAATTTGTTGAAATTGAGGAACCTAAATGGATATATATCCATGAAAGTCAGTCACCAGTCAGTATTTTCTTGGCAAAAATGTATGTTTTCTTTGGAATTTACCACTTCTCATTTTGCTAACTCTTGGAATCTGGATCATAACCCACCATGTGTTTTTAGCCTCAAATTGACTAGTCACTCCAAATTAACAAGAAAGTGCGTAGATATAAACAATAAGAAGCTTCCAAAAATTGAGACAGATCCCATAAGATATATACAATGCTGATAGATAATACTGTCATAAATTGGAAAATGACATTTTTAGTTCGCAAAGTATCTTCCATTTCACTCAAAGGCACTGATTCTGGATTTTCTCCATGCAAAAAAAAAAAAAAAAAAAAAAAAAAAGGATTTTTCGAGGGCATTGTTTGACGTTTCTACTAGGGATTTCCACGTAAATAACCCACAATATTTCATATTAACAAGTCATTTAGCACTAACATAATATAGCCACAATATTTATATTTAAAATTTAATTTATAATTAAAATATCAAATATAATAGATTGATATTTTGTATATATACCTTCTATACACATATATATTTATTCTATATTTTTTAAATATTTATATCATCAAATTATATTTAATAAATATGCTAGGAAAAGAAAGAAATGACAAAATATGGTTACAAAAAGTGGATAAGGATTGAAAATAGTTATGTGGTTCTATATACTAATACTAAGATGGGTGGCTTGGTTAAAGTTAGGAGAGTGAAAACATATGAAAGCAATAAATGGATCTTAATCAAATTCGTACAAACTTTGCTAAAATCAAAATACGTTGGGTCAAAGACGAGTAGAATAATGGTTCATAGTGTAACCCAACATGACCGAACCTACCATCATTTTTCTTCTACTTTTCTTTGTGAAAAGATATGTGACTACTAATATATTTGAAGGCTTATACAGAATCCAAGAACATACAATTCGCTCTAAGGTCTACTATATTTGTTTCACTAATTTATGCTAAGATTTAGGGATTTAAATCAACCCTAAATTGAAGGAGATGATGTGAGGAAGAAGGAGAAGCTGTGAGAGAGATTAGAGAGATTGAACTACTTCATTAAGCCAAAAGTTACCGAATATGCGTACATGAGCAGCTATATATAGCTGTGTTAATTAGTAGCTAATTAGGAGAAATTAATTAACTAATAACAGAATTACAAATGCTAGCTGTAAATGGGAATAGCTGGAAATGACTACTATGCCCTTGAGGCCTAACTGCTTATGACTGCCTATTCTTTAACACTCCCCCTCAAACTAGGAGGGGTAAAAATATTAACTACTCCTAGTTTGGCACACAAATAGGCATGTTGAACACGATTAAGACCATTGGTTAAAATGTTAGCTGGTTGCTCCTTTGTAGGGATGTACACAGTCTTAATCAATCCAGTTTGAATCTTTTCTCTGATAAAGTGGCAATCAATTTCTATATGTTTAGTTCTTTCATGATACACTGGGTTAGCCGCCATTTGAATTGCTGCTTTGCTGTCAGTAAACACCTTGACAGGAAGCTCAATTTATACTCCAAGTTCCTTGACCAAACCAACTCTCCAGGTCAGTTCTGCAGACATTGTTGCTAAGCTTCTGTACTCGGACTCTGCAGAGCTTCTAGACACAGTGGTTTGCTTCTTTGATTTCCAGGATACTAGAGAATCTCCTAGCTTAACTATATAACTAGTCACAGACTTTCTTGAGAATGGGCAAGCAGCCCAGTCAGCATCACAACAAGCTTTGATTGACTGAATATTGTTAGAGGATAGTAGTACTCCTTGACCTGGCTGATTCTTCACATACTTCACAATTCTTAGTGCAGCCTCCATGTGTGACACCTTTGGTTGTTGTAGGAACTGACTAAGAGTTTGGACACTATAGGCTATATCAGGCCTTGTGATTGTAAGGTAGAGCAATTTTCCATTCAGTCTTTGATAAGAAGAGGGATACAACAGTTTATCAGTGGTCTTTAACTTCAGCTTCTTGTTAACATAATCATCATATTCTTTAGTGGTTAGTTTGACATTTAGTTCTATAAGTGTGTTAGCTGGTTCTGCAGCACTCAAACTAGTCTCAGAGATGAGTTCAAGAGTATATTTTCTCTGATGCATCGACAATCCCTTGTCTGATCTAGCAAATTCCAGACCTAAGAAATATTTTAACTCACATGAATCCTTCATTTTGAATGCCTGGTGTAGTGTTGTTTTAGTTTCTGTTATCAGTTCTAAGCTGTCACCAGTGATCAGCATATCATCTAAATAAACCAAAATAATCACCGTGCCTCTGCTGGTTCTTCTTGTGAACAAGGAGTGATCCAACTTACTCTGAACAAACTGAAATCTTTTTAATGCTTTAGTCAATTTTGCATTCCATTGCCTAGGGGCTTGCTTCAGCCCATGCAGAGATTTTATGAGCCTACATACTTTCTCCTTCTGGCTCTTAAATCCATGTGGCAAGTCCATATATATTTCATCATACAGATCTCCTTGTAAGAAGGCATTATACACATCAATTTGATGTATATGTCATTGCTTTGTTGCAGCTATAGATAACACAGTTCTCACAGTTACCATTTTTACTATTGGAGAAAAGTTTCTTGGTAATCAATTCCTTCCTTCTGACTATAGCCTTTAGCTACAAGCCTTGCCTTGAACCTTTCCACTTCTCCAGATGCCTTATATTTGATTTTGTATATCCATTTGCAACCTATTGTTCTCTCCTTTAGATAAACTGACTATGTCCCATGTATGATTTGCTTCTAAAGCTTGTATTTCAGCTTTCATAGCCTCCACCTATCTGGGATCAGCTGCAGCTTCTGCATAAGACTTAGATTCAGTAGCAGATGAGATAGCTGCAACACAGGCCTGATATTTTGGGGTTAGAGTATCATAAGACAAGAACTGGTCTATAGAATAAGGTATGTCCTCATGAATGCCTAGGGAAATATCTTTCATCCATATTGGAGGATTCTTGCCTCTTCTTGGCTTATCTTTGTGTGATTATACCTGAGAAGGTTGTGAAGCCTGTGACACTTCAGGTTGTGTATCTGCTAATGATAGTTCAGGTTGTGCATGAGCTGATGCATTAGGCTGTATTTCAGGTGGTACACTGAGTTCTGGAGCATTAGGAGGCATTAAGGATAAGTCAGTAGGCTGAGTATTATCAATGATTGTTGGTGTAATAACAGTAGGAATGTTTATGTCAAGTGGTGTGTCTTCAGTCAGGATGTCATTGTTGATTGAGAAAATAGGAGGTGAAGTTTCTTTCTGCAGGAATGGAAAAATGTCTTCCCTAAATATCACATCTCTATTGACAAAGAAGGACTTTGTTGTCAAATCATATAAGACATAGCCCTTTTGCACCTCTGAATAACCCATGTGAATAGCTGCCTTGGTTCTTGACTGCAGCTTATCAAACTCATGTACTAACTTAGCATAACATAGGCAGCCTATGACTTTGATATGAGACAAGGTTTCTTACCATACAACATTTCATGAGGTGATATGTTTTTCAACACTGAAGATGGTACCCTATTTTGTTAGATACACTGCAGCTAATATACAGTGACCCCAAAACCTTATAGGTATATGAGCTTGGCACCTGAGTGCCCTGGTTACTTCCAGAATGTGCCTATGCTTCCTTTCATCTACTCCATTCTGCTGAGGAGTATATGCACAGGTTCTCTGATGGATCATGCCTAGTTGATTAAACATAGATGTACAAACAGAATTAAGGAACTCTCCACCATTATCTGTCCTTATTACTTTGACAGTTCTGTCAAACTGAGTTTTGACATAGTTGAAGAAATTTTTCAAGGCAACACATGCATCAGATTTCAATTTGAGTAGAAACACCCAAGTCATTCTATTGTAGTCATCAACAACTGTCAGAAAAAATCTATTACCATCAAAAGTAGCTTGTTTGTAGGACCCCACATATCCACATGAATCAATTCAAAACAATGTACACTTTTGATACTACTAGATGAGAAGGGTAACCTGGTTTGCTTTGCACAGGAGAAAACATCACATTTATTTAAAACTGTACTAGTAATTCCAGAGAGTACTTCAAACAGCTTGCTTAGTACTTTTGATGAGACATGACCTAGCCTCTTGTGCCATAACTTTGATGTCTTCAGCAGTGTATGTTGCAGCTAAGCTTACTACTTGATCTGAAACCTGACTTCTCAGCACATATAGCCCATTGTCTTCCTTACCAATCATCCTCACCTTTCCATTGGAGAGATCTTGAAATACACACAGGTGAGGAAAGAAGGTGACTGAGCAGTTTAACTCCTTGGTCAGCTTGGATATAGACAATAGATTGTATATATAGTTGTGTGTTAATTAGTAGCTGATTAGGAGAAATTAACTAACTAGTAATAATAGAATTACAAATGCTAACTTTAATTAGGAATAGCTGGAAATGACTACTATGCCCTTGAGGCCTAACTGCTTCTGACTGCCTATTCTTTAACACTTTACAATATAATCACATGTAAAAACACGAATTTTAAAGATTAGTTTACAGTCTAAGTCGTACCTGGTTAGAGTTTGTTCCAATTTGTAGAAGACAATCACATTTGTTCTTCTCAGGGATTCTTCCATGATAAGAGAAGAAGAGAGGGTTTTCTAATATTGGAAGAGGAAGAAGGGAGTGCTGGTTTTTTTTCTAGAGAGAAGTAACGTTCTCTTCTTAAAGAACGCTTCTTTTAATAAAACCAAGAGACACAACCGTTTAAGACTCTTTCTAACAGTTATGTCTTTTCCTTCCTTTCTAATTTAATAATATAATTACGAGATATATAATACATTATATATTCTGATTGTTTTAATATGGATCCGAGTTGACTTACATGGGTATTCCGAATTTAATTTCCAACAATATTTTTCTTAGATTATAAGCTTAAGTTCTTTCAAATTTATGTCATTCTCAATTTCCATATTTGATTTTATATGTTTGGGATTGATTCCATTTTGACAACCTATAGTTTCACGTGTCATTTTGAACTTTAACCCATTTGATTTTATTAACAACTCATTTAGACTTGGACGAGTTGGTGAGTTACTAAAAATGTGTTGCTTTTGTTACCTCTCATCCAATGCAATTCTTGTAAATGAGATCAACTTAAACCGTTTGTAATGGTTGGATCAACTATCAATTCACCGATCGGTCTTTTCAAAAGTCAAACCTAATGAAAGGTTGAGATTAGAAGGGGCAAATCACTTGATTAAGAAAGGATTAACAAAGGTGCATATAAGACAAAAGACAAATGTATCATAATTATGCTAAGACACTGCAAACAGAATATTAAATAGATTACTAGAGATAGTAAAAAGTAAAGAAGCCCCAACCTCTTTTTTTCCTTTGCCTCCTTATGACCCTTCTTGGATCCCTCTCCATTAATTATAAAGAAAGAAACAACTCACTCTTTACACTCAAAGTAACACAGAAATCTCTCTCTCTTATATGAAGAAGAGAGGTTCTTCTTCCACAGTAGTTCTTCTTTTTCATTTTCTAGCACTACTTTTTATGGCACTCTTAACTTTCTTACCAGAAACATCAGAGACACAAAAACAACCTTCTAAAAGGAGGAAAAAACAGCAAAAACAGCAGAAGAAGCAGAAGGAGAAGCAACCATCTTCATGGGATCAGTTCAAGAACTTATTGACTTGTAAGCAGATTGAAAACTCAACAGTTCATGACCCCTCATCCAAGAATCCTGCAGCTACTGCTGGAGCTTATTCCAAGTTGAGTTCTTGCAGTTCCATATGTACTTTCAGGTATTAAAAATGTGTAACCATCTTATTTAAAATATTAAGCTACTAAAAAGATACTAATATTATTTCATAATATGATTTTCCACCTCGCCCCTTCACCGTTAGGCCTGATTCTTTTTTATAAATCAAAGGTTAGATTATCATGTCCACTGATGAAACCAGAAATTTTAACAAAAAGAATTCCAAAAAAAAAAAAAATGATGTAAACTTGGAACAGCCAGTGCATGCTCTCTGCTATCAATGAATTCAACAATCAATGTATTTCAAAAGAATGTTCTTATCTTATTTACACAATGCAATTGAATCCACTTAGTTATGCCACTAGTTCTTCCTGCTTTTTTTTCATCTGAAAATACAAACTGTTACAGAAATTACACTATTAATTACAGTACTTAATTATATTTGCTTAACATCAGGGACGTGGTACATGGAAACACAAGAGTGGTTCATAGAGCTGATAATTCACCAGAAAGTAGCAGTTTAGGCCAAGAAACTCGACTTCTAAACAAGAAAAAAACTTCTCATCATGGGCCATCATCAGCATCATCATCTTCAAGGTCTCTTGCTAGATCAAATGGTGGTGCTAGTTCCACGTATTCAACTTCTTCAAGAGGCATGCAATTTAGAAAGCTTTCTGGATGTTACGAGTGTCACATGATAGTTGATCCTAGCAGGTATACATATATTTCAAATATGGTTTAATTTTCAATTTTACATATCTTAATTATTACAAGTAATTATTTTCTTTTGATTTTTTTGGTTTATATTATATTAATGAGTGAAATTGAAACCAAAATTATAGGTACCCTCTGCCAAGGTCAACTATATGTGCATGTCCTGAATGTGGAGAAGTTTTCCCAAAAATTGAGAGCTTGGAACACCATCAAGCAGTTAGGCATGCTGGTAATAAATCTTTCACTTCTTTAACTTGCTCTTTCTTATTTATTCAAACCCCAAATACCTATTAATGTTTAACTTCTTTGATTTTTTATTCGATTTAACTTCTATACACTTCAAATGTAAAAAATATTATCTCACCAAAGAAATAAATATATATCGGTAATTGTTTAGTACGTTAGTTATTAATCGATAAATAAAACAGATAACATACTATGATATGTTAAATTACACTGATTATTCTCCTTTCTTCATTTGCTTACATGTATCTCGAGAAAGTATATGATTAAATCTGTAAAAGGAGACAAGCTTTAGACAACATTTAACCTTTGAATTGTTTTAGGATAGTTCAAATTGCGTTAGTGGATGCAAAACGGCATTGTTAATCAATTTAGCCACGGGACTCTGTATCTTTCAAAAAAAAAAAAACATGGAAAGGACGTTGTTAATCTATTTTGTGATTCAAAAAGATATAGCACTACTCTATTTGTGATTCAAACAGATATTAATTTATTTTGTGGTACATTGGTTGAAGCCCCCAATAAATACTCTACTTGCCTTTCTTTTGTGGAACACAGTGTTTGTACTATACAACTTAAATATTTAAAGGACCATCTATATTAGTAGTACAATTTAATTTCCAACAACCTCTTCATAAAATTGAAAAGAACTGTACACTGTATAGTTTTACGTGGAGGGAAAAATTTTAATTGGCCATAACCATTTCTTTCTATTATATAGTCTGCCCAAGGCCCCCACCGACAACATGACAACCAAAATTTGCTCCTACTAAAAATCACATTCTTATTTATGTATAGATTATTTCATTTTGTTTAAGCCAAACTTAATATTAATAATGCACATAAGAAGGATCGAATCTTTTCAACTGGGATACTTGGCTTTAATTTATGAACATTTGGTACTTGGTAGCCTACTCCATTTAATAAAGAACCTTATCTTGCTTTAATTCTCTCCTTTTCCGTTTTCTGCTTAGTCCTTTATTATTACTACTAATTTTGGAGAAGCTTATTCCTAACTATTTTCATAATAATCACACCTATAATTGATTAGGAAATGCTGGTTGGCCTGTAAGAATTGATAGCTTACCAACTAGAAGTAAAACCCCATTAATTAATAGAGTATTTCCTTTCTTATTCACATATTGTTGTCAAATGAAGTTGACCCTAATAAAACAGGAGGAGTATAAATGAATCATATAATTGATTGCAATTTATCTGGAATTTATTGATTGCACACATATGAAAGTTGTGAATAATTAACTAAGATTAATTCACATTTTCAGTGTCAGAGTTGGGTCCCGAAGATTCAAGTCGAAACATCGTGGAAATAATCTTCAAATCAAGCTGGCTCAAAAAGGATAATCCAATATGTAAGATCGAACGGATATTAAAGGTCCACAACACCAAACGCACGATCCAACGGTTCGAGGACTGTAGGGACGCTGTAAAGATACATGCTGTAGCCACTGGCAAGAAAAACCCAAGGTGCGCTGCTGATGGGAATGAGCTACTTAGATTTTACGGCTCGAGCATCACGTGCTCGCTTGGGGCACGTGGCTCATCCAGCTTGTGTGGCTCCGTACCCGGCTGTGGCGTCTGTACTATCATACGCCACGGCTTTCAGGGTAGCAAGCCAAGTGGGGTCCGTACCACTGCTAGCAGTGGTCGGGCCCACGACTGCCTTGGTAGCAATCTGGCAGGGCGCAAGGCAATGCTAGTGTGTCGGGTGATAGCCGGAAGGGTTAAGCGGCTGGCGGAGGATGCAGCCGCTACACCTGCCAAGGAGGAGGAGAATTGTGCTGGCTTGTCCGCTCCTGGCTCAGCCACATACGATTCTGTAGTTGGATACGCGGGGATCTACTCAAATCTCGAGGAACTATACGTATTTAATCCAAGGGCAATACTTCCATGCTTTGTCGTGATATACGATGCGTTGGAATCTTAGTTTTAACGTTTTTCTATTTGTACTTGAGCTGTTTGTACGGTTTAGTTTGCTGTCTTCTTTTGTTGTGTCCTTAATATAACTAATTTCGGGTGAGTTAAAAATTGTAACACCCGTGAATACCCAAACCAAACATAGTTGGATGAGGTAATGCTGATCCAACTATGATCTTTGTATATACTATTTAATTGCTTTTTACATATCTTTAGTTTGTTGAGGTGAGAAAATAACATTGATGGTTGAAGTTGAGCTGCCCAACTGTACCATAAATTATACTCCATGCTCCTATATACTCCCTCTGTTCCAAAATGATTGTCACAGTTCGGATTTCGAGAGTCAAACGAGTTCATTTTGACCGTGAATTTAAACATATAATCTTTAAGTTTTTTGTAACGATGTTTATATATTTAGAAACTACATAAATAGTACTATAAGTCACAATAATTAATAATTCAAAATATTTAAAAGACATATAAAAATATTACGGTCAAAGCTAAACTCGTTTGACTCTCGAAATCCGAACTGTGACAATCATTTTGGAACGGAGGGAGTATATGCTATTGGAAACAACTTAAATATGGCCCCTCAAGTTATGCTTTAAAAAAAATATAATATGCCGTCCTCTGTATTGAACTTGTCATTTTTCATGTCAATATCTGTAACCCCACCAAATTTACTGTAATTCTAGTATTTTGTTTTTTCCTTTCTTTCTAAAGCTGCAAAAAGCTAAAGTAACGAAGCTCAATGATATGGGAGATGAAGAGAAATCAAAGAACTGAATGTGGTGAGAGATGGACCTCTTCATCTTTAATTAAAGGTTTAGGTACCAAATTCTTGAATGAAGAAATCTTTAATATGTACTCATGTATTTGGCTATTAATTAATCCTATGTCATGCTTTATATACCATATGGTTAAAACCAACAAATTATTACAGTCAAAGATAGCTTTGAGCTGTGGATGATTTCTCTTAAGTTGGGGCCAAAGATGAGTCAAAAGACTGAAAAGGGAAGACAATATGATGGTAGTAATTCCATTGAAGTAGCTATTGACTGAAAATGATAATTACAGTTCTAAGTGTTGCCAAAATTAAGGAAAAAAGTGTATGTAGTAACCGCATGAATCAATCAATCACATAAATGTTCTTTCTGATATTAATGGATGAGCATGAGCTGGTTATAAAGTGGGGCACGTGGGATCAAAATCTTGGGACCATTGCAAAATTGTTATTTTTATTTATAGAAAGAGATGATAACACTTTGACTGCAGTGATGAGCTAAAATACTCGAAGTCCAGACCATGCCTGAGTAGTATTATTGCTTACACATGCAACTGCATATGCACAATTAGAAGAGTAAATTTCAATGAATAACCAAATAATCGACGGACATCCGGTTCAATTTTGTTTGTCATTTTAACTAATTGAGTTTGTCTCATGGAGTAATATTTAAATGCCAAAAAATGTGAACTCATTTAGCTATTATTTTCCTATCTACATTTGCTCCATAATATATGATTTGTATATGCACTTTTGAAAAAGTCTCTAAGTCATTAAAAACTAGACACACCATATATAGTCATTAATGATCTATCATCCAATTAGTGACATTTACTAGATCTAAAGTGAGCGTTTATATACTCCAACGTTAGACTATAATAGTTATTCATCTCCTATTACAAAATGTTATTTATCCAACGTTGTTGTGTTTCTCTTTCTCAAGAAAATGTGAGAGTTGAAAAATGAATACTCCTCGGTTGAAGACTCAAGAGAGTTGACGATGTTGAAGTTAAAAACTCAATCTAGGGAGATAAACACTCAATGAAGACTCAAATGAAAAAAAGAAGTAGAAAATAGTACTAGAAATACATTATTTATGGGAGTATATGCAATTAAGTAGATGAGAGTCTTCGTTCTTGGTTCTTGGTTTCCACCACCTCGTTGTAATACATTATGAATGGAGATCGCTGAATATCTTGCATTTACTTACTTTTAAATGCTGAAAAAGATGGGGTATATGTGTAGTATTAAATAATTGTATAGTTTGAACAGGAAACTTGGGATAATTAGTAGGCACATCTCCCTCCCAATATTTTGAAAACTGAGATTCGCATTCATTGTTGTACAGGCATTGAGCATATTCTGGCATTTTGTTCTTCACAGTTAAATGGTCAATATTTCTTTTAATGTCTGAGCCATGGCATTCACATATGACATAGCTACAAATATTTTGTTGAGCTTAACATGCATTAATATTGAAGTGAGTAAAAATTAATGGAAGGACAAGATGTATTTGAGACTATTACTCCCTCCGTCCCAAATTAGTTGTCGTTTTAGGAGGAGTAGTTTGTCCCAAATTAGTTGTCACTTTAGGATTTCAAGACTAAATTTACTAGTTCTTTCCAACTATACCCTTAATAATTAAAATAATTCTCAAAGAAAGTTAATAGTCAAACATTAAATAAGGTTAACATAGTAAAATACACACCCTATTTAATGATTTTCTTAATGAGCGTGAAAAAGCTGAAGGCGACAACTAAAATGGGACGGAGGGAGTATTTGCTTTTGTTCGGATGGATAGAGTTAATTAGTATATGAATTTGTAGAAGGTAAAAGGCACCTCATACAGTTAGAATTGCATGCAAGCTGATATGAAGATGCAACATCATTATAGAAGAAAAATTATTGAGCTTTGGCAGCATAAAAGTTACTCCCTTCCTTCATTTTAGTGCCATTTTAACTCTTTCCGGCTTATTAAGCAAAAATAATAGGACGCTGCTAAATGACCATACCTCTATGGACCTAAAATGATTATATTAGATGAAATGTCCCTTTTGTCCTTAACGGTAATTAGGCTCTAAATAGTGTTAATAATGATGACTGCTAAGCATACTTTGAAAATTAACTATCCCAACACGCCATATATTACCTTGAGCCAATAAAATGTTGCACGCCTAATTAAATGCTACCGTATTTTTATACGTTTATACTGTATGCATACGCCTATAGCTAGTTTCCCTCCAAAAAATTTAGGAAAAATTTATACATCTTGATCTTTTTATACGGTTTAAACTAGATTAAAAATTCACTAGTACTATCACCCACAACAGTAGACGCGCTCAATCAAAATCAAAATTTTTAATTTAAAAAATGAATTCGTCTGAAGATGGTGTAAATGATGAACATAGGATTCAATTAAACCAAGCTCTAGGAATAGCATCGGATGATAGCTTGAACAATGAAGATAATGGGGCTGGCGACATGGCACTTTCAATGATTGGATGAATGTAGATGACGACGATCAAGAGAAAGACCATCCTGAAGGGGATGATGAAGATCATGACATTGAGGAAGACGAAAATGAAAGTGAAGATGAAGACATACCATGCAATGGAGAACATTCTGATGATAGGTACTTTACTGAGTCACGCTTATTAGTAGGTCCAGTTACTGATATGGTTTTTAGTACGTGATCTTCTTTGTTTGAGTTCTATAAAGAACATGCAAGATTAAAAGGTTTTTGTGTGATTAGAAGATCAACCACCAAAAAGGGTCGCGACCGTGCTTTCTATGCTGTATATGCATGTGACAAGTCAAGGATTCCAAGAGATCAAAAAACCTCTAAGAGGACAGGATGCCCAGCTAAGATTAATGCCAAGTTGTACTTAGATGGTTCATGTCGTGTGAAAAAGGTCATTAGGGAGTATAATCATGATTTGGATCCTACCTAATCACGGCTGATGCCCGGACATAGATCTATTAGCAATTCTGTTGTGACGGATCTTAGAGCTAATGACAGGGCTGGCGTAAGGCCTTCTAAGAACATAAGACTTCTTGAGGTTAGAGCCGGTGGACCTGAAAACATGGGTTGTACCCCGAAAGACTGTAGGAATTTTATTCTCAAGGCCAGGAAGCTTGACTTGAAAGAAGGTGATGCAAACACCTTATGCAAGTTCTTTGGTGACATGCAGTCTAAGGATAGGGAGTTTTTCTACGTTATTGATATGTATAATATTAGTAGGCTTAGTAACGTTGTGTGGATTCACACACATTGCAAATATGCCTATGAGGAGTTCCATGATGTAGTATGCTTCGATACTACCTATCTAGTCAATCAGTTTAACATGTCATTTGCGTCATTTGTTGGCATTAATCACCATGGCCAGTCTACACTTTTTGGATGTGCACTTCTTGCTAGTGAAGACACAGAAAATTACAAGTTGGTATTTCTACTTGGCTTAGAGCTATGGGGAATGTTTGTCCAAATGCAATCTTGACGGACCAATGCGAGAGCATTAAGGCAGCCCTTAGCGAAGTAATGCCAAATACAATTCACAGATATTGCATGTGGCACATATTTACTAAGTTGCCTTATAGGCTCAGGGGTCTGGGACTGCATATAAAACTGCAAAGGGAGAATTCAAATCCATTACTCTTGATAGCATTATCATTGTTGAGTTTGAGCGTAGATGGAATGACTTTATTGAGTTATATGATTTTATAGGAAATGACTGGTTCATGACGCTGCACGCTGATCGCCAAAAATGGGTGCCCGTATACCTAAACTACTACTTTTGAGCTGGTATGTTATCCACGCAAAGAAGTGAGGGAATGCATGCCTTCTTTGATGGATATGTGAACAGCCAAACCACGTTGAATTAGTTTTTGCAGCAGTATGAGGTTTCTTTAAGAGATAAATATGAGAAAGAGTTGGCGGCTAAATATAAGTCTCGGTACACCATGACAAGATGTGAGTCTAGGTTTAAGTGGGAGATCCAGCTCCAACAAGCTTATACTCGAACATTGTTCGAATTTTTTCAGATTGAGCTAAGGAAACTGTATCATTGTGAACTAAGCACCCCCCAAGACGTTGTAGTTGTGCGAGGTGTGGAGACATATAACATAGTAGAATCCTCAATTAAGAGCTATTATTACAAAAATCATTTCGTCTACAGGGTTGAGCACAGACCATGGGGCGAATATTTTGAGTGAAATTGCAAATCATTCGAATAAAAAGGGATTGTTTGCTGCCACATTCTCAAGGTAATGGAAATTAAGAAGATTGAACACTTTAACGAGAGGTACATTTTGAAAAAGTGGAGAGGAGATGTTGTTCGTTCGCAATAGAAAAAATTCTTTTTTGGAAGCTACCCTACCATGACGAATGAGTACAAGATATACAGGGAGTACCTGAAGTATTTTGACAGTGCGTGCGATATAACATTGGACAGTGAAGTGTAGATGGAATATTTAAAGCAAAAACTACTACAGGCGACAAAAGATCTTCTGAATTGGGATGAGAGTATGATAGTGCGAAACACGGTGGGTGTCGCAGCTGGAAATGGAAGTGCTGGACAAAATTTCGCTGGGAATGAAAGTGGAGTACCTAATTCCGATGACAATGCAAGTGGTGGACCAAATTTTGGTGGGAATACAAGTGGTGGACCAAATATATCAGACCCTGAAATGAAGCGCAGATGTGCAAGGCTAAAAGAACGCCGGTATAAATCAGGTTTTGAAATGAGAGGAAGGGTTGCAACAAGAAGGACTGATACTATAGATGGAGGAAAGGGTAAAGGAAAGGGAAGTAAATGTGGTAAAAGAGGTCGAGGGGGATCAATAAGCGCAATATATGAGGTACTAATCATTTTAATTGTGTGATATCGTACTCTTTTGCCTATCTATATACGTTGATGTCATTTTTTTTAAAATAAAAATATCATTGTGAATGTCGCCTAAATTCATTTGAGTTGTCACTTTAGCTAATTGCATTTGTTGGATTTAATTGGCTTGGTCTTTGACTTTGTTTTAACTTAAATTGCAGCAAAACAACGTTGGTATATCACAAGGGCGCGACGAATCACAAAGTGCAAGAATTGAGGTACAACTATAATTAATAAAAATTTACTCTATTGATTTCATTGGATTTTGTTGACAGTATGCAGGAATACGATGTTGCAATACCACAAGATGTGGCCTTGTCTGATCTCAATCTTGGTAGCCAACATGATTTCAATATTGATAGCCAGCTTGATCTCAATCTTGGTCGCCAGTCTGATGATTTTGAATGAGGTTTTTACTTCTGAAGATTTATGCATGTATGGGGGTTGATGTGTATATATATATATTTTTATGTTGATGGCGCTTATTCCTTGATATGTTGATGGCGCTTATTAATCGATGACAAAAAATTATCTTGTCCTTTCTCATAAGACTCATTGTTTTTGTGCTCTTTTTCCCTTTATGCAACTCATAATTTTTCCACAATATGTCAAAGGGAGTCCTATGGCAAACACTTCTTAGATCGATTATTTCAAGTTAATATACAACTTGGATACTTTATCAATTTTGGCAAGCTGCCAAGGGTCCTAATATTAAACGCTCAGCTACAATTAGCAAGTTAATAATACCATTTGTAGATTATAATTGTTTCAACAAAATTAAAGATGTATTTTGACACCGCTGGTAAAAAATCCTACTTACGCCACTCGACTAAGAGCTATCATGGTGTAGAACGTTTTCTCAAGCCTAGAATTTGTTTCGTACACCGCCCTTTATAATAAATAAAATACCACTTTCCACCAAACATGAATCATTGCGCTTTCACTTTTTTAGTAAATGAAGCTATAAATGAACAACTAACCCCTCTACAACTTGACTTACACTTTCCTCTTTAAATAAGAATAGGAAGAGACTTCACAAGCTCATGTGAAATCTGCTATTTCCTTCAAAATTTACAATGGACGAACCATCCCTTTCAAGTCTCCCAACTGAGATTAAGAAAATTATCACCGAGAAAGTGGTTAGAGACGAGGGATCAAGAACATCGTTGAAGAACATATCTGAAGTGTAAGTACTAGTTACTTTTTTTTTTTTGAGAAAAATAAAAACAAAACCACCAATTTTTTTCGCTTTGTTGGAATCTTGTTGATATAGATCCCATATAGGATTTTATTTATACTGGAGTTTACATTTGTAAGCATTCTTAGATGACTAATGATATAAGTGACCTAGATTACATGAGTTTTGGTAATCAAGAAAGGGTTTTTCACCCTAATTAGATTGAATGATGGCCACACCCTAACCTGTACGAGTGAAAAAAAAAGTTCATCCTTGTACGAGAAGTGACCTAGTTACATGAAGGTAGTTAATTAAAAAAGTGACTTTTGTCCTTGCCTCATTGATTCATATAATGAATCTGCCCCTAGCTATTAGCTGATTGATTTCCTAGATTGTTATTCTAACTTGCCATATGATTTTTCATTCCGCCAAACTCAATGCATACATATATAAAATGTGAACCACACCATATTAGAGCCGCTAACGGCGCAAGACAGTGGTTTGATACAAAAAATATTGAATTAGTTATAAAATAGTTTATGAATTTTTTTTGGCAGTTGCTGTAATTTTCGACGCATATTGTTCTCGAGAAGATCCCAGCGCTACCTTGATCTCGAAAGCATCAGTTATAAACTACCTGATACCGATGTTGCAACAATTTCTTTTTTAAGAAGGCTGCATGAATCACGAATTGACTATGCATCTCTGTTGTTTGACACATACAAGTTTTTTTATGAGGGAAGTCATGATGAAGGATTACCCATCCTTCATGAAGCTGATGATTCTTGTATTGTCAAGGTCGTCTATGTTTATGGAATTGCACTGATTCGTACCACAGAGGAGCTTCGCAGAATATGGAATGAAGAAGATGGTAGACTATATATAATTATTTTTCGACTTGTGTTAAGACAAATGCTTGGTCTGCAGCGCTTCAACACTATCCCTAAGATCAGATTTTGTATAAGGACTAGCTATGGTCACTGAGATTATAGATCTCTATATAGCATATATGGCTATGGCGAGTTGGACGTTACTTGTGAAAGATGTATCCTAACTGTTGAGCTTTGTAAGCTTAGAATGCCACTGGGTTGGGAAACTGATTTTGAGGAATATTAAGCATAGGAAGTAATCGAAGCTGCTAGTCCTAACATTTTGTTATTTTAACTCAGTAGACATTATTTGCAGCTATTGTGTTTTGAATGTTTTGTTGGACAAATTAGCCATCAGTTGGCTCTTATTTCATGCACTTAATATTACAATGCTTTTCAAAGTACATTCATTTGATGCTGTCCCATATCTTGTCTTGCATATGGTAATGAGTATGCGTATTTCTATTAGCTATTAGTAACAAATAAAATTGTGATGTTCATATTGAAAAGGAATGAACAAAGGTGATATACAATTCAATGTTACATGGGGTTGTCATTGCTTGTCTATATTATAACTTGACTATAAAACTTGATTAAGAAGTTGATTAGAAAAAAGACGCCATACCTTCTTTATCTTGTGATGATAAAAAGAGTGATGGAGTAACTTTAATTTAGTCCCTAAGAGTAAGGGTAGTTGCTCTGACAAGCCAACACAAGTAAGATCTATGCTTATATTCGTCAAGCCCAAAGCCTATAGGGACATTTACAAAGTACTCCATCACTTGGCTAGAAGGAGAGATGATTAGTCATTATAAGCAATGCAATGTTTCATACAAATTTTGGTGTGGGACCTAGACTAAAAATACTCATGTAAAAAAATGTAGAAGTTCAAAAAAATAAACAACAATGACTTATTCCCTATATGGAGGTTCGAACCCATGCCCTTTACGCAAAAATGTTGATAGTAGTACCAATTTGCTGGTATAGCATAACCAGTCAAGTGGTGGTACAAAAATTTATGACTCAAAGGCATCATTTAATTGGGCGGGATATTTTTTGCGGAGGATAATTTATTGTCATTAAAGGAGAGTGGCAGAAATGAAGAGACATCAAAAGGAAAGCTTACAAGAGAAGCTACCAAATTTTTAGACATCTCACCTAAAAACTCCTAAGGAAGCTGGTGGCATTAGAAAATCAACAATAGAAGGACGTCTAAATTTCGAGATGCTCATGTCCAAGACGTTCATCTTGATGGGTTTTATGGTACTTATCTTTGAACTTCTTATAATTATCTTAAAATTATTTATATATGACTTTAATTTTATTATTATGTCTCAATAATGTATCTGCCGGCAAAAATTGTTAGACTTATTGAGAATGCAGTAGAAACTTGCCTTCTTGACTGTGATGGGAAAGTTTGGAAGGTTAACTTTGGTCGCAGTAGAGGTAGAGTGAATAGTTTGGGATCTGGATGGCGAAATTTTGTTATTGAGAATGTTTTAAAGGAGGGAGATCGTCTGAATTTTCAGTGGTTGGGATTTTCGAATTCAGCTATGAAGTGGAAAGTTGTCATCACCCGAGGATTATGGTATGTTGATTCTGTTGTTAACCATCAATGTGATGAAGGAACCTCATCAAACCCTACCAAGGTATTAGTCTTAACTGTTTTTTTGTCATTTCTATTTTTAGTGTTGCCATTAGAAATATGTTTGTATTTTTTCAGACAGTGAGAATCAGAATAGATGAGAAAATTGATCACTGGAAGTGTGTGAATTAGAGTTAAGGGCCTTTTAGAAAAGGAAATAACTAGTATTCAAGGAGACATTGCATTTTTGGAGTACATGTCTATTTTTAACCGGAGAAACCACCGTCTCCGGTGGTCGTTTCTGTCACCATTTTATTGCTGGGAATCATGTTTCCTTGCCGTGGTTCTGCTCAATGTTACCACTGTCTTTATCTCGCTGGGAAATCGTTTTTACACAGCCAATTTATATCTGACTTATCTTCTCTTTTCGTTGTTCAGCTTACTTGCCTATTGTTATTGCTGTTGTTGGGTTGATATTAATCCATTCTGAATTTAACTGTTAATCTGCTCAAGCATCGTGACTGATCTGGGGTTCTCGTGCTTTGTTTTTTTTTTTCTCAGGCTCTATTGAAATTATTTTTATCAGGATATGTTGACTCACATTTCAGATTTTCCTGATGTATTAACTTAGTTAAATTTGTTGATTAATTTGACTGCTGCTTTTGAGCCTTATTCTTTTGTAGTTTCCTGGTGCTTTATTGATCTGGTGGTCCCTACACGGATGACCTATGAAAATATTTTAATTTGAGGCCTACACAATGATTTGACGGAAATACAATGAATTGACAGATGCTATACCAATTATGGCCAAGGAGAATAATTATGCACATTTATTTGAGGCCTATGCACTGATTTGAACGGATACTACACTAAAACAGTCCCTTATCCCGTGTCCCTTAAAATAGGCTATGATGACTTGTATGAGCCATAATTGCAAAACGAGCCAGTGATAGAATGGTGGGACAGACACTTGGCATGGCAACACGGCCGGCCGGCGTGTTTGCAGTCGTACCGGCGTCTCTAACCTCTAGCCGATTCATACATACCTGAGCCTACACTTTTATAAAAATCCCTTTTCCCTTTATTTTAAATTACTATTATTATTTTTATTATTATTATCATTATTATTTACTAACTTAACTTTATTTAGTTTTTGCCAGGTACAATTTTGAAGACGACGCTCCAAAAATGCCTTTTAATCGCACTACCTTTATTAATCTTCATTTTATTATTGTTGCTAATTTGTTTTGATATACTAACTAATCTGTTTTATTTTGCTAGGTGCAATTCTCTAAGGAAGAAAATTAGTAGAAAAGACTATTTTTATTCACTTTTAATTTTTATGCCTAACTTATACATTGTTTAATTCTAATTTGAATCCCAATTATTTAGTCTGGCCGGTAAACCACATTTGGTGGAGCCTGAGAGGTGCATAACTCCTTCCTCTCGGGTTAACTTGAACCCTTACCTAGATTTCTGGTTCGTAGACTAAGTTTCGGAGTTAGTTGTAAAAATTAGCTAGAAACAAAATAGGTGCCCTAGCACGCCTAGTTAAAAAATATATTAGGTGGCGACGCCAACTCTTTACCCATGAGTTATCCTATAAGTCGGGTCCTGTTTCGAACTTTAACCGGTTCAGGTAAAAATAGGATGCGACAGAATGACGACTCCGCTGGGGATATCAAGGTTCAAACCATAACGGACTTTAAATTGGAATTCTTTACTTTCTTTATTTTTTTGCCATTTATTTCGAGACTAACTTTTCTTCCTTTCTATTTTTTGTAGGCTTAAGGTTTATTTTTGAATTCTCAAACTTTGGTGTTTTATTTTTCTTAATTGTTCGGTTATATTTTCTTTATTATTGTTTTTGTCACTCACACTTCCTGTAATCACCTAATTTTGGCACCAAAATAAAAAAATTGCGTAAAACAGTTGTGTTAATTATCATGTGATTTTACTAGATTTTTACCCTTTTATTAGCTGCTTTTAGTCTAATTAATGAGAAGAAAAATAGAGAAAATTACCAAAAAATAGAATTGAATGTGAGTAATAGCTATTTGACATTTTGTGTAGATTAAGGTGTTTTGTGTAATTGTTTATGTGTTTGATAGTTAATTAAGATTTGAACCATTCAATTTCTAAAATTAGAAAGAACCCAAGCCCAACACATGACCCGCCCAAACTCTTGTTGACCCGAGCCCAAACATCCCTTTAACCCCAATTCCTTTTCCATTTCACGTAATATTTTCCCAAAATTCACAAAAAACATATGGAAACCCTGCCCGTTTTCTCGCCCGCCACCGGAGCTCGCCATCAGCGACGAACCTCACCTTTCTCCAGCCATAATCTATACACCCATGGACTCGCCGTGACCTTCTCATCCCCTTTTTGATCTTATTCTCCCCAAATTTTCAACCATTCGTTGTAGATCGAAGTTTGAAGTCCTACTCCGGCGATTTTCTTGACTTCCTCTGGCAAAATCCTATGTAAACAGGCTCATCTTTTCCTCCTCGTGCTGGTCATGAACCTCGATTGGCCGAAAAAATCTTTCTCCATTTAAACCCGAACGGCAGCGACTCAGGTCTCATTTGATTTCCATTTTTCGTGCTTCTCACTGCCATTCCTCTTTCGTTCTAGTTGAGACGATCTCAATGAGATCGTTTCAATTAGAATGAGAAAGGATGGTTGATTTATGTTTTGTTTCCACCGTGAACAGTAGTGGTAGTGACGAGGTTATGTAGCGGCTTGTTGATGGCGTTAAAATTACTTAGAGGCTTTGGGGATTTTGTTAGGCAGTGTTCATTGTAGCTACTATGGTGTCGCTGTGGTATCAGATGGTGATGATAATGGCGCTGGGGGGCTATTTTGATTCGACTCATGGTGGTGATGTGTTGAGACTGATCCGAGGCCGTGGTGACGATTCGTTTGGCTTAATAGTGAGGCTGTTTGTCGTGTATGATGTCGCGAGCATGGTGGAGCGTTTGGTTTGGGGAACTGTGATTTTGTGGTGGTGTGCGTGGTAATGCCAATGACATAGGAAAGGGATTGTTTATTGTTGATCATGCCGCGTCGATGTAGCAGCTTGTGTGTTAAAAGTGTAATAGTAACGATGTAACTGGTAAAGCTGATCCGAGGAAGCGAGGCGTTGACAGTGGTGGCGTGGTGTTGAAATAGCACTGCTCTAGTGGTCAATTTCACTGTGGGAGTGTGGCCGAGGCAGTCTTTGTTTGAACGACGGGGGTTGGGTTGATTGGCTTTGGGTCACTTGATGCTTTTCGAGGGGTAGTGCTAAGTGAGGCGATAGGTTTTAGTGCAGCAGTTTGCTTGAGGAGATGTCGAGGCAGCCAGGCAACACGATGGCGAGCCGATGCTTTGGTGGCTGAACGTGATAGCAGTGATTAAATTGGGGATTTTGTTGAAGATTTGCTGAGATAACACAGTGGCAAATGTAGCCGAGGCTTTGGCAGCAACATACCAGTGGTAATGAGACCGGGTTTTTGCTCGACGGTTAGGAGAAATACCATTGTTTTCCTTTGTCTCCTTTGTTGGTTAATTTCATAGTTAGTTTAGCATTACCATGAAAAAATTATCTTACATGTTGTTCCTTGCTGTTACAGTCAAATGTATATGAATTTATATGATTTCATGTGTGCCTATGTTCAAAATTTGTGCTACTCCCTAGTTGTTTGTTAGATTTGGAGCAAGTATGAGTGAAATATGTAGTTGTTTATCCCATGGAGTTGCCTGATTTTAAGCATGAGATTGTGTTAGAACCTTTCTTTGTTTATAACAGGTTCAGTTCCATCTTGTATTGTGAGTAAGGGCCTTAATTAGTTCAATGTTTGTTTACAGTGTGACTTTTGTCCAAAGTAATGTGTGTGTATGTGTGTTTGCCCGATCCGTGTATTAAATCAGAACTCTTATAGTCTTTGTTCTTGTTTTGTTTTATTAAACAAAATCCAAAAAAGAAAATAATATTAAAATGTGGTCCAAAGTCAAAAGTAAAAGTACTTTGGCAGCTTGATAGTAGGCTTTACTGCCATATTTTTTTTTGTAGTCTAGTTTGAAGCATGCTCAAAGTTTCTTTTTGATAAAAAGAGAAAGTCACATGGTCTTGTCCCTGGGGTCCAACCACACAGTCAATCCTTTTCACTTTTCAGCTTATAAAGAAAGGGCCTTACCCTCAGTCACTCACTCACTAGCATAGCTGAAAACACACCAACAGACATCTGAAAAAATACCTCAACTCAAAAGGTTCCAGATCCGGAAAAAAAATTCAGATCTCAGAAAAAAAAGCTAGTGAGAGGAGAGGGAGTTCAAAAGAGGGCTTTAGCTGTTTATTTGTGTGTCTGCTGCTGCTCCTTTGGGCTGGTTGTTGGTCATTGTTGTTGTAGCTTGGAAGATCACTTATAGTTGTTGGTTCCTTGGTGTTGTTCTAGGCTCTCCTCCTTGGTCTGTTGTTATTTCCTTTAGCTTGAGGAAAATCATAGTAGGTAAACACAAAGTTAATTTTGTACACTTTACTTTTGGTATGAATAGCATGTTTTCAAATGTTAAAATTCTGCTTTGTATCATTGAAAACTAGTTGCTGCATTTAAACAAAATTTTGTTCTTGAATCTTCTATTGTGGGCAGGTTAGTAGTAAAAAAAGAAAAATGATATAAAGAGTATGCAACTCGTAAGCTCATTTTTGGAAGGAATGGTTGTATATTGTAATTTATTTCTGTTTTTTTAGAATTCTGAACAGATCTGGGTATAAAATGATGTGAGAATACAAAACAGGCTTTGAATGCAAATAATTCCAAATTTTTGATTAATCTACAATGCCTTAAACTCACCGAGAAAATTAGGCAAATGTCTAAAAATGTACATTTCTTTTAAAAAAGGAAACTAGGCCATGAAATACAATTAGCAAAGTAGGCCAGTTTCAAAAGTGACTCTTAAATTAAGGCCATATGTACTTTATTAAGATTATGCCATTCAAATAAACTTTGAAAAATGGTCGGCTATTTAGTTCATTCTTTAGCGAAATAGAACTGTGAACGAAATGAAGTTTGTGTTAGTTAAAATAGCAACATTATAATAATAAAATCATGGAACTTGCTAACAAAATGCAAAAATAATGTCCTAGGACGATTAGGCGAGTATTAGGCCGAAAGTATGACTATTTAATTATAACAGTTGCCAAAAATGTTTATATGGAGCTCATTTATATTGAAATGTCGAACGGACATTGTGTTCGGGGTTAATTTTCAATAGAGTATCTATCAATGAATGGGCAAACATTCAAATTAAGTTAAGTGTAACAAAGGTCCAATGTTTACACGAAACTCAGTTATATCAAGATTCGAATGGACAACGCGTCCACGGTTAATCTCTGGTAAAGTTTTCGTCAATGAACAAGTGACTTTTATCCAAATCAAAGCGTAACAAATAATAATTTGGTAATTAAACAAACAAACAATAATTCACAAACTCGGAGAGCATCAATAAAGCAAATGTGCTTGCACAGGACTCGAGGGTGCCTAACACCTTCCCGAGAGTCTACCGAGATCCTTATCCGGGACTCTGACGCAGACCACTAAACGAGTCATAGGTGTTCTAAGGTACCTTTTTGGTGACTTGGCACACCTTTGAACTGTCAAGTGGCGACTCCGTAATCTCGGTAATTTTGTACCTTTAAAACACCTAAGTCACAACCTTTTATTTATTTTAGTAAAATTTTAGGGCGTGACAGCTTGGCAACTCTGCTGGGAAAATTATAATCTCAGGCTTTAATTATTGTCGCTTTTAGGCTTGTGAATATTTATTTGTTTGTTTGCCATGTTTTGAATGTTACTGCTTTAATATTTATCTGAACTGTATATAAACTGTCTCCTCTCGGCAAACCCTCTGAGTCTCGGATACTTATATACCAGTATTGCTTTCAGCATCTGGGAAACCTTCTTACAGCAAATTGCCCATGATTTAGGAGGACGGTGTGTCGGGGTTAAATCGGAGACACTGTTGCCGGACAACCTCGATGCGCTTTCCGTCCGGTTTGTCCACCGGGTTCTGAGCCAGTTTAGACACCGAGTCCATTTTGTCACCTAGAGTTAAACCTTTAGGCCTGATTTATCTGCATTTCATTTGATTACTTAGTGAGGTGCGGTACACCGGTACTGCACTTGTCTAGGCTAACCTCCTTCGTGTCAAGATGGGACCCGCGTCCCAGAAAGGTACATTTATGGCATTTTCTGTGTCGCATATGTTCGGAAGGTTGTTATACTGACCGTTATTGGTTTGAGGGGTCGGGGTATACTGAAATGGATACAAATGAAAGAAAAAAAAAGAAAGTTTCATCATTATTTTTACGCCGTTATAATGGCGAATTTTTTTAGGTTATTTGTGCCAAATCCATAAAAAAGGTTTTCTTTGAGTCATAAAATATGTGTCGTGATAATGCCGAGTTTTCTTTAGGCCATGCGTGTTTAAGTCAAGTCTCACGGTCTAGCCTAAAATATTGAAAATAATTTTTTTACGCCGTTATAAAGGCGAATTTTTTTTGGAATTTTTAAAATTTTGTATCTAAATGTGTGTCAAAGGGTTCCTTAATTTTGCCGATTTTTACATCGTTACGACAACTGTCCAAATACGAGTCAAGGATCTTGTCTCAAGTTGTCAAATAAACTACCATTTTAATGCTGTCGTAATGACGAATTATCCGGGATTTGTGTCAATTTTATACCTTTATCCAAGTCGTAAAAAAAAATTTAATTAAAGAATAGTGGTTTGAGCCTCGAGTATGAAAAAAAATATTTTAGTCGTCATTTAAGCCATTGTAACGACTAATTTTTTTTAGAGTCTTGTGTTTAGTTCCGTGTTCGGGGTTTGACCCGAGTTTGTTTTTGAAAAATAATTTGCTGTCACTATAATGGTGAAAATTTTAGAACCCTTTCTGTTTGTCTAGGTCTGTGTTCGGATTTTATCCCCAGTTGTAGAAAATTTTTAGTGTCATATTCACGCCGTTATAAATGGCAAAAGTTTTGGAACCCTTTATGTGTTCCTAGGTCTGTGTCCGGGTTTCATACCGGGTCTGAAAATAATTTTTGGTCGTCAGTTTATGTTATAATGACAAAGTTTTTGAAATGTTCATGTGTCCGAGTCTGTGTTTTGATTTTACCCTAAGTACGAGAATAATTTTTTGTCTTTTTATGCCAAATGGCGAAATTTTGTTAATCGTTCATATGTCTCGTGTCTGTCATTTTGTATCCTAGTTTTTTCTCTAATTCTGTAAATACCCAGATGTCATGTTTTATTTTTTGACTCTTGTCTCATGTCATTATTTAAATTATGTCAGTTGCTTCAAAAAAAAATCATCAAAAAATCAAGTAAGTCTGTCGTCTTGAGTTATGTGTCGTCTACAGTTTGTATTTTGACATTGTCTCAACGAGACACATAGACGATCTTTTCTGGGACACGCTTGATACACGTGGCATATGCCGCGAACTTTTTTCGGGATGACGCATAACAACTTTAACTTATCAATGTGTGTTTTTATGCTAACCCAATTTGTTTGCACTAGCTGTTTTGACCTCTGCGATAACTCGACTAGACATTCTGGGATCATGTCACCTATACACAACTACATCAACACAACCCGTGATCATGACATCTGAAGGTGGAAATTCTGAGTTCGGCACTCACAAGCATTTGATTGAGTTGAACAAGAGGTTGACCAAATAGGTCAAAAATATGAGATGGTTGGTGGCCGAACTGATAGGTTGACCGGAGAGGCCAAAATTATGAAACAACTGATGGCCGAGCAGAATGAGAGGTTGACTGAAGAGGTCAAAAATCTAAAGCATTTAGTGGTTGATCTGTATCTTGCCATTACTTCGGGACAAACTGCTCCTCCCATGCCAACCAGTCTTGCACCGAATGTCGTGCATCAGGAACATGGCCCGCTTGCAACAGTTGAGGACTCTCAGTATTCTCCCGACTCTCCTCACTACTACAACCCATCAAAAGTGGCGGGATCCTCCACAATGTGTCCTCTGGCACCACCATCTCCACTTACTCCACCCTCGGCCTCTGCTCCACAATTCACTGTCCCAGCTAGGTCAGAAAGCCTTCGCAATGAAACAGAAAGGGAACAAGATCCCAGAAAGTGGAGCAAAGGAGAATTCGAACAACCCCAATCATACTCCCGAACTCCACAAAAGCATCATCAGCACCACCACTCACTACATGATCCAAAATACTCCACCAATTGACTCCAAAGTGCAGCCATATGCTCCAACATCTTCCTATCCACAATGGCGTGCACTAACCACACAAACCACATGTAACACTCCTCATAATCACTACCAGGCTTCGCTTAACCTTCCCTCCCCAAAAAGGAAAAATCCAAGCTCCCGTCTGAGTGCGTGTCATAAGAAGTTTCGACGAGGGGGGATGATTAGGTTCACACCAATCAGAGAATCTTACACCAACCTGTTTGAAAGGCTACAACAAGCTAACATGCTGAAACCCATCTCAGGAAACATGAATCCAACTAGGAAAGTGGATCGCTTGCGCCGTTGCGCTTTTCATTCTGGGGCGCCTGGACATGACACAGAGCAATGTGGGCATCTGAAAAGAGCAATCCAAGAAATGATAGATAACAATCGGATAAAAATTGTGGTAGACGAGACTCAAAATGTGAACCAGAATCCTTTACCAGCTCATAATGTTCAGAATGACACACATACAGTTGGGATGGTATGTACAGAGAAAGAAATTGCCAGATTCAGGTGTATCCTTGTGAAGGGCTCAACAATGCATGAAAAGCAGGAAACTGGCTCTGTCTTGCAATTGAGTGGCTGTGAAATATTGTAGCTTGTTTTGCTAATCTTTCTGTGTACTTGGTTATTCAAGGGTTGTAACCCAAGTGCATTATTTTGCTTGTTTTGTTTGTTCAAACCCTTATATCTTCAATTCAATGAAAGAGAGATCCATCTCGTCCTAATATTCGGTCTTTCATATTTCCTGTTTTCTGTTTTATGTTTTGTCGACCTTAATAACATGACATGCGTGCAGAATTTACGTCTTGATCCAAACACGCGTTCTGGCATTGTGAGTTATTTGAGTAGTAGAGAGGAATAAAAGAGGGATTGAAATGAATTGGAAATTAATCAGTAGTCATCCGATAAGTGAGATCGGTGAGAAGTTCAAATCGTGCACGGTCACTTCGACCGAATTTGAAATACCAGTTTTGAGAACCATCGTAGAAGCAGAAGTCGAGGACACGTGTGGATCAATCCAGGTCAACTCATTGAATCATCATTTGTGCGAGGCATTCTTGGTTCGATATGACGAACGACTTTCATTTCTTCTACCCAAACACTATGTCCTTTTGTCAGTCTTTTTTTAGCCTTGTTCTATGTTTTCTTTGGCCTACCCTCCCTTGGAATCAATTTGATATGACTAAAGAAAAATAGAAGGAAAAGAATGAAAAAAAAAATAGAATACAAAAAACAAAATCTACCTCAGCGGTAGAGCTACGTCTGACCTGATTCCTCTCAAAAGGATACGTATGCAACCATTCGGGTGCGGTCATAACAGGAGAAAGTTCATTTTGTCCCTGTTCATATTGATGCAAAACTTGCCTCCAAGTTTGCGGCCAACGTCAAAAGAAATTTTGTTCCCCATTCTATGCTAAACTTGGGCAGAAGTTTGCTTTTATTTTATTTTTTTCTATAAAATAAAATAAAAACAAACTTCTATTTATCATACCATATATTCCTCTGTTTCATGAGATGTTTGGTATATCAGTCTCGAAGTCGAGGAAAAAACCCGAAGCGCCCCAGTGTAGGATAAACTGGGGCAGAAGTTTATTTTAAAAAAAGAAAGCGGAGAAAGTCAACATCCCTTTTCTTTCATTGTGTTCATCTCGGGGGATAATCTTAATATTCTCTATGTTTTCATATTAGAAAATTCAAAAGATAATTCCTCGGTTTCACTAAACCGGAGCTACAGTTTGTTGTTATTTAAAAGAAATGATTCCAAGGGTTGTATCATTCACCAAGTCATTTCATGAGATGCTTTCATACCGCTTTTCGAACTAAAGAAAAAAAAAAAACTCAAAAAAAATATAGAAAAAGAAAAAAGAAAAGAAACAATCCCCAATTTGCCTAAACTGGGGGAAATATTTTGTTTTATTTTCAAAAAGCGGTGATTTCATAGTTTCTGATATTCATCTGATCGTCTCATGAGATGTTTCTGGGCTTTTATGTTGAACCCTTTTCTTCATAGCCTAACCAAATCCAATGTTACAGTCCAAATAAAGACCCTTCTGACGGATCATTGAGAATGTCAAGCCGAGTAGGGCATCAAGGGATGAGTTCCACGTTGTAAAGTCGCATTCTTATAAGCCGACAATCGCATTTAGGAGCTTGGAGCACCAAGGTCATTAAAGGAGAAATTCTCTAGGGAATCAAGATAAAGGCCATAATTGAAGAAAGAAAGGAAGGACGGGGTCGAGAAGCAAGGAAAGATCGGAGTCGAAAAAATGAAAAAAAAACAAAACAAAATGAAGTATTGTCAGATAAAAACTGAAAGGGCACCGCAAGACAACAGTGAGGAAAAAGAAAAAAGAGAGAGGCTAGTCGGTGAAAACCTGAAAGGGCGCCACTAGTCAAATGAGGGGTGTCTGATTTTTCGTCATGATCGGACCAAGCATGCAATTGCCTCTAGATTGTCAAACCAGGGCAAGATCAAGGACAGACTGTGCTGAAAAGGTCAAGACTTTATTCCAAGACGTATGTCATGTTTTACTAAGGTCGTCATTTCACCTCTAAATAGTTTTCCTTGCATCTTTCAGGGACATCTTTTGTTCGATGTCTCCCCTTCAAACTTCTTCAATTCATGCTTCCTTCATTATTCTTTCAATTTCTGTCATTTGATAATGTGAAACCAACAAAAAGAAAGTTTGGCAAAAATTTTCACAGGTTTCAAAGTTGTACCATATCATTGTCTAGACCCAAATGGGAAACTCCCATGCCGCACCTCGGCAACAAAAACAACATGCCAAGAATGTACCAGATAAGTCGCCATGGAACAACATGCTATTTTCTACAAGTGTTTGGGATGAAGATTTGGGGTTAACATTTGGCATCATTGACCCTTTGGTTGGATATCAGAAACAAATTGACAACATCAAGACATCATTTGTCTGAAATTACTCTGAAAGGCAAGCCAAGAATCACCAATCTCATTTTGCAAGACATGATTTGGGGGATTGTGTAACCGGAATGAAAGAACGCCAGAATGGTTGGCAAGAGCAAGGACCACCTGAATCAAGAGTGGCAATTTCAAGCTTCAAACTGAACCCTAATTTGGTAGATCAGTAGGGCTTTCAATCTTCAAACAACACCTCATTAGGATAATGGGTCAGAGTTTTCTGCTGTCAAGTCAAGACCACATGTGTGGAATTGGTAGAATTCCCACCTTCAAGACAAGAGTTCACCATGGGTTAATGATGAGAGAAGATATGATCTGCCAGAAAGATGTCAACCTCAACAATGGGCCCTCCCGTTATAATGGAAGATGTCAAATTCGGCAAACATGGCTCACCCTTGACAATGCAAAAGGATATAGTCTCTACAATTAGATGTTTTAGATTCAAAGTCGGGCCCTCCCTTGATAATGTAGAAGTTTTAGTTTCAAAAGTCGGGTGCTCCCATATAATGTAGAAGTTAGATTCAAAAGCGGGCACTCCCATACAATGTAGAAGTCGTAGAAAATAGATTTAAAAGTCGGGCACTCCCATGATAATGAAGAAGTTCATTTCTTACCAGTTTTCGCTAAAAGATAGCGATCATTTCCTTTTCGAGTCAGTTTCGCTCAAAGAATAGCAAGATCCATCAGAGTGATGATTTTAAGTTCCAACAGAAGAAAGACCATCAGAGTGATGGTTTTCCATTTTCAGAAGAAGCAAGACCCATCAGAGTGATGGTTTTCAATTTCCAATAGAAGCAAGACCCATCAAGGTGATGGTTTTCTATTTTCAGAAGAAGCAAGACTCATCAGAGTGATGGTTTTCATATTTCAGAAGAAGCATGACCCATCAGAGTGATGTTTTTTTTTTTTAAATTCCAACAAGAGAAAGACCCATCAGAGTGATGGTTTCCAATCTCCAGTAAAAAACAAGACCCATCAGAGTGATGGCTTTCAATTCAGCAGAAGCAAGACTCATCAGAGTGATGGTTTTAATTTTCCAGTAAAAGCAAGACCCATCAGAGTGATGGTTTTTAATTTTCAGTCGGAGCAAGACCCACCAGAGTGGTGGTTCCAGTTTTATTTTTCAAGTCAAAGTCCGTCAAAGCGGCAATTTCATTCAAGTCAAAGTCCGTCAAAGCGGCAATTTCAATTTTTCAAGTCAAGTCTGTCAAAGCGGCAATTTCATTCAAATCAAAGCCCGTCAAAACGGTAATTTTAGCATTCAAGTCAAAGTCCGTCAAAGCGGCAATTTCAATTTTCAAGTCAAAGTCCGTCAAAGCAGCAATTTCAATTTTTCAAGTCAAAGTCTGTCAAAGCGGCAATTTTATTCAAGTCAAAGTCCGTCAAAGCGGCAATTTCATTCTAGTCAAAGCCCGTCAAAGCGGCAATTTTAGCATTCAAGTCAAAGTCCGTCAAAGCGGCAATTTCAATTTTCAAGTCAAAGTCCGTCAAAGCGGCAATTTCAATTTTTCAAGTCAAAGTCCGTCAAAGCGGCAATTTTATTCAAGTCAAAGTCCGTCAAAGCGGCAATTTTAATTTTCAAATCAAAGTCCGTCAAAGCGGCAATTTCATTCAAGTCAAAGCCCGTCAAAGCGGCAATTTAAGCTTTCAAGTCAAAGCCCGTCAAAGCGGCAAATTCAACGTTCAAGGCAAAGCCCGCCCGAGCGGCAATTTCAACTTTCAAGTCAAAGCTCACCTGAGCGGCAGTTTCAACTTTAGAGGCAAAGCCCGTCCGAGCGGCAATTTCAAGTTTTCAAGGCCTACTTTGGTAGTGGGAGCTTCGGACCAGTTTACCAGCTTGGGAAACATGAAGAAATTAGCTTAGGAATTGTAATTTTGCATTTCAATATTGTAATTTCATTTTTATTTGTAAAGCAATTACCACCAGCTAGCTAGCCAGCAACCAACAACAAGTGACCAGCAGCAACAACTCTAGTATGCCAAATGTGTCTCAAGTTAGTCCGGGTAAGTCTAGGAGCATCGATTCTGTCCCAGTTAGTCTAGAAGTATCAGGTGTCTAACTTAGTGTGTCTAGAAAGTGTTTAGTGTTAGGTTAGAGAGTCCAGAAGAGTCTAGTGTCTGTTTGAATGCGGTACTCCCTACTACCGCACGTGAGGAACTACACTGACCTGATTCCTTAGTCCGAGGATATGTAGGTAGCCTTGTTCTTGGTTAGAACCGAAAGTCGAGGTACGATCGCCATTTTTGCAAGCTCTTGGCTAGAACCAGAAAGCCAAAAGTAGTTGTTGATTACTTCTTTGTCTGAAACCTCTTCATGTTCTCGAACATAGAGGGGCAGCTGTAATCACCTAATTTTGGCACCAAAATACAAAAATTGCGTAAAATAGTTGTGTTAATTATCATGTGATTTTGCTAGATTTTTATCCTTTTATTAGCCGTTTTTAATCTAATTAATAAGGAGAAAAATG
The DNA here is from genome assembly GCA_037355625.1 of Petunia x hybrida. NCBI lineage: Eukaryota > Viridiplantae > Streptophyta > Magnoliopsida > Solanales > Solanaceae > Petunia > Petunia x hybrida. Next base: position 3,840,815 of record JBBBVM010000045.1, read on the forward strand.
GAGAAAATTACCAAAAAATAGAATTGAATGTGAGTGATAGCTATTTGACATTTTGTGTAGATTAAGGTGTTTTGTGTAATTGTTTATGTGTTTGATAGTTAATTAAGATTTGAACCATTCAATTTCTGAAATTAGAAAGAACCCAAGCCCAACACATGACCCGCCCAAACTCTTGTTGACCCGAGCCCAAACATCCCTTTAACCCCAATTCCTTTTCCATTTCACGTAATATTTTCCCAAAATTCACAAAAAACATATGGAAACCCTGCCCGTTTTCTCGCCCGCCACCGGAGCTCGCCATCGGCGACGAACCTCACCTTTCTCCGGCCATAATCTATACACCCATGGACTCGCCGTGACCTCCTCATCCCGTTTTTGAACTTATTCTCCCCAAATTTTCAACCATTCGTTGTAGATCGAAGTTTGAAGTCCTACTCCGGCAATTTTCTTGACTTCCTCTAGCGAAATCCTATGTAAACAGGCTCATCTTTTCCTCCTCGTGGTGGTCATGAACCTCGATTGGCAGGAAAAATCTTTCTCCATTTAAACCCGAACGGCAGCGACTCGGGTCTCATTTGATTTCTATTTTTCGTGCTTCTCACTGCCATTCCTCTCTCGTTCTAGTTGAGACGATCTCAATGAGATCGTTTCAATTAGAATGAGAAAGGATGGTTGATTTCTGTTTTGTTTCCACCGTGAACAGTTGTGGTAGTGACGAGGTTATGTAGCGGCTTGTTGATGGCGTTAAAATTACTTAGAGGCTTTGGGAATTTTGTTAGGCAGTGCTTATTGTAGCTGCTATGGTGTCGCTGTGGTTTCGGATGGTGATGATAGTGGCGCTGGGGGGCTGTTTTGATTCGACTCATGGTGGTGATGTGTTGAGACTGATCCGAGGCCGTGGTGACGATTCGTTTGGCTTAATGGTGAGGCTATTTGTCGTGTATGATGTCGCGAGCGTAGTGGAGCGTTTGGCTTGGGGAACTGTGATTTAGTGGTGGTGTGCGTGGTAATGCCAATGACATAGGAAAGGGATTGTTTATATTTGATCATTCCATGTCAATGTAGCAGCTTGTGTGTTAAAAGTGTAATAGTAACGATGTAACTGGTAAAGCTGATCCGAGGAAGCGAGGCGTTGACAGTGGTGGCGTGGTGTTGAAATTGCAGTGATCTAGTGGTCAATTTCATTGTGGGAGTGTGGGCGAGGCAGTCTTTGTTTGAACGACGGGGGTTGGGGTGATTGGCTTTGGGTCTCTTGATGCTTTTCGAGGGCTATTGCTAAGGGAGGTGATAGGGTTTAGGGCAGCAGTTTGCTTGAGGAGATGTCGAGGCAGCCAGGCAACACGATGGCGAGCCGATGCTTTGGTGGCTGAACGCGATAGCAGTGATTAAATTGGGGATTTTGTTGAAGCTTTGATGAGATAACACAGTGGCAAATGTAGCCGAGGCTTTGGCAACAACATACCAGTGGTAATGAGACCGGGTTTTGGCTCGACGGTTAGGAGAAATACCATTGTTTTCCTTTGTCTCCTTTGTTGGTTAATTTCATAGTTAGTTTAGCATTACCATGAAAGAATTATCTTACTTGTTGTTCCTTGCTGTTACAGTCAAATGTATATGAATTTATATGATTTCATGTGTGCCTATGTTCAAAATTTGTGCTACTCCCTGGATGTTTGTTAGATTTGGAGCAAGTATGAGTGAAATATGTAGTTGTTTATCCCATGGAGTTGCCTGATTTTAAGCATGAGCTTGTGTTAGAACCTTTCTTTGTTTATAACAGGTTCAGTTCCATCTTGTATTGTGAGTAAGGGCCTTAATTAGTTCAATGTTTGTTTACAGTGTAACTTTTGTCCAAAGTAATGTGTGTGTATGTGTGTTTGCCCGATCCGTGTATTAAATCAGAACTCTTATAGTCTTTGTTGTTGTTTTGTTTTATTAAACAAAATCCAAAAAAGAAAATAACATTAAAATGTGGTCCAAAGTCAAAAGTAAAAGTACTTTGGCAGCTTGATAGTAGGCTTTACTGCCATATTTTTTTTGTAGTCTAGTTTGAAGCATGCTCAAAGTTTCTTTTTGATAAAAAGAGAAAGTCACATGGTCTTGTCCCTGGGGTCCAACCACACAGTCAATCCTTTTCACTTTTCAGCTTATAAAGAAAGGGCCTTACCCTCAGTCACTCACTCACTAGCATAGCTGAAAACACACCAACAGACATCTGAAAAAATACCTCAACTCAAAAGGTTCCAGATCCGGAAAAAAAATTCAGATCTCAGAAAAAAAAGCTAGTGAGAGGAGAGGGAGTTCAAAAGAGGGCTTTAGCTGTTTATTTGTGTGTCTGCTGCTGCTCCTTTGGGCTGGTTGTTGGTCATTGTTGTTGTAGCTTGGAAGATCACTTATAGTTGTTGGTTCCTTGGTGTTGTTCTAGGCTCTCCTCCTTGGTCTGTTGTTATTTCCTTTAGCTTGAGGAAAATCATAGTAGGTAAACACAAAGTTAATTTTGTACACTTTACTTTTGGTATGAATAGCATGTTTTCAAATGTTAAAATTCTGCTTTGTATCATTGAAAACTAGTTGCTGCATTTAAACAAAATTTTGTTCTTGAATCTTCTATTGTGGGCAGGTTAGTAGTAAAAAAACAAAAATGATATAAAGAGTATGCAACTCGTAAGCTCATTTTTGGAAGGAATGGTTGTATACTGTAATTTATTTCTGTTTTTTTAGAATTCTGAACAGATCTGGGTATAAAATGATGTGAGAATACAAAACAGGCTTCGAATGCAAATAATTCCAAAAAATTTATTAATCTACAACGCAACCTTAAACTCAGCGAGAAAATTAGGCAAATGTCTAAAAATGTACATTTCTTTTAAAAATGGAAACTAGGCCATGAAATACAATTAGCAAAGTAGGCCAGTTTCAAAAGTGACTCTTAAATTAAGGCCAAATGTACTTTATTAAGATTATGCCATTCAACAAAACTTTGAAAAATTGTCGGCTATTTAGTTCATTCCTTAGCGAAACAACTGTGAACGAAATGAAGTTTGTGTTAGTTGTCTCACCCGATTTTGGACTCAACTCGAGGCGAGTCGGGTTTCGGATTTGACCGGGTGAACTCGTTTGGAGTTGGGAGTTTTGGAGTCGCCACCTAATATAATTTCTAAGGTGTATTTGGGCACCTATTAATTTCTAATTTTATTTTAAAGAATAACTCCCGGTTGGTCTACTAGTTAGAGATTCAGGTAAGTGTTCAAGTTAACCTAGAAGGAAGGGGTTAGGCACCTCCTAAGTTCCACAAATGTGGTTCCCTGCCGATTTCTATATTGGGTTCAAATATATTGCTTATAAAGGATGAAAGCTAAATAAAGTAAATAAAAAAGATATGAGATACAAAATGAGCAAATAAGCAATTCAATACATTTGGATAAGTAATCTAAAGTAATAGTTATGTTGCGCAAATAGCCACAAAATAATTAAACAATAACCATTTAAATATTTGGATAAATAACACTAGGTTTTGGTTATCCTATTCGGATCAAAACCCGGCTTTCGTAAGGGACGATAGTTTCAAATCCACTATCAATATATAGCTCAGGTAATTTCATCACTTCCGAGGGGCTTAAATTACCCTTAACCCCCATACCCTCTTTAAGTATTTAAAAGCGCTTCTTAATGTTTTAAAATGTCCTAAAAGGTTTTTCTAGCGCCCACTTAATGTCTCGGAAGCCTTTGAGATTATTAAATAAAGTATCTAGACCTCCTAAGTATATTAAGTGCCCCATACTAGACTCGAACTAGGCATCATGTAAAAATACGTTCATGTTATACGCAAAAGCAAATAATAGCAATGTAATAAACTTAAAAGAAGAATGGGTCTCCAAGTTAATGAATTGTAATTAAGGTTCAAAAGGGCTCACATGTTCAGCATACTAGAGTTGCACAAATAGGCTGAACTACTTTCAAATTTTGGTTTTAACCACTTTTAAGAAAATCAAACTACCTGTAACGTTTCAGAATATTAATTTACAGAAATAAGCCAATTATAATATTGTCTTGCATTTTCAGCCTGTTTTACTAAAACAAGGGGACTGCTACGTTTCAGGGGATAAACAATTGCAGAAATAATCTTGTTTCAGATAACATTGCGAGTTTAGCCTATTTTATCTAATTTTCAACAAAACATCCCCTATGTAATCTGATTTTAAACCTGTCTTATCCTATAAAATTTGACACGATTAGACCAGCAATTAAACCAGCAGCTTCACACTTTGCACATATTATTTTAACATCAGCTTGTATTTTAAGCCACAAAACACAAAACTAAAAGGCAAAGATAAAAAATAGCCCCTGTTTAGTCAATTGGTTGCTCACAACCAGCAGTACACATGTTGCACCTGTCCTATACGATAACCTATGCATCTTATGATGCTTAGTACAAACCAGACATCCTAACGAATACAACATCAAGTGACAAATATTCAAGGAAAAAAGGATAAGAAAAAAGGGCCTTTGTCCCTTTGTTTCATGAACTTTCTCAACTCCAAATAGAGACTCTTTTAGACCCTGGTTCATTTGTGTTCAACCCCAAGTGCCTTTTACAATCTACTAAAGAAATAGCCCTTTAGCCATTTATTCAAATACCTGCAAAACATCTGTTAACGAGGTATGGCCTTTGGCCATCCTAAAATGGTCCAGACTGGACCAATAGTAAGCTGCAGTAAAGGTCAGTAGGGTGGCCAAGGAAAGGCCTAAAAGTCATCGCAATTCACACATAAAAAATAGCAGATTCGAAGCAATAAAGATAGTGTTATCAAACAGTCGCTAAATCATTCAACTAGCAGAAAAATTGTACCTTGGTGTGTTTGAAATAAACAAGAGAAGAACAAGCAGCAAGAGCAACAACACAGATATGTCAAAAAGGTCTCAGTTTGGTCTTAAACCAATCAAGACAAGGATTCAGAGAGAAAGAGGAGAGAATCTATGTTTCAGTATATCCAGAAGTATATGGTTGTGTCTGTGTGATGGGCTTCAGCATGTAGAAGTGGTCTGAAAGTCTTGCAGTGTGTAAAGTCTGTCTAGTTGTGCATTCAGTGTCTAGGTTCTGTGTGTGTAAGTGTATTCAAGATCCAGGTTCTGTGTGTGAGAGTGTAAAGTGCAGAGAGAGATCCCAGCTTGTATGTCTAAGTGTATTTCAGAGATCACAAGAAGGGTGGTATCTGTGTGTGTAGCTCTGTCCTAAAAGTGAAGGCAATGATCTGTTTATATAGCAGAGCTTTCAAATTCTCCATGGGAAAGGAAAGGAAAACAATATCTCTAATTTGAGTGCATCAAAAATCAAGCAAGCAATCACATGAAATCGGGAAGATGTTACAGCCTATACACTTCCATAAATAAGGCTGATTACTTCCTAATAATCAGGGATATGACAACAGGTTCAAAGAAGCTATAATGCTGCGTTCACACCATTAAGATATAATTCAGGGAGCTATCAAGTAGGTGATGCAAGCTGCGTAGGTATTAATTCTACAAGCACTATGGATCTGAAATTAAACTAATTCTTCGCAGAAAAATTACTAACTTCACTACGCTACTAACGAGCGACTTAATTTCAATGTCGATTATGCAAAGTTAGATAAAATTTAGCTAGGTGTCTGAATTAACCAGTGAATGCATCAGTCAATCAGAGCCAAATTAATATAATTTCAGGAAAGCAATAGGTACCCCAGGCAGTGTTTGCAAAAGAAACAATCAAAGGAAAGAAAATACCAGTTTCATGGTTGGGTCGGGTCAGGGAAAAGAACCGGGTCGGGTCGTTCTCAAATCTGCCCGTTTCCCTTGATTTGTAAAGATTCCCGTTTAATTTCCATGATACTTACCTTGTTTGTCGAAGATTACTCGGATTTTCACGAGATTCATACGATCCCCCTACTTCCTTTTCGGTTTCCATAGAAAGAGGGATAAGAGGGATTTATTTTCCCCTTTTCCGTGCGAAAACGATGAGGAAGAGAGAGGGATGCGTGAGCAAGGCATGACTGGTGGAGAGAATGACGGAGGAGGTGGTGATTTGGAGGAGATATGGTGGAACCTAGACGGGTTTGAGGGGAAGGGGAGAGAGAGAGTGGCGGCTGGAGAGGGAAAGGGGAGAGGGAATTATGTTTTAGGCTTTCGGGTGAGGTGTGTGAGTGTATAGATGTAAATAGGAGAAATGATACGAGCCATTGGATATAAGGGATGAAGGGCCCTGATTAGGCCACGTAGGCGCGCGTGTGAGTAAGTGTATAAGTAGTATATGTGAGGTGTAAGGAGAGTGGGGCTTTGAGGGGTTGTACTGCGTGCAGAAGTGAGTTGTACACGTGCTTTAGAGTAGTACTTCGTGCTAAAAGTGTATTTGGTGAGGTGTAAGCTTATGTGAAGCTTAGGTGGCGTACACGTGGACAAAACGTGATGACGTGGACTGAATATAGTGGAAATGGAATTGTAAAAATAGCAAAATGGCTAATATTTAATTAAAATGCTTATAAATACAAATTATTGGTATAAAATATGGAATTTTGTAAATAATTATGTAGATAATTATAAATAAATGTATTTAATTATAAATAAATATAGATGACCACAAGTAATACTAATTAGATATAAGTAGCCACAAATAATTATTAAATGATATCGTGATGCATTAAATTACAAATAGCACACGTATTTTAGAAAATAGTCTAAATGAATGCAATTACGCAATTAAATAAATATTATATAAATAGGGGATAAAAATAATTTTACATACGTAAAATGCATGTCATCTATGCAGTTTTATTTAAAAATTTACTATTATCGATTTTAATAAATATAGCCAAATTGCGAAAAATAGAGGGACAAAATTGGGTGTCAACATTAGTTAAAATAGAAACATTATAATAATAAAATCATGGAACGTGCTAACAAAACGCAAAAATAATGTCCTAGGTCGATTAGGCGAGTATTAGGCCGAAAGTATGACTATTTAATTGTAACAGTTGCCAAAATGTTTATGTGGAGCTCATTTATATTGAAATTTCGAACGGACATTGTGTTCGGGGTTAATTTTCAATAGAGTATCTATAAATGAACGGGAAACATTAAAATTAAGTTAAATGTAACAAAGGTCCAATGTTTACACGAAACTCAGTTATATCAAGATTCGAATGGACAACGCGTCCATGGTTAATCTCTGGTTGAGTTTTCGTTAATGAACAAGTGACTTTTATCCAAATCAAAGCGTAACAAATAATACTTTGGTAATTAAACAAACAAACAATAATTCACAAACCCGGAGAGCGTCAATAAAGCCACTGTGCTTGCACGGGACTCGAGGGTGCCTAACACCTTCCCGAGAGTCAACCGAGATCCTTATCCGGGACTCTGACGCAGACCACTAAACGAGTCATAGGTGTTCTAAGGTACCTTTTTGGTGACTTGGCACACCTTTGAACTATGTCAAGTGGCGACTCCGTAATCTCGATAATTTTGTACCTTTAAAACACCTAAGTCACAACCTTTTATTTATTTTAGTAAAATTTTAGGGCGCGACACTTCCTCCACTCCTGGAAATGTTTACACTTGCACACACCATAAACAGTTACGTGGATCTCACGGCCGTTTCACTCTTAAAAAAAACCTTTAGGAGGAACGGTTAGAATCTAGTTGGTCCGTGGTACAACCAACAATTCTAAACGTTCCTACCCCTTGGTTGTCCACCTGGGGGGACCATGTCCTTGTTTAGATTACCCAACTCTTAGTTACACTCTGTTTAGAAATCATGCATTATTTAGGAAAATTCCGACTTTGGCTCGTGTCTAAGTCTACTAGTTCACCATATTTGAACAAACCGACGGGTTTTCATTCCTAAGGGACGTTTAAATGTATTATGTGTACCTTTATTTAAAGTTGAACGTGTCTAAAGTAGACCATTTGTTTACATAAAAGTGGGTTCTCATAACAAAATCAATTATTTATTTCTATTTACCTAAAATCGTTATTTCTACATTTATACAACAAAACTAACTATTTTATAAAATTATTTTTGGATTATGAACGAAATTAATTTTTCTACGTTTATGAAAACAAAATCATAGACTTTAAATTAGTTTCTGTTACTTTAATGTAACAAGATCACTTATTTATCCCTATTTACCTAAAAAGAGGAAATGTAGTATTTCTACATTTATTTAATAAAATTATTTTCCATTCATTTTTTTTTTTGGGTTATGAGAACAAATGGGATGATTCAAAATACTCGTTCAATTTTAAATACCATAATCAAAATTAGGAAGGCTTAACATCCTTGGCATGTTAAAGTCCATTAGCCAACTTCGTCCAAAAGCGTCATCATATGACGCCTATCATGCATATTATGTGTATTGATCTTGTTAGGTCTACCTCCGCACAAAAGAGGTTCCTTTCATTATAAAACATGATATGCTTTGAAAATTATTATCTCAACACTGACTTGTTGCTTCATGTGTTAGTTTTACTCCAACTCCCAAGGTGGACTTTTGCATTTCTTTCAAAACTCGTACATTTTTAACTTGTGCATGCATACCTTCCGTCACTCCTGGCAACTTTCTAAATCGTGCGTTGAAAACACGGTGGTTACAACCACCTCTTCCCTCGCATAAAAATTCCTTTAGGGGGAACGACTTGTAATCTATTTGGTCCGAGACGTTCCCGCTCCCGAGCCGTCCGCTTGGGAGGGTAATAAAACCCGGTCTAGCTAACTCCATTCCTTAGTAGCGAGCAGAAGGAATCATGCATCATGACATGTCATTAGTCGGCTTGTTCTCAAGTCCGATAGGCCAACTTGTTCTCAAGTCTGATAGGCCAACTTGTTCAAACAATCCGAACGGATTTTTTTAACCCTCAATAAGCGTTGAACATGATTTATTTGTATTTGCTTAAAGGGTTGAACGTGCAAAATGTGGACCGTTTATTGGGATTGTTCTGCATTCAATGCTATTTAAAGGCACAAAGGTTACCTAATAGGCGTCAAAAGCCCAAACTGAATAAAAAATGATTGTTCTATTCATAAACAATCGAAATTATTCTGTATTCAACGTCATTCAAAGGCACGAAGGTAACCTAAGAGGCATTAAAAGCCCAATTTGAGGCAGAAACGACCGCTTGATAGACGGGATGACACATAAGACACGTCTATCCTTAAGCATTATATTACTTAACATCCTTGGCATGTCAAAAGTCCATTAGCAACTTCCGTCTAAAGTGTCTAAAGGGTTCTCAACCCGGAGCGACACATCTTTTCATATTCTCTGTCTAAAGGGTTGCTCGTAATAAGCGAATCTTAGGCATTTTTCTTCCCCTTTTTTTCTACCGTCCTTCACCTTCTTCAAAAGATCATGGCTAATGAAACATTTGACATGGTTGCTAAAATCCCTCAGTTAGAATCTTCTGGGGATGGATCAGCATGAAAGATGTTCGCCTGGCTATGATCTAATCTCCTAACAGCATTTAGTCTTTTCCTTCTCTTACACTGTTTTAATATGAACCAATGTAATAAAGTCCAAATAAATGCAATTCTCCTTTAGGCTCCGCATTTTGTTGGCAAATGAAATGATGCATGTGGCACAAAACGCTTTTCAAATTATCGTGCGTAAAACGGTCTTTTCACGTTGTAGGATGAATTTCTTATTTGATATATGTGCATTGCATGAACTTGTATGTTGCTCTACGTCTCTAAGGGAATCCCTTCCCAAACCCCATCTCCTCCACGGGCATGCATCTCATCTCCCTACACTACACCCAAATTCTGATATCTAAAATCTTTCACATGTCCAAACTATCTCTAACTCACTACCTAACTCAAAACCTATTATCCAAAGGTTGGGTTAAGTCGAATACCAAGGCAAAAGATATTTTCTGTCGTGCAACACAATCTATTCCTTACACAATATCTTTATCACCTTTCATTGACATTCAATTCCTCATTCCCGCTTACAACCATTAGTCATTTGATCAAAATCCTTGACTTGATTGCTACATAAAGCACTTAGGCAATCCCTTGTGATACCTGTGCATTCTATCACAACCTCCAAATTCAAGCGCTAATCCATGATCCGCGATCTAGGCATTCTCTTAAGCTTACGTATCATTTTGCTTCAAGACTTATCTAATGTGCCCACATAGTTTTGTGCATTTCACCACTTTGTTACGGTTGCTTCGTACTTGAACACCGAAGTTTGTCAAGAATTTGCATTTAGAAAGCCGAAATGGCAAGCCAAGCTGAAAACACCTTCCTCTGCAACAAAGTCCTTTGGACCATCAGCATATGACACCAAGAGCATTCAGAAAATTCCATTCCCATACAATTTACACGAGAATCACAACAAAGAAATCAGATCACTATACGACCAAGCTCACAACCTCACACTGCACCCAACTTACATAATGAACAAACTTCCTTCTGTCAAGACTTTCAACGACAATTTTAGCAAGCTCAACATACAAGACCTCGCACCTTTACTCCTTAGCTCAATCAAAAGATATTGCACCCAACAGACAAACTACTCCCTAGATACCCATTTCTCAATTCGATCCCAATAAGATCTACACTCGTCATCCAGCACTAAAACACAAAGTTCATAGTCTGATTAACCCAAAGCAAAACAGTGGTACAACAAAAAACAACAAAAGGAATTGCAACTCCCAAACCTCAAACACACTTTCTACAAAGGTCAATCCATCAAAGTTAGCTCCATGACCGTCGAAAAGAAAAGCATGAAACATGAAGACACCCCATCACAACCTAAGACAAATACAATTTTGGGCAATCTCCAAATCAGGTAAAATTCAAACACCGAACTTCAATCTGAGTATGCAAATATCCACATACTCATAATCGTCAATACACCCAATCGTCACACTAAAGGACGAATGCAGATTCTAGCCAATACATTGGTGTTCAGTGCAATGCAACCACCTTATCTTGGTGATCTGGCATAGGCAATAAACTGGGGCAGAATTTTTGAGAGCCCTTTCAAAAATTCCAAAAGGCGCAAGCTCATTGGGGCAGAAATTTTTTAGATCCCCTCAAAAATTTCAAGAAAGGCATTGTAAGAGCAACACGATAGCCTTATTAGCAAATTGCATGAAGCAACAATGACATTCTATTTGTCGCATTTTACTTTACTTTTGTTTGCAGGATACACAGCCCGACATAATAGGAAAACATCTCTCGATGAGAAGTACTCAATGTTTCTTTGCTATGCCTTAATTTTGTGTTGGAAGGGTATACAGCCCGAAGGATAGACAACCCGATGAAGAAACGGCATAACAACGAGAAAATTATACAAGATATAGTAGCAAAGTGCAACACAACGAATGCACAAGTTGACCTCCCCTAAAAACTCACAGATTTTCTTTGATCGCAGGTTTACACAGGTATGGATTATACCTAAGGATATATAGGGTCTGCGTCGGTGGACATGACATCAATTTGAGAAGCATAGATTCCATGTCAGTGGATATATAGGGCCCGCGTCTGTGGACATGACATCATTTGAAGAAGCATAAAATCCATGTCGGTGGATATATAGGGTCCGCGTCTGTGGATACGACAAGCATAGAATCCATATCGGTGGTTATATAGGGTCCACGTCTGTGGATAGGACAAGCATAGAATCCATGTCGGTGGATATATAGGGTCCGCGTCTGTGGACATGACAAGCATAGAATCCATGTCAGCGGATATATAGGGTCCGCATCGGTGGGCATGACATCAATTTGAGAAGTATAGAATCCATGTCGGTGGATATATAGGGTCCGCGTCAGTGGACATGACATCATTTGAAGAAGCATAAAATCTGTGTCGGCGGATGTATAGGGTTCGCGGTGGTGAACAGGACAACAATTTGCAACAGAGTAAGGTCCGCGTCGGTGGGCATAGCACTGGAAAGATACTTGGTTCGTGTGTGGATGAGACATCAATCAAATAAGCATAAGAAAAAACAACCACTCGGCTCAACAGGGAAGTTTACTTTATCTTTATCTCTATCTGTATTTATCTTGATTTTGCTACAGGGTACTCTCGGATCTCTTGACAAACCCCTGCGCCATTCTCTCACACCTGATCCCAAATCGTTACCAATTGTGCAGCTACAAAACCTCAAACACATACAAAGCATCATCCCAAGACCCAATTCGAGAAGCCTAATCCTACAGATAATGCTTTTGCTGCACCCGTAAGCTACCCACTTTGCCAAGTTCCGAAGCGTTCAAAGCTACAATCCTATGCTCGCACCAGTGATCTACCTAATCTTTCCTTGCCGGTTGGGTACCAGCTTCGTAATCCTTCCTCTTCGTGCCTATCTGTTTGAATCGCGCATACTTATCGTGCTTTACTCCTCAATGCTCCTCAGTTCGTTCAAGGCAATATTGGAGGCGACTTTACTCATTTATTGAGACGAAGTGGAAACTATGTACATATAAACTTCTTTTTATTAGTGTGTAGCGCGCCATATCTTCATAACTAGGACGATTATAAGCCTCTTTTCACACGCTTGATCTATTGAGGTTATCTCATCTTCGCTAGTGCCTTTGCTTCATTCTTTATTTATCTCGCCAAAAGGCAAAGCATACACGAATCTAAACTTCACATACTTGGATAAGTTTGGTCTTTACATCCAAAATCGTGCATCATAAATATCACACACAGACAACGTGCCATTCTACAACTACACACGGCCCGATTCTCGTAAAATCCGAGATATGTCGGGAACTCAGAGACCGAGGTTCGGCCAAAAATACCCCAAAACTCCCATTTTCCCTTTTCAATCATTTTTGCATACCAGTCGTGACAAAATTGGCTACTCCGTCAACTATCTTTGCCTGAAGACTCTTTCATCATCCCCGGGCAAAGAGGGGCAGCTGTTGACACCCAATTTTTTCCCTCTTTTTTCTAAAATTGGCTATAATTCAACTTAAGTGTGCTATTTGACTGTTTGTGCAAAACGTGCATTAGAAATCATGTATTTACTTGCGTTATTCTCTATTTATATATTACATACCTAAATATGACTATATTACGTAATTTTACATCATTTAGGTTATTTGTCAAACTGACTATTTGCGCAATTCAGTACATTTATAATATCATATATAATTGCATCATTTAGGCTACGTGTCAAATTTATATCGATTTGTGATTATTTTTACAAATTAGTTATTATCTGTGATTATTTATATTTAGATAATTTTATTTGAGCTTATTTAATGGGGATTTTTGCAAAAATATGACATGGGTAGCAATGGTTTGCCTTTTTGCCCACGCTAAGAAATGGTTTGCAAAAATGCCCCCGTTAAGATTTAGTGAAAAAAATCCGGGGCCAAGACTTCCCGTTATATTTTTCCGCTTTGCAACACTTATCCCTTCAAGTATTGGCAATAGGCAATACTTGCCACACTTAGCCGTAAGTCTTGCCAATTGCCAAGACTTTCCATTGACCCCTGCTCGATTTCCCAACACTTGCACGGCAAGTATTGGCAATAGGCAACACTTGTTGCACTGCGTCGTAAGTCTTGGCAATTGTCAAGACTTGCCCCTTCCAGTTTTCCCTGCATTCTCGCCATATAACTTGAAGTATTGGCAAAACAGCACTTGCCCTTGAAGTATAGCCAATTGCCAAGACTTACAACTTTTTTGCCTTGAAGTCTTGGCTTGCGGACTAAATATGGGCATTTTGCTAAAACATTCCTTAGGGCGGGTAATTTTGTAAAACCGCTCCTTATGGAGGGTATACAGTGAAAATTTTGGTATTTAATGATTATTTGTGCATTTTATACAATATTATATCTACATTTTTTATTTCCCCACCTTTAAATTGAATATTGGCCAATTTAAAAGAAAATGTCCAAATTTCTTTTTTATTAATTTTATTAAATCCTCCATATTTCAAAATCTCCACTGAAATTCTTTATTTGCTTATATTCATCTTTATTTACTTTGTCTATTTAATTACATTTTTTCTTTGAACCCAGACCAAATTACTAACCAAATACATCCTTACTATTTGAATTTTGAAAGGAGTATTTTTCCAAATCTTTTCCTTGATTTTTGTTATCTTCTAATCACTCCCATAATCTCCCCTAAAATCTCCTCCCTAAAATCCACACCCAAATTCCTTAATCTCCTCTCAATCTCCAACAACTCTTTTTCCCCAAAAATTTGTATATATGCACATTACCTATATCCACACAAACATCAGCACTTACACTCAAAAAAAAAAAAAATATCAAGCACACATGTTCACTTACAATACACCCCACGGTTCTCTCTCTCTTTCAATAATATCGTACCTACATCTATACACACAGTACAATCACTCAAACTCAGAATACATCATCCTCTACATCTCTTCTCCAATACACAAGCTGACCACTACACACGCTCCTATAAACACCCACAGTCACACGCACCACAACACCTAGAGAAAGAAATGGGAACTCCCACGCGCGCCCATCCCCTTTAAACACCAACACTGTGTTGACCAGTCCCTTCCACCTTACACCACCACACAAAACCATTCATACGCACACACACCCCCACTACTAGTCCGAAACAGATCGAAACCGAAGGGGATCGGGATGATGGGAAAAGAGGAAACCTATTGATACAGATCGAGATAGGCGGAGGGAGATCAGGGGACATCGGGGTGAAAAAATCTAAGGAGTATATGTCTATTTTTAACCAGAGAAACCATCATCTCGGGTGGTCGTTTCTGTCTTTGTTTTATTGCTGGGAATTGTGTTTCCTTGCCGTGGTTCCGCTCAATGTTACCACTGTCTTTATCTAGCTGGGAAATCGCTTTTACACAGCCAATTTATATCTGACTTATCTTCTCATTTCGTTGTTCAGCTTACTTGCCTATTGTTACTGCTGCTGTTGGATTGATGTTAATCCATTCTAAATTTGACTGTTAATCTGCTCAAGCATCGTGACTGATTTGGGGTTCTCGTGCTTTGTTCTCTGTTTTTGCTCAGCCTCTATTGAAATTGTTTTTATCAGGTTATGTTGACTCACACTTCATATTTGCCTGTTGTATTAACTTGGTTAAATTTGTTGATTAATTTGATAGTTGCTTTTGAGCCTTGTTGTTTTTGCAGTTTCCTGGTGCTTCATTGATCTGGTGGTCTCTACATGGATGGCCTATGAAAATATTTTAATTTGAGGCCTACGCAATGATTTGACGAAAATACAATGAATTGGCGGATGCTATACCAATTATGGCCAAGGAGAATAATTATGCATATTATTTGAGGCCTATGCACTGATTTGAATGGATACTACACTAAAACAGTCCCTTACCCCGTGTCGCTTAAAATAGGCTATGATGACTTGTATGAGCCGTAATTGCAAAATGAGTCAGTAATAGAATGCTGGGATCGGCACTTGCCGTGGAAACACGACCGGCCGGTGTGTTTGCAGTCGTACTGACGTCTCTAACCTCTAGCCGATTCATACCTGAGCCTACACTTTTATAAAAATCTTTTTCTCCTTTATTTTAAATTACTATTATTATTTTTATTATTATTATCATTATTATTTACTAAATTAACTTTATTTATTTTTTACCAAGTACAATTTTGAAGACGACGCTCCAAAAATGCCTTTTAATAGCACTACCTTTATTAATCTTTATTTTATTATTATTACTAATTTTTTTTGATATACTAACTAATCTGTTTTATTTTGCTAGGTGCAATTCTCTAAGGAAGAAAATTAGTAGAAAAGAATATTTTTATTCACTTTTAATTTTTATGCCTAACTTATACATTGTTTAGTTCTAGTTTGAATCCCAATTATTTAGTCCGGCCAGTAAACCACATATGGTGGAGCCTGAGAGGTTCCTAACCCCTTCCTCTCAGGTTAACTTGAATCCTTACCTAGATTTCTGGTTCGTAGACTAAGTTTCGGAGTTAGTTGTAAAAATTAGCTAGAAACAAAATAGGTGCCCTAGCACGCCTAGTTAAAAAATATGTTAGGTGGCGACTCCAACTCTTTACCCATGAGCTACCCTATAAGTCGAGTCATGTTTCGAACTTTAAGGGTAAAAATAGGATGCGACACCGCCGCGTAAGGAAGAGACTAAATCTGTTAAAATTGAGCCGAAACTTGGCGAGTGAATGTTTGTTAGATAAAAAATATTCTTGTAGCAACCCTCTGATGCACAAGTAGATTTAGTGATTGCCTGTTAGCTGGTTTAGTTTTGATATGTGGAGGTTTGGATTATATCAACCTCAATGTGCATTTCATGTCGTCCGTTGCTTGTTGCTTTAATATTGTTATCGTTTTGTTTTTTAAAATTTGAATGGAAATATGTCGTTTCTATTTAATTAGCAACTTCTTTTTTTTTTTTTTTTTAACACTTGAAATAAAATTCACCCAAAGGGTGCAAATCAAGTCCAAAATATGCAAATATTCACCGAAAAGGTGCAACTCTTGTTACCAAACTCTATATAAACGATTAGTATTTTTATAAACCACATTACATTACACAATTCAAAGTCATCTACAAAATGGCAGAAAATCGAAATGCTGAACATGCTCAAGCCCAATAACATCAGCATGCCCCTTATAATGTTTATGATCACAACGCTGCTAGAAACAGAGATATCGCACTCCAAATTGATCAACTAATTCTAGACATGGACATGTTGCGGGGACTTTACAACTTTATCAGTAGAGATATTGATGATTTGCGTGGAGAACTTCGCTTTGTCAGGCAGAAATTGTTTGAACACACTGGTCAATTTGACGAAGGGGCACTGTATAATGAATGAATGTGATGGTGGTAATCAAGTGTTGAATTTTCTTTAATTTTTTTTATTTCAATTAGTACTAGTTTCATGTATCAATTTTACAGTAGTCTCTGCTTGTTAGTATGAAATTTGGTCCATCTATGTTAATTCAGTGATTTATTTTATAATTTAACTGAGTCATTCATTTCCCAATTTAAGAATGAACATGTAGGTTTCTTAATAATTAGGAACCTTGAATTCAATATTCATAATAAAAAACTTACAAGGCAAATTCACTACTTACCAACAACAAAAAATGACATAAACATACCCAAACTAAATATTAAAACACACAGACAAACTAAACATGTACAAGCTAACCAGAACAAGAACCAGGAACAAGCGTTAATCCAAATAACAGCAACAAAAACCACAAACAGCCTACAACCAGGGCCTTTCACAAGTATATAGTGGGAGTATTGGGGGGTGATATATTAATCTGCATCAATGTAAAAAGAACCTAGGACACCACGGATCATCCTCTCCAACCTTCGAGCCACACCATCCAAGCAATGAAGAGTCTCATGTTGACGTTCCTCAATAGCTCTGCAATGTTCTTCCACAGAAGCCTATCGAGCCATAACCTCGTTGAAGTGTACCACAAGGTTATCTTCAGCCCTGTCAACATGACGCATTATTGTCTCCATATCTCTTGCACAGAACATAAAAAACAAAGGGTTACATTTTACATCGAAGAATCCCTATTTACAAAGTCATGAAATACTATAAAAGGAGTGATTAAAGATAGACACAAATAGGTAACATACCTGTGTGACTTGTTTCCAGATTCAAAGTACAACAGATAATAGGAATGTATGAGAACTTTAGAGAAATGAACTAGGGAAAAGAATAACTAGGGATGGAGCCAACTATGCGAATTTATAGACCTAATTTCTGGCTAACTGGTAATCTTATTAGCCGGTTGATATAGCCTTATTTAGTCACATTATATGTTGCTGAAAAGACGTATACTTGCCAACCACAAATGCAATTAATAAAATTCTAGTTAGGTGTAAGCATTGGGGAGGGAAAAAAGCTGAGTTGACGCATCAATATATAGTAATGATAGCTATAAAAATTTGTAATAACTATACAAACTCATTATATTAATATTAAGGACCACAATAAATTTCTTCTGAGTTACATTTTTAAGCATTAGAAATACCACATCACAATTGCTCATAAACTAAATAAGAGGCTAATAATAAACACGTCTATGCAATCTCCTTCAGTTTGGTCCTTGAAGTTTGTGGATCAGTCTTCATTGTCACAACATGCATCAACAGTCTCTCATACCTGTTGATAACAAGCTCCAACCTTAGCATCATAATCTCATTATTCTTGTTAAATTGTTGCACATTGCTTGTAAGTGTTCCGATGTTACTACGATTTCTCTCATTTGGAAAACCAAGTGGTGCAATAGCGAGTTAACGGGATAAACGTGAAGTTGGCTAGGAACTGGAAATCGATGAACCATTGTGTACCTGCAAATCAATGCATTAATTAGAGTTAATTGCATCTAACTACTAAGGACTACGTATTAGATCAATTTTTTTAAATAAAAATAAAGTAAATACTGAATATATGAAACAAGTTACCCTCTTATTAGACAAGATGCAATGAGTGGAGAGTGTCGAAAATCTTTCAAAATCTATTGATGATATGTTTGTGATGGTAGCATTTTGATAGTGTTTACATAGATAGATGTAGGGGGATAATAATTACAGTTTGTTTAAAAAAACCACGCCTATCCAATAAGTTTTGCCGACGTGCATAGAAATTATTTTATTTTTAGCTATCCTACACGCATGTTGCACTGATACACATCAAAAATTCAAATTCTGCACGCTACCTGCTTATTAAACGAAGTTTGACTCTCAACAGAATTTTGGGGTTTAATTTAGCCGTGGGTTATGAGTACTTGACGTAGTAATCTCGATTGAATTACCTACCAATATATGTCTAATTAATACTTAGCAATATATGTCTAATTAAACTTAGTATGTAAGCCATACATGTTACTAATGTGTAACTACGTAAAACTTCTACAACGTAGTGTGTAACTAATGATTTAACCTAAAAATTGAAAAGCGATTTGAAGACATGAATAAATTGGTTACTAGGAGTACATAATGATTAAAGAGACGCATATCTTTTTTATTACATAAACATAGTTAACATGCATATCTTTGTACTAAGATCTTAAATTTATAACAAAAACTATAGTCAACTTTAAATATATGAATATAGTAAAGATTATAAAACGTAAGAGTAAGGTTTGTATAGATATTATACTAGGTGTCCAAAGGCTGTCTAATAGCCCGGTTTGGGCCGGGCCGAACCGGACCGGACCGGACCGGATCAAATCGGGACAAATATAAAAAAAAAATTCGACCCGGTCTCGATCCGGCACGTCCAAAATGGACCTGACGAACCGGACCAAAATGGACCGAAACCGGGCCGGACCGGACCGGAACCGGACCGGACCGGATGACTGATGGGCTTGCGAAAACTAGCCGTTGGGCAACGGCTATTTCACTTTTGGCCGTTGCCCCAACGGCCAAAAACGGCTATTTTGGCCCCCCCACCCCCCTAGGGCGCCCCCATACCCCCTATCTATTTTTTCTATAAATACCATCATTTTTCATCAATTTATTCACAATTTCTCTAATATTCTCTCTAAATCTCTATCAATCTCTCTTATTTCTACAAAAGGCTATTTGCTAAATTGCATACTAAAAAAATATTTGGAGTAAAGTGGAAATATTGTTCGGTGCGGTTCCGGTCAAGTTTCAACTTTCACTTCCTAAGTTCTACATTCTAATTTCACGATATCAAGTAAACTCGTTCTTACTTTTTATTATCTATTTTATTTTTGTGCAATATTATTGTTTGTAGCATATTTTAGTAATTTGTTTGAAGCATATTTTAGTAACTATAAAAATGTCTGGAATTTGGAGATCAATTACTGGGCGTACGGGTAGCGGTCGTAGATCAAGTGCTTCTAACCGAGGGGGGGATGATAGACGTAGTCATGCTTTAGGTAAAAGACCAGTTGGTACTTCTAGCGCTCCTTCTCTTCTAGATGATTTTACTCAGGAAGATGACTCGCAATTTTTGCATGATATAAATGTTGGTGCACCACTAGATAATGATATGTTAGAGACACAATATGAAGAGTTTACCGAAGGGGCTAATTTAGATGAAACACCCACTAGTCAATTTCAAGGTGAACAACATGAAGAAACTGAATTACCACCTATGCCTCCTAGTAGAGAACGATATGCATGACCCGAAAGATCGGATGTGTGGAAATTTATGACTAAAGATATTCCGGCTCAGAAAGCTAAATGTAATATTTGTAAAAAAGTTTGGGAATTTAAAACCGGCAGCCATAATAGTGGGACGGGAAAGTTGAGAACACACTTAGAAAACCATCATAAGGATGTATGGGAAAGGAGGGAGGGTGGCCCTCGTTCAGGGAATAGAATGGCTCCATCGCAAGGTAGCGGAGTCCAACAGGAAATTAACCCAGTGACGGGGGGGCTTTTGCATTATGATAAAAAGAAAGATAGGGAACAAATGGCAAAAATAATTGCGGTAGAGTGCTTACCTTTTACATTTGCTTCTTTTCAAGGTTTTATTCGTTATATTCAAACCGTATATAATCCATCTTTTCAAGGTTTTCCAAAAACTACGGTTAGAACTGATATTATAAAATTTAAAAATGAATATAGACAATATTTACGATATATATTTTATCACTTTGATTGTAGAGTTTGTCTTACTTCTGATTTAGGTCGTGGTGTTAATGGGTATGAGTATTTAACAGTTACTTGTCATTGGATAGATCTTAACTGGGTAATGCAAAAAAGAATTTTAGCATATTCTGCTGTCGATGAACCACACACGGGAAATTTTATTAAGGGAGAAGTTTCGGATATTTGTAAGGCGTATTATCTTAGTGATAAAATTTTAAGTATAACTCTTGATAATGCAACTAACAATGATTATGCTATTACTAAGTTAATACCCGCATTGCATCCCCCTTTTGAAGAATTGTTTCATGTTAGATGTGCATGTCATATATATAATTTAGTTGTAAAAGATGGCCTTAAGTTATTTGATCCTACTATTATGAAGGTTAAACTCGCAATTAGTTATATTTTTAAATCTAAAAAACCGGATAGATGGAGGGACTTTCAAGTAGATTGTGTGAAAGAAGGTATAGCTCCTAGAAAAGTTCCAAAGGAAGTTTCAACTAGGTGGAACACTGTATATGACTCATTGACTGTTGCTTACACTTTACAAGTGCCTATTACTAATTATTTTAATCGCAAAGTAGCTGACGTGTATCACCTAGAAGAAACAGATTGGCAAGATGTTGAGCGTCTTCTTCAATTTTTAGCAAAGTTTTTTTATGCTACTAAAGAATTTTCCGGTCAATATTATCCTACAATCACTACCATGTTGTATTTTATAGCTGGAATAGCAGAATTACTTAACGATTATAGAGTAGTGCCTGGTTATGAAGTTGCGGTAGAAGCAATGCTTGAAAATTTTAAAAAATATTTTTTTCCGATTCCACCACTTTATTACATTTCATCTGTATTACATCCATGTTTTAAACGTTTTAATACGGAAATGCTCATTAGAGAAATTTATCGGAATTTGAGAATTACTGATGAAGAAACACCAAGTGTAGAAACAGTTTGTGCGCAGGTAATTGTAGATTGCCAACGGATTTATGAAAGGTATAGGAGTGCAGCTGATAATGTTGTTCCAAGTGTTCCAAGTGGAGCTGGATCAAGTTCAACGCAGGCTCCCAAAAGACCTGCAACCGGATTGGGAAGTTTTTCCAGCCTTAATCAAAGGCTTTCTAGCAGGCAGTCGAGTAGCAGCGGAGGGTTCAACGAGCTTGATGTTTATTTACTTCATGGTTGCAAGGAAATTGAGTATTTTGGAAGCGATCAACTACTGCCATTTTGGAAGGATCAACAAGCACAGTTTCCAGTTTTAGCAAAAATGGCGCGGGATATTCTAACTATTCAATCATCATCTGTTGCTTCAGAAAGCGCGTTTAGCCAAGGAAGATTACAAATTGGAGATCATAGACATTCATTGAAGGAAGAAGCAATGGAGACGGCCGTATTATTCAGAGATTGGATTAGATCGGAGCGAAGAAATTTTGGATTTGCAGAAGATCAAGTAGCCGATGCAGAAGCATCATCAGAAATTTTATCAGGCGATGGAAGTTTGGACAATGAAACTGAATATGAACAAGATGACTCTTTGCCACCGGTTCCTCCAGAGGTGCCAGACGAAATTATTCAGAAAATGAGAAGTTTTTTTATTAATATGTAGTTTTTGCAATTTAATGTCTATGTACTTTGCAAAAAATCAACCATTATCCATTATTCAATAAAATGCGTTACGCCTTGCTATTAAGTAAATCCTTTGTTATATTCTCAAGTATCCTTTGCTATTAAGTTACCTCTTTGCAATTCAATACTAAAATACTAAATACTAAAATACTAAAATACTAAATACTAAAATACTATACTAAATACTAAAATACTAAAATACTAAATACTAAAAACTAAAAACTAAATGCTAAATACTAAAAACTAAAATACTAAAATACTAAATACTATTATACTACTAACTTAGTATTAAGTTTGAAAAAATAACAATTTACTTACATTATACTAGATTACTAAGTTTTATAAAAAATACTCAATTATACTTTTATAATACTAAAATACTACATTACATAATAGTTAATATTTTAATACTAGATTACTAGTATTATATAAAAGTTATTACATAAAACTAAAATTTAAACAAAACAAATAACCAAAAAACAAAAAACAAAAAAAAATAAAGAAAACGACAAAACCGGGCCGGACCGGACCGGCCCACTTCAAATTTATGTCCAAATCCGCTCCATTTTGAAAAATAGCCGTTGGCAACGGCCATAAACGGCTATTTTTCCCACCCCCCACACCCATAAACGCCCCTACAACCCTCCCCTACCTATTTTGCCTATAAATACTCCCATATTTCATCAAATTAATCACAATTCAATATTTTCTATTCATTTCTCTTAAAAAAAGGCTATTTTATTAAATTTTCTATCAACATGGCTGCAAATGCAAATAATGCAAATCAAGTTCAAGGTGCTACTAACGTAGGTCCGTCTGGTGCTCCAAAAAGAACTAAACGATCCGAAGTTTGGGAATTTATCACAAAAAATAATGATACCGGTAAAGCTCAATGTACTCTTTGTCAGAAAGTTTGGAATTGGGAAGATGGAACAAATACTGGAGGGACAATGAGGTTTAAGACCCACTTGGAAAACCATCATGACCCCGAATGGGCAGCTCGTGCTGGTGGCAAATATCTGCAACCACGTGATGATTGAGTTGAGTCAGTGTTGAGTCGCTGAACTTGAAAATTTATGTATTTTTCTAATTTCTAGTCTATTTTCATGTTTTTATTTTCTAATTATGCATTTTCATTTTCCAACATAATGTACTGTGTGTATTGTTGAATAATATATGTGTTTTGTGTTGTTTATTTAGATTTTAGTATTTTAAAAAATAAAAAATTTAATTTAAAACAAAAAAAAATAATTAACGAACCGAACCGAACCGGATCAAACCGGACCGAGACCGGCACAATATCCGGCTGCCGGTTCCGGTTCCGATCCGGCATTGGTGCAATTGCACCGGTGCACCGGACCGGAACCGGGCCGGTGACGGATTTTTTTTTTTTTAACAAACCACCGGACCGGACCAGCCGAACCGGGACCGGGCCGGACCGGGTCAATAGACAGCCTTAGTGTCCATTATACCTTCTTTGACCCATCAGGCAACATCATTAGTCATTTTTTCAGTCTATTATTCATTGATCCATCAAACGAGTTAAAAAATAAGGAGGGGCCAAAATGCGTTTACTTGACACTGCAAGCAGTATTCTCCGGTGATTTTACACAGAGTGGAGAGACACACTATCAAGTATTCCTACTCATACTTTTGAAGATTCAATTCGATGCATGGTCAGTTAGTGGTTTGGGAAACTTTGACATTCCACTATTCATTTTAGCTAATAAATTGTCGTCTATATTACAAGTGTTTAGTGACAAAGTTATTTTTTTCTTTTAAAAAAATTATTTTATATTTTTCATAATCCATAATAATTAATTCTTGTTTAGTAATAACTACTCCATAGTATCAGTTTTAGATTTCAAATAAATTAATTAAATTTAAATCATCACACCCCTTCCTCACAAGTCACAATAAATACTTACAATATTAATTAGTAATTGCTCCATATTACTATCAGTTTTAGATTTTAAATAAATTATTTAAATTTAAATCATCATACTCCTCCTCACAAGTCACAACAATTGACACACCCATTGAGCCAATGGTAAACCAAAGGGCACCACTTACTGCCACCCTTTCCCCTCTTCCTCCTATATAAACTCAAACCTGTGTGGTTATAATTACACATCAAAGATAAAATCTTTTTTTTTCAGGGCAGCGTTCTTTCCTTAACTAAGTACAAGGTACATTCTTTCTTTTTCTATTTAGTTTCTATTTATTATCTATATTTTTTAGTTTTATATAGGTACAATTTTATATTTTATTTAAATAGATGGAAAGCAATCAACGATTGAAAGACCCACGGGACAAGTACTACGCCGTCCGCAACCCCCCCTAACAAAGGTATGAATGAAAAGTTGGCAGACATCCACTACGAAGTTATTGACACTAGAGAAAACAACCTAGCAACTATGGGAACCGAAGAAGAGATACTGGGAATAATTATAGAAATTGAAAGCAAACTTGACAGGCTTGAGAGGTTGCTGAAGTCTGCCCTGGAAGGAATCGGCGTCAAACCTGAAGATTATGCATCCCCTCCTAATTCCCCCATTTTAAAGTTAGTTTATTATAATTATGTTACTTCTGTTTAATTTCATGTTTAAAAGGATGGTATGCTGTGAACAAAGCCAGCATTATGGCACTTTTGTTTAAGTTAATCTTTGTAAAGATGATATGCTGTGAACTAAGCCAGCATTTTTTTCGTTAATTAATTATGGATCTTTTGTTCAAAATTTAGTCCTACAATTTAACTTTTTTTTTTAGTTAGAAAAGTGATTTATTGGATACTAAACATAAGAAAAATGTTATATATTATGAAATTGGATCACGTCAAAAAAAAAAAAAAAAGATATGTACATTCATTCCTACTCGTATTAAAAAGAAGGCAATATAATAGACAAGTTCATTTGCATATAATACAAAAGCTAATACGTAATTGACAAATTCATTTACAAGTTCATTTGCATACTCATATTTTGAATTATTTAAATAATTAAGTACTTTTTTTATTATGTTAACTTATTTGCAATTTCATCTATATGTAAAATAAATTACGTGACCTATCTAAACATATACTAGTTTGGATTTTTTTTATTCATTTGCATGCTAATATTTTGAATTAATTTAATAATTAAGTACTTTTTTTATTATGTTAACTTATTTGCAATTTCTTCTATATGTAAGATATATTACGTGACCTATCTAAACATATAGTACTAGTTTGGAATGTTATTTTTTCCACAGGCTAGTGACTTTTTATTTTTATTAAAGAGCTAAATACATTGATTCCACCCCCACTGCCCAGAACTACAAACCCCCCACCCCCAACCCGCACATAATTTCTACTGATGCTCTATAAAAAGGAGAATATATCGAGTCCTCTCCATCTATAACCTACACACTAAAAACTTCCAATCCTTAAACATTCCAAACATGCCTGGTAGAGCTAGAAACTTCCAAAACTTAAAGTTACCAAACATGCCTAGTAGAGCTAGAGCTAGATGCGGCACTGAAATCCTTGGTGATATTTCTCATCAGTGCTTTGTTCTTAGGAACACTATGGATGAAACTATGGAACTCCTCATGGATCACATTCAACGTGCTTAGACTTAAACCCGTAGGATCAAGAGAATGTTCCGTAACATTCTTCTCCACCTCGGTAATGCAGACGAGTTCAACACCCCCCCGGATCCCCTGCACCACGCTTGGACTAGATTGAGGGTTTATTTCAAGTTTGTTTGATGTTGTGTTAATATTTGTTTCTTGTCTGTTTGATGCTAAGTTTATGGTTTATTTCGTGTGATGGTTGTTCAATGATATTTTGTGGCTTTGTAAGAGCTTTTTAATGGATCTTTTGTCTTACTACATCGCCCTTATGGTATATTTTCTTTTCAGAATGCGTATAGTTCATGTATGATAGTTTACAATTATACATGATCGTTTAGATATATAATTAAGAAGTAATATCACCAGAACGAAAAAACAACTTTAAGGTATATGTTATATGTTAAAATTTTTATTGAAAACGACAAACCTTTTCATGGTCTTGCACAGAAATAAAAATTAATATTTAAAATGACAAAAAACAAAAAAGGATGATGGCCTTGCAAAACCTTATGTGTTCCTATTAATTTAGCCGATCCTTTAAATTCTATTTACTATCAAGTTGAAAATATGAGTTAAATACTCTATGTGTTTGTATAATTCAGTAACTCAACGAAAAAATTTAGATATAGCAACTGAAATTTAGATTGCAACGATACACTATAGACTCATACCACGTCTGGCCTTGTGTACAATAAACGATGGCCTTGCACGTTATGCAAACTAAATCTTTGAACAAAATATTTGTCATTATTAAAATGGTTTAATAATATAAATAACATATTAGTTCTCCAATACAACTGAAAAATAAACATTAACGCAACGAATTCATGCTAGAACTTATTGTTGTGTAAAGTTAACTTATTTTCAAGCCTATAACTATATAAATGTGGCATGTAGTGTAAAATTAGCTTGTTGCAATATTGACGTGCAATATTAAAAGTATATTATTATAATTTTTAGTAATATATATTTGGCAGTTTTTTTGTTCAATTTTAAACGTAAAACTTTGGAAAAATTTACTAGGTCTTGCATACAAACGCAATCTAGAGAGGAGAGATAGCATCAATTATGGAGTGAACATGTTACTTACTACTCAAATGCAATTGGTCGTCGTTAGGGCTTGCTTGGGAGGGCGTTCAAGCGTGAGCCATTTTGGCTGCTCAAGGTTCTATCTTCATGATGATATGCATATGGACCATACATATTGGCTTACTGATGAAGGCGTGGGGACCTTTGCCATTTGATTGGTGAAACTCAAAAGATTCTCCCTACCTATATATTGTCGAGTTACTTCTATCAAGCCAAACATCAATTGAAACTCCTTACTACTTAGTTTAAACCACTTCTTCGGCTCTAACAACTCTTAAGAACCAAAAGGGAAAGAACACCAACAAAAAGAGTACGTATCGAAAATATTGTGCCTGAGTCAACATTGCCAACTTCACCTGAAAATGTAGAGTACTTCTTCACCACCACTAGGGAAACCCTCAACAAACTGAAGGCAAAAGTCATTGAGTTTATGGTTAGGCTTCAAACAAATAAGGATCCTGATTATGTAATGAGGATCATATTGAATGACATCCCATTGACTACAATCTATGACATGTTCATGGATCTCCCCGAGCCGACCCCAGCAGTCTTTGAAATCTCTGATGACACTACCTCTCGCAATGCATCCAGTGGCTCTAAGTACAGCCCTTAATCAGTTGCCGACGGACCTGGTGGCTTCTCTGATTAGTTTGCTTCACAAAGCTCTCTCCATGATCGTGTTTAAAGCTGGTGTCCCATGCATGTTTTGTTATAGCTAGGCGCCGCGCAGCCAAACGCGCCAGAAGGCTGGGCGCTTTGCCTGGCGCGGCGCGCCACCTGGGGCGCCAGACCAAATCCTGCTCCTCCTTGCTCCGCGGCTCACTTCGTGTCATGCCTTCATGTGTTCGATCCAATCCTCAATCCAAATCCAATATTTTCTTGCTCGATCATACTCTTTAAAGCTCAAATTTCACTTCATAACAACCTACAATCATACGATATAAAATCAGTGCAAAATCACATTCATTACCAAGAAAACGGACGAATAAAATACTCAAACGTAAGAAAATATAGGCATAAAATGCCAAACATCACCACCCCACACACTTGAACCTTTGCTCGCCCTCGATCAATCACAAATAACTTCCCAACCTAGGTAGAACAGGTCTACCTATGACTATGGTTGATACCGACCATTGAACAAATGCACACATGACTGCTATGGGTCCAACAAACATGCCACAATTTAACAAACTCAAAAACATGAGAACAACCACCCCAAGATAGCTCAAATGCACAAATCCAACTCATTGCAACCATGCTCCCACACAGTCACACCTATCTGCTCAACCAAGAAGCCACGACTTCACCTATTTCATGCAAACCATGTGCCCTCACCAAAATGAAGCAAGAGAGTGTCCCCCAAATATCACACACAACAATGAATATCAAGAATAGAACGGGGACAATAGCATAGAAAGAATTCACTCACTCTCATGAAAATCTCACATGTCACACACGATGTACCATAGGCTTGCCCATAGTGTAGGACTCCACTAATATAAGCTATAGTGTAGGACTCCACTAATATAAGCTCACTCCAATCGGGATTAACTAGGACTTTAAAAAGGTTGTAATGTAAGCTAAGGGGCTGGTAGGATACATATGGGTAATAGTGACTACTTCCCTAAGCACTTTAATACATCACAATTAACCTAAGCACAAATCTCATCAAAGCCACCCAATCAACAACTTCCACACACACCTTCTCAACAAGTAGCAATTTTTTCTTTTAAGCACACACTAGCAAGGATGAATATTCTTCTCTCTTTATTTCTTTTTCTAAAGTTTTTTTAGCTTTGCTTCTTTTTTTTCTTTTCAACTCATTACTTTCCAAACATTTCCAATGCTTTTCACTACTTCACAAATTATTTCAAATATTTCCCTCATTGGTTCCACTCAAAAACCTCCCTATATCTCAACCACAACTCCACAATAATATCCAATTATCAATTAAAGTGCTTAAGGAGTAAAGGGCCAAAAGAGAACAATTTAGAACAAGTGGGTAGGCTCGGGGTGTGGGTGCCAACAAAAAGGTCAAAGAAATCACAACAATTAAGTCCAAGGTGTATATGTAAGGGTAGAAAAATCAAAAGAAGGCATGTATCATTTCCCGACTAGAGTAAACCTAGGATTTCCCTTTGCACACATACGGGGCAAGTTCTAGACACCAATATGCAAACATGGAGTACAAAATAAGAATATGCCTCACAACACACATTGCACACAATCTACACAAAAATGCTCCATCACAACTCTCAATCAAGCAATTAGAGTACAACTTGTGGAAAATTAAGCACTAATGCACAAAGGTTCACAACAAAGCCAAGCAAGTGGACTCAAGCATCTCAAGGGGACCGTTCCATTTTTTCTAGGCATGCATCACAATTTAAAACCAAAAGACACCACAAATAGCACATGCAATAAGTTCAAGTCCACCGGTATCAAACAAATCAAAGGCACCTAGCATTCCACCTATTCCTTTCGTCTAGGGCCACCTATAACTAACTACTCTAATCCTAAAAATAAAAACTACCCGGTTCAAATGCCTCCCCGTGGAAAAGAACCGAGGTCATAAGAAAAACCACGGGGTGGATGACATGTACCACTAACAAAGACTAAAAAGAAAATCTTGGTGCATTCGGGGGCACGGGGCGCCAGCTACAGTGCCCCTGGAGTGGGTTTTGGAGTCCTATTTCGTCTAGGCTTAGGCGTAACTTATTTCTAGGCTTTTGTAAACCCTATAAATACTCTTTTACTTAGTTTTTGATGGGAGTTCAGACTTTGGAGCAAGTTTTGGAGGAGAGGGGAGGAGCCCTAGATGTCTTCTAACAAGTTCTTTCTCTCTTTATCTTATTCTTCTCTTTAATTCTATAGTTTGTTTGTTCTAGGGTTTGTAAATACATTAAGGCTGATGTTTGAAAGTTGATTTCTTCCTATTGATTTACCATTACGGATTGTTTATTCTTTCTTGAGCCTAATTGTTTGGTTATTGAGGCCTGATAATTGAACACTATCTACGGTTTACAAGTTGAACTCGACTGAGGGAACTTGTGAACTCAATAAGAAAGAATAGGGCTTGATTGTGAACCTGGGCATCGGGGAACCAATTTGTGAGTAGGATAGACATATACTTGCTCGCCTAGCTTAACTAATCATAGAATTCGTTAATGCGTGCACGTGATTCAACCCATAGACATATAGGGATTGGAGTAGCCTGCATAGACCGTGAAGAATCGAAAGGTTTTCACGGGTACATTTAACCTGTTAGTTAGAAATCTAGGAAATCAAGAAGTAGAATCAACTGGAAAACTCAACTGGATTGTTCGTAACTCTGACCCTGGACCGTTTCTCATTATTGATAACAACCCATAAATTGTTATCGTGATTCAGACAGTGAGGCTGTGGAGACTGTTGCTGAGGGCGGTGCCTCAGATGGGCAGGAGGAGGACTAGTACCGCACTCCTGCGCACCACCCAGTGTAGTCCAGCAGGCTTTCAGGGAAGTTTCCTTTACTTTTGCACTTGCTTCTTTGTCGCACTGAGGACATTGGTTAGTTTAAGTGTGGGGTGGGGAACTACCCTTCATTTATTTTTGAGGTTAGGGATGCATGTACCGTAGGATTTTCTTTTGTCACTTGACTTTATTTTGATTTGTTTCTTTCTTTAATATAAAACCAATGAAAAATTCCAAAAAGGTTTTCCTTTTAGTTTCTAGTAGTGGTACATGTCATCCACCCCGTAGTTTTTCTTATGGCCTCGGTTCTTTTTCATGGGGAGGCCTTTGAACCGGGTAGTTTTTATTTTTATTAAGATTAGAGTAGTTAGTTGTTAGATGGCCCTAGACGAAGAAAATAGGTAGAATGCTAGGTGCCTTGTATTTGTTTGATACCGGTGGACCTGAACTTGTTACGTGTGCTATTTGTGGTGTCCTTTGGTTTTAAATTGTGATGCATGCCTAGAGAAAAAAATGGAACGACCCCCTTGAGATGCTTGAGTCCACTTGCTTGACTTTGTTGTGAACCATTGTGCATTAGTGCTTAATTTTCCACAAGTTGCACTCTAAATGCTTGATTGAGAGTTGTTGATGGAGCCTTTTTGTGTGGATCGTGTGCAATATGTGTGTGAGGCATATTCCTGTTTGCTCCGTGTTTGCATATTGATGTCTAGAACTTGCCCCGTGTGTGTGCAAAACGAAATCCTAGGTTTGCTCTAGTCGGAAAATGATACAGGCCTTCTTTTGATTTGCCTACCCTTACATATACACCTTGGACTTGATTGTTCTGATTTCTTTGACCTTTTGATTGGCACCCACACCCCAAGCCTACCCACTTGTTCTAAGTTGTTCTCTTTTGGCCCTTTACTCCTTAAGCACTTTAATCGATAATGTGATATTATTGTGGAGTTGTGGTTGAATATTGGGAGGTTTTTGAGTGGAACCAATGAGAGGAATACTTGAATGAATTGTGCAGTAGTTGTTTATGAGCATTAGCAAGGTTGAAAGTGATGAATAGAAAAAAAAATCAAATGAAAAAAAGAGCAAAGAAAAAAATTTTGGAAAAAGAAATAAAGAGAGAAGAATATCCATTCCTTGCTAGTGTGTGCTTAAAAGAAAAAAAATTGCTACTTGTTGAGAAGGTGTGTGTGAAAGTGTTGATTGGGTGGCTTTGATAAGACTTGTGCTTAAATTAATTGTGATGTATTAAAGTGCTTAGGGAGGTAGTCACTATTACCCATATGTATCCTACCAGCCCCTTAGCCTACATGACAACCTTTTTAAAGTCCTAGTTAATCCCGATTGGAGTTAGCTTACATTAGTGGAGTCCTATACTACAGACAAACCTATGGTACACTGTGTGTGATATGTGAGACTTTCATGAGAGTGAGTGAATTCTTTCTATGATATTATCCCCGTTCTATTCTTGATATTCGTTGTTGTGTGTGATATTTGGGGGACACTCCCTTGCTTCATTTTGGTGAGGGCACATGGTTTGCATGAAATAGGTGAAGTCATGGCTTCTTGGTTGAGTAGATAGGTGTGATTTTGTGGCAGCATGGTTACAATGAGTCGAGTTGGTGCATTTGAGTTGTCTTGGGGTGGTTGTTCATGTTTTTGAGTTTGTGAAATTATTGGCATGTTTATTGGACCCATAGTAGTCATGTATGCATTTGCTCAATGGTCGGTATCAACCATAGTCATAGGCAGACCTGTTCTACCTAGGTTGGGAAGTTAGTTGTGACTTGCTCGAGGGAGACCAAAGGTTCAAGTGTGGGGTGGTGATGTTTAACATTTTATGCCAATGTTTCCTCATGTTTGAGCATTTTATTCGACCGTCTTATAGTTTATGAATGTGATTTTGCACTAAATTGGGTCGCATGTGTGTAGGTCGTTATGAAGTGTAATTGGAGCTTTAAAGAGCATGATCGAGCCAGAAAAGATTGGGGTTTGATTGAGGATTGGATCGAGCACCTGAAGGCATGAGACGACACGAGCTGCGGAGCAAGGAGGAGCAGGATTTTGCCTGGCGCGTTAGGCCATGCAGCGCGCCACCCAACGTGCCAGCTTGTGGAGCGTGGTTCTGGGTGCGGCGCAGGGCCAAAGCGCTCAAGTTTCGACGTCCTCTGCTTGTCCAAGCGCGGTCGGGGGAGCGGGGCGCCAGTTATAGCGCCCCTGGAGTGTGTTTTGACTTCCTATTTCGTCTAGGCTTAGGTGTAACTTATTACGAGGCCTATGTAAACCCTATAAATACTCTTTTACTTAGTTTTTGATGGGAGTTCAGACTTTGGAGCAATTTGAGAGCACCATACTTCATTGAACAAGGGTTTATTCCTAATCTTTCATCTAATTAATCATTTACATCATTATTTTGATCAATTCATTGCCTTGTGATTATGAATATGCGTGGCTAATTCTTACGTTCTAGGGTTAGAGTATTACATGAAAGTTGATATTTGAAGATTGATTCCCATTAATTGAATCCCATAACGGGTTGCTTATTCTTTCTTGATTTCACTTGCTTAGTTATTAGAGCTCGATAATTATGCATTATGTATGGTTTTTAGTTTGAACTCGAAAGAGGGAATTTAATTACGTAATAAGAAAGAATAGGACTAGTTTGTGAACCCGGGCATCGGGGAACCAATTTGTGAGTAGGATAGACATATACTTGCTCGCCTAGTTTAACTAATTACAGAATTCGTTAATGCATGCACGTGATTCAACCCATAGACATATAGGGATTGAAGTAGCATGCATAGACTGTGAAGAATCGAAAGGTTTTCACGGGTACATTTACTCTGTTAGTTAGTAACCCGGGATTTAAGAAGTGGAATCAATTGGAAAACTCATCTGGATTGTTCGTAACTCTGACCCTGGACCGTATTCTTAATATTGTTAACAACCAAAGTTTGCACCATTGTTCGACTAAACTTCCATCATTTTAATTACTTCTCTTTAGTTACTAAAACTCTCACCATTGGTAAAAGATCCCTGAATAGTTGTTAGAAATTGTTTGTTAAGTGTTAGTCTGAATAGTCCTCGTGGGAACGATATTCTACTTATCATTTTATTACTTGTCGACCGCGTATACTTGCGTGTGCGTTTGGGAGCAACAAGTTTTTGGCGCCGTTGCCGGTAACTAATTATTGACTGATTTATTTTTGAACGATTACTTATTATCTATTCAGGTTTAATTTTTTTGTTGAGTTTCTTGTGCTGTTTCAGGCAATAGGTTTTGCATGTAAAGGAATAGAAAGGACGAACCACTCGTACGTTTTGATCCCGAGCCTGAAAGAACCTTGAGAAGGGTAAGAAGAGAAGCGAGAGACCGAAAAGCACTAGCAATTGTACTTGCTTCCTTACCCACTGAAATGGCAGAAGAACGAGTAGTAGCGGTGCAAGATGTTGCTCTTCCCAGCCTGGGGGGAGTAGCGTCGAGTATTGTGAAGCCCGCTATCACCGGGCACTTTGAAATTAAGCCCGTCATGATTCAGTTGCTGCATGTGACTGGACAATATGCTGGATTACTTCATGAAGATCCACAGCAACACATTCAGAATTTCCTGGAGATCAGTGATACTTATACACCAGCGTGGGTTCCTACTGATTATGTTCGATTGACGTTGTTCCCGTTTTCACTGATTGGGGCAGCAAGGAAGTGGTTAAAGGCTGAAAAGCCTGGGTCTATCACTACTTGGGAAGATTTGGCTAAGAAGTTCTTGGCTAAATTTTATCCATCTGCCAAGACAGTCCAGCTGAGGAGTGAAATTATGTCCTTCAGACAGATAGAAGGAGAATCTTTGTATGCAGCCTGGGAGCGATTTAAAGCTCTATTGAGAGATTTTCCACACCACAACCAATACAATGAGGTTATTGCACAGACTTTTATTGAGGGGTTGAATGCACACACTAAGATCGTGGTAGATGCAGCTGCTGGAGACCAAGTACTGGCCTTAAATTTTGATCAGATCTATGATTTACTCGACAAGTTTTCGCAGAGCAATCCTGATTGGCAGGGTGTTGGTAGAATTGCTGCGTAGAAAGCTGCTGGGGTGCTTCAATTAGATGCAGTTTCAGAGCTGAGGGCGAAAATGGATGCTATTTCCAATCAAATCAGCAAGCTAGCTCTGCCGCCAACTCAACAACCAGCAGCTCCAGTGCAACAACTTCAAGTCTTTTGTGAGGTTTGTGGAGAGGATCATGCCACTGACGTCTGTCCATCTAATCCAGAGTCAGTGTATTATGTGGGTAATCAGAACAGGTCACAGGGTCAGAATCGCAATCAATATGGTAATAGAAATAACAACAGTTGGCGTAATCACCCTAATTTTTCTTGGAGGGATAATCGTGAGCAGCTTCAAGGCAATGAGAGACCCCAAAATAATCTTCAAAATGCACCACAGCAGGGGTCCAGTTGCAGACTCAGCCACAACAGTCGAATTCAGTTGAGGATATGCTTAGAAAAATTCTTGCAGGGCAGCAAAAACTCATGGATGATTCAGCAGCTCAGGCACAAACAATAAAAGATTTGAGCAATGCTCAGAAAGATCTTGAGAGGCAAATGGGGCAGCTAGCTGGAGCACAAAATAATAGACCTCGGGGTGCTTTGCCAAGTGATACAGAGAAAAATCCTAAGGAATTTGTGCAAGCAGTTACTTTAAGGAATGGAAGAGCTCTTGAAGAAGTTCCCCTAAAGCCAAGGAAGCCTGTTGGTGAGTTAGAGCCTAATGCTGATAGAGAGGTGGAGAAAGAAGCTGAGAAAGTGATAGAAAAGCAGCCCGAGCCTGCTATTGTGAGACCACCACCACCTTTTCCTCAGAGACTTCAGAAGCAGAAAGTTGATGCAGCATGTAAGAAATTTTTGGAGATCCTGAGTCAGATTCAGGTAAATATTCCTTTGGTGGAGCTTTTGCGGGATGTTCCCAAATATGCTAAATACATCAAGGATATTGTTGCTAACAAAAAAGACTGACTAAGTTCGAGACAGTTGCACTCGCTGAGGAGTGTAGTTCTAGAGTTAGAAGCAAGCTTCCTCAGAAATTGAAGGATCCTGGCAGTTTTACTATCCCCTTGGAAATTGGGGAACATGAGGTTGGACGAGCTTTGTGTGATTTGGGTGCTAGTGTGAATTTAATGCCTTCATCAGTTTTCAGAAAACTAGGCCTGGGTGAACCACGACCAACTACTGTGACTCTGCAACTGGCTGATAGATCGTTGACATGCCCCGAGGGGATTATTGAAATTGTGCTTTTATAAGTGGGTCAGTTTATATTGCCTGTTGATTTTATTATTCTTGATTATGAAGCTGATCCTGAGGTTCCTCTCATATTGGAAGTGGATTTTTGGCTACTGCTGATGTTGTTATTAGAGTTAGAGCTGGAAAGATGATCATGAAAGTAAATGGGGAAAAAGCTGTGTTTAATGTGTTCAGAGCTACCCAGCTTCCTTCCCATTATGAAGAGTTGTCCATGGTAAAAGTGATAGATGAGTTGACTGCTGATGAGAGGTCATTCTTGGCCTCTAATGTTGATTCTCTGGAGAAGACACTTTTATGTGATGATGATGATATCCTGAAGGATGAGGACATTGAAGAATATTTGGAGATTCTTAATATGCAGAGTAAATTCATCCCAGGATGGAAGAAATTTGAGGAGCTTGATAGACCGTTGACCTTAACTCCTGCTAAACCGTCTATTGAGAAGGCTCCTACTCTTGAACTCAAACCTTTACATGCACACTTGCGTTATGCTTATTTGGGTGAAGGTAATACCTTGCCCATGATCCTTTCTTTGTTGTCTGATATGCAGGTTGAAAAGGTGTTGAGGGTGTTGCGAGAGCGCATGAGAGCTATTGGCTGGACTATTGCTGATATTAGAGGGATTAGTCCTTCTTTCTGCATGCACAAAATTCTCTTGGAAGAAGGCCATAAGCCATCTATAGAGCAGCAGAGAAGGCTAAATCCAATTATGAAGGAGGTGGTGAAGAAAGAAATTATCAAGTGGCTGGATGCTGGTATTATTTTTCCTATCTCTGACAGCAAGTGGGTGAGTCCAGTACAATGTGTTCCAAAGAAGGGGGGCATTACAGTGGTGAAGAATGAGCATAATGAGTTGATTCCTACAAGAACAGTCACAGGGTGGCGAATTTGCATTGATTATAGGAAGCTGAACAAGGCCACCAGGAAAGACCACTTCCCACTGCCTTTTATTGATCAGATGTTGGATAGACTTACTGGGCATGAGTATTATTGTTTCTTGGATGGGTATTCGGGCTACAATCAGATTGTGATAGATCCTGAAAATCAAGAGAAGACTACATTTACTTGTCCATATGGCACCTATGCATTTAGGAGAATGCCGTTTGGGTTATGTAATGCCCCGGGGACTTTTCAGCGGTGTATGATGGCTATTTTCACCGACATGGTGGAAAAATTTGTTGAGGTGTTCATGGATGATTTCTCAGTAGTTGGTGATTCCTTTGATGATTGCTTGAAAAATTTAGATGCTGTGTTGAGCCGTTGTGAAGAAACAAATCTGGTGCTGAATTGGGAAAAATGTCACTTTATGGTTCAATGAGGCATAGTACTTGGGCACAAGGTGTCAAAGCAAGGGATCGAGGTTGACAAAGCGAAGATTGAGGCTATTGAGAAATTACCACCACCTATCTCGGTTAAAGGGGTGCGTAGTTTCTTGGGACATGCAGGTTTCTATAGGCGTTTCATAAAGGACTTCTCCAAAATCTCTAATCCCATGTGCAAGTTGTTGGAGAAGGATGTGAAATTTGAGTTTAATGATGCTTGTCTCAAGGCATTTGAAGAATCGAAGAAAATGTTGGTGACTACACCAATCATCATTGCTCCTGACTGGTCTTTGCCATTTGAATGGATGTATGATGCGAGTGATAATGCTATTGGGGCTGTTCTAGGCCAAAGAATTGGAAGAATCTTTCACTCCATCTATTATGCAAGAAAGACTCTTGATGCAGCCCAATTCAATTATACCACTACTGAGAAGGAGTTGCTAGCCGTAGTGTATGCTTTTGATAAATTCAGATCTTATTTGGTTGGCACTCGTGTTGTTGTCTACACTGATCATGCCGCAATCCGGTATTTGTTTGAGAAGAAGGACTCCAAGCCTAGACTAATTCGATGGGTTCTCCTACTGCAAGAGTTTGATGTTGAAATTTGAGATCGCAAGGGGACTGAGAATCAAGTAGCTGATCATTTGTCAAGGCTGGAGAATAGAGATCATGTAGACGAAGGGCCTGAGATTAAAGAGGTGTTCCATGATGAGCAGCTTTTTGCTTTAGATGCAGCTGAGGTGCCATAGTATGCTGATATGGTGAACTTAATTGTTAGTAATGTGTATCCTCCTGGGGCTACAGTTGAGCAAAGGCGTAAACTCCTTCATGAGAGCAGATTTTATGTGTGGGATGAGCCTTATTTGTACAAGATAGGCCCTGATCAACTAGCTAGGAGATGATTCCAAGGGAGGAAGTTGAGCCGATTCTACAGAGCTGCCATTCCTCTCCTTATGGTGGCCATCTTGGTGGAGATCGAACAGCTGCAAAGGTACTTCAGTCTGGTTTCTTTTGGCCTACTTTATTTAAAGATGCTCATGCCTTGGTGAAGCAATGTGATCGTTGCCAAAGAACGAGTACTATTTCTAGGCGTCACGAGATGCCTTTGAACAATATCCTGGAGATTGAGCTGTTTGATTATTGGGGGATTGACTTTATGGGTCCATTCCCACCTTCCATGGGCCATAAATACATTCTCGTAGCGGTTGATTATGTGTCTAAATGGGTGGAAGCTGTTGCACTTCCAAGAAATGATGCGAGTGTGGTGGTGAAATTCGTGAAGAAAAATACTTTCACTCATTTTGGGATACCACGGGCTATAATCAGTTATGAAGGTACGCATTTTTGCAACCGGTTGTTCAATAAATTGTTGGCCAAGTATGGGGTTCGCCACAAGGTGGCCACTGCTTATCATCCCCAAACTAGTGGCCAAGTGGAAGTGTCTAATAGAGAGATCAAGCAAATCCTTGAGAAGACTGTGAATGCCTCGAGGAAGAATTGGGCTATGAAGTTAGATGATGCTCTCTGGGCTTATCGGACTGCATTTAAAACGCCTATTGGAACCTCTCCATATAGGCTTATTTATGGTAAGGCCTGTCACTTACCCGTTGAGCTAGAGCATAAGGCATATTGGGCAATTCAAAAGCTCAACCTTGATATGGCCTTGGCGGGTGAGAAGAGAATGCTTCAATTGCATGAGCTTGAAGAGTTCCGTTTCCATGCTTATAAAAATGCAAAATTATATAAGGAACGGATAAAGAAGTGGCATGACAAGCATATTGAGCATTGTCAGTTTGAGCCGGGGCAGCTGGTGTTGCTGTTTAACTCGAGCTTGAAGCAATTTCCGGGCAAGTTGAAGTCTAGATGGTTGGGGCCGTTTGAAATAGTTTGTGTTACCGCACATGGAGCGGTTGAATTGAAAGCCCCGGATTCGGAGAAAACATTCTTGGTAAATGGCCAAAGGGTGAAGCATTATTGGGGAGGTTCGGTGAATCATCATACCTCCATTACTTTGAGGGACCCATGATTGATACTCGTCATGCCACGGCGTTAAATAAGGCGCTTCTCGGGAGGCAACCCGAGTTTGTACTGGTAATAGTTTAGTTGTTTTTTTTTTATTTTATAGTGTCACGTAGTTTTTATTTTTGTGTGTCGTTTTTGTAGGTATCGGGAGTACTAAACGAGATGCAGTTGATATATTGAGGGGTACGGGACGCTTTGAGGCATGTCCCGCGCTTGAATTCGCACTTGGAATCGAAATTTGGTGCGAAAAAATCAAACGGGCGCATTTGGGAGCGCCCGCGCCTCCCAACACGCCTCATGAGATCTGAAGCAAACAGCTTAGGCGCGATGGGAGCGCCCCGCGCCTCCCACCCCGCCAAGGCAAACAGAATGCGCAGAAAAGCCACCGCGGTTGGGGCACACCGCGTGAGGCAAAGAGCCCGGCTAAATTTCGGTAAAATCCGGGTCCAAACGGGTTTTAACCCGCGACTCGGATTCCCTCTCTCCTCTATACCCGATCCCCTCCTCTTTTCTTCATTATTTTCTCTCAAAACACTCCCCAAATCTCCCCCAAATCATCCCTAATTCTTGGAATCAATCACAAGTTTTTTTCAACTCATTCTAACATCTTCAAGTAAGTAAATTCTTACCCTCCTCTCTCCATTACATGTAAGATTAACAAGCTTTTTCCATGGTAAATTTCTTAACTAGTTTGCAAGCTCATGATTAGGAATTACTCTTAAATTTCTTATTTTGATCATTATGCTTTATGGTTAGCTTGTGTACTTGTAGAAAGAGATCTCTCAACAATTTGGGAAGGTTATCACATTACAAAAGCCATTGAACTTGAAATTTGAATAGTGTGCACACCAAGTGTTTGTGAAAAAGCCTCAACCATGAAAATTGTCTAATGTTGTGAATTCTTGAGTAGAAATACTATCCTTAGACTTAAGATGAACATTGAGTGTCACACACACATAAAAATTGGCTATTCTAAACCCGCACTAGCTTGATCATCATTACCACAAACGTGGCACATTTTGTGCAATGCTAGTTTTGGCTAAGTGTGGAGTTGCTTGTGTTATTGAGTTGGATTGTTGATACATAGAGCAAGCGATAAGTGTGGGGTGGTGTCCTACTAATTGTGCTTGAATTGAATTTTTTGTGCTTAATTTGACATCTCACATTGGTCTTCTTGTTTGTTGTAGGCACCATGGTTGTAACACCCCACAAACCAAGTTCTTCATCCGCCTCGGCCCCTAAGAAATCACTCCATGCCGGGCCTTCCTCTAGCAAGGCAAAGGGCAAGGCACCGGCCAAGCCAAAGGCCAAGGCTAGAATCCCTAAAGACGCGGTACCTATACCAAGGCCCGGGGGCAAGACACGATTTGGTCTCACTTTTGTGAAGAAGAGTGAGTGCCAAGCTTGGTACAAGAGTGTGAAGCTTGCGGGGTACATTCCCGAGCAAGCCATTGACAAGAGGAGAGTGATGCAAAAGTTTCGAGGAGTGGGTGATGATATTCATGCCTTACATTGGGACTCGGTCTTTGAGAGTCCGGGGCATGCCAACCTCGACCTAGTACAGGAACTCTACGCCAATTGGGAGCCGGACAAGGCATGGGGAGATGATAATATGGTTACTGTTCGGGGTGTGAAGGTGAGATTGGACCACACGGCGTTGAATGATTTCTTGGGGTCGAGTACCCTGACTATGATGAGCTGAGAGACTTTATTAGGAAGCCTGATTATAAGGTTCTGCGGGATACATTGTGTGGTGAGAGCTCCACCCATATGTGGGAGCGAAGTGTGTCAGGAAGACACAAATTCATGTTCTTCTCGCAGTTTTTGAAAACAGCTCGAGTGTGGATGAGATTGATAAATGCACGCATCTTGCCTTCATCTCATTATTCCGAGGTCACCAAGACTCGGGCGTGCATGGTTTACTTTTTCATGACCAGGAGGCCGGTTAACATCGGCTACTACAAGTTGAGGTTGATGAGAGAGCAACGGGAGTCGAAGACATGTAGCCGTTTGTATTTTAGAAACATTCTTACCCAGTATCTGGAGCAGGCTGGAGTCCCAGTGGATGAGATCGGGGATCGCATTGTCCCCGACATCGAGAAGCCTTTTGATATTGCCGCAGTAAAGGGTGTGACCACTACTGCACCAGTGAGACTGACGAAATGCGGGACACAGACGCCAACTTGTCCGCACGTCACTACTTGATGATGGAGCACATGGCCCGGCAGTCTGGCATGGATATGGCGGCTCTTGATCGCACCGTGCCTGTATTGGAGTCCTCGAGACGCCTGCTGGGTATGACTCAGGCAGTAGAGATGCCCCTGGAGGAGGATGAGAACACTGATTCGGACATTGTTGATCGTGATCCGGACAGTGAGGCTGTGGAGACTGATACTGAGGGCGGTGCCTCTGATGGGCAAGAGAAGACTTGAACTTGTTGCGTGTGCTATTTGTGGGTCCTTTGGTTTTAAATTGTGATGCATGCCTAGAGAAAAAAATGGAACGACCCCCTTGAGATGCTTGAGTCCACTTGCTTGACTTTGTTGTGAACCTTTGTGCATTAGTGTTTAATTTTTCCACAAGTTGCACTCTAAATGCTTGATTGAGAGTTGTTGATGGAGCCTTTTTGTGTGGATCGTGTGCAATGTGTGTGTGAGGCATATTCTTGTTTGCTCCGTGTTTGCATATTGATGTCTAGAACTTGCCCCGTATGTGTGCAAAGCGAAATCTTAGGTTTGCTCTAGTCGGGAAATGATACAGGCCTTCTTTTGATTTGCCTACCCTTACATATATACCTTGGACTTGATTGTTGTGATTTCTTTTACCTTTTGATTGGCACCCACACCCCAAGCCTACCCACTTGTTCTAAGTTGTTCTCTTTTGGCTCTTTACTCCTTAAGAACTTTAATTGATAATGTGATATTATTGTGGAGTTGTGGTTGAATATTGGGAGGTTTTTGAGTGGAACCAATGAGAGGAATAGTTGAATGAATTGTGTAGTAGTTGTTTATGAGCATTGGCAAGGTTAGAAAGCGATGAAGAGAGAAAAAAAACAAATGAAAAAAAAGAGCAAAGAAAAAAATTTTGGAAAAAGAAATAAAAAGAGAAGAATATCCATTCCTTGCTAGTGTGTGCTTAAAAGAAAAAAAAAATTGCTACTTGTTGAGAAGGTGTGTGTGAAAGTGTTGATTTGGTGGCTTTTATGAGACTTGTGCTTAAATTAATTGTGATGTATTAAAGTGCTTAGGGAGGTAGTCACCATTACCCATATGTATCCTACCAGCCCCTTAGCCTACATGGCAACCTTTTTAAAGTCCTAGTTAATCCCGATTGGAGTGAGCTTACATTAGTGGAGTCCTACACTACGGGTAAGCCTATGGTACACTGTGTGTGACATGTGAGACTTTCATGAGAGTGAGTGAATTCTTGCTATGTTATTATCCCCGTTCTATTCTTGATATTCGTTGTTGTGTGTGATATTTGGGGGACACTCTCTTGCTTCATTTTGGTGAGGGCACATGGTTTGCATGAAATAGGTGAAGTCATGGCTTCTTGGTTGAGTAGATAGGTGTGATTTTGTGGGAGCATGGT
The DNA here is from genome assembly GCA_037355625.1 of Petunia x hybrida. Lineage (NCBI taxonomy): Eukaryota > Viridiplantae > Streptophyta > Magnoliopsida > Solanales > Solanaceae > Petunia > Petunia x hybrida. The sequence goes on from JBBBVM010000045.1 coordinate 3,883,429, forward strand.
TGCAATGAGTCGATTTTGTGCATTTGAGTTGTCTTGGGGTGGTTGTTCATGTTTTTGAGTTTGTGAAATTATTGGCATATTTATTGGACCCATAGTAGTCATGTATGCATTTGTTCAATGGTCGGTATCAACCATAGTCATAGGCAGACTTGTTCTACCTAGGTTGAGAAGTTAGTTGTGACTTGCTCGAGGGAGACCAAAGGTTCAAGTGTGAGGTGGTGATGTTTAACATTTTATGCCAATGTTTCCTTAATATTTTCTCATGTTTGAGCATTTTATTCGCCCGTCTTATAGTTTATGAATGTGATTTTGCACTAAGATTGTGTCGCATGTGTGTAGGTCGTTATAAAGTGTAATTGGAGCTTTAAAGAGCATGATCGAGCCAGAAAAGATTGGGGTTTGATTGAGGATTGGATCGAGCACCTGAAGGCATGAGACGACACGAGCTGCGGAGCAAGGAGGAGCAGGATTTTGCCTGGCACGTTAGGCCATGTGGCGCGCCACCCAACGCGCCAGCTTGTGGAGCGCGGTTCTGGGTGCGGCGCGGGGCCAAAACGCCCAAGTTTCGACGTCCTCTGCTTGTCCAAGCGCGGTCGGGGCCGCGGGGCGCCAGTTATAGCGCCTCTGGAGCGTGTTTTGACTTCCTATTTCGTCTAGGCTTAGGTGTAACTTATTACGAGGCCTTGCAAACCCTATAAATACTCTTTTACTTAGTTTTTTGATGGGAGTTCAGACTTTGGAACAGTTTGAGAGCACCATACTTCATTGAGCAAGGGTTTATTCCTAATCTTTCATCTATTTAATCATTTACATCATTATTTCATCAATTCATTGCCTTGTGATTATGAATATGCGTGGCTAATTCTTACGTTCTAGGGTTAGAGTATTACATGAAAGTTGATGTTTGAAGATTGATTCCCATTAATTGAATCCCCTAATGGGTTGCTTATTCTTTCTTGATTTCACTTGCTTAGTTATTAGAGCTCGATAATTATGCGTTATCTATGGTTTTTAGATTGAACTCGAAAGAGGGAATTTAATTACGTAATAAGAAAGAATAGGACTAGTTTGTGAACCCGGGCATCGGAGAACCAATTTGTGAGTAGGAAAGACATATACTTGCTCGCCTAGTTTAACTAATTACAGAATTCGTTAATGCGTGCACGTGATTCAACCTAGAGACATATAGGGATTGAAGTAGCCAGCATAGACTGTGAAGAATCGAAAGGTTTTCACGGGTACATTTACTCTGTTAGTTAGTAACCCGGGATTTAAGAAGTGGAATCAATTGGAAAACTCAACTGGATTGTTCGTAACTCTGACCCTGGACCGTATTCTTAATATTGTTAACAACCAAAGTTTGCACCATTGTTCGACTAAACTTCCATCATTTTAATTACTTCTCTTTAGTTACTCTCACCATTGGTAAAAGATCCCTGAATAGTTGTTAGTCTGAAAAGTCCTCGTGGGAACGATACTCTACTTATCATTTTATTACTTGTCGACCGCGTATACTTGCGTGTGCGTTTGGGAGAAACACTAGTTGTTTGTGTTTATGTTTGTTTAAGTTCCTCATGCATTTTTTGTTTACGTAGAAGTAAGTCTTAGTTTGCTAGTCTTAAAGATATTGTGAAGCTCTAGGTTTGAGGATTGCTATGCTTGTAGAGGGCTTTGGTTGTCATTATGAATTCATATGTTATCTTTATTATGAACATGCAATTGAAGATTTTCTAACAAATTTTCCATACCAAAAATAGCTTAAAAAGAGCCGGATAATACAAAAAAAAAAAAGCCGGATAATATAACTATAAACTGAATAGCTGAAGAAATCATGTAATAAATTTGACTTTAAATCCGATAACCAATTTGTGTTCAAATGGCAACAAGCATATCTTTGACTATGACATTCAAATCTTTCCATGTATCATTATACTTACCTCAATTCTACAAGACAAGTCGGGGAAAAGAATCTTGCACAGCGCATTAATATTCTTCTTCATTGTCACTGTCAAATTGTGTTTTGGCGCATCAGAGAATAGTCATTTTTCTTCTTTTCTTTTTTCGACAGGACGACCAAGAATAATCCATTTCCAATTATTACTTCACAACATGTCTTCAATGGTCCTATATGTTATTAAAAACTATACAAACTAAGTGGATGATTGAATACAGTGACAAGTCTTTTATTATCAAGTTTATAAATTGAATTCTAGATAATGTCTTTTATAAAATATATCTTTCTTCTAGTTTCTTCGTAAATCCAATCCAATGGTCTTAAACGTTTAATATTTATAAAATTAAATATTTATCTAAGGGTGCAAGTAAATAACATGGACTTATAGTAGTTAACACAGATGAAACAATAGATTCAACATAAGTCAAACATAGATGGAAACATAGATGAAGAAGAACATTGTTAAACTGACCATATATCAAACAAAATATACCTTAATTGACCACAGATGATCAAAAACTTAGAAATAAACACCCTAATTGAAGTCTTAATACTACACAACAAAAGGCACATAGATGAACATGTATAGTCCAACTACTAAACTCGGCCTTAACATCTAATCAATTTGAACCAGATCAGCAAAGGTTCCATAACCATCATAATCCAACCCTGGTGGAAAAGAAGAATCATCACTTGAACTTGATGAATATATGAATAATTCATCATCAGAATCATAAGCAACATTTGGAGGATTTGCCATTATGTGAACTCTACAACAAAAACAATCTTCTACAGGATCCATGATCTGAAAATGAAATTTCTTACAACTACTCAAATTGTTGGCCCTTACAAATTTTATCCAACCATTGCCTAGCCTTTTACGTCCTTTAAGTACGATTAGTCGCATCTTATGTATATCTTCCCCACATAAAACAAGTGCGCCAACTGATTCATTAGGCAAAAGATGGAGTATAGATTTTGAAAAGATCTATCAACAAAAAAATTTGGAAAAATATATATTAGAAGCTATGGGTAATTCAAACACATGAAAAGGTTATAAAGTGATAAAACTTACCAAATCATCCGTAGTAACATAAGATTTGCTTAACTTCATTTTAAAGGTCTCATGTCCATGAGTGTCTATATATGTCCCGGGTGGATAATACTTAGAAGAGCTGAAGTCAGTCGACATTTTTCGGAGAAAGAGTTAGACTGGAGAAAATATGTGGATTTTTTACAAAAGAAGGAGAAGGTTATGTCTCTTTTATCTTTCAACAACATAACTTTTTTCTTAAAAGAACTGATGTTAGGGTTTTGGTTAGATAGTTAGTATAAAATAAAAAAGGGCATGAAGATTATCAGAAGTTGTTATTCCAGCAAAGTGGTGAAAAATTAGTATTAGAAGTTAGGGATCCGGGGTTCGAGTCTACTTAGGTAATTTTTTTGGGACACCTAACACTAGACGCTTTACTGTGAATTCAAGTCTTAATATAAAGTAATTAATTAAATTAAAGTGCTCAAATCTCAACTTAATCGAAAATGTATCCAAATTTTCATATAAAATTATTGTATATATTACTTTAATATATAAAATATTCCTTAAATATACTATACTAATTATCTTTTACAAAGGACTTAAGTTGGAGAGTTGGGGGAAAAAATAGCGGATACTAGATTCGAACCCCCAATCTAAAGCTAACTACCATAACCATTTTCCGCGTTGCTGGAATAGCATCATCTGCTTTAACTTCCTACCTCAATGTTTTTCTATAGTACTATATAAGCGTAGTGAACGTGTTCAAATGACAACTCTTCATCTTATAGCGGATTGAAAGTTTGCAGATGCTTTAGTGTGACAATTCACCACTTCACAACCTTCATATAAATTCAACACTAATTAGGATAGGCAAATACATCATCACAAATATTTATTTACCAACTGAACACCAAAAAAATGTATAGTATACCTTCCAATCAATACCATAATCCAACAAACAACCGTCCAACATCCAAACCTAGATGGAAGATGGCGATTATGCGAATAGATTTCAGAGAATCAATGGAAGAACTTCGTAGCAAATTATGTTGGTTACGACTAAAGCTTGAGCAACACATCAATGAGCATGAGCAACGACTCAAGGAGAATAACAAACCACTAAGAAAAATCAAGAACATGGTTGCGGCATGCATACGCCAAGAATCAAGTAGATCAAATGTGTAGTTTAGTATCTTTAATTTAGTTAACTATCTTTCAATATTTTTGTTTAAATTTAGTTTAGTATTCAATATTTTTTTTCTTATCTCTATATATAATGAATTAAAAACAGTACAATTATAAAATGTATTCATTGAAAATGTTGTAGGTGTTTTATGTTATATTATCATTTATTTTTTTTAGATTCATTTCTAGCAAATCTTCACATATACAACTTTTCAAATCTTTCTAGCCCAAAATATTCTTCATTGTCAGTTATCTTGAATAATGTCCGAATATTCTTCTTTGATGTATCAATCATTGTTTCTTCATTGTCAGAAATGCTATCCACTGGTCTTGAACGTTCCAAAGTAGATATGTTTGAAGAGATCAAATCTTAAATTGGTAATATATCATAGCACAATATCACTTAATTATCTAAAACAACATGAAAATACATTAGATTTCCTAAACATCATTGGTGAAACAACAAATTAACAAAAACAAAATGAAAATATATTTAAAATCCTAAACATCACTGCTGAAACAACAAAAGCAACATGAAAATACATTTAAACAATGCTATACTAATCAACAAGCACTGGATCTTCAGCAGTTCCTTCACCAACTTCTTCATCAGATTCATCAGACATAGAAAATTCAAGTTTATCCCTAGTCGGAACACCATACTTATAAAATACAAACCTCACAACTTCATCAGTACTTTCAACGAGTTGAAAGCTAACATGCTCTCCTATCTTAATATTGTTGTTTTTTATAAAATCTGTCCAGCCCTTATTTAACCTTTTTCGGCCTGTTTTACAAGTGTTGAGCTTCATAGGCTATGGCTGCCCGCTAATTTCTACGATAGTAGACTTCGTCTCAGTAGGAAGATATTCCCAGATCTCCGAAGGAAGAATCTGCGCAAACAAAAATAAACATTGGTGGAAATTATTGTTAAAAAATTACTTTAAATAAAAGTACCATTCAAGGGCAAAGGTGAAGTACCTAATCATCCATGTCAACGTATGAATTTGTAAGAAGAGTTTCAAATCATGGAAAGCTATTCATAATAGTGAAATTGGGAAGGATCTGATCAAGTCTCAATTTCATTTTACGAGAAGTTTGTAATTTGTGACTAAGGTAGGAAGAAGAAGGTAGAAACTAGGATCTCTAGAAACTATGTATATAAGGAAGGAAGAGGAGTGGTTAGATCAATGAAATGAAACGTCAAAAAGTGATTAAAATGAGGTGAGATGATGCCCTACCTTTATAACCTTTAAGCATGTGGTTGGTGGATCAGCCGATGAAGTTATTCTAGCAAAGTGGTAGTGAATGTAATGTTACAAGGTCGGGGTTCAGGGTTCGATTCTGCAGTGACTATTGACAATCCTATATTTTTAGCAAGCATTTAACTATTAATTTTGTCTTAACACCCTTTATTTTTCATAATGTGCTTTTAATTTAATAAGCAAGCTATACATGTTAATAACAAGAAAAAAAATTATTAAAAACTTAGCTGAATAGCAAGCATTATTAAGTAGGGAGTAATTAAAAAGAAATGGGGCGTTTCTATGATGGTTCGAACACATAATCTAATCTAGGAGTGGTGCAATAGTTGCCTTTGTGCCGAAATAGCCTTATCTGCTCAATTTTTTGCTTATTTGTATTAATACTTTAACTATTCTCTTGAATTCCTAATGCCTTCATTGACCCATCAGGCAGCAACATTAGTAAATTTTTAAGTCTATTATTCATTGATTCATCAAACAAGGCTAAAAATATGGAGGAATGTCTAAAAAGGCTTTACTTGACACAACAACAAAAAATTATCCGGAGATTCCACATAAGGGGTCGACAAAAAGCACTAGCAACATTTCTAAGTCTTTCAACTTGTGATATTACACATGTCATTTATTCTTGATAATATATTGACATTTATATATTATTCTGTAATTTCCTAAATTAATTTCCTACTTTTTTTAGTTAGTACATAAGTAATTTTATATTATTAAAATGTAGGTACATTATTTTTAATCAAATATTTTTTAAAAAATATTTCAAGTGATAATCTAGTTTTAATTAAACGTCATTAAAGCCAGCGGTGCAGAAAAATATGTATATTAATTACAACTATGCTTGGTTGAAATTTTCCAATTGATTAAATTAAACAAATTAAGAGTCACAAGGGTTCATGAAAAATTTTAAAATTTATCTTCCCTTTCCCAAATTTGAGATGAAAATTAAACAAATTTAAACTTAGAATTCCTAAAAAAAGAAGCTCCCTCTCCAAATTTGGACCTCAACCCTAACTCTGTCTCCACCGTTTCATCTACATCCCATGCTAAAAACACCAAAATTTGAGCGCCTTAATTCTAATAGACGATTATGGCCAGGACTAAGAACCCACTAAGTATGGGTAAGAAGGTGACCCATAAAGGATAATTGTTATACGCAGAACCTTTAAGCCGTCCATATACGAGATCAAGAAGCATAACCGAAATACAATCCGCTAGTAAACCTTCTGTAAGCAGTGTGAAGGATAGAAAAAGGAAGAAGCATGTAGTAGTTGAAGAATATTCAAGCGATGATTCTGAATGCGTTCCTAACTTTGGAGATGAAGAAATGGAAGAGGAAGAAAATGGTGAAAAAGAAAAGGAAAATGGATTAAAAGAAACTGGACAGGAAGAAAATGGAGACAAACTGGCTGGAGAGAAAGATCGTGGAGATGCCAACAGAGAAGATATCATCATGCAGGATGTACAGAGGCCCGTCCATGAGGTATTTTTTTCAATGCTTATGTCAAGAAAATGCTTTCTCTTCATTTTGTTGTTTAATCGAACGATTACTGATTAAATTAGTTTATAGAATAATTCGTGATTCCTGATAATGTGTAGGAAGAATATGTTAATGAAGAGGATCTCGATAAACCATCAATACCTGATTGCGTGAGGGAGATTGGCATATCCTCTTACAGATTCAGGACACCTATGGATAAATATGGTCCTGCCCCTGGGAGAACAATCCAAAGATGTTCGTTGCAAAAATTTGACGAATTTAAGGTGCTGTTAAAGAAATATAATATATATAAAGACTTTGAGGCGAGTTGTTTTGGTCAGTTCCTAGACATTAGTACCAAATGGAAATTCAATGGAGAACTAGTTTCCAATATCCTTATCCGTAATATAAAGGACTGCAAGAAACGACACCAGATATAGTTCATATTCAACGGAAGCCACTTTGTTTTGGCCTGAGAGAATATGTGATTATTATTGGTCTTGAATGCTAGGCTATGCCCTCCGAAGAAGAGGTCAATTTGATCCTGCAATATCCTAATGCTCGTGCATTTCTGAAAAAAGTACTTAATGGTAAAAAGAAAATAACGGGGCCAGACCTTGAGACAAGAATAGAGTCCGCTGACTTTGACACTTTAGACAAGTTCAAGATGAGCATGGTTTTGTTTGTGCATATGGTACTGCTGGGACCCCCTAACAAAAAGTTTATTGATAATACTTGGATAATGTTTGCAGATGATTTAGAGTTCTTTGAGAACTATCCATGGGCCACTGTAACCTTTTCGTTTCTGTTGAAGAGCTTGAAGAATAAGCCCAAACTTACGTTAGATAATGACAATATCACTCCCATTTATAAGTTGCACATTCTTGGTTTCTCCTATACCTTCCTGGTATAAATCTTTCTAATTTCTTTGGTTTTTTCTTGTTCTTGTGTATGTTTGCATTGATAAGTTGGCATAATGGACTGATTTTAATTCTTTAATTTAAGGCTTGGATTTATAAAGCTGTACCTTCACTTGGAAGTATTATCCACAAAGAATGTGAGCTGAAGATGCTAAGAATGCTAAAGTGGCAGTGTGAAAAGACGGTGGCGTGGTGGCAAGAAGTTGATCCATTTGGCGCATGTGAAGGTGACCATGTAGATGTAAGCTAAAGACAATTTTGCTTTTGATTTTCATTTTCTTTCGATCCTATGCTCGTTACTGCTTTTATATTTGTTCACTTACAGACGGAGGTGCATCCGTTCCTTGTCCCTACTTTCTGAGAACCGTACCTAGTTTTTTTAGGGAATTTAGGCCACTCCCCCATGTACGTGATAAAAAAATTGATAGTTTGTGGAAAGAGTTGGAAGGGGCAACAACAATAACAAAGGAACATGTAGTGGAGCAAGACAATCAACTGTCCCAACCAATACAACATACAACTGGAATGAATGATAGTTCTTTACAAACACAACATGGTGGTGTAGAAGAGCAGGGAGATAAAGGTAGTGTAGGTGATGCTTTTGTAGAAGATGTTGGAGTATATGAGGCAGGAGATAGAGGTGGTGGAACTGATGCTTTATTAGGAGATGTTGGATTGGAAGAGACTGAAGATAGAGGTGGTGGAAGTGATGCTTTTCTAGGAGAAGCTGGAGTGGAAGATGGTGGAGTTAGAGCTTGCGTAAATGATGTTGTTGGGGCCTCAAGCGGCACTGGAATTTGCACACAGTGTGGCACCGATCAATAACTACAAATGCAGTTGTTAGAAAGAGTACAAAGTGCCGAGGCTATCAATGTTGGCCTTCTTAAAAGATCGCAAGAGCTGAATGAGAAAAGTGATGCGAGCGAAGACGGTGTATGTGAGAAGAGAGTGGAGGGTGCTGAAAAGGAAACAAATATCAGGGCCAAAGGAGAGAATCTAATGGAAATTGATCTTTACAAACCTATTGATAGAGAGAAGAGGAAAGCATTCTTTTCCTGGCTGAGGAGTAAGCCCACTGAACTATATGTGGGAGTTTGCGTGAAGCGCGACTGAAAATGGTTCAAGGAGTTGAGCAGACTTGGCTCTTGGTTGGAAAGTGATGTAAGTTAAATTCATATGAGTCGGGTGCATATTTTATTATTATTATATTAATTTGTATTACTTGATGTATGAATTTGGTGATACATATTTTACATCTTTGTGCAGCACCTGGAAGAAATAATGGCGCTGATGCGAAGGCGCGTGCAAGATTACTCTGAGTACTACAATCCAGGGGACGTCATTGTTGATGCATCTTTATGTCAATATCTATGTGACATCTACGGTGAGATTGTAATTAACTGTACTGAAAAAAATAAAGACATTGAAGATGTGATACAACAATACGAATTTGATACCGTTGTACTAAAATATGTGGTTGGTGCTCACCCAATTCCATATGGTAAGCCTTGGATAGAAGAAAAAAGACTATTTTGCTTGCGGAACATTGAAAACAAGCACTATGCCACCCTTGTTTTTCTCAATGATGATGCTACGATTGAGATTTATGACTGCAATCGCAAAGATTACAGAAGGGATGCTTTAGAACTGATAGTGCCCATCAGCAAGATGTTTCCAAGGTTGCTCAAATCCTCAGGAAAATTTGACCATTTGCCTCGAGATAAACTGGCCAAGCCATGAGAGGTTAGGTTGTATCGAGGGTATTCCACAAGTCGAAAGAGCTGAATATGTGCTGTTTATGCCTTGAAATTCATCGACCTTATTATGGCTGGTCAATCTATAGAGGGTTTGAATGAGAACACGATTCATAATTTCAGAGAGAGATTTGCAGTTGAAATGTATCATGAGAATTTCGAACCATAATATGCATGCTTGTTTAGCTTTTTTGGTTAGTTTTGGAACAATCAGTTGTATGATCTTATTGATCTTTTATCTATCCTCTGTACTCGTTATTTTGTTGGTTATTATGGAACAATCACTTGTACTCGTTATTTTTGTTGAGCTGAAATTACATAGCACTCTTATTTTCATTTGAACAAGACTTTTAAAAATTAACAAACTTGCTCTAATGATCAAACACCTCAAATCATATGATTCATCCCCTGCATTGTCCATTAATTTTACGTCTAAAATCACATAGCACTCGTTATTTTCATTAGATCAAGACTTTTAACAGTTAGCAAACACGATCTAATGATCAAACACCTCAAATCATATGATTCATTCCCACATTGTCCCTTAATTGAAGGTCTGGAAATTTTGAATTAACGGAGCATTAAACAGTGAGTTTTATGAACATTGCTAACAAATAACTATGATTCTTAACTTAAATAAATACATAGATAATCAACAAGTGCCTTCTATTACACGGATGTTTGATTAACTCAAAATCAAGTTAATATAATTCAAGAATATAGACACCACAAATCTAATAAGCATCCTTCATTTATCATTCCGCACAAAAGATTATACATGCGCATAAATACGAACGGCTAGATATCCAACTATAACACCCAAAAGATAGGACTTTCCCAAAACATATCGACTTGAAGCACCTTAAAGTCGAGTGACATTTCACTAAGAGTCGAATGACATTTCACTAAGGCATTCGCGCTTTTATAATAATATATAGATAAATTTATTCGTTTCGGTTGAATATTTTTTCGGTTTCTATTATAAAAGGGGGAATAGGTTGTTTGCCCCCTGAATTTGTCTCAAATTACTATTTTACTACCAAATCTTTACGGGCATCCATTTACTCCCTAAACAACTTTGAAGTGATATTAATTCCCCCCTCACAGACTCTCCACGAGTTGCTTGATAGAGGGTGAAATACACTTGCGCCAAGTAAACAATATGCGGCAGCCACATCATCGACACATCACAGCCACATCATTTTTAACTAATTTTTTTAATTAATGTAATGTCAATATCTTATAAGAAATTAAAAGAAAAAATATTTTATAAAAATATACCCTTCTTCCACCACCCACCATGGTTGTTGCCACCATAACTGCTGCCATTGGAAATCTCATAAAAGAAAATCTCAAATTTGAAAAACAAACTCAAACAAAAAAAAAACACCAGTATTCTTTGAGATAGGAATATTTATCGAGTTTCAAAACTCATTTTGTGACTTTAAGCTTCAAGTCCCATTAATGGAGTTTTTGTTTTCCCCATAAAACAACAAAATCAGTTCATGAATTATGAATTTTCAACAAATAACAATATCCAAACTAATTCGGAACATAATTACAAACACCATGGTAGCCACCATCATCTAGAATAGAAACTCCATTGTCTTGTAAAATTTGAAGAAAAACTGAAGAACCCATTTGGTAAAGAGCTCCATTATATTCAAATTAAAGCTATAAATTTGAATTAGGACATTATTTGAATCTATGTTGTTGAAGAATTTGACATAAACCCGAATAAGCTATTAACTTGATATGGATTGAAAAACTTGATTTATTGTTGGTTCTTGAAAATAATTTAAAATTTTATTTCTTGAACCATCAACATGATGGAAGTAAGTTTCCACCATTAAAGGGGTAACTGTAATGGAGAAAATAAAAACATGAGGAGAAGAAGAGGTGGGGGCAAGGGAGGGAGGCGTGAAGAAAGAGGAGAGCTGGTAGGTGGAACAAAGATGGGGTGTTGTGGGAATATGTCTTAGTTTTTCTTTTTATTTTTCCTTTAATTTTAACTCAATCTCATTTTCTCTTAATTTTTTTTAATATTTTGTCACGTCAGCCTTTAGGGTGGAATAAGTATCATTTGAAAGTTATTAAGATGGTAAAAGGATGTCCGTAAAGGTTGGATGTGAAAATGGTAATTTGGGACAAGTTTAAATTAAAAAATCTAATGTAATTATCGGTACAGTTATAACTTTACATAAGAACGAATGGTTAATAAAAAAGAACCTAAAAATTGGTTCGATACGGTTCGATTCGATCGGCAATAGTCAGTTCATAAATAACCATCGACATCCCTATCAGAATCCATCAATATACACAAGGTGAAAATGTCACAAGGTAGCCAGTCTTGGGGCTGCTATTCACGATTCAACCTGTGTTTTGTTATATATTTAACATTCACTCACAACTTAAAAAGTGGGTAAAGATTTTCCTTCTTATTTCCTTCCTCAAACTTTAGAACTCTGTGTCCTTAAGTTCAATTCATTGAAAACTTTTTTGTTTCATCAAATTCAGATTTCAGTTCAAAACTTTATGATACGATTTCTCTACATTCAGTAATGGTTATTGGTGCACTTCCCATATTGGGTTCTCTATAGGAAAGAACTAAGAAGGTAGTAAGTAAGGGGCAAATGCGTGCGACCAGGACTAAATAAAAGGGATAGAAATTAGATTTGAGGATGATAGAAAGAGAAAATTAATCCCTAAATTAGGATATTGTAATTTTAAAATGAGTTTGCTATTAAATTTTAATGCTCCCTACAACAAGCTATAAATGTTGGGTGATTTATAGAAATTTTTTAGAAATCAAAAATTTTTGGCGCTCCGTCATATATTTGGCCTCTGTAAGAAAAGTTATACAAATTTGACCCATGTAAGAAAATTTTTAGTGACTACCATATCTTTTTAGTAGCAAAGACCCGGTGATCATCTTGGCGTTGCCAATAATTTTTTGTTGGTAGTGATTATTTTTACAAGACTGTATTTCTGGGGGTAAAAAATGTAATAGCAGCGTCAAAACTCTCTAGTTTGTGCCAAAACTTCATGAATGTTGGAAGTTTTTGAGTGATAGGAAATTTTTGGCACCTCTGATAAAATTTCAACCATCATAATAAAAATCTTAAAAAATGGAATTGACGGTCGCCAGGTCTTTGCTAATAGATAGATCGGGAGATTCCAGCCATTTTGTAAGACTTTTTGCTGATGGGATCAAATCTCTTACGGCCGCAAAAAAAGTATCCTATTTACTCCCTAAATGTTACTTAACCTGTTATTTTGAAATAATCCAAGAGATGTATTAGACTGTATATGTTGGACCAGAGCCCTTCAAGCTATTCATGCGCAACCCTAGCCTAAGTTGCCTTAAGATTGGACTCTAGTTGATTGCAGGCTCCTCTCAAAATAGTCCTTTTAGCAATTCTATCGCCTATTTGACAGTAAAAATTTGACTACCTCGCTAATTGAAAACTAGCCAGTATTTCAAAATTTTTAGAAGACTAGCTAGATTGAAGAAACACAGAAAAATTCAGTATTTTATACTTGGATTTTTGAGCTGAAATTTTCAAAATCCCAATATCTTTTAATGGGACTTTCTAAATATGAAATCCCTATATAATGTACTGGGAATATTTTAGTTCAAAAGTGCCAGTAAAAAAATACTTGCACTTCAAATGAAGCTCCAGGAAAATTTCCTGGAACTTTGAACTAAACTCCATAAAATTTTACTAGAGTTTTGTTCAAATTCTTAGAATATTATTCTATGGCTAGTTTTTTAAAAAATGTGCATTTTTAAAATTTGATTACTTTTCTAAAAATTTATAATTGTTGGCTGGTTCTTTCTTAGCGGTACGAAAATTGGCTAGTTATCAAAATTACTTCATTTGATATTTTAGTACTGTTATATTCATGAATAGGATTACTTTTAAGGCGCGGTTCAAGTATTATCCCTATTTAAGAAATGTTTAAGAATAGCCCTGATATTCAAATTTTGACGGCACATCTAAATATCTCATAAGTTCTAGATCTGACAAAAGTTTTTTTGCTCACCAATTCTAGAGTGGCCGCATGTTTTGGCTATTTGGCTAAACTTGTGATCAACAAATAAATTTTTTGGCGAACTATCAAACCTCGTGCAAAGACTGTACATAATTTTTGATGTGAATCAAAACTTGAAGATGGAGCTATTTTCGCACAAATTTCTCAAAAAGGGAAAACAAGAGCAGGATCGCACCTCAATGGGTATGATGTACGCAGCCAATCCTAATTTGTATTATTTAGAAAACCTACCTTAATATTTCTCTCACTATTAAAAATACAGGGTTTTCAGACCGAATTTCGGTCAGAGCCCTTCATCCAACCGACGCGGTGGGATATTTCAATTTATTTATATTAAATAGATTTTTTTTAAAACGTCCGACCGACGCGGTGGGACAACAATTAAAATTTTTTTAAGGCAGCCGACCGCGTCGGTCGGACAGCAGGATACAAAAAGCTGAAGCAGCCCGTTATTCCCATCTCTCTCTCTCTCTCTCTCTCTCTCTCTCTCTCTCTTTCCTTTCTTTCTTTCTTACCATATCTCTCATTCTTACCCGAATCCAGCCCAAATCTCTTAAAAAAATACTTTGAATCTCTAATCAACAAGGTTTAATATCAATTCCATTCCTCTACAAATTGGTAAGTTTACTTTTCATTGTTTTCTTCCTATTTTCCCCAAATCCGAAAACCCTAACTTTTTCACCTATTTTTTTTTTGTAGTTCTTCCATATATCAGAGTGAGAGATTAGTAAATCAGTGGTGGTGGAGTACAAATCCGGCCGGTGAGGTGAGTTTTCCGGTGAAACACGAATTTTTTTTTTAATTTTTTCCTATTTTTGAATTCTAGCTCATGAAATTAAATTGACATAGTAATTGCTATTTGGCGGTGAACAAGTTGACATAGTGTTGTTGTTTGGTTTGGGAAATGTTTAAACTAGTTTGGTATTTTAGTTGGTATTGTAAAAGTTGGATTGATTTGAGAAGTGGGTGTTGTTCAAAAAATGATTGGGTTATTGAATGCAAATTTAGAAGATGATAAATTGGAAAGTAATAAAGTAAAATCTTGTAGTGAACAAGTTGGTGTTCCATGTAAAAGAGTACACTTTGAATGGGTTGTTGTTGAATGTTGTTAATGGGTTCCTTTAGTAGTGTTGTTGTTGAATGGTGTGTAGTAGTGTTGTTGTTGTTGTTATTGTTGTTGTTGTTGTATTGCTTTGAGAAAGAATTGTTGATGTATAGTGTAGTTTGGTAGTTAGATTTTTTGAGGCATTTCATCAAACAAGTGGTGAGCAACAAAGACATAATAGGAACTAGACATAACAGGTATACATGCTTTAGTCTAGTGAATAAAAAATAAGTATTAGGCCTATAACTAGAATCCAAAAATTGAAAATCATTAAGTATGACAATTTTAAGGTTATTTTCTTTATAGGTAATTAGTAATATGGATTTTTTATGTAGTGATTAGTAATGTATGAATTATTTAAATTATAGTTTAAGCAACATTAACTATAAATAATATAATAGCGAAACAACATAAAATATCTTATTTTGTAAATTGATTTGAATGAATAAATTATTTGAACTTTTAAATAACTCCAACTAATTATAGATAAGTAAATAATTTTATCGTTTCGAATAAATAGATATAATTGAAAATAAGAAGTTTGTTAATTACAAAATGATAATTTTAAAGAACAAATTAGCTAGTAATATCAAAGTAATTGACTTAGATATAATACTACTAATACTAGTATCATTGGTCAAGCTTAGTATATCGAAAGAAAAGCAAAATAAATCAAAGTGATGATTTGTTTTGAACTGTGGGTTGAAGTTAATTAAAGTGATGATTATTAATACTAGTATCAAAGTATTTTTTCATCTTTGCAAATTAATATGTATCTAAAACTTGTAATTTTTGTGTAGATATGGAATATGAAAGTTGTAGTTGGATGTATAATAGAAATAATCCCGGGCGGCGGGAGATGAGGGAAGAATTTGCAGTAGGTGTTCAAGAATTTATTGAAAAGGAGAAAACACTTGATGACTTTATACGGTATAGCCAGATTAAGTGTTCTTGTGTGAAATGCAATTGCACAAAAGGACAAAGTTTGGAAGATGTTGAAATGCATCTTTATATGAAGGGATTTATGCCAAATTATTTTGTTTGGGTTTATCATGGAGAGTCTAGGGATATTGGTGGTGATGTTAATTTTTAAATTGCTTATGTCGATGGGAGTGGTCCGTTTGTGGAGAATGATCTTGATAATTATCGAATGAACGATATGGTTAATGATGCTTTTTGGATGTACCCAGAGGAGCCATCCCAACCGGGTACATCGCAACCAAATATTGAGCACGTTGCTAATGATGAGGCAAAGCTCTTTTATAAATGGTTGGAGGAAGCTAGTCGTCCATTGAACGAAGGCTCAGTGCATTCCAAGTTGTCAGTTGCTGTTAGATTGTTAAGTATTAAATCTGATTTTAGTATATCTCAAGCAGCCATGGATTCTATCATTGGCCTTATGAATGAACTCAATCCGGCTAACATGGCATTACTAACTGATTATTACCACACTAAGAAGTTGGTTTCCACGTTAGGCCTTTCTGCATAGAGAATTCATTGTTGTGTCAACAGTTGCATGTTATTTTATAAGGATGATGCAGAATTAGATAAATGTAAATTTTGTGAGGAGCCTCGTTACAAGCCGGTTCTAAACCCTAAAAAGAAGCTGATACCTATTAAGTCGATGCATTACTTACCCCTTATACCTAGGTTAAAGAGGTTGTATGCGTCGATGAGCTCTGCTCCTCATATGAGAAGGCACCATGATCGTACAAAACAACCAGGCATTCTAAGCCATCCGTCAGATGGTGAGGCATGGAAACATTTTAATTAGGTGTATCCGGCATTTGCTAGTGAACCAAGAAATATAAGGTTGGGTCTATGTTCAGATGGGTTCACTCCTTTTGATGTCTCGTCTACACCTTATTCTTGTTGGCCCGTATTTGTCACAGCGTACAATCTTCCGTCCGAAATGTGCATGACTAGTCCTTATCTATTTTTGAATTACATTATCCCAGGGCCACATAACCCGAAAACCTCGATTGATGTATTTTTTCACCCTTTGGTTGATGAGTTAAAGTTATTGTGGTATGAAGGTGTGGAAACATATGATATATCAATGAAACAGAACTTTCAACTGCATGCTTCTTTGATGTGGACTATAAATGACTTTCCAGCTTATGGAATGTTGTCTGGGTGATCCACTCCTGGTAAGCTCTCTTGCCCTTATTGTATGGAAGATACAAAAGTATTCACTTTGAAAAATGGCGGTAAGATTACATGGTTCGACTGTTGCCGTCGATTCTTGCTAATGGGTCATCCATTTAGGTATAACAGTAGTGCATTTATGAAAAATTAGGTTGATTTTGAGGAGCCTCCGCGAAGGTTGTCAGTAGGAGAAATATGGGATAGGGTTAAGGTGTATCTGTTGACACCCAATTTCGTCCCAAGAATTAATTAGCGGCTAAATTATTTAAATGAGAATCAATTATTAAAATAAAATTAAAATTAGAATTAGATAATTAAATTATTTGGATTGAAATTAATTAATTTCAAAAGAAGGCTAAAAATTGCAAGGCCTATCCTAATTCCTATCCTACCCGTGCAACCCCTCAATTTCCCAATTTAATCTAAAACAGGGCTAAAATCGTTCCTTATCCGCGAAATTGTCCTACCTCTACAAACAATACATATACACACATACACGCGCATATCAGTTCTTCACAGCAATTACCCGCGACCCGTTTCCCCTCACCCGCGATCCAATTCCCTTTCCCAACCCGTTTTCTCTCACGTTCGACCCGCGATTGATCCCCATTTCCTCCAAAATCGATCCGCTAGCAGCCAAAATCTCGTACCACTGGTCCCCTTTCCTCTTTTCTCTCCCCAGTACAAGAACTCAACTAATCCTATTCGTTCATTTCAAATGGAGCTGCAATCTGAGCCGTAGATTGATCTTAACGGAATATCCTTGATGACAAGGATGAATTCGGTACAATCCCTAAGGGATTTGACCAAATTCACCCTTGTTCTACAAGGGATACACGAAAATAGGCAAGGATTCTTTGGGGTATTCAAGGGGATCCGAAACCCTAGCCTAGAGGTATTTAATCTCTCATTCTTTCATTTTTTAGGTTCTGGATTGGAACACACAAAAAAAAACGGCAGCATTGATATTATTTTCAGAATTTTTCTTAGTTTAAAAAAAAGACATACACATAGTATTCTCAGTTACTGTTTCGAGTTGAACGTCGCTTTCGATTTCGTGTCGTCGCTTCATTGTTTTAAGTCGTCGACATCGCTCGAGTCGATTCTTTCGGACCCTCGCCCCATTTCCCTGGTTTACAAAAGGTAATAACTTCTTTTTTTTTTCTTTCATCTTCTTTATTCATTCAGTCATGTTTATTCTCAAAATGTGATGTTTTGTTCTGTTTTTGTTTTGTACTTTTCTGCATAGTTAATGAAGGTGTTTAGCCCTATGTTAGATGTTATGAACTTTTGTTTGAACTAAAGCTCGGATCTTTAGTTCGTTTTAGTTACAGAAATCACATTTAAGTTGAAATGATGAAGAAAAAAAAAAGATCTTACTGTGTATCTTTTAAACATAAGAGTAAAAGTTTTTTTTTTAGTTTTAGACCTCATGTTAATCAAAATAGAAGGTTATCTGGCTAAGAGCTGAAATTTTAGTGCTGATGTCTATGTTGAAAAGAGATAGATCTCTGTTAAAATGAAAAGAAAGCTTTGGCTTTGTTAAAAGAGGGAGTCAGGGTGTCCTGATGCTTGTTTCAGAGGCTGCAGATAGTCTGTTCGTATGAATATCATCTGTGCAGTTTGTTCCCAGGTGTGTATAGGGTATGCAGGGTGTCTGTGAGATAGTGTAGAGGTATTTTGGAGGCTGTGAGAGTAGAAGAGATGCTGCAGATGGTCAGGGGTTATTTTGGTGAGGTCCAGGGGGTTCAGGTGATGTTTGGTGAGCTGAAGGAGTTTTCAGAGGTCTGCAAGCAGGTTAGTAGTCCAGGAGTTCAGTGAAGGTCTGTCTGGTGTTTGTCTTGGTTGGTGAAGGGTTGTTCAGAGAGGGATGGTTTGGGTTTAGTTTAAGGTTGTCCAGGTGTATGTGTGAGCTGAGCGTAGGAGCTGTTTCAGCTTGTTGCAAGAAGGGCAGGGGCTAGGTGATTCAGGGGATTCTGGAGTCTGTAGGGAGTAGAAGAGATGCTGCATATTGTCAGGGGTCCTAGCAGGGGTCAGGGGTTATTTTGCTGAAGGCTGTTCTAGTGGATTGTTTCAGGAGGGCTGGTATTGGTCTGTGTGTGTGTGAGTGTCCAGAGTATAGAAGTGAAAAGGGGCTGTGGCTGGTTTTGTTCAGGGATCTTGGTTTAGGTTTGTCTTGGTGAGGGAGTTCTGGTGTTGTTCAAGGGTATGTAGAGGTCTTTGGTTAGCATGAATTGTAGCTGGCCAATTCAGATCCGGGCAGTGGGGGAAAGCTGTGTTGCTGCAGTGTTTTAGGGCCTAATTAGGCTGCGAGCCATGTCATCCTCTTTTGGTTTCTGCTTGTTTTAGTTCCCAGGATCTGAATTTGAATATTGAGGGTATAATGTTGTTTCAGTCAGGCTTAAATAGTCAGAGCAGTAGTGAAGGTTCAGCTGATATGTATGCATGTCTGGTGCCATTTAACTGTGGGCTAAGTGTATTCATTTAGTTTTTCGGATAAGTTCGATTCATATCAAGTGCTTACTTTTGTTCATGATTGCATTAAAGTACTTTTTTTTAGTTTTTCTCTAAAAACATGTCTATGTTGTGAGAGATTCGTTTAGTTAGATTATGTATGTGCCCATTTTGCTAGTAGCTGATTGATTAAGTCAAGTCTCATTACGAAGTTGTTTTTTTTTTTTTTTTAAATAATGAGAAGTTCAAATTTTATCCCTAAATATAATAAAGTCATTTCATTTTCGTGTGAAACTTGGAACCCGCTCTTGGACTTGTATTTTCGTAGAATGATCACAAAAAATGAAATTTTCTGGTGTGTAATTTGCCATAGATTAGGTGTCGTTAGGTTCTGAAATTGCAGAATGTTTGTACCTGCTATCTCTTTTGTTCCCTTGAGTGTGTTTTCTTTAATATTATGCATTCAATCTTATTATTTATGGGGTTTTCTTCTATCAAGTAAAATGAGCTAAGTTCTTGTTAAGAAATAAGCAGCACTTAAAGATTCTCATACTTGATTTTGGTAAGTTAGATTACTATGGAGACATAATCACATATTTAGTTACTTCTTTTGTAGTTAGAGGAATGGTCTTTTTTTTTCGGCTATTTGATTCTGAATTCTTGGAATTTTTCTAAATTAAGCTTCAGTCTGAAAAAAAAAAAACTATTTACTTCTTTTACTAATTGAGTTCTTAATTAAATGGTCTTAGTCTTGAATCGTATTAAGTCATCATATCTTCTCCTCATGGAGATAATAATTCCTCTCTTTAGCGATTCTCTGCTTCTTTTATGATTTTGGAAAGTCTGTTCTTAGGAAATAATTATAAGTACCTTATTTAGCAATGGTAATTAGCTTAGCTTAAACATATCAAACTTTGTGGTCCCTGTCCCATATGAAATTATGCCATAGTTTCTTTATTCATGCATAAGTTGTTGAGGTTATTCCTTTTGGTTTAGTTATCGTAATTAGTTATTATTTTGTCTAGGTTGCTTGTTTATGAGTTATTTTTCTTTCTTTCTGCCTGCTCCAAATGGACATTGTCTAATTCTTATCTCCTCTTTCTTTGCATAATACTCACTGGGGACGAGTTTGAGTCAAAAACTCACAAATGGGAACGGCTTGCATTTGGAGGTTACTTGAATCGCTCCGCATTTTCGGGACTTGATATCCCCGAAAATATAAAACAAAAAGAAATGAATAAATGAAAAGCCTTGTGAAATACAGGGCTCGACTTAAGTTCGCTATCCCGGGTTCTATTTTCTGAAACTCCTTCTCTCCCGTCCCCTTTTAGAAAGCATGTTTTAGGACTTTGTATGATTAGAAGCCTGGTAGATTAGTCGCTTTAATTGAATTGTTATCTTATTGTTTGCCTAAGATTGTTTATAAATTGCATATCCCGTCTCTTTGGGACTCGCCAATTAATTTAAGATAGTAGAAACCTTTAGTTAATTATCGAGTGCAAAAGAAATAAAGTTAAAATTGTACCTATTTATTCATTACTTATATTTAGTCAATTATTTATCCATTTATTAAATTTACTTATTTATTCATTAATTAAATTAATTAAGTGGCATTTATTATCAATTTACCTGTTTAATTTTAATTAATCATTTATCTACCTAATCAATGATAATTATTTATTTACTTATTTATTCATTTATCTACAAAGTTATTTAAGTGGTATTTATTTATTATTTCATTTATTTATTTTATTTTATTTATTTAATTAGTTAATTCTAATTAATCATTTATTTGCTTAATCAAATTATATTTAACTAGTCAAATTATTATCGCTTATCCCTCATCTAATTGAAATCATATAAATATTTATTTATCTACTTAAGTCATTTATCTATTTATTTATTTATCTAATTAATTAATCAATCAATTATTATTCTTTATCCAATCATTTGTTAAATTTATTTACTTAATTTTAATTAGCCCTTATTTATTTAGTCAATTAATCAACCCTTATCTCATTATTCATTTAATTAATCTTAAATTTTGTTCAAATATTGTCATAATCAATTTTATCTTCTCTGTATTATTTATTACCTATTTATTTTATTTAAAATTTGTCCCAAACTAAATTTCAAGTAAAATTCGTGAAAATCGCCGGATTAACCGCCTTTGGCGGATTTTCGAAAGTGCTCCCGTAATAAGGACCTTCTTTCGAATTTAACAGAACCACTTACCTAAGAATCTCTGAATTTAATTTAATTTCTTTTAAATAAAGGTTAAATTGCACTCCTTAGTTAACTTAGGTTCCTAATAATCCTTAAATTAGGTGGCGACTCCAAAGAAACCCTTTGGAATCCCACTTTGTTGAAATATTCCGAAACCTATCCTTTTCTTAAAGAAAGGGTAATTTTTGGGAGTTCAACAGCGTGGCGACTCCGCTGGGGAATTGCGCAAATGGTTCTAACCAAAAGATTTTCACGAATTTGCTCTATTTATATATGTGTTAATTGTATGTATGCGTAGCTTAACTCAGTATTGTTTGAATGCCTAAACTAGTATACATAGCTTAAATAAATGTTTGTTTGTATGATTAGATTGATTGTTTATAAAGCATGTTCTTATTTGTGCATAGTCCGCATTCCGTTCATATTTCCTCCCTCATGGAGCCTGTCAATTCTCTTTCACCTCCTCGATTTCATCACGGGGCACCCGCTTGACGGGTAGTTATGCAGGAAGGGCATTGCCCTTACCTCACCTTTGAAACTTCTTTCGTGTCACCAAAGTTAGTTCGGGATATTGAGATTGCCTGGTTTTGTCATGGCCAGTTCTACTGCGTTGTGAGGCCAGGTCTATCCCGCATAGGTCGAGTCAGCCTCAACCGTTAGCCCACTCTTAGAAAGAGATTAGGTCATGCATGCATATACACCTTAGTTTGGACCCGGTCCTCGGTACCGTTTCCAGGAATTAAGAAACCGCCCTTTTGTTGACGGGTTATTGCAGACCCAACGACGTTGCATCTTATGTGATCGTGTGGATATTATAATGAACTCCAAGCCCTTTGCCATGTCAAATCTGGGATCTCATGTCGTGTCTTTTGTTGTTTTATAGATATGAATGCAGACCACCTTTTTCCGAGTTTCTGGAACACTCAGATGATCCACACTTGTCCAAAAATTCTCAAAGACTGGTGGGATAACATCAGAGGAGATCATGGTTCCTTGGTCATAAGGAAAACAGGGAACCTAGTTTCATTAATGGATATCCAGGGAGACAAGGGTCTTATCGAGGCTTTAATAAGACTATGGGATCCTGAACAGGGCGTTTTCCGTTTTCCAGATTGTGAATTATGCCCTACTTTAGAGGAAATTTCTGGTTTTACCAATTTGGCCCTGGATGACCGTGAGTTGATTGTGCCCATGGAGAAGTGTGAGAAAAAGTTCTGCAAAATGTTTGAATTAAACTACTCTTCATCACTGATAACTAAAACCCAGGGGACAGTATCTTTGAAATATTTGTTTGACCGTTTCGGGAAAAAGGGATCTTATCGCGCCAATCCAAGGGCGTTCAAATGCACTGAACATAAATGGGAGAAGCTCAGACCCAAAGCTTTTGTACTGGCGTTGCTTGGCACTTTAGTATTTCCTTGTGGCTATGACGCAGTTGACATGCGACTTAGCACCGTGGTCCGATCTATATTTGAGGGCGTGAATGGGAGGCAGACTACTCTGGTTCCCATGATTTTGGCCGATATACTGGGCGCTTTGACTGAGTGTTCTAAAGGAGGGAATTGTCATTTTTCTGGTTGCAATCTTCTTTTGCAACTCTAGGTTATTGAGCATCTTTGCACTCGAGGCCCATTGGATGATTTGATTCCTCAAAATGGAAATCGAATCGCCACACACCATGCAAGAATGGGAAATTTCAGACGTCATAAGACTGCTCAAGGTTGGTATGATGATATAAAGGGTTTGAGTGGCGCGGACATTCACTGGAATTATTCATGGATTGGCAATCATGAAGTTCGCTTAAGGAGTCCCGATCGGTATTATATCAGGTTGATCGGGTTCAGGAGCATCCAGCCTTACGCTCCAATCCGTGTGATGAGGCAGTTCGGGTTATTACAGTCCATCCCACTCATTGCTGGTATTCGGGAGTCTGAAATCAAATATGAAGCACCCAATTACACAGTTCCTGAAGCAACAAACATCTGTAATGACTGGGCTCGCTTAGAAAGAGAATTGATTCGTCGAGATCAAAACCCACCATGTTCTCCTGAGTATTACGCATGGGCAAGGTACATCTATGAAACTGGGGAGATAGAAACAAGTCCTTGGGAGCAGACTGGGTTTGTTGACAAAGAAGCTGAAAGGCATTCTCGCCTTCACATTCTGCCCATAACAACGTTGGATGAATTGATGTTTGACCAAGTTCGCCATTACCCGGGATATTCAGGATATCTCTATGCCACAAACCGGTTGTATCTTGAAAGGCCACCTGCCTGATGATGTTGCTGAATGCTGATGATTATTGCTGATTCCTAAAGATTGAAGCAGAATTTAGCTCTCGTTTTCTCAAATTCCCTTCTTTTGTCCCGATGTAAAGCTTGATGCTTCTCCCCCTTTTAATATTTGGATATTATTATCCCAACTCTATCACGATGTAACATTTTGAGACCGGTTTATTACTAATGGCAATTACTAATGTTTATTTACATCCCACTTTTGTATTGGCAAACGGTTTGTATCATTATAATATCCACATGTGTATGCAATTTGCGCGATTAGGCTTACCTCTAGCACAAAGAGGCACCCTACAGGGTAGGACGCGTCCGTATTTTATTTTACGCACATTATTTGTGGTTGCCACATGCCTAATTTATCGCCTGTTTTAAATGCAAAAGCGCTACGTGACGCGCGCTATGTGCTTACGTGCAAATTTTACCAACAACATGCAAACTAACACAGTTACCTTTTGAATTTTTCTTTTGTTTTGTTTATTCCCAAACAGAGGTTTGATTTGTGCTGATTGAGCTGATCCAAAGGTTTTCCTCTGCACATTGATATACACTTCAGAATTTCGACAAAATGTCCGGTAATGATGATCAGCCTCCCATCCTCAATGATAAGACTCTCGAAACTCCTGGATCTTCGAGGGGAAACATCCTCCTTGCTCAGGATGACCTTATTTTGAACCTGACCAAACAAATACAGATGCTGAGCGATGAGCTAGCAGCCATTAAAGGGCAAGCCCCTCAAAACATACCTTTAAATGCCAATCCTGTTCACAATATACCCACATACCAAAACAACCCACTTAATCAAACACCACCACCACAAAATCTCCCACAAGTTAGTCAAAATACCCCGCCCGCTCAGCAAAATGCCCAACCCGCTGGTTATCCTTCATATTATCCATATCCTAACGACCCCACTCCTCCTCACTACCAATATTTGCCTGCTAAAGACACTCCCCGTCCTCCACAATCTCAAGCGCCCATTCCTGTAGCCGTTGCTCCTCCAAACGCCAATGATCCAAGGCAGGGATATCCCGAGGCGTTATATTATGAGCATGACCCTAATGGGAAGAATGCGGACTTCACAGATTATCCGCCACAGAATGAAATGCCCACAGCCGTGGAAAAACAGGGAAGGACAAGCGAACAAGATGAGATAATCCAGGCAATGAAAGTCATGCAACAATCTATTAAGGACTTGCAGGTGACTAAGAAACGGCAAAGCACTTCATACCGCAGTCTTTATCTATTCCCGGACATTACTCCTCCTCCCGGTTTTAAAGTGCCGAAGTTTGACATGTATGATGGTCATGGTGACCCATTTTCTCATTTAACCAAGTACCTCAACAGAATGAGGGCGGCGGGAGGCAAAGAAGAACTTCTGATGGCTTACTTTAGCCACAGTCTGGAAGGTATTGTCGCTGAATGGTTTGCCAGACAAGACATAAGCAAATGGCACGAATTTGATGATATAGCTGGTGATTTCACAAAGCAGTTTGAATACAATGTGGCGATGGTCCCTGACCTCATAACCTTGGCCAATTTGAAGAAGAAACCAACAGAATCTTTTAGGGAATACGCCTTGAGGTGGCGTGAACAGGCTGCACGGGTGCAACCCCCGATGACTGAGAGAGATATGGTGAAGTACTTTATTCGTGCTCAAGACGACTCATATTATATGCATATGCTTCCTATGATGGGTGCACCTTATGCTGAACTTCTCACAATGGGGGAGATGGTGGAAGAAGGCATCAAATCCGGTCGGATTGTGAGCTTTGCTGAAATGAAGTCAAGTGCTCAAAATGCTCAAGCCAGCTCAAACAATGCTAGAAGAAGAGAGAAGAGGGAAGAAGTCACAGCTGTTGCCGCAGATATTGACCGCCGCCCGGCTAGGAGGTTGAACTTTGATAATCCACCAGCCTACCCTACTTACCAAAACACCCCTCCTCATTACCCAAATGCACCTCCTCATTACCCAAATGCACCTCCTCATTACCCAAATATTCCTTCTCCTTACCCAAATGCACCACCCCCAAATTATCCTAGTCACTATCAAATTCCTCCCGCTCCATATCCTGTCTATCAAGCACAACCCAGTTATTATCCACCACGAGCACCAGCACCACAACAATACCCTCCTCGCCCACAGAATTACCAACCCCGTGCTCCTGCCCGTCCAAATATGCAAGGACCTAACCAAGGCTATGAGAGGAGAGCACCCAAAACCTATACTCCTATAGCTGAATCTTATGGTCAATTATTTGAAAGACTAAGAAGCGCCGGAGTAGTGCAGCCTGTTCCTGACAATACTCCAAATCCTCCTCCGAGGTGGTATGATGTTAATAAGCATTGTGTTTATCATTCTGGGGTTGCGGGCCATGATGTGGAAAGGTGTTATGCCTTCAAGGATAGAGTGGAAGCTTTGATCAAATCAGGCACTATCCAGCTTACTGGAACTCAGCCTAATGTGCAAGATAATCCTCTTCCCGCCTATGGAAACAATGTTGTCAATGTCATTTCCCTTGAGGAGGGAGTCGATTTGAAAGGGACCATTGTTCCCGTTAGCAATGTGAGGGTTGCTAACGAGGCCAAAGTATCTGTGCAAGTTAGAGCTCCCATTCTGGTGCAAGCGGGTATCCCGAGGCCAACTGTCACCGTCATGCTTGCCTCACCCCTTCAATATGATAGCAAGAGGGTTCCTTGGAACTATTCTGAAGTGCCTATCGGAAGTGGAAAGGTAACTGTTGCTGTTGCTGCTGCACAAGGCATGACCAGATCTGGTAGATTCTATACGCCTGAGAGGTTGGGTCAAAGCCTTAGGGAAAAGGAGGGCGTTGTAAGAAGAGTGACTGACACCGAAGCTGAGGACTTTTGGAGGAAAATGCAATCAAAGGAATACTCTATTCTGGAGCACCTAAAGAATACTCCTTCCCGCATATCCATTATGGCTTTGCTGATGAGCTCTGAAACGCATAGAAATGCATTGCTAAAAGTGCTCAAGGAAGCAGAGGTGCCCGCTGAGACCACGGGTGAGAGCTTGGCCGTCTTGGTTGGCCAAATCTTAGAACCTCACAAGGTGTCCTTCAAAGAAGAGCTTCTACCCGAGGGTCTCGGACACAACAAAGCCTTGCATATTGTTGTCAAATGTAGGGACAAATTTGTTGGACGGGTACTGATCGACGGAGGTTCCGGGCTCAATATATGTCCATTAGCAACTCTGAAGGAGCTTGGAATTGACGCTGGCAAAATTAGACAGAGCAATGTGAAAGCAAGGGCTTTTGATGGGGCTCAAAGGTGCACCTTTGGAGAGATTGATCTTGATCTGCAGATAGGTCCTGTGAACTTCTCTGTGGAGTTTCAGGTATTCGACATCCCGTCTACCTATAACATGCTGTTAGGAAGACCCTGGATTCACATGGCCGGAGCCGTCCCTTCCACTTTGCATCAAAGTGTGAAATTTATATGGGACAATGAAGAAGTAGTGGTCAAGGGCGAGGGAAACAGCCCCACGCATGCTAGCACCACGATTCCCATGGTGGACAACGCCGCAGAACTTGATGGGACTACTTTCCACACGGTTGAGCTAATGAATGTGACCCGAGCATCTAAGGATGATTCGAAGAAAGGTACCCTACCCAGAGTTCCCAAGATGATTGCTGTGGAGATGTTGAAAAATGGTTTCAAACCTGGTTCGGGATTGGGAGCAAATCTGAACGGCATAACCGAACCCATCTGCTTGCCCAAGAATCTGGGTACCTTTGGCTTGGGTTACTGTCCTACCAAAAAAGAGATTGAAAAGGCCAAATGGAAACCAGCCATTGCCATGCCAGAACCCCTTCCTTCCTTGTACCAGTCATTTGTCAAGGCACCGGAAGTCAATATACCGGATCTGATAGAGGGAGTTGGCGATTTGTTTCTGAGTGATGATTTGGAATGCGATGTTATTATTGAAGACTGTGCTGAGGAGTCACCTGTGCGGAATGTTGAGGCAAAGGATCCGATGGCCAATTGGACCTGTGTCCCAGTGGAGGAGACCTGGTGAATGAACTCAACAGTTTTATTTTGGCGTCACAGTCAGATTGAGGCCCTGAACTGTGTTTCGCTTTTGGTTTATGTTTATGTCTTTTCAAAATAATCTGTTTACATTCTGCATGTTTTACTTTAATGTATGCCTCCCTAAACTAGACTTTTGAAACAAATAAAATGCATTGCATTCCCCTATTATTATTTATTTTGCTATGCTTTAATTATTTACTTTATTTTACGCTTTTGATTAATGTTTGTTTCTGTTTCAGCTTTCCACTTAACAAAACTGCCGAAACTTTGCTTGTGACATATAACGAAACAACTGAACAAACTGGTACTGATGCATTGAGTATTGGGGAGTTTGATGAAGATTTTGTTCCTGATGAAATAACAAGAGAAGTGGATCAATTTGAGAACAAACCAAAGCCTAACTTGGAAGAAACCGAGTCAATCAACTTGGGGACTTCAGAAGATGTTAGAGAAACCAGAATCAGTGTTCATCTGACCTCGGAAGAAAGAAGAGCTTATATGGAACTATTGAACGAGTACCGAGACATCTTTGCTTGGTCCTATGAGGATATGCCTGGTTTGAGTACTGATCTTGTCACTCACAAATTGCCAACTGATCCTTCATTTCCGCCTGTTAAGCAAAAGAAGAGAAACTTCAAAACTTCCACAAGCAAACAAATATTGGAAGAAGTGCAAAAGCAATTGACCGCCAAGGTGATTCGATCTCTCAAATATCCCACTTGGTTAGCGAATATTGTGCCGGTGCCCAAGAAAGACGGCAAAGTTAGAGTTTGTGTTGATTATCGTGATCTCAACAAAGCAAGTCCAAAGGATGATTTTCCATTGCCAAATATTCATATCCTTATTGATAGCTGTGCAAAACATGAGCTTCAGTCTTTTGTCGATTGTTTTGCCGGTTATCACCAGATCCTGATGGATGAAGATGATGCTGAAAAGACCGCCTTCATCATGCCTTGGGGTGTGTTTTGTTATAGAGTTATGCCTTTCGGTTTGAAGAATGCCGGGGCAACATATATGAGAGCAATGACAACTCTTTTCCATGATATGATTCACAAAGAGATTGAAGTCTATGTAGATGATGTTGTTATCAAGTCAAAGAAGAAAGAAGAGCATTTGACCGATTTGAGAAAGTTCTTCAACCGCCTTCGGCGGTATAACTTGAAGCTTAATCCTGCAAAATGTGCGTTTGGTGTTCCCGCTGGTAAGATGTTGGGTTTTATTGTAAGCCGGAGGGGTATAGAATTGGATCCGTCCAAAATCAAGACTATCCAAGACTTGCCTCCTCCAAAGAGCCGGAAGGATGTGATGAGCTTTCTTGGCCGCTTGAACTACATAAGCCGCTTCATTGCGCAATCCACGGTTATTTGTGAACCAATAATCAAGTTGTTGAAGAAAGATGCTGTTATTGAGTGGACGGAAGATTGTCAAAAGGCTTTTGATAGGATCAAGGAGTATCTATCTAATCCGCCTGTGTTAGTTCCTCCTGAACCTGGAAGACCATTGATCTTATATTTGTCTGTCTCGGAAAATGCATTTGGATGTGTCCTGGGGCAGCATGACAAGACCGGGAAGAAAGAACAAGCCATTTATTATCTAAGCAAGAAGTTCACTCCTTATGAAGCCAGGTACACTCTCTTGGAGCGAACTTGTTGCGCTCTGACTTGGACCGCACAAAGGTTAAGGCACTATCTCTCATCATATACAACTTATCTTATCTCGAGGATGGATCCTTTGAAATATATCTTTCAAAAGCCGATGCCCACGGGAAAATTAGCAAAATGGCAGATTTTGTTGAGTGAATTTGACATAGTTTATGTCACCCAAAAGGCGGTAAAGGCACAAGCATTGGCGGATCATTTAGCTGAAAATCCTGTTGATGACAACTATGAGCCATTGAGAACTTACTTTCCCGATGAAGAGGTCTTGTTTCTAGGTGAAGACATCTCTTCTGAATATGATGGTTGGCGTCTTTTCTTTGACGGAGCAGCAAATTTCAAAGGTGTTGGTATTGGAGCTGTCTTAATTTCTGAAACGGGTCAGCATTACCCTGTTTCGGCCAAGCTCAGATTTCCATGCACTAACAATATGGCTGAATATGAAGCATGCATTTTGGGTCTTCGATTGGCAGTTGATATGAATATTCAAGAACTTTTAGTGATTGGGGATTCCGACTTGCTGATTCACCAAGTACAGGGCGAGTGGAACACCAAGAACGCAAAGATTCTTCCTTATTTGCGTTGTGTCAAGGAATTGTGCAAAAGGTTTGCAAAGATTGAGTTTAAGCATGTTCCAAGACTTCAGAATGAATTTGCCGATGCTTTGGCAACTTTATCTTCTATGATCCAACATCCTGACAAGAATTATATTGATCCTATCGAAATTGAATTGCACGATAGGCCAGCTTATTGTTTTCAAGTTGAGGAAGAGCGAGATGGCCATCCTTGGTATTTTGATATCAAGAATTATCTCAAGGTCGGGAGTTATCCCGAAAATGCAACAAGTGTCCAAAGGAAGAGCATTCGGAGGTTAGCAAATCAATTCTTTCTAAGCGGTGAAATCCTATATAAGAGGACCCCAGACTTAGGACTCTTAAGATGTGTTGATGCAGTTGAAGCAAATAAATTGCTTACGGAAGTGCATGCGGGAGTTTGTGGGCCGCATATGAATGGTTTTGTTTTGGCAAAGAAGATCTTGAGAGCCGGTTATTTTTGGTTAACTATGGAAACTGATTGTGTTCAGTTTGTGCGAAAATGCCATCAATGTCAAATTCACGGAGATATGATCAAAAGACCTCCTTCTGAACTTCATGCAATGAGTTCTCCCTGGCCTTTTGTTGCTTGGGGAATGGATGTTATTGGTCCTATTGAGCCGGCCGCTTCAAATGGACATCGCTTTATTTTGGTGGCTATTGATTACTTCACCAAGTGGGTGGAAGCAACTTCTCACAAGTCTGTAACCAAGAAAGTGGTGTCAGATTTCGTGCGCAACAATATCATTTGTAGATTCGGAGTTCCTGAATCAATCATCACTGATAATGGTGCAAACCTAAATAGTGATTTGATGAGAGCAACTTGTGAGAGTTTCAAGATTACTCATCGCAACTCTACTGCATACCGCCCTCAAATGAATGGAGCTGTTGAGGCGGCAAATAAGAACATCAAGCGTATTCTTCGCAAGATGATTGATAATTATAGAGATTGGCATGAAAAGTTGCCATTTGCACTTCTTGGGTACCGCACCACCACTAGAACTTCAACTGGGGCAACTCCCTATCTCTTGGTGTATGGCACAGAAGCAGTCTTACCCGCGGAGGTAGAAATTCCTTCCTTGAGAATCATTCAAGAAGCGGAATTAGAAAATGCTGAATGGGTGAAGATCAGATGTGAACAGCTGATGCTTATTGATGAGAAAAGAATGAATGCAATTTGCCATGGGCAACTTTATCAAAATCGCATGATCAAGTCTTTTGGCAAGAAAGTGAGAGTGAGAGACTTTAAACCGGGGCAATTGGTGTTAAAGAAGATCTTTCCTAATCAAGAAGAAGCAAGGGGCAAATTTGCACCGAATTGGCAAGGCCCATATGTGGTTCATCGGGTTTTATCCGGAGGAGCACTGATTCTGGCAGAAATGGATGGTCAAGTTTGGCCAAAAGCAATCAACGCAGATGCCGTCAAAAGATACTATGTCTGAGGCGATCGCAAGTTAGCAGGGTTTTGAATGTAATCTTTGATGTAATACGAACTACGCGTGACCTGAATCCCAAGGCGGGACACGTAGTAACTCACATAGAGTTTGGTTGCATCGATATAAGAATTTCCCCTATTTGCTCTTTTATGTAAGTTTGAACTACTTCTGACCTGATTCCTGGAATGGCAACAGGATAAGTAGGCAATCCCCGTCGGATTCGGTCAAAATATTGTAACACTTTAGGCTTGTTTATCTTTTATGATGTAATGCCAAACTATGCATCTGGGCAGATGTGTGGATTTTCCAATTCGGATACGGCTTCGTACTTAGATTGCCATACTTTCCCAAAATATCTATGTAAGCAGAACTACGCACGGTCTGATTCCCGTGGAGGGATACGTAGGCGCTCTTAACGGGCTCGACTCTATAATATTAAAATCTTCAGTCTCCTTAAGGCAAGCAACTGGGGCAATTTTTGTAAAGATAATCCGAAGATTTGAAAGATATCAACTGGGGCAAATTTTGCAAAATGAGTTGAAGATTTGGAAGTTCATAACTGGGGCAGATCTTTGCAAGAATTGGTTTGCTTATCAAAGGATGGAACAACAAAGTTCTGAAAGTATTCAAGATTAGCACAAGTTGCGATACAAAGGATGTTCAGTTTGTTTCGAGATATGTCATGAGTTTGAGTTAAAGCAGGAATTTTACATGCATTATAAACTTTTCACTTGCATATCAATGATTGCTTGCTTACTATTTTATCAAATTATTTTATTTTGCCTCTATATTAAGATGAGTTATACTATTGAGTTCATAAACCAAGTTTCCGAGGATGGTTTTCAAAGCCCGAGTTTCACGAAGAAGAGGAAGCGATAGCAGCGAATTCAAGATGAATCAGCACAAATCAAACACCTCTCCCCAAAACTAACAAATTTTTTCTTTGAGAGCAGGAACCGGAAAGCTTGCAATGGGAGGTTCATTCGCACTATGGATGAACAAATTTATTGAACGCGCATTCAAAGAATTGAACATCAGATTCAATATGAACTGAAGAGATCATTCAAAACTTTACACCACTATCCATGCAAGCAACACCAATCAAGTTGATAATGCAAATGATTTGGCTGGCTTGACATCTAAGCATTACATTGGATTATTGCCGAAAAGGCGGCGCTTTTCTTTTCTTGAATCTTGACATTGCGATAGAATTTATCTCGCGATACTGATAGACAAGTCGGCTGAAGCACCGCTTTCGGAGTGTTTCGCGATGTCGGTTGTCTTGCAATATTGGCATTTTATATTTAAAATTTATTGATAATTTAAGACAAGTCGGCTGGAACACCACTTTCGGAGTGTTTCGCGATGTCGGTTGTCCTGCAATATTGGCATGTTATGTTTCAAATTCATTGATAATTTAAGACAAGTCGGCTGGAACACCGCTTTCGGAGTGTTTCGCGATGTCGATTGTCTTGCAATATTGGCATTTATTAATAATTTAAGACAAGTCGGCTGGAACACCGCTTTCGGAGTGTTTCGCGATGTCGGTTGTCTTGCAATATTGGCATTTTATATCTGATATTTATTAATAGTTTAAGACAAGTCGGCTGGAACACCACTTTCGGAGTGTTTCGCGATGTCGGCTGTCCTGCAATATTGGCATGTTATGTTTAAAGTAGATTGATAATCTAAGACAAGTCGGCTGGAACACCGCTTTCGGAGTGTTTCGCGATGTCGGTTGTCTTGCAATATTGGCATTTTATATTTAAAATTTACTGATCGTTTAAGACAAGTCGGCTGAAGCACCACGTTCGGAGTGTTTTCGCAATGTCGGTTGTCTTGCAATATTAGCATTTTATGTTTGAAGTAGATTGATAATTTAAGACAAGTCGGCTGGAGCACCGCTCTCGGAGTATTTCGCAATGTCGGTTGTCTTGCAATATTGACATATTGTATTTGAAATGCATGATTCGACTCGAGACATCACGTCTCGTTAGTCAACTTATCTTATGAAAGCCTTGCATTTTTACAATTCATTTTCGCTTTACTTATTGTCTTACTTTACTGTTTCAGAATAATGATCAGCCTAAAGGTTCTCCGGGCGGAGCATCTCGTCAGTTGATCGAGAGAAGAACTTATTGAGCATCACGACCAGCATTTACAATTTTATATTATACTTTTATTTATTTCTTATTCCAAATATTATTGTAGTTTATTAGCAGTTGCTCGCTTACCATTTGTTAAGTCTTTACAGAATTTTGGCAATACCGCAGTAGCATTTGGAGCATAACGTGGAACTCTTTCTTAGCAGTGAACTGGGGCAATCGTTGATATGAGCTAGACTCGTCAACGAGGATCTGAAGAATCGCACTCGAACAAACAAGTTTTACCTAATCTTTCATTTCAGATTAGGCGTCAGTTTGAATTCTTTCCTATTCGTGCGCCTCTTTCTATCAATCGTGCGAATCTTCTTATCTAAGTGTCGTCGAACTACATATGGCCTGATTCTCTTTCAGCCCGAGATATGTAGGCAACTCAGGAACCGGAGTTCGGCCATGTCCATAAGCCTCGCCTTTTGGTCCGTGGAATCAAAAGTCTTGGTTTTATCGGGACAAAATTGGTTTCTCGTCAACTTCTTTACCCTAAAAACTCTTTCATCCTTTTCCGGGTAAAGAGGGGCAGCTGTTGACACCCAATTTCGTCCCAAGAATTAATTAGCGGCTAAATTATTTAAATGAGAATCAATTATTAAAATAAAATTAAAATTAGAATTAGATAATTAAATTATTTGGATTGAAATTAATTAATTTCAAAAGAAGGCTAAAAATTGCAAGGCCTATCCTAATTCCCATCCTACCCGTGCAACCCCTCAATTTCCCAATTTAATCTAAAACAGGGCTAAAATCGTTCCTTATCCGCGAAATTGTCCTACCTCTGCAAACAATACATATACACACATACACGCGCATATCAGTTCTTCACAGCAATTACCCGCGACCCGTTTCCCCTCACCCGCGATCCAATTCCCTTTCCCAACCCGTTTTCTCTCACGTTCGACCCGCGACTGATCCCCATTTCCTCCAAAATCGATCCGCTAGCAGCCAAAATCTCGTACCACTGGTCCCCTTTCCTCTTTTCTCTCCCCAGTACAAGAACTCAACTAATCCTATTCGTTCATTTCAAATGGAGCTTCAATCTGAGCCGTAGATTGATCTTAACGGAATATCCTTGATGACAAGGATGAATTCGGTACAATCCCTAAGGGATTTGACCAAATTCACCCTTGTTCTACAAGGGATACACGAAAATAGGCAAGGATTCTTTGGGGTATTCAAGGGGATCCGAAACCCTAGCCTAGAGGTATTTAATCTCTCATTCTTTCATTTTTTAGGTTCTGGATTGGAACACACAAAAAAAAACGGCAGCATTGATATTATTTTCAGAATTTTTCTTAGTTTAAAAAAAAAGACATACACATAGTATTCTCAGTTACTGTTTCGAGTTGAACGTCGCTTTCGATTTCGTGTCGTCGCTTCATTGTTTTAAGTCGTCGACATCGCTCGAGTCGATTCTTTCGGACCCTCGCCCCATTTCCCTGGTTTACAAAAGGTAATAACTTCTTTTTTTTTTCTTTCATCTTCTTTATTCATTCAGTCATGTTTATTCTCAAAATGTGATGTTTTGTTCTGTTTTTGTTTTGTACTTTTCTGCATAGTTAATGAAGGTGTTTAGCCCTATGTTAGATGTTATGAACTTTTGTTTGAACTAAAGCTCGGATCTTTAGTTCGTTTTAGTTACAGAAATCACATTTAAGTTGAAATGATGAAGAAAAAAAAAAGATCTTACTGTGTATCTTTTAAACATAAGAGTAAAAGTTTTTTTTTTAGTTTTAGACCTCATGTTAATCAAAATAGAAGGTTATCTGGCTAAGAGCTGAAATTTTAGTGCTGATGTCTATGTTGAAAAGAGATAGATCTCTGTTAAAATGAAAAGAAAGCTTTGGCTTTGTTAAAAGAGGGAGTCAGGGTGTCCTGATGCTTGTTTCAGAGGCTGCAGATAGTCTGTTCGTATGAATATCATCTGTGCAGTTTGTTCCCAGGTGTGTATAGGGTATGCAGGGTGTCTGTGAGATAGTGTAGAGGTATTTTGGAGGCTGTGAGAGTAGAAGAGATGCTGCAGATGGTCAGGGGTTATTTTGGTGAGGTCCAGGGGGTTCAGGTGATGTTTGGTGAGCTGAAGGAGTTTTCAGAGGTCTGCAAGCAGGTTAGTAGTCCAGGAGTTCAGTGAAGGTCTGTCTGGTGTTTGTCTTGGTTGGTGAAGGGTTGTTCAGAGAGGGATGGTTTGGGTTTAGTTTAAGGTTGTCCAGGTGTATGTGTGAGCTGAGCGTATGAGCTGTTTCAGCTTGTTGCAAGAAGGGCAGGGGCTAGGTGATTCAGGGGATTCTGGAGTCTGTAGGGAGTAGAAGAGATGCTGCATATTGTCAGGGGTCCTAGCAGGGGTCAGGGGTTATTTTGCTGAAGGCTGTTCTAGTGGATTGTTTCAGGAGGGCTGGTATTGGTCTGTGTGTGTGTGAGTGTCCAGAGTATAGAAGTGAAAAGGGGCTGTGGCTGGTTTTGTTCAGGGATGTTGGTTTAGGTTTGTCTTGGTGAGGGAGTTCTGGTGTTGTTCAAGGGTATGTAGAGGTCTTTGGTTAGCATGAATTGTAGCTGGCCAATTCAGATCCGGGCAGTGGGGGAAAGCTGTGTTGCTGCAGTGTTTTAGGGCCTAATTAGGCTGCGAGCCATGTCATCCTCTTTTGGTTTCTGCTTGTTTTAGTTCCCAGGATCTGAATTTGAATATTGAGGGTATAATGTTGTTTCAGTCAGGCTTAAATAGTCAGAGCAGTAGTGAAGGTTCAGCTGATATGTATGCATGTCTGGTGCCATTTAACTGTGGGCTAAGTGTATTCATTTAGTTTTTCGGATAAGTTCGATTCATATCAAGTGCTTACTTTTGTTCATGATTGCATTAAAGTACTTTTTTTTAGTTTTTCTCTAAAAACATGTCTATGTTGTGAGAGATTCGTTTAGTTAGATTATGTATGTGCCCATTTTGCTAGTAGCTGATTGATTAAGTCAAGTCTCATTACGAAGTTGTTTTTTTTTTTTTAAAAAATAATGAGAAGTTCAAATTTTATCCCTAAATATAATAAAGTCATTTCATTTTCGTGTGAAACTTGGAACCCGCTCTTGGACTTGTATTTTCGTAGAATGATCACAAAAAATGAAATTTTCTGGTGTGTAATTTGCCATAGATTAGGTGTCGTTAGGTTCTGAAATTGCAGAATGTTTGTACCTGCTATCTCTTTTGTTCCCTTGAGTGTGTTTTCTTTAATATTATGCATTCAATCTTATTATTTATGGGGTTTTCTTCTATCAAGTAAAATGAGCTAAGTTCTTGTTAAGAAATAAGCAGCACTTAAAGATTCTCATACTTGATTTTGGTAAGTTAGATTACTATGGAGACATAATCACATATTTAGTTACTTCTTTTGTAGTTAGAGGAATGGTCTTTTTTTTTCGGCTATTTGATTCTGAATTCTTGGAATTTTTCTAAATTAAGCTTCAGTCTGAAAAAAAAAACTATTTACTTCTTTTACTAATTGAGTTCTTAATTAAATGGTCTTAGTCTTGAATCGTATTAAGTCATCATATCTTCTCCTCATGGAGATAATAATTCCTCTCTTTAGCGATTCTCTGCTTCTTTTATGATTTTGGAAAGTCTGTTCTTAGGAAATAATTATAAGTACCTTATTTAGCAATGGTAATTAGCTTAGCTTAAACATATCAAACTTTGTGGTCCCTGTCCCATATGAAATTATGCCATAGTTTCTTTATTCATGCATAAGTTGTTGAGGTTATTCCTTTTGGTTTAGTTATCGTAATTAGTTATTATTTTGTCTAGGTTGCTTGTTTATGAGTTATTTTTCTTTCTTTCTGCCTGCTCCAAATGGACATTGTCTAATTCTTATCTCCTCTTTCTTTGCATAATACTCACTGGGGACGAGTTTGAGTCAAAAACTCACAAATGGGAACGGCTTGCATTTGGAGGTTACTTGAATCGCTCCGCATTTTCGGGACTTGATATCCCCGAAAATATAAAACAAAAAGAAATGAATAAATGAAAAGCCTTGTGAAATACAGGGCTCGACTTAAGTTCGCTATCCCGGGTTCTATTTTCTGAAACTCCTTCTCTCCCGTCCCCTTTTAGAAAGCATGTTTTAGGACTTTGTATGATTAGAAGCCTGGTAGATTAGTCGCTTTAATTGAATTGTTATCTTATTGTTTGCCTAAGATTGTTTATAAATTGCATATCCCGTCTCTTTGGGACTCGCCAATTAATTTAAGATAGTAGAAACCTTTAGTTAATTATCGAGTGCAAAAGAAATAAAGTTAAAATTGTACCTATTTATTCATTACTTATATTTAGTCAATTATTTATCCATTTATTAAATTTACTTATTTATTCATTAATTAAATTAATTAAGTGGCATTTATTATCAATTTACCTGTTTAATTTTAATTAATCATTTATCTACCTAATCAATGATAATTATTTATTTACTTATTTATTCATTTATCTACAAAGTTATTTAAGTGGTATTTATTTATTATTTCATTTATTTATTTTATTTTATTTATTTAATTAGTTAATTCTAATTAATCATTTATTTGCTTAATCAAATTATATTTAACTAGTCAAATTATTATCGCTTATCCCTCATCTAATTGAAATCATATAAATATTTATTTATCTACTTAAGTCATTTATCTATTTATTTATTTATCTAATTAATTAATCAATCAATTATTATTCTTTATCCAATCATTTGTTAAATTTATTTACTTAATTTTAATTAGCCCTTATTTATTTAGTCAATTAATCAACCCTTATCTCATTATTCATTTAATTAATCTTAAATTTTGTTCAAATATTGTCATAATCAATTTTATCTTCTCTGTATTATTTATTACCTATTTATTTTATTTAAAATTTGTCCCAAACTAAATTTCAAGTAAAATTCGTGAAAATCGCCGGATTAACCGCCTTTGGCGGATTTTCGAAAGTGCTCCCGTAATAAGGACCTTCTTTCGAATTTAACAGAACCACTTACCTAAGAATCTCTGAATTTAATTTAATTTCTTTTAAATAAAGGTTAAATTGCACTCCTTAGTTAACTTAGGTTCCTAATAATCCTTAAATTAGGTGGCGACTCCAAAGAAACCCTTTGGAATCCCACTTTGTTGAAATATTCCGAAACCTATCCTTTTCTTAAAGAAAGGGTAATTTTTGGGGGTTCAACAGTATCCTAAGGTAATTGACCAACGGCCATCTACAGTACCTGGCTATGGTATTGATCATAATTGGACTAAACAAAGTATCTTCTGGGAGTTGCCTTATTGGAAGGATAATCTTCTTCGACATAACCTGGATCCCATGCATATTGAGAAGAATTTTTTTGAGGCAATCTTTAATACTGTGATGGATGTCAGGAACAAGACAAAGGATAATGTGAAGGCCAGGTTGGACCTTGAGGAACTTTGTAGGCGACCTGAGTTACACTTATCTCAAGTTGGCAACACGATTTGGCTTCCCAAGGCCAGTTACACATTCGGATTGGACGAGAGAAGAATGATTTGTGATTGGGTCAAGAATTTGAGGATGCCTGATGGATATGCATCAAACTTAGAGAGGTGTGTTGATATGACCGAAGGAAAATTGACTCACATGAAAAGCCACGGTTGTCACATCTTCATGGAAAATTTGCTCCCAATTGCATTCAATGGCTTGCCTGATAAAGTTTGGAAACCCCTTACAGAGACGAGCCTATTTTTTAAGGAGCTGTGTTCTAAGACATTGAAGTAAGATAATCTTAAAGTCGTTGGAAAGTAACTTTCCTGTTGTCGCGACTAAGTTTACAAAAATCTTTCCCCTGGTTTCTTTAATATAATGAAGCATCTTCCAATTCACCTCGCGGAAGAGGCACTACTGGGAGGCTCGGTGTACTGTAGATGGATGTATCCTTTCGAGAGGTAAGGTCCCTTAAGTTATTATTAACTCATTTTTTTAATTTATCTTAAGTAAATTAATTAATACAATGTATTATGCAGAATTATTGGCAAGTATAAGCGAGACGTGAAAAACAGGAACCAAATTGAGGGGTCCATATGTGAGGCATATCTGGCTAGAGAAACTTCTCATTTTTGTTCGTATTATTTCGATCAAAATGTGTCATGTTTTCGAAATAAGCCGGATCGACATGATGTTCGAGACAACAATGATTCGCATTATCCACCATTTTCTATATTCAATCAACCTGGTAGAGGAAGGTTAATGACCGAAGTATGCAAGTTCACTGACCGGGAAAGAAAAGCAGCTACAACATATGTTTTGTTGAATTGTCCCGATGTCACGCCTTTTTACAAGTATGCTTTTTTTACATTAAAGCCTAACATTCAAGTTTCATCACTAATCTAACTGATGAGATTTTTTTGGCACATTATCCAGTCACTTTGTTGGAGAATTTGGCGTTGTTGCTGTTTATAAAAGAATTTCAGATTCGTTTAGAAAATTTATAAGTGTTATATAAACAAATACATAAGTTTATAGGTGTATATATATATATATATATATAAGTTTAATGTGTACAAGTATCTTGAACTTTATATAGGTACTCAATCCGGATACTGACATAAACTTCCCATTGTTGCATGATATATCTCACGGGCCTTATTATAAATGCAAGAGGATGTCTAAGTACTTTGTTAATGGGTACAAATTTCATACCAAAGAATGGTCCTTGGGAAAGAAAACCAACAATAACGGTGTGTGTGTGTGTGAAAGGTGGTACTGGTGTCCAGGATGTAGACTTTGATTACTATGGTGTGATTGAGGAGATTTTAGAAATAGAGTTTACAGTAGGTTGGCCTCGTAAAAGATTTGTGCTTTTTCGGTGCAAGTGGTTTGATCCGAGTCCCAAGGGTACGAGGGTAGACCCATGTTCTAAAATAGTTGAAGTTAATCACAGAAGGTCATATGGACATTATGATTCTTTCATCATTGCCCAGAATGTGAAGCAAGTGTGGTACGTTCCTTATCCACCGACAAAGAACAAAGCCAAAGCCAAATCTAAAGCCAAGGCCAATTGGTGGGCTGTTCTAAAAGGCAAGCCGGTGGGAAGAGTGTAGGTAGATGATGTATTAGATGTTGCATATCAAAATGAGGTTTCAACCGTTCCCTTGATTGCGGATATTGAATAAGCCGATCAGTTGTAGCATAGTGAAGGCATCTATGAAGAGTTTGATGTATCAGTGGTTAGACATGGAAAAAATGACTAATTTTGGAGAAGGAACATCTAGGGCAAATGAGGAGGATGAATATATGGATGACGTTGAAACAAGCGAGGAAGAATTTGTTGATGACGATGAGACGAGCGAGGAAGAAGAAATAGCCGATGACCTTGACGCGAATGATGATGATTGACATGTTCGTAATTTGTTGTTGTTACTTTACTACAATTATTTGCACTACTTTATGAATGTATTCCATATAAATTTATAATTTCCTTATATTGTGCTAATTTATTGTGTTTACTTTACAGATATGCCATCTACGGAGAAGGCTAGGGGGAAAATAAAGGTTCAAAGTACCTCTCCTGCTTCAGGTCATACTACTCCTCCTGCACATGTACCTCATATGCTTCCTACATATCCTCCATCTACATATGCTCCAGGTTTTTTCGCTCCTCCCGCTACCTTTCCCCCTGGCATGCAACTTCCTACATCTCCTGGTTATGTTGTTCGTCCGCATGGCATGAGTTCATCATCCATGCCTTCGCCATCTTCCAGTCCATTACCAACCCCTTCATCATCTACTCCTTCTGAATTTACTATACCACCTTCTGATCCGATCTCGGTGGGCGTTTCGGTACCACCTACTGTACCACATTATGATCCGAGCTCGCCTTTTTACATTGGTGCCCCAGGATCATATGATGATGACGGGAGGGTGAGGATTTATCCTGAGGTAGTCATGGGTAAGTATTAATTTTTGTTATTTTTTAACTATTTAATACTACTGTAAAGTTTAATTTTTTAGTATATTTATTAACACTACTGATTTTTATCTAGTTTTACTCCCTCGCACGTGACTACTCCCTTAGTCACATTATGCATTAAATCTAGATGGAGTGAGCCATGGCCATCCTGGGGTAAGATACCTTTCGGGGTAAAGGCTGTCCATGTTTGATGATATTAAGTTAATAACTATATTTTATTTTTTAATAATTTAGTTAAGTGTCACTTTTTTAAAAATCTAATATTTTTAATTATTTCAGACAAAGTGTAAGTGGCATCCTGCCTTTGATAGCGTTGCCCGAAGCGATTTCCTTGGAAAATGCGCAGATGGAGTCAAAGGTAACCTGTATGATAGTCGGGCCAAAGGAAAGAAGCCCGATTGGATATACGATCACGTTTGGGTAAAATATCTGGAATATTGAGATAGTGATGAATTTAAGAAGAGGAGCACCCAAGGAAAAGCCGCGCAAGCCTCCGAAAAGAGTGGATCGCTGCACACCAGGGGTTCGGTTAGCGCAGCGACTCAGCGGATACTATTGGTAACTTATTAATTATTATATGTATTGTTTTATGTAACTCGCATTAATTTTCTATCTAACTTGTCATCTTTTTAATTTTGTAGGAAAAGGAAGAAGGGCACCCAATACCTGTGCCTGAAATCTTTAAGAAGAGGCATATATACAGAAACAAAAAAAGAGAAGAAGTGTGGGTCGAGGAGCGCGCTAGAGAGCTATATGTAAGTTATTAAATTCAATTTTTAAAAATTATTAAATCCGTCAATATTTGTAAATCTAATTCTTGTTATTAAATTTTTTTCAGGAAAAGGCTATTGCGTCTTTTGAAGAAAGGATGACAAGTCAGGCATCCGAGTGTGGTAGCAGTACCCCAGCTCAAATGACACTAGAGGAGGAAACCCCACTATAGTTGGAGGTGAATGGCGGGGTAAAGAAGGGAAGTGCTTACGCCCTTGGATCGTAGTATGCCTTGGAACGTCTAAATCCAGGTTTGTTTGGCACTTACACTCCTCCTGCTAGTTCAATTAATCTATCCGTGGAAGTCTCGTTGCGCAATAAAATCGAAGAGCTTAAGAGAAAGAGTGGAGAAGATCGTTTGCGCAATGAGAAAAATATGAGAGTCATGCGGAAAATGATGCAGAACATTGTGTGTGGTAGTGCGGACAAGGAAAAGAAGGGCAAGGGCAAGAGCAAGAGCCGGGGGAATGGCAAGAGCAAACGTCAATAGCTCGTCGTCTGAGTCTAGTTCTGAGGCAACGGAGTAGTAATAATGGATTGTTGATGTTTTAGACATGTATTAGACTTATGGTTGGTTTTTGATAAACTTGTTAGACTTGTTGTTGTTAAGTTTAACTTGTTTGAATCGTTATGGATTATTGATGTTATGTAAATTGTTAAAGTTTTAGTTTAAAGCTTATATCCAACCGCAAATCGATCGAAACGTCGGACCGAGTCAGTCGGACACTCTTGTGCGACCACCCATTATCCGACCGACTCATTTGGTCGGACAACGGTCGGCTATCCGACCATTGGGCGGTCGGAAAAACCCTAATTTCTAGTAGTGTCTTGTGAGGAATTTGATTTCTTAGTTCAATTATACTCAAATGAATTTCGGTTATCTAAGCTTTTTTAAAACAGATGAAAAAAAAAATGAGATCTTTGTAGGTGCACATAGTAGATTATATTCCTCTCTGCACCATATTTTGTACGACTCAGTACTAAATTCTTGAACTGTCAAGAATAATCTTTTCTAACGTGATTTTTTCAGGCTGGGTTATAATTATTTTATATAAGCTAGCATAACTCTAAAATCATCTTCTAATAAAATATGTTTCGACATCACTGGTAAAACCAAATTAATCAATGTAACCGTTTAAACAAGCCATCTTATATACAATTTAAACTAAAAGCTTTGATACATAATTCCTGACGTAGTATATAGGCCCTTGCACATGCAGTACTCATTTGGGAGCGATACCAGAGAATATTATCTTAAGATAAAAGGCAAGTTATTATTCATCATAATCATTGATGTCGTACTTTTTAAAGTTCTAATTTGCTTTAGAAACTAGGCCAGTCAATCATGTCTTAGTGAACCTGCTGTCTACGGAGTACTAAGTTAATCATTCAAATTCAGCTAGGTAATCACCTAAGCCTTGTCGTTACCAAGTGCAAAATCCAATTGATATTTTTGGATAAACTTA
This sequence comes from Petunia x hybrida, assembly GCA_037355625.1. Lineage (NCBI taxonomy): Eukaryota > Viridiplantae > Streptophyta > Magnoliopsida > Solanales > Solanaceae > Petunia > Petunia x hybrida. The sequence goes on from JBBBVM010000045.1 coordinate 3,927,379, forward strand.
ATTAGTTTGAACACTATTTTTACTTTCTCTTACTATACTCTAATCTATAATATATCATGTGCTTATTTAGTGAAACGATAGGAAATTGGGAACTATAAGTTAGTCGATGTTCTTAGTATGAAAAAAAATTCATGCTCTATGCGATTAATAATTTTTTTTCATGCACCACCCCACACTTGAACCTTTGCTCGCCCTCGAGCAAGTCACATCTCACTTCCCAATCTAGATAGAACAGGTCTGCCTATGACTATGGTTGATACCGACCATTGAACCAATGCACACATGACTACTATGGATCCACACCATGCCAATAATTTACCAAAGCCAAAAATATGAGAGCAACCACCCCAACATAGCTCAAGTGCACAAACTCAACTTAATGCAACCATGCTCCCACAAAATCACACCTATCTACTCAACCAAGAACCATCAACTTTACCTATTTCATGCAAACCACGCGCCCTCACCAATATGAAGCAAGAGAGTGCCCCCCAAAAATCACACACAAAACCAATATCATGACTAGAACGGGGGCAATACAAATGAATTCACTCACTCTCATGAAAAGTTCACATGTCACACACAATGTACCATAGGCTTGCCCGTAGTGTAAGACTCCACTAATGTAAGCTCACTCCAATCGGGATTAACTAGGACTTTAGAAAGGTCGTAATGTAGGCTAAGGGGTTGGTAGGATACATATGGGTAATAGTGACTACCTCCCTAAGCACTTTAATACATCACAATTAAATTAAGCACAAATCTCATCAAACCACCCAAATCAACAACTTCTACACATACACCTTCTCAACAAGTAGCATTTTTTTATTTAAGCACACACTAGCAAGGAATGGATATTCTTTTTTCTCTTTTTATTTCTTTTTCCACAATCTTTTCTTTTCTTTCAACTTTGCTATATTTTTTTTCTTTTCCAAATTCATCCAACCTTGCCAATGCTTTTCACTACTTCACAATTTTTACAATTATTCCCCTTCATTAGTTCCACTCAAAAACCTCCCAAAATCCAACCACAACTCCAATCAACTACACAATATTAACAAAAGTGCTTAAGGAGTAAGGGCCAAAAAAGTCAATTTTGAAACAAATGGGTAGGCTCGGGGTGTGGGTACCAATAAAAAGGGTCAAAGAAATCACAACAACAATTTTTTTTCAAGGTATATATGTAAGGGTAGGCAAGTAAAAGAAGGCCTTGTATCATTTCCCGACTAGAGCAAACCTAGGATTTCGCTTTGCACACACACGGGGCAAGTTCTAGACATTAACATGCAACATGGAGTAAACAAGAATATGCCTCACAACACAAATTGCACATGGTTCACACAAAAAGATTCCATCATCAACTCTCAATCAAGCTTCTAGAATGCAACTTGTGGAAATTTAAGCACTCATGCACAAAGGTTAACAATCAAGTCAAGCAAGCGGACTCAAGCATCTCAAGGGGGTCGTTCCAATTTTTCCTAGGCATGCATCAAAATAAAACCCAAGGACACCACAAATAGCACATGCAATCACTTCAAGTCCACCGGTATCAAACACATCAAAGGCACCTAGCATTCTACCTCTTCCTTTCGTCTAGGGTCACCTATACTAACTATTCTAATCCTAAAAAAAATAAAAACTACCCGGTTCAAAGGCCTCCCCGTGGAAAAGAACCGAGGCCATAAGAAAAACCACGGGGTGGATGACATGTACCACTAATAAAAACTAAAAGGAAAATCTTTTTGGAATTTTTCATTGGTTTTCTAATTTTTTTCATTTTTCATGGATTAAAGCAAGAAATAAATCAAAATAAAGTCAAGTGACAAAAGAAAAATCCTATGGTACATGCATCCTAACCTCAAAAATAGATAAAGGGTAGTTCCCCACCCCACACTTAAACTCAGCACTGTCCTCAGTGCTAAAAATAAGAGAGTGCAAGGTAAAGAAAACTTCCCTGAAGATTCTAGTCCTTGGTGCTAGCATCCTCCAAGCTTCCATATCGTATGAGGTACTCAGACTTCCCTCATCATGTCATCAATATTAGGCAAGGGTGAGGACACCCCACACTTAGACTCGCCATTACATGAACCTGCAATCCAAAAAATCACCCAAAGTAATATACAACCATAAAAATAATAGAAAAATAAATAAAAGTAAAGCAAACAAATTGGGTTGCCTCCCAAGAAGCGCTTGATTTAACGTCGCGGCACGACGAGGACAACTTATCACTTTTTCCTCCACCTTGAACTAATGAATTGAATCCCCAACTTTGCCTCAAGTTTACAACTATGGTATTGGGGTGGTGGCAAAAATACAAAAGGACCAAGTAACCATTGTCGCATTTTGCACTTCTTGGCCTTTAAATGAGGGATGTCATTTTGTCTCCTCGGCATCGCAAACTCTAAAATATAGGCACCTTGTTCCTCCTCCCTTGGTTTCTTCATAGGCTCGGGTGGCTCAATTTTCATGTCACCATCCAAACACAACGTTGAAAAATGATTGGAATGAGGTCCAATGCGCTTCAATTCTAAAGTTGCATTACTTTTGACACCCTCACTTGCACAAACACTAGAGTCCTCAAATATGATGTTTTCTATTTCCTCACTTGACTCTAATGTAATTTTTTCAACCTTGGCATCATCAACTAATATTTGGTCGAGTGGTAGGAATTCCACTTTTTGCTCCTCAAATTGGCTTCTAAGCTCTCCTATCTCAAATCTACTAAGCACGACAACTGATAATTGAGCTTCAGACACCTCAACCATATCACTCAAATTCTCCTCCAAGTCGTGAATAGTCAAGCCAAATTCGTCGATCTCTTGCCCGAGCACAACCCTTTCTTCCATAAATTGCCTCGTCATATTTGTAAGTTCACTCCTGAAATCCCCATAAGCTTCTAAGAGTTTGGCTTGCTCCATTAGCCAAGTTTCGCTAACAACCTGCACTTTATCGCTCCTGTCAAACTCACAAACATCATTAGAATCATCACCAAAATTATTGGGGGAAGGAGCATGACACTTAGGACAATCATTCCACCGACCACCACACAATTTACAAAAATTCCAATCAAAGGTGGTAGAAAATTCACATAACCAGTCTCGCAGGGTTGAAAGAGTTGGACAATTTTCCCACAAGTGGGTTCCTCCACAAAGTAGACAGAGATCCTCAAAATTTGAGCAATCATCATTCGACCAATTTTCATTAATAGATGCCATGATAAGACAAGTAACACAATACTAAACTAAACAAAAATTAAACCTGAATAGAAAATAATAAATCGTTCAAAAAGAAATCAGTCAATTTAGTCCCCGGCAACGGCGCCAAAAACTTGTTGCTCCCAAACGCACACGCAAGTATACGTGGTCGACAAGTAATAAAGTGATAAATCGAGTATCGTTCCCACGAGGACTATTCAGACTGAATCTTAGCAAACAATTTCTTAGAAACTATTCAGGGATCTTTTCCAATGGTTGAGATTTTACTAACTAAATGCAATAATTAAAATAATTAACTGAAGTCAAGTAATAGAGCAATTTATGGGTTGTTATCAATAATGGAGAAACGGTCCAGGGTCAGAGTTACAAACAATCCAGTTGAGTTTTCCAGTTGAATCTACTTCTTGATTTCCTAGATTGCTAACTAACAGGTTAATTGTACCCGTGAAAACCTTTCGATTCTTCACGGTCTATGCAGGCTACTCCAATCCCTATATGTCTATGGGTTGAATCACGTGCACGCATTAACGATCCTGTAATGGGTTAAACTAGGCAAGCAAGTATATGTCTATCCTACCCGCGAATTGGTTCCCCGATGCCCGGGTTGACAAACTAGTTCTATTCTTTCTTATTTGCGTTCATAAATTCCCTCTGTCGAGTTCAATCTAAGAACCGTAGATAGTGTTCAATTATACGGCCGTTATAATCAAACAATTATGATCAAGAAAGAATAAACAATCCGTAATGGTAAATCAATAAGAAGAAATCAACTTTCAAACATCAACCTTCATGTATTTACTCTAACCCTAGAACGAACAAACTATAGAATTAAAGAGAAGAATGAGAGAAAGAGAGAAAGAACTTGTGTAGAAGACATCTAGGGCTCCTCCCCTCTCCTCCAAAACTTGCTCCAAAGTCTGAACTCCTATGAAAAACTAAGTAAAAGAGTATTTATAGTGTTTACAAACACCTAGTAATAAGTTAGACCCAAGCCTAGACGAAATAGGACATAAAAACGCACACAAGGGGCGCTATAACGGGCGCCCCGCGCCTCGGAACGCGCGAGGTTGGACAGAAGACGTCAAAATTTGGCCGCTACAAGCCCGCGCCGCATGGAAAAACGTGCAGGAGGCTGGGCGCGGTGGGCGGCGCGGCGCGCCTCCTGCAGCGCCAGGCTATTTTTCTGTTTCGTTTCTCCTTTTCTCGTTTCGTGTTGTGCCCTCGTGTGCTCGATCCAATCCTCAATCAAAATCAAATCTTTTCTTGCTCAATCATGCTCCTAAAAGCTCCAAATACACTGCGTAACAACCTACACACGCACGACATAAAATCAGTGTAAAACCACAGTCACAAGCTATAAAACAAGCGAATAAGGTACTAAAACGTGAGGAAATATTAAGGAAATATAGGCATAAAATGCCAAACATCACATGCATCTATAACTTGTCCACCATTAAGTAAGACCAGCTAGTTTCCGAAGCCTATTCATATTTTCTTGAAAGTTGCTTCAAAAAGTTAGAGAAAAGGATTTTATAACCATGATAACATGATTATTTAAAATAAAGTCTTTGAATTATCTGAGTCATGAATATCATGGTAAGAGACATGATTATTACATGGAAGTTAATTAATGCAACAATCTGAATAAACAAATGTACTTGTAAAGGACAACAGTAGCCCATACATATGATTTGGTCACATGGTTAAGATTATAAGATATCATCTTTTCCTTGTCATGAATATATATAACCATGACACAAAGACTTAAATTTGATTTCTGTGCCATTGGAGTTCTCATTTCAAAGAGAAGAACAATAATGTACACTAAAAAATCATCTCTTCAAAGGGAAAGCTTTGTCATAAAAGTGAGAAGTAGTGGTGAAGCCTCCCAAAATTTTGAGTCTTCAAATAAATTGATCAATTTCTCATCCATGAAACTCTTTGATCGCTTCCGAAAGATTGTCATGCGATTCGTTTTTCCCATTCCGACATCAGGCCGAAGGAGGACTAATCGGGCACAAGGACCGATGGGCGGGCCGGGCTTAGGGCAGATGCGGAGTTCCTGTGACCGGCCCGACCCTCCAAAGACTTCGTGTAGTTCTTATTATTCGTCAGCTTCTCATTACAATGAAGCGATTGCTGATTGTATAGAATTTTTCAATAAGTCATCGCAAGATCAAGGAATTTTTAGTGGTAGGAAATCCGACGTTATTGTGTGATTAATTTTGCTTTTTTTTCTAAAGTGCAACGTCCTTGCATGGAGCTTATGTTGATTTTTTGAATTTTTATCTGTTGGAATAACCTGATGTTGTAAATTAAATTTAAGCATAGTGTATATCAGTATATATCTGGAATATCGTCATCCTTCAGCTTATATTTAGAAGATTTGCTTTTCCAAATCTTTGAAGATGTGAAAATGCATGCACCCGAGTTCTCACTTCTCAGGGATGGACAGATCACAAGCTGGATATTCTGTGAAATTAATTAGATAACCAGCATAAGGTATAATTATCAATTAACGATCGTGCCCAGCCATCGTTTTACCTTTAATAACATATTTTAGATGTATATTTCCGGCCATATGTATGTTTAAAACTAAATAATCCAACAGCCTTTTTTGTTAAACTTTGCGCATTCCAATTACGCCACATAAATTAAAACAGAGAAAGTATATAGATAATTGTAATATAATTGGTATATATTGGCTATGTTGAATAAAACCAATAATTCTTCGAAGTTTTAAGACACATTTTCAAGTCGTTAGTACAAGAAGCAAAAAGAATTACATGTCGTTCAAAATAGTATAGCCTTATTGGAAGATTTACATCAAGAAACATAGTATCTTATTAAGCACCTCACTATAGCTAGCTCAAACTTACACAACCTTACTTCACACTGTTTGATTGTAAACAAAACCGTCGGAATATATTATGAGCTATGTATAAAATCGCATTATTACTCCCTCTTCACGACTTGCATATTTTGTAATTCACTTTAAACTCGAGTTGATTGAAGCTCAGAAGTACCTCTCTTCCTAGAAAAGACTCCTCCAATAAGTGGAATAAGGGGTAATTTTTTCTTTTTCTTCTTGAGAGAAGGATGCCTTTGTAAGACAACACCATCACCTTGTGGAATTACAAGTCCACTTATCAAAGTCGGAGGATTTGCAAAAGTCACATATCTTTTCTTTTGAAACTCAACATTATTTTCGTGTGCCATATCTTGTGACTTCTCTATAAACTTGAGATCTTCAATATCTGATAACATAACTTGTTTCTTGGAATTTTGCTCGCTAACTTTTAGATTCTCAAGCTCTCTTCTTGTCTTTTCAAGTTCTTCTTCTAAAGAAGTGAGACAAGTAACCATTACCAATCTTTCTTCTCGTGCCCTTTGTAGGCTTTGCTTTGTCTCCTTTAGCTCATCAATTAGATTAAATGGGTCGCTGTGGTCTTCATTTGATCCGTCCACCTTCTATTAAAATGAAATCCGAGATTAAGAAAAGGATATAATAGTTCATTGTGAAAATTCAGAACTATGTATGATCTAGTATCTCTGAACAGTTTATCTACTAGTAAAAAAAAAAATACTTTTTTCACTATATCACGCCTTTATTCTCTAAAATGAAAAAATAAAATACTTGTATTGACGCTTAAGCAAATACCATTTTCTTCCCCAGTGTTACGCACATTCGCATTATTACATGCATATTTTACATCATGAATCTAATCAAACAAGCAAGGAAAATTTTTCCGCACCAACGAAGAATATTACAAGTCACAAACTAAGACTTGTTTTGTTTTTTTTTTTCTCCCTGATTGTGAATGATATGCTATGAGTTTTTAAAGTTACATTACTCCATAAAGATCGAAGTTTATGGGCGTTTTCATATAAGTATATAGGAGTACTATTTTACGAACAAACGTGATGCGCTAATATATAACTGAAAAAGTACAAAAGTAAATTAACAAGCACTAAAAGAGTTTTCATTTTACCTATAGTTCACGAATGTTTAAGCAAGAAAGGATCATAGATATCATATATTTAATTTTGATATATACATCGTAATTAATTTCAGTTATAGAAACCGAATTTTAATCACTAGTATAATATTAAAATCGTAAAATTAGTTAAGCGCATTAAAGTATTTGAACTTTATCTAGTAAGTACTATTATAATATAGTAGCTAGTAAAATCTGTAAAATAGTAAGCTAGAACATAAGTGGCGAAGGAAATAATGGACCTGTTTAAGCTTATTAGCAGAATAGAGCTCTCCAGCAAGAACTCTTTCCCCGAACAACATGACAGCCTCCTTAACTGAACTAAATGGAGCCCTCGTATCGATTTCCGCATTCCCCATCATCGTCACTCTTCCTTCTAATCTTTCCATATTTTTTTGTTATCAGTTTCAACACTACTATCGACTATCAATCAGATAAGTGTGTTATGTTGTAGAGTGCGTGGTGGGAGTGAGTTTGCTAAAGGAGAGACTATAAGAAGCTTAAAAAGAGGAATCCAAGAAGCTGGAGAAATGGAGCTTCGTTTCTTCACGTCCACTTCACTAGAATTATTCTTGTCATGGAGCTATTACTTTATGTAAAAAATAGCATGATTCAAGTAGAAGCTCTGGCTAATTGGGGTAGATTTTTGGGCTATTTTCTGGTTTATTTGGGAGTTCAACTTAGCTAAAAATTTCGTGTAGGTGATTGTTTGGTGCGCGCTAATTGATTTGTAGCCGTCAAAAATAAATTCGCTGAGAAATAGCTACCTCCGGACAAGTTCCAGTATTTTATACTGGGGCTTTGAAGTATTTTATTATGAGACTTTATATAAAGCTTCAGTAAACTAACCCAAATATAAAATAATGGGGCCTTTGAACATGTTAGTTCAAAGTCCCAATATTTTGTTATGAGACTAGTCTGGGGTGTTTTCCAATACTAATAGAGCGTAAGTATGTGCGCGAATTTTTGGCCATTTCTCAATTAATTTTAAAACAGTGGATAAAACTCATTAAGCGCTTCCAAAAATGACTACGCATCAAAATTTCCCGTTGTATCGGTTCCAACAAACAAAAATAGGACACTTCTGGTAACCTATCACAGGTTTATCCCCCATAAGAATGTGTCAAGAAAAGCTCATGGCGATTGCCATATCTTACTAGAGGAAGGACCTGGCGATCGTTAGAAGTTTCCCCTGGTGGGCGATTGCCAGGAGCTTTTCCTAACGGGCACAAAAAAATGTAAGATTTTCATTACAAGGCCAATACTGTTGACAACAACATTAGATCCGTCTATTTCATGCAAAAACTTGTTTATTCAACTTTGATGGGCGATTTTGATAAAGAACCTCTTTTATGACTACCAAAGAAAGAATAACCTGCAGCATCTGCAAAGTAGTTGCAGAATAGCCACAAGTTAAAAATGCGAAAAGTATTTGTAAAATAGCCAATAAAAACTCCAGGATAATGTCCAAACATGTCCTTGAACCGACTCTAGGATCTTTGAAGTGTACGGTAAAAATTTTGAGATTCATTTTAAATTCCAGAATTTTTTGCTGGAGTTCAGTTCAAATTACGTAATAGTCTTGGCTATTATAACAACTTTCCATAATTTTGAATTGTGGATATATTTGATTACTTTGTGAATTGTTATTGCTCGGGAAAATTGTGTTGTATGAACAGTGAAAGATCACTTAATAAGAAAATAATCATTTTTTGCATAAATTATACATATTTCATGCATCTTATGGTATAATTTGTGCATAATTTAAAAATACTGAAACGGTTATTTATGTAAAGTTTTCTTATTATTCTTCCATTAGCACTCTAAAAAGGGTACCTCTCATTATTTACCAACTTTGATTTGGCAATGGAAGAAGAGGTATGAGCCCAACGACCCACATGACTACACAAATTAGAAAAAGTCAAACAAGTCATGAGAAAAACATTTGAATCTCCGACAGAAACCAATAGCAAACAAAAAAGTGAAAATCTAAGCAGCAATTAACATTGTCTTCTCCGCCGGTCCTACTCTTGTACCCAACCAACTGTTCCCTAAACTTTTTCCAACGTACAAGAGCCATACAGAAATCAAATTTTCAACATACAACAAAATACTTTATATTTAAGCAATTAATGTATAATATTTTATGCATAAGAGATATCATAGGACCCGTGTAAATTACTACCTATACACATAAGGCAAAAATTAAAAGTTTACTTATTCCACACTTAAAACAGCGAGTCTCGTGAGTGAGTTTGGTAGTTGTTACATGTGGTTCTCTAAATCTAATATTGTTGTCTGAAACCACTACTCTCTCTTTGATATAGGTGATAATCTAGTAATATTGATATATATATTAAAGTGGATTGGCCAACTGATTTCTTTGTATATTGAGCCCCACATTTAAGCCGTGCTTATCTAGAACAAGTGTAAAAATAAAAGAAACAATATCCTACATTCTTCCATATATACAAATTATCCAATTAACCTTGCATCAGCAACAAAAGAACTCTAAGTTCCACAACTTTGTAAATATTATTTATACATCACATCACTCATATAAAATTAATCGGAGTTTCTTTAATATACTATACTAGTACCAACTAGTATGATATCATATGTTAAATTTTACTAGTAATATAAAAAAGTTAAGCGACAATTGAGAAATTAAAGAGAATAATATATGAAGATTAGAGAAGAGAACTGGAGGCTTTGACAAATTAGTAAAGTTGTCTTCATGTAAATTATATTTAACGAATTCAAGTCGTGAAGACAGTCAGTTATATTTGTATCAGAGTAGATTGTGTACATCATAATTTAGAATGCGTATATAAAATACTTTGTGCACTCTAATGAAAAAAAGTTGAAGAGGAGTCGGATCGTATAACTTAAATCTTACTCCATTAAGTTGACGAAGAAAGGAGAAGAAACAACTCCTACAAATAGTAGACTGCTACAGTAGTTTAGCCTATGAAAGTAACGAACAGTTGGTTAAGAAACTTTCCAAGTAGTAGTATATAACTATACTTCGTTAAATCTCTTTAAAACATTAATTTATTCAAATCCAACTATTCAAACTTATCATCACAAGTTTACAACATAGTCATATTAAAGATTCACAACTATAATACTTTCTCTATTTCAACATCACCATTTATTATACTTTCCCTATTCTTTTTTTCTCCGTCACACATTTTCTTGATCTTACTGTTAATACAAAATGTCGGTCACCGTTAGCTCGCCGGCCGTCCGATCATTTAATATTTCACGATCAACTAATCAAAGGGTGTCTAGGACAGGTGTCATTAAGTCAGCCATTCGATCTAGTGTTAGTTTAGGAGTTGCACCAATATTGACTAAGTTAAAGAAAGATTGTGCTACTCCAGTTCCAGTTTTGCGCCACGTGGCTGATGCTATGGCCGTCGATATGCGAGCTGGACTTGCTGTTGATGGTGGTAGTGATCTGAAAATGATCCTTAGTTATGTTGACACTTTACCAACTGGGTAAGTTACTATACTAACTTTTCTTGGTTGTTGACTTTCTTGTTTTTAGTTAATTGAGTTGTCAACTTTGCGTACTCTCAGTTGTAGTTAATTTCGAGTATTGCGTGTAGTTTAGAAGTTTAATTTGAAGTAGAAGATCATAAAGAATTACAGGGTTTAAAGACTTATCCTTTTTCATGTTGGAGTGAGTGATCATCTCGTCTAAAAGCTTTAAGTTTAGATATTATATTACTCATATGTCGCAATGCACGATTTTTTGTTTATGAATCAAACACGTGGAAATCTTTGGTACTTTTCTGGGTGGCGGTGAGTTTAAAATTGAGTACGATGGTTAGTGAAGATTTATATAGTCGACCTCAACTTTTAAGAGACTGAGGCGTATTTGTTATTTGGATGGCAGTGATTTGAACCGACGACGTTTGTCTGGTCTGATGTCATGCTCAAGTCTGTGTTAATCTTATCTAAAGGTTTAGCTGTTAGAGATAGCTTTAAATCTATGATATTGAGGATTCATGCTGTCTTCCCAACTGGCTAGCAATTTAAGGCTATACTAGTAGTAGTTGTTGCTGTTACTGTTAGAGAGAATGCACTTTTAATTCAATAATCATATATTATGTATGTCTTGTCATTTCCAATTGTAGTTTCTATTCCTTCATTTGTTTGACTGTTGAGCTTGTTCTAATGGTACAACTTTTTATGATTAATCAAGGAATGAGAAAGGTTTGTTTTATGCTTTGGACCTTGGTGGTACGAATTTCCGAGTGTTAAGGGTGCAGTTAGGTGGTAAAGAAGAGCGTGTAATCGCCACTGAGTTTGAGCAAGTCTCTATACCCCAAGAATTGATGTTTACCACCTCTGAGGTTGGTTAGTTTTTCTTGTTATACTGCCACTTGACAGTAGTTTCTTTTTTGTTTTTGTCTTCTAATATTTGATTTGGGTAATTCCAGGAGCTATTTGATTTCATAGCTTCTGAGCTAGGGAAATTTGCACAAAAAGAAGGTGGGAAGTTTGAGTTGCAACAAGGACGGACAAGGGAAATAGGATTCACATTTTCTTTCCCAGTGAAGCAGACTTCGGTTAAATCTGGCATCCTAATCAAGTGGACAAAGGGGTTCGCAGTCTCTGGAACTGTTAGTATTTCTTGATTCTATCATTTGTGTGAACCAGTGGCATATTATTGATATCATTCTAATTTCATACAGTTATTGTGATCATTCTGGCATGAGTAATAATTTGGTGAAATGGTTGCTTCTGAGGAATTACAAATTTTAAGATGACGATTATGAAAACAAAGCAGTACTACGACCTTAATATGTAAACTTTTCTTGAATCGAAGCTTTTGCTTCATCAGTCCAGAAACTTTTACCAATAATTAAATATTGCTTGATCAGCATAGCATAGTTGCTATGATGATTCCCTGATCCCCATTCAAGCATTTCTTATTCATCAGTCTACCAATGCTGCGTTGATTAAGTTTGAGTAAAGTTGGTCAATTTCCCTCACAGTAATAAGTCTTACAACCAACATTTGTGCATTACTCGAATCAAGCACTGGAATCATTTATTTGGTAAAATCCTGTATTTCCAGCCTCATCGATTGTGCATTTTTCAATCAGCTTTCTGGACAAATGTGTTTCATACAGTGAGTTCATTGTTTTCCAGATAAACAAACTTTGCTAGGTGCTTCTTACAGTGTGATAACTGATTAACATGTTGAGAGTTAGACGAATCATTTTATTGATTTGATCCTAAAAGTCTAATAGGAAAATACTGGACTCCTAGTATACTGGAGATTAAAAAAAGATAATCTTGCTGGACTTCGATGAGTTCCTTTGCATTGACTTTTAAGTAAGTTTCTCTTATTACCATTCTCATTTCACCTGCGGATTACCTTATGTTTCCGGCATAATATGGAACAGGCAGGAAAAGATGTGGTTGCTTGTTTAAATGAAGCCATGGAAAGGAAGGGATTCGATATGCAAGTGTCTGCCCTGGTTGGTTCTTGCTCAACTTCATGCACATTGAGAATAACCTGGTGTGTCCTTAGTTTTATTAATTTCATGAGCTGTCCATTGTCAAGTTAGGTCAATGACACTGTGGCAACACTTGCTGGAGCAAGATACTGGGATGATGATGTCATGGTCGCTGTCATTCTTGGGACTGGAACTAATGCTTGTTACGTGGAACGTGTGGATGCTATTCCCAAACTGACAAAAAGGATGTCCAATTCTCCAGTGACGGTAAGTGGAGTCCAAATCTCCCTTGTCATATTATTTCAGTAACAGCCCATTGTTTTATCAACCATTGAGTTCGAGATAATATCAGATCCATGATTGTCTTTTAGATTGTGAACACTGAATGGGGAGCATTTTCAAATGGTCTTCCTTTAACTGAATTTGATAGAGAAATGGATGCTGAGAGCATTAACCCTGGTGAGCAGGCAAGTTTTTATTTAGTGAAAACTTGAAGTCTCTTTTCTTTATATAATTGGAATTACACAGTTTATTTTTTAATTTTTTCTACTGTCCTATGAAGATTTTTGAGAAGACAATTTCGGGTATGTACCTTGGAGAAATCGTAAGACGGGTGCTGGTCAAGATGGCCAAGGTTGGCGGCTTATTTGGCAGCTGCTATGTTCCAGAAAAGTTAGTCACTCCATTTGCACTGAGGTAATTACATCTATTATATCGACAAATATGTAAAGGTTAAGGGGAAGTATTAGTTGTGTATGTCAGAGTTTGGCAACTAGTCTCTTTGTCCGATGAACAAGTTGAAATCCCCCTACATTTTATGGCTATGTTTACACTTTGAGAGTCTGAGAAACTTCCCATTGATTTTGATGGTCGTAAATTTCGTATCTTGAAGGAGTGCTAGCTTCTCAGATTTTGACACTTCGCTACTGTCACTGATGCCTATTATTCTGCTCTTGATTAATTGGTCTGATCACTTCCTGCTTATGCTCACTTAGTCTAATCTGCTTCATACAGGACACCAGATATATGCGCCATGCAGCAGGATACATCCAGAGATCTTGAAGCTGTTGAGTCTGTCCTCTATGATGTGACCGGGGTATATTCATTAGCTTTAGTCTTTACTTTACCTTGTTATACTCTTTCCATCCACCTAATTTCTTGGCTTAAGTTCATTTTTCGGTTGAATAATTGTTATCCTATAATTGATCATGAAGAACCCTACATTTGAAGATCTATATTCATTCCCACTTCTTTTTGTGTCCTAAAATTGTCATTTTTGGTGTTTTTCTTTGACGGCAAGGGGAAGGGACTTGGTGCTTGATCGATTTATAGATGTAAATAAATCCGTAAGAAACTTCCCTTGGGACCTTTTCTCAGTAAATGACATCAACTACTGTGCCACATCAGACAGAATCTGAAAATGTTGTCCCTTAAAAATGATTTAAATTATAAAATGTTGTCCCTTAAAAATGATTTAAATTATAACACTGAACTGTGTAAAAGAACTTCACACGATTCGTGTAGTTTTAACCTATTATAGCAACTTAGTTATATACACGGCTTTGTTCACCGTCAGTATGCAGAACTTTGACTCTATGAATAAGGCTTATGGACTTTGATGTTCAATATTTGCTTATGATTATCGGCTTTCAGGTAAAATCTGATCTAAGTGCACGAAAAACAGTCGTGGACATATGCGATACAATTGCAAAAAGAGGGGGTCGTCTAGCTGGTGCAGGAATTGTTGGGATTCTGCAGAAAATGGAGGAGGATTCCAAAGGCCTAATCTTTGGTAAGAGATCAGTTGTAGCCATGGATGGAGGCTTATATGAACACTATCCACAGTACAGAGATTACCTCCAGGAAGCTGTCACAGAGCTTCTTGGTTCAGAAATTTCGAAAAATATAGTGATAGAACATTCAAAAGATGGATCCGGGATTGGAGCTGCATTATTAGCTGCTGCAAACTCAAAATATGGACATGATTTCTAAGAAGTTTTATACTATCTTTTTTTTTTCTTTTTAACCAATTTAGAGTGGACTTAGAAGAATCGATCATCGGATTTTTCATTCTTTATGGCTTGTGTGTCTGAAGCCAATTTTGTACTCCAATTATGCAGCAGTGAAGTATTAATGTGTGACAATAAGCATATGTATCCGTAAATATAAAAATCTATCTTGTTTGCTTACAAATTTGTTAATATATAAGTTACACTTATGTGTAATTTGAGAATCTTCTGAGTTTTTTTCTTTTCTTGGATTCGTTACTCGTATTTTCAAATTTCACAATTACCAATCATATAAAAGTCGCATTGTTGCAAAAACAGCCACAACAGCATACCGGGACCAATTTTTACAAATTTGCATAACTCGGCCTCATTTTACATTCGTCAAAGAGACCTTGAGACCTTCTTCTTCAACTTTTCCAACTGTTTCATTAGCTCTCGTATTATTATTCCAACAAAATCCTCTAATTAAAAATGGTAACTTTTTATTACCTTAATCTCAATATAACATATCTACAGTCAAAAAGTTACAATCTTTCAGTTTCTTTTTTTTCATTTAATTTCAAGAACTTACCTTTTTTTTTTCAAATTTAATTTTCATATACTAATCTTTTAATCATTTCTTTTCAACTGTGGTCATTTTTTAAATAATGTGTAGATCCGTTTCATTTTGCTTCAAAATAGACAAGGCAAAACTCGTTTAGCCAAATATTATATACCTCTTGAAGAATCCGAGAAACACAAAGTGGAGTACGAGGTATTTTTTCTTTTTAAAATTTTGGTAATGTAAATTTGTTAATTTTAAATTATGGGCTTTGGTTATATTGACAATTTGGTTCTTGTTTAGGTCCATAGGTTGGTGGTGAATAGAGATCCCAAATTTACCAACTTTGTTGAGGTAATTATGTTCAAATTCTTTAATTTTTAGATATTTTTAAGGCCTTAGTTGATGAAAGTTACCATCTTTATACTTTATCAGCTTGAAATACAAAGGATAAGTGAATATATGCTTCTATTATGTTTTCCTATCTGCCTAAGCCTCAGTGGGTAGAGTTACCCCTTATCTGTGCTTGTGGGAGGTAGCACGGACCCCGTGGAACTGTCGAGGTGAGGGCAAGCTGGTCCATACACCATGGTCACAAAAAATGGATTTTTGCTAGTCTTTAACTTTAATGCTAGTTTAATTTCAGATAGTTCTTGGGCCTAAGCTGATAAAAGTTACCATCTTTATGCTTTAATCCTTTGTCTCATAGAGTTTTTGTTTTTCCATTATGGTTATGTGGAGTTAAGTTTAACTTGATCAGCTTGAAATACAAAGGGTACTAGGTGAATATATTTTTCCATTTTGTCGTCCTGTCTGCTTAAGCCTCGGAGAGTAGAGTTACATGGAACAGTCGAGGTGCGGGCAAGCTGGTCCAAACACCATAATCATAAAAAAAGAGGATTTTTTTTGCTAGTCTTTAACTTTATTTAATTTTACTCTATCATATAATGAGTGAAATATGTCTCCATTTGAATGATTATTTTGTTTAACTATTTTCCTAAGCTTGGTTAGGCAGAGTTACTTGGTACCTGTGTTGGTGGGAGGTATAGGTACCGGTGGAACAGTTGAGGTGCGCGCAAGCTGGGGCAGGCGTCACCATCTTCAAAAAAGTATTTTTTTTTTGTTAGTTATTAATTTTCTTAAAGTAGTAGGTTTGCTCTTACGTATAGCGTGAGTAAAGGATGTCCCCTGGTGAAAGATTATATTGTTTTCTGCTGTTGGTGCATTATGATATGGCACTACACATTTTTCGTGAAGTCGTATTAGGAGGGTTGATCACTATGTGTCATAAATACTAGTTCCAACATCTGGTAGATCAGTATTGCCAAATGCAGATTGATCTTCAGTATTATCATCTACTAGTAGGTTGAAGGGAGTACTACTTTAAATTGCTTAAAGGAGGGTGATTCAAGAATAGTTTATTTTGCGACGGATAATTCTTGGCAAGAGAAACATATGTTATGACTGAGTATGACATTCATTTTAAGGCACTTTCTCCATGCCTGAATGTTGATTCCTTGTTCTCTCTTGGCCTTGAAAGTTTAGAGTTTGGCAGAGTGTGGGGTGGGGTAAGGGTGAAAAGAGAAGACGTCCTTTTTTCCGCTTTTGCTTGTGTGTGATAAAACGATTTCTGAAGAATCATTTACCATGCACTACTTTTTATGAAGTAACTTTGGCTTTAATATTGGTGTTATCTTGCATCTAATTCCTTGAACTATTGGGCTTTTATATTTATGCATTACATTTTTAGCCTGCTAAAGGAGACAAAAGACGCAGTGCCTTTAATTTTCTTAAGAAATCATATGATGCTTCATAATAGCGTAACCAACTGTTTAAACCCCTAGTGACAAAAAAGTCACAAATAGGAACTCTGAGAGGGAGTTAACTCATAGGAGGGAGAGAAAATAAATTTGAAGTTTAAACCTGTAGATATTATATTGTGTTAACAAGATACAAATTAACTAAATGTGGGAAAAAGGGAAATCGTTACCTTCTCTGGTGAAACCTCAACAGAATTGTTGATATTAGTGATTCCAGAGGGAAGTTTATTTGGAAAAGGGAGCAGCTTAACCTTCTTTAGTATAAAATTTGCTCTAGAAATTTAGAAAGAGGCAAAGAGCATATTCACTATGACATTGGTCTTTAGGATACTGACTGACTTATCAGAAGAAAGGTAGATATGTTTGTCACTCTTGATGCTGCATCCATGATTTACTTTTCAGTCTACTTCTTTTAAGTTTTTTGAAGCTAATTTTCTGTCATAGTTTACTAATAACTAGCACCTCTCTGATCTTTTTGCAGTTCCGTACCCACAAGATCATATACAGAAGATATGCAGGATTATTTTTCTCACTTTGTGTTGATATAACAGACAACGAATTGGCTTATTTGGAGTCCATCCACTTGTTCGTAGAGATTCTGGATCACTTTTTCAGCAATGTCTGTGAACTAGATTTGGTTTTCAATTTTCACAAGGTTAGACATTTCATATCTAACAGTGGTTGTTAGTTGCAGAAGCAGCAACTTTCTTACTATTGTTTTTTTCCTGTGACCCCTGTTTTGGCACAATGGTCCTTTCATTGGTTGTGAATCAGTCAATTTTCTCAATGAATATTCTAAGATGCCAGCTAAATGCCACTGTACTTTCCGTTTTAAAATTTTGTGTCGGCTCTGTATGCCCTTGGTTCTTCATTAATGGCATGATCTTGCTGTAGCTCGAGTAGTGAATTACCAATTTCCATAGATTTACATCTTGGAGATCATAGACTGAAACCATTACTGCAAGTTTTGAATTACCAATTTCCATAGATTTACATCTTGGAGATCATAGACTGAAACCATTACTGCAAGTTTACTTTTATGAGACATAACATCACCTTTCATCGACTCCATAAGTCAGCCATCGCACTTCGAACATAGTTTTAGGTGGAGATGGAAGGCTTTGGAATGAAGTTATAAGAATTGTAGTTGATTATTCATTGAACAAATGGTTCACTGCAGGATTTCCCAAGGCCTGTCCATTCCATCTGTCGATTGAAATAATAGGATTTCATGAAACCTCAGAGTGCCCTCTTTTTCATTTGCGGTATATTTACTTTTAAAAGTTGAGCCTTCTTTCTGAAAATCATAAGATTTTCCGTTTTTCACAAAACTTGGGGCATAGGGGGATTAGGACAAGTGAGGATTTAGGTTTCCTGGGTGGGTCAAGTCTCAACCTAAGAATGAAACGGCCAACAAATGTAACATCGTCATCCCTCATCATGTGCACTAACTGCAAAAACCAGTTTACTAGAATTAGGAGCAGTAGGCTATTATTAAATATGCAGCTTGTATGAAAACAGGTATATATGCTTTCTCTAGACAATGTCAATGTGGAAGTATTCTCTGACTCTGTAGAGTTAATTGCCTCCATTTTCACTCTTATCAGTTATATTCGATTTTCTTCCCTCTACAGGTATATCTGATATTGGATGAGTTTATTCTTGCTGGGGAGCTCCAGGAAACGAGCAAGAGAGTAAGTGCAATGCTGCTCATATGTAAATGTTAATTTTGTGGTATTTACTGCTGGTGCAAAACTTTTTGCAGAAGCAGAATAATTATACATCTACATTAGTTGTTTTCCCCTAATGCATGAGATGCCAGATACTATATGAGTTTCTCATGCATATGCCTTGCTTTCATACGTTTCCCCCACCCCACAAAAATGTCTTATGTATATTTGAACAACCTTGTCTCTTATCATTTCGTATGAGTTTGCACTGAACAACCTTTTCATTTAACATGGCAGGCAATTATCGAGAGAATGGGGGAATTGGAAAAGCAGGAGTGAAGATTTTCGTGCTTTTGCTCGAGATAGAGACCTTTTCTTCTTCTTAGTTTGAACTTTGGTTCTGGCTGGCTATATTCACTTGCATGAGAAATTCTATCGCTGTTAATACCTTAATGTTGCTGTGTCTCATCAAAATTAATAGATGGATTTACGATTAGGCCAAGTTAAAAGAAGGATATATGTACGTTCTGCATGGAAAAGAGGGCCTAAGTTTTCTTATTAATCCAAGGACCAATTAATCTTTTTTTTTTTTCTTTTAATCTAGCTTGGACTGAATGAAAAGTTGATATTTCCCAAACCAAAACCAAATAGAAGACGGAGGGGGAGGGGGAGGCGGTTGTACTTGCTATTTGCCATATCAAATTAGGAAAATAACTTGGATTGCAAGCTTCGAGTACTTGCCTTATGCCATATCAAATTAGGAAATCCTAGTTCAATCTATATTTGGATTAAAAGCTTTGCCTATTTATACAAACGTCCAACTCAAGAACTGCACTCATCTTATATATTGGGAAGAGCTAACTAGCTAGCTACACCATCACTACCATTGATAATTAAGCTGCTTCAATCTGCCTGAGAATCAACACAATTATATATATTGCCGCATCTAACACAAAGGAAAGATGAGAACTCCAACTCTATGCGCAAGGGGTTGTGGCTTCTACGTAAATCCAAGAAGTTGCAATCTTTGCTCCAAATGCTACACTGATTTTTTAAAAGAAGACGCAGAGTTTTTATTATCCCAAAAGTTATCTTTTCTTACTATTAGTAATGATAATGGAAACGATAGTTCAATAACAAAAATGCAGAGGTGCAAGAGTTGTAACAAGAACGTAAAATTGACAGGATTCAATTGCAAGTGTGGCGGACTGTTTTGTGGAGTTCATAGGTATCCAGAGATACATGCTTGCCCTATTGATTACAAATCAATAGGTCGTGCGATGTTGGCCAAGGAAAATCCTTTATGCAAAGCTGATAAGCTTCAGACTAGGATTTAAAATTGTTCGTCATTAGTTGTTGCTTATGTACCAAAGATTGAATCCGCTTTCAAGTTTCTCTTTCGTTTTGTAGAATTGAAGTCAGTTCTGCATGGATTGTGATAAAAGAATTCTTGTTTCACGTACAATTGTCTTTTGTTTTGATTATATATTGCCAAGCATATTTGTCGCAAGTAGATACGCTCTATCCTTCTTTTTCTTTTCAGTTTCTTTTTAAATTTCTTTTGTTTTATCTTTTGGTTATTGTACACGAATGCAAATTTCTATTTGCATCTCTCCAATTAAATATATGCATCACCATCATCCTCAAATGGCGTGTTGTTGCTATCTTTTATGTCAAGTTGGCAAATATATTCCAAAAGTTGAAAATTCTATTGAGCAATTGCTATTGATATGAAGTCTAGCTTGTGTTTGACTCATCTTGTTCGTCTTCATTCCTGAAGTTAGTGTCATCGAGATCTTTGATAAACTCACGGATGGATTGCATATGTATATGTTAATTTTGTGGTATTTCCCGCTGGTGTAAAACTCTCTGGAGAAGCAGAATAATTATACATATGCATTAGTTATTGTTTTCCCCTAATGCATGAGATGCCAGATTATATATTAGTTTCATGCTGTGCTCCAGATAGAGGCCTTTCCTCCTCCTTCAAAGTATGCACTTTTCTTCTAGCTTGCTGTATTCACTTGGATTAGAAATTCTGTCGTTGTTAATACCTTAATGTTGCTGTGCCTCATTGATCTAAGATACATAATTTGTTTATTCAAACATTTAGACGTACTTTACTTTTGTGAAAGAATACCTCATGCTGTGTCTCTCTTTATAAAGTAACATGATATTGGTGAATCAGCCATTGCTTGTTGCTGAATCATATTTCATTCTGTAATATACTTTGCCAAGTTTAGAAAAAAATATTGAAAGTGAAAACGAAAGAGAATGAGACGTTCCTTTATAATTAATTGAGAGTGGAACGGCATATATAAGCCTTCAACATATGATATTGTACTAGGCCAAAGCATCTAATAAGGGACACCAAATTAGCTATGCTATATCCTTCCTTCTTTCCTTACCTCGTTTTGACATATTTGCTAATAAAATAAACAGATACTCCTATGCATAAGCAAAGAAAAGAATAAATCAATTATGGCTTGCAGGAGGCTGACATAGTAATTGGTTATTGTAATATCATATCCCATGGCTCTCAGTCTTAACGATGATCATTGCAAAGAAGCTGCAATGAAGGCACATTATTTGGGTATAGTCCATGTGCATTTCCTTCCAAGGCATAAGGGATATTGTAATATTGTCCTCTGTTCCTTGAGGTAGCTCGTGATGTAGAAATAGACATAAGCTCATGATCATTCAGCAAGGTTGGAGAATACTTGGAAGAAAGTGGTTCCATGGAAGAGGAAGAAGTTGCAAACTGAGCTAGAGAAGGTCTGAAGATGGGTGTTTGTAGCCCTGCAAATTGCCAGTCACGCACTTGTGAGGCAGATACTCCAAATTTGTACTGATCGGTGAAATTAGCAGATACATTTTGTAGGTTTTCAAGTTCAGTATGCTGCAAAGATTGTCTTGGCAAGGTCATAGTAGCTTCAAGTGAAGGATGACTTGATGAACCTCCAAGATATGGAGGTAGCAGAACCTGCAACTGGCCATAGAAGAATCACGTTAATCTTCTTAGTGGGGTAGCAATGAGTAGTCTCACCACATAAGCAGACTTAATCCCAAATCATGTTTTGAAGGTAACGACCAATAAAATGCAGTTCATGACATAATTATATACACTTCTCAAAAGTTCCAAAGAGGACTGTCCTTCCCCCGGCCAATATATGTAGGATGAAGAACACTGTTCTCTATGCAAGCTTTTGTAATAAACGCGTAAATAAGAATGTGTGTACGGGTGGCTTTACATAAGACACTTGTATTACAGTCCATAATGTAATGTTTGTAGTAGAACCATGACCAGCAGTATGCTGTTCTACTTAGTCATGGCGCCAAGGGTCCAAAGTTCAGCAAAGGCACCTATGCTCTTCTCATGCTGATGCATAAGCTAGCTAAGCTATTCTATTTACTTGTGGTTTGTAAAAGAGGCAACTGAAAGAACATTTCTCAAGCTGAAATCAACTTAAACAATTCGCGCAATATCTTAAAGAAGGTCCAAGTCGGAAACTGAAAACCTGACAAACTAGTTACATTTCAAATGCAGGCAAAGCAATTTTAAATAAAAGTTACCTGCTGAGCTGCTGCTGATGTTGCAGGAAGGCAGTGGAAAGACGTAGATGAGTAACCATTCTGGGGCAGCAAGAAACGCAGAGTGGAATGGTTTGGTGAGTTAAGGGGTGCGTTGAGTTTATGACCAGCAATATTAGCAACATTAGTGCCTTTAATCACATAACTTCCAGCTGACAATGATAGGAAATCCATATTCTGCCATTACAGAAATTGGATTATAATTGTATATCAATGAAGAATATAACACATTACTGAAAGTAACGAACCTTCTTTGCTATAGAATTGAACCCAGATGTTGTAGAACCCTGCTGCTCATCTTGAAGAAGCCTTTTGTGCAAAAGGATAGCATTTCTAACTTCAGTTGGATTCTTCTCAGTAGTAGAGCAGGCAATGCCAACAGTAGGGACAATTCCATGCATATCATTCACCTTTGCAGTTAGGCTGTTATGAATTATGTGAGTCCCTTGCTTTAACCCATCGTGGGATGACAACTGAGAAGGCTGCGAGGAGACTGTCTCTTCTTTCGCCGTAGTCTGTAAGACTTTAATCAGCCGACTTATATAAACATGAGCAGCACACCGCTTGAATGACTTCTTTAAATCAAGTGGAACTTGAGAATTCTGCAGAATCAAATTAGATTAGTTTTCCACATAATTGTTCAGAACGGAACAAACTACAAACCATCTCAAAAATGCTACAATACCTTCACAGTTGGGAGACGAGATTCTGCCTTTTGAGCTTGAGCATCAGTGCCAGTGCTTCCAAAGCAGGCGGGTAATTTGGCAATTGGTGACCTATCATTATTTAGCCAATTAATGACCAAAAATTTTTATAGGAAAGGAAATGCTAGTATAAGAAAAGGGAAATTACTGTGTTGAAGAACCAAGGATGTCGGAAAAAGGCGACCCTTCTACAGACAAGCCTGGCCACAACAATGAACCTGGTAACAAAAACGACAGTTCAGTCAATGCAGATATTAATACACATAGTTTGGATGGCACTGGCTCAGATATATGTACAACCATTCATCAGAAAATTGATAACTTGCGAGTTATACCATTTCTCCTCTTCTCCTTGCGCGTGTTTAGTTGGTTGGCTTGATATCCATAAGCAACAACCTAAAATTACAGAAAAATAAGAACATTATGTCACGTATTAACCAAGATATGTATGAATGTTCAAAACTCCAAGTGAAACCTACTGGTTGCTGTGAAATTTCAAGTTGCTCTGTGCGGATAGATGTATCACACTCAATTGATATTGATTTCACAGCTTCTCCAGCCGAAACAGCTGCATCAGGAAACTGCTTCGAAGCTTCAGCATTGACTTGGGAGCTAGTTGTCCTTGTCTCCTGTTCTTCCTTTACTACTACACCATTCATGAAATGTACTTATTAGTTTGGCAAATGACCAACTATGGAAGATACTAATCCAGTAACAAAGAACAAACCACCAAACCTTGGCCACTTGCAATTGCAGAAGTCCCTGGTTCTGGTAAGGCCAAAGATTTCAATTTGCCTTCACTCATGGTGCCACTGTCTGGGATCAAACCGGCCAATGCATACAAGGTTTCAGCCACTTCTTCCTCCTCTTTAGTGATTGGCCCTTCAAGCTCCTTTTCACACTGACTTGAGCCACAGTGAGTCTGCATTACAAACTCCTTATCAAATACTAAAATTTTCGATCGAATTGCATATCATCCAATAGTAAAAGGAAAATAGCTGCAAAATTTACAAGTCTCTAACCAAATTGAGCTTGGACTTGTCGATAGCTTTCCTCAGTGTTTCATCAGCTCCATCTGACATATGATTCAGCTTTTTGGATCCAGGCAATGTTGGAGATATAGAGTGGCGCCTTCTCTTCTTAATAGCTACAGAGGTAAGAATATCTCTTAATACAAGTAAGACTAAACTTCTTCTAGAAGCAATAAGGGACAACAACACTACTATGCCTCAACCCCGAACAAGTTTGGGTCGGCTATAGAAAATAGGAAAAATAAAAATAGAAGATAAAGTCAATCAGAAGCTTGGCATGTGCAGTAACAGATTGAATACTTTTCAGTGATTCTCAAGATTTAAAAGAAAGCAAAAAGAAGAAGAATCCTGTCATATGCTTAAAAAGAAAGAAAAAGTGAAAAAGACACATTTACAATAATTAACAAAAAGATTGCAACAACTGACCCACAAGGTAGGCAACAAGAACCCACTGGCCTCCAATGAACACAAAACAAATCCAAACATAAGCAAATTGTAATTAATTCCAAATTAACTTCACCAGAAAATACATACCTGAACGTAATTTTCTAGGAACAGAAACATGATCTACTCCATTACACTCATCAAAAAACTGCAAATTCAATATCAATTATGATTAAAACAGACCAAATACTATTTACATCTAAGTTGCTCCGACTCTCCAAAATTGATGCCGCACCATCCTCCCCGGCAAAACATTTTTGAAGAGTCTAAGTAACTTAATGTACAATATTTCCAAGTAACAAAATCAAGCTTAAAAAATGGCACCTTTTTTGGAAACTTAAACCTTTTGCCAACAGCGCCATTAGAATGAATCATATCTTCACCATTTTCACAACCCATATCAAAGTTGTTCATACTGAAGTACTAATTCTTTGCAATTTTGACCCCCTTTTCCTTCAATTCTTTGCAATTATAGCCCTTTTTTCATCACAATCCAAAACCTTCAAACCAAAACCAAGAAATATCAACAGAAGAAGAAGAAAAAGAAATCAAGAGGAAAAGGAAGGATAAAGAACTACTAACAGATAACTAAAACAAAAGATAAAAAAAGAAAAGAAACAAAAACAAAAAGGATGAATGAAGAATAAGAATATTTTAGAGATAAAGACAACAAATACAGTAATGGGTTTTGTTGTTTAGCAACCGCTCTTTCTAAATATCAGCAACAATATGGAAGACTCCAAATTACACAGACTTTTAGTAAAAAATCTAAAAAGAAGAATATTTATATATGGGGTTTTAGAAATTAGACTTACAGTAGTAGTAACAATTACACAGATGGTACTTGTTCTTCTTCATATAAAATAAAGGAGTTTCAGTAAGAGTCAGTGACATTCAGTACTAGTCATAAAAAAGAGAAAGACATGACACACGCAAAGTACTCACTCACTCACATCAAACAAAATAGAAAAACAAAAAGTTATAAACAGTACAATCTCCATTTAATTATTCAATAAGTTACATTAATAGTCATAACTACCAAAACTTTCCTTAATAAATTGAATAACTCACTCTATCAGATCAATCGATTAAAATATAAAAATCAGCAGAAAACAATGCTATCTATCAAAAAAGTGAAAGAAAAAAAAAACAGTTAATAACGAAAAGTTCAGCTCATAATTCGTTGCAAATTCTCATAATTAATTTCCACACATTCAGATCAAAAAAGGATTATTACCCAAGTGAGGAATTAGAGCGAGCTTGAGATTTGTGGGAGCTTTTTACGCTTTTAATTTTGCCTGATTCTCTCCTCATTTCATAAAACAAAATAACTGTTACTCACTCACTTCTTAACAATCTGTTTTCTCTTTCTTTGCATTTTATAATTAATTAATTTACTACGTCATCGCTTTATCCACGGTGGATTACAGGAACGGGATTTTCGTGGCCGTTGGATTAACAAGGATCGACTCACACGTGGCAAGAGTTTTCTTACATAAGTTGCCACCGTGGAATTTGGCGGAGGAGAATTGGGAGATTTTTGAGTGGGGTCCAGAGTGGTAATGATTTGATTCTCTGGCGAAAGGATTGGGAGGGGTGTTTCATGAATGATGCGTGAAGTTGACATCAATTCTGTTGTTCAAACATATTCACTAATTTATCCTCTCCCAATTCTTTTTACTTGTCTTTATATTTCTCAAAACTATTACTACTACTACTTTATATTGTATTAATTACATGATTTTTTGAATGAGTGATTAATGATTATTGTTGGTATTTTTAGTTCATTTTAGGAGTAGTTAGTAATTTTCTTTAATCGAGGATCTATCGAAAATAATATTTTCACTTTGATGGGTAAATTATCTTATCCCCTTCAGACTCTACTTATCGAATCACTTGGAATATTGCTTGTATTGGTGAAAAATAGCTTGGGCACGTGGCAACAGAAGCGCAAAGTTTGGGGTGTTCTCCACGAAGATCACGGGTTGACTACAAGGTTGATACGACGGTGATCGAGGCTACACTTCGGCATCAAGATTATTTTAGCCACGGGGCATGATTGTTTCAGGGAAGTAAATGGTTCGTTGCACCGAGAGATCCCGACCTCGGGACAAGCGGTTCAGCTTCAGCATGATTAGCGCCCCATGTTCTCCACCAATGATCTCGGTCTTTAATAGGTAAGATCGTGGAGTAACTGCAATCAGAGTATATATGGAGAGTGGGCTAGTTAATGTCCATGTTTATTTCTAGCCCTTTTGCGATAAATAACACTTATGTAATTTTATACTAAAAAAAAAATTTTGTATTAACATTCAAAATATATAGGCAAAATTCTACCCAGTTGTACTCTAAAAAATATTTATATTGCAATTATTTACTTTGTGTTTTTATTGTTCATCTATTGTCATATTTTTTTATTTTTTATCAACTTTGATACATCAAATTGTTTGTAACTTTTAAATAAAATTATGACCCTTTATTCGATTTAGGCAAATACATTGCTGGTGTTGTTGAGTGATTAACGGTTAACACATGAATTTTAGATAGCAAGCTTAATTTATTTTTTATTTAAAAAAGAAAAGCAATTAGATTTTTGCTTATGCTTTCATAAAAATACAAATCTGTAGAAAGTTTGATGTGGGAGTAGTTGCTTGGTGATTCGTGCTTCCACTCTATTATTACTCCTCCATGTGTCACTTTCCACGTCACACGTGTGTCTTGCCAACTTTAGCAGGCTTGAAATATGTGGGTGGGTCTTTATTAATTAAGACTGGACTTTTGAGTTTTGGTGATGAAATGAGATTTGTAAGTGCCGTTAATGAGGTTCCTAATAAAGATTACAACTTTAACATATACGGCTTGTAAGTCTCATCCATGATATGAGATTTGTATGCATTTCCAAGTTTCATTTCGAAGATGAATCTTCTAAGGTGTATTTCAAAAATAGGATTTATAAGTTACATTAGTGCAATTTCTAAGTCTCATATATCCCCCTAAGTTCCATTAATAAAACATGAAACTTGTAAGCCTTTGTTGTGAATGTAGCCACGACGGAGGACCTATTAAGGAAATTGTCAATTTATATTTAGGATACGGTTAAAGAGGAGCAAATGCTCCGTGGAGATACCTATATACAGGGGATAAATATTCTATTAGGACTTGAGATGTATTGCTGTTTATGTTCTATCTTCTTCTTTTCGTTTCAGTTACTCTTAGAGTTTGGCAAAGATTTGTGGCTCCAATCTTGCTTAGTTCCATCGTAACTCTAGTTACATTTGGTTCAATACTAGTTCACTAACAATCCTAACACATAATTTGTAAGTTGTATATCAGAAATAAACTCGCATTCAAATTGCAATTTATTGGTAACATCATCAATTACATCTTAGTTAGCTCAATTTTTTATTGACCGCATATAACTACATTGGCCTAAACTGTTTTTAGGACACAAATCGAATTTGGATTGCGAATACAAGCGAAACGATGTATCAAAGTCGAAATATGAATAATAATGAACGAAAATATAAGTCGAAGAACGAGATTTCAATATATGCCAATGAGTACAAATTTTACCAGAGTTTCTGTATGTATTTCTAAATAGCTACAATATGAAAACTGGTATTATTTATAGATGTAAGGGGCCTTCTCCACGTTTCCCATGACTGGCCATGTTCAAACCCACGTTCAGCATGCATGTTGATGGAGTTAGTGGGCTGAAGTAGTGGGCTATTATGCCGCTGGAATCGGGGTATTCCACCGAGATTCAGATACACAACCTCCGTGGTGAAATCTTGCTGCTCGATCGAAGTGGATGTAAACCGAACCACAACTTGCGATTTGTCTTCGGTGATGGACCTTGATGCTCGACTTCGGTGATTCTATTGTTGGCTTCAACCTTCATCCTTCGGAGCATCAGTTCAACTGATCTCAGTTTATCCTACCGAAGTGCTGTCCGAGCACGTCGATTTTTACCCAATACAGATAGTCCCCCCACTCCTCGGATGAGTGTTAGGGTCACCGAGGAGTGGAATGAATTTAAGCGGGAGGACGACGTGGCTCAACCCTATCCAAGAGTTTCAAAACGTTACAAGTCTTTTCACATTACTGTTCCGCATTACGTGGTGACCATTCATTGCTCACCGAACAGTCACGCCGAATTGTTTGCATTTCCAACGTCTCAAATCATCATGACTCCTCCACTTGCCTTTGATTATTCCTATAAATACTCCTATTTGAAGTTTCCTTCTCCACTTTTACGATATCAACAGTAGCGAGAAAGGAGAAGATTTACCATCAGCAACGATTTCACTCCACCCCGTTTGAGTTTAATCTTTCTATCTCTTGATCAAACTTCTTGTTTGTACCATGTCTGCTACAAATTCTGGCCAAGGTTCCAATGATTTTGGCGAGAGAGCTTCACGCCTTGCCGCCGTGATAGTCAGCGGCGACTTCATTACCACCGTGCCGGCGCTGCAAGTCGTCGAGGCAGAGGGTGGTGGTGAGGCGACGTCATTGGCTAGTGGCTCTAGGCGGTGCAAGACGAGGGCTGGGCATGACAGAGTGGAGGTTTGCGTCGATGCTGGCGTTGGTGGTGACGACCACGCTAGTGACAGGGATGACGTCGAAGGCGATGACTTCATCAGCACTAAAGAAGTAAGTGGCCCAGTAGGCGATGCTGAGGTCAGCAAAGATGGGTCAAAGACCGAAGCTGTTGCACCGAAGAAGTCTAGGAAGAAGATTCCTATCGACGAGGAGATAAAACCTCGGTTGGTTATCCCTTCGGACTTCAATAATGACAAGGACCTTAAAGTTTAAATTCAGTCTGACGCCCAAAAAGATAAGAAGAGGAACATACCAGTGCACGTCACCGCGAGTGTGATAACCGAGGATTTAATTGAAACTGTTCGGGCAGACTGCCGTTGGGGGCCCGAGGTGGAGATAAGGATTCCAGCCTCGGACGTGGCTGCTTCCACTCACGTCCCAGGGTATTCTTCGATTTTTACATATCCTTTTACCATAGGCTTTGGTTTACCAGTTCATCCCATAATCAACATATTTTGTCGATCCTACAATTTGTGCTTGGCTCAGTTGGGCCCCGGAGTTTGGAGGGTTGTGCAGACCCTAGAGTATTTGAGTCGATTAGCTGAGTTGCCTTTCACCTTCCATCATTTTATCTCTCTTTACTATCCATATTTCCACAAAGCCGGGGTTGTGGCTCTCTTGCCGCGTGGATCTTACGCCATCTTGAGCAAGAGTGAAGATCATGGTGACCGAAGTTGGAGTGACCGCTACGTGTTCATTCCAATGAGGCTATTATCAGATGACCCCGATTTTCCCGAATAGTGGAATGCCCAGCGTAAGCATTCTTATCCTTGTTTTGTCTTCGGTCATCATAACTCGTCCTTACCCATTTTCATATTTGTGACGTGTAGCCAACAAGGTCCCAGTTAACCCGCCGGGGAATTTACTCGAGCGGGTGACCGAAGTGATGAAGCAGAAGGAGCGCCCTCTTCGGCAGTGGATGATCCTAGCCGCCTTGAAAGAAAACTGATGGTCATGCAAGAGGCATGGTGAGTTGTTTGCCATTTTTAAAACCTCCTAGCGTTTGCTTTGAATTGTTG
The DNA here is from genome assembly GCA_037355625.1 of Petunia x hybrida. Lineage (NCBI taxonomy): Eukaryota > Viridiplantae > Streptophyta > Magnoliopsida > Solanales > Solanaceae > Petunia > Petunia x hybrida. The sequence goes on from JBBBVM010000045.1 coordinate 3,957,499, forward strand.
CTTCTCAACGTTTTCTTTTCCTTCTTCAATTAGGTTTTTCCAACAAGGCTGTCAAGGACACCGAAGAGGAGGAAGAGGAAACCGAGGAGAAGAAAGAAAAAAAAGGAGAAGAGAAGAAGAAAAGGAAGAAAGAGAAGAAAATCCTTGACGCCAAAGAAGGCGTCAACCAGATGGCGAGTTTGGCGAAGCAACTCGCCGAAGAGAGAAAGTCCAGGGGTTCGCCAGGCCAAGGGACCTCACAAGGTGATGACACTTTTTTTTTTGGGGTCGGTTTACGTGTATTCCAACTTCTTCCTCCTTTCATGTTTACGAACTTGCTCTGCTTCCTTCCCCAGGCTCGAAGAGCAAAAGAGTTGTGTCTAGGAGGGCCACTAAGGCGAAAGGACCTCGAATTGAGGAGGCTGCTTCCCCCGCTTTCGAGGCAGTAATTGAAAGACGTTGAGGTCTTGTTGACGAGCCTAGCGATGAGGAGATTCGTGGGATTGCTCCCGAGGTAGGTTCTGAACCTGTCCCCGAGGCCCCTAGGGAGACCGAGGTGATAACCGTCGAGGAGTCTGATCAGGAATTTGCCAAGCGGAAAGGCAAAACCAAGGTGAATGAGGGCTTGATAAAAAACATGGTCAAAGCTTCCCGAAGCTCTGCTCAAGCTTCAGACATTACCCCTCGAGCTTTGGAGATTTCTCTCGAAGCCGATATATTGGAGTCTACCAAAGAGGATATCGCCGCCATCGATATTTTGCTTAGATCCACTGAGGCGCATGCCCTTCGCAAGCTTAGCCCTATGAGTTTGATGGGCGTTTCAGCCCCTTCTGCTCTCCGCATAAGTTTCTCCACATTCATGTTCGTGCAACTTACCACTTCCTCATTCTTGATGCTAAAATTTTGATCTTATGCAGAGTTTGGTCCTCGCGTTGCAGGCTGTCCACCTAGAACGTGAACTAGCTGAGCAAGTTCAAGCGGTGACAGCTGCTTGGGGAGAGCAAAAGAGAGGGTTTATAGATAGGATTGCCGAACTAGAGGCCTGATTCGTCGCTTTAAATGAGGACTTGGAGCGTGCTAATTAGGCTGCTACTAGTGTCGAAGCAAACTTGCAGGGGCTCGGGATTCTGCCGAGGCGAGGGTTCAGGCCTTGACAAACGAATTCATGAGCGAGCGCTTGAGGCTGAGTTTGGAGTCTGAGCGGCTCGAGGCTGAAATTTTCCACGCCAAAGATGAAGTGTTGGAAGCAGGTGAAAAATACCGTGGCAAGTTAGAGGAATACAACTCCAAGCTCAGTGGGTTGCAAAGCCAGGTAGATCAAGTGCCTGCTCTTCGGAGCAAAATTTCAAAGCTTCGGGAGGAAAATCTCCTATCTCAATCAACGAGCTGAAGTCAAGGCTACGAGGGCTAAATTCGAGGAGGCGTGGGCTGTAGTTAAGACTAGGCTCAATACCCTGGAAGATGTCAAGGCTGGAAGAATAGTCCTTGAGGAGGAGATTGTTAAAGCGTAGGAAAGCACCGCCGAGGCACAAAAAATTATGGATGAGCTTCCATTGAGCGAGGGCTCGGACGATGGCGAATCCGAAGGAGATGAAGAAGGCGAGGAGAGCGCCGAGGAGGATGATGAAGGCGTCGAAGAAGGGAACCCTTAGGGCAAGATAATCCCTCATCTTGACTTGTTCTTCATGCTTGTTTATCCTTTGTGATTTTTGTTTTTGTTTAGGCCTTCGGCTTTTGATATGTACGCTTTGGTTCTTCGGGTCTTTTTTGATGTATATGACTCAATAGCCTTCGTGCTTTTAATGAATGAATTTATGTTTCAAGTGTTAACTTTTGTTTTGCCTTTCGAGGGTTTTTGAGCCGAACACTTAGAGTAATTTGCTTGCAAGACTTAATTGTATAAAAGCGATGCTAGCTTGGAACGACGTCTCGTCCCCGCGCCGATGCATACTAATAACGTTTCGATGATAATCATAGAAATACAGAGACTTTGAATCAAGTTCATTTCATTAATGATATCAATTGAATCCCGAAGGGGCTTTACATAAGACCTAGCTTAAACAAAGCTTAGGCGCAAAAACACATTTAGAAAGCGTCACTACTGGATGAAAATACATAGCGCTAATCTATTCTTCGGATGCTAGTCCTTGAGTGCTGAATAGACAGGCTTCGGCAGGAGAGGTTCGGTGTTGACCTCGATTGCACCCCGCCTCTTACTCCCTCCCCCCTGGTGTTCGGGTTTGAATCTTGATTAATATCCGAGCACTGGAGAACATATTATCCGCTTCCTGAAAAGGTCAAGCAAAATGAAACGAGGAGAAAGTTAGAATATTTCGACCGAAGTTTGAAGCATTTTTTGGCTTAAGGCTGTAGGTGAATTTTAAATGATCAAGGAATGCTTACCTTGATTTTAAAAGTAATACCGCTTCAAATTGGAAATATTCCAATTCAAGAGTTCGGGTTTGCCTTGCAAATCTTCGATCTGATGGGATCCCTTTCCAACGATCGCTTTAACTCTTTAAGGTCCTTCCCAATTTGTAATGAGTTTTCCCTAATTCTTTTCTTTCGTTGATTAATTCGAAGCCTTTAGCACATAATCCGGACCCAAGCACTTGGCCATCGGGCCGCTGTACAGTCTCCAATATAGCTTTCCCCAAATCATTGAGTATGAAGCCGCTTGAGTCCTTAATTTCTTTGTTTTTTTTCTTATCTTAGGGGAGAGTCTCCGAGTCAAACTAAGAGATAAACTTACTTCGCCAATCCCATTTGTGGTCCAACGAGTTGACTTCCAATTTCATTTCCCTCATTTGTGCGGAAAGCAACCGAACCACTGAATCGGTCCTCGAGTGTTCTTCGTCCACCACCGAACCCAAATTTGCAAGGGCATCGGCTTCAGCGTTTTCTTCCCGAGGTACTTGTTTGACTTGCCATTCTTGAAATTGAGCCAAGACTCTTTGTGCTCGGATCAAGAATTGATGCATTCTGGGCTCACGAGCTATATATTCACCGAGTACTTGGTTTACCACTAAACTACGAATCGTACCTTAATTCAACTCTTTCTACCCCATCTCTTTGGCTAGTTCCAAGCCAGCTAAGGCCACTTCGTACTCGGCCTCATTGTTGGTCACCTCTTTAAACTGAACTGAATGCCTGACTTTCTCCTCGATACGCGCTATCAGCACTATGCCTAATCCCGAACCCTTAGAATTAGTCGCCCCATCGGTGTAGAGCACCCATAATTCGAAGTCGATCCCTTCGACATCGAGTTCTCCTGTTCAGCTTCGGGTAAGATCCCAGCACTAAAATCAGCCACGATTTGGACTTAGCATACTTGCAATCAAGGCACGAATTACAAAGTCTCTCAACTTGCAACCCCATCTTAGACCAATAGAATTGTTCCATGAGAATGGCCAAGGTCTTGTTTCTCCCAAAGTGACCCATCAAGCCCCCAAAATGTGTTTTACGAACAAGCAACTCTCTCCATGAGGACTCGGGTACACAAACTCTACCATTCTTAAAGATATAGCCATCTACCCATTGGTACTTCTCAACTCTTTCTCCTTTCTCAAGAGCTTCATGAATGCTCTTTAGCTTTGGGTCATGAGCATACATCAACTTAATGCTCTCAAACCCATGAGCTTGGAGGCAAGAATGGTGGCTAGAGCAAACTTCCTAGAAAGTGCATCGGCCACAACATTTTCGGTCCCCCTTTTTGTATTGAATCACATAAGGCAAAATCTCAATGAAATCTACCCATTTGGCATGCCTCTTGTTCAACTTCTCTTGGCCCCTAAGATGTTTGAGTGAGTCAACATCACTCTTAATCACAAATTCCCTAGGCCAAAGATAATGTTGCCAATGAGCAAGAGCTCTCACTAGGACATACAACTCCTTGTCGTACGTAGAGTAATTCAAGGTTGCACCCTTCAATTTTTCACTAAAGTAGGCTATGGGTTTCCCATCTTGCATGAGAACACCTTCAATTCCCACCCCCGAGGCATCACATTCAACTTTAAATGCCTTTCCAAAGTCGGGCAATTGCAATAGAGGGGCGGTTCAACATACTTTTCAATTCTTGGAAGGCCTTCTCTTGAGGCTCTCCCCACACAAAAAGCTTGTCTTTCTTCACCAACTCGGTGAGTGGTGCGGCAATGGAGCTAAAGTCCTTCATAAATCTCCTTTAAAAGCTAGCAAAGCCATGAAATCTCTTCACTTGAGACACGGTAGTGGGAGTAGGCCAATCTCTAATGGCCTCTACCTTGGACTCTTCGACCTCCACTCCTTGGGTACTCATAACAAAACCAAGAAGGACTATATTTTCAACACCAAAGGCACATTTCTTAAAATTAACAAAGATCTTTTCGGCTCTCAACACTTCTAGCACTTGCCTTAGATGGACTACATGTTCGTCCATTGACTTACTATATATCAAAATATCGTCAAAGTAGACGACCACGAATTTGTTGATGAATGGCTTTAACACATGGTTATTAGCCTCATAAATGTACTAGGTGCGTTGGAGAGGCCGAATGGCATCACCAACCATTCATATAGACCAAACTTGGTATTGAATGCGGTCTTTCACTCATCATCCGATTTCATACGGATTTTGTGGTAACCGGACCTAAGGTCTATTTTTGAAAAGATGCTAGAACCCCTTAGCTCATCAAGCATATCATCTAAACGAGGTATGGGATGTCGATACTTTACCGTGATTTTGTTGACCGCTCAACAATCCACACACATCCTCCATGTGCCATCCTTCTTTGGGACAAGTATTACGGGCACGACACACAGACTTAAGCTCTCACAAACCAAGCCCTTGTTAAGCAATTCATCCATTTGCTTTTGCAACTCATTTGTATCTTCGGGATTGCTTCTATAGGCCGGCTTGTTTGGGATTTGGGATCCCGGGACAAATTCGATTTGGTGCTCAATTCCCCCTCAATAGAGGTAGACGACTTGGCATCTCATCCGGGAACATATTCCCAAAAACCTTCAAACATTCTCAATAGAACTAGGCAAAGGGTTAGGGTTAGAAGAATAATCGCTTTCAGAAGATAAAACCATACCTTTGTGCACTAGGCAAATGAGCAATTTGGTGCCATCATTTCCTCTCAAAAGCTCACCCAGTTGCATCATGGCACAAATGCTACCGGTAGAAGATGATGGAGCCACAACTAGGCTCTCACCCAAAGGTCTAATCTCCATAGGTGAGTTAGCCTTTGCCGCTTCTTTCAACTCCCTCATACGCCTATAATCATCACTTACTTGCTTGGGCATCAAGGGCTTGAGCACATACTTTTTCCCTCATGCTTGACCGTATAGGTGTTGACGCGGCCATCATGTACCACATTTCGATCATATTGCCATGGTCTTCCAAAAAAGAGATGGCAAGCTTATATAGGCACCACATCAAACATGTGCTCATCTTGGTAGTTTCCAATCTTGAACTTGATCAAGACTTGCTTTATCACCTTCAACTCCCCACACTCACTTAACCATTGTCAATGGTAGGGGTTTGGGTGTTTAAGAGTGGGTAGTTTCAATTGTGAGACCAATATTTGGCTCACCACATTAGTACAACTACCCGAGTCTATGATCATTAAGCACACTTGCGCCATCACACAACATCTAGCATGAAAAAGGTTCCCTCTTTGCACATTTTCACTCTCCTCTACAAGCATGGCACTCAAGCTCCTCCTAACAACAAGAAGCATGTTAAGGTCATCTCCTTCCGCTTCCTCTCCTCCACTCCCTCATCCTCAAGTTCACTATCTTGTTCATATACCATCCCATTATCTAATACAATCATGGTCTTTCGAGTAGGACAATCTCTAGCAAAATGACCATACCTCTTACACTTGTGGCATTGAACAGAAGAAGAAGTAGGAATGTTCAATTGAGTTTTAGAATTACCTCCCACATTTGGTGTTGGCTTCTCATAAGTGTTCTTCATATCTCGACTTGCACTTACACCATTTGTGTTTGGAGTTTTCCATTCCTTTTTCTTACTCACGGGAGTAAAAGTAGTACTCCTATAGCGGGTGGAATTCTCTTCTTAGAGCCATTTCTTGGCTTCAATCGTGGCATCAAATAGTTCATGATGAGAATCAAACTTGTGAAACCTCAACTGAGAGGCCACCTCTCGGTTCAACCCATTCTTGAATCGAATGACGGCTTGTTTATCTTCCTCCGCATCCATGTCTAACGTTATTCGGATTTGCTCAAACTCATTGTAGTACTCCTCGACCGTTTTGTAACCTTGCTTCAACTCATAAAGCCGTTTGAGTTGATCTTGACGATAATTGGGAGTCCATATTTTTCATCCATCACACGTTTGAATTCATCCCAAGTAAGGTTCACGGGCATAATATTCATTCTTCTTGATCTCTTGGTCGATTCCCACCAAATGGAAGCAAAAGATTCAAAGGAAGATATAACATATTTGACTTTCTTCTCCTCGGCCATGTCATTCGTATCAAACACTCTTTCTATTGTCACCTTTCTCTCAAGATACTCAACCGGATCACTACCCCCATTGAATGTATGAATAGTGATCTTCACACTATTGAGGTTATTATTGTCACGACCCCCTCAGTAAGGCTCCGGTTGGTCCCCAAAGTTGTCACCATAAGCATCATAATCCCCTCTCACATTCCTCCCACCATACCCCATTTGAGGTCCTCGACCTTGAGCTCTAGCCTTATTCACTTCCCAGCCTCCATTCATTGCTCTCCTAATAAGATAGGGAGCTTCATAGTCATCATCATCAAGTCCGGGTTCCTCCCTTTCTTGAGCTTTATCAACTTGCTCAAGAGGTGCAACATTCCTACGGGGTCTAGGGAATGGAACATTTCCTTGGGGATTTCTCAAGTTGTGGGGAATGCCCACTTGTTGGGTAATACCCAACACACGCTCCTTTCGAGCAAGATCATCCTTTATCTTTTGTTGCTTAACCAATTCGGTAAATTATTCCGGGGTAATGGTTGAACCACTTGTACCCTCGCCGGCTTCAAGTTGGATACTCGGGGTCCCTCTTTCATGATTTTCAAGCCACACACTCATGCCTTCTAACTTGGCCGTTATAGTAGCCAAGGCATTCTTAACGGTATCATCACCTTCACCGGCCATGGTACCTACAAAACAAGCAAACGGTTAGTGAAATAACCTCTCACACACACCTCACTTGAATGTCACTCGCGTATACTCGTTTAGTGGTGGGGGATTTATCACTCAAGCTTGAACCAAAGGTGTCATGTAGTTGAACTACGTTCCTAATCAACAACCAAACAATCCACAACACAAGCACTCTTCAGGACAAGTGGAATAAATGGGACTCGATGGATGCTAGGCTCTTTAAGTGCGGACTTGCAACAAATGGTTCTACGAGTCTTCTTTGAGTTCTACTCTCCACTAAGCACGATTATCCTAAAGGCTCAAATAACTAGTACTAATCAAGTAGGAATGTTACTCTAATAGTACTAACCGGAAGCAAAGCAATCAAAAGAAACATGAATGCCTAGAAGAAAACTACCCAAAACCAAGCTACAGGGTTAGGCGGAGCGCCTGTCAAATTGACCAGTAGCTAATTGAAACGACCTCGGTCAGTCGTTTCGGAAATTAGGACTCCGATTGGCGTGCCGATGATAATTTTAAAATATTTGTAATGTCCATTAGGACCTGTCTGTAAAATTTGAGCTAAATCAGACCTCGTTTGGTAGGCATCAGAAGAAGGTTTCAGTTTTTATTGGCGATAAATATTAAAAAGAGATTTTCGAGCTCGGTTTTTACCGAATGAGCTCCGATTCAAAATCCGAAAGCGCCGTTAGGTTCGTATGATTATTTGTGATTTTTGTAAGCTTTCGAAAGTGAATTTCGATGTTGTTCGGCTAGTTTCTGGTAAAATGCCGAAAGTTAAATAATTTGACTTTTTTTTTAATTTAAATTCGCATCTTGAGTTTCGGGAGTCCAATTTGAGATCCGCCTTCGCGAGTATGTTATATATATTTTGTATAACTCGTATGCAAAAGTTGGAATTATTTCGAATATCGTAGCGTACTATTTTAATTTTCGTTAAGAAAAGAAAATAAAAAAAAAAAAAAAAAAAGACAAAATTTATAAGGTTAGGCGGTGGGTCCTTAGCTTACCAGGTAGTAGTAGTAGTATGAAAACAGAAGCAAAGGAACGAAATGAAACAGAATTAGAGAAACGAGAATACGCGGAAGAAAAATGCCAGAAAATAAGAAAAGGGGCCGGGAAAAAGTAGAATTTTCACCCTGAAACATTCAGGTAATGATCCTAATATATTATTTGAGTTTATTACGTGTGTTTAAATATATTTTAACGGTAAAACTTGGAATATTAAACATCGTTTTAACAAGTTCAATTAATAGTTTGAAGGGTCAAATGGACCCCGATAATGAAATTGATTATATATTCGTACTCAGTGAGTTATGGGCAACATATAAATGTAATTTATTTGGGGTTTGGTTGTGTGACTTTAAACCCTGTATATAGGCCTGGCCTGCGTATTGCGTATGCAAAGAGGGTATCAGGTTCCTACCTGGATTACCCTAAGATGTGAGGAATGAAGCCTTTAGCCTAATTTGATATATTTTTCTGCTTATTGAATAGAGTGGGATCGTTTGGCAATGAAACCAAAGGATAAAGCGGTTATTGATTAGCAGAGCTAACTTTTGGAAGAGGTAAGTGTTTATATCCATTTCTTTGGAGGCACCTGGCCTCGTGGATTTTCTACCACGTGTCCCTTACGTGTGTATCTGCCGATAGGCGTACTCCTTACGCCTTAGCTTTGGATTTACCTTGTATATTATATATTATGTCCTGTAATTGGTATTGCATTGAGAATCTGAGTATTGTACCCTGGCTGTAAGTTGGCATCTACTTCCCGGCTGTCGATGAGAGTCCCGCGCCGGTGAAGGGTTATTATTGCATCACATTGCATTCATATGCATTATATGTCATTCATATGCATTACATTGCATATCATATTGGGTGCAGGAGTATTCTGCCCCAGGAGCAGGAGTATTCCGCTCCATTGTATCATATTGAGGGTAGGAGTATTCCGCCCCAGGAGGATTCCGCTCCATTGTATCATATTGAGGATAGGAAGATTCCGCCCCAAGAGCAAGAGTATTCCGCTCTTATGTCAGATATTGAGTGCAAGAGTATTCCGCCTCAGCTTTACATTATATGGGATGCAGGAGTATTTCGCCCCAAGAGAGTGCAGGAGTATTCCGCCTCTGGTTTATATTATATCGGTTGCAGGAGTATTCTGCCCCAGGAGCAGGAGTATTCCGCTCCAGTTGGTTATCAGATTGGATTCCCCTCGAATGCAGGAGTATTCCGCTTCGAGATGGGATTATGGGCACATGTGACCCTTCGCATCATATTTCATTTCATTTCATCTCACTTCATTTCATTTCATCTCAATTCATACCATTGTGTAGACTTGCGGTACATGACTACTATTCTGCTTATATGTGCATTGCTTATTTGTTGATATGTTTCTGGCACGCATCCTTGGTTGAGTTTATAAATTTCTTACGTGTTTCCGATTATTATTTGGCTCTGCCTTTTTATAATTTAAATAAAAAGAATTTGGTCTATCTATTTCTTTTCTCCCTAGCTAGCTATCCTATTCTTTGAGGTGGCTAGTCTGCCCCACTTATTGAGTCCTTTTGACTCACCCTTGTTTGTTGTTTGTTTTTTTGTCTATCTATTTCATTTCGGCAAGTTCGCTCCAGGATTGAGTTCGCCACGTTGTTCAGGAGCGAAGACGACTTCAGCTGTCAGGGTGAGCCAGCTTTTATTCCGGATGGCCACCAGTTTATCGGTTATCATTTTAGTTGTATTTTGCTCCCTTCAGGAGGTATCTGTCTTCTTTTGTACTCTTAGATGTCTGGTCTGGATAGCCCTAAACCTAGCATGTTGGGTAGTCAGCTGTAATTTTCTTTGTACAGCTTAGAGGTATCAGTATGTCCGTGTTATTTTAAGTCTTGTCCTTATTTGTAAATTGTTATTTTTATTTTCCTGATTTAATTGGTAAGGGTTCGCCCGACGGGTCTAGGGGAGGATGTCGGGTGCCCGCACGGCCTAACCAGATTTCGGGTCGTGTCACTAATTTAGGTGGAGCGCCTAGAGTGCAGGCGGAGCGCCTGGCATGTTCTTCAGCTTTATCCAACAACGTATTTTATCAATTTTCACCCAAATTTTTAGATAATTTCACCTTGTTTTCTCAAAATCAAAGGTACCCAAAGTTCTTTTTTACTAATCCCAACAAACCCCAATGATTTTTAACATCAAACACCCAATATCAAGATCACAATCAAGATTCAAAGTCTTTCAAGCTAGGGTTTCAAAAGAGGGGTTTTGATTCTTCAAATTTCATTTCACAACTCCAAATCACGTAATATTGGTACCAAATCAACGGGTAAACATCAAGGAATAAATCCCAATACAAATCATCGAATGGGTCATCATAATCATAAAGTTCTAGCAATTTTTTAGTATTTTTCCTCTTTTTCTATTTTTTGTGTTTTCTTCTTTTTCAAACACCAACAACAAGAATCTAAACTAGAAACTAACGTAGGCACGATGAACAAGGATCGAGGGTTTGTAGTACCAATCCCGAGCCTTGCTCTGATACCAAACTGATACAGATTAAAAAATGGAAACGAAAATAAAAGGATAGGAGTAAGACGAGTCTTGACCTCCCTTCAAGGTAGCTACGAGGAAGAGGTCTCGTAACACCCTTGAATCTTGTCAAAAATAGCCTATACTATTCGAACAGCCCTCAAGATGCACCCGGGTCTTGCAAATAGTCCGGTCGGGTTTGGAATGAGATTCAACTAGATCCACTAATTGATTCAAGCCAAAAAAGGTTCATACATTCAAAGAGAAATCATCTCTCAAGTTTTTATCTTCAATATTCAAAGTTAGCTAAATGAAATAAAGGGGGCTTTGAGGTATTTATAGAGTTTCCCTCAAGCCTAAGTAGTGATTAAAACACCCCACAAGTTGGGTAATAGTAGCTAACCTACGTAGGGCTATTTTAGGAAAAGACTACACAAAATCCCGAAATTCAACATGTTGGGTGGACCTCTTAGGCGGAGTGCCCACCTCTGCCTCCAAAATCAACAAAATCAACCAGTGAGCATTTTAGGCGGAGCTCCTAGGAGTGTGAGCGGAGTGCCCGGGTCCTCAGCATGGTTGGCGGCCCTGGGCGGAGCGCCTAGCTCTGTGGGGCGGACCTCCTCCTCCTTGGGCGGAGCGCCTAGGCCCGTAAGCACCCGAATCATCCTCAAATTGCCTCCAATGCTCTCATCTTCAAAGCCATTCCTAACCAAGTATAGATGAGCTTGTTGGACCTCATTGGCTTGACTTCTGGTGAATGGTCTTGTGGTTGTTTGCCCCGCATTAACCGGTGATATTTTTGAAGAGTTGCCTAACATAGCATAAAACAACATCATTATTCAAGATATGACATAGTGAAAGATTATATAGAAGCCTATGAACTTAGAGGAAGTGCACAAATAGCCATTTACAGTTTCAGTCATTTTTGTTCACACCTTTGTAGCATTGCTAGACATTGCCTATCTCATACTTTTAATCTGCATTTGGCTAGTTTTCAGGCCAAAAATTTTGAGTTGAGATTATGGGTTGAAGTGTTTTTGGTAAGAACGACATTTATTTCAAATAACAACCTAACTATTACAAGATAGGAACGACCTTGGCAAGATAGTACTCAGATTGTCCTGATCATAATTGTTCATAGAATTAAAGACAGTGATAGTTCTAGGCAATGTAGTGCCTAGATTGTCTTGTTCAAAAAAAAAAAATTACATAAGAGGGAGGAGTAAAGTAAATCCTAAGTTCTTCAAAAGACAAGTTGCAACCCTTCTTTACTATTTGATCTGTGGCTCTATTGGCCTCTCTAAATGTGTATTGCAACTTTGGACTCCCTGCTTCAAGTAATAGGAACCTGCAATCACTGATCAAATTGAAGTGTAGGCCATTTCCTTTCGATAATAAAATGATCACATCTAGATAATCTGTTTCTATGACTAATGGTGGAATGTTATTATCCAGTTCTATCTTTATACCTTGATAGAGAGGCAGCAATTCAGAACAAAGACCTGTCGACCAAGGATTGTAGTAACCCAATAACCATCTCCCATTCCAGTCCCTAAATACCCCCCCCCCCCCCTTACTCCTCCCTTCCCAGAAGTTCCTAAACTTGCTCCATCTATATTGAGCTTATAGAAGTTTTGTTATAGCAGATTCCATTTTATATGCATAGTTTCATGATGGGAAATATGTTCCTTCTCAGTTAAGAATTTGAACTCCATAACTCTGTTAATAATATCACCAAGGGTACAAGGTTTCTTGTTACCCTTATGTATTACCATATATGCCATAACAAAAAAGGAAAAAACTCAACCCACTTAATATATGCATTAAAGCGCTTTTTAGACTTATATTGAGAGTGCAACCATTCAAAGAAAAGTCCAGTATCATTACCATTAGGAATAGAACTGCAGTCGCGATATCCAATTGAGTCCAAACTATCCTTGGAAATCAGCATCTAAAGAAAAGATGAAGAATATCCTCCATCTCATTTTCACAGATAGAACATCTTTCTGTTTCTATAATGTTTCTACTAAGTAGAAGATTTCTTGTAGCTATTCTATTGTTAACTGCTAGCCACAAGAAGTATTTAATTTTGTTTAAGGAGTTAAGTTTCCATAACCAATCAAACTTTATATTTTGCTTATTAGACTCGGCTTTTTTTATGATGATGTTATATGCAGTCTTTGTCCTAAAGTCCCCGGAGTGCCCATATTTACACATAAAATCATCTACTGCTGGAACATTCTTTTGAATATACGTGCTTTTAATTTTTAATATCAGATCATGAGGAAGCTCAAAGGATAACCTAGATTTTATCTATTTCACTATTTGAAATAAGATCTCTAACTAACATACTATCTTCATGCTTCATCAGGGGACTATGTATACTACTTCTCAAGCAGTTATCTGATATGATCCAATTGTCCTCCCAAGCTTTAATGGATCTCCCATCACCTATAGTGAAACGACCTTAGGCAGTCGTTTTGGGAGTTAGGACTCCGATTAGTATACCAATAATTTTAAAATATTCTTAAGGTCCATTAGGACCTGTCTGTAAAATTTGAGCTAAATCGGACTTCGTTTGGTAGGTATCGGAAGAAGATTTCAGTTTTTATTGTCAATAAATATTAAAAAGAGATTTTCGAGCTCGACTTTGGCGAATGAACTCCGATTCGAAATCCGAAAGCACCGTTAGGTTCGTATTATTATTTGTGACTTTTGTGAACTTTCAAAAGTGAATTTCGAGGTTGTTCGGCTAGTTTCCGCCAAAATGCCGAAAGTTAAATAATTTGACCTTTTTCTATTTAATTTTCATATTGATTTTTGGGAGTCCGATTTGAGATCCGCCTTAGAAAGTGTGTTACATATATTTTGTATAACTTACTTAAGAAATTTGAAATTATTTCGAATTTCGTAGAGTTCCGTTTTAATTTTCATCGCGAAAAGAAAAGAAAATAAAATAAAATAAAAGAGAAAAGAAAAATGAAAGGAAATGAAAAAATAGAATGGCAGGCGGTCGAGAGTCAAGGTATTGGGATAAAATCCATTTCCCTTAGCTTTGACGTGAGAAAACAGAAAAATGAGACAAGAAACAGAAATATGGAAAATAAGAGAAATATGCCAGAAAATGAGAAAAGAGCTGGAGAAAGATAGAATTTTCACTCCGAAACATTCAGGTAATGATCTTAATGCATTATTTTAGTTTATTACGTGTGTTTTAATATATTTTGACGGTAAAAATTGGGATATTAGACATCATTTTAATAAGTTCAACTGATAGATTAAAGGATCAATTGGACCCCAATAATGGAATTGATTATATATTTGTACTCAATGAGTTATGGGCAACCCATAAATGTAATTTATTTAGGGTTTGGTTATGTGACTTTGAATCGTGTACATAGGCCTGGCCTGCGTATTGCGTATGCGAATAGGATATCAGGTTCCTAACCGGATTGCCCTAAGATATAGGGAATGAAGCCTTTAACTTAATTTGATATATTTTCTGCTTATTGAATAGGCAGGATTGTTTGGGCAGTAATTCCAAAAGGTAAAGCGGGTGTTGAGTAGCACTTTTAAATAAGGTAAATATTTGTATCCATTTCTTTGGGTGCCCTTGGCCTTGTATATATTCTACCACGTGTTCCTTCCGTGTGTTGTTGCCGATAGTGTACTCATTACGCCTTAGCTTTTATTTTACATTGTATATCATATGTTATGCCCTGTTGTTGGTATTGCATTTGAGCATATGAGCATTGCACTCTAGTTTTGAGCATTGCATATACTTCCCGGTTGGCGATGAGAGTCCCGCACCGGTGAAGGGTCATTATTGCATATACTTCCCGGTAATCGATGAGAATCCCGAGCCGGTGAATGGTCATTATTGCATATACTTCCCGGTTGGCGATGAGAGTCCCGCACCGGTGAAGGGTCATTATTGCGTACACTTCTCGGTAATCGATGAGAGTCCCGAGCCGGTGAAGGGACATTATTGCATATACTTCCCGGTTGGTGATGAGAGTCCCGCACCGGTGAAGGGTCATTATTGCATATACTTCCCGGTAATCGATGAGAGTCCCGAACCGGTGAAGGGTCATTATTGCATATACTTTCCGGTAATCGATGAGAGTCCCGAGCCGGTGAAGGGTTATTATTGCATATACTTCCCGGTCGGCGATGAGAATCCCACACCGGTGAAAGGTCATTATTGCATACACTTCCCGGTAATCGATGAGAGTCCCGAGCCGGTGAAGGTCATTATTGCATATACTTCCCGGTTGGCGATGAGAGTCCTGCACCGGTGAAGGGTCACTATTGCATATACTTCCCGGTAATCGATGAGAGTCTCGAGCTGGTGAAGGGTCATTATTGCATACACCTCCCGGTAATCGATGAGAGTCCCGAGCCGGTGAAGGTAACAGACACATGTGACTGCATTGCATCATACCACATTCATTCCATCCCATTGCACCGCATATTGACTAGTGTGTGACTATTGTGTTGTATTTTGTGTATGCGGCAATTATACCATGTTGTGGACATATTTCAGTTTGCCTATACGTTTCTGGCTATTTAGTGTCCTTAATTTGTTTATATGGTTTAGTTATATGGATCGGGTTGCAAGCTGAAACAGTATAAATGTTGAGAGCTGGTTTTGAAGTATGACAAACGGGAAGGACACTGAGGTTCAGGAGAAGAACCTTGTCCTTGAGATGAAGGACACGCTTGATCGAAAAGATTACGGGTTGCAAATCCCTGTGGAACTAGGAGTAGTGGCGCGTGGTTGTTTACGTATCCTAGTCAGACTAAAAGAGGCGGTGTCCAGGCTGTATCTTTGAAGTGTGGACAAGAGTTAGACTTCAACATGGAAAAGAGTTACTGCGAATCTCATATTGCCATAATTAAGAGAATTCCCAGCAGGACTCAACTAGGGTTGTAAGACCTATATAAAAGCAAGTAGAAGAGACAGCCGAAATCAGTTTTTCAAACAGAGAGTCGAGAGCATATAGAGGTGATCTGAAGAACTGTCTACGTTGGAAAACTGAAGAAGACAACTGGGTTGCTTGCTGAGTATTTGAGTCTAGATCTCTTGTCTAGGTTCATCGAGTTGTAAGTTGTCTCTGTTACAAGTGTTCATTGTTTTGTCTATTAGCTTATTTCAGAAGCATATGTATTAGGCAAACTACTTTGTGATTACTAGAAAAAGCTAGAGTTTAGCTTTGGTTAGTGATTAGGGTCTAGAGTGTAGCCCCTTGGTTACAGAGTCTGTAATCTGAAACGTTGCTCTTGTGTTAGTGGATTGAGATTGAAAATCCCAGAGTGTGGGTCGTGGTTTTTCTCCCTTGAGCAAGGAGTTTTCCACGTAAAATCCTTGTGTTCTTGGTGAGTGTTTTGAAGTGTGTTCTTAAGTATAGTTTGCTTAAAAAGAGAACTGAGGAACCTTGTTCTACTACGGAAGAACCAGGTTCTTACAACAAAAATCGGAGGACACTATTCAACCCCCCCTTTCTAGTGTCCTTAGGAGGTGCTTAAAGTATAACAAGTGGTATCAGAGCAGGTCTTCTCTTGTAAGGCTAACACCTTGAGAAGGATCAAAATGAGTGCACCGCCTACTATTACTGAAGGACAGTCGGTTCTGAGGCCTCCACAGTTTAATGGGCAATACTACGCATGGTGGAAAAATAGGATGGAGAATTACATATGTGCTGAAGATTATCAACTCTGGCTGATAGTCTCTGAAGGAAACCTGATTCCCACCAAAATAGTTGGTGAAGGAACCACTGCCACAAAAGAACCTAAGCTGAAAGAAGAGTTTGATGAGTCTGACTATAAGATGATCGAAAAGAACCACAAAGCCAAGCGGTTGGTTATATGTGGTCTGGGTCCAGAAGAGTTCAATCGAGTATCATCGTATAAGACGGCTAAGGAAATATGGGATGCTTTACAAGTTGCACACGAAGGAACCACTGAAGTAAAGGACTCAAAAAGAAGAATGTTGAAGAGACAATTTGAGTTATTTACTATGGGCGAGAAGGAATCGATTCAGGATATGATGACCAGGTTGACCATGATTACAAATGAAATGAGATCTCTGGAGATGGAACTGCCTGAGGTGGAGATGGTTGATAAAATCCTGAATGTGTTACCTGAAGCATGGGAACCAAAAATGACGGCCATTATTGAATCCAAACCTTTGAAATCCATCAAGCTTGAAGAACTGGTTGGAAGTCTGAAGACGCACGAGATGATGAAGGACTCAAAGGCTAAACCTGCAGCAAAGAAGGAAAAGACCCTTGCACTGGAAGCAACAGAAGAAGCTGATGAATATGTTGATCTTCAATCAGTGGAAGCTGCAATGGTAAGTGCTCTAAGACAAAAACTCAATCTGGGAAGGTTTAAAGGATTTAAACGAGGGAACAAGGAGAGCTCTAGCAGGAAGAACATAGTTGACAGTCCTGACTACTCTGGATGCTTCAAATGCTTCAAGAAGGATCATGCTGTCATGGATTGCCCAATGTGGGAAATAGAGTGGATGAAGAACAGAGCTGCTAAGGAAAAGGAAAAGGAAACCACAAAGGAAAAGGATGCAGATAGAAAGAAGTCAAGACGGCCCCCAAACTTCAGAGCAGAACGAAGGAAAAGGAAGGAAGCTTTCTATGCCACATGGGGACCAACTGACAGTGAGTCTGATCACGAGAAGGAAGCTGACGATGACTCACCACTAGCATTAGCAGGGATGACGGATGTTAGTTCTGACGAAGAACATCCTCATGAAGCAAAATGGGGAAGAGATCCATCAAAGCCACTAGTGTTCAATGGGACTCATTACAATTACTGGAAGAAACAAATGAAGAATTTCTTGCAGGCGACTGATTATAGTCTGTGGCTAATTGTGAAAAGAGGACCTCATGTTCCAGTGAAGAGAGCAGCAAATGGAGTCTTGGTACCCAAGAAAGTAGAAGAACTAGATCCACAAGATCTGGACTGGCTACAAGCAAACTCCAAGGCTGAGGGCTATCTAAGAGGAGGACTTACAGATGATGTGCTCGGACAGATACAGGAATGTAAATCAGCCAAGGAGATATGGAAGAAACTGAAAGAGTTGTACATAGCTGACAACACCAAGAAGGACTCTGCCCTCATGGCAACTGAAGGAAAGGAAGCTGACGGTTCAGCAGAGGTATGTTTATCTGATCTTAAGGAAACTTTACATACATACTCTTCTGAAAATCTAATCCTAATCACAGCCACATTGATTGAAGGATATGAAAAAGAAAAGCTTGAAAAAGATAAATTAATTGAAGAATTGAGTGATCTTAGAACTAAGCACAAGAGTCTTCTAGAACAGAACATTGAGCTTGAAGAAACAAATGCCATCATGAAAGGACAGACTCTTGTGTCAAACTCTAAGATCACTGAGCTTGAATTAGAATGTAGACAGTTGAGAGAGAGTAAGAATGGTAAGCAAGTTATGAGTGAAGTTCAAACCTTTCTGGAAGATGAATTGAAAAGGACAAATGAGATTTTAAACCAAGAAATTGAAAAAAATAAGATGTTAAATCAGAAGGTTGAAAACTCAAAACTTGAACTTACCAGACTTACAAAATGGAATAAGTCTTCAGAAGCAATGCATTGGGTTCTTGAAAATCAAAATAAAGGAAAACAAGGCTTAGGATTCAAGAAGCCCTTGCCTCCATATAATCCTAAAAGCAAATATGTGGGATTACCTTGCAACATGTTATGCACTTTCTGTGGTCAAACCGGTCATACTAAACAAAGGTGTGTTAACATTACCAAGGCAAGGGCCAAGAATAAAAATTGTGTTTTACCCAAATGGGCCAAACAAGATCTGATTTATCCATTTTCTCATAAGAAGGGACCCAAGCTTGTCTGGGTTCCTAAGGCTAATCTCTAATTGTTTTGCAGGCTGGAGTGAGGGAGAACAACTCAAGCTGGATTCTTGATAGCGGTTGTTCTAGGCACATGACGGGAGATAGAAGAAACTTTCTCTCACTCGCAGCATTTCAAGGAGGCAGTGTGGCCTTCGGAGGAGGAAAAAGTGGTCAGATAGTAGGCATTGGGAAGATTGGGAGATCTCTTGAGCATGCAATTGAAAATGTGTATTGTGTGGATGGTCTTAGACACAATTTACTGAGCATCTCTCAACTATGTGACAGAGGAAACGAAGTGAGCTTCTCATCTGTAGGGTGCATCGTGAAGAACCTACAGAGTGGAGAAGTGGTAATGGAAGGAAAAAGAGTGAACAATGTGTACAAGGCGTCACTGAGGTCCTTACCTGAAAACAACCTGACATGCTTGAATGTACAAGAAAGCGACTCTCAGCTGTGGCACAAAAGACTGGGTCATGCAAGTCTCACTCAATTAAATAAGCTAGCCTCGAAGGAACTGGTTCGTGGATTGCCAAACAAGAAGTTTGAAAACATAAAAGTGTGTGATGCTTGTGTAAAGGGAAAGCATGTAAGAACGTCATTCAAGTCAAAGAAAGTGGTCAGCACATCTAAGCCACTGGAGCTGGTACATATGGATTTGTGTGGACCTATGAGAGTAAAAAGCAGAGGAGGAAAGAAGTTTGTGTTCGTGATTGTTGACGACTACTCAAGGTATACATGGACCTTGTTCTTGGCCTCTAAGGATGAAGCTTTTGAGAACTTTAAAGACTGGGCTGGTGTGGTTCAGAAAAGGCTAAGTCTTGAACTCATCAGTATTCGAACAGATCATGGAACTGAGTTTGAAAACTCAAAATTTTCTGAGTACTGTGCAGGGAACAACATAGATCACAACTTTTCTGCACCAAGAACTCCCCAACAAAACGGGGTGGTTGAGAGGAAGAACAGGTCGTTGGAGGATATGGCTAGAACCATGCTGCTGTCAAGTGGACTAGCAAGAAACTTCTGGGCTGAAGCTGTAAACACTGCATGTTACTTGCTAAATAGGTGTTCCATCAGAGCCATTCTTGACAAAACTCCATATGAGTTACTCAGAGGTAGAAAGCCAAGCATTGCACACCTAAGGCCTTTTGGGTGCAAATGCTTTGTTCACAACAATGGCAAGGAACCCTTGGGAAAGTTCGATGCTAGGAGTGATGAGGCAATATTCCTGGGATACTCCACTCAAAGTAAGGCATACAAGGTACTCAACAGAAGAACACAAGTAGTAGAAGAAAGTATGCATGTTGTGTTCGATGAATCAGATAAGGAAATAAGAGAAGATGATGCAGATGATCAGGTGATTGGCTTAAGAAGAGAAGAGAGCATAGATGAACTGGAGGACTCAGATGAAAAGGAGAGCAAAGTCATGTCCGATGAAGGAGTCAACTTGACAGGGGGAACTTCTGATGAAGCTGAAGATCAAGAAAGTCAAGAAGAACTTACTCAAGACGATGCTGTAGGTTCTTCTAATCAGATCCAGATCAAGCCATGGAAATATCAAAGTTCTCACCCTTTGGAGAATGTTCTATCTGAACTGGATACAGGAATTATGACTAGGTCAGCATTAAAGAACTTCTGTGCATTTTTTGCTTTCCTCTCAGCCTTGGAACCAAAAAATGTCAAAGAAGCTCTAGAAGATCCAGATTGGATTATAGCTATGCAGGAGGAACTTCATCAATTTGAAAGAAGCAAAGTGTGGCACCTAGTTCCTAAACCAAAGGACAGATCCATAATTGGAACTAAATGGGTGTTCAGAAATAAGCTGGATGAACATGGCATAGTTACAAGAAACAAGGCAAGGTTGGTTGTTCAGGGCTACAGTCAAGAAGAAGGAATAGATTATGATGAAACCTTTGCGCCAGTGGCACGAATGGAAGCCATTAGAATGCTGATTGCTTTTGCTACATACATGGAATTCACACTGTATCAGATGGATGTGAAGAGTGCCTTCTTGAATGGGTACCTAAATGAAGAAGTCTATGTAGTACAGCCTCCAGGTTTTGTGAATAATGAATTCCCTGATCATGTGTACAAACTGGACAAGGCTCTGTATGGTTTGAAGCAAGCTCCTAGAGCCTGGTATGAAAGACTCTCAGGGTTCTTGATGAAAAATGGCTTTTCAAGAGGTAAAATTGACAACACACTATTTCTCAAGAAGCAAGGAAAGGATCTGCTGGTAGTTCAAGTGTATGTTGATGATATCATCTTTGGAGCCACTGATGAGGAGCTAAGCAAAGGTTTTGCTGACCTGATGGGAAGTGAGTTTGAAATGAGCATGATGGGTGAATTGAATTTCTTCCTTGGGTTGCAGATAAAGCAGACGCCGGAAGGAACTATGATACACCAGCAAAAATATGTCAAGGAATTGTTGAAGAAGTTTAACATGGAAGGAGCTAAGGAGATGACTACTCCTATTGCTCCTGGAACAAAGCTAGATATGGATGAACTTGGTCCTTCGACAAATGAGACCAAGTATAGAGGAATCATTGGCTCACTTCTTTATCTCACAGCAAGTCGACCTGACATAGTCTACAGCGTAGGACTGTGTGCCAGATTTCAGTCAAAACCTAAGGAATCACACTTGACAGCTGTGAAGAGAATTCTGAGATACTTGAAAGGGACTCAGGATCTATGCCTTTGGTATCCCAGAGGTGGAACTTTTGAACTAATTGGTTTTGCTGATGCAGATTATGCAGGTCATTTGGTTGATAGGAAAAGCACTTCGGGGATGGCACACTTCTTAGGTCCTTGCTTGGTGTCATGGGCTACAAAGAAACAAAACTCTGTTGCCTTGTCAACTGCTGAAGCTGAGTATGTGGCAGCTGCTTCATGCTGCTCACAATTGCTATGGATCAAGCAGCAACTGGAGGATTTTGGAATCAAGTGTGGGGCAGTGCCAATCTTTTGTGACAACACTAGTGCTGTGAACATTGCCAAGAACCCAGTCCAACACAAAAGGACCAAACACATTGATATTAGACATCATTTTCTGAGAGACAATGTAGAAAAGGGTCTAATCACTATGAATTCATGCAGGACTGAAGACCAAATTGCTGACATATTTACCAAAGCTTTGAACAAGGTGCAGTTCGAGAGGAACAGGTTGGAGTTAGGGATGACCAAAATACACGGATGACCCAGCAGGTAATCCCCTAGTGATTGGCTAGGTTAGTAGTAAAAGTATCTGTTAGGAATTTGTCATTACTATCTGGACTAAAATTGTACTTGAGTAAGTACACTCGTTTTTAGTGTTTTGAGCATTAGGTACAAATAATGTGATCCCATGAAGAACCTACGGTGTACTAAGGAGGAACCAGTGTTAACATGAGGAATCGTGTCCAGGTACAGTAAATCTACTCTATTTGTTAGTTGTCACAACTGGAATTAAAATTGTTATTATACGTGCATCATGGGAGATTCTCCATAGTCTCATAACTGTCCAAAATTATAGGAGCACATTCCTTTTTAGGATAGAACTCCTGTTAAATTGCTTGGACCCCACTTCTTGAAAAGGGTATATTTAAATTAAGTTCATAACCGTCAAATCCCTTAACTTCTCCCGGTTCTCAAAAAGTTCAAAAAGCTGCCCTTCTTTATACTCATTATTTTGTTTTGCCTTCCCTAGACATTGTCACTTCACCAAAACCCTCTCTCTTTCTACAACACTTCTTCAATCTCTCATGATCTCGTCCACCACTTCCAATTGAACATCAAAATTCTCTCAAGCCCTAAAATAGATAAACCGTCAACAAACTCAGGACTCTTTACAAAATTCTTCAAGATGTCTGAACGACCACCTCCATCCACTCTTGCTGAAAGAATTGCTAGGGCTCGCCTAAAATTTCTCAAAAAGGGGGACAAGAAACTGGTCAAGAAGTTAAAATCAAGAGCCGTTCCTTCAACACCCACTACTCAAAGTTCATCTCAACCGTTACCTGAGGTAATTTCTGATCCTACTCCATCTACACCTGTTGGTTCAGTTGATATAGCCAGTCCTGGCATTGTAGAAACTGAAACCCTAGTTGCTGAATTAGATAAAATAGTAGATGTTGAGCAGAGGGACAATATAGATAGGGGGAATCCACGTGAGGAGGAACAAGAAACTAAAGAGAATGAACCTAGAGAAGATGTGCAGGATGGTGTAGACGGTGTGTCTAGAGGCGAGTTAAATATAGCCGAAAAAATAGAAGAACAGTTGAGGGAACTGGATAATGATGAATCTCTGAGAAAAGATGTTGGTGAGTCAAGTAAAGATGTGAGTGGAACAGGGGTGTGTTTAGAGGATTCTGTGCCTAAAGGCCCTGAGGGTGATGGAACTGCTACTGCTGAAGTTCCAGGGGGAGAGGGACAAGAACCTGTTACCTGTCTAAACCCTACTGGAGCTGATGATGCAGATTTTAGCTGGACAGAATCTGATGAAGATGGAAACAAGGAAGTTGTTGTTGAAAAACAAGAGAGTGACAAGGAAGAGAAAAAATTAAAAAGGAAAAGAAAATTTGGGGTAGAAGATGAGAAGGTGACAGGTGAGGAAGAGGAGGATGAGGTGGTGTTTGTAAAAGAAAATAAAGTAGAGCCTGAAAAGAGAAGAAGGTTGGTGAGAGATGGGAAACCAGTGTTGAAATCTAGACTGGTAGATGAAGACAGTGAAGGAGGTGACCAAGAGGCTAGTGAGCCTGTGGTCAGGAGAGTTGGTACTAGGTCGGCTTTCAAAATGCAGATGGAGAGGATTGAAAAGATAGGAAAGACAGTAAAAAATGTGAAGATGAGGGAAGAAGAGAAGAAGAAAGAAGAAGAGGAGAAGAGAGCTGGTGAGGAAGAGGAGGAAAGTGAAGCTGGGAGTTATGTGGAACCCAGTGATTCTGATACTGACAGTGAGGTGGAGAGTAAGAAGAAAAGAAAAGAAGTGGATAGGGAAGCCTTCTTTTCTAGACATCAGGTGCTGCCAGGAAGTATACTGTATGATGAAAAGGAGTTTCATATGAAATCCTTGTTGAGAATGATAGGAGATCAGGGTTGGTTGAGCTTGTTTGGAAACAATGACAGGAAGCTGTTTGTGGATGAAGTCAGGGAGTTTTATACAAATTGCAGGGTAGTAGCCAGGAGGGTGTTTACCACTGTAAAAGAAGTGGAGATTGAATTTGGGAGACCTGAACTGGGGGTAATTCTGGATGTACCTGCTGAAGGGTATTGCAGGTATGTTAAGCTAAAATGGCCAAAGAGAACAGATAGAGTTACTCCTTTAGATGTTGTGAGAAAGTTTTCAGGGAAACCCAGATTGAGGAAGGAGAGGAAGGTTGAGAAAAAGGAGATGGAGCCTGCACATCAGCTTTTGTTTGAGTTTGTGCATAGGTTTCTTCTGCCTAGGGGGGAAAGAAATTGTGAGGCCAGTGCTCTTGATCTGACCTATATGGATCTGATGGACAGAGGGGTAAAAATAAATTTGCCTGGGCTCATTATTAGGCACATAAAGAGAATCTGTGATACTGATCAGAAGCCACACTCTCTTGTGCATTCTTACATCATCCATCAGATTCTTGAGCATTTTGGAGTGCCTTTAGGTGCAGGGAAGAAGCCAACTATCCATCAGAGGTTTGGGGTTAATGTGCTGAAGAGCTGTGACTTCTTTCAAGAAAGCAGGGCTTCCAAAAGGCCAATGCAGGTCAAGCAGGAGGAGTCAGAGGACAGTGAAGATTTTGGACCTGATGAGGCCATCGGTGCTGTGCAGGAACTGGAAAAAATGGTTCTTGAAGTTAATGAAGAAAATGCTGAACTGCACAGGCAGTTGAAGGTGAAGGATCAAGAGATTGATCGCTTGAAGATTGATTGCCACAAGTACGAGGCCGAGCTGGTGATGGAGAGGGCCAAAAATACAAAACAACTTGAGGCACTCGTTAAGCACTTCAACCTTCAGCTGTGATTCTTCCAGTCCTGTCCTCCTATCTTTCTCCTTTCCTACCCCACCTGATCTTTACTCCTCCCTATTCTCCTTTGATTGCATGTTTTGGATAATTAAGACAATTTCAATTTTTGTTGTGTAACTAAATAGAGTGGTGCTGCTGTCACCCTCTGGATGTTGATTTTAAATTTCTTATGTTTGCGACTGTTTCTTGTTTCAGTACCTGGTTCCTTATTGGGCCCTTATTTTGATATACCTATGTTCTTGACACTGATGAGTAGCCTTGTGCTCTAGACTAGATTACTCTGATAAGTTTCTGCAGGTCTTTGAATCTTTTCGATGATGCCAAAAGGGGGAAGAATAATGTTGGGGTGTTTGTGACCTAACTCATCTGTTTTTATTGTTCTGTTTTTTTGTTGCTCTTGGTTTTGGTATATGTTATGTAGGTTCTTGGGCAAACGTTTGTTTGTCATCATCAAAAAGGGGGAATTTGTTGAGAGCTGGTTTTGAAGTATGACAAACGGGAAGGACACTGAGGTTCAGGAGAAGAACCTTGTCCTTGAGATGAAGGACACGCTTGATCGAAAAGATTACGGGTTGCAAATCCCTGTGGAACTAGGAGTAGTGGCGCGTGGTTGTTTACGTATCCTAGTCAGACTAAAAGAGGCGGTGTCCAGGCTGTATCTTTGAAGTGTGGACAAGAGTTAGACTTCAACATGGAAAAGAGTTACTGCGAATCTCATATTGCCATAATTAAGAGAATTCCCAGCAGGACTCAACTAGGGTTGTAAGACCTATATAAAAGCAAGTAGAAGAGACAGCCGAAATCAGTTTTTCAAACAGAGAGTCGAGAGCATATAGAGGTGATCTGAAGAACTGTCTACGTTGGAAAACTGAAGAAGACAACTGGGTTGCTTGCTGAGTATTTGAGTCTAGATCTCTTGTCTAGGTTCATCGAGTTGTAAGTTGTCTCTGTTACAAGTGTTCATTGTTTTGTCTATTAGCTTATTTCAGAAGCATATGTATTAGGCAAACTACTTTGTGATTACTAGAAAAAGCTAGAGTTTAGCTTTGGTTAGTGATTAGGGTCTAGAGTGTAGCCCCTTGGTTACAGAGTCTGTAATCTGAAACGTTGCTCTTGTGTTAGTGGATTGAGATTGAAAATCCCAGAGTGTGGGTCGTGGTTTTTCTCCCTTGAGCAGGGAGTTTTCCACGTAAAATCCTTGTGTTCTTGGTGAGTGTTTTGAAGTGTGTTCTTAAGTATAGTTTGCTTAAAAAGAGAACTGAGGAACCTTGTTCTACTACGGAAGAACCAGGTTCTTACAACAAAAATCGGAGGACACTATTCAACCCCCCCTTTCTAGTGTCCTTAGGAGGTGCTTAAAGTATAACAATAAATATATGGGTCGGGTTGCACGCCGCGACAGTATGAATATATGGATCGGGTTTCACGTCGCAACAATATGAATATATGGATCGGGTCGCATGTCGCGACAGTATGAATATATGAATCGGGTTGCACGCCGTGAAAGTATGAGCATGTGGAAGGGGTTGCACGCCGTGACAGTCTTATGTTCGGGATACTTAAAAACCTATACGTTCTTTCTATCTTATGCCCCTGGTTGTTTATGAGTTTATGATTCCATACATGTTTCCAGCTATTATCTGGCTCTGCCTTTTTATAATTTAAATAAGAGGAATTTGATTTATTTGTTTTTCTTATCCCTGGCTAGCCATCCTATTCTTTGAGGTGGCTAGTCTGCCCCACTTATTGAGTTCTTTTGACTCACCCTTATTTGTTGTTTGTTCTTGTCTATCTATTTCGTTTCGGCAGGTTCGCTCCAGGATTGAGTTAGCCACGTTGTGAAGGAGCGAAGACGACTTCTGCTGTCAGGGTGAGCCAGCTTTTATTCCGGATGACCACCAGTTTTATGTTTTCTTATTTATAAATTGAATTATATTTATTTTCCTAATTTAATGGGTAAGGGTTAGCCCGACGGGTCTAGGGGAGGATGTCGGGTGCCCGCATGGCCTAGCCGGATTCCGGGTTGTGTCATATAGCCCAATGAAGGCCCTTTTTACATATTGTATTGTCTCTATTAACAATTTTCCAAATATGAGAGCTAGTGTAATAGCTAGATAGGTTGGCATCATATTTGCTTGTTAAAACCCTAGCCCACAAAGTATTCTTGTTTCTGCGAAGCCTCCACGCTAGGGAAACATGAAAGAATAAATTTTTAGCTCTAGTTTTATAAAGACACAAACCTCATCTATCCTTAGGCTTTGTGACTATCTCCCACTTCATAAGATGGTATTTCCTTTTAATTGAGGTACTTCCCATTGAAAATCCCTTTGGACTTTGTCAATCACATTTGTAGTAGCCTTAGGAAGGTTATAAATTTGCATAACATGGTTAGGAATGGTAGCAAGAGTAGATTTAATTAAGGTAGCTCTTCCTTCTATATTCAATAAGTTTGTCTTCCAACCTTTAAG
The DNA here is from genome assembly GCA_037355625.1 of Petunia x hybrida. Taxonomy (NCBI): domain Eukaryota; kingdom Viridiplantae; phylum Streptophyta; class Magnoliopsida; order Solanales; family Solanaceae; genus Petunia; species Petunia x hybrida. The sequence goes on from JBBBVM010000045.1 coordinate 3,984,472, forward strand.
CATGTTATTAAGCCTATCAATAATGAATTGGAAGTGCTTCTTTGAAATTTTTTCACTTATCATAGGAAACTCTAAGTAAAGACCAAACTCTTCCGATTGCTTCATAGAGAGGCAATTACTTATATAATCCTTATCATGATTCGGGGTATTACTAGATAAGATGATTTTAGATTTTGAAAAGTTTATAGTTTGTCCGGAAAATTCACAAAAATTATTAGGGATATTAATTAGGTTATCGCAATTTCTCTTGTCTTCTTCCATAAACATAATTAGATTATCGGCAAAAAAAAGAGATGAAATAGCATTGGCCCATTCCTTGAAACTTTTATAGGCCTCCATCTCTTACAATCAACTTCATTATTAATAACCCTTGATAATATTTTCATACATATAATGAACAAATATGGTGATAGTGGATCCCCTTGTCTAATACTCCTAGTATGTTTAAACTATTTGTCTTGTTTCTATTCACAAGGATAGAGGTTGATGAAGTTGAAATACAAGACATTATAAGGTCGATTAGGTCCTTGGAAATTTAAGAGAAATAAGAGCGAATCTAATGAACGACCACTCCATTTTGTCAAATGCTTTTTTCTAGATCAATCTTGATCATCATTTTCCCTTTTTCACCTTTCGTTGTTTTAAAAAATTTTAAAACCTCATGAACAATTACGGTATTATCCGACGCCCTTCTCCCTTTGATAAAACTAGTTTGAGTAGGATGAATAATATGAGGTAAAAAAGCCTTGATTCTATTAATTAAGATTTTTAGTAATGACTTTATAAGCGGTGTTACAAAGGCTAATAGGTCTATATTGCTTGATGGTTTCCAAACTTTTAACTTTTGAAATTAAGCATATATAAGTTTTATTCATATCTTCATTCATTTTTTTGCTAGAAAAAGTATCGAGGCAAAACTTAATAATCATTTACTTTGTTTCATTTCAAAATTTTTGATAGAAAAAAGGATGAAGATCATCCGGACCGGGCGCTTTATAAGGCTTAAAAGAGAAAATAGCTTCTTTTTTTTTAATTTCGCTAATAGAAACTTCTCTACTTAGCGCTCTCTGCTTCATTTTATTTTATAGTACTAATAGTATAGAAATCATTATTGTTTAGCTTGGCATGCTCATATTTAGTACTATATAGATCTTGAAAGAAGGAGATTTCATTCTTCTTAAAGAACCAATTACCCCCATCATCCTTTAAGCTAAGAATTCTATTTTTTCTTCTTCTTTGTATTGTAGTAACATGAAAGAATTTAGTATTAGCGTCCCCATGATTGAGCCATTGAATTCTAGATTTAAGCTTCCAAAAATATTCCTCACGCTTATGAATCTCATGATGTTCATTAATAAGGACTTTTTCTAGTTCAATTAAAAATTGACTATTTGTGTAATTGGGCGAGGTTTGAATGCCCTCTAGTCTAGCTAGGATGTTGTAACGCCCCACCCGATTATTTTGGTAATCCGGAGCTCCGATGTACTTGTCGATATTTTTTAAGTTCTAATAAGTTTATATGATGATTTCGGACATGTCCACAAAGTTTGGTTAAATTTCGATGAGTTTTGCATAAGTTTGGGTTGTATGGTGATTGTTTTCAGTTTTGACGTTGATGTGAGCATAAAGGTTACCATATTGAGCAAACGGTCTTTGATTCGTATTTCGACTAAACCATTATATCCGTATCGTAATTTTGGAAGCATAGCAACTGACATCATCAAGTTTCGACATCATGTGAGGGGTTTATGGTCATTTTACTAAGAATTAGGTTGCCATATTTTTTTCAAATTAATTACGAAATTGCCATTGAATTCGTATTTAAAAATCTGCGTTATTTCAAATATGAAACCAATATATCTCCTTCATTATAAGATCAAATGGAGTGATCTAAAAGCCTTGCTTGACTGGAAGTTCATAAGGAATCTATTGGAGGCATCAAAAGTGAGTTTCGGGATCGTTTGGCACAAGGTACGAGGCAAAACAGCTGGGCCTTTTTGGCTATTAATGTTGTTGGAGTTTTTCTCATCTTGAAAGTTTGGGATTGGGAGAATTCAAGGATGTTCTTCAATTTTATTCCATGGGGTAAGGTCTATACCATAACTTAAGTATTTCCCTTTGATTCACATTCCCTTTGTTTAAGATTTAATCCATGATTTCTAAAGTATGAACACTACTAGAAAATACACGTTTAGTGAGGGAGTTTGGCGAGGGAGTATCCTCTCTAAACACACAGTGGAGACGAAATTTCCTCGTTGCATGCGCGTCGCATATTTTTCGTAACAAATTCAAATTGGAGAGGGAATTCCCTCGCCAACTAGCTAATGGACCCCTTGTGTCAGATGTAGTTTGGCGAGGGAATTCTCTCTCCAATTTGAAAAAATATTTATTTATACTTTTCGTTTGGCGAGGGGATTCTCTCTCCAAACTTATAAAATATTTTTTATTTTTACGTTTGGCGAGGGAATTCCCACTCCAAACATAGAAAATATTTTTTTTATACGAGTAAGCTTTGGAATAATGGTCCACGATTAAGTTTTGCTCGATTAATGGTAAAATTTCAAAAGTAAATATTGAAGAATAATGTTCAATGTCTAATGTTTATCTTGTTCGTTCCGTAACTATTTTAAAATAAAATCAGTCCACCTCCACTATTTGAAGAATGAAACAGATAAAAAACTTCTCTTTTCAACAAATTAACAATTATTTAGCATCTCAAATTTCAAACAAACACACTCAAATCAGACTCGATTTCTTCAACAATGGAGTTCGTCTCCTCCCATCTCTTTCTTAAACCAATAGTTAAACGAGATCTAATTCACCCAAACAACTTAAACACACATTAGAACAATGATTCGATAACTCAGCTCCAATCAAAAATACCAAAACTTGACTGAATATCTTCACCCATGAGCATGAAATTTTCAATATTTTTCTTTAAATTCTTCCATCAAAATACCTCAAGATTTCATCGATATAATTATGTTAAAATTGTAACAGGTTTTTTTTTGAATCACAACTCCACAAAACCTAACTATTAATTAAGCTTACAAGTACAGATCTAAGAGAGGGAATTCTATATAATGTGAAAGATGAAAAAGATGAAACAAAACTGAGAAGGTTACCTGAATCGAAGCTTGTGAAAGTACTGGTAGGACTCGCTTTTTGAACGGAGGAGTCGTCGGTGGAGAAGTTGTTCGAGAAAAGGGAGTTTTTTTGGACTGGGGTGTTTATGCCGCCGTTGGTATGAAAATGTTTTTGTTGTGAACAATGTGAAGAATATCAATTTAGTTTTGACTTTGGAGAGGGAGTTTCCTCCCCAAATAGGAGAGAAAATAATTTTTATGTTGCTTTTTTGGGAGAGGGAATTCCCTCGTCGAGTAGGAGAGAGAAAATATTTTTTTTTCAACTAGCGAGGGAATTTTCTAGCCTGTTTTAAACTTTTTTAAAAAAAAATCCTGGCGAGGGAATAATGAAGATTGGGGTTTTTTTAGAAGTACATAAAATTGGTTAGACTTCCTAAGTTGCTTTAAATGATGAAGCTGATTGGGTTTATGCTAGATTATGATGTATCTAAGGTTGATAATCATATACCTTCCATTATTAGTGTTGAATTCTTGAATTTAAGAGTTAGGGTTTATACCCAAAATTGGGAGTTTTGTTTGAATTTCGAAATTGGATGAATCCTTCAGTTAATTTAGTAATTAGTTGTGTGTTTTGATCGCCTAGTGTTTAGTTGGATAATTTACCTCTGAATTTCCTATTTTTCCCTTGTGGGCGCTATTTTCCTGAATTCTAGGGTTGGTTTTGACCCAAATTGAATTATAGCAATATAGGTATCGATATTCATGAAATCTAATCTACATTTCGAATATGAATAGACTTTTTTTTTATCCCGAGGCTTCGTTGGTGGACTTTTGGCTACATTCTGGTCGTAGTACTTCGGAGAAAGTGCGTATAAAGTAAGGGAAATTTGAACTTCTACTTGCTTGATTTTTTGTATTAGCATAATATGTATCTCATTAAAAATATTTTTATGGTATCCAAAGGTTTAAAGCTATTGAATATGAGCTTACTAGGGTGTATTATCTATGCAATGAATATGATACATTTTCGGGTCTAATTTGAGATATTTGGAATATCAAAAGTATGACTTGCACTTAATTTGGTAAAGAGAGCATAATATAAAATCTATTATGAATATTGTGAGTTTAACCATATTGTGACAATGATCCTTTTATGAAAGTACAATTATGACTTTGCAAAGCTTAGAATTTATTTAGTTGAGATATCTTATCATGATCTACAATATTTTGATTAATATCATGTATGGCATCATAATATGTCTGTTTAGCGTGCATTACCTGAGTTATATTATTATCCATTTGACGTCGAGTTATGTTTTGGACTATATTTTTTTTATGTTAGCATTATCCCTTAGTTGATATTATTGCCTTTTTGGTATCTAGATCGTTAGGCCACTGGTTAGCCTATTATGGTCAGGGCCTATATCTTTGAGTTGACATAGCCACTAATCTAGCCCATTATGGTGAAGGCCTATGCCACTGAGTTGATATAGCCATTGGTCTAGCCTGTTATGGTGAGGGCTTATGCAACTGAGTTGATATAGCCATTGGTCTAGCCTGTTATGGTGAGGACCTATGCTACTGAGGTGATATAGCCACTGGTCTAACCTATTATGGTGAGAGCCTATACTGCTGAGTTGATATAGCCACTGGTCTAGCCTGTTATGGTGAGGGCTTATGCTACTGAGAAGATATAGCCACTGGTCTAGCCTTTTTATGGTGAGGGCCTATGCTACTGAGTTGGTTTGTTACTATGGTTGAGTTGATATTTTGAGTTGAGATCTCTTAGTTGATATTTCGGTTGAGCTAGGTTCTCATTAGATCTCTTATTGTACTTTATAACTGTAGTATAGAAGTTATATCCTATCTTAGGATAATTCCACATACTTATCTTTATATCATTTATCATACTAGCTTTAAAAAACGATAAAGATAAGAGGGCTTGTCGAGGATCTTACTGGGTCATGTTGACTCACTCCCTCCCTTATAGTTTCTGTATGCGGGGTTCATTAGTTGAGACACTTCTGGATTTCCTGGTCCTATTAGGGATTATCTTCCAACGTTGCACATGGATGTTGTCGCATAGTTCATGGTAATGTTTAGTTCTTCCTTATGATATTTAGTTGGGTTTGAACCCACTGTTACGTATCTTACACTCATTGATGCTCCATGATTAGTTGTTGGATTTTGGGTTGGTATAAACTATTTTAGTATTTTATTCAAATTATCGGATTTATGACATTATTAGTGGTTTCATTTAATATTCCGTTTTACTTTTCCTTGTCCGGTTTCCTTTTGAAACCTTAGTTTCTTGAAAATAAATTTAACTGAGAAGGTAGGTTTTTATGAATTGATTTGCTTAAGGGTAGAAGCTCTTAACTGCCATCATGTACTTTATTTTTTGTTCATGACAGATGTTCCTTTTCTTAAATATATTCCCAAACACTTCTTTATTCTATACTTGAACTTTATCTGTAAAATCCTTTGTAGCTTCCATAATATTATTTTGATTATACCATGTGCTACCCACTAGTCCTTTGAAAGAAGGATGAGACAATCTCATAGATTCTAACCTAAAAATGTTACTTTTATGACTAAGCAGTTTAATTAGGTCCAACTTAACAGGACAATGGATCGAGTGTCTTCTAGTTAAACGTGTAATGCTTGCCTCTTGAAACATTCCTAGCAATTCAAGGTTTCCATAGCAGCTGTCCAGCCTTTCTAAAATTAGGTTTTTATAACTTTTAGGCTTATTAGTCCACGTGAACTTTGATCCCCTAAAACCTAGGTCGATCATATTACAAAAGTTCAGGCAGTCTATATATTTTGACATCCTATTGTAAACTATTGGTATCCCTCCAAAATTTTCAGAAGTTTTTGTGACTTCATTAAAGTCGCGTGCAATCATCCAAGGACCCTTCTATAGATTTGCAATAGTTTCAAGGTTTTCCCATGATATATATCTATCCCTAACTTTATTAGTAGCATATAATACTATAAATAGCCAGGATTTTGAGTTAGGAATCTTTTTTACCTATTAGCATGGCATGAACTTCTTGGTCAGTTGATCCAATTTGGTCTACTATGATATTATCATCATTCCACATCACAACTATACCACCTGAGGCTCCTTGTGACCTAACCTGCACCATGCTGCTAAAACCAAATTCATCTGCAAGAGTGTTATGCTCTTCCAGTTTTGTCTCCAGAAGTGCCACCAAGACTGGTTTGTTGTAGACTAGCATAGATCTAAAAGCCCTTCTAAACTTATCGTTACCCGCCCCCTACAGTTCCAAACTATGATACTCATCGTGGATGTTTGAATTGGTGATTCCTCCATGTTCAAGTTCATTGTTGAGCTCGATGCTCCCTCCCTATTTATTGCTGCAATCATGGTCCAATGATTCTCGACCATTGTTGGAACCAGAACCACAATGTACTTGTATTATGTTGGAGGCTCCAAGGTCTTAATACTCAAGGAGCACTTCCTCAAGGTTACTGGGAAGAGTAAGTTGTGTCTTTTTTCTTGCCTTTCTTTGAATACCAGTGTCTTGCACTCCCATAGCATCCATAGACTACCCTTATTGCACTTGAATTCTCTTCCTCATCTTTCTCCTCTTGCATCTGCTTGTTTTGATGAATTTGGTTGTTTTCCTCATTTATTTGAATCGTGTTTTCGTTCCCCTAGAATCCTAGATTTGGTATCATAAATGGTTGATATTCCTGACAGATTCCATAATTCACATAATGGTACTAATGGTGGATAGGAGAAAAGGGTGGTGTCATTTAAGTTTGGGTTTGATAGTAGTTGGCTTCTAAGGTATGGTTGTTGTTCTAACTTTGCTATTAGTTGGTTTCTTGTGTATTGTTGTTGGTCTGATTGAACAATTGAGCATTCAACTGCATCAAGGTGATTTGAGGATGAGTGTTGATATTCCATGTTCGAGGGTTCCATAGAGAGGTTATTTGTCTGTGAGCTAGAAAATATGTGGGTAGAGGAGGGTGGTTGTTCGCAGCTTATCCCCATGGATTGGTTGCTATGTTCTATCTCAATTTTCAGTCCATCCACCAGGATTTGAGCTAAGCAGTTTGGGTCCCCTATTTTTAAAATCACTTCCTGACCCTCCATGAGGAAGGGTGTCTGTAGTGTGTAACCTATTAGTCCATGTTCTAGCCAAGATGGGAGACATGGTTTGGTGCCATTGAAGGAGTAATGAATATCATGGGTGCTCGGCGAGTGTTGTAGTTTGTCGACCCTCCTTGTTGATTCCTCGCATTTAAATTTGTTTGATTCCTTGTCCAAGTAAACCTCATCTCCCTTTGTTGTCTCCCATAGTAATTGCTTGAGTGGTATCTTGGCATCTTGGTACTTAGTTGTTATATTTTGAGAAGCAGTTTTTTGTCTAATTTGATTTGTATCTAATGAAGTTTGTTGTGGCTCCTTAAGTATAGTTTCCTTTTGCTTTGGTTGTTGATCATTTTTCAAAACTTCGTCCATCACAGTGTCCAGAATGATTAGACTCCCAGATTGATGCTTATTTTCTATTGATTGAGTGATTTGATTAAGCTCACTGTGATACTTATCCAGCTGATTAGCTAAAAGTATTTCTTCGTTTAGTACTGATTGATCTTTTCTACCTAGGGATTTTAAACAATTATAATTGCTAACTTGACTAGAATGATTAGTAATGACTACTTATTTCCTAGGACTTATGACTGTTTTACTTCTATTTTCTATTTTTGCCTCCTTCTCCTTTGTCCTAAGGTCATTTAAGATGTTTTTACCTATAACATTTAATTGTCTGGGTAACTCCTTCTTAAAGGTGTCGGGACTAGTTATTGAATTTTGACCTAGAATTCCTAACTAGCTGCTTATATTGTTCTCTAAGATTGGACCTTTATTTAATGTGCCTAGATTACTGAAGCTTGAGGGCTTGGTAAGAGAATCAAAGCGATTACTTTGGTCGAAAGCAACTTCAACATTAATTGTTTGAGTGACTTTGGTCAGTTCTTGATTCTGTCTATTACCCAATGTGTTTTTCCTTTCCTTATATGGGTTCTTCGATGACTCTCCCTATTGTTCAATTCTTCTTAATTCCAACTTTTGATTGTTTACAAGCGGTTTTCCAATTCCAATGAGCTATTTTCCGTTTGTCCTAGTATTATCCAAAACTATTCCATTTCCATCTCTTCTATCTTGTACCTGATCCTGTGTAGAAATATTTCGCCCTTGTTTTGGATCCCCCATTGTTCTTTTATTCTTTCTCTGATGAGTGATAATTGCCCATTGATCCAATTTTTCAGTGATTTGTTGAACATCTTGTTTTCCTTGATTTTGATCCGCATTTTCCCTAACTTTTTGGTGAATATTTTGAGGACAGATTAATTGATTAGGTCCTAGAATCCCACATCTTATACATAACATGTTAAAGTCCTCGTACGTATTTTTTTGATAATGTTTCCTATCATTACAAAGGACTTGACTGGTTTTCTATTGGTATATTATACATAATCTCGCGTATTTCTCTCTCAACGTAGATGATGTACAAGCATCTATCCTGATTAGTTTCCCCAGAACTCCTCCAATTTTTTGAAGAATTTCGTAGTAATAAAATTCAGTAGGGAGCTCAGGGAGTCTAGCCCATATGGCCAAGTAAGTTAAAGATGCTGCCGAAGAAACAAATCTCGGTTTCCATTCTCTAACTTATAAAAATTGATTTCTAATGAACCATGGACCATTATGTAATGCTTTTGCATAATTATCATTATCTAAAAACTTGATTAAATAGTAGTCATTGCCTAATTCTATTAGCATTAAAGATTCGGTCTGTTTTCATATGTCATGGAGTTTTTGCTTTAAAAATTAGTATTCAACTCTCCTGCTAAAAAGCTTGACTATTACGAAATTTGACCCGTTTTTGTAGATCCTCTCCTTGTCTTCCCTTAATATAGGAATAAAGTTGCCTAAGTCCTGATCATTCTCAGATTCGTCTGAGATATCAAAGTAGTCTATATTTTCATGAATTCCATCCTCGTTTTAGGTTAGTTTTAAGGAAAGATAAAAGATGTTGGCTATTCCAGGCGCCTAAGTTATGAGCCTTATCCATTGATTTATTTAAGATTTCAGTTTCAAACTCATTCCTATCCTCCTTTTCGCACATTCTTTCCTCTTGAATCTTTCAAAGTCCGGTGGCTCATCTCCACCATGTTTATTTCCTGAGAACTTGTATCATGGTCAGAGCCCCCTTGTTTTTTTATTGTTATCACTTATTTGTATTGATATCCATATTAGAAGATGTTTTAACAGAGATTTTTTGATGGTATTTTGTATGTTTTGTGAAAGTTTTAAGGTAAAGAATAGAGAGTTCTCAAGAATGGTTTTCTAGAGAGAAGGGAGACTCTATCTCTCTAACCCATTGTTTTGGAAAGCTTTTAAAACATGGGCTGACGTTGAATATATATTTGGAAATTTTACAGTATATAGACATTTATTAGTGTTATTTAAATAAAATAGACACATTTATTGAAATTTATGATTTATAGACCTTTACCCTTCGTATTCCACTTTTATAGCCATTTTTAAAAAATTGATCAATTTCCCTCATTAATGCCTATTTTGTTGGGAATTCGTGTTAACTAACTGTCTTTATTGCATTCATCTAATTAAAAGCTTTCAGTAACTTCCTTTTACACGCTTTTATCTATTTCTACTTAATCATAACATTTTCTAATTAAATACATATACATGAATATCTCCCTATTTGATTTTAGGGGAACAAAGACAAATTTTCAGTGGAAGCTTTATTTCTTCAACATAAAATATCATAAATATGCAGAATATATCACATTAATATCAATAGAATATGCAGAATATGTAGAATATGCAAAATATATTTTCACTTGTATTAATAAAATATCTTAAGTATAATATTACCAATATATTATCTATTGAAATAATATCTCATAAATATGCAGAATATATTGCACTTGTATCAACAAAATATTTTATGTATAATAATATCAATATATTATATATTTAAATAAATATCATAAATATGTAGAATATATCACACTCATATCAATAGAATAATTTTATACATAATATTATATATTTTGAAATAATGAATATACAGTACATGGTAGATGAATAACGTGTGAAAATTGGGGAAATCGTTTACCCTGTATCCATGATTAATTGCTAATATTTAAGAATAACTAAATAATATTCATTAACGTTTAAATCATTTAGCGAAAAATTCAGTGATAGCTATCCGTGTATTTCAGGAAGATAATCATCTCCCTATAATTTTGGCACGATTCCCTCTCTCCAATAAACTAGGCACGATAGCCTCAACAACTTTTTAGGAAGAAAATATACATAAACTTATTTATATAGGATAATTTTTTGCTAGCCATTGTGCAAGATGTTTTATGGCTATTTGAATATAAGGCCATGGTATATATTTGGTTAGATATGAAATTTTCCCTATATATTTCAACCTCGATTGTTTTAAAGTGGGTGGCCAAACTGGCAGACAATCTTTAAGAGATAGCTAAAAATAAATGGGGCAGGTAAAATACACTGCCTAGCAAAATTTTACTATGTACTCCTTATATCATAAAAGTTTCAGGTGGGGGCCTATTTTGGGATCCCATTTAGGTTTAGTCAGTTAAAAAGTATTTAATTTTTAGTCATTTTATGAACTTCAAACCTGGAAGCTGTCTATGTGTAACTGCAAACTAAGTTGAATTTCAGACCTTCAGTTTTGAAGTTAAGACTCGAAGGTCTGAAGTTCAAACCTGGTGGCTAAAAATTAAGTTTTCAGAACTGACTAAAATTGAAATAGGGCATCTAAAAAAGACTCTTTGTGTATCCTTCCCCCCCCCCCCCCCCCCCCGCTATCTCTTAATGAGCCCAAGCGTTTGGGCTGACTGTATTTGAAGCCCAATAATATGAGCTAGAATACACTGCAACTAGAGTTGCCTTTCACCCGTTTTAATTTCTTAATTAGGTATTTCATTTTGCTTTTAGAAAGGAAGTTTTTCTATAAGCTTCTCTTCTTCTTTTTTGTTTTGTTTTCTTATCTCTTCTAATTGCTTTTCTGGGGTTGATAAACTGGTAACGAGTAACAATAAAGTCTAAAGAGAAGGAAAAATTAGTAGCTAGGAGTTACGTTGCAACTCACTATGCATCTATAAAAGAGTTTCCTACAAAGTATTTCCATAGACAATTTGATCAACTTTAATATAACTGAGTAAGAAAATTCCAGATAAAATAATTTTAATAAATCAAAATCTCTCACTTTAATATCCTATTAAACTATAACAATTATGTTTAATATACTCCAACTATTCCATTTGATATGACACTTCTATTTAGTTCATTTGCAAAATTAAGAATTACACATTTGTGTTTGAAAACTCTATAAACTTTATACTTCACATATTACCTTATTGACTTGCTTTCAACTACAGCAACTTACCAATTATCATGCATATTTGAAAACCAGAATCTAAGGATACTTTTGGAATATATATATATATCAAAAGTCTTTCGTAAAATGAAAGAGATTAGGATAGAGATGATACCCAGAGGCGGATTTAGGATTTCAAAAGAATGAGTTCACCATTATTAGATGCCGAGTTTCATCATCTTAAAATTGTTTGGGAACAATTTCTTTAAAAAAATTATATAGTGTATATAGGTCGTCAAATAGCATTATATATGATGATATAGTAAAGAAAAAAATATAAAAAAGTATTAAAATAGGATCGATCACTACTCTTTAGTATAAGTGAACATTCAATTGACCAAGTGAACTATTTAAACTTTTAGAGCATGGTTCCAAACATCACATTAAACACATTTTGAAAATTATACACATAATATATATAAATTTTTGAGAAGAGTATGGGTTCACGGGAGCCGTGCTCAGTACATTAGAAACGCCCATGATGATGTTAAATATAATTACAAGGACAATAAAGATTTATACCGTCTACTTTAACTTAATTAATACTTGAGATTGAGGTGTGTAGTTGTTTGTTTGTAAGCAGGTCCATTATAAAATGGAAAAGGGCCAATATACCCCTCAACTATGAGAAATAAGGCAATTATACACTCCGTTTGAATTTAGTCTCAATAATACCCTTCCGTTAGCCAAAAAAGGCCACTTATACCCTCCAAGCTAACGGGACTTCATTAAAAAATCTAATTAGACTTCAAATAGACTTTAAATAGTCTAATTAAATAAATAAATCACCACATGTCTTAATTTATACAACACATTTATCTCCACTATTCTTACCACCTCCAACCCATCATCTCCTTCGCCAAGGCCAACAGCTCAAAGAAAAAAAAAGACACTACTAAAAATCAGGTCTTTTCCGACCGCCCATCCAGTCGGACAACGGTCGCCTAGCCGACCGTTGTCCAACCTAACAAGGCGGTCGGCTGAATAGTCGTCGCACACAGCTTTCCGACCGCCGCGGTCGGACGTCGGACCGAAATTCGGTCGGACAGCGGTCGCCTACTTTCATAGGTGGAAAAAAATATGTTGAATAGGCGACCGACGCGGTGAGAAATTGCAAAAAAACTGGAAAAGTTGGCGACTGCGGCGGTGGGCTGGGCGACCGCGTCGGCGGGCCAAGCGACCGACGCGGTGGGAAATTGCTTTTTTCTGGGTAAAGAAATAACCTGATTTCGGACCGCATTAGAACATGGGTCTACCCTCGTACCCTTTGGACTCGGATCAAACCACTTGCAACGAAAAACCCACAATCTTTTACGAGGCCAACCTACTGTAAACTCTATTTCTAAAATCTCCTCAATCACACCATAGTAATCAAAGTCTACATCCTGGTCACCAGTACCACCTTTCACACACACACCGATGTTGTTTGTTTTCTTCCCCAAGGACCATTCTCTAGTATGGAACTTGTACCCATTAACAAAGTACTTAGACATCATCTTGTATTTATAATAAGGCCCGTGAGATATATCATGCAACAATGGAAAGTTTATGCCATTATCCAGATTGAGTACCTATATAAAGTTCAAGATAGTTGTACACATTAAACCAACATATATATATATATATATATATATATATATATATATATATATATATATATATATATATATATATATATATAAATATATAACAAAAAATTTATGTATTTGTTTATATAACACTTACAAATTCTCTAAACCAATCTGAAAATTATTCATAAACAGCAGAGGCGCCAAATTCTCCAACAAAGTGACTGGATGATGCGCCAAAAAATCTCATTAGTTAGATTACTGATGAAACTTGAATGTTAGGTTTTAATGCAAAAAGAAGCATACTTGTAAAAAGGCGTGACATCGGGACAATTCAACAAAACATGAGTTGTAGCTGCTTTTCTGTCCCGGTCATTGAACTTGCATATTTCGGTCATTAACTTTCCTCTACCAGGTTGATTGAATATAGAAAATGGTGGATAATTCGGATCATTATTGTCTCCAACATCATGTCGATCCGGCCTATTTCGCAAACATGGCACATTTTGATCGAAATAATACGAACAAAAATGAGAAGTTTCTCTAGCCAGATATGCCTCACATATGGACCCCTCAATTTGGTTCCTGTTTTTCACGTCCCGCTTACACTTGCCAATAATTCTGCATAATACATTATATTAATTAATTTACTTAAGATGAAATAAAAAAATGAGTTAATAATAATTTAAGAGACCTTACCTCTCAAAAGGATACATCCATCTACAGTGCACCGGGCCTCCCAATAGTGCCTCTTCCGCGAGGTGAATTGGAAGATGCTCCATTACATTAAAGAAACCAGGGGGAAAGATTTTTGTCAACTTAGTCGCGACAATAGGAAAGTTACTTTCCAACGACTTAAGATTCTCTTCCTTCAATGTCTTAGAACACAGCTCCTTAAAAAATAGGCACGTCTCTGCAAGTAGTTTCCAAACTTTATCAGGCAAGCCATTGAATGCAATTGGGAGGAAGTTTTCCATGAAGATGTGACAATCGTGGCTTTTCATGTGAGTCAATTTTCCTTCTGTCATATCAACACACCTTTCTAAGTTTGATGCATATCCATCAGGCATCCTCAAATTCTTGACCCAATCACAAATCATTCTTCTCTCATCCAATCCGAATGTGTAACTGGCCTTGGGAAGTCAAATCGTGTTGCCAACTTGAGATAAGTGTAACTCAGGTCGCCTACAAAGTTCCTCAAGGTCCAACCTGGCCTTCACATTATCCTTTATCTTGTTTCTGACATCCATCACAGTATTAAAGACAGCCTCGAAAAAATTCTTCTCAATATGCATGGGATCCAGGTTATGTCGAAGAAGATTATCCTTCCAATAAGGCAACTCCAAAAGATACTTTGTTTAGTCCAATTATGATCAATACCATAGCTAGGTGCTTTAGATGGCCGTTGGTCAGTTACCTTAGGATACACCTTAACCCTATCCCATATTTCTCCTCCTGACAACCTTCGCGGAGGCTCCTCAAAATCAACCTGATTCTTCATAAATGCACTACTGTTATTCCTAAACGGATGATCCATTGGCAAGAATCGACGGCAACAGTCGAACCATGTAATCTTACCACCATTTTTCAAAGTGAATGCTTTTGTATCTTCCATACAATAAGGGCAAGAGAGCTTACCAGCAGTGGACCACCCAGACAACATTCCATAAGCTGGAAAGTCATTTATAGTCCACATCAAAGAAGCATGCAGTTGAAAGTTCTGTTTCATTGATATATCATATGTTTCCACACCTTCATACCACAATAACTTTAACTCATCAATCAAAGGCTGCAATAATACATCAATCGAGGCTTTCGGGTTATGTGGCCCTGGGATAATGCAATTCAAAAACAGATAAGGACTAGTCATGCACATTTCGGGCGGAAGATTGTACGGCGTGACAAATACGGGCCAACAAGAATAAGGTGTAGACGAGACATCAAAAGAAGTGAACCCATCTGAACATAGACCCAACCTTATGTTTCTTGGTTCACTAGCAAATGCCGGATACACCTGATCAAAATATTTCCATGCCTGACCATCTGACGGATGGCTTAGAATGCCTGGCTGTTTCGTACGATCATGGTGCCATCTCATATGAGGAGCAGAGCTCATCGACGCATACAACCTCTTTAACCTAGGTATAAGGGGTAAGTAATGCATCGACTTAACAGGTATCAGCTTCTTTTTAGGGTTTAAAACCGGCTTGTAACGAGGCTCCTCACAGAATTTACATTTATCTAATTCTGCATCATCCTTATAAAACAACATGCAACCGTTGATACAACAATGAATTCTCTGAGCAGAAAGACCTAACGTGGAAACCAACTTCTTAGTGTGGTAATAATTAGTTGGTAATGCCATGTTAGTCGGATTGAGATCATTCATAAGGTCAATGATGGAATCCATGGCTACTTGACATATACTAAAATCAGATTTAATACTTAACAATCTAACAGCAACTGACAACTTGGAATGCACTGAGCCTTCGTACAATGGACGACTAGCTTCCTCCAACCGTTTATAGAAGAGCTTTGCCTCATCATTAGGAATGTGCTCAACATTTGCTTGCGATGTACCCGGTTGGGATGGCTCCTCTGGGTACATCCCAAAAGCATCATTAACCATATCGTTCATTAGATAATTATCAAGATCATTCTCCACAAACGGACCACTCCCACCGACATAAGCATTTTGAAAATGAACATCACCCCCCACATCCCTAGACTCTCTATGATAAACCCAAACAAAATAATCTGGCATAAAACCCTTCCTATAAAGATGCATTTCAACATCTTCCAATTTTTTTCCTTTTATGCACTTGCAGTCCACACAAGGACACTTAATCTGGCCCCACCGTATAAAATCATCAAGTGTTTTCGCCTTTTCAATAAAATCTTCAACACCTACTGCAAATTCTGCCCTCATCCCCCGCCGGCCGGGATTATTTCTATTATACATCCAACTACGACTTTCATGAACTATCTCTACACAAAAATTACACGTTTGAGATGCATATTAAATTGCAAATATTTAAATAAATATTTCTTTGATACACTACCAATTTTCATAAGATTAAGTAATTGTATAATTTTCTAAGTCAATTACTTTTATATTACTAACTAATTTGTTCTCTAAGATTATTATTTAGTAATTAATAACACTTCTCATTTGCAACTTATATCTATATATTCAAAATGATAAAACTATTTACATATACTTAGTTGGAGTAATTTAAAATCCAATATTTGAAGGATCAAATGAAATAGAATAAAAGATTACAAAATGTATATTTACAAATAACTTATTTCATTCAAATCAATTTACAAAATAAGATATTTTAACTTGTTTTGCTACTATATTATTTATAGCAAATGTCGCTTAAACTATAATTTAAATAATTCATACATTACTAATCACTACATAAAATATTCATATTACTAATTACCCATAAAGAAATAACCTTAAAATTGTCATATTTAATGATTTTAAATTTTTGAATTCAAGTTATAGGCCTAATATTTATTTTTTATTCACTAGACTAGAGCATGTATAACTATTATATCTAGTTCCTATTATATCTTTGTTGCTCACCACTTATTTGATGAAATGCCTCAAAGAATCTAACTACCAAACTACACTATACACCAACAATTCTTTCTCAAAGCAATACAACAACAACAATAACACTAGTACACACCATTAACAACATTCAACAACAACAACAACACTACTAAAGGAACCCATCAACAACATTGATCAACAACAACACATTCAAAGTGTACTCTTCTCCATGGAACACCAACTTTTTCACTACAAGATTTCACTTTGTTACTTTCCAATTAATCATCTTCTAAATTTGCATTCAAAAACCCAATCATTTTTTGAATAACACCCACT
Source organism: Petunia x hybrida (assembly GCA_037355625.1). Lineage (NCBI taxonomy): Eukaryota > Viridiplantae > Streptophyta > Magnoliopsida > Solanales > Solanaceae > Petunia > Petunia x hybrida. The sequence continues at coordinate 4,001,501 of JBBBVM010000045.1, forward strand.
TCTCAAATCAACCTAATTTTTACAATACCAACTAAAATGTCAAACTAGCTTAAACATTTCCCAAACCAAACAACAACACTATGTCAACTAGTTCACAACCTAATAGCAACTACTATGTCAATTTAATTTCATGAGCTAGAATTCAAAAATAGGAAAAAAAAAATTAAAAAGGGGGAGGGGGCTGAAAATTAAAACAAAAACGAGCTGAAATTAAATTAAAAAAAATTGGTGTTTCACCATAAAACTCACCTCAAGGGACGGTTTTGTACTCCACCACCACTAATTTACTAATCCCCCACTTTGATAGATGGAAGAACTACAAAAAAATAAATAAAAAAGTTAGGGTTTTCGAATTTGGGGAAAATAGGAAGAAAACTATGAAAATTAAACTTACCAAGTTGTAGAGGAATGGAATTGATATTAAACCTTGTTGATTAGAGATTAAAAGTGTTTTTTTAATAGATTTGGGTTGGATTCGGGTAAGAATGGGAGAAAGAAAGAAAGGAAAGAGAGAGAGAGAGAGAGAAGTGGGAAATAACGGGCTGCTGTGTCTATGTATTCTGCTACCCGACCGACCGTCCGACCACGGCGGTCAACTATATTAAAAAAAAATTAATTCCTGTCCCACCGCGTCGGTCGGACGTTTAAAAAAAACGATTTAATATAAATACATTGAAGTATCCCACCGCGTCGGTCGAATGATGGGCTCCAATCAAAATTCGGTCTGAAATTTCGATCTGAAAACCCTGTATTTTTAGTATGAGAGAAGAGGGTAAAAGAGGTCGACACAACGGTAGAGCTACGAAGTTAACTTTTGATTTTGATTGCAAAGACACATGAAAGCAATTGCAGAGGAAGGATCTTGTGCTGAATTCGGGTATTAAAGGAATTTATCTTGACCGATATTTAGCGGAATACTGTCGAAGATCTCACAAAGGCAGTGAGCGTGAACCATTCTGTCAAGACAAGTCAGGAGCAATTAAAAAGAGCCAGCAAACTTTTAAATTTATATCTGTCAAGTAATTACATTTCATCGACTTCAATCCCGTGTTAATGCAGGCACGTACAATTCCAATATAGTCAACAATTCAAAAGTGAATTTTCCCTAAATCAACTTCTCAAAAACTTAGAAAGCAGCAACTTTGACAATGAAACAATGCTAAGCATAACTTCAAAATGGAACAATGATTCCTAACTTTTAAGATGAGAAAAAATGATTCCTAACTTTCAACGATACCAAATAATGGTCTTATCAGGACATACACTACTAGAAAACAATTTTCAGACGGAGGGGTACCGACCGGGCCCCCTTTTGTGTTTGCATACTGACGGGTAATCCTCGAAAATTAGGAAAAAAAATTTTAAAAAATATCTTTAGGGATACCGACTGGCAGTTGTCGCAGGGTTAAATAATTGCCCAAAACTAATCCAAAAATAGATCCGCCCTTTCATTATTTTCTCCTCTTCTTCTCACATAACAAAATACTCTCTCTTTTCCCCTCTTCTCAATCCGCCCTCAAATTCTCTTTTTCCCCAAATTCTTCCACAAAATCATAGCAAACATTCATCAAACTTCTTCCTTGGCATTTTAGGGTTTGTTCTCTTTTCTTTTCCTTTACAGTTTTTCGATTTTTTCACAAAATCATAACAATAATTTTTTTTTGAAGTTTCAGATTCATCACCGCCCTTAGCTCGTCGCCGGAGTCCGGCAGTCACCGACGTTCAAGGTATTTTTTCGGTTTTCTATTTCATTCGTTCCTATATTTGTTACTCCCTCCGTTCCAAAATGGTTGTCATAGTTTCCTTATTAGTCCGTTCCAAAAAGAATGGCACAATTCTAAATTTGGAAATATTTTTAAGTTGAAACTAGTATTTTACCCTTAATGAAATGCTTTATAGCCACATATTTATGTATGACTTATTTTGGAGTACAAGTTTCAAAAGTCTTACCACATTTCTTAAACTCCGCTTCAAGTCAAACTATGACAATTATTTTGGAATGGATAGAGTATATAACAAGCATTCTACTGGTTGTCTGACAGTCGCAGCTTTGACAATGAATAATATACATTAAGCACATAAAAATTTAATCTTAAGAAGTTCTATTGTTTCATTAGGATGTACCCTCTAAGATAAATATGTCCACGCTGGTCAAAGTTGAGATATTATATATTAGTAAATATCCCTCTGAAGAAGGGACTATGAGAGTTTTTTGAGAAACTGATAATTTCTTTTCCCTTTTGCTCTACAATGTTGAAGGAATTAGCAAGAGAGGAGATGAGTTTAAGACTATCTAATGGCATTCTGTTAGCTAGGAGGGTATAAGTGGCCTTATTTGGCTAACAGAAGGATATTTTCGAGACTAAATCCAAATGGAGGGTATAATTGCCCCAGTTCTCATAGTTGAGGGTAAAATTAGCCCTTATTTGTATTTTTAACTAAGACAATATGATTTCATCATCATGTCTTAAATTCTATGGTTGTATACATGCATGAGTAGAACTGTTTGGTCCGCCAGAGTATAGACTGGACTTCATTTTATTCTTTAAGAGATAATTACATATCCAAGACCACATTACTTCAGCCTTCAGGTAACAATAACAAAACTTAACAGAACAATATCACAATGCAGTATTAAATCACTATTAATTACTTCTTATGATTTTGATTCTTGACATAGTGATATATACTAGGAGTAGATGATATGGGCCAGTGCTACAAAAAAGGACTTCAAAGGCAATAATTAATTTAAGGACACTTGTGTTTGCCGCCATGAGTGGTCATGTTAGCATAACAGGGACAAACATTCTCGTTGCCGGAAGTCCCAGGGGGAACGCAGCCACAACGTGCACAGCAGGTTCCACAAGCCCTTAGGCATATCTTCTGCCTTGATGACTCCTTGCATCTTGCTTCACACGCTGATCCACAGTCTGCATATATGTCATGAGGTTTAAGTTCGGTGCACTATCAGTGTATATATTTTGAATACAATTAGTTTAAAGCTGTTGTATAATACAGGTAATTTCTCTAATTTGGTTAGGAAACTAGAGAAAAAAGGTAAAAACATGCTAACAAGACATGAAATTACCGATGGGCCAATAATGACGAGTTCATCGTGCGCCAGCCTTAGCCTTCGATGATTTCTCGATGATAAAGTACTTTTTATGTGGCAAAGTATGAATAGACATAAAATTTAAAAAAGAAATCAAGCTTTTTGAAATTTGTGATCCTTAATTATACATGTCATAATATTTAGGGTGATCATAAATTTTTGAACCTTGTGGCCTAAATATATCATAATATTTGGGTGACTACAAATACTTGTAATTAATGGTAAAATTGAAAGTTTATGTCAAGGTTTTTCCAGATTGGAAATTTATTACTATGTTTTTCTGAATGAAGTAAAAGTGAACCGTTGCCACATAAAATTGATATAAATTAAAGGGACCAATATGCACGCATCAATGCTAGCTAGCGGAAACTATAAGCTTCAATCGAACAACAAAGTATTAGTAGTACCAAATTAGTTAAAGCCAACAATATGATTTTTACATAGTATCTATTTTTATCTATCTATGGACCATAATCTAAAAAAGAAAACAAACAACTCAAAATCGGACGTGTAACATAAATAACCGAATAGTGAGACTACTAGTAATTTTTGTGAGAATAAATACCTATATTTTGGAGAAACGATCGTGATATTCCGTGACCATTGTTGTAAACCTGTCAAATGAAGATCATAATATTTTGGGTACAATAATGAAGATCATATATATGAGCAACATGTACTATAAACTACGTAAGACATCAAGATAAAGAAAAATGTGAAAGGATCATGTAAGCTTTAAAGAAAAGAAAAGGAAATTAAATAACTGTACCATTTCATAACTGTGAACAACGTAAAAAGCTACGATAGCTATGAAGAGTGAAGCAATCAAAGCCTTAGAGCTGGCCATGGTTCTTTGATACTATTTTTTATCTTATTTCTTTTCCTGTTTGGAACTTAAGTTTTAAGAATCTGAAGTCTCACTGATGATGAGGTACGCAGAATGAGAAAATAAGAAACCATAGTATTTATAGACAGAAGGTATGGTGGTGGCCAGTGGGAACGTGGAAGAAGGGTAGGTGATTAGGTAAATGTAAAGATTGTGGAAGAGTGGCCTTAAATTATGGTATTGCGTAAACTAGGATGATATTTCCAGATTGTATTTTCTTAGCTGCTAGCTGAATTAAAGGAGGAAGAACAACTTATGGAATCATCTCGAATTCTTACGGTTAAATTTTAAATATTATAAAATGAGCTTAAATTCTGCATAGTGTGCAATATTTTTACACAACCTGGTTAAATTAGGTATAATATAGTAGCTAGAGTAGTACAAACGTTATGCTGTTTTATATTATTGTCACTGTTTATAGGAGTACCTTATACCCTTATAGAATTGAAGTTTTAAGTTATATATACTGATTTTATGAATAATTATTTTACTCTTTAACATTTTATATCTGGTTCATTTCTCTCTTGTTTTGTTAGATAACTAATTCAACTATTATGGACCATAACATATGGTAATGTCTAGTTACTTCATCTTTCAGTGAGCTACTACGTACAATAATATGACTAGTGCAATTTCGCATTCAACCGAAGTTGCATTAGTTGGTTTCCGAAGGTAAGCATTCAAGACTCTATATGGAGTAGTTTTTTATGCCTTTGTTTGAATTTAATATGCATTAGAATTCCTTATTTAATTTGCGGAACAATTAGGAAATAAAAGCTACCCTATCTGTTAGTGTATCAAAATGAAACTCATAAAATTATAATATATCCAGGATTAAGCTGCCAGCTTTTTGGTGGTCCAATTAATGGTGGTTATCAGGTCAAAAAAATTAATGATGGTTATTCATATTCCAAATGCAACCATTGAACACAAACGTAGAAATAGGAAATTAATGATTATGAGAACTCCGTATTTATTCATGCATTTTTTAGGTAAAGCTAGAGCTATAGATAAAATCAATAAATCTACATTGATATAGGGTGGGCATATAGTGTGGCGTTTGTTAGAATGTTGCTAAATTCTTCTTATTCCATTTGCCCATTCTCTTATGTCGCTTATCGATCATTACATCATCGAGTAAGCAGTACCTCTAACTATTAACGTGGTGGATTGATATTCTACCGATAATAGAAATTCCAGCTCAATTTTCTCCTATTTTTGAAAGAGAGATCGAACAAAAAGTAAGAGAATATTTAGTTCTTACTAGCTGTATTGGTCGGATTTTGTCCGATCACGCAAGTGATATATGGCCAATTATGTGACAAGATGAGAACAATTATCGGAGACAACATGAAATGAGATCGGAGTAGGATACCTTTGATCTGATAGAGTGTGATCGATTAAGATGGATCATGCTCGGAAGATTTCGAAGGCAGTCGCTACGTCAGATAAGGATGGCTGATCTTATCCCACTTTCGTCGGACCGAGTTTGACGGAGTTTTTTAAACGTGGGTAACTGGCGCAACTGGAGAAGAAACGTGGGAGAGTAGAGTTCTTCTAGGGTTGGAGACTCCACGTCTCAGCCTATAAATATTCCCCCAGTTTTCCAATTGTAGACTTACGTTCGTTTGAACAAAAGCTACCCTTTTCTTCATTCTGCTGTCAGATATTCATTACTACTGTTATTAATCCGCCATTATTATAATCACAATTATTGTATTAAATACAAATCTCCGCTTGGTTCAAGTCTGAAGGAAGATCCATCTCTTTCAACAGAACTCCAGCCTTCGATCGATCAATACAATAAGCTTTATTGCTTTTATTTACTGCTTTTTTGCTTGTCTCATCGTTTGTTTGTTGTTTTCACTGTTTGGCATATTTATTCATCATCATCGATCTTGCTAATTAATTGTCATTATCTTGATCGTAATATTGATTCATTAGAATTACTGTTAGCACATAAATTGTAATTCCCTCGTTTGTTGCTAAACATATCATCAGTTAATTTGCATTGTCTTGCATACTTACCGTTATCGTTGTCGTAATTCTATCACAGCATTCTTCATCGAATTCTAGTCTAGGTCATTCACTTGACACTTGGTAATCTGACATTTAGAATGTGTTCGATAAATCAGTAATTATTTATCTTGTTCGTAACTCGTTTGCTCGGAATTAGTAAGAATCGATCGTTGTGATTACATAGTCGCATTATCATAACCTATAAGTCTATCGCTTGTCTTCGTTTATTCGATCATAACTGTCTTCGAATCAAACTTGCTATATTGTGCTATCGAACTAGTTATTGTTTGCTTTGTCGAATTTGTCGTTTGTATATTGTCTTCGGTGCAGTATTTGATAGATCGATCACTTGTCAACGTAAATTGCTTATCAACCGGTCGAATTAAGATATAAACGGTTGCCTAAGACTCAACTAAATATAAATTTAATTGTAATACCTGAAATTAATTTTTAGTAACTACAATATGGCGCCCACCGTGGGGTCTAGGCAATCAATTTGTTGAGATTTGATCGTTGATACTACTTACGTTTGTTTTCTTGTTTTACGATGGCGCATGAACATAACGTTGATGCTACCACCGCTTGGAACGATCAACAACAGCTTAATCCCAATGACGGGGTCCATGCTCCAGCAACTGACAAAGCGGTCGATGAATCAACCAATCACGAGCAGGATCCGCCTCACGACGACGTTCCTACTGGTTCACGGTTGAACGCGCCTCAAGGACGTTGACCCGGTAAGGAACCCGCGGTCGAATCAGTGGATACCAATATGGCGTTGATGGAGTATAGGAAATATGATGCGCAGTTTGAGCGCCTACCTCCCCGATCACACCCCCCGCAAGCATTCCAACTTTGGTTCCTCAAGGCGCCGTAACAGGGGGACTTGCAGCGGGGTCGGATCTGGAAGATCAGGTACGGCCGCCGTGGCTATGGGAGCTCCGGGCTCCATCGTGATAGAAGCAAGGATGTTGGCTACGATGCAGACGTTGTTGAATGATACAGTTGAGAAGAAATTCAATGAGATGAAGTCGTTTATGGAGAAATTTCCAGGAGTTCCAAAGTTAACGGACGACGTTACTAAGAAATCGATTTCAAAGCGTCCGTTTCCACCAAGTACAGCCCCACTACCTATTCCCAAAACTTTCAAGTTGCCAGAAAGTGTGAGGTACGATGGAACTACAGATCCGAGGGATCACATCGACATGTTTTCAATTACAGTCTAATCGAATGATCTGACTTCGGATGAGATCAATTCAGTCAGTTTGAAGAAGTTCTGTGAAACGCTGAGGGAAGGAGCGTTGAAATAGTATTTGCAGTTACCCGAAAACAGGATATCAGATTTCGATGATATGTCAGCTAAACTCATTCGAGCACACACTGGATCAAAAAATATAGAACCAAGAGTGGAGGATATCTTGAATATTAAGCAACGACCCGGTGAAACTATCAAACAGTATTTGAAGCGGTTCAACGATGAGGGAATATAATTTTTGTGTGTCGACGTCTAATCTAGTGAATCATCTAAGGGGAATAGGTGTCGTTAAATTCCCCAGCCGCATGAAGACGAATCCGAACACAAGGGATGAAAATTTATAGTGTGCATTTCATCACAATTTTGGCCTTACGACCGAAGAGTGTAAGGCATTGTGATATGAGGTAGCCAGTTTTTTGGAAAAGGGACACTTGGTGGAACTCTTGACTGAAAGGGGGCGAAATAATTTCAATAAGAAGAAGGATAATGAACCGCCAAAACCTCCTGCTCCGAGGAAGACAATGAATGTCATAACTGGAGGAGATGACATTTTTGGGGTGATATATACCACAAAGAAAGATGCAAGAGTTTCGTTTACACGAGACAAAAGAACATTAGATGATATGAATGATGAGATCGTGTTCGGGGATTTCGACTTCGACGAAAGAATTCATCCCCATCATGATGCCTTAGTAGTTACGATGAGAATTGAGGATGCCGATGTAAGGAGAGTGTTGGTCGATGCTGGAAGTTCCGTCAACATAATTCATTCTAGAGTAGTAGATCAGTTGCAATTGAATGATAAGATCGTACCTCGATCGACGGTTTTATTAGGTTTCAACAATTCGAGCGAAGTGACCGTTGGAGAAATTATGATTAAGACATATGCGAAAGGTATCGAAAATGATACTATGTTCCAAGTAATAAAGGTGATATGGCTTACAACGTGATACTTGGTCGACCATGGATCCATGCTATGGGAGCAGTTCCATCGACTCTGCATCAAGTTGTAAAGATTCCCACTCCATGGGGAGTGCGCGAAATTAGAGGTTAACATCAGACTTCTCGAGAATGTTACTCAGTGTCCGTCAAGGACGGCGGTCAAAAATAGCAATCACAGTTAGCGAAATCCTTGGTCGAAGACTTCACCGCAATTCCATCATGTGCTAAGAAAGAACAGTTAGCAGAATCCGTGGTCGAAGACGACTTCACCACGATTCCATCATATGTTAGGGAACCAAACAAAAAAAAGTGGGAGACTCTATGATAGAGGAATTGGAGGAAGTAGCGCTTTTCGATGACAAGCCAGATCGAAAAGTGTATGTCGGGGCAGAGCTAGATCCCGAAACGAAAGCAAAAATCATATCTTCTCTCAAGGATAACTCTGATTGTTTTGCTTGGTCCCATGTGGACATGGTAGGAATCGATCCCAAAGTTGCCACACATAAGTTAAACGTCGATCCAAAACATCGACCGGTGAAACAAAAGAATCGACCGAATGGTGGTTTTCGAAGGAAAGTTATCAATGATGAAGTAGATAAGTTGTTGACGAATGTGTTTATCAAGGAGGTTAAGTATCCAGAGTGGTTGGCAAACACCGTCATTATACCAAAGAAGAATGGGAAGTGGAGAGTGTGCGTCGATAATACCGACCTAAACAAATCTTGCCCGAAGGAGTTTTTCCCATTGCCTCACATCGATAGACTGATCGATTCGACGGCAGGGCACGAAGTGTTAAGTTTTTTGGACGCCTATTCGGGCTACAATCATATTTCGATAGACCCAGCAGATCAGGGAAAGACTTCTTTTATCACAGGCATGGGGACTTACTGTTATATGGTCATGCCCTTCGGTCTAAAAAATGTTGGGGCTACCTATTAACGGTTGGTTACCACTATATTTAAGGATTTGATCGGGAAAATGATGGAGGTATACATTGATAATATGTTGGTTAAGTCATTAGAAAGGAAGGATCATTTAAGTCACTTGAAAGAAACATTCACAATATTGAGGCAGTTCAACATGAGGCTAAACCTGGAGAAATGCGTGTTTGGGGTCGGATCCGGCAAGTTCTTGGGATTCATTGTATCGCAGAGAGGGATCGAAGTCAATCTAGACAAGATCAAAGCGATAGAGAGCATACCCGAAGAATTGACAATAGTGAAGGAAGTTCAACAGCTGACCGGTCGAGTAGCCTATCTCAGCAGGTTTAGTTCGAGGTCATCAGAACGATGTCATAAGTTCTTTTCGGTGCTAAGGAAAAACACTAGCTTTGATTGGATGTTGGAATGCAAATGAGCCCTCAAAGAGTTGAAGCATTACTTGTCCAATCCACCATTGCTTTCAAAGCCGATCGAAAAAGAAGTGTTGTTGATCTACTTGGCTGTTTCCGAAGTAGCTTCGAGCGCTGTCCTCATTCGCGAGGATGGAGGTAACCAATTTCCTATTTATTATGTAATCAAAACATTACTTAATGAGGAAACAATATATCCACACTTAGAAAAACTTGCACTCGCACTAGTCACAGCAGCACGAAAACTAAGACCATATTTTAATTGTCATGCTATATCTGCCATAACTACTTTTCCTTTACGAAGTATTTTACATTGGCCGGATCTCTCCGGACGATTGATGAAATGGGCGGTTGAGCTGAGTGAGTATGATATCACTTATCAGCTTCGCACCGCCATCATATCACAAGTTTTGGCTGATTTTGTAGCAGACTTTAGCGCTAACATCTTTCCGGAGGCAAAAAAGGAAGAACTTATGATGAGGGATCCAGACCTCAGAATCTGGATGATGTACACCGATGGAGCTTCAAACGTGAAAGGAACTGGCCTCGGAGTTTTGCTGATAGCACCAACCGATGAAAAACTAAGGTATGCGATCAAACTACATGCCAAAACTAACAACGAGGCCGAATATGAGGCCCTTGCTGCAGATCTAAAAATTTCGAAGGATTTGAAAATTGAGCGGTTGGACATCAAAAGTGATTCCTAGCTGGTGGTGAACCAAATCCAAGGAGACTTTAATATTCGGGACACAAGGATGCAACAGTTGCTCAACAAGGTATAAAATCTTCTAACTTATTTTCAGGAGTGGAAGATAGCCCAAATCCCGAGGGAGGAGAACATCGAGGCAGATGCCCTAGCCAACCTCGGTTCTGCAACAGCTATCGAGGGAGAACTCGATGAAACAATTGTTCACTTGTTCGAATCTCCACTCTGTCGGAGCATCAAAGAGGTAAACAATGTTAATTGTACTTGGGATTGGAGAAACAAATATTTGTCCTATTTGCAGGCAGGTGTTCTACCTGAAGACAAAAAAACTTCCCGATCACTCAAAGCTAAAGCGGCCAGATATTGCCTTTTAGACAATCAACTCTATAGGTGAATTTTCAATGGCCCTTTAGCAAAGTGTGTTGGGCCACATGGCACGAGTTATGTATTGAAGGAAGTTCACGAAGGCGAATGTGGCAATCATTCCGGTAGCAAATCGTTGGTACGAAAGCTAATCAGGGCTGGATATTATTGGCCAAAAATCAGAGAAGATGCAAAGGACTTCGTTCGTAGGTGTGATAAGTGTCAACGATATGGCAACCTGATACATCAACAAGCAGAGCCCCTTCATTCGGTCATGTCACCGTGGCCGTTCATGAAGTGGGGGATGGATTTGGTCGGGCCGCTTCCAACAGCGCCCGGTGGGGGTAAATTTATCTTAATTTTAACAGATTATTTTTTTAAATGGGTAGAAGCAATTGCCTTGGCTAAAATTCGTGAACAGAAAGTTATCAAGTTCATTCATCAGCATATCATTTGTCGTTTTGGGATACCGAAGGAAATCGCTTGTGACAACGATAAACAATTTGTTGGGAAACGGATTACAGCATTCTTTGAGAAATGTGGAATTAAGAGGATTGCATCGACCCCATATCACCCAAGCGCAAACGGACAAGCTGAGTCTTCAAACAAGACAATAAAGGAATACTTAAAGAAACGAATGGATGAACCAAAGGGTAATTGGCCGAACGAACTCCCAGGTGCATTGTGGGCTCATCGGACCACGGTGAAGAACAGCACTAGTGAAAATCTATTCTCGCTTGTCTAGGGAGCAGAAGCCTTAATTCCGGTCGAAGTAGGTGATCCAAGTTTACGGTTTGCACACTCAACCGATGAATCAAATAACGAGGCAATGTTGGTAGAGTTGGATCTGGTCGAAGGCAAAAGGGACCTAGCCTTGGTCCGAATACAGGCAGAAAACTATCTCAACAAAAAATTTAAGTGCTGAAGTTTCAACAGGCGATTATGTGTTGAAGATAAAGCGACCAAAGAAAGATGAACCCAACGATGGAAAATTAGGAGCAAACTGGGAAAGACCCTATCGGGTCAAGGCAGTGGTCGGAAAGGGCTCATATCAGCTCGAAACAGTAGATTCAAAGCCAGTCGACTTCAATTGGAACATCACATAATTGAAGAAGTACTATTTCTGAAAACTCCACGGTATCGTATGATCGAGTTTTACTTTTCTTTACATAAATTTCATTTTTCCTCTATCGGGCACATTTGATTATTGATTATTTGGTACTAACACTTTTAGATGATAGGCATAGTTGGAATCGAATGATGACAAATATCACCCACGAATACTTGAGCTCGAAACTCTCCAATCGGGGTCGATAAGTCTGACGAATACTCTAACGTGGTCTTCATCTTTAATGCCTCTCTTCATGTTTTTATTTCAACGTGTTCGTTTCAGATATCGAAAGTCGAAGTCCAGTGTTCGTTTGCTCATACTTCGCACCCAAACACTGGGGGGGTGGAGTTGGTAAGTTAATCGCGCACTCAAGGACTGGGGACTGCCCATAAACCGGGGACTTCTTTCGAAAATGAAGACGAGATCGTTTGAAGACAAAACTGGGGACTCATTCAAGTTCGATGAAAAGGTTCGAGCCCCAATGTTTTCACTCAACTGGGGACTCGTTCGATAAAATCTTCAAGCCCCAATGTTTTCAATCAAACTGGGGACTGTTCGTTTAGATAGGACATGCCATATATAAACGATCCATTAGCGATCAAGGAACTTTTAGTATCGACACCTTTAAACGGCCTCATTTTGTAATCGATCGAATTAGCTGATCGAATGATGTATCAAGCGCCCGAAAACGGCCAATACTTTATTAAAATACAACACTTACGTCATTTCATCTTATCGATCTTTACAACACTTATCGATCTTTATGCTTGAATTTTATAATTTCAAATTTCAATTTCTAACTAAGTGTTCAACCACAAATTTCCGAACTTGAAAATGTTCGAGGAGTGCACTACGTGAAAATGAGACGTCATTCTTAACTACGCACTAAGTACATTGGAGCCCAATTATTTCATATTTTTTCCAACGATAGAAGGAAATTCATTAAACATAATTAATTCATTTGGATGAAATATTTACATCAATTGGCTAAATGGCCTCATCGTTTCAAAACACAAAAAGACGAAGCTGCTGGTCGAAACAACTAAATAAAAGCAAAATATACAAGTAATAATTCATTCATCATCTCCGTCGGAGCCTTCATCGGATGAGCTTGGAGGAAGACCGAGAACTTCACGAGCAAGCCTTACTACAATGGCTGTTGCTTCGTCCAATTCAGTGGGAATATCAATGTTGTGATCAAGCATCTTCTTTAGTACATCGCGCCTCGACTCAGCAAGGATCAAATCATTTTTTTCTCAAATTTCCCCTCGAGGTGGCGCCTTAGATTGACCGATTCCCGTTGAAGAACTCGATTTCTCTCTGTTAGGTTGTTGACTTGAGCAGTTAGGTCTTCGTTGTCCCTACGGAGAGTTTGGAGTTCTTCGGACGCCATAACGAGTTCTCGATCTTTGCTCTCCAAGACATTGCTGAGTTCGGCACACTTCATCTCCATATTGGCCTCATGTTAGCTAAGCTGATTGTCTTCGAATTAAAGCCCTGAAAATCGACTACTTGTCAACGTAAACCGCCTATCAATCGATCGAATTGAGATATAAACGGTCGCCTTAGACTCAACTGAGTGTAAATTTAATTGTAAAACCTGAAATACATTTTTAAGAAATACAGTATCATCAGGTAATTTGCATTGTCTTGCATACTTACCATTATCGTTGTCGTAATTCTATTGCAGCATTCTTCATCGAATTCTAGTCTAAGTCATTCACTTGACACTTGGTAATCTAACATTTAGAACGTGTTCGATAAATCAGTAATTATTTATCTTGTTCGTAACTCGTTTGCTCGGAATTAGTAAGAATCGATCGATTGTGATTACATAGTCGTAATATCATAACCTATAAGTCTATCGCTTGTCTTCGCTTATTCGATCATAACTGTCTTCGAATCAGACTTGTTATATTGTGCTATCGAACTAGTTATCGTTTGCTTTGTCGAATTTGTCGTTTGTATATTGTCTTCGGTGCAGTATTTGATAGATCGGTCACTTGTCAACGTAAATTGCTTATCAACCGGTCGAATTAAGATATAAACGGTCGTCTAAGACTCAACTAAATATACATTTAGTTGTAATACCTGAAATCAATTTTTAGGAAAAAGATATACAACCATCTATTTTAACAGCAAAATCAATCCAAAACGCTAAATGGTGTCGAAACACATTTTTGAAATGTTGTTTAGATAAGGAAAAAGAAAACGAGGAGTATGATGTCGGAAGTCGAACACCAGCGACAATATTTGATTAAGGAGTTAATGGCAGTAAAGGGGTGGATGAAGTATCTTTTAGAAAGAATATAGAGAAAATGAATCAAAAGAAAAAAGATAGAGAAAAAAGGAAAAAGGCTTGCAGGGAGAGGGGAAGTCTTAGATTGGGCGGCGGAGGAATTGGTGCTACTGGTTGCTGGAAATGCATAAAATAGGATAAAAAAAGAGATAAGGAAAAAGGAAGAGAAAAATAAAGGAGAGAAAGGGAAAAGATAAAAGTAAAAATTTAAAAAGGTCCATAAATAATTAAGAAAAATTATTATACAACGTCCAATTATATATTGACAGGTGTATAACTTAATCTGATTTTAATATTGGTTTTGCTATTCACTCTCCGCTTAAGAAGATAATAATATTTTCATTGTCACATTATCTTTAAGAGGGATATTAGTTACACTTGAAAGTTGTTAAGGAGGTGAAATGGATGCCCGTAAAGGTTAGATAGGAAAGTGGTAATTTGGGACAAGTTTAGGGGGCAAACAACCTATTCTGCCTAATATATTTAGAAAACTCATATTACAAGTGGTAAGTTATTAAGAATTGTTAGTTCACACTCAGCGTGAAAGAAAGTGCTTCTACTTCACATCAAACTTACATAATTAGGTGTCTAGCTAGTAGCTTCTTGGGAATAATTACCGTAACTAAATTAAAATACAAATTAGAAAAAGATATATTTCTTCGTGACAAATTGGTTAATCTAGAGGAAGACATATGGAAATGTATAATAAGGATAAGATGAAAGGCATATGACTTTAAATATTTCCAAAGTACGTAACATTTGAAATTATTATTTCCATTGGCATTGTCTCAAAAAGAACCGTGAGAGATTTGAACACAAGGGATAAGATATCGAGTTATCAACCTGGGTTTAAGTAGTTATTGAATTTTTTCAAAATTTAAAGTAAAAATTACTCCTATATTTTTAGAAATTACTCAAAGAGTACTACTACAAATCATCATTTAAATAATAAAAACTATTTGAAAGTAGTAGATATCAACTTTGAATGATAGTTTATAATTTTTTTATTCCTTTATATTTTTAGAAATTACTCAAAGAGTACTACTACAAATCATCATTTAAATAATAAAAAATATTTGAAAGTAGTAGATATCAGCTTTGAATGATAGTGTATAATCTTTTTATTCCTTTAGCATCTTTTTTTTGCTCCATGAAATTAACTTCAATATTGATCACCTAGTCTCCTAATGAAATAGGAGTAGTAGATAGGGGTGGGCGTTCGGTTCTTCGGTTCGGGTTTTTGAAACTTCGGTTCGGTACTTCGGTCTTCGGTTCGGTTTGAAGTGTAAAAAAACCCGTAATTTTTATACTTCGGTTCGGTTCGGTTTTTTAGTTCGGTACTTCGGTTCGGTACTTCGGTGTTTCGGTTTAAACCAAAGTTTATAGCCAAAGAAAAAAAGACCGAACAAGAAAGGGAAAGGAAAGGCAAAGTACATACCCGTTCAAAGTCAAAAAATAAGATTAACAAAAATACATCAAATTACCAAATATAAATGATTGAATACTCGTAATATCATATCGCGATGACTTAACATAAATGATTTATTCAAACTAAAGGGATGTTCAGCTAATTTATCATTTTCTAATGAATTTTTAATTCAATTATTTAATTTTTTTTATATATTTTACATTTAATCACTAATTAGACATTAAAATAAATAAGCAAAAAAGAAAAATTATACGAATCAATCTAGGAAATATACATAGTATGTAATGGTGGATTTTTTTGTTAATGGTTTAAAAAAAAAAAAAAAAAAAAAAAAAAACTTCGGTTTTTTCTGAATTTCGGGACCCGAAGTTCCGGGGTGCCCGAAACCGAAGACCGAAGTTCAAAAATTTCTAGGACCGAACCCGAACCGAAAAACCGAAAAACCGAACCCGAAGTACCGAATTAGTTCGGTTCGGTTCGGTATTTCGGTTTTTTTCGGTTTTGTGCCCACCCCTAGTAGTAAACAACAAGAATAAAAAGAAACATAATCTTTACCAACTACAAGGGCATCATTATTTTATTATATTAGGCAAATACAGAGTTCATTGGCATCATTATTTTATTATATTAGGCAAATACAGAGTTCATTGACCAATAAGATAAGCCAATATTAATATGTCTAGGCTTCTCTTTGACACGATAAATCGAGCTGACAGGGGCCGATCTAGTAAGGTGATAGAGGGTGCCACGGCACCCGCTAACTTCGACTAAAACACTGCGTATACACTGTGTATACATGTATATACATATTGAAATGCCTATATATTCATTAAGTGGCACCCTTTGTAACATCAGGCGCCTGGGTGCCAGTGGCAAACTATCAAGGCTTTCGCCCAAGGAATGGGGGATTGAATCCCACTGGCATCAATGGTTTCAACTTTAGCTTGCTGCTACGGTGCTCTCTCTCCCTTTTCCATCCCGTCAGCCCCTCCCCCAAACCAAAAGACTTTCCTCTTTCTTTTCTTTCCATTTATATTTCTCCCTCCTTCCAACCTCATTTAGTAATAATATTTTCATGAAGTATTTGAAAATTTTAGTAATGATATACATTATCAAATATTTTAGAGTACAAAAAAGTCAGTCGTGGATTGATTAAGTATATTTATGTTATTGGTATTATTTGTCAAATTTTTTATGATTCATGATAAGTTGTCATAATTATAATATTTTTTAGACCGGACGATTTGTTTATATAAATAAAATAACGAATAATCCGAACCAAAACCCCAAGTTAATTAAACCGACCAAAAATATATCTTTTTTGGGCCATATAAATAGCAACATGATTACATTCAAGTGGCACCCGGTACTTCCGATTTCTAGATCCGCCCCTGATCAAGCATACAACATCATATATTGAATACGTACTTTTTTATTTTTGTAACGTATACCAAAACAAATATAAGTACGGGGTGTACATGCATACAGCTAATTAGAAACAACACGTCAAGTACTACTAAGGGCACTTGCGTTTGTTGCCATGAGTAGTCATAGTAGCATAGCATGGACAGAAAACCTCATTCCCATAAGTTCCTGGTGGCACACAGTTGCAACGGGCACAACATTTCCCACATGCCCTCTTGCACATTTTCTGTCGTGAAGCTAACTTGCACCTCCTTGAACATTCTTTTCCACAATCTGCAGTTCAAAAGACAAGCGTCAACAATATATACTCTCTACTTATCACCTTATAGCTTGAGGCTAATGAAGTGACCAAATATTGGGATTGATATATATTACTACTATCACTTTGATAAGTACATAGGTTTATTATAACGATAAAGTTCAGTTACTTTCATAAGCGAAACTAGGATTTAAAGTTTAGGAGTTCAGGATTCTAGTATGTTTAAGTTATAGGGTTCTAAATTAATAATTTGTACATATTATATGAATTTTTTACGATGAATACAGGGTTTAGACCAATGCTTGGGGTTCGGCCGAACCCCCTTTCACTGCTCTGCCTCCGCCCCTGGTTACTTTAATATGACAGAAATTAATCCTGTAATTTTTAGCTATAGTTTCGTGAGAGAAAAGAGGGGGAAAGACCCGCCAAGTCTTTAAATAAGAATAAGGAACAAGACCAAGTCAATATTTAATTAATTTAAGTGAGGACTAAAGTGTAGTCATTAAAAATTTGTGGGCAAAATAAATATTTTCGGATTTACAAAAACACCCCAATTTTCAAATTTTCAATCTCCCTCCTTCCCACCTACCTTTACACTCTCTCTCATATTTTAAATTATTTCAAACTTAATTCTCTCTCTTCTCTTCTTTCTCCCTCTTTTTTTCTTCTTCATTCTTCTTCCTTCTTCTAGATTTCTTTTCAAATTTTATTTCATCACCATCCACGTTATTTTTTCTTTCTTGTTCTTCGTATCAATTTTATTTTTTCTTTGTTCTTCTCCGTTTTCTTCCTCTTCATCCCCGTTTCATTTTTTTATGTTTTTTTTTTAATTCTAGTCGTTTTACACATCTTTTCGGATGTGTGTACATATTTTCTGTATGTTTATACAATTTTGGAGATGTTTTCACGACTGAAAAAGATATGTACACATAGTATTAATATGTGTACACATATAATAATATGCGTACACGTCTCGTCTGATGTGTACGCATGTGTACACATATTATTTAATATGTGTACACATCTTAATTATATGTGTACACATCTCGACTGATGTGTACACGTCCTTTTATTGGAGTGGTGGAGGGTGGTAGGGTGGTGGGTAGTGGAGGGTGGTGGTGGGTAGTGGAGGGTGGTAGGAGGTGGCAGAAGGTGGCGGTGAGTGGTGATGGAATAGTGGATGCGCGGGGGAGGGGGTGATGGGGGTGGGGGCCGGATGGGGGGTAAGGATCGATGGGAGTGAGTGATGAGAGGTGGGGCTTTGTGTAAATAAAAAAAATTGAGGAGCTTTTAAAATATTAGTAATTAGTACTAATCTTAAAAGTGTCACTTTTAGCTATTTTTTTAGACTTAAGTCTCAAAAAACTATTTAAAGACTTACGAGTCTCTCTCACCAAAAAATTCCTAGTTTCATGACTTTATGTCGTTGTACACTTGTAATGGACAATTAAATTTCGATGATCATCCAGGAAATTAATCTTAAGTATTGGCAAATCATGAGAATGGAAAAGATAAAATAGAAGGAAGACTTGCATACTTATTGTATGAGGACGAGCTTTGAGAGGTGTAGATATTGCATCAACGTCGCTGCTGCTTATAACCTCATCTGATGTGGCAGATATGAGAAAAAGAAGAAAGATTACTGAGGCAATAAGAAACTTGGATTTGCAAATGCCCATGTTTGTAAAACAACTTAGATCCTAGAGCTTTTTTGTTCGCACTATTCCAAGGAGCAAGAAGTACTATATATATATATAAGCATTTCAACGTAGTTCTTTTTTCTTTTTCTTTTTTTTTTTTTTATAAAAAAAGTTCTTTCCTTTTTTTTTTTTTTTTTTTTTTGGTTGTGTGTGTGTGGGGGGGGGGGGGGGGGGGGGCTATTGACCGACCTAACGACATAGTCCTGACTCATGGTAGACCTAGATCACTTTTATGACCCAAACAAGTTGATATTCTTGAGAGGATAAGATACTGTATTTTTAAGGTAATTCTAGTGTAATTATCCGATCAGTTCAAGGGAATTGAAAATACTTTACCTCCATTTTTATTTGTTTCAACACCTTAGAAGTGCCTTTTTTCATTGTTAATTGATGGAATTGCACTTGCTTTTTGGTATGTACGAGTCCATAATGGATTAATTTACGTATAATTACAGAACTTTTATAGTAGTAAAGTCATAAAATTTCTTTTAGAGATGCGCTAAAGTAACTGACAAACTATGTGTGATTTGCTTAAAACTGACAACAGTCATAGAAATGTCCAATTTCCGGCACCAAATTATACGTGACTGTACTGTTCAGGTTGTAACTTATCAAATTAAAAGCTTACATAAACAAGCACAAAAAAAAAAGAATACACGTCTTTAGGTACCACATGGACCTACTCCAGACATCATAGAAAACATATGACTGTTTAACACATCATTTATGAAACTTACACATTGAGCAGCTACGATGGATACATCATGTCAATGTTTTACTATGAAAAAATATGTTATTGTTATTATTTAGATGTATCAACTGGCGGATCGTCTTCTTTTTACATGGTTGTATTTGACAATTTATGGTTCCGATAATAGTCATTGTCCATACAAGGAGCTAATTCAAAGTTACTATATATTGTGCCAGCTTTTGTTAGCTGTGAATAATAGATCCCAACTCCAAATTCAGAAAAAACCTAATGCCCTAATCTACTGCCTGCTGTTAGCTTTTCCTATACATAGAAAAGTTAAAGCTTGCTTTGTGCACTTTGTTTAAACTTTAAACCCATGCTTTGACGTATGGTTCTATCAAGGGTGCCTAAAGGATTTAGGTGATCGATCATTACCAAAGGATGTAACGCCTCAGTAAATATTGATATTTCTTGAATAATGCATGTCCACATTACTAATTGCAAGAATGAGTTGTGGTCTCCTTTCATGGTCTGGAACAGTCCTACTGACATCGAAGGATAGAAATGGGTCCGGTTTTCACGAGCATGGTTGTCGGGCTGGAATGCTTGTCGATGGTGCTAGGTCATACTCATACATGGAGTGACCATCGCCACCTTTAATTTGCCTCACAATGAAACGTACAACCCACTAGACGCCCATTCTAACTACTCCCTCTCGGTTCCACAAAGGATGTATAGTTACTATTGGAGAGTCAATGAGGATCCTCTTTGACCGAATTTTTCTTTAATATTTTGAATTATTAACTATTTTGATTTATAATACATTTTATCTAGTTTCTAAATATGCGAAGCTTATTTTAAAAATTATGAAGAAAGTATATCTAAATTTGCATACTCCGCATGTTGTGCAATGGAAGTAGTACATTGTTCCTTTAGCCCAAAGCTAACGAGAACAGGGCAGCAAGAGAGATAACCCGCGCCCATATAGCCAACAGAGGATATGGCAGTACTGCCAAAGACCATTTGGAAAAAATATAGCCCTGGACGGACTATTGTATGCTGCCTGCGTTGGGCTAAATTCTCAGCATAAAAGTAGAATGAGATAAACCATGCTACCCGGTGTCTAGTACCCTTATTGGAGCCTCGAAGCACTCTCTACCAGTGATTTTTTCATACTCAGAGCTCGAACTCGAGACCTCTAGTTAAGGGAGGAATAGCCTCATCCGCTGCACCACATCACTTGGTGGTGAAAATGTCAAGTTTGTTACACATATTCAATATCCCAAGAATAGCTTATTCAAAGTTTGCTTTGTGTGTCAGTGGACTGTTTGTGCTAAAAAAAAAAATCATTTTTTGCCAAACACCTCAAAATTCTTCAAAATCACTTTTTTCTTGAAAAGGAGTATTTTTAGCTTCTGAGAAGCTTGGCCAAGCGGTACATGAAATAACTGTTAGAATAGTAATCTTATAATTATAAATCCCATGACTCCTAATATGCTAAGGCAACTATTTGATAAATACTAAGAGTCGTAATATAGTGTTCAATAATGTTTACGTGCTGAATTTAAACCTCCGCGATTGCAGTGTGAAACTGCAGTTAGCCCAAGTAACTCTAGACCACGTTCATATAACTTCCCAAACCCCAAGAGGAAGTTGCAGAGTCTTACAAAAATGGAGAGGAAAAGGCAGAGGAATGTCATGGCAAAAGAAGATCGACTAAGTAATTTACCCGAATCAATTCTACTACACATCCTCTCTTTGTTGCCTGACAATGATGAAGATGACAATAATGAAGTTGACAATAAGGAAATTGTAAGAACCAGTGTATTGTCAAAACAATGGCGGTTTCTTTGGAAGTCTGTTCCAGTATCACTCCATTTCTCCTTGAACCACTGTGACAGCCGCGAGGACATGCTTGCTTTCGTGGCTTCTACCAATAGAGAGCTTCACTATTTGAGGTCCTTCCAAAAAATACGTAAATTCGAGGTTGAAATTATGCATGGTGAGTGTTACGCTGAAGACCTTGATATGTGGGTACATTTTGCCACTCAAGTTGCTAATGTAGAAGATTTTACACTTGCATTATTATACAGTCCTGGTCAATTAACTTGGAATGCTTGGAAATAGATACATTTTGGGGCATTCATCTTTTGGAAATCAACTCTGAGAAACTGAGGAAACTGATCATTAAAAACTACGTAGAGGCGGGCCGATATTCTGGTGAAAGTTCCCATTCCCTCGAAATATTAGCCCCGAATATTCAAAATTTGCAACTCAAGGGGTCTTGTCATGAGATATATTTGTCATCGAGAAATGGAACTTCACTTGTCACTGTAATCCTTGATTTTACCAAGGTTGATGGACAAGACAACTTGGAGAAGGTGTGTAGATACTTCAAGGAACTTCTTCACAGTGTTGTTCATGTCGAGAATCTTGAATTGGGACCTTGCTGCATTCAGCTCCTATCTGTACTGGAGCTGAAAGAGTGGCAGTTTCCTTTATCAAGTTGGAAGTTCGTAAAAGTTAAAACAGCCTTAGAACAGCTTGACTTCCCTGGAATTTGTCGCTTGCTGCAGAGTTCATTACATCTTGAGACCATGGTCATTGACTGGAAAAGGCACAATCAAAGAGTATGTTTCCTCTTGATCTTAATTTCTGTTTCATTTTATCAATGTCAATCAACTACTAGTGAATGTCAACATATTTGTGATCTTATTAAGTATTTTAGGCAAGAGAAATCATAAAATAGATTATTCAATTTTCATTAAAGACGTTTAGAGGAACTTTACTGTTCTTGCAACTTATTGTCATCGAGAAAATAGTGCAACTTGAGTTTAACATTGGACAACGCTCACCTTCATGTGGAGGAGATGGATGATCAGCTTCAATGAATCTTTGAAACATTTTTTGGTTGTCTGCATACATTTGTAAAATTTGCTAAGCACTCGACTTGTTCCTTGATTGAATTTTAAAATATGCCACCTCCTTATCTTATCCAAAGTCCAACTCCATGATTTTCTAACTTCTCCTAGAAGATAAATAGTCTAATGTAGCATAGTTTTATGGTGCAGAAATTGCTCTCAAAGCTCACAAATGAGAATGAAAACAAGACGTGGTTTCAGAGACATGATTTTAGCTGCTCATTGCTACAGCTGAAAACCATCAAGATCATTCGCATTCGTGGAACACTAAGGGCAAATTATTTTGTATTGCACTTGGTGAAATATTTGCTCAAGAATGCAACAGTACTAGAAGAGTTAGTTGTTGCTGCTAGATTTTCTAATTTGTTTGACTGGAATTATGACGCGTCTAAGGATTATGCTGAAATGGAACAGAAGATTCTGAGCTTTCCAAGATCCTCTCCTCATGCTTCCGTCGTCTTTTCATATCAGTAAACTTTGGGCCATTGCGTATACAAGGTTTGGAATGTACATGTCAGTAGCAAGAGCTTTTAGTAGTTGTTCATGCCTAAGTAGCTATTCTTTGCAATGCAACAGCATGTCGCTGTTATCGTTGCTTAGCTCTCCTTGTATTATTTTCTTTTCTCCTATTCTAATCTATTTAATGTAATTGAAACTAAAAAGAGAAAAGATTTACTAGTTACACATGGAATAATTAAGTGGAGTTAAAACCTATTGCCATTTATACAACTGGTAGATTTTTAATAGGCATAGGAACAATATTATGCCATAATCTGATGCGAATGACCACTACTACTGTTAGTTTATTGCTACTACGTTATGGAAGTATGATACTCCATGTTATGTCCGATGCTACGTTAAATGAAGAGTTGAAACATCAAAACTTGTGAATTTGTGAAATTAATAAATTGTTAAGCTTTATTGTGTTAAAACTGGAATTTTGGGATAGATTTCAATTAACCATGTTAGGATCATGCCGTAGATGAAAACCAACCAAGAAATAAACCATGATCAAGAAATGTATGTCAGGACCTCTTCTAAAGGTCTTTGAAACTAATAGTGTATCACAAGATAAGTCAAAATGTCTTTAAGATAAGTAGTAGGAGTAGTTAATAACTTGGTTAAACTATATATTTGATAGTGAGAAAATCTTTTACATCAATCGAAAATATAGAGAACTTAAATCCTATGTAAAAACCTACCGCATCAATCAGCTAACATTACACATCTACTGGCATTCAATGGACACCTTTTAGACAAAAACCAGATTAACTGGAAAAAAGAGAGTGAAGTTTACAATCTCGTGGTCAATTCATAGAAAATTCGACATCTTTTGCGACAAACTAAAAGAGTGTTTTTTTTTTAAAAAAAAAAAAAAAGGTAAAAGAGCACGCCATGTGATAGAAAATTTGTATACAAGGATATTAACAGGTCCAAGAAGCAGATCTTTTCATGGCAGGCTTCATCAGTTTATCTTCTTCGAGTGCTATCATACCCAAATGAGATGGATCTTCCAACATCATTCTAGCTACCAAGTAACCAGAAATGGACCATGTCTGGAACTTACGAGCCTGCTTTCCGATAAAACGACCAAGCTTTCCATCATAATACTCGGGCCAGCTATCTTTTAGTAAACGCGACTCAGCTAGTTCAATGGCTCGTCGTGCTATTTGGGGTCGACCAGTCTTGATACATGCTGCAGTAAGGAGCCACAGAAGAACTAGACCAAAAAAAAAGGCAAATCAGTATGGCATCAAATAGAATTAAAGTATATATCACAATTCACAGTAGAGAATATGAATAACAGGAGATTGCTGTGATTCATTTGCTAATTAGCTGTTGAGCTACCCAACAAGTAGACTGCAATCGCTGTGCATCATAATGTGGATGAAATTGGAAATTACTAAATAGATTTAAGTACTATGGGGGGTGAAATAATGGGGTAAGAAAATATAACCTGGCCAAGTTCCGCCATTATGGTAACTCCAGCTTGTGTTTTTAGGATCACATCCTGTTACAATCCTCCATTCATGACCTTCCATAGCGGGATAACAGATTTTTAGTGGCATTTCACCTACTAGCTCTTGCCATCTTGATTCAATGAGATCCATTATGGCCGAAGCTTGTTCTGGGGTAGCCAAAGATGACAAAATTGCAATACAGTTACCCAAACAAAACCAACGGAAATCCATGTGAGCAGGACTAACATTTCCGATGAAGTAACCACCACGACTTGGCATGAAATCAAAAACCCACTCTGGGAGGGAATCTGGCATCACATTAAACTTATTTACTGCAGTGTGAGAGTATTCTTCCGTTTTGTAACGGTATATATCATTCAACTGTTTTATGTCCAGCCAAAAGTAACTTCTCATGTGATAGCTTAAAGCATGAAGGCGTTTAATTATTGCATCAGCACACTCTCTGCCTTCTTCATCGTGTTTAAGGAGAAGCAAGGCACATCTTAAGGCCATAAAGAAAAGTGCTTGTATTTCAATAGGATAACCATAGACGCCCTGGCAACAACACGAAACAATTTCACTCATTACTAGAAAAAAGGAAACAAAACAATAGAAAAAGGCAAGTGCTCATCTTGAAGCAAAGTGAACACTCTGAATTTTTTTTTTTTTTTTTTTTTTTTTGATAGGTAATGATAAGATTTTTTATAAATGAAGTAAAGGCACAAAGATAGTGCATTCATAATTTACAAGATGCTCAAAGCCTCCACCAAATCTAACAAAGAGTCTACATCATTAGCAAAGGCCATGTTGCACCACACTCTGAAATTAAGCCAGAGGAGGTTTAACCGTTTGATAAATTAGCCACTTATCAGGAGACTACACTCGACACTTCTTAGAAGCTCAAGCAGATATTCAGATGACAAATTTAAAAAGTCAGTTAAAATTTCTTGTTTGGCCTAAATTGCATGCCAACAATTAAGAAATTACAACAAGCCTGACTGCCTCTATAGATGAAAATACATAAACCTTTGCTTTTCCATTTGCTTATACTAAAGGGATATGACTAACTGAGGTCAAGTCCTGTTAAAGCCTATTACGAACTAGCCAAATTCAAACATACACTCTGCCCTACGAGCACCTATATTCCTAACTGCTAGGCACAGTGATGATGAAAAAGGAAAAGAGAGAGAGGGGGAGAAGAAGAGGAGTAGAAAATCAAACATGTAATAAGTCGGAGACTTACTGACTCCAAATGTTGACCAATTTCACATAGGAGTTTGTTAAATAATGCAGTTCTGAAAGTAGCAGTTGATAAATATCAACATGTATTTGACATACAATGTAAGGATCGTATATAATAAACAGGACATAAGACAGGACCCAAAATGAAACTAGTTAAAAAATGATAAAGAAAGGAGTGTACATCAGACTGACCATTCTGCGATCAATCATAGAGCATCCGTCAGCGCACAGCAAGGTCGGGAATGTATCAAAACCTTCTGAAAGACATAACTCAAGAATCAGCCTTATACCCTTTTGGCAGTCGGGCATCTCAGCCAAAGAAGTGTCCCCTGTAGACTTTGTGTACGCACGAAGTAAAATAATCCACCAGAAGCCTGAATCCACAGGAGCAACTCTACCAATAGCACTTTCACCAAAATCTGCAGTTATAGTCTCATAGTTCCTAACAGGGTCATGAAGTACTTTGAAACTTGCAGGCATGACTCCATCCCCCAACTTGAACTGGTCTATTTTCTTCTCTCGAGATTGAAGGCGCAAAGTTTTCAAAAGAAAATTCTTTACTATTTCAGGTTCACCATTCATCAAGAATGCCAAAGCGCTCGGGACAAAATCTCTGACAAAAACCTACAAAACTTTTACAGTCAGACACGCAAATTGCAAGTAGACTGATTGTCACATTTATGCAGACAAATAACTATGAAAGGATTTCATTTGGCCAGTTAAGCATGAAGAAGTAATATACACAGCAGAAAGCTGGTTTTACCACGAGATGAAGAAGAATATTTACAGTCTGGTTCTAGACTGCAGCTACTAAGTCATATGTTAGATTTTGATCACTACTTATTGAGGATCAACCTTTTATCGATTTGTATTGCTTGATAAAGACCATCTCCAAAACTTCCACAGGTAGGTTAAGGAGTAGCTTTCTGAGTAGTATTAAATTTAAAACGCCAAAGACAATCTTCTTTATTGTTTTTGATGATGGACAATCTTCTTTATTCTGTTTTATGATGGACAATCTTCTTTATTCTTATAAAAAGGAAAAAGGATGGCAAAATGAAAAATAGTTGACACTATCATGGCAGTTCACGCTTAAATTAAATAGAAAAAGTTCTAGTCTGATACTGCTTGATGTAAAGTTACACAATAATAAATGAAGATGTTAAGATGGATGTGAATATGTATGGCAATACAAGAGACGAGATAAGAAATAATCACATCTGAAAGAGGTCGCAAGTAGTACACATGAAGGATAAAATGGGAGAAGGTTTGCTAGAGCGGTTTAGCCATGTTCAATATTGGCCTTCAAATGTAGAAGTGCTTAGGTGCGAGTATGATGATCGAAGTTACTAAAAGAGAATGAGGAAGATCTAAAACATAACATGGAGGAAAGTTGTCTCAGAACACGTACAATCTCCCAAGACAAATCCCGCCTTAGATAAAAACAGAGCACATTGGAAGCAGGGGGTTCATACAGTGATACGAAATGATTGCCTTTCAGTCTTGGTTGTTGTTACACTTACACTAGTCGATGTTTTCCAAGAGCTTTTAAGACAATTAGGGACTTGTAGGTCTGCGTAGGGATAAGTATTTTAGATCTAGAGAAGCCCTAACATGCCTTAAAAAAATGGCCCTTGAATGAAATGGTATGGAAGATTTACATAGCCAACGCCAACTAGTTTGGGACTAATGAGTAATTCATTGTCCGGTCAACAATGAAGTATTGTCAAGACCGGCTCACATTAGTTAACATAAGCCATTCCACTTTCTGTTAGCTCTGCATAGTCTATTCCACTTTCTATTATAAGCCAGCCAATATCATCCAATCTACGACTGATAATTATGGAATATGGACATAATAATTTAACAGTTTCTGTTTATCACGAAAAGAAACATCTGCTATTACTTTTGAGGGGACATTTTTCAAAGCAAGTTTCATTGAAGCACATAATCAACCTGCTTCATGGGATATTAAATTGCAGGAAAAAACATAAAAACAGCCTTAAGAAGAAATTAGTATAAAGTTGTTGTATCAACCTAAGAGATAGAACGATGAGGATTGTACCTGATCATAGTTAAGTTCCTCAGCAGAATTATCAATAGCGGCAATAGTTCCCACAGGTTGTCCACGGAAGTTAACAATAGAACTCCTCAAAGCTTCCCATGCATCGCCTATTATAGGATGCGGCTCAAAGCCGAAGTTTGATCTAGGTGTATTTATGCCAGACCACCTTCCTGGTGAATACACTCCAACGAAATTGTCAAAAACACGAGAAGAGTTCTCCGAATTTTTGTACGGCTGGCGTGGCGGTGAATGAGTCATCGACATTTCACTGAACGATCTTTCATCAAACGACCTCTTCCTTTCTATATTAACCGCTCGTGGTCTTTCTAGCAATCTAGACAAATCTTCCTCGATTTCAAACAAGGAAGGAGCAGGTTCGACATGTCTCGTATTTCCATTTTGAGACGCATCCGTCGTTCCAGGCATCTTCTTATAATTTCAAAAGTCTCCAAAATATTAAACAAGAAGAAAATGATGAATCCAAAGATCTGCATATCACCAATGAAATAAGAAAACTTTTAAGAGTAATACATAACAGGAGCTTCATAAACTCAAAGTGCAATTAGTATCTTCTAGACTTAGAATACATAAAATTTAATGAGTTTAACTAATATACACCGTCCGACTATTTTTTTTTTTTTTGCACAAGTCCGCTTCCAGAAAAAGTGAGATTGTAATCTTGAAAATAAGATAGATTACCAACTACAACAAGAAGTAAGGATGACCTGACTGTGCAAAATGTTTTTATACTGACAGTGTATACAACTTAAACTCTATATTAAAATGTGAAACAGATCATAGAGCATCAACTAGGCATTAATATTATTATGCTATTTTTCTATGTGAGTACCATCATTGTAAAAAAAAATTGCACCATCAGGTCACCCAACGGATATTTACAGGTCAGCTTCCACAAAAAGGTGGAATCCGTAATATAAAAATAAGGCAGATTTCTGCTACAACAAGTAAATTTGACCTAAACTACTAATACATTGACAGCGTGTATAACTTAAACACTAAACAGATCATAGAGCGCCAACTAGGTATCAACAAACTACTAATTATTGCTTAATCCTACAACCAATAATCGCGAAAAATCAAAGTCAACAGTAAGTCTGTAACACAATTAAGCTAAGTTCATTCTACATACTTTAAAGTAATTAATCATAATCATAAAGTTAAATCAAAATATCAAGCTAAAGTAGTCCTAGATTTTTTTACTTCACCTAATTAATTACTTACTACAACAGCTAACGATGACCTGATCATGTAAATATCTGTTACACTGACAGTACAACTTAAATTTTATATTAAAATGTAAAACAGATCACAGAGCATCAACGAAGTATCAACATTCTACTAATTTTTGATACATCCTACAATCAATATTCTCGAAAAACATCGTACTATCAAAGTCAACTGTAACACAATCAAAGCAAGTTCATTATACATACTTTTAAGTAATTAATCATAATCATTAACTTAATCAAATAATCAAGCTAAACTAGTACTAGATCCTCTTTACTCACCTAATTAATTACATTTTAAATTATTTATTCTCATTTTGATGAATATGAAGTTAATCAAACAATATACTACACAAACACCTAACTTAAAATCTAAAAAATGATCTAATAATGCAAATTAAACTTACAAAAACAACAATATAATCAAAAAAAATAAATAGTAAGAGTTTGTAATAATAACCTTAAAGGTGTCGGCGGGGAAATTAAAGTGAGATCCAAAGAGCAAATGTTAAAAAACCTACAGTTCCCAAGACAAGTTTACCAACTACTATATTATGAACTAAAACAAATGAGTTGAAACAATGACTTTTTAAGGTATACAATGGGTGCTTTTGTTCTTTATATGTAATAATAAAACCGGGAAATGAAGGTCAAAAGACAACTTGACTGGATATACTGGTAAAGTTATTAAAGGATGGTAACTGACACGTAGGATTATCTTTGGAATATCCGATATGTAGTTGCAAGGGAAATGAAATCTCCGCGAGTCAAGTTCTAAAAATGTCATTAGTTGTAATAATTAATGAAAATTTGGTTGGTTTTGTTCTTGTGATTAACGATTATTACGAAATTAGGAATATGATAAGTAGTTACGATTATACCCAGATCCTGGCTACATCATAAGAATGTACTGTCTACACTAGTATAATTTGTGTATTTTTAACTCTGAGTTTTATTAAGTGATTTTTGTTAAAAAAAAAAAAAGTATGTAATTAATCTTATTAAAGTTGGCATGAATCCGCGACTTAATCTACCCCACCTATGGCTATGGTATAGTTATAGTACTAGGTATGTTGTTGATGATTAATCCGATTTAAGCAAACACCAAAATAGATATTGAACGCCTTAGGTGAAAATTCTGAAGAAAAAAATGCAATTATGGTACGCAAAATTTTGCTCCAATTGATTCTTACCGTAACACATTATATGGTCTTTTAGATATAGCTGATTATTACGTGTTAACTTTAACTTTATGTTTTTACTATAATAAAGAAAGGTGCATTGTCACCGTCTCGGAAGTCAAACAATTTTTTAGAAAATAATTTGGCTAAACAATCATAAAAGCCGCTATCAATTCAAATATTTTTGTGTAATTTTTGGATATATAAAATTATTTTTATATGTTGAAGAAATTGATGTTCAACTCTATGTCAAAAATTCGATTAGATTATCGTGTTTTAGACCCCAGCATATTTTGGAATTCTTTTTCTTCTCTAAGCATGTTTTGGGAGGAACAATGAAGTCAAAGAAGAAACTTCTTTATCTAGTTACTTTCTTTTCCTTTTTATTTTATATTTATTTCATTTAGGGCATATATACATGCTTTCTAATTTGCTACCAACTCTCCCTTATATCTGTTTCATTCTTCTCGCCTTTGTTTCAACGATGAAATCTATTTTTGATCAATTCTTTGACTTACATTTGCATGAAACTTCCCTCTTTAAAATAAAGTTCATCAAATACTCCAATGGTTTTCTTTATTTGTCAATAAGTTGAAAAGGAAACGTCCAGCTTCATTGAAAACTTGACATGGATGTGAAAGCTTACTTAATCCTACGTGTAATTAGGTACCATTTGGACGGCAATTTGCCATCTTTCAAACGTGTTACATAGGAATGGAACTATCTTAAAGACTACTAGTACAAATATTTCTACACTTGCATATTTTCCACGCCAAGATGTTATTGTTGCTGTATTACTATCAATTACTAAGTCATTGTGTCAAAATACTGCATGTGGTTCACTTAATGGTCAGTATTTGATTGGTCATAAAATATCAAAATTTAATGGGTAAAAAGTACTTTGACACATAAGTTCACATATATAGTGAGGATTTATAGCTTAAACTTAGATTGTTCAATCTTTGAAGTTTTTATACTAAACTCATTATAAATTCTGTTTCAAATTTTTATATTTATTCAATTTTTAGTAATTTTATGTATTTAATATTGAGATCAGTCTAACCCCATATAGAAGTGTTGCATTTGCTTCTATACATCTTAGTTAAAATCCGGTAGAGCTTGAGAATTTCAGTATATTTTCATAAAATTCAAAAAAAAAAAAAATCACTTTAAACTCAATATTGTATATGAAATTTTGAACTGAAATTTAAGATAGTCTTTTCAGGTGACATGTCGGGTGTTTCTACAGTAATAACAATGGTGGTGGCAATTTCATGAGGGAAGCTCGTGATTCTGCCCTCAGTTAGAAGCGATTAGCAAGTAAACTTTATATCCCTAAATTAAATAAAGGAGTATTTCAATTAAAGTTTTATTATTTACTATGCACGAGGATCCCCGCTAAGCATTTATGGCTGAGTGGTTAGACTGCCCAATAGGACGAATGTTTTGATACCTCAATGAGCAAACAAATTCTTGCCCTTTTTCTTTTCGTTTTGCGTTTCTCATCAGACAAATAGGAGATTTTTTTGTTACTTCAATTAGTACCGATTGATGGGAAAGAGACATATAGAGATTAATACAATTCATTTCTCATTTTCGACAATTGAACTTCACTTTCCTATCCTGATTGAAATCCCTAAGAATGGAATGAACCAAGTTAACTTATACGAGAATGAGGAATAGTAACCAACAATCAACTTATCGATAAATTAATCAAATTTGAAATTTTATTTAGATAGGAATCCAAAAAGATGGTCACTATATTTTTCTTATTCACAAAAGTTAATAATTCAAACCTAATATTCTAGCATATGGAAAATCAAATCCAGGATGACGACATTCAAAAAAGCACCTTGCACATGTGAATGAGTGCACTCAAGTAGGACTCTGGTTTTTGCCAGGATCGAGTGCTAACTGTATGAGCGGTTTGTCCCCGCTGCTGCGTTCTTATAAGGTCGGGATTAAAGGAACCCATACCAATCCTACACTCATATTACTATTTTTTTTTGTTACATCTTGAAAATTACAAAGAGGATTTTTAGACTGGGCATTTTCATTCGTTATGGGCTGATTGGATGTTTGTTATGGGTTGATTGGACGCGTACTCACATGAGTAAATTTGAGTTGTAACTACGCATATACAACTTTACAAACTGGCTATTAATTCTCGATAAAAATCAACATTTAATTTCTAATTTACAAGTGTACTTTCAAACTATCATGATTGAAATTATGTATACAACTCCAGCCAATAATTTGAAATTATGTATACAACTCCAACCAATAGTCTAAAGTTTACTTAACTTAATTTTTTTTTTTTTTGGATTGGAATGAGTTTTTCGACAAAAAATGTGAAGTTTGACTCAACTTCAAACCATCAAACCAAACTGTTCGGATTTGAGCAAAAAAAATCATCAAATTTTACCTTCAAATCAAGATGAAAGTTAGTTTATGCAGACTGAACGTCGATTCCAATAGTACGAATATAAGCAATTTTCGTCCAGTGAGCAGCCCTTGCAAAGGGATACCCCCAACTAGCAAAAACTATATGGATTACATGGAGAGACACCGGCCCATGAAAATTACCAAAATGGCTCCTATTTTTAGATGTTACCCGACCTGTCACTCCTTCCATGTTTTATTTTTATCTCATTCATAGCACTCCTTTTTTTAAGAAACAAAAAATCCTAGCCCCCAACTTTCCTCTCTTCTACTTCCCTCCTTCCACTACCGTCGCCGCATCCCCACCCATTCCACCACAGATTCACCTTCATCGCCTCTCCTACAAGCCAGCACCGTCACTGTTACTTGCCGCCAATATTTTTTTCTTCTTCTCTTTATTTATTTATTTGATTTTTGAAGAACAATGTTGATTTTACGACGTAAATTCCGGTCAAAACTCTGATGAGAGTTTGTTTTCATGTTTATTCTTCTTTTTCACCTTTTTCATAAAAATCCGCTGAGATCTACTACTAGTTTTTTATTAAAACTTTTTTCTAATATTTAAATATGTTGTTTTTCTTGTATAAATTTGTATAAATCTGGTCTTTTCATTAAGCTGTTGTGTAAAATCTCCCCAAAACACTGAAAGATTTTTTTACGAGTTTATACAATTTTAGGCATATTTTATACAAGTTTATATACTTCTGTAAATATTTATAAAGTTGTATAAATATGCATACACGTGTATCTACAATGAATAAATATAGTTTATACACTTCTGTAAATGTGTATAAAGTTGTATAAGTCTGTATACGTCTATATGAACAATGAATAAAGTTGTATAAATTTTCAGATTTGTGCACTTATGGATGTTTGTATAAAGTTTAAGATTTTGTATTTTTCTTCTTTTATACGCATTTTTTTTATGTATATACATATATAATTTATTATTTTTTGATAGATTTCTGTATATAAAATTATCAAAAAACAGTGATCTAAACAAAACCAGTAATAATAAAGCTCATGTGATATAAAATAAGCAACCCCGACGAGAGTCAATATTTCGGCCACCGGCCTGCGGCGCCTCCGGTGGTAGGGTGGCCGCTGGCAGGTCAGTGGCGGGAGTGACAGCTAGGTTTTTTTTATTTTGAGGAAGAGTTCAAATTTTAAAAATAGAGGAGGGGGTGCTATACCATGCAAGAAAATATGGCCCTTCATTTGTAAATTCCTTGCTTTGAAGTGCTATTTTTAAAAACTCGCAAAACTATAATGGATTTAGTTTTTCGGCCACCGCCAGCCTATGACTGCACCGCCGGTGGTAGGGTGGCCGCCGAAAGTATCACGCCCTAAAATTTACTAAAAGATAGGTGTAGTGACTTAGGTGTTTTAAAGGTACCCAAATTATTAGAGATATCGGAGTCGCCACTTGACAAGTTAAAGGTGTGCCAAGTCACCAAAGAGGTACGTTAGAACACCTATGACTCGTAAGTGGTCTGCCTCAGAGTTCCGGGTAAGGATTTCGGTTGACTCTCGGGAAGGTGTTAGGCACCCTCGAGTCCTATGCAAGCACAATTGCTTTTATTGACACATTTCGACTCTTTGAAATTGTTTTGTTATATTTTGCCTTGATTTGTTACACTATGACTTATTATCGATTTTTATCATTTGACAATTAGAACTCAAATCGAATATAATCGTACGAGAACTTCACTCGTCCGAAATCTTTCGACTTAAATCAATTAAATTGCGCAGGTACTTCACCCATTCGAAATCTCTTGAATTAGATGAGTTTCAAGTGAACAAAATGAGCTATTTAATTGCTTCGCCCAATGATTCGCCTACTCTTATTTGATAGATTGTTCTATGCCTTTGAAAACTCCCAATTTAAATGACGTACTTCATTTGCAAAGATGCCAAATTAATTAGGAGAGTAAACGTTAACCGCCCAATCACGTTGGGCCAATCAAATATAAAAATGCCTCCTCACATACGACTTTGCACGTAACAGCCCTTTCAAAACTTTGTTTCAAAGCTGTCCTTATTTCATAAGTTCTTAATTTGAACCTGATTTTGCTATGTGCTACAGTTTTGACCAGACTAACTTATTAGTTTGCACTGATGTCCTATATTTGCCTATTTATTTCATGTTTGTCACACTTTACGCAATTTAAATATTTACAGATCTGACTCTTTTCTTTGAACAATTTTCAGATCTAACTACACATTTAATAGTCGCCTTAACACAAGTTGCTTACGTTTGCAAATCTAATTTTACATAAGGTAAGCCTAAAATTGCCTATTTGTTTGCATGCTTCAATGACAAAAGACAACGGTTTAATGGCTAAACTTCTAAACTACTTCCAACACTCAACATTTCTTTGACAAAAGGTACTAGACTAAAAAATATGTTTCAAATTAACAAAGCCTTGAAAGGCCATTTTTACTCATGCTCAAGCCTTTAACAGGCCACTAAATACATACAAGACAAGAACATGGCTAGAAAATTTACCTTGACAAGTTAAAACCTCCTAAAGCTTAGTAAACCAATAATGTAAACATCATGTTGAGTCCAACTTCCAGCAACGTACATCAGCCAAAAACAGTACCTTAAATCAGCCCCTTTTACTCCCAGACCACCCACGAACAAACCCTTTTTCATCTCTATCTTAACTATGAAACTCTTAAATATTTTCACTATCTTTCTTTCTATTAACTCTTTATTTTCATATCTTCTTCTCTATTTTTTTAGAGAAGTGAAAATATATTTTCCAGATGTTGTCCCCCTCTCAAATGAAAGGCAAAGACGCTTTAAATAGACTTGAGGGTGGAGTGTGAAAGAGGGTGAACGCTACCCTTTGATGCAAGGCCCCAAAACATTAATTGAGAGCAAGCATGCCTCACAAAGAAAACAAGAAAGGTGGCAGGGAAAGCCTTCAAACGAGCTGGCACTTTTTGTCTTGTTACTTGACTTTTGACTCCTCTTAAAAATCCCATGTGACTCACTTTTTGACTCTTTTAATTCAAAAATTTTAGATTTTAACACATACCCCCTTACCATCCCATGTTGTGTTTCAACCTCCCTTGAGTCCAATGTGGTCAAAGTGGCATATTTGAACTCTCAGCACCCAACAAAACAGACTAAACTACTCTAATGAACTGAAAATATACAGCAAGCTTAACACAAATGAAAATATTTCAAGCCCCACTCTAAAGGTTACAGAAACTAAAAAACTATCATAAACAAACCACACTTTATGTTTCCGGGCAACACACAACTTCTATGCTCAAAACCATGGCCAAACAGGTCCGACAAGACCACCATTTCGAGGACTTAATCAACAAAACTTCAGAACTAATATATTAAGAACGGAAATCAAAGAGCCAATATTCATTTTCCCCTTTCGATTCACAAGAAAAAACAAAGCATACAATGTTGATATAACTCTAGATTTATTTCCAACATCAACTTATAGCTAACTAGTGCTAATCCAAGATTTAACAAACTAACTAACAACCATGCTAACACTAAAAATGAAGAAAAGAAAGGAAACTAAGTTTATCTAACCGATGTCGAACCAACGCATAATCCCTTACTGACTTGCAAAGTTTCAAAACATCATCACCACTGTTTCGCCCTTACCACGCCACTACAGTCACAGCTTCAATTGACACTATTGCATCACACTCATAGCTGCAGCACTACTAAGCTCCTGCTCCGAGCATACCCGCTTCCTCGCCACTATTTCCGTCCTCTCGCAACTAACAACAAAGTGCCTCGAATCAGTAATAACACCATGATATCCACACTGTTCTAAACTGCCTCCAACACCTCGTTACTGCCCTCGTCCCACCAAACGCCAAGATCACACCATAGCTGCTTCCTCGCCAATACACAAGAATCACAGCCTCACCACTGCCTAGCACTTACTGTTATAGCAGCAGTCATTGCCTCGCTAACCCCTCAAACGCTGCAGCGTCTCCGCCCTCGATGCACCACAGTCACACGCCTAACACCAGCCAGCATTTCAATCACCCACACACACAGCCTCGCCATCTAGCCACGTCTTCGCCCTAGCATCCCCTTCTTCAAAACAAATCAGCGTCATCCCGCCACCAAATCAACATTGCAGCACCTCCATGTTCAATACAAACCATAACAGATAGACGACAACCCTAGACGCCAGTAACCACGACGGAAACGGGCTGATATGAAAAGGAAAAAATAAGGCACGTTCGAGTGAATATACCTTGAGAAACGCGTAGAGGATAGCGAGGCGATGTCGTAAATGTATAACTTGACCGAAAAAGTCACCCTCGGCGGAGTTAGGGTTTCACCCGATTCTTTGAGCTTTTATCTACGCGAAATAGCTAAGATTTGGAGAAAGTGACTTCAAAAACGGATTGAGTTGGTTGAGAAGTTTCGGGGAAGGTAAGATTTGGCCGGAAATGATAGGTCTCCGCCATCGCCGGTGGCGGAAATCGACGGGTTTGAAATTGGCCAGTGTTTTCCCTTGGTTTTCTCTGATTTTGTGTAATTGAGAATTAGGGGAAATTTGGGAAAATTAAAAGGAGGATGGGCCGGGTCAGATAGTATTGGGCCGCTGGGTCATTATGTATTGGGCTAGCGTCTTTTTCTGTGTTAATATTGGACTGGTTTACATTTTTAATTAGACTACACTATTTGTCATTTTGAACTAATTAACTAAGAAAGTTACACACAAAACTTGTAAGATGAATCAATTAGCACCTAAAATCAATTAAATATTACTCATAATTAAATCTTTTTTTTTTAGAAGTTTCTTTTAACATTTTTCAACCTAATTAATTAACTACAATAGCTAAATAAAACGGTAAACCTAGCAAAATTCGCATAATATTTAACACAACTATTTTATGTAATTTTGGTATTTTTCGTGCCAAAATTAGGTGATTAAAGCTGCCCCTCTTTGTTCGGGAACATGAAGAGTTTCCGGACAAAGACGTAATCAACAACTAATTTTGGCTTTTTGGTTCTAACTGAGAGCCTTGCAAAATTGTGACCGTACCTTGAATTTCGGTTCTAACCAAGAACAAGGCTACCTACATATCCTCGGACTAAGTAATCATGTCAGTGTAGTTCCAAACGAGCGGTAGTTGAGGCTACCGCACACAAACATACACTAGACGCTTCTAAACTCACAGGGACTTACACTAGACACTTCTATACATAACGGGACTAACTCTAGACAGTTTGAGACATACTAGAACTAACTCGACATTTCTAGACTTACCTGGACTGACTTGAGACACTTTTCCCATACTAGAGTTGTTGTTGCTGGTCACTTGTTGCTAGTTGCTGGCTGGTGGTCATTGCTTTTACAAAGGAAATGAAAATACAACTTGAAATGTAAAATTACAATTTTCTACTCCAAGTCTTCATGCTTCCCAAACTGATAAACGGGTCAGAAGCTCCCACTAATCAAGGGATCTTGTAAACTTGAAATTGGCGCTCGGGCGGGCTTTGACTATTGAAAACTTGAAATTGGCGCTCGGGCGGGCTTTGACTGTTGAAAACTTGAAATTATTGCTTAGGCAAGCTTTTACTTGAAAGTTGAAATTGCCGCTTTGACGGGCTTTTGACTTGAAAGTTAAAATTGCCGCTTGGACGAGCTTTGACTTGAAAGTTGAAATTGCCGCTTCGACGGGCTTTGACTTGAATGATGAAATTACCGCTTTGACGGGCTTTGACTTTAATGTTGCAAAATGCCGCCTTGACGGGCTTTGACTTGAAAGTTGAAATTGCCGCTTTGACGGGCTTTGACTTGAAAGTTGAATTGCCGCTTTGACGGGCTTTGCCTTGAATGTTGAAATTGCCGCTCAGGCGGGCTTTGAATTGAAAGTTGAAATTGTCGCTTTGACAGGCTTTGACTTGAAAATTGAAATTGCTGAAACTTTAAATTACCGCTTTGACTGGGCTTTATCTTGAAAGTTGAAATTGCCGCTTTGACGGGCTTTGACTGTAATGCTGAAATTACCGCTTTGACGGGCTTTGACTTGAAAGTTGAAATTGCCACTTTGACGGGCTTGACTTGAAAATTAAAATTACCGCTTTGACTGAAATGCTGAAATTGCCGCTTTGACGGGCTTTGACTTGAAAGTTGGAATTGCCGCTTTGAGGGCTTGACTGGAAAATTAAAATTGCCGCTTTGACGGGCTTTGACTTGAAAATTGAATTTGCCGCTCGGACGGGCTTTGACTTGAAAGTTGAAATTTCCTCTTTGACGGGCTTTGACTTGAAAATTAAAATTACCACTTTGACGGACTTTGACTTGAATGTTGAAATTGCCGCTTTAACAGGCTTTGACTTGAATGTTGAAATTGCCGGTTTGACTTGCTTGATTTGAAAATTGAAATTGCCGCTTTAACGGGCTTTGTCTTGAAAATTAAAATTGTCGCTTTGACGGACTTTGACTTGAATGTTGAAATTGCTGAAAACTTGAAATTGCCGCTCGGGCGGGCTTGGACTTGAAAATTGTAATTGCCGCTTTGACGGACTTTGACTTGAATGAAATTGCCGCTTTGACGGATTTTGACTTAAAAATTGAAATTGCCGCTTTGACGGGCTTGACTTAAAAATTAAAATTGCCGCTTTGACGGGCTTTGACTTGAAAGTTGAAATACCGCTTTGACGGGCTTTGCCTTGAACGTTGAAATTGCCGCTCGGGCGGGCTTTGACTGTTGAAAGCTTGAAATTACTGCCCAGCAGGCTTTGATTTGAAATTTTAACTGCATCTTGAAATCTGCATATCTTTTGATGATCTCTTTCATGGTACGCTCCTTGGTGTGTCATTCTTTGTGCCGATGTGAAACATTGGGCTCCAATTATTAAGGTTGGTCCCGACTTGCTCTAGTACAACTATAAAACTGTAACAAGTTTTGCAAGACTTTCTTTGCTCGTTTAATGTTGGAGAAACTGAAACAAACTGAAGTAAGACAAAATGATGGAAACGAAAAAGCTTCCAACCAAAAGATGAGAAAAAATGACTCTAGAGATTAAGGACCGAAGAAATGACGACCTTATTAACATGACATGTATTTTGGAATCAACTCTTAATCCGCTCACATAGTCTATCCCTGATTTTGCTCCCATTTTTCCAATCTTGCTTGATGGTAAATCTAACGACCCTCATTCGACTAGTAGTGTCCTTTCGGATTTTCACCGACTAGCCTCTCTCTTTGTTCTTTTAACTCACTGTTGTCTTGCAGCGCCCTTTCAGGTTTTCACCGACAAGACTTCATTTTGTCTTCTTTTTTTTTATTTTTTTTAATCTTTCATTTCACACTCTTCCCCATCGATCGCCCATCTTTCCTTGCTGGTCGACCCCATCTTTCTCCATCTGTATGCTTTTATCTCGGTTCCCTCAGAGATTTCCTTTCAATAACTTGTATGCTCTCATCTCCTTATTGCGATTGATGACAACTAAAAATGTGACTTCACAGTGCGAAACTTCTCCCTTGATACCCCCACTCAGCTTGACATTCTCAATTATCAGTCAAAAGGGTCTTTATTTGGACTGTAACGTTGGATTTGGTTAGGTTATAAAGAAAAAGGTTCATCATAAAAGCTCAGAAACATCTCATGAGACGACTAGAATGAGCATTACAAGATTTTAAATCACCGCATTTGAAAAATAAAAAGAACTTTTTCCCCAGTTTAGGTAAATTGGGGATTCTTTTTTTCTTTTCTTTTTTTTCTTTTTTCTTTGAGTTTTTTTTTTCTTTGGCTGTTAGGGCGGTATGAAAGCATCTCATGAAACAACTTGGTCAAATATTACAACTCTTGGAATCATTTTTTTTAAAATAATAAACTGTAGCCCCAATTTAGAGAAAATCAATGAATTATCTTTTTGCATTTTTCTAATATGAAAACATAGGGGATATTGAGATTATTCCCCGAAATGAACACAACCATAAAAGGGATGTTGACTTTCTCCCCTTTTTTAAAAAAAATAAATAAAATAAACTTCCTAAACTGGGGCGCTGTGAGTTTCTTCCCTGATTTCGAGAATATGCCGAACATCTCATAAAACACGTGAATAGAAATAAAAATAAATTATGCCCCAGTTTAGCATAAAATGGGAATCTGTATTTGTTTTGACGTTGGCCGCAAACTTGGAGGCAAGTTTTGCATCAATATGACAGGAAAAAATGAGCTTTTCCCTGTGATGACCGCACCCGAACGGTTGCCTACGTATCCTTTTGAGAGGAATCAGGTCAGACGTAGCTCTACCGCTGAGGTAGATTTTGTTGTTTATTTTTCAAGTACAATCACATTGATTCCAAAGGAGGGTAGGTCAAAAGAAAATATACAAGGCTCAAAAGGTTGATAACGTGATACTGTGTTTGGGTAGTAGAAACGAAAACCGTTCGTCATCCCGACCCGAGAATGCCTAGTACAAATGTGAAACATAATGAATCGATCTAAAGTTAAGGGGCAAACTTATTCCTCTCAGTGTCCTTGATTTCTTCTCCAAAAGATTGTCAACAGTGGTATTTTGATGAATATAAATTATTCATGTATTTTTATATATAAATTTAAATATTTTAAATATTATAAGAAATAAATATATTATATTTTATTATATTTTCTAACAAGTTTTGCGGTGAAAGTTCAATTGAGGAATGAAGACTACAAGCAAACACAGAAGAAATGATATTGATTCATGTTGCGAATTGAAGTCGCGACATGCATCTTTGCGAATTGAAGTCGCGACATGATGCATAAAGGAAAGAAGAAATAATCTTAATTCATGTTGCGAATTGAAGTCGCGACATGATGCATAAAGGAAAGAAGAAATGATATTAATTCATGTTGCGAATTAAAGTCGTGACACCAATTCATGTCGCGACGGTAACTGTTGAAATCGGAACACCAACTCATGTTCTGACTTGAAGTTGCAACACCAACTCATGTTCTGACTTGAAGTTGCAATACCAACTCATGTTCTGACTTGATGTCACAACACCAACTTTACCTAAATATTTTTCTATAAATATGAGGCAAAGTTGTAGAGAGAAGAATAACTTTTCATTAGCCAAAAACCAAGAATTCTCTTGTTTTTGTTTTCTCTCTTTTGTAGTAGAAATATTTCCAAAGTCTTCTAAATTCCGTTTTAGCTTTTATCACTCCATAATGGAGTAATTTCTTTCTGTTGGGATAGTTGATGAAACTTGGTATATTTATAATATCTACCTCAGTTTTAGTACATGCTTGGCCAAAGAAACTTTATATCTGCATTTTCAAACTGTGCTAGAGTGATAGTTCTGTTACTCTTCATTTTCACATCTATCTATTTTTAGGTTATTATATATTAATTTTGTAATTTTCACGGAGCAAAATTAATATATGATGACTGATGAATACAATAGTAGAGTGAGAATGGGACTTATAGTAACCTATCATTCCAAGTCAGTAATCTTGTTTCCTTCAGTTTTAATTCTCACGGAGGAAT
The DNA here is from genome assembly GCA_037355625.1 of Petunia x hybrida. Classification (NCBI taxonomy): domain Eukaryota; kingdom Viridiplantae; phylum Streptophyta; class Magnoliopsida; order Solanales; family Solanaceae; genus Petunia; species Petunia x hybrida. Next base: position 4,043,599 of record JBBBVM010000045.1, read on the forward strand.
TGTTGTAAGCAAGATTGTTGGTTTTAGTGAAAATATTCTCACGAAGTTTTTGCTACCTTTTAGCACAATTCAGGCAAGGATATTATTTCGGTTTAATCGTCACAAAGTCATAAACTAATTAATATGCATAACCTCACGGAGTGTACTTATTTAATATTTCTGAGTGAGCAAAATAAAATTATATTAGCAATAAGCAATTTTTCTTTAGAGAAATATTGCATGTCGAAACTGAGATTGTATTATGAATATTACCAAGTGAATTCAATGACTCCCAACTCTTTTTAAATTTAAAATCTTCCAAAAGTGCTTAGTTTTAGTTAAAATTAATTAAAAGTTCAAAGAAAACTCACATTTCATCAATTTGATTTTCTCAAATAGTAGTGGAAATATTACAAGTCTGTAGCATAGATTTACCTAATCTCTGTGGGACGATATCTTAAACTATATTATAATTTGACTTAACACGAGCATTAATTTCTATACACTTTGGCCTCGTCAAATTTTTGGCACCGTTGCCGGGGATTGGCGCAGATCTATTTCAGACTATATATTTTATTACTAATTTGAGAACTTACTATTATTATTATTATAATTATTATTTTTTTATTTTTCATTTTATTATATATTTTAATATTAGCTATGTTTAGTTACCTATTATTTATATCATCGTTGTAATTTTCTTTTTGTATTTCTATTTTTTTTTACTACTATTTCTACTATTATATTTAATACTAATATTTTACATATACTTTTTAATTTTTCTTTTAGTGTTGCTACTGTTACTATTTTTTTACTAAAGAATCTCAAATAGTGTATGACCCGCTCTTCTAATAAAGGATTGGTTAATTACGATCCTGAAATTGAAAGATCTTTGAGATTGTACAGGAAAGGACAACAACCATCATCTTCTCATAGAGTAACTTGTGACAGAATGGAGCACCAAGTAATAGAAGACAACAACCCACTGGGAGTTCCACCACCAGCCCATGTAGAAGAGCAATTTGACGAAGTGGTGCCAAGACCAGCAAACAAAATCCTAAGGGATTATGCTAGGCCAGACCACTTCAACTGTGAATCTAGTGTTAGAAAACCCTCAGTGGCAGCTAACAACTTGAAATCAGGACCGGCCTGATTCAAACAATTCATCAATCTTGCATTTTCACTGGTGATCTATGTGAAGATCCACACAGTCACTTAATCGATTTCTTAGAACTGGTTGAAACTGCTAAGTACAATAGAGTATCTCCTAAAGCAATCAAGTTAAGGTTATTCCCTTTTTCTTTAAAAGGCGAGGCCAAAGCTTGGTTGCGAAGTTTGCCTCAAGGGTCCATTACCACATGGGACCAGATGACTCAGAAATTTTTGAACAAATATTTTTCCCCTGCTAAAACAACAAAGTTGAGACAAGAGATATCTAATTTCTTGCAGACTGACACTGAGTCAGTTTATCAAGCATAGGAAATATTGAAAGCAATGCAGAGAAAATGTCCACACCATGACATTCCTGAACATATGCAGTTATATATTTTCTATCATGGGTTAAAACCCTCTTCTAGAAATGTGATTGACGCTGATTCATGAGGTTCCATAATGGGAAAGACCACAGAAGAAGCACTCCAATTGTTGAATGAAATTTCTGAGAATGCCATTCAATGGCCATCTGATCGTGTGATCATCAAGAAAGCTGCTACGGTTAATCAGGTAGATGCTTTAAATACACTAACACAATAAATTGCTCCTTTGGCATAAAAGTTTGAATCTTTCCAGGTGAATACGCAACAAACAAGCCGGTCTGAGACTTGTGATATGTGCGGAGGAAACCATCTGAACCACGAATTCCAAGCAACCAATCAGAATGATGAACATATCAATGTCATCGGTTACAAGTCATATCCTTTTGGAAGTCCAATGGCACAAAAACATCCAGGATTTCAATGGAGCAATCCAAACGGTGTTGAGAACTCTCAAAGCTTCCAAAAGCAACAGGTACAAAGTCCACCAGCGTACCAGAATCAAAATCGAGGGCAACCAAATTTCAAGCCCTATCAGCAAGCAGCTCCATATCAACAAAGGCCTCAACAAGGCCATCTAAGTCTTGATGAACTTTTGTATAAGTACATTAAGGCCACTGATGAGAAAATGGAGAGCCAAAATTCTGCTCTAAAAAATTTGAAAACTCAGTTAAGCCAACTGGCTACTCTTGTTTTATGAAGAATTCAGGGTCCTTTACCAAGCAATACAGAGAAAAATCCAAAAGAACCCAGCTTAGGCCAGACGTGCTCCAGCTCACTCGACCTTTGGGGGTACTATCCAGGTGCGAAGAACCCCGGAGTTGACTGCAATGAGCAGAAATCTCACGGTCAGGTAAGAATCTTAATGATCCATATGCAGACAGAGAAAAGAATCAGCCAGAACAGCATGTAGATAAAGGTAAGAATGTTGAAACACCCTCTGAATTGTCACAAGATGAAGAAGTCAAAAAAAAATGAAGAAAAAAATATTGAGAAAATGACTCCTCTCCCAGTGACAATTCCTTTTCCACAAAAAATGAAAAGAGAAAAACTTGATAATCAATTTGCAAAGTTTTTGGAAATTTTGAAACAAATTTACATCAATATTTCTTTTACTGATGCTTTGTTGCAAATGCCTTCATATGCTAAATTTTTGAAAGAAATTTTATCAAGCAAAAGGAAATTGGAAGAAATTTCTGTGGTAATGCTTACTGAGAAATGCAGTGCTATACTTCAAAATAAGCTACCACAAAAACTCGGTGATCCAGGAGGTTTTACAATTCCGTGTACATTGGGAGGGGTATATATGTTAAAAGCACTTTATGATTCTGGAGCTTCAATAAATTTAATGCCATTTTCTATTTTTAAAAAGTTGGATCTTGGTGAGTGATGTTTGGCGTTTTATGCCTATATTTCCTTAATATTTCCTCACGTTTTAGTACCTTATTCGCTCGTTTTATGGTTTATGAATATGGTTTTGCACTGATTTTATGTTGTGTGTATGTAGGTTGTTATGCAGTGTAATTGGAGCTTTTAAGAGCATGATTGAGCAAGAAAAGATTGGATTTTGATTGAGGATTGGATCGAGCACACGAAGGCACGACACGAGCGAGCAAAAGAGCGAACGAAACAGGAATTTGGCTGGGCGCTGTGGGCTCCGCGCCGCGCCACCCAAGGCGCCAGCACCCCCAGCGCGTTTTGCCATGCGCCGCAGGTCCAAAGCGGAAGGTTTTTGGCGTCCTCTGTCCAAGCTCACGCGTTCCGAGGCGCGGGGCGCCCGTTATAGCGCCCCTTGTGCGCGTTTTTACGTCCTATTTCGTCTAGGCTTGGGTCTAACTTATTACTAGGCTTTTGTAAACTCTATAAATACTCTTTTACTTAGTTTTTCATAGGAGTTCAGACTTTTGGAGCAAGTTTTGGAGGAGAGGGGAGGAGCCCTAGATGTCTTCTACACAAGTTCTTTCTCCCTTTCTCTTATTCTTCTCTTTAATTCTATAGTTTGTTCGTTCTAGGGTTAGAGTAAATACATGAAGGTTGATGTTTGAAAGTTGATTTCTTCCTATTGATTTACCATTATAGATTGTTTATTCTTTCTTGATCCTAATTGTTTGATTATAACGGCCGTATAATTGAACACTATGTACGGTTCTTAGATTGAACTCGACAGAGGGAATTTATGAACGCAAATAAGAAAGAATAGAACTAGTTTGTGAACCCGGGCATCGGGGAACCAATTCGCGGGTAGGATAGACATATACTTGCTTGCCTAGTTTAACCCATTACAGGATCGTTAATGCGTGCACGTGATTCAACCCATAGACATATAGGGATTGGAGTAGCCTGCATAGACCGTGAAGAATCGAAAGGTTTGCACGGGTACAATTAACCTGTTAGTTAGCAATCTAGGAAATCAAGAAGTAGATTCAACTGGAAAACTCAACTGGATTGTTTGTAACTCTGACCCTGGACCGTTTCTCCATTATTGATAACAACCCATAAATTGCTCTATTACTTGACTTCAGTTAATTGTTTTAATTATTGCATTTAGTTAGTAAAATCTCAACCATTGGAAAAGATCCCCGAATAGTTTCTAAGAAATTGTTTGCTAAGATTCAGTCTGAATAGTCCTCGTGGGAACGATACTCGATTTATCACTTTATTACTTGTCGACCACGTATACTTGCGTGTGCGTTTGGGAGCAACAAGTTTTTGGCGTCGTTGCCGGGGACTAAATAATTGACTGATTTCTTTTTGAACGATTTATTATTTTCTATTCAAGTTTAATTTTTGTTTAGTTTAGTATTGTGTTACTTGTCTTATCATGGCATCTATTAATGAAAATTGGTCGAATGATGATTGCTCAAATTTTGAGGATCTCTGTCTACTTTGCGGAGGAACCCACTTGTGGGAAAATTGTCCAACTCTTTCAACCCTGCGAGATTGGTTATGTGAATTTTCTACCACATTTGATTGGAATTTTTGTAAATTGTGTGGTGGTCGGTGGAATGATTGTCCTAAGTGTCATTCTCCTTCCCCCAATAATTTTTGTGATGATTCTAATGATGTTTGTGAGCTTGACAGGAGCGATAAAGTGCAGGTTGTTAGCGAAACTTGGCTAATGGAGCAAGCCAAACTCTTAGAAGCTTATGGGGATTTCAGGAGTGAACTTACAAATATGACGAGGCAATTTATGGAAGAAAGGGTTGTGCTCGGGCAAGAGATCGACGAATTTGGCTTGACTATTCACGACTTGGAGGAGAATTTGAGTGATATGGTTGAGGTGTCTGAAGCCCAATTATCAGTTGTCGTGCTTAGTAGAATTGAGATAGAAGAGCTTAGAAGCCAATTTGAGGAGCAAAAAGTGGAATTCCTACCATTCGACCCAATAGCAGTTGATGATGCCAAGGTTGAGGAAATTACATTAGAGTCAAGTGAAGAAATAGAAAACATCATATTTGAGGACTCTAGTGTTTGTGCAAGCGAGGGTGTCAAAAGTAATGCAACTTTAGAATTGAAGCGCATTGGACCTCATTCCAATCATTTTTCAACATTGTGTTTGGATGGTGACATGAAAATTGAGCCACCCGAGCCTATGAAGAAACCAAGGGAGGAGGAACAAGGTGCCTATATTTTAAAGTTTGTGATGCCGAGGAGACAAAACGACATCCCTCATTTAAAGGCTAAGAAGTGCAAAATGCGACAATGGTTACTTGGTCCTTTTGTATTTTTGCCACCACCCCAATACCATAGTTGTAAACTTGAGGCAAAGTTGGGGATTCAATTCATTAGTTCAAGGTGGAGGAAAAAGTGATGAAGTTGTCCTCGTCGTGCCGCGACGTTAAATCAAGCGCTTCTTGGGAGGCAACCCAATTTGTTCGCTTTACTTTTATTTATTTTACTATTATTTTTATGGTTGTATATTACTTTGGGTGATTCTTTGGATTGCAGGTTCATGTAATGGCGAGTCTAAGTGTGGGGTGTCCTCACCCTTGCCTAATATTGATGACCTGATGAGGGAAGTCTGAGTACCTCATACGATATGGAAGCTTGGAGGATGCTAGCACCAAGGACTAGAATCTTCAGGGAAGTTTTCTTTACCTTGCACTCTCTTATTTTTAGCACTGAGGACAGTGCTTAGTTTAAGTGTGGGGTGGGGAACTACCCTTTATCTATTTTTGAGGTTAGGATGCATGTACCGTAGGTTTTTCTTTTGTCACTTGACTTTATTTTTATTTGTTTCTTGCTTTAATATATGAAAAAAAATTAGAAAACCAATGAAAAATTCCAAAAAGATTTTCCTTTTAGTTTTATTAGTGGTACATGTCATCCGCCCCGTGGTTTTTCTTATGGCCTCGGTTCTTTTCCACGGGGAGGCCTTTGAACCGGGTAGTTTTTATTTTTTTAGGATTAGGATAGTTAGTTGTAGATGACCCTAGACGTAGGAAAGAGGTAGAATGCTAGGTGCCTTTGATTTGTTTGATACCGGTGGACTTGAATTGATTGCATGTGCTATTTGTGGTGTTCTTGAGTTTTAATTTTGATGCATGCCTAGGAAAAATTGGAACGACCCCCTTGAGATGCTTGAGTCCGCTTGCTTGACTTGATTGCTATCCTTTGTGCATTAGTGCTTAAATTTCCACAAGTTGCATTCTAGATGCTTGATTGGGAGTTGTTGATGGAGCCATTTTGTGTGGACCATGTGCTATGTGTGTGTGAGGCATGTTCTTATTTACTCATGTTGCATATTAATGTCTAGAACTTGCCCCGTGTGTGTGCAAAGCGAAATTCTAGGTTCACTCTAGTCGGGAAATGATACAAGGCCTTCTTTTTGTTAGCCTACCCTTACATAGATACCTTGGAAAAATTGTTGTTGTGATTTCTTTGATCCTTTCTATTGGTACCCACACCCCGAGCCTACCCATTTGTTCTTAATTGACTCTTTTGGCCCTTTACTCCTTAAGCACTTTATTGATATTGTGTAGATGATTGGAGTTGTGGTTGGATGTTGGGAGGTTCTTGAGTGGAACTAATAAAGGGGAATAATTGAAAATTTGTGAAGTAGTGAAAGGCATTGGCAAGGTTGGATGAAATTGAAATAAGAAAAGAAAAAAAAAATAGCAAAGTTGAAAAGAAAAGAAAAAATTGTGGAAAAAAAAAGAAAAAAAAAAAAGAGAAAGATATCCATTCCTTGCTAGTGTGTGCTTAAATAAAAAAAATGCTACTTGTTGAGAAGGTGTATGTGTAGAAGTTGTTGATTTGGGTGGTTTGATGAGATTTGTGCTTAATTTAATTGTGATGTATTAAAGTGCTTAGGGAGGTAGTCACTATTACCCATATGTATCCTACCCGCCCCTTAGCCTACATTACGACCTTTCTAAAGTCCTAGTTAATCCCGATTGGAGTGAGCCTACATTAGTGGAGTTCTACACTACGGGCAAGCCTATGGTACGTTGTGTGTGACATGTGAGCCTTTCATGAGAGTGAGTGAATTCATTTGTATTGCCCCCGTTCTAGTCATGATATTGGTTTTGTGTGTGATTTTTGGGGGGCACTCTCTTGCTTCATTTCGGTGAGGGCACATGGGTTGCATGAGATAGGTGAAGTTGTGGCTTCTTGGTTGAGTAGATAGGTGTGATTTTGTGGGAGCATGGTCGCATTAAGTTGAGTTGGTGTATTTGAGCTATTTTGGGGTGGTTGTTCTCATATTTTTGGTTTTGGTAAATTATTGGCATGTTGTGGACCCATAGTAGTCATGTGCGCATTTGTTCAATGATCGGTATCAACCATAGTCATAGGCAGACCTGTTTTACCTAGATTGGTGATTGCTCGAGGACGAGCAAAGGTTCAAGTGTGGGGTGGTGATGTTTGGCATTTTATGCCTATATTTCCTTAATATTTCCTCACGTTTTAGTACCTTATTCGCTCGTTTTATGGTTTATGAATATGGTTTTGCACTGATTTTATGTTGTGTGTATGTAGGTTGTTATGCAGTGTAATTGGAGCTTTTAAGAGCATGATTGAGCAAGAAAAGATTGGATTTTGATTGAGGATTGGATCGAGCACACGAAGGCACGACACGAGCGAGCAAAAGAGCGAACGAAACAGGAATTTAGCTGGGCGCTGTGGGCTCCGCGCCGCGCCACCCAAGGCGCCAGCACCCCCAGCGCGTTTTGCCATGCGCCGCAGGTCCAAAGCGGAAGGTTTTTGGCGTCCTCTGTCCAAGCTCACGCGTTCCGAGGCGCAGGGCGCCCGTTATAGCGCCCCTTGTGCGCGTTTTTACGTCCTATTTCGTCTAGGCTTGGGTCTAACTTATTACTAGGCTTTTGTAAACTCTATAAATACTCTTTTACTTAGTTTTTCATAGGAGTTCAGACTTTTGGAGCAAGTTTTGGAGGAGAGGGGAGGAGCCCTAGATGTCTTCTACACAAGTTCTTTCTCCCTTTCTCTTATTCTTCTCTTTAATTCTATAGTTTGTTCGTTCTAGGGTTAGAGTAAATACATGAAGGTTGATGTTTGAAAGTTGATTTCTTCCTATTGATTTACCATTATAGATTGTTTATTCTTTCTTGATCCTAATTGTTTGATTATAACGGCCGTATAATTGAACACTATGTACGGTTCTTAGATTGAACTCGACAGAGGGAATTTATGAACGCAAATAAGAAAGAATAGAACTAGTTTGTGAACCCGGGCATCGGGGAACCAATTCGCGGGTAGGATAGACATATACTTGCTTGCCTAGTTTAACCCATTACAGGATCGTTAATGCGTGCACGTGATTCAACCCATAGACATATAGGGATTGGAGTAGCCTGCATAGACCGTGAAGAATCGAAAGGTTTGCACGGGTACAATTAACCTGTTAGTTAGCAATCTAGGAAATCAAGAAGTAGATTCAACTGGAAAACTCAACTGGATTGTTTGTAACTCTGACCCTGGACCGTTTCTCCATTATTGATAACAACCCATAAATTGCTCTATTACTTGACTTCAGTTAATTGTTTTAATTATTGCATTTAGTTAGTAAAATCTCAACCATTGGAAAAGATCCCCGAATAGTTTCTAAGAAATTGTTTGCTAAGATTCAGTCTGAATAGTCCTCGTGGGAACGATACTCGATTTATCACTTTATTACTTGTCGACCACGTATACTTGCGTGTGCGTTTGGGAGCAACAAGTTTTTGGCGCCGTTGCCGGGGACTAAATAATTGACTGATTTCTTTTTGAACGATTTATTATTTTCTATTCAAGTTTAATTTTTGTTTAGTTTAGTATTGTGTTACTTGTCTTATCATGGCATCTATTAATGAAAATTGGTCGAATGATGATTGCTCAAATTTTGAGGATCTCTGTCTACTTTGCGGAGGAACCCACTTGTGGGAAAATTGTCCAACTCTTTCAACCCTGCGAGATTGGTTATGTGAATTTTCTACCACATTTGATTGGAATTTTTGTAAATTGTGTGGTGGTCGGTGGAATGATTGTCCTAAGTGTCATTCTCCTTCCCCCAATAATTTTTGTGATGATTCTAATGATGTTTGTGAGCTTGACAGGAGCGATAAAGTGCAGGTTGTTAGCGAAACTTGGCTAATGGAGCAAGCCAAACTCTTAGAAGCTTATGGGGATTTCAGGAGTGAACTTACAAATATGACGAGGCAATTTATGGAAGAAAGGGTTGTGCTCGGGCAAGAGATCGACGAATTTGGCTTGACTATTCACGACTTGGAGGAGAATTTGAGTGATATGGTTGAGGTGTCTGAAGCCCAATTATCAGTTGTCGTGCTTAGTAGAATTGAGATAGAAGAGCTTAGAAGCCAATTTGAGGAGCAAAAAGTGGAATTCCTACCATTCGACCCAATAGCAGTTGATGATGCCAAGGTTGAGGAAATTACATTAGAGTCAAGTGAAGAAATAGAAAACATCATATTTGAGGACTCTAGTGTTTGTGCAAGCGAGGGTGTCAAAAGTAATGCAACTTTAGAATTGAAGCGCATTGGACCTCATTCCAATCATTTTTCAACATTGTGTTTGGATGGTGACATGAAAATTGAGCCACCCGAGCCTATGAAGAAACCAAGGGAGGAGGAACAAGGTGCCTATATTTTAAAGTTTGTGATGCCGAGGAGACAAAACGACATCCCTCATTTAAAGGCTAAGAAGTGCAAAATGCGACAATGGTTACTTGGTCCTTTTGTATTTTTGCCACCACCCCAATACCATAGTTGTAAACTTGAGGCAAAGTTGGGGATTCAATTCATTAGTTCAAGGTGGAGGAAAAAGTGATGAAGTTGTCCTCGTCGTGCCGCGACGTTAAATCAAGCGCTTCTTGGGAGGCAACCCAATTTGTTCGCTTTACTTTTATTTATTTTACTATTATTTTTATGGTTGTATATTACTTTGGGTGATTCTTTGGATTGCAGGTTCATGTAATGGCGAGTCTAAGTGTGGGGTGTCCTCACCCTTGCCTAATATTGATGACCTGATGAGGGAAGTCTGAGTACCTCATACGATATGGAAGCTTGGAGGATGCTAGCACCAAGGACTAGAATCTTCAGGGAAGTTTTCTTTACCTTGCACTCTCTTATTTTTAGCACTGAGGACAGTGCTTAGTTTAAGTGTGGGGTGGGGAACTACCCTTTATCTATTTTTGAGGTTAGGATGCATGTACCGTAGGTTTTTCTTTTGTCACTTGACTTTATTTTTATTTGTTTCTTGCTTTAATATATGAAAAAAAATTAGAAAACCAATGAAAAATTCCAAAAAGATTTTCCTTTTAGTTTTATTAGTGGTACATGTCATCCGCCCCGTGGTTTTTCTTATGGCCTCGGTTCTTTTCCACGGGGAGGCCTTTGAACCGGGTAGTTTTTATTTTTTTAGGATTAGGATAGTTAGTTGTAGATGACCCTAGACGTAGGAAAGAGGTAGAATGCTAGGTGCCTTTGATTTGTTTGATACCGGTGGACTTGAATTGATTGCATGTGCTATTTGTGGTGTTCTTGAGTTTTAATTTTGATGCATGCCTAGGAAAAATTGGAACGACCCCCTTGAGATGCTTGAGTCCGCTTGCTTGACTTGATTGCTATCCTTTGTGCATTAGTGCTTAAATTTCCACAAGTTGCATTCTAGATGCTTGATTGGGAGTTGTTGATGGAGCCATTTTGTGTGGACCATGTGCTATGTGTGTGTGAGGCATGTTCTTATTTACTCATGTTGCATATTAATGTCTAGAACTTGCCCCGTGTGTGTGCAAAGCGAAATTCTAGGTTCACTCTAGTCGGGAAATGATACAAGGCCTTCTTTTTGTTAGCCTACCCTTACATAGATACCTTGGAAAAATTGTTGTTGTGATTTCTTTGATCCTTTCTATTGGTACCCACACCCCGAGCCTACCCATTTGTTCTTAATTGACTCTTTTGGCCCTTTACTCCTTAAGCACTTTATTGATATTGTGTAGATGATTGGAGTTGTGGTTGGATGTTGGGAGGTTCTTGAGTGGAACTAATAAAGGGGAATAATTGAAAATTTGTGAAGTAGTGAAAGGCATTGGCAAGGTTGGATGAAATTGAAATAAGAAAAGAAAAAAAAATAGCAAAGTTGAAAAGAAAAGAAAAAATTGTGGAAAAAAAAAAGAAAAAAAAAAGGAGAAAGATATCCATTCCTTGCTAGTGTGTGCTTAAATAAAAAAAATGCTACTTGTTGAGAAGGTGTATGTGTAGAAGTTGTTGATTTGGGTGGTTTGATGAGATTTGTGCTTAATTTAATTGTGATGTATTAAAGTGCTTAGGGAGGTAGTCACTATTACCCATATGTATCCTACCCGCCCCTTAGCCTACATTACGACCTTTCTAAAGTCCTAGTTAATCCCGATTGGAATGAGCCTACATTAGTGGAGTTCTACACTACGGGAAAGCCTATGGTACGTTGTGTGTGACATGTGAGCCTTTCATGAGAGTGAGTGAATTCATTTGTATTGCCCCCGTTCTAGTCATGATATTGGTTTTGTGTGTGATTTTTGGGGGGCACTCTCTTGCTTCATTTTGGTGAGGGCACATGGGTTGCATGAGATAGGTGAAGTTGTGGCTTCTTGGTTGAGTAGATAGGTGTGATTTTGTGGGAGCATGGTCGCATTAAGTTGAGTTGGTGTATTTGAGCTATTTTGGGGTGGTTGTTCTCATATTTTTGGTTTTGGTAAATTGTTGGCATGTTGTGGACCCATAGTAGTCATGTGCGCATTTGTTCAATGATCGGTATCAACCATAGTCATAGGCAGACCTGTTTTACCTAGATTGGTGATTGCTCGAGGACGAGCAAAGGTTCAAGTGTGGGGTGGTGATGTTTGGCATTTTATGCCTATATTTCCTTAATATTTCCTCACGTTTTAGTACCTTATTCGCTCGTTTTATGGTTTATGAATATGGTTTTGCACTGATTTTATGTTGTGTGTATGTAGGTTGTTATGCAGTGTAATTGGAGCTTTTAAGAGCATGATTGAGCAAGAAAAGATTGGATTTTGATTGAGGATTGGATCGAGCACACGAAGGCACGACACGAGCGAGCAAAAGAGCGAACGAAACAGGAATTTGGCTGGGCGCTGTGGGCTCCGCGCCGCGCCACCCAAGGCGCCAGCACCCCCAGCGCGTTTTGCCATGCGCCGCAGGTCCAAAGCGGAAGGTTTTTGGCGTCCTCTGTCCAAGCTCACGCGTTCCGAGGCGCAGGGCGCCCGTTATAGCGCCCCTTGTGCGCGTTTTTACGTCCTATTTCGTCTAGGCTTGGGTCTAACTTATTACTAGGCTTTTGTAAACTCTATAAATACTCTTTTACTTAGTTTTTCATAGGAGTTCAGACTTTTGGAGCAAGTTTTGGAGGAGAGGGGAGGAGCCCTAGATGTCTTCTACACAAGTTCTTTCTCCCTTTCTCTTATTCTTCTCTTTAATTCTATAGTTTGTTCGTTCTAGGGTTAGAGTAAATACATGAAGGTTGATGTTTGAAAGTTGATTTCTTCCTATTGATTTACCATTATAGATTGTTTATTCTTTCTTGATCCTAATTGTTTGATTATAACGGCCGTATAATTGAACACTATCTACGGTTCTTAGATTGAACTCGACAGAGGGAATTTATGAACGCAAATAAGAAAGAATAGAACTAGTTTGTGAACCCGGGCATCGGGGAACCAATTCGCGGGTAGGATAGACATATACTTGCTTGCCTAGTTTAACCCATTACAGGATCGTTAATGCGTGCACGTGATTCAACCCATAGACATATAGGGATTGGAGTAGCCTGCATAGACCGTGAAGAATCGAAAGGTTTGCACGGGTACAATTAACCTGTTAGTTAGCAATCTAGGAAATCAAGAAGTAGATTCAACTGGAAAACTCAACTGGATTGTTTGTAACTCTGACCCTGGACCGTTTCTCCATTATTGATAACAACCCATAAATTGCTCTATTACTTGACTTCAGTTAATTGTTTTAATTATTGCATTTAGTTAGTAAAATCTCAACCATTGGAAAAGATCCCTGAATAGTTTCTAAGAAATTGTTTGCTAAGATTCAGTCTGAATAGTCCTCGTGGGAACGATACTCGATTTATCACTTTATTACTTGTCGACCACGTATACTTGCGTGTGCGTTTGATGAAAAATACAGTTGTCTATCTTCAGTTTCCAGATCAAAGTACTAAGAAACCTAAGGGAATTATTGAAATGTGCTCGTGAGAGTAGATAAATTTGTATTCCCTATAGATTTCATAGTACTTGAAATGGAAGAATGTCCTGATGGACCAATAATTTTGGGTAGACCTTTTCTTGCAACAGGTAGAGTAATCATAGATGTCCATCAAGGACAATTAATTTTGAAAGTTGATGAAGAAAGAGTCATTTTTTATATGCAAAAGATTCTAAAATTTCCAGAAGATGAGGCATCATCTTCTTGTTTTTTAATTGATATGATTGGTGATCTTGCAGATGAATTTAAAGATAATCAATTGATTCCAGACTCGATGGGGAGGTGTTTGGCCAATTCTGGCACAACACAGGATGATGATCCCACCATTAAAAGTGAAGCAGAAATACTGGAAAGATATTTTGAGGATGAAGGAATACAATCAGGAGGAGTTCAACAAAAACTTGAACTCAAAACTCTTCCTTCTCATTTAAAATATGTTTGTCTTGAGCCTGAATTATTTCCAGTCATTATTTCAGATTCACTAACTGTAGAACATGAGGATAAATTAATTGAAGTTCTGAGAGCACACAAAGGAGCCTTGGGATGGACTATTGCGGATATCAAAGGGATTAGTCCAGCTGTTTGCATGCACAGAATCCTCATGGAGGATAAGTACAAACCAATAGTCCAACCCCAAAGGCGATTGAATCCAGCAATGCAAGTAGTGGTGAAAAATGAAGTTATTAAGCTTCTGGTGGCAGGCATCATTTACCCAATTTCCGATAGTCCTTGTGTAAGTCCTGTTCAGGTGGTACCAAAGAAAGGAGGTATGACAGTTATGAAAAATGAAAGTAATGAACTTATACCTACCAGAACAGTTACAGGATAGAGAGTCTGTATTGATTACAGACGTCTCAATGATGCCGCCAGAAAAGATCATTCTCCTTTATCATTCATTGACCAAATATTGGAAAGAGTGGCAGGATATGGTTTTTATTGTTTTCTTGATAGATATTCAGGCTATAACCAGATCCCAACTGCACCAGAAGATCAGGATAAGACAACTTTCACATGTCCCAGTGGAACCTATGCATATAGGAGAATGCCCTTTGGTCTATGTAATGCACCTGCTACATTTCAGCGGTGTATGTCTGCAATTTTCTCGAACATGACTGAAAAGTTTTTGGAAATTTTTATGGATGATTCACACTTTTTGGTAAAAATATTTGAGGACTGTCTTCACCATTTGATCTTAGTTCTTAAGATATGTGAAGAGACAAATTTGATTCTTAATTGGAAAAAATATCATTTTATGGTTACAGAGGGAATTGTCCTAGGACACAAAATCACTGCTAAAGGGATAGAAGTTGATAAGGCTAAAATTGATCTTATAGCAGGATTACCCCCTCCTACAACTGTTAAAGGCATTAGAAGTCTTTTAGGCCATGCAGGTTTTTACAGACGGTTCATAAAATATTTCTCAAAAATTTCAAAACCTCTTACTAACATTTTAATGAAAGATATATGTTAAGTTTGTTTTTTCAGGTGATTGTTTGAAAGCATTTGACACCCTTAAGGAAAGATTATCAACAGCCCCTGTAGTTGTATCTCCTGATTGAAATCAGTCTTTTGAGGTCATGTGTGATGCTAGTGATACAGCAGTTGGAGCAGTTTTAGGCGAGAGAAAAGATAAGATTTTTCATCCTATATACTATGCCAGTAGGACTTTGAATGAAGCTCAGTTGAATTATACCACAACAGAAAAAGAACTACTGGCAGTAGTATTTGCATTTGATAAATTTCGTTCTTATCAAATAGAAACCAAGGTCACAGTTTTTACTGATCATGCAGCTTTAAAATACCTCTTAGCAAAGAAAGATGTCCGACCTAGATTGCTAAGATGGATTTTACTCCTCCAAGAGTTTGACCTTGAGATAAAAGATAAAAAAAGGAACTGAAAATCAAGTTGCTGACTATTTGTCTAGAATAGAGAATTCTCCTCTTGAGATTTGTGATATAAAAGAGGAGTTTTCGGATGAAAATATTTTTCTGTTAGTTTAGTTGTGACTCAACCACCCTGGTTTGCAGATATTACAAATTACTTGGTTGGAAAATGGATACCCCAAGATCTCTCTTACCAGCAAAAGAAAAAGCTTATTTCTGATGCTAAATATAATCTGTGGAATGAACCTTTTTTGTTTAGGTTTTGTGCAGATAATATTATCAGAAGGATTGTATCGGAAGATGAAATGACCAAGATTTTGCATCATTGCCATGATGGTGAATTGGAGGACATTATGCTGCAAATTGGACTGCATTTAAAGTCTTGGAGGCTGGATTCTTTTGGCCAACACTTTTCAAGGATGCACGTGCATATGTTGCACAATGTGACAGGTGTCAGAGAATGCCTTTGCAATCAATACAGATTAATGAATTGGAAGAGCTGAGGTTGGAAGCTTATGAAAATGCCAAGATTTACAAAAAAAAAAAAAAAACAAAAAAATGACATGACAACTTGATTCGACAAAAAAGTTTCAAAATTGGAGATCAAATGTCACTCCATACGGAGCAATTGAAATTCAACATATCAATGGAGGAGACAAGTTCAAAGTAAATGGTCACAGGCTAAAATTATACTTTGGAGGACTGTTTGAGAAACAACCATCAGTAACTTTGATAATCTGATAAATATCACAGTTACAACGTCGATCTGGCGACGTTAAACTCAGAACTACGGTTTCTTACCCGTAGTCATTGAGGGTGAAGCAATGAAGCCTCATAAGTCCAATATAGATTTGAGTAATTAAATGCTTCACCAGTTGATCTGGCTAATATCCAGGTTATTGTGCAACCAGAACATCTCATGAAGGCCTCTACAAAAACAGAGTCACCTACACATGAGTAACTCCATGGTGATCAGTATGCCTAAGTAACTGGTTGGTAGTCATTTAATTATGCAAATCAAATGTTGGCTCAGGTAATTTTCTGGTTTATATTTAAATCGGGACTCCATGACTGTTAAGGTGAAAAATTAGTTCAGTCTATTACACATAGAATATGTGTGGTCACAGTTTCTTTCAAGCTTTCTTCTGTGATTGTAAATTTGAAAGCCAAAAAAATTTTTATTTTTTTAAAAAAGATAGTATTCTCTATTTTAGTTTATTATATTTTTTTCTAAAAAAAAAAATTTTACCCCATCTTTCACTTTTTTTAGAGATGTGCTTTCACCCAGGAGAATGAAAAGTTCAAGTGTGGCGAAAGGTTGTTTTATATATATATATATATATATATATATATATATATATATATATATATATATATATATATATATATATATATATATATATATATATATATATATATATATATATATATATATATATATATTCTTCTTAACTATGATAATTTGTAGGTATTTAATTAACAAATTAAATTTTTTATTATGTTTATTATTATTTCTTTTTATCTTCACCATATGATTTGTTATGTTTATGATTTTTATTTTGTGAAGTAAAAGCAAGCATCTTCAACTCAGGTAATCATTTAAATTGAGAAAAGTTATGATCACAAAAGCAAATGAAATCAACAAACTTGGCTATAACTTGCTTTAAATTATTTTTCGAAGCGAAATAATAGACGGCACTGATTTTTGAAAAATGAAATTAGGACTTCTTTGATACACAATTCTAACCTCTTTATTTTCATCCAAATATACATATATTACCTCCTAGAACCCTTCTTTCAGCCGTAATCTTTTTTCTCGAACACCATAATTCTCTTAAAAAAAGAGAGAATAAAAATCTCATAATATATATAGTATGCATTAAATATACATATTTGTATATACATATTTAAATATAATAATTATTTCTTCCAGCTATGAATGAGCAAAGATTGATATCAACGAAAGAAAAAATATTGTGGAAAAAAAAGAAGAAAAAGAAAGAGTTTGTATGATTGCTATGATTTTTTCAAAAAAAAAGGCAAAAAAAAAAATGACAAGTACTATGAAATGATGGAAATACCGAGGATTAAGAAATGTTTGCTCAAAGCTGGAAGAGGAAAAGTCACTATAAATTTATCCATATACCCTACCAGCATGAAGTTTAACATTACGAGCCGAGAAAAGTCCTAAAAAGATTTTGAAAATCAGAGTTGAATATATATTAGTGGAGATAAATAGGAGGAGCAAGCAAATGGACAAGATGATGATACTGAATAAATGAGTGATCATAAATCTATCAATTCTGAAAGATTCAAGGGGAGAAAATGCAAGTTCTTATTGATCAAAGTGGAATTCAAAACAAGGTAATGAATTTGGTGATTTAAAAAGGGTGATTGCATTAAAGATAATGAAAGAAGTTTATTTGGAATAAATTTTTTATGTTACAAAGATCATGAGGTTGAAGAAAATATTCACAAAAAAAAGGGTTTATATATATATATATATATATATATCCTCGAGGACGAGCAAAAGTTCAAGTGTGGGGGAATTTGATAAATATAAATTATTCATGTATTTTTATATATAAATTTAAATATTTTAAAATATTATAATAAATAAATATACTATATTTTATTATATTTTCTAACAAGTTTTGCGGTGAAAGTTCAATTGAGGAATGAAGATTACAAGCAAAAACCGAAGAAATGATATTAATTCATGTTGCGAATTGAAGTCGCGACATGATGCATAAAGGAGAGAATAAATGATATTAATTCATGTTGCGAATTGAAGTCGCGACACCAATTCATGTCGAGATGGTAACTGTTGAAATGAGAACACCAACTCATGTTGTGAAGTGTAGTCGCAACACCAATTCATGTTGCGACGGTAACTGTGGAAATCGGAACACCAACTCACGTTCTGACTTGAAGTCGCAACACCAACTCACGTTCTGACTTGAAGTCGCAACACCAACTCATATTCTGACTTGATGTCGCAACACCAATTTTACCTAAATATTTTTCTATATGTAGGAGGCAAAGTTGTAGAGAGAAGAATAACTTTTCATTAGCCAAAAGCAAGAATTCTCTTGTTTTTGTTTTCTTTCTTTTGTAGTAGAAATATTTCCAAAGTCTTCTAAATTCCTTTTTAGCTTTTATCACTCAATAATGGAGTAATTTCCTTCTGTTGGGATAGTTGATGAAACTTAGTATATTTATAATATCTACCTCAGTTTTAGTACATGCTTGGCCTGAAACTTTATATCTGTACTTTCACACTGCGCTCGTGTGATAGTTCTGTTACTCTTCATTTTCACATCGATCTATTTTTAGGTTATTATATATTAATTTTTTAATTCTCACGGAGCAAAATTAATATATGATGACTGATGAATAAAATAGTAGAGTGAGAATGGAACCTATAGTAACCTATCATTCCAAGTCAATAATCTTGTTTCCTTCAGTTTTAATTCTCACGGAGGAATTGTTGTAAGCAAGATTGTTGGTTTTAGTGAAAATATTCTCACGAAGTTTTTGCTACCTTTTAGCACAATGCAGGCAAGGATATTATTTCGGTTTAATCTTTACAAAGTCATAAACTAATTAATATGCATAACCTCACGGAATGTATTTAATTAATATTTCTGAGTGAGCAAAATAAAATTGTATTAGCAATAAGCAATTTTTCTTTAGAGAAATACTACATGTCGAAACTGAGATTGTATTATGAATATTGCCAAGTGAATTCAATTACTCCCAACTCTTTTTAAATTTAAAATCTTCCTAAAGTGCTTTGTTTTAGTTAAAATTAATTAAAAGTTCAAAGAAAACTCACCTTTCATCAATTTGATTCTCTCAAATAGTAGTAGAAATATTACAAGTCTGTAGCATAGATTTACCCAATCTCTGTGGGACGATATCTTAAAATATATTATAATTTGACTTAGCACGAGCATTAATGTCTATACACTTTGGCCTTGTCATATTTCAACCAAAATGACGGTTATGACCTTGAACCTTTCCTATATCTCCCACATCACACTTTCTTCACTATTCGAACAGTTCATCAAGACAATGTTATACTGCGTTAAGATCAAGACTTGAATTCCGCGCACATGTCATGTTATTAAAGCCGAAAAACATAGGAAGAGAAACTAAAAGACAAGATCAAGAAAATAAATATGGAATGCTAAGATGAGAAGATCTCGCTCTCATTGAATTAAAGATAGAAGGGTTTGAACATCAAAACAAGCAAAATAAATGTACTTGGATTACAACCCTTAAATAACCAAGTACACAGAAAGCACTAGAAAACAAGCTACAGTGTTTCCCAGTCGTTCAGTTGCAAGCCAGGGCCAATGTACTGCACCTATGCATCATGGACTGGCAATGGATTTTGAATATTTGTTGCATCTGACCCTTCGACTTGAATCTGACCATTATCTATCAGAGCTTGGATCGACTTCTTGAGACTACGACAATCATTCGTGTCGTGCCCTGGCATGTCTGGATGGTAAGCGCATTGATGAGTATGGTCTACCTTCGCCATTGAAAGGACATTTCCAGCAATTGGCTTCAGCATATTCAAGTCCTTCAGCTTTTGGAAAAGGCTGGAGTAAGATTCTCCAATTGG
Organism: Petunia x hybrida; assembly: GCA_037355625.1. Taxonomy (NCBI): domain Eukaryota; kingdom Viridiplantae; phylum Streptophyta; class Magnoliopsida; order Solanales; family Solanaceae; genus Petunia; species Petunia x hybrida. Next base: position 4,063,359 of record JBBBVM010000045.1, read on the forward strand.
CGTAAGCCTGTTCTTTTCTTCCTTACGCAACTTTTGATGATAAGCACTTGGGCGGAAAACAGGAAGCCCCTCTGGCCGGTAAGGAATATTTGATGAAGCTTGAAAATGATTATGTGGAGCTTGGTGAGTGAGATATGTAGGTTGTGGGGCGGGAGCATGCCATTGCGGATAGAAAGGTGCTAGAGCATACGGCTGTGCTAAATGGACGGAGTATTGTGGTGGAAAAGTGGAGTATCGTGGATTTTGTGGAGGGTGGTAGGATTGTGGAGGACGTATTTGTGGAGCTTGGTATGAGTGGATTTGATTGTATCTTTTCTCTCTCCCTTTTGTGAACCCGAACCCACCATGGCCACATCTTCTTGATTCTTCTTCCCAAAAGCTCCTATGTGGTTCTGTACTGCTTGGGTGGTCCCTCTTAGAGCTGTTTGGCTGACAATCTTGCCTGCCTTGATTCTTCTCTCAATCATCTCCCCAATTCCCACTGCTTCACTGAATTGTTTCCCTATGGCAGAGGCTATTGCTTGGTAGTAGGTATCATCAAGCACCTCAATCAACTCTTCGACCATTTTATCATCGGGTATCAAAGGGCTCACACGCGCTGCCTGCTCGCGCCATCTATAGGCGTACTCCCTGAAACTTTCACTAGGCTTCTTTGTGATCGTCTTCAAAGAAGCACGATCTGGAGCTGCCTCAATGTTGAACTCGAAGTGATCAGGAAAGAATTAGCCATATCATGAAAAGTAGCCCTTTTTGAGACGTCCTGTAGGATGAACCATTCTGTTGCCGGTCCTCCTAGGCTGTCAGTAAAGTACGCCATTAGCACTTCATCCTTGCCAGCGCCTCTCATCTTGTTGCAGTAAACCTTTAGGTGGATCCTAGGATCACTTTGCCCGGTGTACAGATCAAATTTGGGCACGACGAGACCTTCAAGAAAAGGCACATGAGGGAACAAACACAGGTCTTTGTATGAAACATAAGCTTTACCACCGTGCCCCTGTATTCTCTTCACAGTTTGCTCCAAGCTTTTAAATTTCCGAGCAAAATCATTATCTTCTGTTTTTCCCAACCTTTCAATATCAGCGTGTGATTCTGGGTAGTGTCCCTTATCATACGACTCGGTTTGGTGGAAGACATTACCCTGAGCTTGGTCAGATTGTTGATCATGGGCCCTTAACTGTGGGTCACTGTTCGATCTTTGCAAAGTGTGTCCTGCATGAACGGTGAATGCTGTGGCAGGAACCTGGGGTTGGCCATGTTGTCCATGATGTGGGAATTGTGCCCCAGGTTGTACAGTAGAAGGTCCGGCTGCATTGTCAGTTGCCGGATGTGGACCAAATCCTGGAGGGTAACGGGGGTCTCCTACCACTGTGGATTGCCCTTGCCCTGGTGGCTGAGTATTTGCCATAAAACCAGCAGCACCTGGCAGAACAGGAGGTGCCTGAACTACTACCAAGTTCTGAACTAGCTGCGTCATCATTTCTTTTATAGGTGCAAAGTCCTCGGCCATCTTGGCCTATTGCTCAGCTAAGCGAACCAGCTCAATGTTCTCAATTTCCTCAGCCATCGTTGTTTGAGTGCTTTCCTGAAGAGGAGCTTCAACCACTTCTGGAACAGGCAGTGGTCCCTTGATTCTGGTGGAGTAGAAATGTGGGGCCAGCACGGCAGTTGCTCAAGCTTATAAACCAAATAGGTTAGTGCAACAAGATAGTATATAACATGAATTTGTGTGTCGGCCTAGCCAATGCCTAAAGATCGTTATGTGTCATCTCGAAACGGTTCTCGGCGCAAGCTGAGTGTACTGACTGTATCCCCCAAGATTGCTTACGTGCCTTGAGAAAAAATCAGAACGAAATTGTAAATGGCATGTAATCCCAAACAAAGGCGAGCTTGGATTTTTTTTTTTGAATATCCCTTACTTAAAGTAATAGACAAGTTTAAAAAACGATACTTCACTGACTCAAAATACAAGCTTTGATTTTTTTCCTATTTTCTTTCATTTGTTTGATTACTTTTTTTTCCTTTCAAAAATTCCTTTCCGACACAACAAACATGACTTTAGCAATGACATGAGACGGACTCAAAATAATATTTAACGCGACCCGTGTGTCAAAATATATAAACAGACAGATGATAATGGGCGGGTCCACCCGGACTGTGAAAATAACGAGACTCGTCATTTGAGTAGAGTTAGACTATTACACGAGGAACAAACAAAATACTCTTCAAGTAATCGTAATTGATTTTCCTTACTCTAATCTTGACCTTAACAAACACATGAACTAAGGAGAGATTTTTTTTTTAAAATGAAAAAATTGTGACCCAACTCGAAATTCGAACATAACTTAAGACCAGATTACAAAAATTATTTTTTATTCAAAAAGTGACTCCAAAGTCGGACATTGCGACAACGCAAAGATAGACACGAAAATTGATTTTTTTGAATTAAACTCCTCGATCTAACTTGAAAATTAATCTTAGAGTATTTACAAAATCTAGCCATTATAACGGTATAAAACCTCGATAAATTATTTTCAAAACTTGGTCTTAACTTGGACACAAACTCAAACACAAAAGGGGCCCCAAAATTTTGTCGTTATAACGGCAAAAAACTATGATAAATTATTTTCTAATCTTGGGACCAAACTTGGACACAAAATGAGATTCAAAAAATTCTTCAAAAATTTTGCCATTATAACAGCATAAAATGGCAACTAAAGATATTTTGAGACACGAGACTAAACCCACTTTTTATTTTTTCCATTTTTTTCGATACTTGCCCCCGGTTATCGGTCAACATAACAACCCTTTCGAATAGAACAATGCAACGCATGATAATGCCCATGATGTGTCTTTTGGAGACGCGGGCCCCATCATGATACGAGGGAGTCAGCTTAGACAAGTGCGGTACCGGTGTACCGCACCTCACTAAGTCTAATGACATGCAAATAAATCGGCGTAGATAAAAGCACAGGTTCAACTCTAGCTGACTCAATGGGTTCATGTTCTACAGTTTCTGGCAATTTGGAAGTGCCTCGGGAGTACCGGTCGACAACGTCTAACAGCCTAACCCAACGCACCTCTTCCTAAGAAGGGTTAACTTTTTGTGTCCTAAGACACGATAGAAATTCCAGACGCCGAAGCGAAACTGGCGTGCATGTGTGCAGTGTTCCAGAAGACTCAGAGGTGTACGAGAGAAGACAGTTGTTTATATACAGTTCAAACATATCAAAGCAGTAACATTCAAGGCAACAAATACAAACAATATTCAAAAGCCGAAAGCGACGAATTTTAAAGCCTCAGACTCTCAGTTTTCACTTTCCTCCCCAGCGGAGTCGCCAAGTTGTCACGCCCTAAAATTTACTAAAAGATAGGTACAGTAACTTAGGTGTTTAAAGGTACCCAAATTATTAGAGATACCGGAGTCGCCACTTGACAAGTTAAAGGTGTGCCAAGTCACCAAAGAGGTACCTTGGAACACCTATGACTCGTAACTGGTCTGCGTCAGAGTTCCGAGTAAGGATCTCGGTTGACTCTCGGGAAGGTGTTAGGCACCCTCGAGTCCTGTGCAAGCACAGTTGCTTTTATTGATGCATTTCGACTCTTTGAAATTATTTTTTTATATTTTGCCTTGATTTGTTACACTATGACTTATTATCGATTTTTATTAATTGATTATTGGAACTCCAATCGAATATAATCATGCGAGAACTTCACTCGTTCGAAATCTTTCGACTTAAATCAATTAAATTGCACAGGTACTTCACACGTTCGAAATCTCTTGAATTAGATGAGTTTCAAGTGAACAAAATGAGCTATTTAATTGCTTCGCCCAATGATTCGCCTACTCTTATTTGATAGATTGTTCTATGCCTTTGAAAACTCCCAATTTAAATGACGTACTTCATTTGCAAAGATGCCAAATTAATTAGGAGAGTTAACGTTAACTGCCCAATCACGTTGGGCCAATCAAATTTAAAAATGCCTCCTCACATACGACTTTGCACGTAACAGCCCTTTCAAAACTTTGTTTCAAAGCTGTCCTTATTTCATAAGTTCTTAATTTGAACCTGATTTTGCTATGTGCTACAGTTTTGACCAGACTAACTTATTAGTTTGCACTGATGTCCTATATTTGCCTATTTATTTCATGTTTGTCTCACATTAATAGTCGTCTTTACACAAGTTGCTTACTTTTGCAAATCTAGTTTACACAAGGTAAGCCTAAAATTGCCTATCTGTTTGCATGCTTCAATGACAAAAGACCACGGCTTAATGGCTAAACTTCTAAACTACTTCCAAAACACAACATTTCTTTGACAAAAGGTACTAGACTAAAAAACATGTTGCAAATTACCACAAAGCCTTGAAAGGCCATTTTTACTCATGCTCAAGCCTTTAACAAGCCACTAAATACATACAAGACAAGAACATGGCAAGAAAATTTACCTTGATGAGTTAAAACCTCATAAAGCTTAGTAAACCAACAATGTAAACACCAGGTTGAGTCCAACTTCCAGCAACGTACAGCAGCCAAAAGCAGTACCTTAGATTAGCCCCTTTTACTCCCAAACCACCCATGAACAAACCCTTTTTCAACTCTATCTTAACTATGAAACTCTTTTAAATGTTTTCACTATCTTTCTTTCTATTAACTCTCTATTTTTAGATCTTCATCTCTGTTTTTTTTTAAGAGAAGTGAAAATATATTTTCCAGATGTTGTCCCCCTCTAAAATGAAAGGCAAAGAGTCTTTAAATAGACTTGAGGGTGGAGTGTGAAAGAGGGTGAATGCTACTCTTTGATACAAGGCCCCAAAACATTAATTGAGAGCAAGCATGCCTCACAAAGAAAACAAGAAAGGTGGCAGGGAAAGCCTTCAAAAGGGCTGGCACTTTTTGTCTTGTTACTTGACTTTTGACTCCTCTTAAAAATCCCACGTGACTCACTGTTTGACTCTTTTAATTCAAAAAATTCAGATTTTAATACATACCCCTAACCATTCCAGGTTGAGTTTTAACCTCCCCTGAGTCCAATGTGGTCAAAGTGACATATTTGAACTCTCATCACCCAATAAAACAGACTAAACTACTCTAATGAACTGAAAATATACAGCAAGCTTAACACTAATGAAAATATTTCAAGCCCCACTCTAAAGGTTACAGAAACTAAAAAACTATCATAAACAAACCACACTTTACTTTTCCGGGCAAGTGAAACAGACAACTTCTATGCTCAAAACCATGGCCAAACAGGTCCGACAAGACCACCATTTCGAGGACTTAATCAACAAAACTTCAGAACTAATATATTAAGAACGGAAATCAGAGAGCCAATATTCATTTTCCCCTTTCGATTCACAAGCAAAAACAAAGCATACAATGTTGATATAACTCTAGATTTGTTTCCAACATCAACTTACAGTTAACTAGTGCTAATCCAAGATTGAACAAACTAACTAACAACCATGCTAACACTAAAAATGAAGAAAAGAAAGGAAACTAAGTTTATCTAACCAATGTTGAACCAACGCATAATCCCTTATTGACTTGCCGAGTGATGAATATAATTTGTTCGTGTATTTTCTTATATAAAATTATATATTTTAAATAAAAGCATGAATAAATATATTCAATTCTCCTATATTTTCTAACAAATCTTGCAGAGAAAAAGAATACTTGGAAAGAGAAATATATCATGAATAAAGTAAATGATAAAGGAAGAAGAGTTTTACGTATGCAAGAAGAAGTCCATGACATGTCTTCCTCACTATGCAAGAAAGTTGTTACATATCTTAGCTACAATATTTGCTCCTTATTATACATCTTGGTAATATGGAATTACACATTTAATAAAAGAATGTGGAATTAAAGCAAATAAAGGAGCAATGGAAGACTATCATTATGCAAGGACTTTCTAAACATATTCATCACATGGCCTTTTTCAAGATTCTACGTATCTATGTCATTATGCAAGGAACTTGCTATACATCTTCATCATTGACATTTCAAGACTTAATGAAGAAGTATTCTTCTATAAATAGAGGACAACTCTCCCTTAGTTATACACCAAGTTATAGAATAACTATAGCTCTTTAAAGTTTCTCTTTCTCTTGTCTTTCTTTTGCTAGTAGTAAAATACTCCTAGTTTTAATTATAAGTCTTTTAAATTCCTTTTTTATATTTTCATACTCTATAATGGAGTAATTTCTTTTTGTTGGGATAGTTGATGAAGCTTGATATATTTTTAATACTTATCTCAGTTTTAATACATACTTGGCCTGAAATTATCTATTTCACATTTTACACTGTGCGGGAATGTTAGTTTTATTATTCTTTATTATCACTCCTACATATTTTATCTCGAGGTTATTATCATATTAATTTTGTAATTCTCACGGAGCAAAATTAATATGTGGTAACTGATGAGTAAAATAAGTAGATTGAAAATAAATTTTAGTAATCTACCATTTCAAGTCCGTAGTCTTGCTTGCCTCAGTTTTAATTCTCACGGAGGAATTGTTGTAGGCAAGATTATTGATTTTTAGTAAAAATATTCTCACGAAGTTTTCACTACTTTTTAGCACAGTTCAGGCAAGAAAAATATTTCGGTTTAACTGTCACTTGTTATAACTCAATTAATTTGCATAACCTCACGGAGTGTTATTAATTGATTATTTTCTTGTGAGCAAAATATAATTGAATTAGAAATAAGCAATTATTCTTTAGAGAAATATATGTCAAAATTGAGATTTTTATTGTAAATATTATCAAGTGAATTCAATGATTCCCAACTCTTTTTAAATTGAAAATCTTCCACAAGTTATTTTGTTTTAGTTAAAGTTATTTAAAAGTTCAAAAAACTCACTTTTCATCAATTTGATTCTCTCAAATAGTAGTTGGAATATTCAAAGTCTGTAGCATAGATTTCCCAAGCTCTGTGGGACGATATCTTAAACTATACTATAATTTGACAAAGCACGAGCAGGAAAATCCTATACACTTTGGCCTCGTCAAATTTTTGGCGCCGTTGCCGGGGATTGGCAGACATCTACTTCGGACTAAATATTTGGTTACTAATTTGAGAACTTATTAATATAATTAATATTTATATAATCTATAAAATACTACTATAACTACTGATACTAATCTTTAATCTCTAACAGTATTATATCTGCTTCTAACATTTTTTCTTTGTTTCTAGCATTTTTTATTTTTTTATTTTTATTTTTATTTATTTATTATTATTATTATTATTATTAAAAACTTTCTCTAGTATATTAATTTTATTATTATATTATCGTTTTTTACATTACAACCACTAATATTACTATTATTTACTAATATATTAACTATAACATTTCGTTGTTACTTAAGTAATTTCTCTAATATTTCCTTGTTACTTAAGTACTTCTTCTAATATTTCCTTGTTACTCAAGTACTCCTTCTAATATTTCAATTACTACTTCTAACATTATCTCTTTTTCTTCTAACACTTATATTTTCTATTGTATATTTTATTATATTATTATTTTTAGTTAGCAAGTAATAGTAAAGTGTTTATCTAATAGTCCATGTCACTTCTTTCATCTATCATTTTATTTTCCCTACTACTTTTATTATAACGTCTACTTTAGTATATCTAAGTTTTATTATAATTATTATTATTATAAATTTTCTTTACAGTATTTACCATTACTAATTACTATAGTCTATTATATAATATATTAGTAGTTCTCTATATTAAGTATTTCTTATTGTTATTATTATTGCTACTAACTTTTTTAAGAAAAAGTTAAAAAAAGAAAAAGAAAAAAGAAATTGTTGTATGTACTACTACGTAAGTACTGTTTTGACATAACAAGTCTTCTTTTTAATATTACAAGTATTATTATATTAGTATTACTTTTATTGCTACTATTACTTTTACACTATTTTACTTTCTTTTCTTCTTAAGTTTCTATAGTGTTATTACTAATATTGCTTCTATTTATATTATAGTACAAATATTTTTTTCCTATTTAAATTATAGTTATTACTATTATTTTCTTAATACTATTATTAGTTAGATATAAATAATAACTTATGTCATCTTACTATTTTTATTCTATCACAAACTAGTACTATCTAATTATCGTTATTTCTTTTTCATTGCTCATATAACAATAGTATTGTACTATTTTTATTTTTCTTTTTCTTTTTCCTTGAAAGGCCTTCTACCAATTTTTATTACTACTACTACTCCACTTACGTACTACTTTCCTTCTTTTCAAACTACTCAAGTGTTATCTATATTTTGCACTATTAGTACTACTTACTAGTTGCTATTTTATATATAGTACTTTTGTATTTTTATTGTTAGTAGTTAGTACTAATTCTTCCATATTCTTTTTTTATTTATTATTATTATATTATTATTATTATTAACTAGTTTACTTTATACCTACTATTTTTATTTTTTTATTTTTTTTTCTTCCTTATACTATTTTCTTTCTGGTACTGATATTACTACTACTTTAAAATATTTTTTTTTTAAAAAAAATTATTATTTAAAAATTTCAAGTAGTTTATGACCCGCTCTTCTAACAAAGAGTTGGTCATTTACGATCCTGAAATTGAAAAATCTTTACGGTTGCGCAGGAAAGGACAATCATCATCTTCTCAAAGTGCAACTTGTGACAAAATGGAGCAGCAACTAAGAGATGACAACAACCAACTGGGAGTAGATCCACCAGTCATTGTAGAAGATCAGTTTGACGAAGTGGCTCCAAGACCAGCAAACAGAATCCTAAGGGATTATGCTAGACCAGACCGTTTCAACTGTGAGTCTAGTGTAAGAAAACCCCCAGTTGCAGCCAACAACTTTGAAATCAGGACCGGCCTGATTCAAACAATTCAACAATCCTGTACTTTCACCGGTGATCCAAGTGAAGATCCACACAGTCATTTAATTGATTTCTTGGAACTAGTTGAAACTGCTAAATATAATGGAGTATCTCCTGAAGCAATCAAGTTAAGGCTATTTCCTTTTTCTTTAAAAGGAGATGCCAAGACTTGGTTGCGGAGTTTACCTCAAGGTTCTATTACTACATGGGACCAGATGACTCAGAAATTTTTAAACAAATATTTTTCCCCTGCTAAAACAACAAAGTTAAGACAAGATATTTCTAATTTCTTGCAGACTGACACTGAGTCAGTTTATCAAGCATGGGAAAGATTAAAAACAATGCTAAGAAAATGTCCACATCATGACATTCCTGAGCATATGCAGCTGTACATTTTCTATCACGGGCTAAAACCATCATCTAGAAATGTGATAGATGCAGCTGCAGGAGGTTCCATAATGGGAAAAACCACTGTTGAAGCATTGCAATTGTTGAATGAAATTTCTGAAAATGCTATTCAATGGCCATCTGATCGTGTAGTAATAAAAAGAGCTGCTACGGTAAATCAGGCAGATGCTTTAAATACACTAACACAACAGATTGTTTCTTTGGCACAAAAGTTTGAATCTTTTCAGGTTAATACACAACAACCAAGCCAGTCTGAGACTTGCGATATGTGTGGAGGAAACCATCTGAACCATGAATGCCAAACAACCAATCAAAATGATGAACAGGTCAATGCCATCGGGTACAAGCCATACCCTTTTGGAAGTCCAATGGCACAAAAACATCCAGGATTTCAATGGAGCAATCCAAATGGTGCTGAAAATTCTCAAAGCTTCCAGAAGCAACAAGTACAAGGACCACCCGGATACCAGAATCAAAATCGTGTGCAACCGAATTTCAAGCCATATCAGCAAGCAGCTCCATATCAACAAAGGCCTCAGCAAGCCCATCAAAGTCTAGATGACCTTTTGTACAAGTACATTAAGGCCACTGACGAGAAAATGGAAAGCCAAAATTCTGCCCTTAAGAATTTGGAAATTCAGGTAAGCCAATTGGCAACTCTTGTTTCAGAAAAGATTCAAGGTCCCTTACCAAGCAATACGGAGAAAAATCCAAAAGAACACCTTAAGGCCATTGCCTTACGGTCAGGTAAGAATCTTGATGATCCATATGCTGACAGACATGAAAAGAACCAGCCAGAGCAACAGGTAGACAAAGGTAAGAATGTTGAAACACCCAGTGAACTGTCACAAGAGAAAGAAGTCCAGAAAAAAGAAAAAAAATATTGAAAAAGTAACTCCTCTCCCTGTGACAATTCCTTTTCCACAAAAAATGAAAAGAGAAAAGCTTGATAATCAATTTGCAAAATTTTTAGAAATTTTAAAGCAAATTCACATTAATATTCCTTTTACTGATGCTTTGTTGCAAATGCCTTCATATGCCAAATTTCTAAAAGAAATCTTGTCAAGCAAAAGAAAATTGGAAGAAGTTTCTGTGGTAATGCTTACTGAAAAATGCAGTGCTATACTTCAAAATAAGCTACCACAAAAGCTCGGTGATCCAGGAAGTTTTACAATTCCATGTACCTTGGGAGGATTACATTTTGAAAAAGCACTTTGTGATTCTGGAGCTTCAATTAATTTGATGCCATTTTCTATTTTTAGGAAATTGGATCTTGGTGAGATGAAAAATACAGTTGTTTCTCTTCAATTTGCAGATCAAAGTACTAAAAAACCTAAGGGAATAATTGAAAATGTTCTTGTGAGAGTAGATAAGTTTGTTTTCCCTGTAGATTTCATAGTACTTGAAATGGAAGAATGTCCTGATGAACCAATAATTCTAGGTAGACCTTTTCTTGCTACAGGTAGAGCAATCATAGATGTTCATCAAGGACAACTGATTCTAAGAGTTGATGAAGAAAGAGTCATTTTTTATATGCAAAAGATTCTAAAATTTTCAAGAGATGAGGCATCATCTTCTTGTTTTTCAATTGACATGATTGGTGATCTTGCAGATGAATTTAAAGATGATCAATTGATTTTAGACTCAATGGAGAGATGTTTGGCTAAATCTGGAACCACACAAGATGATGATCTTGTAGTTAGAAGTGACGCAAAATTATTGGAACATGATTCTAAGGAAGAGGATGAAATGCAACCAGAAGAAGTTCACACAAAAATTGAACTCAAAATTCTCCCTTCCCATTTGAAATATGTTTATCTTGAGCCTGAATCATTTCCAGTAATAATTTCATCTTCTCTGTCTGCAGAACAAGAACATAAATTGATTGAAGTACTCAGAATACATAAAGGAGCCATAGGGTGGACTATAGCAGACATCAAAGGCATTAGTCCAGCAATTTGCACACACAGAATCCTCATGGAGGACAGCTACAAGCCAATAGTCCAACCCCAAAGGAGATTGAATCCAGCAATGCAAGAAGTGGTAAAAAATGAAGTTATTAAGCTTCTCGCAGCAGGTATTATTTACCCCATTTCTGACAGCCCTTGGGTAAGTCCTGTTCAGGTGGTACCAAAGAAAGGAGGTATGACGGTAATAAAAAATGAAAATAATGAACTCATACCTACCAGAACAGTTACAGGATGGAGAGTCTGTATTGATTACAGACGTCTCAATGATGCCACCAGAAAAGACCATTTTCCTTTACCATTTATTGATCAAATGTTAGAAAGAGTAGCAGGATATGGTTTTTATTGTTTTCTTGATGGATATTCAGGGTATAACCAGATACCAATTGCACCAGAAGATCAGGATAAAACAACTTTCACATGTCCCCATGGAACATATGCATATAAGAGAATGCCATTTGGTTTATGCAATGCACCTGCTACATTTCAGCGATGCATGTCTGCAATTTTCTCTGACATGACTGAAATTTTTTTGGAAATTTTTATGGATGATTTCACCCTTTTTGGTAAAACATTTGAAGATTGTCTCCACCATTTGACCTTAGTTCTTAAGAGATGTGAAGAGACAAACTTGATTCTTAATTGGGAGAAATGTCATTTTATGGTTACTGAGGGAATTGTTTTAGGACATAAAATCACTGCTAAAGGGATAGAAGTTGATAAGGCTAAAATTGATCTTATACCAGGATTACCCCCTCCTACAACTGTTAAAGGTATTAGAAGTTTTTTAGGCCATGCAGGTTTTTACAGACGGTTTATAAAATATTTTTCAAAAATTTCAAAACCTCTGACTAACCTTTTGATGAAAGATGTCAAGTTTGATTTTTCAGGTGATTGTATAGAAGCTTTTGAAACTCTTAAGGAGAAATTATCATCTGCCCCTGTAGTTGTATCCCCTGATTGGAGCCAACCTTTTGAGGTCATGTGTGATGCTAGTGATACAGCTGTTGGAGCTGTTTTAGGCCAGAGAAAAGATAGGATTTTTCGTCCCATATACTATGCCAGTAGGACTTTAAATGAAGCTCAGCTGAATTATGCCACAACAGAAAAAGAACTATTGGCAGTAGTATTTGCTTTTGATAAGTTTCGTTCTTATTTAATAGGAACCAAGGTCACTGTTTTCACTGATCATGCGGCTTTAAAATACCTCTTAACAAAGAAAGATGCCCGACCTAGATTGTTAAGATGGATTTTACTTCTGCAAGAGTTTGACCTTGAAATAAAAGACAAAAAGGGAACCGAAAATCAAGTAGCTGACCATTTGTCTAGATTAGAGAACCCTCCTTCTGAGTCTTGTGAAATAAAAGAAGAATTCCCTGATGAACATATCTTTTCTTTCAGCTTTGTTGTGACTCAACCACCCTGGTTTGCAGACATTGCAAATTACTTGGTTGGAAAGTGGACACCCCAAGATCTCTCTTACCAACAAAGAAAAAAACTCATATCTGATGCTAAGCATTATCTGTGGAATGATCCTTATTTATTTAAATACTGTGCAGATAATATTATTAGAAGGTGTGTGCCTGAAGAAGAAATGAGCAAGATTTTGCATCATTGCCATGATGGAGCAATTGGAGGACATTATGCTGCAAATCGGACAGCCTTTAAAGTTTTGGAGGCTGGATTCTTCTGGCCAACACTTTTTAAGGACGCTCGTGCATATGTTGCACAATGTGACAGGTGTCAGAGAACAGGTAACATCACTAAAAGAGATGAAATGCCACTGCAATCAATTCAGGTATGTGAGATATTTGATGTCTGGGGTATAGATTTTATGGGTCCGTTTCCTTCATCTCATTCATTTAAATATATCCTTGTGGCTGTTGATTATGTTTCACGATGGGTTGAAGCCATTCCCACAAGAAAGAATGATGCTCGAATTGTGTGCAATTTTCTTAGAAAAAATATTTTTACCAAATTTGGCACACCACGAGTTATCATTAGTGACCAAGGCACTCATTTTATGAATAGACAATTTGCTGCATTGCTATCAAAATATGGTGTAACTCACAAAACAGGAACACCATATCATGCTCAAACTCAAGGGCAAGTTGAGGTGTCTAACCGCGAATTAAAAAGGATACTTGAAAAAACGGTTGGAATCTCAAGAAAAGACTGGGCTTTAAAATTAGATGATGCATTATGGGCATACCGAACGGCATTTAAAACGCCAATTGGAACATCCCCATATAGATTAGTCTTTGGAAAAGCTTGCCATTTGCCAGTCGAATTAGAACACAAAGCTTTTTGGGCATTAAAAGCACTGAATTTTGATTTAACATCTGCTGGTAAAAATAGATTTTTTCAGGTTAATGAATTGGAAGAGTTGAGGCTGGAAGCTTATGAAAATGCCAAGATTTATAAAGAAAAAACAAAAAAATGGCATGACAACTTGATCCGACAAAAAAGCTTCAAAATTGGAGATCAGGTACTTCTGTACAATAGCCGACTCAGGCTATTTCCTGGAAAATTGAAATCCAGGTGGACATGTCCTTATATGGTTACAGATGTCACTCCATATGGAGCAATTGAAATTCAACAGATTAATGGAGGAGACAAGTTTAAAGTCAATGGCCACAGGCTAAAATTGTATTTTGGTGGACATTTTGAGCAGCAACCATCAGTAACCATGATAGATTGATGAGTTTCACAGTTACTACGTCGAGCTGACGACGTTAAACTCAGAACTAAGGTTTCTTACTCGTAGCCATTGAGGGTGAAGCAATGGAGCCTTATAAGTCCAACATAGATCTGACTAATTAAATGCTTAACCAATTGATCTGGTCAATATCCAGATTATTGTACAACCGGAACATCTCATGAAGGCCTCTACAAAAACAGTGTCACCTAGACAGGAGTAACTCCATGGTGATCGGTATGCCTAAGTTACTGGTTGGTTAACCATTTAATTGTGAAAATCTAATTTTGGCACAGGTAATTTTCTAGTTTATATTCAAACTAGGACCTTATGACTGTTAAGGTATTAAAATAATCAGTCTATTACACATAGAATATGTGTGGTCACAGTTTCTTTCAAGCTTTCTTCTGTGATCGTAATTTTGAAAGCCAAAAATATTTTTTTTTTAAATTATTAGTATTTTCTATTTTAATTATCCTAGTTTAAAAAAAAAAATTCCTTTTTTCCCTTTCCACTCGTGTTGAAACGTGTTTTCATTCTGGAGACTGAAATGTTCAAGTGTGGGGGAGGATTATTCTGATTTATATATTTTAAATATAATATCTTTTTCTAAAACTGTGATTTTTTGTAGGTATTTAATTAACAACATAAATTCTTTACATTATGCTCAATATTATTTCTTTTTATTTTTCACCATATGTTTTTCCATGAACGATTTTGATTTTTTGAAAACAGTAGCAAGCATCTTCGACTCAGGAAATCATTGGGATTGAGAAAGTTATGATCACAAAAGCAGGAAGAATCAATAAACTTGGCTAGAACTTGCTCTAAATGTTTTTCCAGGCGAAATAATGGATGACACTGATTTTTGAAAAATGAACTTAGGCCTTCTTTGATTCCCAATTCTAGCCTCTTTATTTTTTTTATCCAAATATACATACTTTACCGCTTAGAACCTTTTTAGCCTTGATCCTAATTTTTTTTAACACCGTATTTCTCTTTAAAAAAAAAAGAAGAGAAAAAATATATATATATATATTATTCGTATATATGTATATATCTCTATATATACGCATAAAAATACACTTTCTTCCAGCAGTTAATGAGCACAGATTGATATCAATAAGAGGAAGAAGTACCCAAAAAAAAAAAAAAAAAAAAAAAGAAGAAGAAGAGAATATATGATTGTTAATGATATTGCAAAGGCAGGGAATGTAATAAGGAGGAGTGCTTAAAAAAAAGGATGAAAATACTAAGAACCAAGAAATGTTTGCTCAAAGTTGGAAGGAGAAAAGTCACTATAAATATATCCTTACCCTACCAGCCTATAGCCTGACATTACAAGCCAAGAAAAGTCCTAAAAGATTTTAAAAATTAGTGTTGTATCTATATTAGTGGAGATAAACATGAAGAGCAAGCATATGGACTTGGCTATGATACTTACTGAATAAGTGATCATAAATTTATCAATCCTGAAAGATTCAAGGGGCGAAGAATGCAAGCTTTTGTTGATCAAGTCAGAATTCAGACATAAGGTAAAAGATTTGGTGAATTTAGAAAGGATAATTGCATTGAACATAATGAGAGATATTTATTTTGAATAAATTGCATATCCTACAAAAGTCGCAATTTTTGAAGAAAATCATTTTAAAAAAAAAATAAAATCTTTTTACTCGAGGACGAGCAAAAGTTCAAGTATGGGGGAATTTGATGAATATAATTTGTTCGTGTATTTTCTTATATAAAATTATATATTTTAAATAAAAGCATGAATAAATATATTCAATTCTCCTATATTTTCTAACAAATCTTGCAGAGAAAAAGAATACTTGGAAAGAGAAATATATCATGAATAAAGTAAATAATAAAGGAAGAAGAGTTTTACGTATGCAAGAAGAAGTCCATGACATGTCTTCCTCACTATGCAAGAAAGTTGTTACATATCTTAGCTACAATATTTGCTCCTTATTATACATCTTGGTAATATGGAATTACACATTTAATAAAAGAATGTGGAATTAAAGCAAATAAAGGAGCAATGGAAGACTATCATTATGCAAGGACTTTCTAAACATATTCATCACATGGCCTTTTTCAAGATTCTACGTATCTATGTCATTATGCAAGGAACTTGCTATACATCTTCATCAATTGACATTTCAAGACTTAATGAAGAAGTATTCTTCTATAAATAGAGGACAACTCTCCCTTAGTTATACACCAAGTTATAGAATAACTATAGCTCTTTAAAGTTTCTCTTTCTCTTGTCTTTCTTTTGCTAGTAGTAAAATACTCCTAGTTTTAATTATAAGTCTTTTAAATTCCTTTTTTATATTTTCATACTCTATAATGGAGTAATTTCTTTTTGTTGGGATAGTTGATGAAGCTTGATATATTTTTAATACTTATCTCAGTTTTAATACATACTTGGCCTGAAATTATCTATTTCACATTTTACACTGTGCGGGAATGTTAGTTTTATTATTCTTTATTATCACTCCTACATATTTTATCTCGAGGTTATTATCATATTAATTTTGTAATTCTCACGGAGCAAAATTAATATGTGGTAACTGATGAGTAAAATAAGTAGATTGAAAATAAATTTTAGTAATCTACCATTTCAAGTCCGTAGTCTTGCTTGCCTCAGTTTTAATTCTCACGGAGGAATTGTTGTAGGCAAGATTATTGATTTTTAGTAAAAATATTCTCACGAAGTTTTCACTACTTTTTAGCACAGTTCAGGCAAGAAAAATATTTCGGTTTAACTGTCACTTGTTATAACTCAATTAATTTGCATAACCTCACGGAGTGTTATTAATTGATTATTTTCTTGTGAGCAAAATATAATTGAATTAGAAATAAGCAATTATTCTTTAGAGAAATATATGTCAAAATTGAGATTTTTATTACCGAGTTTCAAAGCATCATCACCACTGTTTCGCCCTTGCCACGCTACCACAGTCACAGCTTCCATTGACATCCTTGCATCACACTCATAGCTGCAACACCACTAAGCTGCTGTTCCGAACACACCCGCTTCCTCGCCACTGTTTTTGTCCTCTCGCAACTAACAACAAAGTGCCTCAGATCAGTAATAACACCACGATATCCACACTGTTCTAAACTGCCTCCAACACCTCGTCACTGCCCTCGTCCCACCAAATGCCAAGATCGCACCATAGCTGCTGCCTCGTCAATACACAAGAATCACAGCCTCACTACTGCCATAGCACTCACCGTTACAGCAGCGGTCATTGCCTCGCTAACCCCTCAAACGCTGCAGCATTTCTGCCCTCGATGCACCACAGTCACACGCCTAACACCAGCCAGTATTTCAATCACCCACACACATAGCCTTGCCTTCTAGCCACGTCTTCGCCCTAGCATCCCCTTCTTCAAAACAAATCAGCGTCATCCTACCACCAAATCAACATCGCAACACCTCCATGTTCAATACAAACCATAACAGATAGACGACAACCCCATACGCCAGTAACCACGACAGAAACGGGCTGATATGAAAAGGAAAAAATAAGGCACATTCGAGTGAAAATACCTTGAGAAACGCGTAGAGGATAGCGACGCGATGTCGTAAATGTATAACTTGACCGAAAAAGTCACCCTCGGCGGAGTTAGGGTTTCACCCGACTCTTTGAGCTTTGATCTACTCGAAATAGCTAAGATTTGGAGAAAGTGACTTCAAAAACGGAATGAGTTGGTTGAGAAGTTTCGGGGAAGGTAAGATTTGGCCAGAAATGATAGGTCTCTGCCGTCGCCGGTGGCGGAGATCGACGAGTTTGAAATTGGCCAGTGTTTTCCTTTGGTTTTCTCTGATTTTGTGTAATTAGGAATTAGGAGAAATTTGGGAAAATTAAAAGGAGGATGACTGGGTCAGATAGTATTGGGCCGCTGGGTCATTATGTATTGGGCTAGCGTCTTTTTCTGTTTTAATATTGGACTGGTTTATATTTTTAACTAGACTACACTAATTGTCATTTGAACTAATTAACTAAGAAAGTTACACACAAAACTTGTAAGATGAATCAATTAGCACATAAAATCAATTAAACATTACTCATAATTAAATTCTTTTTTTTGGAAGTTTTTTTAATAGCTAAATAAAACAGTAAACCTAGCAAAATTCGTATAATATTTAACACAACTATTTTACATAATTTTGGTATTTTTTGTGCCAAAATTAGGTGGTTACAGGAAGGCCAGTGGCGGGAGTGGTAGCTACGATTTTTCATTTTGAGGAAGAGTTCAAATTTTAAAAATAGAGGTGCTATGACATGTAAGAAAAAAATCTGGCTCTTTATTTATAAATTCCTTACTTTGAAGTGCTATTTTTGAAAAACTCGCAAAACTATAACGGATTGCACAAAATAGATTTCAAAAAATTTCATTGTGTGCCCCTCAAAGTGACTGATTTTGAGAGATTACCCCTATTGAACAATATTTTATTGAAATACTTTCTTATGGTGGAGCCAACACTTTAACTTATCAATTTGCAAGTGTTGTCTCTTACGAAGAGGTCAAGTGTATTGTGGTAAGTGTTACCTTTTAAGCAGTACTTACGACCAAATACTGCCAAGACAACTCTTTCTTTGAGAGAATGTGAGATTCAAGGGGCCTTAAAGGCAAGTGTTGCCTATCACTTGCCTAAAAAAGAGGAGTCAAAGGAAAGTGATGACTCTATACCATAAGATTTATAAGAGTATTTTCGTTCGAAACTTATTCATTAAACTTAGTAGATGATATTTTTACAAGCTATTGTTAAGTGAAGGCAAAAAAGCAAACCATTCTTTATGGAGTCATATTTCTGCAAATGAGCCAGTAGATTAGTACTTTGTCCCATTCCTATCTTCCAAGTTCTAATGTTGGCTGATTTGCAGAAATATGCTACGAGAACAAATGATTTGTCTTTTTGCTTTCGCTAACAGATGTTTTACAAAAATACCCCCATTAAGATTTAATAAAAAAATTTCGGATAGAAATGCCCCTATCAAGTTTTTAGGTCGGGGGCAAGACTTGCCTTTATATCTCTCCGCTTTTCAACACTTATCCCTTCAAGTGTTGTCAAAAGGCAATACTTACCACACTTGGTCGTAAGTTTTGACAAAGGCCAAGATTTGCCTTTGATCCCTCTCTATTTGCCGACACTTACCCTTAAAGTGTTGGCAAAAGGCAACACTTGCCGCACTTGGTCGTAAGTCTTGGCAATTGCCAAAACTTGCCCCTTCCAGTCTTTCCCTGCGTTCTCGCCATATAACTTAAAGTATTGACAAAACAGTAATTGCATTTGAAGCTTCGGCAATTGCCAAGACTTACATGATTTTTGCCTTGAAGTCTTGGCTCTGAGTGAAAAATAATAGTATTTTGCTAAAATATTTCTTAGTGCGGACATTTTTACAAAACCAGGCGGTGAAATTCTTCGCATAAAAACGGCTTTGTTTGACCATATAACATTTTTTCAAATTCTAACGGTCCCAACTCAACGCTCCACTGCTCCCTCTCTTCCACTGAAATTCAAAAGAAAACTCTGCAAAATCATCAATGGAAAAGCCCAAGCCAACAAAAAATTCAACAGATAGAGAAAAATGGAAGAAAGTATTTAACACATTAGTTCAAATGTTACAATCCCAACAAACCCAACTTCAATCTTTAGCCCAAGATCGCAAATTTCTCGAAGACCGTATTAAATTACAATATGATAGATGGGTTTCTGATGTTAATTCATTTCAACAACAAATTTCTCAGGTAAAAGTTTGTTTTTTTACATAGTTTTGTATATTTTACTGTGTTCTTGATTTAGGGTTTTGATTAGTTTGGAGTGTAAATTTGATTAAATAGTCGGTCGGGTTCACTGTTTACATTAGCTAGCCGGTACACATAAGTTATACAGTGATTATACATGGTTATACGCATATTATACAAGGGCTATACTTATATTATACATATGCAGGCTATTTTTTGATTAGTTTAGAGTAAATTTGGGAAAGATGGTCTGGATTTTTACACAAATAGCCGGTCGGATTTATTGTTTACATTACACTGATTGTACATGGCTATACACATATTATACATGGACTATACATATAGTATACATCTGTCAGCTATCTATTTAGGGTTTTTATTAGTTTGGAGTAAAATTGGGCAAGTTGGTTTGGGATTTTTACACAAATAGCCGGTCGGATTTACTGTTTAAATTACCTAGCCTTGTACATGGCTATATAGTATATACATATTATACGTGGACTAGTTATACATTCGTTAGCTATATATTTAGGTTAATTTTTGTTGTTTTGTTTGTAGATGAAGAAAGATTTTACAATTCAAGAGATGGAACGTATGGTTGAGGTAGCGAAAGCCGAATTCGTTGTTGGTTTGAAGCAAAGAGATGCTTTCATGTTCAAAAGGAAGTTTGGTGAGTTTTGTTGGAAAAAAAAAAGCTCTTCTTTTGCCCTAGCTTTGTTTGGTTAGTTATGGAATTTGAGATATTGATCAAAGTTTGGATTTTTATTTTCGGATGAACTTAGGGGTTGTTTGGTTGGGGCATAGAAAGATATTAATCCTTACATAAGATCTCGTTTAAGAATATTTCAGTGTTTGGTGGGGTGTGGGAGAAAGTAATTCTTGCATAAAATCTCTCATAAGATAATACAGCATTTGGTTGCTTGTAGTGAATAAATACATGGGTTAAATCATGCGGGAACTTAGGTATTGTTTTATGAGGGGATATAATGTGGAATAAGAACATGTGTACTGGCAATGCAAGGCACTTTTTAGGGTAATTATTCATGTATGACATTCTCTTAATTATTAATCACCGCGTAACAATACATTCACTATTAATCACAGCATAATGATAGATTCATTATTAATCACACATAAGGAGCCCTTCATAACTTCCCTTTAAACCAAACGACCCCGAAATTTGGGCAGGGAAGTAGACTGCTTTCTGTAATGCAGAGTTCACCGATTTCTGTATTGCATTTGCCCTTCCCTTATGTTACCTATTAAAAAGCTGATGCAATTTCTTGGTCACTGTCTATGATAACTTTCTAGGGTCTAATTTTGGGTCTATGTTGGTGCTTGGAATTAACCACAGACTGCAGTATCATTGTATAAAATATGGTGCTCTTTGAAATAATTTGAGATAATTAATGAAAGTGGAGCTTGAGCATGCAATTTTATGCCTCTTGTTCGATATTGGTTCTTATTGCCCCGTCTGTCGTATAAAATATAACAGTGGTTGAGTGGACTTGTATGTTAATTTTACTTGTATACATTAGAGGTTGTAGAAAAGAGGATATTAATGTAAGGTTAAAAAGTTAATTTGATCGATAAAATATTACATTAAAGTTTAAGATTTGAGCCGTTACATGAACTCTGAGCTATTGAAGGCTGTAATATTAACAGGATGGTTTAATATTTTGAAACGTTCCAAAACAGAAAGAGTTGCATATAATCGATCCTGGAATGGATGACTGTATGTATCTTTCAGTTCCTTGTGAAGGTCCCTGGAACATGTGTTAATTCACCATGTTCCTGTTAGATCACTCGCAAAAATTTCAACTCTTTTTTCTAAAGGTTTCTCTTGGCACTTTCAACTTGTTGCACATTTAACTTTCTTTTTTGAATCTCCAAGCTTGTCAAAGTTGATCATCAAAAATTAGCGTGTGTAGTTCCAGTGAGCTTTCGAAACTGCAGTTATAATTATTGGAAAATCATGCAACCATATATGCATGTTCACACACACAGAGACACAAACTTTTGTATCCTCTTTATTTAATTTCCGATGACCATTAACCAGAAATCTGTTTAACTTGGTTTTTACAAGATCAAAGAAACCAAACCATACTAGAAAAAGGAAAACTTTTTTTTTTTTTTTTTTTTTGGAATTTAGGGGATGGTTTATTATTGAGAAAAGATGTGCCGTCCTTAAGTATGAGTAGGCTTAACTGTTTCAGTGTAGATATGATCTTTTAGGTTTTATTCATCTCATAACTTAATCTGGGAACTTACTTACTTTTCACCCAAAAAGTACAGAAGATACAGAAAGTGAACTTGCGGACTTCAAAGAATGGTTTGACTACCTCTCTCATAAATGCTCTGAGCCAAATGTAAGCTGTTTCATTTGCTTTTTCTTTTATGATTTTTCTTTCTCATTTCTGTTGTGGATCTGTAGGTTTCATCGGCGTAGCTAATAAAACATTTACTTGATTGACAGGATGTACCAAGGGCTCTTACTAATGAAAAAGCAGAGACAAGACAAAAGGCATGGAATGATGATCTTAGGCGGCTGAGAACTGAAAATGAGAGGCTAACATCAGAGAAAAATTCTGAGATAACTGCCCTTCTGGCAGAGAAAAAATTTATATGGAACCAATATAACAAATTGGAGCATGACATGACTGATCAATTGAGGAGAAAACGTACGGAAATTGAGCAGGCTAATGAGAAAATACAGGCACTAATGGTGAACGTTGAGGAATTACACTCATCCAATACTAATAAGGATAATACAATTGCGACGTTACGGACTCAGATGGCCAAATTTGAAGCTGACTCCATCATAAAGAGTGAAGAGATAGCCAGACTTTCCACGGAATTAGATTTGCTAAAGAAGTCCGGAACTACATCTATCACTCCCGTACTACGTCGCAGCACAGCTGGATCAGGACCTTCCAAGCTCAGATGCACGTCCCGTGGAAGAGATCGGAAGAATGTAACTTTCATGAAAGATTCACAATCTTCACAAGGCATTGAAAAGGTAATTCCTCTTACTTTAAAGAACAAAATATTCTGCAGAAGTCCTTTCCTGTTACAGAATTTGTCCATGTTAGATTTTCTTTGAGGTATATTGCCTATTGGTGAACTACACGATTGCCTTGGGTTTTGATGAAACTGCACCTTTTTTCTGATATTGTAGAACATGACAACAGGTTATTCTTGTGATGCACAGATAGCTTTTTGTTATGTGTATCTAAGATGGTTGAAGCAAACTTCACAGTTTGTAAAGGAAAAAGGAAAAAAACTGAGAAGTCATTGAATGTATTAGCCTTCCCTTGACTAGCCTTTTAATCCTGGTCTTTTTCTAATTTGATTTTGCACAATTGTTTTGGGACTTGTGCTACCATGTTCTCTGTGCCTGATGTAAACCGCTTTTCTATGTAAGTATTTCAAGAAGCAACAAAGATCAACTTGGACAGTCCTTTATTGTGTGGTAACTGGACAGAGATCTGCAGTCTTAGAGCCTGTTTGGATAAGCTTAAAAGTGGCTTAAAAGCACATATGTTTTTTATAAGCCCATTAATGAGTGTTTTGGTAAGTCAAAAAGTCACGGGATAAGTGCTTATAAGCCAAAAGCGAGAAGTTAGTCTCAAAAGTGGCTTATAAGCTAAGCAACTTTTGGCTTTTAAGCTACTTAAAATAAGCTCACCCAAACGGGCTCTTAGTCTTTTCTTAATTTTGGGGGCAAGGATATCCTTCTATCAAAGATATCCATGATACTTGAGGAATGCGTTGTGCATGTGTTGATCTAGGGTGATATCTAGGTCGTGCTACATTAGTCAGCAGTTTGAATTCAAATGGATAGACAGTCGGATTCTGAATTTGAATGTGTTAATTTAGAATATTATGCTCTTCCAAGTGCATGCTTGCATTTCAGAGAAATATGTCTTTCTTTTGTTGTGTAAGCTGATAGGTAGTCGGTTTTTGTAGGGACGGAGTAGTTCGAAAAGAAAAGCTGATGATAATATCCCAGGTGCTCCAAAACTATTCACTTCCTCATTTAAGGTACCTAAATTAAAAACTTCATCTCCTTGTGTGACATAATTTAATCACCAGAACTTCAGCTGTAGTATATTAGATAAGTAGATTTTTGGTACATATGTATTGTTTATTGCATCTTGGTCATTTGTATTGGCCCTTGTTGTATTATTCTATATTTATTTTCAAGTTATGCAACAGTAATTTGTACTCAGTACTAGATGTCTTTGTTACCAATAAATCCAAAGGCAGGTAGTTTCAGCGTTAAGATTTGGTTCAGCTTGGAACCCTACTAATTAGCAGATGATGATCAATTATTTGATTTGTGCATTTTCTTGTTTTCTTTTTTTTATTGTACCAAAGTGGAAATTGTTTCTCCTCGATCTCCCTACATATCTACTCCTTTGTTACTGATAATTTGTAAAGTTGGAAAGATAGCAATGGATATTAAAGATGTACTACTATGAGCCTCCCACCCCTCCCCCTCTCCCAGCCCCCCAAAAAAGAAGAAGTTAAGCAGTAATCCAGTGAAATAGTTGAGGTGTACAACAAATAATGTAAAATAATATATTTAAATTTATCTAAAGAAGTGAAAAATAGTTCAACTTCATACACATAAGGTTAACATCTAATCTAATTAATGACAAGAGCTCGTGAAGAGTTGTGGAGATAGAGTAACATATCAAAGTGTACGAAACCAAGTAGATTGAAAAGAATCTTGATAATGAACCATCACCAAAAGCAGCACCAATAGTAAAGCCAATCCAAAAGGAGGACTTCCTTCTTGGCTAGCCAAGTGATACAAAACTGGCCTTGAAACTCCCACTGGATAAAACCACCTGTTATTATCAAGCATGATGTATACCAAAAGGATGACAAAAAAAGGTAACAATATAAATAACAGCTTCAAACTAGCCTTGGACCTTTCTACTTGTACTTTATAATCTGAATAAGTAGACATGGATATCAAGAAAATCACTAGCCCAAACAAAACAATCAAGGGTAAAGGAGGTGCTGATAATGATTCTATAGTTTGATCTCTCCAACTAAGCCCTCTTTCTCTTGTAAACCAACCCATGATCTCAGTTCTTTTTTGATGAAATCAAACTTCTTGAAATCACTAGATGGAGCAGAGGAATATGTGAGTATATATAGAGAAATAAAGGTGTTATATTTGTTGTGGTCATATGTAATGGCATAAATTCTTCGCTTTTTGATTCCAATCACAAACCGTCCTTTCTTTGGATTCATACACTTTGAAAAAGGGAATTGATTCGAAATGATATAGTATGTAAATGGGCAAAAACAAAAAAGCAAAGGATATATTCTTTTTCATCTAGTCCGTTAATAATTTGTGTGTGTAAAGTTAAAGAATTTCAGTATGATTGGTGTGTCACAACAAGGCATGGTCCATTTTACTTCCTTTCCTTGAGGTTCTTACTTGCCGATTAAGTCGAAAGTTATATTCTGATTAATCATCATCTTCATACTGCAGATGAGGCTAGAAAACATAATTTGATTCATTAGGAAAAAGGGAAAGTGTCTAAATTAACACACATCGAGTTTAAAGAAAATGGACCTTGTTCAACTCATTTTCAAAAATAATTCATGAGGAGATAATCAAAAATAAGTATTCATGTGAGACAACATTTCAACGCTCCTAAATTTGAATGTCCAAAGTGGACAACATAACACGAAAGTCATACACTGGATAAATCAAGAATAGAAAATCATCTAACTTTGAGACCATGCATGTTTAAAAAAAACTGACCTTAACTCTACAGCAAAAACATAATTGAAAAATTATGATTGATATTGCTAGCTACTCTTTTTTGTTGTTTCTTTTTCGATGTCCCATACGTGTTTTGGAGTCAGACTAATTCGAATTCGTGTCTAAAAATTTCACTAGAGGTAAAACGCTCTCTATCAGAAATGACTCCATTCTTTCGAAACCTCTAACTGAAGATGAGGAATATTTATCATTCTATCGCAATTAAGTACCAATATTTCTTCCTTAATAAGTAGGAAACTTATTACCTCTATTTTTTTAAATCTTTTTACCAAAGTAAAAACGTAAAAGACTCATGCTGACAGAATTCCCCCCCCCCCCCCAAAAAAACTTTTACATTTTGTATATTTTTCAAAGTAATATTTTATTCCCTTCATAAGATGCTTATGTATCACATTATGAAATTCTTTCAATGTACTCTAACATTTGTTCCTCTTACTCGATTAGTAGAAAAATAAAAAAGACTAACTGTATTGGGTAAAATTCGACCCGCGGTGATTCGCCCCGGTCATACAAATCTGAACGACCGAACACGTCCCGACTAAGCAACCGCCGAGGCGATTGAGTGAGTCGTCGAGGCCTTGAGACCGAAGGTGCGTTACCGAAGGCGAGCCGTGAGCTAAGCTGTGGTAGCGATCACCTCGGTCAAGCTACAGGGCCAAGCCACCGAGGTCGATAACTCTCACCTCGGTGGATTCCCCTCGGTTCAAGCGGCTTTGCAGCCTACTACTTTACCCCACTAACTCCCCCATTTAATGCTTAGATCGTGGGAGACGCATCAGCGACTGGTGGAGAACGTGGGCAGGGCCTTCGCACCTATAAATACTAGATCATTTTGTATTATAGGGATCCAGAAATTTATACTGAAACGCTGCCCAAATTTGTAATCATCCTCATATATTGAAATACTGTTATTTTCCAGCATTTTACGTCTTTTTACGTGTTATTTCAACTTTGATACGAAGAATTGCTTGTATCCGAATCCAAATTCGATTTGTGTACCTAAAACCGATTTAGGCCCATAAAAATTGGCGCCGTCTGTGGGGATATAAGCAGTAACGCTTTGTTCCAAAGTTCCAAATCTGTTCTTTGTCGAAAATTTGCGATTCAACGTTATGGCTGATAACAACAACAGCGGTAACAACGATCGGGTTGACGTTCCGGTGAACCAACAACCCCTCACCCCAATGACAACTGAAGAATTTCAAATGTATGTTGTCACCACACTAAGGGCTCTCCAAAGTAAGCAGGATGAGCAGGCCAGCATCAACGCCGAGTTCCGCGCTTCATTGGAAGTGAGAAATAGCGCTGCCCCAAACAGCGCCCAGCCTTCGGCTCCTGGTGGAGGCATCCCGCCCTTCGTTCCTCCGGGCGCGACAACAGGGGGACCTCACAATGGAGCCACGTCTGGGGGCTCGGGGAACAACCCAACTGCATCGCCACACTTCGGGACGTTTCCCACCGTGGCAGAGACAACGTCCTCGGTCGACGTTGAAAGAATGAGTAGAGAAATCGAGGCGCGCATTGAGGCGCGCGTAGAAAAGCGCCTCGAAGGCCTACTGGGGATAAGCAAGGAGGAAGACGATCTTGACATCGAGCAATATAGGGAGCAGCCCTATAAGCCCGAAGCAGCTCCAGCTCCAACTCCCCCGGGCTTCAAACTCACATTCCTTAAAAAGTATGATGGGACGACTGATCCCAAGGAGCACATAAGGGAATACATGTCCATGGTAAAGAGCAACGACTTAACATCCACACAGCTCGAGTCGATGTTCTTAAAGAAGTTTGGTCAGTCATTAGAAAAAGGAGCTCTTCGGTGGTATTTGTGCTTGCCAGCGGGGTCAATCTCTTCGTTTAAAGAATTATCCAGCGCCTTTGTCAAGGCTCACACCGGGGCGCAAAAGATCCTCCAGAGGAAGGAGGATATATGTGAAGTGAAGCAACGGTCCGGTGAGCCACTCAAAGAGTTCCTCGAGCGGTTCCATGCTGAACGCATGGAATTGCCTCGAATGGATGATACCTTGGCCATCATGGCATTTGAAAAGGGTATCAATAGTCGCAATTCGGGCGCTGCAGCTGAATTGCGTAAAGAGCTGCAACAATATCAGGTCCTGACGTGGGAGGATCTGCATAGACGAGCTTACTCCAAAATCATATTGGAGGAAGCGGAGTTCAAGAACCGAGGCTATCATCAACATAACCGAGGTGATACTTCAAACCGCGCCGAGGCGCCACGAAACAATTCGAAAGGGAGGTATGAACCTTACACTTCGACGAGGCAACATGTTAGCCAGAGGTTGGGAAACGCCCCCGATAATTCATACCCAGCCTCTCATATAAGACAAAGGCTCGGAGGGAAGGTTCAACCCAATATGAACCAAAGAAATCCCTCGAGCTCCGCTTCGATCCCTAGAAAGGATCTTCCTCGGATCCAAGATTATAACTTAAACATATCGACCTCGGAGCTGGTCGACGTTGTCAAGGGGACAGCCGGGGTAAGGGTTCCCAAAGATATGAGGACCCCAGCGGACAAAAGGGATCACAATCTGCATTGTGAGTTTCATGCAGATTATGGCCACAGAACCGAGGACTGCAAAGCCTTGCGCCTCGAGGTGGCCCACCTACTAAAGAAGGGAGTCTTGGCCGATTTCCTCACTGATAAAGGGAAAGACAACTTTTCCAAGAACCGAGGTGATGGACAACCACCTCGGGCTCCACCCCCTGAAAGAGTGGTGAATGTTATCACCGGGGGATCAGAAGTGAATGGCGTGAACTTTGCCGCTGCCAAAAAGTTCGCTAAGCTCTCCATCACTATGGAGAAAAGGACTCGGGTTGGAGGCTCGGGCAAAGATATTGTCTTCGATGATGATGATTGTGATGGGATGATGTTCCCCCATCACGACGCACTAGTCATCATGTTGAGGATCAATGACTCTGACATCAAAAGAGTCTTGATCGACCCCGGTAGCTCAGTTAACATAATTAGCTACGGGGCCGTTAAGAAGATGTGGTTGAAGGGTGAAGTTGTTCCCAAGTCAACAGTGTTAGCTGGCTTCAACAACTCCACGGAGAAGACATTGGGTGAGATCACACTCAAAACATTCGCCGAGGGAGTCACCAAAGAAACACTGTTCCAAGTTATGCCCGAGGATCTAACTTATAATGTGATCCTCGGAAGACCATGGATCCATTCCATGGAGGCTGTCCCTTCCACTCTACATCAAGTGATCAAATTCCCTACGCCCTGGGGAGTCAGATTGATCAAAGGGGAGCAGCGAGTAGCAAGAGAGTGCTATTCAGTTGCACTAAAAAGTGGAGTCGCCCCGGTTGGGCCAAAACAAAAGCAACGACAGGGTTCGGGGTCAAGCGGGGAGGACGCCCGAGGAGGAATCGAAAAAATCCCAGCCTGTGTTCAAGAGCCTCGGAAGCAAAAAGCGAGGACTCAACTATTGAAGAGTTGGAATCTTTCACTCTATTGAAAGATTTCCCCGATAGGAAAGTATTTGTCGGCTCGGAGTTGGACCCGGAGTCGAAAAAAGCAATCATAGAAGTTTTGAAGTCCAACCACGATTGTTTTGCCTGGTCGCATTCAGACATGACGGGTATCGATCCGGAGATCATGACCCACAAACTGAATGTAGACCCAAAATTTACCCCGGTGAAGCAGAAGAAAAGACCTCACGCCGGGGTCAAAAAGAAGGCGATCGAGGACGAGACCGCCAAATTGCAAGAGAATGGCTTCATCAGAGAAGTGAAATACCCTGACTGGCTGGCCAATGTTGTGGTTGTGCCGAAGAAGAATGGCAAGTGGAGAATGTGTGCAGACTACACTGACTTGAACAAAGCTTACCCCAAAGATTCATACCCACTACCACAAATTGACAGGTTAATAGACTCCACGGCTGGACATAAACTATTAACTTTTCTAGATGCATACTCGGGGTACAACCAAATTCTCATGGACCCGAAGGACGAAGAGAAGACCTCGTTCATCACAGACCGAGGTACCTTCTGTTACAAAGTGATGCCCTTCGGTCTAAAGAACGCCATGCTCATCGGGAAGACCGAGGTACCTTCTGTTTAAAGAGTACATCGGGAAGTCTATGGAGGTCTACATAGACGACATGCTCATCAAATCGATCCAAATAGAGGATCATTTGAATCATCTGAGGGAAGCTTTTGCTGTATTGAGACAATATGGTATGAAATTGAACCCTGAGAAGTGCGCCTTCGGCGTAGGATCAGGCAAGTTCTTGGGTTTTATTGTCTCCGAACGAGGAATCGAAGCCAACCCAGATAAAATCAGAGCCATTGAAGAGATCCCCGAGGAGCTAACCGGGGTAAAAGAGGTTCAACGCTTAACTGGCCGAGTCGCTGCCTTGAGTCGCTTTATCTCAAGGTCCTCGGAGCGATGCCACAAATTCTTCTCCGTTTTGAGAAAGAACAATCACTTCAAATGGACACCGGAGTGTAAACAAGTGTTGAAAGATCTGAAGCAATACTTGGCTAACGCACCGTTGCTTGCCAAGCCAAAGGAAGGAGAGACATTGCTGGTCTATTTGGCAGTGTCCGAGGTGTCAGTCAGTGCAGTGCTGGTTTGAGAGGAAGATGGCAAACAACAACCCATCTACTATGTAAGCAAGACACTCCTCGATGCTGAAACCAGGTACCCACACTTGGAAAAATTAGCACTTGCCTTACTCATTACTGCTCGGAAACTACGGCCCTATTTTCAATGCCACCCAATAGCAGTAGTTTCAACTTTCCCCTTGAGAAATATATTGCACAAGCCAGAGTTGTCGGGGAGGTTATCCAAATGGGCGGTTGAGCTAAGTGAGTATGACATCACTTATCAACCTCGAACTGCCATTAAGTCCCAAGTCTTGGCGGACTTCGTGGCTGATTTTAGCATTGGAATTTTGCCCGAGGCGGAAAAGGAGAACTCCGTGGCAAAAGGATCCCCTTCGGGATTGTGGGTACTGCACACCGATGGGGCAACAAATTCAAAAGGTTCGGGGTTAGGCATTGTATTGAGGGCACCCACCGGGGAAAGATCAAGCATTCAGTTCGATTCAAAAAAGTTACCAACAACGAAGCAGAATACGAAGCGGCTCTAGCAGGCTTAGAGCTAGCTAAGGAAATGGGGGTCGAAAGAATCGAACTAAGATGTGATTCACAATTGGTGGTCAACCAAATCCTCGGTGACTATACGGCTCGAGAGCCCAGAATGCAGCTATACTTGGATCGAGCGCAAAGGATCTTAACACAATTCCAAGAATGGCAAATTAAGCAAATACCTCGGGAGGAGAACACCGAGGCTGACGCCTTGGCTAACCTTGGTTCGGCGATCGATGAAACCCACTCGGGGACTGACTCGGTGGTTCGATTACTGTCAGCACAAATTAGAGAGATGAAACTACAAGTTAATTCCGTGGATAACCGTTGGGATTGGCGAAGCAAATTCATCTCCTACTTCGACTCGGGGACTGTCCCCCGAGATAGAAAAGAAGCAAGGAAGCTGAGGACTCAAGCGGCCTCGTATCACTTGATCGAAGGCAATTTATACAAAAGGCTGTATTGCGGCCCGATGGCCAAATGTTTGGGCCCCGACGAGCCAAGGTACGTGATGGCTGAAGTGCACGAAGGCGAATGCGGCAACCACTCAGGGGGAAAATCTCTAGTGCGTAAATTGCTAAGAGCTGGGTATTATTGGCCCACAATAAGCGCCGATGTGAAAGCCTTCGTGCAAAAATGTGATAAATGCCAGCGCCACGGGCCAATGATTCACCAACAGGCCGAGCCTCTTCATTCGGTGGTGTCACCGTGGCCCTTCATGAAATGGGGAATGGATGTCATGGGACCGTTGCCCAAAGGAAAAGGTGGTGTTCGTTTCATCTTAGTGTTGACCGATTACTTTACAAAATGGGTGGAAGCGACAGCTCTTACCGAAGTGAAGCAAAAGCAAGTGATCGACTTCATTAGAAAGAATATCATCTATAGGTTCGGCGTCCCAAGAGAAATCGCTTGTGACAATGGCAAACAATTCATGGGGGCAGCCACCACCGATTTCTTCAAGCAATGGGGGATCAAAAGAATTACCTCGACTCCTTATCATCCAAGTGCCAATGGCCAAGCCGAATCTTCAAACATGATTATAATTGAAAACTTGAAGAAGCGACTCGATGAGAAGAAAGGTCCATAGCCCGAGGAGTTGCCCGGGGTGTTGTGGGCCATGCGAACAACAGAGAAGAACAGCACCGGTGAAACCCCTTTTTCACTAGCCTATGGCATGGACTCTCTCATCCCCGTAGAAGTGGGCGAACCAAGTCTTCGGTATGCTCACACAGCCGAAGACGCCAATCAAGAGGCGATGCGCATTGAGCTAGACTTGCTCGAAGAGAAGAGGGAATTAGCTTTGGTTCGGCTTGCCACCCAAAAAAGACAGATCGAGGCTTACCTCAACAGGAAAGCTAAATTTAGGGACTTCAAGATTGGAGATTATGTGTTGAAAATGGTGAACCAATCAACAAAGGAGGACAACGGAGGAAAACTTATTGCAAATTGGGAAGGACCCTACAGGGTCAAAGCAATCGTTGGAAAAGGCTCATATCAAATCGAGTCTCTTCAAGGAGAAACCGAACCTCTGAATTGGAACATCTCCCATCTGAAGCGATACTACTTTTAGTCGAGGTAAATATCTTTTCAACTACCTTTCAATTAAACAGCCCCGAGCCGAATGACGCTCCCATGGCTCTCAAAAGAAATGTACTAACTTGCTCCTCGTTCCATCTTTCTGCTTGACCTTTTCAGGAAGCGAACCGAACCGACTCCAGTGCTCGGATCTTCACCAAGATTCAGAACCAAACACTGGGGGGGAGAGAGAAGGGTTGATAGCGAGGTCGACATCGAGCCTCCCAACCGAAGCTTATCTATCCGACAACCGGGGACTCACACCCGAGGATTAGATTTAGTACATTGTAATTAGCCCGATAGCGGCGTATGATCAATCTGCTTTTATTGAAAGTTTTTACCTTTTCTACCCGAGGTCTGTTTCGACTCGGTTTCATGTATACAGCCTTTTCAGGCTCTTGGATCAATAAAATGACTTTGTTTCCATTCATATGAAATGACTTTGGTTTCATTCATTTTATCTACACAAATCTTGCACACCGAAGCTGCACAATGCATCGACTCGAGGGCGAGACGCCGTCCTAAGTTTGCATCGATTGAATTTAGTCAAGACTTGCAAGCACGTTATTTATTTTCAAAGTGTTTGGAATATTTGAAAAACCAACACACGAAACCCATAAAAGCAAAGACGCAAACAGTCTTTCATTAAAAGCCCGAAGGCTGGAATTATTTACATCCAAAAATGACCCGAAGGTCCAAAACAGAAACATAAAAGCCCGAAGGCCTACAAAACAACACTACGAAAGATCTACGCCTCGGGAGAATCACCTCCATCCTCGGAGCCCCCCTCGGCATCTTCATCTTCTTCTTCATCTTCACCGCCGCTCGAAGCTTCACTTGATGGAAGTTCATCAATGATTGCTTGGGCCTCCGCTGATTTTATTTCGGCTTTGGCAATCTCTTCATCCAGATCAATCTCCCCGGCGCGGCATCGCTTGAGCAGCCTTAGCCGAGACTTGATAATGGCCCACCGCTTGTCCAGTTCGGCCCTTTTCACCTTGAGTGCAGCCCTATCCTTTCGATCAGCGATCTCATCCTTTAGGGCCGCAATCTGAGCATCTTTAGCTGAAAGCTTGGAAGTTTCGCCCTCTAGCTTCTTAATATGAAGCAAATGATCTTTCAACTGCTCATGGTGCTTCTTGGCCATGTTCACAGCCTCGGCCTTCGTTCGAGAGAATTCACTGTCCAGCCTCGCGACTTCGCTCTCCAGCCTCGAGCGCTCAGCCCGATAATCTTCACCGAGGAGTCTAATTTTGGCCTCAGAATTCGCCTCGGCTTCGCGCAGATCAGACTGGGACTTGGCCAATTCAGCCTTCAGCGAAGCTATTTGGGCGTTGAATTTGTCCTTCTGCTGATCCCACAAGCGAGACACGCGCCGAACTTCGGTGGTCCTCGCAGATTCGACCTCGATGGCTTTTAACGAAAGGATGAAGCTCTGAACAAGGATTGAAGAATCAAGATCAGTAACGAACCGAAGGTAAACATTGGAAATCTTTAGTTCAAATTTGATATAACTTACCCTTACGGCGTTGGAAGCCATTGTGCTATATAGTTGGCCAGCAGTGAATTCTTGCACAACCTTGTCTTCGGTTGGCCCCCGCAAAGGCGTGAGGCGTAGCAACTCCTCCGGGCCACACGCCAACAAGTTTGAAGCAACTGGCACCTCGAGTCTCCGATAAGACCCCACCGAGGATGAAATCCTCGCGGGTTCGGAGTGCGCCCTGACCGCGCCAGCACCAGCTCCTTCCTCCATTACAGCAGCGCCAACTTCCCCAACCTTGGCTTTGCCTTTAGCCCTTGCTATGGCGACCTCTGCTTCAGGCTCTTGACCCTCGAGGTCGACAATATCAACATCCCTGTGAGCCATCACCTCGGCGGCTTCATCATCGGGCTCATCGATCAACCTTCGGCGCCCACCAACTGTCGCCTCGGGTCGAGAAGAAACCACTACCTCGGTTCTTGGAATAACCGAGCGAGAAGGCTTCTTCGAGGGAGCCCTTTTCCTCTTCACGCCTACAACAAGGAAAGAAGTCAAAATGAGAAAGACAAACAAAGAGCGACATCTGGTAATATCAACCGAGGAGGAATGTTACCTTTGGAAATCCCCTGATCAGGGGCTCCCTTAGAAGTTTTTGATGACTTAGAAGCCTTCAACCCCTTGTATTCACCGGCCACCGCAGCCAGATCGTCATCCGACTCGGTATCCTCTCCATCTTTCTTCTTCTTGTCTTCCTTCTTCTTCTTACTCTTTTTAGTATTCATGGCACGATTTGGGAAACCTGGCACCGAAGGAAAAAGGAGTCAATCAAAGTCTCAAAAGCAGCGTGTCCACCCAGACACTATAAAAGCTTACCATGCCTCTTGCACTGCCAACCGAACTCGGCAGCCATTTTCATCCAAGTTCTCTCGGGGCGTTTAAGAGCCCCGGTCATCGCTTTGACCCAAGCAGTTAGACCCGCTGGGGGCACGATGTCTACCTTGTTGGCTGAAGAAGAAGCAAAGAAACGAGGTCAATCAAAATAGATAAATTACCACGGAGTAAAGTACAGGAAGAAAGACACTTACGCGTATTATTCCACCGTTCGGGGAAATTGGGCTCGGTGGATAAAACCTTCGTCTCCAGCAAAATATGCCGCTCACTCCAACCTCGGTCTCCGTGGTCTTCACTCTTGTGGAGGAGGGCAAACTTGCCTCGGTTGTTAAGTACCACGACCCCAGCTTTATGAAAGTAGGGGTAATAAATAGAAATGAGGTGCTGCAAAGTGAAATCAACCCCTGCCTTCGTGCTCAGCCAGTCCATGCATTGAACGACCCTCCAGACGCCGGGGCCAAGCTGAGCCAGATACAAGTTGTATGCCCGACAGAAGTCGTCGATGACTCTGTGTACTGGAAGGGAGAAACCGAGGGTGAAAGGATAAGTGTAAGCAAACGACATCCCCTCGATATAGTGACACACCCTACTTGATGGATCGGGGATGATGACTTTCACCCTGGGCTCGAATTGGCATTCCCTCCGAACCCGCTCAATGTGGGCTTGAGTTATGCGAGTCGGGGTGGTGTGCACGGGAACGTTCCTATTTTTCCCCTCTTGGTCAGCTGTTTGTGCTTGCAACTTCAAGTCTTTGCTGTTGTCGAAGTGAGAGGGGATGATTTGGTGAGGCTCGAGCTCCTGCTCCAAGGGAATTGATGGTCCCGAAGATCCCCCCTCAGCAGCATTACCACCCTCGGCATCTCCGCCCTCGGCGCCACCATCCTCGCCATCCCCTCCATCGTCATCACCTCGAAGGAGAGCGTCACTGAAGTTGCTCAGCACGACATCGTCAAGCGTGACGTCATCCTCTTCCGCGTCGACCTCCTCCTCCGCCGCCAACTGGCGCATAGCTCTAGCCTTGCGACGTGGCGCATCACCAACGCCCGATGAAACCTCTCCGCCTTCTACCACCGGCGTGGTGGCGGCGGCGTTGCCGCTAGCGACAGCTACTGCCAAGGAGGGAATCCTCACCCTCTCACCTGAATCACTGGAGTCTTGCCTTGATATGGTGGTGGACATGGTGGCAAATTAAACTCAGGAGTTTTTCAGAAATGGTTTACAAATAGGAAGAAATGTGGAAGCTTGAGTTTTCTTCTTTTCTTTGGGATTTCTTGCTCGTACAGAATGAAAGTGAAGAAAGGGTTTGGCAAGGCGATACTTATAGGTTTGGAAGAAAACCAAGTTGCAAAGCTCATCATTATAACGTTGGAGGAAGCAAAAATTGCGGCGTGACCGTTCGGGCGACCAGTGGATGAGCGTCATGTGTCCATGGGAAGTGACCTGATGGGACGCGGACCGTTGACAAGTTTTGAAACGCTTGGATAAGATCAAGCCACGTCGCTTTCCCGCTAAATTTCATTCCACTCCTCGGTTGCCTCGCTAGGTAACCGAGGAGTGGGGGGACTATCTGTATTGGGTAAAATTCGACCCGCGGTGATTCGCCCCGGTCATACAAATCTGAATGACCGAACACGTCCCGACTAAGCAACCGCCGAGGCGATTGAGTGAGTCGCCGAGGCCTTGAGACCGAAGGTGCATTACCGAAGGCGAGCCGTGAGCTGAGCTTCGGTAGCGATCACCTCGGTCAAGCTACAGGGCCAAGCCACCGAGGTCGATAACTCTCACCTCGGTGGATTCCCCTCGGTTCAAGCGGCTTTGCAGCCCACTACTTTACCCCACTAACTCCTCCATTTAATGCTTAGATCGTGGGAGACGCATCAACGACTGGTGGAGAACGTGGGCAGGGCCTTCGTACCTATAAATACTAGATCATTTTGTATTATAGGGATCCAGAAATTTATACTGAAACGCTGCCCAAATTTGTAATCATCCTCATATATTGAAATACTGTTATTTTCCAGTATTTTACGTCTTTTTACGTGTTATTTCAACTTTGATACGAAGAATTGCTTGTATCCGAATCCAAATTCGATTTGTGTACCTAAAACCGATTTAGGTCCATACACTAACTAAGCGTTTATGAACTATTTCAGTTATCTGGATAAAAATATTTAAAGTTAGAAGTTTTTCATTGTGAAAGTGGAGGATCTGTAGCCTGTAGGTAGAAATTAGTACTGTACTTAAAATACAACTCCTAACCAAAATTTCACTTGAAAACTCAACTATTGGAGTTCATTATTTATAAATAATCATGGCCAAACAAGTTTCTGTAAAGTACTACACTTGAACAAATACTAGAACATTCGTCAATGCGAAACATATTTGACATGCCAAAATGTACTTATAGCATTCTTCATGACTCAATAAGTATCGTCAAGAGATACATAGAACAACTCGATATACTGCGAATAATGTCACATCATCAGTAGATTAAATAAAAGGAATATATATAGGATAAAAGCTGACAGCACCTAAAAAGATGACACATGTCCGCCACGTGGCACGGGCAGAAGTTCCACCGGACAGATATCTAACGGACAGACAGTTATCACGAGCAGACCTAAAGCAGTTATGTAACGCCTCATCAGTCAACACGATCTGAATGAGCAGTTATTAGCCTGATCATGTGCGATCACTCAATGAATGGTCATAAAGGCAATAATTACACCCCAACGGTTACATATCCAACGGATACGTGTCCAGCGGTTACAAGACCCAACGGACGCCTATCAGACCTATAAATAACATTTGTTCTAAGCCATTATAACATAACTTTACTTCTGATCTACTACAGTCAATAAGAATACTCTCTCACTCTTGCTCAAATACTGCTCTTTGCTTATATTCGTTCAGTACTTCGTTCTCTAGTCTTCTAAGTGTGATCAGTAACGAGGAACTCTCACCGAGATTAAGCATCCAACACGGTTATGTCTGTCTACTTTTCACTAACGCTTTAACCTTATTTACTTTAGTTCATATCTTGTTTTCGTATTATTATTCATCGTCGTTGGAAATCACGAATATATTGCTGCTTTAGTAACTAACATTATTCATCATTTAAGCTCTTAATCTAAACTATTGATCGTGACTCTGCAAATATAAATTTAATTGTTAATTGGCCTAAAATCGGATATAGGTTAAACAGAATACAATCGTGAAAATAAATTTACCTTTATATGACTTGATTCTACCACAACTTAGAAGGTATTATGATTGGGGTTTGTAGTTATTGGGTTTGAAACTTCATAACCCGAATAATTTTGCACAAAGTGGAAACTTTTGATCAAAAAAATTCCCCATATGTACTCCTTTCAGGTTATGGTTTTCTGTCTTCACTAAAGAATGGTTTAGCAAAATAGCCTCGGGGGCAGCACTTCAAGTTATAAATTGACAAGTGCTAACACAGGTGCAACACTTAAAGTGCTGTCTCTTCGGGAAATATAAAAGGCAAATGCTGCATGTGAAGAGATTAAAGAGGCAAGTGCTGCCGAGGCAACACATCAAGTTATCTTGGAGGGCGGGGTAGCACTTCAAATTATCTGAAAAAATATTGCAAGAGATAAAAGGTCAAGTACTACCACGGGACAACACTTACTTAAAAGGGATGACAGGATGTGGGGGTCAATATATGAATTCGTAGGGGTATTTCCGTCCGCGAGGTATAACTTCAAGTTATAAAAGGTCAACTTTGACTCTCGTTAGGAAAATTCTTAGAAAAATAGCTTTTTTGGCGATCGCCAGATTTTTGAATTAGCCAAGACCTGATGATCACTATGATGGCGAGTAGCAATCTTTAGGTCCTGGCTAATAGAAGAATATGACATTTGCCAAAAAGTGCAGGTGCATCATTTAACTTTTAGTCAAATTTTAAAAACTATTCAAGTTTTAGCTGCTAAGCTGAAATTCAAGCATTCGGGTCTTAACTTCAGACTCGAAGGGTGTTCAGGTTGAAGTTGAACTAAGATTTTCAGGTTGAACTTCGCCTTCGAGTCTTAACTTCAAAGTTTTGGATTTTAACTTCAACCCTAGTTTGAATTTCAAATTCAAACTGTTAGATTTGAAGTTACACATAGTCAGGTTTGAAGTTTAATCTAGCGGCTAAAAACTAAATAGCTTTTAAAACTGGTTAATACCTAAATGACACTGCTAAATTAGGCTCTCACGGGAAATTCTTACCAGAAATGTCCTATTTTTGTAAATAACCCGAAAAAATCTTCTTCTTCATTGAGAAACCCTCCACTTATGCACCAAAAATCCTCCCCACCTCAAATTTCACCAATTTTTCATACTTTAAATATCAAAATTTCCAATAAAATCCTTAAAAATGCCTTCAGAAGACTCAAAAACAGTGAAGAAAGAAGAACTTGATGACAAAGAAACCATTGGTTCACTTAAAAAGAAACCTAACAATGCTGCTCCTTCAAAATCTCAACCTCCCAAAAAAGTGAAAAAAGAAGAAAAAGATGATGATTTTCAAGAACCCATTTCCAAAAAAAGTCCCAAAAATGTTAAGGTTAAGAAAGAAGAAGAAATCTTGAAGAAAAGTTCCAGTAAAATTGATAAAGTTAGTATCTTTTTGCATTTTTTGTAGTGTTTTGTTCTGTTTACTGTTTGATTGTTGTATTTTTATGGATTTAAGTGGGTTTTATATAAACATTCGTTGTCCTTGTAGACAAAAAATAACTGGCGCATGTATAATATATGTATAATCCATGTATATTATGTGTATGCCTGTGTATAGTATATGTATAATATATGTATACCGGCTAGGAAATGTTAATAGTAAACTTGACCGGGTATTTGGGTAAAGATCCCTTATTTCTTTAACCAAGAAATCCATGTGGGCTAGTGGCGCACGTTCTAAACTTGGTGAATGGGACTAGGCTTTGTCTGCGGTAGGTTTGAACGAGATATGTGCACCTAACCCACATATCACAAGGTGACAAATGGGTTTAATTGAGTTTTGTTGTGCAGAAAGTTTTGAAGAAAGAGGAGGTGAAGGAGGAAGATAAGCAGAAAGGAACAAAAAGTGGAGATAACAATGTGAAGAAAAGGGAAAAGAAAGTTTTTGATTTGCCTGGTCAGAAGAGAGATCCTCCCGAGGAAGTATGCTCTTTTTAACTTATACTTGTTGATGCATTGGCGCAAGACACTTTTTCAGCTTCTTAATGTGATATACTGTTTATGTTTTGGATTACAGAGAGACCCTTTAAGGATTTTCTATGAATCATTATACAAGCAAGTGCCAGAAAGTGAACTAGCCGCTATCTGGTATACAATTTTCACTTTTAAATGTATCTCTATCGCCTTTGCATTATTGATTATTCATCAAGCTCTCTCTATCTTCTTTCATCTGCTGTTGGCTTGAAAAACAGCTACATTGTACGTTATGACGCTCTGAGGGCTAAATATTTGTTTTTTCATTAGCAAATCTGTTGTTTACCTGGTTGATACTTCTATATTAGCTCATACTTTCATTGTCATAAGCTTGTCACGGCTTGGATTAGGAGGATCAAGAATATGGATGTGATCCAATGATTAACTATTCTGTCTTATTATTTTTCCTTTTTCTTTGGGGGTGGGGGTGGGGGGTGGGGGGCGTAAACAGTAGTTTCAAAGTTGTTCATTATCAGAGAGAAACAGGAGTAGGGGGTAAGAAAATTCTATTCGCTTAAAGATTCATCCCAAGTCCCAATGGAGTGTAAGGGTTCCCCTTAGATGGATTCATTGAATTTCGATGGATGGTGAAAACTGGAAAGGTGTGCTTGAATGTCACACTGTACGAAAGTGTAACTAGGCTGGTAGCTGCCAAGGAGAACATTTGAAATGACCTGGACTATGTCAAAAGAATAGCCCTCACAAATGTGACAGTTGCAAGTCACTTTTTATTTTTAATTTTTAAACATAGAAGCATTGGCATGATATGAGCTTTAGGATTCCGACAGAGATGCTTAGAGTTGTTAATCAAGTAAGTACACATTTGACAAGGAATACGCAATTTGACTTGACCCTTTGGCTAGTTAAATACAAAACCAAAATTGGCTACCTTAGCTCTAGTTTACGTGGTTGAGCTCAATATGATTGGTCAAAGTTACAGTATTAGTTTGCAGTTTGCACACTCTGAACTCATCTTTCAAGTGTTGATTTGGACATAGAAAGGAAAATAACTTTGAAGTACAGTTAAGAAGTGGAATAAAAACCTATAACTTCATTGAGCTTTGATCTAGAATGAGAAAATGGATAGTTTTGACTCTGGATAACGAGTTCAGTTTTCTCACACCTACATTGGCATATGCTACGGTGAAAGTTCTGTCAATGAATTTTCCCGATTGTTGTCATGTTTTGAGTACATCCTTATGCAATGCAATTGGTAATTAAGACGGGCTTTTACATTGTGATTTGAGTGGCCCTTTAGGGAATTAGTCATGGTTGTTGGTAGTGATTAGAATGCAAATGAATGTCCGTCCTGAAACAGAAGCACGGGATGCCCTCTCTGCAACTCTGTTGGTTGACGTTCACTATTTTGTTATGTCCAAGTAATATGGCTTCTGCACTCGTAAAGAATGATTTTTGGGAAGATTGATAGGATCCCTTTCTTCATTTCACCAATAGAGGATACAAAGTCACACGACTTCTCTTGTTGCATTGTCAAGATTGTCCTATATGGTTGCAATTACTTGTATTTACATCCTCAAAAATCTTATGGCTGTCCTGTTGAAAATCATGCTAAAAAACTAGGAAGTCCACTGTTATGTTACTATTTTGGGGTTTTGAGACCATGCCTCTATTTCTGCGTCACGTAGGTTATAAGCTAATGAACTATGAGGGTGTTTGGATTGGTTTATTTTAAGTATTTTTTGGGCAAACTAGCTTTCAAGCACATTATGTTCGTTGTTGCTCATTTATGCCCTGATGCAAATTGCCACCTATCTGTTTAAAAGAAGATTTGAGATACATAAACTGAACTAGTTTCTTTATATGAATTTGGTAGTTGATCCCAGTCTATAAAATGTTTTGAAATAAGCTGGACAAGCAATATCTATGCGTGAGTCCTCCTCAACACCCCATTTGACTATCAGTGAAACTATGTAAATGATATTGGGAATGCCGTGCTTCGTAATGTGTACTTGCAACTTTTAACAATCAAAATCAAGGTTGTTCATAATGGTTTTGAAAAACCACAGTGTACGCCTTCTGTGGATTTGAATAACCCTTTTAATGATGTTTTTGCAGGATGATGGAGTCTGGTTTGCTCCCGAAGGACTTGGCAAAGAAAGTTTTGGAGAAGAAACAAAAGAAGGCCCAACAGCAAAAGCTTGGTTCGCCTATGAAAACTGTAGTGACTGTGAAAAAGACCACACAGTCTGTTACAGTTAAGAAAAAGATATCCTCAACACCGGTATCAACTGAGAGGAAGAAAGCACCTGAATCTGGAGCTAAATCAAAGCAGTCAAAGAAACGGAAGAGCAAGGACGATTCTTCTGAGGAAGACTCAGATGATGACTTTGCACCTCTTAGAAGCGCGAAAAAACAAAGAGCATCTTGATTTCTTGTATTATTGACTAATGACTTTGCTATTTCTGATTATAGAAGAGAAATTAACTTGGCGCCATCATCTAGCTTAGTTTGCCATGTTAAATCTTGTACTGTGAAACATCCTATTTGATGAGCTTTGGTACTTTCTTGGAGAAAGCATGGAACCCAATTTCCATGCTAATTGTAAGATCTATTTCAGATAGGACTTATGAGATATTGGAAAAAGCCATTCTGAACAACACAAGGGTCTAAATCATTGATCTATTTGGAACATTGTTCCTTCTTTTTTCTACATTTTGGTTTTTCAGCCTCTATTTCTATTTGGATATAAACATTCAACTGTGGCTTTTGGCCCCAATGACCTGTGTTCTAGTGGTTACAACCTGTGCTAAATAAATCGTTCATACTTTTATCGTTAATAGCTTGTTTTGTATCTTCGTTTAACTTTCCCGAAGCTCTAGCATCAACGGGTTGAATTTCACGTATTAATACTCGGGATGAAAAATGTTCACATTTAGTCATCTACTTCTAATTATTGCTAAAACTTACCTTC
Organism: Petunia x hybrida; assembly: GCA_037355625.1. Classification (NCBI taxonomy): domain Eukaryota; kingdom Viridiplantae; phylum Streptophyta; class Magnoliopsida; order Solanales; family Solanaceae; genus Petunia; species Petunia x hybrida. The sequence goes on from JBBBVM010000045.1 coordinate 4,106,088, forward strand.
AGTTTGGAGCTTCATTGAAGTTAAAGGCAAAATCGCAACGATTTCAAAACACCAAAGGTATGAATGACCCTAATAATCCCTAAATACTTAAAAGTAATGGAAGATAAAAATTTGGTTTTTTAGTAGATTTTCCCACTATTTTTCCTCTTAATACACGTGTAAGCCAAATTAAGATCTGCCCAGCTCATATGCCCCATCTAATTGGTTCAATTTATGGGCCTTTTGGGTTTGCTCATTAAACATTGGGTCATTACTACTCAATATAACACCACTAGCAACTTTAGCCCTTTCTTTACTTGGTATATTAGTTTCACTACTCTTTCTCTTCTACCTCCTTTGCTACCAAGAAAATTCAAGAATGCTAGCTATGTAGAAAAACCATTGAAACTTGTCGAAAATATTCAAAGTCCATATATAGGATACAACATCTAATGGATGAAGTATCAGAAAAAGAAAGAGAAGTAGCAGAAATTCTATTAAATTTACCAACACTCATTGAAACTTTTAGTGTATATGGTGAAGATCAACTTATTCCATGGTGTTGGAAAAAAAGAAGGTCTGCCATTAATTTTCCTTTAACTCCATTACAGTCTCCTGAACGTTATCCTTCTTCTCCATTACTCCTCCATACTCCGCCGCGATCACCACCCGAAGCTGATCGTTCTCCGTCATGTTCTCGGCCGCCTTCACCAAGAAAAGTGAAGATTTTCAAGACTAAGGTTAATGCAGTTAATTAACCCTACTTACTTCTCCATAATGCTGATGATCACGTCCATGCTGCTGTTAGTTCTTGTTGAATGATTGTTGTAAATATTCACTTCGTATGTTATCATATTACTCCCGTTAGTTCAAAGTTATGTACATGGATAGCGTAATGTATTTTTATACTAGCAGTGCAATGTGTGTTAAAGAGAGTTTTGTTGTTATAGGTCAACAACAACATAATATGTCGAGTAGGGTTCCACAAGGATGTCAGTAGGGTTCCACAAGGGTGAGCTGTACCATACTTTATTATACCTCGAATGAGGTAGCTAAAGAGGCTAGATCATGGGCAGATTTTTCTCGAGTGAGTTTTGTTGCTATAGGTCAATTTAACCTAATTGTCATATAAAATTATTTAGATTTAACTATAGATACAGATAGTGTAATTGTAGCGAGTAATTTTCTTCCTGAATTATGTTTTATGGAAGGTTGTTAAAATTCCCATAGAGGATGAATGAAAGAAAATTGTAATGAGTTACTCCCTTTTTTCTCGGTGTCAGGATTTGAGATATATTCTTGTTACCTATTGAATCACAAATACTCTTTTGAGACTACTAATTAAGTAAATCTCGATCCTTTGAATCTGAGTTGTTTTTCTGAGATTCTTATAATTGGGTGATTCTTTATTAGTAGAATTTTTCATATTTTGTATTGCTACTAGTATGTACATATATGTATCTTATTTTCCAACTCTTTTTTTCTCTTCTATTGTATGGTATTATGATGACATGAATTGAGCTTAAATAGAAAAACATAGTCTATGAAGATTTATATAGCCGATCCCAATTTCTTTTTTCCTTTACTAGGGAATTAGTAGTCTATCCGACTTAATAATTTGTGTTGTTTTATGTAGAGGCAGTTGTTGGAGGAAATTTATGAGTTACAACAGCGGAAACAAATTTACCAACAGGTTGTGGTTGATTTTCAAGTTCTGAATTAAGCTTTCTTTCTTTGACGTTCTCAATTTTCTTAAATTTGGTTTAGTTGTTCCATATATCAATGGTATGTTATTATGTTAATATTCACATCCACGTATTGAATTAAACAGGAGTTGATCAAGGTCCAAAGTCACCTAGAGAAGCAAAAAGAACTCAACAACACATTGAAAGAGTTAATGGCTGGAGCAAAAAGGTTGCCATGTAAAAAGATCACTAGTTTCTCTTCTGATCATTAGAAAGCTAAGTGTCTCTAACAATTTACTCCTATTGTATTCCTGAGATGTGTGTTGATTTGAAGTAGACAAATAGATGAAAAAGGTAAAATAAAGCCTTTGTCTCATCTTAAGAGTATTGTATATATCGTAGTACTATGTTAACCAAGTTTATCGGAGAAAGAATCTCCGAAAAAGTTCCAAATATTACAAAGTATCTTGATGTTGCAGTGGAATATGGTTGGTTGGTCCAAGGCACTTCAAGGAATTAATTTTGTGTCAATTTGCCTTCAACTTAACTTTTGGTGAAATTTGTAAAGATATATAAAAAAACTGATTTCATAATATTTTAGTACATGGTGCACTTAAACCAAATTGAAAGTACCGGGTCAGGTCATTTGCATTAATCGAGTTTTACTTTTCAACATTAATCGAATTATATGTAGCAATCTTATTACGGCATATATATCACATTTCTTATCTCTTGAGCTAAATAAAATTAGTCATTACAATCTTCTCTAGTATAGTGATGCATGTATATATGATAATTCACTCTATTGGAATCATTATAAATCAAATGAAACAAACACACAGATCTAATTCATTAAATATACTCAAAAGTTACGAGTCCACATAAAGTACGTTGCTATAATGGGATTGTTTTGCCTAAAGTGAACTAGTGTATTACAGTGGGGGAATTAAAGAGAGAGAAAATGTGAATGGTAAGAATCAATTAACTCTTACCTGGTATTTAGAAAACTCGAGCCAATACAATTCAACACTAACCTCATACTTATTTTTTGACTGCAATATTTGGTCTCTCAATTTTGTTATTGTAAGGAGTTTTCATTGACTTATTCATTTCACACTTTAGCTAGTATATTTGCATTAGAGTAATTCTAAAGGTTTAAGAAATGAATTAAGTTAGAGAACCAAACACTTGGGAATACAGTCAAATTCGTTGAAGACGAGACACTAACTAGGGATCAAATAGGACAAAGATTGCTGCATTTGTGGATGAGCTTTTCCCAATGATTAGAAAGTAAGTAAAATATCTTGTTGTAGTAAAAATTTGTGTCACCCTACTTATTTTGGTACTACCATTCAATTTTACAGTTCCAGATATTGTAATTTAACTATAGTTACTTGTTCACCAAGCACCTTCCGGTTCCACCACCCCTACTTGGCTACTTATCTTCACATCCCCATCTCCCATTTTATTTTTTGCTTATTAATATTTTTTGAGTTTAATTAATATACATCAACGGTGTAAGAAAATTTAACACTATCAGCTCACTCAAAATACATATACAAGTAATCTCCATAAAAAGTAAGATTTGAAATCTTAAAATAAGCTAAGGCACCTGCTACAACAAATAAAAGTGACATGATAGTATAAAAGTTTCATTACACCATCAATGAGTATTAGTTAATTTATCTTTTCCTCCCTCAGAAGGAGAAGGAGAAGGGGGTAGCAGTGGAGGCCCCGGTTGGCCGTCCTTTGGTGTAGGCCTATTTGCGGATAATAGTGGTTGTTATTCAAATGACGAAGAGTTCGCCTAGCTAAACCCCCCAAACGCCTGCCCCTAATGCAGTGGAGGCAGTCCTTTCAGACCCGGATCTTCCATAATCGAATATAGATTCTGCGAGGGGTGTCATCGAGCAGAGGTTATTTCCGGCACTCGTTTGACTACTAATTTTGATACAATCAAAGAACGTTTTAATTAGGGGATAGGGGATAACATTCTCTACCAAATATAATTTCTTTTTGAGAATTTAAATCCAAAAAATAAGAGAGAGAAACATACCACCTCAAAGGCTCAAAGAACAACCTTTTGCAATTAATTTTTAAACTGTTTTGAGTGCATGGGTAAATTGTAAGCTAAAACAAGACAGTAAAAAATGAAAAAGATATTGGTAGCACGTGAATGCCCAAATTCTAGGGGCTTTGGCATGACAGAACTTGCCAAGTCTTTTTTGAGTGGAAAAAGGCTCAAGTTTTAAACATGAAATCTAGGGTCCTCATTTAATTAGTGGTATTAACTATCTAACAGTCCCACCCCAATGTTTTGTAAGTTATACAATAGTCCATGTATAAAAGCTTATTTTTTGCCAAATTTGGCCATTGACCTAGCTACTTCCCTCTCTCCTCCCCCCCGCATTTTCCCTCCATTTTTTCTCCATTCCATTCCCGCCGAAAGTTCCACCATAGCTGCTGAGCTTCCTTTCCTAGATCGAAATAATACCCATTCCACCATAGTTGTTGAGCTTATTTACTAAATATCCTTTCCAGTTTTAGGCAATTCAAGTTGAGACCACCCACATTTGGGTTATACGGTATTTTGTTAAATCTGGTCGTTTCTTATCCATTGAAGGGGAAATCTTGTTCCTCTAATTTTAATCATATCAATCCAGTCATCTCCGGTAAGTGTACTAACTTTAGAACTTGTTTTTAGCTGTTTTTGTTAATTCGAGATCATTACGGATTCAATTCCTCCGAACAATCTGCCTGAAATTCTAAACATCATTTCGACGTTCCTATAGTCGTAATTGTAATTCCAAACATATCGCTAGCGTTTTACACGGCGTATGTATTTATTGGAATTTTCACAGATAATGTTCGGAACATCCTGGTAGATGTTTGAGCATTATGTTAGCAGTTTGGAACATCTTGCATTAAGCAACGAAAAAGTGTAAGGTGATGTTCAGAACGTATGAATCTGATGTTCCAAACGAGCAACATTGAGGTTTGGAACATCTTGCATTAAGTAATAAAAAACTGTAACGTGATGTTCAGAACGTCAACAGAGATGTTCCAAATTAGCAACATTGAGGTTTGGAACATACTATATAAATATTAGTAATACGAATAGCTAGTCATTCCAATTTATTGCAGTTGACCATCGATGGGTGAGGTTATATTAGGAGTTAATTATCAAAGTGAATGGGTGGAGCGTTCTAAATATTTTGCTTGGGTTCCGAAGGTTAAAGAGTCAAGACCCATTCTTGTGCCTAGAGATGTTACGTATGATGTTCTACTTAACAAAATCATCGGAAGTTGAGGGATAAGAGACAATCCGAGGGACATTTGCATTACTTACATGCTGAGTGTTGCTGCAAATCAAAAGACTCCTCCCGTTACAATAAGAAATGCTGATGGTGTATGCCTTTATATGGCTGACGTTGATCGTAATGGTGCTAGATCCACTCTAAGGGTAATTCTGATTTCTACGATTGAGGAATGTGTTGGTTCTAATGACCAAGAAATGCCAAATAGTGGAGGGTATGATTTTAGTCAGCGATTGGATGACTTACATGAAGAGGTAGAAGAAGACAAAGGAGGAGTGGTAGAAGAAGACAGATGAGGTGTAGATGTAGATGAAGAAAAAGAAGAAGAAGTAGAAGAAAAATTATGTAGAGGAAGATCCTGCCATTTATACCCCTATGTTTCCAACACAAAGCAGCGAGCCGATATTTCACTTCGTCGATGGCACAGGTTTTGAAAAAGGTATGACTTTCGCAGATAAGAAAGAACTGGTCACCAAATTAAAGATTGCAGCAGTTAAACATCGTTTTCATTACAAAGCATTGAAGAATACTGCAAAGATTTTTAATGCTAGATGTTAGATGTGAAATGAAAATGGTGGTTAAGGGCACTGAGGTATAAAAGTAATGATAGGTTCTATATTAGCATTTACAATAACTTGCACACATGTGGTGTCCAACATCATTCCAGTCATAATTCACACGCCTCTGCCCAGATAATTGGTGAGTTCATGAAATATAAATATTTAATGGGAAAAGGTTCAACCACAAAAGTTGTCAGGGAGTCCCTTAACAATGATTTTGGTTGTAAGGTTAGCTACTGGAAGTGTCTTAGAGGCTGTCAAATTGCAAAAGCTTTGACACGGGGAATACATGAGAAAGGTATTAAAATTCTTGATTCTTATGCTTATATGGTTAGAAGTAAGAATCCAGGAACCAAGAAGGATTTGAGGCTTTCTAGCACAGGGAAGTTCTTGTATTTTTTTCTCTCTTATGGAGCGTGGATCAGGGGATTTACTTACGTGAGAAAAGTCCTAGCCGTTGACAGTACACATTTGTCTGGCAAGTATGGAGGGGTGTTGTTGTCTGCTGTTGCTCAGGATGCAATGAGTCGCGTATTCCCTGTTGCTTTTTGTATTGTAGACAAAGAGTGTGACGCCTCATATGAGTATTTTTTCGAACAATTACGCTGCAAAGTTTCAGATAGTGAAGAGTTGTGCATTGTTTCGGATAGACATCCGAGCATCTCGAAAATGGTCGCCCAAGTGTTTCCTTCTGCACACTATGGAGTTTGCATGTGGCACCTAGGTGAAAGCATCTGAACAAAGTTTCAGTTTGAAATCAGTCTTCATAAATACTACACTATAGCAAAGGCATATAGGGTAGAGGAGTTCACTGATGCTATGAATGAGATCAGGACTATTTATTGGAGGGTAGCGGATTATCTTGAAAATGTTGTTGGCTATCATAGATGGAGCAGATTATATTTCCCAGGAAACAGGTAAAGTATAATAACAATGTCTGATATTACTGTCTGCTTTCAATATGTTCCAAACGTCACACTACGCGTTCCAAACATAACATATATGTGCCAGAACATTATGAGGAAATTTTATTTTCTATCGATGTTCTGAACCTCTTATTGTCGTTCTGAACGTAAGCTTCATATTAGGAACATCATGAATGTTCCGCACTTCTTATTCCTATATCTACATTTGTGCTTTACGTTAGGAACATCTTTTGATTATTATAATATATATTATTTTTAATGGGTTTCAAGTTATGACATCAAACATAGCTGAGTCCAGTAGTTCCATGGTGAAGGAGCAAAGAGAATACCCATTTCTGCACTCTTGAAGGATATAGGTAGGAATTTTGCGGAAAAATTCCACACTAGGGCTATGAAGTTAATCAACCACCCAAATATATGCGTCCCAGACGTTGAAATAAAAATAAGGAAGAATAAAGAAGTGGGAGACGAGCTAGTTGTCAACAGGAAGGGAACTTATGGTTTCGAAATCATTAGTCCAGGGTATGAGGCAGAAGTTGATCTATATGAGAGGACAAGTACATGTAGGGAGTTTGATCTTGAACGGTTACCTTGTGTACATGTTATAGCAGCAATTAGGGGGTTGCATGGCGATGAATATGGAAGTAGAGTGTATGAATACACTTCTGGATATTACACAACACAAGCATACATCCTTGCCTATGCAGAGCCTGTCAATGCAGTGCCTCCTGAAGAATCATGGGTCGTCCCTGCTGAAGAGATACTTTATTCAGTGCCTCCGCCCCCAAAGTCTAACAACCGTGGAAGGAGAAGGGTTAACCAGATTCGATCTATTGGGGAACGTATTCCAAAGGGGAGAAATAAATGTGGCAACTGCAAGAGATATGGTCACAAGAAAACTACATGCCCCGTTGTTCGTAGTGGAACTGAGGCTACAAGCCAGCCTACAAATTGAGTTTGTGAATTGGACGAAGCATCATCCTCGTTACAATTTCGATTATTTGGATTATTTGGATTTCTATTTGAATTGCATAATGGACTTTTCGTCCTACTTGTATAATTTATATTGTGTTCATATTTGCTTTACTAGTTTCCTAATTTATGTTGTGCACATATTTGCTTTACTGCATCTTTTGCAATTATGTTGTGCACATATTTGCTTATTGTTCGCAACACATCCAGTGCTGTTTATGATATTACATTTGATGTTCCGAACGATGTCAAGGCATGTGAAAGCTTGTGAGGTCTTTATTTCACAATTCATAGTCGTAACATTTACCAAGTGCTACCTTAGAGAAAATGTTCGGAACATCTTGTCAATGATATTATATTATACTTTTATACGTGACGTTCCGAACGAACAAGCTATTCAAAATTTAAAAGACACGGCTACAATGAACAGTTGGGATGCCCAAATACCAATACACCAAATGGCTAAAATACAAGTTGGTTGCTGCAACAGTCACGTCAAAACACATGCACATTTGTAAATATGTGTCCCTTCATTTGCCTCGGCCATTGAAAAAGGCGTGCAATAGAAATTAAAAGCCACTTCAAAACATCTATAAATACCTCCTTGATGAATACTCAATTCACAATTTATTTCGCATTAACCAAGCATCAAGTTCAGTTTTCACCAGTTTCTATCAAGGAAGAACAAGTTGAGGTACTCAAGTTTACCATATTTTCTACGTTTTTCATAAAACAATTTCAAAATCTAATCTGTTTATAATTCCTTAAACATAACTCCACTTTGAATCTTTTATAAATTTTAAACAACTTTTCATGCAGATGGCCAATAATGCATTTTATGATCCATGGAATAAGTACCATCGAGTCCGAGAGCCTCCAAACAAGTCGCTTCTTGCAAGACTGCTAGACGTGCATTTTGAAGTTGTTGACATCAAGGAGGTAGCAGATAATTGCGAGAGGTCCATTCAAACACTCGAGACAAAACTTGAGCAGATGCAATTGCAGTTAGATCAGATTGAGAGGGTTTTGCAAAATCAATTCGGTGGAGGCCAAAACAATAACGAAGACACTATTATATATTAGTTGTTTAAGTAGTTGTACTGTTTATGAATATGCTTTTGTTATCTCTTTTCAATTAATGTTATTATGAAGGTCTTTAATTAGTACTGTTAAATTGTCTCCAAACCATCACGTTTGCTTATAGTTTGCAACACATCAACTGTCGTTTAGGATATTAAATACGATGTTCCAAACGACAACTTGTTCTACTCCATTTTTGGAAATGTTAATAAATTCATACACCACGTTTGGAACATATATAATGTGTTCCAACATAAAGATTTATGTTCGGAACGTAACTGGTATGTTCCAGGTATAAATGATAATCATTAACATTATACACGACCAAATATCCAGAATACAGTGATAAATGATGTTCATTTTAACTAGAAAGTACAATTTATACTTGTTCGAAACAAAAAGTGACAAATGATGCTCATTTCGCTTGAAAGGACCAAATATAGTTGGTAGACTAATTAGAGTGATAAATGTTGACAATTATCAGTAGTGATGACCAATTGAGTGACAAGTGATGATCATCTATCATAAGGTTGTTTTAGAACAACCTATTGATGTTCGTCGCATTAAACGGTCGTTTGGATCGCACAATTTTTAATGTTGCTATCTTCATCGTATGATGATCCATACATAAACTATAGTTTCGAACATCAACTAGAATTTTGTCACATTTTGTGTGTCGTTCCGAGCGCCATGTTCAATTTTTTCTATCTTCATCATACTTTTTCACAATTAGGGTAGTTAGCGCGACAAATTATGATGATTGTATGACTATAAGTGACCAATTATACTTGTAAGAGTGATAATCTCATCAATTTTAATCAGAAAGACCACTTAGAGTAGTTTGTGTGACAAATAATGATCACTATCAACTATAAATGACCAACTATAAATGATCATTATGAGTAGAAATGACCCACTATACTTGTAAGAGTGACAGATGATTATCACTATCACTATAAATAACCAACTATACTTATAAGAGTGAGAAATGTTTATCCATACATATACTCTAGTTTCGAACATCAACTAGAAGTTTGTCACATTTGTGTGTCGTTCCGAGCGCCATGTTCAATTTTTTCTATCTTCATCATACTTTTTCACAATTAGAGTAGTTAGCGTGACAAAATATGATGATTATATGACTATAAGTGACCAATTATACTTGTAAGAGTGATAAATTCATTAAATTTCATCAGAAAGACCACTTAGAGTAGTTTGTGTGACAAATGATGATCATTATGAGTAGAAATGGCCAACTAGACTTGTTAGAGTGACAAATGATGATCACCATGTAAAGAAATGACCCAATATACTTTTAAGAGTGACAAATGATGATCACCATGTAAAGAAATGACCCACTATACTTTTAAGAGCGACAAATGATAATCACTATCACTATAAATGATCAACTATACTTGTAAGAGTGACAAATGATGATCACTATCACTAAAAATGACCAACTATACTTGTAAGAGTGACAAATGATGATCACTATACCTACAAATGACCCACTATACTTGTTAGAGTGACAAATGATGATCATTATACCTACAAATGACCCACTATACTTGTAAGAGTGACAAATGATGATCATTATCACTAGAAATGACCAACTATACTTGTAAGAGTGAAAAATGATGATCATTATACCTATAAATGACCCACTATACTTGTTAGAGTGACAAATGATGATCGATATTGCTAGAAATGATAGAGTGACAAATGATGATCATTATCGCTAGAAATGACCAACTATACTTGTAAGAATGACAAATGATGATCACTATACCTACAAATGACCCACTATACTTGTTAGAGTGACAAATGATGATCACTATCACTACAAATGACCCACTATACTTGTAAGAGTGATAAATGATCACTATACCTACAAATGATCCACTATACTTGTTAGAGTGACAAATGATGATCATTATACCTACAAATGACCCACTATACTTGTAAGAGTGACAAATGATGATCGATATTGCTAGAAATGACCAACTATACTTGTAAGAGTGACAAATGATGATCACTATCGCTAGAAATGACCAACTATACGTGTAAGAATGACAAATGATGATCACTATACCTACAAATGACCCACTATACTTGTTAGAGTGACAAATGATGATCACTATCACTACAAATGACCCACTATACTTGTAAGAGTGATAAATGATGATCAATATGATAAGAAATGACCAACTATACTTGTAAGAGCGACAAATGATGATTACTATCACTATATATTCTTGTTATAGGGAGAAATGATGATCCATACATATATTCTTGTTTCGAACATCCAATAGATGTTTGTCACATTATATGTGATGTTCCGCGCGCAATGATCTATTGTTTCTATCTTCATCAAACTTTCCACAGTTATAGTAGTTACAGTGACAAATGATGATAATTATAGTACTATAAGTTAGTGACCAATTATAATTTTAACATATATATATTCATAAACTTCCCTCACAAAGAACACTTAGAGTAGTTAGACTTAGAACTGATGATCATTGTTACTACAAATGGCCAATTACACTTGTAAAAATTACAAGTGATGATCATTGTCACATTATAATTAAAGGGCGGTGATCATTATCACTCTAAATTACCAAGTATACTTGTTAGAGTGACAAATGATTATCCATCTATCTTTGTTATTTCGAACATGCTGTTGATGTTTGTCACATGAACATCATGTTCGGAGCGCCATTTTCCGATGTTGCTATCTTCATCGTATGGCTTTTGAAAATGTTCAGAACAGATAGCGATATGGTTGAAACAAGAAGTAAGTCGTGCGGAACGACTTCGGGTACAATGGTAATTTACAGGACAAAATAACAATTTTAATTGAAATTTCTTGATCATTATTACACAAAACATAACAATTGAAAATAAATAGAACCTAAAGTATGAACCAACACTTGATCCAAGTACAGAATATGAGGACAATTAGCACCACAACTAGCAGTACCCCCAATACCCAATTTTTTCCGCCATAACCGTGCCTCTTTCCTCTCTTCTTCAACAACTTTCAACTTCTTAAGTAGACCCCATATTACTCTCTTCGCTTGATCTGACATCTCTTCATCATGCCATCTAAAGTAGTTGCAGCCATTTGCCTACACAAAAAAAAAATACAACAAACAAATGACTACAAGAAAAAAATAAACCCATCGCCTAACCTGACCATATTTGCATCCGTAAAACCTCCTTCCTGGGTTTAGTTGAGTCCACGATGTTGTTAAATTCGCATAATCTCCGCATCAACAAAATGGTACTACACTGCCACTATTAGACATTTTAATATAGATGTTTGATTTAATTTTGTAAACTAGTTTTATAAATAATGAACAGATATATAATGTGTTGGGTGGTGTATTTTTATTACCGTTGGTAAATAAATATTGTTCACGTGCCCAATGTAATAATTTATCACGAGTTCGGGCTAGATCGAAATGATGTTTGGAACATCTTTTCAAGGGAAATTCAAAAACGGCTACAATACCAATACACCTATCAGCTAGACTAGGTTGCAGGTAGGTAGCAGATAGGTCGCAATGATGTTCGGAACATCTTTTCAAGGATACGTTACACGAATTCTACTTATATAGGCTGACGTTCGGAACCACACGTTCAAAATTTGAAATACACAAACGGCTACAATTCAAGCCGCTCAAATACCAATACATACACCAAACAGCTACAAACGTTTCGGTTGCCTCTCTTTGCTTCTATAAATACCCAATAATTCAAAGTATTTCAATCAACATTCATCAACTTACAATTCAAACCATTTCAATCCACATTAAACAACTTACAATTCAAACCATTTCAATCCACATTAAACAACTTACAATTCAAACCATTCATCATAAAAAATGGCACGTCAACCAAGAACAAGAGGTGGCAACATGGCCAGAGGAGCCTCCACGGCCAGAGGAGCCTCCACATCGAGGTAAAACACAGCTATTGCATTATCATTTGCAGACGAACCACAAACTGAAAGAGCTATTGACATATTGGAACAACTAAGAGCAGAAGTGTGGGGTTGGAAGTTCCAGTTTGAGGGCTTCCAACATGGCTACAGAAAGGACGTCAAAAAGATGACGAAGGAAATGCGAATGATGAAAAAAATGCTCAAAGGGTTGCTAGCTGATAAGGTGATGCATTACCTTGACTTCTACTCCTCTCCTTCACGCTAGATGTGGATGTTCCTATTAATGTTTATTATATAATTTATTTTTGAATGTTTATAATCTAGTATCTTTTGTTAGAATGCTAGTATAAGTAGCATTCCTTTTGTAAAGCACTGACAGTGATGTGCAGTTTCGCCATTTGAATGCTAATATAACTAGCATTCTTTTTGTAAAGCTCTACAATGATTATCAATGAAAAATATGTTTTAGTTCCTGTAAGTATGTTCAGAACATCTTGATAACGTTCAGAAAGTTAAATTGTCGTTCTGGAACAAAAGCAACCTTTATACAATGAGATATTCATGTTTCGAACATCAACTTTTCGTGCAGAACATAAGACTGTCGTTCTGAACAAATAATGAACAATTTAATGCTCTGTTCATTTTCTAAAAAACTAATCCATCTATAATTAAATAAACACAATATACCAAACGACTTTCAAAATATTCCGAACTGCATGTTAAAATCTAAAAGGCACAACAGTTACAATTAGCAGTTGCACTCGTTTGAGTAGTACATAACAGTTACGAGTTTCGTCAAAAATCACTTTCCATAAAACAATTCCCAACAGACTCGTCGATTGCCATTTTACTCTTATAATTACCCAACAGTCACACATTGATTCCACAGATTTCAAAATGCCTCGTCGTCCAAGAACAAGGGGATCACCGATAAGAGGAGCATCGAGTTCAAGATGGCCTAGAGTTCCTTCCTCGAGTTCACATTCAGATTCTGAAAATTCGAATGACGGCTTGGACCAGCTGAGGTATGAAGTGTGAGAATGGAAATTCAAATTCGAAGAATTCTTCCAAGATTATAGAAGGGACATAAGAAGGATAAAGAGAATGCTTAAAGGGTTGCTTGCTGAAAAGGGAATTGATTATGTCCCGTACTCCACACCATCAGGAACACCACCTGAAGCACCACCACAAGCTCCACAACATGCACCCAAAGTTCGATTGCTTATGATTATTTTAGTTATAATTTTATATGTCAGTGGTTATATTAAGGAACGACTTGTCGTTCTAGAACGAAGTAGTATTGTTCCAGGGTAAGCTTAATTAAATGTTGCTGATGTTTGGAACATCATCTTGTTTTTCAGGAACAATAATACGTCGTTCTGGAGCTTATGTAATAATCGTCTAAATTTTACTGTCATTTTCTGTTGAATGTTGAATAATTGAACAATATATAAGAATGTTTGTTTTAATCGCGACTAATTATGCTATCCTTTTAAGCACATCAAAAGCTATTACTTGGCTAAGAAAATAAAAGTCATCCATACCTAATTACATAACCAAAATAAAAGTTAAAAGATTATCCAAATATTATATATTACCCAAATCAAGGCTTTATTTTGCCGTCAAAAATACAAACGGCTAAACGCCGCCTCCACTGATCAGCCACATTGTCACAAATTTTGTCCATGGGGGTGTTTGTAATGAGATGCTCAATGTACATCAACGCGAACACCCCACAGGATTGCCCTGTTAGATTTTGTGGACAACGTGATCTTGGCACTCTCTCAAACGACCACATATCTCCTTCCTTACACATCGGATCCAAGTCTTTGAATAACTTAAAATATCTGATATAGATCGGGAACATGTAGAGAATGGGGACAATTATTGGCAAGAATTTTTCCTCATCATTGCAACCATGATTGCAATCATACACCCAAATCTTCGCTTCAACTATGTCAACACCACCATCACGTCGTGATTATCGTTGATGTTGAAGACGGTGAAGATCCTTTTAGCACCAGCCCAACACCTACCCCCTGGGTAGGGTAGCTTTCCATGTGCATACTTCAGATAATCCTCATCAAACAATAATCCTCATCAAACTGATACGCATTCAACGCCTCATCAAGCGGTATCTTATCATCTTGCGCATCTTTTTCCAGTTGGTAGTAGCATTTTGTCATGCTCGTCAAGAATGCCATATCCAAAATGAGGTTACTTTGATCGTAATGATCGGGGTAATTCAAATGCCTCTCCCGAATCATTGTCATCACAGCTTCTACATACGGCATAACATATAAGAGAAAAAAATAAATTGGAGTATAAGTGAGTCAAGGAAAGGTCTGTCTTTCCGAATATCATTCCATGTTCGGAATGACTGTGTGATGTTCTAGAAATCTATGGAAGCTAGAAATGCTTGAGTTGTTCCAAGCATAATAATGATGTTCCGAACTCAGTTAGTATGTTCCCTACAACGATGTGAATTTCAGAAAATCATTCAAAAATAAACTTACAATGTCCCATAGCCACACAGTCTTGTTCATCAGATCTTTGAAATCTAGGTAATTCATCGGCAATCCAAGAAAAACATCTTTTTGTTTCTTCCTCTTTTTGATATATGCGTTCAACGCGAACACTTTTTTCCGCTTCAATGGCTTGTAAATATCCACTGAAAGCCTCGGACCAACTTCTTCCTGCTTCTTCTTCTCTTCTGTTTGTAGTGATTTCACAGCCTTTGCAGGTTTTATAATCGTTTTGCTCTTCAACTGCTCAATCGTCTCCTGCATGGCCGCCATCTCCATCTCCATGCCTTTAAGCCAATCATCGCAATCTTTGCAATTGCAACTGCTGCATTTGGGGATGTTGAATCCATCACCACCAGAAGAATCACCTTTGATTTGCTCAGAAGCACCAATCCTTTGTCTCATAAGGCACGATCAGTTGCTCATAAGCCACCATTCTTTTCTCATAAGCCACGATCTTTTGATCATAAGCAACGATCTTTTGATCATAAGTCAAAATCTTTTGCTCCATTGCTTCCCTCCATCCGCTGCATTCATCACATTTGCAGCCTCTGCAATTGGAGCTCCTCTTCACTATACCAACTTCAGTGATACCAGCAACTTCAAACTCACCGCCAACTTCATCACCATCAGCTTTGTTTCCAATGTCAATATTTACATCTGGCAGGCCACCAATTCCCTCTTCATTGTATTCACCATCACGTTCAAACATCATCGTTTCTGGGGCTTCCATAGCTTTAATTTCTATCACTTGTTTTGGAGGGGTTGCAGGATTGTTCTTGAAGATACAAATTGTAGTGCCACCAACAAGACCAACGCTGCAAGCATCCTCAAACACTTTACAAAAATGATCTATTGTGTCGTCCTCGGAGTCTTCAAATGGCACGAGGTCTAGAAAGTAATCCATGTCCAGCTCTTCATTAGTAGGAATGAGGAAAGGGTGAACAACCTGTTAATATACCCAACAACATTAAATAAGTATCAACTAAATTTTAAAAATCTTTTAAAGTTGTTTGGAACAAAGTCATGTTGTTTGAAAACATCAAAAAGAGATGTTCCGAACATCGTCGACTGAAGCAGTTGACGGTTCTTCATCTAGATGTTTCGAACATCAATTAGAAATATCTCATCAAACACGAGGTTGTTTCAAACATTACATAACATATATGGAAAACGAAATACTTACAGGAACATCATGTTGGTCAAACAACCTGTCCGTATCTCTTTCACAAATTTCAGTAAGCTTGTTTATGATCCTTGGCATTGTTTTTTCTTTTGGCAAATCCTTTGGTCTCAAGGCAGGAATAGCTTCATGAGCCCAGGCCATGAATGCCCATGGAAAGCCATAAATATTGTAAGTATGGCTTCCTTCTGCACGAGGTTCCATTGGCTTGATTAGATATTCCATTGTTAATTCAAAACTCATCCTACCCCAAGGATAACGTTGGAATGCCTCAAGATCGGCGGACTAGTACACCACCCATTCCTCTATTCCATATTTGGAATCCCTCGCACAAAGAATAGTATGAACAAACCAAGCCATGCACAGATTTAAATACCACTTCTTGGGACAGGTTCTAGAACATACCAACTCAAGCAAGTCACCAGACTTCACATCTTGCTTTTTCTTCGGCTGTTTTTATTTTCGGCTTGTTGAACTTCCTTTTGGCGGGTGAAGGTGAGGGTGACTCCTCCACCTTCTTCTTCCCCTTCTGCTTCCCACTACCCTTCTCCTTCTCCTCCTTTTCCTTCTTCTCCTTATCCTCTTTTTCCTTTATCTCTTTCTCGTTCTCCTTCCTCTTTTTCTCCTTGAAATAATCAACAACAAACTGCCACAATTCCTTCCCTTTTTCATTCATTTTTTCCATGTACTGTTTACTTGGATAGGCACCTAATTTAGCCCTGCCATTAGTGCAAACTCGGATAGGCCAAAACGTGCTGGCAATCCATTGAAGGATATCCAAATCTCTTTCTGCTTCTTGCAAATAATCCTTCACATGAGGAGGTTATGCACCAACTTGGTGCCAAACGGTGGATATTCCGGTAATTGCAAGAAAAGACCGAAACAACTGTTGACAAATCCCCTTCTCACCTGCAATTTTTTCAGAACCTCCTTGAACTGTATCATACCCCTAGCCAACGAAGAACGAACAGTAATCTTCCCATTAAAAGGTTCATTGTTGGTCAGGAAGTCTTGAAGAGACCCTCAAAGTTACTCTTGAAAGTAGCATGACCAACGTCTTCATACTGCACATAATTTTAGCATAAAATTAATAAAATGAATCACAATGATAGTAAATCACATTAAAGGGAAAACATAAATGTTCGGAACATGTTTATTCTGAGGTTCTGAACGACAGTAGCAACCGTTTGGAACAACACGTCACGTATTCCGAACGAGAGCTACCAGCCTTAATGCTGATGTTGGGAACATATAAATGTCGTGTAGAACATCAACATTGGCGTTCCGAACAATACGAGTTTCAATTCAACTATCACCTGGTCTTCCTCCAGTTTCAATCCAGATGTTCCTTCAGCAGTTTCCTTCTCTTCACCTGCTTCCTCTTCAACATTTCCACCTGCATTATTTACAGCTTCCCCATCTATTTTAACCCTTTTTTCACGATCCTTCAAAAAGTTGCTTTTTAAAATTACATCATCCGCCTCTCTTCTACTTCTTTTACTGCTTCTTGAACTCTCCCCTGTTTTACCTGCTTCCCCCTCTACTTTTTCTAATTTTTCTCTACTTAAATCACCAGCTTCTTCATTTTTTTTACCACCATCTTCCTCTTCCTTTTCACGATCACTATCTTCCACTCCAGTCCTCAAAAAATCACTTTTTAACAGTTCATCAATACCGCTGTCATCTAAATCCACCCTTCTTTCACCCTCATCTGCAGCCCTCTCCAAATCCTCCCCACCTTTACTTAGATCGTAACTTGGTGCTGGACTTTGGCTTTCCTCTTCTTTATCACCTTTGTTCCATGGACCTACTACTTCTCCTTAGCTATCGTCGTCACTCTCCACAACTAATTTTCTTTTAGTTGTTCTAGTTGTTCTTGGCAGGAATTCCAAGACTGGATACTCAAAGCAATAAAAGGGAAAACAGGGCAAGCCAACCTGCTCAAGATTGTGTACACTTAGTACATTCATGCCCTATGGATTGAAAGAAACACCAGGATATTTGAGAAGAAAGAGAAAGATTGGAAAACTGTGGCAAAAAAACATAGCTTATACTAGTTGTGTACGAGCTCTGAAGACTATTCAACCAGCTCTTGCAAGATTGATATTTTAGTACTTATCCTAGTGTTAGCAGTAAGCATAGAATATATCATTAAGAGTAGTCTGCTTTATTAGAGCTAGTATTTTGTGTTTTAGTTAATAGATACATCAACGCTACTTGTGATGAAGTAGCCTGCTATGTAATTGTCTTTAATTTAGTGATTAATAAAATTTGCTAGTTACCAAAAAAATAAGGAATTGGAGTTTGGGCTCAATCTTACAACACCCCCTCTCCATGTAGTACGATAAAATGCATAGTAGTAATTATTATCATAATTAAATGTAACACTTATGTGAAGAACACGTGTTGTGTTGTTTTGGTCTTGATGCATGCACTAATATTTCGTTACAAATCTACTTAATGTTGAGTTTCCATCTAGTTAAATACCCTTCTTACTAGTGGAAATAGGGATTTAATTTTCATTAAACTGATGCACCCTTTTTATTCTAACATAAGCGATCCGGTTCAGGGGTTGTTAGACCATTTTGATGTTATTTGTATAGCACACATGGATAACAATCACAAGATGATATCAAGATAAAACAACAAAATGACAAACAATTCCTCCTCTAAGGCTCTTTTTAAGAGTTGTTTCATAAATAAAAGGTTAAAAATGAAAACAATATAGTTATTCAAGTCATCAAGTTTATACATAATGTACAGCCAAACACATAATTTATATTGTACTACACATATACCATACCTTCTATTCATTTAAAGTACTCTTCGAAAGTCATCATTCACACAATTGATTATAGCAAGGATAAGTAGAAAAAAAAAAGATGATATTTTAAACTAACATTTATTTTGAACTGTGTTGAAAAGGCTAGAAACACACTTAAAATGGATCAAAGAGATCGACCATGATCAGTTTAATTTATTCAATCAAACATCTACCAATCGTATGTTCTCGCGAGTTTTGTAATAAGTAACTTGTTTTGTTTCAAACTCCTACTAATCTCACTTTTAAAATTATTATATACTATATATATTAGTACTTTATATGATCTGATAGTAAAAAAGATTAATTCTTATACTTTTGTTTTCTACTCCCTCCGTACCGGTTTATATGAACATATCTTTTTTGTAATTCGTTAAAATAAATAACTTCTTTCTAAATTTAGAAACAATTTAATTCTAAATTTACTATAGTGCCCTTAATGCATTGATTTATAGCCACACAATACCAATGGTTTATTTTAAATTACAAGTTTCGAAAGTCTTCTTTATTTTATTAAATTTTGTGTTAAGTCAAATAGATTCACATAAATTGAAATGAATAGATTATTAATTATTTATTGGTTCACCACATATGATAAGAGAGAGAGAGAAGAAAATGATTTTTAAGGATAAAAAAAAGACAGAAATAGAAAAATGGAAGGAAAAAATAAAGAAAAAGTAGAGACGCAAAAAAGCATAAACCCTAGACAAGCCTCCCATCTCTATATATGCGCCACGTGTCATGAGCCACAAACTCCATAGATTTCCTCTTATTACCGTACCCCTCTTACACTTCTCCATCTTCTCTTTCTCCATATTCTTTCTTACATAAACCAAAGTACAAAAAATGAAAGAAAACACGTGTGATGAACATTCACTTGAACTACAAGTAGCCACTATACTAGTCGATCTTGAACACCTTATCATAAAAAAACAATCATTTTCTTTAGTAACTACATGGGCTACAAAAAAAAGAAGATCTAATAGAAGTACCAATGATTTCTCATCATTACAAGCAAGTTCAAAAGAAACTAATATTACACCAAAATCTGATGTGTGTCACATAAAATGGGACGGTATGAAGAGTGAAGTTGTTGTTACTAGTCCTGCTACTCCTCTTTCTTTTTCACCTAGTGAATCTGATGATAAATCCAAACAACATTCTTCTCGCAAATTATCCAAACGAAAGGTACACTTTTACTGTATTTATTTACTGTTTTTAAGTATTCATTTTTTTATTTTCTGAGTGTTTGTTTGACCTGCTTTCATGCTGTGTCCCCTGTTTTGGATAATACTTTTTTAGAAAAAAGTTAATGGAGGGTGGGTCATTTTTTAATTAAGTTTTAAACCATGTTGCAACTGAATTTTCATTTTTTTTGGATTCATTACATACAAAAGTATGATATTTAAGTAAGTAAGATGGATGGTGGAGCTAATTATCGATCAAATTTCGAAGGGTGGATTAATAAAAAGAATATATGTGTGATTTTGGTTTTACATTGTTGCAGACGAGGGAGGAGTTAATGGATATGATAAACCAATTATCTCAATGCAGAGAATCGCTCAGAGGGGTGAGTTGGTAAATTCCTTAAAATAAAAATTGAATCTTTTCTTAATTATGTTTTTAAAAATAACTTTTGTACTTAAATTGGACAGGAAGTGGAGAATGTTCGGAATTACTACAACAATCAAAAAGCATACAATTTGAAGTTGAAAGCAATGAAACAACAGGTTTGGATTCACTATAAAAATCCTATCTCTATTTTTGGTAAAAGTTATTTTTCTCTCACTTATTTGAGGTGGGGCCCCATATTTTTCTCACAAGTTGATCTATTTTTGTTTTTTGTTTTTTTTTTTTTTTTTTGGTCTTTTATAAATCACAAGTTGATCATTGGTGTCTTCTCGAGCAAAGTAAAAACTTATGTGTGTATATATCATGTTTATATCGAATCACACCTTTATACATTCACTTTTTGAACGCTTTAATGTTAAATTCCTATGTTATTCTTAATGACATTCTTTTGTATCTATAGAAATGTCGTAGAATATTTAATGATACTTTTGGTACATCCAAGTATCTCTTTATATATAAGTGAAAGTTAAACTTAGGATGTCTCGCTTTGGAGACATCAGAATGATGCATAGAAGATTAACATGGGTCTTCCTTTGCCACCATGAAACTAATTTGTTTGCTAAGAAAAGTTGATCACTTGCTAATTACAGGTAACAAGAATGCTGAACATCCAAGGGCCTGCTATTCAACTCTACAACAATCCTCAAGTAGAATTCAATCATCAACAGCCCTTCATTGTGGATCAGATTGCAACCTTCCACAGATTTCAGTACCCATTAGCCCAACCTCTCTACTCATCTAATAATACATTGAATAATACGGGCCGAGGCCCATTGGGCCTACCCGATCTAAATGTTACTGTGGATGAGACTTCTCCATCACCTTTTGATCTCAATGCTGAAAGAAAGGCACAATTTGCTGCAGCTAGGAGGAGGAGAATGATTAAGAGAACAGAAATTAAAAGTTCCTGTGGTTTAATAAGACCAGCAAGAAGGAGATAGTGGTAATAATGTCTTTTATTTCATTTTTAACTGTTTTATTAGTTTACTACATAGAATCATAATTTTTTGAAGCCCAATTGAGCGAAGCTCTTTTTTTTTTTTGGGGCCGTATCTAAAAGTGAAAATGTATGGTATGTTAATTAAAGTTGGTGAACTAATATGAGTTATATACTTTTGAATATGAAGTGCATATGGAATTAAAGTTTTCCTTTTAGCTTGGTTAAGTGGACATTCATTTTGGTTAGTTTTTTGAACAAGCGAGATTTGGGAGAAACAATTATTATTTACAAAGAAGAAGAATAGCCTCTAAGTTTTGTTAAATTGATAATAGAATAGCCTCTCCACTTTGATGAGCATAAAAACGGCGGGTATATTGTTAAATTGATAATAGCAATTTGAATAGCCAACTATTGTGCATAACAATTTCAATAACTCTAGAGCAAATTTTGTTCCTACCACTTGTCATGTGTTGATGGTGTCATGGTACAGTTTGTACTTAACTTATATACATTTACAATAAAAAATTAAACAAATAGTAGTATAACTTAAGTTACTAGTTATATGATTAATTAGCATATCATTCAAACTTAATATTATAGTAGTTGGATGCTTACTGGGCCCAAGTCTAAAGGACTTGAAAACTGTGCTAATGGACTAGGATTAGGGTCTACTAATTGGAAGAGAGTCGTGCCCTAGTTTGACACCCACTTGCAGCTATATATATCTGAACCCTACACAGAACATCATAACTCACGAGTGATTTTAGCTGAGTTGAGTTCAGTTTAATCCCATTCAATTATTATTAGTATTATGTTATATTTGTTTTCTATTTAAGAAGGCTTAATCCATTTTCCTAAATTTTTAATTGTGTTTTCTAAAGTTTGATGATGATTCATTGAAATTGAAGAAGGGGTATGCAAATGACGACAATATTTTTCAGGATATGACAAGCTTGAGCTCTTTTATTAGAAGCCGAGCGACGTTTCTTCCTCATACTTCCATGACTCTGAGGCATATCTCTTCTTTTCTTTCTTACGGAGTATTACTTAGTCACATGTTTGGTCCAATTTTAAATGAATTCGTGTTAAATCGACGGCTCTTAAAATTACATTAATCATTTGCCTAAGGGAGATATATTTGAAAATATGATCTTACTTATTTGAAAGTTTTGTGCTGTTTTAGGTGGTATTCAGGAGATTTTGTCGTCACTTTTTGCTTAAGCAAATTTTACAGACTGACTTTGTTTAAGGCATGTTTAATTAATTAAGTCTTAATCAACTAGTTCTAAGTAGGATTTAGAGTGGATACACTTGCAGCTCACAAAAAATACACCAAGTGTAGTTATTGTTCAGAGAATGCGTGTAGTTTTTTCTGTTGACTCGTTAAACTCGATAGAAACGAAACCAAGTCCTGTGGTTTATGAGTAGAGACGAAACTGAAAGTAATAGAAATACTAAGAAAAGCGACATATATCCACCCAATCAATTGACTAGTCTTAACTCCCAAGTATAAATGAAACCTAGTTGATAATAATATAATAGGTAAAATTAAAGGAAAATGATTGAAATCATAGTTGATAAACAAAATTTACAAGGACTCTTAATAACTTAAAAGGGAAAATAGGTTAAATTGCAATGCTATTTTCAGCGTCCACCCCATCTAAAAATTATGCAAAAGGAAAAAAATAAAGTCAATTCTGAATATCAAGTCATGCAGAATACGATAAACTTTACTAGTTGATTACATAATTTTCTAGTAGACAGCATTAAAAAAGACAGAATTCAAATGATCATTTCGATCCTTCACCATGTCAGAAGAAATTAATAATGAAGCAAATAGAAGCAGAGTAGAAGTAAAGAAAATGCATCAAATAGAATATCAAGTTACAATGATGTTACAAAATCAAATATAACTGCTAATAGAATATAAAAGTATACAGTGCCAGAATATGCAACTATCAGTTCAAAGACAATCACCCTTCTCTCTTTAAGAAGCTACTGTAATACAGTATATTCATATTTAGACCAACAAGATGCATTGCAATTCTCAACAAACCAAACATTAAAGTTCAATTGAAAAGAAAACAATAGGAAACAATAACAAATCCACTTAACAGAAACTGAACAAAAGCAGAAATATTGAATTTAGAAATGTCTTTAGGATTCATAATGTTCCTCAGCTCCCTCCTCGTCATACTCTTCCTCATCATCTGCTGTAGCATCCTGGTATTGTTGATATTCAGCAACCAAATCATTCATATTACTCTCGGCTTCAGTGAACTCCATTTCATCCATTCCTTCACCAGTGTACCAATGCAAGAAAGCCTTGCGCCTAAACATGGCAGTGAACTGCTCACTCACCCTCCTAAACATCTCCTGAATGGAAGTTGAATTGCCAACAAATGTGGATGCCATCTTCAGCCCAGTTGGTGGGATATCACAAACACTAGACTTCACATTGTTAGGGATCCACTCAACAAAGTAGGACGAGTTCTTGTTCTGCACATTGATCATCTGTTCATCCACCTCCTTTGTGCTCATCTTTCCCCTAAACATGGCAGAAGCTGTTAGGTAACGTCCATGACGGGGATCAGCAGCACACATCATATTCTTGGCATCCCACATTTGTTGAGTAAGCTCTGGCACTGTGAGGGAAATGTATTGCTGTGATCCACGAGAGGTCAATGGTGCAAAGCCCACCATGAAGAAATGAAGACGTGGGAAGGGAATCAAATTCACAGCCAATTTCCTCAGGTCTGAGTTAAGCTGACCAGGGAACCTCAAACAGCAAGTAACACCACTCATGGTTGCAGAAATCAAATGGTTCAAGTCACCAACTGCAAGTTGAAGATGCAAAATTCATCATTTGCTTACTTAGAAGCCATCATATCATACTATTTGTTAACACAAAGGAGAGGTACTTACAACTTGGAGTGGTGAGCTTCAAAGTCCTGAAACAAATATCATACAATGCTTCATTGTCAAGGACCATACATTCATCAGCATTCTCCACCAATTGGTGCACAGACAGAGTAGCATTGTATGGTTCAACAACAGTGTCAGACACCTTTGGAGATGGGAAAACAGAGAATGTGAGCATCATTCTGTCTGGATACTCCTCCCTTATCTTGGAAATCAATAGTGTTCCCATTCCAGATCCAGTTCCTCCTCCAAGTGAGTGACATACCTGGAATCCTGATCCACAAAACAAAGAACATATAACAATCGTCAATCATTTATCCCCCAATCATCTAACAACAATAATTGCCTTAAGAGGATCACCAAATTGATGCATCAGACACGTCATAGTATTCAACAGATTATATAACTTAACAACATATGCAGTATACAATAAGATATTTGATAAATTCCTGAAAGTAGAAGGAATACAGGTCGATTGACAAATATTGCCACCAGTAAGATCCAGATACACCATAATTACTTCATTTCTCCAGCATTAGCTCTACGAGAGTACTAGTTGTGAGATGCATTCTAAAATGTAAAATGTTGCACAACCAGATCCAGGTTATAATATTTTATGCTTATAGCATCTGCTAGCCTATACAATTGCAGATAAACACATCAACTCTACGAGGGTAATACTCATTATGAGATGCATTCTAAAAACTACTCTGAAATACAACCAGAACCAGGTTATAATCATAATGTTTTATAATTCTGCTAATCTATACAATTCCAGATAGATCACAAATTTCATTTCTCCAGCATCAACTCTCGGGAGTAAGAGCCGTTGTACATCAACAATATAAAATCAAATGCAACCAGAACTCGGTTAAAATGCTCCATCCTTGTGCTAGTATATACAAATGCATGCCTTATTTGGGTGAACATTATAAAAGTGAGCATATAAACTAACATTATCACTACCTTGTGAGCATATAAACCTAACATTATCGCGGCCTTGTTTCGACCAGTATACATATCATCAATCATAAGCACATTGTTAGAAACAAGCATATGCAATTAAATGAACAAGTAAACGAGATCTAATACATTAAGATGTCGAAAACATATCAAACATTAGCACAGAATAACACACACATTTAATCAAACAAATGACATTCAAATTTTCAAAAATACCTTGCAAGCAGTCACAATTCTCAGCTTCTTTCCTAACAACATCGAGAACCGAATCGATCAACTCCGCTCCTTCAGTATAATGTCCCTTAGCCCAATTATTACCAGCACCAGATTGACCAAAAACAAAATTATCAGGTCTAAATATTTGACCATAAGGTCCAGATCTAATACTATCCATAGTACCAGGTTCTAAATCCATTAATACAGCACGTGGTACATAACGCCCCCCTGATGCTTCATTAAAATACACATTAATTCTTTCTAATTGTAAATCTGATTCTTCAGCGGTTCCTTTGTAACGGCCTGTTGGATCTACACCGTGTTCGTCACATATTACTTCCCAGAATTTGGATCCTATTTGATTCCCACATTGTCCTCCTTGAATGTGTAATATTTCTCTCATTTTTGGCTACTTTTTGAAAATGTTTTTTAGAGAGAAGAAATGAGGGATTTGTTTTGGGTGAGTTATGTGAGTGAGGATTGGGATAGTTTTAAGGGTGTGAGGGGAGTGAGTTTGTTAAGGTGTGACAGGCGGGAATACATGATACACCACCATTATTATAATAACTAATGGGACCCGATTTTGTAGGGTTAATGTGTGGGTCCTACATTCAGGCACCGATATTTTGTGATCCATCTTTTTTTTTTTTTTTTTTAATTTTGGTTTCTTTTTGTTTGTATTTGTTAATGGTGGATGGAGATACTAATTTAAGTAGTGATTAAAAGGTTAATTGAAATTTTTTTACGGATTATACACGGGTAAAATGGGACAGCAGCTGTCTAGCAGTTTGAATTCATGATCTATGCGTCATACGAAGACAATTTTATCAGTTACTCAAAAACTCTTCTTGATGCTAAAATATAACTAAATTACTTATTTAATAGTTTATAAATTCAGAATATATATTCACGCAATTAAATAGTTGCCAGAGTAGATAAAGATAGTTGATTCAACTCTCGTTGCTACAAATTATCACAAAAAAGTTTTAGTATTTAATTTCTGAAAAAGAATTAAGTTTGTGTTTGAAGAGGAAGGAGACAATTATTAACCAATTAAAAATGTCTCAGCTTTAACAAATTTTATTTTTATATGAAATTGTCACACAATTTAATGCAGGTACCTCTGTTACTCCTAACAAATTGCTAGTAAGTTTTGAATTGTGATCAGTTTTCACTCGATTGATTCGTTTAAGATTGGTTACTCTATTTTCATGCTTATTATATCACTCCAACACAATAACATCCTTTAAAAGTTTGCAGTATTAGGAATTCCTCCTAGAGTTTGGTTAAAAGTGGATAAAAAGTGTTGGAGAATGTTATATTTTTAAGGTGAAACAATAAGGATGAAAGTAGAAAATTAAGCAATGATTTTGTATTAAAAAGTCAATTATTGTGTTTTGATCACTAGGGAAGGTGCATTATTTGTTTCACGTGGTTGTGTTTATTATTCTTCTCACGAGCAGTCGGCAGAAGGCCCATGCTCAAACCCCACACAGACCACAGCCAGGGAGGTTATACGATTTTTGCGGTGTTGACAGCTACTCATTTTTTGTCTCAATAGTTAGTGTCTACTTGCATTTTTCTAGTGTGTGTGAACGTGATCACCACATCTTCACTATGTTTTAAATCACTTTCAACCCATGTACTAAATGGGGACAACAAACTTCACATCTCACCACAGATCTAAATCGGCTTCTGCAGTTTTACTCCAATAAGTAATATATTTGTGTGCAGAGACATTACCTACGTATGTAAATATGTAATAAGCTCAATCGACCCCATCTTTAATATTCAGTCCACCTTTTGCTCAGCCAATGACTCACCTTGTTCTTAATAAGACTAATGATATTTTAAGCGTATCTATTAAATACATCAAAATATCACTGTAAGCGTCCAGAATAAAGAAAATGATGAGATAGGTAATAAGATTGATTCTACTTTTTTCTTGTTTTGTTATGTTGAAAGAATCTTTTTTGGTAATGGAACAAGTAGTTAATCTTCAAAAGATCCAAAAATTTCCATTTCTTCGAAAGATAATTGCTTTTGACAATTGACAGGAGACTTTAATTTCACAAAAACGTCCATCATATGCTATTATCATAAGCTCATTTAATTAGATAAGCAGCCACAAAAGTTCTTCTAAATTTAGAAAAGCACGGTGTAAGACTTAAAGTTGCAATTAGGAAGCTGATGGGTCCTTCTAAGGTTATTTTTCTGCACATCTAGAAACATTACAATACAAACGTAAACAGCTAAAGACTGAATACAGGATATCACCAAAATATAAAACAAAATGAACTCCTGTAAAAGCTGCTTTCATCGGTTCTGAAGCATGAATTCGTTGCAGTATTTCTTGAAATTCAAGCACTCGTCCACAAGGAATTCGCTGCAATATTGATTTCAACAAGCAATGTATTAGCAACCCAAATAGCAAGCTTCCCAATTATACAAACAGCAACAAGTAGGAACTTACAAGATCCGCTCAGCCATATCTGATATTTCCCATCTGGGACTCCACGGATATTCAGTAATGACCGGAGACTTGATGGGCAGACCTTGAGAATTGAAGTGCTAATCAAACATGCCAGTGAACCCACATGGACAAAGATGAGCAGTGAGTAAATTGATAGTACCATCAAAAAAATTTGGGCAAAAGCACAAGAAGATGTGAAGACCAAAGCTGAGAACCTAAGCCCCTCGTTTCATCACACGGAGGGCGAGAGTTGGGGGCATAAGCACTAAACTTTTCACAAAAAGGGTCTGTAACTGTGAATTTTCTACACTCATGACGGCAATACAAAAAGATGCTCAAGTATTACAAACTAACAAGCTAGAATATTTAAAGTGCCATCATGTAACTGAACTTTCACAAAATAAGGTAGATGGAGGGAAAATTTTAAAATACAGTAAAGGAGAGAATGCACCAATATCAGTTCAATGGTAGAGGGCAAACTATTTTACCTGGGAACTCTGAAGCATCAAACTTGGCTGCTGCTTAGGGAATTGAAGTGGGATCGCAACATGAACCTAACATATCAAGGGCCTTGTAAGATTTCTTACTATTAACTGCTCATTAATAATCATTGGGAAATGGTTCTCCAGTCAGCATGTAAGACATAAACCGTTTGCTTTATCTTGTAAAAGAACTTAGAAAGAGTAACGTGATACGCTGCACAAATTGCATTTGTAGGTAAGACCATGATCCTGTCTCTCTATGTTTATTGAGTTATTATAAGAGATGTACAGTCTATCTTGTGTTTTATACTAAATGTTAGCATGCATTTCAAATTCTAATAAAATTTCCCATAGCTTTCCGCGCATCAAGACTTCTTATTTTTCCCCTTTTCTCTAGAGAAGCAAAACTGAAACCAAATCACCCAGTCCTCCCAAGCATATGCCTTGAATAGCTAAAATAAAATGCCTCCAAATTTCATGTCAAAGAGAAATTTCTAATGTGTGTGTCTGTTCAAGTCATTAGGTTACCTACCAGAAAAGTAAATACTCCAGAGGAAGATAGAAAGGTAGCTTTCCTGCAGAAAACCTGGCAAACAAGGAAAAGCATCAGCATCTTGTTCTATCAGCAGACCTACCAATTATTATGGAATCGCATACCGGATCAGCTTCTACTGGCCTTCCAAAAAGAGGAGCTAATGCTATAATAAGCTTCCTTCTACTTTCGATAGATGAAACTGCATCTTTAATCTGTAAAAAGGAAATGGACAAAAGGTAAAGATGCCTTTTAACAAAACAAGTTGGTTTAATCAACAAAGGACAAAACTAGTAAGGGTAACCTGTGATTCAAGAATCTCTTCTATAATTGGAAGGTACTCAGCCATGCACCTAGAAATTAAAAAAGAAAAAATAGAAAAAAAGTTTATGATCATGAAATGACATAGAAACTTCGTTGGAAGGGAAAGCAGAAAAATGGTGTCCCTCAAACGGAGAAGGATTGACGAGGTTGCGGAATTCTGCAGCAAATAATCAGAACTTACATTCCATCCAACCATGCAGGAAGCCTGAAATCGTCAATTGAGAACAGAGCCTTCAATTCAGAAGATGAAACCAATTTCAAACGTGGGGCAGAAGGAGCACTGGAGTATTTTCTGCCAACCGGATATATAACCTGTCACATTATTACACAAATAAATTTCTCTCATTTAGCCTTGACAATAAGTATGCCTTGCAGAAATGGGTAAAGTTGTCTTCGTGTGACCTATAGGTCACGGGTTCAAGCCTTGGAAACAGCCACTGATGCTTGCATCAGGTTACGCTGCGTACATCACACCCCTTGGGATGGGGCCCTTCCCCCGACCCGGCGTGAACGTGGGATGCTTTGTGCGCCGGGCTGCCCTTTTTGCCCTTTTCTAGCCTTGATAATAAATTACAAGATAAAAGACAATTAGCAAACAAACGAACTGATTTAACCTTGACAAGAAAGTTCAGTTTAAACACTAAAAGTGCTGCAGCGTTTAAGAATGAAATGAAAGCAAGTAAATGATAAAAAAGATGCATGACTCCAATCATATCCCTGTTTTTCTTCAGGAAGATGTATGAAATTATAAGGGTACACAGACCTCCATAAATGTCAGGTTTGCCTCTAATGCCCTCAAACAGTATCATGCTTATAGAACCGAATTGTAATAAGAAAATATTCATTTGTTTAATTTGTCATAATAATTAATTATCTGACTAAGCCATTTCAAAGAAAAGCAAACTAAAATGAGAGACCAGGAGTTAAAATCAGTCGGAGATCAAACCATAGAACTGTTTGCACTTACTTTGGAAAATATTTCTACTCAGTGTCTTCATCTTCTGTACATATACAGAGACAAATATAAGCAAATAAGCAATCATGGCAGCATGTTTCAGAAAGCCGACCTGTAAGTATATCTTTTGCTGATGGCGCCACGTGGATCCAACAACCATTTTGTTTAAATCCAAATCCAGCAGGGGAACTGCGAATTTCACCTCTTCTGGCTACACTACAATTTAATGGCACAGAAACCATCCATGTATTCAAGACTCATGTGGTACGCAGGATAATGATTTCACGTATGAGCAGAAAACAGGATTATAAGCAGGCATTAGTTACAGTCTCACCTTATCAACATTTGAACTCAAAGACACTTCAATACCCTGCAACATAATGAGTAAGAATGGAAGGGAGTGTTAAATACAATTTGGTATAGCAAATAAACATAATTGAAAATAATAAACCTAGGAGGAGAGGAGCCGCATCCACACTTTTAAACCTCCCACCTCTCTATAGAATCTTTCAATATAATAAATTAGGAAGTAAAATCATCAATATTAGAGTTCAGTCATGCACTCAATTGAGCCCCATAAATCTATCAACAATAATCCTAACAGTTGAAGCTATAAGCACTAGGCAACCAACTGCCTAAGATATGAAATGTAGAATCTATAGGCAGTAAGAAAGAGCATGACTGTGACTTTTTCAAAGCGAACTTACATTTAAGGCTCTCAACCAGAACTACAAAGATGTCTAGAGTAAATACTTTATAGACTCCTAATCTATTGATTTTCTCTTTTAATTTAGTTTCAGCACTTAAATATCATTTTACTTCTTAGTCATAATGAATCAGGAATAGTTTGCTGCCAGTTACGAGGGATCCCATACCCAAAGAAATAGGTAATCTAGCCCCCTGGGAAGAACATATGATCCATACCCTGAGCCACAAGCTCAAGTTTGGAAAAGGAAAACAACCAAAAGAGGCCCCCTTTTACAGCTCAATTAGGACCACAATGATCATCTTACTACTAAGAGTATGTGGTGAATCGCGTTCTTGGTACGGAAGTAATGTTTCCGTACAACCATGTGCTTACCATACTAGAAGCTTACCTCTCTTGAGAGCATGGTGCTGATTTCAAACTTCAACCTTTCATCATCAACTTCTTCAACTCTTTTCTTTTGGTACGCCTTGTACAACTCCCTGACAACCACACAAAGTAAACCTTGGCTCTTTTTATTTTTTAAACATTCTCTCTTTGTAATACAGGCTCTTTAAGTAACATACTGTACACAGACGGGTAATTAAGTGAAGTAGAACCCAAACCTGAGTTGAAGAACCAGGGTAAACAAACGAGTCGGATCTCTACTATTCCAATCGGTAAGAGGATTCTTCAATGACTTTGAATCACTAGCATCACCAATAGCGTGATAAGGTCTAAATGTTTCATCTTCAGGTCCAAATATAACATCTGGTGCAGCCAACGGATACACCGCATTGTATATAAGATCCCCTGCCCCAAAATTTAATCCATAACATAGGTACTTAACATCAGTTGACTCGAACACAACTTTTTTACTAAGAGTTCAAGTAATATACACTGACGTTGTAATGAAATTCCTACACTATCAGCTTAACCAAAAGATATTTCCAGGTAACCCTCTATAGCCCTCTATAACAGTGGAATTTGTAATCTTGAAAATAAGGAAGACTACCCATTATAATAGGTAAAGGTCACCTAATAGTGTAAAAACTACTTCATATAACAGCAAATATAACTATATACAACCACAATGTAAAGAAATTTTTATACTATCAACTTAACCAAAGTATATTTCCAGAACCTTCCATAAAAAGTGGAACTTGTAATCTTGAAAATAAGGAAGATTACCTATTAGGCTATTACAATAGGTAAAGGTCACCTGATAGTGTACAAATTTCTTTACACTGACCGTGTATATAACTTAAATCCATTTTTAGTCCGAGTTGCATAAAGCTACAAGAAATTCATCCACTATCAAGTTAATCAAAATATACTCTACAGGTAACCCTCCACAAAAAGCGGAAGTCATAACTACGAAAAAAAAGGCAGATACCGATAACCTGTTACAACACGTAAATGTCACCTGATAGTGTAAAAAACTTTTTACAGTGACAATGTTTAGAACTAAAATCAATTTTTCATTTGAGTTATATACAACGACAATGTAAAGAACTTTTTACACTATCAAGTTAACCAAAAGATATCGACAACCTATAGGTAATCCTCCATAAAAAGTGGTATCTATAACGCATATTACCTACTACAACAAGTAACGATCTTCTCACCTGACTGTGTAAATATTCCTTACAGTCGGTGTACATAACTTAAATCCTTTTAGTAAAGAGTTCTTAATTCCTTTTACTAAAAATGTAAAATTTCGAAAGTTTCATTTAAGAAAAACTCATATTTGATGTAATCATGAAAATAAGTGAGCTTAACTATTACAACAGGTAAAGGTAACGTGACAGTGTAAAGTGAAGGTTTATATAACTTAAATACTTTTACTAAAAATGTGAAATTTCACTTAAGAAAAGGACTTACATTTGATGTAATCATGAAAATATTAAGTCAGCTTAACTAACAGGTAAAGGTGACGCGACAGTGTAAAAATTCTTTACAGTGGCGGTTTATATAACTTAAATCTTTTTACTAAAAAAGTAAAATTTCATTTTAAGAAAAACTCACATTTGATGTAATTATGAAAAAAAGATAAGCTTTAGCTATTACTACTACAACAATAGGTAAAGGTGACGTGACAGTGCAAAATTATTTACAATGACGGTTTATATAACTTAAATCTTTTTACTAAAAATGTAAAATTTCATTTAAGTAAAAACTTACATTTGATGAAATCGAGGCAAAAAGGAATAACTAAGGAGAAACGATCAAATAAACCAGTGTTTTTGCCACCTGTCCACATGTTTTCTACCTGAAATAAGCTACAAATTTGTTATCAGTGACTAACAATAAGCATATTTGTTTAAAAAATAACCAAATTATTTAGTGTAAAAGTTTATAAATAAGACCTTGACAGAGAAAGGAGAGTGAGTGACTAGGTAATTTAGCTGAGCTGCAATTAGTGGCGGTACGGAATCGATCGCCATGGAACTGAATCGCCGGAAAGTTTACGCAAATTTAATTTGTTACCGTCGGAGTTCAATCGGGTTTTGTTTTGATCCGGCAAGGTACTGATGGATAGGCCCTTTATTTTGGTTAAGCTGTTGGGCTTACTATTCTAGTTTATGGGCCTTTAGAAGTTCTAACACTTCGATCTAAACAATACTCCTTTAGTGCAATGAAATTTGAATTGAAGTTCAAAAAATAAGTGTAGATCTTTGAGACTTGTAATTTAAAATCAATCATTGATATTTGTGTCGCTCTAACTCATTTTATTAAAAATATAAAGGAGTTTTTGCTCCAAAATTAGCCGAAAATTTATAAATGTGATATTATTTAAAGTATGACTCTGAGTTTATTTTTATTTGCTCTGGTGATGGATGAATCAACTCGGAACATTCAAAAAGGGGTGTCGTGGTGTATGTTATTTGCAGATGATATAGTTTTGGTGGATGAGACACATTGAGGCTTCAATGAGAAGATGGAGGTGTGGAGACAAACTCTGGACATTAAAGGCTTCAGGCTGAGTAGAACGAAAACATAGTACATGGAATGCAAGTTTAGTGATGCATCTCACGAGTCAGATGTGGAAGTGAGGCTCGATTCTAAGTAATTCCCAAAAAAAGAAGATTCAAATATTTTTGGCTCAATCCTCTAAGGTAATGGAGAAATCGATAATTATGTCACACACCGTATACAAGTAGGTTGGATGAAGTAGAGGCTCGCTTCCGGTGTTCTATGTGATGAGAGAGTGTCACATATGCTCAAAGGCAAATTCTATATAGTTGTCATTAGACCCGCTATGCTGTAGAGGCAAGGTGTTGGCCAGTCAAGAACACACACATTTAGAAGATGAACGTGACAGAGATGAGAATTCTTAGATGAAGTGTAGTCATGCTGTTGACACCCAATTTTGTCCCGAAACATTTTAACAAGTGTCTAATTATTTTAAATAAATTCAATTTTAAAAGAAAGGGGTTAAAATCATAATGCGCAGCCTTAAATTCAGTCTATCCACGCAATTCTTCCACTTATTAAAATTATAGAGTGAAGGCTATAATTGTTCCTCACCCATAAATTTGGCCTATTTCTGCAACACCTATTTATATCTATACAATACACACGCACACACTCTTCCTCATTTCTTAACCTGTTCCCAGATAATCCCTAACCCGTTTCCCTTTCGACCCGCGACCCGTTGCTTTTTCCCTTGAATTCTCTCCAAAACAGTCCAAAATTGTACGATTTGGTTCCGTTTTCTCTCCCCAGTACAAAAACTCGAGCAATCATGTCCGTTCGTTTCAATTTGAGCTGCAATCTGAGCCGTGGATGATCTTAACGGGAATATCCTTGATGACAAGGATGAATTCGGTACAATCCTTAAAGGATTTGACCAAATTCACCCTTGTTCTACAAGGAGTATACAAAATGAGCAAGGATTTTTTGGGGTATTCAAGAAGATCCAAAACCCTAGCCTAGAGGTATATAATCTTGCTTCTCTCATTTTTTTTTTTTTTTGGGTTCTGATCTTGACAGAAAAAAAAAACGGCAGTATAAAAAATATTGTAGAGTTCAACTTTTCTTTCAAAAAAAAAATATATACAAATAGGGTTCTGTTTTCCTGGTTTTGTTCTTGGTGTTTATCTGTTATTATCGCTACATCGTTGTCGTCGTCTTCAAAGTTCGGGTCGATAACTTCATTTTCTTTGCCTCGGTCGCTGCTCGAAAACAGGTGAGGTTTTTACTGTTCTCTCTGCTTCTTTGTGTTAATATTTTGTTTGAAATGCGATAAGTGAATATAGTTAAATTTTTGATAAGTTTGTGACTTCTTCTCATTCGAATATGAATCTGCGGTTGTTTTAAGGCTAAGTCATTGCTAAACTTAGAAAGGTGTTTCTTTGAGTTAAAAATCAGTAACTCTACGTATGTTTGGAACTGCTTAGTTTAAATATGGTTCCCTTAGCTTTGAGATGATTAAGTTGGCATAAAATTCCATGTTAAGTTTGTTTAATGCATAAAGTTGAGTTCTTTGTTTAATCCATGTTTGGAGAGTTGCTTGGAGGCATGCTTTCCTGTTTTGGTTCTGTTCAAAGGAGAAATAATGGAGGGGTTGGCTCTTTGGCAGACTTTAGAAGGTGTTTGAGGGAGCTCAAGTGTTCTGTTAGAGTCAGTGAGGAAGTAGTGATTCAGGAGTTAGTTCATAGCAGGTCTTGAAGGTGTAAGTGGTCTGGTTGTGTTGCAGTATGATTTGTAGCTGTGGGGATGTAGCAGGGTGGTCTGTTATGGTAGCTGGTGGTGTTAGGAAGTGTGAGGGTCTGTTAGGGTGTCTCAGGTGATGCAAGGGTCCAGTTTTGAGTGCAGGTGTTTAGAAGAATGATGAAGGGTGTGTAGGCTTTGTTGTTTTGTTTTCTGGTTGTCTGGAGGTCTGTGAGGGTTTCTGTTTGCTTGGAATTTGTTCAGGCATTCTGTTTTGTATAAGCTAGCAGCTGTGAAGAGTCTAGGAGGTGGCCTAGTTGAGTTCTGGTTGGCAGGCAGTTGATGAGGGTGATGCAGGGATCCAGTTTAGGTTCATGTTCTGGTTCCCTGTTTGTTTAAAGGCCTGGTGCAGCAGGTCCAGGTAATGGAGAAGGAGTTCAGGTGTAGATGGGTTTGCTTGTAAATTCCAGGAATAGTTTCATAGTATTCTCTGTGTGCAGTCAGTGTAGGAGCTAGAAGTTTCAATTGTTAGTTGATGCAGTTTGCTTGGAGGCAGGGTATGAGTGGTGTGCTCTCTGTGTTCTGGTAGATCTGGTGTTTTGGTTCAGGCTAGAGGATATGGAGTAGATGTTAAGTTCTGGTAGTGTTTCCTGTTTTGGCTTTAGTTTTGTTCAGGGGGTTGGCTGATAAGTTGTTAATAGGAGTAGCCTGTTATGCTGTGTCCTGTTTATCTTCTGTTTCTTTCTCTTTAATGATATGATTAGCTAGGTTCAGTGTCTGCCTTCTGTCCCAATTTTCCAGTATCCTTTGATGTTGAGTGATCAGGTCAGGTCAACATCTCTATTTCTATTTGTTGGTTCTGTGTTGTTATCAAATTAATCTGATATAAAATAGTGTTGCATACCTTGTTATATCTTCTCTTTTGTAGCTTGGATGTGAGGTCTTATTGGCTGGTTGTAGGAAATTCAGTCTTTGCTCGACCTATTTGACTAATGTAACCAGTTTTAATCATTGTTCATTTTGAATAATGTTGAGCCTGAGAGTTGGATCTTTCTTTAGTTGTCTTCAGCTTTGAGAAATCAAGTAAAAATAGCATTGCGATGACCATAGTTTAAGCCTGAGAATCTGCTTCTTGCTTTGAAAAGCTTAATAAATATATGCATGTCTGGTGTTAAATAGTTAGTCTAGGTTTATCATTTTCTGTTTAAGCTCCATTTCAAGTTTCTTTTTAGTCCATGTTTGGTGCCTGTTTGCCAGTATGCTAGGTGTCCTCTAGCCTTGCTCTCCCTTTGGTATTCTGGTTCTGTCAGGTTCTTTTCTTTTGGGTTGTGGGTGTGCAGGAGATGCCATTTTTGGCTTTAGCAATGACGAGATCCAAAGTGCATAGGAATTGTCTGCTCGTTCTTGTCAAATTCTAATATAGTTTAAGATATCGTCCCACAGAGATTGGGTATTCTATGCTACGGACTTGTAGTATTTTAATTACTATTTGAGAGAATCAAATTGATGAAAAGTGAGTTTTTAATTTAAATTTACTTAAACTAAAAGAAAGAACTTCCGGAAGATTTCAAATTTAAAAAGAGTTGGGAATCGTTGAATTCACTTGGTAATACTTATAATAAATATCTCAGTTTTGACATGTATTTCTCTTAAGAATAATTGCTTATTGCTAATTCAATTATATTTTTCTCACTAAAAAATAATCAATTAATAACACTCCGTGAGGTTATGCATATTAATCAAATTATAACTAGTGACGATTAAACCGAAATATTTTTCTTGCCTGAATTGTGCTAAAAAGTAGTAAAAACTTCGTGAGAATATTTTTACGGAAAATCAATAATCTTACCTACAACAATTCCTCCGTGAGAATTAAAACTGAGGTAAACAAGATTACGGACTTGGAAAAATAGTTTTTACTCTACTATTTTATTCGTCAGTTATCATACATTAATTTTGCTCCGTGAGAATTACAAAATTAATATAACAATAACCTGGAGATAAAATAGAGGGATGTGAAAATATTGATTAAGTGAAAACTATAATTCTAGCACAGTATTAAAATTTGATTAGAAAGTTTCAGGCCAAGCATGTATTAAAACTGAGATAAGTATTATAAATAATACCGAGTTTCATCAACTATCCCAACAAAAGAGATTACTCCATTATGGAGTAAGAATAACTTTAAAAATATAAAGACTATGAAGAAAGTAGTATTTCTTCTAAAAAGATGAAAACTACACAAACTTTAAAAGAGAGAAAGAAAGGGAAAGCAAGAGAAATCTTGCAAGTGAATTGATATATTTCTTACAAACTTTGGCCATCTATTTATAGATGAAACCATAAGCTTAAGGCTTCCAAAGATGCCTAGGTAAGGTGAAATTAATGAGTTCTTCATAGATGCAAAGGTGAGTTGAAGAGAGAAGATTTCTTCCGTCTTGCTTTTTGTTCTTCAGCGTATAAAAATCACGGACATGACTATCAGTGTTATAGTCGCACTATGAATAGTGAAATCATCAATGATTTTTCCCTTATTTTTATTCACTTTGAATATCTTCTTCTTCCTGCAAAATATGTTAGAAAATATGCGAGAGATGGATATATTTATTCACGTTTTATTTAAAATACTTAATATTTAACTATAAAAATATATCAATAAATTATATCCATCAAATTCCCCCATACTTGAATCTTTGCTCGTCCTCGAGGAAAAAGAAATATATATATATATATATATATATATATATATATATATATATATATATATATATATATATATATATTTTAAAATATTTTATTCAAAACTCATGATCTTTGTAGGATAGAAAATTTGTTCAAGATAAACTTCCTTCATCATGATCAATGCAATTATTCTTTTTACTTCACCAAATTCTTTAACTTATTTCTGAATTTTGACTTGATCAACAAGAACTTGCAACCTTCCCCTTGAATCTTTCAAAATTGATAGAGTTATGATCATGTATTCAATAAGTATCATAGTCTTGTCCATAGGCTTGCTCATCATGTTCATCTCCACTAATATAGATTCAATACTGACTTTCAAAATCTTTTTAGGACTTTTCATGGCTTGTAATGTTAGGTTTCAGGCTGGTAGGATAAGGATATTTGATAGTGACTGTTCTTCTTCCAGCTTGAAGCTAACATTGCTCAAAATTTTCTCCATTCGGTAATACATTTTTTTTTTTTTTGCTATGAATTATATATTCATATATTCACAACATTACTTTTTTTGGTAATATTTCTTCCTTTTGGTGATGTTTAATCTCTGCTCATTCAAAGCTGGAAGAAATAATAACTCTTCTTTTTTTTTTCTTTATATATATGTAAACAATATATACATATATCATATATATCTTCTTTTTTTTTTTTTTGGGTAATATATCATGGTGTAGAAAAAATTAGGATTAAGGCTCAAAGAAGGGTTCGAAAAGGTAAAAATATGTATATTTGGATAGAAAATTGAGAGGCTTGAATTGTGTATCAAAGAAGGCCTAATTTCATTTTTCAAAAATCAGTATCATCCATTATTTCGCCTCGAAGAACATTCAGAGCAAGTTCTAGCCAAGTCATTGATTCTACCTTCTTTGTGATCATAATTTTTCTCAATTCTAATGATTTTCTGAGTTGAAGATGTTTGCTCTTGCTTTCACAACGTCAAAATCATAGACATGAAAAATCATATGGTGAATATAAAAAGAAATAATATTGAACATAATAAAAAAAATTTATATTGTTAATTAAAAACCTACAATTAAGACCATAAATAATAAGAAAAATAGTATATAATATATAAATAACCTCCCCCATACTTGAACATTTCATTCTCCTGGATGAAAATGCTTTTTTAGAAAATACCTTCTAAAAATAATAAAAATATTATTTTATTAGTAAAATAAAAATCTTTTTGGCTTTCAAATATACGATCACAGAAGAAAGCTTGAAAGAAACTGTGACCACACATGTTCTATGTGTAATAGACTGAATTATTTTTAGACCTTATCAGTCATTAGGTCCTAGTTTGACTATAAACTAGAAAATTACATGTGCCAACATTAGATTTGGACAATTGAATGGTTAACCAACCAGTAACTTAGGCATACCGATCACCATGGAGTTACTCCTGTCTAGGTGACTCTGTTTTTGTAGAGGCCTTCATGAGATGTTCCGGTTGTACAATAATCTGGATATTGACCAGATCAATTGGTTAAGCATTTAATTAGTCAGATCTAAGTTGGACTTATGAGGCTCCATTGCTTCACCCTCAATGGCTACAGGATAAAGAACCATAGTTCTGAGTTTAACGTCGTCAGCTCGACGTAGTAACTGTGGCACTCATCATACTATCATGGTTACTGAAGGGTGTTGTTCAAAATGTCCTCCAAAGTACAATTTTAGCCTGTGACCATTGACCTTAAATTTCTCTCCTCCCTTGCTTTGTTGAATTTCAATTGCTCCGTATGCAGTAACATTTGTAACATTGTAAGGACCTGTCCACCTGGATTTCAGTTTTCCTGGGAATAGCCTGAGACGGCTATTGTAAAGAAGTACCTGATCTCCAATTTTAAAATTTTTTGGTCGGATCAAATTGTCATGCCATTTTTTTGTTTTTTCTTTGTAAATCTTGGCATTTTCATAGGCTTCCATCCTCAGTTCATCCAACTCATTAACCTGCAAAAATCTGAATAGATTGCAATGGCATCTCATCTCTCCTTGTGATATTACCTGTTCTCTGACACCTATCACATTGTGCAACATACACACGGGCATCCTTAAAAAGTGTTGGCCAGAAGAATCCAGCTTCCAAAACCTTGAAAGCAGTTCGGTTTGCAGCATAATGTCCTCCAATTGCTCCATCATGACAATGAAACAGGATCTTTGGTATTTCATCTTCAGGTACACATCTTCTAATGATATTATCTGCACAAATTCTAACCAAGTAAGGGTCATCCCACAGATAATATTTAGCATCCGATATAAGTTTTTTCCTCTGTTGGTAAGAGAGATCTCTGGGTGTCCATTTTCCAACCAAGTAATTTGCAATATCTGCAAACCAGGGTGGTTGAGTCACTACTGAGCTGACAGAAAAGATGTGTTCATCAGGAAACTCTTCTTTTATATCACTAGACTCAATAGGAGGGTTCTCTAATCTAGACAAATGGTCAGCTACCTGATTTTTTGTCCCTTTCCTGTCTTTTATTTCAAGGTCAAACTCCTGGAGAAGTAAAATCCATCTTAACAATCTAGGGCGGGCATCTTTCTTTGCTAAGAGGTATTTTAAAGCTGCATGATCAGTAAAAAAGTGACCTTGGTTCCTATTAAATAGGAACGGAACTTATCAAAAGCAAATACTACTGCCAGTAGTTCTTTTTCTGTTGTGGCATAGTTGAGCTGAGCTTCATTCAATGTTCTACTGGCATAGTAAATGGGACGGAAAATTTTATCTTTTCTCTGGCCTAAAACAGCTCCAACGGCTGTATCACTAGCATCACACATGACCTCAAAAGGTTGGTTCCAATCAGGGGACACAACTATAGGGGCAGATGATAATTTCTCCTTAAGAGTGTCAAAAGCTTTCATACAATCTCCTGAAAAATCAAACTTAACATCTTTCATCAAAAGGTTAGTCAACGGTTTTGAAATCTTTGAAAAATCTTTTATGAACCGTCTGTAAAAACCTGCATGACCTAGAAAACTTCTAATGCCTTTAACAGTTGTGGGAGGGGGTAATCCTGCTATAAGATCAATTTTTGCCTTATCAACTTCTATCCCTTTAGCAGTGATTTTATGTCCTAAAACAATTCCCTCGGTAACCATAAAATGACATTTCTCCCAATTAAGAATCAAGTTTGTCTCTTCACATCTCTTAAGAACTAAGGTCAAGTGATTAAGACAATCTTCAAATGTTTTACCAAAAAGGGTGAAATCGTCCATAAAAATTTCCAAAAATTTTTCAGTCATGTCTGATAAAATAGCTGACATGCAACGCTGAAATGTAGCTGGTGCATTACACAAACCAAAAGGCATTCTCCTATAGGCATAGGTTCCATGAGAACATGTGAAAGTTGTCTTATCCTGATCTTCTGGTGCAATTGATATCTGGTTATACCCTGAATATCCATCAAGAAAACAGTAAAAACCATATCCTGCTACTCTTTCTAACATTTGATCAATAAATGGTAAAGGAAAATGGTCTTTTCTTGTGTCATCATTGAGACGCCTGTAATCAATACAGACTCTCCATCCTGTTACTGTTCTTGTAGGTATGAGTTCATTATTTTCATTTTTTACAACTGTCATACCTCCTTTCTTTGGTACCACCTGAACAGGACTTACCCAAGGGCTGTCTGAAATGGGGTAAATAATACCTGCAGCCAAAAGTTTTATTATTTCATTTTTCACAACTTCCTGCATTGCTGGATTCAATCTCCTTTGGGGTTGGACTATTGGCTTGTAGCTATCCTCCATGAGGATTCTGTGTGTGCAAATAGCTGGACTAATGCCTTTGATGTCAGCTATAGTCCACCCTAGGGCTCCTTTGTGTACTCTCAACACTTCAATCAATTTATATTCCTGTTCTGCAGTCAGAGAAGATGAAATTATTACAGGAAATAATTCAGGCTCAAGATAAACATACTTTAAATGGGAAGGGAGAATTTTGAGTTCAATTTTTGGTTGAACATTTTCCGATAGCATTTCTCCCACTTCTTCAGAATCATTTTCCAATATTTCAGCTTCACTTCTAATTGTCGGATCATCATCCTGTCTTGTGCCAGATTGGGCCAAGCATCTTTCCATTGAGTCTGAAATCAATTGGTCATCTTTGAATTCATCTGCAAGATCACTAATCATGTCAATTGAAAAGCAAGAAGATGATGTCTCATCTCCGGAAAATTTTAGAATCTTGTGCATATCAAAAATGACTCTTTCTTCGTCTACTCTCAAAATTAGTTGTCCTTGATGGACATCTATGATTGCTCTGCATGTAGCAAGAAAAGGTCTACCCAAAATTATTGGCTCATCAGGACATTCTTCCATTTTAAGTACTATGAAATCTACAGGGAAAACAAATTTATCTACTCTCACAAGCACATTTTCAATAATTCCCTTAGGTTTCTTAGTACTTTGATCAGCAAATTGAAGAGAGACAACAGTATTTTTTATGTCACCAAGATCCAATTTTCTAAAAATAGAAAATGGCATCAGATTTATTGAAGCTCCAGAATCACAAAGTGCTTTTTCAAAATATACTCCTCCCAAAGTGCATGGAATCGTAAAACTTCCCGGATCACCGAGTTTTTGTGGTAGCTTATTTTGAAGTATAGCACTGCATTTTTCAGTAAGCATTACCACAGACACTTCTTCCAATTTCCTTTTGCTTGACAAAATTTCTTTCAAAAATTTAGCATATGAAGGCATTTGCAATAAAGCATCAGTAAAAGGAATATTAATGTGAATCTGTTTTAAAATTTCCAAAAACTTTGCAAACTGATTGTCAAGCCTTTCTCTTTTCATTTTTTGTGGAAAAGGGATTGTCACAGGGAGAGGAGTTATTTTTTCAAAAATTTTTTCATCTTTTTTCTTGATTTCATTCTCTTCTGATGGATCAGATTGTATTTCAACATTCTTACCCTTTGCTGCCTGGTGTTCAAAATGGTTCTTTTCCTGTCTGTCAGCATATGGATTATCAAGATTCTTACCTGACCGTAAGGCGATGGCCTTAAGGTGTTCCTTTGAATTTTTCTCCGTATTGCTTGGTAAGGGACCTTGAATCTTTTCTGAAACAAGAGTTGCCAATTGGCTTACCTGAATTTCCAAGTTTTTGAGGGTTGAGTTTTGGCTTTCCATCTTTTCATCAGTGGCCTTAATGTACTTGTACAACAAGTCATCAAGACTTGAATGAGCTTGTTGAGGCCTTTGCTGATATGGAGCTGCTTGTTGATATGGCCTGAAATTTGATTGCCCACGATTTTGATTTTGGTATCCAGGTGGACCCTGTGTTGGTTGCTTCTGGAAGCTTTGAGAGTTCTCAGCACCATTTGGATTGCTCCATTGAAATCCTGGATGTTTCTGTGCCATTGGGCTTCCAAAAGGGTATGACTTGTAACCGATCACATTAGCCTGCTCATCATTCTGATTGTTTGCTCGGCATTCATGGTTAA
Source organism: Petunia x hybrida (assembly GCA_037355625.1). NCBI lineage: Eukaryota > Viridiplantae > Streptophyta > Magnoliopsida > Solanales > Solanaceae > Petunia > Petunia x hybrida. The sequence continues at coordinate 4,150,045 of JBBBVM010000045.1, forward strand.
GATGGTTTCCTCCACACATGTCACAAGCCTCAGACTGGATTGGTTGTTGTGTATTCATCTGAAAAGATTCAAACTTTTGTGCCAAGGAGGCAATCTGTTGTGTTAGTGTATTAAAAGCATCTGCCTGATTTACCGTGGCAGCCTTTTTGATGGTTACACGATCAGATGGCCATTGGATGGCATTCTCAGAAATTTCATTCAGCAATTGCAATGCTTCTTCTGTAGTCTTTCCCATGATGGAACCTCCTGCAGCTGCATCTATCACATTTCTAGAAGAACGTGTTAGTCCATGATAGAAAATATACAACTTCATGTGTTCAGGAATGTCATGATGTGGACATTTTCTTAACATTGATTTTAATCTTTCCCATGCTTGATAAACTGACTCAGTGTCAGTCTGCAAGAAATTAGAAATATCTTGTCTTAACTTTGTTGTTTTAGCAGGGGAAAAATATTTGTTCAAAAACTTTTGTGTCATCTGGTCCCATGTGGTTATAGAACCTCGAGGCAAACTTCGCAACCAAGTCTTGGCATCTCCTTTTAAAGAAAAAGGAAATAATCTTAACTTAATTGCTTCAGGAGGCACTCCATTATATTTAGCAGTTTCAACTAGTTCCAATAAATCAATTAAATGACTATGTGGATCTTCACTTGGATCACCAGTAAAGGTGCAAGACTGTTGAATTGTTTGAATTAGGCCGGTCCTAATTTCAAAGTTATTGGCTGCTACAGGTGGGTTTCTGACACTAGATTCACAGTTAAAGTGGTCTGGCCTAGCATAATCCCTTAGGATTCTATTTGCTGGTCTTGGTGCCACTTCATCAAATTGATCCTCTACATGGTCTGGTGGTGGAATTTCCAATGGGTTATTGTTATCTCCTAGTTGGTGCTCCATTTTGTCACAAGTTACAATTTTAGAAGATGATGATTGTCCTTTCCTGCGCAATCTCAAAGATCTTTCAATTTCAGGATTGTAAATGACCAACTCTTTATTAGAAGAGCGGGTCATAAACTACTTGAAATTCTTTAAAGTAAAAAGAAAAAAAAAATCAAAATGAACTCTTTAACAGTTGAAATGGTAACACTACAAGAAAATATTAGGAATAATAATAATAATAATAGTACTAGTTGAAAGGAAATATTAATAAGGAATATAAAAAATATTAGTGATAATTAGTATTAGTTAAAGAAGTAGTATATAACAATAGTAGAAAGAAATATTACACTATAATATAATGCTATTGTAATGTATAGATAGTAGTGATAGCTGTAATGATTTAGTCGGAAAAAGATAAATTAAATACAAAGTAGATTATATTGTTTACTAAAGATAAAGCTATAGGTAATAATAATAGTATTATACTCAACACTAATAATAATAGCCAAATGAAAACAAAATGACAAAAGCAAAACAGTGAGTTGTAATCTAAAAATTAAATAAAAATAATAATAATAATAATAATAATAATAATAATAATAATAATACTACTATTTTTAGTAGGACGAAGTAGTGATTGTATAGAAAGTTAGTGACAAAAATCTATAGGACTCATAGGTAGTAGTAACAATAGTAGCAATATTTAGTAGGAGAAATTTCAAATACTGATATAAACTTAGATATATAAACAAAAAATATTTTTTCTTTTATAATAATAATATAAATGAAATCAAGGGTGGAAGAACGATGACTAATACTAGGGAAAAAAAAGTAGTAATAATAAATAGTAAAGAGTAGTAAGTAGTTAATTAGATAAAGTAGTAAGATGTAATAGTAGTAGGAAGGTAGTTAAAGTGATGGAAGACAAGATGGTGATAGGAAGAATGATGTGGTTCTATAGGTGGAAGTTCTTACGGTAAGAGTTATACTATAGGTAGATATACTAATATAAGAACAAATTTGGAAGAAGCACTAGGTAGAAGAAAAAGAAAATTATCACACTACTAGTAAGATATTAAAAAAATAACTGTTAGTAGTACTAAAAATTATAGTTATAGTAAAAATGACAATAATAAAGAAAATCACAATAAAAAGTTGAGGATAATTTACTATATAAAAAAATTATATGATATTATTACTAAATTATAATAGTAAATAATAGTAGTATAATAAAGAGTAAATTTTACTAATAATAACAGAAGGTGGTAATACAAATAAACAAAGCAAAGAGAATGAAAATGATGATTGAAACAAAAAATAGTGATACTTCAAAACAAAATGAAAAAAAATGTAACAACAAAAATAGTAGTAGCAATACTAACAAAAAAAATAGTTAATATAAATAGAGAAGTATTTATATATTATATTATAGAAGTAGTACATAGAAATAGTTAATAGTCAGCAGTAAATAGTACTAATAGTAAAGACGGTAAGAAAGTTATAATTGCTAGAGATATAATAAATAGAAATGAAAATGTTAGTAGTAGTACTCAATATAATATTGTTAGGAGTTAGAGATTAGTAATCAATAGTTATAGTTATTATAGTTTTTAGTAGATTATGTTAGTATTAATTATATTAATATGTCCTCAAATTAGTAATCAAATATTTAGTCCGAAGTAGATGTACGCCAATCCCCGGCAACGGCGCCAAAAATTTGACGAGATCCAAAGTGCATAGGAATTGTCTGCTCGTTCTTGTCAAATTCTAATATAGTTTAAGATATCGTCCCACAGAGATTGGGTATTCTATGCTACGGACTTGTAGTATTTTAATTACTATTTGAGAGAATCAAATTGATGAAAAGTGAGTTTTTAATTTAAATTTACTTAAACTAAAAGAAAGAACTTCCGGAAGATTTCAAATTTAAAAAGAGTTGGGAATCGTTGAATTCACTTGGTAATACTTATAATAAATATCTCAGTTTTGACATGTATTTCTCTTAAGAATAATTGCTTATTGCTAATTCAATTATATTTTTCTCACTAAAAAATAATCAATTAATAACACTCCGTGAGGTTATGCATATTAATCAAATTATAACTAGTGACGATTAAACCGAAATATTTTTCTTGCCTGAATTGTGCTAAAAAGTAGTAAAAACTTCGTGAGAATATTTTTACGGAAAATCAATAATCTTACCTACAACAATTCCTCCGTGAGAATTAAAACTGAGGTAAACAAGATTACGGACTTGAAAAAATAGTTTTTACTCTACTATTTTATTCGTCAGTTATCATACATTAATTTTGCTCCGTGAGAATTACAAAATTAATATAACAATAACCTGGAGATAAAATAGAGGGATGTGAAAATATTGATTAAGTGAAAACTATAATTCTAGCACAGTATTAAAATTTGATTAGAAAGTTTCAGGCCAAGCATGTATTAAAACTGAGATAAGTATTATAAATAATACCGAGTTTCATCAACTATCCCAACAAAAGAGATTACTCCATTATGGAGTAAGAATAACTTTAAAAATATAAAGACTATGAAGAAAGTAGTATTTCTTCTAAAAAGATGAAAACTACACAAACTTTAAAAGAGAGAAAGAAAGGGAAAGCAAGAGAAATCTTGCAAGTGAATTGATATATTTCTTACAAACTTTGGCCATCTATTTATAGATGAAACCATAAGCTTAAGGCTTCCAAAGATGCCTAGGTAAGGTGAAATTAATGAGTTCTTCATAGATGCAAAGGTGAGTTGAAGAGAGAAGATTTCTTCCGTCTTGCTTTTTGTTCTTCAGCGTATAAAAATCACGGACATGACTATCAGTGTTATAGTCGCACTATGAATAGTGAAATCATCAATGATTTTTCCCTTATTTTTATTCACTTTGAATATCTTCTTCTTCCTGCAAAATATGTTAGAAAATATGCGAGAGATGGATATATTTATTCACGTTTTATTTAAAATACTTAATATTTAACTATAAAAATATATCAATAAATTATATCCATCAAGCAATATCTTGAATTTGTTCTCTCTGTTTCTGTTCTTGTAACTATGTGCGCAAGCAGGTTGTTTGTGGGGGTTAAGGAGCAGTTTAAATTGTATGGAGTTTTGTGTCTGGTGTTTAGGGGGCAGCGTAGGAGTTTGAAAGAATGTGGGAGAGTTTGTTGTGATGAACGAGGTAAGCTTTGGCAAGTAGAAGAGGGTGCGGGGTTTCAAAGGGGTATGTTCTCTGTTTAGGTGTATCAGGTTGGTGATGGAGTATGTAAATTGCATACTAAGAGGCGAAGCCCCTGGGATTTTAAAAGATCAGTGGGGTCCCTCTCGAGAATGGCTCTGCGTGTGTGCAGGCCGATATTGATTGACCAGCTGCATTTACGGTAAATGAAGTATGCTTGTCGCATACTAGGAGAGTGAAGCCCCTGCGTCTTTAAATGACTAGTGGGGCCCCTCCTTGGAGACCAGTGCGGTCTTGGCTACCTAGGAACTGCGAGGTTTGATTAAAGCCGAGGACCAGTGAGGAGCCCTATGAGCAAGGTCGGTGAGCCTTGCAAAACCGAGGAAACTGAGAGGCTTGATTAAAGCCGAGGACCAGTAAGGTTTATTTTGAAAGGCCAAATGGCGCCTTTCATGATTCGCAGTCTGGTATCGAAAATAATTGAAAGTTCATCCAGAAATGTTTGAAAGTAATTGGGAGTTGTTATTTGGAGTAGTCGGAGTTAGTAAAGGTGTGGAGAATTGTCTAGGCGATGGGATAGATTAGTGTCGGAAGTCCGTAATAGAATGTGTTATGATTTGCGCGTGTTATTGCATTTGCTTACGATTGCCTTAGAATGAATGCTAATCTTTTGTTCTCTTATTTTTCCTTGTCATGTACACTTTCGGGAATGAGTTGAAATAAAACTCACAAATGGGATGGCTGCATGCATTGGAAGTTGTCTGATCCGTTCCGCATTTTCGGGACTTGATATCCCCGAAAATGTAAAAAAAAAAAAAAAAAAAAATGAAAAACGAAAATCTCTAAATTCAAGGCTCAATGATTGAGTTGTGCTTCCGGGTTCTACCTTCTAAAACTCCCGCTTTCCCGTTCCCTTTAGAAAGCATGTTTTAGGAAGCCCTGAAACCGGACTAGGATTTTCATGTTAGGAACTTGGTAGGATAGTCGCTTTATTGAATTGTTGACTTATTGCATGTTTAGAATGATTGTATAATTGCTTATCCCGTTTTGGGACTCGCCAATTAGTTTAAGTTAATAGTAATCTAAGGATAATTATTGAGTGCAAAAGAAATTAAAATTTAATTAAATCATACATCCCATCTATTATTTATATTTACGTATTCATCTATTAAATATTTATCTATTTACTCATTTATTCATTAATCCGATTAATTATGCGATATTTATTTATTAAATTATTTATTTAGTTAATTTTATTTATTTATTTAATTTAATTAATCATTTATTTATTTATTTATTTATTTTAGTTAATCATTTATTTATTTAATTAATTAATAATAATTATTTATTTACTCATTTATTTATTTCATTAATTATTATCAATTTATTCTTTGTTTAATTAAATTAATATAAACATTAATTTATTTAATTAAGTTATCTATTTATTTATCCATTTACTTAAGTGATCAATTGATCAATTATTTATCTAATTATTTACTTAGAGTATTTTATTTTATTTATATCATATATTTATCCTTATTTATTTAATCAACCAATCAATCAACCATGTTGTAATTCATCCATTTATTTAATCTTAAAATTTCATCATCTATTTATCTAAGTATCGGCGTAATCTAAATCCTTATCTTATTTACATTATCCTTAGTTAAAATTAATTCTATTATCCTTAACAAATTCGTGAAAATCGCCGGATTAACCGCATTTAGCGGATTTTCGAAAGTGCTCCCGCAATGGACCTTCTTTCGAATTTAATAGAACCACTTACTCGGAATCTCTGATTTTAATTTAATTTTATTTAATTAAAGAATAAATTGCACTCATTAGTTAACCTTATGTTCCTAATAATCCTTAGATTAGGTGGCGACTCCAAAGAAACCCTTTGGAGTCCCATTTTGTTGAAACAAATCCCTGTGCATACTTGTGTGCATTTGGGAGGGTTCAACAGCGTGGCGACTCCGCTGGGGATTAGCAAATGGTTCTAACCAAAAGGCTTTCACAAATTTGTTTTGTTTGTATTGTTTAAATTGTATGCCGATATTAGTATGCGTAGCTTATTTAATTATTGTTGAAACTAGCATGATTATACCTATTGTTTATTTGCGAGCATGTTTAGTTAATTTAATTGATTGTTGTGTGTCACGAAAGCATGTCACTACACCCCTATTTTGCGCACATATAAATTGGCATTCCGTTCATACTTCCCCCATTCCTGGGAACCTCTTGCATTTTCACCCCAAATATCCGCGAGGTGCGCCCATGCGCACCCGCACTTTCTTCCACTAAAGAACCCTTGTGACGAGTTGGTACACCGGCGGCCATCGTAGGAGTAATTCGACTGCGAGACCGCTTGCCACTCACCTGTTAGCCTCAACCGTTAACCCACTCTTAGAAGGAGATTAGGAGCATGCATGCATTTTACACCTTAGTCTGGACCCGGTCCTTGGTACCGCCTCCATAGTTAGGAATCCGCCCTTATGTCAACGGGCTCTTGTAACCCGGCGACCCGCATATAATGTGTTTTGTGATAACGGATCTCCAGTCCCAGCTGAATTTTGAGCAAAATCAAATTTAGAAACTTTGTTTTCATTGTCTTGTAGGTTAAAGAATGGAACAGCAGCTTGACAAAATTTACATGGTTACTGAAATCCCAGAGAAGTTAAAGTTGTGGTGGGAAAGCTTTACTGACCGAGAGCAAGCAACAGTTCAGGAAAAACTAGGTAGAATGGTGGACTTGTTTTACTGTGTCACCGCAAATCGCAATTTAGTTCAGGCTCTGGTCTCGTTCTGGTGTCCGACACGAGCCGTTTTTAAATTTAGGGACTTTGAGCTGACACCCACTCTAGGGGAGATGGTTGGAATAACCGATTTGAAATGTTAGGGCAGGGATATGATCTTCCCAAATCATCAAGGGGGAATGAAATTCCAGCAAAAGTTGGGGCTAGACAGAGATAACAGATTGCGTTTTGTTGACAAAGATTGGGTTCATTTAGATTATTTGTATACGAGGTTTGGAAGTAGGTGGGGTTACCGTGATTTCGGGGCAGAGTTCGCTTGTAGCAAAGAGACTTGGGGGGAGAGGCGTGTGAGAGCTTTTGTTGTCGCTTTTTTGGGTGCCATGGTCTTCCCTGAAAAAAAAGGACACATTAGAACATGTATTGGTTCAGTGGCTCATGCAATGTTTGACGGGATTAACAAGAACAAGTCCACCACAATTATTACTATGATCCTAGCGGAAATATACCGGGCTCTAAATGAATGCAGAAGGGGTTCGAAATATTTCGAAGGTTGTAATCTTCTCCTTCAGGTATGGGCGATAGACCAAGTGTGCCATCGGAACCCCATGATGGATATCTGTAAAGCGTTAGATAGCCAGGAATTAATAAATCATATTGCTACCCAAAACATAAGAACGAGATGGTGTGAAAAACCTGAAAGTTTTGCGGGATGGTATGATTTCCTGGCCTACCTTACGGATAAGAAAGAAATGTGGAAGTTAACTTATGCTCCTGGAGATGAGATAGTGCTTAGGACTTCTAAGTGATACTACATTGAGTTGACTGGTTTAACTGGGCTTCAGCCTTATGCACCTTTGAGGGTCCTTCGTCAGTTTGGGATGGAGCAATTTATTCCCCTCCGTGCTGATATGTCAAAATCAGAAACTCGCTACAACCTGCCGAATGCAATTCCAAGAATGAAAGAAATACTCGAAGACTGGAGAAATCTGCAAACAGTAGAAGTGTCAACAAAGCACCAGAGCTGCACATCAGAATATCTCGCCTGGATCAAAGAAGAGCGGCGCTCAGGTCTCAGTCCTCCAGGAAGAGTTGGCTATGAAGACACTGATATGACGAAGAAAATGAGACAGGCAAGGGCAGAAACCAGTCTTGATGAAACATCCGCTCCGACAAGCAAGAAGATGAAGCAAGCGGGAACATGATACAGAACTTGGACAAATGGCAGTTTATTTACTTTTGATGTATTTTCTATTATGCTTTCTATTGTTGTATTTTCACTTATTATGTAATGATGATGTATTGAAAAGAAAAAGAAAAAAAAAATTGAAAAAAAAAGAAGAAAAAAAGAAGAAGAAAAAGAGAAAAGGGAAAAGAAGGCAGGAAAGAATGAAAGAAGTTGATTACAATGATGCAGACCTGATGATGAAGATGAAGCAAAGAAAGCAGGATTCAGTCACAACAATGCACCTACACCGGCATGATGCAGTTGATCGGCAGAGTGGCGGCTTTTATTTTAGTTTTGATGTATTCTCAATTATGTATTTATATTTATTGTATTTTTCATTTGCTATGTAAGGATTATGTATGAAGAAAGAAAAGAAAAAAAAAGAGAAAAAAAAAAGAAGAAAAAAAAAAGAAAGAAAGAAAGAAGAGGATGAAAGTATGATGTTATGTTATGAAAGACAATTTTGTATCAACTTTATCTATTTTAATGAAATATCTTACTCTAAATTTGAATTGCTCAAAAATGGCTGTGACTATTTTTTGTTATCATTTATTTGCGCGATTAGGCTCGCCTCTAGCACAAAGAGGCACCCTACAGGGTAGGACGCGTCCGCATTTTATTTTACGCACATTATTTGTGGTTGCCACATGCCTAATTTATCGCCCGTTTAAAATGCAAAAGCGCTACGTGACGCGCGCTATGTGCTTACGTGCAAATTTTACCAACAACATGCAAACTAACACAGTTACCTTTTGAATTTTTCTTTTGTTTTGTTTATTCCCAAACAGAGGTTTGATTTGTGCTGATTGAGCTGATCCAAAGACTTTCCTCTGCACATTGATATACACTTCAGAATTCAATAAAATGTCTGGTAGTGATGATCAGCCTCCCGTTCTCAATGATAAGACTCTCGAAACTCCCGAATCTTCGAGGGGAAACATCCTCCTTGCTCAGGATGACCTTATTTTGAATCTGACCAAACAGATACAGATGTTGAGCGATGAGCTAGCAGCCATTAAAGGGCAAACCCCTCAAAACATACCTTTAAATGCCAATCCTGTTCACAATGTACCCACATACCAAAACAACCCACTTAATCAAACACCACCACCACAAAACCGCCCACAAGTTAGTCAAAATACCCCGCCCGCTCAGCAAAATACCCAACCCGCTGGTTATCCTTCATACTATCCATATCCTAACGACCCCACTCCTCCTCACTACCAATATTTGCCTGCTAAAGACACTCCCCGTCCTCCACAATCTCAAGCGCCCATTCCTGTAGCCGTTGCTCCTCCAAACGCCAATGATCCAAGGCAGGGATATCCCGAGGCGTTATATTATGAGCATGACCCTAATAGCAAGAATGTGGACTTCACAGACTATCAGCCATAGAATGAAATGCCCACAACTGTGGAAAAACAGGGAAAAACAAGCGAACAAGAGGAGATAATCCAAGCAATGAAAGTCATGCAACAATCTATTAAGGACTTGCAGGTGACTAAGAAACGCCAAAGCACTTCATACCGCAGTCTTTATCTATTCCCGGACATTACTCCTCCTCCCGGGTTTAAAGTGCCGAAGTTTGACATGTATGATGGTCATGGTGACCCATTTGCTCATTTAACCAAGTACCTCAACAGAATGAGGGTGGCTGGAGGCAAAGAAGAACTTCTGATGGCTTACTTTAGCCATAGTCTGGAGGGTATTGCTGCTGAATGGTTTGCCAGACAAGACATAAGCAAATGGCACGAGTTCGATGATATAGCTGGTGATTTCACAAAGCAGTTTGAATACAATGTGGCGATGGTCCCTGACCTCATAACCTTGGCCAATTTGAAGAAGAAACCAACAGAAACTTTTAGGGAATACGCCTTGAGGTGGCGTGAACAGGCTGCACGGGTGCAACCCCTGATGACTGAGAAGGATATGGTGAAGTACTTTATTCGTGCTCAAGACGACTCCTATTACATGCATATGCTTCCTATGATGGGTGCACCTTATGCTGAACTTCTCACAATAGGGGAGATGGTGGAAGAAGGCATCAAATCCGGTCGGATTGTGAGCTTTGCTGAAATGAAGTCAAGTGCTCAAAATGCTCAATCCAGCCCAAACAATTCTAGAAGAAGAGAGAAGAGGGAAGAAGTCACAGCTGTGGCCGCAGACATTGACCGCCGCCCGGCTAGGAGGTTGAACTTTGATAATCCACCAGCCTACCCTACTTACCAAAACGCCCCTCCTCATTACCCAAATGCACCCCCTCATTACCCAAATATTCCTTCTCCTTACCCAAATGCACCACCCCCAAATTACCTTAGTCACTATCAAATTCCTCCCGCTCCATATCCTGTCTATCAAGCACAACCAAGTTATTATCCACCACGAGCACCAACACCACAACAATACCCTCCTCGTCAACAAAATTACCAACCCCGTGCTCCTGTCCGTCCAAATATACAAGGACCTAACCAAAGCTATGAAAGGAGAGCACCCAAAACCTATACTCCTATAGCCGAATCTTATGGTCAATTGTTTGAAAGACTAAGAAGCGCCGGAGTTGTGCAGCCTGTTCCTGACAATACTCCAAATCCGCCTCCAAGGTGGTATGATGTTAATAAGCATTGTGTTTATCACTCTGGGGCTGCGGGCCATGATGTGGAAAGGTGTTATGCCTTCAAGGATAAAGTTGAAGCTTTGATCAAATCAGGCACTATCCAGCTTACTGGAACTCAACCAAATGTGCAAGACAATCCTCTTCCCACCTATGGAAACAATGCTGTCAATGTCATTTCCCTTGATGAGGGGTTTGATTTGAAAGGGACCATTGTTCCCGTTAGCAATGTGAGGGTTGCTAACAAGGCCAAAGTATCTGTGCAAATTAGAGCTCCCATTCTGGTGCAAGCGGGTATCCCAAGGCCAACTGTCACAGTCATGCTTGCCTCACCCCTTCAATATGATAGCAAGAGGGTTCCTTGGAACTATTCTGAAGTGCCTATCGGAAGTGAAAAGGTAACTGTTGCTGTTGCTGCTGCACAAGGCATGACCAAATATGGTAGATTCTATACGCCTGAGAGGTTGGGTCAAAGCCTTGGAGAAAAGGAGGGCGTTGTAAAAAGAGTGACTGACACCGAGGCTGAGGACTTCTGGAGGAAAATGCAGTCAAAGGAATACTCTATTCTGGAGCATTTAAAGAATACTCCTTCCCGGATATCCATTATGGCTTTGCTGATGAGCTCGGAAACACATAGAAATGCATTGCTGAAAGTGCTCAAAGAAGCAGAAGTGCCTGCTGAAACCACAGGTGAGAGCTTGGCTGTCTTGGTGGGCCAAATCTTAGAACCTCACAAGGTGTCTTTCTTCAAAGAAGAGCTTCTACCCGAGGGTCTCGCACACAACAAAGCCTTGCATATTGTTGTCAAATATAGGGACAAATTTGTCGGGCGGGTGCTGATCGACGGTGGTTCCGGGCTCAATATATGTCCGTTGGCGACTCTGAAGGAACTTGGAATTGACGCTGGCAAAATTAGACAGAGCAATGTGAAAGCAAGGGCTTTTGATGGGGCTCAAAGGTGCACCTTTGGAGAGATTGATCTTGATCTGCAGATAGGTCCTGTGAACTTCTCTGTGGAGTTTTAGGTATTCGACATCCCGTCTACCTATAAGATGCTGTTAGGAAGACCTTAGATCCACATGGCCGGAGCCGTCCCTTCCACTTTGCATCAAAGTGTGAAATTTATATGGGATAATGAAGAAGTAGTGGTCAAGGGCGAGGGAAACAGCCCCATGCATGCTAGCACCACAATTCCTATGGTAGACAATGCCACAGAACTTGATGGGACTACTTTTCACACGGTTGAGCTAATGAATGTGACCCGAGCATCTAATGATGATTCAAAGAAAGGTACCCTACCCAGAGTCCCCAAGATGATTGCTGTGGAAATGTTGAAAAATGGTTTCAAACCTGGTTCGGGATTGGGAGCAAATCTGAACGGCATTACTGAACCCATCTGCTTGCCCAAGAATCTGGGTACCTTTGGCTTGGGTTACTGTCCTACCAAAAAGGAGATTATAAAGGCCAAAAGGAAACCAACCATTGTTATGCCAGAACCCCTTCCTTCCTTATGCCAGTCATTTGTCAAGGCACCGGAAGTCATTATACCGGATCTGATAGAGGGAGTTGATAATTTGTTTCTGAGTGATGATTTGGAATGCGATGTTATTATTGAAGACTATGCTGAGGAATCACCTGTGTAGAATGTTGAGGCAAAGGATCCGATGGCCAATTGGACTTGTGTCCCAGTGGAAGAGACTTGGTGAATGACGAGGTCCAAAGTGCATAGGAATTGTCTGCTCGTTCTTGTCAAATTCTAATATAGTTTAAGATATCGTCCCACAGAGATTGGGTATTCTATGCTACGGACTTGTAGTATTTTAATTACTATTTGAGAGAGTCAAATTGATGAAAAGTGGATTTTTAGTTTAAATTTACTTAAATTAAAATAAAGAACTTCTGGAAGATTTCAAATTTAAAAGGAGTTGGGAATCGTTGAATTCACTTGGTAATACTTATAATAAATATCTCAGTTTTGACATGTATTTCTCTTAAGAATAATTGCTTATTGCTAATTCAATTATATTTTGCTCACTAAGAAAATAATCAATTAATAACACTCCGTGAGGTTATGCATATTAATCAAATTATAACTAGTGACGATTAAACCGAAATATTTTTCTTGCCTGAATTGTGCTAAAAAATAGTAAAAACTTCGTGAGAATATTTTTACGGAAAATCAATAATCTTACCTACAACAATTCCTCCGTGAGAATTAAAACTGAGGTAAACAAGATTACAGACTTGGAAAAGTAGTTTTTACTCTACTACTTTATTCATCAGTTATTATACATTAATTTTGCTCCGTGAGAATTACAAAATTAATATAACAATAACCTAGAGATAAAATAGACGGATGTGAAAATAAAGGTTTAGTAAAAACTATAATTCCAGCACAGTGTTAAAATGTGATTAAAAACTTCAGGCTAAGCATGTATTAAAACTGAGATACGTATTATAAATATTACCGAGTTTCATCAACTATCCCAACAAAAGAGATTACTCCATTATGGAGTAAGAAAAACTTTAAAAATATAAAGACTAGGAAGAAGTAGTATTTCTTCTACAAAAGAAAACTACAAAAGCTTAATATTATAAAAGACAAAGAAAGAAAAAGAGCAAGAGAAAGTAGTTCTCTGCAAGATGAAAATTTGATGTCTTTCCATACAAAGTTTACTACCTATTTATAGATAAATTCCAAAGCCAAAGTTCTTTCTAAGATGTCATATCCTAAGGTGGTAGGAAAATTTTTAAGATGGCCAAGGTGAGTTGGGTTTAGATGACAATTTCAAAGATTCATACGTAGCTTCCTTTCATGAACTTTCTTCCGCTTGCACTTTTATTCTTCAGCATAAAACAATTCACGGACATTACTATCAGTGTTATAATCACACTATGAATAATGTAATCATCAATGGTCATCCCTTATTTTTCTTCACCTTGAATAATTTCTTCTTCCTGCAAAATATGTTAGAAAATATGCGAGAGATGGATATATTTATTCACGTTTTATTTAAAATACTTAATATTTAACTATAAAAATATATCAATAAATTATATCCATCAAATTCCCCCATACTTGAATCTTTGCTCGTCCTCGAGGAAAAAGATCTTTTTTTTTTATAATAAGAATATTTTATTCAAACTTATGATCTTTGTAGGATAGAAAATTTATTCAAGATAAACTTCTTTCATCATGCTCAATGCAATTATTCTTTTTACTTCACCAAATTCTTTACCTTATTTCTGAATTTTGACTTGATCAACAAGAACTTGCAGCCTTCTCCCCTTGAATCTTTTAAAATTGATAGAGTTATGATCATGTATTCAATAAGTATCATTGTCTTGTCCATAGGCTTGCTCGTCATGTTTATCTCCACTAATATAGATACAATACTGACTTTCAAAATCTTTTTTTAGGACTTTTCATGGCTTGTAATGTTAGGCTTCAGGCTGGTAGGATAAGGATATTTGATAGTGACTGTTCTTTTTCCAGCTTGGAGCTCACATTTCTCAATTCTTTCTCCATTCGGTAATACTATTTTTTTTTCAATTTTTTCCCTTTTTTTTTCTTTTTGCTATATCATATATATTCATATATTCACAACATTGCTTCTTTTGGTAATATTTCTTCCTTTTGGTGATGTTTAATCTTTGCTCATTCAAAGCTGGAAGAAACAATAACTCTTTTTTTTCTTTATATTTATGTAAACAATATATACATATATCATATATATCTTTTTTTTTTTGTAATATATCATGGTGTTGGGGGAAAAAAAATAGGATTAAGGCTCAAAGAAGGGTTTGAAAAGATAAAAATATGTATATTTGGATAGAAAATTGAGAGGCTTGAATTGTGTATCAAAGAAGGCCTAATTTCATTTTTCAAAAATCAGTATCATCCATTATTTCGCCTCGAAGAACATTCAGAGCAAGTTCTAGCCAAGTTCATTGATTCTACCTTCTTTGTGATCATAATTTTTCTCAATTCCAATGATTTTCTGAGTTGAAGATGTTTGCTCTTGCTTTCACAAAGTCAAAATCATAGACATGAAAAATCATATGGTGAATATAAAAAGAAATAATATTGAACAGAACGAACAAAAATTTATATTGTTAATTAAAAACCTACAATTAAGACCATAAATAAGAGGAAAATAGTATATAATATATAAATAACCTCCCACATACTTGAACATTTCATTCTCCTGGATGAAAATATTTTTTAAGATAAGTGAAAGAAAGAAGGGTGAAAAAAAATGAGAATGAAGAAGGATCAAGTGGTAGTTGGATTATATAAATATAATATAATTAATATAAAAAATACTATTTTATTAGTAAAATAAAAATCTTTTTGGCTTTCAAATATACGATCACAGAAGAAAGCTTGAAAGAAACTGTGACCACACATGTTCTATGTGTAATAGACTGGATTATTTTTAGACCTTATCAGTCATTAGGTCCAAGCTTGAATATAAACTAGAAATTTACCTGTGCCAACATTAGATTTGGACAATGGAATGGTTAACCAACCAGTAACTTAGGCATACCGATCACCATGGAGTTACTCCTGTCTAGGTGACTCTGTTTTTATAGAGGCCTTCATGAGATGTTCCGGTTGTACAATAATCTGGATATTGACCAGATCAATTGGTTAAGCATTTAATTAGTCAGATCTAAGAGGGACTTATGAGGCTCCATTGCGTCACCCTCAATGGCTACGGGATAAAGAACCATAGTTCTGAGTTTAACGTCGTCAGCTCGACGTAGTAACTGTGGCACTCATCATACTATCATGGTTACTGAAGGGTGTTGTTCAAAATGTCCTCCAAAGTACAATTTTAGCCTGCGACCATTGACCTTAAATTTCTCTCCTCCATTGCTTTGTTGAATTTCAATTGCTCCATACGGAGTAACATTTGTAACATTGTAAGGACCTGTCCACCTGGATTTCAGTTTTCCTGGGAATAGCCTGAGACGGCTATTGTAAAGAAGTACCTGATCTCCAATTTTAAAATTTTTTGGTCGGATCAAATTGTCATGCCATTTTTTTGTTTTTTCTTTGTAAATCTTGGCATTTTCATAGGCTTCCATCCTCAGTTCATCCAACTCATTAACCTGCAAAAATCTATTTTTACCAGCAGAGGTTAAATCAAAGTTCAATGCTTTCAGTGCCCAAAAGGCTTTGTGCTCCAATTCAACAGGCAAATGGCAAGCTTTTCCAAAGACTAATTTATATGGAGATGTTCCAATCGACGTTTTGAACGCTGTTCGGTATGCCCATAATGCATCATCTAATTTTAAAGCCCAGTCTTTTCTTGAGATTCCAACAGTTTTTTCAAGAATTCTTTTTAGTTCACGGTTGGAAACCTCAACTTGCCCTTGAGTTTGAGCATGATACGGTGTTCCAGTTTTATGAGTCACACTATATTTTGACAATAAAGCAGAAAATTGCTTATTCATGAAATGAGTGCCTTGGTCACTAATGATGACTCGTGGTGTGCCAAATCTGGTAAAAATATTTTTTCTGAGAAAATTGCACACTGTTCGAGCATCATTCTTTCTTGTGGTAATGGCTTCAACCCATCGTGAAACATAGTCAACAGCCACAAGAATATATTCAAATGAATGAGATGAAGGAAAAGGTCCCATAAAATCTATACCCCAGACATCAAATATTTCACATACCTGAATAGATTGCAATGGCATCTCATCTCTCTTTGAGATATTACCTGTTCTCTGACACCTGTCACATTGTGCAACATACACACGGGCATCCT
This sequence comes from Petunia x hybrida, assembly GCA_037355625.1. Classification (NCBI taxonomy): domain Eukaryota; kingdom Viridiplantae; phylum Streptophyta; class Magnoliopsida; order Solanales; family Solanaceae; genus Petunia; species Petunia x hybrida. The sequence continues at coordinate 4,166,487 of JBBBVM010000045.1, forward strand.
TAAAAAGTGTTGGCCAGAAGAATCCAGCTTCCAAAACCTTGAAAGCAGTTCGGTTTGCAGCATAATGTCCTCCAATTGCTCCATCATGACAATGATTCAAGATCTTTGACATTTCATCTTCAGGTACACATCTTCTAATGATATTATCTGCACAAATTCTAAACAAGTACGGATCATCCCATAGATAATATTTAGCATCAGATATAAGTTTTTTCCTCTGTTGGTAAGAGAGATCTCGAGGTGTCCATTTTCCAATCAAGTAATTTGCAATATCTGCAAACCAGGGTGGTTGAGTCACTACTGAGCTGACAGAAAAGATGTGTTCATCAGGAAACTCTTCTTTTATATCACTAGACTCAATAGGAGGGTTCTCTAATCTAGACAAATGGTCAGCTACCTGATTTTTTGTCCCTTTCCTGTCTTTTATTTCAAGGTCAAACTCCTGGAGAAGTAAAATCCATCTTAACAATCTAGGGCGGGCATCTTTCTTTGCTAAGAGGTATTTTAAAGCTGCATGATCAGTAAAAAAGTGACCTTGGTTCCTATTAAATAGGAACGGAACTTATCAAAAGCAAATACTACTGCCAGTAGTTCTTTTTCTGTTGTGGCATAGTTGAGCTGAGCTTCATTCAATGTTCTACTGGCATAGTAAATGGGACGAAAAATTTTATCTTTTCTCTGGCCTAAAACAGCTCCAACGGCTGTATCACTAGCATCACACATGACCTCAAAAGGTTGGTTCCAATCAGGGGACACAACTATAGGGGCAGATGATAATTTCTCCTTAAGAGTGTCAAAAGCTTTCATACAATCTCCTGAAAAATCAAACTTAACATCTTTCATCAAAAGGTTAGTCAACGGTTTTGAAATCTTTGAAAAATCTTTTATGAACCGTCTGTAAAAACCTGCATGACCTAGAAAACTTCTAATGCCTTTAACAGTTGTGGGAGGGGGTAATCCTGCTATAAGATCAATTTTGCCTTATCAACTTCTATCCCTTTAACAGTGATTTTATGTCCTAAAACAATTCCCTCGGTAACCATAAAATGACATTTCTCCCAATTAAGAATCAAGTTTGTCTCTTCACATCTCTTAAGAACTAAGGTCAAGTGATTAAGACAATCTTCAAATGTTTTACCAAAAAGGGTGAAATCGTCCATAAAAATTTCCAAAAAATTTTCAATCATGTCTGAGAAAATAGCTGACATGCAACGCTGAAATGTAGCAGGTGCATTACACAAACCAAAAGGCATTCTCCTATAGGCATAGGTTCCATGAGGACATGTGAAAGTTGTCTTATCCTGATCTTCTGGTGCAATTGATATCTGGTTATACCCTGAATATCCATCAAGAAAACAGTAAAAACCATATCCTGCTACTCTTTCTAACATTTGATCAATAAATGGTAAAGGAAAATGGTCTTTTCTTGTGGCATCATTGAGACGCCTGTAATCAATACAGACTCTCCATCCTGTCACTGTTCTTGTAGGTATGAGTTCATTATTTTCATTTTTGACAATTGTCATACCTCCTTTCTTTGGTACCACCTGAACGGGACTTACCCAAGGGCTGTCAGAAATGGGGTAAATAATACCTGCAGCCAAAAGTTTTATTATTTTATTTTTCACAACTTCCTGCATTGCTGGGTTCAATCTCCTTTGGGGTTGGACTATTGGCTTGTAGCTATCCTCCATGAGGATCCTGTGTGTGCAAATAGCTGGACTAATGCCTTTGATGTCTGCTATAGTCCACCCTAAGGCTCCTTTGTGTGCTGTCAGTACTTCAATCAATTTATGTTCCTGTTCTGCAGTCAGAGAAGATGAAATTATCACAGGAAATAATTCGGGCTCAAGATAAACATACTTCAAATGGGAAGGGAGAATTTTGAGTTCAATTTTTGGTCGAGCATTTTCTGATAGCATTTCTCCCTCTTCTTCAGAATCATTTTCCAATATTTCAGCTTCACTTCTAATTGTCGGATCATCATCCTGCCTTGTGCCAGATTGGGCCAAGCATTTTTCCAATGAGTCTGAACTCAATTGGTCATCTTTGAATTCATCTGCAAGATCACTAATCATGTCAATTGAAAAGCAAGAAGATGATGTCTCATCTCCGGGAAATTTTAGAATCTTGTGCATATCAAAAATGACTCTTTCTTCGTCTACTCTCAAAATTAGTTGTCCTTGATGGACATCTATGATTGCTCTACCTGTAGCAAGAAAAGGTCTACCACAAATTATTGGCTCATCAGGACATTCTTCCATTTCAAGTACTATGAAATCTACAGGGATAACAAATTTATCTACTCTCACAAGCACATTTTCAATAATTCCCCTAGGTTTCTTAGTACTTTGATCAGCAAATTGAAGAGAGACAACAGTATTTTTTATGTCACCAAGATCCAATTTTCTAAAAATAGAAAATGGCATCAGATTTATTGAAGCTCCAGAATCACAAAGTGCTTTTTCAAAATATACTCCTCCCAAAGTGCATGGAATCATAAAACTGCCTGGATCGCCAAGCTTTTGTGGTAGCTTATTTTGAAGTATAGCACTGCATTTTTCAGTGAGCATTACCACAGAAACTTCTTCTAACTTCCTTTTGCTTGACAAAATTTCTTTCAAAAATTTAGCATATGAAGGCATTTGCAATAAAGCATCAGTAAAAGGAATATTAATGTGAATCTGTTTCAGAATTTCCAAAAACTTTGCAAATTGACTGTCAAGCTTTTCTCTTTTCATCTTTTGTGGAAAAGGGATTGTTACAGGGAGAGGAGTTATTTTTTCAAAATTCTTTTCATCTTTTTTCTTGATTTCATTCTCTTCTGATGGATCAGATGGTATTTCAACATTCTTACCCTTTGCTGCCTGGTGTTCAAAATAGTTCTTTTCTTGTCTGTCAGCATATGGATCATCAAGATTCTTACCTGACCGTAAGGCGATGGCCTTAAGGTGTTCCTTTGGATTTTTCTCCGTATTGCTTGGTAAGGGACCTTGAATCTTTTCTGAAACAAGAGTTGCCAATTGGCTTACCTGAATTTCCAAGTTTTTGAGGGTTGAGTTTTGGCTTTCCATCTTTTCATCAGTGGCCTTAATGTACTTGTACAACAAGTCATCGAGACTTGAATGAGCTTGTTGAGGCCTTTGCTGATATGGAGCTGCTTGTTGATATGGCCTGAAATTCGATTGCCCACGATTTTGATTTTGGTATCCAGGTGGACCATGTGCTGGTTGCTTCTGGAAGCTTTGAGAGTTCTCAGCACCATTTGGATTGCTCCACTGAAATCCTGGATGTTTCTGTGCCATTGGGCTTCCAAAAGGGTACGGCTTGTAACCGATGACATTAGCCTGCTCATCATTCTGATTGTTTGCGCGGCATTCATGGTTAAAATGGTTTCCTCCACACGTATCACAAGCCTCAGACTGGCTTGGTTGTTGTGCATTCACCTGAAAAGATTCAAACTTTTGTGCCAAGGAGGCAATCTGTTGTGTTAGTGTATTAAATGCATCTGCCTGGTTTACTGTGGCAGCCTTTTTGATGGTTACACGATCAGATGGCCGCTGGATTGCATTCTCAGAAATTTCATTTAACAATTGCAATGCTTCTTCTGTGGTCTTTCCCATGATGGAACCTCCTGCAGCTGCATCTATCACATTTCTAGAAGAGCGTGTTAATCCGTGATAGAAAATATACAATTGCATATGTTCAGGAATGTCATGATGTGGACATTTTCTTAACATTGATTTTAATCTTTCCCATGCTTGATAAACTGACTCAGTATCAGTCTGCAAGAAATTAGAAATATCTTGTCTTAACTTTGTTGTTTTAGCAGGGGAAAAATATTTGTTCAAAAACTTCTGCGTCATCTGGTCCCATGTGGTTATAGAACCTCGGGGCAAACTTCGCAACCAAGTCTTGGCATCTCCTTTTAAAGAAAAAGAAAATAGTCTTAACTTAATTGCTTCAGGAGGCACTCCATTATATCTAGCAGTTTCAACTAGTTCCAAGAAATCAATTAAATGGCTATGTGGATCTTCACTTGGATCACCAGTAAAGGTGCAAGACTGTTGAATTGTTTGAATTAGGCCGGTCCTAATTTCAAAATTGTTGGCTGCTACAGGTGGGTTCCTAACACTAGATTCACAATTGAAGTGGTCTGGTCTAGCATAATCCCTTAGGATTCTGTTTGCAGGTCTTGGTGCCACTTCATCAAACTGATCCTCTACATGAATTGGTGGTACTCCCAATGGGTTATTGTTATCTCCTACTTGGTGCTCCATTTTGTCAAAAATTACGCTTTGAGAAGATGATAGTTGTCTTTTCCAGCGTAATTGCAAAGATCTTTCAATTTCAGGATCGTAAATGATCAACTCTTTGTTAGAGGAGCGGGTCATAAACTACTTGAAATTAGTTAGTGAAGTAGTAGTAATGATAGTATTACAGAAAAAAAATAAAAAGATTAAAAATAGTAGAAATAACTAGTATTAATAGTTTAAAATATATAACAAAAAAATTAGATATTAATAATATCAATGAAAGAAGAAGATGATAAATAATATATAACTATTAGATAAGAACGATAGTTTAGAGAGGTAGTGATTAATAATAAATAGTAGTAGGACAGAAGAATTTAACAACAGTTGGTGTTCAGTGTATGGTGATATCGTTATATGTAAATAGTACTAATATTAAAGGTAACAACAAAAGTTAGTAAGAAAAGGATAATGACAAAAACAGTGGGATTAATAATGAAAATAATTTGTATAGTACTATTATTACATAAGTAGAGAATTAGTGGTACTGGTAGTCAATTTTAGAAGATAAATAATAATAATAATAATAATAATAATAATAATAATAATAATAATAATAAAAAAATACTAGTAATACTTAAAAGTAGTAGAACTTTTAATCAAAAAAAAAAGTAGTAATAATGGTAGCAGAAGAAGCGAAACTAAAAAAAAAATTTGCAGAGAAACAAAACGAAATCACAAAAACAGTAAGTAGCAGCACTAAAAATGAAAAAAGAAAAATATAATGCAAATTAAAAGTAGTGGTATTAATAGTAGTGATATTTGAGAAAGTAAATGTGATGATATGAATAGTTAATTATAAAGTAGTGTGATGCTCTAGGTAGAAGTAGTACTAAAAAAAAATAGTATAGATAGAAAACGTTGATGACGGAATAATTGGATAGATGTACTGCTAATGTGAAAACACCAAAGTACTTTTGTTATTATTATATTTTATTTTTATTTTTTTTATTTTTACCTTTTATTTTCCTTTATGTTGTTAGAAAAAAAAGAAAAAAAATAATAAGAAACACTTAATATAATTAGAAAATAATTTATTTATAAATATATTATATATAGTAGTAAGTAGTAGGTAGTAGTAGTAAGATAAGGTAGTTAAAGTGATGGAAGATAAGATGGTGATAGGAAGAATGATGTGGTTTTATAGGTAGAAGTTCATACGGTAAGAGTGAGAGTTATACTATAGGTAGATATACTAAAAAGGACAAATGTAGGAAGAAGCAATAGGTAGAAGAAAAAAAAAATAATATACTACTACTATATGATATAGATAAAACTCTTAGTAGTACTTAAAATTATAGTTATAGTAACAATTACAATAATAAAGAAAATCACAATGGTGATAAAAGTTAAAGACAGTATACTAGAAGTAAAATATACTTATAAAATATTGTTACTAAATATAATAGTATAATAAATAAAATAAAGAAAAGATAAAAATGATGTACTAGTTATAACAAAAGGTAGTAATAATAATATTAATAGACGTAACAAAAGAATAGTAATGATGTTAAAGAATAGTAATGCCTCATAACAGAATGGAAGAAAGGAAAGAAGATAAGAAAAAGGACAAGAAAGAAAAAAAGTAACAAGAATGATAGTTATAATGAAAATGACGTAAACAAAAATTGTAAGTAGATTGAACAACAAAAGGTGATAAAACAGTATAAATAGGTAAAGTAGAATATAACGATATTAAGAAATAGTAAAGGAAATAGTAAAAAGAAGTTAGCAATAATAATATAAGTACTAAAGAAATAAAGATGTTAGCAGCAGAAACGAAAATGTTAGTAGTAGTACGCAATATAATATTTTTAGGAGTTAGAGATTAGTAATCAATAGTTATAGTTATTATAGTTTTTAGCAGATTATGTTAGTATTAATTATATTAATATGTCCTCAAATTAGTAATCAAATATTTAGTCCGAAGTAGATGTATGCCAATCCCCGGCAACGGCGCCAAAAATTTGACGAGGTCCAAAGTGCATAGGAATTGTCTGCTCGTTCTTGTCAAATTCTAATATAGTTTAAGATATCGTCCCACAGAGATTGGGTATTCTATGCTACGGACTTGTAGTATTTTAATTACTATTTGAGAGAGTCAAATTGATGAAAAGTGGATTTTTAGTTTAAATTTACTTAAATTAAAATAAAGAACTTCTGGAAGATTTCAAATTTAAAAGGAGTTGGGAATCGTTGAATTCACTTGGTAATACTTATAATAAATATCTCAGTTTTGACATGTATTTCTCTTAAGAATAATTGCTTATTGCTAATTCAATTATATTTTGCTCACTAAGAAAATAATCAATTAATAACACTCCGTGAGGTTATGCATATTAATCAAATTATAACTAGTGACGATTAAACCGAAATATTTTTCTTGCCTGAATTGTGCTAAAAAATAGTAAAAACTTCGTGAGAATATTTTTACGGAAAATCAATAATCTTACCTACAACAATTCCTCCGTGAGAATTAAAACTGAGGTAAACAAGATTACAGACTTGGAAAAGTAGTTTTTACTCTACTACTTTATTCATCAGTTATTATACATTAATTTTGCTCCGTGAGAATTACAAAATTAATATAACAATAACCTAGAGATAAAATAGACGGATGTGAAAATAAAGGTTTAGTAAAAACTATAATTCCAGCACAGTGTTAAAATGTGATTAAAAACTTCAGGCTAAGCATGTATTAAAACTGAGATACGTATTATAAATATTACCGAGTTTCATCAACTATCCCAACAAAAGAGATTACTCCATTATGGAGTAAGAAAAACTTTAAAAATATAAAGACTAGGAAGAAGTAGTATTTCTTCTACAAAAGAAAACTACAAAAGCTTAATATTATAAAAGACAAAGAAAGAAAAAGAGCAAGAGAAAGTAGTTCTCTGCAAGATGAAAATTTGATGTCTTTCCATACAAAGTTTACTACCTATTTATAGATAAATTCCAAAGCCAACGTTCTTTCTAAGATGTCATATCCTAAGGTGGTAGGAAAATTTTCAAGATGGCCAAGGTGAGTTGGGTTTAGATGACAATTTCAAAGATTCATACGTAGCTTCCTTTCATGAACTTTCTTCCGCTTGCACTTTTATTCTTCAGCATAAAACAATTCACGGACATTATTATCAGTGTCATAATCACACTATGAATAATGTAATCATCAATGGTCATCCCTTATTTTTCTTCACCTTGAATAATTTCTTCTTCCTGCAAAATATGTTAGAAAATATGCGAGAGATGGATATATTTATTCACGTTTTATTTAAAATACTTAATATTTAACTATAAAAATATATCAATAAATTATATCCATCAGTGAATGAACTCACTAGTTTATTTTGGCGTCACAGTTAGATTGAGGCCCTGAACTGTGTTTCGCCTTCGGTTTATGTTTATGTCTTTTCAAAATAACCTGTTTACATTATGCATGTTTTACTTTAATGTATGCCTCCCTAAACTAGACTTTTAAATAAATAAAATGCACTGCATTCCCCTACTATTATTTTTGCTATGCTTTAATTATTTACTTTATTTTACGCTTTTGATTAATGTTTGTTTCTGTTTCAGCTTTCCACTTAACAAAACTGCCGAAACTTTCCTTGTGACATATAATGAAACAACTGAACAAACTGGTACTGATGCATTGAGTATAGGGGAGTTTGATGAAGATTTTGTTCCTGATGAAATAACAAGAGAAGTGGATCAATTTGAGAACAAACCAAAGCCTAACTTGGAAGAAACCGAGTCAATCAACTTGGGGACTTCAGAAGATGTTAGAGAAACCAGAATCAGTGTTCATTTGACCTCGGAAGAAAGAAGAGCTTATATTTCACTATTGAACAAGTATCGAGACATCTTTGCTTGGTCTTATGATGATATGCCCGGTTTGAGTACCGATCTTGTCACTCACAAGTTGCCAACTGATTCTTCATTTCCGCCTGTTAAGCAAAAGAAGAGAAACTTCAAAACTTCCACAAGCAAACAAATATTGGAAGAAGTGCAAAAGCAATTGACCGCTAAAGTGATTCGATCTCTCAAATATCGCACTTGGTTAGCAAATATTGTGCCGGTGCCCAAGAAGGACGGAAAGGTTAGAGTTTGTGTTGATTATCGTGATCTCAACAAAGCAAGTCCAAAGGATGATTTTCCATTGCCAAATATTCATATCCTTATTGATAGCTGCGCAAAACATGAGCTTCAGTCTTTTGTCGATTGTTTTGCTGGTTATCACCAGATCCTAATGGATGAAGATGATGCTGAAAAGACCGCTTTCATCACACCTTGGGGTGTATTTTGTATAGAGTTATGCCTTTCTGCTTGAAGAATGCCGGGGCAACATATATGAGAGCAATGACAACTCTTTTCCATGATATGATTCACAAAGAGATTGAAGTCTATGTAGATGATGTTGTTATCAAGTCAAAGAAGAAAGAAGAGCATTTGACCGATTTGAGAAAGTTCTTCAACCGCCTTCGGCGGTATAACTTGAAGCTTAATCCTGCGAAATATGCATTTGGTGTTCCCGCCGGTAAGATGTTGGGTTTCATTGTAAGCCGGAGGGGTATAGAATTGGATCCGTCTAAAATCAAGACTATCCAAGACTTGCCTCCTCCAAAGAGCCGGAAGGATGTGATGAGCTTTCTTGGCCGCTTGAACTACATAAGCCGCTTCATTGCACAATCCACGGTTATTTGTGAGCCAATAATCAAGTTGTTGAAGAAAGATGTTGTTATTGAGTGGACGGAAGATTGTCAAAAGGCTTTTGATAGGATCAAGGAGTATCTATCTAATCCGCCTGTGTTAGTTCCTCCTGAACCCGGAAGACCATTGATCTTATATTTGTCTGTCTCGGAAAATGCATTTGGATGTGTCTTGGGGCAACATGACAAGACCGGGAAGAAAGAACAAGCCATTTATTATCTAAGCAAGAAGTTCACTCCTTATGAAGCCAGGTACACTCTCTTGGAGCGAACTTGTTGCGCTTTGACTTGGACCGCACAAAGGTTAAGGCACTACCTTTCATCATATACAACTTATCTTATCTCGAGGATGGATCCTTTGAAATATATCTTTCAAAAGCCGATGCCCACGGGAAAATTAGAAAAATGGCAGATTCTGTTAAGTGAATTTGACATAGTTTATGTCACCCAAAAGGCGGTAAAGGCACAAGCATTGGCGGATCATTTAGCTGAAAATCCTGTTGATGACAACTATGAACCATTGAGAACTTACTTTCCCGATGAAGAGGTCTTGTTTCTGGGTGAAGACATCTCTTCTGAATATGATGGCTGGCGTCTTTTCTTTGACGGAGCAGCAAATTTCAATGGTGTGGGTATTGGAGCTGTTTTAATTTCTGAAACGGGTCAGCATTATCCTGTTTCGGCCAAGCTCAGATTTCCATGCACTAACAATATGGCTGAATATGAAGCATGCATTTTGGGTCTTCGATTGGCAGTTGATATGAATATTCAAGAACTTTTAGTGATTGGGGATTCCGACTTGCTGATTCACCAAGTACAGGGCGAATGGAACACCAAGAATGCAAAGATTCTTCCTTATTTGCGTTGTGTCAAGGAATTGTGCAAAAGATTTGCAAAGATTGAGTTCAAGCATGTTCCAAGACTTCAAAATGAGTTTGCCGATGCTTTGGCAACTTTATCTTCTATGATCCAACATCCTGACAAGAATTATATTGATCCTATCGAAATTGAATTGCACGATAGGCCAGCTTATTGTTTTCAAGTTGAGGAAGAGCGAGATGGCCATCCTTGGTATTTTGATATCAAGAATTATCTCAAGGTTGGGAGTTACCCTGAAAATGCAACAAGTGTCCAAAGGAAGAGCATTCGGAGGTTAGCAAATCAATTCTTTCTAAGCGGTGAAATCCTATATATAAGGACCCCAGACTTAGGACTCTTAAGATATGTTGATGCAGTTGAAGCAAATAAATTGCTTACAGAAGTGCATGCGGGAGTTTGTGGGCCGCATATGAATGGTTTTGTATTGGCAAAGAAGATCTTGAGAGCCGGTTATTTTTGGCTAACTATGGAAACTGATTGTGTCTAGTTTGTGCGGAAATACCATCAATGTCAAATTCACGGAGATATGATCAAAAGACCTCCTTCCGAACTTCATGCAATGAGTTCTCCATGGCCTTTTGTTGCTTGGGGAATGGATGTTATTGGTCCTATTGAACCGGCCGCTTCAAATGGACATCGCTTTATTTTAGTGGCTATTGATTACTTCACCAAGTGGGTGGAAGCAACTTCTCACAAGTCTGTAACCAAGAAAGTGATGTCAGATTTCGTGCGCAACAATATCATTTGTAGATTCGGAGTTCCTGAATCAATCATCACTGATAATGGTGCAAACTTGAATAGTGATTTGATGAGAGCGACTTGTGAGAGTTTCAAGATTACTCATCGCAACTCTACTGCATACCGTCCTCAAATGAATGGAGCTGTTGAGGCGGCAAATAAGAACATCAAGCGTATTCTTCGCAAGATGATTGATAATTATAGAGATTGGCATGAAAAGTTGCCATTTGTACTTCTGGGGTACCACACCACCACTAGAACTTCAACTGGGGCAACTCCATATCTTTTGGTGTATGGCACAGAAGCAGTCTTACCCGCGGAGGTAGAAATTCCTTCCTTAAGAATCATTCAAGAAGCTGAATTAGAAAATGCTGAATGGGTGAAGATCAAATGTGAGCAGTTGATGCTTATTGATGAGAAAAGAATGAATGCAATTTGCCATGGGAAACTTTATCAAAATCGCATGATCAAGTCTTTTGGCAAGAAAGTGAGAGTGAGTGACTTTAAACCGGGGCAATTGGTGTTAAAGAAGATCTTTCCTAATCAAGAAGAAGCAAGGGGCACATTTGCACCGAATTGGCAAGGTCCATATGTGGTTCATCGGGTTTTATCCGGAGGAGCACTGATTCTGGCAGAAATGGATGGTCAAGTTTGGCCAAAAGCAATCAACGCAGATGCCGTCAAAAGATACTATGTTTGAGGCGATCGCAAGTTAGCATGGTTCTGAATGTAATCTTTGATGTAATGCGAACTACGCGTGACCTGAGTCCCAAGGCGGGATACGTAGTAACTCACATAGGGTTTGGTTGCTTTGATATAAGAATTTCCCCTATTCCCTCTTTTGTGTAAGTTTGAACTACTTCGACCTGATTCCTGGAATGGAAACAGGATAAGTAGGCAATCTCCGTCGGATTCGGTCAAAATATTGTAACACTTTAGGCTTGTTTATCTTTTATGATGTAATGCCGAACTATGCATCTGGGCAGATGTGTGGATTTTCCAATTCGGATACAGCTTCGTACTTAGATTGCCATACTTTCCCAAAAAAATCTTTACGTAAGCAGAACTACGCACGGTCTGATTCCCGTGGAGGGATACGTAGGCGCTCTTAATGGGCTCGACTCTATAATATTAAAATTTTCAGCCTCCCTTAAGGCAAGCAACTGGGGTAATTTTTGCAAAGATAATTCAAAGATTTGGAAGTTCATAACTGGGGCAAATCTTTGCAAGAATTGGTTTGCTTATCAATGGATGAAACATCAAAGTTCTGAAAGTATTCAAGATTAGCACAAGTTTCAATACAAAGGACGTTCAGTTTGTTTCGAAATATGTCATGAGTTTGAGTTAAAGCAGGAATTTTACATGCATTATAAACTTTGCACTTGCATATCAATGATTGCTTGCTTACTATTTTATCAAATTATTTTATTTTGCCTCTATATCAAGATGAGTTATACTATTGAGTTCATAAACCAAGTTTCCGAGTATGGTTTTCAAAGCCCAAGTCTCACGAAGAAGAGAAAGCGATAGCAGCGAATTCAAGATGAATCAGCACAAATCAAACACCCCTCCCCAAAACTAACAAATTTTTCTTTGAGAGCATGAACCTGAAAGCGTGCAATGGAAGGATCATTCGCACTATGGATGAATAATTTATTGAACGCGCATTCAAATAATTGAACATCAGATTCAATATGAACTGAAGAGAGCATTCAAAACTTTGAACCACTATCCATACAAGCAACACCAATCAAGTTGACAATGCAAATGATTCGGCTTGACAGATCATTCAAATTTACTCTTGCGGCATCTAAGCATTACATTGGATTATTGCCGAGAAGGCGGCGCTTTTCTTTTTCTCAAATCTTAACATTGTTATAGAATTTACCTCGCGATATTGATAGACAAGTCGGCCGGAACACCGCTTTCGGAGTGTTTCGCGATGTCAGTTGTCTTGCAATATTGGCATTTATTAATAGTTTAAGGCAAGTCGGCTGGAACACCGCTTTCGAAGTGTTTCGCGATGTCGGTTGTCTTGCAATATTGGCATTTATTAATAGTTTAAGGCAAGTCGGCTGGAACACCGCTTTCGGAGTGTTTCGCGATGTCGGTTGTCTTGCAATATTGGTATTTATTAATAGTTTAAGGCAAGTCGGCTGGAACACCGCTTTCGGAGTGTTTCGCGATGTCGGTTGTCTTGCAATATTGGCATTTATTAATAGTTTAAGACAAGTCGGCTGGAACACCGCTTTCGGAGTGTTTCGCGATGTCGGTTGTCTTGCAATATTGACATTTATTAATAGTTTAAGACAAGTCGCCTGGAACACTGCTTTCGGAGTGTTTCGCGATGTCGGTTGTCTTGCAATATTGGCATTTATTAATAGTTTAAGACAAGTCGGCAGGAACACCGCTTTCGGAGTGTTTCGCGATGTCGGTTGACTTGCAATATTGGCATTTATTGATAGTTTAAGACAAGTCGGCTGAAGCACCATTTTCGGAGTGTTTCGCGATGTCGGATGTCTTGAAATGTTGGCATGTTATGTTTAAAATAGATTGATAGTTTAAGGCAAGTCGGCTGAAGCACCATTTTCGGAGTGTTTTGCGATGTCGGTTGTCTTGCAATGTTGGCATGTTATGTTTAAAACAGATTGATAGTTCAAGGCAAGTCGGCTGGAGCACCACTTTCGGAGTGTTTCGCAATATCGGTTGTCTTGCAATATTGACATATTGTATTTGAAATACATGATTCGGCTTGAGACATTATGTCTTGTTAGTCAAACTTATCTTAGGAAAGCCTTGCATTTTTACAATTTATTTTCGCTTTACTTATTGTCTTACTTTACTGTTTCAGAATAATGATCATCCTAGAGGTTCTCCGGGCAGAGCATCTCGTCAGTTGGTCAAAGGAAGAACTTGTTGATAGCATCACAACCAGCATTTACCATGTTTATTATCATTTTATTTACTTCCTTATCCCAAAAATTATCAAAGTTTATTAGCAGTTGCTCGCTTACCGTTTGTTAAGTCTGTACAGAATTTTAGCGGCATCGCAACAGCATTTGGAGCATAACGTGGAACTTTTTCTTAGCAGTGAACTGGGGCAATCGTTGATATGAGCTAGACTCGTCAACGAGGATCTGAAGAATCGCACTCGAACAAGCAAGTTTTACCTAATCTTTCATTTCAGATTAGGCGTCAGTTTGAATTCTTTCCCATTCGTGCGTCATTTCTTTGTCAATCGTGCGAGTCTTCATTTCTAAGTGTCGTCGAACTACATCTGGCCTGATTTCTCTTTCAGCCCGAGATATGTAGGCAACTCGGAAACCAGAGTTCGGCCATGTCCATAAGCCTTGCATTTTGGTCCTTGGAATCGAAGTACTTGGCTTTATTGTGACAAAATTGGTTTCTCGTCAACTTCTTTACCCTGAAAACTCTTTCATCCTTTTCGGGTAAAGAGGGGCAGCTGTTGACACCCAATTTTGTCCCGAAACATTTTAACAAGTGTCTAATTATTTTAAATAAATTCAATTTTAAAAGAAAGGGGTTAAAATCATAATGCGCAGCCTTAAATTCAGTCTATCCACGCAATTCTTCCACTTATTAAAATTATAGAGTGAAGGCTATAATTGTTACTCACCCATAAATTTGGCCTATTTCTGAAACACCTATTTATATCTATACAATACACACACACACACTCTTCCTCATTTCTTAACCCGTTCCCAGATAATCCCTAACCCGTTTCCATTTCGACCCGCGACCCGTTGCTTTTTCCCTTGGATTCTCTCCAAAACAGTCCAAAATTGTACGATTTGGTTCCGTTTTCTCTCCCCAGTACAAGAACTCGAGCAATCCTGTCCGTTCGTTTCAATTTGAGCTGCAATCTGAGCCGTGGATGATCTTAACGGGAATATCCTTGATGACAAGGATGAATTCGGTACAATCCTTAAAGGATTTGACCAAATTCACCCTTATTCTACAAGGAGTATACAAAATGAGCAAGGATTTTTTGGGGTATTCAAGAAGATCCAAAACCCTAGCCTAGAGGTATATAATCTTGCTTCTCTCATTTTTTTTGGGGTTCTGATCTTGACAGAAAAAAAAAAACGACAGTATAAAAAATATTGTAGAGTTCAACTTTTCTTTCAAAAAAGAAAATATACAAATAGGGTTCTGTTTTCCTGGTTTTGTTCTTGGTGTTTATCTGTTATTATCGCTACATCGTTGTCGTCGTCTTTAAAGTTCGGGTCGATAACTTCGTTTTCTTTGCCTCAGTCGCTGCTCGAAAACAGGTGAGGTTTTTACTGTTCTCTCTGCTTCTTTGTGTTAATATTTTGTTTGAAATGCGATAGGTGAATATAGTTAAATTTTTGATAAGTTTGTGACTTCTTCTCATTCGAATATGAATCTGCGGTTGTTTTAAGGCTAAGTCATTGCTAAACTTAGAAAGGTGTTTCTTTGAGTTAAAAATCAGTAACTCTATGTATGTTTGGAACTTCTTAGTTTAAATATGGTTCCCTTAGCTTTGAGATGATTAAGTTGGCATAAAATTCCATGTTAAGTTTGTTTAATGCATAAAGTTGAGTTCTTTGTTTAATCCATGTTTGGAGAGTTGCTTGGAGGCATGCTTTCCTGTTTTGGTTCTGTTCAAAGGAGAAATAATGGAGGGGTTGGCTCTTTGGCAGACTTTAGAAGGTGTTTGAGGGAGCTCAAGTGTTCTGTTAGAGTCAGTGAGGAAGTAGTGATTCGGGAGTTAGTTCATAGCAGGTCTTGAAGGTGTAAGTGGTCTGGTTGTGTTGCAGTATGATTTGTAGCTGTGGGGATGTAGCAGGGTGGTCTGTTATGGTAGCTGGTGGTGTTAGGAAGTGTGAGGGTCTGTTAGGGTGTCTCAGGTGATGCAAGGGTCCAGTTTTGAGTGCAGGTGTTTAGAAGAATGATGAAGGGTGTGTAGGCTTTGTTGTTTTGTTTTCTGGTTGTCTGGAGGTCTGTGAGGGTTTCTGTTTGCTTGGAATTTGTTCAGGCATTCTGTTTTGTATAAGCTAGCAGCTGTGAAGAGTCTAGGAGGTGGCCTAGTTGAGTTCTGGTTGGCAGGCAGTTGATGAGGGTGATGCAGGGATCCAGTTTAGGTTCATGTTCTGGTTCCCTGTTTGTTTAAAGGCCTGGTGCAGCAGGTCCAGGTAATGGAGAAGGAGTTCAGGTGTAGATGGGTTTGCTTGTAAATTCCAGGAATAGTTTCATAGTATTCTCTGTGTGCAGTCAATGTAGGAGCTAGAAGTTTCAATTGTTAGCTGATGCAGTTTGCTTGGAGGCAGGGTATGAGTGGTGTGCTCTCTGTGTTCTGGTAGATCTGGTGTTTTGGTTCAGGCTAGAGGATATGGAGTAGATGTTAAGTTCTGGTAGTGTTTCCTGTTTTGGCTTTAGTTTTGTTCAGGGGGTTGGCTGATAAGTTGTTAATAGGAGTAGCCTGTTATGCTGTGTCCTGTTTATCTTCTGTTTCTTTCTCTTTAATGATATGATTAGCTAGGTTCAGTGTCTGCCTTCTGTCCCAATTTTCCAGTGAGTGATCAGGTCAGGTCAAAATCTCTATTTCTATTTGTTGGTTCTGTGTGTTATCAAATTAATCTGATATAAAATAGTGTTGCATACCTTGTTATATCTTCTCTTTTGTAGCTTGGATGTGAGGTCTTATTGGCTGGTTGTAGGAAATTCAGTCTTTGCTCGACCTATTTGACTAATGTAACCAGTTTTAATCATTGTTCATTTTGAATAATGTTGAGCCTGAGAGTTGGATCTTTCTTTAGTTGTCTTCAGCTTTGAGAAATCAAGTAAAAATAGCATTGCGATGACCATAGTTTAAGCCTGAGAATCTGCTTCTTGCTTTGAAAAGCTTAATAAATATATGCATGTCTGGTGTTAAATAGTTAGTCTAGGTTTATCATTTTCTGTTTAAGCTCCATTTCAAGTTTCTTTTTAGTCCATGTTTGGTGCCTGTTTGCCAGTATGCTAGGTGTCCTCTAGCCTTGCTCTCCCTTTGGTATTCTGGTTCTGTCAGGTTCTTTTCTTTTGGGTTGTGGGTGTGCAGGAGATGCCATTTTTGGCTTTAGCAATATCTTGAATTTGTTCTCTCTGTTTCTGTTCTTGTAACTATGTGCGCAAGCAAGTTGTTTGTGGGGGTTAAGGAGCAGTTTAAATTGTATGGAGTTTTGTGTCTGGTGTTTAGGAGGCAGCGTAGGAGTTTGAAAGAATGTGGGAGAGTTTGTTGTGATGAACGAGGTAAGGTTTGGCAAGTAGAAGAGGGTGCGGGGTTTCAAAGGGGTATGTTCTCTGTTTAGGTGTATCAGGTTGGTGATGGAGTATGTAAATTGCATACTAAGAGGCGAAGCCCCTGGGATTTTAAAAGATCAGTGGGGTCCCTCTCGGGAATGGCTCTGCGTGTGTGCAGGCCGATATTGATTGACCAGCTGCATTTACGGTAAATGAAGTATGCTTGTCGCATACTAGGAGAGTGAAGCCCCTGCGTCTTTAAATGACTAGTGGGGCCCCTCCTTGGAGACCAGTGCGGTCTTGGCTACCTAGGAACTGCGAGGTTTGATTAAAGCCGAGGACTAGTGAGGAGCCCTATGAGCAAGGTCGGTGAGCCTTGCAAAACCGAGGAAACTGAGAGGCTTGATTAAAGCCGAGGACCAGTGAGGTTTATTTTGAAAGGCCAAATGGCGCCTTTCATGATTCGCAGTCTGGTATCGAAAATAATTGAAAGTTCATCCAGAAATGTTTGAAAGTAATTGGGAGTTGTTATTTGGAGTAGTCGGAGTTAGTAAAGGTGTGGAGAATTGTCTAGGCGATGGGATAGATTAGTGTCGGAAGTCCGTAATAGAATGTGTTATGATTTGCGCGTGTTATTGCATTTGCTTACGATTGCCTTAGAATGAATGCTAATCTTTTGTTCTCTTATTTTTCCTTGTCATGTACACTTTCGGGAATGAGCTGAAATAAAACTCACAAATGGGATGGCTGCATGCATTGGAAGTTGTCTGATCCGTTCCGCATTTTCGGGACTTCATATCCCCGAAAATGTAAAAAAAAAAAAAAAAAAATGAAAAACAAAAATCTCTAAATTCAAGGCTCAATGATTGAGTTGTGCTTCCGGGTTCTACCTTCTAAAACTCCCGCTTTCCCGTTCCCTTTAGAAAGCATGTTTTAGGAAGCCCTGAAACCGGACTAGGATTTTCATGTTAGGAACTTGGTAGGATAGTCGCTTTATTGAATTGTTGACTTATTGCATGTTTAGAATGATTGTATAATTGCTTATCCCGTTTTGGGACTCGCCAATTAGTTTAAGTTAATAGTAATCTAAGGATAATTATTGAGTGCAAAAGAAATTAAAATTTAATTAAATCATACATCCCATATATTATTTATATTTACGTATTCATCTATTAAATATTTATCTATTTACTCATTTATTCATTAATCCGATTAATTATGCGATATTTATTTATTAGATTATTTATTTAGTTAATTTTATTTATTTATTTAATTTAATTAATCATTTATTTATTTATTTAATTTAGTTAATCATTTATTTATTTATTTAATTAATAATAATTATTTACTTACTCATTTATTTATTTCATTAATTATTATCAATTTATTCTTTGTTTAATTAAATTAATATAAACATTAATTTATTTAATTAAGTTATCTATTTATTTATTCATTTACTTAAGTGATCAATTAATCAATTATTTATCTAATTATTTACTTAGAGTATTTTATTTTATTTATATCATATATTTATTCTTATTTATTTAATTAAGTTATCTATTTATTTATCCATTTACTTAAGTGATCAATTAATCAATTATTTATCTAATTATTTACTTAGAGTATTTTATTTTATTTATATCATATATTTATTCTTATTTATTTAATCAACCAATCAATCAACCATGTTGTAATTCATCCATTTATTTAATCTTAAAATTTCATCATCTATTTATCTAAGTATCGGCGTAATCTAAATCCTTATCTTATTTACATTATCCTTAGTTAAAATTAATTCTATTATCCTTAACAAATTCGTGAAAATCGCCGGATTAACCGCATTTAGCGGATTTTCGAAAGTGCTCCCGCAATGGACCTTCTTTCGAATTTAATAGAACCACTTACTCGGAATCTCTGATTTTAATTTAATTTTATTTAATTAAAGAATAAATTGCACTCATTAGTTAACCTTATGTTCCTAATAATCCTTAGATTAGGTGGCGACTCCAAAGAAACCCTTTGGAGTCCCATTTTGTTGAAACAAATCCCTGTGCATACTTGTGTGCATTTGGGAGGGTTCAACACATACTAGGATAGATAAAATTTGAGGTCATTCTCAACAAAGTAGGCATGGCATCAATGGCAGACAGGATGCGAGAAGCGAGATTGACGATGGTTCGATCACGTGAAAATGAGGAGTGCAGATAGCTCCGTGAGGAGGTGTGAGAGGTTGGTAGTGATGGGTCTACGGTAGGTAGAGGTAGACTGAATAAGAACCAGGCTAAGATAATTGGACATAACATGGCCTACATCCATATCACCGAGGATATGACCCTAGATAGGAAAACACGAAGGTAGACAATAAGGGTAGAAGGTCAAATAACTGTCAAATATCTTTTCTCTTATTAGATATAGTAATATTTCTATATAGACTATTTTTATCCTAGACTTCATCTTTATATCTATTGTTGTTATTTATTTATTTTGGATATACTTTAGTTTTATCATTTTCTCTAGCATGATATTTTTGTCTTGTTTTTAAAATGTATTTTTTAAATATTTTCTCTAACCGATGATCTATTGAAAACAATCTATTTATCTTGGCGGGGGAATAGTCTGCATACATCTAATCTTTTCCGGACCTCACTTGTAAAATAAAATTGGATATGTTGTTATTTGTTCTTTTTAGCATCATGCACGTCTTAAAGTTGTGCCTCCCTTTAGGAACTTTTGTGGGCAAAAATTGCTTGAATTTTCGAGTTTTAAATTTTTAATGCGCTACAATAAATGTAAACAATTTTACAAAGTTTTATCGTGTCAAAAGAGATTCAATTGATATTTAAAATTATAAAGTTTTAGCATGTCGAAAGAGATTCAATTGATATTTAAAATTTATAAGCAAGTGTTGTTAATTGAACAAAATTTACGAACAATTAAACTTATATCGATCTTGTAATGACGGTAATACACTAATACTTGAAGATTTGGCCTACACAAATTCCTTAAGTTGAGACAAAAATAAGCAGTGCCCTAAAGTCATCCTATTCGTGCAAATTTTCCTCGATAGGCCTGAGTCAAATTACATGTTGGGCTTATATTTAGGCTTTAAGTTCATTGAAACCCTAAAAAACACAATGCTCCAACACTATAAATTCACTCCGATTATCTTCTCCTAAACCCGTGCTCATGTTTTATCAGAGCTCATTCATGGCGTATAATTATTTTAATTGAGTTTCATCACTTTTATTACTGTTTAATTTTCTCTAGCTGTAGTTGTCCTTATTTTTTCCTTTTATTATGTTGAATTTATGAACTCCAAATGATGATTTTTGGATTAATATTCTCACGACGGTCGTCTGAGGTACCTTTTGTGTACCAAATTGATGTTATATCCAAATTTTCTGATGGTTTCTACTTTTTAGTATTATAAAAAATCATTATTTTTTAATTAAATCATGTTTTGCTGAATTTGTTTTGAGATCCTTTATAGGAAGGAGCAAGCATAATGATGATTGTTTAATTCCGATAATTCATGATGGAATAACCAACCTCCTACTCATTCTGAATGCTTGCCTTTCTTTTCTCGTCCTATTTTATGTGGTACACTTATTTGTCTTTTGTTACAATATCTTGTCCTTTTACGTCTCAAGTTAAATTAACGCAAGCAAGTGTTGATTATCATGTTTTCAAACTATTGTAATTCAGTATGCTTATTTATTTTTACTGTATATATGATAGGGATTTATATATCAACTTAATGCTAAGCACGATGAGGAGAAATATTTATGAGATCGAAAGATCTTTGATATCTCAAATATAAACATTAGTCCTTTTCATTCTGAGTGCTTAATTATGTTTATAAAGTATAAATAAAATACAATTACTTTTTTAAAAAAAATTTATATTTTGGGTTTTAAAGGAAGATGTGAAATGTTTTTGAAAAATGAAAGGGTCTGGAGTTTGACTCTTAGGCAAATGAAATAGCAATGCCTTAGGGATGAATGCAGAACCCTATATCAAAATATTATTTTCCTTCTGTTGAATTCTAGTTGGCTTATTTGATAATCCTGCTGGAACATCTTGGAGGGGAACAATTTCAAAGTACTATATTAAACTATCCGAGATAAAACACAATTCAATTGGGATTAATTTCTAGCCTAAACTTAACTATATGTAACACTTGTATTGGCCTAAACTGATCTTAGGTTACAAATTGAATTTAGATTGGGAATACAAGCAAATCAATTTATCAAAGTCGAAACTACAACAATAAAGATGAGAGTTATGCATAAATAAATAGAATTTCAATATATGATCTTGAGTACAAAATTTGATAGAGTTTTGGTATGTATTTTTGAATGATTACAACAGAAAAAATGAAGCTATTTATAGATGTATGAGCCCTAAGTACATTTTCCATATCTGAACATTTCATACCCACGTTATGCACCTCCAGTAGTGGTGTTAGTGGGCTGAAATAGTGCGGAGCGTGCCTCCATAGCTGAAACAGTTCACCGAGATTTGTATTGACAACCTCGGTGATGCAAGCTCACTAATTGACCGAGGCGGAGTTCCACCAAGCCATAACTTGACTTTAAGACTATCTTTGGTGATTGGCTCCGACTGACCTCGGTAGCTTCGTCACAACTTCGGTCCTCTGTGTCCAAATCATCTGTTCGATTAGTTTTACCTCCTATCACTGACTTACCATGTGTGCACGCCGATTTTTACCCAATACAATACTGAGTTTTGTGACTTGCCTAGAGTAAAGCTTATTGATTTTTTGTTGTAGAATATACTTCGTGACTTTATTGTTATATATGGTAAAGTTTAGTTATAGTAAAAGTTAAACAGTTTAATTGTAAGTAAAAGAATAATAGACTATTTATTTTGACTAGTGGAACTTAGGATTTGAACCAAACCAGTTAACAAGTTGACCTATTCATTTGGAATTATCAAATATATATGACGCCTGTTTCAGAAAATGCCAAGTTAAAACAAAGTTGGTTCACAAAATTTTGTAGGATTTTATAACTCTGTTTTCACACACTTTGAACATCAATCTTATAATTTAACAAATTAACGTCCAGCTTATTAATAGGTTTATTTCCAATATCGAAATTCAAAATTGCCTATTTTTTTTTTTGGTTTTATAATCCGTTTTAGTAGTACTTTTTTTCACTAAAGATACACGTAAATTGTCACGGGCCGCACCTTCCTCAATGACAGCGACACACCTTTGGCCCGTGCGGCGCTCGTAGTCCCACCTGACTACAAGCCAGCCTGCTCCTTATCCCAGGTTTCTAGGAAGCTCGCCTCATAGGCCACTTGGCCCTTGTCATGTGCGACTCTAAGGATACCTCCCAATGTCTCCTGACATTGGCAAGCATAGCCCTCGCATCATGCCTTCCTCCTGAGTAGCGCAGCGTCGCCCCACGACTGCGCGTCTAGGCCAACGAGCCCTTGCTTGCATGGTTGAACCCTTGCCATGCTTGTAAGTCAATACACGAGGCTCTCAATAGCTCCTCGAGTACTCCATCGGCACAGAGGTCTTTATCATATCCGAAGACAGCCCGCGGGGCTTAGTCTTTCCTTCTTTCAAGCCTCTGCCGCCCGTTGTTCGCCCAACGTTGGTCCTCTGGCCACACGCCGTCCATAGAGTCGCCTGACTCGTATGGATACCTGGAACACTCCTCTGAGATGTCCAGGCAGGCCCTTGAGGTCCTTCCTCAAGGCAGCTCACTTGGTGCGACTTCCCGACAAAGTGCACGGGGAGGGCTGGTAGGCTGTCACCATGTCTGCCCCCCTTATATATGTCCTTAAAAATTAAACCCATGTCTCAGCACTTGACATCCTTTGTCCAGAGAATCGTACAAGGGTCTAACTTTCTACTCCGACCTCCAAATGAGGTGCTGTTTATTCCTAGAGATTCCTCTTGACTTCCTTCACACCTCCATGAAGTTTCATCTCATTCCCATACTCGTGGAAAGAGATATAGCCCTCGGAAGATCAGCATAATTACCACAATGCCACTACTTCTTGGCTAAGTCAAGCCCATAGGCAAACAAGCTCCGATCGGCACCAAACTTGGTATGCACACTCTATAGTATCTTAGGAACAAGGCCCTCACCCTATATTCCAAGATTCCCACTATAGCTCCAAAACGTGCGGCACTAACCCTCGTGCCCGCACACAGCTCGCACGGCTGACACTCAACCTGCGCCCAGCTGACACTTGTCCAGCACCATGCTGGCCCTCATCTAGCACATGTCTAGCACTCGTCTAGCACATGGCCAAGGCTTCCCCTCAAGCCTGCGGCTGACATTCGTCATGCGCACAACTGGCTCTCGTCCAGCCGACTGACACTCGTTCAGCGCACGGCCGACACTCGGCCGAGCGGCTGACACTCGTCTGGTCCGCCTGTGGTGCAAAGACATTGCGCGTGCAAAGACATCAAAAGGGCGCCGCGTAACATTCTCCCCCACTCGATCTAGGCATCGTCCTCGATGACTGACTGCCTAAGCCCACGAAAACCCGGAGTTTGCCCCATCGGGATTCTCCATCACGGTTCCCATTTCCAAGGCTCCTTGGACTTCCTCAAGTCCCTTCTCTTAAAATAGGAGTCGTGCCCATCACTGCTCCTCCCAAGTTTTGCCCAAGCGTGCCTCTGCACTCCATCTCCGTGATGATCACTTGGACAGTGCCTCCGCACTTGCACCTACGTGGTGACTAACTGTTGCTTCCTCTGAAGACAACTCCTTTGTTTTGGCATACTTGCCAACGACTCCATAGCTCATATGGCCATAATCCATCCGGCTAGCTCCCTTCGCTTTTGGTGAGTACTTCAGGCACCCTCTGGTGTGGCACACGCAGTCCAACCGCGCCTTGCAGCCCTATTCTCCACCTCTAGACGATTTGCTCCCTTCAGGATTTCCCTTAAGCCCAATGCCTCCACATAGGCAAATTCTCCCCCACTCAAGTAGGAGACTCTCCTCAATTTCGATAGGCATCCCTCGATGTGGCTCCTTGCCAACCATACTCTCATGGTCCTTTTTCTCTCCTCAATTTCGGTAGGCATCCCTCGATGTGGCTCCTTGCCAACCATATTCTCATGGCCCTTCTCCTCCGTTTCCCTCTGGAAAGATTCCACTTATGTCATTATGTGAACTATATCAAATCCCGATCCCATAACTCGGAGTAATTTATTGCTTGAT
Organism: Petunia x hybrida; assembly: GCA_037355625.1. NCBI lineage: Eukaryota > Viridiplantae > Streptophyta > Magnoliopsida > Solanales > Solanaceae > Petunia > Petunia x hybrida. The sequence continues at coordinate 4,190,607 of JBBBVM010000045.1, forward strand.
CCCATACTCAAGGCAAATCACAGTAATTTGTTGCTTGATCCCATACTCAAGGAAAATCACGACTGATCGACAATAGCCCACACAAAGACACTAGCGGCTGCTCATGCTCAATTCTGCCATAATTGAACATCCAATCCGGTCTTAGAAACCCACGCTCCACGCCTGGTAACTTTGGCTCCTCAAATGCCTTCGCACCCTCTAGTACTTGGCAAGCTATTGGGACGTACTCCTCTGAGTACTTCAATTCTCAAAGCGGTAGTTTCGCTGCATTCCCGAACAAAGCTCTTTGTTCTCGAACTATCACTTCCTTAGCAGATCCCGAATTGTACTCCTTGTACTTGGCCCAACTGGCAAGAACGCCTTTTTCTTCCTGTATGCGCCTCCTGATTCGGTGTACATCTGTGCCCTTAGCTTTGGAAGGACTCCATTCTCAAACTTGGAAACCCATCCAATCTGTATCATCGCTATCCCCACTTTGATTCAGCACATAATGCCTCACCACATAATGGTTTTGGCCCATTCCGTCCATCTGCTCCGCGCAATCCCATATTTGCCTCCCCATGCGAAGTGGTTTGGCTCACCATCCTCATTGTTGCCTCCCCGTCCGCCGGTTTGGCCCATTATCATGTCCCTCCGTCTGCCGGTCCAACACATTTCCCATATTTGCCTCCCCACACGAAGTGGCTTGGCTATCCATTCCAACTTTGCCTCCCTACTAGGTAGGTTAGCTCTTTTCCATCACAAACATGGTGGCTGAATCCACCTCATTATGACACTCAAACACCTCGTAAAGACGCTTGCTCTCAAGCCCTTCTTCACGGTTGTCGCGGCCTCGTGGCACGCCCCGCTCTAGCTTTGGCATCACCCAATACATAGAGCTCACATTTGGAGATTACTCTCCCCCGCGATGGTAGGCGCCTTACCCAATCATCCAAAGCGGTTGTTGGTGCTACATTCATGCCAACACCCCCGTACTAGCTCGGCTCCTGCCTAGCGTAGCAGTCATTCATGCAAGCAACGCTTGCCCCATGCTGTAGGCGCCAAGCCTACTCAACCAACATGGTTATCGAGGGACTCGCCTTCCATTCATTGCAACCCTTAAGATGGCTAGGCATTCACAATGTCCAACTCCTCAAAAGGACCCAATTCGGTGCTCCTCGGTGCTTAAGTCTTCCCTCTGGAAGGCCCTTTAATTCACGCACTTCTAGCATCCCTTTTATGCTCCATGCATTCCCAATGCCCTCAGGCTGCTCAAGTCAATTCCACTAGAAAGACATTCAAATGATGCGCCACTCGCATCTATGACATGATCTCCACGATCTGCTTCAATATAAATAGCCCACGGCTTGCATCTGTTCACAACATGGTTGCTCGACCTGGCAATCATGGCCCTTTTCTCGGCCACTCGACTCATCGGCATGTCCCTCTCTGAACGAAAGCCCACTATTCGGATGAAAACATTTTTGCATCGCAAATTTCCCCTCTTCAATGTTTCCCGCTGCCAGCAGAGTTTCTTTACAACTGATGGATATCTCGCAATCAAGACAATTGAGTTCCTGCTAACCGTCTGTCCCAGCTTTGCAAAATCATCCCAACAGCACAGCACGTTGGCGCTCATTGCTGACCAACTATGCCTCATTTGAAACCCTCTGAAAACAGCCCTATAGGGTCCGCCGTCTCAAATAGCATGTTGAACATCATTCATGCTTCGATATTCTCTCTACAATGACATTCCCATATTGCACTGACAATTCAGCAATCTTAAACTGTGACATCAACCATGGCCTCACGCATTTTACCGAAACCGACTCCTTGTTGGCACGGATCAACCTTCCCCGATGGCTTAGCTCACAATGCACTGCAAGCCCTTATATAGGTACAAATTGTGCTTTGATGGCATCTAAAAATCGCAATGCTAAAAAAAAAATTCCTGATAGTGCGTTCCATGCTCTATCCTATTACTGGCGCAAAGCTCCTGCTTTGGGTGCCAATCCGCTTGGTACCAACCACACCATCCTGAGCATCCTCTGCTCTGATACCAACTGTCACGGGCCGCACCTTCCTCAATGACAGCGACCCACTTTTAGCCCGTGCGGCGCTCGTAGTCCCACCTGACTACAAGCCATCATGTTCCTTATCCCAGGTTTCTAGGAAGCTCGCCTCATAGGCCTAGCTTCAACTATGCCGCCCGAAGGTCTCTCCCTTGTGCGCATCTCATATGCGGAAACTTTAGTGTGCGCATATCCGGGGTTGGCTTAGGACCTGCCCGTCCCTCGCCTAGCACTAAGCGTCGCTCCTGCGCGCGAAGTGCAATCCTCAAGCTTGGCCCTCGCCTTGTGCCCTGGCACTTGGCTTGACTTCGCCCGAGTAGGACAACTCTTTAGCCCTTGGCCCTTGTCATGTGTGACTCCAAGGATACCTCCCAATGTCTCCTGACATTGGCAAGCGTAGCCCTCGCATCATGCCTTCCTCCTGAGTAGTGCAGCGTCGCCCCACGACTGCGCGTCTAGGCCAACGAGCCCTTGCTTGCATGGTTGAACCCTTGCCATGCTTGCAAGTCAATACACGAGGCTCTCAATAGCTCATCGAGTACTCAATCGGCACAGAGGTCTTTATCATATCCGAAGACAGCCCGCGGGGCTTAGTCTTTCCTTCTTTCAAGCCTCTGCCGCCCGTTGTTCGCCCAACGTTGGTCCTCTGGCCACACGCCGTCCATAGAGTCGCCTGACTCGTATGGATACCTGGAACACTCCTCTGAGATGTCCAGGCAGGCCCTTGAGGTCCTTCCTCAAGGCAGCTCACTTGGTGCGACTTCCCGACAAAGTGCACGGGGAGGGCTGGTAGGCTGTCACCATGTCCGTCCCCCTTATATATGTCCTTAAAAATTAAACCCATGTCTCAGCACTTGACATCCTTTGTCCAGAGAATCGTACAAGGGTCTAACTTTCCACTCTGACCTCCAAATGAGGTGTCGCTTATTTCTAGAGATTCCTCTTGACTTCCTTCACACCTCCATGAAGTTTCATCTCATTCCCATACTCGTGGAAAGAGATATAGCCCTCGGAAGATCAGCATAATTACCACAATGCCACTACTTCTTGGCTAAGTCAAGCCCATAGGCAAACAAGCTCCGATCGGCACCAAACTTGGTATGCACACTCTATAGTATCTTAGGAACAAGGCCCTCACCCTATATTCCAAGATTCCCACTATAGCTCCAAAACGTGCGGCACTGACACTCGTGCCCGCACACAGCTCGCACGGCTGACACTCAACCTGCGCCCAGCTGACACTCGTCCAGCACCTTGCTGGCCCTCATCTAGCACATGTCTAGCACTCGTCTAGCACATGGCCAAGGCTTCCCCTCAAGCCTGCGGCTGATATTCGTCCTGCGCGCAACTGGCTCTCGTCCAGCCGACTGACACTCGTTCAGCGCACGACCGACACTCGGCCGAGCGGCTGACACTCGTTTGGTCCGCCTGTGGTGCAAAGACATTGCGCGCGCAAAGACATCAAAAGGGCGCCGCGCAACAAAATATATGTAAGACTACAATTAAGTAAAGGAAGCAATTTGAGACATGAAATTAAAGCCTTAAAACTTCTACAACCTGAATTCGCAATTCACCTACAAAGTGCGTCGTCCTCTGAACTATTGCAACTTTGCTTGTTGCTGAGTTATTGCCAAGTTGCTAATATGTAAAAGTGGCTATTTTGCAAAACTACGCAGTGCTTGTCCTTACGGCGCTAAGCTCGTATTCATCCCAGGATTTCAGGGTAGGTGATCTTTGAGTAAATCTCTTGGTTTAATAAAAAAGTTGCTTGCAAACCTGAGTTTCAGTTTACACCATAATTACATTCAAAATAATTACTCCATCTATTTCAGTTTATGTGAACTTATTTTTGTTAGTGTACTTTAAAAAAATTAACTTTTTAAAAAAATTTAGAAACGATATAATTTCAAATTTACCATTGTGTCATTAATGAAACGACATATAGGCACACAATTACTCATTTTACACCTCACATTTCAAAAGTAAAAAAAGTTCACATAAATAAAAATGGATGGAGTATTTATTTTGGATCCGACATACCTCTTTAGAAACTTAGTTAAGTATATTAATTAAAGGATCATTTTAGTACATTACTCTTCATCTTTCCTTGTGCATCTTTTAAAATGAAAATACCATTGCAATTTGGATCATGACAAGGTTAAGTTGGAAAAAATGCATTAATGATTTATTGATTTAATAAATGGACAGTTACTTTAGACTATCTTAAAAATCCTTAATAATTTTGGACCTGAGGAAGTATGACTAGCCTTAATCTTAATTGGTTGGGATCGCTTATGGAAATCTTTTGGCTATGTCATTTTTTTTTTTTTTGGTTAAATATATCACTCTCTTTATCGCTAAATTCTTATGGAGTTTGAAAGATATGTTTATTTTATGAGATAATTAATCTCCATAAGATTTAAGTTAGTCTCATCAACTTTTAACATCTTTCATCGTCATAGGTTTTTATAGGATATAATAAAGAGTATAACTAATATGTACTAACGGTATAAATCTATTTTTATACTGTTAGATACTAATTAAGAGTCTATTAGAAGTTGTTGGATTTATCTGAATAAAAGAGTCCACCCATAAAGGGGTGCTCTTAATATCTATCCAGGTAAAAAGATAAGTTACCTGGTAGAGTCCTACAGGACAACTGCTGTATTATACAGTTATAAATACAGTAGTAATAGGCTCAGATAAATATACTGATTTCTCTACAGCTCTTACTATCTCTCTCTAAAATAAACTAGTGTTTAGACTGTAGATAAAGGGGTTGATCCGTCAAGCACGTGACAACCACCGACGGCCAGTAATTCCAGCCACGGTTCAAGATCCTACCGCTTCCGCTTACGAGAACAACAAGTAAGTTCTCGGTTTATGTTTAAACAATCTATTTAGTATAGATTTGTTGTTATATGAATATATGCATATTTGTGTCCTTCAGAAGTAAATTTATTTGTATTCTTATTTAGTTTTGTATTCTCATATCTAATTCTCCTTTTAAATAGCCAATCTAACTTGGAAAAATTGACCAATGGTTGTGTTGCTCCCAAAAGCACACGCAAGTATACGTGGTCGACAAGTAATAAAGTGATAAATCGAGTATCGTTCCCACGAGGACTATTCAGACTGAATCCTATCAAACAATTTATATAAACTATTCAGGGATCTTTTCCAATGGTTGAGATTTTACTAACTAATTGCAATAATTAAAACAAGTAATTGAGATCAAGTATTTGAGAGCAATTTATGGGTTGTTATCAATAATGGAGAAACGGTCCAGGGTCAGAGTTGCAAACAGTCCAGTTGAGTTTTCCCGTTGATTCTACTTCTTGATTTCCTAGATTGCTAACTAACAGGTTAATTGTACCCGTGAAAACCTTTCGATTCTTCACGGTCTATGCAGGCTACTCCAATCCCTATATGTCTATGGGTTGAATCACGTGCACGCATTAACGATCCTGTAATGGGTTAAACTAGGCAAGCAAGTATATGTCTATCCTACCCGCGAATTGGTTCCCCGATGCCCGGGTTCACAAACTAGTTCTATTCTTTCTTATTTGCGTTCATAAATTCCCTCTGTCGAGTTTAATCTAAGAACCGTAGATAGTGTTCAATTATACGGCCGTTATAATCAAACAATTATGATCAAGAAAGAATAAACAATCCGTAATGGTAAATCAATAGGAAGAAATCAACTTTCAAACATCAACCTTCATGTATTTACTCTAACCCTAGAACGAACAAACTATAGAATTAAAGAGAAGAATAAGAGAAAGAGAGAAAGAACTTGTGTAGAAGACATCTAGGGCTCCTCCCCTCTCCTCCAAAACTTGCTCCAAAGTCTCAACTCCCATGAAAAACTAAGTAAAAGAGTATTTATAGAGTTTATAAACACCTAGTAATAAGTTAGACCCAATCCTAGACGAAATAGGACATCAAAATTCGCTCCAGGGGCGCCATAGCGGGCGCCCCGCGCCCACGATCGCGCGAGGACAACCAGAGGACGCCAAACTTGACATGCTTTTGCTCCGCGGCGCGGAAGGTAACGCGCCAGCCAGGGCGCGCGTCAGGTGGCGCGGCGCAGGCCCTACGGCGCCCAGCCATTTTCCCGTTTTCTTGCTCTTTTGCGTGCTCGTGTCGTACCTTCGTGTGCTCGATCCAATCTTCAATCAACATCCAATCAATTCTTGCTCAATCAAGCTCCTAAAAGCTCCAACTCCATTGCGTAACAACCTACACACGCACGACATAAATTAGTGTAAAACCACATTCATAAACTATCAAACAAGTGCAAAACAAGCTCAAATGTGCGGAAATATTAAGGAAAAGTAGGCATAGAATGCCAAACATCAGTTGAGCCACAATGGAAGAATTGGCCTTCTAGAATCATATGGTAAGAACTTACATATAGTTGGTATTTTGTGCAATAAAATGAGGACACATACTTGACTTCACTAAATCATTGGCATAAGTAAAGTTTAAATATAAAAACAAATAAGAATACATAAGAATTTAATTGTAATATATTTTTAATTGCCTGGCGGTGTAAAAAAGGATTTATACCGTCAGTGCATATTAGTTAAACTCTACACCTCCGCCAACATACTCTCATTTTATGTGCTATTTGTATTTTTTGTGGGATTTAATCATTTATAATCATATCCAATCTTGTATAATTTCACATTAGTCTTGCTATCTACCTTTTTGCGTCATTGGTTTCGTGGATATGTCTAATTTTGTCATATGACCGGTAAGTTTAATACAACAAAAAAGAATGATTACACCGATCTAATGGATGTTTATCATTGTTAAGTGATTAAGGTGGTGAAATATGTATTGATTGATGATCATATTGTAAGTAATAGAATTCTATATGCAAGCATATATTACGCATATATTGAATTGATATACATACCTAATGCATGTTGCAAATGTATAATTTGTATTATTGTCCTGGAAGTAAAGAAAGTCAGCTGCTTTATTTGTTTAATAGGTAATGAGATTTCATGGTCCAATTCATTGTGCGAAGTATTGTATTAACTTGATTTGTTTTCTGAGTCTTGATCTTTAATCGTCTAAATTCATTTGATCACAAGTACATTGTTTGTCAAGTAAACACCGACATTGCCACATTCTTAAAGTATTTGCAGGCTTCTCGAAAGTCATACTTGGAATTGATTTTAATCACGATGCGGAGTTTAAAGAATGTTATTTCTAGGACAAGTTAAGTTATGAAGAGTTAATCTAATCGGAGTAGTCCAAAATACAGCACATTTGCTTAAGACTATTTTACGAGACTTCTCTTTTAGGACAAATGTATGGTCTCTTTTCTTATCTAACTATAAATTTCTAATTGTCCTTGTTTTTTCCTTCATTTTTCTATTTAGATCATCCAAAATTATAATCGTCAATGGAGTAAAAGATTAATCAATGTTGACAAGATATTCGAAAAAACAAGGTCAAGGAATAAGTTCGTGAATCTAATCTTTGGTGTCACTTTGTAAAATTGAACCTCTTCGCTAGTGGTTGGGTTTGGGGGTTATGCTTTAATAAACGACTACTCTTTTAATACTTACTACTACTTTTGAAACAGCATGATGCAAAGATATGTTATGACATAAATACATTAAGTGGAACTTTCAATCTTATCAAATTAAAGTATTAGTTTCACCTGGTAATGCCTTTGGCAAACAGTCAGCAAATGCAAGTACGTCTACTGCATTCTGACTTAAATTTTTTTACCAAGTTCGCACCCAATATCATACTCTAAATGTTTTGTTTGATCGTGTATTCGTCACTCTCTGATTCTACTGCTTCACATATATATATATATATGGAAATTAAGATGAAATACTCTCTTCCAAAGATTTTTCTATTTTCGCATATCTCGAACTCGAGATATCATTAAGTACAATGAATTTCATTCATATCATAAATGAATATCATTCAAAAAAATACTTCAAATACACTAACTTAAGAAAAATGTTAATTCTGCCTCTATGTCTAGAAACACATAACTTGAACTAGTTGTAAAAATTGCAACAAGCTAGTGATGACCTAACGTTCAACAAAATCCAAATCAGAAGAAAAAAATTGCAGTGAAGGAGAGTCATAAATTGATTAAATTATATTCATTCAGAGCGTGCAAATCTCTTGATTTTACAACTAATAAAATAAAACCAGAGATTTGTATGGAAATTTCAATAAATTATTTGTCAAAGGTGTGAATGTGGCAGATGCCATTTGGAACTTGCAAGTGCATATAGACTATAGTTGTTGAAAATTAATACTGTTCTTCCTACAAGATTAGATCAAACCAATGATGCCCACCCACGTGTAAATTATATCGACATCGATGCGTTGATTTTTAAACAAAGTAGTTGACTTTGTCTTTTCTAATTCTCAAACATTCTCCTAAACTATATATCTACAGCTACTTTGGCCATTATTACTTTTTTCCTTCACTTAGTAGCCGGTATTCGTTATCATCGATTAATTTAAATTCACACTAGAAATTTTATTTTGAGAGTTAAAATAATTTTATATTTATAGTTTAAACTCGACACGCTTAAATAATTATGGAATTATGTTTGATGATGGTCACCGTTTCCTTAAATCTCTTTTGAAAATTAGTGCTACAACTAATTTGTACTTGCAAGTATCTGACTATTTCAATTCAATGGACACCCACTATAATCTTAGCTGTGGGGACCAATTTTTTGTGGGACCTTCACATTGTTTGACTAATACTAAAAACTTTGTCAAAGTGACCATTATGACTCTACTTTGTATTGCTTACTCTTGTCTATTGCTTTGTGGCTTTGTTAAACAAGTTATAAGGGAGTAATTAAGAGTAGCAATTTCTAATGAGATATTAATAGTGATTAATTAAGAGAAAAGTCAAATTAAAATTTTGGAGCCTTCTTATCAAGTGGATTCAGCATACCATATTTTTGTAATTTTGGGGCTTTTCACTGATTTCACTAGTCACTATGGAGCAGTTGCAAAATTGGTATCTAATAGTATTTGACAAGTTTGTTATTCGTATATTTAATTTCTACACATTTACAGAAAATATCAAATGAATGGATCCAATTTTAATTGATGTATATCCCATACTGCTGAGTGCTGACATTATGGACTAATAGATAATTTGCCACGCTCTGTATTATTTAATTTCCACAAATGTTGATCAATGACGCCCCTAAATAAAATAAAAAATTGAGTAGCAAGAGTTTGAAAAGTAGAAAGAAGGTGAAGTGTTAGTAATACTAGTACACTTGGTCAAAACCATACAAAACCTTGTGTAATTGAATTAGAAAATTTATACATTACGTATGTATAGTACTAAGTCATATCCTCATGATTTAGTCTCTATTAGGGACAATGCAATATCACGAGTTATAATCCAATATGTATTTACGATTCAAGTGTACTCTAGGTCGTTGACATAATAATTTTACTACTAGAGTTTGGTTTTTAGTTCTCTACCATTCCAGCAGCAAAAAAAGAAACTTATTATTTTTTCTTAATATATCTATTACCCATATTAACAAATTTATTAGTATGTGCTAATTTCTTTTTGAATTACGAGAGAGAAAGGTGAACAAATATATGAAACTGCAAAAAAAAGGTATGTGAATTATTAATATTTTACTATTTATTGCTATACCGTCACATAAAACGAGTGAGATTCAAAATGGTAAACAGAAGGATCTCATAGACTAGCCAACACAACTTTTTCTTTTTGGATTCTCACGTGATATAAGTTATATGATTAATACGAGTTCGTGCCCAAAAATTCTACTTTTAAAAGCTCGTTACCAAGATGACTTCAAATCTAAATATCGAATTCATATAAAAAAATTCTATTTCATTACCAAAAATGACTTCATTTCTACGGTAAGATAAAAGAAAACCAAGGACGACAGTCAATTTCATTCTCATTTCTTTATCTGATTTATCTAACTAATCATATAAGACATATAATTAATTCAAATTCGCGCGAAAACCCTACTTTTAAAAGCTCATTAGCAAAAACGGCCTCATTTCTAGATATCAAATTCATGCGAAAAATTATATGTCATTACCAAATATGACTTCATTTCCACGGCAAGTTAAAAGAAAATTAAAGATGACGAGCAATTTTATTCTCATTTCTACATCTGATTTATCTAATTAATCATATATCTTATATGATTAATCCAAGTTCACGCTGAAAACTCTACTTTTAAAAGCTCGTTATCAAAGACGACCTCATTTCTAAATATGAAATTCATGCGGAAAATTCTACTTTGTTACCAAAAACAACTTTATTTTCACGACACGTTAAAAGAAACCAGGCATGGCAATATCATTCTCATTTCTCTATCCAATTTATCTAATTAATCATATAAGAAAGTATATAATTAATCCAAGTACGCGCCAAAAAATCTACTTTTAAAAGCTCTTTACCAAAGACAGCCTCGTTTCTAAATGTCGAATTCACCTAGAAAATTCTATTTCATTACCAGAAAGGACTTCATTTCCAAGGCAAGTCAAAAGAAAAGCAAGAATGGCGGGCAATTTCATTCTCATTTCTCTATCTGATTTATCTAATTAATTATATAAACTATATGATTAATCCAAGTTCGCGCCAAAAACTCTACTTTTAAAAGTTTGTTACCATAAAACGACCTCATTTCTAAATCAAATTCATGTGGAAAATTCTATTTCATTACCAAAAACTACTTCATTTCCAAGTCAAGTTAAAAGAAAATCAAGCATGACGAGCAATTTCATTCTCATTTTTCTATCTGATTTATCCAATTAATTATATAAGATATACAATTAATTTAAGTTCGCGCCAAAAACTTTACTTTCAAAAACTCGTTACCAAAGATGACCTCATTTCTAAATATCAAATGCACGTGGAAAATTTATTTCATAACCAAAGACGACTTCATTTCCACGATAAATTTATAGGAAATCAAGGACGATGAGCACTTCCATTCTCATTTCTCTATCTGATTTATCTAATTAATTTAAGTTCGCGCCAAAAACTCTACTTTTAAAAGCACGTTACCAAACACGACCTCATTTATTAATATGAAATTCATGCAGAAAATTTTATTTCACTAGTAAAAACACTTCATTTCCACGGCAAGTTAAATGAAAATCAAGGACGGCGGGCAATTTCACTCTCATTTCTCTATTTGATTGAGCTCTTTTTGTTCTTACTCATAAAACTGAAGTAGTACACATTTCATGGAGAAGACTTTTATGCCCATCTTTGAATTTTTGCCCTTTCATTTAAGAGTCAAAACCACAAATTCTTAAACCATAAAACACAACACAACAAAAAAGTAACATACAAAAAGTAACCCAAAATCAACAATCTTTGGTCAAGTAATTCAGCTATATACTTTTTAGCTTCATATTACGCGGTATTATAACTTTTACTAATCCTTTTTTTCTTGTTTTCTCATTTATAATCTTGAAAAACCAAAACCCCACTTCATATTTTGCTTTTTATCAGTTTTCATATCAAAAAGATTGTCTCTTTGGACTTAATTTTTGGTATGTGTCTTGTCTTGATTCTTAGTTAATGATAATAGAACACCCCTTTTGTAATTTTTTAGTTTTAGCTTTGAAATCATTGAAATGAAGTGAATTTTAGTAATCTTTTCTAGTTTTCGATATGTTTTTATCTTATTCTTGGATTGTTTTAGGATCAAGATTAGCCGAGGGTCTATCTGAAACAGCCTCTCTACTTCATTCGAGGTAGGGGTAAGGTCTGGTTGCACCTCACGGGCATCTTATTCTTGGATTGATTTTTGTTTTGATTCTGATGGTAATTTTGCTGTTTAATTGATTGTGACAGGTGTAAAGTTTGAATCTTTTTTCCCATTTGAGTATATTTTGTATGTTTCTTAGATGAAAACATAGCAAGCCTTTTGTATTTTTTGGTTTTTAGCTTTGAAATCATTGAAAATGGGGTGAATTTCAATTTGTTTTGCTAGTTTTTAATAATCTCTCTCTTATTCTTGAATTGTTTTAGGATCAAGATTGAATACTTTTTTCTGTTTTCAGTTTTTAGTGATGAAATTATTGAAAATGGAGTGAATTTTAGTTTTGCTGATAGTTTTCGATAAGCTTATATCTTATATTTGGATTGTTTTAGGGGCAAGATTGATTTTGTTTTGATTCTGATGAGATATTTGTTGTTTACTTGATTGTGATAGGTGTAAAGTTTGTATCTTTTTTTACCATTTGAGTGTTCGGGAGAAGAATGGGAGGTGTTTGTGCAGGTGGCACAGCAAAGAGTAGAGCTGAAATTCACAATGAGAGTACCTCAGGGTCTTCAAAAAAGCTAAATTCTGTAAATAGCTTTGGGAAGCAGAAGAAAGATGATCAATCTTTTTCTTCATATCCTGATGTGAGTAATTTTCGTGGGACGCCGAATCTCTATGATTCTGGTGAATTGTACATGTCTATATCAAGGGAGTTAAAGCCATCTACACCTGCTAGGACAGGACACAACAAGGTACTCATGTTTTTGGAAACATAATGTTTGTCTGTGTATTTGGATTTTTGCTTAGAGTTTATATACCAAATTCGATCTAGTAGTTTATTCGATATGTTATTGAGGCGAGCACTCTTGATGCTTGAGCAATAAAATTGCTCGTACCCTCTCTTTGATTCGACTGATCACATGAAAATTAAAGGGAGGAAAAAAAGAAGAGAAATGGAAATGAAGGAAGGAAGCGTCAGTTGACTTGGCTGCGTAAGATGATTTGAATCAAAACTTCTGCGTTTTGTAATTTCAAGGTTTATAGTTTTTCAGGAGAAGGGGGAATTTGTATCGACTGAAAGAGTTAGTTGGATGAATAAGAACATATGTATTAGTAAGGCGATTTGGATTTGATGTCTCTACCAATTGTGACAGTATGAGGACCACAACAGAAATCTTGCTAAATAGAACGTGACTTATCTTTTATGTGCTTGACAATTATGCAAGTTTGTTTTGTTGCCTTTGGCAAGTGAAAATAGTTCAAAGTCCTCTAAACAGTTACGTTCCTTCAGAAGAAATAGATTGGTACCAGGAAGCTGGCAGTTCCCTCATGTTCAAGGATAAGAGCGTCCAGTACATATTTGGACATAGATTATAAATCCTAACTTAGAGTTCATGTGGTAAAATCATCTTTTAATGCATCCTTGAATTCTTCTCAAATAATAGCAATGATGTGAGTGTTCTTCGCTTCTCAAAACATGCTGTTGCAATCACAACAGTCGTTATCGTATTGCAGAAATCAGCAACTTCGAAGTTTGAGCATTTCGTAAGATATCGTGGGCAGAAATATATGGCTATTCTGCAAGAGGTTGAGGTAGCTACATTGCAATAAGTTGCACAGACCACATACTGATTGGATTGTGCATAAACTGTGCATAAGACGACTTAATTGTGGCATGTTTGCCAGGACCTGATATTGAATTGGTTTAGATTTGCTGTTATAGAATATGAGGTGTACCTGAGGACAGTAATGGTTGATCAGAAAGGATGAGGCTAAATCTGTCTGACATAAACATGCAATGAATTGATAAATGGTTAAACATTTGATAAATTTGTCGAGCCCAAAAAAGTTGAGGTGAAGGTAACTTAGTGATATGACTTACATTTGAACACAAGTGATATTATGATATTTATCCTGTCAAAACTGCTAAGGGCATTCCATCCAGCATATCAGAGTCTCATTCAGCGTACTCAGGATCGAATAGACTCTTCCCATTGGTGGAGTGACTCGTCCTTGTTTTCTGGCTTTCTTGTACCCTCGCAGCTCGCTGCAAGAGCAGTGTTTTCATTTTTCAGTTTTTCCTTTTTTTTTTTTTTTTTTTCGGAAAAAGAAAATCGCTTTTTAAGTAATCTAAAATCTTTATCTGCGCTGCCTTAAGGTAACACATGATTTCTTCTTGTGATAGGCTCCTAGCTCTTTTCTTGGAAAGGCCAGTACAGTCGGCCTGGAGAAGGCAGTAGAAGTATTAGATACACTTGGGAGCAGCATGACAAATTTGAACTCTGGAGGCTTTATGACAGGAATGGCATCAAGAGGGAATAAAATTACTATTCTAGCATTTGAGGTTGCGAATACTATTACCAAAGGTGCAAATTTACTGCAATCTCTTTCCAAAGAAAATGTCCAGTATTTAAAGAAGGAAATTCTACCTTCAAAAGGAGTGCAACAGTTGGTTTCTACTAATATGAAGGAGCTGCTTGCTATTGCTGCTGCCGACAAAAGGTTAGCATTTTAAACAACCAATCCATACCCCACATGTACTAAAACTAAAATGATGTGAAATGGACATACAGAGGAATCTGTGGCATTTTCATGCCATGGTAGGCAAATCCTCTGACATAACCGAATTATTAAGATACTTTCTGCTGATATTTTCTTTCTAATTGATAAAACTAAGGTAATTGAGGATATTTTTCTGTAACTCTTACCTAAATTTTGGAAGTTCAAGGTTCAAGGTCTTTAAATACAACAAAGGAAATATGTATTACTAAAGTCTCTATTAGTGGGGCATTATCCATTCAGACTTCGAGTCTAACTAAATTTTGGAGCTGCCTTTCCGAATTCTGGAAAAGTTGTGGCTGTAGTGCTGTAGGCAGTATAAGCATTGCTGAAAATAACTTTGTACATTATTTTGCAGGGAGGAATTTGACGTTTTCTCTCGCGAAGTCATTAGGTTTGGGGATATGTGTAAAGACCCACAATGGCACAACCTAGATCGATATTTTTCCAGGTAAGTTAACACCATTTTACTGTAGATGAGTCAAACCATGTTCATTCCATTAAAGATATTTATTAGAAGCTGTAACCACTTCTCAGGTTGGACTCTGACTCTGTTTCTCACAAGCAACTAAGAGTAGAGGCCGAATTGATGATGCAGGAATTGACCACTCTGGCTCAGCACACTTCTGTAAGTTCATACCTCATTTTAAATTGCATCGTGCCTTTCTACAAGTTTTTGTTTCTCCACATATTACATGTGCTTTACAGTATGAGTAGTTTCTACTTTTTCTTCTTTCAGTCAAAATTTGTCATTCACATCCTTTTAAGTTCATGAGCTGTGAAAGTCTAAATCAATGGTTCTCGTGCTCAGTTCTACATTTGGCTCTATAACCAGCTAGATTGCTTATCTGAATCTATATTAGACATTCTAACTGATGAGACTTCAACCACTGATATCTTTACAGGAATTATATCATGAGCTGCATGCACTGGATAGATTTGAACAGGATTATCGGAGGAAACTTGAGGAATTAGATTCTCTAAATCTACCTAGAAAAGGTATGACAGTTTTACTTTTTTAGTTCTCTGTGATTTTTCATTTATTGCAGAATTTAGCTGGAGCGAGGTCTAAATGGAACCTTGATGGGTGAAAAGACAAATATAATGATATCTATAAAACTGACAATTATATCTAAATCATATTCCCTTAGCTACGGAGAGTAGTTTGGCTCATTCCATTGATATTGTGTTCATCTATTGTCCTAGGTATTCATTCAAAATTGGCATCAGTATACTCATCGTTTGCATTTTAGTGGTTCTCATTTATACAAGTATTAATCAAAACAAGAAAGATTAATTCTTTACTGTTTGTTTGTTTTTATGACAGATAACCTACGTAGGCTTTCTTATAGGCTTCTGCTGTTCCTTGAACAGTAATTAAAGAAACTGACTTTTGTATTTAACAGCAATGTACTACTCAAGCACCATCTAAGTGTAGTACATCAATAAAATCTTTTGTCTTCTTATAAAGAGAAGTACAATATACATAAAGAAATATTCTGTTCGTGTGGTTGTCGTATCGAGTCCTGGCTTCTTATTCGCTTTTCTTCATTAATTTGGTAGATTAACATACAACTTGTCTTATTTTCCTTCACTTGTAGGAGAAGGTCTCATGATGTTACATAGTGAGCTCAAACATCAAAGAAAAATTGTGAGGAGCTTGAAAAAGAAATCTCTTTGGTCCAAGGGTTTGGAGGAGGTACTTTGACCAAATCATCTTTTTGTATCATTTTCATGGAATGCATTTTCCACTTTTCTAGAACTCATTCCCTTTTCCAAAAATCATGAGAATCTTTGTCAAAAGAGAACTTTATCAAATTTCCCTTGGAAATTAGTTTAGCTCATGCAGGCAACGCGCTTTTCGTGTGATTTAGTGATTGCATTTAAAGTTGTCTTTTGTCTTTTAATGACTCATTATCTTAAGAGATGACCATTTATCCCAAATTTAATCATTGTAGGTTGTGGAGAAGCTTGTTGACATTGTTACTTATATACATCAAGCAATTGAGGAAGCATTTGGAGACAACGGTACGAGAATACATGTGCTTTTGTTAATTAGTCCAAATTTGATGGATGTCATTATCTGCATGAAATTATTTTAAGTAATGAAGTTATGAGCGTAATAATAGATCTATGCTGTCTGTCAAACCATCGTTGGTGTTGATTGATAAATGAGAAGGAAAAAAAGAAGAAGGGGAAGTGAAACAAAGGAACAGTCAAACAACTTAGGGAAAGTGATTGAATGATTGTTGCCTATTTTAAAGTTGGTTGACCAATTTTAGGAAGTACTTCAAAATTTAACTATTACTCCTTCAAGCTGTGAATCGCGAAGGTTGGAGGAAAAAGGGAGGATAATCCCGGGTATCTTTACTTCTTCAGCATCCAAGTTTCCAGAGTCACTGCATTCCCACTTTCAACCGCTTCTCTTCTAGCAAAATATCTTTAGGAAAAGAAAAAGAGTTGTGACTAATAATGAAGCTGTTCACTTACCAAGTAATACTTAAGCTAATCATTGACCTGTTCTATTACCAAGAAAATATTTCTTACAGAAACTCCCTACTACTAGAGTTTACGACCGAGTGAATATATAACAGGATTATTAAGTATTCACATAAAGACAAATGTTGAAGTGAATTAGAAATAAAGCGGAATGGTAAAAGGGGTGTAACGTGTAAAGAAATTAAACTAGAATGAGCTATAAATAATGTACTAGAAATGGTTTGCAGATTACTAGAATGAGCAATAAATATATGTACTCTCTCTATCCTAGTACCTTTACCTTCTGTTGGATGGTAAAGGATTCATGGTCTCAGTTCTTTGTGGTGTCATTTTGAAATATTTCTCTTGCTATTTATAATGCTGGAGTTAACTTGCACATGGACGAATTTTTTTCCATCTTCCCTCGAGATATAATGAAGTTCTCTTAGATATTGATGAATGCCTATGCTTCTTGTAGGTTTGGCAGTTGGCAAGGAGCCTTCCAAGAAACAAGAAAGACTGGGAGTAGCTGGTCTTGCTTTACACTATGCTAACTTAGTTACTCAAATCGATAACATTGTAAGTTTTAGTGCTGAATTAGAGTACTACTAGTTGCACTGTTTAGGACTGCTCCAATATTATTCCTAACAATGGGATTTGTTGTCATGTCAGGCTTCACGTCCCACCTCTCTTCCTCCTAACATAAGGGATGGGTTATATAATGGTTTGCCTTCCTCCGTAAAAACAGCTCTTCGTTCACGTCTGCAGGTTGATGCAAAGGAAGAGGTTTGTCTTATATATCATTCTTTTGCCATCACCTCCACTGTCTCTCCCCTTTCTCTCCTTTGCTCTCATCAGGTGTTAATGGTGTAATTTAGTTCTTCTGTATGCCTTAGACTTTATATCTATGTAAAATAGCTCTTCCTCGTTGTGCTTTTTGCAGCTCACAATTCCTCAAATAAAAACAGAGATGGAAAAAACTCTCCAGTGGCTTGTCCCGGTAGCTGCAGATACTACAAAGTATGTGTTCGATGCTTTTGTTTTGAACTGACTATCAGATCATTCATTTAGTTGTTTCAACTAGAGATAAACTAATGGCACTAGAAGAAGTCCTTTCCCCCCTCCAAATTTGCTGAAATATCTACTGATATTTTCCATTTTATCTTTCTTGGCAACTGGATAACAGGGCACACCAAGGCTTTGGATGGGTTGGAGAATGGGCTAATACTGGGTTAGTTTCGTATTTTTCTGTTATTAACATTTTCCCTCACCCCTCTTCCTAAAGTTAATATCTGCATTTGTAGTTCGTCCATCGTTCTTCATATTCCAGTTTCATTAACTATTAGGTCATGACCCCAATTTGCTTGGGATTGAGGCGTAGTTGTACTTCTAATTCATTCTGGATTGTGTACTTCAAGAATCAAGAATGTAATATTTGTTGTCTCTTTCTTTCAGAAACGATTTTGGCAAGAAGACCCCTGCACAAGTTAGCCTCATCCGACTGCAAACACTCTACCATGCAGACAAAAAGAAGATGGACCATCAGGTCCTAGAATTAGTGACATGGCTTCACCGTCTGATCAGCTTGGTAAGATACAACGGTACCAAAGCTTTCCCTGGAAGATCACCAACGCGCAAAGGACTGATGCTGCAGGATGAGGTGATGAACACTAACTCGAAAACATCTAAGGTTCAGATTTCTGTGGAAGATAGAAACTTACTAGAGAAGGTGATGAAAAGGAGATGTTTAGTCCCTGGAAGAAGCAAAAGCCAGGAATTTTTGCTGCCCAAGAATCGGAAACAGGTGTTGGCACTAAGTAGAAGCATGGGTAGCTCCCCTTGTACTGATTTTAACCATCCAAAGGCTAATGTTTTGGATATATTAGATGGCTTAGATTCAGCATTTTGAGTTCCTAAACAAAATATCAAGCAAAAGTTCATTTTTTGTTTTATTGATTCTTATTTAGCTATCTGGAACTGCAGTCTCTTGTACATAGTCAATCATATGGTGGTTTGGAAATTGTAATATTGTAGCATGTATCAGTATATGACGAATATTTGAGATAAAGAAGTTTTAGTTTTACTAGAAAAGAATGACCATTGAGCTATCCAGTATCAACAAATGAATGAAAAA
Organism: Petunia x hybrida; assembly: GCA_037355625.1. NCBI lineage: Eukaryota > Viridiplantae > Streptophyta > Magnoliopsida > Solanales > Solanaceae > Petunia > Petunia x hybrida. Next base: position 4,209,611 of record JBBBVM010000045.1, read on the forward strand.
CGAGTTTGAAGTCGACATATATGATTAATTGTTCAACTGTTTTTAGGTTACTTTTACATATTATCCAAACTTATCAATACTTGTTTCATTATATTGTATTGTCATGAAGGTGCATTAGGACCCATTTTGTCTAAACAATATTCAGAATCTTCATGCAGTTGGCCGCCCACTTGTACGTAATTGAATAAAATCAATGCAAATTACCCTGAATCTAAAGAATGGATCAAATTAATGCCAACCGTGACAATCTCAGCTGGACTACTGTATAGAAGCTTGGGCACGAAGAAACATCGACGTAACAAGTAAAAAGGAACAGAAGGAGTAATGAATAGAATTGTGACCAAACTGTAACTTATGCTAATTTAATTTAGTGATTAAACCACGATGCAATAAATTTAACCTTTTGGAGGGTGGTAGGGGGTGAGTCCTTTTAATGGACCCTACGCAACGTAATCCGGATTAAGCTTGATTGTTTGACTCAATTAACAAAGAAAACCATTGAACAAGTGCAGGTTCTTGGAAAAATCTGATCTGTACGATAACTTTTGTGTTCTTGACTAAAGGAACCACAACGACATGAAGTTACATTACTAGTTCATACTTCATAGTCTTGGATGCTGTAAAATAAAACTTCATGTTTGCTTGTGTTTTAGGAACACACTGAATTCCAATTGGATTTGTTATACACCTAGCTTCTTACTGCGAAAACAAATACTTGTAGCCATCTGGATTGTCGACTAAGTAGCTTTGTTGCTACAATCTTATACTTGCACATTGTTAAAATATAGGAATATGATTGACAGTAGATGTAGAATATATACTCATGTTACGCCATGTCCAATTTTCTTGTGGTTTCAGGTGTGCCTGCTTCTTGGTGAAAACATTCTCCAACAATGGTAAACGTCTAGAAAGAAGTTGACAACATTACCAATCATAACTTTGAAAAAAACAGCCACATTCCCATTTCATAGAACATCGAAGAGCAGGCATGTTAATGTAGAAACGCTTACCATGTAATGCCAACTTCAGTTAGTACAAAACATCCACCCAGATATGCATGTTCCAAAAACAAATGTTTTCTCGATATCTTAAAGAAGGGAAAACACAGCCTTTATAACACTGTATCATTCAAGAACAGGAATTAAATGTAAAATTCCTTCGCATTGTAATAGCAAATTTAAAACAGACCAGTACACACTATTTCTGCTTTGGGTGATGCACGATGAAACGAGTTAGCGTCGAGAAGAGACTTTTCTAGATCAATTACCATCCTCACCAGTAGAGGTGACTTGGTTAACAGAAACTTGATAAGCTGCCTTGCAAACTCTGTGTCTTTAAATATCCGTAGCACAACTTCCCTGAGGCAATTGAATGTCACATCTGAGGACCAGTTCACCTCTAGAGATTCTTGAGCAGGAAAGCTTTCATCGTCATCACTCCCACAGTCATTACAAATAACCTAGGAAAGATAGCCAGAAACCCATATCTCTCTTTACTTATTGGGATCAAATGTATGAAAATAAGAAAGAAAGAGGAAAGAGACAAATGATTAATTTCGATATACTGTAAACACGGAGAGCTTCTCATCAAGCAAAGAGCACACGAGACCACATCCAAGTCTTCTGGATCAATATGAAGTTTAAGTTTCCTGACACAGTTAAGATCAAACGGAAGCCTCGTCGGTACTACGCCTCTTCCTGCAGCCAAGAACTAGGAAGAAAATGCCAAATTTCTGGATGAGATCAAAGGACAAAGCCTAAACAATAACTCATTACAATGAAGTGATGAAGCACATTTACCTTGAGACTGCAATCACTCAAGAAGAGAAGCTCGAGAGCAGAAAATGACTCAAACAACTTGGTAATATCACCTTTTCTTTCATCAAGAGAAGAATCATGATACCAAAGAGAAATTTTTGCCAGGAGTGGGCTATTTCTCAAACAGATAGATGCTACATTGCCCCCGAAATCAAAGTATCTCAACACGGGAGCATTAATTTCTATATCTTTTAAATAGTCCATGTAGAGCAATGCCAAATGCTCGAGCAACGGGCAACGAGAGAATAGAGATTTATGTTTCAAGAAATTTTGAAGAAATTATGACGCCACTTAATTTCAAGGTAATTAACCAAACAAATCCTTTGAAGGCTGGTGGAGGAAGCGGTATTGAACAAAATCCAAGAGTTAGATGTCTCATCTGCAAACATGTGAAAATTGAACAAGGCAAACTGTATGGGTCATGTTCCGGGAGATCAAGAACAAGATGCTGAATGCCATTTCTAGAGAGGAAAGATATCAAGTTGTCAATATTATATGTTTCCAACTTAGTAATGATGGTACACTTAGTAATTGATCCTGAATGAAGGGTCAAAAGATGGTTGATAATGTTGGTAAATTTAAATGTACGGGATATGAAATCCTCCTCTGTTGTTATCAGATCTGCTTCATCAAGCGTTATCTCCGCAAGTGTGCGCCACTTATAATAAGATGCTTGTCCTTATAGCATCTCGTAAAGGCAAATACATTAAAATAGAATCAATTGCATCCCCAGGAAGGTTGCTAAGTATATCCATATATAATATAATTGCCAAGAAGAATCTGCAGAAAATAAACAATAATACCAAGGTAAGGTATGTATCTCCAAACTACACTACAATGAAAGAAGAGAAGACAGGCTGCAAATTGAAACATACATATTATTAATATTTATTATTCCATTCAAAAGAACATAATCAAGAAATACATTTTCTTTGCAGGTAAGAAGCTATATAAACTGCTGAATTTCTATAGTAACAAGACTAGAAGAACAAAATAATACTCCTATCTAATTTTTGGCATCTTTCAAGCACAAACTCCTTGTGTCCGGAATTTCACTTGCTATGACACAATTATCTGGTGTCTGTCGACTCTCCACTGACATATTATCCACAGATTTGCAAGAGGGGCACAATAAGATCCTTTTAACAGAAACAGGTACATAATTTGATGCAAGGCATCAGATAAAGCTAAAAAGAGAGAAAAAGGCTTTCAAAAGAACAAACAACATAAAAGAGTAGATGAACAGACCCTCATCATTTTCCTAGGTCGTAATCACCACGCCAAAGAACCTATCTATTCCAAAAACTATGCTACCCCAAATGTTTTGATATGAGAGGTCAAATGACCAGAAAATTGAAAAACAAGAGAGAGTCAGACCCCACGTTATCATACCTTGGCCCTTTTGATCGTGCCGTTTAAATAACAGTAAAATGTTCAAATCAGCACCATCATGATCAGTGACTACTGACTACTTTTATGTGGTTTTAGAGACAATTTAGTATTTCTTCATAACAAATTTACAAATGCCTAGCTAGTGTCCCAAGATTGTCTTATGAGCTGTTGGAGAAAACATATACTAATTTGAGATAAAGTGGCAATATTTTCCAAGTCATAGTAATATGTAAAAGAGCATGTACATAATGAACATAAACGGAAATGAAGGCACAAAGATAACACACATTATAGTATTAGTAGTATTTACTATTACCGTATCCTGCCACACAATCGCTTAACTCATAGTAGCATATCATAACACCTACAATCCAAGAATGAAGTATTACTGCAATAGCATTCAATAATAAGGATCTCAATGCAAAACTACAGATTGTCTATCAATAACAGATAATTAAACTTCCACATCTGGAGATAGTTCACAAACCAAAGAATAAATACAGCTGGTAGAACTCACATTACGTACCATAGGCTTCTCCAACACACTAACATATAAAGAAGGTCTAAATAACAGGGACAGTTCTTTCTGATTGTTGTCTAACTTATATTTTCTCTAGTCCAAATCATCTTAGTAAAGCTCCTGTATGTTGTTAGGACCCTAAAAATTGGAAATTCCCTGGGCCAGTGGTTACAACTCGAAACTTAATGGATAATGTGCCTGCTCTTCTCCACTTAAATACCAAATTAAGTTTGAACTTATGACGTGTACCTAACCCACACATCAAAAGCTACTCTAACCGCTATGCCAAAGCCTATGGTGCATGACTACCTACTGACGTTAGTTTTTTTTTTTCTTGTAATTTGTTACCTCAAAACTGAAAAGTAGTAGCAGTATGTTTATATGTTAAAACATCCACACAATTACCTACGTTTCTTTTTATAAAAAAACAAGAAACCCCCTGGGGCTCCGTGGATAATGTGGTTGTCCCACTATCTTTGTCCACTTAAACACTAGTTCTTAGTTGAACATACGAGGTGAGGCCGTTGAGCTCTAGCCACTAGACCAAAGTCTGAGGGCGCAGGACTACCTATTTCTATTTTTTAGTTTTCCTTTTTTTTTTTTGCCAGCGTTTTTCAGATTTGCAAGAGTTCACAACAAAATTAAGTAGTAACAAAGGGCTGTATATACATAAGAAGTAATGAAAGAGGAGCTAAGCTATATAAGCTGGAACATACCTCACCCCAAAATAGAAAGTGGGAGGAGAAGCACAGATGCTTTTCTTTTGAAGAGTAACCCAAAATTCTACCAATAATTCCCCATATAATTCAAAATGACTACTGCAGAAGCAGAGGACAAGTACTTTTTCAGCTTGTATTTACCTAAACATCTTTATTTTTGTCTTAACTTACGTGACACTTTTCTTTACAATTATTTTCTAAAACACCATTCTATAGCTACACTAGTATCTATAGCTTATTTTAAACGAAAGTTTTAAATTAATTTATGGGGAATTTACCCCAGGTGAACATTTAGTAAAAATATTTACCCTTTATAAACACCTTATATTCATTCTTTCTTTTTATAGCCAATCAGTTATTAAGTTATTTATTTTTTAAATTTCGCCAATTAAACACTTTTACATATTTTAGGATGGATGAAGTAGTGGATCTTTTTGAATAAACACTTTTGACCTCTCAAAAGTCAGGACGCTCAGTGACAATAAATAAGTTGAATTTTTATGTGAGGTATTGAAGTGAAATTATAAAATTGCAGGACTACTCACACTACTACTACATGGTCTAAAATTAGCTTTGATTAATTTTTGCAACCATTTGGAAGTGGAAACGGATTAATGGAAATGCTACACAATGTAGTCTAATATTCATGAGTATAGGATTTTTGCATGGAGTCGTCTTTGGTAAGGAGTATTTTACTCTCAATTGAAACTTTTCGGCGCGAAGTTGAATTAATCAGGCTCCAATATGGATACTAAATACCGGGTAGACAACAAAAAAAATTATAAAATTTCTGTCTTCGGACATATGGTTAACTAGGAACAATAACCAATTCAACAATACTAAATATTTTTTAGAGGGATTGAGTTTCACCATTCAATTTCTAAGGGAAATCAAAAGATTCTTAAGGTGGAGATTACGGCCAAGTCAAGATATATAACATCTTGAATGTGGTATGGTGTATCTTTGATAGTTTTTTTTATTAATCAACCACATTTAAATTCTAGTGGAAGTGACTGGGGATTTTTTATTATTAGTACCTTTTGAGTCTTCTATTGTAGGCTAGGTGACTCAAGTTTTAAATATTAGCTATAGGTGCCTTTTTAAGATTAGTGCTAATAACAAATATATTAAAACCCCAATGTTTTCATATTTACACATAACCCCCTACTCCTCACCTCCCCCTTCTCTCTCATCCCCCTCCTCTTCCTCTACCACTCTTCTCCTCCTTTTTCATCTTCACCTCCTCCATCTCCATTTCTTTGCCTCATCTCCGCCTCCTCATCTACCTCTCTCTATCCTCCACCTTCCCCACCTCCTCCTCACCCATCTCCGCCTCTTTCTTTGCCCCCTTCACCTTCTCCTCCTACTCAACTACAAAAATTCCTCTTAAAATCAAACAAGAAACAACAACAGATTCAGTTGTTGCAACAACTACGACAGTTGTTCAACAACTTTGATGATTGTTGCAACAATTACAGAAGTTGTTGCAACAAATTCGATAAATTGTTCCAACAAATACAGTAAATTGTTGCAACAACTTTTCAAAGTTGTTGCACAAATAAGAACTTGTGCAACAACTTTGAATTTGTTGCAACAACTTTGAAAATTTGCTGCAACAAATTAGAATTTGTGCAACAATTTTAGAATTTGTTGGATTGATGTCAGAATTTCCTCCAATGGTTAAAAATTTATTATTTCTCAGATCTTCTCCGCAAATCTTCATGATCAAACTAAAAACATACTTTACATTAAGAAGGAGGAGAAGAAGAAGACGACAATGACTGTAAATTCAAAAGAAGATGATGATATAGAAGAAGAGGAGGAGTAAGGAAAAAGAAGAAAATACGGAAGAGAAAGAAAAAAGGAACAAGGAACAAGAGAAATGAAGAAGAAGAAAATGGAAGATAAGATTTGAAATTTGAAATTTGAAAATATGAGATTTGGGAAGGGAGTGATCTTTAAATTTTAAAATTTTCAGATTTTTCATATTACCCTAAAGTTTTAATAATTCTAATTGAACCCTAAAATTACTTAATTAGCTACTAGTTATGTTTGACCCAGTCAAAGGCACCTTTTTTTAAATGAAGACTTGAAGGGTACCTTCCCCCAAATCTTCTCAAGTGACTGTTCAAGGGTGATAGGAATAATGATATTATTGGGCATTATGTTAACTTGACCTATCTAAGATTGTTGTAGTAATTATCTATCGATGTCTTGATAAATGAAGTGCAATGACAAATTAAGACAGGTCTTTATTGGTTATTAAGACTAGCTACTGTATTTATATAGTTTAAATTATTGTGTGATTGAAGGAAAAATTAAGTCCTTTGAGAAAGTTAATTTTTACGTAATTTTCATTGAAATGGCGAAATACCTTCCTCACTTACGTATGGACTATATTTTTATTGTAATTAGTAAACTTTTAACTTTCATTTAACTTCCCATTTTCTTAATTCTAGCTTACATTTACACATGGAATTTAGTATTCATGTTATGTACTAGTATTACTCATAGTATCAAATTGTTTAGGCGTTAGTGTAAAGTTCCAAAATTCTGGCTTCCACTTTACTTGGTCTGGTTGAAGTGATTAAAGATTAAGAACCAAATGTTTTATTACTGAACTCCAACTAGAAAAGTTATTAACGAATAAGAAATAAAACACCAAACTAAAATACAAACAAAAAAATTTTAATTGCCAAAAAACATTAAACTAGATTTAAAGAGGTGGGGGGGGGGGGGGGAGGAGAATGGGTTGTTTAGGGATCAGATTGGTTAAAATGAGAGCGCCCAAATTGTCGTAACCAGGCTGGGCTGGACACTCATCTCGCATATTTAAATGCGAGCATTGACCACTCATCATATCCCATTAAAACTTGCCTGAAGGATCAGGCTCTTTCCAAGCTCACCTCCTCACTTCTTTATTCTATCCAATCAGCCCATATCTTTCATCACTCTTCGATGTGGGATTCTGCTACTTTCAATTTTTAATTCCCAACTCTCACTCACTTGATGTAAAGCCTAAATTCATTTCCTTAGCTGCCATATTCTTGAATCATAAACAGTACGATATGTACATTTAGCCCCTACTTCCCCTCTCCCAAAAAAAAAAAAAAAAAAAAAACCAGTACCATATGTTGAGTGCACCGACATACTTAAGATAAAGTTTGCTCGTATAAAAATTGAATCATTTCTGGTAGGAGTGCTTAAGCTCACAAATAGAAGCGGAGAGGATATTATATAAAGAGATTCAAATATAATATAGATGAGGCTTGACCGAGTGGTCTAAAGCAATTTTTAATTCCCTTTGTTAATTTACTAGAATTTTTTCTCAATTCAAGAGAATTAAATACCTTATATATAATCAAAAAATTATTACTTTATCATATAATACAATATAACTTTTTAAAAAAAGAGATTCAATTGAACCCCTTCCTAAAAGCTAGTTCTGACCCTACCCACAAAATGAGACTTTGGGATTGGACTAGGGGTGCCCGTGGTACGGTACGGTACTTCACATTTCGGTTCAGTAATTTCGGTTTTCGGTTTTTAAAAATGTCATACCATTACCATACCAAACTAATTCGGTATGGTTCGGTATTTTCATGTTCGATTTCGATAATTTTGGTACGGTAAGTTGGTAACCATTGTTTGTCAACTTCGACTTACATATAATAGATATATATGTTGCAAAGAAATGCGAAAGAAACTAAGAAACTTCATCGGACAATTAATTAACAGTAAACCTTCACAGTGCATTAGAGCAAAGTACAAAAATACCACAAAACATGTAGCAAAGCTCCAATATACAAATAATACTAGTCGAAATTTAATTAAACCAACTTTACTACACAAGCTTACACAAAAAATTTCGTTATTGAAATTTTAATTCTACTTATGATAAGCTAATATATTTTTTAAACACAAAACAACAAGCTTTTGAGTTTTGACGGTGCTTGGAAGACAACTCTCTAGTAAAGAACTAAAGTAGATTTGATAGTATTGATACTATTTTATTTATAAATACTTATAAGTTTTAATTACATGTATAATCATATCACAAGTTTTAGATATTCTATTTAGAATTTTATTAGCTCATATTTAGATTAATTAAGTTATTATAATTTATATAAATATAATATATATAATTTTTATATGTAATTAAGTATTTTGGTATTTTTGGTATTTCGGTATTTTCTTTATAGATATCGAATACTATACCAAATACCCGAATTTTTAAAATTCATACTAAATACCAAAATACCGTTACCAAAGTAAAAAATATTTCGGTTCGGAACGGTAATTCGGTATTTACCATACTATGGGCAGCCCTAGTGTATTGGGTAAAAATCGACTCGCGATGATTCGCCCCGGTCATGCAAATTGACAGCGACCGAACACATATCGGCAAGCCAGAGACCGAAGCAAATCAATGAATCGCCGAAGCCAGGCACCGAGGTCGTCACCGAAGGCAAGCCGTAAGTTGAGCTTCGGTGACAGCCGCCTCGGTCAAGCAGCAGGGCGTTACCACCGAGGTCATTTATTCGCGCCTCGGTGAATCCCCTCGGTTCAAGCTCCTTTGCAGCCCACTTCTTCAGCCCATTAACTCTACCCATAAATGCTCCAGACGTGGGTTGGCCATGAACAAGTAGTGGAGAACGTGGGATAACACCTTGTATCTATAAATAGCACTTCATTTTATATTGTATGGATCCAGAAATTGATATTGAAACTCTGCCCAAATTTGTACTCATAATCATATATTGAAATCCAGTTATTTTTCCGCATTTACATCTATTTCGTGTATTTATTCAACTTTGATACGAAGATTTGCTTATATTCGAATCCAAATTCGATTTGTAATCCTAAAACCGATTTAGGCCCATATAAATTGGTGCCGTCTGTGGGGATATAAGCAGTAATGCTTTGTTCCAAAGTTTCACGTCCTTTTTTATCAAAGCTTATGATTCAACGACGTTATGGCTGATAATAGCGATAACAATAGCGAACGGGCTGGCGTTCCGTTGAACCAACAGCCCGTCTCACCAATGACAACTGAAGAGTTCCAGGTTTATGTTGTCACTACGTTAAGAGCTCTCCAAAGTAGACTGGATGAGCAAGCTAACATTAATGCTGAGTTCTGCGCCTCGTTGGAACCGAGGAACAGTGCTGCACCGAATAGTGCCGCCCCGAACAGCACCCAGCCTTCGGCTCCTGGTGGAGGCATCCCGCTCTTCGTTCCTACGGGCGCGATAACAGGAGGACCTCACAACGGGGCCACGTCTGGGGGCTCGGGAAACAATCCAACTACAACGCCACACTTCGGGACGATTCCCACCGTGGCTGAAACAACATCCTCGGTCGATTTCGAAAAATTGAGCAGGGAAATTGAGGCTCGCGTGGAAAAGCTCCTCGAGGGCGTGCCGGGGGTAACCAAGGAGGAAGATGACCTCGATATTGACCAGTACAGGGAGCTGCCCTTCAAGCCCGAAGCGGCTCCAGCCCCAACCCCAAGAACTTCAAACTCATGTTCTTGAAGAAATATGATGGGACTACCGATCCCAGAGAACATGTGAGAGAATACATGGCAATGGTGAAGAGCAACGACCTAACGGCTATACAGCTCGAGTCGATGTTATTGAAAAAATTTGGCGAGTCCCTGGAGAAGGGGGCTCTATGTTGGTATATGTGCATGCCAGCGGGGTCGATTTCCACCTTTAAGGAAATGTCTAGCGCCTTCGTCAAGGCGCATACCGGGGCCCAAAAGATCCTCCAAAGAAAGGAGGATATATGCGAAGTGAAACAAAGGCCCGGTGAGCCACTCAAAGAATTTCTTGAGCGATTCCATGCCGAGCGCATGGAATTACCTCGGATGGACGATACCTTGGCCATCATGACATTTGAAAAAGGTATCAATATTCGCAATTCTGACGCTGCCGCTGAATTGCGAAAAGAACTCCAACAGTATCAGGTCCTAACATGGGAGGATCTGCACAAGCGAACTTACTCCAAAATTAGATTGGAGGAGGCTGAATTCAAAAGCCGAGGTTATCATCATAAAAACCGAGGCGAATCTTCGCACCGCGCCGAGGCGTCGCGAAGCAACCCGAAGGGGAGGTATGAGCCGTATACCTCGACAAGGCAGCATGTCAGCCAGAGGCTGGGAAACTCCTTCGGTAATTCATACCCATATTCACACATAAGCCAACGGCTCGGAGGCAAGGTTCAACCCAATACGAACCAAAGAAATCCCTCAAGCCAGCTTCGGCTACAAAAAAGGATCTACCTCGGATCCAAGATTACAACTTCAATATATCGACCTCGGAGCTGGTCAATGTAGTCAAAGGGACTGCTGGGGTAAGGGTTCCCAAGGACATGAGGACCCCGGCGGATAAAAGAGACCATTATCTGCACTGTGAATTCCATGCAGATTACGGCCATAGGATCGAGGATTGCAAAGCTTTGCGCCTCGAGGTAGCTCACTTGCTAAAGAAGGGAGTCTTGGCCGACTTCCTTACTGACAAAGGGAAAGACAATTTCTCCAAGAACCGAGGTGATGGGCAATCACCTCGGGCTCCACCCCCGGAGAGAGTAGTAAATGTCATTACCTAGGGATCAGAGGTGAACAGCGTGAATTTCGCCGCGGCCAAGAAATTCGCCAAGCTATCCACCACCATGGAGAAAAGAACCCGAATTGGTGGCTCGGGTAAAGAAATCGTATTTGACGATGATGACTGTGATGGGATGATGTTCCCCCATCACGACGCTTTGGTCATCATGCTGAGAATCAACGACTCTGACATCAAAAGAGTCTTGATCGACACCGGTAGCTCGGTCAACATAATCAGCTACGGGGCTGTTAAAAAATGTGGCTCAAAGAGGAGATTGTTCCCAAAGCAATAGTGTTAGCCGGCTTCAACAACTCCACGGAGAAAATGTTGGGTGTAATCACACTCAAGACATTCGCCGAGGGAGTTATTAAGGAAACATTGTTCCAAGTAATGCCCGAGGATTTGGCATACAATGTGATCCTCGGAAGGCCATGGATCCATTCCATGGAAGCTGTCCCCTCCACCTTTCATCAAGTGATTAAATTCCCTACACCTTGGGGAGTTCAATCAATCAAAGGGGAGCAACGAGTAGCGAGGGAGTGCTACTCGGTTGCATTAAAAAGTGGAGTCGCCCCGATCGGGTCAAAGCAATAGAAACGACAGCAACCGGGGTCAAGCGGGGAGGACATCCGAGGGGAAGTCGAAAAGATCCCGGTTTGTATTCAAGAGCCTCAGAAGCAAAAGGCCGAGGATTCAACCGTTGAGGAATTGGAATCTTTCACCCTATTGAAAGAGTTCCCCGATAGAAAAGTGTTTGTCGGCTCGGAGTTGGACCCGGAGTCGAAAAAGGCGATTATTGAAGTTTTGAAGTCCAACCATGACTGTTTTGCTTGGTCCCATTCAGACATGACGGGTATCGATCCGAAGATCATGACCCACAAGCTGAATGTGGACCCAAAATTTACCCCGGTAAAGCAGAAAAAGAGACCTCATGCCGGGGTCAAAAAGAAGGCGATCGAAGATGAAACCACCAAGTTACAAGAAAATGGTTTCATAAGAGAGGTGAAATACCCCGAATGGCTGGCCAATGTGGTGGTCGTACCGAAGAAGAATGGGAAGTGGAGAATGTGTGTAGACTACACTGATTTGAACAAAGCTTGCCCCAAAGACTCATATCCATTGCCACAAATTGACAGGTTAATAGACTCCACGACTGGACACAAACTATTGACCTTCTTGGATGCATATTCGGGCTATAATCAGATCCTTATGGACCCGAAGGACGAAGAGAAGACCTCTTTCATCACTGACCGAGGTACTTTCTGTTATAAGGTGATGCCCTTCGGTCTGAAGAACGCCGGGGCGACCTACCAAAGGTTGGTATGTCGCATGTTCAAGGAGTATATTGGAAAGTCTATGGAGGTCTACATAGATGATATGCTCATCAAATCGATCCGAATGAAGGATCATTTAAATCATCTGAGGGAAGCCTTTGCTGTTTTGAGGCAATACGGCATGAAATTGAACCCTGAGAAGTGCGCCTTCAGCGTTGGATCAGGCAAATTCTTGGGATTCATTGTCTCTGAACGAGGAATTGAGGCTAACCCAGACAAAATCAAAGCTATCGAAGAGATCCCCGAGGAGCTGACCGGGGTGAAAGAAGTTCAATGCTTGACTGGCCGAGTCGCCACTTTGGGTCGATTTATCTCAAGGTCCTCCGAGCGATGCCACAAGTTCTTCTCCGTTTTGAGAAAAAAACAATCACTTCGAATGGACACCGGAGTGTAAACAAGCGTTGAAAGATTTGAAACAATACTTGGCTAACGCACCGTTGCTTGCCAAGCCAAAGAAGGTGAAACATTGCTGGTCTACCTGGCCGTGTCCGAGGTGTCTGTCAGCGCTGTGCTGGTTCGGGAGGAAGATGGCAAGCAGCAGACCATCTACTATGTGAGCAAGACACTCCTCGACGCTGAAACCAGGTATCCACACTTGGAAAAAGTAGCACTTGCTTTACTTGTTACTGCTCGGAAACTACGACCCTATTTCCAATGTCACCCAATAGCGGTAGTTTCAACATTCCCTTTAAGGAGTATATTGCATAAACCTGAATTATCGGGGAGGTTATCAAAATGGGCGGTAGAGTTGAGCGAGTATGATATCACCTATCAACCTCGGACAACCATTAAGTCTCAAGTCCTAGCCGACTTCGTGGCCGACTTTAGTATTGGGATTCTGCCCGAGGCAGAAAAGGAAAACTCCATGGCAAAAGGAACCTCCTCGGGGTTATGGATACTTCACACCGATGGAGCAACTAACTCCAAAGGTTCAGGTTTAGGCATAGTCTCGAGAGCACCCATCGGGGAGAAAGTCCGGCACTCGGTTCGGTTAAAAAAAGTGACCAACAATGAGGCCGAGTACGAGGCAGCTTTAGCGAGTTTGGAGCTGGCTGAAGAAATGGGGGTGGAAAGAATCGAATTGAGGTGTGACTCCCAGTTGGTGGTAAACCAAGTCCTCGGTGACTATACGACTCGGGAGCCCAGAATGCAGCTATACTTGGATCGAGCACAAAGGATCTTGGCCCAATTCCAAGAATGGCAAGTTAAACAAGTGCCTCGGGAGGAAAATACCGAGGCTGATGCTTTAGCAAATCTGGGTTCGGCGATCGACGAAGCTCACTCGGGGACTGACTCCGTGGTTCGGTTGTTGTCCGTACAAATGAGAGAGATGAAGTTGCAGGTCAACTCAGTGGACAACAGATGGGATTAGCGGAGTAAGTTCATCTCTTACTTCGACTCGGGGACTGTTCCCCAAGACAAAAAAGAAGCAAATAAGTTAAGGACCCAAGCAGCCTCGTATCACCCGATCGAGGGTAATCTGTATAAAAGGTTATATTGCGGCCCGATGACCAAGTGTTTGGATCCCGATGAGGCAAGGTACGTGATGGCCGAAGTGCACGAAGGCGAGTGTGGCAACCACTCGGGGGGAAAGTCCTTGGTGCGTAAGTTATTAAGAGCTGGGTATTATTGGCCCACAATCAGTGCCGATGTAAAAGCCTTCGTGCAGAAATGTGATAAGTGCCAACGCCATGGGCGGATGATCCACCAAAAGGCCGAGCCTCTACACTCAGTGGTATCACCATGGCCTTTCATGAAATGGGGGATGGACATTGTTGGACCATTGCCCAAGGGAAAGGGTGGTGTTCGCTTCATTTTAGTGCTAACCGATTACTTCACAAAATGGGTGGAAGCAGCAGCTCTCACCGAGGTAAAGCAAAAACAAGTAATCGACTTCATCAAAAAGAACATCATCTACAGGTTCGGCGTCCCAAGAGAGATTGCCTGTGACAATGGTAAATAATTCATGGGGGCAGCCGTCACTGATTTCTTCAAGCAGTGGGGGATTAAAAGAATTGCTTCGACTCCTTATCACGCAAGTGCCAATGGCCAAGCTGAGTCTTCGAATAGAATCATAATTGAAAATCTCAAGAAAAGACTCAATGAGAAAAAAGGTCCTTGGCCCGAGGAGCTGCCCGGGGTGCTATGGTCCATGCGAACAACGGAGAAGAACAACACCAGTGAGACTCCTTTCTCACTTGCTTATGGCATGGATTCCCTCATCCCCGTAGAAGTGGACGAACCAAGCCTTCGGTACGCCCACATTACCGAGGATGCAAATCAACAGGCAATGCGCATAGAATTGGATCTGCTCGAGGAAAAAAGGGAATTAGCTTTGGTTCGGCTAGTCGTCCAAAAAAGGCAGATCGAGGCGTACCTCAATAGGAAAGCCAAACTCAGAGACTTCAAAGTTGGAGACTATGTGCTAAAAACTACAAACCAATCAACAAAGGAGGACAATGGGGGAAAGCTTGTTGCAAATTGGGAAGGACCCTACAGAGTCAAGGCAATCGTTGGAAAGGGGTCTTATCAAATTGAGAATTTGCAAGGCGAACCCGAACCTTTGAATTGGAATATTTCCAATCCGAAGCGGTACTACTTCTAGTCGAGGTAAATGCTTTTCAATCTTTTTAAACTCATCCACAGCCCCGAGCCGAACAACGCTCCTATGGCCTCGATCGAAATGTACTAACTTGCTCCTCGTTTCCTTTTTTACTTGACCTTTTCAGGAAGCGAACCGAACGATTTCAAGTGCTCGAATCTTCATCAAGATTCACAACCGAACACTAGCGGGGAGTGAGAAAGGTTGATACCGAGGTCGACATCGAGCCTTCCAACCGAAGCTTATCTATCCGATAACCGGGGACTTACGCCCGGGGAATAGATTTAGTACATTGTAATTTTGCCCGGTAGCGGCATATTGTCAATTTTTGTCAATTTGTTTTTTACCCAAGGTCCGCTTCGACTTGGTTTTATATAAATAGCCGATTTCTGGCTCATTGATATCAATGAAATGACTTTGATCTTATATCTATTTTATATGTGTAAATCTTGCACTCCGAAGCTGCACAATGCATGGACTCGAGGACGAGACGTCGTTCTAAGTTTGCATCGATTAAATCCAGTCAAGTCTTGCAAGCAAGTTATTTATTTTTAGCAAGGTGTTCGGTATATACAAAAGCCAATACTTGAGATAAAAGCACAAATAACCTTTCACTATAAAAGCCCGAAGGCTTACAAAACGATGCCACCAGAAGTCTATGCCTTGGGAGAATCACCTCCATCCTCGGAGCCCCCCTCGGCATCTTCATCATCTTCATCGCCGCTTGAGGCCTCACTTGATGGAAGTTCATCAATGATTGCTTGGGCCTCCGCCGATTTTACCTCAGCCCTTGCAATCTCCTCATCCAAGTTGAGCTCCCCGGCGCGGCATCGCTTGAGTAGCTTCAGTCGAGATTTGATAATGGTCCACTGCTTATCCAGCTCGGCTCTCTTGACCTTGATCGCAGCCCTACTTTTCCGATCGACAATTTCATCTTGAAGGGCCTCGATCTCAGCATCTTTAGCTGGAAGCTTGGAGTTCTCACTTTCCAGCTTTTTGATATGAAGCACATGCTTCCTCAGCTGTTCATGATGCTTTTTGGCCATCTCCATAGCCTCGGCCTTTGCTTGGGTCAGTTCGGCGCTTAGTCTCACAGCCTCGGCCTCTAGCCTCGAGCGCTCAACCTGAAAGCCATCACCGAGGGCTTTGAGTTTTGCCTCGGAAGCTACCTCGGCCTCATGCAGGTCGGACTGGGACTTGAACAAATCAGCCTTCAATGCAGCTATCTGTGCGTTAAAATTGTCCTTTTGCCTGTCCCATAGGCGAGCTACACGCATGTTGAACCCTAAAAATTACCCTTTCTTTAAGAAAAGACAGGTTTCGGGTATATTTCAATAAAATGGGATTCCAAAGGGTTTCTTTGGAGTCGGCACCTAATTTAAGGATTATTAGGAACCTAAGTTAACTAAAGAGTGCAATTTTATTCTTTAATTAAAGGAAATTAAATTAAAATCAGAGATTCTAGGTAAGTGGTTCTATTAAATTCGAAAGAAGGTCCCTAGCGGGAGCACTTTCGAAAATCCGCTAAATGCGGTTAATCCGGCGATTTTCACGAATTTGTTAAGGATAATAAGTATATAAAGCTAATTTTATATAAGGATAATAGGAATAATATAAATAAGATAAGATTTTAATTATGCCGATACTTAGACAAATAAATGATCCAATTTAAGATTAATTAAATGGATAATGAAATAATGATCAATTGATTAATTAATAGAATAAGTGAAGGTTAAATGAAGTTAGATTATTAAATAAAAATAAACTAGATAAATAATTGGATAATAATAAAGGAGTAATTACCTGATGGAATAAATGGATAAATAAATAAACAAATAAACAACTTAATTAAATAAATGAATACTTGTAAATTTTAATTAAATAAAGGAGTAAATGAATAATAATTGATTAAATAAATAAATAAATAAATATTTAATTGATTAAATAAATGATTGATCGAAATTAAATAAATTAGATTAAGTAAATGAATAAATAAAGGATTAAAATTTAATTGATTAACTAAATAAATAAATTAGATTAGATAAATAAATAATTGAATATTTAATATAATAAATAAAGAAGCAATTGAAATGCGAATTATGACGAGGATAAGATTTTAGTCGAATTTTATTTGCACTTATTAATTGACAAATGATTCTAAACATCCATAAATTAATTGGCGATTTGCAAAGAAATGATACAAAGCATTCATATAAAAATAATTTCAGTAATTTACAATAATTACTCAAAATTCAAATATCATTTCTATCCTACAGAGCTCCTAATCCGGTTTATGGGGAAGTCCTATACAACATGCATTTTCTAATGAAGCGGGGAAGGATGAAATTTAGAAGATAGAACCCAGAAGCGCAAACTCAATCATTGAATCTTGGACCTTGTGATTTTCATTTTTTCTTTCTTTACATTTTCGGGGATATCAAGTCCCGAAAATGCGGCGCGGTTCAAGTAACTTCCAAATGCAAGCCATCCCGTTTGTGAGTTTTATTTCAACTCATCCCAAGGTATTACATGCCAAGAAAATAAAGGAAAATAAGAATTAGGGAAGATGACATTACTTAATAACAAACAAAGAACAAGGCAATAGCGCATGCATACATATACACTTTCGTATCATCAAGATTGGCTTATCTGTAGCATGTAACCTCAAATTATGCAAAACTAACTGAAAGAACCATGACAGACAGTTACTAATTAGGAAATTACCCTCATGGAAACATATACCAAGCAAAGGGGATCCATTTGTTTATCAAAGAGGAAACAAACATATTTCATAACTTAGGATCCTAATTTATTACCAATGTAGGCTACAAAATCAACTTGGTCATGCTTCCAATTAACTGGTAACAAGAGTACTTTAGCCTAGTTACTACTAGAGGTCATTTAATTCCAGGGAATTCACTTCAAATGCTCAAACAGAGCTATCAACTTTATTACCAAAATGAAAGAAAGCATCATGCCAAAACATTTTAACCATGAGATCCTACACAGATTGCATTAGAGGATACCAGAAAGTTTAAGAAGGAAATCAGACCATTGACTGCCCAGAATTAACAACCATCACTTATCTTCACAAATTTCAGTAGCCAAAGTCACAGGGATATCTATTTGCATTTCCAGGCAGAACCTCTTCACAAGTGAAGTAGGTTTTACTTTTAAACTTAAAACTAAAAATGAAGGAAAGCTGAGCTTGAACTAAGCTAGATAGCACAGCAAGACCCTTTCCACAATCAAACCAAGCAAACTAAGAGAAGAAATACAAGACTACAATAACTATTTCCATGAAATCAACCTGCTAATTGCCTGAACCCTTCATATAAACACTTTCCAGCCTCTAACAGAACCCCTGAGCTCCCTCAAACACCTGCATACACACACTAAACTGCCTCACTCTAACTCCCTCACACTCACAGAACAAACCTTGATCTCGCATACTCCCTCAAATTACCAACACACTTACAGCATACCAACTACACTGCCTAAACTACCAGAACAACAAATGACCCCTCCCTGAACTCCTCACAAAACAGAACCAGCTACTATCCAGGCCAAATTTCACTCCCTTAAGCTTCAACAGAAACAGACCTTACACCTACTAACCTATTAAACTCCAGAAGCTCTGAAATACTCCCTCCTGAACCCAAACATCTACACTCTCTACCTGCTTCTAAAACAACCTGCAAACCATCCACCAACAACCCTGGATAACTCATAGACACCCTTTATTGCTGCACAAGCTCACAGAAACAAATAAGGACCAACTGCTCTAGACCCTTACGCTAACTCCCTCAGACCACCAGGAAACATCCTATACCAATCTCCCTCACTACCCATTCCTATCTTCTAAACAGTCTGGAACAAGAACAGAAACAGACCCAAGCCCCTCACTGCCTGAAACCAAACCAACCATCACCTGCACATCAACAACCAAAGCCATTGCACAGACCAACTCCCTCCAGCTCCTGAACACACCAGACCTCACTCAAACTCACATAAGAAAACCCCAGACACTAGGACCAGAACCTGAACTACTCTACACCATCCTATTAACCAAACAGAGAACCAAATACCTCATAAACACTCCTGCACCAACACATGAACCTCAGACCCTCTGGTACCACCTAAACTGCAACAACAGGGAATAACTCCCACAAACTAACAAACTATGCAGATAAACTCCAAGACAGAGGAAAACAACTAACTATAGAAGAAACAAGAACAAAATAAAGCAAATCTTAAACTTAAACCCCTTCTTTCCAAGAAAGAAACTAAATTATCCTTGCATTTTGATAGAAACAGAACACTCAAGAAATATTCTGGCCTTTATATATCTAGTAAACCTCAAAGGGAGAATTCGCTCTTTATTTTTTACACTTGACAGTTGACAGAGCATAGATAGACAACCAAAAACACCAAACTTCAAAGAAAACAGAAAGTTAGTCTTCTTTTAATGCTATTTCACTATTCCAACTGAAAGACATGATTTTTATGACCAAACTACTATTAGAATCACATCATACCCAGTTTATCATGTTATTTATAGGCTAACAACAAGCTTTCATATACAAGATCATGACTCAAGATCAAACAGAATGCCAAAGCTATGAATCACCACATATGATATTACACACAAAAGAAAACACAATAAAAGAGTAAGCTATTACCTTTTGCGGTGCAGTGAAAGGGGCGATGAGCTAAAGAAACGACTCAACTAAGCAAACTTGAACAAGGCGACGACTTAAATGTTGAAGCGACAACACAAATCGACCCGAAATGATAACAGCTGTATATGTATATTTTCAGATTGAAACTGAGAAAATGTGTGTATATGCTCTATCTATTTTCTAGTTCCTGCCTCCTCCCCTCTAAAAAACTGACTGAGAAAAACTCAAACATGACATTATATAGTCAAGGCTTTAGGGTTTTACCTTAGGGGCAAAAAATCCGGATTGCCCCTACCATTTTTGATCTCCTTCTTGTGAGATAAGGGTCTAAAGTGTCCATTCCTTTCAAATTGTACACTTTGGATCCTTATCTTCAAGAAAAGATCCGAAGGCTCGGATTACTTTGCAGATTCAAATGGACGGCTAGGATCATTTTCTCGCTACTGAAGAGAGATGGAAATGCCAAGGACGCCAGCTGGAACAGTGTCACTTGTCCAGCGAGGATCGTACGGAGAAGACAACAATGGTCGCGGGTCGAATTGGTTTTCGCAGGTTAGGGATTTGGGCAAACGGGTCGCGGGGAACTTGGGGATTCTGCAATGGGAAATGCTGGAAATGGGTTTTTCTGAGAATTGGGGTGTGTGTGGTGTGTACATGTGTTGCGAAATTAAGCCCTATTTTAGGCTCTAAAACGTTTTTGGCCCCCTTTTCTTTAACTAAACTAATTAAAATGTAATTTATGCAAATAAGCTACATTAGGGTAAGCAATATAATTTAGCCCTTTCTGTGAAACTAATTATTTCACTTTAATTAATCTTAATTCAAATTTTATTTTAATGCTTGAAATTTATTTAAATAATTAATCATTGATTAAATATCGAGACAAAATTGGGTGTCAACAGCTGCCCCTCTTTACCCGAAAAGGATGAAAGAGTTTTCAGGGTAAAGAAGTTTACAAGAAACCAATTTTGTCATGATAGAGCCAAGTACTTCGATTCCAAGGACCAAAATGCGAGGCTTATGGACATGGCCGAACTCCGGTTTCCGAGTTGCCTACATATCTCGGGCTGAATGAGAATCAGGCCATATGTAGTTCGATGACACTTAGATACGAAGACTCGCACGATTGACAGAAAGGATGCACGAATTGGAAAGGATTCAAACTGACGCCTAATCTGGAATGAAAGATTAGGTAAGATTTTCTTGTTCGAGTGCGATTCTTCAGATCCTCGTTGACGAGTCTAGCTCATATCAACGAATGCCCCAGTTCACTGCTAAGAAAAAGTTCCACGTTATGCTCCAAATGCTGCTAAAATCCTATAATAAACTCGACAAACGATAAGCGAGCAACTGCTAATAAAGCCTGATAATCAAAAGTAAAGAATGATCAAATATTGATGATACAGATTTGCAAGTGCGGGTTGCGATATCATTGATAAGTTGTCTTCCAATCAACTGGCGAAGCAATAAAGCAAGTGCAAAGGCATAATGCAAAGCATTTTCAACAATCTTGACAAATCAACTGACAAGCCGGTCGGGCATGAAGCAAGGAGGGTCTTGGGGTTGATTGTCAAACAAATCAGCTGGCGAACCGGTCCGGCACGAAGCAAGGAGGGTCTCGGGGCTGACCTGTTAACCTGAAAAGTAAAACAAGACGTAATACAAAGAAATGCGAAGGCATAATTTAAAGCAAGTGCAAAGCAATTTGAACAATCTTGACAAATCAAGTGGCAAGCCGGTCGGGCAGGCAGCAAGGAGGGTCTTGGCGTTGATTGTTGACAAATCAGCTGGCAATCCGGTCCGGCATAAAGCAAGGAGGGTCTCGGGGCTGACCTGTTAACCTGTTAAGCTAAAAGTAAAGCGGTTCATAATATAAAGCAAGTGCAAAGTCATAATTGAAAGCAAGTGCAATGCAATTTGAACATCTTGACAAATCAACTGGCAAGTCGGCCGGGCACGCAGCAAGGAGGGTCTTGGAATTGATTGTCTACAAATCAGCTGGCGAATCGGTCCGGCACGAAGCAAGGAGGGTCTCGGGACTGACCTGTTACCTGAAAAGTAAAAGTAAAGCGGTTCATAATATAAAGCAAGTGCAAAGTCATAATTGAAAGCAAGTGCAATGCAATTTGAACATCTTGACAAATCAACTGGCAAGCCGGTCGAGCACGCAACAAGGAGGGTCTTGGAATTGATTGTCTACAAATCAGCTGGCGAACCGGTCCGGCACGAAGCAAGGAGGGTCTCGGGACTGACCTGTTACCTGAAAAGTAAAACAAGACATAATAAAAAGCAAATGTGAAGGCATAATTTAAAGCAAGTGCAAAGGAATTTGAACAATCTTGACAAATCAACTGGCAAGCCGGTCGGGCACGCAGCAAGGAGGGTCTTGGAATTGATTGTCTACAAATCAGCTGGCGAACTGGTCCGGCACGAAGCAAGGAGGGTCTCAGGACTGACCTGTTACCTGAAAAGTAAAACAAGACATAATACAAAGCAAATGCGAAGGCATAATTTAAAGCAAGTGCAAAGAAAAGCAAATGCGGGAATGTAGAGCAACGCAAGAGCCATTTGGCGAATCAATAAGCGAGACAGTCCAACAAAGGGAATCCTCGTAGCCGATGGTCAACCTGAAAGAGTAAAGCAAGGCGTTTATTTAAAAGCGAGTGCGAAGACATAATTCAAAACAAGTGCAAAGTAAAGTAGTGCGGAAATATCGTCGGTGCGATAGCCATTGATAAATCAATTGGCGAGACAATCCGGCAAGGATGGCCTTGTGCGGGTTATCATCCGAAATAAAACGATGCCCTATTTGGCTTAGTTTTGAAAACACAAAACAAGCCTCGGCTTTGTCGCCTATTAGGAATTAAAGTCATAGGGGTAGAAATGCCGCCTGTTCGGCAATAACTCATGACAAAGCATAATGCTTTAAGTCATGAATAGGCAATGCGACGCAATCTGCAAGGCAACTTTGGATGCGCGTTCAATAGATTATTCATCCATAGTGCAAATGATCCTCTCATTGCAAGCTTTCATGTTCCTGCTCTCAAAGAAAATTTTGTTAGTTTTGGGGAGGGGTGTTTGATTTGTGCTGATTCATCTTGAACTTGCTGCCGCTGCTCCCTCGTTCTTCTTTGGACTTGGGCTTGCAAATTATACTCAGAGACTTGGCTTATGAACTCAATATTGTATAATATTTAAAGATAGAGACAAAGTAAAGTAATTTGATAAAATAGTAAGCAAGTAATCACTAATATGCAAATGAAAAGTTTATAATGCACTTAAAATTCCTGCTTTAACTCAAACTCATTACATATCTCGAAACAAACTGAACGTCCTTTGTATTTGCAACTTGTGCTAATCTTGAATACTTTTAGAACTTTTGCCGCTTCATCCTTTGATAAGCAAACCAATTTTTTGCAAAAATCTGCCCCAGTTATAATCTTTGTGCCTTCGAACTCTTTTTGCAAAATTTGCCCCAGTTTCTATCTTCCATATCTTCAATTCATCTTACAAAATTTGCCCCAGTTTCTATCTTCCATATCTTCAATTCACCTTACAAAATTTGCCCCAGTTGCTCGCTTTAGGGGAAACTAAAAATTTTAATATTATGGAGTCGAGCCTGTTAAGAGCGCCTACGTATCCCTCCACGGGAATCAGACTGTGCGTAGTTCTGCTTACATAAAGATTTTTTGGGAAGATATGGCAATCTAAGTACGAAGCCGTATCATAATTGGAAAATCCACGCATCTGCCCAGATGCATAGTTCGGCATTACATCATAAAAGATAAACAAGCCTAAAGTGTTACAATATTTTGACCGAATCCGACGGGGATTGCCTACTTATCTTGTTGTCATTCGAGGAATCAGGTCAGAAGTAGTTCAAACTTACATAAAAGAGGAAATAGGGGAAATTCTTATATCAATGCAATCTATGTGAGTTACTACGTATCCCGCCTTGGAATTCATGGTTACGTATAGCTCGCATTACATCAAAGGTTACATTCAAAACCATGCTAACTTGTGATTGCTTCAGACATAGTATCTTTTGACGGCATCTGCGTTGATTACTTTTGGCCAAACTTGACCATTCATTTCTGCCAGAATCAGTGCTCCTCCGGATAAAACCCGATGAACCACATATGGACCTCGCCAATTCGGTGCAAATTTGCCCCTTGCTTCTTCTTGATTAGGAAAGATCTTCTTTAGCACCAATTGCCCCGGTTTGAAATCTCTCACTCTCACTTTCTTGCCAAAAGACTTGATCATGCGATTTTGATAAAGTTGCCTATGACAAATTGCATTCATTCTTTTCTCATCAATAAGCATCAACTGTTCACACCTGATCTTCACCCATTCATCATGTTCTAATTCAGCCTCTTGAATGATTCTCAAGGAAGGAATTTCTACCTCCGCGGGTAAGACTGCTTTTGTGCCATACGCCAAAAGATAGAGAGTTTCCCCAGTCGAAGTTCTAGTGGTGGTGCGGTATCTAAGAAGTGCAAAAGGCAACTTTTCATGCCAATCTATATAATTATCAATCATCTTGCGAAGAATACGCTTGATGTTCTTATTTGCCGCCTCAACAGCTCCATTCATTTGAGGCCGGTATGCAGTAGAGTTGCGATGAGTAATCTTAAAGCTTTCACAAGTTGCTCTCATTAAATCACTATTCAAGTTTGCACCATTGTCAGTAATGATTGATTCAGGAACTCCAAATCTACAAATAATATTGTTGCGCAAAAAATCTGACACCACTTTCTTGGTTACGGACTTGTGAGAAGTTGCTTCTACCCACTTGGTGAAGTAATCAATAGCCACCAAAATAAAGCGATGTCCATTTGAGGTGGCCGACTCAATAGGACCAATAACATCCATTCCCCAAGCAACAAAAGGCCAGGGAGAACTCATTGCATGAAGTTCAGAAGGAGGTCTTTTGATCATATTTCCGTGAATTTGACATTGATGGCATTTCCGCACAAACTGAACACAATCAGTTTCCATAGTTAGCCAAAAATAACCGGCTCTCAAGATCTTCTTTGCCAATACAAAACCATTCATATGCGGCCCACAAACTCCTGCATGCACTTCTGTAAGCAATTTATTTGCTTCAACGGCATCAACACACCTTAAGAATCCTAAGTCTGGGGTCCTCCTATATAGGATTTCACCGCTTAGAAAGAATTGATTTGCTAACCTTCGAATGCTCTTCTTTTGGACACTTGTTGCATTCTCAGGATAACTCCCAACCTTGAGATAATTCTTGATATCAAAATATCAAGGATGGCCATCTCGCTCTTCCTCAACTTGAAAACAATAAGCTGGCCTATCATGCAATTCAATTTCGATAGGATCAATATAATTCTTGTCAGGATGTTGGATCATGGAAGATAAAGTTGCCAAAGCATCGGCAAACTCATTTTGAAGTCTTGGAACATGCTTGAACTCAATTTTTGCGAACCTTTTGCACAATTCCTTGACACAACGCAAATAAGGAAGAGTCTTTGCATTCTTGGTGTTCCACTCGCCTTGTACTTGGTGAATCAGCAAGTCAGAATCCCTGATCACTAAAAGTTCTTGAATTTTCATATCAACTGCCAATCGAAGACCCAAAATGCATGCTTCATATTCAGCCATATTGTTAGTGCATGGAAATCTGAGCTTGGCCGAAACAGGATAATGCTGACTCGTTTCAGAAATTAAGACAGCTCCAATACCAACACCTTTGAAATTTGCTGCTCCGTCAAAGAAAAGACGCCAACCATCATATTCAGAAGAGATGTTTTCACCCAGAAACAAGACCTCTTCATCGGGAAAGTAAGTTCTCAATGGTTCATAGTTGTCATCAACAGGATTTTCAGCTAAATGATCCGCCAATGCTTGTGCCGGGTGACATAAACTATGTCAAATTCACTTTACAGAATCTGCCATTTTGCTAATTTTCCCGTGGGCATCGGCTTTTGAAAGATATATTTCAAAGGATCCATCCTCGAGATAAGATAAGTTGTATATGATGAAAGATAGTGCCTTAACCTTTGTGCGGTCCAAGTCAAGGCGCAACAAGTTCGCTCCAAAAGAGTATACCTGGCTTCATAAGGGGTGAACTTCTTGCTTAGATAATAAATGGCTTGTTCTTTCTTCCCGGTCTTGTCATATTGCCCCAAGACACATCCAAATGCATTTTCCGAGACGGACAAATATAAGATCAATGGTCTTCCAGGTTCAGGAGGAGCTAACACAGGCGGATTAGATAGATACTCCTTGATCCTATTAAAAGCCTTTTGACAATCTTCCGTCCACTCAATAACAGCATCTTTCTTTAACAACTTGATTATTGGTTCACAAATAACCGTGGATTGTGCAATGAAGCGGCTTATGTAGTTCAAGCAGCCAAGAAAGCTCATCACATCCTTCCGGCTCTTTGGAGGAGGCAAGTCTTGGATAGTCTTGATTTTAGACGGATCCAATTCTATACCCCTCCGGCTTACAATGAAACCCAACATCTTACCGGCGGGAACATTAAATGCACATTTCGCAGGATTAAGCTTCAAGTTATACCGCCGAAGGTGGTCGAAGAACTTTCTCAAATCAGTCAAATGCTCTTCTTTCTTCTTTGACTTGATAACAACATCATCTACATAGACTTTGATCTCTTTGTGAATCATATCATGGAAAAGAGTTGTCATCGCTCTCATATATGTTGCCCTGGCATTCTTCAAGCCGAAAGGCATAACTCTATAACAAAACACACCCCAAGGCGTGATGAACGCAGTCTTTTCAGCATCATCTTCATCCATTAGGATCTGGTGATAACCGGCAAAACAATCGACAAGAGACTGAAGCTCATGTTTTGCACAGCTATCAATAAGGATATGAATATTTGGCAATGAAAAATCATCCTTTGGACTTGCTTTGTTGAGATCACGATAATCAACACAAACTCTAACTTTGCCGTCTTTCTTGGGCACCGGCACAATATTCGCTAACCAAGTAAGATATTTGAGAGATCGAATCACCTTAGCGGTCAATTGCTTTTGCACTTCTTCCAATATTTGTTTGCTTGTGGATGTTTTGAAGTTTCTCTTCTTTTGCTTAACAGGCGGAAATGAAGGATCAGTAGGCAACTTGTGAGTGACGAGATCGGTACTCAAACCGGGCATATCATTATAAGACCAAGCAAAGATGTCTCGATACTCGTTCAATAGTTCAATATAAGCTCTTCTTTCTTCCGAGGTCAAATGAACACTGATTTTGGTTTCTCTAACATCTTCTGAAGTCCCCAAGTTGATTGACTCGGTTTCTTCCAAGTTAGGCTTTGGTTTGTTCTCAAATTGATCCACTTCTCTTGTTATTTCATCAGGAACAAAATCTTCATCAGATTCCCCAATACTCAGTGCATCAGTGCCAGTTTGTTCAGTTGTTTCATTATATGTCACAAGCAAAGTTTCGGCAGTTTTGTTAAGTGGAAAGCTGAAACAGAAACAAACATTAATCAAAAGCGTAAAATAAAGTAAAATAATAGTAGGGGGAATGCAGTGCATTTTATTTGTTTCAAAAGTCTAGTTTAGGGAGGCAGTACATTAAAGTAAAACATGCAGAATGTAAACAGATTATTTTGGAAAGACATAAACATAAACCAAAGGCGAAACACAGTTCAGGGCCTCAATCTGACTGTGACGCCGAAATAAACTAGTGAGTTCATTCACCAAGTCTCGTCCACTGGGACACAGGTCTAATTGGCCATCGGATCCTTTGCCTCAGCATTCTGCACAGGTTATTCCTCAGCATAGTCTTCAATAATAACACCGCATTCCCAATCATCACTCAAAAATAAATTACCAACTCCTTCAACAAGATCTGGTGCTTGGACAAATGACTGGTTCAATGGTAAAAGAGACTGTGGTATGACACTAGTCGGCTTCTTCTCAGACTCAGCCTTTTTCCATCTTTCCTTCAGCGGGGTTGCCACCTAGGCCAAAAGTTCCCTCATTCTTTGGCAACAGAGTTAGTGCTTGCTTGGGTACCCTAGAAGCAATATTATCAATCTTTACATCATAAATAGAGACTATGGTGCCCTTCAAATTTGGCTCTTTCTCAAGAGAAATCATATTAACTGCATTGTTACCATGATTGGGAAGAGGATTATCATGCACATTTGGCTGAGTGCCGGTGAGTTGAATGGTGCCTGCTTTGATTAGACCCTCGACCTTGTCTTTGAAAGTATAACATCTCTCAATATCATGGCCGGCTGCTCCCGAGTGATAAGTACAGTGCTTATTTGCATCATACCAATTTGGAAGAGGGTTTGGGGTGTTATCAAGGATAGGCTGCACAACTCCTGCATTCCTTAATCTCTCAAAAAGCTGGCCATATGACTCGGCTAGAGGAGTATAGGTTTTGTTTGCTCTCCTTTCGTAATTCTGATTAAACCCTTGCACATTGGGACGAACAGGAGGACGAGGTTGGTAATTCTGGGGTGCTTGAAAATTTGGCTGACGAGGGTATTGATTAGGTGCATGTGCTCTAGGTTGGTAGTAATTTGCTTGTGCATTGTAAACCGGATAAGGAACAGGTGGCATCTGGTAGTGAGTGGGGTAATTTGGGTAATATGGGCTTTGGTAGGTGGGAAAAGCAGACGAATTGTCAAAATTCAACTTTACAGCCGGTCGACGTTCGATATCCCCCACAACAGCTCCCACTTCCTCTTTCTTCTTTTTGTTAAAGCCATTACCAGACCCAGACTGGATTTCCTTACTTGTAGCTTGCAAAGCGACCAAATTTCTGATTCTACCCGATTTCAAACCGGCTTCATACATCTCCCCCGTTTTCACTAGATTGGCAAAAGTAGAGTTAGTCATGGATGCCATTCGATCATAGTAAAATTCATCTAATGTCTCGATGAAATGTCCCACAAACTCTTCCTCACTCATGGGAGGCTTAACTTTGGCAGCCTCACTCCTCCAACGTACTGCGTATTCCCTAAAAGTCTCGGTCGGCTTCTTCTTAAACCTTGCAATAGCCAACCGATCTAATGGTACTTCAGTATAGAAACCAAAACGCTCCATGAAGTCGTGAGCCATACTCCTCCAGTTGATCCATTTTGAGGGATCCTGCTCGGAGTACCAGTCTAAAGCTTCGCCTTCAAGACTATGAATGAATGATTTCATACGGAGCTCTTCATTCTTCCCCACTCCTTAGGTTTCACAGTACCTTCTCAAATGGGCTCAGGGGTTGCCTCTGCCATCAAGCTTAACAAACTTTGGTACTTTGTACCCTTCTGGGTATTCAATCCCAGGATGAACATACAAGTCTTCATATTCTAGACTTTCCTTGTCCTTGCCTTTTGATGCTTTGCTAAGAGCACTCATCACCCAACCTTGTACCTTTTTCTCCAAATTTTCACCCCCATCGACTGCTTTTTCGGCTCTTCTAACACCATTTTGAAACTTCACATAAGGAGGATTGGTGTAATCATCGATTTGCACAATAAGAACATCTTGCCCGGCAGATACCGCCACTTGGACTAATGGTGCGGACGGATTTTCAGTACAAGCTTGCAGGATGGGTTCACTTTGGTAAGTGGAGGTTTGGTATGGATATGGAGTGTTTGTCTGATAATAAGTATTGGTAGGGTGCGGGGTGTATGATGGGT
Source organism: Petunia x hybrida (assembly GCA_037355625.1). Taxonomy (NCBI): domain Eukaryota; kingdom Viridiplantae; phylum Streptophyta; class Magnoliopsida; order Solanales; family Solanaceae; genus Petunia; species Petunia x hybrida. The sequence goes on from JBBBVM010000045.1 coordinate 4,238,934, forward strand.
GTTGTTGATATGATGGGTATATAGGTGGTCGGTTAATTGTTTGGCTAGATTGAGCGTTATTTGGAGGCGGGGCTTGGACAAGCGGCAAGTTGCTTTGGTGGACTGGTGCTTTTAGAGAATTGTGGGTGTTCAAAGGTGTGTTCATATTGGCGACCCCGTCAATTGAGTTCAGAGATTGCCCCATTTGACCCAGAGAGTGGGATGCATCAGGACCACGCAGCGGTGTGTTTTTAGGAGTTTGCCCTCTTACCGCAGCCAGTTCATCTTTTAGCATCTGTAGTTCCTTAGCCATTTCAAGAATCAGTTCGTCTTGAGCAATAATGGCATTTCCTCTTGATGATTCAGGAGTTACAAGATTTTTCTCGGTATTGCGAGGTTCATCATCTATTCCAGTCATTGTCAGTTGTGGAAATGTGTACCAGTATGCAGATTGGTCCTTTGTCCTTGTGTAATAGGAGTGATCAGCCAGCTTAAATCAGCACAAATCAAACCTCTTTTTGGGGGATAAACAAAACAAAAGAAAAAGTTCAAAAGTAGCCATGTTAGTTTGCATGTCATTGGCAAAATTGCACACAAATCACGTAGCGCGCATCACGTAGCGCTTTGCATTTTAAACAAGTCGACATGTGGCAAACACAAGTAGTTGAGCGTAAATGAAAATGTGAACGTTTCCTACCCTGTAAGGTGCCTCTTTGCCAGAGGTGGGCCTAAGACGCGCAAACAAGTGGTAACGAAAAATAGTTCATGCCAGTTTTGAGCAATTCAGATTTAGAGTAAGCGATAAATAATAACAATAATTGATAATAATCAGCTCGCCGCCTCGACACCGCAATTCTATTATCCCAACTATCTTCTCAAAGTTGGTGCCAACTCGAAATTCTAACACATCTCATGCTCTCCGCAACATCTGCACCAAATTTCTAAACCCGAATGCCTAAAACCTGAAACAAACCTCTATACCTTTTGCAAACATCAACGCTCCTCCAAGCACAACTCCCAATTATTTCACAACATCCAGGGGTGAGATTTCCAACTGCCTTCACAATACCAGACTGCAAATCATGAAGGCGCCAATTGGCCTTTCAAAAAATAAAACCTCACTGGTCCTCGACTTTAGTCAAGCCTCTCAGCTTCCTAGGTTTTGCAAGGCTTACAGACCTTGTTCATAGGGCTCCTCACTAGTCCTCAGCTTTAATCAAGCCTCTGAGTTTCCTAGGTAGTCAAGACCGCACTGGTCTTCAAGGAGGGACCCCATCAGTCGTTTATAGACATAGAGGCTTCACTCTCCTAGTATGCGACAAGCATACTTCATTTCATAAGAATTTGCAGCTGGTTAGTCAACACGGGCCTGCACACACGCAAAGCCATTCTCGAGAGGGACCCGACTGATCTTTTAAAGACACCAGGGGCTTCGCCTCTTGGATCTCACTACACCAGACCATCTCCAAAACACAAGCCAACCAAATCTGCCTAACTTTCCCCCCGACTACAATTCTACCTTGTTCACAAAAAATCTGCATTATGATCTCAATTCTGCTAAATTCTTCCATTTTCTGACCTAAAAGACAACATAGGAGACAAAATTCTAAATCTGATTTCGCTCAAAACATGGTTAGGACTGAGGATTCGTTATCACACAACACATAATATGCATTGTCGTTGGGTTCAAGAACCCATTGACAAAAGGGCGGTTTCTTAAGTCCTGGAAACGGTATCAAGGACCGGGTCCAAACTAAGGTGTATATGCAAGCATGACCTAATCTTCTTCTAAGAGTGGGCTAACGATTGAGGCTGATTCAGACCTATGCGGGATAAACCTGGCCCCATAAACCAGTAAAACCGGCCATGAAAAAACCAGGCAAACCATACCCCAACTAACTTTGGTGACACGAAAGAAATTCAGAGACCTAGGAAGGACAATGCCCTTCCTGTATTATTGCCCGTCATACGGGCCCCCCGTGATGAAATCGAGGAGATGAAAGAGAATTGGCAGGCTCCATGAGGGAGGAAATATGAACGGAATGCATCCTATGCACAAATAAAACATGCTTCAATACACTCATTCACAACAATAAATTCTACACATACTAGTTCCGGCATGCAAACAATAATGAGTTAAGCTATGCATACATACAATCAACACATATATAAATAAAACAAATTCGTGAAAATCTTTTGGTTAGAACCATTTGCGTATTCCAAGCGGAGTCGCCACGCTGTTGAACCCTAAAAATTATCCTTTCTTTAAGAAAAGACAGGTTTCGGGTATATTTCAACAAAATGGGATTCCAAAGGGTTTCTTTGGAGTCGCCGCCTAATTTAAGGATTTTTAGGAACCTAAGTTAACTAAAGAGTGCAATTTTATTCTTTAAGTAAAGGAAATTAAATTAAAATCAGAGATTCTAGGTAAGTGGTTCTATTAAATTCGAAAGAAGGTCCCTAGCGGGAGCACTTTCGAAAATCCGCCAAATGCGGTTAATCCGGCGATTTTCACGAATTTGTTAAGGATAATAAGTATATAAAGCTAATTTTATATAAGGATAATAGGAATAATATAAATAAGATAAGATTTTAATTATGCCGATACTTAGACAAATAGATGATCCAATTTAAGATTAATTAAATGGATAATGAAATAATGATCAATTGATTAATTAATAGAATAAGTGAAGGTTAAATGAAGTTAGATTATTAAATAAAAATAAACTAGATAAATAATTGGATAATAATAAAGGAGTAATTACCTGATGGAATAAATAGATAAATAAATAAACAAATAAACAACTTAATTAAATAAATGAATACTTGTAAATTTTAATTAAATAAAGGAGTAAATGAATAATAATTGATTAAATAAATAAATAAATAAATATTTAATTGATTAAATAAATGATTGATCGAAATTAAATAAATTAGATTAAGTAAATGAATAAATAAAGGATTAAAATTTAATTGATTAACTAAATAAATAAATTAGATTAGATAAATAAATAATTGAATATTTAATATAATAAATAAAGAAGCAATTGAAATGCGAATTATGACGAGGATAAGATTTTAGTCGAATTTTATTTGCACTTATTAATTGACAAATGATTCTAAACATCCATAAATTAATTGGCGATTTGCAAAGAAATGATACAAAGCATTCATATAAAAAAAATTTCAGTAATTTACAATAATTACTCAAAATTCAAATATCATTTCTATCCTACAGAGCTCCTAATCCGGTTTATGGGGAAGTCCTATACAACATGCATTTTCTAAGGAAGCGGGGAAGGATGGAGTTTAGAAGATAGAACCCGGAAGCGCAAACTCAATCATTGAGCCTTGGACCTTGTGATTTTCATTTTTTCTTTCTTTACATTTTCGGGGATATCAAGTCCCGAAAATGCGGCGCGGTTCAAGTAACTTCCAAATGCAAGCCATCCCGTTTGTGAGTTTTATTTCAACTCATCCCAAGGTATTACATGCCAAGAAAGTAAAGGAAAATAAGGATTAGGGAAGATGACATTACTTAATAACAAACAAAGAACAAGGCAATAACGTAGGAATACATATACACTTTCCTATCATCAAGATTGGCTTATCTGTAGCATGTAACCTCAAATTATGCAAAACTAACTGAAAGAACCATGACAGACAGTTACTAATTAGGAAATTACCCTCATGGAAACATATACCAAGCAAAGGGGATCCATTTGTTTATCAAAGAGGAAACAGACATATTTCATAACTTAGGATCCTAATTTATTACCAATGTAGGCAGAGCTTACAAAATCAACTTGGTCATGCTTCCAATTAACTGGTAACAAGAGTACTTTAGCCTAGTTACTACTAGAGGTCATTTAATTTCAGGGAATTCACTTCAAATGCTCAAACAGAGCTATCAACTTTATTACCAAAATGAAAGAAAGCATCATGCCAAAACATTTTAACCATGAGATCCTACACAGATTGCATTAGAGGATACCAGAAAGTTTAAGAAGGAAATCAGACCATTGACTGCCCAGAATTAACAACCATCACTTATCTTCACAAATTTCAGTAGCCAAAGTCACAGGGATATCTATTTGCATTTCCAGGCAGAAACTCTTCACAAGTGAAGTAGGTTTTACTTTTAAACTTAAAACTAAAAATGAAGGAAAGCTGAGCTTGAACTAAGCTAGATAGCACAGCAAGACCCTTTCCACAATCAAACCAAGCAAACTAAGAGAAGAAATACAAGACTACAATAACCATTTCCATGAAATCAACCTGCTAATTGCCTGAACCCTTCATATAAACACCTTCCAGCCTCTAACAGAACCCCTGAGCTCCCTCAAACACCTGCATACACACACTAAACTGCCTCACTCTAACTTCCTCACACTCACAGAACAAACCTTGATCTCACATACTCCCTCAAATTACCAACACACTTCCAGCATACCAACTACACTGCCTAAACTACCAGAACAACAATTGACCCCTCCCTGAACTCCTCACAAAACAGAACCAGCTACTATCCTGGACAAATTTCACTCCCTTAAGCTTCAACAGAAACAGACCTTACACCTACTAACCTATTAAACTCCAGAAGCTCTGAAATACTCCCTCCTGAACCCAAACATCTACACTCTCTACCTGCTTCTAAAACAACCTGCAAACCATCCACCAACAACCCTGGATAACTCATAGACACCCTTTATTGCTGCACAAGCTCACATAAACAAATAAGGACCAACTGCTCCAGACCCTTACGCTAACTCCCTCAGACCACCAGGAAACATCCTATACCAATCTCCCTCACTATTCCTATCTTCTAAACAGTCTGGAACAAGAACAGAAACAGACCCAAGCCCCTCACTGCCTGAAACCAAACCAACCATCACCTGCACATCAACAACCAAAGCCATTGCACAGACCAACTCCCTCCAGCTCCTGAACACACCAGACCTCACTCAAACTCACATAAGAAAACCCCAGACACTAGGACCAGAACCTGAACTACTCTACACCATCCTATTAACCAAACAGAGAACCAAATACCTCATAAACACTCCTGCACCAACACATGAACCTCAGACCCTCTGGTACCACCTAAACTGCAACAACAGGGAATAACTCCCACAAACTAACAAACTATGCAGATAAACTCCAAGACAGAGGAAAACAACTAACTATAGAAGACACAAGAACAAAATAAAGCAAATCTTAAACTTAAACCCCTTCTTTCCAAGAAAGAAACTAAATTATCCTTGCATTTTGATAGAAACAGAACACTCAAGAAATATTCTGGCCTTTATATATCTAGTAAACCTCAAAGGGAGAATTCGCTCTTTATTTTTTACACTTGACAGTTGACAGAGCATAGATAGACAACCAAAAACACCAAACTTCAAAGAAAACAGAAAGTTAGTCTTCTTTTAATGCTATTTCACTATTCCAACTGAAAGACATGATTTTTATGACCAAACTACTATTAGAATCACATCATACCCAGTTTATCATGTTATTTATAGGCTAACAACAAGCTTTCATATACAAGATCATGACTCAAGATCAAACAGAATGCCAAAGCTATGAATCACCACATATGATATTACACACAAAAGAAAACACAATAAAAGAGTAAGCTATTACCTTTTGCGGTGCAGTGAAAGGGGCGATGAGCTAAAGAAACGACTCAACTAAGCAAACTTGAACAAGGCGACGACTTAAATGTTGAAGCGACAACACAAATCGACCCGAAATGATAACAGCTGTATATGTATATTTTCAGATTGAAACTGAGAAAATGTGTGTATATGCTCTATCTATTTTCTAGTTCCTGCCTCCTCCCCTCTAAAAAACTGACTTAGAAAAACTCAAACATGACATTATATAGTCAAGGCTTTAGGGTTTTACCTTAGAGGCAAAAAATCCGGATTGCCCCTACCATTTTTGATCTCCTTCTTATGAGATAAGGGTCTAAAGTGTCCATTCCTTTCAGATTATACACTTTGGATCCTTATCTTCAAGAAAAGATTCGAAGGCTCGGATTACTTTGCAGATTCAATTGGACGGCTAGGATCATTTGCTCGTTACTGAAGAGAGAGGGAAATGCCAAGGACGCCAGCTGGAACAGTGTCACTTGTCCAGCGAGGATCGTACGGAGAAGACAACAATGGTCGCGGGTCGAATTGGTTTTCGCAGGTTAGGGATTTGGGCAAACGGGTCGCGGGGAACTTGGGGATTCTGCAATGGGAAATGCTGGAAATAGGTTTTCTGAGAATTGGGGTGTGTGTGGTGTGTACATGTGTTGCGAAATTAAGCCCTATTTTAGGCTCTAAAACGTTTTTGGCCCCCTTTTCTTTAACTAAACTAATTAAAATGTAATTTATGCAAATAAGCTACATTAGGGTAAGCAATATAATTTAGCCCGTTCTATGAAACTAATTATTTCACTTTAATTAATCTTAATTCAAATTTTATTTTAATGCTTGAATTTTATTAATCATTGATTAAACATAGAGACAAAATTGGGTGTCAACAAAAATCGGCCATTGCCAAGCTTACCGTGCCGTTTGCATTGCCAACCAAAATCGGCGGCCATCTTCATCCATGTCCTCTCAGGGCGTAAACGAGCCCCGGTCATTGCTCTTACCCACTCAGTCAAACCTTCAGGGGGCACGATGTCGACCTTGTTGGCTGAAGAGATAACAAAGAAACGAGGTCAGCTAACATGAATAGTCACTGAGGAGTAAAATTCAAAGGGAAGATTACTTACGTGTGTTATTCCACCGTTCGGGGAAATTAGGTTCGGTGGACAAAACGCTTGTTTCCAACAAGATGTAACGATCACTCCAGCCCCGGTCCCCATGGTCTTCGCTCTTGTGAAGAAGAGCGAACTTGCCTCGGTTGTTCAAGGCCACGACCCCGGCCTTATGGAAATATGGGTAGTAAAGTGAAATGAGATGTTGGAAGGTGAAGCTTACCCCAGCCTTCGTGCTTAACCAGTCCATACACTGGACAATCCTCCAGACGCCGGGGCCAAGTTGAGCCAAGCATAAGTTATAGGCATGGAAAAAGTCATCAATAACTCTGTGCACCGGGAGGGAGAACCCGAGGGTGAAAGGATAGGTGTAAGCAAAAGAAAGCCCCTCGATAAGGTGGCAAACTCTACTTGTTGGATCGGGTATGACCACTTTCACCTCGAGTCCAAATTGGCACTCCCTCCGAACCTGCTCAATGTGAGCTTGAGTTATACGGGTCGGTGTTGTGTTCACGGAAATATTTCTATTCTTCTCTTCCTGGTCGGCTGACTGAACTTGCAGCTTAAGGTCCTTGCCGTTGTCAAAATGAGAAGGAATTATTTGGTGAGGCTCGAGCTCTTGCTCGAGGGGAATCACCGGCCCCGAAGATCCCCCCTCGGCGACATTCCCGCCCTCGGTCTCGCCCACGGCATCATCGCCCTCGGCATCGTCGCCTTCATCATCACCTCCACCATCACCATCTCTGTGGATGACGCCACTGACTCTACCTACCATGACGTCATCAAGCATGACGTCATCCTCCTCTTCCTCCTCCACTGCCAAGTCGCGCCTAGCCCTAGCCTTACGGCGCTTTAGGCGCCCAACGCCAGACGTCACTTCACCACCTTCCGCCGCCGTCGTTGGGATCGCCGGCGCGGTAGCGGCGACGTCGCCACTAACGCTTGCCGTAGCCAAGGGCGGAGCTCGCACCCTCTCACCTGAATCACTAGAATACTGCCTAGATTGAGTGGTAGACATGGTAATGGTTTAAGATTGAAGCTTTTTTGAAGAGATCAAAGGAAGTGTGAAAGTTTTCTTTTGGCACTGTTAATCGCTCAAGATGAAGTGGGATGAAAGGCTTGGTAAGCAACTATTTATAGGTATGGAAGAACCAAGTGGTGGGAACATCATCATCATTGTAACGTTGGGAAGGCCAAAATTACGGCCTGACCGTTCGGGCAACCAACGGGTGGATGACACGTGTCCAGGAGAAGTGACTTGATGAGACGCTAACCGTTGACAAATTTTGAAATACTTGGATAAGATCAAGCCACGTCACTTTCCCGCTAAACTTCACTCCACTCCTCGGTGACCTCGGTAGGTGACCGAGGAGTGGGGGGACTATCTGTATTGGGTAAAAATTGACCCGCGATGATTTGCCCCGGTCATGCAAATTGACAGGGACCGAACACATATCGGCAAGCCAGAGACCGAAGCAAATCAATGAATCGCCGAAGCCAGGCACCGAGGTCGTCACCGAAAGCAAGTCGTATGCTGAGCTTCGGTGACAGCCGTGTCGGTCTAGCAGCAGGGCGTTGCCACCGAGGTCATTTATTCGCGCCTCGGTGAATCCCCTCGGTTCAAGCAGCTTTGCAGCCCACTTCTTCAGCCCACTACCTTGCCCATTAACTCCACCCATAAATGCTCCAGACATAGTGATGCAATGGAAAATACACGGAAGCTAAACACGATACAAATATGCGGAAGCGATAAAACAAGATACGAGATATCTAAAGATATCGAGAAATTCAATACTAGGAAGGCAAGAAATAGAAGAAAGAATCGAATTCAATTAATAAACGATGATTGAATTCAAAAGGGAGAAATGAAACTCGAACCTTACAATGGAATCAAATTAGGTGTCGATCGCCATAGGTTCCAAGTTAACGAGATACATGAAGCCTCGGGCTTCGGACTAGAAGGGCTCGGCCTCTTCTCTAATTCTCTCTTCTCAATTGTTCATACAAGTTAAAACTAACTAATGAAAATGAAGAGCTAATGTTCTATTTATGCATTTACAATGATAAATGGACAAAATTGCCCCTGCAGCTGTTTCTGGCTCGCTTCTCAGTTCCTCTTCATCGCGATCGCGCCAAGATGGCTCGCGATCGCGCAGGCATCATTTCCAGGCATCGCGAACGCGCAGAATAACACGCGATCGCGCAGTGTACCAACTTCCTCTTCGCGATCGCGCAGGCATGGTCGCGATCGCGAAGAACAAATTTTCTTCGGCAGGCAGTGAGGTCCCAGTGTGCTCCCCTGTTTTGCCCTGTTCCCTGCCTGTTTCCTCCGTCCTCGTCGCTCCAATGCGTGTTCTTCAAGACGTTTCCGGAGGCCTTGACTCGTATCCCTTGTGCTCTCGAGTTTGGCTTTTGATGGTTGGGAACTACGCCATTTTATATTGCATCATCCTCCCCTTCTTGAAAGGATTTCGTCCTCGAAATCGAATCATCAAAACCTACAATCAAAGCAAGTACAACCAAAACTTCCTACTTCACAAGTAGGTTAGCTTAACAAGAAAGAGTGCAAGGTGTGTGGAAAACACTCTCTTGTGATAGAGCAAAGCATCAATACCTAATTAAAAGCGTATGTCCCCAAAGGAGACAACAAGGTCTTGGCTCGACAAGAACAAGCACCCATTTTCAAAACAAGCAAAGAGATCAAAGTCATGCAACATGTAGCAATCAAATGTCCTATGACCCCTAAGCTTACCATCAACATACCAAGCCTTCAAATCAATTTTATCACAATGTGACACATTGGCTTTGGCATGCCCAGCACTCAAGGTGTGCTCAACATATGAGATGGAGTAAGTAAAATAGTTCAACTCACAACTAACATCGACTACTCCACTCCCCTTCTTAAAAGCATTCTCACACACCGAGAGGTACCTCCTCACCTCCCAAATCAACCCCAAGACAATCCTCCTTATTGGACCAACTCCAAAGGAAGGTCTCCAAAATAGGTCCTTCATCATTATAGTCCACACAAAGAAGGCGACGACTACTAGAAGATAGGTCAACACGACCAATACCAAGACCACTCTCCTCACTCGGAGTTCCAAACGTTGGATCATCCATAGAGCCGAACTTGACAAACCATGGAGGTTCGACTCTACCACCAACCCTAGTCCGATACAATTCACCACCACAAATGAGATTGCCTTCAAACATTAGAAATGTAAAAGCATGCACCTCAAATTCATGGTTACACAAAAGCATAGTATAAAGACTAGGTCCTTCACTCTCACTCGAGGAGTCATCGAAAATGAATCGATCCATCTCACACTCTAGAGACTCCTCAAGGGCACATCCATCCTCACTACGACACAAGAGACCACCACTATCAATCAAGCAATCAAAGGGAAGAATAAGATTATCATGCAATTCATCTTCTCCTTTATCAAATATGGGTGGGGTGTCATAACACGGTTCACAAACAAGGTCAACTTCAACATTTTCACTAAAGAGAGGTTCAATGAAAACCGAGCTCACATCATGATGTGGCTTTTCAACCCTCTCAACTAGTGGTTCATTTTCACACACAAGTTGACCTAAAGATTGTACACTAGTTGCAAACACATTGTATTCACACAAATGATCAACTAGCATAGAGTTTTCACATACAAGTCCACAAGACAAGGAAGTTTCATGCTTAAGGGAAGAAGAACTATCACATACCTTTGAGTTGCACTCGGGCTCACTCATGTACTTGAAGCATCATGGGTAGTTCCTTCACCTTGTAGATCACATTTGGCTTCTCCTTCACCTTGTCTTTCCATCTCGGAACATGGTTGAGGCTCCATTGGTATGCCTCCAAGAATACCTACACAAGTACTCAAACAAGTAGAAGAAAAAGATAAAGGATTAAGGTTAGAATAAGGGGTGTCCTCACTCTCACTTTTTCTTTTTCCCTCTTTATTTTCTCTCATTTTCATTTCAAGGTCGGGTGTAGATTCGGGTGGTGATATCCCACTCACATCACTCAACACATCCTCTCCTTTTCTCACTCGAGGAATGTCACCGGTCACTCCCTTACTCCTCTCTATCTTTTGTCTCTAAAATTCGGGTGAATTGGGGTGAGGCCCAAGAATACCCATAGCCGGAGTAGGTGGACTTTTCACGTCAACCCGGAATCTAGGACTAGGAGACTCATCACTTGATGTCTCCTTTTTCTTTATCGGTGAACCATTCGGCTTTGGAAGTGGCTTCGGGATCACCTTGTTGACATTATCCAACTCTTTTCTAGCAATAGTCCCACCGTTGCTCGTGTTTGTAGGAGTTCTTGTTTGCACATTGTTGCCCATGGAATGAAGTTCTCGATCCTTGCTCCTTTGCCCAGCCAAAGAAGGTGCACTAGTAGGCACTTGGCTCTTTGCCCGATAAGGCACAAAGTCATAAACTCTTTGCCCTACGCCCACAAGATACGCATCCTTCACCACACTATATTGCACCCTCTTCCCCTCCAACCACGGCTCACCTATCCACACATCAACATGACGCATGGGATACACATCACACCACACATAGCATTTATAATTCTTATGAGATATGAGTACCCGAGCCTCCTTAGAAACCCACACTCCATCATACTCATAAGGATGCTCTAGCTTATGGCATGGTATCCTAAGCCTATCAACCAAAGATGTGCTAATACAATTGGCATCGGCATCACCAATCTTGAACAAGTACCTTCCAATACCATCTACCTCAACAACGAACCTACGTCTACCCAAGTCTTGTACATTGGCATACAAATAAGAATTTGGACGCCCACAAGTGTCAACACCAACAACTTGGGTCTTCCTTATCCCTCCACTAGTGGCAACACCACTAGAACAATCTCCACTTCCCGTCACTCTCCCAACATTAGAAATGTTGTTGGAAGTCGAGGAAGGAACCTTGCCATGGAACCCATAAGTGCCTCTCGCCTTGGTTCCATAGCCCATAGTACTACCCCTACTACAACCATCCACGCCCCTCACGACATACAACCCTTTTGTAGCAAAAGCAACACCATCTATCATACTAACCTCCACATGGGAATTAGAAGTATTAGGTCGCCTAGCGTACCTAGAAGATGCAAGCTTCTTATTTCCCATGGAACAACCACCACCACCTCCCATACTAATGGAAGGTCCTCCTCTACTCCCTTGTACTCCATTAGCAACACCAAGAGAAGATGCATAAGAACAATTCATATACTCAACATCATCATCAACTCTATCTATGATGCTCAAATTCATCACAAGTAGAGTAAGTAGGATCAATGTACCTTGAAGCGTCACCATCTTCGATTTCTTGACTAGAAGCATAGGCATCAACACATTCTTCATCACAAGCCTCATAGTCTTCATCAATCTCACGATCATCATAGTGAACCGCTTCATCAACATAGGAGCCATGGTTTCCATCATCATAGTAACAGACATCATCACCCTCGTAGGAACCATAGTCTCCATCATCACCATACGAGTCATAGCAACTCGCATCATCCCCATATGAGCCATAATCCCCACAATCAACATCCGACATTGTTGCAATACCAAAAGATCAATACCTCCCAAAAGTCACTCCCTCACGGGTATCACTCAATATATGTACACTCAAGAGCGAGGCCTTATCAACTTGGGAACCAAGGTAATCACAACTAGAATGTCCAAGTTAAAGTTCGAAATGGAATTAATGAGACTCGATGTGCGGACGGCTATTTAAAATGCACACTTGAGGCCAAAAGGAGTTCTACGACTCTTCTTTGAATTCTAGTCTCCTCTACGCACGAATACCCTAATACGCTAAAGGATTAGTGTCTTTCAAGCAGGCCAATTACCTTCAAAACACTAACCAAGAGGTATGGTAGAAAATGGGACACAAAAAATTTGACTCGAATTGGCACTAAACGGATTCGGAATTGGATGAAATTTCGTTTGTGATCTAGAAACTCATCATATTTAATGAACCAATTAGAGTCATGATGTTTGGAAACTGTTCGGAAGCCGTTGCGAACGTTTTGTCCCAAAAACTGGAATTCTGGAAATATTTGTTCTTCGCTATCGCGACCAGACGCGCGCTATCGCGAATGGTTAAAATTTCAAAAAATAATTTTGCTCTTCGCTATCGGAGAATTACTCTTCGCGATCGCGAAGGGTTAATTCCTGCAACTTTTCCAGCAACTCCACAACGGGTTTTGGCGATTTTAGGCCAACTTTTTGGCTCGATTTCAACCCGATACACAAAACCAACGATACCCAAAGGTGTATACAACTAATATCATCAATCCCCAATAGTTTTTCAATCCCAAACAACAACAACAAGCTTTGATTAGAGATTGAAGCATTTTCAAGGATTTTTAAACTTTTGAATTTTGATTTTCGGAATTTTTGAATCGTAACACCAAAACACAAGATATTGGTACTAAAACGACGAGAATACAATAAGGAACAAACACCAATACTTTTTAACACCCGGGGATTCGATTCCAACCCAATCAACCAATTTTTTTCAACTTTTCTAGTTTTTCTATTTTTTTGTTTTTCTTCAAATTTCAAGAACAAACAACACAATCACAACAACGATAAGAACAAGACCGAGGATTCATAAGAACGAAGCCTAGCCGTGCTCTGATACCAACTGATGCAATGGAAAATACGCGGAAGCTAAACACGATACAAATATGCGGAAACGACAAAACAAGATACGAGATATCTAAAGATATCGAGAAATTCAATACTAGGAAGGCAAGAAATAGAAGAAAGAATCAAATTCAATTCATAAATGATGATTGAATTCAAAAGGGAGAAATGAAACTCGGACCTTACAATAGAATCAAACTAGGTGTCGATCGCCATAGGTTCCAAGTTAACGAGATACATGAAGCCTCGGGCTTCGGACTAGAAGGGCTCGGCCTCTTCTCTAATTCTCTCCTCAATTGTTCATACAAGGTAAAACTAACTAATGAAAATGAAGAGCTAATGTTCTATTTATACATTTACAATGATAAACGGACAAAATTGCCCCTGCAGCTGTTTCTGGCTCGCTGCTCAGCTCCTCTTCATCGTGATCGCGCCAAGATGGCTCGCAATCGCACAGGCATCATTTCCAGGCATCGCGAACAAGCAGAATAACACGCGATCGCGCAGTGTAACAACTTCCTCTTCGCGATCGCGCAGGCATGGTCGCAATCGCGAAGAACAAATGTTCTTCGGCAGGCAGTGAGCTCCCAGTGTGCTCCCCTGTTTTAACCTGTTCCCTCCTGTTTCCTCCTTCCTCGGCGCTCCAATGCATGATCTTCAAGACGTTTCCGGAGGCCTTGACTCGTATCCCTTGTGCTCTCGAGCTTGGCTTTTGATGGTTGGGAACTACGCCATTTTATATTGCATCACGTGGGTTGGCCATGAACAAGTAGTGGAGAACGTGGGATAACACTTTGTATCTATAAATAGCACTTCATTTTATATTGTATGGATCCAGAAATTGATACTGAAACTCTGCCCAAATTTGTACTCACAATCATATATTGAAATCCAGTTTTTTCCGTATTTACATTTATTTCGTGTATTTATTCAACTTTGATACGAAGATTTGCTTATATTCGAATCCAAATTCGATTTGTAATCCTAAAACTGATTTAGGCCCATACACCTCGATTGGACACCACTTCATCAAAATCTTCTTGAAAGTGGAAGTGTTATATATACACAGTAAGATGGAACCAGTAAAAAACAATACAAAGTAATTAAACATCAATTTGAGATAAGAGGTAACGCTTTAATATCTCCCGCAGATCCAAGTATAGATTGCTTACACGACAAAACGTGACAATAAGTCGACATGTTATATATAAATTTTTTGTATAAGCCACTGTTTAAGTCAATCTATGAAATTTAAATGGAATATTCAATCTTTACAAAGCAGCAGCTTTTTCCAGATCTGATAATTTTGTATGGGATTCGAGCTTCATCCCTTGGAGAAATCTTGAAAGGATCATTCACATCTCCTTTTAACTCTTTTATGCAACTAGTCTATGGATATACGCATTGCGCATGTTTCACCACGTGCTCCACAAATCAATGAGTATAATTTTTAGAATTATATAACATGAATTAGTATTATAAAATATTTAGTGCAAGTTTAAGAACACATTAATATTTATTAATTCCCAAAAAAGACTTATGGTTACAACTACCTATCGATTTATCAAATGTAAATTAATTAGCACTAACTAAATATCAAGATCATCAAAAAATTTAAATAACTAACCGGATCAAATGAATTACCAACAATTCAAGTCATTAAAGCCTCGTCAAATCTGATATCAGATGTGCTCATGCCCAAAAATCTAAACAAATGGAAGGATTAAACTCAAAATGGGATGGAACGAAATTGTTGCTGGAGGTGAATCTTTCTTTTCCGCTACTGTTGATATTGTAAAGTGGAGAAGAAGATTTCAAATAGGAGGTATTTATAGAGATAAGCAAATGCAAGTGGAGAAGTCATGATGACTTGAAATGTTGAGAATGCAAATAATTCGGCGTGACCATCCGGTGACCAGTGAACGGTCACCACGTAATGCGGTGGAACAGTAATGTGAAAAGACTTGTAACGTTTTGAAACTCTTTGATAGGGATAGGTTTGAGCCACGTCATCTTCCCGCTTAAATTCATTCCACTCCTCGGCGACTATCACACTTTACCGAGGAGTGGTGGGACTATCTGTATTGGGTAAAAATCGACGTGCTCGGACAGCACTTCGGTGGGATGAACCGAAGTCAGTTGAACTGATGCTCCACAGGATTAAGATTGAAGCAAACGATTGTTGACACCCAATTTTGTCCCGGACATGTTAATTAAAGTATAATTTTTTCTAAATTAAAATTAATTTTGAAGTTCAAAGCAATTGATTTAAATTCAAGAGAGAAATTCTAAAATTGTAAGACTTACCCTAATTTTTACCTACCCATGCAATCCCTTTCCTTTCTTTAGTTTATCCTAAAGAGGGCCAAATGCGCAATCCTAACTTAAATCAGCCTACCTGTGCAAGCATATACATATACGCATATACGCTATATACTCAGTTCTGAACCCCGCGACCCAATTCCCTTTCCCCAACCCGTTTCCTTCTATGTCGACCCGCGTTTGGTTTCAATTCCCTCTAAAAAAAAACCTATAATCAGTCCAAAAGTTGTACGATTTGGTTCCCATCAGTACAACGAATCTGTAATCCTGTCCATTCATTTCAAATTCAAGAAATTCCAAGCCCTTGATCTCTCTCTTGGAGATAAGGATGAGGGAGGTGTAGTTTTACCCTTCTCACCCTTATCTCACAAGGGATTGATCGAATAAGGAGGGAGTAATTCCGGAATTTCAAATAGGAGCCAAATCCTAAAACCTCAGGTATAAATTCTTAGCTTTTGTTCATTTTTGGGGCAATCTTGAAGTTTTAGGGTTTAGGAAAATTGGGGGGTTCGGAGTTCTTAGCAGCAGCAGTTAGAAAAAGAACAATAGCACATTAAAAATATTTATTTAAGTTAATATTAGGTAGTCTGATTCTTGTTAGAGAATTGTGTCGTCGCTTTGCTTTTCGAGTCGTCGATCTCAACTGAGTCGCTTAGTCGAGTCGCGTATCGCTTCGGATCATCACTCCTTGTTCACTGCCACCAAACAGGTGATAAGTTGCTCTTGCTTTTAGTCTTAGCTCTTCCACGTTTGATGTTTCTTTTTTTTTTTTGTGTAAACTTGCTGAAAGGGTGGTAAACCAATACATATGTGCCTGCCTAGAATGACTTTGAATTATTTAAGTTGAAGTTGATTCTTTTAAGAAAAAGCTTGAATTATTTGTTGAAAATATATCACTTGCTCTTTTAAATCTTGAATCTTGAATTATTTAGTAGTTTTAGGTTGTAAGAAAGCCTTAGCGAAAATTGTTTTGCCTCAATAGTGCAAGTTTCAGTTTTGGAGGATTAGGTACTGTTATGAGCTTAAATATTGATTCTAAAGTATGGTTCTGTTTCTTTTGGTCTAGCATTGAGTTGCTTTGTTCTGTTTCTCTTTTGTGTATGTTTCTTGTTTAGAAATCTTTAACTTGAAATCTATAATGTCTTGAAATGAGTTGGTTATGCTGCTAAAGTCAAGAGAGCTCAAGGAAGAGTGAGCAGGTCTGATAGAAGTTTAGAGGTTGGTTCTGTGTGTTTCAGGTGGTGCAGGAGTTATTTAAAGGGTGGTTGTAGTAGTCTGAGTGTTAGGGAGGTCTTTGATTTGGTCGTTTAGCTATTGAAAGTTGAAAATTGCGAGAATGTGAAGGGTTACAGATCCCTGAGAGAAGCCCAGGTTTGTGGGTGTTATATGTGGAGGTGTAAGCTGCAGGTATTATGCTGGTAGTTTGTTTGAGTTCAGGAGGAGTATAGAAGGGTTCAGGGCATGGTCAGGGTGTTAGATTTAGTCTTAGGTTTGAGTTTGGTGGTCTGGTGTGTATATGCAGGGTATTTATAGGAGTTTGAGAAGGATTTATAGCCGTTATTGTGGGCTTCAGTTTAGAGTAGGGGTGAGCAGGGTTGTTTGGAGATTGTTTTAGTGGTCTGCAAGCAGTCTAAGCTGATGTTAGTTCAAAGATGTGTGCTAAGATGTCCAGCTAGTTTTCTGGAAATTGGAAAGGATGTTGCTGTTGTTTGTAAGCTTGCATAGTCAGGGAGATGTGCTGAAGATGTAAAGTGTATTAGTTGTCTGTGTCTGAAAATGTGCAGATGTTTTGTATGAGTTTAGCTAGTGTATGTTCAGGTAGGAGTCTGAAGGAGATGTAGAGTGTATGCTTGGTTTCTGGAATCTGTTCAGGGTAATAGCAGGAGGGAGCAGGGTTGTCTATGGAAGGTTGGTGTATGTTTCAGTGTTAGTTGTTCTAGGAGGCATAGAGTTTGTCTAGAGGAGATGTAGTGGATGTGCAGGTGTGCTGTGAGTAATCAGTTAGGTTCTGGTTCCTGGTGATCTGTGAGCTGGGAGGGAGTTCAGTTTGTTTGAGTAATGTATAAGGAGAGTAGCAGGTAGTTCAGGTCTGGATGTGGTTAGGAGAGTGGATCTGGTGCCGCAGATATTAAGGAAGTTTAACTTTGGTTTGCAGATGATTGAAGAAGTACATTGGGGTTCAGTTTCAGGGTGGTGTTCCTAGAAATTAAATTTTGGTTAAGAGGAAGTTCTTGTGGTTGCAAGTGGTTAGTTTTTGTTCTGGTGGATGAAAGAAGTGTGAGGGTGTAGGCATGTCTGCTCTGTTCATGTTTCTTCCTGTCCAGAGGTATTCTGGAAGTTTGTGGGAGAGGTGAGGGGTGTTGTTGGTGCCATGGTGGTTTTTGCAGGTAGTGAGGGGTTCCAGTGGTCTTTTGCTGATTGCGAGGTTCTAAGGAAGAGTGTAGGTCTGGTGCAGGCAGCTTTGGGGAGTCATAGTTTGCTTGGGGTTTGATAAGCTTGTTTGCAGAGGTGTGAGAAGTTGTATCTAAAGTAGAGTTTAGTAAGTTGCTATAGAGGGAGTCTTGTTAGTAGTTATATTTGGTTGTGTTCAGGTGGTTTGAGGTTGGTTCTGTGAAGTCTTCAGGTTTGTGTGTTTGAGAAGTCTATCCTGCTTATTGGTCTTGCTGAGCTTCATTAAGATGATCAAAATAAGAGAAATCTGTTAGCTTGACAAAAATTGAATTTTTCTATGTTAAATCTCTTTAATTCTGTTATGAGACAAAACTGCATGGCTTTATTTGTCTTGAGTCAAGTCTGCTATACAATATAAGTAAAGCTTCAACCTTTTCCCTGTTCGAAATGTGAGTTTTAAGGTGATCTTTTTGAATAAAATTTGTCCCTTACACTTTAATTTCTTGGTTGATTCAGTTTAAAGAATAATGTTTTTTTTTTAATTCTATTTTCTTTCCCTCAAATCTATCATATCTGCTTTGTTTGTTTGATTAGCATGTTCTTATAGTTGCTAATCCTTTATTTCTTCTTTCTTTGGCATGAAAACCCTCTTGGGGCGAGTTGAATAAAACTCACAAATTGGGACGGCTGTTTGCATTTGAAGTTATTTGCTCCGCTTCGCATTTTCGGGACTTGATATCCCCGAAAATGTAAAAGAAAGTAAAAATGAAAATCGCAAAGTCCAAGGCTCAATGATTGAGTTTGCGCTTCAGGGTTCTTTCTTCTAAACTCCATCCTTCCCCGCTTCCTTAAAAAATGCATGTTGTATAGGATTTTCCCATAGATCGGATTAGTAGCCCTGTAGGATAGAAATGATATTTGAATTGTGAATAACTATTGTAAGTCACTTAAATTGTTTTTATATGAATACTTTGTATCATTTCTTTTCGAATCGCCAATTAATTTATGGGTGTTTAGGATGTCAATTAATGAGTACAAAATCAAATTCGACTTAAAATCGTACCCTCGTCATTAATTCGCATTTGAATTGCTTCTTTATTTATTATATTAAATATTCAATTATGTATTTATGTAATTTAATTTATGTATTTAGTCAATCAATTAAATTTTAACCCTTTATTTATTCATTTACTCAATCTAATCTATTTAATTTCAATTAATCATTTATTTATTTAATCAGTTAAATATTTATTTATTTAATTAATTAATTAATCAATTATTATTCATTTACTCCTTTACTTAATATTAATTTAATAAGTATTCATTTATTTAATTAAGTTATTTATTTGGTTATTCATTTATCTATTTAATTAATTAATTAATTAATCTTTTATTATTATCTAATTATTTACTTAGTTTGTTTCATTTATTTATCCAATTTCATTTAGCCTTTATGTATTTAATTAATTAACCAATCAATCATTATTTAATTATTTATTTAATCTCAAATTTGATATTTATTTATTTAAGTATCGGCATAATTAAAATCTTATCTTATTTATATTATTCCTATTATCCTAGTTAAAATTAATTCTATTATCCTTAACAAATTCGTGAAAACCGCCGGATTAACCGCATTTAGCGGATTTTCGAAAGTGCTCCTGTTAGGGACCTTCTTTCGAATTTAATAGAACCACTTACCTAGAATCTCTGATTTTGATTTAATTTTCTTTAAATAAAAAATAAATTGCACTCTTTAGTTAACTTAGGTTCCTAATAATCCTTAAATTAGGTGGCGACTCCAAAGAAAACCCTTTGGAGTCCCATTTTGTTGAAATCAAATCCCGGTGCATACTTGTTGTGCATTATTTCTCGGGAGGGTTCAACAGCGTGGCGACTCCGCTGGGGATACGCAAATGGTTCTAACCAAAAGGCTTTCACGAATTTATTTTTTTGTATTGTTTGAGTTGTATGCCGATACTAGTATGCGTAGCTTATTTAATTATTGCGTTTGTATGTTGAAATTGTCATGATTATATCTACTATTTATTTGCGAGCATGCTTAGTTAATTTAATTGATTGTTGTGTGTCACGAAAGCATGTCACTACACCCTCTTTGTGCACATATAAACTGGCATTCCGTTCATACTTCCCCCACTCCTGGGAACCTCTTGCATTCTCACTCAAATATCCGCGAGGTGTGTGCATACGCACCCGCAACTTCTTCCACTAAAGAACCCTTTGACGAGTTGGTGTACCGGCAGATTGTCATGGGAGTTATTCGACCACGAAGCCGCCTGCCACTATTAGATGGAGATTAGGAGCATGCATGCATTTACACCTTAGTCTGGACCCGGTCCTTGGTACCGCCTCCATAGTTAGGAAACCACCCTTACGTCAGCGGTTTCTTGAAACCCAACGACAATGCATATTATGTGATGTGTGATAACGAATTCTCAGTCCTAACCATGTTTTGAGCAAAATCAGATTTGGAATTTTGTATGCTATGTTGTCTTTTAGGTCAGAAAATAGAAGAATTTAGCAGAATTGAGATCATAATGCAGATTTTGTGAACAAGGTAGAATTGCAGTCCTGGAAAAGTTAGGCAGATTTGATTGGTTTGTGTTTTGGAGATGGTATGGTGTAGTGAGATCTAAGAGGCGAAGCCCCTGGTGTCTTTAAAAGATCAGTGGGGTCCCTCTCGTGAATGGCTTTGCGTGTGTGCAGGCCTATGTTGACTAACCCGCTGCAAATCCTTATGGAATTAAGTATGCTTGTCGCATACTAGGAGAGTGAAGCCCCTATTTCTATAAACGACCAATGGGGTCCCTCCTTGAAGACCAGTGCGGTCTTGGCTACCTAGGAAACTAAGAGGCTTGATCAAAGTCGAGGACCAGTGAGGAGCCCTATGAACAAGGTCTGTGAACCTTGCAAAACCTGGGAAGCTGAGAGGCTTGGCTAAAGCCGAGGACCAGTGAGGTTTTATTTTTTGAAAGGCCAATTGGCGCCTTTCATGATTTGCAGCCTGGTATTGTGAAGGCAGTTGGAAATCTCACCTCTGGATGTTGTGAAATAATTGGGAGTTGTGCTTGGAGGAGCGTTGATGTTTGCAAAGGTATGGAGGATTGTTTCAGGTTTAGGCATTTGGGTTTAAAATTTGGTGCAGATGTTGTGGAGAGCATGAGCTATGTTAGAATGTCGAGTCGACACCAGCTTTTTGGAAGTTAGTTGGGATAATGGAATTGCAATGTCGAGGCGGAGAGCTGATTGTTATCAATTATTGTTACTATTTATCGCTTACTCTAAATCTGAATTGCTCAAAACTGGCATGAACTATTTTTCGTTACCACTTGTTTGCGCGTTTTAGGCTTACCTCTAGCACAAGAGAGGCACCTAACAGGGTAGGACGCGTTTGCGTTCTATTTACGCTCAATTACTTGTGTTTGCCACATGTCAAATTGTCTGTCTAACATGCGATTGCTTGCTAATATGTGCTGCTTGCTTGAAATTTGTTGGCATTAATTATGTTGTGATTGAATTTGTTCGGCGGTATGGTAAGATTAACGTTATGTTACTTCAACTTATCTTTTGTAAAGTTAACCGCTTTATGAAATCATTTATCTATCATCTGAATTCATGCATACTATTATTTTAAAACGGCTTTCAAATATTATTTTGTTTATCTTAAACCCATTCTTGTCATTTTGCAAAATATTGTTTAGCGTCATATTTTAAAGTATTCGCAAGTGTGTTACTTTTGAAAATAACTTCAGAATTAAACAAGCATTTTCGCATCTGGTTTGCATTAACAAAATGAGTGTCTTGCTTAAAATTTTGGGTCTTTCCAGTACGGTCTCAATTTTTTGATTTTGGAATAAGTTGATCCGTCAGTTTCAGCTTTAATAAATTTTATTAAATTCGGTATGCGTTGCTAAAGGGTTAATTATTTGAACATCAAAATCAGGACCTATGGCTCGTCAAATTGCTGTGATTGACTTGACTGGTGAATCCCACCAAGACAAGGTTAACAAGCTTGAAGCAACTGTGGCAAGTTTGAAAAAGAGACTTGATAACCTTATTAAATTGGTTGTCACGCTCATGGATGCTCGCAACCCAGTGCGTAATGTGCCAAGCCCAGGACCAAGTGCTCATGTTGCTCCTATTTATACTGTTGCACCTCCTACAATGCAAGTAGCTCCAACATCTGAGTGTGATGCTCAACAGTTCTCTAATTTGCATGCATTCCTGTTGGAAAAGGAATTTGGTGGCTTCTCAAAGACGAGCAATGAGAAAAGCAACGGGGAGGGGCTTCCTAGGGTTGAAGAGAGCAATGTCACAATGATAGATGAGAATGCTCTAACATCTCAAGCAGGCTTAGGTGAAGCAGAAAAGGAAAATGTGAATTTTCTTGACGTGGTCGATCCACCGGTGTATGATGGGATAGGAAATCCTCATGATCATTTGAAAGCATTCACTGATTGGGTGGCAATATTTGGAAAAAGCAATGGAATCAAGTTGAGGTTATTTGTTAAGACGCTCGCGGGGCCGGCTTTAACGTGGTTTGCACTACAAGACCTTAGAAAGCGATTCACATGGGATGACTTAGCTCGTAACTTTGTCAAGCAGTACGAACTCCCGAACGTAACCTTTGCAAGGGGCAGTCCACTGAAAAGAAAATCTGTAGAACTTCAATAAGAGCCGTTTGCAATAATTTCTGACAAGAGAAAGTGTGAATTGGTTGAGGCACAATCCAAAGACAAAGGACAGATTGTCATTTCAAAACCTTTGCCAGCCATAGTAGGGGAACCTAGTGCACACATGCAAGTAGTTGTCAATCCAAGTTCACAGTCAAACCGCGCCAAAAGATCTGCTTTCGCATTCACACGGCTCCCAGAATCTTACACAAGATTGTTTGAGAGGCTCAAGGGATTCAATTTGGTACATCCTATAGAATCAAAGCCGTATTGGTCACATAAGCCTGACAATTTGGAAAAATTTTGTGCTTACCATTCAGGGATGCAGGGGCATATTATTGAAGAATGCACTTTATTTAAGCAGAAAGTTGAAACCTTGATTAACTCTGGCAAGGTCAAAATTCTACCCACAAATGGCACTGGCGAACCTTTTGTCGCAATCTTTCCATATGCAAAAGGAGGTTCCTCGAAGATGGGCATTTAGGCACCTATCAAGCTCCAGAAAGCAGTAGAGTTGCAGAAGCAGAAGTTAGTTTTATTTGTAGTATTAGGAAGTAACTATTGTAATTTTCTTTTGTTAGTTTTGTTGAAAGAAAAGAAAGAATATCAAATTATGAATGTTTGAATCTATTTCTATGTAAGCAAACTACTGTAACCGGTTTCCCAAGGCGGGAAGCGTAGGCAACTCATATCGAGTTTCGGTTACACCAGCATTTGAAAATTCTCTTTTGTGTAAGCAGAACTACGCATGGTCTGATTCCTAAGGAGGGATACGTAGGCTCCTCTATCGGGCTCGACCTTTTAGTATTTAAATTTTAATTTTTCCAAAGATAGAAACTGGGGCAAATTTTGCAAAGCAAGTAGAAGACGTGGGAGATTGCAATCGGGGCAGCTTTTGATAAGTAGTTTGAAGTTTTGAAAGTCATAACTGGGGCAGTTTTTTACAACACAAGTTGAAATGTTGAAGTCATAACTGGGGCAGAATTTTGCAAAAAGCAAGTTGAAGACATTGCGCTGGTTTGGTCATTATTAGTAGCAGTTTCAAGGATTGGTGCAGACTGTCATTTTGCAAGGAAGAATCGATAGTCGAGCAAAGCATTGATGTTCAAAATAAGCCGACCATTTTAGCAATTTGTGTCAAAATGGTCTAGCACGCATACTAATTTAGTAAAAACTTTCAAAGTTGTTTTTCCCATTCGCGTCTTGAAAAATCAAATTTTGTTGATCATTGAGTTTCGAACTCTTAAATATTTTACTCATATGTTGAGTCGGGATTTCGGTCCCATCCATTCGGCCTAATGGCCTATTTTACATTTGAAATTTTATGCATGCATTATCATTTTACGTATTAACTTGCTTCTGTTCAATGTGTAGAATTCATTTGTTAAAGGTTGGCTAGCATTGAACACTGAAATGGCTGAAAATCTGCATCAAGGACAAAACAACATGGCAAAGCAGCTTCAGGCAACCAGTTCTGGTATGGGTATCTTGCAAGCGCAGAATGATGACATTGAAGGACATGTGGTCCAAAGGAATAGGATTGTCAACTTTGTCAACAATAGCAAGGATTTGCCAAATACAAGCTTTACCTCCAATCCATCTTACTTAACAATGCCTAATTACCCAATGCCTATACATACCATATATCCACAAATCCCACAAAAATATCTTACAAATCCAAATGCTTGGCCAGTTGCAACTTTATACCAATCACCTTTTATCACTATACCTGCTGTGGAGAGTCAATCAAATCAATTGATAGTCCGTTCACCAGAATTGCCTAAGAAAGAAGTTGAGACAACTTATCCTCATAATGTGGATGAACAGATTTTGAGAAAGATCATGGGAAAAGAATTGCGCTCTAGGAACATTCAGAGTTTATGTTATGAAGACTTGTGCATTCATCCGAATATTGAGCTTCTACGTGGGTACAACATACCAAAACTCAACACTTTCGATGGAAAGGGAAATCCCTACATTCATTTGAAAGATTATTACGGCAGATTGATCGGAATCGGGAAGAATGAAGCTTTGCTAATGAGATTATTTAGTCAGAGTTTATCAGGAATGGCACTTGCATGGTATACTAAACAGGATTTTACCAAATGGCACACATGGGAAGACATGGCTCGAGACTTTGTGGAACAATACAAGTTCAACATAGTAAGAGATCCTTATCTAATTGATATGCGCAAAATCAAGAAGATGCCGCATCAGTCTGTTGCAGAATTTGTTGTGAGATGGAGGCTAGAGGCTTCTAAGATGCATCCTCCATTGCCTGAAGATGAGCTGATAGCAACTTTCATTGACCTTCAAGAAGGCATATTTTATGAAAAGCTACTTTTTGCCAATTTAAAGGATTTTTCTAGTTTAATTCGGTATGCAAAGATTTTGGAAGAAAAGTTTCAAACCGGAAGGTTGATTGACTATGACACTACAATGCCAGTTTTCAATTGTTCTGACGCACCTGAAAATATTCAACACTCTCAGCCTTCGCAAGTGCACTACAATCATGATATGCAAAATTTAAGTAGCCAACATCGATCTTATCAGGCACCATCTGGTCATCAAAGCACGAAGAAGTTTAGACCTCGTACTTTTACTCCTCTATATGAATCATTGTCAGACATATTCGAGAGATTGAAAGCAGAAGGGTTACTGCAAGCAAAGAGGGGATGGATTCCCGAGAATCCGCCTCAAGGATTTGATTTATCAAAGAGGTGTGCATACCACTCAAATATTCAAGGCCATGATACAGAAGAATGTTCGGCACTTAAGCAAAAAAGTCCATAATATGATTGAAAAAGGCAAGATAAGTGTGAAGCAAGAGCAAGCAAGCAACTATGGTCATTCGGCAGCAAATGCAATTATCATCAGAGGTGATTCATCAAAATTGGAACCAACGCATTTGAAAAGGAAGCGTGAAGCTTAGCAAGAAGATCAAATGACAACACTTTGTTTTTTGAAAATGGCATTTCCTTGCTTAACTATCTTATGTTTGCCTACTCTTTTGAAGTTTTATGTAATGAACTATCTTGTACCCTTTATTGGGCTTTTAATCCCGGAATCAATGAAAGTCCATTTTCCCCAAATAAGCCAAGCCAAAAGCAATTCTGGATGATATCTTTTTGTGCAAAAGAAGAATTTAAAGAACATCAAACTCTCGCAGCAGCAGTACATCTGAGTGCCATATAAGAAGATGCAGATTTGAAGCCGCATTAGGTGTTCAATCAAGCCAGCCACTATTTGTCCAAAAACTAACAACTTTTTCTTTGGAAACAGGGGCAAAATGTGTCTGTACGTTACCGAAGAATTCAACATCAAGACAAGAGGAGCAAAGCAAATCACTAAGGCTTCGAATTGAACATCATATTCAATATGAACTGGAGGCAGCATTCAACGCTTTGCAGCACTATCAATACAAGCAACACGACCCAGCTTTGCTTATTGGTTTTGTATTATCTTGCCTTAATTAATCCAATTTACAACTTTGTTTCGCAGGCTGTTATCAAATTTAGGCTCGTTTACCTTATATTCAAACCTTTTGGGCTCGTTCGCCTTATAAATGAATGTTTTGGGCCCGTTCGCCTTAAAAATGAATGATCCGGGTCCATCCACCCGTTAATCGGATATGCAGATTTACTTAAAGTCGCTTTGGAACACTGGATGCTTCAAGGCTGGATGTCTCATTTGCTTTGTCAAGTGATTGGAGCACAATTCAAGATTAAATCATAGATTGCCACTAGATCATTAAAGCGTTATGCTTTATCATAGTTTATTGCCGAAAAGCGGCATTTCTATATCTTATAATTCTTGCAAATTGCTAAAATATCAGTTTCATTTCTATTCCGCTATAAGAACATTCACTAAAATTTCATTGTTGTAATTTGCAGATATTGCTAAGTTTGAAGAAGCACATGCATTAATGAATTTTGTGTCTTTTGCTTTATTTTATGATTTGGGCTCGTTCATCTTATAATTGAACGTTTTGGGCTCCTTCGCCTTATAAATGAATGTTTTGGGCTCGTTCGCCTTATAAATGAACAATTCGGGTTCATCCACCTGTAAATAGGATATGCAGGTTTTTTTCAAATTGCGCTAGGACGTTGGATGCTTCATGACCCGACGCCTCATTGCTTTATCAATTGAATGGAGCACATTCCGAGATTGCATTGTAGACTACCCCTTCATGATTTAAAGCATTATGCTTTGTCATGGTTTATTGCCGAAAGGCGGCATTTCTATCTCCTATAAGAATGTTAAACATATCCGTTTCATTTCTATTTCACTATGAGAACATTTACTAAATTTCTATTGTTGTGATTTGCAGATATTACTAAGTTTGAAGAAGCACATGCATTAATGAATTTTGTGTCTTTTGCTTTATCTTTTGATTTGTGCTCGTTCATCTTATGACTAAACGTTTTGGGCTCGTTCGCCTTATAAATGAATGTTTTGGGCCCGTTCGCCTTAAAAATGAACAATCGGGATCCATCCACCCGTAAATAGGATATGCAGGTTTATTTCAAGTTGCATTGAGACATTAGATACTTCAGGAGCGGATGTCTCATTTGCTTTATCAAATAATTGGAGCACAATCCAAGATTGCATTGCAAATTACCTCTTCATGATTAAAAGCATGACGCTTATCATGGTTTATTGCCGAATAGGCGGCGTTTCTATCCTTATGATTCTTATTTCAAAATAAACATTATGTTGAAGCCTGCATAGATATACAAATTGACTTGAGACATTATGTCTCATTAGTCGATTTATTTTGTAATAGCCTTGTATTCTGCAATTCGTACCCGCTTTACTTATTGTTTTGCTTTACTGTTTCAGAATAATGATCAACCTAGAGGTTCCCCGGGCGGAGCGCCTCGTCAGTTGATCGAAAGAAGAACTTATTGATGATATCACAACCTGCATTTACAATTTTATGCTATCACTTCATTTATTTCTTATTCTAGTGGTTACAATTTATTAGCAGTTGCTCGCTTACCGTTTGTCGAGTTTATTACAGGAATTTAGCAGCACCGCAACAGCATTTGGAGCATGAGCAATCGTTGATATGAGCTAGACTCGTCAACGAGGATCTGAAGAATCGCACTCGAACAAGCAAGTTCTATCCTAATCTTTCGCTTCAGATTAGGACGTCAGTCTGTCTTCTTTCCTATCCGTGCGTCATTTTCTGTCAATCGTGCGAGTTTTCGCGTCTAAGTGTCGTCGAACTACATATAACCTGATTCTCTTTCAGCCCGAGATATGTAGGCAACTCAGAAACCGGAGTTCGACCAAGTCCATGAGCCTCGTCTTTTGGTCCTTGGAATCAAAAGTCTTGGCTTTGTTGGGACAAAATTGGCTTTTCGTCAACTTTCTTTACCCTGAAAACTCTTTCATCATTTTCCGAGTAAAGAGGGGTAGCTGTTGACACTCAATTTTGTCCCGGACATGTTAATTAAAGTATAATTTTTTCTAAACTAAAATTAATTTTGAAGTTCAAAGCAATTGATTTAAATTCAAGGGAGAAATGCTAAAATTGTAAGACTTACCCTAATTTTTACCTACCCATGCAATCCCTTTCCTTTCTTTAGTTTATCCTAAAGAGGGCCAAATGCGCAATCCTAACTTAAATCAGCCTACCTGTGCAAACATATACATATACGCATATACGTTATATACTCAGTTCTGAACCCCGCGACCCAATTCCCTTTCCCCAACCCGTTTCCTTCTATGTCGACCCGCGTTTGGTTTCAATTCCCTCTAAAAAAAACCTATAATCAGTCCAAAAGTTGTACGATTTAGTCCCCATCAGTACAACGAATCTGTAATCCTGTCCATTCATTTCAAATTCAAGCAATTCCAAGCCCTTGATCTCTCTCTTGGAGATAAGGATGAGGGAGGTGTAGTTTTACCCTTCTCACCCTTATCTCACAAGGGATTGATCGAATAAGGAGGGAGTAATTTTGGAATTTCAAACAGGAGCCAAACCCTAAAATCTCAGGTATAAATTCTTAGCTTTTGTTCATTTTTGGGGCAGTCTTGAAGTTTTAGGGTTTAGGAAAATTGGGGGGTTCGGAGTTCTTAGCAGCAGCAGTTAGAAAAAGAACAATAGCACATTAAAAATATTTATTTCAGTTAATATTAGGTAGTCTGATTCTTGTTAGAGAATTATGTCGTCGCTTTGCTTTTCGAGTCGTCGACCTCAACTGAGTCGCTTAGTCGAGTCGCGTATCGCTTCGGATCCTCGCTCCTTGTTCACTGCCACCAAACAGGTGATAAGTTGTTCTTGATTTTAGTCTTAGCTCTTCCATGTTTGATGTTTCTTTTTTTGTGTAAACTTGCTGAAAGGGTGGTAAACCAATACATATGTGCCTGCCTAGAATGACTTTGAATTATTTAAGTTGAAGTTGATTCTTTTAAGATAAATCTTGAATCATTTGTTGAAAATATATCAGTTGCTCTTTTAAATCCTGAATCTTGAATTGTTTAGTAGTTTTAGGTTGTAAGAAAGCCTTAGCAAAAATTGTTTTGCCTCAATAGTGCAAGTTTCAGTTTTTGAGGATTAGGTGCTGTTATGAGCTTAAATATTGATTCTAATGTATGGTTCTGTTTCTTTTGGTCTAGCATTGAGTTGCTTTGTTCTGTTTCTCTTTTGTGTATGTTTCTTGTTTAGAAATCTTTAACTTGAAATCTATAATGTCTTGAAATGAGTTGGTTATGCTGCTAAAGTAAAGAGAGCTCAAGGAAGAGTGAGCAGGTCTGATAGAAGTTTAGAGGTTGGTTCTATGTGTTTCAGGTGGTGCAGGAGTTGTTTAAAGGGTGGTTGTAGTAGTCTGAGTGTTAGGGAGGTCTTTGATTTAGTTGTTTAGCTATTGAAAGTTGAAAATTGTGAGAATGTGAAGGGTTGCAGATCCCTGAGAGAAGCCCAGGTTTGTGGGTGTTATATGTGGTGGTGTAAGCTGCAGGTATTGTGTTGGTAGTTTGTTTGAGTTCAGGGGGGAGTATAGAAGGGTTCTAAGGCATGGTCAGGGTGTTAGATTTAGTCTTAGGTTTGAGTTTGGTGGTCTGGTGTGTATATGCAGGGTATTTTTAGGAGTTTGAGAAGGTGTTATAGTGGTTATTGTGGGCTTCAGTTTAGAGTAGGGGTGAGCAGGGCTGTTTGGAGATTGTTTTAGTGGTCTGCAAGCAGTCTAAGCTGATGTTAGTTCAAAGATGTGTGCTAAGATGTCCAGCTAGTTTTCTGGAAATTGGAAAGGATGTTGTTGTTGTTTGTAAGCTTGCATAGTCAGGGAGATGTGCTGAAGATGTAAAGTGTATTAGTTGTCTGTGTCTGAAAATGTGTAGGTGTTTTGTATGAGTTTAGCTAGTGTATGTTCAGGTAGGAGTCTGAGGGAGATGTAGAGTGTATGCTTGGTTTCTGGAATCTGTTCAGGGTAATAGCAGGAGGGAGCAGGGTTGTCTATGGAAGGTTGGTGTATGTTTCAGTGTTAGTTGTTCTAGGAGGCATGGAGTTTGTCTAGAGGAGATGTAGTGGATGTGCAGGTGTGCTGTGAGTAATCAATTAGGTTCTGGTTCCTGGTGATCTGTGAGCTGGGAGGGAGTTCAGTTTGTTTGAGTAATGTATAAGGAGAGTAGCAGGTAGTTCAGGTCTGGATGTGGTTAGGAGAGAGGATCTGGTGCTGCAGATATTAAGGAAGTTTAACTTTGGTTTGCAGATGATTGAAGAAGTGCATTGGGGTTCCGTTTCAGGGTGGTGTTCCTAGAAGTTAAAATTTGGTTAAGAGGAAGTTCTTGTGGTTGCAAGTGGTTAGTTTTTGTTCTGGTGGATGAAAGAAGTGTGAGGGTGTAGGCATGTCTGCTCTGTTCATGTTTCTTCCTGTCCAGAGGTATTCTGGAAGTTTATGGGAGAGGTGAGGGGTGTTGTTGGTGCCCTGGTGGTTTTTGCATGTAGTGAGGGCTTCCAGTGGTCTTTTGTTGATTGCGAGGTTCTAAGGAAGAGTGTAGGTCTGGTGCAGGCAGCTTTGGGGAGTCATAGCTTGCTTGGGGTTTGATAAGCTTGTTTGCAGAGGTGTGAGAAGTTGTATCTAAAGTAGAGTTTAGTAAGTTGCTATAGAGGGAGTCTTGTTAGTAGTTATATCTGGTTGTGTTCAGGTGGTTTGAGGTTGGTTCTGTGAAGTCTTCAGGTTTGTGTGTTTGAGAAGTCTATCCTGCTTATTGGCCTTGCTGAGCTTCATTAAGATGATCAAAATAAGAGAAATCTGTTAGCTTGACAAAAACTGAATTTTTCTATGTTAAATCTCTTTAATTCTGTTATGAGACAAAACTGCATGGCTTTATTTGTCTTGAGTCAAGTCTGCTATACAATATAAGTAAAGCTTCAACCTTTTCCCTGTTGGAAATGTGAGTTTTAAGGTGATCTTTTTGTATAAAATTTGTCCCTTACACTTTAATTTCTTGGTTGATTCAGTTTAAAGAATAATGTTTTTTTTTTAAAATTCTATTTTCTTTCCCTCAAATCTATCATATCTGCTTTGTTTGTTTGATTAGCATGTTCTTATAGTTGCTAATCCTTTATTTCTTCTTTCTTTGGCATGAAAACCCTCTTGGGGCGAGTTGAATAAAATTCACAAATTGGGACGGCTGTTTGCATTTGAAGTTATTTGCTCCGCTTCGCATTTTCGGGACTTGATATCCCCGAAAATGTAAAAGAAAGAAAAAATAAAAATTAATTGTGATGTATTAAAGTGCTTAGGGAGGTAGTCACTATTACCCATATGTATCCTACCAGTCCCATAGCCTACATTACAACCTTTTTAAAGTCCTAATTAATCTCGATTGGAGTGAGCTTACATTAGTGGAGTTCTACACTACGGGCAAGCTTATGGTACATCGTGTGTGACATGTGAGATTTTCAAAGTCCAAGGCTCAATGATTGAGTTTGTGCTTCCGGGTTCTATCTTCTAAACTCCATCCTTCCACGCTCCCTTAGAAAATGCATGTTGTATAGGATTTTCCCATAGATCGGATTAGTAGCCCTATAGGATAGAAATGATATTTGAATTGTGAATAACTATTGTAAGTCACTTAAATTGTTTTTATATGAATACTTTGTATCATTTCTTTTCGAATCGCCAATTAATTTATGGGTGTTTAGGATCATTTGTCAATTAATGAGTGCAAAATCAAATTCGACTTAAAATCGTACCCTCGTCATTAATTCGCATTTGAATTGCTTCTTTATTTATTATATTAAATATTCAATTATGTATTTATCTAATTTAATTTATGTATTTATTCAATCAATTAAATTTTAACCCTTTATTTATTCATTTACTCAATCTAATCTATTTAATTTCAATTAATCATTTATTTAT
Source organism: Petunia x hybrida (assembly GCA_037355625.1). Taxonomy (NCBI): domain Eukaryota; kingdom Viridiplantae; phylum Streptophyta; class Magnoliopsida; order Solanales; family Solanaceae; genus Petunia; species Petunia x hybrida. The sequence continues at coordinate 4,271,125 of JBBBVM010000045.1, forward strand.
TTAATCAGTTAAATATTTATTTATTTAATTAATTAATTAATCAATTATTATTCATTTATTCCTTTACTTAATATTAATTTAATAAGTATTCATTTATTTAATTAAGTTATTTATTTGTTTATTCATTTATCTATTTAATTAATTAATTAATCTTTTATTATTATCTAATTATTTACTTAGTTTGTTTCATTTATTTATCCAATTTCATTTAGCCTTTATTTATTTAATTAATTAACCAATCAATTATTATTTAATCTCAAATTTGATATTTATTTATCTAAGTATCGGCATAATTAAAATCTTATCTTATTTATATTATTCCTATTATCCTAGTTAAAATTAATTCTATTATCCTTAACAAATTCGTGAAAACCGCCGGATTAACCGCATTTAGCGGATTTTCGAAAGTGCTCCCGTTAGGGACCTTCTTTCGAATTTAATAGAACCACTTACCTAGAATCTCTGATTTTGATTTAATTTCCTTTAAATAAAAAATAAATTGCACTCTTTAGTTAACTTAGGTTCCTAATAATCCTTAAATTAGGTGGCGACTCCAAAGAAAACCCTTTGGAGTCCCATTTTGTTGAAATCAAATCCCGGTGCATACTTGTTGTGCATTATTTCTCGGGAGGGTTCAACAACGATAGAATCGCCGAAGTCGAGCATCGAGGTCCATCACCGAAGGCGAATCGCAAGTTGTGGTTCAATTTACATTCACATCGATCGAGCAGCAAGATTGCACCACCAAGGTTATGTATTTGGACCTCGGTGGAATACTCCGGTTCCAGCGGCATAATAGCCTACTACTTCAGCCCACTAACTCCACCAACATACGTGCTGAACGTGGATCTGAGTATGATCAATCATGGGAAATGTGGGCAAGGCCCCTCTCATCTATAAATAGCTCTAATTTTCAAGTGGTAGCTATTCAGAAAGACATACAGAAACTCTGTCAAAATTTGTACTCATTCGCATATATTGAAATCTTATTTTTTTACTTATATTTTCGTATGTTATTGTTCATATTTCAACTTTGATACATCGTTTTGCTTGTATTCGCAATCCAAATTTGATTTGTGTCCTAAGAACTGTTTAGGCCAATACACAATTTGTATTTACCTTTATCCACTAACAAAAAGCTATTAGAGACTAATTAGTTTATAACTCGAGTGATTAGCAGCTTAGCACCAGATGCAATGAATAATCAAAGAATCCTACATAGAACTCAAAAGACAATCCTAAATAGTATAACACATCTTCTAAACGGTTTCGGTGCCGACATGTTGACAGGCAGGCAGGCTATCTGTTCCTAGTCATTAGTATTGCGATGCAGAATGTCTATTACGCGTTTGATTTATTGTATATTGTACAAAGTAAAAACCAACCTAATTAATGAACCACTTACACCATTTAGCTTTAATTTCCATATGCTAGTTGTCACAAAAGTGTAAAATATCCTATACATCGACCAACCTTAACCGAAATCGAATTTGTGCTTTAGATACTACTCCTACTTGATTGGTTTTGATGGAAAAATAACAAATTGATAATTTTAAAAATTAAAGTCCAGCAGAAAATCCAAGTAGAACCAATCATCGGTATATATATTTACTACAACTTACCTTTCATAAATATTTCTGACTGCTGGTTATGGAGTATAGTGTTCAAATAATTATATGCCTATAATGATTAGCATAAATGAAGGTCTTGTAGTTTACTTTCTTGATCATTTAAGCTACTCGATCATTACTATTTTTTACTCTTTAACTCGAACATTTTCATGGTTGGAAGTATGAATCTCTGTAATTATCTAGTGGAGTAGTATTATTTTTCAAATCATTGGATATTCAAAATTGTAATTCGATTAAGCTAGGAGAGGTCCGACGATTCCAAATTCTACTACGAATATACATTTCATCACTTTGATTTGATTTTGTTAGTTATAGAGTTTGATTTCGAATACGTAATCGTGTGTGGACAAAATTAGTCCTAGTAATACGTAGCTGTCATATGACTTAATGCACAAATTACGAGGTCGATAATAAGATTCAGATTCTTCAGAGTTGAATGAGTCACCAATGGATAAGCCTAGATCCAAACTCTACAATCTCACCTCACACGTAACAAAAACATATTGCCATCACTATTTAAAACTTTCTTTTTTTTTCTTCCATATGTTCCAAAACTTCTCCAATAAATAGAAACATATCCCTCACTTCTTGAATCATTCACATTTCACACTTTCCTTTTCTCAAAGAAGTAACAAATATTTCTTCTAGAACAAAATGGCTTTTGCTTCTTCTTCTTTTATTCTCTCAACACCACCAAGCTCCGCCAGCTTCCGCCAGCCATTGCCACGGCAGTTTTCTGTTTCTGCCGTTTACTCCACCGCAGAGAGGACTAGTACTAGTACAACAATTGCATCACAAACATCATTGTACGAGATTCTTGGTATTCAGACAGGTGCCACTTGTCATGAAATTAAGTCAGCTTATAGGAAATTAGCAAGAACTTGTCATCCTGATGTTGTAAGGTTTCATCAAGATTCGTCAGCTGAGGATTTTATTAGAGTTCAATCAGCGTATGCTACACTTTCTGATCCCGATAAAAGAGCTAATTATGATCGCAAATTACTTGGGAATAGACTTAGACGAAATGTTGATATGTCATCAACAGGAATTCGTAGTCATTATACTGTTAGCCGAAAATGGGAAACTGATCAATGTTGGTAGTTCATTTTTTGTGCACGCCTAATTCAGATTCGCGCTATAAACAATGGGTTTTAGCATTCTCCCGCTCCTACTGAGGAGGACTACATTCCCAAAGTCGAGAACACTAGAGAGGTTCAAGGATAAAAGAACCTTTATTATTCCACAACATATGGCCAGAGACGCTGGAAATTACCATTAGTAGACCAATTAGTTTTTGTAATTATTTGGTAGATCCTAGTAGCAATAATTTGTACATTATAGGTAAATATTAGTTTGTGTATACTACTAGAAACTTTTTTACTATGTTGTTTGGGTTTAATTTGATGATCGTGATAATTAATTAGACGAAATATTTGAAGTCTGAAACCCATCCAAATTGTACCATTAACACTTGTATAATTACAAATCGCAATAGTGCATTTGGTCAAGTTATAATTTAATTTGCGTAAGTAGTACAATGGGTTCTCCTGTTGAAGAGGACTACATTCCTATGTTCGAAAACATGAAGAGGTCTATATTATCAATGCTTGAGACTTTTAAGTTCTCCGACTCGATCCTAGATCTCAAGCTAAAGAGTGAAAAAATCTTTATTATTCCACGACATATGGCTAGAGAAGCAGGAAATTACCATAAGTACTTCATTTAGTTTTTGCAAATTTTTGGTAGATCCTAGTAGCAATAATTTGTACATTACAGATAAATATTAGTTTGTGTATACTACTAGAAACTTTTCTTAGTATGTTAGTCACTTGTTTGGGTTTAATTTTATGATCATGATTATTAGACGAAAGATTTGAAGTCTGAAGCCTCATCAAAATTGTACCATTAACGCTCGTATAGTTTACAATTCGCAATATACATATTGTCCATTTAGACAATTCTATTAATGCAATGTTGAAAAACGGTTCTGTAGCTTCGTTTTCTATGGCCTCTCTGTGGTCCAACTTGTAAGGTAAAAAACTGAAAATGGTGCCAATTGGGTCCACAATATCCACATATCCCACTTATAGGATAAGAATTACACGTTATAACGAATTCACGGGAGAATAATATATGAGTTATTCATCGAAACATTAGCAGCTTCTTAGAGTAGACTAAAGATAAAATTGTTTCTATATAATCGGTGTGTGTTGCTAATGGTTGAAATAAGAAAAATAGAGGAAATGAACTAAAAAAATGTTCAAAGTCTGTTCTTGTTGTTATTCGAAGGATCTTTTACGAAAAGAACTAGTAGTCTAGTACACGATTAAGATAACATTTTGTCATACAACTAAACAGATCTCTCCGAAGTATATAAATCACGTGAAAGCAAAATATGTGAGCACTTACATCATGATTTCTACAACTTAATAATTTGTTTAGTTTTCCAGACGTCTTATCAAATGATCAAATAGAGCAAGTAGACTAGCAACTAGCTAGTGCAATGCATGTGTCAACCTTATCTACAATTAAAGACAAAATGACACGTTATATATGTTACCTAGTATACCACATAATAATAACACACCACAATAAGTTCACTTATATCCTTTTTTCTTCTATCTTTCCAGAAGTCTGCTACTTACTTTGACAAATTTTTATCTTTAGGTTATCGAAATAAGGTTCTCTTTGACATGTTAACAAGTTTAACAAATTGTTCGGAAGATGTATTTTCATTAACAAGGATACACACAAAGGCGGATGTAGCTTCTGTTAGGGATATAGTTGATATGCCCTAGACCCAATCTCGTATTTATTTATTTGAACATATTTTGATATTAATATATGGCATTTGGTATTCATTTATCATAGTTATTATTAATTGATATGATAAAGTCCTTGATTGAGGTTTGAGACTTTTCATCATGATGGAGATCGTGATAATGAGAGTCAAGTCTTATATAACTTAATCTAAAATTGTTCTTGATCGTAGGATCACTAAATCATTAACTAGGACATTAGTGATCCGGCTAGATCAATATTTATGTGATAGTCTTTGTTAGATAAAGAGTAGTTGATCTCATTAACTAAATTACATAAATAGGTGATGCATATGGAGATATGATCACTGAACCGACTCATTGGATAATTCCTAATGGTTAGAATTACCATAATCTGTCAATAGGATATTATCTTGAAGAATGTAATGCACGAGTTTCCTTTGACCTGAGATCGTCATAGAAATTTACAAGTTATTTATTGTACTTTGATACTAGACCCCTATTGTCCTACGACGATAGTTGAAAGGATATTGAGTATGATTAAATACTTGTAGAATTAATGAACGATCAAGATGGAATCTGTCGACTCTTGGTAATGAGTTTAAGCTCTATGTTGTCATGAATTATAAACGACTACTTTAAGACCTTGGCCAGGGCAATTGAATGATAAGAGAAAAGAGTTTCTTAGATCATTCACCGGTCGGTTATATTCCACATGTAAACATAGTTGGTCACCTATTGGGATTTGACAGTTAAACCATATCCTAGGGTGACTCGGAGCTAAAATGACAGAAGGAAATACTACATTATTCTTCTACAGGTTCTTGAGAGTAAATTGTATACTTCAATCTAATCCGGTCGTTAAGAAGTGTTGCTAGACGCCACCCTTGATTAGTATATTGATATGATCAATTTACTACCGGCTTAGTATTGAACCTATGGGGTCGCACACTAACGAGTGTTCTGATCTTTGCTAAGGATTAAATAAATATTTAATCTAAATGGAATATTATTATATTCTTTGCTAGCACATAGAATATAATTAATATGTGAACAAATTGAGTTTTACTATTTAGAATAGTAAAATTGAGTTATTTCTCTTGGTTAAAATAATTACTAATATATATGTGATATATATTTAGTTTGCAATTAATGATTATTATACATGGAGATGTATTATAATATTAATAAAGAAAATATTTTGCACACTTGTCACCATGCATGTAAAAGGAAGAACACTTGGTTATGTCTTAAAGAGAAGAATAACAAGTGGCTTCTTGCATGAAATGACTAAAACAAGTGGCAAATAAAGCTAGACACTTGGCTAGCATGCAAAGGGGTGCAAACATGCAAACACCTCTATAAATAGGGCTAAAATCAGCCCAAGGAAGGATGGATGAAGTCTTTTCCTTCTTCCTTAACTTTTATTCATAAACAACCACGTTTTTACATATAGCCACTATTGTGATAGTAGCTTGATAAGTAAAAACAGCCAAGGAAAAATTAATTGTGACAAGAAAATTAGTTTCTTGTTCTTTTAATTTGTGCAAAAGTTTTAAGAAAACTTAAGCGCAATAAGTTTTATCAAATTTGTTCACGGATCCATTGATCAAAGAGTTGATAGCAAGGATCGGTCTCGGTGTGGATACGCATAGAGGCTTTGCATTATCAGAGCTTAACAACAACTCTCGCGCTACCAGGTCTGTCTAAGATCCGATCTTTAGACGTAGAGAATAAATTTTAAATGCAAATAGATCTACCCATGATTGTTTTTGTCTTCCGCTGCGTGTTACGAACACCCCATTCAATCCAACAGTGGCATCAGAGCCAAGGATTATGTTGTGATTTAAAATTTATTCTTTGAATTTTATGTCTTTATATATTATACTTGAAGAGTTCAATTATAATTATGGATTAGTCAAATAGTTTGAATTCTTACATATATATATTATTATTTTTATTATGAATAAAAATATTAAATATATATTTATCCATTACTAAAGAAACAAAAGGACATGCTTGTTGTTGTATCAATTGTATAGTTCTCATTGGGAATGAGATTACTGATTTTGTAATAGCAACAATTGTGGAAATCCCTAACTTTAGAAGTTAGTAAATACACATTTCATTTCTAACCACGTTTGTTTCTTTAGCTGAATATGATTCACATGCGCTAATTAATAATGTTATAATAGTATAAGTACTATTTATATGTGATATAAATTTGATGTAGTATTTTGTTAATATGTTACACGCTTGTTCTTTATGTAATTTTGAATTATTTATTACATGTGATGTAAATAAATTAAGGAATGAACTTGTAGACATTTTAAATAAAATTCACATATATGAAAGATTTGATCTATGTTATTAAAAGTTGTTTTAATAACAATCTCCTCTCACTAAAATTTGAGTTCTTGAATAATAAAATATAAGATATTTTATTATCTAGCTATCCATCAAAATAAATAGTTTAATTTATTTCTTGTTTATAAGGAGCGACCTGACAACCAGGAGACTTATAGTTCGAGAATAAAATAAAATTATTTATTGCATTAGATGCATGGATAGGAGGAATTTTTTAATTTTTACACTAAGCGCCTGGACTACCCGGGGAGTGTGAGATTTAATAAATTCTTAGCTATCATGATGGTTGAACTCAACTGTGCCAATAGGATCGACCTGATTACCAGGGGACTATTTGACATAGAGCTATTAAAGAAGTTACATGGGGATGTAATTGGTAAGAGTACCTACCTTTTAAAATATGTGAGAGAAACGACTTGACTTTCAAGGGGCTCATACATATTGTTAAAAGGATTCTTTTGTTCCACTAAAAGAAATAAAGATTTCTTAAACTATAATGAGAGTACATAGTTTTAAATATTTGGTGGAAATATCATTTAGATAAAAGTCCATGTCTTTATGATATGAATTAAATATGTTCTCATATTATTGCATTTTTCTTTTCTATTTTAGATTTTTTCAATATGTCTGCTATATCACTGCGTGGAATACTTGATGCCAATAAGTTGGTTGGTCCGAACTTTGATGATTGGTACAGAAATTTGAGAATTGTTCTCATGCATGAAAAACTTATTGATGTGATCGATAAGCCTACTGAAGAAGATCCAGATGTGAGCGATGTTGAGGCTACCAAGATTTATCAGAAATACTTGGAAGACTGTCTTTCTACCAAGTGCATCATGCTCGCTTCTATGAGTTCTGAACTCCAAAGGAAACATCAGGATATGGATCCAACTGCTATTATTGAACATCTTAAGAAGATGTTTGGTACTCAAAGCAGAACAGCTAGATACCAGCTATCTAAGGCTTTATTTGGATCCAAGTTGACTGCAAACTCTCCTGTTGGCCCCCATGTAAGTCATATGATTGATCTTGTTGAAGAACTTGATAAATTGGGGTGCAAACTGGGTAAAGAACTTTCTCAAGATTTGATCTTGCAGTCACTATCTGAATCCTTCTCACAATTTTTTATTAATTTTAATATGCATAAAATGGATTATGATCTCCATGAAATGCTTAATATGCTAATTGATTATGAGAATCAACTTGCATCTGAGAAGAAGAAAGGAACTATCATGTTGGTTGGCAACTCTTCTAGGAAGAAGCATAAGGGTAAAAACAAATCCAAGAAAAGAGCTGTTGTGCCTAAGGGTGGTGTGACCAAACCCAAAGGCAAAGAGCGCAAAGCTGACCAATCTGATTCTGAATGTTTCCATTGTAAGAAGAAAGGTCATTGGAAGAGAAATTGCAAGGAGTATCTTGCAACTCTAAAGGACCAGAAACAAGGTGAGACCTTAATGAAAAATGTTTTCATGATCTCTTTAACTACTACTGATTCTTCACTGTGGGTATTAGATACTGGCAGTAGCTATAACATCTGCAATATGTTGCAGGGGCTCCAGATAAGTAGAAGGTTGAAGAAAGGAGAAGTTAACCTACAAGTTGGAAATGGTGCAAAAGTTGTTGCCTTAGCTGTAGGATCAATTTCTTTTAAAATGCCTACGGGCAAAGTACTAATGTTGGAAGACTGTTATTACGTTTCTAAGTTTGTTTCGAACATAATTTCAGTTTCTATGTTGAACAAGTGTGGTTTTCGCGTTGTTCTAGATAATGGCATTTGCTCTATTTTTCATGACAATATTTTATATGCAAATGGTTATCTCCAATATGGTATTTATGTCTTACCTAATATGTATGCTAATTCGATTATGCATGTTTCTAGTCTTAAGAGAAAAAGAGATGATCAAGTAAATCATACATACCTTTGGCACTGTAGGCTTGGTCATATTGGAGAGAAAAGAATTAACAAGTTGTACAAGGAAGGTTACCTTGACAAATATGATTATGAATCATACCCAACTTGTGAATCTTGTCTCAAAGGAAAGATGACCAAATCTCCATTTACTGGAAGTGGAGAAAGAGCTTCTGAATTATTGGGACTAATACATACTGATGTTTGTGGGCCCATGAAAGTTCAAGCTAGAGGTGGATATTCTTGCTTCATCACCTTCACTGATGATTTGTCAAGATATGGTTTTGTATATCTTATGAAACACAAATCTGAATCTTTTGAAATATTCAAGAGATTCCGTAGTGAAGTTGAGAAACAGACTGGTAAAAGTATTAAAATACTAAGGTCTGATAGAGGTGGAGAATATCTTAGTGATGATTTTACTGGATATCTCAAAGAGAATGGAATTCTCTCACAGAGGACACCTCCAGGGACACCACAATACAATGGTGTGTCTGAAAGGAGAAATCGAACCTTATTAGATATGGTGAGATCCATGATGGGGTTCACTGATCTTCCAACAAACTTATGGGGCTATGCTCTAGAAGCAGCAGCGTACTTACTAAATAAAGTTCCCACTAAGTCAATCTCTACAACACCATATGAGATATGGAAAGGACGTAAGCCAAACCTTAAACACATTAAAGTTTGGGGTTGCCCAGCTTATGTTAAGAGATTGCAGCCTGATAAACTTGACTCAAGATCTGATAAATGTAGATTCATTGGGTATCCCAAAGAAACAATGGGATATTATTTCTATCACCCCTCCAACCATAAAGTGTTTGTGGCTAGAGGAGCTACATTTTTAGAAAGAGAATTTCTTTTAGAAGGAAATCATGGTGAAGAAATAGAACTTGATGAAGTTCAAGAAATGAATGAATCGACACTAAAACAAGATTATGAGACACAAGTTGAGGAACCTTTATTGGATGTCTTGAAGTTGACAAATGTGTTGCCATCTTCAACGGTTGAAGTTCGAAGACAAAATGATATTCAAGAACATGTTAATGAACATGTTCCAAACCAAGTCGAACAACAACCAAATCCAGTACAAGGTGAACAAGTTGCACAAGAACCTCTTAGAAGGTCCACACGAGAACATCATGTACCAAATAGATTAAATTTATTAGTGCAAGATGAGTTTTCTGATGAGGTTGATCATAATGATGATGACCCTAGGACTTATCAAGAGGCGATTCAAAGTTCTGACTTTGAGAAATGGCAAAATGCCATGGAATCTGAAATAGAGTCCATGAAGGTCAATAAAGTTTGGACTTTAGTTGAGTCTTCAGAGGATATAAAACCTATTGGTTGTAAATGGGTTTTTAAGAAGAAGATTGGAGCAGACGGAAACGTGGAGACCTATAAAGCCCGTCTTGTTGCCAAGGGATATCGTCAAAAAGAAGGAATAGATTATGACGAGACTTTCTCTCCCATGGCAATGCTCAAATCAATTCGGATTTTGCTTGCTATAGCAGCATACCATGATTATGAAATATGGCAGATGGATGTGAAAACTGCTTTCCTTAATGGTGAGCTAGAAGAAGATGTGTACATGACACAACCTGAAGGTTTCACATCTTCATCTGATCATAATAAAATATGCAAACTACAAAAGTCCGATTATGGACTAAAGCAAGCTTCTCGAAGTTGGAATAAATGCTTTAACAAGACAATTGAAAAGTTCAATTTTGTTAGATGCGAAGAAGATCCTTGTGTGTACAAAAAGGTTAGTGGGAGCGCAATTATTTTCTTAGTATTGTACGTTGATGATATATTGCTCATTGGAAATGACATACCATCATTACAAAGTACAAAGATTTGGCTATTTGAACAGTTCTCCATGAAAGACTTGGGAGAAGCATCTTATATATTGGGAATAAAGATTTATAGAGATAGATCTAAGAAGTTGCTTGGACTTTCCCAGTCTATGTACATAGATACCATACTAAAAAGGTATCACATGGATAATTCCAAAAGAGGCTATCTACCGATAAGCACTGGAATTACTCTCAGCAGGGAGGATTGTCCTAACACACCTGAAGAGAGAGAACGCATGAGTAGGATCCCGTACGCTAGTGCAGTGGGAGCTATCATGTATACCATGACATGTACACGTCCTGACGTGGCTTATGCACTAAGCGTGTGTAGCCGATATCAGGCGAATCCTGGTGAGGAACATTGGAAAGTGGTGAAGACCATTCTTAAGTACTTAAGAAGGACTAAAGACCAATTCCTCATATATGGAGACTCTGAATTGAAAATTGAAGGTTATGCTGATGCAAGTTTCTCTTCAGACCCTGATGATAGCAAATCTGTTACTGGTTATGTATTCACTTTAAATGGTGGCGCAGTGAGTTCGAAAAGTTCCAAACAAGATACAATAGTTGATTCAGTAGCTGAAGCAGAATACATGGCAGCTAATGAGGCTGGTAAAGAGGCAGTATGGATGAAAAAGTTCTTAATTGAACTTGGTGTGGTTCCTTCAGTTGAAGGTGCAGTTTCGTTATTTTGTGACAATACTGCAGTCATTACCCAAGTCAAAGAACCTAAAATACATCATAAGAACAGACATATTTTGCGAAAATATCGTCTAGTAAAAGAATTTGTTGAACGTGGGGACGTTGAGATTCTAAAGGTTGATGGAAAAGAAAATGCAGCTGACCCATTCACTAAAGCTCTCGGAATAGCGGATTTCGACAAGCACAAGTGGAAAATAGGAGTGAAGTACAAGAGCGATTGGCTCTAGTGCAAGTGGGAGATTGTTAGGGATATAGTTGATATGCCCTAGACCCAATCTCGTATTTATTTATTTGAACATATTTTGATATTAATATATGGCATTTGGTATTCGTTTATCATAGTTATTATTAATTGATATGATAAAGTCCTTGATTAAGGTTTGAGACTTTTCATCATGATGGAGATCGTGATAATGAGAGTCAAGTCTTATATAACTTAATCTAAAATTATTCTTGATCGTAGGATCACTAAATCATTAACTAGGACATTAGTGATCCGGCTAGATCAATATTTATGTGATAGTCTTTATTGGATAAAGAGTAGTTGATCTCATTAACTAAATTACATAAATAGGTGATGCATATGGAGATATGATCACTGAACCGACTCATTGGATAATTCCTAATGGTTAGAATTACCATAATCTGTCAATAGGATATTATCTTGAAGAATGTAATGCACGAGTTTCCTTTGACCTGAGATCGTCATAGAAATTTACAAGTTATTTATTGTACTTTGATACTAGACCCCTATTGTCCTACGGCGATAGTTGAAAGGATATTGAGTATGATTAAATACTTGTAGAATTAATGAACGATCAAGATGGAATCTGTCGACTCTTGGTAATGAGTTTAAGCTCTATGTTGTCATGAATTATAAACGACTACTTTAAGACCTTGGCCAGGGCAATTGAATGATAAGAGAAAAGAGTTTCTTAGATCATTCACCGGTCGGTTATATTCCACATGTAAACATAGTTGGTCACCTATTGGGATTTGACAGTTAAACCATATCCTAGGGTGACTCGGAGCTAAAATGACAGAAGGAAATACTACATTATTCTTCTACAGGTTCTTGAGAGTAAATTGTATACTTCAATCTAATCCGGTCGTTAAGGAGTGTTGCTAGACGCCACCCTTGATTAGTATATTGATATGATCAATTTACTACCGGCTTAGTATTGAACCTATGAGGTCGCACACTAACGAGTGTTCTGATCTTTGCTAAGGATTAAATAAATATTTAATCTAAATGGAATATTATTATATTCTTTGCTAGCACATAGAATATAATTAATATGTGAACAAATTGAGTTTTACTATTTAGAATAGTAAAATTGAGTTATTTCTCTTGGTTAAAATAATTACTAATATATATGTGATATATATTTAGTTTGCAATTAATGATTATTATACATGGAGATGTATTATAATATTAATAAAGAAAATATTTTGCACACTTGTCACCATGCATGTAAAAGGAAGAACACTTGGTTATGTCTTAAAGAGAAGAATAACAAGTGGCTTCTTGCATGAAATGACTAAAACAAGTGGCAAATAAAGCTAGACACTTGGCTAGCATTCAAAGGGGTGCAAACATGCAAACACCTCTATAAATAGGGCTAAAATCAGCCCAAGGAAGGATGGATGAAGTCTTTTCCTTCTTCCTTAACTTTTATTCATAAATAGCCACGTTTTTACATATAGCCACTATTGTGATAGTAGCTTGATAAGTAAAAACAGCCAAGAAAAAATTAATTGTGACAAGAAAATTAGTTTCTTGTTCTTTAATTTGTGCAAAAGTTTTAAGAAAACTTAAGCGCAATAAGTTTGATCAAATTTGTTCACGGATCCATTGATCAAAGAGTTGATAGCAATGATCGGTCTCGGTGTGGATACGCATAGAGGCTTTGCATTATCGGAGCTTAACAACAACTCTCGCGCTACCAGGTATGTCTAAGATCCGATCTTTAGACGTAGAGAATAAATTTTAAACGCAAATAGATCTACCCAGGATTGTTTTTGTCTTCCGCTGCGTGTTACGAACACCCCATTCAATCCAACAGCTTCGAGTTCAATTGAAGTTGATGTTTCTACATGGAACATATATAATAGGGACTATTAAATGTTGAACTCATATATCTATTGATGTTTGGCATTTTATGCCTATATTTCCTTAATATTTCCGCATGTTTGAGCTTGTTTTGCACTCGTTTTATAGCTTGTGACTGTGGTTTTATACTGATTTTATGTCGTGTGTATGTAGGTTGTTATGAAGTGTAATTGAAGCTTTTAAGAGCATGATTGAGCAAGAAAAGATTGGATTTTGATTGAGGATTGGATCGAGCACACGAAGGCATGACACGAGCGAGCGAAGGAGCTAGAAAACAGAAAAATGGCTGGGTGCCGTGGGCTCCGCGCCGCGCCCCTTACCGCGCGCCCTGGCTGGCACGGTTTCCCATGCGCCGCGGAGCTAAGGCGTGTGAGTTTCGACGGTCACTGGTTGTGTCAGCGCGTTCCGAGGCGCGGGGCGCCCGTTATAGCGCCCCTTGTGCGCGTTTTTATGTCCTATTTCGTCTAGACTTGGGTCTAACTTATTACTAGGTGTTTGTAAACTCTATAAATACTCTTTTACTTAGTTTTTCATAGTAGATTTGAGACTTTGGAGCAAGTTTTGGAGGAGAGGGGAGGAGCCCTAGATGTCTTCTACACAAGTTCTTTCTCTCTTTCTCTTATTCTTCTCTTTAATTCTATAGTTTGTTCGTTCTAGGGTTAGAGTAAATACATGAAGGTTGATGTTTGAAAGTTGATTTCTTCCTATTGATTTACCATTACGGATTGTTTATTCTTTCTTGATCATAATTGTTTGATTATAACGGCCGTATAATTGAACACTATCTACGGTTCTTAGATTGAACTCGACAGAGGGAATTTATGAACGCAAATAAGAAAGAATAGAACTAGTTTGTGAACCCGGGCATCGGGGAACCAATTCGCGGGTAGGATAGACATATACTTGCTTGCCTAGTTTAACTCATTACAGGATCGTTAATGCGTGCACGTGATTCAACCCATAGACATATAGGGATTGGAGTAGCCTGCATAGACCGTGAAGAACTGAAAGGTTTTCACGGGTACAATTAATCTGTTAGTTAGTAACCCGGGATTTAAGAAGTGGAATCAATTGGATAACTCAATTGGATTGTTCGTAACTCTGACCCTGGACCGTCTCCTTATTACTGATAACAACCAAGTTTTGCTCCATTGCTTGAATTCACTTTTACCATTTAATTACTGTTCTTTAGTTAATAAACTCATCACTATTGGAACAAGATCCCTGAATAGTTTAAATAAATTGTTTGCTAGAACTCAGTCTGCATAGTCCTCGAGGGAACGATACTCATCTTATCACTTTATTACTTGGCGACCACGTATACTTGCGTGTGCGTTTGGGAGCAACAAGTTTTTGGCACCGTTGCCGGGGACTAAATTGACTGTTTTCTTTTTGAACAATTTATTATTTTCTATTCAGGTTTAATTTTTTTATTTTTTTATTTTATTTTTAGTTTATTATTTTATTACTAGTCTACATGGCATCTTTTAATGAAAGTGGGTTGAATGTTGATTCTTGTCTACTTTGTGGAGGACATCACTTTTGGGAAAATTGTCAAACTCTTTCAACCCTGCGAGATTGGTTATGTGAATTTTCTACCACCTTTGATTGAAATTTTTGTAAATTGTGTGGTGGTCGGTGGAATGATTGTCCTAAGTGTCATGCTCATTCCCCCAATAATTTTTGTGATGATTCTAATGATGTTTGTGAGCTTGACAAGATCGATAAAGTGCAGGCTGTTAGCGAAACTTGGCTAATGGAGCAAGCCAAACTGTTAGAGGCTTATGGGGATTTCAGGAGTGAACTTACAAATATGACGAGGCAATTTATGGAAGAAAGGGTTGTGCTCGGGCAAGAGATCGACGAATTTGGCTTGACTATTCACGACTTGGAGGATAATTTGAGTGATATGGTTGAGGTGTCTGAAGCTCAATTATCAGTTGTCGTGCTTAGTAGATTTGAGATAGAAGAGCTTAGAAGCCAATTTGAGGAGCAAAAAGTGGAATTCCTACCATTCGACCCAATAGCAGTTGATGATGCCAAGGTTGAGGAATTTACATTAGAGTCAAGTGAAGAAATAGAAAACATCATATTTGAGGACTCTAGTGTTTGTGCAAGTGAGGGTGTCAAAAGTAATGCAACTTTAGAATTGAAGCGCATTGGACCTCATTCCAATCATTTTTCAACATTGTGTTTGGATGGTGACATGAAAATTGAGCCACCCGAGCCTATGAAGAAACAAAAGGAGGAGGAACAAGGTGCCTATATTTTAAAGTTTGTGATGCCGAGGAGACAAAACGACATCCCTCATTTAAAGGCTAAGAAGTGTAAAATGAGACAATGGTTACTTGGTCCTTTTGTATTTTTGCCACCACCCCAATACCATAGTTGTAAACTTGAGGCAAAGTTGGGGATTCAATTCATTAGTTCAAGGTGGAGGAAAAAGTGATGAAGTTGTCCTCGTCGTGCCGCGATGTCAAATCAAGCGCTTCTTGGGAGGCAACCCAATTTGTTTGCTTTACTTTTATTTATTATTATTATTATTTTTATAGTTGTATATTACTTTGGGTGATTCTTTGGATTGCAGGTTCATGTAATGTCGAGTCTAAGTGTGGGGTGTCCTCACCCTTGCCTAATATTGATGACCTGTTGGGGGAAGTCTGAGTACCTCATACTATATGGAAGCTTGGAGGATGCTAGCACCAAGGACTAGAATCTTCAGGGAAGTTTTCTTTACCTTGCACTTTCTTATTTTTAGCACTGAGGACAGTGCTTAGTTTAAGTGTGGGGTGGGAAACTACCCTTTATTTATTTTTGAGGTTAGGGATGCATGTACCATAGGATTTTTCTTTTGTCACTTGACTTTATTTTTATTTGTTTCTTGCTTTAATTTTTGAGGTTAGGGATGCATGTACCATAGGATTTTTTTTTTGTCACTTGACTTTATTTTTATTTGTTTCTTGCTTTAATACATGAAAAAAAAAATTAGAAAACCAATGAAAAATTCCAAAAAGATTTTTCTTTTAGTTTTTATTAGTGGTACATGTCATCCACCCCGTGGTTTTTCTTATGGCCTCGGTTCTTTTCCATGGGGAGGCCTTTGAACCGGGTAGTTTTTAGTTAGTTGTAGATGACCCTAGACGAAGGAATAGGTGGAATGCTAGGTGCCTTTGATTTGTTTGATACCGATGGACTTGAATTGATTGCATGTGCTATTTGTGGTGTCCTTGGGTTTTAAATTGAGATGCATGCCTAGAAAACATGGAACGACCCCCTTGAGATGCTTGAGTCCGCTTGTTTGACTTGATTGCTATCCTTTGTGCATTAGTGCTTAAATTTCCACAAGTTGCATTCTAGAAGCTTGGTTGAGAGTTGTTGATGGAATCTTTTTGTGTGGATCATGTGCAATGTGTGTTGTGAGGCATGTTCTTATTTACTCCATGTTTCATATTAATGTCTAGAACTTGCCCCGTGTGTGTGCAAAGCGAAATCCTAGGTTTGCTCTAGTCGGGAAATGATACAAGGCCTTCTTTTTGTTAGCCTACCCTTACATATATACCTTGGAAAAATTGTTGTTGTGATTTCTTTGATCCTTTCTATTGGTACCCACACCCCGAGCCTACCCATTTGTTCTAAATTGTCTCTTTTGGCCCTTTACTCCTTAAGCACTTTATTGATATTGTGTTGTTATGTTGGAGTTGTGGTTGGAATTGGGAGGTTTTTGAGTGGAGCTAATGAAGAGGGATAATTGAAAAATTTGTGAAGTAGTGGAAAACATTGGCAAGGATGGAAGTTAATGAAATTGGAAAAAAAATGAAATGATAAGAAAAGAAAAAAATAGCAAAGTTGAAAAGAAAAGAATTGTGGAAAAAGAAATAAAAAGAGAAAAAAGAATATCCATTCCTTGCTAGTGTGTGCTTAAATAAAAAAATGCTACTTGTTGAGAAGGTGTATGTGTAGAAGTTGTTGATTTGGGTGGTTTGATGAGATTTGTGCTTAATTTAATTGTGATGTATTAAAGTGCTTAGGGAGGTGGTCACTATTACCATATATATCTTACCCGCCCCTTAGCCTACATTACGACCTTTCTAAAGTCCTAGTTAATCCCGATTAGAATGAGCTTACATTAGTGGAGTCCTACACTACGGGCAAGCCTATGGTACATTGTGTGTGACATGTGAGCTTTTCATGAGAGTGAGTGAATTCTTTCTATGCTATTGTCCCCATTCTATTCTTGATATTCATTGTTGTGTGTGATTTTTGGGGGGCACTCTCTTGCTTCATATTGGTGAGGGCGCGTGGTTTGCATGAAATAGGTGAAGTTGATGGTTCTTGGTTGAGTAGATAGGTGTGATTTTGTGGGAGCATGGTTGCATTAAGTTGAGTTGGTGCATTTGAGCTATTTTGGGGTGGTTGTTCTCATATTTTTGGTTTTGGTAAATTGTTGGCATGTTTGTGGATCCATAGTAGTCATGTGCGCATTTGTTCAATGATCGGTATCAACCATAGTCATAGGCAGACCTGTTTTACCTAGGATGGGAAGTGAGATGTGACTTGCTCAAGGGCGAGCAAGGGTTCAAGTGTGGGGTGGTGATGTTTGGCATTTTATGCCTATATTTCCTTAATATTTCCGCATGTTTGAGCTTGTTTTGCACTCGTTTTATAGCTTGTGACTGTGGTTTTACACTGATTTTATGTCGTGTGTATGTAGGTTGTTATGAAGTGTAATTGAAGCTTTTAAGAGCATGATTGAGCAAGAAAAGATTGGATTTTGATTGAGGATTGGATCGAGCACACGAAGGCATGACACGAGCGAGCGAAGGAGCAAGAAAACAGAAAAATGGCTGGGCGCCGTGGGCTCCGCGCCGCGCCCCTTACCGCGCGCCCTGGCTGGCACGGTTTCCCATGCGCCGCGGAGCTAAGGCGTGTGAGTTTCGACGGTCACTGGTTGTGTCAGCGCGTTCCGAGGCGCGGGGCGCCCGTTATAGCGCCCCTTGTGCGCGTTTTTATGTCCTATTTCGTCTAGACTTGGGTCTAACTTATTACTAGGTGTTTGTAAACTCTATAAATACTCTTTTACTTAGTTTTTCATAGTAGATTTGAGACTTTGGAGCAAGTTTTGGAGGAGAGGGGAGGAGCCCTAGATGTCTTCTACACAAGTTCTTTCTCTCTTTCTCTTATTCTTCTCTTTAATTCTATAGTTTGTTCGTTCTAGGGTTAGAGTAAATACATGAAGGTTGATGTTTGAAAGTTGATTTCTTCCTATTGATTTACCATTACGGATTGTTTATTCTTTCTTGATCATAATTGTTTGATTATAACGGCCGTATAATTGAACACTATCTACGGTTCTTAGATTGAACTCTACAGAGGGAATTTATGAACGCAAATAAGAAAAAATAGAACTAGTTTGTGAACCCGGGCATCGGGGAACCAATTCGCGGGTAGGATAGACATATACTTGCTTGCCTAGTTTAACTCATTACAGGATCGTTAATGCGTGCACGTGATTCAACCCATAGACATATAGGGATTGGAGTAGCCTGCATAGACCGTGAAGAACTGAAAGGTTTTCACGGGTACAATTAATCTGTTAGTTAGTAACCCGGGATTTAAGAAGTGGAATCAATTGGATAACTCAACTGGATTGTTCGTAACTCTGACCCTGGACCGTCTCCTTATTACTGATAACAACCAAGTTTTGCTCCATTGCTTGAATTCACTTTTACCATTTAATTACTGTTCTTTAGTTAATAAACTCATCACTATTGGAACAAGATCCCTGAATAGTTTAAATAAATTGTTTGCTAGAACTCAGTCTGCATAGTCCTCGAGGGAACGATACTCATCTTATCACTTTATTACTTGGCGACCACGTATACTTGCGTGTGCGTTTGGGAGCACTCTATAAGGAAAGGAAATATGCTCATAATAACGAAAACCGTGACAAAATTGACTTTTGGAAAAAAGTGTCGAAGGAGAACAATTTCAACACGAATAATGATACCATGTGCGAGTATTCTATTTCTAGGGGAGACAAACCAATGTTGTAACTAGAAAGTGGAAACGAGAATATCAGAGAGCCGTTGCTTGTTAAAATTCGACGCCTTCCTTTAAAGGCAGTAATTAGTCAGGTCTTCTTGTCATTTTGAATCAGAAACTTGAAAAGGAGAAAATTCTACCAACGCCAAAAACGAAGTCAATAACACTGACTTCAAATGGTAAAAGAGAATGTCCCTTATATCTGGGCTTACCATGAGTTTTATTACATCTAGAAAGCCAACATTCCTGCTTCTGCTTGAATGTTAATTCTAATAAAAGAAGACTGGTTGTTTGATGACCAAAAGATTTATAATCTCTCGTATTTCACAAGCATTGATCAGCTAAATGCATAAAATGATAATGGACACAATATAGATATAATTAAATGTATAGACTATTCGCTTTTATCCGTGAATCTACACTAGGTTTGATATTTTATGTTAAAAGTATTTTTACATATTGTTAGAAATTTATATGTAAAATTGTAAACATATTAATAAAAGGTGAAATTTAGAGGGCATCTAACCTTAAAGAACCACAAATCTTTATTGCGTATGGGAACGAGATGCGCTCAAATGTAAGATAATTAGTTAGGGAGAATTATAAATATATACAACCCTAATACTAAAATTACAAAATATACCAACATTATACCATTTTATAAAAAATAACAATACTTTTTTTACATAATATATACAAAACTCATTTAAAACATACAAATTAGGATTTCAACCCTCTTCCTTACCCACTGCTACATTGCTGCATCGCCACCAATCACCAGCAGTCGGTTGCCGCCGGTCAGGCGCCGGCCGGCGGCAGCAGGTGGCCGAATTTATATTTTTTTTGTTTTTCTTAGATCTACAAAATGAAACATACAAAATATACATATATATACATATGAAACTTTATATAATTTATTGTTTCGAATTTACTCATAGTCAAACATACACAATATACACAAACATACAAAAATATACAAAAAACAACATACAAACTATTTTATTACTTCATACATACACACACACATACACAAGCATACAATAACATACACATTTATACAACAACATACACATACAAAAGTGGAGATTAAACATCTATATACAAAAAATACAAAGACATACGATTTTATATACAAAAAGGCAAATCTGAATATGTACATACAAAATACAGATATATACATAAACATACGCATATATACACATACAAAAGGAAAAAAAAAAGAAAAAAAATAAGGAAATCCGAAATTATATATACAAATACAAATATATACATAAACATACACATATATACACATACAAAAAGGAAAAAAGAAAAAAATGACCAAATCGTGAAAACCCACCGGAAAACCATCGGTTACATAGATCCGGGCGTTCCACCGCTGTACTGCAGTGGTAGCAGCGTCGCAACAGTAGCGTGAAGGAGGGGATGGGTGGTTGGAAGAGGGAGGGGGACGGTGGCTGCAGTATTGGCGGCGGAGAGGGAGGGGGACAGTGGTAGGTGGGTGGAGGAGGGGAGAGAAGGAGAGAGAGTGAGAAATTAGGGTTTCACGTTTGGAAGGGGGTAATGAGAAATGAGAAAGTATTGTTATGTATTGTAAATATGGTAAAAGTATTGTTATTTTTCGTAATTTAGCTATTAGGATAGTCATATGGTGTAAATTTTCCAATTAGTTATTACAATGGATATTGACTCCAACTAACTAATTTGAGATTGAGCCATAAGGCCCATAACTATTATTGTTAGGGAGGTTTATAAAAATACCCATCAAAATTAAAATATTTACTCACCTCTACCCATAAATTTTATATTTACAAGTTCTACCCACAAACTATTTACATGTCTTACCCATCTATACTTGTATACTATTATTTATGCAATATACCTCAAAGGTATGCACTCATATCTATACTTGTATACTATTATTTATACAGTATACCTTATAACAAAAGTATATAGTAATAAATGGGTAGGTTGGTAAATATTTTTAATTTCATGAATAGTGTAATTTTTATTGGGTAGGGCTTGTAAATACTTTGAATTTTATGGATATATAGTGTAAAAAACCCTTATTATTAGTCGGTATTGTTTGATATCACTTACTCTCATGATGAGTTAGGTCGATATATTAGTAAAAATTTCGTGTAGGGGCATGTTTGGCACGCCCTAATTGATTTGTAGCCGTCAAAAATAAATTCGCTGAGAAATAGCCACCTTCGGACAAATTCCAGTATAAATACCGGGAATTTGAACAAGTTTTGTTCAAAGCCCTAGTATTTATACTGGGAAGCTTCAGTAAACTAACCCCAGTATAAAATACTGGGGCTTTGAACAAGTTTTGTTCAAGGCCCCAGCATTTTATACTGGGGTTTAGTATAAAGCTTCAGTCCCATAACAAAATGATGGGGCTGTGAACAAAACTTGTTCAAAGCCCCAGCATTTTGTTATGGGACTAAAGCTTTATATATAAAGTCTCATAACAAAATAATGGGATTTATCCCTTTGATGGGATCTTTGTTATGGGATAAATCCCATTATTTTGTTATGAGATAAATTCACATAACAAAATAATGGGACTTTTGAACACATTAGTTCAAGGTCCCATTATTTTGTTATGGGACTTTGTATAAAGCTTCAGTCCCATAACAAAATACTTGATTTTGTTCAAAGCCCCAGTATTTTGTTATGGGACTAGTCTGGGGTATTTTTCCAACGCTAATGGAGTTTAAGTGTGCGCGCGAAATTTTGACTATTCTTCAATGAATTTTGAAACAGTGGATAGTCCCCAATGAGCGCGTCCAAAAATGGCTAGTGATAAAAAATTCCCGATATTAGCTTAGCCATACTCCACTATTTGTTTGCTAGAGAAGGCTAACTGGACAATAATAGGTAGAAGATTATTAGGATTTGAACTTTTGGTAAAATTTTCAGCCAACAAGCCACTTTTGTTACTGGTATTTAGTTTGAAGTCAGAAGCCACTTTTTGAAACTTCAATCCTTGTGGGTTGAAGTTCAAACCTTGTGGGTTGAACTTTATGCCTGAATTATGAAGTTTCAACTTCAATTTGTAAGGGCTGAACTTTTAGGTATAGATGCGGAAACTTCAACCCTTGTGGGCTGAAGTTGAACTTCAATCCTTGTGGGTTGAACTTGTGTGAATTTCAACCAAAAGAATTAAAGTTCCAAAAGTAGTCTCTCATGTAAAATCAATAAAAAAAAAATGGCCTCAAACCAAAGATCACTGCCAAAAGTGGCCTTTGGTGCACTTTGCCTGAACTTTTGGTGTTTTAGTTCATAACAATGTTAACATCTCGGGCGGTTCTATTTGTAAAAATTTGACCTATAGTCAATTTGCATCGCACTTGATTAAAATTAGCTTCTATTTCAAATTTTTTAAAGGAGCCATATTTTGAAACACGGAGAAATTTCAGTATTTTATACTATGACTCAAGGGCTCCAACAAACCTTGTGGCCTAAACCAAACTTCAACGAGGGGCCTTAATGGTCCAGCTTTAACTATCAATTTATCGGCTAAATCTATAACACCTTTAAAAGAGAATTTGTACTTTTACAAATAACAAGTTGTTAGTGCACAAAAAAGGAAAAAAAATAGTATCATTTTTCCATCTAGAAAGAGAGCTCCTTCACATGATACATGTTGTAATTTGAAGATACCATCCCGTAGCGGACCCAGAATTTTTACTAAAGGGTATCAAAATATAAACAGTTAAAAGTACAAAAAAAATTTAGGGGACCCAACAATGCCATACATATATTTAAAAAAAATAATTAACCCTTCTACACAGTGTAATTTTTTGACGAAGGAATATCAATTGATATCTCTTCACATAGTGTAGGTCTGCCACTGCTACCATCCATCTTGATATGTGTAAATGAATCAAGACTCATTAAGAAAAGATCAAGTTCACTTTGGAATCTTGCGACAGGGACAAGTTTAAGAGAAGTACTGCAAATTTAAGGGGGCTACGAATAGAGAAGTTCTATAAAGTTGCAAAATAATAATAATAATAATAATAATAATAATAATAATAATAATAATAATAATAATAATAATAATAATAAATAAATAAATAAAGGTGCCCTTTAAGATTGAAAGATGAGTTAATAGAGCAAGTGTTTGGAACTCAAGGGCCAAGGCTGATAATTCTGTTTCATTTTTGCTTTTTTAGCTGGCCTAGATGTATAGTATTAGCCCATATAAGATATTGGGCTGGAAAAAAGGGTCCTTCCATATATGGGGCCAAAAGCACTGGCCTTACTGACCTTACCATTGGGCCGGCACTAGTAGGACTGTTGTAATAAAATTTTTAAAATATCAGTATTTTATACTGGGACTTTGAATATTTTAGTTCAAAAATTTTAGTACAAAATACTTGTGAATTGCTAAATATGACATCCCAATATAGAATACTTGGACTTTAAAAATTTTAATTCAAAAGTCCCAATACAAAATATATGGGAAGCTCCAGTAAAAATTTCTGGAACTCTGAACTTACCTCGGGCAAAATTTGTTGGGGTATTCAAAATGTAAGATTTTTGTCTTCAAAAAAATAAAACCAATATTTTAAAAAATTTGTTACTTTCTTGAAAGTTTGTAATTATTGGCTGATTCTTTTTAAATAATGCGAAAACTGGCTAGTCATCAAAGTTACCGTTCCATTTGGATCTCATAAGCACATTGGTAGTACTTTTACTATTCCAAAACCCACTTTTCCCTCCCTTACTTTCTCTAGTCATTCAACTTATTTTATAAATTATTAACCATTACCTATTTATCCCTTAATTATAGAGAATAACTATAGATAATCCAAAAAAAAAAAAAAATTGAAATACAAATTAAAGATAGGAATGTGGGCGGATGACATGTCGGGATTACGTGGACAGATTTATAGCAGATTTGCTCCTTTACCTTTTCAAATCAAAAGTCACTATTTAATATATTTTGTTAGTTAGTTTGAATCTTACTTTTCATTATTTTTAAGTATATTGTATTTTATGTACTAAGTATTTTTTTTATATATAAATTGTATTAGTTCATTTGTGATTAAAATAATTTTATGGATACTCAGTATATACTGTATATTCAATATTTATTTACCCAATATTATATCATATAAGTTTTTATATTTATAATGTACCTATCCAATATTCATGATTTATTATTTTATTTTTCTACTTATTAATCACCTATTTTTTAAACATATTATATGTGTAATATTTATTTTGTTAATTTTTAATATATTATATATCCAATAGTTATTCACTATATCTTAATTTAATATTTATCCCGTATTCATTTCAGTATATATTAATATATTATTTTAATATATATTAATTTATTATTTTTTCGTATTCATTTATTTTTGACAATTAGTATGCCATAATTGCTTCTATATGTCCACATCAAATTAATATATGAAAGATTGAGTCCAAAATTATTAAGGAAAAAGAGGATTATCCATAAATACATCTACCCTAATATAACATCATTAACTATTTGAGAGGTGATGGAGTTTGTTGTTTTTCTATAATAGCACTTATCTCTCAAGATTGATACATATCTTAATTTAAGAGAATAAATATTAATCAATGATTATTACTTGTATTTTTATTAGCTAATATTAATATAATATTGTGGCTACAAAAAGTAAGTGTTATATAAAAGTAAATAACTTCATACACGCTGTCATTTGTGTAAAATATGTACGGAATTTTTACATAAATAGATAATATTAGAGTCCTATATTACATAAAATAGCTATACTTTTTTTACACTTTATAGAATATTATGGTATTTTACTAAATTGGTATTCTTTTTATCTTCTTCTTTCTACAAACCTAACCACTACTATCACGTCCCTCCCTCGCCACCGTCCACTACCGCAATCGAAAAAACCACCAAAAAATACATGTATAAACAAAGATATACACTTGTAGATATATAGAAATACAAAATTATACATAGTTAATACAAAGTTATACAATGTAAAGATATACTAAGAAATATACTTGTAAATAGTAGAAATACGAAAGAATACATAGTTATACAGCGTTATATTAAATTATACAAATTTATACAAAGTAAATATATAAAAAAAATACACTAGATATATAAAATATTAAGATATACATAATTATTCATGTAGATACAAAGATATACACTTATAGATATATAGAAATACAAAATAGCTATATTTTGGAAAATACCTATTAAGATTTCTATGTTCAATAATTTTTTAAAAATATAATTATGTTAGCTAATTTAGTGTCTTAAATTGTCTATTTGTGTAATTTTCCCGTTATGTAATCAGTCCTTTGGGAAATGAGGAGAGAACATATTAAGGCTTCTTCAAAGCCATATGGTCTTTTTTTGCGCCCCATTATAGCTAGTTGAGGCGCACTTAGGCTAGTCACATGAGATCACAATTGTTATCTTCAGAATATTAGAGTTAAAATTTAGTTCATATTAAGCTAGCTTCGGCTTTTTATAGTCTAAGGGGTCGTTTGGTAATCGGGATAACAACTATAATCCCGGAATAGAATTCGGGACTGTCTTTTATCCCATGTTTGGTTAGGAGTACTAGTTAGTTTTAGTCCAAACTTTACACTAAAAAGGTGGAATTAACAATCTCACATGGGTGGTTGAATTATTAATCCCAGAAATGTTAATCCCGGAATAAGTCACATTGCTACCAAACGACCTCGAAATGTTCTTTTTTTCCTGTTTTGCTCAACTTGAAACCAAATATATGAATCTGATTTGAAATAAAATCTAACTTCATACTTTTGGTCTGCATTTGATTTATTTTATGACCAAACAAATTAAGTTTAGTGAAGATCAAATCATGGGATCAAGTTGAATACATAACTTCAACATTGATATTTGATAATATGTAACGACACTTGCAAATTATTTATTAAAAAAACTGTTGAAACTAAATCTGGCTATTGAAATAGGCTACTTATGCGAGGTGCACATATAGCCCAGTTTCAACCATCTAACTAAAATCAGTTTCAAGAACGAAGTTAAACTCCATTCAAACATAACATCGGTCTTTCAGGTCTAATATTCTTTATTTACTTATTATTCTTTTTTTTCTGGGCAAACCTCAATTTTAAACTTTCATGGTCCATCTTCAGATTAAAAGAGCTGAATTGAGTGAACAAACTCACATAGACTGAAGTTGACCTCAACTTCAGATCTAAGAGACTAAAGTTGAATTGAATGGCTATATTTTTAAAATTTAAAAAGTGACTACTCCCTAATTTTTTAAGTTTTTGCACCTAGTGGCCTTTTGGGTTGTCACTCTAATATTTTTGGTCCTTATAAGAAAATCGCTAGAATATTTCATAACTGCTTGCGAATCACCAGGAACTCTCTTTTTATTGAGTTGTTGGCAACTCAACAGAAATTTCTAGTTATTTCCGGTGATAGGGGCTAAAAGTTAAATAGTTTACTTATGGGAATGAGACTGCAAAAGGGCGCCCACAAGTGGTTTTGTAGATTTCCCTTTCATTCAACCTTAGAACCATGACATAATCTATCAATCTATCTATATCTATATTTATGCTATTCTAAAAGCATAAAGATCTTAGTGAAATGTCATCCGCCTTTTTTACCCTTCATAAGTGTCTTTCACATTGGATAAGATTGTAGTTTTATTCTAATTTTAATTATTCAAAATAAAGTTAAAGATTATTGTTACCTTAAATAAATTCATCAAACTTTTCTTGCAAATACAGAAAATATCTCACGGTACAATTGTATAGTTGTTATACTCTAATCACCTCCTATGGATACTAGAAAGAGGGTTGAATAGTGTCCTCCGATTTTCGTCGAATAACCAGATTCTAAATGTCTAGAACCTTGTTCTTGTCACAACTGCTTTCACGGCAAAACACTGCAACACACAAACTGCAAACTTAAAGAACACGGGATTTTTACGTGGAAAACTCCTTGCTCAAGGGAGAAAAATCACGACCCATACTCTGGAATTTTAGAATCAATCTGCTAACACAAAGAGCAAGTTTTAGATTACATTCTAGACCCTAATCACTCAACAAAGCTAAACACTAGCTTTTACAAAGTAATCACTCAAGATTCACCTATTACAATTGCTTCTAAACTAAGCATGTAGGTAAAACAGTTTTAGCACAAAACAACGGAAACTCTAATAAAGAACCTAGACAGAATATCTAAGTTAAACTCTTTATTCTTCAGCAGTTCTCCTCAGTAGTTAAGTCACTTTGAAAGTTATTGGATCGCCTTGTGATTGCTCTCAACTCTCGTGGTGAATAACTGTTTTTTGCTGCCTCAATTACTAGCTTTTATAATGGCTTTGTAACCCTAGTAGTATTTCACTAGGAAACCTTGCAGATATGACAAGTCAAGATTTCCTGCGAACCTTTCCTTGTTTAGCTCCAACTCTAATTCATACTTCAAAGACGCAGCCACGACACAACTTCTTTTAGCTTACTAGGATGCACAATAGTTCACGCGCCACTACTCCTAGTTCTGGATGGATTTGCATTTCATAATCTTTTCGATCAGCCGTGCCCTTCTCCGTAAGGACCAAGTTCTCCTCCCGAACTACTAGGTCCTTCGTTTGTCATACTTCAAAACATTCAGCTCAACAAATTCCCCCTTTTTGATGATGACAAACAAATATTGCCAAGGAATCTGTACAGACAAAAAATTCCAAAGACAGAAGCAAACATATATTTGAAATTTTAAAATAGATGAGTTAGGTCACAAATACCCCAACATTTCTTCTTCCCCCTTTTGGCGTCATCGAAAAGATTCAAATCTTGCAAGAACAAGTTAGTAAAGTCCAGTCTAGAGCACAAGGCACCAAGTCAACCAAATACACATGAATGAAACTAAGGGCCCAACCAGAACCAGATATATCATAAAAAGGACCCAAATATCAATCAAAAGAAATTTAAAACCAACCATCCAGGGCGTGGCAAACACACAACCCAATAAGTACAGAACCAAAAATCAATTGTCTTAAAAACATGCATCAAAGGGGGACAGGAAGGAAGGTAAGGCAAAGGGTTTGAACAAGGACACAGAAGGAAATGGGCCGGACTCAGTTCTTCAGGTTGAAGTGCTCGACAAGTGCCTCAATATTCTTTGAATTTTTGGCCTCATGTTTGTGGCACTCAATCTTCAAGCGATCAATTTCTTGATCCTTCACCTGTAACTGCCTCTTCAGTTCAATATTTTCTTCATCTACTTCCAACACATTCTGCTCCAGTTCCTTCACAGCTGCAATGGCTTCATCAGGTCCAACATCTTCACTTTGCTCAAGCTGCTCTTGCTTAACTTGCATTGGCCTCTTGGATATCCTCTTCTCTTTGAAGAAATCACAGTTCTTTAGCAAGTTTTGACCAAACATCTGATGCAGAGTTGACTTCTTTCCATCTTTCAAGGGCACCCCAAAATGTTCAAAGACCTGCTGCTTGATGTAGGAATGCACTAAAGAATGTGGCTTTTGGTCAGTGTCTGCAATCCTTTTAATATGTCTGATAATCAGACCACGCAGATTTATCTTTGTTCCCCTATCCAGCAGGTTCATGTATGTTAAGTCAAGAGCACAAGCTTCACTATTTCTTCCCCCTCTAGGTAGCAGTAATATATGGACAAACTCAAAGAGCAACTAATGTGCGGGTTCCATCTCCTTCTTCTCAACATTTTTTTTTTTAGTCTAGTCTTGCCTGAGAATTTCTTCACTACACTCAGAGAAGTAACACCATCAGTTCTCTTAGGCCATTTCAACTTAATGTACCTGCAATAACCTTCAGCAAGAACATCAAGAATGACTCCTAGCTCCTTCCTTCCAAACTCCAGCTCTACTCCTCACTACAGAGAACACCCTTCTTGCAGCAACTCTGCAATTTATGCAGAACTTTCTGATCTCTTCAGCATATAAGCATCTGTTCTCATTTGCAAAGAGCTTTAGCCAACCTTGATCTTCTACTTTCCTCGCCAAGGGCCTCATGTAATGCTCTTTCAGGTCACTCAATATGCTCCCAGCCAGTACCTGGTGCCTAGCAAAGAAAGCTACCATGTCAACCTCTTCTTCATCCTCATTCTTTTTCTTCTTGGCTTCCACTTCACTATCAGTATCAGAATCACTTGGGTGAACACTGTTGACACCTAATTTTGTCCCGAGTTATTTTAAAATTAATGATTTATCATAAAAGGTTTGAAATTAAAATAATTTTGCAATTGGAAGAGAAACATTTGAAGTTCAAAAAAAGGGCTAAATATGCATCGCGTACCTCCTTCAGCCTATTTACTCAAAATATACATATAATACATTACCTCATTTCAGTTCTTACCCGCTTTGTTTTCCCCCAACCCGATTTCAAAATCCCAGTCCATTTTCCTTTAACCCGCGCCCATTTTTCCTAAAACTTTTGAATCAAAAACGCCAAAAATCGCTGGCCCCCCTTGTTGACACTCAATTTTGTCCCTCCTTTTTCATAATTGGATATAATTTAACTTAAAGGTGCAATTTAACTGTTTGAATGAAATTTGCATTAGAAGGCGTACATTTACATGTGTTATCTCCTATTTATACCTTATATATTTTAATTGTGATTATATTGCGTAATTTGCATCATTTAGGCTATTTGTGAAACTATGATTATTTGTGAAAATTACTGCATTTATAATATTTATTAATTATATGTGATTATTTATGCTTAATTAATTCTCAAATATTTTATTATCTTTAATATACGTAATATATATGCTTATTTTTGCACCATTGAGTTAATTATCAGTTGAATCCAATTTTAATTCATTTAAGTTTCAAATTCTTTTAAAAGATTTAAAATTATTTCCTATACCTTCACCTTGAACCTAGACATAGCATTAGGCCAAATACATTTTTATGTGTTTCAAAATCAGATTTAATATTTCCAATTATTAGCATGTTCTCCATATCCCCCTCAATCCCATAAAATTAGATACTTCCTCAATCACCTCTCAATCCCCAAAAGTTAGCATTTTCAAATTCTTTATATGAAGGCAAAACAAAGCACCAAAGGGGGGCCAAGATACACGCAATACACTACCCTCTCCTCTCTCTATTGGACCCCATCATCTTCTTCTTCTTCAATATCCATCATCATCTTCTTCAACACCAGACCACACACACACCCACACAAAACCGGACATTCACATCACAACACAAAACTCCTATATACAGATCCAATACCCCACACCCACTCCATAGACCAAAATCACAGACCCACAAAAACACATACACACACCATTCACACATGCATCAGAGATCAAAACAAAAAGGGGAAATCGGGAAATGGGTTTGGGGTAATATCAGGGAAAAACGTCACCCCCACCAGAAAATATAAATGGAGACAGGAGATCAGAGAAACATAGGATTTGATGAACGGAAACAGCGAGAGTCATCATCATCGCCGACGATACCATCGGAAAATCATGCCGGCGTTTGGCTTTTGATTTGTGCACTGTCATCGCCGAAATTATTTGGCCAGCGACGTTGTGGTCCTGTTCAGTTTTACGGGTCACTGTCTTGAACGATTGCTGAGATTAAAACGGGTCGGCGGGGTTGCAGCGACGCCGCCACGGCTTGGCATCGCTCCTCTTCCACCTCATGTCGATTGGGGTTCTGCTTCGATCACTCTCATCGGACCTCAAACGAGAGTCTAGTCGGCGATGCTCCATTGTCATTTGACTGTGCTTGCTTTTGTTTTTGCATATTTTGTTTGGCCACGCTAATTGTTATTGTTTGCAGGATTTATGTTGAATGATAGCTGTGGGATTATCTGTTCCTTCAAGAATGTGCTATCGATTGGTTTGGCTTATTGTTTAATTGATCCTGCTATCTGCTTAATTGGGTTGACTGTTTTTTTTTTTTTTTTTTTTTGGAGTTTTGCAGATTAATGCTTTGTTAAGGCATACACTGATATTTGAACCGATACTACACGAAGGCCAATGAAAAAAAATACATTTTTACATATATTGAGGCCTACACATGGAATTGACGGACAATGAATTGACGGATGTTAAATCAATTACGGCCAAGGAAAATAAATTATTTGAGGCCTATTTGATTAGTTTGAACATGATACTACACTTGAACGACCCATTCCCATGTCCCTAAAACAAAACAAAAAGGCTATGATGACGTGTGTAAGCCGTTTATTACAAACGAACCGGTGATGGAGTGACGAGACCGATACTTGGCATGGCAACACGAGCGGCCGGCGTGTTCGCAGCCATATCGACGTCTCTAACCTCCACTCAATTCATACACACCTGGGCCGACACTTTTAAAAATCTCCTCCCCTTTATTTTAAAACTATTATTATTATTATTGTTATCATTATTTTCATTATTATTATTATTATTATCTACGAATATTATTATTATTATCATTATTATTGTATTTTTACTATTATCAATATTATTATTTACTAACTATTTTTCTTATATTTTGAGAGGTGAATTCGGATGAAAGACGACCTAGTTTTGAAGAAAATACTTAGAAGAAAAGGACCTTTTATTATTATTATTATTATTATTATTATTATTATTATTATTATTATTATTATTATTATTATTATTATCATTATTCATTATTATTACTATTACTGTTTTTATTATTATCATTATTATTTACTAACTTAATTTCATCTGTTTTTTGCGAGGCACACTTTGATAAATGTCTTGAAAACAACACCCCCGAAAACATCTTTCTTCATTATATTATTTTTTTCAATCGTTACTATTTCATTTTAATTCACTCATTAATTTATATTTTATTTTGCTAGGTACAATCCTTTAAGGAAGAAGACTATTAGTGAATTAGAACTTTTTATCCAATCTTAATCATTATACATATCACAATAGTCGTTTATTTATTGGTCTAGTTTATTTCCTTAGTTAGTTATTTTGAATCCCAATTACAAGTCTGGCCGGTAACCATATTTGGTGGGGATCGAGAGGTGCCTAATCCCTTCCTCTCGAGTTAACCTGAACCTCTTACATAGAAATTATGGTTTGTAGACTAAGTTTCAGAGTTAATTGTAAAATTGGTTAGAAATAAAATAGGTGCCCTAATACGCCTAGTTAAAAAATATGTTAGGTGGCGACTCCAAGTCTTTACCCGCAAATCCCAATAAATCGAGCCATGTTTCGAACCCTTATGGGGTTCGGGGAAAAATGGATGTCGACAGAATGGCGACTCCGCCGGGGATATCAAGACCATAACAGACTTTTTATTGAGATTCTTTGCATGCATTTTCTTTCTTGTTCAATGTCATTCAAAGGCACAAAAGGTAATCGAAAAGGCATTAAAGGCCCAATTTGAAGCAGAAATAACCGCTTGATAGACGGGATGACGCATAACGCACATTTATCCTTTAAGCATTATATAAAGACTTGACATCCTTGGTATGTCACAAGTCCATTAGCAATTTCCTTCTAAAGTGTCTAAAGGATTCTCAATCCACAACGACACATCTCTTCATATTCTCTGTTTCATTATTTTCAAAAGCTTGTGCCACACGTTGATCATTTGCTTACAATAAAGCAAATTTTAGGCATTTTCTTTTCCCTTTTCCCATCACCCTTCACCTTTTCCAAAATATCATGGCCAATAGAACATTTGACATGGTTACTGAAGTCCCTCAGTTGCTCAGAGATTGGTGGGGAAACCTAAGTATAGATCAACAAGACCTAGTTAAAGCAGTGTTGGGAAACCTTATTTCACTGATGGAGCATACGACAATGAAAGGGATGATAGAGACAGTGGTACACTATTGGGATGCGGACCGAGCGGTTTTCCATTTTGGGAGTGTAGAGTTGACACCATTACTGGAGAAAATAGGTGGGTTAACTCAATTACCATTCGAAAGTGAAGAAGTCTTGATGCCTAAAAACATCGCACCCGAGGATAAATTTTAAAAGGCAAAAAACAAACAAGTTAATTCTGGAAAATAGGTTGAAATTTTTGAAAAACAGTGAAAGAATTATGAAGTGAAACTGTTTTAAAGAAAAAGATTTAGAAGATTCGGAAAAAACTAAAGTTTAGGATATTATGAACTAGACAATATATGAAGTGAAATTATTTTAAAAGAAAACGATTTAGAAAATTTATGGAAGATTCGAAAACATTTGAAGTGTAGGACATGATGTAAGAACCTACCAAGAGTGGGTTTACTAGACAAGGACATGGTTTCCCTAGGCGGACAACCAAGGGGTGGGAACGTTTGGAATTGTTGGCCGTACCACGGACCATCTATACCCCAACTGTTCCCCCTAAAAGTTTTTTTTTTTTAGAGTGAAACGGCCGTGAGATCCACGTAACCGTTTATTGTGTGTGCAATAGTAAAAAATTCCGGGAGTGGAGGAAATATAAACAAAATAATAATTATAAATAATAAATTAAAAGCAAACGCCAATGAAATAGAAAACTAAACTTCAAACCTGCAAAAGGAAAAGAAAGAAATATTAGTTTCTTCGAAATGGTTGGGTTCAAGCCCGAGTTATGCACAGACAATATAAGGCAGTCGGGAATTTCTCTAACCTCCCTCTACATCAAATTTGGGTATAGAGAAGCATTTCAAGAAGCTGAAGACTATTTCAACATTAACCAAGCAGATTGGAAAGAGCGGAGAGTACTTGCTTTTGCCACCAGCTTTTTAGGGACTGTCGTGTTTCCACGACACAAAGGACGAGTTGACCTTTGCATAGTATCAATCGCTGATGTCCTACTCAAAGATTTTGACAAGAAATACACTTTGGTACCTATGATCGTTGCAGAACTTTACCGAGCTTTAGAAAGATGCAAGAAGGGAGCTGGTTTCTTTGAAGGTTACAATTTGCTTTTGCAAACTTGGTTGATGGAACATTTGCAAAAGGCGAACAGCACAGACCAAGGCTTCCACTCCATACCAAGAGAAAGCTACATCTTAACGCATATCGTCCGCATGGACAGTGCTCTTGAAAAGTGGGACCGGCCAACAACTGCCATAGGCTGGCACCACAGGCTTTCTCAGTTGACATCTGAAAAAATACAATGGATGTTTGACTACTTTCCCAGCATCACAGTGATCACACGATCGGAAGGAGCTTCATTTCTTATCTTGGTTGGGTTTAGAGGAGTTTACCCATACACTTCTTTATGGGCACTTAGACAAGCAGGGAGAAAGCAGATTGTACCCCAAATTGCAGATATCAGAAGTTTCAAAGCTGATATTTTCGGAGGAATGATACCATTCAAAGACAAGATATTAGAACTTTGGAAGGCAAGACATCGAATGGGGTTCGAGACTATTGGACGAGACAGGTTTGACGCAGGCTATGATGAAGATTACCCAGACTGGCTCAGGAAAGACATAGCAAAGGCAGTTCAACCGAAAGCAACGAGAAAAAGGAAAAGAAATGCTGATGAATTAGAATCTAAGTGCAAGAGGCTACATAAACAACTGGCAAAGGCACGAGAGAAAATAATGAAAAAGCAAGGTTTGGTCGAAGCAAAGAAAAAAGAAAAAGATAAATGGCGCAATAAGGCAGAACCTCTGACAAAACGCATAGAGTCTATCGGTGTATGGGCTAGCGAAGGAATGGGCTCTGTGGCTGACAAAGGAATAGAGGAGAAAGGAAGGAAGGCTTGGGAAATTTTGAAAAACTTCACATTCGACATATCCCGGCTCTTAACTGACGCGGACAATATCATCTTCCAAGGAGACTCGTCAGGGGCAAGTTCGTCTAGCGAAGATTCGTCCGAAGGGGAAGAAGATGAATTTTCTGGGGATGGATCAACATGAAAGATGTTCAACTGGCCGTGATTTAATCTCCCAACAATGTTTAGTCCTTTCCTTCTATTACATTATTTCAATGTCAGCCGATGTAATAAAGATTAATGTCCAATAAAGCGATATTTCTCTTTTAGGCTCTCTGCATTGTTAGCAAATGAAGCGATACATGTGGCACAAAGCACTTTTCAAATCATCGTGCGTAAAACGGTCCTTTATATTATAGAATGCATTTCTTACCTGATATGTGTGCATTGCGTGAATTTGCTTGGTTGCTCTAGGTCTCTTTCTACCTAAGTAATCCCTTCCCAAAATCCAATCTCCTACCAAAGTACCACATCTCCCTACTCTATGCCTAAATCATGATATCAGAAATCATTTGCATGTCTTGATAATTCCCTATCCCTTATGAACTCAAAACTTATTATCCAAAAGGTTGGATCAAGTTGAATACCAAGGCAGAGGATTTGTCCAAGAAAAGTGCACTTATCAAGGATTTATTTTCAAAGCAAGAAGAGTTTGTAATAGCAGGCACTATACATACAAATCGAAAATTGACATGACAAGAGATTTGTTGGTCAAACTCAAAGGCACACATGACTGAGCGAAAAACTTTGTTTTGACACAATGTCTGAGGATTATTTTGTCGGTCTAGTCCATATTTTAATACATTTAAGGCAATCCAAAATATTTCCAAACTTGCACCTTTTCATGGCCAAAAAGACGTTCAAAGTGTTATCACAAGGTAATAAGGAAGTGAGACATGATCGGAACATGCTTGACGATACAAAGGTTTATGCATAACAACCAAATTAGGAGGTTGATTCAATTTGGAAAAGAATACAAAGGCGCCGTAACAAAGACTCCACTATATGACGGAGCTAGAAGCTCTTGCTGAGTATTGGAAGCATATCCCTACCAACTAGCAAGTGTAGGACGAGCCGATGATCTCAAGATGAAGCTATTTGAGACACTTACAAAACCATGAATCAATTTTATAACAGTCTTGACTGAAGCAGTAATCTAAAAAATATACATGATACACCAAGAATGGTCTCTTGGCAACAAAATCTACCCGACAAGCAAAAGCTAAGGCAAAGATTGAATTGCAGCAGTCGGTTGACAAGTATGAGAGACATTGAGTATCTCTCTCAAAGACACATGGGCATCATGACACACAAATTTGCGAGAAGGGATGACGAATGCACTAAGGTCTTGGTGTTCGACATAAGCCAACTTCCTTTTCAGTCATATATATACCCCTTACCCGAAATCCTTGTCAACTTTTGATTGAGATCTAACCAGGCCCATCTTCTACTCAAGTAAGCATCAGACATTCGACCAAAATCCTTGTCTTGACTGCTACATAAAGCACTCGAGCAATCTTTTATAATCTCTATACAATTTGTCATAATCTCCAAATTCAAGTGATAATCTATCATCCACGGTCTAGGCATCCTCTTAAGCTTATGTGTCATTTTTATTTTAAACTTGCTAATGTGCTAACTCTGTCTTGTGCATGTTGTCACTTTATTACGGTTGCTTTGCGCCTGAACACCGAAATTGGTCAAGAATCTGCATTGAGAAAAAGCCGAAATGTATAGCCGAGCTGAAAATATTTACCTTCTGGAACAAAGCCTTTCAAACCGCCCGCATGGGACACCGAGAGAATCCAGACAATTCCAATTCCACTTCCGTACAACTTGTAGTATGAACGAACCAAAATCAGTTGACAATATACTCACACAAGAGTCTAAGAGAGAAATCTGATCACTATACAACTAAAACATGCAAAACTCACAACCTCGCAGCGTACCCCAACTTGCACAATAAACAATCTCCTCTCTGTCAAGACTTTCAACAATAACCTTATCAAGCCCAACACAATCAAGGACATGCAAAAAGATGAAACCTCACTCCTTTAGCTCATTCAAAAGATATTACAACTAACATAAAAACTATTCCCTAGATACCCATTCCAAAAATCGATCCAATAAAGATCTACACCCTTCACTCAAATATTCAATACGCTGATATCGCAAAATACCCAGTACTAAAACACAAAATTCGAAGCCTGATTGGCAAAAGCCAAACAATGATACAACAAGAACCAACAAATGGAAGTTGCAAAACTCTCGAGCCACAACTACATTTTCTACACAAACCAATCCATAAAAAATCAACACAAGACATGAAGACACCCCAGCACAACCCACGAAAAATACAATTTTGGACAGTCTCCATATCCGACAAATCCAACCTTAGCCTGAGAATGCAAGTACCCACACAATCAAAGTCATCAATCATCACACTAAAAGACGAATGCAGATTCAAGCCAATACATTGGTGTTTAATGAAATGCAACCGCTGTGTTTCAACTAACAAATCTTTCTTTCACAGCAGATCTTTCAGCACAAACACAAGACTAGCAGACAATCACAACGGACATGATCGCACTCTAGCCTCGTCAGGCTTACAATATGACGATTAGCCACGTCAGGCTTAAAATATGACGACTAGCCCCGTCAGGCTTAGAAAATGACGACTAGCCTCGTCAGGCTTATAATATGACGATCAGTCACGTCAGGCTTAAAATATGACGACTTGCCACGTCAGGCTTAGAATATGACGACCAGCCTCGTCAGGCTTAGAATATGAGACTAGCCACGTCAGGCTTAAAATATGACGACTAGCCACATCAGGCTTGAAATATGACAACCAGCCACGTAAGGCTTAAAATATGACGATCAGCCACGTCAGGCTTATAATATGATGATCAGCTCTGTCCGGCTTAAAATAGGACAAACTCATATATTTTGTTTCGCAGGCACCACTATAATAGGCTCGTTCGCCTTAGAATTGGACATACACACGTATTTTTGTTTATTTTACAGGCACTACCATGATATGATGATCTATCAAAGGCAATAAACTGGGGCAGAAATTTTGAGGATCCCCTCAAAAATTCCAAAAGATGCAAGCTGACACTGGGAGTTCCCTGAAAAAAACTTGACCAAGGCCCAACATTCATGAAAGCATTATAAAAGCAGAAAAATGACGACTTTCCTAGCGGTGTTGCAGACATGATAATGACATTTTATTTTTTTAGCACTTCACTTTATTTTTGTTCGCAGGGTACACAGCCCAGCGACATGCACTTTACTTTTGTTCGGAGGATACACAGCCCGACGAGACAGACAAAATAGCTCTTGATGAGCATGTAAACAGCTCCTGACAAGAAGGCAAAATAGCTCTTGACGAGCAGGCAAAATAGCTCTTGACGAGCAGGCAAACAGCTCCTGACAAGAAGGCAAAATAGCTTTTGACGAGCAGGCAAAATAGCTCTTGACGAGCAGGCAAACAACTCCTGACGAGCAGGAAAAATAGCTCTTGACGAGCAGGCAAAATAGCTCTTGACAAGGAGGCAAAATAGCTCCTGACGAGCAGGCAAATAGCTCCTGACAAGAAGGCAAAATAGCTCATGACGAGCAGGCAAAATAAGCTCCTGACGAGCAGGCAAGATAGCTCCTGACGAGCAGGCAACAATTGACAATCCAACGACAGGAAAGTCCATTTTACATTTACAAATATTATCTACAAAAGCTCACACTTTATTGCAGGAAACAGCGGGACAGTGTTCCAAGGTATACAACCCGACACGACAAACAATTATCTCCTGACAAGATGCACATAAATGAATATCCCCAGAGGAGAAGCATATATTTCCTAACACTCAAAGCACCTGGAAACAAACTAGACAACTGCATGACAAAGGAGAGCTCAACTTTACAGGGAGTTTACTTTATCATTATCTTTGGTTGCACTTATCCTACTTTTGTTGCAGGACACTCTTCGATCCCTTGACAGACCCTTGAGCTAATTCCTATATTCACATACCCTTACACTTGCTCCCCAGAAAATCACTATCACATATGAATTTGTGCAACCACAAAACTTTTAATGCACACTATACACCGTTCTGGAACCCATGCTCAATCCTGCATACAATGTCTTTGCTATACCGCAAACTATCTATTGTTGCTGAGTTCCGAAGCGCTCAAATCTACATTTTCTTACTCGCACAAGTGATCTACCTAATCTCTCATTCCTGATTAGATGTTTGTGTCCCTTCATATTCAAGCTTATATGTGTCAATTGTGCGTGTTCTCGTGCTTAATCATGCCCACCTGTTTGAATCATGCACATTTATAAAGCTCGCTCCTTAAATATTTCCCAGCTCAGTCAAGGCAATATTGAAGGCAAGATGACTCAATTATCGAGATGAAGTGGAAATTATGTACGTATAAACTCCTCTTAATAAGTGTGTAGCGCGCCACATTTTCATAACTAGGATGATTATAAGCCTCTTTTCCCACGCTCGATCTATTGATGTTATCTCATCTTTGATAGTACCTTTGCTCTACTCTTCATTTATCTCGCCAAAAGGCAAAGCATACACAATCAAAACTTTACATACGTGGATAAGTTTAGTCCTGACATCCAAAATCGTGCGTCATAAACATCTCACACAAGCAACATGTCATTCTAGAACTACACACGGCCTGATTCTCGTGAAACCCGAGATATGTAGGCAACTCAGAGACGGGGGTTCGGCCAAAATACCCCCAAAACTCTCATTTTCCTTTTCCTTTGTCTGTCCGTTGTGACAAGATTGGCTACTCCGTCAACTATCTTTGCCCGAAGATTCTTTCATCATCCCCGGGCAAAGAGGGGCAGCTGTTGACACCCAATTTTGTCCCTCCTTTTTCATAATTGGCTATAATTTAACTTAAAGGTGCAATTTAACTGTTTGAATGAAATTTGCATTAGAAGGCGTACATATACGTGTGTTATCTCCTATTTATACCTTATATATTTTAATTGTGATTATATTGCGTAATTTGCATCATTTAAGCTATTTGTGAAACTATGGTTATTTGTGAAAATTACTGCATTTATAATATTTACTAATTATATGTGATTATTTATACTTAATTAATTCTCAAATATTTTATTATCTTTAATATAGGTAATATATATGCTTATTTTTGCACCATTGAGTTAATTATCAGTTGAATTCAATTTTAATTCATTTAAATTTCAAATTGTTTTAAAAGATTTAAAATTGTTTCCTATACCTTCAACTTGAACCTAGACATAGCATTAGGCCAAATACATTTTTATGTGTTTCAAAATCAGATTTAATATTTCTAATTATTAGCATATTCTCCATATCCCCCCTCAATCCCATAAAATTAGATACTTCCTCAATCACCTCTCAATCCCCAAAAGTTAGCATTTTCAAATTCTTTATATGAAGGCAAAACAAAGCACCAAAGGGGGGCCAAGATACACGCAATACACTACCATCTCCTCTCTCTATTGGACCCCATCATCTTTTTCTTCTTCTTCAATATCCATCATCTTCTTCTTCAACACCAGACCACACACACACACCCACACAAAACCGGACATTCACATCACAACACAAAACTCCTATATATAGATCCAATACCCCACACCCACTCCATAGACAGAAATCACAGACCCACAAAAACATATACACACGCCATTCACACACACATCAGAGATCAAAACAAAAAGGGGAAATCGGGAAATGGGTTTGGGGTTACATCAGGGAAAAACATCACCCCCACTAGAAAATATAAACGGAGATAGGAGAACAGAGAAACATAGGATTTGATGAACGGAAACAGCGAGAGACATCATCATCGCCGACGATACCATCGGAAAATCATGCCGGCGTTTGGCTTTTGATTTGTGCACTGTCGTCGCCGAAATTATTTGGCCAGCGACGTTGTGGTCCTGTTCAATTTTACGGGTCACTGTCTTGAACGATTGTTGAGATTAAACGGGGTCGACGGGGTTGCAGCGACGCCACCACGGCTTGGCGTCTCTCTTCTTCCACCTCATGTCGATTGTTCTGCTTCGATCACTCTCATCGGACCTCAAACGAGAATCTAGTCGGTGATGCTCCATTGTCATTTGACTGTGCTTGCTATTTGTTTTTGCCTATTTTGTTTGACCACACTAATTGTTATTGTTTGCAGGATTTGTGTTGAATGATAGCTGTGGGATTATCTGTTCCTTCAAGAATTGGCTATCGATTGGTTTGGCTTATTGTTTAATTGATCCTGCTATCTGCTTAATTGGGTTGACTGTTTTTTTTTTTTTTTTTTTTTTGAGTTTTGCAGATTGATGCTTTGTTAAGGCACACACTGATATTTGAACCGATACTACACGAAGGCCAATGAAAAAATATATTTTTACATATATTGAGGCTTACACATCGAATTGACGGACAATGAATTGACGGATGTTAAATCAATTACGGCCAAGGAAAATAAATTATTTGAGGCCTATTTGATTAGTTTGAACATGATTCTACACTTGAACGACCCATTCCCGTGTCCCTAAAATAAAACAAAAAGGCTATGATGACGTGTGTAAGCCGTTTATTACAAACGAACCGGTGATGGAGTGACGAGACCGATACTTGGCATGGCAACACGAGCGGACGGCGTGTTCGCAGCCGTATCGACGTCTCTAACCTCCACCCAATTCATACACACCTGAGCCAACACTTTTAAAAATCTCCTCCCCTTTATTTTAAAACTATTATTTTTATTATTATTATTATTATTATTATTTTCATTATTATTATTATTATTATTATTATCTACCAATATTATTATTATTATCATTATTATTGTATTTTTACTATTATCAATATTATTATTTACTAACTATTTTTCTTATATTTTGCGAGGTGAATTCGGATAGAAGACGGCCTAGTTTTGATTAAAATACTTAGAAGAAAAGGATCTTTTATTATTATTATCATTATTTATTATTATTACTATTACTGTTTTTATTATTATCATTATTATTTACTAACTTAATTTCATCTGTTTCTTTGCGAGGCACACTTGGATTAATGTCTTGAAAACGACACCCCCGAAAACATCTTTCTTCATTATATTATTTGTTTTCAATCGTTACTATTTCATTTTAATTCACTAATTAA
This sequence comes from Petunia x hybrida, assembly GCA_037355625.1. Taxonomy (NCBI): domain Eukaryota; kingdom Viridiplantae; phylum Streptophyta; class Magnoliopsida; order Solanales; family Solanaceae; genus Petunia; species Petunia x hybrida. The sequence continues at coordinate 4,313,413 of JBBBVM010000045.1, forward strand.
TTTTTTTTATTTTGCTAGGTACAATCCTTTAAGGAAGAAGACTATTAGTGAATTAGAACTTTTTATCCAATCTTAATCATTATACATATCACAATAGTCGTTTATTTATTGGTCTAGTTTATTTCCGTAGTTAGTTATTTTGAATCTCAATTATATGTCCGGCCGGTAACCATATTTGATGGGGCTCGAGAGGTGCCTAATCCCTTCCTCTCGAGTTAACCTGAGCCTCTTACCTAGAAATTCTGGTTTTGTAGACTAAGTTTCAGAGTTAATTGTAAAATTGGTTAGAAATAAAATAGGTGTCCTAATACGCCTAGTTAAAAAATATGTTAGGTGGCGCCTCCAAGTCTTTACCCGCACGTCCCAATAAGTCGAGCAATGTTTCGAACCCCTATGGGGTTCGGAGAAAAATGGGTGTCGACACCCCTCTCCAGCTTGTCAAATTCGTACAAAAAGCTTATCCATTAGAGCCCGTTGGAGGGTTCTTTTGGTATTTTCCTTGAATCTGATAACCCTAATGGGCTTTGATGTAAATTAGTTGTTCTGGTTCAATGAGGGGGGGGGGGGGAGGCAGAAATAGAAGGGGAAAGCTAAGGGGCAGCAGAGAGTTTCAGAGCAGCAGTAGGGGTGAAGAGGCTGGAGCAGAGAGGGTTCAAAATATTTTGAGCCGTTAATGGGGTCTAGAGAAGCAGTAGAGGGGGAGAGGGCCATCAATATACAGAGAGGGTCTTGGTTAGCGGCGAGATCAGAGAGGGTTAAAAAATGTGAGTCATTAATAAGGGACTGAAAAAAAAAGGTCCAGCAGCCATGTTTATAGAGAGAAAATAGGGAAAGCAACAAAAAAAAGAGAAGAAGATATAACTTTCTTTCAGTTGGAGTTTCGTTTAAAATACATTATTGTTACTGTTTTCGGTTTCATTTCGAGTATTTATCTTGGTATCGCTTTCGTGCTTGAGTCGTTGCATCTCTTGTTCGAGTCTCTTCTTTTTGGATCCGTCGCCTCAGTTCCTGCTCCGCAAGAGGTAATAATCTTGCTTTAATACATCTTTACTTCTGTTAGTTTTTTTTTATAAAATGTGTTGTTGTCTGTAAAGTTAGTTAATAACGATTAAGCTGGAAGCAGCTTTAAGATTTCTATCTTTTAGTTTAGTTTGATATTGGTTGAGTTATTACAACTTAAATCATAAAGTCGATCTCTTTTATTGTTAAAGTACTTAAAATCATAATAATGTTCAAGTAAAATAAGATTTAAATGGATTAACTTATTATTTGTCCCAAGGAAATATTGAAATCTTTTGCCCTGTTGTGTTCCCTAAGTGTTTCTGGTTATTGCTATTTAAAAGGGCTTCCCGTAGGGTATGTTAGGTTGAATTGTGTTGTTTGTGAGAGTTTTGGTGAGGAGGAGGTTCCTGGTGGTTTAGTGAGTTGGGTCTGGTAGTATAGGAGTTTAGAAGGTGAAAGTGTGAGAGAATTTTTGGGAGGAGCTGGGTTCATCTCAGCTTTGTTCAATTGCAGGAAGGGCATCTGTGAAGGTTTAAAGGTGTTCTTGGCTTGATTTCTGCTTCAGTCCAGGTGTGTTAAGAAGTTCAGAGCCGCAGGTTGTTTTGTAGAAAGTTCAGGGGTTAGGTAGTGATTCTTGTGTAGAGAGAATAGGCTGTAGGTTCTAGTGTTTTCAGGTGAGTTCCAGGAGCATAGTGAAGGGGTCGTTTCTATGTATAGGCTGTTTCCTACTGAGTTGAGGTGGTGCATGGGCTAATCTTGAGGTTCTTTGGTGTTTGGTGTTCCCTGATCAAGTGTTGAGGGTGTCTCTATTGGATTGTTCACTGTTTTCTTCCTTCCCTTGTTTCTTGTGTGCTAGTGTAATTCTAAGTTTTTCAGCCTGTTCTTGTGCCATAAGTTTGAATTTAGAGTCGGTTGAAATCTCCTTTCTGATGTTTTGATTTCTTGAGTTTTTCCCTATTAATTAAGTTTTCCAGCCTCCATTGGTATCATTTAGTGTGGTGTTTGTCCAGGTTTATATCCCTGCAATTAGTGTCTTTATTTATGTCTGGACCTGCATATATCCTTAATCAGTTTAAGTCATGATGTAATTAGTGCTCACCTAAAATTTCGTTAACCTGTTTGATAGCATGATTGATTTCAGTTTCCATAACTTGATTTGCTGTGATTAGATACTAATCTTTATTTTATTTCTTTGTTTCTTTGGCATGAAATTCTTTTGGAACGAGTTCGGGTAAAACTTGAAATTGAGATGGTTTACATTGGCTTGGAGTCGCATTGGGGTCAAGTTCGGGCTCAAGTTTCAAGACCTTTGGAAATTTTAGAAAATTCAAGGCTCCCACGAATTTGTCAAATTCCCGGGTTCTACATTTTAATCTCTTATCCTTCCTTTAGAATATTTATGTAAACTTTGGAGAAATATTTTATTTATATATATATATATATATATATATATATATATATATATATATATATATATATATATATATGATTTGTTTGGGTTATTTGATTCAGTTTATGGTCATTACCTTTAATTTTTGAGTTATTTAATTTATTGCAAATCACGCCATTTATGCAAATGCGTGCAAAATTTCATAAATTTTCAAAACTACGCTTAATAAATGACTATAAGAAAGGACTTCTATCTTATTGATACGAAGTATTTTCTTTAAAAAGTCAAAATTTATAATGAAGTTTTAATTAACTTCTAAATGTCCCGAAACAACTTTGCAAAAAGCGACTTGAAATCTAAGTTCCATCTTATTGTGAGATACTCAGATTTTAAAGTAGAAATTAAGCAAGTGCCATTTATGAGCTATTACATGCGAGTTGGCAAAGAAATTAGGACGATCAAATCGTTCTTTTTTCAAGAGAAAATGTGCTTTGATTTGATTTTATTTTATTTTAAAAATAATTAAAGCTTTTAAATAAATTGTAAATCTGTTGAAAACTTACTAAATTTAATTAGTTGAAATAATTAATGGTTCAATTAATTACTTTTAGAAAAGCGCATAAATAGCACTTTTGGAAACCTGTCGGATTAACCGTTGTTAACGGAATTTCGAAAGTGCCTTAAAAACCTTCTTTCGAAATTAGAAAAACCTCTTACTTAGAATCTCTGAAAGACTGCCTTTTTCTAAAAATGGAGTTTTGCAAGCATTTACTAATTTGGTTCCCTGTTTTTCCTAAAATTGGGTGGCGACTCAAAAAACTCCAAAAGAGTTAGTCCATTCAGTTGATATTCCTAAATTTAGCCTTTCGGGGTTATTTTTTGGGGGTTCAACAAACATTATCTCCATCCTCATCACTCTCCACTTTCTCATCAACAGCATTCTCCTGCTCCCTTTCTACCACCTTTTTGCCTTGCCTCTTTTCAACCTTTGCAAGTTTTTCTACCTGCTGTCTCAGAGCAGACCTAGTAGCCACTCTCCTAAGTACTGCCTGCACAACAGGTTCATCACCACCATCATTCTCACCTTGAGAGTCTTCATCACTCTCATCTACCAACCTACTTTGGGACACAGCTCTTCCACCTTTCACCAAAAACTACCTCCTCTTCTTCCATCATCTTATCATCTTCCTCTCCAAACTTTCTCTTCACACTTTTCTTTGGTTTTTCCACAACTTTCACACCAATACCATCATCAGCCTGAATTTTCTCTTCTTTGTTTTCCTCTGAATCAGTCCAATCAAGTTCTGCATCCTCAGCTACAGCAGGAACTGAGGAAGAACCAGGTTCTTGACTCAATTCCTTAGTAGCTTCAACAGAACTAGGTCCTTCACCCATTGGACCTTCCAACACAGACTCCACCTGAACTTTCTCGAGGGGAGCAGCCTCCGAACTAGGTTCGTCGACTGGGCCCTTTTGAGATCCTACATAATCCTTTTATCTTAGTCTCTCTAACATGTTGTCAACCACATCAAACCCCACCATCTTGTCAGTAACCTTAGGCACATGAAACCCAGCCCCAGGCTCAAAATTCTCTAACGCAACTAGGACATTCTCCTCAACAACCTTCCCTCAACCAGTTGTGCAACTAGGCTCTACTGTTTCTACAAGTTCATCTAATCCTTTAACTAAAATTTCAATGCTCAATTTTCCAGGGCTTACAACAGAGTCTAAAGCAGTAGAACTAGCTTGAGTCGAATCAGGTCTTACCTCAACTGAATTTACATCGGGAACTGGTGATGCCGACGTTGGAGCAGAGGGTTTCACAACGGCTTTCTTGGGAACCTTTTTTCCCACTTTTTTGTGAAATTTCAACCTTGCCTTAGCATGCCTTTCAGCAAGAGTAGAGGCGGTGGGTTTAAAAGAAGAATCTTTGGAGGTGTGGGTTTCTGAGGTTTTAGCCGGAGAGGTATATGATGATTGTGCTCGAGACATAGTGTGAGTTTGAGGTAGGATTATGAGAGGAAGGGTTTCTTATTTTGAATTTGAGAGATAGAGAGAAGTAGAGAGAATTGGTGGATGTTTTTCTAACTTCAGATGAATAATGGAAGAAGAGAGAGTAAGGATGTGTTTAAGAGAATCTAGGGAATAGGCTGTAATGATGGTAACGTAAAAGTGGAGCAGCTTTTAGAGTTTTGGGAAACCGGGAAAGCTTTGAATTTGAAGGTTATTTGAAAGGGTGACTAAGACTTCTAGAGTGAGTGAGGTAGGTTGAAATTTGAACATGTAACTAAAAAAGGATTTTTCCTATGATTTTGGGCGGTTACACAGACATGGAAAGTTTTTTGATGCACGTTCAAAAGTCAATCAATTCTAGTTATAGTACTTAACATAAATAGTTGTATGGATGTACCTGGACATGGTTCCTCATGCTTATCATGGTTCCTTCTACGTACTCAGTCGGTTCTACCTTGGGAACTCATTAGAACACTCATGTAGTACTTAGTTGAACAAGTATACTTAGCAAAGAACAAAATTAGAATGGACTATAGGAACTATATTTACCAACAGAATAATGAACACTTAACTAGCCAAACCTTGGAAGCAGGTGCTGGATCATCTATGTATTTTGGTCATCCCTAACTCCAACCTGTTCCTCTGAAGTTGAACTTTGTTCAATGCTTTAGTGAAGATATCATCAATTTGGTCCTCAGTCCTGCAAGAATTTATGGTGATTAGACCTTTTTCTACATTATCTCTAAGAAAATGGTGTCTAATATCAATGTGCTTGGTTCTTTTATGGGTGACTGGGTTCTTGGTAATGTTCACAACACTTGTGTTATCACAAAAAATAGGCACAACTCCACACTTAATTCCAAAGTCCTCCAACTGTTGTTTGATCCATAGCAATTAAGAGCAGCATGATGCATCAGCTACATACTCAACTTCTGCAGTAGACAAAGCTACTGAATTCTGCTTCTTTGTAGCCCAAGAAACTAAGCAAGGACCAAGGAAATGTGTCATCTCTGAAGTGCTTTTCCTGTCCACCAGATGACCTGCATAATCAGCATCGGCAAAACCAATCAATTCAAAAGTACCACCTCTAAGATACCATAGACATAGATCCCGAGTTCCCTTCAAGTATCTCAAAATTCTCTTCACAGCTGTCAAATGAGACTCCTTTGGCTTGGACTGAAATCTAGCACACAGTCTCATACTGTATACAATATCAGGTCGACTAGTTGTGAGATAGAGGAGTGAGCCTATAATTCCTCTATATTTTGTCTCATTTGTAGAAGGACCTAGTTCATCCATATCCAACTTTGTTCCGGGAGCAATAGGAGTAGACATTTCTTTTGCTCCTTCCATGTCAAACTTCTTAAAACTCCTTGACATACTTCTGCTGATGAATCATAGTTCCTTCAGGGGTTTGTTTAATCTGCAATCCTAGGAAGATTGAGTTCTCCCATCATACTCATTTCAAGCACACTTCCCATCAATTCAGCAAATCCCTTTTATAACTCCTCAGCAATGGCTCCAAATATAATGTCATCAATATAATCTTGAACCACCAATAAATCCTTTCCTTTCTTTTTCAGGAATAGTGTGTTGTCAATTCTTCTTCTTGAAAACCCATTTTTGAGCAAGAACCCTGATAACCTCTCATACCAAGCTCTAGGTGCTTGTTTCAGCCCATAGAGAGCCTTCTCAAGTTTGTATACATGATCAGGAAATTCACTGTTCAAGAAACCTGGAGGCTGCCCACATAAACTTCTTCATTCAGATATCCATTCAAGAATGCACTCTTCGCATCTATCTGATATAATGTAAACTCCATGTATGTAGCAAAGACAATCAACATTCTTATGGTTTCCATCCTAGCTACTGGTGCAAAGGTCTCATCATAATCAATTCCTTCCTCTTGACTGTATTCTTGGACTACCAGTCTAGCTTTGTTTCTTGTCACTATACCATGTTCATCCAGTTTATTCCTGAATACCCATTTAGTTCCAATGAATGATCAATCTTTTGGCTTAGGAAACAGATGCCAAAATTTGCTTCTCTCAAACTGATGAAGTTCATCCTGTATAGCTAAGACCCAATCTGGATCTTCCAAGGCTTCATTTACATTCTTTGGTTCCATAGATGATAGGAAGGCAAAGAATGCACAGAAAGTTTTCAGGGCAGATCTAGTCATTATCTAGTATCTAACTCAGATAACACATTCTCCAGAGGGTGAGAGCTTTGATGTTTCCATGGTCGAGGTTGTATGTGATGAGAAGAACCTTCAGCGACAGTTTGAGTGGGTTTTTCCTGATCATTTGGTTCATCTTCCTTATCTGCTATTCCCCCTGACATATTGACTCCTTGTTCCCCCTAAGTTAGATTTCCAGCTTTTTTACAAGGTTATTCCTTTTCTTCTGTGTTCTTAAAGTTTCCTGCAGACTCTTCTTGAACAAGACCAATAGCCTGATCATCTCCTTCCTTTTCAGCAATTTCCTTATTTGACTCGTCAAATACCATATGCATCCTTTCCTCCACTATTTGAGTCCTTTTGTTGAGTACTTTATATGCCTTGCTTTGGGTAGAAGACCCAAGAAAGATTGCCTCATTACTTCTTGCATCAAATTTTCCCAGTGGTTCCTTGCCATTGTTGTGAACAAAGCATTTACACCCAAAAGGCCTCAGGTGTGCAATATTCAGTTTTCTTACTCTGAGAAGTTTATAAGGGGTTTTGTCAAGAATAGCCCTTATGGAACATCTGTTCAGTAAGTAACATACAGTGTTTATAGCTCCAGCCCAAAATATCTTGCAAGACCACTTGATAGCAGCATGGTTCTTGCCATATCCTCCAGAGACCTATTTTTCCTTTCAACTACTCCATTTTGTTGTGGAGTTCTTGGTACAGAGAAATGATGATCAATATTATGTTTCGTACAATACTTAGAGAATTTTGCATTTTCGAACTCCGTGCCGTGGTCAGATCTGATACTGACCAGTTCCAGACTCAGCCTTTTTTGCACAACTCCAGCCCAGTCCTTTAAGCTATCAAAAGCTTCATCTTTGGATCCAAGGAACAAGGTCCGTGTATATCTTGAGTAATCATCAACAATCACGAACCCGAACCTCTTTCCTCCTCTGCTTCTGACTCTCATGGGTCCACATAGATCCATATGTATCAGCTCTAGTGGCTTTGACGTACTTACCACCTTTTTGGGTTTAAAGGATGATCTCACGTGTTTCCCTTTAACACAAGAATCACACATCTTGATGTTTTCAAATTTCTTGTTTGGAAAACCACGAAAAAGTTCCTTCGATGCTAATTTGATTAGCTGTGACAGACTAGCATGTCCCATCCTTTTGTGCCACAGCTGAGAATCACTCTCTTGGACATTCAAGCAAGTTAAATTATTTTCAGGCAGCGATCTCAGTGATGCTTTGCACACATTATTCACCATTTTTCCTTCCATGACGATTTCTCCACTCTGTAGGTTCTTCACAGTACATCCTATAGATGAGAAGCTAACTTTATTTCCTCTGTCACATAGTTGAGAGATACTCAGCAAATTGTGTTTGAGACCATAAACACTATATACATTTTCAATTGCATGATCTAAGGATCTCCAACTTTTTCAAATCCCACAATTAGACCACTCTTTCCTCCACCGAAGGCTACACTGCCTCCTTGAAATGCTGCGAGTGAGAGAAAGTTCCTTTTGTCTCCAGTCATGTGCCTTGAACAACCACTGTCAAGAATCCAGCTTGGGTTATTCACTCTCACTCCAGCCTGCAAAACAAATCAAGGGTTAGTTTTAGGAACCCAGACAAGCTTGGGTCCCTTTTTATGAGAAAATGGATAAATCAAATCTTTCTTAGCCCATTCAGGTAAAGTACTCCTCTTGTTTTTGGTCTTTGCCTTGCTTGCAGCCATGCACCTTTGTCTGTAATGCGCAGTTTTGCCACAGAAGGTGCACAATATGTTGCAAGGAAAACCCATATACTTACTCTTGGGATTATATGGAGGCAAAGGTTTCTTGAATCCTAGCCCTTATTTTCCTTTGTTCTGGTTTTCAAGAACCCAGTTCATTGCCTCTAGGATTTGTTCTATTTTGTTAATCTGGTAAGCTCATAGTCAGCTTTTTCAAACTTTTTTTTGAGAACTCTATTTTTCTCAGTTTCCTGATATAGGATCTCACTTGTTCTCTTGAGCTCATCATCAAGAAAAGTTTGAACTTCACTGATTACTTGCTTACCATTAACATTTTCCTTTAACTGGTTTAATTCAATTTCAAGTTTTGAGATCTTACAGTTTGACACAAGAGCCTGCCCTTTCAGAAGAGTATTAATTTCTTCAAGTTCAACATTTTGCTCTTGAAAGCCCTTGTATCTTGCTCTTAGATCACTTATATCTTCAGTTAGTTTGTCTTTCTCAGCTTTTACCTTTTCATAACCCTCAATTAAGGTGGCAGTTATTAGAATCAGATTTTCAGTTGAGTATGTGTGCAAATTTTCTTTTAGTTCAGAAAGACATACCTCAGCTGAATGAGCAGCTTCTTCTCCATCAGTTGCCATGAGGGCTGATTCCTTTTTCTAGTCATCTTCAGTGTAGATCTCTTTCAACTTCTCCCAAATTTATTTGGCAGACTTGTACTCCAGCACCTTTGCTAGTACATCAGTCGTCATCCCTTTTCTCAAGTGCAACACAGCTTTCACATTTGCTTGCAACCAATCCAAATCTTGAGGATCGAGTTCTTCTACCATCTTTGGAACCAAGGATCCATTTGCTACTCTCCTCACAGGTACATGAGGTCCTCGTTCACACTCAACCAGAGACTGTAATCCATCGCTTGAAGGACGAATTTCATTTGTTTCTTCCACCATTTATAACTTGTTCCATTAAACACATGTGGCTTAAAAGGATCTCTTCCTCCTCTAAACTCCCATGGATCTTCTTCATCTGATTTCTCACCGGACAATCCCATCAATGCTAGTGGCGACTCATCCTCAGATTCTTTTTCTTCATCAGATTCACTGTCAGTTGGTCCCCATGTAGCATAGAAAGCCTTCTTCTTCTTCCTTCTTTCTGCTCTGATGTTTGGAGGTCGTCTGAATTTCTTCTTGTCTTTATCATTATCTTTTGATGCCTCCTTCTCCTTCTCCTTTGTGGCTCTATACTTCATCCACTCAATTTCCCACATTGGACAATCCATAACTGTATGGTCCTTCTTGAAACACTTAAAACACCCCGAGTAGTCTAGATTGTCTACTAGTTTCTTTCTACCAGTATTTTCTTTATTGTTTCTTTTGAACCCCTTGAACTTACCCGGATTAAACTTCTGTCTCAAGGCACTAACCATAACAACGTCAACTGATTGCAAGTCAACATACTCCTCAGATTCCTCAGTTGCTTCAAGTGCAAGAGTCTTGTCCTTCTTGGGAAATGGTTTACTCTTTGAATCCCTTCATCATTTCATGTGTTTTAAAGCTTCCAACTAGTTCTTCAAGCTTGATAGATCTAAGAGGTTTGGACTCAATAATAGCAGTCATTTTGGGTTCCCAGACGTCAGGAAGTACATTCAGAACCTTGTCCACCATTTCAACTTCCAGCAGCTCCATATCTAGAGACCTCATCTCGTTTGTGATAATAGTGAGCCTTGTCATCATGTCTTGTATTGACTCCTTCTCTCCCATGGTGAAAAACTCAAATTATCATTTCAACATTCTTCTCTTGGAGTCTTTAACTTCAGTTGTTCCTTCATGCTCGACTTCCAGGGCATCCCAAATTTCTTTTGCCGTCTTATAGGATGAGACTTTATTGAACTCTTCAGGACCAAGCCGACAGATTACCAATCGTTTGACTTTGTGGTTCTTTTCAACCATCTTGTAATTAGCCTCATTGAACTCCTCTTTTATTTTGGGTTCTTCTCGAGCAGCAGTTCCTTCGCCAACAACTTTGGTCGGTATCAAATTTCCTTCAGAAACAATCAACCAGAGTTGATAATATTCCGCACAAATATAGTTCACCATTCTGTTCTTCCACCAAGCGTACTATTGCCCATTAAACTGTGGGGGCCTCAGAACCGACTGTCTTGCAGTGATAGTAGGTGGTGCACTCATTATTAGATCCTTCTCAAGGTGTTAACCTAAAGCAAGAAGACCCGCTCTGATACCACTTGTTATACTCTAAGCACCTCCTATGGACACTAGAAGGGGGGAGGGTTGAATAGTATCCTTCGATTTCGTCGAATAACCAGATTCTTAATGTCTAGAACCTTGTTCTTGTCACAACTGCTTTCACGACAAAACACTGCAACACACACAAACTGCAAACTTAAAGAACATGTGATTTTTACGTGGAAAACTCCTTGCTCAAGGGAGAAAAACCATAGCCCACACTCTGGGATTTTAGAATCAATCCACTAAGACAAAGAGCAAGTTTTAGATTACAAAACTATGTAACCAAGGGGCTACATTCTAGACCCTAATCACTCAACAAAGCTAAATTCTAGCTTTTACAAAGTAATCACTCAAGATTCACCTTTTATAATTGCTTCTAAACTAAGCATGTAGGTAAAACAGTTTTAGCACAAAACAACGATAACTCTAATAAAGAACCTGACAGAATATCTAAGTTAAACTCTTTATTCTTTAGCAGTTGTCCTCAGCAGTTAAGTCACTTTGAAAGTTATTGGATCGCCTTGTGATTGCTCTCAACTCTCGTGGTGAATAACTGTTTTCAGCTGCCTCAATTACTAGCTTTTATAAGGGCTTCGTAACCCTAGTAGTATTTCACTAGGAAGCCTTGCAGATATGGCAAGTCAAGATTTCCTGTGAACCTTTCCTTGTTTAGCTCTAACTCTTATTCATACTTCAAAGATGCAGCCACGACATAACTTCTTTTAGCTGACTAGGATGCGCATAGTTCACGCGCCACTACTCCTAGTTCTGCATGGATTTGCATTCCATAATCTTTTCGATCAGTCGTGCCCTTCTCCGTAAGGACTAAGTTCTCCTCTCGAAATACTAGGTCCTTCATTTGTCATACTTCAAAACATTCAGCTCAACAATAGTCCATCTTTAGGTGCAATTCTGTTCCAACAGAAAAACACATCAATACATCATAAACCTTCCTTGTTTTTAGGACTTGAACTGTATTCATCAAAATAAATTTTGTCTTTCTTTGTTTGATAGTTTAATTGATTAACTAGAACTAGAATTATAAATAAACAATGCTTCTTTAAAGCTATTTACGTCTTTTGAGTTGTTCCTCGCCACAAATTTGAGGTTATTTGTTGTTCTTAGAGGTAAACCATACAATGAATCTGCTTTATACATTACAATTTGTTTTCATGTATTATACAACTTGAAGTTTTTCTTCATAGCAGATTTATCGGTGCTCCCAATCAACTTTTGAGAAGATCGCATGATACGAGATTCACAGCACTATTTAATCAGTTTGTTTATCTACAACGTAGCTAGAGAAGAAACTGATCGATAGAGCTTTAGGATAACTTAAACATTTAAGAAGACGAGCAACCCCTTGTCAAGGTAAGTTCGGTTGATATCACATTTACACTGTTTCTTTTTCCTAACTTAATTGCACAAGGCCACTTGATGTTAATTAAACATGTCATTTACACATGTGAAAATTGGAGCATTGATTGTAAAATTCTTGTTTCTTTTTTTAAAGATCAATTTTGTACCTCTCCAAGTGAACTCTCGTGTGTACTCTTTATATGTGCAGGAAAATACATAGTTAGAGTGCTTTGGTTGCGTTTTGGATTTACTCTTGTGAAGGAAACAAAGCCTTTAGAGTATTGTTTGTTTGTTTGTTTGTTTCTTTAGTAAAAACAACCTATATCAGATCTTACAACCATCAAGTGAATCCCTACTTCTTGCTTTATGCATGATTTTATTTATTTATTTATTTCCTTTTAAGCTTGTAAATATTTCACGTGTAATTAATGATTTCCTTCTTACATTGTTCTTACTTTTGGCTCATAGAACATGAGTATTATTTTGTCCTTTAATTTGTTTCCAGATCGAAGATTATTTTACGTCCATATGTTTTAGTTCTTTTCCTTTGTTATACTTTATTTTTTTGAGTTATCTATTACTACTAATTTCTCTATTTCTTAATGTATTCTTATCCTTATATACGGTGGGCTAAAATACTAAACGGCGTGTGTTCAGGAATAAAATTTTTTTTTTTTACCCTAATTGACGCACTAAGCATCTAAATTATAAAAGGAAAATTTACACCACAAGATTACCCTAATAGCTATATTACAAAAAATAACAATACTTTTTCCTATTTACAATACATGCCAATACATAACAATACTTTCTCATTTCTCATTACCCTCTTCCCAAACATGAAACCCTAATTTCTCCCTCTCTCTCCTTCTCTCCCCTCCTCCACCCACCCACCACCATTCCCTTCCCTCTCCCGCCACCAATACTGCTTCCTCCATCCCCTCCCTCTTACAACCACCGTCCCCCTCCCTCTTCCAACCACCCGTCCCCCTCCCTCAAGCTAACTGTCGCCGTGCTGCTACCACCGCAGTGCAGCGGCGCTGCTCCTTGCGGCGGCGCCGCTGCACTGCAGTGGTAGAATGCACGGATCTATGTTTTTCGGTGGTTTTCCGGTGGGCTTTCACGATTTGGTCCTTTTTTTTCTTTTTTTCTTTTTGTATGTGTATATATGCGTATTTTTATGTATATATTTGTATTTTGTATATATAATTTCAGATCTCCATTTTTTTTTTCGCTTTTGTATGTGTATGTTTATGTATATACAAAATATATATATATATATATATATATATATATATATATATATATATATATATATATATATATATATATATATATATACACATACATATTCAGATCTGCCTTTTTGTATTTTTTGTATATAAAAATGTATGTCTTTGTATTTTTTATATATAGATGTATAATCTCCACTTTTGTATGTGTATATTGTTGTATAAATGTGTATGTTATTGTATGCTTGTGTATGTGTATGTATGAAGTAACAAATAGTTTGTATGTTGTTTATTTTGTATATTTTTGTATGTTTGTGTATATTTTTGTATATTGTGTATGTTTGACTATGAGTAAATACGAAATAATAAATTATATAAAGTTTCATATGTATATATGTGTATATTTTGTATGTTTCATTTTGTAGATCTAAGAAAAATAAAAAAAAATACAAATCCGGCCACCTGCCGCCGCCGGCTGCCGGCTGACCGGCGGCGACCGGCTGCCGGTGACTGGTGGCGTAGCAGCAGTGGACAAGGGAGAGGGTTAAAACCCTAATTTGTATGTTTTAAATGAGTTTTGTATATATTATGTAAAAAAAATATTGTTATTTTTGTAAAGTGGTATAGTGTTGGTATGTTTTGTAATTTTAGTGTTAGGGTTATATATATGTGTAATTCTCCCATAATAAAATATACCGATATTATTGAGAAATTATAAAATATAACGACATTTGTAGTTTATTACACAATATACCATTTTCTCATTTTTCCTTCTCTTTAACACCAAGCCCTAATTTTTTTTCTCACTTTCTCTCCCTCTCCTCCACTCACCTTCCCAGAATGATTTTAACCGCTTAGGAATAAACAGTCGTTTCTGATTCAATTTCGGCTTTGATGCCTCTTCGGTTACCATTTGTGCCTTTGAATGACATTGAATGCAGAATAATTCCCATAAACGGTCTACATTTACACGTTCAATCCTTTAAGTATATACCAATAAATCATGTTTAACACTTTTTTTAAGGCCAAAACCCGTTCAGATTGTTTGAACAAGTTGGCCTATCGGACTTGAGAGCAACTCGACTAATGATATGTCATGATGCATGATTCCTAGCATTGCTACTAAAGAATGAAGTTGGCTAGACCGAGTTTTATTATCCTCCCAAGCGGACAACTCAGGAGTGGAAATGTCTCGGGCCAAATAGGTTCCAAGTTGTTCCCCCTAAAAGGAGACTTTTGTTAGGGAAGAGGTGGTCGTAACCAGCGCACGATTTAGAAACTTGCCAGGAGCGGCGGAAGGTATGCATGATATGTACAATTTTTTTAAAAAAATGCACAAGTTTTTGAAAGAAATGCATATGTCTTATAAAATGATGCACACATATTGAAGTATTTCGTAAAATGATTTTAGAAGGATAAGAACAAAACAAATGCGTTAATTTCGAAAGATAGGATTAATATAAACTAGACAATATTAAAAATCATGAAAAAGAAAAGATGCACATATTGAAAGATTTTTACCAACTTTTAAAAGAGGTAAAGACAAATAAAACAAGTTAATTTTGAAAAGTAGACTAATAGAGTTAGGCAATATATTTTCAAAAATGCAAAAAGAATTTATCTCTCTTTGATATAACCATTTGATATCTGATGTCCATTAGGTTAATTATTTAAAATTATTTAATTATTCAAGCATCCGGCGGTGCGTTCAGAGCACGCTCAACACTTACAGCTTGCCTTATAGAACCTATGCAAATAGTCTATTCAATTTTCTAATTAAGATTGTTCATCCACAATTTTCTTTAGAAATGAATGCTGCAAGTTATATTCATCTATAAAAATTGAGAAATTGAGTGTAGCTCAACGAAGAAGACATAATATTGCATGTATTATAATTGAAAATATCATGAGGATGAATATCACAGATCTGCTCCTCCTCCACTGCCGTTTATCTTCTCCATTTCGCTGGTGTTGCTACCTTTTCTGATCAGGTGCAACATCTGGTCAGATATGTTGCAGCTGCTCCGATCTACTCTACTGGTGGTCGGATTTTGCTGCTGTGTGGATGCTCCGGTGGCGGCTGCCAGAGCCCAAATTTGTGTGCGTGTTTTTTTTTTTTTTTTTTTTTTTTTTGGTGTTTAGGTTCATATATACCTTTGTATGCTCGTGTATATGTATGCCTGGGTTGGTTGTTGGTCGTTGTTTGAAGATGGAAGTAAGTGTATATTTTATTTTATGCAGGTGTACGTATCTGTATATTTGTGTATGTACATGAATATCTTTTACAAGTGCAGAGTGTATGTATGTGTATATCATTGTATAAATGTGTATTTCTGATATTTTGTATATTTTTTAATGTTTTATGTGTGCGTATGTAAGTCCAAGCTTGGCACACATAAATTCGTATGTATAATTCATAGATCTGTAGATCCTTGTATGTACGTGCGTGTTTAGTGTATGTATAACATTATTTTTGTGTATGTATATGTATTTTTTGTTTATATGTATTTTGCAACTGTAATTTCAAAAAAAAAAATGTATATATGTGTATTTTTGTATTTTTCATTTTTAGATCCAAAAAATAATAATAAAAAAATTTCGGCGGGCGAGAGGCAGCAACGGCTGGCAGCGACTGGGTGCCGGCGTCAACTGGGATGGTAGCACTGGGAGGGGACAACACGAAGAAGGAGGAACAAACTCTAATTTGTTAGTTTTGTTGGTTTTGTATATAGTATGTAAAAAAATATTGATACTTTTTGTAAAGTATATAATGCCTGTATTTTTTGTAATATTTGTAGTTAGGGTGATATATTTATATAAAACACCCAAGAATAAATTAGCTTTGCCTAAGCCAATATCATGGGTATTCATTTGTACATCAAAATGCAATAAGGGAAATAATGTTTAACAGGTTTGCAAGTTTATTCTTAAGAAGATTTAAGTGTGGCTATATTATGTAATTTTTGCATCATTTAGGCTATTTGTCAAAACTATGACTATTTGTGAAATTAGTACATTCATAATATTAGTGGCTATATTATATAATTACGTCATTTAGGCTACATGTCAAGTTTATTTTAATTTGTGATTATTTGTGCAAATTAGTAATTATTTGTGATTATATATATTTAAATAATTTAATTTGAGTTTATTTAATATTTATTTGTGCATTTTATAATATATGTATATCTATATTTCATTTTTACACCTTTAGTTAAATATTGGCCATAGGAAGTGTCCAAATTCCTTTTTATTATTAATTCTTCCATATTTCAAAATTACTACCCAAAATTGTTTATTTATCTTTATTTATTTTTATTTATTTACATTTTACTCTGAACCTAGCCAAATTTACTAACCAAATACATCCTTATTATTTGAATTTTTAAATCTCAAACCTTCTTCCTAATTCTACCTTGAATCTAGACCAAATAATAGTCTAGATACGTCTTCCCTTCCAAGTTCATCCCCCCAAATCTTCTCCTAAATATATCCTGATCTTATTCTTAAAAATTTCCCAATGTCCCTACCCCGCTTTTAGTACCAAGTTCATTTCCCAAATCTAATCCCCAATTTTTCTCCAATCTCCCTAAATCTCTCCCTTGATTCACTCTCATTCACAATCTCCCTAATTCCTCTTCTTCCTAATTTTAGGTCACCCTTTTCCCCACTTTCAAGTCTACATACATTATTGAGGAAAATCATTCAAATCCCCCTCAAATCATTCCCCTTAATCTTATCCAATCAAATCCCTCCCACTAAGCCTAAATTCCCCAATCACCTCCCATTTTCCTTAACCACTCTTTTTCAAAAATACTATAATGCTCACATTCATTCATCACTTACTCTCATCTTCTCCTACACACATCTTCTAACATATTGATTCATCATCACTTGCAATCACATCTTCTATACACATTCCAACATTCTCACAACTTAACCACATACTTCTCTACACTTCTTTTATCCTTTAACACACCACTCTATTTTTTATTATTTTATTGGGAGCCACATTAAAGACTTGTCCAGAAGCTCGTATTGACAAAAGTTATCCATTCATTGGAAGGTAACTTGTATTGAACTTTTCTTAGTATTTTGTGCTAACGTTGCAGGTACAACTACAACTATATATAAGTTACTGCTATGTAATGTGAATATTTGGTTAAGCAGGGGCCACCTTCTACCCTATATTTATTTGTTGTGTGTTGAAATGAGTGAAATCATAAGATCTGTTGAGAATGTGAAGTGCTACTTGAAAACTGAAATGTTATGCGTGAATCTGGAAATCTGATTTTTAATTAGTTAATGCATGACAGGTTTTTTTTTTAAGATTAAATTAGTGCAGGGAGCTGGCTTATTTCTGCAAAATTGAGTATTCTGAAAATTTAACAGTAGCATGAAGGCTTTGCATCTTTATTACAACTTAGTTGTTTTAATTTTGAGGCCTACTTTTAAAGCTTTTTAAATTATTTTGCTTACATGATATTATTTGACTTGTTTGATTTGCATGACCGTACTCTTTATGTGACGACTAGGAGAGTCTAGATTGGGGCTGTCACAATTAAGGAGTCTAGACATTTTACATTTATATTAGTAGTCTCAATGGCCTCCAAGACATTAAGTGTGACGTTAGTAAACCTTTAGGACGTTTAAAATATTAGCTAGCGCTTTAGTTAAATACTTAAAGAGGGTATGGGGTTAAAGGGAACTAAGCCCCTCGAAAATGATGGAAATTACCCGAGCTACATTTGATAGTGGATTCTGAGACTATCGTCCCTTCCAAAAGCCGGGTTCTGATCCCAATAGGATAACTAAACCTAGGGTCATTTATTCAAACGTTTAATTGGTTATTTATTATTCCGTGGCTATTTTTGCAACACAACTATTATTTCAAATTATTTATGCAAATATATTAAATTACCTATTTTACTTTGCATCTTATATCTTTTTTGTTTATTTATTTAGTTTCTATCCTTTTTTATAAGCAATATAGTAAACCCAATATAAAAATCGGTCGGGAACCACGCTTAGTGGAACCTAGGAGGTGCCTAACCCCTTCCTTCTAGGTTATTTCGAACACTTACCTGAATCTCTTACTCGTAGACCAACCCGGAGTTATTTCTTTAATTTGAATTAGAAATATTTTTAGGTGATCTAATACACCTTAGGAAATATATTAGGTGGCGACTCCAAAACTCTAACTCCAAACGAGTTTACCCAGTCAAATCCGAAACCCGACTCGTCTCGAGTCGAGTCAAAAATCGGGTATGACAGAATGGCGACTCCGCTGGAGATTAAATGTTCTAACCATTACGGTTTTTATATTGGGTTTATTCTTGCTTTGACTATTTTATATTCAATACTAACTTTTTTCTTTTTGCAGGTTTGTAATCTTTTATGTAGTGAGATTTTTTTTGATAATGTAATAAGTATATTCTTGCATTCCATTTCATACTCCTCCACTCCTGAAAAATTGACATTTGCACACACACAAACGATTACGTGGATCTCACGGTCGTTTCACTCTCAAAAACCCTTTAGGACGAACGGTTAGAATCTAGTTGGTCCGTGGTACAACCAACAATTCTAAACGTTCCCACCCCTTGGTTGTCCGCCTTGGGAAACCATCTCCTTGTCTAGATTACCCCACTCTTAGTCTAGAAATCATGCATCATGTCATATTTCGGACCATTTTGACTTCGGCTCATGTCTAAGTCTACTAGTTCACCATATTGGAATGTAGACTATTTATTTTCGACCCTAAGGGACATTTAAATGTGTTATATGTGCATCTATTTAAAGTTGAACGTGTCTAATGTAGACTATTTGTTTTCAAAGTGTGGATCGTCCAATTATTTATTTTTGTTGGAGGATGTCACAAGCCACGAAAATTTGGAAGATCAAATAAAACAGACTTTAAATTGATCTTTCTACTTTTGTGAAACAAAATCAATTACTTATTTCTGTAAATGGAAATTGTTACAGAAAACCAATTATTTATTTCTATTTATGTTTGAAACTTTTATTTCTACATTCATACAAAACCAATTATTTTATAGAATTATTTTTGGATTATGAACGAAAATTAATTTTTCTATTTTTATGAAAACCAAATCATAGACTTTAAATTAATTTCTGCTACTTTTAATGTAGCAAGATCAGTTATTATTCCTATTTACCTAAAAATATTATTCCACATTTATACAACAAAATTATTATTTTTTTGTTAACTTTGGGTTATGAGAACAAAAAGGATGACGCACGATACACGTTCAATTTTAAATATCATACTCAAACGTAGGAAGACTTAACATCCTTGGCATGTTAAAGTCCATTAGCCAACTTCTTCCAAATGACGCCTATCATGCATCTTATATGTGTTGGTCTTGTTAGGCCTACCTCCGATACAAGAGAGGTCCCTTGCATTATAAGGAGTGGCATATTTTGCATTTGGTAATTATTACCTCGACACTAACTTATTGTTTTTCGTGTTTAAGTTTTACTCCCACTTCTGAGGTTGACTTGTGCATTCTAGCCGAGCATCAGTACCAGACGAGAACCAAGGGACCAGTTACAACTCCTCCCCCTTCACAAACTAGAAGAAGAGGAAAGCGAAACATCATGACTGAATTGAACAATGCTGCTCTTAGTAACGATAACATTGGGAATAATGGGACACCCCGCAAACTTGCTTTGATTGCGTATGATGAACATGTTGCTACTTTAGAGCAAAGAATTAAAGAACTTGAAGAGAAACTGACAATGTCCAGTTTACCCGTTGGAAACTCCGCCCATTCAAGGGAATCAGTCGATCCAAGTGGGTCAGCCCCGCCCTAACGGAAAGGACCCTACACACCCAACTGATCCCCCTGTTGTTTACCAAACAACACAACCAGCTCCTTACCAAACAGCGCCACCTGCTAATTACCAAGCAACCCTACCCACCACTTATCAAGCACCACTCCCTGCATATCCTACTTACCCAAACACGAACTTACCTCACACCAACACCACATATCCGCAACCTTACAATCTCATGTTCACTACAGAAACCAAACAACTCACTCCGCCAGTCAAAATCCATGAAAATTATGAATGGGCGGAGGATGAAGCCAATGATGATGGGACGAAAGATAAAGTTCGTAGGCTAGAGGCAGCCTTTAAGAAGTTTGAACTACTAAAGGTTTAGCTTATGAAGACTTGTGCATCTATCCTACTTTGAAATTGCCAGACGGATACAAGATACCAAAGTTCGACCTGTTCAATGGAATTGGAGACCCTATGGCACATCTGAGAACATATTGTGACAAATTGATTAGAGCAGGGGAAGATGAGAAAATACGAGTGAAGCTGTTCAGTCGGAGCTTGACCGGAGAGGCTTTGAGTTGGTTCTCTAAGCAGAAGCCTGGCACATGGCTCGGTTGGGAAGACATGGCAGCAGATTTCGTAGAACGATTTGGGTACAACACTGAAATGGTACCAAATCGTTTCTACCTGGAAAAGTTGAAAAAGAAACCTACTGAAACGTTAAGAGAATATGCTACTAGGTGGAGAGCAGAAGCTGCCAAGGTACAACTAGGGGTGGGCGTTCGGTTTTTCGATTCAGTTTTTTGAAACTTCGGTTCGGTATTTCGGTCTTCGGTTCGGTTTGAAGTATAGAAAAACCCGTATTTTTTATATTTTGGTTCGGTTCGATTTTTTAGTTCGGTACTTCGGTTCGGTACATCGGTGTTTCGGTTTAAACCAAAGTTTATGGCAAAAAAAAAATCCGAACAAGCAAATTTTCAGTAGCATTTGAGCAGCTTTTTAGCAGCAAAACAGCAGCTTAACAGGAGTAATATTTCAGCAGCGTTTCAGCTGTATTTCAGCAGAAAAACAGCAGCGAAACAGCAGCGTTTCAGCTACGTTTCAGCTGCATTTCAGCACCAAAAAAACAGCAGCGAAACAGCAGCGTTTCAGCACCAAAAAAACTGCAGAAAAACAGCAGCGTTTCAGCAGCAAAACAGCAGCGTTTCAGCTGAAAAACAGCAGCATTTCAGCACAAAAAAAAACAGCAGAAAAACAGCAGCGTTTCAGCAAAAAAACAGAAGCGTTTCAGCACCAAAAAAACTGCAGAAAAACAGCAGCGTTTCAGCTGCGTTTCAGCACCAAAACAGTAGCGTTTCAGCAAAAAAACAGCAGCGTTTCAGCACCAAAAAAACTGCAGAAAAACAGCAGCGTTTCAGCACCAAAACTGCTGCAAAAAAGCAAGAAAACAGCAGCAAAACAGCAGATTTAAAGTAGTAAAAGCAAGCATCAGTTAACACCAAATTTAACAAGTTCAAACATCTTTAAACAAGCGAGACAATCCATACAAAAGTGAGTACGAGAATAAGTACCAAGTACCAAAACAACATAACAAAATACGAAGTTATGAAACATCCATCAAATTAGACATCCCTTAAGATGACACCTAAACTCGCTTGTGAACGTAGACATCTCTTAAGATGAGCTCTTGTGCCATACTTCGGATTATAGTTAAAGATTCTACCACATTTCTTACACATTACTTTGTGAACTACTCCTTCATTCTCTTCAATCACTTCAAGATACAACCAAACCCATGATCGATATTTAGTTGCACGACACCTCTTGGTGGAATTTGAACTTGGACCTAATTACCAACAAGATTAAAGCATAAGTTAGAATACATTAATACAATAAATAACAAACTATCAATTACCAAAGTAGATGTTTAATCACTTACCACAAGAAAATGATGCAATTATATATTAACAATGCAAGAATCTCGTGCATAGTCAGCCATCTAAATATAATAATAAATTAACAAGAACAATTAGTCATACTCATACACCACGAAACCAAGTAAAATTAACACAAAAAATTAACAAGGCACCATAACCTTACCGAGTTCAATTTGCTCAAGATAATCCAAATCTTCATCAATGCTAATCGGAATAGGCTCACTTCTTAGCCAATCTTGAACACAAATAAGAGTTTGCACACATTTAGGAGTCAATGAACTCCTAAATGAATCAAGAATACGGCCACCCGTACTAAATGCACACTCCGATGCTACACTAGAGATAGGAATAGCCAAGACATCACGAGCCAACTCTGAAAGAATAGGAAATCTAGGAGCATTCATTTTCCACCAACGTAAAATATCAAAATTCTCAATAGCGGGCTCTTGATCTTCACTAAGATACTTCTCAAGCTCTGATTTAGTACCTACACTTCCACTATCTTCTTTTTGTCTCTTCAAGTGAAGCTTGTTTCTCACTACATTTCCACCACACCCACTAAGTGAATCAGTCGAAAGCTCACTAGATGAAGTGGATGGTGAAGGAGAATGTGAACCCACCGTTCTACTTGAATATTTTCCAGCATAATCAGCATACAAAGAAGCCAAATAAGTTTTAATTTCAACTTGAATTTTATCACCTATGGTCTTTCCATACATCTCCTCAAGTGCAAAATCAACATACACAAATTTGTTATGAGGATCCAACACAGATGCAGTAAAAATCATTTTGTTCATGTTGAAAGGATTACCCCAGTACTTCTCAAATTTCTTTTTCATTTGATCAGCCATCGTAGAAAGCTCCAAGTCATCACTAAGTACACACATTTTCATATACACATAAAGCTCACATATCTCCTCAAAATGTGTGTTAGCAGTGACATAAAGAGAACCTGAAACTTTAACTGTGAGGTCATAAAATCTAGTAAGAAACTTTACTACATTCCTCATATTCACACAATCTTTACTTACTAGTCCACCTGCAACACTTCCATCTTCACAAACATGTGAAGAAAGATAAGTAGACAATACCTTTTTCAGGTCCTGCATCAAACCTGTCAAAAGCCGACTCATAATGTTGTGCTACTTCCAACATCAAGTAGGTGGAATTCCACCTAGTCGGAACATCTAAAACCAAAGCTCTATTATAGTCGATCTTTTGACGTTCAACGCACTCCTTGAACTTTCTAACCCTGGCAGGAGATTGCCTAACATACCTCACAACCTGTCTAACACGTTTCACAGAAAGGCCAATTTCTTTCAAACCATCTTGAACAATGAGATTAAGAATGTGAGCAGTACATCTAACATGAAGGTGTTTACCTTCCATCAAATTAGTTCCCCAATCAGTCAATTGTCTAGTCACTTCTCTAACTGTGACATCATTTGAACTAGCATTATCTACAGTAAGAGTGAACACCTTCTCCAAGCGCCAATCAAGCAAACAATTACTTACCACTTCCGCCATATCCTCCCCTTTATGACTAGTGACTGGACAAAAGTTAAGAATTCTTTTATGCAACACCCAATCTCTATCAATAAAGTGGGCCGTCAAACACATATAATTAATTCTTTGGACAGAAGTCTAAGTATCAGTGGTAAGACAAACCTTTGGTCCTACTTCTTTAAAACACTTCTTCAAATTATTTTTTTGTTCAACATAAATTTTATAACAATCTCTAGTCACAGTCCTACGGGAAGGAATATGAAACATAGGTTGTGCTTTACTCAAAAACCTCTTAAAGCCTTCTTTCTCCACAAAACTAAATGGCAATTCATCTATAATTATCATCTCAACTAAAGCCCTTCTAACTTCCTCTTGATCAAATTTCCAATCGGATCCATCATCTAAGATAGGTTTAAAGGGTAATGTTGATTGAGAACTATCAGGTTTCTTAATAGGTGCATATACAGTGCATCTACCTAAATGAGCATTCAATCCAGATGTTCCACCAGCGGTTTGAGCAGCATAAATTTTCTTACAATAGTTACATTTTGCCTTTGAAAGTACACCATTCAAAAACACTTTTGCAAAATGATCCCAAACCTTTGATCTAGATTCCATGGCTTTTCTTTTTTTTTTTCGTACCTTGAGTGTTGATAGACATATCGTCACTTTGAGATTCAGGTACACCTTCAGTTGAGGCAACTTCAGCACTAACTCTACTTTCATCCGCTATCTATGATCAAACACAAATACACAATATTTTAGACAAGAGATATTAATAAAATGCAATTTAAATACATGCTAGTAAAAATTAAATTTTACAGATAGTACACAGTTAACTTTCAAGGGATCAACTAAAGTGTCTATACAGATAGTACACAGTTAATTTACAAATATATGAATGATAGGAGTAATGTTATTGGTTTACCACAATGCAAGTGAATACACATTTTCATTTCGGAGAAAACATAGAGCACACTAGTTGTATCACCCATATGTTCTGTTAATTTAGGCATCACAACATTAGAAATAGCATAAATCTGGCCATCAGGTCCATTGGACTTTTCAGCAGAGGTATAAGACCAAATAAATCCCAAACAATTTTCATTTCAAGTTCCACCAAAGCTATAGTACATAATGCTGCCATTGCCATTCCCATTCCCATTCAAGACCAATCATCAAAAGCTAGATCAAAAAATCAAACACCAAGTTGTAACTACTTTAAAATAGCTGCCATTTCAAGTGGCCCGCAATGGGATTCTTTACAGGTTTCAAACTTTTAATAGCTGCATCCGATTTCAGATACTGAAAGATTAGATCAGCTCATCTCAAACCAAATCACGATCACAAGCCCAATACACACTAGTGCAATTTTTTCTCTTCTAAACACAAAGTCCAAAAGAATCAAATCTCAGCCTACTTGGTAAACATTCTAATACTAACGTTTCATTTTTCTATTTTGAAGAAGGAGAAGTGTGGAACCAGTTGGTCAAGTTCTGATAGCTGATATAAATGCAGAGGAATTTTCATAACTGCAGTTAAAAAGAGAAGAAACAAACCTCGAAAAGAAACTTCGATCGGACTGGAGAAGAAGAGAAGAGAACCTCGAAAAGAGACTTCGATCGGACTGGATTTTGGTTCGATTTTGTGTTCGATTTTGGTTTGTGTTCGAAGAGAAGAGAACCTCACTGTTTTGACTTTTGAGCGGCTGTTTTGTGACTTGTGAGCAGATTGGTCATGTGAGGGAAAATAGGGTTTTGGTAATTTAGGAATTTAAAATATATGTTTAATTATTTATAAATAATTTCGGGTTATTCGGGTCCCGAAATTCGAAAAACTCGAAACCGAAAATCGAACCGAAAAACCAAAATTTCAAAATTTCTGGACCGAACCGAACTGAACCGAAAAATCGAAAAACCGAATTAGTTCGGTTCGGTTCGGTATTTCAGTTTTTTCGATTATGTGCCCACCCCTAGGTACAACCCGCTATGGATGAAAAAGAAATAGTGAACATATTCATCCGCATTCAAGAGGACGTCTATTACGATAAGCTGTTGCATATGAAAAATCTGAAGTTTGCTGATGTAGTGTTGATGGGAGATGACGTAGAAGAAGGACTGAAAAGTGGAAAGATTATTAGCCTAGCTGCACTACAAGCTACTAATAAGGCTATCCAGTCGGGAAATGTGAGTCTCTCCAAAAAGAAGAAAGACGAAGTCTCTTTTGCTGCAACTATTCAGGACCCTGCTTTAACCCACTATTACCAAACACCACCACCATACCATCACATACCACCTGAATATCCCGTTTATAACACTCAACCCACTCGTCCTATATTCCACACCCCAGCACCAAACCGTCCACAATACCAGCAAAATACTCAACCCAACTACCGAAATGCGCCATCATACCCTCCTAGGCCTCGCCCTGATGCAAACCAAAGACCCAAAAGAAACTACACTACATTAGCTGAATCTCGCACCCAATTGTTCGAGAGATTGAGAGCTGCTGGGCTTATTGTCCCAATCCATCAAAAGGTGCAAAACAATCCTTCAACGCACTTTGATTATAGCAAAAGGTGCGCATACCACTCAGGTGGACCGGGGCATGAGACGGAGAGATGTTTTGCATTGAAAGATAAGATTCAAAACCTAATAGATGAAAAGGTCATTCACTTGAAGACACCAAATGTGCACAATAATCCATTTCCTAATCATGGAGATGAGTAGGTGAATATGATTGACTTCGGCGAAGAGTGCAATCTGGAAGGCACGATTATAAAAGCAAAAACAATGTTTGATAAACACGAGTTTGGCATGGGGTACGTCTTAGTTCGCAAAGGAAAAAGTATTACAAAAGATACAAGAGGTTATCATTCACTAGAGCAGTTTGTTCCAACTCTGAAACAAGCATCCATCTTTTCAAGCTGCATGAAAACTCTCAAGGGAGAAGGACTTGCCGAAGGTGTTCACGGTATAGAAGATGAGCTGAACGGTCTAAAGGAGCTATTCATGGAAGAATGTTATTCAGTTCCTGAAAAGCATACTGAGGATTTGAACATCCAGAAAGCTGAATCTG
Source organism: Petunia x hybrida (assembly GCA_037355625.1). Classification (NCBI taxonomy): domain Eukaryota; kingdom Viridiplantae; phylum Streptophyta; class Magnoliopsida; order Solanales; family Solanaceae; genus Petunia; species Petunia x hybrida. The sequence goes on from JBBBVM010000045.1 coordinate 4,339,899, forward strand.
AAATTATGCCAAAGAACTGAACCTGCAACACATTTCGAGCATGCCGAGAACCTTAGTGAAGCTGGGGCATTAGTTGTTTTCTTATAAAACACGACTCCGAGTCGTTAGCTTTTATTTTCTTTGTTTTTCAACTTTGTTGCATCGCTGTTTCCTTTCGAAGACTTTTTCTCAAGTCCAATAATGAAATCATTTCCATTTTTATTTTAAGCATGCATCATTCACTTTCAGCAAAATTATTTTAATTCCATTGAATCTGCGACTGCGATGTGAGGAAGCAATCCAAAACGACGAGTACAAACCAGGCTATGGTGATTTGACAAAAGACATTTGAGAACTTCATGAAAATCTTATAGCAGACAATTGAAGCAAGAGCATCAAGAAGATATTGAGAATATGACTTAAAGCGACACATTAGAAATACATATAAGGAGCAGAATTGGACAATCCCAAATGGGCCAAAAACATACTGGAGCAAGTGACGGACAAAACAAGAAATATAAAGGCAAAGGAATTTAACAAGGAGTTTAGCAAATTATAGTTGGCCCTGAAGTAGAATTTTCTAAATCGAGAAAAATGAACAAGATCCTTTGAGATACAATGAAGAGATACTACAAATCGAGCAACATTCATCTTTATTTGATTTGAACTACATAGCAACCTGATTCCCAAAAGGGGATACATAGGCAGCCTACCCAAGGCACGGTCACATCATAAAAGAATTTTATTGGACACTGGGGCAGAATTTTTTGAGTTTCCCTCAAAAAATTCGTAGAATACATTACAATACACTGGGGCAGAATTTTTGAGGGATCTCAAAAATTCAAGGAAAATACAAGCAGCACAGTGGGGCAGAAATTTTGAGGTTCCCTCAAAATTTCAAAGTGGACGATCTTTGAGCAGCAAACGGATGTAGAAGAGATTGCGTCCAAATAACACGTCGCAGTCTATGATTCAATGGAACAAATTTGCATTACTCTTTAAAAAAATAATTTTCACAAAACACATGCATATCGCCTTTCATTCTCCCTTTTTGCCCACAGCTCGACTAAGGTTTGACACTCGAAAAGAGAGATATTACAAAGGAAACAATTATACAAGATGCAGCAGCAGAGTGCAGTACCACGAATGCGCAAGTCAACCTCCCCCCAAAAAACTCACAATTTTTCTTTGATTGGAGATTTACACAGGTACCAAGTATACCTAACAATTCTTGCAAAGCAAAATCTATCAGATTATCAGAGCATAGAATCTGCGTCGGCGGATATATAAGGTCCGCGTCTGTGGACACGACATCAATTTGAGAAGCATAGGATCTGTGTCAGCGGATATATAGGGTTCGCAGTGGTGAACATGACAGCAATGACAACAGTGTAAGGTCCGCGTCTGTGGACAAGACATCTTTTGGAGAAGCATAGGATCCGCATCGGTGGATATATAGGGTCCGCGTCTGTGGACATGACATCTTTTGGAGAAGCATAGGATCCGCATTGGTGGATATATCGGGTCCGCGTCTGTGGACATAACATCAATTTGACAAGAATAGGATCCATGTCGGTGGATGTATAGGGTCTGCATCGGTGGACATGACAAGCGGAGGATCCATGTCGGTGGATATATAGGGTCCGCAGCGGTGGACATGACATCAATTTGAGAAGTATAGAATCTATGTCGGTGGATGTATAGGGTCTGCATCGGTGGACATGACAAGCATAGGATCCATGTTGGTGGATATATAGGGTCCGCAACGGTGGACATGACATCAATTTGAGTAGTACAGAATCCATGTCGGTGGATGTATAGGGTCTGCATCGATGGACATGACAAGCATAGAATCCATGTCGGTGGATATATAGGGTCCGCAACGGTTGGACATGACATCAATTTGAGAAGTATAAAATCCATGTCGGTGGATATATAGGGTCTGCATCGGTGGACATGACAAGCATAGGATCCATGTCGGTGGATATGTAGGGTCCGCAGCGGTGGACATGACATCAATTTGAGAAGCATAGGATCCATGTCGGTGGATATATATGGTCCGCGTCTGCGGACATGGCATTATTTGACAAGCATAGACTACAAGTCGGTGGATATATAGGGTCCGCAGCGGTGGACATGATATCAATTTGAGAGGCATAGAATCCATGTCAGTGAAGACATAGGGTCTGCATCGGTGGACATGACATCCATAGAATCTGCGTCGGTGGATATATATATAAGGTCCGTGTTTGTGGACAATTCAGCAATTAAAGGTATAGGGTCCGCGTTTGTGGGCATAGTTTAGTGATCTGAAGCAGAGTAAGAATCTGCGATTGTGGATAATGGGGTCCGCGTTTGTGGGCAGTTCAACACAGGATCCGTGCCTGTGGATACAGTTCAACATTGAAAGCACCTTAAGTATCAAAGAAACATATGATTTGTGTCACTGGATGGAAAGTTTGGAGTCCATGTTTGTGGACGAGATATCAATCAAACAAGCGTAGGGTCCGCGTTTGTGGGCATACTTCAACAATTTACTGCAGAGCAAGGTCCACATCGGTGGGCATAGCATTGGAAAGACATTTGGATGAGACACCAATCAAACAAGCATGAGACAAAACAACCACCCAACCAACAGGGAAGTCTCTTTATACATTTACATACTATTTTGCAAACTTCACTCTTATGGCAGGACATACAATCTGGTGCTGCGCTGGCAAGATAGTCCAATGACAGCTCGACACAACGAAGGAATTATTCCTGACTAGAAGCACTAAGCAGGCGGATATCCCCCAGAGGAAAAACACACATTCCCTAGTGCTGAACACCTGAAAGCAGACTAAATAACTACATGACAAAGGAAGGCTCAGTTCAACAGGGAAGTTTACTTTACTTTATCTTTATATCCATTGCATTTATCATGATCTTGCAACAGGGTACTCCCCGATCTCTACAAACTCCTGTGCCATACTCTCACTACCAATTATACAACCGCAAAACCTCAAACACGCACAAAGCAAAGCCTAACCCTACATACAATGCCTTTTGCTACACCCGAAAGCTACCTATCTTGCCGAGTTCCAGGCTACAATTCCATACTCACGCCAGTTGTCTACCTAATCCTTCCTTGTCGATTGGGTGTCAGTTTCGTATTCCTCCCTATCCGTATCCATCTGCGTCAATCGTGCGTATTTTCGCGCTTAATCGTGCCCGTCTGTTTTAATTGTGCACATTCATAAAACTCGCTCCCCAAATATTTCCAAGCTCATTCAAGGCAATATTGAAGGCGGGATGACCCATTTATCGAGATGAAGTGGAAACTATGTCTGTGCAAACTCCTCTTTGTGGGTGTGTCGTGCACCACATCTTCATAACTAGGATGATTGTAAGCCTCTTTTCCCACGCTCGATCTATCGATGTTATCTCATCTTCGACAATGCCTCTGCTTCATTCTTCATTTATTTTGCCAAAAGGCAAAGCATACATTGAATCTAAACTTTACATATTTGGAGAAGTTTAGTCTTTAACCAAAACCGTGCGTCATAAACATCTCACACAGGCAACATGCCATTGTAGAACTACACACGGCTTGATTCTCGTAAAACCCGAGATATGTAGGCAACTTAGAGATCGGGGTTCGGCCAAAAATACCCCCAAAACTCCCATTCTTCCCCTTTCAATCTTCTGCCTACCGGTCGTGACAAAATTGGTTGTTCCGTCAACTATATTTGCCCGAAGACTCTTTCATCATCCCCGGGCAAAGAGGGGCAGCTGTTGACACCCAATTTTGTCCCTTCTTTTTCTAAAATTGGTCATAATTCAACTTAAGGGTGCAATGTGACTATTTGTGCAAAATGTGCATTAGAAATCATGCATTTACGTGCGTTATCCTCTATTTATATATTATATACTTAAGTGTGGCTATATTATGTAACTTTTGCATCATTTAGATATTTGTCAAAACTGTGACTATTTGTGAAATTAGTACATTCATAATATTAGTGGCTATATTATATAATTACGTCATTTAGGCTACATGTCAAGTTTATTTTAATTTATGATTATTTGTGCAAATTAGTAATTATTTGTGATTATATCTATTTAAATAATTTAATTTGAGTTTATTTAATATTTATTTGTGCATTTTATAATATATGTATATCGATATTTCATTTTTACACCTTTAAGTTAAATATTGGCCAATTGAAGTGTCCAAATTCCTTTTTATTTTTAATTCTTCCATATTTCAAATAATACATCCTTATTATTTGAATTTTTAAATCTCAAACCTTCTTCCTAATTCTACCTTGAATCTAGACCAAATAATAGTCTAGATACGTCTTCCCTTCCAAGTTCATCCCCCCAAATCTTCTCCTAAATATATCCTGATCTTATTCTTAAAAATTTCCCAATGTCCCTACCCCACTTTTAGTACCAAGTTCATTTCCCAAATCTAATCCCCAATTTTTCTCCAATCTCCCTAAATCTCTCCCTTGATTCACTCCCATTCACAATCTCCCTAATTCCTCTTCTTCCTAATTTTAGGTCACCCTTTTCCCCACTTTCAAGTCTACATACATTATTGAGGAAAATCATTCAAATCCCCCTCAAATCATTCCCCTTAATCTTATCCAATCAAATCCCTCCCATTAAGCCTAAATTCCCCAATCACCTCCCATTTTCCTTAACCACTCTTTTTCAAAAATACTATAATTCTCACATTCATTCATCACTTACTCTCATCTTCTCCTACACACATCTTCTAACATATTGATTCATCATCACTTGCAATCACATCTTCTATATACATTCCAACATTCTCACAACTTAACCACATATTTCTCTACACTTCTTTTATCCTTTAACACACCACTCTATTTTTTATTATTTTATTGGGAGCCACATTAAAGACTTGTCCAGAAGCTCGTATTGACAAAAGTTATCCATTCATTGGAAGGTAACTTGTATTAAACTTTTCTTAGTATTTTGTGCTAACGTTGCAGGTACAACTACAACTATATATAAGTTACTGCTATGTAATGTGAATATTTGGTTAAGCAGGGGCCACCTTCTACCCTCTATTTATTTGTTGTGTGTTGAATTGAGTGAAATCATAAGATATGTTGAGAATGTGAAGTGCTACTTGAAAACTGAAATGTTTTGCGTGAATCTGGAAATCTGAGTTTTACTTAGTTAATGCATGACAGGTTTTTTTTTTTTTAAAGATTAAATTAGTGCAGGGAGCTGGCTTATTTCTGCAAAATTGAGTATTCTGAAAATTTAACAGTAGCATGAAGGCTTTGCATCTTTATTACAACTTAGTTGTTTTAATTTGGAGGCCTAATTTTAAAGCTTTTAAAAATATTTTGCTTACATGATATTATTTGACTTGCGTGATTTGTATGACCGTACTCTTTATGTGACGACTAGGAGAGTCTAGATTGGGGCATTGACACAATTAGGGAGTCTAGACATTTTACATTTATATTAGTAGTCTCAATAGCCTCCGAGACATTAAGTGGGACGTTAGTAAACCTTTAGGACGTTTAAAATATTAGCTAGCGCTTTAGTTAAATACTTAAAGAGGGTATGGGGGTTAAAGGGAACTAAGCCCCTCGGAAATGATGGAAATTACCCGAGCTACATCTGATAGTGGATTCTGAAACTATCGTCCCTTCCAAAAGCCTGGTTCTGATCCGAATAGGATAACTAAACCTAGGGTCATTTATTCAAACGTTTAATTGGTTATTTATTATTCCGTGGCTATTTGTGCAACAAAACTATTATTTCAAATTATTTATGCAAATATATTAATTTATCTATTTTAGTTTGCATCTTATATCTCCTTTGTTTATTTATTTAGTTTCTATCCTTTTTTATAAGCAATATAGTAAACCCAATATAAAAATCAGTCGGGAACCACGCTTAGTTGAACCTAAGAGGTGCCTAACCCCTTCCTTCTAGGTTATTTCGAACACTTACCCGAATCTCTGACTCGTAGACGAACCCGGAGTTATTTCTATAATTTGAATTAGAAATACTTTTAGGTGACCTAATACACCTTAGGAAATATATTAGGTGGCGACTCCAAAACTCTAACTCCAAACGAGTTTACCTAGTCAAATCCGAAACCCGACTCGCCTCGAGTCGAGTCAAAAATCGGGTATGACAACTCTTAGTTACGATACATATATATGAATAGAAATATCGAAATATGATATATTTCCATAATATTCAAGCACGCATAGATGAAATTTCTTTGGAAAGAAACATAGGTAGAATAAGATATGATCAAGTTAAAAATTTATGAGGACTATCCATATCTGTCGAGTTTGGACGCCTATGTGACAACTGAGGCATGAAATGATATGGTTACAAGTTTTAGTAATACATATGGTGAAGAGTTTTACATTGTTGGTAAGCTATGATACACACATGTTTTTATAGTAATAATTAACATGAAATACCAATGTGACCATATATAGTTGAGTTCTTTTTACATTTCCATCAAACAATACTACTATATTTTTTTCAATAAAGCAACTACTGGAAGTTTGGAAAAAAGTCACAAATTGTAGAAACAACCACTAGAAATTCGAATGTATTCAAACCTCTGAACATGATTAAATTTATTATTTTAAATTTATGATATAAACACATGTACAACGTATGTACCCTAAAACTAGCAACTAATAAAATCCTGAATAAACCTTCAAACCATTAACTTCAATGGAAAAACCTCTCACAATCCCATAGTAAAATGGCTAATATAGCTAAATCGTTACCTGCTTAATTTAACAAATAGTTAAAAAAGATGGCGGTCTTGAAGAATTGAGCATTCAAAGTAAGTCTTTTAAAATTTGAGCACTTCCTATAATTACGAAAATGCCACACTTTTTTAAAATCGTGATTACAAAAATATCACCACATATTTTTGAAGCCATAATTATAAAATGCCAATGCTCCCAATAAAACAGAAACAATGTCAATCCTCCATTATTTAATCATATAGTCATGTATATTTTGTAAATAAATAAGACCAATTTGTTATTCCACACTATTACTTTCTTTCAAATAAATATAAAATTTTAAAAGAAGAACCACAGAAATTAAAACAAACAAAGTAAGAAAAAAATAATTAACTAGATCATTGTACACGGAACATATAAATCTATTATTCTATTAACTCTTTAACAAACTCATGATTAATCTCAATTCCCATTATACAAACACAACAGGTAGAGAAGGTAAAGAGTAAATCATTCTTTAAAGCTTTCACTTCTATTATTTCCTCTGCTATATTCGTCCGTGCAGTTTAGGGTTTTGAAGAATTTACAATATCACCTTTTTTCTCATGGCAGCACCGGAGGTAATATGGGATTTATGTCAGCCTATGAATGTCACGCTACTTTGATTCTATGATAGGCATCTCCTTTGCAGCTGAATTGAATGAACATGTACATAATTTTTGTGGTAAATACATAAGTAGCCAGGTTGAAATCGCATATTCCATCTTGTTAGACATATCGAATTCTAGCCAAAATATTTTTTATTCAAGGTAAAAAAAAAAATGAAGATAAGAGTTTATCACCTAAAACATAGGATTTTAATAGTGGGATACTGATGTGCTGCATTAAAATGGGTAAGTACATCCTAACAATCACCCACCATTTTTGCTTAATATATGATTTGAAGGTGAGAAACGTATATTTTCCTTATTTATGCTTACTTCATTTTTTCTCTCTACTAATGTTAAAATTTTTATAGAACACTAATGTAGTACATACAAAATGCATACCAACAACATACGCATACCAGGTACATCCTAAGTACATACAAGTAAATATTGTTAGATAAATATAATGTATGCATACCAAGTGAATAATATATGCATACCAAGTGCATACGTCATGATTACATAGTGAATAACGTATGCATATCAAGCGCATACGTAATAAATATGTTGTGAATAATGTATGCATACTAAATACATATTTAATGAATAAAAAGTAAATAAAGTATGCGTACCAAGTGCATACTTAATGAATAAATAGTGTCATGTGTGAATAATGCTAGCGTATTCTCATATTTTTAACTATTAAGTTGTTCAGCAGAACTTACGTGACTTCCAATCTTTAAGTTCGGTAGAGTTAGCGACATGCTTATCGAAGTATGTTTATCTATTAAAACTGAAAGCAAAATAGGTGCACTTGAATCATGATTTCTACCACTTTAACAATTTGTTTAGTTTCCGGATACCTTATCATATGATCAAATAGAGCAAGTAGACTAGCAACTAGCAAGTGTCAATCTTATCTACAATTAAAGGCAAAATGACACGTTATGTTACCTATCTAGTAAACCACAGAATATAACATACCACAATTAACTTCACTGAGATAGCCCTTTTTCTTTTCCAGAAGTCCGCTATTCATTTTGGTAGTTTTTCTAAGTTATCAAGATGAAGTTTTATTGGACATGTTCAATAAATTTTGTGGGAAGATGTATTTTCAACAAGGATATATACACTTAAAGGTAGACTGAGCTTCATTTCGAATTCAATTGAACTTGATATTTTCTACGTGAAACACATGTAACATTAAATGTTGAACTCATATACGTACTTACTAATACTGCCAAGAAACTTAGAAGTTGAATGAATTAAATCTCTTATTTGCCTTAATCATTTTGTACTCGTAAAGAAAAATACTCCTAACAAGTAACACAAAAGCCGTGGTATAATTTACTTTTGATAAAAGTATGGAAGGAGAACAGTGTCATTATGAGGTCTAGGGGACAAACCAAAGTTGTAACTATAGAAAGTGGAAACGAAATATCATAGAGCCATTACTTGTTAAAATTCGACGCCTTCCTTCAAACGGAGTGATTGGTCTGGTCTTCTTTTCATTTTGAATCAGAGATTTGAAAAGGAGAAGATTCAACCAGCAGTGCCAAAAATGAAGTCAATAATATATACAGACTTCAAATCGTAGAAGCTAATGGTCCTGAGTTACATCAGAGGTTAACATGGATTATATTACATTTAGAAAGACAATATTCCTGTTTATGCTTGAGTGTTATTCTAATAAAAGAAGACTATTCGTAGTTTGACAACCAAAAAAGTTATACTCTCTCGTAATCCACAAACATTTAGCTAAATACATAATATAATCATGGATAAAATAGATATAATCGACTAGGCGAATAACCGGTTGAATTTGCGTCAGTCTGGTATGTTTTGTTAGACGTCTTTTTACATATACTATTATAGATTTATATATAAACACATTGATAAAAACTGAGGTCTAGAGAGCGTCTAACCTTGGAGAACTACATTTCGTCTTTTATTGCGTATGGAAATGGGATGTGCTCAAATGTAGCAAACTTAGTTATTACAATAGCTATATCGACTCCAACTAATTTGAGATTAACTATAGATGTTGTTATAATTGTTGATATTATCCAATATAAGTAAATCTCATGATAAGTGGATCAATTTATCAGCTCAGCTATTCTCCACTATTTGTTCACTAGAAAAAAGATGTGTTTTTTTTTTTCCTTTTGGAATGTGGATACAAGGTGCAGAGATGGCTAACTGGACAATAATAGCTAGAAGGTTATATTCGAACTCGTGGTGTTTTAGTTCATCATATCACTATAAAAGGATGTCCTCTTTTTCTAGAAAAGTCAGATTATCAAAATGCCCTTTAAAATAATCTAAATCCCATGTTTATCCAAAGCTAATCTAATCTGTGTTTGTTTCAAATATGTAACTAGCGTATTTGTCTATTAGAGACAACCGTTGGCTTTAAAGGAGAACAAAATAAACAGTCACCATTTAGACAATTATTCATGTAACAATCCATTGGTTTACTGCAAAGTTAAAGGCTATTATTGGTGAACTGCTACTGTGAGATTGCCGAGGTCTTATAGTCGATGATTTTACCATCACAAAGATAGCATTCCATTTCCATTCTTATGTGGAATTGAAGTAAGCCCAAATAAATCTTAAGAGAGATATACTTGGACATTTGGCTACCGTAAATCACCAACATAATATTTTTTAGACTCAAAACTGGTAATTTTTCATGGACACTACGTTTATAGTATGGATCAAGAAGAAAGTAACAAAAACGAGGTTTTACTTTCTCTTATTACTTATTTTTATTTTTAACCTTTGATGATTTAAAATTTAATTAATGTTCATAATGTGATAATTGTATCAAAAGATATCAGTATTTAGTTGTATTACTGTCATGATGTATGACCTTTATTTAAAGATTCAGATTACTCTCTTTAGGTGAAATGACACTTAAAATATAAAATAATTGGTAGACATAAAGTTTCCTAAGTTATCGATAGTTGTGTATGGTTTCAATTTTAGAATTTAAAGAAAACTAGATATATAACTAATGAAACAGTAAATACACTCAACATGCACATACAATAATAATCTATTATAATATTATTAGTTAATTGATATAAAAAGACATTTTAATTGTGGTGTGAAGTTTAACAGTATTTTATGTTTGCTAGATATGTAGAGAAATACGTTTTATACACAAAATATATAAATTTATTATTAAACTAAATATACATGCAACACACGTTTTGAGGGACTAGTATTATTATCATCTTAGCTTCTATTTGGGAAAGAAGGGTAACCACCTATTAAGGCTTCTTCAATAAAGCCATTTTTATTTTTTATTTTTTAAAATCACTTGGTGCCCACAACATTGATTAATTTTGAGAGTTTTTCCCGTATAATATGATTTTAGCAAAATGTCCTCCCTTGAAATGTTTATCGAAGCCAGGAATTAGCAAACTATCTCAGTTGTATGGGCAAAAATACGCCACCTATTATTACGGGGATACGAGTCCAGCTGCGAGACTGGACTTATCCTACAAGTCATCGGGGATAAAGGATACATATATATTCTATGAGTTACGACCGTTCAGGCGGTACGGGCGTTGGACGCAAGGCATACATCCTGCCACCTTAGGGTTACAGTCTCCTAATTATGGTTTTGTATATACCACCGCCTTGAGTTTATAAGCCCATGAGCCTCATTAGTCTTTGTATTTTACCATAATTAGGATTGGGTAATCACTACTATAAATACCCCCTCCTTCATTGTATTGTACATCAAGCGATTCACCATTGAATCCGACTATTCTCAAGGAATAAAACTCTTTACTTTCTTGTCTATTATTTTTCTCTCTATACCTACTTTTCCGTCGTATTTTACAAAATTACTTGTGACCCATTCTTAAATTTAAGTGTTTAACCTAGACGTACAAATTTAGGCATAAACATCTGTGAGTTTGTCCCTGTTTAAAATGTCCCTCCTTCGAAGTCTACTTGCTTTAAAATGGCTTTGAGAGTTTGTCCCCATTTAATATGGTCTAACAATATGCGAAGTGATCAAACTTTGCAAAGGTGCACCCAAAACTAGCTGAAACTGTACGAGACTGTAAATATAGGTTATTTGTGCACTCCAAACTCTATAGTGTGTCGTACTTTACAAGAAAAAAATTTCACCCAATGTCTCTAAAATCGATTAATTTTGAGAGTGTGTCCCCATTTAAGATGGTTTTAGCAAAATTATATTTGCTTCGCTCCATAGGCAACATTTCAAGTTAACTAGGAGAATACTGGAAGAGGTCAAGGGCAAGTGTTGCGTATGCAAGAGGGACAAAGGCAAGTGTTGTCTAGGCTACACTTCAAGTATCTGGGGAGATTGGGGCATGGGTGAGTAGGGGTGTGCATGAAATCCGAAAACCGAAAAATGGAACCGAACCAAATTAATTTAGTTTTTCAGAATTTCGATTCGCAATTCGATTTGAAGTGTCAAATTTCAGTACACCAAAATTCTAATTTTTTTTGTTAATATTTTTAAAAATATGATGCATTTCCCCATATTCCCAGAACAACAACTGCTGAGAGAGTGCTTCGTAGAAATGGTGAAGTACAAATTTCATCAATATCAAGTGGTAGGGAGCATTGCCTACAGAAACAGATGAGCACCCAAAGATTTATCGGATTAAGCTATAGGCAACAAATGAAGTGCGTACCAAATCCAATATTTGTACTTCTTGAGGAAGCTTAAGGAGGTCAAGAAGAGCGATGGTTGCGTTCTATTACTGAGATCTTTGAGAAATACCAAACTAAAATCAAGAACTATGGCATGTGGCTTCGTAACAAAGGTCATTTTTGTTAAACTACTGTTGTGGAGATAAAAAAGGCATACCAATTGCCTCGGCTTCTTGGGGGTATAGGCGGCATTTTCGGCCAAGGCAGGATGTGAAGTAAGTATTTGTTGAAAAAGAGAATAGCATTCATGCTTTTTCTCACGGATCCGAAGATCCCTATTCTCGAACTCGATCAATTGGTTATATTCCTTTTGGGAGGAAGAATTTTAGAGTGAATGTTTTACTTCTGCCCAATAGACCCCCCTATTCTTATCCATCAAAAAAATGCTATTGGTATTTTCCATTGCCAATATCCTATTTATCATCGATGACTCCAAGGCTATATTGTGAGTCGGGGGCAAGGCTCCGACAGGTGTCATGGTTTTGCAACTATCCTCTTTACAAGGCCGACGTGCATAGATAGCCTATTTTTGCAGTGTTATTTAAGACACAATCATTTTGGCGGAACGGTCGACCACCTAAATAAAATGTGTCTAAGGAACGAAGTTGAACTCCATTTAAAAATAACATTAGTCTTTCAGGTCCAAAGTTCTTTATCTACTTATCTATTCTTTTGTCTGGGTTGGACTCAACTTCAAACTTTTGGTGGTGTTAGATGAACGGAGTTGAAGTTAAGTGAACTCAACTGCATGGACTAAAGTTGAGTGGCTATATTTGTAGAAGGAATTTTAAAAGTGAGCAGTCCTTAAATTTTACAAGTGTTTGCATCTGAAGGTACGCGTCACCCTTAACACTTCTAATCTCCATAAGAGAGTTATTTAACTTATAGTCTTAGTCACCAAATGTAGCCAAAGCTTTGGACGAATCACCAGCCTGATCAAGAGCTCTTTGTACTGAGTTCCCTCGTCAGGCTGGTGGTGACTTGTGGCAATTGGAACTATGGATTAACCTAGCGTTTGGACATAGATTTGGTTGAAACTTGGAAATTTGAGTTTTTGGAGTAGAGTTGAAAAATAATTTTTGGAACTTGAAGTTGTGTTTGGACATAGAATTTACTTGAAAAAATAGTTGAAATTTTGTGAGTAGTTTTTCAAATTTCCCAAAAACTGCCCAAAAACAGCCTTTGAGCACTTTTTGGAACTTTTTAAGAGAAGTTTTAGTGAAATAGTATAAACAAACAGTTTTTCTTCCAAAAACTCCAAAAAAATATCCCAAAAACTATAAACAAACGGGGCTGAATAACTCTCTTATGTGGGACGAAACTGTGAGAAGAGGACACCAGAAAAAGTGTCCTATTTCTGTAAATTTCCCTTTCACGCTTACCTTGAAATGGAGGCCCAAACTGATAAAATCTTGAATAAACCTTCAAATGGCAGAAAAGCTCACACTCCACAACAAAAATGGCTAATTTAGCTAAACCTCTGTTACATTTGCAAAAATGGCACCACTATTTTTACATTCGCGCTTCATTCCTCCACTTAATTCCCTCACCATCTCCACTCTTCTCAACCAGCAAACTCCGGCAACCGCCGCCATTATCCACCGCATCAGCTTCAACTTTCCGGCAAGCTCATTTTCGTTCACGCGCTGCAATTAAATCCCGTGAAAATTCATTACCTTTGGATCCTTCGGAGAGTAGCGATAGCGATAGCGATACGGAGGGGAAAACAAGGAAGAGTCGCAATGAGAAGAAGCGTGAAGCTCGACGCGCTGTTCAATGGGGAATGGAATTAGCTAAATTTTCTCCTCCTCAAATTAAACGCATTTTAAGGTACCTCGTTAAATTGAGTTTAAGTTATATATACCGTCACTATCATGTCATCTTACATGTTGTTGCAAGTAACATGCCTTATTAATTTTACACTATCCTGTTGTAGTAAGTAATGTAACTTTGTATTATATTTAACATAATTAGGTTATCTTTAGCACATAACCTGCCTTATTATATTTAACATTAATCATTTCATCTTTACATGTTGCAGCAAGTAACGTGCCTTATTAATTTTACATTATCAGGTTATATTTATGTGTTGTAGTAGGTAATATGTCTTGTTATATTTAATATAATAAGGTTATCTTTAGCACGTGACCTGCCTTATTATACTTAATATTAATCAGTTTATCTTTGCTAGTTGTAGCATGTAACTTGCATTATTTAATTTTACATTAACCAGGTCATCTTTACATGTTGTAATTTTACATTAATCAGGTCAATTTTGCCTGTTTGTTGTAGTAGATAACGTGTATAATTTTAGATTGATGCTAATCAGGTCGTTTTTATGTGTTGTAGTAGATAAGCTACTTCATTTTCAAGATTACTAATTTCACATTATATGGAGGCTTACCCGGAAATATCCTTTTGTTGACCCGATAGTGTATAAGTTTTGATACGTTGACGGTGTATATAACGTAAATTATGCTTCATTGTGATAATTACAATTGACAAAATGATTTTTTTCCATAGTTCAGTAGTATTATATTTTGGTATTTTCACTGTAGAGTGGCTTCAGTGGAGCAAGATGTATTCAATGAGGTCATGACAGTGAAGGTAAATATTTGAAGGTTAATGTTCAAAGCAAATTTTAGGTTTTTTTTTTATATATTTTTTATTTTTTATTTTTTTTGATGTTACTGATGAACATAATATGCTTGCTTGTTTGCCACAGAAACTAGGTCCTGATGTTCGAGAAGGAAAGCGGAGACAATTCAGTTATATAGGTATGCTTCAAAATGCTTGCTTTGATTCATTTAGAGTTTTAAACTAGTAATCTCTTTAATAAAATAGGAAGATCAAGCTGAATTCTTTCCAAATTTCGAAATGTGTCATTCTTTTTTGGAATAGACTAATTTTGAAATAGTGTCATTCGTTTTGGATGAAGCGAGTAATACTTCTGGTAATTTATAAATGTGTACAATTATATCCAATTTGGATTCAAAGAATAGTCAATATGAATCACTTGATAGCAACAAAAGACTAGCTAATAGGGTAGATGAACTGATGTACAAGATAACAGCTGCTTATGGATCACATTTGGAAGAGCGAAGGGGGATAGATGATGTACTGCAAATTAGGAAATAGTAATGCAGTAAATCAGTTTGAGGTATTTAACAATGTTACCATTTTCAAAAAAAAAAAAAAGAAGCACCGGTTTGAGGTATTTAAGGAGCCTTTTCAATTCGAAGGATTTGATCCTTTTATTTTTTTCAAATTCATAGGCTTAAATCCTTTAGACTGGTTTGGATATAAGAAAGTTTAAACTCGACTTACAAACTCAAATAATAGATCATTTCATCCATTAATGTGGATTCATTTCAAATGACACTTCAATATGCCTATTGATTTCCTTGATACCTATAGGATGGACTTCACTGATCAAACAAAAAAGGGATGGATTTCTCAACATGAACGATAACATGCTTTAAAAATTTCAATTATTTAGTTCATAGGAACTGCACAAGTTATTAAGTACAATATAAGTTTCAGTTTAAATCTTCTTAATTTCTTGAACTCATATTTTGAGGGGTACCATGCAAATGATATGGTAAATGTTACTCCTATATACTGCCCCATCCATTTCAACTTATGTGCCTTACATTCGTAAGGGTAAATGCTAAATGCTACTCCCTCTATTCCATTTATCTATCTTACTTCAGTTTTGTAGTATGTTAAAAAGAAAATGTTACCTTTTAATATTTAGTAATTTTTCAGTTCTAGCATTTCCATTTTACCCTTTGTGACATTCCCTTATAGAAATGATATGACATGTCTAAGACTACAAAATTCAAAAAATATCTTTGGTATGTTATACACACCTTTAGTTTAAAACCACACGATTCAAAAGACTTATTTACATCCTTAACTTTCGTGCCCAATTAAACTGTAATTCGGGAGAAGAGAATATGTTTATTGATGTCTTAACCGGTATATATACTGTTACAATAGAGTCTAATTATAGTAGGAGACCTAATACAATAAGGACTAGAAGAAAGAAAATGTTCTAGAATTACTATAATTCCTATTCTACTTATTTACAATTCTACAACACTCCCCCTCAAGTTGGAGCATAGATATTAATCATGCCCAACTTGCCACAAAGATAATCAACTCAAGCTCCATTCAACGCCTTTGTGAGTAAATCGGCTGGCTGCTCTCCTGTCTTAACATAACCATTGGAAATCAAGTTCTCCTCAATCTTTTCACGAATAAAATGACAATCGACCTCGATATGCTTGGTTCTCTCATGATACACTGGATTCGAGGCGATATGCAAAGCAGCTTGATTGTCACACCAAAGCTTTGCCGGCATATAATGTTGTAAACCAATTTCTGTCAAAAGATGATGTATCCACATGATCTCACACGTGGATTGTGCCATAGCTCTGTATTCGGACTCTGCACTCGATCGAGATACAACATGTTGTTTCTTGCTCCTCCATGATACCAAATTTCCACCAAAGAAGACACAGTATCCTGTAGTAGATCTTCAATCAACTTTAGATCCAGCCCAATCGGCATCCGCAAAACCCTCTATGCGAGAATGTCCATTATTGCCATATAACACGCCACGTCCTGGTGCTCCTTTTAAGTAACACAAGATTTGCTCTAGAGTTGCCCAATGGTTAACCGTTGGCGCAGACATGAACTGACTAACCACACTAACTGCGAAAGCAATATCTGGACGGGTCACAGTGAGATAGTTTAATTTTCCAACTAATCTCCTATACCTCTCTGGATTATCAAATGGATCACCATCACCATTCGTGAGATGCACATTGGGAACCATTGGAGTACTGCAAGGCTTGGCTGCCAACTTCCCAGTTTCTGCAAGTAGATCAAGAACATATTTTCTCTGAGATAGAAAAATCCCTTTCCTGCTCCGACAAACTTCTATACCCAAGAAATATTTTAGCTGGCCCAAGTCTTTCGTGTGAAACCGCTTATGTATGAACCGCTTAAGTGAGGAAATCCCTGCATATTCACTTCCTGTAATGATAATGCCATCAACATATACAACAAGAAGTATAATGCCAGCTAATGATCGCCTATAGAAGACTGAGTGATCACATCTACTTTTCCGCAGCCCAAACTCTCGAACAACCGCGCTAAACTTCCCAAACCAAGCCCGAGGACTCTGCTTCAAGCCATACAATGACTTCTTCAAACGACAGACTTTCCCATACTCCCCCTGAGCAACAAACCCAGGTGGTTGCTCCATATAGACTTCTTCAAAGAGATCACCATGAAGAAAGGCATTCTTGATATCCAACTGATGCAAAGGCCAACACTTAGAAGCAGCGAGAGAGATAAACAAGCGGACAGAGGTGAGTTTGGCCACCGGAGAAAAGGTGTCAGAGTAATCCACCCCATAAGTTTGAGCATAACCTTTAGCCACCAGTCTGGCCTTAAGTCTAGCCACAGAACCATCCGGATTGACTTTTACTGTAAAGACCCATTTGCAACCCACTACCTTCCTTCCTCTCGGTAAGTGCACCAAATCCCAAGTGCGATTTTTCTCAAGGGCATGTATCTCCTCAAGCATTGCATCACGCCATCCAGGATGAGATAAAGCTGCCTGAACTGTCTTGGGTACAGAGACAGAGTCTAGAGAAGCAATAAATGAACTAGTCCCAGGGGACAAGTGGTCATATGAGACAAAGTTTGCAATAGAATATAAAGAATCACATTGACGTTTACCTTTTCGAAGAGCAATGGGAATGTCAAGGTCGTCTGGAGGGAGATTGACTGGAGGGGGATCTGATGACGAAGGAGTTGGCGCAGGACATGTATCAATGGTCTTTGATCGTCTGGAGTAAACTTGGACAATAGGTGGCTGTGCTCGAGCATCAATCTGGTCGACTGGAGGAACAAGAGGAGCAGTGGAAGACACAGTTTCAGTCGACTGCTCTTCGGGAGAAGCAGTAGAGGACCCAGTCTTATCCGGTGTCTCAACCGAACTTGATGATGTGACCTTATAGATGAGCCAATCTTCGTCCTCCCCCTGAGTGGGAGAAGTGTGAGAGGTGGAGAAGAATGGTGTTGCCTCGGAAAACACCACATCTATGGATACCAGATACTTATTAAGGGTTGGAGAGTAGCACCTATAACCCTTCTGACGTTGAGAATATCCCAAAAAGACACACTTCACAGCTTTTGGATCCAATTTAGTAATATGAGGTCTAACATCACGAACATAACATGTACTTCCAAACACTTTTGGCTCTAGAGAAAATAATGGCCTATTGGGAAATAATACAGTGTGGGGAATATCACCAGTAAGCACACTAGATGGCATGCGGTTAATCAAAAAGCAAGCTGTGGAAACCGCTTCCGCCCAAAATTGCTTAGGGACTTGCATTTGGAACATCAAAGCACGTGCTGTCTCGAGCAAATGTCTATTCTTTCTTTCAGCCACACCATTTTGTGAGGGTGTATCTACACAAGATGATTGATGTAGAATACCATGTTGACTCATGTAATTTTGAAACGAGGCTGACATGTATTCCTTGGCATTATCACTCCTTAAGATATGCACAGAAACATTAAACTGTGTCTTGATTTCAGCACAAAAGTTAGAAAAATGGGAGAACACCTCAGAACGAGTTTTCATAAAATAAATCCATGTCATTCGAGAAAAATCATCAACAAATGTAATAAAGTATCTGAACCCAGTTTTCGAGACAACAGGACAAGGTCCCCGAACATCTGAATGAACTAACTGGAAAGCAAAATCAGCTCGTTTATTAATTCGAGGACTTAACGAGCTTCTATGATGTTTAGCAAAATGACAAGAATCACACTCTATCGAAGATACATTATTAAACTGCGGACACAACTTCTTCAAAGATGGAAGGGAAGGATGTCCCAGTTGACAATGAGCTTGAAATGGTGAGACGACACTAGAACAAGCAACTGATTGAGGCACCCATGGATCCAGAATGTAGAGACCATTAGATACATGTCCTTTACCAATTATCTCCTTCGTCACGAGATCCTGAAAAAGACAGTGATCAGGATAGAATGAGATACAACAATTGAGGTCCTTGGTAAGTTTGCTCACAGAAATCAGATTAAAGGCAAAACTAGGCAGATCTAGTACTGAAGACAGGGTAATAGATGAAGTTGGTTTAACAGTCCCAAGCCCCCCAATGTTGTAACTAGACCCATCAGCTATAGTAACAGAAGATGGTACTTTGTGTGACCGAAAATCAGAGAGTAATTTTGAATTACCTGTCATGTGATCGGTGGCACCAGAATCAATGACCCATTGGTTTGAGGAAGAGAGTAGACATTTGTTACCTGACTCTGCATAAGCAGTAACGTGAGGAGATTCCTGGAATTTGGAGAGTCTAGCATACTCATCAGCTGATATTGTAATAGTCTTCTCCGAGGAGGAACCGGAAGCAGCAGCCGCAGTAGCAGTCTGAGTCCTCTGATTGCGCATCTGCAATTTCCTGCAATTTCGCTTTATATGTCCAGGTTCTTTGCAGTAGCGACAAATAGGCTCACCATTATTGTTCCATCCCCAGCATCATTATTATTATTCCATCTCCCAGCATTATTGTTCCACTTACCAGCACCATTGCTATTATTATTCCACTTGCCAGCATCATTATTATTGTTGTTCTTCCTTGCAGTATCGTTTCCCCCTCCTCCTTTAGCAACAAGCACATTGGGTGGCTGAGTGGAAAAAGTATTCTCTGTACGCAACACCCGGCTAAACACATCTTGAAGAGAAGTGATCTCAGCACTAGACAAAATCTGAGATTTAGCGGTCTCAAACTCAGCTGGGAGTCCAGCTAGAAAGCTCATTACTGCCATCTGTTCCCTCTGGGCTTGTTGCTTCTTAATATCAATACTGAACGGCATAAGCATATTGAGTTCCTCATAATTTTTCTTAAACTCCATGAAATAGGTGGTAAGTGACTTAGCTTCCTTTTCAGAACGGTAAAAAGCCTTACAAACTTCATACATGCGAGAAACATTGCCTTTTCCCGAATATAAGAACTCCAAGTACTCCATTAATTCCTTCACATACTCACAATGATTAACTAGACCAACTACATCATTATCAATTGAGTTTGTAATTTGCAAAAGTAATCGAGCATCATCTCGCAACCAAGTCTTTAAAGTAGCATCTTCTGGAGGTTCCTCAGTAAGATGGTCATCTTTTTCAACGCTACGCAAATAAACCCTAATCTTCCTACTCCAATCTAAGTAATTAGAGCCATTTAATTTATACTCCGTTATTTTTGACATTGCCGGTAAAATCTCAGTAATGTGAGCCTTATCCTCAGCCATGAGTGTAATAAACAGTTACACGGACCTTAAGTCCTAGAGATACAGGCCAAATAATCACTGGAAGCACAAAGAAAAGCCAGAACCAAAAACAAAATAGGGACAGCAGCAAAACCCTAACAACAAATCTGAAATCAAAGGCTGCCTTCGAATCAAGGCTGTAAAATCAGAAACCAAAGGTACCAAAGTGCCGGAAATAAGGAGACGAGGAGAAGGGTGCAAGCCGCGATCAATTCCGAGGTCACACGCGCCCACACGCGCCGGCGCGTGGGAGACAGTGACGGTGTTGTGGCGGCACGTGAGAGCTACTCGCCGTCCACCCAGATGCCGGAGTTGGTGATTCCGACCGGAGATTTAGTGCGCACCTCTGCTATGGTGGAGGTGAGACAAATACTCACTCTTTAGATTAGGCCAAAATCGACCGAGTCCTTTTCTTCAACCAAGAAAAGACTCGAAAATTGTTTTGAATAATTCTTGAGCCCTAGGCTCTGATACCATGTAATTCGGGAGAAGAGAATATGTTTATTGATGTCTTAACCGGTATATATACTGTTACAATAGAGTCTAATTATAGTAGGAGACCTAATACAATAAGGACTAGAAGAAAGAGAATGTTCTAGAATTACTATAATTCCTATTCTACTTATTTACAATTCTACAACATAAACTAATACAGATAAAATGAAACAGAGGTAGTTTTACTGAAGTATGACCCTCAATTGAAAGAACAAGCAATCAACTAATACTAATACTGAAGCACCCCCTCACTCCCCCGGGAGGGATTTCTTCTTGTGGTAAGAGCTCAACTTGTGATGTTGAGTTTGATACACATCACAGGTTCGAACGGCGCCACAGATGAAAGTATGGTATTTAAGTGAAGGGTATAGGGGCAGGTTCATTATTAACCAAGTTTTGAACCATTCACCACTAGTCTTCGGAGATTTCTCGGTTACAAAAAAATCAAATACTGAAACAGAGGCACAAAACAAATAAGCTCAAATATTTTAAGACGAGCAATTGCAATGGAAAAAATATTGATGTGTGTTACTTAATGTTTGAATTATACTCTCCTTAATTTGACAACTGTCTATGACTTTCCGAGTATTATGCATGTAAATAATGAGGAGTTATCTGATTATTGGATATCCCTTGTGAATGCATTATATACTTCCTGCCATTTCATCTCTGTAGTTCTACTCACTCCACGTTGTAGTGTATATGTGATGCGGGGCAAACCACCACCACAAGGCCCTTTACGAGAAGCCAAGCCAAAGCACTTCATGATGCTCACTTATACTTGATTCGGAGGGGCGTTGATGATACGAGCTCCGGAGACCATTGGAAGATCATATACTTGAGTTCGTTGGAAGGAGGAATGGAAGGCTATAGGCACTAGGCGGAGCGCACAAAATGGGCAGCCACTGGGCGGAGCGCCCAGCCATAGGGCGGAGCGCCTCACCACTTTGACAGTGGTGCTCACCAGGCAGAGCGCCTGACCCATGGGCGGAGCGCCTGGGTCATGCCTCCACCAGGCGGAGCGCCCAGCTCCAGGGTGGAGCGCAATGCTGATTTGCCTATCTTTTTGTGTAAACTTCCTATTTTGACCCTAGCTAGTTCTATTGTATTTCTATCTAGCTAAGGGCTTAATTGACATTTCAATAGGTTGTAGAAGGGTGCTATAAATAACATCCTTCATCATTTATTGCCATTAACTTACCTTGAATATTAACATTGATGAGCATTGCTCCCAAACACTTGTAACCATTTTAGGCTTGAATCGATTGGATGAATCCAAGTTGCTTTTCAATCCTCTTTGATTACTCTATTTGCTTGAGCCGAGTGTCTCTTGAGGATAGTTGCATAGCGTAGGTACTTCTTGACTCGAATCGAGGGTG
Source organism: Petunia x hybrida (assembly GCA_037355625.1). Taxonomy (NCBI): domain Eukaryota; kingdom Viridiplantae; phylum Streptophyta; class Magnoliopsida; order Solanales; family Solanaceae; genus Petunia; species Petunia x hybrida. The sequence goes on from JBBBVM010000045.1 coordinate 4,362,222, forward strand.
TATCAAGACTCGTTCCTTGGTGCTACTTCGTAAGTGTTCTTGTTGCGTCTCGCTCTTTATCATTGTTTATCGCTTCCGTAGTTTGCCCCTTATCAATATGCCTGACATGTCTTTTTGTCCGAATTCATTTTAAGACAGGGGGTCGCGTTATAAGTGACTTTTAAACTATTCATTCCTGGAGGCCCGCATTGGTTGAGGGTCTGGACTATATTCTGTTTATATGATCTTGAACAATCTTCACCTTGCTAGATGGTGAGATTGAGCTAGGCCCAAGGTTATGTCAACAGATTTCCATGACTGAAAAACACAGCTCAGAAAGAGTCATGGTTGTTTAGTTGATTGATTGCACATAATAATCTTGATGCATTACTCATATTACTAGACGTGGTGTTATAAGTAGAATAGCACACTATTCTGTTTAGTTGATTGATTGCAAGACGGTTTGCGTCAGTGATTTGATTTCTAAATACTATGAGGACATAAACCTTTGAACTTTTTGTGGTTCTTTTCCTGGGGCCAAATTAACCTTGGAAAAACGTGATAATTTTCAGTGTATCCTTTTGAAAATTTTGATTATGAGCAAAATGGTGTATGTCCTTAGCTATATGCTTACAATATGATACAAATTCCTTTTAGGTAGATTATTGCGGGAAGTTGAGCCTGAATTGATGGATGGTTTAATTCAGGCAACAAAAGATGGAGACCAAACTAAATTTCTGGCTTTATCTGGTTCGGAACTTTTTGCTACTGAAAGTGTTGATGAAGAAGTTGAAGAGACTGAATCTGAGGATGACGAGGAGGTGTGGCATAGTCTATCTAATTATGTTTTCCTCAAAACAATTTGAGATGCGGAATATGAGTATGCCAGCTTACTCTTTATGTTACATTTTAACTTTTGCTCCTCTTTGCCTATTTTCAGGATTCTGAGGACTGTACTGCTCTAGCCGATAGATGGTTTGATGGCTTGATCAATAAGGACAGTGACATCACTAAAGAAATCTATTCTCTAACTGAGGTTGATTTTGATCGCCAGGTTAGTTCAGCCACTCTGCACGGGTCTGGAGTTATTTGTCCTTTCCCTTACAGTTTGAAATTTCTGGTTTTAAAGTTGAATTGACACAAAAATTTGTGATTCTCATTCTCAATATCTTGCTTGTATATATGTTCATATTCGAACACAATAACCAGTAAAAGGAAAACTAGAGAACTACAATGGATAAATCAGTAAAGCAAGACAGTGCAAGCTGCACGCAAGCGTGCACCTTAACCAATAACGTTGTAGTAGTTAGCTTTTTTAACTATGCCTTCATCAGTGTGGACTTAAAGTTTTGAACTCCTTTTCACTGTTTACAATATGCTGTGACTGCTGCCCCTAGTTGAGAAATTAAAGTAAATTGAGCATAAACTGCAATTCACTTGTATGTATTGAGCTATTATTTACTCCTATCTGATTATGTTTATCTCATCATACAGGAGTTACGTGGTCTAGTCAGAAAAGTACAGTCCATACGAGAACATCAGGTCAACTCAGACGAGGAGGAAGGAAAAGTAAATAGTGATCTTGTCCGTGCTGAAAGGTCCCTTACTCGTTTCCTTCGAGGCCTAGCCAAGCAGATTCCAGCTGAATAGAGTATCAGATTCCAGCTGAATAGAGTATCAGATTCTTCTGGGATCATTATACTGGCCGTCAATAGATCCTGAAGGTGTACACACTAGTATTCATGATACTTCTTAGCTCATACTATCTGGAAGTTAGATCTCATTTATTTACCCCAATAGGTTCTTAGTTTTCCCCTGTATCATTTTTCTCCTTTTATTTTTTTCGAGGGGGGTTTGGTGGGGCTAGTTGGGAGATTGTTCTATTTGCTGTCAATCACACATCCACTGTTAATGCTATAGATAGGATGTTACTGAACACTACTGCAGTATATTTGTTTCGAACTTTGAAAATTTGCATAACCAATGATACCAAAGTGTGGTGACAGATTATGTTCATGTATATGACAAGGGAAAGAGAGCTGTTGTCTTGACTGAAAAGAAAAATCGTGTAGTTTCGATCTGTCATTCCTTCTTTTGGAATCAGCTTTTGGTAATGAAAGAGGAGTGGATGCTTGTGTTGCTTGGAGTAATACACAACTCTTTTGCTCCTCTTGATTGAAGGACAAAGACATTGATGACATTTGCATCAGACTTATGCTACAAATATAATCTATTTTGTTGAGATACTCGTGTAACTTCCATATTGTCAAAATACATTGCTTTCAAGTGATGTTTCACTTTCGCATTTTAAAACATATAATCTGACTCATTTCTAACTTTATTTTGCTGATTCATTGGACTATTATTTAGAATTTTCTTAGTTAAATTTCAATAACGGCAACACATGATTCTTCCCAAGTATAGTAAACTATTCTCCTAGAGTGACTGCTCCATTTTATCAGGCAGACATTGGTTTGGTGGAATTCTACATTGCTTTTTTTTTTTTTGGTCGAAGAATTCTACATTGCTGACTAATGTTGATGTGTATATTTTCAGGTTAGGTGTTCTTGGCTTTGAAAAAAACTGTTGTGGATAGCATGGAGCTCTCAGTATCAGTAAAGAAGGTTGTGGCCCAGTCATTTTCTGCTAATTAAGTCTGGCCAGTTGTCTTTTGAGTATGATTAACAACCATTCCTTTATTATAACTAACTCTCCCTTGAGGATAATAAATGTTTCATATACGTGGAACATATGGTTCAACGAAAATGAAAAAAATTTGGAATTTGTTACTGTCGGCAATTTACTTTCTTTGTTTTCTCAATTCGTTAATATATACTCTCTCCGTCCCAAATTAGTTGACACTTAAGCAATAACCATTTGTTCCAAATTAGTTGACACTTCAGGATTACAAGACTAAAATTGTTAGTTTTTTCTAACTATACCCTTAATAATTAAAAAAATTCTCAACAAAATTTAATAGCCAAACATTAAATGGGGGTAACATAGTAAAATACACGCCCTATTTAATAATTTCTTAATGGGCGTGAAAAAGCGGAAAACGATAACTAATTTGGAACGCAGGTAGTATTTGATGTTGGACCTTCATTAGTTGGGTAATCTCATACTTGTGGCTCTAATTGTACATTTCGCATGTGATAGGAAATAGAGCTTAGAGCTTAGAGCTTAAATTAGAGCCTGTTTGACCAAGCTGTCAAAATCAGCTTATTTTGAGAAGTGTTTTTTTATCAAATGTGTTTTTCAAATAAGTGCTTTGTGAGATAAACAGTTTGTGTTTGATCAAATTTTAGAGAAATGCTATTGTTATTAATTTGTATTTGATCATTATCTAAAAAAAAATTATTAAATTACAAAAATTGATATATACTAATAATATTATTTTGATTAAATATGAAAGTTTGAAATGTGTATTCTTGTCCCAAATAATCAAAAGCACTTATTTTTTTTTAAGAAGCTACTACTTTTTTCAGCTTCTTTCTCACAGCAGAAAAACAGCTTCTTCTGCCACTCAAAATTATTTATTTTTCCCTAGAAGCTTGGCCAAATACCCCAAAATTTTGAAATAAACACTTTTTGAAAAAAATAAGCACTTCAGGCTCTCCAGAAGCTTGACCAAACAGACTCTTAGACTCGTCTAGGAAATAAAGTGGAAGCTCTTGATTGTAGTTATACTACAAACATATGAGTAGTACTCTCTCTGTCCCACTTTGTTTATCATACTTTCCTTATTAGTCCGTCTCAAAAAGATTATCATATTTTTAAATTTGGCAACAATTCAACTCTAAAGTTACTTTTTGACTCATTTATAGCCACACAAATATCTATAACTTATTTTAGACCACAAGTTTCAAAAGTCTTCCATTTTTTATTAAACTTTGTGCCAAATCAAACTACGACAAACAAACTGGGACGGAGGGAGTATATATTTAGTTAAAAGTTTCAAACGTACGTCCTGTCGCAAGAAAAGAGAAAGGAAAGGTGAGTCAGTGAAAAGTCATTCTTTCCTCATCAAAACTATGTCTCTTATTCATGCATTAGCAAAATAAAACGAGTCACAATTTCTGTGTATAAACCATACAGGAAACTGTTCATCCCACAAACCTCTGTACTAAATTTTTGTGAGAAACTAACTAGCAGGTGACAGCACCTATTTTTATTCCTTCTAATAAAAGAAAAACTAACTACTTACAGGTTTACCTTAGGTGGCCACTGAAAATTGAACCCTTATTTATGTAGAGAACATTCATTGGTATCACCAGGTTGTTAGCTTTAGTGGCAATCAGGTTTTTTACTTGGAGATATGATGTGTGTTCAATATTGCAAAAAGACTTTCTGGCTCTTGCAATAAAGAATTTCAAATTCCATCATGTAAGTAGAGAATTTTCAGTGATTAGAACCATTACTATAGTCAATAGATTCTGTGCCGAGTCAAACTATGACACATAAAATGAAACGGATGGAGTAGTACTGCTAGCATCGAGCAAAATATCCCAAAACAAAATATCATAACAAATTATGCACATTTTTCTTAATTGTGTTCGGACACGGAATAGTAACTGTTTTTATATTCCAAGAATTTAGAGCATGTTTGGTTTGATGTATAACAAGAAATAATCATGGTATAAGGAAGTGGTATTAGTTATCCCATGTTTGGTTTATATTTTCAACCCATGCATAGTTAATCCTTGTATAAAGTTATACACCAATTGTGGTATTATCTTATACCACCACCAACATGGAATAATAATACATGTATTGCTTATACATGGATTAAACAACAAAAAGACAAAAGTAACCTTCCTTTTTCCTTAGAAGCCTATGGAAGTCAAATCATCATGGGCATAATGGTAAATTCATTACTTTTTAGTTTCAAAATAAATACTATATTTTATTTATATCCAACTTTTGGTATAATGAACCAAACACCCAACAAAAATAATCTCCGTATTATAATCTCCGTATTACTAATCCCTGTATTGTTAATCCCTACATTATTAATCCATGTATTACTAGTCCTCAAACCAAACGACCCCTTAATGGAGTCGCCAACTCGCCATTGAGTAGTAGTACCTAACTTGCACAGTAAATTAAAACCCAGCAAGAGAATAGGAGGACAGTGGACAAAAGGATAAGGTAAGCCCACTAGGCTTATAATGTTCAATGTCGTGTCCTAGCGACTCCTTTGTCTTGTCAAGCACCTAAAGATTGAGACTCTCAACCAAACTTTTCTAAATGATTTCTCACTATGACACAGTAAATACGCCCCCCCGTGCATGAGCTTTGATCAAATGATGAATAATGCGATAGTCATATACTCATTCCGTCTCACTTTTGTATGCCTATTAAAAAATTATTAATGAGGAAAGATTATTGATTGTTTTACCCAACTTATTATTCTCTTATCAATAAATATTATCTCTAGTTGTATTTTCAAGAACAATAATTACTAAGGATAATATGAGAAAACTATAAATTTTTTTACCTTAAACTCCTAATTGCACAATTATTTTGAGATATCTATTTTTTAGTAAGAAGGACAAATATTTTGAGGCGTAGGGAGTAATACTAGGGCAATTCACAAAACTATACAAACTAACACTCTTTCTTACACTAAAATGTCAATATTTTCCCATTTTCAAAACATAGCAATATTTTTTTTTTAAAACATAGCAAATACATATAAAAGGATGCTAAAACCCCTAGATCTTCCTAGATCTTCCTCCTACCAACCCCAGCCACCACCCCCAAGCACTGCTATTGTATGTGTTGTGTATTTTCAATGTATGTCACATATATATTTTTTGTATGCACAGTGTATGTAAAGTGTGTGAATCTACACACAAGCCATACACAACATATACAAATGCATAAACACAAGAATACACGTATACTTATTGTATGTGAAGTGTATATCTAGTGTATGTCCGGTGACATACATCGGATATACACATGAAAAACAGTTTCTTTCGCCTCCACCACCACCAACAACGACCGTGCACCGCCGGAGAAACCAACAAACAAACATACATGTATATGTGTTGTATGACAAGTGTATATACATTGTATGTCCGGTGTATATTCACTGTATATACAGTACATACACCGCACATACAATGGAAATACGCATGACATACATTCTATACAGTCCACAAACACCAAAATACACCAAAACCGCCGCGGTTCCGCCGTGGTCCCACCGGAAAACTCAAAAAACAAAAAAAAAAAAGTCTAAAGCACAACAAAAAACACCGGGTCTGATCCAAACAACCACCAATACCACCGGAGTTCCGCCGTAGCTCACCAAAAAATTTTAAAAACGTCGCGGCAGTCACTCATCCGCTTCCTGCCTTGCCGCTGTTTCGTTTGGGTATCACGGCCACCGTTTGTTTTCACCGGAAAAAGCCTCCACCACCGGAGGGCTTCTGGTCAATTTATTCTTTGGTTCCCTCCCAGTGATTACTGGAATTAACTGAAAAGGAATTGGTGGAGTTACTGAAATTCTGGTCAATACCCTTGCTTCTGCTTATGGGTGTTGCTTTAATGGAGATTTGGTCTTTTTGCCATTGCCTTTATTTTTGGGTTTGAGAGATTTTGAAATTGAGGATGGATATGATTTTGATTGTGCTACTACTTTGATTGGCAAATAGCTAGGAAGAGAGGGGAGAGAAGAGAGAGAAAGGGAGGGGAAAGGTAGGGTTAGGGTTCTTTTAAAATATGCTATGTTTGGTAGCATTGGAAAATGTATTGATACGTTTGGTAAATGTGTAAAATATTGCTATGTTTTTTAAAAAAAGTCCATAATTTGACATACAGTGTAATTTACCCGTATTATCAGTTTATAGTTACTCCTATAATTGGTTACTTGACATATTTACGCAGTACCATGCTTTATAGCTCCAAATTAACAATCTACAATTCTATAAATAGACAATCTACTTGATACTCCCTCAGTTAAAAAAATAACATAATTGTTTTATTAGTCCATTTTAAAAAGAATGATATTTTTAAGTTTGAGACCACTTTAATATCAATTTTTTTTTTACATTTAATGAGATGATTTTTTAGCCTATGACCCACAAATTTTAAAAATCTCCATCCCTTTATTATACTTAATGACAAGTCAAATTATGACTTATAAGCTTAAACGGATGGAGCATACGAAAGCCACTGCCGTAAAAAAGTTCTTGTTTAACTGTTTTTTTTTTTTTTTTTTTTTCAATTGGAGTTAAGGGTAAAAGGAAAATAACTGAGGTTGTACTTAATTACCTGTTGGTTAGAAATACTTTTCTACTTTCGACTTATCTCTTCAATTCAAATTTTCTTTTATAAAAATATCCTTTTCTTGTAATTCGTAACTTTAAACATACGTATATGAGGGGCTACAGCATAACAACATGCAATTAGAATGAAATATTATTAGCATATAATTAAGAAGTTAAAAAGTAATCGCTTTACTGCTAAGCTGCCTTCTTAAAAGTAGCCTTTTTTTTAAGATAAGAAGATAAGAACTTGAAGATAAGTACATGTGCTGATTGCTTTTATAAAGTAACAGTCAAATATACGATATATGGCATATTATACAGGAAAAGTTAACTGGTGTTTTAAAAGCCATTCTCGAGACGAGTTTCGGGTCGAGACATACAAAAAATACACCCGAGACAACCTGGAGAGGCGTAGATCCTGAAAAGCATAAGTCTCATAATTTACAACGTATATTTAGGTGTTGGGTGAGTTTCGGGGCGTAAGTCCCAAAAAAATTCAAAATTTTATTTAATGCCTACAGCCAAATATCAACTTGCTAATTAACTTCTCAAATTGTTAAAAAAAAAAATTTGTTCTTAGCTCTCTGTAATTTTTACTCTTAGCCTTACATAATCTTTAAAATTTATATGTAAATGTATAAGTATTATTTATGTTTATTAAAAATATTTATTTCAATAATACTAATTATAAAATATTAATTATTTAAGATTCATGGACTTACGTCTCGTCTTGTGCCAAGTAAAACGCCTTGCATCATGTCCCCGCTTCTTAAAATATGGAAGTTAACGTCGAAATTCCATTTAATTAGAACTTGCTAGTAACCAATGAAAGAACCCTTTCACTTAAAAGACACCTTTTAAATAGAACTTCCAATTCTAAATTACTACAGTTCTATATTTGTACAATAATTCTATCAGGTGGTGTCAACAATAGTGTTATAAGATATGTCAACAATAACATATTTTAACCGGTAATTTCTTTAATTAACCATTGTTTTTCTAATGCTTTTCTGCCAGAAAAAAAAGTTCTTACTGTATTGGATAAAAAATACCAAGGTCTCGAGCAAGACCTCGAAGCATAACACGAAGACTGCTCCATGAGGCAAACTCCCGAGGAGAGATTGAATGATCCCTCGCCCCAGAAAATTGCCTTAGGAAATGAGGAGAGGTAAGCTCGAAGCACCGAGCTAAGAGAAAACCTCGTGACCGCGGACGGATGCCACACCTCGGAAGATGAAGTGCAATCTTTGTAATCGTCGACCGTTATTCTGGTATTTAAGAGGATAGATCGTGAGTAAACCACAATCAAGCACGGAGTAATAGCCATAAAGGCACAATTATGATATTTACAACGTCATTCTTTCTCCTGATTATAAATAGGATTCGTTTGTAAACAACAAGACATGATCAATGCAGTATTCAACTCTATTTTTTATTTGTTGTCTCGTTTGTCATTAACTTATTTCTGGCCTCATTACTTTTTCAAGCCTTTCATTCAGTTCGAATTTAACTTTAGCTCGAACATCACTTTGATACAAGCAAATTACCAGTTAAAACCAATACAAATTTGATTTATTGTCCTATCCTGATTTAGGCCAACACAAATTGGCGCCATCTGTGGGGATCTGGTAATAACATTTGTTCCGAAGACCGTAGTTTCGACCTTCCACCAAAAAAAAATGTCAGACACTGTTAATGACAACATGAATATTCAAGTGCCAGACCAGACAGTGGGTACCACCGAGACCAATAGTGGAATCCCATTACACCCAACTGGCTCAACACCACCCGTTAGCCCCATCCCAACCAACACCTCAACTCCATTAGTTGGATTAACGTCCCAAGTGGATCCACTCCACCGATCGGTCTAACACCTCCCGTAGGACCATTAACAGCCGAACCAACATCTTCAAATTCTGGCGACCCCTTTCAACAGTTCATGGTTAACTCACTACAGCAAATGCGACAGCATGCCGCCGTTCAAACAGCCGTGCAAGCTCAATTTAATGAGCAATTCCCAAACTCTTTACAAGCTCTCACTGGGAATGGGAGAGTCCATCCCACCCTCGGTGATGTACCCTTCACGATGTCCAATAGAGGAAACCCCAACACTGCTCCCGTCGAAACCAACATGGGAGGTCTCCCAAATGGGATCTCGTCTGGGATCTCGGGGACTGTAGCCCCCACGATGTCTCGAATGAGGGTCACATTTGGCTTTGAAAGTGGAAGAAGGAATTCGAGGCTAGCATGGAGAAACGACTCAAAAACGTGCCAGGGGTCCGTAAACCCCAGCGAGCACTGGACATTGAAAAATGTCGCCAACTACCCTTCAAGCCTGAAGCTGCTCCAGCACCCGTCCCAAAATATTTCAAATTACAAACTTTGAAGAAGTATGACAGGACGATGGACCCAGCTGACCATATTATAGAATACATGGCTATGTTAAAAATAACGATCTAACCCCAATTAAAAAAGAAAATATGTTCTTGAAGAAATTCGCTGATACCCTGGAAAAAAGGGCGTTACATTAGTACATGCTCCTCCCTTCTAACTCCATTTCCAGCTTCGATCGGATATATTCATTAAAGCTCACACTGTGGCCCAAAAGATCCTCAAAAGAAAAGAAGACATCTTTGACGTAAACAAGGATGCCTCGAGCCCATCAAGGACTTCTTCGAGCGCTTTCCGTCCGAGAGGATGGACCTACCAAAAATGGATGACAACTTGGCAGTCATGGCTTTTGAAAAGAACCTTAATGTGAGCAATTCAGAGGCTGCGGCTGAGTTGAAGAAAGAGCTCCAGCAGTGGCAAGCTCGAACTTGGGACGAATTTCATGACCGAGCCACAACAAAGATCAGGCTCGAGGAAGTAGAGTGGAGAAGAACGGGACTAGGCCATTCCTAACGAGGTCGATCCGAGTCCTCTCGACGTGCCGATGCACTACGAGGGAATTCAAAAAATTGATACGAGCCATACCACGGAGCTCAAAAGCAGCACGTAAGTCAGCGCCTCGGGGGGCATCAGCACGTGAATCAAAGACTCGGAGGAAAAACTGGATCATCCTCCAATCAAAAATCCTCGGGCCCATCTTTGGTATCCAAGGAGAAAGATCTACCTCGAATCTCTGAGTACAATTTCAATATATCCACTTCCGAGCTGGTGAACGCGATCAAGGCAATGACTGACCAAGGAGTGAGGCTGCCTAAAGACATGAGAACTCCCCCGAGCAAGAGGGACCAAACTCAACATTGTAAATTTCACATGGACTACGGGCACGCAACTGAAGATTGTAAAGCATCGCGTGTCGAGGTGGCTCATTTGCTTAAGAAAATGGTGCTAGCAGAGTACATAACTGATAAAGAGAAACAAAATTACTCGAAGAAATGGAGAAGAGCAACTACCTCGAGCACAGTCACCAAAGACGGTAGTGAATGTTATCACTGGGGGCTTAGAGGTGAATGGAATAAATTTTGCTGCAGCAAAGAAAGTGGCGAATTCATCCATTATAGCAGAGAAGAGAACAAGAGCTGTTGAGTCGAGCAACGAGATGGTGTTCAGCAAAGAAGACTGTGATGGGATGATGTTCCCCCATCATGCGTTAGTGATCATGCTCAGGATCAACGACTATGATGTCAATCGAGCTTTAGTTGATCCTGGTAACTCAATGAACATCATTAACTATGGAGCGATAAAAAAAGATGTGGTTGAAGACTTAGTCGTCCCAAAGGCAACCATACTAACAGGGTTCAACAACTCCATCGAGAAGACTTTGGGAGAAATAACCCTCACAACTACTGCAGAGGGAGTAAACAAGAAAACTACCTTCCAGGTTATGACCGAGGACATAGCCTACAATGTCATTCTTGGGAGACCTTGGATCCACGAAATGGAGGCTGTGCCATCCACTTTGCATCCAGTGATCAAGTTTCCAACTCCATGGGGAATAAGAGCCATCCGAGGAGAACAACGAATAGCACAAGAGTGTTATTCAATCGCGATGAAGAGTATAGTCGCCTCGGTCGGGCCAAGAAAATAAAAAGCAAAGACTCAACAACCAGGGACTTCGCCAGGCAAAGCCCTCGGAGCACGCGCAATTACCTCGTCAAAGGTTCACCATTGGAACTTGCTCGAATAAACCCGTGCTATCTAAGTCCTGTTATAATCAGGCATCTATTGTAATAAAATCATGCAGATCTGATCAATGGAATAAACTTCGATTCAACATCTTTTTATTCTCATTTGAACATGCATAACTAGTCATAAGTTAAGCCTACGGCTCGAGGGCGAGACGTCGTCCTAAGCTAGCTCAAAACAATGAAAAAGTCTTGCAAGCAAATTCAATATTTCCACAAAGGGGATTTCCATTAATAAAAAGGCTCGAAGGCCCAAGTATTTTCAAGATAAACGACACAAAGGCCTTAGCTAAGAAAAATAAAAAATAAAAACACTACTCTAAGCCTCCACTTCGGAGTCATCCCCTCCATCGTCTGAGCTCTCACTGCTCGAAGGAAGATTTTCCATCAGTTTCTGGGCTACGGCAGCATCACTCTTGGCCTTGGTGATCTCGGCATTAAGGTCGACCCCGCTGCGACACTCCTGTTGAACCCTCCCAAAAATGCACACAAGTATGCATCGGGATTTGACTTCAACAAAATGGGACTCCAAAGGGTTTTCTTTGGAGTCGCCACCTAATTTAAGGATTATTAGGAACCTAAGTTAACTAAAGAGTGCGATTTTATTTCCTATTTAAAGAAAAATAATTAAAATCAGAGATCCTTAGGTAAGTGGTTCTATTAAATTCGAAAGAAGGTCCCTAGCGGGAGCACTTTCGAAAATCCGCTAAATGCGGTTAATCCGGCGGTTTTCACGAATTTGTTAAGGATAATAAATATATAAAGCTAATTTTATATAAGGATGATATGAATAATATAAATAAGATAAGATTTTAATTATGCCGATACTTAGATAAATAAATGATCCAATTTAAGATTAATTAAGTGGATAATGAAATAATAATCAATTAATTAATTAATAGAATAAGTAAAGGTTAAATGGAGTTAGATGATTAAATAAAACACATTAGATAAATAATTGGATGATAATAAAGGGATTAATTAATTGATTGAATAAATAAGCAAATAAATAACTTAATTAAATAAATGAATACTTATCAATTTTAATTAAATAAAGGAGTAAATGAATAATAATTGATTAATTAAATAAATAAATGAAGAAATATTTAATTGATTAAGTAAATGATTAATTAAAATTAAATAAATTAGATTAAGTAAATGAATAAATAAAGGATTAAAATTTAATTGATTAACTAAATAAATAAATTAGATTAGATAAATAAATAATTGAATATTTAATATAATAAATAAAGAAGCAATTCAAATGCGAATTATGACGAGGGTACGATTTTTAGTCGAATTTGATTTTGCACTCATTAATTGACAAATGATTCTAAACATCCATAAATTAATTGGCGATTCGAAAAGAAATGATATAAAGCATTCATATAAAAACAATTTAAGTGATTTACAATAGTTATTCACAATTCAAATATCATTTCTATCCTACAGGGCTACTAATCCGGTCTATGGGGAAATCCTATACAACATGCATTTTCTAAAGAAACGGGAAAAGATGGAGTTTAGGAGATAGAACACGGAAGCGCAAATTCAATCATTGAGCCTTTGACTTTGTGATTTTTATTTTTTCTTTTCTTACATTTTCGGGGATATCAAGTGCCGAAAATGAGGAGCAGATCAAATAACTCTGAATGTATGTAGCCATCCCCGTGTTGAGTTTCAACCGAACTCGAAATGCAATGTGGGGCCCGGACAACTTGAATGCCAATTACCAATCCCAATTTATGAGTTGAGCAACTCAAACTCATCCCAAGAGGTAGTACATGTCAAAGAAGCAAAAATATAAAATAAGAACATATTTAATCAGAACATACGTAATAAATAAAACAATTAGATGCAGCATCAATGAATTAATGATTTGATATTCGACTGAAACTAGAAACTAGTAGGCAAGGAAAGAAATGACTTAAACTATCACTACCTGAATTGAACAAGGATTCTCCTACATATGAACATGGACTGAAAGCAAACCAAGAACCTAAAACAGTTTTAGCTACAACCTTCCTATTTCATTCAACAACTCCCAAACAGATCATAAGCCAAACCACAAACAAATATACACCATGCATCCTTATTAAGTGCCTCCCTAACTTTGTCTTGAACTCACACACATACATATATAGATGAACACACACAGAGAGATCATTACCTACAAATGCCTGAACAATAGCAGATCTGAACACGCTAACTAATGACCCCTGAATCAACTGCAGACTTCTCTCACTATCTGCAGACCATGAACAGACTTAAAACCATAGCTCCTACCTATATCCTCTACTACAAACCATACCAGACAAACCACCCTACATCTCTCACTGGCCAAACCAACATGCCATCACACTTACTTGAAACTGCAGCACCTATTTCCCTCTACCACTTGCATACATAACAGAACAAACCTGCTATCTGCAGCACCCCTGAGAAACCAACTCACACCACCTGAACTATCACAGACACAAATTTCCTCTCATAACCTGCACCAGAACACCTATGCTAATAAGAAACTAAACCAGCCCCTAAAACACCCTGAAAAACCTAGGACAGACCCCATATTACAATCCCAAAAACAGCAGCTTCATCCTCTACTACACTCCTTTAATTTCACAGAACCTGAGAACCTCCTCACACCTCTAGACAAACTGAAACAAAAAATATTTCAATGCTAAAGAAGAAAAAAACATAGGTTTAAATGCCGAGATTGGCAAGAAATGCTGCAGAAGAGCTAGGGGAGAACATTTTACAGAGAAATCAGCCATGCCATCAGGACGTACACTTAAGGAAATAGACTAGAGTTTTTAGATTAGACACTGATTTAAAAAAGACTTAATAACAAAGATTAAAACTTTAACTTTAGTCATTTTTTTTCATTACAAGGCGAGAGTCTTTAATCATTAGCCAAACTTCATTGTTATGGCTTAAAGAAACCCGACCTTAACCCATTTGCCACATATCCAGTTTTTGCATACACACAAATCATCCCTTTTGTCCTAGAACGGTTTAAAGCTATTACAATCATCAATTTTCATGTTGAACAAACTTCATAAGAGCAGTTAAATAATCTAAACATCATACAAAGATTTGTAACAGGTGCAGGACTGAAACAATACTGAATCAAACACTAATACTTCATACAATGCCTTCTACAACCCAAGCATCAGACCCCTCAACTAATAGAACAAGAAAGATCAAAACTCATACTTTTTATTTTTTTTTAAAAATGTACTAGTCAAGGAACGACATGTAATCATACGACACATATAATATCATAAGAAAAACTGTAAAGAGGTAAGTATTTTACCTGCTTTGGTGCAGCAAAAAAGGGCGTTGAATCTAAAGAAAACGACTCGAACTAAAGCGACGACTTGAACGAGGTTGATGACTCAAAAGGCGAAGCAACGACACAAAACCAAAATGCGCAAAAAACAGTAACACAGGGGAGATTTTAAAACTCGAAAAATAAAACTTGCGTGTGTTTTTTCTGTTATGAACTCTGCCTCCCCTTTACCCCTCTGCCTCTCTTTTCTCAGCCCAAAAACTGAACCCCAAAAAATGAACTAAATTTAGATTTTATACCTGAGGATGCTAGGGTATCAGGTACCTTTTCTTTGGCGAGATTTTGGGAAAACCAGGCCTAAAATTGACATTTCATTTGAGAAATAAGGGTCCAAATTGTCTTTTTTTTCCGAGGATGGTACAATTTTGACTCTTATTCTCAATGAAATGCCAGCTGAATCGATGAATCGACGATCCGATTCACTTTTCTTCAAAATGGACGATGGTGATTGAAACAACGGCTATGGTACGGAGATGATGATATGGCATCTAGAGGGGGGACCAGTGGGGTACCTGGTGACACGGATTTGGCGGATTCGATCCCATTTTGAGGGAAATCAACTGATTAAATTAGGGGGAAAGAGATTAGGGTTTAGATTCGGGTTAGGGGTGAAGGGTTAAGCTAATTGGGGAAAGCGGGAATGAAATGAAAACTGAAATGGATGTGTTGTATGTAATATATATTTTGCGGAAACGGTCTACTTTTAGGCTTAGAACGAAATTAGCCTCCTTTTAATATAATTAAGTAAATGAGGTAATTGCACACATAGGCTAAATTTAGGCCACATCTTACGCATTTAGTCATTTCTTCTTAAAGATACAATTGATTCCTTTTAAATTTCAAGATTGACCTTAACTTAAAATAATTAATTAGGTTAAGCATTTCGGGACAAAATTGGGTGTCAACAGCTGCCTCTCTTTATCCGGAAAAGGATGAAAGAGTTTTCAGGGTAAAGAAGTTGACGGGAAACCAATTTTGTCACGACAAAGCCAAGGACTTCGATTCCACGGACTTAAGTGTGAGGCTTATGGACATGGCCGAACTCTGGTTTCCGAGTTGCCAACATATCTTGGGCTGTAAGAGAATCAGGCCATATGTAGTTCAATGACACTTAGATACGAAAATTCGCACGATTGATAGGCGAGGACACACGAATAGGGAAGAATTCAAACTGACGTCCTAATCCGAAGCAAAAGATTAGGATGAAATTTGCTTGTTCGAGTGCGATTCTTCAGATCCTCGTTGACGAGTCTAGCTCATATCAATGATTGCCCCAGTTCACTGCTAAGAAAGAGTTCCACGTTATGCTCCAAATGCTGCTGCCTTGCTGCTAAAATTCTGTAACAATCTCGGCAAACTGTAAGCGAGCAACTGCTAGTAAATTTTGATAACCAAAGTAAGAAATGAGCAAATATTGATGATACAAATTTGCAAGTGCGGGTTGCGATATCATTGATAAAGTTGTCTTCCAATCGACTGGAGAAGCAATAAAGCAAGTGCGAAGGCATAATGCAAAGCATTTTCAACAATCTTGACAAATCAACTGGCAAGCCGGTCAGGCATGAAGCAAGGAGGGTCTTGGGGTTGATTGTCGACAAATCAGCTGGCAATCTGGTCTGGCACAAAGCAAGGAGGGTCTCGGGGCTGACCTGTTCAGCTAAAAGTGAAACAAGACGTGATACAAAGCAAGTGCGAAGGCATAATTTAAAGCAAGTGCAAAGCAATTTGAACAATCTTGACAAATCAACTGGCAAGCCGGTCGGGCACGCAATAAGGAGGGTCTTGGGGTTGATTGTCGATAAATCAGCTGGCAATCCGGTCCGGCACAAAGCAAGGAGGGTCTCGGGGCTGACCTGTTAACCTAAAAATAAAACAAGACGTAATACAAAGAAAATGCGAAGGAATAATTTAAAGCAAGTGCAAAGCAATTTGAACAATCTTGACAAATCAACTGGCAAGCCGGTCGGGCACGCAGCAAGGAGGGTCTTGGGGTTGATTGTCTACAAATCAGCTGGTGATCCGATCCGGCACAAAGCAAGGAGGGTCTCAGGGCTGACATGTTAACCTGTTAAACTAAAAGTAAAGCAAGTCATAATATAAAGCAAGTGCAAAGGCATAATTGAAAGCAAGTGAAAAGCAATTTAGCGTGAAATGCAAAGCAACGCAAAAGCGATTTAGCGAATCAACAGGCGTTAAAGTTCAACAAGAGAGAAACTCTGCCTGGTGGTCAACCTGAAAAACGTAAAGCAAGGCATCAATTTTAAAGCAAAGGAGACGATATGATATAAAGCAAGTGCAAAGAAAAGCAGTGCGGGAATGTCGAGCAATGCAAGAGCCATTTGGCGAATCAATAGGCGAGATAGTCCAACAAAGGGAACCCTCGTAGCCGATGGTCAACCTGAAAGAGTAAAGCAAGGCGTTAATTTTAAAGCAAGTGCGAAGACATAATTCAAAGCAAGTGCGAAGCAATGTAGTGCAGAAATGTAGTCAGTGCGATAGCCATTGATAAATCAATTGGCGAGACGATACGGCAAGGATGGCCTTGTGCGGATTATAACCTGAAACAAAGCGATGCCCTATTTGGCTTAGTTTTGAAAACACAAAACAAGCCGAGCCTATTAGGAATGAAAGTCATAGAAGTAGAAATGCCGCCTGTTCGGCAATAACTCATGACAAAGCATAATGCTTTAAGTCATGAAAAGGGGAATGCGACGCAATTTGCAAGGTAACTTTGGATGCGTGTTCAAATAATTATTCATCCGTAGTGCAAATGATCCTCTCATTGCAAACTTTCATGTTCCTGCTCTCAAAGAAAATTTTGTTAGTTTTGGGGATGGGTGTTTGATTTGTGCTGATTCATCTTGAACTTGTTGCCGCTGCTCCCTCGTTCTTCTTTAGACTTGGGCTTGCAAATTATACTCAGAGACTTGACTTATGAACTCAAAGTTGTATAATATTTCAAGGTAGAGGCAAAGATAAGTAATTTGATAAAATATTAAACAAATAATATTTGATATGCAACCGAAAGTTATAATGCATTTAAAAATTTCTGCTTCAACTCAAACTCATGACATATCTTGAATTAAACTGAACGTCCTTTATCTTTGCAACTGGTGCTAATCTTGAATACTTTTAGAACTTTGCCACTCCATCCTTTGACAGGCAATACCAATTTTGCAGAAATATGCCCCAGTTATAATCTTTATGCCTTCGGACTCTTTTTTGCAAAATATGCCCCAGTTTCTATCTTCCATATCTTCAATTCATCTTGCAAAATTTGCCCCAGTTGCTTGTTTTAGGGGAAACTAAAAATTTTAATACTATGGAGTCCAGCCCATTAAATGCTCCTACGTATCCCTCCACCGGAATCAGACTGTGCGTAGTTCTGCTTACATAAAGATTTTTGTGGAAAATATGGCAATCTAAATACGAAGCCGCATCCGAATTGGAAAACTTACACATCCGCCCAGATGCGTAGTTCGGAATTACATCATAAAAGATAAACAAGCCTAAAATGTTACAATATTTTGACCGAATCCGATGGGGATTGCCTACTTATCCTGTTGCCATTGCAGGAATCAGGTCAGAAGTAGTTCAAAAATACATAAAAGAGGAAATAAGGGATTCCTGTGCTAGTGCAACCGAACTCTATATGAGTTGCCTACGTATCCCGCCTCGGGAATCAGGTTACGCGTAGTTCGCATTACATCAAAGATTACATTTGAACCAATGCTAACTTGTGATTGCTTCAGACATAGTATCTCTTGACAACGTCTGCGTTGATTACCGTTGGCCAAACTTGATCATAAATATCTGCCAGGATTAGTGTTCTCCCATATAATGACATTGCCAACTTGGTGCAAATTTTTCCGTTGCTTCTTCTTAAGTAGGAAAGAGATTCTTCAACATCAATTGCCCCGGTTTGAAATAAACTATTCAAATCTTCTCTTCGCGCATTCAACATCTTCCAACTTATCTTCTTGAATGGTTTCTCAAATAAAGGTCTTCCATTTGTATAGATAAACCGCTTCGGCTCCAATTGCCGGCAAATAAAGCTGCCCCAGTTTGAAGTTCTAGCAGTAATGTAATATCCAAAGAGTGCAAAAAGTAACTTTCCAGTGCATCATCATTAAATTGTTCAGTTGTTTCGTTATAGGCCACAAGATAAGTTTAAACAGGTTTTGTTATTTTTAATTTGAAACAATAGTAAGTATATTAATTAGAAGAAAATAATAAAGCACATAAATAATTAAAGTATAGCAAAATAATAAGGTAGGAATGCAGTGCATTTGTTTATTCAAAACCTAATTTAGGGAGGCATACAACATAAAAGTAAACATGCAGGATTTAAAAGAGTTATTTGAAAGACATAAACGTAAACAAAGTGCAAAACATAGTTCAGGGCCTCAAGCTGACTGTGATGCCAAAACAAAAATTACGAGCTCATTCATCAAGTCTCTTTTGGACCATAAGTCCAATTAGCCATCACATCACTTGGTTCAGCATTTTGCACAAGTGGCTCTTTCTCATAATCTTCAATAGTTGCATTGCATTTCAATCCATCATTCAAGAATAGGCTGCCAACACCTTCAATCAAATCTTGCATGGCCATTTCTGGTGCTTGGACAAATGACCGATTCAATGGTAAAAGAGGCTTTGGTATGACACTAGTCGGCTTCTTCTCAGACTCAGCCTTTTCAATCTTTCCTTCAACGGGGTTGCCACCTAGGCCAAAAGTTCCCTCATTCTTTAGCAATAGAGTTAGTGCTTGCTTAGGTACCTTAGAAGCAATATTATCAACCTTTACATCATAAATAGAGACTATGGTGCCCTTCAGATTTGGCTCTTCCTCGTATTGTTACCATGATTGGGAAGAGGATTATCATGCACATTTGGCTGAGTTCCGGTGAGTTAAATGGTGCTTGCTTTGATTAAACCCTCGACCTTGTCTTTGAAAGTATAACATCTCTCAATATCATGGCCGGCTGCCCCTGAGTGATAAGCACAATGCTTATTTGCATCATACCATTTTGGATGTGGGTTTGGGGTGTTATCAGGGATAGGCTGCACAACTCCCCCATTTCTTAATCTCTCAAAAAGCTGGCCATATGACTCGGCTAGGGTAGTATAGGTTTTGGTTGCTCTCCTTTCGTAATTCTGATTAAATCCTTGCACATTGGGACGAACAGGAGGAGGAGGCTGGTAATTCTGGGGTGCCTGAAAATTTGGCTGACGAGGGTATTGATTAGGTGCATGTGCTCTAGGTTGGTAGATATTTGCTTGTGCACTGTAAACCGGATAAGGAATAGGTGGCATTTGGTAGTGAGTGGGGTAATTTGGTAACATGGGCTTTGGTAGGTGGGAAAAGCAGATGAATTGTCAAAATTCAACTTTCCAGCCGGTCGACGCTCGATGTCTCCCACAACAGCTCCCACTTCCTCTTTCTTCTTTTTGTTAAAGCCATTACCAGACCCAGACTGGATTGCCTTACTTGTAGCTTGCAAAGTGGCCAAATTTGTGATCCTACCAGATTTCAAACCAGCTTCATACATCTCCCCCATTTTCACTAGATTGGAAAAAGTAGAGTTAGTCATGGATGCCATTCGATCATAGTATAATTCATCCAATGTCTCGATGAAATGTCCCACAAACTCTTCCTCACTCATGGGAGGATTAACTTTGGCCGCCTCACTCCTCCAACGTACCGCGTATTCCCTAAAAGTCTCGGTCGGCTTCTTCCTAAACCTTGCAATAGCCAACTGATCTAATGGTATTTCAGCATAGAAACCAAAACGCTCCATGAAGTCGTGAACCATACTCCTCCAGTTAATCCATTTTGAGGGATCCTGCTCGGAGTACCAGTCTAAAGCTTCACCTTCATGACTATGAATGAATAATTTCATACGGAGCTCTTCATTCTTCCCCACTCCCAAGGTTTCATAGTACCTTCTCAATGGGCTTGGGGTTGCCTTTGCCATCAAACTTAACAAACTTTGGTACTTTGTACCCTTCTGGGTATTCAATCCCAGGATGAACACACAAGTCTTCATATTCTAGACTTTCCTTGTCCTTGCCTTTTGATGCTTTGCTAAGAGCACTCATCACCCAACCTTGTACCTTTTTCTCCAAATCTTCACCCCCATCGACTGCTTTTTTGGCTCTTCTAACACCATTTTGAAACTTCACATAAGGAGGATTGGTGTAATCATCAATTT
Organism: Petunia x hybrida; assembly: GCA_037355625.1. Classification (NCBI taxonomy): domain Eukaryota; kingdom Viridiplantae; phylum Streptophyta; class Magnoliopsida; order Solanales; family Solanaceae; genus Petunia; species Petunia x hybrida. The sequence continues at coordinate 4,383,184 of JBBBVM010000045.1, forward strand.
GCACAATAGGAACATCTTGCCCGCCAGATACCGCCACTTAGACTAATGGTGCGGATGGATTTTCAGTATAAGCTTGCGGGATGGGTTCATTTTGGTAAGTGGAGGTTTGGTATGGATATGGAGTGTTTGTCTGATAATAAGTACAGGTAGGGTGCGGGGTGTATGATGGGTGTTGTTGATGTGATGGGTGGTCGGTTAATTGTTTGGCTAGATTGAGCGTTATTTGGAGGTGGAGCTTGGACAAGTGGCAAGTTGCTTTGGTGGACTGGTGCTTTTAGAGAATTGTGGGTGTTCAAAGGTGTGTTCATATTGGCGACCCCATCAATTGAGTTCAGAGATTGCCCCATTTGACCCAGAGAGTGGGATGCATCGGGCCCACGCAGCAGCGTATTTTTAGGAGTTTGCCCTTTTACCGCAGCCAGCTCATCTTTTAACATCTGTAGTTCCTTAGCCATTTCAAGAATCAGTTCGTCTTGAGCAATAATGACATTTCCTCTTGACGATTCAGGAGTTGCAGGATTTTTCTCGGTATTGCGAGGTTCATCATCTATTCCAGTTATTGTCAGTTGTGGAAATGTGTACCAGTATGTAGATTGGTCCTTTTGCCCTTGTGTAATAAGAGTGATCAGCCAGCTTAAATCAGCACAAATCAAACCTCTGTTTGGGGGGATAAACAAAACAAAAGAAAAAGTTCAATAGTAACCATGTTAGTTTGCATGTCATTGGCAAAATTGCACACAAATCACATAGCGCGCATCACGTAGCGCTTTGCATTTTAAACAAGTTGACATGTGGCAAACACAAGTAGTTGAGCATAAATAAAAATGCGAACGCATCCTACCCTGTATGGTGCCTCTTTGTGCCAGAGGTGGGCCTAAGACGTGCAAACAAGTGGTAACGAAAAATAGTTCATGCCAGTTTTGAGCAATTCAGATTTAGAGTAAGTGATAAATAATAACAATAATCGATAACAATCAGCTCTCCGCCTCGACATTGCAATTCCATTATCCCAATTAACTTCCAAAAGTTGGTGTCAACTCGAAATTCTAACACAGCTCATGCTCTCCACAGCATCTGCACCAAATTTCTAAACCCAAATGCCTAAAACCTGAAACAAACTTCTATAACTTTTGCAAACATCAACGCTCCTCCAAGCACAACTCCTAATTATTTCACAATATCCAGATGTGAGATTTCCAACTGCCTTCGTAATACCAGGCTGCAAATCATGAAAGGCGCAAATTGGCCTTTCAAAAATAAAACCTCACTGGTCCTCGGCTTTAGTCAAGCCTCTCAGCTTCCTAGGTTTTGCAAGGCTCACAGACCTTATTCATATGGCTCCTCACTGGTCCTCGGCTTTAATCAAGCCTCTCAGTTTCCTAGGTAGCCAAGACCGCACTGGTCTTCAAGGAGGGACCCTGTAATCACCTAATTTTGGCAACAAAATTCCAAAATTTTCTCAAAATAGTCATATCAAGTTCGTAGGATATTTGCTTAATTTTCCTAGATTTTGTACTTCATTTTTAGCTAGTTTCTAATTTTGTTTAAAAGAAAAAAGATACCAAAAATAGATTTGATGTGATTAATTGTGCGCATGATGTTTCACTTAATTGTGGCATTTGATCAAATGTGTAGGATTTTATCTAATTTGGTTGTTTAGTTAAAGGCCATTAAAAATTTTTAGAAAAGTGTAGAAAGGGCAGCCCAAATCCCATTTGACCCGTTAACCCGGTCCATGACCCGGCCCACCCCTAAAATATAAAAGACCTTTTGTTGTATTTCTTTGCTCCCTTTTTCCCCAGATCAGAAGACCAAATTAAAACCCCCGCCGGAATCCGCCACCAACGGTGGCGATAACCACCATCGACGGCCGAATTTTACGTCCCCAGGATCACCTTGACCCCCTCTCTCTCGATCTGGCTTCGGTTATTCCTAAACTCAAGGATCGAAATTCGAAACACGACATAAAATTTTCCGGTGAGTTCTTCATTTTTTGCGTTGATTTTCACGGATATGCACTGTGTCTTCCTTCTCTTTCCGTTCTTTTCTTTTTCTAGCTGAAACGACCCCAAATGGGATCGTTTCAGTTAGAAGAAGATAGTGACGGATCCGATGGGTCTAAAGAGGGTCGGTGGCTGTTCGTTTGGGGTGTTAAAACAATGGGGAAGGTGATGTTGTGGCTGGCTGTTTTGATTCGCGAGGGTGATCTGATGGCGATACGGGTGAGGGAGGGCTGTTATGTTGATTCGATGGGGATTTGTGTGTGTATGGTGATGATGGAAATGGGATAGTGAGTCGACGAGGATGGCGAGGCTGGTTGTGTGGTAACAGGTTTGGTTTGTTGGTGTCGTCGCTATGGTGATGGGTTGAAGTACTTTGAGGCGTTTAGGTAATGGCGACGATTAGGCAGTTAACGATGGTATTGCCGATATTTCAATGATGAGTTGAGAGCTGTAATGGCGAGGTAATGCAGCGTAGATGATGTTTCTGGGGCTGTTTTGATTTCGACTCATGGTGGTGCTGCTGTTGATTTTCCTTTGCTCTGATGTTTGGTGACTTTGATCCACGGGGGGCTTGGAGATGGCTGTGTTCGGGACAGTCCTATGGTTGAGTTACGATGGTATAACAGCTATGATGTTGATGGCGTGGGGAGGGGCTGTTGGTTGCATTGACAGTGTTAGTGGTGGTGTAGGCTGCGATGCTCCTAGTATCGACGCAGCAGCGCAATGTCGTTTGATTCTTGGCTGTATATGGTTGATTTGGACGCTATAACAGTGATGATGTTAAGACGAGGTGATAGAGTAATGTTGATTCAGTGATGATGATATTGGCTATTGGTGGTGCAGCTGCTATGACGCTGTATTTTGGCTCGTTCTAAGACTGTTTCTACAGTGGTAAGGGCGAAGCAGTTGCAGCAATTTAGTTGTTTCGCTCGACGGGTTAGAGTTGAGTCCCCAACTATCTCTTTATTTCTTTTTCTTATTGCTATAGTTTGAGGCATCCAGTAGTGTATATCTTGTCAATAGTTTAGGTTGTTATCTTGTCCAAATTACTCATGTGTTTGAATCCATGTTGGCTTGGTATTGAAATGGAAAATCGTACATCTTCTATGTTTATGGTTCAAATGAATTTTCAGTTTGGCTTAATGAATTGGCAGTTAACGGATATCAGTTTGCTAGCATTTCTTTGTTAATTAGTGCATCATCATCATCATCATAAGTTGTCGCTGCTCGTGAACTAATGTTTAAATGTTCAAGTATCCGTTTGAGTCCCTTTGAGTATAAAAGCTCACTGTTTTCTAGCTAATCGCTCCAAGTTTAAGCTTGAAAATCATCTGTAGTCATTGATCCATGTCGTTTGTTGTTGTCAAATCTATTCAAGTATAAATCTGTCAAAGTTTGTTGTAGTTTGTGTTGTTAGCATGTAATCTGGTTTGTGTGTATCTGTTTTTGTGTATAAGCGGATTAGCCTTAGTTGTACAACTCTAAATAAGAATCTGGCGTATGTTGAAGTGTGAACCTAAGTCCATTTGGTTGGTTTTTCCTAATTAAGTTTAAATTTAAAGTGTAGAGATTAAGTTTGGTTCAGTTTAAGTTTGTTTCAAATCTGTCATTTTCATTAAGGGGAGTCAAAGTCAAATAAGAGACAAAAAAGGGCAGCACCTTTGAAGGCTTTTCTGCCAACCCTTTTGTTGTTTTAGCATGCCAAAGGTGAACCCCTAGGGGTAAAAACATTGGCACATGTGATAGTACTTTTACCCCAACTTTTGACCTATCTTTTCAGCTATTTAAGAGGGTCTTTACCCCTTCACTTAGGGGTACACAGATCTGAAAAACACCAATTTACTCTCTAAACAAACAACACTTTGAAATCTGAGAGATACTCCCTCATTTTCACCCTTGAAAACAAATGGCAGATATGAAAAAAGATACTCCAATTTCACTCTAAAAAATAAAGTTTTAGATCTGAGAGAGGAAGGAAATAGTAGTCCTAGCATTGAGGAAAAAAGAGTAAAAATAGATCTGAAATATAGAGGAAAAGAAGTCAGAAAAGTTGAGTGAAACAAGGGTGAGTAAGAAAAAAAAAAAAAAGGGTAGTTGGTTTGGAATTGTTTCATCTTTTAGAGGGTCTGTTAAGGTGTTGTTACTGCTGCTGGTTGCTGTATACATGGTGTGCTCCTGTGACTGGCAAATGGGATTTCATTGTTGTCTTGCTTGGGAGTTGTATCTTCACTAGGTAAATTATCTAACCTTGTATGATTTTCTTTGATAGTTTTGTTTTTTTTTTTTGTATGAAAAGGACCCGTGTAAAGTCTTTGGAAACCATGGCCTGAAGGAGGTCTTTACTTATGTTAGTGTATGCTTGCACTTTATTTTCTTTTTACATTCTGTTTATGCATATTTAAAACTAAGAAAAACTTGAACAGTAAAGGGGAGTGGACCATAAATGCTTGAGCTTTGAGTAATATGTTAAGGGCTTGTTGACCTGATGCTAAGCCCGTTTTTCCGTGAAACAATTTTATTTCAAATGCAATCAGCAGGCAGATTTAGCAAAAGACTTGCACAATATAAATTTGAATCCTTGCCAAACGAAAAAGAAATGTAAACGCTAAACCATGTCAGCAAATGTCAAGAAGTGATATGGAACAACGATTTGTTTTAGTACGTTAAGGAGCAGCAACTATGTTAAGGAGCAGCAACTATTTTAAGGTTGATTGGAGAAGTCTTCTCATCCTAAAAATGTGTTAATTGGACCTCAATTAGGCAGATGGGCCAAAGAAAACGTACTAAATGAAGCTTTCACGAATAGGAAATGTTTAGGGGCGTGGAAGTAACACCTAATTTAAATGAAACCCCATTTGTTCACTTGAAACTCACTTTTAAGTCGAGAGATTTCGAACGGGTGAAGTGCCTGCGCGATTTAATCGATTTAAGTCGGAAGATTTCAAACGGGTAAAGTGCCCGTGCGATCATATCTCGATTTTGAGTTTCCATTTGGATGGACAAAATTAATAATAAATCGAAGCGAAACAAATCAAGGCAAATTACAACACAATTTCAAAGAGTCGAAATGCGTCAATAAAAGCAACCGTGCTTGGCACAGGACTCGAGGGTGCCTAACACCTTCCCGAGAGTCAACCGAGATCCTTACCCGGAACTCTGATGCAGACCATTTACGAGTCAAAGGTGTTCTAGGTACACCATTTTTGTGACTTGGCACACCTTTAACTTGTCAAGTGGCGACTCCGAAAATCTCTTAATAATTCGTGTACCTATCAACACCAGTCACAGACCTTTTAATACTAATAAGTTTTTCTTTTTTAAAGTTAAAAAAGAGTCGTGACAGACCCCATTGGTCGTTTATAGACATAGGGGTTTCACTCTCCTAGTATGCGACACGCATACTTCATTCCATAAGAATTTGCAGCTGGTTAGTCAACATGGGCCTGCACACACGCAAAGCCATTTACGAGAGGGACCCCACTGATCTTTTAAAGACACCAAGGGCTTCGCCTCTTAGATCTCACTACACCATACCATCTCCAAAACACAAACCAATCAAATCTGCGTAACTTTCCATGGACTGCAATTCTGTCTATGATCTCAAATTCTATGTGGACTGCTATGACCACATAGATTCTGCTAAATTCTTCCATTTTCTGACCTAAAAGACAACATAGCAGACAAAATTTCAAATCTGATTTTGCTCAAAATATGGTTAGAACTGAGAATTCGTTATCACATAGCACATAATATGCATTATCGTTGGGTTTCAAGAACCCGCTGATGTAAGGGCGGTTTCCTAACTATGGAGGCGGTACCAAGGACTGGGTCCAAACTAAGGTGTAAATGCATGCATGCTCCTAAAGCTCCGTCTAAGAGTGGGTTAATGGTTGATGCTAACAGGTGAGTGGAAAGCGGCCTCGCAGTCGAATTACTCCTACGACAACCACCGGTGTACCAACTCGTCAGAAGGGTTCTTTAGTGGAAGAAAGTGCGGGTACGCATGAGCGTACCTCACAGATATTTGGGGTGCGAATGCAAGAAGTTCCCAGGAGTGGGGGAAGTATGAACGGAATGCCAGTTTATATATGTGCACAAATAAGGGTGTAGTGATATGCTTTCGTGACACACAACAATCAATTAGATTAATCTAAGCATGCTTGCAAATAAACGATAGATATAATCATGCTAGTTTCAACAATTATTAAATAAGCTACGCATACTAATATCGGCATACAACTCAAACAATACAAACAAACAAATTCGTGAAAGCCTTTTGGTTAGAATCATTTGCGTATTCCCCAGCGGAGTCGCCATGCTGTTGAACCCTCCCAAAAATGCACACAGGTATGCATCGGGATTTGACTTCAACAAAATAGGACTCCAAAGGGTTTTCTTTGGAGTCACCACCTAATTTAAGGATTATTAGGAACCTAAGTTAACTAAAGAGTGCGATTTATTTCTTATTTAAAGAAAAATAATTAAAATCAGAGATCCTTAGGTAAGTGGTTCTATTAAATTCGAAAGAAGGTCCCTAGCAGGAGCACTTTCGAAAATCCGCTAAATGCGGTTAATTTTGCGGTTTTCACGAATTTGTTAAGGATAATAAATATATAAAGCTAATTTTATATAGGGATGATATGAATAATATAAATAAGATAAGATTTTAATTATGCCGATACTTAGATAAATAAATGATCCAATTTAAGATTAATTAAATGGATAATAAAATAATAATTAATTAATTAATTAATTAATTAATAGAATAAGTAAAGGTTAAATGGAGTTAGATGATTAAATAAAACACATTAGATAAATAATTGGATGATAACAAAGGGATTAATTAATTGATTGAATAAATAGATAAATAAATAAGCAAATAAATAACTTAATTAAATAAATGAATACTTATCAATTTTAATTAAATAAAGGAGTAAGTGAATAATAATTGATTAATTAAATAAATAAATGAATAAATATTTAATTGATTAAGTAAATGATTAATTGATATTAAATAAATTATATTAAGTAAATGAATAAATAAAGGATTAAAATTTAATTGATTAACTAAATAAATAAATTAGATTAGATAAATAAATAATTGAATATTTAATATAATAAATAAAGAAGCAATTCAAATGCGAATTATGACGAGGGTACGATTTTTAGTCGAATTTGATTTTGCACTCATTAATTGACAAATGATTCTAAACATCCATAAATTAATTGGCGATTCGAAAAGAAATGATATAAAGCATTCATATAAAAACAATTTAAGTGATTTATAATAGTTATTCACAATTCAAATATCATTTCTATCCTACAGGGCTACTAATCCGGTCTATGGAGAAATCCTATACAACATGTATTTTCTAAGGAAGCGGGGAAAGATGGAGTTTAAGAGATAGAACCCGGAAGCGCAAACTCAATCATTGAGCCTTGGACTTTCTAATTTTCATTTTTTCTTTTCTTACATTTTCGGGGATATCAAGTCCCAAAAATGCGGAGCAGATCAAATAACTCTGAATGCATGTAGCTATCCTCGTGTTGAGTTTCAACCGAACTCGAAATGCAATTCGGGGCACGGACAACTTGAATGCCAATTACCAATCCCAATTTATGAGTTGAGCAACTCAAACTCATCCCAAGAGGTGTTACATGTCAAAGAAGCAAAAATATAAAATAAGCACATATTTAATCAGAACATATGTAATAAATAAAATAATTAGATGCAGTATCCATGAATTAATGATTTGATATTCGACTGAAACTAGAAACTAGTAGGCAAGGAAAGAAATGACTTAAACTATCACTACCTGAATTGAACAAGGATTCTCCTACACATGAACAGGGACTGGAAGCAAACCAAGAACCTAAAACAGTTTAAGCTACAACCTTCCTATTTCATTCAACAACTCCCAAACAGATCATAAGCCAAACCACAAACAAATATACACCATGCATCCTTATTAAGTGCCTCCCTAACTTTGTCTTGAACTCACACACATACAGCTGCACACACATACATATATAGATGAACACACACACAGAGATCATTACCTACAAATGCCTGAACAATAGCAGACCTGAACGCGCTAACTAATGACCCCTGAATCAACTGCAGACTTCTCTCACTATCTGCAGACCATGAACAGACTTAAAACCATAGCTCCTACCTATATCCTCTACTACAAACAATACCAGACAAACCACCCTACATCTCTCACTGGCCAAACCAACATGCCATCACACTTACTTGAAACTGCAGCACCTATTTCCCTCTACCACTTGCATACATAACAGAAAAAACCTGCTATCTGCAGCACCCCTGAGAAACCAACTCACACCACCTGAACTATCACAGACACAAATTTCCTCTCATAACCTGCACCAGAACACCTATGCTAATAAGAAACTAAACCAGCCCCTAAAACACCCTGAAAAACCTAGGATAGACCCCATATTACAATCCTAGAAACAGGAGCTTCATCCTCTACTACACTCCTTTAATTTCACAGAACCTGAGAACCTCCTCACAACCAGAACTCCAAACACAAACCAACCTGCCTGAAACAATTTTCAAATTCCTGGAAAACAAACTCCAAGACTCCCTCAACAGACACCTGCAAACAACTCAACACACCTTCCTGGACTCCCTGCTACTCAAGGATAACCAAGAACAAACTCCCTGAAGCTTCATCAGGAGCAGAACCTGAACAAACCCCCCAGAAACAGCTCCTTTACATCAGCCTAACCAAATTAAAGATCTTACCCTACTACACACTTAGAAAGATTCCAGAAATGCATGATATTAGGCAAGGTAAAGATCCCTATACCTCTAGACAAACTGAAACAAAACACATTTCAATGCTAAAGAAGAAAAAAACATAGGTTTAAATGCTGAGATTGCCAAGAATTGCTGCAGAAGAGCTAGGGGAGAACATTTTACAGAGAAATCAGCCCTGCCATCAGGACGTACACTTAAGGAAATAGACTAGAGTTTTTAGATTAGACACTGATTTAAACAAGACTTAACAACAAAGATTTAAACTTTAACTTTAGTCATTTTTTTTTCATTACAAGGCGAGAGTCTTTAATTATTAGCCAAACTTTATTGTTATGGCTTAAAGAAACCCGACCTTAACCCATTTGCCACATATCCAGTTTTTGCATACACACAAATCATCCCTTTTGTCCTAGAACGGTTTAAAGCTATTACAATCATCAATTTTCATGTTGAACAAACTTCATTAGAGCAGTTAAATAATTTAAACATCATACAAAGATTTGTAACAGGTGCAGGACTGAAACAATACTGAATCAAGCACTAATACTTCATACAATGCCTTCTACAACCCAAGCATCAGACCCCTCAAGTAATAGAACAAGAAAGATCAAAACTCATACTTTTTATTTTTTTTTAAAATGTACTAGTCAAGGAACAACATGTAATCATACGACACATATAATATCATAAGAAACACTGTAAAGAGGTAAGTATTTTACCTGCTTTGGTGCAGCAAAAAAGGGCGTTGAATCTAAAGAAAGCGACTCGAACTAAAGCAACGACTTGAACGAAGTTGATGACTCAAAAGGCGAAGCAGCGACACAAAACCAAAATGCGCCAAAAACAGTAACACAGGGGAGATCTTAAAACTCGAAAAATAAAACTTGTGTGTGTTTTTTCTGTTATGAACTTTGCCTCCCCTTTACCCCTCTGCCTCTCTTTTCTCAGCCCAAAAACTGAACCTCAAAAAATGAACAAAATTTAGATTTTATACCTGAGGATGCTAAGGTATCAGGTACCTCTTCTTTGGCGAGATTTTGGAAAAACCAGGCCTAAAATTGACATTTCATTTGAGAAATAAGGGTCCAAATTGTCTTTTTTTTTCCGAGGATGGTACAATTTTGACTCTTATGAAATTCCAGCTGAATCGATGAATCGACGATCCGATTCACTTGTCTTTAAAATGGACGATGGTGATTGAAACAACGGCTATGGTACGGAGATGATGATATGGCATCTAGAGGGGGGACCAGTGGGGTACCTGGTGACACGGATTTGGCGGATTCGATCCCATTTTGAGGGAAATCAACTGACTAAATTAGGGGAAAAGGGATTAGGGTTTAGATTCGGGTTAGGGGTGAAGGGTTAAGCTAATTGGGGAAAGCGGGAATGAAATGAAAACTGAAATGGATGTGTTGTATGTAATATATATTTTGCGGAAACGGTCTACTTTTAGGCTTAGAACGAAATTAGCCTCCTTTTAATATAATTAAGTAAATGAGGTAATTGCACACGTAGGCTAAATTTAGGCCACATCTTACGCATTTAGCCATTTCTTCTTAAAGATATAATTGAGTGCTTTTAAATTTCAAGATTGACCTTAACTTAAAATAATTAATCAGGTTAAGCATTTCGGGACAAAATTGGGTGTCAACAACTCCTTCAGAGTCTTCAGTCTCGTATGAATAACGGCCCAATTTTTATTAACTTTGGCCTGAGTCCTCCTCATTCTCCGCCTCGAGGAGAAAGAATCAGCCTTGCCTCTCAGGAATTTGACCTTGATTTCGAGTTGACTCTTTTCCTTGGCCAACTGCTCTTTCTCCGCAGCCATTTCATTCATCTTAAGAATCTTCTGCTTTAAGTCTGCATGAAACTTCTTGGCCCTCTTACTAATAGCTGACTGAGCCTCGTTCCTTACTCTCTTCAGCTCGGCGTCACAAAGTTCCTTCAAACGGGCCATCTTCTCCTCAATGACAGATTTAGCCTTAAGGGCTTTGGCCATCTTGAGGTCAGACTTTCTGGCAGCATCTTTAACTTGCTGCAACTCGAGCCTTTCATTCATTAGCTCTTTCCCAAGACCACTCATTTGAGCCTCGAGACTCGCTCGCTCTCGCCTCCATCCAGGCTTTAACTGCCGAAGCTTTTCGTGTCGATTGCATTCTATCTCGGCAGCCCTGGTAGAATTGATGTAACACTGCGAAAGAGAATACTAAAAAATCAAAGAAGGAAACGAACGCAAAAACGGAAAAGGAAAATTAGAGAAAGCATCCATAAATGGTGTGCTGAGCAGCATCAGCCATCAAATCAGAAATCTGAGACTCCTTAAGACGATCGCGTTCCTTAGGACCCAAGAGTCCACGGAGGCTAATCGGAACCTGGATGTTGCCATCTAGGGGACAATGTTTTGAAGGAATCTCAATATAGCGAAACTGCCTCCAAGAAGACGCATCAGGAGCAGGCTCGGAGGCGGCTCGAGGAGTCTTGTCTCCCACTTGAGATGGCCCAACATCGTCCACTTTTATTATCACCGAAGAGGGGGGATGAATATTTCCCATGTCTTTATCAGCAACCTGAACTAGCTCAGGCTCGTGAGTAGAGGGAACCGCAACTTCATCCTACCTTTGCTCTGCCTCATCAGCAGGAGTGAGCTCGAGGAAAGGGACATGCTCAAATCTAGTCCGCTTTGCTTCCGAAGTTTCTCCAAAGGACAACTCTTTCTTTCTCAAAACTGAAAGAAAAAAATAAGGGGGTGATAAACGGAAAAAATGGAACAAAAGGTAAGATCAAGAGGAAGGATACTTGACCTGTTTTGGGCCCAAGGTCCAGCGACCCCTCGGAAGCCATCTTTTTCTTTTCCTTATCCTTTTCCTTTCTACCTTTTCCCCTCGAAAGGTCTCTTGTCAAATCTTCAAGGGTATTCAAGGCATCTCCAACCTCGGGAACTTTCTCCTTTTTGTCCTTTCTTCCCTTCTTTCGTTTCCTCTCCTTCGGCGTGGTGATCGCCCTCTTGGAGAAGATAAAATGAGACATCGAAGCACAAGACCTCGAAAAACTAGGCCAGGCTTAAAATTGGGAAAAAAAGAGCTCACCATGCCGTTTGCATGCCCATTGATTCTCATCCAAAGCAGCCAAAACCATCCACGACCTCTCTGGCCTAGGTTTGGCATCGATAATAGCCTGAACCCATTGAACCAAATTCTTTTGGCGAACAATTGGGACCGCTTCGGCTAAAAAGACAAGAATGAGGAGTCAAGAAGGGAAAAAGTGAAATGAAAATAAAATACTTACGAACTCGATTCCACCACTCGGGGAAATCGGGCTTCGAAGAGAGAAGGTCGGTAGGCAAAAGAACGAAGTGCTCGTTCCACCCACGATCCTCGAGATCCTCACTTTTCGTAATAAGTGAGTATAAGCCTTGTTTGTTGAGTTAAACAACTCCATCCTTGTGAAGGGTGGGGGGAAAATATGTACAAAAGATGATCGAGGGTGAAAGGTACTGATATGACCCTAATAAGGATTAGGAAAATAACAAAAAAAATTAAATGATAAAAGCAAGACCCAATTTGAATTGATTTGGAATTAAGAAAGTGGATTAGGGAAAAGTGGCCTAATCACCCCCTTAAGACAACAACCAAAAAGAACCTATACTATTTAGTCCTCAATTGAATCATCATTCAATTGCAAACCAAGGAAATAAAGTGCTCAAGCAATATGCTTAGCCATTGTTCACTCACAATCATATTCATCATCAAAGTCTAACTAATGAATAAATTCCTCTATTAGCCTATTTATAATAGATACCAAATACAATGAAGGAATGGACTAAAAAGCCCCTAATTGCTGATTTTGCCTAGCTGCCTAGACGTCCTTCATCGCGATCACGCCTTATGATCTGAAGCTTCTTCGCGATCGCGTTGGACTCTTCGCGACCGCACAGTTGCATGAATCACTTCATCGCGACCGCGCTCCTCGCGATAGCGTTGGAGTAAATTCCAGTAAGCTCTCATTTGCTTGATTCTTGGCTTCCAAGCTCTTTTGAAGCATTCCAAGCTCTGGATGTTTAGCGTGAACCCTCCCTGGCTTTGAGTACTCATCCGGATCGCATCACTCCCTCCTTCTTTAAAGGAATTCCTCCTCGAATTTGTACCTTGCAAAACCATGACGTGAATAAGTACCAACGCAATGACTTTCCAAGCACTACACAACCAAGTGGATGAAACAAAACTCATACACTCATGCTCAAAGTGTACACTCTTATGATATAGCCAAGTATCAAAATCGATCATAAAGAACATTTTTCGAATTCCAACATCAAAAACTTGGCTGTAAAATCAACAACAAGCAAGTTTATTTACAAAACAATCTTCATTTTTAGGCTCATTCAACTCATACAAAGCCTCCATTGACAATTTATCACTCTTAAAATTTGAGACTCTAGCAAAATCCACTTTAAATGTATGCTCAAAACTAAGAATAGAGTAAGTAAGGAAATTGACACTAAGGCTAGCATCTATCAATTTACCACCACTATCACTAGTGCCTCCCTCCTTTAAGGAACAATCTTTACCTTTGGAGGACTTCCAAATATAAGACAAGCTTTCAACAAATATTTTGGCAGTTAGCTTGCTAACATCCACAGAGTTATCACTCTCAAGCAAGTCATAAGAATCATCTAGAGCAAATAATGGATTGTTAATACTAAAATCACCTTCCAACACTTCATCTTGCTCATTTTCAACAAACAATGGATTTTCAAATATTTTAAAACCTTGATACAAACCACAACCACAATCAAGAGTTCTATCAAATGCTATCACATCAAGATCAAGCAACTCATTGGCACATTTTTCAAACAAAGGTGGAGTGTTAAAACTCAATTCGTTATGTTCAAGCTCATCCATTTGTACATCACTAGTGTGGGACAATTCACACACATAAAATCCATCAATTTTCTTTTCACTAGTGTTCCCAACTAGTGTATGCTCACAATCACTATCATCAATGCAAGATAAGGAATCATTAATTCCATAAAAAGTAAAGCTATCAACTATACTCAGGTCTCGATCAAACTCACCTAAAGGAATACAAGAATTAGGATTAGCTTTGTTACCTTACAACACATCTAAAGATTCTTCTTTACCTTGGCTTTTCAAAAGTAAGCTCACCTGTTCATTTGGAGACTTCACGTTGATCTCTTCTTTTTCTTCAAGGCATGGAACCACTTTCAAGGAAGGACTCCCCAATTTAACATTTTCAAGAGTACCTTCAAGAGACACAAAACAACTAGAGAAACAAGAAAGGTTAGAATTGTTAGAATAAGGAAAATCCTCACCCTCACTCTTTTGTTTTCCCTCTTTCTTTCTCTCATTTTATTTTTAAATTCCTCTCTCTTTTCTTGTGACAACTCACTCACTTCACTCACCTCAAGCTCTCCTTTTTCCTCTCTTAAGTTGTCACTTGTCACTCCCTCACTCCTCTCAATCTTTTCTCTCTCAAGTTCATTTGGGTTAGGACTTGAAGTATTATACACAATCCAAAAACATACAATTCGCCCAGGGTCTAACCGTATTTATTTCCCTAGTCGGGGATGCAATCACATGTCAATAGAACACGAACTACATCAAAGATCACAGTCTAAGGTCGTCCATGAGTTACAGAATCATATTCCAAATTCGTAGAGGACTTCTTTGTTCTTCTTGGGAATCTTTTACAGTTCTTCACACACGAAGATGAGAGTTTTATTTTCTGTTTTTTTGGGAGAAGGGAACATACAGTTTTTCCACAGTAAAGGGAAGGACATATTAACCTTAGTTTCTCAATAGAAGCTACTATTTATAATCCTGGAGAGATACAACTTTTCAGACAAAGTTCTAATAGTTGTGTCTCTTCCCTTTTTATTTATTAATATTATAATATAATATGTAAACATATTATATATATATATATATATATATATATATATATATATGTATATATATATATTATTTATTTGTACATGGATCCGGGTTGACCCACATGGGTGACCCGTATCCAATTTCCAACATCTCGCACTCACACATAGTGGGTCAACTCTCATTCACATTCTGTAACATTCATACATAACGAATAGACCATGTGACCAATGCGTACTTCGAGAGCTTAGTTGCTATACATCTGTTAGGAATATATAGCATCTCGAATAACAGAACCTTGGAGTAGATTGTAGTATGTCGTACCATAGATCATTTATCACATTCACATCTCTCGCAATCTCTTTGTAATAGTTTGAGTTCATCATTTTGTTCTTGTCTCAAAGACAAACATAAAGGGTACCAATGAACATCTTCCTCATCTCACGATTCTCTTAATCTCGAGAATCTGGTCAAAGTAATGAGAGCACAAAGAAAGAAAATTACTTATAATTTTCAGGACTTCACACGATAAACAAGTAGAGATTAAAGTTGTATCGCCCATAGGTCACTTTATATATACGTGTTATGAATCACGTATCACAATATTAACTCCTTTCCCGTGGAGCGTATGTCTTTCGCGAATTAAATACTGTACAGATGATAGTTCAGACAACCTATATCTAACTTTAAGTTCACAAATCTACTCATACATTTTATCCTCCAGAACTCACATCTGGCATTAAGACAGACTCACATTTAATCAAATATGATTAACCAAAAAACCAAGCGACATTCTCATTATAAACTTCAAGCTCTCTATTATTATCACTTCTGATAATAATAAGTTTATAATTGTCTCATTCCTATTCGTCACCTAGACGATAGAGGCGATTGCCTGTGTGAATAGGCTTCAACTACATTAACTCCAATAATGTAGTTTTATGTGAACATGCTTGGGAAAAGTTAAAATATTAATACATCGACATCTACGTAAATCCAATTTCTTCACATATCATTCATAAACACCAAATGCTATGAGTTTCATTATCGAATCTACTATCATATAATGCGTAGAGATGTATTTGATGTTCACTTTTCAATGTACAACTATGTCTCCAAAGAAATTATACTTATATCAATATGGTTTGTCTACTAGTGATACTTAGGACTTTTTTATACACTATTAAGTTTTTGACTATCACACATGATGGTCACTAATTCAATAGAACTATCGAAACACCCAAATTTATCATAAAGACGTTTCAACCAAATAGTTTCTTGCACAGTTGCTGAAAACGCTATAAATTCAGCTTTCTTTATAAATAAGACTGATGATTGTTTCTTGCTATACAAACAATATACACATAGCTATTGTTTAGCAAAGAAGACACACTTATATTTAGAGTTCCTCTCATCTAAATATTCTTTTCAATCATTATACGGATAGCCTTTGAATTTGCAGATCCTTACCTTAACAACACAAGGATAACCGTGCCTTTGAGATACTTCAGTATCCTTTAACTGCTTTCCAGTATCCCTTTTCTAAGTCAGATTGATATCCGTTAACTAAGATAATAAATATCATGCATCATGAGCCAAATCATATTCTTATGGGTTCACGAGGGCACATCATCCCACTTGAAACTTCGCCTCTAGAAATAGGAGTATTGATGGGTTTGCACTATTGCATATTAAATCGTTCAAGAAAATTTCTTAATATAAGATTCTTGTGATAGAGACAACAATCTCTTCGAACGATCTTTGAAATCTAAACTTCAAGTATTCACCCATATTTTTTGTCGATACTACATTAAGTCTTTCGCATATTTTGAGAACACACTATTTCCCAATGGCGTAAGGCTCAAAGGTAGATCAACCAATTCCACATCTTGGTTTGGTTTCACTAACTACTTTTCATCTTCCATTGCTTAAACTATTTATCCTTAGCAGGTTATTTAAGAGCCTCATTTATCTTTCATAGCTCTTATTAATCTTGCAGAGTAACTATATATGTTTTCCCTTCGATCTCAAATCTGCGGTGGGGAATATGTAGACGAATTATTTGTCGAGGCTGAGATTGACAAAATTGATTTATCAATTGATAGTTACTCCCACTGGGACCAATAATATTAAATGAATTCTTTTAGTCATTTTTGTGCTACACAGAATAGATCCATTATCACCAAAGTAACTCTTACTCAAATTCATTTGACCGTCTATAGCGGAAGCAATTTGATCCACAGTTACATAAAGAGACAAGTATTAATCTATATCACCCTACTTGAGAAAAATATTCGCTAAGAATTATGTACATCATGTGATTCAAATTCAATTACAGTGCCACTGTTGTTGTCTTGTTTACTTATGAACATACAAACCTTGGACATAGAGTACCATAGAATGTCATGTCCTTCCCCTTGGAATTAGTTTTTCATCTGGCAAAAAACTTTATGTACAGTAGCTGCACAAACCCAATAACAGAAAAATAATTGAATTTTCATCTATCCATAACTTATATGGAATATAAGTAACTGGCTTGGATTTCATAATTTGGATCACAAATGTTATAATTTACCAACTACAATGGAATGTAGTATCTCTTTCAGGAGACATCTTAGACATATCTAGAGTCTCAAGAGCCTCTTGCTCTATTAGGACATACTGAATTTTACTATCAGCATTAACATATTTGTTAAGCTCGGAACAATATTCTAATAGCAATAGACATATTGATATAAACTAGTATAAATAAATTGAGATATTTATGTACTTTCTTAGAGCCTAAAAATTCATATGCATACTAATCCTTAAAATAATTTAACTATGTTAATATTTATTTCATATTAGATTCGGAATCGAAAGTTTACTATGTTCCCAATCATCATCCAAATTCTAATATTACGTAAATTTAACATAATCAATTATTTAAGAACACTTGTCTTAAATTACAAAAAAAATTCAAGACCAACGTAACTACATAATTTCGTACAAGTACACATACTTATACGAATATAATATTACACTAATAACTGCACAAACTAGATGCACCTTGACATACTAAAAATTTTATATGACCATTTGAACTCACCATAATAACATATACACTATTATATATGTGTTTATATTGTATACACACACGTGTATACATAAACTACGGTGAGAAAGTTTTACATAAAAACTTCTATGCGATATTGTGTTATTTTGAGTATTTCTTTGTAACACATACAAATAGAATATATGCATCAGGAAAAAGAAAAAAACACTTTGTGGTCACACCAAATATTCATCTCAGCTGCAGTCATTTAGTTTCTAAAACTAGTGAATACCTAGACACAATTAATTCGCTTGAGAATGGCTTAATTCTCAAAATAAACGCATCAACACACCTTGGTTTAGCTTGTTTTAGACCAATGATTTCCGCAAAACACGATATTGCAGAAAGTATTGCCCTGACCTATCCAACTTTGCACTAGGAAAAAAATCACTTAAGCTCTTCCTTTTTCAAGTTCTATGACCTAAGAAATAAAATTTTTATGTGAAAAGTTGTCCATTCTCCAAAGCTTTCCATTCATTCAAAGACATACTTAGAATTCACATTCTGATTTTTTAGAAAAACTTGACAAAAGAACTATAACGGCGACGACAAAACTTAAAGATCCACCTTTGAATCCCTTTAACAAGTTTTGTAGCCTAGGTATCGCAAAAAACTTTGGAAAAATGGATTAAAAGAACAAATTTTTATCCATGAGTTCTCAATCTCCAAAAAAAAAAAAAGACACAAGTCAAGTGTAAAAGTTGTACTTCAAATTGCCTCGTCAACACCACAAATTTAGACTGGACTCCACTCTCCTTATTGATGTACCCATGCACAAACTCTCAAAAAAAAAAGTTTCTGAGAACTGTAAAGATCCACCAGTGGAGCCACAAACCAATTCTAAACATTGGCTGAGTAATCTAAGTGGAAGACAAATTCATAAGGAATGTAATGGAGTCCATCCTTTTACGATGCAAAACTGGTTCTATTTGTCATGGCAAAAGCGGATGTACTAATCATTGTTTGAAATTCTTATTGCAACAACAATAGTTTATAGAAAAGGACCATAGACCAAACATTGCTCTCAACACGATACTCAAGACGCATGCATCAGCTATGTATTGGGTTTAATTGCCAAACAAATTCAATTTTAACATTTACCCCAAGAAAAATAGTTGCTTTATGAAAACACACATGTTAATATAGGCCAAAGCCTGAAGGGAAAGATCAATCTCATTCTTAACACTTTAAAAAAAATCTCCAACAAGGTGGCAGTCACTTAGGCATGCCATGGACAGTGTTCATAAGAGTTTTAAAACTCATTGCCTTCAACATCAAATATTTGATTCCTTAAATCTCAGGCATCAGAACGAATCAATCCCGCCAACTCTTAACCACAGACAAGTGTAGAAAAATTGGGAATAAGGATTCTACAATAGCTTACTATTAGAAAACATCATCACGGCAACACCTTGCTTTGGTAATGGAAGCAAGTATTAGATTCATAGTTAATTGCAATTTGTAAGGAACAGAAATTATTGCAAATCACTGTCGCCTTCTTCTCATACAATTTTAACGTGCCCATCTTTTTCCATCACTAGTTGACATGCTGGAGACTTTTCTCCACTACCATAAAATTTTCATGAGAAATCACGTGTAATTTCTCCCCGAAAATCCATCTTAAGACAAACTACAAGGATCATTGGCCAAACCGACAATTTCTTCTCTAGGTTTTCAATGACTTAGTAAGGATGAGAAGACATCACCAATAACCACTTGGTGATCGCAGAGAAACAAAAAATCAAAACATTTTGTTTCTCATAAATTCTCAATTATTCCTTTCTGAACAATTATTAGGGTAAAAATCTGTTCATATTATATTAAAAAGAAGGTCTTTCACTGCATGAAATCTTTATATCTACGACTCCAATTCAATGCAGAAAACTTCGCACATCAAGTTGGTCGTATCCAACTTACTTTTGCAATTGGAAAAACATTTATGTTATATATCCTCATGGTAAAGTACGTAGAGTCCTAACATATGACTCAAACCATCTTCACTGCTATGCCAAGCATTATAGAGGGCAAAACTATTGCAATAACAATAACAGAGAGTTTTGACCCAAACACTGGTTATCAAGCAGTGAAAAAATTAATACTAGAAAACAAATAACACTGGCTTCTGATACCAATGAAGGATTATACACAATCGAAAAACATACAATTCGCCGAGGGTGTAACAGTATTTGTTTTACTAGTCGGGGGTGCAATCACATGTCAATAGAACACGAACTACATCAAAGATTCACAGTCTAAGGTCGTACATGAGTTACAGAATTATGTTCCAAATTCGTTAAAGACTTCTTTGTTCTTCTTGAGAATCTTTCACAGTTCTTCACACACGAAGATGAGAGTTTTATTTTCTATTTTTTGGGAGAAGGGAACATACAGTTTTTCCACAGTAAAAGGAAGGACATATTAACCTTAGTTTCTTAATAGAAACTACTATTTATAATCCTGGAGGGATACAACTTTTCGGATAAAGTTCTAATAGTTGTCTCTTTTTCCTTTTTATTTATTAATATTATAATATAATATGTAAACATATTATATATTATTTATTTGTACATGGATCCGGATTGACCCACATGGGTAGCCCGTATCCAATTTTCAACAAGACATGTGCAAGAATCACTTTGGAAGGAGTAGGGGTATTCTTGACCCCAACTTTCAAATCTTCTCCTTGAGAACCTGTATCCAACTTTTGCCTCGCCCCTTTTGCCTTTGTCTTTCTTGCCTATAATTCTTTGACTTTCATTGGAGGGGTGGCACCAAGAATAAACTTTTGGTCCCATAAAGTGAGAGCATGTCTTCCCAACTTCTCACTATATTTGGCATTTCTAGCAAGCTTCCATGGTTTTCCCAACAACAAGTGACAACCATAATACTTTATCATGATAATTTCTAATTTTAAACTTTACCTACACTTGTTGTGCAATGTCTACAAACCCATCTCCATTCAACCAAGGCCATCTATAGGATAAAGGATGACTACAAGTTTCCAATTTTAATTGCTCAACTAAAGAAACACTTGCAACATTAGTATGAATCTTATAATCAATGATCATAGCACAAGTGTGCTCTCTAACCTTACAAATTGCGTGGAAGAAGTTCTTCCTTTCTTCCAAAAATTGCTCCACACAAACTTCATCACACTCATAGTTGACTATAAAATGATTCCATTTAAAAATAGTTCTCAAAGCATTGTTAGTCCAAGAAAAATCACTTGTAGTACATGTAACACCTTTTCTCACTCTAGGCCTCAAGTTGCCTTTCACATCGAAATTAGAGTCAATAAACCTTTTAGCATTATTAGAAGATGTAGACTCTTTTTTTCTCATTGAATAATTACCACTTCTCCTCAAACCGATAGAAAGTCCACTACTACTCTCTTATTTATTTTTAGGAACATAAGAGGCGATGCAAATGAACAATTTCTATAATAAGCTTCATCATCAATTCTCTCTATGCCACTATCTACATTTTCAAGTTCATCACAAGAAGAGTAAATAGGAACATTGTACCTTGAAGCGTCACTTTCATCATCTCCAACACTAGAAGCATAGGATTTTTCATGGCCACATTCATCCTCATAAGCCTCATAGTCTCCACGAGCTTCATGATCACCATAGTGACTCGCTTCATCTTCATAAGAGCCATAGCTCCCCAAATTATGATAGTAACTCCCACCGTCATCATAGGAACCATAGTCTCCATAATCATCGTAGCAATCTCCATCATCTCCATAGGAATCATAACCTCCACCATCATTATCCAAGGACATGTTTGCAACAATAATAACAAAATGACCTCACAAATTCACCCCCTCACGTGTATCACTCGATATATGATCACTCAATTTTTTTCCACTCGTGTATACACTCAAGGTAAATGGCTTTTGTGACCACACTCTAATGTTCTCACCACTCTTGCCTTTTACCTTTCGTTGGTAAAGTCAAGTTGTTTGTCGCACTCAATTCCAATTTGACAATCGAACTCAATCTAATTCGGGACGGAAAGGAATTGTTGTAGCAAAGAACGGACAATGAAAGCTAATCGAACGGATATAGAAAAAGTCAAGGAAATGAAGAAAGAAAGGCTCAAATCGAATTGGCATGAAATGAAATTTGAATTGGATGAAATTTTGTGTGTGATCTAGAAACTTATTGTATCTGATGATTGTCACGACCCTTTTTTAACTTAAAAATAAAAAACTTAATATATTTAAAGGTCTGTGACGGTGTTGAAAGGTATACAAATTATTTAAGAGATTTTCGGAGTCGCCACTTGACAAGTTAAAGGTGTGTCAAGTCACCAAAGGGGTGTACCTAGAACACCTATGACTCGTTTAGTGGTCTGTGTCAGAGTTCCGGATAGGGATCTCGGTTGACTCGAAGGAAGGTGTTAGGCACCCTCGAGTCCTGTGCCAAGCACAGTTGCTTTTGTTGACGCATTTCGACTCCTTAAAATTGTTTATTATATTTGCCTTGATTTTGTTACGCTTCAATTTATTATTAATTTTTTACCGTTTGACAAATGAAAACTCCAATCGAATATAATCGCGCGAGAACTTCACTCGTTCGAAATCTTTCGACTTAAATCAATTAAATCGCGCAGGTACTTCACCCGTTCGAAATCTCTTGACTTAAATGAGTTTCAAGTGAACAGTCGACTAATTATTTGTTAGCTTCGGCCTAAAAGGTTTGCCTAACCATTTCTTATCTCTGTTACCAACATTACTAGCTGCACAACGTTGTTGCTTGTTGTTGATGGCCCTAGTTTATAGCAGTAGAACATTAGCTTCAAGTTACTTCCTCTGTTTTATTTCTCATTTGGATTTCCATTTAGATGGCCCCAATTCTTAATGTCAAATAACAAGTTTACAAGTTAGGTAGTTGCTTTACAAGTACTGATCGTTGGAACATGCGAGATTAATTTTTTAAAAAAATAATCCTATCTCATTTCATTATCCATTCAAGTCCATTTCGTGAGTTGCTATTTACTTCAGGATTAACTACTCGAGTTTGAAAGAAAAATAAACTAAACGTTTTCCTAATGTTTGCATAGATACACTGGCTGAAAGATAAGGTTACAGCCTCCATAAGACCAGATCTGGGAACTAAAATTCCAACATTTATATATATATATATATATATATATATATATATATATATATATATATATATATATATATATATATATATATATATATATATATATATATATATATATATATATATATATATATAACGGGAAGGAAAAAAGAAGGTAGATTTATTCTATATATATATATATATATATATATATTTAAAGTATACATGGCAGGCTTGATAAATGACAACATAGACATGGATAAGCTTGAATTTATAGGCCCTTCTATTCATTCAGCATTACACAACAATAAACATAAATAACTCATTCAAGGTTCAAGGCTTACCTAGTGATTAATTCCTTGAGCAAATTCACCAGCTTTAAACCAAAAAACCAACAAGCAACAACAACACCGAAAACCAACATCAAGCAGCTCCCAAGACCTTCCCTCTTATACTCACTAACTTTCTAACTATTTTAACTCTCTTCTCACCAAGTTTCAACCATTTTTTCTCTAAAAAAAAACCTTCTACTATTTTCAGATCTGGCTGTGCTTTTTTTTTTTTGGAAGAAAATTGTTCTCCAGATCTCAAAGTTGGTGAGTTGTGAAGTATTTTTCCTCCCTGGTGAATCTGATGTTGTTCCAGATCTGTTCCTCTAAGAGAGAGAAGTATGTTTCAGCTTTTCTGAGATTTCTTGTGTGTCTCCTCTGTGTAGTGAATGCCCCCTCCTTTTAACAGCCAAAAGTTGGAGTCAAAACCTGGTTAAAGTGACCCGATCACATGCCTACATAACTTTGCTTTTTACTTTTCAGAAAAGTGAAAGAAAGCATGGTAAAAGTTCCCTTGTTTTCAGCTGCCAGTTTTGTCTTTTTATTTGACTTTCAATCTCTTTTTCTTTACAAATTTTCAGCTTTTAAACCAAACTAAACTGAGATCAAAACTTACCAAAATCTAAACCAAACAACATCTAAAGTCTTAGAGACGGTCACAGTGATAAAAGGATTTGTAAAACAAGAAGAAAATCTAACTAAAACAATCCCAGGTTGAGCTTAAACCCAATTGAGTCCAAAGAAAACCATAGGAGACTTTGGACTCTCAAATTCTAACTATCAGTCTAAAATTAAACTATCAGGCAACTGGACAACAAGCTTATACATTTTAACTTCAATTTAAACACATTCAAACATCCCATCCTTAAGCGGAGAACTAAACCAGTCACTAAAGCTCACCCAGACTTGTTAACTTAACAGAAAATTTTGAGCTTTGCTAGCAGACAACCCCTCCATTTGACAAGAACTCAAAACAAATTATTGAACTAATGAAGGCCATTGCCCATGCTAAAGAACACATGAAACAACCGACAAATGAAACAAGTTCATGCTAAACATAGGACAATAACGATCACGCAAGTCACTTGACGATGAACACCCATGCCAAAACTAGACATCAAACGAGCCACGGTTCAATAAAACTTCAAGTTTTAAGCATGATATTCAGTCATTCAAAACTAGGCCATACATCAGCTTATTCAAACATGAGCTAGCTCTGAGCGACATGAAGTAGGCATACGCTATATTGGTACTAAAACCTGATTTTCAATTTTTCAATCAACATCCTAACAACACTAATTTTACTAGCATAGATCTAAACTAACAAGGAAAGGACAGAAAAACTGCTCACAATTCTCGTTTAAATCATCAAACTTGCTTCGTCGCAGCAAAGCCAACACGAATCACTAATCGCCGAGCCAAAGTTGTTGCCTCGTCATTGCTAAACTTCCTCGCCATCGCCAATGTAAGCATCACAGCCTCCATATCCAGCCATCCTCGCTGCGTCGCCCCTGCCATCGACATTGAACCAGACATCACCATATACGCACAAAGCCCCGTCGAATCAGCATCAACACTGCCCCAAAAATGCCACCCGACACCACTGCTATGACACTATAACAGTCCCACCACCATCACAGCACCAACAACTCTATTGAAATACCCCTCGCATAAGCGTCACCGTCGCAGCCTAGCCACATGGCATTGCTTCAGTGAAACGACCATTAAAACAACTCGTAATCAGCCACCAAGACCACACCCTTCACCTTGTTTAACATCCAGTCGAACACCCCCCTGGTTCATACGTTAATTTTTTCAGATCCATCCCTTTCTTTTTCTAACAGAAACGATCCCATTTGGGGTCGTTTCAGCCAGAAAAAGAAAAGAATGAAAAGAGGAGAAAGAGATACTTCGTACCCGTAAAAGTCCACCGGGGAGACAAAAGGGGTCGACGGAGAAGAGTTTGACTTACTTTGGGGGCTCGAGCTACACCTATTCGCTATGTTTTGGCAAAATCGAGCTCAAGACTGGAGAGAAGGGTCGAAGAGGAGTCGGGGAAGGTAATTTGGCCAAAGATACGGTGGTTCAAGGTGGTCCAGCGGCGGTTTCCGATGAGCTGGGAAATTTGGGCAAACTTTTTGCTTCTCTAAGGATTTTTAGGAGAAATGGACAAAAATGGCAATAATTGGCTTTTAAACCAAATGTTTGGGCCGGGTCACAGCTTATACGGACTGGACTTCAGAGAAACGTTTGGGCCAATATAATTTTTTTCTTTTTTCCTGATTTTTAGATTAGCCCAGAGGTACTTACAAACTATCACAATTAACTACAATTAAAATGCAACACACATTAGGATTATTTCAACTAGGACAAAGCATCAAGTAGCATTTACTCTCACAATACAATATTTTTATATGTATATATTTTGTCTTTTCTTTTAATTAACTTGTTTAAATGGCTAAAATAAAGGATAAGAATCACATCATAACGACATAACTATTTTACATTATTTTGGTATTTTGTGCCAAAATTAGGTGATTACAGCAGCCCATCTTTGTTTGAGAACACGAATAGTTTTCGTACAAAGATGTAATCAACAGCTAATTTTGGCTTTTTGGTTCTAGCCAAGAATGAAGCTTGCAAAAATGGTGACCGTACCTTGACCTTTCGGTCCTAACCACGAACAAGGCTACCTACATATCCCCGGACTAAGGAATCAGGTCAGTGTAGTTCCTTACGTGCGATAGCTGGGACTACCGCATTTAGACAGACACTGGACTCTTCTAAACTAACACTAAGCACTCTCTAGACATACACAGACTAACTCTAGACACTTTCAGAACTAACTGGGACTGACTCGACGCTCCTAGACTTACCCGGACTGACATAAGACACTTTTGACACACTAGAGTTGTTGCTGCTGGTCACTGTCGCCGGTTGCTGGCTGGTGGTCACTGCTTTACAAAGAAAAATGAAATTACAATATTGAAATGTAAAATTACAATTTCTAAGCTAACTCTTCATGCTTCCCAAGCTGATGAACTGGTCCGAAACTCCCACTACCCAAATGGGTCTTGAAAACTTGAAATTGCTGCTCGGGCGGGCTTGACTTGAAAGTTGAAACTGCTGCTCAGGTGAGCTTTGACTTGAAAGTTGAAATTACCGCTCGGGCGGGCTATGCCTTGAACGTTGGAATTTCCGTTTTGACGGGCTTTGACTTGAAACTAAAATTGCCGCTTTGACGGGCTTTGAAATTGCCGCTTTGACGGGCTTTGACTTTAATGTTGAAATTGCCGCTTTGACGGGCTTTGACTTGAATGAAATTGCCGCTTTGACGGGCTTTGACTTTAATGTTGAAATTGCCGTTTTGACGGGCTTTGACTTGAATGTTGAGAGTGCCGCTTTGACGGGCTTTGACTTGAGTATTGAAATTGCCGCTTTGACGGACTTTGACTTGAAAGTTGAAATTGCCGCTCGGGCGGGCTTGACTTGAAAATTAAAATTGCCGCTTTGACGGGCTTTGACTTTAATGCTGAAATTGCCGCTTTGATGGGCTTTGACTTGAATGTTGAAATTGCCGCTTTGACTTGAATGTAGAAATTGCCGTTTTGACGGGCTTGACTTGAAAATTGAAATTGCCGCTTTGACGGGCTTTGACTTGAAAGTTGAAATTGCCGCTTTGACGGGCTTTGACTGAAATGCTGAAACTTGAAATTGCCGCTCGGGCGGGCTTTAACTTGAAAGTTGAAATTGCCGCTTTGACGGGTTTTGTCTTGAAAGTAAAAATTGCCGCTTTGACGTGCTTTGACTTAAAAGTTGAAATTGCTGCTTTGACGACTCTGACTTGAACGTTGAAATTTCCGCTTTGACGGGCTTGACTTGAAAATTAAAATTGCCGCTTTAACGGGCTTTGACTTGAAAATTGAAATTGCCGCTTTGATGGACTTTGACTTGAAATTGAAATTGCCGCTCGGGCGGGCTTTGACTTGA
This sequence comes from Petunia x hybrida, assembly GCA_037355625.1. Taxonomy (NCBI): domain Eukaryota; kingdom Viridiplantae; phylum Streptophyta; class Magnoliopsida; order Solanales; family Solanaceae; genus Petunia; species Petunia x hybrida. The sequence continues at coordinate 4,410,371 of JBBBVM010000045.1, forward strand.
AAGTGGAAACTACTGCTCAGGTGAGCTTTGACTTGAAAGTTGAAATTGCCGCTCGATCGGGCTATGCCTTGAACGTTGAAATTGCCGTTTTGACGGGCTTTGACTTGAAAGTAAAATTGCCGTTTTTACGGGCTTTGAAATTGCCGCTTTGACGGGCTTGACTTGAAAATTAAAATTGCCGCTTTGATGGGCTTTGACTTGACAGTTAAAATTGCCGCTTTGACGGGCTTTGACTTGAATGAAATTGCCGCTTTGACGGGCTTTGACTTTAATGTTGAAATTGCCGCTTTGACGGGCTTTGACTTGAATGAAATTGCCGCTTTGACGGGCTTTGACTTTAATATTGAAATTGCCTCTTTGACGGGCTTTGACTTGAATGTTGAGAGTGCCGGTTTGACGGGCTTTGACTTGAGTATTGAAATTGCCGGTTTGACGGGCTTTGACTTGAAAGTTGAAATTGCCGCTCGGGCGGGCTTGACTTGAAAATTAAAATTGCCGCTTTGACGGGCTTTGACTTTAATGCTGAAATTGCCGCTTTGACGGGCTTTGACTTGAATGTTGAAATTGCCGCTTTGACTTGAATGTAGAAATTTCCGCTTTGACGGGCTTGACTTGAAAATTGAAATTGCCGCTTTGACGGGCTTTGACTTGAAAGTTGAGATTGCCGCTTTGACGGGCTTTGACTGAAATGCTGAAACTTGAAATTGCCGCTCGGGCGAGCTTTAACTTGAAAGTTGAAATTGCCGCTTTGACGGGCTTTGTCTTGAAAGTAAAAATTGCCGCTTTGACGGGCTTTGACTTAAAAGTTGAAATTGCCGCTTTGATGGCTCTGACTTGAACGTTGAAATTGCCGCTTTGACGGGCTTGACTTGGAAATTGAAATTGCCGCTTTGACGGGCTTTGACTTGAAAATTGAAACTGCCGCTTTGACGGGCTTTGACTTGAAATTGAAATTGCTGCTCGGGCGGGCTTTGACTTGAAAGTTGAAATTGCCGCTCGGGCGGGCTTTGACTTGAAAGTTGAAATTGCCGCTTTGACGGGCTTTGACTTGAAAGTTGAAATTGCCGCTTTGACGGGCTTTGACTGTTGAAAACTTGTAATTGCTGCTGGGGCAGGCTTTGATTTGAAACTTAACTGCATCTTGAAATCTGCATATCCTTTGATGATCTCCTTCATGTACACTCCTTGGTGTGGCATACTTTGTGTTGATGTGGAACATCGGGCTCCAATTATCAAGGTTGGTCCTGATTTGCTCTAGCACAACTATGAAACTATAACAAGTTTTGCAAAACTTTCTTTACTCGTTTGATGTTGGAGAAACTGAAACGAACTAAAGTAAGACAAAATGATGGAAACGACAAAGCTTCCAACCAAAAGATGAAAAAAATGATGACGTCCCTTACGGGAGAGGTAAAGGACTTAAGAGATGACGATCTTATTAACATGACATGTATTTTGGAATCAACTCTTAATCCGCTCACATAGTCCATCCATGACTGTGTACCCAGCTTTCCCAATCTTGTTTGATGGCAGATCTAACGACCCTCATTCGACTAGTAGTGCCTTTTCGGATTTTCACCGACTAGCCTCTCTCTTTGTTCTTTTAACTCACAGTTGTCTTGCAGCCCCTTTCAGGTTTTCACCGACAAGACTTTACTTTTTTTTTCTTTTCCTTTCTGTCATTTTTCGCTCTTTCCTCATCGATCTCATATCTTTCCTTCCCGATCGACCCTATTTTTTCTTTCTTTCTTCAATTTTCGGCCTTTATCTTTGTTCCTTAGAGAATTTCTCCTTTAATGACCTTGGTGCTCCCATCTCCTTATTGTGATTGATGGCAACAAATGCGACTTTATAATGTGAAACTTGTCCCTTGATACCCTACTTGGCTTGACATTCTCAATGATCGGTCAGAAGGGTCTTTATTTAGATGGTAACACTGGATTTGTTTAGGCTATGAAGAAGAGGATTCAACATAAAAGCTCAAAACATCTCATGAGACAACTAGAATGAGCATTACAACATTTGAAATCACCGCTTTTGAAAATAAACCAAACTTTTCCCCAGTTTAGGCAAATCGGGGATTCCTTTTTTTCTTTTCCTTTTTTGTTTTTTTGTTTTTTTGCTTTTTATTTTTTATTTTTTGAAGAGCGGTATGAAAGCATCACATGAAACGACTTGGTAAAATATTACAACCCTTGGAATCATTTCTTTTAAAATAATAACTAAATGAGGCCCCAATATATTGAAAAATCGAGGAATTATCTTTTGAATTTTATGATATGCAAACTAAGGGATATTGAGACTTCCCCCCCAGATGAACACAAAGAAAGCAAAAGGAATTGACTTTCTCCCTTTCTTTTAAAAATAAACTAAACTTCTGCCCCAGTTTAGGATAAACTGAGGCGCTTTGAGTTTGTTCCTCGATTTCGAGATTGATATCTCGTGAAACATATGAATAGATGGTACAAAAACATAGAAGTTTGTTTTTATTTTATTTTATTTTTTTAAAATAAAATAAAAAAACTTTTGCCCCCGATTAGCATACATTGGGGATTTGAATTTCTTTTGACATTGGCCGCAAACTTGGAGGCAAGCTTTTGCGTCAACGAGGAATAGGGGAAAAATGAACTTTCCCCCGTTATGACCGCACTAGAATGGTTGCCTACGTATCCTTTTGAGAGGAATCAGGTCAGATGTAGCTCTACCACTGAGGTAGAATTTTTCTTTTTTTTCTTTAATCACATCAAATTGATTCCAAGGGAGGGTAGGCAAAAGAAACACAGAACAAGGCTCAAAAGGGTTTGCGAAGGATATATTATTTGGGTAGAAGATACGAAAGCCGTTCGTCATCCCGACCCGAGAATACCTCACACAAATAATAATTCAATGAATTGATTTGGATTGATCCACACGTGTCTTCAACTTCTGCTTCACTGATGGTTCTCAAAACTGGTATTTCCACTTCGGTTGAAGCGACCGTGCACGATTTTGAACTTCTCACCGATCTCCCTTATCGGATAACTATAGATTAATTCCCAACTTATTTCGCTCCCTCTTTTATCCCTCTTTACTACTCAAATAGCTCACCATGTCTGAGCATGTTTTAGATCAAGACGTAAATTCTGCACGCATGTCATGTTATTAAGGTCGGCAAAACATAAAACAGAAAACTAAGGAGGTGATAACAAAAACATAAAAGACCGAATATTGGGACGAGATGGATCTCGCTTTCATTGAATTAAAGATAGAAGGGTTTGAACATCAAAACAAGCAAAATAATGCACTTGGATTACAACCCTTAAATAACCAAGTACACAGAAAGATTAGCAAAACAAGCTACAACATTTCACAGTCACTCAATTGCAAGTCAGGGCTAGTTTTCCTGTGTTAGGCATTGTTGAGTCCTTCACCAAAATGTACCATGCTGATACCAAAGAAAATCCCTGAATCTGGCAGCATCTTCTACTGCTCCTCATTTTCTCCAACTCCCAATAGGGTAGACTTCACTTCTTTGGGATTGATGAATGACCCGGTAAGATATGGAATTGGCTTCTCGAGAGACATGTTCATCTTCTTCATTTCTTCAACCCTTAGTCTGTCTGCCACCCCTGGCACAATTTCGGGAACACAGTTTACTGTCACAAACATATTATTGGCCCCAACTGACACATCATCAACAGATACTATCGGCATTGTAGATTCAGCTCTCACCATACTCACCATATGCACATCATCATGGACTGACAAAGAGTTTTTGTTGATTTTTGGGGCATCTGAGCCCTCGACTTGGACCTGACCATCATCTATCAAGACCTGAATTGCCCTTTTGAGATAGTGGCAATCTTCTGTGTCATGCCCAGGTGCGCCCGAATAGTATGCACATCGGCGAGAATAATCAACCTTTCCCGTGGGATGCATATTCCCATAGATCGGCCTCAACATATCCAAAGCCTGCAACTTCTCGAAGACACTAGTGTAAGATTCCCCGATTAGCGTGAGCTTTCTCTTTTTCTCTTCTCGCGCCTTCTTGTATTCGGGTCTTGGGATGAAAGTAGAAGGTCTCCTTGATCGATATGGAAATTCTGGTGGAGCCCAATATTTATTATGTGGAGCTTGGTGAGTGTGGTATGTAGACTGTGAGACTGGCGCGGCCCATTGCGGATATGCAAATTTTGGAGCATATGGTCGCGCTTTTAAGAGCAGAGGAATGGAACGTTTTGTATCTTGTAAAGGGTAGTGTTGCGAATGATGCTTCTGTGAGGCTCGAGGGCGTGAGTGGAGCCGTTTGTACCGTTCCTCATCCCTCATTCCTGGACCTCGTTCTCTTTCATCTTTCTTCCCAAGACTCTCCGTCCTAACTAAGCCTGTGAATGGTGGAACAAAGACTAGGGGTGAAGCACACGTCTGTTTGGGAGGAGGTGGTGGTTCCGGAGGACACACTGGGAAGGTTATCATAACATCGATTGTGTTATAGTAGGGAGAGTCGGGAGAATACTGCAGGTCCTCAGCTGTAGGGCCTTGTGCCTAATGTAAGACAGTCGAGGCATGCCCTAGAAGACTAACTGGCACGGTATGACAAGCTTGTCCCGTGTTCAGGGCGATATACATATCAGCCATCAATTGTTTCAGATTTTTTACCTCTTCAGTTAACCTCTTGTTTTCCAGCACCAGAAGTTCGTGGGCGCCTATCTCAGAACTTCCCTTATCAAACGACATGGTAACGGGTTCCTTTGATCCTGTTGTGTATGTGTGGAATGATGCCAGAATTCCGCACCAAATCTCCAAATTCCAAAGCTATTTACAAACAAACCGGGTTAGCACAAAAGAAACACATATTGCAAGCCTAGGGTTGTTATGCGTCATCCCGAAACGGTTAACGGCGTAAGCCGAGTGTACCGATCATATCCCCGAAAGATTGCTTATGTGCTTTGATCAAAATTAGAACAAAATTGTAACTGATACATAATCAGCACAAGGACGAACTTGGATGATTAATATATTTATTTTTTCCTTTCCTCTTTTTTCTGACTCAACAAACGTAATTTTGACAAACGACACGAGTCAAACTCAAAATAAAAGTGCTTGACATGATGTACGAGTCAAAGATATATACAAACTGATACATTGGGCGGGTACACTGGACGGTGAAAATAATGAGACTCGACTTTTTAGCGGAGTCAGACTATTACACGAGGAATAAAACAAAATACAATTCAAGTAATCGTAATTGATTGCCCTTACCCTAACTTGACCTTAACAAAACAATTAAAGTGGGACCCTGAAATAAATATTTTATTTTTTTTTTGAAAATTAAGACTCAACCGGAGATTCGAAACGGAACTTAAAAACAGATATGAAACAAACTATTTTTCTTATCCGAAAGGTGACTCCAAAATCAGACATTACGATAACACAAAGACGGATACAATTTTTTTTTGTTTTGTTTTTGTTTTTTTTTTTGGTTTGAAACAAACTCTTTGATCTAATTCGAGAAAGAATCTATAGAATATTTACAAAATCTGGCAATTAGGACGACACAAAATATTGCACAAATTAGACGTAAAATTAATTTCTAAAATTGGCCATTATGACGGCGTAAAACCCCGATAAATTAATTTCAAAATATGAACTTAACTTGGACACAAACACAAAAAGGTCCCAAAATTTCGCCATTATAACGGCACAAAATTATGACAAATTATTTTCTAACACTTGGGACCGAACTCAGACGCAAAATGAGACTAAAAAACTTTTGAAAAAATTTCGCCATTATAACGGCATAAAATGACAGCTTAACAAAAAATATTCCGAGACACGGGACTAAACCCAATTTTTCTATCATTTTCCCTTTCTTTTTTTTTTCAAAATTTTACTCTCGCCCCTCGGTGATCGGTCAACATAACAACCCTTCGACTAAACAAATGCAACACATTATATGCTCATGATGTGTCTTTTGGGGATGCGGGCCCCATCCTGACACGAAGGAGTCAGCCTAGACAAGTGCGGTACCGGTGTACCGCACCTCACTAAATCTAATGACATGCAGATAAATCGGCCTAGACAAAAGCACAGGTTCAACTCTAGGTGACTCATTGGGTTTATGATCTAGTGGTTCATCAATTTGGAAGTGCCTCAGGGGTACCGGTCGACAATGTCTAACGGCCTAACCCAACGCACCTCCTCCTAAGAAGGGTTAACTTTTCGTGTCCTGAGACACGACAGAAATTCCAGACGCTGAAGCGAAACTGGCGTGCATGTGTGCAGTGTTCCAGAAGACTCAGAGGTGTACGAGAGAAGACAATTGTGTATATACAGTTCAAACTATATCAAAGCAGTAACATTCAAGGCAATATATATAAACAATATTCAAAGCCGAAAGCGACAAATTTTAAAGCCTGAGACTCTCAGTTTTCACTTTCCTCCCCAGCGGAGTCGCCAAGCTGTCATGACCCTTTTTTAACTTAAAAAGAAAAAATTTAATATATTTAAAGGTCTGTGACGGTGTTGAAAGGTACACAAATTATTTAAGAGATTTTCGGAGTCGCCACTTGACAAGTTAAAGGTGTGTCAAGTCACCAAAGGGGTGTACCTAGAACACCTATGACTCGTTTAGCGGTCTGCGTCAGAGTTCCGGATAAGGATCTCGGTTGACTCGAAGGAAGGTGTTAGGCACCCTCGAGTCCTGTGCCATTCACAGTTGCTTTTGTTGACGCATTTCGACTTCTTGAAATTGTTTATTATATTTGCCTTGATTTTGTTACGCTTCAATTTATTATTAATTTTTTACCGTTTGACAATTGAAAACTCCAATCGAATATAATCGCGCGAGAACTTCACTCGTTCGAAATCTTTCGACTTAAATCAATTAAATCGCGCAGGTACTTTACCCGTTCGAAATCTCTTGACTTAAATGAGTTTCAAGTGAACAGTCGACTAATTATTTGTTAGCTTCGGCCTAAAAGGTTTGCCTAACCATTTCTTATCTCTGTTACCAACATTACTAGCTGCACAACGTTGTAGCTTGTTGTTGATGGCCCTAGTTTATAGCAGTAGAACATTAGCTTCAAGTTACTTCCTCTGTTTTATTTCTCATTTGGATTTCCATTTAGATGGCCCCAATTCTTAATGTCAAATAACAAGTTTACAAGTTAGGTAGTTGCTTTACAAGTACTGATCGTTGGAACATGCGAGATTAATTTAAAAAAAAATAATCGTATCTCATTTCATTATCCATTCAAGTCCATTTCGTGAGTTGCTATTTACTTCAGGATTAACTACTCGAGTTTGAAAGAAAAATGAACTAAACGTTTTCCTAATGTTTGCATAGATACAATGGCTGAAAGATAAGGTTACAGCCTCCATAAGACCAGATCTGGGAACTAAAATTCCAACATATATATATATATATATATATATATATATATATATATATATATATATATATAGAATAATCTACCTTCTTTTTTCCTTCCCGTTATATATTATTCTATATATATATATATATATATATATATATATATATATATATATATATATATATATATATATATATATATATATATATATATATATATATATTTAAAGTATACATGGCAGGCTTGATAAATGACAACATAGACATGGATAAGCTTGAATTTATAGGCCCTTCTATTCATTCAGCATTACACAACAATAAACATAAATAACTCATTCAAGGTTCAAGGCTTACCTAGTGATTAATTCCTTGAGCAAATTCACCAGCTTTAAACCAAAAAACCAACAAGCTACAACAACACCGAAAACCAACATCAAGCAGCTCCCAAGACCTTCCCTCTTATACTCACTAACTTTCTAACTATTTTAACTCTCTTCTCACCAAGTTTCAACCATTTTTTCTCTAAAAAAAAACCTTCTACTATTTTCAGATCTGGTTGTGCTTTTTTTTTTTTTTGGAAGAAAATTGTTCTCCAGATCTCAAAGTTGGTGAGTTGTGAAGTATTTTTCCTCCCTGGTGAATCTGATGTTGTTCCAGATCTGTTCCTCTAAGAGAGAGAAGTATGTTTCAGCTTTTCTGAGATTTCTTGTGTGTCTCCTCTGTGTAGTGAATGCCCCTCGTTTTAACAGCCAAAAGTTGGAGTCAAAACCTGGTTAAAGGGACCCGATCACATGCCTACATAACTTTGCTTTTTACTTTTTAGAAAAGTGAAAGAAAGCATGGTAAAAGTTCCCTAGTTTTCAGCTGCCAGTTTTGTCTTTTTATTTGACTTTCAATCTCTTTTTCTTTACAAATTTTCAGCTTTTAAACCAAACTAAACTGAGACCAAAACTTACCAAAATCTAAACCAAACAACATCTAAAGTCTTAGAGACGGTCACAGTGACAAAAGGATTTGTAAAACAAGAAGAAAATCTAACTAAAACAATCCCAGGTTGAGCTTAAACCCAATTGAGTCCAAAGAAAACCATAGGAGACTTTGGACTCTCAAATTCTAACTATCAGTCTAAAATTAAACTATCAGGCAACTGGACAACAAGCTTATACATTTTAACTTCAATTTAAACATATTCAAACATCTCATCCTTAAGCGGAGAACTAAACCAGTCACTAAAGCTCAACCAGACTTGTTAACTTAACAAAAAATTTTGAGCTTTGCTAGCAGACAACCCCTCCATTTGACAAGAACTCAAAACAAATTATTGAACTAATGAAGACCATTGCCCATGCTAAAGAACACAGGAAACAACCGACAAATGAAACAAGTTCATGCTAAACATAGGACAATAACGATCACGCAAGTCACTTGACGATGAACACCCATGCCAAAACTAGACATCAAACGAGCCACGGTTCAATAAAACTTCAAGTTTTAAGCATGATATTCAGTCATTCAAAACTAGGCCATACATCAGCTTATTCAAACATGAGCTAGCACTGAGCGACATGAAGTAGGCATACGCTATATTGGTACTAAAACCTGATTTTCAATTTTTCAATCAACATCCTAACAACACTAATTTTACTAGCATTGATCTAAACTAACAAGGAAAGGACAGAAAAAATGCTCACAATTCTCGTTTAAATCATCAAACTTGCTTCGTCGCAGCAAAGCCAACACGAATCACTAATCGCCGAGCCAAAGTTGCTGCCTCGTCATTGCTAAACTTCCTCGCCATCGCCAATGTAAGCATCACAGCCTCCATATCCAGCCATCCTCGTTGCGTCGCCCCTGCCATCGACATTGAACCAGACATCACCATATACGCACAAAGCCCCGTCGAATCAACATCAACACTGCCCCAAAAATGCCACCCGACACCACTGCTATGACACTATAACAGTCCCACCACCATCACAGCATCAACAACTCTATTGAAATACCCCTCGCATCAGTGTCATCGTCGCAGCCTAGCCACACGGCATTGCTTCAGTGAAACGACCATTAAAACAACTCGTAATCAGCCACCAAGACCACACCCTTCACCTTGTTTAACATCCAGTCGAACATCTCCTGGTTCATACGTTAATTTTTTCAAATCAGTCCTTTTCTTTTTCTAACGGAAACGATCCCATTTGGGGTCGCTTCAGCCAGAAAAAGAAAAGAATGGAAAGAGGAGAAAGAGATAGTTCGTACACGTAGAAGTCCACCGAGGAGACAAAAGGGGTCGACGGAGAAGAGTTTGACTCACTTTGGGGGCTCGAGCTACACCGATTCGCTATGTTTTGGCAAAATCGACCTCAAGACTGGATAGAAGGGTCGAAGAGGAGTCGGGGAAGGTAATTTGGCCAAAGATACGGTGGTTCACGGTGGGCCAGCGGCGGTTTCCGATGAGCTGGGAAATTTGGGCAAACTTTTTGCTTCTATATGGATTTTTTAGGAGAAATGGCCAAAAATGGCAATAATTGGCTTTTAAACCAAATTTTTGGGCCGGGTCACAGCTTATACGGACTGGACTTCAGAGAAACGTTTGGGCCAATATATTTTTTTCTTTTTTCCTGATTTTTAGATTAGCCCAGAGGTACTTACAAACTATCACAATTAACTACAATTAAAATGCAACACACATAAGGATTATTTCAACTAGGACAAAGCATCAAGTAGCATTTACTCTCACAATACAATATTTTTTTATGTATATATGTTGTCTTTTCTTTTAATTAACTAGTTTAAATGGCTAAAATAAAGGATAAGAATCACATCATAACGACACAACTATTTTACATTATTTTAGTATTTTGTGCCAAAATTAGGTGATTACAATGATATGAAAGGGGTTTGGGTGACCTGAAACTGTTTGGGGTTGTTCACAGCAATCTGTAAAATGACTGATTTTTTGTTCAGCACTTTCGCGTGATATCGGGCGCTATCGCGAAGAGGAATAATTGTTGTTCAGCGCTTCGTGACAGACGGTGCGCGATCGCGAAGAGGAACTATTAACCCTGCGCTGATCGCGAAGAGAAATAATAAATAAGCGTATGCGATCGCGACACTTCTCGCGCGATCGCGAAGTGCAAATTCTAGGTCTGATGCAGAACTTGAAGCCCGAATTTATGGAAATTTTCTTCACTTGAATCTTCGCAAATCAACTTGTTTTTGCTCCAAATTTGTGATATAAGCTCCTTATATGTCCGTGAACAAACCCCAATGATCAATTCTTCAAGAATAACACACAAAATGCAAAAGCCCCAAATTTTTGTCGAAGAACCCTAGATTTTGATTCTTTAAATTAACCCCTCAAATGTTGTTTATTGTTTAATTCCTTTGAGAATCAGCTTCTACAATCACCAAACAACAATTGGTAACAAAGATTTCATCCAAAGGAACCTAAACCTATGACTCAATATTTGGATTTGATTTTTTTGTGATTTTTCAGATTTGATAAACAAATTTGGGTTAGTGATTGTAAGAGCAAACACTAATCCAGCTCTGATACCAAATGATATGATCCTAACTAGGATTAGAAAAATAACAAGAAAATTAAATGATAAAAGCAAGACCCAATTTGAATTGATTTGAAATTAAGGAAGTGGATTAGGGAAAAGTGGCATAATCACCCTCTTAAGACAACAACAAAAAAGAACCTATACTATTTAGTCCTCAATTGAATCATCATTCAATTGCAAACCAAGTAAATAAAGTGCTCAAGAACCATGCTTAGCCGTTGTTCACTCGTAATCATATTCATCATCAAAATCTAACTAATGAATAAATCCCTCTATTAGCCTATTTATAGTAGATACCAAATACAACGAAGGAATGGACTAAAAAGCCCCTAATTGCTGATTCTGCCTAGCTGTCCAGACGTCCTTCATCACGGTCGCGCCTTGTGAGCTGAAGCTTCTTCGCGATCGCGTTGGACTCTTCGCGACCGTGCACTTGCGTGAATCGCTTCATCGCGATTGCGCTCCTATGCTTGCAATTGCGCAGTAGAGCTAACTGCCACTACGCAATTGCGTCTCTTGTTCCGCGATAGCGCTGGAGAAATTTCTAGTAAGCTCTCATTTGCTTGATTCTCAGCTTCCAAGCCCTTTTGAAGCATTCCAAGCTCCGGATGTTCAGCGTGAACCCTCCCTGGCTTTGCGTACTCATCCGGATCCCATCAGGTACCCCCGCTAATTTACTCAGAAATTCGATGCATTGAATGTGCCTCCATACCCCAGGTCCAATCTGGGCTATACACACTAGGAAGGTTCGACAAAAGTTATCCAATACCTCGGGGATAGGGAGAGAGAAACCGATCATGAAAGGATAAGTAAAAATGAAGGAACGCCCCTCGACTCGATCACACACTCGACTCTCGGGGGCGGGGATACCAACCTTCACCTCGGGGCCCTGATTGCAATTAGCGCGAACCAGATGAATGTTCGCCTGAGTAATCAAGCCCGGCGTGTCCCCCACAGGAATGTTCCTTCTCCTTCTAGCCTCCGATTCAGTTTGAAGCTGCATAAAAAAATCTTTCGAAAGATCAATTTTGGAGGGAATGACGTGGTGGGGCTTGAGTTCCAAGTCTTCAGAAAGGAGTTCATTGTCACCCACATCCTTCGTGGTGACTTCTTCTTCCTCCACCATAATTATTCCGGCGAACCCAGCCATAGCTGAGCATTTCTCTTGATCCACACCGCTAGGACAAGTAAGATCCTCCATGTTAAAGTCAGGAGGAACAACAACGTCCAACGGTTCAGGAACATTAACTAGTTCCCCACCAACAATCATGGTGTCAACGAGGGAAGGTGAAGAACGTGGTGAATTCTGTTGAGACATTTTCCTCAAAGATCTTTTAGGTTGGAAAAGAGGAGAGGATTCAAGAGTTTTACTGTTGAAGATAAGGAGAAGTAAAAAGAAGAAGAAGGCAAAGTTCGACTATACATAGTTAAAAGCGCCATGATTACAGCCGTATGGGGAAGACAAAACAGTAAAACGCGCCTAATCAGCGATCGCCACATATGATTGATGAGAATTCGAAGTGACCACCACAATTTTCAAAATTCGCAGCGCAAAAATAGCCACGTCAATTTCCTGCCTAAAATTCATTCCACTCCATGACAGACTTGGCAACCTCTTGAGGAGTGGGGGGGGGGGGGGGACTACCTGTATTGGATAAAAAATCACCAAGATCTCGAGCAAGACCTCGAAGCATAACATGAAGACTGCTCCACGAGGTAAACTCTCGAGGAGAGATTGAATGATCCCTCGCCCCGGAAAATTGCCTTAGGAAACGAGAAGTAAGATCGAAGCACCGAGCTCGGAGAAAATCTCGTAACCACGGGCGGATGCCACACCTCGGAAGACGAAGACCAATCTTTGTAACCGTCGACCGTTATTTTGGCATTTAAGAAGATAGATCGTTAGTCAACCACAATCAAGCATGGAGTAATGGCCATAAAGGCACAATTATGATATTTACAATGTCATTCTTTATCCTGATTATAAATAGGATTCGTCTGTAAACAACAAGACAGGATCAATGCAATATTCAACTCTATTTTTTATTTATTGTCTCGTTTGTCATTAATTTATTTCTGGCCTCGTTACTTTTTCAAGCCTTTCATTCAGTTCGAATTTAACTTTAGCTCGAACATCACTTTGATACAAGCAAATTGCCAGTTAAACCCAATACAAATTCGATTTGTTGTCTTATCCTGATTTATGCCAACACATTTACATTTCGTTTATAGGAACCTTAAAAAAAAAAAAAAAAAAAATCGCTGAAGATAAGCAAATTCTTGAGCACGTGTAAAACATAACCTCGTAAGTTATCCACATTCGTCAGTCTTAACACAGTTAAACATTCAGCAGTCAAAAACCTCGTCTTTGTTAGCAGCCACAGACATTGCTATTTTCAACTGTTACTAAAATGACTGAATATAGTATGTAATATTAGTGTATGTTTAGTTGCATTTGACCACGTTTTGAACATTCATCTATAAATCAAACATGTTTGAACAAACTCCCGCAATTCCAGGAATCATTATCTTATACAATTCCAATAGACTTTTCTAATTCATTTAACAAGGTTAAAAATCGAACCATCACTAAAAATGGATCACAAATAAACGAACAAGTAGAAGATGAAAAGTATAAAGACCTTATTCATGGTCATAGATGATTTTCCGAACAAGTCGAGGCCCAAATTATTGGTAAGTAGAGTAAGTGCTGAGGTAAGAGGGGATGCAATTGTATGAATATTTGATTTATAACCCAAGTTATGTACTTAACTATGGAATTAGTCATTAGTCCGAAAACTAGTTACGCTAACTTTAATTTTAATTTATTCTCTTTCCCCTGCTCAGTAGGAGTTGAACAAGCGTCCACTATAGTGCATATTGGATTGGTCAAAGTAGCTGTAGCTAAAAGCTGATGGGGTCTTGTCATAGGGATACATGCATATAGCAGTTGAACGAATAAGGTTTATTTAGGATAATGTTAATTAATTATTTAATACAATGGAAGCAGAATTAGGTTTGTTTTAAAACTGCATCCATGGCCCTTAAATACAAAACGACTGGCTTTACAAGTTTATGGGGGCCACCCAAGAGTTTGGAAGAAGGGAATGGAGCTTCCAAAAAGTACAGAGCAAAAAGACTAGCTCAACTTTGTCAAGTTGCTAAGGTCGCCAGGCGCGACTTTTTCATGTTTTAGTCACCTAATTAAGCCCATATAGTTTTGACTTAGCATAAGTAGATAAGACAGTTTTGATTTCCATCAAGTTGTTTAAACGAGCACTAAGCAATAGTTTCCATAATATTTGGTTGAAGTCGAAAAAATGAGTACTTTCAAAATTGAATTTGAAGAAAAATATTTGAAAATATTCTTTGTTTTACTTATTTGTTGTTTCATTTCGCGTTGTAAGTTGAATTTTTCTTGCGTCCTTAAGAAAGCAACAAATTAAAATGATCATCATAAGCGGTACTCAATCTCCAAATATCTAGGCCCTAGAACCGACTCTAATTTGTTCCTTGTATAGGAGCTAGTAGCAAAACAGAAGTCATGTTTTATAAAAATCAAAGTATGGGGAAAATCACACAAAAAGTAAGTCTTACTGGATGATTTACGCAACTAAAATGTCGACTCTTCAACTAAAGAAAACGAGTATACATCAACTCTAATAATTCCAACAAGGTGAAATATATTTGATGTGGAATGTTAAGTTTTGGTTTTCTTTACCTTCACGGTTCTAGTTATTAACAAGAATAGGAATCACAACCACAGGGCATACACGTGCCATTTGTTTTAAGAAACCATATAACATGAGATGGGGCTCTAATTAACTCTATATATATAATAACGTAAAAAACTTATCTGTAATCAGAGTTACGTGTCTATATAAATCAATCAACAAAATACCACTGTCTATATAAACTTCTATGACTTAATTATAGTTAACTTTATAAATTCTTACTTGAATTAGTGATTCTTATAAGTTGTTTGGTTAATTGCAAAAGTACATCCAATTACGAGTAAATATTTTTCCTAGAACTGTACATCATAGAAGCATGCATTTATGATTCACAAAGAAAACCTGTTTGAAAAAGAAGTAGCATTAACAACATGAATATGAAATATCCTGCATGCAATTGTTGAAAATGAAGTGACAAATTACAGGCCAACTCCGTCACGCTATAGTGACTTATGCCCTGATATTTGTATTCACTTTATATCTAGTACATGATATTTGTTGGCTCCAGCCTCCATATTAGCTGCCTCTCAAGATTTTTTCTTCCTTTTCCCATTCTTTTTCTTTCTGTTTTCCTTTTGGAAGAATCAGATTTCTTTTCCATTTGCTTATGAGTTGTGACCAACAAATTATTGATTTGAACTATGACGTAAGAGGGGGGAAGATCTATACGTGAATGTTGTTTTCGTTGTGGATATTCAAAAACAGCCCAAAAGACACAAGCCATATATATCATCATCCTCTATTTAATTTGTCTTATCATGACTAATTGCGAGGACGTGACAGCCCTACAACCGCAAAAAATATTTCTTTTGACATTACAATATAATATGAGGACTAATAATACTCTAGTGCTAGTATTAATTTCTTGCCCTTCTTTTTAATTCATTTATCTTCTATTAGGAATAACAGATATTTTTACATCGAGGGCTTAATTCCTATAATGGTCGAGTGATACTTAATAGACAATTAACCTAACTCACACCCCAAAAGCTAGCTCAAATGGTGGAGGATTGCCCAAAGTTTATATGGGCATCTTGTCCCCTCTCTTTCACCGATGTTGGACTCATCCCACGTTCCAACAATTACTCTGTTTCATGCTCATTATAACAATCATTATGTGTAACGATAAACCAATCCTTTTTCCCTTTTATAATTCAATACCTAGTGTTACACGCTATTGTTAATTCGAGGATGACATATTTACGTACAAAGCAGTCATATGATAAAATTGTCTCTTATGTAATGAGGTGTTCAAATATAGAGAAATTGGTTTCAGACGATACGCACTATTATATCAATGCATACAATATCCACGACTATCGATTACAATATAGCATATATTAGTTCATAATTATATTTTGATTAATTTTAACACGGGCGCATTGTCTCAATACTCAATAGTGTGCCAATTCATTCGTAAAGTACATGAAGTGCTCACGATAAGTCTAATATGTATACTCAAATTCTAGTGGAACAACTTAGCCGAAGTGTCCGTATGACAAGAATCTTTTGAATAGTAATTTGTCCATATCACATTATCTAAATCACCTGGAATTAGCCTTCTAACTAACCGACTTTTCAATCTGATATTTACTTTTGATGTTTCAAACGAACCAACTTGTTGATATTTAAACATTAGAGTGTCCTGCTCCCAAATGCACACGCAAGTATACGTGGTCGATAAGTAATAAAATAGTGAGTCGAGTATCGTTCCCACGAGGACTATTGTTAATAACCATATTCTAGTAAACAATTTTTAAAAAACTATTCAGAGATCTTTTTCAGTGATGGTTTTAGTTTTTCTACTAACTAAGTAAACAATAATTAAAAGCGAGTAATGAAGTCAAGTAGTCGAGAGCAATTTATGAGTTGTTATCAATAAGAGATAAACGGTCCAGAGTTAGAGCAACAAACAATCAGTTGAGTTTTCCAGTTGATTCTACTTCTTGATTTCCTAGATTGCTAACTAACAGGTTAAATATATTCGTGAAAACCTGTCGATTCTTCACGACTCTGTACAAGCTACTCTAGCGCCTATATTTCTATAGAATTAAATCACATGCACGCATTAAAGAACTCTGTATTTAGCTAAGCAAGGGGAATATGTATATATCTATCCTATCCACAAGTCGATTCCCTGATGCTCAGGTTTACAATCCATCCCCATTCTTTCTTTTGTGCGTTCATAAATTCCCTATGTCGAGTTCAACTTATAAACCGTAGATAATGTTTAATTATCTGGCCCTAATAACCAAACAATTATGCTCAAGAAAGAATAAACAATCAGTAATGGTAAATCAATAGGTAGAAATTAACTTTTAAACATCAACCTTCATGTATTTGCCCTAACTCTAGAACGAACTGTAGACAATAAATTTGTTGCCTTAAAATAATCAAGACAAAAAAAGTATCCACAAGTATAATTTGATTTATAGAAATAATGCGGGTTACAATATCTAAAATATCTTAAATCTAAGATGTAATCCTCTTATTCTTTTCTTCACTGATTTGGTTCGAGGGCGTTAAAGTTTGTTCTCGAACTTGATGGATTTGATTTGATTCAAGGGCTTTTGAGCTTGATTTTGAATATGTGGATTTGACTTGACTTGATTCAAGGGCTTTTGAGCTTGATCTTGAACTTGATCTTGAACTTGATGGATTTGATTTGATTCAAGGGCTTGAGAGCTTGTTTTTTAATATGTGGATTTGAGTTGATTCAAGGGTTTATGAGCTTGTTCTTGAATGTATGAATTTGATTTAATCACGAACGTGGCGGCATGCTTTGATCACGAACGTGGCGGAAAAATATGGATGGAAAGACTTCTTGATCACAGCTAGGAGGGATAGACTTTGTGATTTATAGAAGACTTCTTGGTCATAGCCAGAGGGAGGCTTCTTGATGTATGGAATGCTTTTTGATCTTTAGCAGAAGAGAAGACTTCTATGTATCTCCTCCTTGATTTCTCCATTGGTGGATGAGAGCTTTCACCAACTTCTGAATATATTTTCAAGAGTTATGTAACCCCTCTATTTATAGTTGTAGGGGAAGGGACTACTTTGATTTGAGTGGTCCACTTGAGTCATCGAGCATATCACAAAAGCCATGTGATAAGAATGAATTTAATTGACCAAGACATGTCATATTGGATACTTGGATATTTTTGATTGGCTATTAATTTGACTAAGCATGCTACATTATTTATACACATACCATGATTTCACTGGTCCTTGGTTTGGCTTAGCGCCACATCATTTGACACGTGGCATAGACCTTGGATTAATAAATCTTGAATTTAATATAATCCAAATTCTTTTATGGATTTAAATCCGATAAAATTAACATGCCTACACGAACAAACTATAGAATTAAGGAGAAGAATAAGAGTAAGAGAGAAAAAACTCGTTTAGAAGATATCTATGGCTCCTCTGCTCGCCTCCAAGTCCAACCTACGAAAAAGATCTTAGTAATAATGTATTTGTAATATTTACAGAGTGCTAGGATAAGTTAAAGTAAATCCTAAACTAGTTGGAAAACTTTATTCTCGCCAGGATCGAAGCTTTCTTGGAAGCCCCGCTTCCAGCATAGCTTCCGAATTTAAGGCTATCTCTGAAGCTTTGTTCTCAAAACATCTTCCAATCTTCAGGGCTTTCTTGGAAGCTTTGCCTTCAAAATAGCTTATGAATCATCACTTTGATCCAAGCCTTGCTTTTCAAAGTGTTTTGCTCCATTTTGATTGTTTTTGCCTCGAATTCATCCAAATCAATCCTAAAATCACAAATACGATAAGTGAGCGCAAGAATTATAATTATCACATATAATGAACGAGTAAAGTACCAAATGCGAGGAAATATTAAGATAAACTAGACAAATATAGCCAAACATCAGAATGCAAGAGGAGAATTTTTTTAATCCTTCTTTAAAGATATGAGATAAGTTTGTCTGCACGTGGTAACATTTAAAATTGTTAATCCTAATATAGAACCAAAGGAAGAAGAAGAAGAAGACGAGAAGTCCAAGAAGAGGAGAAGATTCCCTGAATTGTAGAAGAAGTTGCAATTCAATCTCAGATAGTCAGATGAAAAGATAAATTATTTCAGCGCAATATTATTTGTGAAGAATTAGTATGTACCCACAATTGACATGGGTGACTTTGGAATCTAGATAATGATGGGATGGGTGAAGTTTTTATCATTAACTAAACGTATTGAATATGATTTGTAAAAATAAACTTTTTAACAAAGAACATTTCCTCTTAATAGCCATACGTGATACAATCTGAATTAGTGGGAGTGAAAATAAAAAACTAATACAGATGATTAAACAGAAAACTGTTGACATGAACAAAGAAAGAAAAAACAGTTGTTGAGTAATGGGAAAAAACTGTTGATTTGAAAAGTGCTAAAATGATTAGAAGAGAATGCATACTCCATCCGTTTTTTTTTTTTTTTTTTTGTGTGGTTAAATAGTAACTTCATTCAAACCATAATGTAACTTTTCCAACTCAGCCAGGTGCTGGCTGACCACTGGCTTATACTCCATCCGATCTTTTTTATGTCACAATATTCTTTTAAGTCTATTTTAGAAATAATGATAACTTTGAATATTAATAATTAATTAAGTTAAATATTATAATTATATATTCAACACAAAGCTATAAAAGGTTCAATATCACTAATTTAAAAAATATACTTATCTAATTTTTAATTTCGTACTCATCCAACATTTATCACATAAATTGAAACATAAAAAGAAATATGGAGGAAAAGGTAAAAGTTTACGAGTAATCAAAAGCATTAAATTAAGGGCAGTGATACATATCATTCCATTTTGCCGGCAAATTTGCCGCGCCACACGTGGCCTACGTGTGAAAATACTAAAATATCCTCACTTACTCTAGCTCGCCATTCAGTCGCGCGAGTGGGATTGCAAATACACAAAAGCTGAGGTAGCGTGTGACATCATCTTTTTTTCAGTCACATTTGAACACTGTGAATGGATTTCCGTTCAGATCTGAACGAAAGAGGTCGCCGGAACCCCAACGATGGTGACCGTCAGTCTTTGTCTCCAACTGCACATATCATCTTTTTTCAGTCACATTTGAACATTGTGAATGGATTTCCGTTCAGATCTGAACAAAAGAGGTCGCCGGAATCCCAACGATGGCGACCGTCAGTCTTCGTCTCCAATTGCCATTACCTCACAAAATCCTCTGAGCTACAAAAGTAATAACGGGTCTGTTCTTTGAACATCGTCTAATCACAAGATTTTTTGTTCTTGCTGTGCTTGTTTGTACCAGAAACTTGTCTAGTTAGAGTATTATGTGGTGTAGTATTCCATCGACAGATGTTCCTCCAAATACTCCGCTCTTGACTAATATTGGTCTATGTTCCCCCGAATGTCATACGTTATTAATAAATTTTTGTTTTTATTTCCAATTACCATTGACGAATACAATTGAAGTCAGAAATCAGTCCATTAGACACGATTGTTTTGTGGAACCTCTCGGCTGATGGACTCTTCTCATGTAAATCAACTTGGCACAATTATTCTGAACAAGGAAATGGTACTTTTCCTTTTCAGAATCTTTGGCACTCTAAGATTCCATTTAAAATCTCATTTTTATCTTTGAGACTAATCATGGGAAGACTTCCAAGTGATGAATCTTTAGCTAAGTTTGGACATCAGATTGTTTCCAGGTGTTACTGTTGCGTTGTGCCTAGATGTGAGTCAACTCATCATGTATTTGTGGAAAGTGAGTTAGCAATTCACATGTGGAATTATTTTGGAGCTCCAATGGGAATCAATCACTGTGCTACTTCAATTGCGCAGACCTTTAAAAAATGGTTTGAAGCCAAAGCAAAGAATAATGCTCACAAGATGCTTCTACAAATCAATCCTTTGGTGATATGTTGGGAAATATGGAAAGGAATATGTTCTTGCAAGTATGGAGAAAAGAAAAAGATTGTCTATAGCAGTATGATATACCAAATTAAGTGGACTATTACCACTGCTATGAATCAAGCTTTCTCTAAATGTGAATGGAACATGCCTTGGATCAAGATATGTGAGGTTGTAGAAAAGCTCAAACCATGGCCAAGAACCTTGCAGGTAAAGTGGGAATTTCCACAAGAGGGGAAGCTAAAGTTGAATACGGATGGCAGCTTCTTGGCAGGATCTGGACAAGCGGGAATGGGTGGAATCTTGAGAAATCACACTGGTGATTTAATCATGGCATTCTCCATACCTGTCAAAGGGCATACAAATAACATGACTGAAGCTTTGGCAATCAGATTTGGTGTTGAATGGTGTGTCAACAATGACTATCATGATGTAATTGCGGAATTAGATTCGATGATAGTAGTAGATATGTTGAACAAGAAGACTCTGAACAATAGAAAACTTAAATCAGTAATTGAGGATACTCTGTTGTTCATGTCTCAAAGTCGAATGGAGATCAAACATTGTTTCCGGGAAGCAAACCAAATTGCAGATTCCTTGGCAAAACAAGCTGCCTCTACTCAAGAACCCAGAATTATTTTTGCATACAATCAGTTGCCCAAAAAAGCGAAGGGTGCATATCATTTGGATAGATGGCAACTGCCTTGTATGAGGATCAAATACGATAAAGCTAATTTTTTTGTTAGTTAGTTATCATTTTAGTTGCCTACTGTGTATGCAAGTTGTTTGTATGCTACACAGATAGTTTTTGTTACAAGAGGACATGCCAAGCCTCCTCTTGTGTAAGCCACTCTTTACTTAATGCAATCCAGATATACTAGGGAAAAGTATTTAAAAAAAAAGACACGAACTAAATCAAAACCACAAATTAATAAGTACTGCATCAGGATTGAGCAGGTACGTTGTCTAGACACCTATTCATCCAAAGTAGAAGTAGGTGTTTCGTGTGAATCAACGACTTCTGCTTGACACCATCAAAGAGCGGATAAGTTAATGCGAAAGTTTCGATGTCAACAACACGTAGATGACTGTTAACTAACGGGTGCAATATTGCCATGAATTGCATTATAAATTCATGTGTCCTGCTCCGACTTCGCCTCAGAACTTAGAATCCATTAATTTGCTGCAGTTACCATCACTAATGGCAGGTCCTCTGGTTTTAACCACCGTACATATACAGTCGTCCTCAACCAATAGGGTAATCAACGAAACCATTGCCGTATTAGTTCTAATTTGTTCATTCTGTCAACAGGAGCAACGCAAACACATAATTGGACTATTTTTGGGCCACAGCTGATTAATTAGCGAATTGGGCCGCACCATCAATGAAGGCATGTGCTCAGCCCATGTAGAGTTAGCCCTCCAACACGTTTTCAGCGAATCCCCATGAGTTGGGTCGCATAATCTATTCCTGCACGTATGAATCCTGATAGGAATTCAACATTCCCACACTCGCTGTCGTTTAAGTTTAGCCAACGACATGTGTAAAATAAGGACACTTGTTTAATCGAATTTTAGGTACTCTTTAATATTGAGCAGTTATCACATTCCCTTGTACTTCTTTATTAATCAAGATAGGTAGAACTTATTTTGGTTAGTAGACAAGTTCTTTGCCCTTGCAACAATACAAATAACGGGAATGCACGAAATCAGCCCAGCGTATGCAAACTTGGTGTATTCTACATGGACAAAAAGGAGAAAGTCAATACTGCTACTAAGTACTAAGTACATTACAACTTCAGACTGGACAATCTTTAGACAAGTACAAGCGCACGATCAGTCCACGATGAAGTAAGTACTACATATATAGAGCCCAAAAAGGTGATACAAAGTATATATATCCCTAATAATCCAGACTAGAGCCAAAGCTACCATCATCCGAACTTAAATCTGAATGACAAGGAGCTCCCATCTCAAAGTCAAACATTGGAAAGGTTAATTTCGTGGTTTCAACGTCAATGAGACATAGATCACAATTGACAAATAATTCACGGCAGCCGTAAATATCTGTCATATATCCGTTCCAGTGCCCCGACCCCTGAAAGTGACAACACCCAGTCTCTACGACTTTGCTGCAGTTTGCCGAACCAATCATCCTTTTGAGATGTCTTCTGAATTCAATCGTCTTATTTCTTCCGTCGGGCTCCTTCAATAGACTAAGCAGCACTTCCATCCCCGAGTTGATGCTAATTTCATCTTCCCTATCAAACATCAGCAATGCAATCCCGTAATTGTACTTTGCTTGGGCCACAACAAAATTATTAACGAATTTGGCCTCGCCCGAAGAATTATTAGCGACTTGGGCCATATAGTGTAACCCCTCCTTGTTACCGGCAACAAAAAACATATGAGTCCCGAGAAATTTTTATTATTAGTTTTACAACACAGGAGTTTTTTACTATAACCCCTCCTTCTTACTTTACTATTAGTTTTACAACACAGGAGTTTTTTTAAATAAAATGTCTTATGATTAGGGGATTCCCCGCTTTAATAATAATAATAATAATAATAAAGAAAGAAGTAAATACAATTTATTATAATAAATATATAATATGATGTCATAAAATATTCAAAAATATTTTGTTAAATGTAATTTGTATAGAGTAATTAATTTAATTACACTATTTAATTTTAAATACAAATTTTCAACGATTTCACCAATTTTATAGAGCCATTTAATAACAAAAATAAATGAAAAGTAAAAATAAAATATGTTCTGAATATTATGGCAGCACAAAAATATTTTTGATACAATTTTTCAACGATTTCTCAAATTTCATAGTAAAAATAAAATTGTGACCGAAAATAAAACAAAAGTAAAACAGAATATTTGAAAGAGTCGTTTACTAACAAAAATAAATGAAAAGTAAAAATAATATATGTTCTGAATATTATGGCACCACAAAAAAAAATTTGATACAATTTTTCAATGATTTCTCTAATTCTAAAATTGTGTCCGAAAATAAAGACATTATTTAAAACAAATATTTGAATATAGGCCCCATTAAGATTTCAATAATTTAAACTAAAATAGTTAAAAGTGGGCCTATTTGAATATATGCCCCATTAAGATTTCAATAATTTAAACTAAAATAGTTAAAAGTGGGACTGGGCCAACAGCGGCTGAGTGAGAGAGTGAGAGGCTGAGAGTGTGTAAGCCACGCGCTTAATACGGACAAAATAGGACTCAAGGATGTTTCAGTCTTTTCATACAGTGGCCACGTCTGATGCGGCAGTACGCGCGGCAAATTGGAATGCTGTGGTTCTTTTCCGTTAAATTAAATACCAAAAATGACATTGCAATTTGGACTAAATCTTTAGCGAGATACTTCCCACTTCCTTCTTCAAAAATAAAAAAATTTTACAGCAACAGATTATTGTCTCGTACTGCAACTGTTTTGTGCTGATCTCATAGAAAAAGTAATAATACCCGCCGGCTTTTACGACTGCAAACTTCACTGGACCCCACTTTTTCTTCAACGTTACACTTACCACCTCGTTTTCCTATAAATTCTTCTGCCACTTCTTTCTTACAAGAAGGCTTGGGATTTTAATTTTCTCAGCTACCCTTTTCACTCTTAATTATAATTCCCACCTTCTTCTTCTCTATAGTACTATTATTTACAAGTTACTAGACATATTCAATGGCACAACTGAAACTCTGTCTATTTGCTCTATTTGTAACGTTTGCAGAGCTCTACATAACAGGTAAATAGTAAATTTTATACTACTATCTAATTGGATGCGGCTCTTTCTGCGAACTAGCATGAACGCGGAATGATTTGTGCTCTGAAGCATCTTTCTTTTAGTATCAAATGATGTTCAAGTTTTTTTTATTTTCTTTTTTTGTTATGAAATGTAGGTGTACATTCAGCTGCAACATTTACAATGGTAAACAAGTGTGAACAAACAATATGGCCAGGATTATTATCAAATGCTGGAATAGCTCCACTTTCTACTACTGGATTTGTTTTACAAAAAGGAGAATCAAAGACTATTAATGTACCATCTTCATGGGGTGGTAGATTTTGGGGTCGTACTCATTGTGCTGAAGATTCCACCGGAAAATTCACTTGTGCCACCGGTGATTGTGGCTCCGGGAAGCTAGAATGTGCTGGTGGCAACGCTGCTCCACCAGCTACCCTGGCTGAGTTCACCCTTAATGGTGCCAATGGAATGGATTTCTTTGATGTTAGCCTTGTCGACGGGTAAGTGATTATGTAATCATCTCAATTAAAAGTTTAAACTATTAGCGAGTCACATAAATTTAAAGATTATTTTCATGACTCAATGATAGGAAAGAAATTGATTAGTGATGAAGTGATGGGTAGATGATAAGTACATCACCACCTTTAATCCGGTCTTGAGTTCGAGCCTAATAGGAATATTGGAAAAATATCTCGAGTTTGAATTTTGTACGGAGTCGGAATCGTCGTACTTTTCAGCGCGAATTCGGATTAGTCCAACAAAAATAATACTGACATAAGATTGGATCATAGGACCAATTGAAAAGGATCAAACACGTGAAAATATTCAGAACCTAGGCTTACCACCGGTATCATACTAAATTGTGTGCCATCTCGTTAATCTTTTTTAAAGTATTTGCTACAATACATTACATAATTATATTATGTCTTTATAGGTACAATTTGCCAATGCTGGTGGTACCACAAGGTGGTTCAGGTAACAACTGTACAAGCACAGGATGCGTGGTGGATTTGAACGGAGCTTGTCCATCGGAGCTGAAAGTGACGAGCGTCGGAGGCGAAAACGTGGCGTGTAAGAGCGCGTGTGAAGCTTTCCGGCAAGATGAGTACTGTTGTGCCGGCGCGTACAATAATCCCAACACTTGTAAACCATCATCATATTCCATGTTGTTTAAGAAAGCTTGTCCTAGTGCTTACAGCTTTGCTTATGATGATAAAACAAGTACTTTCACTTGTGCTGCTGCTAATTATCTCATCACCTTTTGCCCATCCCCTAACACCAGGTAAATTTACTTATTCCCTTGTCTCAATACTTTCATTCTTTTGTATTCTGAATTTATTAGTTCGACTAATTTAATATTCTTGCCATAATTTTATTTTACTACCATATGGTATATATTGTATATAAATTTTTCAAGTAATTCTTGTGCTTAGTCACTTTTTCCTGACAAGTTAATTTGGCCTTGATTTTAATTGTGGGGTGAGTGAATAAATTGGGATGCGAGTTACGGGAATGAGGCCTGTCAAAAAGAACGTTAGAACATTAAAGAGATATCTTCCGACATTATTTGTAAGTTAGGATCATTTGTAGGGGTATTTTAGTACTATTAGCGGCAAGTATGTCACTTTTGGGAATGGGAAAATATCAAACTCAACGGCTTAAAACTATTCTCTGAACCCAAAGCTCTCGAATTTGTCTTTATTCAATCAAGTGACTAGCCCACTGAACCAGAAAGTTGGCCAATTTGCCTAAATTGAAAGTATCTAGTTTTACTTGTGATTTTGTTCAGGTTTTGGTAAGAAAGTGAATATTCACATAAACGTAACTGCAAAATTGCTATATAATCCATGAATAATGCTTCTCAGAATTGTAACCTCTTCTAATTGTGCTCAATTTATTATGTAGGGTAAGGATTCACATTATAAATTAGTTACTTTAAGTTTATAGCTTCTGTCCTCATTTATTCTAGCTCAGAACCGGCATATGAATTCTCACTTATTAGCAACTCATTTGTCCGATTCAAACTCATTTGTCCGATTCAAACTTGTTTAGATTATGACGTAGTTAGAATCATAGGCGGAGCTGATACCCCTTCAGCAGAAAAAATACTCTATGTAAATGATTTTGTATGTGTGTATACTTATATGTTGAGTCCCAAAAATTTTGGGTCGCCGCTGGTTAGAATAATGTTGGTAATAGTTGCATTCTAGTTGAACTAGGATGGCGCCTAACAGTTTTTGCAATTGAATTGCAGCCAAAAGTCATCATCATCTGGTGGGCAAAATGAAGAACCTGAAGATAACCAAAGCAACGACAATGTACCATCTACAATCAATAGCTCTATGGTATATGATGGTGCATGGGATATTAGCAGTGCATCTTCAATCACGTGTATGCACCTGCTCAGTTCACCGGCCATAGCCATGTTAACAGCCATCTGGCAGTTACTTCAGCTCTTCTAACTTTTCCAACTCATTTCTTCTGACTGTTTGCTGACACCCAATATTAGGCGGAGGCCCATCTTATTTTGTCGGATTTTGGGTGTTAGATCACGTGTGGACCATTTCGTTGAGCCCACGTGACCCACATGCATGGCCCATATGACGTGGAACTCAGTCATCTTGAAAAGGCTTACGTGTCAAATCCATACGATGAACACCTACTAACCTTCCTATTGGAGAAAGGGCAGGTAGCTCTAGCCACAAATTTAGACAACAATTTTATTTTTTAGAATTATTCTTACTTTTTACTTTTTAGATTTGAATTAAGATTGGGATTAGGAGCTGGAGAGGGATTATTCATTTGTTAGGTAGGTTTAGAGAGGATGTATAATATACTATTTGTAACCACTGCAGTTGGTGGATAATGATATTACACTTAGAATGGATTATTAATCTATTAAGTATATCTTTTTATCAGCTTTTTGTGGCTCTGTCTTTCGTATTCGAATAAACACTGTGCCTACGAAAGAACCAAAAGGATGAAAAGAGCATGTATGGATAATGTAAATAAAAGGATGAATGGACATGGACTCCAAAAAAAAAAAAAAAAATACAAGAGAAATGAATAGCGTAAAAAGGCTTGGTTTTGTTTTCCATTAAATAGTAAAAACCTGCAAAAGTGACCAAAGGAGCAGCATTATTGGTAGATTACAATTAGCACGAATCATAGCGTGTTATTACTTATAATAGGAGTAGTGTTTAAAGATTTAAATTCTAACAATTTTTGTGTTGTAGCTCAATTGGGACCTCAGTACTCCCCTATGTAGCCTAGCACTCTGGGTAAAACCGCAATTATATGTCGATTATGCAAGGATAATAAGCACTAACAAAAGGTGAAAAAAGTTGACATATAAAAATGTCATCTCTACCATAAATAATTTTGGACATATTCTTCTCCCCCGGAGGTTGAGACCAAAGCATGAGTTTTGGTCAAACTTATTAGTCTTGATTCAAACTTTATATTTGCCTTACGAAATTTATTTTATATATACAAATTATTAGTACTAGTTTAGAACACACTAACTCAAAAGAATTAGAATCCCAAATTCATATTTTTCAAATCCTCGCTCTGCTAGTGCTTCTCTGATTCTCCATTTTTGGTTAAGAGATGCTGAATAAGTCTTCTGCAATCGCCATTATTAAGCCACTATTCATTTGTCCTATTATTACTAATTGGGTTTTGTTGAAAATAATGATGAGTACCTTTTAATTTCTTAATCTACAAAAGTACCTTATATTAAACAGTAGGCATCAACACGTAGCGTGATCTGCAAATCGGAATATGAAAGTGTATAACTTTAATTTTAGAACCTGCAATCTGATCAAATAATGTCATAACTGATTGGTTATAGCTGGCTGCTATATTTTAAATCATATTTGTACCTTTTAGTTGAATGAGTACTTAATGGTTATACAATGGTTGCATGTTCCTCTTAGAGGTTGTTTGGTATGATGTATTGGCTAATTTAATCCATGTATTAAGTTTTATTCTTTATTTGGTAGTCAATATCAATCAAGTACTATTAATCCATGTATTATTTAGTACCTCAATTGTGGTATAACTTAATACCTAGCTCATCATGGTATTAGTAATACCATGTTTACTAATACATGGATAAACAATAAAATGACAAAAATACCCACCCTCAACCCCTTATTTTAATATATGGATAAGAATTCAAGGGCATAATTGGAAATAAAACCTTATACAATGCTTATCCATGTTTTGATACAATCAACCAAACACATGACTAAAAACAATTCTTGCATTATTAATCCCTGCATTATTAATCCATGTATTACTAATTTCTGTATTGTTAATCTATGTATAACTCAATTTTCTACCAAACGACTCCTTATTGGAGAAACTAATTACTCCTACAAGAGAAAAGATTGGCAATAGTATCTTTTACGCAACGCTCAGTGTTCATCTAGAGAATAATTAAGATTTCTCTTGGTATCAAAAGTTTTTAAGTTAAAAAGAATAAAATATGGGAGGTAAAAGTATGTTCATTGTGCACGCACTATATATGCTAGCTACTAGTGGAGTATATATTTTCAGATTTTATCATTTTTATCCTTAAAAGTTACGGTAGTCAAAATCATCAACCTGGCCTGCGTAATGTAATACCACACTGAGAGATGAAATCAACAACGATTTCGTGGAATTTCTTAAATTATAGGAGTAATATCCGAAGGCACATTTAAATTGTGATGAACCTTTCTGAAGTTGTTTGAAGAAGAAGATGGTGAGGATTGAGAGAGAAGCAGAGAGAGGAGAGAATAAGATGGGAGAGAAGCAATCAGATTAATCAACTGAATTGTTACAACTAACTTCACCAAGTTAGGTATTTAACTAACAACTAATCCTAACTAAAATATGAATAGGGTGAAATTACTAAAATACCCCTGCGCGTTAACTACTTAACTAACTGATCTTAGCTACTTTAATCCACTGATTTCAGCTCCCTTAACACTCCCCTTCAAGCTAGGAGGTGCAAAGATATTCCTTACTCCTAACTTGGACATCAGATAATAATGTTGCACCCTGTTAAGGCCCTTAGTCAGAAGATCTGCAGGTTGATTCTTGGTCAAAATGTGTTCAGTTTCAATCAGCCCTTTCTGATTTTTTTCCCTTATGAAATGATAGTCGATTTCAATATGTTTTGTTCTCTTATGGAACACTGGATTAGCTGCTATCTGCAGTGCTGATTTGCTGTCACTAAACACTTTAATAGGAGACTTGATCTCCATTCCAACTTCTTTAACTAATCCTGCAAGCCAAGTCAATTCTGCTGTTACTGAGGCTAGACTTCTATATTCTGCTTCTGCAGAACTTCTGGATACGGTGATCTGTTTCTTTGACTTCCAATATACTAGTGAGTCTCCCATCTTCACCATGAACCCAGTGACTGATCTTCTAGAGAACGGGCATGCAGCCCAGTCCGCATCACAATAGGCTGTAATGCTGTTATGCATATTGCTAGACAAGAGCACTCCTTGTCCTGGCTGATTCTTTACATATCTGATTATCCTCAGTGCTGAGTCCATATGAGACTGTTTAGGTTACTGAAGAAATTGGCTTAGAGTCTGCACACTGAATGCAATGTCTGGTCTAGTAATGGTTAAGTATAGTAGTTTCCCAATTACTCTCTGATAGCTTCCTGGATTTGACAGAAGTTTGTCCTCAGGTACATGTTTGCCTGTAGCTTTCTTCCTTACAAACTCATCATACTCTTTAGTGGTGAGTTTAGTATTGGGATCAATAGGAGTAGGTGCAGGTTTTGCACCACTCAGTCCAGATTCTGTGATTAATTCTAGACCATATTTTCTTTGGTGCATGAGGATTCCTTGTGCTGACCTTGCAAATTCAATTCCTAGGAAGTATTTTAACTCTCCTAGATCTTTCATCTTGAAGGCTTGTTGTAGAGCTTCTTTAGTTTCTTGAATCACTTCCAGACTGTCCCCAGTTATTAACATATCATCAACATAGACTAGGACTACTTTTATGCCTTTCCCAGTTCTTTTTGTGAACAGTGAGTGATCCGGTTGACTCTGATTCAGATAGCTTTGCATTCCATTATCTTGGAGCCTGCTTAAGTCCATACAAGGATTTTATGAGTCTGCACACTTGATTCTCCCCCTGATTCTTAAAACCTTGTGGTAGATCCATGTATATTTCATCAAAGAGATACCCCTGAAGAAATGCATTATAGACATCCATCTGATGAATATGCCACTGTTTTGCAGCTGCAATAGCTAAGACTGTTCTCACTGTCACCATTTTTACCACATGTGAGAAGGTCTTTTGGTAATATATACCTTCCTTTTGACTATAGCCTTTAGCTACTAGTCTTGCTTTGTACCTCTCAACCTCTCCAGAGGCCTTGTATTTTATCTTGTAAATCCACTTGCATCCAATAGGTTTCTTGCCTTGAGGAAGAGTTACTATCTCCCAGGTGTGATTGTCTTAGAGAGCCTGAATTTTAGCTTTCATGGCTTCTATCCATTTAGGATCTTGAGCTGCTTCTGAATAAGATCTGGGCTCTACTATAGCTGAGAATGATGCTAAGTAGGTCTGATATCTGGAAGGTATGTGGTCATAGCTGAGGTATTTGTTTAGTGAGTATGGCTGATCCTGATGAACATTTAGTGAGATGAAGTCTTTCATCCATACTGGTGGGTTTGTTTGTCTGCCTGACCTGGTAGTATTAGGCTCAGGATTGAGTGGATTAGGCTCAGGATTGGGTGGTTGATCTATAGCTGCTGCCTCTTCATGGACTACTTCTTGATCCAGTGACATCTCAGATGATTTTGTGTTGTCCTCGGAGTTCTGAAGATGAAAGTCTAGGTCCATTTCTTGACCAGCTTCCATGATATCCTGATGCAACTCAGTGTCTTCAAACATTTGTATTTGATCCTCATCTGATCTTGTGGGATTGTGAACAAATAGAGGAGAAGGTGATTTAGGTAGTCTAAAAGGGAAGGTATTTTCTCTGAATGTGACATCTCTGCTAATGCCAAACTGTTTGCTTCCCAGATCATAGAGAATGTATCCCTTCTGGACTTCTGAGTAGCCCATAAGCAGCTTACTCCTTGGCTGTAGCTTATCAGACTCACTGACTATCTTAGCAAAGCACAGACATCCTATCACCCTTAGGTGTGCTAGAGATGGCTTCTTGTGATACAGTTTTTCATAAGGTGAGATATGTCCTAGGACTGCTGTAGGCATCCTGTTAATGAGGTACACTGCTGCTAGTACACAGTTACCCCAGAATTTGAGTGGTATGTTAGCCTGAAACCTTATGGCCCTTGTGACCTCTAGGATATGCCTATATTTCCTTTCAGCTACTCCATTCTGTTGTGGAGTATAGGCACAGGATCTTTGATGAATGATTCCAAGATCCTTAAAAACTTTGTTGCAAATAGAGTTAATAAATTCTGCTCCATTATCAGTTTTGATTACCTTTACAGTGCAATTGAATTGAGTTTTTACATAGGAGAAGAACTGTTGTAGGACTACACACACATCAGATTTCAACTTCAATAGGAATACCCAAGTCATTCTAGACGGATCATCAACAATAGTAAGAAAGTATCTGTGACCATGAACTGTAGACACTTTGTATGGACCCCAAACATCAGCATGAATCAGATCAAAGCAATTTTTACTAACACTGTGACTGATAGGAAATGGTAGTCTAACTTGTTTAGCACAGGGACACACAGAGCAGCTATCTATTACATTGTTAATCTTTTCAGATACACCAGACATTATTTTCTTTAGAACAGTAGAAGAAACATGTCCTAATCTTCTGTGCCATAAGCTCATATCTCCATTGCTGGTATTATCTACAACTAAGTTGACCTCATTTCTTCTTCCAGGGGACTGATCATGCTTCACCAGTAGATATAGAACATTTTGCTCCTTACCAATCTCCTTCACCCTCCCATTGTAGAGATCCTGAAATACACAGAATTTAGGGTAGAAGGTTACTGAGCATCCTAGCTCCTGTGTCATTTTAGAGACTGAGAGCAAGTTGTATTTGAACTGAGGGATATGAAAAACATTGTCTATACTACTTCTGTCAGAGATTGTACTTGTCCCAGTGTGAGTCACATGGGAGATGTCTCCATTGGGTAGAAACACCTTTTTGGGATTCATGTTTTTCACTATTGTCTTCTGATCTAATAAGGAAATGTCAGCCACCATGTGGTTTGTGGCACCAGTATCAATGATCCATTCTGATGCACTATTAGACACTAGAAGAGCACTACTAGTACCTGCTATGTTTGCTGAGATGTTGTTGTCATTGTTGCCTAGGATTTGAAGAATCTGATCATACTGCTCCTTAGAGAAAGTGCAGGTCCTTGTTTGATCCTTCTGCAAGACATCTGACCCTTGAAACTGAGCATTTGACTGCCATTGTTGGTTTCCTTGAAAGCCTTGGTTCAGGTTCACTGGTGCAGCATTACCAGTTGAACTGTCTGTGAATGCATTATAGGCAGAGGGACCAGAAGTCTTGTAAGAAGATGCACACTCTCTTCTTTTCTTGGGTCTGTAATCTGGAGGATAACCAATCTCTTTCTAGCATCCTTCTCTGTTATGCCCTTTAATTTTACACAGCTCACAATACAGGTGTTGGTTCTTCTTGTATATGGCATTTCCAGCATTTCTATTGTCAGTGTACATAGCCAAGGGATCCATGCTACTCATTACAGGTGCAGCCCCAAGAATTCCAGAGTTAGAGGTGATTCCCTTCTGGCCTTCATCACTAATTATCATGTTGTAGGCTTGATTCACTGTGGGTAATGGGCTCATTAACAAGATCTGACTTCTTGCTTGTAAGTAGGAGTCATTCAACCCTATCAGAAACTGATATAGTTTTTGCCTTTGCAGATACACAACAAAATCCTTTGATCTAACACAACTGCACCCAGGAGATGGCACTAAAGCCTCAAATACATCCCATAGATCCTTCAACTTAGAGTAGTAACAGACACAGAATTTGTTCCCTGACTTAGTGTTGCAATTTCTTTGTGCAGATTAAAGGTTCTAGAGTCATTTGCCTTGTCAAATCTTTAACGCAAATCCTCCCACACTGCTTGTGCACTAGTGGCATACACTAGTCCACCTAGAAGAGTACTATTCACAGAATTCATAAGCCAACAAAGGACAATGACATTGCACCTCTCCCGCTGTGTCCAATAATTTTCAGGATAACCTTCCTTCTTACACGTTCCATCTACTAACCCTAACTTGTTTCTTCCTAGTAGGGCTATTTTCATAGATCGACTCCACAAAGTATAATTCTCAGATCCAGAAAGTTGAATGGAAATAAGAGAAATGCCACTTACATCTGAAGAGTGCAAGAACAAGGGATGATTGTAGTCCAATGTTTGTGACTGTTGAGCAACTGCAAGAATCTCTCCATTGTTGTTATTCCCTAGGTTCGCCATTGTTAACTGCAAGAACTTTCTTCAAGAATTTCCCAAAAATTTAGGGGAATCAGAATCCTGTTTCAAAGGACTCAAGAACAGACTGTGATCGACTAAATTTTAGTGCCAGATCAGTTCTCTGGCCATAGCTCTGATACCATGAAGTTGTTTGAAGAAGAAGATGGTGAGGATTGAGAGAGAAGCAGAGAGAGGAGAGAATGAGATGGGAGAGAAGCAATCAGATTAACCAACTGAATTATTACAACTAACTTTACCAGTTAGGTATTTAATTAACAACTAATCCTAACTAAAATATGAATAGGGTGAAATTACTAAAATACCCCTGCGTGTTAACTACTTAACTAACTGATCTTAGCTACTTTAATCCACTGATTTCAGCTCCCTTAACACTTTCAACTAATCCACATATATAGCTCTAGTTATTAAGCCACTGAGGCCTTTCTTTTTCATCTTTACAAAATGTCCATCCATCCATCTACCATATGTAGCACAAGGACGTCCAATTTAATTGCTATACAAAGGAAACATCGTGCATGAAACAAATAGTTCCATTTTTTATAATTTATGCACCTCCTAAGAATACTAGAAGGAGGGGAGGAGTTGAATAGTATCCTTCGATTTTCGCCTAAGAACCTTGTTCATTACTCGAAGAACCCTTTTCTTAGTTACCTTAATAAATTATCAAGATTGCGATCAATCTAAAACTAAAAGTAAAAGACAAAGAGTTTTTACGTGGAAAACTCCTTGCTCAAGAGAAAAAAACCACGACCGAATTTTGGAATTTAAAACTCTTCCACTAACACAATCGAGCAAGTTTTAGATTACAAACTCTGTAATTAAGGGGCTACACTCTAGACCCTAGTCACTCTAAAAGCTAAACTCTAGCCTTACAAAATATTCTCAAAAGATTCACCTATTACAGTGCTTCTCAGACCAAGCATGTAGGCAATACAGTTTAACTTCAAAAGCATATGACAACAACAATGAAGAACCTATGCCAAAATACGTGAATATGCTCTGAGTTCTTCAACGGTTGTCCACTACTGTTCAAACACATAAGAATTGTAACTGGATCGCCTTAGTGTTATGCTCTCAACTCTCGTTGTGAATTAATGAAATATGGCTGCCTCAATTACTATTTTTATATGAGTTATGCAAATCCTAGTCGTATCTCACTAGGAATCTTCTCAAATACGGTAAGAGAAGATCTTCAGTGATATACTCCTTGTATGACACCAACTCTTGTTCACACTTCATAGAGACAACCTCTGCATAACCTCTTTGCTGACTAGGATAAATAAGCATGCACTCGCCAACCTTTCCTAGTTCTACATGGATTTGAATTCCAATCTTTTCGAGTAGTCATGCCTTATCTGAAGGACTAGGTTCTTCACCAGGTCCTTTGTTTGTCAATCGTTAAAACCAACATCTCAACAGATTCTCCCTTTTTGATGATAACAAACTAATGTTGCCAAGGAACCTGTACATACAATCACCAATGCAAAATAACAGAAAGACAGCTTGAAAGAGAAATTTAAAACACATGAATTGGGTCATAAACATCCCAACATTTCCTTCTTCCCCCTTTTGGCATCATTGAAAAGATTCAAATGTCCAGCAAGAACATGTTAACACCGTCCATTCTAGAGCACAAGACAACAAGTTGACTAAGAAGGAACACACAAGTAATATATCTAAGGGGCCAACATGGATAATAACATCAAAAAAAGAAACCAAATATGAACACAAGCAATTTAAAACCAATTATTCAGGGCACATCACATGTTAGCCCATTACGTACAAGCTAAAAAATAGAAATTTTCTTAAATATGCATCATTAGAGGGAAGAAAATGGGTAAGGTTCTTGGACAGGAACTGGGCAAGGAAGGTTTAAGGTCGAAGTTTGAAGTGCTTGGCAGGTGCTTCCAGGTTCTTTGAATTGCTGGCTCTTTCAACTACAAGCTCGGCCTGATGTTTGTTGCACTCAATGGTCAAGCGGTCAATTTCTTGATCCTTCAGCTTCAACTGCTTCTTCAGCTCAGTATTCTCTTCATTCAACTCCAACAGATGTTGCTCCAGTTCTTTCACAGCTACAACAGCCTCATCTGGTCCAAGACCATCACTCTCATCAGCTTATTCCATATTAACCTACATAGGACGTTTGGATGTCCTCTTCTCTTTAAAGAAATCACATGTATTCAACACATTCATGCCAAAAATCTGATGATGTGTAGGCTTCTTCCCATTCTTGAGAGGCACACCAAAATGTTCAAACACCTGTTGTAGTATGTAAAAATGCACAAGAGAGTGTCCCTTCTTAATTGTATCAGAAATCCTCTTAATATGCCTTATAATGAGCCTATGCAGGTTTACTTTGACACCTCTGTCAAGCAAGTCCATGTATGTTGGATCGAGTGCACATGCTTCACTGTTCCTCTCACCCCTTGGTAGCAGGAACCTGTGCGCAAATTCAAAGATTAGTTGATGAGTTGGTCTTTCTTCTCCACCTTTCTTTGTTCTGAGTCTGGGGGTTCCAGAGAACTTCCTAGTTACATCAAAAGGAGTAATATTATCAGTTCTCTTGGCCATTTCAACTTCAAGTACATGCAATAACCTTCAGCAGGAACCTCCAAGATCACTCCCAACTCCTGTCTCCCAAACTCAATCTCAATTCCTTCAACCTTTAAGAACACTCTCCTGCCAGCTACTCTATAATTTACATAGAACTCCCTCACCTGTTCCAAACAGGCACCTATCTTCCTTTGAAAACAGCCGTGTCCACCTCTGACATTTAACTTATCACTTAGGTCTTTCATCTTAGGTTACTCCAGATTACACCAGAGGCTACCACACAGTACATGCCTTATTTTATAGAAAGCAACTCTGTCAACCTCTTCTCTATCTTTTTTATTCTTAGAATCTTCAGAGGTTTCAAAATCAGAGTCATCTGTGTCCTCAAAGCCCCCATCCTCGTTACTGCTCTCTTTCTCAAGGCTCATTTTTTCCACAGGAATAGATTTCTTTGCTATCCCTTTTTCAGCCTTTTCCTTCCCATCATACTTAGCAAGATTCACTACTTGTTGCTTAATAGCTGGCCTGGCTGCTACTTTCCTAGGAACCACAGATTCTTCCATACTTTTAGACTCTGAATCAGTTTCCTACTCATCATCCTCACTTTCATCCACCAACCTACTATTTCCGATAGCTTTTCCTCTTTTCATCAATTTTCTCTTCTTTGTATTCCCTACTTTCTTCCCTTCTAGTTTTGTTTCACTCACAAATAATACTTCCTCCTCCTCTTCTTCTACCCTTTTATCTTTTTCACCAAATTTTCTCTTACTTTTTGTCTTCACAACTCCTTCTAATTTATGAAATCCCATACCTTTCTCCCACTCAGTTGCCTCTACTGCCTGGACAAAATCAGTCATCTCAAGTACTGGTTCATCAGTTGCTGCAGGAACTGAAGAAGAGCCAGGTACTTTCTCAGATCCTTTAGCAACCTCAGCAAGCTCTTGAACTTCATTCACCGGGTCACTGATTTTGACATCTTCCTTCACAATCTCTGAGGGAACAGCCTCCGAACGAGGTTCTTTGATTGGGCCCTTTTGAGAACCCACTGGTTCCACAGATTTTAACGAATCTAATGCAACCTTAGCAGCATCTACATTGGTAATCCTCACTACTTATCTTCTTCACCAAATTTTCTCTTACTTTTTGTCTTCACAACTCCTTCTAATTTATGAAATCTCATACCTTTCTCCCACTCAGTTGCCTCTACTGCCTAGTCAAAATCAGTCATCTCAAGTGCTGCTTCATCAGTTGCTGCATGAACTGAAGAAGAACCAGGTTCTTTCTCAGATCCTTTAGCAACCTCAACAAGCTCTTGAACTTCATTCATTGGGTCACTAATTTTGACATCTTCCTTCACAATCTCTGAGGGAACAGCCTCCGAACTAGGTTCGTTGATTGGGCCCTTTTGAGAACCCACTGATTCCACATATTTTAACGCATCTAATGCAACCTTAGTAGTATCTATATTGGAAATTCCCACTTCTACTCTAGACACAATACCTTCTTATCTAGACTCTACAACCTTCTCAGCAACAACATCCTTCCTAAAAGTTTCACTAACAAACGCTGACTCTTCCACAGTTTTAACTAGTTCATCCAATCCAGAAACTAATGCCTCAGTAGCTACCTTTTCAAGGCTTAAGACATATGCATGTAGAGTTGAACTAATTTCATTGGTGTCAATTCTTACCTCTTTTGTTTCCCTGTTAGTGACGACGTGTGTTGCAGATGCAATGGTGGATTTTGAAGTAGTCTTTTTTCTTTTTTTCTTGGCCAACATCTTTTGATGTTTTTCCCTTGCTTTGGACATCTTTCATCCAAAGTTGAAGTGCCTACCAAGGGTTCGTCATAGACTTTTGGATGCTTTGGTTTCAGTAGTTTTTGTGGGTGATTGGAATGTGGAGTGTGATTGAGACATTGTTGTGATTTTGTGAGATTTGGAGAATTTAGGAGAGTGTCTAATTTGATTTAGGGTTTGTGAGAAGAGAATCAGAGATAATAAGGAGTTTGTTAGTTCTTGAAAAGCCAAAGTAATTATGACTTGAAAAGGAGGGATGCTTTTTAGTTTTTGGGAATCGGGAAAAGTAGACGATGTGACGGCTATAGATGGAAGGGTCATTATAACTTCTAATCAAAGTGGGGTCCAATTTAGATTTGAATGTGTAATTATCAAGGAATAATGCCAAGAAAATAGGGCGGTTACACAATTATGGAAGTTGTAATGATGTACGTTCAAGCCAACTTAATTTAGGTCATATATTTAATAACACATAAGTGTACCTTGACATGGTTCCTCATCTTGGACATGGTTCCTTTATTTATCTTAGTAAGTCCTTCAATGGGAACACATGATGCCGACCAAACTACCACAAGACCATTTACTCGAAAAGTGCTCACCTACACTTGGTATGGAAAAGCTTCGAAGACGGAGGCTTGGGAGAGGACTTGAAGGCCATGCACTTGAGTGCATTAGTTGCCCCAACACCAGGCGGACAACCCACTGCACCCGGCGGACTGCCTGGTTGAAATCAGTTTTCAGGACTTTGGGGCACCTACTTTTAGGCGGACTGCCTACTCTATTGGGTGGACCGCCCACTCTGCTCCACCATGAAACAGGCGGACCACAAACTGCTGCTATATTTTGGACAAAAATTCTATGTGTAATCCCTATTTTAGCCCTACGTGGCTTTTATTATTTTTAACCCTCATGTGGGCTTTTAGAATTTTCACCTTATGTAAAGTAAGCACTATAAAAGGCTTCCTTTGCGATTTTTCTTCAATACCTAGTCTTGACATTAAACAAAAACAAGAGATTGCTCTCTAATGAAACCTTGTTCTTAGCTTGAATTTCAATTAGTAGAATCCAAGTTGATCCTCAATCCTTTTCGATCATTCTATTTGCGAGAGTTGAATGTCTCTTGAGGATAGTTGCATAGTATAGGCGATTCTCTACCTTCACCTAA
The DNA here is from genome assembly GCA_037355625.1 of Petunia x hybrida. NCBI lineage: Eukaryota > Viridiplantae > Streptophyta > Magnoliopsida > Solanales > Solanaceae > Petunia > Petunia x hybrida. The sequence continues at coordinate 4,449,687 of JBBBVM010000045.1, forward strand.
GGTGTAACGAGACTTAGTTCCTCGTTGCTACTTAGGTAATCGTTCTAGTCTCGTCTTACTTTTATTTTACTTTATCGCTTCCGTAGTTTACCCTACATCAACAAATTAGATAATATTACAAGTGTATGCTTAACTGAACAAGTATGCTATTTCTAGTGCAATTTTTTGAGTGGACTGTAACAACACATTTCTGTAAGAACAATAAAATACTTAACTAGCCAATTCCTTGAAGAATCTGGTTCTGGGTCCTCCATGCATTTTGATCATCTCCAACTCTAACATGTTTCTCTTAAACTGAACCCTTCTTAAAGCTTTGGTGAAGATGTCAGCAATTTGATCTCCAGTCCTACATGAATTCATAGTAATTTGACCTTTTTCCACATTGTCTCCTAAGGAGTGAAGTCTAATATCAATATGTTTAGTTCTCCTGTGTTGGATTGGGTTCTTGACAATATTGACTGCACTTGTATTTTCATAGAAAATAGGAACTGGTCCACGCTTAATTTCAAAGTCCTCCAATTGTTGTTTGATCCAAAGCAACTGCGAACAACAAGAAGCAGTTTCAATATACTCAGCTTCAGCTGTGGAAAGAGCCTCATAGTTTTGCTTCTTAATAGCCTAAGAAACCAAGCAAGGACCTAGGAAGTGTGCCATTCCTGAAATGCTCTTCCTATCTACCAAATGGCCTGCATAATCAACATTAGCACAGCCAATCAACTCAAATGTACCACCCCTAGGGTACCATAAATATAAGTCTTGAGTTCCTTTAAGATATCTCAATATTCTCTTGACAACAGTCAAGTGACCCTTTAAGTTTGGACTGAAATCTTGCACAGAGTCCTACACAGTAAACAATATTTGGACGACTAGCAGTGAGATAGAGAAGAGATCCAATAATTCCCCTATACTTGGTTTCATTTGTAGAAGGACCAAGTTCGTCCAGATCCAGCTTTGTTCAGGAGCAATAGGAGTAGCCATCTCTTTAGCTCCTTCCATATCAAATTTCTTCAGCAATTCATTGATATACTCGTATTGATGAACCGTAGTTCCTTCAAGAGTTTGTTTGATCTGCAACCCCAGGAAGAAATTTAATTCTCCCATCATGCTTCTTGAAACTCGCTTCCCATTAGTTCAGCAAATTCCTTACACAATCTCTTATCTGTTGTACTAAAAATTATTGCACTTGGTGCACCCTTGTAAGATACTAGAGGGGGGTGAATAGTGTTCTTACCCAGTTTTTTTAAACTTCTAAAAACTGTTCTTAACTTTGATCGCCTATCTTACAAAGAACCAGGTTCCTTGCAAGTTTCACCTATCTCTGAAACTTGAACACAGTACGAAAACGTAAATAACACAGAGATTTTTACGTGGAAAAATCCTTGCTCAAGGGATCAAAAACCATGACCCAAACTCTTGGGATTTCAACCTTCCACTAAAGGAAAACCGAGTAAGTTTTAGATTACAACGTAATGCTATCAAGGAACTAGACCTCCCTAGTATCTAGAACCTTCCAAGCCACACGTTAGCTTGTCAGGTTGACCCTATCACACCAAAGAGTAACCTCGATAACCTATAACAAGGAACTAAAACAATAGACTAAATTATGAAACTGCTCCTTTGTTAGGTTTTGCTGCCCAGCCTTTGTTCTTGCACACAATGCTTCTCACGATCAGTTTTGTTCTTGATTTGCTCTGTTGAGATTTCTTGAGTGCGTACCCAATTCTGGCCAAATTAACTTGTACTTATAGAATTTGACATAGTCGTTTCCTATTAAGCTTAGAACCCTTTTTTCAGTTTGGATTCCGTTTCAAACAAGATTTACCCATATTACCTTATTTGTAACTCAAGTTAATTTGCCTAAGTCTTCAATCCTTTTTCTCTTAGGAACCACATTCTATTTCAGCACCGCCACAAGCTTCTTCTTTTCCCGGTAGGATTGAAACTTTGACTCCAGCTGTTCTCATTCTTCTTCTTTAATTCTAACTCGAATGTCCCATCGAACAGCCCAGTCTTCTTACTCAACTATGAACCTTTTTATAGTCCACGTAGCACCAGGTCCTTTGTCATCTTCAAAACTTATATTGCAACAAAAATGATATCATCAACATAAACTTGCACCACAAGCAGGTTCTTCCCATTCTTCTTCAAAAACAAAGTCTTATCAATCTTTCCACTTGTGAAGTTATTCTTGAGCAATAACCTGGACAACCTTTCATACCAAGCTTTGGGTGCTTGTTTTAATCCATAAAGCATCTTGTCTAGCTTATAGACATGATCAGGAAATTCACTATTCACAAAACTAGGTGGCTGGATCATATACACCTCTTCATTTAGATACCCATTTAAGAATACACTCTTCATATCCATCTGATACAATGTGAATTCTATGTAGGTAGCAAAAGCAATCAACATTCTTATAACTTCCATCCTTGCCACTGGTGCAAAAGATTCATTATTGTCAATTCCCTTTTCTTGGTATATCCTTGAACTACCAGCCTAGTTTTATTCCTTGTGACAATTCCATGTTCATCCATCTTATTTCTGAACACCCACTAAGTTCCAGTGATAGATCTGTTTTTTGGCTTAGGAACTAAGTGACACACCTTGCATCTTTCAAATTGGTGTAGTTCTTCCTTCATGGCTATCACCTAATCTGGATCCTTCAAGACTTTCTTAACATTCTTTGGTTCCATGGCTGATAGAAATGAAAAGAATGCACAAAAGTTCTTCAATGCATATTTGGTCATGATTCTAGTGTCTAATTCAGATAATACATTCTCCAAAGGATGTGAACTCTGATGCTTCCAGGGTCTTGGCTGTATCTAATGTGAAGGATCTGCAGCTGCATTCTGAGTAGTGTCATCTTCCTCATAATTTTCATCCTCACAATCAACAGTTCCCCCCGACATGTTGACTCCCTATTCCCTCTGAGTTGGTTCACCATCAGTTTCTTGTATTTCATTATTTTCTTCTAGATTTTCTGTGACTTTATCAGGTTCTTCTCGAGCAAGACCTCTGGCCTAGTCCTCACCATCAGCAACAACCTTGTCAGATTCATCAAACACAAAATGCATGCTTTCCTCCACAGTTTGTGTTATTTTATTGAAGACTTTGTAGACTTTGCTTTTAGTAATATACCCCAGAAATATTGCCTCATCACTCCTGGCATCAAACTTACCTAGAGGTTTCTTTCCATTGTTGTGGAAAAAGCACTTGCATCCAAAAGGTGTTAGATGCACAATGTTAGGTTTTCCGCCTCTAAGTAACTCTTATGGTATCTTGTAGAGAATAGCTCTGATTGAGCACATGTTCAGCAAGTAGCAAGCTGTGTTAACTACTTTAATCGTGAAATTCCTTGCTAACCCACTTGATAATAGCATAGTTTGTGACATATCTTCCAAAGACCTGTTCTTCCTCTCAACTACTCCATAGTTTCTACATGATGTAGCCTACTGATGAGAAGTTAACTTAATTTTCTCTATCACACAGTTGGTAAATCAGAGTAAATTGTGTCTCAGTCCATCAACACAATAGACGTTTTCAATTGCATGATCCAGTGATCTCCCAACCTTTCTAATACCAACCATCTGACCACTCTTACCACCACTAAAAGCCACCCTCCCCCTTGAAGTGTTGTGGGTGAGAGAAAATTTCTTCTATCTTCAGTCATATGCCTTGAACTAGCGCTATCCAGAATCCAGCTTGGGTTGTTCACTCCCACTCCAGCCTGCAAAATAGATTAGGGGTTAGCTTTAGGAACCCAGACAATCTTGGGTCCCTTCTTATGAGTAAAATGATTAATCAAATCCTTCCTAGCCTAACTAGGTAGATTTAGCCTTTTATTCTTAGTTTTAGCCCTTTTAAAAGTCATGCAATTTTCTTAGTAATGACCAGTGTTACCGCGAAGGTGTACAACATATTATCAAGGACTCTCACATATTTGATTTTAGGATTGTAAGGTGGCAGAGGTTTCCTTAAGCATAGTATTTTCTTACTTCTGTTCTAGGTTTCAAAAACCTAGTTAATATCATCTGAGGATTTGTTCTATTTGGTAAGCCTGGTAAGTTCTAAATTAGTCTTTTCAATCTATTCTTGCAAATTTCTATTCTTCTCAGTTTCCTGATAAAGAATATCATTTGTTCGTTTTAATTCACTCTGAAGAAAGGCTTGAACTTCACTGATAATTTGCTTACCACTCACTTATTTCATCTTACCAATCTCCAGCTCTAGATCTGAAACTTTAGTTTTACTTGCAAAAACCCGACCGTTACTTGAGGCATTGGTTTCCTCAAGTTCAGCATTGGTTTCTTCCAGGTTGTTGAGAGCTGGTTTTGAAGTATGACAAACGGAAAGGACTCAGAGGTTCTCACAAAGAACCTAGTCCTTGGAATGAAGGGCACGCTTGATCGAAAATAATTACGGGTTGCAAATCCCTGCGGAATTAGGAGTAGTGGCGTGTGAATGAATATGCATCCTAGTCAGACTAAAAGAGGCGGTGCCCAGGCTGTGTCTTCGAAGTGTGAAAAGGAGCTGGACTTCAACAAGGAAAAGAGTTACTAGGAATCCTGACTTGCCATAATTAAAAGGATTCCTTGTAGAACTCAACTAGGGTTTCAAGACCCGTATAAATACAAGTAGTAGAGATAGCCGTAAATCAGTTATTCACAAACTGAGAGTTGAGAGCATACAAAGGCGATCTAGCATCTTTCTACGTGAGTAAACTGGAGAAGACAACTTGAATGCATGCAGTGTATTGAGTCTAGATATTCTGTCTAGGTTCATTGAGTTGTAAGTTGTCGTCGTTTGAGCATTCATAATTTTACCTATTGGCTTATTCAGAAGCATATGTGTTAGGTGAACTCTTGTGTAATTACTGGAAAGCTAGAGTTTTAGCTTTGAGTAGTGATTAGGGTCTAGAGTGTAGCCCCTTGGTTACAGAGTTTGTAATCAGAAACTTTGCTCTTGAAGTTAGTGGATTCAGTTCTAAAATCCCAGAGTGTGGGTCGTGGTTTTTCTCCCTTGAGCAAGGAGTTTTCCACGTAAAATCCTTGTGTCTTCTCTGTGTGTGTTGTGGCGAGTTGCAGTGTTTGAAGCAGTTTAAAAGATAAGGTAAGAACTAGGTTCTACGACATAGGAACCAAGTTCTTGTAACGAAAATCGGTAGACACTATTCAACCCCCCCTTCTAGTGTCTTTAGGAGGTGCGTAGAGTATAACACAGGTTTTTGCAGTTTACTTTTAATTCAGACACAACACAGACTGTTGATCTTTCTAAGTCTTCAATTTCTCATATCCCTCAATTAAAGTGGCAGTTATTAATAGGCTTTCATATGAGTACGGATGAAGCTTTTGTTTGAGATCAGAGAGACTTACCTCAGCTGCATGAGTAGATTCTTCATCATCAAAAGCCATGAGGGTTGATTCCTTCTTCCTGAGGTCTTACTTATACAGTTCCTTCATCTTATTCTATCTTTCCTTTGCAGTAAAGCATCCTAACACCTTTTTCAGCACATTGAAGGTCATCCCATATTTTCGTGCCAGCATGGCTTTAGCATTTTCTTGAAACCTATCAAGATTATGAGAATCTAGTTCTTCCACCAACTTGGGCACCAGAGACCCATTTGGAGCCCTCTTCACAGGAACATGTGGTCCTCTTTTCACAATAAACCAAAAGTTGTAATCCATTGAAGGAACGTTTTCGTCTCCCTTCTCTATTCTTTATAATGAATTCCTTCAAACAGTGGAGGTCTGGTTGGATCCTTCCTTCAGAAAATTCAAAAACATCATCCTTCTGAATGATTTCATTTGTCAATCGTATCAGAGCTAATGGCGATTCATTGTCTGATTCTTTCTCTCCATCTGACTCACTATCAGTTGGTCCCCAAGTGGCATAGAAAGATTCCTTCTTCTTTCTTCTTTCAGCTCTAAAATTTGGAGGACGCCTAGTATTCTTTTTGTCCCTGTCTTTGTCCTTGTCATTTTCTTTCTCTTTTTGTGCCATGTTCTTCATCCACTCAGCTTCCTACATAGGGCAATCCATGACATCATGGTCCTTCTTGAAATATTTGAAGCAACCAGAGTAATCAGGATTGTCAATAATGTTCTTCCTACCAGACATGTCCCTAGTTTTCTTCTTGAAGCCTTTGAATTTGCCTAGGTTGAGTTGTTGCCTGAGATCTCCAACCATGGCTATCTACACCTCATGTATATCAACTTCACCTTCCTCTGTTGTTGTTGAAGAATAACTTTTGAAGATGATAAAGGACCTGGTGCTTAGTAGATAATGAAAAGGTTCACAGTTGAGTAAGAAGACTGAGCTGTTCGATGGGATATTCAAGTTAGAGTTGAAGAAGGAGAAAGAGAACAACTGGAGTCATAGTTTCAATCCTACCGGGAAAAGAAGAAGCGTGTAGCGGTGCTGAACTAGAATGCGGTTCCTAAGTAGAAAAGGATTGAAGACTTAGGCAAATTAACTTGAGTTTCAAATAAGGCAATATCGGTAAACCTTCTTTGTAACAGATTCCAAAGTGGAAAGGGAGTTCTAAGCTTACTTGGAAACAGCTAAGTCAAACTCTATAAATACAAGTTAATTTGGTTAGAAATGATTTACGCACTCAAGAAATCTCAACAGAGCAAATCAAGAACAAACAGATCGTGAGAAGCATTGTGTGCAAGAACAAAGGTTGAGCAGCAGAACCTTACAAAAGAGCAGTTTCATAGTGTAGTCTGTTGTGTTAGTTCTTTGTTATAGGCTATCGAGTTGTAATCCATCAACTTGTTAAGAAGTAATTAGTAGAGGTTACTCTTTGGTGTGTTAGAGTCAACTGACAAGCTAATGTGTGGTTTGGAAGGTTCTAGGTACCTGGGAGGTCTAGTTCCTTGATTGCATTACGTTGTAATCTAGAACTTGCTCGGTTTTCTTTTAGTGGAAGGTTGAAATCCCAAGAGTTTGGATCGTGGTTTTTGATCCCTTGAGCAAGGATTTTTCCACGGAAAAATCTCTGTGTTCTTTACGTTACCGCATTGTATTTAAGTTTCAGAGATAGGTGAAACTTGCAAAGAACCTGGTTTTTTGTAAGTCAGGCGATCAAAATTAGAAGGAACTTTTAGGAGTTTTAAAAATCAGGTAAGGACACTATTCACCCCCTCTAGTGTCTTACAAAGGTGTACCAAGTGCAACAAGTGGTATTAGAGCAGGTTCTCTCACATAAAGTTTAACATCTTGAAAAGGATCTGAACAATGAGTGCACCACCGATCATAACCGAAGGACAATCTGTCAACAAGCCTCCTCAATTCAATGGCCAATACTATGGATGGTGGAAAGGCAAAATGGAGGACTTCATTCAAGCTGAAGACTTTCAGATGTGGATCATTACTAAGGATTGACCTTTTATTCCCAGCAAAACTGTTGGACAGCCACCTAATCAACAAACTGTTCCCAAAGAGATATCTGAGTATATTAATGATTTTAAGATGGTTGAGAAGAATGCAAAAGCTAAGAGGCTCATCATATGTGAACTTGGCCCTAATGAATACAATAGAGTTTCTTCATACAAGACTGCTAAAGAAATTTGGGATGCTCTACAAATTGCTCATGAAGGAACCTCATGAGAAAAGAAGTCAAGAATCCAGATGCTGAAGAGAAAGTCCGAGTTATTTGCTAGGGGAGAATCTAAGTCTATCCAGGACATGATGACCAGGTTCACAATAATAACGAATGAGATAAAGTCCCTGGGTATGATTCTGACCAATGAAGATTTAGTAGAAAAGATTATCAGGATTCTACCTGATTCATGGGAATCAAAGGTTACAGCTATCATTGAGTCAAAAGAACTTGATAAGATTGAGTTGGATGAACTTGTTGGTAGTCTGAAAAAGTAAGAACTGATGAAACAGTCAAGAACCAAGGTGGAATCCAAGAAGGAGAAGAACCTAGCTCTAGAGGCGACTGGAGGTTCTAAGTATGAAGATTCTAAATATGAGATGGCTTTGGTAAACGTTGTAAGAAAGTCCTTAAGTCTTGAGAAAAGAAGAACCAGAGAGACTCCTACCAAGAACAACATAGTTGATAGTCCTGAATACTCAGGGTGTTTCAAGTGTAACAAGAAGGATCATGCCATAAAAGACTGCCCTTTATGGGAAATTGAGTGGAAAAAGTCTGGGGCTACAAAGGAGAATGAACCTAAGAAGACAAAATTTCCACCCAACTTCAGAGCATTAAGGAGAAAGAAGAAAGCCTCTTTCGATACAACATGGGGACCTTCTGAAAGCGAAAGTGATGAAGATGAAAAAGAACCTGAAGATGACTCTTAATTGGCACTGATGGCTCTTGATGATGAACCTTCCACTGACGATCCACCTGAGGTAAGTCTCGATGAACTGAAAACTAGACTTCATACTTGTTCCCCTAGGGTATTAATTTGATTGCTCTGAATTTAATTGAAGGCATTAAAAATTTGAGGACTGAGAAGGAAGTAGTACTTTCTAAGAAGGACCAACTAATTTCGGTTGTATCTGATTACTCAATGAAAAATAAAAACTTGGAAAAAGCTAAAACTGATCTCAAAAAGGAACTAACTGCTAGTGAAGCTCAAGTTTCGGAACTAAAATAGAAAGTCTTAGCCCTCGAATTTGAAAGTCGTCAATTAAAGGAACAGTTGCTTAGTGAGCAAAACAAAGTTTCTGCACTCGAACTTGAAAATAAAAAATTGAAAGAATTGTCTGGTAGCAAGTAGTTAGTGAGGCTCAAATCAACCTAGAAGCTGAGCTTAAAAAGAAAAACCAGGTTCTACATCAGGAAAGTGAGAAGAACCGGGTTCTTTAGGAAAAGGTTGAAAAAGCTAACATTGAGCTCACCAGACTCATTTAATGGAACAAGTCTTTTGAAGCTTTGAATTAGTTGGATGAAAATCATAATAGAGGTAAAATTGGTCTAGGACATAGAAAACCTTTACCTGCTTGGAACCCTAATAGTAAATATGTAGGACTTCCTTGCAACAAACTCTGCTTCTTGTGTAGTAAGATTGGTCATATCAAGAATGAATACAGTATTGCAAAAGGAGCAGTGAAGAAGAATAAAAAAATCACTTTTACCTTATTGGGCTAGAAAAGATTTGATTCATCCATTCTATAACAAAAAGGGACCCAAGCTAGTCTGGGTTCATGTCACTAACCCTTGATTTTCTTTTGCAGGCTAGAGTGAGATGGAACAACCCTAGCTGGATTCTTGATAGTGGGTATTCCAAGCACATGACATTAGATAGAAGAAACTTTCTCTTACTCACAGCATTTCAAGGGGGTAGTGTGGCTTTTGGAGGAGGCAAGAGCGATGAAATTATTGGTATTGGAAAGGTTGGGAGATCCCTCAATCATGCTATTGACAATGTACTCCGTGTGGATGGATTGAGGCACAATATTCTAAGTATCTCTTAACTATGTGATAGAGGAAATCTAGTGAGTTTCATATCTGTAGATTGCACTGTAAAGAACCTTCAGACTGGTGAAGTGATATTGGAAGGGGAACGCGCAAATAATGTGGACAAGGCTACATTAGGTTCTCTTCCTGAGAATAATTTGACTTGTTTGAATATGCTGGAAAATGATAGTCAGTTGTGGCACAAGAAATTAGGACAGGCAAGCTTGACTCAATTGAATAAATTGGTTCAAAGGACCTGGTTCGTAGAATGCCAAGCAAGAGGTTCAGCGACATCAAGATCTGTGATGCGTGTGTGAGGGGAAAACATGTAAGATCTTCATTCAAGTCAAAGAAAGTGGTTAGTATTTCTAAACCACTTGAGCTGGTTCACATGGACTTGTGTGGACCAATGAGGGTAAAGAGCAGAGGAGGTAAGAGGTTCGTAATGGTAATTGTTGACTACTCCAGATACACATGGACCTTGTTTCTCAGATCTAAGGATGAAGCACATGATATGTTCGAGGACTGGGTCAGAGTTATTGAGAAGAAACTGGGGTTTCAACTGGTAAGTATCAGGTCCGACCATGGAACGGAGTTTGAGAATGCTAAGTTTGCGGAATATTGTAACAAACATGGTGTGGATCATAACTTCTTTGCACCAAGGACCCCTCAGCGGAATGGTGTAGTTGAAAGGAAGGTCGTTAGAGGACATGGCTAGAACTATGTTGTTGTCAAGCGGTCTGTCAAAAAGCTTCTGGGCTGAAGCAGTCAACACCGCTTGCTATTTACTGAATCGTTGTTCTATCCATCCTTTATTAGAGAAAACTCCCTATGAGCTGATTAGAGGCAGGAAACCTAATATTGCACATCTCAGAGCTTTTGGGTGCAAGTGTTTCGTGCATAACAATGGGAAAGAACCTCTAGGGAAGTTTGATGCTAGAAGTGATGAGGCCATCTTTTTGGGATATTCTTCAAAAAGTAAAGCTTATAAAGTGTTCAACAAGAGGACCATGACTGTAGAAGAAAGTGTGCATGTGGTATTTGATGAATCTGAAGTTGTTGTAAACAGACAAGAAGATGATGATCAGGAGATTGGTCTTGCTAGAGATGCAATGTTGAAGACCCTGAGAACCAGAATAGGGATAAAAATAATCGTGCTGATAAGGATCAAACTCAAGGGGAACTAGAAGGCAATCAAACAGGGTGAACTAAAGAGCAAGATGAAGATGACCCAGATGACTCAGCTCCTCCTGGAGACCTTGGAATTATCAAAGTTCTCATCCACTGGAGAACCTTATCTCTAATTTGAATACTGGAATTGTCACTAGACGAGCTCTAAAGAACTTCTGTGCATTCTTTGCGTTTCTGTCCTCAATAGAACCTAAGAATGCATGAGAAGCACTTGAGGATCCAGATTGGGTGGTTTCTATACAAAAGGAACTTTATCAGTTTGAACGAAGTATGGTATTGCACCCGGTTCCTCGACCAAAGGACATGTCCATCATTGGTACAAAATGGGTTTACAGAAACAAGCTGGATGAACATGGCATAGTAACAAGGAACAAGGAAAGACTTGTGGTTCAAAGTTACAGTCAAGAAGAAGGAATCGATTATGATGAAACCTTTGCACCTGTTGCTAGAATGGAAGCCATTAGAATGCTAATTGCTTTTGCAACTTATATGGAGTTTAAGCTGTACCAGATGGATGTGAAGAGTGCATTCCTTAATGATTATCTGAATGAAGAGATGTACGTGGTTCAACCGCCTGACTTTGAAAGTACAGAGTTTCATGATAATGTCTACAAACTTGACAAGGCATTATATGGGTTAAAACAGGCTCCTAGGGCATGGTATGTAAGGCTGTTAGGATACTTATTGAAGAATGGTTTTACAGGAGGTAAAATAGACAATACTTTGTTTCTAAGGAAGAAAGTCAAGGACCTGTTAATTGTTCAAGTATATGTAGAGGACATCATATTTGGAGCCACTAATGAGAACCTTTGCAAGGAGTTTTCCGACCTGATGGGAAGTGAATTTGAGATGAGTATGATTGGAGAGCTGAATTTCTTCTTAGGCTTACAAATCAAACAAACTCAGGAAGGCACCATGATCCATCAGTAGAAGTACATCAAGGGGCTTTTAAGGAAGTATGATATGAAGTCTGTTAAGGACATGAACACACCCATTGCTCCTGGAACGACGATAGATCTAGATGAACCTGCTGCTTCAATTGATGAAACTAAGTACAGAGGGATGATTGGTTCTTTACTCTATTTAACTGAAAGTCGTCCAGACATTATTTATAGTGTGGGGTTGTGTGCAAGGTTCCAGTCAAAGCCAAAGGAGTCACACTTAACTGCAATCAAGAGAATCCTAAGATATTTGAAAGGAACTCAAGATCTAGGTCTATGGTATCCAAAAGGTTGAATTTTTGATCTGATTAGTTATGTTGATGCTGACTATGCTTGTCACTTAGTTGATAGGAAAAGTACATCTGGGATGGCACACTTCCTAGGTCCTTGTTTAGTTTCATGGGCTACTAAGAAGAAGAATTCAGTGGCATTATCTACAGCTGAGGATGAATATGTAGCAGCTGCTTTGTGCTGCTCATAGCTATTATGGATCAAGCAGCAGTTGGAGGACTTTGGAATCAAGTGTGGACCAGTTCCAATCTTTTGTGACACAACCAGTGCAGTCAATATAGCCAAGAACCCGGTCCAGCACAAGAGAACAAAGCATATTGACATTAGGCATCACTTTTTAAGGGACAACGTTAAAAAATGCCTAATTACCATGAATTTTTGCTGGACTGAGGATCAAATCGTTGATATCTTCACTAAAGCATTGAACAGGGTACAATTTGAAAAGAACGGGCTTGAGTTAGGGATGACCAAGATACACTGAACGAACCAGCACCTGGTTCACCAAATGATTGGTTAGAGAAGTTTCCTTGTTTTACCTAGCTTAACTTTGTCTAGTTGATTTTATAAATGAAACTTAATTGTTTTGCTTGCTAACCTGTTTGGAACCTATTTTCATGACTTAGATGCAGGTAAATTTTTTGAATAAAGGATATCATTACAGAACCCGGTGCATGGACATTCAGGTACACATTCAATTTTACTTACTAAGTGTAATACTTGTCTAATGTGGCCAATCTGTTAAAAATTAACCTTACTTGGCGCCGGATTAGTGGTGAGTGTTTAAAATTCAAATTCTTTGAACCCGGTGGCGTCAGCTCCTATGCGTCATTATGTTATAACAAGTTTTTCACATCCCATTACCCATTCCCCTTCCCGATACGACCTAATAACCTTCTCTATTCCATTAGGCTATCAGAGATACATTGTTTCTATCGGTGTAAAGAAAAAAAAATCTCATTCTCTCTCTAAGAATGAAAAATCAACCTCTGTAATCATGTCAACTGGTTCCAAAGTTGACTCACACCCCTCATCTCCTAAACTCAAAATTTCTAAACTAAATCAAAAGGCTAAGCAACTGGTGCAAGTCGCCCCATAGTAATGGCGAAAAAGTTTGCGAAATTGAGGCAGAAGAAGTTGATGGAGGAAGCAACTAGCAAGGGGGAAAGTGCTTCAGTGGCTGTACGGAAGAAAGGGTCGAAACGATTCAAGAAAGTGTTAAAAAAACCAAAAAGGTAAACCATAGTTCTCTTGCTGGTACTGTTGTTGTAGAATCTAGTTTACCTTCTGCGCCTATAGATTTAGGAAATGATGTAGTGGTTGAAGTTAGTGTAAAGGAGAGGGATGGAGTTGAAAATCTTGAGAAAGAAAAGTCTGTTAATACAGAGGGTGGTTTAGTTGAAAAGGTGTCTGAGGAAGCTGTCAAAGAACCTGTTCCTGTGACAGTTCCTGTAGTAGAAAAGCCCAGTAGTGATAAGGGAGAAGAAGAATCTGCTGAACCTACCAAGGAACCTGAGAAATAACCTGGTTCGTTCTCTGGTTCTGTGGCAGGTGATGATGCAGATCTGAGGGAAATTGATGATTATGTGGAAGAGAATGTAGAGGGCGTAGGTTTACTTAACCTTTGATTGCTGTGTTTCTGAGGCAAATCCAACTCCTCAAGCTAGTGAAGGTTCCTCCAGTGAAACTGATGTTGTAGTTGTGGAGGAACAGAGGAGGTTGGGTAAAAGGCATGTGATTCAGGAACAGGGAAAAATTGTGAAGAAACGAAGGTTGGTAAAGGGAGGTGAATTTGTAGGTAGTTCTAAAATTGGAAGTTCTGGGGTTGCAGAAGGTATTGGAGAAAGCAGTAGGAAGATGATGAGTCATAGTAGGAGACCTGCTACTCGAGGTTCTGTTAGAGAGCAGCATGAGAAGGTTGTGGAGGAACCTGAGGTTTGTAGGAGAAGTTCCAAGACAAAGTTGATGGCTGGAGATGACAAGGACGAAAAGAAGCGGAGAATGGCTTACTTTAGGAGTTTGCCACTGGTGAAGGATAAAATTCTCACTGACCTAGAGCTGGAGGGTATGACACAACTTGGTGCTAAGTTAAGTGCTCAGGGTTGGTTGAACCTGTTTCGTGATCGAACTAGACAGCTGAGAGAGCAGGATGTTCGAGAATTTTACTCAAATTGCACAGTGAGGGAATTGTGACAGCCATAGTGAAAGGGTTGGTAATCCAGTTTGACTTTATTGAGCTTGGTGAGATTTTAGGTGTTCCTTCTCAGGGCTACAGTGAGTACATGCGAAACTCGTGGCCGGCAAGAAGAGATGGTGTGTCTGCATTGGAGGTGACCCAAAAGTTTGGAGGGAGACCTAGGCTAGCAAGAGAAACTCAAGTGAAGAAGAAGGCGATGCAACCCTTATAACAGTTGCTATTTGAATTTGTGCTAAAGAATTTGTTGTAGAGGTTGGAGAGGCGCAGTGAGGCCAACTTTCTAGATCTGACCTATATGGAACTGCTAGATCGCCAGATGAACCAGAGAATGTGGAGAAGGAAGTTGAGGAAAGAAGAAATGCTAGAATGGACAGAAGGATAAAGGGGTTCAGGAAACAGCTTGAAAGGCAAAATGATGAGCTGGCCTGGATGAATTCAGAGAACACTAGGCTGGATGTTGAGCTGGAGCGTGAACGTAAAGGAAACTCGCGTCGCCTTGCCTTGTTGCTTGCTCACTTTAACATCCTTGATATTTCCCAATTCTGAACCAGTTCCTTTCCCAAGTCCCCTCATTTGGTTCTTTCTATGGCCTGGTTTTAAGACAATTATTATATTTGGTTTGTAATATTTGAATGATGTTTTAGATGTTTTAAAGCCGGTTTGGCGCTTTAGTTGATATAAATATCCTTGCTTTGCTAGTATTTATTATCTAAAATAGGTTCCTGACGTATAAAGGTTGGCTAGCTGCCTATGGCACTAGAGTCAACTAGACTTAATTTAAGTTGAGTAGGTTCACACAACTGTGAAACTTTTCAATGATGCCAAAAGGAGGAAGTTTGATGTTGTTTGTTCGTTGTATGTTTTGTGACCTATTTTTTGCTTAACTGTTATTACCCTGGTTCTTGGTTAGTGTTGGTTTCATACAGGTTCTTGTGCTTACATGCCCTCGGTGAGACAACATTATTTGTCATCATCAAAAAGGGGGAATTTGTTGAAGAATAAGTTTTGAAGATGAAAAAAGACCCGGTGCTCAGTGGACTATGAAAAAGTTCATAGTTGAGTAAGAAGACTGAGTTGTTCGATGGGATATTCAAGTTAGAGCTGAAGAAGGAGAACAAGAACAGCTGGAGTCAAAGTTTCAATCCTACCTGAAAAAGAAGCTTGTGGCGGTGCTGAATTATAACGCGGTTCCTAAGTAGAAAAGGATTGAAGACTTAGGCAAATTAAATTGAGTTTCAAATAAGGCAATATGGGTAAACATTCTTTGTAACGGATTCCAAAGTGGAAGGGAGTTCTAAGCTTACCTGGAAATGGCTAAGTGAAACTCTATAAATACAAGTTAATTTGGCCAGAATTGATTTATGCACTCAAGAAATCTCAACAGAGCAAATCAAGAAAAAACAGATCGTGAGAAGCATTGTGTGCAAGAACAAAGGCTGGGTAGCAGAACCTTACGAAATAGCAGTTTAATAGTGTAGTCTGTTGTGTTAGTTCTTTGTTATAGGATATCGAGTTGTAAACCATCAGTTTATTAAGAAGCAATTAGTAGAGGTTACTCTTTGGTGTGTTAGAATCAACCTGACAAGCTAACGTGTGGCTTGGAAGGTTCTAGGTACTAGGGAGGTATAGTTCCTTGATTGCATTACGTTGTAATCTAAAACTTGCTCGGTTTTCCATTAGTGGAAGGCTGAAATCCCAAGAGTTTGGGTTCTGGTATTTGATCCCTTGAGCTAGGATTTTTCCACGTAAAAATCTCTGTGTTCTTTACGTTTCCGCATTGTGTTTAAGTTTCAGAGATAGGTGAAACTTGCAGGGAACCTGGTTCTTTTTAAGTCAGGCGCAAAGTTAGAAGCAAGTTTTAGGAGTTTTAAAAATCGGGTAAATACACTATTCACCCCCCTCTAGTGTCTTATAAAGGTGCACCAAGTGCAACAGTTGCTTCAAGAGCTAGAGTCTTTTCCTTCTTGAGTGCAGACTTATTTCTAGACTCCTTCATCATCTCATGTGTCTTCAGACTTCCAATCAGTTCCTCCAACTTTATGGACTTTAGAGACTTAGATTCAATGATAGAAGTCATCTTTGGTTCCAAAGAATAAGGCAATGTTCTGAGAACCTTGTCCACCATCTCTATCTCTGGAAGATCCATGTCTAAAGATCTCATCTCATTCGTGATGATGGTCAGCCTGGTTATCATATCTTGAATTGTTTCCTTTTCTCCCATTATGAACAATTCAAGTTGCCTTTTGAGCATACTTCTCATAGAATCTTTGACTTGACTGGTTCCTTCATGCGCGACTTCCAAAGCTTCATAGATTTCCTTTATAGTCTTGAATGAGGAAACTCCATTCAATTCCTCAGGGCCAAGTGCACATATAACCAGCCTCTTAGCTTTATGATTTTTCTCAATCATCTTGTAGTCTGCTTAATTGTATGCAGACTTATCCTTTAGCTCAGTTCTAGCAGCAGATCTTTGACCAACAGTCTTGGTAGGAGTCAAGGGACTTTCTAAAACAATTAGCCATAACTGATAGTATTCAGCACCGATGAAATTTTCCATCCAATTCTTCCACCACGCATAGTATTGGTCGTTAAACTGTGGTAGCCTGAGAACAAATTTTCCTTCAATGATTGTCGGCGGTGCACTCATGAATGGATCCTTCTCTAGGTGTTAGCCTATGTCGTGAGAAAACCTGCTCTAATTTACGCACCTCCTACTAGAAGGGGGGTTAATAGTGTCCTCCAATTTTCGCCCAAGAACCTTGTTCGTTAATCGATGAACCCTGTTCTTAGTTACCTTATTTACCAGTACTGCAATCAATCTAAAACTGAAAGTAAAGGACAAAGAGTTTTTACGTGAAAAATTCCTTGCTCAACAGAAAAAAACCACGACCCAACTTTGGGATTTAAAACTCTTCCACTAACACAATCGAGCAAGTTTTAGATTACAAGCTCTGTAATTAAGGGGCTACACTCTAGACCCTAGCAACTCTGAAAGCTAAACTCTAGCCTTACAAAATATTCTCAAAATATTCATCTATCACAGTGCTTCTCAGACTAAGCATGTAGGTAATACATTTTAACTTCAAAAGCATATGAAAACAGTAATGAAGAACCTACGCCAAAATACGTGAATATGCTCTGAGTTCTTCAACGGTTGTCCACTGTTGTTCAAACACATAAGAATTGTAACTGGATCGCCTTAGTGTTATGCTCACAACTCTCGTTGTGAATGAATGAAATATGGCTGCCTCAATTACTAGAATTTATATGGGTTATGCAAATCCTAGTCGTATCTCACTAGGAACCTTCTCAATTATGGTAAGAGAAGATCTTCAGTAATATACTCCCTGTATGGCACCAAATCTTGTTCACACTTTATAGAGACAACCTCTGCATGACCTCTTTGCTGATTAGGATAAATAAGCATGCACGCACCATCCTTTCCTAGTACTGCATGGATTTTCATTCCAATCGTTTCAATCAGTTATTCATTCTCTGAAGGAGTAGGTTCATCACCAGGTTCTTTGTTTGTCAATCTTCAAAACTAACACCTCAACACACTTATATTTAATGAGTAATCTTCAGTAGAGATATGATATGAAATTGACCTTTGACCATGGAAATGGACATTTCACATAAGACTTAGTATATTTGAGCAAAGATATGTCTAGATAATTAGATCTTGAACTCGTTCTTTTATGATATTTAGCTTTCCGCACTTATTTTGGTGTGAAATTAGGCAAAGTTTAGCATATACCCCTTTCTGAGTTCATTGTCAGCAATCTGTGCATTATTGTGTTGAAGTACGATTCATTGTCAACAATCTGTGCATTATTGTGCTGAAGTACGAAATTGACCAATTAGACCATACATAACTATTTAGAAAAAAAAATCATAATGCTACTTTACAAAGCAAACTGAATTGATATATGTGTGTTGTTAGAACTTGGATTCGGTCACCCACATGGATCAATCTGGATCTATATCTAATAACAAAATATATATAATTAGTTATATAGAAAATAAGAAAATGACGGAAAAGACACAACTAATTGAAAAAATTCTAATAGTTGTATCCTCCAGGAATATAAAAGTAGGTTTGTATTGAGAAACAAACGAACTTTTTTCTTGAAAGAACCAACCTTTCTCCTTCTTCTCCAACAGTAGAAACAACTCATTCAGTGAAGATTCTTAAGAATATAGATCTTCTACAAATATCGGAACACTTCTGTAACCAGATACGTCCTTAGACTGTGATTTTTATGGTGTAGTTCGTATTTTATACATGTGATTACGCTGTCGACTAGTGAAACAAACACGGTGATCTTGGGGCAATTTTTGTGTTCGCGGATTGTATGTAATTCTTTATTGGTATTAGAGCCCGAGTTATTTATTTCCTAGTCTCCATCTTTCTTCAATAAAAGCATTGTCAGGAATCGTCCCTTTACTGCTCGTTGTCATTGTTGTATCTGGAATAGTAACCATCTGCTTGAAACCAATAAAATTTTCTCAATAATTGTTATGTTTCCTGTGTGGTTTATTCTGTTTGAGATTAAGATGAAGCAAGAAAAGTGTTTTTGTTTATGGAAGACAAGTCTATGACTTCCCAAATAGTTGGGCAAACGATGAATCCCTTTATAAAGAGCGTCGTCTCAACTGGTATAAATCAGATAATGGAACAAAATGCTTTGTATCTTCTAGTTGTCTTTTCTGAGTAATCTTGGAATGGTCGGAAAACAGAACAAAGATTTTTGTTAGGGACAAGTCTCTAAAGAAATTAATAAAATATGTTTAGCCTACTTTTTTAGAGCTGATCTGTTAGGCCTCGTTAGAAGATAGATAGTGCACAAAGATGAAACATAAATTTAAGGGATAATTACACTAAAAGACAAGCAAAAGACGAAAATAACCAAAAATGACCCATATTTTCGAATCTTACCTGAGCTGTCACCCTTTTTCCGAGATAGGAGTTGCCGCAAGTTTATAGAAGTTTATACAATTTTATACAAATTTATACACATGTATAAAATTGTATAAATTTGTATAAGTGTGTATATGCGAGTGAATAAATCTGTATATTAAGTATGTTTATATGAATTTTTACTTTTTTTGTGCATATTTTTGTATTTCTCTCATTGGTATGCATTTATCTATGTATATTTATGTATAATTTATTTTTTGAGGGGAGATTTGTGTGTATAAACTTGTCCAAAGCAATGATTTAGACGCAATAAACAACATAAATTCGCAAAATAGATAAAAATAACGACACTACTGGCGGGAAAGGGTGTCTGCCGGCGACTTAGTGGCTGGGGAGGAGGAGATTTGGTTGCTAGGGTATTTTTTATGAAGAAGTGCTAAAATATGTAATTTTAGGGGTGAGTGCTATGCATGAAAAAAAATATGGTCTCTTCTTTGTAATTTTGGGCAGTGGGCTGCCTATTTTTGAAAATTTTCCTAAATTTAATGGTGGGTTTTATTTATAATGGATTGGGTCCATTGTTTGTTTATAATGATCCAACATTTTTTTGCCTGTTGTAACCATTCTCATATGTTGGGTTTGGTATTGTAAATCAAAAGTGAGATTTTGACCACTGGCCATTTTTTACACTGTTAAATGAGGCGCAGCCGCTACTTTAAAATGAGTTGAATTTTAGCCACTCTAAAAAGTCCGACAAAACTACCCTTATATAGATATTTCTTCAGCCATATTCCAAGTTCGTTCAAGAACCCATTTGCCAGTGGTAGTGCATTTTTGCACGTTTTGCTCAATTATGAACATCAGTGGGAAGTGTTGTTCCTGCGTTCAAATAAAATAGAAAATACAAAATAGAGAGATATATAATCAGCGTGTATGAGACAATCCCGAGCCCACAAGTTGCTTGTGTCTCCTTAAGGAATCTAACCCCCTCACAGTTGCCCAAGGTTCACGGGTTAATTCCTCCCAAGATGGAACGGGATATCAGTTCTACGGTAGCGGCACTTCAAACTATAGAACTCGGCGAACTCAAAGTAGCGGAGCAAATCACACGACTTACTAATTTTATACAGAAAAGGAGAGGAGGCAGTCAGATATTTGATGTGTTCTGTGTATGTCAAAGGACTGACGAATGACAAGTATATATATAGCCATGGGAAGGCAGAATATGAAGAGACGCAACCTTTCAGATGTGGCTGTTACAAAACGACCACACTAATGGCTGATTTTTAATATATAACGGGAAAAATATTAAGGTGGAGGAATGAATCAATCTGAATTCAATTCAGATTCCCGTTAAAAAAATGGATTAATATTAAATATTAATAACAAAGTGTTAATATTAATTAATTAATAATTTTAGTTTTGTTGGTCCAAAAAATTAAGTCAATCAATCATATCAGTTGACCGAATCCGATGCCGAAGCTGAAGCCGAAACGAGCGAGCGACGACGACGGCGCGAGGCTTCCCTTCTTCTCAACCCTTTTAGGAGTTAAAAGAAGCACTTCTCTATTTAAACCCAACAAAAGCTTTTTCCTCTACCAATGTGGGAGAAAGTGCATTTCCCTAATAAAAGGAACCTTCTCACCTTTCCACCCATTTCCCATTCACACTCTTCACATTCTAAAAAACCCCAACAATCTCCCACATGAATGGGGAATGGCTATATTATGGAAATATGCATGACAGACTTGTGTGATTTGCAAGAAAGAATTAGTTGCATCGGGATAAGTAGGTTTCCTTTTGAACTTTCCGTAGTGAACATACATCAGATATACTCGGTCAATCGGTAGATTTGATATCTTTGAACCGTTGAGCTTTGATGTATACCTAGACAACGTAAGTCACACAACTAACCCTTAAGCGTCTTTGGTTCTCACTGTTATGTTCGTTTCAACCATGAACACCACATGGTTTCATAAGTGCTTAGAGTTTTGGCCACACAAAATTCTTCTTGAAGCGGCTTCTACTTCACACTTACATAGGCGATTTCTAAACGTGTAATCCCATAGATGTACACTATTTGATAATTACAATATCAAATTTAGATAATCATTAAAAAACGCCTCTAGTGTTTTATCCTTGGTACTTGAACATTGTCTCATCACGAGAATGGACCAAAAAAAATTTAATTTGACAATGTTGGACCGTCATACACAACTTTGCCTTGAGCCTAGTTCTTGGGATCTCCAGTCTTCTAGGTAGAGTTGCCGCCGTGATGACTTGTCCTTGGCCATAGTCCCATTCCCTTCGATGAACACTCAACTGCCTCTCTAGTTAGGCCTTTTGTAAGCGGATCCGACACATTATCCCTTGACTTCACGTAATCAATGGTGATAATTCCTCTAGAGAGTAGGCCCCTAACGGTTTTATGCCTTCGTCGTATATGACGATTCTTGCAGTTATAGATGACATTCCTTGCTCGTCCTATAGCCGATTGACGATCACAATGTATACAAATTGGTGTCAACGGCTTAGGCCAGAACAGAATGTCTTTCAAAAAGTTCCGAAGCCATTCAGCTTCTTCACTGGCCTTATCTAAAGCTATGAATTCAGCTTCCATTGTAGAGCAGGCAATACATGTTTGTTTGGATGATTTTCAAGATACCGGTCCTCCACCAAGTGCAAAAATATACCCACTTGTGGACTTAGAATCAGTTGTGTCGGTGATCCAATTGGCATCACAATATCCTTCAATGACCACAAAATACTTGTTATAATGCAATGCAAAGTCTTAGGTGTATTTCAATATCTCAAAACACATTTCATTGCCATCCAATGAGTTTGGTTGGGATTACTTGCGTATCGAGTTAGTTTACTTATATCACAAGCTATATCTAGACGAGTACAGTTCATGATGTACATCAAACTTCCCAAAACACGAGCATAATCCCGTTGCGACGTGCTTTGATCTTTGTTCTTTTTAAGAGCAAGGTTTACATCAATAGGAGTCTTTGAAACTTTAAAGTCCAAATATTTAAATTTTTTCAAGCACACTATTGATGTAATGAGATTGAGACAAAGCCAGACCTTGAGGAGTCCTATGGATCTTAATACCCAGAATTAAGTCGGCAACTCCTAAGTCCTTCATATCAAATTTGCTAGTTAGCATGCGTTTTGTAGCATTTATATTGGCAATGTCATTACTCATTATCAACATGTCATCCACATATAAGCAAACAATGACTACATAATTAGGAGTGTGTTTTTAATGTAAACACATTTATCACACTCGTTAATTTTAAAGCTATTTGACAACATTGTATGATCAAATTTCGCATGCCATTGTTTAGGTGCTTGTTTAGTCCATAAAGCGACTTAACAAGTTTACACACCATCTTTTCTTTTCCCAGAACCACAAACCCTTCAGGTTGTTCCATGTAAATTTCTTCCTCCAAATCTCCGTTTAAGAACGTTGTCTTAACATTCATTTGATGGATTTCAAGACCATACAGGGCGGCTAACGCTATTAACATATGGATGGATGTAATTCTAGTTACCGGCGAGTATGTGTCAAAGTAGTCAAGACCTTCTTGTTATCTATAGCCTTTGACAACAAGCCTTGCCTTGTACTTGTCAATAGTACCATCAGCTTTTATTTTCCTTTTGAAAATCCACTTAGAACCTAATGGTTTGTTTCCAGGAGGAAGATCAACCAACTCCCAAGTATGGTTGTCTAAAATAGATTCTATTTCACTATTGACTGCCTCTTTCCAAAATGGAGAGTCTGAAGAAGACATGGCTTCTTTAAATGTCTGAGGCTCATTTTCCAAAAGAAAAGTGACAAAGTCATCTCCAAATGAAGTAGAAGTTCTTTGATGCTTGATACGTCTTGGTTCTTCCTCATTTGGTGAATTTCCTTTGGTTCCTTCCCAAGGTCGTTTGGATATTTCACCAACTGAATCACATTCCTTCTTATACGGAGATATATTTTTCAAAAAATTCAGCACTATCGGATTCCATCACCGTATTTACATGAATGTCGAGATTTTTTTATTTATGAACCAGAAATTGATATGTTTTACTGTTTATAGCATATCCAATGAAAACACAATCAACTGTTTTCGGTCCTATCTTAACCCTTTTGGGTTTTGGGACTTGCACTTTTGCCAAATACCCCCACACTTTGAAATAATTCAAGTTGGGCTTCCTTCCTTTCCACTTTGCATATGGAATGGAAAGTGTTTTGCTATGGGGAACTCGATTGAGTATTTGATTAGCCGTGAATATAGCTTCCCCCACAAGTTCTGAGGTAAACCCGAACTTATTAACAAGGCATTCATCATCTCCTTTAATGTTCGATTTTTCCTTTCTGCAATCCAATTAAATTGAGGCGTGTAAGGGGCAGTTGTTTGAAGAATAATGCCATATTCCAAACATATTTGTTCAAAAGGAGACTCATATTCGCCGCCCCTATCACTTCTTATCATTTTTATCTTTTTGTTAAGTTGCGTTTCAACTTCATTTTTGTATTGCTTGAATGCGTCAATTGCCTCATCTTTACTACTAAGTAAATAAACATAGCAGTAACGAGCGCTATCATCAATAAAAGTTGTGAAATACTTCTTTCCACCGCGAGATGGTATTGACTTCATGTCACAAATATCCGTATGAATTAAGTCTAATGGTTAGATTCCCTTTCAATTGACTTGTAAGGGTGTTTAGTATATTTAGACTCAACACATATTTGACATTTTGACTTTTCGCAATCAAATTTAGGCAATACTTCCAAATTGATCATTTTTCGCAAGGTTTTATAATTGACATGTCCCAAACGAAAATGCCATAAATTATTTGACTCAAGTAAGTAAGAAGAAGCTGCAATTTTATTCATAGTATCAACGACCATTACATTGAGTTTGAAAAGGCCCTCAGTTAGGTAGCCTTTTCCTACATACAGCTCATTCTTAGTTATTACAACTTTGTCAGAAACAAAAACACACTTAAACCCATTTTTAATGAAAAGTGCAGTAGACACCAAGTTTCGTATTTCAGGAACGTGAAGAACATTGTTCAGAGTCACAACCTTGCCAGATGTCATCTTGAGGAATATCTTTCCAAATCTTTCAATTTTGGCTGTTGCAGAGTTTCCCATAGAGAGTGTCTCATCAGGTCCAGCGGGAGCATACGAAGCAAAGGCTTCCTTCACAGCACAAACATGGCGGGTGGCTCCTGAATCAATCCACCATTCTTTAAGATTTCCAAGTAAGTTGCATTTAGAAATCATAGCACACAGATCAATGTCTTGCACTCCTTGAGCCAATTTATTCTCTTCAACCATGTTTGCTTGACCTTTTTCATGTCCTTGTCCTTCTTTGCAACATGACAATCTGCGGACTTATGTCCACTCTTGCTACAGTTGTAGCAATTTCCCTTGAATTTTTTTCTTGCTAGGGTTGGTCTTTCCTCCAGAAGGCTTCTTTCTCTTATTCTGATTTGGATTATGCTCAACAATATTCGCTCCTGCTATTGTAGCATTCCACGAGCCTTCTTTTCAGCAGATTTGTTATCTTCTTACCCTTAAGCGTACAATCAAATCTTCAAGGGTCATCTCCTTGCGCTTATGTTTCAAGTAATTTTTAAAGTCCTTCCATAACGGAGGCAACTTTTCAATCATGGCTGCAACTTGAAACGTCTCATTAATCATCAAACCTTCAAAGCAAAGTTTGTTAGCAACAATATAATTAATACTTTTAACATAAGTATAATCAGGATCAAACCTTCAGCAAGGAGATCATGGATAATGACTTGAAGTTCTTGGACTTGGGATACAACAAATTTGTTATCCACCATCTTATAATCCAGAAATTTGGCAGCCACTAATTTCTTCAGTCCAGCATCTTCAGCCTTATATTTCATTTCCAATGCATTCCACAGTTTCTTTGGAGTTTTAAAATTACTATAAACGTTGTACAAGTCATCTTCCAAGCCACTTAGAATATAATTCTTGCATAGGAAGTCAGAATGCTTCCAAGCCTCAATCACAAGGAAGCGTTCGTTTTCAGGTGTTTCATCAGTCATGACCGGAATATCCTCTTTAATAAACCTTTGCAGGCTTAAAGTGGTCAGATAAAAGAACATCTTTTGCTACCATTTTTTAAAGTCCACACCAGAAAATATCCCCGGTTTTCTGCAAGTGGAATAACTGTTGCAGTAGTAGCACGGCTAGACCCTGCAGCACCAGAAACTGTAGTAGTAGTAGCACTCACAATTGGGACAGTTAGATCCACTCTGTTTGTCAACTCTGTCAAAATGACACAAACAGAAACAATATCAACAACTGGTGAAATATTTAAATCTTCAAACCGAATAAAAACAAACTGTTTAAACAATCGGAGTAGAAAAACCACGAAGGCTTTTAGTCTCCACAAACAGATTAATTAACAGTAAATAGGAGTAGAAAACCACGAAGATTTTAGTCTCCTTAACAAGTCTCCTTAAACGATATTTATTAAAACACAAAAAATAAATAACACAGGATTTCTTAGGCTTGTTGTTCCTGCGTTCAAATAAAACAGAAAATACAAAATAGAGAGATGTATAATCAGCGTGTATGGGACAATCCCGAGCCCACAAGTTGCTTGTGTCTCCTTAAGGAATTAACCCCCTCACAGTTGCCCAAGGTTCACGGGTTAATTCCTCCCATGATGGAATGGGATGTCAGTTCTACGGTAGCGGCACTTCAAACCGTAGAACTCGTCGAACTCAAAGTAGCGGAGCAAATCACACGACTTACTAATTTTATGCAGAAAAGGAGAGGAGGCAGTCATATATTTGATGTGTTCTGTGTATGTCAAAAGACTGACGAATGACAAGTATATATAGAGCCATGGGAAGGCAGAATATGAAGAGACACAACCTTCTTGGTCCAAAAAATTAAGTCAATCAAATCAATTGACCGAAGCCGAAGACGAGACGAGCGACGACGACGGCGCGAGGCTTCCCTTCTTCTCAACCCTTTTAGGAGTTAAAAGAAGCACTTCTCTATTTAAACCCAACAAAAGCCTTTTCCTCTACCAATGTGGGAGAAAGTGTATTTCCCTAATAAAAGGAACCTTTTCACCTTTCCACCCCTTTTCCATTCACACTCTTCACATTCCAAAAAATCCCAACAGGAAGAAGTACATCTTCTTTGCATGTTTTGCTCAATCATGAACTATCTGTGGGAAGAAGCAAAACCAATATCTTTTTATCAAATTACGGTATTTTTTTCTCAACATTTCAGCATCTTTATCAAAATTCAGTATTTATTTAATCAAATCTCAATATTTTTTTCTCCAAATTTTATTATCTTTTTATCAAATTTCAGTATTTTTTTAATCAAATCTCAGTATTTTTTTCTCAAAAATTTCGGTTTCTTTTTATCAAATCTCAGCATTTTTTTAAAATCAAATCTCAGTTTTTTTTTTAATCAAATCTCAATTTTTTCTTCTCAAATCTCAGTATTCTTTTATCAAATCTCAGTATTTTTTTCTCAAATCTCTGTATTTTTTTTAATCAAATCTTAGTATTCTTTCTCAAATCTCAGTATTTTTTTTCTCAAATCTCAATATTTTTTGTAATCAAATCTCAATATTCTTTTATCAAATCTCAGTATTTTTTGTTCTCAAAATATCAGTATCTTTTTATCAAAATTCTGTAATTTTTTTAATCAAATCTTATTATTTTTTTTATAATCAAATCTCTGTATTTTTTAATCAAATCTCAATATTTATTTTTCTCAAAATATCAGTATCTTTTTATCAAAATTCAGTATTTTATACTGAAATTTCATTTTTCAAGTTTAAAATCATGAGATTTAATCATTTCATGTTTAAAATACTGATATTTCAATTTTACAATTTCAAAATTCATTACAAAATTCCGTGATTCTAACTTTTCATTAGAAAATTTTATTAAAAAAACTGAGATTTTCACTTTTCAAATTCAAAACCTATGAAAAAGATACTAATAAAATACTGAAATGTTTACCTATTCAAGTTCAACTACCATGAATAAATTTTGAGATTTCCACCTTTTTTTTAGATTTTAGTTGTTCCATGCTTATTCTCAATATGCAATTGTTCTGCCACAGGAATCCTTAAGATTGATTCTCTGTCATTTCTTCTAGTTTGATTTCAGTAGGTAAAAAATTCCACTCTAATGGATGTTCTATGAGTTGGGCAGGAAACGTAGTTATTGAAGATGCTGGAAATCTAATATTGAAAGAGCCAAGGGCAAAAATGTCTATTCGCATTTATTTAATAAACTGCTGGCTATTGATCAAGTAACTTTTAAATATTGGCTAGAACTCAATCACCGGTTGTTATAGTGGCTTCTCCGTGGTATTTTTACAAATCAAAATCAAACTCCTCCAAATTAAGAACATATATTGTCCCGTCAAAGAAATTGCGGAGGAGAATTTTACCGTTCTTTTCTAATTAGAGTTTTGAAAAGAAATATTCCTTGTGATTGCCTGTAATAACCATTTGATGGTAGACTTATGAATCACTAAAAATATTTAAGAAAATAAATTCAAATTGGTGAAGGTGATTGCTTTACTGACAAGACCATTTAGTGGTAAAATGAGAATTCTTTTTCATAAGCTTGGTCATTGGGATGGCACAATTAAACAGTGATAAGGTTTTGGGGCACTTACGTTGGTTATTGGAAATTTTTGTTAATTCTCAACTGAAAGTTAAAAGTTTGGTGCATCACCAAATTATATACTCCATATTTTTGTATATGTTACAAAAGAAAAGGAAGTTAAAATATTTACACAGTAAATTTTGTATCGACTTTCTTTTATGTACACGTGTTTGTGTATATACGAAATATAATACATATACATTTGTGTGCACGTATATTTTTAGTGAATCATATTTTTTGTATGTGTTACAAAATAACATTACAATGTCAGAAAGTGTCGACTAAGTCAGAAGCAAGAACAAGGAGTTAGATATGTTCTTGCTATTTTGGTATACATATAAGATGTATATATTTGGTGAATTTTTTCTATGTTTGTCATAGAATTCTATAAATTAAGTCTTGAATATTAGTAATTTAAGACAAGTGTTCCTTAAATAATGAATTATGTTAGATTTATCGAATATTAGAATTTGAATGATGATTGGAACATAGTGAACTTTCGATTTCAAGTCTAATGTGAAATAAATATTGACATAGTTAATTATTTTAAGGAAAGTATGTATATGAATTTTTAGTCTCTAAGAAAGTACATAGTTGTCTCAACAAGTTTATATGAGTTTATATCAATATGTCAATTGTTATGTGAATATTACCCCGAGTTTAACAAAAGTGTTAACGACGACAATAAAGTCCAGTATGTCCTAAAAGAGCAAGGGGCTCTTGAGACTCTAGATATGTGACACGACTCGGAATCCGGTTAGGCCGTGCGGGCACCCGACATCCTTCCCTAGACCCGTCAGGCGAACCCTCATCAATTAAATTAGGAAAATAAATATAATTCAATTTATAAATAATAACAAGACTTAGAAAAAGAAGCACAGACATACTGATATCTCTAAGCTGTACAAAAAAATTACAGCTGACTACCCACATACTAGGTTTATAGTTATCCAGACTAGACATCTAAGAGTACAAAAGAAGACAGATATCTCCTGAAGGGAGCAAAATGCAACTGAAATAATAACCAATAAACTAGTGGCCATCCGGAATAAAAGCTGGCTCACCCTGACAGCTGAAGTCGTCTTCGCTCCTGAACAACGTGGCGAACTCAATCCTGGAGCGAACCTGCCGAAATGAAATAGATAGACAAGAAACAAATAACAAACAAGGGTAAGTCAAAAGGACTCAATAAATGGGGCAGACTAGCCACCTCAAAGAATAGGATAGCTAGCCAGGGAGAAAAGAAACAGATAAACCAAATTTCTTTTATTTAAATTATAAAAAGGCAGGGCCAGATAACAACTGGAAACACATAAGAAACTTCTAAACTCAACCAATGGCAGAAACATATCAACAAATAAGCGATGCACATATAAGTAGAACAGTACTCATGTGCCGCAAGTCTACACAATGGTATGAATTGAGATGAAATGAAATGAAGTGAGATGAAATGAAATGAAATGAAGTATGATGCGAAGGGTCACATGTTCCCGTAATCCCATCCCGAAGCGGAATACTCCTGCATTCGAGGGGAATCCAATCTGATAACCAACTGGAGCAGAATACTCCTGCTCCTGGGGCGGAATACTCCTGCACCCGATATAATATAAACCAGAGGCGGAATACTCCTGCACTCTCCTGGAGCGGAATACTCCTGCACCTGATATAATGTAAAGCTGAGGCGGAATACTCCTGCACTCAATATCTGACATAAGAGCGGAATGCTCCTGCTCCTAGGGCGGAATCCTCCTACCCTCAATATGATACAATGGAGCGGAATCCTCCTGCTCCTGGGGCGGAATACTCCTGCCCTCAATATGATACAATAGAGCGGAATCCTCCTGCTCCTGGGGCGGAATACTCCTGCCCTCAATATGATACAATGGAGCGGAATCATCCTGCTCCTGGGGCGGAATACTCCTGCACCCAATATGATATGCAATGTAATGCATATGAATGACATATAATGCATATAAATGCAATGTGATGCAATAATAACCCTTCACCGGTGCGGGACTCTAATCGACAGCCGGGAAATAGATGTCAACTCACAGTCAGGGTACAATGCTCAGATTCTCAATGCAATACCAACAATAGGACATAACATATAATATACAATATGAATCCAAAGCTAAGGCGTAATGAGTACGCCTATCGGCAGCTACACACGTAAGGAACGTGGTAGAAAATCCACGAGGCCAGGTGCCTCCAAAGAAATGGATATAAACACTTACTTCGTTCCAAAGTTAACAGTGTTATCCAACAACCGCTTTATTCTTTGAATTCATTGCCAAACGATCCCACTGTGTTCAATAAGCAGAAAAATATATCACATTAGGCTAAAGGCTTCATTCCTCACATCTTAAGGCAATCCAGGTAGGAACCTGATACCCTATTCGCATACGCAATACGCAGGCCAGGCCTATATACAGGGTTTAAGGTCACCTAACCAAACTCCAAATAAATTACATTTATATGTTTCTCATAATGCACTGAGTACGAATATATAATTAATTCCATTATCGGGGTCCATTTGACCCTTTAAACTATCAATTTACGTCATTAGGGCGATGTCTAATATTCCTATTTTTACCATAAAAATATATTCAAACATATGTAATAAACTCAAATAATATATTAGGATCATTACCTGAATATTCCAGGGTGAAAATTCTACCTTTTTCCCAGCTCTTTTCTCATTTTCTGACATTTTTTTCTGATAATTTTCTCTGTTTTGATTTTGGCTCATGTTTCTGTTACTTTCCACATTCTCAACGAAGCTAAGGGATAATATATCCTTTATCCCCCACCGTCAATGATTTCTCTTTTTTTTTTCTTTTTTTTTTTGTTTTCTTTTCTTTTCTCGACGAAAATTAAAACGGTGCCCTATGATATTCGAAATAATTCCAACTTTTGCATATAAGTTATAAAAAATATATGTAACATACTCGCGAAGGCGGATCTCAAATTGGACTCCCAAAACTCAAGATGCGAATTTAAATGAAAAAGGTCAAATTATTTAACTTTCGGCATTTTAGCGGAAACTAGCCGAACAATATCGAAATTCACTTTTGAAAGTTCATAAAAATCACAAATAATCATACGAACCTAACGGCGCTTTCGGATTCTGAATCGGAGCTCATTCGGCAAAACCGAGCTCGAAAATCTCTTTTTAATATTTATTGCCAATAAAAACTGACCGAGGTCGTTTCATTCTCCTCCACTTAAACTCTTGTTCGTCCTCGAACGAGCCTAAGTCTAAAGAAAAATTCACACAGATAACAAAAGAGCTTGCACAACCTTCATAAGCTACTCCACAGACCTTATCTCTTGATTACAGGATCAGAATTATAGTACGCACATCGTACTTTTGGAATAAAATATATCTGGATAATATGATAATTCCATTGCACAGCTTATTCTGACTAAGCTGATCCTTCTTCGATCATGAGAAGAGAGTTCTACATTTTTGAAGCAAAGATACACAGAACTTTGAATGGGTTAACATGATTCAGCCGATAATCCCTCTTCGATATACCTTTCGATATAAAACAGCTCGATGGAACTAAGAATTAGCTCACGCTTGATGCAATAGGGGAGCTTTTGAAGTACCTTGTCACTACTTACTATAGAAGACTTGATGCAAGCTATATTATTTTTTACGAATGCACTATGCAACATCTCAGTTGACTTTAGTGTTGTTCAGCAAGCTCCTTGTGGGAATGTAGTTACTCATACCCTAATGTATGTCAAAGGTTCATCTGAACAGGGTCTATCGTATAAGGATAAGGATCATACAACTACTACCGGATAGTATGATGTAGACATGAATGATCTTCAGACTGAACATCTACCTCAGGGTGTTGTCTTTGAATTGGAGTTATTATGACTTGCAAAAGTAAATATAAAAGAGACATGTAGTTGGACCTTCAGCTGAGGCAGAATACCAGCAACAGAGTTAATTACATGTGCACTTATAACGCTAAAGTAACTTCTCAAAGAGTTGAGGTGTGAAAGAGATATATGATGGATTGTCGACAAGCTGCACTAGACCTTTAACTCTAAATTTTCATGAAGTAAAACAATGTCAGTATGAGGATCCAGTTCTAGTTGAATACAGACAGATAGCCAGAAGAAAACTGGAGTAGCCATACAGGGATACTACTGACAGTGTTCTCATGTATAAACATAGTCTTTGAGTTTCTGATGTTGCAGATTACGTGGATAGATTATGATAGAGGCACATTATTCCAAATACAGTATTCATCCAGGTTCGACTAAGATGTACCATGATCTTAAGCAGATTTATTGGTGGGACGAAATGAAGTGTGACATAGCAGAATTTGTGGCTTAGTGTTCTAATTGCCAGCAAGTTAAAGTCGTGTCATCTTTCCAGACTTTATGCTTTCAGCAGATATGTATGTATATATGATCAGGTTGCCACCTTATCTCTGTTGTTAATAGATTATTAGTGGGTTTAGCAATGATCGACACTCATTGTAGATTTCTGCCGTGGCCTTACTTTGGGTCATAAGAAAAGTGGTATCAACACCTCAGATACCATTCAGTATTTGGAGGAAGACTCCTCCACTTAAAGCACAAACTCATGCAGCTATTTGAATAGGAATAACCATCCTCGCACAATCTGCTGGACTAAAGAAGATTTAGCTAAAAGCTGAACGTAGGAAGACCTAAGCTACCAACTACCCTTTTGAGTTGCCAAACAGCTGCAACCCTCAAGTTCACAACTCCATACCTTTGCCGTAAACGCCACCGCCTGATGGATGGTACTTCTATATAAAAATTTCGGCAGAGTTTCCCCTGAAACTAGATGATCCGCAAAAACAGAACCAGCACTATACTATACATGGGAGTGGATACCCGGATAAACTGATATCCAAAACAATAATATGCTTACCCGGCTACAATAACACGTACTCTGGCTCAACACAGGGAACGTCACAAGCGGCTACCAATCGCCCAAGCTCACTAGTGCCAGACCGAGAAGAAATGGAAATGAATCGAGGATAGAAATAATTAGAGCTTTAAGAAGTTCATCTTCTTATTTGCTTGGCTACCAAAGCTAGACTACTTCTGAGTCAGGCGAGAGAAAGAATCGCAATTGAAGAGATAGACATTAAATAAGCTTTATGGAAAAACATCCATACTAATTTAACCTCCCAATAAGAAGGAAACTCTGACAATTTACCAGAAAACCCTTTTATAACTAAGACAAACTAATAGAATAACATGGCTCTACTAGAATCTCGAACCAAGAGAAGACACATAGATCGAGCGTTACTTACCAGCCACTTTACACCGGAAGAAACAACGACACTTCCTGATGGTGACGAATAAGAATCCCATCATCCTACCAACACTGATTTCTGAGGAGAGAGGTAAAATGACTTGACATAATAACACAAGGTGGCATAACAGGATGCCAAGCAGGCAATAGCAATACTCACCGTCAAATCTCTCATATTTAGATCAGATAAACTAGTAGGGTCTCATAAATGCCAAGAATAAACAGTATCAGAAACTCACCCCTCTACCGCAACCCATTCCTAATTACGACAATATCCAAGGAAACCGTCGAAATATGATAAAACACACCATTTTCAGATCGATCAGAAAGATAAATCTTACTTACAGATAAGGGAAGAAGAAACACACGGGTCTACTACATCGGATGCCTCAGCATCCTGCCAGACTAGCAGTTCATAGAACTGCCTCTGCAGCTGAGTCGAGCCACTACCCTGATAATTACTTCTAGAAGAACCACTACCACCACGCTCTCGACCTCTATTGGATGGTGGCATTTCTTTGATTGATTAACATTTAAATGAAATTCGTGCGACTGTGCAGGTGCCTGAGGGCAAGAAGAAGGACGATTGTCTACTTGCTCCGTAAGGGAAAACTCCTCAAAGGATAGCCAGACTCATGACAATGATAACACATTTTCGACTAAAAATGGAAGCTGGAAAGATTGTTGATAGCTATAAAAAGAAAAACTGGGTCTAATCTTGATGAACTACTCGCGCACTTTGAGAATCACACTCTACAAGCTGAGATAACCTAGAAGGTGACCTCCCAAAATAATCAGAACTCTTACCTCCAAATGAGGTATCATGGTTACCTACTAGGGCCACGGGATCTCTTGCTCTCCCGCTCTAACTCTTCCCCCTCTAACTTATGGTATACTTAATACCTTTGAGCAATATCAACAATGACATCAAATGAAGTCCCAACCTCAATTTTTCGAGCCATCTGGGATCTCAAGGAAGAAGAAAGGTCATCAATAAATCTTTGAATCTCTCAAAAGGCTCATAGACTAGTTCAAATTCATATTCAGCCATTTTATAGAATTCAATCTCATATTCTGAAACACCAACAGGCTAACCGACAGGCTACCCTGTCCAATCCACTCACACTGGCAACACTTTTCATCTCGCTCGCTACTCGAAAGGAACTTTTCCACGAATCTAGAAGAAAAATCGAACCAGGTTAGCTAATAAGAGAGCGGCCAACCAATTCAAGGCCGGACCCCTGAAACTGGAAACTGGAAAGCAGAATAATCAACACCATACCGCTCGATATAATCAAGAGCCAGAAGGATATACTGACATCATTTTATTTTTTTTTTAAAAAAACTTACACAAGGATTATCTGATGCATGGCTTGAGAATATCGGAAGAATCAACCGCGTAAAATAATGCAACCACTTTGGGCACTCGGACCGAACTGTTACCTCGGCTGGCTAACCAGCCAGAACAATTTGAGGTACAACACATGCTACCTCCGGAACATACTTTACTGCGGCAATATTAAGAACTGGAATAGGAGCTCCCTGAGACCGAACATCTACATTTGCGGCAACCTGATAAGCTGCCTAGCGAATAATAGGTTCTTATGGTATATGCGTCGCCAAGATTCTCGTAAAGCATCGTAGAGAGCCAAGGAAACTACAAGTCCCTGCTCCCTTGCCCATCGCGAGCTCGTACAACTGGGACCTCCATAACTAGATCGTCAGCACGATCAAAACTCTCGGGGCTTCGTCAGTGCTAGCCCCAGGCTAGACTGCTTCATCCTGAACTCCTTCCGTTTGCTGATTTGTCGCACATGGGTTCACCATTACCACGAAGAATTAACAAAAGTACATTTGCATCCTGGACCCACGATCAGAAAAGAAGGAAGTGAAACTTCCTAAATGCCATCATAGCCTCTCGTAGATAAGTACGGACGTCTACGTACACATCAGCAAGACTCTACTAGACACTGTCTTAGTCTGGATAGACACTAAAGCAGGCTCTGATACCAACCGACACGACCCGGAATCCGGTTAGGCCGTGCGGGCACCCGACATCCTTCCCTAGACCCGTCGGGCGAACCCTTATCAATTAAATTAGGAAAATAAATATAATTCAATTTATAAATAATAACAAGACTTAGAAAAAGAAGCACAGACATACTGATACCTCTAAGCTGTACAAAAGAAATTACAGCTGACTACCCACATACTAGGTTTAGGGTTATCCAGACTAGACATCTAAGAGTACAAAAGAAGACAGATATCTCCTGAAGGGAGCAAAATGCAACTGAAATAATAACCAATAAACTGGTGGCCATCCGAAATAAAAGCTGGCTCACCCTGACAGCTGAAGTCGTCTTCGCTCCTGAACAACGTGGCGAACTCAATCCTGGAGCGAACCTGCCGAAACGAAATAGATAGACAAGAAACAAATAACAAACAAGGGTGAGTCAAAAGGACTCAATAAGTGGGGCAGACTAGCCACCTCAAAGAATAGGATAGCTAGCCACGGAGAAAAGAAACAGATAAACCAAATTCCTTTTATTTAAATTATAAAAAGGCAGGGCCAGATAACAACTGGAAACACATAAGAAACTTCTAAACTCAACCATGGGTGCGTGGCAGAAACATATCAACAAATAAGCGATGCACATATAAGCAGAACAGTAGTCATGTGCCGCAAGTCTACACAATGGTATGAATTGAGATGAAATGAAATGAAGTGAGATGAAATTAAATATGATGCGAAGGGTCACATGTGCCCGTAATCCCATCCCGAAGCGGAATACTCCTGCATTCGAAGGGAATCCAATCTGATAACCAACTGGAGCGGAATACTCCTGCTCTTGGGGCGGAGTACTCCTGCACCCGATATAATATAAACCAGAGGCGGAATACTCCTGCACTCTCCTGGGGCGGAATACCCCTGCACCAGATATAATGTAAAGCTGAGGCGGAATACTCCTGCACTCAATATCTAACATAAGAGCGGAATGTTCCTGCTCCTGGGGCGGAATCCTCCTACCCTCAATATGATACAATGGAGCGGAATCCTCCTGCTCTTGGGGCGGAATACTCCTGCCCTCAATATGATACAATAGAGCGGAATCCTCCTGCTCCTGGGGCGGAATACTCCTGCCCTGAATATGATACAATGGAGCGGAATCATCCTGCTCCTGGGGCGGAATACTCCTGCACCCAATATGATATGCAATGTAATGCATATGAATGACATATAATGCATATAAATGCAATGTGATGCAATAATAACCCATCACCGGTGCGGGACTCTCATCGACAGCCGGGAAGTAAATGCCAACTCACAGCCAGGGTACAATGCTCAGATTCTCAATGTAATACCAACAATAGGACATAACATATAATATACAATATGAATCCAAAGCTAAGGCGTAATGAGTACGCCTATCGGCAGCTACACACGTAAGGAACTTGGTAGAAAATCCACGAGGCCAGGTGCCTCCAAAGAAATGGATATAAATACTTACTTCGTTTCAAAGTTAACACTGTTATCCAACAACCGCTTTATTCTTTGAATTCATTGCCAAATGATCCCACTGTGTTCAATAAGCAGAAAAATATATCACATTAGGCTAAAGGCTTCATTCCTCACATCTTAGGGCAATCCAGGTAGGAACCTGATACCCTATTCGCATACGCAATACGCAGGCCAGGCCTATATACAGGTTTTAAGGTCACCTAACCAAACCCCAAATAAATTACATTTATATGTTGCTCATAATGCACTGAGTACGAATATATAATTAATTCCATTATCGGGGTCCATTTGACCCTTTAAACTATCAATTTACGTCATTAGGGCGATGTCTAATATTCCTATTTTTACCGTAAAAATATATTCAAACATATGTAATAAACTCAAATAATATATTAGGATCATTACCCGAATATTCCAGGATGAAAATTCTACCTTTTTCCCGGCTCTTTTCTCATTTTCTGATATTTTTTCCTGATAATTTTCTCTGTTTTGATTTTGGCTCATGTTTCTGTTACTTTCCACATTCTCAACGAAGCTAAGGGATAATATATCCCTTAGCCCCCACCGTCAATGATTTCTCTTTTTCTTTTTCTTTTTTTTTTTTGTTTTTTTTTCTTTTCTTTTCTCGACGAAAATTAAAACGGTGCCCTATGATATTCGAAATAATTCTAATTTTTGCATATAAGTTATAAAAAATATATGTAACATACTCGAGAAGGCGGATCTCAAATTGGACTCCCGAAACTGAAGATGCGAACTTAAATGAAAAAGGTCAAATTATTTAACTTTCGGCATTTTAGCAGAAACTAGCCGAACAATATCGAAATTCACTTTTGAAAGTTCATAAAAATCACAAATAATTATACGAACCTAACGGCGCTTTCTGATTCTGAATCGGAGCTCATTCGGCAAAACCGAGCTCGAAAATCTCTTTTTAATATTTATTGCCAATAAAAACTGATCGAGGTCGTTTCAATATGTCTACGATGTCTCCTGAAAGTGGCATCATATTCTATTGTAGCTAGTACATTATAATATTTGTGATCCAAGTAATGCAATCCTTCTAAAGTAGTTACTTTACTCCATATAAGTTATGGCGAATACTAAGGAACATTAGTTCCAATGGGTAGGAAGTGTATCTTTTATGATAGTTTATATAGTCCAAAAGTTGTATGTTCATAAGTGAACAAGACAATGAGTCTACAACTGAATTTGAAACAATGTTACATTTTAGCTAATGTTTTTCCTAAGTAGGGTGAGATATGTCAAGACTTATCTCTTTATAAAATTGTGGACCAGATTGCTTATGCTATTATTGATAAATGGATTCGAGGGGGAGTCACATTTGGTGATAATGGATATGTTCCAATTAACACCAATATGTTATCCAAAAGAGAATCCATTAAATATTATTGGTCCCAATAGGAGTAAGTATCATTTGATAACTCAATTTTATCAATCTCAACCTTGACGAATAAGTCATCTACATATTCCCCACCGTCGATTTAAGATCGAAGGGGAAACTATATATAGTTACTACATAAGATGAATAAGAACAACAAAAGATAAATGAGGCTCTTAAATACTCTGCTAAGGATAAATACTTTAGTCAATAGAAGATGAAAGGAGTTAGTGAAATCTAACAAAGAGTTGGAATTGGCCGATCTACTTTTAGGTCTAACACTATTGGGAACAAGCAGGTCCTCAAAATATGTGAAGGCTTATTGTAGTATCAAATTATAATATGGGTGAATTGTTGAAGTTAAGATTGCAAGAGATCGTTCAAAGAGATTGTTGTCTCTTTAAGAAGAATCTTACATGAATA
Organism: Petunia x hybrida; assembly: GCA_037355625.1. Classification (NCBI taxonomy): domain Eukaryota; kingdom Viridiplantae; phylum Streptophyta; class Magnoliopsida; order Solanales; family Solanaceae; genus Petunia; species Petunia x hybrida. Next base: position 4,487,978 of record JBBBVM010000045.1, read on the forward strand.
ATTTTCTTAAATAATTTAATAAGCAAGAGTGCATACCCATATATACTTCTATTTCTAGGCCGAAGGATAAAACTGGAGGATGTGTCCTCGTGATCCTATAGGAATATGATTTGGCTCATGATGCCTCATCTGTTATTTTAGTTATGGGATATCAATCTGACTTAAAAAAGCAATACTGGAAAGCAGTTAAAGGATACTGCGGTATCTCAAAGGCACATGTGGTTATCATTGTAATGTAACTGATTGAAAAGGAGATTTAGACTATAGAAAATCTAAATCTGAGTATGTCCTTCTTGCTAAACAATGGCGATGTGCATATTGTTGAATAGCAAGAACAACTATTAGTCTTATTTACAATGAAAACTGGATTTTGAGAACTTTCAGCAATTGTGGAAGAAGCAGTTTGGCTTAAACGTCTTTATGCTAAATTTGGGTGTGTTTGACAGTGCTACCGAATTAGTGACAATCAAGTGCGATAGTCATGTCTCAATAGCTTATACAAAAAAAGGTCCAAAGTATCAGTGGAAGACAAAATGTAATGATATAATTTCGTTTGAGACATAGTTGTATACAGAAAAATGAACATAAATTACATCTCTACTCATTATATGATAGTAGATCCAATTATGAAACTCAAGGAATTTGGTGCTTATGAGTGATATGTGAAGGTATTGAGTTTGCGTAGATGTTGATATATTTAACTTTAATTTTTCCAAGCATGTTCACATAAAACTGCATTATTGAAGTTAATGTAGTTGCAGCCTAAATTGGTCGATCTTGTTGTTTCATATATATATACATAGAATAATTTTATGTTTAGTACATAAATTTGAAGTTAGTCGGACAGACAAAAAGATTGGCCTACTCACGCAGACAATCGCATCTATTGTCTAGGTGACTAATACGGATGAGACAATTATAAACTTATTATTATTAGAAGTGATGATGATGATGATGATGATGATGATGATGATGATGATGATGATGATGATGATGATGATGATGATGATGATGATGATGATGATGATGATGATGATGATGATGATGATGATGATGATGATGATATGATGATGATGATGATGATGATGATTTTTAAATAAGAATGTCGCTTGATTTTTTGGTAAATCATGTTTGATTAAATGTGAGTCTTTCTTAATGCCAAATGCGAGTTCTCAAGGATAAAATGTATGAGTAGATGTGTGAACTCAAAGTTAGACATATATTGTCTGAACTATCATCTGCATAGTATTTAATTCGCAAAAGACATACGCTCCATGGGAAAGGAGTCAATACTGTGAAATGTGATTCATAGCATGTATGCATAAAGTGACCTATTGGCGATACTAGTTTAATCTCTACTTGCTTAACGTGTGAAGCCCTGAAAATTATAAGTAATTTTCTTTCTTTGTACCCTCATGACTTTGACCAGTTTCTCGAGATTCAATTTGGTGGTTGCTATCTTAGGGTGTTGCCAAGAGATCATGGATGATTCGATCTGGTGGGACATTTCTAGAACAGCAAGTCAGATTGAGATTAAGAGAGTCTTGAGATGAGGAAGATCATTGAATATTATCACATTAATTGTGTTCATTGGCACACCCATTATGTTTGTCTTTGGGACGAGAACATAATAACATAATGATGAACTCAAATTAATACAAAGAGATTATGAGAGATATAAATGTGATAAATGATCTAGGGTACCACATATTACAATCTACTCTAAGTTTCGTTATTCGAAATGCTATATATTCCTAATAGATGTATAGCAACTAAGCTCTCGAAGTATCCACTAGTCACACGGTCTAGACGTTATGTATGAAGGTTACATAATGGTATAAGAATGAGAGTTGACCCACCATGTTTGAGTGGGAGATATCTAATAAAAATGAAGAACGCATCATGAAAAACATCCTGAATTGCTTTAGTTTTCAAGGAATAGCTTCAAAATTGTATGTTTCATTTCACTAATGATGAATGGAGCTTTACCTTTTTAATTTTTCGATAATGTCATACATTTTCGTGCTTTAACACGGGAACGGCCCATGGAATTAACTCCCCCTTCCTGTTTACTTAAGAGAGGCTAAAAGAGGAAAAAATAAGGCAGTGACTTGGTCCGCAAAAAATAAAAAAGGTATCTTGGAGTAGTATATGACTTTGAAATTAGTTGATGGCCAGTATTCATGAAATGGTAGCTATGTTAAATATGCTTCGGTTTTCTTCTTCACCGTCATACTTAATCGATTAAGAAATTGATATCTCAAGACCTACCATACCACCTAAACTAGAATGCGAAGTCTATTATACTCTGCTTGTACTTTTGGATTTACTATTACATATGGCTAGCAAACTCTAGATTTGCATTTCAGTTACCAATAGAAAAAAAAAGTATGATGCATGATCTTAGTTAGAGTCTGGTAGAAATGTGAAATCAATCCTAAAGTACAAGCAGAGTACTAGAAATCACGTAAATTAACTTTAAACTGTGTAGTACTAACATTTAGCTGGTCAGTCAATATAAAATATTTGACTCTTTTTTGGTTTCTCCTTTAGGTGAGCGACCATTTAAGTAGGAGAACTCATCAAATAACTTTTTAAAGTATACTTAATTTGGTTCTAATATTTATCTATTGCAAGTTGGCATATTGGAAGAAATTGGGTAATTTGACAGCTAGGTTTTGTAAATCGGAAGCATCAGAGATTGCTCATACGATAAAACAATGTATTCTTAATGTAACAAGAAAGATGTGATAACTACCTGTGGACATGTTTATATATCATCGGTCGTTACTAGGACCTTATTGGTTCGAATTCAAGTGTGCTACTTCAACCTTAATGGTCAAATTGTTCAAACTATAGAGAGATTTTAGGAATAATTTTTTTAGTTTAACACTAAAGAATCATACTAAGCATGTAACTGAATATTGTAGAATTACTATCAGTTCACTAAACTTTATCTAGAAACGACTAATTAGATTAGAATAAACTAGTGGTGAAAAATTTATATCTTTGACCCATAGCTGAAAGTAGAAAATTCTAGAACATTTTAATTAAGACAAAGTCAAATACTACCATTTTATATTTTCAAATCTTGGATGAATTAATTTATAGCCCGCCAATCGAAAACCACTATAAAGTTTAATTCAATTGAAATTTAAAAATTAACTTAATTTTGGCTTACCTTCAGCTGCGAAATACCATTAACAATAAGCAAACAGAAATTGCTCTTTCAAGCTAATTACTTGTCAAATAATTTTGGCTTACCTTCAGCTGCGAAATACCATTAACAATAAGCAAACAGAAATTGCTCTTTCAAGCTAATTACTTGTCAACTTTACCACCAATCCTTTATTTTGTCAAACGGAGAATTGGACTGGATACAAGTTTTTTGAGTGAAACCATAATCGGTTGATTATATAAATGGATTTCCATACGAAGTTATTTACTTTTATATAAGACTTATTTTTGTAGCTACAACATTAGATTAATATTAGCAAATACAAAATACAAGTGATAATCATTTGTTAATATTTACTCCCTTTAATTAAGATATCTATCAGTCTTGAAAAATAAGTGATTAACGCTATTATAGGAAAACAACAAACTCCATCTCATAATTAATGGTGTTATTTTAGGATTGATGTATTTATGGATAATCCTATTTTTTCTTAATAATTTCGGACTTAGTCATTCATATTTTAATTGCATGTATACATATCGAAGCAACTATCTCTAGGGGTGGGCACAGACCGAACCAAACCGAAAAAATTGACTGAACCGTAATTATTGTAAATTTGGTTTTTGGTTTCATATTTTAAGATTTTTGGTTTTACGGTTCGGTTTTTGGTTTGGGTTAAAACCGATATATATAATTTTTTTTGTAAGTAAATATTTATTCATTCAAAGCTACCAAGTAGTATTACAAAACAATCATCCTACCTATCTTTACCATCATTTTCCCAAAAGGACCATGTTGACATCCAATTTTGTCCTTCCTTTTTTTAAAAATCAGCAATCTAACTTAAAGGTGTAATTTGACTAATTATGCAAAATGTGCATTAGAAAGCATGCATTTACGCGTGTTATCCCCTACTTATATATTACATATTTAAATATGACTATATTGCATAATTTTGCATCATTTAGGCTATTTATCAAAATATGGCTATTTGCACAATTTTGGTGCATTTGTAGCATTTAGTAATTATCTGTGGCTATTTACACTTAATTAATTTAATTTACATTTCAATTTCTTGTTATGTGTGCATTTTATTATTTGTCCATTCCATTTATATAATATATATACTTATATTTATATTTTTCAGCACCTTTAAGTAAAATATTAGCCGAGCAAATAATCAATTCATTTCGACTTCTTGATTTGTCATATTCGAGTTCTTTCTGAATTTAAATATGTGCAAGTCTTTCTTTTTAGAGCACTCATCTTGAAATCTTTCCTACGAACCTGGATAAGAGTCGTCTAGGTACGTCCATTATGTTAGAAATCAATTTCTATTTTTCTTCCAATCATTTAGTTCGAATTCTCTTGAATTTGAATGTTCTCATATGCATATAATTATTTTTTATATTCCAAAATATTTCTTTTTCTATTATCTTAAAATACTCCTTTGTCTTGAATCTAGACAAGTGCTCGTCTAGATTCGTTCATTCTGCACCATACATTTGTTCTACATATTACTTATATAAAATATACTTTATTTAAATTCTTTCAAATTTCATTTGAACCTAGACACAATACCTAACCAAATACATTTTTACATTGAATCTTCCTCTTCCTAATTTTAAGTTCATATCAAATCCTTTTCTCTTACTTGAATCTAGACAAAAGGTGGTCCAAGTTCATTTTCTTTATTTAAATGGGAAAGAAAATATCTTCCAAATCCAACTCAATATCCTTTCCTAATTAGTCACTAATCTCCCAATTAATTCTTTCCTAATCTCTTTCCTCAAATCACTCCATATCCCTCATTCCCCTCCCTAATCTTCTCTTAATCTTTTCTAAATCTCCCTTAATCTTTTCCTAATTTCATCCCTAAATTATGTCCATCCCCAAATACTATTTTTTCTAATCCTATATACATATCAACATACACACTCAAAATACAAGAACAAAACCTTCTCCTTCTCGGTTTTTAAACATCCAGCATATACTGTACAAATACACACTAACAGATACACAATACACAAATACGCAGACCCTGAGTCAAAAATTACCCCTCCTATCATCTTCCCAATTACCCAAAATGGACACTCCAAAAAACATCAACACATACAGACAATTCCACATACACAAAACTCCTCTGGTCTTCTTCTTCTTCTTCAAGCACACACGACACAAAAACACATGCACAGAACAATACATCAGAACACACGCTTCTCAAAAACACTCCCATACACAGACCCCTCCATTGTCTTCTTCTCCATACAACTTTATCATCAACAGCATACGCGCATAGACACTTACACACATACCCTAATCATCAGTATCCACGCAAACTCCACCTTTCTTCTTCCCGAAAATAATCAACATACACACAATCAAATATACAGACAAATAAACACACGAACCAGTACTACACGAAAGCCCCTCTCTTCGTCTTCTCTACTACATACATACCTGCACGATTACACACAGACCTCCCCCACCTATTCCTTACTTCTCCTCACACACATACATACAATATACACACCCATCTTCTTCCGTATACATAAACAGATCCACAGTCGAGCAGAAACAGAGGGCAGAGTACATACACCCCCACCTTCTATTTTCACACCGTACAAACCAGAAAAACCATACACACACACGATCTGAGGCAGGGGAAATCAAAGAGGGGTCTGGGAAATGAGTCAAGGCTGTAAAACCACAACCACCGGAAAGTCACAGCAGCGTTTGATTAACTCGTTCACTGTCATCACCGGAATTCTCTTGCCGGTGATGTCGGGATTCTGATCAGTTTTACGAGCCACTATTCGTCGATTGATTGTCGAAATTGAAAGGGAGTAGTGGAGTTGTAGCGGTGCCGCTTTCCTCGCGATGCTGGCAATCGCTCCTCCCTATTCCATTTCGTTATTGTTTCGATTTGCCGAGATCCGGTTTGAGTTCTCTCGACCATCAGTTCTGCGCCTTTGGTTATGGTGACTGGTTGTTGTTCGATGTTTCATCAAAAAAGGCCCCCTTTCAATTTACTTTTCTCTATTAGCTCTGGTTTTAGGTGGTTTTCTGATTAAAATTGGACTTTGGTGCAGTCTGTTTCCTTATCTATTTGGGTGCAGTCGTTGAATGTATTCACTGGTTTAATCTGATCTTTGACTCAGTATGGAATTGACGGTTGTCCTTATTGAATTAGTGGTTGTTTTGACAAATATAACATTAAGGCCAATGAAAAATATATTTACATATATTGAGGCCTAGGACTGATTTGAACACGATACTACGCTTAGGCCAATGATGTTTGGAGGCCTAAAATCAGTCTCGTTACACACCCCGTGTCCCTAAAAATAAAAAGGCAATGGAGATGCATATCACATTGCAAACTAAGCGATAGTAGAGTGATGGGATTGAAGGTTCCTGGCATGGCAAACCGGCCCGGGCTCCATGTTTGCAGCCGTACTGACATCCCTAACCTCTGCTTGATGCAATACACCATTCTGAGCCTACACTTTTATAAAAATCCCTTTCTGCTTTATTTTAAACTATTATTATTATTATTATTATTATTATTATTATTATTATTATTATTATTATTATTATTATTATTATCATCATCATCATTAATATTGTTATTATTTTTACTGACTCATTTTCTTTATAATTTTGCGAGGTAAAATTGGTTGAGAGACGACAATCTATTTTGGAAAAGAACAATTTGAAGAAAAACCTTTTATTATTATTATTATTATTATTATTATTATTTTTATTATTTATTATTATTTTACTAACTCATTTAAACATTTTTGCGAGGTGCAATTTTGAAGACGACACTCTGAAAACACCTTTTAAATGGCACTACCTTCACTTGATTTTCATTTCGTTATTATTATTAATTTATTTTGACATACTAACTAATTTGTTTTGTTTTGCTAGGTGCAATTCTCTAAGGAAGAAAATCAGTAGAAAAGACTATTTTTATTCACTTTTAATTTTTATGGCTAGCTTACACATTGTTTAGTTCTAGTTTGAATTTCAATTATAAAGTCCGGCTGGTAACCACATTTGGTAGAGCTTGAGAGGTGCCTAACCACTTCTTGTCGAGTTAACTTGAACCTCTTACCTAGAATTTCTAGTTCATTGACTAAGTTTCGGAGCTAATTATAAAATTAGCTAGAAACAAAGTAGGTGCTCTAATATGCCCAGTTAAAAAATATGTTAGGTGGCAACTCCAACTCTTTACCCGTGAGTTACCCAATAAGTCAAGTCCTATTTCGAACTTTAACCGGTTCGGGTAAAAATAAGATGCGACAGACCAATGTGGCTTAACTACATGCACTAATTACAGTACTTGCCAAACACCTAGACAAGCTATAGCTCAGGATAGAAATTCAATAACTCAAGCTCTTTTCTTAACTTTTTCAGTCTGTATCCTCTGCAAAATACTTCTTTAATGATTTGCTCAACCTAGCTTGGTTGTTCACTCTGTCTATTCTGGAAAATTATCCTAATCCTTTTTTGCCAAATATAGTACACTCCTGCAGCTATCAACATCCTGTAAACTTGTGTTCTCGCAGCTTTGCCTTTGCAATTCTTAATAGCCCATTCAATTTCCTGTGTCCAGCTGAGTGGTTGTCTATTAATGGTCAGCCAGTGCAGCAGCTTACTCCAGACCCACTTTGAGAACCTGCATTCAAAGAATAAATGATCCATTCTTCATCCCGCTTCTGACATAGCACACACTGAAGATCAATGCTTGTTGCCCATCTACCAATCCTGTCTTTTGTTTTCAGTCTCCTGTTCAGTGCCAAGTATAAAATGGAAACCCACTTGGGATGCCCTAAGTTATTGTAGGTAAGCTTCCTCTATTCCACCTTCTGATACTCCTCTTGCAGCTTTAAGTAGATGCGTTTTATAGTGATTTTCTCCATGCTCAGCATATCTTGTTCAGTGTAACCTGCCTGCTGGAAGTATTGATTAGCTTTCAACACTTTCTGTACTAGCCATGATGCTCTATCTATTCTTACTCCCCATACTCTATGTTTCCCATAGTACCTATGAACCCAGTGCACCCACATCTTCTCTTTATGTTTACACGGGTTCCATAGGTTCTTACATATTGCTGCTTTGTTCCAATTCTGGATGTCAAGAATGTTCAAGCCTCCTACTACTTTGGGCTACCAGAGTATGTCTCATGCTATGAGTGCCTTTTGGATATTTCACTATTGTCTATCCATAGGAATCTTCTACATACTGCTTCCACCATGTTGATTACCTTCTTTGGCAACATAAACACTTGAGACCAAAACACTTGAATGGTGAATAGCACACTTTTTATCAATTGGATTCTGCCTTCATAGGATAGGATTTAGAGGTCAATGATTATATCCTTCCTAACATCTTGTCCAACAAAGGTTGACACTGCATTACAGACAGTCTCTTTGAGCTCAAAGGTACTCCTAAGTATCTAATTGGTAGCATTCCTTTTGTGAAGCCTAGAGCTTGTGTGCATTCCTCCTGTTCTTCCTCTATCATACCTCAAAAGTAAATACAACTCATTTCCTAGTTAGCCTTGAGCCCATAGTACATTGAGAATTTATCAAATAGGTTCATCAGCATTTACATAGATATAATATCTCCTCTGCAGAACAACAACAGATCATCAGAAAAGCTTAGCTGAATTAGTTTTTCCTTCTGACATCTTGGATGGTAGTTGAAGTCTGGGTTATCTTCTAGACTCTTAAGCAGCCTAGTGAAGTATTCCATTACTAAGACAAATAGGAAATGGGAAAAATGGTCTCCTTGTCTGAGTCTCTGGTTGATTCTCTGTTCAGCTGCTGTCTTGATTTGTTCTTGTAGTTCTGTCAGCTCTCTATTTGTTGCCTCTATTTTTGCCTTCACATTCTGAAACTGTTACAGGACCAAGCATCTTGAACCACTAGGATGAAGTCCTGATGATCTGCTAGGAAATTTAAGAATTTAAATAGCTTACTCTTCTTTGTATTATCCTTTGTTATCTCCATACATAGTGGTGAATGATCTGAAAACCCTGGGTACGCAAGCAACCATTTGGCATTTGTTAATGCCTTATCAAATATGCTCATTACTGTGACATTGGTCCATATAAACTCCCTACCTACAGTCTTTAGCTCTGCCACTCCTGTGTCATTCAAAAAATTTCTGAAATCTCTCACCTCTGCTTCTTGAATGGATCCATTACGTGTCCAAGGACTTTTGTTCTTCTTGGAATCTGTTATTTTGACACAAATATTTCTCCAAACAACATATTCTGGGGTGACAAGGTTAGGTTGGCACACCTGGAAAAAGGTCTTCCCGCCCTTTTTTTCAGGGGCATGCACTCATCCTTGGCTTGGGGAGTGCTCTCTCGTTCATGGGATACTTGATACTTAAATGATATGAGGATACCTGTGTGTAATACTGCATTAAAATCTCCCATTGCTAACCAAACTTCTGTAGTATTATTGTGAATCAGCTCTAGATCTTCCCAAAGTATCTTCCTATCCTTTACCGTGAGCAGTCCATATATTGTTGTGAATGCCATTCTCACTTCTGTTATGATCACCTCTAACATCCCATGTATGTATTGAATGGCACTACATATCACATTAAAGTGTACTATTGCAGGATTCTATAGGACCCAAATTCTCCCTCTAGCACAATGGTTATAGTTCTCCACCCAGCTCCACTATCTCCCAAGCTTCTTAATTATGTGCTTGGCTTTCCTTTCTTTAACTCTATGTTCTAATATAGCTATGATGTCTACTTTATTTTCTTTCAAAAAAGCTATTGCATCTTTTTGCTTATATGCTTTATTAAATCCTCTCACATTCCATGTGATGATCTTCATCTTGTTTTGTGATATGTTATAGGGTCTGGCTCCCTCTCTACTCCCCCCCCCCCCCCCTCTTTTCTCCTGATTTTCCCTTTCAACACTCTATCCAGGTAGGGCATCACCTTCTTTCAGCATAGTAAATTCATTTCCTTGTTGCACAGGTTCTGGAGCCACTGGTTTTGTATTTCTGGTGGCTTGCTTTCCTCTAACTGGTGTCCATTCTCTCCCTTGTACTTCTTGGTTAAGTGGAACTTGTGAAGTTCCAGCTGGTATCAAATTACCTTGTTCCTGCAATCCCTGCTGATTAGTGGTCTTTGTCACCTCAGCAGGTTTCCCTCATGGTTGCCATTGTGCCTTTTTATTCACTTGTTGCACTCTTCCTACTTGTGGCCTTTGTTGTCTGTGTTCTCTCTTTCTTGGAGCTTCTGTAACACTGCAAGTGTGTCCAGCTTGCATACAGGTGTTGCAAAATTTAGGGATCCATTTATATTCAATAGGTTGCTCAAAAATTCTGCCATTAGGATCTTGCACTTTAACTATTTTGGGTAGTGTCCCAGATACATCTATTTCAATAAGCACTATTGCTAAGAAATCCTCTCCCCATTAGTAGTACATGTATCAACATTTAGAGGTGTACCAAGTACACTACTGATCCTGCTTAGTGACTCCCTTGCCCAGCAATTCAATGGTAAGTTATGATACTTTACCCAAATTGGAATAGTCTGCAGGATCTCTGAGGTAAAATCAAATTCAGGAGTCTACACTTCCATCATGATAGGCCTATTGTTAATCATGTGAGGTCCGGATTATAATATTTCATCCCTATCTTCTGTACTATTACATTTTTCCAAGAAGTAGCCCTCATTATGATGATATACTCTTGGTTTACCTATGTAGTTACATTGTTGTGTTATATATCTCTCTAGTGCCCCAATTGTTGGTTCTATTCCTACCAGATACATCACCGGTGCTTGTTTCCACTTCTTAGATTCCCTTTCAACACTATCTTTTTGAAGTTCTACTAGTTTTCCCCTCACAGATACTAGGTTCCACAAAGCTTAAGGTCATACCTCTTTTAGCAAGTTTGTTCTCTGTGAACATGTTTGTCCATCTGTTCTGGTTTTGCACAACTGTTTCATGAGCATTGAAGTTTTGTTCCTTTGCTTTTTTTCAATTGCTTCCAGCTTATTCTGCATCTGTTGCTGTCCCTCTATTCCAGATGGTGCAAGTAGCACTATAACCATGCTGGTCTTAGCTGGTGTCTTAGCTAGGGTCTTAGCTCCTGTGGTCGCCATCATGATTTCATTAGGGTTCGATTGATTTTGGCTCCGATTGGGAATTTCAGTGGCCATTCTTGCCGGCGAGCTGGTACTAGAGCTCCTCGCACTCATTATTTGCACCGGCAATTTCGTCGCGTACTTGCTTAATTCCGACCATTGTTCGTTTCGGTTTCCTCCTCCTTACATCGTGTTTTGGTCACTATGTCTTTGTTACTTCTTTGATGATTTGCCATGGCTGTGTTATATGCCTTTACTTTATCCTTCCCCTTCTTTGCGCTATTTCGTGGTCTGTCTTTGGGTATTTTCCAGTGGGCGTATGATAACTACCTATTATAGAAGAGTCATTTACATTACCTACCACATTAATTGGGTACCACAAATAAAATTACAAATATACCAAATTCTATTAATCCCTATCCATGTAAATATCTAGTTATCTAGATATATTCAGAATAAATGATACTATGACAAATCAGAAGCAATCACAAAGAGTCCATAACAATAAAAACTGCTCACTTGAATATATGTTTACTTTTAAAGGCGGAATGATTTATATCTCATATAGAGTATTTACTTTTAGTATATTGGTTAAATGTATACTAAAAATACCAACAAAAAAATAAATTCAAATCAAGGGTGCAACATGAAAATTTGATACGGTATGTTATACTATGTCTTTTTATTGCATTGCTGTTAAGATATAGATATACCAAAAGATCGAAAAGGGATCATATAATACAATATTAGATATATAGTATATTTATTTATGATATATGGTATATTTATGTCTAATATTTAGTATATCCATCTATAATATATGGTATATTTATGTGAAATATAGTATATTGGTATATTAAAGAATAAATATTAAAAAGTGGTAAAAAAACGTATAAAGTGTTATCTATGGTGTTTTAAAATCTTTTGTGATATTTGTTCAAATTAAATCTTTTGAAATTGTCTTACACGTGAATTTCTCAAAGCAGATAACATCATATCTACTAAGTAGTAATCACATACCTCAAACTCCACTTCCATATTCTTAAAAGTTAGTACAAAGCTAAGTGAGAAATAAATTATAAATGTATTTACTGTTAAATTATTTTATGTTCTAAAAAATCAACTAACTTGAATAATTTTGTCAAATTAGTTTATATGTGAAAATCAAATTATTAAACCAAACTAAACCCAACCGAATTCTTAAAATCAAACCAAAACAAATTAATTTTGATTTTATTTTGGTTCCTAATATTACCAAATCAAAAATAAAAAAATCGAACCGAAATTGTTTAAATCGAACCGAACCGACCGAACACCCACCCCTAACTATCACATACTAAATGTCAATAACAAATGAATATGGAAAAAATATTAAACTAATATATATTAAAATAAATATGGGACAAATATTAACTTAATATATAGTGAATAACTATTGGATTCATAATATGTTAAAAATATTAATTGAATAAATATTACATACAGATTATGTGAAAACATTAAGTGATTAATATATAGATAAATAAAATAATAAATCGTGAATATTAATAGGTATATGATAAAGATCAAAACCTACATGCTAATATATTGGGTAAATAAATGTTGAATACACACACACACACACACACACACACACATATATATAAATATTATATATATGTGTGTGTGTGTGTGTGTGTGTGTCTATTTTTTAATCACAAATAAATTAATACAACTTATATATCAAAAGAATACTTAGTACATAAAATACAACATACTTCAAAATAATGAAAATAAGATACAAATTAATTAATAAAATATATTGAATAGTGACTTTGATTTGAAAAGGTAAAGGAATAAATTTGCTATAAATCTGTCCATATAAATCTTTAATTGACATTTCAAATCATTTTTTATTAGCTATAGTTATTCCCTATAATTAAAAATATATATATATATATATATAATAATTAATAATTTATACAATAAATTGAATGGCTAGAGGAAGTAAGGAAGGAAAAGGGTGATTTAAGAATAGTAAATAAGTACTACCAATGTGTTTATGGGTAATTTTCCCAAGTATTAATTCAGTAGGATTGACTGGGTATGTTATTGTTGTATTGTTGTATTAATTCAGTAGGATTGAATGCTTTAGTCATACGGACAAAAGATATTTATAGCATAAATTTTGCACGAAATAGAGGGCTCTTTATACCAATGTGATGCAATTCCAGGTGCATATTTCAATTACGTCTTCCATGATTCTTAGATCATCATTTGAAAGCGAGGGGAAGGGACATCTGTCAGGACGAGAATGTGAGTTCTTCTTATTATCGGTGAGTCGCTGCCCCTCGTACTCTTCTTTCCGTTTTTGGGTCGCTCTTAGATTTAGGGCGATAGGGCGCACCACAGATAGGATAAGCTGATGTTGTTGCTACAATTTTGATCCCCGTAAGTGTAACAATAGCCTTACAAGAATGATCCCCTTCAGTAAAAGCTTCTGATTGCCAGGTCTTTGCTACTCCTTTCGTCTCAATTTAAGTGTCGACTTTTTTTTTCAATTTGTCCCAAAAAAAGTATTTTTTTCATATTTGCTAGCTCTTTAATTTCAAGGATTATTTTGGACCACAAGATGTAAAGGCACTGACCCACATTATACACCTTCAATTTGAAACTACAAATTTAAAAGTATTTTTATTTTCTTAAACTCCGTACCCAGACTAGTCTAGACACCTAAAATGGAATTGAGGGAGTAATAAAACGATGGAAAAATTACACTCTATATCAATTTAGGGATCTTTTTTAAAAAACATAGCAATATTTTACTACTTCACAAAATGTAGTCAAATATTTTTTACAATGCTACCAAGCATAGCACAATTTTAAAAAAACCTAGGTTCCTTCTGTCCATCTTCTCTGCAAACCCACCCCACTGTCCCACCCCACTGTTTTCACGTCCCCTCCCCCTTCCCCATCGACGGCATCTGCTCCCCTCTCCTCCACCGTCGGCGGCAACGGTCACTACTACTATTCGCGTTCTCTGTCGCTGCTGATGTTCACATTTTTCTCCCCCTACCCCCTTCCCCGTCGCTCCGTTCCAGATTTGGGTTGCCTGAGGTCCGGTGGTGATGGATCTGCGATAGCAGAGCAGATCCGTCGTTTTCCAGCGAGTACCCCAGCGCGCTGCTTTGCTCCTTCTTTTTTTTTTTGAATTTTCCGGTGGGGCACGGAGGATATACAGTGGTTGTGTTGTATGTTTGGTGTTTGTTGATTGTAGGAATGTATGTCATGTGGATTTTTATTGTATCCTCGGTGTATGCACTGTATATACAATGAATATACACTGTATATACAATGAATATATATCATATACAATACGTATCGATTTGATTTGTGTGTATATGTCCGGTGAATGAATAAGCATACACTGTATATACAGTAACCATACAGAAAATATACAAGCATACAATAACTATATGTATGTGTATCTACTGTATTTTCACTGTATGCACAATGTATCATTTTCCATACACTATCCATACGGTGAGAATACACATAGATCTTAAAAAATTAAAATAATATAAATTTTCCAGCCATTGGCGGTGGGCGGCGGGCAATGATGTTAGGTGGCGGTTGGGGGTGGTAGGAGGTGGATCTAGGGTTTTATCACCCTTTTGTATGTATTTTGCTATGTTCGAAAAAAAATATTGCTATATTTTGAAAAGGGGAACATATTGATATTTTAGTGTAAAAAAGAGTGTTAGATTGTATAGTTTTATAAATTTCCCTAAAAAGACCGGAGACCGACAAAGAATTTCTCTTACAGGGACTATTGTCGTAATACTTTCCTTATAGGTGCCAAAAAGTATCTTATTTCGATAAATCCCTTTTTAAAGAAAACTTTCTGGGTCTAATTTATACATTTGGGACCAAAATTTCACTGCGTGCCCCCATAAGGAGTGGTTTTGCAAAAAATCTCTGTGCTAAGAAATGTTTTAGCAAAATACCCATTTTCACCCGGAGCCAAGACTTCAAGGGAAAAATCTTATAAATCTTGGCAATTGTCAAAACTGTTTTGTCAATACTTCAAATTATATGGCAAGAATGCAAGGAAAAACTGGAAAGGGCAAGTTTTGGCAATTGCCAAGACTTACGACCAAGTGCGGCAAGTGTTGCCTTTTGCCAACACTTTAAGGGTAAGTGGTGGCAAATAGAGAAGGGTCAAAGACAAGTCTTGGCCTTTGCCATGACTGACGACCAAGTGCCGCAAGTATTGCCGTTTGCCAACACTTGAAAGGATAAGTGTTGAAAAACAAAGAGATATAATGACAAGTCTTGCCCCCGACCTAAAAATTTGACAGGGGTATTTCCATCCGGATTTTTTTTATTAAACCTTAACGGGAGCATTTTTGCAAAACATCTGTTAGCGCGAGAAAAAAGGCAAACCATTGCTTATGGTGTCATATTTTAGCGAATTCGCCCATTTGGGACACTGGTGGGCTTATGTGATCAACTCACAATATGGACCACTGAAGTAATGAAAAGACCAATTTATTCGGCTGATTTGCAGAAATATGCTACGGGAACAAATAGTTTGCCTTTTTGCCCGCGCTAACAGATATTTTGCAAAAATTCACCCGCTAAGGTTCAATGAAAAAAATCAGGACGGAAATATTCCTCTCAAGTTTTTAGGTCGGGGGCAAGATGATGTGGGGCATACTACCTCAAGGCCATTCACTAGAAGTCAAGCCAAGTTGATTTAAGACACTCAACTCCACTTGACTTGGAAGGACATGGAAGAAGGCTCCGAGAGCGACTTGAAGATCATGCTTTGGAGTGCCATGGATGGAGGATCCTCTAAGCCACTTGGAGAGGCATCCGGGGCACATTTGGAAGCATTTCAAGAGCTCCCAAGAAGGGGCGGACCGCCTACTTGATTTCAGCTCTCTGGATTTTGAGGCGCCTACTCAGTGGGCGGACCACCCATTCTGGCCGCCTGGTTTCATCTTCAACCTTCTAGGCAACCAGGCGGGGTGCCTACTTTCCTAAAGCATTGCGGGATTTCTAATTTTTATGCTATGCTTTGACTATTATAGCCCTGCATGGCCTTTATTATTTTAACCCACTTTGCGGGTATTTTAGGGCTTTTATTATGTATAAGTGAAGTCCATAAATACTTCACTTAGCTTCATCAAACCTTAGCTTACCTTTAATATTGTTAAATGATGAATAGAGTTGAACTCTTATTTATGAAGAAACCCTTTTGGTTGGCTTGAATTCACTAGCTGATCCTAGTTGATTATCGAACCAACACCCGATCATTCTACTTGCGAGTCCCGGGTGCGACTCGAGGGTGGTTGCATAGCATAGGTCCTTTTTGACGCCGACACGAGGGTATCACGGAACAAGTTCTCCGTGGTTACCTTGTAGGGAGTTCGAGACGTGTCTCGCTCTCCTATCGTTCTTTTTTGTCCTATGATTTTGATCATTATCACAAGACTTGCCTTTATATCTCTCCGCTTTTCAATACTTATCCCTGTAATCACCTAATTTTGGCACGAAATTTTCAATAAAGCGCTCGAAATAGTTGTGTCAAGCTTCTTCAATTCTGCCTAATTTTTCTAGAGCTTTTCTCATTGATAGTTAATTAATTTGTAGAAAAATACAAAAAAAAATAATTTTAATGTTTAATTGTGTAGTTATTATTTTTGATAGCATGATTAATATAATGATATGTATTTTAAGATTATTTAATTAACAAGTTTATTTAGTTTAACTAATTAAATCTTGAGTTGTGAAATTATTTTATGTGTTAAGCCTAATGGTCAAATTTAATTCAGAAAAATGAACAAAAGTATTAGCCCAATAAGCCAAACCCACTAGCTCATAACCAACCCGGAAGCCCAATATCCGACCCTGTCCATTCCCCTTTGTATTTAAGCAAAAAAACCCTCTCAAATCCCTCAATCCACTAAAGCCTCACCAAAATTTCACCAGCCCGCCGGAGCTGCCTAGTCCGCTGCACCACCGCCTCTGATGGCCGGAATAATACTAAAATATATATCCGAAATCGTTTCGACCTCCTCTTTCCATTTCCACTACTGATTTTCGCAAAGAGTTCATCGATTCGCCTAAATCTACAGTCAAAGTTCCGGTGAAAGCTTGAACTTCGGCCATTTTTCCATTTTTTATGGTAAGTTTCGGTTCCTTTTCTTCCCCTCGCTCTTCCTATCATCTCTTATACCCCATTTCCCAAAATCCTCTCTTTTTTTGCCCATTTCCTTTCCTCTTTTCTGATTCTCGTTTATCCTTCTTCTTATTTTCTCTTTCTCATTTTGTTACGATTGCTGCTACATTTTCCCTCCGTTTATGGGGAGTTTAATTTGGAAGTATGGTGTGATGATGTTTCGGAGGAGACGAGGCATCCACATTAGTTGTGACGAGGTTTTCCCGCAGAAGTGGCATGGAGATGCGACAGAGTTTATGTGAATGGCGGGGCTTTTATGCTAAAAACTCTTGTGGGGATGGCTGCTATGATGATGACTTGGTGATGGCATGATGAGTCGAGGCAACGAGCAGCAGCACGGGTAGCTGCACCACCGGCGCGGGCATTGACCTGTTCGAAACAGTGGTGGTGCAGCCTCAATGAAAAAGAGGCAGCAAGGACGATGGAGTTAGCGTTAGCTCCCAGTTAGAAAGAAAATCCTTTTATCTTTTCCCTTTGTCTGTGATTTCATGTTTCAGACTTGTTCAAGTGTTTAAGTTCATGAACTTGTGTTCCAATACTAGTTTTCAGCATATCAAGAATAATATTGAATGTTTATGTATGTGAGAAATCATCGTAATGAATATGCTCTTTTTTATGTATGTATGTCTGTGTACGTTTGTTGTCTTAAGTAAATGAAAAAAAAAAAATTATAAGAGATGTTGGTTTTTCGCCACTTCCCAATCACATATATATATTGTTTATGTTTCTTAGGTTTCTCTATTTAAATGGTTTTTATGGGAGGTTTTTCGGCTTTGGTCACTTCCCAATCATATTTATACCCATTATTTTCTGTTTCGCAAGTTCTCTGTTGTCTTTTCCTATCCGTTGTCGAGCATGAATCAGTTTTTGTTTACCTCAAGTGGATATTTTAGTTCAAGGTCTTTTGTTTAGTTTCGTTCGGATGCCAAATAGTCTATAAATTGTTTCTATCTTAGTTTTGTTTGAGCGTGAGCTTGTGTTAGAACCTGTCCTCACTGTCCTTGTATGTTTTCGTGTCTTAAGAATTGTTTTTTGTGGTAACTGTAAGGAAATCATGTATGTTTATGATGTGAACATGATGTAGTTTCTAATTAATTGTTCTAAGACTTGTTCACTTAGTTTAAGTGAGAATTAAGAGTGCCAGTAGATTTTGGAATTATGAGTTTTGTTTAGCCCCTTTTTCAAGTATATAGTACCAGTTGAAACTTCCGTTGGCATGTTTTAAGCTTTTTGAGTTGAGTGAAATGCATAAGATTCTTAGTTTAGTCGTTTAAATTTGTCCAGCTTGTTCTATTAAGTTTTTGAGCTTTAGATGTTGGTCCATTTTTGTGTCTTTGAGCCAAACCAACTGGAAATTTAGTTTTGGTCTAGTAAGTGTAGTATGAATTATTTAGTTTGGGGTTGCGTAGTTGTTTACTTAACCGAGATGTATAATCTAGTTTCAAATCAGTTCAACTTAGAATTTGATTGACCTTAGCTTAGTTTTAGTTAGTTTGGGACTATTTTAGTTATCTTTTAGATAGTTCTGTTGAGTAATAGGCTGTCCATTGAAAGGACAACCTACTTTTTCAGCTTTTTAGCATCTAGACTGGACTGGAACATTGTTCAAGACAGCCCTAACAACTGTAATTTTAAGAAAAATGACTCCTTAGGGGCATGGACTTGTACTTATGTGCAAGTTTACATTCAATCCCTTAGAAGTCTATAAAAAGAGTGTTTTTAACTCTTCATTAAAGACACAACAATACCATTAAATGAGAGTAAAAACACTTGAAAAAAAAAAAAGAGAAAAGAAAGTAAATTTGAAAGAAGGATTTAGAACCAAAAGCCTTTACATTAAGGGTCTTTGGGGTATAAATCTTGAAGTTTAAGGGTGTAAAAGGTTGTTTAGTGGCTGGTCTTGGCGTCAAATAGTTGTTGGTTGCTGCTTGTTGTTTGGACTTTTCCTTTGGTTCCTCAAGTTTGTTAGCTTGGCTTTTTCTTCATACTAGGTAAACACAAATCGACATTGTATTTATCTTGAATGTTTGGCTATGGAAATGATATGAAACTAACTTGTTTAATGTCTTAAAAAATTCTGTTTATGTATGAATCTAGTTTGTAATAAACTCGCTGCTATGTTAAATAAGAAAGAATACGTCAAATCATCACAGGAATGATAACTTAAAAGCAGCATGTTTAAAGGAAAAAAGTTTTGCTTATGTTTGAACTTGATGTTTTTAAAGTTGTTATTCATTTTATGTATATGTGATTAATTTGTATTTATTATCGGGGTAATACAATATAAAGGGCATGAAAGAGGCATAACAAATGGAATCACGTAATTAAGAAAGTCACGATCTGCTCCTACTTTTTTTAAACAAAAAAAAAAATCCAGAAATGTTTGGCATGAATGAAAGCATGGTCGGTTTATTTGCAAAAATTACTCACCCATTTTAAAATATAAACCTAGTTCAAATTGGACAAAGGGAACAATTAGGCAAACTTAGAATTTAACCAACGAAAAATGCAAACTTTAAGTTCTGGTCGTTTTCCTGTAAACTGGGTTATCAAATGGTTATCGTCAAATTTAATTCAGAAAAATGAACAAAAGTACTACCCCAATAAGCCAAACCCACTACCCCCTACCCCAACCCGGAAGCCCAATATCCGTCCCGCTGCATTCCTCTTTGCACTTAAAAAAAAAAAAAACCCTCTCAAATCCCTCATTCCACTGAAGCCTCTTGGCAAGGCCAAGCCTTGGCAAAATTTCACCAGCCTGCCAAAGCCGCCTAGTCCGCTGCACCACCAGCCCCGATCTGCCACCAGACTACCGCCGCCGGTGGCTAGAAAAATACTAAAATACATTCCCGAATTCGTTTCGACCTCCACTAATTTTCGCAAAAAGTCGATCAATTTGCGTAGATCTACAGTCAAAGCTTGAGCTCTAGCCATTTTTCCATTTTTTCTAGGTAAGTTTCAGTTCTTTTTCTTCCCCTCGCTCTTCCCATCATCGCTTGTACGTCATTTCCCGAAACCCTCTCTTTTCTTGCCCGTTTACTTTCCTCTTATTCTGATTCTCATTTTTCCTTCTTCTTATTTTCTCTTTCTCATTTTGTTATGATTGATGATGAATTTTCCCTCCGTTTATGGGGAGTTTTGTTTGGAAGGATGATGTGATGATGTTTCGAAGGAGACGAGGCAGCCACGTTGGCTGTGACAAGGTTTTCCCGCAGCAGTTGCATGGTGATGCGATAGAGTTGATGTGAATGGGGGGCCATTATGGTAAGAAATCTTGTGGTGATGACTGCTATGATGATGACTTGGTGATGGCATGATGATTCGAGGCGACGAGCAGCAACACGGGTAGCTGAAGCAGCGGCGTGGGCATTGATATGTTCGAAACAGTGGTGGCGCAGCCTCAATAGAAAAGAGGCAACGATGACGGTGGAGTTAGTGTTAGCTCCCGGTTAGAAAGAAAATCCTTTTATCTTTTCCCTTTGTCTATGTTTTCGTGTTTCAGACTGGTTCAAGTGTTCAAGTTCATAAACTTGTGTTCCAATAATTTTCAGCATATCAAAATTAATACAGAATGTTCATGTATGTGAGAAATCATCGTAATGAATATGCTCTGTTTGATGTATGTATGTATGTGTGTGTTTGTTTGTCTTAAGTAAATAGAAAAAAAATTATGGGAGATGTCGGCTTTTCGTCGCTTCCCAATCACATATATACATATTGTTTATATTTCGTAGGTTTATCTATTTAGATGGTTTTTGTGGGAGTTGTTTCGGCTTTGGTCGCTTCCCAATCATATTTATACCCATCGTTTCCTGTTTTGCAAGTTCTCTGTTGTCTTTTCCTATCCATTGTCGAGAATGAATCAGTTCTTGTTTACCTCAAGTGGATATTTTAGTTCAATGTCTTTTGTTTAATTTCGTTCGGATGCCAAATAGTCTACAAATTGTTTCTCTCTTAGTTTTGTTTGAGCGTGAGCTTGTGTTAGAACCTGTCCTCATTGTCCTTATATGTTTCGTGTCTTAAGTATTGTTTTTTGCGATAACTGTAAGAGAAATCATGTATGTATATGATGTGAACATGTTGTAGTTTCTAATTAATTGTTCTAAGACTTATTCACTTAGTTTAAGCGAGAATTAGGAGTGTTGTAGCTTTCGGAATTATGAGTTTTGTTTAGCCCCTTGTTCAAGTATATAGTACCAGTTGAAACTTTCGTTGGCATGATTATTCTTGGCATGTTTTAAGCTTTCTGAGTTGAGTAAAATGCATAAGATTCTTAGTTTAGTCTTTTAAATTTGTCCAGCTTGTTCTGTTAAGTTTTTGAGCTTTAGGTGTTAGTCCAATTTTGTGTCTTTGAGCCAAACCAACTAGGAATTTGGTTTTGCTCTAGTAAGTATAGTATGAATTAGTTAGTTTGGGGCTGTGTACTTGTTTACTTAATCGATAGGTATAATTTAGTTTCAAGTCAGTTCAAGTTAGAATCTAATTGACCTTAGCTTAGTTTTAGTTAGTTTGGGGCTGTTTTAGTTAGTTTTTAGTTAGTCTGTTGAGTAATAGGTTGTTCTTTGAAAGGAAAACCTACTTTTTCATCTTTTTACCATGTAGAGTGGGCTGGAACACTGTTCAAGACAGCCCTAACAGCTGTAATTTTTAGAAAAAGAACTCCTTGGGGGATGAACTTGTACTTATGTTCTAGTTTACACTCAATTCCTTGGAAGTCTATAAAAAAGTGTCTTTAACTCTTCATAAATGACACAACAACTATCTGAAATTACCATTAAATGAGAGTAAAGCACTTGAAAAAAGGAGAGAAATGAAAGTAAGTTTGAAAGAAGGATTTAGAACCAAAATCCTTTACATTAAGGGTCTTTTGGGTATAACTCTTGAAGTTTAAGGGTCTAAAAAGTTGTTTAGTGGTTAGTCTTGGCGTCAAATAGTTGTTGGTTGCTGCTTGTTTTTTGGACTTTTCCTTTGGTTCCTCAAGTTCGTTAGCTTGGCTTTTTCTTCATACTAGGTAAATACAAATCGACTTTGTATTCATCTTGAATATTTGGCTATGGAATTGATATGAAACCAACTTGTTTAATGTCTTAAAAAAAATCTGTTTATGTATGACACTAGTTTTAATAAATCGCTGCTATGTTAAATAAAAAAGGATACGTCAAGTCATCGTAGGAATGATAACTTAAAAGCAACATGTTTAAAGGAAAAATTTTTTGCTTATGTTTGAACTTGATGTTGTTAAAGTTGTTATTCATTTTATGTATATGTGATTAGTTCGTATTTATTATCTGCATAATACAATATAAAGGGGATGAAAGAAGGTGTAACACATAGAATGAAAAAGCAATTAAGAAAGTCAAGATCTGCTCCTACTTTAAAATAAAAAAATAAAAAATAAAAAATTAGAAATGTTTAGCGTGAATGAAAGCATGGTTTGTTTATTTGCAATTGGTCAGCCATTTTAATATGTAAACTTTGGTTCAAATTGGACAAAGGGAATAATTAGGCGAACTTAGGATTTAACCAACAACAAATGAAAACTTTAAGTTCTGACCGTTTCCTGTAAACTGGATTCTTTTCTGTAAATTGGTATATATTTGCAAATTCAGGAATTATTAAATCGTGGTTATCTCTGAATGAATAATACAAGATATAGTTACAAATGCAATGTTAATAAATGTGAAGCTTTAAAAAACGTACAGCATGCATTTGTAGAAATAGACTAACAATTGTACTTGAATGAATAAATGAGCATGTGACCGATCTTTTGCAATGTTGGCCTGCTTAACATGCCAATCGTTTGTTAAGTTAGGCCATTTAATAAAGATTCAACATTTGGGTTCATGACAAATTTGCAAAGACAACCACCATTTTAATAAAACGTCGCCATTTTTATAAACACCCATCACATGTATGTAGATATAATGTTACAATTTTGAAGGACCTACCTTAAAGCATCCTACTTTTTTGCAAATAATTCAGCTCATATCATGGTTAAATGAAGGGCCGTTTATAAACTTTCTATTTTTCAAAGGTTGTCCACAAAGTTGTTCCAATTTAACAAACAACCAACTTTAAAAATAGTTCTGTAATCCATGTTTCAAAAATGAAGACAAATTTGGGAGTCCCAATTTTTCATTTAATAAAGTTAAAAATTGCACTCAATTAATAATCGATTAGGCAAACTAAATAGGAGTGAGAAAACTTCCACGATTGAGCGTTATAACAAGTATTACTCGTGGTCTGCTTATTAGGCGAAAAGAGAGGTTAAAATGATAGAGCAAATTTGTGTTAAGGTATACCCGACAGGTGATTTAACACAATATTTTGCTAAACAAATAAAAACATGACTTTAAGTGAACCGCAAAGATAACAACCATATTTAATGAATTTAAAATACGACAATAAAGCAACTGTGCTCGGTACAGGACTCGAGGGTACCTAATACCTTCTCGAGAGTCAAATGAGGACCTTACCTGAATCTCTGACGCAGACCCTTTTAACGAGTCAAAGGTGTTCTAGTTACACTACTTTGGTGACTTGGTACACCTTTAACTTGTCAAGTGACGACTCCAAATTTTCTTAATAATTTTGTACCTTGCAACACCTGTCACAGCCTTTAAATATACAATTCTTAATTTAGGTTTGTAAAAAAAGGTCGTAACAGCTTGGCGACTCCGCTGGAGAAATTAGTGAAAACTAGATTATTCCTCCAGCTTTATAAAATTGTCCCATATTTTAATTTATTGTATATCTGGTTGTTATATGATTGTCGTTATCACATGAAAGGTTGAATGTTACTGCTTTGATTTTGTTGAACTGTACATAAACTGTCTTTTCCTCGTACACATCTGAGTCTCTGGACACCTGCACACTTACACTTAGCAGATTGCTTGTAGCATCTGGACCTTCTTACTAAATTACCCATGATTTAGGAGGAAGGCGTTACGGAGTTTTAGGTCGGAGATACTATTGCCGGACGGCCCTAATGCGCTTTCCTCTCGGTTTGTCCACTGGATTATGAGCCAGTCTAGACACCGAGTCAGTTGTGTCACATAGAGTTAAATATTTAGGCCCAATTATCTACATCATATTTGACTTAGTAAGGTGCGACATACCGGTACCACACTTGTCTAGGCTGACTCCTTGGCGTCGAGATATGTTCGAAGCATTTTCTGTGTTGCATTTAGCAAAAAGGGTCGTCAATGCTGATCGAATTGGGGAGGGGCAGATTTAAAAATATAGAAAGGGAAAAGAGAATGAAAAATGAAGGAAAAGAGAGGAAGTAGCGTGAATGCCAGTTTGTAGATGTCTTGTTTTAATACATTTCTTATTTTGGGTCATGCCGTCAAAATAGAAAATTTTGCGAAGATTTATGTGACGGAAAAACTTTGAGTCAGTTTTTACGTCGTCATAGTGGCGATTTTTTTCCAAAAAAAAAAAAAGAAAAAAAATTGCTTCAATACCAAAGTTGTCAAATTTTCTAGAGTCAGTCTTGATACCATTATAATGGCAAAATATTCCAAATTTTCAAATGCCCTAGTTGGCTGAAAGATTCTTTTTGGTTAAATTTCACGCTGTTGTAATGGCAATTTTTTTTGTGAAATCGCTAAGTCCCATTGTGACGACCGTGATATGGCCAATTTTGTGGAAAAGTCTAAGCATCTGTTTCGTTTTGTCGACAATATTTTGAGTCAATTTTTCACGTCTTTGGAATGGCAAATTTTTTCCAACAGTTAACAAGTGCCTCGGTTGGCCGAAGGTCTTTTTTGGGTCAATTTTGTGCCATTATAATGGTAAAATCTTTTGTTGAAAATCTGAGTCTCAAATAGTGAACACATGTTAGATTTTTTAGGAGGTTTTAAGCATCGGTTTGTTTTTGTCTGTCAATTTTTCGAGGTATTTTAACTTTTTTAAAATTAAGTGTCAAGTGTTTCCTTAGGTACCATGGTTGCATCATCTTCTAGGTCTAACAAGAGAAAGTACCCTACTGATGCCACCCCACCATCTATCATGATGACAGGTGGCCCACCCGAATTGTTGAAATCTTGGTGGAAGAGTATGAACAAGATGCAGCAAGGTTTAGTCAGTGAGAAGATTGGTTTTCTAACTGACCTTGTGACTAAAGATATTGTCCTGCATCGAGATCTCACTAGTGCACTAGTTGGATTCTGGAACCCAAACAGTAATACTTTCTGTTTCAAGGGATTTGAGATGACACCTACCCTCAAGGAAATAGTCGGGCTCATTAAGCTAGATTTAAATGAAAAGATGATGATTGCCCCGAAAAGGGTCCATGCATGTGATTTCTTTCAAAACATCCGGATAAAAGTAGATGCCTCTATTGTTAGTGTTAGTCATGGTTGGATTTTATTTGACTACTTCTATGCTCGATTCGGGTGTGATAATGGTTTCAAACGGTATGGGTTCGAGTTTCATGACAAGCTGATATATGATGAATGGGTGCAACTTTGTCCAAAGGTTTTTGTGTTGGCTCTTCTGGGGTTGTTGGTTGTCCCATTGTCGCATAAAAAGGATATCCATTGCAGTCAGTTGGATCATGGTAGCTCTGTATGATAAAGAACCAAATCCTATGATCGTTCCGAAGATTCTGGGGAGTATTTTTCATGCTTTGACTCAGTGCCGCAAAGGTAAAAATGAGTTCTTCGAGGGGTGTAACCTCCTATTCCAGGTGTGGTTTTTGGAGCACATACGCCCCCGCCCACCTCATTCTGTTGTTAGCTGCTGCGACATTGGTTATCTTGGTTATCATCTCGAATATATTGAGATGTTTAAGTTTCCAGATAGTGAGCGTGCTTGGAGGTCATGCTTTAACTCCCTTACATCAGATAAGATATTATGGTAGTATAACTTGCTTCCTAAGAAGAAGGTTGTGCACAGATGCATCAAGTGCCCCCTTTTTAACTCTGATGGGTTTGGAAGCAACCCAATCTTATGCCCCTCTGTGAGTACTCAGACAGCTGGGCCGACAACAGATGGTCCTGATAGTTGAAGATATGAGTGCTTCTGTCTTAGTTTATCCTTCAGGACTGTTTACCCACAAGGGAAAAATCTTGAACTTGTGGGACACTAGGCGTCACCTCACAAAAGAGACTCAGGTTCATAATGGACTCATGGGAGAGGTCACTCAGGAGTATGAGTTATAGTATTGCCACCAGCCCATACTTCGAGAGATGCCTGCTAGGTCGAGTACAGGCGCAGTTGACATTGAGGCTCGATTGGATATGCAGGTTCAGATTGCCAGGCGTGAGATTGAGGAGGGGTACCGTGCTACTATACAGAGCTTAGTTGTGGATAGGGACACTGCTAGAACCGCTCAGTCGGAGAGTGAGGGCTTGACACATCAGTACTCAGATACTATCAGGCGTCTTCATGACTTGCACAGTAAAGCTTTGACAGAGAGGGATTCCACCAGGGAAGCTCTGGTTGAGAGTAAGGGAAGAGAGAATCATCAAAATCGTGATTCCATAGACGCTCGAGCTCGACTTGATAGGGCATTGGAGCAGGGAGTGCAGCTTAGAGAGCTAGCACAGGAACCGACTTCGGGATGTGGAGGCTGCAGGACATATCATCAGTGTAGCTTATCGGCAGGTTTAGACTCCGCCGTGTATGTTGCGCAGACTATCATTGACTATAGGAGGCTGTCCCCGGAGGACCTACTCTCACAGGCGCTTCCATTTGTCACTAGAGTTGCAGCAGATTTGGGTGGATTACGTCGCACCTTTATAGAAGACCCACCAGTAGGTTAGAAGGAGCCACCCGAGGAGACACCCGAGTTTGACCCAGATGAGCCAGCTGACTTTGAGCCTAGATCACCTTAGCAGATACATCAGTCCGAGATGATGCAGCTTATTATTTTATTTTTTCACTTATTTAGCATCTTAGTATGTTGTACTTTATGTTGCTTTTTGAACTTAGTAGTTGTAATTTATTTTTATTTTCGGTCATTTGTACGCTTCTTTGGTCGTACCTTAGAGCACTGTATGTCTTGTACTCTCTTTAGTAATGGAAATTTTTTGCTTATTTTTATATGTCAACTTATTTCACCCTCTGGCCTCTCTTTACAAAAAAATGAGGAAGAAGAAAAAGAAAGAAAAATGAAAGCAAACAATACACTTGGGAATCTAATCCAAACCACTTCGGGATGATGCATGATGAATCTTAGGCTTCTAGGAGCGCTTGGATTATAACTACAGTGTTTCCTAACCTGTTTTATTTGCAGACAAGACTAGATCACTAGTGATTTGGTGCAGCTCTCTGGCATTACTCCACTCTTGCACAACTAAATCAAAGGGACCTGAAATTCCACCTGGTAACATGTCAATTGATGGAGAGAAATCTGATGCCGGTTCTGAGAAAAAAGAAAGGACGACAGAGGAGGTCCTGAGCTTGAAGAAATTCCTGGTAGACATGCATCATGTGATGACCACGGGACAGACACCTCCTCCCATGCCAAACCTCCTAGATGGGCTTATGCCAACTGCTATCCAGCGAGCACCCGGCACATCCAGAGCAGTCGAGGATCCGACCTATCCCCCTGGTTTTGGCCCTAACCATGGTGCAACGAAAGAGGCTGAAGTGCGCCCTCATGCGCCACAACAGCCACATCCACCATAAGGGAAGTCTGGTCCACCTTCACCACAGGGACAGTATGGAACACCTCCTCCACAGGTTCCAGTTTTTCAGGGCCCAACTAGGCCTGCCATGTCCAGGTCCAACAACGAACCATATCTCCAGGCTGGGGATCATCATTATGATCAGCATTATGAACCCAATTTTCGACATAATGACTCATATGATCAGGGGTTCCATCGCGAGTCTTAGGTTGAGGTTGGTCGATCAGGAAAGCTGGATGAGAGCGAGGTTTTACGAAAAGTGAAAGGCCTAGAACAAGCAGTAAGGATCATTCAGGGATATGGAGATCATATAAACCTTTCTTTCAAGGATATTCTCCCCTACCTTGAATTTCAATTGCCAGATGGGTTCATATTCCCAAAGTTCGATCTATACACCGGGCAAGGAGATCCAAGGGTTCATATGAAGACTTACTGCAACAAAATGAGCGGGGTCAAGAAACACAAGCTGTTGATAGCATACTTTTCTGAAAGCTTGGGGGCCGCAGTTGCGGAATGGTTCATGAGGCAGGATATAACTAAATGGTTGGCATTTGATGACATGGCGCATGCATTCTACGACCAGTACAAGTACCACATTAAAGTTTTGCCAGATCGATCCTCTCCGGATGCGATAAAAAAGAAGCCAAGTGAAAGCTTTAGGGAGTATGCCCTCAGATGGCACGAGCAGGCCGCTCGAGTGAGCCCCGCAATACCGGACGATGACATGGTCTGTTTGTTAATTGAGGTGCAAGATGAGGCGTTCTATGGTGCATTGATTGCCGCCTTTGGGAAACCGTATAGTGAAGTCGTCAAGATGGGAGAAATGATTGAGAGGGAGTCAAAGCTGGCAAGATTGTGAGCCAGACTGCTCTGAAGGCGACTACACTAGCTCCGCAGACCGGGGCAGCAGTGTTTGGTAAGAAGAAGAAAGAGGATGTGGCCAGGGTAGGGTCAGGTCCGCGAAAGTGGAACGATGAGCGATACAGTCAACGTAATTCATACCAAGCTCCACAAACATTCCCATCATAACACTACTACCCACCAAAAAATGTTCAATAATCCATACATGCACCCCAATACTCTGTACATGCTGCACAGCCATATGCTCCAAAAACTTATCTGCAATGGCGTGTGTCGGCCCCACAGCCTGTATATCCCATTCACCAAGCTCCACCTAATCATTATCAAGCTCTGACGAACCCTACCTACCGACCAAGAGGTCCTGCAGGGTTCCATCCAAGAGCTGAATTCAAGAAGGCCCGAGAAGAGAAAAATAGAGAATTTACACCAATTAGGGAATCTTACACCAATATCTTCGAGAAATTGCGAGCCTTGGACATGATAAAGCCAATTCAAGGAAACATGCATCCTATAGGGAAAATGGACCACTCTCGGCATTTTGAATACAATTCGGGTCCATCAGAGCATGATACAGAAGATTGCTATTATCTCAGAGGGCAATGCAAGATCTGATTGACAATAACCAAATTGTGATCGAAGATGTAGAAACGTCCGAACACTAATCGCAAACTTTTGCCAGTCCACGATATACACATGGTGGGTATATATGAAGGAGGATTTGAAGATGAATCTGCAAGACCAATAGTGTCCGTCGATGCTATAACAATTAGGGTGTAAATGATGCAACCAATTCCTTCAGTTGTGCCGGGAAAAGTAAGGCATCCTATCCAGCTGAACAAGCCTGTGTTTATATTAAAACGAGCTGCTGAGAAAAGGGAAGAGGTAACTGAGAAGCCAAAGTTAGTGATCCAAAAATAGAAATGAAAGGGAGGCAAATGTTGTAGCCATACCAAAGTTGGTTATCAAAAGGGCACCCCGTAAAGATGATCAGAACAAGTTGTGTGAGCCTATTGTCATAAAGACCGCACCTCAGATTCCTATGAAAAACACTAATGTTGTCCCATGGAATTATGAAAAGACAGTGGTAACATCCAAGGGAAAAGTTGTGGCAGAAATAACACAAGTAGGTGGTTTAACTCGTTCTGGATGGTGCTTTGCCTCGGAAGAGCTAAGAAAAGAAAAACAGGCTATAGAAAATCAGGGCCCCATCAAGGAACCTGTCACTGAGAAAGAGGCACAAGAATTTCTGAAGAAGATGAAAGTGCAAGATTACTCTATAATGGAGCAGCTGAGGAAGACTTCTGCTCAAATTCCTTTGTTGTCTTTGTTGATGCATTATGAGGCACACCGTCATGCTCTGTTGAAAATCCTGAATGAGGTCCATGTATCTTAGAAGATGACCGTCAGCAATCTCGAAGAATTCGCAGGTCATATCTTTGAGGTAAACATGATAACTTTCACTGATGAGGAACTGCCAATGGAAGGCACTGGTCACAACAAAGCACTACATCTTACTGTCAAGTGTGAAAATTCTTATGTCACAAGGGTACTGGTGGACGGTTGATCCGATCTGAACATCTGTCTCTTATCCACCCTAAAAAGATTAAAGTCAACATGGAAAAAATTCGGACCAACAGGATGAGTATCCGTGCTTTTGACGGGGAAAAACGACAATCGATCGGTGAGATAGAGTTGATAGCGACAATCGGGCATGTGGATTTTTCTATTGATTTTCAAGTTCTTGATATGGATTCGTCTTATAATCTGCTGTTAGGAAGACTCTGAATCCATATGGCAGGCGCAGTTCCGTCGATCTTGTACCAGACTGTGAAGTTTGAGTGGAACCATGAGATTATCATGGTACACGGAGAGGTAGATTTGTCAATTTACAAGGACCCATTCGTTCCAGTTATTGAGGTCACTAATGACAGCCCACCTTTGATGTATCAAGTATTAAAAGCAGTCCATGTGGAGGAGTTTCCTGAAGGCAAGTATTTGCCCCAATCAAGATTGTCAGAAGCAGCAGTCATGATGGCTGCGAAAATGTTGAAGCATGGTTTCCAACCCAGGAAAGGTCTCGGGGCAGCACTACAAGGAATGTCGCATCCAATTAATCCGCTTGGCATTCGAGGTACCTGGAGTCTGGGATACAGGACCACAACTGCAGACAAAGCAAGAGCCAGGAAGATAAAGAAACAAGAATGGTCTCTCGAGAAGCATGTCCTTTGCCTCGCTCAATCTTTCACAAGGCCCAACGGGGGAAGTCTATTTCAAAAGAATGATGAGTAGACTGAAGAACAAAAGAAGTTGTTGTTAGATTTGAGGCACGTCTTTGGCATCAACATGGTGTAAATTGGCGAAGGACTTAGCAATGGATAAATCCATGACATTGGCCATGATGTGAAGCTGAACAACTTGGAAGCCATGCCTCTCCCCATGAGGAGGGGCCATTGGTAGCAAGTTTTTATTATCCTTTCTGTATACTTGGTTATTCTAAGATTTGTAATCCAAGTATATTTATTTTGCTCGTTATGATGTCAAACCCTTTTATCTTTCAAATTCAATGAAAAGCAAGACATGTGTCTTGTCTCCTTATTCTATCTCAATATTTTCCTGATTTTGTTTCTTATTTCTTTTCTTAGCTATGTTTCTGATGGCCTTAATAACATGACATGCATGCTGAAATCACGCCCTGGTGTAAACACAGAGTTTAACTTGGTCTCAATGAATCAACCAAAACTTAAGGAAATATATGTTGGGGTGGAACGATTATGAAGTAAGAGTTGAGGAGGTAGATGACATGGAAGAGACTAATACATAAGAAATCTTTGAGGAAGAATATGATGAGGAGGGAGCCTAGAGTGAAATAAATAGGGAATTAGAACAGTTTGAAAACAAGCCTAAGCCCAATCTGGATGACACAGAAAATATAAATCTTGGAAGTCCCGATGATGTTAGGGAAACCAAGATAAGCATGCATGTTGTACCGAAAGTGAAAAATGACATAGTCCAAGTCTTATTTAACTATAGAGACGTGTTTGCTTGGTCGTATAATGACATGCCCGGTTTGAGCACAGATTTGGTGGTTCACAAATTACCGATTAATCCTGGTTTCCCTCCAGTCAAGCAGCTTTGGAGGATATTCAAGACAAATATGAGCTAGAAAATCCATGATGAAATCATGAAGCAACTAACTGCAAAGAGTGATACTATCTCTTCTTCAGTATTCTACCTAGTTGGCCAATGTCATGCTGGTAACCTAACAAGGACGGAAAAATAAGGATTTGTGTCGACTATCGAGATTTGAATAAGGCCAGTCCCAAGGATAATTTGTTGTTGCCTAATATTCACACTATCATCGACAGTTGTGCCAAACATGAGATCCAATCTTTCGTAGATTGCTATGCTGGATATCACCAGATATTAATGGATGAAGATGATGCAGAAAAGACGGGATTCACAACGCCTTGGGGAACCTTTTGTTACATGGTCATGCTGTTCGGCTTTGAAGAATGTTGGGGCAACATACATAAGAGCCATGACAATCGTCTTCCACGATATGATACACAAAGAAATTGAGGTGTATGTGGATGATGTGATAATCAAATCAAGAATAGCAGAGGATCATATTAAAGACCTTAGGAAATTCTTTAAATAACTCAGAAGGTACAATTTGAAGTTGAACCCAGCTAAATGTACATTCGGCGTTCCACCTGGAAAGCTGTTGGGTTTCATTGTCAGCAAGCGAGGCATTAAGTTAGATCCTACAAAGATCAAGGCTATACAAGAGTTGCCTCCGCCAAATAACAAGAAAGACGTCATGAGTTTCCACGGGAGATTGAACTACATTAGCTGGTTCATCGCTTAACTCACCACCATATATGAGCCAATCTTCAAACTGTTAAAGAAAGATGTTGCAGCCAAGTGGAGTGAGGAATATCAAGCGGCCTTTGATCAAATCAAGCAATACTTGTCAAATACACCGGTGTTGGTCCCGCCGGAGCCAGGCCGGCCTTTGTTCCTATAACTATCGGTGATGGATAATTCATTTGGATGTGTACTAGGGCAACATGATGCCACATGCAAGAAAGAACAGGTCATCTACTACATGAGAAAGAAGTTCACTGATTACGAGGTTGAGTACACTTTGCTGGAAAGAACGTGTTGTGCCTCACTTGGGTAGCACAGAAGTTGAGGCATTATTTTTTGTCATACGCTACTTACCTCATATCCCAGGTGGACCCACTGAAGTACATCTTCCAGAAGTCAATGCCAACAGGAAGGCTGGCCAAGTGGCAAATGTTACTCACAGAGTTTGACGTAGTTTATATCACCCGAACTGCAATGAAAGCCCAGGCTTTGACCGATCATTTGGCTGAGAACCGGGTGGATGATGAGTATGACCTCTTAAGACATACTTTCCTGATGAAGAGGTAGACACAATTGAGGAATTGCTTTCTGATGATGATCATTATTGGAGGCTCTATTTTGATGGGGCCTCTAACTCCAAAGGTGATGGTATCAGGGCTGTTCTCATATCTCCAACGGGAAATTACTATCTGGCAGCAGCCCAACTTTGTTTCTGGTGTACCAATAACAAGGTAGAATACGAAGCTTGTATCATAGGTCTACACATGGCGATAGATATGGACATCAAAGAACTGCTAGTGCTCGGAGATTTCGACCTACTAGTACATCAAATCAAGGGTGAATGGGAAACTCGAGATGGGAAACTCATCATGTAAAAGAAGTATCTGGAAGACCTTTGCCAAAGATTTGATTCAATTGAATTTAGGCTCATCCCAAGAATGCACAATGAGTTGGTCGATGCTTTGGCCACA
Source organism: Petunia x hybrida (assembly GCA_037355625.1). Taxonomy (NCBI): domain Eukaryota; kingdom Viridiplantae; phylum Streptophyta; class Magnoliopsida; order Solanales; family Solanaceae; genus Petunia; species Petunia x hybrida. Next base: position 4,521,845 of record JBBBVM010000045.1, read on the forward strand.
TCAGCATCAATGCTTAGTCACCTTGGCCAAACTCACATTGATCCTCTCGAGATTCAAGTCCGGGATCAACATGTTTATTGCAACATGGTCGAAGAAGAACTTGATGGCGAGCCATGGTACCTGGACATTAAAAACTACATCAAGAATGGAGAATACCCAGCACTAGCCGAGAGCAATCAGAAAAGAACCCTCTATTGTCTTGCAAATGGCTTCTTTCTAAGTGGAGGGGTACTGTATAAGAGAACACCAGATCTAGGGTTGTTGAGATGTGTGGATACGGAAGAAGCCTCGAGAATTCTTAATGAGGTACATTCTGGAATCTGTGGGCCACACATGAATGGCTATGTGCTAGCTAAGAAGATCTTAAGAGAAGGTTATTTCTGGCTCACCAATTGATAGAGTTTCTGCGAAAATGCCACCAATGTCAAGTGCACGTCGATCTAATATATTCGCCTCCCTTGGAGCTTCACACAATGTCTGCCCCTTGGCATTTTGCAGCTTGGGGAATGGATGTTATTGGGCTGATAGAACCAAAGGCGTCGAATGGGCATAAATTTATCTTAGTCGCCATTGACTATTTTACCAAGTGGGTAGAACCCGCGACATTCAAGTCGGTATCCAAGAAAGTTGTGGTTGACTTTGTCCATTCGAACATTATTTGTCGATTTAGTATCCCTAATACCATTATAACCGACAATGGGGCCAATCTCAACAGTCATTTGATGAATGAGGTATGTGAAAGATTCAAAATTTTGCACAGACATTCCATACCTTACCCTCCAAAAGCAAATGGTACGATCGAAGTGGCAAACAAGAACATTAAAAAGATCCTCCGAAAAATGGTGCAAGGATCTCGAGATTGGCATAAGAAGTTGTCATTCGCTCTTTTGGGTTATTACACAACTGTGCGCACCTCAATAGGCAAAACTCCATAAGAATTGGTGTATGGGACTGAAGCAGTCGTTCCGGCAGAAGTCGAAATACCATCCTTGAGAATCATTATTGAAGTTGAGATCGAGGATACTGAATGGGTCGAATCCCGCTTGGAACAATTGGCTTTGATTGACGAGAAAATGTTGAATGCAGTATGTTATGCTCAACTCTATCAGAAGAGCATACAACAAGAAAGTGCGCCAACGCAAGTTCAGTGAAGGTCAGTTGGTCTTGAAGCGTATCTTTCCACATCAAGAAGAAGCCAAGGGCAAATTTGCTCCAAATTGGCAAGGATCGTACGTGGTGAAGAAGGTGTTGCCCAATGGTTCTCTATTCTTGACAGACATCGAAGGCACAATGGCAGAAATGATCGTTAATGCTGATGCAGTGAGGAGATACTACCTTTGGTGTTCCAAGTTGGCCTCTGTTAAGTTAGAAATTCTTGAATCGGGATTACGAAAGGCTTTGGTTCCATTACCTAGATAATGTATCCCTTTTGTTAGCCTTTGGCTTTGTATTTCTTTTCTAAACCCTTATTGTGAATCTTTGTAATTGCAATGAAATGAAGAAAAGAAAAGATCCAAAAACAAAAGTTGACATTAAGCCAGAGCTACGTCTCACCTGATTCCTCTCAAAAGGATACATAGGCAACCATTCAGGTGCGGTCAAAATAGGAGAAAGTTCATTTTTTCCTTATCTCATATCGACACAAAAACTTACCCTCGAGTTTACGGCCAATATCAAAGGAAATTTTAATCCCTAGCTCATGCTAAACTGGGCAGAAGTTTGTTTTTATTTTATTTTGTAAATAAAATAAAAACTTCTACTTTATTGTACCATTCACTCATTCTTGAAAGTGGGGAAAATGCTCAAAGCGCCCTAATTTGCACTAAACCAGGGCTTGAGCTCTTTATTTTTCTTAAGAGCGATCTTTATCATTTCATGAGACGCTTTGAGCACTCAGGCCCAAACATTGCTTCCAAACTCAGAGAAATGTCCAATAGATCGTTTATGGTCAATCTTGAGAATGTCAATCGAGCGAGAATTAGCTCAGAAAATCATCATCAATGAGTGGAACGAAAAGAGGTCCATGGGGGGGAAATGAATGGAAAAAAAAAGAAAAAAAATGAAGTTTTGTTGGTGAAAACTTGAAAGGGCGCCCACATAACAAACAGTGAGGGAAAAGAACAAAAAAGATGTTAGTCGGTGAAAACCCTAAGAGGGGCACCGCTAACCGAATGAGGGCTTTGGTAACTGTCATCAAGTTGGGCTCGATGAGTATTGTTTTGAATGTTCAAACTGGGGAAAGAGTCAAGGGAAAACTTTGTGAATGAATCAGGGTTTGAGGCCAAGATGCACGTCATGTTTATTGAGGTCATCGCTTCCACCTCCAGATAAGTCCTTTTACTTCCCTAAAGGACATCTCTCGTTCAGAGTCCTTTATCCATAATTTCTTCAACTTCTACCTTTCATTCAAAATAACATTGAAACGAGCAAAAGTAAGTTTTGCAAAAAAGTGTTTACCTGTTTTGCAGTTGCAGTAGAGCACGGTCAGGACCCGCTTGGATAATGGAAGCCTATGTGGCATCTTGGTATCTGGAGTGATATTCCAAGGTTCGCACCGCAGAAGAGACCATCAAGGAAAATATATCGTTCTTAACAAAGTTTGACTAATGACTAGTTGGAACATTTGGCCGCATGATGTTATGTGTCAAAGGCCAAGGAAATACAAGAAAGCAAGAAGAATCATGAAGGAAAAAGTAAGGAGTCGAGGCACCCACTTGCAGAATGAGGGAGTAGTTTTAAGAAGTCGAGGCACCCACCTGAAGAATGAGGGAGTAGTATCTTAAAGGTCGAGGCACCACCTGAAGAATGAGAGAGTAGTATCATAAAGGTCGAGGCACCTATATGAAGAATGAGGGAGTAGTTTTGAGAAGTCGAGGCACCCACCTGAAGAATGAGGGAGTAGTTTGAGAAGTCGAGTACCCACCTGGAGAATGAGGGATTTTATTCGAGAAGTCGAGGTACCCACCTGAAGAATGAGGGAGTAGTTTAAAAGTGGAGGCACCCACCTGAAGAATAAGTGAACAATTTGAGAAATTCAAGGCACCCACCTAAAGAATGAGGGAATAGTTTCAAGATCGTCAAGGTACTCATCCGGATAACGAGGGAATAGTTTAAAGAAGACAAGACATACACCTGAAAACGAGGGAATCTATTTCAGTAATAAGAGCAAAACCCACCTGAACCAAGAGTGGTGGTTTTATTTTTGACAAATGTGGAGAGTGACAACCAATAGGCTCATTCTTTGAAGAATAAAGACTTAGAGTAGGAATTGTAATTTTACATTACAATGTTGTACTTTCGTTTTCTTTGTAAAGCAATGACCGCCAACTAGCAAGCAATCAGTGACCAACAATGCCATCCCTAGTGTGTTAGAAGTGTTTAGTTGTCAGTCCCTTATGTCTAGAAGAATCTCGAGTCAGTCCTAGTATGTCTGGAAGTGTCTAATGTCAGTCTTGGCGTGTCTAGTGTTAGTCTAAAGAATCTATAAGTCCTTCAAATGAGGTAGTCCCAGCTACCGCGCATGAGGAACTACACTGACTTGATTCCCTTAGTCTGAGGATATGTAGGTAGCCTTGTAGGCAGGATACGATCACCATTTTGCAGAACGCACTTTTGGCTAGAACCGAAAAGCCAAAATTAGTTGTCGATTACTTCTTTGTTCGAAAACTCTTCGTGTTCTCAAACAAAGAGGGGCAGTTGTAATCACCTAATTTTGGCACGAAATTTTCAATAAAGCGCTCAAAATAGTTGTGTCAAACATCTTCAATTTTGCCTAATTTTCCTAGAGCTTTTCTCGTCTAGTTAATTAATTTGTAGAAAAATATAAAAAAATACTTTTAATGTTTAATTGTGTAATTGTTGTTATCGATAGCATGATTAGTATAATAATATATTTTTTAAATTTATTTAATTAACAAGTTTACTTAGTTTAACTAATTAAATCTTAAGTTGTGCAATTATTTTATGTATTAAGGCTAATCGTCAAATTTAATTCAGAAAAATGAACAAAAGTACTACCCCAATAAGCCAAACCCACTAGCCCCTACCCCAACTCGGAAGCCCAATATCCGTCCCGCTGCATTCCTCTTTGCACTTAAAAAAAAAAAAACCCCTCTCAAATCCCTCATTCCACTGAAGCCTCTTGGCTTGGCCAAGCCTTGGCAAAATTTCACCAGCCTGCCAGAGCCGCCTAGTTCGCTGCACCACCAGCCCCGATCTGCCACCAGACTACTGCCGCCGGTGGCCAGAAAAATACTAAAATACATTCCCGAACTCGTTTCGACCTCCTCTTTTCATTTCCACCACTAATTTTCGCAAAAAGTCGATCAATTTGCGTAGATCTACAGTCAAAGCTTGAGCTCTAGCCATTTTTCTATTTTTTCTAGGTAAGTTTCAGTTCTTTTTCTTCCCCTCGCTCTTCCCATCATCGCTTGTACGTCATTTCCCGAAACCCTCTCTTTTCTTGCCCGTTTACTTTCCTCTTATTCTGATTCTCATTTTTCCTTCTTCTTATTTTCTCTTTCTCATTTTGTTATGATTGATGATGCATTTTCCCTCCGTTTATGGGGAGTTTTGTTTGGAAGGATGATGTGATGATGTTTCGAAGGAGACGAGGCAGCCACGTTGGCTGTGACAAGGTTTTCCCGCAGCAGTTGCATGGTGATGCGATAGAGTTGATATGAATGGGGGGCCATTATGGTAAGAAATCTTGTGGTGATGACTGCTATGATGATGACTTGGTGATGGCATGATGATTCGAGGCGACGAGCAGCAACACGGGTAGCTGAAGCAGCGGCGTGGGCATTGATATGTTCGAAACAGTGGTGGCGCAGCCTCAATAGAAAAGAGGCAACGATGACGGTGGAGTTAGTGTTAGCTCCCGGTTAGAAAGAAAATCCTTTTATCTTTTCCCTTTGTCTATGTTTTCGTGTTTCAGACTGGTTCAAGTGTTCAAGTTCATAAACTTGTGTTCCAATATTAATTTTCAGCATATCAAAATTAATACAGAATGTTCATGTATGTGAGAAATCATCGTAATGAATATGCTCTGTTTGATGTATGTATGTATGTGTGTGTTTGTTTGTCTTAAGTAAATAGAAAAAAAATTATGGGAGATGTCGGCTTTTCGTCGCTTCCCAATCACATATATACATATTGTTTATATTTCGTAGGTTTATCTATTTAGATGGTTTTTGTGGGAGTTGTTTCGGCTTTGGTCGCTTCCCAATCATATTTATACCCATCGTTTCCTGTTTTGCAAGTTCTCTGTTGTCTTTTCCTATCCATTGTCGAGAATGAATCAGTTCTTGTTTACCTCAAGTGGATATTTTAGTTCAATGTCTTTTGTTTAATTTCGTTCGGATGCCAAATAGTCTACAAATTGTTTCTCTCTTAGTTTTGTTTGAGCGTGAGCTTGTGTTAGAACCTGTCCTCATTGTCCTTGTATGTTTCGTGTCTTAAGTATTGTTTTCTGCGATAACTGTAAGAGAAATCATGTATGTATATGATGTGAACATGTTGTAGTTTCTAATTAATTGTTCTAAGACTTATTCACTTAGTTTAAGCGAGAATTAGGAGTATTGTAGCTTTCGGAATTATGAGTTTTGTTTAGCCCCTTGTTCAAGTATATAGTACCAGTTGAAACTTCCGTTGGCATGATTATTCTTGGCATGTTTTAAGCTTTCTGAGTTGAGTAAAATGCATAAGATTCTTAGTTTAGTCTTTTAAATTTGTCCAGCTTGTTCTGTTAAATTTTTGAGCTTTAGGTCTTAGTCCAATTTTGTGTCTTTGAGCCAAACCAACTAGGAATTTGGTTTTGCTCTAGTAAGTATAGTATGAATTAGTTAGTTTGGGGCTGTGTACTTGTTTACTTAATCGATAGGTATAATTTAGTTTCAAGTCAGTTCAAGTTAGAATCTAATTGACCTTAGCTTAGTTTTAGTTAGTTTGGGGCTGTTTTAGTTAGTTTTTAGTTAGCCTGTTGAGTAATAGGTTGTTCTTTGAAAGAAAAACCTACTTTTTCATCTTTTTACCATGTAGAGTGGGCTGGAACACTGTTCAAGACAGCCCTAACAGCTGTAATTTTTAGAAAAAGAACTCCTTGGGGGATGAACTTGTACTTATGTTCTAGTTTACACTCAATTCCTTGGAAGTCTATAAAAAAGTGTCTTTGACTCTTCATAAATGACACAACAACTATCTGAAATTACCATTAAATGAGAGTAAAGCACTTGAAAAAAGGAGAGAAATGAAAGTAAGTTTGAAAGAAGGATTTAGAACCAAAATCCTTTACATTAAGGGTCTTTTGGGTATAACTCTTGAAGTTTAAGGGTCTAAAAAGTTGTTTAGTGGTTAGTCTTGGCGTCAAATAGTTGTTGGTTGCTGCTTGTTTTTTGGACTTTTCCTTTGGTTCCTCAAGTTCGTTAGCTTGGCTTTTTCTTCATACTAGGTAAATACAAATCGACTTTGTATTCATCTTGAATATTTGGCTATGGAATTGATATGAAACCAACTTGTCTAATGTCTTAAAAAAAATTTGTTTATGTATGACACTAGTTTTAATAAATCGCTGCTATGTTAAATAAAAAAGGATACGTCAAGTCATCATAGGAATGATAACTTAAAAGCAACATGTTTAAAGGAAAAAATTTTTGCTTATGTTTGAACTTGATGTTGTTAAAGTTGTTATTCATTTTATGTATATGTGATTAGTTCGTATTTATTATCTGCATAATACAATATAAAGGGGATGAAAGAAGGTGTAACAAATAGAATGAAAAAGCAATTAAGAAAGTCAAGATCTGCTCCTACTTTAAAAAAAAAAAAATTAGAAATGTTTAGTGTGAATGAAAGCATGGTTTGTTTATTTGCAATTGGTCAGCCATTTTAATATGTAAACTTTGGTTCAAATTGGACAAAGGGAATAATTAGGCGAACTTAGGATTTAACCAACAACAAATGAAAACTTTAAGTTCTGACCGTTTCCTGTAAACTGGGTTCTTTTCTGTAAATTGGTATATATTTGCAAATCCAGGAATTATTAAATCGTGGTTATCTCTGAATGAATAAGACAAGATATAGTTACAAATGCAATGTTAATAAATGTGAAGCTTTAAAAAACGTACAGCATGCATTTGTAGAAATAGACTAACAATTGTACTTGAATGAATAAATGAGCATGTATCGATCTTTTGCAAAGTTGGCCTGCTTAATATGCCTATGGTTTGTTAAGTTAGGCCATTTAATAAAGATTCAACATTTGGGTTCATGACAAATTTGCAAAGACATCCACCATTTTAATAAACAGTCATCATTTTGGTAAACATCCATCACATGTATATAGATAGAATGTTACAATTTTGAAGGACGGACCTTAAAGCAACCCACTTTTTTGTAAATAATTCAGCCCTTATCATGGTTAAATGAAGGACTGTTTATAAACTCTCTTTTTTCAAGGACAGTTCACAAAGCTGTTCTAATTTAACAAACATCCTACTTTAAAAATAGTTTCGTAATCCATGTTTCAAAAATGAAGACAAATTTTGGAGTCCTAATTTGAAACTTAATAAAATTAGAAATTGCACTCAATTATTAATTGATTAGGCAAACTAAATAGGAGCAAGAAGACTTCCACGTGAGCGTAATAATAAATATGACTCGTGGTGTGCTTATTAGGCGAAAAGAGAAGTTAAAATGATAAAGCAAATTTGTGTTAAGGTATACCCAACGGGTAATTTAACACAATATTTGGCTAAACAAATAAAAACGTGACTTTAAGTGAACGAAAAAGATAACAATCATATTTAATGAATTTAAAATACGACAATAAAGCAACCGTGCTCGGCACAGGACTCGAGGATGCCTAATACCTTCCCGAGAGTCAACTGAGGACCTTACATGAATCTCTGATGCATACCATTTAACGAGTCAAATGTGTTCCAAGTACACCACTTTGGTGACTTGGCACACCTTTAACTTGTTAAGTGGCGATTCCGAATTCTCTTAATAACTGTGTACCTTGCAACACCCGTCACAGTCTTTAAATATACAATTCTTAATTTAGTTTTGTAAAAAAGAGTCGTGACAATCCGTTCAAGTGTTGATAAAAGGCAATACTTGCTGCACTTGGTCGTAAGTCTTGGCAAAGACCCCTCTCTATTTGCCAACACTTATCCTTAAAATATTGGCAAAAGGCAACACTTGCCGCACTTGATCATAAGTCTTGGCAATTGCCAAAACTTGCCCCTTACAGTCTTTCCCTGTATTCTCGCCATATAACTTGAAGTATTGGCAAAACACCATTTTTCTTTGAAGCTTCGTCAATTATCAAGACCTACAAAATTTTTGTCTTAATTTCTTGGCTCTGGGCGAAGAAGGGTATTTTGCTAAAACATTTCTTAGCGCGGGCATTTTTGCAAAAGCACTCCTCATAGAGGGCACGCGTGAAATTCTTTGAATTTATTCTCATTTTGGTTAAAGCTCATCCCATTGTTAAAATAAATTTCAAAGGAAAACTTAAAGAGACGATATTCCATATAGTTTGGGGCTATTTACTATTGCAGGTTTGTTTAGCTAAGTGAAAAGAGAAATAAAAAGCCATGTTTTTTTTTTCCAAAAGAAATACCCGAAAACATTCTAAAAAAAATGAAGACATAATACTTCTGATTTAAATTATTACCAAATGGATATAATGGCCAAGAATGTGAAACAAATTATTCTATAGTTCCTTTTATACACTCAGACGTTCAGTACATTGTTTATCTTTAAAATTGCACATCTACTAATTATGCCACCACAGGAGTAAGTTATCTTTCTAGAAAATGTAAGTAATAACAATGAAGTCCTAACCTATAACGACCATCATACAATATGTGGGTTGCGATGAATGTAATTCATTTAAGCAAAGATTTTAGGTTTGAGCTTGGTAGTGAAGAAGGGGCACTTCACCCTTCAAATGACCTATGAGGCACAGCTCTATGTGAATGACTTTATCAGCGGTTGTATCGGGAGAGTTCCACCCTTTAATTGACTGCCAAGAGGCACGGTAGAATTATTGTTTTGGTTGAGGTGCAAGTTCGGATTAAGTGTGCAAATGTTTGATTACAGATAATGAATGGTTAAAAAGAACCAACAACTCAACCTTTGAAAGGCATATATATGAATTGTTTGATTTCTTTTTGTTCCATCCTCCGTTTTATTTTTAGTTCTGTTAAAATGATATTGTGTCAAAGCATCATTGAAATGATACTACTCCATGTTGTTAGAGTTCGATGCATGTATGAAAATGAAATGACCGTCTGTCGGGTTGTTACCAAATATTACTCAAAAAAGGTTGAGGTCTTGGACAGGATGTGGTTTTGGTGGGGTCCAAAAACACTTGCTACATTTTATGGACAGAAACTTCACCACACTTTCAGCCAAATCTTAATTTGTTGACAATTACTATCTTAAAACAAAGCACAAAATCTGCCTAATGCCATCTGATTCGGATTTGTTTTTGGTACTTTTTACTAACCAAACAGATTATCAACTTCCTTTTCTTATGTCACCTCAGTTTTTATCTAGGGTGATCAAAATAAAAGTGATGTTCCCCTAATTATGTTATAAGTATGTCTGATGTTCAAAAGTTGATTAGTTTTTCCATAATGTGAAAGTTAAGTAGCCTTTAACATGAGTAAAAATCAATAGTTCGGCACGGCGATAAGATGTGATGTTAAACAATCATAACAAGAGTAAGAGTTCAAGTTGATGCTTACACAAATGCGGGGTGGATCTGCCCCGTAAACTACTATTCGATCTCATGCAGTGGCGGATGTAGAGAAGGAGGAACGGGTTCGGCGGAACTCAAGTAATTTTTGTGGAGACAGTGTATTTATATTAAAAAAATTTATTAAATATATACAAAAATCAAGTTGAGAACTCAGTAACTTTCTGTTAAGATTATTGTCCTAAAATTTAGAACTCATAAGGTTCAAATTCTGGATCCGCCTCTGTTCTCATGAATTCATGGTACTCTTAGAGAAATAGTTATACTATGTACATATTTTTTATAATACGTATAATATGATATTTGGAAACTCATATTCTTAAAGTTTAAATAATTCTCTTAGTTAGCAATGGTTCACTTACACTTAGGAGTAGAGACCGATCCCCATTTAAATACTTCTTAATAATTTTTTCCCTTAATATATCATCATATAAAATGATATTTGATAAATATATACGATAAACATTTCTACGAAATTGTGGCCCTAATAGTAGTGAACTCATTCTCCCTACAGACAAACAGGTTGTTTATAAGGTAATTGTTGGTAAAATTTATTTAGCAAATGCTAAGTATTTGATGACCTGATGAAAATTTTAATCAACCTATTATCACATGTATTTATTTACAATATAAGATTAAAAAATAATCTTTACATAACTAACACATATATACAACTTAAATCCTTTTATAAGTATAATGTAAAATTGCAAATCTGAAATAGTCAGAGCAATAGATATAGGAAGCCTGGTTATAACAAGAAAATAATATAAGGCCGTGTATCGGTAGATTGACATTTTACTATAGCAACAAGCGTCACTAGCATCACCATTACCTATTAATCATTCTTTAGTAGAAATATGTCTCCTAATCTCCTATTCTCATAGTTGAATCGAAAACTTTTTCCTCCAATACAACCTACAAATATAAAATAGCTTATACTCCCTCCGTTTATTTTTATTTGTCCAATTTTAATTTTTCACACTCATTAAAAAAAAATTCAACTTTACTAATATATTCTTATTAATGATACTTGATTCAATTAATTATATCACTTTAAAAATTATAAAATCTTTAATATCAAGAATAATATAGGAAGAATATAGCTAATTTTCTCTTGAAATGCCAAAAAAAAAACAAGTAAAAATAGAAGTTGGCTTTTAAAAAATTGAACAAGTAAAAATGGAGGGATGAAGTATCTTGCAATATCATTTCTCCTAGATTTAATTTAATTACAAGCTGGTTAAGTTGAGGTGTCGACCAATAAATTGACTTTGAACAAACAAAAGATGATAAGTTGACAACACTAACTTAAGATGAGGATACTTTTAGTAGGCCAATATGACCCTCATTAGTTACCCTTTAGCTTAAAGTTAACCAAAAAGTTATCATCAATACCTTCTTTAACAAGAGGACAGGAAAACTTAACTAATAAGCTAGTTCCTAAAATGGATATTTTTCTTTTACTGTTGGATGAGATGAGGAGACAAGATAAATGGGACTCATGCACAAAAAATTACCTATATCTATGTGAAAATTTTATGTTTTTGGCTAAACAATTCGAACTAATTTTTCTTCGACAATCTTTTACTGTCACTTTTTCAATTCTTCCATATAATAAGACTCTACAAGCATACTAGCTTTGCTTTTTTTTTTTTTTTCCTTCTATCTTGCCTCTTACAGGCTCGTGCATTTTTATAAAGAAGGTTCTTTGGATTTTTGAAACTCTGAAACAGACTTTATCATGTCTTCTAACTGTCATTTAAATCTGGCGCCACATCAGCCATGCTTATTCTGCTCCATCCTTTTTAGCTTTTACGTATATTCGATTTGATTATTCAAATAACAGGCCTAGAAATAGTGATGTTTTAAAATATATGTATATATTGAGGTTATGCATAAGCTAATTACTACCTGTCATAGTTTTCTTATTAGTTCTCTTAAAAGAATGGCACAATTTTAAATTTGGAAACATTTTTGAGTTGAAACTACTATTTTACCCTTAATGAAATGCTTTATAGCCACATATTTATGTATGGCTTATTTTGGACCACAAGTTCCAAAAATCTTACCACATTTTTTAAACTCCGCTCCAAGCCAAACTATGACAACCATTTTGAAACGGAGGGAGTATAAGTAAATATTCTTTATGATAAACACTAATTGGTAAAATCTTAAAAATTAAATACAAACAATTAACATGCTACTATATCACAGGTCAAATTGTACTTATATTAGAAAAATAATGTCTACAGCGTTGTATATAACTTAAAAGTTAGGAATTATTTATATTAGTAAATATAATTTAGGAAATGCATGATTACTGGTGGTCCAGTTCCTTAGTAGCATTTGCTTTTAAAATCAGTCCTTTTGGCAAATTCCCATCCATAATTTTTCAACTATAGATGGTAAAGCGCCGAGAACCAATTACTCTGACATGCTTGTTAGTTATACTATTCTTTCTATCCACCTAACAATTAAAGCCAAGATTTATAGCTTATCACTTTGGCATGCATTCCATTAGAGCCTCTAGTTCTATGAGAAAAGGTGGTTGATTAAAACAAATAATATTTCCCCTAAGGGAAATTAATTAAGTTGGACTTGTCCTCCTCTAGGAAGTTGCAAGTTCGGCTGAAATTTACTTTTGTAAGGGTGGTTAGTTTTAAATACAGTTCACTATATGGGTGAGCACAGGATACCAAATCAAAAAGCGATTGTGAAATTATCCACACAAAAAAAAAAGGCTCTTTACACGACAGAAAGAACATGTTAATGCACGTTGCTGGTTGTTGAAAGAAGTATCCACCAAAAAGACTATCCATTTTGGTATTTGGCTTCTGATTTTTATCTTGATTCACCGTTAGGACCGTGCATAGTTGAATAGATGAAATCTCAAGATTCTTAACGAAAGTTTCGAGTTTGAGTTCGGTGAGTGGAGAAATTCCTAGTAGGAGTTGCAGGTGACACTTCTCGCTTTTATGTACATTATGTGGTACAAATCCAAATCCGAATTAAATGGACTAGTGTATATCAAATAGTTAAGCGAAAAAAAAAAAAAAAAAAAAGACTGATTATGATCCATTTCTGCAGTTTGAATGCTAAATCAGATAATATTCATCAACGGTGTTTGAACTTTCGAGGAAGAATTACAAGCCGGTACAAATTAAACTTACCCGTATATAATATTTATACCAAATAAAATAATTTAATTATGAGAATCTTAAATTAAAGTGATTTAATTTATATTACATCTAACCATGATTAAGTTAAAAATAATTTATGTACACAACACGTCTCACACGAATTTACTTGATATAAACACCACGTGCATGTAAAGTTTTACCTTACAAGCCTTAATACTATGTCTTGTGCATGTAAAGTTTTACCTTGCAAGCCTTAATACTATGTCTTATGAATTCCAAGTGTGTGTGTGTATATATTAATTACTATAAAAGCATATCATTTTTTTTTAGAAAAATTATATTGCTAAATTGCCCTTCAAAACTTAAAAATACACCAAAATGCCCTTCAAAAAAAAACTAAAAATACCAAGCATCAGAAGAAAAAAAAGTACCTATTAAAAAAAAAAAAAAAAAAAGTACCCTACACTGTAGACAACGGACACTCAGATTACTAAACGTTGCCACTGTACGTTGCCTCCCTGCAAAAATTATTAGGAATTAACCGTAGTTCGAATAGTTGTCAACCATTGACATGGGGATGCTTTGATCAGTATAGAACAAAATTCTGAATTTACTAGTCCTATCCTCTTATGCTGCAAGTGATGACCAATCTTTGTGGATTTTCAACTTCCAAAGAAGAAGATCTTGCAAAAGTGACTGGTATGTTCAGCTCCATAGGGTTAACTTCTTTTTGACAAAAGTTAGCCATTAATTTGAATTATATTTATATCTTTACATATGTTCTGTGAAATTTACGTTTATATAATTTTTGTAATCAAGAGGGAAGCGTATTTTCTTTTCATGGAAAGAAGTATATGATACATTTGTTAGATGTGAAGGAATCATATAACAAACCTAATACTATTAGAACTTAAATTGCAGTGCTTTCCATTGTTGAGTAACACAAGTTTTAGACTTCAATCAGTATTCAGTTCTATTAATATTGCTTCATTATGAGGTTTAGTCATCAGATTTACCTCCAACAACACTATTGTTTTTTTGTTTTGACAACTAAGATATATTTTTCTCAAACGAAACTTGAGCCTTTTACTTTTATCTTGTATATTATGTATGAATCATATGATAACTCTTTTATCGAATTATTTGGCTTCTATATATTTAACTTTCTAATCGAATTGGCGATAGTAAAATACAATAGCGTGGGATGTCCTATGAGAATGAAATAAGAAAGGTAAATGTATTGGTCTATTTGTAATTTAGATGCCTGTTACATACTTTTCCCATAATTTAAAAGATCTGAGTATATTATACCGTGCCCCCTTTCAAAAGATGAATGAGTTCTTCAAATACTTTGTAAGTTCATGGTTTTGGTGTATGTCCTGCTCTGCTTAGTACTTCTGATTTATTAGATATTAGTTCTTGACTCATATTTCACACTGATTTAAGTGAATTTCTCAGAGAGATAGATATTTCATAAAAATATTTCACTCAATATAAAATAGGGCACCTCAATCTTAGATTTTTCCTTTATATGCTTTAGTTGATTTTTCCTTTATATGATTTTTCCTCAATCTTAGATTATATACGTGCAATGCACGTGCCTTTGACCATTCAATTCAATTACCTATGGTTGTCACTAATAAACTAATTACGATATAGTCGGTCTAAGTTAAATTAATTGAGGCTCTAATATAATTCTCGACGCTATTCTTGAACAAACTGTTGAGTAAAAAAACAGAGAGTACTCACTCGAGAACAAGAGTCATGTATGATGTATAAAACTTTTACTATACTGTATTCGCACTAACAAAAAAAAGCATTTATATTGCAGATATAATTTCCCTCCACTCTTGAAGTATATATGATTAAACGATGGCGCACACTTACATATACTAACGTCTTTATTTGTGCACAACTTTGGACATTTTGAATATCGATCGTAAATACTTTTGGCATTGGAGCAACTATTACGTCCAATTTTAAGAAACTATCTAAATTTCACCGTTATTTATTTTATATTCGAAGGGGGTAAAACTCGTTTTTCGCTTCCTCTATAAATAGAAAAGTGATATTTACGGACGGGGCAAGGATAACAACTTCATAATTTTGGATCTTAGAACAACAACATAAGTGATTTAATTTAAACTATGTACATACTTAACAAATTTCTTACACTAAAAGAAAACATGTGATTAGCTAGAGATTTTAGCTAGGAAAATCAAATCCTTAGCTAATAAGTAATTTTAGCTATGAATTTAGCTAGAAAATTCATAATCCCTAGCAAACTATTTTTTTTCGAAATGTTGACATATTATAGCTAGGATTAGTGCCAAGCTAAAATGTAGCTAGGGAAATGTTCTAGCTAAATCTGTAGTGAAATTTAAGTTGGATTGATAATCTGAAAGATTTTATTCGAAATCTTTTGGAGGGAGAACAAACTAAAACTCCCTCTCTTTCATTTTTATTTTTTAAAAGTTAAATGTTTTGTTCCTTTTCAATTATAACCGCCTCTCTCACTTAACAATCTCCCTCCAAATGTAATTAAACCCTAATCCTTTATTTCCCTCGCTCTTTATTTCCTTTCTTCTGAAAGTGTTTCTCTTGCAACTGCTACATGTTGTCTCTCATTTTCGGTAAGCTAATTTATTTACAAATATATTTATGTTTTTTGGTATGGCTATACTTTGGATTTAGGGTTTATACATTACAGGTTCAGCAATTCTCATAATTGCCGCCGTCTCTCAGCTTGATAATACGAAGGTATCACAACAACAAAATTTTAATTCAAATATCAAGTACAAATAATGTTTATTTCTTTTATTGTTAATTACTTGCATAGTTCAAATCTTAGATTCACAAATTCATATTTGATTTAACTGTTAGTAAAATTTAAAGTGAGATCGGTACCGCGGTATCCCAAGTTAATATGTACGCCTTAATATGTCCGATGTATAGAATTTACTTTAAAAAGATAAAAATACAATGACTTTGAGGAGCCCATTATAATACAATGTAACCGCATTAAAGCATTTGTATGCATTTTAGACAGATTAAAGTATTCTAACAAGAGTTTGTTATTATTGTTCTTCTGTTTTATCAATGCTGGGAAGTATGTAATAACTAATAACTGAACTAATATTTATTTGTATTGGATTTTTCTTCATAGTTGAATGCAAGAAGCAAAGTTCTTGCACTATTTGTTTGATCATTAAGTCCCAACAACTTGCTTTTATCAGTATTTTTCAATGATATACTATCTGGTATCATATTTATTTTGATAGAGGTTGATTATTGTCATGTTGGGGTTGTTTTAACAGGTCAAGATTACTAGTCCAAAGAAATATTGTGTTAGAACAAATACATGAATTGTTAAACCCGGATGATCCTGTAATTTAACAGGTAAGAAGAATTTGAGTTCTTCCTGATTGCAGCATATCCATGTCTATGTTTTTAACCTGGCATAGTGATAACACATCATTTAATCCCTTGTACCAGTAATTGCAATATTTTCGACAAAGATTTATCTCGAGTGTATGATTTTACTTGGCTACTTGTATTCTGTTTAATTAATTACTTGTTCCTTTCTGTCTTATCTTCAAATATTCGTATAGCTCTTATATGTGTTAGTACTATGAAGCCATCTAGTCTTTAAGTTATAGTATGTGTTTCTATTGGATCTTCATAACCTTATGTTATGCTTGCAAGTAGGAATTCTTGAATGGTAGCACAACTTGATATTCGTCAAGAGATATTCCCTAGTAACAAATATCATTTCTGCCACATATGGGATAATCTCGTATCTTTATTTTTCGTTTATATGGAAAGTCGAAACTGAATTTCACTCATGTTTCTCATTTCAAGGACTTGAGATTATGAGATCAATTCACCGTACGAGTTGCAATAAGTTAATCTTTATTGACACTGATAAACTAATTGACCTATGCTATGTTTATACTTGATTCCTAAAAAATCATGTAGTTTGTTTGTTTGTCTCTTTAATCTGTTGCTATCTTAGTCAGTCTCTTTACTTCTTTGTAATTTGATTGGTTTTGTTATTGAAAACAACTATTATTTTTTTCAGATACATGTATGAAGCACATCAAGGAGGTGGATGAGAATTCTACACAGAGGGATGAAAATGGTACTGAAGTAAAGGAAGGAGACATTTGAAGAAACATGGATGTCAACAAATGGGAGCTTATGTGAATATTTTTTAGCTTGAGTGCCATGGAGCCAATGTTGATCTTTTAAGCTTAAGACAAGTTTTAATTTACTTGTAAAAATGTAATTCATCCGCGAAGGATGCTTTTATCATTTGATTGGTTGTGCAAATATATATTTTTGGTGGAATTTAAATGGATTTCAATTGCTTATTTTTTTACATGTCAAACCATATAATTTGGATTGTAGTTCAGAAAGCAAACTTGGAGTCATCTTTGTGTAAATGTGCAATTTATGAAATTATCACAAGCCAAGAGAAGGCTAGGATTTTTACCATATTAGCTAGGAAAAAGTTCTAGCAAAAACAAGTTTATTTGCTAGGAATTTAACTAGGAATGACCCTAGCTGGTTTTTGCTAGGATTTGTTTCCTAACAATATATCCTAGCTAATTTAGCTAGGGATCGAAAGTTTTTCCAACCTAAAATTTAGCTAGGTGCGTATTAGCTAGGGACTGTTGCTAGGGTCATTTTCCTAGCTAAAATACTGTTAGCTAGGGAATTTTACAAGTTAGCTAGGGATTTAGTCTCTAGCTAATCACCTGTTTTCTTGTAGTGTTAATACAAATATAATATTTGAATATAAAAATTATTCGGCTTGGACGAACAATATGTTGGATTACTTAGTTACTTAGCTTCAGCTCCCAAGAGAAAATTGTGTAATTGTAAATATAACATTTATAGTAGTGTATGTTAGATGCTATGTATTTATTTTGTATGAGTTGTGTAAATGTATAGCTAGAGTTAAATGTGTAAGCCATAAGTGGCTATATGCTAAAGTTGTAACACTGCTTAGTGTATTGGGCTTTTGACCCAGAATATAAATAGATGGTGGGCCTGTGTGTGAATGTCGGCCGATTCATTCTCTTCATTTCTGCTTCCGTTTCACGCTTTCTCTCCTCTAACTCTCCCACTGAGTCTCAACTCAGTTCATACAAATTTGGCCCTTTCTGTAATGTTTTCATGGTATCAGAGCATGGAATCGCATAGATCCATCTCTTGCGAGTCGATCAATGTTACCCTCGACTCGTTCTGAAGAAATCCTTGACTTGAGCGCTCGTATTCCGGTGAAATTCCGGCTGTTTTTGCGGCGGCGTTTAATTTTCTTTGGATCCCGACGGTGTATCCTTTGGTTGCTGTTCAGCAGTGGTGGTTTTAAGGTGATGGTTAGTCTTCGGCGACTAGGTGGTGATTCCTACGATGTCGGTGCAATTTCCGGCGTTGCTTTGTTCATCAAGACCGTGACTCCTTCCGGTAGCGAGGGAGAGTGGTAACAATTTCTCATTCACCTCTATTTTGTTCTGTAACCCTAGATCTGTAAAACCCTAAATTTGTATAACCCTAGATCTGTAAAACCCTAGATCTCATATGGCTTCTACTTCTACGAGTATCGATTCGACGAATCCTCTCTTCGTTCACTCGTCTGACGTTCCTGGTAGTTCCTTAGTGCATGTTCCCTTTGCTAGGATTGGTTTTGGGGGTTGGAAACGCGATGTAACGGTTTCCTTGAGTGCTAAAAATAAGATCGCTTTCATCGATGGCTCATGCCCTAAACTTGAGGACGACTCTCATCTCCTTCCTCAATGGAATAGGTGCAACAATTTAGTGATTTCCTGGCTGGTTAGTTCTGTGTCCCCTGAGATAGCAGATAGCATTCGCTATTCTGAAACAGCTGAGAGCATCTGGACTCAGCTGAACTCTCGCTATGGCACAGCAAATGGGGCAAAGATTTTTTAGTTAAAGAAAGAACTTACCTCCACTATCCAGGCTCATCTTGACATAGCCTCATACTTTAACAAACTCAAGAGGTTGTGGGATGAGATTAGGGAAATGCGTAACATCAAAGTTAAGAGTTGTCTGTGTGCAGCTAAAGATGATATTAGGAAAGAAGAAGAAGAAAATAAACCCTATCAATTCTTGATGGGGTTGAATGAGGCCTATGTGGGTGTGAGGGGCAACATCCTAATGATGCAGCCCCTTCCTTCTCTTGATACTGCATACTGCATTCTCCTCCAAGATGAGAGCCAAAGGCAGATCAACCCCACCAATCCTCAGTTCAGCCCTGAAGCTTCTTCATTCCATGTCTCCAACACTGGGAACAAGCCTTATAATCAGAGGATCAACTTTGACCAATCAAAGAATAACCAAAGAGGCTCCAATCAATCCAAGAATAATCAAAAAGGGAATTACTTCTGCAGATATTGTAAGAAATCAGGGCACACTATTGAGTACTGCCTCAAACTCAAAGCAATAAATGCCAACAATCAAAACAATCAAAGTCACAACTCTTCCAATCCTACTTCCAATTACAGACAATCCGCAAACCAGTATGCTAGAGGTGGCAGAACTGCTGCACATGCTAATGCTCAGCATGACAGTACTGTCTGCCCTCCTGATGCAGCTATGTCCAGACCTGGTTCTTCTTGTGGGTCAGACTGCACTGGTTATTATGGTGGACCTGAGCAAGCAGGTTCTACTTTTGGGTCTGGTTCTTCAGGTGTTCCTCTTCCTGGACTGACTCAACAGCAATATGTTCAACTTCTTAATCTCCTGCAGCACTCTACCATGAATGATTCAGCTCCTCAGGCCAATCTCATGGGATCAACAAATTTTGCTGGTACTCTATTACCTGACTCTTTTAAGACTGATGGTAGTTCATGCATGCTGTCTCATTCCTCTTCTGTCACCTAGATCATTGATTCAGGTGCATTTGACCACATGACCTCCAACAAGGATATATTGCACAATGTAATGCCACTCCCTATTCCATTCTTAGTGTCTCTCCCAAATGACTACAAAGTGAAGGTTACCTGCACTGGATCCTTCACATTAAATGACTCTGTCACACTGCACAATGTCCTCTACCTTCCCTCTTTTCAACATAATCTCATCTCAGTGCACAAGTTAATCCAGCAGTTGCATTGTCATGTGTATTTCACTGCTGACACATGTTTCATGCAGGCCCCTTCTCTGAAGATGCCTCTGGAGCTTGGTAAACTTGAATCTGGACTGTACAAGCTCCAGTGGCACACTTCTTCTGGGCCTTCATCTGTGTGCACACCTTGCAAGCTTCCAAGCAGCACTCCTCCACCTTCCTTTTCTTATCTTAGTTCATCTTGTGTAAATACTCATTTAACTGATTCAAATAAAACTGCTTCTTTTACTAGTGAATGTTTACATAAGCCTAATGACTCTGTCCAACATACTACTGATTTTGACTGTGCTATTGATAATGTGTGGCATCTTAGGCTTGCTCATGCACCATTTGCTAGGATGAAGAGTATTCCTTCTATTTCATCCTCTATATCAGCTAAACAATCCTTCCCTTGTAATGTATGTCCCATGGCTAGACAAACTAGGCTTCCTTTCCCAGATAGCTCTATTCAGACATCTAAACCCTTCCAGCTTGTCCATGTGGACACATGGGGCCCCTATCATACACCTTCCCTCTCAGGGGCCAGATATTTCCTCACCATTGTGGATGACTTCACAAGGTGCACCTGGACTCATCTCATGCACTCTAAGAGCAATACCTTTCCCCTTCTCAAAGCCTTCATCCTGATGGTCAGGACTCATTTTAATGCCTTTGCCCAGACCATTAGATCTGACAATGCCCTAGAAATTGGCTTGAACAACCCTGCCATTGATTTCTTTGCTGCAAATGGGATCATCCATCAGACTTCCTGTCCACACACACCCCAACAAAATGGTGTTGTGGAGAGGAAACATAGGACATTGTTGGAAGCTTCCAAATCCCTCTTATTCCAGTCCAGGGCTCCCATTAGATTTTGGGGTGACTGTCTCCTCACTGCTACCTACATCATAAACAGGCTACCCTCCAGATCATAAACAGCCTGACTATAAGATGCTGGTTCAAGTCCTACCTGGATGATTATGCATGTACCCTTCCAGCTTCCTTCACTTGCTTCTCTGAGCAGCATGTAGGACTTGAACCAGCATCTTATAGTCAGGCTGCCCTTATTCCAGATTGGCAGATTGCCATGAGAAAGGAATTTGAGGCTTTAGAATCAAACAACACTTGGGAGATTGTTCAATTGCCTCCTGGTAAGAAACCAATTGGGTGTAAGTGGGTCTACAAGATCAAGCACAAAGCTGATGGTAGTGTTGAGAGATATAAGGCTAGGTTGGTGATCAGAGGTGACACCCAGATTGCTGGGGTTGATTTCAATGAAACTTTTTCACCTGTGGTCAAACTTTCTACCATCAAAAGTCTCATAGCAGTGGCCACTAAGAGAAATTGGCCTCTGTTCCAGCTTGATGTGAACAATGCCATCCTCCATGGGGGATCTGGATGAGGAGGTTTATATGAGGCTTCCTCAGGGTTTGGTAGTTTCTCCTCCTCCTGGTTCTGCCCCTTTAGTGTGTAAACTCAAGAAATCCTTGTATGGTCTGAGGCAAGCCTCCAGGCAATGGTATGCCAGGCTCTCCCATGCCTTATTCAGCAGGGGCTTCTCTCACTCTATGAATGATTATTCCTTGTTCCTCAAGGGCTCTCCTGGCAACATTGTCATCCTAGCAGTCTATGTGGATGATATTATTCTAACTGGAGACAATGTTGCTGAGATCAGTGCCTTGAAACAATTCCTGGATGCTGAGTTCAAAATCAAAGACTTGGGCTCCCTCCATTATTTTTTAGGCATTGTGGTATCTCCTGTTCCTGGTGGGGTGTTGCTGAACCAGAGGAAGTTTGTTCTGGATTTGTTGAAAGATTATGATTGTCTGTCTGCTAGCCCTGTTGTCTGCCCTCTTGACTTCACTGTGAAGCTGAGATCTTCTTGTGGGGAGCTGCTTCCCCATCCAGACAAATATAGGAGCCTGGTGGGTAAGCTCATGTTTCTTACTCACACTAGGCCTGATATCTGCTTTGGTGTGCAACACCTCAGTCAGTTTCTTCAGGCCCCAAGGCTTCCTCACATGACTGCTGCCTTGCACATGCTCAGATATCTTAGGGGTACTACAGACCTTGGCCTGTTCTACTCTTCTTCTCCAGACTACAATGTCACTGCTTATAGTGACAGTGACTGGGCTGCCTGCCCAGATACTAGAAGGTCAGTCACTGGGTTCTGCATCTTCTTGGGTGATAGCTTGATTGGATGGAAGTCAAAGAAGCAACCAGTTGTATCCTTGTCTTCTGCTGAGGCAGAGTATAGAGCCCTCATAAAAGTTGTAGCTGAGCTGGTCTGGTTGTCCAGGTTATTAACTGATCTCACTGTTCCAGTTGCTTATCCTCTCTCCACCTTCTGTGACAACCAGGCTGCTATCCATATTGCAAGGAATCCTGTTTTCCATGAACGGACTAAACACATTGAGGTCGATTGCCATTTTGTCAGGGAAAAGCTCAATGATGGTCTCCTTCATTTGTCCCATGTCTCTACCTTCAACCAGCTGGCTGATATATTGACCAAGCCTCTCACTGGTGTTCAGCATCACACTCTCCTATCCAAGTTGAAGGTGGTTACCCCCTCCAACTTGAGGGGGGTGTTGGATTACTTAGTTACTTAGCTTCAGCTCCCAAGAGAAAATTGTGTAATTGTAAATATAACATTTATAGTAGTGTATGTTAGATGCTATGTATTTATTTTGTATGAGTTGTGTAAATGTGTAAGCCATAAGTGGCTATATGCTAAAGTTGTAACACTGCTTAGTGTATTGGGCTTTTGACCCAGAATATAAATAGATGGTGGGCCTGTGTGTGAAGGTCGGCCGATTCATTCTCTTCATTTCT
Organism: Petunia x hybrida; assembly: GCA_037355625.1. NCBI lineage: Eukaryota > Viridiplantae > Streptophyta > Magnoliopsida > Solanales > Solanaceae > Petunia > Petunia x hybrida. The sequence goes on from JBBBVM010000045.1 coordinate 4,544,715, forward strand.
GCTTCCGTTTCACGCTTTCTCTCCTCTAACTCTCCCACTGAGTCTCAACTCAGTTCATACAAATTTGGCCCTTTCTGTAATGTTTTCACAATATGAGACTTGTAGCTCCGGCCCTCCTGCCGACGAAGACTTTTGTGGTACAGTAAGGGTTAACGCAAGCCAAAAAGAAGAAGTGGACTACGTACGTGGGCATGGCTTCTTTTCTCGTCAGCACACAGCTTTTGCATTCTCTAATAGAGTATTTGCAAGGTCAAATTACTTTAGAAAGTTAGAGATCTTCTCCATGTGAAGTGTTTAATATGCCGCTCTGGCTTGTCATCTTTCAACTGCTTTCTCACAATCTTATCCTCTACACCAAAATCTGCTTTTTGATGAATACTTTGTTTATAGAAAATTGGTGCTGATGTTTTTTACTTCTTCATTTCCAATTTTGCCCCATAACGATAAGGAAAATAATTCACGATATCAAAAGCCTAAAGAAGCACTTGCACGATATTATAAGTTTAACCTTCATCATGTTTTCCAGCTTGGAATCTAATTAGTTACACGTATAGTATATATAGACAATAATTACATTTAATTTAAAACTAGCTAGTAAACCGAAATTATGTCACCGCGTATGGTTGGAAAATCAAATATACTAGTATTATGTTTTATATACGAGAGAGTGCTCATTCTAATTCCAAGATGTTCAAAAAAAAGAAAAAATCGACTGTTAACACCGAAGGTGTCAAAAAGTACACAGTTACTGTAAATTGACAGATTTTATTATATCTAGAAGCGGATTCGTAATTTAAAATTATGGTTCCGGCAATCTTTCACTTATCGCACCAAATCCACTACCCATTTATGCTATAATTTGGTTCGCAGCTTGTTATATGTGCATATCTAATTGCTGGTAGATATCTCATACAAAATTTGATTCAAAGGTTTGTATCGCCTGTGTTCGATCGACGGAATAAGTAGCAAATATTGTTCAATACATACATCAGCCTCTACGTTCAGAACACACTCCTATTCTACTTACTCATCCATATATAGTTAGTTTGGATACTTATCTATAATAACTTTTGTATAAGTTGTTTTTAATGGATAAAACTTAATCCAATGGAAGAAAAAAAAAGTAGTCCTTTCATTTCACTTTGTTGTATTTTCTTTATTAATCCATAAAAAACTAATGGTGCACTTTTAAATTTAAAAATAATTTAATTTCAAATATCTCATTTTACCCATTTAGAGTCACACTAACATTTATGACTTGATTTTAGACCACAAGTTTTTTAAAAAAAAAAAAAGTTATCTTTGTTTAGTTAAATTTTGTGCTAATTATTAGTCAAAGATTGTGACAAATAAAATAGAATTGAGTGAATAGTAATTTCAAATACCCGAGCCTGGACATCTTGCATGCATGCACGTACTCTTTGGTTTTTTGCCTTTAAAAATATAAAGTAGTCTTCTTCTTATCGTAAAAACAAGTTGCATTGTTCTTGTGGTTGATGACTAGCAAGATTAATCTCATTATAAAGTTATATACACATGTAGAAGTGCTCTTATAATATAGTATTAATTTAATTTCGCCTTGGTCTTCTTTCTTCTTTTATTTAAAGAATCCTCCATTTCTCCAGATGACCAATTTGGTCTGGTAGGTCCATTCTTGTCAAAATGCATTCCACGACGGCATATACACATTATACTGTTATGTGGACCGAGTAACTTTGCAAATGCTACGTAGAAACTTTTCGTCTTCTTTTTATTTTTTATTTTACGTTTTTTTTAATGTCATTAGGGCTTTCAGTGAAATAACATAAGCGTAGTCGGTAGTGCATTAAATTCTTGTTTAGAAGATGAACGTTTGACTTGACCACCAAAACGGTGTGAGTTGTGGATAATGGATGTCTATTAGAAAAAAATTAAAAGCTTATGTTCTAATTGTGTATTTTTTGTGCAATCAAATCACTTATAAGGCCACTAGCTTTTAGAGACGCGCAACGCGCTGTAATAATAAATGTAATATATTAAAAGAATTATATAATTGTAGCTTAAAAAAATTTGTGCTTGAGTTGCACAATTGATATCTTAAATTTCATGAAATTATCAAAGAAACATGAGGAGGTCACTATTCTATTTCGTCTTAATAACAATCTTACATTTTGTTCTTTAGGTAAATGAAAATAATGGTGTCTGTCACAGTGATTTTTGAACGGCTAAAATAGACTCAGGATTAGAGTTTCATCAAAGTTGTAAATTATTTTTAAAAAAAAATACAATGATAAATGTATTAAGATCCGTGTTAAATATTGCAACTATTCCGCTTGCAATATTCCTAAATATTAATGAACTTACTCTAAAACATAAGTACATATATATAAAGTAGACCAAAAGAATAAGAAAAGAAGTTTCAAAATTCACAATAGCAAAATTATAGTCAAACAAAATTTTATTCGAAAGACATACCGCTTACTTCATTTGTATTTGTGCAAATTCTAATCCGATTATGAAATGAAACAGGATAACTGTGGGTGAGATGTTGATAGTTTGATGTTGTATTTTATGAAAGATCAAAAAACATTAAAGATCAATCTTTTTGCTTCCCAAAAAAAAGTAGTGGTTCTTAATCGAACTTGCATAAATAATGCGTGAAACAAAGTGTGCTGAATAATCATAGGAATTAACAAAGAAGAAAAAAAAACTTACTTGTCAAATACAATTTTAGTACTGTCTCTCGGATACTGCCAGAGATAAAGTGAAACTGGAAGAAAATAAACTTTTTACTTGTAATGCTTAAATACAGAATTTGATTAGCTATTTGGTGAGTTCCTACCGTAATTAAGCAATTTAGTAACAAATATATTGAGTGTTTGTTCACTTTCTCCAATGGATGAATGTTCATTCGCCTCATTAAGTTGGAGATGTAAAAAATCATCCTTGATCATTGGATAGTAATAAATATTTAGTAATGAATGACATAGTCATCCATTATATTTCTCCAGAACCAAACACATGTACGAAGTGAACCTAAAGATGTGAAAAGGCATCACAATCCTAATTAAAAGATGAAATTTTTATTATCTATATTAAGCATTTTTTATAATTTGTATAAAATATAGGAGTGAAAATTTAATTGTGTATTGACTTCCTTGTATAAAGGAATATTTAAAAAAAAAAAAAAAAAAAAAAAAAAGCTTTACTATAGGGGCAAAAAGGTCGTTTACTTTTTGCTATAGGGATTGGCTCTTTTAGAATAGTATGATTATATATATAATATCTATGTCACTCATTAACCGACGACATGCTAAAATTGATAGTAACTAATATATTTTTACAGTCTAATTAGGTCTATAAGTATATTGATAGTGTATAAAATCTTGATATTTTCGATGTATAAATCCTCTAAGAAACCTTTTTTTAAAAGTTTCCCACACAGTTTTCGGTACCATAATTGGAGTTCCAACTAATCCGAATTCGCGCCGTGTAGGGCCCCTTTCGGGGAAAAGCACTTCCTACCAAGGATTTTTCCATACCCAGGGCTCGAACTCGAGACCTCTGGTTAAGAGAGGAGAAGTCTTATCCACTGCACCACATCACTTGGTGGTCATTAAGAAATATTTGTATTGGCCTAATTAAATCGGGCTAGGTCAATCAATCGAATTTGTAACACATTTAACAAGCAATTTGTCGTATCAAAGTTGTGGATTAAGTCAGAGAAATAATCGACAAAAGCAAATTTCAAGAATAGTAAAGAAGAAAAGTTGTAGTATGTATTTCTAGATGGATTACAAAGTTGACGAGGATGCTATTTATAGCCATTAGAATACAATGATAATTAAAGCATTAAATGAGCAGTTATTAGCCGTTTCCCACGTTCTGATCGTGGCATTCTCATGAACTCCCCATTAAATATCTGACTAATGAGCTACCATTACAAAGTAAATCTTTTAATGGTATGTAATCGTTTCCCCGAGGTCTAAGTTGCTTGCCTCGGGGAGGTTATTCTTTTGATGCTCGAGGATGAATCTCTTCGAGGCTTGCCTTGAGACTTGACCTCGGTGATTTACCTTGGGAATCAAGGCTCTCGCCTCTCGATCTTATCTCGTATTTTAGCACAAATGTACCCCCAACCATGCACCCAAGGTGCCAAGCAAGCGAATGAGTTTTCACCCAATACAGATAGTCCTCACACTCCTTGGATAATTGACAGGAATTTCGAGGAGTAGAATGAATTTAAGCAGGAAGCCGACATGGAAACACGTGCACCCAGCGATTTGAAAAGGCTGCTGTCATTTCAAATTCTCATCCACTACACGTGGCAATCGCTGAGAGGCCGTGACTCTTCGCTCCTCCTTCCCCATGTAAACACAATGATGGCTTCTTCCACTATATATGCCCAACTTATCTTCCTTCTTCCTCATTTCAATCTTCCAAGCAACAGTAAAAGTTTCCATAGCAAGCTTCAACTTGAATTCCTCCTTAAATCTTCTTTGAAATATAAAATCACCAATCTTCTTAACAAAAATTTCTGCAACCCACTCCGTTCGAAACTCTTCAGGCCCCTTTGAGGAAAAGGTCCCTAATGTCGATACCATGGTCGTTAGCGACGAGCTGGTGAACGTCCCAGTGCCTTTAAATATTATCCCGCCTACATATGACAATACTGAGGCAACATCGCGACTTGGTGATTTAAACCCAAAGCGGCGCAAAAATACTGAGGAAAATGTTGGTAAGGAGGTTGACGCCACCACAGCTAGTTATAGTAAAGAAAATGTCAACACTGAGGCGGGAACTTCAAAGCCTAAGAAGAAGAAACCCTCTATCCAGGAGCTCGTGCCTCAACGGTCATCCCATCAAGCTTTGATCTCGATAAGGATTTTAGGTTATAAGATCAAACGGCCGAGAGCATGAGAAGAACAGAAATGTTCCAGTTCAAGTCACAACGAGCTTGATTACACAAGCTCATACAGCTTTAGTTCAGGAAGCATGCAACTGGGGCCCCAAGGTCCAGATTCGAATGCCTGCCTCGGACAGTCGCAGCTGCGACATACTATTCGGGCACTCTTTCATCTATACCTATCCATTGACGATAGGGTTTACTCTCCCTGTCAATCTAGTCATTGATACCTTCTACTGAACTATGTTTGGCCCAACTAGGCCTCGGGCTCTGAAGCGTCGTTCAATGCCTTGACTTCTTAAGTCAGAAGGTCGGGGTTCCCTTCACTTTTCAACACTTGATTGCTCTCTTCTACCCCACATTACACAAAGGTGGGTTGTTTGACTTATCAAACGAGGCAAATACTCGTTAATTACAAAGAGCGAGGACACTAAGGACCGTGGATGGTGTGATCGCTTTGCTCTTTTCCTGACCAGTCTTCTGTCCTCTGAGCCTGGGTTTCCCGAGGCATGGAATAAAGCACGTATGTGATATTTTCGGTAGCCTTTGATAATCTTCTTACTTCCCCTCATAATTTTTGATTTTCTAACTGTTGCCTCAAGTTCCTCATCTGAAAAGATTTTATTCCCCCCGAAGGATCTGATCACTTGAGTTCAAGCGATTAATGATATCAAAACCCGATCGGAGAGATCATGGATGGTCTTAGCCGCATTGGATAAGAACAAGTGGGAATGCAAATGGAATGGTAAGTTCTAAGTATCATTTCTGTTCCCTTTTGAAATTCCCTCGAGACTTTTTTTTTGCAGATTTTACCTCCCCTTTTGTAGGTTTACCTAACAGGGCGGATTTTGAGCCAAAGGAAAAGGAAAAAAAGGTAAAGAATGAGAAGAAGAAAGAAGTCCCTGATGCAGGGGAAAGCTTAAATGAGTTGGAGGGCTTGGCTACTAAAGTCCTTGCGCCAGACGATGTCCCCGAAAGAGCGCCTGGCCAAGGGACTTTGAAAGGTAACAACATCTTCCTAGGTAAGTCTATTTCCATCATTACTTCTTCATCTTTTAACATTAAGTCTCCAATTCATATTTCTTCAGATCTAAAGAGGAAGAGGCAATCTTCGAAGAAATCTACCAAGGCAAAGCGTCCTCGAGTGAAAGTGACTCCTGCTCTGTGTCCCGAGGTTGCGACCAGGCCACGTCGGGGTTTGATTGATGAACTCATTGGTGATGAAGTTCCTGGTGAGATCGAGGTGGTTGACCTCGAAGGTTCGGATCATGTTGCTGGCAAAGCCAAAATCAAGGCCAAGGTCGGTGAAGCCGAAGTTTCCTCAACTACGAAGGAAAGAACAGCTGAAAATCCTCCTTCTGCTGAAGAGAGAGCAGCACCGAGCAATCGACCTTCTGCTTCCGAGCCTTCTAACATCTCGGTTTCCCAAAGGGGGTTGAGATCCCTTCTGACATATGCCTTTTGGATGATACCATGGCTGTCCTCATGTGTCCTAGGGGATTGCTCGGGCCACATGAGCGGGAGCGTACCAAGGACACAGCTCATGGAGACTTAATGGCTCTCTCAGCCCAGCACGGAGTTCAAGTAAATTTGTATTACCTATAACTCTTTTGGCTCCGACCATCCTCTCTTTCCTCTCTTTAATTTTGATTTTACCTAAAACTCTTACAGATTTATGTATATGAAATTAAGGTTGTAGAGATAGAGCTCCACCGATCATCTTCTATCAAGAGGATAGGGGACGAGTAGAGCCGTCAGGGTCGGAGCTTTAGTTTCAAGTCTCTGAACTATGGGAGCAGTTGCTCAAGTCCAACCTGAAGCTGGATCAAGCTCACAAAGTTGTTGATAAGTCTGACCTCGAGATGGCCACGGATCATGAGCCTACCGCCGTCCTCGAGGCTCAAGTAAAGGCGCAAGAGGAAAACCACCAAGCCAAAAACCAAAGGCTAACGAATGAGACGAACGCCAAGGTTAAAGAAATTGTCGAGGAGTATCATGATAAACTAAAGGTTACATAGTCAAAATGAACAAGTTAGAGGCTCGGACGAAGACCCTCGAGACTTAGGTCAACACCCTCCGGGTCAAAGAGGCATCTTCTTCATCAATGCTCAAGGCAAAGTAGACCAGAGCACGAGCAAAAAAGACTTGGGCTATTATCCAAACCAGATTGAAGACCCTTGAGCAATGCAAAATCGGGGTGAATTTGGATGAAGAAATAGCCAAGGCTCAAAGCAATGCTGCCAAGGCTCAAGCCATCATAGATAAGCTTCCTTCGAGCAGTGAAAGCTCAGTGACGGAGCTGAAGAAGATGACGAAGTCTCCGAGAATGGAACTTCGAGCAGTGAGGAAATGACCCCGAAAACTAAGACTCCCTCCGTCCCATTTTATGTGGCACCATTTGACCGTGGACGGAGTTTAAAAAAATAGAGGTTGACCTTGTAAAGTTTCAATTTTACCCATGAAAAAGTAAGAAAGAGAAGATTTGAGTAGTAAAAAAAATTGTTGGTAGCTTTAAAAGTATGTAGGGCCCAACAAGGGTAAAATAGAGATGGTGCACTAAATAGTTGTCAAATAAGGAAATGTGTCATTCATTTTGGGACAAACAAATAAGGAAATAGTGCCACATAAATTGGGACAGAGGGAGTAACTTCTTTCTGTGCTTTTTATTAAGGTCGCACGAGCCGTTTGATGTAAACAACTTTTGTGTCCCCCTGGCCTTTATCAATGAATTTCAATTTTTATTTTCCTAAGTGCTATTCTTTTACTTTGTCTTGAAAGCGTTCGACAAGTCACTTAGAATATTTTTCTTGCAAGACGTAGATAAAATTTATTTCACACCGATGCTAGCTTAGAACGACGTCTCGTTCTCGAGCCATGGCATGAAAGAACAAACTTATAATGATACAAACTCAATAAAGGATAAAACCTCGGGCGCCAATAAAGAGATATTAAATCAATTTTATTTCATTGATTATAATGAGCCGTAACAGGCGCTTACATAAAACCTAGTCAAGACTTAGGCCATTTTTATTGAAAAACCACTTCAAGCAACAAAACAAACACAATAAATTAAGCTAATCTTCGGGAGACAGTCCCCGGTATTTAGATAGCTAGTCTTCGGGCCCGCTTTGAGCCCCGGTCCGAAAGGCTTCGAGTCAGTTTTGACTGCACACCGTCCCTTACATCCCCCAGTGGGCGGGTGCAAATTGATGAGGACCCGAGCACTGAATATCGTTCCCTCCGCTTCCTGAAAAGGACAAGCAAAGAAAAAAAGGGGTTAGAATTATTCAACCTAAGCGTTGGAGCATTGACAGCTCGATGTTGTAGGCAAAAAAAATTGATGACGAAGGGTAACGTACCTCAATGTCAAAAATAATAACGCTTCAAATTAAAGGCAAAATTTCGATGACGAAGGTAACGTACCTCAATGTCAAAAATAATAACGCTTCAAATTTGAGATATTCCAATTTGAAGGCTCTTGTTTGCCTTCCAAATCTTCTAACTGATAAAACCCTTTGCCAACTATAGCCTTGACTCGATTAGGCCCTTCCCAATTCGCGGCGAATTTGCATGCATTATTCTCCTTAGTGGTTTGATTTGAAGCCTTTAACACATAATCACCAACTTTGAAAGCTCTGAACTTAGATTTCCTATTCAAATAAGCTTCGATTTGCCTTTTCTGAGCCGTCAAACGAATCAAAGCCATCTCTATTCACCCTTCGAGCAAATCCAGCTCCACTCGTATCGCCTGCTAATTTGACTCCTCGGTTACGTGAGCATACCGAAGGCTAGGTTCGCAAACCTCCACAGGAATCAAAGAACCAATTCTATAGATGAGGAAAAATAGGGTTTCACTCATGCTATTTATCTCACTGGTGCGCATTGCCCATAATACCCCTGGCAGCTCATCGGGTCACGAGCCTGTAGCTTCATCCAACCTCTTTTTGAGATTCTCCATGATTATTCTATTTGAGGACTCAACTTTCCCGTTAGCGCTTGGATGATGAAGTTTCGAGGCCACTCTTTTAATCCCCTACTTCACAAGAAAAGTGGTGACTTCCGAGCCCATGAGCTGCGAGCCATTATCGTAAATTAGCTCCCTTGGGACCCCAAACCTACAAATGATATTCATCCAAATAAAGTTGATAACCTCATTTTTCCTAACCTTAGCAAAAGACATTGCCTCGTCCTACTTGGTAAAATAGCCAGAGAGTACAATGATAAACTGAACGCCACCTTTCGCCTTGGAAATTAGGCCAACAATATCCATCCCCCACTTCATGAAAGACCGAGGCTAGACACCGAATGTAGTGGTTCAGGTTGTTGATGAATCATTGAAGCATGTTTTTAGCATTTATCACATTTACTTACAAATAACCTAGCATCTTCAGTCATCTCTAGCCAATAATACCCCCGCACGGAGGAGTTTCCGCACCAGGGCCTTCCCTCCTGAATGATTGCCATATTCGACCTTGTGAACCTCCCTCATGACATATTCAATTTCTCCTGAGCCTAGGTATTTGGCCATCGGGCTGCAATAAAGCTTTTTGTATAATTTCCTCTAAATCATCGAGTAGGGGAACACTTGCTTTCTCACTTCTTGAGCTTCTCTCTTATCTGTCGGTAAAATCCCAAGGTCTACGTATGAAATAAACTTAGTACGCCAATGTCAGGCCTCATTTACTGAATTCACCTTCATTTTTACGCACACATAGTTTACTAGCTGGTGATTCAACTTTATCTTTCCCACTGCCAAAGTGAGTATCCTAACAATTGAATCAGTCCTCGAGTCCTCTTTTTCAATAGCAGGCCTCAAATTAGCCAAGGCGTCAGCCTCGGCGTTCTCCTCTCGAGGGATTTGCTTAACTTTCCAGTCTTTGAACCCAGCCAAGACTTGTTGTGCTCGAGCTACAAATTGCTTTATCCTGAGATCCCGAGCCATATAATCACTGAGCACTTGTTTCACCACTAGCTGCGAATCACATTAGCTCTACTCTTTCAGCTCCCATCTTCTTGGCCAGCTCTAAACCCGTTATTGCAGCCTCGTATTCTGCTTCTTTATTGGTCAAATTTTCAATCCGCATAGAATGCATTATCATTTCCCCCGTAGGAGCTACCAATAGCATTTCGAGCCCCGATATGTTGGAATTAGTTGGCCCATCGGTGTAAAGAATCCAAACCCTGGAGTTTGATCCTTTAGCCACCGAAGTCTCCTTTTCGGCCTCGGGGAGTATTTTAGCACTGAAATCAGCGATGAAGTCAGCCAACACTTGAGATTTTATGGTAGTTCGAGGCTGATATACAATGTCATACTCACTCAACTCAATCGCTCTTTTGGATAACCTCCCAGACAACTCAGACTTATGTAATATACTTCTCAAGGGAAAAGTGGTAACTTTGGCTATGGGATGACATTAAAAGTAAGGCTGAAGTTTACGAGCAACTACAACAAAAGCAAGTGCGAATTTTACTAAATGGGGTACCTTGTTTCAGCGTGGAGGAGAGTCTTGCTCACGTAATATATGGGTTGTTGCTTTCCTTCCTCTTCTCGAACCAGAATTGCACTAACCTCCACCAAGGACATAGCCAGGTAAATCATCAACGTCTCCCCATCCTTTGGCTTGGCAAGCAATGGTGCGTTAGCCAAATAATGTTTTAACTCTTTCAATGCTTCTCTGCATTCCGACGTCCATTCGAAGTCGGTATTTTTCTTTAATACAAAGAAAAACTTGTAGCACCATTCGGAGGACCTTGACATAAATCTACTCAAAGCTGCGATCCAGAGAACCTCGGGGATCTTCTCAATAGCTTTGATCTTTTCGAGATTTTCCTTGGTGCCTCGTTCTGAGACAATGAATCCAAAAAAATTTCCCGAGCCAGCCCCAAAAGTGCACTTTTTAGGGTTTTGCTTCATGCTATACTGCCTCAAAATAGCGAAGGCTTCCCTTAAATGATTCAAATGATCCTCTATTCGAACCGACTTCACTAGCATGTCGTCTATGTACGCCTTTATTGTTTTCCCAATATAATCTCTGAACATTTGACATACTAGCCTTTGATACGTAACCCCGATATTTTTGGGCCAAATGGCATCACTTTATAATAGTATGTCCCCTGATCTGTGATGAAAGAAGTTTTTTCCTCATCATTTGGATCCATCAAAATTTGATTTTACCCTGAATAAGCATCCAAGAAGGTTAATAACTTGTGTCGAGCCGTGGAGTCTATCAACCTATCTATCTTAGGTAATGGATACGAATCTTTTGGGAAAGCTTTATTCAGATCAGTGTAATCCATGCACATCCTCCACTTGCCATTCTTTTTTGGTACCTCCACTACATTAGTGAGCCAATCAGGGTACTTCACCTTTCTTATGAAACCATTATCGAGCAACCTCTTTATTTCATCTTCAATAGCCTTTTTCCTCACACCGGCATGTAGGCTCTTATTTTGCTTCACCGGGGGTGATAGGGATCCACGTTCAGCTTATGCGTCATTATCTCAGGATCAATTCCAACCATGTCTGTGTGTGACCAAGCGAAGACATCATCATTGGCTTTTAGTAGCTCAATGATGGCCTTTTCTTAATTTGGATCTAGTTCCGAACCCACGAACACCATCCTTTCTAGGAATTCCTTCAACATGATGAAGGATTTTAGCTCTTCAATAGTTGATTTATCGGCCTTCTGCTTCTGAGGCTCTTGGATGTACGCCGAGATCTTCTCCACCTCTTTTTGATAGTCCACTTCAAAAATCAAACTCTCCTCCACACCAGACCTTGGGCGAGCTAATTGCTATTTCGATGGCCACTCGGGGCGAATCCATTATTCATGGCAATCGAGTAGAGCTCCCTAGCACCTCGTTGTTCATCTCTGCTTACATGTATTCCCCACGGGGTAGGGATTGATGGCACGGCTTCCATTTCATGAATCCAAGACCTTCTGAGGATAACGTTGTAGGCCATGTCCTCAGACATTACTTTAAACTATGTCTTCTTATCAATTGCTTCGGCAAAAGTAGTGAGAGTAATCTCCCATCTTCTCCGCGAAATTATTAAATCCTTCAATATGGAAGCCTTCAGGACATTAAGGTCCTTCAACCACATCTTCTTCATAGCCCTATAGCTAATAATATTTATCGAGCTACTGAGATCGATCAAGACTCGTTTAATATCTGAGTCATTAATCCTCAGCATGATCACCAAGGCATCATGATAGGAAAACATCATCCCATCACAGTTATCTTCATCAAAAATTATTTCTTTACCCGAACCACTTGTTCGAGTCCTTTTCTCCATGGTAATTGAAAGCTTTGCAAGTTTCTTCGCGGAAGTGAAGTTGATGCCATTCACCTATGATCCCCATGTTATCGCATTCATGACTCTGTTAGCGGATGAAGCCCTCGGCGGTTGTCCATCTCCCCTATTCTTAGAAAAAATTTGTTTCCCTTGTCAGTGAGAAACTCTTTCAACATCCACCCTTTCAGAAGATGAGTCACTTTAAGGCGGAATACCTTGTAATCCTCGGTAGTATGTCTATAATCAGCATGGAACTCGCAATGCAAATTATGATCTCTCTTCCCCGGGGGTGTTCTCATATCCTTTGGTAACTAAACCCCCTGATCAGTCATCCATTTCAACATATTTACCAACTCCGTGGTGGACACAGTTAAATTATAGTCAGGGATACGAGGAACATACTTCTCTTTAGACACCAAAGATGGACCCGCTGAATTCTTCTAATTGGCGTTCACGCCGACCTTCCCCCCGAGCCTCTGACTCACATGTGGGGCTTCAAACCATTGACTTACATGCTTCTTTTGAGAATTATAGAGGTCGTACAGACCCTTCGAGTTCCCTTGTGGCGCATTGGCGCATCGAGAAGTCTCGGATCGATTTCTATAAGCATTGTACTGGCCCGATGCCTTCCACTTTGCTTCCTCAAGCCTAATCCTGGTAGTTGCCCTAACATGAAATTCATCCCAAGTTTGAGCCTGCCTGTTGGAGGTCCCTTTTTAGCTCGACGACAGCTTTAGAATTGCTAGCGTTGATGTTTCTCTCAAACGTCATGATTTCCATGTAATCATCTGTAGTTGGCAATTCCATTTTTTCCGCCTGAAAATGCTCGAAGAACTCTTTGATGGGCTCCCTATACCATTGTTTGATTTCAAACACATCCTCCTTCTACTTGAGGATTTTCTGAGCCCCAGTATGCGCTTTGATGAATAAATCAGCTAACTCATCAAAGCTTGAGATAGACTCTAAGGGGGTGCATGTACCACCGAAGCGCCCCTTTCTCAAGGGTATCCCCGAACATCTTTAAGAACATTAACTCCTTTTCTATTGGGGAAAAATCATTACTCTTGACCATGGCCACATACTCGGCTTGATGGTCAGCACGGTCGGTAGTCCCATCATACTTCTTCAAGATCTGTAGCTTGAAGTGTTTTGGTATAGGGGCAGGGGTAGCCTCGGGCTTTAAGGTTGCTGCCTGCATTTTTCGATGTCCAAGACTTGTTGAGCCTTTCTAATCCCAAGAACATTTTCGAGCCTTTTTTTCAAATTGAGCTTCGAAATCTTTCTTCCATTTCTCTAGGTCTAACAAGACGCTTGTTTCTGCCACTGTTGGAGCTGTTCCGAAGGGCTGGGTAACAATTTGGGGCAGTCCCCGAGTCTCCAGATACATCTCCATTTGGAAGTCCCCCTGTTGTTTCTCCTATATGAACAAAGTTCGGGATGCCTCCATTAAGAACTGCAGGTGGAGTTTCAGTAGGAATTGTATTATCACTCGTGTTCTTAAAGAGAGCTTGCAGTAAACTTTGAAACTCGGCGTTGAAACCCGCCTGCACAGCAAATTGCCCTTGGAACTGATGTAAAGTATTTATAACATATTGTTGAAATAGGTCGTTAACCTGGATGAAGAGGGATCAATCGATGTTGGGAGTGGTGTTCCGCCACCTGGCGGACTTATGCAAACTGGTGGATTCATCATTTCGTTACCTGATTGGATTGTAGGAACCTGTGTTCCATCACCTGGAGGAGGAACAATGGTTCCATCTCTAATATGCTCAACTGCGTTATCAACGTTGTCAGCCATTTTCTAAGAATTTATGGAGAGGATATGGAAATTGTGACGTGCAACGTTGGAACAAACAATATTGCTAGTTCCCCACAGATGGCGCCAATTTGTATTGGCCTAAATCGGGTAGGTCAATCAACCGAATTTGTAATACGGTTAACAAGCAATTTGTCGTATCAAAGTTGCGGATTAACTCAGAGAAATAATCGACAAAAGAAAAATATCAAGAACAGTAAAGAAGCAAAGTTGTAGGTATGTATTTCGATGGATTACAAAGTTGACGAGGATACTATTCATAGCCGCTAGAATATAATGATAATTAAAGCATTAAACAAGTAGCTACTAGCCGTTTCCCACGTTCTGATCGTGGCCTTCTCATGATCTCCCCATTAAATGTCTGATTAATGAGCTACCATTACAAAATAAATCTTTAAATGGCACGTAACCCTTTCCCCGAGGTCTAAGCTGCTTGCCTCGGAGGGTTAGTCTTCCGATGGTCGAGGATGAATCTCCTCGAGGCTTGCCTTGAGACTTGACCTCGATGATTTACCTAAGGAATCAAGGCTCTCGCCTCTTGATCTTATCTCATATTTTAACACAAACGTACCTCCAACTATGCACCCGAGGTGCCACGCAAGTGAATGAGTTTTCACCCAATACAATACTAGTAATAAACAGAATATATACGAGTTGAGATGACGCGTAAGCCCAATGGACGCACAACTGAGAGATTACTCCGTTCAATCTCTGGCCGTGCTACGACATGTTACGTTGGCCAGTGCTTTCTCAAAGAGCACATTGAGGAAATTAATATGATTCACTTTCATTGGCTTACGCAAAACTTTTTGTGATATTTAAAGCTTTATGCTTAGACTACAACATTGAATATTTTGGAAACTTGGCAGGTTATGAGATTAAAGAAATGTGAACTGCTTAGTTACGGAAATCTTCATACTTAATTTGGAATTGTAACGTACATTAGGCCAAGATTCTAGACCGTTTTCACTTGGGGTCTTTGATTAATCGAATGATTAGTCATTATGGAAGCATTTCCTCGATTCTGATACGATGTATCATCAACTTGGCTCCAAAATCAGTTATTCATCAGACCAGTAAGAATCCTATTCCTTTGGAAAAGTATTAGACATGTTTTCATTGCATGATACTTTTGGTGTAATTTTTCTCCTTCATTTACATATTAGGTGGAATCTTGGATAGTACACTCACTGGACAGACGAATCAAAGAGCTTAGATAATTGGAGATGCGCGCTTCTCCTTTTAGTCAAAATTTGAAGTGTGGAGAATAAGGATAAATGTATTGACAATTCTATAGAGTAGATGACGGTAAACAATAACCTTACAAGAAATTATATTTTGATAAAGTTAAAGATTAGTTATACTTCTTCAAATATCAAAACTTTAAGAAATAAAACAGTTGTTACAAATACATGTATGTAATATAAATGTGGATGACCACTACTCTCCATTTATTCACTTGTAACATATGATTTACTACCCCACTTTCTCCTACTTAATTCCTCCCAACTTTCTCCTACTTAATTCCCCATTTAGGGATGACTTGTAACCAGGGGCGGATTTACTGTGTTCCGGGTGGTTCACGTGAACCCATGGTCCCCGAAATAAACTTGATATATCATGTATATATTTTTAAAAATATGTGTTATACAAGCTGTGTGAACCCATGGTGTGAAATGCTCAAATGGTTCACTGGTCCAGCGCTCAACTTTTATCTCCGAGTACCTGAGTTCGATTCTCGACTTTTTCAGCATTTTTGTTTGGTTCCCAACTTATTCAATATTTTTGTTTGGTTTACTTAAGTGTACGTTGTAAGCTTCTTCCTAGGATATTCAGTCAAACTCCATTCTTTAAGAAAAAAAAAATTTTTGGTCAGACTTTTCGTTTTCTTCAATAAAATACTTTATTTTACTTTTAATCCTTAAAACCTTTTACTCTCTGTCTTCTACTTCCATTATATTTTATTTTCCTTTTCCCATTCAATTACTAACTCTAACATTAAAATTGTCAACACTCTAGAAGCAAAGAACAAGCGAAGAAATTCTCTCCCCATTCAATTACTAAAAGGTAGAAGGCAAGTGAAGCAAATCTATGAAGAAAAATAAAAGTAGAAAAGTAAGCACTTCCTTTTATGTTTATTATTGATAATTGATATTGTGTCTATCTCTTTGATCCAATTGTTGTATGAGTCAATTTTACTCTTGAAGACGTTGTTATGAATCTTTTGTGGTAAGTTGCCCATTGTTTGATTATTATGAGAAGTAATCAGTATAGTTGAGTTTGGCAACTTCATTGGTCTTGAAAGAAAGTTTTGATTATATTGAATCTGAATAACATTTTTCATGAGTTATTGTTCAATCTAACTGTGTGGACTTTGATATGTTGAGCTTCCACAATCTGTTTTACTTTTTGGAAAGTTATCTGCAAAATAAACAAAGTTATGTAACTCTGCCAATAGTGAATGTGATTATGCCTCTGTCTCTGTTTTTATTATAAATTTGAGAATGTGATTATGAACTATGATTGAATCAAAGTGACTATATAATTTTGTAGGAGCGTTTATCCTTAAGCATGAACATGGATAGATATTTGATAAAGTTGAACGTTGGCCAACCAACTATTCAGCCATTCATTAGTTCGGAAAGGGCTCCGCAATTTCAAAGAGATACAATTCCTTCCACTACCTCAAATGTTGATAGTGTTCTTGAGTTGGGATCTCTCAAAGCCGATCCTAATGAAAGAATACCTATTTCTCAATATAGTCCTAAAATTCAAGATGAAGTGCGGAGATATTATATTCAGAAAGGGCCTTGTCAACCGATTGGTCATGTCTTCCCCAAAACCAAGTTCGGGGACAAAATGCACCAATTTTGTCCCGATTGGTTTAAGCCTCCATATTCTCAATGGTTAGAATACAGCATAAAAGCTGATGTTGCATTCTGTTTATGTTGCTATTTGTTCAAGAATGAACTTGAGAGTCGTGGTTATGCGGGGGATGCATTTACAAAAGATGGTTTTAGGGGTTGGAATCATGGCCCTGAAAGACTTAAAATACATGTTGGTGAAGTAAATAGTTTTCATCATAAATGTTTTAATAGGATGCAAGATTTGATGAATCAACACCAATCGATTCAATCTTCTTTTGACAAACAAAGTGAGAAAGTAAAAAGTGATCATCGGATGCGCTTAAATACCTCGGTTGATGTGGTAAGATTTCTTTTAAGAAATAGATTGTCATTTTGTGGCCATGATGAGAGCGAAAATTCCGAATACAAAGGTCTTTTTCTTGAACTTTTGGAATTTTATGGTGATAAGAATCCGGATGTGGGAAGGGTAATTTTACGAAATGCTCCAAAAAATAATATGATGATTTGTCCAACCATTCAAAAGGATATTGTCGATGCTTGTGCTAAAGAAACAACTAAAGCTAGTATCAAAGACTTGGATGGTGATTATTTTGGAATCTTAGTTGATGAATCAAAAGACATTTAACATAAGGAACAAATGGCTCTAGTTATACGATATGTTAACAAAAGTGGGGAGGTGATAGAGAGCTTTTTGGGTGTTGTCCACGTAAGTGATACATCTTCACAATCATTAAAGGAAGCAATTTATTCTTTGCTTTTGGATCACTCGTTATGTCCATCCAAGTTACGTGGGCAAGGTTATGATGGGGCTAGTAATATGCAAGGAGAAATAAAGGGTCTAAAGACTTTGATTTTGCAAGATGCTCCGTCTGCATATTGTGTCTATTGTTTTGCTCATCAATTGCAATTGACACTTGTAGCTCTTTCTTAAAAGCACCGAGATGCGAATACTTTCTTTTTTATAGTCACTAATGTATTGAATACTATTGGAACATCTTTTAAATGTAGGGAATTACTTCGGAAATATCAACTAGAGAAGTTGGATGAATTGCTTAAATCCGGAGAAGTTCATACCGGGCAAGGATTAAATCAAGAACGTGGCCTCCAACGACCGGGCGATACTCGTTGGGGATCTCATTTTAAAACCTTGGAGAATTTTATGTGTATATTTTCTTCACTTGTTAAGGTGTTGAAAGATATGAAACAAAATTGTCCAAATAATCTTGATAAATTTGCCGCGGGTAATCTTTTGGTCAAGATTCAAAAATATGAATTTTTGCTTATGTTGCACTTGATGTTCAAGGATGTTCAAGGTGTTACTTTTTACAAATGAATTAAACAAAGCTTTACAAAAGAAAGGCCAAGATATTGTAAATGCTATGAAGTTGCTTGACCTTGCAAAGATAAGATTACAAATGATGCGGGAAAGTGAATTTGAATCTTTGATAGATGAGGTTGATTCATTTTGTAGTAAACATGGTATTTTGATTCCCAAAATGGATGAAGACCATCCAAGGTCGAAGCGTAAGAAGACTAAACTTTCATATTTACATTATTTACGTGCGGAAGTATTCTTTGCGGTTATTGATTTGCAACTTCAGGAACTAAATAATCGTTTTGATGTGGTGACTAGTGACTTGCTCTTGGGTATGGCTAGTTTGAATCCTGTTGATTCATTTGCTAATTTTGACAAGGATAGGATAATGAAGTTGGCCGAGTATTACCCAACTGATTTTGGTGATAACAAGCTCCGAGATCTCAGTTTTCACATTGATAGTTTCATTATCTATGCACGAAAGTGTGATAGCAAATTTCTCGACTTGAAGAGAATTAAGGATCTTGCTATCGTGATGGCAAAAATAAAGTTGGATCAAACTTGGCCTCTTATTTATTTACTTGTGAAGCTAACTTTGATATTACCTGTAGCTACTGCAAGCGTTGAAAGAGCGTTCTCCTCAATGAAGTTGATAAAAAATGATCTACGTAATAGCATTGGTGATGAATTTTTGAATGGTTTCTTAGTTTGTAAGATAGAGCGTGAGATATTTGCAACTGTAAGTAATGATGTTATTATAGACCACTTTCAAAGTATGAAAGCTCGTCGAGTGCAATTGTAAATTGAATGATTTCTTTTAGTGATCAAAAGCTAATTATCTTTTGTTCGTCAAACTTGTGATCACTGTTGCACTTGATGCCTACGAAAATATTGTTCTTGTTCTTTTGTTTATAAAGTTTACAACTTATAAGTACTGTAATTTATTTTATTTTTGAAGTACTGTACTCCATTTCAGTAAGGAATAAGGATGATGCTCAATTCCCCACACTGTTACTTGAGACGATTTTGATGATGTATTTGGAGTATTTTTGTATTGTTGTACTTTATAGTTTTGAGTAGCAACCAAATGCTTGTGAACGAAAATGTCTTGGTTGTTATCATTAAGATTGAAGTGGGGGTATTCTCTCTGTCAAAATAAGTTATTCTCACTTCATAAAGCTGCTTGACCACGTATTTTACGTATGATACACACACATAATATACATATATGTTGATCCATTAGTTTTTATATAATCATATGATATTCGAGATCTACTGGCGTCTGGCTAGACTAATTTAGATTTGCGTAAGCCCCACAAAATTTATTTTTCAAATGGTGAACCCATGCTCATTAAATCCTAGATCCGCCTTTGCTTGCAACTTCCTATGTATTGGAGTCCTATAAATAGATGACACTTTGTCTATGGAAGACATACTTGAAACACTTTAAGAATACAAGTTCTTCCTTCTCCTCTCATATACTTTTGTTTTGTTCTTACTTTACTATTAGTTTTACAGTACCTTATCAGCACGAAGAGCTCTAATATTCTACAAGTCAAGTTTCAATCTTTCCCAGCGAAAATGGAAATTCCCCATTCTTCAGTTGGATTCAAGCTCTATATCAAAGATATATGTCTCTTGGATAGTGCTAATAAAGAGTCCAATGTCAGTACAAAGTTGGCTGAAGGTTATGGCAAAGCCAATTTATTATTACCTGGAGGAACAAGTTTGGCTATTGATGAAGCCATGTATTTTAGTAATTTTCAAATAAACTTGTTATGTTTCAAGGATATTCGCAAAATGGCTATCATATTGAGACTAAAACTGATGGAAAGATTGAATATCTTTATATTACTACAATAAAGTCGGGTGAGAAATATGTTCTTGAAAAGCTCCCCGCTCTTTCCTCCAGTTTGTACTACACAAACATTGGTACAATTGAATCACATGCCATAGTAAACTAAGGGTTTACTGAATCAAATGATTTTATTATTTGGCATGACCGATTGGGCCATCCCGGTTATAATATGATGCGCAATATAATTGAGAATTCAAATGGGCATACATTGAAGAACCAAAAGATTCTTCAGTTTAAAGAATTCTCTTATGCTGCATGTTCTCAAGGAAAGCTAATTACTAGAGCATCTAAAGTTGGGATCAAGATCCCTGCATTTCAGGAACGTATACAGGGTGATATATGTGGGCCCATACACCCTCCATGTGGACCATTCAGATATTTTATGGTTTTAATAGATGCATCTACAATATGGTCACATGTGTGCTTATTATCAACCCGCAATATGGCATTAGCGAGGTTGCTTGCTCAAATAATAAGATTGAGAGCACAATTTCCAGATTATGCTATTAATACAATTCATCTTGATAATGCTGGTGAGTTTACATCTCAAGCATTTAATGATTATTGTATGTCAACTGGGATTACAGTTGAACATCCAGTTGCTCACACTACTAGAAATTATCAGTTTTGCGTCACAGTTTGGAGACGGAATTCCCTCTCTAAAAGGTGTTTGGAGACGGAATTCCGTCTCTGCACGTCCTTCGCGAAAAAGTGCATCGTTGGCCAACTTGGAGACGGAATTCCGTCTCCAAATGAAAAAGTCACTGGCGCACTAACACATTCTTGGAGATGGAATTCCGTCTCTAAATGAAAAAGTCACTGCGCACTGACACATGCTCCGTCTCCAAGCATTAAATTAATTTAGTTAATCTCCAACATGAAATGTATATATTATTTTTATTATTTAGAGACGGAATTTCCTCTCCAGTAAAAAATTTAAAAATTATTTTTGTTGTTTAGAGACGGAATTCCCTCTCTAGTAAAATAATTAAATTTTTTTTTGGTTGGTTAGAGATAGAATTCCGTCTCTAACTATATTAATCCTGCTAAATAAAAACATTAGAAATTCACTACAAAGCAACCATGCAATCTAAAGTTTTGTTTCAAGGAACAATCGTATGTTACAACACCATCACGCCACAATATTTGTAACACGTCAATCAAAGGCTGCAAGAATACATCAATAGAGCTTTTTGGGTTACTAGGACCAGGGATAATACAAGTCAGGAAAATATATGGACTTGTCATACATATTTCTGGGGGTAGATTATACGGTGTGACGAATACAGGCCGGCAAGAATATGGTGCAGCAGAGACAGCAAACGGAGTAAACCCATCAGAACTTAAACCCAACCTGATGTTTCTAGGTTCACTTGCAAATTCAGAATACACTCTATCGAAATGCTTCCATGCTTCTCCATCAGACGGATGACATAGAATACCAGATTGTCGTGTACGTTTATGATGTCATCTCATATGAGGAGCAGAACTCATTGATGCATACAACCTCTTTAACCTTGGTATAAGAGGTAAGTAATGCATAGCTTTTACTGGGACCTGTTTCTATTTAGCATTTTTGACTGGCTTGTAGAGAGCCTCACCGCAAAACGTACAAAATTGCTTATCTTTGTTTTCTTTGTAGTATAACATGCAACCTTTTTTACAACAGTGAATTCTTTCTGAAGATAGCCCTAAAAACGAAACCAACTTTTTTGCATCGTAGTACGAGGAAGGCAATCCCAATTTACTTATGTTTAGTTCATTCAAGAGTCCAATGATTTCATCCATGCCTCCTTGAGATATGTTATAATCTGATTTAATACTAAGCAACCTAACTGCCACTGACAGCTTTGAATGACTTGCCCCCTCGTAAAATGGGCGAGTTGCTTCTTCCAACTGTTCATAGAAGAGCTTCACCTCATTATTGGGAATCTCCTCAACATTCGGTTGAGAGGGTTCCCCTTGGTACATTCCAAACGCGTCATTCAACATCTCATTCATAGGATAGTTATACCCGACATAGTTATTTTGGAAGTTCTCTCTATGGACACTAGGGTTACACTCTCCATGTACAGTCCACACAAAATAATTTGGCATAAATCCTTTTCTATAAAGGTGCAACACGACATTTTCAATTGGTTGCACGTGGCTACACTTGCATTTCACACAAGGACATTTGATTGAACCCCCTCGTATATATTCAGGAAGTAATTCAGCTTTAGCAATAAACCCGTCAACCCCATCTACATAACTTTTCCTCAAACCCATATTTTCAAAGAACATATTGTACATCCAACTACGATTTTCATCATGTTCCATCTACAAAATTTACAAATAAATAAATAGAAATCAATGCAACAAAATATAGCAATTTTTCTGCAAACTATAGGTGTATAACATTATTGTTAAATTATGTTGCATATTAACTTTTTAATTAACTAAATAAATCAAACTCCCTACATTTAGTTTATTTGCCATGTTCAATGACATTGTTCTTAATTATTTCTTTCTAATTATCCTTGCATTAAATTTATCTACTTTATATTATTTTTCTAACTATTTCTAAATTTCCAATAACTAATGACATTTCCAATAATCCAATCTAACCAATATTCTTAAAAAGGAGGGGAATATTAAACAATCACACAAGTATACAAACATGATAGAGCTTATAGAAATTCATTATACAATAAATTCAACATTGATAAGGATGACAATGGAGTGTCAAAGTTGGTATTTGGGAGGGGGAAATGGGGGCCGAATTAAAGGGTGGGGAAAATAGGGAGGGGAAAATAATTCGAATTACAACTAAAAATAATGGGGAAGATGAAGAAAACTTACTTGAATAAGTTGTTCGGATGGATTGGGTATGCCGAGGTGAATTTTCGCAGGGGAGGGAGGGTCTTCGCTGGAGGGTTTTGAAATTTTGGGAGGGGGGCGGGGGTGACGATCTGAAAGAAATGTGGGAGCGGCTATGTATATATTTAGAGTTGGAGACGGAATTCCGTCTCCAACCAAAAAGCTGAGAAGGTGTCAATTGATTGGAGACAGAATTCCATCTCCAATCACTGACACCTTTTCTGCTTTTTGGTTGGAGACGGAACTCTAAAAAATTTAATTAACTTTTTACTCAAACTACCTTTCTGTAGCTTTTTGCTCAATTTCTAGTAGTGTCATGTTCATACTCAAAATGGTCTAGCAGAATCATTTATCAAAAGCCTCCAATTAATGGCTGGACCAATGCTTATGAGAACTAAATTACCCATTTCAGTATGGGGTCATGCTATTTTGCATGCGGCAGCTCTTGTTCGGATTAGACCGACAAGTTATCATAAATTCTCCCCACTACAATTGGCTTTTGGTCAGGAGCCAAAATTTTCCCATCTTAGAATTTTTGGATGTGCGGTATATGTGCCAATTGCTCCACCACAACGCACAAATATGGGACCCCAAAGAAGGTTGGGGATATATGTTGGGTATGAATCTCCGTCTATTATTAAATATCTTGAGCCCATGACGGGAGATTTAGTCACCGCTATGTTTGCTGATTGTCATTTTGACGAATAAGTTTTCCCAATGTTAGGGGAGAGAATAAGCAGCTGGAAAAAGATATTGACTGGAATGCATTAACTCTATCTCATTTAGATCCTCGTATAAATCAATGTGAACAAGAAGTTCAAAAGATAGTGTATTTGCAAAATATTGCAAATCAACTGCCATATGCATTCACTGACCTACCAAGGGTTACTAAATCCCACATTCCAGCTGCAAATGCTCATGTTCAAGTTGATGTCCCGGTAGGACAATCTATAAGTGCAAGTGAGTCTAAGATACGCTTGAAGAGTGGTAGACCACCCGGTTCCAAAGATAAAAATCCTCGAAGAAGAAAAGGTGCAATTGATCAAAAAGATCAAAATATGGAGGTAATTGCTCAAGAAGAGCATAGAGACATAACAATTGATAAGTCCTCTTCAGGAGAGGCTCAGGTACCTAAAAATACTAAAATCGAAGAGATCTCAATGAATTATGTCTCTACCGGAAAAATATGGAACCGAAATGATATTGTTGTCGACAACACTTTTGCATATAATGTTGTTGTTGATGTGATGCAACATAATGAGGATCTTGAACCAAAATCTGTCAATGAATGCAGACAGAGAAAGGATTGGCCAAAATGGAAAGATGCAATTCAATCATAATTGATTTCACTTGAAAAACGTGAAGTTTTTGGACCAATTGTCCGAACACCTGAAGGTGTAAAGCCAGTGGGTTATAAGTGGGTATTTGTGCGAAAACGAAATGAGAAAAATGAAGTCATTAGATATAAAGCACGACTTGTGGCACAAGGATTTTCGCAAAGACCTGGCATTGATTATATGGAAACATATTCTCTCGTGGTGGATGCAATCACCTTCAGGTATCTCGTAAGTCTTGCAGTACGAGAAAAACTTGATATGCATCTAATGGATGTTGTCACAGCCTATTTATATGGTTCATTGGACAACGAAATTTTTATGAAAATCCCCGAAGGGTTTAAAATGTCTGAGGCATTTAAAGGCTCTCGAGAAGCTTGTTCAATAAAGCTTCAAAATCCTTGTATGGGTTGAAACAATCGGGACGCATGTGGTATAATCGCCTTAGCGAATACCTGTTGAAACAAGGATACAAAAATAATCCAGTTTGTCTTTGTGTTTTTATAAAAAGTCTGGATTTGGATATGTCATAATAGCTGTGTATATTGATGATTTGAATATTATTGGGACTCCTGAAGAACTCCCAAAGGCAATGGAATGCTTAAAGAAAGAATTTGAGATGAAAGATCTTGGAAAGACAAAATTTTGTCTTGGCTTACAAATTGAGCAATTGCCTAAAGGAATATTTGTTCATCAATCTACATATACAGAAAAGGTCTTGAAAAGATTTTACATGGATAAATCACATCCGTTGAGCACTCCAATGATTGTGAGATCACTTGATGTGAATAAAGATCTATTTCGACCTTGTGAAACTGATGAAGAGTTTCTTGGTGCTGAAGTACCATATCTTAGTGCAATTGGTGCACTGATGTACCTTGCCAACAATACTCGACCAGATATAGCTTTTGTTGTAAGCTTATTGGCAAGGTTTAGTTCTTTCCCAACTCGAAGACATTGGGATGGTATTAAGAATATACTTAGATACCTCCAAGGCACTATAAGGGTTTGTTCTATTCGAATGAATCCAAGTCACAATTGATTGGCTATGCCGATGCTGGTTATTTATCTGATCCACATAAAGGTCGGTCCTAAACGGGCTATTTGTTTACATGTAGAGATACAGCCATTTCATGGCGTTCAGTGAAACAAACTATTGCTGCTATTTCTTCAAATCATGCAGAGATATTGGCTATTCATGAAGCAAGCGGAATGCATTTGGTTGAGATTAATGACTCAACATATTCAGCACATTTGTGGTTTTCCTTTGAAAAAGATTCCAAAAATATTATATGAAGACAATAGCGCGTGCATTGAGCAACTGAAAGAAGGATATATTAAAGGAGACAGAATAAGATACATTTCACCAAAATTCTTTTTCACTCATGATATTCAGAATATTGGTGAAATAGATGTTCAACAAATACGGTCGAGTGATAATCTGGCGGATTTGTTTACCAAGGCATTACCAACCTCAACATTTGAGAAGCTTGTTTACAAGATTGGAATGCGTCGTCTTCGAGATGTCAAGGAGTGTCTTCATCAGGGGGAGTAAATACGCGTTGTACTCTTTTTCCCTTAACAAGGTATTATCCCACTTGGGTTTTACTTGTAAGGTTTTTAATGAGGCAGCTCTAAAAGTGTATTACAGGATATGTGTACTCTTTTTCCTTCACTAGGCTTTTTCCCACCGGGTTTTTTCTAGTAAGGTTTTAACGAGGCACATTATCTTCCAAATGGTCATCCAAGGGGGAGTGTTACAAATACATGTATGTAATATAAATGTGGATGACCACTACTCTCCACTACTCTCCATTTATTCACTTGTAACATATGATTTACTACCCCAACTTTCTCCTACTTAATTCCTCCTCACTTTCTCCTACTTAATTCCTCATTTAGGGATGACTTGTAACTTCCTATGTATTGGAGTCCTATAAATAGAGGACACTTTTCTATGGAAGACACACTTGAAACACTTTGAGAATACAAGTTCTTCCTTCTCCTCTCATATACTTTTGTCTTGTTCTTACTTTACTAGTAGTTTTACAACAACAGTAATTATATTCTAACTTGGTATTAGCATTGTTATTGATAATTGACCACTTGTGTACCGTCATAGAGAATGAGATAATAAGCTGTTTATTTGTTGGCGTTTTTGGACATTTAATTTGATAATATCAGGGTCTACCAAATTTATTCTTTAACCCTTCTATTTAGCACATCGTACCAAAAGTATTAAACTTTATGTTTAATTAATCACACAGTGTACTCAAAAGTAATAGGGGTAACATAAGATCTTTCATAAACATACACATACAGAGTTTAAAGCACTACAAAATCTTTAGATTATCTTTTACACTTAAAAAGTGTCGACGCTCAGTAGAAAACTTTACGTCGCATGTGATAATGATCTAAAATTTTGGTTCGTAATTTGTTGTTTTTGGTTGCTAACGTGCTGCTGATGTTGCTTTGTTTGCAAAAAGTTTGAAATTAACCAATGTGATTTAGCCTGCTAGAAAAGTTACCACTCAACTTTACTTAAAGTTGGAGCAGCTACAAAAATATCTTGGGTATATTCTAATAAACGTCCAACTTTAATTAGTACACATATTTTTGGAGATTAATTCCAAATACTGCTCAATATATATTGAATATTGTATTTGGTGCCCTGCCATTTGCTATCTTAATTTAGTACATATTGTAGTGGTAAAATTATTTTTGTCATATCTTTGTTGTAGGACGAGCCAAGTCATGAACACACGCAAACTAGAGGCACAACAAAAGTTTCAGGAGCGCATGACCACATTGGACGCGTCTCGTATAATTGTATATTGTGTTCATATATATATAGAACATATTGTGGTGGTCAAATTAATCGTGTTACACTTTTAATGTAGCATGAGCCATCTTAGCATATACTATAAATTAGAGGACAAGATAATTTTTTTATCGTTACCTACATATTGGAGATCAATTTTAACCCTATCAATCAGCTCTTTCTACTGTTTGTATCAACGTGACTCGTTTGGAAGCGTATTTACGATCATCAAAGTTTTAATTTCTTGTTTTGATATAAATTTAATCTACTCTCGTAGTCGGTTAAAGTTTAGTCTACTAGCATATGGAGTAGTACTTTATTGACATCAATTTTACATTTGTTGGGTGGCCTCCACAACCATGGTTGGCGTTGCATACAAGTGAAAAACAAGATTGTGTTTATCTTCCGTATATTTCTCAGCTTCCACCCTTCAACTGTTGACAGTTTTCTTTCTCATTCTCATTCATATTTCACACAAGTGAATGTCCCCTTTTCCTTTTTATCTTCAAATACCCCAAAAAGAAGCACACCACATTTGATTATTACTTTTGTTTATTTTATGGGAACCAACAATACTACAAGTATTAACACACCCAACACCCATCCCTATCACTCTTCTTGTATTTAAAGCCATTCCTCTCATCTCAAAAACCCCCTTCTCTCTCCCACTCCTTCCTCTTCTCTAAGTTTTCACTCAGTAGTATCCTCTTCATTGTTAAGACAAAATATCCACTTAGGTCTTTTTTCCAAATGTATTCAACATTTTCTTCTTCCTTCATTCTTATCACCTTCATTTTGTTCAACATCAACAAAGGTACGTTCTATATTTTAAACTTATGTACGGAGTACTACTTAATTACTATCATCTTATTCATATAATCACATTATTGATGGTTCTTCTAATCTTTTTTTTTTTTTCCTTTTCAGGCATTTATGGTGCTGGTTTTAATTTAATAAACAGATGTGGTTACAACGTATGGCCTGGAATATTAGCCAATGCAGGTAGTGATAAATTGGATAGTACAGGATTTATGCTTGCTCCAGGTGATTCACGGGTATTTCAAGCTCCACAACAATGGTCGGGTAGGATCTGGGGTAGAACGGGTTGCAACTTTGATGCCAACACGGGTCAAGGAAATTGTGCCACTGGTGATTGTGGATCAAATCAAATAGAATGTAATGGCGCCGGAGCAACTCCTCCGGCTACCCTAGCAGAGTTCACTATTTTTTCAGGTAGATTGAATTGAATTGTATGATCAGCTTATCTAAAAATTCACATGCAGTTCTACATACTTTATTTTTATTCTTTTTTTAATGGACCAAATATGAAAATTTTAGTTGATAGTGAGTGGCGGTATATTGAATTATGTGATCTATCTTATCAACAGGTAGCAAACAAGATTTCTATGACGTTAGCTTGGTTGACGGATATAATTTGCCAATGGCGATCCAAGCAGTTGGCGGCTCGGGTCCATGTGACACTACAGGATGCGTGAAGGATTTAAACCGGATGTGTCCAAACGAGTTACGAGTCGGGGATGGGCAAGCATGCAAGAGTGCATGTGAAGCATTTGGTAGCCCGGAGTATTGTTGCAGCGGCGAGTATAGTTCACCTTCAACTTGTAAGCCGTCGACGTATTCAGCAATGTTTAAAAGTGCATGTCCAAAATCATATAGCTACGCATACGATGATCCTACGAGTACTTTTACGTGTACAGGAGCTGATTATACGATTACATTCTGCCCTTCATTAACAAGGTAAGATTTTTCTTTTTCCGAATATTTCTTATTCAAATTTTATACTATATTCTAAGTACTAATTTCGATCATCTCTTTTCGTTGTCCAGTCATTTAGTCATAAAATAGTAAAAGTATGTAATAATGACGCGTTATTCTGAATCAAAATCATTTTTCGTAATTGGAATACCTTTTTTTTTATTTTCTAACCAGCTTTTAGCTCATTATCGTAGCACAAGTCTGATTAGATATTACGTACTACTTTAGAGCATCTCATTGAAATGACACCAATTTGAATTGCATAGCCGAGTTGATCTTTTTTCTATTTTTTGTAAGCTATGTGAAAATATTAGATATTCGACTAAATAGATATAATAGCAAATTGTTGAAAACAAATTAAGAAAGAAATTGCAGGATAGGTGATTAGTCTTTTCATGGTTGTTAATTAGAGGACCTGATTACTTTAATTAAGTAAATTAAAATATTATTAAGAGTATTAAAGTTGACAATAAACATTAGTTGGCGACTATATATATGTATACATAGAGAGAATCTTTAAGTGGCTTCATAGTGTAATCTTATCTTGAACATCCTTTTTTTTTCTACTTTTAATTCCGTAGAACAAATGAAATACTAGTATCTTCTTTTAATTTATTTTTTATACCATTGGTCCATTTGCACTTTATTCTTTTCACCAGATAAACTTGTTAGTATCGCATCACATCAACCAACGTAATTTTCTTGGGAGCTTTTGTGTAAAGTTTGCGCTGTCATATGACCAACTGATATTAAAGTAAATATTGTTCAATCTGTAGAAATAGAAAAAAAAGTATGTTACAAAGAAGTTGTAAATAAATGTCAAACTAAGTTAATAATGCATGGTCGACGAATATATACTTTAATCTCAAATAAACTGAAATCAACTATTTGAATGATCATTGTACACATCGTTTCATTTAAGTATATCTCGAATTTAATGCAACTTTATATTTTCCTGCAGCCAAAAATCTTCAAGAGATTCTTCAGTCCCCTTAAGTGGCACCGGAAACGGCCCACCGGCTACCGGAACAGATGGCGTGACTGGTTCGAATACTAGTCCGGCGGAGGATCCATTTCCCTTTGGCAGTTCATGGCTACCTGATTTTATGACAGGGGATTCATCAACAACATTTTCTCACTTTGACTCAAAATTGGCCTTTTTGATCTTCTCTTTTCTTCACTTTTTGTTATGATTCTTATAGTCACGTCGATTTATTTTTTTCATGCACATAGCAACATTTATGGTGACTTGAAAGGAGATCAAGAAAGGAAATTAAGCTGATGGATTCTTTTACGTAAAGAACAATGTTTCACATGTATAGAGATTTACAATTTTTCATTCCAGCGTTCACATTTGCTTTTGTACTCTTTTTTTTTCCCCCCCTTCTTTTGAACATCTAGGAAGATCTGTAAGATTCAGAAAAGGAGACAACTTTATTGAATTTGATGTTTTTTTTTCCTTGATTTCTTTGTACTATAAATATTGGGAATTGATTCAAAATAATGAGAAAAAAAGTAAGCATTTCACTTTACATTGAGAACAAAGGTTGTTGGTTGGTTATTGGTTAAGCTGACCCTAGCTACTTTACTGAGATTGCAAGCTTGGTAGTTCTAAGTAATATGTTGGCTACAAAAATATGCAAGATGGAATCATATTGCCTGCCACAATTGCCATGCTGATATCATTTTCTATATGTTAGTGTCAGTGTGGAGCCAGAATAATATATTACTAAAAACACAACATTCTTCACACTAAATGTAAACTAAATGGTAGTACTACTTATAATTAAGCAGAGATGATCAGATATTAATAATATTTCCACTTCGAGAGTTGAATAACGGAATTAAAAGAAGAAATATTGAAGTTGGAGGAGATTTCAAGTTTTGAAAACATTTGTGCTGAGTAACATGCACAAAGCCACACGTATATTTTAAAAGTTTTGATAAATAACTTCGTTCACAAATATACATCTCAATTCTGAATAATGTGTTACATCCACCATCAGCTCAGACTGTGATTTATATATATATGTTTTAACAAATTCATAGTCAACAGATCGTACGATGGAAATATGTTCGATGGAAATTAATCATGTTGCCTACCACAACTGCCATGCTGCTCTCATTTTATATATGTTAAGTGTCCAATTTGCCATGCGCTCTAAAATGTGATTAGTCATGGTTTTATTTATTAATTATCATGGATAACCTTATCTAATTGCTAACTTCCCCTAACCACTAGTTGGTAATATATACTTATGTACTAAATCATACTCTTAGCCATAATTTCAGCGCGCATCTAGGTAGTAACGATCATTGCTGTTAGAGACAAAATTCCAAAATGAACTACTCAATTCACCTACTCTTAAGTTTATAAAAGGAAGTTTAAAAAAATAAAAAGGCCACACGCTAGTAAAAATGTTCAATAATACAAAGCAACCAAAATTAAGTAGTGAAATGAAATGAAACCAAAAAGGAGGGAAAAAAAAAAAGTCAAGGAGTCCAGCTCTACCTTGATCAGAGGTGCACTAGCAGCATTACACTTTTCACTTTCGGTGTCATTTTCTTCTTAAATTTATAGCATCACCAATGAAACTACTTCAATTCTCAGAATCTTTAAAAATTATTGCTAAGCTTTATTACGTCTAAAATTATTGCTAAGCTTTAAACACATATATTAATGTTATCTATTCGAAAAGC
Source organism: Petunia x hybrida (assembly GCA_037355625.1). Lineage (NCBI taxonomy): Eukaryota > Viridiplantae > Streptophyta > Magnoliopsida > Solanales > Solanaceae > Petunia > Petunia x hybrida. The sequence continues at coordinate 4,576,243 of JBBBVM010000045.1, forward strand.
AAGTTAAATCTCCTCCCATTTTAGTGACTAATTAACTTTCACCCTTCTATCTCTTTCAATTGTTTTGCAGTCTGGAAAAGAAAAAAGTAGAAAGAAAAGATATAGTATGGGAATCAAATACTATCACATTATATTTTGAAAATGTGATCAAGCTGTCTACTGTAAAGTGTACGTACAATTGCTTATTAAGCTGTCTGTCATATAGTTAAAAAGTTTATACAATCTTACCACTCAAGTCTCCACCTTAAATAAAAATTATCTATTTTCAAGATGAACCTAGACATATGAAATGAAGAAAGACTCAACTCAACCTGCTGGATTTATTGCATTTACGGTTACAATTTTATAGAACAAGTTCACAAATTCAACATATTTATGTCCTATTTCTCTTTTTTTAAGTACAAGTTAATATATTAAAAGTGTCTCTTTATCAAACGTATAGTAAAGGAACGATTTGAAAATTAAGAGCTACATAAATAGGAAAAAAAATAGGAGCGGATCAGAAGATCCGAACTATAATTGTGAAAAATTGATAACTAACCAGTTTTGGACGCCCCCAAACTAACCACAGTACAAACATTTGAGACTTTGAACGAAACTCCAATAAAAAATAAAAAAAAAAGGAATTTTGCTCCGAGTTTCAGAAAAAAAAAAATCGGAGTTTCATATTTAAAGTCCCAGTATAAGATTTTGAACTAACATGTTCAAAATTTCAGTATATTACGATTCATATTTAAGTGATTTCAGTGTAAAATACTGAGATTTTAAAATTTTATTCACAAATTCAAGGCCAAATTTTTACACTATAATTGCCAATGGTGACCACAACAATAGTGGAAAATTTCCTAATGCCCACATTTTGGCCCAGCGCACTACTCGACCATGAAGCCAGAACTATGGTGTATCTATTGTTCAAATTCATGCCCAGGAATATTGGGCCAAACCCAAAGCCTCATTTTAGCTTTGTAGTTTTTACTAAGGGTGTCCACCGGCCCGGTCCGGCCCGATTCCGGTGCGACTGTGCCAGTCCGGTCCGGTCCGGTGCAAAGTAAAAAAAAAAAACTCGTTACCGGTCCGGTCCCGGTCCGGTCAAACGGTGCAGTTGCACCAATGCCGGATCGGAACCGGAACCGGCAAACGGAATCGTGCCGATCGCTGTCCGGTGCGGTCCGGTCCGGTGCGGTTTCGTTAATTTTTTTTTTTTGGTTTTAAATTATATTTTTTATTGTTTAAAATAGAAGAAAAAAAATATTTGTAGACTAAAATCTAAATAAACAACACAAAACACACATATTATTCAACAATACACATTTTACATTAAGTTGGAAAATGGAAATGCATAATTAGAAAATAAAAACATGAAAATAGACTAGAAATTAGAAAAATACATAAATTTTCAACTTCTGCGACTCAACACTCAATTATCACGTGGTCGCAGATATTTGCCACCATCACGAGTTGCCCATTCGTAGGCATGATGGTATTCCAAGTGGCTCTTAAACCTCATTGTCCCTCCAGTATTTGATTCATCATCCCAATTCCAAACTTTCTGACAAAGAGTACATTAAGCTTTACCGGCATCATTATTTTTTGTGATAAATTCCCAAACTTCGGATCTTTTAGTTCTTCTTGGACCACCAGACAGACCTGCTGTAGTAGCACCTTGAACTTGATTAGCATTATTTGCATTTGCAGCCATGTTGATAGAAAATTTAATAAAATAGCCTTTTGTTAGAAATTTTTTAAGAGAAATGAATAGAAAATATTGAATTGTGATTAATTTGATGAAATATGGGAGTATTTATAGGAAAAATAGGTAGGGGAGGGCTGTAGGGGCGTTTATAGATGTGGGGGTGGGAAAAATAGCCGTTTATGGCCGTTGCCAACGACTATTTTTCAAAAGGGAGCGGATTTGGATAATTTTTGCAGTGGGCCGGTCCGGTCCGGCCCGATTTTGTCGTTTTGTTTATTTTTTTATTTTTATTTTTTTTGGTTATTTGTTTTGTTTAACTTTTTGTTTTATGTAATAACTTATATAATACTAGTAATCTAGTATTAAAATATTAACTATTATGTAATGTAGTATTTTAGTATTAAATTGTAAAAGTATAATTGAGTATTTTTTCAAACTAAGTAATCTAGTATAATGTAAGTAAATTGTTATTTTTTCAAACTTAATACTAAGTTAGTAGTATAATAGTATTTAGTATTTAGTATTTAGTATTTAGTATTTAGTATTTAGTATTGAATTGCAAAGAGGTGACTTAATAGCAAAGGATAATTGAGAATATAACAAAGGATTATAATTTACTTAATAGCAAGGCGTAACGCATTTTATTGAATAATGGTTGATTTTTTTTTTTTTTTTTTTTTTTTTGCAAAGTACATAGATATTAAATTGCAAAAACTACATATTAATAAAAAAAACTTCTCATTTTCTGAATAATTTCGTCTGGCACCTCTGGAAGAACCGGTGGCAAAGAGTCATCTTCTTCATAATCAGTTTCATTGTCCAAACTTCCATCGCCTGATAAAATTTCTGATGATGCTTCGGCTAGTTCATCTTCTGCAAATCCAAAATTTCTTCGCTCCGATCTAATCCAATCTCTGAATAATACGGCCGTCTCCATTGCTTCTTCCTTCAATGAATGTCTATGATCTCCAATTTGTAATCTTCCTTGGCTAAACGCGCTTTCTGAAGCAACAGATGATGCTTGAATAGTTAGAATATCCCGCGCCATTTTTGCTAAAATTGGAAACTGTGCTTGTTGATCTTTCCAAAATGGCAGTAGTTGCTCGCTTCCAAAATAATCAACTTCCTTGCAAGCATGAAGTAAATAAACATCAAGCTCGTTGAACCCTCCGCTGCTACTCGAATGCCTGCTAGAAAGCCTTTGATTAAGGCTGAAAAAACTTCTCAATCCGGTTGCAGCTCTTTTGGGAGCCTGCGTTGAACTTGATCCAGCTCCACTTGGAACAACATTATCAGCTGCACTCCTATACCTTTCATAAATCCGTTGGCAATCTACAATTACCTGCGCACAAACTGTTTCTACACTTGGTGTTTCTTCATCAGTAATTCTCAAAGTCCGATAAATTTCTCTAATTAGCATTTCCGTATTAAAACGTTTAAAACATGGATGTAATACATATGCAATGTAATAAAGTGGTGGAATCGGAAAAACATATTTTTTAAATTTTTCAATCATTGCTTCTACCGCAACTTCATAACCAGGCACTACTCTATAATCGTTAAGTAATTCTGCTATTCCAGCTATAAAATACAATATGGTAGTGATTGTAGGATAATATTGACCGGAAAATTCTTTAGTAGCATAAAAAAACTTTGCTAAAAAAAGAAGAAGACGCTCAACATTTTGCCAATCAGATTCTTCTAGGTGATACACTTCAGCTACTTTGCCATTAAAATAATTAGTAATAGGCACTCGTAAAGTGTAAGCAACAGTCAAAGAGTCATATACAGTGTTCCACCTAGTTGAAACTTCCTTGGGAACTATTCTAGGATTTAAACCTTCTTTCACACACTCTACTTGAAAGTCCCTCCATCTATCCGGTTTTTTAGATTTAAAAATATAACTAATTGCGAGTCTAACCTTCATAATAGTAGGATCAAATAACTTAAGGCCATCTTTTACAACTATATTATATATATGACATGCACATCTAACATGAAACAATTCTTCAAAAGGGGGATGCAATGCGGGTATTAACTTAGTAATAGCATAATCATTGTTTGCTGCATTATCAAGAGTTATACTTAAAATTTTATCACTAAGAAAATACGCCTTACAAATATCCGAAACTTCTCTCTTAATAAATGCTCCCGTGTGTGGTTCATCGACAGCACAATATGTTAAAATTCTTTTTTGCATTACCCAGTTAAGATCTATCCAATGACAAGTAACTGTTAAATACTCATACCCATTAACACCACGACCCAAATCAGTAGTAAGACAAACTCTACAATCAAAGTGATAAAATATATATCGTAAATATTGTCTATATTCATTTTTAAATTTTATAATATCACTTTTAACCGTAGTTTTTGGAAAACCTTGAAAAGATGGATTATATACGGTTTGAATATAACGAATAAAACCTTGACAAGAAGCAAATATAAAAGGTAAGCACTCTACCGCAATCATTTTTGCCATTTGTTCCCTATCTTTCTTTTTATCATAATGCATAAGCCCCCCCCCCTCCCCCCCTCCCCCCATCACTGGGTTAATTTCCTGTTGGACTCTACTACCTTGCGATGGAGCCATTCTATTCCCTGAACGAGGGCCACCCGGCCTCCTTTCCCATTCATCCTTATGATGGTTTTCTAAGTGTGTTCTCAACTTTCCCGTCCCACTATTATGGCTGCCGGTTTTAAAATCCCAAACTTTTTTACAAATATTACATTTTGCGGTCTGAGCCGGAATATTTTTAGTCATAAATTTCCACACATCCGATCTTTTGGGTCGTGCATATCGTTCTCTACTAGGAGGCATAGGTGGTAATTCAGTTTCTTCAGGTTCACCTTGAAATTGACTAGTGGGTGTTTCATCATCTAAATTAGCCCCCTCGGTATTTTCTTCGTATTGTGTCTCTAACATATCATTATCTAGTGGTTGATCAAAATTTATATCATGCAAAAATTGCGAGTCATCTTCCTGAGTAAAATCATCTAGAAGAGAAGGAGCGCTAGAAGTACCAACTGGTCTTTTACCTAAAGCACGGCTACGTCTATCATCCCCCCCCCCCCTCGGTTAGAAGCACGTGATCTACGACCGCTACCCGTAATTGATCTCCACAGTCCAGACATTTTTATAATTACTAAAATATGCTTCAAACAAATTACTAAAATATGCTACAAACAATAATATTGCACAAAAATAAAATAGATAATAAAAAGTAAGAACGAGTTTACTTGATATCGTGAACTTAGAATGTAGATTGTAGAACTTAAGAAGTGAAAGTTGAAACATGACCGGAACCGCACCGAACAATATTCCACTTCACTCCAAATATTTTTTTGTAATGCAATTTAGCAAATAGCCTTTGTAGAAATAAGAGAGATTGATAGAGATTTAGAGAGAATATTAGAGAAATTGTGAATAAATTGATGAAATATGATGGTATTTATAGAAAAAATAGGTTGGGGGGTATGGGGGCGCCTAGGGGGATGGGGGGAAAAAATAGCCGTTTTTTACCGTTGGGCCAACGGCTGTGCGTGAAATAGCCGTTGCCCAACGGCTATTTTTTGCCAAAAGCCCATCAGATTTCCCGGTCCGGTCCGGTCTGGTCCGGACCGGTTCCGGTTCAGTTTTTGCCGGTTCATCCGGTTCATTTTGGGTCTGCCGGGTCGGGGAACGGGGTCGGGGTTTTTTTTTAAAATTTGGCCCGGCTTGCACCGGTTCGGTCCGGTTGCCGGTCCGAACCCGGTCCGGTGCAAACCGGGCTATTAGACACCCTTAGTTTTTACCATAAAAAGTATCATACTTTCTTCAAGAAATCCTCTCTTCTGTGTTCATTAATATGTACAATCTAACTGTGAAGGCGCTTTCACTTTCACTGAGCTGGTTGAAATATTAACTCGTGAATAATAGCACAGACGAATACATTTCGAATGAAACTATTTAGATTCCATCGATGACATAAATCACTTTTTCTCCATTTTAGTGTGCTTTGAAAAAGTATTTAAACAATTCAATACACCCAAATATGGAAATATATTTGCTGCTATTCTATCTATTTGTGCATCGTTGAGAACATTTTAGATCATACTGAGTACGCCTACGCCTTCATTAAACAGAAAATAGCATCAAGCTCATACACTAAATGATTAGAATGCCAGACAAAATTCTTAAGTTTACATTTACCTATGAACTAAAAGTTTGATTTCTACATTCTACACGTGTTGATAGAATTCCTTTTCGAGAATGGTGTTGATAAAATTCTTCCAAGAAAAAGGGAACTTCTTTCGACCATCTATAACTCGTCCTTGAGTTCAGATTCCTCTTCCTTGGTTTCAGCCTCAGGTTCTTCAACTTCTTCTTCTTCCTCAACCGTTGCATCAGGACTGATGTTTAGACTGCTCTTAACTGAGCTGTAGATGTGGGAGGCAAAATCCTTGGGGTCGCTAAGCTCAAAGCCACTCTCCATTAAAGCTGTTTGGTACATAAGTTGTGCTGCCTGCTTCACATTCTCATCCTGGGTGAACAAAGAACATAAATCGGTTAGAGATAAACTGCGGACAAATCCAAAGAAACTTAAGGTGTGACCACATTTAAAGACAAATTCCAACCTCTGGATCCTTTACTACTCTTTCCCGAAGCTCCTTAATAATTGGGTGCCTAGGATTGATTTCAAGCACCCTTTTACCACGCATGTATGCTTGCTTGTTTGCATCTGACAGAGTTTGTGACTGCATTATTCTCTCCATATAGGAACTCCAACCATATTTGGATGTCACAACAACACAAGGGGTGTCAGCCAAGCGGTTGCTAATTTTGACTTCCTCAACGTTGTCAGTAGCAAGAGTATTCTTCCACCATTTAGTGAGGTCTTTGAATGACTCCTTTAGCTCTTTGTTTTTGGGATCCTTGCCGAGCTTTAAGCCCTCTTTGGACACGTTTTGGAACTTTTTGTCTTCGTAGTCCATCAAATACTGCATCAGATACTCATCCACAGGATCCGTGAACAATATGACCTAAAAAATAGAAATGGCAATTTAGAGGACGAATTTTATGGCTTGACTATACAGATATATAAATAACAATTTAAAGATCAAGAAAAACATTTGTGAATAGTTAAAATTACATTACAACTAGTCATTCTGTTACGAAATAGTTAAAATTATATTACAACTAGTCATTCTGTTACGCAACATTGGTCAAAAACAGAGCTGTCTTTTTTCATTATACTGAGATTGAAGTCATACCTCATAGTCTTTCTTAATAAGCCTCTCAAGGAATGGAGATTTCTCCAGCTGCTCTTTGCTGGCTCCAGTAATGTAGAAGATGTCCTTTTGGCCTGACCTCATCCTTGAGATGTACTGGTCTAGTGAAGTTAATTTACCATCTGATTTTGTGCTGTAAAAATGCACATGAAAGCACAAAATCAGTTACTGCAGATAAACAAATCAAGTATACAATGGAGGAAAAAGGACATACGTCTCAAATCGCAGAAGTTTAGCCAAGCGGTTTCTGTTAGTTGCATCCTCTATAATGCCGAGTTTTATAGATTTTCCAAATTCATTCCAGAATTTTGCATATTGACCTTTTTTCTCATTGTCGTCACTGGACTCTTCAACATCTGTCATGAGATTATCCGAAAATGAGAAGATAGATACTTTTAGTTAATCGGACAATTGCATATGTGGGAATAAAGATTAGACCTTTCTTCTCCTTTTCATTAGATTCATCTGGATCCTCTTCAGCAAGTTTCCGGATCATATCAAGAGCCTTACGGATGAGTTTTTTCTTAATTGTTTTCAAACTGCTGTGCTGCTGAAGCATTTCTCTCGAGACATTGAGGGGTAAGGTGTCAGAATCAACAAGACCCTGGCATAGATGTCGACACAATAAGTGTTAAAACTTCACATATAATTTTAACCAGAATACATATTAATAGAAAAATATTTTTCTATAACATCTATGAAGTATATGAACTATAATTACCATTAGGAAGTTCAAGTACTTGGGCAATAATTCATCAAATTCATCTGAGATAAAGACCCGTCTGACAAATAGCTTCAAGTTGGATTTCTTCGAGTTGTAGTAGCTCTCGTATAAATCATGAGGAGCCTTAGGCGGGACAAAAAGCACAGCCTTGAATTCTACATCACCTTCAGCAGTGAAGTGACTCCAACTCAGAGGCTTCTCATCGCTGAAGTCCTGGAAATATAACAAATACATTTTCAGCAAATGGAAAACAGTGGTCAAGAAAAATCAAGTCTGCAGGCAATATTTGCACGAGAAGAAAATATTAAAAATGTATAAGTTTACCTTTGCCAGAGAGTGATAGAACTTAGTATACTCTTCCTCCGTTACTTCCTTTGGGTTCCGAAGCCATATAGCTTTCACATCATTTAAAAGCTCCCACTCATATGTGGTTTCCTTCACTTTCTTGGTTTTAGGCTTTTTCTCATCTTCTGCCTTCTCAGCATCTTCTTCTTCTTCTCCCTCTTCCTCAGAAGAGCTGCTTTCAGCTGTCCACAACGTACATTGATAGACGATAAGACCATTGAAAGCAAGGCTTTTTAAGGGAAAAATGATAAGAAATGAGGGAGCAGATATTTTTTCTTTTCCTAGTCAGCATATGTTCACTTTGTCAGCTTTCTCCACCCCATTCTTCTTAAAAGAGGGAGCAAAAGAATCATTAAACAAGTATGGTATAAATCCACATCCATTAGCGCTGAAACAACACTTTTTTAATCTAAATAATACCAAAACAACATGAAGTTTAAAATAGGCGAATCATGCATACATGTTTCCTCTTCATCAGTTGAATCGTCCTCATCAGCAGGAACTTCCTTCTCAACCTCTTTGCTTGCCCATAAATTTATAGGGAAGTTGATGAATTCAGAATATTTCTTAACCAGTTCCTGAAATCATGATAGCATATATTAAAGCCACTTCAACAACCGAAACAGAAGATACCTCATTAACATAATACAGAACTGGATGCTAGAACAGCAATCACATGGAATTTCACAGTAAGAAAGCTAAAGTTCCTGTGTATTCATTAATGAGTCCATTAGAGAACTAATAATGAGAGAAGTCGGGGGGTCATTCTCCCTGTCTAAACAGCCGTGTGTCACACTCACAATAGCACAAATAGAATATGCAAAAACAGCCACTAGCCACAAGCTGTAGTGTTCACTCATCATGACCCCAGGATTTATGGAACATGAAATTATTGAGCCCTTACTGTACTGTTAGACTGCAAGTTATTGATGAAGTTGTCAAAAATTATAAAATGTAAGGAGTTGCAGAATACATATTTGATTGAGTTGTTCAGAAAGAAAGAAAAAAAAAAGTGTTTATATTTTAAGCCACATCAGGGTCAAGATTATTATTTCGAAATATTACAGATACAAGAGCCCCAGAAGAGATATTTAAATGGTATTGATGACTTGTTAAAAGATGAAACTGCTGCATGAACCAATTAATGATATATTCCTCACCTTTAGTTTGTACTCCTCCATATATTCCCCTGCTTCATCTCTTAGGTGCAATCTAATTTCAGTTCCACGACCAAGAGGTTCATTCCACGTATCCTCAGATATGGCAAATGCCCCATCAGCCTTTGATTCCCATACATATCTGAATACAAACATTAAAAGAAAAAAGTATTACATCACCAGTAACCTTTCCAATCATATAGGAAATCCATGAACTAACACAAAGAACATACTGTTTGTCGTCATTGTGCTTGCTAATGACCTCAACATAATCAGCCACAAGATACACAGAGTAAAACCCAACACCAAATTGCCCAATTAGGTTAAGATCACCACTTGTCTGCATCTTCTCAACAAATGCTGCATAGAAGTAAAAATTGAAAATAGAGATCAACAATGTCAAGGCCATTAGTTGGACATGATGTCAGGAATAAGAAATTACCTGAAGTTCCAGATTTAGCTATGGTTCCCAAATTCTTTCTTAGATCCTCCTTTGTCATTCCAATACCTCTGTCACGAATGGAAAGAATTTTCTTTTCTTTATCCAGTTTAATCTGCATCCCACGAAATAACAACAATTAGAGGAGCTTAAATAAAGTTACTTTCTCAATTAACCAACAGAGATTGAGCAAAAACTAACCTGAATCTCAAGTTTAGTATTATCACCTTCACCGAGAACCTCCTTGTCAGTGAGTGCAAGGAACCTGATCTTGTCCAGCGCCTGAATCAAACAGCAAGTAATGTCAGAACAAAGAGTATACATTCTCTTGTAGAAAGAAACACCAACACTGAGTCGCGCTTACATCAGAAGCATTGGAAATCAGCTCCCTCAAGAAGATGTCCTTGTTACTGTAAAGGGAGTTGATAAGGATGTCCATCAGCCGAGAGACCTCAGCCTGGAACTCAAATTTCTCCGCATTGGTTCGGAGAGTTTTCCTCGACATAGACTCAGCTTCCCTAAATCAAGCAACAATTAATTACTATTTAGTAAACAAACAAATGAATTCAGAGTAATAGCTGAACACATCAATGATAGTTCACAGACCTTTTAGCGACATCAGAATCAGTGGATAAACCATTAGGAACAGCACCAATCTTTTCCTCAACCTTTGGTGGATCTACTGGTGCATCAGAATCAGCTTCTGCATTTGCGTGTATCTTTCGACCTATCAAGTTAAAAGACAATCTTTCATGTAAGCACAAAAAATCATCTACCTTTATTGATAAAGCAAAAATGTTACACCAAACTTTAGCAGCACCAGAGCAATAAAAGCCTCACGAAACTATAAAACTGATACAAGTAAAACAATTTAATTGAAAAGTCTCGGATCTACTAGCATTACATTTTAGCTTCTAACAGCTTGTTTTGATGGTTGTTACCTATTGCATTGTATTGTATAGTTATTACAATTTTTGTTTTAATTGTTAGCTTAAATTTTATTATATTGGATTTTTAAATCTGTTGTTACTTAATGATGAAAAGTGCCATTAATGTAACAACTGATTTGGTGTTATCGGGTGTTACCTTTTCTGTTTTCTCATTCCCCTACTAACTTTGCCATGTACTCTACTTTATTGTGAGCTCATTCTTCTTATTACTAATGCGAGGTATTATGAAACAACTTGAATGATAGATCTATCTAAACATTGTACTGACAAAAGCAATACAGTAGAATACACCACAACACGATAATTTTAGTGTGACTACTACAACATAAAAGCTTCACAATTTATTTCAAAAATCGTCTGACTCTAAAGAAATGTCCAGATAATAGCTAAAGTCCTAAAAATGTTACAACCTGGCCCTCGGAGATTTCTCGATTATAAATAAAAAAAGTAAATATATGTAACTCACCTTGATCTGGAACAAGGCAAATGAGGCATAATAAAAACACGAGGCACGTGACTGTCCACCTCCTCATTGTTTCCGTCACCGGCCGATGAATTAAGCGGAGTTCAAAGTGTATTGTATCGTCGATTTGCTTTATATGCGGAGAGTGTTATATATAGTGAGCTTAGATAAAGGGACCCACGGTATGACGTGGCAGGTACCTCCACGAGTTCGTGATCTCTGATTGGTTGATTATTGCCAGCTTGGATGATCTGACGGGTATGGTACGTTTGTGATTACGTGGCGGGTTTTTATTGGTTGATTTGGGTTTAGGGGACGTGGATAAAAGTTCTGGAAGACTCCAAAAGTTTGAAGGAAGACTTGAAGGACGACCTGGTTTCTCTATCCCGACTGTTACGTTAAGGTTTCATGTTGACCTATATATTCCTAGCTTAATTATTTTTAGTAAATTCAAACATGTACTCTTTCTTATACTAATATCAAATAGAATGAAAAATGTATTTAATAATTTAAATTGATAAATTATGTAAGTTTGACGATCATGGAGTCAAGGTTAATGTATTTAAATTTTTTCAGAACTATGTCGAGAATATTTAAAATCACCCCTACTGAAGTAAATTATACGTACATCTACTTGTAAATTCAATACTGTAGTTAAATACTTGGGAGACTGGTGAAAACCATTCGGCATTACTCAAATCCCTCACGGGTATATTTCAACTGAAAAGTTAGCCCAGTCATCAATCTTCAGCTTTTAACTACAGACATTAAGCTACCGTTCGGACCTAGATTTGGTTGAAATTTAAAAAATGAGTTTTTGAAGTTGAGGTTGAAAAATAATTTTTGAAATTTGAAATTGTGTTTGGATATATATTTCACTTGAAAAATAGTTGAAATATTGCGAGTGCAAAAAAAAAAATAAAGTCGTCTCAACCAATTTTTAGGAATTTGAAGATTTGATTTTTTTCAAAATTTAAATTTTATAAACAAATAAAAAATTGAAATGTTATTTGAAAAAAACTCCCACATTTTATAAACAAGCGGGAGCTCTTGAAATGATGAGGTTAAACAGAACTTAGTAGGCGAGTTATTGAAATGATGTACTTGAAGTGATCAAGTCCATAAATCTTCACATCATCAGATGGCCTAATTTTATGAACTTGATCACTTCAAGTACACGTATCAATAATTCTCCAGGAAGCGTTGTAAGCCAGTTTCTAGCCGGAAGTCTATTGAAAACAACCTCTCAATTTTGGTGAGATAAGGTGTGCTTACATTTCATTCTCTTCAAACCCTATTTATGAAACAAACTGGATATGTTGTTGTTGTATATGCGTTATAAGCCTAATTTTTTAAGTTTAGCTTTAATTTTTAAAGCGAAAATGCAGATGAAATTGTATAGCTCCAATTGGTTCACACATTGAAATAGTTATAACATAGTGATATTATATCACGTACTCAATTATCAATTATTGCATTGGACTAAAAAGTTGTACTAGGTTGTTAGTAATTGTGGTGTAAAAAGCTGTTTGAAAATGAATATTTGTTTTATCTTTCTTGAAATTGCTATCTGAAGTATGAATATTGGTAATGGTCACAGGTGATAAGTAGGGGAAGAATAAATATGGCAAAATGGTTGAACTTCTTTTTTTTTATAGAAAAATGGTTGAACTTCTTTACTGGTAATATGCTCTTGTACAACTAACGTTTCCATTTGGGTATACACAATCTTAGTGCTCATTTAAGCAAAATCATGGAAAAAAACACTGTCTTATCTACGAATGCAAAGTCAGCGATTTTACACGAGGGAAACAAGAAAGAACAATCGGCTACCCTTGTCATAGTGGTTGAGGGAGTTACCTCGACACCACTTGGTCCAGGGTTCAAGGCTTGGTAGTAGAGGAAGAAAAAGAAAAAAAAGGATAATGAGTTATTCTTTTCTTTTGGGAATTTTAGTAGTACAACTGAGTGGCTACATAATGTCAGCTAGCCACTTTAATTAAAGCTAATTGAAGAATAGGTATTATTCGCAAAGTAGTGGAAACATAGGCACAAGCAAAAGACGAAAATTACTAAAAATGATCTATATTTCTGAATCTTATCCAACCTATCAACTTTTTCCGAGATGTTTATATGAATTTTTACTTTTTTTTGTGTATATTTTTATATTTCTCTCATTGCTACGCATTTATCTATGTATATTCATGTATAATTTATTTTTTGGAGGGAGATTTGTAATTATAAATTTGTCCAAAGCAATGATTTAGACTCAATAAACAATATAAATTCAGTAAAATAAAAAAAGTAACGACACCAATGGCGGGGGAGGGTGTCTGCCGGTGGCTTAGTGACACGACCCGGAATCCGGCTAGGCCGTCCGGGTACCCGACATCCTCCCCTACACCCGTCAGGCGAACCCTTACCAATTAAATTAGGAAAATAAATATAAATTCGACTCATAAACAAGAAAAAGACTTAGAAAAAGAAGCACAGACATACTGATACCTCCAAGCTGTACAAAAGAAATTACAGCTAACTACCCAACATACTAGGTTTAGGACTATCCAGACTAGACATCTAAGAGTACAAAGGAAGATGGATACCTCCTGAAGGGAGTAAAATACAACTGAAATAGTAAACATAAAGCTGGTGGCCATCCGAAATAAAAGCTGGCTCGCCCTGGCAGCTGAAGTCATCTTCGCTCCTTCACAACGTGGCGAACTCAATCCTGGAGCGAACCTGCCGAAACGAAGTAGATAGACAAAAACAAACAACAAACAAGGGTGAGTCAAAAAGACCCAATAAGTGGGGCAGACTAGCCACCTCAAAGAATATGATAGCTAGCCAGGGAGAAAAGAAACAGATAAACCAAATTCCTCTTATTTAAATTATGAAAAGGCAGAGCCAGATAATAACTAGAAACACGTATGGAATCACAAACTCATCAACAACTAGGAACATAAAATAGCCAGAACATATAGGTATCCCGAACACATCAACAATCAGAAATACATCCTGTTGCGAGGTGCAACCCGATCCATATATTCATCATGTCGCGGTGTGCAACCCGATCCATATATTTATACCGTCGCGGTGTTCAATCCGATCCATATATTTATACCGTTACGACGTGCAACCCGATCCCCGCAACCCAGAATACAAGCCAAAAATATATAGGCAAACTGAGATATGTCCACGACATAGTATACATACCGCATACATAAAACACAACACAATACATACAATAGTTAGTATACGGTGCAATGAGATGGGATGAATGCGGTACGATGCATGAATGAGATGGGATGAACGCAGTACGTTGCAATGCAGTCACATATGAATGAGATAGGATGAATGCGGTGCGGTGCAATGCAGTCACATATGCCTGATACCTATCTCCGACGCAGGACTCTCATCGTCTACCAGGAGATATATGCAATAATGATCCTTCACCGGCTCGGGACTCTCATCGATTACCAGGAAGTATATGCAATAATGACCCTTCACCGGTGCGGGACTCTCATTGTCAACCGGGAAGTATATGCAACAATGATCCTTCACCGGCTCGGGACTCTCATCGATTACCAGGAAGTATATGCAATAATGACCCTTCACCGGTGCGGGACTCTCATCGCCAACTGGGAAGTATATGCAATAATGATCCTTCACCGGCTCGGGACTCTCATCGATTACCGGGAAGTATATGCAATGATGACCCTTCACCGGTGCGGGACTCTCATCACCAATCGGGAAGTATATGCAATGCTCAAAACCAGAGTGCAATGCTTATATGCTCAATGCAATACCAACAGCAGGGCATAACATATAATGTACAATATAAATTCAAACCTAATGCGTAATGAGTACGCCTATCGGCAGCTACACACGTAAGGAACACGTGGTAGAAAATCCACGAGGCCAAGTGCCTCCAAAGCAATGGATATAAACACTTACCTTATTTCAAAGTGCTACTCAACAACCGCTTTGCCCTTTGGATTTATTGCCAACGATCCTGCTTATTCAATAAGCAGAAAATATATCAAATTAGGCTAAAGACTTCATTCCTTACATCTTAGGGTAATCTGGTTAGGAACCTGATACCATATTAGCATACGCAATACGTAGGTCAGGCCTATGTACATGGTTTAAGGTTACATAACCAAACCCTAAATAAATTACATTTATATGTTGCATATAACTCACTGAGTACGAATATATATTCAATTCCATTATCGGGGTCCATTTGACCCTTTAAACTATTAATTGAACTTATTAGGACGATGTCTAATATCCTAATTTCTACCGTCAAAATTTTCAAAAAACTAAAATAATATATTAGGATCATTACGTGAATGTTTCGGGGTAAAAATTGTACTTTCTCCTACTCTTTTCTCATTTTCTGGCATTTTTCGTATGTTCTCTACGTTCCTTACTTTCCTTTCTCATCTCTGTTTCGCTTCTGCTTATATGAACTAATAAGAGGCACCGCCTCCACTTACTCAATTTTCCTTTTTCGTTTATCTTTCTTTTCTTTTCTTTTATTTAATTTTTTTGGTGACGAAAATTAAAACGGTATCCTACAATATTCGAAATAATCCCAAATTTCGCATACAAGTTATAATAAATTTATAACATACTTTCTAAGGCGGATCTCAAATCGTACTCCCGAAACTAAATATGCGAATTTAAATGGAAAAAAGTCAAATTATTTAACTTTCGGCATTTTAGCGGAAACTAGCCAACAACCTCGAAATTCACTTTCGAAAGTTCACAAAAGTCACAAATAATCATACGAACCTAACGGCGCTTTTGGATTTCGAATCGGAGCTCATTCGCCAAAACCGAGCTCGAAAATCTCTTTTTAATATTTATCGACAATAAAAACTGAAATCTTCTTCCGATACGTACCAAACGAGGTCTGATTTAGCTCAAATTTTACAGACAGGTCCTAGTAGACCTTACAAATATTTTAAAATTATTGACACCCCAATTGGAGTCCTAACTTCCGAAATGACTTACCGAGGTCGTTTCACTTAGTGGCTGGGAAAGGGGAGATTTGGTAGCTAGAGTGTTTTTTTATGAAGGAGTGCTAAAATTTATAATTTCAGGGATGGATGCTATGCATAAAAAAAAATATGGCCTCCTGTTTGTAATTTTGGTAGTGGGCTGCCTATTTTATAAAAATTTTCAAAATTATATGCTATGCTTAAGGAAAGCCAGTTGTTTCATTAACGCCCTCTAGGCCATTTTATGCAATTTTTAGCATTTTCTATTTTGTTCAAATTAGTTGATTATTCAAAAATTAAGAAGTTATTCTAATTTTTTACATGTATCCTGTAAACCATAATAAAGTTCTAAAAATATTTTCATACTTGTTTACATTTTTAATGAGGAAAGATAACTGTTACAAGGGCCAGCCAAATTATTAAGTAATGTTTAAAACTACCGTCAAACTTCTTTATAGTGGCAGCGTTTGTCTAGAACTTTCATGGCTGCTATAGAAAGGTGTTGTTATACATATATACTAGCATTTGACGTTTAGATCTCATTTAGCTGTTATAGTTAAAAAGTTCGCTAAAAATACATGTTAAATTTAAAATCTCAATAAATTTTCATATTTCATTAATTAAAAATTTAAAAGACTAATACATTATTATTAATAAATCTATAACTACTAGTACCGTACCAATAAAAAAAATTAAAGTCTAAGTAACATATGCATTTAGAATAAATTGAAACTGTAAAAAAAATCAAGTTTGACGTAAAAAATTTACTATTATAGGTTGTTTGGTAAATTGCAGTCTCTTTGTAATAATATAACACTTGAATTAGCAAAGATCTTTGTCCAAACTTTTAGCAAAAGAGTATTTAATAGCTTTCCCTTGAAGGTTGTATGAGAGCTTAACTATTGACTCTTCTATCTTTGCCCAAGTAGCAGTAGGTTGATGCAATATATTTATGTTACAAATATTTAAAAAAAATTATTTATGTTACGAATGTAAAAAAAAAAAAAAAAAAAAAATATATATATATATATATATATATATATATATATATATATATATATATATATATATTTATGTTACGAATGATTATCATAAATGTATTATATTTTATTTTATACATAATATATATCTTATAAAATATTATTACACAATATTTGACTATGGTCGTTATAGAGAGGTAATTTAATACAGAGTATATCACTATAATGAACGATATTGCTGTTATAGGTAGAATATTGTTACAGAGGTAAAATATAACATGAAAAATCGGTTCCGTAGAAAATTAGAATGTTATAACGAGGGGTTGTTATAGAGAGGTTTCGCTGTACTACCTTTTGAAATATTCGTAAAAAGACTGAAATATCAATTTAAATGGACATCGCGGGAATTGCTATTTTATGTAAAAGACACCAAATTTTGCTTCCATGATTTTAATTAGTTAGTGTTATCTCATCAAGATATCATGATTTTCTTTATCTTGGTATTTAAATTTTAAAATTTTATTGTTGTATTTTTCTAATTCATATTCAAATCATTTTTTCTTAAATTGAGTGTCAGAAACAACCTCTTTATCTCATTCGAGATAGGTGTAACGTCGGCGTATTTTATTCTCCAGACTCTACTTATAAGACCATACTGAGCATGTTGTTGTTGTTGTTGTAACAATTATTCCTTTTAGGGGTGACAATGGTTCGGTCGATTATTTTGAAAAGTTTGCACCATATTATTTTTTTGGTTATTCTAGTATGCATAATCAAAATTTGAATTTTCCAAACCGTCCAATATTTTGGTTTCTCTTCGATTTCCGTACGATTTGGTTAATTTTCGATTTTTCAAACATCGTCTAAAACTACTGCACAATCAAAATTGTGTTTTTGGCGTACAAGACAACAATATTGAAAAATATGTATCTCTCTCATTGCAAAACTTATATGGTTCTAGTGACTAAACCAAAACATAAATTTTTATTTTACTTAAGTAAACGATATTAGAGACAATAATGATACTGCATTCAGTTGAATATTTGGTGATTGGAGCTTAAAATGATTTACTACAGACGGTAGTGAAGGACTTTAAAATACCAAGTCTCAAAACAAAATTATGAGTGGATATAAATGAATTAACGAAAAGATAACAATCATTTACATTAGTTCTACACTAAATCATAGTTCAAAATAAACATAAGTTGGCATGAATCTAAAAGGAGATTAAACTTTCACCTAAAGCGAATAAAATATATAAGAACGTAAATTGACCACGAAGACCTGCTACAGTAAATTTGACACTTTTGCAAGAGCTAGATTTAAGGGAATTTGAAATCTAAACTCGAAAAAAAGCACTATAAAAGCAATATTAGTTTCAACTTTCAGTGGTACGTACTAGCATTATTAAAGTAGGTTGGAATGTTGGGCAGGTTTCACTCCAAGGGTTAAAGGCGAAAATTTTATGCTTTATTGTTTTTCGACTTAAGTAAATTATATATAGTTACTTTTATAAGTTTCACATATAAAGTATATTTTATGCATATAAATGTATTCGGTTCGTTCGGTCGGTTATAGCCTATTTTGAAAAACTACTGACACCCCTAATTCCCCGCTCTTCTTGTAGGACCATAAACAATTTTTTAAAGTTTGGTCAAACTAAGACATGCTCTAGAAAGTAGAAAAAAAAAGGAAAAGGGTGGTGATGTGAATATTTTAAACGTATAGGATTTCCATCATAATTTAACTAAATATATTAGGAGAAACACAAATAAATCAAAATCACTTATAGTTCTAATCACACAGGTTATGACACAGATAAAGTTGTGAAACCCTGCAGCTGTAAACAAATTCTAAACCCATCACTCATTTTTTTTTTTTTGTGTGTGGTTAAAACAACATTTAATTAAAAACTAACTATTACAAGATCAAACCGACCTTGGCAACGTAGTACTAAGATTACCCGAATCGAAAGCATATAAGGAATTTAAAGTGATGATTGATCTAGGCACCATAATCTAGGCAACATGGTGCCTAAATTGTCTTGTCTGCAAATAGAAATTACATAACAAGGAACATGATAAGTTCTTAATCCTTCATAGAAAAGTAAACCGTAACTCTTCTTCGCCATTTGATCCACAGCTCAATTAGCTTCCCTATAGGTGTTTTGCAGCTTTGTCTCCCCTGCTACTTCCCAACAATCATCTTACTATTTTATTCCAATGGCTACCGATTTTATGTTTGAACAACCCATCGATGAATTTTCTTCCCTCTTTCCTTTCTTCACTTCAAAAAATACTTACGACACATGATATCTACTTAAACTAAACTGTTTAAACTTAAAAACTAAAATACTAAACTTAAGTAACAACCATACTATTTAATCATAAGTAATAATTGATAAAAGTGTGTCGTCTCACATTTAGTCATTTATGACAAACACTGACACTCTTATAGAAGACATTGTATGATACAAACCCGAATAAGTTATATCTAGTGATCGTTTGGTTAGAGGAATTGTGATTATAATTTCGAGATAAAATTTACGATAAAATTTATTCAATATTTAGTTATTAATATTAGCTAACTAGAACAAAAGTTATCTTGAATTTATTAGATTACCTTATTCCATATCAAAGAAGGGATTATTTATATCATTTTTAGCCAAATTTTAATTAGAAAATTATAATCCCGAAATATCTCACTCATGAACCAAACGACCCATAGTGTTTAGAGTAAGTGACCATCTTAAGCCAAAGCTAAAACATAGGTACTAGAAATGGAAAAGAAATACAACAACATACCTAGTACTCACAAATAAGGTCTGGGGAGAATGCAGACCTTATCTGTACTAGGGTGGAGAGATTGTTTCCAATTAGGGGTGAACATAGGAAAAGTTTGTTTCGGTTTTACCGTTAAGTAAACCAAACCAAATCAAACCAAATATATCGGTTTTTCAAATTTTTAAACCAAACCAAACCAACATAAAGTCGATTTTTTCGATTTTTTCGGTTTTTTTGGTTTTTTATAGTTAAAGTCTCTACAACAAAAAATATGTTGATTTCAAATATTTCCTACAATCAAAAATTTATGTATGTTATTTATAGATAATTAGACACAAGAAGAATTATATATACATCTTAATAAGATAATGGAATGTGATGTACGTAATTTATAAAACTAAAATATCATCAAGAGAGAATACCAAGATATTATATGATAGTAAAATATTATCTTGGCTCAATTCTCCAGGATAATGGAGAAATTGATGATGATGTCACTCACCATATAGGAGTAGGTTGGATGAAGTGGAGGCTTGCTTCTGGTGTTCTATGTGATAAGAGAGTGCCACCTAGGCTCAAAGGCAAATTCCATAGAGTCGTCGTTAGACCTGCAATGTTGTATGGGTCAGAGTATTAGCCGGTTAACAATTCATACATTCAGAAGTTGAGTGTGGCAGAAATGAGGATACTTAGATGGATGTGTGAGCATACTAGCTTGGATAAGCTTAGGAATGAAGTTATTCGAGATAAGGTGGGTGTCGCGCCAGTGGTGGAGAAGATGCGAGAGGCAAGGTTGCGCTGGTTTGGGTATGTGAAAAGGAGGAGTGCAGATGCTCTGGTAAGAAGGTGTGAGAGGTTGGCGGTGTTGGGTCTACGGAGAGGTAGAGGTACACCGAAGAAGAACTGGGCCGAGGTGATTAGACAAGACATGGCCAAGCTCCAGATTACCGAGGACATGACCCTAGATAAGAAAGCGTGGAGGTCGATGATTAGGGTAGAAGGGTAGGTAATGGTAAGGTGTCTTCTATCTTCTTAGTTGTAGCACGATGCCCATTTAGACTATTTGCATCCTAGTTGTCGCTTTTATTTCTACTTTTATTATCTGGGTATTTTATATGTTTTTTCATATGTTATATCTGTTGTTTGTGTCATGGGGTTCTAACGTGTTTGCAAAATATCTCTTGAGCTGGGGGTCTTTCGGAAACAGCCTCTCCACCTGGGTGGGGGTAAGGTCTGCATACATCTTACCCTCGCCAAACCCCACGTGTGGGATTTACTGGGTATGTTGTTGTTGTTGGGCTAACTTGATGATTTTATTAAAACTTATTAGCCCATGTTATAAATTGTCAAAAAGACAAGACAAAAAAAGTTTAAAATTATATATAAAGAGGTTCATAATAAGTATTTTTTATACATAAATATCTATAAAATGTCAGTTCGATTTGGGTTGGGTTCGGTTTTTCTTTTTGTAAAACCAAACCAAACCAAATATGTCGGTTTTTATTTTTCAAAACCAAATCAAATCAAACCAAACCACGAGTCGATTTTTTTTTCTTCGGTTCGATTTGATTCGATTTACCGGTTCGGCTTGTTCGCCCCTATTCCTAATAGACCTTCGGCTAAAGAAGGACAATTTTGAAAAGTTAGAGGGGCTCCTTCATAATTAAAGGAAGAGAGTCGAAATCGCTAGTCTAGGTTAAAACATTTGTAAAACCCTGCAACTTTTCTAAGTTGTAAAACCCTCTCAACAAATCAGCAGTCTTCTTAGTATTTACATTCCAATGGGTACAGATTTTATGTTTGAACAACCAAGTGATGAGGAAATAGACCACGAAGAAACTGAATCTGAACAAGAAGAAGAAGAGGACAATGATAATGAAGATGTTGAGCCAAAAATTAGAACAAATAAAAAACCACAATCTCCGTGGGACTTTTCAGCGTATTCTGAATCAGTTGCTGATGAACATAACCGACGTAGTACTACTTCTATTGATTTTAAAATATCTAAAGCTCGTCAACTGTTAGCTTCTCCTATTGCTAAACCTATTGAGGATGATGATTCTGGTTCCGAAGATGCCGAACCTCATCGCCAAGTAAAAATCTTTTACTTTATCTAATATTGTTGGTACATGTAATTTTTATAAAAATCTTTTACTTTATCTAATATTGTTGGTACATGTAATTTTTATAGATAATTTTGAAGCATTTTGCTAAAAATAGGTGTTATAGGGTCCACCCTAAGAGCTCACCTTCTGATGCGTGCATTAGGTGCGCATCACATGTTTGAGAGCCAAGTGCACATGTTTTTTTTTTCTTTTGTAAGTTTTTTAGATAATTTTTTGAAGCATTTAGTTGAGAATAGTTGTTATAGGGGTCCACACCCAGTCTAGTTGTAAGAGCTCAGCTTCTGATGTGGTGCACGTCAC
Organism: Petunia x hybrida; assembly: GCA_037355625.1. NCBI lineage: Eukaryota > Viridiplantae > Streptophyta > Magnoliopsida > Solanales > Solanaceae > Petunia > Petunia x hybrida. The sequence goes on from JBBBVM010000045.1 coordinate 4,598,480, forward strand.
ATGTTTGAATCGAGCACAAACAACTAATTTTAGGGCTGCTGTTTAGGAATTAGCCAGTACTTATGTTGTCCTGAAGTTTTGAATTAAAAAGCTTAACTTCACAACACAATGTCGAACTGAGAAACTGAACGTCAAGACATGACAAATCATAGATAAACTGAACGTCAGGACATGAGAAACTGAATGTCAGGACACAGTGGCTAAAAATGTAAATAATATCCCTTAGAGTGGCAACCTGGTGTCATTCCACCATGTTTGAATCTTGCTACAAACATGACAAAAGCCTAGTATTTAAGTGGAGAAGGGTCTATCGAAAACAGCCTTTCTAACCCACACAAGGTAGGAGTAAGGTATGAGTACCCTCCAGACTCCACTTGTGGGATTACATTGGGTATGTTGTTGTAAGCGTAAAGGGTAAAGGGCGAGCCAATTATGCATTGAGTTTCATAGAGCATAATGGATGTAGAGGATTCATATGCATAATCAACTAGTTGAGATTGACATTTTAGTTGATTTGTTGGTTTGATATATATTCCTTGGATAATTTTCAGGAAGAATACAAACCTGAGGATGGTGATGATGACGTGGATACGAATGTTGCCCCAAAGAAGCCATTTTTTGCTTCATCAGAAGGAGTTTCATTTCAGGCCAATTCTTTTATGGAGCTCCATATCTCAAGGCCATTGCTTCGAGCTTGTGAAGCATTGGGTTACAGTAAGCCCACCCCAATTCAGGTGTCTCTCTTTGCCGGCCTCTGTTACCCCCAAATGTAATTTATTACTGCATCTTAACTTGTGTATTAATGTGTATTACCTCAACGTAGGCTGCTTGCATTCCACTGGCCTTAACCGGGCGAGATATATGCGGGAGCGCTATAACAGGATCTGGAAAGGTACAATCCTTATTATATTAGTTTTAAGTTTCTGATATTTAGCTAGTTGACTTAGTTGGTTATGTTTTGACTCGTGCTCCTTCCTTCTTCCTTTTGCCTCTTCAGACAGCTGCCTTTGCCTTACCGACATTGGAGAGGCTGTTGTACCGTCCAAAAAATAGGCCTGCAATTAGGGTTCTTATTCTTACTCCGACAAGAGAGTTGGCGGTTCAGTATGTTTCCTTCTCTTTTTGTTTGAAGATTCTATGTTCTAATCATGAATGCTGCTCTTCTCAACCTTGTTTTGTTCTCATTCGTTACATTTTCTGGTATTTTCACTACTCTGTGCAGCAAAAAAGGTCTCATTTTTGTACCAGTAAAACTATTAAGATTTTGCATCAGCTGCCTACACTGATTGAATAAGAACCTGTTTGATTGCAATTTGCAAAATACACAAAACATTAGTTCTCCCATTATATAAGGTTTCTATGTCCAAAATCATATCAAAACTTTAAAGAATGGAATTATGTGCCCCTTAATGAATATTAAATACTTTTTTCGACTCTAATGTACATACAAGCTACTACTTTTTTTGTGTGGTATGTTGTCTGACTCTTCTCAAGTACTCTAAAGGGATTGACTGGGTTATCTCTTACTTTTGTTATCCAGGGTACATAGTATGATAGGTAAACTTGCCCAGTTTATGACAGATATCAGATGTTGTCTTGTTGTTGGTGGTCTGTCAACCAAGGTGTGTTTATAGCTTTTCTGATTCTTCCGAGGAAAAGCTTGAAGGTTGAGTTTGTATCTCAGCTGCTGCTTCCTGCAATTATGCTTTATTTCAGGTGCAAGAGGCAGCATTGAGATCAATGCCTGATATCGTCGTGGCAACTCCAGGGCGTATGATAGATCATCTACGAAACTCTATGTCAGTTGATTTGGATGATCTTGCAGTATTGATTCTTGACGAGGCCGATCGGTTACTGGAGCTGGGTTTTAATGCTGAAATTCGTGAGCTGGTATGTCTGCAACATCCTGGTTTTCTTTTCTATAGTAACAATATGTGTCATAAGTTTGTGTTGTATGCACTGAAAGTTATGTCTTATTTAAATAAAATAACTGTAGTTCATGTCAATAGGATGGGACTCTAATATTAACTACTATGCCTTTAATTCTGGAGGGACAAATTTCTAGTAGTTTCATTTTCTGTGGAAAACTTTCAAGGTGTATGTAAAAGGATGTCCACAAGTTCCTCCCACTTCTATTTCTCATCAAACTGAAGTAAGTTGATAAATCAAAATCAAATAAAAGGAAGGTTAAGAAGTGTGCACTTTCTTCTTCTGGCCGTAACTGTTTTAGGTCTGGTAGGGAGAAGCAATTAACGCTTCAGCTATTGAAATAAGTCAAATAACATGTCCTGGCTTATACACAGGTTAGATTGTGTCCAAAGCGCAGACAGACCATGTTATTTTCTGCAACAATGACAGAGGAAGTTGATGACCTTATCAAGCTCTCTCTGAATAAACCTTTGCGCCTGTCAGCTGATCCATCTGCAAAGCGGCCAGCAAGATTGACGGAAGAGTATGACATCAGCAAGCTCTACATTGCAATTAATATTTGTTGTTTTTCTCCGAAATGGATTCTCAAGTATGAAGCTGATGAAACGTTGTCCACAGGGTAGTTAGGATACGGCGAATGCGTGAAGGAAATCATGAAGCTGTTCTACTTGCATTGTGCTCCAAGACCTTCACTTCCAAAGTGATTGTTTTCAGGTTTTTTAGCTATCTGTACCTAGAGTTGCATTACCATAAGTCGTATCATATATATATTTCCGTTACTCCATTTTCATGCCTTATAACATACATTATCTTAGCCAGCTAGACTTGGAATCTTTTGTTTGAGTTAGGCATTGGCAGGGGCATATGTATATTGGCCTAAAATGTATTTAATCCTCTTGGAGGATTACACTCTTGCAGTTCTCTTTGGTTGAAGCTTCTTTGTAGTATCACTAGTATGTTCAGTGTTTACGCTAGTCTTTTTCATTAAACCTGAAAGTTCAGGTTTCCAACAAAAGCAGACACAAAATAATGTCCAACTCCACATATTGCTCAATGCTCATCATTGTCTCACTGGTTTTTGATATGGTATAACACTACAGAAAGTCACTTTCGTTATTTCGATATATATTACTCCATTTTAAATTTCATGTGTGCTCATTTTTTTTGCATGAATGATGAAAAGCACTTTAACATTTGTTTTACTAACTGTACAAGTCAAACCAGAACTACCTAATTAAATTTGATGGTGTTGTTTGAGTTGCATATTAGGCAAAGTTCAAGCGAAGATATAGAAATCATAACTGATGTAACCGTCCTGAATAGTGAAAATCAACAGAGGTCATTCATTCCTTGATTGTCTGTGAAACTGCAGTTAAAATGTCTGTGTTTTTCTGGTTTAGAAGGCTAATTTGTGGTTATCTTGACAGTGGTACAAAGCAAGCAGCGCATAGGTTGAAAATTATATTTGGTTTACTTGGCTTCAAAGCAGCTGAGCTACATGGAAATCTTACACAAGCCCAGCGTCTAGATGTATGTTCCACCAAATGTGTTTTCTGGAATACTTTTAATAATTCTGTTCAGATGCTTTCTTACTGAATGTTATATCTGTGTAGGCTTTGGAACTTTTCAGAAGAGAGGAAGTGGATTTTTTGATTGCAACTGATGTTGCTGCTCGTGTAAGATAATCTCTTTCCAATTGATTTTGTATGATTGTTCTCAGCTAATGTGTAGTCTGCCCCTTCTATTTCTTGCTAACACTTGTAGTTTGCTGTTAGAGCAAAATTAGAATTGTGTTATCTTATTTTACAATTAATTCATTTTTTTTCTTCCTCTCACAGGGACTAGACATTATTGGCGTTCAAACGGTTATAAATTTTGCATGCCCGCGTGATCTTACTAGGTAGGTTCCACTCTGTTTTCATATCCTGGTTTACCGACACTTGACAGTTGACAACTACGTGCTTGTAGTTTTTTATTTGTCATGATCTTTTCCTGTTGGTATAATTTTTTTCATTACATAAAAGTAAATTTTATTAGTGTGAAGTACAAAACAGTGTATGGCATATTCTCCACTATCCTTTGCAAAAGAAAAATGAATTTTCTTCCCCTCAAGGCACCTTTAGTTTCTCTCAAGCCAAATAGTAACCAAATGCATAAGGGGTTAGTCTTCCAAAGCATCGTCAGTCTTCCTGGCTTCATTTTTTTGGTTTATACTTGTGCAGATGTGTTTCTTTCCATTATGCCTATTACTAAAACTGGCAATAACTCGGGATTAATGGAGTCTGCCTTGCAGAGTTCTTTTTGCTTTTCCACTTCTTCCAATCCCAGTGTTTTGTATAAGTTAACTGAACTCTTTAGTCTTTACGTACTTCATGCAGTCCTGATTTTTCTTTTTCTCTTTGCAGTTATGTTCATCGAGTGGGTCGTACGGCTAGAGCTGGTAGAGAAGGGTATGCTGTTACATTTGTCACAGATAATGATAGGTCTCTTCTAAAGGCCATTGTAAGTATCTATGCCCTCTCTGTTCGAACATCTTTAGATGTTTAGTCAATAAAAGAGTCCTAGTCCATGAGTTATCAATTCAACTCTTCGAATATTGTATGCATAAAACTGTTGATCAAATAGATGTATTATGTCTTCGGTCTGTTTCGAATATCTTTTTGTCTTTTTAGCTGTCTAATGAATAGACTTAACCTTTCCAATATTTGTCCCTTTATTTTAGGGAGTCAATATTGACCTTTTTACTTAATCTCATGCATGTATGCCATGGTTATGGTTTAGAATAAAATACTCATATCTCTGACTATGCAGTACATGTATATCCATGTAGACACTTAACTGTAGATTTTTCTATGAATTTGTACTTTAGATCAGCTTGATGAAATACTGATAAAAAAAGATCAGCTTGATGAAATTGTCTTCTAGAAACGGTTTACCTACAAAAAAAGCTGTAATTTTAGAACCATTGGTTGGTTAGATGCATCCGGTTGTGTTTGTTCTAATAACTTTTTTTTTGGTTCTCTGGCTGAAGCAATACGTTGAACATCTACTTTTCTTTTTCAGTAATAAGTCCTTATTGACCATTCACCTAACCTCGTAAGTGTGTGTGTAATAATAATAATAATAATAATATAATCATTTCTTACTATTCAATATCTGGTATAAGAACCATTTAGACCCATCAAATTTTTCTAAGGCAGCCTATCGTATTATGTGCATAATGACTTAAAAAAAATTATGATACAGGTTAAACGAGCGGGTTCAAGGCTAAAAAGTCGAATCGTAGCAGAGCAATCAATAACTAAGTGGGTACACGTAATTGAACAACTGGAGGATCAAGTGGCTGAAATTTTGCAAGAAGAGAGGTGTTACTTTGTCACCATTACTTTGTACTGAGTTTTGAATCAGAGGTTACAGTTAAATTGTTCATATTTTGGTCTACTGCAGGGAAGAGATGGCTCTAAGAAAAGCTGAAATGGAAGCAGCTAAGGTAAGATATCACAATATAGTTCTGGGAACCTAAGATGAACAACTGCCCCTGGTTGTAGAAGTCTGAAGGCCTCCCTACCTCTAAAAAAATAAATCATAAGATAAATGTGGCATTCCATAGTATGACATGGTGTTTTGACAGGCAGAGAATATGATAGCCCACAGAGATGAGATTTATTCACGCCCCAAAAGAACATGGTTTGTCACAGAAAAAGAGAAAAAGCTTGTTCAAAAGGCAGCAAAGGTGAGAGTTCACTCTATTGGACATCTGGACTACTTGAATGATGCTATATGATGGCATGGAGCCCTGTTCATTCATTTACTTTATGTTCCTTGTTTCTTTTGCTTTTCTTTTATCTATTGTTGGTTTTCTCCTAGTACAACTAATTACATCCTAGGAGGATTGATATTGGCAAGGCTCATTGAATAAGAAAAGCTATATTCTTGATTGGCCAATGTATCAATAGTAAAAATAAGGAATAACAGATCAATCGTAGTGTTAATTGACCAGGATTACTGAAAGCGTTGTTAGCAAGAAGCAAGTCTGAGGATAGTACGGTGGGAATTAGTATATGCAATTCTTTCTCCATCTTGTATTGGAAGAATGTCCCAATTTGTTTTTATATATTTATTTAAAAGTTTTCATGTTGCAATATTTGTGATAGATCGATGATTATATCTTTTAATTTTCACTAAAGCTAAAAGTATTTCTTTTGGAATCATTATAAATCTTAAACTTAGTTACATTGAAGTAGGCTCACAAAATCTGAACCCATGTGTATGTAGACATGTATACTATTAGTAGTATAATGTGAATAAAGATCCAGGAAAAAAATCTAATATACATACGTATATATGTCTACATACACATTTTACATATAAAACCTAGGGATAAATATACGCACTGGTTGATTAAAATATTGGCTGAAATACAAATCCTATTCCAGGAAGCAGCAACTAAAGAAAATGGCTCTGCAAGCAAGGTAATGAGTGCCGAACAAGCGGAAGACCTGAAGATGAAGGAAAAAAGGAAGAGAGAGCGGGAGGTGTGCTTTTTGTAATTTGAGTACAATTTTTGTTTGACCTTCCATTCATCACTCATTGTTAGCTGATTGTTATAGAAAAATCTGCCGAGGAAGAAAAGAAGGAAGTTGGAGGCTGCCAGAGAGGTATTAGAAGATGAAGACGACTTAGATGAAGTAAGCATCTCATCTTCTTCACTTATTTCCACCCTTCTTGCATATTCCTGCTATCTAGAGAGGCTCACTATCAGGTCATTGTTGTCTCTGGAATCTATATATGTCAGTTTTCTAATATGAATATCTTAGAAGACATGCTGCCTGCATTTTCCAGTGAAATAATGATTCTATTCCATCATTTTTCTGCATATTGCATCTTTGTTTTCTGATTCGACCGTTCCTGTAAATGCTTTTCCACCTTCATTTAATTTTTTGAAAGATTTTTGAATGAAATCCTCCTTCCCTTCAAATACTTGAGAGAAAATGGGAGCTGTAGGACTCAGGAAAAAAAGTGTTCAGCATGAGAGTGCAAATGTAACAGTCTATATGGTCCAACTCCCAACTTCACTAATTAGGCAATTGCTGTTAACGTTGTTTCTGTGGTAGTATTACCTACTTGGCTCTTTGAATCATTTCAGGGCAAGGGGAAAACGAAAAACGAGAAATCTGGAATTCCCCTGGTTGATCTTGCTTACCGTCGGGCCAAAGCAGCCAAGGCGGCGAACAAGGCAGTTGAAGCTGGCAAATTTGTTAGAAAGGCAGGGAAGAAATCTAATAAACCAAAACCCAGAGTATCTGAATCAAGAACAGAAGAAATGCAGGATCTTTTCCAAAATGATATGAGTGAGAAAAAACAAAAGAAACCGTTGCGCGTGGGCGGAAAGAAGTCCTCATTCAAGAGCAAGTCACGGTATGACTTATTCAAAAACTTTTCTGTCTCTTTAAGCTCAAGATGGACATCAATCTGATTTTTTCACAAGTATAATTTGCAGTTTCTTGTCTTCATTACATCGTGGACGTGATTTATTTGATGGATTTTGTAAAACTAGCTAATTTGTCAAATGGAGAAATGTAACTGTACTTCTGAAGGCAACAATGTAGACTCCTGTAGTCTCAGTTCTCCAATCATGGTTTTTATATGTTTCATGTCTGTACAGATTTCCTTACGGCATTTGAATGTGCAGGTACAAGCGGAGGTAACACTTGCAATACGACAGTGATGAATTGAAAATCAGGTAGCTGGACCAAGGTAGGCTCATCAAACATGGTGATGAAGTACCGCTTCCTAAAGAAAGGAATGACGATTTGGTTCTGATTTCAACTAAAGATATGATCCTACTGCAAGTAGTTTCTTACAGATTTACTGATCTTGGTTTTGTAGTTGTAATTTTGAGAAGCAAATCTTGTACGAAGGAACCGAACATTATTTATGAGTAGGTCCGTGGTTCTCATTTGCATATTTGCCGTTTCTTCTTTATTTTATTTGGTTGTACTAGATGTAAAGCATGTATTTTTACATGTATTCAATTTTGATGAAAGATTGTTGGTTATCTAAAATAAAAAGTTCTCTAGCCCTGTGTATAAATTGGTTTTATGTCGATAAAAGTCTTTATTACGTATCAAGGATGTCAAATTGTTATGAATGTTTACACTTGCATTTGAATTTTGAACATAAGCGGGCGAAATGGTATTTACTCTTTCTGGAACAAATTAACTTTTTTAGGTCATGTCAGTTCTGTGAGTACTAACGCAGTAATTAAACTTTTTTTCAGTACTTCTTCAGAACCCACGCAATCTACCTTTTAAAAGATTCATTCCCTTCATAAAAAACTCTTCAACAAAATCAGTCCTGCAGTTTAGGACATGCCTTCAACTACAGATAGGAAAAGGCCAATGATATTGCCTCCAAACCAATTAGTAACCCAAAATTTTACTTTTATTCAAACAGTTAAAGATAATGAAAGATCACACTTTGCCCCAAGAGAATTGTGTTTAAACCAACTGGGAATCTAAGTTTGTACAAGAGCATACTGCCTCACTATAAAGTTAAAAATGAGATTACAGCTACATTGTTCTTTGTGGTAGCAAAGACCTTGTATGAAAAGCCAAATGAATAACAAAGTTAAAATACATTTTGAAACAATTGAATCTAGCACCTATTCTATGCCCAAGAAATCTCAAGAATCATATTACATCCAGAATTCAATGTCTTTATTCAGCTATATAATGATCCTCCCACTAAATCACTATAGTTTCTCCTACCTGAGATTTACCTATTGCTATAGGCACACCCTGTTAACCGATCCCACGAGGGAAACCAGATAAATTAAATCTATTTCCAAAGTGAAGGATGACGTTTAAAAGGGAAAGGGTCCCAACCATCATCTGGTTCTTTGCGTTTCCCACCGATACTTGAACTGGTTGAGGGTTCCGAGATTGTTCTAAAGTGGTCATCCATATACCTGGCCGGTCCTTGGTTGAAAAGCTGCCTTGTACCTCCATGGTCTCTAGTTCCTCCATCAAGTATCAAGCCAGTATTGAGATCCAGACTACTCCTTGATGGCGCCACCCCGTTTGAAACATGTGAACCAGTCATGCCTATAACGAATGGTTGGTGAGAGAAGGATGGTGGTATTGCTGAAGCAGAGCCCATAAATTGAGGCATAACAGGTGGCCCCCTGGAATCCACCATGTAAGGGATGGGACCACCAGGTCCATACATCCCTGAGGGGAAAAGCATGGAAGGACCTGGTGTAATGCCGTTGTATCCAGAGGCAGGAGAATGGGAAAATGGAAATGGAGCTCCCATTCCCAAGAAACCACTTCTTGCAACACTAAGATCAACTGCATTTTCCAACATCCTGCCATTTGGGAACATAGCAGACCGGGGAACAGGATCTTTATGGTTGACCTCTACCTTCACGCCCATGATTGATACTACAGAATCACCTGATTTAATACCTCCAGATGTGTTTGTATATTCAGACGGTTTCTTGAAGAAAGGTAGATCTGAAGAATGATGTAGAAAAGCCGGTTGGTCATTCAAATCAAAGTTTCTAAATGATTGTTGCTTTGATGATGATGACGATGATGGAGAGTGATTCTGATCGGCCCTTTCTGAGAAGAGCCTTCTTTCCATCAGCCAATTTGTTGGTGCCTCACCTTCCTCACTAGCACAGTTAAGATCCAACTCAAGCCTAGCCGAGTTCTTTGGGCTAGCTTCAACTGAAGATTCCCCTGAAGGAAGAGCAGATGTTACTGAGACCTGTTTCCCAGTAATTAGATCTGTGAGTCTATCATCGCCGCCTTCAGCTACGTTCAGATCAATATCAAGGCAACTTTGCTGTTGCTTTGAGATGCTGTCACTTCCACCAGAAGAAACAACCTTGTCACTTTCAGGAATCTTGCGTGGTGATGCTGGGCGAAATGCGCTAGTTGCAGCAGATCCTTTCCATCCAAGAGTCCCTTCAAACTGCAGCGGAGGAACGGGAGTCCCACAAGCAGCTGCTGCCCTTGAAGCAGAAACAACAGAGATGGAGGTGGAGATTGGATTTCCAGGACAATCTATGTCCTCTGAACAAACCTCTAGATTCAAATCAAAATCACAGAAGCTTTTTTTGTCGTTGGACTCGAGATCCATAGCAGCATCAGTTATCTGAGAGGACTCTAACTTCTCTGTGCCATTTGCTGGGCCAGCTTCTGAGTGTGTAAGTGAAGCCTCCGCCAGAACAGGAATTCCTTTCGGTTCTTCCTTATTGGGGCTATTCCCGCTCCTAGAATCTGGGCTATGAGGATCATGAAACTTATACTCCCGTGTTTTCTCAGAAGAACTGGAATTCTCTTCGACTTCCCTCTCAACTTCTAGTGCAACTTGTCGAGCAACTTCTAGAGGATCTATCATGCCATAGTCTAATTCAATATCACCTTTCTTTTCCAGCACAGGGCATATTGTGTTACCTCTTTGTGGCACTTCAAATTCTGTGCCATTTTCCTGATCATCCTCACTTTCAGTAAAAACGTCTTTTTCATCCCCATCAACGACATCCACCTTCATCAAAGCAGTACTCAATTCTTCGCGATGCTCCAGATTGTGCTTGTCGGAGAAGTCCTGCAATATGTCAATACTGTACTTCCTGTCTTCTTTAGCACCAAGCACTGTATCACTTTTGCCATGACTTGCGGGCACACTGTTGTCCATCAGCAATGTTCCCTTGGAAACATCCACTGATGCATCATCAACAGAAAGTTTTTCTTTAACATTGTCTACATCCTTGACATCATCTTGACTTCGTAAATCTAGTCCAGAGACAGCCTCGGATACTTCCCTGGCATCAGGATCTGAAGAGAGAGTTTTTTCGTCTAATTGTTTAGGCACTGCTGAGTCTGCTTTCTCAGGACTTACGACTTCTTGAATGCGGTTCAAACAATTAATAGACTCTGAAATAACATCTGTCTGCTCATCAAAACTACTGTTTCTCACACCTGTAGTACTGCATGTAACAATTGCATGTGTTTCTTTGTTTTCTGAAACAGTCTTTGTCAGAGGAGGAGAGCTTGGAGACCCATCTTTCAACATTGTATGCTGCAAATTTTGGTCCGATGCCATGTTATCGCCAACAGTGGAAGGATGAGCATCATCAGACATTGAAGATAGCAGCCTGTTCTCACCGTTGTGTTCCTCACACTTCTCTTCTTCAGATCCAGAAGGAGAAATGCCCCTAAGAGAAGGTTCTGAATGAAAATTTTCCTCCACAGGATTTGCAATCACTATTTTCCCGTCATTAGTTGATGCATGTACTTCTTCATCGCCCCTTGAAACTGCATCATCATTTTTTTCTTTCTCCCAACTATCAAACAGTGCTCTTGACCTCTCTTGAATATTAGAACTCCTGTGGGCAAGGAGATTCTTCACAGTCACCATGATTCCAGAGGAAACTGATTTCTCCTTGTCTACATGCAGCTTTTCAACTGCTCGTAGTAAAAGAGTGATCGTGTCTTCAGCGAGGTTGCCATTTGTGTCACTGCCTAACTTCTGAGCATCCTTTAACCAACAGTCAATAAAGTCAAGTCCATCTAGCTGGATAAACAGTTCCAGACACTCTTTATTCTCAGTTGCAGCTATTGTGCTTGCAATAATGGACCACTGCCTTGTTATTTCAATAGCATTCTTGACACCGTGATCCCTTTCCTTCTGCATGATAGAGACTAGCTCCTGGACTCGAGCAGGCGCTGTAAGCCCATTACACATCTCGGTCGGAGTGAAGAAGTCCTCGAGTGTCATGATGTATTATTGCCTCAAAGGTTAGGACCTCCAAGAAGCAAAGTGATCTTTACAACATGCTACCTCGTTATCCTTCATAAAAAAAGGCAGAGGAATTTCCTTGAAACTTCCCTGCAGAAAATACGAAGAGCTCCAAACATTAGTTCAATAGGTTAGAGACAAAGCTTCCTCAACTTGCCCTTCTGATCCTTTGTAAAAACTAAAAATACTTATTTCTATACAATAGACTATCTAATGATAAAAGTTTTGGGTGGACAAATTCTTTGGTCTGATTGTACATATTAAATCAATATTTCATCCTTGCAACACAAGCAGAATGAACGTATGGTATTCATGTTGTCAACCCAACTAGTTTGGAATTGAGGTGTAGTTTGATTGATCCTTTTAGCACAGAAAAGTAGAAGTATGCTAATTAGAAAGTTCAAGTTGACCTAGAAGGTTACAAACCTAAATTATAGTCAAAGACCTACATCACCAGAAAGATTTGACTGTGTCGTAAATAAAGCATACACTTGTGTTCATTTTCTTCTAACTAATCATCATTAAAAAGGATACCTTCATAAACTTTAACGGTTAATTTTTAGACATTTAATAGCTAGAACTAGAATATCAGCTTCGTGCATCAACCGATGGTCTTTCAATTAAATATCTTGACACAGATGACCCAGTTAATTCACCACCACAATATGACCCGAAAACATCGGAACATATATATTAAAGGATGAAAAAACACACCAAAATGCAGTGTTTCCCACCATGAGCAGATCAACATAGTGCCTAGGGGGTTTAGCCCTGGTCGGAAAATTTTGCAGTTTGTATATGTGCATTACATGTAATATACACTATTGAATCTCCCTGACCCACACAGCGTCTCTAGACCAGTAGTCAACAAGGTTTGAAGAATATATGAGCTTACACGTTCAAATCGCACTAACAACAATCTGTTGTGTCTTAGTTAAGAATCAGATACAGGAAAAGACTGTCTTTTTCAAACAAACAAAGAAAAACTTATCTGATTTAACTGGCAAAGAAAATTTCAAGAGGGATGGATTCTTACTGGTTAGACAACGAGGTAGGATTAAAATGAAAGATGAACTCCATCTTATGCCATGTACTAACTCAAGTTCAAGCAAATGTAATTTTAAGCTACCTAATGATATAATATTTTTTGTGTGTTTTTTTATTGTAAAAAACCTAATTTGATTTGACTAAGTTTTAGCTTGACTCAGATAGATCCAATCACCCGGAACTTCCACTATTTACTTCTTCAAATGTTGAATCCCTTTTTATGGAAATTCTATGTCTGCTCTTGTTTCCTACCCAATGCAATCATTTCGCTACAAGCTGGATTATAGAGTCCGTGATATGCACCCAACACGTCAAATATGTATGCAAAAATACACGTAGATATTTGAAACAAAAAGGAAACAAGTAACATCCACCTCAATCCCTTCCTATGCACATCAATGCTGCCTCGTATGCGCTGCCATCACCACCCCAACCCTTAGCAACTTTGCCTCAATCGCAAACTATTTGGGGACTGTGTTGTGAATTCTTTTTAAGCTCTATTAAGCCATTTCATCCCAATACTACAGAATTGGTCTTTCAAGTCAAGTAGGGATTCTTTAAAACAGATGTCCTCTAACTCTCACACTTATCCTTGCACTGACGTTGAAGCCCCAAGCTACACTGGAAAGAGGCTTCACAAACACCGGACTCATGTAAGTATAAGTATAACACACATTAATCCTTAAACCCGGACTATTTGGACTCATGTAAGTATAAGAAAACACTAATCCTTAAAGCCGGACAATATGCAACAGCAATGTTGTGCAACATATAATCCATATACATCAGATTTCGTTATTGGGCCAGATAGAATAACGACTACAATGCCCCAAAGCCTAATTTACAAATGTGAGCAAGATAGGCAGGTGTAAAAACAACCCACAGGCCACATAATAACAAATATACCACCATAAACAGAAAAAGAACTAACCTACCCAAAAATCTCCCATTGAGAAATTAAGCTGGAAGACTAATGAAAACTGAAACTTTTCAAAAAACAATTTACCAAATGAAAGTGTGCTCTTTTAACAACCAAGAAATCCATCAAGGCTAGTGGCACAAAGTTCGGAACTAAGTGAATAATCGGCTCGCCCCTCTATCCTTCTCCACTTAAATACCAGACTTTCTTCTATAGCAGGGGTCGAGCATGTGATGTGAGCTAATCCACACAACACGAGCTGAGCTTTTACCACCAGACCAATTAAAACTAAAAAGGACTTCGGATATACAGATTCTTTATGTCAAATAATAAAAACAAGGGAAAAACTTAATCATACAACAGAGAAATCCTTCAAGGTTAGTGGCACACAGTTCGAAACATAGCGAATAATAGGCTTGCCCCTATCCTTCTACGACTTTTATATGTGAAAAAGCTCGAACTAGTAACTTGCTCTTAACTACACATCACGAGCTAAGTTTTTACCATCAAAACAAGGCAAAGACTTAATCACACAGCTGAAAAACATAAATAAAGCTAAAACCCTAAATCCAATTTTAAATTTAGCCATAAAAACACATAAAGTCCACATTTTTATTACAAACAATACTTAAAGTTCATATTTTTATTACATAAAAAAACAGCAAGATTACACAAAAAAAAAGATTAAACTAAACATTACAAGCAATTAATCCAACAAATTAACAAATTTTACAACTAATAACATAATAAAGTAAAGAACTTTACCTTTATTCAGCTAATTGAACAAAAACCCTAATTGGAAACTTCAGTAAAGAATCCAAAAAAGCTCAAATTTTTGCACTTCTTGGTCCCCCAACTTTAAAGAATTTGCAATTTTCAGTTAAAATTGTTCCTTTTTTGCTATTCTTGAAAAATTTAAAAATTGTCAAAATTTTGGACCTTTTTTGTAAATTTTAATAAAACCCTGAGAGAGAAAAAAGAAAGAAGAATGTTTCTTCTTCAGAAATGTTTGCTTATTAGTGGGTCTTCGATCGTTCAGCTAATTTTTACTTTTTTATATTTTATTTTATTTTCTTGTCATACGTGTCAGGCCCAAAACCCGCATATGAATCGGGTTGAAAGTGACCGGACCGAGTTGGTGGGTCCAGGTAAGATGTTTCGGGCTTGGACATGGGCTTTCTTATAGCAAAATTTTTCACCAGGCGCCCTTGGTAAGACATGGTTTTAGATAAATACACTCAATTTCAAATATTTTAACTAACTGCTCTCACATCATTCCTCATTATGTGAAGGGACTATTTTGTCCCTGTCTAAAACTAATTCACATAGAACAATTTGCTTCTCTCATCCCTCATCTCTTTCCTTCTTTCTTCTTTGTGTCTTGGAGATTTAGGAAATCTGTAAAAGTTTTATTTATTTTATTATTTTTCTTTAATTTGTATTATAATATAGCTTTTATTTCGCTTAATACTTTATTTGTATTTTTTTATGTATTTTTTTAATAATTATTATTATACACTTATCTGTAAGTTTTTTTCATTTTGATTGACGATCGTTGAATTAAATTTGACGTCCCTGAGAATTTTTTTTTTTTTTTTTTTTTACTTTTTATGCTTGATTAAGATGATTTAAAGGTTCTTATTGGCAAAAGCAATTAGATATTGTTGTTGCTCATTGCACAGAGCTTAAAATCTTGGCTATTGCCATTAATGCAGAGACTTTCTCTGCAAGTAGCCTCTATTGCACAGAGATTGCCAAGACTTGAAGAGACTTTCTCTGTAAGTTGCCTATTACATAGAGCTTAAAGTCGTGGCTATTGCCAATACTTGCAGAGACTTTGTCTGTAGGTTGCCTATTGCACCAGATCGTAAAATATTGATTTAAAGGTTCTTATTGGCAAAAGCAATTAGATATTGTTGTTGCTCATTGCACAGAGCTTAAAGTCTTGGCTATTGCCATTAATGCAGAGACTTTCTCTGCAAGTAGCCTCTATTGCACAGAGATTGCCAAGACTTGAAGAGACTTTCTCTGTAAGTTGCCTATTACATAGAGCTTAAAGTCGTGGCTATTGCCAATACTTGCAGAGACTTTGTCTGTAGGTTGCCTATTGCACCAGATCGTAAAATATTGGCAAGTGTCAATACTTTCAGAGACTTCCCCTGCAAATTGCCCCCTTCCACCCGACCTTAAAGTGTTCGCTATTGCCAAAAATTGCAGAGAATTTGGTAACATCACTTGGCTGGTGTTACCATTGATAAAAGAAGTTGGTTTCTTGATTTGTCCAGTGATAAGTTGACCCTTAATGACGATGTTCGTAACTTTCATTCAATTTTTTTTTTTTTTTTTTTTTTTTTTTTGGTGTTAGATTCCGCTTTAATTTCCTACTTAAGGTGTCCATTGCACCAGAGCTTGAACTCTTGGCAATAGCCCAGACTTGCAGAGACTTTCTCGCAAATTACCCAATGTAACAAGGCTTCAAGTCTTGGCAATTGCCAAGAAGTCAGCGCAAGGTGCCCATTGCACCAGAGCTTGAACTCTTGGCAATAGCCAAGACTTGAAGAGACTTTCTCTGTAAATTACCACTGTAACAGGACTTGAAGTCTTGGCAATTGCCAAGAAGTCTGTGCAATGTGCCCATTGCACCAGAGCTTGAACTCTTGGAAATATCTAAGACTTGCAGAGTCTTTCTTTGCAAATTGGCTACTACAAAAGGGCTTGAAGTCTTGGCAATTGCCAGGAAGTCTTTGTAAGGTGCCCAATGCACTAGAGCTTAAACTCTTGGCAATAACTAAGACTTGCAGAGACTTTCTATGCAAGTTGGCCACTACAATAGGGCTTGAAGTCTTGGCAATTGCCAGGTAGTCTGTGTAAGGTGCCATTGCACCAGAGCTTAAACTCTTGGCATAGCCAAGACTTGCAGAGACAAGTTGCCCATTGAAACATGGCTTAAAGTTTTCACAATTGCTAAGAAGTCTGTGCAAGGTGCCCATTGCCAAGAAGTCTGTGTAAGATGCCAATTTTCATAGATTTTCTACAGGGTTATCCAAATGAATGTAAGGCAATATATTGCAAATATTCATTTTTTTTTTTGTGGTTGTTTATGCATCATGTGGATGTTTGTCTGTATTATCTGAAAAAAATGTGTCTGTATCATCCTTTTGACGCTCAATTGAAATACGTCAACACTTTGATCGTTGTTTTATGCAAGTGTATAATGCTTTTAAGGAGAATGAGAGAATGTGTAAAAGTTATGGGTTTTTAGGGTTTGTAGATAGCGTGAATGGAGAAAAGGAAGGGGAGGGATTGAACAGGTCTTTTTATTAGTTGTTAGGGGTATTATTATCCGGAAAATATTTTATTAAACTAATGGAAGACATTTATGCTGAACCATTATTAGCAAGGACATTTATGCAAACAAATGAATCTCGTGTCATGTTTCTGCAATTCAGCCTTCTTATCTTTAGGAGTTTTGTGATGGCACAAAAATAGATTTACAGAAACATCACAATTTAGTGCCACTATTAAACTTCTGGCCCCAATTAGAAAACAACTTAACTTTTATCCCCTATCGACAGAATTTTGAGCACTCTAATGGTGGATCGCTAGAATTCAATTTAGCTAACGTAAAACATGTCTTTCATCAATACTATGGAGAGAAATTTGGGAAATTTTGATCACTAGCATTTTTTGGACGCGCTCATTGGGGACTATCCACTGTTTCCAAATTCATTGAAGAATAGCCAAAAATTCGCACGCACACTTAAGCTCCATTAGCGTTGGAAAAACACCCCAGACTAGTCCCATAATAAAATACTTGGGCTTTGAACAAAACTTGTTCAAAGCCGCAGTATTTTGTTATGGGACTTTATATATAAAGCTTCAGTCCCATAACAAAATGCTGGGGCTTTGAACAAGTTTTGTTCAGCCCCAACATTTTGTTATGGGTTAGAGACTTTATATATAAAGCTTCAGTCCCATAACAAAATGCTGGGGCTTTGAACAAGTTTTGTTCACAGCCCCAACATTTTGTTATGGGACTGAAGCTTTATACAAAGTCCCATAACAAAATGCTGGGGCCTTGAACAAAATTTGTTCAAAGCCCCAGTATTTTATACTGGGGTTAGTTTACTGAAGCTTCCCAGTATAAATTTTGTTCAAAGCCCCAGTATTTATACTGAGATTTGTCTGGAGGTGGCTGTTTCTCAGTGAATTTGTTTTTGACGGCTACAAATCAATTAACGCGCGCCAAACAGGCCACTGCACGAGTGGCACGAACGACGAAGTGCACAAATAGCCACTCTTAGGGATGCTTGTTAAAAAAAAAAATTAGCCAAGATTAACAGTATATTTAAAAGATAGGCACAACATAAAATAGGGGTGAAGTCCACTAATAGCCATTACTGAACTTAAGGACACAATGTCATGAAGTTTTGAACTGAAGTTAAACTTCAGTACATAATACCATGTCTTGAAGATTTGAACGAAATAAAAAAAAAAAAAAAAACTAAGACAGTATCCTAAATTCACCGCCCCTCCTTTTAAGTTGTGGCTAAATTCTTAATACATTATAACATAATGGCTAAAGCATACATGTTGACCCCGTAAAGTGGAGTCGCAACACGGATGGTGGAGATACGAAAAACAAGCTACTCCAATATAGAGGAAAAAACATATCTAGACAAAAACAAGCCTAGCCCTACATTGAAATAGACACTAGATCTGTTTAACAAAATCTAGACAAAAATGACGCCTAAAAAATATGTCTAGGGAGATATTGTTACTTAAACTTAACGTGTGTACCGCTTAATGTGTAACTGATTATGCGTATAGATAGGAATCATAATATTAATAGAAATCCTTATTTTTCCTATTATATATCCCATCATCCCATATAAGTAGGGAAAGATATTAGTCGTATCCCATCATCCCACATAAGTAGGAAAAGGCACACGGTTACAATATTATTTCTCCAAAAACTGTCTGGAGTTAAATTTTGAACAGATTACATTGCATAT
Source organism: Petunia x hybrida (assembly GCA_037355625.1). Lineage (NCBI taxonomy): Eukaryota > Viridiplantae > Streptophyta > Magnoliopsida > Solanales > Solanaceae > Petunia > Petunia x hybrida. The sequence goes on from JBBBVM010000045.1 coordinate 4,617,200, forward strand.
TGTTCGAATATCATTCTATATTTCTAATTAATCTTCTATAACAAGTATGTCTCCGATTAAGGTGTTGCTTCAATATGGTGGCAAATGGGTTGATGATTTCAAATCCGTCAACTATAAGGCTGATGGTATTCTTCTCAAGGAATACTGTTGTTACATAGAGTTTTTGGGTGTAATTGTGAAGCAACTAGGTGTTGACACATCTAAGTATTCGTTGGATATCAACTATCAAAGTATCAAATTGAAGAAGGGTACCAACCATTATCAATGAAGAATGACATTGGTGTTGAACTCTATGTAGAACAAAAAAAATCCTCCAAGATGAGTGAATATCCACTTTGCATCACAACAAAGAAAGTTGTTGATGTTGGTTCAAACACAAATGCACGTGTTATCACTACAAACGAGTTGATTCACTGTGATTCACAACATGATATTAACATATCTGAAGTGGTAGACATGATACTGTCAGGTACTAATGAAGAAATAGAAGGTGTATCATTAGATGAGGTGGGGGTTATTGACAATCCAGAGCATGACAACATTGAAGAAAATCAAGTATACAAAGACAAGGAAACCCTTCAAAGTGTGATGAAAAATTATGCACTCAAGGAAAAGTTTGATATGAGGGTAGATCGTTCTTCTTCAAAAAGGTGTGTAATTAATATTGTTTTATTAAAATATATACAATCATCGCTTGTACATATTTTCTCATCTGATTATGTCGTGATTTCATTGTGTACTGAGTGAATATTTATCACATATCCGTAACTCTTGTATATTAAACATTGAAGTAGATATTCAGTAGTATGTGTGAATAGTGGATGCAGTTGGATGCTTCGGTCTTTAAGCTTGAATGGTTCAAGAGTCTTCATGATCAGAAAATTTATCAATTTACACACTTGCCCATTGGAAGAAAGGTTGATTTCTCACCGTTGGCGAGTTCTAATGTAATTAGAAACCTAATGAAATATAAGTTTTCTGATCCAAAAAGAATCTACACTCCAAATGACATCATCAAGGGCTTTAAAAAAATGTACGGTGTAACAGTCAACTACATGACTGCATGGTGATCGAAAGAAAATGCGATGCAATTACTAAGAGGAGACCCCAGCAAAGCATATGGAAAGATTCCAGTTACCTTCATGTATTGAACATGGCAAACCCAGGCTCGGTAACAAGGCTTGAAAAAGAAGAAGATGGTTCTTTCCTTTATGTGTTCATTGCATTGTACGCCTTCATATCGGGTTGGCAACACTGCAGACCAGTAGTGGTGATGGAAGTTTCTTGAGTGGCCCATATGGCGGAACAATTATAACAGCTTGCACGCTGGATGCCTCTGGTAAGTTGGAACATATGAAATTCACGACATAATTTCTGCATATTAAACTAATATATTTCAATTAAATTTTTTTGTACTGTATATTACATGCATACTGAATTTGAATAAAAAAATGCAGATTAATTAGAGCTGATATATTAGGATATGCAGATTATAATACTAAAATATGCAGACTAGTACCATGATAGTTGAATGTAAAATATTCCCCAAAATGAAATGGATGATAATTGTAAGTTAGAACATATGATATTTACGATATAATTTCTGCATATTAAACTAATATATTTCAAATAAAAATTTTATGTACTGTATTTTACATGCATAGTGAATTTGTATCAAATTATGCAGATTACTGGAGCTTACCTATTACGATATGCAGATTATACTAGTGAATATGCAAACTAGTACCATGATAACTGAATGTTAATAATTCAGCATACTTTAACTATTCGGTATTGTAGGCCATATTCTACCACTAGCTTATGCAATTGTTGATTCGGAGAACGACGCTTCATGGCAGTGGTTTTTCCAATATTTTAGAGAAGCTTATGGAATACAGGATGGTATGTGTGTTGTTTCGGATAGGCACGAAAGCATCGCGTGGGCAGCAAGAAAAGTATATCCAGAAATTCTGCATTGTGTATGTGTCTTTCATTTGTGGACAAACATTAAGCTCAAATTCATGAAAAGCCAGAAGAAGTTGAAAGATGTTTATTTCCGTGCTTCAATTGCATACACAATTGAAGACTTTGATACTGCAATGAAAGAAATTGTGTGTATTGATAGTAGAGTGAAGGATTACTTATTTAAAATTGGTTATCACAGGTGGTCAATTGCTCACGCGATGACAAAGCGTACATTTTTTATGACATCAAACATTGCCGAGTCAGTTAATGCAGCAAATAAGCAAGCTAGGAGACTCCCCATTTTGGCGTTGCTTGAGTATATGACAGATATGTTCCAAATATGGATTGCAAAAAATAGGAAATTTAGTATGGAGACATCCACACCATTGGGGGAGAAATTTCAAGAACTCCTGAATGACAACATTATTGATTCCCAAAAATGGACAATAAATTTATATATAGTCAGTGTATTTTATGTGAATACTGTTTACATACTGCCTGTAATCACCTAATTTTGACTAAATTTGTCTTTAATTAGGATGTAAAATTTGAAAATTAACAAAAATTACTTGTTGTATGTTTAATTGTGATTCTATGTTTAAATTGTGATAATATCGTAAGATTATGCGGTTTAGATTATGATTAATTGTGTATGTTTTGGTAAGTAGTAACCCTTTTTAATGGCTATATGTACAAAATAATAGCCCAAAATATCGGCCCGTCAGCCCACTTTTTACCCGGCCCACACCCCACCTATATAAACAAAAAAACCTCACATTTCACTCTTTACACCCTTTAGTCTTCTTGGCTAAAGAAACTATGTCAAAATTTACACCCCCACCAGAAATCGCCTAGGCCGCCGCAGCCACCACTGGTCTTCCGCCGGCCACCACCTCCAGTGGCCGGAAAAATACCAAAAATATACCAATCGAAAGATCTCGGCCCCCCTCTTTCCATTTCCGCTATTAGTTTCTTCAATAATTGGACCTTTTGGCATAGATCGAGAGTCAAGTTCGGTCAAAGCTTGAAATCCGGCCACCCTTTGATTTTTCCGGTGGTTTTTCTTGGTCCTTTCTCTTCCCCTTACTCCCCTCTTTCACCCTCGTATCCTATTTCCAAAAGAAACCCGTCCCCTTCTCCCCGTTTTCCCTTCTTTCCATTTCCGTTTTTCTTCTTTCTTCTCATTTTCTTTTTTTTCTATTTTGTTATGGTATGGTGACGACGTTTTGGAGGGAGTATGGTGGTGTGTGGGTCTGATTGTAGGGGGCTGTTTTGTGCGATCATAGGGGCTGTATGGTGGCGTTTGTTTTCGGTTATTGGGGGATGTTGTGACGTTGTTAGGGTAGTGATATGATGGCGAGGACATAAAAAAAAGGTGATGATGTTGTTTTGATTGTTGTAATGGAGATAAGGGGGCTGTTTTCGATACTCTGGGGGGGGGGGGGAGGAGGGGCTTTGGTGAGCAGTTTCTCGTGGCAGTGGGGCGAGGCAGTGGGAGAGAGGGCTGTTTTAGGGCTCTATGTGTGTGTGATTGTTTCATTTTTGATAACGATGGTGGTTGTTTCTCGAAGCTTGGCTTGATGCCGAGGCAATGATGAGTCGATGAGGTGAGGCTGTTGATGACGATATTTTGGAAGCTGAAAAACAGTGGTGAGTGAGGCAGTAACGAGGCAGCGACTATTTTTGTTTCTTCGTTATAGTGAGGCCTGTGATGGTTTTTGTTTCAGTTTTGTTGTGGAGATAATTGATTGAGGACGATGGCGAGGCAGTGTACGAGATGGGGGCGGGTCTGTTTCTGTTTGTTGACAAGGCAATGGCAACGCTGCGATGTCAGGGGCGAGGCAGCAGCTCGATTGGCTGTTCTGTGATGATTCAACGTAGTCGAGGTAGTGCAACGAGACATTGGCGACACTTCCCTTTGGCCACTGGTTAGAGAAAATCAGTCCAATCCTTTATTTTTTCCATTTTTGTGTTTCATTTAACTTAGATAATCAAAATTATTTGTTTAGGCTTAGCTATTAGTACATGCCAGTTCATATGATTGTACTCGTATACATCAATAGGTTGTGTTTGTTTATTCATTGAAATTGAAAAGGTTTGAATCATGTTTATTCGTCTTGCAAGTATCATAATCTGTTATCGTACTTCAAATTTGGGTTTTGATTAGTCAATGGGAAAATGCCTCAATTCATGTGCTTATTGTGAGTTGTAGTGAATTTGTTAGTTTGTTAAACTTGTTAGTCATTAGAAAACTAGAATCTGATGGCTTTTCTAGTTAGGCTTCAAGTTTGCTTTGGCCAAACCAACTGGGAATTTGTTTTGGTTTATTTAGTTTAGTTAGTGTAATATGGCCTTTGTTTCTTGTGTAAGCCAAACGGATGTGGAAAATCACATACAATAGGCATAAGCCTATTTGGAAATACTTGGCTAGCAACTATACTTGGAGCCCAAGGATTACTTTTGTGGTGGAGGATTTTTTCATCAATTCTCTTTTCCTTTAGTTTGTGCTTGGAGGCCAAGTATGATCTCCTATAAAAGGAGAGTCATTCTTCTCTTTGGAAACACACCAACAATTGAGAGTTTCTCTTTGTCTACTCCTATTCTTTTATAGAGAGTATTTTGTATGAGAGTTTGTGTGGTGGGAAACACTTGTGTGAACCTTTTTGTGAGTGAATTGTGAGGTTATTCTCTCTTGGGTATTTGGGATTAATTAGAGTTTAACTCTAATTTTATACTCTCTATTTTATATCCGTTGGTATAGTAAAATTGTTCCTCTTTGCCCGTGGATTAGGTCTTTTGACTGAACCACGTATATTTTGTGTCTCCTTTATTTGTTTTAGTTGTCGTTATAATCAACTTTCGATATCCTTGGTATTGTCACTATAACGCTGCTTTATCGTATTCCGCATTAACCCGGGTCTCGATCCTAACAAATTGGTATCAGAGCCGGATCAAACCAGGTTATTTATTAGTAGCCAAGATGACGGTAACAAAGGTTTATGTTGAGAAATTTGATCGAAGTGCAAACTTCGCAATGTGGAAACTAAAATGGAAGCTATCCTCATTCAGGATGGTCTTGATATAGCGTTGGAATGAAAGGAGAATAAATCTGAAAAATTGACGGAGGAGGAATTTGCTAGCCTTGATAAAAAGGCTAAATCAAGTATTATATTAAATCTCTCTGATGAGGTTTTACGTGAAGTAGCTTCTGAAACCACTGCTAAAGGCATGTGGGAAAAATTGAAGGCCCTGTATATGAAGAGGACAGTGGAAAATAGATTATATTTAAAGCAGAAGCTTTATATGCTTCGTATGGATGAAGGTACTTCTATACTCTCACATCTTGACACATTTGATTCCATTCTTATGGATTTGAGTAATATTGAAGTTAAGATCGGTGAAGAGGATCAAGCCCTTTTGTTAATATGCTCTTTACCCCAGTCATTTAAACATTTTAGAGATACTATTCTCTATGGAAAAGAAATTATCTCTTATAGAAAAATTAAATCTATGCTGAAATCAAAAGAACAGATAGATAGAGATATTACAGGGGAAAGTAGGAATTTTGCCTGGCGCGGTTACTGGCGCCCCAAAAGCGCCCACTTTCTGGCGCGGTTACTGGCGGGGCGCCCAAAAGCGCCCACTTTCTGGTGCATTTTGTGGCGCGGGGCATGGCTATTGCGTGCGAGATTCGACGGGTTCTGCCTAGTTGAGCGCGTTCTGAGGCGCGGGGCGCCAGCTATAGCGCCCTTGGAGCGTTTTTGGAATTCCTATTTGGTCTAGGTTTAGGCGTAACTTATTACTAGGCTTTTGTAAACACTATAAATACTCTTTTACTTCATTTTTGAAGGGGGTTCAGACTTTGGAGCAAATTGGAGAGCTCATAACATCTTGAACAAGGGTTTTTCTTCCATTACTCTATTACATCATTATTTCATCAAATCCTTGTGTTGTTATTATGAGTATGCGTGGCTAAATCCATCGTTCTAGGGTTAGAGCGAATTCATGAAGGTTGAAGTTTGAATGTTGATTTCCATGAATTGAATTCCAATTATAGATTGTTTATTCTTTCTTGATCATAATTGTTTGATTATAACGGCCGAATAATTGAACACTATCTACGGTTCTTAGATTGAACTCGACAGAGGGACTTTATGAACGCACATAAGAAAGAATAGAGCTTGATTGTGAACCTGGGCATTGGGGAATCAATTTGTGGGTAGGATAGACATATACCTATTCACCTTGCTTAGCTAAATACAGAATTCGTTAATGCGTGAACATGATTCAACCCATAGACATATAGGGATTGGAGTAGCCTGCGTAGACCGTGAAGAATCGAAAGGTTTTCTCGGGTACAATTAACCTGTTAGTTAGCAATCTTGGGACTTAAGAAGTGGAATCAACAGGATAACTCAACTGGATTGTTCGTAACTCTGACCCTGGACCGCCTCCTTAATATTTTTACAACCAACGTTTGCTCCATTGTTTGACTGAATTTCCACCATTTTAACTACTGTTCTTTAGTTAATTAAATCATCACTATTGGAAAAAGATCCCTGGATAGTTAGTAGAAATTGTTTGTTAGGAGTCCAGTCTGAATAGTCCTCGTGGGAACGATACTTGACTTATCACTTTATTACTTGTCGACCACGTATACTTGCGTATGTGTTGGGAGCAACAAGTTTTTGGCGCCGTTGCCGGGGACTAATAATTGACGGATTTCTTTTTGAACGATTACTTATTATCTATTCAGGTTTAATTTTTGTTTTGAGTTTTGTGCTTTTTCAGGTATTAGGTCCTGCTTGATCTTTACCTACAGGAATGGCAGAAGAACGCACCTTAGCTGTGCGAGATATTGCTCTCTCCAGCCTGGAGGGGTAGCGTCTAATATAGTTAAGCCCGCTATCACCGAGTACTTTGAGATTAAGTCCGGCATGATTCAGTTGTTGCATGTGACTGGCAATGTAGTAGATTACTTCATGAAGATCCGCAGAAAAATATTCAGAATTTCTTGGAGATCAGTAATACTTACACACCGACGGGAGTTCCTATTGATTATGTGCGCTTGACATTGTTCCCGTTTTCACTGATTGGGGCAGCAAAGAGGTGGTTAAAGGCTGAAAAGTCTGGGTCTATCACTACTTGGGATGATTTGGCTAAGAAGTTCTTAGCTAAGTTTTATGCATCTGCCAAGACAGCTCAGCTGAGGAGTGAAATTATGTCCTTCAGACAGATAGAATGAAAGTCTTTGTATTCAGCCTGGGAGCGGTTTAAAGCTTTACTGAGAGATTGTCCACACCATAACCAATCAAATGAGGTAATGGCACACACTTTTGTGGAGGGGTTGACTGCGCAGACTAAGATCGTGGTCGATGTTGCGGCTGGAGGCCAAGTACTGGCCTTAAACTTTGACCAGATTTATGAGTTACTAGACAAGTTTTCGCAGAGCAATCCTGACTGGCAGGGAGATGGTAGAGCTACTACACAGAAATCTGCTGGGGTACTTCAGTTAGATGCAGGTTCAGAGCTGAAGGCTAGGATGAATGCTATTTCCAATCAAATTAGCAAGCTAGCTCTGCCAAAGACTCAGCAACCAGTGGCTCCAGTGCAACAACTCCAGAATTTTTATGAGGTTTGTGGTCAAGATCATGCTACAGAGGTTTGCTCCTCTAATCCAGAGTCAGTTTATTACGTGGGTAATCAAAACAGGCCGCATGGTCAAAATCAGTTTGGTAATGCTTATTATCAAGGTAACATGATAGCCCCAAATAATTACCAACCACTTCCAGCTCCACCACAGCAGGTTACCAATTCAGTTGAAGATATGCTAAGACAGATAATGGCGGGCCAGCAGAGAATGATAGCTGACGTCACACCCCTTTTTTCCGCGCGTCCGCTTGTGGGATGGTGTTTCAGATTTAGGAAAGCGCTTATGAGATTTTATGATTATTTGGCGCTATCCCGAGTTAGGGTTTCCATTTAAGGAAGTGACGGTGTTCAAAGGTACACGAATTATTAAGAGATTTTCGGAGTCGCCACTTGACAAGTTTAAGGTGTGCCAAGTCACCTAAAAGGTACCTTGGAACACCTATGACTCATTAGTGGTCTGCATCAGAGTTCCGGGTAAGGATCTCGGTTGACTCTCGGGAAGGGATTAGGCACCCTCGAGTCCTGTGCCAAGCACAGTTGCTTTTATTGACGCATTCCGGCTATATGGAATATTTTGTTGTTCCTGCCTTTATTTATTTCTTTTGCTACGCCTTGATTTATTATTATTAGTATTTATTTATTTATTTATTTTTTTGTGACTCGGCCGAATATTTTCGCGCAGGCACTTCACCCGTTCGAAACCTTATCAACCTTGGTTTGAGTCTCAATTTTTTGTATTTTTTTTATTTATTTTGGTCAAACTCGAATTTATAATTCAGCTTGATTTTGATTATATGTATCGCATTTGCTTTCAACACATTTTCCTTTATTTACGTACGGCTCGATTCAATATTTACAAATGTAATTCATCTTAAACCGGATATGGTCGCGCAGGCACTTCACCCGTTCGAAATCTTCCGATTTTAATAAACTGCACTTGAATCAATTTTATTTGGTTTCAGGTAATAATGTCCCTTAGCTTATTCATTTATCCTTCACCTAGTTTTGATTTTTCGTTCATTATAACTAGAGAAATTACTAAATTTACATTTTTGAACACTATTAGGGCCTTAAAGTTAAAGGACTGAAGTTAAATGACCTGACTTTGCAAAATTTTCAGCCCATTTACAAAAACCTGCGCATCTGTTTACTTGTTAAAGTAGATTTGCGTCTGATGTCCCTTTGCTTACTTGTTTCAATGTTTGGCCACATTAGAAATCATATTGTTATTTCAGCCCACTTATTGTTCCATTGCATTTGCACTGATACTCTTTAATTGTAGCTGTCGCACATATGTCCTATTTATCTAATCATTTCAAGATCTGGTCATATTTTTCAACATTTTTGTAAATCCAATTTTTTTGTCTAATTTTGCCTTCTATATTTCATAAAAAAAAGGACTAACTCATATATTTGATTTGAGCATACTTTACAAAAAGGGAAATGCAACTAACGTTGTTCTAGTTTGTTTCAAACAAAAAAAACATCAAAACATTTGCATAAACAGTCACAATTTTGCTCAAATTTCAAATCTGTCCTAAACATTGTGATGGTGGTGCCATTTAATCAAAGTTTCAGTTTGGATGATGATACCAACAACATACTCATTATAAGGACACTTAGCATTCATAACAAAGCTAAAATGGGTATCAATTACTTAATATGGCTAAATTTACATGGAAGTAACAAGATGAAATGGAAAACTTACCCAATGCGAAATCAAACTTTCAAATGAATAGCAAGTCCAACAGCTTAACCAAACAACCAGACCAGCAGCTCAAAAGCAAGCAAACGAACTCAAACCTGAACACCAAACTCCAACTAAGCCTCAATTCCAGCTAGCTTCAACCACGCTTCCTTTACCTCTCTTTTAAATATATTTTTTGCTGTTTTTCTAACTCTCTGTTCTTTTTTTTTTTATGCTCACTCTCTGCTCTTTCTTTGTTCTGCATTGCCTCATTCTTTCTGTTCTTTGTTCTTTTGTTCTGTTCCTGTTCTCTTCTCCCTTTTTGTTTCAATTTTTTCACTCTCTGTTCTTTGTTTTTTCTCTTCTGTTCCCCTCTGTTTTCTGTTCTTCTATTTTTCTCTTCTCCTGTTCTCTCTTTATGTTCTGTTGTCCCTCACTCTTTTCAGTTTTTTGTTCTTTTATCTCTCTGTTTCAATTTTTCTTTCTGTTGCTTTTTTCTGTTCTCCCTTTTGTATTCTGTTCCCTTTGCTTTTTAAAGAGAGTCAAAGGCTCTCAAATGAAAAGGGAGAGGGGGTGTGTACCAGTGCAGAGGACTAGCCCATGTGCCCCCCCTCACTCATCAGATTTCAGCCCATAATTGCCTTGCATGCAAGGCTTGTACCAGAACCCAAAAAGGACAGAACTATGCTGCCACCCATGTACCTCCTTGACTCAACCTTTGACATCATCAGGCCCATGTCATCTAAACTATCTAAGCAAATCAACACTCTAAGTTATCAATTTCAAGCAAATCACAGAGCTTTTAAGAGCCAATTAATCTGATTATACTACTCTAGGCATGCTGCACATTTGAACAGACCAAGACAAAGGAAAAGAAACTACATTATTAACACAACAAATTCAGAACAAAGTCGGGTATTTCTTTCAAGTTCTCACAACTTAAACATGGGCGACAATAGGCTTATAACCTGATACTTGAACAACTAATCATTAACTTTGGATCATTTACTTAACGGAACTAAACAAAATTTTATGTGTTCAAACCAATCTAAGGCAGACAACAAGCTTATGAGCAATAATGACAATCTTGAACTGAAATTTCACTTAGCCTTGATAGAAACAGGTTCGAATCATGATCAGCCAACAGAACATACCATTTCTACTATGTGACAGTGAGCGATACAAATCACTAACTCACGGGTATACAACATACATACATTTCAGATTGCTTCAATTCATAAACATAACCTCATCCTAAGCTAACACGCAACAGGTTCCAATACCAAAACTCAAGCGAATGATAACAGTGGAACTATAACAAAGATATTGAAACTCAAGCTTTGAAAAACAGAGATCAACCAGCTTTTACCATTTAAGCATAAACTAAATAGATAGGGCAAGACAAAATGAATGATTCAAACGTCTAATTCATGAGACAACCAATATATAAAACGACCAGGAATACAACATGTCTTGCACTCTTACACTTCAATCGTTTGAACTATTTTCTATGATTAGCAGGCTGAAACTCAACAAGATAATGGAAACAAAAGTCACAGGGAAAAGGAAAGGATTCCATCTAACCCGTCATAGCAAAACCGAATCCCAACTACTCGCAGCGTCGATGCCAACAGTTGCGTCATCTTGCCATCGACACCCCTACTGCAGCGTCTCCGCCACTCCTCCACTGTTTGCTACTGCCTCGGCTCGGGTGAATCTTCACCAAAACATTGTATCGTCGCAGCAAGCCCTTCTACTGCCTGTTCGGATCACCACCGCTGCCTCGCCATCAACGCAGCTTCACTGCCTAATCAACACCATTACAGCCTCTGCCTCGGATCAGCTGTATCACTCGCAACCAATGCAGCACCTCCAAGATTCCAAAGGCAAACAATTATCACACACACACACACCCACCAAATGCTTCATCGACGCCAAACAAACAATCAAAATACAGCCCATCACTGCCTCATTATCGCAGGCAAAACTGAACCAACAAAGACCTATTACTATCATCATCAACATCCGAAAACCAAGCAAAACCAAACGGTCATCACACACATCAAACCCATCGCTGCCTCGACACACTCGCCTTAGCCTCCCATTCGTCTAAAACCTAGTCGACACAAACCCGACCCTCTCGTTAGCCATTCAGACCCGTCCCTTTTTTCTTCTAACAAAAACGATCCCATTTGGGGTCGTTTCAGTTAGAAGAAGGAAAGAACGGAAAGAGGAGAGAGGGAGAGGTGGATACATGTTAAAGTGCAATGAAACAACCGAAGAAACTCACCGGAAAAGTTTTGCCCGTGATTCGAACCCCGATCTTCGCAAAATCATTGTGAATTTGGGGATATTAATGGTGGAAATGGATAGAGGAGGTGATGGGGAATCTAAGGGTGTAATATTTGGCCGGAACGACGTGGGTGACGCCGTCGACAGTGGCGGAGCACGGTGGAGGCGGAGAAATCGCCTGACCTCTGTGTATTTTGTGAATTGGGAACAAATGAGTGGGGTTAAGGGAATTGACAATGGAAGTGGGCCGGGTAGGAGGGTTAATTGGGCTGGGTCAAAACTGAAATGGATCCTGGAGTGGGCTAGTTGTTTTCATTGCTTTTCTTTTGTCAAATGGCCACTAAACTAGTACTTGCTAATTTAAGATGGTCAAACTCAAACTAACAACTAACACAAAATAATTAAATCACATAATTAATAATGAAACACACACAAGAGTTATTTTTAAATAAAACAACATATCAAAGAAACACTGCTCACAAAATTTTCTTTATTATTATTATTATTATTATTATTATTATTATTTTTGTATTTTTGTTTGATTAATTAATACAAATTACTAAACACAAGATAAAATCTAGCAAAGCGTCATATGATAATTAGCGTGTATATTTTACGCAATTTAATTTTGTGCCAAAATTAGGTGATTACAGCTGCCCCTCTTTGTTCGAGAACACGAAGAGTTTTCGGACAAAGACGTAATCGACAACTAATTTTGGCTTTTTTTCGATTCTAGCCGAGAGCACACTTTCAAAATTGTGACCGTACCTTGAATATCGGTTCTAACCAAGAACAAGACTACCTACATATCCTCGGACTAAGGAATCAGGTCAGTATAGTTCCTCACATGCGGTAGCTGGGACAACCGCACTCAAACAGACACTAGACTCTTCTAGACACGCTAGGACTTACTCTAGACGCTACTAGACACACTAGGACTGACTCGACATTCCTAGACTTACCCGGACTGACACTTTTGACATACTAGAACTGTTGCTGCGGTCACTTGTTGCTAGTTGTTGGTTGGCTGGCTGGTGGTCATTGCTTTACAAGGGTAAAATGAAACTACAACATTGAAATGTAAAATTACAATTCCTACGCTAACTTCTTCATGCTTCCTGAGATGGGCTTCTTGGTTCTTGCTCCCCTCATTTGTTGAAAAGTAAACCACCACTTTGGTTTCGGGTGGGTCTTGGACACTTGATCTTCTTGAAATAAATTCCCTCATTCTTCAGGTGGGCAGCTACAGTTCTTGAAATGAATTCCCTTGTTATTCAGGTGGATGCCTTGAGTTCTTGAAATAAATTCCCTCATTCTTCAGGTAGGCGCCTGGACTTTCCAAATTACTCCCTCATTCTCCAGGTGGGTGCCTCGACTTTCTCTAAACTACTCCCTCATTCTCCAGGTGGATGCCTCGACTTCTCTAAACTACTCCCTCATTCTCCAGGTGGGTGCCTCGACTTTCCAAATTACTCCCTCATTCTCCAGGTGGGTGCCTCGACTTCCTCTAAACTACTCCCTCATTCTCCGGGTGGGTGCCTCTACTTTCTGATATATATTCCCTCATTCTTCAGGTGGGTGCCTTGACTTTCTCTAAACTACTCCCTCATTCTCCAGGTGGGTGCCTCGACTTCTTGATATATATTCCCTCATTCTTCAGGTGGGTGCCTTGACTTCTCTAAACTACTCCCTCATTCTCCAGGTAGGTGCCTCGACTTCTTGATATATATTCCCTCATTCTTCAGGTGGGTGCCTTGACTTTCTCTAAACTACTCCCTCATTCTCCAGGTGGGTGCCTCGACTTCTTGATATATATTCCCTCATTCTTCAGGTGGGTGCCTTGACTTCCTCTAAACTACTCCCTCATTCTCCAGGTGGGTGCCTCGACTTCTTGATATATATTCCCTCATTCTTCAGGTGGGTGCCTTGACTTTCTCTTCAAATGTACTCCAAATTCTGCTTCCCTTATTTTCCCTTTCCATTTTTCTTTCCATATTCCTTCTCGTCTTTCTTTGCTCCTGGCATTTTCTCTGTATTCCCTTTGGCTCCCTTGTTGGTCTTTTAATGGTGAAAATTCTCGATGTGTCATTCTTGCTATCGAGATGTGATCTTGGCTTCCATTATCCAGGCGGGTCCTGACTGTGCTCTGCTACAACTGCAAAATAGATAAACAATTTTTGCGAAACTTTCTTTTGCTCGTTTTGATGTTATTTTGACTGAGAGTCGAAAAAAAAATGAAAAGAATTCTGGACAAAGGACTCTGGACAAGAGATGTCCTTTAGAAGATGAAAATGAACTTATCTGGAGGCAAAAACGATGATGACCCCCAATGGACATGACATGCATCTTGGCCTCGAACCCTGATCCATTCACAACAGCTCTTCCTCGACCTTTCCCTCAATTCGAACATTCAGCAATGACTACTTGCCAAGCCCAGCTTGATGACAAATATAACATCTCTCATTCGGCTAGTGGTGCCCCATTTGGGGTTTTCACCAACTAACCTCTCTCATTGTTCTTTTATCTCACTGTTTGTCATGCGGCGCCCTTTCAGGTTTTCACCGGCAAGACTTCATTTTCTTTTCTTTTCATTTTTTTTCTTTCTTTTTTTCCTTTTTCTTTCACTCTTTGATGATAATGTCTTGGGTGCTTTGAGCCTCTTCCTGACTTCGAGACCAAAATTTCAAACATCCCATGAACATGTGAAAAGATGGTAAGAATAATAGAAGTTTGTTTTTATTTTATTGACAAATAAAATAAAAACAAACTTCTGCCCCAGTTTAGCGGAAACTGTGGATTTGGATTTTCTTTGAATTTGGCCGCAAACTTGGAGGCAAGTTTGCGTCAATATGAACAGGGAAAAAAATGTGAACTTTCCCATGTTATGTAGCTAGGGAACATTTAGAACTTTCACTGATATGACCGCACCTGAATGGTTGCCTACGTATCCTTTTGAGAGGAATCAGGTCAGACGTAGCTCTAGCAATTTAATGCCAAATTTAGAATTTTTCTCTTTTCATTTCATTTCAGTTCAATTACAGGATTCCCAATAAGGGTTCACAAAAGCAATACAAAGCCAAAGGCTAACAAAAGGGATACATTATCTGGATAAGGGAAACAAAGACTTTCGGTATCCCAATCCAAGAACATCAAATGTAGTACCTCTTCACTGCATCAGCATTAACAATCATTTCAGCCATCGTGCCTTCGATGTCTGTCAAGAATAGAGCACCATTGGGCAACACCTTCTTCACCACATACGGTCCTAGACAATTTGGAGCAAACTTGCCCTTTGCTTCTTCCTGATGGGGAAAGATGCGCTTCAAGACTAACTGACCTTCACTGAACTTTCGTAGGCGCACCTTCTTGTTGTATGCTTTGGTCATTCTCTTCTGATATAGTTGACCATAACATACTGCATTTAGCCTTTTCTCGTCAATCAGAGCCAATTGTTCCAAGCGGGATTTGACCCATTCAGTGTTCTCGATTTCAGCTTCAACAATGATTCTCAAGGATGGTATTTCGACTTTTGCCGGAATGACCGCTTCGGTCCCAAACACCAGTTCATATGGAGTCGTGCCTATTGAGGTGCGCACAGTTGTGCGATAGCCCAGAAGAGCAAATGGCAACTTCTCACGCCAATCTCGAGATCCTTCCACCATTTTTCGAAGGATCTTCTTGATGTTTTTGTTTGCAGCTTCGACCGCGCCATTTGCTTTTGGCCGGTATGGTGTGGAATTTCTATGCACAATTTTGAACCTTTCACATACCTCTCTCATCAAATGACTGTTGAGGTTGGCCCCATTGTCGGTGATAATGGTATTAGGGATACCAAATCGACAGATAATGTTCGAATGGACAAAGTCGACCACAGCTTTCTTGGTTACTGACTTGAATGTCGATGCTTCCACCCACTTAGTAAAATAGTCAATAGCGACCAAAATGAATCTATGACCGTTCGACGCCTTTGGTTCTATCGGGCCAATGACATCCATTCCCCATGCTGCGAAAGGCCAAAGAGCAGACATTGTGTGAAGCTCCAAGGGAGGCGAATGTATCAGATCGCCGTACACTTGACATTAGTGGCATCTTCTCACGAACCCTATGCAATCTCGCTCCATGGTGAGCCAGAAATAACCTGTTCTTAAGATCTTCTTGGCTAGCACATAGCCATTCATGTGTGGCCCACAAATTCCTGAATGTACCTCGTTAAGAATTCTCGAGGCTTCTTGTGCGTCTACACATCTCAACAGTCCCAGGTCTGGAGTCCTCTTGTACAGTATTCCTCCGCTCAGAAAGAAACCATTTGCAAGACGACGGAGGGTTCTTTTCTGACTGCTCTCAGCTAGTGCCGGGTACTCTCCATTCTTGATGTAGTTTTTGATGTCCAGATACCATGGCTCGCCATCAAGTTCTTCTTCAACCATGTTACAATAAGCATGTTGATCCCTAACTTGAATCTCGAGAGGATCAATATGAGTTTGGTCAGGATGACTAAGCATGGATGCTAATGTAGCCAAAGCGTCAGCCAACTCATTGTGCATTCTCGGGATGTGCCTAAATTCAATAGAATCAAATCTTTGGCAAAGATCTTCCAGATACTGCTTATACATGATGAGTTTCACGTCTCGAGTTTCCCATTCACCCTTGATCTGATGTACTAGTAAGTCGGAATCTGCAAGCACTAGTAGTTCTTTGATGTCCATATCTATCGCCATGCGTAGACCCATGATGCAAGCTTCGTATTCTGCCGTGTTATTGGTACACCAGAAATGAAGTTGCGCAGCCGCCGGATAATAATGACCCGTCGGGGATATGAGAACAGCCCCGATACCATCGCCTTTGGAGTTAGAGGCCCCATCAAAATAAAGCTTCCAATAATGATCATCTTCTGAAGTCAACTCCTCAATTGTGCCAACCTCTTCATCAGGAAAGTATGTCTTGAGAGGTTCATACTCATCATCCACTGGGTTCTCGGCCAAATGATCGGCCAACGCCTGGGCTTTCATTACAGTCCGGGTGACATAGACTATGTCGAACTCTGTGAGTAACATTTCCACTTGGCAAGTCTTACTGTTGGCATCGGCTTTTGAAAAATGTACTTCAGTGGGTCCATCTGGGATATGAGGTAAGTAGTGTATGACAGCAAATAATGCCTCAACTTCTGCGCTGCCCAAGTGAGGGCACAACATGTTCTCTCCAACAAAGTGTACTTGACCTCATAATTCGTGAACTTCTTGCTCATGTAGTAGATGGCTTGCTCTTTCTTGCCTGTGGAATCATGCTGCCCCAGTACACATCCAAATGAATTATCCATCACCGACAAATAGAGGAACAAAGGTCGGCCTGGCTCGGGTGGGACCAACACAGGTGGATTTGACAAGTATTGCTTGATTTGGTCAAAAGCCGCTTGGCATTCCTCGGTCCACTTGACTGCAGCATCTTTCTTTAGCAGCTTGAAGATTGGCTCACAAGTTGTAGTGAGTTGAGCGATGAACCTACTGATGTAGTTCAATCTTCCGAGGAAACTCATGACTTCTTTCTTGTTCTTTGGCGGAGGCAACTCTTGTATAGCTTTGATCTTTGAAGGATCCAATTCAATGCCTCGCCTGCTGACAATAAAACCCAACAACTTTCCAGCTGGAACGCCGAATGCACATTTAGCCGGATTCAACTTCAGATTGTATCTTCTAAGTCTTTCAAAGAATTTCCTGAGGTCTTGAACATGATCCTCTGCTGTTCTTGATTTGATTATCACATCATCCACATACACCTTGATTTCTTTGTGCATCATATCATGGAAGACAGTTGTCATGGCTCTCATGTATGTTGCCTCAGCATTCTTTAATCCAAATGGCATGCCCCTGTAACAAAATGTTCCCCAAGGTGTGGTGAACGCCGTCCTTTCTGCATCGTCTTAATCCATCAGGATCTGGTGATATCCGACATAGCAATCCACAAAAGATTGGATCTCATGTTTAGCACAATTTTCTATGAGAATGTGAATATTAGGCAAAGGAAAATTATCCTTGGGACTGGCCTTGTTCAAATCTCGATAGTCAACACAAATTCTTGTCTTCCCATCTTTCTTCGGCACCGGCACAACATTGGCCAACCAAGTGGAATACTGAAGATATTGTATCACCTTCGCAGATAGCTGCTTCATAATTTCCTTATGGATCTTCTCACTCACATCTGTCTTGAATTTCCTCCGAAGCTGCTTGACCGGATGGAAACCAGGATTAATCGGCAACTTGTGAACCACCAAATCTGTGCTCAAACCGGGCATGTCATCATATGACCAAGCAAACACGTCTCTATAGTCAAACAAAACTTGGACTATGTCATTTTTCACTTTTGGTAGAGCGTGCATGCTTATCTTGGTTTCCCTAACATCATCGGGACTCCCCAAATTTATATTTTCTGTGTCATCGAGATTGGGTTTGGGCTTATTTTCAAATTGTTCTAACTCTCCATTTATTTCACTCTCGGCCTCCTCTTCATCATATCCTTCCTCAAAACTTCCTTCATATTATCACTCCTTTCCATGTCATCTACCTCCTCGATTGTCACTTCAGAATCATCCCACCCCATCATGCACTTCCTCAATTTTTGGTTGATTCATTGAGACCAAGTTAAACTATGTGTTTAGATCAGGGCGTGATTTCAGCATGCATGTCATGTTATTAAGGCCATCAGAAACATAGCTACAGAAAGAAATATGAAATAAAAATTAGGAAAATAAAGAGACAGGATATAGAGACAAGAAACTGGTCTTGCTTTTCATTGAATTTGAAAGACAAAAAGGTTTGACATCATAACGAGCAAAATAAATATACTTGGATTACAACCCTTAGAATAACCAAGTATACAGAAAGGATAACAAAAACTTGCTACCAATAGCCCCTCCTAGTGGGGAGAGGCACCAGTTGTTCAGCTTCACATCAGGGCCAATGTCCTGGATTTGTGCATTGCTAGGTCCTTCGCCAGTTTGCACCATGTTGATGCCAAAGACGTGCCTCAGGTCTGACAGTAACTTCTTCTGTTCCTCAGTCTCCTCAGCATTTTTGGAAATAGACTTGCCCCCGTTGGACCTCGTGAAAGATTGAGCGAGGCAAGGGACAGGCTTCTCTAGAGACCATTCTTGTTTCTTCATCTTCCTAGCTCTTGCTCTGTCTGCAGCTGTGGGCTTGTATCCCAGACCCCAAGTAGCTCGAATGCCAAGCGGACTAATTGGATGTGACATTTCTTGTAGTGATGCTCCGAGACCTTTCCCGGGTTTGAAACCATGCTTCAACATCTCCGTAGCCATCATAACCGATGCTTCCGACAATCTTGCTTGGGGCAAAGGCTTGCCTTCAGGAACCTCATCTACATGGACTGCTTCAAAAGCTTGGTACATCAGTGTTGGGCTATCATTGGTGACCTCAATAACTGGAATGGACGGATCCTTGTAGATTGACAAATGTCCCTCTCCGTGTACCATGATCATCTCACGATCCCATTCAAACTTGACAGTCTGGTGTAAAGTCGACGGTACTGCGCCCGCCATATGAATCCAGGGTCTTCCCAATAGTAGATTGTAAGACGAATCCATATCGAGGACTTGGAAATTAATAGCAAAGTCCACGGGCCCAATTGTCAATGTTAGCTCGATCTCACCAATTGATTGTCTTTTTTCTCCATCAAAAGCACGGATACTCATAGTGTTGGTTCGAATTCTGTCCACGCTGATTTTCAATCTTTTCAAGGTAGACAATGGACAGATGTTCAGACCAGACCCACCATCAACCAGCACTCTCGTGACGTAAGAGTTGTCACACTTAACAGTCAGATGCAGAGCTTTGTTATGGCCTGTGCCTTCCATAGGCAATTCTTCATCAGTGAAAGTGATCCTGTTGACTTCAAAGATACGAGCAGCAACAGCCTCCAAGTTACCAACAGTCATTTTATCAGATACATGAGCTTCATTCAGGATTTTCAACAGAGCATGACGGTGCGCCTCAGAATGCATCAGTAGGGACAACAAAGAAATTTGAGCAGGGGTCTTCCTCAGCTGCTCCACAATAGAGTAATCTTGCACTTTCATCTTCTTTAGAAACTCTTCTGCCTCTTTCTCAGTGACAGGTTCCTTGATGGGACCCTGATTTTCCCTAGCTTGCTTTGCTTTTCTTAACTCTTCCGGGGTAAAGCACCGCCCAGAACGAGTTAGACCGCCCACTTGTGTTGTTTCTGCTACAACCTCCTTTCCCATGTACGTTACCAATGCCTTGGCATAGTTCCACGGGACAGCCTTGCTATCTGTCACATGGAACTGGGATGTCCTCTTTATGACAATGGGCTCGCACATTTTGTTCAAATCATCTTCCTGAGGTGCATTTTTTATAACCAACTTCGGTTTGGTAGCAGAATCCGCTTCCCCTTCCTTTCTGATGGACCTTGAGATCACCAACTTTGGTTTCTCAGTCATCCCTTCCCTTTCCTCAACCGCTCGTTTCAATGTTAACACGGGCTTATCCAACTGGACAGATGGCTTTGTTCCTCCGGACACCACAACAGGACTTGTCTTTGAAGTGATATGCATCTTTTCCACCCCAATTGTTATTGCATTGACTGACACTATTGGCCTTGCAGATTCATTTTCAAATCCCCCTTCGCATGTACATACCATGTGTACATCATGGACTGGCAGAGGGTTGCGATTAATGTTTGGTGTTTCTGCATCTTCAATCACGATTTGGTTGTTGTCAATCAGATCTTGCACCACTCTCTTGAGATAATAGCAATCTTCTGTATCATGCCTTGGTGCGCCCGAGTGGTAATCACAATGCCTAGAGTGGTCCACTTTCCCAGTAGGATTCATGTTTCCTTGAATTGGCTTTATCATATTCAAGGCTCGCAATTTCTCAAAGATACTGGTGTAGGACTCTCCAATTTGTGTGAATTCTCTATTTTTCTCTTCTCGAGCCTTCTTGAATTCAGCTCTTGGATGAAAGCCTGCAGGACCTCTTGGTCGGTAAGTAGGGTTAGGTGGCTCCTGATAGTGATTATGTGGAGCTTGGTGAATGGGATATGTAGGCTGTGGGGCTGGTGCACGCCATTGCGGATAAGATGTTGGGGCATATGGTTTCGCAGCGTGTACAGAGTATTGGGGTGGAGGTATGGAGTATTGTGCATTTTGTGGTGGGTAATAGTGTTGTAAATGGGGTGTTTGTGGAGCTTGGTATGAATTAGCTTGACTGTATCGCTCATCATTCCACCTTTGTGGACCCGACCCTACCATGGCCACATCTTCTTTCTTCTTCTTACCGAAGCCTGCTGCCCCGGTCTGCACGGCCTGTGTGGTCGCCTTCAGTGCAGTCTGGCTCACAATCTTGCCAGCTTTGACTCATCTCTCAATAATTTCTCCCATCTTGACGACTTCACTAAACGGTTTCCCAAAGGCGGCGATCAATGAACCATAGAACGCCTCATCCTGCGCCTCAATGAACAAACGGACCATGTCATCGTCCGGGATTGCGGGGCTCACTCGAGCGGCCTCCTCGCGCCATCTGAGGGCGTATTCCCTAAAGCTTTCACTTGGCTTCTTTTTTATCGCATCCAAAGAGGATCGATCTGGCAAAACTTCAATGTGGTACTTGTACTGGTCGTAGAATGCCTGTGCCATATCCTCAAATGACAACCATTTAGTTAAATCCTGCCTCATGAACCATTCGGCAGCTGCGCCCCCCAAGCTTTCAGAAAAGTAGGCTATCAACAGTTTGTCTTTCTTGACCCCTCTCATTTTGTTGCAGTAGGTTTTCATATGAACCCTTGGATCTCCTTGCCCGGTGTATAGATCAAACTTTGGCACTATGAACCCATCTGGCAATTGCAATTCACGGTAGGGGCAAAGATCCTTGAAAGAGATGTTAGTATGATCTCCATATCCTTGAATGGTCCTTACTGCTTGCTCTAGGCCCTTCATCTTTTTCAGAACCTCGCTCTCATCAAGCTTTCCTGATCGATCAACCTCAACTTGAGACTCGCGATGGAACCCCTGATCATATGAGTCACTGTGTCAGAAATTGGGTTCATGGTGCTGATCATAATGATGATCCCCAGCCTGGAGATGCGGTTCGCTGTAGGACCTAGCCATAGCAGGCCTAGCTGGGCCCCGAAAAATTGGAACCTGTGGGAGGGGTGGGCCATACTGCCCCTGTGGCGGAGGTGGACCATATAGTCCCTGTGGTGGGGGTGGACCATACTGCCCCTATGTTGGATGTTGTCCATACTGCCCTTGAGGTGGAGGTGTGGAGGCGGCGCATGAGGGCGCACTTCAGCTTCTTTTGTTGGACCATGACTAGTGCCAAAACCAGGGGGATAGGTCGGATCCTCGACCGCCGTAGATGTGCCTGGTGCTCGCTGGCTAACTGTTGGCATAAGCCCATCTAGGAGGTTTGGCATGGGAGGAGGTGCTCGTCCCGTGGTTATCGCATGATGCATGTCTACCAGGAATTGCTTCAGCGTCAGGGCCTCTTCTTTCGTCTGATCATTTTCTTCCGAACCGGCATCAGATTTGTCTCCTTCAGTGGCCATGTTACCAAATGGAATTTCAAGTCCCTTTGAGTTAGTTGTGTGAGAGTGGGGTAATGCCAGAGCGCTGCACCAAATCACTGGTAATCTAGTCTTGTCTGCAAACAAAACAGGTTAGGAAACACGATATTTATGAGCCAAGCGCGCCTACAAGCCTAAAGTCGTCATGCATCATCCCGAATCAAGACAAAGCGAGTCCTCTCTTTTCTTTTTCTTTCTTTTTCTTTTCTCTTTTTTTTTCTTTTTTTTTCTCCTCTCTTTTCTTTCGCTCTTTTTTTTTTCACATCATATATTTTTCAAATGTAAGAGGGGTCCAAAATCAGATTGAAAAAGAAAGAAAAGAAATGCATTTAAGATAATGAAGAGACACAATTTTGGATTTTCTGATTTCCTTTTCATAAATGCCGAAACAGTACAATATAAAAAAGCCCGCCGACAACATGGGGCAATAGTAGTACTCCTACAAATTAAAATAAACAAACTAGACCGACTGTTCGAAATAGAAATACCAACACATAATAAAAGCTACAATCTGTCCAAGATGCTAAATGAATGACAAAAGGCAATGAGCTGCATCATCTCAGACTGGCATATATCTGCTAAGGTGATCCGGGCCCTGCCTCATCTGGCTCCTCTGGATCTGACTCAAATGGCTCGTCGAGATCTTCCTCTGGTGGCTCCTCGGGATATGCTGGTGGGCCTTCCACCAAGGTGCGGCGCAATCCAGCCAAATTTTCTGCAACTCTGGTGACGAAGGGAAGCACATGTGGAAGTAGGTCTTCCGCGGGCAACCTCCTACAGTCGCTGATAGCCTGTGCAACATATACAGCAGAGTTATAAACCTGCCGATAAACTACACTGATAGTCTGTCCTGCAGCCTGTATATCCTGAAGTCGGCTCTGTGCTAGCTCCCTGAGCTGCTCTCCCTGCTCTAGTGCCCCGTCGAGTCGAGCTCGAGCATCCATGGCATCCCGACGATGATAATCCTCCCTTCTCCTGCTCTCCACCAAAGCTGCCCTGTCGGCATCCCGCTCTGTCAATGCCTCAGAGTGCATAACACGGAGTCGTCTAACTGTGTCTAGGTGCTGATGCGCGAGACCCTCACTCTCAACCAAAGCAGCTCGAGCGGCATCCCTCTCAGAACGAAGACGGTAGACCAGACCCGCATATCTCTCCTTAGTCTCTACCCTATGCATCTCTATCTTCATGTCAATCCTGAGTGCCTCATCATACGGTCCCTTAACCGTTTTTGCTGGCATAGCTACCAAAGCAGGCTGTCGGCCTAACCAGAAAACATACTCGGGAGTGACCTCGCCTCTGAATCGGTCTATAACCTGTGTGCTGGAGGTCAAAGGTCTCATATTATCCCAAATGGAGAACCACTGAGTGTGCCTGGGAAACTCACCGCTAATATGCTCAAGGCGATACTCTTCCACGGCCTCTACCCTAGGTACACCCTGAACGCGCCCAAGCTGTCGGAGCACCCGCGTAGGGCAATAAGGCTCGGCTCCCTTATGACCCATCAATACTAGAAAAGGACGGTCCATACTGCCATATATTCCCTCTTTCGAAGGGTACCAACTAACCTGCCACCGGATATTCTCCAGAGTGAGCTCGTTCTAGTACTTTGCCCACCCATCAAAGCTCTCAGGTAGATCAAGATGTCGAGCACGATAATAATGGGTGTTCAAATGGCATTTAGGTGCATCGGGTAGTGGAGTAGGGTCAGAACGGCCGAACAAATGCTCAACGAACCATACTTGCAACAACAAGTTGCAACCCTCGAAAAATCGGGCCCCTTTCTCTTTGCATCGAGTCAAAGCACGATAAATACTGCCCAAGATCATTGGAAGAATCTCGAACTCCCCCAAATAGGGCTCTCACGATCGAAGAGGTATGGATAGAGATCTGTCCATTCTCCATCGGGAAGACCATAAGACCAAGGAAAGCAAAAATGAAAGCTCTTTCTCTAAGGTTATTCCATTGATCATGGCTCAACATAGTGATGAATTCCGGCCGATGCTCTGTGTAACCATCTCCCCGCCCATAAAGAGCATAAAGATACTCCAAACTGACCCAACCTGAGGCCAAACTCACTAACTGTGTATCAGAGCGCAGACTCATGTCCCGTAGGAACTCCTCGACCCTCACAAAGCGAGGTGCTATGCACTTCTTTGTCCTAAACACTGCATTAGTCAAACCCGAGATCTCTTCTAAAGTAGGAGTCATCTCAACATCACCAAACACAAAGGTATTTTGACTCGGTTTCCAATACCGAATCAAAGCATTTACTAGTTCCCGGCGTGGGGCAAACTTAGGGTTAAGAAAATGTGTCATTTCCCCAATTCTCGCATTCACAACCCCCTTCTGCTTTTCGTTCAAATGGTACCACCAATCCCTCAACAATGGAGGACATTTATCGACCATCTTAATAGGCGGCGGAGTAGATCCCTCAGGAAACTTCCTTTTTCCTACTCTAGAAGATGATGCAGCCATGATACCTATTTTTATTAAAATAAAGGATTAGGACCGAGAAAACTTTGGACAAAATTTGTAAAACAACATTAAAATAGACAAGCCGGCTAAAACGAAATTTTTACATGATTGACTAGGCTAAAAAAATAAAACTTGTCAATGTTTTACAAAACAAGACGACTCTACTTTGATTTTTTTGATTTTCTAATTTTTGAACAAAATTCGACATGACAACGACACCAAAATTTGACTATTGGCGTTAAAACGGACAAGCCAACTCAAATAAAATATTTACATGATCCGACTAGCCAAGACAAATAGAAACAAAACTTGTCAATGTTTTACAAACAAGACGACTCTATTTTGATTTTTGATTTTCTAATTTTCTGAACAAATTTTGACATGACAATGCCACCAAAATTTGACTATTGACCTTGTTTTTCTCTTTTATTTTTTCACAAAATTGTCCATTATAACGGCGTGAAATTGGCTTTAAAATCTTTGCCGACAACGGGAAAAGGACAATTGATGCGCTAATATTTTTTTGAAAAATCTGAAATTGCCCCTCTTAACAAAGTGTTTCTTCTCTCTCTTTTTTTTCATTTTTTTTCCTCATTTTTCCAGACTAACCCGCTTTCCCTCGATAAACGGTCAGCATAACGGCCTCTCTAGATGCAACACAAAAGATGCCGCTATTGTCTTTCTGGGGTGTGGGCCCCATCTAGACTCTAAAGGGTCAGCCTAAACAAGTGCGGTACCAATGTACCGCACCTCACTAAATCTAATGACATGCAAATAAATCGGCCTAGATAAAAGCACAGGTTTAACTCTAGGTGACTCAATGGGTTCATGTTCTATAATTTCTGGCAATTTGGAAGTGCCTCGGGGGTACCGGTCGACAACGTCTAACGGCCTAACCCAACGCACCTCCTCCTAAAAGGGTTAACTTTTTGTGTCCTGAGACACGACAGAAATTCCAGACGCCGAAGCGAGACTGGCGTGCATGTGTGCAGTGTTCCAGAAGACTCAGAGGTGTACGAGAGAAGACAGTTGTGTATATACAGTTCAAACATATCAAAGCAGTAACATTCAAGGCAGCATGTACAAACAATATTTAAAAGCCAAAAGCGACAAAGTATAAAGCCTGAGATTCTCAGTTTTCACTTTTTTCCCCAACGGAGTCGCCAAGGCTGTCACACCCCTTTTTTCCGCGCGTCTGCTTGTGGGATGGCGTTTCGGGTTTAGGAAAGCGCTTATGAGATTTTATGATTATTTGGCGCTATCCCGAGTTAGGGTTTCCATTTAAGGAAGTGACGGTGTTCAAAGGTACACGAATTATTAAGAGATTTTCGGAGTCGCCACTTGACAAGTTTAAGGTGTGCCAAGTCACCTAAAAGGTACCTTGGAACACCTATGACTCGTTAGTGGTCTGCACAGAGTTCCGGGTAAGGATCTCGGTTGACTCTCGGGAAGGGATTAGGCACCCTCGAGTCCTGTGCCAAGCACAGTTGCTTTTATTGACGCATTCCGGCTATATGGAATATTTTGTTGTTCCTGCCTTTATTTATTTCTTTTCCAACGCCTTGATTTATTATTATTAGTATTTTTTTTTTTTGTGACTCGGCCGAATATTTTCGCGCAGGCACTTCACCCGTTCGAAACCTTATCAACCTTGGTTTGAGTCTCAATTTTTTGTATTTTTTTTGGTCAAACTCGAATTTATAATTCAGCTTGATTTTGATTATATGTATTGCATTTGCTTTCAACACATTTTCCTTTATTTACGTACGGATCGATTCAATATTTACAAATGTAATTTATTTTAAACCGGATATGGTCGCGCAGGCACTTCACCCGTTCGAAATCTTCCGATTTTAATAAACTGCACTTGAATCAATTTTATTTGGTTTCAGGTACTAATGTCCCTTAGCTTATTCATTTATCCTTCACCTAGTTTTGATTTTTCGTTCATTATAACTAGAGAAATTACTAAGTTTACATTTTTGAACACTATTAGGGCCTTAAAGTTAAAGGACTGAAGTTAAATAACCTGGCTTTGCAAAATTTTCAGCCCATTTACAGAAAACCTGCGCATCTCTTTACTTGTTAAAGTAGATTTGCGTCTGATGTCCCTTTGCCTACTTGTTTCAATGTTTGGCCACATTAGAAATCATATTGTTATTTCAGCCCACTTATTGTTCCATTGCATTTGCACTGATACTCTTTAATTGTAGCTGTCGCACATATGTCCTATTTATCTAATCATTTCAAGATCTGGCCATATTTGTCAACATTTTTGTAAATCCAATTTTTTTGTCTAATTTTGCCTTCTATATTTCATAAAAAAAAAGGACTAACTCATATATTTGATTTGAGCATACTTTACAAAAAGGAAAATGCAACTAACGTTGTTCTAGTTTGTTTCAAACAAAAAAAACATCAAAACATTTGCATAAACAGTCACAATTTCGCTCAAATTTCAGATATGTCCTAAATGTTGTGATAGTGGTGCCATTTAATCAAAGTTTCAGTTTGGACGATGATACCAACAACATACTCATTATAAAGACACTTAGCATTCATAACAAAGCGAAAATGGGTATCAATTACTTAATATGGCTAAATTTACATGGACGTAACAAGATGAAATGGAAAACTAACCCAATGCGAAATCAAACTTTCAAATGAATAGCAAATCCAACAGCCTAACCAAACAACCAGACCAGCAGCTCAAAAGCAAGCAAACGAACTCAAACCTGAACACCAAACTCCAACTAAGCCTCAATTCCAGCTAGCTTCAACCACGCTTCCTTTACCTCTCTTTTAAATATATTTTTTGCTGTTTTTCTAACTCTCTGTTCTTTTTTTTTATGCTCACTTTCTGCTCTTTCTTTGTTCTGTATTGCCTCACTCTTTCTGTTCTTTGTTCTTTTGTTCTGTTCCAGTTCTCTTCTCCCTTTTTGTTTCAATTTTTTCACTCTCTGTTCTTTGGTTTTTTCTCTTCTGTTCCCCTCTGTTTTCTGTTCTTCTATTTTTCTCTTCTCTTGTTCTCTCTTTATGTTCTGTTGTCCCTCACTCTTTTCAGTTTTTTGTTCTTTTATCTCTCTGTTTCAGTTTTTCTTTCTGTTGCTTTTTTCTGTTCTCCCTTTTGTATTCTGTTCCCTTTGCTTTTTAAAGAGAGTCAAAGGCTCTCAAATGAAAAGGGAGAGGGGGTGTGTACAAGTGCAGAGGACTAGCCCATGTGCCCCCCCCCCCCACTCATCAGATTTCAGCCCATAATTGCCTTGCATGCAAGGCTTGTACCAGAACCCAAAAAGGACAGAACTATGCTGCCACCCATGTACCTCCTTGACTCAACCTTTGACATCATCAGGCCCATGTCATCTAAACTATCTAAGCAAATCAACACTCTAAGTTAGCAATTTCAAGCAAATCACAGAGCTTTTAAGAGCCAATTAATCTGATTATACTACTCTAGGCATGCTGCACATTTGAACAGACCAAGACAAAGGAAAAGAAACTACATTATTAACACAACAAATTCAGAACAAAGTCGGGTATTTCTTCCAAGTTCTCACAACTTAAACATGGGCGACAATAGGCTTATAACCTGATACTTGAACAACTAATCATTAACTTTGGATCATTTCCTTAACAGAACTAAACAAAATTTTATGTGTTCAAACCAATCTAAGGCAGACAACAAGCTTATGAGCAATAATGACAATCTTGAACTGAAATTTCACTTAGCCTTGATAGAAACAGGTTTGAATCATGATCAGCCAACAGAACATACCATTTCTACTATGTGACAGTGAGCGATACAAATCACTAACTCACGGGTATACAACATACATACATTTCAGATTGCTTCAATTCATAAACATAACCTCATCCTAAGCTAATACGCAACAGGTTCCGATACCAAAACTCAAGCGAATGATAACAGTGGAACTATAACAAAGATATTGAAACTCAAGCTTTGAAAAACAGAGATCAACCAGCTTTTACCATTTAAGCATAAACTAAATAGATAGGGCAAGACAAAATGAATGATTCAAACGTCTAATTCATGAGACAACCAATATATAAAACGACCAGGAATACAACATGTCTTGCACTCTTACACTTCAATCGTTTGAACTATTTTCTATGATTAGCAGGCTGAAACTCAACAAGATAATGGAAACAAAAGTCACAGGGAAAAGGAAAGGGTTCCATCTAACCCGTCATAGCAAAACCGAATCCCAACTACTCGCAGCGTCGATGCCAACAGTTGCGTCATCTTGCCATCGACACCCCTGCTGCAGCGTCTCCGCCACTCCTCCACTGTTTGCTACTGCCTCGGCTCGGGTGAATCTTCACCAAAACATTGTATCGTCGCAGCAAGCCCTGCTACTGCCTGTTCGGATCACCACCGCTGCCTCGCCATCAACGCAGCTTCACTGCCTATTCAACACCATTACAGCCTCTGCCTCGGATCAGCTGTATCACTCGCAACCAATGCAGCACCTCCAAGATTCCAAAGGCAAACAATTATAACACACACACACCCACCAACTGCTTCATCGACGCCAAACAAACAATCAAAATACAGCCCATCACTGCCTCATTATCGCAGGCAAAACTGAACCAACAAAGACCTATTACTATCATCATCAACATCCGAAAACCAAGCAAAACCAAACGGTCATCACACACATCAAACCCATCGCTGCCTCGACACACTCGCCTTAGCCTCCCCTTCGTCTAAAACCTATTCGACACAAACCCGACCCTCTCGTTAGCCATTCAGACCCGTCCCTTTTTTCTTCTAACAAAAATGATCCCATTTGGGGTCGTTTCAGTTAGAAGAAGGAAAGAACAGAAAGAGGAGAGAGGGAGAGGTGGATACATGTTAAAGTGCAATGAAACAGCTGAAGAAACTCACCGGAAAAGTTTTGCCCGTGATTCGAACCCCGATCTTCGCAAAATCATTGTGAATTTGGGGATATTAATGGTGGAAATGGATAGAGGAGGTGAAGGGGAATCTAAGGGTGTAATATTTGGCCGGAACGGCGTGGGTGACGCCGTCGACAGTGGCGGAGCACGGTGGAGGCGGAGAAATCGCCTGACCTCTGTGTATTTTGTGAATTGGGAACAATTGAGTGGGGTTAGGGGAATTGACAATGGAAGTGGGCCGGGTAGGAGGGTTAATTGGGCTGGGGTCAAAACTGAAATGGATCCGAGAGTGGGCTAGTTGTTTTCATTGCTTTTCTTTTGTCAAATGGCCACTAAACTAGTACTTGCAAATTTAAGATGGTCAAACTCAAACTAACAACTAACACAAAATAATTAAATCACATAATTAATAATGAAACACACACAAGAGTTATTTTTAAATAAAACAACATATCAAAGAAACACTGCTCACAAAATTTTCTTTATTATTATTATTATTATTATTATTATTATTATTATTATTATTATTATTATTATTATTATTATTATTTGTATTGGGTAAAAATCGACCCACGGCGACTTGCCCCGGTCACGTAAATCTTAGACGACCGAACACGTCACAACTAAGCAACGGCTGAAGCGATTGAGCAAGTCGCCGGGGCCTTGAAACCGAGGATGCGTCACCGAAGGTAAGCCGCGAGCTGAGCTTCGGTAACCTTCATCTCGATCAAGCAGCAGGGCCAAGCCACCGAGGTCGTCAGCTCTTACCTTGGTGGATCCCCTTGGTTCACGCGGCTTTGCAGCCTACTACTTCACCCAATTAACTCAGCCGTTACGTTGCCATTACTCAGCCATTACTCACCAAGATCGTGGGACGACGTGGCAGCAGATAGCGGAGATCGTGGGCAAGGCTTATACCTATAAATAGTAGTTCACTTTATGTAATAGGTATTCAGAAATATATACAGAGACTCCACCCAAGCTTGTATTCAACATTCATACATTGAAATCAAGCTATTTTTTACGCATTTACATCCATTTCATACGTTTATTCTAGCTTTGATACAAAGATCTGCTTGTATTCGAATCTAAATTCGATTTGTGTCCTAAAACTGGTTTAGGCCCATACAAATTGGCGCCGTCTGTGGGGAGATTGAGGCGCGCATCAAGGCGCACGTGGAAAAGTGTCTTGAAGGCGTACCGGGGATCAGCAAGGAGGAGGATGATCTCGACATCGAACAATATAGGGAGCAGCCCTATAAGCCCGAGGCGGCACCAGCTCCAACTCCTGTGGGTTTCAAACTCGCTCTTTTTAAAAAGTATGATGGGACAACCGATCCCAAAGAGCACATTAGGGAGTACATGTCCATGATAAAGAGCAACGACTTGACATCCACACAACTCGAGTCGATGTTCTTAAAGAAGTTTGGTAGTTCGTTAGAAAAAGGCGCCCTTCGGTGGTATTTGTGCTTGCCAGCGGGGTCAATCTCCTCGTTCAAAGAACTATCCAGCGCCTTTGTCAAGGCTCACACCGGCGCGCAAAAGATCCTCCAGAGGAAGGAGGATATATGTGAAGTGAAGCAGCGCTCCGGTGAGCCACTTAAAGAGTTCCTCGAGCGATTCCACGCTGAACGCATGGAGTTGCCTCGGATGGATGATACCTTGGCCATCATGGCATTCGAGAAGGGTATCAACAGTCGCAATTCAGGTGCTGCAGCTGAATTGCGCAAAGAGTTGCAGCAGTATCAGGTCCTGACGTGGGAGGACCTACATAGAAGAGCTTACTCCAAAATCAGATTGGAGGAAGCAGAGTTCAAGAACCGAGGTTATCAAAACCGAGGTGATACTTCAAATCGCGCCGAAGCGCCACGAAATAATTCGAAGGGGAGGTATGAACCTTATACCTCGCCGAGGCAGCATGTTAGCCAAAGGTTGGGTAACAACCCCGGTAACTCATACCCAGCCTCTCATGTAAGCCAAAGGCTCGGGGGGAAGGTTCAAGCCAATGTGAACCAAAGAAATCCCTCGAGCTCCGCTTCGGTCCCAAGAAAGGATCTTCCTCGGATCCAAGATTATAACTTCAACATATCGACCTCGGAGCTGGTTGACGTTGTCAAGGGGACGGCCGGGGTGAGGATTCCCAAAGATATGAGGACCCCGACGGACAAAAGGGATCAGAATCTGCATTGTGAATTTCATGCAGATTATGGCCACCGAACCGAGGACTGCAAAGCTCTACGCCTCGAGGTGGCCCACCTGCTGAAGAAAGGAGTTTTGGCTGAATTCCTCACTGATAAGGGAAAAGACAACTTTTCCAAGAATCGAGGTGACAGACAACCACCTCGGGCTCCACCCCCTGAAAGAGTAGTGAATGTAATCACTGGGGGATCCGAAGTGAATGGCGTGAACTTCGCCGCTGCCAAAAAGTTTGCTAAGCTCTCCATCACTATGGAGAAAAGGACTCGAGTGGGAGGCTCGGGCAAAGATATTGTTTTCGATGACGATGATTGTGATGGGATGATGTTCCCTCATCATGACGCGTTAGTT
Source organism: Petunia x hybrida (assembly GCA_037355625.1). Classification (NCBI taxonomy): domain Eukaryota; kingdom Viridiplantae; phylum Streptophyta; class Magnoliopsida; order Solanales; family Solanaceae; genus Petunia; species Petunia x hybrida. Next base: position 4,649,334 of record JBBBVM010000045.1, read on the forward strand.
ATCATGCTGAGGATCAACGACTCTGATATCAAAAGAGTCTTGATCGACCCCGGTAGCTCTGTTAACATAATTAGCTACGGGGCCGTCAAGAAGATGTGGTTAAAGGGTGAAGTTGTCCCCAAGTCAACAGTGTTAGCTGGCTTCAACAACTCCACGGAGAAGACTTTGGGTGAGATCACACTCAAAACATTCGCCGAAGGGGTTACCAAAGAAACACTGTTCCAAAGTTATGCCCGAGGATCTAGCGTACAATGTGATCCTCGGAAGGCCATGGACCCACTCCATGGAGGCCGTTCCTTCCACTCTACATCAAGTGATCAAATTCCCTACACCTTGGGGGGTTAGATCGATCAAAGGGGAGCAGCGAGTAGCAAGAGAATGCTATTCAGTTGCACTAAAAAGTGGAGTCGCCCCGGTTGGGCCAAAACAATAGCAACTACAGGATTCGGGGTCAAGCGGGGAGGACGCCCGAGGAGGAGACGAAAAGCTTCCAGCCTGCGTTCAAGAGCCTCAGAAGCAAAAGGCCGAGGACTCGACTATTGAAGAGCTGGAACCTTTCACTCTATCGAAAGATCTCCCCGATAGGAAGGTATTTGTCGGCTCGGAGTTGGACCCGGAGTCGAAGAAAGCAATAATTGAAGTCTTGGAGTCCAACTACGATTGCTTTGCTTGGTCGCACTCAGACATGACGGGTATCGATCCGGAGATCATGACCCACAAATTGACCGTAGACCCAAAGTTTACCCCGGTGAAGCAGAAGAAAAGACCTCACGCCGGGGTCAAAAAGAAGGCGATCGAAGATGAAACCGCCAGATTGCAAGAAAATGGCTTCATCAGAGAAGTGAAGTACCCTGAGTGGCTGGCTAATGTTGTGGTGGTGCCAAAGAAAAATGGCAAGTGGAGAATGTGCGTGGATTACACTGATTTGAACAAAGCTTGCGCCAAAGATTCATACCCACTGCCGCAAATTGACAGGTTAATAGACTCCACGGCTGGACATAAACTATTAACTTTTCTAGATGCATACTCGGGGTAAAACCAAATTCTCATGGACCCGAAGGACGAAGAGAAAACCTCGTTCATCACAGACCGAGGTACCTTCTGCTATAAAGTAATGCCCTTCGGTCTAAAGAACGCCGGGGCGACATACCAAAGGTTGGTATGTCGCATGTTTAAAGAATACATCGGGAAGTCTATGGAGGTCTACATAGACGACATGCTCATCAAATCGATCCAAATCGAGGATCATTTGAACCATCTGAGGGAAGCTTTTGCTGTATTGAGACAATATGGTATGAAATTGAACCCTGAGAAGTGTGCCTTCGGCGTAGGATCAGGCAAATTCTTGGGTTTTATTGTCTCCGAATGAGGAATCGAAGCTAACCCAGAAAAAATCAGAGCCATCGAAGAAATCCCCGAGGTGTTAACCGGGGTGAAGGAGGTTCAACGCTTAACTGGCCGAGTCGCTGCCCTGAGTCGCTTTATTTCAAGGTCCTCGGAGCGATGCCACAACTTTTTCTCTGTTTTGAGAAAGAACAATCACTTCGAGTGGACACCGGAGTGTAAACAGGCGTTGAAAGATCTGAAGCAGTATTTGGCTAACGCACCGTTGCTTGCCAAGCCGAAGGAAGGAGAGACATTGCTGGTATATTTAGCGGTGTCCGAAGTATCAGTCAGTGCGGTGCTGGTTCGAGAGGAAGATGGCAAACAACAGCCCATCTATTATGTAAGCAAGACACTCCTGGATGTTGAAACCAGGTACCCACACTTGGAAAAATTAGCTCTTGCCTTACTAATTACTGCTCGAAAACTGCGCCCCTACTTTCAATGCCATCCAATAGCAGTAGTTTCAACTTTCCCTTTGAGAAATATATTGCATAAGCCAGAGTTGTCGGGGAGGTTATCCAAATGGGCAGTTGAGCTAAGTGAATATGACATCACTTATCAGCCTCGAACAACCATTAAGTCCCAAGTCTTGGCGGACTTCGTGGCTGATTTTAGCATTGGAATTCTGCCCGAGGCGGAAAAGGAGAGCTTCGTGGCAAAGGGATCCCCTTCGGGATTATGGGTACTGCACACCGATGGAGCAACAAATTCTAAAGGTTCAGGGTTAGGCATTGTGTTGAGGGCGCCCACCGGGGAAAAGATTAGGCACTCGGTTCGGTTCAAGAAAGTAACCAACAACGAAGCGGAGTATGAAGCGGCTCTAGCAGGCTTAGAGCTAGCCAAAGAAATGGGAGTTGAAAGAATCGAACTAAGGTGCGGTTCACAATTGGTGGTCAACCAAATCCTCAGTGATTATACGGCTCGAGAGCCCAGAATGCAGCTATACTTGGATCGAGCACAAAGGGTCTTAACACAATTCCAAGAATGGCAGATTAAGCAAATACCTCGGGAGGAGAACACCGAGGCCGACGCCTTGGCGAATCTTGGTTCGGCAATCGATGAAGCCCACTCGGGGACTGACTCGGTGGTTCGATTGCTGACGGCACAAATGAGAGAGATGAAATTACAAGTTAATTCCGTGGATAATCTTTGGGATTGGCGAAGCAAATTCATCTCTTACTTCGACTCGGGGACTGTCCCCCAAAATAGAAAGGAAGCAAGGAAGTTGAGGACTCAAGCGGACTCGTATCATCTGATCGAGGGCAATTTGTACAAAAGACTGTATTGCGGCCCGTTGGCCAAATGCTTGGGCCCCGACGAGGCAAGATATGTGATGGCTGAAGTGCACGAAGACGAATGTGGCAACCATTCGGGGAGGGGGGGGGAAATCCCTAGTGCGTAAATTGCTAAGAGCTGGATACTATTGGCCTACAATAAGTGCCGATGTGAAAGCCTTCATGCAAAAATGTGACAAATGCCAACGCCACGGTCCAATGATTCACCAACAGGCCGAGCCTCTTCATTCGGTAATATCACCGTGGCCCTTCATGAAATGGGGGATGGATATCGTGGGACCATTGCCCAAAGGAAAAGGTGGTGTTCGTTTTATCTTAGTGTTGACCGATTACTTTACAAAATGGGTGGAAGCGGCAGCTCTCACCGAAGTGAAGCAGAAGCAAGTAATCGATTTCATCAAAAAGAACATCATCTACAGGTTCGGCGTACCAAGAGAGATCTCTTGTGACAACGGCAAACAATTCATGGGGGCAGCTGTTACCGATTTTCTCAAATAATGGGGAATCAAAAGGATAGCCTCGACTCCGTATCATCCAAGTGCTAATGGCCAAGCCGAGTCTACAAACATGATCATAATCGAGAATCTGAAGAAACGACTTGATGAGAAGAAAGGTCCTTGGCCCGAGGAGCTGCCCGGGGTGCTGTGGGCCATGCGAACAACTGAGAAGAATAGCACCGGTGAGACTCCCTTTTCACTAGCCTATGGCATGGATTCTCTCATCCCAGTAGAAGTAGGCGAACCAAGCCTTCGGTACGCTCATACAACCGAAGACGCTAATCAAGAGGCGATGCGCATTGAGCTAGATCTGCTTGAAGAAAAGAGGGAGTTAGCTTTGGTTCGGCTTGCTGCCCAAAAAAGGCAGATCGAGGCTTACCTCAACAGGAAGGCTAAATTTAGAGATTTCAAGGTGGGAGATTATGTGTTGAAAACCGTTAATCAATCAACAAAGGGGAAAAACTCATCGCAAATTGGGAAGGTCCTTACAGGATCAAAGCAATCGTTGGAAAAGGCTCTTATCAAATCGAGTCTCTTCAAGGCGAACCCGAACCCCTAAATTGGATGTCTCCCATCTGAAGCGATATTACTTTTAGCCGAGGTAAATATCTTTCAAGTCTTTTCAAATTAAACAGCCCCGAGCCGAACAGCGCTCCCATGGCATTGGTAAACAATGTACTAACTTACTCCTCGTTCCATCTTTTTCTTGACCTTTTCAGGGGGCGAACCGAACCGATTTCAGTGCTCGGATCTTCATCAAGATTCACAAACGAGCACTGGGGGGGAGTGAGAAGGGTTGATAGCGAGGTCGACATCGAGCCTCCCAGCCGAAGCTTATCTATCCGATAACCGGGGACTGATGCCCGAGGAGGATTAGATTTAGTACATTGTAATTAGCACAATAGCGGCATATTTTTAGCGAAAGTTTTCAACTTTTTCTGCCCAAGGTCCGCTCCGACTTGGTTCTTTGTACATAGCCTCCGGCCCGCTGATATTAATAAAATGACTTCGCTTACACTCATTTTATCTGTATGAATCTTACATTTTTGAAGCCGCGCAATGCATCGACTCGAGGGCGAGACGTCGTCCTAAGTTTGTACCGGTCGTATTACGCTTAAGTCTTGCACACAAGCTTTAAACTTCAAATCAAAGTGTCGGTACATGTAAAAAACCATCACACGAAATAAAGATGCGAAAACTTTCATTAAAGGCCCGAAGGTTGAACATTTACATTAAAAAATGACCCGAAGGTCAAAAAGTCCAAAACAAAAGCCCGAAGGCTTACAAAGAAGTGCTATAAGACTAAGCCCCGGGAGAATCACTTCCACCCTCGGAGCCCCCCTCGGCTTCTTCATCTTCTTCTTCATCTTCATCGCCGCTCGAAGCTTCACTTGATGGAAGCTCATCAATGATCGCTTGAGCCTCTGCTGATTTCACCTCGTCTTTAGCTATCTCTTCGTCTAGATCAATCTCCCCGGCGCGACATCGCTTGAGCAGCCTTAACCGAGACTTGATAATGGCCCACCGCTTGTCCAGCTCGGCCCTTTTCACCTTAAGTGCAGCCCTATCTTTTCGATCGGCAATTTCATCATTCAGGGCCGCAATCTGAGCATCTTTGGCTGAGAGTTTGGAAGCTTCACCTTCCAGCTTCTTAATATGGAGCAACTGATCTCTCAACTGCTCGTGGTGCTTCCTGGCCATATTCACAGCCTCGGTCTTGGTTCGTGACAGCTCATCACTCAACCTCGCGACTTCTTCAGCCAGCCTCGAGCGTTCAGCTTGGAAGTCATCATTGAGGATCTTAATCTTGGCTTCGGAATTTGCCTCGGCTTCGTTTAGATCGGCCTGGGACTTGGCCAGAACAGCTTTCAGCAAAGCTATTTGGGCATTAAATTTATCCCTTTGCTGGTCCCATAGGCGAGCCACGCGCCGAACCTCGGCGGTCCTCGAAGACTCGACCTCGACGGCTTTCAGGGAGAGGATGAAGGTCTAAGCAAAAACCGAACAAGCCAAAGTTAGTAACAGCCCGAAGATAAAGATAAGTTAAAATTCTTTGGTCCTTCTGAATTTTAAATGGCGAAACTTACCCTCACTGCGTTGGAGGCCAGGGTACTGTATAACTGGCCAGATGAAAAATCTTGCATAAGCTTGTCCTCGGTCGGCCCAAGCAAGGGTGTCAGCCTCAAAAGGTCCTCGGGGCTGCAGCCAAGTAGATTTGAGGAGATTGGCACTTCAAGCTTCCGATAAGACCCCACCGAGGAGGAAATCCTCGCGGGCTCGGAATGAGCTCTTATTGACCCGGTGCCAGCCTCCCCAACAAACGCAGCAGCGCCCGCCTCGGTGACCTTAGCTTTGCCCTTGGCTTTCTCCGCAGCAGAGGCGGATTCAAGTTCATGGCCCTCAAGGTCGATAACATCAACCTCTCTTTGAGCCCAAGCCCCGAAAGCTTCACCCTCGGACTCATCCACCAGTCCTCGGCGCGCTTCTCAGTTGCTGCTTCGGGCTGGCGAGGGACTTCCACCTCGGTGCGAGGTGCCACCGAGCGGGATGGCTTTTTCGAGGTAGCCCTCTTCCGCTTCACGCCTGCGATCGAGGGAAAAGTAAAAGTTTAAGAAAATGGAGAATGAGTGCTGATTCACAACATGAACCGAGGAGAAGTTTTACCTTTAGAAGTCCCTTGATCGGTTGAAGACTTGGAAGCCTTCAATCCTTTATATTCTCCCGCCACCGCAGCCAGATCATCATCTGACTCGGTCTCTTCTCCACCTTTCTTCTTCTCTTCCTTCTTCTTTTTGCTCTTCTTGGTATTGACGGCACGGTTTGGAAAACCTAGCACCGAGGGAAGAAAGTTCAGAAAAACAAAATCAAAATCCTAAGTGACCCATTCACCAAAGCTTCATTTAAAACTCACCATGCCTCTTGCACTGCCAATCATGCTCGGCAGCCATCTTCATCCATGTTCTCTCGGGGCGTTCAAGAGCCCCGGTCATCGCTTTAACCCACGCAATCTGCCGGGGGCACAATGTCCACCTTGTTGGCTGAAGAAATAATAGAGAAACGAGGTCAGTAAAGTATAGATAGCGACCGAAGAGTAAGAGGCAAAAGGAACGGCACTTACGTGCGTTGTTCCACCGTTCAGGGAAATTGGGTTCGGAGGAAAGAACCTTGGTCTCCAACAAGATGTACCGCTCGCTCCAACCTCGGTCTCCGTGGACCTCACTCTTGTGAAGGAGGGCAAACTTGCCTCGGTTGTTTAGCGCTACGACCCCAGCCTTGTGAAAATAGGGGTAGTAGAGTGAAATAAGGTGTTGCAAAGTAAATTCGACCTTCGCCTCTTTGCTCAGCCAATGCATGCATTGGACGACTCTCCAGACGCCGGGGCCAAGTTGGGCCAGACACAAGTTGTAGGCCCGGTAGAAGTCGTCAATGACCTTGTGAACTGGGAGAGAGAAGCCGAGGGTAAAAGGGTAAGTGTAAGCAAAAGACATACCCTCAACGTTGTGGCACACCCTACTAGCTGGATCGGGGATGATAACTTTGACCCCGGGCGCAAACCGACACTCCCTCCGAACCCGCTCAATGTGAGCTTGGGTTATGAGTGTCGGGGTGGTGTTCACGGGGACATTCCTATTCTTCCCCTCTTGCTCAGCCGTCTGAGCTTGTAGTTTTAAGTCCTTGGAGTTGTCAAAATGGGAAGGGATTATCTGATGTGGTTCGAGTTCTTGCTCGAGGGGAATCACAGGGCCCGAAGATCCCCCCTCGGTAGCAACCCCCCTTTCTCCACCGCCCGCGGCGTTGTCGCCCTCGGCGCCTTCTTCCCCATGCGCAGCTTCTTCTTCCTCTAAACCGACGTCATCGTCCCCAGCGGCTAGCTCATGCCTAACCCTTTGCCTCCGTCGCCTAGAGGTGCCGACGTTGGAGATGACTTCCTCACCGCCCTCCGCTTCCACCATCTGAAGCGGCGGCACGGCGGCAATAAATTCACCACTAGCGGTGATGAAAGCGAGTTGATCAGCTCTGGCTTTTTCGCCAGAGTCGCTGGAGTCCTGTCTAGAGTTTGTTGCAGACATGGTGGCGGAAACAGAGTTTAGATTTTCACTGTTGATCGGAAAAGTTGGAAGGATTTTGGAAGAGTTATGGAGTTTTTGCACTGTTGATCGCTCAAGAAAAAGTGAAGAAAATGATCAACAGAACGCCCATTTTATAGGTATGGAAGACAAAGAGACGATGACGTCGCAGTCATCATTGCAACGTTGGGAGAAGCGAGAACTTCGGCGTAGCCCAGCGGATGAATGCCACGTGTCCACAAGAAGTGACCTGATGGGACACGAACCGTTGACAACTTTTGAAATACTTGGGTAAGAACGAGCCACGTCTCTTTCCCGCTAAAACTTCATTCCACTCCTCGGTCACCTCGGTAGGGAACCGAGGAGTGGGGGGACTATTTGGGTAAAAATCGACCCACGGCGACTTGCCCCGGTCACGTAAATCTTAGACGACCGAACACGTCACAACTAAGCAACGGCCAAAGCGATTGAGCAAGTCGCCGGGGCCTTGAAACCGAGGATGCGTCACCGAAGGCAAGCCGCGAGCTGAGCTTCGGTAACCTTCATCTCGATCAAGCAGCAGGGCCAAGCCACCGAGGTCGTCAGCTCTTACCTCGGTGGATCCCCTCGGTTCACGCGGCTTTGCAGCCTACTACTTCACCCCATTAACTCAGTCGTTACGTTGCCATTACTCAGCCATTACTCAGCCATTACTCACCAAGATCGTGGGACGACGTGGCAGCAGATAGCGGAGATCGTGGGCAAGGCTTATACCTATAAATAGTAGTTCACTTTATGTAATAGGTATTCAGAAATATATACAGAGACTCCACCCAAGCTTGTATTCAACATTCATACATTGAAATCAAGCTATTTTTTACGCATTTACATCCATTTCATACGTTTATTCTAGCTTTGATACAAAGATCTGCTTGTATTCGAATCTAAATTCGATGTGTGTCCTAAAACTGGTTTAGGCCCATACATTATTATTTTTGTATTTTTGTTTGATTAATTAATACAAATGGCTAAACACAAGATAAAATCTAGCAAAGCGTCATACGATAATTAGCGTGTATATTTTACGCAATTTAATTTTGTACCAAAATTAGGTGATTACAGCTGACACTGCAGCCCATGCACAGGCCATAAGTACTGTTAAAAAAGGGCCTGAGCAATGTCTTGCAGTGACTTTAATTGAAGGTGGAGAGCTGATGGCCAAGTCTGAGGAGAGAGCTGAAATAGAAAAAATTGAAAAGTGGAGAAGGTAAAGAAGAAAGAAGAGAAAAAGGAGGCACCTCTGTTGCCTCCACCATTCCCGCAGAGACTTATACCATCGAAGGATTTGGCCCAGTATAAAAAATTTGTGAGTATGTTAAAAGAGCTTCAAGTTAACATTCCTTTGACTGATGTGTTTGAATTGATGCCATCCTTTGTGAAGTTCTTAAAGGAGATTTTAGTCAAGAAGAAAAAGTCTCAAGAGATAGATACAGTTGAGTTAGTCGAGGAGTGTAGCACAATCTTAAGCAAGCTACCTCCAAAACTTCAAGATCCTGGGAGGTTTACTATTCCTTGCACCATTGGAGGGCATAATGTCACTGGTGCATTGTGTGATCTGGGTGCGAGCATAAATCTCATGCCTCTATCTGTTTGCAAAAGGTTAGGACTAGGAGCAATCAAGCCCTGTTCAGTTACTCTTAAGATGGCGGATGGATCACTCACTCACCCTGATGGTAAGTTGGAGGATGTGTTACTTAAAGTTGGTAAGTTTACATTCTCTGTTGATTTTGTAGTCCTAGATTATGAAGAGGACCGAGAAGCTCCAATCATTTTGGGAAGACCATTCTTAGTCACCTCGAAGGCAATTATTGACAAGGAGCTGGGAGAGATGACTGTTAGAGCGCATAGAGAAAAGGTTACTTTCAAGGTTTATAATGAGAATGAGCACATAACTAATGTTGAAGAGTGCTATATGATCGAATGTGTCAAACAAGAACATGGAAGTAAACCAAATGACCTGTGTGAGTAGAATGTGGAACAAAATAGCAGTGACACATCACATGTGAAGTTGAAGATGGGTTCTCTCAAAGAAAGGAAGAAAATAAAGGTTCGTAGTAAGAAGAGAAGACATAAATGCTGTAAGTGAGCTAAACGTGTCGTCGTGCCACGACGTTAACTAAGGCACTTATCGGGAGGCAACCCGAGTTTGTACTTGTATTATTTTATTTATAGTGTCACGTAGTTTTTGTTTTTCTTTGGATTGCAGGTTCATGTAATGTCGAGTTTAAGTGTGGGGTGTCCTCACCCTGGCCTAATATTGATGACCTGTTGGGGGGAAGTCTGAGTACCTTATGCTATACGGAATCTTGGAGGATGCTAGTGCCAACGGCTAGGCCGATTGGTCTTCAGAGAAGTTTTCTTTACACTTGCACTTTCTTATTTTTAGCACTGAGGACACTGCTTGATTTAAGTGTGGGGTGGGGGAACTCCCCTTTATTTTTGAGGTTAGGGATGCATGTACCGTTAGGACTTTTCTTTTGTCACTTGACTTTATTTTTATTTGTTTCTTGCTTTAGAAAAGTAATGAAAAGTTGCAAAAAGATTTTTTTTTCTTTGTGGGGGAACTCCCCTTTATTTTTGAGGTTAGGGATGCATGTACCGTTAGGACTTTTCTTTTGTCACTTGACTTTATTTTTATTTGTTTCTTGCTTTAGAAAACTAATGAAAAGTTGCAAAAATATTTTTTTAGTCTTTATTAGTGGTACATGTCATCCACCCCGTGGTTTTTCTTATGACCTCGGTTCTTTTCCACGGGGAGGCCTTTGAACCGGGTGTTTTTTTATTAGGATTAGAGTACTTAGTTATAGGTGGCCCTAGACGAAAGAAATAGGTAGAATGCTAGGTGCCTTTGATTTGTTTGATACCGGTGGACTTGAACTTGAGCATGTGCTATTTGTGGTGTCTTTTGGTTTTAAATTGTGATGCATGCCTAGAAAAAAATGGAATGACCCCTTCGAGATGCTTGAGTCCACTCACTGAACTTTTTTGTGAACCTTTGTGCATTAGTGCTTAATTTTCCACAAGTTGCAACTTATTTGCTTGATTGAGAGTTGTGATGGATCCATTTTGTGTGGACTGTGTGCAATGTGTGTTGTAAGGCATATTCTATTGTATTCCATGTTTGCTTATTGGTATCTAGAACTTGCCCCATGTGTGTGCAAAGCGAAATCCTAGGTTTGCTCTAGTCGGGAAATGATACAGGCCTTCTCTTGATTTGTCTACCCTTATATATACACCTTGGACTTGATTGTTGTGATCTCTTTGACCTCTTGTTGGCACCCACAACACGAGCCTACCCACTTGGTCTAAATTGCTTTCTTTTGACCCTCTACTTCTTAAGCACTTTAATTGATAATTTTATATTATTGTGGAGTTGTGGTTGAAGTATTGGGAGGTTTTTAAGTGGAACCAATGAGTGGAATACTTGATAAATTGTGAAGTAGTTGAAGGAGCATTGGCAAGGTTTGGAAATAATTGAAAAAAAAAAAAGAAAAAAAAATAAATGAAAAAGAAAAAAAATTTTGAAAAAAGAAAAGAAATGAATATCCATCCTTGCTAGTGTTGTGCTTAAAAGAAAGAAAAATTACTACTTTGTGGAAAAGGTATGTGAGAAATTTGTTGGTTGGGTAGATTGGTTGGTTTTGATGAGATTTGTGCTTAATTTGAATGTGATGTATTAAAGTGCTTAGGGAGGTAGTCACTATTACCCATATTTATCCTACCAGCCCCTTAGCCTACATTACAACTCTGTAAAGTCCTAGTTAATCCCGATTGGAGTGAGCCTACATTAGTGGAGTCCTACGCTACGAGCAAGCCTATGGTACATCATGTGTGACATGTGAGCTTTTCATGAGAGTGAGTGAATTCTTTCTATGCTATTGTCCCCGTTTTATTCTTGATATTCATTGTTGTGTGTGATATTTAGGGGACACTCTCTTGCTTCATTGTTGGTGAGGGCACATGGTTTGCATGAGATAGGTGAAGTTGTGGCTTCTTGGTTGAGTAGATAGGTGTGACTTTGTGGGAGCATGGTTGCAATGAGTTGAGTTTGTGCATTTGAGTTGTCTTGGGGTGGTTGTTCTCATGTTTTGAGTTTGATAAATTGTGGCATGTTTGTTGGATCCATAGTAGTCTTGTATGCATTTGTTCAATGGTCGGTATCAACCATATTCATAGGCAGACCTGTTCCACCTAGGTTGGGAAGTTATTTGCAATTGCTCGAGGGCGAGCCAAAGGTTCAAGTGTGGGGTGGTGATGTTTGACATTTTATGCCTATATTTCCTTAATATTTCCTCACGTTTGAGTACTTTATTCACGCATTTTCTAGTTGATGAATGTGATTTTGCACAGATTTTATGTCGTATGTGTGTAGGTTGTTATGAAGTGCAATTGGAGCTTTAAAGAGCATGATCGAGCAAGAAAAGATTGAATTTGAATTGAGGATTGGATCGAGCACGCGAAGGCACGGAACGAAGCAAGCTGGGAATGACGAAAGCAGGAATTTTGCCTGGCGCGGTTACTGGCGCCCCTAAAGCGCCCACTTTCTGGCGCGATTACTGGCGCGGGGCGCCCCAAAAGCGCCCACTTTCTGGCGCGTTTTGTGGTGCGGGGAATGGCTATTGCGTGCGAGATTCGACAGGTTCTGCCTAGTTGAGCACGTTCCGAGGCGCGGGGCGCCAGCTATAGCGCCCTGGAGCATTTTTGGACTTCCTATTTTGTCTAGGTTTAGGCGTAACTTATTACTAGGCTTTTGTAAACACTATAAATACTCTTTTACTTCGTTTTTGAAGGGGGTTCAGACTTTGGAGCAAATTGGAGAGCTCATAACATCTTGAACAAGGATTTTTCTTCCTTCCATTAATCTATTACATCATTATTTTATTATTTCATCAAATCCTTGTGTTGTTATTATGAGTATGCGTGGGTAAATCCATCGTTCTAGGGTTAGACCGAATTCATGAAGGTTGAGGTTTGAATGTTGATTTTCATTAATTGAATTCCAATTATAGATTTTTTATTCTTTCTTGATCATAATTATTTGATTATAACAACCGAATAATTGAACACTATCTATGGTTCTTAGATTGAACTCGACAGAGGGAATTTATGAACGCACATAAGAAAGAATAGAGCTTGATTGTGAACATGGGCATTGGGGAATAAATTTGTCGGTAGGATAGACATATACCTATTCACCTTGCTTAGCTAAATACAGAATTCGTTAATGTGTGCACGTGATTCAACCCATAGACATATAGGGATTGGAGTAGCCTGCATAGATCGTGAAGAATTGAAAGGTTTTCTCAGGTACAATTAACATGTTAGTTAGCAATCTTGGGACTTAAGAAGTGGAATCAACAGGATAACTCAACTGGATTGTTCGTAACTCTGACCCTGGACCAAGTTGATCCAGTTGAGTTATCCTGTTGATTCCACTTCTTAAGTCCCAAGATTGCTAACTAACAGGTTAGTTGTACCCAAAAAAGCCTGTCGATTCTTCACGGTCTATGCAAGCTACTCTAACACCTATATATCTATGGAGTTAAATCATATGCACGCATTAACGAACTCTGTATTTAGCTAAGCAATGTGAATAGGTATATGTCTATAATACCCATAAATTGATTCCCCGATGCCCAGGTTCACAATCAAGTCCTATTCTTTCTTATGTGCGTTCATAAATTTCCTCTGCCGAGTTCAATCTAAGAACCATAGATAGTGTTCAATTATTCGGCCGTTATAATCAAACAATTATGATCAAGAAAGAATAAACAATATGTAATTGAAATTCAATTCATGGAAATTAACATTCAAACCTCAACCTTCATGACCTCGCTCTAACCCTAGAACGATATATTTAGCTACGCTTACTCATAATAACTACACAAGGATTTGATGAAATAATGAAATAATGATGTAATAAATTAATGGAAGGAAGAAAAACCCTTGTTCAAGATGTTATGAGCTCTCAAATTTGCTCCAAAGTCTGAACTTCTCTAAAAAAACTAAGTAAAAGAGTATTTATAATGTTTACAAAAGCCTAGCAATTAGTTACGTCTAAGCCTAGACGAAATAGGAAATCCAAAAATGCTCCAGGGGCGCTATAGCTGGTGCCCCGTGCCTCAACCGCGTGGAACCAAGCAGAGGACGTCGAATCTTGCACGTAACGGCCCAAAACGCGGAAGAAAGTTGGGCGCTATAGCTGGCGCCTCGCGGGCCAAACTGTGCTCACACTGGCGCTGTAGTGGGCGCCCCGCGCCACCTATAGCGCCAGGCTAATTTCTCTGCTTTCATCGTTCGCAGCTTGCTTCGTTCCGTGCTTTCGCGTGCTCGATCCAATCCTCAATCCAAATTCAATCTTTTCTTGCTCGATTATACTCTTCAAAGCTCCAATTGCACCTCACAACATCCTACAAGTCACACGACACAAAATCAGTGCAAAATCACATTCGTCAACTAGAAAACGGGCGAATAACGTACTCAAGCGTGAGGAAATATTAAGGAAATATAGGCATGACATGTCAAACATCACAACCCCACACTTGAACCTTTGCTCGCCCTCGAGCAAACAAATAACTTCCCAACCTAGGTAGAACATGTCTGCCTATGACTATGGTTGATACCGACCACTGAACGAGTGCACACATGACTACTATGGGCCCAACAAACATGCCAATAATATATCAAATATCAAAACATGAGAACAACCACCCCAAGACAACTCAAATGCACAAACTCGACTCATTGCCACCATTCTCCCAGAAAGTCACACCTATCTGCTCAACCAAAAAGCCACGACTTCACCTATCTCATGCAAACCATGTGCCCTCACCAAACAATGAAGCAAGAGAGTGTCCCCTAAATATCACACACAAAAATGAATATCAAGAATGGAATGGGGGACAATAGCATAGAAAGAACTCGCTCACTCTCATGAAAACTCACATGTCACACATGATGTACCATAGGCTTGCCCGTAGCGTAGGACTCCACTAATGTAAGCTCACTCCCGTCGGGATTAACTAGGACTTTACATTGTTATAATGTAGGCTAAGGGGCTGGTAGGATTAATATGGGTAATCGTGACTACCTCCCTAAGCATTTTAATAGATCACATTCAATTGAAGCACATATCTCATCAAAGCCACCCAATTCACCACCCAACAAATTTCACACACACCTTTTTCAACAACTAGCAATTTTTCTTTTAAGCACAACACTAGCAAGGATGGATATTCATTTCTTTCTTGTTTCTTTTTTCTTTTCTCTTTTTTCAATTTTTTCTGCTTTTTTTTTTCATTTGTTTTTTTCTATTCAATTCTTTCCAAACCTTGCCAATGTTCCTTCAACTACTTCACAATTTATCAAGTATTCCTCTCATTGGTTCCACTAAAAAACCTCCCAATACTTCAACCACAAACTCCACAATAATATAAAATTATCAATTAAAGTGCTTAAGGAGTAAATGGTCAAAAGATGGCAAATAGGAACAAGTGAGTAGGCTTGCGGTGTGGGTGCCAACAAAAGGTCAAAGGGATCACAACAATCAAGGGTGCATATAAGGGTGGCAAATCAAGGTAAAAGGCTTATCCAAGTAGGCCTGTATCAGCTCCCGACTAGAGGAACCCTAGGATTTCGTTTTACACACACACGGGGCAAGTTCTAGACACCAATATGCAAACATGGAACACAATAAAATATGCCTCACATCACAAATTGCACACAGTCCACACAAAATGATTCCATCACAACTCTCAATCAAACAAATAATGTGTAATTTGTGAAATTTAAGCACTAATGCACAACAGTTCACAAAAGAGTCAAGTGAGTGGACTCAAGCGTCTCAAGGGGGTCATTCTATTTTTTCTAGGCATGCATCACAATTTAAAACCAAAAGACACCACAAATAGCACATGCTCAAGTCCAAGTACATCGGTATCAAACAAATCAAAGGCACCTATCATTCTACCTAATTCTTCATCTAGGGCCACCTAACAACTAATACTATACTAATCCTAAAAAATAAAAAATAACTCGGTTCAAAGGCCTCCCCGTGGAAAAGAACCGAGGCTGTAAGAAAAACCACGGGGTGGATGACATGTACCACTACAAAGCCTATAAAGAAAATCTTTTTGCATTTTTTTCTACTAAAACAAAAGCAAATACTAAAAAGAAAAATAAAATGTCAAGTGACAAAAGAAAAATCCTACCGGTACATGCATCGCTAACCTAAAAAATAAAGGGGAGTTCCCCCACCCCACACTTAAATCAAGCAATGTCCTCAGTGCAAAAATAATAAAGTGCAAGGTAGAAGAAACTTCCCTGGAGTGCGGGCCTCGTTCAAGCTTCCATACAACATGGGGTACTCAGACTTCCCCTAACAAGTCATCAACAATAAGCAGGGGTACGGCCAATAACTCAAAAAGGAGTACAGAAATTGCGAAACCACCCCAGCCGCGGTTCCACCCCCGGCGCGCCACCAAGGAGCCTAAAATTTTTTGCTTTCTGCCACTCCAGGCGCGGGGTGCCCCCCAAGGCGCCCGTTCAATTTTTTCCGCACTGAATTCTTGTCCCTCGCGCGATACCAAGCGCGGGGCATGCTTTAAAGCGCCTAAAATCCCTGACGAGATCCTCTTCGAGTGAGACATAGTACGACGTTAGTTCAAGGAGCAAACCCGACTAAAACACGTCGACTACATCTCGTTTCGCACTCCCAACACCTACAAAAATGACAAAATAAAAACAAAAACTACGTGACACTATAAATAAAATAATACAAGTACAAACTCGGGTTGCCTCCCGAGAAGCGCCTTAGTTAACATCGTGGCACGACGACACTTTTAGCTCACTTCCAGCATTTATGTCTTCTCTTCTTACGACGAACCTTTGCTTTCTTTCTTTCTTTGAGAGAACCCATCTTCAACTTCACATGTGACGTGCCATTGCTATCATGTTCCATATTCTGCTCACACACATCACTTGGTTTACTTCCATGTTCTTGTTTGACACATTCGATCATAGAGCACTCTTCAACCTTAGTTATGTGCTCCTTCTCATTATAAACCTTGAAAGTAACCTTTTCTCCATGCGCTCTAAGAATCATCTCTCCCAGCTCCATGTCAATAATTGCCTTCGAGGTGACTAAGAATGGTCTCCCCAAAATGATTGGAGCTTCTCGGTCCTCTTCATAATCTAGGACAACAAAATCAGCAGAGAATGTAAACTTACCAACTTTAAGCAATACATCCTCCAACTTACCATCAGGGCGAGTGAGTGATCCATCCACCATCTTAAGAGAAACTGAAGAGGGCTTGATTGCTCATAGCCCTAACCTTTTGCAAACATATAGAGGCATGAGATTTATGCTCGAACCCAGGTCACACAATGCACCAGTGATATTATGCCCTCCAATGGTGCAAGGAATAGTAAACCTCCCAGAATCTTGAGGCTTTTTCTTCTTGACTAAAATCTCTTTTAAGAACTTCACAAAGGAGTGCATCGATTCAAACACATCAGTCAAAGGGATGTTAACTTGAAGCTCTTTCAACATACTCACAAATTTTTGATACTGGGCCACATCCTTCGATGGTATAAGTCTCTACGGGAATGGTGGAGGCGGCAGAGGTGGTGCCTCATTTTTCTCTTCTTTGTTCTTTACCTTCTCCACTTTTTCAACCTTTTCTATTTTAGCTCTCTCTTCAGACTTGGCCATCATCTCTCCACCTTCAATTAAAGTCACTGCAAGACATTGCTCAGGCCCTTTTCTAACAGTACTCGATCCAGCATCACCAGGGGGTGCTCCATGTTGTCTGGAATTTGTAGCGCCCACCAACTGCCCCAACTGGTGCTCCAAGTTCTTTTGAGCATTGACAAGATCTTGTATGGCATGTGCATGGGCTGCAATCTCAGCTATCATTCTCTGTTGGCCTCACATTAGCTGCTTTAGCACATCTTCAACTGAATTGCTAACCTGCTGTGGTGGAGCCGGAAGTGGTTGGTCATTATTTGGGGCTCTCATATTGCCTTGATAATAAGCATTACCAAACTGATTTTGAATCTGCGGCTTGTTTTGATTACCCACGTAATAAACTGACTCTGGATTAGAGGAGCAAACCTCTGTAGCATGATCTGGACCACAAACCTCACAAAAACTCTGGAGTTGTTGCATTGGAGCAACTGGTTGCTGAGTCTTTAACTCGCTGATTTGGTTGGCAACGACGTCCATCTTTGCATTCAATGCTGAGATTTCATCTAGTTGAAGTACCCCAGCAGATTTCTGCGTAGTAGTTCTACCATATCACTGCCAATCAGGATTGATCTGCGAAAACTTGTCTAGTATTTCATAGATCTGGTCAAAGTTTAAGGCCAAGACTTGGCCTCCAGCAGCAGCATCTACCATGATCTTAGTGTGCGCAGTCAACCCCTCAACAAAAGTATGTGCCAGAATCTCATTTTATTGGTTATGGTGTGGAGAATCTCTCAGTAAAGCTTTAAACCGCTCCCAGGCTGAATACAAAGACTCTCCTTCTCTCTGTCTGAAGGACATATTTCACTCCTTAGCCGGGCTGTCTTGGCAGATGGATAAAACTTAGCTAAGAACTTCTTAGCCAAATCATCCCAAGTAGTGATAGACCCAGGCTTTTCAGCCTTTAACCACTTCCTTGCTGCCCCAATAAGCGAAAACTGGAACAATGTCAAGCGAACATAATCAGTAGGAACTCCCGTCGGTGTATAAGTATCACTGATATCCAAGAAATTCTGAATATGTTGCTGCGGATCTTCATGAAGTAATCCACCATATTGCCCACTCGCATGCAGCAACTGAATCATGCCGGGGTTAATCTCAAAGTGCCCGGTGGTTGCAGGCTTAACTATGCTAGACGCTACCCCCTCCAGGCTGGGGAGAGCAACATCTCGCACAGCTAAGGTGCGTTCTTCTGCCATTCCTGTAGGTAAAGATCAAGCAGGACCTAATACCTGAAATAACACAAAATTCAAAACAAAAATTAAACCTGAATAGAAAATAATAAAATGTTCAAAAAGAAATCAGTCAATTGTTTAGTCCCCGGCAACGGCGCCAAAAACTTGTTGCTCCCAACGCACACGCAAGTATACGCGGTCGACAAGTAATAAAGTGATAAGTAGAGTATCGTTCCCACGAGGACTATTCAGACTGGACTCATAACAAGCAATTTCTTAACAACTATTCAGGGATCTTTTCCAATAGTGAGAATATTATCAACTACAAAAATAGTAATTAAAATGGTAGAATTGAATTCAAAAAATGGAGCAAAAATTGGTTGTTATCACTAATAAGGAGACGGTCCAGGGTTAAAGCTGCGACCAATCCAGTTGAGTTATCCTGTTGATTCTACTTCTTAAGTCCCAAGATTGCTAACTAACAGGTTAATTGTACCCGTAAAAACTTTTCGATTCTTCACGCTCTATGCAACACTCTAACGCCTATATGTTTATGGAGTTAAATCACATGCACGCATTAACGAACTCCGTATTTAGCTAAGCAAGGTGAATAGGTATATGTGTATCCTACCCACAAATTGATTCCTCGATGCCCAGGTTCACAATCAAGCCCTATCCTTTCTTATGTGCGTTCATAAATTCCCTATGTCGAGTTCAATCTAAGAACCGTAGATAGTGTTCAATTATTCGGCCGTTATAATCAAACAATTATGATCAAGAAAGAATAAACAATCTGTAATTGGAATTCAATTCATGGAAATCAACATTCAAACCTCAACCTTCATGAATTCGCTCTAACCCTAGAATGATATATATAGCTACGCTTACTCATAATAACAACACAAGGATTTGATGAAATAATGAAATAATGATGTAATAAATTAATGGAAGGAAGAAAAACCCTTGTTCAAGATGTTATGAGCTCTCAAATTTGCTCCAAAGTCTGAACTTCTTTAAAAAACTAAGTAAAAGACTATTTATAATGTTTACAAATACCTAGAAATTAGTTACACCTAAGCTTAGACGAAATAGGAAATCCGAAAACGCTTCAGGGGCGCTATAGCTGGCGCCCCGCGCTTCAAACCGCGTGGAACCAAGCAGAGGACGTTGAATCTTGCAGGTAACGGCCACGCCCTGCGTCCCAAAATGTGGAAGAAAGTTGGGCGTTATAGCTGGCGCCCCGCGGGCCAAACCACGCTCACACTGGGTGCTGTAGTGGGCTCCCTGCGCCACCTATAGCGCTAGGCTAATTTCTCTACTTTCGTCGTTCGCAGCTTGCTTCGTTCCGTGCATTCGCGTGCTCGATCCAATCCTCAATCCAAATTCAATCTTTTCTTGCTCGATTATGCTCTTCAAAGCTCCAATTGCACCTCACAACATCCTACAAGTCGCACGACACAAAATCAGTGCAAAATCACATTCGTCAACTAGAAAACGGGCGAATAAAGTACTCGAATGTAAGGAAATATTATGAAAATATAGGCATAACATGCCAAACATCACTAGATGTCAGATGGAACTCCATTTCCTTTTCGAGTCAGTTTTGCTCAAAGATAGCGTCATTTCCTTTCCATGCCAAGATCTGCTAAAAGACTACGATTATTTCCTCTACGAGTCAGTTCACTAAAAGATAGCGTCATTTTCTTTCCATGCCAAGATCTGCTAAAAGATAGCGATCATTTCCTTTTCGAGTCAGTTTCGCTCAAAGATAGCGTAATTTCCTTTCCATGCAAAGATCTGCTAAAAGACAGCGATTATTTCCTCACCGATTCAGTTCGCTCAAAGATAGCGTCATCTCCTTTCCATGTCAAGATCTGCTAAAACATAGCGATCATTTCCTTTTCGAGTCAGTTTTACTCAAAAATAGCGTCATTTCCTTTCCATGCCAAGATCTGCTAAAAGATAGCGATCATTTCCTTTTCGAGTCAGTTTCGCTAGAAGATAGCGTCATTTCCTTTCCATATCAAGATCTGCTAAAAGATAGCGATCATTCCTTTTCGAGTCAGTTTTGCTAGAAGATAGCGTCATTTCCTTTCCATGTCAAGATCTGCTTAAAGATAGCGATCATTTCCTTTCGAGTCAGTTTCGCTAAAAGATAGCGTCATTTCCTTTCCATGTGAAGATCTGCTAAAAGATAGCGATCATTTTCTTTTCGAGTCAGTTTCGCTCAAAGATAGCGTCATTTCATTTCCATGTCAAGATCTGCTAAAAGATAGCGATCATTTTCTCTTAGAATCAGTTTTCGCTCAAAGATAGCGTCATTTCCTTTATATGACAAGATCTGCTAAAAGACAGCGATCATGTTCTTTTCAAGACAGTTTTGCTAGAAGATAGCACTCACTTCCACTTCAAGTCATTTGCGCTCAAAGATAGCAACCATCCCCAACTTCAAGTCAAGACTTGTTTGAAATAGATATAACCATTTCAAGTTTCAGATAGTGCTTGCCCATACAACGGGGAATGGATTTGTTCTTTCAAGCCAAGAGTTACCTCAAGGAAGCATGAAGATTTAGGCTAGGGATTGTAATTTTAAATTGAGTCTGGTGTCTGTTTGAATGCGGTAGTCCCAGCTGCTGCACGTAAGGAACTACACTAACCTGATTCCTTAGTCCGGGGATATGTAGGTAACTTTGTTCTCGGTTAGAACTGAAATTCAAGGTACAGTCACTGTTTTGAAAAGCATGCTCTCGGCTAGAAATGAAAAGCCAAAATTAGTTGTTGATTACTTCGTTGTCCGAAAATTCTCCGTGTTCCCGAACAAAGAGGGGCAGCTGTAATCACCTAATTTTGACTAAATTTGTGTTTAATTAGGATGTAAAATTTGAAAATTAACAAAAATTACTTGTTATATGTTTAGTTGTGATTCTATGTTTAAATTGTGATAATACCGTAAGTTTTTATGCGGTTCAGATTATGATTAATTGTGTATGTTTTGGTAAGTAGTAACCCTTTTTAATTGCTATATGTACAAAATAATAGCCCAAAACGTTGGTCCGCCAGCCCAATTTTACCCGGCCCACACCCCACCTATATAAACAATAAAACCTCACATTTCACTCTTTACACCCTTTAGTCTTCTTAGCTAAAGAAACTCAAAATTTACACCCCCACCGGAAATCGCCTCGGCCGCCGCAGCCATCACTGGTCCGCCTCCGGTGACCGGAAAAATACCAAATATATACCAATCGAAAGATCTCGGCCCCCTCTTTTGAGCCGGCTATTATGTTCACGATACCATTGTACATTTCTTAAAAATGATTTCATTGTATTGCCAGTGATAATGGATATAATCACTTCGTTTCTCAGGGCAATTAAACAGACAAAGCGTCCTACGGATGTAATGTGTATCATTGTGAGTAGAAGTGTTCATGGGTCGGTTTTTCGTCAAAATCAAAACGAAACCAATTACTATCGGTTTGGTCGGTTCAGTTTTTGTGATTTTGTCGGGTTTTCAGTTTTCCTTTTCAATTCCATGAAATATATATTCAATTTATCTTTGCTAGAGTTGTGGACTAAAATTTTGAATAATCAATTAATGTTTAGTAAGAATAGAGCAAATATGTGATCTATTAAAGTATTTATGGAAGATTTTTTGTGCAATAAATGATTACTAATTTTTTTCGTCTAACAATAACCTTTATTCATACTATTTCAAGTTTAAGGCTTTGATAATTACACACAAAGATCAATATGAAAACTGAAGTAACTTTATGCTAGCTCCATTTAATTTTAAAGATAACGAATAAAATCTATCTCAACATTGAGAAAGATATAAAAGTTTCTTATATCTTGACTTGTGAATATGAAAAAATAAACATATTGTAACATTTAAACAACACTTGATCATAAGAAAGGGATCATACATGTTATAATGAATCATTATTTAAAGTACGTAAATTGAATGTACTATAACAGTTTTATTAAATATTACATCTCATGGGAGGATAAACACATTGTTTTAAAAAAAATCGAATATAATGTTTTGAAATATATAAAAATGAACATATTTATATGTCGGTTTGGTTCGGTTTTTCTTAGTTCAATACCAAAACCAAATCAAACCAAATATAATCGATTTTTAAAGCCGGTTTGGTTCGACTTTTCGATTTGATTCGGTTTTACGGTTCGGTTTGAACACCCTAATTATGGGTGATGCCATTAACCGACTTCCAGCTCAACGAGTGGCGCCATCAGACTTCCACTGATTCAAAGCCTACGAAGCGTGCATGTTGTTACGGTATTACTCTTCTCTAATACATACCCCAATCGCCACCCTTATTTCAAACGTGTTTATTGTTTAGTTTGAATATCTCAAAGCACTACAATATGTATTAAATAACAAAATTGCGTCAAATGCATATAATTACAATGAACTTCAAAGACAAATATTATTGTATGTACTACACCAACTTATATAACAAATTGCCAGAGGCGCGCAGGGGCGGAGCTACGTTGTGCAAAGGGGTGTCAATTGAACCCCCTTTGCGCAAAAATTTACCAGTTTGATATGTGATAAAATGACGTAAGTTACAGGTTATGTATATTATTGAACCCCCTTCAAACACAAGGAAGAAGTGGTCCAGCGGTCAAGGGGGTTCAAGATAGGCATTAGGTCTGGCGTTCGATTCTTGCTCCAAGCAGCTTGTCTTTTTATTCATTACTTTTCCAATGGTAGAGATCCCATTGCTTCTGACTTTTCTTTCACCTCATATACTTTTATGCTTTTCTTCTATTTTCTAAGTATTATTACTAAGATATTTATTACATTTGTAATATGTAATATAGTAATATATATTTATCATTTTTTGTTAGAGATTTTGTGACATTGCTCACACCATGTAATATCTTTATTCTTTAAATTTATCAAGGTATTTATTTTTGCAATCATTATCCCTACATTTTATATATTTGAGTTTCACAGTAGTATTTTAAATTTTTTTCAAGAATTTTTTTTATTAAATAACATACTGCTATTTTAGTTTTGATATAACATAAACGGTACTTTAATTTAAATTTTGCTTAAAAAATTTATGACCCTATTTTGAAAATTTTGACGGTTGACTTTTATAAATATACATGAAGAAAGAAAATTTATTAAATGTTGAACCCCCTGTTAAAAATCCTCCACTGGGCGCGAACTAGCCATGAACTTGGCAAAACCAAAAGTATTCATATAATAGCATTGATTAAAAATATCATAATTGTCCGAAAGTTTCATCACTAGATCAAACTGACTTTTGGTTATCCTTTCCAAATGTGTCACTAGAATATTCCTACACATGCATTCAAAATGAATGTAAAATTAGATAGAAACTAATAGTATGCAAGTAGTTACATAGATTTCATAGATAGAAGGAACTTAAAAAAATTATCGTTCAAGTTTTACATTGATTTCATAGATAGAGATAAACTCATACAGAGGAGCAGATGAACTCAAGCGTAGAAAGAAGTGTAAAAATGAAAATAGGAAGAAAAGTTCACCAACTTACAGAGTTCATAAAGCAATCTTAAATATGATGAACTCATTTAAACACTTCTGTTTAAATAGAGATTATAACAGCAACTGACAAGATTGGAGCAGTTGCTACCTTTGACATACAAACTAACACAGGACAGATCTAAGACAAAGTCACAAAGAACCACAATGCAAATAACATAAGAGATGTCAACAAAATTTTACACATGCAAGGAAAATATAAGAGCCTAGAGGCATGAAATGGCTAGAATAATTCTGCATTCACGTCATACATTATTGTAATATCAACAGCCAAGTAAAAGTGAACACTAATAAGCAATGAAACTTTCTTCCAAATCCCAAGAAAACACAACAAATATCCTGTTACATTGTGATGGAGTAGATATCCATCTATCAAATCGAAATGTGTAAGAACTGAAAAAAGGCTGCACCTTTAAACAATAAAATCCTAAGTTAGTATGCATTTTCAGCAAAAGTTAATCCTAACTAAATTAGACTGAAGGTAGACTACTTAAGCACCGTAACGGTTTTATCTTTCCCAAAACTTTTATTGTAGTGTGGGGCAAAATTTGGACTTGAAAGAGATCTTATGAAATATTTTACGGGGGAATTATTTGGTTTGGAGGGGGGGAGGGGGTGGGGGGATTTTAAGGTACAGTGGCTAAAATTCGGAGTTGACCAGCTTAGAAGGCTGATTCTTCAAATATAAACAAGTACGCGTCTAAAAGGGGAAATTTTGATCACTAGCCATTTTTAGATGCGCTCATTGGGACTATCCACCGTTTCAAAATTTATTGAAGAATAGTCAAAAATTTGCGCGCACACTTAAGCTCCATTAGCGTTGGAAAAACACTTTGTTCAAAGCCCAGGTATTTTGTTATGGGACTTTATATATAAAGCTTCAGTCCCATAACAAAATGCTGGGGCTTTGAACAAGTTTTGTTCACAGCCCCAGTATTTTGTTATGGGACTGAAGCTTTATACAAAGTCTCATAACAAAATACTGGGGCCTTGAACAAAACTTGTTCAAAGCCCCAGTATTTTATACTGGGGTTAGTCTACTGAAGCTTCCCAGTATAAATACTGGGGCTTTGAACAAAACTTGTTCAAAACCCCAATATTTATACTGGGATTTGTCCGGAGGTGGGTATTTCTCAGCGAATTTATTTTTGACGGCTACAAATCAATTAACGTGCGCCAAACAGGCCCCTACATGAAATTTTTACGTCTAAAAGGGCCAAAGTGCACGAATAGACACTTTCGCTATTGGTCTTTGGTAGGCTATTTTTTTATTCATTTTGCATGAGAGACCACTTTTTGGAACTTCAATCCATACACAAGTTCAGCACAAAAAGATCAGTCCACAATGGTTGAAGTTTACACATATATGCCTTAAAGTTCAGCCCTTACGGATTTAAGTTAAACTTCATAACTCAGGCATGAAGTTCAACCCACAAGGGTTGGACTTCAGCCCAAAAAGATTGAAGTTCCAAAAAGTGGCCTCTCATGTAAAACCAATAAAAAAAATAGCTTCAAACTAAATACCAGTGGTAAAAATGTCTTGTGGGCGAAATTTTTACGTCTAAAATTGTTAGCGTTACATATGCAGAAGTGTTGATAAATCGTTATACAATTGGAAATATTTAAAAAGTGTAGCTTTAAATGTAGTGATTAGGAACATGCTTTATGAGTGTTGGCTATACACCGTTGCCAAATGTTCTCAACAAAGGCCACAACTTGAAAAGCATCCCCATAGATACTTTTTGCAATTTTTCGGGTGTTGGTTTAAATTTAGGGTTTTCAAAAATAAACAACACACTATCCAAAATTACAAACAGGAGGCCATATATTTTTTTCATGCATAGCACACATTTCTAAAATTATAAATTTTAGCACTCTTTCAAACAAAACATCCTAAATACCAAATCTCCCCTTCCCCTGCCTCTGAGGCGCCGGCATACACCCTCCCCCACCAGTGGTGTCGTTACTTTTTTGTATTTTACTGAAGTTATGTTGTTGTATGCGTCTATATCATTGCTTTGGACAAGTTTATACATACAAATCTCTCCTTAAAAAATAAATTATACATGAATATACATAAATAAATACGTAGTAATGAGAGAAATACAAAAATATACACAAAAAAAAGAGTAAAAATTCATATAAACATCCTTATTATACAGATTTATTCTCTCGCATATAAACACTTATACAAATTTATGGAATAAATGATAAAATATATGATGACCGAAGTGACTTAGGAGCAGCATTTACATTCTGCTTAGACTACTCAAATTTTAAAAAATGTCTCGGACATGTGTAATTCAAAATCGAAAAAGCTAAAAGTATTAGCGTAATTTTTTTCCCCATTTAATGTTTGAAGCAATAGAACTATTTTAGGAACTAAATTGGGATTGGGTAACCATGATATTGATTTGAATTTGGGTAATCTTAATCATTGGTTTAAAATTGCATAACCCATTAGTTGGTCATTGGTTTAAAAACAGTGTATTCAAGTGGCTGCATATATTTAACTTTCGTACATGCATATAATTGTTTCTGTCTTTTTTCTTTTCCCTTTTTAGGAAGATGTTGGTTATAGGAACATAATCTATCAAAGGAACTTGTTCACTGATGTTGGAGCTGTTGAAACGGTCTATTTTTAACTTCTAGAAGTGCAAGGGTCAAACCTTATTGACCATGCCAAATGGCGCCTACCCTCGGTTGACTTTGTCATCATTTATTTTTATGTATTATATCGCTCTCAATATGGAAGAGTTAAACAGGTAACTAATTAAAATTTCAACCATATTTTATCTTTATTCATTTAGCAATTCAAACTATCCTAATTCCTTTTTAATTTTATTACTGTAGTGGGCTGATTATTTGGATATTCACGCACCCACAACACGTCGAGTGTTAGTTGGCAATGACTATAGTAT
This sequence comes from Petunia x hybrida, assembly GCA_037355625.1. Lineage (NCBI taxonomy): Eukaryota > Viridiplantae > Streptophyta > Magnoliopsida > Solanales > Solanaceae > Petunia > Petunia x hybrida. The sequence goes on from JBBBVM010000045.1 coordinate 4,676,016, forward strand.
GTTTGAAATATAAAAGCTTTATTTTGTTAATTTAAATGTACAATTTGAATTAAGTTTCTTAATGTGTAAAATGCAGCTCTTACGGACCCAGAGGTGGGACATTTTTAGATGCAAAAATATGGGGAGAAAATAAGAAAATGTTTACGAAATACTCCTTACAAAAATATTTTTAGGTGGTGAAAATGGAAGACATCTGAATGATCACACATGCGTCCGCTTTAGGCCCCATAAGAGTAAAGCCCTCAAAATATTTTTAATAGTTATATTTATTTATATTGGTTAGAGTAATTTTAAGTGAACAAAATGTAGTTATTTATCTAAATATGCTACATTGGGTATAATTATCAAAAATTTAATCGACAGATATGAGTTTAATTTAAATTTAAAATATTAGACTAATTTCTACTATAAAAAATTTAAAAATATTTTTTTAAAAGAAGGAAAAAAGAAACTTAAAAGCTTTGGAAAAAACTATTTAGCAATTTATTAATATCTTGACCATATAGTCAGTTGACTAAATCAATGTGTCAAGTTGTTTATTAAAAAGATATTTCAAAAAAGTAATTAAAAAAATTAATTTATATTTTGCATATCAAAAAGAATTTAAAAAATAAACTTTAAAGTAAAATACATATGCATGTTCTTAAAAAATTACGTCAACTTTTACTTTAGCCTCCAATATTATTGGGCCGCTCTGTGATCGCATAAGTTAAACACAATAAACAAAAAAAATTAAAATTAAATTTTTTTTACGCATATTTACAAACCTACACCGCTATATTACAAAAAAAATACCAATATTTTATAAATTACAACACATATCAATATTTTTTCTAGCAATATTTTAAATTTTCACAACTCTTCTCTTCACATTATGTTAAAAACTACTCTCCATTTCCACAAACCTAGAATTCCGTTCCGTCAAATCACACCACACTCCATTCACTTCCAAAAGCTCTAGAATCTTCTACAAGTTTCCTAGGTCAATTTTCCCTACCGAATCTCAAGACGAAGATGAAATCGACGACGATGATGGTGAAGAAGCGGCGGAGGAGTACGACGGTGTTACGGCGGAGGTTTATGGTAGCGGCGAAGAAGATAGCGAAGATGAATTGGAAACAGAGTAAAATAGCGAGAGATGATTTTATCTTTTCATAGTTGCAAATTGTTGGCTAAAATCGTGAACTGCTTCTAGCTTTTTCATTGTTCTTAGTTAAAATTTAACAAGCCTGACCAGACCCACAGTAAATCTTTAAACAGATAAATGAAAATATTCAATTTAAGTAGAAAGAAGAGATTTTTCATCAGCACAAAGCAACTTTATATGTGATGATAAATTTTAATAATATAGGTACTGGATATAGAAAGATTTAATTCTCCTTACCCTTGAATAAAAAGTTTGAATTTTTATACCAAAATAATTGTAGTAAGTTCAACTTGAAATTATACAGTTCCAGCAAGAGGTTGAAAGATTAATACCGTCTAAATTTTGATGTATCAACAAAATGTTTGATCAACTGGAAGTGCAAAATCAGTAAGGAAACAGAGAGTAGTTTTGTTGTTGATTAAGTGTTGAATGTTGAGGAAATGAAGATGTAAAGATTCGGGAAGCTTCGGAATGTGAAATTATTGTTGATGATGAAATTCTCTTTTCTTATTTCTTTATTTAACTCTGTAATTAATTCAAAGTTAGAAACAAAATAATCCAAAAACATTTAGATACGGTGCAAAAATGGTGCAGAAACGGTGATGAAACAGTCTGAAACAACACTGAAATAGTTGAGATACAGCGAGATACAATGAGATACATCGAGATACGAGGTGGTTGGCAGTTGAGATACAACAAGAATACATTGAGATACAAGGTGGTTGGTAGGTGAGATACAACGAGATATGATGTGGTTGATAGTTGAGATACATCGAGATACAGTGAGATACGAGGTGGTTGATAGTTGAGAAACAGCGAGATACGATGTAGTTGGTAGTTGAGATACAACGAGATACGATGTGGTTGGTAGTTGAGATACAACAAGATACAATGAGATACGAGATGGTTGGTAGTTGAGATACATCGAGATACAACGAGACACAAGATGGTTGGTAGTTGGGATACAGCGAGATACAGTGAGATACGAAGTGGTTGATACAACGAGATACGATGTGGTTGGTAGTTGAGATACAATGAGATACGATGTGGTTGTTAGTTGAGATACAACGAGATACGATGTGGTTGGTAGTTGAGATATAACGAGATACAATGAGATACGATGTGGTTGGTAGGCAAGATATGGTTAGATACGATGTGGTTGGTAGTTTAGATTCAATGAGATACGATGTGGTTGGTAGTTTAGATTCAATGAGATACGATGTGGTTGGCAGGCGAGATACGGTTAGAGACGAGGTGGTTGGTAGTTGACATACGATGTGGTTGGTAGGCGAAATACGGTTAGATACGAGGTGGTTGGTAGTTGAGATACAATGAGATACGATGTGGTTGGTAAATGAGATACGATGTGGTTGGTAGGCGAGATACGGTTAGATACGAGGTGGTTGGTAGTTGAGATACGATGTGGTTGGAAAGCGAGATACAATTAGATACGAGGTGGTTGGTAGTTGAGATACAATGAGATACGATGTAGTTGGTAGACGAGATGCGGTTAGATACGAGGTGGTTGGTAGTTGAGATACAGTGAAATACAACGAGATGCGATGTGGTTGGTAATTGAGATACAATGAAATACGATGCGGTTGGTAGGCGAGATACGATTAGATATGAGATGGTTGATAGTTGATATATTATGAGACATGAGATAGTTGTTATTTGAGAAACATCGAGATATAGTGAGATACAACGAGATACAGTGAGGATGAGATGCGGAAAAGTGAAATTGGGGGAAATGAAAGGAGTAAAAGTGAAATTGAGAAACATAGTGGGAGGAAAAGTGAAATTGGGGGAAATGGGAGGAGTAAAAGTAAAATTGGGAGAAATGGAAAGAGTAAAAGTAAAATAGGGGAAATATGAGGAGCAAAAGTGATAGTGGGAGAAATAGAAGGAAGAATGTAAGGGTTTTGTATGTTATGGGAAACTATTACTATATTTTTGTTATGTTTGTAATTAATTTGTGTTTTCCTCTATATAGGATTGTTTTGTTAAAATGTTGCTATGTTTGGCAATTAACTTCTAAAAATTGTACTTTCATGTAAAAAAGCGTTAAATTAAATACAACTTTAAGCTCAAGCCCTTCATATGTTAAATCAAGATGGAACTTGGTCCCTTTTCGAAAAAGGTTTTCCTGTCTTTCATCAATTTTGGAGGAATAAAACTATTCACCCTTATTAAGGTCATAGGTCATGTAAATAGAATCAATATAAGTTCGCATGACGGTATTATGCACGTTACACTTTCCAGTGGCGGCTGCTGATTCGGAAACAGAGTCAAAGAACCTTGTATACGTGGTGTACCAGCTGCCATGGCTCAGAAGAAGATTACGAGCCTGTTTGGATGGGCTTATAAGCAGCTTATTTCAAGTGGCTTTTAAGTCACTTATGACTTATAAGTCCAAAAATTTTTAAGTTATCAAACATATATTAATGGGCATATAAGCTTATAAGTCACTTTTAAGCCCACCCAAACTGGTCCTATGTGGTTAAATCTTTAGGTCCGCTATTTATTCTAAGTCTTTTATGCTACTTGTGTGATTAATGCATTTTCGTTATCTCTTAGTTCATAAATGGCAAATTACAGTCTAGATAAGCTTTTAATCCTTGTTTAAGTCATCTTTGAACCTGGTATAATTCGTCATTCTTTTTTGTTGGAATATGCAGGGCATTTCGACTCCAAATGCTAAATTATGTTGGCATGGATGTAACTTTGTTAGTACCTTTAGGTTGGTCCTCATCGTGACATCACATTAAGATATTATCGTGACAATGGTTTATGATTTTCCTTACATCGTGACGTCGCATTAAGATCACCTAAAATTTAAGAAGATATTTACAAAATCATACAAAATTAAATTATCAACTCATCTATTAATATATGAAAATATAGATAAAACAACTGAAAACCTTACACTATTCAATGAGTTAATAGTTTTAATGGAGCAAGAAGGTCGGAAAAGGAGTATGTTTTTAAATCTTAATCCTATTAATAATTATTAAGTCTAATAAAGAAGAAAATTTTGCCGGACAGAAGTTCTTGGATACATAACACCTTACCGCATGTCTGGCCTTCCTTTTTCTACTAAATACAAAGAGTTAGAATAGTATTTATATTTTTGTTCGCATTTGTTAAAATTTATAATAACACGATAAATTTATTTAAGTTAATTATTTACTATACAAAGTATTTACTAGGTCAACTATGATATAATATAGAATAAATTACGCTAAAAGACATACTAAACCACTTAATTACATAAAATACCGATACTTTTAAATAATTACCCTACATAACAATACTTTTCACATTTTTACTAAATATATACAATTTTTCATTTCTTTACCCTCTCTCTATCCAAAACCCTAATTTCTCCTTTCTCTCTTTCTCTCTTTCTCTCATCTCCTCCACCCACCCACAAACCCTTCCACCGTCAACCCCTCTCCCCGCGCCTGTGTTGCTGTTGTTTTCATTCAACACCGCCGGACGACGTCGTCATCGCTGCTGCTGCAGTGCAGCGGTGCTGCTCCACGCGGCGGCACTGCTGCACTACATTAGCGGCGGCTCCGATCTCTATTTCTGGCGTGTTTCAGATCCGATCCTCCTTTTTTTTATATGTGTATATGTGTGTATGTTTCAGATCTGCTACTACTCCTTTTTTCTTTTTCTTTTTTTGTTTTGTTTTGTTTTGTTTTGTTTTTATGTGTATATTCGCGAGTATGTGTATGTCTTTGGTGGTTGTTGGTGGTTTTTGGTGGTTGTTGGAAGGTGAGACATACTGTATGTCTAGCTTTTATACAGGTGTATGAATCTGTATTTTTGTGTATGTACATGATGTGCATAAGTGTATGTACATGTATATCATTATATGAACATGTATGTCAGCATATATATTGTATATTTTTGTATGTATTTTTGTGTGTATGTCAAGTTATAAGAGTCACAAACATAAATTTGTATGTTTCGTTTGTAGATCTGTAGATCGTGTATGTATGTGTGTGTTTAGTGTATGTATAACATATTTTTTTGTGTATTTACATGTATTTTTGTTTATATGTATTTTCCAACTTTAATTTCAAAGGAAAATCAATGTTTATATGTTTTGTTTATGTGTATTTCATTTTTTAGATTCAAAAACACACAAAAAAATCTGGTGGTGGATGGCGGCGGCCGGAGGCGGCAGCCGGCGGTGACTAGGCGGCGTCGCCGCCTGGGGTGGTGGCAGTGGGGGGAGGGCAATAAGAAGAAGGATGAACCCTATTTTGTTAGTTTTGTTGGTTTTATATATAATATGTAAAAATATATTGGCATTTTTTGTAAAATGGAATAATATTGGTATTTTTTGTAATTTTGGTGTTAGGGTTGTATATATTTGTAAATAGCCCATAAATATACACCAATAATACTAATAAATGGTGTTTCTTGGTACATTATGGTTTATTCTCCTTCCTTGTTTAAAATAATTTAAAACTAAAATTTGAAATCGTTTTCCATTTTAAATTATAACCTCCTACACATTATGTACGTAGACTACATACACTTAGGGACTAAATTCTGAAGTTTAGGGCAAGGTCGGGTAAAATAATAAATTCACTGTCAAGATATAGTATAAGTAAAATTACCTGCACTTATAGTGTATGTCTGACCATGGTGTATGGGCCTAAATCAGTTTAGGATCACAAATCAAATTTGGGTCGGAATACAAGCAGATCTTCATATCAAAGTCAACAAAAATGCTAAGAATAATCGTAAAACGCAAGGAAATACCTTGATTTCAATATATCGTAGCGAAAACAAATTTTGCCAGAGTTTCTGTATGTATTTCTCAATGCCTACAATGTAAAGTGAAATACTATTTATAGGCGCAAGAGTTTGCTTCACGTTCTCCACGTCTTGTCCATGGCCAAACCCACGTCTGGAGCATTTATGGGCGAAGTTAATGGGCAAAGTAGTGGGCTGCAAAGCCGCTTTACTCGAGGCGCTTTACCGAGGTTCAGGGATACGACCTCGGTGGTAAGGCCTTGTTGTTCGACCGAGGTGAACACCACCGAAGCTCAGCTTTCGGCTCGCCTTCGATGACGACCTCGGTACCTGTTTTCGGCTATCCACTTGTCTGTTTCGGTTTCTAGCTTTCCATCACGCGCTCGGCTACTATCGAGGCGATTCATAGTGAGCCGATTTTTATCCAAATACACATAGGATTTAACCTATCAATTGTAGTCTGAATGCAAGAACGGGACTCATCAATTACATGCAATCTAATTAAATGCACTCATAGTGTTATGTATAGATTTAGTGTAGAGTTTTCTTATGCTAAGAATGGCCTACAATGATACTCGGTGAGGTAAGTAGGAAATGCAACAAATAATTTGATATAATATAACTGATTAATAAAACTAAATTTTACACTATATATCTATCTATATAATAAGTGACCGAGTACTAAACTAGTAGTCCCTTGCAAAATGCTCAACAAAGGGAAGAATTTGTTTGTTCAACAGTACGTGAAGACCTGGGTAACCGAGCCCCATTGTCGTTACTGGAGTAACAAACAATATTCCCTCAGCTTATTTGCCAATGAGTTCCTTCGGGAAGAAACGCGATTTTGCACTACCATAATCCACTATATACGAGCTAGTTCATCAGCTCTATTCGCAACCATTTCGACCAAAAAATGGTGCCTCGCGTCTCCCGCCCTCTCTCACATCCTCCCTTCCCCTTCCCCTTCCCCTTCCACCCACCACCCAAAACCATGTCCCATTCAGCCTCCAACCACCACCCAAAACCACCCATTCTCAAGAAACTATTTCACAATTATTATTGTTCTTCTTACTTATTGTGGGTTACCGTACATGTTGAGAAGTGTCTTTTGTCTAAGTAGAGCTAAAATTTGCGTTGAAGTTTTGTTTCTTCTCACCATGTCGTGTGAGCTTTTTTACCATATCATGCTCCGTTTGAGCATTATGAGTGGCAAAGAATAATGGCATGGGTTAAATGTATAAGTGTAATATGATCTTTTTTATGGTTTTGGCTGAGAATATCCTTAAGGTTAGAAAAACCTATTACGGAAGGGAGAAGATAGATTAGCGAAGGGCCTAATCCACAATATATTAGGCCAACCAATTGTGTTGAATAGAGTCGTCAATATGGGCATAGCCCGTTAGGCCGGCCTAGCATGTGATTTGATACGATTGGGCTAAGATTTTCTTACCCCATGAAAGACCGGGGCATTTTAGCCCAGCCCACGACCGATGAGGCTTGACCGAGGCCGGACTGGACCAGCCCTTGGGCCTATTAAATGAAATAATTTAAATATTTAAATAAGGATCAGTCTAAAATTAACTAAAAGAGAGCCTCCATTTGAATATTTTGTTGTAACTTATAAGTACTTATATTTTTATAAATATTATATTATTGGTATCTTTTTATGTTTTGATTTTAATTTTATTTGGAATGCGGGTTCACAGAGAATACCAGTTTACCAAATTTGTGTGATGGCTTATCAAAATTTTTAATTTTCTTCTTATTATCTTGTGTTAGCAACAATTGTGATATCTGAAATTGCTTTAGTAATTTTTAAAACTAGGATTCCTTTTTAATGGATGATAGTTGAAATAAATTTTAGTGTCACATTAGATACTTGTTGACTAAGTTTGTACAATATTTTTGCTTGTTTGCATTCTCTCATTCACTGGAATTGTTCAGTTGAATATCATGGTAATCTCTGGTATACTTCTAGTATAAAAAGTTATCAAAAACTAAAAATAAAACTCAAATTAATAAGAAATAATTAAAAATTAACACAGGTGGGCTAGCCCGGCCCGATTTGCGGCCCACATAGAGCTGGTTTGGACTAATGATTTAATGGCTCGTGCGAATTGTGGGCCGACCCTGCCTGACCCGGTAAATTGCAAAGCCTCGTGGGCTGGGTCGAGCCGACCAATATCAACAGCACTAGTCTTGAAGCTTTTACATGTCGATTGAGGATTATTATAAATGTTTCGATGCCCTCTACGGGGAGGGAGCAATTAATGATGGTACTCCTCGTGCTACAATTACTTGGTATGTTAGTTGAGCTTTGAGCAAACTATTATGTTCACGAGAGCATGGTACATTTCTGAAAAATTATTTCACTGTATTGCTAATGCTAATGACTATAATCACTTGGTCCTAAGGTCGATTAAAGAGACAAAATGTCCAACGGATGTGTCGTGTATCATTGTCGATAATGTCTTTAACCTACTTCTAGCTGAAAGAGTGGTGCCAACAGACTTCCCACTGATTCAAAGGCTGAGGTCAAGGATTAGAGTAGAAGATTATAGTCGAGCATCTTTCATCTTATTAGATGTAGTACTATACCTATATAGACTATTCATTTTAGTCCTCATCTTTATATCTTTTGTTGTTATCTGTTATTTTGGATGTGCTATAGATTATCATTTTCTTTAGCAAGATATTTCTTTATTGTTTTGCAAACGTGTTGTCTAACTGTTTTTTCTAGCTGAGGGTCTATTCGAAACAGCTTCTCCACCTTGGAGGAGGTAAAGTCTGCGTACATCTCACCCTGCTAGACCCCACTTGTGGGACGTAACTGGGTATGTTGTTGTTGTTATGTTCTAAGGCTGAGAAATGCGCATGCAGTAATGGTATTCATCTTCTCTAATACATACCCTACTGCCACTCTTTTGAAGCGTGTTGATATTTTGCAGGTTCTAACACCTTATTGCCTTTGTACAAGTCGCTATTTGGTAGTTAAAATTTACATATTTATTGCATATATCCTATAATAGCGTTTCTTTCAAACATATTTAGCATGAACATCTTAAAGCACTACATCATGTATTAAATAACAAATGTGTCAAAATGCATATAGTTATAATTATTTTATCTAATTATGGGGTTAAGCACAGACCCTACTTTGTATATTAATGACCAAAAGGGGAATACATGAAGGAGGAGGACATAAAACCTTATCTCATGCGTCATAGAGTTATAGTTGACATGCAACAACTCTATACAAGAAGTTAAAATCCAAAAAAAAATTTCATTTGTACCTAGCAAGACTAACTTAACTAGGATTTTCAATGACACTATTCTTAACCTTATCCCCATAGGTTTGAAATTCCTATTCTGCATGCTCTAACTCTGAAGTTCTACATTCCTGCTTTGTCCATTCTGTACACACTCATAGCTTCAGAAAGGAGTTGAGATCTGATCGTGTATTCGCATGAAAGACTTTATAGACAAATAGTAATAAAAATTTACCTAGATCCAAAGGGAAGAGAACATGCATTTGTATACATCTATCGTCAAATATTTATAAGACAATATTTCTTTTTTATAATACGATCCATTTCGTCAGATATGCCTTCTCTTTTAATAAGATTTATATATGTCTGCGCATTCCCTGGATAGATTTTCATCTTTAAATTTCTTATTTTGCCTCCTGGATTTCATACCGTTTATTTTTGGATATGAAAAATTACTTCCCAATATATTAACTGTTTTTCTTGGTCAATACACATAGGAAGTGAAAAGGAGTTAGAACAGTAGTTATATGAAGTCATTGTTCATTTTATCTTCCTTTGTGTGCCAAGCTGTAACAAGAAGCTAAATAACAAGTATTTAATTTATCTAAGTTGCTCATCAAAGTGAGGATAAAAGGATGTGGAAACCCCACCTCCTAAAGAGAATTTTCTTTTGGGTTGACTTTTACCTCCATGTGCTTTGGACGTTCAGAGGAAATCTTTCTGAAATGTAGAAAGTCTATGCTTGGCTGGTAAATAGGCGATTGAAATTTTTACGTCTAAAAGTGTTAGCGTTACATATGCAGAAGTGTTAGGTAAATCGTTTTACCATTGGCAATATCTAAAAGGTGTAGCTTTAAATTTTAATGATTAGGAACATGCTTTATGAGTGTTGCCTATACACCGTTGCCAAATGTTCTCAACAAAGGCCACAGCTTGAAAAGCATCCCCATAGATACTTTTTGCAACTTTCGGATGTTGGTCTAAATTTAGGGAAATTTTCAAAAATAAGCGGCACACTTTCCAAAATTACAAACAGGAGGTTATATATTTTTTTCATGCATAGCACACATCTTTAAAATTACAAATTTTAGCACTTCTTCAAACAAAATATCCTAACTACCAAATCTCCCCCTCTCTTGCCACTAAGCCGCCGGCATACACCCCCCCACTAGTGGTGTCGTTACTTTTTTGTATTTTACTGAAGTTATATTGTTGAATGCGTCTATATCATTGCTTCGGACAAGTTTATACATACAAATTTTCCCTCAAAAAATAAATTATGCATGAATATACATAGATAAATGCGTAGCAATAAGAGAAATACAAAAATATACACAAAAAAGTAAAAATTCATATAAACATCCTTAATATACAGATTTATTCCCTCGCATATAAATACTAATGCAAATTTATGGAATGAATGGTAAAATATATGATGACTGAAGTGACTTAGGAGCAGCAATTACGTTCTGCTTTGACTACCCAAATTTTAAAAAATATTTCAGACATGTGTCATTCAAAATCGAAAAAACTAAAAGTATTAGCGTAATGTTTTCTTTTTTCCATTTATGTTTGACAATAGAACTATTTTAGGAACTAAATTAAGATTAGGTAACCATGATATTGGTTTGAATTTGGGTAGTCTTGATCATTGGTTTAAAATTTCGTAACCATTAGTTGATCATTGATTTGAAAACAGTGTATTCAAGTGGCTGCATATATTTGACTTTCGTACATGTATATAATTTTTTCTGTCTTTTTTCTTTTCCCTTTTTAGGAAGATGTTGGTTATAGGAACATAATTCATCAAAGGAACTTGTTCACTGATGTTGGAGCTATCGAAACCGTCTATTTGAACTTCTAGAAATGCAAGGGTCAAACCCTATTAACCATGCCAAATGGCGCCTACCCTTAGTTGACTTTGTCACTAATTACTTCTATGTATTAGATCGCTCTCAATATGGAAGAATTAAACAGGTAACTAATTAAAATTTCAACCATATTTTATCTTTATCCAATTAGCAATTCAAACTATCCTAATTCCTTTTCAATTTTATTGCTATAGTGGGCTGATTATTTGGATATTCATGCACCCACAACACGTTGAGTGTTAGTTGGCGATGGCTATAGTATGTTTGAAATATAAAATATTTATTTTGTTAATTTAAATATACAATTTGAATTAGGTTTCTTAATATGTAAAATGAAGCTCTTACGGACCCAGAGGTTGGACATTTTTAACTGCAAAAATATGGGGAGAAAATAAGAAAAAGTTTCTACTTACAAAAATATTTTTAGGTGGTGAAAACGGAAGACATCTGAATGATCACACATGCGTCCGCTTTAGGCCCCATAAGAGTCAAAGCCCCCTAAAAATTTTTATTAGTTATATTTATTTATATTGGTTAGAGTATTTTTAAGTGAATAAAATGTTAGTTATTTATCTAAATATGCTACATTGATTATAATTATCAAAATTTTTATTAACAGATATGAGTTTAATTTAAAATTAAAATATTAGACGAATTTCTACTATAAAAAACTTGTTTTTTTTTAAAAGAAGGAAAAAAAAAAAACTTCAAAGCTTTGGAAAAAACTATTTACCGCATTATTAATATCTTGACCATATAGTCGGTTGACTAAATCAATATGTCGAGTTATTCATTAAAAATATATTTCAAAAAATTAATTAAAAACATTAATTTATAATTTGCATATAAAAAGAACTTAAAAAGTGAATGCACGTAAGTATGTCAACTTTTGCTTTAGCCTCCAATGTTATTGGGCCGTCTCTATGATCACATAAGTTAAACTCAATAAACAAAAAGAAATTAAATTAACTACAACTTTAAGCTCAAGCCCTTCATATGCTAACTCAAGATGGAAGTTTGTCCCTTTTCGAAAAAGTTTTTCATGTCTTTCATCAATTTTGGAGGAATACAACTATTCACCCTTATTAAGGTCATAGGTCATGTAAATAGAAGCAATATAAGTTCGCATGACGGTATTATGCATGTTACACTTTCCAGTGGCGGCTGCTGATTCGAAAACAGAGTCAAAGAACCTTGTATACGTGGTGTACCAGCTGTCATGGCTCAGAAGAAGAGTACGAGCCTGTTTGGGTGGACTTATAAGCAGCTTATTACAAGTGGCTTATAAGTCAAAAAGTGATTTAAAAGCCATTTATGGCTTATAAGTCCAAAAAATTTTAAGTTATCAAACATATATTAATGGACATATAAGCTTATAAGTCACTTTTAGGTCCGCCCAAACGGGTTCTAACTTCTATGTGGTTAAATCTTTAGGTCCGCTATTTCTTCTAAGTCTTTTATGCTACTTGTGTGATTAATGCATTTTCGTTATCTCTTAGTTCATAAATGGCAAATTACTGTCTAGATAAGCTTTTAATCCTTGTTTAAGTCATCTTTGAACCTGGTATAATTCGTCATTCTTTTTTGTTGGAATCTGCAGGGCATTTCGACTCCAAACGCTAAATTATGTTGGCATGGATGTAACTTTGTTAGTACCTTCAGCTTGGTCCTCATCGTGACATCGCATAAAGATATTATCATGACAATGGTTTATGATTTTCTTTACATCGTGACGTCGCATTAAGATCACCTAAAATTTAAGAAGATATTTACAAAATTAAACTATCAACTCATCTATTAATATATGAAAATATAGATAAAACAACTTAAAACCTTACACTATTCAATGAGTTAATAGTTTTAATGGAGCAAGAAGGTCGGAAAAGGAGTATGTTTTTAAATCTTAATCCTATTAATAATTATTAAGTCTAATAAAGGAGAAAATTTTGCCGGACAGAAGTTCTCGGATACGTAACACCTTACCGCATGTCTGGCCTTCCTTTTTCTACTAAATACAAAGAGTTAGAATAGTATTTATATTTTTGTTCGCATATTTTTCTACAAAAATATTCAAAATCAACCAATTAAACCTTAGGTAATGCCTAAATCTAACCAATACTGCCAAACCATATTCAGCTATATCTAAGTCAAGCCAATCAAATAACCAAGGAGCGGAATACATAAATGTCATTGAAAAAAATTAGTACTACCGGGACTTTAACCAACGATTTTTTTTTTAAAATAAAAAATGCACTAATCTTGTTGATATTTGCCTTAAATCACAAAGCTGTTTCTATGTAACTACTCTTTCTTATATATGACTTGGGAACGATGAGAGATTGCAGAGAATTGACCTCGAAAGAGGTTTTGGATTTTGTTGAAAACTTTAATTTGCAACGGGAAATTCCATATTTTGCTTCTCCAATTATTCTCTTAACAAGAAGTTTCCTTGTTAGATCAAGCACATAGCACTGAGTATATCAAATTCTCCCATCATAGAAATAAATTTCACCTTTACAAAGTCCCCATCATAGCAAGCGCAAGTTGGAATATCTTGTTTTCTTAATAATAAATTAAATTAAACAGTCGTATAGTATGACTCTGCTTCAGATAGCTCCATTTGTGGCTTTAGCATTTCAAAAGTAAAGTTTAATGACTTTCGTGTTAGGAAAAAAAAAATAGTTATATGACTTTAGTGTTATAGATAGTAAAGTTTAGTTACTATACGTGAAATTTATCTGTCTTATGTGGCACATTAATTACTCTGAATTGACATAAAACACTATAAATTTATCATCACTCCACAATTAGGGTTAGTGCGTCAACTTTATCACAGGTCACCTTGTTATTCAAACTGTAATACATAGGCTTCTGGTTCAGGTATTTCTCTAATGATGCCCGTTGCTATGAGTTTTTTTTTTTTTTTTTTTTTTTTGATATCATGCTGTGTATTATTCAATTTTGAGCACAAAAGTTCACATTGTTATGCTCAAATTAGCTTATTTCAATTTGAAGGATATAAATATCCTATAATATAATAAAACTCTTGAAAATTTTATTGATCTTAATTCTATTCTTTACACCACAATAATATAATGGAGGGTAGCACCCCCTATTTATAATAACAAACAAAGCCTACTTTAACTTTAACTATAAAGCATACTCTAATATGGTTTTCACTAAAACCTTTCTAGACATGAATTAAATAAACTAGCAAAAACCTAATCAACTTAGATTTCTCATATCAACTTTGAATTAGTCTTCAACATTCTCCCTTAATAAAATTGTATATTCTTGTTGTATTGGAGTACTTCTCTCCAATCTTCCAATTTGTTGATGTATTGGAGCACTTCTCTCCAATCTACCAATTTGTTGATGCACTTCTCACAAACCTTCAACTTTCATTTGTATTGGAGCACTTCTCTCTAACTTTCAATTTTGTTGATGCACTTCTCATCAATGTTCATTTGTGTTGGAGCACTTCTCTCCAACTTTCAATTTTGTTGATGCACTTCTCATCAATAAATTAATGCATTGGAGCACTTCTCTCCAATCTACCAATTTGTTGATGCACTTCTCACCAACCTTCAATTTGATGAAGCACTTCTCTTCAACTTTCATTTGTGTTGGAGCACTTCTCTCTAACTTTCAATTTTGTTGATGCACTTCTCATCAACGTTCATTGTTGAAGCACTTCTCTTCAACATACCATTGTTGGTGCACTTCTCACCAACTTTCAATTTTGCTGCAGTACTTCTCTCCAACTATCAATTATTTTTTTTAACTCACTTCTCCCTAATTTTTAGAGAAAAGTTTCTTTATCTTGAGCAATATTTGTTTGCTCCTCTTTAAACCTACACTTTTTTCAATCCTTCTTTCTTTCATTTATCTTTGGTCTGGTGGTTGTTTTGGCCAGCGGGTGACACACATAGGTCGGCGCCACTAGACGATAGCAGAAGCTATTTGAATCAATTCTATGTAGAATTGATTATTCGTATTTCCTTACAACCTCACAAGTTCAATATAACTTTGTTCACAATTCAAAGTATTTTACTTTAATTGACAAATATTGACTTTCGGTATAAAATTCAGGTCAAAAAGTTTGAATTCTATCCGGTGTTAGTATGAAATGTCCGTGCAAATTATCTGGTAAACATGTACTTGAGATGGCTGAGGATATCATACTCGACATATTACATCGTTTGCCTTCAAAATCTCTGCTAAGGTTAAACGTGTATGTAAGCATTGGCAGAGGTGCATTGCTGATCCATCTATGGTTTATAGTTGTCGTTCTCTACGATGGAGGCCTCAACCCGGCATGATAGGTTTCTTTTGTCAAGCTAGAATGCATCTTGGGAGAAAGCAAAAAAAAGGAATGTCCGGAAATTCATTTTTTCTTCTCATCAAGGGAATCATCAGAAGTGATTGGAGGTAGTTTGGACAAGTGAGTCAATTTTCTTAGCAAGGGAATGTACATTGTTGCATCATCTAATGGTTTCTTCTTACCGTTGAGGACTTAACGTATCAGAAGGCATATTATATTTATAATCCTGTAATGAGGCAACATTAGGTCGTGCCATTAACTTTAACGTCCTACATAAATTGTGCAGCTGTGGCTTTATTTTGTAAAGTAGATGACCCTAAAAAAGATTTGATCTCCTTTACTATAGTTCGCTATCGAATACTTAAAAGTATTATTCTGAATATTTTTATAAAATTGAAAGCTTCTCTTCTGAGACTAATGTGTGGACTGAGATTGATCTCAAAGATCATGTGCTATCCTATTTCACGTTTACTAAACCAACACCAGTTCGGGTTATCGATGGATTCTTCTGTTGGATTGAAATACCAAAACATATCTGTTATTATGATAGTGTCAATAGGCTTTTCTGGGCTAAGCAATTGTCTAAGGAGATGAACAACGGACATGGTTATCTTGGAATATCAGGTGGAGCTCTCTACTATGCATTGTATGAAGAGGCAGGGGAAGATATCACTGTGTGGTGCCTTGAGGGTAATATTTGTTATAAAAATACAAGAAATATGTTGCAAACATAACCAATACGCTTCTGAATTTTCCAGAGGCTTTAGAAGCTGATGATGACGACTATGGAATTGTAGTGGAGAACATGGATATACATCCTGCTAATCCGCACATCTTTTATATAACTTTAAATGACAAGGTTTTTTTATATGAACTGGGAACAAATATTGGAGAATTTTTATGTATGATCTCAGAGATCCTAGTTGGTTTGAAAAAGACTACTTATTCTTTACTTATGAGTGGCATCAATGGCCGCGTCTTCTCTAGACTATCATACTTATAGACAAGACCCTCAGAGAGGAGACAACCCATTTATGATTCATATGGTGTAATTATATAAGCAAAAGGGATGAAGCATTCTGCATACAGCACTGTAAGTTTTTTATCATATCAACTTATCAACATTCTCAAGATTTAGTGCAGGATCCTATTTTGCAAGTACTTCTTATTAATTTTCTATTGTTATGTTGGAACCTATAATAATAGCTTGAACAACAATACTTTCCCAGGATCCCATATTGCTTACTCCCTCAGTTCCAACTCTTTTTTTTTTTATTTCCCAATCCGGTGTCCGGTTATCATCATTAAAGCCTCGACTAATCTGGATTCGCACCGCTTAAGGTCCATTTCTGGCAGTTCCAAATTATATGATTTTGTTTGACTCGACATGTAGTTTAAGAAACGTAAATAAAACTTTTAAATCTTGTGGTTCTAAACATATTATACATTTGCATGGTTATAAAAAAAAATTGAAACTTGTAGTTTAAGGCATGCCGTGAAAATTGTGTCTACAATAATTTTTCATTAAATCAAACTAGAAAGTTAAGTTATTTCTAAATATAAAAATAATTCATTTTTAACAGATAAATAAGGAACAATGGCACATATTTTGGAACAGAAGGAGTACCATATTTAATAGTTTTTAAGTCGTCTTCTCATTTCTGCTCCTCAGCGTAAATATTTTGTTACCTCATTGCAACCGTTGTTTAATTCTTTCGCAACACGAAACCTCCTAATATTATCAAGAATCTTGAGCAACAAATCATATGACTATGTTTGCAAAAATTTCTCTTATGTAAAGCTTATACTTTCATCACTAATCTCACACTTACAGTAACCCTGACCTACATGACGTGAGTACTTGACATTAGCCAATTACGTTTTGTTTATAAAGCAACATATATCTTCTTAAAGTTTAAAGGTAGGACTAAATAAAGATCATGGCAAAAATACAAACTGTCGTTGCTTATTAAAAGATCAAATTTGCCAGGAAAGTAATTCAAGGAAAGTAATTCAAAAACACTGCTATCTACTTCTTTTAGTTGCAGCTGAATAAATTGCGGCAGAAGAGTTGAAATAGTGGTGGTTTGTTAAGCACAGATAAAAGGTCACTGCAATGTATCGATTTTTAGGGTTGCCGAGGGAATAGAGAGGAGAGGCGGCATGTAGCGATTTAGGATTTAGGGTTTGCGATTTGCAAACTGATTTCGAATGTATTGAGTGTTTAGTCATTAAGTTAGAATTATATAAGTAGGCTCAAATCAAGGGTGTGCATTGCGTATTTTGCTTCTTTTTGTGAGAATTCAATTACTTTTTAAAAAAAAATTAAAATAGCATTAATTATAAACTTTATTTAATAAATTATTAATTTAGAGGCCCCTGGACGAAATTGGGTGTCAATATGACCCCAATGTATTTGAGTTATTCATTTGTGATAGCTTATGAACTTAAAAATTCATATAAAATAAAGGCATGGAAGTAAGCATGTTATTCAAACTACTATACATATGTTACTAGTTTAGGTATTTATATGATGATGCCCGTTTCTACAAATTTTTTTCGCTTTTGATATATGCTGTGTATTACTTAATCTACAATATAGCATATTGATTATATACATACACTTACTTTTACAAAACCTGAATACAGCGTTTTCGGGTGGCTCAATGAAGTCGGAGGTATAAAGCCAACACTTAATAAGATGCCATATTTTTTTTTAAATATTATTCATGTAAATTTTAATTTAAAATTAACTCTTTTAATTCTTTGAGTTGAAGTTACATTTAATATCGACAAGTATATAAATATTGCTGCTAAATCCGTAAGACTTTCAATATCGACAGTCTGTGGCGTCCTCCTGAGCCACCTTTAGACTTCAACCCATCTTTGACCTACTTGATAAGTTGGGTCAGCCTATAGTTTCATCACTAATCTCACATTTACAGCAACCCTGACCTACGTGACATGAGTACTTGACATTAGCCAAATACATTTTGTTTATAAAGCAGTATATATCTGCTTAAAGTTTCAAGGTAGGACTAAATAAAAATCGGCACAGAAATACAAACCGTTGTTGCTTACTCCATTAAAATATCAAAATTTTAGGAAAATAACTCAAAAATACTGTTATCTACTTCTTTTAATTGCAGCGGAATAAATTGCTAAAAGAGAGCTGAAATGGTGGCGGTTTGTTAAGTGCAGCTAAAAAACCGCTGCAATGTACCGAATAATAAAACTAATCTTTTTAATAATTAATTTTTTTAAAATATTTCTAATAATTAAATATACACGATTGGATCAGATAAATGAGTTAAAATTATAATGTGATAATATTAGTAATGTAGTAAACTTTCTTTTCAAGGTTTTAAGAATATTTTTGTTTCTAAAAACATAAAAAAATATTTTTCATGTAGAGCTTTATATAATATTTAGGAACTTCTAATTAAACTATTCAACTCTTCGTATTCGTCAATATGATTTTTGACAACAATATTCAATGTAATATATTAAAACACATAGTTAACATTTTGTTAACTTGAAAGATCACTTATCAATATAGATAAATATAATAACAAGGTTTTTGGGGTCTAAAGAAAAAGCTTTAACAACCTTATCCTTGAGCCACCCAAGATAATGTATAATTTTCATCTGAAATAGAACATATATTTGTATCATAAAAGTACATGTTTCACCAGCGTATATAGTAGTTTGGATAAATCAGAAGGCTTAATATATTTATAATCCTACAACAAGGCAACATTGGGTCGTAGCATTAACTTCAACGTCCTGCATAAATTGTGCAGTGGATTTATTTTGTAAGGTAGAGCAAGGGTGTGGGTTGAACTGTTTTTCTTTTTAAATATGTCTTGTGAAATGTTTGTCACTTACCATGCCCCAGTTTGGGAACGAGAGGTGCCTTATGATAATGGATGGGGTTGAGTTTGTTAGTGCGATTTCATCCGTTCTTATGGTACTAGGTGAGCTTATATTGAATGTCAGTATAAGTTTACATAATTGTAATGAATTCTAAATTGAAATTGTAAAATTGGAAAAGAATTGGAAATTGGTTAATTTTATTAATGAATATATATTACAATACTAAAGGATTATTACAAGCATTGCACTAGACTAAGCTTCCATAGGAGGAGAGAGGAAGTAGTTGAGAATACCAGTTCATAACTGTCGAATCTTTCTCCTTCTTTGTATGCTTAACTAACATCTTTAGCTCTAATCTCAGCCTTTTTTTCATCTCTTAATCCAGTTCGTCCATGTCATTAATGAATCCAAGTCAGCTCTATTATCATAAGACCGCACATGTGCCAATGTGTATCATTTCCTCTGATCTTTTATCCACGTCACGGCTTATTTGTCATTACACGTGTCCTTAATACAAATACATTGAACTACACTACAACCTTGATTTCCCCTAAATTCCCTTAAGAACAAACCTGTCACGACCCATTTTCTAAACGAGCTGGGACCGGCACTCGGTACCTAAACTTGACCAAGCGAATCTTCTGAACTTGTTTATGTTATTCTATTTCTGTCGTACTATGCAAATGATGCAATCTTTAACAGTCTCACTAAATTAAGTTTGAACAAAACTCGTTCTAAAATTTTGTCTATAAAATCAATAACTTTATTATGTCATGTGCAAAATCATAGAAAAAAAAAAATGGACAACCACACCCAACTGCTAGACTGTCTATGAAGCCTCTAATACAAGATTAAGATAATACTGAAACTGAAAGCTTGTCTCCACAGGAATCAAAGTGGAGCTTACTAATCGACTGGGTAATGGGAGTATGTCCTAGCTCATATTCTGCTCTTGTGCCTACATTGACATAGGTCAATGTAGGTCCCCATAAAGAGAACGTCAGTACACCACATCGGTACTTAGTGAGTTTCAATTATCCTCCCACTAAAGTCGGAACGAGAGTTATAAAATATGCTATGCATGATAATAATTTAGAAAACACTATATACATAAATCATTTAAAATAGCTTTGAATATATTTGCACAAAAGCAGTTCTAAAATATTCAAAAAGAAATATTCTTTTTTTTTCTTACTTTTAAGGGAGTACTAGTCAACTCTGACATCTGCATCTTTCTTTCTTTCTTTCCTTCCTCTGCGGCGTCCCACAGTTCAAGATCTAGCATGCTAGCATTCATTGCCCGACTATGACAAATAGTGCCCGACTATGGCACAAACCTACTCTGGTATGAGTAGTTTCAGGGTAAAACGCAACCCGACTATGGCCACGCATCGCAGCCCGACTATGGCTACGAACAAGTTTACCCATCTCAGAATCTAAGGTGACTCCCAAAAATATTTTTCTTTCTATGAGACTATGACCCCTCGGGTCCAATTCTCTTTCTAAAAGAAATTTCTGCGATCTCTTGGATCAAAAGTTATGTTCTTTGAAAGTAAAAATATTTAGTTCATAAGTCATTGTGTTTCTCAAAATATAATATAAGTGTAAACATGCTCGTTCTTGAAACTAAAACTTATTTTCTACTAATAACCATGAATATATACAAATAAAGACATGACATAAATCTTCTAAAATTCTTGAGGAAGTACTTATTCTACGAGACTTGTGTGAAATCACATAAATTGATTATGGATAATGTGAGATTACCCGCTCCAATTAAACTCACATTGACATATAAAGCAGCTTTCTCAAACACTGTAAAGTTATGAACTTTATGGGGAAAAAACTTTAGTAAGAACATGCCAAAACTCACCTCGATTACTTCCTGAGCCTAAACGTAAGCTTCAATCCATGCACTTCACGTCACCCAACAACTCGTTATTCGCTTGATAATCCTAGCCGAAAGCTACCTCGTTATTCGCTTGATAATCCTGGCCGAAAGCTCCCTCGTTATTCGCTTGATAATCCTGGCCGAAAGCTCCCTGGATTGTGCACTGCCTATTCTGCTAGTTCATCCGTGAGAATGTTAACTAAGGGCATGGGTTTATTTGCTCTCTGTAGGCCCACATATACAAGTCAAATAATTCTGACTTTTGGTCCCTTTTACTTTGTTGTTAATTTAATTTCGTATATGGCCAAGAAAAGTAATATGTTTAAAGGGGTAGCTTACCTTCTTTTGCTACGGGCTTGATAAAAAATGTCATTTAAACTATGGCCTTTTGTAAATCTTCCTTCAACTTTCGACATAGTCAATTATTGTACCCCATCCATAATATATTTTTACTATATACTTCATACTCGGATCTCACGCACATAAAATGAGCTTATATAAATTATTTTCCATATCGACAAAGTAATGAAACTTAAAATAATTTGAGGAACGTTACAAACCCTTAGCCATCACACATATTTAGAGCCCGTTTGGGTGACCTTAAAAGTGGCTTATAAATCTATTAGTATATCTTTGGCAACTAAAATTTTTTGGGCTTATAAACCCTTTCCTGCTTAAAAAAGGCCAAAATAAGCGGCTGATAAGTTCACCCACACATTAGTTTCTAAGTTTTCTTCTCCTTTCTGCTCCTCAGCAATGTTTTAAAAGGCGGGGGCGTAAGGCGAGACGTTTTATCTATAATAAGGCGAGGCGTAAGTTCCGAGACGTGGGGCGTAAGTCCCATGGATCTTATTTTTTAATTAATTTTAAATTAATAAAATAGCATAATGAGCCAAAAAAATCAAAAGTACAAAAAAATTAAAAATAAGAAAAAAAATATAGAAACAAAAGATCTAACCTTTTTAACAATTGTAAGAAATTGAATAATGTATCAGTTTTTATGAGATACAAATAAACCATAAGGCCTTAACTTTTAAACAATTAAAAATAAAAATTTGTTACTATAAAAAGTGAATAAACAATAAAAAATTATTACTATTATAATTTAAAACATTAATTCTTCATTGATAAATATAAAATTTCTACGAAATTGCAAAATAATTGAAGTCTAACAATTTTGAGTGACAGAAATAAAACATGAAGACCAACAACAAGTGGTGATGTTATAAACAGCGGCTATGTTTTTGTAGATTAAGTATACATATGATATTCTCCTTATGATATTCTTAATTATAATACATGTAATATTATGTCTCGTTAAATTGAGTTATACTCAATTTTTTAATTTCTATAGATGAATATAACTTCATTTTTAAAGAAAATTGTGGATGAACAATCTTAATTAGGGAATTGGACAGATCTTTTGCATAGGTTCAATAAAGCGAGTTCCGAGCGTTAGGCATTGGGCGTACTCTGGGCGCATCGTCGGGCGCTTGAGGCGTAAATCTCATAGATCTAAGCCCCGTCCGAGAGTCTCAGGGTGTTTTGCTAGTGCCCCGCCCCGGGGCGAGTCTCAGAACTGCCTTTTAAAACAGAGCTCCTCAGCTAGATATTTTGTTACCTCATTGCACCCGTTGTTTACTTCTTTCCCGACACTAAACCTCCTGATATTATAAAGAATCTTGAGCAACTGATCATATGACTATGAACCTGTTTGGGTGGGCTTATTATAAGTTGCTTATAAGCTACTTTTCTCACTTTTGACTTATTTTAAGCACAAAAATACTTACAAGCACACTATTTTTTGAATTACCAAACACTCAAAAAAACATATATGTGTTTATAAGCTATTTTTAAGCTTACCCAAACAGTTTCTATGTTTGCAAAAGTTTCTCTTTATGTAAAGCTTAACCAAAGAATCAAAATACAAAACAGTTGTCATAAGGGAAGTAGACTGTTGATTATACGGAAAAATACTATAACTGTTGTAACTTACAAAATCTCAGCGTCGTCTCTTCATCTGAATCATATTAACAAAGATTTTTGTTTTCTCCAATGTCGATCTGGTAATTTTTTGGTACTTGCAGGGCAAACGCAATTTGCCTTATTTTTAAGGTAGTTAGCTCTAGTGATCATGGGATTCTTAATGCACTGAGGGGTCGTTTGGTTTGGCTTTACTTTTACGCGGGTATTAACTATTAATGCGGATATTAGTAATGTGGGTATTAATAATGTGTGTATTAATAATGTGGGTATTGATAATGCGGGTATTAGTTATGTGGGGTTTAATAATGTGGGTATTAGCCACGCATATATTATAACGTAGGATTATTTGTTGAATCACTGATAAATTACAAATTAACAAAAAATATTATTATTTAAAATATTTATTTATTCCTTAAATAAAATTTTAAAATATCCTTATTATTACAGGGGTTAATTTTGTCATTTTAAATTTTAATACCTGCATTATTAATACCCATATTATTAAACCACCTTCTACCCCGCATAAAATAATACATAGATTCCCGCATTAATAATACGGATATTAATAATGCGGAATATACAAAAACGCAACCAAACGTTGCACTAATTTTATGTGGGTATTAAATTTTCACAGAAAACCAATCAAACGCTGCGCTAAATTAACGCAGAGTTTTGCGCAGGTATTAATGTTTAATGAGGGGAACCAAACGACCCCTGAGTGCACTGAGTGTCCTTAGTTCTAGTTAAATATGAGTAGTTACATTTACTTTTTTAAATATGAGTAACTTAAATAATGTAAAAAACTTGATTTAGGATAAGAAATTCACTACTAAAAAGATATCGACGGTAATTTCAAAACATAAGTATCAGCAAGTCACACAAATTTGCATATGATGAAAATGGCTGATTATTTGACAATTAGATATCGCCCGTTGTTTCAGAAAATTTTCTAGATAGATCACGAGCATAGCGAAGCAACATTGAATATATCAAATACTTCCATTATAGAAACAAATTTCACCTTTACAAAGTCCTAATCAAAGATCATGTTATTAATAGCAAGTAGCAACTCATTGCCATGTTTTCATTTGTTTGTTCTCATGGTCATTCCTTTTTTCTTCTTGCCCCTTTTATACATTTTGCCAAATACAACTTAACAATAAGCAAACGAAACACAAATGGCACAAAAAAGAAAACACTCTAATACACAAAATACATCTATACTTGCATAGATTTGTGCTCGCAGCCCTTAACTCTACGAGTTCTCAACCAGACACTGATCCTTGCAAGTGGCTTCAAAGCGCGAGGAGGGTCGGGGTAGTAGTAGTAGACTGAGGAGGATTTGTGAGCATGTGAACAACTTCCCTCATACTAGGCCTAGCACAACTCTCTTCTTCAACACACATCATAGCAATCTTGAACAAATTGACAACACTTGCAAGAGGGTAACTAATAAGCCTTGAGTCAACAACTGCTAAAACTGAAGCAGCATCTGATGGCTGAGATAATTCAGAAATTGTCTTATTTACCCATCTTACAATATCTACACCATCACCAAATTCACCAACTGGCTTGTGACCTGTGATTAGTTCCAATAGTACAACTCCAAAACTGTACACATCACTTTTCTGGTCAACTTTCAACGTGTATGCGTACTCTGTTTCATATCCAACAAAAATATAGTTCAGAACAACATTAATGACAGCATTTAATGTTTTAACAGCTCTTGTATTGGAAAGTAACTTTACCCTCATCACTCTTTTAACCCCAGTTCAGTAAATTCCAAAAGTTTGCCATTATTTCTTTCAGTTTGTACTTTGTAAAAAGAAGAAGCTTGTACTTTTAGTATAATTAGTCTACTAACAAAACATTGTAATAGTGGTATCAGCTCCTTGTCACAAACCGGGTTGCAAGTTTTTGAGACTCTACTGGTTTTAAAGTTCACTTCCTGCCCAAAATATAATTTTTTGTTCTTTTTAAACGATGTCAACATATTGCATATATTCATAATATATTGAAGAGTATTTTTAAACAAATAGATGAAGTAATTGTTCTACAAAGTGGTCTAGTAGAGGTTGTCTCCTCCACTACATATTAATCATGGCTATTTATGATAAATCAGTAAAACTTGACCACAAAAAAATCAGCAAAACACTGAACTATAATGGAAAGGATTAGAAAAACCAAATTCAATAACACTTTCATAACTCTATTTTCCTTAGTTCATTCTTTTTCAATAGGATCTTGATTTTTTGTATTCCTTAATTCAAGTTCTGCAAATTATGTAATAAAAAGAGGATGAAAAGAATAAGAAGGATGGCAGATAATTACCTGGTGCAATATAACCATATGAGCCAGCAATAGAAGACATGCATTCAGATGCACCTGCATCCTGAAAGAATTTGGCTAGGCCAAAATCAGCAACATGAGCTTCATAATCTGAATCGAGCAGAATATTATTGGACTTAACATCCCTATGAATAATGGAAGGTGAACAATCATGGTGCAAATAGCTCAATCCCTTAGCAGCTTCCACAGCAATACGGTACCTCGTCTCCCACCTCAAATGAGCACCTTTTGCACCATGTAACGTTTCCCCTAAGCTACCATTCGACATGTATTCGTACAACAACAAATTTGTGTCTTTGTTCGAGACATACCCTAGTAGTCGTACAATGTTCCTGTGCCTGATTCTTCCTAGTGTTTGGATTTCAGCTGAGAAACCGTGATCATGGTGTCCGGTTCCTCGGCCAACAAGTTTTTTTATTGCAACATCAATGCCATTAGGCATCGACCCTCGATACACTACACCAGCTCCACCTTTACCAATTATGTTCTCGTCTTTTAAACATTCCAAAACATCCTCAGCTCTGAAATCAAGTCTCTGGAATGCTGTTAGCTTCCAAAGTTTTGATCTTCTGAACTTTTCCTTCTTGATGATCACCCATGTAACAGCTAGCAGCAATGCAACAGTTACCAAGATGATTATTGTAATCACCAATTGTGTAGTTGTAAACTTCCCAGAATGATTCTTGTGGGGAACTTCTGCTGACTTGGAAGCTGACGGACAGTAAGTAGCACGAGGCGAGCAGAGATTAGGATTTCCTGCAAAAGACCTGTCGCTGAAGAACTTTAACTGTCCATTGATCGGTCTTCTGCCAGAAAGATCATTGTAAGAAAGATCCAAAACTGTTAAACCATCCATCACTCCAATTTCTCCAGGGATGGCACCATTGAGTTGGTTCCGTGACAAGTTGAGCGCATTCAAGCTGTTTAATTTGGAGATCTCTTTTGGAACTTCACCAACTAATTGGTTTCTGCTCAAGTCAATTGACGTTAGTTCAGAACATTGAGCAATTGAACTTGGTATTTCACCTGTTAAGTTGTTGCCACTCAAGTTGATGGTCACAAGTTTCTTTAAACTTGCAACTTCTTGAGGAATGTCACCAGAAAATCTGTTCATGTCAAGTGACAAAGTCACTAGGTTCATCAAGTTACCAATTGATGGAGGAATCTTTCCAGTGATCCAGTTGTTAGAAAGTCTAAGACTCGTGAGATTATTCGCATTAATCTCCGTTGGCAGCTGCCCGGTGAAATAGTTATTGTCAAGCTCAAGCATATCCAATGAAGGAAACCTGAAAAAACCAGCTGGAATAGTACCATTGAGGTAATTCTTCCTTACACGAATTCGAGTCAACGATGTACATTCACCAAGTTTTTCAGGAATTGAGCCAAAGAAATAATTCTCCATAAGAATCAAAGTCTTTAACTTCCCCCCTTTACACAAATCAGAAGGTATTCTTCCAGTGAAATGATTAGTAGCAACATCAAGCAGCTTTAGCCTACCGTTACGACCGAGATTTTCAGGCAATTGGAGGGTAAAATTATTGTCCCAAATTTGCAACACTTCAAGATTTGGAAGGTCACCAATAAAAGGGGGAATTGGACCATGCAGATTGTTTCTGAACAAATTTATCAATGTAAATTTCTTCAACTTCACAAAACTCTCAGGTATTTCTCCAATGAGTTGGTTAATGGACAGGTCGAAAGACATCAAGCTCTCTAAACCAGAGAGTTCCGGAGGTATGTAACCTGTAAAGCAGAAACGGATTCAGAATTTTAAACTTAACGCGTTAAAGGTTCTAAGTTCATCAAAATTACAACTTCAAAACTTACAATTCACAAAAGTTCTCAAGATTTCTCACATATATATCTATGCAATAAATAAATATCCAAAAGCAATCACTAATTCCACCACCCTTCCCATCAACAAAGGTCTCGGTTTCAAGCCCTATGAATGGAAAAATCCGGGGTCCTACACGACTCCGGATTAGTCGGACCAGCATATATCTTAACACAATACTACTATTATAAAACAAAAAAGTATTCAAAAGTATAGGTCTGCCCTTACCTGTAAGTCTATTCATTTGGAGAAACAGAGAATGCAACTTCTTCAAATTTCCAAGACTTGCAGGAATTTCACCATCAAGATTACAACTTCCAAGATCAAGAAGCTTAAGAGTAGTAATAGAACCAAACTCAGGTGGAATACCTCCTTCATAACTATTATAATAACCCAACCTTAACTCTTCAAGATTTGGAAGCAAAGCCAAACTCTTAGGAATTTTTCCAGTAAGTGAATTACCGTCCAAGCCTAACCATTTTAAACTTTCAATATAAGAATAAGCTTCAGGTATCTCTCCATGAAAATAATTTCCTCCAAGGTGTAATGTCTTTAACTTCTTAAGCTTCACAAATTCAGTAGGAAGCTCACCAGTGAAATTATTGTTATACACATCAAATGTTTCAAGTTCTATTAATCCCAACAAGATTTCTCTAGGAAAAGGACCTGAAAAACCATTGTATGAAAGATTAATGTACTTAACA
The DNA here is from genome assembly GCA_037355625.1 of Petunia x hybrida. NCBI lineage: Eukaryota > Viridiplantae > Streptophyta > Magnoliopsida > Solanales > Solanaceae > Petunia > Petunia x hybrida. Next base: position 4,704,040 of record JBBBVM010000045.1, read on the forward strand.
TTAACAAGTTTGGACATCTCCAAAGGAAGTGTACCAGTAAGATTATCTCCAAATATAGTAAGGTTAACAAGTTTGTCTAAATAACCAATTTCTGGTGGTATGGTACCAAATAATGGAACATTAGAAATGTTCAAAGATATCACACGTGAAACATTGTTACATGTAACACCAGAAAATGAACAATAATTTGTGTTGTTCCAATCTTTTAAACCAGAACTTTCAGGACCAACCATGGATTCTTTAAGTTTCATAAGTGTTTCAAGATCATTGTTTGCATTAATGGTGTATGAAAAGAAGATGAAAGTTTGGACAAGGAGAAGACAAGCAGTGAACATCTTTGGGAGTGACATGTTACAATGCTTAGCTTTGTTTTTTGGTTTATACGAATTTTAGGATAGGTTTATTAGGCTATTTGAAGTATAAGTATTCAGTGGTAGGAGAATCAAAAGTTCTGTTACCACTTACTAAACTTTTGCCTTTGAATATATATGAGCAAGATACGAGGAGGGAAGTGGTTATAATTATTTTTTAATGAACCTTTTTAATCATTTTTATGTACTCAATTAGCTCTAAAGTCATAGTGAACCTGCTAGCTTTGGTAATTTGGTTCATGTTAAGTGTACATCATTAGTGATATATGAAATGAAGTGTAGTATTAGAGATTCATTTAACATTTATAAATATTACACTCTCCGTCTAAATTTATGTGATTCTGTCGGTGGCAGCCCGACGAATTTTGTGGCTTGAAACAAAACTTTAATGAGGGGTCTTAATTTTTTTAATAAAAAACAATAAATATAACTTTGAATTCTATTTTTTTTAGTTTTTTGAAATGCAAAGTTATTAATAATTTTTTTAATCGATTTCTTTTGATGAGTCTTTCTCAATTGATAATATAAACAATCCATTTAATCTCACTTGAGAGATTGTTGATATTAGATTTTAGATAAGATTTGTTCAATTTAATATAACTTGCCATGTATTTTACTTTTTTACTTAAGATGTCGTCTATTTTAACTTACATACTACCTCAGTCTCATTACAAACGTCCATTTTACTTCCTTTTTTGCACGTCGTCTTAATTATTTTTTAGTCCGTTAAAAAAAAGACATATTTCTAAACTTAGAAACAACTTAACCCCAAATTTACCAATGTTACCAAAATAAATTATTTATATCCACACAAATATCAATGACTTAGTTTAGACCACAAGTTTAAAAAGTCTTATTTTCTTTATTAAACATTTCTCATGTCAAACAAGTTCATATAAACTGAAATGGATGGATTATATAACTTACTACATTGTCCTGATTTACCAATCTCGAATATCAAACTTAAGTACAATTATTCATTTCCTATATCTTTAATTGAATGGGAAAGATAAGAAAATAATAATTAAATTTATATTGATTTCTTAAGATGACACTTATAATGACAAAAATAAAAAGAAAAAAAATAACGTGCATTAAAAAATGAAGGTAGTATAATCTATTATATGTATAACAAAAATAGGGCCCCAAAAAATACGGGCCTAAAGCGGTGGCTTTACTTGCCTTATAGGAGGGGCCCTGCATTCTGTTCAAATTTCGAGAGTTAAACTGTTTCATTTTGATCGTGAATTCAGACATGCTAACATTAAGATAACAAATAAGACAAATAAAGAGTTTGATGGAAAATTCAAAACTCATAAACTTAAAATTTTGATAATTGACTAGCCACAACATCATTTTGTCTAAAGTAAATGATTTTAGCAGTGGACTTTAAACGCAAGGGATGAAATGGCTGGAGGAGCAAGAGTGTAAATATCTGGCGGCTTCTGTCATTGTGTAAACAAAGGACTTTAACGTCATTAGATGATTGATGCTTCTGAGTTTGTCAGGAGAGCAAATAGTGTGAAAATTTATGAGTTTTCTTATTTTTAAAATTAAACTGAATTAATCTACTAGTCGTATATTCCAATGACACATTTCAATGAGATATGTTTCTTTTTTAACTATAGTTTATTGAAAGCACATATATTATTTCTTTATTGGAATATTGTCGATATGAGAGGCAAAATAGTGTGATACAGTTTCTTTGTTAGTAGTATATACGAAAAGATTGACACACTTTTATATTTTGAACTAAATTAAGTTTAACTCATTGTTTTATCTTTAATTTAAAAAATTTAAAGTCACACAAATATTATACTACATTTTAGTAGAAGTTTCAAAATTCTTCCCACCACACTAATAATATAACTTACTATTTAACATGCTAAATAAAGAACAAAGGTTTTTTCCATCCATATTTAGCAAATGAACAAAATATCTTATGACCTCCATAATCAATATGCTAGGAAAATGTTGAGTTTGTAAGGAAAAATAATCTTTCTTTTATATCAAATTAATACACGTTTTAATGGAGCAATATGGACAGTAATATAGTCCAATATGAACTTGCTTGAGATCGAAATGTAATACAGATTGCATAAATACAAAAACATTGCTATTAAACATTAATTCCCTTCCCTCTCTTCTCACTACCCCTCACCCACTTTCTTCGGCGGCGCTGTCACCACTGACATGTCATCGTTTCCAATCACCACACCATCTCCATCGCTCGTCGTTCCATCATCTCAGTTGTGCTCATCACCGACAGGTCTACTTTGCTCCATTGGCGACATACAAGTTTCGAAGGTTCTTGTCCAGCATAGAGCAATGCCTTGGCTGCTCTTCTCCGGTCGCTGGCGCTGCTACTTCCATTTTTTCTTTGAGTTTCTTTTGTGGCTATGGCGGATATATATTGGCTATGGTGTATTTTTTGTGGTTGTTGATTGTGGGGAAATGTATTCCAAGTGTATACCCATTATAAGTTTGTTGTATGTCATGTATATACAATGGACATACAAAGTATATACACTCACATACACCACATGTATAAAACCTCAACATTGTATATTCATTGTATTTCTGATGTATTGAACGTCTATTCAAGAGAAATACATTAGTCATACAAGTATATATATACAAATAATATACAAAAAAATGAAAAAAAATTGATCGGCACAGCTAGGGAAGTCTTGGGGGCGGCTGGGAGGTTGGCAGAGGGTTGTAAGAGGGAGTTCTAGGGTTTTATCCAATCTTTTTATAAATATTTATTATGTTTTTGTAAAAGAAATATTACTATATTTTAAAAATTGTGTGATATTAATGTTTGTTTATATACTTTTGTAAGATGCCCTATAATAAATTACTAAACATTTTTATGTGGGCCTCAATTAATGCGGCCCTTAAGCAAATGACTGACTTGTAGAACTATTACACCATAGGCAATGGTTTGATTTTTTTCCCGTGGTTTCGCAAAAGTATTCTTCGCTTAGTTTAATGAATCAATTTCAGACGGAAATATTCCTATAAATCTTATAATGACGTTCATTAAGTACTGTCTAAGAAAAAATATTTGTCTTTGACTCCTTTTTTAGGGCAACACTTGCCCCTTGATTCTCACAATTTTCTAGAGAAAATGTTGAATGGGCAGCACTCGGCCCTCCTTTTCTCCATAAGTACTGCCTAGGAGGCAATATTTGCCTTTAATTCCTCTTTTTTTAGATAATACTAGAGGTGGCAATTTAAACCCAAATTTCATTAACCCACCTATTTTACCCACATTAAACCCACATTGAACCCGCTCATTTTAAAATGTGTAAAGCTTAGTCGGTTCAGTTCATATTAGACCCTCCATTAACTGGGCGGGATATGGGTTGCAAACGGGTAAAATATGGATTGTGAAGGAGACATCATATTGCAGAATTCATTTACTATGTATAAGATTTGGTAACTGGGTTTTTAAAGTATACCGGCTAACTGCAGCTTTTTATTTAACTGTAGCTAGTAGCCGGTTGAATTTTTTATTTTAATTTTTTTGTTCCATGTGTAAAGCTTAGTCGGTTCACTATTTGCCCTTTTAATTGCCAACCTTTTTTATTTGACTTTTTTCTCACAAAACAACCACTGTATATCACTAAAATAATTTAGTCTGAAGTACAAAATAGTATTGTTTTATACATAGAAGTAATATACATAGAAGTAATATAGAACAAAATTTGAATTGTTAGTATGTACATAAATACCTAAACTGATAAGAACAAAGATACTCGAGGAAATTAAAGAACAAAGATATTTTTAAAATGTAAATAAAATAATTGTTGTTACATAGTAAGAATGCCTAGTAATTCATTAAGATAAGGATGCAGAGTATATAAAATTATAGTACCCATTTTCATAGAACTCAATCATCCATATTTACCAACAAATAGTCTCTGTTTATGTAAGATAATAACACTAAGGGAAGTCCCCAATGGGTGGGTTATCCAAATCATATTTTACCCATATTTTATCCAATCCATTTTTTATTCAATTCAGATTTATCCGACCCATTTTTTACCTATATTAATATGGGTGGATTACAACCCAACCAATTTTTCTCAATCCATTTTTGATCCATCCAAATCCGATCCAACCCTCCCATTTGCCACGACTAGACAATACTTACCTTTGAATTTCACATTTTCGCAGAGAAAATGTTGATTGCCGTATTCTTTCAGATAATATGAAGTGTTGCCTAAACAACACTTGCTTGTTGACTCTTTCTAAAAAAAATACTTGCAAATTGATAACTTGAACAGTTGTCTACAGACCAATTGGAGGGTATTTTATTAAAATCATATTAAACGGGGTAATCCTCAAAACTACTCCCTCCGTTTCAAAAAGGATGAACCTTTGCGGAGTACGAGGGTCAAATTGACTAATTTTGACCATGAATTTGCACATCGAATTTTTAAATTTTTTGAAATAAAATTTACATATTTAGAAACTACATGAAAAGTACTATAAGTCACAATAGTTAACAATTCAAAATAGTTAGAAAATATTTGTAAGACATGTGGTCAAACATAATCTTGTTTGACCCTTTAAATAGTAATAGGTTCATCCTTTTTGAAACAGAGGGAGTAATTACTTAGGGCTTGTTTGAAAAGCCACCATGTAATTGGATTTGGGTGTAATTGAGTGTAATTACACAGTTTGGCTTGTTTGTCTGACCAAGTAATTACTTGGTCAACATGGAATTGAGTGTAATTGAGAGGGTGCAATTACACTCTTCAATTCTTAGGGGGGAGCTGAGAATTTAATTACACTGTGTAATTACATGGTATTTCTACTTTTTTTTTTGTTATTTCATTTATAATTTTCTTTTCAATTCTATTTCATTTAATTTTATTTAAAAACTTCTTATTTTTTCTTTCTTTCTTTTTTTTTTTTAAAAAATTATTTTTTATTATTCTTTAGTTGTGATATTACCTTTTTCATGAGTTTTTATATTTTAAATAATCTATTTTTTTTCTTTTTATTTTTTAAATATTTTTTTAAAAATGAGGACTTTAATTTCATTTCTTTCCTACTAGTGCTTCTCTTTTGATGTTAGTCTTCTTGATGATGCTATTTTTGATACTCTTTTTCCTAATTTTTTTCTTACTACATATTTTCTTGCTTCAATTTCTCTTATTATATATAAAATATTTTCTAATTTGAAGCTCTATATAATTTTTATCATTTCTTGTTGTATTTTTAAATAAATTTATAATAATTTTTATTTTCTAGATAGACATATAAATATGATTAAAAAATTAAGTAATTGTCTTTTATAACTTCATGTGGTATTTAAATAAGTTAGCAAGAAATTTAAACATGTTATTGAAAATTTTATTTACTAATTTAAGTTAAAAATTATTTATAAGAAGAATATCTTTTATGATATTAATTACCAATTTATAGATATTCAATATATATTTTACACAAGAATGTATATTTTAAATACTTAAAAATAAATAATATTTGAAATTTCTTGTAGACACATATATTTGACTACACATTCATACTTATTTGCATGTGCATATTGAATTAATTTATTAATTTTGATAAATAACTTTTATTTTAAAAATTATTTAACTGTGTAATTGCATTGGTACAATCAAACATGACACAAGGAATTACACAGTAATTACAATATGACAAACAAACAGGACTATGTAATTATTATATTGAGTAATTACTAGGCTGCGTAATTACTACCCTAGTAATTACACAACCTAGTAATTACACAGTGGTTTCCAAACAGACCCTTATTAATTTTGTGGACAACGGGGTGATTTTTTTTGGAATCAAATTATTAATGAGGATATTGTGCTTTTTCGAGGACTGATTCATGAAAATGGGTCGTTCTGGGCCCATCACAAAGGCTGTCTGTGTCCTTTGCCTAACAGACACCCTTTCCCCCTCTGACTCTCATTTGGCATTGCGTAAAAAGTCCACTCTTTTTGTTCTCTTCTTTGTATCCAACCAATCTTCACCATCTTTTTCAATAGTGGACCACATTTCTGAATTATCAACATAGAGATAGAGATTTTAATTGCTCTTGCCGTTATTCTTCTCCTAGGAACGGCAAGAAATCACCCAATTATGCGACGGATACATCTCTATAAATGTTGTGTCCAGGATCTAATAATATAAATCTTGTTTAAACTTAAATAAAACGACATAGATAATGTCGAATTAATTTACTTGAAATCGAATTGGTGGCTGATACAAACTATATTTAACATCGGATTTATTCTGGTTCAGTTTTCTCAACATGGACTATGGATACATATGTGTTTTATACTGAACTAACACAATTTAACATCAATTTATTCTAGCAGCATTCTCGACATGAACTATGGATACATATTTAATTTATACAGAACTAACACTATTGTCTTGAAACCATCTCCGTAAAAGGTTATCCAAACTTCTAAGTTTTTCAATGAATTACTCTTGACTCTCGAGAACATTGTTTCCTAAAATTAACAAAACTAAATCTAAGTACCACTAAGAGAGGAGAAGAATTTACTTGCTGGATGACACTCACTTTAAAATATTCATAGCAATCAATTCTACCCTTCCAGAAAATGAACTGACCAAAAAAAAAAAAAGGATTAATTTTGGATCGTCTTTGTTGCAGGAGACAATGTATTTTTAATATATAGATGCTATACTACGATTAAAGAGTGTAAAGTCGCTTGCTGTACTACTTTATTATATACCAAAAAGAAGAAACTTAAAAATATCACACAATTCCTAAGTAGATTATTGAAGAAATTTTATATGCCGCAAAATTGTGTCCGTAAAAGTAGAATATATTCCCTGTTTTTATCCCTTCAACAATTTTATCCATTATAAAAGCTAGAATAGATTCCTATTCTCTCTCCAAAAGTTTTAGTGGGCAATTATAATTAGGTTTTAGAATCTAAGAGAGTGATTGGAAGAATAAAGAGATGTCATTTTGCAAATCCAAATTGAGCGATGTTCAATTTCTTGGAGCTTAAAAAAATATAAACTTGCTTTATATTAACTATTTTTCTATTTAGTTGTCTCTTCTGGGTGTTAAATTTTATCTATTGGCAAGTACTTCAATTTTGTTAACTAATGTTCTTTCAATGTTCATTAGAAGACACGTTACTGCTTAACCTAACAAATGCAAACGAGTAATGCCTTCAAAAATATATTGTGCAATGATAAAGAATAAGAAGTCAAACATGATACGGTTAAAAGGAACACATAGGAAAAAGAAGAAGAGAGAATACAGACAGCTGGTGATGGAAAAATTCCTCCCTTTTTTGTATTTAAATACTTAAGTAAAGTTGATAAAAGTTTCCTTTATAATTTGTAAAATTCTTCCTTCATTCCAATTTATGTGACAACATTTTCTTATTAATCTGTTCTAAAAAGAATGACAATATTCTAAATTTGATAATAATTTAACTTCAAAATTATAATTTTGCTATTAATGAAATGATTTATAGCCACACATATGTCTTATTTTAAACCATAAATTTTAAAAATCTTTATATATTTCTTAAATTTCGTGCCGAATCAAATCATGACACACAAAATAGAAGGCAGGGAGTAAAAGAAACAAGCGTTGAGAATTTTAGATCTCGGAACAACCATGGCATTAGGTAGGCAATCAAAGCATCTCAACCATAGTTCTAGGGTGAAACAAATTGAGTTGGCTAATCACTTAGATGATTCGATGGAGGATGAGATATGAACTTGTATTATCTATATCTTCTATATATTATTAAAAGGAGGGTAGTAAGCCATACACATAAAGCCAAGTGGCAAAATAGTGGGAAGACACTTGGATATTTTAGGACAATAAGTAGTTAATTTGGTTAGTTTAGTTAACTTTGAAATTTGAGTTTAAAATCTGTTCAACTTAAAATTCTTTTATCATTTTCGGTAAAAAAAATAAAATTACAGCGTTAGTTATTTTAGGGCAGTTTTTACTAAAAAAAGCTGCCGTCAATCCTTTATCTCTCAAAATTTTTGGCAATACCTCTAATTTATATTAAGAATTTAGTATTAATTATCAGCTATTAAAGATGTATTATTTATACATATAAAATAAAATATCTGAAATTTAACAAAGTGTTTAAACATGAAAAATCAAAGAGTAACGACAGAGAGAGAGTTTGCTCCAATATGGAGAAGTTACTTTTCCCCTATTTACGTGGAAGTTTACTTTTTTCTCCTAAATTTACGTTGAGTAGTTGTCTCCACTATGGAGAGGTTACTTCTTCTCTGTTAAAGTGGAAGTTTATTTACTTTCTCTTAAATTCATCTCATCATGTATTCCTCAATATTGCACCCGTTCCATTCTTCATTCCTATTGAATTGCTTATTAGTATTACTTTTTCTGCCCGTTTTTATGAAGAAAGGCATTGTGTTGTGAAGGTTTTTCTGTGTCTTTCATTTAAGGGGAACTCTACTTCATGAAATTTGTCTTGGCAGGTACCACAAATTTGTACTGTTCTATTTGTCAAAGTTTATGGCCGAAGTTATATGTTATCTTAATTTCAGTTTCTTATGCCTATATATGGACTTAAGGGATTTTATGAATTCAATCTCCTCGAATTATAAACTGTGCCTGTTGCCTTCTGCTCATAAGTTTAGTTATAATATATGTGATCCTTAAAGATTTGATCATACTGTATACATTAACACATATTTCAATTACATTTGATCATATGTTCAGTTTCTACGAATTGTTCAGACATTTGAATGATAATGTATGCGGTTTTAAAGATCAAGTGGTTACTTATTATAAATAATGTACTATTTTTAAAAATAAAAAAAAAATCTATAGAATACTTGGTTTGCTAATAATATTTTTTTAATTTTTTCGGTTTAATGTGTTTAGGTCGATACATATATCTATCCACCGATGTATTTGTCACAGTTATTCATATTAATGCATTCATATGTAAGATCTGATTCTCTTTTGTATATAATTAAGGACTCGATTTTTTAATATATTTATGTATTTAAAATATTATGTATGCAGATCTAAAACATGTAAAAAATATAGCGTGGCCGAACATATTCTACTTGATGCAAAAGAGGGAAAATGGCTACTGGCCAGGATTATTGAAGTATGACGAAGACCGGCTTCAAATCTTAAAATGACATGTAACAAATGGTGTGATTAGCGAATTATTCCCCATAATTTAGGAACAATAGATCTTCTTATACACTATCTTTACAAATCGTGCATTATAAGGTAAATATCGTGCACTCGCATATGAGTCTAGAAAAAATTAGTTTCTGCATGTGCTTATAAAGTTATCATATTTGTATTGGGTTAAATCCGTCATCACCAAAGTTGGTGACTAAGCATCCACATAGGACGACGTATAGACGACACGTGGCTATGAATGGGCATAAAGGCAACGGATAGAATCGAAGATGGACAACTATAACGGACAGATGAACAGTCACCACGGCCAGAATAGTCGCAACTTGTCATCAAGCCAATTCAAAATCGAAGTCTTATCCTTAAGCAACGTAACTGCTCGATTAAGGAGTTACAACTGCTCGTGAACGGACGCTTAGTTATCTATATATTGTAATTTAAGTCACAAGCGTTGGATCTAATTTTTTCTCTGAACATACATCTGTATCCCAACTATTAATTAACACCCGATTCTTTACCTTCTGTCGATATTAACTACTACTGCTCGCAATCAAGTGATCTCATTTATTGTTCCGCTGTTTAAATATCATAAAGAGTACGAGGAAGGAAGTCTGATCAAGTCTATACGGCCTGAACACGGTTCCTTTTATTTAAATCTTCATTTATTATATCGCATTAATCGTGTCTTTATTTCTTTACATTTACTATAGTCACTTATATCTTTTCACATTAGGCATTTAACCTTGATTATTGATCGTGACTCCGCTTTATAAATTTAATTGTGACTTAACCTAATAAACGAAATTACGATTAAACAATTTGGCGACCACAGTGGGAGCCGGTCAATAACTTCCGTAGGTTAATTGCTTATCGTATTTTATTCTTTATTCGCTTTCTTCTTGCTCGTTGGCTCTCCTCGTTTTCTTTTTGTCAAAATGGCAGATAACAACTCACACAACGGCGATCCCATTGACGGGCAACAAGACCTTAACGTTGCGGAGCAAATAGACTTGAATCTGGCTGGGAACGAGCAGCAAGATGTTATTCCTGCAGACGACGACGTAATCCCCATTGCAGAGGACGAGAACGTGCTCCCAGCGGAACAGGAAAACGAGCACAGCCAGCAGGGTAGCAGAAATAGCCGCCTTCCAGGCCGAGGAAACTTCGATCAAGGGTCTGGAGGACCTAGAAGATCCAACGGTCCTGGGGGAATTCGAGGAATTCCCAAGACGCTGTCCTTGAATTCATACGGCAACAGGCTGAAGTCAACAAGCAAATACGGGAAGCTATCGACAGCCTACGAGGACAAACCCTGCCAAACGCAGGAAATCCACCCATTGGACGTCCAAGGGATGCTTCACCGTCCCACGCCTCGAGACGCGCTGAAAATCAGAATGCAGGATCAGCGGTGCCAACGGAAATGAGCGAGGTCATGGAAGCCCTCACCAGGCAGTTCAAAGAGAGCCAAGAGGCCCTGCAGCGCTCTCTTCATGAGAGGATTGATCAGATCCCTGGCGCACCACCCACTTTGAAGAAAGTTGACGTTCAACGGTATACTCAAAGGCCTTGGAAGAAAGAAGCAGCACCAAAGGCAATACCCAAAACATTCAAAATGCCAAACATACCAAGATACCGGGGAACAACTGACCCCAACGACCACTTGATGATGTTCAGCAATTTCATAAAGGCAAGCGATCTCACCGACGAGGAGATCGAGTCAGTACAATTGAAGAAGTTCGTAGAAACCTTGGCAGATGGCGCTCTACGATGGTACTCAATGCTGCCACCAAATTCAATAGGATCTTTTGCCGAGATGGCGGAGTTATTTGTCAAAGCACACACAGGCGCTCAGAAAACAGAAACAAGAGTTGAAGACATCTTTGAAATCAAACAACTGCTCGGGGAGTCTCTCCGGAAGTATGTGGATCGCTTTCAGCGTGAACGTATGTTGCTACCCAAAGTTCCAGATCGATGGGCGGCTATTGCATTCACTAACATCTTGGACGTCAAAAGTTCTGAAGCGACCAAACGATTGTATGAATCCCTGCGAGAATATCCTGCAGCAAACTGGTCGGATGTCTACAATCCTTATAATTCAAAGGTACGTATAGATGAAGATAAATTGATTGGCACAGGTGCCCGGGGACGGAGCCAAACTCGCACCAGCAGCGCTGGGGGAAAGATCGAGACAGATAAACCAGACGCACGGCACGAGCCATATCCCAATCGGTCGCGTAACAACTCAAATGGACGCGGACGTAACAACAAAGGCCTTGCAAGGGGCAATGATTCCGCTTCAACTTATAGTGGACTTCCAACCCTGCCCGTTTTCAATATCGGAGCAGTTGAACTTGTAGCAGTGCTCGAGGGAATGAGCGAAAAGGTCAAATGGCCTAAGGACATGAAGGGTGACCCCAGCAAGCGCAGCAAAAACTTGTGGTGCAAATTTCATCGCGATCACGGCCACACAACGGATGACTGCAAGGCTCTAAGGTACGAGGTCGCTAACTTATTGAAACAGGGCTATCTCAAGGAGTACTTGACAGAAAAAGGAAAACAAACTCACGCAAAGGCCCAGCAAAATAAATCAGAACCTCCCCGAGCATCATCTCCAAAAATGACAGTCAACGTCATCTCTGGTGGTATTGAGGTTGATGCAGTCACATACACAGCAAAGAAGTACGCCAAAGTATTTATTACAAAGACCAAGCGACCACGACTTGAGGATACAATAACTTTTGAAGAAACAGATGCAGATGGCTTGCAATTTCCTCATATATATGGACGCTTTAGTGATAACATTACGAGTGGAAGAGTTTGATGTCAAAAGAGTACTCGTTGATCCAGGCAGCTCAGCGAACATCATATTATCTCGGGTCGTGCAGAAGTTGAAACTATACAATGAGATTGTACCAATTTCTCGTGTTCTCTCAGGATTTAACAATTCCAGCGAGAAGACGTTAGGAGAAATTACTTTGACGACCCTGGTCGAAGGCGTTATGAGACGAACAACGTTTCATGTCATTGATGGGGATATGGCTTACAACATAATCCTTGGGAGGCCATGGATACACGATATGCAAGCAGTCCCGTCAACATATCATCAAGTAATGAAATTCCCTTCAGAGTGGGGAATACGGGAAGTTCGGGGAGAGCAGCGTTGCGCTAGAGATTGCTACTCAGTTGCAGTTATCTCCCCGAGGAGGCAAAATAGCAATTAAAGAACCCGGGATCAGAGTCAAACAATGAAGCATCAGACTACCAAGTCCCGGAATTCATATCAAAGTTGGATGCGCGGGAAGAGTACGCGCCAACTATTGAAGCTTTAGAACCAGAAGAACTTTTCGATAACATGCCTGAAAGAAAAGTATATTTGGGAGCAGAGTTAAACAAAGACTTACACAAAGATATCTTGCACTTCCTCAAGGAGCGACACACCACCTTTGCGTGGTCACATGCATATATGACAGGAATCTCCCCGGAGATTATTTCTCATAAGTTGAACGTGGATCCGTACCACCGCCCGGTAAAGCAAAGGAAGCGCCAGCAAGGAGCATTCAGGAACCAGATCATAAATGACGAAGTTGACCGCTTGCTCAAGATTGGCTCCGTCCGAGAAGTCAAGTATCCAGATTGGCTGGCCAACGTGGTCGTAGTGGCAAAGAAAAATGGCAAGTGGAGGGTCTGCATCGACTTCACTGATCTGAACAAAGCCTGCCCGAAAGATTCTTATCCACTACCTCAGACTGACCAACTAATCGACGCGACGGCCGGGCACGAAGTACTTACATTCCTTGATGCATATTCAGGCTATAACCAAATCTTAATGAATCCCGACGACCAGGAGAAAACTTCCTTCATTACTTGCCGAGGTACGTATTGCTATAAAGTAATGCCTTTTGGACTTAAAAATGCAGGTGCGACTTACCAACGATTAGTCAACCGGATGTTTCACGACCACATTGGCAAAACCATGGAGGTCTACATCAACGATATGCTGATCAAGTCCAAACGGGCAGAAGATCACTTAGCACATTTGAAGGAGGCCTTTCGAATCCTTGATCAATACAACATGAAACTCAACCCGGAGAAATGCGCATTTGGAGTGGGTTCAGGGAAATTTCTTGGTTTCATCGTTTCCCAGCGAGGGATCGAGGTAAACCCCGCCCAGATAAAAGCAATAGAAGCCATCCCCGACGTACTTCATAACAGAAAAGATGTAATGCGGCTAACCGGGAGAGTAGCAGCGCTAAGGAGATTCATTTCTCGCTCATCTGATCGATGCAAAAGCTTCTTCGACGTGCTGAAACAGAACAAGGAGTTCGATTGGACCCCTGAATGTCAGCAAGCACTTAAGGATTTGAAGCGATACCTGTCAAACCCGCCTTTACTTTTGACGCCCCAACCAGGTGAACAACTATTACTTTACCTGTCCGTGTCTGAGTCTGCGGTAAGTGCAGTTCTGGTTCGAGAAGACAAAGGTAAACAATTTCCAATTTATTACATTAGCAAGTCCTTATTAGATGCTAAAACTCGCTATCAACCTTTGGAGAAATTAGCACTAGCCTTGGTAATCGCTGCCCGTAAATTAAGACCTTATTTTCAAAGTCACTCAATAGCTGTAGTTACTACCTTCCCCTTACGCAATATCTTGCACAAACCTGAATTCTCGGGCAGGTTAGTAAAATGGGCAGTAGAATTAAGTGAGTTCGATATATCTTATCAACCCCGGGTAGCCATAAAATCTCAGGCTCCAGCAGATTTTATTGCAGATTTTAGTGCTACTATATACCCTGATGCTCAACGTGAGGCGGTTCTGTTCGCCGGATCGGAGTCAGGGACATGGACCTTACACACTGACGGGTCCTCCAGTGTAAAAGGATCAGGATTAGGTTTAGTTCTTACCACTCCCTCGGGGGAGACCATTAGACAGGCCATAAAATGTCCCTTTATTACAAATAATGAGGCCGAGTATGAGGCCGTGATTGCAGGATTAAAATTGGCTCGAGATTATGGAGCAGACAGAATTCACCTTAAGAGTGACTCTGCCCTGGTCGTCAATCAAATAACTGGAAGCTTCGTAGCAAGGGAGTCTCGTATGCAGAGGTATCTTGCCCGAGTCACTGGTTTGCTAGCACAATTCGACAATTAGGAAGCCATACAGATTCCACGAGAAGAGAATCACGAGGCTGATGCCTTGGCAAATTTGGGTTCAGTCGCAGAGATTGGAGCAGCAGGTTCAGTGGCCGTGGCTCATCTTCTATGTACAACAATCGATAAAGATGCAATGGAGGTCAACACGACCAGTCTGACTTGGGATTGGAGGAATGAGATAATCAATTATATACTACATGGAACCCTACCATCAGACGTTAAGGCTGCTCGAAAACTGAGGATAAAAGCTGCCAGGTATACAATTATAGATGGTATCCTCTATCGTAAGACTTTTGCAGGCCCACTCGCCAAGTGTCTAGGTCCCAGCCAAACTGAGTATGTGATGAGGGAAGTTCACGAGGGTTGCTGTGGAAATCACTTGAGAGGAAAGGCGCTTGCACGAAAGCTTATACGAGCAGGCTATTATTGGGACAAAATGGAAAAAGATACTAACGAGTTTGTCAAAAAATGCGACAAGTGCCAAAGGTTTGCACATCTCCTCCATCAACCAGCAGAACCCTTGCATTCAATCGTCTCCCCGTGGCCGTTTATGAAATGGGGAATGGATATCGTTGGGCCACTACCCACTGCACCTAGAGGGGTACATTTCTTGTTAATCATTACTGATTATTTTACAAAGTGGGTTGAAGCTGCAGCATATTCAAAGATACGTCAAACGGAAGTAGTTGATTTCCTTTGGCGTTATGTCATTTGTCGATTCGGAGCACCCAAAGAGATTGTCATGGATAATGGTCCTCAATTCGCTGGTCAGAGGGTCACAAAGTTCCTTGAGGATCTGCATATTAAAAGGATCACTTCTTCCCCATATCACCCAGTGGCAAACGGGCAGGCAGAATCGACCAACAAGATAATAGTGGATTCTCTCAAAAAACGTCTCGAGCAGGCCAAAGGGTGCTGGGTGGAAGAACTCCCCGGGGTTCTTTGGGCATATAGAACAACCACAAAGATGAGCACCGGCGAGACGCCTTATTCCTTAGTGTATGGTTCTGATGCATTGATTCCAGTCGAAATCGGCGAGCCAAGTCTACGATATGCTCATGCAACTGAAGAATCTAATTCAGTCAACCTCTCCGAGGAATTGGATTTTCTAGAGGAACGTAGAGAATTAGCACTTATACGAGTATTAGCTCAAAAAGAAAGGATAGAACAATATTATAATCGGGGACTTAGGCTGCGTAACTTTGAAGTCGGGGACTTTGTATTGCGTAGAGTCTCCCAGAGTACGCAAGAAGCGAACGTCGGCAAACTTGGTCCAAACTGGGAAGGTCCCTACAAGGTGGTTGCATCCGTTGGTAAGGGTTCATATCGTTTGGCACGACCAGATGGATCGCTTCTACCTAGCAGTTGGAACGTGATTCACCTAAAGAGGTACTACTTCTAAGTAGTACATGGGTTAGTGTTTCTGTCCATTCTCTGTTGCTTACTTGCTATTGTTTTCTTTTAAGTTATTCTGTTTTCTTATCTTTGTCTAAATGGTACTAACGGTCTTCAAAAGGCCAGATCCGTTTAGCTCAACTGGTAGAGCTCGAAGTCCTCGTGCTTCGCGGCTGTGGGTTCAAATCCCACAACGGACACACTCCTCTTTTGGTTATATGTGTTCCTCAATTCAGCGTTTCACCCATTATCTTTTTATGTCTGAAATTACGAAATTTCAATATAAAAACAGGGGGTGGCGAGGGCCCCAGTAGGCCAAAGTCCCGGCTAATATGAGTGATCTTCGAGCAGAGCAAGGTCATGATCATTCGCCAAGTCCACGACTAAGCAGAATCAAGTAAGTTCAATAGAACTATTTTACTTGTGCTACGTTATTTTTACATTTTGCGGCCAGTATTCGCCCAAATTCTACAACTTTACGACCAAACAATCTTGTGTTTTGGTCATTGGGTTACCTATTCTTTTCAATAGAAATAACAGGGTAAAACCTCAACCTTAACAAATTTTCTGCGAAAACTTTCAATTGTCAAATATGATAAGCAAAGTTTATCGCAAGGCCACCTTATACGGCCAGATTTCAGTCAACCTAAACGGCCTGGTTTCGTCCAGCCCAGAAGGGCTGATTTCATTCATCTTAACTAAGGACAACTTAACTTGGTTATGATCAAATTTTATTTCAAACATCTACGCAGATTAACACCAAAAAAGGGAACTCAGACACTAGGATTTGAAACATAATTTTGACTTCTGTAAACCTCATTAAACAACAAATATCAACATCATTCATATAAGCAAGACTTGAAACCAAAAATGGTCATCAAGCCTCGCCAATCAGACAAAAAACAGTCAAAACATACATTCGTTCACGAGTTAGCAATATCCAAAGTTAGCAACATCCGGTAAAATTATAAGAAGGACTAGATAAGGCGTCAGTCATCATTTTGGCTGGGTTCTCGACCTGATGCACTAGCTCCATCAGTCGGATCCCCACCCAAATCTTCATCTTCATTATCCTCACTGCCTTCATCATCCTCTTCATCATCATCATCATCGTCGGCTCCTACTTCCATGCCCAAGGCCTGCTTGACATCAATGATAGTCGCTATTGTCTGATCGAGGACTGAGTCGACATTAACTTGGCCACGCTGCATTTGGATGAGCAACTTCTTCTTGGCTTCGAGAGCTTCCAGTTTGGAGTCGATTGTATAACGATCCCTCAGATTCGCCAATTCCATCGTCAACAGCTCTTGGATCCTCGCAGATTCCTCAGCCCGATTCTTGGCTTCTTGTAGTTCTCCTCGAGCAGCCTGAGATTCAGCTTCAGCTTTGTTCATATTTCTCAACATCAGGTCGGAAGCATTACGGATGCCTTCCAAAGTGGCTTCTTTCACATTAAGCTCATGGGCAAGTTGAGAAATCTGGCTACCTTGTTCATCCATCCTGGCCTTCAGATCCTCAAAGGATAGTGCAAACCTTTCTTTCTCATCCAAAAGCCGGTCCCTCTCCTCGAGGAGGCTGCTTATCTTGTCATTAGCCTCAGTGTTGGATTTCTCCAACCTGTCTATCTTATCCTCGAAGAAGCCACGCCTCCCCTCCAGGACCCGCTTCTCCCCAATCAGAGCTTGTTTCTCCTATTCTAAGGCCTGCTTGTCCTGAAGAGCCTTCAAAAGGTCTTTCTTTAAGCCAAGGACTTGTTCCTGATTGTTCAACCTAGAACGGAACATGATCTCGGCCGCCATCATACTTGCCTGGCAACAAGTGAAAATACGCAGGTAATCAGAACTAAGGTCTTAATAAAAATAAAGGAGTAAAGAGGGAAACATTACCCGAGCAGTATCTTCAGCAATTGCGTAAGCTAGCTGCTCGTCGCTCATGCTGCGCATGTTCCACTCCTCGCGAGGACCGATCAGGTTGGACATCACTTTAACCAAGTGGCCAGGCTCCCTCATACACGGCCTGGGAATGGTGAAGTCACACTCCCTCATACACGGCCTGGGCTCCCTCGCTTGTTCAGAAGGATATTGGGGACCAAATTTGTGACGAATACCCTTAACGGAGTACGCCCCAATCCTTCCTCCTAGAGATACTCGCCTAGTAAGCTTTGTGCGAGAGACCTCGATGTCACCTGTCTCCTCAGGGTCCAGAGTGTCGCACTCTTGCAGATAAACTGGTGCCATCTTATCACCAGCTAAATTCATCATATCCTTGTAGTGAAAGATCTGAGGTTCAGCCTCCCCCTCAGTCTTCCTCCGCTCATCAACCTTCTCATCTTTCTCCTCATCCTCCTCTCTCATCGGCTCTTTGCCAGGTCACTTGTGGCTAACTTGTTCAGGCTCACCCTGTTGACCACCAACCCGTTCAGGCTCATCTGGCATTGGGTCCTCGGGGAAGAAGGCAAAACTTTCATGCATTCTTTCTTCCCCTACTTCCCCAGCTCTATCTCCTTCTTCATCACCAACTCGGGGACTCTCCTCGAAAGCGTAAGAAGAAGTTTCTACATCCTTCCTCTTATCACCCCGAAGAGATGCCCTCTTCCTCTGAGTCAAGCTCACATCGGGAGCCTCTGAATCTGAAATGTCAACTATCATAGGCTCAGCAGATTCAGGGGCAGCCGCCGAGCTTTTAACACTCTCTTGCCCAGCCTTGGGCGTATCAGCAACAGCAACATTGGTTTCAACTATTTTTTCAGAGGGTTGAGGAGTCTTACGGGCTGTCCTCGTTTTCTTCTTGGGTTTACTCTTTTCAGAATCAGATTTCTTTCTCTTCAAACTCGCGAGGACCTCCTCACCGCCCTCCCTAGCCTTGATAGCTGCAGCAGTTTGGAGAATGGCAGCTGCCTCCTCGTTGATCTCAGCCACGGGGTCAACGGTCACCTCCACAGGAGGAGGAGCAGGAAAATAACTACCACCAGCACCTAAACCTGAGAGTAAAGTCATATTAATACCATGGTGAGTTCTGCATAAACTAGCAGGAATTTGGGTAATCAGCTTACCATGGGTGCTAGGGTTCGATAAACTTTTTAAAGAAGCATAGTAAGGCCACTGCCTCTGCTCGTGAGTGAACTCTGACAAAATAGGTTCAACCCAAGTGGACAATTCCTCCTCAGAAATCATACTGTCGTAAGGAATCTTGTCAGCTAACCAATAAAGAGTAAAAATTAGAAGGTGCAAATACGTAATTCAAAGATTATTCAATACAAAGACTCGGGGACTTACGAGTTTTGTTCCACACCTCGCAGAGATTAGTTTTGCAGCCACGTGTGAGGAATTTAGACTGCACATAAACATACCTATGCATCCAACCCCCATCCCCTGTATCTTCAGATTTGCTCACTAGAGCTTTTCTTCCTCTCATACGAGCATTAATATATCCGTCTCTCGCAACCTGAAGGCTATACAAAGAGACGAAATGCTTAAATTCAGAGTCCTGCCCAGTCTCATCGGCAAACCATTGTAGCAGGGAAATAATTCTATAAATGCTCGGACACAGCTGCCCCGGGCAGATAAGATAGTATTTACAAATATCCTCTATAACGGGATGCAACGGGAGCGTGCAACCTATCGTGAATGGATACGTAGATATGGCTGTCCATCCAGTTCTCACAGAAGTAATATTCTCCGTGGGATAGGGGCAAGAAACTATAACATCATCGTCCCAGCCACAATCTGCCCTAACCCTGGGCAAAAGGTCAGGAGTAATTGAACTCTTAAACCGGCTTGAAGGCCACGACCTTATATTACCATAGTGACTGAACGAGCTGATTGAACAATCATTTTCAAGGCTTCCCCAAAGTTTCGGAATCACATCAGCAACCAAAGTTGGGGAACTCGTGGATTGACCACCTGCTGCTGAAGAACTACTAGCCGCAGCATCCATATTCAAACTTGATGCAATCGAAAATACGAAAGCGGTAAAAGATAAAAGCGAGACGAGACTTACACTAAAGTTCGAGTAGCAACGAAGAACTAGTTCCGTTACACCCCAAACGATTGGAAAGAATCACCTAACACTATGCAACTATCCTCAAGAGTCACGAGGCTCGAGCAAATAGAATGATCGGAGACGGATTGAAGAACAACTTGGATTCATCCAATTGATTTCAAGCCAAAAGTGTTACAAGGTTCAAGAGCATTGCGCATTTAATGTTTTGTGTTCAAAGTAAGGTTCAAAAGCAATAAATGAGGTAGGGGTGTATTTATAACACCCCAATACAATGTTTACAAGATTCTGGTCCGCGGCTCTTTAAGTTCCCTTCGCGATCGCGTCAGATTATATGCGATCGCGTGGAGAACTTAATGCTGAGGCGCGCGATCGCGCGAGACAGAGCGCGAAGGCGAAGAGCAAAAGAAGACTCTTCGCGATCGCGAAGGTGATGCACGCGATCGCGAAGAACAAAATTCCAGCGTTAGGCAGTAAGCTCAGCAGACTTCCCCTGTTTTTGCCCTGTTTTGCTCCCCTGCTTCTTGCACTGTTTCCTGCCCTGTTTCCACATGGATTGAGCTCCAATGCATTGTCTTTGAGTCCTCCCCTGAGCTCGTATCATCCACGCCTCTCCAAACCAAGTGTAGGTGAGCGTCTTGTATATCCTTGGCTTGACTTCGAGTGAATGGTCTCGATGCAATTTGGGTTGCATCATCCTCCCCTTCTTGAGAAGATTTCGTCCTCGAAATTAAGGCGTCCTCCTCCAAGGTATCATCACCTACATCAAAAGAAGTCAAGTCACTAACATTGAAAGTAGTCGACACATTATACTCACCGGGCAAATCTATCACGTATGCATTGTTGTTGATCTTGGACAACACTTGGATTGGTCCATCGCCCCTTGGTGCCAACTTCCCCTTCCTTTGGTTGGGAAATCGTTCCTTGCGGAAGTGCACCCATACCCAATCTCCCTTCTTGAAGTCCACCTTCTTTCTTCCTTTGTTTTTCTTGGTTGCTATCTTCTCATAGGCCTCCTCCAAAGCCTTCCGCGCCTTAGCATGAAGTTCAAGCAATGCTTTGGCCCGAGCTTTACCTTCAAAATCAACAACCATATCCCTTGGCAAAGGGGTAAGATCAAGAGGAATCAATGGGTTAAAACCATAAACACACTCAAATGGAGTCATACCAATCATGCGATGTAAAGTGCGGTTATATGCAAACTCCATGAGTGGTAGCTTATCAATCCAAGTCCCGGCCTTTCCTTTGGTCATAGCTCGAAGTAGAGCTCCCAAAGTCCGGTTCACCACCTCGGTTTGTCCATCGGTTTGAGGGTGGTGGGACGTGGAGAAGAGCAACTTGGTGCCAAGAGCACCCCACAAACACTTCCAAAAATGGCTAAGGAACTTGGAGTCCCTATCACTAACAATGGTGCGAGGCACCCCATGCAATTTCAAGACATGATCAATAAACAAGGAAGCTACATGTTGGGCATCATTAGTCTTTTTGCACGGAATGAAGTGAGCCATTTTGGAGAAACGGTCAACGACAACAAAAATGCTATCGTGTCCTCCTCTAGTCCGGGGTAAAGCCATAACAAAATCCATAGAAAGATCAACCCACGGACTAGTAGGAATGGGCAAAGGAGTGTATAGTCCTTGGTTGTTGGATCTAGACTTGGCTCTCTTGCAATCCAAGCAAGCATTGCAAAATCGCTCCACAAGAGGCCTCATTTTTGGCCAATGGAATTGCTCTTTAAGTATGGTCATAGTCTTATCCACCCCAAAGTGACCCATCAAGCCCCCGCAATGTGCTTCTTGCACTAGCACATCTCTCCAAGAGGACTCGGGGACACACACTCGCCCATGCTTGAAAATGTAGCCGTCTACCCATTGGTATTTCTCTACCCTTCCCCCACTCACTAGAGCATCATGAATGCTCTTGAGCATTGGGTCATGAGCGTACAATGACTTGATACTCTCAAAACCCACAAGTCTAGAAGCGAGAGTGGTGGCAAGAGCGAATTTTCTTGAAAGCGCATCGGCCACAACATTGTCCTTACCCCTTTTGTAATGAATTACATAAGGAAAGGACTCCACGAACTCCACCCACTTGGCATGTCTCTTGTTCAACTTTTCTTGACCTCTTAGATGCTTGAGTGACTCATGGTCACTCTTGATCACAAATTCCCGAGGCCATAGATAGTGTTGCCAATGGGCTAAAGCTCTCACGAGGGCATACAACTCCTTGTCATACGTGGAGTAATTCAAGGTTGCGCCCTTCAACTTCTCACTAAAGTAGGCAACGGGCTTCCCTTCTTGCATGAGGACACCCCCAATTCCCACCCCCGAGGCATCACATTCAACCTCAAAAGCTTTCCCGAAGTCGGGCAATTGTAGCAAGGGGGCGGTACTCAACCTACCCTTCAATTCTTGGAAAGCTCTCTCTTGAGGCTCTCCCCACACAAAGGGTTTATCTTTCTTCACCAACTCGGTGAGTGGTGCGGCAATGGTGCTAAAGTCTCTAACAAAGCGCCGATAGAAACTAGCAAGGCCATGGAAACTCCTCACATGAGAAACGGTGGTAGGAGTAGGCCAATCTCTAATGGCTTCAACTTTGGACTCATCGACTTCCACACCATTGACACTAACAACAAACCCCAAAAAGACAACCTTTTCAACACAAAAGGCACACTTCTTAAAGTTGGCATAGAGCTTTTCGGCTCGTAGCACTTCAAGCACTTGACTCAAGTGGCCCACATGGTCGTCTATTGACTTGCTATAAATCAATATGTCATCAAAGTAGACGACCACGAATTTGTTGATGAATGGCTTAAGCACGTGGTTCATTAATCTCATGAAAGTGCTAGGTGCGTTGGAGAGGCCGAAGGGCATCACCAACCATTCATATAGACCAAACTTGGTCTTGAATGCGGTTTTCCATTCATCCCCGGGTTTCATCCGGATTTGATGGTAGCCGGACCTAAGGTCTATTTTAGAAAAGACACTAGAACCACTAAGCTCATCCAACATATCATCCAAACGAGGTATGGGATGTCGATACTTTACCGTGATCTTGTTGACCGCGCGACAATCCACACACATCCTCCAAGTGCCATCCTTCTTTGAAACGAGGATCACGGGCACGGCACAAGGACTCAAGCTCTCCCTCACCAAGCCTTTGGTAAGCAACTCATCAATTTGCTTTTGTAACTCCCTTGTGTCCTCGGGATTACTTCGATATGCCGGCTTGTTGGGAATTTGAGATCCCGGGACAAAATCAATTTGGTGTTCAATACCTCTCAAGGGAGGTAGTCCATCCGGCATCTCTTCCGGAAACATGTCCTCGTAGACCTTCAAAACATTGTCAATGGCACTAGGCAAAGGGTTAGGGTTAGATAAATAATCACTTTCGGAATTTAAAACCATACCTTTGTGTACTAGGCATATGAGCATCTTGGTGCCATCATTACCTTTCAAAACCTCACCCGGTTGCATCATGGCACACATGCGACCGGTGGAAGATGGTGGAGTCTCGGCCAAAGATTTGGTCACAATCGGGGACTTGGCCTTAGCCGCTTCCCGCAACTCTTTCATGCGCCGATAGTCTTCACTTACTTGCTTCGGGGTCAAAGGTGTAAGCACAAACCTTTTTCCCTCATGTTTCACCGTGTAAGTGTTGGCCCGGCCATCATGAACCACTTGTTTGTCGTATTGCCAAGGTCTTCCAAACAAAAGATGGCAAGCTTGCATTGGCACCACGTCAAACATGTGTTCATCTTGATAGTTCCCAATCTTGAACCTAACCAAGACTTGCTTCACTACCCTCAATTCCCCACACTCACTTAGCCATTGCAAACGGTAGGGGCTCGGGTGTTTAATGGTAGTCAACTTCAATTGTGAGACCAAGGATTGGCTCACCACATTTGCACAACTACCCGAGTCAATAATCATGGAACAAACTTGCCCCTTCACTCTACAACGGGCATGGAACAAGTTCTCCCTTTGCTCATCTTCCCTTTCCTCACTCAACATGGTTCCCAAAATGCGGCGTACCACAAGGAACATATTAGGATCATCCCCCTCCGTCGCTCTCTCCTCACCTTCACCCTCAACTTCCTCACTCTCCTCCTCATCATCTCCCTCGGGCTCACTTTCCCCCTCATAGACCAACCCATCATCCATTACAATCATTGTTTTCCGGGTAGGGCACTCTTTGGCAAAGTGGCCATATCCCTTGCATTTATGACATTGGAAGGAAGAAGAGGAAGGAGTATTTAAAGTAGTTTTAGAAGTACCTCCAACCTCTTTGTGGTCGCTCTTCGGAGTAGCCTTCTCAAAAGGCTTCTTTACATCTCGACTCCCACTTGCCCCACTAGCATATGGGCTCTTCCATTCTTTGGTGCGAGTTGAAGGAGTGGTAGTGGTAGTACTCCTATAGCGAGGAGCCTTTTCTTCTTTGAGCCATTTCTCGGCTTCAACCGCGGCATCACAAACATCTTGTAAGGAGTGAAAGATGTGAAGTCTCAATTGGGATGCAATCTCCCTACTCAAGCCACTTTTGAAACGGATGATAGCTTGTTCCTCATCTTCCGTTTCCATATCAAGAGCCATCCGAATTTTCTCAAAGTCGTTGAAATATTCATCAACGGACTTGTAACCTTGTTTTAATTCATAGAGCCTTTTGAGTTGCTCTTGTCGATACTTGGGAGTCACATATTTGTTGTTCATTATTTCTTTCAACTCTTCCCAAGTAATGTTCATCCGCAACCCAAGTCGTCTCCTTGATCGCTTCATGGATTCCCACCATGTAGATGCATAAGACTCAAATGATGATATAGCATAGGTGGCCTTCTTCTCCTCGGTCTTATCATTTGTATCAAAGACCCGCTCTAGTTGGACCTTCCATTCAAGAAACGCTTCCGGATCACTAGTCCCCTTGAAAGGAGGGATAGTGATCTTGACACTATTGAGATTAGTGTCACGACCCCCACGGTGTTGTTCCGGTTGAACCCCATAGTTGTCATCAATATCTTCATATTCCCTTCCCAAATTCCTTCCCATATAAGCTCTTGGTGGTCCTCGACCTCGACCACGACCTCTATCTATACCTCGGCCTCCATTCATCACCCTCCTATTTGGATAGGGGACATCAAAGTAATCATCATCAAGTCCGAGGCCCTCCCCTTCTTGAGCTTCATCAACTTGCTCAAGAGGTGCAATGTTTCTCCGTGGCCTTAGGAATGGAACATCTCCTTGGGGATTGCCCAAGGGTTGGGGATTGCCCAACATTCTTTCTCTAGCAAGAGCCTCATCCCTCAACCGTTGTCGACGAACTAGCTCCGCATAATGATCCGGCTTCATGATGGAATCATCACTAGTGCCTTCATTGGGGTCCTTTTGGATACTCGGGGTCCTCTCCTTTTCAAGAACCTCCATTTTAAGGTTTAGGGCCTTCACCTCGGCTAACAAGCTAGCCAAGACGTCGGTTGGAACCTCAATGGTACTCTTTGCTTTCTCCTCCGCCATGTACCTACAACAATCAAAAACAAGAAAGGAAGATTAGAGTAAAATCCCTCACTCACTCCCTCACTTTGTTTTATCGCTCGGGATCACTCAAGCTTGGGGTTGGTTTCACACAACTTGAAATCAATGGCCTCCTCGTAGTTGCGCAACCTCCTCAATGATCAAACCAAAATACAAGAACCAAATGCTCTTCGGGAAGAGTGGATTCAATGGGACTCGATCAACGCCAAGCTATTTGGTGCGCACTTGAACCAAACAATTAACTACGAATCTTCTTTGAAATCTACTCTCCTTCTAGGCACGAGTATCCTAATCGAATGAGGGATTAGTACTAATTGGGTAGAAGTGTTACCCTCAAAGTACTAACCGGAAGTGGCGCGATCAAATGTTCAAAGATCGAATCGCCACTAAACGGATTCGGAACTGGACGAATTTTGGTTTGTGATCTAGAAACTCACCATATTTGATGATGCTATGGGAGTTTTGGTGGTTGGAAACTGTTATGACGCCTTTGCGAACGTTCTGTCCAACTTCAGGAAATTCTGGAAATTGGTACCCTTCGCGATCGCGTGCAGAGGGGCGCGATCGCGATGAACAAGAATTCAGAAATGGCGCGATAGCGCGAGACCTTGCGCGATCGCGCAGGTTTGTTCAGCTGAACCAGAAACTCGACAGAAAAACAGCAGTTTTGGCACACACAATAACCCAAATTCAACCTTTTCAGTTTTCAAGCTTGCAAAAGGTGTTTTTAACTGTGGTAAACAACCCACAATGGTTCTAACACAAAAACAACCATTTAACAACTTGTTTTTCAATGATTTTGGATCATGTTCTTCAACTTTTCAAAACCTTCAAAGTTCAAAATTTCGATTTTCACTACAATACTCCAAATGATGTTATGATGGTATCAAATCAACGGGAAAACTATAGCGAACAATCCCCGATACCAAACAACTACAAAATCATAACATCAATTGAGTTCTAGCAAATTTTGCAATTTCTTCAACCTAGGGTTTAAATTTCCACCCTTTGATTTTCAACTCCAAATCGTGTTTTGTTGGTTCCCAATTGTCGAGATTACATAAACATACAATCCCCGATAATCAACACCAACAAAATTGTAACAACAAGCGATTTCCTTCAAATTTTTGGGTTTTCAAGTTTTTGAATTTTTTTCTTCTTTTTCAATATAACAAGAACAAGAACAAGAAAATAAACGCGGAACAAAGATGACAAGCACGAAGAGTAGGACGAGGGCTCGTAAGAACGCAACCCTAGCCTTGCTCTGATACCAACTGATGCAATCGAAAATACGAAAGCGGTAAAAGATAAAAGCGAGACGAGACTTACACTAAAGTTCGAGTAGCAACGAAGAACTAGTTCCGTTACACCCCAAACGATTGGAAAGAATCACCTAACACTATGCAACTATCCTCAAGAGTCACGAGGCTCGAGCAAATAGAATGATCGGAGACGGATTGAAGAACAACTTGGATTCATCCAATTGATTTCAAGCCAAAAGTGTTACAAGGTTCAAGAGCATTGCTCATTTAATGTTTTGTGTTCAAAGTAAGGTTCAAAAGCAATAAATGAGGTAGGGGTGTATTTATAACACCCCAATACAATGTTTACAAGATTCTGGTCCGCGGCTCTTTAAGTTCCCTTCGCGATCGCGTCAGATTATATGCGATCGCGTGGAGAACTTAATGCTGAGGCGCGCGATCGCGCGAGACAGAGCGCGAAGGCGAAGAGCAAAAGAAGACTCTTCGCGATCGCGAAGGTGATGCACGCGATCGCGAAGAACAAAATTCCAGCGTTAGGCAGTAAGCTCAGCAGACTTCCCCTGTTTTTGCCCTGTTTTGCTCCCCTGCTTCTTGCACTGTTTCCTGCCCTGTTTCCACATGGATTGAGCTCCAATGCATTGTCTTTGAGTCCTCCCCCGAGCTCGTATCATCCACGCCTCTCCAAACCAAGTGTAGGTGAGTGTCTTGTATATCCTTGGCTTGACTTCGAGTGAATGGTCTCGATGCAATTTGGGTTGCATCAAAACTTCTCTTGGCTTTTGGAGACATTTGGACTAGAAGATTGGAAGAATTTTTTGCGTTTTAGGGATTTTTGGAAAGGTGTTTTGAAGCTTTGAAGGTTTGGATGAAATTTGGAATGAAGTAAAAAGGTTTCAAGCTGGTAAAAATCATATTTATAGGGTTCGCAAAACCCGACCCGCCCCTACACGTGGCAAGCATCCGCGCAAGAGGTCAATAAATCCAGCCGTTAAAAGAATAAAAATCGAAATGGCGGTTTTTGCTTTGGGACGTGCAAGACGTGAGTAGGCGCAGTTCAATCATCACTCCTGCAGTCTCGGAACACGCGACAGTCGCTTTTTCAGTAAAAAGTGGAGCGGAATTGACAACTTGCACGTTTTGTCTTTAGCGGAGCATTTAATGCTTATACTGATAAAATGTGAATCAATCGAAAGCCTTTGAGGAGTTCAACGGGCAGCATAATGTGTTACTTGAGAAAAATTCAAAAGAGTTCTTGCCCGCTCAAAATTCGTTTTCCACTCCTCGACCAGATTCTCTGCCCGAGTAGTGCGGGGACTATCTGTATTGGGTTAAATCCGTCATCACCAAAGTTGGTGACTAAGCATCCACATAGGACGACGTATTGACGACACGTGGCTATGAATGGGCATAAAGGCAACGGATAGAATCGAAGATGGACAACTATAACGGACAGATGAACAGTCACCACGGCCAGAATAGTCGCAACTCGTCATCAAGCCAATTCAAAATAGAAGTCTTATCCTTAAGCAACGTAACTGCTCGATTAAGGAGTTACAACTGCTCGTGAACGGACGCTTAGTTATCTATATATTGTAATTTAAGTCACAAGCGTTGGATCTATTTTTTTCTCTGAACATACATCTGTATCCCAACTATTAATTAATACCCGATTCTTTACCTTCTGTCGATATTAACTACTACTGCTCGCAATCAAGTGATCTCATTTATTGTTCCGCTGTTTAAATATCATAAAGAGTACGAGGAAGGAAGTCTGATCAAGTCTATATGGCCTGAACACGGTTCCTTTTATTTAAATCTTCATTTATTATATCGCATTAATCGTGTCTTTATTTCTTTACATTTACTATAGTCACTTATATCTTTTCACATTAGCCATTTAACCTTGATTATTGATCGTGACTACGCTTTATAAATTTAATTGTGACTTAATCTAATAAACGAAATTACGGTTAAACAATATTAATAGAGGTAGGCATGATTTTGTAAATATTGTTATCTTTACATGAATTGAGAACACATCTTCTAAAATTTTTACTTATAAAGTAGAACAAGTATGTATTCGAAATAAATTGAATGAATGTGTGGCTAATTATGCCTGGATAATGTTTTCATTATCACAGTTTGCCATGCATGATGGATGATCGTAGACCAATTGTTCTTTGCAATGGAATTGGATTGTCAAGGTAAATCGAAAATTACTATGGAATATTTTAAATTTTGAATTTGGTTTGATCCAAATCAACTTCCCACCCAATTGACGTTTTCGTATTTTTGTAAAACTGATTTCAACTTCTCATCATGGTTTCAAAATCAGTTTGAATTTAAAATATATCATTGTATATGATAGATTGCAATTTTAACTTTTCCTTTAAACAGTTGCTAGGAACAGATTGCAGAACATCTTACCAAGAAGGAGTTGCTGCATGCTATAAATGCAAGATATATCTAGCAGATCACACATTTTCTGCCTAGGTATGCTTTTAGCACTCTTTCTTAATCATCTCTTATTTTCTATAGTTAATGTTTCATTTGATTACAATAAGTAAATTTTTTTCCTTTTTTGTAGTATCATGGAGAATTTTTTCTTTTTTTGGTAAGACTGTTCTTGGGCCATTATTAATTAACACTTAACATATCTTCTCCTATGTTCGTTTATATCAACAATTTCATACATTAATGACACAAGTTTCATGGCTAAATCTATGTAGGCAAGTGATTCATTGAAGTAATTGGTTATTCTATATTTTTATATCTATGATAAAGATACTTATATTTTCTATCTTAATCTTGAAAAAAATCAGTAAAGCCTTCTATGGTTGCTTGAACTTTTAATTGTACTATATAGACCCTTCTAATTGTATCTCAAAATTTGGTACTGATTATTCTTATTTTGTTTCTGTTTAGGTATCTCTGGTCTCAAACCTACTGGTCTTTCTCATTTATCTCATCTGAAAGTTGTTATTTTCTTGAGTCTTAATTATATTGCCTTAGTTCTTTTTAATATATTAAATTTTCTGGAGCATTAACTTTACTTAACATTTCTAACTAACAAATAATGTTTTTCAGATATTGAGTTGCTAAAGGATGTTTTACGACATAGCAGGCAAGAATAATTGAGGTAACTTTTGAAGATTTAAGCAATATTATTGGGAAGAAACTATGAAAGGTGGACTTGAAATTGTTGTAATTTCTTTTTGTGTCAAAATAGAACACTCACGACCTATCTGGAGCTTTATATTCAAAAAGTGGAGAGATTTACTCTGTCCTCATAATATATGGCTGATAAATAAGCTCTCATGTCTAATAGAAGTACCAAAAATTTACATCTTTTATGGATTTTTCTAGCTTCTATAGTTATCAATTTGGTGGCATTGTTATTAATTTGATGATGTAGTGTCGCCTAATTTGCTTTCTAACATTTATCATATTCTCTTCCCTAAAGTAATGATAGAATTCTGCAGCTTGACAATACTGAATTCTGAAACTTCAGCGCGAATTAAGTTAATAGATGAGAAATGTCAAGGGAGAAATTAATCCACATAAATAATATGATTTCCGAAAAATCTGACCTTGAATAATAGAATGAAGATGTTAGAGATAAAAAAACATTTCATTGTAGAAATTCCATAAATTTTGAAGATATAATCCTAGATAGTTGAGCTTAAAAATGGTTTTATGCTTTGCCAAAAGGTGACAATTTTCAGTTCCACAAAGTAGAAAAAAAAGTGTTAGCTAGCTTTATTTGTTTTGTATTTTTATTTCAAATAAACGAACTAATTAACTATGACATGCTTTTCAAGTTTTAAATAACAAGATTATCACGTTTATATTGCAGATACGCACTTAATGTTTTCTTATAATTAAATAAATTACTTTCTTTATTATTAGCTTCTCAATTACCAGTAGTATGTACAAAGTGTTTGAATTCTATTTTGGTGAAGTCCCAAATCAGTCTAAAGTATTTGCTTAGGTATACACATATCAGACAATCTAATGCTAAAACTCTAGGAAGGGCCAAATAGTAACTGAATTGAGTAGAGCATAATGCATTGAGAAAATTTATACTAAAACTTATCTTTAATTTAAGTAAATCAATCAGTCATTATTTTGAATGAGAATAGGAAAATTAATTTGTACATATTTTTGAGTGCTTTCAATACGAACGATTTTCCAAGCGGTTACTTTTATTACATCTTCTTTCGAGTATTAGTATAATGCCTACAAGTTTGGGTTTAGTGCGTCGAAATTTTATCACATATTAACTGTGCTTTGGAAATGTATCAATTTAAGCTATGCTTCCGTGAGAACTATAGCTACATAGGCCACGTTTATTTTTCATTTTTGAGGTGATCGACTAATTCTTCAATTTCAAGCTAGCAACTAGGGTAGCGAAAATTTTGAAAATATCAACAACTTCATCAACTAATTGGGTTCTGAAAGAGTCGATTTGTTTGTTCATCCATGATATATCAGTTTAAAACTCAATTTTTAGTAAATTGTTACTTTTTGGCTTTAAACAGAACATTATACAAATTAAGAAAGTTTATAGTATCACGAAGATCTGGATTAATCATGTATTCTCTTTTTAATTTAAGATGGCTATATAGTAGCAAATTTAATATTACAAAAAAGAATTGCTCACAAAGAAATTGAATTTTATTGTGCTTAAATTTTTATGAAAACCTTGTGCTGCTTCTATTTCTTTTAAACTGACTATATAATGCAAGATCAATCTTAAATGAATGAATTGTTCATAAAGATTGAATCTTTTTTCTCATTTTCATCTTTACCTCTGCCTCTTCCTCTTCATACCTCTATTGCTTCTAACATGGTTATATAGTATAAATTTCGATCTTCGATGAATAATCTTTTTGTGCTGGCACTCTATGATTTTTTCTTGGTACCAGAAACCTACTTTCCAAGGTTTTACTTCCATTTCTTAAGTTGGAGTTGTGTAGGATTATTCTCGGTCAGCATCATGGCCAAAATTTTAATTGTGTAAGATTATTCTCCATCATCATGCTCAAAGTATTTATGTGTTTTTGTGATATATTTCTTTTGCCAGTATTAACGAAAATCTAATAACAGTCTATAGACCATAAAACTACTTTAAAATGTTAAGCAAACTTCTCAATTTCTTAGAAGGTAACGTAATTTGACAATTAATCAATTTCCATACCTTTACAGATAATACCTGCTAATGATCAAAATTATGAAGTCGTTGTATCCACAGTGATAAAATCTTCTGCTAAAGGAAAAAAAAGAGTTTTAAGAAAGAAAATTACCACAATCGCTATTTTGGACAATTTTAAAGATTATAAGCCTGTCTTTTTAATCAACAGGTCGACGGACTGCGGTATGCCTTTTACATTATCTTTTATGATCCAATCATTAAGATCATTAAGGCTTAGAACAATATTCTTTCATGATTTAAAGTGTGAGGGAGAACTTTATGTTCATGAGCAGTTTACGACAACTCATAACGTGCTAGAATGGATTGTTTAATAATACTAATATCAGCAGAAAATTCATAGATGTTACAATATTTTGTATCACTTTAGGCAGATGTTTTGCTGATGCATAATGTTAAACTGAACCAAAGCGAAGGCAGTTGAAAATTCTACAATTACATCCTTTATGGTTTTCGACAGAATAGTGGATTGATAAAATTACAATGTTGCTATGGAGCATATAAATGTGAATTGTAGGTTTGATTAACAAGTACTTTGGATTAGAAAGGAGTTAGTGAATTGATGTCTTCCAAAATTTGCTGGTGTATATAGTACAACGCTTTTTCATTTTAAATAAAGATATTTCAAGTATGTTTTCTTCCGCGCATCGCACGGGTACTATACTAGTAAATTTATAAGAGAGGCGTACCGATCATTTATATTGCGAGAGCTGTTGGAATGTTTTTACTCATTATGACTACTACATTATAGCTTAATGTCAAATTCTTTTGTAGTAGTACAAATTATTTTTGAACTAGTAAAGTAAGTACTTTGTTGATCCAATATGTCAAAACCCCCTTATGCCCAACTGAGATCACTCCCCTCCCCCTCCCAATAATTTCACATATCGTAAACTCATACTCCTTAAAAGTGTGATATGCATGGACTGTGGTTAAGTCTGATTGAATAAAATTATCGACTTCACAAATAGTGGTGTAATTTTTTTAAAATCTAATTCGGTGTCTGGCAATATATTATGGTCATATTAGTTCAAATTCGACGTACGTATAAGACCCTTTTCTAATGGGAAAATTGCACCCTAGCATATTTATTTTACCTAAGATTCGAACATAAAATTTATGATTAAGGTTGAATGGACATTATCCCGACCTAAGATGGTAACTAGTGTAAGTTTAGAATATCAATGTGTGTAGTGTGTACATATTAAGCCTAATTAAAGAAGTTGTTGAGTACGGTGATCACGCCCAAAACTCGACCTCGAAAAGATAAGTGGTCGCTGCAAATATAATCTGGTTTAACAAGTCCGGGGTCGAATCCCACAGAGAGCAAACATTACTTCGTAACTCAACTTTTGCCAAGTTTTAGTTCAAATAATTTCAGGAACGATTTATAATAATTTTGGTATGTAAATTAAAAAATTAATGACAATTAACTAAAAGCAAGTAATAATTACTAGAAAAGATTCAAGAATAAAAAGCCTAGGACATGACTTCCCCAATTATCGGAGTGATGTATCGATTGATACACACCCAATCTCGCTTGACTATCCCTAATGATCGTGAGCTCCTAATTTACCGCTAGTACTTTCCAATAACAAGCAATAACTATCCTAAGTTACTTTTCTAAGTTAACACAAGATGATAAGTTGGACTACCCATGTGACCACGACAAGGGGTTCGTTGTTCCCGAACTCACCCCGCTCTTATTCCCTAAATAATATATTATTTGGGTTAAAGTGTCGATATTCAACTAACCCTAACTTGAAACAATCTTCTAAGAGTTACAAGAATAAAGGGCATATGTAATTGTTAGCTCTACAATCAAAGCAGACAATACGCAGTTGAATAATTAGGAATAACTATGTCAAGCTCGATTGAATTAACGTAATACTTAATACATCATCCTATAATGGTTTCATCATGCCCTAGATAGGGTAACTTAGACACTCATGTTCATAAGATTCATGACATAAGCAACCATAATAAGTAAATTACAAGAAAAGATTGAAAGAGTTAAGATAAACTCGTTAGAGCTTCGTTCTCCACTGCTTCAACCTTGTTCTTGTTCTCTCTAGGTTCAGAATTCCTCTCAAATCATCTTTTTGGCCTCATTATCACGTCCTTGAGCCAAATGACCAAACTGCCCCACTTTACTAAACTGCCGAATTTTTGCCCTAGCGCTATAGCTGTGCGAAGCACAACAATAGCACAGGATTCCCAGAATTTTTTTGAAGTCTTGTGCGATACACAGGACACTTCTGGACCCCAGACTTGTTCTTCTCACCTTTGTGCGATGGCTATGTGATGAGGAGTTAGCTCACTGCCTCGTAAATATTTTTCTTCATCAAAATTTTATCTAAAGGTTGTGCTATAGTCGTGCGATGCACAACACCCTTAGATTTCTCTAGATTTTGTCTTTTTGGCTCTATTTTTGCTCAAATCATCTTTTTTTTGGAACCATTAGCTCCTATACATCAAAATACAACAAATTAGCTCAATTCATCATATTTTTAACGTCAAACGTCACTAGAATGGACAAAAGCATGGGTAAAATACATCCAATTATGTATAAATTTGGCCTATTATCACCACCCCACACTTGAACCTTTGCTCGTCCTTGAGAAAAACCTGGACTTAACTAGGAATGGCGCATATGCACTTTTGACACTCTTCTTCACAAATATATTAATACCAAGAATATTTAAAACAATCAAGTTCCCTCTCGTAACTTCCTAACCTCAAGAACCGACTTATTAGCACTAACCCTCCTACTCACTCAACTACTTTAACTGAGAAGCCTAATAACTTCACCAGTCCCTCATAAACCATGTACCGTCACAACAAGAAAGATGTCCCATTCAAACACAAAGTTTCAAGTAACATTGGGACTTATCAAATGCAAGATTTACTCACTCTCAGAAAGAAGTCATGTACCACACTAGACGTACCATAGGCTTGCCCGTGGTGTAGGACTCGATTAATGTAAACTCACTCGGTCTAAGAACAATAGGACTTTCAGAGGTTGTAATGTAGGTTGCATGATAGGTAGGATACATTTAGTTAATAGTGACTAACCTCCAATGAGTATTTTAATATATCACATAATTTAATCACTTTCTTTTTCACGCAACTCTCCTTTATCTCCCAATTTTTTTTTAATCAAGTCAAGCTTCCCTTTTCTTTATGCTTCAAGAGCCACCACTAGTAAAGGACTATATATTTGTTCTTTTTTCTTTCTTTCTCTTATTCATCATTTTTTTTTCTTCAGTCCTTACCAGCAATTTCTCTCAAGTAATGCAACTTTCTTTCTTCTTACTGGTCTCAACCACAACCAGCTCTTCTAACTATAGGTGTCACGGCTTATTAGAACTACAAATGTTCAAAAGAGGTAAATGGGTTAATATATAGTCAATTCAAAACAAAAGGATTCAACTTGTAATATGGTTAATTACCAACGAAAAGGTTTCAGGCTCAAAGGGCTAACTTTCATTGGTAGGCAAATAATTCATAGGCTAACAAAGAAATGCCTATATCACTTTCTAAACCGATCAAGACTCATCATTTCGCTTTGCACACACTCGGCACAAGTTCTAGACATCGTAATGTAAGCACAGAGCAACAACAAATCTCACACACACATAGCACTCGGTCTACTCAGGACGGTTCAACTGTAGCTCTCAAATTAAAGCAAGCGAGCATGCATTCAAGTATAGCACATAAGAGAGTCAAAACCTGAGCCTGGGTGTCACACAAGGGTACTCAACAGTTATCAAGGCATAATAATACAAAATCATGAAGTATCCATGTAGTCCACATATTTCAGCCTAAGTGTTCATATAAAACAAGCCATAAATAGAAGATTACACGAGTTATCCTTCCTACTATTTTAATCCTAAAAAAAAAATTATCTTACACCCGGTACAAACAACATTCGTTGGAAAAGAACCGAGGCACAAAGAAAAACCAAAGGAGATTATTAATACAAATGAAAGACTCCCACCCCACACTTAAAATCATGCATTGCCCTCGATGCATTAAAATAAAATAAGGGTGATAAAAAAACCCCCTAGGGCTCTAAGCCCGAAAAACATCCTTGCGAGCTTCTTTAGGGCACTGGGTACTCAGACTCCCCCCCCCCCACCAAGAAGAACTTCATCATCACACATAAGGGGCTGCAAGCACTCTACACTTAGAATCCATACTATTCGAAACCTGCAAGACAAAAAGCTCACCAAGTAACATCCTTTCAAAACAAACAAAACAAAATAAAACAAGAAAATTGGATTGCCTCCCAATCAGCGCCTTATTTAATGTTGTGGCACGACAAGTATCAATATCCTAACTTTTCTCTCCACTTTGAGTAGACGAATTGCCTCCCCAATTTGGATTCAAGCTTACGATCATTCTCTTGCGGTGGTGCAAATTCAAGTGAGCCAAGTTCCCTAATATTCATTATGCACGTCTTGGCCTTTAATCGAGGCATTCCATTTTCTCGATTTTAAATAACTAATTCAACAATGAAAACACCTTGTTCCTCATCATTAGACTCATTCAAAGACTCGGATGGATCAACTTCCATATCACCATCCAAAGACAATGTCGAAAAGTGTTTTGAATGAGGCCTAACGTACACTCAAGTCCTCAAATATTAAGGTTTTCACTTTCGCATTTGACTCTAATGACTTTTTCTCAGTGTCGGCATCATTCACTACCACAGGACCGAATGGTTTGAATTCCCCTTTTTGTTCATCTATTCTCTCAATGGTCAAGTCATATTTTAGGCTATTATCCCAAAATTCCTCCATGACTTGTTGGTTCTCACATCCTTCTACAAGCAAGCACTTCATCATGTTCTTAAACTCACTGTCACAAGAAGAATAACAATCATAATAATATGGGCTCGGGGAAGGATAAAATGTCATATTCTTTAAATAAAAATAATATGTACAAAACCTAAATTATCTTAACTAAAAACCTAGCAATATTTACAGCTACAAACTAAACCAATGCTCCCCGGCAACGGCGCCAAAATTTGATCGCGCCCAAAACTCGTCCTAATAAGGATAAGCGTCGCTGCAAATATAACTGGGTTTAACAAGTCCGGGGTCGAATTCCACAGAGAGCAAACGTTAATTCGTAACTCAACTTTTACCAAGTTTTAGTTCAAATAATTTCAGGAATGATTTATAATAATTTTGGTATGTAAATTAAAAATTAATGACAATTAACTAAAAGCAAGTAATAATTACTAGAAAAGATTCAAGAATAAAAGGCCTAGGACATGACTTCCCCAATTATCGGAGTGATGTATCGAATAATACACACTCAATCTCGCATGACTATCCCTAATGATCGTGAGCTCCTAATTTACCGCTAGTACTTTCCAATAACAAGCAATAACTATCCTAAGTTACTTTACTAAGTTAACACAAGATGATAAGTTTGACTACCCATGTGACCACGACAAGGGGTTCGTTGTTCCCGAACTCACCCCGCTCTTCTTCCCTAAATAATTCATTATTTGGGTTAAAGTGTCGCTATTCAACTAACCCTAACTTGAAACAATCTTCCAAGAGTTACAAGAATAAAGGGCATATTCAATTGTTAGCTCTACAATCAAAAGCAGACAATACGTAGTTGAATAATAAGGAATAACTATGTCAAGCTCGA
Organism: Petunia x hybrida; assembly: GCA_037355625.1. Lineage (NCBI taxonomy): Eukaryota > Viridiplantae > Streptophyta > Magnoliopsida > Solanales > Solanaceae > Petunia > Petunia x hybrida. Next base: position 4,741,809 of record JBBBVM010000045.1, read on the forward strand.
TTGAATTAATGTAATACTCAATACATCATCCTTTAGTGGTTTCATCATGCCCTAGATAGGATAACTTAGCCACTCATGTTCATAAGATTCATGACATAAGCAACCATAATAAGTAAATTACAAAAAATGATTGAAAGAATTAAGATAAACTCATTAGAGCTTCGTTCTCCACTGCTTCAACCTTGTTCTTGTTCTCTCTAGGTTCAGAATTCCTCTCAAAATCGTCTTTTTGGCCTTTATATCACGTCCTTGAGCCAAATGACCAAACTGCCCCACTTTACTAAACTGCCGAATTTTTGCCCTAGCGCTATAGCTGTGCGAAGCACAACAATAGCACAGGATTCTTGAAATTTCTCTGAAGTCTTGTGCGACGCACATGACACTTCTGGACCCCCAGACTTGTTCTTCTCACCTTTGTGCAATGGCTATGCGATGGGGAGTTAGCTCACTGCCTCGTAAATATTTTTTTCCATCAAAATTTTATCTAAAGGTTGTGCTATGCTCGTGCGACGGACAACACCCTTAGATTTCTCCAGATTTTATCTTTTTGGCTCTATTTTTGCTCAAACATCTTCTTTTGGCACCATTAGCTCCTATACATCAAAATACAACAAATTAGCTCAATTCATCATATTTTTAACATCAAAGGTCACTAGAATGAAAAAAATATGAGTAAAACACATTCAATTATATATAAAATTTGCCTACTTTCATACGGTAATCTCAAGTTTTTTGCTCCTAATTAAGGCTTTAGTCTAGAAAACAAACATCCCAAGTTTGAATCATATTATACGCAAAAGCTTAGTATTTTAATGAAGAAGAATACTACAGTAGTTCATTAATTAGTTTTAATCAAATTTCAAATGTGCGCCCTAGCCCTTATGATTTATCGGTTATCCAAAAGATGATAATGAGTACGGATGGTTTTCATATATGATCCATAATGCAACGTTTAGTACTGTGAACTTCCCCATTGAATATAATAGAGGTGCAAGTCTCTTGCACATGCTCTTATTCGGTAGATTCTTACCATATTTGTGCTGTGTAGAGCCGAGCCTACTACAGAAGGGGCTGAGATCGATTTGGTCATGCAGTTATCCAATTTAAGATTGGAATATATTCGTCCCATGCAATATTTTTCCTTCAACTTCACTTCAATCAACTGTAGGAAAATGGAATAAAAGTCTCTAATTGGTTAATACGCGTATCGTGGCATCTGGTTCATACTTCATAGACATAATATTCACTTCTACCAACGGCTGCAAATTCATTTTGACTGCAAGAAAAATAAGTTGAATCCATTGAAAATAACATTTCAATCCAAATTCAATTAGAGCTTATGAATTCCTATGTTTGTTTCCTCATTGGACTGGTTTAATTAGATATCAATGTAATTTGCATGTATGTTTAAAAAGCACGTCCTAACTTAATATTTACTTTTGCGAGAACTTAGTGCTACAGTGGATCTAATTTTATACTTTGTCAATCTATAACAATCAATTTTCGTGATCTAGTCTAAACTGTCTTGTCCAAAGCTTATAGTATAGCTAGTGAACGTAACAATTATCTGCATTGAAAATAAATCATCATTTTTTGGTGAGAAGAGACTTAATACAAGAGAAATTAACACTTCCTCTTCCATCTTATATGATTTTATTATTATTTTTAGTATGATAAAAAAAAGTTTCTATAATACTTATATGTATTTTGAAACTCTTTAACGTTATATTTATCATTTTACTCATAATAACATGTTCTTATTATTATAGACATGCTATGACATAAAGAATTTTAGCACATGCAAAGTGTTTCTAACTTTATAAAATCTTGTGTTCAAATTTTGCAAAAGTTTTTGGTATGCATTAGTTTTTTTCTTGAGCTTTATATCAAACCATACTATTCTTAAAGAGCCAATCTACTGAGTAAAAAGTGAAAAAAATTTTTGCCCTTCAAGTACACATTATCTCTCTAATATTTTTATACAAAATTATAATTCTGTTATACATTCTAATAACATTATTTAGTCAAATATAATACAAAATTATAATTAATGTGTGATACACGCTTAAGTCTTTTCAAATACTCTTTATCTGAATATTACTTAACTAATTAGTTTCTTGGAAGTTGGAAACGTTTACTATCTTCTGTATTCTAAGCAAAATACATTGAATGTTCTGTTAGGGAATATTCTAGATGGGAATACTAATAGTTATATGTTTGATAGATAAATCTTTTCTTCGACTTAATGTATAAATTTGTATGGTCTACACTCTCAACAAATGATTTCATCCGCTATGCATGTATGTGATCTACATACATGTATAAATCTATTCAAGTACTGTTGATATTATATTCTTTAGATTGTGCTGGATTTCTAACAATCATTTTCGTTAAGGTAAATCTTGGAGCAAATGAAAAGACTACTATTCAATACAATCTTATATTCCCCAGTTACATTCTATACTTCTTTGACTCCTCCACGCTATTATATATTTGGTTTAGAGAGCACAATGCTTTTGTCCATTCCGTGGATGTTCTTTTACTTTTTCATCATTTTTTCTTCTTACTTATCTGATAATCCATGTTGATTATTTGATGTTTAAAGTTACAATAAAATAAACTTCTATAGAATTTTGTTTCCCCAGCTTATGAAATGATTATTTTTTCTTATTTTCAGGAAAAATCAATTGACATCGTGCTTTTGTATAGAGTTGAACAAAACTCTAGGATTTGTGCCTATACAAATGAGGTAGGCAACATTTCATTCTAACAAAAAGTTCATTTTGTTGCGGCACTTATGAATACTTTTTTCTGAATAAATTTGATTGTATACCGGATAATGTCAGGAGGCGTCCTCAATTACATTTAATTTTCTATGATTTTTGATATGAAATTGGTCTCTTATCATTATAGATGTCTCATGTGTTGTCATAAATTATACTTCATTCGTGCAACAAGGTTTAGTACGAGAATTAAAATACTTAATTTTTTGTGTTAATTCAAACATAGATTTTACAAATATTCTAACTCTATGAAATATATGGATGGAGAGACTCACAATAAGTTAATGTGAATCATATAAGGTATAACATTCTTTCATTATTATATCTTTTTTAGTTCTTCAATGACTTTTTATGGTCATGTTTGCTTTATTACTGTTGATATTTTATTTTAAGTATTTCTCTGTTGATTTCTTACTATAATTTTTGTTTAAAAAAAAATTGTTCTTATTAATATGGATTACACGCGTAAAGCACTTTTCGAGAACTAATAAACATCATTATATATATACTACTTAGATTTCAAAGTAAGTGGAAAAATCTCAATGTTTAACTTTGTATGTGATTATGTGCACATGTTCAAATTTTGTCATGAATAAACGTATGGTAGTTAAGTACAAAACCTAGAGAAATCGATCACTATCTCTTGAATTTCAAATCATGTTCCCAAAGAGATACTTTTGTTATTTATGAAACGAAAAAAGAAAAGGTGTAATAAGTGGAACGTGATTAGAAAATAGACTTTCGATTAACTCAACCCTTAAGAATTAGCTCATGTCATATAAAAAATAATTTTCATCCAAAAATGATGTGGGGGGTATTTTATATTTTTTTAAGACCGTTAATTATAGCGTGAATACCATAATATGGGGTCTAATATTAGGTAAATGAAAATCTACAAATTAATATAGGTCGACGGTGATCTTATGATAGAAAATATACTTTAGGGCAGTGATACATACCATTCCATTTTGCCGGCATATGTGGCGCATCCAACGTGGCCCGTATGTATAATGACAAAATTACCCTTGAATCATATTTTATCCTTTCAGCGCGTGTTCCTCACTCTCTCGCTCAAAAGCTGAATCTTTCTTTTAGTCAAACATAAAGAGGCGACCATTGCAGAAACTTGCTTTGTCAATGGGGTTCCGTTCGCCAGAAACTTCCACCGGCGACCACCACTTCGCGGCAAATTAGAATGCTGTGGTTCTTTTCCGTAATATTATCCTATACTACTGTAGCTCTTTCAATTCGTTATTATGTATAAAGAGGTTGTTCCTCTTTATGCAGCCTGGCTCTTCCATTCTCCTTGTAATGATGCTGCGGGGCAAGGGTTTGTGTTTTTGAACTTTGTGAGTCTCGACGCACACCCTCCCTGCTGGATGCAGGGACGAAGAACTAAATTCCTGAGAAATGGTGTAAGAGTACTAAAATTGAAATAAGTGTACCAAATAGGTTGTTGATGTTTCTTGCCATGGGAAAATGGATGCGTTTGGAAGGCTTCGTGACGACCATAGAACGAGTTTTGCATAATTTTGGAGGCACTTGTCTTGAAGGAGCGCAAATTGACAGTCCTATAGCCTCACCACTCCAGGAATTGGGTTTGTTCGTTTAAAGCCGTAGTCGCGTTTAATTTGACTGTTAATATATATATTTCCCAATGTCTGAATCTAATGTTCCTTTCTGAATTTGGCTTTGGGTGCTTCTAAATTTCTGATCCTTGCAGCACTAGTTTGTAATTGCACGACCATTGTTCCTCCACTTTTCGAGCTGATCTTCTCGTCGTTTGTTCCCCCCTCCCCCGGTATTTGCTTTAGCACTCGCGTATGAGAAGACGATTAATTAAAGAAAATGTTATTTGAAGCTGATATATTTGAGTTGGTATTGCATTTGTCCATGGTGTTTTAGCATCAGGGTCCGTTCTTTGAACATCGTCTAATCACAATATTTTTTGTTCTTGCTGCGCTTGTTTGTACCGGAAACTTGTCTAGTTAGAGTATTATGTGGTGTAGTATTCCGTCGACAGATGTTCCTCCAAATACTCCGCTCTTGACTAATATTGGTCTATGTTCCCCCGAATGTCATACGTTATTAATAAATTTTTGTTTTTATTTCCAATTACCATTGACGAATACAATTGAAGTCAGAAATCAGTCCATTAGACACGATTGTTTTGTGGAACCTCTCGGCTGATGGGCTCTTCTCATGTAAATCAACTTGGCACAATTATTCTGAACAAGGAAATGGTACTTTTCCTTTTCAGAATCTTTGGCACTCTAAGATTCCATTTAAAATCTCATTTTTATCTTAGAGACTAATCATGGGAAGACTTCCAAGTGATGAATCTTTTGCTAAGTTTGGACATCAGATTGTTTCTAGGTGTTACTGTTGCGTTGTGCCTAGATGTGAGTCAACTCATCATGTATTTGTGGAAAGTGAATTAGCAATTCACATGTGGAATTATTTTGGAGCTCCAATGGGAATCAATCACAGTTGCCCAGAATTCTTTTTGCATACAATCAGTTGCCCAAAGAAGCGAATGGTGCATATCATTTGGATAGATGGCAACTGCCTTGTATGTGGATCAGATACGATAAAGCTAATTTTTTTGTTAGTTACTTATCATTTTAGTTGCCTACTGTGTATGCAAGTTGTTTGTATGCTACACAGATAGTTTTTGTTACAAGAGGACAGGCCAAGCCTCCTCTGTGTAAGCCACTCTTTACTTAATGCAATCCAGATATACTGGGGGAAAAGTATTTAAAAAAAAAAAGGACACGAACTAAATCAAACCCACAAATTAATAAGTACTGCATCAGGATTGAGCAGGTACGTTGTCTAGACACCTATTCATCCAAAGTAGAAGTAGGTGTTCATGTGAATCAACGACTTCTGCTTGACACCATCAAAGAGCGGATAAGTTAATGCGAAAGTTTCGATGTCAACAACACGTAGATGACTGCTAACTAACGGGTGCAATATTGCCATGAATTGCATTATAAATTCATGTGACCTGCTCCGACTTCGCCTCAGAACTTAGAATCCATTAAATTGCTGCAGTTACCATCACTAATGGCAGGTCCTCTGGTTTTAACCACCGTACGTATACCGTCGTCCTCAACCAATAGGGTAATCAACGAAACCATTGCCGTATTAGTTCTAATTTGTTCATTCTGTCAACAGGAGCAACGCAAACACATAATTGGACTATTTTTGGGCCACAGCTGATTAATTAGCGAATTGGGCCGCACCATCAATGAAAGCATGTGCTCGGCCCATGTAGAGTAAGCCCTCCAACACGTTTTCAGCGAGTCCTCAGGAGTTGGGTCGCATAATCTATTCCTGCACGTATGAATCCTGATAGGAATTCAACATTCCCACACTCGCTGTCGTTTAAGTTTAGCCAACGACATGTGTAAAATAAGGACACTTGTTTAATCGAATTTTAGGTACTCTTTAATATTGAGCAGTTATCACATTCCCTGGTACTTCTTTATTAATCAAGATGGGTAGAACTTGTTTTGGTTAGTAGACAAGTTCTTTGCCCTTGCAACAATACAAATAACGGGAATGCATGCACGAAATCAGCCCAGCGTATGCAAACTTGGTGTATTCTACATGGACAAAAAGGAGAAAGTCAATACTGCTACTAAGTACCAAGTACATTACAACTTCAGACTGGACAATCGTTAGACAAGTACAAGCGCACGATCAGTCCACGATGAAGTAAGTACTACATATATAGAGCCCAAAAAGGTGATACAAAGTATATATATCCCTAATAATCCAGACCAGAGCCAAAGCTACCATCATCCGAACTTAAATCTGAATGACAAGGAGCTCCCATCTCAAAGTCAAACATCGGAAATGTTAATTTCGTGGTTTCAACGTCAATGAGACATAGATCACAATTGACAAATAATTCACGGCAGCCGTAAATATCTGTCATATATCCGTTCCAGTGCCCCGGCCCCTGAAAGTGACAACACCCAGTCTCTACGACTTTGCTGCAGTTTGCCGAACCAATCATCCTTTTGAGACGTCTTCTGCATTCAATCGTCTTGTTTCTTCCGTCGGGCTCCTTCAATAGACTAAGCAGCACTTCCATCCCCGAGTTGATGCTAATTTCATCTTCCCTATCAAACATCAGCAATGCAATCCCGTAATTGTACTTTGCTTGGGCCGCAACAGAATTATTAACGAATTAGGCCTCGCCCGAAGAATTATTAGCGACTTGGGCCATATAGTGTAACCCCTCCTTGTTACCGGCAACAAAAAACATATGAGTCCCGAGAAGTATGGTAGCGACTAGTTTTACAACACAGGAGTTTTTTACTATAACCCCTCATTCTTTCTTTACTATTAGTTTTACAACACAAAAGTTTTTAAAGTAAAATAACTTATGATTAGGGGATTCAATAATAAAGAAAGAAGTAAATACAATTTATTATAATAAATATATAATATGATGTCATAAAATATTCAAAAATATTTTGTTAAATATAATTTGTAGAGAGTAATTAATTTAATTACACTATTTAATTTTAAATACAAATTTTCAACGATTTCACCAATTTTATAGAGCCATTTAATAACAAAAATAAATGAAAAGTAAAAATAAAATATGTTCTGAATATTATGGCAGCACAAAAATATTTTTGATACAATTTTTCAACGATTTCTCAAATTTCATAGTAAAAATAAAATTGTGACCGAAAATAAAACAAAAGTAAAACAGAATATTTGAAAGAGTCGTTTACTAACAAAAATAAATGAAAAGTAAAAATAATATATGTTCTGAATATTGTGGCACCACAAAAAAATTTTTGATACAATTTTTCAATAATTTCTCTAATTCTAAAATTGTGTCCGAAAATAAAGACACTATTTAAAACAAATATTTTAATATAGGCCCCATTAAGATTTTAATAATTTAAACTAAAATAGTTAAAAGTTGGCATATTTGAATATAGGCCCATTAAGATTTTAATAATTTAAATTAAAATAGTTAAAAGTGGGCTTGGGCCCGCAGCGGCAGAGTGAGAGAGTGAGAGGCTGAGAGTGTGAGGGACACGCGCTGAAAGAACAAAATTTAACTCAAGGGTATCTTTGTCATTGCATATGCAGGCCACGTCGGTGCGTCAAACCCGGCGGCAAACTGGTATGGTGTGCTTCTTTTCCGTATACTTTATCTGCCTAAATCAATTCTAATTACACACTACAAACTAACTGAAAGCACATGCTAGGAAGTAGTAGGAAGTATAGGTTGAAAAGGACAAAGAATTAGACAGTATAAGTAGGCGCTCAACTGGACCTGCATCTAGCAATCATAATAGCCTACTTTTACTGGATTTAATAGAAAGATTGGGCTCTGGTAGAGAAGATATACGCATGATGGACTTAACGACTGCTAGAGCCTAATGTGACCCCATCCCAATGACACTTGACAACTGAACTTCCGCGACGATCTTTTCTGTCAGCATAAACAAAGGAGTACTTTCCCAATGCAGGTCTAAAATCAAGATTATAATGGATTGCTTGTCAAGACCAAAGTGTCACATCTATTTCTAAGCTGGTGCATACCTAAGTTCCCATTCATGATTAATTGAGTTAATTCTGTCCTGCTCACCGAAATTTTTCCATATATAATTATCTGTTGCACAGTATTTATATCCGCTCAAATTAAAAATCATGAAAATACATACTTCATTCGTCTCACTTTATTTGTCTCCGTTTGATAAAATTTGAAAATAAAAAAAATTAAAACTTTAGGAAAATATAAATCATTTTAAAATAAAATTGACATTGTATTCTACCAACAACAACAATAATGTACCCAGTGATATTCTACAAGAGAGATATGAGGAGGGTGAGATTTCCCCATTTCTTGTAAAGAAGGTAGCAAAATTATGGCAAAAGTGACCTAAGCTATAAATTCATTAGGAATAAATTTGAAAGTTTAAGTTGAGTTACTGCAAAATTTAGAATGTCTTTGTTTTCTACTAACATATTTTGCTGAGTTACAGAGTCACCGGAATTTTAGTTTTACCCTGGAAAATAACTTGTACAAAAATGACTGTTAGTGATGATTCATCAGGATTTCCTTTTATATAGTCAAAAGTTATATACTGGCACCAAAATATCCTATTTTTGCATCAACCCTTTGGTTTTCCAAAAGGATTTTTTACACAAATTTATAAATTTGATCTTTTAATTACAAAAAAAATAGTAATACTTTTCAAATTACAATGGTATAGTAATATTTTGTTAGCACATTTTACATCAATCAACACATTTCAATTTTATTTCTCCAAATTACAATATCTCACTTACTCTCTCTTCCTCCATCACCCTACCCCCACCACCCCAGCGCCCATCACCTCAGCCCCAACGCCATCACAACCACCCCAGCACCATCACTCCTGCCGCTAGTAAAGAGAAACCCGGTACCACCAACGTCCAAACCCCCCCCCCCCTCTGCCCTGATTATCAACCTTCTCATTGATGCGTCGTACTATCCCTACCCCCAGAACTCCCACCCCACCCCACCAAACCCAAAATCCCCTAACCACGGTGGCGGCGTCAGCGGAAAAAACGCCGAGCCTCACTACCCTTCTCGACGACGTCGCTACCTACACCCATACATAGCAGAATCGATCCAATAAATAATTCTGATCCACCGTACCTTCTCAACATCGGCGGTGTGCCTTCTCAACGTTGTGCCTCTCCACACTCCTCAACGACGTCGTTTCCTACAACACACACACAACAAAAACAGTTCGATCCGCAACTATAATTTAACGAAAACTTCTAGATTTAAAACTGACCGACGTTAACAACAGTATAGTACGACGGCCGTTAGAAGAAGGTGATAGCTGGATCTTCTATTTAAAGGAAGAGAATGTACGGAGACTTGGGGGCTAAGATACAATTTTTATAACCTGACCAATGACTTCAAATGGAAAATGCTTCTTTTTGTGTTTAGATGAACAATATGAAACAATATGATACGGTTTGAAACATCGTTGAATCGTTGAAACAGTTGTTGTAACAGTTTGATACATCTGAAACGATGTTGAAACAGTATGATACGGTCTGAAACGACATTGAAATAGTCTGAAATAACTGTTGAAACAGTATGATACGGTCTGAAATGGGGGTTGATACAGTTTAAAATAGTATGATATAGTCTGAAACGGGACTTGATACAGTTTAAAATAGTCTGATACAGTCTGAAACGGAGTTGATCCAGTCTTAAACGAGACTTGATACTGTTTAAAACAATCTGATACAGTTTGAAACAGAGTTGATACAGTCTAAAACGGGAGTTGATACAGTTTAAAACAGTATGATACAGTCCGAAAGGGGACTTGATACAGTTTATAACAGTCTGAAACAAAGTTGATATAGTTTAAAACAGTCTGATACAGTCTGAAACGGGGAATAAAAGTGAAATAGGAGAAGTAAAAGTGAATTTGGGGGAAATTGTGACAGGAAAAGTGAAATAGGAGGGAATGAGAGGAGCAAAAGTGATAGTGGGGGAAATAGGAGGAAGAATGTAAGGATTTGGTACGTTATGAGAAAATATTGCTATGTTGTTGCTATATTTGTAATTAACTTGTGTTTTCCTCTATATAAGGTACTTTTGCTAAAATATTGCTATATTTGGTAATTAAGTTCTAAAAATTATACTTTTGTATCAAAATCTCTTTCCAAAAAGTATTGTCTGAATGGACGGGCCCAATTACATAACCAAGTTAGTTCAAAAAATTTCACCTAGTGCCTTCAATAAGACAAAGTCTTACCTAATTGCCCCCACTTACAAATGTTTTAAGTAAATGCCCTACACATCATACTCCCCCCTTATGAAAGGACTATTTTGCCCCCCAACTTGTATTAATTCACGCTGAAGCTTTCCTTCTCTCTTTCCCCATTCCTGGCCTCCTTCTTTCTTCTTTGTGTGGCCCCCAACTTGTTCAATTCACGCTGAAATATTTCCTTCTCTCTTTCCCCATTCCTGGCCTCCTTCTTTCTTCTTTGTGTGCTAGAAATTTGGGATTTTTTTCCTTGTGTTTGCTTGATTCCAGTGATTTGAAGGTTTTTATTGCCTATGGCTATTAGATATTCATGTTTTGCATAGAGCTTAAAATCTTGACCATGGCCAACAGTTGCATAGAATTTCTCTGCAAGTTGCTTATTGCAATAGAGTTTAAAGTCTTGGCTATTGCCAATATTTACAGAGATGTTCTGTGTAAGTTGTCGCTTCCACCAGAACTTAGAGTCTTGGCTATTGCCAAGAGTTGCAGAGACTTTGTCTCCAACTTGTTCACTGCACTAGAGGTAGAAGTCTTGGCAATTTCCAATACTCTTAGAGTTTTTTAGTGTAAGGTCCCCCTTGCCAGAACTTAAAGTCTTGGCTATTGGCAAGAGTTGCAGAGACTTTGTCTCCAACTTGTTCTCTGCAGTAGAGGTAGAAGTTTTGGCAATTGCCAATACTCTTAGAGATTTTTAGTGTAAGGTCCCCCTTGCCAGAACTTAAAGTCTTGGCTATCGCCAAGAGTTGCAGAGACTTTTCTTTGTAAGTTTTGCATTGCAATATAGGTAAAAGTCTTGGCAATTGCCAATACTTGCAGAGACTATTTGTACAAGTTGCTCCCATTGCAGTAGAGTTTAAAGTCTTGGCTATTGCTAATACTTTAGAGATTTTTCAGTCTTTGCAGCATAACTTAAACTCTTGGCAATAGTTGCAGAGAACTTTACCCTTGCAACTTGAAGAAATCTTACGTTGAATCTTCTCTTGAACAAAGAAATCTGTAAAAGGAATGGGGTTTTATGGTTTTCTTGATAGCGTGAATGGAGAAAAGGAAGGGGAGGGACTGGGGCGCATCTTTTTACTGATTGATAGGGGTATTTTGGTCCGAAAAAAGTTTCATTAAACTAATGAGGACATTTTTGCAAACCATCTCTTAGTGGGAGCAAAAAGGCAAACCATTGCTTCCCGTGTCTGAAATTCACCACGTAGTCACTTTGTTGGGCGCTGAAAGAAATATAACCATAAAAAAAGGTTTTAGTAAAATAGCCATCACTTAAAAAATTTCATTTTGTTTTTAATTTAGCTACCAAAATTTTAGAAAAAAATCATAAGACTTTTAACTAACCCTGAAAATTCTATAGGATTTAGGTCAAACCCCATGAAAACTTTCTTGATTTGAATATATGATTTCAAGGAAAATTTTCCGTAATTTTGAACTAAATTCTAGAAAAAATTTCTGGTAGTTCAAATTTTCAAAAAATTTTCATGTGCCTATTCTTCAAAAAATTCTATGTTCTTAAAATATTTATGTTTTTAAAAAAATTTGTATTTGTTGATTATTTCTCTATGAGCAAGTTAAAAACTGGCTAGTCGTCATAATTATATGTTTGTTTGTTGGTAAACTATCGTAAAAATTTAGACCCGTAGCCTGTTTGCACCGCGCTAAATGAATATTAGCTAGCGGTGCAAAACTGTTTGAACGCTAACCACATCCGGACTACTGGGACTTTGAACATGTTTGTTCAAACTCTACCAGTATAAAATGTTGGGATTATTTAAACACTAATCCCAATATAAAATACTGGGACTTTGAATACTTTATATATAGAGCTCCAGGAAACTATACATATGAACCCCATTATAAAATAATAGGAGTTTGAACATGTTAGTTCAAAGTCCCAGTATAAAATACTAAGACTAGACTTTATATATAAAGCTCCAGGGTACTATAAACATGAATCTCATTATAAAATAATAGGACTTTGAACATGTTAGTTCAAAGTTCCATTATAAAATACTGAGACCAGTCTGGGGTGTTTGCTAATGCTAATAGAATGTAAGTGTGCGCACGGAACTTTGGCTATTACCCAATTAATTTTGAAACGGTAGATAATTCTCACTTAACGCGTTCAAAAATAGTTACACATCAAAATCACACTAAACTATCTTAAAATGGACAGGCTCAAGTAGGACAAGGACTCTTTGCCTTATGTTTATGCAGTTTTTGCACGAAATAGACAAATCTGGCATTTTTGTTACAATTTTGACCCAAATAAGAAAGTCTTACAAAATGGTCCTTGTCAGAAAAAGTTGGAGTGAAATTTCTTGCGATATCCAGGTCCTTAATAATAGAAATCTGGCGGTCACCATGAACTTTCTTACGGGGTAAAATTTGTAAAACTTTTTTTATGGGCCAAATTTGTGACCGGCTTAAAAAATGCCATTGTTTTGTATATCAATATATTTAATTTATTTCAAGTTACGCCTAAAAAAGGTTTTCCTTAATAAACACTTTGAAATGCAGTTGGTTATGTGATTATACATGGTGAGTAGTTTATAATCGTAGGAATTTATACTCGAGATATAGGAAAGTAAGCAATCTGATTTTGTAATGTCTTAATTTAAAAAAAATATAGAGGTAAAGAAATAACAATCCAAATTGCGGTATTTGAATCTTGGGATTCTTACGACCGATACTACAGTTCGATGTTCCTGCTCTTTGTTTTTTACAAGATGCACAAGTTAAGGTAGTACTTACCTTATTTTTCGTGATTAATAATCAAGTGTGTGTGTATACACACACACACGCGCGCGACAATAAATGTAATTATTGGCATGAAGCATCCATTTTTCCAATTTCACTGGCCCTACCCCCGTTGTCTAGACTTGGGTGGAGTGGGGGATCAAGCTTGATAATACCCCCTTATTGACGGGTTGATTTACACAAATAATCATTTTTGTAGTCTTATATTTAAAAGTAAATCAATAGCTTAAAGTTCGAAAGGGATCACATAAACTGACGTATAAGGTTCAAAATTGATATTCAGACCACGGTCTAACTTTAAAGATGTTGCAGCCTTAAAGGCCATAAGAGTGGTCACATAGTTTAAATAATGCTTCATAGTGTCCATTTCTGTATTTAAATCGAATGACTCGAATACTAGTAACTGAGTTCCCCTTTTGCCTCTGAATGTAGAGGTCAAGCATTGACCCATTGAATGGCCTAATATGGCTGAATTTTATAATGCTGTGGAGAGATTAAAGTAAGCACAACTTACTAAATAAAGTAATTAGATTAAAGAAGTTGGTGGTGTAATAAATTATAGCAACGTAATTATTTTAAGGAGCCGACCTTTTCTTCTAGATTTATGGTCATCGGATTCATCACCTTTTCAAACCAATATTTTATAGAGCCGACCATCCTCTTGCTTGCCTGATTTTCTTTTAGTTTACTACTATTACGAGCATCATTCTGTGCATTCTCCCTTTAAAGCTGCTTAAAGTTGCACATGTGAGCATGATTGCAAAAGAAATGCAGATAATATCCTTGAAGATTACCTTAGAATCAAAGAGAGAGAGAGAGAGAGAGAGAGAGAGAGAGAGAGAGAGAGAGAGAGAGAGAGAGAGAGAGAGAGAGAGAGAGAGAGAGAGAGAGAGAGAGAGAGAGAGGGGGGGGGGGGGGGGGGGGAATTCACGAAAAAAAAAAGTAAAAAGAGCTTTTGAATATTAGGTACTTGGGGTCATGTTGACTGACGAAACAAATGAATCGGACAGGGATTATTTTGGAAGATGTTAGTTTTGCAAATTATAGAAAACAAATTTTCACACGATGGTTAAATCACCTAAAGTAAAACTGACTAGTACATGCATATTAGTTTGTAAATCTGCATGAGCGAAGAACGTTGAAATAAGGAAAGAAAGAGGCACATAGGGAGGATTTAGATTTGATCAGAAAGAAGAAATAATACTCATCTTTCAAGGTGTCACATATAGTAGTCTCGAAAAAGCAATACGAGAAGATTTTCCAATTACTGATTTTAGCATTTCACATTATTACCAAATTTATTGCAAAGGTGCCACATTGATGGTTACATGGACTTACAGACCATAAGTATACTTTCTATAGTAATATACATGAACACACACCATATGTATTTGTGTGTGTGATGTGGGTGTGGGGGGTGGGGGGAGAAAGAAGTGGACTTTAAGAAATGCTGGAATGATATAAATTTGGAATGACCATAAAATGTAAACTATGGAAAGAAAATGAAAGTGGTTGCCAATATAATCAAATGGACGGTGCCCAAAAGAAAGTGGCTATAACAACTCTCATATCATAACCCTATTTTCTCATACTACAAATGCTACGTAGGGAAGATATATGTACTTCAGTCCATTGTAGTATGTAGGTAACCTCTGACCAAAATTGTTAAATCAATAATCTTTATGTTAAAACTCTAAGCTGCTCTAAAGATACATGCATGGTTGGTAGTAAACATAAAGCTTCAAAAGGTTGTTTCATTAATATTATTGCAGAGGATGCTATAGTTTCTTTCAATCATTCTTTTGATCTCGTAAAAAGCTTTAGTTTTTTTTTCCTCTACAACTGTTTTATACGTCCTTTTTCTTCTAAGCAGGGTATCCTTTGTGCATCATATATATTCACGCACCCACATAGAGTTTGGAGGAGATATGAAGAAGGGTTTAAGTTATGCGTAAATAATGAAATTGTATGGTATACCATCATTAAAATTTATTGTTACTATTATTCTATTTTTCAAAAGTTACTTTATCATGTGGTTATAAACGCTGGTACTTATTATAGTACTATAAAAATATTAAATCTAAAGCGAGATTTTTGACATGAATAAGTATGTAATTAGTAGTTTGATTCCAATAAAGCGGCTGGACATCAAATAATATAAAACAATAATATACCATTTCCGTGTGCACGTAACTAATGGACATTTGAAGAAACACCTATACTTAAAACTTGGGCAGGAACGCAGATGCTTTTGTACTAGGAAAATTAGGATCCCATAATCAACTCTGACAGCCTCTTTTCCCATTTAAATGGCAATACAGCAGTGCTGACTAAGTAAACAAGCTACTAATATAAAGAACTGAAAATGGCATTTCAACAAAGCACCAATTGGTTCAATTAACCATATATTTACACCTATTAGGTTCAATAATAATTAGAAGGAATGGATAAAATATTAGGGTTTAAAATCTACGAGAATCTTCGTGATGTAGAAGAGATATGGTGAGTTGGAGAGGGAACAGGGACGGTGGTTGTTCAGTCACTACGTCAACGTATGCTGGCAATTTCGTAGAAAATTACACCGACTATAGATTTTAACAATCTGCAGAGAGAGTTATTCCAACCAAGAGGAGAAAAAGGGAATGCATAGACAGAGAGATAGCGAAAAGATTTGATAACCAAGTAAATCATATACAAATATAGAGATATGAGGTTGATGAACACCAAGGTGGTATTTCAACCAAGGAAAAGCTTAGGATAGCAACGAAGGGGGGACAAATGCATGGAAGGACAACGTAAAGATTTTTGTACTATTAATGCCTATTTTAGCAGTTACATATTTATTTGCTATAATTTCTAGATAACAATATTAAATATAGTAAAAGATTTACTCCCTTTGTTCTAGTTTATGTGGTAGCATTTCTTTATTATTAGTCCGTTTAAAAAGAATATTAGCTTTCTAATCACATTTAGTAACACTTAAAATTAAAAATTGCTACTTTAACCTAAAAGAAATAATTTACCGCCACAAAAATGTCCACGGCATATTTTAGATAATAAATCTAAAAAGGCAGAATACATAGATAGCCCCTCAAAGTTGGCACCAATTCCCACTTGAACACTTCAACTTTTCAAGTGATCAATTAGACACCTCTTCTTAACAGAAACGTGTCTCGTGAACACCTGTGTCTATGAGCTTATTTGCGTGAGACTCACTCGCTGCTGAGGTATAAATTGGTACAATGAGAATATAACACGTGTTTTTTGAAAAGGAAAAAATTGCTTCCTCTTTTAAAAAGAAGAGAGATACGAATAATTTTAAAAAATAAAGCAAAACCAATTTTCTCACTACTAAAAAAACCCGGATCTGCGACCACCACCATGCGACCGAAAATCGGTCTGTCCAGTTATGCGACCGATTTTCGGTCGCAGAGACCACTGAAAATAATAATATTTTTTTAGTCACAGCTATGCGACCGATTTTCGGTCGCATGTCGGTCGCATACCTGTGACTAAAACGGGGCAGAACCCCTTTCTCCCCCATTTCAACATTCCCCTTTCTCTCCCAATCCCTAAAAACCGAACCCACCCCACCCTATAACCAACCTTCCACCATTATAAACCCCATATAACTTTAAATTACTACCCTATAACCTCCAACATAACATCTAACACAATCTACACCTACTAATTCAAGGTAAATTTCATTTTTTAGTAATTTTTTGTTATTTTTTTAAAACTCATATAATGACTTTTTAATTCACTTTCACATTGGTAACTCATAGTTACATGCCATTGGATCCCATACAAAGTTGAGGTAATTTTTTTTTTTTTTGGTTTAATAATCCGAATTTAATTATATATATATTTTTAAATAATGGAGAGCCTATATATAGGGTGGATAGCACATTGTTTACATGTTAGTTGTTAGTTTTAATTGGTTTATTCTATATAATGTGATGTCGAGTAAGTTGTTTTGGGTTGATTAACTTTAAATATAGGATTGTGATGTTTGGGATTAATTATGGTAATTGTTGTGATATGTTGGAATTGTTTGGTAGAGTTGTTTGCAATGTGTTGATGCCTTGTCATGGGTTGTGGTGTTTGGGATACTTGCTATGCATTTAAAGTTAGGGTTTTGGTATTGTTGTTTGGATTGTTCATGTTTGGAACATTTTATGCTTAAACCGGATAAATTGTATGCGTTTTGTATTGCATTGCACTTACTAGATAATATGGAATTCAAACGGACCAATGGATATTCCAAAAAAGGCTAGGATTATTAAAAATTGGTACCATCCTGCAACCGTCCCCATCCTGTTACCCCCTCATCCCCCTCTTCGTCTTCTTCATTTCCCACCTGCAACCGTCCCCATCCTGTTACCCGCTTCTCCTTCTTTCTCTAAATCAATTTCCCCTAGTCTTCTTCCTCTAAACCCAATATAATCATGAATTCAACATATAGTGGGTGTTGTAATGGTCATATCGAAAATTCTCGATAGTTATCCTAAAATCGATTTTGTTCTTGCTGTGATTTGGATAAAATTGTAACCAAATTGGTTGGATAAAACATTGATGGTATGGCTCCATGATATTTTCGGTAATCGAATTTCTCGATATGGGTATTCGTCATTTCAACCCCATAGCCATTGTTAACTTTAAGAAAAAAACTTTAAAACTATAGGGATAAAGGGATTTGTTTGAAGCTGCTAATGTTAATTTTGCTCATAGAGAGTTCAATTTTGTGCCTACCGTGTTGTATTATAATAATTTGTTGAGGGATCAGTTGGAGGAAATCAACTTCAAATTGTTTTAGCGAGCTGCGAATGTTAATTGATGCCTTTATGTATATGAATATTGTAGAGAGATGAATGTTTGTGATGCCAAGAAAGTGTTTGCTGAGATGAAAATGAGAGTTGTTATCCAATTATGTCTGCCTACAATGTTTTGAAAGGGGTTGTTCAGAGATGGGCATGTAAATAAGGTAATTGAGCTTAAAATTTGCTGTTTTGGGGTTTAACCAGATGGTGGTATTACAGGGGTGGTGGAGGTATGAGCGTGGTGGGGTGAAATTATTGTGGGGGAGAGAATGAAGTAATGTGTGGCCCATTTAAAAATTTATTTTTATCTTAAAATAAAATAGAAAATAAAAAACTAAAGAGCCCACGCGCTTTGAGATGTTTGAAGTATACCTGATTTGCCATGTCAGCATGAGGTGTTCACGGGACACGTTTCTGTTAAGAAGAGGTGTCTAGTTGATCACTTGGAAAGTTGAAGTGTTCAAGTGGGAATTGGTGCCAACTTTGAGGGGCAATTTATGTATTCTGCCATCTAAAAAACCTTTTTCTCTTTCTTTAACTTCATGTCGATTCAAATTTTGACACATAAAGCATAATAGAGGGAGACTTGTTATTATTGTAGGTAGATTATTTTGATGATGCAAAATAACTATACGGTACTCTCGATAAACTCATGCATGAAATACCAATCACAAGAAGGGTTTAGATATTTCAGATCTATTCGTTGGTTGCATTTTAGTTGCCGTAGGTGGTGGGCAGTAACAAGCCCTACTTTCGGTTCTCATTTCATTTTGATAGCAACATCACGCACTGTGTCAGAGTCACTAGCTATAAATTTCATATGGCTGAGATGAAAGACGAGGGAAGTCATTGTATTACCAATATTATTCACTTAACAACCACATGCATGCAACTTTTTTCCCAGCACCTTGGGTACGTAGGTCTGTAATTAAATCAGTAGATAACAGAGGCTAATTGCCTCATTCAATGGACAATGGGATTCAATTATCAAGTGGAGCTACAGTTTTGGGGAATCCCACAAGTCCCCTTTCTTGCAACAAACCAAAACACATCAAAACATATCCCGAAGTCATGGACGGATTAATTTGAACTTTACGATTTGGAATATGCCACTGAATCAACCGACCACCATCCATTTGAGTTGTACTAGATTCGAAATATAATACGATGTATATACATACATTATAAATTTCTTAATTAATGATCTACATATATAAATTGTGCTAGCCAAAACTCTTTGTTTTGCTTAAAGCGTAACGAATACCATGCATCCGATCCTAACTAGAGTGATCATAGATCTTTCACTTATAATATGACTAAGACATTTATGATCATATCTAGCTAGTGTATTAGTAGTAGTTTTAAGTGAAAAATAAGCGGGCTAGCACATTTCCGTGCACGTGAGGTCATGAAGGACCATTACAAACTCGTTGTATGGACATGATTAAAAGGGCGTCGCTCTCTTCTAATATGCCCAATTTTAAGGAACCCAATAATGACAACATCAACGGTTTCTATTTCTAAATAACAGAATCTGACGGTCTTAATCGAATCGGCGGTTGCCGCCCAACAGTGTCCCTAGTATGACGACGTATTCTTTCAATTCTTTATAAAAATCCTAAAATGGTTAAACCTATTCTACCAGTAGCCGACCACATATCTTGTCGGTAATGTAGGATGAAATACTTTTCTTCTATCTCTTTTAAGATTATTAGCCAATCAACTACGCCAATTTATCTCAACATAGCTCGATTCAACTTTACAAGTCGTTTTTGGAGTACATAGTACGATACTAGTATTTCATTCGTCTAATTTGTATAGGACACTATTTAGTTGGAGACCAAGTGTAGAAGAAAAATGCAGACTTTTTAGCACATACTAAAAGTGCTTTACGGATTTGCAGGCTTAAACATATTATCATATTTTGTAATTGTAAGATTATGTTATTAATACTGAAATGATCAAAAGATTAGAATGAAAAAGCTTCTGTATTGGTATAAAGTTTGTCATTTCTTAACATATTAAAAGCGACAAAGTATCATAATTCATAGAACATGAAACATAAGAAGTACGATCTATTCGGGGCAACTCTAACCTCATAAGTGGAAATCGATGAAACATCTACATAACATGGTATATTCGAGTTAAGTAGTTGAATAATTCATTATACTTTAATTTATTTTTATACTAGTCGTACCTTTATGTGACAGTCACATAAACGGAGTCATCCTCCAAATTTAGTATTATTGGACTAAATTACAAAAGACATTTATTTAGAAGAAAAATAATATATTAAAAGGTAGGAGTAATAAAATAAAGTAGTCGTTGAAGGTTTTGTCCCTTATTTAAGGTCGCCTATGGTGATAGGAAATGATTCAGCAACGTTACCTTTATTTGGGTTTTCTGGTTTCTTCTCTGTATAGATATGCAATCCAACACCTCTTTTTGATTGGATTCACAATATTCATTGTTTCCTTTCTCTTAGCAATTAAGCTCATATTCTTCTTTTCTTAGCATATAGTTTATGTAAATTCTTCTAATTCATCTTACCGAAAAACTTTTGATCGTCTTATTAAAAGTTTTAGGCTATTGATCCGTGTTTATTTGTGATCATAGCCAATTTGTTGTGCTTTTGTTTTTAAACTAAGGTATTCTTTTCTATTTTGCAACATATATAGTTGAATCAATGGAAGCAGTGCAACCATTCTCACCAAGCAAAAGTTATGCTACAAGAAACTTCAAGAAAAACATTTATCGAACTTTTTCATCAACCCCTTGTGAAAATCTTGCACCAATAAATTATCATCAAAATGGTATTCTACAAACTCCACCTCCTCCATTTCATCACTACTCTTTTCCTCCATTTTTAGCTCATCAAAGACAACCACCTCTACTTCCTCTTCCAATCCCTAATAATGTTGTTCAAAATTATAATCATGTCAATACTCTGTCCCTAAACAGAGGATATTCTTGTCCTCCTATCAATAAAAAAGTCAACAAAAATAAGAAATCCAAGTCAACTAAATCAAGTCCTAAGAAAGAAGAAAGCTCAAAAACATCAAAAGTTGTTATGAATGTTTCTTCTACTAACCCTTTAGGTCCAGATCCAAAGGATCTACCCAAAGATGTTTCTATGGTTTTGTCGTCATCAAGAGGTAAAAGTGAACAGCCCGATGCACTAAGCTCCCGTTATATGCAAAGTCCAAAAAAAGATCGGACCACGTTGAGTCTATTGTACGCAGATATGTTCAAGGGAAATGATAATATTAACAAGTTTTCAGGTTCTGAGGTGTTTACTATTTCTCCTCCACCAAGCAGCCTGCCTTTGCCCACTTTTTCATTAAGGCCAAAGCTTAGCTGCAACGTCGAGGCAGCTGTCGGAGTTGATACTGGAGCTACTGATGATCTCCGGCGACTACTTAGACTTAGATGAAGTGCTACTTTTGGTAAATTGTGTAGTAATTAAGCTTAAGCTTTATAAAAATAGTACCTATATAAAAGTCACCTACTGCATGTTTTTTAATCTTTGTTAGAAGGTGATGAATTACCATTAAGAATGCATACTATGTATTCATTTCTTAAGTTTTTTTCAGTTGAATTTTCTTGGTGTGTGGGATCTGCCAGTGTTTTTATGTTGAAGGTATGGCGTGTGCAATACACGTTTATAGCAACACTGGCTATTTGTCCATTTGATTAACTCTAAGTATTATATCTCCATTTTGTTGTAACCTTGGTTCTTTCTTGATCATAAGATGAACCTGAAGATTCATATAGCCAAAAAAGAGTAGTAGTTGTTTTTCTCTTTCCTCCTTTTTTTTTTTTTTCTAGTGACAAGCCAAAATGGTAGTTGAGACTTGAGAACATCTCAAAGTTTAGAGCTAGAAAAACCGAAGGACATGCAAATTCGGGCTATTTTCTGTGTGCATCACACAAAAAGCTAAAGTCGTCCAAAGTTACCAAAAGTAGGACCACATCCTTCACGGAAACGTCTGCTGAATCACAAAACTAAAACATGTTTGAGATGACCACAAAATTAAGTAGCATACTGGTGATAACCACAAAACTAAGCCTCCTAAATATGTAGGCAATATATCAATACAGATAAATGCTAGTCAATTCAACAACAATAGGTCCATATCTTTTACAAAAAAAGTCTTCTGATCGAATCACAAGTTAAAACATGTTTATGATGACTAAAATAAAAGTAGCATACTGGTGATAACCACAAAACTAAATACAAGATGAATGCTAGTCAAATGACAAAAGTAGGTTAATATCCTTCACAAAAACGTCTTCTGAATCACAAAGCTAACACATGTTTGTGATGACCACAAAATTAAGTAGCATACGAGTGATAACCTGATGTTCGGCATTTTATGCCTACTTTTCCTTAATATTTCCGCACATTTGAGCTTGTTTTGAACTTGTTTGGTGGCTTGTGAATATGGTTTTACGCTGATGTTGTGTTGTTCGTTTGTAGGTCGTTACGCGATACATTTGGAGCGTTTCGAAGCTTGATTTAGCATGAATTGATTGGATGATGATTGAAGATTGGATCGAGCACACAAAGGCACGACACGAGTCGAGTTTGGAGCGGAAAAGAGCAATTTTTGGCCTAGCGCTGCAGCCTCCGCGCCGCGCCATCCATAGCGCGAGGAGGTCTGCGCGTTTCAAGGCGCGTCGCAGGGCTAAGGCACGAAGCCTGGAGGCGTGTTCTGGTCGTTTGCACGCTTTTCGGGGCGCGGGGCGCCCGTTATAGCGCCCCTTATGCGCGATTTTACTTCCTATTCCTTCTAGTTTTGGGTTTAACTTATTTACAAGGGTTTGGAAATAATATAAATAGTTTATTACTTAGTTTTTGTAAGGAGTTCTTGACTTTGGAGCAATATTGAGAGCTACACACTTCATTGAACAAGGGTTATTCCCAAATCTTTCATCTATTACATCAATTATTTCATTATTACACCAAATCTTTGCCTTGTGATTATGAATATGTGTGGCTAATTTCCTAACGTTCTGGGGTTAGAGTTTACATGAAAGTTGATTGTTGAAGATTGATTTCCATTGATTGAATCCCATAACGGGTTACTTATTCTTCCTTGATTTAACTTGTATAATTGTTAGAGCTCGATAGTTATACATCATCTATGGTTTTTGGGTTGAACTCGAAAGAGAGAATCTAATTACGTAATAAGGAAGAATAGAACTAGTTTGTGAACCCGGGCATCGGGGAATCAATTCGCGGGTAGGATAGACATATACTTGCTTGCCTAGTTTAACTAATTACAGGATCGTTAATGCGTGCATGTGATTTAACCCGTAGACATACAGGGATTAGAGTAGCTTGCATAGATTGTGAAGAACTGAAAGGTTTTCATAATTACAATTAACCTGTCAGTTAGTAACCCGGGATTTAAGAAGTGAAATCAATTGAATACATCAACTGGATTGTTCGTAATTCTAACCCTGGATCGCTCCCTTGATATTGTTAACAACCAAAGTTTTGCCCCATTGCTTGATTACATTCCAGCACTTTAATTACTGCATTTTAGTATAAAAACTCTTACAATCATTGGAAAAAGACCCCTGGATAGTTTGTTCAGGAATTGTTTATTAAGCACTAGTCTGCATAGTCCTCGTGGGAACGATACTCGACTTTGTCACTTTATTACTTGGCGACCGCGTATACTTGCGTGTGCGTTTGGGAGCAACAAGTTTTTGGCGCCGTTGCCGGGGACTAATTACGGACTAATTACTTTTGAACAATTACTTAATTGCTATTCAGGTTTAATTTTTTGTTGAGTTTCTTGTGCTGTTTCAGGCAATAGGTTTTGAATGCAAAGGAACAAAAAGGACGAATCACTCGCACCTTTTGATCCCGAGCCTGAAAGAACCTTGAGGAAGACAAGGAAAGAAGCGAGAGATCGAGAAGCATTAGCAATCGTACTTGCATCTCTTCCTGTTGAAATGGCTGAAGAACAAACAGTAGTAGTGCGAGATGTGGCTCTTCCTAGTCTGAAAGGAGTAGAGTCAAGTATTGTGAAGCCTGCTATTACTGGGAACTTTGCGATCAAGCCCGGCATGATTCAGTTGCTGCATGTGACGGGGCAATATGGTGGATTCCTGCATTAAGATCCGCAGCAACACTTGCAGAACTTTCTGGAGATCAGTGATACTTATACACCGACAGGTGTGCCTACTGATTATGTGCGAATGACGTTGTTCCCATTTTCATTGATTGGGACAGCAAGGAAGTGGTTAAAGGCTGAAAAGCCTGGGTCTATCACTACTTGGGAGGATTTAGCTAAGAAATTCTTGGCTAAGTTTTATCCGTCGGCTAAGACGGCCAGGTTGAGGAGTGCAATTTTGTCCTTCAGGCAGTTTGAAGGCGAATCATTATATGCAACCTGGGAGAGATTTAAAGCGTTATTGAGAGATTGTCCTCACCACAATCAAACTAATGAGGTTATTGCACACACTTTTGTTGAGGGATTGAACCAACATACTAAGATTGTGGTTGATGCTGCTGCTGGAGGCCAAGTGCTGGCCTTAAATTTTGAACAGATCTATGACTTACTTGATAAGTTTTCACAGAGCAATCCTGATTGGCAGGGTGATGGCAGAGCTAATATACTTAGTGAGGGGGCTAGCAGAGCGGCTACACAGAAAGCTGCTGGGGTACTTCAACTAGATGGAATAACAGAGTTGCGAGCGAAGATGGATGCGATTTCCAATCAAATCAGCAAGCTGGCTCTCCAAGCAAAGCCACAACCAGCTCCAGTGCAGCAAGTTCAGGCCTTTTGTGAGGTATGTGGTGAGGATCATAGCACTGAGGTTTGTCCCTCTAACCCAGAATCAGTGTATTATGTGGGTAATCAGAACAGATCACAGGGCCAAAACCGAAATCAGTATGGTAATAATTATAACACGGGTTGGCTTAATCACCCAAATTTTTCTTGGAGGGATACCCGTGAGCAGTTTCAGGGTAATGAGAGAGCCCAATTTACTCAAAACAATGCACCACAGCAGGGATCACAGTCTCAGGCTCAGCCACAGCAGTCTAATACTATGGAGGATATGCTCAAGAAAATTCTTGCAGGGCAGCAAAAGCTCATTGATGAGTCAGCATCTCAGGCACAAACAATAAAAGATTTGAGCAATGCACAGAAAGATCTTGAAAGACAATTGGGGCAGCTTGCTGGAGCACAAAATAATAGACCTCGGGGTGCTTTACCGAGTGATACAGAGAAGAATCCTAGAGAATGGAAGAGCACTGGAGGAAGTTCCCCCAAAGCCAAAGAAGCCTGTTGGTGAGTTAGAGCCAAATGTTGATAGGGAGGTGGAAAAAGAAGCAGAAAAGGTAATCGAAAAGCAGCCCGAGTCTGCTATTGTGAGACCACCACCACCTTTCCCGCAGAGACTTCAGAAGCAGAAAGTTGATGCAGCATGCAAGAAATTTTTGGAGATATTGAGTCAAATTCAGGTAAATATTCCTTTGGTGGAGCTTTTGCGGGATGTTCCCAAATATGCTAAATACATCAAGGATATTGTTGCTAACAAGAGAAGATTGACTGAGTTTGAGACAGTTGCACTTACTGAGGAGTGCAGTTCCAGAGTTAGAAGCAAGCTTCCGCAGAAATTGAAGGACCCAGGCAGTTTTACCATCCCTTTGAAAATTGGGGAACATGAGGTTGGTCGTGCTTTATGTGATTTGGGTGCTAGTGTGAATTTGATGCCTTCTTCAGTTTTTAGGAAGCTAGGCCTGGGTGAGCCACGACCCACTACTGTGACCCTGCAGCTTGCTGATAGATCTTTGACATGCCCTGAGGGGATTATTGAGGATGTGCTTGTACAAGTGGGTCAGTTCATATTACCCGTTGATTTTATTATTCTTGATTATGAAGCTGATCCTGAGGTTCCTCTCATCTTGGGAAGAGGATTTTTGGCTACTGCTGATGCTGTTATTAGAGTCAGAGCTGGCAAGATGATCATGAAGGTAAATGGGGAAGAAGCTGTGTTTAATGTGTTCAGAGCTACCCAGCTTCCTTCTCATTATGAAGAGTTGTCCATGGTAAAAGTAATAGATGATGAGTTGACTGCTGATGAGAGGTCATTCTTGGCTTCTAATGTTGATTCTTTGGAAAGGGCACTCTTATGTGATGATGATGATATCCTGAAGGATGAAGATACTGAAGAATTTGTGGAGGTTCTTAATATGCAGAGTAGATTCATCCCAGGGTGGAAGAAATTTGAGGAGCTTGATAGACCGTTGACCTTAGCTCCTGCTAAACCGTCTATCGAGAAAGCTCCTAATCTTGAGCTCAAACCTTTACCCGCACATTTACGTTATGCTTATTTGGGTGAAGGTAATACTTTGCCCGTGATCCTTTCTTCTTTGTTGTCTGATGTGCAGGTTGAGAAGGTGTTGAGAGTATTGTGAGAGCGCAAGAGAGCTATTGGCTGGACTATTGCTGATATTAGAGGGATTAGTCCTTCTTTCTGCATGCATAAAATTCTCTTGGAAGAAGATCATAAGCCATCCATAGAGCAGCAGAGGAGGCTAAATCCAATCATGAAAGAGGTGGTGAAGAAAGAAGTCATCAAGTGGCTGGATGCTGGTATTATTTTTCCTATCTCTGACAGCAAGTGGGTGAGTCCGGTGCAGTGTGTTCCTAAGAAAGGGGGCATGACAGTGGTGAAGAATGAGAACAATGAGTTGATTCCTACAAGAACTGTTACAGGGTGGCGAATTTGCATTGATTATAGAAAGCTGAACAAGGCCACCAGGAAAGATCACTTCCCACTCCCTTTTATTGATCAGATGTTGGATAGACTAGCAGGCCATGAGTATTATTGTTTCTTGGATGGTTATTCGGGCTACAATCAAATTGTGATAGCCCCTGAAGACCAAGAGAAGACCACTTTTACTTGTCCATATGGCACCTATGCATTTAGGAGGATGCCATTCGGGTTGTGTAATGCCCCAGGGACTTTTCAGCGGTGCATGATGGCTATTTTCACTGACATGGTGGAAAAATTTGTGGAGGTGTTTATGGATGACTTCTCAGTGGTTGGTGACTCTTTTGATGAATGCTTGAAGAACCTTGATGCTGTGCTGAGCCGTTGTGAAGAAACAAATCTGGTGCTGAATTGGGAAAAATGTCACTTTATGGTTCAAGAAGGCATAGTACTTGGGCACAAGGTGTCAAAGCAAGGGATTGAGGTTGACAAGGCAAAGATAGAGGCTATTGAGAAATTACCACCACCTATCTCTGTTAAGGAGGTGCGTAGTTTCTTGGGACATGCAGGGTTCTATAGACGGTTCATAAAGGACTTCTCCAAAATTTCCACTCCCTTGTGCAAATTGTTGGAGAAGGATGTGAAATTTGTGTTTGATGATGCTTGTATTAAGGCGTTTGAAGAGTTGAAGAAAAGGTTGGTGACCGCACCAATCATCATTGCTCCTGACTGGTCTTTGCCATTTGAATTGATGTGTGATGCGAGTGATAATGCTATTGGGGCTGTTCTAGGCCAAAGAATAGGAAGAATTTTTCACTCCATCTATTATGCAAGCAAGACGCTTGATGCAGCCCAGTCCAATTATACTACCACTGAGAAGGAGTTGCTAGCCGTGGTTTATGCTTTTGATAAATTCAGATCTTATTTGGTTGGCACTCGTGTTGTTGTCTACACTGATCATGCCGCAATCCGGTATTTGTTTGAAAAGAAGGACTCCAAGCCGAGACTTATTCGATGGGTCCTCCTATTGCAAGAGTTTGATGTTGAAATTCGAGATCGCAAGGGGACTGAGAATCAAGTAGCTGATCATTTGTCAAGGCTGGAGAATAGAGATCATGTAGATGAGGGGCCTGAGATTAAAGAGGTATTTCCTGATGAGCAACTTTTTGCTCTAGAAGAAGCTGAAACACCATGGTATGCTGACATGGTAAATTTTCTTGTGAGTGATGTGTATCCCCCTGGGGCAACTGCTGAGCAAGAGCGTAAACTCCTTCATGAGAGCAGATTTTATGTGTGGGATGAGCCCTATTTGTACAAGATAGGTGCTGATCAACTAGCTAGGAGATGTGTCCCAAGGGAAGAAGTAGAGCCGATTCTACAGAGCTGCCATTCCTCTCCTTATGGTGGCCACCTTGGTGGAGATCGAACAGCTGCAAAGGTACTCCAATCTGGTTTCTTTTGGCCTACTTTATTTAAAGATGCTCACGCATTAGTGAAGCAATGTGATCGTTGCCAAAGAACGGGTACCATTACTAGGCGTCACGAGATGCCTTTGAACAATATTTTGGAGATTGAGCTGTTTGATTGTTGGGGTATTGATTTTATGGGTCCATTTCCACCTTCTATGGGCAATAAATATATCCTTGTAACAGTTGATTATGTATCTAAATGGGTGGAGGCCATTGCACTTCCTACAAATGATGCGAGTGTGGTGGTGAAGTTCGTGAAGAAGAATATTTTCACTCGTTTTGGGACACCGCGGGCTATCATTAGTGATGAAGGTACGCATTTCTGTAACCGGTTGTTCAATAAATTATTGGCCAAGTATGGGGTTCGCCACAAGGTGGCTACTGCTTATCATCCCCAAACTAGTGGCCAAGTGGAAGTGTCTAACAGAGAGATCAAGCAAATCCTTGAGAAGACTGTGAATGCCTCGAGGAAGGATTGGGCTATGAAGTTAGATGATGCTCTCTGGGCCTATCGAACTGCATTCAAAACGCCTATTGGAACCTCTCCATATAGGCTTGTTTATGGGAAGGCTTGTCACTTGCCGGTTGAATTAGAGCATAAGGCGTATTGGGCTATTCAAAAGCTCAACTTTGATATGGCTTTAGCGGGTGAGAAGAGGATGCTCCAGTTGCATGAACTTGAAGAGTTCCGTTTCCATGCGTATGAAAATGCGAAATTATATAAGGAACGGACAAAGAAGTGGCATGA
Source organism: Petunia x hybrida (assembly GCA_037355625.1). NCBI lineage: Eukaryota > Viridiplantae > Streptophyta > Magnoliopsida > Solanales > Solanaceae > Petunia > Petunia x hybrida. The sequence goes on from JBBBVM010000045.1 coordinate 4,770,942, forward strand.
TAAGCACATTGAGCATCGCTCTTTTGAGCCCGGGCAGCGTGAATTGTTGTTCAACTTGAGGTTGAAATTGTTTCCGGGAAAGTTAAAGTCGAGATGGTCGGGGCCTTTTGAAGTTGTTCGGGTTACCGCACATGGAGCGGTTGCATTGAGAGCCCCGGGTTCTGAAAGCACATTTTTGGTTAATGGTCAACGGGTGAAACACTATTGGGGAGGTACGGTGAATCACCGCACTTCAATCACTTTGAGGGACCCTTGATTTATACCCGTCGTGCCACGACGTTAAATAAGGCGCTTCTCGGGAGGCAACCCGAGTTTGTACTTGTAATAGTTTAGTTTTCTTTTGTTTTTATAGTGTCACGTTTTTGTTGTTTTTGTGTATCATTTTTGCAGGAATCGGGTGAGCTAAATAAGGTGAAATGAATGCATTGAGGGGGATGGGACATCTCGAGACATGTCCCACGCTTGGTTTGTACTTGGAATCGAAATTTGGTGCGAAAAAACGTTCGTGGGCGCGTTCGGGAGTGCCCCGCGCCTCCCAAAGCGCGAGAAAAAGTAAAACAAAGAAGCTAGGCGCGGTTGGGAGCGCCCCGCGCCTCCCACCGCGCCAAGCTAGGCAGAAACATCAAAATCATGCCCGCTATTGGCATGCGCCGCGGAAGCAAACGCGGAGGGCTAGGCAGAAAGTCCAAAAACTTGGCCGCGATGAGCTTGCGGCGCGGAGGCAAACGCGGAGGGCAATTTTTTGGTTAGAAAAACGGGTCAACGGGTTTGACCCGAAATTCTTTAATCCCCCATGCCCTATAACCCCGATTCCTAACATCTTTTCTCCCTTATTTTCACTACAAACACTCTCTACACACACACTAATTCACTTGCAACACTTGAACTCATCCCAAATCTTGTGCAATCACTTCTAACACCATCAAGTAAGTACATTACTACTCTTCCTTCTCAATAACATGTAAGTTGTCTTCATAATTGCTCATGGGTGATTCTCTTAACTAGTTACAAGCTTCTTCATAAAAATTCAATCTTGATATGCTTAATTGTCTATGATGCTTAGTATAGACCTTGTGACTTGTAAAAAGAGATCTCCCAACACATTGGGAGGGTTGGCACATTACAAAATCAATTGAAATTGCTAGTTCAAAGTTGTGCACACTAGGTGTTTGTGAAAAAGCCTCAAAGATGAAATATCAATGACATTGTGAATTCTTGAGTAGCAATGCATTCCTTAGGCTTACAATGAACATTAGGTGTTGCATACACACTAGATTTGATCATGAGGCACCCACACTAGCTTGATTTTAAAAATTCAAAACGTGGCATATTTTGCCAAGGCTAGTTTTGTTCAAGTGTGGGGTGCTCGTGCCATTGAATCAAGTGATTGCCACATAGAGTGTGTGCTAAGTGTGGGGTGGTACCCTTGAGCTTGAATTGTTTTTGGTGCATAGCTATACATTTAACATTGATGTTTGTGTTTGTGTAGGTACCATGGTAGCCACATCTCAAAAGGCGAGTTCTTCATCTACTTCGGGCCCGAGGAGAGAACCTCCAACCGAGCCTTCCTCCTCAAAGCAAAAGGGTAAGGCACCGGCCAAGCCCAAGGCAAAAGCAAAGGCTAAGGCCAAGATTCCAAAGGACGCGGTGCCGATACCACATCCCGGAGGCAAGACTCGGTATGGCCTCCCTTTCGTGAAGAAGGGAGATTGCCAAACATGGTATAAAAATGTGAGGCTTGCGGGGTACATCCCCGAGCAAGCCATTGATAAACGGCCGGTGCTACAAAAGTTTAGAGATGTGGCCGAGAAGATCATTGCCCTCAAGTGGGACTCAGTGTTTGAGAGTCCGGGGCACGCCAACTTGGACATGGTCCAAGAACTTTATGCTAACTGGGAGCCCGATGAGGTGTGGAGGGATGATAACATGGTGACGGTTAGGGGAGTGAAGGTGAAGTTAGATCCAACGGCATTGAATGCCTTCTTGGGGGTAGCGGACCCCGATTATGATGAGTTGAGAAATTACATCAAGAAACCGGATTACACGGCCTTGCGGGAGACTTTGTGTGGTGAGGGCTCCACGCATAAGTGGGGGCGAGGAGCGTCTGGGCGACATTCGTTTATGCACTTCTCCCAGTTTATCAAGCCGGCGCGTGTATGGATGCGGTTTATAAATGCACGGATTCTTCCATGTTCCCATTATTCCGAGGTCACTAAGACTCGGGCGTGCATGGTGTATTTTTTCATGACCGGGAGGCCGGTGAATATTGGGTACTACATGTTGAAAATGATGAAACAAGAGAGGTATGAAAAATCATGTAGTCGGTTGTATTTTGGGAACCTCTTGACCCGGTATTTAGAGAAGGCGGGCGTCCCCGCAGATGAGGTCGGGGATCGCATTGTCCTTGATTTTGGGAGGCCTTTTGACATTGCCTCGGTCAAGGGGGTGATCACCACAGCACCGGTGAAGCTGACGGCGGATGATTTGCGGGAGACAAGTGCCAACTTGGCCGCGCGTCAGTATTTGATGATAGAGGCTATGGCCCGTCAGTCGGGCGTTGATATGACTATTATTGACCGCAAGGTCCCGTTGACGGAGACCTCGAAGGTCCTGCTGGGCGAGGTTGAGGCTGGACGGGTGGATCCGCGGGAGGATGAGAACACTGATTCCGATATTGTGGCCAATGATCCAGATAGTGAGTATGAGACTGATCATGAGGCGGAGGCCTAGGTCCACTCTCCCGTGCACCATCCAGCTTTCAGGGCAGTTTTTCTTGTACTCTTCCTTTTGCACTTACTTCTTTGTCGCACTGGGACATTGCTTAGTTTAAGTGTGGGGTGGGGTACTGCCCTTTATCTAGTTTTTATTTTGAGGTTTAGGATGCATGTACCTTAGGTCTTTTTATTTTGTCACTTGACTTTGTTTTGATTTATTTCTTGCTTTACTATATGCAAAAATGAAAAAAATTAGAAAACCAATGAAAAATTCCAAAAAGATTTTCCTTTTAGTTTTATTAGTGGTACATGTCATCCGCCCTGTGGTTTTTCTTATGGCCGCGGTTCTTTTCCACGGGGTGACCTTTGAACCGGGTAGTTTTTCATTTTTAGGATTAGGATAGTTAGTTTTAGATGACCCTAGGCTAAGGAAAAAGGTAGAGTGCTAGGTGCCTTTGATTTGTTTGATACCGGTGGACTTGGACTTGATTGCATGTGCTATTTGTGGTGTCCTTGGTTTTAATTTGATGCATGCTTAGAAAAAAAGGAGAAATTGGAACAACCCCCTTGAGATGCTTGAGTCCGCTTGCTTGACTTGATTGCTAACTTTTGTGCATGAGTGCTTAAATTTCCACAAGTTGCAGTCTAAAAGCTTGGTTGAGAGTTGTTGATTGAGCCTTTTTGTGTGGATTGCGTGCAATGTGTGTTGTGAGGCATGTTCTTATTTGCTCCATGTTGCATATTAATGTCTAGAACTTGCCCCGTATGTGTGCAAAGCGAAATCCTAGGTTTGCTCTAGTCGAGAGATGATACAAGGCCTTCTCTTACTTGCCTACCCTTACATATATACCTTGAAAAATTGTTGTTGTGATTTGAATTGACCCTTTTTGATTGGCACCCACACCCCGAGCCTACCCATTTGTTCTTAATTGACTCTTTTGGCCCTTACTCCTTAAGCACTTTATTGACATTGTGTAGATGATTGGAGTTGTGGTTGGATGTTGGGAGACTTTTGAGTGGAGCTAATAAAAGGGAAATACTTATGAAAATTGTGAAGTAGTGGAAAACATTGGCAAGGATGGAAGTTAATGAAATTGAAAAAATGAAATGAAAAGAAAAAAAAATAGCAAAGTTGAAGAAAAAAAATTGTGGAAAAGAAAGAAAAAAAGAGAGAAAGATATCCCGTCCTTGCTAGTGTGTGATTGAAAAGAAATATGCTACTTGTTGAGAAGGTGTATGTGTGGTACTTGTGATTGGGTGGTTTGTTGAGACTTGTGTTTGGAATAAATGTGATGTATTAAAGTGCTTAGGGAGGTAGTCACTATTACCATATGTATCCTACCCGCCCCGTAGCCTACATTACGACCTTTCCAAAGTCCTAGTTAATCCAGATTGGAGTGAGTCTACATTAGTGGAGTCCTACACTACGGGCAAGCCTATGGTACGTTGTGTGTGACATGTGAGCCTTTCATGAGAGTGAGAGAATTCATTTGTTATTGCCCCGTTCTATTCATGATATTTGTTTTTGTGTGTGATCTATGGGGGGCACTCTCTTTCATATTGGTGAGGGCACGTGGTTTGCATGAATTCGGTGAAGTTGATGGCTTTTGATTGAGTAGATAGGTGTAATTTTGTGGGAGCATGGTTGCATTGAGTTGAGTTTGTGCATTTGAGCTATTTTGGGGTGGTTGTTCTCATATTTTTGAGTTTGGTAAATTGTTGGCATGTTGTGGATCCATGGTAGTCATGTGCGCATTGGTTCAATGGTCGGTATCAACCATAGTCATAGGCAGACCTGTTCTATCTAGGTTGGGAAGTGAGATGTGACTTGCTCGAGGGCGAGCAAAGGTTCAAGTGTGGGGTGGTGATGTTCGGCATTTTATGCCTACTTTTCCTTAATATTTCCGCACATTTGAGCTTGTTTTGCACTTGTTTGGTGGCTTGTGAATATGGTTTTACGCTGATGTTGTGTTGTTCGTTTGTAGGTCGTTACGCGATACATTTGGAGCGTTTCGAAGCTTGATTTAGCATGAATTGATTGGATGATGATTGAAGATTGGATCGAGCACACAAAGGCACGACACGAGTCGAGTTTGGAGCGGAAAAGAGCAATTTTTGGCCTAGCGCTGCAGCCTCCGCGCCGCGCCATCCATAGCGCGAGGAGGTCTGCGCGTTTCAAGGTGCGTCGCAGGGCTAAGGCACGAAGCCTGGAGGCGTGTTCTGGTCGTTTGCACGCTTTTCGGGGCGCGGGGCGCCCATTATAGCGCCCCTTATGCGCGATTTTACTTCCTATTCCTTCTAGTTTTGGGTTTAACTTATTTACAAGGGTTTGGAAACAATATAAATAGTTTATTACTTAGTTTTTGTAAGGAGTTCTTGACTTTGGAGCAATATTGAGAGCTACACACTTCATTGAACAAGGGTTATTCCCAAATCTTTCATCTATTACATCAATTATTTCATTATTACACCAAATCTTTGCCTTGTGATTATGAATATGTGTGGCTAATTTCCTAACGTTCTGGGGTTAGAGTTTACATGAAAGTTGATTGTTGAAGATTGATTTCCATTGATTGAATCCCATAACGGGTTACTTATTCTTCCTTGATTTAACTTGTATAATTGTTAGAGCTCGATAGTTATACATCATCTATGGTTTTTGGGTTGAACTCGAAAGAGAGAATCTAATTACGTAATAAGGAAGAATAGAACTAGTTTGTGAACCCGGGCATCGGGGAATCAATTCGCGGGTAGGATAGACATATACTTGCTTGCCTAGTTTAACTAATTACAGGATCGTTAATGCGTGCATGTGATTTAACCCGTAGACATACAGGGATTAGAGTAGCTTGCATAGATTGTGAAGAACTGAAAGGTTTTCATAATTACAATTAACCTGTCAGTTAGTAACCCGGGATTTAAGAAGTGAAATCAATTGAATACATCAACTGGATTGTTCGTAATTCTAACCCTGGATCGCTCCCTTGATATTGTTAACAACCAAAGTTTTGCCCCATTGCTTGATTACATTCCAGCACTTTAATTACTGCATTTTAGTATAAAAACTCTTACAATCATTGGAAAAAGACCCCTGGATAGTTTGTTCAAGAATTGTTTATTAAGCACTAGTCTGCATAGTCTTCGTGGGAACGATACTCGACTTTGTCACTTTATTACTTGGCGACCGCGTATACTTGCGTGTGCGTTTGGGAGCAACATAACAGCAAATCTAAATCTCCAAAATATGTACGCCAATATATTTGTACAAGATAAATGATACATCCTTGTAAATAAGTACATACTAAAAAGCAGTATTCTAAGCTTCCCCTTCACAACCAGCGTGTTCCCTGATAAAGTAAATATCAAAGTGAATTAAAATCTTGAAACTAGAGAATGAAAGGTAAATACTTTTGTGTGAAATACAGGACTTGGTAAAGATATCTTGATGATAAGACATGATAACCATTTCTAGGATATCTTGAAATGCATATGTTAAGCACAACAAAAAGAAGAAATACAAAGATTCCTTGATCAATATAAGTTGCAAAACACAAGTCATATAACAGAAAAAACTCCTAGCACTATAACAAAGTTCCCAACAAATTCAGCTCCTTTAAGTCTAAATTCTACAAAAGCAAGATTCATAACCTCCACTTTGGAAGATACAGCTTTTTCACAAATCCACCTTCGAAATAACTTTCACCCTCTCTCTGCCCAAGCTAACTCTCTCCCTCACTTACTCAAGCCTTCACTTATAAACCCGACCCAAACAAACCCAACTCCTCAAAGACCCAACCCTTTTTTTAGAACTTGATGTCAACAGATTGCAATCTTGCATAAGGCATACGTCTTTCAATGTGGAAGGAACATGAAGCACTACTTTAAATGATGAAGAAGTTAAAGTTGACACTTCCATGGTGGAGGTTTATGTAGAGTTGCCTTTGCCTTTGTTTGACATTAATTGTCCGGTACTAATGCACAGACTGATTATTCCAGCTTTCTTAGTGTAATCACCTAATTTTGCCACCGAATACAAGAATTGATAAAATAATTATTACTGGCTAAATGTTGTCAACGTGTCTTAGCCATTTTAGTTAATTAATTTGGAGAAAAATACTAGAAATTATTAAAAAATAGAATTTGATGTGGATAATCTCTTATATGTATTTTAGATAATTGTGATACTTTTTCTAATTATCTAAGTGTTTAATTAGGATCTTTGATTAATTAAAATTTGTGTGGATTGGCTAGGATAAAAGGCTATTTGGGAGAAAAAGAGAGAGGAGAGTCGGCCCAAACCCAAGTTTTGAACTGGCCCAACCCCAACAACCTTTGACCCGCCCCATTTCACAATTAATTCCCATCTCCCTAACCATTTTCCAATTCACAATCTAAGTCCACAGACCTAGGGTTACTCTGGAGAAATCTTCCGCCATCGTCGTAGCTCTGTCATCGTTGGCGGCGACAACTACCTTCTCCGATTAGATTTTACCTTTTCGAAATCCTCATGGCTTCTTCTTTTCATTTTCAAAATATTGTACCAAAAATCACTCCCAATCATCCTATATCGGAGTTCGAAAACGCGGCCAAAACTTTTCCGATGACTTTTCGTCTTCCCCGTTGATCTTTAACATGGTAAGCACTGTCTCGTTCTCCTCTTTCATCATATATGTCCGAATCGCTGGTGTAAACCTCCTCTCGAGTTAAATTTCACATAGCAACCTATGGGTGTTCTTTTCCGTGCTTTCTCGTGTTCCACTTTTCATTCCCTTCTCCTTCTAGCTGTAACGACTCCTGTTGGAAATTAGATTCGGGGCACCCATGTGGGTCAACCCGAATCCATGTTAAATATATATAAATATATATGTGTTATATATTTATTAGAATATTTATTAAAAGAAAAGAGCTAAAGTACATGTCTATTGGAAATAGTATGAAGAGTTGTGTCTCCTCATAACTATTAAAAGGAAGTCCTAAATTGTTGGAATACCCAAGTCTTTTTCCTGCGTTCTTTTCTATCAAAGCAGAAAGAAGAAACTTATTCTTCCTCCTCTAGACAACAAACAACTGCTACTTCTCTCCCCAAATAATTGGAATAGAAAACTCTCTTCTTCTATGTGAAGAACTAGTAGTAGATTCCTAAGAAGAACATTGGTGATCTTCTACGAATTGGAACTTCATCTGTAACTCAGGTACGACCTTAGACTGTGGCTTTTACGGTGTAATTCGTGTCTAACAACATGTGATTGCATAAAACTTAGAAGAAACCTGTGAATTTCTTTTGAGTTGTATTTGGTTTCGTGATAATATCTGTTATTGTCGTTGTGACTTTTAATGGCATTTTTTTATGTGACATCATGGGCTTAACTAGATTCTGAGAACTTCGTCGTTACAATTGCATCGTAACAATTTTTATTGTAGACGCTTGCTTGGCAGAAATTTCTTGAAGTTTCGTACTTCAAGAGTAGTAGTGCCATTGCCTCTAAATGTTTTCCTTTTAGGGGTATTTGTAAATACTCTAATAGTTTTATATTTTAAAATTTTCGGTTCCATAAGTGATGACCAGTATTGTAACTCAGGAAATTTTGATTCCAAGGCAAAGCATATTTTGCTTGCTTCTCTGCCTCCATTAAACGGCATGTGGCTGTTCAAAAAAAAAAAAAAACTTCAAAAAAAGAAAAGAAATTACTGGAAAAGAGATAGAAAGTATTTTAGAAAATGGGAAGTTGTTTGGCGGCTATATGTGAAGCTACGTAGTCTAATCACCATTTTCCATCTGGAGTTTTTTTGGTTGGAGCTTATGACACTAATGGAAGAAAAGTCTTCCAGATCAATATAAGTTACTCATGTGCTTCTTTTTGCACTTTCACAATTTTTTTTTTTACATAAAGATGTAAATTGTTTTGTGAATATATATTATTTGTATATGTTGAGAATTTCGTAAATAACAAAAATTGGTTAATGGGATTCATGGGTGGTCTTTTAATTAAGTTCTGTCATCATTAGCTTAATTATCTGTCAAGTGCATTGAAATGAGAATGTGAACCAAAGTGAGAACATGGTTGTTCTCTTTCAACCCGTGTCAAAAGAAACAAGTTTCTGTGGATCTTGGATGTTTAATTTGGCTCCATTGAGAATGGTACAGAAGGCTTTCACAAGGATGTAGAAATTGGTCCCCATATTTCTAATCATATAGTAATAATATGGAAGTTGTAAGACTTCGAAATTAGTCTCTCTATTTGGCAAACCTTGTAAAGGTTTAATATTGGTGTTGATAATCTTTACTTAGTATGTCTGGATGGAAGTAGCATTGGCTTATCCCACATAGACAAGGCAAGATCAACGCAATATTCTAGCCTTTATGCCAAAAAGTTATAAATATAATCTAGTTGTGTACTAGTTTATAACATGAGATCAATGGATCCTAAGTACTGTAGTGAATTTGTTACAACCTTGGCACCACCAGATTGTTTGATACTTATGGGTGTGTAATTCTTCTGAGGATCGGAGATATATTATTCCTTTTATGTGTAAGTTACTGGAAGGAATGGATAGTAATGCTTTGAACTACTATACAAAGTTTTCTTTGAAACTTTCTCGCTCAACATATCATATAATATACATACACAGTTATGTAGAGCCGTGGTGAGTCCCAGTTTTCTGTATATATTACGGAAAAATCAAGTCTATGAGCATTTAATTTGTGTAGCTATTTGTGTGACATTATATTCATACGAGTATGTGTACTTATATTAACGTTATATTTAATGCTTCATGCAATTATTCTTGTTTATAATTTCTAAATCTGTTATAGAATTTATTTGTTTAGTCTTGAATTTTAAGTAATTTAAGGCGAGTATTCATTTAATAATTGATTATGTTAGATTTATCGAATGTTAGTATTTGGATGATGATTGGGAACATAGTGAACTTTCGATTCCGGATCTAATGTGAAATAATTCTTAACATAAATTATTTTAAGGAATAGTATGTATATGAATTTTAGGCTTTAAAAAGTACATAGTTGTCTCAAATAGTTTATACTAGTTTATATCAATATGTCAACTGCTACGAGAATATTGTCCCGAGCTTAACAAAAGTTAACGCTAACAGTAAAATTCAGTATGTCCTAAAAGAGCAAGAGACTCTTGAGACTTTAGATGTATTTGTGACGTCTGCTGAAAGTGACATTACATTCCATTGTAGCCAGTACACTATGACATATGTGATTCAAATTATGAAATTATTTTAAGCCAGTTACTTATATTCCATATATGTTATGGATAGATGTAAACCCAATTTTTTGTTGGGTTTGTGCTGATTTTGTACATAAACTTTTTCTCCACATGGAAAACTAGTTCCAAGGGGAAGGACTTGTATCTTTCTGTGATACTATTTTAGTTCAAGGTTTATGAGTTCATAAGTGAACAAGACAACAATGGCAAAGTAACTGAGATTGAATCACAATGACTTTTTCTCCACATGGAAAACTAGTTCCAAGGGGAAGGACTTGTATCTTTCTGTGATACTATTTTAGTTCAAGGTTTATGAGTTCATAAGTGAACAAGACAACAATGGCAAAGTAACTGAGATTGAATCACAATGTTACATTCCTAGCGAATGTTTTTCCTAGGTAGGGTGAGATAGGTTATGGCTTGTCTCTCCATGAAACATTAGATCAATTTGCTTCCGCTAATGACAGTCAAATAAATTCGTGTAAGAGTCACTTTGGTGATAATGGATCTGTTCTATGTAGCACCAAGATGACTAAAAGAATTTATTTAATATTGTCGGTCCCCGTAGGAGTAACTATCAATTGATAAATCAATTTTATCAATCTCAACCTCGATGAATGAGTCGTCTACATATTCCCCATCGTCGATTTGAGATCGAAGGGGAAGCATATATAGTTACTCCACAAGATGAATAAGAGCAACGAAAGATAAAATGAGGCTCTTAAATATCCTGCTAAGGATAAGTATCTAGAACAATGGAACATGAAATGGAGTTAGTGAAACCAAACCAAGAGTTGGAATTGGTTGATCTACTTAATGGGTCATAGCGTCGTTGAGAACAAAGGGGTTCTCAAAATACGTGAAAGACTTAATGTAGTATCCACAAAATATGGGTGAATCCTTGAAGTTCAGATCTCAAGAGATCGTTCGAAGAGATTGTTGTCTCTTTCAGAAAAATCTTATATTAAGAAATTTTCATGAACGATTTAATATGCAATAGTGCAAACCCATTAATACTCCTATTTCTAGAGCCGAAGTTTCAAGTGTGAGGATGTGTCCTCGTGAATCCACAAGAATATGATTTTTGTCTCTTGAAACTTGATATCTGTTATTCTAGTTAGTGGATATCAATCTGACTTAGAAAATGAATACTGGAAAGCAGTTAAAGATACTGAGGTATCTCAAACGCACATGTGATTATCCTTGTAATGTAAAGGAAATGATCTACAACTCAAAGGATATACATACGATGATTGAGAAGGATTTAGATGAGAGAAAATCTAAATCCGAGTATATATTTCTTTGCTAAACAATAGCGGTGTGTATATTGTTTGTGCAACAAAGAAATAATCATCAGCCTTATTTAGAAAGAAAGTTGGATTTGTAGCATTTTCAGCAACTGTGCAAGAAGCTGTTTGGCTTAAACGTCTTTATGATAAATTTGGGTGCGTTTGATAGTGCTATTGAATTAGTGACAATCAAATGTTGATAGTCAAGTCTCAATAGCTTACACAAAAGTCCCAAGTATTATTAGAAGACAAACCATATTAATATTAAGTATAATTTCGCTAGAGACATAGTTGTACTGGTACATAGAAAGTGAGCATGAAATACATCTCTACGCATTATATGATTGTAGATCCGATAATGCAACTCATAACATTTGGTGTTTATGAGTGATATGTGAAGGCATTTAGTTTGCGTAAATGTTGATGTATTTATATTTTAACTTTTCCCTAGCATGTTCACATAAACTGCATATTTGGACTTAATGTAGTTGACGCCTAAATTGTTGGTTGTTGGTTCATATACATAGAATGATTTTATGTTTAGTACATAAATTTAAAGTATGTCGGACAGAAAAAAAGATTGGTCTATTCACACAGGCAATCGCCTCTATTGTCTAGGTGACTAATAGGGATGAGACAATTATAAACTTGTTATTATCTGAGGTGATAATAATAGAGAGCTTGAAGTTGAAGTTTATAATAAGAATGTCGCTTGTTTTTGATTAATCATATTTGATTAAATGTGAGTCTGTCTTACAGCCAGATGTGAGTTCTGAATGATAAAATGTATGAGTAGATGTGTGAACTCAAAGTTAGACATATGTTGTCTGAACTATCATCTGCACAGTATTTAATTTGTGAAAGACATACGCTCCACGGGAAATGAGTCAATACTGTGATACGTGATTCATACCACGTATGCATAAAGTGACCTATGGGCGATACAATTTTAATCTCTACTTGCTTATCGTGTGAAGCCCTGAAAGTTATAAGTAATTTTCTTTTTTGTACCCTCATGACTTTGACCAGTTTGTCGAGATTCAGTTTGGTGTTTGCTATCTTAGGATGTTGCCAAGAGATCATGGATGATTCGGTCTGGCGGGACATTTTAGAAAAGCAAGTCAGATTGAGATTAAGAGATTCTTGAGATGAGGAAGATCATTGAATATTATCACATTAATTGTGTTCATTGGTGCACCCATTATGTTTGTCTTTGGAACAAGAACATAATAACATAATGATGAACTCAAATTAATACAAAGAGGTTGAGAAAGATGTGAATGTGATAAATGATCTAGGGTACTGCATACGACAATCTACTCCAAGGTTCCGTTAATCGAGATGCTATATATTCCTAACAGATGTATAGCAACTAGGCTCTCGAAGTATGCACTGGTCACACGGTCTAGTCGTTATGTGTGAAAGTTACAGAATAGGAATGAGAATTGACCCACCATGTGTGAGTGGGAGATGTTGGAAATTAGATTCGGGGCACCCATGTGGGTCAACCCGAATCCATGTTAAATATATATAAATATATATGTGTTATATATTTATTAGAATATTTATTAAAAGAAAAGAGCTAAAGTACATGTCTATTGGAAATAGTATGAAGAGTTGTGTCTCCTCATAACTATTAAAAGGAAGTCCTAAATTGTTGGAATACCCAAGTCTTTTTCCTGCGTTCTTTTCTATCAAAGCAGAAAGAAGAAACTTCTTCTTCCTCCTCTAGACAACAAACAACTGCTACTTCTCTCCCCAAATAATTGGAATAGAAAACTCTCTTCTTCTATGTGAAGAACTAGTAGTAGATTCCTAAGAAGAATATTGGTGATCTTCTACGAATTGGAACTTTATCTGTAACTCAGGTACGACCTTAGACTGTGACTTTTACGGTGTAATTCGTGTCTAACAACATGTGATTGCATCCCTGACTAGTGAAATAAATACGGTTAGACCCTGGGCAATTGTATGTTCTTGGATTGTGTGTAATCCTTCAACTCCAAATGGGATCGTTTCAGTTAGAAGAAGAGGGGATGGATCCGAGTTTGGTGTATGAACTGGGATTGTTGATGATTCAATTTTGGCTTTGATGTTTGGCGATGACGAGGCTGCTATGGTGATGGAGCTACTGTGGAGACTAAGCAGCGATGATGCTGCACTGTGTGGCAAAGCTTGAGGGGCTGTGATTCAGGAAAGGAGACAGTTGTTTGGTGATGATTTCTTGTTTGTTTTCATGGACGTAATTGGTGGCATTTGTGGCTCGACGTTAATGGAAAATCAGAGTTTCTGCAGCGTGTCGAGGACAATGCTGACTATGCAGCAGCAGAGAAGCAAGCAGCGGGGTTGACTGGTGCGTGGAGGTGAGACAGCGGCACTTAGTGATGGCAACGTTGATGCTGTCGTGTTAAAAGGCTAGGTGAGGCAGCGACAATGCTTGCCGCTTTGGCTATTGCTGTGATGGTTAGATAGAAAACTCTAGGTCCTCTCATTGTTCCTTTTTCCCTCTTAAATATTAGTTAAGGAAATCATCTAGTATTAGCGCCAAATATCTACATATACGTATAGACTATTGGAAGTGTATGTTTTGATTTATCATTTAAGTTGTGTTGAAGTTTGTCGAGTTTTGATGTCCTAAGTTTAAGCTTATATTTATGGGAGATGTTCGGCTTTTATCACTTCCCGTGTGTTTATTTGTCTTATTAAAATGAAAAGGAATAAGTGGGAGATGTCGTCTTTTCGTCACTTCGCAATCATATATATATATATTTGTTTCCTATTTACTTATAGCTAGTTTGTGTGTGTATGTGATGGTGTATACTTAAGAAGTTGAGAAGGAGCATGTTTGTGTTTAAGCGTGAATCTACCCAGCTCAGAAGTTTATCTGGTTGATTGTTTGCTTGTTTCGTTCCGTGAATGAGACTTGATCCACGCTCAATCTTACACCATTAATAGTGAAGGGCGGTCGTCAAAGTATAATACCCGATGTGAGTCGGGGTTGATTTCCTAAGGGAACTAGCACGTCAAGTGAGAGAGTTGCAAATAGATATTCAAATGAGGTTTAGTATTGAGTCCTAGAAGTATGATTTGTTTGATGAAAACTATGATTAATTCTAAAGTGTAAGCAATTAAACGAGTAAGTTGTTCGATATTACTAGACTAGGGGTTCAACCAACTAATAGTGATTTCCAACCAATAGGTGTCTTTACTTCACTTTCCCAACACAAGTATAATTATGGTCGAGCATTCCGATCGTGATCTCTAGAATCCTTCCGGCCTAGGAGAGATCTTTCACAACTCGCTCGTCAAAGCCTTAGTTGAATGCTTGAAGCACTACTCAATGACCCGAGGAAAGGAGGCCTCTTCCGAGCGCAACTCCTTTTAGATGAGTTAGTCTATATGAATAGCCTATCAACTCAAATCCTCGCCAAATCCACTATTCTACACTAGTTAATCTCTTCCGAGTCTTTAACTAGCAATGTAGACAAGAAATCCATAATATCATGGATTTTGGAATTTTGATGTTATTGTAATGAGGAGTTGGATAATTGTTACTTGTGTTATGGTTAGTGAAATAGAACAACACCCATTAATTTTCTATCACAATAGCATAATTACACCCATAGTTATGAATTTAGCTACTCATAACTAGGGTTTGAATCAAAGCAATCAACATGTAATGAAATGATGGATTGAAATCAAACATGAGTTTTGAATTGATATATGGATTAAGATTCAAAGATACAAGACTGGAAGCTTACAAAATAATGTTAAGACTTCTTCTTAGCTCTCCAAATCGCCTCAAAACAAGTAGCTAATGTAATATCTAATGTGTTTGTTAAACCCTAGCTTTTACTATTTATACAAGCTGAGAAAACACAGTCACAGTAGCTGAGGCGGAGCGCCTCAAAAGAGTAGGCGGAGCGCCTCTTTCTGGGCTTCAAAATGTTGAGCTTCAGGCCCTTGTTGAGGCCTCCGCCTCATGATTTAGGCGGAGCGCCTCATGCATTCTTGCTCTCTATGTTTTTGCTAGGGGGAGCGCCTCCAACTTTAGGCGGAGCGCCTCATGAAAATTTGCTCTCTGTGTTTTGTTAGGCGGAGCGCCTCACACCCTAGGCGGAGCGCCTCAAGATAGCTTGCCCTCTGTGTTTTTGTTAGGCGCTTCGCCTCAAATTATAGGCAGAGCGCCTCATGCTGTGGCTCGATCTTCATACTTTGGCTTCAATTCTTACTTTTGAACTTCAATCTTCAACCATTGCTTGAGCGTACTCATCAAAACCTGAAACTAAGCAATTGTGGCATTAAACAACACTAAATGTTGCTTTTTGGATTCAAAAACAAAAGGTTAAAGTAGTCTTTAAGTTGGTAAAATACCAACTTATCAACTCCCCCAAACTTAAGTCTTTGCTTGTCCTCAAGCAACTCAAAATCAACGGAACCAAAGCAAGTTCTATTTTGAATTTGAAACCAAGGCATGTTCCACGTTTTGAGTTTCTCAACAATGCATTAATGACTTAGTTGGTACTAACTAGTCACATATACTAAAATGAACAATTGACAACCGACTATGCACTTTACTCGGACTATGGCAAAAAGGAAACTCACGAGCCTTTAGAGTTATCTCAAGGTTATCGGCTTGCTCCAATTGTTCATGAGCCTCAATATGCATTCAAACCCCTTGCTCAGAAGTTACTTGCTTCCTCACGAAAAAGAATGGAGTCCATCACTCACAAAAAGTTTTAACACAAAATTTGGACTCCAAGAAATTGAACTCTCACTCTCACAAAGAAATGCTTGTGTGTACTTCTCAAAAATTCAAAGACTTACTCTTCTTGTACTTCTCCACTAATGTAGGGCCACTTGACTCAAGATCAATTAGGACTTGACATGGTTGTAATGTAGGCTTTTGGTTTTAAGGTGTGGTAGATTTGGCTAATTAATGACTAACACCTCCATAGCACTACATCATTTTGTTCTCTTTTGTGCAACCTTTTCTTTCTTTCCATTAGGCTCATCCTACCTTTCTTTTGAAGATGGTGCCAATTAATCCCTTCTTTATTCAACACTTTTCTTTTCTTCTTCTCTTTTTATTTTTTTTATATATATCTATTTCCTTCCCTTTTTTTTTTTCTTTCTTTTGTTTCTCTTTTCTCCTTTCTTTTATTTCTCTTTTTTTCTTTCTTTTATGCACTTCAATTTGACATTCACCATGGGATTCCAAGCTTTTATGCACGTTTTTCAATGCACACATGGAGGTTAAGGTCAAAAAGAGAGTTGGTGCCTTAGTACATAAGAATTGGCTCGATTTTCAATTTAGTGACTGCCAAATGAAAGGTTAAGGCTCAGAGGGGCTAACTGGGGGTAAATATGTACGGGTAGGCCATTTAGGATAGTAGCGGTTCAAAGAAAGCCTAAAATCATATCTCGAGTCAAGTTTCACCTAGGATTTCCTCTCAAAGCACATTAAGAGCAAGTCCCAAACTTCCAAGTCACACATACAAGCTTATTATTCAAGAGCTCACCACACATGCAAGTAATATTTCAAGTTCAAGGTCTAAACACACACTAAGGACACTCACTCACAAAGCATATGATGGTTCAAATTTTAAACCACGCCAACGACACAATTGAGCTAACTAGAGAACCTCGTGGTCTACAACTCACGCCATGCCATTCAAAATACACATTCATTTGTCAAAGTTGCCATAAAAGTAATGCAACAATAGGTAGTATCACATAATCCATTAATATATTTTCAAAAGGTTTTATGTACAAACTTGGTTCAAAAAGAACCTCCGGAAAGAACCAAGTGAAGAAAACCGGAGGCTTATTTGAAAAAAAAAATAAAAAAAAGTCAAATATAATATAACTACTAGCTATACTAAACAAGTGCGTATACATAAAGATGGTCCGAATTTGTACATGGATATCATTAAACATAAGATACTATCCAAAATACATATACAAATTCGGACCCCTCCCCCAACTAAAAACTCTAGCATCGTCCCCGCATGCTAAGTAAAATAAAGTAAAGTGCGAAGGGGGGTAGAAGGGGACTCCCTGGTGTGATCAAGCAAGGCCTTTGCCTTTGCCTTCCACATGAGCAAGTGGAGGCTCGGACTCGGTCTGCGCACCCTGTGCCTGTCGCCGGAGAGCCTCCTCGAGAGACAAATGAGTGGCTAACTCCAACTGTGTATCCTCGGGCATGGTAGTAGGGTCATCCAAGGGTAGATCATCCTCAGTAACATCATCCTCATCACAATCAAACTGCATAGCCTCTGTGGCTGCAATATCCTCTACCAATTCCTCGGCGTCCTTCACCCGAGCTTTCTGAGAAAGCTTACGAGGAGCCTTGGAGCTGGAGGGTCCTGGTAAGTCAACCGTGGTAGGACGGGGAGCCTTCAAAGGCTGAACCCGAGGGGCAGTGGAATGGACTGTCGGAGTAGCTGTCTGGACTGACGGAGCAACTGTCTGGACTGTAGGAGTAATAGTAGCACGAGTGCCAGTAGGAGGCCTAGTGGGCCGGGTCCCAGAAGGTGAGACACGCCTCAATGGTGTATCAGATCCTTTAGGCATGTGAGACCCCTACCCAACTTCTTCTCCAGAGCAATGTGGGAACGAGCCATCTCTATCATGACAAGCTTCATGTTGGCTATCTCCTTCTGTTTCCCCTCAAGTGCTACAGTATGTAGCTTAAGAGCATCAGTGTTGCGCTCAGTAGCCAATGTATGAGCCTGCATAGCCTGAAGAAAAGCCGAAAACTGTTCCGGAGTAGCTGCCGGTGGTGGAGGGGGAGGTGGAGGCTGGACTTGTGGCAAGTTGGAGATAAGGGTCCGGATCTCATCCAACTTGGCATCAAAGTCTCATGCTACTCAAGGCATCTCCTCGGGTGTAAAGCCAGTATCAGTGCCACCAGGTGCAGAGGGGCTGTACTCAGAATGTAGAGGGACTGCCTCCGAAGTAGAAGGTGGATCAGTAGCAGAAAGGGCAGGCTTACCTGAAGGTGATTGAGGAGTCTCTTTGATGGCATACCAGTTGAATGGGGATATCGGGTTTGACTTGATATCATAACCCCATTCTCTACAACCGTGGTGAGTCAAGAATGCTGTCAATGTCTGTGGGAATGACATGTTGTCCTTTTCTAAGTGTGCTACTTCCACCATCTGCTTGACCATTTCAGCTCCCAAATTTACCTTAATGCCGGTCATCAAACAACCTATCATAACTGCCCTCCTCAATGTAAGCTTATCGTCTTGAATTGTGGGGCGCACTCTGGAGATGATGATGTAATGCCATCCTTTGGCCTCAAAGTTCAAGTCAGCTCTGTAAATCTGCACCCCCGGCTTCTTCCAATGCGCATCCTTCATTCTCCCAATGATCGGTACCAACCAAGCCCTTTGTTCCTCTTCGGTCATTGCCAACTTTACCATGTGCTGCCTCGGCGAAAAGTTCTTTCCAAGCTTTAGAAATCTCATCCAAGCTCCTGAAGATGCATCAACATATTTTTCCCGGCAATACACTTTCATGTTGTTTTTGGGATTCGTAGCAAAGTTCGCATAGAACTCCGCAACCATAGATTCATTTGCTTGGCCCATTGGTGCTCCAAGTGCCTTGTGCCACCCCGTTGCTATGTATTTTGCATAAATGTCGGGGTTCCTCTTTTGCACATCCTTCATCCCTATGACCCGCTCGGGATTCACACGCCGGTGTTGAAATGACTTGTAGTATAACCGACAAGCTGCTTTTGTTTAGAACAGTCTTGGCCACTCTTCTGGTAGATCATCATCAACAGATTCGGATGCTTGAGTTTGATGTTGTGCTTCCTCACCATTGCTTGCATTGTCATCCTCCCCCTCCTCATCATTCGACTCAGTCTCTGTGGATACTTGTGGTTGAGCTCTTGATGATGAAGCTTCTTGTTTCTTCTTCTTTCTCAGTTCCACCCTTGCTTTTGCTGAGAAATTAGCTAAGGGAATATCATCAATTACATCATCATCGGAGTGGGGAGGTGATGCTTGAGGTTTTCTTTTCCCAGCTCTTGCCATTGTGCCTGAAGCATCCGCATTTCAAAGTTAGAAGTGTACAATTGCATTGCACTATGAAACTAAAAGGAAAGAGCGAAGCAGTGAGGTGACACATGGGGAGGCAGTCCGCCCTCAAAAGGAGGCGGTCCGCCTCAGAGAGATAGGCACAGAGCATTCCAGCAAGAGGCGGCCGCCCTCAGACAGAGGCGGTCCGCCTCACAAAGAACTGCAGCAGATTCAGGCAGAGGCGGTCCGCCTCAAGCAATGTTCAAGCAATTTCCAAGCAATTTCCAAACCATCAACTCACTTTCCAAATTCTAAGCACGATTAAACATTCGTAACCACTATGTTTAATTTCTCCTAACATGTCACACACTAGTTGTAGCAAAGTCAAGAAAAGGAAGCAAAGTTCATTAATCCCACTACTTCTAAAGCATGGCAACAAAATATTAGCAATTTAGAGTCATTCAAAGAATCAACAAGCTTAGAACTTCACATGCAATTCTACGCTCAAGTGCACTTTGTATCAAGTTCAACTCACTATCAAGTTCGAAATATGCCCAAACAACTACAAATACTACTCTCAATTCATGACATCAATTTCAAGCCATAACAATAGCAATTTCAAACTAAAAGTGCAAGGTTGCACGATTTTTGCTTTCCCCAACTAATTGTGTTTTGCATCTTTGAGCTCTTAAAGTATCACAAGAACATTCCCCACATTCCAAACGACTCAAGCAACCAATTAGAACATGTTTAATCTATGATTGCAAGATTTTAACAGAAATAAGCAAAAACAAGAATTGTCAATTCTAGAATTTCAAGATAGCTCACCAATTCAAGTTCAATCAATCACACACTCTCCAAACTTGGTTTATTGTATCATGAACAACTTAGACACGACTCAAGCACCCCAAATTCATGGGAAAATTATCAAGGGTTCAAGTTCATCCAAATTTCCAATTTTTATTACATGAACCCTAACTTTCTCAATTTATCTCCTTCAATATGTAGCATTTAAGCACAAGTAACACTAAAGTAATCTACTTTTAACTACTCCTAATCCTAAATCATGTTTCTACAAAGTTGAAGAAGATTAAAGCAAAAGAAAATAAAAATAAAAAAAAATTCAACAGCGAGTTGATGATGAAAAGTGATTGTGGAATGATTTGTGTGTGATGTGGATGGATGATAATGATTTTTTATGGAATGGGGGGTGATTTTCGGCCAAGGGGTACTCTCCTTTTTTTAAAATTTTGCAAGAATGAAAAATGGGGAAATTTTTGGGATTACAACCCTTAAGTCGACGGGTCAGCCGCCTACATGGGCCAGGCGGGCCGCCTGCTGGGCCAGGCGGGGCGCCTCATGGGCCAGGCGGTCCGCCTAGCCTTTTTCTCCCTTTCTTTGTTCAGTTTTTGCTTTTAATCTTACCTGGGCGATCCTCCTCACAAATTAGGAGGTCCGCCTAGCCATGAACCGAGCTATTCTTAGCCCTTTTTCCTCACTTTCCACTCTCGAACTCACCAACTCTCGAGCACCTGCACAAGTAACAAATAATTATACTAAAAACATGGGTTGCCTCCCAAGAAGCGCCTAATTTAACGTCGCGGCACGACGGTTTTGGCTTTTCGTCTTTAAGGTTCATAAAGGTAAATGCACGCCACTTCACCAACCTCGGCATCGCATCCCAAATAGTGTTTCACTCTATGCCCATTGACCCGGAAATTTCTTCCGCCTTCTCTTCATTGCAAATCAACGGAACCATAAGGAGTAACTCCTACCACCTTAAAAGGTCCCTTCCACTTTGACTTGAGCTTGCCCGGGAATAGCTTTAACCGGGTGTCGAACAACAACACGACATCTCCTTCTTTGAACGTCCGGTTCCAAATCCTAGAATCATGGAATATTTTCATTTTTACCTTATAGATCATTGCATTCTCATAGGCTAGGAACCGGAATTCATCAAGCTCGTGCAAATTTGAGATTCTTGCACTGGCGGCATCATCCCAATCCATGTTCAATTTCTTCAATGCCCATAGGGCTTTGTGTTCAAGTTCCACCGGTAAATGGAAAGCTTTTCCGAACACTAACTTGAAAGGAGACATCCCAATTGGAGTTTTGTATGCGGTTCGGTAAGCCCATAGAGCTTCATCAAGCTTTCTTGCCCAATCGGTTCTATTTGCATTAACCGTCTTGGCAAGAATATTCTTTACTTCCCGGTTCGAAACTTCGACTTGACCACTTGTTTGGGGGTGGTAGGGAGTTGCAACCTTGTGTTTCACTCCATATTTTTGAAGGAGATTTGAGAAGGCACGGTTGCAAAAATGACTCCCATCATCACTAATGATAGCCCTTGGAGTCCCAGATCTTGAAAAAATATTCTTTTTCAAGAAACTCAATACACTCTTGGCTTCATTGTTGGGGAGCGCAACTGCTTCCACCCACTTAGACACATAGTCA
This sequence comes from Petunia x hybrida, assembly GCA_037355625.1. Taxonomy (NCBI): domain Eukaryota; kingdom Viridiplantae; phylum Streptophyta; class Magnoliopsida; order Solanales; family Solanaceae; genus Petunia; species Petunia x hybrida. The sequence continues at coordinate 4,792,664 of JBBBVM010000045.1, forward strand.
ACCGCCACCAAAATGTATTTGTTTCCATATGAGCTCACAAAGGGTCCCATGAAGTCAATCCCCCATACATCAAACAATTCAACCTCCACAATGGGATTCATTGGCATTTCATGCTTTCTCGAAATTCCCCCCATCCTTTGGCGTTGATCACAATTCTTGACCCAAGCATGGGCATCCTTGTGCAAGGTTGGCCAAAAGAAGCCACATTGTAACACCTTAGCTGCCGTCCTTACTCCACCATGATGTCCTTCGTAGGGCGAAGAATGACACCCATTCATAATGGCCTCTTGCTTGGACTCGGCAACACATCTTCGGATGATTCCATCAACACATACCCTAAAGAGATAGGGCTCATCCCAATAATAGAACCTTGCATCTTTTGCCAACTTCTTCTTTTGGTAGAACGTGAAGTCTTCTGGGTAGACTCCCCCAACTATGAAATTGGCTAAGTCGCCATACCAAGGGATTGGTTCCCAAGACACGGCCAAGATCCTTTCATCCGGAAATGTATCATTTATCTCCACTTCTTCTTTCGGGCGACCTTCCTCCTCTAACCGTGACAAATGATCCGCCACTTGGTTCTCGGTCCCCTTTCTATCTATCACCTCAATGTCAAACTCTTGAAGAAGTAACACCCAACGAATGAGTCTTGCCTTGGAATCTTTCTTTGCCATCAAGTACCGGATGGCGGAGTGGTCGGTATGGACAATTGTTCTCGACCCCACTAAGTATGCTCGGAATTTCTCAAAGGCAAAAACTATTGCTAGAAGCTCTTTCTCCGTCACCGTGTAATTTATTTGAGCTCCATTCATCGTTTTACTTGCGTAGTAGATAGGATGAAACATCTTCTCCACTCTTTGACCTAGCACGGCTCCCAAAGCCACGTCGCTAGCGTCACACATAAGCTCGAATGGGAGCTCCCAATTTGGACTCACAATGATTGGCGCGGTGGTTAGCTTCTTTACCTCTTCAAAGCTTCTAAGCACGCCTTGTCAAAAACAAACTTGGCATCCTTCTCCAACAATTTTCATATCGGATTCACAATTTTGGAGAAGTCTTTAATGAAGCGGCGATAAAATCCCGCATGTCCCAAGAAGCTTCGGACACCTTTCACGGTCATTGGAGGTGGAAGCTTTGAAATCACTTCTATTTTTTCTTGATCCACCTCGATCCCCTTTTTCGAAAATTTGTGCCCCAACACGGTGCCTTCTTGAACTAAGAAGTGGCATTTTTCCCAATTAAGAACAAGCCTCGTTTCTTCACATCTCTCTAGCACTTTCTCCAAATTAGTCAAGCAATCATCAAATGAGTCCCCAACTACCGAGAGGTCATCCATGAATACCTCAAGAAAGTTTTCCACCATATCGTGAATAAGTGCTAGCATACACCTTTGGAAAGTGGCGGGTGCATTACAAAGACCAAATGGCATTTTGCGGAAAACAAAGGTGCCATAGGGACAAGTGAAGGTTGTCTTGTCTTGATCTTCCGCCTCTATGGAGATTTGATTGTACCCGGAGTACCCATCAAGGAAGCAATAATAAGCACGCCCCGCCAACCGATCAAGCATTTGATCAATGAATGGCAAGGGGAAATGATCTTTTCTTGTGGCGGTGTTGAGCTTTCGATAGTCCATGCACACTCTCCATCCGGTGACCGGCCTTGTTGCAATAGACTCTCCCTTTTCATTGTGAATCACCGTCATACCTCCCTTTTTTGGCACACATTGCACCGGAGACAGCCATTTACTATCGGATAAAGGAATAATCACGCCCGCGTCGAGCCATTTGATAATCTCCTTTTTCACCACCTCTTGCATTGGTGGATTCAATCTCCTTTGGTGCTCGACACTTGGCTTGCACCCATCTTCAAGCAAGATCTTGTGAGTACACACTCCCGGGTCGATTCTCCTTATGTCCGCCAACGTCCACCCGATTGCTTTAATTCTCCGTCTCACCACCTCTACAAGTTTGTTTTCTTGAGCTTTGTCTAAGTGGGAAGAGATGATTATGGGTAAGATCAATGGATGGTTTTGTAGGTGGAGTGGCTCGGTTTTCAAGGTCTAGGGATAGCTTTTTGGGTACATATGGTTTGGATCCAAAGCCTTCACTACCTCCGCTACACTCTCTTCATTCTCCACATCCATGTTCCAGATTACCGCCGCCAACGTGTCTTCTTGACTAGCTAAGACACTCTCCTTTTCCACTAGGGCATCGACCACGACATCGACACAAGAACAAGTCGCATCATTATCCATTGGTTGTTTCAAGGCCTTGCAAATATGAAATACGGCTTTCTCTCAATTGAACCTAAAAGTAAGTTCACCTCTCTCCATATCACAAAGAGCTCTTCCGGTTGCCAAGAATGGTCTCCCAAGAATGATAGGAACTTCAAAATCCACGGGGCAATCAAGAATAAAAAAATCCGCCGGGAAGACGAATTTGTCTACCTTCACCAACACATTGTCAATAATTCCAATTGGGCTTTTCATTGAGCGATCAGCCATTTGTAAGTTCACGGTTGTTGGTCTAGGTGCCTTGGTTTCCAATGTCTTGTACACCGCATATGGCATTAAGTTGATACTTGCACCTAGGTCACACAAAGCTTTCTTGAAGTGCCTTCCACCAATTGTGCATGGAATGGTAAAAGCTCCGGGATCTTCCATCTTTGGAGCTATGTGTTTTGACACAATTGCACTCACTTGATGAGTCACCTTGATTGTCTTGAAATCTCTATATGTCTTCTTGGTCACGAAGTCTTTCATGAATTTAGCAATGTTGGGCATTTGACCCAATGCATCAACCAATGGAATGTTGATTGAAGTGCTTGCAATTTTCTCCCATATCTTCTTTGCATGTGTGATTTCTCTTTGCTTTTTACTCTTTTGTGGGAATTGAAGGGGAATTTTGGGAATGGAGCTTGGAATGGAAAGGCTTTCTTTGGGTGGTGGAGTTTTCTTTGGTTTAGCTTTTTGGGTAGTGGTGTTTTGGGACGTAGGCTTGGGAATCTCTTGAACATCGTCATCATTGTCTTGCACAAACTCATCACCTTGCCTCTCCTTTTCATCTTGCACCATCTCCTCTCCAATAGCTTTATTATCATTCCACTCGGCACCCTCATGATCATCTTGCATTCTCAATTCCGCATCATCATTACTCATGGCTTTTGGATCTTCATATGTCTTGCCACTTCGAGTTTTGATTTCCATCACTTGGTCTTTACCGCCTCTTTTAGGATTCACTACCATATCACTTGGTAATACTCCTTGCGGCCTTTGATTGACTTGATGTGCGAGTTGGCTCATTTGCGACTCAAGTTCTTTGATGGATGTGGAATGTGATGTCATAGTTTGCTTCATGTCTTTCATGTCTCCGGAGTAGCCTTGTTGATTTTGAAGCATTTGACTCATCATTTATTCCAATTTGGTGGGAGCCTTTGTCTCTTGATCATTTTGCTTAAATGGAGGTCTTGGAGCATATTGTTGAGAAGAACCGGCTCCTCTCACCTCTTGGTTGCTACTCCAATTACCTCTTCCTTGACTCGGCCTCCATTGCCCTTGTTGTTGGTAGGCTTGTTGATATGGTTGTTGGTAGGGTTGTTGATAAGGTCTTTGATAACCACCTTGATCATACCCTCTTTGCCCTTGGTAGTTATCCACATAATGTACTTCTTCTCCATCTTGCACATGGTAGCATTGTTCCGGATAGTATCCCTCTTGCCCATTTTGGAGAAGGGACATAGGAGCACCTCCGGGAGTCACATAACCCATTGGGGCCACTTGATGGCCGGTATTTGTGGTGTGGATATTTTCCACCTTGTGCAACTTCTTTTCATTGGCTTCCCTATCGGCCTTTGAGTTCTTGTTCATGAGGTCCACCGATGTCAATATCCTTGCCATTTTCTCATCTTGGGCTTCAAGTCTTTCCATCATCATTGGACTAATCCCAACTTCTCTTCCCGGATTCTTAGCTCTTGATTGCCATTCTTGAGATCTCTTGGTCACTTTGTCTAGGATATCTTTCACTTCTTCGTACCTCTTGTCCATGGTGACACCATCATATAAAGTGTCCAAGGCGGATTGGTTCATCTTGTTCAACCCTTGGTAGAAGCTTTGCAACAACATGCTCCCATTGAAACCATGATTAGGACACCGGAGAAACCCATTGAAACCATGATTAGGACACCGGAGCAACCCATCTTGGAAAGCCTCCCAAGCCTCGGTCAAAGAATCGGATGCCTCTTGCTCAAACATGTAGATCTTATCTCTCAATGCCGCTTGCTTCCCCTTTGGTGAAAACTTCCCTAGAAATTGTTTTACCAACTCTTGCCAAGTGAAAATGGAGTTTCTCGGCAACTTATTCAACCAATCTTTAGCTTTTTCGGTGAGAGAGTAAGGGAACACTCTCAACCTCAATGATTCTTCCGATACCCTTGCCGACTTGTAGAGATTACAAGTTTGCACAAAATTTCTCAAGTGATCATTTGCATCTTCATTCTTATTACCACCAAAGCAACCATGTTGTTCAAGACCTTGAAGAATTACATTTGGGATGCTAAAACTAGCATTGCTATGAATAGGAGGAGGAACTATGGCACTTGCAAAACAATTCATATCAATTTCTTCCTCAATCTCCTCATCATCTTCATAGTCTCTCATCTCTTGTTGATAGTTCCGAGCACCTCTAGCATACTCTTGTTTATAGTCTCGAGCATCTCTATCATACTCTTGGTTCCGGTTGACATTGCGAGCATTAACTCTATTGGCATTGCCCCCTCGGTTGACATTTGCTCTACCTCCACGGTTTACACCTCGGCCGCCTCGGTTTTGCATTGTTGCCACCCCGATTAGCATTACCCGCAACACCTTCATTTCCTCCAATATTTTCTTCTTCACTTGCTTGGACCCCCGCATTTGCTTGGCCAAAAGGGTTGTCATCATGAGGGTTCACATTCTCCACTTGAGGATCATTAGCTTCCTCTTGTATCTCATCTTCGTCCGCTTGTTCAACATGGAATGGATAGCCCTCTTGGTTGAGTTCTATGTGGAACTCTTCATCATATTGCTCTTCATAACCTTGCGGATCCCCATGTTGTTGATTGTTATAATGGTTGTAATTGGGGTTCCGCAAGTTCCGATTAGGATTTCTCCTATAAGCCATGTTTCACCTACACAAGGTAAAACCAAAATCAAAAGTAAAATGCTAGGACTAGCAAACTAAACTACTTTGATTAACTAATGCAACTCAATATTGAAACCGTAGTTCCCTGGCAACAGCGCCAAAATTTGATCCACGCTCAATCTTACACCATTAATAGTGAAGGACGGTCGTCAAGTATAATAACCGATGTGAGTCGGGGTCGATTTCCCAAGGGAACTAGCACGTCAAGTGAGAGAGTTGCAAATAGATATTCAAATGAGGTTTAGTACTGAGTCCTAGAAGTATGATTTGTTTGATGAAAACTATAATCAATTCTAAAGTGTAAGCAATTAAACGAGTAAGTTGTTCGATATTACTAGACTAGGGGTGCAACCAACTAATAGTGATTTCCAACCAATAGGTGTCTTTACTTCACTTTCCCAACACAAGTTTAATTATGGTCGAGCATTCCGATCGTGATCTCTAGAATCCTTCCGGCCTAGGAGAGATCTTTCACAACCCGCTCGTCAAAGCCTTAGTTGAATGCTTGAAGCACTATTCAATGACCCGAGGAAAGGAGGCCTCTTCCGAGCGCAACTCCTTTTAGATGAGTTAGTCTATATGAATAGCCTATCAACTCAAATCCTCGCCAACTCCACTATTCTACACTAGTTAATCTCTTCCGAGTCTTTAACTAGCAATGTAGACAAGAAATCCCAAATATCATGGATTTTGGGATTTTGATATTATTGTAATGGGGAGTTGTATAATTATTACTTGTGTTATGGTTAGTGAAATAGAACAACACCCATTAATTTTCTATCACAATAGCATAATTACACCCATAGTTATGAATTTAGCTACTCATAACTAGGGTTTGAATCAAAGCAATCAACATGTAATGAAATGATGGATTGAAATCAAACATGAGTTTTGAATTGATATATGGATTAAGATTCAAAGATACAAGACTGGAAGCTTACAAAATAATGTTAAGACTTCTTCTTAGCTCTCCAAATCGCCTCAAAACAAGTAGCTAATGTAATATCTAATGTGTTTGTTAAACCCTAGCTTTTACTATTTATACAAGCTGAGAAAATGCAGTCACAGTAGCTGAGGCGGAGCGCCTCTTTCTGGGCTTCAAAATGTTGAGCTTCAGGCCCTTGTTGAGGCCTCCGCCTCATGATTTAGGCGGAGCGCCTCATGCATTCTTGCTCTCTATGTTTTTGCTAGGGGGAGCGCCTCATGAAAATTTGCTCTCTGTGTTTTGTTAGGCGGAGCACCTCACACCCTAGGCAGAGCGCCTCAAGATAGCTTGCCCTCTGTGTTTTTGTTAGGCGCTCCGCCTCAAATTATAGGCTGAGCGCCTCATGCCGTGACTCGATCTTCATACTTTGGCTTTAAGTCTTACTTGAACTTCAATCTTCAACCATTGCTTGAGCGTACTCATCAAAACCTGAAACTAAGTAATTGCGGCATTAAACAACACTAAATGTTACTTTTGGATTCAAAAATAAAAGGTTAAAGTAGTCTTTAAGTTGGTAAAATACCAACTTATCAAGACCATAAAGCATCTTAGTATCTGGTATGTTGGTATGTTTGTATGTTTTATTAGTGTCATTATAAGTATGTTTAAGTTCTTAAAAACCTGGAATTCGGTCTAAATGCTTCATTTGTTTGAGTCAAGTAGGAATTTCAATTGAACTGGTGCTTTAAGGTTTGTTAGTATTGATAAAATAGATTTTGCTAGATAGAATTTGAATATGATAGATCTTTGGTTTAATTTCAAGGATGTTTTGTTTGTTTCGTTAGTTAGGAAGTATAATTTAGTTCCCTATTGGTTCAAGTGAAAATCTGAATATTAGTTTAATTTAATTCTAAGTTAGTTTGGGCTTTTAGTTTTTTTAGTTAGCCTTTTACTTAGTCTGTTGGGTATTAAGTTGTCCCTAAAAAAGACAGCCTGTTATTTTCAAATTTTTTGGGGTGCACACTGGCTGGAACACGGTTCAAGAGGGGGGAGGGGGTTGGAACAATGTTCAAGGTAGCCTAACAGCTGTAATTTGCATAAAAAGGACTTATTGGGGCATGGATTTATACTTATAGGCAAATTTACACTCAGCCCCTTTGAGATGCCTATTTAAAGAGTGTCTTTAACTCTCATTAAGAACAACAACTACCATCTGAAAGACATATTAAATGAAATAAAAAACACTTGAAAAAAAAGAATTTAAGTTTGAGAGAAAGATTTAGAACCAAAAGCCTTCACATTATAGGTCTTTTGGAGCATAAATCTTGAAGTTCTTAAGGGTTAATTGGAGTGTTAGTGGTCTGATTAGCTGCCGATTCTGGTTTATTGGTGTCCGTTTTTGGGTTTGTTTTGGTTAGTAGATTTGGCTTGTTTTCTACAAAGGGCTAAATTTGTGGTTTCTTCTCTCTTGGTATTTATTTTGTATCCCATTTTTTACATGTATGTTTAAATGTTCACCATGTGAAGCATGTTAAAATTTAAAGTGTGAATGAGTATGATAAGATTTCAAGGTGCTATTGTTATATCTGTTTTCATGTGTATATTTGCGTATAAACAATAGATTAAACTTGCTAAATATGTAAAGAATGGGTTGCGGCTTAGCTTTTAATCTAAAGCCAAAATAAAAGAAAGTAAGACCTTGCAAATACCAATAGACTATTATATATAACCTTTGAGAAGCAGATTTGAAGCAAATCGAGCAAAATAAGACCAAATCTTGTAGAGAGGGCCAGATTTGAAAATAACAGTGTAAAATGGACTGCCCGCGCAAACTATGAAAAGAGACGACGTAAATAATTTGAGCAAAGGTGCCATTTCATATTTTACTTAGTTTAAAGCCATCCATTCAAGCCAAAGTTCTCAATTTAGTAAAAGAAGTTTTTCCTTTAATCAGTTACAATAAAGAAGCTAAACTTGAAATAAATGCATGTAAAGAGGGTGTTATGCCAATTAAAAAAGGGGAATGGGAATTGAAGGGCCAAAATCAAAATGAATATGTTCAATCGGCCTATAAGTGCAAAACTCTCTAGCTGAGATAACTTCCAATAAAAGAGGGCTAGATCTAAAATGAGACATGCAAAATAGATTCTCCATGCAAAATATGGAACGAAGTGGGCTCAATTAAGTGGGCCGTGTATTTTTTTTTCCCTATATTCATGAATTTTAGAAATGACCAACCTTTAAATTTGATTTTTTATTCAAAATCCATAATTTAGTTTAAGAATAAGGTTGCTCATTAAAATATTTTGAGAGTGACGGTTAGTGGTTAAAATAGTAAGCAAAGTCATTACTTTTTTCAATATTTAATAAGTATTAAACTTAAGGATAATATACAAGTGCACCTTAATTAGAGACAATATATAAGTTTTGGAGATAATGGGTCTATCCTAATAAATATTTGGAATGATAACGTTCAATATTAATAATTATAAGTAAGTTAAAGCAAAATCCACGCTTACACTCGCTTAACAAAATTAAGGTTCGATGTTTACACAGAAACTCACTTATATTGGAGATTCGACCGGACAACGTGTCCGCGGTTAATTTTCGATTGAGGTTACGTTAATCAAAGAAAATATGTAACGATAAAATAGGCAAATGTGTAACAGATGACTCTCACCTTAATCAAAGCGTAACAATAAAAATGGTAAATACAACAAATATAATTCTAAAAGTTTGAACACGACAATAAAAGCAAATGTGCTTGGCACAGGACTCGAGGATGCCTAATACTTTCATGATAGTCAACTGAGAACCTTATTTAGAATTTCTAAATGCAGACCTTGATGAGTCAAAGGTGTTCTAAAGGTACACCCACTGGGCGACTTGGCACAACTTAAACTTGTCAAGTGGTGACTTCGAGTTAAAAAATAAGTAATGTATCTTTAAAACACCGTCACTTCCTTAAATGGAAACCCAAGTTCGAGAAAGCGCAATTCAACAATAAAATATCCATAAAGCGCTTTAAACTCGGAAACACGCTTCCTGAAGTGAGAAAAAAGGGCATGACAACCTTGGCGACTCCGCTGGGGAAGCCACTGAAAAACTGTGAATCTCCGGGTTTAGTAAATTGTCGTTTCGACTTTAGAATCTTGTTTGTTGATTGATTGCCATGAATGTTTTGAATGTTTCCGCTTTGATATGGCTGAACTGTAAATATAAATTATCTCTTCTTGCGCACCCTCTGAGTCTCTGATAATATATATATACATATACCAGTAATGCTTTCAGCATCTTGGAAACCCTTCTTACTTAAATTGCCAATGATTTAGGAGGACGGTGTCTTGGGTTGGGCCGAGACAGTATTGCCAGACAACTCCAATGCTCTTTCTGCCCGGTTTGTCCACCGAGTTCTGAGCCAGTCTAGATACCGAGTAAGTTGATTCACCTAGAGTTAAACTATTAGGCCTGATTATGTGCATTTTCATATTTGACTTATTAGGCCTGATTATGTGCATTTTCATATTTGACTTAGTGAGGTGCGGTACACCAATACCACACTTGTTTAGGCTGACCCCTTTGTATTAAGATGGGGCCACCATCCTGGAGAGACACGTTATTGGCATATTATGTGTTGCATATGTTTGATAGGGATGTTATGCTGACCGTTATTGGTTTAGGGGAACAAGAGTCGGAAAAAATGGGAAATGATGAAAAGTTGAAAAAAAAGAGGAAAAGGGATATGAAAGGAAATTCAGTCGGGAAAAAAAAGGAAATTTAGTCTGAGTAGTTAAAAGTAATACAGTCATTGTTTTACGTCGTTGTAATGACGAACTTTTAAAAGTTTGGGTCATTAAAAGAAAATAATATGGTCAATTTTTTCATCGTTATATTGCCGGATATTTTTCAATAGTTTTGGTTTAGGTCAAAGTCCCCAGTCTAACCTAAATGTTAGAAATAATTTTCACGATGTTATAATGAAGATTTTTTTCTTAGAGTCTCGCGTCAAGATATTCTCAAAATAAAAAAAAATATTTTGACAAATTTGGCGTCATTGTAGTTGCAAATTTTTGAAACCCCCTTGTGTCCAAATTAGGGTTTGAGATCTGTCCCAAGTTTTCAAATGATTTAATCGTCGTTTTCATGCCGTTGAGATGACGAATTTTCTGGAACATTTTCTATCCATTTTTCTTAACCTTTATTTTACATCGAGTCATCCAATAAAAAAAACAAAAAATAAAATAAAAGAGAGAGAGAGAGAGAGAGAGAGAGAGAGAGAGAAATATAGTTAAAACATAATCGAGTCCTATTATGTGTTGAGTCTGGTCATTTTGTATGGGTGATCCCACCCAATTTTTTATATTTTGTTAAGTCGTCCAAGCCGTGCATTAACCCTAACTCATGTTTCATTAGGTACTATGGATGCATCGGCCTCGAGGTTTGGAAAGAGGAAATATCCAGTAGATGCCAACCCACCTGCTATCATGATGATCGATCGCGCACCCGTTAATTTGAGGGTATGGTAGAAAGAAATGCCAAATATGCAGGAAGAGGTTGTCACCGCTAAGATTGGACTGTTGACTAATCTTATGGATATTACCTTGGTCCCGCGTCATGAACTAGTCAATATGCTAATTTCGCGTTGGGATTCCACTAAGAAGACTTTCCAGTTTAAGGGTTTTGAGATGACCCCCACATTAGAGGAATTAGATGGTTTGGTCAAAATGGACCTCAATGGGAAAAAATGTTAGCTCCTATGTTTGTCAGTAAGCAAGAATTCTTCAAGAACCTAAAGATGCCGGAGGATAATACGGTTGGTTGTATGAGAAATGGTTGGATCTAATTTGAGTAACTTTACAAGCGTTTTGGGATGTCGGACGGTTATCAACAACATCGTCCCGAGTTCTTTCAAAACTTGATCTATGATGATTGGTCCCTACACAGGGTGCAAGTATTTGTGTTTGCTTTCTGGGTTTGATGGTTTTCTCGAAGTGCAGACATATATCTATTTTGGTGAGTTGGGTCATTAGAGCTCTGCTGGATGAGGAGAAAGATTTCACTGTCATGTCGATTATTTTAGGCAGCATTTATTGCACTTTGGGTCGGTGAAATAACGACTCGAAAGAAGATTTCTTCCACGTTTGGTTTATGGAACACATATGCAGTCGTCCACCTCTCTCTACGGTTGAGTGCTTTACCATGAGTTACTTTAGCCACCACCCGAAACATGTCCAAAACTGTCATTTCCCGAACAACGAGGATGGATTGAAAGAATATCTGAGTCGTCTATCTTCTCACGATATCTTATGGCATTGTAGCTGGTTTGTGAAAAGTGAGATCGCCACCAAACTTTCTATGCCCCTGTTAGGGTACTCATACAGTTTGGCCATATCCAAGAGGTTCCCATAGTTATAAACATGAGTGGTTATGTCGCCAGCTTAAGACTAGTCAATGCCGAGAGAGGGCGAAATTTTGGAGATTATGGGATAAAAGAGTGTTCTTGGATGATCGCAGACAGGCACACAATAAGCTTAGGGGAGAGGTCACTCCCGAGTACGAGGCATGGTTTCGTCGCTAGGTTGAAGTCATGCCCGAGAGACTCGAGACAGGTACTGTTGATATTGAGGAAAGAATGGAGCTGGGGTTAGCTGACATGACACGCCGTCTTGAGAAAAGGCAATGTTTGGATATAGAGCGCGTTGTCACCGAGAGAGATGCTGCCAGGGCAGCTTTAGCTGATAGTTAGAGCAGAGACGGACACTATCTTCAAGAGGCTGCAGTGTTTCACGCTCAACTTGACAGGGCATTAGGGAATGAAGGGAGGCTTAGGGAGCTAGCATTGGGCCGACTTCAGAGTTTGCAGGCTGCAGATCAGACCATCATCACAGCTCATGAGAAATTTTACGACAATGCCGTATATGTTGCATTCACAGGTGGCAGCCACTTGAGGAGCTAGTCCAGAAGTTATTGCCATTTGTCAGTAGAGTAGCAGCTGATTTGGCAGGATTGCGCCAGACTTTGGCAGGGGACCCACCAATGGTTCAGCAGGAGCCTCAGCAGTTGTTTTTTTTTTTTTTTTTTTTGTATTCTGAACTTCTTTATTGTTGGTACTTTCTTTTCTAGTATGTGTCGGGATGTCCCCCATGTTATATCATGTGTCTTATTTTGTGAGCTTAGTCATTGTACCATTGATGTATTTTTGAAAGCTTTAAATGAAATTGAACTTGACATTGTCCAAATTATGTTGCAACTTTGTCTCACATTTATTTTACCTTTTTAAGGCAAATATATATATCTCCCTAGTTTTGGCCCTAGCCATGGTGCAACGAAAGAAGCTGAAGTGCGCCCTCATGCGCCACCACCACCTCCACCACAAGGACAACATGGACAACATCCATCATAGGGCATTATGGTCCACCTCTACCACAAGGACAGTATGGTCCATATCCACCATAGGGGCAGTATGGTCCACCTCCACCACAAGGGCAGTATGGCCCACCTCCAGCACATGTTCCAATTTTTTGGGGACCAACTAGGCCTGCCATGGCCAGGTCCAACAGTGACCCACATATTCAGGCTGCGGATCATTATTATGATCAGCGTCATGAACCTAACTTCCGACACAGACTCATATGAGCAGGGATTCCATCGTGAGTCTCAGGTTGAGATTGATCGATCAGGAAAGCCGGATGAAAGCGAGGTTCTGCGAAAGGTGGAGGGGTTAGAACAAGCCCCGAGGATTATGCAGGGATATGGAGATCATACCAATACTTCTTTCAAGGATCAACTGCCAGAAAGGTTTGTAATTCCCAAATTTGAGCTATACTCCGGGCAGGGAGATCCGAGGGTCCATATGAAGACATATAAAATGAGAGGAGTCGGAAAAGATAAGCTATTGATTGCATACTTTTCTGAAAGCTTAGGAGGTCCAACTGTTGAATGGTTCATGAAACAGGATGTAACCAAATGGCCAGCGTTTGAGGACATGGAAAAGGCATTTTATGACCAATACAAGTACCACATTGAAGTCGTGCCAGATAGATCCTCATTGGATGCGAGAAAAAAGAAGCCCAGTGAATGCTTCACAAAATATGCTCTTAGATGGTATGAACAAGCTGCTCGAGTGAGCCCTGCAATCCAAGATGAAGACATGGTTCAGTTATTCATTGAAGCTCAATATGAGGCGTTCTATGGTGCATTGATTCACGTATTTGGAAAATCGTTTAGTGAAGTCATTAAGATGGGAGAGATGATTGAGAAGGGAGTCAAAACGGACAAGATTGTGAGCCAGACCGCACTGAAGGTAACTATACAGGCTGTGGAATTTGGGACAACAGGGTTTGGTAAGAAGAAGAAAGAAGATGTGGCTATGGTAGGGTCGGGTCTATGAAAGTGGAATGAGAAGCTATACAATCAACCTAATTTGTACCAAGCTCCACAAATACCCCTTTCACAACACTACTACCCACCACAAAATATGCAATACTCCATGCCTCCACCCCAATACTCTATACACGCCGCGCAGCCATATGCTTCAACATCCTATCTGCAGCCCCACAATCTACATATCCCACTCACCAAGCTCCGCCTAATAATTATCAGGCTCCACCAAACCCTACCTACAGACCAAGAGGACCTGTAGGCTTTCGTCTAAGAGTTGAATTCATGAAGGCTCGAGAAGAGAAAATGAGAGAATTCACACCAATCGGGGAATCTTAGACCAGTATTTTTGAGAAATTACGAGCCTTGGACATGATAAAGTCAGTTCAAGGAAACATGCATCCTGTAGGAAGAGTGGACCACTCTCACCATTGTGATTACCATTCGGGTGCACCAGGGCATGATGCAGAAGAATTCTATTACCTCAAGAGGGCAGTGCTAGATCTGATTGACAACAACCAAATCATGATTGAAGATGCAGAAATGTTGAACATTAATCGAAATCCTTTGCCAGTCCACGATGTACACATGGTGGGTATATGTGAAAGGGGATTTGAAGATGAATCTGCAAGACCAATAGTGTCAGTCGATGCCATAACAATTGGGATGGAAAAGATACATATTACATAAAAAACAAGTCCTGTTGTGGTGTCTGGGGTAACGAAGCCAACTATCCAGCTGAACAAGCCAATGTTGACATTAAAACGAGCTGCTGAGAAAAAGGAAGAAGCGATTGAGAAACCAAAGTTAGTGATCCAAAAAGCCAACGGAAATGGGGGGAAGTAGATTCTGTTGCCAAACAAAAGTTGGTTATCAAAAGGGCACCCCGTGCTGATGATCAGAACAAAATGTATGAGCCTATTGTCATAAAAAGTGCACCTCAGATTCCTATGACAGACATTAATACTGTCCCATGGAATTATGACAAGGCAGTGGTGACATACAAGGGAAAAGAAGTCGTGGCAAAAACAACGCATGTGGGTGGTCTAACTCATTTGGGCGGTGCTTTACCTCAGAAGAGTTAAGAAAAACAAACAAGCTAGAGAAAATTAAGGCCCGACCAAGGAACCAGTCACCGAGAAAGAGGCAGAAGAATTTCTGAAAAAGATGAAAGTGCAAGACTACTCCACTGTGGAGCAGCTGAGGAAGATCTCTGCTCAAATTTCTTTGTTGTCTTTTGTTGCTCCCAACGCACACGCAAGTATACGTGGTCGACAAGTAATAAAATGATAAGTAGAGTATCGTTCGCACGAGAACTATTCAGACTGAGGCTTAACAAATAATTTCTAACAACTATTCAGGGATCTTTTCCAATAATGAGAGTTTTAGTAACTAAAGAGCAGTAATTAAAATGATGGAAATTCAGTCAAACAATGGTGCAAACTTTGGTTGTAAACAATATTAAGGAGACGGTCCAGGGTCAGAGTTACGAACAATCCAGTTGAGTTTTCCAATTGATTCCACTTCTTAAATCCCGGATTACTAACTAATAGAGTAAATGTACCCGTGAAAACCTTTCGATTCTTCATAGTCTATGCAGGCTACTTAAATCCCTATATGTCTATGGGTTGAATCACGTGCACGCATTAACAAATTCTGTAATTAGTTAAGCTAGGCGAGCAAGTATATGTCTATCCTACTCACAAATTGGTTCCCCGATGCCCGGGTTCACAAACTAGCCCTACTCTTTCTTATTGCGTTCATAAATTCCCTCTTTTGAGTTCAATCTAAAAACCATAGATAATGCATAATTATCGAGCTCTAATAATTACACAAGTGAAATCAAGAACGAATAAGTAACCCGTTATGGGATTCAATTAATGGGAATCAATCTTCAAACATCAACTTTCATGAAATACTCTAACCCTAGAACGTAAGATTTAGCCACACATATTCATAATCACAAGGCAATAAATTGATGAAATAATGATGTAATAGATTAAATAGATGAAAGAATAGGAATTAAACCCTTGTTCAATGAAGTATGGTGCTCTCAATTTCTCCAAAGTCTGAACCTCTATCACAAACTAAGTAAAAGAGTATTTATAGGGTTTACAAAGGCCTAGTAATAAGTTACCTCTAAGCCTAGATGAAATAGAAAGTCCAAAAACGCTCCACGGGCGCTGTAGCTGGCGCCCCGCGCCCCCAAACGCGCACACACAAGCAGTTTACGTTGAAATCCAGGCGCCTTGGCCACGCCCCGCGTTGGGAACCGCGCCAGAAGGCTGGGCGCCTTAGGGGCGCGGCGCGCCACCCAGCGTGCCAGGCAAATTGTGTCTCTCCTTGCTCCGCAGCTCGCGTCGTGTCATGCCTTCGTGTGCTTGATCCAATCCTCAATCAAAATCCAATCTTTTCTTGCTCGATCATGCTCTTTAAAGCTCCAATTGCACTTCATAATGACCTACACACATACGACACAATATCAGTGCAAAATCACATTCATTAACTAGAAAACGGGCGAATAAAATACTCAAACGTGAGGAAATATTAAGGAAATATAGGCATAAAATGCCAAACATCATCTTTGCTGATGCATTCTGAGACACACCATCATGCCCTGTTGAAAATCCTGAATAAAGCTCATGTGTCTGAAAAAATGACTGTTGGTACTTTGGAGGCCGTTGCCAGTCATATCTTCGAAGTCAACAGGATTACCTTCACTGATGAAGAATTACCTATGGAAGGCACGGGTCACAACAAAGCACTACACCTGACTATTAAATGTGGCAACTCTTTCGTCATAAGGGTACTGGTTGATGGTGGGTCCGGTCTGAACATTTATCCGTTGTCCACCCTGAAAAGATTGAAAGTCAACATGGACAAAATTCGGACCAACACCATGAGTATATATGCTTTTGACGAAGAAAAACGACAATCGGTTGGTGAAATAGAATTGATACTGACAATCAGGCCTGTGGATTTTGCTATTGATTTCCAAGTTTTTAATTTGGATTCGTCCTATAATATTTTTTTAGGAAGACCTAGGATCCATATGGCAGGCGCAGTGCCTTCGACCTTACACCAGACTGTGAAGTTCGAATAGAATCATGAGATGATCATGGTACATGGAGAGGGATATTTGTTAATCTACAAGGATCCATCCATTCCAGTTATTGAGGTCACCCATGATAGCCCAACTCTGATGGACCAAACTTTCGAAGCAATCTACGTAGATTCCTGAAGGCAAGCCTTTGCCCCTAGCAAAATTGTCAGAAGCAGCAGTCATGATGGCTACAGAAATGTTGAAGCACAGTTTCCAACTCGAGAAAGGTCTTGGAGCATCACTACAAGGAATGTATCATCCAATTAATCTACTTGGCATTTGAGGTACCTGGGGTCTGGGATACAAGCCCACAGTTGTAGAGAGAGCAAGAGCCAGGAAGATGAAGAAACAAGAGTGGTCCCTTGAGAAGCCTATCCCTTGCCTTGCTCAATCTTTCACGAGGTCGAATGTGGGCAAGTCTATTCAAAAAAATGATGAGGAGACTGAAGAACAAAAGAAGCTGTTGTCACATCTGAGGCACGTCGTTGGCACCAACATGGTGCAAATTGGCGAAAGACCTAGTAATGCAGAAATCCAGGACATTGGGCCTGATGTGAAGCTGAACAACTGGGAAGCTATGCCTCTCCCCACCAAGAGGGGCTATTGGTAGCAAGTTTTTGTTATCCTTTCTGTATACTTGGTTATTCTAAAGGTTGTAATCCAAGTATATTTATTTTGCTCGTTATGTTGTCAAACCCTTTTATCTTTCAAATTCAATGAAAAGCAAGACACGCTTCTTGTCTCTTTGTTCTATCTCTTTACTTTCCTGATTTTTGTTTCTTATTTCTTTTTGTAGCTATGTTTTTGATGGCCTTAATAACATGAAATGCATGCTAAAATCACGCCATGATCTTAACACACAGTGTAATTTGGTCTCAATGAATCAACCAAAAATTGAGGAAATATATGATGGGGTGGAGTGAGTATGAAGTGACAGTTGAGAAAGTAGATGACATGGAAGAGACTGATACTGAAGAGAATTCTGAGGAAGAATATGATGAAGAGGGGGCTTAGAGTGAAATAAATGGGGAATTAGAACAGTTTGAAAACAAGCCCAAGCTCAATCTAGATGATACGAAAAATATAAATCTAGGAAGTCCCGATGATGTTTGAGAAACCAAGATAAGCCTACACGCTCTACCAAAATTTAAAACTGATATAGTCCAGGTTTTATTTGACTATAGAGACTTGTTTGCTTGGTCGTATGATGGTATGCCCGGTTTGAGCACATATTTGGTGGTTCACAAGTTGCCGATTAATCCCGATTTCCTCCAGTCAAGCAACTTCGGAGAAAATTCAAGACATCTATGAGCAAGAAAATCTATGATGAAATCATCAAGCAACTTTCTGTACTTCCCAAGAAGGACGGGAAAAAAAGGATTTCTGTTGACTTTCGAGATTTGAATAAGGCCAGTCCCAAGGATAATTTCTCATTGCCTAATATTCACATTCTCATAGACAGTTGTGCCAAACATGAGATCTAATGTTTCGTGGATTGTTATGCTGGATATCACCAGATATTAATGGATGAAGATGATGCAGAAAAGACGGCATTCACCACACCTTGGGGGACCTTTTGTTACAGGGTCATGCTGTTTAGGTTAAAGAACGCTGGGGCAACATACATGACAGCCATGACAACCGTCTTCCACGACATGATACACAAAGAAATTGAGGTATATGTGGATGATGTGATAATCAAATCAAGAACGGCGGAGAATCATATGAAAGACCTCAAGAAATTCTTTGAAAGGCTTAGAAGATACAATTTGAAATTGAATCTGGCTAAATGTGCATTCGGCGTTCCAACTGGAAAGTTGTTGGGCTATATTGTCAGCAGACGGAGCATCGAGTTAGATCCTACAAAGATCAAGCTATACAAGAGTTGCCCTCGGGAGATTGAACTACATCAGTATGTTCATCGCTCAACTCACCACAACTTGTGAGCCAATCTTCAAGCTCTTAAAAAAAGATGCTGCAGTCAAGTGGACTGAAGAATGCCAAGCGACCTTTGACCAAATCAAGCAATACTTGTCAAATCCACCAGTGTTGGTCTCACCGGAGCCCGACCGACATTTATTCCTATACTTGTCAGTGATGGACAATTCATTTGGATGTATACTAGGGCAACATGATGCCACATGCAAGAAAGAGCAAGCCATCTACTACATGAGCAAGAAGTTCATGGATTATGTGGTCAAGTATACTTAGCTGGAAAGAACGTGTTGTGCCCTCACTTTGGTAGCACAAAATTTAAGGCAATATTTTTTGTCATACAATACTTGTAATCACCTAATTTTGGCACGAAAATTCAAAAATAGCTTGAAATAGCTCAAAATAGCCGAGTTAACATTTTAGAATTTTTACCGAATTTTTTCAGAATTTTATCTTTTATTTTAGCTAAAATTTGTCATTAAATGAAAACAAAAATGAAAATTAGCAAAAATACTTGTTATGTGTTTAGTTTTGATTTTACGTTTTAATAGTGGTAATGTTGTAATTTGTGTAGTTTTAATTCAGTTTATTGTTTATGCTTTAAATAATTTTTTTATCTTTAGTGGCTATTTGTAAAACTCAAAAAAGAAAAATGTAGCGCAATCCGCTAGCCCAATTCCCAACTGACCCGGCCCATATCACTTCATACAAAAGCAAAACCTTTGCTATTATTGTCATTTTTTTCCATTCCCACATCAGCCTAATAAAATACACCCAACTTTAGAAACCCTAGTGGCGGATCTGCCGTGTTCCACCGTCACCCACCTCCCTCCGGCCATAATTTATGTACCCCAGAACCGCCTTGACCTCCTCTTCCACATCCTATGCTCTAATTGGCCCGGAAACGTCTTTTCTTGGCTAAATCCGAAATGAAACAGACTCGGATCCCTTTTTTTTTTTTTTTTTTTGTGCTTGCGTGTTGCTCTCTTCCATTTCTCTCTTGTTCTAGTTGAGACGACCCCAAATGAGGTCGTTTCAATTAGAACGAGAAAGGAAGGTTTATTTTTATTTTGATTCTGCCGTGAAGATAACATTAATGATGATGTGTAGCGGCTTCTCGTGAGAACGGGTGTGTAGCGGCTTATTGATGGCGTTAAAATAACTTAGAGGCTTTGGGGATTTTGTTAGGCAGTGCTCAATGTAGCCGCTATGGTATAGGTGTAGTAACGTCGAGGCTGATACTGTGATGGTGAGGCGATAGCGAGAACTGTGATACGGGTTTCGGATTGTGAAGATGATATGGTGATGGCATCGTGGAGGGGCTAGTGCGATAATTGTTTGGATGAGGTTGTGACGATTGTTTGTTGATGTTCTTGGTGTATAGATGTAACAGTAATGGCGTGACTGCAGTGGCTGCATTAGAAGTGAAGCAGTGGGGGTGTTTGGCATTAATTTTGTTGGCGAGGCGCGTTTGGTGTGACTGATGCGATTTTCGCATTGAAGCTGCTGGAATGACTGTTTAGCGGCGTCGAGGCTGTTGATTCGAAACCATTGGTGGATGCAATGGAAATATCAAAGTAGCGACGGTGATGCTAAAGGCGATATAGAGGCAGCGTAGGCAGTGGTGTTATGGGCGTCGAGGTAGTGATGGCGTATCCATGGCAGTCATGACAGCGACGACACAGCTGTATTAGCAACAGTATAGGCAGGATTATGGTGATCCGAACGCAGCAGTGGCTCGACTTAAAAACTGCATTGGCTCAATGGCAGTTGCTTAGTGTCGATGGGTTAGAACAGAAGAAATTCCTTCTCCCTCTTTCCCTTTACATTATCTGCTTGTTGGGATTTGTCTAAATGATAACATGTCACTTAGTTTAGTGTTAGCGCGTAAATAATCCGTTTGGTCATTTGTATATTAGTATGAAGTTTGTTAGTTTTAAACTTGAGAAACTTGTAACTGTTTGTTTGTCCAGCAATAAAAATGAGTTTGTCCGAGCTTATGCGTGTTCTTGTTTTGCCTTAGTTCCTTTTAAACATGAATTCATTTCTTGGCGTTATCGGCTTAAGTATGCTTAGTGTATGCTTAGTGTTTTAACTCTCTGTATGAATGTATGAATACTAGTTTAAGTTGATGATGTTTTAGTCTGGGCTGATTGAGTTCGGATGTAAAAGTCCAAGAGTTCTATTGATCATTTTGTGGACTATGGTCCATAGTGTTGTTTTGCCTTAGAAATAAATAGTCTTGGTTTGGACTTTGCAAGTCAAAAACTATTTAGAGTGTAAATCTGAAAATTTCAAAAAAATGAAGTAGAGTCAAAGGTCGAGTAAAGAGACAAAAGTAGCAGCACATTTGAAGGCTTTTCAGTCAACTTTTTCAAGTCTTTAGCATGCCAAAAGTACTTTTTCTGAGAGATAAAAAATTGGCACATGGTTTTGTTCTTTTCAGCCAATTTTTACCCCTATTTTAGCTCTATTTAAGAAGAGTTCTTCCTCACTTTTAAGATATACTTCTGGAATCTGAACGAAAAAACCCTTCATTCACTCTCTGGAAACACTTCATGAGGAAAAAATACATTCACTACTCCTCACTCCTAAAAACACTTTACTACTCTTAAAATACACTTCACAGGTTTGAAAAATAGAGAGAGATGAGAAGGGTGTTTGAAAACATAGGGAGCTTAAGTCTTGGAGTATAAAAGGTTTAGTAGAGAGGTCTGGTAGTTGGTTATATGTTGCCTGCTTCTTGTCACTGGTACTGCTTGCTGTAGCTAGTTTAAGGCTGTTGGTTCTCATTTTGTTTGCTGGGAAGCTTGTAGCACATTAGGGCTTAGTTGTTGTTAGTTTCCTGAGGTTTTGCTCACTGCTTTGATCGTTGGTGTGGTCTGGGCTTGAGATCATTTTCGCTGCTTTGCCAAGGTTTTAACTCATTAGGTATTTATTCTTAAACTTTTCTTTTTATGTATTATGAATGTATTTTGGCAGGAACTTGTATAAAATGTAGCCAGTTTAAGACTTTGAAATGCAAAGGAAATTAAGGCCTGTTAAAGGCCCATATTTTGTTTAATCTTGGATTGTGAGAAGCCTGATGTAAATTTTGTTAGTCTGTTGGTAATTTAATCTGCTGCTGTATTTGTAATTTAGGCAAATTTGGGTTAAAAATAGAAATTCTATAGCAAAAAGAGTTGTAAGAGACAAAGAAGAGTGGCCACGTTTAAAGCTTAAACCAAATTTTCTAAATGATTAAAGTTAATGGATAACTTTGCAAGCCAATTGGCAAGTAGGACAGCCAAAGCAAATGACACGTTAAGATTGACATATGTTCGTTTTAAGTTTTGTAAAATTGGCAGTAAGTTTGCAAGATTCAGTTGTATTCCAACAGATGTGTTTTAACTCGAACAACATGAGTTTGAACGTGTTTTAATACAATTGAAAGAAGGTTAGGTAAATTCTAATAGGCCGAACCAAGACTAATTAATATTAACAAATCGCTCAAATATTTACATGGAACTTATTTTATTGGAAATTCGAACGGATATCGTGTTCGGGGTTAATTTTCAATAGAGTATCCATTACTGAACGAGCGAATGTCTATATGAAACTTAATTAGATTAGAAGATTTTGCCCGAGCAGGTGTTTGCGCGATTATATCTAACCGAATTTTCACTTGAATGAATGGACAATTTTAACTTAAAAAATAAAAGTGTAAGGTACAATGTTTACACGAAACTCATTTATATCAAGATTCGAATGGACAGTGCGTCCACGGTTAGTCTCTTGTAGAATTTTCGTGAATGAACGAGCGGCTTTTCATCCAAATCAAAGAGTAACAAATAATAATTTGAAAATTAAACAAACAAACAATAAATCACAAACCCGGAGAGCGTCAATAGAGAAACTGTGCTTGCACAGGACTCGAGGGTGCCTAACACCTTCCCGCGAGTCAACCGAGATCCTTACCCGAAACTCTGATGCAGACCACTGAACGAGTCATAGGTATTCTAAGGTACTTCTTTGGTGACTTGGCACACCTTTGAACTATGTCAAGTGGCGACTCCGTAATCTCGATAATTTTGTACCTTTAAAACACTAAGTCACCTACCTTTTATTTTTTTAGTAAATTTTAGGGCGTGACACTACTTACCTCATATCCCGGATGGACCCACTGAAGTACATTTTCCAGAAGCCAATGCTAACAGGGAGGCTCGCCAAGTGGCAAATGATACTCACAGAGTTTGACATAGTTTACGTCACCAAAACTGCAATGAAAGCCCAGGCTTTGGCCGATAATTTGGCCAAGAATCCGGTGGGTGACGAGTCTGAACCTCTCAAGACATATTTTCTGGACGAAGAGTTGGACATAATTGAAGAGTTATCCTTTGAAGATGATCATTACTGGAAGCTATATTTTGATGGGGCCTCTAACTCCAAATATGATGGTATCAGAGCTGTTCTCATATCTCCGACATGGCATTATTATCCGACATCTGCACAACTTCGTTTCTGGTGTACCAATAACAAAAATGAATACAAAGCTTGTATTATTAGTCTATGCATGGTGATAGACATGGACATCAAAGAACTACTAGTGCTCGGAGATTCAGACTTACTGATACATCAAATCAATGATGAATAAGAAACTAGAGATGAGAAACTCATCATGTATAAGTAGTGTCTGAAAGATCTTTTTCATAGATTTGATTCTATTTAATTTAGGCACATCCCAAGAATGAACAATGAATTGGCCGAAGCTTTGGCTACATTAGAATCAATGATCAGTCATCCTGACCAAACTCACATTGATCCTTTCGAGATTCAAGTGCGGGATCAACATTCGTATTGCAACATGGTGGAAGAAGAACTTGATGGTGAGCCATGGTACCTGGACATCAAAAACTACATCAAGAATGGAGAGTACCCGTCACTGGCCAAGAAAAATAAAAAAAAGAACCCTCAGTCGTCTGGCAAATGGTTTCTTTCTAAGCGGAGGGGTGATGTACAAAAGAATACCAGATTTGGGATTGTTGAGATGTGTGGACGCGCAAGAAGCCCCGAGAATTCTTAATGAGGTACATTCTGAAATTTATGGGCCACACATGAATTGTTATGCTCTAGCCAAAAAAATCTTAAGAGCAAGTTACTTCTGGCTCACCATGGAGCGAGATTGCATTGGATTTGTGCGAAAATGTCAGCAATGTCAAGTGCATGGCGATTTGATACATTTACCTCCCTTGGAGCTTCACAAAATGTCTGCCCTTTGGCCTTTCGCAGCATGGGGAATTGATTTCATTGGGCCTATAGAACCAAAGGCTTCGAACGAGCATAGATTTATCTTGGTCGCCATTGACTATTTTACCAAGTGGGTGGAAGTCGCGACATTCAAGTCGGTAACCAAGAAAGTTGTGGTTGACTTTGTCCATTCGAACATTATTTATCAATTTGGTATCCCTAATACCATTATCACCGACAATGGATCCAACTTCAATAGTCATTTGATGAATGAGGTATGTGAAAGATTCAAAACTGTGCATAGACATTCCACACCTTACCGTCCAAAGGCAAATGGTGCGGTCGAAGCGGCAAAGAAGAACACTAAGAAGATCCTTCGAAAAATGGTGCAAGGATCTCAAGATTAGTATGAGAAGTTTCCATTCGCTCTTCTAGGTTATCGTACAACTGTTCTCACCTCAATAGTTACAACTCTATATGAACTAGTGTATGGAACCAAGGCGGTCATTCCAGTAGAAGTTGAAATACCGTCCTTGAGAATTATTATTAAAACCAAGATTGAGGATACTGAATGGGTCAAGTCACATTTGGAGCAATTGACTTTAATTGACGCAAAAAGGCTAAATGCAGTTTGTTATGGTCAACTATAACAGAAGAGGATGGCCAAGGTATACAACAAGAAAGTGCGTCATTGCAAGTTCAGTGAAGGTCAGTTAGTTTTGAAACGTATCTTCCCACACCAGGAAGAGGCCAAGGGTAAATTTTCTCCAAATTGGCAAGGACCATACGTGGTGAAGAAGGTGTTGTTAAATGGTGATCTATTCTTAACAGACATCGAAGGCACGATGGCAGAAATGATTGTCAATGCAGACGCTGTCAAAATGTATTGCATTTGATGTTCCAAGTTGTCCTCCGTTAAGCTAGACATTCTTGGATCGGGATAATGAAAGGCTTTGTTTCCCTTACCCAGATAATGTACCCATTTTGTTAGCCTTTTGGCTTTGTATTTCTTTTATAAACCCTTATTGGGAATCCCTATAATTGCAATAAAATGAAAGAAAAGAAAAGGTCCAAAAAAAAAAGTTGGCATTAAGTTTTCAGAGCTACGTCTGACCCGATTCCTCTCAAAATGATACGTAGGCAACCATTCATGTGCGGTCTAAATAGGGGAAAGTTTATTTTTTTCCTATCTCATATCGACGCAAAAACTTGCCTCAAGTTTGGGGCCAATGTCAACGGAAATTTGGATCCCCAGCTTATGCTAAACTGGGGCAGAAATTTATTTTTATTTTATTTTGTAAATAAAATAAAAACAAACTCCTAGTTTATTATACCATCATTCAGTCTTGAAAGTGGGGAAGATGCTCAAAGCGCCATAATTTACACTAAACTAGAGCTTAATCTCTTTATTTTCTTAAGAGCAATCTCTATAGTTCCATGAGACGCTTTCGAGCCTTCAAGCCAAACTTTGCTTTCCAACCCAGATAAATGTCCAATAGGCCGTTTCTGACCAATCTTGAGAATTTCAATCAAGCAAGAATTAGCTCAGGAAATCATCATCAATTGGTGCAATGAAAAGAGGTCCCAAAAAAAAAATGAATGAAGTCTTGTTGGTGAAAACCTGAAATGGCGCCGCATGACAAGCAGTGAGGCAAAAGAACAAAGAGAGAGGTCAGTCGGTGAAACCCTCAAAAGGGGCGCCGCTAACCAAATGAGGGCTATGATAACTGTCATCAAGTTGGGCTCGATAAGTAGTCTTTCGAATGTTCAAACTGGGGAGAGGTCGAGGAAAAAGCTGTTGTGAACAGATCAAGGTTTTGAGGCCAAGATGCACGTCATGTTTATTGAGGTCATCACTTCCACCTCCAGATAAGTCTTTTTACTTCACTAAAGGACATCTCTCGTTCAGAGTCCTTTGTCCAGAATTTCTTCCACTTCTACCTTTCATTCAAAATAACATTGAAACGAGCAAAAGAAAGTTTTGCAAAAAATTATTTACCTGTTTTGCAGTTGTAACGAAGCATGGTCAGGACCCGCTTGGATAATGGAAGCCTACGCTGCATCTTGGTATTGGGAATGACATGCCAAGGTTTGCACCGCAAAAGAGACCATCTGGGAAAGTATAATGTTCTAACCAAAGTTTGACTAATAATGAGTTTGAGTATTTGGCCGTATGACGTTTCTATGTTAAAGGTCGAGGAATTCAAGAAAGCAAAAAGAATCAAGAAAGGAAAATTAAAAAGTCGAGGCACCCACCTGAAGAATGAGGGAGTGGTATTTGAAAGTTGAGGCACCCACCTGAAGAATGAGGGAGTGGTATTTGAAAGTCGAGGAACCCACCTGAAGAATGATGGAGTAGCTTGAAATTCGAGGCATCCACCTGAAGAATGAGGGAGTAGTTTTGAGAAGTCAAGGCACCCACCTGAAGAATGAAGGATTTTATTTGAGAAGTCGAGGCACCTGCCTGAAGAATGAGGGAGTGTTTTGAGAAGTCGAGGCACCCACCTGAAGAACGAGGGAATCAATTTCAAGAAGCCAGGGTACCCACCTGAATAACGAGGGCGTATATTCAGGAAGTTTCGAGGCACCCACCTAAAGAATGAGGGAGAATATTCAAGAAATCAAGGTACCCACCTGATAAACGGGGGAGTATGTTCAAGAAGTTTCGAGGCACCCACTTGAAGAATGAGGGAGCATATTCAAGAAATCAAGGTACCCACCTGAAGAACGAGGGAATCCATTTCATATAATAAGAGCAAGACCTTCCCGAACCAAGAGCGGTGGCTTTATTTTCGACAAATGAGAAGAGAAAGAACCAAGCGGTTCATCTTGGGAAGCATGAAGACTCAGAGTATGAATTGTGATTTTTACATTTCATTATTGTACTTTTATTTTCTTTGTAAAGCAATGACCTCCAGCCATCATGCAACTAGTGAACACAGTAATGGCTCTAAGGTGTTGAAGGTATCTAGTTTCAGCCCAAGTATGTCTAGAAGTGTCTTGAGTCGGTCCTAGTGTGTCTAGGAATTGTCTAGTTTTAGTCTTAGCAAGTCATGAGTTGTTTAGCGTCTGTCCAGGAAGCGATAGTCCCAACTATCGCTCATGAGGAACTACACTGACCTGATTCCTTAGTTCGAGAATATGTAGGTAGCCTTGTAGTCAGGGTACGGTCACCATTTTGCAGAGCATGTTCTTGGCTAGAACCGAAAAGCCAAAATTAGTTGCCGCTTACGTCTTTGCCCAAAAATGCTTCACGTTCTCGATCAATGAGGGGCAGCTGTAATTACTTAATTTTGGCACTGAATACAAGAATTGCGTAAAATAATTATTAATGGCTAAATGTTTGTCAACGGGTCTTATCTATTTTAGTTAATTAGTTTGGAGGAAAATACTAGAAATTATCAAAAAATAGAATTTGATGTGGATAATCTCTTATATGTATTTTAGTTAATTGTGATACTTTTTCTAATTATCTATGTGTTTAATTAGGATCTTTGATTAATTAAAATTTGTGTGGATTGGCTTGGATAAAAAGCTATTTGGGAGAAAAGAGAAAGGAAAGTCGGCTCAAACCCAAGTTTTGAACCAGCCCAACCCCAATAACCTTTGACCTGCCCCATTTCACAATTAATTCACATCTCCCTTACCATTTTCCAATTCACAATCTAAGTCCAAAGACCTAGGGTTACTCTGACAAAATCTTCTGCCATCGTCGTAGCTCCGCCACTGTTGGCGGCGACAACCACCTTCTCCGGTCAAATTTTACCTTTTCGAACTCCCCATGGCTTCTTCATTCCATTTTCAAAATCAATTGTACCAAAATCACTCCCAATCATCCTAGATCAGAGTTCGAAAACGCGGCCAAAGCTTTTCGGTGACTTTTCGTGTTCTCCTTTGAAATTTAACATGGTAAGCACCGTCACGTTCTCCTCTTTCATCATATATGTCCGAATCACCAGTGTAAACCTCTCTCATATTAAATTTCACATAGCAACCTGTGGGTATTCTTCCTGTGCTTTCTCGTGTTCCTCTTTCCATTCCTTTCCTTTTCAAGTTGTAACGACTCTAAATAAGATTGTTTCAGTTAGAAGAAGAGGGGATGGATTCGAGTTTGGTGGTATGAAACTAGGACTGTTGATGATTAAATTTTGGCTATGATGTTTGGCGATGACGAGGCTGCTATGGTGATGAAGCTGCTGGTGGAGACTAGGCAGCGGTGATGCTGCGTTGTGTGGCGAAGCTTGAGGGGCTGTGATTCGGGTGAGGAGACAGTTGTTTGGTGATGATTTCTTATTTGTTTTCATGGACATAATTGGTGGCATTTGTGGCTTGACGCCAATGGAAAAGCAGAGTTTCCGCAGCGTGTCGAGGATAGTGGCGATGATGCAATAGCAGAGAAGCAAGCAGCAGGGTTGACTGGTTCGTGGAGGTGAGGCAGCAGTGCTTAGTGATGGCGACACTGATGCTATCGTGTTAAAAGGCGAGGAGAGGCAGCGACAATGCTTTTCGCTTTGGCTATCGCTGTGACGGTTAGACAGAAAAATCTAGGTCCTCTCATTGTTCCTTTTTCCCTCTTAAATATTAGTTAAGGAAATCATCTAGTATTAGCTTCAAATATCTACATATATGTATAGACTATTGGAAATGTATGTTTTGCTTCATCGTTAAGTTGTGTTGAAATTTGTCAAGTTTTGACGTCCTAAGTTTAAGCTTAGATTTGTGGGAGATGCTCGGTTTTTGTCGCTTCCCGTGTGTTTATTTATCTTTAAAAAAATAAAAAGAAATTAGTGGGCGATGTTGGCTTTTCGTCACTTCGCAATCATATATGTATTTGTTTCCTATTTACTTGTAGCTAGTTTGTGTGTGTCTGTGTTGGTGTATACTTAAGAAGTTGAGAAGGAGCTTGTTTGTGTTTAAGCGTGAATCTGCCCAGCTCATGAAGTTTGTCTGGTTGATTGTTTGCATGTTCAGTTTCGTGAGTGTCTGGTATGTTGGTATGTTTGTATGTTTGTTTAGTGTCATTTTAAGTATGTTTAAGCTCTTAAAAACCTGGAATTCAGTCTAAATGCTTCATTTGTTTGAGTCAAGTAGGAATTTCAATTGAAAAATGGATTTTGCTAGATAGAATTTGAATATGGTAGCTCTTTGGTTTAATTTCAAGGTTGTTTAGTTTGTTTAGTTAGCTAGAAAGTATAATTTAGTTCCATATTGGTTCAAGTAAAAATCTAAATATTAGTTTATTTTAATTCTAAGTTAGTTTGGGCTTTTAGTCTGTTTAGTTAGCCTTTTACTTAGTCTGTTGCGTATTAAGTTGTCCCTCAAAAGGGCAGCCTGTGATTTTCAGCTTTTTTGGGGTGCAGACTGGCTGGAACACTGTTCAAGAGGGGGGGCTGGAACAATGTTCAAGGCAGCCTAGCAGCTGTAATTTGCAGAAAAAAGACTCATTGGGGCATAGATTTGTACTTATAGGCAAATTTACACTCAGCCCATTTGGGAAGCCTATTTAAATAGTGTCATTAACTCTCATTAAGAACAACAACTACCATTCTGAAAAATATATTAAATGAGAGGAAAAAACACTTGAAAAAAATGGAGTTAAGTTTGAGAGAAAGATTTAGAACCAAAAGCCTTTATAGTATAGGTCTTTTGGAGCATAAATCTTGAAATTCTTAAGGGTTAATAGGAGTGTTAGTGGTTTGATTAGCTACTGATTTTTGTTTATTGGTGTACGTTGTTGGGTTCGCTTTGGTTAATAGATTGGCTTGTTTGCTTCAAAGGGCTAAATTTGTGGTTTCTTCCCTCTGGATATTTATTTCTTATCCCATTTTCTACATGTATGTTTAAATTTTCACCATTTGAAGCATGTTAAAGTGTGAATGAGTATGATAAGATTTCGAGGTGCTATTGTTATATCTGTTTTCGTGTGTATATTTGCGTATAAAAAATAGATTAAACTTGCTAAATATGTAAAGAGTGGGTTGCGACTTAGCTTTTAATCTAAACCAAAAATAAAAGAAAGTAAGACCTTGCAAATGCCAATAGAATATTATATATAACTTTTGAGAAGTAGATTTGAAGCAAACCGAGCAAAATAAGACCAAATCTTGTAGAGATGGTCAAATCTGAAAGTAACAATGTAAAAATAGACCGACGGCGCAAACTATAAAATGAAACAACTTAAATAATTTGAGAAAAGGTGCCATTTCATATTTTTACTTAGTTTTAAGCCAAAGTTTTCAATTTAGTAAAAGAAGTTTTTCTTTTAATCCATTGCAATTAACGAGCTAAACTTGAAATAAATGCATGTAAAGAGGGTGTTATTCTAATTAAAAAAGGGGCAATAGGAATTAAATGGCCAAAACCGAAAGGAATATGTTCAATCGGCCTATAAGTGCAAAACTCTTTAGCTGAGATAACTTCCAATAAAAGAGGGCGAGATCTACAACGAAATATGCAAAACAGATTTGCCATGCAAAATATGGAACGAAGTTGGCTCAATTAAGTGGGCTGTGTAGTTTTTTCCCCCTATATTCATGAATTTTAGAAATGACCCACCTTTAAATTTAATTTTTTATTCAAAATCTAAAATTTAGTTTAATAATAAGGTTGCTCATTAAAATATTTTGAGAGTGGTGGTTAGTGGTTAAAATTTGTAAGCAAAATTCATTATTGTTGTCAATATTTACAGGTATTAAACTTAAGGATAATATACAAGTGAGCCTTAATTAGAGACAATATATAAATTTTGGAGATAATGGGTCTCTCCTAATAAATATTTAGAATCGATAACGTTCAATATTAATAATTTTATGTGAGAAAAAGCAAAATCCATGCTTACAGTTGCAGTAAATTGGAGATTCGACTGGACAATGTGTCCGGAGTAAATTTTCGATAGAGTTTAAGTCAATGAATGAATGACTCTCACCTTAATCAAAGCGTAACAATAAAATGGTAAATACGACAAATATAATTCTAAACGTTAGAACACGACAATAAAAGCAAATGTGCTTGACACATGACTCGAGGATGCCTAATAGCTTCCCGAGAGTCAACCGAGAACCTTATTTAGAATCTCTAAATGCAGACCTTGACGAGTCAAAGGTATTCTAAAGGTACACCACCGGGTGACTTGGTATAACTTAAACTTGTCAAGTGGCGACTCTGAGTTAAAAAATAAATAATGTACCTTTAAAAAACTGTCACTTCCTTAAATAGAAACCCAAGTTCGAGAAAGCATAATCCAACAATAAAACATCCATAAATCGCTTTAAACTCGGAAACGCCCTTCCTGAAGTGAGAAAAATAGATGTGACAGCCTTGGCAACTCCACTGGGGGAAACCAGTGAAAAATGTGAATCTACGGCTTTAGTAAATTGTCGTTTCAACTTTTGAATCTTGTTTGTTGATTGATTTCCATGAATATTTTGAATGTTACCGCTTTGATATTGCTGAACTATAAATATAAATTATCTCCTCTCGCGCACCCTCTGAGTCTCTGATAACATATATATACCAGTATTGCTTTCAACATCTGGGAAACCCTTCTTACTTAAATTGCCCATGATTTAGGAGGACGGTGTGTTGGGTTGGGCCGAGACAATGTTGCCGGACAACTCCAATGCGCTTTCCGCCTGGTTTGTCCACCGGGTTTTTAGCCAGTCTAGATACCGAGTAAGTTGATTTACCTATAGTTAAACCATTAGTCCCGATTATGTGCATTTTCATATTTGACTTAGTGAGGTGCGGTACACCGGTACTGCACTTGTCTAGGCTGACACCTTTGTGTCAAGATGGGCCCACATTCTAGAAAGACACGTTATTGGCATGTTATGTGTTGCATATGTTTGAAAGGGATGTTATACTGACCGTTATTGGTTTTTGGGAACAGGAGTCGAAAAAAAGGGAAATGATGAAAAGCAGAAAAAAAAAAAAAAGGCAAAGGGATATTAAAAGAAATTTTGTCTGAGTAGTTAAAAAAAAAAAGGCAAAGGGATATTAAAAGAAATTTTGTCTGAGTAGTTAAAAATAATACAATCATTGTTTTACGCCATTGTAATGACGAATTTTTTAAAAGCGTGGGTCATTAAAAGAAAATAATACGGTCAATTTTTGCGTCGTTATATTGCTTGATTTTTTTCAAGAATTTCGGTTTATGTCAAAGTCCTCAGTCTAACCTAAATGTTTGAAATAATTTTCACGCCATTATAATGACGAATTTTTTCTTAGAGTCTCACGTCAAGATATTTTCAAAATAAAAAAAGAAATATTTTGACAAATTTGGCGTAATTGCAAATTTTGGAAACCCCCTTGTGTCCAAATTAGGGTTTGGGATCTGTCCCAAGTTTTCAAATGATTTAATCGTTCTTTTCATGCCGTTGAGATGACGAATTTTCTGTAACATTTTGTGCCAATTTTTTTACCTTTATTTTATATCGAGTCATCCAATAAAAATAACAAAAAATAAAATAAAATAAAATAAAAGAAAGAGAGAACTAAATATAGCTAAAACACAATCGAGTCCTACTATGTGTTGAGTCTGGTCGTTTTGTATGGGTGATCCCGCCCAATTTTTAATATTTTGTTAAGCCGTCCAAGCCGTGCATTAACCCTAACTCATGTTTCATTAGGTACTATGGATGCATCGACCTCGAGGTCTGGAAAGAGGAAATCCCCAGTAGATGCCAACCCACCCGCTATCATGATGATCGATCGCGTACCCGTTAATTTGAGGGTATGGTGGAAAAAAATGCCAAATATGCACAAAGAGGTTGTCACCGCTAAGATTGGACTGTTTACTGGTCTTATGAATATTACCTTGGTCCCGCGTCATGAACTAGTTAATGCGCTAATTCCGCGCTGGGATTCCACTAAAAACACTTTCCAGTTTAAGGGTTTTGAGATGACCCCCCACATTAGAGGAATTAGCTGGTTTGGTCAAAATGGACCTCAATGGGAAAAAATGTTAGCTCCTATGTTTGTCAGTAAGCAAGAATTATTCAAGAACCTAAAGATGCCGGCGGATAATACGGTTGGTGATGTGAGAAATGGTTGGATCTCATTTGGGTACCTCTGCAAGCGTTTTGGGATGTCGGACGGTTATCAACAACATTGTCCTGAGTTTTTTCAAAACTTGACCTATGATGATTGGTCCCTACACAGGGCGCAAGTATTTGTGTTTTCTTTTCTGGGTTTGATGGTTTTCCCGAAGTGCATACATATATCCATTTTGGTGAGTTAGGTCATGAGAGCTATGTTCGATGAGGAGAAAGATTTCACTGTCATGTCGATGATTTTAGGCAATATTTATTGCGCTTTGGGTCGGTGCAAGAACGACTTGAAAGACGATTTCTTCCACGGTTGTAACTTACTCCTTCAAGTCCGCGGTTAATTTTCGATAGAGTTTACGTCAATGAACGGGCGACTCTCACATTAATCAAAGCGTAACAATAAAAATGGCAAATATGACAAATATAATTCTAAAAGTTAGAACACGACAATAAAAGCAGTTGTTGACACCCAATTTTGTCCCTCCTTTTTTTAAAATTGGCTATAATTCAACTTAAGGGTGCAATTTGACTATTTGTGCAAAATGTGCATTAGAAATCATGCATTTACTTGCGTCATTCTCTATTGGGTTTTTTACATATATATACAAATATACATTCCTAATTACACAAAAATAGCAATATTTTTAAAATTACCATACATAGCAATATTTTTTTAGCACATTTCTTCAATAATCAATCATTTCATTTTTGATAACTACACTTGCACCCCACTCTCCAAAAAACCCTAAAACACTTTCTCCCACTTCTTCCCAAACAAACAGCCGCCACCCCCACCCCCACCCCGACCCCCACCACCGATCCTAACAGAAACAGTGCAACCACCCCCCACGCAGACCCATAACCCCATTCCCACCACAAGCACTCAAGCGCCATCACCCTCACCTCACCCCCCACCACTCCAGAGATCGAAAGAGTGAGGCAGATTGAGGATAGACAGAAACAGAGAAATGCAGTAGCTGTCGACGGATCTATGGCTAGAAACAACGAAGAAGACACAGTACGCTTAAGAGCTAAGCAAACACCAAGATACAATTTGTAAACAGTGTCTGGCCAGTTCTAAGTTCAGAAACTTCATTGTATCTGGATCTAAGTTCGCTTATGCTCTCTTTGCTAATACTTTCGTCATTTAGGCCAGAGAAATGTGGATCTAAACCTCTTGCAGCACCGATGGGGATTTTTCAACCGTTTATGTTTCTTTAGATTTGTTTCATTTTTGTTTCTTCAAAATTGTTCAGATTTCGTTTATGTTCCGTTTCTATTCATGTTTCTTCATATTTGTTCCATTTCTGTTTCTGTTTGTACAGATTTGTTGTAGTGGTTTAATAAATTTAAACTCTTGTTTTCTATTTATTATTGAAAAGGTATGCTACAGTTTGTAAATGGCGTTGAAACAATATGGTACGGTTTGAAACATCATTGAAACATTGAAACAGTTGTTGCAACAGTTTGAAACAGTATGATACGGTCTGAAACGGAGTTAATATAGTCTGAAATGAGAGTTGATACAATTTAAAACAGTTTGATACAGTCTAAAATGATGTTGAAACAGTATGTTACGGTCTGAAACGGTGTTGAAACAATCTGAAACAACTATTGAAACAGTCTGATACGGTCTAAAACGGCGTTGAAACAGTATGATACGGTCTGAAATAGTGCTAAAATAATTTGAAACAGTGCAGAAACAGTTGAAACGGTACAGAAACAGTTAGATACGGTGCTGCAGAAACAGTTGAAACGGTGCAAAAACAGTTAGATACGGTGCAGAAATAGTTGATACGGTGAAGAAATAGTGAGATTCAACGAGATACATTGAGGATGGATGAAAAAAAGTGAAATTGAGGAAAATGAGAGGAGTGAAACTAAAATTGGAGGGAAATGATAGGAGGAAAAGTGAAAAATGGAGAAATTGGAGGAGCAAAAGTGATAGGGGGAAATAGAAGGAAGAATATAAGGGTTTGGTATGTTATGGAAAAATATTGCTATGTTTTTGCTATGTTTGTAATTATCTTGTGTTTTCCTATATAGGGTAATTTTACTAAAATGTTGCTATTTTTGGTAATTAAGCTCTAAAACTTGTACTTTTATGTAAAAAATCCTTCTCTATTTATATATTATATACTTAATTGTGGATATATTACGTAATTTTGTATCATTTAGGTTGTTTGTCAAAATATAACCATTTGTGCAATTTTAGCATTTAATAGACAATTAATATCTGTAGCTATTTAATTAGTTTAATTCACATTCTAAATTTCTTTATATGCGCATTTTACGTGTGTTATCTCCTACTTATACGATATATATCTAATTGTGGTCATATTATGAAATTTGCATTATTGGGCTACTTGTCAAATTAACTTACTGTATAACTAGCATTTAGTTATTATTTGCAGTTATCCATAATTAATTTTATCTGATATTTTAATTGTCGTTGTGTGTGTATTTTGCTTGTTTCATATAATACGTGTGTGTTTGTGTGTGTGTGTATATATATATATATATATATATATATATATATATATATATATATATATATATATATATATATATATATATGTATATCCGTATTTTTATTTATTAGCACCCTTAAAGTTAAAATATGAGTCCAATTAGAAATCTAGCCTAATGTCCGGTCCAATTTCTATAATCCATACCTATTTAAATTTAAATTATTTTAAATTTTACTTTTAAGGTAATTTGAACCTAGCCAAGTTTCTTAAGCAAATACATCCTTAAGCAAATACATCCTTGCCTTTTGAATTTCGAAAAGAGTATATTTCCAAATCTTTCCCTAATTTTGTGATCCCTTAAATCTCTCAGTTAAGCCTAAATCCCAAATCTGCCTAAAACCCCTTCAATCACTCCCCATCCCTAACGTCTCATTTTTTCCATTTTTCTTTAAAATCATCAATATTCAGCATTAGCAGTACAGGGCCTACCCCACTACACCCATCCCAAAACATCATCTCCTCTATTATCTTCTTCTTCAAAGCTACACACACACACACACCGTATCACATACATACACACACATACCTTTATCCTCTTCCTAACACCCACCACACACAGATTCCCTACCTTCTTCCTCAATTACATCAAACGCAGACCCCACAGTATACACCATCATCTCCCCTCTTCTCCATTATACACCCCATCAGCCGACCTCACAGTCGTCTTCTCCTTAGAACCATCAGGCAACAACATCATACGTACCTCTCCTTCCTCTTTTTCCCTGTTTTCTCCTCAAGTTCCATCACCCACACAAATTGATTGAACACGAATTCATTACACACACACTCACCACTACAAACGATAATAGAAACAAATCAGAAGCAGGGGAACGGGAGAGGGGAAATCGTAGATCGAAACGGGGTCGCAGTGCCGCTGCTAGCCTGGCTGCTGTCGCTCCTCCGTTTCCAGTTGATTGTCACTGCCGTGGTTGTTTTCTTTTTCGGTCTTGCTTGATCCATCGCAAGATCCATCGGGTTTAGTTATTGGAACAAGGAGGACTATTTTTGGGTCATTATTTGGTCTGGCTGTTGCCATGTCGATGTTACCGTGGTGCTGACCACCAGAATTATGATCGGCTATGGTGTCAAATACCTCTCGAGTTTTGCCTCAAATGTTGACGGGGGATACTGATTTCTTTGGTTTCGTTGACTGTGTTGATGTTCTAATTGCTTATGTTTTAATCTATGACTTTATTAAAGGCACGGTTGACATATTCTAGATAATTTTTATCTTGCTTATAGGAAGTTGTTACTGATTTTGAACGGATATTGCGCTATTGGCCAAGGAAAATAATTACATAATTTATTTGAGGCCTATACACTGGTTTGAACGTGATACTACACTTGAACAGCCCCTATTTCTGTGTCCCTAAAATAAAAAGGCTATGATGATGTGTATGAGCCGTGATTGCAAAACGAGATGGTAATGGAGTGGTGGGACCGCCAGTTGGCATGGCAACACGACCGGCCAGTGTGTTTGCAGCCGTATCAACGTCCCTATCCTCCACCCGATTCATACACACCTAAACCGACACTTTTACAAAATCCCTTTCCCCTTTTGTTTCATCTTATTATTTTATTTTATTTTATTGATATTTTTACACTATTATTATTATCATTATTATTTTTATTAATAGTAATCTTTCTATATTTGTGCGAGGTAAAATTGAATGAGAGACGAGGGAAAAAGACCACTAGAAGAAAAATCCTTTTACTTTCATTACTTTCTTTATTATTATTATTATTATTATTATTATTATTATTATTATTATTTCTACTAATTCATATTTTTATAATTTTTGCGAGGTACATTATGGTGAAAATACCAAAAGACACCCCTTTCAAAAGGGATAATAAATTCAAATTCATTGGCTTTATTTAAATTTCGTTCTATTAATTTTTATTCACAATTCCTACTAACCGGTTTGTTTATTTTGCAAGGCACAAGGCTCAACTATTAGAAGAGACAAATATTTAGTACTTGCCTTTAAATCTGTATATCATAGTTTAGATAATCAAATATTTTATTGCTTAGTTAGTTTCATTAATTAATTACTTAGAATCCCCATTATAAAGTCCGGCCGACAACCACATTCGGTAGAGCTCGAGAGGTGCCTAACCCCTTCCTCTCGAGTTAACTTGAACCACTTACCTAGAATTTCTTGTTCGTGGACTAAGTTTTCAGAGTTAATTATAGAATTAGCTAGAAATACAATAGGTGCCCTAACACGCCTAGTTAAAATATGTTAGGTGGCGACTCCAACTCTTTACCCGTGAGTTACCCTATAAGTCGAGTCCTATTTCGAACTTTAACCGGTTCGAGTATAAATAGGGTGCGACAGTTGTGCTTGGCACAGGACTCGAGTATGCCTGATATCTTCCCGAGAGTCAACTGAGAACCTTATTCGGAATCTCTAAATTCAGACCTTGACGAGTCAAAGGTGTTCTAAAGGTACACCCACTGGGTGACTTGGCACACCTTAAACTTATCAAGTCGCTTTAAACTTTTAAATGGCTACTCAAGTTCGAGAAAGCGCAATCCAACAATAAAACATCTATAAAGCACTTTAAACTCGAAAACACCCTTCCTGAAGCGGGAAAAAAGGGTGTGACACATAGCATTGCTTTTATCAGGGCTACTAGTTTACTAGCTAGAACAAAAATCTTTCCAACATTATTTGCTTTGTATTACAGTGGGCAGCTTTCAAAGAAATTTGGTATATTTGGGTTCTCGCGGAAAAATTTGACGGAAGAAGATCTGAGAGTGATAATAGGTGCAAGCTAAATTGGAAGCTTAGCAACCGAGTCAAACAACGAAAATGAAGACTGAAAATAAAGGTAGAAGCAAGATGAATCTTAGCTTCAACCAAATGAATTCGAGGAACTAGTCTCAAAGCCACACGAATAGAAGATGAAAGATACACATATACTAGGCAACAATCCTCAAGAAGACTTAACAAGCTTCTTGAAAATCGAATGATCAAAGAAGAAATTGTTCAAACGGATTCTAACGATTGACACAAGTTCCATTAACAATCCCACGACAGGGTTCGACCCACAACGGAGGCACAAATAGCTTACAGCTAAATTCAATATTTATCAATAACTACTGAACTAGGAAATGTACTGGGGTTTATATAGATAATCCCAGGGATATTAAAGTAGTAAAAGGTCACAGTCGACCAATAAAACAAGGCTACGTAAGGCCGTAGTGATGTGCTCGGGCGCTCTTGGGCTTATGTTCGGTCTCTCAGCCTCAACACAATGAAAACAGACGCTCTCTTGCCAAGGGCACACTTATAGCCCATCGGTCACTCATCGATTGGCATCTTAGATAAGCATTCGGTCACTTCCATTCTTAGGCTCGAGCTTGCAGATGTAGCTTTCATATCTCGAGCTCGGCCACGCAGCTTCCATACGGTTTCTTTCTCCCATCTACGGCAGCTGGATGTGATCATCATGAAAAAGCTTGGTTACTTGTCTTTTTGTCACTGGCCTCGATGGGTGGAATACTTGATCAGCATGGACACGGGCTGCATCATCCTCCCCATCTTGAGAAGATTTCGTCTTCGAAATCGAGCTCGGTACTTGGCCTACAACACAAGGAGTTAAGTCAGCAACATTAAAGGTGTTGGATACATTATACTCACCTGGGAGGTCGATCACATATGCATTATTGTTGATCTTGTTCAGCACTTGAAACGGACCATCCCCTCTTGGAGCCAACTCCCCTTTCCTTTGGTTCAGGAATCTTTCCAACTGAAGTAAACCCAAACTCAATCTCGCTTCTTCAATTCCAGATTTTTACGCCCCTTGTTTTTCTTGGAGGCCACCTTGGCATAAGCTTCCTCAAGATTTTTCTTCACTTTGGCATGTAGCTCGAGCAAAGCAGTAGCTCGGGGGGCTCCTTCAAAATCAATAACAGCATCTCAAGGCAACAGGGTTAAATTAAGTGGAATCAAAGGGTTAAAACCTTACACACACTCAAACGGAGTCATTCCAATCATTCGATTCACAGTAAGTTGTATGCAAATTCCATCATGGGCAAACGATCAGCCCAATTTCCGGCCTTACCTTTGGTCATAGCTCAAAGCAGAGCTCCCAAGGTTCGGTTGACTACCTCAGTCTGTCCATCATTATGAGGATGGTAAGACGTCGAGAATAGTAATTTGGTGCCAATGGCACCCCATAGACATTTCCAAAAAATGACTCAAGAATTTAGAGTCTCCGTCACTTACAATAGGACGAGGCACATCATGCAATTTCAACACATGGGAAATACATAAAGCAGCTAGACGTTGTGCATCATCACATTTCTTGCAAGGGATAAAGTGAGCCATTTTGGAAAAATGGTCGACCACGACAAAGATGCTATCATACCCTCCCCCTGACCTCGGTAAACCTATAACAAAATCCATGGATATATCAACCCATAGGAAATTAGGAACGGGTAATGGAATATACAAACCATGAGGGTTGGACCTCGATTTAGCTTTCTTACAATCTAAACAATCATTGCAAAGCTTTTCCACATCTCTTCGCATTTTGGGCTAGTGAAAATGCTCGGTTAAGATACCAAGAGTTTTATCGACACCAAAGTGTCCAGCTTAGAAAACGACTTATAACAAAGTCCCTAGGCAAGTTTTATGGAGATTTTTGGAACCTAAGGGTGTTCCTTTGACATACATCAGACTCGATTAAAGACATGTATGATGGAGCCATGACATGAGAATAATAGAAGGAGACTTAGAGTACTTCCCATTCGAGATGGAATCGCATCAGGGATCAGCGCTTAGTCCATTTTTATTTGCTCGTGTGATAGATCAACTAACGTAAAGTATTTGAAGTGAAGTACCATTGTGTTTATTATGTGTGTCGACACCCATTTTTCCTCGAACCGTGTTAGAGTTCGAGAAAGGGCTCGACTTATTAGAACTCACGGGTAAAGACTTGGAGTCGCCACCTAAAATTTTTTTTTAACTAGGCGTATTAGGGCACCTACTTTTTTTTCTAGCAAATTTTAATGTCAACTCTGAAATTTGATCTACGAACCGGAAATTCTGAGTAAGGGTTCAAATTAACCAAAGAGGAAGGTGTTAGGTACCTCTCAGATTCCACCAAGTGTGGTTCCCGGCCGGACTATATAATTGGAATTCGAATAAGAAATTAAAGTAAAGCAAACAAACAATTTCGCTAATATTCTATCATACAAATAATTTGCATAAAA
Organism: Petunia x hybrida; assembly: GCA_037355625.1. Classification (NCBI taxonomy): domain Eukaryota; kingdom Viridiplantae; phylum Streptophyta; class Magnoliopsida; order Solanales; family Solanaceae; genus Petunia; species Petunia x hybrida. The sequence continues at coordinate 4,833,215 of JBBBVM010000045.1, forward strand.
AATATTAGTCTTTTCTAATGTCTTCATCCTTCACAGATTTCATCTCGAATGTTCCTTGAAAAAAGAAAGCAAATAGTTAGTGCAAATAAAATAAAATGAGGTAAAATATTGTCCACTCCAAATGTGACTTCCTGTAATAGACTTCCTCCAAATGTACCTCGCAAAAGCATAAAAATGAAGTTAGTATTATAACTAATGAAATAAAGCAAAAGCAGAATAAAGTAATAATAATAATAATAACAATACTAAATAATAGTAACGATAATAAAAAAGTTAGTAGTAATGAAAATAGTAATAAAAAATAATAGTAATTATAACAATAATAATAGTAATAAAAGAAAAACAAAATGAAAAAGTAAATTTTTGAAAGTTTAGGCTCAGATTCGGGTGATGGGAGGCTAAGAATAACATCACGGCTGCAGACATGCCGGCCGGTTGTGTTGCCATGCCAAGTTCGAGTCCTGTCGCCTATCCTATTCATTTTCAACATTGTATATATAAATGTTATCGTCATTGCCTTTTTTATTTATTTTCGGGACATGTAAGGGACGGTAAGTACGGGAGGGGACTTGAATTGGCTTCCAAACGTCATTGGCCATGTAGTATCTGTTCAAATCAGTGCAAAGCCTCAAAAACAAATATTTTTCATAGGCTATAAGTTGCACAGTGTCCGTTCAAAGGGCTCATGCTTGTGTACTATATCTGTCCCTACACAGTCAAACAAAACTGGAGAAATAGTCAACAGTTTAAACCAAGCCGAAACTATAGTCAACGTAAATAGTTAACGCACAGAGCCAGTCAAAGCAACACGATACAAGGCGATAAAGACAGTGCCACCAAAGTAATCAGAACGAGGAACTAATCTCGCCGGTACACAACTTTCACCAGTGAGGAACACCAAAGTCGGTAGCAGAACCAGTCAGCGACAAGAATAGAAGGGTCACGGCGACAAAATACAAAATGGGAGCGACCGCCTCGTTCGCTTTTCCGGTGAGAGTCACCGGCGGTGTTGCTGCTACCCTTTCCTCTTGCATGCTTCTTTTACCGTTTAGACAACAGAGGATAGAAACAAACGAAGGACTGATGGGCCTCTGATGTCCCCTTTTCTATTATAATTTATATTTTCTCTGATGGTTCCCTTGTTTCGATTTTCCTTTTTTTATCAGTGTATAGATCGAGCCAGAATAGGGGAAAAGGGACTTGGTGACACCGGGGACTGATTTCGATGGAAAAACAGTAATGCCACCAGCCTCACATTTACATCACCTTAGTCATCCAACCCCTCATGTCCCTATCTCTTTCCTCCTCTATTTCTGAATCTACATCCCCATCCCTGATCTTCCTCCGCTTTGTATTGCTTCGGTATATATGTGTATGTATCAAAAGTAGTAAGAAATTGAATAAGATGAAAGGGGGTTCGCCCCTCACTTACTCATGGTCATGGAATTTAAATAGGTGGTGACAACTTGGAGAAAAAGCAAAGATAAGATCCCCAACGAGCAGAAATAATAGGGAACCCAGAGATCTCGTCATTAATAGCGTTGGTGATGAATTTCTATCAAATAAAGGAGAATTTTTAGAAAGCAATGATGCCATGATCGCCGAGGAGAAGCTGTTGTACTTAGGGTTAGAGAGAGAGTAAAACTTGGAGAGAAAGCAACAACACTTTGGAATAATGAGAAAATGATCGATGGGCCCTTGATTCAACCTAACACTGCTTTATATATCAGTCCAGTTACAGAAGTGGGTCAGCGGCCCAAATACAAATAATTAAATGAAACAATGTAAAATACAAAATACAAAGAGCTAAAATACAAGATACAAAATTGGTGTCATTAATTCTAACACCCCCCCAAGTTGGAGGGTGGTTGGCCACACCCAACTTGCCAAGGATACCACGATAAGTAACACCCGGAAGAGTCTTAGTCAGCATATCTGCAAGCTGAAATTTGCTAGGAACAAAAGAGAGAGAAATGAGACCCTCAAGCAACTTCTCGCCAACAATCCAACTCGATGTGTTTAGTGCATTCATGAAACACAGGGTTACGGGCAATGTAAATAGCAGATTGGCTATCACAGTGTAAAGGCACAGGAGTAACATCAGGAACAAGTAGCTCATTAAGCAAGCGGGTCAACCAGGCAAGCTCATCAACAACCCTGCGCATAGACCTATACTCTGCCTCAGCAGAGGAGAGGGAAATATGCTGCTTCTTTGACTTCCATGTAAAGAGTGAGCCACCAAAAAGAACCAAATAACCACTGACTGAGCGACGTGAATCAGGGCACGCAGCCCAGTCAGAGTCACAGTATGCCTGAAGAGAAAAATCAGCAGTGGCACTCATAAAAAGACCTTGCCCACCCCGGAGGTACCTAAGGACATGGAAAGCAGCAGAAAGATGGGAAGAAGTGGGGGCATGCATAAACTGGCTGAGAGTTTGGACAGCAAATGCCAAATCAGGACGAGTGTTGGTCAGGAAGTTAAGCTTACCAACAAGCTTCCTGTACAAACCAGGGTCTGGCAAAGGATCACCAACAGAAGCCTGGAGCTTCCCATTTACTTCCAAGGGACTAGCAACTGGTGTGCAATCAAGACAATCAAACTCCTGAAGAAGGTCCATGGAAAATTTTCTCTGACACATGATGACTCCTCTAGGTTCATGAAGAACCTCCGAACCCAAAAAGTAGTGAAGATGGCCAAGATCTTTAATCTTGAAAGCAGCATCCAAAAACAGTTTAAGAGAAGAAATTTCCTGGGCATCATTACCACGAAGAAGAATATCATCTACATAGACAGCTACAACAGTAAGAGCAGAATCAGTGGCCTTGAGAAAGAGAGAATAATCATTCTTGGATACAACATACCCTTTGGAGAGAAGAGAGTCACTAAGTTTAGAATACTATTGCCTAGAAGCTTGCTTCAACCCATATGAGGATTTATTCAACTTGCAAGCCATGTTAGGGCCAGGGGCCACCATACCCTGAGGGATGCGCATGAACACCTCTTAATCCAAGTCACCAGGCAAAAATACATTATTAACATCTAGTTGAAAAATGTCCTACCCCCTTTTACAACTATAGCAACTAAGGTTCTGATAGTAGTCATCTTAACTACGGGGGAAAAAGTTTCAGTGTAGTCTATCCCTTCCTGTTGAATATCCCCCCTTACAACCAATCTAGCTTTAAATCTTTCAATACTACCATCAGCCCTATGTTTAATCTTGTACACTCATTTATTCCCAATAGGCTTCTTGCCAGGGGGAAAAGGAACCAAATCCCAGGTATGATTGGCCTCAAGAGCTATAAACTCTTGTAGCATGGCCTCCTGCCAAGCAGGATGTAAAGCAGCCTGCTTGTAAGATGTGGGCTCATGTACACTATCTAAGCATGCAATCAGATTCTGATTAGTTGAGGTTAGACTACTAAAGCATACAGACTGAGGAGAAGTGGACAGTGAAGTAAAAGTGGGCACAGTAGAAGAAGCACATACAACATCTTGAAGGTAAGCAGGAGGATGATGTACATTAGAGGGGTACCTGGGAGGGACTTTGGAAACATCAGGAATGGGAGATGATGGAGCAGGAACTGGAGAAGGAGGGAGAATAGGGGAGGAGGAAGGGAAAAGTGGAGCAGGAGTAGTAGAAGTAGGTGGTGAGGAGATAGGAAGAGGGTCATCACAAGAAGAAGAAGTGGAAAGAGGAAAAACAGTCCTAGGGGAAGAAGTTTCTGAAAAAGGAAATATGTCCTCATGAAAAATCACATCTCTAGAAACGACAACCTTGTGGTCAGCAAGTTGGAGCACCTTGTAAGCCTTCTTACCAACAACATATCCAAGGAAGACACAACAGGTGGATCTGGGGGAAAACTTGTGCCTGTGAGGAGCAGGAATTACAACATAACATAAATAACCAAAGCTTTTGAGGTGTGTGTAAGAAGGTGTAGTGCCATGAAGAACCTCGAAAGGTGTCTTACCAGAAAGGATAGTGCTGGGAAATCTATTAATCAAGTAAGTAGTAGTAAGAACACAATCTCCCCAAAAATGAAGAGGCAATTTAGATTGAAAAAGTAGAGCTCTTGCGGTTTCCAAGTGTTTGTGTTTTCTCTCAACTATACCATTTTGTTGAGGGGTATAGGCACAAGAGGTTTGATGGAGAACACCCACAGATTTAAAAAAATCAGAAGCCTCATGGCTACCACCAAGTTCTAAAGCATTATCTGTCCTAATGGTTTTGATGGACACATTAAACTAGGCCTGAACCATTGAGAAGAAAGACTTAAGAACTGCTAGAACATTACTTTTGTGACTTAGCAAATGTGTCCAAGTTGTTCTGCTACAATCATCCACGATAGTCAAAAAGTATTTGTAATGTTTAAATGTGGGTGTGTGGTAAGGTCCCCAAATATCAACATGAATCAAATCAAACACATTACTAGCATGAGAACTACTCAAAGGGAAAGAATTTCTTTATTGTCTAGCAAGAGGGCAAATGTTACAAAGAAAAGGTTGCCTTCCACAAGAGGGTACATTCAGACTGTCTATCTTTTGTAATTTTGGAAAAGGGAGGTGGCCTAATCTGTTGTGCCATAGCACATGTGTCTTATTCACACTCAATGTATTTCCATGAACAGACAATGGAACAGGGGTAGTGGTATTAACAGGGGTAGTGGTATTAACAACTTCTGTACAGAAATGAGATTGTACTTGAAAGTGGGCACATGCAATAGTTTAGATAAGGTGACAGAATCATTAAGACAGACAGTTCCAAAGCATGTTAGCTTTACTTTATATCCATTGGGTAAGTTAACTAGATAAGGGGTATTTAAATGTGTAATGTTGGTGAGAAGAGATTTGTGGGAGGTCATATGGTATGATGCTCCAAAGTCTAAAATCCATGCATCAGAATCTAAAAGAGAACTTAAAGATACATTGCAGGAGCAGTTAGGGATACCTGCAAAATTAGCTGAATCAGAACTGCTAAAGTCATTGTTTCCCACTTGCACATTCTGAAGGATAGTCATCAACTGTGCATACTGATAAGGAGTAATCACACCGTTGGAGGAGGCAGGAGAAGATTCAGGAAGATCACTGCTGGTAGAGTGTGCATGAGCAGCCATCCTACCACCCCTACTGTTGAATCTGGAAGTAAAAGTGGGTTGAAGGGGTACTGTGCCAGAAGGTTGGATCCTAGAATTTTGTTGATTCTTGAGCTTCAGTTTTCTACAATCTTCTATAACATGTCCATCTTTCTTACAGTATCTGCAGAACCCCTTCTTCTGATTATAGTTTCTCCTTTGGTTTGGATTATAATTCTGATTGTTCTTGAAGTTATAGCTTGGAGAATGATGTGACTGATGAGATGTTGACCCAACAGAGAATGAAGCAGCTTCAGTGTGAAAAGGAGGAGCTACAGGTTGGATACCTCTTTGCCTTTCATCCTGAACAACCAAGGAATATGCCTTACTAATTCCAGGCAGAGGTTGCATCATTAGAATGTTTCCCCTTGCATTGTTGTAGACTTCATTGAGACCCATTAAAAACTGCATTAGTTTCTGGTTTTCATTCTTCTTTTTCATCTTTTTCTTCCCCCCACAAGAATAGTCACATATGCAATGAGAATCAGAATCCAAAGACTCCATTTCAGCCCAAAGCCTCTTAATTTTGTCGAAGCAGCTGCTGATGTCACCGGAACTCTGAGAGATAGAGCTAAGTTGTTTTTGGACTTCATACATCATAGCACCATTGGATTCTCCATATCTTTCATTCAAATCATCCCAAATGCCTTTGGCTGTGGTAAAGTAAATAACACTTTGCGCTATCTCAGGGTCTAAAGCATTTAGGAGCCGTTATTGCATTGTTCCCACTGATCCAGTAAGGGGGAACCAAGAGAGGGTTGAATATAAGCACCATTAATGAAACCCATCTTATTTTTGGCAGATAAGCCTATGGCAATGGCTCTCTTCCATGCCCCAAAACCACTCCCATTAAATTGTTTAGGCACTAAAAGTAAGCCTGGATTATCAGAGGGATGAAGGTAAAATGGATGGGAAGGGGGAATAGACGCAACATTCTGGGCTTCAATAGTGGGATTATCATCAGAACTTTGGGAATTTTGTGATGCTGTATCATTCATGGCTTAGGATTCAATTATCTAGGATATTGTCTAACAGTGCTCACAATGAAAATTGTAGCAAAACAAAGGGAACCAGGGCAACTATACGGACAAATGAAATGAGTATTTTGAAGAGAAAGGGACAGTAGTACCAAATGTCGTCGCGGCCATAAATATCGGCGATCACCAAAAGAAAATTAATCGTCGCAGATCCCCTAAGAGAAATCCCTCACATGATCCTTAAGTAACAAATCACCAGGAAGTATCTGTAGGATAACGAGAAACAAAGGTCCACCGGAGAACGTAAGAGGTTTGACTGGAAAAATTCAAAACGCCGGAGATTCGCGGCAGAGAAACACGGTAAAATACAGCAAGGGTAACATTGGAAGAAAGAGAATTATAAGGGCTTTCAGAATTTACACTCTGATACCATGTTAGAAAGCAACGACGCCATGATCGCCGGAAGAGAAGCTGTTGTAGTTAGGGTTAGAGAAAGAGAGTAAAACTTGGAGAGAAAGCAACAACAATTTGGAATAATGAGAAAATGATCGCTGAGCCCTTGATTCAGCCCAACACTGCTTTATATATTAGTCCAGTTACAAAAGTGGGTCAGCGGCCCAAATACAAATAATTAAATGAAAGAATGTAAGATACAAAATACAAAGAACTAAAATACAAGATACAAAATTGGTGATGAATTTCTATCAAATAAGGGAGAATAGAGAGACATAGGGGGATTTTTCTGTTATAAAGAGATTTCCTTTCTTGTCTGTAAGAAATCAGTATTTGATATAAAGGTTTGACCTTTTTTGAATCATGAAATGTGTATGAAAGTTGATTATTCTATGGAAAGATTTGCTAGTGGATAATGGCGTATAGATAGGAACAAAGAAGAGTGAAGTACGGATATCTATGTAAATGTGTAGTCTTTCCTAGAAGGAAATTCGTGGGACCCTGTGTGATATCATTATGAAAAGAGCCTTTTTCTGAGATATATGAGAAGATCTCTATTGAATTTTAGCTCAAACAGTAAAAGGAATTTGAAATTGCTCAAAGTACACTGTGCATGGAAAATTTTAGCACAATTAAATTAGCCAGAATTAAAGCACGGGCGAAATAGATTGGCTAGGTGATTACGTGTAATTGTTAGATAAAATGGACTAATATCTAGTTAAAGGTGCTAAATAAATAAAGTAGTAGAGATGCATATATAAAAATAATTGGGGTCAAATTAGATTAATTAAGTATAAAAGTCACAAATAATCACCAAAATATTATAAATACAGTAATTTAACATAAATGATCATAATTTGTCATGTATTTAACAAATAGCTTAAGTGATGCAATTTCGTATATAGCCACAATTAGGTATATAATGTATAAGTAGGGGATATCACACGTAAATGCATGTCTTCTAATGCAAATTTTCTCGAATAGTTAACATTACACCTTTAAGCTAAATGTAGCCACTTTTGAAAAAAGGATGGACAAAATTGAGTGTCAACAATGTGTAGATGATATAGTTTTGGTTGACGAGACGCGTAGTGGAGTCAACACTAAGTTAGAGGTTTGGAAAAACACTCTAGAGTTTAAAGGCTTCAGACTGAGTATGACGAAAACAGAGTACATGGAGTGCAAGTTTAGTGATGGATCTCATGAGTCAGAAGTTGAAGCACGCTTGATTCACAAGTTATCCACAAGAAAGGAAGCTTCAATTATGTTGGTTCAATACTCTAAAGTTATGGAGAGGTCAAATCGTCATCACTTTATACACTAACACAAAATTTTATTTCTTTTGAAGAAAATACAGGAAATCAAAGAAGACTAACACGAGCTAATACACCTCTGTCACCGCTAATTTTCCATGATCGTTGTCGGCGCTGCATAAGAATCTTATATGTTCTTTTTCATTGATTGACAGTTCCACATCCCCATCATGTTACCACTCATCCGTTGTCTTTGGCCGCCTTCATAAATTATTTATTTTTTAAAGTTTTCAAATTTAAAAAGGGAAGGAAACAAATTTATGAACTTGAAATTTGGAAAAAAGAAAACACGTAGACACATAAAATTGTCTTTAACACAAAATATACATGTAAATAATATATATACATGAGCAACTGTAAAGTTGATTTATTTTACCGGGGTAATGTACTTCCTTTAATAAAATTTCTTTTTGAAGATATAGAAAAATTGCAATGAGAAAATCTTGAAATGATCTGTTCCTACTAAAATTTCGCAAAACTTTTCTTTTATTTTTATTTTTTTAGTACGAAAGATAGATATTTCATATATATAACTTAAGGTAATACAAAGTTCATAGCATTAGAGCTACTTGGCAGGGTAACTAAAGCAGAAGTAGCCATATTACCATACAGACTAAGCATTTTACATGCAGAGGTAGATACTTTCCTAGAGTAAGTAGTAGTTTTATCTAAAGTAACAGCCATATTTGCTTGTGCAGTCGGATGCCAAAAGAACTGCAGCTGACTTTGCAAGGTGCCTTGAAGATGAACTGCATTTTTAGCCAAAAGATGTGCTACTCTATTTGCTTCACGAAAGACGTGCCGCACCACTGGATTCTGCATAGTTTTCAGGATGCACCTGCATTCATAGATTAATTTTTTGTAAGATGGAGCATTATGATCAAACTGTTGAAGAACTTCAATGGAGTCTGTTTCGACTTCAAGATTCCAGTTGTGATTTTGAGCAATCTGCAGGCCTATCTGTAAAGCCAAGATTTCAAAATAGAGAGCTGAGTGTCCCAAACACTGCATGGAATAACCCAAAATCCAATCTCCAGTATCTGATCGAAAAATCCCCCCTATTCCCCCAAATTGAGTAGTACTATCATATGCACCATCAATATTTAGTTTAATTTTCCCTGTAGGGGGTGGTTCCCATATAAAAGTAAGGTTGATTTTAGGAATAATAGTTTTAGTAGTGGAAGTGACATATTTATATTCATAGCACTAGATGTAACCTTGTGAGCATTTAAATGTCCTGTCAATTGATGATGGACATTATTATTACGATTTAACCATATATGCCATAATGCAAAAGGAAACAGTTCAGTCCATGATAGATGAGGAACATGGAGTTGTTGATTATACTTATCTCTGGCAGTCCAAAATTGTGATAACCAGTGGGAATCAGTATCCTGAAGGAAAGTAATATTCAAATGTGTCCAGAAATATTTGGCAATAGGGCAATGAAGGAAGATGTGCATAATTGACTCAGGTTGTTTACAGATATGGCACAGGGGATCAATATGCATTCCTAAGTTAGCCAAATACAACTTAGAGCCCATCCTGTTATGAAGTATCTGCCATAGTAGCATTTTTATTTTGGGGAGTGTGTGAAGTTTCCAGATCCAGTCAAAATGAAGTGTATTAGTATCTGGGGGCAAGAGTAATTTATAGAGAGATTTTGTAGTAAACTCACCATTATTAGTGAGGCCCCAGTAAGGGGTATCTTTAATGGTATTAGAATGAGCAAGAGAGATATTAGTAATAGACTCTACAATATGTTGAGGAAGGATTAGACTTAGGGAACTAAAATTCCAAGCATTCTGATTTAGAAGATGTTTAACATGAAGGTGAATCTCATGCTGGGGTAAAGGGCCTTGAATTAAAGTCCTAAGTGGTGGTAAACAAGGGATCCATTTGTCATGCCAAAAGTCTATAGACTCACCAGATCCTATATGCCATTCTATACCCTCTTTACATAGCTTCCACCATTTTTGAATATTCTTCCATATAAAGGAGGGTGGTGAAGGCCTTATGTTTAGTTGATATTTTTGAAGTAAAACCTTAGCCCATAACTGCTTAGGATTAGTAAACATGCGCCATGCAAGGCTAGCTAGCGTTACTATATTTTTATGACTTGCTTTCTTAATACCCAAACCTCCATAATGTTTAGGTTTAGTTATGGTATTCCAGCCCACATAATGTAGTTTCTGTTGTTCAGAAGTGGATCCCCATATGAAGTACTTTGAATCTTGTCAATTAGATTAGTTGTTTTAACTGGGAGTAACTGATACTGCATAGCATATATAGGGATTGAGTTAAGAGTGGAATTGACAAGAGTGACACGGCCTGCTAAAGTTAGGAATTTCCCTTTCCATGTTGCCAACCTTTTGGTCATATTATCAATAATAAATTGAAAATCCCTATGCGTAGGCTTATGGGTAAGTATAGGAAATCCTAAGTATTTGCCAAAAGAAGTGGCTACCGGGTAATTTAGAATTTGAGTAATTATATGATGTTGATGAGTAGAAGAATTAGAAGAGAATATTAAACGAGTTTTAGAAATATTAACTTTTTGTCCAGATAATTGACAAAAAAGAGTAAGGCATTGATGGATTGATGTTGCTGATTTAGGGTTAGCATTTGCCATAATAGTTAAATCATCAACATAAAATAAGTGAGTGATCGGGGGTCCATTTGGACAGATTTGGATTGGATTCCACAGAGCATAATCCACATAGTGATTGATAAGATTAGAAAGCATTTCCATGGCTAAGATAAAGATATAAGGTGATATAGGATCACCTTGTCTGATTCCTCTTGTAGGGGAAAAAAACTGAGTGAGAGTACCATTGACCATGATAGCAATGGTACTAGTAGATAGACATGATAAGATTAGCGCAGAAATATTAGGGGGGAACTTGAAATATTTTAAGGTACGACACACAAAAGACCATTCCAATCTATCAAAGGCTTTTTCCAAGTCTATTTTGAGCATCATTTTAGCCTTTCGACCTTTAGACTTATGAAAGTGGTTCATTATCTCTTGAATAATAATAGCATTATCAGTTGTCCTTCTGCCTTTCAGGAAACTTGATTGACAGGGACTGATAAGGTTATCTAAAAAAGGTTTGATTCTGTTAACAAAACTTTTCTTTTATTTACTAATTCCTCAATTGAACTTAAATGCTTAATATATATGATTGGAACCAAAAATATGTCCTATAATTAACTCTTTATTCAATTAGATAAAATAAAAAAATCTTACAAAAATTCAAGGGTATAATTGGAAAAAAAAATTTACACGATTTTATACCAAACACAAGTTTAAGTTAAACAACGTATATCTATATTTTAATATAATGAACCAAACGCATGACTAAAACCAATCCATGCTTTATTATTCCTTGCATAACTAATTCATATATTACAAATTCCTATATTATTAATCCCTGTATAACTCCTTTTCTTACCAAACGACCCTTTAAAGTTCGGTTCATTATGGTCACAAACTTATAACTTGTGACTCACAGACACATATACACACACAATGTTTAAGCCTAATGGAAAAATAAATTTAAATTATGATATAATCTTTTTAATTATCCTTGTATTTTGAATGTTATGTTCGAATCATGAAATACCAAAAATAAAAATATCGCGTGAATATGTAGAATAATCCAACTTTCTTTTCCTATCCACAAATTGTTACTTTCAATTGTCCATGATCTAATGACAAAAGCTAACATTTTAAGTGTACGTTAGGCGCTTAAAGTTTCAAGCTGCTCAAGATACTACTCCGTGTATAATTAACCAAAATTAATCAAATAGAATCATACTAGCATGGCAATTTCTTTGTAACAATTGAGAATTTAAACAAAGACGAAATAAAATAATTAAAGAAAAATTATGCATAATAATAATAATATTACCAAAACTTTGTAGACTAAAATGAAAGTAGTAATATTTATTTATAAGCCGGTAAAAACTTATCCGCACCGGGTATTTATACCCGCCCAATAAGTAAATGACATATGTCCCTATATTTGACTACATCTATTAGCACCTAACCATAATTAACACTATTTATTTTGCACATAATAGATACTAAAATGAAAATTCTTAATACTCTTAGCTTGCTGTTATTTTCCATCATCACCTTTAACATTAAATTAAATTACTAGCCGTCACTTTTGGTGTCCCAATTAAAGGCCATTACTGGCCATGATGAGCTTATGTTGTAACTTACCATTCAACACTTTAACATTAACAAAGAAAAAAAAAATACTTCCTTTGATGATCAATAGACTGTAACATACATGGCATGAAAAGTTTATCAAATTTAATTAAGAAAAGAAAATAAGTACTTATGTTTTAGTAACTTTCTTAAGGACAATATAGCTGTGTTGGTGGATTTATCAACTGTGAAGCTTAGGAGTGTTTCTTTGCTTTGTCTACGTTTTAAAGATTTTCATCAAATTTTTACTAATCAAAATTTAACATGTGTAAAAAGTTAGATATCGAGGCATTCTTTTTCTTCCAAAATTAACAAAAAATTAATCATCAGTATATTTTCATAAAACTTGCATCGATCTGTAGTATACTATCAATCGAGCTTTCGACGAAATCCTACGTATCAATTTCCTAATAAGAAGACAAAATAATGAATGAAGAAAAAAGCACAGTAAACTTGGAATCAAACTAGAATGATAGAAGAAGAATGAAAATAACATAAACAAAGCGGTGCTTATGGCAAAAAGGAACCCTTATATTAATAGGAGTTCAATCCTTTTCTTTTTTAAATTTGTTATTTGTTAGAAATAGAATTCCAACAATAACTTAGTTTGTATTTAATGGTTAACCTAACCACACTTGATGTGAACACCCTGTGCCAATAAATTTTTTCCTTCATAAGCCCCTCCTACTTCTCCTTTATTGATCACACTTCCATTTCCTTACATTCATCACTTTTGCTTCTTGCGTTATGGCTTTCTGTTTCGGATGGTACGTTATTTAATTTCTGCCTAACTTTTCATTAATTTTTTATTTATCTATTTTTTTTAGTAGAAAATTATTGGCTAGCTGTTAGTGCTAGTCGGGTTTATTCTGGAATACCAACACCACAAATCAGGTTTATAAGCTTCTGCTGTGTTTTTTTTTAACAGAATCTATCGGAAACAATTTTTTTTAAGGGTTAGGTCTACATACATCTCACTCTCTGTATAATATTTTATTTGTCAGGGGATACTGTCAACAAGTCTCTTCCACTACCGATAGATTTACATTTCGTCGCGGAGGTAATTAAATACTATTATTATTATACTTAGTAATAATAATAATAATAATATAACTCAAAACTCACTTATGTCACTTGCAGCTAAACTTTTTATTGCTGGGGCAGTAACAATTCTTACTATCTGCCATCTCTGGTATGTATCTCTCCTTTTACTTTTATAATTGAAAATGTTTAGCTACACATTATAAAAGGGAGTAAACATTTTGTGGGACTAAAAGGGGCGCTTAAGTTCTGAAACAAGGCACGAATCATGTTTAGTGTCGCCTCGCTTATAGGACGTTTTACTGTCAATGAGCATTATCCTAAAGAGGCAACACTAAACAATTGATATTTCACTTTTATTTATTTACTTTTTTTTTTCAGTTTTTTATGTCCATACAGTTGTTGTTCTTGGACTGCACATACATTTTTGTTGCGCCTTTAGTCACTAAAGCCCACGCTTTATTTGCACTCTGCGCTTAAAGCTCTGGGGGACCTTTAGCGCTTTATCCACTTTTCGACTTTTGATAACACTGGTGGGACTTGTATCTTCCTAACCTCTTTAAGTCTTAGTTAGTAAATGATGACCTATTTACTTAATAAGACACCAATTATTTGTACTAACTTCTTGGACTTTTAAAAATATGTAAGCTATGTGAATCTTAATATTTCATTAAATGGTAATTCCCATTTTATTTAATTTGCTTATTTATTGTTCCGCTTCAAATTATCTCAAATATACTTTGTTTAATAAAAATGTAAACCTATGTATGATTTCCATCGTATAAGGGGTTTACATGTTTTTAGGGAATATGGATATCATAATTATATTTATGTAGGATTTGCATAGTACAGGGTTGTAAGTGCTTGAGGGGTATATCCATAATTCGGCGAAAAAATGTTAGGGAAGATAGAATATATTCTAATCATCCTCTCTTTCTTTTGAGGTTAGTCAATTTGCAGGAATCTTTTCTTTCTTCTTACGCTAATTTCAGTATTTATTTATGCAGGATAGGCACTAAGCTGGATGCAGACAGGGAAGAGTAAGTTGTACCTTCTTAGCTGTTTATATCCAATTTAGATGATGCTACACTAAGCTTGAGCTGCCTGTGCTAATTTTGGCATTGGTTGAGTAACCTTCACGAGCATCTTCATGTCAAAGTTATATTAGTGATATTCCTAGCTTTCTTTTCCAGTGGAGATCTCACCTGCCTCTAGATTTACCTCTCTCTTCTTAACATTTCTAGGTGGTCGTTTCCCACCTCTCATAGATTTTTAGTCTCCATAAAACATTCTTGTGCTTCTCTCTTTTCCCTGTTTATCTTGTATTTTTTCCACCTGTCATGGCATTGACCTAAGCTTGCTTGTATCATGGCTTGGCTCGACACCTTTACAGCCGTAACCTGCTTACTCATCTAAAATATCTTTCCCAAGAGTTAATTAAGGATTTTTTGCCCTTTTGGTTGGGAAAAAGGTCATATTATTGCACCAGTATAAAGTGAATTTATAGAGTACGTGTTACAACAATAGTGTCAGCTACTCCCTCCATTCCAAAATGGTTGTCATAGTTTGATTTGGAGCAGAGTTTAAGACATGTGGTAAGATTTTTAGAACTTGTGGTCCAAAATAAGCCATACATAAATATGTGGCTATAAAGCATTTCATTAAGGGTAAAGTAGTAGTTTCAACTCAAAAATGTTTCCAAATTTAGAATTGTGTCATTCTTTTTGGAACGGACTAGTAAGAAAACTATGACAATCATTTTGGAACGGAGGGAGTATATTACTTCACATGTAACGACTTGAGGAAATCCAACATGCTGTTTGTATCAGTCACTTACAGTTTCTTACACCAAAATGCTAATAGAGAAATGCATTAAATATACAAATTCTATTTTGATTTCAAATGGTCTATGGTTTTTTCCCTTCCATATAATGCACCAAATGCGGTTGGAACAGATCTCCATAGCTTCCAACTCTCTTTTCTGTTCAGCACCTTTGTCAACAAATATGTAAAATATTTAACTTGTAATTTTCCTACTTTCCTTTAATGTTTTCCACGACTACTCTTGTTCCCATAACGTCTTCCTGACCGCATATAAAATGTTGTAGCAGCTTCTAACTGACAACACAACCCTGCTGCTCACTTTCCACATTTTTTTATCCTATGCATGTCTCATAATAGACTAGAATCAATTAGCTGAAGGAGATTGGAAAATTCCTCCACTTCCAATCATTTATATTCCTTCTCGACATCATGTAAAATCCCTGTCCATTCTCCAATACTCAGGCATTGTAGCTCTTGTATCTATTGCTTAATAAAAGAAGAAAGATATCTGATAACCCTCTCTTGTATTTCCTTTCACCTACGCTTGAGTGTGCCACTGCTAGCTTGATAACCCACATCTCTCTATATTGCTTAAAAAAAGGGCAGCTCGGGGGATGCGCCGCAGCCCAAGGGGTGTGATGTGCGCAACCTACATGTCTCTACATTGCTAGTTAAATCTCTCTGGCCGCTTTGAGAGAGGGTTGCATTTTGACTCCCAGTTCACTTCCTTTTTTGCCAGAGGTAACACATCATATCTTGCTAGATCATAAGTTCTCTTAGCTTATCAAGCCTTTTATCCACCTGTAGTTCATCTGTTGCACCATTAAAGAGGAGAAGCATACCACCCAATGAGGACCACTAGCCCTTCCTTTTTAACAACCTTTTCTCGCATTTCCCACGACTCCAGCTCTTATCATATCTGCTTTATGTTTTGCCCCATCACTCATCAGGCATCCCCTTAATATGTGGTGAGTAATCTTCTGAAGCCGCAACTCATGATGCCAAGTAGCTCGACTGTTTTCCACCTCATTTACTGTGTATATTTAAGACCATAAATCCGATCAAATAACACCACTCTTCCTTGACACCACAAGGGAGGATAGTGTCACCAAGGAGAAGGCAAAATCCTGTGTATGACTTCTTTTTTTGAGCTGAATAGTATTCAGTAAGACTCCTTAAATAACTTCTTAAAAAAAACATTTTCCAACTACGTGAAACTGCAATATCTTTCATTCTGCTTAGGTCTTCCATCAAGAAGATATAAAGTGAAAGGGGATTGTGTCTAAGTTGCCTTTATGAAGAAAAGACGCCACATGGAGTTACATTAATTTAATGTGGAATTTTAGAACTTCACCGAACTGATCCATTTTGCTCCGAATCCCACGTCTTTTAAGGTTCCTAGAAGGAAGTCCCATTTAACGTGGTCATATGCTTCTATATCCAACCTCAAAGATGAGTATGCAATCCACATATTCATCAACCATAGGATTCTTTGCTGACAAGCAATTGTCTTAATCCCTCTTCCATGCGGATTTTGCATCTGATCTTTGTGGAATTGAGCATGTTTTTAATGAATTGAAACAACTACCGAATCCAAGTCCCAAACAATTTGGGCCGGCTATATGAACCCTCACCAACTATGTATTAAGTTGGATGATTTGCACCAATAGGATCATTTAGTGCCACTGTTTAAGTGCCGGCCCGGTTAACCTTTTTACAAAACGTTAACTCGCCAGAAATAGAAAAGAAGGCCATAAATTGGCCATAAAGTTGTTGCCATGTCAAAATCATGACGATCGCCAAAAAGAGCCAAAAATCACCCGATGTTGGGCTGGCGAATCCTGGCGCATCACCATAAAATTGATTAGGTTTCCTGGTCACACAATCGTGACGATCTTGGCCATTCTGATGAGTTCATCTTTTTTCAACTTTTTTCAGCAGGGCCAAAACCTAACCACATGTCCTTAAGAAGGCCTCGGTGCAAATTTCTGAATTTAAGTTTTGATGCAAGATTAAACTGCAAAACAAGAAATAGGGATAAAAGCTAGACACTCAATGATCTACCAAGAATTGCAAGTAGGAACTACTCTACTTACCTTCTTGATGAAGCCAAAGAGGACCTAAACTAAACAAATAATCCTCAAGACAACTAGGAATTGAAAATTGTAAGATCAAGTTTTTGAAACAAGTGCAAGTTCGATTCTCACCAAAAATTGGACAAGTTCACACGTTTTGTTATAGAGAACAAAAGCTGCGTTTTTCTTATGTCAAAAAGGTGCTAAACGAAAATAATGACTAAGGCATACTTATATAGGTGTAGATAAGCTATCTATAGTGTTAACTTAAAAGCCACAAGCTGGCTATATTTAAAGTGACCACGCAGGGCCAATAAAGTGTCATTGTCTTGCTCAAGATTATCTATGCAAAATAACTAATAAGAGCTCGTTGAGGAGCTCGTTGAGTTCATTAAGTCGATGCCCGGATATTGAATTCCAACGCCCCAAATAATGAGCTCGTTGAGCTCCCCAAGTCTCGGCCTCAACTTGCTTCAATCGTCCCTTCTTCTCCAATGCTAATCAACGCCTCTCCCGTCACCTCAAATATGCTGCCCACTTTTTCCATACTTGCACAATCATAGCTCTTCATCCATCAAGTTAATATCATGAAGCTCCTTAGCTAGACTCCTCGTGAATTGTCTCAAAGTCACGAACTCAGCTTGATCAGGCTGGACTGCATCATTCTATAAGAAATCAGCTTTTCTGTGGCGACAAAAGTCGCCACTAAAGACCCAAAATTCGACACTAAAAACTTTTAGTGGCGACTAGAGGGTTGCTACACTTCAAGCCGATACTGAATGTTTTTAGTGGCAATAACTCACAGTCGCCACTAAAAGATTACTTGTTGTGGCGACTTAAGTCGCTACAAAAGATAAGGTTTGATGCTACAAAAAAAAAAAAGAAATAATAAATTAATTTTTAGGTGTGTCGCCACTATAAACAATTTTTAGTGGCGACAATAGTCGCTCCAATAAACTATTACACTTTTAGTGGCATTATTTTCTACGCCACAATAGCTTCATCTTTAGTAGCGACATAAGTTAAGTCGCCACAATACCTACTATACTTTCAGTGGCACAAATTATCCATTGCCACAACAGCTTAACCATTTAGTGGCGTACTAATATTTCGTAAAAAGATTAGGTCGCCACTAAAGCATATTTTTCTCAATTACTACATATTTTTCAAATTCAATACTGGTTGTTTTCTCATAAAATAATTGAACAGATTTTATAAATTGTATACCAACATAAATAGTATTCAATATAATTCAACCAAATCCAAAAACATCTCTAACAACAATATTATAAATACTTTTATTGCTTAAAAGTCTAAAATATACTTTAAAATACTTCATTGTTTATAATCAATGTAGCATATGCATAAACAAAAAATAAAAGTTAGTGCCTACAAGTTGTTTAACCAAAAAATTAAAGTTAGTGCCTACAAGTTGTTTAACCAAAAAATTAAAGTTAGTGCCTTCAAGCTGTTCATTCCATTGTCATTGTATTCATATACATATGACCAAAAGAGTAAAACATTATCTTCCTTCAAGCTCTTCTTGTCGTCCCATCTGTGATCGCCTTAAACTGATTGTCCCTGCTATTAAGGAGAAAAAACACAAGATTACTTTGACAGTTTTCATAATTTAGTTCAAATAGGCAAATCACAATCTTTCACCTTCCCATATTAAGAGATCATTAACATTTACATCAGATGTAAATGTGAGAAGTAGTAACTATCTTATGATAGCTATTGGCTTTAAGAGAACAGAATACTTCTGAAACTATTTTATAAAATACTTAAGATTGATAAGTTCCAGAGTAGTAATTTCTCTTTATTTCTTCAATAAATTAATGGTTTTGCTTTTTCATATACTCTTTTCTCATAGATAAATAAATAGTTTAACTACATATAAATAGCTAAGCTAGGAAGTTTAGTTACTCAGTGTTGAGTATGACAACTATAACACGATAGAAGTCTTTCTTAACCTTACATGTTTTTCTTGTAATTCAATACAATAATATTGATGATGATCAAATAAACCAAATAAGTTATTCAGAAAAGGTAATTTTAAATAAGAGATGGTTAAGAAAATAAGATTAATGTTATTGAGTTTCCTATCATGAGCAAAGTCATCTAGATATGGAATCAGAGACATTCTTTTATATCTAAATAGGGAGGCATCATTGGAATCATTTTCAATCTCTGCACCAAATCTATTTTGATGTAAATATCTACCACTCAAGGTCTCTAGTGTAGATCATCTAGTTTAATCCTTCACAGCCAAGTTTAACAAAATGACGTAACTAACCATGAATGAGGGACACCCTTAATTTTTATTTTACCAATCTAGTGCAGACTTCTAATTAAAACAGTCAGTCATATAGATGGCTATTACTAAGGGGCCAACTTCTAGCTTCTTAAATACCAAAATTTACACAATCGCAACAATGGGTTAGATAGATGTACTACTTTCTACTTCATGGTTGGAGACATTACTGAGATTGTCGCCATACTTTCTACTTCATAGTTGGAGACATTATTGAGATTTTTGCCAAAAAAGACATTAAGTTCTAGCCAGCACATACCATAGAAGTGTCATATTATTTTATCCACATCGAAGCTCGCAACTGATGCATTTTCAGCAGCAGCTTCTTTAGGATGTGTTGAATTAAAGTCTCTCTATTTTTTGCACTCATGACAATTTGGAAAATCAGTAGCTTACATTTTTGTTAAGGACTTGCAGGTTTAGTTTTTGGCATCTCATAACTAGAGAATTTGAAATGCATTTGAAAAAGTGGATATATATACACACTTTTTCAATGAGCTTTATACTAAACTATTAGATGACTATCTAATGAAAAAAAATTAGCTCCAAACAGAGGTTGAAGTATACTACTTGGTGGCTCTGTAAATTTTATGAAACGTAATAAATAGATGTTAGTTTTGGAATATTATGAAAAATATTCCTCAGAAAGATTGTTATTCTTTGGAACATTCTGACTAATGCTAAATAGTTTTAGATATTCGTTTTAGACTCTGGGTCAGCCTTTCAAGTGAGAAATAACAATTAACACAAATTTTGCGACTGCCAAATAAATCAAAATAAACAGAAAGCCAATGCACTTGATTAGAGAAAGAAATAGGGAGGGTTCAAGAAAGCAAATAGAGCTCAGGAAGAAGAGCGAGTTGGATGCTCACTAGAAGAGTTTACTTATTTATGTTAGTTCTACATATATTGCTGTTTCTATGTACCAATTGTAAGCAATAGAGAACAAACTCTTTAAGTACTTTTCTTTTGTTCTATATGGACTGTACATTATATAGTTTATGCATACAAGGTTTAGGATTAAGTTGAATGTATACTTGGTTAACATTTTGAGGATAAGTTTACCAATTAAGGTATCTTTAGCGTTCATAAAGCCACATCTCCCCATATTGTGTGGGAAGCATCCAAGGAAGCTGAAAGCTAAGCACTTTATCTAATTAGTGTTTAACAATTAGTTACCTGAAGAAAATAGAATTTCTAACTGCTCATTAACCAAAGAAAACTAACAAATTATGAGTTAGTTTCAAATACAAATCAAATTTTCACCGAATTGAAGTGGGGTAATATTAATTTTCCTAATTTGGTTCACAGTGGTAGTAGGGGTTGTGGGTTGGTCGAGCCTAAGGTCAGCGCGTTGGTTCTCTTGTAAAACAAGAGCAGAACCCTCCCCTTAGTACCCTACTTCCAACCTTTCCTCTTAGAGAAACTTCTCCTTGTTTCTCATTAGGGACAGCCTCAAGTCAATAAAACTAACATCAGTCCCAACCTTTCCCTTCTAGGAATCATCACCAGAAGGGACAACCTCTTTACCAATTGCGCAAAGGGAAGGAAGAGCTACTCACACTAGCCCCTCATTCCTTACTTCTACAAGACATGAAAGCAAACATATGTTTGATTTTAAAATCACAAAAAAAAGGTTCTGAAAAACTCAGAAAAGATCAAAGTTCATAGGGCTCATTGAACATTTCATAGGGCTCATTGAAAAACACATATTTAACATAAATAAGATCAAAATGAGAAGAGGATAAGATGAAAAGGAAAAGATAAAAAGATAAGAAGCCATATATAGAGGAATAGTCGAGGAGGAAAGAAGAATCGTCAAGAAGGAAGCGAATGTACAGAAATAAAGAACCTGTTATACTCGGGTCATGAAAGCAGCAAGTTGTTCTTGAAATTTCTTCTCCATTTCTAGCTAGATTCTCTTGTCTACTTCTAGATTCACATGTTCACGCTCCTCGTCCAATTTCTTTTTTAGCTCCTCTTCCATTTCCCTTTTCAACTCAGCGGCCATTTGTTCGCGTTCTTCTAGCAACTTCTCATCCATCTTGGCTTGCATCTCTTGACGCAAAATTTTCATTGCAGAAGACACACTGGCCTCTAAGTTTTCCTGTTGCATACGACTCTTTTTGGGAGGCTTCTTCCCATATCCTTTTCCACAAACATATCCTGCTCTCTCACCAAGAACAGTGGATAAAATCTCATTTTCGAGTTATTGGATCGTCTATTTCTTTAGATTGTTGTTGAACGAGTTCCTTGAGCTAAATCTGCATTTATGCATAACCTACTTACACCAAAACATAACAAAATATATCAAAGGAAAATAACGAAGCTGAGTTTTAGAGAATTACATGAACTTGTTGGGATTTTGGATCCGACCACACTAGTTCTCCTTGATCATTTTTATGAGTATGTTGGATCTCCCAAATTTTATCTGGTTGGTCCTTTTCACCAGTTTGAGCATTTCTCTGCAATATAGTTCAATATATAATATTTCTCGACTATATATTTCAGTATATAACCATTTCTCTACAATTTAGTCAATATGAAGAAATACATAAGCAAATAAATTTTAGTTTAAAAAAATACATATGACAATAGGGGAATGAATGTATTTTTACCGTAGATTCCTCAACTTCTGCAAAAGACTTTGTACCACATGAATGCTTAGTTATCTGCTTTTCCCTATTTTTTTTATTTCTATCGCTTATAACCTGCAATAAATCAACAGATTAATAAACCATCATTCTAAAAGTAATTTACCAACACTATTTATGAGTTACCTTGAAATCCTCACTTCCAAAATACTCTACCAGATATTTCCAGTCCTCGGGTTCAACATCTTCAGGTCGATGAGACAATCTATCTGCATCCGTGTTGTAGCGAGAGTAGTGATTGCTCAATCAAGCTTTCCAAGATCTAAAAAGCCTTTGCATAGTGCTAATCACAAAGGCTTGAAACACATGTTGTCGCACAGCAGTACTAATTTCAAATTTATCCTACAATACATGTTGCATTATTCTTGATAACCTGACTATCTAAATAAACCATGTGATCTAAATGCAATACAATATTAAACTAACTTATTACCTTGACCTTCAACCATATTGTTTCACTGTGTTTCAAAACAATCTCTTGCCAATCCCCATCTCGGAACGAGATAGTACTCCTCATGATCAAACCACAGTAATTAACAATATCTCTAGCCCCATAACCTACTGCTATGTCAATATCAGTTAACGGAAGCGGTTATCATGTCAATACCTGGATCATATTATCTTTTCTAAAAATTAAGCTCTTTGATTGAAAAAGTAAAGAATCAACAGAAAATTAAAAAAAAAACAAAAATTTCCAACAAGAATGATTACAACATTCGAAACTAGAACCATATTGTATTAGTCTTTAAAGAATGATATTTGATACAGTAAAGATGGTTATATTATAGACGAGAGATAAAAATATTGTAGAAGAGATTTAACAAGCAGATCAAAAAAGTCCTAAAGGCATGATTTTGACAAAGCACTAATAAAAATTATGAAGAACATGACATGATGTTCAGAAAACTCCATTCTATCAAAGTAAAAAAGAAAATTTACCAATGAAATTTAAGGTAATCCAACTATACAATATATTCTTATGGAAACAAACGCGGTTTTTCGAATTAGGCTACTGTAAATGATATTGACATATCCACTATTCATAAACAATAGAAAATTGAAAATAAGACCCTAAACAAATCACCAGTTTGCCTATCTTAGCAAGCTTATGATGATCATCACCTAAACTGATACTAGAAAACAATATAATAGGCCTTCTAAATCTTTGATTCAAATAAAGAATATATGCTATTATTAGAATATATAGATGTGAACAACTATCTGAAATACATAATATTTCTTTGTATGAATCCATCATGGTACTAGCTATCACTAGCCAATTCTCCATGAAAATTGGACCTGACTCTGTTTAATTAGTATAATAGCAAGGATATTCAAATAATTAAATGTGATAATACTATTACTTGGTGAACACAAAAATAATTTGATTCAGAAATCTGGGACGAAGCTATAACCTTTGCTTAAAGTACATGTACATTAATACTTGATCAGCAACAAAATTCATCCAACTAGAAACAATGTAGTGTAGCAGTACTTGTAAACTTGAAAGCTTAATCATTCTATCACGGAGTGTATATTAATTGAAAGCAATCCTTAATATGACTTTGTGTTTCATTATACATTCAAGATACTTTCACAGATCCCAATTTACCCATATAAAAATGAATTGGTACGTTTAAGTTTGTCTTAATTAAGAAAATAATGTCGCAACTCTGTCACAAAAACAACATAGAAAGGTACTCCAAGTTACTGAACCTTTAAACCAAGTAGGGTCTAAACTGACATTTAATACTTAGTTCCCTTTAAAACAACGCTGAATAGACCAAATATCGACTAATTAATACATGATTCATGAGCTTCTCTGCACTCATCAAACTATACAACCAAAGAATAAAAAAATTCCAAAAAAACAACAATGTTTTTGATAAACCCAATATAAGAAAGCATATCAAAACTCGATTTCTCTCTAGAAAATTCTTTTTTACTAGAATCCACTAACAATCATGCTTTCTAAGCTACTTGTATAATATTTTTTTGTTTTAATTGAAAATTTATAAATTTCTACTAAACAAAGACATCATAGATAGGAAGAAAATCAAAGATAAAATAGCATGCAAGAAAAATTGTCTATGAAAAAGAAAAGAGAAAACAATTACTAATGACAACCCAAATTTGAGCAACCAAACGCTTGAGAGCTTGAGAGCAAATGGAAAACCTGAGAAGTGGTAAAAATTAATAGTGAAATCATTCTCGTTAACTGCATGTATAAATCGAAGAACTTTTACCTGTTGGAATCAAAACTTGTGATAAGGGTTTTTGGGTCTAAGTTAGACGATACTTTCAGTAGCTAAATTTGAAGTTTCAGTGATTTGGGTGAAAAGATTCAACAGTTATGGATGAAATTTTGGCAATGAAATTTTAGGGATTTTGGCCTCCATCGTATACTTCCATTTTTGTTAAAAAGGAAAGACTGAAATTGGTACTTCGTGTTTTGAGAAAGCAAGTGAAGTACTCCTATTTTAATATTTTTGTTTTCCTTTTTTATTTGGCTTAAGTAATTAGTTTCTTTTTAAAAATAAATAAATATTATTTATAGTGGCGACCATATTGCTACTACTAATCTTTAGTGGCGATCTTTAACTTATCGCTGGAGCCAAAATTTTATTCTTCGCGGGAATAATTTTACTATTTAGTTTCACATATAGCAGCGACTTTAACAATATCGCCACTAAATATTATCTTTTTGTGGCGACAAAATCTATCGCCACTATAAATTAAGTATTTGTAGCGACTTTTACTATCGCCACAAAAACCTATTTCTTGTAGTGATTCTCCCCTTCTTGAGAAGATTTCGTCCTCGAAATCGAGCCATCATCAACACTTAAAGCGGCACTACCTGCAACACAAGGAGTTAAGTCAGAAACATTAAAAGTGTTGGAAACATTTTACTCACCAGGAAGGTCTATAACATAGGCGTTATTATTGATCTTTTGTAGCATTTGGAATGGACCATCTCCTCTCGGGGCTAGCTTCCACTTCCTTTGGCTCGGGAATCTCTCCTTTTGGAAGTGCACCTAAACTTAATCACCTTTCTTCAAATCCAGCTTTTTCCTCCCCTTATTCTTCTTGCTCGCCACCTTCTCATAAGCTTCCTCCAAGTTTTTTCTTATCTTAGCATGCAACTCAAGCAACGCGGCTGCCCGCTTTTCACCATCAATACTAATAGATGCATCTCTAGGAAAGGAGTAATATCAAGTGGAATCAAGGGGTTAAAGACATAAACACATTCAAATGGAATCATGCTAGTCATCCTATGCACAGTTCTATCATAAGCAAACTCCATAATAGGAAACCTATCAGCCCACATCCCCACCTTATCTTTGGTCATAGCCCTAAGAAGAGCTCCCAAGGTTCGGTTAACAACCTCAGTCTGACCGTCAGTCTGTGGATGATGAGACGTAGAAAACAACAATTTGGTGCCAAGAGCACCCTACAAACACTTCCAGAAGTGACTCAAAAATTTCGCATCTGTATTACTAACAATAGTATGAGACATACCATGCAGCTTCAACATATTAGAAATAAACAAGGAAGCAACGTGTTTTGCATCATTACACTTTTTACAAGGAATGAAATGAGTCATCTTAGAGAACCTATCAACAACCACATAAATACTATCATGACCATCCCTAGAACGAGGTAGCCCCATCATAAAATCCATAGAGATGTCTACCCAAGGTCTAGTAGGGACGGGTAAGGGAGTGT
Organism: Petunia x hybrida; assembly: GCA_037355625.1. NCBI lineage: Eukaryota > Viridiplantae > Streptophyta > Magnoliopsida > Solanales > Solanaceae > Petunia > Petunia x hybrida. Next base: position 4,858,941 of record JBBBVM010000045.1, read on the forward strand.
ACAAACCATGATTACTAGACCTAGACTTAGCTCGTTTGCAGTCTAAACAAGCACCACAAACACGCTCAACATCACGCCTCATCTTAGGCCAATAAAACTGCTCAGCTAGTATAGTCAAGGTCTTCTCTACCCCTAAGTGACCCATCAAGCCCCCACAATGAGCCTCACGCACCAACCCTCCCCTTCTTAAAAAGGTAACCATCATGCCATTGATCCTTCTCTACTCGTTGCCCACTAGCTATGACATCACACACACTCGTAAGCTTAGGGTCATGAATGTACATAGACTTAATACTCTAAAAACCCATCAGCCTAGATGCCAAAGTGGTAGCCAAAGCAAACTTCCTAAAAAATGCACCAGCCACTACATTCTCCTTTCCCTTTTTATAATGAATTACGAAAGGAAAACTCTCAATGAACTCAACCCATTTGGCATGTCTTTTATTCAGCTTCTCTTGGCAACTAAGATATTTGAGCGACTCATGATCACTCCTAATGACAAACTCCCTAGGCTATAAATAGTGCTGCCAATGAGCTAGAGCTCTCACGAGGGCATACAAATCCTTGTCATACATGGAGTAATTCAAGGCAGCCCCCTTCAACTTCTCACTAAAATAAGCAATAGGCTTCCCATTTTGCATTAGGACGCCACCTATCCCAACCCCCGAGGCATCACACTCAATCTCAAATGCCTTGCTAAAGTCAGGAAATTGCGACAATGGGACAGAATTAAGCTTATGCTTCAACTCTTGGAAATCCTTCTCTTGAGGCTCCCCCCACACAAATGGTTGATCTTTCTTTACTAACTCAGTGAGTGGTGCTGCTATGGTGCTAAAATCTCTCACAAAACGTCTATAAAAACTAGTTAAGCCATGGAAACTCCTAACATGCAAAACAGTAGTAGGAGTAGGCCAATATCTAATAGCCTCAACTTTAGACTCATCTACCTCCACACCATTAGCACTAACTACAAATCCCAGAAAAATAACCCTCTCCACACAAAAGGCACACTTCTTATAATTAGCATAGAGCTTTTAAGCCCTCAACACATCAAGTACTTGCCTTAAGTGATCAACATGGTCATCTACACTTTTGCTATAAATCAGAATATCATCAAAGTAGACAACCACAAACTTATTAATGAACGACTTAAGTACATGGTTCATCAGTCTCATAAACGTACTAGGTGCATTGGAGAGGCCAAAGGGCATCACCAACCACTCATATAGACCAAACTTGGTCTTGAATGCAGTCTTCCACTCATCACCCGATTTTATACGAATTTGGTGGTAACCAGATCTAAGATCAATTTTAGAGAACACACTTGAATCACTTAACTCATCTAGCATGTCATCTAATCTAGGAAGGGGATGACGATACTTTACCATTATTTTGTTGACTGCCCAGCAATCAACGCACATCCTCCAAGTGTCGTCCTTTTTTGGTTTGAGAATCACTGGCACGACACATGGACTCAAACTATCACGAACCAACCCTTTAGTTAGCGGCTTATCCACTTGATGTTGCAGCTCCTTGGTATCTTCCGGGTTTCTCCGGTAGGCTTGTTTGTTAGGAATTTATGACCCCAGAACGAAGTTGATTTGGTGTTCTATCCCCGTCAATGGAGGCAGCTCACTCGGCATCTCATCGAGAAGCATATCCACATATTCCTGCAAAACATCATCAACAACACTAGGCAAGGGGTGAATATTAGTAGACACCCTTATGAACTAAGCAAATTAACAGCTTAGAACTATCATTACCTCGTAAATACTCTGCATCATAGCACAAACATTATCTGGCAGGACTGGTATAATAGTAGTATCTACGGCCTTAGGTTTAGCCTCCATAAGAGACTTTGCTTTAGCCGCCTCTTTCAGCTCTTGTATGCGCTTGTAATCATCACTAACTTGTTAAGGTGTCAAGGGCTTGAGTGTATAACTCTTGCCCTCTTGCTTGGTCTTATAAGTATTGGCCTTGCCATCATGAACGACACCCCTATCAAATTGCCAAGGCATGCCCAACAACATATGGCAAGCCTGCATAGGCACCACATCACACATAAGCTCATCTTGATAAGATCCCACCTTAAACTTGATAAGCGCTTGCTTTACCACCTTCAACTCACCACACTCACTCAACCACTGCAATCTATAGGGATGGGGATGTTTTAATGTGGGCAGCTTAAGTTGAGTCACCAACATTTGACTTACTACATTAGTGCAACTACCCGAATCAATTATCATAGTACACACATTTCCCTTCACCTTACATCTAGCATGAAACAAGTTCTCACGCTGCACATCTCCATCCTCTTCTACACTTATGGCACTCAAGTTCCTACGCATCACTAAGAACATATTCACTCATTCATCCTCTGCTACCTCTTCCTTACAGTCAACCAAATCAGCCCCCTCTTCTCCCTCAATCTCCTCATCACTCTCCGCCTCACGAACAATACCATCATCAAGAATAAGCATGGTATTTCGCGTAGGACAGTCTTTTGCAAAGTGACCATAACCTTTACATTTATAACATTGAAAGGAAGATGAACTAGGAGAATTAAGTTGAGTTTTAGAAGTACCTCCCGACCCCTTAGAGTCACCCTTAGGCGTCACCTTTTCTGCTGATTTCTTCACCTCACGGCTCACATTAGCTCCTCCCCGACTTGGTGTTTTCCATTCTTTGTTCCGAGTCATGGGGGTAGAATTAGAGATCCCTCTATATTGTGCTGCCCTATCTTCTTTAATCATCTTTTCAGTTTCAATGGCAGCTAGGAGTACATCATGAAGTACTAAGAATGTGCGTAGCCTCAACTTGGAGATGTAACGATTCAATCCACCCTTGAACCATATAATAGTCTCGTCCTCTTCTTCGTCTTCCATATCAAGTGAAAGCCGAATTTTCTCAAACTCATCATGATATTCTTCAACAGACTTCAACCCTTATTTCAAGTCATATAACCTCCAAAGTTGTTCGTGTTTATGCTTTGGACCGGCATACTTTCGGGTCATCACTTGTTTCAACTCTCTCCAAGTTATGCGTGCGGGCTGATTATGTCTAACTCTAAATCTCTTCGCCACCTCCCACCAAGTAGAAGCATAGGACTCAAAGGCAGTAATGGCATATGTAGCTTTCTTCTCATCGGTCATGTCATTTATCTAAAAAATTCTCGCAACTTGACGCCTTCACTCTAGAAACATGTCAGGATCACTAGTTCCCTTGAATGTAGCAATAGTAGCCTTGACACTATTCAAACAACTCTCACGACAACCACGGGCTAGTTCATTATACCCTTCATAATAATCAGTATATTCATCAAATTCAGGCTCCAAATTCCTTCCACGAAAGCCTCCAAACCCCCCTTCGAGGTCCACGGCCAAACCCACGATTTCTCATGTTGCCACGGACCCCATATGGTTGTCTCACCCTCAGGTTTTGCTGCTTAAGACCATTATCATCATACTCTTCATGTTCAGGTTCTTCAATATCATGAGCTGCTCCTCTTTTCCTAACGGGTTTTACAAGTCTCTGGGCTTGCATAAGTGGCGGTGCATTTCCTTGGGGATTGCCCAAGGTCCTCACGTTTCGAGCAGCCCTCTCCCTCAACTTTTGTTGACGAGCTACTTCAGCAAATTGTTCAGGTTTTATGGTGGAACCATCACTAGTTCCTTCCCCGGCATTCTTTTGAACACTAGCTGAATTTTCTAGGTTCTCAACTCGTGCTCCTATGGCATCAATGGAGCCTCCCTAATCAGTCCTCATTGCCCTCATTTCGGCTAGAAGATCAGTCAAGTCAAGTTTGGAAACACCATCACGTTTATCTCCTACTCCAGACATGTACCTGCATACAAACAAGACTAAAAAATGCGTTAAGATTAGCAAAATACCTCACTCGCTCCCTCACCTTTGAATGACAGTCGGGATCACTCAAATTTCGGGTAGAATCACTCAAACTTGTCCCAAATGGCTTCCTTGAATTGATCAAATTCTTTAACGACCTTTTCAAGTTCACAAGTTCACTAGTTCTCTTCGGGAAGAGTGAATTTGTGAGACTCTATAGGCGGACAACTTTTAAAGCGAGCACTGGAAGTCAAAGAATTTAACGACGAAAGTTGGAAATTCTGAATTTTAGCACGAATTCCTATGTGCTCAAAGGTTAGTAATAGCTTAAGTAGAAGAAATATCTAAGAATTGCTAATTAGAAGTAGTGTTTAAGAAAGAAATAAGGAAATCCTATGAAAGTCTGATTTTATACCCCTTTATAGACGCCCAAGACAAGCCTTAATTGAGTAGAACAAGTTTTTCCTCTTGAATTAGGCTTAGGGTTCCTTCTTTAACACCAAATTTTCAGCGCTTCTTTCTCCTCAATTCAACTCAAAATTTCAGCAATTCAAATCCAAGAATAACGTGTAAATGCTTATGAATTTAAGGATCAAACAGTTCACTATGCAAATTAATTCAAAAACAACAAGTTGTTGCCCAAGAACTTCAAGAATTCAATGAAAAATACTTCAAGATCAGCCTACTACACGCCCAAAACTTCAAGATTACGTTTAAGAACTCAATTAGGGTTTCAAGAGTCAACCAAGATCACTTCTCTTTTTAATTTTTCTAAAACCCTAGGCGTGTAATATCATCCAACAACAACAATACATGGTTTTTCTTCCTCTTTTTCACGTTTTCTTCTTTTTTTCTTTTTTTTTTTATTTTTAAAAATCGAAAATACAAGAAACTAAATTAAGAACCCTAATTCCTAAGGCACGAAGAATAAGATTGGGATTGTAGAAATAATCCCTTTCCTTGCTCCGATACCAACTGATGCAAGATTAAACTATGAAAATAAGAAACAAGCATAAAAGCTAGACACTCAATGATCTACCAAGAATTGCAAGTAGGAACTACTTTACTTACCTTCTTGATGAAGCCAAAGAGGACTTAAAATAAACAAATAATCCTCAAGACAACTAGAAATTGAAAATTGTAAGATCAAGTTTTTGGAACAAGTGCAATTTCGAGTCTCACCAAATATTGGACAAGTTAACACGTTTTGTTATTGTAACGACCTCAAATAGTCAATTCGGGAATCGGGACCTCAATTTGCGTGTCGAAAATCTCAAAAGCTCCGTAAGGTCCATTATGACATGCCTGAAAATTTTTAGCTAAAACAAACTCTGTTAGATAGATATCGGAGAAAGACATCCGTTTCGGTTATTCGTTAAGGCTAAAAGAGTTTTCAGAGCTCGATTTGAGCAAATGAGCTCTGATGTTAAATCTGAAAGTTGCGTTAGGTTCGTATGGTAATTTATGACCTGTAGCTACCTTCAGAAGTGAAAACGGACCTCGTTTGATAAGACTTTTGATAAAGTCTCCGTTGCGGAAGTTTAAAAAGTTTATAAGAGGTTTTCGAGCTCGATTTGAGTAAACGAACTCCGATGAGAGATCTGAGGGTTCTGTGAGGTTCGTATCGTCATTTCTGACTTGTAGCAACTTTCGAATTTGGATTCCGGGGTCGTTTGATTAAAATTTGCTATTTTGGCAAAAGTCGAAATTTGACCCTTTCCCGTGGGACCCACTTTTTGAGTTCTAGAGATCCGAATTGAGTTTCGTCTTGACGAGCATGTCACACAAGTCTTGTATGACTTGTGTACAAAATTTGGGGTCATTCCGAGCTTCGTAGGGTCTCGTTTGGACCCAAAAACAGTGGCTGACCTGGTGCAAAGCCAAAAAAAAGCTGCTGAATTCTGTTTTTACTGTTCAGCCGGAAAGAAATCGATTTTTTAGATCAATCCATAAGGAATTGGAAAAAAGTCAAAGCATGAAAGTTGTAGCTCTTTGAGTTGTGGTTCTAATTCCACCAACCTCGTATCATTTGGAAATTTTTATGAAAAGTCATGGATATTTTACTGAAAGCTATCCAGTGAGGTACAATTTGGACAGCATGTGGTACAACTCTTTAAAGCTGCCGGCTGCTATATATACTAGGGCGGGCATTCATTTTTATTTTCATATTTTGAGCTTCTAAAAGTGATTCCAAGGGGAATTTGAAGTACCAAAATCATTCCTAAATACAAGGTAACTATTCTTACCCATTTTTAACGCTTTAATCTGAGGATCAAAGTGACGATCCTTGGAAAGAGGGTTTGAACCCTAGATTTGTGAAATGGGAAAAATGACCGAGTTGGTGACGCACTGACTGAGTCGGTCCGTAGGAGAGTTGTACGTAGCACACGGACTGGTGCGCGGGCACCTACTCAGCCGAGAGCGGCTACTACCAGAGCTTCTGTGGGCAGACCTCCTGCTGCCAGACAGACTAGCACAGTGCCACCGGTGTCTTCTGAGATACCCGTCACACATGTCCCACCGACTATGCCTTCTCTTGTGCTGGGTACAACGGTATCTATTTCTGCAGATATTTTTGCGGATGATGGGCATGCTTGGCTCCTCAGTCGGGTATTCAGTTGGGTCATTCTATTCCTGCTCTTTCTATGAGTGACGAGGAGGTAGCTCGGAGGATTGAGTCCTTTATGAAGCTCAAGCCTCCCGATTTTGATGGTACCCCAACTACTTACACTGCCTAGAGGTATATTCAGAAATGTGAGAAGATATTTTTCTGTATTGGGTACTAGGGACATCCTTGGGGTGAGATGTGCTTCTTTCTGTTTGTCCGGTGACGCCGAGACTTGGTGGTCTTCTATGATGAGACAGAGGTCGAGTGATCTTCCTCTCTTGACTTGGACCGAGTTCGTTGCTATGTTTATGAGTAGATTTTTGCCTCAGAGTCATCTTGATGCCCAGAGACGCGAGTTTGAGTTTTTGAGACAGGGAGGCATGTCCGTGACTGCTTATGATACCAGACTTTTAGAATTATCTCAGTATGCGCCTGCTATGGTTATGCTGGAGAGTGACAAGGTTCTTAGATTTATTGAGGGTCTTCACCCTCGTCTTCAGGTGGCTGTTGCCTCACATATTGGCAACAAGTCTTATTATGATGTGGTTGATATTGCGAGGCGTATGGAGGACATTCATGCTAGAGCAGATGCAGAGAGGGCGAGCAAGAGGGTGCGATATTCTGGTACTTCTGGTGGCCCCTCACATGGTGGCCAGAGTTTTCGTGGTCATACTCAGCCTAGGCTTCCCCAGGCCGTTGCTTTACCATCTCAGGGTACTTCGTCGGGTGTTCAGAGGCCTCAGCCGTCTCAGAGGCGTGGGGATTCATCTCAGTCTGTTCCACCTGTTTGTGGGAGATGCCGTCAGAGGTACTATGGGAGGTGCAGGCCCGGAGGTGGACGCGGAGGAGGCGGTAGTAAGGCTTGTTACCAGTGTGGGGATCCCAGGCACTTTGTTAGGGATTGCCCCTATGTTACTTCATCTGGACCTACCTCCGCGGGACATCAGAGTTCTGCTGCTATGGTTCGGTCTTCTCCTCAAGCAGCTAGGCCTGTCACTCAGGTTCCTCCTAGGCAGCCAGTTCAGAGAGCTCCTGGTCCTGGAGGTTCAGCTCAGGTTTTTGCTATGACACGCCAGGATGCCGAGGCATCCAATGATGTGATCACAGGTACTCTTTCTGTTTGTGGCCGCAGTGCCTTTGCCCTTATAGATCCGGGATCTACTTTCTCTTATGTGTCTCCTGGATTTTCACCTTGCTTGAGCAAGGATCTGGTTTTTATTGATGCTCCATTTATGGTGGCAACGCCCGTCGGAGATCCTATATGTGTAGATAAAGGGTATCGGGAGTGTGTGATTTCTATTTGTGGTGTTGAGTCTCTAGTAGACTTGATGTTGCTAGATATGGTGGAATTTGATGTGATCATGGGCATGGATTGGTTGGCATCCTGTGACGCGACGTTGGATTGCTATGCCAAGTCCGTGACTATAGGTGCCGAAGGTGAGCCTAAGGCTATTTGGAAGGGTTCCAGGTCTTCTCCGAGGAACAAGATCATATCATTCATGAAGGCTCAGAAGATGATAGCTCGCAGGTGCGGAGGGTATATTGCTTCTATTCGAGATGTTCGAGTGGAGGAGGTATCTATTGATCGAGTACCGGTAGTATGCGAGTATCCGGAGGTCTCTCCGGATGACTTGCCGGGTTTGCCTACTATGCGGGAGATTGAGTTCTGTATTGATATATTGCCAGGTACTCAGCCTATATCTATTCCTCCATATCGTATGGCTCCTGCTGACTTGAGGGAATTGAAGGAGCAAATTCAAGATTTGCTTGATAAGGGTTTCATTAGACCCAGTGTGTCTCCTTGCGGTGCTCCTGTTCTTTTTGTAAAGAAGGAGGATGGTTCTATGCGCATGTGTATTGATTATCGACAATTGAACAAAGTGACTATCAAGAATAGGTATCCTTTACCGCGTATAGATGATTTATTTGATCAGCTTCAGGGTGCTACTCATTTTTCCAAGATTGACTTGAGATCGGGGTATCATCAGTTGAGGATTCGGTCTGAGGATATTTCTAAGACTGCTTTCCGTACGAGATATGGGCACTATGAGTTTCTTGTCATGTCATTTGGGCTTACAAATGCTCCGGCCACCTTTATGGATCTTATGAACCGTGTGTTCAAGCCATATCTTGATTCTTTTGTTATTGTGTTCATTGATGACATCCTTATATATTCAAGGAGCCGAGGGGAGCATGAGCATCACTTGAAGATTATCTTTCAGACCTTGAGAGACCATGAATTGTATGCTAAATTCTCTAAATGTGAGTTTTGGCTGGATACCGTGTCGTTCCTGGGTCACGTGGTGACCAAGGACGGTATTGGTGTTGATCCCAAGAAAGTGGAGGCCGTTCAGAATTGGCCTAGGCCTACTTCTCCTATAGAGATTCGGAGTTTCTTAGGCTTGGCAGGTTATTATCGGCGATTCGTGGAGGGATTTTCTTCCATATCAGCACCACTGACTAAATTGACGCAGAAGAATGTTCCTTTTCTATGGTCTGCTGCTTGTGAGTCTAGCTTTCAGAGGCTCAAGACTGTCTTGACTACAACACCTGTATTGGCCTTGCCTAGTGGATCCGGGGGATTCACAGTCTATTGTGATGCTTCCGGTATTGGCTTAGGTGGTGTTTTGATGCAGAATGGCAAGGTGATAGCTTATGCCTCGAGACAACTGAAAGTGCATGAGAAGAACTACCCTGTCCACGATCTAGAGTTATTGGCGGTGGTATTTGCATTGAAGTTGTGGAGGCATTATTTATATGGTGAGCCTTGTGAGATTTTCACTGATCATAAGAGTCTCCAGTATCTGTTCACCCAGAAGGACTTGAACGGGAGACAGCGCCGATGGTTGGAGTTGCTTAAGGATTATGACATCGCTATTCGGTATCATCCCGGGAAAGCTAATGTTGTGGCTGATGCTCTGAGCAGGAAGTCTATGGGTAGCCTTGCCTATCTTGATGTTGATATGAGACCACTAGCTCGAGAGTTGCAGGCCTTGTCCATTAGTGGAGTGCGATTTGATGATTCTGTGCCAGACCGAGTTTTTGCTTATATAGGGACTCAGTCATCCCTAGCTTCCCAGATCAAGGAAAAGCAATTTGATGATTCATATTTGTGTGATATTCGAGATAGAGTTTTAAGTGGGGGAGTGACCTCATTTATGATCGGAGATGATGGTGTACTGCGGCTCAACGGTCGGTTGTGTGTTCCGAATGTTGGGGAGTTGAGGCAGCTAATATCGGCAGAGGCACACAGTTCTCGGTATTCTATTCATCCTGGTATTACGAAGATGTATCAAGATCTTGGGTATTATATTGGTGGAAGGGAATGAAGAGAGATGTTGTTGATCATGTGTCCCGGTGCTTAAATTGTCAGCAGGTAAAGTATGAGCATAGAAGACCAGCCGGGGTGACTCAGTCCATGCCGATTCCAGAATGGAAATGGGAGCATATTACTATGGACTTTGTGAGTGGATTGCCTTTGACCTTGGGCAAGCATGATTCAGTATGGGTAGTGGTGGATCGTCTCACCAAGTCAGCTCATTTCATCCCCGTGAGGACTACTTATTCATCGGAGCGCTTAGCTCGTATCTTTATCGAGCACATTGTGAGATTGCATGGTGCTCCAGTCTCTATTATATCAGATCGCGGTACTCAGTTCACAGCTCAGTTCTGGAGATCATTTCAGAAGGAGCTGGGTACCCGAGTGGATCTTAGCACTGCATTTCATCCTCAGACTGATGGTCAGTCCGAGAGGACCATCCAGATTCTTGAGGATATGCTGAGGGCTTCTGCTATTGACTTTGGAGGCTATTGGGACAGTTATTTGCCTTTGGCGGAATTTGCCTATAATAACAGTTATCAGTCTTCTCCAGTTGGTTGGTTTGAACCTGGAGAGGTGAAGGTGTTGGGTCCGGATCTAGTTCAACAGACCTTAGATAAAATCCGAATCATTCAGGATCAGCTCCGCGCATCTCAGAGTCGACAGATATCTTATGCGGATCGGAGGAGGAGAGATTTGGTGTTTATGGTAGGTGACCGGGTGTTTCTTAAAGTATCGCCAATGAAGGGTGTTATGAGATTCGGGAAAAAGGGCAAGCTTAGTCCGAGGTTCATTGGTCCTTTTGAGGTCTTGGAGCGCATTGGAGCTGTTGTATATAGGCTTGCTTTGCCTCCATCTCTGTCAGTTCATCCGGTATTCCACGTATCTATGCTCTGAAAGTATGTTCATGATCCATCCCATGTGATTGATATGGCTTCTGTCAAGATCGACGAGGACTTGGCTTACTTGGAGGAGCCGATTGCTATTGCGGCTAGAGAGATCCGTAAGCTAAGGTCGAAAGAGATCCCATTGGTTAAAGTGCTATGGAAGAATCGTCCTAGAGAAGAGGCCACTTGGGAACTCGAGTCCGACATGCGGGAGAAGTATCCTCGCCTTTTCGATAATTCAGGTTTGATTTCAATCTCTAAAGCCTGAAAGATATGTTGTTGTTTATGATTTCGGATAGTAGCGAGAGTCCTCGAAATCCGTGTAATTATTTTCGTGAAAATGTGAATCTTACCTTAGACTCGGGCTCGTCCGAGGACGAACGAGAGTCTAAGTGAGGGAGATTGTAACGACCTCAAATAGTTTTTTCGGGAATCGGGACCTCGATTTACGTGTCGACAATCCCAAAAGCTCCGTAAGGTCCATTATGACATGCCTGAAAATTTTTAGCTAAAACGAACTCTGTTAGATAGGTATCGGAGAAAGACATCCGTTTTGGATATTCGTTAAGGCTAAAAGGGGTTTCAGAGCTCGATTTGAGCAAATGAGCTCTGATGTGAAATCTGAAAGTTGCGTTAGGTTCGTATGGTAATTTATGACCTGTTTCAACCTTCAGAAGTGAAAACGGACCTCGTTTGATAGGACTTTTGATAAAGTCTCCGTTGCGGAAGTTTAAAAAGGTTAAAAGAGGTTTTCGAGCTCGATTTGAGTAAACAAACTCCGATGAGAGATCTGAGGGTTCCGTTAGGTTCGTATCGTCATTTGTGACTTGTAGCAACTTTTGAATTTGGATTCCGGGGTCGTTTGATTAAAATTCGCTATTTTGGCGAAAGTCGAAATTTGACCCTTTCCCGTGGGACCCACTTTTTGAGTTCTAGAGATCCGAATTGAGTTTCGTCTTAACGAGCATGTCACACAAGTCTTGTATGACTTGTGTACAAAATTTGGGGTCATTCCAAGCTTCGTAGGGTCCCGTTTGGACCCAAAAACAGTGGCTAACCTGGTGCAAAGCCAAAAAAAAGCGGCTGAATTCTGTTTTTACTGTTCAGCCGGAAAGAAATCGATTTTTTAGATCAATCCATAAGGAATTGGAAAAAAGTCAAAGCATGAAAGTTGTAGCTCTTTGAGTTGTGGTTCTAATGCCACCAACCTCGTATCATTTGGATATTTTTATGAAAAGTTATGGATATTTTACTGAAAGCTATCCAGTGAGGTACAATTTGGACAGCATGTGGTACAACTCTTTAAAGCTGCCGGCTGCTATATATACTAGGGCGGGCATTCATTTTTATTTTCATGTTTTGAGCTTCTAAAAGTGATTCCAAGGGGAATTTGAATTACCAAAATTATTCCTAAATACAAGGTAACTATTCTTACCCATTTTTAACACTTTAATCTGAGGATCAAAGTGACGATCCTTGGAAAGAGGGTTTGAACCCTAGATTTGTGAAATGGGAAAAATGACCGAGTTGGACTCGGGTATGTACAATAATGGTACTTTTGGACTCGTGGGAGTATGGGGAGTCCGGAAACATAAATTTTACGGGTTTTTTGGTACGTCCAACCCGGGGGTATTTTGGTAAATTGCCTCTTAAATTGCGTAATGGCTTAGAATCCTTTCCTCACATGCTTACGAGTGCGACACTATTTCTTTGGCTCAGAGAGGAGTCTTACGGAGGCACATCATTTGGGAAAAGGAGGTCGTTCCTTAGCCACTTGAGCCGATTTTGAGGTAAGTGAGACTTGACCTCTATTTTGCTTGCGGATAAAATTTGATCTTGCTAAGTAAGATGTCGAGTACTTAATTTACTAGCATTGTCTAGTAGATAGTATTATGTACTACTCATTATATTTATACAAAAAGGAGAAAGCACAAACGTGACTTGTGTATAGTCGAAGTTGTGTGCCGGTGTATTATTGATATGCTCTAGGGACAGAGGCCGGTGGTGCGTTATGACCTAGAAGAAAAATTCCATCTAGGGACAGAGGCCGGTGGTGCGTTATGACCTAGATGTGGAGACTTATAGGGACAGAGGCTTGTGGTGCGTTATGACCTATAAGTAAAGTTGTTTATAGGGACAGAGGCCTGTGGTGCGTTATGACCTATAAACAAAGCCGCACAGGGTGTGTGCTTATGCTATGTGCTAGGTATATCATTACCTATGTGGTATGCGAGATATATCATCGCTATGCTGTGTGTTTATCATATTATTGCTTATGCCATAGTATCAATATAATATTGTATATGCTGCCTATATTATGTATCTTTATATTATTGACCATGTTATGTATTCGCGTATTATTGCTTGTGTTGTTGTATAATTATATTATCGCATGTAATGTTTATGGGTTACTGTAAAGGTGCGGATTGTACTTCCGTTATCTGCTTATGCATTATCAAAGACTTGTCCCGAAAGGGTAATTTAGCGGGCCTGTCGATGATCTTACTAGGCTTTGGCTCATAACTTACTGTTTAAATGTGCAGATCCTTCTACTAGTCAGACAGCTGGACTTATCTGATCCGTTCGAGGCTGTGGCTATTTTTGCTTGAGGTGAGCCAACCGCATGGTTCGCGGTGGCATACCGTCTGATCCACCTTAGTGTTTAGTCGCTTCCTACATCTTGTATTATATATTATATATATCGGATGTCAGAATTCGTAGATGCTCTATTGACACTGTATTTTGGGTGGATGTCTACACCAACATTTTATTGAAATATTTCTATCTAAATTATCATTATGAGTCAGTTTAATTATTCGTGGTTCGCCTAAGGATGTAACACTTAGGTGCCATCACGGCCCCAAAAATTGGGTCGTGACAAATTGGTATCAGAGCCCTAGGTTGTAAGTCGAGTCTTAGGGAGTCAATGGAGTAGTGTCCGAGCAGAGTCTTGTTTATGGGTATTTTGTCGACCATACTTATAAGCGAGAGGCTGCAAAGGCATTTTAGGAAGAGTTGTTTCCCTTCATTTCATCTCTTCTCGTGCTATGGTGCTTACATAGGTGCTAATCCTTTAATGTGATTATGACAGATGGTGAGAACGCGATCGTCCTCTGCTTCGGGAGCTGGTGACGCATTGACTAAGTCGGTCCGTGGGAGAGCTGTGCGTAGCACACAGACTGGTGCGCGGGCACCTACTCAGCCGAGAGCGGCTACTACCAGAGCTTCTGTGGGCAGACCTCCTGCTGCCAGACAGACTAGTACAGTGCCACCGGTGTCTTCTGAGATACCCGTCACACATGTCCCATCGACTATGCCTTCTCTTGTGCCGGGTACAACGGTATCTATTTCTGCAGATGTTTTTGCGGATGATGGGCATGCTTGGATCTCAGGCCTCGCCTATGGGCGATATGCCAGTACCTTCTGCGGTACCCCAGCCAGTTACTCCAGCTATGAGTACGCCGACTCCTGAGGCTACTCCAGTGATTCCTCAGTCTACTCCAGTTATTAGTCCTATTGCTCAGCCTTCCACTTTGGCTCCTCAGTCGGGTATTCAGTTGGGTCATTCTATTCCTGCTCTTTCTATGAGTGACGAGGAGGTAGCTCGGAGGATTGAGTCCTTTATGAAGCTCAAGCCTCCCGAGTTCGATGGTACCCCAGCTACTTGCACTGCCCAGAGGTATATTCAGAAATGTGAGAAGATATTTTCTGTATTGGGTACTAGGGACACCCTTGGGGTGAGATGTGCTTCTTTCCGTTTGTCCTGTGATGCCGAGACTTGGTGGTCTTCTATGATGAGACAGAGGTCGAGTGATCTTCCTCCCTTGACTTGGACCGAGTTCGTTGCTATGTTTATGAGTAGATTTGTGCCTCAGAGTCATCTTGATGCCCAGAGACGCGAGCTTGAGTTGTTGAGACAGGGAGGCATGTCCGTGACTGCTTATGATACCAGATTTTTAGAGTTATCTCAGTATGCGCCTGCTATGGTTATGCTGGAGAGAGACAAGGTTCTTAGATTTGTTGAGGGTCTTCACCCTCGTCTTCAGGTGGCTGTTGCCTCACATATTGGCAACAAGTCTTATTATGATGTGGTTGATATTGCGAGGCGTATGGAGGACATTCATGCTAGAGCAGATGCAGAGAGGGCGAGCAAGAGGGTGCGATATTCTGGTACTTCTGGTGGCCCCTCACATGGTGGCCAGAGTTTTCGTGGTCATACTCAGCCTAGGCTTCCCCAGGCTGCTGCTTTACCATCTCAGGGTACTTCGTCGGGTGTTTAGAGGCCTCAGCCGTCTCAGAGGCGTGGGGATTCATCTCAGTCTGTTCCACCTGTTTGTGGGAGATGCCGTCAGAGGTACTATGGGAGGTGCAGGCCCGGAGGTGGACGCGGAGGAGGCGGTAGTAAGGCTTGTTACCAGTGTGGGGATCCCAGGCACTTTGTTAGGGATTGCCCCTATGTTACTTCATCTGGACCTACCTCCGCGGGACATCAGAGTTCTGCTGCTATGGTTCGGTCTTCTCCTCAGGCAGCTAGGCCTGTCACTCAGGTTCCTCCTAGGCAGCCAGTTCAGAGAGCTCCTGGTCCTGGAGGTTCAGCTCAGGTTTTTGCTATGACACGCCAGGATGCCGAGGCATCCAATGATGTGATCACAGGCACTCTTTCTGTTTGTGGCCGCAGTGCCTTTGCCCTTATAGATCCGGGATCTTCTTTCTCTTATGTGTCTCCTGGATTTTCACCTTGCTTGAGCAAGGATCTGGTTTTTATTGATGTTTCATTTATGGTGGCAACGCCCGTCGGAGATCCTATATGTGTAGATAAAGGGTATCGGGAGTGTGTGATTTCTATTTATGGTGTTGAGTCTCTAGTAGACTTGATGTTGCTAGATATGGTGGAATTTGATGTGATCATGGGCATGGATTGGTTGGCATCCTGTGACGCGACGTTGGATTGCCATGCCAAGTCCGTGACTATAGGTGCCGAAGGTGAGCCTAAGGCTAGTTGGAAGGGTTCCAGGTCTTCTCCGAGGAACAAGATCATATCATTCATGAAGGCTCAGAAGATGATAGCTCGCGGGTGCGGAGGGTATATTGCTTCTATTCGAGATGTTCGAGTGGAGGAGGTATCTATTGATCTAGTACCGGTAGTATGCGAGTATCCGGAGGTCTTTCCGGATGACTTGCCGGGTTTGCCTCCTATGCGGGAGATTGATCTGTATTGATATATTGCCAGGTACTCAGCCTATATCTATTCCTCCATATCGTATGGCTCCTGCTGACTTGAGGGAATTGAAGGAGCAAATTCAAAATTTGCTTGATAAGGGTTTCATTAGACCCAGTATGTCTCCTTGGGGTGCTCCGGTTCTTTTTGTAAAGAAGAAGGATGGTTCTATGCGCATGTGTATTGATTATCGACAATTGAACAAAGTGACTATCAAGAATAGGTATCCTTTACCGCGTATAGATGATTTATTTGATCAGCTTAGGGTGCTACTCATTTTTCCAAGATTGACTTGAGATCGGGGTATCATCAGTTGAGGATTCGGTCTGAGGATATTTCTAAGACTGCTTTCCGTACGAGATATGGGCACTATGAGTTTCTTGTCATGTCATTTGGGCTTACAAATGCTCTGGCCGCCTTTATGGATCTTATGAACCGTGTGTTCAAGCCATATTGTCACGACCCAACTTAGGGCCACGACGGATGACCAACACTAAGTGTCGATCATCACTAATCCTACTGATAATATGCTAACCATTATAACTGATAAACAGAATAAGCATAAACCTAGCTGATAAGGAGTATGCAATGCAAATAGCTGACAAGGCTAACATAAGCTGATATACATAACATACTGACTGCACCACACAGGGACATATCTACAGGCCTCTAAGAGTGATGAACTGAATATATAAAGGACGAGATAAGGCCCCGCCATACCCAAGCTGGCTGACTGTACACATACTAAAAGATAAGTAACTCCGGGAGTAAGCGGAGTGACTCCAGTAGCTGATAGATGGCCTACTAACATGGTCCAAGCATTGATCTATCTGCACCTGCGCGGCATGAAACGCAGCGCCCCAGAAAAGGGCGTGAGTACAATATGTACCAAGTATGTAAGGCATGAGCATATAATATGTCATAGCTGAATGAAACTGTAGGCTGGAATATAAATATGTAAACATGAGCTGGAGCATAGCAATATAGCTGGAAATCTGAAGAACGTACTAAACATGATATGAATATAAGCTGAAGTCTAGCTGAATCTGAACCTGAAGACTGAGCTGAACTATACTGATAAATAACTGTAATATGACTGATAGCTGGTTACTAGAAACTGGAACTGATAACTGTCAACTGATACTGACGCTAAGAACTGGTGGCTGATAAATGAGAACTGATAACTGTCAACTGATACTGACGCTAAGAACTGGTGGCTGATAACTGAGAACTGATAACTGTCAACTGATACTGACGCTAAGAACTGGTGGCTGATAACTGAGAACTGATAACTGGTACCGAGCTAAAGCTGAACTGTTATCTGAACTGGTACCTGTCTACTGTTATGGGCTATATCCCCCCAAATCAGGTAACTGAACATCTGAACTAGTACCTGTCTGGCGTTATGGGCTGTATCCCCCCAAATCAGGTACTGAAAACCGGAACTAGCCTCATGTATAATCATGCAGTGCATATTGTGGCTATATACGCATATATAACAAACCTGGTGGGTGTTATGGGCTATATCCCCCCCAGCCAGTAATATCTAGTCTCTCTGGTCAGAGTGTGTGAATGACACCCGGTCACACTAGGTGTTTCAACTCCCGCCTGAACTAGAGGGGCTGTATCCCCCAGACGGGTAGTATCACACGCGACCGGACTGTGTGTCCAATGTCCAGCCTCTATGGGGGACTCCAAATCACACATAACATGATCACAATATAGGCATAAGCATGTATGAGGCATAACACATGTGGCAACAATATATATGGACTCAAAGGAATGATAAGAAAACTCTGGATGGAATTGTAGACACAACCTGAAACTTAGAATTTGTCTAACTCTTTGATTTTTATAAAAATTTCGGCAGAGTTTCCACTGAAACTGGATGATACGCAAAAACAGAACCAGAACTATACTATACACGGGAATGGATACCCGGATAAACTGATAACATAAACAAATTAACTGGATAACAAGATGAGAGTGGCGTAACAATTCCATGGATGTACAGAATTTCTAGACAGTACCAGCGTCCTGCATTGCATCATAGTTTTTGAGGGTGCAGATAAAAGTTATAGACCTCATGGTCTCATGAAAGTTGTAGATATATGTATTAGGATTCTGGAGATTCTTAAATCATCTTAATATCAATATTGTATAAGGAGTTATGATCAATATACTAACAACTGTCCAAAGTTCAAAACAATTTTTCAGATTTTGAAACGTTTTGTCTTTCTGATTTGGACGTCTTTCACCTTGGATTTTAGTACCAAATTAAGTATATACAAGGTTTCCTTGGTACCATACAAGTTTCTCACAAGAAAAATTAAGTTTAATACTAATAAAAGCTTCAAAATCTAAAAGATACATGCCTTGCCAAAAGAAAGGTTTAGCCTTACATACCTTTGATGTTTCTAGCTTCTAAACTTCGTTTCCTTTGAATTCCACACCTTCTAAAGCTTAAACAAGCTATAAAATAGAATTTAGATACTTTACTTAGCTATGAAGTAATTCTAAAACTCAAACTATAGACGAAATTGAAGGTAGCATAATGTTACCCTAATCGCGTAGAGCGTTTTGACGCAATCCGTCTTCCGTTTCGTGTCAAAATTGATGTTATTTCTTCAAAATAAAAAAAAATGGATTCAAACTGAAAAAGCTCTGTTTATATCGTGGTTTTACTGGAAATGTCGAGAGAGAGAGAGAGAGAGAGAGAGAGAAATTTCCCTTTTTCTGGTCTGACTTCTGACGCTCATATCTTTTTATCTATAAGTTATATGAGCAAACCGTTAAAAGTGTTGGAAACTATACTCCAAGACCTTCAATTTGATATATGATATGTCCCCAAAAGACTTCATATAACACATGAAATTAATAGCTGAAAAAGCTCCGTTACAAGGCAATTCCTTAGTCGGTTTTTCCGCAACTTAAATCTAATTTTTCCCAAACTTTATATTCAACATATAAACATCATATATGGTCATATTATTACTTTAAACTCACTTAAATCATTCTTAACATAATATTATAATGATAATTTAGACGTACGGGGTGTAACATTATTCCCCCGTTAGGAACATTCGTCCTCGAATGTTAAATGAAGTATGTAGAAGCATTAAGCAACGATCCGTTACATACTCGAAGTAATGAAGAGATGTGTATATTTGGCCCTCATGTCATTTTCAGCTTCCCAAGTTATTTCTTCTATATTATTGCTTTAATATAGCATCTTAACTAAAGGAATGTCTTTTGTCCTTACTCGACGAATCTGCCTCTTTAAATTGCAACTGGCACCTCCTTATTAGTCAACTATTCTGTAATCTGTACATCCTCTACTGGTACAACTCTAGAAGGATCTCTGACACATTTTCTGAGCATGGAAACATGGAATACTGGATGTACCTCCTGAAGGTCTGCTTGAAGATCTAACTAGTAGGCTACACGCCCAACTCGCCTGATAATCTGATATGGACTAATAAATCTAGGGCTAAGCTTTCCCTTCTTTCCAAATCTTATAACGCCTTTCATAGGTGATACTTTCAGGAATACCTAATCGCCAATATGAAATTCTAAATCTCAATGTCGATTATCTGCATAGGACTTCTGTCTGCTCTGCACTGCTAATAATATTTCCCTGATCAACTTGACTTTATCAATTACTTGTTGGATTAAGTCTGGACCTACCAATTGAGACTCGCCAACCTTGAACCATCCTATAGGAGACCTGCATTTGCACCCATACAAAGCTTCATATGGCACCATCTGTATGCTAGAATGATAGCTATTATTATATGCAAACTCTATCAACAGTAGATGATTACTCCAGCTGCCTCCAAAATCTATTACACAGGCTCTAAGCATATCTTCTAACGTCTGAATGGTCCGCTCAGCCTGTCTGTCTGTCTGTCTATGGATGAAATACTGTACTCAGATACACCTGTGTCCCTAAACCTGTCTGGAACGATCTATAGAAATTAGCTGTAAACTGGTGCGCCCCCGTCTGAAATAATAAATACTGGAATACCATGTAGGCGCACTATCTCTCTGATATAAAGTCTGGCATAATCATCTGCTGTATATGTAGTTCTAACAGGAAAGAAATGAGCTCATTTAGTAATCCTGTCAACTAAAACCCAAATAGAGTCATATCTGCTCCGCATACGGGGAAAGCCTGTAATGAAGTCCATATTCACTGCTTCCCATTTCTATGATGGAATCTCGACTTCCTGTAACAAGCCACTGGGTTTTTTTTTTTTTTTATGGTCGACTTTAACCTGCTGGCAGTTAGCACACTGAGCCACAAATTCTGCTATGTCACGCTTCATTTCGTCTCAACAATAAATCTGCTTAAGATCATGGTAAATCTTAGTCGAATTAGGATGAACAGTGTATCTGGAATAATGTGCATCTGTCATAATCTGTCCACATAAATCTGCAACATCAGGAACACAAAGTCTATCTTTATATATAAGAACCCCGTCACTAGTAACCTATATAATAATTTTGGTTTTCTTCTGGCTATCTGCCTGTATTGAACTACAACTGGATCCTCATACTGGCGCTGCTTTACTTATGTCACTAGGCAAGTAGTGGTTGCGTTCTGAACTGTAACTCTTGCGTCCTCTGAATCTATTAATCTGACATCCATGCTGGCCAACTGGTAGAGTGTATGAGCTAACTTTATTTTCTCTGGTTGTAAATAAGATAGACTACCCATAGGCTTGCGACTAAGGGAATCAGCAACAACGTTCGCTTTACCCGGATGATAAAGAATGTCCATGTCATAGTCCTTCAGCAACTCTAGCCACTGCCTCTATCATAGGGTTAGCTCCTTTTGCTTAAATATGTACTGGAGGCTCTTGTGATCCGTATAAATATCAACATGAACGTCGTAAATATAATGTCTCCAAATCTTCAATGTATGAATGACTGCTGAAAGCTCAAGATCATAGATGAGGTAGTTCTGATCGTGCTTTTTCAGCTGCCTAGATGCATAAGCAATTACTCTTCCATGCTGCATCAAACACAACGAAGACCAATTCGAGAAGCATCACAGTAAATGACATAGCCCTCAGATCCCTCTGGAAGTGTAAGTACTGGAGCTGTTATCAACCTGTTCTTTAGTTCTTGGAAGCTGTGCTCGCAAGAATCAGACCACTCAAATTTAGCTGATTTCTTTGTCAATTTGTTCAGTGGAGCTACAATGGAGGAAAAACCCTCTATAAACTTTCTGTAATAACCTGCCAAACCCAGAAAACTACGTACTTCAGTTGGCGTCGTAGGCATGGGCCAATTCTTCACAGCTTAGATCTTCTGGTCATTAATTTTAATTCTTTCTGCTGAAACTATGTGGCCAAGAAATGCCACTGAATCTATCTAGAATTTACACTTTGAGAACTTAGCATATAATTGTTGGTCCCGATGAGTACCCAATACTGTGCGTAGGTGCTCATCATCAATAAATATAATCACAAATAAATCTAAATAAGGCCTGAATACGCTGTCCATTAGATCCATAAATACTGCAAAGGCATTAGTGAGTCCAAACAACATCACTAAAAACTCATAATGGCCATTCCTAGTCCTGAATGCAGTCTTAGGTATATCAGATTTTCTAACTCTAACCTGATGGTAGCCTGATCGCAAATCTATATTCGAGAAGCACTTGGCACCCTGGAGCTTGTCAAACTAGACATCAATCCTGGGCAGAGAGTATTTATTCTTAATAATGACTTTATTCAGCTGTCTGTAATCTATGCACATGCGTAGAGAGCCATCTTTTTTTTTTTTTTTTTTTTTTTACAAATAGCATCGAGGCTCCCCACGGGGAAATGCTGGGTCTGATGAGGCCTTTATCTAACAAATCCTTCAATTGCTCCTTAAATTCTTTCTGTTATACAGGTGCCATCCTGAAGAACATGCCCCTGATGGCGTGCTGATGCTGAGCAAGCAACTGCTGATCTAGCTGGCTGGGCTGTACAACTACCACCCCTAGTCGGGCAACCTCTCATAAAATGGCGTGCCTTTTGACAAATACAACGAGTATCAACTCCTAACTTACATGGTCTCAAGTGGCGTCTACCACAATCCGAACATCTGGGATATGTCTGATTGGCCGGTATAGAAGTACCACGACACTTTAATCTTGAAGTCAGTGATGTGTGACTAGATCTGGACTGAGGAGGTCTATCAGATCTAAAGCCACGAGACTATGTAGGTATACTAGCTGGTGGTTGTCTAACACTCTGCTATCTACTCGCTCCAGACGTCTCTCCAAACGAACCAGAAAATCTGCCCCTCTTGTTTAGCACTTTATCCCTGTCGGCTCTCTATTTCTGCTTCCTCTCCTCAAGTAACAAAGCAAATGCCTGAATGTTATATTCATACATGACTGCATAGCAACTGTCATACGCTCGTTCACTAGGTGTGGAGCTAGTCCCACTATATACCTTTGAATTCTATCCTCCATACTCACTACCACCGTAGGGGCAAACCATGCTAAAGAACTAAAGCAATAATTATACTCTTCTACACTCAAACTTCCCTGTCTCAAGGTCAGGAACTGATTAGCACGGGCTCCCTATGTCTCTATAGGCATATACTGATAAAGGAAGGCATCTGAGAATTCCTTCCAAGTCGTGGGAGTAGCATCAGGCCGTCTAGATAGCTCCCATGTCTGATATCACCCTGCTGCTAGGTTATGCAATCTGAATACAGCCAACTCTACTAACTCTGTGTCTAACACGTGCATAACCCTCAACACTCTAGCTATCCCCAATAGAAAATCCTGAGGGTCTTCTCCTGTACTGGATCCGGTAAAGATTGTAGGCTCTAGCCTGATAAAATCATTGATCCTGGATCCAACATCTCCCTGGGCATCTGCACTGTGTTGTCTAGTCTGAGCAACTACAACACTAGTCGATAATCTGATGGCATCCCTCATTTCCTGCCCCTGACTATCAGGCTAAGAAGGTGGAGGTATAGTAGCTGCAGTACCTTTAATATCACCCTAAACTGATAGGATCTGTGAGGCCTCGGATGGAGCCTCAGGTCTGGACTCCTCACTCTCATCCACCTCATGTGGCACTCTACTAATACCCTGGCCAGCAATGGCCTTGCCCTTCTGGCAGCTGTTAGTTTTTACGGCGGCATCGCTTAGCTGAAAACACTATTGTTAGAGGGCTGAATTCTATAATCATGGCTCTATCGCACGATCTAGAGAAGAAAGAAAGACAACTGTCCTGAAGTGCCTTGTAGCCTCCTGTTCAAAAGTATGGCGCGCAACATATTCCTAAACAAGACTCTACTAGACACGGCCTGTAGACACCCTAGGACTGAACTGCTCTGATACCACTTTTGTCACGACCCAACTTAGGGCCACGACGGATGACCAACACTAAGTGTCGATCATCACTAATCCTACTGATAATATGCTAACCATTATAACTGATAAACAGAATAAGCATAAACCTAGCTGATAAGGAGTATGCAATGCAAATAGCTGACAAGGCTAACATAAGCTGACATACATAACAAACTGACTGCACCACACAGGGACATATCTACAGGCCTCTAAGAGTGATGAGCTGAATATACAAAGGACGAGATAAGGCCCCGCCATACCCAAGCTGGCTGACTGTACACATACCAAAAGATAAGTAACTCCGGAAGTAAGCGGAGTGACTCCAATAGCTGATAGATGGCCTACTAACATGGTCCAAGCATTGATCTATCTGCACCTGCGCGGCATGAAACGCAGCGCCCCAGAAAAGGGCGTGAGTACGATATGTACCAAGTATGTAAGGCATGAGCATATAATATGTCATAGCTGAATGAAACTGTAGGCTGGAATATAAATATGTAAACATGAGCTGGAGCA
The DNA here is from genome assembly GCA_037355625.1 of Petunia x hybrida. Lineage (NCBI taxonomy): Eukaryota > Viridiplantae > Streptophyta > Magnoliopsida > Solanales > Solanaceae > Petunia > Petunia x hybrida. Next base: position 4,882,698 of record JBBBVM010000045.1, read on the forward strand.
TAGCAATATAGCTGGAAATCTGAAGAACGTACTAAACATGATATGAATATAAGCTGAAGTCTAGCTGAATCTGAACCTGAAGACTGAGCTGAACTATACTGATAAATAACTGTAATATGACTGATAGCTGGTTACTAGAAACTGGAACTGATAACTGTCAACTGATACTGACGCTAAGAACTGGTGGCTGATAACTGAGAACTGATAACTGTAAACTGATACTGACGCTAAGAACTGGTGGCTGATAACTGAGAACTGATAACTGTCAACTGATACTGACGCTAAGAACTGGTGGCTGATAACTGAGAACTGATAACTGTCAACTGATACTGATGCTAAGAACTGGTGGCTGATAACTGAGAACTGATAACTGTCAACTGATACTGACGCTAAGAACTGGTGGCTGATAACTGAGAACTGATAACTGGTACCGAGCTAAAGCTGAACTGTTATCTGAACTGGTACCTGTCTACTGTTATGGGCTATATCCCCCCAAATCAGGTAACTGAACATCTGAACTAGTACCTGTCTGGCGTTATGGGCTGTATCCCCCCAAATCAGGTACTGAAAACCGGAACTAGCCTCATGTATAATCATGCAGTGCATATTGTGGCTATATACGCATATATAACAAACCTGGTGGGTGTTATGGGCTATATCCCCCCCAGCCAGTAATATCTAGTCTCTCTGGTCAGAGTGTGTGAATGACACCCGGTCACACTAGGTGTTTCAACTCCCGCCTGAACTAGAGGGGCTGTATCCCCCAGACGGGTAGTATCACACGCGACCGGACTGTGTGTCCAATGTCCAGCCTCTATGGGGGACTCCAAATCACACATAACATGATCACAATATAGGCATAAGCATGTATGAGGCATAACACATGTGGCAACAATATATATGGACTCAAAGGAATGATAAGAAAACTCTGGATGGAATTGTAGACACAACCTGAAACTTAGAATTTGTCTAACTCTTTGATTTTTATAAAAATTTCGGCAGAGTTTCCACTGAAACTGGATGATACGCAAAAACAGAACCAGAACTATACTATACACGGGAATGGATACCCGGATAAACTGATAACATAAACAAATTAACTGGATAACAAGATGAGAGTGGCGTAACAATTCCATGGATGTACAGAATTTCTAGACAGTACCAGCGTCCTGCATTGCATCATAGTTTTTGAGGGTGCAGATAAAAGTTATAGACCTCATGGTCTCATGAAAGTTGTAGATATATGTATTAGGATTCTGGAGATTCTTAAATCATCTTAATATCAATATTGTATAAGGAGTTATGATCAATATACTAACAACTGTCCAAAGTTCAAAACAATTTTTCAGATTTTGAAACGTTTTGTCTTTCTGATTTGGACGTCTTTCACCTTGGATTTTAGTACCAAATTAAGTATATACAAGGTTTCCTTGGTACCATACAAGTTTCTCACAAGAAAAATTAAGTTTAATACTAATAAAAGCTTCAAAATCTAAAAGATACATGCCTTGCCAAAAGAAAGGTTTAGCCTTACATACCTTTGATGTTTCTAGCTTCTAAACTTCGTTTCCTTTGAATTCCACACCTTCTAAAGCTTAAACAAGCTATAAAATAGAATTTAGATACTTTACTTAGCTATGAAGTAATTCTAAAACTCAAACTATAGACGAAATTGAAGGTAGCATAATGTTACCCTAATCGCGTAGAGCGTTTTGACGCAATCCGTCTTCCGTTTCGTGTCAAAATTGATGTTATTTCTTCAAAATAAAAAAAAATGGATTCAAACTGAAAAAGCTCTGTTTATATCGTGGTTTTACTGGAAATGTCGAGAGAGAGAGAGAGAGAGAGAGAAATTTCCCTTTTTCTGGTCTGACTTCTGACGCTCATATCTTTTTATCTATAAGTTATATGAGCAAACCGTTAAAAGTGTTGGAAACTATACTCCAAGACCTTCAATTTGATATATGATATGTCCCCAAAAGACTTCATATAACACATGAAATTAATAGCTGAAAAAGCTCCGTTACAAGGCAATTCCTTAGTCGGTTTTTCCGCAACTTAAATCTAATTTTTCCCTAACTTTATATTCTACATATAAACATCATATATGGTCATATTATTACTTTAAACTCACTTAAATCATTCTTAACATAATATTATAATGATATACGTCAATTTAGAAGTACGGGGTGTAACACATATCTTGATTCTTTTGTTATTGTGTTCATTGATGACATCCTTATATATTCAAGGAGCCGAGGGGAGCATGAGCATCACTTGAAGATTATCCTTCAGACCTTGAGAGACCATGAATTGTATGCTAAATTCTCTAAATGTGAGTTCTGGCTGGATACCGTGTCGTTCCTGGGTCACGTGGTGACCAAGGAAGGTATTGGTATTGATCCCAAGAAAGTGGAGGCCGTTCAGAATTTGCCTAGGCCTACTTCTCCTACAGAGATTCGGAGTTTCTTAGGCTTGGCAGGTTATTATCGGCGATTCGTGGAGGGATTTTCTTCCATATCAGCACCGCTGACTAAATTGACGCAGAAGAATGTTCCTTTTCTATGGTCTGCTGCTTGTGAGTCTAGCTTTCAGAGGCTCAAGACTGTCTTGACTACAGCACCTGTATTGGCCTTGCCTAGTGGATCCGGGGGATTCACAATCTATTGTGATGCTTCCGGTATTGGCTTAGGTGGTGTTTTGATACAGAATGGCAAGGTGATAGCTTATGCCTCGAGACAACTGAAAGTGCATGAGAAGAACTACCCTGTCCACGATCTAGAGTTATTGGCGGTGGTATTTGCATTGAAGTTGTGGAGGCATTATTTATATGGTGAGCCTTGTGAGATTTTCACTGATCACAAGAGTCTCCAGTATCTGTTCACCCAGAAGGACTTGAACGAGAGACAGCGCCGATGGTTGGAGTTGCTTAAGGATTATGACATCGCTATTCGGTATCATCCCGGGAAAGCTAATGTTGTGGTTGATGCTCTGAGCAGGAAGTCTATGGGTAGCCTTGCCTATCTTGATGTTGATATGAGACCACTAGCTCGAGAGTTGCAGGCCTTGTCCATTAGTGGAGTGCGATTTGATGATTCTGTGCCAGACCGAGGTTTTGCTTATATAGGGACTCAGTCATCCCTAGCTTCCCAGATCAAGGAAAAGCAATTTGATGATTCATATTTGCGTGATATTCGAGATAGAGTTTTAAGTGGGGGAGTGACCTCATTTATGATCGGAGATGATGGTGTACTGCGGCTCAACGGTCGGTTGTGTGTTCCGAATGTTGGGGAGTTGAGGCAGCTGATATTGGCAGAGGCACACAGTTCTAGGTATTCTATTCATCCTGGTATTACGAAGATGTATCAAGATCTTCGGGAGTTATATTGGTGGAAGGGAATGAAGAGAGATGTTGTTGATCATGTGTCCCGGTGCTTAAATTGTCAGCAGGTAAAGTATGAGCATAGAAGACCAGCCGGGGTGACTCAGTCCATGCCGATTCCGGAATGGAAATGGGAGCATATTACTATGGACTTTGTGGTTGGATTGCCTTTGACCTTGGGCAAGCATGATTCAGTATGGGTAGTGGTGGATCGTCTCACCAAGTCAGCTCATTTCATCCCCGTGAGGACTACTTATTCATCGGAGCGCTTAGCTCGTATCTTTATCGAACAGATTGTGAGATTGCATGGTGCTCCAGTCTCTATTATATCAGATCGCGGTACTCAGTTCACAGCTCAGTTCTGGAGATCATTTCAGAAGGAGCTGGGTACCCGAGTGGATCTTAGCACTGCATTTCATCCTCAGACTGATGGTCAGTCCGAGCGGACCATCCAGATTCTTGAGGATATGCTGAGGGCTTCTGCTATTGACTTTGGAGGCCATTGGGACAGTTATTTGCCTTTGGCGGAATTTGCCTATAATAACAGTTATCAGTCTTCTATCCAGATGGCTCCGTTTGAGGCATTATATGGCCGCCGATGTCGTTCTCCAGTTGGTTGGTTTGAACCTGGAGAGGTGAAGGTGTTGGGTCCGGACCTTAGATAAGGTCCGAATCATTCAGGATCAGCTCCGCGCATCTCAGAGTCGACAGATATCTTATGCGGATCGGAGGAGGAGAGATTTGGTGTTTATGGTAGGTGACCGGGTGTTTCTTAAAGTATCGCCAATGAATGGTGTTATGAGATTCGGGAAAAAGGGCAAGCTTAGTCCGAGGTTCATTGGTCCTTTTGAGGTCTTGGAGCGCATTGGCGCTGTTGCATATAGGCTTGCTTTGCCTCCATCTCTGTCAGTTTATCAGGTATTCCACGTATCTATGCTCCGAAAGTATGTTCATGATCCATCCCATGTGATTGATATGGCTTCTGTCAAGATCGACGAGGACTTGGCTTACTTGGAGGAGCCGATTGCTATTGCGGCTAGAGAGATCCGTAAGCTAAGGTCGAAAGAGATCCCGTTGGTTAAAGTGCTATGGAAGAATCGTCCTAGCGAAGAGGCCACTTGGGAACTCGAGTCCGACATGCGGGAGAAGTATCCTCGCCTTTTCGATAATTCAGGTTTGATTTCAATCTCTAAAGCCTGAAAGTTATGTTTTTGTTTATGATTTCGGATAGTAGCGAGAGTCCTCGAAATCCGTGTAATTATTTTCGTGAAAATGTGAATCTTACCTTAGACTCGGGCTCGTCCGAGGACGAACGAGAGTCTAAGTGGGGGAGATTGTAACGACCTCAAATAGTCGTTTCGGGAATCGGGACCTCGATTTACGTGTCGATTATCTCAAAAGCTCCGTAAGGTCCATTATGACATGCCTGAAAATTTTTAGCTAAAACGAACTCTGTTAGATAGGTATCGGAGAAAGACATCCGTTTCGGATATTCGTTAAGGCTAAAAGAGGTTTCAGCGCTCGATTTGAGCAAATGAGCTCTGATGTGAAATCTGAAAGTTGCGTTAGGTTCGTATGGTAATTTATGACCTGTAGCAACCTTCAGAAGTGAAAACGGACCTCGTTTGATAGGACTTTTGATAAAGTCTCCGTTGCGGAAGTTTAAAAAGGTTAAAAGAGGTTTTCAAGCTCGATTTGAGTAAACAAACTCCGATGAGAGATCTGAGGATTCCGTTAGGTTCGTATCGTCATTTGTGACTTGTAGCAACTTTCGAATTTGGATTCCGGGGTTGTTTGATTAAAATTCGCTATTTTGGCGAAAGTCGAAAGTTGACCCTTTCCCGTGGGACCCACTTTTTGAATTCTAGAGGTCCGAATTGAGTTTCGTCTTGACGAGCATGTCACACAAGTCTTGTATGACTTGTGTACAAAATTTGGAGTCATTCTGAGCTTCGTAGGGTCCCGTTTGGACCCAAAAACAGTGGCTGACCTGGTGCAAACTGTTCAGCCGGAAAGAAATCGATTTTTTAGATCAATCCATAAGGAATTGGAAAAACGTCAAAACATAAAAGTTGTAGCTCTTTGAGTTGTGGTTCTAATGCCACCAACCTCGTATCATTTGGACATTTTTATGAAATGTTATGGATATTTTACTGAAAGCTATCCAGTGAGGTACAATTTGGACAGCATGTGGTACAACTCTTTAAAGCTGCCGGCTGCTATATATACTAGGGCGGGCATTCATTTTTATTTTCATGTTTTGAGCTTCTAAAAGTGATTCCAAGGGGAATTTGAAGTACCAAAATCGTTCCTAAATACAAGGTAACTATTCTTACCCATTTTTAACGCTTCAAAGTGACGATCCTTGGAAAGAGGGTTTGAACCCTAGATTTGTGAAATGAGAAAAATGACCGAGTTGGACTCGGGTATGTACAATAATGGTACTTTTGGACTCGTGGGAGTATGGGGAGTCCGGAAACATAAATTTTACGGGTTTTTGGGTACGTCCGACCCCGGGGGTACTTTGGTAAATTGCCTCTTAAATTACGTAAGGGCTTAGAATCCTTTCCTCACATGCCTACGAGTGCGACACTATTTCTTTGGCTCAGAGAGGAGTCTTACGGAGGCACATCGTTTGGGAAAAGGAGGTCGTTCCTTAGCCACATGAGCCGATTTTGAGGTAAGTGAGACTTGACCTCTATTTTGGTTGCGGATAAAATTTGATCTTGCTAAGTAAGATGTCGAGTACTTAATTGACTAGCATTGTCTAGTAGATAGTATTATGTACTACTCGTTATATTTATACAAAAAGGAGAAAGCACAAACGTGACTTGTGTATAGTCGAAGTTGTGTGCCGGTGTATTATTGATATGCACTAGTGACAGAGGCCGGTGGTGCGTTATGACCTAGAAGCAAAATTCCATCTAGGGACAGGAGCCGGTGGTGCGTTATGACCTAGATGTGGAGACTTATAGGGACAGAGGCTTGTGGTGCGTTATGACCTATAAGTAAAGTTGTTTATAGGGACAGAGGTCTGTGGTGCGTTATGACCTATAAACAAAGCCGCACAGGGTGTGTGCTTATGCTATGTGCTAGGTATATCATTACCTATGTGGTATGCGAGATATATCATCGCCATGCTGTGTGTTTATCATATTATTGCTTATGCCATAGTATCAATATAATATTGTATATGCTGCCTATATTATGTATCTTTATATTATTGACCATGTTATGTATTCGCGTATTATTGCTTGTGTTGTTGTATAATTATATTACCGCATGTAATGTTTATGGGTTACTGTAAAGGTGTGGATTGTACTTCCGTTATCTGCTTATGCATTATCAAAGACTTGTCCCGAAAGGGTAATTTAGCGGGCCTGTCGATGATCTTACTGGGCTTTGGCTCATAACTTACTGTTTAAATGTGCATATTCTTCTACTAGTCAGACAGCTGGACTTATCTGATCCGTTCGAGGCTGTGGCTATTTTTGCTTGAGGTGAGCCAACCGCATGGTTCGCGGTGGCATACCGTCTGATCCACCTTAGTGTTTAGTCGCTTCCTACATCTTGTATTATATATTATATATATCGGATGTCAGAATTCGTAGATGCTCTATTGACACTGTATTTCGGGTGGATGTCTACACCTACATTTTATTGAAATATTTCTATCTAAATTATCATTATGAGTCAGTTTAATTATACGTGGTTCGCCTAAGGATGTAACACTTAGGTGCCATCACGGCCCCGAAAATTGGGTCGTGACAGTTATAGAGAGCAAAAGGTGCGTTTTTCTTATGTCTAAAAGGTGCTAAACGAAAATAATGACTAAGGCATGCTTATATAGGTGTAGAAGCTGCCTATTATGTTAACGTAAAAGCCACAAGCTAGCTATATCTAAAGTGACCACGCAGGGCCAATAATGTGTCATTGTCTTACTCAAGATTATCTATGCAAAATAACTAATAAGAGCTCGTTGAGTTCATTAAGTTGCTGCCCGGATATTGAATTCCAATGCCCCAAATAATGAGCTCGTTGAGCTCCCCAAGTCTCAGCCTCAACTTGCTTCAATCGTCCCTCCTTCTCCAATGCTAATCAACGCCTCTCTCGTCACCTCAAACATGTTGCCCGCTTCTTCCATACTTGCACAATCATAGCTCTTCATCACCATCAAGTGAATTTCATGAAGCTCCTTAGCTAGACTCCTCGTGAATTGTCTCAAAGTCACGAAGTCAGCTTGATCAGGTTGGACTGCATCAAAGTTCATCTGACTCCAACAGTATACAGAGAATAATAATAAATAAATAAAAGGTAATATAAGTTCTCTACTGGAATAAAAAGCTCTTTATGGAAAATGAACATAATTAATTCTATAAGGATAATTTGGTGGAAACTTTCTTAACAGTTCAATTGGTTATTTGGATATTCTTAGTGGGAGTTGTGTTGAATGTACAAGAAAAGCTGTATGTTTCAATGCGAAAGACAGTACCTTTCCTTTTATGGAATTTTTAATTCATGTAAAGGAGCACATCTTGTAGAGATTTTGTTGTATTGCGAGGAGTTTTGGTTTCAGATTGACTTGTGTTTTATAGTTTGTTATTGACAATGCATTTTTTTGTTGTGCTTAACAAATGCATCTTATTACATCTAAATCTCTTATGATGTTTAAAAATGGATATTATGTCTTGAATCTAGATAAAAATTTTAAATGCTTTGCTTCAGACAAATAATTTAAGTATTGTACTACTATACTTTCAAGAATTTAATTTACTTTAATATTTGCCTTGTCAGGGAGCGTGCTCGTTGGTTGAGGTGGGAAGATTTATAGTAACTGAGTCGCTGTTAGTAGAGTGGACTTACTTATGAGGATGTATTGTTGATCTTGTGCTACTATAATTCCTGCATGTAGAGACTTGATTCTGTGATCTCCTACTAACATATTGGATACTCTGTATTTTGTTGTCATGACGAATGTGTTCGCCTTTTTATTTTGTTGGTCATAACTCATTTCCTTTTTTATTTATCTTTTGGTAGCAGTAGTAGACGGGGTTTATTTCTTCACCTAGGCCCTTTCCTCCTATAAAAAGGATCAGAAAACACTATATAAATGATTTTGAAGACATTAGACATGAGTGCTTGTTAAGGATTTTGATATACTTTGTTTGGTTAAAGCCTCTTTTGGTGACCTACACTGATGCATACAACCAGATGTCATATGTTCAAACAACAACATATCTAATGAGTTCCCACAAAGTGGTGGATAAAACAAGCACCTACGACATGCCAACAATAGAGAAAGCTAAGAGATTACCATCAAAACACATTTTAGTTGGACACAAATCAAGTAAGGGAAAAATAATAATACCAACTATTGAAATTTTTGAAAGCTTTCGCTAAGCGGTTGCCTTGAAGTGATGCGTGGAAATCTAACTTGTTTTGTTCTACATGTGCCTTCCAATTGTTGTGGGTTGCGGTTCAATCCGGCTTCTTTCATTTTCTCTTAATTTATTTGGATTCCATGACTAGGAAATACTTTCATTTTATAAATTTATGATATTATGAAAATAATTACCAGTATATTGTAAAGTCCAACGAGATAATTAGTTAGTTACCGAGATCCAACCACTCAGATTCATACAATAGGTGATTAAGGAATAAGATAATTGTTCATTACTCGAGTGAAACATTGAACCATTTTCGTATACTTTTGTTCCTATTTCTATACTCTAATGTATAACTAGAAAATAACTCAACATACTCAGTATGAATAAGGTATGGAATGTATAACTTGAAAATATGTATAAAAAACTTGAACACATTAAACAGGAAATACACACATACAAAGTTGCACGATTAACACATGTATTCTACGTAATTCCATCTGTTTCAGAAAAAAAAAATAAACAGAATATCCTTATTAGTAAGCTTTAAAAAATACAAAATTTTAAATTTGAAACATAAGGAGTCTATTTGTTTGGGTTGGTCAATGGTCTATCCGGGAGAATTGTAGAACTATGGCACCAGAGGGAATGGTTTGCCTTTTTGACCCTTATAATAATAGTAGTTTAGCAAAAATGACATCCACTAAATTTAATGAATAAATTTCGGATGAAAATACTCCTATAAAATTTTCTAATGACACATTTATCCCGCCCTCCCTTTTGACCCTCTCTTGTATAGAAAATATTTGTCCTTTAATATCTTCCTATATTTTTACGTATAACTTGAAGTGTTGCACGTGCAGCACTTGATTCTTCAATCTCTTCCAACATTCTCGCAAATCTTTGATTTCTTCTTAAAAAACAATATTTATCAATCAATAACTTAGAAGCGTTGAGTATAGATGATACGGAAGCTATTTCACTATAAGTGGGGATAAAAAAAGGCAGCACAAGTCAATTTTGGAGGGTGTGGTGAAATATTATTGGTTTGGCTTCATCATGGGCCGACACGTGTAAATTTACTTTTTTACAAGAGCAAACAAGGTAAAAATTTCGTCCAGCAGCCACTTTTAATACTGGTATTTAGTGAGGCCACTATTTTTATTGGTCTTACACTAGAGGCCACTTTTGGGCCTTTACTAAATAAATATTGACTTAAGTTCTGATAATTGACTGTACTTCAGTCCATACGGCCCCTGGACTGAAGTTCCATCTCTAAGGACTGAACTTCAGTCTATGATATGGCCATGGACTGAAGTTCCATCTTTAAGGATTGAACTAGGCCCTGGACTAAAGTTCCATCTTAAGGACTGGACTGAACTTCAGTCCATATGGCCCTGGATTGAAGTTCAATCTTTAAGGACTGAACTTCAATCCGGCCTCAGGACTGAAGTTCTATCTCTTTAAGCAAAAGTGGCCACAAACTAAATATTTTGGTATTAGTAGCTTGTGCCCAAAGACCAGTGGCAAAAGTGACCTTTCGTGCACTTTCTCCGCAAACAAGAAACAAAAGATTGGTGTGAGCTAATGGGTTTCCGTTTAGGACAATGGGCTGCTGGTACTGGTAGGGTTTTGTTCGAAGCTCCAACAACACAAACCAGGTATATATAAACGTGAATTTTTCTTTTTTCTTTTTTCCTTATTTATTTTTGATTTGTCAGAGGTTACTGCCAACAAGTTACTCCCGTTAACAAAGGAGATAATCGTCGCGAGAGTAAATTCGTTAATCTTACTAAGTACTACCTCTGTCTCAATTTATGTGTCGCTTTTTGAGATTCAAACTGCATGACAAATGTATTTTTGCACCAAAATGTTGCAAACTTAAACTACCTTTCCAAGTAGTTTTTAAATATATAAATATTAATGTTAAAATATTGAGTTAATCTAGTCCAATTTAGCTTTAAAGTTTAGTCAATTTGACTCTAGAAAAGCGGAAGTGCCACATAAATTGGGACGGATGGAGTAACCTTTGTCTATGTTTTCACTTCAAATTTTACCTCCCACAGTATCATTTCACTGCAGTTAATTCTTTCTGTTATGGCGTTATGGGAGCTGGATTACTCTACATGTATTGGTGTGTAACTCAAACATTTTGTTCAAATTATAAGAAAAAATGTGAAATTCTAGCGTTAGAAGAAACACTTATAGTAATTTTTTTTTTAAAAATATTGCAGGGAACAAAAGTAAATGATCGAAATCAATGAGTAAGTTATACTTTCTCATTTTTCGTTTATGAAATCCGAAATAGAACTCCATTTTGCATGAAAAATATAACATAACTAGTAGTTAGTTGCACTAGATTTCTCTATTGAGTTGAATTGTGTTTAAAATATGTTACATTTCTTATTTTGCGAAGCTGTCCACAAAATGAAAAGTGGGACAGTTTTCTGCCGAGAGGCTCTCATCGACTTCTCAAGAAATCAGGTATTGTACCTGATGAAAAGTGGTTCACGCTTGGGCCCTTGACGAGTACTTTGATTTTAGTTAAACCATAGGAGCTAAAGGGTATAGGAAGATATTACGGAGGAGTGTCATACACATCCATCGGCAAATGTGGATATAGTAGCAGATCAAAATCTGGAAGCAGGGGTGGGAGGATCATCTGACCGTAGCATGATCCTCTACCGGGCCAAGCTGATAGAGAAGGTTGGACCAATTGAGGGAGGGAGTGAGGCTTTTAACTGGACTGGGGGGAGGGGGAGAGGGGCGGGGGGTAGAGCTGTATTTGCCAAGGCAAGGTTGGACCGGAATCAACAGAGATTGGTGCTGCGAGGGCGAAGCGAAAATAACGTTCACGAAAAGCTGCTACAGTTGAGCTGTGTAGGGTAGTGAATGAGAAGATTTTTGAGAGTTCCTCCGTGGTTTCCATTAATTATGGATCAAGCATCCCTTCTTGACTTCAATCCAAGCAAGAAGAATTGTAAATTGATCTATTGAGTATTAAGTCCAATCCAACTTTCGTTCCAAACAAAAATCCTTTTCCAGTTCCTAAATTTGATTCTTATCCAGAAATCAGATCATGAAAGCGAAAACTCAAAAAAGGGGATAAGGTCAATGTGGTTTGAATCAAAAACCTAGAAGTGGAGTGCATGTTTCATGCATGCAGAATTCATGCCGTTAGAAAATCCATATTAAAAAAAGGAGCTGTCTGGTGCACAAAGCGTCCCACATCCACACAGGGCTCCAGGAAGGGCCGCACCCCAAGGGGGTGTGATGTATGCAGCCTATCCTAATTCAAGCCATTAGTGGCTATTTCTACGGCTTGAACCCGTGACCTTTAGGTCACACGAAGACAATTTTACCGGTTGCGCCAAGGCCCCTTTAGAAAATACATATAACATACATGAATTTATTACTATAGTAATGATATTGAAATTAAATCTACTAATTTCAGTACCTAATGATAGTGCTGATATTAATGTCACTCGTCAAAGTTGCGATTAAATGAAGCAACTGGCTGTGTGTCATGTTTGTAGCGCACAGTTCTACAATGTGCATGGCTTCGCCTATGAAGTGATAATAGCCCTTCCGTTCCATTTCTTCATCACTTTAAGTGATAAACCAGAAATGGCGTTTGTATATAACAAATGAAATCAATGTAAGTGCTGCTTTTTTTAATCTTTTTGACAATGAAGTGCTAACGTAGATTTTAGTCAGTCATATTTTTGTGTAAAATGGTGTCAAAGCTAAGAAATAGAGGGAAGAGGAAGTAGAGCTGATAGATATTTCTTGCTTTTGTTGACTTTGTCCAGATTTGTATAATATTAGCACAACTCACAACTAACAGCCTCCTACTTGCTTCGGATTTCTAATTTGACCTGATGCTTTTAGTTTCACATTAAATCTAGGCGAATTCATGTGTCCTTTTGGGCTATCTATTCTTCATGGATCTTCTTGAGCTTGTCCATGACTGGATTATTTAGGCTTATGTCCAAATAAGGCTATCAATGAGATATAGCTTACCTAACTAGTTATATTTTGGACATAAAATTACCGCCATTAGTTTGTAGATAGCTTCATGAGTCTGTCTACTTTCAGCACACAAAACAGCATTTAAAGGAATAATGAAAGGCTTGGATTGTTTTTGATCAAATAAAATCCATCATCCTACTTTGAAGAATTCAAAAGCCTGTTCAGCCTTGAAGTTAGGGGTTTCAACTTTTACTTTTTAAAAACCGACCAAACCGATTGAACGCAACTAACAGAGTAACCGCACCATTTCTTAGGTTATTTTTCATAAAATATATAAGTTTTGATAAGAGCCGATAACCTTAGTTAAGAATAGGTTTACTTTTATTCTCATGTAGAAAACAGGAAAGATATCACTATTTGAGAAAGCAAAAATTTTGAGAAAGTAATTACGTAAAAATATTTATTTTTTGTTTTGTTTTAATATATTTATTAACCAAACAATACCAATAAGAACCAATACATTTTAGTGATATACATTGAAAGTAGAAGTAAAGGATAATGTTCCAACGAAGAATTATGCAAGTACTTTGAAAGCTTATGTATTTTTAGAAGTGCTGCTCATTTATCTATTCTTTCTTAACATGAGAACTCCAAATTTTCTATGTTATACTGATACTTACTACTTATTGTTTAACTTAGATCCGATTTTAGGCCAATTAACAATTAAATTTGTATTTGCGGAGTCACGATCAATAGTTGAGATTAAGAATTTGCACGGTGAATCAAATAATATCAATATAGAGCGTTAAAAGTAAAGTATAAGCGAAAGCAAAGAGAGGCAAACGTATCGTATCTTTCGTCTCCGGGGAGAGTTGGTCGATATCCGCCACACTCCAGATGATCCAAACGCTAAAATAGTAATTGAAATATGAACGAAGAGTATATCTGAACGAAAGAGAGAGTATTCTTATTGATAATGTAGACAAGAAGTAAAAGTTGTCATAATTGATTAAGGTAAACGCTATTTATAGGCCTGTAAGGCGCCCGTTGAGATTGTAGTAACCGTTGGGCGTGGAACCGTCTGGATAAGTAACTGTCAGGCACCCATTCAGCGAAGTTGTAACCGCTGGGCTGTAATGATTGCCTTAACGACCATATAATGAATGATCGCGTACAATAATGTTAATAACTGCTCATTTAAACTATGTTGACTGTTGAGATGTTCCGTAACTTCCTTGGGTCTGCCCGTGAGAAATATCTGTCCGGTGAATGTCTGTCCGTTGAAACGTCAGTTCATGCCACGTGGAAGACACGTGTCATCCTTCAAAGTCCAGTCAGTTTTTATCTAATACAGATAGTCCCCGCACTTCTCGGGCAGAGTATCTGTCCGAGGAGTGGATAAGAGTTTTGGCGGGAGTTTTTTGCGAACTTTTGTCTCCATATGATGTAACTTGATGACGTATGAATCTTATCGGATAAGTGACAAGCCTTATGTCGTGCGCATTAAATGCGTCGTATAAAAAAGTAACTGCAACTGACACGCCTGTGGAACCGCAGTTTACTCTGAAGTGACTACTGCGTATCCCAAGGGTAAAAGCAATGATTTTGACCGCCTCAACCACGTGCGCACGTCGTCTGTTGATTGCGAGGTGACCGCTGCTCTTCAGAATAATGATGGCGCTATAAAGTTTTGATTAACCCTATTTCCTCCTTCGACGGCCAGATCTGGTCGTAGTTTCTCCGATGACCTCCACGTGTCTTCGAGAGAAATTGGGGATTTGAATCTGGGTTCCTATAAATAGGGGTTCATTTGATGAGAAACTTTTCACTTGCTTTCATTTCCTCTGCGTTGTTCTTTGAAAACCTCTGAATTAGCTCTCGAGTTTGTTTTGATAACTTCATTCTTTTCCTGAAATCATGGCTTCAAGATCTAGGAGAAATCAGAGTACCGATGTTGCTGGTAGTTCGACGGCCACTCCTAGGCCGCGGGCTACTCAAGCCACTGCTGCGGAAATAATCCCCAAGAAATGGGGTGAACTTGAGGCGGACTGTAGTATTAAGTCCTTTCATAACAGGGAGGGAGATACGCGCAATTGGCCGGCGTATAGGTTTAAGTCGGGGATCACGAAGGAAGTGATCCCTCATGTGAGGGTGGACTGCAACTGGGGCGATGAAATTCCTCTCTTGCCGGTCTCTGAAGGAGAGAACATTACTTCCCACAGGGCTGGGTGGACAGCCATGGGCACCTACCCTTTCACAGTGGGATGTAGGTTGCCCTTGCACCCAGTGCTGGAGAGGCTTTGTAGGGAGTACCTTCTCTGCCCGGGGCAACTGAGCCCCAGTATATAGGACAATTACACTTTTAGATTGGTTTGCGACAGAAACCGATCAATCTTTTGAGTACAAGCACTTTATTTCTTTGTATAGTGTTCAGATTTTCAAAGATGGCTACGTAAATGCTAGGATGCGCGGAAGCAAAGGTTTGGTGCGCAGTTCTGAGGATACCAGTGACCGAGGCTGGGTGCACCGGTATTTGTTCGTGCGCTCCTCGGCCTTAACTTTTGATGACAGGACATACCTTCCAGAAGTCTGGAATAAGATGCGTAAGTCCCCGAGTTTTTTTTTTATATTCCCCTTCCTTCTTCCTCTAATCTTCGTTCAATTTCTTCGTGCAGCGGCCAAGCAACCTTACGACGGGTTCATATCTGTTGATGAACTGACGGCGTGGGTTGAGCCGATTTTGGAGAAATTCAGACCAGAGAAAAGAGAGTGGGCGTACTTTGCTACTCTCAAGAGTTTGACTGTGAAACACCACGGTGAGGATATTTCTGTTTCTCTGATAATTCTTCTTTCTTGAACCCTCCCCATGTCTGACCGTTTCATCTTTGTTGCAGGTTTGGGCAATTCGAGAGATTTCTTTCCCGCGCCTCCCCAAGACAGACCTACCGAACCTGTTGCTGACCCAGCTGCTGAGGCTGAGGCTATACTAGCTTCGGTAGGTGCTCTGCGTAGCAGGGAGGGGGTGAAGAACTTCTGTCCGATGGACTGGGCTCCTTGAAGAGGAAGAAAAGCAGCCAAGGAGAGGGAGGAGCACGGAAGAAGTCTGCTCGTAAGACTTCTGTGACTGCCGAGCAACCATCATCGGCTGGTGGCGACCCTCCTCCTAGGGCCAGCGTCCCTGGGCCTGTAGAAGTGAATGCTGAGGTGGCTGCTAAAGTCCCCGAGTCCGCGCGGGGAAAGGGTCTAGCCAAGGAGGTCATCTATCTTTCGGACACTGAAGTCGAAGTGGATGCTCCTTTTGGGCGAAGACCTCATCTTCGTAGTGATAGAAGAAGGGCCGAGGAGGAAGCCGTCCGTACTCCGCAGAGGAGTCCCCGAGTTGGTGACGGGGAGGAGGCAGGTCCTTCTCGTGTGGACAAGGGAAAGAAGAAGATGGATGAAGAAGAAGTGAAGGAAGAAGCCAGGGAAGAAGTTCCCCAAGAGAGTAGCCGAGGTCCTCGTGTTTTTCATTTCGAGGATCTGGAGAATGTGGCTACCGAGGGGGCGACTCCAGTTGGTCTTCGTGAATGTGAGACAATTAATCCTGGGGCTGAAAATGACTCTGACCTCTCGTCATCGAGGTTTGTCTGTCGATCAGTTGTCAATGGGCGGACAGAGTTGAAGGATATCAGGGGCATCCGTTACAAGTTCGGGCCGAATTACCCTTCCGATCAGGCTTGGGAACCCAAGTACTGTGAGAGGAAGCACACTCTGAAACTTGCCCCTGATGTCAACTTCATAACTGGGCCAAGCGGCTTAGCTAAGGTGGTCTCCTCACTCATCGGTCCCCGTGAAGAGTGGGTACTGAGGGAGCTGAGCGATGAGGAATTGGCCTTTCAGATTGCTGCTGATTCTGCCCGAGTAAGTATTTTCCGTTTTTATGTTGGAAGTAACTTTAGCCTCGGACCCATAACCTTAGCTTGTTTCATTTTTTTTTTAGTCAAGCATGCTGGCTGCCGAGCTTATGTTTCGTTCCAGGATTAATAATGTCGATCAGGTGGTAGAGGTAAAGAAAGAACTACTGGAAGCTCTGAAGGACAATAAAGCTCTGGTTGAGCAGTGTGGTTTTCTTGGTGGAGAAGCTAATCGGTTAACTGATGTTAACAATGATCGTCTTGAGCAAATCAATGCTCTCACCAGGGAAAAGGACCTTCTTTCCAAGGAGAAAGAAGGGTTCGCACGCTCTATCCAGGGCTTGGAGAGACTGCTTGAAGAATGCCGCAATTGCTTGAATAGCGCTAACGACAACCGTGTATCTCTTGAGATGAATCTGCAGAGAGTAAATGAAGAATCAATCAAAGCCCGTTCTGATCTCCAAGCTGCCAAGGACCAGGTCGCCCAGTTAATGGGTGCTCAGACCGCATTAACCAAGGATTTGGCAAACTTGCGTGATCAGTCGGAAATCAAGACCAAGCTTGCGGCCCTTGAAGCCAAGCGTACATTGCTCGTGCAGATCCAGGCTGGACAAGTTGATGTCGAGGAGATGCTGTGATGCAGCCCGATCACGTGCTGATCAAGTGATCGATCCACCGAGGAGACCGATGACAAGAAGCCAAGCCAAGCTGCTGCACGATGTGCATGTTCACTTAGCCTGGCCGAAGGAAAACAATTGCTCCGAAGCTGAGTGGCCGAGCTCAAGAATCGAAGGCATTATCTTCAGATTTGAGCCCGAAGGCAAAGTGACCGAGGACAATGAGCTCGAAGACAATTGAGCGTCCGAAGGCAACAAGTGTGTGTTCGAGCAGACAATCGAGAACCGAAGCCAAGGCTTACCGAAGTCAAAGTCTGCCGAACACATTTTAACTCAGCCCTGCGTGGCTTATTTCTATTGGTCAACTGTGACCTAGTTACTAGTTTACCCTTAGTATTTCCTATATAAACACTGTTTCCTTTCATTTGTAGATACCTAGTTTTTGAATATTGATGAATTGAATGAAAGTGCCGAGCACATTTCTCCTTGTCTCCGTCGTGAGCAAAACCCCGGTGAGGGCTTTTAAGGACTTGTGGCTTTCGGCTAGTCCGATTGAACATTCCTCTTGATCATTTAGTTTGCAAGAGGCAATGTTCTCTTGAGGATTGTTGCATAGTATAGGTGATCCTTGTATCCCTTTCGATTGAGCTTTGAGACAGGTTCCTCACTGTTCTTTCGGAAGAAGCAAGTTTTGTCTTGCTTTTTATCTTTTATCCTTTTGTTTGTTCTTCCGCGTTTGTGCTAACAATCCCTTCGGGAATTGCATTGCACCATCTTGGTATCAGAGCACGGTTTGAGTTTGTTCTTACAACCTCAATCCTGTTCATTATCTTCGTGCGTTTTGTGTCTTTGTTTCCTTTTCGTGTTCTTGATTCTGTTTGAGTTGTTGTTATTTTACAAAAAAAAAAAAAAAAAAAAAAAGGGTGTTAAAAGAAAATTCAAAAATTGTGTTTGATTGTTGGTTGTTTAGGAAAAACAACCATTGATTCTTGTTCACCATCGAAGTTTGAATCCAACGAGTACCCGACGTACTGATTTTGTGACTAGGGTTTCTTGGTGAATCTTGGACTGTTTTGAACTTCATTGGTGACTGAACTCGAACCCCACTGTGTTTGGAAGAAACCAGCGAAGATTGGTGGTTCTTGAGTGATTTGGGTTTGTTTATTGCTTAAAATCGAAGTTCTTAAGTTGGAAACGTTGTCCGTACACCGGAAAATTGTTACAAGTTCGTAACAGTGTACGATACGTCGAGCTAGTCTTGGCTCGAAGAACTTTAATTCCTCCGTCGTTGGAACCGGAGTCGAAAGCAACCCAGATCTGTTGAAATTCGTGGTCAGTGAACCGAAGTTGTTGTGTCCGTACGCCGGAGCAAGGTCACTGTTCCATTGAAGAAGAAAGGGGTTAAAATTTTAACATCAAAACCCCAGGTGAAAATTGTCGGCTGAAAAAGGAAAGTGGATGAGGTAAAACCCTATCCGTACCAAGGAGGGACCACTTTTGTACGGACAAGAGTGGGTGTGATCGAAAAAGATTCCAAAAAGGGAATCAAAGGGTAGATTCTCCTAGGTTCTCACTTTCTTTCGTGTCAAAATTCTAGTTGGTGGATCTTTTGAGTAATTATCCTACTCAAGGTCGTACTAACTCTTTTAAGCTGATAGGAATTCGTGCGAAGGGGTGACCGAAGTCCAAACTTTCGTAGAAATTCTTTTGACTCCCCGAGCTCAGTTGAAAAGGCGTCCGTTCCATCGAGTCGAACATCACTTCACTCTTCCCGAAGAGGCAGTGACTATTGTCGAACTTGAAGGATCTTAGAGGACCGATCAATTGGACGAGCCACTGTTAACAAGTCCTTGAGTGATCAAAAACCGAACCCATAAATTGAGTGGACCCGAGTGCCACCCATCAAAGGTGAGGGAGTGTGTGAGGTGATTTCTAACCCTAACATTTGTTTGATCTTTGACTTGTGCAGGTACAATGGCTGGAAACGATGGCAAAGGCATTGAGAAGCCCGAGTTGTCATTAGCCGATCTCATGGCTGCGATACAAGGCATCAGTGCCGAAGTAAGAGGAGTGAGTGCTCGAGTAGCTAACCTCGAGCAGGGAAACGCGTCCGTGGCCATGAATGGGTCCGGCGCTGGAACGAGCGAATCCACTCCGATGAAACCTGAGCTGTATGCTGAGCTTCTTCGACAACATCAGTTGACGAGTGAAGCAATACGAAGAGAGCTTAACTTGGGCAATCCCCAAGCACAACAAAACTTGGGCAATCCCCAAGCTGGAAATCAAAACTTGGGCATTCCCCGAGGAGAAAGAATACCACCTCCAGTGGCCCGAAGAGATCTTGGAGCCGTTGCCGAGGAGGTTGATGAAGAGGAATTTCCCGAGGACGAATATGAGCATGAGCTGCCATTCGCTCAACGAAGGCAAGCTCACCGAGGTCGTGGAAATTTCCGAGGTCGAGGCCGAGGCGCAAATGTTGGAAGAAATATTGAGCGTGAGGCTAATGATTGAGATGATGAGATTCCCGAACAGGCTAGAGCTGTTCGAGACTCAAATTTGAACAGTGTCAAGATCACTCTTCCACCCTTTAAAGGAACTAGTGATCCCGATGAGTATCTTGAATGGAAGCTTAGAATGGAGCCCATCTTTGAAACCAATGAGATGACCGATGAGAGAAAAGCTGCCCATGCCATTGCTTCGTTCGAAGCTTATGCATCAACGTGGTGGGAATCTGACAAGAGGCATAGACGAAGGAATGACTATCCCGAAGTCAATACTTGGCCACAATTGAGAAGAGCAATGGATGCTAAGTATTTGAGTGCCAAATACAGGCAGACTCAAATGCAAAAGCTCTATGAGTTAAAGCAAGGGTCCAAGTCTGTCCAAGAGTACCACGATGAGTTCGAAAAGGTTCGATTGAATCTTGATCTGGTCGAAGACGAAGAGCAAGCCATTATCAGATTCAAAAATGGCTTGGCTAGGGATGTGTCATCTCAGTTGAGACTCCACGTGTACCACACGTTGGGAGATTTGTTTGATGCTGCCACCGAAGCTGAAAAATTGGTGAAGGATGATAAGGCAAACCGGTATCGAGGAGTCACTACTTCTACTCCTTTGAACCGAAGTAAAGAATGGAAGAGTCCAAACCAAGCAAGTGCTAACACTGTTCGAGATTCGAAGAGACCCTTCGAAAGGGGTGTGACCGTTAACCAGTCGCGAGAAGTGGGAGGTAAAGTTCAACTCAACTCTCCTAGTGCTTCAAATATTCAGTGTCACAAATGCAAAGGTTATGGTCACATGGCAAAAGAGTGTCCAACTCGCAAAGTTATGCTTCTGCTCGAAGATGGAACCGTCCATGAGCAAGCGAGTGACACCGAGGAGGAAATTATCGAGGAGACTGATCAAGCTGAAGTTGATGATGATCATGAGGCTGCCGAAGCTGATCATCCAGAAATGTTTCTTGTGGTTCGAAGGAATTTGAGCTGCATGACTCTTGAAGAAGAGAACAACCAAAGAGAAAACCTCTTTCATGCCCGATGTCGAGTGAGGGGAAAGGTGTGTTCGATGATCGTTGATTCCGGTAGTTGTGCCAATGTAGTGAGCCAAACTTTGGTTTCACAAATGGGATTACCTACGATGAAGCATCCCCACCCTTACAAGTTGCAATGGCTGAATGAGTGTGGAGAATTGAGAGTTGTCAAACAAGTGTGGATCAAGTTCAAAATCGGAGAGTATCAAGATGAAATGATATTCGATGTGGTTCCGATGCAAGCTTGTCATTTGCTATTGGGTCGACCATGGCAGTATGATCGTACAGCTATTCACAATGGCAGATCCAACACTTATACTGTGAAGCTTGAAGGGAAGAGTTTCGTACTCAAACCCTTGTCTCCAAAACAAGTCACCGAGGACTATAAACGAATGAAAGAATTGAAAGAAGCGGCCAAAGCTAAGCTTCCGATAGGAGCAAAATTGGGGCCCGAAGAGACAAACTCACCGACCGAAGCGAAAGGAATTTGTGCAATCATGCAACCCGGTGAGATCTTACGAGGCAACGACCACGGTCAGATGATGATTTGCCTCGTGCACAAGGGTATCTTTCTAAACTCTAATGATGATTTTTCTAATGATAACCCTTTGCCTTTGTTTGTTCGTAAAGTTTTGCAGGACTTCGAGGACATGTTTCCCGAGGAAATGCCAGGTGGATTACCTCCGTTGAGAGGAATCGAGCACCAAATTGACTTCGTACCAGGGTCTCAAATCCCTAACAAACCTGCATACCGGTGTAATCCCGAAGACACCAAAGAGCTCCAACGGCAGGTTGATGAATTGCTGAACAAGGGCCTCGTTCGTGAGAGCTTGAGTCCTTGCGCCGTTCCTGTTATCCTTGTCCCGAAGAAGGATGGAACATGGCGAATGTGTGTTGACTGTCGAGCAGTCAACAAAATAACGGTAAAGTATCGTCATCCTATCCCTCGATTAGATGACATGCTAGATGAGTTAAGTGGTTCTTCGTGCTTTTCGAAGATAGACCTCAGGTCCGGTTACCACCAGATCCGAATGAAACCCGGAGACGAGTGGAAAACCGCATTCAAGACCAAATTCGGTCTCTATGAATGGTTGGTGATGCCTTTTGGCTTATCCAATGCACCGAGCACATTCATGCGACTGATGAACCATGTGCTCAAACCGTTCATAAACAAGTTCGTTGTCGTTTATTTCGATGACATACTTGTTTATAGCAGAACCGTGGATGAACATGTCGACCACCTAAGGCAAGTACTTGAAAAGCTACGAGAAGAGAAGTTGTATGCCAACTTCAAGAAATGCGCCTTTGGTGTCGATCGTGTAGTCTTTCTTGGATTTGTTGTCAGTGCTAATGGTGTCGAAGTCGACGAATCAAAAGTCGAAGCCATCAAAGATTGGCCAACTCCAACCTCGGTATCACAAGTTCGTAGCTTCCATGGCTTAGCTAGCTTTTACCGAAGGTTTGTTCGTGACTTTAGCACCGTGGCAGCTCCCTTAACCGAGCTGGTGAAGAAAGACAATCCATTTGTGTGGGGAGAGTCCCAATAGAAGGCTTTCTAAGAGTTGAAACGGAGGCTTTGTTCTGCCCCGTTGTTGCAACTCCCTGACTTTGGCAAAGCATTCGAAGTCGAGTGTGATGCGTCTGGAGTTGGGATCGGAGGAGTGCTGATGCAAGACTCGAAGCCGATCGCTTACTTTAGCGAAAAGCTTAAGGGTGCAACTTTGAATTACTCTACGTATGACAAAGAGTTGTATGCCCTCGTTCGAGCACTCGCCCATTGGCAGCATTATTTGTGGCCTCGAGAGTTTGTGATCAAGAGTGATCATGAATCTTTGAAACATCTCCGAGGTCAGGAGAAATTGAATCGAAGACATGCCAAGTGGGTTGAATTTATTGAAAGCTTTCCCTATGTAATTCATTACAAAAAGGGAAAAGATAATGTTGTGGCCGATGCGCTATCAAGGAAATTTGCCTTAGCGACCACTCTCGCCTCTAGGCTCATGGGATTCGAAAGCATCAAGTCGATGTACGAGGACGATCCCAAGCTGAAATGTGTTCGAGACGCAATCTTGAGTGGCCGAAAGGTTGAGAAATATCAATGGCATGATGGCTACCTCTTCAAGAATGGGAGGGTTTGTGTGCCAGTGTCATCGTGGAGAGAGCTCTTGGTTCGAGAAGCTCACTCAGGTGGTCTGATGGGGCACTTCCGTGTCGATAAAACTCTTGGTATCTTGACCGAACAGTTCCATTGGCCCAAAATGCGACGAGATGTGGAAAAGCTTTGCAACGCTTGTCTCGTTTGCAAGAAAGCAAAATTGAAGTCCAACCCTCATGGTTTGTACACCCCGTTGCCTGTGCCTGATCGACCTTGGGTTGATATATCCATGGACTTTGTCTTGGGGTTACCGAGGTCGGGGGGAGGACATGATAGCATCTTCGTTGTGGTTGACCGTTTTTCAAAAATGGCTCACTTTATTCCTTGCAAAAAGTGTGATGATGCACAGCATGTAGCTACATTGTTTGTTTCTAACGTGTTAAAATTGCATGGTGTACCTCGTACTATTGTGAGTGATCGAGACTCGAAGTTCTTGAGTCATTTTTGGAAGTGTTTGTGGGGTGCCCTCGGCACCAAGCTACTATTCTCAACGTCTCACCATCCTCAGACTGATGGACAGACCAAGGTAGTTAACCGAACCTTGGGATCTTTGCTTCGGGCAATGACCAAAGGGAAGGTTGGAAACTGGGCTGATCGTTTGCCCATGATGGAATTTGCATACAATCGAACGGTGCATAGAATGATCAACATGACCCCGTTTGAATGTGTGTATGGCTTTAATCCTTTGATTCCACTTGATTTAACCCTATTGCCTCGAGATTCTGTTCTTGATTTTGAAGGTACTCGACGAGCAGCTGCCTTGATCGAATTGCATGCAAAGGTGAAGAAGAACCTCGAGGAGGCCTATGCAAAGGTTGCCTTAAAGAAAAACAAGGGGCGTAAAAAGTTGGAATTAAAGAAAGGAGATTGGGTTTGGGTGCACTTCCGAAAGGAACGCTTCCCGAACCAAAGGAAAGGAAAGTTGGCTCCTCGAGGGGATGGTCCATTTCAAGTGTTGACCAAGATCAACAACAATGCCTACGTGATCGACCTCCCTGGTGAGTATAACGTGTCCAACACCTTTAATGTTGCTGACTTAGTTCCTTGTGTTGTAGGTCCAACTTCGGAGGACGAGGAGGGCTTGATTTCGAGGACGAAATCTTCTCAAGAAGGGGAGGATGATGCAGCCCGATCACGTGCTGATCAAGTGATCGATCCACCGAGGAGACTGATGACAAGAAGCCAAGCCAAGCTGCTGCACGATGTGCATGTTCACTTAGCCTGGCCGAAGGAAAACAATTGCTCCGAAGCTGAGTGGCCGAGCTCAAGAATCGAAGGCATTATCTTCAGATTTGAGCCCGAAGGCAAAGTGACCGAGGACAATGAGCTCGAAGACAATTGAGCGTCCGAAGGCAACAAGTGTGTGTTCGAGCAGACAATCGAGAACCGAAGCCAAGGCTTACCGAAGTCAAAGTCTGCCGAACACATTTTAACTCAGCCCTGCGTGGCTTATTTCTATTGGTCAACTGTGACCTAGTTACTAGTTTACCCTTAGTATTTCCTATATAAACACTGTTTCCTTTCATTTGTAGATACCTAGTTTTTTAATATTGATGAATTGAATGAAAGTGCCGAGCACATTTCTCCTTGTCTCCGTCGTGAGCAAAACCCCGGTGAGGGCTTTTAAGGACTTGTGGCTTTCGGCTAGTCCGATTGAACATTCCTCTTGATCATTCAGTTTGCAAGAGGCAATGTTCTCTTGAGGATTGTTGCATAGTATAGGTGATCCTTGTATCCCTTTCGATTGAGCTTTGAGACAGGTTCCTCACTGTTCTTTCGGAAGAATTAAGTTTTGTCTTGCTTTTTATCTTTTATCCTTTTGTTTGTTCTTCCGCGTTTGTGCTAACAATCCCTTCGGGAATTGCATTGCACCATGCTGCAGACGACAAAGAGCGCTGTTCGAAGAATACACCAAGCACTGGGTCTCTCCCCCGAAGAGTCTGAAGGCGATGAAGATGATGATGGTGGAGATGAAGATGAGGATTCAGGGAATGACGACAAGACTGACGGAGCTGGTGCGTTGAGTCATGGTCATGGCCCTTCAAGCTAATGCTCTTTTTCCTTGATTGATGTATTTTTATTTTGTCTGGCGAGAGCCGGACTTGCTTGTTTGGCGGACAGAAGTCTAACAAAGACTTTCTGGTCCTTGGCCGGTTTGTTTGGCCTTTTGAACACACTGCAAATTTCTGTCGGCGTATTCGACATTTTATCAATTTACATTTTAATGTACATATGCTGCTTTAGATCTATTCAGTGACTATAGTTAGTTTTAATTCTTGACCTTTTTGTATGCATACGTTGTGGCTTTCGTGCCTTATGATTGGGAGTTACTTTCTTGAATTTTGAACTTTATTAAGTTCGTATTTTCACAAGTCTGCCCGAATGTTTTTAACTTAGCCTTTCATTAGGAAAAGGGTCGTAAGTTGTAAGTAGTTTGACCGAGTTGTGGTCGTTAGAGTTTTGGCCAAATCTTTGCTCTATGCGTATAACTTTGCTTATCGTTTTGATAATCGAAAGTTGTTGCATGGCATTGTAGGTTGGCTCTGGCCGAGTTGTTGGCCTTGTGAACGACTTCTCTTATTTTCGTGGAAGCCTTGTCACATGAAGGTTTTGTTCTGTGAATGACTTCTCTTATTTGCCGTGGAAGTCTTATCACGTAAAAGTTTTGAAATTTTGCTGCCTTTAGGTAAGGTCTTTTACCTGTATGAAGGTCTTATCTGACCTACAGGGCCCTCACCACCCCCCTTGTTTTCATGTTGTAACACGTAAAGTGATAATATGAAAAGAGTTGCCGGTGAGTTGTACATTGAACACATATAACCAAACAAGGAGTGTGTCCGTTGTGGGATTTGAACCCACAGCCACGAAGTTGAAAAACTTCAAGCTCTGCCAGTTGAGCTAAACAGATCTGACCTTGTTCAGGTCGTTAGTACCATTTAGAGAAAAAAGAATATATAATAAGAACTTTTCATAGAGATAAAGGTTAAGTGCGAGAAGACTAACCGTTTTACCTCTCAGAAGTGATACCTTTTGAGGTGGATCACGTTCCAGCTGTTCGGGACAGTAGAGCCGTCTGGTCGTGCCAAACGATAAGATCCCTTGCCGACTGAAGCGATCACTTTGTAGGGTCCTTCCCAATTAGGACCAAGCTTCCCTGAATTCGTCTCTTGTGTGCTCTGGGAAACCTTTCTGAGTACAAAGTCCCCGACTTGGAAACTTCGTACGCGCAGTCCCCCATTGTAGTATTTTTCGATTCATTCTTTTTGTGCGACCACTCGTACGAGCGCCAGTTCTCTGCGTTCCTCAAGGAGATCCAGCTCTTCAGATAGGTTAACTGAGTTTGATTCCTCAGTGGCATGTGCATATCGCAGACTGGGTTCTCCTATCTCGACTGGGATCAGAGCGTCTGCACCATATACCAATGAGTAAGGAGTTTCCCCGGTACTCATTTTTACTATGGTGCGATAAGCCCACAATACTCCAGGTAGTTCTTCTACCCAACATCCCTTTGCCTGCTCGAGGCGCTTTTTAAGAGATTCAACAATGATTTTGTTGGTAGATTCGGCCTGCCCATTGGCAACAGGATGATATGGAGAAGAAGTGATTCTCTTAATGTGTAAATCGTCAAGGAACCTAGTCACTTTCTGGCCGACGAACTGCGGGCCATTGTCCATGACTATTTCCTTAGGTGCTCCAAAGCGACATATGACAAAGCTCCAGAGAAAATCGATAACCTCTGTTTGCCGTATCTTCGAATATGCTGCTGCTTCGACCCACTTTGTGAAATAATCAGTGATGATCAGTTAAAAACGCATTCCCCTTGGTGCCGTGGGAAGAGGACCAACAATGTCCATTCCCCATGTCATGAAGGGCCACGGGGAGATTATTGAATGCAATGGTTCGGCTGGCTGATGAAGAAGATGGGCAAACCTCTGGCATTTGTCACATTTTTTGACAAATTCATTTGCATCTTTCTCCATTTTGTCCCAATAATAACCTGCACGTATCAGCTTTCAAGTCAATGCCTTACCTCCGGAATGATTTCCGCAACAGCCTTCGTGGACTTCTCTCATCACATAATTAGTCTGATTTGGTCCAAGACATTTTACGAGGGGTCCTGCGAACATCCTCCGGTACAGCTCGCCGTTGAGAATGGTGTATCGGGCAGCTTTTACTCGGAGTTTATGAGCAGCCTTTGCATCTGCGGGCAGAGTCCCATGGACAAGATAATTTGTTATCTCATTCCTCCAGTCCCAGGTAGTGCTGACGGCGTTGACTTCAAACTTTTCCATGTCCATGGTTGTGTAGAGAAGTTGAACAATAGCTGAAGAGCCATCCGCCCCTACTTCCGCAACCGACCCCATGTTTGCAAGAGCATCAGCTTCGTGATTCTCTTCCCGCGGAATCTGAATTGCTTCCCAGAGGTCGAACTGTGCCAAGAGTTCTTTTACTCGGCCGAGGTACGCCTGCATCCTGGGTTCTCGTGCAACGAAACCTCCATTGATCTGATTGATTACTAACTGAGAATCGCTTTTTAGCTTGACCATGGTTGCCCCATAGTTCCGTGCCAATTCTAATCCTGCAATAACGGCCTCATATTCGGCCTCATTATTAGTAATGAAGGGACATTTGATAGCTTGCCTTACCGTCTCTCCAGATGGAGCAACGAGGACCAGTTCGAGTCCTGACCCTTTTACACTCGAGGAACCGTCTGTATGGAGGATCCAGGTACCCGGAGCCTGCCCTGCATAGAGAATGGCTTCTTTTTCTGCCTCAGGGTATATATTCATGCTGAAGTCTGCCACGAAGTCTGCCAAGACTTGTGACTTTATCGCTACCCTAGGCTGATAAGTGATATCAAATTCGGATAATTCTATAGCCCATTTCACCAATCTTCCTGAAAATTCTGGTTTGTGCAGGACATTTCGTAAAAGTGGTAACCACAACTATCGAATGACTTTGAAAGTATGGGCGTAACTTTCGAGCAGCAGTTACTAGGACCAATGCCAATTTTTCTAAACGTTGATAGCGGGTTTCCGCATCAATTAGAGCTTTGCTAACATAGTAGATAGGAAGTTGTTTACCTTTTTCTTCTCGAACTAGTACAGCGCTTACCGATGACTCTGAGACTGCCAGATAGATTAGCAGCTGCTCACCTTCCACAGGTGTGGTAAGTAATGGAGGATTGGATAGATATTTCTTTAGATCCCTCAATGCCTGCTCACATTCAGGAGTCCATTCGAACTCCTTGTTTTGATTTAAGACATCGAAGAAACTTTTGCAACAATCAGATGACCGGGAAATGAATCTGCGTAGAGCTGTTACTCTCCCCGTTAGTCTCATGACCTCTTTCTTATCGCGAAGTACATCTGGGATTGATTCAATAGCTTTAATCTGAGCGGGATTGACTTCAATGCCTCGCTGAGAAACAATGAACCCCAGAAATTTTCCCGATCCAACTCCGAAAGCGCATTTCTCTGGATTCAATTTCATGTTGTATTGATCTAAAATTCGGAAAGCTTCTTTCAGATGTGCCAGATGGTCTACTGCCCGTTTGGATTTTATCAGCATGTCGTCAATGTATACCTCCATAGTCTTTCCGATATGGTCATGGAACATTCGATTGACTAGACGCTGATAGGACGCACCTGCATTTTTTAATCCAAATGGCATAACTTTATAACAATACGTACCTCGACAGGTTATGAATGCCGTTTTTTCCTGATCTTCAGGGTCCATCAGTATCTGGTTGTATCCGGAGTACGCGTCGAGGAAGGTTAACACTTCGTGTCCGGCTGTCGCATCGATTAGCTGATCTATCCTGGGAAGAGGATATGAATCCTTCGGACAGGCTTTGTTCAGATCTGTGAAGTCATTGCAGACTCGCCACTTGCCGTTCTTTTTAGGTACGACAACCACGTTGGCTAACCAGTCTGGGTATTTGACTTCACGTACTGAACCGATTTTCAACAGCCGATCGACCTCGTCGTTGATTACCTAGTTTTGGAAAGCTCCTTGCTGGCGCGTCTTCTGTTTTACCGGGCGGTGGTATGGATCAACGTGCAACCTGTGAGTAATGATGTCAGCAGAAATACCTGTCATATCTGCATGGGACCAGGCAAATGTCGTATGCCGCTCCTTGAGGAACCGGAGGATATCTCCCCGCAGGCGTTCGCTCAGCTCAGTTCCCAAGTACACCTTTGGCTCTGGTTTATCAGTGGATAGCTCTTCGGGTTCCAGAGCTTCTACTGTTGGCATGTGGTTTTCTTTCTCATCCATCTTGGCGATGAACTCCAGGACTTCGTACTTAACCTCCTCAGGCGTAGTATTCAGCCCCGGTTGCTGTAATTGCTATTTGTTCTCCTCGGGTAGTTTGAGGGCTACCGAGTAACAATCTCGGGCAGTGCGTTGCTCTCCTCGGACTTCACGTATTCCCCACTCGGATGGGAACTTCAACACCTGATGATAGGTAGAAGGGACGGCTTGCATGTCGTGGATCTAAGGTCTACCCAGAATGATGTTGTAGGCTAAATCCGCATCGACAACATGAAAAATTGTCTCCTTTGCTACCCCCTCAGCCAAAGTCATCAAGGTAATCTCCCCGAGAGTCTTTTCGCTCGAATTGTTGAAACCGGAAAGAACTCGAGATACTGGCACAATCTTATCTGCTAGCTGCATTTCAATTACAACTCGCGACTGGATAATATTCGCAGAGCTGCCCGCATCGATGAGCACTCTCTTTACGTCGAACTCCGCTACGCGTAACGTTATGACTAACGCATCAGCATGCGGAAACTGTGACCCATCAGCATCGGATTCCTCAAAGGCGATTACTTCTTCTGACCGAGGACGCTTGTTGTTTGTAATGGATACCTTTGCATACTTCTTCGCGGTGAAGGTAACCGAATCTACCTCGATCCCCCCCGAAATAACGTTGACCGTTCGCCTCGGTGAGGATGCTTGCGGTGGACCAGATTTGTTCTGCTGAGCCTTCGCGTGAGTCTGCTTTCCCTTCTCAGTCAGGAATTCCTTCAAGAATCCCTGTTTCAACAAATGAGCAATTTCGTACCTTAAAGCTTTGCAGTCTTCGGTAGTGTGCCCATGGTCGCGGTGGAATTCGCAATATAAGTCTTGATTTCGCTTGCTGGGATCAGTCTTCATGTCTTTTGGCCACTTGACTTTTTCTCCCATGTTTTCGAGTACTGCCATGACCTCCGTCATTTCATCGTTGAAGCTTGGCAGGCTTGGGACTCCATGGGGATTCGATTCAGAATTCTCCCTCCGAGATAGACCCCTATTGCTGTTGCGGCTGCGTCCTTTGGAATTGTTACGCGATTGGTCGGGGTACGGCTCATACCGTGTGCCTGACCTCTCCGTTTCTGCTTTTCCACCGGATCCACTGTTGCGAGCCTGAGCCCTTCCCCGAGCACCTGTTCCAATCAGTTTATCTTCATCGATACGTACCTTGGAATTGTAACGATTGTAGACGTCTGACCAACTGGCTGCTGGAAACTCGCGAAGAGACTCGTAGAGCCTTCGTGTGGCCTCTGAGCTCCTAACATCCAAGCAGCTGTTGGTGAACGCGATTGCTGCCCACCTATCTGGTACTTTGGGGAGCATCATACGTTCTCTCTGGAACCGATCCACGTACTTGCGAAGTGACTCGTCGGGTCTCTGCTTAATTTCAAAGATATCTTTTACCTGGGTCTCTATCTTCTGAGCACCTGTGTGTGCCTTCACGAACAATTCAGCCATTTCTGCGAAGGACCCAATGGAGTTGGGTGGCAACATTGAATACCATCGCAGGGCTCCATCTGCCAGGGTTTCTACGAACTTCTTCAATTGCAAAGATTCGATCTCCTCGTCGGTGAGATCACTGGCCTTTATAAAATTGCTGAACATCATGAGGTGATCGTTGGGATCAGATGTTCCGCGATACCTTGGAATATTCGGCATTTTGAACGTTTTAGGTATCGCTTTTGGAGCTGCCTCCTTCTTCCAGGGCCTCTGTGAATAACGCTGGACGTCAACCTTCTTCAGCGTAGGTGGGGTGCCTGGTATCTGATCGATTCGCTCGTGAAGAGACTTTTGAAGTGCTCCTTGGCTTTCTTTGAATTGTTTGGTGAGAGTTTCTACGACAAGGCTTATATCTGTAGGTGCCATAGATCCTCCGTTCGGGTTCTGATTGGCCTGAGTCGTTGGATCTGCAGCACCACTGCCGTTGTTGTGCTCTTCTCCTTGCCTTGAAGTATGTAAAGAGGGTGCATTGGGGTTAGGTGTTGCAGCGTCAGCCCTTGCAGTTGAAAGATTGCTTCTCTGGAGAGAGGTTAGTGCTTCGTTGATTCCCCAGTTTACTTCTGCCTGCTGCTGCATAAAATCAAAAAGTGTTTTCTGCAGGTTCCCTTGTCCACGGGAGAGACTCCTATGTCGTCGTCTCCTCGGTGGAGTAGTACTCTGAGAGCGCCTACGCCTATATTGCCTAACCGGTCCTTGGGAAGATTGTTGCTGCCCATCGGACGAATAATCGGGAGAATACTCAGGAGAATAACTAGGACTGCGTAAAGGGGAGTTTGCTTGTTGTCCGCCTATGATGGTTCGCTGGGAGTTGCTTTCTGCCATTTTAGTTATGAAACAAAAAGATAGACGGAAATAGATATAATATCAAAGATAAACTCTTTAATCTACGAAAGCTATTGATCGGCTCCCACTGTGGTCGCCAAATTATTTAACCTAGATCCGGATTTAGGCCAATTAACAATTAAATTTGTATTTGCAAAGTCACGATCAATAGTTGAGATTAAGAATTTGCACGGTGAATCAAATAATATCAATATAGAGCGTTAAAAGTAAAGTATAAGCGAAAGCAAAGAGAGGCAAACGTATCGTATCCTTCGTCTCCGGGGAGAGTTGGTCGATATCCGCCACACTCCAGATGATCCAAACGCTAAAATAGTAATTGAAATATGAACGAAGAGTATATCTGAACGAAAGAGAGAAAGTATTCTTATTGATAATGTAGACAAGAAGTAAAAGTTGTCACAATTGATTAAGGTAAACGCTATTTATAGGCCTGTAAGGCCCCCGTTGAGATTGTAGTAACCGTTGGGCGTGGAACCGTCTGGATAAGTAACTGTCAGGCACCCATTCAGCAAAGTTGTAACCGCTGGGCTGTAATGATTGCCTTAACGACCATTTAATGAATGATCGCGTACAATAATGCTAATAACTGCTCATTTAAACTATGTTAACTGTTGAGATGTTCCGTAACTTCCTTGGGTCTGCCCGTGAGAAATATCTGTCCGGTGAATGTCTGTCTGTTGAAACGTCAGTTCATGCCACGTGGAAGACACGTGTCATCCTTCAAAGTCCAGTCAGTTTTTTTCCAATACACTTATTAGTAAGAAATGAGAATCTAGTTACACTAGTGTTCTTATTTGATGTTTTAGAAATGAAAATAACGAATATTAACTGAACTAAACCAAAATCTAAAATAAACCGAGATGATTGGAATGGTTTAGAGAAGCCCAGTTTTGGTGTTTATATATATCTAAGTAACCGAAAATTTGCTATGGCAACCAGCCTTCATGGAAACTAGATACCCACACGGTTATTTTGAGTCCCTTAACTTTTTTCCTTTTCAGTTGCAATTATTGTGTATTTGCAATCTCCACAGCCTTCCTGATGTCCACCATGAATCTCTCATTTTAACACCATATTAGGTCCATATACATTGGTGAGGCGGCAAGATTTTTTTTTCCGCAGAGAGTGAAGTTTGATGGTTAAAGTGTATTCTTCTGTGACAATTCGATACACATCTATTGGCACCCAAAGATGTGGTCTAGTGGTCAATGAAGTGGGATAGAACCCTGAGGTCTCAGGTTCAAATCCCAGCGGAGGCAAAAAACACTAGGTCTTTCTTCTCATCTATCGAAGTCTTGGTGGATAGAGTTACTTGGTATCTATTGCTGGTAGGAGATGGCAGGTATCCGGTGGAATTAGTCGAGGTGCGTAAGCTGGCCCGGACACCACCGTTATCAAAAAAAAAAAAAAAAATCGATACACATCTATTGTGCACGTCTGTCTGGTATGTATGTTTAAGTCCCCCTTTGAGCTTGATTTCTCTAAAGCAGAGTACATAAGCACATTCATTTGTGGATCAACATCTTGACCAGTTTCTTTTTGTCTCTGTTGTTAAGACGCCACGGGTTCAAGCTTAGTACAGTTTCATATTTCGTATTCATCTTGCCATAGTTTGATGTGGTATACCCCTGAATGTCTACCCCCCCCCCCCCCCCCCTTTTTTTCTTAAAATGAAGTTCTCTTCTGGTTGCATTTGGAAAAATCAGCTGCATGAATATTCTCCGCTCAACATCATAATGTTTTTTTGAAGCCATAGAAACGCTACTAGTTCCTCTCTAAAGAGCGAGCTTCCTTGGAATTTTCGTATTCCTCTGGCTGTTGGATTATATCAGTATCTTCTTGTTATATAGCAGGCTGCTCTTAGTGTCTAAAAGTTTGTTATCCATCATTTGGCTTAGTAAAGAGGTCTGATGGGAGATGATCATCATCTTTTCCTCCTTCGTTTACATATTTTCTGGATAGACGTAGTTACATACATTATCTGATGTAGCAGACATGGCGGATACTTTTGCACATAGTAAAAAAGTGTTGCGGGGCTTGATCTGGCGGACTTACTTGTAAAATATGACCCACGTGGATAATACAATTATTTGGTTTAATAAATATTAATTAGCTAAATTCCTATTGGCTATTAAAGAAAGTTATTTTACATTAAAACTTCCCTCACCCACTTTGATGGAACATGGGTTTTATGCCTAGAAACTGCTGGTCCTCTCTCTCTATCTTTATAAAGCAAAGAACAACACACTCCATCCATGTAGTTCTGAAAGAAAGCAGTAAAGAAAAGAGGGAGAAACAAGTTTCTCAATAATAACCAAAGAATTGCTTCCGCTCAAGACTATTCAAGAAGACAACAATGGATTCAAGTAAGTCTTCTTGTTTAAAGTATTTATGTTTGTATATTATGTGAAAATCATTAAGTTCAAGTTCCTAAAAAATTATTGAAATCTTACATGTGGTATCCGAGCCAGGTTTTCTAGAACTAGTGATTTTCCATAAAAGTTACAATTTTCTTTCTATAAAGTAAACCCTAATTATATGATTTAGGTGTTTAAATTTTTTACGGTTAAGGCTAAGCCATATGCAATATTTGGTTGGGAATTATAAATAAAGTTGATACTTAATTCTGATGTGATGTGTCAAGCTTACTTTTAAATGAATTAAAAATCTAGAAAAACTTCATCACGTGAATTGATGTGAAAGAAATATATTGTAGACTATCTCTCAATTATAGTGTATTTCAGTGAGTTAATGTCCTTTTATTTGCCCTTATGGTCTGTTATCCGTTATGTTCTAGCCATTATGTTTTCGATCTAATACAATACATACATTGATAATGATAAGCGTGAAAGAACTGTGTTTTCATCAATACTTTGCAATATATACCGAACTTCTGTAGTCTAGAACTAATAGTCTACATATACACCACGCATAGAACATATAATTGTTCTGCCTTACATTATCTGAAGTATAAGATTATAAGGAACTACATATTTTTGTTGGAATAAAGAATGTATGATTCGTTAATCACCAAAGTGGTCGAATCTTTATGAGATATTAATTCCAAAATTACAATTAAACTTATACTCAATTACCCATTAATCTTGATGCTTAGAAAGATCACAATTTATGGGTAAATTGAAGTTCATAGTAATATGACATTTATGAATCGCCCAAAGGTTGATTATTTGTTCTTATAATTGTGGAACATTAAAGAGATAATTTAGATGTACCATTAGTTTTATTTATTTATCCAAAGATAGTAAATATTATTAATAGGTACATTAAAAAATTATCATACTATGTTAAATTATATTAAGCATCATAAAGTCTAAATTAAAGTTTGTATTTTGGCGTTTTGCCCAAAGGTGAACATCAGGATACACTTCAAGTATAATTCTGAATCTAATAGTATGTTTAGTTTATAACTCAAAGCGTTAACGAATGAGCATATTCTATTTGCAGCACTTGCTCTTCATTCGCACTCTGCTTCTGTTACGGCTTTTAACGGACTGAACTTCTCAGAGTGGTGCGAACAGATCAAATTTCATCTCGGAATTTTGGATCTTGATGTTGCACTCTACACTGAGAAGCCAGCTGCTATTACTGCAACTAGCACTGCTGAAGAAAAGTCCTATTTTAAGCAGTGGGACTTTAATGTTCATGCGAATGAGTATTGCGGGCAACATTTAGTCTGCTCTTCCCAACACTGAAAGTGCCAAAGAGCTTCTAAGAATTGTAGAAGAACCCTCTCAAACTGCTGACAAGTCTCTTGCTGGGACTCTAATGGGTACTTTGACCACCATGAAGTTTGATGGTTCACGTACCATGCATGAGCATGTCATAGAAATGACAAACATAGCAGCAAGACTTAAGACTCTGGGAATTGAAGTGGATGAAAATTTCCTTGTGCAGTTCATCATCAACTCATTGCCGTCTGAGTATGGTCCTTTCCAAATGAACTATAATACCATGAAAGACAAATGGAACGTGCATGAATTGCACGGAATGCTGGTTCAAGAGGAAACAAGGCTAAAGAACCAAGGAACCCACTCCATTAACCTTGTAGGCCATCAAGGAGCTGGAAAGAAAGGAAAGAAGCATGTTAAGGGCAAACAGAGAAACCATAATGTTAGTGAGTCCTCTCATCAAGTACGTAAGAAGGAACATAAGAATGACAAGTGTCGTTTCTGTGGAAAACCTGGACACTTTCAGAAAGACTGCCTGAAACGTAAGGCATGGTTCGAGAAGAAAGGTAAGCCTTGTGCTTTTACGTGTCTCGAATCAAATTTAACTGAAGTTCCTTATAATACTTGGTGGATTGACTCTGGTTGTACTGTTCATGTTTCTAATACGATGCAGGAATTCCTTACAACCCAAACCATAAATCAGAATAAAAGATTTGTGTACATGGGGAATAGAGTGAAGGCTCCAGTTCAAGCTATCGGGACGTATCGTTTAATCCTAGATACTGGGCGTCACTTAGACTTATTTGTAACTTATTATGTACCTTCTATTTCTAGAAATTTAGTTTCTTTGTCTAAGTTAGACAAGTCTGGATACTCTTTTAATTTCGGTAATGGATGTTTTAGTTTGTTTAAGCATAATCATCTCATTGGTTCTGGTATTCTTTGTGATGGTTTATACAAACTGAATCTTGATAATCTGTTTGCTGAAACCCTCTTAACTCTGCATCATAAAGTTGGAACCAAACGTAGTTTGGTGAATGAGCACTCTGCTTACTTGTGGCATAGACGTTTAGGTCACATATCTAAAGAAAGACTGGAAAGATTAGTTAAGAATGAAATCCTTCCAGATTTAGATTTTACAGACCTAAATATTTGTGTGGATTGTATTAAAGGAAAACAAACAAAACACGCAAAGAAAGGAGCCACAAGAAGCACACAGCTTCTTGAAATTATACACACTGATATCTGTAGTCCTTTTGATATTCCATCTTTCAGTAAGGAAAAGTACTTTATCACCTTTATTGACGACTTTTCACATTATGGTTATGTTTATTTGTTGCACAAAAAATCTCAAGCAGTAAATACCTTAGAGGTATTTGTTAATGAGGTTGAAAGGCAACTAGACAGAAAGGTGAAAATAATTAGGTCAGATAGAGGTGGTAAGTATTATGGAAGATATGATGAAACTGGACAACACCCTGGTCCATTTGCTAAATTCCTCGAAAAACGTGGCATTTGTGCTCAATACACAATGCCTGGCACACCACAACAAAATGGTGTGGCGGAAAGGCATAATCATACATTAATTGAAATGGTTAGGAGTATGTTAAGTAATTCATCTTTACCCGCTTCATTGTGGATGTATGCTTTAAAGACTGTCGTGTACTTACTAAATAGGGTTCCTAGTAAGGCAGTTCTAAAGACACCTTTTGAACTTTGGACTGGTAGGAAACCTAGTTTAAGGCACCTGCATGTTTGGGGCTGCCCGGCAGAAGTAAGAATTTATAATCCACAAGAAAAGAAACTGGATCCACGAACAATCAGTGGTTTCTTTATTGGTTATCCAGAAAAATCAAAGGGGTATAGATTTTATTGTCCTAACCATAGTACGAGAGTTGTTGAAACTGGAAATGTTAGGTTCATTGAGAATGGTGAAGTTAGTGGGAGTGAAGAACCGCGTAATGTGGAAATTAGGGAAGTTAGGATGCAAATTCCTTTACCCTGTACTTCTCCTAAAATTGTTGTTCCCAAAGTTGTTGTACCGCCTAACAACCAACAAGAACAACAAAATAATGATCCTGCTATTCATAATGAAAACATAATCAATGAACCTACAGTAGACGTACCGCAAGAAGTAGTATTAAGAAAATCTCAAAGACAAAGGAGAAATGTTATTTCTGATGATTTTTTGGTATATCTACATGAGTCAGAAATTGATCCGGAAATTGATTTGGATAATTTGGAAATCAATGATGATCCAGTTTCATTTTCACAGGCCATTGAAAGTAATAATTCTGATAAGTGGTTAGATGCTATGAAAGATGAGTTGAAATCCATGCAACATAATGAAGTTTGGGACCTTGTTGAATTACCAGAAGGTTGCAAAAGAGTCGGGTATAAATGGGTCTTTAAGACCAAACGTGACTCAAATGGTAATATTGAACGTCACAAGGCCAGAATTGTTGCCAAAGGTTTCACTCAGAAACATGGTGTTGACTATACAGAGACATTTTCGCCTGTCTCTAAAAAGGATTCACTTAGAATTATAATGGCTTTAGTGGCTCATTATGACTTAGAGCTACATCAAATGGATGTGAAAACTGCCTTTCTAAATGGAAATTTAGAGGAAGAAGTTTACATGAATCAACCAGAGGGTTTTGAAATTAAAGTAAAGGAACACATGGTATGTAAACTGAAGAAGTCAATATACGGGCTTAAACAAGCTTCCCGACAATGGTATCTTAAGTTTCATGAAACTGTTGTCGCCTTTGGATTTAAGGAAAACATCGTTGACCGGTGTATATATCTGAAGGTCAGTGGGAGTAAGTTTATAATATTAGTCCTGTATGTTGATGACATCTTGCTTGCTACTAATGATCTTGGTATGATGCATGACACCAAGAAATTTCTCTCTAAGAACTTTGAAATGAAAGATATGGGAGAGGCAACCTATGTGATCAGGATAGAAATATTCCGAGATAGATCACAAGGTTTGTTGGGGTTGTCTCAAAAAGCCTATATTAATAAAGTTCTAGAGAGATTCAGAATGGAAAATTGCTCATCAAGTCCCGTTCCAATTCAGAAGGGAGATAAATTCAGTCTCAATCAATGTCCAAAGAATGAATTGGAACGTAAGAGAATGAAAGATATTCCTTATGCATCCGTAGTTGGGAGCTTAATGTATGCCCACACATGTACCAGACCAGACATCAGTTTTGCTGTTGGAATGCTGGGCAGATATCAAAGCAATCCAGGAATGGATCATTGGAGGGCTGCAAAGAAAGTATTGAGATACTTGCAAGGAACAAAAGATTATATGCTCACTTATAGAAAGTCTGACCATCTTGATGTGGTTGGATATTCAGATTCAGATTATGGTGGTTGTGAGGATACAAGAAAATCCACATTTGGTTATTTGTTCCTGTTAGCTAGAGGAGCAATATCGTAGAAGAGTGCAAAGCAATCTATCACAGCTTGATCTACCATGGAAGCTGAGTTTGTGGCATGCTTTGAGGCCGCAGTTCAGGCTAAATGGCTGAGGAACTTTGTTTCAGGACTTGGACTAGTCGACAATATCGCCAAGCCGCTGAAAATTTATTGTGATAATTCCTCAGCAGTTTTCTTCTCTAAGAATGATAGGTATACAAAGGGTGCTAAGCCTATAGACTTGAAGTATCTTAAACTTAAGGAAGAAGTTCAGGAACATAGAGTGTCAATTGAAGATATTAGCACCAAAATTATGATTGCTGATCCTTTGACGAAAGGATTACCGCCTAAAGCATTTATAGAACATGTTGAAAGAATGGGCATTATTGATAGCAATGTATGACTTTATGTAATGACTTTATGATGTTTATTGAATTGACACTTTGAGCTCATTAATGTAAATGTTTCTGTTTTACCTGTTTCTCTGGTATACATAATGTGAGAATGATAATGACAGGTTTTAGCTTAGATAAAGATATTCTAAGCATTATTGTAGGACCCATTATGTATTAAAGGTTGTGTTGGGTAGTAGACTAATATTGTAGTACATGGAAGGAATTATGCCGAGTGGTGTATGACCGTCATGACTCATATTAGTTGATCTACTCAATAACAACGAATGATGTTGGAATTTAGCATTAACCGTGCACATAATGATTATTTATTAAACCATTAAGTGAATAAGGTCACGTGTGCCAAGTGGGAGAATGTAAAATATGACCCACGTGGATAATACAATTATTTGGTTTAATAAATATTAATTAGCTAAATTCCTATTGGCTATTAAAGAAAGTTATTTTACATTAAAACTTCCCTCACCCACTTTGATGGAACGTGGGTTTTATGCCTAGAAACTGCTGGTCCTCTCTCTTTATCTTTATAAAGCAAAGAACAACACACTCCATCCATGTAGTTCTGAAAGAAAGCAGTAAAGAAAAGAGGGAGAAACAAGTTTCTCAATAATAACCAAAGAATTGCTTCCGCTCAAGACTATTCAAAAAGACAACAATGGATTCAAGTAAGTCTTCTTGTTTAAAGTATTTATGTTTGTATATTATGTGAAAATCATTAAGTTCAAGTTCCTAAAAAATTATTGAAATCTTACATTACTAAAATGGCTAGTGAGTTGGACCCTTATTTTATTTTCATTCTTTAAGCTTGGCTAGCCCATAATGAGTTTGGTCGGTTTGCAGGCTTGGACAAACAAAGGCCTAACTTCCTCTATCCAAGTCAAATGGTTCCACGAGGAGACTCCTTTCACCATGTGCTAGGCCCAAGTTTGGGTAGGGTAATTCAAAATTCAAATGTGCCTCGCGAAATGTTTTATTGCCATCTTGGTCAGTATTTCCTTGCCGACTTTGTCCATATCCCTGTCTCAAAGTCATTATGTCATCATTCACTCACCTGATCATTCGAGCATTTCGTTGACATTTCTCTCCAAATTCCAAATAGGAATCTAACAAAGATAGTATGTTCTTCATTTCAATATATCTGGAAAGTATATCATGTTGGCTTTTCAACATAACACTTGCACTATTGCACACTTAGGTTGATCGTTTAACATGGTATCCTCCGTTTCGACCATTTGTAATTCACATTTGTTTTTGTTCCTTATCAAGTATTCATTAAGTTGACATTTGAAGGGGACCAAGCAGGAGGATCCAAACCCAATCAGGCTTCTGCGGTGGCCATGCACCAGTCAAAGCTTGAGTGGATATGTTTCCTTATGCATTGACTCTGTAAAATTCTTTCTGCTTCTTTGTGTGGTGGAACTCAAAAACGAACCTCTAACCATTCATTTGGAATATTTGGACCACAACAATTACCCTTCTATTAAGTTGAATCAATTTTTGAAGTTCCGAGAACTGCAGTTTACTTGCCCGTCAAACACCTACCATAGGAACTCTTTTTTTTATCTTGAAGAGGATTGTATTAGATCTTGATCCCTTTGCATTTTGACTGGGGAGTTGCTCTGGTTTCACCTTCTGTTCTTTGTTCTTTAGTGATAGCAGCACAAAAAATTGTTTCAAAATGTTCAATTGACGGGGATACTTTGTGTCTCTTAAGGAATCTCTGGATCTTGCTAGCCAAATCTTCCCTTGAACTGCATGTCTGATCAACCATTCATACCACACTTCTTAATCTTATTAAAGTTCAGAGATGTTATAAGCTTCGTTACTATCAATGATGCAAATATTTCTATGCATGTTTTCATCAAAATAGCTTTAGAGAAATGGTTGAAGGGAAATATAAACAATGACGATTAGGAGGAAATGAAATCCTAGAGAGGAGGATGAGCTTGTCTTTTGGTTAAATTTTTCTGAATGAACTTTCTTGTTCTAGTGCTTGATAAATCTGATATGGTTTCTTGCTGGGAAATTAGGTAGTTTTTGCCTGCTTTTCCATGTCTGGTGATTTTGTCTTGTTTAAATATGGACCTAGTATTC
Organism: Petunia x hybrida; assembly: GCA_037355625.1. Taxonomy (NCBI): domain Eukaryota; kingdom Viridiplantae; phylum Streptophyta; class Magnoliopsida; order Solanales; family Solanaceae; genus Petunia; species Petunia x hybrida. The sequence goes on from JBBBVM010000045.1 coordinate 4,923,892, forward strand.
ATCTGACTGTGGCTCTTTAATTCACTTTTATCTTCTGTAGGTCTGGTTATAATCTTCTTACAGAGAAGTCCAGGGAGATGGAAAAGAAGTTGAAGCAGATTATATAGTGATCTAAAATGCTAGCCATTGAGATCTAGGCGTTTGTCTGTTTGAAAACGTTTTCTTGAGTGTATGCGCACTTGATTGCGGTCATCACTAGTTATCTATAAATATATTAATGTAAAGCTGGTCTTAAGAGAGTCTGATGTGGCATTACTCTTAAGCTGAGAAATGCAACTAGTATTCTCTTTTCTCCTCTCTTCCCCTCATTCTTTGGTGTCCCCATTTTCATTTAACTCACAGTTTAGTGCAGGGAAATGAAAGGGTGGTTTTGCATGAATAGCTAGGTCGTAGTAGAACAAAATTATTTCATACCAGCAGGCTTTTTAATATCCAGTAGAATAGCAGCGTAAAAATCACAGTATTTCCCTAAAATCAGGAAACATATCTTCAGTAACGATGCTCACTTGGAAGCCTTGTACGTTTTGAAGGAATCCAATGATTGAAACTCAAATTCGAAAATTAATTGTCAGATGCTGTAACTAAACTACAGTATAAACTAATTTTCAGTGTGCCAGATTAACATAAATGAGCAGTGCTACAACAGGCGTAATATCATGCCAAATTTTAGCCCTATACTAAAACTTATGAGATTCCATTTACAAACGCTCTATAGTAAAACCCACCGAGTATTAAAAATGAAACCACCAGCAGCACAGGATTTCTCCAAGGAAGTCAAGTTACTTGCTGGAGAAAATATAAAAGAATAAAGTTTCTATCAGTGTGTCTAAACTCCAGGTTAAACTACAGCTGCTGCTCCCCAGAGAATAGCAACAAAACTCCCTGGGCAGTACATTAAGCTAAAAACAATTAACTGTACACAGTTAAACTGATTAAAACGGAACTGTGTATGGCAATGCATACAACTCAGCATCCTGAATGTATTGCGCCCTCGGCCACAATGCAAAGCTACCACAAATATTCTCATTGCTGACTGCATGTTTTTCTTCCACTCGCGCTTGCTTAGATTTCCTTTGGAACAGCCATGATTGATCATCAAAGTCAAGATGCTCACTTGGAAGACTTGGTGGAAGCATTTCTATCAAATTCTTGTACTGAAATTCTATGCTGTTCTCATGCACCTTGGAGCATGATGCAACTGCTGCCTTGTCTACAGTAAAGGGGTCTGTCCTTCCAGAAGTGGATGGACTTGGGTCTGAAACTGATACACAACCTTGTTTGTTGGCAATTTTCAACAACGGACTGGCTTTATCTACAACCGTCCTAACAGTAACTTCTGTATCTTGTTGGGCAGGTGTTGGCAACTGCTTCTGTTGGGATGTTGATGTCTCACCTTGCCCACCCTTTTTAGACAATCGGATGCGGATAATGCTACCTATTGTCAAGCAAATAAACAAACATGAGCAACAGACCAGAGGACCATATTAATAAGTATGGTAGTAAAGGTGAATACTGACCATGTGCCTGTATGCCACCCTGTGAAGGTAACGCAGGCCTCTTCCTTTTGTTGCTATTCTGGGTGCTGTCGGATGAGCAGCTGGAATTCTGTGAGCACACAGCCTGCCCATGTTCCTCTGTGAGGTTGCTCCTCTCCAACTGCTCAGCTTCATCTTCTAGACATTTAAACAAGTACTTCCCTTTGGACTCATGAGCAGCCTTGTCAAATCCAGAACTACTCGCCTCCTTAGCCTTCTTTTCTCTTTTCTTCTCTTTCTTTTCCCTCTTCTTCTCCTTCTTTTCTGCTTTAGCTATCTCCCTCTCTCTTTGGAGCTTTAGAGCACCAGGATAACAAGTTCAGAATAGAGAGAGAGAGAGAGATAATACAGCATGACCAGGAGGATAATGAACATTTAAGATCCTCACATATGAATTGAGTATCATTCTTTCACTGATCTTATATACATCAAAGAGTCATGGGTGTATAGCACTCAACATGTGTTGGGTTCATAACAAATACTGGCATATGACAGAATACAAATGCTGCATCTCAGTAAGGTAGTTCTATTTATCACAGCCCCGGGTCTTATAGGCAGAGTTAAGTATAAAGTCCAACAAAGGGGTGACCAATTCAGATATAACAAGTAGCAAGGAATCTCATGGAAAGGTCTTATTAAACAAGTAGAAATGGAGCAACTGTATTATCACTATCCACCACATAAACAGAAGACAAAACAAGATTATGCTTTAAGTCTGTCAGGTGTCATTTAGCACTCTTGAGAATCTGTTATGCACACTTAAGTTAACTACTGAGCGACAAACACAGTCCATTAAGTGGCCATTTCAAAGCAACCAAAAAACAGGGAAGACCTTAAATAGAACAAACAAGACAAAGTAGCTTATGAGCAGTTTCACAAAAAACATTCTTGAAAGTGGAACAAGTACAGTAGCTAGGCAGGACATAGTCCAAATTGCCTCACCGCAAGGAAAGTTCGCAAAACACAAGCTTTTGAAAAGGGTTTTGAAAGATGCATGTTAATAAAGTTGTCATATGATATTGGTTGAAGTTTTTTGTGACCAAATATATGGATTACGGCAAGAACCCAAAAGTAGTTTACTCAATAATCTTTTATGTTGGATTTTAAAATATCTATCAAGAAAACCACATTAAATCATCATTTTGAAAAACCTTGCACAACTCTGAAGTAGTATAAACAAAAACAGATCGCTCAAATCGCACGACAGGACCATCCACAAAGGAGGAGCTAACAACCTCAACCAATAGTACTCAAGATTCAAAGAATCTACTATCTCACCAAATTTTCAATTGTCCGAATACAAGCACCCAAGATTCACATCAAACCCTAAAGAGTCCCTATACTTTCCACTTTGGATCGCCTGTCGTTATCTCGCAACATTTATCGAATCATGGTTATCCCAAACTTACACCCTATAATTAACAAATAATTTTAACCGCGTACACTCGAGGCAATTTACTAATCAACATCAAATCATCCTTCAATCTCTTCCCTAAATAATTACCACTAATCATTTACATCAAATATTTACATTATTTACAACTATAACCCTAAATCTAAAGTTAATACAACACTTTTTTTACAATCAAAGTTACATAGAATAGAACTATTTACATAACAAGGCCTCATATGCTGGGATTAATTATTAACCCAAGAGCATAAACAAACCTTAATCGATTCGATCAAGGCTTCATTGTTTGCTGTATATCCAGGTGGTGGGTATGGAAAGCACCGAGACATTTTCTCAACTTTTTGAGATTCAGATCTGAAAACTCTTCTTTACAAAAACAAGATGGTAAAAATAAATGGCTAGATTTGCAATTAGTAGATCGATTCGACCCTATGTATGTTAAACTTTTTTGATTGAATCAAAGAAACCCTAGAAATTTATTTTAGGGTTAGGGAGACGCAGAGGGAAAAAGTTGAGAAGAGGCGTAGATGAATAATGGGTAAGCCCATAAGGGGGTATTTATAGATGGATGGATGGCCGACTTTGAACGCGTTTTGGACTTTTACTTTATTGCCCTTTGCTTTATGTATACGGATGGTATCAATATTTTATTTACCTTATTTTGTTTGGAATTGGAATTGAAATCCTAAATTGTTTTGCATTTGAAGATATTTTAGTTAGTTGTAATTATTATTTATGATAAGCCAATAAAATCCTTTCATTATCCGAATAATCTCAAAGCTCGTGTATAGAGTCGGGGGTGGAAAATTGAGTAGCACTGTATATAAATTGCGCGAAGATCGAAGAAACAAGCTCCGAAGAACGTTTAGAGTCGCGGTAATAGAAAACGAGTAACACTTTCTATATTTGAAAGAAATTCACACGAGCAATCTCTCGAAAATTCAATTGCATAACAGCTCTGCTAACTAAAAATTTTTAGTTGGATGTTATATTAGTTTGTATTTTGTCTTTAATCATTCTCTCACTTATAATGATACTAATATCACTTAGATTAAACATTTCCGTTTAATGTTGATATAAGGAAAAAATGATAGTAGCACCTTAAATAAATCGAGAAGGGTTCAAGAAGCAAAGTCTTATTAGAAAAAACCATTTATACACTGACGTTGCTAACAAATATTTTTTCAATTGGATGTTATGTTAGTTACAATTTACCTTCAATTCTTTTCTTGCTTGGAAAAGATTATGCACTATGTTCTATTATGATTTCATCAAGAGAGTAGCTATGTCAATGTAGAGTTCTATGAATTTAATTTGCTTAGTTGCATTGTGGAATAGGACCTAATGTGAATAAATAGTAAGTTTTGTGTTACTCAAGAAGACCTAGCCTAGGTTCCATTTGCAAATTCAATTAATCGAGCAACTTAAAAAAAATTATGTAATTTTTTCATAATTAAAATGAACGAATTCTTAAAATTTAAAATAAGAAACCCAAACAAGTATGGCTATACATGAAGCAAGTAAATAAAATATACAGAAACTCATAGCTTTCGATTGATATATCTAATTTCATGATAATAAAACCAAATAAAAATAATTATTTTTCTCCGCTCTCGCTATTAGTATTTTACAAAAAAGAAAATACTAGTTCGAGCTAGGAAATGGAAAAAATACTCATGGAAAACACATCTCCTAAAAATGAGTCTTATAAGGCGTGAATCAGGATTAGTCGAGACTTTAATGAAGTATGGACAACGAGTCACAAACCCAAAAAGAAAAATTTAGTTGAACCCAGATTGTTCCAACCCAACATCTATGGGCCCCAAATTAAACCCGCTGACGTGGCAAATTCCTCAACCCTCAATAAACCCATAGTTCACAAATCACCACAAAGGCCCAAAAGAATCATAAAACCTCAACATTTCCCCCCAAAAACCCCCCAAACAGATCGCCGGAATGAGGAGAATTAGTGGAATCGCCGCCATGTACCGTGCATCCGCCGCCGTATCAGCACCGCAATACAAGAATTTTACGGCGGCGCTGTACAGCACATGCAGCAATCAAAGATCACTTAATAATAATTGGTTATTCAATGCTGCTGCTCATGCTGTTGCTGGAACAACCCTATTTTCTATGGCGGCGGCTACTACGATAACGTTGACTGATGAAGTCAAAGCTAAAGAACCCGTTCCTTTGAATTTAAGACCGAGTGATGTTGTTCTTTATCAATATGAAGCTTGCCCTTTTTGTAACAAAGTTAAAGGTATTCACTTTTCTGGCTATTTTTGTCATCTTTTGTGGTAATATTTGAATAGTCGCAGAGTTTAAGAAAGAAATTAAGACTTTTTGGATCCTGGCATTAGTTATAGTTGATATTACCGATGTGCCTGATTAAAGAAGTGATCTTTTATACAAATAGCTCGTCAGATTCACTGTTTACATCTCCTAGTCGATATACATAGATTATATATGGCTATATACATATTATATATGGATTATACATATATTATGTATATGTTAGCTATTTTTTGTTTAAGCGGTTAAGTTAGCTGCTATAAATAGTAATTATATGTTTTTTTATGAATAGATGGTCTTGTCTTTTTAACACTTCCTCATACTTGAGCCCCCATCCGTTAAAGGTATTCACTTTTTTGGCTAATTTTGTAATTATTTCTAATTTATGAGGTATTATTTGAATAGACGAGGAGTTTAAGAAGAAAAAAAGACTTTTTTGGATCGTGTTTCGGATCCTGGCATTAGTTATAGTTGATATTACTGTGTGCTATGGCATTTGTAGTACTTATTAGTGTTGATGTGCCTGATTAAAGAAGCGATCTTTTATACAAATAGATGGTCAAATTTACTGTTTTCATCTCCTAGTCAATATACATAGATTATACTCCGACTATATATGATTATATACGTATTATACTTGGAATATACCTTGGAAAAAGGGCTATTAGTACTTATTTATGCTGTTGTGCTTGATTAAAGAAGTGTTACATCTCGTAGCCGTATGCATAGATTATACATGGTTATGTACATATTGTACATATAAATTACTTCCAATTTATGTGGCAATATTTGAATAGACACGAAGTTTAAGAAAGTAAAGAATACTTTTTTGGATCTTGTTTCGGATCCTGGCATTAGTTAGAGCTGATATTACTGTATTCTATGGCATTTGAAGAAAAGTTAGCATCTATGCTTAATACTGTAGTACTTATTTGTGCTGATGTCCTTGATTAAAGAAGTGATTTTTCATACAAATAGCTGGTCAGATTCAGTGTTTACATCTCCTTGCCGGTATACACATAGATTATACATGGTTATGTACATATTATATATGGATTATACCTATATAATACATCTGTCAGCTATTTGGTGTTTAAGCGGCTGGGTGAGCTGCTATAAATAGATTTAGATATTTTCGTAAGAAAAGAAAGTCTCGACTTTATAATGACTCCTCATACTTGATCCCCCATCCGTGTTGGGTAACAAATAGATTTATTAGTGCATAGCTGCAAGTGGAGGATTCTGTTAATAATAATAACCTAGAGAAAATATTGGGAGGGTAGAACATCATAGAATTTGCATTTTAACCTAAGTTGCTTCGACACGGCAGTTTAGGTGCCGCACCCATGTCGACACGACACTGGTGCTGGTGTTTGGGTACGGGATCCGCACCGGATCTGGTCAAACAATTTTGGGTACTTTGACCGCGACAGCCGGGAAAAATTCGAGACGAGATAGAATTTGATTCCCCAAATTAGAACCAAAACTCAGGTAATTTTGAAGAAAATAACATACCTTATCTAGGAAATTAGTCATTTACTTTCTACTTCACCTCTGGATTAATAATTTTCTACCAAACAGAAAGAATATGGAAGGCATGCGTGTTGGTGGATATGGGCATGCCGCCACCTTTTTCTCCACGGCGGCAAACTTAGAGGCTTCATTAAGTTAATTTTGTTAAATTAATATTTTGAGGGAGAGAAGCATAGAGCGTTAATGGAGATTGGAGAAGACGAGGTTTGAGAATTTGGGAAAGTGCAAAATATGTTTGACTTTATTTGGATAGTATTATATTTAATAATGTTGTACTCTTTGTAGAGAAAGTTTGACACACATAAGTCTGAATTTTATAATAATAATTAGAGATCTAATGTAAATTATAAAATTAATATTCAAATGTAACTGCAAGATAACTATAAAAAGTTAACTCGTAAACGGTAGATATAAGGTATAAGTTCTACTCATGTACATTTGATGTTAAATTTAAAATTTTCAAATTAAATTAAAATGAGTCCCCTAATCGAATTTACATTTTTTAATATAATTAATATAATCCACATTAGATATAATTAAGCACACTTAATTTATATAGCGAATTGAAGTTAGTATAAGTACATATTTGATTACAACTTAGACTTAGCTTTATTTAGAGATATGTATATATTTTTTTGAATTAATTGTTAACCAGATCCCCGCACCCGCACCCGTACTAGGATCCGTATCCCCGAATCTTAAAAATGTCATCTTGAAAGATCCGACCTCTAGATCCGCACCCGTGTCGGACACCCACACCCGTGTCCGAGCAACTTAGATTTTAACTATCCTGGTAATGAAGTGTTTTGCACCATTTCCACATATGGGTTAGAATCCTGCTGCAAAAAGAAAAAAGAAAAATAAAGAGCTAATCCTTATACTTGATCTTGAATCCCCCATTCTAGTGCAGGCAACATGTTGAATTCATCTGCGAACTGATTATGGGAGTATAGTTTGGAGATAGTTCATTGACAATTTGATTACAGTTCTATGGGATATAACTTAAAAGGATAAAAAATTCTGTGGGATACAAGATTCTTAAAGGCATTCCTAGACAGCGTATCAAGCATCTCTAGTTTCTACTTACAAACTACTCTTTCTGTAGTATGCTTCACCTCGTTACACCATTTACTGTTTTCTTGTATTCTTGATTGGAATTTACATTCGCTTAACAACTTCTAATTTCTTAGTAATTTTTTTTTTTTAATAACTGAGAAATTACGAGGGCTGCACTATTCGACACTCCGTTGATACTCTACCCTTCTCAGCTTGAAATTAATGACTTTTTGACAATGTATATCTCCGAATAGTCGTGGTGCGTGCTTGTTAACATTTATGATTCCATGTCCTTGACCCTGGGAATTCTTTTTTTCTAGCATTCCTTGACTACTATGACATCCCATATAAGATCATTGAGGTCAACCCCATCAGCAAAAAAGAAATCAAATGGTCTGATTACAAGAAAGTTCCTATTTTGATGGTTGATGGTGAACAGATGGTGGACTCATCAGGTATTTGCTATATATTTTCAGATTTCCTAGAGTTGCCTTGTTTTTTAGTAAATGTTGATGTTGATTTTATTATTCACTGCATGATAGCTAAATTTTATTTATGATTGCTTTAGCTTTTATTTATTGCTAATTGCAAATGCATCTAGACTGTTAACAAATTTAGTGAAATCTTATCCAACATTTAAGCGCGTCTATGAAGTAGTATTTGAGTTATTGTAACTATACAGACGAATGGCAATATTGCACTTGAGGATGGATAGAAATGGATTCAAGCATACGTGACTTGTACTAATCTCTCTTATGGTTAATTCTAAAAGTGTTTTTTTTTCTTTTAGAAATTATTGATAAATTATTCGACAAGGTTCGTTCTGCTGACTCTATCTCCGATGTCGATGAAGAGAACAAATGGCGCAAGTATGCACTTTTCTATTCACAATAGTTTTATGATTGTGCTGTGGCTTTTTTCTGTCCAGATAAGTGACTTTTGCGAGTGAAGTAGATTCTACAAGTTAGATAGGAAATAAGTCTTTGTTTCCGATGAAGTTTTTTTTTTTTTTTTTTTGGGGGGGGGGGGGGGGGGAGGGGGGGAGGGGCTTTGTTAAGGTAGTATTTTCTTGTCTAATAATGGTGATTCTTGCAAATATAGGTGGGTGGATGATCACTTGGTGCACATGTTGTCACCCAACATATATCGAAGTGCCACAGAAGCTCTTGAATCATTTGAGTACATTACTAGCCATGGTAAGATTTGATTGCAGTGAACAGCTGTCAAGATGTTTCGGAAGAAGCTTTACTTTTTGTCGTACTAGTAGTTTAATCTAGATGGCTAGTTTTCCTGCACTCCACATTTGGCAGTAAAGTTATGTTGCATTCGAGTCTTAATTTACTCTAGAAGAGATCTTGTTCCCTTTTGGAATTACATCTGTCTCGTAAGTTTTCAGTTAGTTAAGTTTGAGGGCCTGAGGCAATGAATTACAGTTGATCTAGGTTATACTTTTGCTGCTCTTTGCCTAGGTTTGATGTTATCCCGCCTGAGAGTATTTATTCTTTTGTTAATTTGAGTAATGATGCATCCATCGTCTTAAATCGGAAGCTGTAAACTTGGTCTGAAGAATTAAATATAAAACCACTGAAATGGAATGCTAATATTTTAAGATATCTCTCTGAGGTCAAAGCAAACCATTTTCCGATCTCTGTTTGTAAGTTAGAAGATGATGAAGCAAATGTGTACCGCTTTTAGCGTGTTACTAGCTGCGGGTGTTCCTTTAGTTGATTTTATCTTGCTCATAGTTTTCTCCTTGCTCCCTGTGTTCTGTTGATTATTATTATTATAATCAGGAAAACTAATACTTTAAAATTTTGTTGATTTCTTGTTAAAGTTAGGCTCAATAAAGTATCAGAACCTGGGGTAATAGTTGACGAGTAATCATGGAACTTATTCTCAGTCCTCCTGCTAATGTTTTAATTTTTTTTTTGCTTGGTGCCATTTTTTATAATGGAGAAAATTCCCGAGTGCCAGTGGCGCATGGTTTGAAATTCGGTGGATAATGGGCCCGCCCCACGCTTTTGTTTCTGCATGTACACATTAGCAGACAATAAATGGTGGATTTTCAGTTGGCTCCCTTTTGATCTCTATTAACATAGCCTTGTTGCAAGTCTTAAATCTTTTTTGTACCTTTATATGAGTTAAAGCAGTGGGTGGCCTTTATAATAATTTTTCAGTGGTTTACCTGTTGCACAAGACTAATCTTACTTATACTAAGGGCAGGCAATTTCAGCTTTATGGAGAGAATAACTGCAAAGTATGCTGGAGCTACAGCCATGTATTTTGTTTCACGGAGATTGAAGAAGAGATACAATATCACTGATGAGCGTGAATCACTGTATGAAGCTGCAGAAACATGGGTTGATGCTCTCAAGGGCCGAGATTTTCTTGGTCTGTTTAGTTTCTATATCAGAATCTGTTGGATTGATTTTCTCCAAATTCTTGTCACATATTAAAGTTGACTTGTCTTCAATCTATAACAGGTGGCGCTAAACCAAACTTGGCTGATCTTGCTGTATTTGGTGTTCTGAGACCCATTCGCTACCTGCAATCTGGTAAAGACATGGTGGAGAATACACGCATTGGTTACTGGTACTCTCGAATGGAAAAAGCAGTTGGCGAGCCTGCTAGAATCCAAGCTTAAGTTACATCAATTGGTTATATTGGAAAATCACAAGCCAGAACAATTTTCAGAAGGAGATGATTTATAGTTCTGAGAAAGACTACTACTTTCAAGCTAATTACAAATTAATTATTAATACACAAAGGAGGTGCAGTAACCAATTTTTGGTAGTGAAGGATACAAAATAAATTTGGATGTGGGCTTGTTCCATTCTGTGTTAACTTATTCTTCTGAACGAAATTTGTATTTTGAGGTGTGCTGAGACAATCTGTCTTGCAGTTTTTGCCACTATTTTGTCACCAATGGTGTAAAGTCTTCAGTTTCATGTGACAATTTTACTACTGATTTGTCCTTCCAGATAACAGTGGACCTCTTCCTCTAATAATGCTTTTAACTCTTTTATTCTTTGGATGCTTTGATTTAATACTCCGCTTCTCTTACCTTTCTCTGGGAGATGAAGTTGAGCTCAATTGTAGAATAGTATCATCGTTTAGATATGTACGTGCAACTTCAGATGTGGTGATAACCTTGCCTGTTTAAGATCCATATTCCATACATATTAAATTGTTTTATATTGATGATTATGGACAAAAGTAAGAAGAGTTCTTTCTAGTTTAAACTTGTCAGGCAGAAAAACAGAAGAAGAAAAAGATGCAAAGATTAGATGCCATTCTATTGCGGGTAGCTTGGCAGAACTAGTAGTTTTGAACTTAGATATGTCAATTATCTTGCTTAGTTTCAGAAATTTGTCACTTTTTTAGCATCAGAACTGGTATTTTGTACAAATCTAACTCCCCGGCCAAGTACATCATATCCATATGAAATTAGTTTCACATGATAGTAGAAAGCGTATTGTTGAATCCTATAGATCTGTACTGATTTTTTTTTTAAAAAAAGATAATTACACTAAAAGACAAACAAAAGACGAAAATTACCAAAAATGGCCTATATCTTCGGATCTTACCCGACTTGTCACTCTTTTCCCGAGATAGCAGCATGCCGCAAGTTTATACAGTTTTATACACGCGTATAAAATTGTATAAATTTTGTATAAGTATGTATATGCGAGTAAATAAATATGTATTTTAAGGATGTTTATATGAATTTTTACTTTTTTTGTGCATATTTTTGTATTTCTCTTATTGCTATCACTTATATATGCATATTCATGTATAATTTATTTTTTTGGGGGAGATTTGTGCGTATAAACTTGTCTGAAGCAATGATATAGACGTAACCAACAACATAAATTCGTAAAATACAAAAAAGTAACGCCACCACTGGCGGGGAGGATGTCTGCCGGCAGCTCAGTGGCAGGGGAGGAGGAGATTTGATAGCTAAGGTGTTTTTTTTTTAAGGAGTGCTAAAATTTGTAATTTTAGGGATGGGTGCTATGCATGAAAAAAAAAAGGCCTGATGTTTGTAATTTTGGGTAGTGAGCTGTCTATTTCTGAAAATTTCCCAAAAAAAACCTATAGATCTGGCAAGTTGCCTCTTTATTCGCAGTAAATTTTAGTAAGTTCACTCCTTCGAAAAACGTATTCCTTCTGTCTCATTTTATGACGCCTTTGTTGATTTTAATTTGTCCAAAAAAGAACTACTACTTTCCATCTGAAAATAATTTAGCTTGAAGTTCATATGTTATTCTTAATGATAAATTTTTATAGCCACACAATCGCTATGTCATAATTAAGACCACAAATATCAAAAGAATTAGATATACATATAACAATTTATTTAGTATAGTAGTTTAAAAAAAAAACTTTTACTGATGTATTAAATTATGTGTCCAGTCAAACATAATCACATTGTCTCATTTTCATTTTGAAATCAACAATTTATATTCAATTAACTAAAGTATGGCCTTATTCATGATAAAATAAGAGATATTCCATACATTTGCTCCTAGAAAATCTAGAAATTGCATCACTATGTACTAAAGTAAACTTGGAGCAGTATTAAACTACTTCTTGCCATCTGCTCAGCGAAATAACTCCGGCTAGAAACTGTTGAACGAAGTGATAATCCAAGTCAATTTGCTTCGTTCACTCATGAAATACTGGATTTTTTGCGCACTAAACGTCAATCGATGTCAGTGTCAAAACTAAGTACTCCTAATAGACTACACTCCTAATAACTTATAGACTACAAAATGTTTTGGCCACGATGGTAGATAATATATCCATTCTTAATTAGAGGTATCGAGGTCGAGTGATAAGGGTACCTGAAAAATATATTTGTGAAGGCCCGAAAACAACTCAACCCAAGAAAAAACCCGGTTAGAACAATTGCTTCCCTTGTCTTTCAATCATTTTCCTAACGAAGCAAAGAGATCATTGATCATCAAAATCCCAAAACTTTGTATTGAGCTCTCAATTTCCCTTAATTCGAAAAATGCAACAACCCGATTACACCAGTTCAAATCCCTATTATCACTATCCTCAAAACCCTAATTCAGCTTCGCTCACCACCCCCATCACCACCGTCTTACGCCTCTGTTCTGTCGTACACCTCCACTTGCACTCCTAATTATCCCGATTTACTTTCCTCTTCTCTAGCTCCCTCTTTACATTCCTACAATCCACCACCACTGCCACCGCCCGTAGCGCCACTGTTACAACAACCTTAGCTTTTCTCTCCATTTCCTTCATTTGAATCCCACTCAAATTACCAACCTTATTACCCTTCCTATAATTCCAGCTCGGTGCACAGAGCATCCCGCGTTCACTCAAGGTCCGGAAAAGGGACATAATAGCTCTTTGGACATTTGGACTGTGCTAGGGAGCGCCCCCCCCCCCCCCCCCCCACTTTAGCCATGTGATCGGCCAATCTGTTTGCCTCTCGGTAAACATATCTAGTCCGGACCAAGTCCAACTCTATCATCAAGCGCTTATGAATTTATTTCAATTATCAATGACATAATTCCATGCACTTTGGGAGAACAGAGTTTGAAAACATTGTTTGTTTATATAATATCTTAATTTTTGCAGATGGAATTTTATAAACCTAAAAAACTGGTTCAGATATGTTTAAACACAAGTTCCAAAAAAACTATTTTCAACTCAACTTCAAAAGTTAATTTTTTCAAATTTCAACCAAATTCTTTTTGAAAAAACTTAAAACTTCAATCGATGTCAATGTTAAAATTAAGTACTCCTAATAACTTATAGACTACAATTCGTTGTGGTAGGGGTGGTACATTCCATATCCATTTTTAATCAAGAGGTCTCGGGCCATTCAGATATTTGTGAAGATTTTTTTACACAAATATACAAACGTGCACCTTTATATTACAAAAAAATAGCAACATTACAAAATTACAAGGCATAACAATATTTTTCCAAGCACATTTCACATCAATTAATGACAAAGAGAAACAATCACAAAAATGATAGTCAAATCCCTCCACCCTACACCTTGACCCCTCTTTCTTCGCCCCCTCCACCACCATATCAGCCGTCACCGTCCGGTGGAAACCACTCCCTTCTGGTGAAAATTTACACCCCCAGACTCCTCGTCATGTCTTCTTTCCCGATTTGAACTCCATTTCTCTAAAATCTCTCTCATCGAGCATATATCGAAGTACTACTTACAAGTTGGCAGAAGGAAGGGAATCGCGACAAGCTTGTTCAAATTGGAGAGGATGTTGGACCCAATCCAATAGCCAGCTCATCATTGTTCTCCTCCGCTGCTGTCACTACCGCCGTAGCAGCTGGTGGCGGGTTTCCGTTCTCATTCTAAGCTACAACTACTTCTTCTATCTACTACTTTCCAAATAGGTTGCTGGTTGTTCAAGGGTTTTGGATTCACTCCGATTTTCTGCAGAAGAAATGGTTTAAGAGAGACATGAAAATTTTTCAAGTTTTGAAAAGTGTTGAGCTTATAGATGATGGTAATAGTGAGTCCCCGCCGATTTGACTCACAAATTGGGTTCTTGTTAACCGACTCGAAGTTATTGGGTTGAGATTCAGATCTTTTTTTTTTGTGTGTGTGTAAAGTAAGAACTTTTTTTTACCTAATACTATAACGATAGTTTTAATTTCTACATACTCATAGGGACCCATACCAAAATATACAGAATGTTACAAGCTGATACATTTTTTCACTGTTTGAAATTTTATGTTGGTTCTGCTATATGCCCATTTACCATTTATTTTGATGCTACTTCGCCTCAATTTCATTGAAATATCGTCGAAACAATCTGAGACAACGTTGAAACAGTGCCGAGAAAATCTAAAACGATGCTGAAACAGTCTGAAACAACGCTGAAACAGTTAGATACTGTGTAAAAAAAGTGCATAAACAGCGAGATACGAGATGGTTGGTAGTTGAGATACAACGAGATACGAGTTGGTTGGTAGTTGAGGTATATCGAGATACAGAAAAATATGAGGTAGTTGGTAGTTGAGATACAGCGAGATACGAGGTGGTTGGTGTAGTTGAGATACAACGAGATACAAGGTGGTTGGGGGATGGAAGGAGTAAAAGTGAAATGAGGGGAAATTGGAGGACGAATACGTTTTGTAATTTAATTTTCATTTCTTTCTATTGAGTAATTTTGCTAAAATATTACTTATTATATGTTATAAATAATTTTTAAAAATGGTAGTGTACTTTCTAAAAATTCCATAAGCCACCCGATCCAAGAAAAAAGCCGGTAAGAACAACTGCTTCGCTGTCTTTCAATCATTTTCCCAAGGAAGCAAAGAGATCAGTGAAGTGACAATCAAAATCCCAAAACTCTAATCCCTATTACCCTAATTCAAAAAATGCAACAACCCGATTACACCAGCTCCAATCCCTATTACCACTATCCTCTAAACCCTAATTCTGCTCCGATCACCGCCCCATCACCACCGTCCTACGCCTCTGCTCCGCCCTACACCTCCACTTACACCACTCCTAATTATCCTGATTTACTTTCCACTTCCCCAGCTCCTCCTTTACATTCCTACAATCCACCACCACCACCGCCACCGTTACAACAGCCTCAGCTCTCCTCTCCATTTCCTTCATTTGAATCTCACGCTAATTACCAAAATCCACTTCATTCCCAGCCTTATTATCCTGCATCCCGCGTTCACGAAGGCTCGTACCCCAATTCTAGCTCCACTGCTAATTATCCTTCAATTTATCCAACTACTAATTATGATCATCAAGCTGGATCATTTAATAATGAGCCTCTGAATAATTATGGAAATTATGGTGAGTTAGGGCAAGATATTTATACGAAACGATCCGAAAAAAGTGGATTATATGGTAATAATAATGATGGTGGTGGTGGTTATGGTGATGGAGTTTTTGCTTATAAAGGTAGTAGTAAAGTAGAGCCTTATGGAGCTCGAGGGACAAGTTCAAAGTCGTCGACTTGGTCAACTGGTTTCGATGATTTTGGGAGGCCGATCGGGTATAGTAGTAGTAATAGTTCGCCAAAGGCGAAGATTGTTAAGGCGAGTCCGAAGGTGGATATAATACAGGATGTGAAAAGCGGAGTGCAGAAGTTTAGGGTGAAGTTGTTAGCTGAAAGTGGTGGAATGAGTACCCAAGACGTTCTTTGCCAGGTGGGTGGGTTTATAATTTACTTGCTTTTTTGAATAATTTAAGTTGTATGCATTGTCAGTGTTGAAAAAATGTAGTATATTATTAGGTCATATTTACCTGCTTAAGTAGGTAACATGCCTTATTTTCAAGACTACAGAATCCTAGTTTTGTATGGAGGCTTACATATAGATATCGTTTGGATGACCTATTAGTGTAACTTAACTCGTTTATGGAACGATTTTTTGGGTGCATTTGCGTGGTATTCTCCTAAAATTAGAGTTTTTTGGTTGCATTAGGTTGTTTAAGCAGCCACATGTAGAATGGAAATAACTTATAAGTTCTTGTGGTTATTATATTTTGATTCAGGTGTTTTGGTATGAGGAAAAATGCTTTTCTTGAAAATGGTTTCCGAGAAGATATCATTTCAGAATGTTACTTTGAATTATGGGAAAATGAAAAAAAAATTCCACTTCTACGGGACATTTAGACCATCTTGACAACTTATAACACCAATAAACTAATCTTTATTCCCAGTTTTACTCTTATCCCATTTGTCACCTATTTTTATATCTGACCAAAATGATCCAGAACATGGTTTTCATAAAGAAAACATTTTTGCAAGCATTTTCCATGTTTCATGCCATGGCAGAAACTTCCCCGCATATTGTGATGAGTTCTCTCTTGATTAATTTCAGTGCATGATTTGGTATTATGGTACTTAGCATTCTTGCTAAGAATTGTCAGGTCATCTTGGGGCTCTCTTACCTCTGAGATTGTAACACCTTTGCTTTGGGTGATGAGCTGCTAAAATAAACAGCTTATAGATGTATATCCTTTGGTAAAACCTTCTAGTTATGTTTTGTGCTTCAACGAGGTAGTAGCTTCCTTTTCAGTCTGGGCCTGTGATCTAAATGGGCTTATGTCTTGGTGCATTATCTTAAGTGGTCAAACAAAAAGCAGCATTTTAACTTGAATCCTGCTTGCGGTGCATTTCAGATTGGCTTGGATGGAATCCGCATGTTGGACCCCAGCACTAGCAGGACATTAAGAATATATCCTCTTGACACGATAACTAGATGTGATGTAAGTGCTTATTATTTTTTCTCGCCATATCCAACCATGTATAATACACTACCTTTTATCTTTACGTTCGACGGTGACATAGTTTACGTGTTTTTTGAAATAATTTTATCGACTAAAACTTGAGCACTGAATTCTTGGTTTGCAACATTGGCTGCTGGTAATGCAAGGATGAGGAAGTTTTTAGATAGGCATACAAAGAAAGAATTGTGTTGAGGCCTGGGGGCATAAATTGCTATGTCTCAAGTGCAGCTAAAATCTTATTTTAGAAGTATCCTTGGTTTTTCAGCTTTTTCTTTTTGGGAATGGTAACAAGCTTTAGCTTTCTTTAACAGTATGCGTGAATACAGGGGCATGATAGTTTTGGATTAACCAGCAAGGGTCTTAAATTTGAGGTCAATGGACAGGGACTGTAGTTGAAGATTCTAGCTGCACATTAAGAACCTGAACTATCTATGCTTCACTAATGCACATTGTATTTTGTCTTTTTTACCCCAAGAATGTTGATTTTCTCCGTGTGAATTCTTACGGAGCACTAATGAAGTGGTTCCTTTTGTCTTGTTAGGTGATTGATTCATCTACCTTTGCTTTCTGGTCGAAAAGTTCGGTGGATATAGAACCGAGGCGTATCAGACTGCAGTCAAACAGTTACACAACATGTACCCTTTTAGATACAGTCACGGCTGCAACTGTACAGGTTCAAATCTGTCTTCCATATGTTGTATTTGGGATCTCAGTTTGTTTTTACCTTTAACAATTTTGGAATTGACATTTACTGTTCAAAATATAACCTGTTGTTCATATTCTTTAAAAAAAAAAAAACTGATATTGATGTTTCTTCATCAAAACTGTTATTGATGTGATCTGATTGCTCAGTAGATATGGATGTGTAGCTTAATTTTCAGAAGAATGGAGTTGTAGCTTGTAGTATGTTACCGTATGGATATGTTTTGATTTGCTCTGTACTACTTTATTGGTTATGGTTTTACTTAAACCCCTGATTTTGATAATTCTCTCACATATTATTTAACTAATATCTTGGAGGAAATATCAATAGATTGGACCAGATGGTATGAATCAATATTTTACTTTTCATTCTCTTTTGTAGTCTTCATAACAGGGCAACAACCTTGGATTTTCAAACTGAGGCTGTGGCTCCTCTTTTTTTTTTTTTTTTTTTTTTTTTTTGGGTTGGGACGGCCGGATTGAAGGAAATCTCATTCATGCTTTGTAACCATCTACGGACTTACAAACTGGGAAATAGTAAAGTTTTTGAATATTCATCTTGTATGGACCAAATTAAGTTAGGATTCACACTCATTGAAGAGATTCTTCAACAAAGTGAGTGATTTTTCCAATGATTTTGGAGTATATCATCGGTATGGCACATCAAATATCATTGGTATGGTCCACATTACCTTAAAACTACACGACCAACCATTATGTGCTTCGAGAGTTTACCAAATTCTGTATTGATAAAGAGAGAACAATGAAAAATAAAGAATGAAGAAATCGATATCTGCATTCACACACACACACACACACACACACACAGAGAGAGACTAACACATATACGTAGACTTCTTGAAATTAACTTTTCTTTCACTTCAAGCAGTTCAAAGAGATGGGTGGAAGAATCAGGCCTTCTGAATCTCCAATGGTTGCTGAGCAGCCTACTGAGAAGAAGAAAGGTTTAGCGGATTGGATTAATATAGTGAAGCCGGTCAATGAGGAGAAAGATCACTGGGTAACATATTTTGTTTTATTTGTTTTCTAACTGGGATTTGAATTTGTTTTGCATGTCACCCTTTTACATGATATAAGATGTGTAAGAGTAGAAATGCATTATCAACTATGACTCTCTTCCTTTAAACAAAGATAAAAAAAAGAATCATTCTTTTATTGCCTAAATTTTCTTATCTAATTTCTTTTCTATTTTTCTCCTTATCTACTTACTTTCTCACTTATACCTTTGGCTGATCTGGGAGTCTCTTCACCTAGTTATTCTAATTGAGCTGTATTTCCTCTCTCTAGTTTCTTCAATCTTTGCAAAAAGACCTGATTTCATATTATTCCTCTTTTAGAAATTTTAAGCTTTCCTATTCATTTTCCTTAGTTTGCAAAATACGTTATCAATCTAAAACATCTTTGTTTGAATCCATCGTAACTGCACATCCAACTGTATAGTGATAGGAATTCATATCTGGACTACCTCAAATGTGCGTGAAGTTTGCTTTTGGTAATTGTAATTTTCTTCTTACATTCATGCTTCTAAAAGAAAATCTGATAAATAATGTTCATAAGTTTCCAAATGAAAAGGTTTTTGTCCTCAAGTTTATCTCCTGCTGTAAATATTGGAAGAAAGAAGAATCCAAAGGATTGGTGTTGTTTAGCTCAATAATTTTTTATTCTAATTTCTTGTCTGTAGTCGCTTATCTTGCTTCAGTATTTTCATGACCAGCTGAATTAAGGCTTTGATGAGTCTAAGTCATCAGTATAATTGTCCATGATGATTCATTTAGCCGACCCAAACTTGCTTGGGTTTGAGGCGTAGTTGTTGTTGTTGTTGATGTTGAATTGAGGTTTAATGAGATAATGTGCCATGTGTATGCCTCTTAATATAATCTTCCTTAGTGTTAATGAGGTGCTGGAAAGTTTTTCATCATTTTATGCTAGAACCATCAGTTTCAAATGACTCATTGCCATTTTGTCAGGTTCCTGATGAATCAGTTTCCAAGTGCACAGCTTGTGGATCAGGCTTTAATGCTTTTGTGCGCAAGGTATGTCTTGTCCTTACATATAGTAATTCCTCTTACTTCCATTATGTTACATTTAAAGCATGGGAGGGAAGGATAAAGGGAAGGGACTAGTTGTTTACTTACCCTAAGGAGATTTAACTGCTCTTGTGTGTTTTGGTAGAATCTTAAGAGTAGTAAAAGAAATATCTCCTACACTTGTCCAAAAAGAAGCTATTTTCTATTTTTGCCAACGTCACAAAAGTTGAAATTGCAGATGTCGAGAATAGCCCTTACCCCTCTTTTTCGCTTTGTGATTTAACATGAAATAGCTCCTTCCCTCTGTTTACTCTTTCCTCCTTTTACTGTAATCAAATATTAGTTATCCTGATATCCGGCTCCTTAATCTCTCTCGCCAACTACCTATCTGGTAAGGGGAAACAATCTCTTGCAATCACCCTTCAAAGTGTATGAAGGAAAAGAAAAAACAAGCTATTGAAAAAAAAATTTGTTATACATTGGTGTTTAGGAATAAATTGACTTGTCCCATAAATTGTTTCTACATTACTTATTGTGTTGCATTATTTTTGGAAGTTTAGGGAGCTTAAACACTAGAAAGAAAAGCACACTTCAGAGGAATTTCTTGTGGGATACTGCGGATGGCACCGAAAAGTTTCATTTAATGAATTGGAAAGTTGTCACTTCTCCCAAGAAGTGGGGAGGACTTGAGGGAAAGATCTCAAAGTGTTCAACAAAGCCCTTCTAGGTAAATGGATATGGAGGTTTGGGTTGGAAGAGAATGCGGTATGGAGGGGAGTGGTCTCGGAGAAATATGAAGTATCACAAGGGGGTGGGAGGACTAAAGATATTACTGGTCCTACCGGGCGTGGGCTCTTGAGGGGGATTATGAAGGGGTGGGTGGATTTTAGTGGTCGTATGGAGTTTAAGGTAGGGGATGGTAGTAGGATTAGTTTTTGGGAGCATAGGTGGTGTGGTCAGTCTGAGTTGAAGGTTGCTTTTCCTAATATGTTTATTCTATCGAGCCAAAAAGAGAGCCAAAAAGAGATGACTGTACAACAAATTCGCGGACCTCAAGTGGGTGTAGTTCATTGGGATTTGAGGTTTAGGAGGAACTTCCCGGAGTGGGAGATGGGTGAGTTTCAAAACCGTGTTCAGTTACTTTACAGGCAAATTTCGTTGCAAGTCTCTTCAGACTCGTGGAGGTGGAGAGGGAGTTCATGTGGATTGTTCACTGTTAGTTCTTATTACCAGAGTCTATTGGTTTGAGTGGAGGTGACTTTTCCATATCAGGCTATTTGGATTCCGAGGGTTTCGAGAAAGGTGTGGTTTTTTTGCGTGGTTGGCTGCTAGGGGAGTGATCTTGACTGCAGAGAATTTGAGGAAGCGGAGGATTAATTATGTTTGTTGGTGTTTCATGTGTAGATGCTCGGGAGAAGATGTTGACCATCTTTAGCTTCATTGCAAGGTGGCAACGAGGTTGTGGGCGGTGGCTTTAAATTTGTTTGGAGTTCATTGGGTGATGCCGTGTACTGTGAAAGAGGCAATGTACAACTGGACATTCAGAATAAGGAAGAGAAGACTAAGAGCATGAGATGTAGCTCCATTAGCCATTATGTGGATTCTTTGGAAAGAGAGGAATATGAGGGCTTTTGAAGGAGTTGAGAGTGATTTCATTAGATTTGCAAAATAATTTTTTGTTTCTAGTTTCCTTTTGGTCTTCGCATGAGGTTCCGATGTATATAGATGTTTGGGGTACTTTTATAGAGAACTATATTTTGGTCTAGGTTTCTTTTCCTTTTGGTATACTTCTTGTATACGGGGTTTTCCACCTCTTCTCTATCAATAAAATTATTTACCTTATCAAAAAAAAATTTTGTTTCCAGCATCACTGTCGGAATTGTGGAGATATTTTCTGTGACAAATGCACTCAAGGAAGAACTGCACTGACAGCTGATGAGAATGCACCAGTTGTCAGAGTTTGTGACCGTTGTATGGTATGCATTAACGACCACCTATAATTTTTGTTCATTCCCTATTCTGTTTTTTTTTTTAAAAAAAAAAACTCTTTTCTGGTCCCCTCTTCTAAAGAAGTTATCCTTTAGGGTTAAAGAAAAGAAATGTCATAAACCCTACTTATATATTTTTCAGCCACTTCCTTTGAAAGAATAATTGTTACTTTTTCTTTCTCCATGACTCATAAGTGCACTAATTATATCCTGCATTCATTTTGTTTAACCACAATTTATGACGTTCCTTCAGGCAGAGGTTACTCGTAGGTTAAGCAGTGCAAAGGAAGCTCTGAATAGATCAAATGGATTGCAAAGTCATGAAGACCTTGCCAAGAAGCTTCAGGTGGTTTATTATATGAATTTTCCTCATAAAAAATCTGCAGTAGTAGACCCACTCACCTATTCAACTCATGCTTCATATATGTCTGCTCTTTGTAATTTTTTATTTCTTTAAAAAAGTATACCAAATGACTAACTTTGCCTCTGCTTTGTTATGCATAAAGAGGATTCATATGAATTCCTCTCGCTAACTAAAACAAATCAAGGATTTCAGCAACAGAAGAAAAATTATCATAGCTAATTCAAAATTCCGTCTGTATGATATGGGCACTGTGCCTTGCTGATGCTTTTCAGTGTGTTACAGAGTTTTATCTCTTTTAACTCGATTACAGTACTATTCATTTTCACGATGAATGTAAGAATGGTTGATAATCTTTATTGTTTGCTAATCTGTCTCTGAACTAATTTGATGTTTAAATCTGCCTTTTATTCTCAGGAGGAGATGGAGAGAAACAGGAGAGGATCATCTGGTAAGTTATATCTGCTGAAATACTTGTGCTCCATGTTTAGTCAAAATGCCATTGGGAAGTTCTGTATTCTTGTCAGTTGTCAATGCTTCTGATGAAGTGGCTTGGGCCACCTGGACTTGTGATGCAAAGCCTTATTGAACTTTGCCTTAGTGATTGCTGATCTCTTGCACAATTAAGTTCACTGTGTCTTCTTGTCTATTTGTATGCTAGTCTTCTCTACTAAGTATCAAACAAGAAACAGCATCCCTGTCATATCTACTTCTATAGGCGATAATGAGAAAGGGCGTTGGAATTGGGAGAAAAAATATCGGAACGGATTTTTAATTGGTCTGTAATGGTATTGGAAATGTCTTAAGAAACAGATTTTGCTCTGACTTCTGTTTATCCAAAAATAGGACGGGTAACTATTAAGAAGTTTTTTGCATTGGCCTATGCTGCTCAATAGTATTAGATGATGGGCTAACTTTCTATGGAGTTTGTCTCCTCGTAGCTCATGAAGTTTTTCTGGTTTCAGGTTCTAGGTCAGATCGATCTGGGAGGATGAAAGAGGTTGCTTGCCCTACTTGTACAGTACATTTGCAGGTTAATTAATCTTTGGTTAACTATTTGAATCTGGATGGGGTTAAAACCGTTGTTTACAGTTTGTATAACTGCTAGTTCTACAATGGACATTGCAGGTTCAAGTTCCCAGCTCAGGTTCAGAGACTATTGAGTGTGGGGTTTGCCAGCATCCGTTCCTAGTTAGTTCGCACTGATTTTTAAAGTTGTCAATGTCAGGATTGCAAGTTCTTTTCTTGTTCTGTTTGTTACTCATACTTTTGTGCATTCTGTTAATATTTGGTCAATAACATGATCTGTTTGTTTCCACAAGGCAATTTGTACAATCAATGTATTTGTAGGAAGAAATCCAACTGATATGTTCCTTTTCTTTTCATGGAGAAAAATTCTATTAATTTGATTCCTTTAACTACATATTTTACTCACTGTGTATGCTTGTTATTTAATTAGATAAAGTGATAGTAGCTACTTGAGATTTCATTTATCGAAAAGGAAAAAGATACTTGAGATTGTGTATTGAGGCAAGGGAAGAGAAATGTGAAATACGTCCCATTGCTCAATAGAGAAGAGAGAAAAACAAAGAGGACAATCTTGTATACTTTCTTTGGTAGAAACCTCTTTTCCATTTGCATGAAAAGACACTTGTAATCTTTGTTTTTCTCTTTCCCCTTTCTCCTCTTTTTGAAAAAAGAAAAAAGAAAAAAGAAAGAAGAACATCTTCAAATCAGTTATTTATAAGGACGCATCTAATCCTTTATGGAAAAAGGTCAAATTTGTCTATGTATTATTTAAAATTGAGTTATTTTACTCTCTATTAGACTATTGGTTTAATATTCTGTCTGTTGTTACTTGTTAGTAAAAGGTCTATTTTTGCTAATGGGGCTTTAACTTGAAGGTACTTTCAAGCCATGCATGGTTAAAATTGAGGGATAGATGTGGATCTTTCTCAAAAATTTGGATACATTAGAGTCCATAAATTTCGCGCTAGCTGCATTAGGGACAACAGCAAGAGTGGAGATGAATCAACAGTGAAAAGTCATTAAGGATAAAATTAAGCTAATTTCAGAGAGAAAAAAGAACAAATTTGACCTTACCCCATTTTCCACCTTCTTCTCATATCTAATCCTCTATTTCTTCTATTCTGAATCTCAGATACGACAGCTATTGACCTATATATATATGTTCATAGTAACTGCTTACCACTTCTTCCTAAGAAAGTTGTCAAATACTAAAGGAAGCTGAAAAATTAAAAGTAGAGTATGCCCCTTTTGCTGTCGGCTCACATCTCAAAGTTCAGCGTTAAACGTCATCTCATAATTCAACGTTAAACCTCTTTGGTTAAGCCCAATCAATGAAGATGGTTCAACAAATAGCTAATTCGTTGAAGACATTTTATTTATTCATGCGATCAATTCATTAATAAGCTTGAAAGTGACTATTTTGTCCAACGAAAGCTGCCACAAACTGTGCCCTGACACTTCATGCATACATTATTATCCCTAATTACGATAATAACAACAATAATATATGCCCTGTGCTATAAATACAGTTGTTTTACGTTATTGCAGCTATGGAAATGATTCTTCACATTTTTGTTAAATAGCAGCAAGAAAGCTCTTCGACAGAGGAAATATGTTGGCCAATGATGACATTTATTTGACTTTTTGTTTTTTGTTTTATGTGTACTCATAATTACCGTGCCATTTTGTTCAATTGTCTTGGAGATACTCCCTCTGTTCCAAAATGGTTGTCATAGTTCGGATTCCGAGAGTCAAACGAGTTTAACTTTGACCGTAATACTATAAGTTACAATAGTTAATAATTCAAAATATGTAAAAGACATATGAAAATATTACGGTCAAAGTTAAACTCGTTTGACTCTCGAAATCCGAACTATGACAACCATTTTGGAACAGAGGGAGTATTATTTATTGTTAGTATTGTCGGGCAGCTAGTGGAAATAATATAGCTGCACCTTAACATTATCTTGCCCCAAAAAAAGGCTTTTGTGGCTGCCCCAGTTGCAACTAACTATGGGTTTCATTGGTGACCAAAGTTGCCACGAAACTAAGTAGTTTTAGCAGCATATCAAATATCACCAGTGAAAGTCTTCTGTGTGTTGGAGTGGGTATTGTCCCACACTGGTTGTGGAACGGGGTGGTTGTTTGTATATTTGGACTTGGGTAATTCTCCTCTCTTGAGCTAGCTTTTAGGGTTGAGTTAGCCCAAGGTCCATTTCTTTGACACTGTGTGAAAGTTGCTACTACAAGTGTGTTCTTCCGTGGTCACCCTTTTTGGACACTTTTGTCGGCGTTTATGTGTTGCGACTCCTTGTTGTCACCTTTAGTGGCGACTTTTGTTGTTTTGGTGGAGCGGATGGAAACAAGCTTCTTCCTAGTGACCAATTTAATTTGATGAAATTTAACGTGTTTTACCTTTTGTCTTTAGAAGGATAGAATGATCAAAGATAATGCTAGCGCGCGAGTTTGACATTTGATACTAGTATAGTAGTAGTACAGTATCTTTTATGCATTAAAAGATACTATTAGTTGTTTCTGAAAAAAATGACTAACATATGGCTTGGAATGATGATATTGTGATCTACCAATTATATCATTGTTTTCTTTAAAGAAAGATATGCATGCAATATATTTCTATATAATTTCAAGACCTCTTATATTTTGATGGAAAATAAAGACTTTCTAACCAGACATAAAAAATATTTCAATACTGAATATAAATTATTTGGCCGCATAATTCTGTTTCAGGTCTTTCTCTATAATTAAGGACTCTTTGAAACTCAAAAGTGTTAGGTATTGTTCATTCATAGTAGTATCATTTTGCTTGATGTATGTGTTACCTGAAGGGAATTAAGTACGAATACTTTTCTGATAGTGTAGTGCTGTTGCTTAATTATTTGATGTTAACAGGCTTATATGTTATAAATATCATACCAACTAATTTTAGCTACCAATTATTATATGAACTAAAGGTAGAATTCTATAATTTGGAAGGATTTTCATCTTATCACTAAATTAGATTGCTCTTCCTAAAAGAGAGAGAGTAGGGAGAAGTACAACGATAAAATTATGGTGATTGGTAAAGTGTTGATAACAAGAAGAATTTTAATCCTTTCTATTTTTATATTAAATAAAAAAGGGGTTTTTACACAAATATACAAATTTGACTCCTTAATTACAAAAAAATAGCAATACTTTTCAAATTACAAGGCATATCAATATTTTTTTAGCACATTTTCATTTTTGATAATTAGACTTAACCCCACACTCCTAAAAACCCTAAATCATTTTCTTCACTTCCCCAAAATAAATTAGCCGTCACCCAACCCCTTCTCTCAGATCCAAATATCACCAGACCACCATACGACCACCACCACCACCGTTTGCAGTGGTGGCACCAATTGGAAAAGGATAAACAGATCGTGAATAGAGAGAAGATACATACGGATTCAAATCAGCGAAGCAGCCATGGGAAAAGGGGATGACGACAGAAATAGCCATCGACACCACCGACGTGTTCGCCGCTCACTCTCTCCGATCCTCCTTACAATCCCGCCGCCGTCCCCATCCAGTTCGCTTCTGCTCCGCCGGTCGCTGCCTCCGATTACTCCAATTATTCCTCTGCCACGTATGCTCCAAACCTTTGCGCCGCCCAATCGGGCTACGGGTTCCCTCACCTCGAGGCTCCTCATCGGGGTCGGGGTCATTTGGTGTATATGTATATGTTTATCTTGTTTGGCTTATTAGATCGATTGTAAGGATAGTTCAATTGGCAAAATGTTTGGGAATCTGCTCTCAACCGTTTCTGTTTCTTTAGATTTATTTCATTTTTGTTCCGTTTCTGTTTCTTCATAATTGTTTAGATTTCGTTTATGTTTCTTCATAATTGTTCAGATTTCGTTTCTGTTTCTGTGCCTCTTTGTAAAGATTTATCAGATTAATTAATTTGAACTCTTGTTCATGACTGATGGCGTTAAAACAATATGATACAGTTTGAAACATCGTTAAAAATATTGAAACAATTATTGCAGCAGTTTGATACATCTGAAACAATGTTGAAACAGTATGATATTGTCTGAAACGATATTGAAACAATCTGAAATAACTGTTGAAACAGTCTGATACGGTCTAAAACGGGAGTTGATACAATTTAAAACAGTCTGAAACGGGGTTGATACAGTCAGAAACGGGATTTGATACAGTTTGAAATATCGTTGAAACAGTTGTTACAACGGTTTGATACAGTCTGAAACGATGTTGAAACGGTATGATACGGTCTGAAACGACGTTGAAACAGTTTGATACGGTCTAAAACAGGAGTTGATACAGTTTAAAACAGTATGATACAGTGTGAAACGGGACTTGATACAGTTTAAAACAGTCCGATACAGTCTGAAACGACATTGAAACACTATGATACGGTCTGAAACAATCTGATACGGTCTAAAACGAGAGTTGATACAGTTTAAAACATTCTGATACGGTCTGAAACGATATTTAAACACTATGATACGGTCTGAAACGGAGTTGATACAGTTTAAAAGTGTAATTGGGAGAAATGGTGGGAGGAAAAGTGAAATTAGGGAAAATGGTGGGAGGAAAAGTGAAATAGGGAGAAATGTGAGGAGCAAAAGTGATAGTGGGGGAAATAGGAGGAAGAATGTAAGGGTTTGGTATGTTATGAGAAATATTGCTATGTTGTTGCTATATTTGTAATTAACTTGTGTTTTCCTCTATGTAGGGTAATTTTACTAAAATGTTGCTATGTTTGGTAATTAAGTTCTAATAATTGTACTTTTATGTAAAAAAATCCAATAAAAAAAAGCTAAAAAAGTGCAAGAAATGTATTTAACGTATAGATCTTTGTTATTTAACCATTATATATCATATTACTATAAAAGCATGTCCTTAAAAAAGAAAAAGTTAGATTACCATAATACCCTTCTAAAATTTAACAATACTCTACTTCAGAAAAGAAAAAAGAAAAAAGAAAAAAAGTACACCTCTACAGCATGTTTACTCAATCGTTGCTCTCAGCCAAAGGGTCTCCACCACCATTAGCGAAGAGTTGCCACTTTTAGTTTTAATTGATTTATACATTGAAAATCATTTGGCTGTTCCCCGCATACTATACTAGATCTTCTTTGTGCCTTCAGGTTCGCCCTCCACCATTATGTTTTACTAATTAGATTTACTTTAACATTCTATATAAAATAGTGCTATTGCTAGCACTGGAGACGATTCAACAACATTCAACACAAAGTTTTGCAGAGCTTCAGGTTTTCCCATGTCAACGTATGACCGAACCTCTAATCTCTTTCTTAATGTTATTGTTCCTTTGAGTGAGTTCTCATACTTTTTTTGACGTAGTTTGCATGTAAATAATAGTGAAATCATTAATTGGAGAAGGATGGACTAAGAGAAGAGATACAAATAAGGAAAAATTATACAGAGTGTAACTTTATGTACTTTTATTACAAAATATATAAATATTTTCAAAACTTATAAAAAATAGTAACATTCTTGTTTTTTGCTACAAAAAATAGCAGAATGTATTTAAAAAGAAAAGAAAATGTAATTAAAAAAAGATAAATCTAATCCTATATTTATGCACCCAACATTTTTTCTCTCACCTCAAAACCATCTATTAAAAATGGACAATAGGCATACGTAAGAAACAATAGCCATACAATACACATATAATAGTCATACAATAGCCATGCAATACACATACAATAGCCATACAATATACATACTATACACATACACCATACGATAGACATACAAAAGACATACAATAGAATTAATAATTGGGTAGTTGTAATCCCAAAAAGATAGGAATAGATGAAAAGACATGCCTATAATTATGGGCGATTTTGGTGCATGGTGTATTTTAAATTTTATTGAGTAAATTTTTTTTAATAACTTGTATATATAATGTTAAGAAAATATTGTTATTCTTGAAAAGTGACATAATGTTGCTATTTTATTGTAAACCTGCTACTATATTTGTATATTTGTATAATTTAGCCTACAAATAAAGGGTAAATAAAATCAGACACGTTAATATGAAAAAGATCATTACGTGTATTTTATGCATAGATATGTTAATGAAATTTATGCCGTTTTTAATGTTAAAATATAGATTTGATTATTCAACAATACAAGGTGCTAACGTGCGACGCACGTTCGTAGACACTAGTATATATATATGCACATTTTTACTTTTGAAGTTTATCGCGTGAGAATAATTATTTTCTGTTCTGCTGGCCCTTCGTCTCAGTACTCTTCCTTTTCCTAGTCAGTAATACGTCTACTTCTAATTTAAGTTTTAACTAGTCAACAATCATCATAAAAACTAGTACTAGAATTAATATACATAAATAATTTTAATTAAGTTCGGTCATGCATCTTTATCAGTGAAAGACTTGATAAAGGAAACTTTCGTCTCCCCCAACTTTCTTGTTAGCTTTAGCTTAACCTTTTTTGCCATAACAGGAATAGGTTAAATCAATAAATAGATTAATACTACACTTGCTGTCTGCGAAGTTGAGAATGGGGATTGTTAAGAATTCGACGTGTATATATCCTCTGTTAAATCGAATTTGTCATTTAGTCTTTACCTCTATAGCTAATATGACAAAATTGATTTACTACTAAGGATTAGTTAAGCTACACGTTTATTCATTTATATGTTTCATTTTCTCTATGGTTATCCGTCTGTCATGGCTTTACGTAATATACGTGCAATTTTTTTACACTATCACTTTTGATTGAAAGTGCAGGTTATTACTTTATTTTAGATTACCATATCAAGTTTGAATTGAAAAGTTACACGTTATTGTTTGTCAACATAAATTTATAGTGTAAAAAATTCTTTAATATCATCAGTTTGTAAAACTTAAACTCGTCATTCTTCTGTTTCTTAGATTCATGTGACAACAATTATTATTGTCTCGTAATATTTTATGCAGTACACCCGAATAATTAGCTGAAAGATCTTTCCTGATTTGTCAAGTTCTCGTGCTTAAACAAAGTTTCTGTTTTTCCAAAAAGAAAAAACAAATTTGATCATATTACTGGTTGGTCTACCAGACATACTAAAGTTAAGTATCTCAAGGTTTTCATTTACATGTTAGAATTTTAATTTAGATAAACCCCACAGATTACCTCTCGAGATAATTTCTTTCTGTCTACATGAAAAAGAACACAAAATGAAGCCACCACGTAGCATACCAACCTAGATAATAGTAAGAAGTTTCTTCTCTAGCTAGCTAGAACGCATGCCCTGGCAGAAACGTAACAAGTCGGTGTGCATTATTGGCTACTGTTAGTATATTTATGATTATTTTGACAAGTTCAAAATACAGGTGAAGTAGCTAAATAACAAAAGGAAACTTTCTGGTGTTGTAAAACTTTCTCCTGTCTAATGGAGTAGTAATAATCACGAATTTGCCGACATGCAGGTTGGAAAATATAATGAAAATACTTACTTGTTAGAGGTTCCAAGAATAAGCCATTGACAGAGACATTTTTCTCTTGCAATATTATTTGACAATATTATCTTCTATCAAAATCTAAACTTCATCATTCACCAATCAGCATTAGTATATATAATGAAGTATACATTATTATCCTCTATAAATAAACAAAAAGCCCATTACTAGCTACTCAAACCCGACATTACAAACCTTTTCAGAACTCAAACTTCTTTTTGTTCGTATTCTTGAAAAGGAAGTGTGACCTGAATTTCTTCAACACAATGTTGATGGTTTCATTCCTTGTTTCCTTTGTACTATTGTTTAGTGGCCGTGAAGCAAAAGTGCAATTACCAAAGAATTTGGTAGTAAAAGCAGTCTTTGCATTTGGAGATTCAATCGTGGATCAAGGAAATAATAATGAAATTGCAACAATAGCAAAGTGTAATTTTCCACCTTATGGAAAAGATTTCAATGGTGGAATAGCTACCGGAAGATTTGGCAATGGCAAAACGCCGCCAGATTTGTTAGGTAAATTTACCCCCTAACTAATTCTCACTCTATCTCTTTAGGTAAATTTACCCCCTAACTAATTCTCACTCTATCTCTTTCTCTACTATAGATAATATGATCAGATATCTCTATAAAGACGTTGTTTGTCCGTACATCCTTTTAACTATAAAAGTGAAATGTTGTTATACAAGGTGATTCTTATAGAAAAATAAAGTTGCTGAATGTCAAAATAAAAAAACAAGTCTCTGTACTGACAGAGTATGGATTCTTGCACCCTCAAATTGAGTATAAAAACCTACAACAATATGCACCAGAGTATGTAAGAACTCGCTGCAACTGAATTGATATAGCTAGTATAACCTTAATATTGATTATAGAATTACAACTTGATATATTTAGTGAAATTACACTGCATATATAACTTAAATCCCGACATAAAAGGGATATTGTTTATATGCAAAGACACAAATAATTTTTACTCTACCACTTAGTTTTAACCTTTTGCAATAGTAAGGTGCCTTATTTTCTAGCTTACCGATTCTACTTCTGTATACGATAATTTTATGCTGATCTTTTAATCGATTTAACGGCTGAAATATTTTACTCAGTGTAATAACCTAAAAATAACAAGTTCATAAAAGATCCTTTTGCATGCATGGCTCTTAGCGCGCGTCATGGTTTCGTCGACTTCTTACACGTTAATGGTTATTTTACTTTTTACTTTTTAAGGTTATAGTCACTCAGAAAACGACTTGTTTTCTCTTTATACTATATTTTTCAACAATGGAGGAAGGACAACAGGAATTTGCAAACGTATGAGTCGGCGAAAATTTTCTTTGTAGTAGAATGGAGATATTCGCTTTATCACCTTATATTATTAATACACAACGTTCAACTGCATGATATGCAGCTAATTAAGTTCTTTGAGCCAATTTCATTATAGTAGTTAGATTTCAGCTTGCAAGCATTTATGATACTTAACCTTTCTCAAAAGAACGTGGAAGAGTTGGATGGCTACTTCATGGCCAAAAGTGTACTTGGCACAAAGTTAAATTGTGACAAAACAATCTCATTCCATAAAAATGTAGCACAAAATAGTTTCCTCTCTGCTGTCAGCTTAATAATTGTCAAGTGAAATCAATTCATATATACGGAAAAAATTCCTTAATGTTGAATAAAAATTTGGGATTCAACTAGAAAGAGCTTCACAGAAATAATATACACATAACAAACTTATGTGCGATACTAGTACATAAATAGAAAGTTATTAAGTGCATAATCTTCATAAAGTTATTTTTAACATTTCAGTGGAACAACTTGGGGTAAAAGAGCTTCTGCCAGCTTACTTAGATCCAAATCTTAAAAGTGAAGATTTAAAAACTGGAGTAAGCTTTGCATCAGGAGGTTGTGGATTTGACCCTTTAACAGCTACTCTCGCGGTAATTTTTACTCATCTATATAGTAGTAGTTATTATCCATTTAATCATTAAGAGAAAATTAAACATTAACCACTTGTCGTATTTTATGTTAATTAGGCAGCCATACCCCTATCAACACAATTAACTCAGTTCAAAGAATATATTGGGAAGCTGAAAGGGTTAGTTGGAGAAGAAGAAACCAACTATATTTTGGAAAATAGCTTATTTATGGTGGTTGCTGGCAGTGATGATCTTGCAAATACATACTTCACTGGTGGGATTCGTTTGACGAAGGATATTTATTCATATACTGATCTCATGGTGGCCAAAGCTTCTGAATTTATCCAAGTTAGTATGCCTTTTACTCCTATTATATATTTTAATTTTTGTTTTCAATTATTATTGAGAGTTTTGAATGCTATGGATTGAAAAGTAGAACATCGTGAATTTTGTGACTCGGAAGAATAAAATCATAAAAGATTCATCACAAACTTCATCTACGTACACTGGTAAATTCTGTTGTAAAACTGTCACAAATTGTGACAGATTGTTCATCATAAATATGCTGTCACAAATTAATTTGTGTTTCTCTTGAAGTGGTATATATATATTCTGTCACAAATTAATTTGTGTTTTTTCCTGTTGTACTACATACTTTTACATGGTTCTTTAGTAGCACTGATTAAAAATTACTATCCGTTTCATTTCTGTAAAAATAAATGAGACAAATAAAATGAGACGTAGAGAGTAATTCTCAGTAAACTTTTTATTGATTCAAGTATTTTTTTTCTTTCTTTCTTGAAGGAATTGTACAACTTAGGAGCAAGGAAAATTGCAATATTTGGAATTCCACCAATAGGGTGTTTGCCATCACAGAGAACGCTAGCCGGAGGGTTAGATAGAGGATGTGCTAAAGAATACAATGAAGCAGCTCAATTGGCCAACGCCAAATTCTCTACTGCAATTGGTTCATTATCCAAAAAGTTGCCTCAATCCAAGCTGGTTTTCATTGATATCTATAATCCTCTACTTGATCTCATTGTCAACCCCCAAAAATATGGTACGTACTATAAATTAGTGACGAAGTTAAAAATTTCATTAAAGCTATTACTATAATTATATATGTATAAGAAGTAATACTCGATCTATATATCCAGAATATAATTTTCTTAGGAAGAGTTTTCTAACTGACTATTGTTGGTCAATTGTATCTCTGCCTCTACAGTAAACATTAACCTTATATAAATTCATACCTCTCGACTACATGCGCTCCTCCATCTTTTGTTATTCATTTCCTCATTTTCTTTTTTTATCTTGGATTTGTTGTAGGATTTGAAGTAGTAGAGAAAGGGTGCTGTGGCACAGGAATAATAGAGGTGACATTACTATGCAATAAATTCAGTGGTACATGTGAAGATGATACAAAATATTTGTTTTGGGATAGCTATCATCCTACGGAGAAAGCTTACAGAATTATTGTTGATCAGATCATCAAGAAATATATCAACAGTTTCCTGTAGATCAGATGATGATCAAGATCAAGATCATGATATTGTAACACACACACACAAAAAGTGTATTAAAGTCCGTTCTTGTGCATCTTCTTTTCTTGATTCCGTTGATAAAGATTTACGAACGTGCTTGTATCTGAAAATATTTGAAGATAAAGTATACATGTGTCATTGCTGTTCATTTTTATATACCTGATATTGTTTAATTGAAAGAAAATTTGTGATTAATAAAATAGCTGGTTTTTGATGGTCATTATTATTGTTGTTGTTAGCAAGATTAATATAATCTAAGTCATATTATCACGAGTTTAGTTCAACAAATTAATTTGATGGAGACATTTCAATAAGCATAAATCGTAACTTCTTTGTCTGAATACAACTGACATAAAATATGTCGTGACACTTCAATGTCATTATAATGTACAATAACGTTAACCTAAAAGCAAAAATGAACTTGATCGGTACTTCAGAAGAAAGTTATGATCAGAGCATTTTTTCGCAAAAATAGGTACTTCCTCCATCCCAATTTATTTGTCGTAGTTTGACTTGACAAAAAGTTTAATAAAGAAAGAGAGACTTTTGAAACTTGTGGTCTAAAAAATCATAGATATTGATGTGGCTATAAATGAGTCGCAAAAAGTAATTTTATAATTGAATTGTTGACAAATTTAGAAATATGACAATCCTTTTGGGACAAACTAATAAAAAAATATGACAAATAAAATGGGACATACGGAGTAGTATTTTTTATAAATGTGTTCCCTCTACCCATTTCAACTTTCATACGTAGGTGCTCATAGAATTGCACCGAACCATTTTACTGGGCTTGTTATACGACGGAAAAAATTTACCAGACAAAATTTTGACGTGCACGATTTTGCATATTAGCTAGACAAATTAATTAACCACACCAAGTCAAGCTACTTGATGAAATCCGTAATCACTACACTCATATTAAATATCACAAGAATTGCAGACGTGCGCCTCTCCATCCTTGTAATTACTTCTTCTCATTCTTTTCTTGCAGCAATGAACAACCATATTATTTATGGTTGGAATTATTCAAACCAACTGATCAACGGGTCTGTTCAAGATTTTAGTTGAGTGTACTTAAGAAAGAAAAAAATAAATCCAAATAGTATTAAATATCATGGTACTTGTTACCCACTGTAACAACAAATTTTGAAATCTAGAGATAGGAAATAGTGTAACAAAACATTGTGTTGAGTTAATCTAAATACACGTTTTGTTTATGAAAAAAAGAATACGATACTTAAGTCATATGTGCTTTGTGCAGGAACCACAAGACGAGAGTCAAAAGATTACGGAAGATTGATTACAGAAGATCGCTGATTGATTCCGAGAGTCAGCTATGGAAGGTTTAGATTTGTGGCCCGCCTATCTCGTGGGACTTGTTCCACAATCTGCTCTTACCTTATTCTCTGGAGATATTCATATCCCTAGAGAATCAAATCTCTCTATTCCGTAATGCCCGTCAATTACATCTCCATCAAATCCCGAATGCAGATCTGCCTCCTTTCCCTTCAACGGGCTTCGCTGTTGGGTCACTATATATACAAGTGTCTCTGAAGATTTTATTTACGCTTCTAATTACTATCTACTATCTCTAAGTCTTTTACTTGCAAGTACTGTATTCCTAAGTGTCTACGAGTGTGTCACAGAAAAGATAAGAGAGATCGTGTAGTGAGGTAATAGTTGTGTTACTGAAGTTGGTCTGATTATCTATAAATCAGACACTGTCGTTAGTGGTGAGCAAAGGATAAAACCACCTGTGAGAAGACGTTTGTGGTTAACGATAAACCATACTTGTAATTGTGTTCTACAAGAGCTTGAAGAGAGATTACTCCCTTGTGACCCAAGGGGACTGGATTAGGAACCGTTTGGTTCTGAACCAGTATAAAATTCTGTGTCGTTCCTTATTTATTTACTGTCTTTTGTTCTGCACTGCTTATTACTTATCTTCTTAAGTCAACTAATAACTTAAGTAGTCAACTAAAATTATAAGTAAAAACAATTCACCCCCCTCTTGTATTCATCACATTGTATTTGTTATCAACAAAAGATGCGGGTTACAATCTCTAGGATGTCACTACATTTATAAATGACGCCATCTGATTTTCAAGAATTTTGGTTCAATGATTTGAAAGCTTGATCTTGAACTTGATGAACTTTGGATTTGATTTCAAGATGTTTGATCTAGGATTTGTTGTGTGTCACGAACAATTTGACGTCCGTCACGAGCAAGATTTGAGATTCAACTATCACGAACAAATG
Organism: Petunia x hybrida; assembly: GCA_037355625.1. Taxonomy (NCBI): domain Eukaryota; kingdom Viridiplantae; phylum Streptophyta; class Magnoliopsida; order Solanales; family Solanaceae; genus Petunia; species Petunia x hybrida. The sequence continues at coordinate 4,960,333 of JBBBVM010000045.1, forward strand.
ATTTGAATTCGTGGACACCGAATCTTGATTTGAACTTTGTTGTTGGATTCGAACAATGACGTAAATCGTTGCCTTCATTGTTGAACTTGAACATGGACGTCGATTGTTGAACAGGGACGTAGATCGTGCGCTCCATTATTGAACCTGAACAAGGACGTAGATCCGCCTCTGTTGTTAAACTTGAAAAGGGACGTAGATCACGAACGTAGAAGAAGACTTTGAAAGTTTTCTTAGAAGCTTCTTTGACTTCCCTTCAGTTTGCTTGATGTGCTTCTCTTGGCCTCCTTTGATGTCTTTCTTGATGATCTCCTCCTTGATGTTCTTCTTCCTTGTTGTTTTTCTTCAAGTCCTTCTTTTAGGCTTTAGGTAGCTCCCTATTTATAATGGTGGAATAGAGTTAAGCCAAACTTGTTTACTTTAATTTGATTGGTTGATTGGAATTACAAATCAATTCCTTTATTTTTGTGATAAGCTTCCATTTGATTTGCCAAAGCCTATTATTTGTACACTTGACGCACTTCCATTGGCTATTTCATTTGACTTGGCGCCACGTAATTTAATATGTGGTATTATATTTTATTTAAATTTAGGAGTTAATCCAAATTTCTTATGAATTTAATTCACCAAAATTTAAATACTTACCCCATGACTTCCACTGTAAAACTTGTATTACCCACCATTAATAGCTAACTATTATGATAAAGTTTAACTTATACTCACTGATGATGATGTAAAATATTAGCTAGCCTTAGTTAAAAGTCAACAATGAGTGACTTGTATAACAATTACCATGACTTTGTAACTTGCAAAACATGGTAAATGACATGTCATAACAAATATACTTCACTGCTGGTGTGACATTTCTTGTATGTATAATATAAGCTCATTATAAATTGCACCACAAATAAGAAACCTAGTTAAGACCCATCGCAAACACCGCCTAACAATACAAAGTTGAAATTAACTCAATGGAATAGTTGCTGTTCGACTCAAGATTACGATGAATACGTAATGGCCAACTTGCTTGCAAATTAGTCAAATGTAACTATGTCATAATAATTTGGTATGATCTTTAGCTTATATAAACAGAAATCCGATAGGCCGATACTAGCTACTCAAATTGAAAAGAAGTGCCTGCATAAAGTTCTATACAATGTTCTCCTCTAATTTAGTTTATGTGCTGCATAGGTTCAAGGTTTTCTTATATGTTTCTTTTGTGTTGTTTAGTGCCTGTGAAGCGAAGGTGCAGTTACCAAATAACGTGGTTGTAAAAGCAGTTTTTGCATTTGGAGATTCAATTGTGGATCAGGGAAATAATAACAATATAACAACGAATGTGAAATGTAAACATCCACCTTATGGAAAAGACTTCATGGGTGGAACTCCAACCGGAAGGTTCAGCAATGGCAAGACGCCACCGGACTTGCTAGGTATTAATATTGGACATGTTCTTTTTCATTTTTTAGTTACTTAATTATATTCTTTCCACACGTCCTCTCAAGTGAAGACATGCATAATTCATTATCATGGGACTAGAATGTGAAAATATTTTTTGTTTTTCTTGTGACAATGAAACTTGAACCTACGTTAACTGTAATTGTTAATTAAAGTCCATGGTTTGTCTATTTTAGTGGAAGGATTGGGAATTAAAGAGCTGATGCCAGCTTACCTAGATTCAAATATGAAAGTTGAAGATTTAAAAACTGGAGTTAGCTTTGCATCAGGAGGTTGTGGATATGATCCTCTAACAGCTACCAGCGTGGTAACTTCTTATCAGTCACTGTTTATTACTTTATTGTACAAAGTAACCGTGCTTAGTATAGTCATTTTTTTCCATAATAGAGTTGTTTATCCGGATATTTTTGATTGATGTGAACAAATAGTCTTATGGAGAACATATAATATAACATAGCATGAAAAATAAATTTCTAATAAAACTTGTTATACATGACGACTATTATAGAGATATAAAACTGTATATATGATGGTCTTAATTAGCACTATTAACCAACAAAATTAATCCTTTTTGCAAAAGAACACTAATAATTTGTCATGTACTATCTGTTTTTAATGTGATTAGTCGGTCATATCACTATCGGGACAATTAACACAATTCCAAGAATATATTGGAAAGCTGAAGGGACTAGTAGGAGAAGAAGAAACCGACTATATTTTAAAGAACAGTCTATTTATAGTGGTTGCCGGCACGGACGACCTAGCCAATACCTATTTCTCCCATGGGGTTCGCCGGAATCAGTATAATGTGGACTCATATACCGATCTTATAGTGGCCGGAGCCACCAATTTTCTCCATGTAAGTCTACATATATAAAACGAGTGTCACCTGTATTTAGCTTTTTACCGCTTGAATTTTCTAAAAAAATTGTTACGATCCCGCTGTCCACTTTAATTGATCTTTCACATGCATTAAGAAAATTAGTTAGTAATATATAAAAAAGTTATTGACTATATTAACATTTATTTCTTATCATATAAATGTAACAAAGTACTAAGATAATTTATTTAATAAGGGTATATTTAGAAAAAAATAATTAATAGTCTTTTTAAATTTTGAACAAATCAATTATTTTGAACTAAATGAAAAAGATTAAAAAATCAAATAAAGTGGACTGGAGGGAGTACCTAAACCTACTGTCACATGGTTTAGTTTAATCCTGATAAATTTAGAATTTGCTACTATTCTTCTTTAAAATGTTATTATATAATTTTGGTAAATTTTGATTCATACTGTTTTTTGTTTTTGAAAGGAACTATACAAGTTGGGAGCAAGAAAAATTTGGGTTTTTGGAATTCCACCAATAGGTTGTTTGCCATCACAAAGAACAAAAGGTGGAGGTCCAAATAGAGTGTGTGTTGATGAATACAATCAAGCAGCACAATTAGTCAACACCAAGTTTTCAGATGCTATTGATTCATTATCAAAAAATATGTTTCAATCCAAGTTGGTTTTCATCGACATGTATTATCCTCTACTTGATATCATTATCAACCCCCAAAAATATGGTAAATATGAACCTTCCCTAAATTAATATCTCTAGACAGCTTGAGATACTTTCCCCATTTTGATTTATATCTATTTGGCATTTGATTGAACGTGAATTTTTAATTTAAAAGTTTTTCTTTTTGAAACTTGTGATATTGAATATTTGAATATGCATAAGATTTTTCTGACTATAACAACATACTCTGAGAATAAAATGTGAAGTTTAAAATTGAATCTAACTCAAATGTAAGCAAACTAATTAATAAGAGAATAATACTTCATAAAATGAAACCGATCAAGGGAGTACTTTTCTTTTGTTTGTTTGTTTGTTTGTCTTTTTTCCTTTGTTTATCGATATAATTGTTGTGGATTGCTTTCAGGTTTTGAAGAAGTGGAGAAAGGATGTTGTGGCACAGGAAAGATAGAAGTGGCTAGACTATGCAACAAATACAGCGGAATATGTGAAGATAACACTAAATACTTGTTTTGGGATAGTTACCATCCAACTGAGAAAGGTTACAGCATTCTCCTTGATCAGATCATCAGAAAATATATAAATGGTTTTTTATAAACATGAAATTAATCTGATCAAGATTGATATTTGATACAACAACAACAATATATATGCGTGTGTATAATTCGCATAAGTATCATTAATAAAAGGTTCAATCTAACTCATCTTCTAAGTAGTTTATTTTTCTTTTCAGGTTCGATTGATATATAACTGGTTATTAATCTATCGATTTAGAAGTTTTTGTGCGAAATAGACACTTTTGGTGTTGCTACTACAATTTTGATCCGCTGAAACAAAAAGTTATAAAAATGACCCCGTCTGGAAAAGTTGCTAGCGACCACTAGAGGGAAGCTCCTAATGATTGCCATATCTTTCTATTAGAGAATGCTTTTTTTACAGGAGGCATTTTATATGACTTTCTTTACGGGAGTCAAATATATAACGCGGCGCCAGAAGATGTCCAATTTCTGTAAATCACCCATTGATTTATGTAGAAATGTCATTGGATAACCTATTTTCACAGTACCAATTAAGGAGCAACAACTTTATAAAAAATATTTAAACGTATTCGGGAGTTGAAACCATAGGAATGAAGTTGAGTTAAACTTTAGACTTTTAGGGGTTGTTTGGTAGTAAAATAAGTTATTCAGGGATTAACAATTCCGAGATCATATTCACCTTCCATGTGAGATAGTTCATACCATCATTTAGGTATAAAATTTATATCAGTATTAGCTAATACCTATAACCAAACGTACGGTAGAAATAATCCCAAATTCTATCCTGAAATTATATTTTCAATTTCTCATACCAAATGATCTCTTAGTCCGAAGTTGAATTGCCAACGTCAGGCTTCAATTTCAATGATCGGGTGAGTGCGAACTTTACTTGCGACGAGTTGAAGTTGATCAGTGGTTGGAATTTGATTCTATTTAAAAGCATCTATTTCCTAAATAATTGTGACAAAAGCAGTTATTTGTGCACATCCCCCTTGTTTTAGGCTGATTTACATAATAGAACTTTTTGGCGACCCATCAGAGGTTTGGGCTCTGTAAGAAAAGTCTTACAAATTGGCCTCCGTAAGAAAGTCCTTGGTGATCGCTAAATATTTCTATTAGCAGAGACCTGGCGAGCGCTGGGAGTTCTTCTATAGCGATCGCCATCCTAATGGGGTTATTTTTGTAAGACTTTTCTTATAGGAATTAAAAATGTAATCGCAACGCTATATCTGTCCACTTCGTGCAAAAACACGCTTATTTTAGCTTTTATGTAAAAATTTAGTGTAGGGGCCTGTTTGGTGCGCGCTCTAATTGATCCGTAGTCACAAAAAATAAATTCGTTGAGAAATAGCCACTTCCGAACAAGTTTCAGTATATTATACTGGGACTTTGAATATGTTAGTTCAAAGTCAGTATAAAATACGGGGATCACTTAAATACCAATCCGTATAAAATACTGGGACTTTGAGTATTTTATACTGGGACTTTGTATATATAAAGCACCAGGGAGACTATCCCATTACTCTGAACATGTGTAGTTCTCAGTCCCAGTATAAAAACCTGGGACTAGTCCGGGCTGTTTGTCAATGCTAATGGAGTGTATGTGCGTGCGGTGGCTATTCCTCAATTAATTTCGAAATGGTGGATAATTCTCATTTAATGCGTCCAAAAATAGCTACGCATCAAAATTACCCAACTTTTATTGAAACTTGGGCCTCGCATTGGTGTCCAATGTCAATGGGCTACCACGATAGGTTTCATTTTAAGATTTGTTTAAAAATAGGGCTTTTTACACTATATACCCATAAAATTCAAAATATTTACAAGCTCTACCCATTAAAAATTACACTATCCATGAAATTAAAAGTATTGACCCAACCTACCTATTTATTACTGTGTGCCTTTATTATACCTTATAGGTGTATACCTTTAAGGTATACTGCATAAATAATAATATACAAGTCTAGATATGGGTGTATACCTTTAAGGTATACTGCATAAATAATAGCATACAGGTCTAGATGGCTAGGGCATGTAAATATTTTATGGGTAGGGCTTGTAAATATAAAATTCATGGATAGAGATGGGTAAATATTTTGATTTTGATGGATATTTTTTGTAAATATCTCTTAAAAATATAGAGACATTTCTACTACTTTGCTAAATATAGACATTTTGAGAAACTTCTACATGACATAGTAAAAATAAAATATATTGTTGTGTGAACCTAATTCTCCTCTCTCTTCTCTTTCTCACCCCTTTTCCCATACCCTATTATTCACTATTGGTACCGGCGTCGCCGTTCTTTCCCACAGTTTCTACCCATCATTGTTGTCCTTCCCCTATTCCCTTCTACTGGTGGTGCCCCTCCTTTTCCCACAGTTTCTACCCATTATTGTTGTCCTTCCCCTATCCTTTTCTGCTGGTGGTGCCCCTCCTTCTCCAAACCCCATCATAGTCAGTGATGCTTCTACCCACGTTGTCGCTGCTGCTATTTCCATCGCGATCGGAGCTGTTGCTCATTTCTTTTCTTTTTAGAGGTTCTCCAGTGGCTTTGGTAGATATATGATGATGTTTTTTTTTTTTTTTTGGTGGTGGTCGAATGTAGGAGAGAATGTATGACTCATGTATATCGATTATATATATGATGTATGTCCTATGTATCATTGTATATCAAATAGAGATACAACTGACATACAAATTATATACACTTTACATAAAGTAATTTTTTAAAATGCATCCATTGTATGTACATTATATATATAGTACATGTCATATATAGTTAACGTAGATACATGGAGATCCATCAAGCATACATAGTGCATACATAGTACATACAAATGACATACAATAATATATAAAAGAAAAGTTTCCAGCTGTCGTCGGTGGCTAGAGGCCGCAGACTGAAGTGATTAATTAACTATATATGAGGGTGGTTGGGGTGGAGGGGATCTTCGGTTTCTCCTATCTTTTATGTATATTTTCTACTTCATCCGTCCCAATTTATGTGTCTTAGTTTGATTAGACACGTAGTTTAAGAAATACCCCTTCGTCCGAATTTATGTGGCACAATTTGGAGTACAAGGGTAAAAGTTTGAAACTTTGACCGTAAGTTTAGACGTAATTTTTTCGAGTTTTTAAAAATAAAATTTATATATATTTAAAAACTACATAAAAAATGCTATAAATCATATTAATTATAATTTAAGACATTTATAAAATATGTATGAAAAACGTGGCCAAAGAACACATCGTAGACTCCCCAGACAGTAAGTATGTCATACAAATTGGGGCGGATAGAGTATATAGATAATTTTCAATCTTGTGGTTATAAATTAAAGATGTGTGTAATGTACTAAAATGTCCTATGAATTTTATGGTTTTAAATATAGAAAAAGACATTATTATATTGGGACGGAAAGAGTAAGACACCTACATTTTACTTTACATAAAAATAGCACTATTATACTTAGTAGTATAATATTGCTTTTTTTTTTTTTAATGTAAAGTGAAATGTACGTTTGCATAGTTATGTAAATCAACCCTTTGTTTAGCAATGGGATTGGGATCCTTTTGGCAGAACGTAGGTCTTCAAGAACTTAATTTCACTCTCTGTATTTTTGGTAATTATATTTATTTTTATTATACATTCAATTGGGTTGTAATGTTTTTCCCATTTCTATTCTTTAAAATTCTGTTTATGTTGGTTGCTTGATTGATTAACATAGAATTGATAAGTTACCTTGCTTAATTACATGGGACTCAAGGAGTACCTATTCTTTTTCCTTAGCCAAATTAATATATAGGTTTGCAAACAATTGGTTTCAAATGGCTTCAAAAGGGTTGTCATTCAAAACTAAGTCAATCATTTTCTGAAAGAATTAATTAGATGACCTAACACACTTAATTAAATCAATTTACGTAATTTCTTCTGTATATGTATCAACTGCAAATCGTTGATATATAGTGATCAACGTAGGATTGTGGGGGATTGTTAGTTAAGTCAGTTTGAGGAATATTATAGTTAGTTATTATGATGTATTCCTTTCTATGAATGAACTGTATGATAGCTTGGTGGATTTTAACAAATCTAAATTCTTCAATCACACTTTTCTCGTTAGCACATTTTTCTTCACGGCACTCTCTCGTTAATGCACGAATAGTGACATGAAATACGAACGCAATATAAGCCTGACAGCATTGTGTCGTGCACGATTTTGGAAATAGAAGAAACCATACAATTTATACATTGTCGGGTCATGTAAAATACTCCGTAAATATTGAGTTTACTATAATTAAAAAAAAGACATATTACATACTTAACAGTGTCAGTATTTTATAAAGTCAATCCATTCAACAAAAGGAAACTTCTTAACCATATTCTAAGAAAGTTCTCTACGTCTTTCTCATCTCATATGTTAGATGATATCACTCATCATTTGCTTGTTCTAACTCCCATACTAGCCATACGTAGCATTCTCTTATAAATAAACAAAATAAAAAACCGACTACTAGGCTACTCAAGTCCGACATTTGAAACCTGTTTAATCTAAACCGCAGATCGTTCTGTTCTATACAATGTTGTCTTTTCGTTTAGTATTTTTAGCAAATAAAATGGCTTTCTTCTTTTATGTTTCTCTGTTGTTTAGTTCATGTGAAGCAAAGTTGCAGCTACCAAAAGACGTGGTAATAAAGGCAGTTTTTGCTTTTGGAGATTCAATTATGGATCTTGAAATAACAATAATTTAACGACACGAGCAAAATGTAATTATCTACCTTATAGAAAGGACTTTATGGGTGGAAAACCAACTGGAAGATTCAGCAATGCCAAGACGCCACCTGACTTGATAGGTACACTTATGCTAAAAATATCTGGCCCATTTTTCGACTTATATGTGTCATCTTTGACACACTATTAGAAGTACGCGAATTTCTCTCATCTCAAACTCAAATTTTCGATGAATTTCTGAACACATTACTATCTATATGTATCAAAGTTAATCTTTTAGAGTCCTTATATATATAATTGAAAGTGAATTTGATAAGTTGATGAATTGGACATGACTATGATTGTCCATTAATTTCAGTGGAAGAACTGGAGATTAAAGAGCTAGTGCCAGCTTATTTTGATCCAAATTTGAAAGTGAATGATCTAAAAACTGGAGTAAGTTTTGCTTCAGGAGCTTCTGGTTATGACCTTCTAACAGCTCTTCTCGCAGTAATAACTTCTTATTTAATTAATATATAATGATTTAGGTTTAACGTAATTTTAATTTAATGACTTTCTATTTTTTTGATTTATGTAAATTAGTCAGCAATACCACTATCAGCACAATTACTTCTTTTTGAAGAATATATTTGGAAGCTAAAGGGAATTGTTGGGATATAAGAAGCCAACAATGTTGTAAAAAACAGTCTTTTTCTAGTAGTTTCTGGCAGTGATGACCTTCTTAATACATATTTCATCCTTAAAATTCCACGGAAGATACAGTACAATGTTGACTCATATACTACTCTTATGGTGAATGGAACTTCCAATTTTGTCCAAGTAAGTATGCCAATAACAATATATACCAAGTTAAAGTGTAAGTATGTTAGCCATAATAAAACACAATTTTTACTATGATGTTAAGTTGACCTGCAATATTGGGCAACTTTTCACAGCAATAGCATAACTTGGAAAGGTTTTGGTATAACCGGCTATATATTTAATTAGTCAAATTACAGTGTAAAAATTCTTGCACTGAAAGGGTATGTAATTTTAATTCATTGCTACCAATATGCCTGATTAACGTTTTTTAATGAGTTCTCAATTATGAGTATGCAATCACTTGATTTGCTATTTATCTTGTGGCTTCATGTCAAATCAAGCACATAGATTATGGATAACTCAAGTCATGCATTTAATATATAGAGGAATGTATAGTTCTTTAATTTATCATATTATGACTCAAGATCTTTTTTTCCTAGAAGAATTTGTACAATTTGGGAGCAAGAAGAATTTGGGTTTTTGGGATTCCACCAATAGGCTGTTTGCCATCACAAAGAATGAGAGCTGGAGACCTAGCAAGAGTTTGTGTCGAGGAATATAATTAAGCTGCACAAATGGCCAACACCAAATTGGCAATTGAAATTGATTCATTATCTGAAACTTTGCCTCAATCAGAACTAGTTTTCATCAGTATTTATGATTACGGATGGAGATCCTCTCCATACTCTACTTGATCTCATTGTCAATCCCGACAAATATGGTAAGTTAAACAAGAATGGATCTTCTCAAAAAGTTCATATATATCTTGATGTCTTGAGCTTCTTTATTATTCGTATTTCCTTTTAGTACGCTCTTATTGTACAAAATATTTTAATTTTATTGTTCGTTATACTTTGAATTCATTTATACCTTTTCTTAGCAAATCGTATTGTGTTTGCACTTGACTATAACAAAGTTAAGAGGTAAATTTTGATTTTTTTTTGAAGTATTTTGACACGTGAGTCTAGCTTAATTTAGCTCTGTTATAGTTTAAGAATGGACCAAAACGGTAATCGTGTAGTGAATAAGTAGCTTTGACCTTTTTGCTCTCTTGTTTTATCAATATAGTTATTATTGTTTGATTTTAGGTTTTCAAGAAGCAAAGCAAGGATGCTGCAACATAGGAAAGAACGAGTTCTTACTATGCAGCAATCGCTTTGGAACATGTGAAAATGACACAAAATATTTGTTTTGGGACGGTTATCACTTATCATCTCACAGAAAAAGGTTATAGGATTGTCCTTGATCAGATCTTCGACAAATAAACCAACAGTTTATTGTAAACATGACTTCGATCAAGATTGAGATATGTTTCTATTCCAAGTTACTACTAAATATTGTACTATTCAAGAGTGATAAAGTTTCGTCTTAGTTTCAAAAAAATGTGTTTCTATCTATAGAACTTAAGTAGTATATATGAATGCTCTTAATTTGCATATCGTACTAACAAATTTGTGTTTAATATAGGGGCGGATCTACTAGGTGCCTAGGGGGTGTCACGGTACCCGGTAATCTTGGCCGAGCCTCTGTGTATGTATGTGTATCTATAGGAAAAATTGGTTAAATATAGACAGTGGCACCCACTTAATCAAATCTTATATGGTGCCACTGGTGAAAGACACAATTTTTCGTCCACATGACCTGGGATAGACTCCTATTTTTTTACAAAAGTTAGAGTTTTCACTTTTCCAAGATAAAACTACCTACTGGAGCAACTCTGATTCTCGGATCTTCTGCCCTTACTTTATCTTTTTAATTCTTCTTGATCCTTTAACATTGAATTTGTGCTGACTTTGTTATTCTTTCCCCCCCCCCTCTCTCTCTCTCTCTCTCTCTCTCTCTCTCTCTCTCTCTCTCTCTTTTTGGTTTTTTAAGATATAAAATATAACATAATAAAAGTTCTTTCTTTACCGTAAAACCTTCTCCTTCCCTTAATTGACAAGGCATTTACTGTAGGTACATATTGTGGAGATTAATTATTCACTTGTTTATTTATTTATGAAGTTTATTCCTAATTTTAAGTTTTAATCATTATTTAGTTTGTTACTTAGAGCATAAATTATTTGTAAATATAAAAATAATGTTATTATTGACCCTTTTATTAAAATATGAAAAGTAAAAACTCGTGTATTTTTATAATTAGTAACATTATTTGAAAAGTTATGTCCCTCCATGATGTCATAATTATTGAAAACTTTATGCTTTCATCTAAATTGTTATTAACCAAAAATAAAAATTTTGAACCAAAACTCAAAACAGATTCTTAAAGGAGAACGCCAACAATTAAATAGAATTACCCAAAATAGATCAAACGACCAAATTTATGCTTATTTGGACCGGGTGTGTAGCACCATTTTCACATTTAAAAGCGGTGTGGCACTCGGTGCCTCCAGATCCTGGATCCATTTTTTGTTTAATAAAATAGGAGTAGTCGGTATTCAGAGCTCTTTACTACAGTACTCTTGCTGCTTCTTTTTTTTTTTAGTTTTAACTACTCGATCTCTTATACATTTGTTAGTTTTGCTTGTTCCAAACTAGTGAAATATTACATGCATGTTAGTTATAGAATAACTTTAAAAGAGAAACAATTTCGGATCATAGTATAGTGAGTAAAAACTCAATCGTGTCCAATTGAATCTTTCTTACTCACCTACTAGTTACGCTGAAAAACCTTAAAGAATATTAGCAAAAAGATGCGGGATTATAATGTTGGGACTTAACTGTAGATTATTCTATTTATACCTCAGGACCCATTGTAATCACCTAATTTTGGCACCTAAAATACCAAAATGCATAAAATAGTAGTGTTAATTTTCCTCAATTTTTATCTGTATCATGGCTAATCGTAGTCATTTGATTAGGAGAAAATAATAGAAAATTATCAAAATATATATATTTGTTATGTGTCTAACTGCGTCTTTACATTTTGACTATGATAATCTAGCATTTGCATAATTTTATGTGTTAGTTAATTAGTCTATTTGTTAATTGTGTGTGTGTTAGATAATTTGTACTTTAGTAGTTTAAACTTGCAATTAGGGCTATTTGTGAAATTCAAAGGAGAGCTAAGGGAGCCCAACATTTCAGCCCACCCCATTTTGACCTGGCGAGATCTCAGCCCCTCATTTGTCTTGATCTGACGGTTCATATTCGTCCATCCCTTTCACATATAAAACACCCTAAACTCCCATCATTTGGCCATTAACCCCAATAGCCTCCTAAGACTAACTACACTCTGCCAAAATATACACAGCCCCATCAGAAATCGTCACTGCCGGCGGCGCCGCCGTCTTCCGCCACCGAAAAATCATAAAATTACATCTCCTGAACCGATTTGAGCTCCTCTTCCTCGATCTGGACTCGGTGTCCATAAATTTCAAGGGAATCGTTGTAAATCAGAGTGATGAATACAAGAGGGGGGGGGGGGGTGAATTGTTTTGACTTATAATTTTAGTCGACTGATCAAGTTATTAGTTGACTTAGGTGATAAGTAGTATGCAATGCAAAACAAAAGGCAGTAATTAAGTAAGGAACGACACAGAGTTTTATACTGCTTCAGAACCAAACGGTTCCTAATCCAGTCCCCTTGGGTCACAAGGGAGTTATCTCTCTTCAAGTTCTTGTAGAACACAAATACAACTATGGTTTATCGTTAACCAAAAACGTCTTCTCACAAGTGGTTTTGTTCCTTCGCTCAGCACTAACGGCCTTGTCTGATTTATAGATAATCAGACCAACTTCAGTGACACGACTATTACCTCACTACAAGATCTCTTTTTCTTTTCTGTGACACACTCGTAGACACTTAGGGATACAGTACTTGCAAGTAAAAGAATTAGAGAGAGTAGATTGTAATTAGAAGCGTAAGTAAAATCTTCAGAGACTCTAGTATAAATAGAGAAACACCAGAGAAGCCCGTTGACAAGGATACGTGGAAGATCTGCATACGAGATTGAATGGAGATGTGATTATCTAGAATTGAGGAGTAGAGAGATTGACCCAAGAGATTTGATTCTCTAGGGGATATGGATATCTCCTGAGAATAAGGTAAGAGCTGATTTTGGGACAAGTCCCACGAAATAAGCGCGCCTCAAATCTCAACCTTCCATAGCTGACTCTCGTAACAAATCAATCAGTAATCTTCTTTTAACAATTGGGATCTTTACAGAGGTCGTCCTTGTAGTTCCTGCAAGAGGCACATATGACTTATGTATCGTATTCTTTTTGTCATAATCAAAATATATATTTTAATTAACTTAACAATCTCCCCCTTTTTGGTGATGACAAAAAGTAAAAGAGTATGTGCTAGGATACTTCCCTTTGTCGCTTAGTCGACTAGCCAATCCTGATAGCTGACTCCCCCTGAGTGAGTGCGTCCTGTAATATCAGAAGGTAGAGGTCTCTAGGGACAAAGAGGTTTGTTGACTCCCCCTGAGTGAGTGACCCTATATATTGTATACTGCAGATATGATGATACCATAATCACATAGATGCAAAATGTACATGGAGGGAATAAGCAGTCAGTCATCTGTTCTCCCTCTTGGCATCAACAAAAAGGAACAAAAGAGCAAGTCTAAATTATCCTGAATATTACAGACCCAGAGAATTAGTTTAACGAGGAGCAAGAAAATATGTAAGGGTATTCACAACATTATCAGTCATCCTGTCCAGCTTGGTTTGAACATCTGTAGACATAGCAGTAATTCGGGCCTGAACATCTGTGGAGACTGCATCAATTCTGGCATGCACCTGTCTAATAGCAGCAGCAGAGTCAGTCACAACAGTGTCTAACTTAAGAGAGAACCTACCAACATCTAGTTTAAGTTCAGTGATGTCATCGGAGGCCTTTTTACTCTTGAAGTGCAGGCTAAGTAGCAGGTCATTGAGATCAGCCATAGCATCCTTAAGCTTACCAGAAGGCTCATCAGCAACCGGAGCAGATGGCTTGGATAGACCAGCATGGTCATCAGCCGGTTTGGGAGATTTAGGTTCCTTGCGAACCCAGGAGCCATTAGTGCGAACATACCCCATCGATGCAAAAGTGTGAGAATTATAACATGCAGTCAAAGAGCAGGTTTTCCAAGCAGAGATGTCAACTCTATAAAAATGCAGGATGCGAGTGACAATGATACCATACGGAAGAGAAGCACATTCAGCAACACTTTCAAGCATATATTCAATAATCCAGGCAGCCAAATCAAGTTTCTTTTTAGTAACAAAGCAGTAAACAATCAGAGTGTCACGTTGTGAGAGGGAACTAAGAGAACCAGTTCGGGGAAGCAGAGTAGTACCAACGATGTGGGCCAGAACACGAATTTCAAATGAGAGGTCTAAGTGACCAAGTTGTCCCTCAGGAACATCAGACTTATCACATAAAAAGGTTTTGGCTTGTTCAAAAGAGACCTCAAAATCAGCAGGCCATGAAATTTTAAAGAACTCAGAATAGCCAGAAAACTTACAACCCAAAATACGGCATAATATGGCCTTGGTGATGCGAGTATTAAGAACCATCATCTCAAAACCAGCGGAGGAACAAGGGCGAAGATCTACATAAAAGAGCCTTACCAGATCCTCGGGAATGTCGATGGGTTCAGTAGAGAAAAAGTTGGACCAGTCCTGAGCATCAAACTAATGATTGAGAGAGCAATTGAGAGATTCCATAGCATCCAAGTCAACAAGTAGGCCATGAGCCAGAGGTTTATCCTTGATAGCAGCAAGCTTTTCACAAGCAGAGACATCCAAAAAATCAAGAGTTTCATCTAAATCAGCAAGGGAGAACTCCTTCTTGGGTCTTTTTACACATTCTTCATCAAGAGACTGCATGGGTCTTTTGCCAAATTTCTTTGAGAGATTAGGGTTTCTTTTAGGGCTTTGATAATTGGACATAGTATTTTCGGAGTGGTCTGAATCCACATGTACCGGAGTGGTGGAGGCAGTGGGTAACTTTGATTTGGTGCGCTGACTCCTACGAGCAGAAGAGGAAGTTTTGCTGACCATTTTTATGATGAAGGTTTGAGGAGTGGGTCAGAAGATGAAGGGAATGAGAATGGGGAGAGTTAAAAAGGGTGGATGAAAACGGAAGAGGTGTCGTGTGAGGGAAAGGAAGCGAAAAGACGTGATGTACTGATGGGAGTGAAAGGACGCAGTGCAGACTCTTGGAACTCGTTTCCACGCCGCCTGACACCTTTTCAAACTAAATATAGAAAAAGTAATAATGGCATGGAAAAGGTAAAAAGTAATAATGACAAATAAATAGACATAAAAGCAGTAAAATCTTGAATATAATAAAACAAATTAGGGGCAATTTTATTAGGTAACATAACGAGAGTAACAAGGATCAGGGATAAGTCCAAGCAGGTCACGTAGGGCACAAAATCTTTCTTCTAAGAGAGGTTTAGTAAAAATATCAGCCAATTGAAAATCGGTGCTCACGAATGTAATATCAACATCACCATCCTGAACATGATCCCTAATAAAATGATAACGAACATCTATATGCTTTGTCCTAGGATGATCAGCAGGGTTGTAGGATAATTCAATAGCGCTAGTGTTATCACACAACATAGGAATTGGTTTAAAAAATAAATCATAATCAGATAATTGCTTGCCCATCCAGAGGAGTTGAGTGCATCAATGTCCTAGGGCGACATATTCCGATTCAGCAATTGAAAAGGCAGTGCAATCCTGTTTCTTACTGTGCCAAGATACAAGGGATTTCCCAAGAAAGAAACTCGCACCACTGGTGCTTTTTCTATCAATTCTATCACCTGCATAGTCAGCGTCTGAAAAGCCAATGAGATCAAAGAAATTGGTGCATGGGTACCACAAACCATAGTTAACTATTCCAACTAGATATCTAAGAATTCTTTTGGCTGCAGTAAGATGGGACACTTTAGGAGCTGACTGAAACCAAGCACATTTACAAGCTGAAAGCATAATATCTGGTCGACTAGTAGTTAAGTAAAGTAACGATCCAATCATACCTCGATAGAGGGAAGCATTGATACTCGTACCTTTGGAGTCACTTACCAGATGAGTGGCAGGACTCATGGGAGTTTTAGCAGAGTTTGCATCATGCATGCCAAATTTAAGAATGAGTTCTTTAGTATATTTAGATTGACATATGAAGATGCCATCGTCGTACTGTTTGATTTGAAGTCCTAGGAAGAACGTAAGTTCACCCATCATACTCATTTCAAACTCTCCCTGCATTAGCACTTCGCATAATTCTGGATTAGTGCTACCAAAAATGATATCATCCACATAAATTTGTATAATGAGAATATCAGCAGATGTTTTCTGAATAAATAAGGTTTTGTCACTTTTGCCTCTTGAAAAACCATGTGATAATAACAAGGAGCTGAGTCTTTCATACCAAGCTCTAGGGGCTTGTTTGAGACAGTAAAGGGCTTTGGAAAGCTTGAAAACATGAAGAGGGTAGTTAGAATTTTCAAAACCTAGAGGTTGCCTGACAAAGACTTCTTCTTTAATAAAGCCAATTAAGAAAGCACTTTTAACATCCATTTGAAATAGTTTAAAACGTTTGAAAGAAGCAAAAGCTAAAAGCATACGAATAGATTCAAGTCTAGCAATAGGGGCAAATGTCTCGTCGTAGTCGACTCCCTCCGTTTGAGAGTAACCTTGAGCCACTAGACGAGCCTTGTTTCTTACCACCTTACCTTCTTCATTTAGCTTGTTTCGAAACACCCATTTCGTGCCAATGACTGATTTTCCCTTGGGTTTGGGAACTAGCTTCCATACCTGATTTTTCTCAAATTGATCGAGCTCCTATTTCATTGCAAGGACCCAAGATTCATCTTGAAGGGCTTCATTTATCTTCTTTGGCTTAATCTGTGAGATGAAAGTCAGATTAGATTTAAGAGAGTTTCTCGTTTTCATACCTTCTCGAGGATCTCCAATGATGTATTTTTGAGGATAGTCGGGATCACTTCTCCATTCATTTGGTACCACCACTTCCAATTCTTTGAGGTTTGCGAGAGTAGTTGACTCAGGCTGTTCTTGGATGGAATCTGACTTCTCAACATCTTGAAATTTTAGGTTTGGAGGCTCAGAGGTGGTGATTGTGATCTCTAGGGGTGTCGATTGGGTTTGGTGTACTTCTTCTTCATCTGCATCACTACCTTTTTCGACGTGGGTCAAAGAGTCATCAGAAACAACATGCATAGACTCTTAAACAGATAATGTCCTTTTATTAAACACTCTGTAAGACCTACTGGTGGTAGAGTATCCTAAGAATATACCCTCGTCACTACGAGGATCAAATTTGCCAAAATTATCTTTGCCATTGTTATGAATAAAGCATTTACATCCAAAGGGGGTGAAAGTAACTGATATTAGGTCTTTTACCTTTCCAAAGTTCATAGGGGGTCTTATGAAGGATAGGACGAATAAGGCACCTATTTAGAATATGACAAACAGTACTTACAGCTTCAGCCCAAAACTAATTAGGAAGAGAATGTTCAACTAACATGGTTTTGGCCATGTCTTGAAGAGTGCGATTCTTTCTTTCTACAACTCCAATTTGCTGAGGGGTTCGAGGTGAGGAAAAGTTGTGAGTGAACCCTTGAGAATTGCAGTACTCTTCAAATACTTTGCTTTCGAACTCTCTTGCATGATCACTTATGATGGTGGAAATGAAGTAACCTTTTTCTCTTTGAAATTTCTTGCAAAACACTTTAAAGCTTTTAAATGCATCATCTTTATGAGACAGAAACATAACCCAAGTAAAACGAGAATAATCATCAACAATTACGAATGCATATCTTTTCCCTCATATACTAGTAGTTCTGGTTGGACCTAATAGATCCACATGCAGTAATTCAAGGGGGTAGGTTGTAGAGAAAATATCTTTTCCTTTAAAGGAAGTTCTAGTTTGCTTCCCTAGCTGACATGCATCACAGATGTGGTCCTTATAGAAGTTTAGCTTAGGTAATCCAATGACTAATTCCTGTTTAGAAAATTTCTTGATTAGAGACATACTAGCATGACCTAACTTTCTATGCCATGTCCAAGGATCATTTGTAATTGATGAAAGACACAGATGTTTACATGTTAAAGCTTTACCGTTGTTTAGAACATAAATATTGTTTTATCTAGAGCCAGAGAGAACAACCTTACCTTTGTTATCGTGAATGATGCATCTGCTTGATTCAAATTTTACCTTGTACCCACCATCACATAGTTGACGGATGCTTAGAAGATTGTGCTTGAGTCCATCAACCAAGAATGCTTCTTTGATATCACAGAAGGGACTTAAAAAGATGTTTCCAATGCCAACGATCTTTCCTTTGGCATCTCCTCCAAATTTAACAGATCCTCCATCAATCTTTGTTATAGATTTGAACAGCTGTTTGTCACCGGTCATGTGTCGGGAGCATCCACCATCAAGAAACCAATTTCCCATCTTCATTGTCTTTTTGTGGTGTCCCTGCAAAACAAAGTTTTTAAGCATTTTTAGGTACGCAAGCTTGCTTGGGTCCTTGTGGGTTAGCTTTAGAGGTGCTAGCCTCACTTTTAGCCTTTGGTCTCCAAATCCATTTTCCAAGATTTCTCTTTTGACATCTTCTAAACACATGTCCTGGTTCACCACAATGATAGCAGATAGGCATATTTTTAATTTCTCTTGTAGATGTAGAAGATCTAGCTGATCTATAGAAACTATTTGATCCTATTGAGCTATGACTGGTGGACTTTCTATGACTGTTAAGTTTGAGCTTAAGGTGATTCATTTCTTCCTTTAGGAATTCATTTTCAGTCTCAACTACTTCCAGTTTCATTTCCCATTCCTCTTTCTCTTTACTTAGTCTCTTTATTTTCTTAAGTGCCTTTTCTAGCTCGTCTAGAACTTCATTAAGATTTCTAGAGTTTTCAATACAGAATTCACAGCGTACCTCACTTGAGTCATTTGATGGGATTCCACTGCTGGTAGAGTTGTCTGAGGCCATGAAACATATGTTGGATGCTTCTTCCTGCTCAAGATCAGCTGCATCCTCATCACTCCGTGCCGCGTAAGATATGTTTCTTCCTTTTCTTTTTGCATCAGGGCAGTTGTTTGCAATGTGACCTTGTTTGCCACATTCAAAACATCGACCCTCATTTCTGTAGTTGGATTGATATTTCTTGAAAGGAACTTTCCCTTTTCTGAATTGTCTTCTACGATTAATAAGGCCATTTAGCTTTCTGGACATCATAGCAAGCTGTTCTTGGATATCATCTTCTTCAACTTCCTGATTGTAGTCGACTTCCTCCACTGTAGTATTGAAGGCCACAGTTTTCTTTTTCTCTTCCAAAGCATTTCGTTTTAGATGAGTTTTCTCAAAGGCGATCAGATGACCTCTGAGTTCATCATAAGAAATTTTGTTTAGATCTCCACTTTCTATGTTTATAACCTTAGGTTGCCATGTGGTAGGGAGACTTCTCAGAATCTCTCTTATCTGTTCTCCGCTAGTGTAGATCTTTCCGAGTGCTTTGAGTTCACCAATGATTTTGCTGAATCTAGCAAACATATCTTCCACAGACTCTCCATCTTTCATTTGAAATAATTCATATTCATAAACTAGAAGGTTGATTCTAGTTTCCTTGACCTTACTGGTCCCTTCATAGGTAACTTTCAATTTATCCCATATTTCTTTGGCCGTTTCCCAACTAGATATTTTTTCATATTCTTCACCACTGATAGCGTTGTAAAGAATATTTACAGCCTTGTAATTTAGTTGGTTAATCTCTCGTTGTTCGTCAGTATAATCATCCATGTCAACGTCAGTATGAAAATTTTGAGGATCTCCTTCTTTCTTTGTAGCTTTGATAGTGGGAATGTCAAAGGGGCCCTTCTTGATGACATGCCAGACCTTAAAGTCAACCGATTAAACGTATGTTTCCACACGAATCTTCCAATGACCATAATGCTTACCATTAAAGTAAGAAGGTCGGGTGGTAGAAGTTCCCACTTGTAGAAGAGCTCCATTCACAACGTGTGAAGACATGATCTTTTCTCACTTGCTGTAAGGCAAAAACAAAAAGTGTGAGTCCAAGCTCTGATACCAATTGATGAATACAAGAGGGGGGGTGAATTGTTTTGACTTATAATTTTAGTCGACTGATCAAGTTATTAGTTGACTTAGGTGATAAGTAGTATGCAATGCAAAACAAAAGGCAGTAATTAAGTAAGGAACGACACAGAGTTTTATACTGCTTCAGAACCAAACGGTTCCTAATCCAGTCCCCTTGGGTCACAAGGGAGTTATCTCTCTTCAAGTTCTTGTAGAACACAAATACAACTATGGTTTATCGTTAACCAAAAACGTCTTCTCACAAGTGGTTTTATTCCTTCGCTCAGCACTAACGGCCTTGTCTGATTTATAGATAATCAGACCAACTTCAGTGACACGACTATTACCTCACTACAAGATCTCTCTTTCTTTTCTGTGACACACTCGTAGACACTTAGGGATACAGTACTTGCAAGTAAAAGAATTAGAGAGAGTAGATTGTAATTAGAAGCGTAAGTAAAATCTTCAGAGACTCCAGTATAAATAGAGAAACACCAGAGAAGCCCGTTGACAAGGATATGTGGCAGATCTGCATGCGAGATTGAATAGAGATGTGGTTATCTAGAATTGAGGAGTAGAGAGATTGACATAAGAGATTTGATTCTCTAGGGGATTTGAATATCTCCTAAGAATAAGGTAAGAGCTGATTTTAGGACAAGTCCCACGAAATAAGCGCGCCTCAAATCTCAACCTTCCATAGCTGACTCTCGTAACAAATCAATAAGTAATCTTCTTTTAACAATTGGGATCTTTGCAGAGGTCATCCTTATAGTTCCTCGAAGAGGCACATAGGACTTAAGTGTCGTATTCTTTTTGTCATAATCAAAACATATATTTTAATTAACTTAATACAGAGTTCGAAACGGGGTCAAAGTTTTTTGGTGAGTTTCTTTAGCATTTTTTTGTTGAACTTTAACAGTCTCTCTCTTCTCTTTCCGTTCTCTTCTTCTTCTAGCTGAAACGACCCCCAATGGGATCGTTTTCGTTTAAAGGAAAGAGAGAAACAGATCCGATGGGTCTAAAGAGGGTCAGGGATGTTTCGATTAGGTGTTAAACAGCGGGATTGGTGTTTGTTTGGTGGAGTTGTGACTATAGGTTTATTGTTTGTAGCATAGGTGATGGTATCTAGCTGTTTCGATTCAGTTTTCTCCATGATGTTTTGGCATCGACGTGGCAGTGGTGGCGCGTCGTAGAGGCTGATTGGAGGTGTGAATTTGATTGTAAAATACTATAGTTTGGCTTTGTATTTAGCTTGGGTGGTCTGTGATGGTGTTTGGAAGGATGAAGGCTTTCGGGGGGCTGTTTCGCCGTGCTCAAGCCGTGATGACAGTGAGCTATGGGTATTGATGTAGCGAGGCTTGATGACTGGGCGGCGTAGTGATGCAGCGGGCAGTGGCATCATTGGTAGCGTAGTATTGGCATCGCTTGTTGATTTTTTCAGGCAGTAAGCTTGTTCTCTTCCTTTCGTTATCTTGAGAATTAGACGTGCAATTAGGAAGAGCATGATTAGAGTAATTTTAGTGATGTGTTGGCCTGTTTTCTTATCTACGAAACCATGATATTAACTTTTGAATGAATTAGACATGACCATTGTTGATGTATGGTGCAACCTGGAATTGCTTGTAGATTTCAGAATGAATATGTCACCCTTGTTAGATTTAGTTCAAGTCTATGGAATTTGTAAGAAAGTAGTTGTCGTTATTTTTGTTCAAACTGTCAAATTGTGTATCTATAGGTCTGTTTATATGCCTAACTGTTAGCTTGAAGATAATGTTGAACTGTCTGACTCCGTTCATTCCCTAAAGTATGATTCTAAGGATGTTCTTGTCTCATTTGTTAAGTGTGTCTGTTTACGGGCAAGTATATGTCCCTTACTGATTTCTTTGTCAAGAAAGGGTCCTCTGTGTGAATTGTAGTTAGCGTGAAGCATTATTTATGATCAAGTATGAATTGGTGAAATCATCTTCCCTTGTTTGTTTGATTATGGTAAAAGAATGAAATTGGTTGATCTTTGTATATTTTGTTTTAAGCTCACTATGAGGGAGTAGGTTAATTGCTAGTCATGACATCTTTGAGTTCTGATTGGGAAGATGTGATACAACTTTTTTAGAAACATAGGTGTAATAGGGTGCTTACTTGGCAAGAGTCCATTAGTTATGGACTTGGGATAGAAATTTAAGTCTAGGGCTTTAAGTAAAATCTGAAAAACGGTTTTAAGAAAAATGGAAAAGAAAGATTTGAAATTGGGAAAGTCAAACTAGAATCTGCCTCATTAATGAGGGCAGATTTGGCAAGCTAAAGCGGGAAGATTTTTTTTTTTTTTTGGCAAAGAAAGCACTCTTCCCATGCCAATGCCATTTTTAGTTAAAATCCAGTTTGCATTTATGGCTTTCAATGCCAATGTCTGATTGTGAGAAAAAGAATGGGGGTCTTGGGCCTTGGGTCCATGAGCTCTATCCAACAGCTCTTTACCTTGTCCTTCTCCTATAAATTGAGGGCATTAACTCTCATTTACCACACATTGAATACACAATATTTACTCCACAACTACCTAAAAAATACAGATCTGAAAGTAAGAAAGAGCAAGAAAAAATACTTAAAAATAAAAAAAGGGAAAGAGAATAGCAAGGAATGGTTTGAATTTAGGCTATTACTTCAAAGGGTGTGTTGTTTGTGGCTGTTGTTGCTGCTGGTTTTTTCTTGGGCTGCTGGAGTGGGCTTTAGCTTACTTTGTTGGGAAATTTATCTACACTAGGTAAGTCTTCATGTTCATTGTTTTATTTATGTAAATTTTAGCCTTGTTCAGGCCATGTTAATGCATGAACTAAGTGATTTAAGCCCATGATTAGTTGTTTATGTATGATGAATGTCTAAGTTGAATGGCTATTGTGTACCCCCTGTTTTATAAACTGAAACTTTTGCGCAAATGACACCATTACGTAACCCTGGTACAGATCTGACTCCTAAGCGAAAAAGTGACTGTTTGTGCAAATGTTGGTTTAAAAGGTAAAATAAACTGTGACAGTACTTGCACTTTTTTTTGGGTTAAAAACATGCTCAAATCAAGTACATGAGTTAGTTCTTATTATGAAATATAAAAGATAAAATTAGGCAAAATTGGATTTACAAAAAATATTGATGTTTAAATGTAAAATTAGTAGTTCTTTCAAGTTTAATACACCCAAACAAAGCAAATAAGCTAGAAGACATCAAGTATCTGAAATCAAATAATTAATTGATCCAAATGTAGTTCATTTAAGTCGGATGATCTCGAATGGGTGAAGTTCCTGCGCGACCATATCCGGTTTAAATAAATTATACTTCGTAAATATTTGAATAAGCGAATTGAATAAATAGTGAAGTGTTAGATAATTTATTTAACCCCATAATCAAGTTGGGATCATAATCCGAGCTTAACAAAAAAAAAAATTGAGACTCAAATTAAGGCTGATAAGGTTTCGAACGGGTGAAGTGCCTGCGCGAAAATATAAGGCCGAGTCACTGAAACGGAAAAAAAAATAAAAAATGAAAATAATAAATCGAAGCGTAGCAAAGGAAATAAATAAAGGCGAATACAATAAAATATTCCATATAGCCGGAATGCGTCAATAAAAGCAACTGTGCTCGACACATGACTCGAGGGTGCCTAATCCCTTCTCGAGAGTCAACCGAGATCCTTACCCAGAACTCTAACGCAGACCACTAACGAGTCATAGGTGTTCCAAGGTACCCTTTTGGGTGACTTGGCACACCTTAAACTTGTCAAGTGGCGATTCTGAATTTAAATAAGCAATTTGTACCTTGGAACACCGTCACTTCCTTAAATGGAAACGCTAACTCGGGATAGCGCCAAATAATCATAAAAATCCCATAAGCACTTTCCTAAACCCGAAACGCCCTTCCACAAGCGGGCGTGGAGAAAAAAGGGGTTTGACAGCCTTGGCGACTCCGCTGGGGATGAAAGTGAAAACTGAGAGTCTCAGGCTTTAAACTTTGTCGCTTTCGGCTTTTGAATATTGTTTGTATATGTTGCCTTGAATATTACTGCTTTGATATGTTTGAACTGTATATACACAACTCTCTTCTCTCGTACATCTCTGAGTCTTCTGGAACACTGCACACATGCACGCCAGTTTCGCTTCGGCGTCTGGAATTTCTGTCGTGTCTCAGGACACAAAAAGTTAACCCTTTTTAGGAGGAGGTGCGTTGGGTTAGGGCATTAGACGTTGTCGATCGGTACCCCTGAGGCACTTCCAAATTGCCAGAAAGTATATAACATGAACCCATTGAGTCACCTAGAGTTGAACCTGTGCATTTATCTAGGCCCATTTATTTGCATGCCATTAGACTTAGTGAGGTGCGGTACACCGGTACCGTACTTGTCTAGGATGACCCTTTAGAGTATAGATGGGGCCCACGCCCCAGAAAGACACAATAGTGGCATCTTCTGTGTTGCATCTAAGGAGGCCGTTATGCTGACCGTTTATCGAGGGAAAGCGGGTTAGTTTGGAAAAATGATGAAAAAAAAGAAAAAGAAAAAAAGAGATAAAAGAGACACTTTGTTAAGAGGGGCAATTTCAGATTTTCAAAAATATTAGCGTGTCATTTGTCTTTCCCCATTGTCGGCAAAGATTTTAAAGTCAATTTCACGCCGTTATAATGGCCAATTTTGTGAAAAAGAAAGAGAAACAACGTCAATAGTCAAATTTTGGTGTCGTTGTCATGTCAAATTTTGTTCAAAAAATCAGAAAATCAAAAATAGAGTCTTCTTATTTTGTAAAACGTTGACAAGTTTTGTTTCTATTTGTCTAGGCTAGTCAATCATGTAAATATTTTGTTTGAGTCGGCTTGTCCGTTTTAATGTCAATAGTCAAATTTTGGTGTCGTTGTCATATCAAATTTTGTTCAAAAATTAGAAAATCAAAAATCAAATAGAGTCATCTTATTTTATAAAACATTGACAAGTTTTGTTTCTATTTGTCTAGCCTAGTCAATCATGTAAGAATTTTGTTTGAGTCGGCTTGTCCGTTTTAATGTTGTTTTACAAATTTTGTCCAAAGTTTTCTCGGTTCTAATCCTTCATTTTTAATAAAAATAGGTATCTTGGCTGCATCATCATCTAGAGTAGGAAAAAGGAAGTTTCCTGAGGGTTCTACTACGCCGCCTATTAATATGGTCGATAAATGTCCTCCCTTGTTGAGGAATTGGTGGTACAATTTGAACGAAAAGCAGAAAGGGGTTGTGAATGCGAGAATGGGGGAAATGACACATCTTCTTAACCCTAAGTTTGCCCCGCGCCGGGAACTAGTAAATGCTTTGATTCGGTATTGGGAACCGAGTCAAAATACCTTTGTGTTTGGTGATGTTGAGATGACTCCTACTTTAGAAGAGATCTCGGGTTTGACTAATTCAGTGTTTAGGACAAAGAAGTGCATAACACCTCGCTTTGTGAGGGTCGAGGAGTTCCTACGGGACATGAGTCTGCGCTCTGATACACAGTTATGAGTTTGGCCTTAGGTTGGGTTAGTCTGGAGTATCTTTATGCGCTTTATGGGCGGGGAGATGGTTACACAGAGCATCGGCCAGAATTTATCACTATGTTTAGTCATGAGCAATGGAATGACCTTAGGGAAATATCTTTCATGATCGCTTTCCTTGGTCTTATGGTCTTCCCGATGGAGAATGGACAGATCTCTATCCACACCTCTTGGATCGTGAAAGCTCTATTTGGGGGAGTTCGAAATTCTACTGTTGTGCCAATAATCTTGGGTAGTATTTATCGTGCTTTGACCCGATGCAAAGAGGAAGGGGCCCGATTTTTCGAGGGTTGCAACTTGTTGTTGCAAGTATGGTTCGTTGAGCATCTGTTTGGCCGTTCTGACCCTACTCCACTACCTGATGAGTCCAAATGCAATTTAAACACCCATTACTATCGTGCTCGACATCTTGATCTACCTGAGAGCTTTGATGGGTGGGCACAGTACTTGAGCGAGCTCACTTTGGAGAATATCCGGTGGCAGGTTAGCTGGTACCCCTCGAAAGAGGGAATATATAGTAGCATGAACCGTCCTTTTCTAGTATTGATGGGTCATAAGGGAGCCGAGCCTTATTGCCCTACGCGGGTGCTCCGAAAGCTTGGGCGCATTCAGGGTGTCCCTAGGATAGAGGCCGTGGGAGATTATCGCTTTGAGCATATTATCGGTGAGTTTCCTAGGCACACTCAGTGGTTTTCCATTTGGGATAATATGAGACCTTTGACCTCCAGCACACAGATTTTGGACCGATTCAGAGGCGAGGTCACTCCCGAGTATGTTTTCTGGTTCAGTCGACAGCCTGCTTTGGTAACTATGCTAGCAAAAACGGTTAAGGGACTGTATGATGAGGCACTCAGGATCGACATGAAGATAGAGATGCATAGGGTAGAGACTGAGGAGAGATATGAGGGTCTGGTCTACCGTCTTCGTTCTGAGAGGGATGCCGCTCGAGCTGCTTTGGTTGAGAGTGAGGGTCTCACGCATCAGCAGCTAGACACAGTCAGACGACTCCGTGTTCTGCACTCTGAGGCATTGACAGAGCGGGATGCCGACAGGGCAGCTTTGGTGGAGAGCAGGAAAATGGAGGATTATCATCGTCAGGATGCCATAGATGCTCGAGCTCGACTTGACAGGGCATTGGAGCAGGGAGAGCAGCTCAGGGAGCTAGCACAGGGTCGACTTCAGGATATACAGGCTGCAGGATAGACTATCAGTGTAGCTTATCGGCAGGTTTATGACTCTACTGTGTATGTTGCACAGGCTATCGGTGACTATAGGAGGTTGCCCGCGGAGGACATACTTCCACATGTGCTTCCCTTCGTCACCAGAGTTGCAGAAGATCTGGATGGATTGCGTCGCACCTTGGTGGAAGGCCCACCAGTAGATCCCGAGGAGCCACCAGAGGAAGATCTCGATGAGCCATTTGAGTCAGATCCAGAGGAGCCAGCTGAGGCAGGGCCTGGATCACCTTAGCAGATATATGTCAGTCTGAGATGGTGCAGCTCATTGCCTTTTTTTGTCATTCATTTAGCATCTTGGACATATTGTAGCTTTTCATTATGTATTGGTATTTCTATTTCGAATAGCTGGTCTAGTTTGTTTGTTTTAATTTGTAGGAGTACTACTATTGCCCCATGTTGTCGGTAGGCTTTTTATATTGTACTGTTTCGGCATTTATGAAAAGGAAATCAGAAAATCCAAAATTGTATCTCTTTATTATCTTAAATGCATTTTTTCTTTCTTTTTTCAATCTGATTTTTGGACCCCTCTTACATTTTAAAAGATATATGATATTGGGGGGGGGGGGGAAAAAAAAGAGTGAAAAGAAAAGAGAGGAAAAAGGGAAGGACAAAAACAAAAAAAAAAGAAAAAAAAAAGAAAAAGAAAAAAAGAGAGGACCCGCTTTGTCTTCATACGGGATGATGCATAACGACTTTAGGCTTGTAGGCGTGCTTGGCTTATAAATATCGTGTTTCCTAACCTGTTTTGTTTGCAGACAAGACTAGATTACCAGTGATTTGGTGCAGCACTCTAGCATTACCCCACTCTTACACAACTAACTCAAAGGGACTTGAAATTCCACTTGGTAACATGGCCACTGAAGGAGACAAATCTGATACTGGTTCCAAAGAAAATGAAAGGACGACAGAAGAGGTCCAGACTCTGAAGAAATTCCTGATAGACATGCATCATGCGATAACCACGGGACGGGCACCTCCTCCCATGCCAAACCTCTTAAATGGGCTTGTGCCAACAGCTAGCCAGCGAGCACCAGGCACATCTACGGCAGTCGAGGATCCGACCTATCCCGCTGGTTTTGGCCCTGGCCATGGTGCAACAAAAGAAGCTGAAGTGCGCCCTCATGCGCCGCCCCCACCATCTCCACCACAAGGGCAGTATGGACAACATCCACCACAGGGGCAGTATGGTCTACCCCCACCACAGGGACAGTATGGCCCACCTCTCCCACAGGTTCCATTTTTTCGGGGCCCAGCTAGGCCTGTCATGGCCAGGTCCAACAGTGAACCGCATATCCAGGCTGGGGATCATCGTTATGATCAGCACCATGAACCCAATTTTCGACACAATGACTCATATGATCAGGGGTTCCATCGCGAGTCTCAAGTTGAGGTTGATCGATCGGCAAAGCTTGATGAGAGCGAGGTTCTGAGAAAAGTGAAGGGCCTAGAACAAGCAGTAAGGATCATTCAGGGCTATAGAGATCATACCAACATTTCTTTCAAGGATCTTTGCTCCTACCCTGAACTTCAATTGCCAGAGGGGTTCATAGTACCAAAGTTCGATCTATACACCAGGCAAGGGGGTGCAGCTGCCGAATGGTTCATGAGGCAGGATGTAACTAAATAGTTGGCATTTAATGACATGGCGCAGGGATTCTACGACCAGTACAAGTACACATTGAGGTTTTTCCAGATCGATTCTCTTTGGATGCGATAAAAAAGAAGCCAAGTGAAAGCTTTAGGGAGTACGCCCTTAGATGGCGCGAGCAGGCCGCTCGAGTGAGCCCCGCAATACCGGACGACGACATGGTCTGTTTGTTCATCGAGGCGCAAGATGAGGCGTTCTATGGTGCATTGATCGCCGCCTTTGGGAAACCGTTTAGTGAATCGTCAAGATGGGAGAAATGATTTAGAGGGGAGTCAAAGCTGGTAAGATTGTGAGCCAAACCGCACTGAAAGCAACCACACAGGCTGTGCAAATGGGGGCAGCAGGGTTTGCTAAGAAAAAGAAAGAAGATGTGGCCATGGTAGGGTCGGGTCCGCGAAGGTGGAACGAGGAGCGATACAGTCAACCTAATTCATACCAAGCCCCACAAACACCCAATTTGCAACACTATTACCCACCACAAAATGCACAATACTCCATACCTCCACCCCAATACTCTGTACACGCTGCGCAGCCATATGCCCCAACATCTTATCCGCAATGGCGCGTGCCAGCCCCACATCCTACATATACCATTCACCAAGCTCCACATAATCATTATCAGGCTCCACCTAACCCTACCTACCGACCAAGAGGTCCTGCAGGCTTTCATCTAAGGGCTGAATTCAAGAAGGCTTGAGAAGAGAAAAGGAGAGAATTCACACCAATTGGGGAATCTTATACCAGTATCTTTGAGAAATTGCGAGCCTTGAACATAATAAAGCCAATTCAAGGAAATGTGAATCCTACTGGGAAAGTGGACCACTCTCGGCATTGTGATTACAACTCGGGCGCACCAGGGCATGTCACAGAAGATTGCTATTATCTCAAGAGAGTAGTGCAAAATCTGATTGACAACAACCAAATCGTGATTTAAGACGCAGAAACGCCAAACATTAATCGCAATCCTCTGCCTGTCCACGATGTACACATGGTATGTACATGCGAAAGGGGATTTGAAAATGAATATGCAAGGCCAATTGTGTCAGTCGATGCAATAACAATTGGGGTGGAAAAGATGCATATCACTTCAAAGACAAGTCATGTTGTGGTGTCCGGAGGAACAAAGCCATCTGTCCAGTTGGATAAGCCCGTGTTAACATTGAAACGAGCTATTGAGAAAAGGGAAGAGGTGACTGAGAAACAAAATTTGGTGATCTCAAGGGCCATCAGAAAGGAAGGGGAAGCAGATCTGCTACCAAATCGAAGTTGGTTATAAAAAATGCACATAGGGAAGATGATTTGAACAAAATGCGTGAGCCCATTGTCATAAAGAGGGCACCCCCAGTTCCATATGACAGATAACAAGGCTGTCCCGTGGAACTATGCCAAGGCAGTGGTAACGTACATGGGAAAAGAGGTTGTAGCAGAAACAACACAAGTGGGCGGTCTAACTCGTTCTGGGCGGTGCTTTACCCCGGAAGAGTTAAGAAAAGCAAAGCAAGCTAGGGAAAATCAGGGTCCTATCAAAGAACCTGTCACTGAGAAAGAGGCAGAAGAGTTTCTAAAGAAGATGAAAGTGCAAGATTACTCTATTGTGGAGCAGCTGAGGAAGACCCCTGCTCAAATTTTTTTGTTATCCCTGCTGATGCATTCTGAAGCGCACCGTCATGCTCAGTTGAAAATCCTGAATGAAGCTCATGTATCTGAAAAAGTGACTGTTGGTAACTTGGAGGCTGTTGCTGCTCGTATCTTTGAAGTCAACAGGATCGCTTTCACCGATGAAGAATTGCCTATGGAAGGCACAGGCCACAACAAAGCTCTGCATCTGACTATTAAGTGTGACAACTCTTACGTCACAAGAGTGCTGGTTGACGGTGGGTCTGGTCTGAATATCTGTCCATTGTCTACCTTGAAAAGATTGAAAATCAACGTGGACAGAATTCGAACCAACACTCTGAGTATCCGTGCTTTTGATGGAGAAAAAAGATAGTCAATTGGTGAGATCGAGCTGACATTGACAATTGGGCCTGTGGACTTTGCTATTGATTTCTAAGTCCTCGATATGGATTCATCTTACAATCTACTATTGGGAAGGCCCTGAATTCATATGGAGGGCGCAATACCGTCAACTTTGCACCAGACTGTGAAATTTGAGTGGAACCGTGAGATGATCATGTTACACGGAGAGGGAGATTTTTCAATCTATAAGGACCCGTCCATTCCAGTTATCGAGGTCACCAATGATAGCCCAACTCTGATGTACCAAGCCTTTGAAGCAGTCAATGTGGAAGAGGTTCCTGAAGGCAAGCCTTTGCCCCAAGCAAGATTGTCAGAAGCAGCAGTCATGATGGCTACAGAAATATTGAAGCACGGTTTTCAACTAGGGAAAGGTCTCAGGGCATCACTCCAAGGAATGTCGCATCCAATTAATCCACTTGGCATTCGAGGTACCTGGGGTCTGGGATACAAGCCCACAGCTGCAGACAGAGCAAGAGCTAGGAAGATGAAGAAACAAGAATGGTCCCTTGAGAAGTCTGTCCCTTTCCTCGCTCAGTCTTTCACGAGGTCCAACGGGGGCAAGTCTATTTCCAAAAATGCTGCGGAGACTGAAGAACAGAAGAAGCTCCTGGTCGATCTGAGGCACGTCTTTGGCATCAACATGGTGCAAACTGGCGAAGGATCTAGCAATGCAGAAATCCAGGACATTGGCCCTGATGTGAAGCTGAACAATTGGGAATCGATGCCTCTCCCCTCTAGGAGAGGCTATTGGTAGCATGTTTTGTGATCCTTTCTGTATTCTTGGTTATTCTAAGGGTTGTAATCCAAGTATATTTATTTTGCTTGTTATGATGTCAAACCCTTTTATCTTTCAAATTCAATGAAAAGCAAGACATGTTTCTTGTCTCCTTATTTTATCTCTTTACTTTCCTGTTTTTTGTTCCTTATTTCTTTCTGTAGCTATGTTTCTGATAGCCTTAATAACATGACATGCATGCTGAAATCACGCCCTGATCTAAACACACAGTTTAACTTGGTCTCAATGAATCAACCAAAAATTGAGAAAATACATGTTGGGGGGTGGAATGATTATGAAGTAACAGTTGAGGAGGTAGACGACATGGAAGGGACTGATACCGAAGAAATGTTTGAGAAAGAATATGATGAGAAGGGAGCCGAGAGTGAAATAAACGGGGAATTAGAACAGTTTGAGAACAAGCCTAAGCCCAATCTAGATGACACGAAAAATATAAATTTGGGAAGCCCCGATGATGTTAGGGAAACCAAGATAAGCATGCACGCTGTACCGAAAGTGAAAAATGACATAGTCCAAGTCTTGTTTGACTATAGAGACGTGTTTGCTTGGTTATATGATGGCATGCCCGGTTTGAGTACAGATTTGGTGGTTCACAAGTTGCCGATTAATCCTGGTTTCCCTCCGGTCAAGCAGCTTCGGAGGAAATTCAAGACAGAGATGAGGAAGAAAATCCATGATGAAATCATGAAGCAGCTATCTGCGAAGGTGATACGATCTCTTCAATATTCCACTTGGTTGGCTAATGTTGTGCCGGTGCCGAAGAAAGATGGGAAGACAAGAATTTGTGTTGACTATCGAGATTTGAACAAGGCCAGTCCCAAGGATAATTTTTCTTTGCCTAATATTCACATTCTCATAGATAATTGTGCTAAACACGAGATCCAATCTTTTGTGGATTACTATGCCGGACCAGATCCTCATGGATGAAGATGACGCAGAAAAGACAACATTCACCATGCACTGGGGAACCTTTTGTTATAGGGTCATGCCGTTCGGCTTAAAGAATGCTGGGGCAACGTACATGAGAGCCATGACAACCGTCTTCCATGATATGATACACAAAGAAATTAAGGTGTATGTAGATGATGTGATAATCAAATCAAAAATGGTAGAGGATCATGTTAAAGACCTCTGGAAATTCTTTGAAAGACTCAGAAGGTACAATTTGAAGTTGAACCCGACCAAATGTGTGTTCGTGTTCCAGCTGGAAAGTTGTTGGGTTTCATTGTCAGCAGGCGAGGCATTGAATTGGATCCTTCAAAGATTAAGGCTATACAAGAGTTGCCTCCGCCAAAAAACAAGAAAGAAGTTATGAGTTTCCTCGGAAGATTGAACTACATCAGTAGGTTCATCGCTCAACTCACCACCACGTATGAGCCAATCTTCAAGCTGCTAAAGAAAGATGCTGCAGTTAAGTGGGCTGAGGAATGTCAAGCGGCCTTTGACCAAATCAAGCAATACTTGTCAAATTCACCAGTGTTGGTCCCGCCGGAGCCAGGACGACCTTTGTTCCTCTATCTGTCGGTGATGGACAATTCATTTGGTTGTGTATTGGGGCAACATGATGCCACAGGCAAGAAAGAACAGACGATTTACTACATGAGCAAGAAGTTCATGGATTACGAGGTCAAGTACACTTTGCTGGAAAGAACGTGTTGCGCCCACAGAAGCTGAGGCATTATTTGTTGTCATACACTACTTACCTCATATCCCGGATGGATCCACTAAAGTACATCTTTCAGAAGCCTATGCCAACAGGAAGGCTTGCCAAGTGGCAAATGTTACTCACAGAGTTCGACATAGTTTATGTCACCAGCACTGCAATGAAAGCCCAGGCTTTAGCCGATCATTTGGCCGAAAATCCAGTGGATGATGAGTATGAACCTCTTAAGACATACTTTCCTGATGAAGAGGTAGACACAATTGAGGAGTTGCCTTCTAATTATGATCATTATTGGAAGATATATTTTGATGGGGCCTCTAACTCCAAAGGCGATGGTATCGGGGCTGTTCTCATATCCCCGATGGGTCATTATTATCCGGCGGCTGCGCAACTTTGTTTCTGGTGTACCAATAACACGGCAGAATATGAAGCTTGCATCATGGGTCTACGCATGATAATAGACATGGACATCAAACAACTACTAGTGCTTGGAGATTCTGACCTACTTGTACATCAAATCAAGGGTGAATGGGAAACTCGAGACGTGAAACTCATTATGTATAAGTAGTATCTGGAAGATCTTTGCCAAAGATTTGATTATATTAAATTTAGGCACACCCTAAGAATGCACAATGAGTTGGTTGACGCTTTGGCTACATTAGCATCAATGCTTAGTCATCCTGACCAAGCTCACATTGATCATCTCGAGATTCAAGTTAGGGATCAACATGCTTATTGCAACATGGTTGAAGAAGAACTTGATGGCGAGCCATGGTACCTGGACATCAGAAAAGAACCCTCCGCCATCTCACAAATGGTTTCTTTCTAAGTGGAGGTGTGTTGAACAAGAGAACCCCAAATCTGGGACTGTTGAGATGTGTGGACGCACAAGAAGCCTCAAGAATTCTCAACGAGGTACATTCTGGAATCTACGGGCCACACATGAATGGCTATGTGCTAGCCAAGAAGATCTTAAGAGCAGGTTATTTCTGGCTTACCATGGAGCGAGATTGCATAGGGTTCGTGCGAAAATGCCACCAATGTCAAGTGCACGGTGATCTGATACATTCACCTCCCTTAGAGCCCCGCACAATGTCCGTTCCTTGGCCTTTCGTAGCATGGGGAATGGATGTCATTGGCTCGATAGAACCAAAGGCATCGAATGGGCATAGATTTATCTTGGTCGCCATTGACTATTTTACTAAGTGGGTGGAAGCAGCGACATTCAAGTCGGTAATCAAAAAAGCTGCGGTCGACTTTGTTTATTCGAACATCATTTGCCGATTCTGTATCCCCAATACCATCATCACTGACAATGGGGCTAATCTGAACATTCATTTGATGAGAGAGGCATGTGAAAGGTTCAAAATTGTGCATAGAAATTCCACACCATACCGGCCAAAAGCAAATGGCGCGGTCGAAGCTGCAAAGAAAAACATCAAGAAGATCCTTCAAAAAATGGTGGAAGGATCTCGAGATTGGCATGAGAAGTTGCCATTTGCTCTTCTGGGTTATCGTACAACTGTGCACACCTCAATAGGCACGACTCCATATGAACTGGTGTATGGGACTGAAGCGGTCATTCCGGCAGAAGTCGAAATACCATCTTTGAGAATCATTGTTGAAGCTGAGATCGAAGACACTGAATGGGTCAAATCCCGCTTGGAATAATTGGCTCTGATTGACGAGAAAAGGCTAAATGCAGCATGTTATGGTCAACTATATCAGAAGAGAATGGCCAAAGCATACAATAAGAAAGTGCGCCAACGCAAGTTCAGTGAAGGCCAGTTAGTCTTGAAGCGCATTTTTCCACATCAGGAAGAAGCAAAGGGCAAGTTTGCTCCAAATTGGCAAGGACCGTATGTGGTGGAGAAGGTGTTTCCCTACGGTGCTCTATTCTTGACAGACACCGAAGGCATGATGGCTGAAATGATTGTTAATGCTGATGCAGTGAAGAGGTAATACATTTGATGTTCTTGGATTGGGATAACGGAAGTCTTTGTTTACCTTACCCAGATAATGTATCCCTTTTGTTAGCTTTTGGATTTGTATTGCTGTTATGAACCCTTATTGGGAATCTTTTAATTGTAATGAAATGAAATGAATAAAAGAAAGATTCAACACAACAAATTTTGGCATTAAGTTGCCAGAACTATATCTGACCTGATTCCTCTCAAAAGGATACGTAAGCAACCATTCTGGCGCGGTCAAAAATAGGGGAAAGTTCCTTCTTCCCTATCTCATATTGACGCAAAACTTGCCTCCAAGTTTGTGGCCAAATTCAAAGAAAATCCAAATCCGCAGTTTCTGCTAAACTGGGGGCAGAAGTTTGTTTTTATTTTATTTTGTCAATAAAATAAAAACAAACTTCTACTATTCTTACCATCTTTTCACATGCTCATGAAACATTTGGCATTTCAGTCTCTAAATCAGGAAGAGGATCAAAGCGCCAAAGGCTTTATCATCAAAGAAAAAAAAAAGAGAATGAAGTCTTGCCGGTGAAAACTCGAAAGGGCGCCGCATGACAAACAGTGAGATAAAAGAACAAAGAGAGATGTCAGTTGGTGAAAACCCCAAAAGGGGCACCACTAACCGAATGAGGGTCTTCATAAATGTCATCAAGATGAGTTTGGAAAGTAGTCATGACCGAATGTTCAAACTGGGGAAAGGTCGAGGAGAACTGCTGTGAATAATCAGGGTTTGAGGACAAGAAGCATGTCATGTTTATTAGGGTCATCACTTACACCTCCAGATAGGTTTCTTTTTACATCTCCAAAAGGACATCATTTCATTCGGAGTCCTTTTGTCCAGAATCTTTCCCATTTTTCAATTTTCAATCAAAATAACATCAAAACGAGCAAAAGAAAGTTTTGCAAAAATTGTTTACCTGTTTTGCAATTGTAGCAGAGCATGGTCAGGACCCCCCCGGATAATGGAAGCCAAATCAACTCTCAATCACAAGATTGACGCATTGAGAATTTGCACCATGAAAGAATTATCAAACGATAGGCAAATTTCAAGATCATCAAATCTCGCCTGAGCACCAATTTCAAGAGTGACAATGTCAGTTTTCAAGTCAGAAGCAGCATTCATAAGAGAGTAGTCTTAAGAAGTCGAGGCACCCACCTGGAGAATGAGGGAGTAATTTAAAGAAGTCAAGGCACCCACCTGGAGAATGAGGGAGTAGTCTTAAAAAGTCGAGGCACCCACCTGGAGAATGAGGGAGTAATTGTAAAGAGGTCAAGGCACCCACCTGGAGAATGAGGGAGTAGTCTTAAAAAGTCGAGGCACCTACCTGGAGAACGAGGGAGTAATTTAAAGAAGTCGAGGCACCCATCTGTAGAATGAGGGAGTAGTCTTAAAAAGTCGAGGCACCCACCTGGAGAATGAGGGAGTAATTGTAAAGAGGTCAAGGCACCCACCTGGAGAATGAGGGAGTAGTCTTAAAAAGTCGAGGCACCCACCTGGAGAACGAGGGAGTAATTTAAAAAAGTCGAGGCACCCACCTGGAGAATGAGGGAGTAGTCTTAAAAAGTCGAGGCACCCACCTGGAGAATGAGAGAGTAGTTGTAAAGAAGTCGAGGCACCCACCTGGAGAATGAGGGAATAATTTAAAGAAGTCAAGGCACCCACCTGGAGGACGAGGGAGTAGTCTTAAAAAATTCGGGGCACCCACCCAGAAAATGAGGGAGTAGTCTTAAAAAAGTCGAGGCACCCACCTGGAGAACGAGGAAGTAATTTAAAGAAGTTGAGGCACCCACCTGAAGAATGAAGGAGTAGTTTAAAAGAAGTCGAGGCACCCACCTGAAGAACAAGGGAATACATTTCAAGAAGTCAAGGTGCCCACCTGAAGAACGAGGGAATACAACTTTCAAGTCAAGGCGCCCACCTGAAGAACGAGGGAATCCATTTAAGTGAAAGGAGGAAGGCCCACCTGAATCATGATCGGTGGTTTACTTTCCTTCAAGAGCAAGACCCACTTGAACCAAGAGTGGTGGTTTTATTTTCAACAAAAATGAGGAGAGCAAGAACCAAGAGGCTCACCTCGGGAAGCATGAAGACTTAGCATAGGAGTTGCGATTTTATATTTCCAATGTTGTAGTTTCATTTTCTTTATAAGGCAAGTGACCATTGGCCAGTAGCCAGTAACAAGCAACAAATGACCAGCAACAATAACTCTAGTATGCCTAGTAATGTCTTGCGTCAATCCTAGTGTGGGTAAGAGCATCTAGAGTCAGTCTTAGTGAGTCTGGGTATTTAGTATCAGTCTAGTTTAGTTTAGAAGTATCTAGGTTATATGTCTAGGAAGAGGTAATCGCAGCTATCGCGAGTCAAGAACTACACTGCCCTGATTCCTTAGTCCGAGGATATGTAGGAGCCTTGTGGTCAGGGTACGGTCAACATTCCTCGTGATCTCGGCTAGAACAGAAGAGCCAAAATTAGTTGTTGATTACGTCTTTTTCCGAAAACTCTTCATGTTCCCGAACAAAGAAGGGCAGCTGTAATCACCTAATTTTGGCACCTAAAATACCAAAATGCGTAAAATAGTATTGTTAATTTTCCTCAATTTTTATCTGTATCATGGCTAATCGTAGTCATTTAATTAGGAGAATAATAGAAAATTATCAAAAACTATATATTTGTTATGTGTCTAACTGCGTCTTTACATTTTGACTATGATAATATAGCATTTGCATAATTTTATGTGTTAGTTAATTAATCTATTTGTTAATTGTGTGTGTTAGATAATTTGTACTTTAGTAGTTTAAACTTGCAATTAGGGCTATTTGTGAAATCCAAAGGAGAGCTAAGGGAGCCCAACATTTCAGCCCACCCCATTTTGACCTGGCGAGATCTCAGCCCCTCATTTGTCTTGATCCGACGGTTCAGATTCATCCATCCCTTTCACAAATAAAACACACTAAACTCCCATCATTTGGCTATTAACCCCAATAGTCTCCTAAGACTAACTACACTTTGCCAAAATATACACAGCCCCACCGGAAATCATCAATGCCGGCAGCACCGCCGTCTTCCGCTGCCGGAAAATCATAAAATTATATCTCCTGAACCGATTTGAGCTCCTCTTCCTCGATCTGGACTCGGTGTCCACAAATTTCAAGGGAATCGTTGTAAATCAGAGTTTGAAACACGGTCAAAGTTTTCCGGTGAGTTTCTTTAGCATTTTTTGTTGAACTTTAACAGTCTCTCTCTTCTCTTTCCGTTCTCTTCTTCTTCTAGCTGAAACGACCCCCAATGGGATCGTTTCCGTTAGAAGAAAAGAGAGAAACAGATCCGATGGGTCTAAAGAGGGTCAGGGCTATTTCGATTAGGTGTTAAACGGCGGGATTGGTGTTTGTTTGGTGGAGTTGTGGCTATGGGTTAATTGTTTGTAGCGTAGGTGATGGTATCAGGCTGTTTCGATTCGGTTTTCTCCATGATGTTTTGGCGTCGACGAGGCAGTGGTGGCACGTCGTAGAGGCTGATTGGAGGTGTGAATTTGATTGTAAAATAATGTAGTTTGGCTTTGTATTTAGCTTGGGTGGTCTGTGATGGTGTTTGGAGTTTGGAAGGATAATGGCTTTAGGGGGCTATTTCGCCGTGCTCAAGCCGTGATGACAGTAAGCTGTGGGTATTGATGTAGCGAGGCTTGATGACTGGGCGGCGTAGTGACGCAGCGGGCAGTGGCATCATTGGTAGCGTAGTATTAGCATCGCTTGTTGATTTTTTCAGGCAGTAAGCTTGTTCTCTTCCTTTCGTTATCTTGAGAATTAGACGTGCAATTAGGAAGAGCATGATTAGAGTAATTTTAGTGATGTGTTGGCCTGTTTTCTTATCTACGAAACCATGATATTAACTTTTGAATGAATTAGACATGACCATTGTTGATGTATGGTGCAACCTGGCATTGCTTGTAGATTTCAGAATGAATATGTCACCCTTGTTAGATTTAGTTCAAGTCTATGGAATTTGTAAGAAAGTAGTTGTCGTTATTTTTGTTCAAACTGTCAAATTGTGTATCTATAGGTCTGTTTATGTGCCTAACTGTTAGCTTGAAGATCATGTTGAACTGTCTGACTCCGTTCATTCCCTAAAATTTGATTCTAAGGATGTTCTTGTCTCATTTGTTAAGTGTGTCTGTTTACGGGCAAGTATATGTCCCTTACTGATTTCTTTGTCAAGAAAGGGTCCTCTGTGTGAATTGTAGTTAGCGTGAAGCATTATTTATGATCAAGTATGAATTGGTGAAATCATCTTCCCTTGTTTGTTTGATTATGGTAAAAGAATGAAATTGGTTGATCTTTGTATGTTTTGTTTTAAGCTCACTATGAGGGAGTAGGTTAATTGCTAGTCATGACATCTTTGAGTTCTGATTGGGAAGATGTGATACAACTTTTTTAGAAACATAGGTGTAATAGGGTGCTTACTTGGCAAGAGTCCATTAGTTATGGACTTGGGATAGAAATTTAAGTCTAGGGCTTTAAGTAAAATCTAAAAAACGGTTTTAAGAAAAATGGAAAAGAAAATATGAAATTGGGAAAGTCAAACTAGAAGCTGCCTCATTAGTGAGGGCAAATTTGGCAAGCTAAAATGGGAATTTTTTTTTTTGGGCAAAGAAAGTACTCTTCCCATGCCAATGCCATTTTTAGTTAAAATCCAGTTTGCATTTATGGCTTGCAATGCCAATGTCTGATTGTGAGAAAAAGAAAGGGGGTCTTGGGCCTTCGGTCCATGAGCTGTATCCAACAGCTCTTTACCTTGTCCTTCTCCTATAAATTGAGGGCATTAACTCTCATTTACCACACATTGAATACACAATATTTAATCTACAACTACCTAAAAAATACAGATCTGAAAGTAAGAAAGAGCAAGAAAAAATACTTAAAAAAAAAAGAGGGAAAGAGAATAGCAAGGAATGGTTTGAATTTAGGCTATTACTTCAAAGGGTGTGTTGTTTGTGGCTGTTGTTGCTACTGGTTTTTTCTTGGGCTGCTGCAGTGGGCTTTAGCTTACTTTGTTGGGAAATTTATCTACACTAGGTAAGTCTTCATGTTCATTGTTTTATTTATGTAAATTTTAGCCTTGTTCAGGCCATGTTAATGCATGAACTAAGTGATTTAAGCCCATGATTAGTTGTTTATGTATGATTAATGTCTAAGTTGAATGGCTATTGTGTACCCCCTGTTTTATAAACTGAAACTTTTGCGCAAATGACACCATTACGTAACCCTGGTACAGATCTGACTCCTAAGCGAAAAAGTGACTGTTTGTGCAAATGTTGGTTTAAAAGGTAAAATAAACTGTGACAGTACTTGCACTTTTTTTTGGGTTAAAAATATGCTCAAATCAAGTACATGAGTTAGTTCTTATTATGAAATATAAAAGATAAAATTAGGCAAAATTGGATTTACAAAAAATATTGACAAATATGACCAGATCTTGAAATAAATAGATAAACAGGATATATGTGCAAGAGCTATAAAATAAAGAACATCAGTATAAACAGTGGGTTAAAAATAACAATAGGATCCCTAATGTGGCCAAACGTTGAAACAAGTAGGCAAAAGGGACATCTGGCGCAATCTATTTTAACAAACGTAACTGGAGCGCAAGTTTTCCTAAATGGGCCGAAAATTTTGCAAGTTTGGGTCAATTAACTGCAATCCCTTAAGCTTAAGGCCCTCCCCTTCCCACTAATGTCTAAATGTAAAATTAATAGTTCTTTCAAGTTATAATACACCCAAACAAAGCAAATAGGCTAGAAGACATCAAGTATCTGAAATCAAATAATTAATTGATCCAAATGTAGTTCATTTAAGTCGGATGATCTCGAACGGGTAAAGTGCCTGCGCGACCATATCCGGTTTAAATAAATTATACTTTGTAAATATTTGAATAAGCGAATTGAATAAATAGTGAAGTGTTAGATAATTTATTTAACCCCATAATCAAGCTGGGATCATAATCCGAGCTTAACAAAAAAATAAAATTGAGACTCAAATTAAGGTTGATAAGGTTTCGAACGGGTGAAGTGCCTGCGCGAAAATATTCGGCCGAGTCGCTGAAACGGAAAAAAAAATAAAAAATAGAAATAATAAATCAAAGCGTAGCAAAGGAAATAAATAAAGGCGAATACAATAAAATATTCTATATAGCCGGAACGCGTCAGTAAAAGCAACTGTGCTTGACACAGGACTCGAGGGTGCCTAATCCCTTCCCGAGAGATCGAGATCCTTACCCGGAACCTCTAACGCCGACCACTAACGAGTCATAGGTGTTCCAAGGTACCCTTTTGGGTGACTTGGCACACCTTAAACTTGTCAAGTGGCGACTCCGCATTTAAATAAACAATTTGTACCTTGGAACACCGTCACTTCCTTAAATGGAAACCCTAACTCGGGATAGCGCCAAATAATCATAAAAATCCCATAACCGCTTTC
Organism: Petunia x hybrida; assembly: GCA_037355625.1. Classification (NCBI taxonomy): domain Eukaryota; kingdom Viridiplantae; phylum Streptophyta; class Magnoliopsida; order Solanales; family Solanaceae; genus Petunia; species Petunia x hybrida. The sequence continues at coordinate 5,001,791 of JBBBVM010000045.1, forward strand.
CTAAATCCGAAACGTCATTCCACAAGCGGGCGCGGAGAAAAAAGGGGTGTGACACCCATTATGTCAAATCATCAAGAAAGATTAACTAAAAGCGGAAGCGTACCTGAATCCATAACAACTGGTGTGGTTCTTCAATGTATTGGTTTTAGATCTTCCAAATCAAGACGTGAACTATTCTCTGTTTTAATTGATGATGGGATATCAATCAATAAAATCCACGTCTAATTTAGAGACCATAACCCTTTTATACTAGAATATAGTTTATGTAATTCTAGTTTAGCCCATCATTAAACTAGAATTACACCCACTATCTACACATAGGCTCCCACACTTTCTGAGGTATCTTAATAGGTCCACATAATTTAAACCTTAGTAGATCACGTTTAATCTGAACCAACCTTTTAATGATAGCAACTGACATTTAATTATTTACGTATTTATATATGTGCAAGTCCATATAATCTTACAATCCCCACTTGGACTACACATGTATACTTACACATAAACTTATAATTTTATGTCATCTTATGAGCTCAAAATATTTGCTATCATAGACCGAAGTACCTCTAAACAATCTCGTCCATCAATCATACCAGCATAGAACCAAGGCGGCTTTCGCTACATTTATATCGTAAGTAAACCTTCCTTGATCACGTATACCAACATAACCGAATGACATAGATCAAGCATGGATGCATAGCATGGAAATTACATGTAATGTGATTTAAACATGCCTATTTCCAACTGGTCTAACCAAAAAATAAGTCAGGGAGGATAATAAACTGAATACTTTATTTCTGCATAAATATTCTTAAAATATCCATGCACTGAAAACCGTAAACCTGAACTAAAAACTGAAAATCAAATTGTGTCTATGAATAAAATATTGAAAGTTACAAACTCCCGCTAAAACTGAATATCCTTATATGACATAACACCCATACGAGGAGTGTGCTCATGAAAGTCATTGGGTGGTAGCCCCTTAGTAAGCGGATCCACAACCATGGAGTTTGTACCAATATGCTCTACAGACAGCTCACCTCCCTAAACCTTTTGCTTAACAACAAAGAACTTTATGTCAACGTGTTTCTTTGATCTCTTGTTGTTATTAGCAAACCTGACTGCCATTTCATTGTCACAGAATATATTAACTAGTATTTTAATTCCATCTACAATTTGTAGCCCAGTGACAAAATCTCACAACCATGATGCATGTTCAGATGCCTCAAAACACGCTACATATTCAGCTGCAAACGTGGACGGAGCAACGAGTGACTGTTTAGCACTTCTCTAAGAGACAACTCCTCCAGCAAGAAGAAATATGTAGCCCGACGTAGATTCTAAACTATCTTGGCATCCTGCATAGTGTAATCACCCAATTTTGGCACCTAATTAGAGATAAGTTCTCAAATTAATGTGCTCATTTGTCTCAAAGTTTTGCCTATTTTCTTAAATTTTTATTAATTTGTTTAGCCATTTTAGTCATTTAATTAAGTGAAAATTACCAAAAAATATAATTTGATATGAGTAATGATTTATTTGCATATTTAGTTGTTTGTGATATTTTGTCTAATTTTTTGCAACTTAAAGTGTTTAATTAGTTTATGAGTGATAAATGGCTATTTAGGCCACGCAAATTCCAAAAAAAAATGAAATAGATCAGCCCAAGTGATTTTGACCCGGGCCATCCCTTCGTATAAAAGCTAAAAAATTTCACTTTTTTTCATTTTCTCCACAACTCAATCAGACCTAAAGGAAATTATGCCCAATGTGTACCGTCGCCGGACTCCGCCGCCGGCGACGAACTCGGGCCATCCTTTCCGGCCAAAAACTACATCACCCGACTCTTCTCTTCATTCTCTCTCCATATCTTAACTCGTTTTCCCCAAATTTTCACTCATTTCGTGTAGATCGGGGCTCAAAGATTTGGTCTAAAACTCGACTTCGGCGACAGTGAATTTTCAGGTCAACCCATTTAGTTACAGGTTTATCTCACTCATCTCTACTCATTTTGGACTTGTTTTTTTTTTTTTTCCGATTATCCCTCAACTTTTCTGTGTTTCCCCGCTGCCTGTGTTTCCTTTGGCTTTTGGAACTGTGATGGTGATACCGGTGGTGATTGTTTCAACGAGCACGGTGGTGAGGTTATACTTTGAATGTTTTGTGTGGTTGTGAGATGGCGGTGTCGTTTTGTTTCGAGGGGTGTTAGGATGATTTTTATGGCAATGACGAGCTCTCTGTGTGTGTGTGTTTCATGGTGGAGTTTGATATAGCTCGATCTAGTGGTGCAGCGTAGAGGCAGTGGCTATGCCATGGCAGTTATGGCGAATTTGCTTGGCAGGACTCCATGATGTTATTGGCGTTGACAGTGACGATGAAGCTGTGGGGATGGAGAAGCGGCAGCTATGGTGATTATGCTGCTGTCATGGTGTTTTCATGGTTGATGACGTTTTGGAGGTAGCGGCTCTGCGATGACGTTAGTGGCGGTGTCGTTGTTGCTACGATGTAGCATATTTGAACTTGGTGACCTTTTGTTTGGCCACTGGTTAGGGAAAACCAGCCTCTTTCTTCATTTCTTGTTCGTCCATTGTTTTATCAGCAATTTAGATTATCAATGATAGAAATGAAAAAATTACAAAAAAAAAAAATATATATATATGTTTAGGCTAGCTATTAGTATTTGTCACTTTCATGCAATTAGTTGTAGTTTATGTCATTCACTCCAACTGTTGGCTAAGTTTAATATATGAATGTTGATGCATAGAATAAATCATTCCAACTAAACAATGTTCTAATGTTTGAATCGTTTTTAGTGCGATGAAGTGGTGTCGGATATGTATCTGATTCTCATTTGTTCAACTGAAAATATGATTTTGGCTTAACTGTTGGCATCGTTATCTCGAGCATGGTTCTGATTCTCATTCGTTCAATTGAAAACATGATTTTGGCTTAACTGTTGGTATCGTAATCTCAAGCATGGTTCAGTTTTTCTTTTGATTCTCTTAATTTTGATTAAGCTTTGAAATCCACTTGATTCGTATGGTTGTTCACTGTCAAGGATGAATTTTTCATTAAAACACTAGCTCAATAGCAAATCTGCATTGTTTCATTGTTGTTTCTTTGTATTTGAATATGAAAAAGACACTACTTGATTGATTATTTGGTCTTATTTTAAAGAGAGAATTGTGTCTAAATTAGCTAGACAGTTGATTGTGGGCATGAACATGTCCCATGTTAATTAGCTTATTGGTTTGAAATTTAGTTTTGCTTTCTAGTTAGTTTTAAATTTAACATGTAGCACTTTAGTTAGTTGGATTTTGGTTCATATGTTTAGTTGAGTTTTTAAAATATGAAAATTCTGAAAAGTTAAAAATTTAAAAAAGAAGCAAGTCAAAAAGTTAAAAAAAAAAAAAATATATACAATGCATTTGCAGCAAGAGATTCCCTTCCACTTCTTGTTTGCTAGCATAAGAGAATCTCTGTTGTCTTTGTCTCGTACCAAGGCTAAGGCACGCCTATGACTTGGGACATGGGGAGCTAAAATGGAAAGTTTTCAGTCATCTTTTGGATTGGTGGGAAGCCAAACATAGAAAGGGTAATTGGCATTAAATGCCTTGGCCCTTTTAGCACACTACCCCAGCTGTTCCCTAATCTTTTTTTTCCCAACTATAAAGGGAGTCTTTTACTCCCTTGTAACTAACGAATAGATACGCACAAGAGAGCTGAAAACTTGACTTCTCTCTCTTAAGAGAACATCTACAAAAAACACTTCTCTGAAGAGAACAAAATATCTGAAAACAACTCTTTAAACTTGAGAGAAAATTAGATCTGAAAAGAAACATAGTAAGGTGAGAAAAAAGAAAGAGTTTGAGCTGGAATTCTCAGTATAAGTTTCAGGAAAGTCTACTGTTGCTGTTGTTGTCTGCTGCATTTCTGGTCGTTTTGCTTAGCTGGTTTGTTTGGAGTTTTTTTTTAGGTATAGTTGGTGTCCTACTTTGCTTGGCTAAGCGAACTGTACTTCTGAGGAAAATTTTCTAAACATTTTGAAATGTATTTTTACCATGGAATGATGTACAAGCAGTTTTATTTTGAGATCATTATAGTTCATATGTTTGACATGTCTATATTTATTTTGCAAGTCTGTTAGTTTGTTGAACTTGAGAAAATTAGAATTCTAAGCTTTTACATATTATTCAGGTTGTTTGTTCATATTGTAAACGTGTGAAAGCTTAAGTAAAAATGGATAGATTTGAAACAAGTAGGCAAACTAGGATATTCATGCAAATTTACGTATGAAATCAGCCCAGGACGTCTAAAGCTAGGATTTGGACTAAGGAAATTGTTGCAGCTTTGTTTGAAAAGGAAACGGTGGTATCTTGAATTTTTTCCTTTGTATGGAAGTGCTATTAAATAAGCAATCACAGTAAGCATTGACTAAGCTAAGGCATTACTCAACTAAGCAAGGCAGATTTGTAACAATGAAAGTGATAAGCGGCTAGGCAACTCAATAGGCCGAGACAATTAAATATATCATTTTGTTCACTTGAAACTCATTTAAGTCAGGAGATTTCGAACGGGTGAAGTACCTGTGCAATCTAGTTGATTTAAGTCGGAAGGTTTCGAACGAGTGAAGTGCTCGCGCGATTATATCTCGATTTGAGTTTTCATTAATAAATCAAATTGTAACGAACAAAGGCAAATATAACAAACAAACGATTTCAAAGAGTCGAGATGCGTCAATAAAAGCAACTGTGCTTGGCACAAGACTCGAGGGTGCCTAACACCTTCCCGAGAGCCAACCGAGATCCTTACCCGGAACTCTGACGCAGACCATTTACGAGTCATAGGTGTTCTAGGTACACCACTTTGGTGACTTGGCACACCTTTAACTTGTCAATAGGCGACTCCGAAATCTCTAATAATTTGTGTACCTCGTAACACCGTCACAAACCCTTTAAAACATTAGTTTCTTTCTTTTTAAGTTAAAAAAAAGGGTCGTGACACATAGTCGGAGTCTGAATATCCAATTATTTCCAACTTATCCGACCTTCTGTATGTGAGCATGCGCTCTTTTGTTCTCTGTAGATACCGTAAGACTCGTTTGGTTGCTTTCCAATGATCAAATCCAGGATTGCTCAAATATCTACCCAACATGACAACAATGAATTCAATATCCAGACGCGTACAAACTTGAGCATACATCAAACTTCCCACTGCTGAAGCATAGGAAATCTTCTCCATTTCCTTATTCTCAAATTTATTCTTTGGGTACTGTTCAAGACTAAACTTGTCTCCTTTAGCCACAGCTGTATCACCTGGTTTACAATCTTGCATGCCAAATCTCTTTAATATCTTTTCAATATAAGCCTTTTGTGATAATCCAAGAATACCTCGAGAGCGATCTCGATGTATCTGAATCCCTAATACAAAATTTGCATCACCAAGATCTTTCATCTCAAAATTCTTTCTCAAAAATTTCTTGGTATCATGCAACAAGCCTATATCGTTTATGGCAAGTAATATGTCATCGACATATAAAACCCACAAAATATGCTTACTCCTATTGAACTTGTGGTATACACAATCTTCAATAAGATACATCTCACAACCGAATGAGGTGATAACTTGATGAAATTTGTGATTCCACTGACGAGACGCCTGTTTAAGCCCATAGATGGATTTCTTTAATTTGCAGACCTTGGACTTTGCATCACCAGACACAAAGTTTTCTGGTTGCACCATATATATTGTCTCATCAATGTCACTATTGAGAAACGCAGTCTTAACATCCATCTGATGTAGCTCAAGATCAAAATGTGCGACTAATGCCATGATATTCGTGAAAGAGTCTTTCGATGAAATCAGAGAGAAAGTCTCTGTATAATTGATGCCTACTTTCTGGATGAAGCCTTTAGCAATAAGACATGTCTTTTACCTTTCCACATTTTCCTTCGAATCCTTTTTGGTTTTAAATATCCATTTGCAACTAATGGGTTTCGCACCTTCAGGCAATTGGACAAGGTCCCATACGTCATTGTCATTCATAGACTTTATCTCCTCATTCATGGCATCAATCCACTTTTGAGAGTTAGAACTTTCCATGGCTTGACGGAAGCTGATTGGATCAGCTTCAGTCATTCCAATGTCATCTTCATGTTCTTGGAGAAATACAAAATAATCGTCTGGAAATGCATTTATCTTCTCTCTTGTGGATTTCCTTAATGGCATCGGTTCTTGAGGTTGTAGAGTTTGTTCAATGACATTGTCTTGATCTGGAGTTGCTTCTCGAGCAATGTCAGGTATAAGAGACTGTTCCTGAGTATTATCAATAGCAATATTAGGAATATCAATATGCTCCTTTTTCAAAGACAAAGTCATTTATTCTTTCTTCCCCCACAAACTCAACATCCTCAAAGAACCGCGCATTATTCGTCTAAAAAATAGCCTTGGTTGTGGGATCATAAAATTTGTAACCCCTGGATCTTTCAGAGTATCCAATAAAATAACAACTGATAGTCCTTGAGTCCAGTTTCTTTTTATTTGGCCTATAAGGCCTTGCCTCAGCTGGACATCCCCAAAAATGCAAATGATTTAAGCTAGGGTTTTTACCTGTCCAAAGCTCATAAGGGGTCTTATCAGTTGCTTTAGTCGGAACTCTGTTGAGCATATATGCTGCGGTCTTTAATGCTTCTCCTCAGAGTGATTCAGGCAAGGTAGAATGACTAATCATACTTCTTACCATATTTTTAAGCGTTCTGTTTCGTCTTTCAGCAACACCATTCATAGTGGGCGAACTCGACATGGTGTACTGTGGGACGATACTGCATTCCTTTAGGAATTTCGCAAATGGTCCAGAACGTTGTTCACTTGATCTGTCATATCTACCGTAGTATTCACCACCACGGTCAGATCTAACGCCTTTTATACGTTTGCCAAGTTGGTTTTCAACTTCAGCCTTAAAATTTTTGAACACATCCAGTGATTGCGATTTTTCATAAATGAGATAAATGTAGCCATATCTTGAAAAGTCTTCTATGAACGTTATGAAATACTGTTGACCATTCCAAGAAGCCATAGGGAATGGTCCATAAATATCAGTATGTATTAGTTCTAAGACGTCAAGTTTCCTGTTGGCTCCAAATTTCCTAATATTTTTTTGTTTCCCCTTTATGCAATTCACACATACATCAAAATCTGAAAAATCAAGGGGATCGAGAATACCGTCGGACACAAGTCTCTAAATTCTCCTTTTGGAGGTGTGACCTAATCTCTTGTGCCATAATGAAGCTGAATTCTCGCCGGTTAATTTCCACTTTTTACCAATTATATTAACATGCAAGGATTCATTATAAGAAACAATTGTATCAAGTAAATACAGATTATCGTAACCTGATAAGAACCAGATCCAACCAATTTTGAATTATGAAAAAGACTAAATTTTCCATTTCTAAATGAACAACAATAACCAAATTTGTCCCAAGCTGAAATGAAAATCAAATTTCGTCTAAAAAACGGTACAATAAAAGTCTCATTCAAATCCAAATAAAAACCAGTTCTTAACAAAAATCTAAAAGTTCCAATTGCTTTGACTTCCACCGTCTTGCCATCACCTACGTAGCTGTATCTTTCACCATCACTTGGCTTTGGGCAATTCAAGAAACCCTGCACAGACACACTGATGTGAGTTGTTGCACCAAAATCTATCCACCACGTGTGTCTTGGCACCGAAGTCAAATGAACATCTGAATAAACATAATTAAGAAGTGTACCTCTCTTTACACGTCAAACATGATAGTTGGTACACTGCTTCTTCTTATGCCCTGCACCTCCACAAAAATAACAACCATCATTATCCTTAGATGGTTCCTTATGTTGCTTCTTTTGTGTTGCCGTATCCGCAGCTTCCTTATTCTTTCTTTTCTTGTCTTTCCTTTTGTCCTTTTGTACAACGGCTAAGTGAGAACTTTCTGTCATTTCTTGCTTCAATCTATCCTCTTCCTGAACACAGTGTGAGATGAGCTCATTCAGAGACCAAGTCTCTTTGTGACAGTAACAGCTCACCTTAAACTGGCTCAATTATGGAGGAAGGGATATCAAAACCAGATGCACTAGCAAGTCATCAGAGAGTTCCAACTTAATAGCTTTCAACTTTGAAGCAAGATGAGACATTTGCATAATGTACTCCCTGATGTTACCTTTTCCTTGGTACCTCACTGAAATCAAACTTGTCAAAAGTGTATCAATTTCAGTCGTTTCACTCTTGACAAATACTTTTTCAATTTCAGCTATAAATTCCTTAGCCGCTTTAACCTTATCAAACATAGTGCCCCTGAAAGTTTCTGGAATAGCTTTCTTCATGATCATCATACACATGCGATTTTATCTCTCACACCTTTCTATCCCCTTCTTTTATTTAAAAGTACTCTCATATGTAAGAGGTGAAGGAGAATTAACCCTTAACGTAAGGTCGAGATCCATGACTCCGAAAACTATTTTGAGGTTCTCTTGCCACGATTTGAAGTTAGTGCCATTTAACATAGGAATGTAATTGATGTTGGCAGTAATACTTGCAAGAGTAATTTCAGCTGAATCAGAGAACAATAACAAAATAAGCTCCATTAATATTTCATCCTTGGATAAAATATTAACTTGTAAGTGGTATCTTGTCATAGTAATCAAACATTGATAATAGAATAACATGTCAAATAAAAATCTTCCTTTGGGCCGATTTATTATTCACACGTAACCAAAAAATCATCACATGTTTATTACCACAAAATGCATGTGTAAATCTGTCAAACATTTACCTTCCTTTGGGATTAATATTTACATAGGTTACACACACACAACCTTTTATATTTTAAAACGAATAAATCTCCACAAGAGAGGTCACTTTGGCGACATCTAGTTTAAATTTATTCATCTCAAAATATATATACCAATACTCAAAATTAAATTCATCAAATTGGAATACATCCCAACTTAAAACTGAACTTATAGTGGACAATATAATATCTTGAAACTTGCTGCCATAATTTTTTATTAAATAGCAAAAAATTGATAATTATATAATGCCAACCAAATTAAATACTCCTATGTGATAAATCGAAACAGTCTTTAAAACTTATTGGAGCCACCTGATTACCGAATTCCGATGCCATTAAAAACGGCATCTGCCATCGCCACCTTACTGATAAAGGTTTAAGCTTTTTTTTTTAATAGTTAATCAATTTAAAAACAAACAAAAAAATATATAACTTAAGTCTCAAGATTCCACATCTTCAATAGTGTGCGCCTGTGCGGCAACAGAACTCCAAAACACCAAAAACACGGGTAACTTTTCTAGCAATGAGTAAGTGGTGCCAGTATCCAAATTCTACGATTTTTAGATATCCATTATTTAATTATTAAAGTAGCCTTAAAGCACAAACCATTCTAGCGATTTGGCGCCAATATATACAAATTATTAAGGCAATTTGAATTCAACCAATGAAAATACGAATTCAACAGAAGGTTTCAAAACTTTTTCCAAAACTCATCGTCAATATGTGTATAGAAAGTTCATAGCCCCAATTCCCAATGATTTATCATAATACAGGCTTTGATACCACTTATTGGGACTTAATTGTAGATTATTCTACATATACCTCAAGAGATGTCAAATTATCAAGAAAGATTAACTGAAAGAGGAAGCGTACCTGAATTTCCAAATAAAGACGTGAGTCATTCTCTGTTTTAACTGATGATGACATATCAGTCATTTGGGGACCATAATATTTTTATACTAGAATATAGTTTATGTAATTCTAGTTTAGCCCATCATTAAACTAGAATTACACCCGAGTATCTCCATATAGGTCCCCACACTTTACGATGTGTTGTAATAGGTCCACATAATTTAAACCTTAGTAGATTAGTTTAATCTAGACCAACCTTTTAATAATAGCAACTGACATTTAATTATTTACTATTTATATATGTGCAAATCCATATAATCTAACTGTGCTGTCACACTTTGTAACTCACCGAAAATACAATAACTCTTGCCAGTTTCCTAGTCAAAATACAGCCGAGTCATATCATTATCGAAAGTGTCGAGCTACATTTAACGTTCCTAACAGGCCGTTAATGGAGTTCGTTTGTTGAATTTATTTCTTTTTAAGCATAACTCGGTTGTAATTTTACCGGCATCCATTTTTGTCGAAAATAAAGCGGACAACTCATTCGTGTGATTTTACAAGTTTTGGAGCTATGAGGTTATTTGTCATGTCCCTTCAATTAATTTATAAGTACTATATTGTCTTATTTACATCAAGATGCCTGACAATAGAAAGGACGACTTGCGGAGCTCTGAGCTAGCCCATCTCACTCATTCAAAACAAAAGGTTTAAGAAGGGTGGTTGCACATGGTTTCTTTCTGCTCGAGACATTCGTTTGTAGTCCGTTACAAAATACTATAGGAGTACTTAGAGGAAGATATGTAAATAAACATGTATTTATTTTTTTCTTCTATTTAAATTATAAGTTGGCATATAAGATCATTCTTCCTTGACAGCAGTTGTATTTAGTGATGCAGAATGAAAACAGGATTTCTGCACATGCATTATCTTTAATAGTAGTTGTTGCAGTTGTTTGTTGAGATATATAAACCTTGTAGAAAATCGAGAAGGGTAGGTACATTCATTTAGTGCAAGATTTCTCATCTTTTCTATTGGAAGAAAAGAAACTACATGTTACATTTAATATGAACCATGTGCAAATTACTCGTCTCTCTGATTTCATATTTCAAACTCCAGAGTTTTAAACTCTGTTGTTTCATATTTCACAGTAACATGTAAGTTAATTTTCAAAGCAGTCATTTCTGTCCCTGCACTCCAATTGGTTTTCTTTGTCTACAACTACAAGATACAGTATCCATCTTCTATAATGGGCTAGTGGCTGAAAATTATGCTAGTTGATACTGACCTTTTTAATAATGAAGAAAACATTACTCAAGACTGACATAAAAGTTACTAGCATGCTCAATAACGGGAAGGTTTAACTTCTACACACCGACAATATAAAGTTACCTAAAAAATAAAACTATGCGCAACTATCCCAATCAGTGTGATCAGTAACCTAAAAAATAAGACAAGTAACTTGCTACGACATGTTAAAATACCGTGATATTAACACTATTGCAATTTTTCCTATCTGTTGTATTGGAAGAACACCTAGTGTGCTAAACCATATGCAAATTATAACATGTAATTTAATCTTCAAAACATTTGTTATTCTTTGTCTACTAGATAAAGTACCTACCTTTCTATTATGGGCTTGTGGCTTAAAATGTCTATGGACGCTGACCTTTCTAATAATAAAGAAAACATTAAAATCAAATCTGACATAAAAGTTAGCATGCTTTTATAACTGCAATCTTTCTTGCATTTACTCAGCATGATGGACCTCATGTTCTTCTAGAAATTGAATTCTTGATTCTTGAATTTAAATACTAGGTATTGTGTGTGTGTTTCTTCCTCCATGTTCAGTGTAATGTCTTCAGCATTATCAATGAAGTTCTTCTCTTTCAAAATATATTCTTTTCTTTTGATATCAACCATTTGTTATGCACTTCTATTAGTGTGCAATGTCCAAGCAGTTATGAGGGTACCACTTAATAAGTCTATTCCTGCAGTCATAGTTTTTGGAGATTCTATTGTTGATTCTGGTAACAATAATGGACTCAAAACTGTAACTAAGGTTAATTATCCTCCTTATGGTAAAGATTTCATGGGAGGAATACCAACTGGAAGGTTTTCTAATGGAAAAGTCCCTGCAGACTTGATTGGTAAGAAGAACTCGACATACAATCATTTTGACTTGTCTTTGGTAACATGGCAAGTGACTGATTTATATAGCTGACCCCAGTAACATGGCATACGTAGTATACTTTTTTTGTTTTGCAATAAGCCTTAGTATCTCTCTTTATTTCAGTGGAAGAATTGGGAATAAAAGAGCTTTTACCAGCATATCTTGATCCAACTTTACAAGAAGAAGACCTCATCACAGGAGTTAATTTTGCTTCAGGTGGTAATGGTTATGATCCTTTAACATCTGAAATCGCGGTATACTTCTTTTTTCATTATTCATTTTTTGTGTTTTTACCAATATATTGTTTTGTATTTCTGAGAACATTTTTATATATAAATGCAGAAAGTTATATCATTGTCCCGTCAGTTGGAAATGTTCAAAGGGTACATAGTAAAGCTTAAAGAGATAGTAGGAGAGGATAGAACGAATGAGATCTTAGCCAACAGCATGTTCTTATTGGTCACAGGAAGCAATGACATTACTAATACATACTTTAGTTCACCTCTTCGAAAATCCTACTATGATATTTCATCATACACCGATCTTTTGCTCAACTCTGCTACGAGTTTTGTACAGGTAATATAACGTTTCGAACTCAATCTGATTTCATGGGATATACAAGAGTACTAAATATGAGGTTTTTTCTTAACTCTGAAGGATTTATATGGGCTAGGGGCACGTCGGATTGGTGTTTTTGGCATACCACCAATTGGATGTTTGCCATCACAGAGAACATTAAAAGGAGGACAAGCAAGGGAATGTGTTGATTATTTGAACCAAGCAGCACAATTGTTCAACAGCAAGCTGGCAGCTGAATTAAGCTCTCTGGGAAACACGCTTCCTGATTCGAGAATGGTGTACGTAGACGTATATAATCTTCCACTTGATGTCATCTACAACCCTCAAAAATATGGTAAAGTATCTCTGCTATTTCTGTTGACTGCTTTGAATGGACAAGATTTTCATTTCTTATCTTTATATAATTAATTGTGCAGGATTCAAGGTTGCAGACAAGGGATGCTGTGGGACAGGAAAACTAGAAGTTGCAGAGTTGTGCACATTTACATGTTCAAGTGATTCTGATTATGTTTTTTGGGATAGCTTTCATCTTACAGAAAAAGCATACAGACTTTTATCTCATCAAATTCTTGTCCAACATTTAAGGAGCTTCCTTTGATAGATGCACATTCCAACATGCATATTTGCACAACCTCATCACTTTTTAGGGTCATTACTCATTACCACTCATCGTATATTTATTTTTTAGTATACGGCAAGGAGAAGAAGAGTACAAATCCACCCTATGTACTATCCCAATTGTTTGTTTTGCGGATAATTATACATGTATTATTACATTGATCTATTTCAAGGATCCATGAATATTCAATTCTTTATTTTTCATGCTTACTCAGAGAGGGCAACAGGCAATACTATCAGGCAATGTCACTTCTAGGTGATTTGATAGCGTGAAAGTTCTTTTACTCTGTCAATGTGTTAAAGTTAAAACTCTTTTTGTATTTTGTTCCTGATACTTAAGATCTTTAAGTGGTATGATCGGTCCCTGTACTCCCAATTAGTTAACTTTGTCTCCACGAAAAAAGTATACCACTTCTGTGGTGGCCATGTGACCTTAAAATGTTTGTAGATACTGACCTTTCTAATAAAGCAAGCATTAAATCAAGGCTACTATAGCAGTGCAGACATTTTTGAGCCAAGCAAGCATTAAATTCACATTGCAGTACGAGTGTTCCCTCTAGAAATAGTGTTCTTGATTCTTAAAGTTAAATACTGGTGCTTGTGTGATAGTTCTTCCATGCTCAGAAGTGTTTTCAGTTTTATCAATGAAGTTCTTCTCTTTCAAAATATATACTTCTTTTGTGTTGTCAAGCATTTGTTTTGCACTTCTAGTGTACAATGTCCAAGCAGTCCTAAGGCTACCTTTTAATAAGTCTTTTCCAGCAGTGATAGTTTTTGGAGACTCCATTGTTGATACCGGTAACAATAACGGCCTCAAAACCATAGGTAAAGTTAATTATCTTCCTTATGGGAAGGATTTCATGGGAGGAAAACCAACTGGGAGGTTTTCCAATGGAAAAGTCCCCTCAGATTTCCTTGGTAAGAATTTGATACACAATACTTTGATTATCCTATTTATAATCTGAAGAAAGAAGAGTCCTCTTAATAGTTCTCCTTATTTCAGTGGAAGAATTGGGAATTAAAGAGCTTTTACCAGCATATCTTGATCCTTCTTTACAAGTAGAAGACCTCATCACGGGAGTTAATTTCGCTTCAGGAGGTGCAGGATATGATCCTCTAACATCTGAAATCGCGGTACATGTCTTTGCTACATTCATTAATCAACTTGTTTATATAATAATTTTATTAATTCTGAAACTTAATGTATTTGTGCAGAAAGCCATCTCATTAACTGGTCAGTTGACATTATTCAAAGAGTACATAGTAAAGCTCAAAGAGATAGTTGGAGAAGACCGAAAGAACGAAATCTTAGCGAACAGCCTAGTCATATTGGTCGTGGGAAGCAATGACATTACCAACACATATTTCAGTACACCTATTCGAATAACCTACTTTGATATTTCTTCATACACCGATTATTTGGTCAACTCTGCTTCTAGTTTTGTACAGGTATAATACTTGAACTCAATCTGCTTAATGAGATTGTAAGATTTATCTAAGTTCTAGCTCTGGTGCCATATTGAATTATGTGACCATGTAATCTAAAAGCTTAAGCTGTTAGAGAGAGCACATGCTTGATTACTTAATCATATTATGTCTCGATAAACCAAGACTAAACATGAAATCTGGTGCACCATTCTGAAAGGATTTGTATGAGCTGGGGGCACGTAAAATTGGTGTCTTTGGCATACCGCCAATAGGATGTTTGCCATCGCAGAGAACATTGAAAGGGGGAGAAGAAAGGAAATGTGTCGATTATCTGAACCAAGCAGCACAATTGTTTAATAGCAAGCTGGCAGCTGAGTTAAGCTCCTTGGGAAACAAATTTTCTTATTCAAGAATGGTGTATATGGATATATATAGTCTTCCACTTGATGTCATCTACAACCCTCAAAAATATGGTAAGAAAAGTCTGTCATTTTCTTGAATAGTTAGAATGGATATGATTTTCATTTCTTATCTTTTACTATATATTATATTGTGCAGGATTCAAGATTGTAGACAAAGGATGCTGTGGTACCGGGAAAATAGAAGTTGCAGAGTTATGCACCTATGCGTGTTCCACTGATTCTGATTATGTTTTTTGGGATAGCTTTCATCCTACAGAAAAAACATACAGACTTTTGGTTCATCAAATTCTTGTCCAACATTTAAGGAGCTTCTTCTGATAGATTCAGAGGCCAATATGCATATTTGGATACTATCCTAATTGATTAGTTTGTGGACAATTATACATGAAGTATGAAATGTGGATTATTATACAGTGAACCATAAATACTGAATTCTTAGTATTTGTTGCCGAATGATATGCTTCGTACTTATACTTCATGGGAGAAAATCCATAGTAAAATTTGCTGGCCACTTCTCTGCTTGCTTGTGTGCTCTTGCTAGTTTGTAAAATATTTTCTCACTTAGTGCACGTTTCTGTAATCCCTGATGTTTATTTCCTTTTTTTTTTTTCTAGATTAAGCATGTACATGATTTGCTAATAAAATAGTTGTATTCATGGATCTATAATAGTACATACAAACTCTCTAGACTACTTAGATCAGTAATCTGCAGGTCCTGTGAGCGTTATCAGACGTATACGTCAGTGGTTATAACGAATGGACTTCGAACTTTACACTTACCATTCGTCCAAGTAATTGATCCAAACAAGTCTTGCTTTGGTTTAGATGAAGCTTTGAAAGACACTTCATAGCTTAACTTCTTGATATTTTTTGTAAATACCAATTTATTTGGAATCACTTGGACTTCCAATCCAGCTGGTGCCTTTATGATTGTGGTATACGTTGCTTCCTCTTCCGCAACATTCATTACAGTTCTGGTTATTTTCTTGGTTTCATTCTGTTTGATATTTGAAACAGCTATGGATGGGTAATTCATTTTTGAGATTGATTCTGAACTTGAGTTGGTAGGACATGAAAAGTCATCTGGAACTGTATTTGATATGAGTTTTATCCTTAATGTGTCATAGCCAATTGAGCATAGGAATTGCAAGTAGTCTGCAGGGTAAGTCTCGTAGACTAGTCCTGGATTAATTGCACTTGATGGGCTTGCTTCTCCGGCTCCAATGTCGTATGGTGTTGCAACAGATCCAGAATTTATTGTGATTGGAGACTTCAAATTGTTAGACTGTATAGCTGTGAAAAAAAAAGCTTGGCATGAGTCAGAATAAAGTATAGACCAGTGCACTAAGCCCCTGCTATGCAAGGGGTGCTGGAAAGGGCCGCACTGCATTGTGTCTATTGTACGCAGATTTCTGAAAGAGGCTGTTTTCATGCCTTGACATGAGTCAGTATACCCCAAAAAACACTGAAGAAGGTGAATTAGATTTCTTACCTGTGGTCATAATAGCTGATTTGATTGCTGAAGGACTCCAGGAAGGATTTTGCGCCTTGACTATTGCAGCGATGCCAGAAACATGAGGACAGGACATGGAAGTTCCCGAGAGTATGTTAAAAAGTGGTGGTTCCTGGCCAAAGATAGTCTCTTTTGTGCTGTTTGCAGGCCAAGCCGCGAGAATTGCAACCCCTGGTGCTGTGATATCCGGCTGCAGAACAAATCAAATTCCAGTCAGCCTATCTTTTGTTGTGTTTATCTGCATTAGACCATAAAACCAAAGAGGAAAAAAGTAGTCTTTACTTTGAGGAGGTTAAGTGTGTTGTATGCAGGACCTCTTGATGAGAAGTAAGCCACAACAGGAGCTGGTTTGTACTTAGTTGTGGAAACAGTTGGAAGAATTGATGCAACTGGATTCCTTCATGAGTTTAAAGAATCTTTTAAACAACACTGTGCAGCTTGCAACTATGAATTTCAGATTGGCCAACTATTCGAAACTTAAAAGCCATTACCTTGTTGAGTTAATGTAGGAGAGGATCTCATTACCATCTTTTTCAGTTACTACAGCCCCTGGAAAGGAATTGAATTTGGGTGCCACAGTTCTTGCATCGTCGTCTACTAATACAAACCCAATGCCACCTTTGCTCCTCACTTCATCTAGCTTTTCGCCAGGTGAATAAACTTGGTCGAGATTTTCACAAAGAAGAATTTTCCCCTTCACTTTCTTTTCATCTAGTGAATCCGGAGCGCAACTCCTGAAACACCTTTGTTAGTTACAGGTATGTATCATTTCATTTCTTTAGAAGACATCAACTGCTTTCTACTCTTCAAATTACCTTGCATTTTTTTCAGAAACACTATTATCTTCTGCTTTGGCTAAACTGCCACTAATCAACGGGTATAATGGAGAATTTGTCAAATTACCAAAACTAATGCCTCCGCCCTGCAATTCAAACGAGGATACCAAGTATTTCAGTAGATAGCTTTGACAGCTTGCTTTGCTTTAAACCATGCAAAATTTTTTTTTTTTTTTTTTGGCATTATATGTACTAATACCTGGCTACAACATAAATAAGAATGTAGCTCTTGTTTTCAGATTTAAGTTATATACAGTACAGTACAGTGTAAAAAAACATTATCATTGCAGTAGTGTTTTGTTTTTACCTTAATCAACTTGTTCCCACCTAAGACAATATCTGTCTCGAAGTCACGGTCAATTGTAGTAGCTGCAACAGTGAGAATCCAAGGAGCAACATTGACAACAGATTTTAGGCCAGGGCCATCATTTCCAGCAGAACAGACAACAAGAATGCCCTTTTCCACAGCATGGAATGCTCCAATAGCTATAGGATCGTTCGAAAACTCAGGTTCAAGTCCAGCTGATGAACCAAGCGATAACGACAAAACATCAACCCCGTCTGCTATAGCATCATCAAATGCTTTCATGATAGCTGATCCACGACATCCATCACTCGTGCAGACACGATACATAGCTATCCTTGAACCCGGGGATCCACCCTTGGCAGTCCCAGCTGCCAGGCCATAATAAGATGCTCCTGCAATGGGGTTCCCAGCTGCTGTTGATGCAACATGAGTTCCATGTCCATTCTGGTCCCTAACTGTGCCGGAAGGTTTTCTACTTTTCTCATCAGAGTCATCATAAAACCTTGCACCAACTAGTTTCCTAAAGAAAATTAAGATTATCAGAACGATAACAATTGCTATAAGCAGAATGCCACAAAAAGGGCAAATAATTCCTTAATCTTATGTATGGGCACTGAATTTTATCTACTATAGCAATAAAGTCATAAAACCTTTGTCACATTAAAGTAACTGAATTTTACCTACTATGACAGTATAGTCATGAAACTTTGTCCAATTAAGTCACGCTGATGACTAGATTTTGTGGTAATAAAAGGCAAAGTTTACTGACTTTACTGTTATAGTGATCAATTTTTAGTTAGTTTAATGCGACAGAAGATAGTTTTATGACTTTACTGTTATAGTGAGTGAAGCTTAGTGAGTTTAATGTTACAGTAGTTAAAGTTCAGGTATGAAAGTTAGTTGTGTAAGTTTATCATTATAGTGAATAAAGTTAACTGACAATACATGAAATTAACTGAGACAAATAAAAGGATAAAGTTACTTGTTGCATTTGGAAGAGCTGAAATCATGACTTTCCATGCAAGTTCCTTTCCACCTTGATGGGACTGGACTCATATCTTTGTCTCTAAAACTCTCTGATTCAGGCCATATTCCTGATTAAGATTGTGGAAAGAAATTTTATTATAATAAGATAGACACATACAAGTATCCTGCAATAGAATATTTTTCGTAATGTAATTGTAACCTTGTTTAATGTGCTACCTGTATCTAAGATTCCAATTATGGTGTCCGCTCCTTTAGGTGATGAACTAAAACCAAAGACTGGACCAGAACTGATTTCTACATCAGTTTGATATTGCAAAAAATCCCATGAACGTGTTGTGTGGAGTTTCAATATTGGATCAGGGAATACAGAGACAACTCCAGGTCTTTGAGCAATGGATCGCGCCTCAGCTTCTGATAAACGCGCTGCAAATCCTGAGAAACCATTCTTGTAACTGTGTACAACCGCATCCTTTTTCCTAACAAAATATAGAGGTATTTAATGTTAGCTCATTTTTGAACATGATGAGAATTTCCTCCGTTATAGTTAGTAAAGTTCAGTTACTTTAATATGAAAAACGATACTATTGTGACTTCAGTTGTTCTAAATAATGTTCAGATATTTTAATGTGACACAAAATAGTTTTGTCATTTTACTGTTATAATGGAGTACTATAAACTAACCTTTTGATCAAAGAGCTCATAAGGTCTGCTTGATGATTTGTAGTACCATCATTTGATACAGCCTTTGCACCCATGTAAACAATATATATTCCATTGTTTTGTTCATGAAAAGTTGCATTGGATTCTCTAAGAAAAGAGACAATAAGTAGACAGAAGCAGAGAGACAGAGCAATGTCTTTCATTTTGTTGCCAATTCTTGAAAAAAGAAGGTTCTTTTAAGAATCTTGATCACAGCTAGCCTGTTATATAAATAGTTAATTTAGCAGTGAACTAAAAGTTTGGTCAGTTTAATCTTTTTCGGTGCATTCATGCGTATGCGCACTTGAAAAACACCCTTCAATCAGCTGCCACGGGCTATATATTATAACCACTTAAAGTGCGTTTAATGCTAATCCAAACACACCACAGTGGAGTGGTGGTGGTGCTGGTAGCCGGTGGATCGTCGTGGTGGCAGCTGGTAATAGGGCTAGTATCTTATTCAAGTTAGAGGCTTTATTATGTTGAATTCATAAAGGGTACAAATATATTGAGAGTAAAATTATGGGTTCGGATAACATAATTGTTGAAATTTTAGTGAGTTTTCACATATATATTTATATCCAATATCGAAATCATGAGTTCTCCTTGCGAGAACGCTACATCCGTCCCTGAGTGCAAGTACTAAATCATTCTTTATGTAAAGTAGAAGCAACAGAATACCGGAACTACATATGCATGCCTTATAGATGGGAAGATCTGTCCTAACAATATTCAAGGTTATTATTATTATTATTTTACATGTTCTTGCTTACGCGTAAGGGTTGAACTGAAGGGAATGCCTATGTAGGATTCATATAGTTGAATTGATTCCAATTAGTTTGGAATTGAGGAAGTAGTTGTAATAAAACTTGCTTCTAATAAGAATGAACTTATAGGTCAAAATTAGCTATAGCGCATAGGCAATTGTAGTTAATACTAAGGTCTTGTAATTAATAAAGATCAGTTTAACAAATATACTCAGAAAGTATGAGGAAATCTTGTAACAGTCACTTAAAGCCAATTACATACTAGCATGCATGGATTGATAACCTATAAACATGGTAAATGACTCATTAATTACCATGCATAATAATGTATTCCACCGGGTATGTATGAGTTAAACTAAAATGGATTGTAAAGGAGAAACTAAAATATGGAGAAAAAACAAAAAGCATACAAGAAGTTCTATTATTGCTTCCTTTAGTTTAGTGGGTCAGTAACAATTACTAGTAATAAATTTGAGTGCTCCATGTGAAGCATTAGAATTTCAAGGCGACACTCACTTTAAGCAGTTGGTCATCAATTTTATACATTACTAGTATTCCATAAAACTCGTGGACAACAATGATGTTTTTACACGTTTGTCAATTATTTACCCAATATACTTATATAGCATTGGGTGGTTCCATATATAGCGTGTTGAAAATCATATGTACTATAAGTAGTGCACGCCATAATACACTTTCATCATATTTGTTAAGAGAAAATATGACAAAAATATATAGACATGAGAATTTGACATCCCAAAAGTTAGGCAACAACCCCAATAAAGAGCACATTTACTGGGAGGGCAACGAGAACGATTGTGAAGACATGTACATTCAATATCATAGTGATAAAGAAGCGTGGCAAATACTTGAAACTATACCTGTCAATTGGGCCAGGACCGGCTCGGACCGGCCCGTTAAGAGTCGGCTCACCGGTCCCGGTACCGGTCCGGTCCGGGCCATTACCGGTCCGGTCCGAACCGGTCTTTTTTTCAAAAAATTGAAGCCCGGCTCGGCCCTTAGCCCATTAAGGACCGGACCGGTCCGGTCCGGTTTTTTTTTTTTTTTTTTTTTTTTTTTTTTTTTTTCATATTTTAGCTAAGCCTATCACTTTGTACTTGCAATTGGAAGGACATATAATCCTATATAAAAAAGAAGGAAGGTGAAAGCAGGAAAGAAAAGGATCAAACATTTTGAGAATCATATACTTTGGTTCATTGATGGAAACCAAGTTTAATTACTAGTATATAAATTTGATGCACTACTCATGAAGTAAAAGATCACTGTTATTATTTTAAGTAAGTATTATCTCATCATTACTATAGTACGCTTAGTCAAATAGATACAACTTTAATACTACAACTCAAGGGTGAGAAACTGAGACTATCAAATTCTCTTACAACCAAGAAGATAAGTTGTATAAAATACTTAATTAATATAAATTCTTGATTAGCAATGAAAAAATAGTAAATGAATATGTTCATTCGTTGTACTTAATGAAGCTAAAAATATCTTTGTACTATTGCATACTGAGGGATTCTAAAAGGGAATAAATGCTACATTATATTTTGTATGTTCTTGGCAAAAGTATGTCTCGATTTCCCTCGATGTATAGTATAATTTTTCTATGAAAAAACCGGTCCGGTCCGGTCCACCGTGGGCCAAAGACCGGTCTTTTACCGGTCCGGGCTAACCGGTCTTTTTTCTTAAGCCCGGCTCGGCCCGCAACCCGCTTCCCCTTTGACCCGGACCGCTTATAATGAACCGGTCCGGTCCGGTCCGGTCTTTTACCGGTCCGGTCCGGTCCGGTCCGGTACCGAGCTAGCCCGGCCCGATTGACAGGTATGCTTGAAAGACGTGTATATGGAGTACCTGATCATTCTCATCTCTAACTCGTAGCTAGAAAAACGCAAATTCTTATAAAAAAATTTGTCGAAATTGTACTCCTCAGAAACATTTCTGACAGCGTCCCATATTGAATTCTTAGATATCAAAATAATTTTCAACCAATTAGACCCTTGTATATCTTCCGGGAGGGAAGAACTAGAGGTCCACCCGCAATCGATAAAGCAGAACAACGTCCATCAAAAATTGTGTTTTTTTCAGTAGTGACAGTTCATAATATAATGAGTAGTAGTATTATTACTTTTGTGTGAGGGAACTCACCATCAGCTTAACCTAGCTAGACACTCTGGTACATTTAGAACCCGTTTTAAACAGAAAACTAAGAAAAAGATGTATCCAAACTTGTCACTTCATAGATAGGTGTTTAGCTTGTCTCTCGTCTTCTGGTTATGAATAAAACATCAACCTAAAAAGAAGTTAGGAAACAAACCATTGGAACAAAAAAGGGTGTGTGGACTTGTGCTTACAGTTATGTACAAGATCAATTTATAATCATCAAATTTTCATCTATATGTGACCAACACCCTAAATCTTGAAAGTACACGCCTGCTTATGTATAATGTCGAACCTCCAAAAATTAACTCCGAAAGATTAAATTCAGGAATATCAACTGAATGGACCAACTTTTTTGGAGTTTTTTGGAGTCGCCACCCAATTTAAGAAAAACAGGGAACCAAATAAGCAAATGCATGCAAAATTCCATTTTTTTTGGAAAAAAGGCAGTCTTTCAGAGATTCTAAGCAAGAGGTTTTGTTAATTTTAAGGCACTTTCGAAATTCCGTTAACAACGATTAATCCGACAGGTTTCCAAATTAATTTGCAAGTGTTATTTATGGCTTTTCTAAAAATAATTAATTGAACTATTAATTAATTCAACTAATTAAAAATTTAGCAAGTTTTCAATAGATTTGCAATTTATTTAAAAGCTTTAAATATTTTAAAAATAAAATAAAATAAAAGCGTATTTTCTTTGAAAAGGAGCGATTTGACCGTCCTAATTTCTTTGCCAACTCATATGTCATACCACATAAATGGCACTTGCTTAATTTCAACTTTAAAACCCGAATTTCTCATCATAAGATGGAACTTAGATTTCAAGTCGCTTTTTGCAAAGTTGTTTCGGGACATTTAGAAGTTAATTAAAACTTCTTTATAACTTTTGACTTTTTAAAGAAACTACTTCGTATCAATAAGATAGAAGTAATTTCTTATAGTCATTATTAGGCGTGGTTTCTTTTTGAAAATTTTCTTAAATTTGCACGCATTTGTATAATTGGCCACTATTCAAAATAAATTAAATAACAACTCAAAATTAAAAGGTAATAATCATAAAGTAGATAATAGCTCAATCAATAAAATATTTATTCATAAATATAAAATATATAATTATCTGCAATCAACGAATTACTCTAATAAGTATCTAACTAAAAATAGAAGATTGAGTTTAAAAAAGTAAAACCCGAAAGATGATTAACTCGTGGGAGCCTTGAATTTCTAAGATTTCTAAAGGTCTTGGAAACTTGAGCCCGAATCTCGACCCCAATGCAACTCCAAGCCAATGAGTCAATCCCAATTGAGTATTAGCCAAACTTGTCCCATGTTGTTTATGCAAAGAAAGATAACAAGGAGAATAGGGATTAGTAAAGTGTAAGAAACATGAATAAATTGCAAGATAAATTAGTAATAGATCATTCTACCATAGATGCTTCAGTTTAAGTGAAATTTTTTTTTGATAAGCTGAATGAACAAGCTCAACTTCACATTGAAATTCTTGACACACACTTTAAATAGAGAAACAAAGAAATGCCTTTCTTTGGCTTACACTTATATTAGAAATAACACCTAAATGGGAGGCAAAGCAGCAACTAAACTCAACTTTATCAAGCGTTGGAAATAATTGGATCTTCTAGCTAGCATTAGAAAAAGTAAGCAGAAGCTCCCCTTCGAACTTATACCAAAAGAGAACTTTTCATGGAATTATTTTATGAAACATAATAAATGTTCAGTGGCATCATTTTAGAAACAAGGTCAAAGACCAAGAGAACTCATGGGATTAACGAACAAGCTAAAGGAAATTAAAGACTACAGAGACATTAAGATCCAAGACCAATGCTATACTCCCACCTGGCAACTAAATAGACCTCCTCACTTAACAAGCAAGAATGAGATTTCTATGCCCCCCATAAACTGAACCAGAAAGGAAAAAAACAAAACAAATAGCCAAGACAGCATGCACCTCTTAAACACACTCCAGAAGCTAAATGACACCAAACATGACCCTACATCATCCCTGAAAACCACTAGGACCCAGAAAACATGCTACTGCCTCCTACACACTTCATATACAGCTACAGCAATCAGGACTACTCATAGCTCAGAAGACAAAGCTGAACTCCTCTAACCACCTATTGCCAGACCTTTCTTTATCCTAAAACAACTCCTAACCCATCTGCTAACACTAGCATTCATCTATTACTGCAGCAAACCAAACTCCTCTATATACACATTTAAAACAAACCTAAAACTAACCCCAATCAATCAGAACCAAGAACTGGACCTCACCTAAGAAAACATCCTACCAGAACTAGAAACTTCAACCCCTGCCTAAACAGACCACCCCTGCATCAACTCTGCATGCTTTCAGACCCTGCAACATCATAAACTCCCTTTAGAGACCTGAAACTAATTCCAGAAATCACACCTACTAAGTGCAGCACCTGCACACTAACAAAGATGGTGCAACATCATCCCAAACTCTCTTACACATCCAGGAACAGCCCCACACACACTCCTAAACTTATCACTAGCCTCAACGACCCCTTTTTAACTCCCTGAATAACACCTGTAACAACTACACCCTCATGAGAACCACTGCTGCACCCGGAACAAACACACACACATATCTGAGCATCCTTTACACTTTACACCTTTCAACAGGCACCACTCTCCTACATTTATCTGCCTGCTATCACCCTGCAGCTCTTACATATACCCTTCCACTTACCTGAAACTTCCCTGAACGCCACACCCTTCTCCTAAATCTGCACAAAGGAAAAACAACCTCCACACACATAAGATAGCCCTCACTTAACCAAATAACCTTCAACAACCCAACAAATTTCTACAAAAAACATTAACAACACCTCCCTCCTACCTATACACTCTCAGGAACCACTGCACATACACAATCTGCACATACATACACACACCTAACTCCTGCACTAATTTCAGCTCCCTCACTGTCTCACGGAGCAACAAGAACAACTTCCGCATTCACTTAAACCTGCAGCAACACAGAACCTCCAAAGCATCCTGCCTCCTCATTTCACTCCCAGAAACAGCAGACCACTAGCCAAAATCCAACACACCCCTGACTCCCTTATTAACTGAAATAGACTCCTAAAACTCTCTACTAACAACCTGAAGACAAGCCTGCTAAACATCCCTTTTCAAACACCAAATCTGAACCTCACACTCAAAGAAAGTTAAACGAACATCTGACAAACATGGCTATGAACATACATAAAATAAGACCTCTGATTATAAAAGAATGCAGACAAACAAGCTTTTAAATTCCCATTTTAAAAACTGCTCAGCCAGCTTTTTCTTCTCTTGAAAAATATGTAAAACAGGGCATTCACTTCATCTTACATTTTGCAAAAAAATAGTTAACCATATCATTTGACCAACAGAATTAAGAAGATATGACAAATATCTTATTCCTTTCTAAAAATATTTCAACTTGTATACTAAAATGCAGGGTTCAGATTTATACATAAGCAACCCTATCAGAAGATTTCAAGACCTATGCTACCATTTCATGAGCCATCAATATTTAGCTTTAAGTTAACGATCTTCAAGATCACATAAAGTTAGGATCTTTAGCCGAAACAACTTTGTTGTAACTTACTAACAACTTAAAATTTCAAAAACAGCTTCAGGTTCATACAAATGATCAAATCGATTAATCATATGTTCATTTCTATAGAATCAAATGGACAGGACAAGCTCGAATATGAAAGTGACATTAAACTACCAGCATAATCATGTCCAGAAATCAGAAACCAACATTGAGAATAGAAAAAAAAGGTTATTACCTTTTGCGGAGCAGTGAGAAGGGGCGCAAAGATCTGAAAATGCGACTCGAACGACTCGAGCACGGTTGACTACGCAAATAAGGTCGACGATTTGAATGGCGAAACGACGAAACAAATAACGAAGCGATAACACAAGACAAATGCAGAAACAGAAGCAACACTTCTTGAACTAAAAAAAACTGAAGAAATTTTTTAAAAGTTTGGATGCTGCCGTTTTTTTTATCTCCTCTGTTTTTTTTTTTTTTTTAAAGAAGCTGAGAATAAGATTCTTAAATACCTCAAATGCTAGGGTTTTGGATTTGATTTTGAACTTCCACTTAGACCCAAATTGGATATTTCCATCATGAGATAAGGGAGAAACTTGTCCAACCAATCCCAAAATTCGTACAAGCTCCGCCCTTATCTCTAAGGATTTGCCCGTTTGAATCGATCCACGGCTCTGATGAACTTGAGTTCAAAATAAACAGACTAGATTGGTTGCTTGTACTGGAGAGAGGGTAAAGGTGGGGGGGACCAGGGTGACATGGATTTTGGCTGGATTAGAGCAAGATTTTGGGGGTAATTGATTAGGATTAGGGGATTAGGGTTGGGAACGGGTCAAGTAATTGGGTTGGGGATTTCGGGTAAAACTGAAATGGGAAAGACATGTGTTGTATGTAATATATGTTTTGCGGAAATGGGCTACTTTTAGGCTTAGAATGAAATTAGCCCCTTCTTAATGTAATTAAATAAATGGGGTAATTGCACACGTAGGCTAAATTTAGGCCACATCTTACGCATTTAGACCTTTCTTCAAACTTAATTGATTTTTTTTATTATTATTATTTATTAAAATTTGCAAATTTAACCTTAATTGTAAAATATTGCTGTAATTTATTAATTTTAAAAAAATTTGGGGACAAAATTGGGTGTCAACAGCTGCCCCTCTTTACCCTGAAAGGATGAAAGAGTTTTTAGGGTAAAGAAGTTGACGAGAAACCAATTTTGTCTCGATAAACAAAGTCTTTTGATTCTAAGGACCAAAAGGCAAGACTTATGGATACGGCCGAACTCCGATTTTCGAGTTGCCTACATATCTCGAGCTGAAAGAGAATCAGGCTATATGTAGTTCAACGACACTTAGATACGAAGACTCGCACGATTGACAGAAAAGGACGCACAAATAGGAAAGAATTCAAACTGACCCCTAATCTGGAATGAAAGATTATGTAAGACTTGCTTGTTCGAGTGCGATTCTTCAGATCCTCGTTGACGAGTCTAGCTCATATCAACGATTGCCCCAGTTCACTGCTAAGAAAGAGTTCCACGTTTTGCATGCTGCTGCGGTGTTGCTAAAATTCTGTAAAATCCCGACAAACGGTAAGCGAGTAACTGCTAATAAACTGTAATAATTGGAATAAGGAATAAATAAAGTGATAACATAAAATTATAAATGCGGGTTGTGATATCATCAATAAGTTCTTCTTTCAATCAACTGACGAGGCGCTCCGCCCGGAGAACCTCTAGGCTGATCATTGTTCTGAAACAGTAAAGCAAAACAATAAGTAAAGCGGGTACGAATTGCAGGATACAAGGCTATTACAAAATAAATAGACTAACGAGACATAATGTCTCAAGTCAATTTGTCTATCTCTGATCTATGCAGGCTTCAACATAACGTTTATTTTGAAATAAGAATCGTAAAGATAGAAATGCCGCCTATTCGGCAATAATCCATGATAAGCATAATGCTTTAATCATGAAGAGGTAGTTTGCAACGCGATCTTGGATTGTGCTCCAATCACTTGATAAAACAAATGAGACATCTGCTCCTGAAGTATCCAATGTCTCAATGCAACTTGGAATAAACCTGCATATCCTATTTACGAGTGGATGAATCTCGATTGTTCATTTTTAAGACGAACGGGCCCAAAACATTCATTTATAAGGCGAACGAGCCCAAAACGTTCAATTATAAGGCGAACGAGCCCAAAACGTTCAATCATAAGATGAACGAGCACAAATCATAAGATAAAGCAAAAGACTCAAAATTCAGTAATGCATGTGCTTCTTCAAACTTAGCAATATCTGCAAATCACAACAACAGAAATTTAGTAAATGTTCTCATAGCAAAATAAAAATGAAACGGATATGTTTAACAACTTGCAAAAGTTATAGGAGATATAGAAATGCCGCCTTTCCGCAATAAACCATGACAAAGCATAATGCTTTAATTCATGAAGGGGTAGTCTACAATGCAATCACGGAATGTGCTCCATTCAATTGATAAAGCAATGAGGCGTCGGGTCATGAAGCATCCAACGTCCCAGCGCAACTTGAAAAAACCTGCATATCCTATTTACCGGTGGATGAACCCGAATTATTCATTTATATAGCGAACGGGCCCAAAACGTTCATTTATTAGGCGAACGAGCCCAAAACGTTCAATTATAAGATGAACGAGCCCAAATCATAAGATAAAGCAAAAGACACAAAATTCATTAATGCATGTGCTTCTTCAAACTTAGCAATATCTGCAAATCACAACAATGGAATTTTAGTGAATGTTCTCATAGCGGAATAGAAATGAAACTGATATTTTAACAATTGCAAGAATTATAGGAAAGAGAAATGCCGCCTTTCGGCAATAAACCGTGATAAAGCGTAATGCTCTAATTATCTAGTGGCAATCTGCAATGTGATCTTGAACTGTGCTCCAATCATTTGATAAAGCAAATGAGACGTCCAGTCTTGAAGCATCCAATGTTTCAAAATTACTTGAAGTAAATCTGCATATCCGATTTACGAGTGGATGAATCCGGATTGTTCATTTTTAAGGCGAGCGGGTCCAAAACATTTATTTATAAGGCGAACGAGCCCAAAACGTTCGAATATAAGGTGAACGAGCCTAAATTTGATTGCAGACTGCGAAACAAAATTTCAAATTGGATTAATTAAGGCAAGATAATACAAAACCAATAAACAAAGCTTGGTCGTGTTGCTTGTATTGATATTGCTGCAAAGCATTGAATGCTGCCTTCAGTTCATATTGAATCTGATGTTCAATTCCTGCAAATTTAAAGTAAATGTGCTGGAAAACGAGTGAATAATAAAGCAAAGGCTATAATGAAAAAGAAAGAAATAGATTTGCGCTGCATATGCGACAAGGAGAATAATATCCGAGAAACTGATGGTTGCTAGTTCTCCTCATTCTTCCATTTTGTGGAATTCCTGCACTCAAAGAATATGTTGTGAGTTCTAAAAACTGTACGAAGCCGTAGCAATTTGCTTTGCTCCTCTTGTCTTGATGCTGACTTCTTCGGTAGCATGCAAACATATTTTGCCCCTGTTTCCAAAGAAAACGTTGTTAGTTTTTGGACAAATAGTGGCTGGCTTAATTGAACACCTAATGCGGTTTCAAATCTGCATCTTCTTGTATGGCGCTCAAATGTACTACTTCTGCGAGAGTCTGATGTTCTTGACACTCTTCTTTTGCACAAAAGGATATCATCTAAAATTGCTTTGGCTTGGCTTATTTTGGGGAAAATGGATTTTCATTGATTTCAGGATAAAAAGCCCAATAAAGGGTACAAAATAGTTCATTACATAAAACTTCAAAAGAATAGGCAAACATAAGATAGTTAGGCAAGGAAATGCCATTTTTAAAAAATCAAAGTGTTGTCATTTAATCTTCTTGCTAAGCTTCACGCTTCCTTTTCAAATGCCTTGGTGCCAATTTTGATAAATCACCTCTGATGATAATTGCATTTGCTGCCGAATGACCATAGTTGCTTGCTTGCTCTTGCTTCACACTTATCTTGCCTTTTTCAATCATATTCTGGATTTTGTGCTTAAGTGCCAAATATTCTTCTGTATCATGGCCTTGAATATTTGAGTGGTATGCACACATTTTTGATCAATCAAATCCTTGAGGCGGATTCTCTGGGATCCATCCCCTCTTTGCTTGCAATAGCCCTTCTGCTTTCAATCTCTCGAATATGTCTGACAATGATTCATATAGAGGAGTGAAAGTACGAGGTCTAAACTTCTTCGTGCTTTGATGACCGGATGGTGCCTGATAAGATCGATGCTGACGACTTAAATTCTGCATATCATGATTGTAGTGCACTTGCGAAGGCTGGGAGTCTTGAATATTTTCAGGTGCATCAGAACAATTGAAAACTGGCATTATAGTGTCATAGTCAATCAATGTTCTGGTTTGAAACTTTTCTTCCAAAATCTTTGCATATCGGATTAAACTGGGAAAATCCCTTAAATTGGCAAAAAGTAGCTTTTCATAAAATATGTCTTCTTGAAGGTCAATGAAAGTTGCTATCAGCTCATCTTCAGGCAATGGAGGATGCATCTTAGAAGCATCTAGCCTCCATCTTACAGCAAATTCTTCAACATACTCATGCGGCATCTTCTTTATTTTGCGCATATCAATTAGATAAGGATCTCTTACTATATTGAACTTGTATTGTTCCACAAAGTCTCGAGCTATGTCTTCTCATGTGTTCCATTTGATAAAATCCTGCTTAGTATACCATGCAAGTGCCATTCCTGATAAACTCTGAATAAACAATCTCATACGCAAAGCTTCATCCTTGCCAATTCCAATTAATCTGCTGCAATAATCTTTCAGATGTGCATAGGAGTTCCCTTTTTCATTGAAACTGTTAAATTTTGGTATCATGTACTCACTTGGAAGCTCAATGTCTGGGTGAATGCATAAGTCTTGATAGCATATGCTTTGAATATTCCTAGAGTGCAATTCTTTTTGCACGATCTTTCTCAAATCCGTTCATCCATATTGTGAGGATAAGTTGTCTCAACTTCTTTCTCAGGCAATTCTGGTGAACGCAATATCAAATGATTTGATTGATTTCCCACAGCAGGCATAGTGATAAAAGGTGGTTGGTATAAAGTTGCAGCTGACCAAGCATTTGGATTGGTAAGATATTCTTATGGGATTTGTGGATATATGGTATGTATCAACATTAGGTAATTAAGCTTTGTTAAGTAAGGTGGATTGGAGGTAAAGCTTGTATTTGGCAAAGATTTGCTAGTATTGACAAAATTGACAATCATATTCCTTTGGACCACATGTTCTTTAACATCATCATTCTGCGCTTGCAAGATGCCCTACCAGAACTGGTTGCCTGAAGCTGCTTTGTCAAGTTGTTTCGTCCTTGATGCAGATTCTCAGTCATTTCAGTGTTCAATGCTAGCCAACCTTTAACAAATGAATTCTACACATTAAACAAAAGCAAGTTAATACGTAAAATAGTAATGCCTGCATAGGATTTTAAATATATAATAGGCCATTAGGCCGAATGGATGGGACCAAAATCTCGACTCAACAAAGGAGTAAAATACTCAAGAGTGCGAAATTTGATGACTGACAAAATTTGACTTTTTTTTTTTAGACATGAATTGAGAAAAAATAATTTTGGAAGTTTTTACTAAATCAGTATGCGTGCTAGACCATTTGGCGCAAATTGCTAAAATGGTCGGCTTATTTTGAACATCAATGCTTTGCTCGACTATCGATTCTTCTTTGCAAAATAACAGTCTGCACTAATCCTTGAAAGTTGCTTCTAATAATGACCAAACCAACTCAATGTCTTCAATATGCTTTTGCAAAATTCTGCCCCAGTTATGACTTCAACATTTCAACTTGCTTTGTAAAAACTGCCCCAGTGATGACTTTCGATACTTCAAATTGCTTTTGCAAAAGCTGCCCTTGTTGCAATCTCTCACGTTTTCTACTTGCTTTGCAAAATTTGCCCCAGTTATAACCTTTGGGAAAAATTAAAATTTAAATACTAAAGGGTCGAGCCCGATGGAGGAGCCTACGTATCCCTCCTTGGGAATCACACCATAAAAAGAGAACTTTCAAACGCTGGTGTAGCCGAAACTCGATATGAGTTGCCTATGCTTCCCGCCTTGGGAAACCGGTTACAGTAGTTTGCTTACATAGAAATAGATTCAAACATTCATAATTTGATATTCTTTCTTTTCTTTCAACAAAACTAACAAAAAAAAAATTACAATAGTTACTTCCTAAGAATGCAAATAAACTAACTTCTGCTTCTGCAACTCTACTGCTTTTCTGGAACTTGACAGGTGCCTAAATGCCCTTCTTCGAGGAATCTCCCTTTGCATATGGAAAGATTGCAACAAAAAGTTCGCCAGTGCCATTTGAAGGTAGAATTTTGACCTCGCCAGAGTTAATCAAGCTTTCAACTTTCTTCTTAAATAAAGTGCATTCCTCAATACTATGCCCCTGCATTCCTGAATGGTAATCAAAAAATTTTTCCAAATTGTCAGGCTTATGTGACCAATACGGCTTTGATTCTATAGGATGTACCAAATTGAATCCCTTGAGCCTTTCAAACAATCTTTTATAAGATTCTGGGAGCCGTGTGAATGCGAAAGCAGATCTTTTGGTGCGGTTTGACTGTGAACTTGGATTGACAATTACTTTCCCGTGTGCACTAGGTTCCCCTACTATGGCTGACAAAGGTTTTGACATGACAACTTTTCCTTTTTCTTTGGATTGTGCCTCAACCAATTCACACTTTCTCTTATCAGAAATTATTGCAAATTGCTCTTCTTGAAGTTCTACAGATTTTCTTTTCAGTGGATTGCCCCTTGCAAAGGTCAGGTTCGGGAGTTCGTACTGCTTGACAAAGTTACGAGCTAAGTCATCCCATGTGAATCGCTTTCCAAGGTCTTGTAGTGCAAACCACGTTAAAGCCGACCCCGCTAGCGTCTTAACAAATAACTTCAGCCTGATTCCATCGCTTTTTCTAAATATTGCCACCCAATCAATAAATGCTTTCAAATGATCATGAGGATTTCATATCCCATCATACACTGGTGGATCAACCATGTCAAGAACATTCACATTTTCCTTTTCTGCTTCACCTAAGCATTCTTGAGATGGTAGAACATTCTCATCTATCATTGTGCCATTTCTCTCTTTAGCATTAGGAAGCCCTTCCCCGTTGCTTTTCTCATTGTTTGTCTTTGAGAAGCCACCAAATTCCTTTTCCAACAGGAATGCATGCAAATTAGGGAACTTTTGAGCATCGCACCCAAATACTGGAGCTACTTGCATTGTGGGAGGTGCAACAGTATAGATAGGAGCAACAGGTGCACTTGGTCCTGGGTTTGGAATATTTCGCACTGGGTTGCGAGCATCCATGAGCGCGATAACCAATTCAGTAAGGCTATCAAGTCTCTTTTTCAAACTTGCCACAGTTGCTTTAAGCTTGTTAACCTTGTCTTGGTGGGATTCATCCTTTTCAGTCAAGTCAATCACAGCAATTTGACGAGCCATAGGTCCTGATCTTGATGTTCAAATAATTAACCCTTTAGCAATGCATACCGAATTTAAAAGATGAAACTGATGCTTCAATTTATTCCAAAATGGAGAAATTGAGATCGTACTTAAAAGACCCAAAATTTAGAGCAGGACACTTATTTTGTTAAAGCAAACCAGACGTGGAAACACTTGTTTAACTCCGAAATTATTTTCAAAAGGAAAACACACTTGCGAATCTTTCAAATATGACGCTAAACAATATTTTGCAAAATGACAAGACTGGGGTTAAGATAAACAAAATAACATTTGAAAGGCATTTTAAATAATGGTATGCATGAATTCAGATGATAGATGAATAAACAACTTCATAAAGCGGTTAGCTTTTACGAAAAATAGATTGAAGTAACATAACGTTAATCTTACCATACGACCGAACAAATTCAATCACAACGCAATCAGTACCAACAAATTTCAGGCAAGCAGCACATATTTAGCGAGTAATCGCATATTAGACAGATAATTTGACATGTGGCAAACACAAGTAATTGAGCGTAAATAAAATGCAAACGCGTCCTACCCTGTAAGGTACCTCTTTTGTACCAGAGGTAGGCCTAATCGTCAAATTACACACACATGCAGATATTATAATGATATAAGCCTTTTGTCAATACAAAACCTGAGATATAAAAAAACCGATATAATTGTCAACTTCTCAAATTTGACATGGAAAATGGTTTGGGATTCGTTATAATATCCACACGATCACATAATATGCAGTGTCGTTGGGTTTCAATAACCCGTCGACAAAAGAATTGAAACCCAACGACAAAAGAACGGTTTCTTAATTCTTGGAAACGGTGCCAAGGACCGGGTCCAAACTAAGGTGTATGTGCATGCATGTCCTAAAATCTCCTTCTAAGAGTGGGCTAACGGTTGGGGCTGACTCGACCTATGCATGATAGACCTGGCCTCACAACGCAGTAGAACTGGCCATGACAAAACCAGGCAACATTAATATCTCAAACTAACTTTGGTGACACGAAAGAAGTTTCAAAGAGTGAGGTAAGGGCAATGCCCTTCCTGCGTAACTACCCGTCAAGCGGGTGTCCCGTGATGAAATCGAGGAAGTGAAAGAGAATTGACAGGCTCCATGAGGGAGGAAATATGAACGGAATGCAGACTATGCACAAATAAAAACATGCTTCAATACATTCATTCACACAATAAATTCTACACATACTAGTTTAGGCATGCAAACAATAATGAGTTAACTGCGCATACATACAATCAACACATATATAAATAAAGCAAATTCGTGAAAAGCTTTTGTTTACAACCATTTGCGTATCCCCAGCAGAGTCGCCACGCTGTTGAACTCCCAAAAATTAACCCCGAAAGGCTAAATTTAGGAATATCAACCGAATGGACTAACTCTTTTGGAGTTTTTTGGAGTCGCCACCCAATTTAAGGAAAACAGAGAACCAAATAAGCAAATGCGTGCAAAACTCCATTTTTTTTTTTGGACAAAGGCAATCTTTCAGAGATTCTAAGCAAGAGGTTTTGTTAATTTTGAAAGAAGGGTTTTAAGGCACTTTCGAAATTCCGTTAACAACGGTTAATCCGACAGGTTTCCAAATTAATTTGCAAGTGTTATTTATGCGCTTATCTATAAATAATTAATTGAACTATTATTTTATTCAACTAATTAAATTTAGCAAGTTTTCTAAAGATTTTCAAGTTATTTAAACGCTTTAAATATTTTAAAAATAAAATAAAATAAAAGTTCATTTTCTTTGAAAAGGAGCGATTTGACCGTCCTAATTTCTTTGCCAACTCATATGTGATAATGCATAACTGGCACTTGCTTAATTTCAACTTTAAAACCCGAGTTTCTCATCATAAGATGGAACTTAGGTTTCAAGTCGCTTTTTACAAAGTTGTTTCGGGACATTTAGAAGTTAATTAAAACTTCTTTGTAACTTTGACTTTTTAAAGAAACTACTTCGTATCAATAAGATAGAAGTCATTTCTTATAGTCATTATTAGGCGTGGTTTCTTTTTGAAAATTTTCTTAAATTTGCACGCATTTGCATAATTGGCCACTACTCAAAATAAATTAAATAACAACTCAAATTTAAAATGTAATAATCATAAAGTAGATAATAACTCAATCAATAAAATATTATTCATAAATATAAAATAAATAATTATCTGCAATCAACCAATTACTCTAGTAAGTATCTAACTAAAAATAGAAGATTGAGTTTCAAAAAGTAGAATCCGGAAGATGATTAACTCGCGGGAGCCTTGAATTTCTAAGATTTCTAAAGGTCTTGGAAACTTGAGCCCGAATCTCGACCCCAATGCAACTCCAAGCCAATGAGTCAATCCCAATTGAGTATTAGCCAAACTCGTCCCAAGTTGTTTATGCAAAGAAAGATAAAAGGAGAATAGGGATTAGTAAAGTGTAAGAGAAACATGAATAAATTGCAAGATAAATTAGTAACAGATCATTCTACCATAGATGCTTCATTTAAGTGAAAAACATTCTTGATAAGCTGAATGAACAAGCTCAACTTCACATGGAAATTCTTGACACACACTTTAAAAAGAGAAACAAAGAAAATGCCTTTCTTTGGCTTACACTTATATTAGAAATGACACCTAAATGGGAGGCAAAGCAGCAACTAAACACAACTTTATAAGGCGTTGGAAATGTTTAACCTAGATCCGATTTTAGGCCAATTAACAATTAAATTTGTATATGCGGAGTCACGATCAATAGTTTAGATTAAGAGTTCGGCCAAATTAAATACGGAACTGCACTAGTTACCAGATTATGAATATATGCACGATTCCCAATGGAAATGCGATGGCAATAAATGAAGATATGGAAAT
This sequence comes from Petunia x hybrida, assembly GCA_037355625.1. NCBI lineage: Eukaryota > Viridiplantae > Streptophyta > Magnoliopsida > Solanales > Solanaceae > Petunia > Petunia x hybrida. The sequence continues at coordinate 5,038,009 of JBBBVM010000045.1, forward strand.
AATACTAGATAGTTAAAGATAAATAAGATTAAAGCGTGAATAAAATAGATAGAAGGAACCGTGTCAGATCACTTGATTCCGGTGAGGATCCCTCGTTACTGAGTATACTTGAAGGCTTGAAAGCAAAGTATCAAAAAAATGTAAACGGAGAACAGTATTGAGCAAGAGTAAAGAGAGTATTTCATTGATATTGTAGACAGGTGATTGAATATGTGTTACAATGATTCGGAACGAGTGCTATTTATAGATTTGATAGGCATCCGTTGGGTTTATAACCGCTGGGCATGTATCCGTTGGATATGTAACCGCTGGATGTGTAACTGTTTCCTTCATGACCATTCATTAAGCAATCGTGTACGATTAGGTAACCGCTCATTCAAATCGCGCTTATTTGGGAAGCGTTATGTTACTGCTCTGGGTCTGCTCGTGGTAACCTGTCCGTTAGATGTTTGTCCGGGAAAACCTCTGCTCGTGCCACGTGGCAGATACGTGTCACCTTTTTGAGTAACATCGGTTTTTATCCAATATAGATAGTCCCCACACTTCTCGAGCAGAGTTTCTGCTCGAGGAGTGGATGTGAATTTTAGCGGGAAATGTTATTTGCAAAGTCCAACCTTCATCTGCAACATGACGAACCTCGGTGACGTGCGCACTTCATCAGCAACATGACAAGTTTCAGTGGTGTGCGCATTAAATGGGCGATGTAAAAAGTAACTTCGACTGGCACGTCTGCACGTCCATTGTCAGGTTCGAAGTGACTACTGCGCCTCCTAAGGGTAAAAAGTAATGATTTTAACCACCTCAGTCACGTGCACGCGTCCGATGTCAGTTGCGAGGTGACCGCTGCACATCAGGGCAATGATGCTGCTTCGAAACTCGGCGTAAACCTACCTTCTCCTTTGACGATTGGATCTGATCGTGGCCTTTTTTATGACCACCACGTGTCTTGTGGGAACTTGATGGGCCTGGATTTTTACCCTTATAAATAGGGGTTTGCTGAATGTTAACCCTTTTACCTGCTTTCATTCTACAACATCCAAATGTTGAAAACCCTTGAATTTTCTTCAATCTTTCTAACTTTCGACTCTTCTTTAACCATGTCTCCAAAGGCTAAGAAAAATCTGAACATGGATGCTGCCGCCGGTAGTTCTTCTATGGCTACCCCTAGACCTAGGGCTGCTCATGCCATCGCTGCGGAGATTATCCCCAAGAATTGGGAGGAACTGGAAAAAGACTGCAGTATCAAGGCCTTCAATAATTATGGAGATGTGCACTCATGTCGGCGTACAGACTCAAATCTGGGATCATGTCGGAGGTGATTCCACGAGTTAGAGTGGACTGCAATTAGGACGCAAGTGTTCCCCTTTTACCGGTATCTGAAACTGAGAGCATTACTTCGCATAAGGCTGGGTGGACGGCCATGTCCACCTACCCATTCACAGTTGGTTGCACGTTACCCCTACATCCTGTGCTCGAGAGGCTCTGTAGAGAGTATTTTCTCTGCCCGGGGCAATTGAGCCCCAGTATGTATAGGATAGTAAAACTTATGGACTGGTTTGCGGAAGAAATCGATCAAATTTTTGAGTATGAGCATTTTATTTCCTTGTACAGCATACAAATCTTCAAGGATGGTTTTGTCAATGCCAGAATACGTGGGAGCAAGGGCTTGGTGCGCAGTTCTGAGGATACAAAGGACCGGGATTTGTTGCACCGATACTTATTCGTGCACACCCCGGCGTTATCCTTTAACTCCAAGACCCCTCTCTCCGAGATCTGGAATAAGAGGCGTAATTCCCCGAGTTCTCCTTTGGAATTTTCATGCTTCCCCCTTCTTTTTTGTTTTACTCATTCCTTTGATTCTTCCTTGCAGCTGCCAAGCTGCCCTACGACGAACTCATATCGATTGGTGAGCTAACAGCGTGGGTTGAGGCTATTCTGAAGAAGTTCCCTGCTGAGCAGAGGGAATGGGCGTACTTTGCTTTGCAAAAGAATCTGATCGCAAAGACTCACGGTGAGAACTCTTCGCTGTTACAGCTATTTCTTCTCTTCGTGGTTTTGTTGTATCTGACCGTTTCGCCTTTTGTAGGTCTAGGCACACAAGGAGGCTTTTTCCTTGCCCCTTCCCCTCAGGCTGCGCCGTCAGGACCTGCTATTGATCCCGAGGCTGAGGTCGCAACTATAAGGGCTTCAGCGGAAGCACTACGCAGGAGGAAAGGTGGCGAGGAGCTTCTGTCTAGTGGCATTAGTTCCTTGAAGAGGAAGAAGAAGGGTCAAGGTGAGGGCGGAGCACGGAAAAAATCTGCTCGTAAGGCTTCCGTTGCTGCCGGGCAAACCTCAGCCGTTGGAGGTGCAACCCTACCTGATGTCAGTGTGCCTGAGCCTGAGAAGGAGAGCGCCAAGATTCCTGCTGAAGTCCCCGAGTCTGCACAGGGAGAGGGCTTTGACAAGGAAGTAATCGACGTTTCAGACACCGAGACTGAGACTACTGAAAACCTCGTGAGGAAGCCCTTTCTTCGAAGTGTCAAGAGAAAAGTCGAGGAGGAGTCTGCCCGTACTCCAGAGGGGAGTCTTTAAGTTGATGATGGGGTGAAGGCGGCTCCTTCTCGTGTAGATAAGGGGAAAAGAAAGGTTGGCGAAGAAGAAGAAAAAGAAAAGGAAGAGATCCCCCAAGAGGGTGGCCAAAGTCCTCGTGTTTTTTACTTCGAGGATTTGGAGAACGTGGCCGCTGAGGGGCAGGTGCCTGTCTGTCTACTTGAGTGTGACACAAAGGATCCTGGGGTGGAGAATGACTCTAACATGTCAAGGACGAGGCTCACTCGACGGACTACCATCAGCGGTCTGACTGAAGCAAGGGACATTCGAGGCGTGCGCTACAAATTTGGTCCGAACTTTCCCTTCGAGCAGGCTAGGGAGACTAAGCACTGCGAGAGGGAATGCACTATGAAGCTAGCCCAAATGTCAACTTTGTGACAAGGCCGGGTAGTCTGGCAAAAGCAGTCTCGTCGCTCATCGGTCCCTGCGAAGAGTGGATAATGAAGGAGATGAGCGACGAAGATTTGGCCTTCGCTATTGCTGCCGATTCTGCCCGGGTAAGCGCCGTTTTAACATTTTTTTGATTTGGAAGTAACTTTGAATTCATACTTCGAACCTTACTTCTTTTGTTGTTTCAGTCAAGCTTGATGGCCGCTGAGTTGATGTTCCGCTCCAGGATCAATAACCCTGATCAGGTACTTGATTTGAAGAAAGAGATGCTGGAGACTCTGAATGAGAATAAGGCTCTGGCCGAAGAGTGTGGTTTCCTTGGGGGTGAAGTTAACCAGTTGGTTGAGACCAACAACAAACAAGTTGGACAGATTAACGAACTCACCAAGGAAAAGGACCTTCTTTCTGAAGAGAAAGAAGGGTTCGCACAATCTGCTCGGGGCCTGGAGGCTCTGCTTGAAGAATGCAAATCTTCGCTGAACAAGGCACTCGATGAGCGTAGATTTTTAGAGATGGACCTGCTGAGGGCTAAGGAAGAGTCTGCTAAAGCTCGAGCTGAATTGTAGGCCGCTAGAGACCAAGTTGCCCAGTCGATGAGCGCTCAGGGTGCGTTATCCAAGGACTTGGCCAACTTGCGTGATCAGTCTGAAATCAAGGAGAAGCTTGTTGTACTCGAGGCCAAGCGAGCAGTGCTCGAGCAGGTCCACGCTGGTAAGATCAATGTCGAGGAAGCGATGCTGAAAACAAAGTGCGCCATTCGCGAAGTAAGGCAAGTGCTGAACCTTTCTCCCGAAGAGTCTGAAGCAGATGAAGATGAAGATGACAGAGCCGATGGAGCTAGTGCATCGGGTTTTGGTCGTAGTCCCCAAAATTAATGCCCCCCCCCCCCAATTTTGGTTAAGTTGTAAGTTTGTGTATCTGGCGAGAGCAGGATAATTGGTTGTGGATAGAGGTCTCTTAGGGACTCTCTGATCCTTGGTTGGCCGGTTCTGTTGGCCTTGATCACTCAACAAAACTTCTGTCAGCCGTTTTCGGCATTTTATTATTTTTTCAAGATAATGTATTTATTTTCAGACCTTTTTTTTTAATTCAATGACTGTATATAGCCTGAATCTTTGATCTTTCATTTGGATGTGTTGTGGCCTTCGTGCCTTTGTCTAAGAGCTTTTTTAGAAGTTCGAACTTTGCTAAGTTCTGATCTTCAAAAGTCTGTCCGAATGTTCTAACTTAGCCTTTCCCAAGGAAGAGGTCATAAATTGTGAATGATTTGTGCAGATGTTTCATTCTGATCGAGTCGTGGTCGATAGGTTCTGGCCGAATCGTTGGCCTTGCGAACAACTTTGCTTATCATTTTGATAGTTGAAAGTCGTCGCAGAAAGTTTGTAGTTTAACTCTGGCCGAGTCGCTGGCCTTGTGAACGACTTCTCTTATTTTTGGTGAAGCTTGTCACATAAAAAGTTTTGAAAAAAATCGCCTTTTTTACAAGGTCTTTTGCCTTTATGAAGGTCTTATCTGGCCTACAGGGGCCTCTCACCACCCTCCTTATTTTTATGTTGAAATACGAGAAGATTTAACATAAAAAGAGTTAAGGCTGGTCGTAGATAAAAGAACACATATAACCAAACGAGGACTGTGTCCGTTGAGGGATTCGAACCCACAGCCGCGAAGTTTAAGAACTTCGAGCTCTACCAGTTGAGCTAAACGGATCTGGCCTTGTTTAGGCCGTTAGTACCGTTTAGAAGAAATATAGCAAAAGTAAGAATGTCATGAAGGTAAAAGGTAGGAAGAGAATAACTGACCGTTTTACCGTTCAGAAGTGATACCTTTTGAGGTGAATCACATTCCAATTATTTGGGATGATTGAGCCATTTGGCCATGCCAAACGGTAAGATCCCTTGCCGACTGATGCGACTACCTTGTAAGGACCTTCCTAATTAGGGCCTAACTTTCCTGAGTTTGCCTCTTGCGTGTTTTGGGATAATTTTCTTAGTACAAAACCTCCAACCAGGAAACTTCGTACGCGGAGTCCCCGACTGTAGTATTGTTCGATTCGTTCCTTCTGGGCGACTACTCGTACGAGCGCTAGTTCCCTTTGTTCTTCGAGGAAATCTAATTCTTCAGAGAGATTGATTGAGTTGGAATCTTCGGAGGCATGTGCATACCGTAGGCTGGGCTCTCCGATTTTGACTGGGATTAGGGCATCTACACCGTACACCAATGAGTAAGGTGTCTCCTCGCTACTCATTTTATTGGCGTGCGATAAGCCCATAGTACACCGGGCAGCTCCTCTACCCAACACCCCTTGGCCTGCTCAAGGCGCTTCTTGAGAGATTCAACGATTATTTTGTTTGTTGATTCCGCTTGTCCATTGGCAACTGGGTGGTATGGAGAAGAAGTAATCCTTTTGATATGCAAGTTGTCGAGAAACCGTTACTTTCTGGCTGATGAACTGCGGGCCGTTATCCATGACTATTTCCTTAGGTGATCCAAAGCGACACACGACATATCGCCAAATGAAGTCAATTACCTTTTTTTGTTGTATCTTTGCATATGCTGCCGCTTTGACCCATTTGGTGAAGTAATCGGTGATGATTAACAAGAAACATACTCCCCTTGGCGCAGCGGGGAGAGGACCAACGATGTCCATTCCCCATTTCAAGAATGGCCACGGGGAGATTATTGAGTGGAGCGGTTTCGCTGGTTAATGGAGAAGATGCGCAAACCTTTGACATTTATCACATTTCTTAACGAAATCATTTGTGTCCTTCTCCATTTTATCCCAATAATACCCTGGGCGGATCAACTTGCACGCCAATGCTTTGCCTCCAGAATGATTACCACAACAGCCTTCGTGGACCTCTCGCATCACATAGTTGATCTGGTTTGGTCCTAGGCATTTTGCAAAGGGTCATGCGAACATTTTGCGGTGAAGATCGCCGTTGATGATTGTATACTGAGCAGCTTTTATTCTGAGTTTACGAGCGGCTTTCGCGTCATCAGGCAGAGTTCCATGAAGAATATAGTTCGTGATTTCGTTCCGCCAGTCCCAAGTTGCGTTTATAGCATTAACTTCGAACTTTTCTCGATCTATGGTCGTGCAAAGGAGTTGAACGACAGCCGAGGAGCTGGCCGCCCCAATCTCTGCTACTGACCCCAAGTTTGCTAGGGCGTCTGCTTCATGGTTTTCTTCCCGTGGAATTTGGAGCGCTTCCCATTCGTCAAACTCGGCCAGAAGTTCTTTCACACGGGAAAGGTACACTTGCATTCTGGATTCTCGTGCAATAAAACCTCCGGTCACCTGGTTGACTTCCAGTTGAGACTCACTCTTAAGTTTGATGATGTTTGCTCCATAGCTTCGGGCTAACTCCAATCCTGCAATTACGGCCTCATATTCGGCTTCATTGTTAGTAATAAATGGGCACTTGATGGCCTGCCTGACGGTCTCTCCGGATGGGGTGATGAGAACCAGTCCAAGACCGGACCCTTTGACGCTCGAGGAGCCATTAATGAATAGGGTCCATGCACCAGGGGCCTGCCCAGCATAGAGAATTGCATCTTTTTCTGCCTCAAGATATATGCTAGCGCTAAAATATACTACGAAGTCTGCTAGGGCTTGTGATTTTATTACTACCCTAGGCTGGTAGGTAATATCGAATTCACTTAATTGTATAGCCCATTTGACTAACCTTCCCGAGAATTCGGGTTTGTGCAAAACATTGCGTAAAGGAAAGGTTGTAACTACAGCTATTGAATGACCTTGAAAATAAGGGCGCAATTTGTGGGCAACAGTTACTAGTGCTAAAGCCAGTTTTTCTAAGGGTTGGTAACGTGTTTCCGCGTCAATTAGAGCTTTGCTAATGTAATAGATGGGAAGTTGCTTACCTTTTTTTTCTCGAACCAAGACTGCGCTTACCGAAGATTCTGAGACGGCCAGGTAGATCAGCAACTGCTCCCCGTGCTGAGGCATAGAGAGTAGTGGTGGATTGGACAGATACTTCTTCAGATCCCTCAGCGCTTGCTGGCATTCGGGAGTCCAGTCGAATTCCTTGTTCTGCTTCAGTACATTGAAGAAACTTTTGCACCGGTCTGACGAGCGGGATATAAACCTGCGCAAGGCTGCCACCCTTCCGATTAGTTTCGTGACATCCTTCCGGTTGTGGAGTACGTCTGGAATTGACTCAATCGCCTTGATTTGAGCGGGATTGACTTCAGTTCCTCGTTAAGAGACGATGAAGCCCAGGAATTTTCCTGAACCTACTCCGAACGCGCACTTCTCTGGATTAAGTTTCATGTTGTATTGGTCGAGTATTCAGAAAGCTTCCTTCAAGTGTGCCAGATGATCTTCTGCCCGTTTTGACTTGATCAGCATGTCATCGATGTATAGTTCCATGGTCTTCCCGATTTGATCGTGGAACGTACGATTGACCAATCACTGATACGTTGCACCTGCATTTTTTAATCCAAATGGCATGACTTTATATCAATATGTACCTCTGCATGTTATGAATGACGTTTTCTCCTGGTCGTTGGGATCCATCAATATTTGATTGTATCCTGAATATGCATCAAGGAAGGCGAGCACCTCGTGCCCGGCGGTTGCATCAACCAACTGATCTATCTGGGAAAGAGGATATGAATCCTTTGGACAGACTTTATTTAAATCAGTGAAGTCGATGCAAACTCGCCATTTCCCGTTCTATTTGGCCACAACGACCGCGTTTCCTAGCCAGTCTGGATACTTAACTTCGCGTACAGATCCAATCTTCATCAGTCGATCAACCTCGTCATTTATTATTTGATTCCGGAAAGCTCCCTGTTGGCGCTTCTTCTACTTTATCGGACTGTGGTATGGGTCGACATTCAGCTTGTGAGAGATAATTTCTGGAGAAATACCCATCATGTCTGCATGTGACCAAGCGAACGTCGTATGTCGCTCCTTGAGGAATTGAAGGATATCTCCTCGTAGACACTCATTCAATTCTGTCCCCAAGTAGACCTTCCACTCCGGCATGTCCACGAACAGTTCCTCTGGTTCCAAAGCTTCCACGGTCGGGGTATAACTCTCTCGTGCCTCTAGCTTCGTGATAAATTCTGGGACCTCATACTTTGCTTCTTCATTTGCTGCGTCATATCCCGGTTGCTGTAATTGCTATTTACTTTCTTCGGGCAGCTTGAGGGCCACCGAATAGCAATCTCGAGCAGAGCGCTGCTCTCCACGTACCTCGCATATTCCCCACTTCGATGGGAATTTCAATACCTGATGATATGTGGAGGGAACAGCCTGCATTTCATGGATCCATGGCCTTCCGAGGATAATGTTATAGGCGATGTCTCCGTTGACAATATGGAACACCATTTCCTTTTCCACCCCTCGACGAGAGTCGTGAGGGTAATTTCGCCAAGGGTCTTCTCGCTTGAGTTGTTGAAGCCGGAGAGAACTCGCGATACTGGCACGATCTTCTCCATTAGCTGCATCTCCTTGACGACGCGTGACTGAATGATGTTTGCAGAGCTGCCCGCATCAGCGAGCACTCTTTTGATATCATACTCCGCCACACGCAATGTTATGACCAGTGCATCAACATGCGGGAACTGCAAACCATCTGTGTCCGAATCTTCAAATGCTATTATCTCCTCTGGTCGTGGATGCTTGGCCTCTGTAATAGAGACCTTTGCGTACTTCTTCGCTGTGAAAACAACGGAGTCAACTTCGATCCTGCCCGAGATAATGTTGACTGTCATCTTCGGGGAAGATACCCGCGGAGGGCCAGATTTGTTCTGTTGAAACCTCGCATGAGTTTGCTTTCCCTTCTCAGTTAGAAGTTCCTTCAAGAACCCCTGTTTTAATAGATGTGCGACCTCGTACCTTAAGGCCTTGTAATCTTCGGTCGTGTGACTGTAGTCGCATGAAATTCGCACCATAGGTCCTGATTTCTCTTACCTGGATCGGTTTTCATGTCCTTCGGCCATTTCTACGTTGAAGTTTGGTAGACTCGGGGCCCCACGAGCACTCAATTCTCAATCGTCTCCCGTGATAGCCCTTTGTTGTTGCGACCGCGCCCTTTGGAGTTGTTGCGTGATTGGTCAAGATACGCTTTATTAACGTACATCTGACCTTTCCGACTCCATCTTTCTGCTAGAGCCATTGCTTCGTGATTGATTCCTTCTTCGGCCAGTGGTTCCTATCAGCTTGTCTTAATCGATGCGTACCTTAAAATTGTAGCGATTGTAGACATCCGACCAATCGGCTGCTGGGAATTCACGCAGAGATTCGAATAGCCTGCGCGTAGCCTCTGAGCTTTTGACATCCAGGCTGTTTGTGAATGCAATGGCTGCCCATCTGTCCGGTACCTTGGGCAACAGCATGCGTTCCCGCTGAAAATGGTCCACATATCTTCGGAGAGACTCGCCGGGTTTTTGCTTGATCTCGAAGATGTCCTCCACGAGAGTTTCCGTCTTCTGGGTGCCTGTGTGGGCTTTCACGGACAGTTTAGCCATTTCTGCGAAGGGCCCAATGGAGTTTGGTAGCAACATAGAGTACCACTGTGAGCTCCATCCACCAATGTCTCCACGAACTTCTTCAACTGGACTGATTCGATCTCCTCATCGGTGAGATCGCTTGCTTTTATAAAATTTCTAAACATCATGAGATGATCATTGGGGTCAGATGTCCCATGATATCTCGGAATGTTTGGCATTTTAAACGTTTTTGGTATCGCCTTTGGTGCTGCTTCCTTCTTCCAAGGCCTTTGTGAGTAGCGTTGAACGTCAATTTTCTTCAAAGTGGGCGGAGCGCCTGGTATCTGACCGATAGAGAGATTTTTGAAGTGCTTCTTGACTTTCTTTGAATTGCTTTGCGAGTGCCTCCATGACGACGCTCATCTCAGTAGATACCGCAGATCCTCCATTCTGATTTTGGTTTGCTTGGATCGTCGGATCCATGGTTCTTCCATTGTTAGCCGCATTTCATTCTCCATCTTGCCTTGAATTGTGCGAAGAAGGAACATGTCGACCTTGGGCTGCAGGATCAGTCCTCGTAACTGGAGGGATTTGCCCTCGAAGAGAGTTGATCGCCTCGTTTATTCCTCTGTTGACCTCCATCTGTTGCTGCATAAATTCAAAGATCGTCTCTGGGAGGTTCCTTTGATCAGGGGAGAGACTCCTATGGCGTCGTCTTCTAGGCAGGGTTACGCGCAGAGATTGTCCACGCCTATGCCGTGGTCTTCTGGGTCCTTAGGAAGAACACTCTTGCCCGTCGGATGTGTAGTCTGGGGAGTAATTAGGACTGGCCTGAGGGGCACGTACTTGACCATTGTCTGCCACAGTCCGTTGTGAATCACTTTCTGCCATGTTAGTTACAAACAAAGGATCGACAGAAAAGAATATAATGCAGGAAAAAGACGAACTATTAACCTATAGAGGCTATTGACCGGCTCCCACTGTGGTCGCCAAATTATTTAACCTAGATCCAATTTTAGGCCAATTAACAATTAAATTTGTATTTGTGGAGTCACGATCAATAGTTTAGATTAAGAGTTCGGCCAAATTAAATACTGAAATGTGTTAGTTACCAAATTATGAATATATATATGCACGATTCCCAATGGAAATGCGATGGCAATAAATGAAAATATGGAAATAATACTAGATAGTTAAAGATAAATAAGATTAAAGCGTGAATAAAATAGATAAAAGGAACCGTGACGGATCACTTGATCCCGATTAGGATCCCTCGTTACTGATTATACTTGAAGGCTTGAAAGCAAAGTATCCAATAAATGTAAACGGAGAATAGTATTGAGCAAGAGTAAAGAGAGTATTTATTGATATTGTAGACAGGTGATTGAATGTGTGTTACAATGATTCGGAACGAGTGCCATTTATAGATTTGATAGGCATCCGTTGGGTTTGTAACCACTGGGCATGTATCTATTGGATATGTAACCACTGGGTGTGTAACCGTTGCCTTCATGACCATTCATTAAGGAATCGCGTACGATTAGGTAACCGCTCATTCAAATCGCGCTGATTTGGGAAGCGTTACGTTACTTCTCTGGGTCTGCTCGTGGTAACCGTCTGGCCAGTCACCTGTCCGTTAGATGTCTGTCCAGGAAAATCTCTTCTCGTGCCACGTGGCAGACACGTGACACCTTTTTGAGTGACGTCGGTTTTTATCCAATACAGGAAACAATTGGCTTTTCTAGCTAGCATTAGAAAAAGTAAGCAGAAGCTCCACTTCGAACTTATAACAAAAGAGACCTTTTCATGGAATCATTTTATGAAACATAATAAATGTTCAGTGGCATCATTTAGAAACAAGGTCGAATACCAAGAGAACTCATGGGATTAACGAACAAGCTAAAGGAAATTAAAGACTACAGAGACATCAAGATCCAAGACCAATGCTATACTCCCACATGGCAACTAAATAGACCTCCTCACTTAACAAGCAAGGCGAATTTTCAAAAAACTTTTACGTGATAAGACTTCCACGGCAAATAAGAGGAGTCATTCACAATACAATAACTCTCACGTGATAAGACTTCCACGACAAATAAGAGGAGTCATTCACAAAACAAAAACTTTCATGTGACAAGGCTTCCACGAAAATAAGAGAAGTCGTTCACAAGGCCAACGATTCGGCCAGAGCCAATCTACAAAGCCATGCAACAACTTTCAATTATCGAAACGATAAGCAAAGTTATACGCACAGAGCAACGATTCGGCTAAAACTCTAAACGGCCACAACTCGGTCAGACTATCTATAGCTTACGACCTCTTCCTAATGAAAGGCTAAGTTAAAAACATTCGGGCAGACTCTCGGGGAAACGAACTTAATAAAGTTCAAACCTCAGAAAGCTCCCAATTACAAGGCACGAACGCCACAAACACATGCGAACAAAAAGATCAAGAATTCAAACTAAATATAGTCACCGAATAGATCTAAAGCAGCATATATACATTAAACTGTAAATTGATAAAATGCCGAATATGGCTGACAGAAATTTCCAGAGTGTTCAAAAGGCCAAACAAACCAGCCAAGGACCAGAGAGTCTTTGTTAGACTTCTGTCCACCAACAAACAAGTCCGACTCTCGCCAGACAATAAAAAATACATCAATCACAGATTGAAAAAGGCATTAACATTTAGGGCTATGACCAGAACTCGACGCACCAGCTCCATCAGTCCTGCCGTCGTTCCCTGAATTCTCGCCGTCGTCTTCGTCTTCATCATCATCATCACCTTCAGACTCTTCAGGGGAGAGACCCAATGCTTGATTTATTCTTCGAACAGCGTTCTTTGTTGTCTGCAGCATCTCCTCGACATTAACTTGTCCAGCTTGAATCTGCACGAGCAATGTACGCTTGGCCTCAAGAGCTGCAAGCTTGGTTTTGATTTCAAACTGATCACGCAGGTTCGCTAAGTCCTTGGTTAATGCGGTCTGAGCACTCATTAACTGAGGGACCTGATCCTTGGCAGCCTGGAGATCAGCCCTGGCTTTAACTGATTCTTCACTAGCTCTCTGCAGACCTATCTCAAGAGATGCACGATCTTCTATAGCACCATTCAAAGAATTTCGACAATCTTCAAGCAGTCTCTCCAGACCCTGAACAGAGCGCGCGAACCCTTCTCTCTCTTCGAGAAGAAGGCCCTTCTCCCTGGTGAGTGCGTTGATTTGCTCAAGATGCTAATTGTTGACATCAGTCAACCGGTTGACTTCACCACCAAGGAGACCACACTGCTCTATCAGAGTCTTTTTATCCTTCAGAGCCTCCAGCAACTCTCTTTTTACTTCAACCACTTGATTGGCGTTGTTGAGCCTGGAGCGAAACATAAGCTCGGCAGCCAGCATACTCGACTGAAAAAAGCAAAGTAAGTCAGAGTTAGAAGACCGAGGCTAGAAGTTATTCCCGAAACAAAGCGGAAAGAACTTACCCGGGCAGAGTCAGAAGCAATCTGGAAGGCCAACTCCTCATCGGTTCGCTCCCTCAGCACCCATTCTTCACGGGGACCGATGAGCGAGGATACTGCCTTAGCCAAGCTGCGTGGCCTGGTTACGAAGTTGACATCAGGGGCAAGTTTCAAAGTGTGCTTCCTCTCGCAGAACTTAGGTTCCCAAGCCTGTTCAGAGGGATAATTTGGCCCGAACTTGTAACGTACTCCCCTGATGTCTTTCAACTCTGTCCGGCCACCAATGACTGACCGCCAAACGAATCTTGGCGAGGAAAGGTTAGAGTCAACTTCCACTCCAGGATCTATTATCTCACATTCATGAAGAACAACGGGAGCCGCCCCCTCAGTAGCCACATTCTCCAGGTCCTCGAAACGATAAATACGAGGACCCTGGCTACCCTCTTAGGAAGCTTCTTCTCTTACTTCTTCTTTCACCTCTTCTTCTTCTTCTTCACCTACTTTTCTTTTCCCCTTGTCGACACGAGAAGGACCTGCCTCCGCCCTGTCACTAACTCGAGGACTCCACTGCGGAGTACGGACAGCATCCTCCTCGGCCCTTCTCCTGTCACTACGGAGATGAGGCCTTCGCCTAAGAGGAACATCAGCTTCGACCTCAGTGTCCGAAAGAGTGATAACCTCCTTGGCTACGCCCTCTCCCCGTGCAGACTCGGGGACTTCAGCAGCAGGACCGGCATTCTCTTCTACGGGCTCCGGTACACTGGCCCTAGAAGAAGGATCACCGCCAACCGACGAGGTTTGCCCGGCAGCCACGGAAGTCTTACGAGCAGACTTCTTCCGTGCTCCGCCCTTGCCTTGGCTCCTCTTCTTCCTCTTTAAGGAGCCTAGTCCACCGGACAGGAGCTCTTCGCCGCCCTCCCTGCTGCGCAGAGCACCCACTGAAGCTAGTATAGCCTCAGCTTCAGCTTCTGGGTCAGCCACAGGCTCGGGAGGCCCATCTTGAGGAGGAGCAGGAAAGAAATCTCCTGAAGTGCCCAAACCTATGAAAAGGTAAAACGGTCAGATATGAAGAAGGTTCAAAGAAGAAGAATGATCATGAAAAAGAAATGTTCTCACCATGATTTTGTACAACCAAACTCTTCTGAGTGGTAAAATACATCCACTCTCTCTTCTCAGGAGTAAACTCCTTCAAAATTGGCTCAACCCACGCGGTCAAATCTTCAATAGAAATGAGTCCGTCGTAGGGTTGCTTGGCCGCTACAAAATTGAACGAAGTTTGAAGACGAGGAGAAAGATAAACACGAAGAACTTCAAAAATACTTTGGGACTTACGCTTCTTATTCCAAACTTCTGGAAGGTAGGCCTTGTCATCAAAAGTCAAGGCCGAGGAGCGCACAAACAGATACCGGTGTGCCCAGCCTCGGTCACCAGTATCCTCAGAACTGCGCACCAAGCCCTTGCTTCCGCGCATTCTGGCATTTACATAGCCGTATTTGAAAATTTGTAGACTATACAAAGAAATAAAATGTTCATAACCAAAAGATTGATCGGTTCCTGCCGCGAACCAATCCAAAAGAGTAACTATTCTATACATACTGGGGCTCAGTTGCCCCGGACAGAGGAGGTACTCCCTGCAGAGCCTCTCCAGCATAGGATGCAGGGGTAATCTACTTCCCACGGTGAAAGGGTAGGTGCACATGGCTGTCCACCCAGCCCTATGGGAAGTAATATTCTCCTCCTCAGAGACCGGCAAGAGGGGAACCTTATCTCCCCAGTGGCAGTCCATCCTTACTCGTGGGATCACCTCTTTCGTGATCCCAGATTTATACATATACGCCGGCCAGTTCCGCGTATCTCCCTCCCTATTATGGAAGGGCTTAACGTTACAGTCTGCCTCAGGTTCACCCTACTTCTTGGGGATTATCTCTGCAGCAGTAGCTTGAGTAGCCCGGGACCTGGGAGTGGCCACCGAGGAACTACCAGCAACATCAGCGCCCTGGTTTTTCCTAGATCGAGAAGTCATGGTTACAAGAAGAGTATGAAGTTATCAGGGAGAATTCAAAGCTAGTTCAAAATATTTTCAAAGAACAACAGAGAAAGAATAAAGGCAAGTAAAAGGTTTCTCATCAAGCAAACCCCTATTTATAGGAGTGAAAATTCAGCCCCAACAACTTCCTTCAAGACACGTGGAGGTCATCAGAGAAACCTCGATCAGATCTGGCCGTTGAAAAGGAGAATAGGGTTCGCCAAAACCTTATAGTATCATCATTATTCTGGAAAGTAGCGGTCACCTCGCGATCAACAGACGACGTGTGCACGTGACTGAAGCGGTTAAAATTATTACTTTTACCCTTGGGGCACGCAATAGTCATTTCGGAATGACCTGCAGTCTCGCAGGCATGCCAGCTGCAGTTACTTTTTGTTACGGCGCATTAAATGCGCACGTCATGAGAACTTGTCACTTAGCTGATAAGGATCGTACATAATCAAGATACATCACACGAAGATAAAAGTTCACAAAAAAATTCCCGCCAGAAATCGTATCCACTCCTCGATCAGATACTCTACTCGAGAAGTGCGGGGACTATCTGTATTGGATAAAAGCTGACTAGACCTGGAAAGGTGACATGTGTCTTCCACGTGGCACGGACAGACATTTCAATGGGTAGACATCCAACGAACAGACATTCATCACGAGCAGACCTAAAGGAGTTATAAAACACTTCAACGGTCAACATGGTCTAAATGAGCAGTTATTAACACGATCATCCACGATCAATCTATTAATGGTCATTAAAGCAATCATTACAACCCAACGGTTATGCCTCCAACGGATATGTAACCGGCAGTTACTTACCCAGACGGATCCACACCCAGCGGTTACAAAAATCTCAACGGGTACCTATCATGCTTATAAATAGCATTCGCATTTATCGATTGTACAACAACTTTACTTCCTGTCTATAATATCAATAAGAATACTCTCCCACTCTTGCTCAACGATTCCTTTGATTCTTATTTAGTTCTCTACTTTGGTCTTCTGAAGAGCGACTGATATCGAAGAACTCTCTCCGAGGACGAGTGATACGATACGGTTACTTTTCCTTGTTTACGTTTTGTGTATAATTTTTATTAGCTCATACGTGCATACTGTCATCATCTCAGCTCACCGTATAAACTCTTAATCTCAACTATTGATCGTGACCCCGCAAATACAAATTTAATTGTTAATTGGCCTAAAACCGGATCTACGTTAAACATACACTCTCAGGAACCACTGCACATACACAATCTGTACATACATACACACACCTAACTCCTGCACTAATTTCAGCTCCCTCACTGCCTCACGGAGCAACAAGAACAACTTCCGCATTCACTTAAACCTGCAGCAATACAGAACCTCCAAAGCATCCTGCCTCCTCCTTTCACTCCCAGAAACAGCAGACCACTAGCCAAAATCCAACACACCCCTGACTCCCTCATTAACTGAAATAGACTCCTAAAACTCTCTACTAACAACCTGAAGACAAGCCTGCTAAACACCCCTTTTCAAACACCAAATCTGAACCTCACACTCAAAGAAAGCTAAACGAACATCTGACAAACATGGATATGAACATACATAAAATAAGACCTCTGATTATAAAAGAATGCAGACAAACAAGCTTTTAAATTCCCATTTTAAAAACTGCTCAGCCAGCATTTTCTTCTCTTGAAAAATATGCAAAACAGGGCATTCACTTCATCTTACATTTTGCAAAAAAAAAAAAAAAAAGAAGAGTTAACCATTTCATTTGACCAACTGAATTAAGAAGATATGACAAATATCTTATTCCTTTCTATAATATTTCAACTTGTATACTAAAATGCATGGTTCAGATTTATACATAAGCAACCCTATCAGAAGATTTCAAGACCTATGCTACCATTTCATGAGCCATCAATATTTAGCTTTAAGTTAACGATCTTCAAGATCACATAAAGTTAGGATCTTTAGCCGAAACAATTTTATTGTAACTTACTAACAACTTAAAATTTCAAAAACAGCTTCAGGTTCATACAACTCATCAAATCGATTAATCATACGTTCATTTCTATAGAATCAAATGGACAGGACAAGCTCGAATATGAAAGTGACATTAAACTTCCAGCATAATCATGTCCAGAAATCAGAAACCAACATTGAGAATAGAAAAAAAAGATTATTACCTTTTGCGGAGCAGTGAAAAGGGGCACGAAGATCTGAAAATGCGACTCCAACGACTCGAGCAAGGTTGACTAAGCGAATAAGGTCGACGACTTGAACGGCGAAACGACGAAACAAATAACGAAGCGATAACACAAGACAAATGCAGAAACAGTAGCAACACTTCTTGAACTAAAAAAATTGAAGAAATTTTTTAAAAGTTTGGATGCTACCGTTTCTTTATCTCCTCCTCCTCCTTTCTTTTTTTTTTTTTTTTTTTTTTTTAAAGAAACTGAGAGTAAGATTCTTAAATACCTCAAATGCTAGGGTTTTAGATTTGATTTTGAACTTCCACTTAGACCCAAATTGGACATTTCCCTCATGAGATAAGGGAGAAACTTGTCCAACCAATCCCAAAATTCATACAAGCTCCGCCCTTATCTCTAAGGATTTGCCCGTTTGAATCGATCCACGGCTCTGATGAACTTGAGTTCAAAATAAACGGACTAGATTGGTTGCTTGTACTGGAGAGGGGGTAAAGGTGGGGGACTAGGGTGACGCGGATTTTGGCTGGATTAGAGCAAGATTTTTGGGGTAATTGACTAGGATTAGGGGATTAGGGTTGGGAACAGGTCAAGTAATTGGGTTGGGGATTTCGGGTAAAACTGAAATGGGAAAGACGTGTGTTGTATGTTAATATATATTTTTGCGGAAATGGGCTACTTTTAGGCTTAGAACGAAATTAGCCCCTTCTTAATATAATTAAGTAAATGGGGTAATTGCACACATACACTAAATTTAGGCCACATCTTACGCATTTAGCTCTTTTTTCAAACTTAATTGATTTTTTTTATTATTATTTATTAAAATTTGCAAATTTCACCTTAATTGTAAAATATTACAGTAATTTATTAATTTTAAGAAAATTTGGGAATAAAATTGGGTGTCTAACATATAATTGTTCATAAAGTGATCAATTCACTAAAGAATAAGGAAAACACTGTTAAAACAAATTACAAACATCTCACTTTCTCTGTTCAATCGTGAACTCAAGTTTAGTCTTACATCATCCTTTTGAATCATGGAGACACATCAAATTCTTTTAGACTGAACCTTAATGATTGTTTCCAGCACAATTATTCAATATAAAGTTTAGTATCCTAGACAAAAATGTTTGTTCCTTGACTTTGATTCTGACGTTGCACATGGAATAATAACCCCACCAATTGCTATTGTTAAATATTCGAGTCTTTTTCTGGGCCATTAATGCATCAGGAAATTAAAGAAGTATCATAAACTTTTTGTCTTTTTGCAACTTTTTATTGACAAAGTTGCATAAAGCAGTGTGCAAAAAATGGATTTTAATGTTTTACGTCGGGCAATAATAAGCCAATAAAGGCCAATACATACGAATCGAATCATATATATGTGTAAGAAAAAAAAAGGTGATTGTCGATATATATCTCAAAAAACACTCTGATCTCTTTAGTTTGAAATATTTAATGTCTAAACTTTAAATTCGATATTGAACTTGTCATGCCCTAAAATAATGAAATATTCTCCGTAAACAAGTGTCAGGATGTTTACTCAGAAACATGTTGACATTAACACACTTGTTGTCTACATTCTTCAAGAATTGCGTTCTATAGTGAAAAGATGTTAATGAAATGTGGTATATATTTTTATAAAAAAGAAAGTTCCGTTACCGGGAATCGAACCCGGGTCTCCTGGGTGAAAGCCAGATATCCTAACCGCTGGACGATAACGGATGTTTGTGTTCTGTTTTGATTTCTCTGTATACAGGACTTGTATGTCGCAATCCAAATAAGTTGTGATTACAAGAATCCTTATTGACATGCCATTTCATTTGGAAATGTGAGTTTATTCATATTGTCAATGTATACTCAAATAAAGGACTCCGTTTATTATAAATCATTCTTATCTAATTTATTTTTTAAAGATAATCTCATTTGATATGCTTTTATAGGTTTGGAATTACAATTTATTCAACTACTCGCAATCTAAATAAGTTGTGAATATATGAATTCTCATTGATATGCCATTTCATTTAAAAATGTGAGTTTATTCACATTGTCAATTTATACTCGTATAAAGGAAAATAGTCAATTTATCATAAATCTTCGTTATCTAAATTTTTTTTCAAAGATAGTCTCGTCTGATTGGCCTTTGTAGGCTTGAAGTTACAATTTGTTGAAGTACTGTAGTTATGAATATCAAAAAAAATTTATCGAGGGCCCTCCATAAGGAGTGGTTTTGCAAGCTTGCTTCCGTTTAATAATATTATAGCAAAATACACTTATGTTGGCATGGGACTAAGATTTCAAGGCACAAATTTGCAAGCGTTGGCTTTTAGGCAGGAGGTCAAGATAAAGTGTTGTCTTGCTAACATTTCAAGTTATACGGGGAGGATGCAGGAAGAGATTGGAAGGGGCAAGTGTTACCTTTTACCAACACTTACGACCAAGTGCTGGCTGGTGTTGTCTTTTGTCAACACTTTAGGAGCAAGCGTTGGCAAATAGAGAGGGGGCCAAAGAGCAAGTCTTGGCCCCGTGTCAAGAGATTGATAGGGGTATTTCTGGTTGTTCCTGCGTTCAAAATTATCAGAAAATACAAAACACGAAAACTATAATCAGTGTATATGGGACAATCCCGAGCCCACAAGTTGCTTGTATCTCCTTAAAGAATCTAACCCCCTCACAGTTGCCCAAGGTTCACAGTTTAATTCCTCCCAGGATGGAACGGGATATCAGTTCTATGGTAGCGGCACTTCAAACCGTAGAACTCGACGAACTTAAAGTAGCGGAGCAAATCACAGGACTTACTAATTGTATGCAGAAAAGGAGAGGAGGCAGTCAGATATTTTTATGTATTTTAAAACCTGATGAATGACAAGTATATATATAGCCAAAGGAAGGCAGAATATGAAGAGACACAACCTTTCAAATGTGGCTGTTACAAAAAATGACCACACTAATGGCTGATTTTAATACATAACGAGAATATTAAAGTGGAGGAATGAATCAATCTGAATTCTGAATTCCATTCAGATTCCCGTTACAAAAATAGATTAATATTAATAATAAAGTATTAATATAAATTAATATTTTTTAGTTTTTGTTGGTCTAAAAAATTAAGTCAATCAATCATATCAATAGGCCGAATCCGAAGCCGAAGCCGAGACGAGCGAGCGACGATGACGACGCGAGGCTTCCCTTCTTCTCAACCCTTTTAAGAATTAAAATAAGCACTTCTCTATTTAGAACCAACAAAAGCCTTTTCCTCTACCAATGTGGGAGAAAGTGCATTTCCCTAACAGAAGGAACCTTTTCACTTTTCCACCCATTTCCCATTCACACTCTTCACATTCCAAAAAACCCAACAATCCCCCACATGAATGGGGAATGGCTATATTATGAAAATATGCATGACAAATTTGTGTGATTTGCAAGAAAGAATTAGTTGCATCGGGATAAGTAGATTTCCCTTTGAACTTTCCGTAGTGAACATACATCGGATATACTCGGTCAATCGTTGGATTTGATATCTTTGAACCGTTGAGTTTTGGTGTATACCAAGACAACATAAGTCACACAACTAACCCTTAACCGTCTTTGGTTCTCACTGTTGTGTTCGTTTCAGCCATGAACACTGCCTGGTTTCAAAAGTGCGTAGAGAATTGGCCATACAGAATTCTCCTCGAAGCGGCTTCCACTTCACACTTACATAGGTGATTTCTAAACATGTAATCCCATAGATGTACACTATTTGATAATTACAATATCAAACTTAGATAATCATTAAAAAATGCCTCTAGCGTTTTATCCTTGTTACTTGAACATTGTCTCATCACGAGAATTGACCAAAAAATTTAATTCGACAATGTTGGACCGTCATATACAACTTTGTATTCTCCTTGAACCTAGTTCTTGGGATCTCCAGTCTTCTAGGTAGAGTTGCCGCTGTGATGACTTGTCCTTGGCCATAGTCCCATTTCCTTCGATGAACACTCGACCGCCTCTCTAGTTAGGCCTTTTGTAAGCGGATCCGACACATTATCTCTTGACTTCACGTAATCAATGGTGATAATTCCTCTAGAGAGTAGGTCCCTAACGATTTTATGCCTTTGTCATATATGACGATTCTTACCGTTATACATGAAATTCCTTGCTCGTCTTATAGCCGATTGACTATCACAATATGTACAAATTGGTGTCAACGGCTTAGGCCAAAACGGAATGTCTTCCAAAAAATTTTGAAGCCATTCAGCTTCTTCACCTGCCTTATCTAAAGCTATGAATTCAGCTTCCATTGTAGAGCGGGCAATACGCGTTTGTTTGGACGATTTCCAAGATACCGCTCCTCCACCAAGTGCGAAAATATACCCACTTGTGGACTTAGAATCAGTTGTGCCGGTGATCCAATTGGCATTACAATATCCTTCAATGACCGCAGGATACTTGTTATAATGCAATGCAAAGTCTTGGGTGTATTTTAAATATCCCAAAACACGTTTCATTGCCATCCAATGAGTTTGGTTGGGATTACTCGTGTATCGACTTAGTTTACTTATAACACAAGCTATATCTGGACGAGTACAATTCATGATATACATCAAACTTCCCAAAACACGAGCATAATCCTGTTGCGATGTGCTTTGGCCTTTGTTCTTTTTAAGAGTAAGGTTTACATCAATAGGAGTCTTTGAAACTTTAAAATCCAAATACTTAAATTTTTCAAACACACTATTGATGTAATGAGATTGAGACAAAGCCAGACCTTGAGGAGTCCTATGGATCTTGACACCCAGAATTAAGTCGGCAACTCCTAATTCTTTTATATCAAATTTGCTAGTTAGCGTGCGTTTTGTAGCATTTATATTGGTAATGTCATTACTCATTATCAACATGTCATCCACATATAAGCAAACAATGACTACATAATTAAGAGTGTTCTTAATGTAAACACATTTATCACACTCGTTAATTTTAAAGCCATTTGACAACATTGTATGATCAAATTTCGCATGCCATTGTTTAAGTGCTTGTTTTAGTCCATAAAGCGACTTAACAAGTTTACACACCATCTTTTCTTTTCCCGGAACCGCAAACCCTTCAGGTTGTTCCATGTAAATTTCTTCCTCTAAATCCCCATTTAAGAACATTGTCTTAACATCCATTTGATGGATTTCAAGACCATACACGGTGGCTAACGCTATTAACATACATATGGATGTAATTCTTGATTACCGGCGAGTATGTGTCAAAGTAGTCAAGACCTTCTTGTTTTCTATAGTCTTTAACAACAAGCCTTGCCTTGTACCTGTCAATAGTGCCATCATCTTTCATTTTCCTTTTGAAAATCCACTTAAAACCTAATGGTTTGTTTCCAGGAGGAAGATCAACCAACTCCTTAAACGATATTTATTTAAACGCAGAAAATAAATAACATTAGATTCCTTAAGCTTGTTGTTCCTGCGTTCAAAATTATCAGAAAAGTATAATCAGTGTGTATGGAAAAATCCCGAGCCCACAAGTTGATTGTGTCTCCTTAAGGAATCTAACCCCCTCACAGTTGCCCAAGGTTCATGGGTTAATTCCTCCCAGGATGGAACGAGATATCAGTTCTACGGTAGCGGCACTTCAAACCATAGAACTCGACGAACTCAAAGTAGCAGAGTAAATCACATGACTTACTAATTGTATGTAAAAAAGGAGAGGAGGCAGTCAGGCATTTTTATGTATTTTAAAACCTGATGAAAGACAAGTATATATATAGCCAAAGGAAGGCAGAATATGAAGAGACACAACCTTTCAAATGTGGCTGTTACAAAAAACGACCACACTAATGGCTGATTTTAATTCATAACGGGAATATTAAAGTGGAGGAATGAATCAATCTGAATTCTGAATTCAATTCAGATTCCCGTTACAAAAACGGATTAATTAATTAATATTTTTAGTTTTTGTTGGTCCAAAAAATTAAGTCAATCAATCATATCAATTGACCGAAGCCGAAGCCGAAGTCGAAGTCGAAGCCGAGACGAGCGAGCGACGACGACGGCGCGAGGCTTCCCTTCTTCTCAACCCTTTTAAGAGTTAAAAGAAACACTTCTCTATTTAAACCCAACAAAAGCATTTTCCTCTACCAATGTGGGAGAAAGTACATTTTCCTAATAAAAGGAACCTGTTCACCTTTCTACCCATTTCCACTTCACACTCTTCACATTCAAAAAAACCCAACATTTCCGTCCATAGTTTTTTCATTAAACTTAAGGGGGTACTTTTGCGAAAACCTATTAAGCGCAGACAAAAATAGCAAACTATTGCTTATTGTGTCATATTTCTGCAAAAATGCCATGAAAATCACTCCATCTATTTTAAAGTTTATTACACATATATACAAACATACACCCCTATATTACCAAAAAAAAAAAAAAAGCAACATTTTACAAATTACAACCTATAGCAATATTTTTTCTAGCAACTAATGAAAAATCAGGCAAGTCCAACCCAATACCCACCATGACCCAACCCAATCCTTCATTTCTCCAATTCAAGTTGAATCCCCTCAAACGAAACTTCTCCGAATCCCTATCGTACGCCGCCACATCAACCATGCCGATCTCGAACTGAAAAACGATGCCGAAGCTCTGGCCACCCTTACAGATCCCGATCCATGTTAAACCATCCACGTCACCTTCTCCGGCGACTTCTTCCACTCGTATTGGAAATTTCGACTTCGTCGTCATCCTTGCCACGTTCTAGGTTTACACAAGCTGTTTGCGCTTGGATCCATCGGATCTCAGCTAGAGCTACCGAAAATTCAAGTTTCATATCACCTCCGTCGGATCTCAGTCCATAGTGGCTTTTTCCAATCTGTAGTGGCCTTTTTCGATTGATAGTGTGTGTATCGTATGGTGTTGATTACTATAAAGTATGTAACATTCTCAATCGTGTTAGTTCAGTTTTGTTTTGTATCTTGTACACGCTACAGAAGCCTTTATAAATTTTGTCCAGTACTTGATGTTTCTGCTGCTCAGCCATACATGTTGATAATCTAGTTATTGGTGTTGATTTGGACCCAATTAGACCTATTCGAGGTTGTATTGTTGTACAAGATGATATTACAACGGCTAAATGTCACACTTCGATTAAGAAACTAATGAAAATTATTATAGTAGTTTGTGTATGTCTTTATTTTATTTGTGTATGAGGGTGTGTGTGTATGTGCCTTTTTTCCAATATGTATGGTGTGAACATTGCTGAAACATCCTGGAACATCTTGAAAAGCGCGCTAAAACAGTTTGAAACGGCTGCTGAAACAGTTTGAACGACGCTGAAACGGTCTGAAATGGCGCTGAAACAATCTGAAACTGTGTTGAAACAGTCTGAAACGGCACTGAAACTGTCTGATACAGTCTGAAACAATGCTGAAATAGTTTGAAACAACGCTGAAACAGTTTGAAACAGCTGTTGAAACAGTCTGATACAGTGTGAAACGATGTTAAAATAGTGTAGAAATAATTTGAAAGCAGCGCAGATGCAGTGCTGAAATGATGCAGAAACAGTTCAGATACAGTGCTGAAACGATGCAGAAACTATTTGAAACAGTGCAGATACAGTGTTGAACCGATGCAGAAACAGCGCAGATACAGTGCTGAAATGATGCAGAAACAGTTTGAAACAACGCAGATACAGTGCTGAAATGATGCAGAAATATCACAGATACAGTGCTGAAATGATGCAGAAACAGTTAGATACAGTGAAATTGGGGGAAATGGTGGGAGGAAAAGTAAAATTGGGAGAAATGGGAGAAGTAAAAGTGAAATTGGGAGAAATAGTGTGGGGGGGGGGGGGGAGGGGGGAATGGGAGAAGCAAAAGTGATAGTAAGAGAAATAGGAGGAAGAATATAAGTGTTTGGTATGTTACGAAAAAATATTGCTATGTTTTTGCTATGTTTGTAATTAACTTGTATTTTCCTCTATATAGGGTTATTTTGCTAAAATGTTGCTATGTTTGGTAATTAAGTTCTAAAAATTGTACTTTTGTGTAAAAAATACTCTATTTTATGTGCGACATATTTTAAGCAATAACCACAAGGTAGTAACTTCTTGACAAATTAGTAACTTGCCGCTCTTGCTGCATTGCTACTTAAGAAGGACGACATTTGTCTATTTTTTTTGTACTCCGCTAAGTCGGTTGGTATTTTTTTCATGTTTCCTTTTTACTGCCAAGAAATTTAATTACTCCTAGTCTACTTTTTTTTTCATGTGGGATTTATGGCTGTTCGTTCTAGTGAACTGTATTGATGCGCTTAATTGATTCATTCCAAATAAACGCATCCCAAATTCCACCCATTCTATTCTTAATAAGTGTTTTTTCTTTTCCTGGTTTTGTCGAGGTGCTTCATTCATCACTATCTTTTGTATCTTAATTCTTAAAGCAAAAGCCGTTATTCTTATTCTGAAAGTTGAATGCCACAAAGAAATCCCACCAATTTTGAGGAAACCTAAAATTTTGTACCATAGATTGAACTACGCTTCCATTATGAGGTGCAAAATGCGGAAAACGAATGAAACCAAGAAGAAAAAAATAATAGAATAACAACAACAACATACTCAGTATATCCCACACGTGGGGTCTGGAGAGGGTGAGATGCACGCAGACCTTACCCCCACCAAGGTGGAGGGGCTCTTTTTGAAAGACCCCCGACTCAAGAGATATTCTGCAAATACGTTAGAACCCCATGACACAAACAACAGATAAAACATATGAAAAAACATATAAAATACCTAGATAATAAAAGTAGAAATAAAGGCAACAGCTAGGATGCAAAGTCTAAATGGGCATCGTGCTATAACTAAGAAGATAGAAGACACCTTACCATTACCTACCCTTCTACCCTAATCATCGACCTCCGCGCTTTCCTATCTAGGGTCATGTCATCGGTAATCTGGAGCTTGGCCATGTCTTGTCTAATCACCTCGGCCCAGTTCTTCTTCAGTCTACCCCTACCTCCCCGTAGACCCAACACCTCCAACCTCTCACACCTTCTTACCGGATCATCTGCACTCCTCTTTTTCACATGCCCAAACCAGCGCAACCTTGCCTCTCGCATCTTCTCCACCACTGGCGCGACACCCACCTTATCTCGAATGACTTCATTCCTAAGTTTATCCAACCTAGTATGCCCACACATCCATCTAAGCATCCTCATTTCTGCCACGCTCAACTTCTGAATGTGTGAGTTCTTAACCAGCCAACACTCTGACCCATACAGCATTACAGGTCTAACGACGACTCTATAGAATTTTCCTTTGAGCTTAGGTGACACTCTCTTATCACATAGAACACCAGAAGCAAGCCTCCACTTCATCCAACCTACTCCTATACGGTGAGTGACATCATCATCAATTTCTCCATTATCCTGGAGAATTGAGCCAAGATATTTGAAGCTTTCCTTCGTGAGAATGACTTGAGAATCCAACCTCACTTTCGTATCTGACTCATCAGTTGCAGTACTAAACTTGCATTCCATGTATTCAGTTTTAGTCCTGCTAAATCTGAAGCCTTTAGACTCTAAAGTCAGCCTCCACACCTCCAAGCTCAATCGCTCTATTTACCAGCCAAACATAGACTTACTACATTTCAGAAATATTTCCTCTGAACGTCTAAAGCACATGGAGATAAAAGTCAACCTAAAAGGAAATTCTCTTAAGGAGGTGGGGTTTCCACATCCTTTTATCCTCACTTTGATCAGCAACTTAGAAAAATTAAATACTTGTTATTTAGCTTCTTGTTACAGCTTGCCACACAAAGGAAAGATAAAATGAACGATGACTTCATATAACTGCTGTTCTAACTCCTTTTCACTTCCTATATATATTGACCAAGAAAAACAGTTAATATATTGGGAAGTAATTTTTAATATTCAAAAATAGTCGGGTATGAAATCTAGGAGGCAAAATCAGATATTTAAAGATAAAAATCTATCCAGGAAATACGCTGACATATATAGAGATTTCACGATAGAGGTATACAAATGCATGCAAATTCATGCTCTCTTCCCTTTGGATCTATGTAAATTTTTATTACTATTTATCTATAAAGTTTGTCACATGAATACACAATCAGATCTCAACTCCTTCCTGAAACTATGGGTGCGTACAGAATGGACAAAGCAGGAATGTAGAACTTCAGTTTTTTTTTGGGGAAATGTAGATACTTCTATATTACTTAAACAAAACGCATATTGGGAGAGGGCTGTGCAGATGACAACATAGTAGGAATATTTGCAGAGGGCGCAACATTCGTAAAAAAAGTACTAACTACTATAGAAATATTACAAGATGGAACAGATACACTAGTAGGTCGACGAACTAATATAATTCTAGTCCTGCCATCTTGATCTTGCTGAACCAGCTGTTGGACAAAAGGTAGTGGAGAATCCCAAAAGGTGGTAGTTCTGGTTCGTGACTTGGTAAGAGCATATTTCGCCAGACAATCTGCTACAGTATTTTTTTCCCTGTAGGCATGGTAAAGTGGTGGATCAGTGAGCTGGCGCAGCAAGTACCTGCAATCATTAATAAGATTTGAATTAGTATGTGTGTTTGATTGCAGTAAATGTAAAATTTCCTGTGAGCCAACATGAATTTCCATTTTTGTGAATCTAAATTGATGCGCATATGAGAGCCCCTGAAGTAGAGTACACAATTCAATATCAGAACTAGAGTAAGGTTGGGGAATGGTTCCTGCAATGTAGAATTGCGAAACACTCCTCCAAAACTACATGTGGAGTTATGAGAGTCAATAGCACCATCTATATTTAGTTTTATTAAATTAAGGCGAAGAGGATGCCATCGAAGGTGCAAAGGAACTCGTTGTGATTGGTTAGGGTGGATGTAAGCGAGGTGATAATATTCCAACGCTTGGTGGATTATAGCTCGAGTGTTGACAGGATGTGTAGTATGTTAAAGAGGTTTCTGTTACGAGTCAACTAAATATGCCATGAAGTATATGGAATGAGGAGTGTATTTGGAAGAGAGTTGTGTGAAATGGTTAGCTTAGCGCTCAGAAGTAGTTGAAGCAGTTGTATTAAGCTCATGTGTGGTCGAACTATATGGTCTATTGATGCCATTAAACCAAGAGTTGACCAACATTGGTGAGCATTCGGTCATTAAAAAAAGAGATGAAACAGTGTTTCCTCCATTTGGCGGCAGAAGAAACATTGAAATTGTGAAAGGATAGTAATATAAGTGAGATATGAAGCAGTGGGAAGGCATTCATGAGCAAATAACCAGAGGAAAGTTTTAAGTTTAGGAGGCAGTTGTAATGTCCATAGCTTTGTGAAGATAGATGATCGAACTTTATGGGGATCCTGTGTAGGTCTGATAATAAAATAACAAGTTTTAACGCTAAACAACTCGTTAGGTGTGAGGCCCTATATGAGTTGGTCAGTAGGATGATAGTATTGAGGTAGATAGTAATATTTTATTTGTGATTGGGGTGAGGAAGGAAGGGTAATTGAGAGTTTGGGAAAGTCCCCATGCGTGATTAGTTAGGAGGGCGGATATTTTTAATGATTGATCATTGTATGTTAAAGGCCCTTGGATTTAGGAGCGAAGAGTATGATTTGGTAAAAGTCAATTGTCATGCCAAAAAGAAATATTTGAACCACTGCCTATGCGCCAAAGAAGGACATGTTGACATGAAGTCCACCCTTTAGTCAGATGTTTCCAAGTGCTAGAGTGGCTGGTAGGATTAGGCTTATTTAGATATTTATGGATTAAAATGAGAGCCTAAGAGGCGCTTGGATTATGGAAAATACGCCAAAATGTACTAGATAGGAGGGCCAAATTCTTTTATCGAAGATGTTGTATGCCAAGCCCCCCTTTCTGTTTTTGTGTAGTGACAGTATTCCAATTAATTAAATGAAGATGACGAGTTGTTGTAGTGCCCCATAAAAAAAAATTTGGTAAGTTTCCAAGGCTTGAATGATATATGATGGTAGATAGGTAGACTGCATACCGTGATTAGGAATGCTGTTAAGAGTTGATTTAATAAGAGTGTTACGCCATGCTAAAGTTAAACAAGACGTTTTCCATCCCGCTAGTCGATTTTTAAAATTGTCAAGTAGAGATTGAAAATTTGCTTTAGTGGGATGAGACATAAGAATGGGAAATCCTAAGTATTTTCCAAACGAACAACCTTCTTGGATGCTAAAACAACTATGAACAAAGTGTTTGTTCTGAGGAGTGGCATTTTTAGAAAAGTACACTTTAGATTTTGAAAATTTGATTTTTTGACCAGAGGCTGACAAAAGTTCTTAAATAGATATATGATTGTATGGAAACTAGTTTGGTCAATTTGAGAGACTACGATAATATCATCAGCAAACAAAAAGTGTGAAATAGGGGGAATGCTAGAGTGAAAACTTAAAGGTTTCCACTTGTACTAGTCGACTGCCAAGTTGATATTACAAGAAAGCATTTCCATGTAGAGAATAAATAGATAGGGGGATAAAGGGTTGCCTTGCCGAATTCCACGAGTGGGGTGGAAGGCTTCTTGAGGCTGACCATTAAGTAATATGGAAATAGTGGAAGTGGTGACACAAGACATGGTAAGCTTAATTAGCTTATTAGGGAGATTGAAATAAATGAGTGCCTGATGGATGAAACTCCATTCAAGGCGATCAAATGCTTTTTCAAGGTCCAATTTAAGAAGCATGTAAGAAAGTTTGTCTTTATATTTGCGAAAGGTATTTAAAATCTCTTGTACAATAAGCGCATTATCCAAGGCACACCTATCTTTAAGAAAAGTAGATGGGGCTGGACAAATAATTTTATCTAGATAGGGCTTGATGTGTTGCACTAATATTTTGGTGATAATTTTATAACTAGTATTACAGAGTCCAACAGGCGATATTGCATTATAGTAGTAGGACTCTTGATTTTAGGAATAAGACATAAAAATGTATGATTTATTTGAGACGAGATTTGAAAATTATGAAAAGTCTCCTTGCAGAGAAGAGTGACCGATTCTCTAACTGCAGGCCAGTATTTTTGGTAAAAGAAATGGTGGTATCCATCAGGCTCAGGTGATTTAAATGGATGGAAAGAGTAAACCGCTCGAACTATTTCTTCATCAAGTATAGGGGTAAAAAGGGAAAATCCCTCTTCCGTAGTTAGATAGTTGTGTGTTGGAAAATTTTTTGTTAAAAGAGAGGAGGAGTGGTCAGTAGTATACAAGAAGGTGTAGTAGGATTAAACAATGTTATTGATGCTATTTTGATCATAAAACCAATTACAACACTGTCTTTCAAATCATAAATACAATTAAGACGACAGCGTTGGAGAGTCGAAAGATGAAAAAATTTTGTATTAGCATCGCCATCGGTTAACCAAATCATACGAGATTTAAGCTTTGAGAATTCCTCTTCTAATTGTAAGATGTAGTTATATTCAGTTATGAGGTTTCTTTCAAGGGATTGTAAAAAAAAAAAAAAAAAAACTTGTAGGGGAAATTTGGAGATTTTTGAATGCCAGCTAGGCGTGCAAGTAGTTTCTTTTTTTTTAAAAAAAAAAAAAAAGAAAATGTTACCAAATGTGAAGTGGTTCCATTCTTTAACAGCATCTATAAAGCTTTTTTGAGCATTTAAAAAGTCTAGATGTGGGGTCCAGCAGGTTGCCACCAAATTAGCAAAATTAGGACCAGTAGTCCATATATTTTCAAACCTAAAAGGCTGGTGCAAGCAAAATCCGAAGATAAAGCTAACAACCAGAGACGCGGAAAATAACAACGATAAAAGATAGAAGCAAAACAAATCTTGTTTCGAATCAAAAGAACGTCGAGGAACTAGTCTCGGGTTCGATTGAATCGGAGGTCAAGATGCACCTAATACAAAGAACCAATCCTCAAGAAGTCATGCTTCTTGCAAATTGAATGACTAAAGAAGAAGATTGTTCAAACGATTCAACACCGAATGATACAAGTTCTTTAAAAGTCCACATCGGGGTTCGGCTCCTTCGGAGACACTCAATAGCAACAACTATGTTTAATCATTCATCAAAAACTAACTGACTATGAATGAAATGTAAGGGAGTGTACATAGACTACTCTAGGGACAAAATAGTAAAATAGTCATACGCGACCAATAAGCATAAGCCACGCAGTGGCTGACTAATCTAAGTGTTCAATTCATGGAATTCGAACACTCTCAATTTGGACGCACTCCCTTCGGTTGCTTTCAATGCTTGGCGTCGAAGTGAAGTGTTCGGCCGCGTTTTTTTTGCTTCGAACACATGTACTCGAACACTTGAACTAGGACGCTATTCCTTCGGTTGGTTGTTTACTTTACTGTTCAGCGTCGATGTTAAGTGTTCGGTTGCTCCCTTCTTTGGGCTCGAGCTTGTAGATGATGCCTTCAAATCTTGAGCTCGTCCAATCAGCTTTGGATCGGCTGCTTTCACCCGACCATGCCAACTGAATGTGAGTATCATGCAGTAACTTGGCTTGGCTTCATGTTATTGGCCTCAATGGAGTGAATGTTTGATCAGCATGAAATTGGGCTGCATCATCCTCCCCTTCTTGAGAAGATTTCGTACTCGAAATCAAGCCCTCTTCAGCCTCCAATGCTTGGCCTACAACACAAGGGGTTAAGTCAGCAAAATTAAAGGTGTTGGACACATTATACTCACCAGGAAGGTCGATCACATAAGCATTGTTGTTGATCTTGCTCAGCACTTAAAACGGACCATCCCCTCGAGGAGCCAACTTTTCTTTCCTTTGGTTCGGAAATCGTTCCTTTCGGAAGTGAACCCACATCAAATCTCCCTTCTTTAATTTCAACTTTTTGCGCCTCTTGTTTTTCTTCGATACAACTTTGTCATAAGCTTCCTCGAGGTTCTTCTTCACCTTTTCATGTAACTCGATCAAGGCAGTGGCTCGCTGAGTACCTTCAAAATCAATTATAGAATCTCGAGGCAATGGGGTTAAACCAAGTGGAATTAAAAGGTTAAAACCATACACACATTCGAACGGAGTCATTCCAATCATTCGATGCACAGTTTGATTGTATGAGAATTCTATCACGGGCAAACGATCAGCCCAATTTCCGACCTTACCTTTGGTCATAGCTCGAAGCAGAGCTCCGAAGGTTTGCTTAACTACCTCGGTCTGTCCATCAGTCTGAGGATGGTGAGACGTCGAGAATAGTAACTTGGTGCCGAGGGCACCCCATAAACATTTCCAAAAATGACTCAAGAATTTTGAGTCTCAATCATCACAATAGTACGAAGCACACCATGCAATTTCAACACATTAAAAATAAACAAAGTAGCTACATGATGTGCATCATCATACTTCTTGCAAGGAATAAAGTGAGCCATTTTTTAAAAACGGTCGACTACGATGAAGATGATATCACGTCCACCTCCCACCTTGGTAACCCCATAATAATATTCATGGATATATCAA
Organism: Petunia x hybrida; assembly: GCA_037355625.1. Classification (NCBI taxonomy): domain Eukaryota; kingdom Viridiplantae; phylum Streptophyta; class Magnoliopsida; order Solanales; family Solanaceae; genus Petunia; species Petunia x hybrida. The sequence continues at coordinate 5,070,587 of JBBBVM010000045.1, forward strand.
CCCACGGTCGATTAGGAACAGGTAACGGAGTGTACAAACCATGAGGGTTGGACCTCGCTTTACCTTTCTTGCAATCTATATAAGGATTGCAAAGCTTTTCCACATCTCTTCGCATTTTTGGCCAATAGAACTGCTCAGCCAAGATACCAAGAGTTTTGTCGACACCAAAGTGTCCCATCAAGCCTCTAGAGTGAGCTTCTCGAACCAAAAGCTCTCTTCATGATAACACTGGCACACAAACCCTCCCATTCTTGAAGAGGTAGCCATTGTGCCACTGATACTTCTCAACCCTTCGGCCACTCAAGATTGCATCACAGACGCTTTTCAGCTTGGGATCGTCTTCGTACATCGACTTGATGCTTTCGAGTCCTATTAGCCTAGAGGCGAGAGTGGTCGCTAAGGCAAATTTCCTCGATAGCGCATCGGCCATAACATTGTCTTTCCCTTTCTGTAATGAATTACATAGGGAAAACACTCAATGAATTCTACCCACTTGGCATGTCTTCGATTTAATTTCTCCTGGCCTTGGAGATGTTTCAAAGACTCATGATCACTTTTAATTACAAACTCTCTCGGCCACAAATAATGCTGCCAATAGGCGAGTGCTCGAACGAGGGCATACAACTCCTTGTCATACGTCGAGTAATTCAAGGTTGCACCCTTAAGCTTTTCGCTAAAGTAAGCGATCAGCTTCGATTCTTGCATAAGCACTCCTCCGATCCCAACTCCGGACGCATCACACTCGACCTCAAATGCTTTGCCGAAGTCAGGGAGTTGCAACAATAGGGCAGAGCAAAGCCTCAGTTTCAACTCTTGGAAGGCCCTCTCTTGGGACTCTCCCCACACAAATCGATGGTCTTTCTTTACCAGCTCGGTCAAAGGAGCTGCCACAGTGCTAAAGTCACGAACAAACCTTCGGTAAAAGCTAGCTAAACCATGGAAGCTACGAACTTGAGATACCGAGGTTGGAATTGGCCAATCTTTGATGGCTTCGACTTTTGACTCATCGATTTCAACACCATTAGCACTCACAACAAATCCTAGAAAGACTACACGTTCAACACAAAAGGCACATTTATTGAAGTTAGCATATAACTTCTCTTCTCTAAGCTTATCAAGCACTAGCCTTAGGTGTTCGACATGTTCATCCTCAGATTTACTATAAATAAGTATGTCATCGAAGTAAACGACAACATACTTATTTATGAACAGTTGGAGCACATGGTTCATCAGTCGTATGAATGTGCTTGGTGCGTTAGAGAGGCCAAAAGGCATCAATAACCATTCATAGAGACTGAATTTGGTCCTGAATGCAGTTGTCCACGTATCTCCAGGTTTCATTCAAATTTTATGGTAACCTAACCTGAGGTCTATCTTCGAAAAGCATGAAGAACCACTTAACTCATCGAGCATGTCATATAATCGAGGGGTAGGATGACGATACTTTACCGTGATTTTGTTGACTGCTCGGCAATCAACGCACATTCGCTATGTTCCATATTTCTTCGGGACAAGGATAACAGGAACGACGCAAGGACTCAAGCTCTCTCGAACAAGGCCCTTGTTCAGCAATTCATCAACCCGCCTTTGGAGCTCTTTGGTGTCTTCGGGATTACACCGGTATGCAGGCTTGTTGGGGATTTGAGAACCCGGTACGAAGTCAATTTGGTGCTCCATTCCTCTCAATGGAGGTAATCCACCTGGCATTTCTTCAAGAAACATATCTTCGAAGTCCTGCAAAATACTTTGAACAACACTAGGCAAAGGGTTATCATTAGAAAAATCATCATTAGACTTTACAAAGATACCCTTGTGCACGAGGCAAATCATTAGTTGACCGTTGTCGTTGCCTCATAGATACTTACCCGATTGCATGATTTCGCATACATTTCTTACCTCGGGCAGTGAGGTTTTATCTTCAGCCACCATTTGTGTTCCCATCGGAAGCTTAGCTTTGGCGCTTCTTTCAATTCTTTCATCCGTTTATAGTCCTCGCTGACTTGCTTCGGAGACAAGGGTTTGAGTATGAAACTCTTCCCTTCGAGCTTAGCAGTGTAAGTGTTGGATCATCCATTATGAACAACCGACCGATCATACTGCCACGGTCGACCCAGTAGAAAATGACAAGCTTGCATCGGTATCACATCGAACATCATCTCATCTTGATATTCTCCAACTTTGAATTTGATCCACACTTGCGTGACAACCTTCAACTCTCCACACTCATTTAACCATTGCAATCTGTAAGGATGAGGATGTTTTGAGGTAGACAATCCCAATTGTGAGACCAAAGTTTGGCTCACTACATTTGCACAACTACCCGAATCAATAATCATCGAACAAACTTTTCCCCTTACTCGACATCTTGCATGGAAGAGATTCTCTCTTTGGTTGTCCTCTTCTTCGAGAGTCATGCAGCTCAAATTTCTTCGAACAACAAGAAACATTTCTCGATGATCAGCTTCGGAAGCTTCACGACCGTCATCAATGTCAGCTCGGTCAGCCTTCTCGAAATTTTCTTCTTCGGTGTCACTCGCTTGCTCATGGACGGTTCAATCTTCGAGTAAAAGCATAACTTTGCGAGTTGGACACTCTTTTGCCATGTGACCATAACCTTTGCACTTATGACACTGAATGCTTGAAGCACTAGGAGTATTGAGTTGAACCTTACTTCTCGCTTTTCTTGGTTGGTTAACGGTCACTCCCCTCTCGAAGAGTTTCTTCGGATCTCGAACAGTGTTACCACTTGCTGGATTTGGACTGTTCCATTCTTTACCTCGATTCAAAGGAGTTGAAGTAGTGGCTCCTCGATAGCAGTTTGCTTTATCATCCTTCACCCATTTCTCTGCTTCAACGGCGGCAAGAAACACATCTGCCAATGTTTGGTACACATGCAGCCTCAATTAAGATGACACATCACGAGTTAAACCATTTTTGAAGCGAATGATGGCTTGTTCATCATCTTCTTCCATATCAAGAGCCAATCGAATTCTTTTGAACTCATCATGATACTCTTCAACCGATTTGGACCCTTGTTTCAACTCGAAGAGCTTTCGAAGTTGTTCGTGTCGATACCTGGTATTCACATACTTATCATCCATCGCTTTTTTCAACTACATCCATGTGGTGACCTCGAGATAAGCATTCCTTCGTCTTAAACTTTTATCGCCCTCCCACCATGTCAATGCATATGCCTCGAACGCAGCAATATCATGTGCAGCTTTTCTCTCTCCGGTCATCTCATTTGTTTCGAAGATTCGCTCCAATCGAATCTTCCAATCAAGATATTGGTCCGGATCACTAGTTCTTTTGAAGGGTGGAATAGTGATCTTGATACTCTTCAAATTTAAATCTCGACCACCTTAGATCGGTTCAGATACTCATCATATTAGTCATCAGCCTCACGCTCAAAATTTTGATCAATATTTGCAGCTCAGCCTCGACCTCGGGAATTTCCACGACCTCGTTAAACCTGCCTTCATTGAATGAAGGGTGGCTCATACTCAGCTTCGACCTCGGGAAATTCTCCTTCATCGACCCCTTCATCAACGACCACAACTTGTCTTCGGGCCATTGGAAGTGGTATTCTTTCACCTCAGGGAATGCCCAAGTTTTGGTAATCAGCTTGGGGATTGCCCAAGTTTTGTTGTGCAGCTTGGGGATTGCCCAAGTGTTGTTCTGCTCGGGGATTTCCCATAGCTTCATTTCAAATATCCTCGTTCTTCAACTTTTGTTGTCGAACGAGCTCAGCAAACAGCTCCGGTTTCATAGGAGTGGAGTTGCTAGTTCTAGCACCGAACACAGGCAAGGCCACAGACACACTTCCTTGTTCGAGGTTAGCTACTCGAGCACTCACTCTTTTTACTTCGGCACTGATGCCTTGTATCGCAGCCATGAGATCGGCTAACGATGCCTCGGGCTTCTCAATGCCCTTTCCTTTGCCCCCATTCCCAGCCATGGTACCTGCACAAATCAAAGACCAACAAAAATGTTAAGGTTAAAAATCACCTCACACTCCCTCACCTTTAATGGGTGGCGCTCGGGTCCACTCAATTTATGAGTTCGATTTTTGGTCGCTCAAGAACTTGTAGCCAATGGCTTCCTCGATTGATCAACTTCTCTCAGTTCCTTCAAATTTGACAAGTTACACTATTTCCTTTAGGAAGAGTGAATTGATGTTGACTCGATGGAACGAACGTTATTTAACTGCGCTCGGGAAGTCAAAGAATTTTTTATGAGATTTGGACTTCGGTCACCCCTCACACGAGTTCCTATAAGCTCAAACAAATTAGTACGACCTCGAGTAGAAAGAATTACTCCAGAGATCCACTAACGAGATTTATCGAACACATAAAAAGTGAAAACCTAAGAGATTCTACCCTTCGATTCCTCCATTTGAATCCTCGAACACACAAACTCTTGTACGGACAAAAGTGGTCCCTCCTTTGGTATGGATAAGGGTTTAACCTTATCCACATTCTCTTTTCTAGCCGACAAAATTTTCACCTGGGGTTTTGATTTTAATACTTTACCCCTTTCTTGTTCAATAGGCCCAATGGCTGGCCCAGTCCAGCCTCGGTCAAGCCTCACAGGCCATGGGCTTGCGTGAGCTGAGCTAAAAAGCCTCGGTCTTTTATGGGCTAAAAAAATCTTAACCCAACAATATTAAATCACGGGCTAGACTAGGCCGGCCTGACGGGCTAAGCCCATATTGATGACTCTAATCAACACAATTGTTTGGCCTAATATATTGTGGATTAAGCCCTTTGCTAATTAATCTTCTTCCTTCCATAAGAGGTTTTTCTAACATTAAGGATATTCTCAGCCAAAACCATAAAAAAAGAGCCTATTACACTTATATATCCAACGTACGCTATTATTGTTTGCCACTCATAATGCTCAAACTGAGCATGATATGTTAAAAAAAGCTCACACGACATGTTGAGAAGAAACAAAACTTCAATGCAAACTTTAGCTCTACTTAGATATAAGACATTTCTCAACATGTACGGTAACCCACAGTAAGTAAGAAGAACAATAATAATTGTGAAATAGTTGCTTGAGGAGGGGTGGTTTTGGGTGGTGGTTGGAGGCATAATGGGACATGGTTTTGTGTGGTGGGTGGAAGGGGAAGGGAAGGGGAGGATGTGAGAGAGGGCGGGAGACGCAAAGCACCATTTTTCGGTCGAAGTGGTTGCAAATAGAGCTGATGAACTATCTCGCATATATAGTGGATTATTGTCACGACCCAGTTTGGGCCGTGACCGGCGCTTAGGAACTAAGCAAGTCTTATCAAAATTCTACAGAAAATCGGACAGAGTTTTCCCTGTTTTAAGCCTATCCAAAAATTTTCCTGTATACAAGAGACACCAGATCCAGCCAAATATATTTAAAACCAGTCAAAATAATACAACTTATGCATTGGCAACTTAAAATTCCCATGTCTACTTCCACGCCAACATGAAATGGTCTAATACGAACCCTATATGTTCACAGCCAAGAACTCACAAGGCTAACTTATTAAATGAACAATCAAAACAAGCTAACTAACTGAAAATTTTGACAACTGACTAATGGAGTGACTCTAAGAGTTTCAAGGAATGAAAAAAATAAATAAATGAAGCTTCTTGCCCACGCCGAACTAATATGGGGCTCACCAGGATTGTCAACTCGTACGCTCTAAGAACAGAGATCCTCGGCTACGACACCTACTGTATCTGGAAGAAAAAATATAGCGAGGAGTGAGTCGCAACTCAGTGAGTAATAACGCTTAACCACAACCATTTTAACTGGGGACAAGTTAGAAAACATGCCAGTATCAGTATATCATACGTAGCAATACATCTTGTAAGAAAATGCCACTTTCAGAGACAGTAAACAGTAATAAGTCTTTCAAGTGTTTCTTGTAAATGATAATCATATCAATCAATAGTAAATTCAGTATTCTTTATATTATATCAAGTATATAAGTTAAGGAGATTTCCAAGAACAAACCATGTAATCAGTATGATTTCCTCGCTGAGGAAATCGATAACGGTAAGCTAGTTTTACCTTCCCATTAGCAGGGACTGTATCGGTAATCCGGAGTATACAAGGTGCACCAGATCTAACGTACCCGTCGTTAGCTACGGGTCTGTCAAGGTTCATCCCAAAAATATATATATTCTCTATACCAAGTACAGGGCATTTCGAGTAACAATTCAATATTTCACATAGCGGTAAAACATGTCAAGTAGCGGTAAAAATAAAATTTTGTAACGGTAAAATAATTCAAATAATTATTTCGGTACATATCTTGTAAAAGGACTTGTCCCATGCAATTCAAAATATTTAGTAACACATTTTACTTTAAAATCAAGTAGAAACCATGCAGGTTATGAAAATACAAATTGCGGTAAGGTCATCACTCATAGTACAAACACGCGTAGCTTAAGCGTATCTTCCACGAGCACTCCAACACCTCGTCCAGTCAATCTATAATCACATTGTAGGGATTCCAATCAATTCCAAACAAATATCATTGTATCTTTATTTAGGCTAACTCTTACTCCATTAACAATACTGACACTTTGGTTTCATGGTATACCCTTAATTCGACTAATTAGAAGATATTGTGATCTAAATTACTTTTGAGAAATCTTATATTTGCTTATGTTAAAAATTATTCACTCTCGCTAGGAACTAAGTTTCACTAACATGGGTTCCTAGTTCAAATACAAACTTATACCTTCTTGACCTCTCTGTAGTAATAAAAGAATCCAAGAGTTTACTTATATTCACCAGGAAAACAATTCATGAATTATCTACAAGATTCCTTAAAAAAAAAAAAGAATCATACCTCGGTTAGAGCCTTATAGTGTTGCAAATAATAAAAAGAAAGTCTTCTCTTATATCTTTAATATCACGCTGATCAAAGATTCTTCTTTGCTTGTGTATATATTTTTGTTTTAAGCCCTAACGTGTTCTCTGTTCTGTCAAGCTCTAAAACCCTCTGTTTCTATGTACTTTGCCTTGCACAGGTTAGTCAATATGGGCTTTAGGCCCACTCACATTTTTTTTCTTTTTAATTTAAGAAAAGACTAGTTTGCCCTTTTGTGTTTTTTTACTAGGATATTACATTCTTTTCCCCTTAAGAAATTCGGTCTCCGAATTTAAACAAAAGTATACCTGTAGAGTGAAATAAGTGAGGATACTTGGCTCGCATATCATCTTTCATTTCCCAAGTAGCTTCCCTAGCAGTATGATTTTTCCACAGAACTTTCACGAACACAATTTCTTTCCTCAGTAACTTTCTTATTTGACTCTCAACTATGGCTATTGGTTCCTCCACATATGAAAATTTCTTATTAAGATGTATAGTCGGTGCCTCAAGCACATGAGAAGCGTCTGGTATATATTTTCATAGCATAGACACGTGAAACACAGGATGAATAAAAGATAACTCGGGAGGAAGAGACAAATTGTAAGCCACAGATCCAACTCGATCAAGTATCTCATATGGTCCTATAAACATTGGGCTCAACTTTCCTCGTTTCCCGAATCGAGTCACGCCTTTCATAGGGGAGACCCGTAAGAACAACGGTCCCCAACTGCAAACTCCAAGTCCCTTTTCCTTTTATCTGCATAAGACTTTTGTCTGCTTTGAGCTGTGAGCAATCTCTGCCTAATCAACTAGACCTTATCAATCGCTTCTTGTATCAGGTCTGGTCCTAAATCCTTAATTTCACCGGCTTCAAACCATCCAATTGGGGAACGACAACGCCTAACATATAAAGCCTCGTAAGGAGCCATCTGAATACTTGCCTGATAGCTATTGTTATAAGCAAACTCAGCTAAAGGCAAGTAAGCGTCCCAACTACCTTCAAAATCAATAATGCAAGATCTCAACATGTCCTCCAATATCTGTATAGTACGTTCAGACTGACCGTCAGTCTGAGGATTGAATGCGGTGCTAAGATCTACTCTAGTACCCAATTCTCTTTGAAAGGACCTCCAAAAGTGAGAAGTGAATTGTGATCCACTGTCAAAGATAATGGACATTGGAGCTCCATGGAGTCGGACAATTTCATTCATCTATAACTGTGCATATCTCGCACCACTGTAAGTAGTTTTAACCGGTAAAAAGTGTGCTGACTTTGTAAGCCGATCAACAATCACCCATACTGAATCATAACCTTTAAGTGTACGAGGTAGCCCAGTCACAAAATCCATGGTAACTCTTTCCCACTTCCACTCTGGAATCTCAAGCCACTGTAGTAGTCCTGCGGGTCCCTGGTGCTCAGCTTTAACCTGTTGACAAGTCAAACCACTAGTAACAAAGTTAGCAATATCTTTCTTCATACCTTCCCACCAATACAATTGCTTCAGGTCACGGTACATCTTAGTGGATACAGGATGTATAGTGTATCTAGAATAGTCTTCGAGAATAACTCGTCTTAGCCCATCAATTTCTGGTACACATAACCGGTTACCTAGTCGGAGAACCCCATTATCATCAACAATCATATTCTTGCTTTTGCCAGCTAGGACTTCATCTCGATATTTTTACAATCGTTCATCCTGGTACTGAGTGGCTTTAACACGTTCTACCAATGAAGACTTGGCTGGAACATAAGCCAATAACACCCTAGAATTAGTCACGCTAAACCTGATACCTGTACCTTCGAGCCTGTGAATATCCATGGCCAACTGTCTCTTTACAGGAGCTATGTATGCCAAACTACCAATGGACTTTCTGCTCAATGCATCAGCCACAACATTAGCCTTCCCTGGATGATATAGAATAGTGCAATCATAGTCCTTGAGAAGTTCTATCCAGTGACGCTGCCGTATGTTCAGATCTCTCTGCTGAAAAATATACTTTTGGCTCTTGTGATCAGTATAAATTTCACATGTTTCTCCATACAAGTAGTGCCTCCAAATTTTCAGTGCAAATACCACTGCAGCCATCTCCAGATCATGAGTGGGATAGTTCTGTTCATTCTTCTTCAACTGTCGCGAAGCATAAGCTATCACACGACCATTTTGCATGAGAACACACCCTAATCCACTCTCAAAGCATCACAAAATACCGTGAATCCTCCCGAACCGGATGGTAAGGTTAGAACTGGCGCGGTGGTCAAACATGTCTTGAGCTTCTGAAAACTTTGCTCACATTCATCTTTCCACTGAAACTTTGCATTTTTCAGTGTTAGCTTGATCAATGGTGCTGCTATTCTTGAAAAATCCTGCACAAAACGCCTATAGTAACCTGCTAATCCCAAAAGGCTGCGAATCTCTATAAGAGTGGTGGATCTGGGCCATTCTGCACTGCTTCCATCTTTCTAGGATCTACTATTATTCCATCCTTGGATACAACATGTCCAAGGAATGCTACAGAGTCTAGCCAAAATTCACACTTAGAGAACTTAGCATAAAGCTTATGTTCCCGCAAGATTTGCAATACAGCCCTCAGATGATCCTCGTGTTCTTCTTGGCTACGAGAATACACCAAAATATCATCACCAAGATATCATCAATAAATACAATGACAAATCTATCCAGAAACGGCTTGAACACCCTATTCATTAAGTCCATGATTGCAGCTGGTGCATTAGTCAACCCGAAAGGCATCACAAGAAATTCATAATGCCCGTATTGAGTTCTGACAGCTGTCTTAGGAATATCTTTGTCATTAACTCTGAGCTTATGATAATCAGATCGAAGATCAATCTTTGTAAAATGGGCAGCTCCCTACAACTGATCAAACATATCATCAATACGAGGCAAAGGGTATTTATTACGTACTGTTACCTTGTTCAGTTGTCTGTAGTCAATGCACATTCTTAGGGACCCATCTTTCTTCTTCACAAATAGCACTGGTGCACCTCAAGATGATACACTTTGTCTGGTAAAACCCTTGGTCAATAACTCCTGCAATTGTTCCTTAGCTCCCTCAACTCTGCTGGTGCCATACGATATAGAGGTATCGATATGGGCTGCGTGTCAGATGCTACATCAATGCTGAAATCTATATCCAGCACTGGTGGTAGCCCCGGTAAATCCTCAGGAAATACATCGGTGAACTCTTGCACCACTGGAACCATTTCCAAGCTATGAGTTACATCTCTTGTGTCTCTCACCATAGCTAAGAATGCCAATCAACCTTTCTTCAATAACTGCTGAGCTTTTACAAATGATATGACATTATACATCTCTAGAATTTGATCCCCTTTCAGAATAAAACTGGGTTCATTAGGCATCTCGAACTTAACTACCTTCGCATGAAAATCGAGGGTAGCGTGGCAAGAAGATAGCCAATCCATACCCATCACTATGTCAAAATCAACCATATCAAGTACAATTAGATCAGCTAAGGTATCCCAACCCTCAACTCGAATTTGACAAGCACGATACACATATTCAACATGTAAAGAATCTCCCACAGGATTAGCAACTAGAAAAGGATCATTCAATATTTTTTGTTGTCTATAAAACTTCAAAGCAAAGAATGAGGACACATAGGAGTGGGTAGATCCTGGATCAAACAATACAAGTGCATCAAGTGAGCAAACAGAAAGAATACCAGTAAGCACAACACTTGGGGCCTGAGCATCCTGCCTAGTAAGTGCAAAAACTCTCGACTGGCCTCTACCAGCAGTCCCCTGTCCTCGATTACCCATGGCACGATCTCCGGCACCTCTACCTCTGTTACCTCTACCAGCAGTACCTGTATTATTACGAGCAGTCTGCGTAGGTGCCGCTGCCTGCACAGAAGCCTGGCTAAACTCTCTCCGAGGATGAGGGAAATCCTGTATGTGACGTCCCAACTTGACACACTGGAAACACCTCCAGTCAGAACACGACACGGACCCCAATGTAATTTACCACAAGTTTGACAGGCTGAATCAGGAACATATATCTGCCCCGAGCTATGATATCCGGATGATGATGATGATGGTCCCTTAGCATTATCTTTGTGAGGAGGTGCTCAAACAGCTGGCTGGGACAGATGGTCTGTCCTTGTCTGAAAACCCTGTCGGTATACCTGATTCCCGGCTCTACGATCTGTGCTAACTCCCCCAGTGAAAGATCCCCCAGTCTTAACCTTCGTATATGAATCTTTAGCTGCCTGTGATTCACGACCCCTATTTTCAATCTTTCTGGCAAGGTCGAGCACATCAGAGTAATTCAGATTCTTCAGCAACTGCATTGAATAAACGATCAACCAACCCATCAACAAATCCCTGAACCCGAGATGTTTCATTAGGCACTAAGTTAGGTGCATATCTAGCCAGCTTAGTAAACTTAGTGTTATATGTCGATACATCCATATATGGAGTCTGAACTAATCTTTCAAACTGCCTAGCATATTCCTTCCTCAGACTTTCAGGGAGAAAACGATCCATGAATAACTTAGTAAACTCATCCCATGTCAATCGTGCTACTTCTACGGGCCTTTTTAAAAGTACAGTTTCATACCAAGTGTTAGCTGTATCCTCCAACTTGTATGCTGCAAGTTCCACAGATCTTTCACTAGAACATCCAAGAGCACGCAACGCCTTAAGTGTCCCATCCAATAAACTCTGAGGATGCTCTGTAGTGTCAGAACCTGTGAACCTTAGTGGTTTCAGTTTCAAGAAATCTGGTAGTGATACTTCTCTGTTACCAAAAATCTGAGTCTGTCTTTGAGCCTGAGTCTGTGTCTGTGTCTGTGTCTGAGTCTGAGCCTGAGTCTGAGTCTGAGTCTGAGTCTGTGTATGTGTCTGAGCCTGTGTCTGAGCCTGTGTAGGTGCCTGAGGTTGCGTTGGAGCAACATTCTGTTGTCTAGCCCTTTCCTGTCTATCAATTCTCGCATTCATGAGATCAATGGACCTTTGCATAACATTAAGTGCCTCAATAGTAGCATTCTCATATGACGATGGAGGTGGATTATCCTCAATTTCTGGAGTAGGCTCTCTTGTAGCTCTTGTGGTAGGGATTATCCTCAATTTCTGGAGTAGGCTCTCTTGTAGCTCTTGTGGTAGCACCAGCCCTCGTAGTAGCAGCTTGGCCTCGTCCCTGAGTATTACCTCCTTTCCTAGCTGAGGTAGATGACGGCCAGCAGTGGAGGAATTCGGAGCAGCTCGGGCCGCCTTTTTACTCTTGTCTTGCCAGCCATCTGAGTAATAGAATAACTAACGTTAGATTCATATATTTAGCAGTAGTCATCTCAGACGTACGGAAGGAACAAGAAAGAAGGAAAGACACGAAACATCCTATCACGCCCTCACAGAATAACGATTATGGGAATGGCCGGCTACATAACCATAATAGAGATTCTATTACTGACGTGTGCTACATTAGTCACAAGAATAGCCTAGGGCTCTGATACCAACTTTGTCAGGACCCAGTTTGGGTCGTGACCGGTGCTTATGAACTAAGTCCCTAGCAAGCTTTATCAAAATTCTACAGAAAATCGTGCAGATTTTCCCCCATTTTAGGCATATCCAAAAATTTTCTTGTATACAAGAGACACTAGATCCAGCCAAATATAATTAAAACCAGTCAAAATAATACCACTTATGCATTGGCAACTTAAAATTCCCATGTCTACCTCCGCGCCACCATGAAAGGGTCTAATACGAACCCAATATGTTCACAGCCAAGAACTCACAAGGCTAACTTATTGAATAAATAATAAAAATAAGATAAATAACTGAAAATTTAGACGACTGACTAATGGAGCGACTCTAAAGAGTTTCAAGGAATGAAAAAAATAAATAAATGAAGCTTCTTGCCCACGCGAACTAATGCGGGGCTCACCAGAATTGTCAACTCGTACGCTCTAAGAATAGAGATCCTCCGCTACGACACCTGCTGTATCTGGAAGGAAAAATATAGCGAGGAGTGAGTCGCAACTCAATGAGTAATAACGCTTAACCACAACCGTTTTAAGTGAGGACAAGTCAGAAAACATGCCAGTATCAGTATATCATATGTAGCAATATATCTTGTAAGAAAATGCCACTTTCAGAGATAGTAAACAGTAATAAGTCTTCCAAGTGTTTCTCGTAAATGATAATCAATATCAATCAATAGTAAATTCAGTATTCTTTGTATTATATCAAGTATATAGGTTAGGGAGATTTCCAAGAACAAACCATGTAATCAGTATAATTTCCTCCCTGAGGAAATCGGTAACGGTAAGCTAGTTCTACCTTTCCACTAGCAGGGACTGTAACGGTAATCCGGAGTATACAAGGTGCACCAGGTCTAACATACCCGTCGTTAGCTACGGGGTCTGTCAAGGCTCATCCCAAAAATATATATATTCCCTATACCAAGTACAGGGCATTTCGAGTAACAATTCAATATTTCACATAGCGGTAAAACATGTCAAGTAGCGGTAAAAATCTAATCTTGTAATGTTAAAATAATTCAAATAATTATTTCAGTACATATCTTGTAAAAGGACTTGTCCCATGCAATTCAAAATATTCAGTAATACATTTTATTTTAAAATCAAGTAAAAATCATGCAGGTTATGAAAATACAAATTGCGGTAAGGTCATTATTTACAGTACAAATATGCATAGCTTAAGCGTATCTTTCACGAGCACTCCAACACCTCGTCCAATCAATCTATAATCACATTGTAGGGATTCCAATCAATTCCAATCAAATATCATTGTATCTTTATTTAGGCTAACTCTTACTCCATTAACAATACTGACACTTTGATTTCATGGTATACCCTTAATTCGACTAATTAAAAGATATTGTGATCCAAATCACTTTTGAGAAATCAAATATTTGTTTAAGTTAAAAATTATTCACTCTCGCTATGAACTAAGTTTTACTACTATGTATTCCTAGTTCAAATACAAACTTGTACCTTCTTGACCTCTTTGTAGTAATAAAAGGATCCAAGAATTTACTTATATTCACCAGGAAAACAATTCATGAATTGTCTAAAAGATTCCTTAAAATAAAGAAAATAATCATACCTCAGTTAGAGCCTTATAGTGTTGCAAATAATAAAAAGAAATTTCTCTTATTTCTTTAATATCACGCTGATCAAAGATTCTTCTTTGTTTGTGTATATATTTTTGTTTTAAGCCCTAACGTGTTCTCTGTTCTGTCAAGCTCTAAAACTCTCTGTTTCTATATACTTTGCCTTGCACAGGTTAGTCAATATGGGCTTTAGGCCCACTCACGTTTTTTTTTAATTTGAAAAAAGACTAGTTTGCCTTTTTTTTTTTTTACTAGGATATACAATTATGGTAGTGCAAAATCGCGTTTCTTCCCGAAGGAACTCTTTGGCAAATGAGCTGAGGGAATATTGTTTGTTACTCCAGTAACGGCAAGGGGGCTCGGTTACCAAGGTCTTCACGTACTGTTGCACAAACAAATTCTTCCTTTTGCTGAGCATTTTGCAAGGTACTACTAGCTTAGTACTCGGTCACTTATTAGATATATATAGTGTAAAATTTACCTTTGTTAATCAGTTATATTATATCAAATTATTTGTTGCATTTCCTACTTAGCTCACCGAGTATCACTGTAGGCCATTCTTAACTTAGCGTAAGAAAACTCTACACTAAATCTATATATCAGACTAATAGTGCATTTAATTAGATTTCATGTAATTGATGAGACTTGTTCTTGCACTCAGGCTACAATTGATAGGTCAAATCCTACTGTCAGACATACACTATAAGTGCCGGTAATTTAACTTATACTATATCTTGACAGTAAATTTATTATTTTACGTGACTGTATTTCCTAAAAATGTATTTCAGGTTTTACAATTAAATTTGTATTTAGTTGAGCCTAAGGCAACCGTTTATATCTCAATTTGATTTGATTGATAGGCAATTTACGTTAACAAGTAATTGGTTGTTTGCGCGTTAAAACGAATGCAGTACAAATAACAAGTTCGAATGAATGAAATGAAGAATCCGATGTCAAGTTTAATTCAAAGACAGATATGATCGAATATAAGATTAATCGACAGAATCACTAAATGCGATGAGAAACTAAACAAGCAATCGACGTTACACAATTTCGAACACAGTCAAACTTATTAATTTTGATCTCAAATAAGCTATTTCAACAAGGTTTGATGAATGAAGCTTTGGTAGAATTAGATTATCGATGACAAATATACGAGATATCGTACGACTCAGCCGATGGCGAATTCGAATGAAACAGTAAAAATGCAATTGGTGAAACGAACTTTGTCGAACTAATACACGAACCGAACAATAGTGACTATCATTTTAATGTAATCGATATGGATCAATAAACACTTAGCGAAACAATTTTACGACTAATGCAATAGCAGGGAATTAACAAAATCGATGACGACAAGCAAATACGTTAAGCAATGGAAATAGCAAGCAAATAATGAGAAACCATAATAAATAAATGAAAGCAATAAAGCTTATTATATTGAATCGATGATTGTGCTTTTATGAAAGAGATGAATCCTCCTCCAAGTTTGAACCAAGTCGTGATTGATGTTTGATACAATGTTTGAGACTGCAATCAGTGATGGTAGAAGATTAGCTATTAACGATTTGCTTAATAGTGGTAAAGGCGTAATGTAACTGATAGACTAAGGGGATTGCTTTGTTCTGATGAACGTAAGTCAAAAATAGGGGAAATGGGGGCCTATTTATAGATTAGCTAAAATGTGGAGTTCCCAACCCTAGAAGAACTCCACTTCCCCACGTCTCTTCAATAGTTTTCCACGTTCCACAAATTGCGCTGGATTAGTTCCGATAAAAGTGGGATAAGATCAACCAAAGTTATCTGCTCGAATAATCGTCTTCGAAATATTCCGATCTTAATACGACATAATCGACCACACCAGTGGCCGAGGCTGTTTCTCCTTCGCTCTCGCCTCATAATGTCTTCGGGATTTGTTATAACCTTGCCACATAGTCAACCACGTGCCCTTTGCGAGATCGAACAGAAATCGACTAATATAGATAGTCCCCCCTCTTGCCAAGCGTGTGTTTGAAAACTTGGCAAGTGGCTTGAAACTTTAGGCGGGAAAAACACGTGGAGCATTTGTGGCCCTTCAATTCGAAACGTCAAACCGTCACTTCAACTTCCCATCGCCGCACATGTCAGTCATCGTGCGGGTGACAGTTTTCATCGGTTCCCGAGGCAATGATGACTTTTGCCTTATAAATATCAACTTCAACACATTTTTACAAAATTTACAACTTCAAAATTTCTCAAAACTCTCCAATTTCTTCAAGCAAATTTCAGAATTTCTCGTTTGTATTCATCAATTCCTGCTTTTGATTTCCAGGACTAACTTGATCAAATCATCAGGTTCACTAAAAAAGGCTTCATCTTCTCAAAACATCATTGATACTGAAACCACGGTCTGCACCGCTACTACCGCCACAGCACCTCCGCAGTCCGTCGTGGTGGCAGAGTAAGTTTCCACCGCTGCCAGCCCTTCAGGGGATAAGAAAGGGAAAAGGCGAAAAGAGAGAAAAATAAAGAACTTTGGTCCTAAGAGGTCATATTCAGAAATTCTTCCGAAGAGGTTCACTTATGAAAATGACTGCAAGGTCAGTGTTCAAAGTGAAACGGAGAAGAAAAATATTCCCATCGACCTTGTATACTGCGACATCACTCCAGAGTCGATACCACGAGTTTGGGAAGACTGTGGTTGGAAGACTAACATAGTCGATGCGATGTGTCCTCCGAGGAAGTCAACTCTAGCTACCCACATCGAAGGTCATTCAGTGGTGCTGACCTATCCTTTTACCATCGGTTTCGCTCATCCAGTTGACAATGTGATCGAGGAATTTTGCAAGCTGTACAGTGTCTGTCTCGGACAACTTTCTCCGGCAATATGGAGAATGGTGGTAATCATGTTGTGCATTGCAGAGAAGGCGGAAGTAGAGTTGACACTTCGCCACATTCTCAATATCTACTCCCGCCGAGTTTATATAGGAGGGGTGATTAACTTAGCAAAATGAGGCCAGCGGGCCTTGATTTCCGACAACGATGATGACCTTCGGGGGTAGGATCAACGTTTCCTTTTCATCCCAACGGAGCAACTGACCACGCCCAGAAGGGAGCTGCTTCCAAGCGTGTGGAACCGAACTCATAAGTGTTTTATCTGTTTCTTATTCTTTGAATAAAATTTGTAACTTTATCTGAAAATTCTTCCTATTTTCAGCCGACAAGGTCCTGTTCGAACAAGTTTCTAACATCGTACCATGGTTGATCTGAGTTCTAGACAAGACAACCAACGATGAGAGGGCTTGGAAGCCGGTCGTGGCTTTGAAGACCCTAAAAGCCAAGAACTATGGTAAGATTCTTCCCTTTGAGTTTGTATTGAATTTGCACTTCGATTTGCTTTTTCCACTAACTTCTGAATCTCCATAGGTATTACTAGCAACGGAGGCGAGCCCAGTGATGAAAAAGTTGATGTCGAGGGCGAGGAGAAAATCGATGACGCTCCTCCTCCGAAGAAAAAGAAGAAATCCTTTCAGGATTTGAGAAATAAGTATTTGCCCAAGGTTGTGGTGCTAGGGCAAGGGCGTAGCTCATCGGCTGTGCCCCAAATCATTGAAGAAGTGATTGCTGGGATGAGCTTGGCTATTGCAGCGGTGAAGGTCGCCAAAGAAGTGACCTCGATTATTGACGTCGAGGAAGAAGAGGCTGGAGATGAATCGGGATCTGACCGATTGGTGAGGCATCCCAAAACGCATGTGAAGGAAAGACTCCAAGAGACAGCTATTCAACTTAAGGCGGCTGAACAACTTGGAGATCTTTTAGTTGACGATTTCCACCTATCTCCTATAGCCGAAGAGGTTACTTCGAGCTCAAGAGGTTTACCCATCAGAGAGGGTGCCATTGTTTCCTTAGGCATCGTGCCTGAGGTTCGAGAGGAGATGATCGACGACTTTGATCGGGATCTTGAGGAAAGGAATCCGGCAAAAAAAAATATGCCAGCTTTAGATCAGCTAATGGCGGTGACGAAATCTAAATACGATGAAGAGACGAGTTCGTCGTTCTTTTGTGTGGATCACGCTGATCCGATCGTACCTCTTCCTCGAGGTGAAGGGGATGCTGCCTTCGCTGCTCTGGGCGAGTCTGGAGCATTGGGCGACAGATCGCTTACAATAACAGTGTCCCGCAATATTGACTTGCTCAAGTGCCCAAAGCGGCTTGCCAATTATCTCTTCGATGTAATAGGCCCGATGGAGCAGGCTCGTTTGAACCCGCATGAAGATCTGAGCTTGCCTTCGCAGATTGCTTTAGGTGCCTTCAGGGTAAACTTCTATTTTCTTCCCTTCCTTTTGTATAAATTTGCATCACTTACTTTTTTCCTCCCCTTTGAATCTTACTTATGACTTATTTTCAGAATTCCATAATGGTGATCGAGACAGCTGATCGGATTCGCCAGCTTCAAGATGGGGCCAAGGTGCTAAATGAACAAATCATTCATCTGACCTCAGCGGGGGAAGAGCTGCATCGAAAATTGAAAGCTCTGGAGGCTAAACACGCTGAACTTTTGGCCAACTTCGACAAAAGCGCAAACGAACATGCTCTTCAACAATCTGAGATGGAATCTCAGATTCGAGCTTTGAACGAGCAGCTTAGCAAACACGAAGCCAACTCAGAACTGAAGCGTGCCAAACTCAGCTCTGCTTTGGAGAGCAAGAATCAGGAATTGGCTGAAATGTCCGAGGAGATCCAAACTCTTCGTAAGGGCAACGAAGATTTAAATGTTCAAGCCAACAGCCTGTCAGAGAGGAACCGATTGCTTCAAATGGAATCAACCAACTTAAGGCGCGACCTCGAAGAGGAGTTTGAAAAGAAGAAGGACTTGATCCTTGCCGAATCGAGGCGTGATATGCTTAGAGAGATGTTGGATCGAAATGTTGATATTCCTACCAAGCTAAACGATGCCGTTGCCATTGTGAGGTTGTCTTGTAAAGATCTTGGTCTCCCAGCAAGCTCCTCCGATGAAGGTTCCGATGGAGATAACAAATGAGCTATGGCTCGAAGTCTTTTGTTTAGTTGTTTTCGACTAGTGGTTTAGTCATTTTGTTTTGGATGTGATGAGGTCGTTTGACCAATGTTGTGTCAATATATTTTTCAATGAATGAATTATATTTTTAAGACTTTCCTCTTATCGCTTTATGTGTTGTTTTCCGTAGATATGTTAATCTGATCGTTCGAAATGTTAACGTTTTAGCGATAGTCGTTGGAAGAATATAATGTGATTGGGGCTCAGTGTACTTTAGTGCGTAGTAAAGAATGACATCTCACTTTTACGCAATGCACTCTTCGAACAACTTTGAATTCGGAAACTTAGATTTTAAACACTTGTCAAAAATTGGAATTGTAAATTCACCAAATTGGAATTGTAAAATTCACCAACGTAGAGATCAATAACACGAATCAACAAGTGTAGAAGTCATAAAATGACTAAGTGAATGGTAAAATTCATGAATGTATAGACCGATAACACGAGTCAATAAGTGTAGAAGTCGTAAAAATGACCAAGTGTTGTATATTATTGAAATGTTGGTCGCTATCGAGTGCTTGATATATTTTTGGATCGGTTGATTCAATCGGTTATATAATGTGGCCGTTTAAGGCATCGATGACAGAAATTTCTTGACCGCTAATGGATCGTTTACATACTACATGTCTCATCTAAACAAACAGTCCCCAATTTTAAGTGAAAGCATTAGGACTTGAAGTGTTCGTATACTTTTGGGCGAGTCCCCAGTATGAGTGAAAACATCAGCTTGAGGCCCTCGTCGAGTTTTGAACGAGTCCCCAGTTTCATCTTGTCGATCTCGTCTTTATCTCCAAAAGAAAGTCCCCAATTTCTGGGCAGTCCCCAGTCTTCGAATGTGTGAGTATCCTACCAACTCCATCCCCCCCAGTGTTTGGGTGCGAAGTATGAGCAGTCGAACACTGGACCTCGATCTTTGACATCTGAAACGAAGTCATTGAAAGACAAACACCGTGAGAACGTTATAGATGAAGACCACGTTAGAATGTACGTCAGACTTATCGACCCCGATTGGAGCATTTCGAGCTCAGGTATTCGTGGGTGATGTTTGTTATCATTAGATTCCAACTATGCCTATCATCTAAAAATATTAGTGTCAAATAATCAATTAAACAAGCGCGCCCGATGGAGGGAAAATAAAAATTATGCAAGTAAACAATGAAATTCGATTATACGATACCGTAGAATTTAGAAGTAATATTTCTTCAATTGTGTGATATTCCAATTGAAGTCGGATGGCTTGGAGTCCATTGTTTCGAGTTGGTATGAACCTTTTCCGACTACTGCCTTGACCCGATAGGGTCCCTCCCAATTTGCTCCCAGTTTGCCTTCGTTTGGTTCATCCTTCTTTGGCCTTTTGATTTTCAACACATGTTCACCTACATTAAAAGCTCGATACCTGACTTTTTTGTTGAGGTAGTTTTCTGCCCTCTGCCTCTGTGTTTGTATTCGAACTAGTGCCATATCCCGTTTTGCCTTGATCACATCCAACTCCGTCAGCATGGCTTCTCTATTCGATTCATCGGTGGAGTGAGCGAACCAAAGGCTAGGTTAGCCGACTTCCACCGGAATCAATGCTTCTGCTCCATAGACAAGTGAGAACGGAGTTTCTCCGGTGCTGTGTTTCACCGTTGTTCGATGAGCCCACAGCGCTCTGGGGAGTTCGTTCGGCCAATTGCCCTTTGACTCATCTATCCTTTTCTTCAAATACTCAATTATTGTCTTGTTGGAAGACTCAACTTGTCCGTTTGCACTGGGGTGGTAAGGTGTTGATGCAATCCGCTTGATCCCCCACTTTTCGAAGAAAGCTGTGATTCGTCTCCCCACGAACTGTTTACCATTGTCGCATATGATCTCTTTTGGGATCCCAAAACGACAGATGATATTCTGGTGAATGAATTTGATGACTTCCTATTCATGAATTTTAGCCAAAGCAATTGCTTCTATCCACTTAGAAAATAATCTGTTAAAATTAAAATAAATTTACCCCACCGGGCGCTGTTGGAAGCGGCCTGACGAAATCCATTCCCCACTTCATGAATGGCCATGGTGACGTGACTGAATGAAGGGGCTCTTCTTGCTGATGTATGAGGTTTCCAAATCGTTGGCATTTTTCACACTTACGAATGAAATCCTTGGCATCATCTACGATCGTTGGACAATAGTATCCAGCTCTGATTATCTTTCGAACCAACGATTTGCTGCCGGAATGATTGCCGCATTCGCCTTCGTGAACCTCTCTCAAGACATAGCTCGTTCGATCTGGCCCAACGCACTTTGCTAAAGGGCCATCGAACATTCACCTATATAGTTGGTTTTCTACAAGGAAATATCTGGCCGCTTTAGCTTTGAACGATCGGGCAGATTTCCTGTCATCGGGAAGAGTGCCTGCCTGCAAATAGGACAAATATTTGTTTCTCCAATCCTAAGTATGATTAACGTTTTTTACCTCTTTGATGCTCCGACAGAGTGGAGATTCGAACATATGAACCACCATTTCGTCAAATTCTCCATCGATGGTTGCTGCAGAACCGAGGTTGGCCAAGGCGTCTGCCTCGATGTTATCCACTCTCGGGATTTGGGCTATCTTCCATTCCTAAAAAGAAGTTAGAAGATTTTGTACCTTGTCGAGCAGCTGTTGCATCCTCGAATCTCGAACACAAAAATCCCCTTGGATATGGTTTACCACCAACTGAGAATCGCTTTTGATATCCAGTCGTTCGATTTTCAAGTCTATTGCGATCTTTAAACCTGCAGCGAGGGCCACATAGTCGGTCTCGTTGTTAGTCTTTGCATGTAATTTGATCGCATACCTGAGTTTTTCGTCGGTAGGTGCTATCAACAAAATTCCAAGGCCAGTTCCTTTTACGTTTGAAGCTCCATCGGTGTACATCATCCAGACTCCGGGATCTGGATCTCTCATCATTAACTCCTCTTTCTTTGCTTCCGGAAAGATGTTAGCGCTAAAGTCTGCTACAAAATCAGCTAAAACTTAAGATTTGATGGCGATGCGAGGCTGGTAAGTGATATCGTACTCACTCAGCTCGGCCGTCCATTTCATTAATCGACCAGAAAGATCTGGCCTATGTAAAATATTTTGCAATGGAAAAGTAGTTATAACAAATATGGAATGACATTGGAAATACGGTCTTAGCTTTCGTGCGGCAGTGACTAATGCTAGTGCTAGTTTTTCTAGATGTGGATATCGTGTTTCTTCATCTAATAATGTTTTACTAACATAATAGATAGGGAATTGGTTACCTCCGTCCTCGCAAACGAGGACAGTGCTCACGGCCACTTCGAAAACAGCTAAGTAGATCAGCAACATTTCTCCTTCGACTGGTTTTGAGAGTAATTGAGGGTTGGACAAATATTGCTTCAATTCTTTGAGGGCCTTTTTGCATTCTGGCGTCCAATCAAAGCTTTTGTTTTTCCTCAGCACCGAAAAGAACTTGTGACATCGTTTAGATGACCTCGAGATAAACTTGCTGAGATAGGCTACTCGACCGGTCAGTTGCTGAACTTCTTTCACCGTTGTCAAATCTTCAGAAATGCTTTCGATCGCCTTGATTTTGTCGGGATTGGTCTCGATTCCTCTTTGCGATACGATGAATCCCAAGAACTTGCCGGATCCAACCCCGAACGCGCATTTCTCCGGGGTTCAATCTCATGTTTAAGCGCCTTAGTATCGTAAAAGTTTCTTCTAAGTGACTCAAATGATCTTTCCTTTCTTATGACTTAACCAACATATCATCAATATACACCCCCATCGTTTTCCTGATCAAATCCTTAAACATGGTGGTAACCAAACGTTGATAAGTAGCCCCAGCGTTCTTTAGGCCGAAGGGCATAACTGTGTAATAATAAGCCCCCGTGTCTGTGATAAACAAAGTTTTCTCCCGATCTGCTGGATCCATCGAAATTTGATTATAGCCTGAATAAGCGTCCAAAAAACTCAACATTTTGTATCCTGCCGTCGAATCAATCAATCTATCAATGTGATGCAGTGGGAATGAATCTTTTGGGCAAGCTTTGTTAAGGTCGGTGTAATCGACGCATACTCTCCACTTCCCATTTTTCTTCGGTACTACAACAGTGTTTGCTAGCCATTCTGGGTACTTGACCTCCTTAATGAACCCATTCGCTAACAATTTGTCTACTTCATCGTTAATACCTTTCTTTCGGAATCCTCCATTAGGTCGTTTCTTTTGCTTTACCAGCCGATGTCTTGGGTCGACATTCAACTTGTGTGTGGCAACCTTTGGGTCGATCCCTATCATGTCCGCGTGGGACCAAGCAAGGCAGTCAGAATTACTTTTGAGAAAAGATATAATTTTCATCCTTACTTCGGAATCCAACTCTGCCCCGATGTATACTTTCCGATCTAGTTTGTCATCGAATAGCGTTACTTCATCTAATTCTTCTATTGTAGAATCTTCAGCTTTTTGTTTGTGTGGTTCTCTAACATATGATGGAATCGGTGCGAATTCATATTCGACTAGGGGCTCTGCTAATTGTACTCGTTGAGCACATGACGGAGTCGCATTGAAGTATTCGGCCACAGATTCCGCTAACTGTGATTGCTATTTTCGAACGGCATCCTTAACAGCCAATGAGTAGCACTCTCGAGAAGCTTGCTGCTCACCTCTTATTTTGCGCACTCCTCATGGAGTGGGGAAGTTTACAACTTGAAGTAGAGTTGATGGAACCGCTCCCATAGCGTGGAACCACGGTTGACCCAGTATCACGCTGTACGCCATTTCATCTTTCATCACTTGAAACAATGTATCATTTTCAACGTCTTTCGCGTATGTCTTAATTGTAATTTCTCCAACGGTCACTTCGCTCGAATTGGTGAAACCCGATAACACCGTTGAACGAGGCACGATCTTGTCATTTAACTGCAACTAATCAACTACTCTAAAGCATCGTCGATCCTCATCGTTACCACTAAAGCATCGTGATGGGGATGAATCCTTTCATCGAAGTCGAAATCCCCGAACACAATCTCATCGTTCATGTCATCTCGTGTAAACGAAACCTTTGCATACTTCTTTGTAGTGTATGTTACTCCACAAATGTCATCTCCTCCAGTGATAACGTTCACCATTTTCCTTGGAGCAGGGGGTTTTGGTGGTTCATCATCCTTTTTCTTATTAAAATAGTTTTGCCACCTCTCAGTCAAAAACTCCACTAGGTGCCCTTTTTGAAATAGGCTGGCTACTTCATATCGTAGTGCTTTACATTCTTCCGTCGTGTGATAAAAATCATGATGAAATGCACACCATAAGTTTTCATCCCTAGTGTTTGGATTTGTCTTTATGCGACCGGCAAAATTTCACGACCTTCTCACCCATTCCCTTCAAGTGATTCACCAAATTCAATGTCGACACACAAAAATTATATTCTGCCACTTTAGGAGGCAATGGTCGATCCTTCGGAGCTGAAGATGAATTCGAATGCCCCCTCTTCGGTTGGTTCTTTGAGCTGCCAGCTTCGTGGTTGTTGCTCCCCATTCGAGGAAAATTGTAGGGTTCCCATCGTTGATCCCTGTAGTTTCGCCTATCGTTCTCAATTCTCCATAGTGGTGGTCGATCATATTGATGATTATATCGGGCTAGCTGCAACTCCTTTTCCTCAGCCCTAATCTTTGGCTCACACTCACGATGTAAATCGTCAAAGGTCCATGCGTTGATCTCCCTCAGACGATCTTTCAACTTCGCCCATGCTTCCGTCGAATCGGTGCGCAAGTTGTTAGCAAAAGTCAAACAAGCCCATCTCTCCTCGAGGTTTGGAATGTGAATCTTCTCATCGTTGAACCGTTTCACAAACTGTTTGATAGTTTCACCGGGTCGCTGCTTAACGTTCGAGATATCTTCCACTCTGGGTTCTATCTTTTTAGCTCCAGTGTGTGCTCGAATGAACTTAGCCGCCATATCATCAAAATCTGATATCTTGTTTTCAGGTAGCTGCAAATACCATTTCAACGCTGCCCCTTTCAACGTTTCACAGAACTTCTACCGACTAACCAAATTTATCTCATCTGAAGTCAGGTCGTTCGACTGAACTGCGACCGAAAACATGTCAATGTGATCCCTTGGATCTGTAGTTCCATCGTATCTCAAACTTTCTGGAAACTTGAAGGTTTTGGGACTAGGTAATGGGGCTGCACTTGGCGGGAACGGACGCTTTGAGATCGATTTCTTAACGACGCCGTCCGTTAATTTTGGAACACCTGGCAGTTTCTCCGTAAATGATTTTATCTCACTGAATTTCTTATCTACTGTATCATTCAACAACGTTTGCATCGTAGCCAGCATCCTTACTTCTGTCGTAACGGAGGCCGGAGCTCCCATACCCACGGCGGCCGTACCCAATACTCCAGATTCGACCCCCACTGCAAGTCTCCCTGTTACGGCGCCCTGAGGAACCGAAGTCGGAATTCTTGCGAGAGGTGTGATCGGGGAGGTGGGCGCTCTATTTCCGATAGAGCTAGACAGGATCTTCAACTGTTCTTGTATCATTTCAAATTGAGCATCTTGTCTTCTCAAATACGCCATCAACGCCATATTCGTATCTATTGACTCAGTTTCGACCGCGGGTTCCTTACCGGGTCGCTGTCCTTAAGGCCTTTCAATCGTGAACCGCTTCAACTTGGTCGGAACATGAATCCCGTCATTGGGATTGAGTTGTTGTTGACCATTCAAAGCGGTGGCAACATCAATGTTACGTTCATCTGCCATCAAGACAAAAAAGCAAACGTAAGTAGTATCAAACGATTCAAATTTCGGAACAAATCGATTGCCTAAGCCCCACGGTGGGCGCCAAATTGTATTTCCTAAAAACGTATTTAAGGTTTTACAATTAAATTTATATTTAGTTGGGCCTAAGGCGACCGTTTATATCTCAATTTGATCGATTGATAGGTAATTTACGTTAATAAGTAATTGGTTGTTTGCGCGTTAAAACGAATGCAGTACAAATAACAAGTTCGAATGAATGAAACGAAGAATCCGATGTCAAGTTCAATTCGAAGACAGATATAATCGAATATAAGATTAATCGACATAATCACTAAATGCGATGAGAAACTAAACAAGCAATCGACGTTACACGATTTCGAACACAGTCAAACTGATTGATTTTGATTTCAAATAAGCTATTTCAACAAGGTTCGACGAATGAAGCTATGGTAGAATTAGATTATTGATGACAAATATACGAGATATCGTACGACTCAGCCGATGGCGAATTCGAATGAAACAGTAAAGATGCAATTGGTGAAACGAACTTTGTCGAATTCATCCCGAACAATAATGACTATCATTTTAATATAATCGATGATCAATAAACACTTAGCGAAATAATTTTACGACTAATGCAATAGCAGGGAATTAACGAAATCGATGACGACAAGCAAATACGTTAAGCAATGGAAATAGCAAGAAAATAATAAGAAACAATAATAAATAAATAAAAGCAATAAAGCTTATTGTATTGAATCGATGGTTGGTGCTTTGATGAAAGAGATGTATACTCCTCCAAGTTTGAACCAAGTCGTGATTGATGTTTGATACAATGTTTGAGATTGCAATCAGTGATGGTAGAAGATTTTCTAATAACGATTTGCTTAATAGTGGTAAAGGCGTAATGTAACTGATAGACTAAAGGGATTGCTTTGTTCTGATGAACGTAAGTCACAAATGGGGGAAATGGGGGCCTATTTATAGATTAGCTAAAGTGTGGAGTTCCCCACCCTAGAAGAACTCTACTTCCCCACATCTCTTCAATAGTTGCACGCGTTCCACAGATTGCGCTGGATTTATTCCGATAAAAGTGGGATAAGATCAACCAAAGTTATATGCTCGAACAATCGCCTTCGAATTATTCCGATCTCAATACGACATAATCGACCACACCATTGGCCGAGGTTGTTTCTCCTTCGCTCTCGCCTCATAATGTCTTCGGGATTTGTTATAATCTTGCCACGTAGTCAACCACGTGCCCTTTGCGTGATCTGACAGAAATCGACCAATACACTGACCTTGCCATAAACATCAGAATTTAATCCCAAGTGTATGTAGTCTACGTACATAGTGTGTAGGAGGTTATAATTTGAAGTGGAAAAGGATTTCAAATTTAAATTTTAAATTATTTTAAACAAGGAAGGAGAATAAACCATAATGTACCAAGAAATGCCATTTATTAGTATTATTGGTATATATTATATCATAGTTGACCTAATAAATGCTTTGTATCGTAAATAATCAATTTAAATGAATTTATCGTATTATTATAAATTTTAACATACTTGTTCTTGCTTACGTTGTTTTCCTTTTATTTTTTATTTTTTATTTTTCATTTTTTCTAGGAGGGTGGGATCTCCACATCCTTTTATCTTCACTTTGATCAGCAACTTATATAAATTAAATACTTGCTACTTAGATTCTTGTCACAACTCGGCACTCAAAGAAATATAAAATGAATGATGACTTTATGCAACTGCTGTTCTAACTCCTTTTCACTTTTATATATATTGACCAAGAAAAATAATTAATATACTGGAAAGTAATTTTTAATATCCAAAAATAATTGGGAATGAAAATTTTGAGGCAAAACCAAATATTTAATAATATGATCCATTTCGTCAGATATACTTTCTCTTTTCATAATATATATATATATATTATGTATATTATGAAAAGAGAAAGTATATCTGACGAAATGGATCATATTATTAAAAAAAACTATCTTATACACGATAAAGGTATAAAAATGCATGCAGATGCATGTTCTATTCCCTTTGGATCTACGTAAATTTTTATTATTATCTATCTATAAAGTCTTTCACCGAAATACACAACCAGCTCTCAACTCTTTTCTGAAGCTATGGCTACTTACAGAATGTTCAAAATAGGAATGCACAACTTCAAAGTTAGAGCATGCAGAACAGGAATTTCAAACTTATGAGGATAAGGTTAAGAATAGTATCATTGGAAATCCTAGTTGAGTTATTCTTGCTAGGTACAAATGTAAACATTTTTTTATTCTAACTTCTTGTACAGAATTGTTGCATGCCAACTCTAACTCAATTATAGAGTTGTCAATATGGGCCGGGCCGACCCAGCCCGACACATCCCATGTGGATTTTGCAATTTACAAGGCTGGGTCGGGCCGACTCATGATTTTGTGGGCTATTAATTCATTAGCCCAGTCCAGCCTATGTGGGCCGTAGGCCGGATCGGACCAGCCTACTATTATTATTATTATTTTTATTTTTTATAATATTGGTTTTGAATTTTTAATAAAATTTTAATCTAGAAGTACACAAAATATTACCATTATTTTTAGCTGAAAAAAAGTACAAACTTTGATGACATCAAATACTTAAGTTGAAGTTAATCATTCCAACTCTAATTAAAGGAAAGTGAATCATAATTTCAAAAGTTCCTGAAGCAACTTCATATAACACAAGAAACAAGAATTAAATCACAAACTTTGATCAAGCTACCACACATATTTGATATTCTCTATCAACCCAGTAAGTTAATTTTTTAATAGATAAAACTGATTGTCTAACCCTAATAGAATATCCTCATTTTTTCATGATTTAGAAATAGGCGGTACTATAATCTACTAATAGTATACATTAACTCTGACTTATTTTGCAAGATCAATTATTAATTTTGAATTATTGATTTACTTTTGTCATTATAATTACCCACAGTTAAATGCACTTATGAAGGATAAAAAAGAAAAAAGCTATTTTACTAAGCCCGCGGGCCAGGCCAGCCTCCCTCAAGCTTCACGGGCTATGGACTTGGATGGGCAGGGCTAAAAAGCCTCGGTATTTTATGGGCTAGAAAAATCATAGCCCAAACCTATCAAATTACGGGCTAGGCCGGATCGACCCAACGGGCCAAGTTCATATTGATGGCTCTACTTAATTACTTAGGAGGTAAGGTTTTATATCCCCTCTTTCATGTGTTCCCATTTTGGTCATTATTATACAATGTAGAGGTCCATGCCTAACCTCATGATTAAATAAAAAAATTATAATTATATGTATTTGACGCATTTTATTTATTTCAATACATATAGTATTTTATGATTTTCATACTAAATATGTTTGAAACAAATATTATTACAGGACATATGCAATAAAAATATAAATTTTAACTACCAAATAGCAACTTGTATAAAGGCAATAAGATGTTACCGCCAGCCCAATGTCAACACGCTTCAAAAGGGTGAAGGTGGGGTATGTATTATTAGAGAAGATGAATACAGTTACTGTGTGCACATTTCTTAGCCTTTGAATCAGTGGGAAGTCTGATGGCGCCACTCTTTGAGCTTGAAGTAGGTTAGAGGCATCACCCACAATAATACACGATACATCCGTTGGACGCTTTGTTTCTTTAATCGACCTCAAGACCCAAGTGATTATAGCCATTAGCATTGGCAATACAGTGAAATTATTTTTCAGAAATGTACAATTCTCTCGTGAACATAATAGCTGGCTCAAAAGCTTAGCTAACCGATCAAGCAATTGTAGCACTAGAGTACCATCTTTAATTGCTTCTTCTCCGGAGACGGCCTCCAAACATTTATAATAACCCTCAATTGACACATAAGAGCTTCACAACAATTGGTTGGCCTAATATATTGTCGATTAGGCCCTTCGCTAATCAATCTTCTCCCTTCCATAGGCTACATTTTCCTAACGTTATGGATATCTCAGCAAAGACCATAAAATAAAGAGCCTATTATACTTAAACATCCAGCACATGCCATTATTGTTTGCCACTTATAATGCTCAAACTGAACATGATACGTTAAAAAAAAACCTATACCATATATATATATATGGTATAGGTTTTTTTTTAACGTATCATGTTCAGTTTGAGCATTATAAGTGGCAAACAATTGAATGTAATTGATGAGTCCCGTCCTTGCGCTCGGCTGCAATTGATAGGTCAAATCTTATGGTCAGACATACACTATAAGTGTAGGTAATTTAACTTATACTATATCATGGCAGTGAATCTATTATTTTACTTGACCTCGCCCTAAACTTCAAAATATAGTACTATTATAAATTGTGGATTATATCTCAGATAAAACTTCATTTTAGTGACTAGCAGGTGCCAATTCTGAACAGAGATATACCTTGATTTACACTTATATAAGTTTGAAGCCTTTTATTACAAAAAATAAAAATATTATTGATATTACAAAATATTACACTATCTTTATATACAAGTTGCTACAAACAACTAAAAAAGAAAAATCATAGCCTCCACCTCACATCTCATTCCATGTCGCCCCCTGTCAACTGTTGCCGCCCCTGGTCTATTGCCATCGCCAGTCTGCAGAAAAAGTCAAAAATAGTGCAGAAATTGTACAAAAAATAAGGTAGTAAGTAAAATTTGCAGAAGCAATGCAAAAACTGTAGAAAAATGCATAAATAATGCGAAAACAGTGTGAAAATAATGTAGAAATGGTGCAAAACCCAAAAACAGTGCAGAAATCGTGAAGATTCAGCGAGATACAATGTGATAAGTTTGGCCTTGCTAATTAATTTGAGAAACCCTAATAAGTATATTTGAATTTGATAAATTTTTATTTTTTAATGGACTAGATAAATGCACTTACGCACCTAGAACAAGATCCTTAAGATTGTCTGGATTAGAAATATCAAATTTCGAATAAATAAAAACATACATGCACGAATCCTATATAATCTCGAAGGTCTAGAGAAAAAAATTAGATTTTTTAGAATTAGTTTTTTTATACGAAAAGCGGATTAATTCTTGTAAATAGAAAATAAGTTATGTCGTATTGATCTTTTGAATTAGAAATAGCTGTTCTTCAAAAACCAAAACTAGTAGACGATACTATAATTGGATATATTGAATACTTAATTTTGATAATATAACCTAAAACACCAACTATAAAGATTTATTTTCTCTTTTAACCCAATATTGTAATGGATTCACAAAATTACCGTTTTTTTAAAAAAAAAAAAAAAATTATACTATCTCTTTATAGATTAATTTCAATAGTACAACTTCCCCATATTCTCCTAAATCTAAGTTTCATATATACTAAATAACATTCCTGAAATAGAATAGTTATATTTATCTCCTAATAATAGAAACTGTATCAATTAAAACTTCTGGGTGTATTGAGTTCAAAATAACCACACTTTCTCCCCTGTCAAACTTCTAGCACGCCTCTCCCCCTACTAAGTTTTGAGAAACTTCTTCCCATCTCTCTCATCTGGCTTACATAATCCCCTCCCAAGCATTTTTTGCCATTGATGTATTTATTCTTCAGTATTATACTAAAAATACATAGAATATACCAATAAGTATCATGTACTATGCAATAGCTTAATTATATAATACTATTATATTATATATCAATATACAGTATATCTGTATGATCTACTTATAAAGTAGTATTTTATGTTAATAGTATAATAGATGCTATATTAGTATACTACTATATAAAACATTGCCATTATATAGTACATCCAAATGGTGTGTATATATACACACACACACATGGGAGAAATGCACGACAAGGGTTGGTAATTTTATTGTTATGCTCTTTTGATTAAACTAAGTGAAGTGCATGAAAGACGAGGAGGGCACGATATTGGTGGAAGAGGCCCACATTAATCGGAGATGACAAACATTACTTCCATAAACTCTTATATGAGGAAGGGGACAAGAAAGTAGTGTTGGGCAATTTAGAGCACTCCGAGGGCAGCCATGATTTTCGAATGTTGCAGGTGTAAGATTTGAGGGGGTTAAGGAGACAATTTGTAAGATGAGAGGAGGAAAAGCGTCGGGGTCTGACGAGATCCCAGCAAAGTTTGGAAGAGTTCAGGAAGAATAAGTATGGAGTAGTTGACTGAGTTGTTTAATGTCATCCTTTCGACGGTCCAAACGCCCGAAGGATGGAGGTGGAGCACCATGTTTGTTGTACAAGAACAAGGTGGATATTGAAATTGCAACACCTATATGGGTATAAAGCTGCTTAGTCATACTATGAAAGTTTAAGAGAGGGTAGTTGAGAAGAGGTAATGAGGGATGTAACTATTTCGAGAACCGATTCGGATTCATGCATGGGCAACCGACTACGGAAGCCATTCATCTTTTGAGGAGGTTGGTAGAATGATATATGGATAAGAAAGGGACTCACATATGGTGTTCATTGACCTAGAGAAAGCTTACGACAAAGTCCCAAGAGATATTTTTTGGAGATGATTGGAGTCTAAGAGTGCGTCACGCCCTCTTTTTCACAAACATAATTAATGAACTTTTAAAAAAGGCAATGACTGGAGTTTCAAGGTACAAAATTATTTTAGAGAACTCAAAGTCGCCACATGTCAAGTTAAAGTTGTGCCAAGTCACCAAAAGGTACCTTATAACACTTTTGACTCGTCTGATGGTATGCGTTAGAGATTCAGGTAATATTCTCAGTTGACCCTGGGAAGGTATTAGGCACCTTCGATTCCTGTGCTGAGCACAGTTGCTTTATTACCGCGACTTAATTTAAGAAATATGTGGTTGTTATATTTTTGTCGTTAATTTGAAATCGTGCTTTGATTATCAAAAACAAAAATGCTTCATCAAAACTTGTTGATTTATCTTACGCTCAAAAATGAATATTTACATTGATTAAAAGCAAATAAATTTAAAACTAATTTAATTAATCATGAATCACTTTTAGCAAAATGTGATTGTCTATGAAAATCTGACTATTTCATTAAAAAAAGTGCATGTTTGTCAAATTAAAAGGACTGTACGTCATTTGCATCTTTATAAAACTGTTTTACAAAGTAAGCTTATTATACATTCACCTTTCATTCTGGTTCCTTTGCAAAAATTCAAAATGTCCAGGTGCTTCTTTAATTTTGATTTTTGCAATGATGTCCTATACCAACCTATTTCGTTTCAGGTCTGTCCCTGTTTGCAATAAACTGTACTATGTTTCCATTTTTAAAATATAGTCCAGGTTTTAAACTTTACTACCAAAAACAGGCCCAATGTTTGCAAATTTCAGAACTTCATGCTTTCTGTAATGATCTCATTCACATATCTCTTTCATTTCGTGACCCAAAATAATATATATTTTTATATGGGGTGAGCACTTTTGGGGGTGGTCTTGATTTGGTAAGCTATTTTTTACTGGTCTTTAAAGCCTAAGCAGTTTTTAATACTTTTAATAGTATTTTCACTTTTGCCCCTTAAACATTATTCTACCACCATTTCACATTCACACTTTCTCTCTCTACCGATCCAATTTCTCTCTCTATATACCAAACCCTAACCTCACCACAACTACCACTAACTACTCTGCCGTTGAAAACACACACACATACACCAACGGAACAGAGAGCACATATGAAGGGAGAGGGAACGGGAGGCGGAGACCACCATTGATGGTGGTTTCATACCACAAATACAGTGGTACAAAATGGAGAGTGAGTGGAAACTGTGAGTATACCCACACATACAGATCGGAAACCACCACTTGCAGTGGTGGAGGAACCAGTGCGAGGATCGGTGTTGCAAGGTCAAGAACAGGGAAATGGGTCAGAAACCTACTGGAAAAAATCCCATCGCCGGTGACATAGGCTCATCTTCCTCTGTTCCGATTAATGTAGCTGACGTCATTGGATATTTCAGTTATTCCAAAACCCGTACGATCAATTGGATCTTACCTGTAAATTTACTTCCATGACTATTGCTT
This sequence comes from Petunia x hybrida, assembly GCA_037355625.1. Taxonomy (NCBI): domain Eukaryota; kingdom Viridiplantae; phylum Streptophyta; class Magnoliopsida; order Solanales; family Solanaceae; genus Petunia; species Petunia x hybrida. Next base: position 5,104,380 of record JBBBVM010000045.1, read on the forward strand.
TTCGGGTTACGAATCGGAGTCTGAAAATGATCCGCCTCCAACAAAAGCTCCATGATAAGGATTCGATCATCTTGACCTTGAACTGCTTGAAGATAAGGTTTCTCAGCTTGACCAGGCTTGTCATGCTGAATTGCAACAGTATTCTCAAAGATAATGCATATAAAACTATTTTTTATCCTTTAGCGTTTTTTTTTTTTTTTACTATTGTTATCTTTTAATGTAAATGAAATTATGAAATTGATATTAAATTCATGATTTCGTTTTTAAATTTTTGTAGGATTAAAATGATCTTATTATACTTTAAATTTTTGTATATGGGCTTAATGATGACGATTTATAGTCATTGCAAAAGTGATGACGATTTGTATTGAAATTGATTGACGATTTTTATTTAAATTTGTGTTGAAGGTGATGACGATTTGTATTAAAAGTGATAATAGTTTGTATTCAAAGTATGACGATTCAGATTTAATTATTTGTAAAATATAAATATTATTTGGCTCGCACTATGAGGAAATGATGCCGGATTGGCCTTGTTTCATTTTACTTTGAATTTTTTTATTTGGCAAAGTGAGGAGGATTTGGTGTCATTTGTTTGCAAAAAGGACGTAATTTTGTGTTCAATATATGCATAAATGTAGACGAATTGCCATTAGTTCTAAATATAGAAGCACTTGAAGGTCTTTTTTGTGAATGTATGAAGTGAGGCCGATCTGGCCTCATTTCTTCACAACACAGCAATTATATGCATAAGCACACCCAGATTATCGTTATTTTCGAAATATATAAGCACTTGAAGGTGTTTTTGCGAATGAATAAAGTAAGGCCGATTTGGCGCCATTTCTTCACAAAACGAATATTTTTTTGCTCATTGTATGAAGAAATGATGCCAAATGGTCTTATATTTGTTTTGCTTTGATTTTGTATATAATTAAAATGATGACGATTTGGTGTTATTTATTCACAAAATAGACGTGAAATACTGACATATTGGTTGCCTTCTATATGAGCAAAACAATGCCAATTTGGCGTTATTTATTCACAAAATTGATGTGAAACACAACCGGATTGACACTGTTTTCTGCTGTCTAGGAAATAATGCATTTTTTGTAATTTTGGAGGTAAAAAGGTGCGGTGTATTTTTGTAAATATGACTTCAAAAAATGGTCGGTGGGATTTTTATAATTACGAGAAGTTCTCTATTAGTAAGGGTATTTTAGTACTTTCAAGCTTCATTTAATGGTAAAGTGATTATGTTTTCAAGACCACCAAAAAAGTGCTTATATTTTCAAGACAGGGTACATTTGTGCTCTTTTTTGTAATTCACCCAAAATAATACGTAGCTGAAAGATAGACATGTTAAACATGTATATTCATACTTTTAACTAATAGCCATTTAATCAATTTTTTAGCCAAAAATAAACATTCATGTAACTAAACACACATTCATGAGGCCTTTAAAACATGCTGATATTTGTGTCATTTCATGGTAAAAATTAAAATGTACGAAGTTCATGTGTTTATCTATGATACGAGACATTTAGAGCTCAGCAATGACGACCCAAGCTAAGAGGACCTATCGAACACAGCAAATTCAGCAACTAAAGCAACCCTTAAACCTCTATTGAACCTTTAAAACGACAAGATTTATGCTTCAAAAGACCTTTGGTATAAAGCCTTTTGGTTCTAAATCTTCCTACCAAACTTACTTAATTTTTCACTCAAGTATTTTTTTTCTCTCATTTAATGTATATCAGCTGGTTGTTCTTTTTCTCTCTCAATATTAAATGTTTCTTCTCAAAGTGTGAATGTAGTTTTTTGTAAAATGTTGTTTCTAAGTTGGTAAAATCTTGGTGAAGTTATTGGTCTTAAATGAGGAGTGAGAGCTCTATTTATGGCTGAAATTTCAAAGCAAGGGGGGATGGAGAGCCTACTTGTGGAAAGCCCACATCACATACTTGAGTACATGTCAATTTCAACTTTTTAGCCCTCCAGGGAAGAGCTCCTAACCATCTTATACATCTACTAAAGCTGAATCAAGATGTTCTATTTAAGAGACATCCTACAGTTATGAAGTTACTTAAAATCAGCCCAAACACTAAACTTAAATAATCTAATGGGCCAAATCAAATTTCCAGTAACTTAGACTCCAAAACACAAAAGTGGACCCAAGTCCAAAATATACAAAATTCAACATAACATCAAAATGACTAAAATCCATATTCAAGATGAGTTTCAATACTCATTCATGTTCAACAATGCCTGAAAATGGTCAATCGAGCTAGGCACTAGTCATGTATAAATTTAAACAAATCTCACTCAATCAAGGAACAAAATCTGAACAACTTCACTTTTTTTTAAACAAACCAAAGATTAAAATTAGAATCCATGCTTAAACTCAAAACGAATCTCGACATGAATCAACATCAAACAATAATTCACCAGACTATTATGAAAAAATATGTGGGCATACACACACAAATTGAAAATACAGACGCTTAGAAAACCATCAATACATACAACAAAATACCTGATTTTCTATGTCAAAAACCAAATATTAGACTACTATCAAACATGAGAACATTGTATTGGTTAAAAATCGGACACACGCTTGCTGCGTGCGATCGGTGATGTGGCGAGTGCAGCGTGGACATCGGAGTCGAGTCAGTCATGGTTCTGTTGCAAGATATCGAATGATGACGGAAGCACGAAAGAGAAATCGTTTAAGTAATCGGTTGCGGCTATTATAGAATCGGCCGCCCGACTTGAATCAGAAGATAAGCCTCGTTACGAACTGCCTCCGGTATTTTTGGGGATCGTTCACGTGGATAATAACGTTATTAGATAGTAGAGACGTGCGGAGGAAGGAGTTTGATTAGGGTTATAAATTTGTGGCTATAAATACCACACTACTTTCTCATTGTATAGTTTACGTTCTTCTGAACACAAGCATCTGTTAGAAATTATCATCTCAATACTTAATATTAGCCATTATTGTTACTTTATTACTATCCTTCTGGTTCTGCTATGCTGCTGTTATCTTGCTTTGCTTTGGAGGAGACGAAGTTCACCTTTCTCACCGGAGCACGAGCGCCCGATCTATTTAATAAGCTTTATCACTTTATTTATTTTACTTGCTTATTTGATTATCACTAATTCTGTTGTCTTATTGATTACTTCTATCATTTTATTTAATTTGTCCTAATTGAAATCGTTAATCTTAAACATCATTAGCTTAAGAACACGTTCACCTTAACTAACCAATTGCTCGTATCTATTACTCATTTAATTGTTAGCATCTGTTTGGTTTGTTTGCTCGATCAACTAAGTCTAGTCGAATCAGCTAAGCAGTTCATTTATTACGTTCGTAAAATCAATCATTTGTTTGTAGTTGTTGTCTGTTTACTTCCTAAGAATTTATTTACGTTATTTTTTTCGATCGCATAGAGTTGATCTATTCAGTTAGCTTGTTCGTTTATCTACCTTCCGTGTAACTAATCGGCTAATCTGTAAATCATCCGTTTTATTTGTTATTTATCATTTATTGACCGTATTCGTTCAATAGTTTTTCTGTTGCAATTTTGTTCTTAGATAAATCTTAAACGATCCAATTTGAGAAAGTAACTTAGCAATCAACCAATTGGATTTTGATACAAAAACGGTCGCATGTGGCTCAACTGAAACGACCTCGGTCAGTCGTTTCAGAAGTTAGGACTTCGATTGGCGTGCCGATAATTTTAAAATATTCTTAATGTCCATTAGAACCTGTCTGTAAAATTTGAGCTAAATCAGACCTCGTTTGGTAGGCATCGGAAGAAGGTTTCAGTTTTTATTGGCAATAAATATTAAAAAGAGTTTTCGAGCTCGGTTTTGCCGAATGAGCTCCGATTCGAAATCCGAAAGCGCCGTTAGGTTCGTATGATTATTTGTGATTTTTGTAAACTTTCGAAAGTGAATTTCGATGTTGTTCGGCTAGTGTCCGCTAAAATGCCGAAAGTTAAATAATTTGACTTCTTTTCCATTTAAATTCATCTTGAGTTTCGGGAACCCGATTTGAGATCCGCCTTCGCGAGTATGTTACATATATTTTGTATAACTCGTATGAAAAAGTTGGAATTATTTTGAATATCGTAGGGTACCGTTTTAATTTTCGTTAACAAAAGAAAATAAGATAAAAGAAAAAAAAAAAAATAATAGAAAAAGACAAAACATAAAAGTTAGGCGGTGTAGCAGTGCATATATGCTACATCTCTTAGCAGAAGCAGTAACAAAACGATTTCAAGCAGAGAAAAACAAATGGCACAGAAATTGAAAAAATGCCAGAAAATGAGAAAAAGGGCCGGAGAAAAATAGTATTTTTCACCCCAGAACATTCAGGTAATGATCTTAATATATTATTTGAGTTTATTACGTATGTTTGAATATATTTTTACGGTAAAAATAGGGATATTAGACATCGCCCTAATTTACGGTAAATACACGAACCGAACAATAGTGACTATCATTTTAATGTAATCGATATGGATCAATAAACACTTAGCGAAACAATTTTACGACTAATGCAATAGCAGGGAATTAACAAAATCGATGACGACAAGCAAATACGTTAAGCAATGGAAATAGCAAGCAAATAATGAGAAACCATAATAAATAAATGAAAGCAATAAAGCTTATTATATTGAATCGATGATTGTGCTTTTATGAAAGAGATGAATCCTCCTCCAAGTTTGAACCAAGTCGTGATTGATATTTGATACAATGTTTGAGACTGCAATCAGTGATGGTAGAAGATTAGCTAATAACGATTTGCTTAATAGTGGTAAAGGCGTAATGTAACTGATAGACTAAGGGGATTGCTTTGTTCTGATGAACGTAAGTCAAAAATGGGGGAAATGGGGGCCTATTTATAGATTAGCTAAAATGTGGAGTTCCTAACCCTAGAAGAACTCCACTTCCCCACGTCTCTTCAATAGTTTTCCACGTTCCACAAATTGCGCTGGATTAGTTCCGATAAAAGTGGGATAAGATCAACCAAAGTTATCTGCTCGAATAATCGTCTTCGAAATATTCCGATCTTAATACGACATAATCGACCACACCAGTGGCCGAGGCTGTTTCTCCTTCGCTCTCGCCTCATAATGTCTTCGGGATTTGTTATAACCTTGCCACATAGTCAACCACGTGCCCTTTGCGAGATCGAACAGAAATCGACTAATATAGATAGTCCCCCCTCTTGCCAAGCGTGTGTTTGAAAACTTGGCAAGTGGCTTGAAACTTTAGGCGGGAAAAACACGTGGAGCATTTGTGGCCCTTCAATTCGAAACGTCAAACCGTCACTTCAACTTCCCACCGCCGCACATGTCAGTCATCGTGCGGGTGACAGTTTTCATCGGTTCCCGAGGCAATGATGACTTTTGCCTTATAAATATCAACTTCAACACATTTTTACAAAATTTACAACTTCAAAATTTCTCAAAACTCTCCAATTTCTTCAAGCAAATTTCAGAATTTCTCGTTTGTATTCATCAATTCCTGCTTTTGATTTCCAGGACTAACTTGATCAAATCATCAGGTTCACTAAAAAAGGCTTCATCTTCTCAAAACATCATTGATACTGAAACCACGGTCTGCACCGCTACTACCGCCACAGCACCTCCGCAGTCCGTCGTGGTGGCAGAGTAAGTTTCCACCGCTGCCAGCCCTTCAGGGGATAAGAAAGGGAAAAGGCGAAAAGAGAGAAAAATAAAGAACTTTGGTCCTAAGAGGTCATATTCAGAAATTCTTCCGAAGAGGTTCACTTATGAAAATGACTGCAAGGTCAGTGTTCAAAGTGAAACGGAGAAGAAAAATATTCCCATCGACCTTGTATACTGCGACATCACTCCAGAGTCGATACCACGAGTTTGGGAAGACTGTGGTTGGAAGACTAACATAGTCGATGCGATGTGTCCTCCGAGGAAGTCAACTCTAGCTACCCACATCGAAGGTCATTCAGTGGTGCTGACCTATCCTTTTACCATCGGTTTCGCTCATCCAGTTGACAACGTGATCGAGGAATTTTGCAAGCTGTACAGTGTCTGTCTCGGACAACTTTCTCCGGCAATATGGAGAATGGTGGTAATCATGTTGTGCATTGCAGAGAAGGCGGAAGTAGAGTTGACACTTCGCCACATTCTCAATATCTACTCCCGCCGAGTTTATATAGGAGGGGTGATTAACTTAGCAAAATGAGGCCAGCGGGCCTTGATTTCCGACAACGATGATGACCTTCGGGGGTAGGATCAACGTTTCCTTTTCATCCCAACGGAGCAACTGACCACGCCCAGAAGGGAGCTGCTTCCAAGCGTGTGGAACCGAACTCATAAGTGTTTTATCTGTTTCTTATTTTTGAATAAAATTTGTAACTTATCTCTGAAATTCTCCTATTTTTCAGCCGACAAGGTCCTGTTCGAACAAGTTTCTAACATCGTACCATGGTTGATCTGAGTTCTAGACAAGACAAACAACGATGAGAGGGCTTGGAAGCCGGTCGTGGCTTTGAAGACCTAAAAGCCAAGAACTATGGTAAGATTCTTCCCTTTGAGTTTGTATTGAATTTGCACTTCGATTTGCTTTTTCCACTAACTTCTGAATCTCCATAGGTATTACTAGCAACGGAGGCGAGCCCAGTGATGAAAAAGTTGATGTCGAGGGCGAGGAGAAAATCGATGACGCTCCTCCTCCGAAGAAAAGAAGAAATACTTTCAGGATTTGAGAAATAAGTATTGTGCCCAGGTTGTGGTGCTAGGGCAAGGGCGTAGCTCATCGGCTGTGCCCCAAATCATTGAAGAAGTGATTGCTGGGATGAGCTTGGCTATTGCAGCGGTGAAGGTCGCCAAAGAAGTGACCTCGATTATTGACGTCGAGGAAGAAGAGGCTGGAGATGAATCGGGATCTGACCGATTGGTGAGGCATCCCAAAACGCATGTGAAGGAAAGACTCCAAGAGACAGCTATTCAACTTAAGGCGGCTGAACAACTTGGAGATCTTTTAGTTGACGATTTCCACCTATCTCCTATAGCCGAAGAGGTTACTTCGAGCTCAGGAGGTTTACCCATCAGAGAGGGTGCCATTGTTTCCTTAGGCATCGTGCCTGAGGTTCGAGAGGAGATGATCGACGACTTTGATCGGGATCTTGAGGAAAGGAATCCGGCAAAAAAAAATATGCCAGCTTTAGATCAGCTAATGGCGACGACGAAATCTAAATACGATGAAGAGACGAGTTCGTCGTTCTTTTGTGTGGATCACGCTGATCCGATCGTACCTCTTCCTCGAGGTGAAGGGGATGCTGCCTTCGCTGCTCTGGGCGAGTCTGGAGCATTGGGCGACAGATCGCTTACAATAACAGTGTCCCGCAATATTGACTTGCTCAAGTGCCCAAAGCGGCTTGCCAATTATCTCTTCGATGTAATAGGCCCGATGGAGCAGGCTCGTTTGAACCCGCATGAAGATCTGAGCTTGCCTTCGCAGATTGCTTTAGGTGCCTTCAGGGTAAACTTCTATTTTCTTCCCTTCCTTTTGTATAAATTTGCATCACTTACTTTTTTCCTCCCCTTTGAATCTTACTTATGACTTATTTTCAGAATTCCATAATGGTGATCGAGACAGCTGATCGGATTCGCCAGCTTCAAGATGGGGCCAAGGTGCTAAATGAACAAATCATTCATCTGACCTCAGCGGGGGAAGAGCTGCATCGAAAATTGAAAGCTCTGGAGGCTAAACACGCTGAACTTTTGGCCAACTTCGACAAAAGCGCAAACGAACATGCTCTTCAACAATCTGAGATGGAATCTCAGATTCGAGCTTTGAACGAGCAGCTTAGCAAACACGAAGCCAACTCAGAACTGAAGCGTGCCAAACTCAGCTCTGCTTTGGAGAGCAAGAATCAGGAATTGGCTGAAATGTCCGAGGAGATCCAAACTCTTCGTAAGGGCAACGAAGATTTAAATGTTCAAGCCAACAGCCTGTCAGAGAGGAACCGATTGCTTCAAATGGAATCAACCAACTTAAGGCGCGACCTCGAAGAGGAGTTTGAAAAGAAGAAGGACTTGATCCTTGCCGAATCGAGGCGTGATATGCTTAGAGAGATGTTGGATCGAAATGTTGATATTCCTACCAAGCTAAACGATGCCGTTGCCATTGTGAGGTTGTCTTGTAAAGATCTTGGTCTCCCAGCAAGCTCCTCCGATGAAGGTTCCGATGGAGATAACAAATGAGCTATGGCTCGAAGTCTTTTGTTTAGTTGTTTTCGACTAGTGGTTTAGTCATTTTGTTTTGGATGTGATGAGGTCGTTTGACCAATGTTGTGTCAATATTTTTTCAATGAATGAATTATATTTTTAAGACTTTCCTCTTATCGCTTTATGTGTTGTTTTCCGTAGATATGTTAATCTGATCGTTCGAAATGTTAACGTTTTAGCGATAGTCGTTGGAAGAATATAATGTGATTGGGGCTCAGTGTACTTTAGTGCGTAGTAAAGAATGACATCTCACTTTTACGCAATGCACTCTTCGAACAACTTTGAATTCGGAAACTTAGATTTTAAACACTTGTCAAAAATTGGAATTGTAAATTCACCAAATTGGAATTGTAAAATTCACCAACGTAGAGATCAATAACACGAATCAACAAGTGTAGAAGTCATAAAATGACTAAGTGAATGGTAAAATTCATGAATGTATAGACCGATAACACGAGTCAATAAGTGTAGAAGTCGTAAAAATGACCAAGTGTTGTATATTATTGAAATGTTGGTCGCTATCGAGTGCTTGATATATTTTTGGATCGGTTGATTCAATCGGTTATATAATGTGGCCGTTTAAGGCATCGATGACAGAAATTTCTTGACCGCTAATGGATCGTTTACATACTACATGTCTCATCTAAACAAACAGTCCCCAATTTTAAGTGAAAGCATTAGGACTTGAAGTGTTCGTATACTTTTGGGCGAGTCCCCAGTATGAGTGAAAACATCAGCTTGAGGCCCTCGTCGAGTTTTGAACGAGTCCCCAGTTTCATCTTGTCGATCTCGTCTTTATCTCCAAAAGAAAGTCCCCAATTTCTGGGCAGTCCCCAGTCTTCGAATGTGTGAGTATCCTACCAACTCCATCCCCCCCAGTGTTTGGGTGCGAAGTATGAGCAGTCGAACACTGGACCTCGATCTTTGACATCTGAAACGAAGTCATTGAAAGACAAACACCGTGAGAACGTTATAGATGAAGACCACGTTAGAATGTACGTCAGACTTATCGACCCCGATTGGAGCATTTCGAGCTCAGGTATTCGTGGGTGATGTTTGTTATCATTAGATTCCAACTATGCCTATCATCTAAAAATATTAGTGTCAAATAATCAATTAAACAAGCGCGCCCGATGGAGGGAAAATAAAAATTATGCAAGTAAACAATGAAATTCGATTATACGATACCGTAGAATTTAGAAGTAATATTTCTTCAATTGTGTGATATTCCAATTGAAGTCGGATGGCTTGGAGTCCATTGTTTCGAGTTGGTATGAACCTTTTCCGACTACTGCCTTGACCCGATAGGGTCCCTCCCAATTTGCTCCCAGTTTGCCTTCGTTTGGTTCATCCTTCTTTGGCCTTTTGATTTTCAACATGTTCACCTACATTAAAAGCTCGATACCTGACTTTTTTGTTGAGGTAGTTTTCTGCCCTCTGCCTCTGTGTTTGTATTCGAACTAGTGCCATATCCCGTTTTGCCTTGATCACATCCAACTCCGTCAGCATGGCTTCTCTATTCGATTCATCGGTGGAGTGAGCGAACCAAAGGCTAGGTTAGCCGACTTCCACCGGAATCAATGCTTCTGCTCCATAGACAAGTGAGAACGGAGTTTCTCCGGTGCTGTGTTTCACCGTTGTTCGATGAGCCCACAGCGCTCTGGGGAGTTCGTTCGGCCAATTGCCCTTTGACTCATCTATCCTTTTCTTCAAATACTCAATTATTGTCTTGTTGGAAGACTCAACTTGTCCGTTTGCACTGGGGTGGTAAGGTGTTGATGCAATCCGCTTGATCCCCCACTTTTCGAAGAAAGCTGTGATTCGTCTCCCCACGAACTGTTTACCATTGTCGCATATGATCTCTTTTGGGATCCCAAAACGACAGATGATATTCTGGTGAATGAATTTGATGACTTCCTGTTCATGAATTTTAGCCAAAGCAATTGCTTCTATCCACTTAGAAAATAATCTGTTAAAATTAAAATAAATTTACCCCACCGGGCGCTGTTGGAAGCGGCCTGACGAAATCCATTCCCCACTTCATGAATGGCCATGGTGACGTGACTGAATGAAGGGGCTCTTCTTGCTGATGTATGAGGTTTCCAAATCGTTGGCATTTTTCACACTTACGAATGAAATCCTTGGCATCATCTACGATCGTTGGACAATAGTATCCAGCTCTGATTATCTTTCGAACCAACGATTTGCTGCCGGAATGATTGCCGCATTCGCCTTCGTGAACCTCTCTCAAGACATAGCTCGTTCGATCTGGCCCAACGCACTTTGCTAAAGGGCCATCGAACATTCACCTATATAGTTGGTTTTCTACAAGGAAATATCTGGCCGCTTTAGCTTTGAACGATCGGGCAGATTTCCTGTCATCGGGAAGAGTGCCTGCCTGCAAATAGGACAAATATTTGTTTCTCCAATCCTAAGTATGATTAACGTTTTACCTCTTTGATGCTCCGACAGAGTGGAGATTCGAACATATGAACCACCATTTCGTCAAATTCTCCATCGATGGTTGCTGCAGAACCGAGGTTGGCCAAGGCGTCTGCCTCGATGTTATCCACTCTCGGGATTTGGGCTATCTTCCATTCCTAAAAAGAAGTTAGAAGATTTTGTACCTTGTCGAGCAGCTGTTGCATCCTCGAATCTCGAACACAAAAATCCCCTTGGATATGGTTTACCACCAACTGAGAATCGCTTTTGATATCCAGTCGTTCGATTTTCAAGTCTATTGCGATCTTTAAACCTGCAGCGAGGGCCACATAGTCGGTCTCGTTGTTAGTCTTTGCATGTAATTTGATCGCATACCTGAGTTTTTCGTCGGTAGGTGCTATCAACAAAATTCCAAGGCCAGTTCCTTTTACGTTTGAAGCTCCATCGGTGTACATCATCCAGACTCCGGGATCTGGATCTCTCATCATTAACTCCTCTTTCTTTGCTTCCGGAAAGATGTTAGCGCTAAAGTCTGCTACAAAATCAGCTAAAACTTAAGATTTGATGGCGATGCGAGGCTGGTAAGTGATATCGTACTCACTCAGCTCGGCCGTCCATTTCATTAATCGACCAGAAAGATCTGGCCTATGTAAAATATTTTGCAATGGAAAAGTAGTTATAACAAATATGGAATGACATTGGAAATACGGTCTTAGCTTTCGTGCGGCAGTGACTAATGCTAGTGCTAGTTTTTCTAGATGTGGATATCGTGTTTCTTCATCTAATAATGTTTTACTAACATAATAGATAGGGAATTGGTTACCTCCGTCCTCGCAAACGAGGACAGTGCTCACGGCCACTTCGAAAACAGCTAAGTAGATCAGCAACATTTCTCCTTCGACTGGTTTTGAGAGTAATTGAGGGTTGGACAAATATTGCTTCAATTCTTTGAGGGCCTTTTTGCATTCTGGCGTCCAATCAAAGCTTTTGTTTTTCCTCAGCACCGAAAAGAACTTGTGACATCGTTTAGATGACCTCGAGATAAACTTGCTGAGATAGGCTACTCGACCGGTCAGTTGCTGAACTTCTTTCACCGTTGTCAAATCTTCAGAAATGCTTTCGATCGCCTTGATTTTGTCGGGATTGGTCTCGATTCCTCTTTGCGATACGATGAATCCCAAGAACTTGCCGGATCCAACCCCGAACGCGCATTTCTCCGGGGTTCAATCTCATGTTTAAGCGCCTTAGTATCGTAAAAGTTTCTTCTAAGTGACTCAAATGATCTTTCCTTTCTTATGACTTAACCAACATATCATCAATATACACCCCCATCGTTTTCCTGATCAAATCCTTAAACATGGTGGTAACCAAACGTTGATAAGTAGCCCCAGCGTTCTTTAGGCCGAAGGGCATAACTGTGTAATAATAAGCCCCCGTGTCTGTGATAAACAAAGTTTTCTCCCGATCTGCTGGATCCATCGAAATTTGATTATAGCCTGAATAAGCGTCCAAAAAACTCAACATTTTGTATCCTGCCGTCGAATCAATCAATCTATCAATGTGATGCAGTGGGAATGAATCTTTTGGGCAAGCTTTGTTAAGGTCGGTGTAATCGACGCATACTCTCCACTTCCCATTTTTCTTCGGTACTACAACAGTGTTTGCTAGCCATTCTGGGTACTTGACCTCCTTAATGAACCCATTCGCTAACAATTTGTCTACTTCATCGTTAATACCTTTCTTTCGGAATCCTCCATTAGGTCGTTTCTTTTGCTTTACCAGCCGATGTCTTGGGTCGACATTCAACTTGTGTGTGGCAACCTTTGGGTCGATCCCTATCATGTCCGCGTGGGACCAAGCAAGGCAGTCAGAATTACTTTTGAGAAAAGATATAATTTTCATCCTTACTTCGGAATCCAACTCTGCCCCGATGTATACTTTCCGATCTAGTTTGTCATCGAATAGCGTTACTTCATCTAATTCTTCTATTGTAGAATCTTCAGCTTTTTGTTTGTGTGGTTCTCTAACATATGATGGAATCGGTGCGAATTCATATTCGACTAGGGGCTCTGCTAATTGTACTCGTTGAGCACATGACGGAGTCGCATTGAAGTATTCGGCCACAGATTCCGCTAACTGTGATTGCTATTTTCGAACGGCATCCTTAACAGCCAATGAGTAGCACTCTCGAGAAGCTTGCTGCTCACCTCTTATTTTGCGCACTCCTCATGGAGTGGGGAAGTTTACAACTTGAAGTAGAGTTGATGGAACCGCTCCCATAGCGTGGAACCACGGTTGACCCAGTATCACGCTGTACGCCATTTCATCTTTCATCACTTGAAACAATGTATCATTTTCAACGTCTTTCGCGTATGTCTTAATTGTAATTTCTCCAACGGTCACTTCGCTCGAATTGGTGAAACCCGATAACACCGTTGAACGAGGCACGATCTTGTCATTTAACTGCAACTAATCAACTACTCTAAAGCATCGTCGATCCTCATCGTTACCACTAAAGCATCGTGATGGGGATGAATCCTTTCATCGAAGTCGAAATCCCCGAACACAATCTCATCGTTCATGTCATCTCGTGTAAACGAAACCTTTGCATACTTCTTTGTAGTGTATGTTACTCCACAAATGTCATCTCCTCCAGTGATAACGTTCACCATTTTCCTTGGAGCAGGGGGTTTTGGTGGTTCATCATCCTTTTTCTTATTAAAATAGTTTTGCCACCTCTCAGTCAAAAACTCCACTAGGTGCCCTTTTTGAAATAGGCTGGCTACTTCATATCGTAGTGCTTTACATTCTTCCGTCGTGTGATAAAAATCATGATGAAATGCACACCATAAGTTTTCATCCCTAGTGTTTGGATTTGTCTTTATGCGACCGGCAAAATTTCACGACCTTCTCACCCATTCCCTTCAAGTGATTCACCAAATTCAATGTCGACACACAAAAATTATATTCTGCCACTTTAGGAGGCAATGGTCGATCCTTCGGAGCTGAAGATGAATTCGAATGCCCCCTCTTCGGTTGGTTCTTTGAGCTGCCAGCTTCGTGGTTGTTGCTCCCCATTCGAGGAAAATTGTAGGGTTCCCATCGTTGATCCCTGTAGTTTCGCCTATCGTTCTCAATTCTCCATAGTGGTGGTCGATCATATGATGATTATATCGGGCTAGCTGCAACTCCTTTTCCTCAGCCCTAATCTTTGGCTCACACTCACGATGTAAATCGTCAAAGGTCCATGCGTTGATCTCCCTCAGACGATCTTTCAACTTCGCCCATGCTTCCGTCGAATCGTGCGCAAGTTGTTAGCAAAAGTCAAACAAGCCCATCTCTCCTCGAGGTTTGGAATGTGAATCTTCTCATCGTTGAACCGTTTCACAAACTGTTTGATAGTTTCACCGGGTCGCTGCTTAACGTTCGAGATATCTTCCACTCTGGGTTCTATCTTTTTAGCTCCAGTGTGTGCTCGAATGAACTTAGCCGCCATATCATCAAAATCTGATATCTTGTTTTCAGGTAGCTGCAAATACCATTTCAACGCTGCCCCTTTCAACGTTTCACAGAACTTCTACCGACTAACCAAATTTATCTCATCTGAAGTCAGGTCGTTCGACTGAACTGCGACCGAAAACATGTCAATGTGATCCCTTGGATCTGTAGTTCCATCGTATCTCAAACTTTCTGGAAACTTGAAGGTTTTGGGACTAGGTAATGGGGCTGCACTTGGCGGGAACGGACGCTTTGAGATCGATTTCTTAACGACGCCGTCCGTTAATTTTGGAACACCTGGCAGTTTCTCCGTAAATGATTTTATCTCACTGAATTTCTTATCTACTGTATCATTCAACAACGTTTGCATCGTAGCCAGCATCCTTACTTCTGTCGTAACGGAGGCCGGAGCTCCCATACCCACGGCGGCCGTACCCAATACTCCAGATTCGACCCCCACTGCAAGTCTCCCTGTTACGGCGCCCTGAGGAACCGAAGTCGGAATTCTTGCGAGAGGTGTGATCGGGGAGGTGGGCGCTCTATTTCCGATAGAGCTAGACAGGATCTTCAACTGTTCTTGTATCATTTCAAATTGAGCATCTTGTCTTCTCAAATACGCCATCAACGCCATATTCGTATCTATTGACTCAGTTTCGACCGCGGGTTCCTTACCGGGTCGCTGTCCTTAAGGCCTTTCAATCGTGAACCGCTTCAACTTGGTCGGAACATGAATCCCGTCATTGGGATTGAGTTGTTGTTGACCATTCAAAGCGGTGGCAACATCAATGTTACGTTCATCTGCCATCAAGACAAAAAAGCAAACGTAAGTAGTATCAAACGATTCAAATTTCGGAACAAATCGATTGCCTAAGCCCCACGGTGGGCGCCAAATTGTATTTCCTAAAAACGTATTTAAGGTTTTACAATTAAATTTATATTTAGTTGGGCCTAAGGCGACCGTTTATATCTCAATTTGATCGATTGATAGGTAATTTACGTTAATAAGTAATTGGTTGTTTGCGCGTTAAAACGAATGCAGTACAAATAACAAGTTCGAATGAATGAAACGAAGAATCCGATGTCAAGTTCAATTCGAAGACAGATATAATCGAATATAAGATTAATCGACATAATCACTAAATGCGATGAGAAACTAAACAAGCAATCGACGTTACACGATTTCGAACACAGTCAAACTGATTGATTTTGATTTCAAATAAGCTATTTCAACAAGGTTCGACGAATGAAGCTATGGTAGAATTAGATTATTGATGACAAATATACGAGATATCGTACGACTCAGCCGATGGCGAATTCGAATGAAACAGTAAAGATGCAATTGGTGAAACGAACTTTGTCGAATTCATCCCGAACAATAATGACTATCATTTTAATATAATCGATGATCAATAAACACTTAGCGAAATAATTTTACGACTAATGCAATAGCAGGGAATTAACGAAATCGATGACGACAAGCAAATACGTTAAGCAATGGAAATAGCAAGAAAATAATAAGAAACAATAATAAATAAATAGCAATAAAGCTTATTGTATTGAATCGATGGTTGGTGCTTTGATGAAAGAGATGTATACTCCTCCAAGTTTGAACCAAGTCGTGATTGATGTTTGATACAATGTTTGAGATTGCAATCAGTGATGGTAGAAGATTTTCTAATAACGATTTGCTTAATAGTGGTAAAGGCGTAATGTAACTGATAGACTAAAGGGATTGCTTTGTTCTGATGAACGTAAGTCACAAATGGGGGAAATGGGGGCCTATTTATAGATTAGCTAAAGTGTGGAGTTCCCCACCCTAGAAGAACTCTACTTCCCCACATCTCTTCAATAGTTGCACGCGTTCCACAGATTGCGCTGGATTTATTCCGATAAAAGTGGGATAAGATCAACCAAAGTTATATGCTCGAACAATCGCCTTCGAATATTCCGATCTCAATACGACATAATCGACCACACCATTGGCCGAGGTTGTTTCTCCTTCGCTCTCGCCTCATAATGTCTTCGGGATTTGTTATAATCTTGCCACGTAGTCAACCACGTGCCCTTTGCGTGATCTGACAGAAATCGACCAATACACTGACCTTGCCATAAACATCAGAATTTAATCCCAAGTGTATGTAGTCTACGTACATAGTGTGTAGGAGGTATAATTTGAAGTGGAAAAGGATTTCAAATTTAAATTTTAAATTATTTTAAACAGGAAGGAGAATAAACCATAATGTACCAAGAAATGCCATTTATTAGTATTATTGGTATATATTATATCATAGTTGACCTAATAATGCTTTGTATCGTAAATAATCAATTTAAATGAATTTATCGTATTATTATAAATTTTAACATACTTGTTCTTGCTTACGTTGTTTTCCTTTATTTTTTATTTTTTATTTTTCATTTTTTCTAGGAGGGTGGGATCTCCACATCCTTTTATCTTCACTTTGATCAGCAACTTATATAAATTAAATACTTGCTACTTAGATTCTTGTCACAACTCGGCACTCAAAGAAATATAAAATGAATGATGACTTTATGCAACTGCTGTTCTAACTCCTTTTCACTTTTATATATATTGACCAAGAAAAATAATTAATATACTGGAAAGTAATTTTTAATATCCAAAAATAATTGGGAATGAAAATTTTGAGGCAAAACCAAATATTTAATAATATGATCCATTTCGTCAGATATACTTTCTCTTTTCATAATATATATATATATATTATGTATATTATGAAAAGAGAAGTATATCTGACGAAATGGATCATATTATTAAAAAAAAACTATCTTATACACGATAAAGGTATAAAAATGCATGCAGATGCATGTTCTATTCCCTTTGGATCTACGTAAATTTTTATTA
This sequence comes from Petunia x hybrida, assembly GCA_037355625.1. NCBI lineage: Eukaryota > Viridiplantae > Streptophyta > Magnoliopsida > Solanales > Solanaceae > Petunia > Petunia x hybrida. Next base: position 5,121,480 of record JBBBVM010000045.1, read on the forward strand.
TTATCTATCTATAAAGTCTTTCACACCGAAATACACAACCAGCTCTCAACTCTTTTCTGAAGCTATGGCTACTTACAGAATGTTCAAAATAGGAATGCACAACTTCAAAGTTAGAGCATGCAGAACAGGAATTTCAAACTTATGAGGATAAGGTTAAGAATAGTATCATTGGAAATCCTAGTTGAGTTATTCTTGCTAGGTACAAATGTAAACATTTTTTTATTCTAACTTCTTGTACAGAATTGTTTGCATGCCAACTCTAACTCAATTATAGAGTTGTCAATATGGGCCGGGCCGACCCAGCCCGACACATCCCATGTGGATTTTGCAATTTACAAGGCTGGGTCGGGCCGACTCATGATTTTGTGGGCTATTAATTCATTAGCCCAGTCCAGCCTATGTGGGCCGTAGGCCGGATCGGACCAGCCTACTATTATTATTATTATTTTTATTTTTTATAATATTGGTTTTGAATTTTTAATAAAATTTTAATCTAGAAGTACACAAAATATTACCATTATTTTTAGCTGAAAAAAAGTACAAACTTTGATGACATCAAATACTTAAGTTGAAGTTAATCATTCCAACTCTAATTAAAGGAAAGTGAATCATAATTTCAAAAGTTCCTGAAGCAACTTCATATAACACAAGAAACAAGAATTAAATCACAAACTTTGATCAAGCTACCACACATATTTGATATTCTCTATCAACCCAGTAAGTTAATTTTTAATAGATAAAACTGATTGTCTAACCCTAATAGAATATCCTCATTTTTTCATGATTTAGAAATAGGCGGTACTATAATCTACTAATAGTATACATTAACTCTGACTTATTTTGCAAGATCAATTATTAATTTTGAATTATTGATTTACTTTTGTCATTATAATTACCCACAGTTAAATGCACTTATGAAGGATAAAAAAGAAAAAAGCTATTTTACTAAGCCCGCGGGCCAGGCCAGCCTCCCTCAAGCTTCACGGGCTATGGACTTGGATGGCAGGGCTAAAAAGCCTCGGTATTTTATGGGCTAGAAAAATCATAGCCCAAACCTATCAAATTACGGGCTAGGCCGGATCGACCCAACGGGCCAAGTTCATATTGATGGCTCTACTTAATTACTTAGGAGGTAAGGTTTTATATCCCCTCTTTCATGTGTTCCCATTTTGGTCATTATTATACAATGTAGAGGTCCATGCCTAACCTCATGATTAAATAAAAAAATTATAATTATATGTATTTGACGCATTTTATTTATTTCAATACATATAGTATTTTATGATTTTCATACTAAATATGTTTGAAACAATATTATTACAGGACATATGCAATAAAAATATAAATTTTAACTACCAAATAGCAACTTGTATAAAGGCAATAAGATGTTACCCGCCAGCCCAATGTCAACACGCTTCAAAAGGGTGAAGGTGGGGTATGTATTATTAGAGAAGATGAATACAGTTACTGTGTGCACATTTCTTAGCCTTTGAATCAGTGGGAAGTCTGATGGCGCCACTCTTTGAGCTTGAAGTAGGTTAGAGGCATCACCCACAATAATACACGATACATCCGTTGGACGCTTTGTTTCTTTAATCGACCTCAAGACCCAAGTGATTATAGCCATTAGCATTGGCAATACAGTGAAATTATTTTTCAGAAATGTACAATTCTCTCGTGAACATAATAGCTGGCTCAAAAGCTTAGCTAACCGATCAAGCAATTGTAGCACTAGAGTACCATCTTTAATTGCTTCTTCTCCGGAGACGGCCTCCAAACATTTATAATAACCCTCAATTGACACATAAGAGCTTCACAACAATTGGTTGGCCTAATATATTGTCGATTAGGCCCTTCGCTAATCAATCTTCTCCCTTCCATAGGCTACATTTTCCTAACGTTATGGATATCTCAGCAAAGACCATAAATAAAGAGCCTATTATACTTAAACATCCAGCACATGCCATTATTGTTTGCCACTTATAATGCTCAAACTGAACATGATACGTTAAAAAAAAACCTATACCATATATATATATATGGTATAGGTTTTTTTTAACGTATCATGTTCAGTTTGAGCATTATAAGTGGCAAACAATTGAATGTAATTGATGAGTCCCGTCCTTGCGCTCGGCTGCAATTGATAGGTCAAATCTTATGGTCAGACATACACTATAAGTGTAGGTAATTTAACTTATACTATATCATGGCAGTGAATCTATTATTTTACTTGACCTCGCCCTAAACTTCAAAATATAGTACTATTATAAATTGTGGATTATATCTCAGATAAAACTTCATTTTAGTGACTAGCAGGTGCCAATTCTGAACAGAGATATACCTTGATTTACACTTATATAAGTTTGAAGCCTTTTATTACAAAAAATAAAAATATTATTGATATTACAAAATATTACACTATCTTTATATACAAGTTGCTACAAACAACTAAAAAAGAAAAATCATAGCCTCCACCTCACATCTCATTCCATGTCGCCCCCTGTCAACTGTTGCCGCCCCTGGTCTATTGCCATCGCCAGTCTGCAGAAAAAGTCAAAAATAGTGCAGAAATTGTACAAAAAATAAGGTAGTAAGTAAAATTTGCAGAAGCAATGCAAAAACTGTAGAAAAATGCATAAATAATGCGAAAACAGTGTGAAAATAATGTAGAAATGGTGCAAAACCCAAAAACAGTGCAGAAATCGTGAAGATTCAGCGAGATACAATGTGATAAGTTTGGCCTTGCTAATTAATTTGAGAAACCCTAATAAGTATATTTGAATTTGATAAATTTTTATTTTTTAATGGACTAGATAAATGCACTTACGCACCTAGAACAAGATCCTTAAGATTGTCTGGATTAGAAATATCAAATTTCGAATAAATAAAAACATACATGCACGAATCCTATATAATCTCGAAGGTCTAGAGAAAAAAATTAGATTTTTTAGAATTAGTTTTTTTATACGAAAAGCGGATTAATTCTTGTAAATAGAAAATAAGTTATGTCGTATTGATCTTTTGAATTAGAAATAGCTGTTCTTCAAAAACCAAAACTAGTAGACGATACTATAATTGGATATATTGAATACTTAATTTTGATAATATAACCTAAAACACCAACTATAAAGATTTATTTTCTCTTTTAACCCAATATTGTAATGGATTCACAAAATTACCGTTTTTTTAAAAAAAAAAAAAAAAATTATACTATCTCTTTATAGATTAATTTCAATAGTACAACTTCCCCATATTCTCCTAAATCTAAGTTTCATATATACTAAATAACATTCCTGAAATAGAATAGTTATATTTATCTCCTAATAATAGAAACTGTATCAATTAAAACTTCTGGGTGTATTGAGTTCAAAATAACCACACTTTCTCCCCTGTCAAACTTCTAGCACGCCTCTCCCCCTACTAAGTTTTGAGAAACTTCTTCCCATCTCTCTCATCTGGCTTACATAATCCCCTCCCAAGCATTTTTTGCCATTGATGTATTTATTCTTCAGTATTATACTAAAAATACATAGAATATACCAATAAGTATCATGTACTATGCAATAGCTTAATTATATAATACTATTATATTATATATCAATATACAGTATATCTGTATGATCTACTTATAAAGTAGTATTTTATGTTAATAGTATAATAGATGCTATATTAGTATACTACTATATAAAACATTGCCATTATATAGTACATCCAAATGGTGTGTATATATACACACACACACATGGGAGAAATGCACGACAAGGGTTGGTAATTTTATTGTTATGCTCTTTTGATTAAACTAAGTGAAGTGCATGAAAGACGAGGAGGGCACGATATTGGTGGAAGAGGCCCACATTAATCGGAGATGACAAACATTACTTCCATAAACTCTTATATGAGGAAGGGGACAAGAAAGTAGTGTTGGGCAATTTAGAGCACTCCGAGGGCAGCCATGATTTTCGAATGTTGCAGGTGTAAGATTTGAGGGGGTTAAGGAGACAATTTGTAAGATGAGAGGAGGAAAAGCGTCGGGGTCTGACGAGATCCCAGCAAAGTTTTGGAAGAGTTCAGGAAGAATAAGTATGGAGTAGTTGACTGAGTTGTTTAATGTCATCCTTTCGACGGTCCAAACGCCCGAAGGATGGAGGTGGAGCACCATGTTTGTTGTACAAGAACAAGGTGGATATTGAAATTGCAACACCTATATGGGTATAAAGCTGCTTAGTCATACTATGAAAGTTTAAGAGAGGGTAGTTGAGAAGAGGTAATGAGGGATGTAACTATTTTCGAGAACCGATTCGGATTCATGCATGGGCAACCGACTACGGAAGCCATTCATCTTTTGAGGAGGTTGGTAGAATGATATATGGATAAGAAAGGGACTCACATATGGTGTTCATTGACCTAGAGAAAGCTTACGACAAAGTCCCAAGAGATATTTTTTGGAGATGATTGGAGTCTAAGAGTGCGTCACGCCCTCTTTTTTCACAAACATAATTAATGAACTTTTAAAAAAGGCAATGACTGGAGTTTCAAGGTACAAAATTATTTTAGAGAACTCAAAGTCGCCACATGTCAAGTTAAAGTTGTGCCAAGTCACCAAAAGGTACCTTATAACACTTTTGACTCGTCTGATGGTATGCGTTAGAGATTCAGGTAATATTCTCAGTTGACCCTGGGAAGGTATTAGGCACCTTCGATTCCTGTGCTGAGCACAGTTGCTTTATTACCGCGACTTAATTTAAGAAATATGTGGTTGTTATATTTTTGTCGTTAATTTGAAATCGTGCTTTGATTATCAAAAACAAAAATGCTTCATCAAAACTTGTTGATTTATCTTACGCTCAAAAATGAATATTTACATTGATTAAAAGCAAATAAATTTAAACTAATTTAATTAATCATGAATCACTTTTAGCAAAATGTGATTGTCTATGAAAATCTGACTATTTCATTAAAAAAAAGTGCATGTTTGTCAAAATTAAAAGGACTGTACGTCATTTGCATCTTTATAAAACTGTTTTACAAAGTAAGCTTATTATACATTCACCTTTCATTCTGGTTCCTTTGCAAAAATTCAAAATGTCCAGGTGCTTCTTTTAATTTTTGATTTTTGCAATGATGTCCTATACCAACCTATTTCGTTTCAGGTCTGTCCCTGTTTGCAATAAACTGTACTATGTTTCCATTTTTAAAATATAGTCCAGGTTTTAAACTTTACTACCAAAAACAGGCCCAATGTTTGCAAATTTCAGAACTTCATGCTTTCTGTAATGATCTCATTCACATATCTCTTTCATTTCGTGACCCAAAATAATATATATTTTTATATGGGGTGAGCACTTTTGGGGGTGGTCTTGATTTGGTAAGCTATTTTTTACTGGTCTTTAAAGCCTAAGCAGTTTTTAATACTTTTAATAGTATTTTCACTTTTGCCCCTTAAACATTATTCTACCACCATTTCACATTCACACTTTCTCTCTCTACCGATCCAATTTCTCTCTCTATATACCAAACCCTAACCTCACCACAACTACCACTAACTCTGCCGTTGAAAACACACACACATACACCAACGGAACAGAGAGCACATATGAAGGGAGAGGGAACGGGAGGCGGAGACCACCATTGATGGTGGTTTCATACCACAAATACAGTGGTACAAAATGGAGAGTGAGTGGAAACTGTGAGTAATACCCACACATACAGATCGGAAACCACCACTTGCAGTGGTGGAGGAACCAGTGCGAGGATCGGTGTTGCAAGGTCAAGAACAGGGAAATGGGTCAGAAACCTACTGGAAAAAATCCCATCGCCGGTGACATAGGCTCATCTTCCTCTGTTCCGATTAATGTAGCTGACGTCATTGGATATTTCAGTTATTCCAAAACCCGTACGATCAATTGGATCTTACCTGTAAATTTACTTCCATGACTATTGCTTTTCGGGTTACGAATCGGAGTCTGAAAATGATCCGCCTCCAACAAAAGCTCCATGATAAGGATTCGATCATCTTGACCTTGAACTGCTTGAAGATAAGGTTTCTCAGCTTGACCAGGCTTGTCATGCTGAATTGCAACAGTATTCTCAAAGATAATGCATATAAAACTATTTTTTATCCTTTAGCTTTTTTTTTTTTTTTTACTATTGTTATCTTTTAATGTAAATGAAATTATGAAATTGATATTAAATTCATGATTTCGTTTTTAAATTTTTGTAGGATTAAAATGATCTTATTATACTTTAAATTTTTGTATATGGGCTTAATGATGACGATTTATAGTCATTGCAAAAGTGATGACGATTTGTATTGAAATTGATTGACGATTTTTATTTAAATTTGTGTTGAAGGTGATGACGATTTGTATTAAAAGTGATAATAGTTTGTATTCAAAGTAATGACGATTCAGATTTAATTATTTGTAAAATATAAATATTATTTGGCTCGCACTATGAGGAAATGATGCCGGATTGGCCTTGTTTCATTTTTACTTTGAATTTTTTTATTTGGCAAAGTGAGGAGGATTTGGTGTCATTTGTTTGCAAAAAGGACGTAATTTTGTGTTCAATATATGCATAAATGTAGACGAATTGCCATTATTTCTAAATATAGAAGCACTTGAAGGTCTTTTTTGTGAATGTATGAAGTGAGGCCGATCTGGCCTCATTTCTTCACAAACACAGCAATTATATGCATAAGCACACCCAGATTATCGTTATTTCGAAATATATAAGCACTTGAAGGTGTTTTTGCGAATGAATAAAGTAAGGCCGATTTGGCGCCATTTCTTCACAAAACGAATATATTTTTTGCTCATTGTATGAAGAAATGATGCCAAATTGGTCTTATATTTTGTTTTGCTTTGATTTTGTATATAATTAAAATGATGACGATTTGGTGTTATTTATTCACAAAATAGACGTGAAATACTGACATATTGGTTGCCTTCTATATGAGCAAAACAATGCCAATTTGGCGTTATTTATTCACAAAATTGATGTGAAACACAACCGGATTGACACTGTTTTCTGCTGTCTAGGAAATAATGCATTTTTTGTAATTTTGGAGGTAAAAAGGTGCGGTGTATTTTTGTAAATATGACTTCAAAAAATGGTCGGTGGGATTTTTATAATTACGAGAAGTTCTCTATTAGTAAGGGTATTTTAGTACTTTCAGCTTCATTTAATGGTAAAGTGATTATGTTTTCAAGACCACCAAAAAAGTGCTTATATTTTCAAGACAGGGTACATTTGTGCTCTTTTTTGTAATTCACCCAAAATAATACGTAGCTGAAAGATAGACATGTTAAACAATGTATATTTCATACTTTTAACTAATAGCCATTTTAATCAATTTTTTTAGCCAAAAATAAACATTCATGTAACTAAACACACATTCATTAGGCCTTTAAAACATGCTGATATTTGTGTCATTTCATGGTAAAATTAAAATGTACGAAGTTCATGTGTTTATCTATGATACGAGACATTTAGAGCTCAGCAATGACGACCCAAGCTAAGAGGACCTATCGAACACAGCAAATTCAGCAACTAAAGCAACCCTTAAACCTCTATTGAACCTTTAAAACGACAAGATTTATGCTTCAAAAGACCTTTGGTATAAAGCCTTTTGGTTCTAAATCTTCCTACCAAACTTACTTAATTTTTCACTCAAGTATTTTTTTTCTCTCATTTAATGTATATCAGCTGGTTGTTCTTTTTCTCTCTCAATATTAAATGTTTCTTCTCAAAGTGTGAATGTAGTTTTTTGTAAAATGTTGTTTCTAAGTTGGTAAAATCTTGGTGAAGTTATTGGTCTTAAATGAGGAGTGAGAGCTCTATTTATGGCTGAAATTTCAAAGCAAGGGGGGATGGAGAGCCTACTTGTGGAAAGCCCACATCACATACTTGAGTACATGTCAATTTCAACTTTTTTAGCCCTCCAGGGAAGAGCTCCTAACCATCTTATACATCTACTAAAGCTGAATCAAGATGTTCTATTTAAGAGACATCCTACAGTTATGAAGTTACTTAAAATCAGCCCAAACACTAAACTTAAATAATCTAATGGGCCAAATCAAATTTCCAGTAACTTAGACTCCAAAACACAAAAGTGGACCCAAGTCCAAAATATACAAAATTCAACATAACATCAAAATGACTAAAATCCATATTCAAGATGAGTTTCAATACTCATTCATGTTCAACAATGCCTGAAAATGGTCAATCGAGCTAGGCACTAGTCATGTATAAATTTAAACAAATCTCACTCAATCAAGGAACAAAATCTGAACAACTTCACTTTTTTTAAACAAACCAAAGATTAAAATTAGAATCCATGCTTAAACTCAAAACGAATCTCGACATGAATCAACATCAAACAATAATTCACCAGACTATTATGAAAAAATATGTGGGCATACACACACAAATTGAAAATACAGACGCTTAGAAAACCATCAATACATACAACAAAATACCTGATTTTCTATGTCAAAAACCAAATATTAGACTACTATCAAACATGAGAACATTGTATTGGTTAAAAATCGGACACACGCTTGCTGCGTGCGATCGGTGATGTGGCGAGTGCAGCGTGGACATCGGAGTCGAGTCAGTCATGGTTCTGTTGCAAGATATCGAATGATGACGGAAGCACGAAAGAGAAATCGTTTAAGTAATCGGTTGCGGCTATTATAGAATCGGCCGCCCGACTTGAATCAGAAGATAAGCCTCGTTACGAACTGCCTCCGGTATTTTTGGGGATCGTTCAACGTGGATAATAACGTTATTAGATAGTAGAGACGTGCGGAGGAAGGAGTTTGATTAGGGTTATAAATTTGTGGCTATAAATACCACACTACTTTCTCATTGTATAGTTTACGTTCTTCTGAACACAAGCATCTGTTAGAAATTATCATCTCAATACTTAATATTAGCCATTATTGTTACTTTATTACTATCCTTCTGGTTCTGCTATGCTGCTGTTATCTTGCTTTGCTTTGGAGGAGACGAAGTTCACCTTTCTCACCGGAGCACGAGCGCCCGATCTATTTAATAAGCTTTATCACTTTATTTATTTTACTTGCTTATTTGATTATCACTAATTCTGTTGTCTTATTGATTACTTCTATCATTTTATTTAATTTGTCCTAATTGAAATCGTTAATCTTAAACATCATTAGCTTAAGAACACGTTCACCTTAACTAACCAATTGCTCGTATCTATTACTCATTTAATTGTTAGCATCTGTTTGGTTTGTTTGCTCGATCAACTAAGTCTAGTCGAATCAGCTAAGCAGTTCATTTATTACGTTCGTAAAATCAATCATTTGTTTGTAGTTGTTGTCTGTTTACTTCCTAAGAATTTATTTACGTTATTTTTTTCGATCGCATAGAGTTGATCTATTCAGTTAGCTTGTTCGTTTATCTACCTTCCGTGTAACTAATCGGCTAATCTGTAAATCATCCGTTTTATTTGTTATTTATCATTTATTGACCGTATTCGTTCAATAGTTTTTCTCGTTGCAATTTTGTTCTTAGATAAATCTTAAACGATCCAATTTGAGAAAGTAACTTAGCAATCAACCAATTGGATTTTGATACAAAAACGGTCGCATGTGGCTCAACTGAAACGACCTCGGTCAGTCGTTTCAGAAGTTAGGACTTCGATTGGCGTGCCGATAATTTTAAAATATTCTTAATGTCCATTAGAACCTGTCTGTAAAATTTGAGCTAAATCAGACCTCGTTTGGTAGGCATCGGAAGAAGGTTTCAGTTTTTATTGGCAATAAATATTAAAAAGAGTTTTCGAGCTCGGTTTTGCCGAATGAGCTCCGATTCGAAATCCGAAAGCGCCGTTAGGTTCGTATGATTATTTGTGATTTTTGTAAACTTTCGAAAGTGAATTTCGATGTTGTTCGGCTAGTGTCCGCTAAAATGCCGAAAGTTAAATAATTTGACTTCTTTTCCATTTAAATTCATCTTGAGTTTCGGGAACCCGATTTGAGATCCGCCTTCGCGAGTATGTTACATATATTTTGTATAACTCGTATGAAAAAGTTGGAATTATTTTGAATATCGTAGGGTACCGTTTTAATTTTCGTTAACAAAAGAAAATAAGATAAAAGAAAATAAAAAAAATAATAGAAAAAGACAAAACATAAAAGTTAGGCGGTGTAGCAGTGCATATATGCTACATCTCTTAGCAGAAGCAGTAACAAAACGATTTCAAGCAGAGAAAAACAAATGGCACAGAAATTGAAAAAATGCCAGAAAATGAGAAAAAGGGCCGGAGAAAAATAGTATTTTTCACCCCAGAACATTCAGGTAATGATCTTAATATATTATTTGAGTTTATTACGTATGTTTGAATATATTTTTACGGTAAAAATAGGGATATTAGACATCGCCCTAATTTACGGTAAATACACGAACCGAACAATAGTGACTATCATTTTAATGTAATCGATATGGATCAATAAACACTTAGCGAAACAATTTTACGACTAATGCAATAGCAGGGAATTAACAAAATCGATGACGACAAGCAAATACGTTAAGCAATGGAAATAGCAAGCAAATAATGAGAAACCATAATAAATAAATGAAAGCAATAAAGCTTATTATATTGAATCGATGATTGTGCTTTTATGAAAGAGATGAATCCTCCTCCAAGTTTGAACCAAGTCGTGATTGATATTTGATACAATGTTTGAGACTGCAATCAGTGATGGTAGAAGATTAGCTAATAACGATTTGCTTAATAGTGGTAAAGGCGTAATGTAACTGATAGACTAAGGGGATTGCTTTGTTCTGATGAACGTAAGTCAAAAATGGGGGAAATGGGGGCCTATTTATAGATTAGCTAAAATGTGGAGTTCCTAACCCTAGAAGAACTCCACTTCCCCACGTCTCTTCAATAGTTTTCCACGTTCCACAAATTGCGCTGGATTAGTTCCGATAAAAGTGGGATAAGATCAACCAAAGTTATCTGCTCGAATAATCGTCTTCGAAATATTCCGATCTTAATACGACATAATCGACCACACCAGTGGCCGAGGCTGTTTCTCCTTCGCTCTCGCCTCATAATGTCTTCGGGATTTGTTATAACCTTGCCACATAGTCAACCACGTGCCCTTTGCGAGATCGAACAGAAATCGACTAATATAGATAGTCCCCCCTCTTGCCAAGCGTGTGTTTGAAAACTTGGCAAGTGGCTTGAAACTTTAGGCGGGAAAAACACGTGGAGCATTTGTGGCCCTTCAATTCGAAACGTCAAACCGTCACTTCAACTTCCCACCGCCGCACATGTCAGTCATCGTGCGGGTGACAGTTTTCATCGGTTCCCGAGGCAATGATGACTTTTGCCTTATAAATATCAACTTCAACACATTTTTACAAAATTTACAACTTCAAAATTTCTCAAAACTCTCCAATTTCTTCAAGCAAATTTCAGAATTTCTCGTTTGTATTCATCAATTCCTGCTTTTGATTTCCAGGACTAACTTGATCAAATCATCAGGTTCACTAAAAAAGGCTTCATCTTCTCAAAACATCATTGATACTGAAACCACGGTCTGCACCGCTACTACCGCCACAGCACCTCCGCAGTCCGTCGTGGTGGCAGAGTAAGTTTCCACCGCTGCCAGCCCTTCAGGGGATAAGAAAGGGAAAAGGCGAAAAGAGAGAAAAATAAAGAACTTTGGTCCTAAGAGGTCATATTCAGAAATTCTTCCGAAGAGGTTCACTTATGAAAATGACTGCAAGGTCAGTGTTCAAAGTGAAACGGAGAAGAAAAATATTCCCATCGACCTTGTATACTGCGACATCACTCCAGAGTCGATACCACGAGTTTGGGAAGACTGTGGTTGGAAGACTAACATAGTCGATGCGATGTGTCCTCCGAGGAAGTCAACTCTAGCTACCCACATCGAAGGTCATTCAGTGGTGCTGACCTATCCTTTTACCATCGGTTTCGCTCATCCAGTTGACAACGTGATCGAGGAATTTTGCAAGCTGTACAGTGTCTGTCTCGGACAACTTTCTCCGGCAATATGGAGAATGGTGGTAATCATGTTGTGCATTGCAGAGAAGGCGGAAGTAGAGTTGACACTTCGCCACATTCTCAATATCTACTCCCGCCGAGTTTATATAGGAGGGGTGATTAACTTAGCAAAATGAGGCCAGCGGGCCTTGATTTCCGACAACGATGATGACCTTCGGGGGTAGGATCAACGTTTCCTTTTCATCCCAACGGAGCAACTGACCACGCCCAGAAGGGAGCTGCTTCCAAGCGTGTGGAACCGAACTCATAAGTGTTTTATCTGTTTCTTATTCTTTGAATAAAATTTGTAACTTTATCTGAAAATTCTTCCTATTTTCAGCCGACAAGGTCCTGTTCGAACAAGTTTCTAACATCGTACCATGGTTGATCTGAGTTCTAGACAAGACAAACAACGATGAGAGGGCTTGGAAGCCGGTCGTGGCTTTGAAGACCCTAAAAGCCAAGAACTATGGTAAGATTCTTCCCTTTGAGTTTGTATTGAATTTGCACTTCGATTTGCTTTTTCCACTAACTTCTGAATCTCCATAGGTATTACTAGCAACGGAGGCGAGCCCAGTGATGAAAAAGTTGATGTCGAGGGCGAGGAGAAAATCGATGACGCTCCTCCTCCGAAGAAAAGAAGAAATCCTTTCAGGATTTGAGAAATAAGTATTTGCCCAAGGTTGTGGTGCTAGGGCAAGGGCGTAGCTCATCGGCTGTGCCCCAAATCATTGAAGAAGTGATTGCTGGGATGAGCTTGGCTATTGCAGCGGTGAAGGTCGCCAAAGAAGTGACCTCGATTATTGACGTCGAGGAAGAAGAGGCTGGAGATGAATCGGGATCTGACCGATTGGTGAGGCATCCCAAAACGCATGTGAAGGAAAGACTCCAAGAGACAGCTATTCAACTTAAGGCGGCTGAACAACTTGGAGATCTTTTAGTTGACGATTTCCACCTATCTCCTATAGCCGAAGAGGTTACTTCGAGCTCAGGAGGTTTACCCATCAGAGAGGGTGCCATTGTTTCCTTAGGCATCGTGCCTGAGGTTCGAGAGGAGATGATCGACGACTTTGATCGGGATCTTGAGGAAAGGAATCCGGCAAAAAAAAATATGCCAGCTTTAGATCAGCTAATGGCGACGACGAAATCTAAATACGATGAAGAGACGAGTTCGTCGTTCTTTTGTGTGGATCACGCTGATCCGATCGTACCTCTTCCTCGAGGTGAAGGGGATGCTGCCTTCGCTGCTCTGGGCGAGTCTGGAGCATTGGGCGACAGATCGCTTACAATAACAGTGTCCCGCAATATTGACTTGCTCAAGTGCCCAAAGCGGCTTGCCAATTATCTCTTCGATGTAATAGGCCCGATGGAGCAGGCTCGTTTGAACCCGCATGAAGATCTGAGCTTGCCTTCGCAGATTGCTTTAGGTGCCTTCAGGGTAAACTTCTATTTTCTTCCCTTCCTTTTGTATAAATTTGCATCACTTACTTTTTTCCTCCCCTTTGAATCTTACTTATGACTTATTTTCAGAATTCCATAATGGTGATCGAGACAGCTGATCGGATTCGCCAGCTTCAAGATGGGGCCAAGGTGCTAAATGAACAAATCATTCATCTGACCTCAGCGGGGGAAGAGCTGCATCGAAAATTGAAAGCTCTGGAGGCTAAACACGCTGAACTTTTGGCCAACTTCGACAAAAGCGCAAACGAACATGCTCTTCAACAATCTGAGATGGAATCTCAGATTCGAGCTTTGAACGAGCAGCTTAGCAAACACGAAGCCAACTCAGAACTGAAGCGTGCCAAACTCAGCTCTGCTTTGGAGAGCAAGAATCAGGAATTGGCTGAAATGTCCGAGGAGATCCAAACTCTTCGTAAGGGCAACGAAGATTTAAATGTTCAAGCCAACAGCCTGTCAGAGAGGAACCGATTGCTTCAAATGGAATCAACCAACTTAAGGCGCGACCTCGAAGAGGAGTTTGAAAAGAAGAAGGACTTGATCCTTGCCGAATCGAGGCGTGATATGCTTAGAGAGATGTTGGATCGAAATGTTGATATTCCTACCAAGCTAAACGATGCCGTTGCCATTGTGAGGTTGTCTTGTAAAGATCTTGGTCTCCCAGCAAGCTCCTCCGATGAAGGTTCCGATGGAGATAACAAATGAGCTATGGCTCGAAGTCTTTTGTTTAGTTGTTTTCGACTAGTGGTTTAGTCATTTTGTTTTGGATGTGATGAGGTCGTTTGACCAATGTTGTGTCAATATATTTTTCAATGAATGAATTATATTTTTAAGACTTTCCTCTTATCGCTTTATGTGTTGTTTTCCGTAGATATGTTAATCTGATCGTTCGAAATGTTAACGTTTTAGCGATAGTCGTTGGAAGAATATAATGTGATTGGGGCTCAGTGTACTTTAGTGCGTAGTAAAGAATGACATCTCACTTTTACGCAATGCACTCTTCGAACAACTTTGAATTCGGAAACTTAGATTTTAAACACTTGTCAAAAATTGGAATTGTAAATTCACCAAATTGGAATTGTAAAATTCACCAACGTAGAGATCAATAACACGAATCAACAAGTGTAGAAGTCATAAAATGACTAAGTGAATGGTAAAATTCATGAATGTATAGACCGATAACACGAGTCAATAAGTGTAGAAGTCGTAAAAATGACCAAGTGTTGTATATTATTGAAATGTTGGTCGCTATCGAGTGCTTGATATATTTTTGGATCGGTTGATTCAATCGGTTATATAATGTGGCCGTTTAAGGCATCGATGACAGAAATTTCTTGACCGCTAATGGATCGTTTACATACTACATGTCTCATCTAAACAAACAGTCCCCAATTTTAAGTGAAAGCATTAGGACTTGAAGTGTTCGTATACTTTTGGGCGAGTCCCCAGTATGAGTGAAAACATCAGCTTGAGGCCCTCGTCGAGTTTTGAACGAGTCCCCAGTTTCATCTTGTCGATCTCGTCTTTATCTCCAAAAGAAAGTCCCCAATTTCTGGGCAGTCCCCAGTCTTCGAATGTGTGAGTATCCTACCAACTCCATCCCCCCCAGTGTTTGGGTGCGAAGTATGAGCAGTCGAACACTGGACCTCGATCTTTGACATCTGAAACGAAGTCATTGAAAGACAAACACCGTGAGAACGTTATAGATGAAGACCACGTTAGAATGTACGTCAGACTTATCGACCCCGATTGGAGCATTTCGAGCTCAGGTATTCGTGGGTGATGTTTGTTATCATTAGATTCCAACTATGCCTATCATCTAAAAATATTAGTGTCAAATAATCAATTAAACAAGCGCGCCCGATGGAGGGAAAATAAAAATTATGCAAGTAAACAATGAAATTCGATTATACGATACCGTAGAATTTAGAAGTAATATTTCTTCAATTGTGTGATATTCCAATTGAAGTCGGATGGCTTGGAGTCCATTGTTTCGAGTTGGTATGAACCTTTTCCGACTACTGCCTTGACCCGATAGGGTCCCTCCCAATTTGCTCCCAGTTTGCCTTCGTTTGGTTCATCCTTCTTTGGCCTTTTGATTTTCAACATGTTCACCTACATTAAAAGCTCGATACCTGACTTTTTTGTTGAGGTAGTTTTCTGCCCTCTGCCTCTGTGTTTGTATTCGAACTAGTGCCATATCCCGTTTTGCCTTGATCACATCCAACTCCGTCAGCATGGCTTCTCTATTCGATTCATCGGTGGAGTGAGCGAACCAAAGGCTAGGTTAGCCGACTTCCACCGGAATCAATGCTTCTGCTCCATAGACAAGTGAGAACGGAGTTTCTCCGGTGCTGTGTTTCACCGTTGTTCGATGAGCCCACAGCGCTCTGGGGAGTTCGTTCGGCCAATTGCCCTTTGACTCATCTATCCTTTTCTTCAAATACTCAATTATTGTCTTGTTGGAAGACTCAACTTGTCCGTTTGCACTGGGGTGGTAAGGTGTTGATGCAATCCGCTTGATCCCCCACTTTTCGAAGAAAGCTGTGATTCGTCTCCCCACGAACTGTTTACCATTGTCGCATATGATCTCTTTTGGGATCCCAAAACGACAGATGATATTCTGGTGAATGAATTTGATGACTTCCTGTTCATGAATTTTAGCCAAAGCAATTGCTTCTATCCACTTAGAAAATAATCTGTTAAAATTAAAATAAATTTACCCCACCGGGCGCTGTTGGAAGCGGCCTGACGAAATCCATTCCCCACTTCATGAATGGCCATGGTGACGTGACTGAATGAAGGGGCTCTTCTTGCTGATGTATGAGGTTTCCAAATCGTTGGCATTTTTCACACTTACGAATGAAATCCTTGGCATCATCTACGATCGTTGGACAATAGTATCCAGCTCTGATTATCTTTCGAACCAACGATTTGCTGCCGGAATGATTGCCGCATTCGTCTTCGTGAACCTCTCTCAAGACATAGCTCGTTCGATCTGGCCCAACGCACTTTGCTAAAGGGCCATCGAACATTCACCTATATAGTTGGTTTTCTACAAGGAAATATCTGGCCGCTTTAGCTTTGAACGATCGGGCAGATTTCCTGTCATCGGGAAGAGTGCCTGCCTGCAAATAGGACAAATATTTGTTTCTCCAATCCTAAGTATGATTAACGTTGTTTACCTCTTTGATGCTCCGACAGAGTGGAGATTCGAACATATGAACCACCATTTCGTCAAATTCTCCATCGATGGTTGCTGCAGAACCGAGGTTGGCCAAGGCGTCTGCCTCGATGTTATCCACTCTCGGGATTTGGGCTATCTTCCATTCCTAAAAAGAAGTTAGAAGATTTTGTACCTTGTCGAGCAGCTGTTGCATCCTCGAATCTCGAACACAAAAATCCCCTTGGATATGGTTTACCACCAACTGAGAATCGCTTTTGATATCCAGTCGTTCGATTTTCAAGTCTATTGCGATCTTTAAACCTGCAGCGAGGGCCACATAGTCGGTCTCGTTGTTAGTCTTTGCATGTAATTTGATCGCATACCTGAGTTTTTCGTCGGTAGGTGCTATCAACAAAATTCCAAGGCCAGTTCCTTTTACGTTTGAAGCTCCATCGGTGTACATCATCCAGACTCCGGGATCTGGATCTCTCATCATTAACTCCTCTTTCTTTGCTTCCGGAAAGATGTTAGCGCTAAAGTCTGCTACAAAATCAGCTAAAACTTAAGATTTGATGGCGATGCGAGGCTGGTAAGTGATATCGTACTCACTCAGCTCGGCCGTCCATTTCATTAATCGACCAGAAAGATCTGGCCTATGTAAAATATTTTGCAATGGAAAAGTAGTTATAACAAATATGGAATGACATTGGAAATACGGTCTTAGCTTTCGTGCGGCAGTGACTAATGCTAGTGCTAGTTTTTCTAGATGTGGATATCGTGTTTCTTCATCTAATAATGTTTTACTAACATAATAGATAGGGAATTGGTTACCTCCGTCCTCGCAAACGAGGACAGTGCTCACGGCCACTTCGAAAACAGCTAAGTAGATCAGCAACATTTCTCCTTCGACTGGTTTTGAGAGTAATTGAGGGTTGGACAAATATTGCTTCAATTCTTTGAGGGCCTTTTTGCATTCTGGCGTCCAATCAAAGCTTTTGTTTTTCCTCAGCACCGAAAAGAACTTGTGACATCATTTAGATGACCTCGAGATAAACTTGCTGAGATAGGCTACTCGACCGGTCAGTTGCTGAACTTCTTTCACCGTTGTCAAATCTTCAGAAATGCTTTCAATCGCCTTGATTTTGTCGGGATTGGTCTCGATTCCTCTTTGCGATACGATGAATCCCAAGAACTTGCCGGATCCAACCCCGAACGCGCATTTCTCCGGGGTTCAATCTCATGTTTAAGCGCCTTAGTATCGTAAAAGTTTCTTCTAAGTGACTCAAATGATCTTTCCTTTCTTATGACTTAACCAACATATCATCAATATACACCCCCATCGTTTTCCTGATCAAATCCTTAAACATGGTGGTAACCAAACGTTGATAAGTAGCCCCAGCGTTCTTTAGGCCGAAGGGCATAACTGTGTAACAATAAGCCCCCGTGTCTGTGATAAACAAAGTTTTCTCCCGATCTGCTGGATCCATCGAAATTTGATTATAGCCTGAATAAGCGTCCAAAAAACTCAACATTTTGTATCCTGCCGTCGAATCAATCAATCTATCAATGTGATGCAGTGGGAATGAATCTTTTGGGCAAGCTTTGTTAAGGTCGGTGTAATCGACGCATACTCTCCACTTCCCATTTTTCTTCGGTACTACAACAGTGTTTGCTAGCCATTCTGGGTACTTGACCTCCTTAATGAACCCATTCGCTAACAATTTGTCTACTTCATCGTTAATACCTTTCTTTCGGAATCCTCCATTAGGTCGTTTCTTTTGCTTTACCAGCCGATGTCTTGGGTCGACATTCAACTTGTGTGTGGCAACCTTTGGGTCGATCCCTATCATGTCCGCGTGGGACCAAGCAAGGCAGTCAGAATTACTTTTGAGAAAAGATATAATTTTCATCCTTACTTCGGAATCCAACTCTGCCCCGATGTATACTTTCCGATCTAGTTTGTCATCGAATAGCGTTACTTCATCTAATTCTTCTATTGTAGAATCTTCAGCTTTTTGTTTGTGTGGTTCTCTAACATATGATGGAATCGGTGCGAATTCATATTCGACTAGGGGCTCTGCTAATTGTACTCGTTGAGCACATGACGGAGTCGCAGTGAAGTATTCGGCCACAGATTCCGCTAACTGTGATTGCTATTTTCGAACGGCATCCTTAACAGCCAATGAGTAGCACTCTCGAGAAGCTTGCTGCTCACCTCTTATTTTGCGCACTCCTCATGGAGTGGGGAAGTTTACAACTTGAAGTAGAGTTGATGGAACCGCTCCCATAGCGTGGAACCACGGTTGACCCAGTATCACGCTGTACGCCATTTCATCTTTCATCACTTGAAACAATGTATCATTTTCAACGTCTTTCGCGTATGTCTTAATTGTAATTTCTCCAACGGTCACTTCGCTCGAATTGGTGAAACCCGATAACACCGTTGAACGAGGCACGATCTTGTCATTTAACTGCAACTAATCAACTACTCTAAAGCATCGTCGATCCTCATCGTTACCACTAAAGCATCGTGATGGGGATGAATCCTTTCATCGAAGTCGAAATCCCCGAACACAATCTCATCGTTCATGTCATCTCGTGTAAACGAAACCTTTGCATACTTCTTTGTAGTGTATGTTACTCCACAAATGTCATCTCCTCCAGTGATAACGTTCACCATTTTCCTTGGAGCAGGGGGTTTTGGTGGTTCATCATCCTTTTTCTTATTAAAATAGTTTTGCCACCTCTCAGTCAAAAACTCCACTAGGTGCCCTTTTTGAAATAGGCTGGCTACTTCATATCGTAGTGCTTTACATTCTTCCGTCGTGTGATAAAAATCATGATGAAATGCACACCATAAGTTTTCATCCCTAGTGTTTGGATTTGTCTTTATGCGACCGGCAAAATTTCACGACCTTCTCACCCATTCCCTTCAAGTGATTCACCAAATTCAATGTCGACACACAAAAATTATATTCTGCCACTTTAGGAGGCAATGGTCGATCCTTCGGAGCTGAAGATGAATTCGAATGCCCCCTCTTCGGTTGGTTCTTTGAGCTGCCAGCTTCGTGGTTGTTGCTCCCCATTCAAGGAAAATTGTAGGGTTCCCATCGTTGATCCCTGTAGTTTCGCCTATCGTTCTCAATTCTCCATAGTGGTGGTCGATCATACTGATGATTATATCGGGCTAGCTGCAACTCCTTTTCCTCAGCCCTAATCTTTGGCTCACACTCACGATGTAAATCGTCAAAGGTCCATGCGTTGATCTCCCTCAGACGATCTTTCAACTTCGCCCATGCTTCCGTCGAATCTGTGCGCAAGTTGTTAGCAAAAGTCAAACAAGCCCATCTCTCCTCGAGGTTTGGAATGTGAATCTTCTCATCGTTGAACCGTTTCACAAACTGTTTGATAGTTTCACCGGGTCGCTGCTTAACGTTCGAGATATCTTCCACTCTGGGTTCTATCTTTTTAGCTCCAGTGTGTGCTCGAATGAACTTAGCCGCCATATCATCAAAATCTGATATCTTGTTTTCAGGTAGCTGCAAATACCATTTCAACGCTGCCCCTTTCAACGTTTCACAGAACTTCTACCGACTAACCAAATTTATCTCATCTGAAGTCAGGTCGTTCGACTGAACTGCGACCGAAAACATGTCAATGTGATCCCTTGGATCTGTAGTTCCATCGTATCTCAAACTTTCTGGAAACTTGAAGGTTTTGGGACTAGGTAATGGGGCTGCACTTGGCGGGAACGGACGCTTTGAGATCGATTTCTTAACGACGCCGTCCGTTAATTTTGGAACACCTGGCAGTTTCTCCGTAAATGATTTTATCTCACTGAATTTCTTATCTACTGTATCATTCAACAACGTTTGCATCGTAGCCAGCATCCTTACTTCTGTCGTAACGGAGGCCGGAGCTCCCATACCCACGGCGGCCGTACCCGATACTCCAGATTCGACCCCCACTGCAAGTCTCCCTGTTACGGCGCCCTGAGGAACCGAAGTCGGAATTCTTGCGAGAGGTGTGATCGGGGAGGTGGGCGCTCTATTTCCGATAGAGCTAGACAGGATCTTCAACTGTTCTTGTATCATTTCAAATTGAGCATCTTGTCTTCTCAAATACGCCATCAACGCCATATTCGTATCTATTGACTCAGTTTCGACCGCGGGTTCCTTACCGGGTCGCTGTCCTTAAGGCCTTTCAATCGTGAACCGCTTCAACTTGGTCGGAACATGAATCCAGTCATTGGGATTGAGTTGTTGTTGACCATTCAAAGCGGTGGCAACATCAATGTTACGTTCATCTGCCATCAAGACAAAAAAGCAAACGTAAGTAGTATCAAACGATTCAAATTTCGGAACAAATCGATTGCCTAAGCCCCACGGTGGGCGCCAAATTGTATTTCCTAAAAACGTATTTAAGGTTTTACAATTAAATTTATATTTAGTTGGGCCTAAGGCGACCGTTTATATCTCAATTTGATCGATTGATAGGTAATTTACGTTAATAAGTAATTGGTTGTTTGCGCGTTAAAACGAATGCAGTACAAATAACAAGTTCGAATGAATGAAACGAAGAATCCGATGTCAAGTTCAATTCGAAGACAGATATAATCGAATATAAGATTAATCGACATAATCACTAAATGCGATGAGAAACTAAACAAGCAATCGACGTTACACGATTTCGAACACAGTCAAACTGATTGATTTTGATTTCAAATAAGCTATTTCAACAAGGTTCGACGAATGAAGCTATGGTAGAATTAGATTATTGATGACAAATATACGAGATATCGTACGACTCAGCCGATGGCGAATTCGAATGAAACAGTAAAGATGCAATTGGTGAAACGAACTTTGTCGAATTCATCCCGAACAATAATGACTATCATTTTAATATAATCGATGATCAATAAACACTTAGCGAAATAATTTTACGACTAATGCAATAGCAGGGAATTAACGAAATCGATGACGACAAGCAAATACGTTAAGCAATGGAAATAGCAAGAAAATAATAAGAAACAATAATAAATAAATAAAAGCAATAAAGCTTATTGTATTGAATCGATGGTTGGTGCTTTGATGAAAGAGATGTATACTCCTCCAAGTTTGAACCAAGTCGTGATTGATGTTTGATACAATGTTTGAGATTGCAATCAGTGATGGTAGAAGATTTTCTAATAACGATTTGCTTAATAGTGGTAAAGGCGTAATGTAACTGATAGACTAAAGGGATTGCTTTGTTCTGATGAACGTAAGTCACAAATGGGGGAAATGGGGGCCTATTTATAGATTAGCTAAAGTGTGGAGTTCCCCACCCTAGAAGAACTCTACTTCCCCACATCTCTTCAATAGTTGCACGCGTTCCACAGATTGCG
Organism: Petunia x hybrida; assembly: GCA_037355625.1. NCBI lineage: Eukaryota > Viridiplantae > Streptophyta > Magnoliopsida > Solanales > Solanaceae > Petunia > Petunia x hybrida. Next base: position 5,143,536 of record JBBBVM010000045.1, read on the forward strand.
CTGGATTTATTCCGATAAAAGTGGGATAAGATCAACCAAAGTTATATGCTCGAACAATCGCCTTCGAAATATTCCGATCTCAATACGACATAATCGACCACACCATTGGCCGAGGTTGTTTCTCCTTCGCTCTCGCCTCATAATGTCTTCGGGATTTGTTATAATCTTGCCACGTAGTCAACCACGTGCCCTTTGCGTGATCTGACAGAAATCGACCAATACACTGACCTTGCCATAAACATCAGAATTTAATCCCAAGTGTATGTAGTCTACGTACATAGTGTGTAGGAGGTTATAATTTGAAGTGGAAAAGGATTTCAAATTTAAATTTTAAATTATTTTAAACAAGGAAGGAGAATAAACCATAATGTACCAAGAAATGCCATTTATTAGTATTATTGGTATATATTATATCATAGTTGACCTAATAAATGCTTTGTATCGTAAATAATCAATTTAAATGAATTTATCGTATTATTATAAATTTTAACATACTTGTTCTTGCTTACGTTGTTTTCCTTTTATTTTTTATTTTTTATTTTTCATTTTTTCTAGGAGGGTGGGATCTCCACATCCTTTTATCTTCACTTTGATCAGCAACTTATATAAATTAAATACTTGCTACTTAGATTCTTGTCACAACTCGGCACTCAAAGAAATATAAAATGAATGATGACTTTATGCAACTGCTGTTCTAACTCCTTTTCACTTTTATATATATTGACCAAGAAAAATAATTAATATACTGGAAAGTAATTTTTAATATCCAAAAATAATTGGGAATGAAAATTTTGAGGCAAAACCAAATATTTAATAATATGATCCATTTCGTCAGATATACTTTCTCTTTTCATAATATATATATATATTATGTATATTATGAAAAGAGAAAGTATATCTGACGAAATGGATCATATTATTCAAAAAAACTATCTTATACACGATAAAGGTATAAAAATGCATGCAGATGCATGTTCTATTCCCTTTGGATCTACGTAAATTTTTATTATTATCTATCTATAAAGTCTTTCACCGAAATACACAACCAGCTCTCAACTCTTTTCTGAAGCTATGGCTACTTACAGAATGTTCAAAATAGGAATGCACAACTTCAAAGTTAGAGCATGCAGAACAGGAATTTCAAACTTATGAGGATAAGGTTAAGAATAGTATCATTGGAAATCCTAGTTGAGTTATTCTTGCTAGGTACAAATGTAAACATTTTTTTATTCTAACTTCTTGTACAGAATTGTTGCATGCCAACTCTAACTCAATTATAGAGTTGTCAATATGGGCCGGGCCGACCCAGCCCGACACATCCCATGTGGATTTTGCAATTTACAAGGCTGGGTCGGGCCGACTCATGATTTTGTGGGCTATTAATTCATTAGCCCAGTCCAGCCTATGTGGGCCGTAGGCCGGATCGGACCAGCCTACTATTATTATTATTATTTTAATTTTTTATAATATTGGTTTTGAATTTTTAATAAAATTTTAATCTAGAAGTACACAAAATATTACCATTATTTTTAGCTGAAAAAAAGTACAAACTTTGATGACATCAAATACTTAAGTTGAAGTTAATCATTCCAACTCTAATTAAAGGAAAGTGAATCATAATTTCAAAAGTTCCTGAAGCAACTTCATATAACACAAGAAACAAGAATTAAATCACAAACTTTGATCAAGCTACCACACATATTTGATATTCTCTATCAACCCAGTAAGTTAATTTTTTAATAGATAAAACTGATTGTCTAACCCTAATAGAATATCCTCATTTTTTCATGATTTAGAAATAGGCGGTACTATAATCTACTAATAGTATACATTAACTCTGACTTATTTTGCAAGATCAATTATTAATTTTGAATTATTGATTTACTTTTGTCATTATAATTACCCACAGTTAAATGCACTTATGAAGGATAAAAAAGAAAAAAGCTATTTTACTAAGCCCGCGGGCCAGGCCAGCCTCCCTCAAGCTTCACGGGCTATGGACTTGGATGGGCAGGGCTAAAAAGCCTCGGTATTTTATGGGCTAGAAAAATCATAGCCCAAACCTATCAAATTACGGGCTAGGCCGGATCGACCCAACGGGCCAAGTTCATATTGATGGCTCTACTTAATTACTTAGGAGGTAAGGTTTTATATCCCCTCTTTCATGTGTTCCCATTTTGGTCATTATTATACAATGTAGAGGTCCATGCCTAACCTCATGATTAAATAAAAAAATTATAATTATATGTATTTGACGCATTTTATTTATTTCAATACATATAGTATTTTATGATTTTCATACTAAATATGTTTGAAACAAATATTATTACAGGACATATGCAATAAAAATATAAATTTTAACTACCAAATAGCAACTTGTATAAAGGCAATAAGATGTTACCGCCAGCCCAATGTCAACACGCTTCAAAAGGGTGAAGGTGGGGTATGTATTATTAGAGAAGATGAATACAGTTACTGTGTGCACATTTCTTAGCCTTTGAATCAGTGGGAAGTCTGATGGCGCCACTCTTTGAGCTTGAAGTAGGTTAGAGGCATCACCCACAATAATACACGATACATCCGTTGGACGCTTTGTTTCTTTAATCGACCTCAAGACCCAAGTGATTATAGCCATTAGCATTGGCAATACAGTGAAATTATTTTTCAGAAATGTACAATTCTCTCGTGAACATAATAGCTGGCTCAAAAGCTTAGCTAACCGATCAAGCAATTGTAGCACTAGAGTACCATCTTTAATTGCTTCTTCTCCGGAGACGGCCTCCAAACATTTATAATAACCCTCAATTGACACATAATAGCTTCACAACAATTGGTTGGCCTAATATATTGTCGATTAGGCCCTTCGCTAATCAATCTTCTCCCTTCCATAGGCTACATTTTCCTAACGTTATGGATATCTCAGCAAAGACCATAAAATAAAGAGCCTATTATACTTAAACATCCAGCACATGCCATTATTGTTTGCCACTTATAATGCTCAAACTGAACATGATACGTTAAAAAAAAACCTATACCATATATATATATATATATATATATATATATATATATATATATATATATATATATATATATATGGTATAGGTTTTTTTTTAACGTATCATGTTCAGTTTGAGCATTATAAGTGGCAAACAATTGAATGTAATTGATGAGTCCCGTCCTTGTGCTCGGCTGCAATTGATAGGTCAAATCTTATGGTCAGACATACACTATAAGTGTAGGTAATTTAACTTATACTATATCATGGCAGTGAATCTATTATTTTACTTGACCTCGCCCTAAACTTCAAAATATAGTACTATTATAAATTGTGGATTATATCTCAGATAAAACTTCATTTTAGTGACTAGCAGGTGCCAATTCTGAACAGAGATATACCTTGATTTACACTTATATAAGTTTGAAGCCTTTTATTACAAAAAATAAAAATATTATTGATATTACAAAATATTACACTATCTTTATATACAAGTTGCTACAAACAACTAAAAAAGAAAAATCATAGCCTCCACCTCACATCTCGTTCCATGTCGCCCCCTGTCAACTGTTGCCGCCCCTGGTCTATTGCCATCGCCAGTCTGCAGAAAAAGTCAAAAATAGTGCAGAAATTGTACAAAAAATAAGGTAGTAAGTAAAATTTGCAGAAGCAATGCAAAAACTGTAGAAAAATGCATAAATAATGCGAAAACAATGTGAAAATAATGTAGAAATGGTGCAAAACCCAAAAACAGTGCAGAAATCGTGAAGATTCAGCGAGATACAATGTGATAAGTTTGGCCTTGCTAATTAATTTGAGAAACCCTAATAAGTATATTTGAATTTGATAAATTTTTATTTTTTAATGGACTAGATAAATGCACTTACGCACCTAGAACAAGATCCTTAAGATTGTCTGGATTAGAAATATCAAATTTCGAATAAATAAAAACATACATGCACGAATCCTATATAATCTCGAAGGTCTAGAGAAAAAAATTAGATTTTTTAGAATTAGTTTTTTTATACGAAAAGCGGATTAATTCTTGTAAATAGAAAATAAGTTATGTCGTATTGATCTTTTGAATTAGAAATAGCTGTTCTTCAAAAACCAAAACTAGTAGACGATACTATAATTGGATATATTGAATACTTAATTTTGATAATATAACCTAAAACACCAACTATAAAGATTTATTTTCTCTTTTAACCCAATATTGTAATGGATTCACAAAATTACCGTTTTTTTTAAAAAAAAAAAAAAATTATGCTATCTCTTTATAGATTAATTTCAATAGTACAACTTCCCCATATTCTCCTAAATCTAAGTTTCATATATACTAAATAACATTCCTGAAATAGAATAGTTATATTTATCTCCTAATAATAGAAACTGTATCAATTAAAACTTCTGGGTGTATTGAGTTCAAAATAACCACACTTTCTCCCCTGTCAAACTTCTAGCACGCCTCTCCCCCTACTAAGTTTTGAGAAACTTCTTCCCATCTCTCTCATCTGGCTTACATAATCCCCTCCCAAGCATTTTTTGCCATTGATGTATTTATTCTTCAGTATTATACTAAAAATACATAGAATATACCAATAAGTATCATGTACTATGCAATAGCTTAATTATATAATACTATTATATTATATATCAATATACAGTATATCTGTATGATCTACTTATAAAGTAGTATTTTATGTTAATAGTATAATAGATGCTATATTAGTATACTACTATATAAAACATTGCCATTATATAGTACATCCAAATGGTGTGTATATATACACACACACACATGGGAGAAATGCACGACAAGGGTTGGTAATTTTATTGTTATGCTCTTTTGATTAAACTAAGTGAAGTGCATGAAAGACGAGGAGGGCACGATATTGGTGGAAGAGGCCCACATTAATCGGAGATGACAAACATTACTTCCATAAACTCTTATATGAGGAAGGGGACAAGAAAGTAGTGTTGGGCAATTTAGAGCACTCCGAGGGCAGCCATGATTTTCGAATGTTGCAGGTGTAAGATTTGAGGGGGTTAAGGAGACAATTTGTAAGATGAGAGGAGGAAAAGCGTCGGGGTCTGACGAGATCCCAGCAAAGTTTTGGAAGAGTTCAGGAAGAATAAGTATGGAGTAGTTGACTGAGTTGTTTAATGTCATCCTTTCGACGGTCCAAACGCCCGAAGGATGGAGGTGGAGCACCATGTTTGTTGTACAAGAACAAGGTGGATATTGAAATTGCAACACCTATATGGGTATAAAGCTGCTTAGTCATACTATGAAAGTTTAAGAGAGGGTAGTTGAGAAGAGGTAATGAGGGATGTAACTATTTTCGAGAACCGATTCGGATTCATGCATGGGCAACCGACTACGGAAGCCATTCATCTTTTGAGGAGGTTGGTAGAATGATATATGGATAAGAAAGGGACTCACATATGGTGTTCATTGACCTAGAGAAAGCTTACGACAAAGTCCCAAGAGATATTTTTTGGAGATGATTGGAGTCTAAGAGTGCGTCACGCCCTCTTTTTTCACAAACATAATTAATAAACTTTTAAAAAAGGCAATGACTGGAGTTTCAAGGTACAAAATTATTTTAGAGAACTCAAAGTCGCCACATGTCAAGTTAAAGTTGTGCCAAGTCACCAAAAGGTACCTTATAACACTTTTGACTCGTCTGATGGTATGCGTTAGAGATTCAGGTAATATTCTCAGTTGACCCTGGGGAAGGTATTAGGCACCTTCGATTCCTGTGCTGAGCACAGTTGCTTTATTACCGCGACTTAATTTAAGAAATATGTGGTTGTTATATTTTTGTCGTTAATTTGAAATCGTGCTTTGATTATCAAAAACAAAAATGCTTCATCAAAACTTGTTGATTTATCTTACGCTCAAAAATGAATATTTACATTGATTAAAAGCAAATAAATTTAAACTAATTTAATTAATCATGAATCACTTTTAGCAAAATGTGATTGTCTATGAAAATCTGACTATTTCATTAAAAAAAAGTGCATGTTTGTCAAAATTAAAAGGACTGTACGTCATTTGCATCTTTATAAAACTGTTTTACAAAGTAAGCTTATTATACATTCACCTTTCATTCTGGTTCCTTTGCAAAAATTCAAAATGTCCAGGTGCTTCTTTTAATTTTTGATTTTTGCAATGATGTCCTATACCAACCTATTTCGTTTCAGGTCTGTCCCTGTTTGCAATAAACTGTACTATGTTTCCATTTTTAAAATATAGTCCAGGTTTTAAACTTTACTACCAAAAACAGGCCCAATGTTTGCAAATTTCAAAACTTCATGCTTTCTGTAATGATCTCATTCACATATCTCTTTCATTTCGTGACCCAAAATAATATATATTTTTATATGGGGTGAGCACTTTTGGGGGTGGTCTTGATTTGGTAAGCTATTTTTTACTGGTCTTTAAAGCCTAAGCAGTTTTTAATACTTTTAATAGTATTTTCACTTTTGCCCCTTAAACATTATTCTACCACCATTTCACATTCACACTTTCTCTCTCTACCGATCCAATTTCTCTCTCTATATACCAAACCCTAACCTCACCACAACTACCACTAACTCTGCCGTTGAAAACACACACACATACACCAACGGAACAGAGAGCACATATGAAGGGAGAGGGAACGGGAGGCGGAGACCACCATTGATGGTGGTTTCATACCACAAATACAGTGGTACAAAATGGAGAGTGAGTGGAAACTGTGAGTAATACCCACACATACAGATCGGAAACCACCACTTGCAGTGGTGGAGGAACCAGTGCGAGGATCGGTGTTGCAAGGTCAAGAACAGGGAAATGGGTCAGAAACCTACTGGAAAAAATCCCATCGCCGGTGACATAGGCTCATCTTCCTCTGTTCCGATTAATGTAGCTGACGTCATTGGATATTTCAGTTATTCCAAAACCCGTACGATCAATTGGATCTTACCTGTAAATTTACTTCCATGACTATTGCTTTTCGGGTTACGAATCGGAGTCTGAAAATGATCCGCCTCCAACAAAAGCTCCATGATAAGGATTCGATCATCTTGACCTTGAACTGCTTGAAGATAAGGTTTCTCAGCTTGACCAGGCTTGTCATGCTGAATTGCAACAGTATTCTCAAAGATAATGCATATAAAACTATTTTTTATCCTTTAGCTTTTTTTTTTTTTTTTACTATTGTTATCTTTTAATGTAAATGAAATTATGAAATTGATATTAAATTCATGATTTCGTTTTTAAATTTTTGTAGGATTAAAATGATCTTATTATACTTTAAATTTTTGTATATGGGCTTAATGATGACGATTTAGAGTCATTGCAAAAGTGATGACGATTTGTATTGAAATTGATTGACGATTTTTATTTAAATTTGTGTTGAAGGTGATGACGATTTGTATTAAAAGTGATAATAGTTTGTATTCAAAGTAATGACGATTCAGATTTAATTATTTGTAAAATATAAATATTATTTGGCTCGCACTATGAGGAAATGATGCCGGATTGGCCTTGTTTCATTTTTACTTTGAATTTTTTTATTTGGCAAAGTGAGGAGGATTTGGTGTCATTTGTTTGCAAAAAGGACGTAATTTTGTGTTCAATATATGCATAAATGTAGACGAATTGCCATTATTTCTAAATATAGAAGCACTTGAAGGTCTTTTTTGTGAATGTATGAAGTGAGGCCGATCTGGCCTCATTTCTTCACAAACACAGCAATTATATGCATAAGCACACCCAGATTATCGTTATTTCGAAATATATAAGCACTTGAAGGTGTTTTTGCGAATGAATAAAGTAAGGCCGATTTGGCGCCATTTCTTCACAAAACGAATATATTTTTTGCTCATTGTATGAAGAAATGATGCCAAATTGGTCTTATATTTTGTTTTGCTTTGATTTTGTATATAATTAAAATGATGACGATTTGGTGTTATTTATTCACAAAATAGACGTGAATTACTGACATATTGGTTGCCTTCTATATGAGCAAAACAATGCCAATTTGGCGTTATTTATTCACAAAATTGATGTGAAACACAACCGGATTGACACTGTTTTCTGCTGTCTAGGAAATAATGCATTTTTTGTAATTTTGGAGGTAAAAAGGTGCGGTGTATTTTTGTAAATATGACTTCAAAAAATGGTCGGTGGGATTTTTATAATTACGAGAAGTTCTCTATTAGTAAGGGTATTTTAGTACTTTCAGCTTCATTTAATGGTAAAGTGATTATGTTTTCAAGACCACCAAAAAAGTGCTTATATTTTCAAGACAGGGTACATTTGTGCTCTTTTTTGTAATTCACCCAAAATAATACGTAGCTGAAAGATAGACATGTTAAACAATGTATATTTCATACTTTTAACTAATAGCCATTTTAATCAATTTTTTTAGCCAAAAATAAACATTCATGTAACTAAACACACATTCATTAGGCCTTTAAAACATGCTGATATTTGTGTCATTTCATGGTAAAATTAAAATGTACGAAGTTCATGTGTTTATCTATGATACGAGACATTTAGAGCTCAGCAATGACGACCCAAGCTAAGAGGACCTATCGAACACAGCAAATTCAGCAACTAAAGCAACCCTTAAACCTCTATTGAACCTTTAAAACGACAAGATTTATGCTTCAAAAGACCTTTGGTATAAAGCCTTTTGGTTCTAAATCTTCCTACCAAACTTACTTAATTTTTCACTCAAGTATTTTTTTTCTCTCATTTAATGTATATCAGCTGGTTGTTCTTTTTCTCTCTCAATATTAAATGTTTCTTCTCAAAGTGTGAATGTAGTTTTTTGTAAAATGTTGTTTCTAAGTTGGTAAAATCTTGGTGAAGTTATTGGTCTTAAATGAGGAGTGAGAGCTCTATTTATGGCTGAAATTTCAAAGCAAGGGGGGATGGAGAGCCTACTTGTGGAAAGCCCACATCACATACTTGAGTACATGTCAATTTCAACCTTTTTAGCCCTCCAGGGAAGAGCTCCTAACCATCTTATACATCTACTAAAGCTGAATCAAGATGTTCTATTTAAGAGACATCCTACAGTTATGAAGTTACTTAAAATCAGCCCAAACACTAAACTTAAATAATCTAATGGGCCAAATCAAATTTCCAGTAACTTAGACTCCAAAACACAAAAGTGGACCCAAGTCCAAAATATACAAAATTCAACATAACATCAAAATGACTAAAATCCATATTCAAGATGAGTTTCAATACTCATTCATGTTCAACAATGCCTGAAAATGGTCAATCGAGCTAGGCACTAGTCATGTATAAATTTAAACAAATCTCACTCAATCAAGGAACAAAATCTGAACAACTTCACTTTTTTTTAAACAAACCAAAGATTAAAATTAGAATCCATGCTTAAACTCAAAACGAATCTCGACATGAATCAACATCAAACAATAATTCACCAGACTATTATGAAAAAATATGTGGGCATACACACACAAATTGAAAATACAGACGCTTAGAAAACCATCAATACATACAACAAAATACCTGATTTTCTATGTCAAAAACCAAATATTAGACTACTATCAAACATGAGAACATTGTATTGGTTAAAAATCGGACACACGCTTGCTGCGTGCGATCGGTGATGTGGCGAGTGCAGCGTGGACATCGGAGTCGAGTCAGTCATGGTTCTGTTGCAAGATATCGAATGATGACGGAAGCACGAAAGAGAAATCGTTTAAGTAATCGGTTGCGGCTATTATAGAATCGGCCGCCCGACTTGAATCAGAAGATAAGCCTCGTTACGAACTGCCTCCGGTATTTTTGGGGATCGTTCGACGTGGATAATAACGTTATTAGATAGTAGAGACGTGCGGAGGAAGGAGTTTGATTAGGGTTATAAATTTGTGGCTATAAATACCACACTACTTTCTCATTGTATAGTTTACGTTCTTCTGAACACAAGCATCTGTTAGAAATTATCATCTCAATACTTAATATTAGCCATTATTGTTACTTTATTACTATCCTTCTGGTTCTGCTATGCTGCTGTTATCTTGCTTTGCTTTGGAGGAGACGAAGTTCACCTTTCTCACCGGAGCACGAGCGCCCGATCTATTTAATAAGCTTTATCACTTTATTTATTTTACTTGCTTATTTGATTATCACTAATTCTGTTGTCTTATTGATTACTTCTATCATTTTATTTAATTTGTCCTAATTGAAATCGTTAATCTTAAACATCATTAGCTTAAGAACACGTTCACCTTAACTAACCAATTGCTCGTATCTATTACTCATTTAATTGTTAGCATCTGTTAGGTTTGTTTGCTCGATCAACTAAGTCTAGTCGAATCAGCTAAGCAGTTCATTTATTACGTTCGTAAAATCAATCATTTGTTTGTAGTTGTTGTCTGTTTACTTCCTAAGAATTTATTTACGTTATTTTTTTCGATCGCATAGAGTTGATCTATTCAGTTAGCTTGTTCGTTTATCTACCTTCCGTGTAACTAATCGGCTAATCTGTAAATCATCCGTTTTATTTGTTATTTATCATTTATTGACCGTATTCGTTCAATAGTTTTTCTTGTTGCAATTTTGTTCTTAGATAAATCTTAAACGATCCAATTTGAGAAAGTAACTTAGCAATCAACCAATTGGATTTTGATACAAAAACGGTCGCATGTGGCTCAACTGAAACGACCTCGGTCAGTCGTTTCAGAAGTTAGGACTTCGATTGGCGTGCCGATAATTTTAAAATATTCTTAATGTCCATTAGAACCTGTCTGTAAAATTTGAGCTAAATCAGACCTCGTTTGGTAGGCATCGGAAGAAGGTTTCAGTTTTTATTGGCAATAAATATTAAAAAGAGTTTTCGAGCTCGGTTTTGCCGAATGAGCTCCGATTCGAAATCCGAAAGCGCCGTTAGGTTCGTATGATTATTTGTGATTTTTGTAAACTTTCGAAAGTGAATTTCGATGTTGTTCGGCTAGTGTCCGCTAAAATGCCGAAAGTTAAATAATTTGACTTCTTTTCCATTTAAATTCATCTTGAGTTTCGGGAACCCGATTTGAGATCCACCTTCGCGAGTATGTTACATATATTTTGTATAACTCGTATGAAAAAGTTGGAATTATTTTGAATATCGTAGGGTACCGTTTTAATTTTCGTTAACAAAAGAAAATAAGATAAAAGAAAACAAAAAAAAATAATAGAAAAAGACAAAACATAAAAGTTAGGCGGTGTAGCAGTGCATATATGCTACATCTCTTAGCAGAAGCAGTAACAAAACGATTTCAAGCAGAGAAAAACAAATGGCACAGAAATTGAAAAAATGCCAGAAAATGAGAAAAAGGGCCGGAGAAAAATAGTATTTTTCACCCCAGAACATTCAGGTAATGATCTTAATATATTATTTGAGTTTATTACGTATGTTTGAATATATTTTTACGGTAAAAATAGGGATATTAGACATCGCCCTAATGACGTAAATTGATAGTTTAAAGGGTCAAATGGACCCCGATAATGAAATTGATTATCTATTCGTACTCAGGGAGTTATGGGCAACTTATAAATGTAATTTATTTAGGGTTTGGTTATGTGACCATAAACCCCGTACATACGCTTGGCCTGCGTATTGCGTATGCGAATAAGGTATCAGGTTCTTAACCGGATTGCACTAAGATGTGAGGAATGAAGCCTTTAGCCTAATTTGATATATTTTTCTGCTTAATGAATAGAGTGGGATCGTTTGGCAATGAAACCAAAGGACAAGCGGTTATTGAGTGGATATACTAACTTTGTAACAAGGCAAGTGTTTATATCCATTTCTTTGGAGGCACCTGGCCTCGTGGATTTTCTACCACGTATTCCTTACGTGTGTAGCTGCCGATAGGCGTACTCATTACGCCTTAGCTTTGGATTAATATTCTATATGATATATTATGTCCTGTTATTGGTATTGCATTGAGAATCTGAGTATTGTACTTTGGCTGTGAGTTGGTATATACTTTCCAGCTGTCGATGAGAGTCCCGCGCTGGTGATGGGTTATTATTGCATCATGTTGCATTCGTATGCAAATTGCATCATATTGAGGGTAGGAGGATTCCGCCCTCGGAGCAGGAGGATTCCGCTCCATTGCATCATATTGAGTGTAGGAGGATTCCGCCCTCGGAGCAGGAGCATTCCGCTCCATTGCATCATATTGAGGGTAGGAGGATTCCGCCCTCGGAGCAGGAGGATTCCGCTCCATTGCATCATATTGAGGGTAGGAGTATTCCGCCCTCGGAGCAGGAGGATTCCGCTCCATTGCATCATATTAAGGGTAGGAGGATTCCGCCCTCGGAGCAGGAGGATTCCGCTCCATTGCATCATATTGAGGGTAGGAGGATTCCGCCCTCGGAGCAGGAGGATTCCGCTCCATCTATTTGGCACATGTGACACCATTGCATCATATTGCATTCATCCCATTTCATTGCACCGCGTGCTGACTATTGTGTGACTATCGTGTTGTGTTTTATATATGCGGTGTGTATACCGTATCTCAGTTTGCCTATATATTTCTGGTTCGTATCCCGGGTTGCACGTCGCGACAATATAAATACTTGGATCGGATTGGGTTGCAGGCCGCAACAGTATAAATATACGAATCGGGTTGCACGCCGCTACAGTATGAATATATGGATCGGGTTACACGCTGCAACAGGATGTATTTCTGATTGTCGACAGGTTCAGGATATCTGTATGTTCTGTCTACCTTATGTCCCTGGCTGTTGATGATTCCATACGTGTTTTCAGTTATTATTTGGCTTTGCCTGTTTATAGTTCAAATAAGATGGATTTAGTTTATCTGTTTTTTCTTCTCCCTGGCTAGCTATCCTATTCTGTGAGGTGGTTAGTCTGCCCCGCTTATTGAGTCCTTTTGACTCACCCTTGTTTGTTGTTTGTTTCTTGTCTATCTATTTCGTTTCGGCAGGTTCGCTCCAGGATTGAGTTCGCCACGTTGTGATGGAGCGAAGACGACTTCAGCTGTCAAGGTGAGCCAGCTTTTATTCCGGATGGCCACCAGTTTATTGGTTATTATATCAGTTGTATTTTGCTCCCTTCATGAGGTATTTGTCTTCTTTTGTACTCTTAGATGTCTAGTCTGGATAACCCTAAACCTAGTATGTTGGGTAGTCAGCTGTAATTTTTTTTGTACAGCTTAAAGATATCAGTATGTCTGTGTTTTTATTTTAAGTCTTGTCCTTATTTGTGAATTGTTATATTTATTTTCCTGATATAATTGGTAAGGGTTCGCCCGACGGGTCTAAGGGAGGATGTCGGATGCCCTCACGGCCTAACCGGATTCCAGGTCGTGTCAGTTGGTATCAGAGCCCGGTTTAGAGTCTATCCAGACTAAGACAGTGTCTAGTAGAGTCTCGTTGATGGGTACGTAGACGTCCGTACTTGTCTACGAGAGGCTATGATGGCATTTAGGAAGTTTCACTTCCTTCTTTTTTGATCGTGCGTCAGTCTAGGATGCAAATGAATTTTTGTTAATTCGTTCGTAGTAATTGTGAACCCTTGTACGACAAATCAGAAAACGGTATGAGTTCAAGACGAAGCAGTCTAGCCTGGGGCTAAAGCAGCTCAAGCCCCGAGAGTTGTCGTGCTGACGATCTAGTTACGGAGGTCCCAGCTGTACGAGCTCGCGATGGGCAAAGGAGCAGGGCCTTGTGGTTCCCTTGGCTCTTTACGATGCTTTTACGAGAATCTTGGCAACGCAGATACCACAAGAACCTATTATTCGCTGGGCGGCCTATCAGGTTGCCGCAGATGCAGACGTTCGGTCTCAGGGAGCTCCTATTCCGGTTCTTAATATTGCTGCAGTAAATTATATTTCGGAGCTAGTATGTGTTGTACCTCTAATTGTTCTGGCTGGTTAGCCAGCCGAGGTATCAATTCGGTCCGAGTGTCCGAAGAGGTTGCATTATTTTACGCGGTTGAACATCCCGATATTCCCAAGCAATGCATTCGATAATCCCTGTGTAAGTTTTTTTAAAAAATAAAATGATGTCAGTATATCCTTCAGGCTGTTGGTTATCTCGAGCAATATGCTGTGTATTATTCTGCTTTCCAGTTTCAGGGTCCAGCCTTGAATTGGTGGGCCGCTCTCTTATTAGCTAACTTGGTTCGGTTTTTCTTCTAGATTCATGGAAAGTTCCTTTCGAATAGCGAGCGAGATGAAAAGTGTTTCCAGTTTGAGTGGATTAGACAGGGTAGCCTGTCGGTTAGCCTGTTGGTGTTTCAGAATATGAGATTGAATTCTATAGAATGGCTGAATACGCATTAGAACTAGTCCATGAGCCTTTCGAGAGATTCAAAGATTTACTGACAACCTTTCTCCTTCCTTGAGATCCCAGATGGCTCGAGAGACTGAGGTCGATATTTCAGTTGATGTTGTTGTTAATATTGCTCAGAGGTACGAGGCATACCATAAATTAGAGCGGGAGACCAAGAGATCCCGTGGCCCTGGTGGGCAACCATGGTACCTCATTTGGAGGTAAGAGTTCTGATTATTTTGGGAGTTCACCTTCTAGGTTATCTCAGCTTGTGTCACGTGATTCTTAGAGTGCACCAGTAGTTCGTCAAGATTAGACCCATTTTTTATCTTTATAGCTATCAACAATCTGTCCTTCTTCAATTTTCAGCGAAAAGGTGTTATCATTGTCGTGAGCTTGATTATCCTTTGGGGAGTTTTCCCTTACTCCAGCAAGTAGACAGTCGTCCTTCTCTCGTCATCAGGCACATGCACAGTCGCAGGGGATTTCATTTAGATCTCAATCAGCAAAAGAAATGCCACCATCCGGTAGAGGTCGAGAGCATGGTGGCAGTGGTTCTTCAGAAGGTGATTATCAGAATAGTTGCTTAGCTCAGCTGCAGAGGTAGTTCTATGAACTGCTTGTCTTGCGGGATGCTGAGGTATCCGATATAGTAGACCCTGAGATTTCTTCTTCTCTTAAATGTGAGTAAGATTTGATTCTTTCGATCGATCTGGAAATGGCATGTCTTATCATGTTTCGATAGTTTCCTTGGGTGCCGTTTCTATTAAGAATCGATTTCTTTAGAAGGATAAACTTCTAGTATGATTTATTCAGGAAATTTGTGAGACCCTACTAGTTTGTCTTATTTAAATGTGAGAGATTTGGGAGTGAGTGTCGGTATTGTCTGCTTGGCATCTTGTTACGCTACCTTCTGTTATTATGTCAATTCAGTTTACCTCTGCTCGAAATACAATGTTGGTAGGATAATGGGATCCTAATTCATCACCATCAGAAAATGTTATCATTTCTTCTGGTGCAAAGTGATTAGTAAGTAATATTCGATCTGCGTATCTCCTCTTGGTTCAAAACGCTAGTATAGTCATATTATCCCATGAGATTATCTGGGTTATAAAAGGGTTTCTAGTAAATTGTCAGAGTTTCCTTCTTATTGGGAGGTTAAATTGGCATGGGTATTACTCCATAAAGCTCATTTAATGTCTATTTCTTCAATTGCGGTTCTTTGGCTAGCTTAACTCGGAAGTAATCTAGCTCTGGTGGCCAAGTAAATAAGAAGATGAGCTTCTCAAAGTTCTAATTATTTCTATCCTCGATCTATTTTCATTTCTTCTTCATCCGGCACTAGTGAGCTTGGGCGATTGGTAGCCGCTTGTGACGTTCCCTGTGTTGAGCCAGAGTACGTGTTATTGTGGCCGGGTAAGCATATTATTGTTTTGGTCCAGTTGTCTCATCTTGTTATCCGTCTAACATGTTTATGTTATCAGTTTATCCGGGTATCCATTCCCATGTATAGTATAGTGCTGGTTCTGTTT
The DNA here is from genome assembly GCA_037355625.1 of Petunia x hybrida. NCBI lineage: Eukaryota > Viridiplantae > Streptophyta > Magnoliopsida > Solanales > Solanaceae > Petunia > Petunia x hybrida. The sequence goes on from JBBBVM010000045.1 coordinate 5,159,386, forward strand.
TTGCGGACCATCCAGTTTCAGGGGAAACTCTGCCGAAATTTTTATATAAAAGTACCATCCATCGGGCGGTGGTGTTTATGGCAAAGGTATGGAGTTATGAACTCGAGAGTTGCAGCTAATTGGCAACTCGAAAGGGTAGTTTGGTAGTTTAGGTCTGCCTAGGTTCAGCTTTTAGCTAGGTCTTCTTTAATCCAGCAGGTTGTGCGAGGATGACTATTTCTATTCAAATTAGTTGTATGAGTTTATGCTTTAAGTGGAGGAGTCTTCCTCCAATTGATACCGAATCATAATATTAAATCTCTAAGGCGTTGCTGAAGCGTAAGCTAATTCTTAGTTCCATCGACATGTTCTATATCGAAAGGTATATCGAAGAGGTAATTATCGGCTGAATCATGTTAACCCATTCAAAGTTTCGTGTATCTTTGTTTCGAAAATATAGAACTCCTCTCTCATGATTGAGAAAGGGTCGGCTTAGTCCGAATAAGTTGGGCAATGATGTTATTCTATTATCCAAATATGTTTTATCCAAGAGTTTGATATGCGTGTCATAACTCTGATTCTGTAATTAATATCCGTGGAGTAGTTTATGAAAGTTGTGCAAGTTCTCTTGTTATCTGCATAAATCTTGCTTTAGATTTAGGCTCGTTCGAGGACGAACGAGAGTTTAAGTGGAGGAGAATGAAACGACCTCGGTCAGTCGTTTCGGAAGTTAGGACTCCGATTGGCGTGCTGATAATTTTAAAATATTAGTAATGTCCGTTAGAACCTGTCTGTAAAATTTGAGCTAAATCAGACCTCGTTTGGTAGGCATCGAAAGAAGGTTTCAATTTTTATTGGCGATAAATATTAAAAAGAGATTTTCGAGCTCGGTTTTGCCGAATGAGCTCCGATTCGAAATCCGAAAGCGCCGTTAGGTTCGTATGATTATTTTTGATTTTTTAAAACTTTCGAAAGTGAATTTCGATGTTGTTTGGCTAGTTTCCGCTAAAATGCTGAAAGTTAAATAATTTGACTTTTTTTCCATTTAAATTCGCATCTTGAGTTTCGGGAACCCGATTTGAGATCCGCCTTCGCGAGTATGTTACATATATTTTGTATCACTCGTATGCAAAAGTTGGAATTATTTTGAATATCGTAGGGTACCGTTTTAATTTTTGTTAACAAAAGAAAATAAGATAAAAGAAAACAAAAAAAATAATAGAAAAAGACAAAACATAAAAGTTAGGGGGTGTAGTAGTGCATATATGCTACATCTCTTAGCAGAAGCAGTAACAAAACGATTTCAAGCAGAGAAAAACAAATGGCGCAGAAATGGAAAAAATGCCAGAAAATAAGAAAAGAGGCCGGAGAAAAATAGTATTTTCACCCCAGAACATTCAGGTAATGATCTTAATATATTATTTGAGTTTATTACGTATGTGAATATATTTTTACGGTAAAAATAGGGATATTAGACATCGCCCTAATGACGTAAATTGATAGTTTAAAGGGTCAAATGGACCCCCGATAATGAAATTGATTATCTATTCGTACTCAGAAAGTTATGCGCAACTTATAAATGTAATTTATTTAGGGTTTGGTTATGTGACCATAAACCCCGTACATAGGCCTGGCCTGCGTATTGCGTATGCAAATAAGGTATCAGGTTCTTAACCGGATTGCACTAAGATGTGAGGAATGAAGCCTTTAGCCTAATTTGATATATTTTTCTGCTTAATGAATAGAGTGGGATCGTTTGGCAATGAAACCAAAGGACAAGCGGTTATTGAGTGGATGTACTAACTTTGTAACAAGGTAAGTGTTTATATCCATTTTTTTGGAGGCACCTGGCCTCGTGGATTTTCTACCACGTGTTCCTTACGTGTGTAGCTGCCGATAGGCGTACTCATTACGCCTTAGCTTTGGATTTATATACTATATGATATATTATGTCCTGTTATTGGTATTGCATTGAGAATCTGAGTATTGTACTTTGGCTGTGAGATGGTATATACTTTCCAGCTGTCGATGAGAGTCCCGCGCTGGTGATGGGTTATTATTGCATCATGTTGCATTTGTATGCACATTACATCATATTGAGGGTAGGAGGATTCCGCCCTCGGAGCAGGAGGATTCCGCTCCATTGCATCATATTGAGTGTAGGAGGATTCCGCCCTCGGAGCAGGAGCATTCCGCTCCATTGCATCATATTGAGGGTAGGAGGATTCCGCCCTCGGAGCAGGAGGATTCCGCTCCATTGCATCATGTTGAGGGTAGGAGGATTCCGCCCTCGGAGCAGGAGGATTCCGCTCCATTGCATCATATTGAGGGTAGGAGTATTCCGCCCTCGGAGCAGGAGGATTCCGCTCCATTGCATCATATTGAGGGTAGGAGGATTCCGCCCTCGGAGCAGGAGGATTCCGCTCTATTGCATCATATTGAGGGTAGGAGGATTCCACCCCCGGAGCAGGAGGATTCCGCTCCATCTATTTGGCACATGTGACACCATTGCATCATATTGCATTCATCCCATTTCATTGCACCGCGTGCTGACTATTGTGTGACTATCGTGTTGTGTTTTATATATGCGGTATGTATACCGTATCTCAGTTTGCCTATATATTTCTGGCTCCTATCCCGGGTTGCACGTCGCGACAATATAAATACATGGATCGGATCGGGTTGCACTCCGCAACAGTATAAATATACGAATCGGGTTGCACTCCGCAACAGTATGAATATATGGATCGGGTTGCACGCCGCAACAGGATGTATTTCTGATTGTCGACATGTTCAGGATATCGGTATGTTCTGTCTACCTTATGTCCCTGGCTGTTGATGATTCCATACGTGTTTTCAGTTATTATTTGGCTTTGCCTGTTTATAGTTCAAATAAGATGGATTTAGTTTATCTGTTTTTTCTTCTCCCTGGCTAGCTATCCTATTCTGTGAGGTGGTTAGTCTGCCCCGCTTATTGAGTCCTTTTGACTCACCCTTGTTTGTTGTTTGTTTCTTGTCTATCTATTTCGTTTCGGCAGGTTCGCTCCAGGATTGAGTTCGCCGCGTTGTGATGGAGCGAAGACGACTTCAGCTGTCAAGGTGAGCCAGCTTTTATTCCGGATGGCCACCAGTTTATTGGTTATTATATCAGTTGTATTTTGCTCCCTTCATGAGGTATTTGTCTTCTTTTGTACTCTTAGATGTCTAGTCTGGATAACCCTAAACCTAGTATGTTGGGTAGTCAGCTGTAATTTTTTTTGTACAGCTTAAAGATATCAGTATGTCTGTGTTTTTATTTTAAGTCTTGTCCTTATTTGTGAATTGTTATATTTATTTTCCTGATATAATTGGTAAGGGTTCGCCCGACGGGTCTAAGGGAGGATGTCGGGTGCCCGCACGGCCTAACCAGATTCCGGGTCGTGTCATCAACTAAATATAAATTTAACTGTAAAACCTGAAATTGCATGTTAGGAAATACAAACATGAACAAAACAGAGTCCAAATGTGCTATTGTTAACACTTAATCATGATACATAAAAAAAAAAAAGCTTTAGCAAACTGAAACATATGAACTGATCAAGAACAATAAGAACAAGTAAAGGAAAAAGGGATTCTCTCTTCTAGCTAACCCGTCGCCAAAGCCAAAACGCCGACGGTGCTGCCACTGTTACTGCCTTTCACTGCTCGAAGCATTTGCATCATCACCACCCTGCTTTGCTACGACCACTACTGCCTTGCTTCGTCCATAAATCACTGTTGCTTCAGTCCTTAAACACCATCACGCGACCAAATTTCAGTCACCTCCTTTCCCTTTTCTAATAGAAATGGCCTTAATAAGGTCGTTTACTATTAGAAAAGGGAAAGAAAGGAGATGAAAATCTAGAAAAAGAAAGAAATGGGGCAGAGACGGCAGAGGAAAAGTGAACAGAGTTAGGGTTTTCGTCTATGTTTTAGCCCAATCTACGCTGATTGAAGCATTTTTGGTGGACCAGATTATGGATATGGGCTAGCGGGCCACGAAGTGGACTGCCATGCTATTCCTTTCCTTGCGGAAAATTGAACTCTAGCCCATATAGTTATACACAAAACAAACACTAACAAACTATTTAAGCAAATAATAATGTTACTTAATCAATCAAGAAAAATAAACAAATATTAACTTGACTAAACCAAAATTAGGTGATTACAGAGTGTACATATGGCTTACATTAGTGCGATTAAAGACATGTATAATGGAGTGAAGATGCAACTGAGGACGATAGGAAGAGCCTCAAATCACTTCCCATTAGAGATGGGGTTACATTAGAGGTGAGTGCTTAGCACTTTTTATTTGCTCTGGTGATCGATGGATGAATATGGAATATTCAATGGCAGATACTGTGGTGTATACTATTTGCTGATGATATAGTCTTGATTGACGAGATATGCGGTGGAGTTAATGATAATTGAGCTAGAGGTTTGGAGACATACTCTGGATTCTAAAGGTTTATAGGCCGAGTAGGACGTAAAGGGATTACATAAATTGCAAGTTTAGCGATGCATCACATGAGCTAGATGTGGAAGTAACGCTTGATATAAAAGTTACCCCCAAGAAATGAAGCTTCAAGTATCTTTGCTCAATTTTTCGAGGTAATGGAGAAGTTGATGATGATGTCACGCATCGTATAGGGGTGGGGTGGATGAAAAAGAGGCTCGCCTCCAGTGTCCTATACGATAAGAAAGTGCTACTTGATTTAAAAGTAAGTTCTATAGACCAGCTATGTTGTATCGAGCAAATTGTGTGCCAGTCAAGAACACACACATTCAGAAGATGAGTGTAACAGAGATGAGAATACTTAGATATATATGTGGGCATACTAGGCTGGATAATATTAGGAATGCGGTTGTTCGTGATAAGGTAGGAGTGGCATCGGTGGTGGACAGGATGCAAGAAGCAAGGTTGCGATGGTTTGGATATGTGAAGAGTAAGAGCACAAGTGCGTAGTGAGGAGGTGTAAGGGCTTGGTAATGCTGGATCTATGGAGAGATAGGAGTAGACTGGAGAAGAACTAGGACGAGGTGATTAGACACGACATGACCCATCTTCATATCACCAAGGACATGACCTTAGATAGGAAAGCATGGAGGTTGAGGATTAGGGTAGATGGTTCGATAGTAGATAATCAATTTCTTTTATACTAGTGTAGGTTTCTTGAATATATACGCTATTTCTGTCATATTCTTCGTCTTTATTGCTATTGATGTTTGATGTTTACCTCAGTTATATATAGTCTTTATGTCAGTGTTTCATGTACAATACTCCCTCCGTTTCAAAAAGGATGAACCTATTTCCTTTTTAGTCTGTTTCAAAAAGAATGACCTCTTTCTAAATTTGGAAAGAAATATTCACGTTTACTCATCCCTAGATGATTTGTAGCCACACAAATATTTATAACTTATTCTAGACCACAAGTTTCAAAAGTCTTCTCTCTTTATTAAACTCCGTGCAAAGTCAGATGGGTTCATCTAAAGTGGAACGGAGGGAGTAGTATTTTTATATTATTTTTACTTTACAAAATTATTTTTAAAAAATATTCTTCTTTAGCCGAGGGTGAACTGAAAACAACCTATCAACTTTAGTGGGTGTAAGGTATGCGTACATCTCGCCCTTCCCAGACCCTAGTTGTGGGATAACACTGGTATGTGTTGTTTTTGCTCTTTGGGATTAGAGAGACATACTTAGCATAATCCCATATATTTACTGTATTCAGATGGATAGGGATCAATAGATAATCACATAAATAGGATAGTAGATTATTGGTATATTTATAATTTATTTGTGGTACCATATTAATAAGTAGTCAATGTAAATAATTCTTCTATAGTCTCCATCCGTCCCATTTTATGTGGCATTATTTGACCGGACACAGAGTTTAAGAAATAGAGGTTGGCCTTGAAAAGCTTCAAATTTACCCTTGAAAAAGTAAAAAAAGAGAAGATTTGAGTAATTAAAAAGTTGTTGGTAGCTTTTAAAATAAGTAGGGCCCAACAAGGGGAAAATAGAGATATTGCAATAAATAGTTGTTAAATAAGAAAATGTAACATTTTATTTGGGACAGACTAAAAAAAATGGTGCTACATAAATTGGGACGGAAGGAGTAGATAGTTGTGAAATTCTGTGGAGATAGTGTACTTAATCAATATTGTTTAAATATTTTGCTCTGTGGCCAAATTTTAGTTGCATTATAAATTGTGGATTATATCTCAAATTAAACCATTTAAGTGACTAGCTGGTGCCATTTCTATACAATCATACATATGTGTAAATAGTAGAGACCAATTGAGTTGTCAACTAGCTGATTTATGAAAATAGGATACTTCTGGCGCCCCCATAAGGAAAGTATTTCACAAATAATCCCCTTAAGAAAGTTTAGCAATCACAAGAGCTTTCTATTTGCACTGATCTGGATCGCCAGGAGTTCTCCTTTGATAGTCAGCCAACAATTTTTCTCGACTGGGATTATTTCTGTAAATCTTTTCTTATGGTATTGAAAATATATAACATTGGCACCAAATATGTCTATTCGCACAAAAACTTCTTCTCAAATTGGTATGCTACGCCCACTGGACTTGGCTGTCTATGCTACATCCTTGAATTTGAAACCTCTTCACAAGAGTGCTCAAGATAACTTGTGGCAAGTTTTGTTCTAAAATTTTAAATAATAATAACCAAATGACATGTCAAATTTTCATTTTCAAATTCTTCGTGATTGCTATTGCTTTTGTTATAGATAATGCAATTTTTCATTTCAAATCACATTTCAAATTGCAAAATTTTTTCATATTTGGAATTGTTATAATGAGGTCATAGGTGAATTACGAAAAATTCACATTGCTTAAAGCTTCTCAGAGTTCATATGGCATTGCCAATGACAGCCTAAAGCTGAGAAGCTAACGTGTCAATATATTAGACCTTCCAAAGTGGGAACAAAATTTAATGTTGGAAATTTTGACTAGTTTGTTATGAGGTTATCGAAAAAAAAAATGACTTCACAATTGTTGTATGACAAAAGGGAAATGAAAGTCTTAAAAAGGGAACCTAAAAGGAAAGGACTCAATTACAGTAACTTCAATTATTGAATTTCATGTTAGATAAAAGTGTTAACTATTAAACATAAATGCTTTGGATACGTATATATTAACCATTCTCTTAATCATACACAAAATTAGATTTTGATAAATGAATTTTCAAAGATATATGTTACTATAATTAAAGCATTAACATGTCAGATAATTTTAGGCCTAATAATGTTCGCTGAGGTTTGTGTAAGTTAGATTGTCTTGGCTTCACAAAAAATATATATAGTACATATTTTAAGTACGTGTCAACCACACACTTTTACTCTCTCACCTCTCAACAAAAGGATAAGTAAGATTAACAGAACATATTAAGTCCAAGTTAAAGAGATGGAAACATCATGTGACCCATTCCTCCATATCCATAAGAAGCTTAAACGTGGACTCCAAGTAAGAAATGAAGCTTCATCTAAATTCACGTATTTAAATAACTAACATTTGAAAAAAGTTTCCGTCTTTTCCATATTAGGAAATCTTCAAACATAATCACTACCTAAATTTTGATTTAAAGGATTTGCCTCGCTACTTGCTAAAACATGCATGAAGCAAGGGAAAAAACATCATCAATTATTACAAGGCACTCTCGTGCGTTAATATCAGCCACAATTGTTTGGTGACGTTGCTCTCATTTTGTTTAACATCGATTAATTTTTATCCTCGAAATAACAATAATGTATATCTTCATCTTAAAAATAGCCTACTTCAAAAAGATTACGTAGATTAATATTTGGATCTCCTTTTACTATCCGGGAGGGATTTTCGCTCATTGATTCACTACTACACACTAACATCTTTACAAATGTAAACTTAAAATTCAATAAGGAAATAATCCGTAATTATAATGAGTGAAATTACTAAAAAGAAAGTAAAGTTTGTAACATGTTTTAATATGTAAATTATACTAATAGCTAGTTGTGCAAAAAATACTTTGCACTACCAACATGTGTGTATAAGTTATATCCAAAGAAATTTAAAAGACATGCCACTTAATATAATAAGTAATTATATAATACGATTGTGTAATTTTTTGTACACTATGGCGTATGGATCGGAGTATAAGTTATTTTTATCTGAACTTTGTACGCGGTTGTTTAATTCGTCAACGTGAGAACTGCACATAAAAGTATAACATTCTTGTACTCGAACAAATAGAAAAGAAAAAAGTAAAAAGAAAAGAAAAATCTGCTCAATCGATGGATTCCTTACACGTAGTGAGATGGAGAAGGAGAGGAAGTGTAGGAGACGCAAACGTGTATAAACGCTATATAAATGTATGTATCTTTAAAGTCACCAATTTCCTTTTCAAGCTTGTTACTTAGCTTCTTTTCAAGAAACACAGCAAATCATATATATATAGCTGAGAGTTGCTTTCATAGCTTGTATTCTGAAAAATTATTCTTGTCTCAACATGCATCTAATGAGAAAATTGGTCTGGTCTAAGTTGAAATCGTCTCTCAGAAAGCAACGTGAGTTCCATATCCATATTCCTCCAATAATTTCCTTCTAATATTTCTGCTTGTAATTTACTACCTCATTACTTTGATTTATCTTCAATCTCCATGAACAATCTGAAAACTTCGTTATTTATTTTCTAGCTAGTCGTTGTAACTTTTTTGCTTAGTTTTAGATGTATGCTTCATGGAAAATATCGATGTTACCTATACCTGTGTTACGTTCTATTCTACCTTACAATAATATGTTAAATTGCATTGATGGTATAAAAATATTCGATTTACTATATACTACTATAACTTAAATCAAATAGTTTTGGCATCTCAGAATCTTATCTTATCCTCTTATGTTTGCAAGAATGTTGATTTTGATGTTGTTGGTGTGCAATGTTTCAGGTGGAATTATTGGGAAAGACGGTTCAGGTAGCTTGGTGAACAAGTCAAATGTGAATGAAGAGTATGTTGAAGCCTTAAGAACTAAGTCATACGTAGAAATGTACAATAAAGTTCAAGGACAACTAGAAGGTGGAAAATTAGGTGACCATGAACATAAATTATCCTCGTCCTCTTCTCTTCAACTCGAGTTTCTTGACCCTTGTCAAGAAGCCTTAGATGATATCCCAACATGTCAACTTCATCCTCTTATTGTTAACTACTTTGATATCAGCTTAGAAGCATGCAGAATATGTGAGTTATTACTTCAAAGTGTTCAACAAACTAGGGTTAATTATAGGAAAATTAGAAAAGCTATTAGACTAATGAAGATGGATCCAGATTCAAGTCATCGTTATGGTGTATATAGAGAATTAGCTTCATTTGCTTCCTTCAACAACCCTTTTTCAGTTGTTAACAGAGTACAGTTTCTTGAGACACGTGAAGGGCACGACTTATTGCTTCAGAAATTAACATCACAATTCAGAAGAGTTAAAAGGAGGATGAAATTCTTGAGATCTTGCAAGAAGATTTTTGGGATTAGTATTGCAATAGGGTTAACTGGAATACTAATAGCCTCATTGGTTCTAGTTCTTCATAGTATGTTCTGCATTGTGGCTGCACCTGGATTGATAGCTTGTTCTTTTAAGCTGTTCAAGAAAAGATTCAAAACGGATAAAAAAGCATTAAGTTCAAGTTCACTTGAAGCAGTGACAGCACAGCTTGATGTAGCAGCAAAAGGGGTGTATATATTGATTAATGACTTTGACACGATGAGTCGGCTTGTGAGGAGATTATATGATGAAATTGAGCATAATAGATCTGTAGCTGATATGTGTGCTAGAAAGAAAAACGCTGATATGTTGAAGGAGGCGATAAGGGATTTCAGTATTAGTAAACCTAGCTTCATGGAACAATTGAAAGAGCTAGAAGAGCATGTTTGTTTGTGTTTCCTCACTATTAACAGATCAAGAAGGATGGTTCTACAAGAAATGGTCTGCAGATAAGTATGTTATCTGATCAGACATTATTAGCTAAAATAGATCAAGAGAAGCGACTATGTCCACACGACAGATTTGACTCAATGTCAAACAGGCCAAAAGCTCAGAATGAGGCTACAGTCTGTATTTATGCCTTTTCAGCAATTTCTATATTCGTTGAGCAAGTGCAATATTAGGAAAGAAAATGACTACAAAGACTGACAACGTAAATTTGATTATTCAATTTTGTTTGGTAATTATTTGGTGTCTGTATGCTCAATAATGGAAATTTTGTTTCCTCCACTTGGTGTTTCCTAATGGAGGTTATAGCAAGTTAATATCTTCTGATTTCCCAAGTTCTAGCAATAGAATCCTCTAGATATGTCACATTAATAAATTAACTATTCATACATGTTATTTAATCATATCACTCTGAAAATCAAAGTATGGAGATGTGGGCAACTAAAATTCCGCACAATCCAAATAATAGGCCAGAAGAAAAGTACTGATAGAAAGGTTTATTAAGTTAAACTAAGAGATGTAAATTATGAAGTGAGGAAGTCGTGCCCAAAGAATGCTTCTGCCTCCAATTCTGAAGATGTTCTCTTCTGTATGCCAAAACCAGAGGTGTATTGAAGAAGTAGCAGATTTTTCACTCACAGAAAGTGAATCATTGCAGAAACTACATCAAACTGCAAACTTTTCTCAACCATCTAAGCTCCAAATGCTGCAGATGCTGTCATCAGTGAGCTGATCTGCAGCCTTGAGCCTTTACAATCACAACACATCCTTCCTCAACTCTCTATACTCTTCAATGCCCACCAAAGTGGCTTTCACCTTGACCCAATCTGCGGGCTTTGGCATTATAATTGCAATGTATCCTTCCCTGTCTGCCTACAATAAAAATCACACAAGAGGAACCCATATTCAAAATTGATTATAAATCGAGGAAGAGATCAATGAAACAGTATCTCATATGTGGAAAAAAAGTCCAATATGTCACAATTATTGGCACAATCAAATGACACAAATCACTGTCGCTTGAACATGTCTCCGGGAAAGCTCTTTAAGTATTGAAAGGAAAAGAAAGAATAGGACTTCTCTTTTATCATAGATGTCATGCATATACAATTTTTAGCTCCTTTTTATTAACCAAAACTAGGTGTTATATTCACAATCGGACATTTTTCAGTTGCTCAAAGAAAAATAGGCATGCAACCACCTCACAACAACATACCCAGTGTTATTTCACAAGTGGGGTCTGGAGGCATGCAACCACCTGAGAAGTCAAAATATATATTCTTCTGTTTTTTGTTTTCTTTTTTCTTTGTGTGTAAAGAAGGGCTCGTAAAGCCAAATACGTGGTGGAAAACATCTTTCAACCACACATAGATTGTCCTGTCACCCTTCCAAGTTGCGTCGTCAAAAATTTAGTTAGTTGTAAACTGACAAATCGGCCTATGCATTTTTTGGTTTCAAATCGATAAAACTGATTGTTCCAAGATCTTTATCATCATGCATATAACCAATAGTTGACAGCATTTGTGATCATGAGCTGCCAAATTCTATACATTCACAAAGCTTTATTAACTAGCGTCATGAAGATGCAGGGACAAGCCGGTTGATATATTTCTTTTCAGAGCTAATACATAACTAGTTCAGAGCTTTTCAGCAGACAGCCAGTTTAGAGCTAACTACCAAAATAAGTTAAATGGAAAAAGCAGTAATAGCAGATTCACTAACAGTTACATAAAGATGGCTAGAGAAAGCATTAAATAATGGGAGACAATAGATAACAAGAAGTAGAAATAGAAGTTGGAATATATTGTTTGAGCAAAGGACCTAGAATTGTTACTTCTCATGATCAAACAAATCTTTTCAAGACCATGAAGTAATCCCTCTTTCACAGTCCATGTGTGCAAGTGTATGTTCTGAATAAAGGTGAAACTAGATGATGTTGGTAACAAATCTTCTAGTACTTCTCATGTAGGTTTTTTTTTTTTTTAAATCAATTACATCTCATGTAGGTTTTTAAACATATAAATTTCGATAAAAAAAAGTGAACTGATATATGGTCAATTCAGCTCAAACAAATAAACCTTCAATTAGAAAAAGGTGCCAGGAAAATGGGAAAGGAGGGAGTAATTCAAAGATGGACACCAATTGTGACAACTTAAAATGGCACTATGTTATCTTATCTAATCCAAAAAATGGCACTACCCTATCAAATGGACATGTAAACATAACAAGGAGAGTGAAGGTTAGGCTGGATATTTAAATGAAACAGCTAATGATAATCGATATTGACATATATGACATCTAGAAAACCAACTCAATTTCATGAAATTGAATAGCTAGAAGGCCATAAGCTTTGCCAATACAAAAGAACTAAATGAAGTTAAGTTCTGCATCAGTTACCACAAACTAAAAGCAAAGCTGAAGAAGGGTGAGCTTAAGGTAAGAAATCCTAAGTGCCATATATTATAAATAACATAAAGCTAAATGTTTCTTACCGACGAGTTCAGCAATTCTGGTTGCTTAATCAACCTATCATTGACTTCTAATAGAGAGCCTTTCACACAACACCTGCAAAACATGAGTAAACCATCTTTTTAAAGATTTTTAAAGAACCTCTGTCAGAGAAAGAAGTGCAAGAAGATAGAAACTCTACCTCACAATATAAGAATCATCATTTGTGCAAACTTTACATAATGCTGTATTAGACTCAAAATGTTGAGCATTCTGCATAAGAACAAAGTGGCAGCTTCATTTCATTAAAAGCATAAATCACAAAAGATTTGAAAGATAAGCTTTAATAGCACGGTTCATATTTCCTTGCTTATGTACCAGTCCAAGATGGTGGTACGAGGCCACAAATGACCAGTGCTTGCTATGTAGTTAACATGCTATGCTGTTACAAATGACTGAAGCATGTACACATGAAAACTATGAAATATAAGAATAAAACCTCGTGTGATAAGAAATTCAATCATTTGTGTTGAAGGTAAAGGGTACAAAAGTAATGTGGCATTATATATTAGCTGCTGCCTAGGCAATTTCATATGAGAGAATAGCTTGCATTGTATGCTAAGGTTCTAAAAGCTAATCTTTAGCCAAGTTAGCGAATAGGCAACAAAATAATTCTTTTTTTATAAGGTAATTTTATAATAGAACAGTACCAAGGTGGTATGGTACTGCAACAATTACACGGTCCAAGACTTGTTTAAATCATATTCTGTCATAGCGAATAACATAATAAATGAGATCAAAGCCCTTTATTTGCAAGACTAGGAATTGGAGGTATATATTTCACCAGAAGCAATCTAATACCAGTAAACTTAAACAATGAAACGTTTTCAACTTGTTAGCTTTTCTCCGTTGTTCAAACCAAAACATAGAAAAGGCATCCCTTATTATTCTTAAGTTAATTCTTAATATATTTAAAACTTAAAATAAATAATGATCTAAAACATAGAACTAGAGTCAACTTTTAAATAACATTGTGGAGATTCATCCAGTCAAATATTCCATGAAACTACAATGACTTGCATTGATAAAATACGTGCCTTACCAGAAAAATGCAATCTTTTCTTATTTTTGATCAAGTTAACCACAATGATGCAATCTTTACTCTTATTCAAGTGGATTCAGTTTCTTTCTTACTCCTTATTGCTATATTTAAAGACAAATAACAGATTCAACAAAACAAACTCCTAGGAGTATAAAATGTAGTACCTTTTTTCGTTTTCCGGTGACCTTAAGTCCACTCCGGTCAGACTTCCCTACATTGAAATCCACTGAACTAACTCCCCCTTTATCTTTAAAAGCAATATGAGTCTGAGCCAATCCAATTATGCATAACCTTCAAATCACCCAATTCCAAAATCAGCAAACCCGTATTTTGCAAAAAAATTACAGTACAAAAAAGACTATGTTTTTAGTACCCGTTAGCATGACGATGTACATACTGATCATGCCCAGGTTTCATAAAATCTGCAAATATCAATCAAAAACAAAAAAGAATTATACTTTCTAAATTTCAGCAACAACATACCCAGTATAATCCCACAAGTAGGGTCTGGAGAGCGTGAGGTGTACACATACCTTACTCCTCCCTCGAGTGAAGTGGAGAGGCTCTTTCCAACAGGCCCTAATTAAACATTATAATTGGTTTTCTAATAAAGAATTATAAAGAGTTGAACTTTGGTTATAAAGAGTTGAACTTTGAACCACTTTCTAGATACACGTTACAGGTTCGAACCCTGGGTGTTTAAAGCAGACCATTAACCACTGAGTTCCGAACTGTGTGCCACTCGATTTCTCAGATATAAAATAAAAAAGAAAAGATTTGAACTTTGAATCACTTATTAAATAATCAATCTGTTTTAGTTTATGTGACATAATTGCTTAAAATGTCGGTCACAGTTCATGCAGTTAAGTCAGTCAAAGTTCATGCAGTTTGACTCTCGAGAGCAATAAAATAGAGCAAATTACCAGGAGCGAAATATGTGATGAAATTGGATTGAACAGCAGAAGGAGGAGAAAGAGGGAGGTCATCTATATTTGGCACCAAAAGTTTTCTTAATTCTTCATCTTCTTGTTCTGGTTTTTGGGTTTTGTCTGAATGAGAACAAGGAACTAGTGTTGGGTTTATGTTGTTGAGATTTGAGGTTTGGACATCATTGGTGTTTTGATCCGTCATTGAAAATTGGGGAACACTGTAATGAGAGCAGAGTTTAAAGTTTGTTTACTTTTGAGGTTTAGTGGAGTTGAGGAAGAAGAAGGTAATTTGCCCAACAGGCCTAATTCCAACGGCTGATTTACAGAAGTAGAAAGCTTCTAGAGCTCCGTCAAATATTTAGCCCCCCTAACAAAGATCTTCTATTAGAATAACCTAGCTATCGCAATCAACTTTTTTGTTGAGGGCTATTATCATAAGACTTTTCTTATATATATATATGTTAAAACTAGGGTTTTTTTTACACAAATATACAAATTTATATCTCTGTATTACAAAAAATATCAATATTATATAAATTACAAGACAAAGTAATATTTTTTCTAGCACCTTTCATAACAATCAAAATAAACAAAGTAAACCAAAAAGTCAGTGGGCAATTTGACCCGATCTGCACAAAATTCAGATTCTAACTAGAAACGACTCACCAATCTCCTCTCCATCATCGATGTTCCACTCCCTCATTGCCACCTTCATCCACCACAGCTCTGCCGCATTTCACAACTTCTCTCGCCGTTTCAATAACCAAAATTTTTCCGTAAATTTCCAGGTTCTTTATTGTACTTGTACTATTTATTGTAACTTGTAAAAAAAATCTACAAAGATTGAACAAAATTTTAAAATAGCACCACCAGAAACCGACATTACGCCTAACACCTCTTCACGTCCAACAAAATAAACCCTAAAACCTCCTCATTTTTCAACCTCAGCCGAAACGACATTGCTATGATTAAGAAGGTATAGAAAGAGGAAAGAGGCTGATGAATCAAACAAATGATCTAGCTGAAAGAGGAGGTTAAAATGGCTGAGGGGATGTGAATTGGAGTTCCATTAGTGTCACAGAAGAAGATAGATACAGAGGAAGAATATTGGGCAAGATGAAGTCCATTAGTTACAAACTGAAAAACAATTAATCTGGATCTTGATTCTTAATGCTTGATAGCTGGGGAGCACACTTTCTTCTAGAACTATTCAGAGGTGTCAAGTTTAATCATTTATCCTAATTGTAAAGATAGTTGTACTTTATATAAAATATTAATTGGCATAGTTATATTTTAAATTTCAGCCACATGTATCAGCTTTTAGAGGTGCAACAAATTTCATGCCCCACACCTATTTATGTGTGAATAAGTTGGCTGAAACGATGCAGGAACAGTTTGAAACAACGCAGATACAGTGTTGAAACGATGGAGAAACAGTTTGTAACAGTGCAGATACAGTGCTGAAACGATGCAGAAACAGTTTAAAACAACGTAGATACAGTGCTGAAATAATGCTGAAACAGTGCAGATACAGTGCTGAAACGATGCAGAAAAAATGCAGATACAGTGCTGAAACGATGCACAAACAGTTTGAAACAACAGAGATACAGTGCTGAAACGATGCAGAAATAGCGCAGATACTGTGCTGAAACGATGTAGAAACAATTTGAAAACGATGCAGAAACTGTTTGAAACAGCACAGATACAATGCTGAAACGATGCAGAAATAGCGCAGATACAGTGCTGAAACGATGCAAAAACAGCGCAGATACAGTGCTGAAACGATGCAAAAACAGCGGAGATACATTGCTGAAACGATGTAGAAACATTTTGAAAACGATGCAGAAACAGTTTGAAACAACGCAGATACAGTGGTGAAACGGTGCAAACAGTTTGAAACAACGTAGATACAGTGCTGAAACGATGCAGAAACAGTTAGATACAGTGAAATTAGAGGAAATGGTGGGAGGAAAAGTGAAATTGGAGGAAATGGAAGGATTAAAAGTGAAATTGGGGAAAATTGTGGGAGGAAAAGTGATATTGGGAGAAATGGGAAGAGGAAAAGTGATATTGGGGGAAATAGGAGGAAGAATGTAAGGGTTTAATATGTTATTGGAAAATATTGCTATGTTTTTGCTATGTTTGTAATTAACTTCTCTTTTCCTCTATAATGTGTACTTTTGCTTAAACATTGCTATGTTTTGTAAATAACTTCTAAAACTTGTGCTTTTATGTAAAAATTCCTTAAAACTACAACAGTGGTATTTTCGCTTAAAAACTTCAATTTTAATAGTCTAATTTACATAAATAAACACTACTGGCGCCTCCCCACAATTTTGATCCTCACAAGATGGGTCTTTTATTTTTTATTTTTTACCCTCGTAAGAAAAAGCTACAATCATCAGATCTTAATTCCAAGGACCTGGCTATGGCAAGGAATTTCCCCTTGGTATCATCTAGCAATCATCAGTAACTTTTTCTAATGAGGTTATAAATGTAAGGCTTTTCCTAGTAGGACTGCCGGATATGTCCATCTCACACAAAAACTTGATTTTAGTAGTAAAATTACACAAAAGTATAATTTTGAATTTCTTTTAGAAATTTTTACATTAAAAGACAAGCAACACACAAAAATTACAAAAAATGATCCCTATTTGTGAATCTTACCCGAAATGTCACCCTTTTCCCGAGATAGCAGCCTGCCGCAAGTTTATAAAATTTTATACAAGTGTATAAAATTGTATAACTTTGTATAAGTATGTATATGCGAGTGAATAAATATGTATAAATTTTTAGATTTCTTTAATATTAAGGATATTTATATGAATTTTTACTTTTTTGCGTATATTTTTGTATTTCTCTCATTGTCTACGCATTTATCTATGTATATTCATGTATAATTTATTTTTTGGGGAGAGATTTGTGCGTATAAACTTGTCCAAAGAATTAATATTGACAAAATCAACAACATAACTTCAGTGAAATACAAAAAAGTAACGACACCACCGGCGCAGTAGGGTGTCTGCTACCAGCTCAGTGGCAGGGGATGGGGAGATTTGGTAGCTAGTATTTTTATTTCGAAGGAGTGCTAAAATTTTAA
Organism: Petunia x hybrida; assembly: GCA_037355625.1. Taxonomy (NCBI): domain Eukaryota; kingdom Viridiplantae; phylum Streptophyta; class Magnoliopsida; order Solanales; family Solanaceae; genus Petunia; species Petunia x hybrida. The sequence goes on from JBBBVM010000045.1 coordinate 5,176,944, forward strand.
TTTAAGGGATGTGTGCTATGCATGAAAAAAATATGGCCTATTGTTTGTAATTTTGGGTAGTGGGCTATCTATTTCTGAAAATTTCCTTTTTTTTAAATAAAAAATATGGAAATATTTTGTCCTAATTATAAAATATAGAGGAATCGATGACCTAGTTACAAAACATAGAAAAATATATATACCTATACATAGCAATGCCCTAGCCCTTCTCCCATTTCTCCCATTTTTACTCCCCTGTCCCTCCTCCACTCCCAATCTATTACAGCCGGACCACCTCCTCTACTGCCGGGGAAAATTTTCTTCAGAGCAACTTTGAACAATTTTTTTGTAGATCTATTACTTTTTGCTCATGTTTGGTGTTATTTTTTGGTCAAATTTAATGATTTTTGTTCATATTTGGTGTTTTTTTATGACTAAAATTTGGTATTTTACGACTAGAACTCATATTTTTTTGTTAGATCCGTTATTTTTCTGGCCAAATCTATTTTATTTTAATTTTATTTTATTGTATCTCACTATTTCTACACTATATCTAAGTTGTTCTATATTGTTTCCGTACTGTTTCTGCTTTTTAACAACGTTTCTATACTATTTCTACACCATTCTTGCATTATTTATGTGTTATGCATTGTTTTTGCACTATTTTGCATTATTTCTGCTTGCTTCTGCACTGTGTGTGCATTTTTGCTCTGTATAGTTCTGAAACTTTTCTGCATTGTTTCTGCACTCTGGCGGCTGCAGAGGAAGCAGGCAGCGGAGGGCAGCAGGGGGAGGGATGGGAGGTTTTCTTCTTCTTTATTTATTATTAACAACTGATAAGACCCAAATCCCCACAAGACCCTTCACTCTGAGCCAAGCTAAGGACATCCAAGGAGTACACCTACACTTGATGAGGAAGGGACTAGAAGAAGGAAGCGATTGGAAGCCGTTCCGAGTGCTCAAAGTGCAAGAGGAACAGCCCAGTCATCCAGGCGCTCCGCCCAAGGATGTCTAGGCCTGGGCGCTCCGCCCAAACTCTGGACGCCCCGCCTAGGCCACCCCACTGATCAAAATCTCGGGCGCTCCGCCCAAAACGCTGAAGGATGGATTTCTAGCTAGTGTTAAGACTATTTTGACCCTACGTGGTCCTTTGTTCCTAAGCCTAAGTATGGGCATATTAGACCTTTCAATAGGTGCCTACAAACACCTATAAATAGCTAGATTGTTAGATTATTTTATTAACTTACCTTGATGATTAAAATACACTTTGTGTTGAAGAGTTCTTATTGAATGAAACCTTGAATGGGACTTGTTCTTCCTCTAGCGGATCTAGATGAATTCCAATCCCCTCCGACCATTCTACTTGCGTGCTCACGTTAGCTCGAGGGTAGTTGCCTAGCGTAGGTGTTCTTGACCTTCTCTCGGGGTGTAACGGAACGGGTTCTCCGTTGCTACTTGAGATTTGTGATCGAGATACGTCTCGTTCCTATCTTTTTAATTTTCTGCGTTTGATTCTTATCAGTTTGGTATCAGAGCAAGGTTCGGGTATCGTTCCTACGAACCCCGACCCTTGATTCTTCGTGCTTAGGTTAGTTTGTTTAGATTTCTTGTTGTTGAAGTTATTGAAAGAAGAAAATTACAAAAAAAATTGAAAAACTCAAAAATTCAAAAATTGGTGTAACTTTTTGGTGTTTGTGATTCTTGAAGTGGGTGTTATAGATTCTTAATCCTTGTTGAAAACTTGACAATTGGGTACCAAAATTGTTTGGATTGGATTGAATTGAAAATTGAAAACCCCAAATATTGTTAAACCCTCCCAAACCCTTGTTCTTGATGAATTTGATTGATTTTGGGTTGTGTGATTGTGGGGTTTTGGAATTGATTATTGGGGATTGATCTCTATTGAAAACCGAACAAATTGAAACAAGAATCGTGTGATTCGGAGTTCGGTAACATAGTTCTTGAAGAATCAAAACCCATCCTTGAACCTTGAAACCCATGTTGAAATCCCAAACTTGAAAACTTTGAATCTTGATTGAACATTATTTGTTGGTTGTTTGGGTGTGAAATTGATTGGGGATTGTAGGTTGTATCAAGGAACAACTTTGGGTACCTTGGATTTGGCCAAAACACCTTGGAATCGGCCTAGAAATTGGATTGAAAACGAAGAACACGGAGTAGAAAACCCAGGTGTTCTTCGTCCAGGCGCTCCGCCTAGACCTTTGGGCGCTCCGCCTGAACTGCTCTTGCCCCAGGCGCTCCGCCTAACATCTTGGCGCCCCGCCTGCCCAACCCCACTGCACCAATTTTTCAGGCACTCCGCCTGAATCTCTGAAGGGTTAATTTGGGTAGTTTCTTCTAGGTTTGCTTGTTCTTTGTTGTCTAACCTCTTCTTAGTGCCTATCTAAGTAATCTTTCTACGTAATTAGCACTAATCTTTCATTGCTTTTAGGTTGATTCGTGCATTAGTTGGAGAGTAGAATTCCAAGAAGATTCCTAAATTCTTTTTGATTCAAGTCCTCACTTCAAAGTGCCTAGCTTTCATTGAGTCCTATTAACTCCACTCACCCCGGAGTGTGCTTGACTCGTGAATAGTTTGGTTGAGTTGAGGAATTGCTACTCATCTACGTGAAGCTTTGGAATTACAAGTCGAGTGAAATATCCACCACCACTAAACGAGAGAACCGAGTGATCTCAAGTGAGGGAGTGTGTGAGGTTGTTTTGCTAACGTTTGTTACTTGTGTAGGTACAATGTCTACCGAAGGAGAAGATTTTGCTAAGAGTGCCCTTGCTACTATCCTTGCCAAATTGGATAGTATGAACTTGAGGATTGAAAGCCTTGAGAGGGTGAACTCTAGTGCTCTAGTTGAGCAAGGGACTTCCAATGTCCAATCGGAGAAAGGGACCTCGAGTGTCCAAATTGAGAAAGGGACCCCGAGTGTCCAAGTTGGAGCCCGTGAAGGCTCAAGTAGTCCTAACTTCACCCTAGAGAAAATGCATCATGTTATTGAATTGCTCAATCAACAACGGGTGAAGGATGATTGAGAGAGACTTGATCAAGTGTTGGTCAATCCCCAACGAACGGGCATTCCCCGTATCTTGGATAACCCCCCAAGAAACATTCCACTACCAAGACCCATCCGAAATGTGCAACCTCTTGAGCAAGCCGATGAAGCTCAAGAAGGGGAGGAAGCCGATTATGGTGATGATATGTATGGGTTTGATGATCACTTTCAACCAAGGCGAGGTATGAATTGGGGCCGAAATGTGGATAGAGGTAGGGGCCGAGGTCGAGGGCCACCTATGGGGTATGTTGGAGGGAATGCTAGAAGGGAGTATGGTGTGAATGAAGATCACTATGGGGGCCAACAGGAGCCTTTCCGTGGGGGTCGTGACAACACAAACCTCAATAGTGTGAAGCTTAATCTCCCAACCTTTAAAGGGAATTGTGATCCGGCGGCTTACATTGAATGGGTGCTACACATGGAGAGATTGTTTGACACAAATGAGATGACCGATGAGAAGAAAGGCACTTATTCTATTTCATCTTTTGAATCCTATGCATCTACTTGGTGGGAATCCGTCAAGAGATCAAGGAGAAGAGCGGGAATCCCCGTGAATGTGGGTTGGAATGACTTGAAGGGTATCATGAGTATCAAGTACATCACTCCTAGATATCGTCAAGAGCAACTCAAGAAACTTTATGAGTTGAAGCAAGGTGTCAAGACGGCGCATGAATATTATGATGAGTTTGAAAGAACTCGAATGGCCTTGGATATGGACACCGAAGATGAGGAGCAAGCCATGATCCGTTTCATGAATGGTTTGAGCCATGGTATAGCTTCACAATTGAGATTGCATGCTTATCTTTTACTTCAAGAAGTCCTTGATGCCGCTATTCAAGCCGAGAAATGGCTTGATAAAGAGAAGTCCAACCGTTACAAGAGCAACACTTCTACTTCCATGAACAAGCCAAAGGATTGGAAAAATCCTACTCCCAATGCAAGATTCACAAATGCAAGTGGCCCTAGTGGAGCAAGTGCTAGCAAAGATGTGAAGAAGCCGTTTGAGAAGTACACACCTAATGTTGGAGGTAATTCTAAAACCCAATTGAATACTCATACTTCTTCTTCCATTCAATGTCACAAATGCAAGGGGTATGGACACTTTGCTAAGGAATGTCCTACGAAGAGGACCATGGTTATTGTTGGTGAAAATGTATATGAACAAGAGAGTGAACCGGAGGAAGATGAGAGAGTAGAGAAAGATGAGGGAGTAGAGGAGGATGATCAAGATGACACGGTGGAGGATGAGGAACCTCATACTTTTCTAGTTGTGAGGAGGAGCTTAGGAGCTATGATTGTGGAGGATGGCGAAACCTTGCAAAGAGAAAACCTTTTCCATGCTAGGTGTCGTGTCAAGGAAGTTGTGTGCTCTATGATCATTGACTCCGGTAGTTGTGCTAATGTTGTGAGTCAATCTCTTATAACTCAATTGAAATTGCCTACCGTGAAGCACCCCAAGCCATATCGATTGCAATGGCTTAGTGAATGTGGGGAGCTAAAAGTAGTGAAGCAAGCAATGATCAAGTTCAAAATGGATAGTTATGTGGATGAACACTTGTTCGACGTTGTGCCCATGCAAGCTTGCCACCTTCTCTTTGGAAGGCCATGGCAATTTGATCGATAAGCGGTCCATGATGGGCGTGTCAACACTTACACGCTCCAACATAAAGGAAGGAAATTTCTGTTGAAGCCCCTAACTCCCAAACAAGTGAGTGATAACTACAATCGGATGCGGCAGTTGAGGGAAGCGGCAAAGGCCAAGTCAATCATTGAGACTAGTCCTTTGTCCAAAAGTATGGTAGCAATCCCACCTTCTTCTTCTATCGGTGGCATATGTGCCATGATGCAACCGGGCGAGATCCTAAAAGGAAATGATGGCACCAAGTTTCTCCTATGCCTAGTGCACAAAGGTATGATCCTAAACTCTAATTGTGATTTTTCTTCTAACCCTTTGCCTAGTGTGTTTGAGAATGTCTTGAAGGATTTTGGGGACATGTTCCCGGATGAGATGCCGGATGGATTGCCTCCTTTGAGGGGTATTGAACATCAAATAGACTTTGTCCCGGGATCTCAAATCCCAAACAAGCCGGCCTATAGAAGCAATCCAGAGGACACAAGAGAATTGCAAAAGCAAGTTGATGAATTGCTCACTAAGGGCTTGGTGAGGGAGAGCTTGAGTCCTTGTGCCGTACCCGTGATCCTTGTTCCAAAAAAGGACGGCACTTAGAGGATGTGTGTTGATTGTCAGGCCGTGAACAAAATAACGGTAAAGTACCGTCATCTCATTCCCCGACTTGATGATATGTTAGATGAATTAAGTGGTTCATGTGTGTTTAGCAAAATTGACCTTAGGTCCGGCTACCATCAAATCCGGATGAAACCCGGGGATGAATGGAAAACCGCATTCAAGACCAAGTTTGGTCTCTATGAATGGTTGGTGATGCCCTTTGGGCTCTCCAATGCACCTAGCACTTTCATGAGGCTAATGAACCATGTTCTAAAGCCATTCATCAACAAGTTTGTGGTCGTCTACTTTGACGATATATTGATCTATAGCAAATCAATAGACGGCCATGTTGATCACCTTAGGCAAGTGCTTGAAAAGTTGAGAGCCAAAAAGCTCTATGCTAATTTTTAAAAGTGTGCCTTTGGTGTTGAGAAGGTAGTCTTCCTTGGGTTTGTTGTGAGTGCCCAAGGAGTGGAGGTGGATGAGTCTAAGGTAGAGGCCATACATGATTGGCCTACTCCTACTACCGTGACTCAAGTGAGGAGCTTTCATGGTCTTGCTAGTTTTTATAGACGATTTGTGAAAGACTTTAGCTCCATTGCCGCTCCACTCACCGAATTGGTGAAGAATGACCAACCTTTTGTTTGGGGAGAGCCTCAAGAGAAGGCCTTCCAAGAGTTGAAAAGTAGGTTGAGTACCGCCCCTCTATTGCAATTGCCCGACTTCGGAAAGGCATTTGAGGTTGAATGTGATGCCTCGGGGGTGGGAATTGGTGGTGTTCTAATGCAAGATAGCAAACCCATCGCCTACTTTAGTGAGAAATTGAAAGGGGCCTCCTTGAACTATTCTACATATGACAAGGAGTTGTATGCCCTTGTGAGAGCCCTTGCCCATTGGCAACACTACCTTTGGCCTCGAGAATTTCTAATCAAGAGTGACCATGAGTTACTCAAGCATTTGAGAGGCCAAGAGAAGCTCAATAAGAGACATGCCAAATGGGTTGAATTCATTGAGTCTTTTCCCTATGTGATCCAATACAAGAAAGGGAAAGACAATGTTGTGGCGGATGCGCTTTCGAGAAAGTTTGCTCTAGCCACCACTCTCACCTCTAAGCTCATGGGTTTTGAGAGCATTAAATTGATGTATGCTCATGATACAAAACTAAAGAGTGTCCATGACACTCTAGAGAAAGGGGAGAGAGTTGACAAATACCAATGGGTTAATGGATATATCTTCAAATAGGGTGTGCATACCCCGAGTCCTCTTGGAGGGAGTTGCTTGTGCATGAGGCACATTGCGGGGGACTCATGGGTCATTTTGGCATAAGAAAGACTTTGGCTATTCTTAAAGAACAATTTCATTGGCCAAAGATGGGGGTGCAAGTGGAAAAGTTTTGCAACGTGCAAGCGTGCTAAATCCAAAGCCCACCCCCATGGGTTGTATACCCCTCTCCCCGTACCTACTAGTCCATGGTTGGATATCTCAATGGATTTTGTGATGGGATTACCAAGGACTAGGGGGGGCCAAGATAGCATTTATGTTGTTGTGGATAGGTTCTCCAAAATGGCTCATTTCATTCCATGCAAAAAATGTGATGATGCACAACATGTTGCTATTTTATTTATTGACAATGTTTTGAAGTTGCATGGTCTGCCTCAAACTATAGTGAGTGATAGGGACACTAAGTTCCTAAGCCATTTTTGGAGGAGTTTATGGGGTGCTTTAGGCACCAAGCTCTTGTTCTCCACGTCCCACCACCCACAAATGGATGGGCAAACCGAGGTGGTAAACCGAACCTTAGGTGCTCTACTTAGAGCCATGACCCGAGGTAAGGCCAGGACTTGGATTGATAGTCTACCTCTTATGGAGTTTGCCTACAATCGCACATTGCATAGCATGATAGGCATGACTCCCTTTGAGTGTGTCTATGGTTTTAACCCCTTGATTCCCCTTGATCTAACCCCTTTGCCAAGGGAAATGGTTGTTAATTTTGAAGGTAAAGCTAGAGCCAAGGCTTTGATGGAGCTACATGCCAAGGCAAAGAAGAATTTGAAAGAAGCTTATGCAAAGGTAGCCTCCAAGAAAAACAAGGGACGCAAGAAGGTGGAACTCAAGAAGGGTGACTATGTGTGGGTGCACTTCCGGAAAGAAAGGTTTCCAAACCTTAGGAAAGGGAAGTTGGCACCCCGGGGAGATGGCCCATTCCAAGTGCTTTCCAAGATAAACAACAATGCCTATGTGGTCGACTTGCCAAGAGAGTATCAAGTTTCTAATACTTTCAATGTTTGTGACTTGGTTCCTTTGGATGTAGGTAATGAAGAGGTCGTGAATGATGCTTCAATTTTGAGGACGAAATCCTCTCAAGAAGGGAAGGATGATAAGACCCAAACCCCCACAAGACCCTTCACTCGGAGCCAAGCTAAGGACATCCAAGGAGTACACCTACACTTGATGAGGAAGGGACTAGAAGAAGGAAGCGATTGGAAGCCGTTCCGAGTGCTCAAAGTGCAAGAGGAGCTGCCCAGTCATCCAGGCGCTCCGCCCAAGGATGCCTAGGCCTGGGCGCTCCGCCCAAACTCTGGGCGCCCTGCCTAGGCCACCCCACTGATCAAAATCTCGGGCGCTCCGCCCAAAACGCTGAAGGATGGATTTCTAGCTAGTGTTAAGACTATTTTGACCCTACGTGGTCCTTTGTTCCTAAGCCTAAGTGTGGGCATATTAGACCTTTCAATAGGTGCCTACAAACACCTATAAATAGCTAGATTGTTAGATTATTTCATTAGCTTACCTTGATGATTAAAATACACTTTGTGTTGAAGAGTTCTTATTGAATGAGACTTGTTCTTCCTCTAGCGGATCTAGATGAATTCCAATCCTCTCCGACCATTCTACTTGCGTGCTCATGTTAGCTCGAGGGTAGTTGCCTAGCGTAGGTGTTCTTGACCTTCTCTCGGGGTGTAACGGAACGGGTTCTCCGTTGTTGCTTGAGATTTGTGATCGAGATACGTCTCGTTCCTATCTTTTTAATTTTCCGCGTTTGATTCTTATCAACAACTTGTATATAAAAAAATTGTTATGGTTTTAATATCAATAATATTGCTCATTTTGTAATAGAGGGCGTAGAATTGTATACAAGTGTATAAAATCCTTTTTAGTAGGCCAACAATATGATTTCAAAAAGGGTGACGTGCACCAAAGGCCACTTTTGGCAGTGGTCTTTGGTTTGAGGCCACTTTTTTATTGGTTTTACATGAGAGGCCACTTTTTGGAACTTCAATTCTTTTGGGTTGAACTTTGCACAAGTTAAGCCCACAAGGATTGAAGTTCAATTTCAGCCCACCACAAGGATTAAAGTTCAACTTCAGCCCACAAGAGTTGAAGTTTACGCATCTATACCTAAAAGTTCAACCCTTAAAGATTGAAGTTGAAACTTCATAATTTAGGCATGAAGTTCAACCCACAAGGTTTGAACTTCAGCCCACAAAGATTGAAGTTCCAAAAAGTGGCCTCTTATGTAAGACCAATAAAAAAAAGTAGCTTCAAACTAAATATCAGTAATAAAAGTGGCCTGTGGGTGAAAATTTTACCTTCAAAAAGTCAAGTTTTTGCATCAATTAGACACTTTTGGTACTGACGTCGTATTTTTGGCCCCAATAAGAAAACTATTTTTTTAAGCCCCACTCTCTAGGGAATTTGCTGATATGGACCAGACTTTAGTTCAGAAATTCCCAGCAATCACCCAAATTGCTAGACTTTAGTTTAAAAATTCATGGTGATCGCTAGAGTGTCTTGTTTCTGTAATTTTTCGAAAGCAATTTCAATGGGAAAATTTGATGACTAGCCAATTTTTACAACACTTAAAGAGAATAAGCCAATAATTACAAACTTTTTAAAAGTAGCTTGATTCTAAAAATACGCATTTTTTTAAGACTAGCACAGAATAAAAGTCTGAGATTTTGAACTAAACCCCACCAAAATCCATCAAATTTTGCTAGGGTTAAGTTAAAGTTCCAGGAAATTTTAATGGAGCTTCATATTTGAAGACCCAAGTATTTTATACTGGGACTTTTAAATTAACATTGTCAAAGTCCATGTAATTCATACTGGGATTTCATATTATGTGTATTGGCCCAAATTGGGTTAGGTCAATCAATAGACTTTGTATCGCGGTTGTTGACACTCAATTTTGTCCCTTCATTTTTCGCAATTTGACTATATTTAATTAAAATTTATAATAGTAATTTTTCAAATAAAACTACATTAGATGGCATGCATTTTACGTGTGTCAAATTATCATTAATCCCCTATTTATGTAATATTTATTTAATTGTGATTATAATTACGTAATTGCATTCATTTAGGCTATTTTCTAAAATACGTGTGCTATTTGTGAAATTTAACGCATTACGATATCATTTAATAATTATTTGCGGCTATTTATATCTAATTAGTATTATTTGTGGTCATCTATATTTGTTTATAATTAAGTATATTTATTTACAATTTTTTACAAAATTTCCTATTTTTATACTAATTATTTGTATTTATAAGTATTTTAATTAAATACTAGCCATTTTGCTATTTTATAATTCAATTTCTGCTGTATTCAGTCCACGTCATCGCCTTTTGTCCACGTATATGCCAATTGTACACTACCTAAGCTTACACCTCACTAAATACACTCCTAGTACAAGTGTACACACTTTTATCACGCGTACAACTCATTGTAGCGTGCGGTACAACCCCTCAAAGCCCATATCCCCTTTATACCTCAACATATACTATCATACACACATATATACACGCGCCTACGTGGCATAATCGCAGGCCTTCATCCCCTCAATCCAACGGTCAAAAATAAATCTCCCCTTTTGATATTTACAACATCCCTTACCACTTAAAACCCTAAATCATAATTCCCTTTCCCTGAAACCCGCCGTCACCCATAAACTCCTCTCTCCCCCTTCTCTTCTAAGACCGTCCAGATTCAGCCGCATCTCCACCCAAACCACCAAATCCGCTGTCTCCTCCATTAAACGCCACTATCTCCGCTCGTCTCCTCTCTCTCTCCCTTATCGTTTTCACACGGAAAAAGGGAACAAATCCCTCTTCTCTCTCTCTTTCCATGGAAACCGAAAAGGAAGAGGTAGAGATTGACGAATCTTGTTGAATCCGGAGCAAATAAGACGTGAATACACACTGATTTGGCATACACAAGGCAAGAAAATCAACGATTCAGATTTGAAATTTCGAAAACGAACACAAACGAATCGGGTCAATCTTGACCCGACCCGACGCTGAAAATGGGTACCATCTCTCCCTTTTTCTATTTCTGTTTTATTTTCGATTTTTCTTGTTCTGAAATTATGAATCACGTGCCTATCTTTGTTCTATGATTATATGCTCAGATTCTTGAAGTTAATTAAATATGAGAAATGAAATAGTTTTAAATTATGTGGTTCGGTTGAAGCTGATCCAATTTTAGTCATATGCTTGAACTGTTAGAAGCCATTCTAGTTTAAATCGAGTCCTAAAGCATCTGTCCGTTTAGTGAATTTGATGTTAAAAGACTTTGTTTCAGTTGGGCATTGATATTATGTAATTAGAAGAAAATAATCGTACTCGCTGCATACATGTATTTTTTCCTGATTTCTGAAAGCACAAGGGAAGGAGATTCACTTTAATCCCTTTAAATTTAAATTGCTTTTCGTATATATAATTTCCTTTAGTTCAGTTAAGAGACTACCATATGTATAAGCATCTTGATTTGCTTTGAAATTCAAATTCGGGAGCTATTTTTGGAAGCTTTATATGCAGTAGAATTCCTTTAATTTTGGAATAGATTGGTAACTTAATTGTCTGGCATTTGCCTGATTTCTTTTCCTTTTAGAATGAGAATTTGAAATTCACACAACTCTCTCCCTAGCCCTGTATAAACCAAGCTGACAACACATAATTAAGGGACATACACTCTCTACACCTCTAGCACTTTATACTCCCTCGATGAAGGCCATGCCTCTTCATTCTATTTAACATTTTATTGCATGTAATTAGAAACTTGATTGCTTGAATTGCGTACTTGTTAAGATTATATGCATGTATTAAGCATCATAAGATGCAACTTTAGTGTTTAAGGCAATTACATTTGCTATACTATGACTACAGGTAGCCCGTCGGCTAATCAAGGGGCCATTTCTAACTCTTTTGCTTATTCTATGTTGAAATGGCTAAGTTCGTAAGATATGTTAAAATGTGAAGTGCTGATTTAAAACTGGAGTGTTCGTGTTGAGTCATAATCTGAAATTGTGCATCAAATAGGGCCATAGTAAAGCTTAATCTAATAAGGGTTATATTCTGTGAAATATAAGAATGTGGCCAGGACTGAAATCGTTGCTTAAAGTTGTTCCGTTTTTGCAAATTCTAAAATCTGGGAAACGCGAGTTCAGAAGCAGGTCTATAATTGATTTTTTTGAAAGGCTAAAAGCTTAACATTTTACTTTAGGCAGGATCATTTCTGCAAATTTTGGAACGTGGGTTTACTCAACTTAAAGCAAAGATGTTCCTTTTTTCGAAAATCTGGAGTGTTTTCCTTTGAAAATTAATACAAACTCATTTTATAATTGCTCCAAGTTAGTTTAATAACTCGTGAGGGTTTTGGACTTTGGAGGTCAAGTCCTAAAAATTTATACTATTTTCTTCATACAACTTATGAGTTAATTTTTTTTTTTTTTACATTACTTGTTTATCACATTACGTTAATATTTCTTAAATTGTCATACTCACTTCTCATATGTATACGTGTCTATCATTATTTGCTAACTAAATTATATAGTAACATTATCCTACTTAATTTAGACATATCATTACATGAATATTTGCTCAATATATTGCGTGTTTAATTAGTTATAACTTTATACATTTAAATATTTTAAATTTATTTTCTTTGTTTTAAGCCCAACTATTTTAAACGCGACCTCTCATTAAAAGTCGCCACCGAAGTTAAAGGTATGTGACCAATAATGTCACAATTCCATCCTTTGGTGGAACACATTATTTTAAATTTGTATTTACTCTTTGTTTGTCACTTAAAAGTTAATTTTCTATAACAATATTGTTGGTTTAATTTATCTTGGTAATTTGTGGTTGTTTGCTAAAAATAATTATTATTTAAGATAGTTTATGCAATTGTACTAAGCTGCTTATATTAGAACTGACGTACTTATACTTTGCATAATTGCTTCGACTTCTAAACGTGATTAAGAAATTGACCTTCTTATGGGATTAAACCACCTTTTAGGTTTGATTAGAAAAAATGGCCTTTACTTGAGTATGCTTTTAGCAAATATGCCCTTTTACAGAATTCTAACTCATTTGTATAGCATCCCTTCTTTACATGTTTAGTCCCTTTTAGCTATAATTGCATATCTGAACCCAATATAGAAATCGGCCAGGAGTCACATTTGTGGAACTTAGGAGGTGCCTAACCCCTTGCTTCTAAGTTGACTTAAACACTTACCTGAATCTCTGACTAGTAGATCAACCCGGAGTTATTCTTTAAAACAAATTAGAAATTAATAGGTGACCTAATATGCCTAGGAAATTTATTAGGTGGCGACTCCAAAACTCTAACTCCAAGCGAGTTACCCCAAGTTGAAAGCCACTTACATTAAAAGTGGGGTGCGACAGCGTTTAACAAGCAATTTGTCGTATCAAGGTTGCGGATTAATTTAGGGTAGCAAACGATAAAGACAAAAATATTAAGAACAATGAAGAAGTAAAGTAGTAGTATGTATTGCTGGATTATCCTTACAAAGTAATTACAATGCTATTTATAAGTTGGCAAATACAACGGTAATTAATGTAATCATTAGGCAATAAATACCCACTATCCACGTGCTGATCATGGGTAGCCCATTGATGTTGGGCATATTTGATGTATTTTAGATATATATTTCCCCTACTTTTTACTTAAAGTCAATGCTAAAGAGTGCCCAACATTGCTTATTTTGGATATTCTACTAACTTGGTGTGTTTGAATGACTTAGGTATGAATTGGTGATATTTTGGAGCAAGATGGCTATACTTTTTGGAGAAGTCCGAAGTCAAAAATTGAAGTAGAAAAATGAAGAATGCTAGTTTAAAAAATCAGCGGACTAGGAGCTTTGTAAGCTCATTGTATGACCCTTACGACAGTCGTACATTGTAAGAGATGCTTTGAGATCTGAGAGCAAAGCATACAGAAGGTCTTACTCATTGTAATCCATATATAAGCAGCCTTAAACATAAATTTAAGCATCTTCGGATATTTGGGAGGCAGAGAAACACTGGAGATAGGTTGGAGCTCAATATCTACATTGAGTTTTCTTCTCTTTTCCTTTACATAGTTTGTTAGTTCTAGAGTTGTGGGATTCTCCATGATTGTTGATATTCCTAAGTTGATTTGATTTCATTGATTTATTATATTGGGTTATTTATTCATATCCTAAGCTTTATTATTTGATTGCTTGATCACCAATTGAATACTATTTATGAACCTAGAGTTGAACTCGAAAGTGGGAACCCGGGGTTGCAATAAGATTGGATAGAGTGTGTTCCTGAACCTGGGCATCAGGGAATGGTTTCGCGGTTAGGATAGAAATATACCTAACAGTCATGCTTATTCACTATACAGGAAATATAAATACATTCTTGTTAACTCTAATTCCATAGACATATAGGCGTTAGTTGGCATGAATAGGCGAGCAGGGTATCGAAAGAGTCCTGTGAGTAATATCAACCCTGTGATTAGTAACCCAGGTAAATTGATTTGGTCAGATTAACTGAAGAATTCAACAGGACTGGCAGATATCTCATGACCCTAGGCTATTATCCCTTATTGAATCCAAAATCGTGTCTTACTTATTATTTTCTTGGTTTAATTAGTTAATTTTAGTTAGATAAATTCTCAACTATTGAATCCCTCTTATTTAGATTATAAGAATCTGATTTAGTTAGTAGTTAATCAATAGTCCTCGTGGGAACGATACTTTCTTATCACTTTATTACTTGATCGACCGCGTATACTTGCGTGTGCGTTTGGAGCGACAAGTTTTTGGCGCTGTTGCCGGAGACTTAGAATTAGCTATTTCTAGATTAGACTTTTATTGTTGTCTATTCAAGTTTTTAGTTTAGTTTATTTTATTACTTGTTAACATGGCATATCTTAATGAAAATTGGTCGAAGGTTGGCTGCTCGTATTTATGTGCTTCTTGCATAATTTGTAATGGACGTCACTTGTGGAAAGATTGTCGATATCTTGATGTCTTACAGAGCTATTTATCCAGTCGTTCCTCTACAACCTTTGATCAGAACTGTTGTCAATTGTGTGGTGGTCTGTGGAATGATTATCCTAAGTGTCGTAGTCCTTTCCCAAGTAATATTCGTTATAGTACTAACCTTTCTTGTGACTTTGATAGGAGCAAGAAAGTGCAGGATGCATCACGGTATGGTCAGTTTGGGAAGTTGGAGCAAAGTCAGGAAGAACCTCAAATTGCAGAAGAAAGTGAGTTCCAACAAGAGGAAAATTCTGAAGAAGTGGAGATTATTAGCGAAACCTGGCTGATGGAACAATCTCAACGATTAGAAGCATGTAGGGGTCTGCTTGATGATATTACAAGTGCAGCTAAGTGCTCTATGGAATGAAAAAGTATGCTCAAACAAGAGATCGACCGATTTGGCTTGGCTATTCATGACTTGGAGGTGAATTTGATTGAAACAATTGAGGCGTCTAATGCCCAACCGCCAATTGTTGTGGATAGGGGATTTGAAGTTGAAGAAAAAGTTGAGAGCCAATTTGAGGAGCTAAGTACGGAGTTTCAACAGTTCGACCCAGTAGTAGTTGATGATGCCAAAGTTGAGAAATTGACACTGGAGTCAAGTGAGGAAATGAAAAATATAATTTTTGACGACTTTAGTGTGTGTAAAGATGAGGATGTCGAGAATAATACAGCCTTGGAGTTGGAGCGCATTGGACCGCATTCTATGTACTTTTCGACATTGTGTTTGGATGGCGACATGAAAATCTAGCCTTTCGAGCTAATAGAAGAGTCACGGAAGGAGGAACAAGGTGTCTATGTTCTAAAGTTTGTGATGCCGAGGAAACAAAATGATATTCCTCATTTAAAAGCCAAGAGGTGCAAAATGTGACGTTTAATTCTATGTTTCTTTGGGTTTGTGACACCGCCCCAAGAGCATAGTCATAGGCCTGAATGCAATTTGGGGATTTGATTCATATCTTCGAGGTGGAGAAAAAAGTGATATTGTTATCTATATCGTGTCGCGATGTTAAATCAAGCGCTTTTTTGGAGGCAACCCATGTTTTATTGTTTTCTTAAGTTAGTTAGTTTTTACATTTAAAACACACAAAAAAATAAAAAAAAAAAAAAACATGAAAAGAACATAATTTTGGAACTAAACATAATTTTGGAACTAATGTGGTTGTTTGATTGTGTTATAGCAGGACGTTAGAGAGGTGAACTTGGAGAATTAAGTACTGCGGAGTAAACAAAATTGCAGGGAAAAAGAGCAGAGTTTAGGCCTTTACAACAAGTCTTACATTGTAAGACCTGTTGTAAGCCTGTGGCGTTGGAATATATGCATAACCAGTGGACTGAGCCTCGTTGTAAGAGCATTGTATGGAAATTTTATCCTCTGAGATTAAGTCTTACAATCGGCATACAATGTATGAAAACTCTGTAAGACAGGTAAACAACACTTAAAACAAAAACAAAAGAACAACATATATGTACAGAGTTCTCACAAAACACGCACAAACCTCTGTTCTTCTTTGTTTCTCTTTCTTTATCAAAGCCAACAACAATATCTAATTTTTTTTCTTGATTCTCAGGTATGATCTCTTCCTTATCATTTTCTCTCTCGTTCTCTCTCCTTATACTGCTGCCATTTGTTGCGTTTTTCCTCCTCCCCTTTCCTTTTAACCTGCTTATTAGTTGTAATTCTATATTGAAAGTTGGTGGTGATCTTGATTTCTTTGGATGTTCCCTGATTGTGGAGAGGTGCAGGGTTTGAACGGGGTGTTGTAACTGTTAAATACCCAGGAGTTGGGTGGTTAGAATCGAAGCAATAGATATGCAACTAGGCTGCCCTGAATTGTGCACGTTAGGTGTTCGATAAAATGCCCCAATGAACTGTTTGTAAAGTTAGACGAAGTCTGAGTTGTCTGACCACTTCCTTAGGGCTTGGGGGTAAAGTGTGGGCTGTTTTACTCTTGTACCACAACAACGATCGTCGTATGTAAATCATGCTTTGATACTTGCTGCTGGATGCTATGCTTGATTGAAATCAAGTACTTTGTCTTGAATTAGCAACAGTTTCTCCTTGTTCTTTTACGGTAGTATGACTTAAATGTGGGGTGCAAGCACCCCATTTGCGCGCACGAGTTGATTTGAATGAGTTTGTTGGCTTGAAATATAAATTGTGCACGCTAGTGAGGGAAGTCTGAGTACCTCGATTTACTTCCTCTTGTCCTTAGTGTCGTGCATCGAGGACAATGCACCATTTTAAGTGTGGGGTGGGGAACCATGAAAAAAAAAAATTAGTTAGTTTAGATTAGTGGCCGAGTCCTTGGGTTTTCTTCAAGCCACAGTTCTTTCCCTAGGATGCCATTTCTTTTGAACCTGGTATTTTTAGGAGTAGTTGTATTAATTAGAATTTAGAAAAATGGAATGAGAAGAAAATACAGGGTGGTAAACTTTGCTCCTAGTTTTATGTGTGAGTTGTTTCATATTTAGTCCCTTGCATGCGAGTTGAACTTCCTATGGACTCTTGGTGTGAGTTTTGCATTAGATTGAAAGATGATCTTGTTAGTGACGTTTCGGCTCAAGTTTTTGACTCTGCTTATTGACTGAATAACATGACTTGTCTCACTGATTCTTGTTAGGAGTTGGAATTGTTCCGTCTTGAGTGGTTCATGTGCCATGTGTGGTGAGGTTTTAGTACTATTTCATGTGCTTGCATTATTGGTCTAGAACTTGCCCTGATTATTTTCGAGGCGAAATCCTAGGTTTCACTTGGTTTAGAAAATGATTATAGGCCTTCTTTAGCCCGTTTGAATTTTTTGTAGCCTTTCATGATGATTTGACCCTAGTCAGCTCCTTTGAGCCTTTATCTTGTTTATTGGCAACCATATCAAAAGCCTTTACCTGTGTTTGTATTGAATTTCCTATCTTTGGAACACCCTATCTTCTAGAGCACTTGCAAAAATTGTATAATGAGCTGAAAAACTAAAGTTGGAGAAAAAGGTTGGTTATATTGTGAATGTGGTGCCAGTTAGAGTGAAAGAATTGCTTATGAAAAAAAAAGTAAAAAATTGAAAGAAAAAAAATATTTGATTGTCTGGCCAACGATCAAGTAGAAAAAAATTGAAGCTTGGAAGAAATTAAAAACGAAAAAATGAGCATTCTTTGTGAGCTAAAAAGATGTCCAATGGTGTAAATAAAAAGGGGAAGATTGGAGCTTGATTTATATTGAAGAAGGAAAGCCATGGTTGAGAAGGAAGTATGTAATTGAGGTTTAAATACGTTTTGTAAGTGCTTAGGGAGGTGTTAGTCACTTTTATCCATATATTTATCCTACCCGTCCCCTAGCCGACATTACAACCTTGATAAAGTCCTATTTGATTCTAGACCAAGTGTACCTACATTAGTGGAGAATTACAAGACAGGCAAGCTTATGGTACCATTGTCTGGCACTTGAATTTCTTTGTGAGTGTGAGCGAATTATTTCTATCTTAGGCGTCCCTTATAATAAATTTGATATATTTGTATGTGATTGGGACTAGACTTTGATTGGTGAGGGCACATGGACTATGAGAGATAGAAGCTTTTATTAGGCTACCTAATTTTGAGCAAGTGAGCACGTTGTAAGTAAGTTGGTGTGTCGAGTCGATTCTTGAGGCTTGGTTGTTGCTACTTGATTGTTTTGATAATTCTTGCTTTTAAATGTATGAGTCATAAATAAGAAGAAGTTGTGTGCTTGTATGCATGGTGATTAATTGGTGGTATCAACCAAACTCATAGGTAATTGAGTTGATTGTTTAGAAGTATTGTTGGATTGAATTGTTCGAGGACGAACAATAGTTTAAGTGTGGGGTGTTGATGTTGGGCATATTTGATGTATTTTAGATATATATTTCTCCTACCTTTTACTTAAATTCAATGCTAAAGAGTGCCCAACATTGCTTATTTTGGATATTCTACTAACTTGGTGTGTTTGAATGACTTAGGTATGCATTGGTGAAATTTTGGAGCAAGATGGCTATACTTTTTGGAGAAGTCCGAAGTCAAAAATTGAAGTAGAAAAATGAAGAATGCTAGTGTAAAAAATCAGCGGACTAGGAGCTTTGTAAGCTCATTGTATGACCCTTACAACAGTCGTACATTGTAAGAGATGCTGTGAGACCTGAGAGCAAAGCATACAGAAGGTCTTACATTGTAAGAGTGACTGTACGACCTGAAAGTTTTCCATCCGAAGTTGGATTAGGTTAAGACGTTTTCTACTCATTGTAATCCATATATAAGCAGACTTAAACATAAATTTAAGCATCTTCGGACATTTGGGAGGCAGAGAAACACTGGAGATGGATTGAAGCTCAATATCTACATTGAGTTTTCTTCTCTTTTCCTTTACATAGTTTGTTAGTTCTAGAGTTGTGGGATTCTCCATGATTGTTGATATTCCTAAGTTGATTTGATTTCACTGATTTATTATATTGGGTTATTTATTCATGTCCTAAGCTTAATTATTTGATTGCTTGATCACCAATTGAATACTATTTATGAACCTAGAGTTGAACTCGAAATTGGGAACCTGGGGTTGCAATAGGAATGGATAGAGCGTGTTCCTGAACCTGGGCATCAGGGAATGGTTTCGCGGTTAGGATAGAAATATACCTAACAGTCATGCTTAGTCACTATACAGGAAATATAAATGCATTCTTGTTAACTCTAATTCCATAGACATATAGCAGGGGCGGATCCAGGATTTTTAAAAAGGGGGTTCAACATTTAATAAATTTTCTTTCTTCATGTATATTTATAAAAGTCAACCGTCAAAATTTTCAAAATTGGGTCATAAATTTTTTAAGAAAATTTAAATTAAAGTACCGTTTATGTTATATCAAAACTAAAATAGCTATATGTTATTGTAATCACCTAATTTTGGCATGACAATTCAAAATAGCTTGAAATAGCTCAAAATAGTCGAGCTAACTTTCTAGGATTTTTGTCGAATTTCAGTCTTTTATTTTAGCTAAATTTGTCGTTTAAATGATAAAAATAATAAAATTAAAAAAAAAAAAACTACTTGTTATGTGTTTAACTATGACTCTATGTTTAATTGTGATAGTATTGCAGATTTATGTGGTTTTGATTGTAGTTAATAGTGTTGATTTTGATAAGTATAACCATTTTGATGGCCATTCATAAAAAAAAAATAATAGCCCAACAATTATGATCCATTAGCCCACTTCTCTTGACCCAGCCCATGAAAGACTCAATATTAGCCGTTGATCTCATCTTGATTCAACGGCTCAGATCGTCCGATACTTCCATGTATAAAAGCATTGGTTTCTTCTCATTTTGTCACACACACTCACAAGTCTCTTAGGACTTAGAGAGACCCTGCTCAAATTTTTCTCTCCCACCGGAAAAACAAACGGCACCACTGCTCCACCGTGGAGCCGCCGATCGGCCACCGCCGGCCACCACCTCCGGTGGCCGGAAAAATACAATATATATATCATCGGAAAGGCCTTGACCCCCTGGTTCCATTTCCACAATTATTTTCTCCAAAAAAGTGAACCGATTCGCGTAGATCGGAAGTCAAAGATCCGGTCAAACTTCAACTCCGACGACCTTGACCTTTTTCCGGTAAGTTTTTGGATTTTTACCTTCTCCTCACCCTCCTCTCTCACCCTCGCATCCCCATTTTCCAAAACCCCGCCCCTTGTACTCCTTTTTTTCCCGTTCCCTTGTCCCCGTTTCCCCTTTCTATTTTCTGTTTTTTTTCTTTCTGTTTTTTTTCATTGTTGTTGTTCTTCTTCTTATTTTTTCATTTTTGTTTCTGTTTATGATGATGATGATGATGATGATGATATGGTGATGCGAGTAAGGACCGTGGTGAGGCAGGTGCCGTTTTGTTTGTATGGGCAGTGACGGGGAACGGGGGGGCTATTTTTGCAATAGCGTTAGGCTGTGGTGAGGATGATGGAGGGTTGTGATGTTTAGCTCTGTGACGTGGTTTCTGAAGGGGCTGTGATGATTGTTTGTTTGGACGGGGGTTGTGGGAATTTTGATGATGATGACAGTGCTATGGAAGCGTTGGCGGGTTGAAGCCGAGGCGAGCGCAGCAGTATGGAGCAGCTGGTGCAGTTGTTAGGCAAAGCGGAGATTCAGCAGTAGCGAGGCAGTGGCTCGATGGGTTAGTTGTAAGCAGTCTTTGTTCTTTGTACTTATTTAGGTAATGTTAGTAGTACAAACATTTTAGGATCGTTTTAGCATTGAACCAATAATTTATGGTAGTATTCTTGTGGTTGTTTAGTTGCAGGGTATTATTGTGGTTCGATTTGCTAAAATGATCATGTTGTAGTTTGATGGCATATATGAGAATTCAGTGGAGTTGATTATTGTTTGTTGTCTTAGATTGTCTCTCTATCTAAGTATGAATGGATTTTGAGTTTGTGTTCGGGCACCATTTGTTTCAAACATGTGCGCCAAAGAATGAAATTGTTGATCTGATTCTCTTGGTTCCTTTGTTTAAAGCAAATTGCACCTGAGTATGTTGTGTGAGTCAAGTAAAAATCTTGATCTTGTTTGGATGAAAGTTGTTTAAGAGTTTTAGTTTGTCCAGTTTGTTTGTCTGTAGAGTATGCTTATTGTCTAAATCTTACTGTTTAATTCTGTCAACTGTGAGTAAGTTTGTAATGGAATCTGGTTACATTTGGTTTTGTTCTAGTTTAGTTATGATTTGGGGGCTGCCTCTTAGTTTGGTTTAGTTTAGTCAACTTAGTTAGAATTTGGTTGCTCTCTAGTCTAGTTTAGTTACTTTGGGGCTGATTCTAGTTTGCATAGTTGGTCATAGACCCTTAGTTAGTGTAATGAGTAATGGGGGTCCTTTTAGAGGACCCTACTTGTATTATTTCAGCTTTTTTGAACTGTTTTGGCTGCTGAAATAGTATATTTCAGCAGCTCTACTATGCTGAAAATAGCCAAAATATACTCAAGTATAGGGGTGTGGGCTTTTACTTTTGTACAAGTCCACACTCCACATTTTAGCCCCACCTTTTGGCCTTGAATTTCAGCTATAAAGAGGGCCATTTATTGCCCTCTTTGACATGAACTAACAGCTGAAAAACACATAGAACAGGTGCTGAAAATTTACACTAAAAGAGAGCAAAACACTTAGTAAGTTTGAGAGTTAGGATTTAGAACCAAAAGCCATTACTTCAAGGGTCTTTCGGGGTATAAATCTTAAAGTTTCAAGGGTTAACTAGAGGTATTTGGGGCTGTCCAGTTGCTGGTTTGGGTGGTTCATTACGGTGTACGTGTCTTATATTTAGCTTGTGGATCGACTCATTCATAGGTAAATGCTACAACCTTTGTGCGTAATTAAGTTTTTTTTATGAAAGTGGCATGCATCAGTTTGTTTTTGAGAGGTAAACAGAATCTGCTCTATGTTTTAACTGGCTGCTACCATTAAAAGTGTTTGGTGCCATTTTATGTATGTATGTCTAGTTCTATATGTGATCTTGTTGCTTTCTTTATAAGTTTAAGTTTCCTTTTCTGTCAAAAGAATTAACTAAGTAAAATTGGATAGATTTGGAATAGTAACATAAAGGTAGGACTTGAATGCAAAGTGAATATGAAATTGCACAATCTGTACAACTAGGCAAACTTAGGATTTAATGTGAAGACTTGCAAACAATGTTGGCTTTTCATAAAAATCTGAAAAAGAAACGAACTGCATGTGGTGTGCAAAGCTGAGCATGGTAAATTGCAGAAACAACCTCGTTTTCTCTTTTCTTTACAAGATAGTCACTACAGGTTATGATTGTTCCTTTTGCAAATGACCTCTAATACCATTTATTAATGTAAATGGCCAACCCAATGGATTAAATGTGAGATAAAAATGCAAAATGTGGCTGCATGTGCAAACACAGTCAACGGGCAAGAAATGGGCCAGATTGCAAGGCAGTCCAATTTAAGTTTTGGCCCTTAGATTAAATTTGAAGAAATTCAAAAGAAAGTTAGCCATCCCATGAAAGAAAAACTGAAAGATGGCTATTTGTTCCATTTTGTAAATAGTAGGCTTGTCATTAACATTACTTTTTTTAAAAAAAAGTTTATAATAGATATTAATTTTGTTTATATCAATCTTCTTTAAATAACCTCAAATCAAGAGTAACGTGATAAGGCAAAATATACAACAAATATTTTAAACGTCCAATAGCTTAGCCACTATTGTTTAAACTTTTAAACTGAAACTCATAAGAAAGAGAAAATATAATCGATTAGGCAATTAGATAAGTATGATTTGTGATCTACTTATTAGGCTAAAAGAAAAAACTAAATTGAGTTAAATTGATTTAAATTAATTATTATTTTTGAAGTTGACTAAATTCTCTTCAAAAATAGACCAGTCCTTTGTAAGGTTGGAAATACGCAATACATTTTATTTTATTTTTGAATCAAGTGTAAATTCTTCCAGTCCTCTGTGAGGTTGGATAAGAATTAACACTTTTAAATTTTTCTGAATCAAAGTTCAAATTCAAACTAACGGCATTAATAAAACAACCATATTTAATAAATTAAAATTGCGACAATAAAGCAACTGTGCATTGGCACAGGACTCGAGGGTGCCTAATACCTTCCCGAGAGTCAACTGAGAACCTTACCCGAATCTCTGACGCAGACTATTAGACGAGTCAAGGGTGTTCCAGGTACACCACTTTGGTGACTTGGCACACCTTTAACTTGTCAAGTGGCGACTCTGAGTTCTCTAAATAAATGTGTACCTTGTAACACTTGTCATAACCTTTTTAAATACGCAAATTCTATTCTTTTTAGTTTTGCGTATGTGGAAAAAGGGTCGTGACAGCTTGGCGACTCCGCTGGGGAAAATTGGTGAAAACTGGAATCTCCGGCTTTGATAAAATTGTCGCATTTTTAATTTATTAAATATTTGGTTGTTATATTCTTGCCGTTATCACATGAAAATTGAATGTTACTGCTTTGATATTGTTGAACTGTATATAAACTGTCTTCTTCCGCAAATCTCTGAGTCTTCTGGAACACTGCACACATACACGCCAGTTTCGCTTTGTCGGCTGGAATTTTCTGTCGTGTCTTCGGGCACAAAAAGTTAACCCTGTTTTAGGAGGAGGTGCATTGGGTTAGGCCGTTAGACGTTGTCGACCGGTACCCCTGAGGCACTTCCAAATGGCTGAATCATTAGATCATGAACCCATTGAGTCACCTAGAGTTTGACCCGCTCCAATTTAGGTCGAATTATCTGCATATCATTGGATTTAGTGAGGTACGGTACCCCAAGTACTGTACCTGTCTAGGCAGACTCCTACTGTTCGAGTGGGCCCACAGGGTCCAAGCATGCTATGTGTTGCATTTAGGAAGGCGTTATGCTGACCGTTAGTCGAGGAAAGCGGACTTATTTGAAGAAAAAAAATGAAAAAAAAAGACAAAAGAAAAGAAAATGAGGCAAAAAGAGATTGTTTTAAGAGGGGCAATTTCAGACTTTTTTTCAAATTTAGCAATTGTTTTGTCACCCTTTCATTGACAAAAATTTTTTGAGTCAATATTTTATGCCGTTATAATGACCAAGTTCATGTAAATTCAATCCCAATTTTTGTGTCATTATCGTAGCCAATTTTGACTTGAAAAACAAAAAGAAAAAGAGTATCGGCAAGTATATTTAGTGTCGTTATAATGGCAATTTTTTCAAAAAAAATGAAGGAATTTTTTTTTGTTATTGTACGGGCTAGTCAATTGTTTAAATATTTTGTTGGGTTTGGCCCGCCTCTTTTTCAAATTATTCTACAATATGTCCAAGTTTGCATAGTCCTAATTTATTTTTATTTTTTTTTTAAAAAAAAAATAAAAAAATAGGTGACATGGCTGCATCGTCGTCTAGAGTAGGGAAGAGGAAATTTCCCGAGGGTTCTACGCCACCAGCCATTAGGATGGTTGACGAGGCACCTCTCGATTTGAGGAACTGGTGGTATAATATGAGTGATTCCAACCGGATGAATGTCAATGGTAGGATGGGTGAGATGTCGCATCTTTTGAGACCCAGGTTTCCCCCGCGCCGGGAGTTAATTAATGTCTTGATTCAGCATTGGGAGCCGTCTCAAAACACCTTTGTATTCCATGGTTTCGAGATGACCCCCACATTAGAGGAGATTGCAGGATTAATTAAGAAAGAGTTGGGCAAGCAGTGCATAGTGCCTCGATTTGTACGTAGGGAGGAGTTCTTGACATACATGCATCTGCGCCAGGATACACAGATTGATGTATCGTCAGGATTTATCAGTTTGGATTA
Organism: Petunia x hybrida; assembly: GCA_037355625.1. Lineage (NCBI taxonomy): Eukaryota > Viridiplantae > Streptophyta > Magnoliopsida > Solanales > Solanaceae > Petunia > Petunia x hybrida. Next base: position 5,201,826 of record JBBBVM010000045.1, read on the forward strand.
TCTTTTTGCTCGTTATGGGAAGGCTGACGGTTACACGACATATCTACCAGAGTTTGACCTCAAATGGGGGCATAAGGAGTGGCTTACATTCAGGGCAAATGCATTTGTTCTCGCTTTCTTAGGTACTATGGTCTTTCCATCGGAAAATGGACAAATATCTATCCATCTCAGCTGGGTGATGAAAGCTTTATTTGGAGGACTGAGAGATGTCACTATTGTGCCTATGATTCTGGGTAGTATCTACCGTGCTTTGACCCGCTGCAAAGAAAGAAAGGACCGATTTTTCGAGGGTTGCAACCTGATGTTGCAAGTTTGGTTCATCGAGCACCTACTGGGGCGTTCTGACCCTGCACTACTCCCCGATGCGCCCAAATGTCATTTGGGCACCCATCACTGGCGCATTAGAGATGTTGTCTTACCGGTGAGTGTGGATGATTGGACACAGTATGTGGAGGCGCTTACTTCGGAGAGCATCCGGTGGCAGGTTAGCTGGTTCCCTTCGGGAGAGGTAGTTTATGGTTGTGTCGATTATGATAATAGGAACCATCCATTTCTTGTACTTTTTGGTCATAGAGGTACTGAGCCTTATTGCCCTACACGTGTGCTGCGACAGTTGGGGCGTGTTCAGGATGTCCCAAGGGTTGAGGACGTGAGTAGGTACTCCTTCGAGCCTATTACTTTTGAGTTCCCTGAAGCTAGGCAGTGGTGCGACCTCTGGAAGAATATGAAGAGTATGCCCCGTACCACACAGATCTCGGATCGATACAGGGGCATGGTCACCCCTGAGTATGTTTTCTGGTATGGTCGGCAACATGTTTTTGTAGCCCTGTCTACAAAACCAATCAAAGGACCCTATGATGAGGAGTGCAAGATAGAGGTGAGGATGGCGATGCACAGAGTAGATGTTGAGGAGGAGTACTCGGCTTTGGTCCACCGTCTTCGCGCGGAGAGGGATGCCGCTCGAGCTGCCCAGTTTGAGGGTGAAGGTTTGGCACATCAGCACCTAGATACAGTCAGACGACTCCGTGAGTTGCACTCTGAGGCATTGGCAGTGAGGGATGCCGATAGGGCAGCTTTAGCCGAGAGCATGAGAAGAGAGGATTATCATCGTCAGGATGCCATGGATGCTCAAGCTCAACTTGACAGGGCACTGGAGCAGGGAGAGCAGCTCAGGGAGCTAGCACAGAGACGACTTCAGGATATACAGGCTGCAGGACAGACTATCAGTGTAGTTTATCGGCAGGTTTATGACTCTGCTGTATATGTTGCACAGGCTATCAGTGCCTATAGGAGGTTGCCCGCGGAGGACCTACTTCCACATGTGCTTCCCTTCGTCACCAGAGTTGCGGAGAATTTGGCTGGAATGCGCCGCACCTTAGTGGAAGGCCCGCCAGCAGATCCCGAGGAGCAACCAGAGGAAGATCTCGACGAGCCATTTGAGTCAGATCCAGAGGAGCCAGCTGAGGCAGGGCCCGGATCACCTTAGCAGATATATGCCAGTCCGAGATGATGCAGTTCATTTCCTTTTGTCATTCACTTAGCATCTTGGACATGCTGTAGCTTTTCATTATGTATTAGTATTTTTATTTCAAACATTTGTCTAGTTTGTTTGTTCAAATTTTTAGGAATACTACTATTGCCCCATATTGTCAGAGGGCCGGTTATTGTAATATTGTACTATTTCTACATTTATGAAAAATTAGAAAATCCAAAATTGTGTCTCTTTATTTTTTTAATGCACTTTTCAATCTGATTTTTGACCCCTCTTACATTTGAAGAAAAAGAGAGAAAAGAAAAAAAGAGAAAGAAGAAAAATGAAATGATGAAATAATGAAAAGAGAGAAAAGGGAGAGAAAAATGGAAGGACAGAAAAAGCGAGAAGAAGAAAGAAATAAGGACCCGCTTTGTCTTGATTCGGGATGAGGCATAACGACCTTAGGTTTGTAGGCACGCTTTGCTCATAAAATATGGTGTTTCCTAACCTGTTTTGTTTGCAGACAAGTATAGATTACCCGTGATTCGGTGCAGCACTCTGCCATTACCCTACTCTAAAAAAGATCTGAAATTCCATTTGGTAACATGGCCACTGAAGGCGACAAATCTGATGCCGGTTCTGAAGAAAATGATAGGACGACAGAAGAGGCCCTAACTCTGAAGCAATTCCTGGTAGACATGCATCACGCGATAACCATGGGACGGGCACCTCCTCCCATGCCAAACCTCCTGGAGGGGCTTGTGCCAACAGCTAGCCAGCGAGCACCAGGCACATCTACGGCGGTCGAGGATCCGACCTATCCCCCTGGTTTTGGACCGAACCATGGTGCAACGAAAGAAGCTGAAGTGCGCCCTCATGCGCCACAACCGCCACCTCCACCACAAGGGCAGTATGGACAACATCCACCACAGGGACATTATGGACCACCTCCCCCACAGGGACAGTATGGACCACCTCCTCCACAGGTTCCAGTTTTTCGGGGCCCAGCTAGGCCTGCCATGGCCAGATCCAACAGTGAACCACATCTCCAGGCTGGGGATCATCATTATGATCAACACCATGAACCCAATTTCCGACACAGTGACTCATATGATCAGGGGTTCCATTGCGAGTCTCAGGTTGAGGTTGATCGATCAGGAAAGCTGGATGAGAGCGAGGTTCTGAGAAAAATGAAGGGCCTAGAACAAGCAGTAAGGACCATTCAAGGATATGGAGATCATACTAACATCTCTTTCAAGGATCTTTGTCCCTACCTTGAATTGCAATTGCCAGATGGGTTCATAGTGCCAAAATTTGATCTATACACCGGGCAAGGAGATCCAAGGGTTCATATGAAGACCTACTGCAACAAAATGAGAGGGGTCAAGAAAGACAAACTGTTGATAGCCTACTTTTCTGAAAGCTTGGGGGGCGCAGCTGCCGAATGGTTCATGAGGCAGGATTTAACTAAATGGTTGTCATTCGAGGATATGGCACAGGCATTCTATGACCAGTACAAGTACCACATTGAAGTTTTGCCAGATCGATCCTCTTTGGATGCGATAAAAAAGAAGCCAAGTGAAAACTTTAGGGAGTACGCCCTCAGATGGCGCGAGCAGGCCGCTCGAGTGAGCCCCGCAATCCCGGACGACGACATGGTCCGTTTGTTCATCGAGGCGCAGGATGAGGTGTTCTATGGTTCATTGATCGCCACATTTGGGAAACCGTTCAGTGAAGTCGTCAAGATGGGAGAAATGATTGAGAGAGGAGTCAAAGCTGGTAAGATTGTGAGCCAGACTGCACTAAAGGCGACTACACAGGCTGTGCAGACCGGGGCAGCAGGGTTTGGTAAGAAGAAGAAAGAGGAGGTATCCATGGTAGGGTCAGGTCCGCGAAAGTGGAACGAGGAGCGATACAGTCAACATAATTCATACCAAGCTCCACAAACACCCCCTTTACAACACTATTACCCGCCACAAAATGCACAATACTCCATGCCTCCACCCCAATACTCTGTACATGCAGCACAACCATATGCTCCAACATCCTATCCGCAATGGCGTGCCCCAGCCCCACAGCCTGCATATCACATTCACCAAGCTCCGCCTAACAATTATCAGGCTCCGCCAAACCCAACCTACCGACCAAGAGGTCCTGCAGGCTTCCGTCCAAGAGCTGAATTCAGGAAAGCCCGAGATGAGAAAAAGAGAGAATTTACACCAATCGGAGAATCTTACACCAGTATCTTCGAGAAGTTGAGAGCCTTGGATATGATAAAGCCAATTCAAGGAAACATGCAGCCTATTGGGAAAGTGGATCACTCTCGGCATTGTGAATACCATTCGGGCGCACCAGGACATGATACAGAAGATTGCTATTACCTCAAGAAGGCGGTGCAAGATCTGATTGACAATAACCGAATTGTGATCGAAGATGCAGAAACGCCAAACATTAATCGCAATCCTTTGCCGGTCCATGATGTACACATGGTGGGTACATGTGAAGGGGGATTCGAAGACGAATCAGCAAGGCCAATAGTGTCAGTCGATGCTATAACAATTGGAGTGGAAAGGATGCAACCAATTCTTTCGGTTGTGCCGGGGAAAGTGGGGCATCCTACCCAGCCAAACAAGCCAGTATTGACATTGAGAAGAGCCGTTGAGCGAAAGGAAGATGTGGCTGAAAAACCAAAATTGGTGATCCAAAGGACCAACAAAAATGGAGAAGAGGCGGATTGTGTGGCCAAACCAAAGTTGGTTATAAGAAGAGCACCCTGTGAAGATGATCAAAACAAGCTGTGTGATCCTGTTATCATAAAGAGTGCACCTCAGATTCCTGTGAGAAACACTAATGCTGTCCCATGGAATTATGACAAGGCATTGGTAACATACAAGGGAAAAGAGGTTGTAGCGGAAACAACACAAGTTGGCGGTCTTACTCGTTCTGGGCGGTGCTTTACCCCGGAAGAGTTAAGAAAAGCAAAGCAGGCTAGAGAAAATCAGGGCCCCATCAAGGAGCCTGTCACCGAGAAAGAGGCAGAGGAATTCCTGAAGAAGATGAGAGTGCAAGATTACTCCATTGTGGAGCAGCTGAGAAAGACCCCTGCTCAAATTTCTTTGTTGTCCTTGTTGATGCATTCTGAGGCACACCGCCATGCTCTGTTGAAAATACTGAAAGAGGCTCATGTCTCCGAGAAGATAACCGTCAGCAATCTTGAAGAAGTCGCAAGTCGTATCTTTGAGGTAAACAGGATCACGTTCACCGACGAGGAACTGCCAATGGAAGGCACTGGTCACAACAAAGCACTGCATCTGACTGTCAAATGTGACAGTTCTTATGTCACAAGGGTACTGGTTGATGGTGGGTCTGGTCTGAACATCTGTCCATTGTCTACATTAAAGAGATTGAAAGTCAACATGGACAAAATTCGGACAAACACCATGAGTATCCGTGCTTTTGATGGAGAGAAACGACAATCAATTGGTGAGATAGAATTGATACTGACAATCGGGCCCGTGGATTTTGCTATCGATTTCCAAGTTCTTGATATGGATTCGTCTTACAACCTGTTGTTGGGAAGGCCCTGGATTCATATGGCGGGCGCAGTACCGTCAACTTTGCACCAGACTGTGAAGTTTGAGTGGAACCGTGAGATGATCATGGCACACGGAGAAGGAGATTTGTCAATCTATAAGGACCCATCCATTCCAGTTATCGAGGTCACCAATGATAGCCCAACTCTGATGTACCAAGCCTTTGAAGCAGTCAATGTGGAAGAGGTTCCTGAAGGCAAGCCTTTGCCCCAAGCAAGATTGTCAGAAGCGGCAGTCATGATGGCTACAGAAATGTTGAAGCACGGTTTCCAGCCCGGGAAAGGTCTCGGGGCAGCGCTACAAGGAATGTCGCGTCCAATTAGTCCACTTGGCATGCGAGGTACCTGGGGTCTTGGGTACAAGCCCACAGCTACAGACAGAGCAAGAGCTAGGAAGATGAAGAAACAAGAATGGTCTCTCGAGAAACCTGTCCCTTGCCTCGCTCAATCTTTCACAAGGCCTAGTGGAGGCAAGGTCGCTACCAAGAATACTGAGGAGACAGAAGAACAAAGGAAGCTGCTGTCAGACCTGAGGCACGTCTTTGGCATCAACATGGTGCAAATTGGTGAAGGACCTAGCAATGCAGAAATCCAGGACATTGGCCCTGATGTGAAGCTGAACAACTGGGAATCTACGCCTCTCCCCACTAGGAGGGGCTATTGGTAGCAAGTTTTGTTATCCTTTCTGTATACTTGGTTATTCTAAGGGTTGTAATCCAAGTATATTTATTTTGCTCGTTATGATGTCAAACCCTTTTATCTTTCAAATTCAATGAAAAGCAAGACATTGCTTCTTGTCTCCTTATTCTATCTCTTTACTTTCCTGATTTTGTTCTTATTTCTTTCTGTAGCTATGTTTCTGATGGCCTTAATAACATGACATGCATGCTAAAATCACGCCCTGATCTAAACACACAGTTTAACTTGGTCTCATTGAACCAACCTGAACTAAAGGAAATTAATGATGGGAGGTGGAGTGAGTATGAAATGACAGTTGAGGAGGTAGACGACATGGAAGAGGCTGATACTAAGAAATTTTTTAGGAAGAATATGATGAGGAAAGAGCTGAGAGTGAAATAAATGGGGAGTTAGAACAATTTGAAAATAAGCCTAAGCCCAATCTGGATGACACAGAAAATATAAATCTGGGAAGTGCCGATGATGTTAAGGAAACCAAGATAAGCATGCACGCTGAAGCGAGAGTGAAAGACGACATAGTCCAAGTCTTGTTTGACTATAGAGACGTGTTTGCTTGGTCGTATGATGACATGCCCGGTTTGAGCACAAACTTGGTGGTTCACAAGTTACCGATCAATCCTGGTTTCCCTCCGGTCAAGCAGCTTCGGAGAAAATTCAAGACAGATGTGAGCAAGAAAATTCATGATGAAATTATGAAGCAACTATCAGCAAAGGTGATTCAATCGCTTCAATATTCCACCTGGTTGGCCAATGTCGTGCCAGTACCCAAGAAAGATGGGAAGACAAGAATTTGTGTTGACTATCGAGATTTGAACAAGGCCAGTCCCAAGGATAATTTTCCTTTGCCTAACATTGATATTCTCATAGATAATTGTGCCAAACACGAGATCCAATCTTTTGTGGATTGCTATGCCGGATATCACCAAATCTTGATGGATGAAGATGATGCAGAAAAGACTGCATTCACCACGCCTTGGGGAACCTTTTGTTATAGAGTCATGCCGTTCGGTTTGAAGAATGCTGGGGCAACGTACATGAGAGCCATGACAACCGTCTTTCACGATATGATACACAAAGAAATTGAGGTGTATGTGGATGATGTGATAATCAAATCAAGAACAGCAGAGGATCATGTTAAAGACCTCAGGAAATTCTTTGAAAGACTCAGAAGGTACAATTTGAAGTTGAACCCGGCTAAATGTGCATTCGGCGTTCCAGCTGGAAAGTTGTTGGGTTTTATTGTCAGCAGGCGAGGCATTGAATTGGATCCTTCAAAGATCAAAGCTATACAAGAGTTGCCTCCGCCAAAGAACAAGAAAGAAGTCATGAGCTTCCTCGGAAGATTGAACTACATCAGTAGGTTCATCGCTCAACTCACTACAACTTGCGAACCAATCTTTAAGCTGCTAAAGAAAGATGCTGCAGTCAGGTGGACCGAGGAATGCCAAGCGGCTTTTGACGAAATCAAGCAATACTTGTCAAATCCACCTGTGTTGGTCCCGTCGGAGCCAGGCCGACCTTTGTTCCTCTATCTGTCGGTGATGGACAATTCATTTGGTTGTGTACTGGGGCAACATGATGCCACAGGTAAGAAAGAGCAGGCGATTTACTACATGAGCAAGAAGTTCACGGATTATGAGGTCAAGTACACTTTGTTGGAAAGAACGTGTTGTGCCCTCACTTGGGTAGCACAAAAGTTGAGGCATTATTTGTTGTCATACACTACTTACCTCATATCCCGGATGGACCCACTGAAGTATATCTTCCAGAAGCCAATGCCAACGGGAAGGCTCGCCAAGTGGCAAATGTTACTCACAGAGTTTGACATAGTCTATGTCACCCGGACTGCAATGAAAGCCCAGGCTTTGGCCGATCATTTGGCCGAGAATCCAGTGGACGATGAGTATGAACCTCTCAAGACATACTTTCCTGATGAAGAGGTTGGCACAATTGAGGAGTTGACTTCAGAAGATGATCATTATTGGAAGCTTTATTTTGATGGGGCCTCTAACTCTAAAGGTGATGGTATCGGGGCCGTTCTCATATCCCCGACAGGTCATTATTATCCGGCGGCTGCGCAACTTCGTTTCTGGTGTACCAACAACACGGCAGAATATGAAGCTTGCATCATGGGTCTACGCATGGCGATAGACATGGACATCAAAGAACTACTAGTTCTCGGAGATTCTGACCTTCTAGTACACCAAATCAAGGGTGAATGGGAAACTCGAGATGGGAAACTCATCATGTATAAGCAGTGTCTGGAAGATCTTTGCCAGAGATTTGATTTTATTGAATTCAGGCACATCCCAAGAATGCACAATGAGTTGGCTGACGCTTTGGCTACATTAGCATCCATGCTTAGCCACCCTGACCAAACTCACATTGACCCACTTGAGATTCAAGTCCGGGACCAACATGCTTATTGCAACATGGTTGAAGAAGAACTTGACGGTGAGCCATGGTACCTGGACATAAAAAATTACATCAAGAATGGGGAGTATCCAGCGCTGGCAGAGAGCAATCAGAAAAGAACCCTCCGCCGTCTTGCCAATGGTTTCTTTCTGAGCGGAGGGATACTGTACAAAAGAACCCCAGATCTAGGACTGTTGAGATGTGTAGACGCACAAGAAGCCTCGAGAATTCTTAACGAGGTACATTCAGGAATTTGTGGGCCACACATGAATGGCTATGTGCTATCCAAGAAGATCTTAAGGGCAGGTTATTTCTGGCTCACCATGGAGCGAGATTGCATAGGTTTTGTGCGAAAATGCCACCAATGTCAAGTGCACGGCGATTTGATACATTCGCCTCCCTTGGAGCTTCACACAATGTCTGCTCCTTGGCCTTTTACTGCATGGGGAACGGATGTCATTGGCCCAATAGAACCAAAGGCGTCGAACGGGCATAGATTCATCTTGGTCGCCATTGATTATTTTACCAAGTGGGTGGAAGCAGTGACATTCAAGTCGGTAACAAAGAAAGCTGTGGTCGATTTTGTCCATTCGAATATTATCTGTCGATTTGGTATCCCTAATACCATTATCACCGATAATGGGGCCAAACTCAACAGTCATTTGATGAGAGAGGTATGTGAAAGATTCAAAATTGTGCATAGGCATTCCACACCTTACCGTCCAAAAGCAAATGGGGCGGTCGAAGCAGCAAACAAGAATATTAAGAAGATCCTTCGAAAAATGGTGCAAGGATCACGAGATTGGCATGAGAAGTTGCCATTCGCTCTTCTGGGTTATCGTACAACTGTGCGTACCTCAATAGGCGCAACTCCATATGAATTGGTGTATGGGACTGAAGCGGTCATTCCGGCAGAAGTTGAAATACCATCCTTGAGAATCATTGTTGAAACTGAGATTGAGGACACTGAATGGGTCAAATCCCGCTTGGAACAATTGGCTTTGATTGACGAAAAGAGGCTAAATGCAGTATGTTATGGTCAACTATATCAGAAGAGAATGGCCAAAGCATACAACAAGAAAGTGCGCCAACGCAAGTTCATCGAAGGGCAGTTAGTCTTGAAGCGCATCTTTCCACATCAGGAAGAATCGAAGGGAAAGTTTGCCCCGAATTGGCAAGGACCGTATGTGGTAAAGAAGGTGTTGCCCAATGGTGCTCTATTCCTGACAGACATCGAGGGCACGATGGCTGAAATGACTGTTAATGCTGATGCAGTGAAGAGGTACTACATTTGATGTTCTTGGGTGGAGTAACGAAAGTCTTTGTTACCCTTACCCAGATAATGTACCCCTCTTGTTAGCCTTTGGCTTTGTATCGCTTTTGTAAACCCTTATTGGGAATCTCTGTAATTGCGACGAAATGAAGAAAGAAAGATCCAAAACAAATTTGGCATTAAGATGCTAGAGCTACGTCTGACCTGATTCCTCTCAAAAGGATACGTAGGCAACCATTCAGGTGCGGTCACATCAAAGAAAGTTCTAAAAGTTCCCTAGTTTCATATCTGAGGAAGTTTTAAAGTTTCCTAGTTTCATACCAGGAGATATTTCATCCTTTTCTCTATCTCACATCGACGCAAAGCTTGCCTCTAAGTTTGCAGCCAAAGTCAAAGAAAATCCAGAATCCGCGGTTTCTGCTAAACTGGGGCAGAAGTTTGTTTTTATTTTATTTTTATTTTATCAATAAAATAAAATAAAAACAAACTTCTATTTTGTTGTACCATTCATTCATTCTTGAAAGGGGGGAGGATGCTCAAGGCACCCTAAATTACAGGCCAAACATTGCTTCCAAACTCAGATAAATGTCTAATAGACCATTTTGGCCAATCTTGAGACTGTCAATCGAGCAAGAGTTAGCTCAAAAATCATCATCTATTGGGTGGAACTAAAGAGGTCCACGGGAGGAAGAAAAAGAAAAAAAGAAAAGGAAAAAAAAGAGAATGAAGTCTTGTTGGTGAAAACCTGAAAGGGCGCCACATGACAAACAGTTAGGCAAAAGAACAAAGAGAGAGGTTAGTCGGTGAAAACCCTGAAAGGGGCGCCGCTAACCGAATGAGGGATTTGGTAACTGTCGTCAAGTGGGGCTTGACGAGTATTGCTTTGAATGTTTCTATTGGGGAAAGAGTCGAGGGACAACTGTTGTGAATGGATCAGGTTTCGAGGCCAAGATGGACGTCATGTTATTGAGATCATCGCTTTCACCTCCAGATAAGTCCTTTTACTTTCCTGAAGGGCATCTCTCATTCAGAGCCCTTTATCCGAAATTTCTTCCACTTCTGCCTTTCATTCACAATAACATTGAAACGAGCAAAAGAAAGTTTCGCAAAAATTGTTCACCTGTTTTGCAGTTGTAGCAGAGCACAGTCAGGACCTGCCTGGATAATGGAATGCCTATGAGGTAGTTTGGCATCTGGAGTGACATGCCAAGGTTTGCACCACAAAAGAGACTATCAGGAAAATATACCATTCCTAACAAAGTTTGACTAATGACTAGTTGGAACACTTGGCCGCATGATGTTCTGTGTCGAAGGCCATTGAAATACAAGAAAGCAAAAGAATGAAGAATGAGAGAGTAGTTTAGAGAAAGTCAGGGAACCCGCCTGGAGAATGAGGGAGTAGTTTAGAGAAAGTCAGGGAGCCCGCCTGGAGAATAAGGGAGTAGTTTAAAGAAAGTCAGAGAACCCGCCTAGAGAATGAGGGATTTTATTTTTTTTAAAAAAAAAGTCAGGGAACCCGCCTGGAGAATGAGAGATTTTATTTTAAAAGTCAGGGAGCCCGCTTGGAGAATAAGGGAGTAGTTTAAAGAAAGTTAGGGAACCCGCCTGGAGAATGAGGGATTTTATTTTAGAAGTCAGGGAACCTGCCTGGAGAATAAGGGAGTAGTTTAAAGAAAGTCATGGAGCCTGTCTGGAGAATGAGGGAGTAGTTCAGAGAAAGTCAGGGAACCCGCCTGGAAAATGAGGGGTTTTATTTTACAAGTCAGGGAACCCACCTGGAGAATGAGGGATTTTATTTTATAAGTCAGGGAACCCACCTGGAGAATGAGGGAGTATTTTTAAAGAAGTCAGGGAACCCACCTGGAGAATGAGGGAGTAGTTTAGAGAAGGTCAGGGCACCCACCTGAAGAACGAGGGAATACATTTGAAGAAGTGCAGGCGCCCACCTGAAGAACGAGGGAATACATTTGAAGAAGTGCAGGCGCCCACCTGAAGAACGAGGGAATACATTTGAAGAAGTCCAGGCGCCCACCTGAAGAACGAGGGAATCCATTCTGTAAAGAGGGAAGACCCACCTGAACCAAGATCGGGGGTTTATCTTTTCTACAAAAAGCAAGACCCACCTGAACCAAGAGCGGTGGTTTTATTTTCAACAAGTGAGGGGAGCAAGAACCAATAAGCTCATCCCGGGAAGCATGAAGACTTAGAATAGGAATTGTAACTTTACATTTTCAATGTTGTACTTTCATTTTCTCTGTAAAGCAACCGCCAATCGGCAAGCAACCAGTGACCAGCAGCGACAGCCCTTGTGTGCCTAAGAGTGTCTAGTATTAGCCCCAAGCGTGTCTAGAAGAGTCTATAGTTTGTCGTTGTAGTCTAGAGTGTCTAGTATCATCGTAGTAGTCTAGAGTGTCTAGTGTCATCTTAGTGGTCTAGAGTGTCTAGGTTTGTCTTAGTGAGTCTGGAAGAGTCTAGTGTCTGTTTGAATGCGGTAGTCCCAGCTACCGCACGTAAGGAACTACACTGACTTGATTCCTTAGTCCAGGGATATGTAGGTAACTTTGTTCTCGGTTAGAACCGAAATTCAAGGTACGGTCACCATTTCGGAAAGCATGCTCTCGGCTAGAACCGAAAAATCAAAATTAGTTGTCGATTACGTCTTTGTCCGAAAACTCTTCGTGTTCCCGAACAAAGAGGGGCAGCTGTAATCACCTAATTTTGGCATGACAATTCAAAATAGCTTGAAATAGCTCAAAATAGTCGAGCTAACTTTCTAGGATTTTCGTCGAATTTCAGTCTTTCATTTTAGCTAAATTTGTCGTTTAAATGATAAAAATAATAAAATTAAAAAAAAAACTACTTGTTATGTGTTTAACTATGACTCTATGTTTAATTGTGATAGTATTGTAGATTTATGTGGTTTTGATTGTAGTTAATAGTGTTGATTTTGATAAGTATAACCATTTTGATGGCCATTCATAAAAAAAAAATAATAGCCCAACAATTATGATCCATTAGCCCACTTCTCTTGACCCAGCCCATGAAAGACTCAATATTAGCCGTTGATCTCATCTTGATTCAACGGCTCAGATCGTCCGATACTTCCATGTATAAAAGCATTGGTTTCTTCTCATTTTGTCACACACACTCACAAGTCTCTTAGGACTTAGAGAGACCCTGCTCAAATTTTTCTCTCCCACCGGAAAAACAAACGGCACCACTGCTCCACCGTGGAGCCGCCGATCGGCCACCGCCGGCCACCACCTCCGGTGGCCGGAAAAATACAATATATATATCATCGGAAAGGCCTTGACCCCCTGGTTCCATTTCCACAATTATTTTCTCCAAAAAAGTGAACCGATTCGCGTAGATCGGAAGTCAAAGATCCGGTCAAACTTCAACTCCGACGACCTTGACCTTTTTCCGGTAAGTTTTTGGATTTTTACCTTCTCCTCACCCTCCTCTCTCACCCTCGCATCCCCATTTTCCAAAACCCCGCCCCTTGTACTCCTTTTTTTCCCGTTCCCTTGTCCCCGTTTCCCCTTTCTATTTTCTGTTTTTTTTCTTTCTGTTTTTTTTCATTGTTGTTGTTCTTCTTCTTATTTTTTCATTTTTGTTTCTGTTTATGATGATGATGATGATGATGATGATATGGTGATGCGAGTAAGGACCGTGGTGAGGCAGGTGCCGTTTTGTTTGTATGGGCAGTGACGGGGAACGGGGGGGCTATTTTTGCAATAGCGTTAGGCTGTGGTGAGGATGATGGAGGGTTGTGATGTTTAGCTCTGTGACGTGGTTTCTGAAGGGGCTGTGATGATTGTTTGTTTGGACGGGGGTTGTGGGAATTTTGATGATGATGACAGTGCTATGGAAGCGTTGGCGGGTTGAAGCCGAGGCGAGCGCAGCAGTATGGAGCAGCTGGTGCAGTTGTTAGGCAAAGCGGAGATTCAGCAGTAGCGAGGCAGTGGCTCGATGGGTTAGTTGTAAGCAGTCTTTGTTCTTTGTACTTATTTAGGTAATGTTAGTAGTACAAACATTTTAGGATCGTTTTAGCATTGAACCAATAATTTATGGTAGTATTCTTGTGGTTGTTTAGTTGCAGGGTATTATTGTGGTTCGATTTGCTAAAATGATCATGTTGTAGTTTGATGGCATATATGAGAATTCAGTGGAGTTGATTATTGTTTGTTGTCTTAGATTGTCTCTCTATCTAAGTATGAATGGATTTTGAGTTTGTGTTCGGGCACCATTTGTTTCAAACATGTGCGCCAAAGAATGAAATTGTTGATCTGATTCTCTTGGTTCCTTTGTTTAAAGCAAATTGCACCTGAGTATGTTGTGTGAGTCAAGTAAAAATCTTGATCTTGTTTGGATGAAAGTTGTTTAAGAGTTTTAGTTTGTCCAGTTTGTTTGTCTGTAGAGTATGCTTATTGTCTAAATCTTACTGTTTAATTCTGTCAACTGTGAGTAAGTTTGTAATGGAATCTGGTTACATTTGGTTTTGTTCTAGTTTAGTTATGATTTGGGGGCTGCCTCTTAGTTTGGTTTAGTTTAGTCAACTTAGTTAGAATTTGGTTGCTCTCTAGTCTAGTTTAGTTACTTTGGGGCTGATTCTAGTTTGCATAGTTGGTCATAGACCCTTAGTTAGTGTAATGAGTAATGGGGGTCCTTTTAGAGGACCCTACTTGTATTATTTCAGCTTTTTTGAACTGTTTTGGCTGCTGAAATATACTATTTCAGCAGCTCTACTATGCTGAAAATAGCCAAAATATACTCAAGTATAGGGGTGTGGGCTTGTACTTTTGTACAAGTCCACACTCCACATTTTAGCCCCACCTTTTGGCCTTGAATTTCAGCTATAAAGAGGGCCATTTATTGCCCTCTTTGACATGAACTAACAGCTGAAAAACACATAGAACAGGTGCTGAAAATTTACACTAAAAGAGAGCAAAACACTTAGTAAGTTTGAGAGTTAGGATTTAGAACCAAAAGCCATTACTTCAAGGGTCTTTCGGGGTATAAATCTTAAAGTTTCAAGGGTTAACTAGAGGTATTTGGGGCTGTCCAGTTGCTGGTTTTGGTGGTTCATTACGGTGTACGTGTCTTATATTTAGCTTGTGGATCGACTCATTCATAGGTAAATGCTACAACCTTTGTGCGTAATTAAGTTTTTTTTTTTTTATGAAAGTGGCATGCATCAGTTTGTTTTTGAGAGGTAAACAGAATCTGCTCTATGTTTTAACTGGCTGCTACCATTAAAAGTGTTTGGTGCCATTTTATGTATGTATGTCTAGTTCTATATGTGATCTTGTTGCTTTCTTTATAAGTTTAAGTTTCCTTTTCTGTCAAAAGAATTAACTAAGTAAAATTGGATAGATTTGGAATAGTAACATAAAGGTAGGACTTGAATGCAAAGTGAATATGAAATTGCACAATCTGTACAACTAGGCAAACTTAGGATTTAATGTGAAGACTTGCAAACAATGTTGGCTTTTCATAAAAATCTGAAAAAGAAACGAACTGCATGTGGTGTGCAAAGCTGAGCATGGTAAATTGCAGAAACAGCCTCGTTTTCTCTTTTCTTTACAAGATAGTCACTGCAGGTTATGATTGTTCCTTTTGCAAATGACCTCTAATACCATTTATTAATGTAAATGGCCAACCCAATGGATTAAATGTGAGATAAAAATGCAAAATGTGGCTGCATGTGCAAACACAGTCAACGGGCAAGAAATGGGCCAGATTGCAAGGCAGTCCAATTTAAGTTTTGGCCCTTAGATTAAATTTGAAGAAATTCAAAAGAAAGTTAGCCATCCCATGAAAGAAAAACTGAAAGATGGCTATTTGTTCCATTTTGTAAATAGTAGGCTTGTCATTAACATTACTTTTTTTTAAAAAAAGTTTAGAATAGATATTAATTTTGTTTATATCAATCTTCTTTAAATAACCTCAAATCAAGAGTAACGTGATAAGGCAAAATATACAACAAATATTTTAAACGTCCAATAGCTTAGCCACTACTGTTTAAACTTTTAAACTGAAACTCATAAGAAAGAGAAAATATAATCGATTAGGCAATTAGATAAGTATGATTTGTGATCTACTTATTAGGCTAAAAGAAAAAACTAAATTGAGTTAAATTGATTTAAATTAATTATTATTTTTGAAGTTGACTAAATTCTCTTTAAAAATAGACCAGTCCTTTGTAAGGTTGGAAATACGCAATACATTTTATTTTATTTTTGAATCAAGTGTAAATTCTTCCAGTCCTCTGTGAGGTTGGATAAGAATTAACACTTTTAAATTTTTCTGAATCAAAGTTCAAATTCAAACTAACGGCATTAATAAAACAACCATATTTAATAAATTAAAATTGCGACAATAAAGCAACTGTGAATTGGCACAGGACTCGAGGGTGCCTAATACCTTCCCGAGAGTCAACTGAGAACCTTACCCGAATCTCTGACGCAGACTATTAGACGAGTCAAGGGTGTTCCAGGTACACCACTTTGGTGACTTGGCACACCTTTAACTTGTCAAGTGGCGACTCTGAGTTCTCTAAATAAATGTGTACCTTGTAACACTTGTCATAACCTTTTTAAATACGCAAATTCTATTCTTTTTAGTTTTGCGTGTGTGGAAAAAGGGTCGTGACAGTTATTTAAATAAAAAAAATTCTTGAAAAAATTTAAAATACTACTGTGAAACTCAAATATATAAAATGTAGGGATAATGATTGCAAAAATAAATACCTTGATAAATTTAAAGAATAAAGATATTACATGGTGTGAGCAATGTCACAAAATCTCTAACAAAAGATGATAAATATATATTACTATATTACATATTACAATGTAATAAATATCTTAGTAATAACACTTAGAAAATAGAAGAAAAGCATAAAAGTATATGAGGTGAAAGAAAAGTCAGAAGCAATGGGATCTCTACAATTGGTTTGGAAAATTAATGATTAAAATGAAAAGCTGCTTGGAGCAAGAATCGAACACCAGACCTAATGCCTATTTTGAACCCCCTTGACCGCTGGACCACTTCTTCCTTGTCTTTGAAGGGGGTTCAATAATATACATAACCTGTGTTTTACGTCATTTTATCACATATCAAACTGGTAAATTTTTGCGCAAAGGGGGTTCAATTGACACCCCTTTGCATACGTAGCTCCGCCCCTGACATATAGGCGTTAGTTGGCATGAATAGGCGAGCAAGGTATCGAAAGAGTCCTGTGAGTAATATCAACCCTGTGATTAGTAACCCAGGTGAATTGATTTGGTCAGATTAACTGAAGAATTCAACAGGATTGGCAGATATCTCATGACCCTAGGCTATTATCCCTTCTTGAATCCAAAATCGTGTCTTACTTGTTATTATTTTCTTGGTTTAATTAGTTAATTTTAGTTAGATAAATTCTCAACTATTGAATCCCTCTGGTTTAGATTATAAGAAATTGTCGATACTTTCTTATCACTTTATTACTTGATCGACCGCGTATACTTGCGTGTGCTTTTGGAGCGACACCCATGATGATCCTATTGAATGCTGAGTTAATGGATAACCTTTACAAAACTTTTCCTCTTCTGAAGCATAACCGTTTTCTCGAGGCTTAACCATTTCGACTGGGGGGGATGAATCCTTTGGTTCGAGAGAAGATTCCCTCGAAGCATGCCTCGAACCTCAACCTCGGGGATGAGCCTCGAGAACCAAGTTTCTCGTGCAATAATCAAACATTTTGTCTTGGCAAGAATACCCCCCCAGCCATGTGCCCGAGGTGCCATGTAATCAAGCCATCTTTCACCCAATACAGATAGTCCTTCCACTCCTCGGGTAATTTTCAGAACTCCCGAGGAGTGGAATGAAATTGAGCGGGAAATCGACGTGGCCAAACGTGAACCCTGTAATTTAAAAAGGCGGTTGTCATTTCAAATTCCCATCTATTACACGTGGCAATCGCAGAGAGGTCGTGTCCCTTCGTTCTTCCTTCCCCATATAAATGCAAAGATGGCTCTTCTACTATTTATAGCCCAACTTGTCTTCCTTTATCCTCACTTTCAATCCTCCAAGCAACAGTGAAAATTTCCATAACAAGCTTCAACTTGAATTCATTTTTCTTAAATCTCATTTGAAAAGAACACCACCAATCTTCTTAGCAAAGATGTCTGCAACACATTCTGTACAAAATTCTTCAGGTCCCTCTGAGGAAAGGGTCCCTGATGTTGCCACCATGGTCATCGGCGACGAACTAGTGAATGTCCCAGTGCCCTTATTCCGCCAACGGATGACAACACTGAAGCAGTGTCGCACCTTGGTGATCTAAACCCAAGGCGGCACAAGACTACTAACCGTGACAGCACCAAGTAGTTGGCAAAGGAGTTAACGCTGTCACGGCTGGTGGCGGAGAAACAAGCATCAATGTTCCCGAAAAAACTAAGGCGGGAACTTCAAAGCTTAAGAAGAAGAAATCCTCTATCAAAGAGCTCGTGCCTCACCAGGTGATCCCTTCAAATTTTGACATCGATAAGGATTTTAAATTACAAGATCAAACAGCTGCCGAGCAAGAGAAGAACATAAATGTTCCAGTATAAACCACACTGAGCTTGATCACACAAGCTCATAGTGCTTTAGTTCAGAAAGAGTGCAACTGGGGCCCCGAGGTCCATATTGGAGTCCCTGCCTCGAACAATCGTAACTCCGATAGAGTAGTCAGGCATTCTTTTGTCTACACCTATCCATTCACGTTAGGATTTTCCCTCCTTATTCATCCAGTCATCGACGCCTTCTACCGAATATACAATTTATGTTTGGCTCAACTTGGCCTCGGGCTTTGAAGGGTCATTCGATGCCTTGACTTCTTAAGTCGAAAGACCGGGGTCCCCTTCACTTTTTAACACTTGATTTCTTTCTTCTACACCACATTGCACAAAAGTGGGGCTGTTCAACTCGGCAAACGAGGCAAATACTCGTTGATTACAGAGAGCAAAGACACCGAAGACCGTGGATGGTGTGATCGCTTCGTTCTTCTCCCGGCCAGTCTTCTATCTCCGAGCCTGGATTTTGCAAGATGTGGAATAAAGCACGTAAGTAACTTTTTCGGTAGTCGCGATAATCTTCTTGCTTTCCCCTCATAGCTTCTTATTTTCTAACTAATGCCTCGAATTTTTCTGTAGAAAAAATTCCAATCGTGCCCCTTAAGGATTTGACTACTTGGGTTCAAGCAATTATTGACATCAAAACAAGGCAGAGAGATCGTGGATGGTCTTAGCTTCATTAAAGGAAAACAAGTGGGTGCGCAAACGGCATGATAGGTTTTCATCTATCATATACGTTCTCCTTTAAAATCCCATTCAGACTTCTTTCTTGCTAATTTCACCTTCCCTTTTGTAGGTTTTTCCAACAGGGCGGATTCCGAGCCAAAGGAGAAGAAAAAGAAGGGAAAGAAAGAGAAAGAAATAAGTCCCCGATGCAGGGGAAAGCTTGAATGAATTGGAGGGCTTAGCTGCCGAAGCCTTTGCGCTAACTGGTGTCCTTGAAAGAGTTCCTGGTTAAGGGACTTCGAAAGGTAACAACATCTTCCTTGGTGAGTTTACTTCCATCAATACTTCTTCATCTTTCAGCCCTAAGTCTCCAATTCACATTTCTCTAGATCCAAAGAGGAAAAGACAAGCCTCGAGGAAATCCACCAAGGCAAAGTGTCCTCGAGTGGGAGTAACTGCTACCCCTGGTCTCGAGGCTACGACCAGGCCATGTCGGGGTTTGATTGATGAACCTATTGGCGACGAAGTTCCTCATGAGATCGAGGTGGTTGACCTCAAGGGGTCGGATCTTGTTGTCGACAAAGCCAAAGGCAAGGCCAAGGTTGGCAAAGCCAAAGTTCCTTCAGCTGCTAAGGAGAAAACTGCTGAAAATCTTCCTTCTACTTCCGAGCCTTCTAACACATCAGTTTCCCAAAAGGGGTTGAGAATGATTAGGGTCCCTTCTAACTTATGCCTTTTTGATGATTCCATGGATGTCCCCATGTGTGTCAGAGGACTACTCGGGCCATTGGAACGGGATCACACCAAGGATACAGCTCATAGAGATTTGATGGATTTCTCAGCCCAACATGTAACTCAGGTATACTTTCGACGATTGCAATTACTTTTGGCTTCAACCATCCTCGTGTTTACTCTAACCTTCATTCAAACCTCGTGCAAAGCTACGTATATGCGATCAAGGTTGTGAAAATGGAATTCCACCGATCAGCTTCTCTTAAGAAGATAGGGGACGAGTGAGGCCGTCAGAGGTCGGAGCTTCAGTTCCAAGTTGCTGATCTTTGAGAGTAGTTACTCAAGTCCAACCTCGAGCTAGACCAAGCTCGTAAAGTTACTGATAAGTCTGACCTCGAGTTGGCTAAGTCTTGTGAGGCTACCACTGTCCTCGAGGCTCAAGTGAAGGCGCAAGAGGAAAATCATTGGGCCGAAAACCAAAGGCTAACAGATGAGACCAACGCTAAGGTAAATGAGGTTGCTGAGTCATATAACAATAAGCTGAAGGGTACATGGTCAAAATGAACGAATTAGATGATCGGATGAAGACTCTCGATACTGAGGTCAACACTCTTTGGGGCAAAGAGGCATCGTTTTCATCAAAACTCAAGGCTAAGGAGACCCGAGTTCGAGCAGAAAAGAATTGGGCTATTATCTAAACCAGATTAAAGACCCTTGAACAATGCGAAATCGGGGTAAATCAGGACGAAGAAATAGCTAAGGCTCAGAGCAATGCTGCCAAGGCTCAGGCCATCATAGATAAGCTTCCTTCGAGCAGTGATAGCTCGAGTGATGAAGCTGAAGAAGACGAAGAAGATGACGAAGGCTCCGAAGATGGAACTTCGAGCACTGAGGAAGATGACCCCAAAAATTGATAACTCTTTTCTGTACTTTTGTTAAGGTTGTCGAGCCGGTTGATGTAAATAACTTTTGTGGCCCCCGAGCCTTTATCAATACATTTTAATTTTTATTTTTTCTAAGTGTTAAACTTTTACTTTTGCCTTGAAAGCGTTCGACAAGTCACTTAGAATATTTTGCTTGCAAGACTTGGATAAAATTTATTTCACACCGATGCTAGCTTAGAACGACGTCTCATTCTCGAGCCGAGACATGAAGGAACAAACTAAGAGTTATAAATTTAATAAATAACTTCGGGCATCAATCATCGAAACAAAGAGATATTGAATCAAGTTTATTTTATTGATGATAATAAGCCGTAACAAGTGCTTACATAATACCTAGTCAAGACTTACGCAAATTTCATTGAAAAGCCACTTCGAGCATTAAAGCAAACACAACAAACTAAGCTAATCTTCAGGAGACGGTCCCCGGTATTCAGATAGCTAGTCACCAGGTCCGCTTAGAGTCCCCAGTTTGGGAGGCTTTGAGTTAATCTCGGCTGCACACCATACCTTACATCCTCCTAGTGGTCGGGTGCGGATTGATGAAGACCCGAGCACTGATAATCGTTCCCTCCGTTTCTTGAAAAGGACAAGCAAAGAAACATGAGGGGTCAGAATTATACGACCTAAGCATTGGAATATTGACATCTCGATGATGTAGGTAAAATATTTTAATGACGAAGGGTAGCATACCTAAATGTCAAAAGTAGTAACGCTTTAAATTAGCGATATTCTAATTTGAAGGTTCTTGTTTGCCTTCCAAATCTTCCAACTGATAAAATCCTTTGCCAACAATTGTTTTAACTCAATAAGGCCCTTCCCAATTTGCGGCTTATTTTTCTGCATTTTTCTCCGTAGTAGTTTGATTCGAACCTTTTAGTACATAATTACCAACCTTGAAAGCCCTGAACCTAGCTTTCCTATTCAAATAAACTTCAATTTTCCTTTTCTCAGCCCTTAAACGAACTAAAGTCATTTTCCTTCGACCTTCAAGCAAATCCAGCTCCACTCGCATCGCTTGCTGATTTGACTCCTCGGTTGTGTGAGCGTACCGAAGGCTAGGCTCGCCCACCTCTACAGGAATCAAAGAATCAATTCCATAGGTAAGGGAAAATGGGGTTTCACTCGTGCTATTTTTCTCAGTGGTACGCATTTCCCATAAGATCCCTGGCAACTCATCGGGCCACGAGCCTTTAGCTTTATCCAGCCTCTTTTTGAGATTTTCCATGATTATTTTTTTCGAGGACTCAGCTTTCCCGTTAGCGCTTGGTAGATAGGGTGTTGAGGCCACTCTTTTAATCTCCCACTTTGCAAGAAAAGTGGTGACTTCTAAACCCACGAACTGTGGGCCATTATCGCAAATTATCTCCTTTAGGGCCCCGAACTTACAAATAATATTTTTTTCCAGATGAAGCTGATAACCTCCCTCTGCCTAACCTTAACAAAAGATCCTGCCTCAACCCACTTGGTAAAATAGTCTGTGAGTACAAGGATAAATCGAACACCTCCCTTTTCCTTGGGAAATTGGCCAACAATTTCCACCCCTATTTCATGAAAGGCCAAGGCGAAACAACCGAACGTAGTGGTTCGTCTTGTTGATGAATCATCTAGGCATGCTTTTGGCATTTATCACATTTCCTTACAAAAAACCTAGCATCCTCACTTATTTCCGGCCAATAATATCCTGCTCGGATGAGTTTTCACACTAGCTCCTTCCTACCTGAATGATTGCCTCATTCGCCCTCATGTACCTCCCTCATGACGTATTCAATTTCTCCTGGGCCTAGGCATTTGGCCATCGGGCCACAATAAAGCTTTTTGTATAATTGGCCTTGAATTATCGAGTAGGGGACCACTTGCTTTCTCAGTTTTTCAGCTTTTCTTTAATCTGCTGGTATCTAAGTATGAAATAAACTTGGTCCGCCAATCTCGGGTCTCATTCATCGAGTTTACCTCTATCTTTGCACCCACATGGTGTACTAGCTGGTGATTCAACTTTATCTCGCCTACCGCCGAAGTGAGTATCCTAACAATTGAATCAGTCCCCAATTCCTCCTTTTCAATAGCAGAACCCAAATTAGCTAAGTCATCAGCCTCGGGGTTCTCCTCTCGACGGATTTGCTTAACCTTCCAGTCTTGGTACCCAGCCAAGACTTGTTGTGCTCGAGTCACGAATTTCTTCATCCTGGGGCTCCCGAGCCGTATAATCACTGAGCACTTGATTCACCACGAGCTTTGAATCACACCTCAACTATACTCTTTCTGCTTCCATCTTTTTGGCCAATTCTAATCCTATTATGGCCGCCTCGTTAATGGTCAACTTTTCAATCCTCATGGAATGCCTTATATTTTCCTCCTGAGAGTTATCGGCACCATCCCGAGCCCCGAATCGTTGGAATTAGTTTCCCCATCGGTGTAAAGTATCCAAACCCCAAAATTCGATCCTTTAGTCATCGAATTCTCTTTTTCAGCCTCGGGGAGTAATTTAGCACTAAAATCAGCCACGAAGTCAGCCAAACTTGAGATTTTATGGCAGTTCGAGGCTTATATACAATGTCATACTCACTCAACTCAATTGTCCATTTAGATAATCTCCCCGAATGCTCAGGCTTATGCAATATACTTCTTAAGGGGAAAGTGTTTACGACAACTATAGGATGACATTGAAAATAAGGCCGAAGTTTTCGAGCAGCTACAACCAAAGCAAGTGCTAATTTTTCTAAATGGGGGTACCTTGTATGAGCGTATAGGAGAGTCTTGCTCACATAGTATACGGGCCCATGCTTCCCATCCTCTTCTCGAACCAAGACTGCACTAACTACTACCTCGGACACGGCTAGGTAAATCAACAACATCTCCCAATCTTTTGGCTTGGCAAGCAACAGTGCGTTATCTAAATAATGTTTTAACTCTTTCAATGATTCTCTGAACTATAACATCTATTTGAAGTCGGTATTCTTCTTTAGGACAGAGAAAAACTTGTGGCACCGCTCGGAAGACCTCGAGATAAATCTGCTTAAAGCTGTGATGCACCAGCCAAGTATTGAACTTTTTTTGGCCCCGAAAAAACCTCGAGAATCTCCTCAATAACTTTGATCTTTTTAGGATTTGCCTCGATGCCTCGTTCGGAGACAATGAAACCCAAAAATTTTCCCGAACCTACCCCAAAAGCACACTTTTGGGGGTTTAGCTTTATGTTGTACTGCCTCAAAATAGCAAAGGCTTCCCTCAGATGATTCAAATGATCCTCCATTCGAACCGACTTTACTAGCATGTCGTCTATGTATGCCTCAATTGTCTTCCCAATATAATCTCTAAACATTCGACATACTAGCCTTTGATATGTCGCCCCAACGTTTTTTAGGCCGAATGGCATCACCTTATAACAATATGTTCCTTGATCTATGATGAAAAAAGTCTTTCCTCATCACTTAGATCCATCAATATTTGGTTTTACACCAAGTAAGCATCCAAGAAGGTTAATATCTTTTGTCCAGCTGTGGAGTCTATCAACCTATCTATTTGAGGTAGTGGATATGAATCTTAGGGAATGCCTTGTTCAAATCACTATAATCTACACACATCCTCCACTTGCCATCCCTATTTGGCACCACCACTACGTTAGCGAGCCAAACAGGATACTTCACTTCTCTTATGAAACCATTATCGAGCAGTCTCTTGTTTTTATCTTCAATGGCCTCTTCTTTTGCTTCACTGGAGGGTGGGAGGGATCCACGTTCAGCTTGTGCATCATTATTTCGGGATCAATTCCAACCATGTCTGCATGAGACTAAGTGAAGAAATCATCATTAGCTTTTAGTAGCTCAATGATGACTTTTTTTTACTCTGGTCCAAACTCACGAGCACCTTCATTTTTGGGGATTCCTCTGACGCGAAGGATTCTAACTCTTCAATAGTCAAGTCTTCGGCCTTCTGTTTTCGAGGCTCTTGAATATACAATGGGATCTTCTCCACCTCTTTTTGAGAGCCCACTTAAAAAATCGAACTCTCCTTTTCGCCAAAACCCGGGCAAGTTAATTGCCATTTTGATGGCCCGCTCGGGGCGATTCCATTTTTCATGGAAATCGAGTAGTACTCCCTAGCTACTCGATGCTCGTCCCGTATTGCACGTATCGCCCATGGAGTGGGGAATTTGATGGCTTGATGCAAGGTAGATGGCACAGCTTCCATCTCATGAATCCATGGCCTTCCAAGGATAACGTTGTAGGCCATGTCCTCAGACATTACTTGAAATACTGTCTTCTTATCAACTCCCTCGAGAAGTAGTGAGAGCAATCTCACTTAACATCTTTTTCATGGAGTTATTAAACCCATTCAGTTTGGTTGCCTTTGGGAAGACGAGGTCCTTCAACCACATCCTCTTCACAACCCCGTGGCTGATAATGTTTGCCAAGCTACCAGGGTCGATCAAGACTCGATTAACATCTGAGTCATTGATTCTAAGCATGATCACCAAGGAATCATGATGGAGAAACATCATCCCATCATAATCATCTTCATAAAAAACTATCTCCTTACCTGAACCGCCTTTTCGAGTCCTTTTCTTCATAGTGATTGAGAGCTTTGCAAATTTCTTTGCAGCGGCGGAGTTTACGCCATTCACCTCTGATCCCCCCGTTATCACATTCACGACTCTCTTAGGGGATGAATCCCTTAGTGATTTTCCATCTCCCCTATTCTTATAAATATTTTGCTTTCCTTTGTCAGACAAATACTCTCTCAACATCTAATTTTTTAGCAGATGAGCCACTTCAAGGCGAAGTGCCTTACAGTCCTTAGCACGCCCATAATCAGCATGGAACTCGCAATGCAAATTTTGATCTCTCTTCCCCGGGGGCGTTCTCATATCCTTTGGAAATCAAAACCCTTGGTCGGTCATTCCTTTCAACGCACTTACCAACATCGTGGTGGACACATTGAAATTATAGTCGGGGATACGAGGAAGATCCTTCTCTATTGACACTAAAGATGGACCCGCTGAATTTTTTTGATGGGCGTTCGCGCCGACCTTCCTCCCAGCCTCTAACTCACATGTTGGGTTCCGAGCTGTTGACTTACATGCTGCTTTTGAGAATTATAGGGGTCATACAAACCCTTCGAGTTTCCTCGTGACGCATCAATGTGTCGAGAAGACTCAGATCAATTTCTATAAGCATTGGATTGGCCCAACGCCCTCCACTCTACTTCCTCGAGCCTTATCCTGGCAGTTGCCTTATCATGCAATTCATCCCAGGTTCGAGCCTGCCACTATTGGAGGTCTCTCTTCAGTTCGGCAGCAGCCTCAGAATTGCTATCATTAATATTTATTTCAAACGCCATGATTGCCAGGTTGTCATCCATAATTGGTAATTCCATCCTTTCTGCCAAAAAACGCTCGAGGAACTCTTTGATGGGCTCTCTATACCTCTATTTAGTTTCAAACACATCTTCCTTCCGCTTGAGGATTTTCTGAGCCCTTGTATGCGCTTTGATGAACAAATCAGCCAATTCATCGAAGCTTGAGATAGACTCCAAGGGGAGGTGCATGCCACCGAAGCGCTCCGTTCTCGAGGGTGTCCCCGAACTTCTTCAAGAACAATGACTTCTTTGCTATTGGGGACAAATCATTGCTTTTGATTATGGCCATGTACTCAGCCACATGGTCAGCAGGGTCAGCGGTCCCATTATACTTCTTCAAGATCTGCAACTTGAAGTTTTTTGATATTGGGGCCGGGGCAGCATAAAAGGTTGCTGCTTGCATTTTTTGATATCCAAGAGTCATTGAACCTTTCTAACCCCACGAACATTCTCGAACCTTTTTCAAATTGGACTTCAAAATCTTTCTTCACTTCTCTAGGTCTAACGAGATGCTAGTTTCTGCCACCGTAGAGGCAGTCCCAAAAGGCTGAGTACCAGCCGGGGCAGTCCCCGAGCCTCCAGATGTAGCTCCATTTAGAAGTTCTCTATTATTGCGCGCGTAGGAGAAATTTTCGGGATGCCTCATTTGGGAACCGCAGGTGGAGTATCGGTGGGAGTTGTATTGTTCCTCTTGTTCGCAGAGAGAGCTTGCAACGAACTTCGAAACTCGACATTGAAGCCTGCCTGCGCAGCAAACTGCCCCTGAAGCTGTTGTAAAGTATTCATAACATATTGTTGGAATGGGTCGCTTGACCCAGATGAAGATGGATCAATCAGTGGTGGGAATGACGTTCCTACACCCGATGCGATTGGTGGATTTACACTAACTGGTGGAATTAGTGTTCCATTACCTGGTTGGATTGATGGAACCTGCGTTTCATCTCCAACCTGTTCAACTGTGTTGTTATTATTGTCAGCTATTGTTGGGAATTAATGAAGAAGACACGAGTGACTGTGATCCACAACTTTGGAAAAAATGCTATTGCTTGTTCTCCACAGACGGCACCAATTTGTATTGGCCCAAATCGAGTTAGGTCAATCAATCGAATTTATCGCGGTTATTACAGATTAATTTAGGGTAGCAAACGATAAAGACAAAAATATTAAGAACAATGAAGAAGTAAAGTAGTAGTATGTATTTCTGGATCATCCTTACAAGGTAAGTACAATGGTATTTATAAGTTGGCAAGTATAATGGTAATTAATGTAATAATTGGGCACTATATCCCACTATCCACGTTCTGATCATGGGTAGCCCATGATGATCCTATTGAATGCTGAGTTAATGGACGACCGTTACAAAACTCCCCCTCTTTTGAAGCATAACCGTTTCGAGGGAAGATTCCCTCGAAGCATGCCTCGACCCTCAACCTCGGGGATGAGCCTCGAGAACCAAGTTTCTCATGAAATAATCAAACCTTGTGTCTTGGCATGAACATCCCTCGAGCCATATGCCCGAGGTGCCACGTAATCAAGTAATTTTTCATCCAATACATTATGCAATTCCTAAGTATTTTGTACTTGGATTTTTGAACTAAAATGTTCAAAGTCCCAGTACATTATACTGAGATTTCATATTTAATAAGTCCCAATACAAAATACTGAGAAGTTAAAATTTTTAGTTCAAAATATCCGTATAAAATACTTGAATTTTTTCGTATTTTTTAATCTAGCTAATCTTCTAAAAATTTTGAAATGCCGTCTAATTTTCATTTAACGCGGTGCAAACAAGCTATGGGATCAAAATTTTACAATTTCAAGTCCTTATCAATGCCCAATAGCCCAATTAGATAATCCACCTTTTAACAAATATTTTTTTGTATTTTTATGTTCTCTTCAAGGTATATATATGCTCAATCATTCTACATAATCAATCAACACTTGAACCAAGTTAATAAAGTAGAAAATGAGTATATTCTGGAATAGAGAACCGCTTTGATGTTATAAAAGTTCATTATTAAAAGGAACAATTTGTTCTTTTTTTGTGGTATTGTAGTCTTTTACCAAGAAAGATAGCTTTATTATTATAGTTGAAAGTTGATGGAAGTTCAATAGCATATAACTTAAATCCTTGTTTGTATAGGCACACAAAAGTACTTTCATTTCTTCAACGTTGACAAGGAAATCAAAATAAAGAACTACATGTTATAAAATGAAAGGTAAAAGAGAGCAAGAATTGTAGATAAGAAATATAAAGAGGAGAGGAAGAAATTTTCCTATTATCTTCTAAGTATTCAAGTGTATATTACAAAGTAGGAGAATACCTTCTTATATAGGGTGTAAAAGTATTACAAAGGAGGAGAATACCTTCTTATATAGGGTGTAAAAGTCATCCAAATATTACAAATATTAAGGGACCTAATTAATAGGTACTTGTAACATATAGAAAGATTCATGACTGACAAGTAGTGGAGAAGTGAATGGACATCCACAATAAAGTGGATTTATAACACTCCCCCTTGGATGTCCATTAAAGATAATGTGCCTCATTAAAAACTTACTAGGAAAAACTCGGTGGGAAAAAGCCTAGTGAAGGAAAAAGAGTACACACATCTTGTAATACGCATTGAGAGCTGCCTCATTAAAAACCTTACAAGTAAAACCCAAGTGGGATAAAACCTTGTTAAGGAAAAAAGAGTGCAGCACGTATTTTACTCCCCCTGATGAAAACATCATTCAATATCTTGAAGGTGTCATATTCCAAGTTGTATATCAGCTTCTCAAATGTTGAGGTTGGCAATGACTTAGTGAAAAAACCAGCAGGCCAAACTGTCACTGGAATGAACACTTCAATATTAAATTCATCAATCTCAAATATTAGCTCCTTTCCTTTTTTAAAGACTTTTACCTTTGGAACCAAATGGTCTACCACGCTTCAGGCGTGCCTTAGACTCATTTACATAAACAGATTGTCTCACCAGGACATCAGGAGCATTAGCAGCTGGAATATAATATTTTTATTTGGGTCAATAATGCATCTGGCAGTGACTTGAATTATCTTTATATGAGGATCATAATCAAATGATAATTTAATTTATTTATTCTTCAGCTGCATTAATTTCTCCATCTAATGTTAGTCAAATTAATATTCGTTCCCAGCCTTATATGGGATCCATCTTTGTGTATTGCGGTGGAGCAATGGATAATATACCACACATTAGAATGATTAGATGGAAAATATTTGGTTCCTGACCTGAACCAATTATGAGGGAGAATTTATTTTGTGGCATGTCCTGCACAAGTTCTGCTTTATAGATATATCATACCTCATACCTAAGCATTGTTCTCATATGCATAGTTTAGCAATTGGAGGCTTTCAATATATGAATCTGCTAAACTTGCTTGCCAACATTATCAAGATAACTTGTGTTGATTGCATAATCTGGAAATATGCTCATAATAAAATTTATTTGAGGAAATACTTATCCTCGCAAGTACCATTGTGGGTTTGTAATAAACGCACATGTGACCTTATTATAGATGCATCTTTTTATAATAATTATATAGTCCACATGGCAGGTGCATGGGCCCATATTCACCTTTTATACATTCCATAAGTACGGGGATCCTAATCTCAAATTTAGTTTGTCGAATAATTTATTTATCTTGAGAACAAAAAACACAAAAAGAATTCTTGAAGAAACCTGATTCTTCAGTATATACCCATGCGAATTCTCATTTATATACTTTGTGCATCATATTTGAACCGGGATGGTCAAACTGGTCATGCCAACTTATAAATTTATTCATCTAGTAAACTTCTAGTTTACTATAGCATGAGCATTGTAACAATAAACTAAAAGTTTATTGTGGCATGCACATATAATTTTACCACACTTATATTTTGAGTAGTACATACTCGAGGAAGAGGCGGGAAGCTTTTCAAGCACATATATCTCACACGACATTCTAGTAGTAATATAAAGATATTCATATCTTTCCATCAAATTTAGTCTCTTAGCTATTTTGGCAAATGCATTTGAAACTTAACAAGTTTCTTTCGAGACATACTACAATAAATATTTCATCAATCTAATTCCTCCATATAGTAATATTTTGGCTCTTTCGGAGCACTCAAATAGCTTTGTACTACCATATATTTTATTACACCAACTATATGGTGAATATCTCTTTTCAAGGAGAAAATCATATTATTTTTCTCATGGTAAAATCATTATAGGCAAGATCAATTTCTTGCTTCACTTGCTCTTATGTAATTCATAATAATACATAATTATGGCGTACGTTCTATACGAGAGCAATGACCATTTATGCCACAATAAATAATAGAAATTATAGTCGAACCTTTTCTAAAGGTGAGTTGTGGTACTTTATCAACCACGCATGGGCACGTCCATATTCATCTTTCTCGAATCTCTTCTAGAGGCGAGTTTTGATATTTTATCACATATAGCCACATTCACTTCGATGAATGGGTCTATATTCATAATTTTTTTTTTTATGAATTGTCTCATTCACTTCAAGAACGTACCAAAATATTTTTGGACGTACCTCATATTCATATAACATATTGGTGGCATTATTATATTTACCATTTGAACGGTTACTTTTGAGAACCCTTATTGTTCTCTTATTTATTTCGATGACTATTATTTCATCCCTTCCCACGTCCACGTCCATGGTCTCTATCATGGTAATTATTTTATCGTCTTTTAGACATAAAATTATTTACCTTCTTTCAGACATAAAATATTGTGTCTTCTTTCAGACATAAAGATATTTTGCCTTCTTTCAAGCATATTATGTATTGCTACTACATTCACATATGAGAATGGAGCATTATGTTGTGCTCCCACATTCACCTTATGGAATGAAGCTTGTGTTGCTCCCACATTCATCTTAGGGAATGGAGCATATATTGCTCCCACATTCACCTTTATAAATGGAGCCTATTTAGTGGACGAGCTTCATGATTTTTATCAAAAATACTTTATCTTTTTGATAATACTTTAGTTTGCCTCAATCATCATTATGCCATCAATATCTTATAATCGCAAAAGCGTGTTACGCCATAATGCATTGGTTGTTGAATATGATGTCTTACCCTTAACTAATGGCATAATAGGCCAAAATGTGTACATATGATGCGATTTGAAGTACAATACTCAAAGGTACTCATGCTTCGTGTAATTGAAACATAGTGCTATAATCATGTATTAATGATATAACACTAATATATCGGGTAAAGATCATAAAAAAATAAGTATTATTTCTCCGGTCTCCACTTACCAAGAGTATAAAAATTTAGACCCAACTATAAATCAAAGAAGCATTCTTTAAAAGCTACCATATTTGTTTCATTCCATATATCCATGTGAGTAAAATATTAACCATACTACATAATCCATGTTTGCTCTCACAAGCAGTTTACCTTGAAACATGACTAGAATTGATCTATAATATCATGTTGCTAGGCCATGCACCCTTAAATTGTTGTCAAATGATAGGTACAAAATCAACCAAACAATGGAAGAATAGACAAAAATTGTAGTCAATGAAAGGTTTCCACAATGTAAAGTGGTATAAAACAAAATGAAAATAGGGTACTATTAATTTTGAGATTAACAAAAACTATAATATGAATGAATTTAGAAACAAAAAAAAAAAATTATCTTGTGTTAGCAACCAGAACGTTGGCTTCTATCAATTGCATCATAATTTGCTTTTCATTTCTTCTAAATCGTGTAATAAAATAGAGACTCATGCTGATAACGTGTTATAAATGAAAGGTAAAAGAGAGCAAGAATTGTAGATAAGAAATATAAAGAGGAGAGGAAGAACTTTTCTTATTATCTTCTAAGTATTCAAGTGTATATTACAAAGGAGGAGAATACCTTCTTATATAGGGTGTAAAAGTCATCCAAATATTACAAATATTAAGGGCCCTAATTAATAGGTACTTGTAACATATAAAAAGATTCATGAATGACAAGTAGTGGAGAAGTGAATGGACATCCACATATTGTGGATTTATAACACTACATAATTTTATTTTCTAGTTGCATGCATATTACAATGATATCAAATAATCAATAAGGACACAAAGAGACACCATGCACAATCCTCACACGAATTCCTCTCAAATTTTACAGACACACACTCTTAAGAAATATTAACCCCACAAAATAATAAAAAGAGATTAAGGACAACTTAACCAAATCAAAAAGAGAAATTACACTTCATAAAGCTTGTGGAAACTCATTGTCATCACCTAACAACCCTACAATCAAGCCTTACTTCTTTTCCAGAACCAGTGATACTACTCATCTTGATCATTGAATTAGAAAAAGCTTTAAAGAACTCATTTTGGGAGTTGGCGTATGTTGAAACTAGCGTTTTGGCTCTTGAATTTGTGAGCAAAGTAGCATCTGAAGAGAAAAGGCCCTTGCCTTGCAATACTAACTTGTAATATGCATTGTCGAATAAAAAGGTCGTAGTATCCATGGTAGTGCCTGCATTCTTCGGTGTGTTGTTGATGGGGCATACTTTCTTCAAGTTAGCTGCAAATAATGCCTCTAGAGTCGGATCAACGTCGTGTTTCTTATCGAATTTCTCGATTCTGTTTCTAAATGACGAGCAATGAGAGAATCCAAGAGTGTGTCCTCCTGATCGTGTTGAACAAAATTGTATAGGTTCCAAAATTTAGTATCAATTAACCTAATAATCTTAATACACATGTGATCTTAAGATATGATTTCTAAGTATGACCACTGAATATTTAAATCTGTTTACATATACAAGACTTAATAAAGATGTTCCTTTTTCCTTTTGTGTGTGTGTGTCTGTGTGTGTGTTGCGGGGGGTGGGGGAAGTGGGTTACCTGAAAGTGCAACTAAATCATCCAAGGAAAGGCCTCTTTGGGAGAAGCTTTGTTGCAATTGAGAGATGTTGGAAGTTGGAGGAGGTAATTGTCTTGTTTCACTGGCCATAGAAATTCGACCATCTTTTCTACCTTTTGGCACGGCCCAATAAGGTCCTCCAGACTAAAACCATTGGCCCAAGAAATAATTCCAACGTTAGTCTTGATAAACTCTAAAATATAACTTAAAATTCACTTCAACATATTCTACGTTTTTTTTAATAGTGGAAGTATTATTGAAGCATTTTATTCTTCTTAACTTTGTTAAGTATAAAGTTGCTGTAGTAGACTTACAAGAGCAACAGCATCTCTAGCTGCAAGAGCTAAAATATCAGCACAAGAGACAACTCCAGGACACATACTCTCAATTTGTTTCTTAGCAACATCAATAACATAGAAAGCATGTAGTGAGATATTAGGAGGTCCATCTTTCTCTGCTTGATTGTTCTTTGTTGAATTCAGCAACACAGAGCCATCACAACCCTTCGATATATATAGAAACACCACAAGTTAGTTAATTAGCACATACTAGTAAGTATGTATGTCCTAATAAATGCACATATTCATGTTGACGATATAAAAGTAGTTACATTACCCGGTCACTTCTAATAAGGTACTTATATCTAAATCGCAACAATAAGCATTAATCGTTAAAATACTAAAAATTGTAACTGCCTAGTAAAAGTTGTAACGAGTAACATGTTATCATAGGTTAAATTCACTAATAATATAAACAAATTCTAAACACTGACAACTTAAAAAACAACTGCATTGCTAAGAGGTGAAATTTACTCTGATGAAACAGTCATGAAAGTGCATCCTTAAAATAGCAGCAGGAACTGTTTTGTCATTCGACATAGCTTTCTTAATAACTTGTTTGATAGTTGACTCAGCATCAGGACATGTGCTGTCGTAGTAATTGTTGCTCAAGGCATTCACTTGCAGAGAAAATGAAAATAGCATAAAACTAAACACAAGAGCGACAAGAAATTTTTGTAATGCCATCACAATTATCAAAGCTTGAACGTCTATAATATCTTTTTATGCTTAATAATCTAGACTCTGGTTCTTAATTAGCTTTGAGTCTGAAAGCTAAGGAACTATACTATGAGTATTTAAAGGGCAAAAAAAGAGGGAAGAAGACAATAGGAATAGTTGTTAATTGGAATCTGATCATATGGCTGTTAGGAAGTTTGGTGATCTTGAAGCAATAGAGTGACAATTAAAACTTGGAGTTGTTTAACACATTTTTATTTTATTCTTGTTTTATAAGGCATGTCCATTTTTCTTATGATCGTCCCGGTTCCAATAATCACTCATTTTAGTTTCCAGGCAACTCAGATACCCTCGTCCTCGAAAATGTTACAATTATGATGTGTAAAATTTTCTTAAACCAGAAACTAAAACAATCCAGATCCGATAATCACCTATTTTAATTTTTTATTTGACAGCTCACTTAGAGTACCATAATGGTGCTCAATTCTCACATGGGAGTCTACTAAGTGAACAAATGACACGTTCGTTTGTTAACAAACACCCATTTTAATTTTGTTCGTAACTCAGAAAGAAAGGGTAAGAACACCAATAGTTGCACTCTAACATGGAATTAACTTAGTTGTTAGTTAAGTAAATAATGAATAATTAAGTTGTCCATGCATAAACATTAAGAGTTGACTTGCGCAACTCACAACGAACCCTCTTTAAAGTAGTACTTAAAACACAAATAAGCTAAACTAGAGAGTTAGGTCTACCATCCTAAATAAATACACAGGTATTTGGTTATGTAGTAGGAGTACATATATAGAGAAACGAGTGAAACCCTTAAACTAACTTTATGACAGTGTATTAATCCTTAAACTTTTCAAAGCATAGGGAAATATAACCCTATCATTAACTTTTTTATCAGTGTGCATTTAGCTTGGGATAAAGTGCAAAATAGAAATCTTAGAGTTGGATGAAATATATTGAGGCTAATATACATAACTATGTTTTATTTTGTAACCATGCAACATGTTAAACAATGAGATAGTCGACATGATATATTGGAACAGGTAGGAGGTCACATGTTCAAATCTCGCTCCGTCCAATAAGCCCCCAAAAAAAAAAAAAAAAATACTTCCATGATCATGAAAAATTGAGAGCGTGTTGAGACTGGAGACATAAACAATAGGTAGTACTCGTAGTAAATGTTACTGAGTCATTATCTTCTTTACGTCAATATATAACGAATTGTTTTTTGCCCTTGTTAGTTCGTTAAGTCAATAACGAATTATCGCTGTTGAGTCCAAGAAAATGACTAACATACGGCTGCGCGTTCACGATATTACTTTTAGGTTTGAGTGGTTGTTGCAAATTGGGCTAGCAAACTGACAAATCTTACTTTAAAGAGGTACCCTATTGTTTTATTGGGGTACAGGATTGAACAAAACAAGCAAATGACTAATATCTCATGCACTATAAAGAGGAATGATATTGTCGCATTGGTGGAAAGGGTTGAACAAATACAGGGACAATGACTAATCTATAATCTCTCACTTTCTTTAAAGTGCATGAGATGATATTATTGCATTGCATTGGTGGATAGGGTTGAAGCAGATAAAAGAACTTATAACAAAAAAAATTCCAAATTATAACGACTTGGAAGTTCACATGACATAACAACGACATAAATATCCTTTACATTAACCAAGCATTATTTCTCAAGACACACTACGGAAGGATCAGTTCCTTCTATGCGTTCTTTTACTGATTAATTGCGGAATTAAGTTAAACAAGAGTAAATGAACACTGATTTTAGAGTGGAAAAACTCCTTAAACTCGGAATCAAAAACCACGACCTACTCTCTCAAGTAGGATTTCAACTTCACTATTTGAAAGACTCACTCGGCTACAAGACTTCTCTCTTACTAACCTATGACTAACTCTAATCCTATAGTGACCCCTTTCACAATCAGTGAAGTTCCTCCAAGTAACAAGACTTGAATGACGCGTACTCTTACAGAGCTTCTATGAAAGCAAATAGTACAATTTGATACACCCTACTACAGATGAACTAAGATTGAACTTTGACAAGACTCAATCTAAGGAACATGTTCTTCACTTAGTTCCCTGTAGCTTAATGACTACACAAATACAATTTCGAATCAACAATGCTATAGCTCTTTTCTCTCTGTATTTGTGTGTATTTTCAACAGATGAAATGCTCATCTATTTATAGCTTTGAAATCTGAGGAGTCTTGAGCAATTAGAACTCCAAAGCATCCAAGAGTTTGAGTCCTAATTGAACTCCTTGCTTATCTTCAAACCTTATCCTAATCTTATGCAATCTTTTCTTATCACGTACAACCCTGCATGATTATCAAGATAAACATTAGACAATAGGTTAATTAATTAATCTTCCCGCTTAATTGATTTTGCAATATTATTTATTCAGCTGCCGCCATCCAAAGGAACAAGTCCTTGAATCTGTTCCTTCATCATCAGTCAAAACTTCCAACCTTATTCAAGCTAACATTTTCCCCCTTTTTGATGATGACAAACTCATAGACTTTGCTTCATATCCTTAATGTCCTGAACCACAATTTTCAGCTTAAAAGCCACATTAGCAGAAATCAATGTCATCATTAAAGATCAGGTTCTTAAACATGTTATAAATATCACAAGCAAAATCATACTCACTCTTCCCCCTTTTGGCATCATTGAAAAGGTTTCATAAGTCAGAATTATTATAAGCAATAAAAATAATCAACTCATAGCCGTTTAGGCAACTCAAAATGCAAACATAATCCAACAAAAAACAACTGCATAAAAATAATATTAGCCATCGAAGATAATTCATCATTAACAAAAAGATTTCAACCAGGGGAAAACAAACTAAGGAAGTACTGCTAAACTAATCAAAAACTAAAGATAAGAAGGCTAGGAGACTAGAACTAATCTAAATCCCACTGGACAAAAAAATGGCTTTTTGGTTTTGGGTATCAGGTGGTGGAAGGACCAGGCCCTTGAGATTTTTCCTGCAACAACTCAAACATTTTACGGAGCATCCCTTCATTTGTTCCTTTTGCCTTAGCAGCCTCAGCCGTCCAAAAGTCACTTTCTTCCTCCAACTTCTTAATTTTTGAAACAACCAAACCATTCCCTCTTCTTCCACATCAGCAAGCACCCTGCCTTTCAACAACTTTCTTTTGTCAAAATCAGGGGTACAGTTTGTTCAGCTGCATCACCTTTACTCTCACTTTCAGCTTCACCTTCCTCAGAATCACTACTCTCATCTGCCAAAGTTCTCAACTGGCACAACAGGCTCAGAAACCTATTTCTTTTTACCTTTCCTGCTTCTCTTAAGAGCTTTAGACATTATCTCATCAGCAGCTGATAAGGACCAAACCCCCACAAGACCCTTCACACGGAGCCAAGCTAAGGAGATCCAAGGAGTGCACTTACACTTGGTGAGGAGAGGCCTAGAAGAAGGAAGCGATTGGAAGCCATTCCGGGTGATCAAAGCGTAACAGGAGCAGCCCAGCATTCCAGGCGCCCCACCTGAGCTTTAGGCGCCCCGCCCAGAGAACAAGGGGGCCAGGCGCTCCGCCCATCCAGGGGGCACTCCGCCCAGCCACCCCTACTGACCAATTGGGCAGGCGGTCCGCCCCAATTCCGGGCGCTCCGCCCCAAAAGCTGAGACACGAGAATTTAAGTTGTATTATGTCTATTTTGACCCTACGTGGTCTTTTATCTTTAAGCCTAAGTGTGGGCACTTTCGACCTTTTACTTAGTGCCTAAAAACCTCTATAAATAGCTAGATAGCTTATTTCATTCCTTAGCTAATTTTGATGATTAAAGAACCTTGTAAGAGTTGAACTCTTTGATGAATGAAACAACCTTTTAGGACTTGTTTTTCCTCTAGCGGATCTAGATGAATTCCATTCCCCTCCGATCATTCTACTTGCGTGCTCAAGTTAGCTTGAGGGTAGTCGCCTAGTTTAGGTGTTCTTGACAATCTCTCGGGGTGTAACGGAACAAGTTCTTCGTTGCTACTTGAGATTTTCGATCGAGTTACGTCTCGCTCTTTATCTTTTATTTTTCCGCGTTTGATTCTTATCAGTTTGCTATCAGAGCAAGGCTCGGGTTTTATTTCTACAAACCCCCGACCCTTGATTCTTCGTGCCTACGTTAGTTTCTTTAGTTTTTGTGTAGTTGAAGTTATTGGAAGAAGAAAATTACAAAAAAAAAAAATGAAAAAATACAAAAATACAAAAATTGTCATAACTTTTTGGTTCGTTCGATTCTTGTTATGGGTGTTATAGATTATTGATTCTTGTTGAAAACCCGTCGTTTTGATACCAAAAACACGTGGTTTGGATTGGAATCCCGAGATTTGAAATTTTGAAAACCCGAAATTATTAAACCCTTGTTAAACCCTTGTTCTTGATGATTTTTGATCGATTCATGGGTTTGTTGATCGTTGATTTGATTATCGGGGTTTGTTCTACATTGAAAAACAAACAATTTGAAACAAATTTCGTGTAATTTGGAGTTGTATAACACCAAGTTTGAAGAATCAAAATCCACTTTGAACCCTTCTGAAACCCTTTTTAAAGCCCCAACTTGAAACTTTGAATCATGATTCTGCTTTGATTGTTGGTGTTTGGGTGTAAAAATCATTGGGGTTTGGAGATTATATCAATATTCAACTTTGGGTACCTTGGATTTGTGCAAAACACGTTGGAATCGACCCCAAAAATTGGATTGAAATCGAAGAACAGGGAGTTGGAAACCCAGGCGTTCTTCGCCCAGGCGCTCCGCCCACCTCTTGGGCGCTCCGCCTGACCACCCCTACTGGTGGTTTTCTCAGGCGCTCCGCCCCACTCCACTGGGTGCTCCGCCTGCCTTCTGAAGGTTGAGATTTGGGTAGTTTCTTCTAGGTTTTCTTGTTTCTTTGTTTGCCTAACCTCTAACTAGTGCCTATCTAAGTAATCTTCCTACTTAATTGTCACTAGTTCATTAAGCTTTTAGGTGATTCGTGCATTTAGTTGCAGAGTAGAACTCCAAGAAGATTCGTAGATCCTTTTGACTCAAGTCCTCACTTCAAAGTGCCTAGCATTCATTGAGTCCCATTAACTCCAATCACCCCAGAGTGTGCTTGACTCGTGAATAGTTTTGTTGAGTTGAGGGATTGATAGTCATCTACGTGAATCTTTGGAACTACATGTCGAGTGAAATATCCACCACCACTAAACGAGTGAACCGAGTGAAACACAAGTGAGGGAGTGTGTGAGGTAATTTCACTAACGTTTGTTCTTTTTGTAGGTACAATGGCCAACGAAGATCAAGATTTCATAAAGGATGCCTTGGCTAATCTTCTTGCCAAGATGGATATCATGAACCAAATGATTGAGTCTCTTGAAAAAGGGTCCTCAAGTACCCAAGGTGATCAAGGGACCCCGAGTGTCCAAGTTGAGAAAGGGACCCCGAGTGTCCAAATTGAAGCCGGTGAAGACTCAAGTAGTCCTACCTTTACCCCGGAACAAGTTGTTGAGTTGCTTAATTAACAACGGGTAAAGGAAGATCGTGAGAGAAATGATTAAGTGTTGGGCAATACCCAACGAACGGGCATTCCCCGTATTGTGGACAACCCCCAAAGAAACATTCCACTTCCAAGACCCATTCGAAATGTTCAACCTCTTGAGCAAGCCGATGAAGCTCAAGAAGGGGAGGAAGCCGAATATGGTGATGAGGCTTATGGTTATGATGATCACTATCAACCAAGGCGAGGTATGAATTGGGGTTGAAATATGGATAGGGGAAGAGGCCGAGGTCGAGGGCCACCCTTGGGGTATATTGGAGGGAATGATAGGAGAGATAATGGTGGATATGAATATCACTATGGAGGCCAACTGGAGACTTACCGTGGAGGTCGTGACAACACCAACCTCAATAGTGTGAAGCTCAATCTTCCAATCTTTAAGGAAAATTGTGATCCGGAGGCCTACATTGAATGGGTACTACTCATGGAAAGGATATTTGATACAAATGAGATGACCGAGGAGAAAAAAAGGTACTTATGCTATTTCATCCTTTGAGTCCTATGCACCTACTTGGTGGAATCCATCAAGAGATCAAGAAGGAGAGCAGGAATCCCTGTAAATATGAATTGGAATGATTTGAAAGGTCTCATGAATATCAAATACATCACTCCTAGGTATCGTCAAGAGCAACTCAAGAAGCTTTATGATTTAAAGCAAGGTGTCAAGACGGTTCATGAGTATTATGATGAGTTTGAGAAGATCCGAATGGCTTTGGATATGGATACCGAAGATGAGGAACAAGCCGTGATCCATTTCAAGAATGGCTTGAACTATGGTATAGCCTCCCAATTGAGATTGCATGCTTATCTTTCACTTCAAGAAATCCTTGATGCCGCACTTGAAGCCGAGCAATGGCTTAAAGATGAAAAGTCCAACCGTTCCAAGAGCAACACTTCCACTTCCATGAGCAAACCAAAGGAATGGAAGACCGCTACTCCAAATGCAAGATTCCCAAATGCAAGTGGCACAAGTGGTGCAAATGCTAGCAAAAAAGTGAAGAAGCCGCATGAGAGGTATTCATCCAATGTTGGAGGTAACTCTAAAACCAATTAAATACTCCTACTTCTTCTTCAATTCAATGCCACAAGTGCAAGGGGTATGGACACTTTGCTAAAGAGTGTCCTACGAAAAAGGACCATAATTGTTGTTGGTGATGGTGCTTATAAACAAGAGAGTGAACCGGAGGATGAGGGAGTGGAGGGAGATGATGTGGATGATGTGGAGGATGATACAGTGGAGGATGATGATCCTCATGCTTTTCTAGTTGTGAGGAGGAGTTTAAGTGCCATGATTGTGGAGGATAGTGAAACATTGCAAAGGGAAAACCTTTTCCATGCAAGGTGTCGAGTCATGGGTATTGTGTGCTCTATGATCATTGACTTGGGAAGTTGTGCTAATGTTGTTA
The DNA here is from genome assembly GCA_037355625.1 of Petunia x hybrida. Classification (NCBI taxonomy): domain Eukaryota; kingdom Viridiplantae; phylum Streptophyta; class Magnoliopsida; order Solanales; family Solanaceae; genus Petunia; species Petunia x hybrida. The sequence continues at coordinate 5,242,505 of JBBBVM010000045.1, forward strand.
GTCAATCACTTGTATCCCAATTGAAATTGACTACCTTGAAAAACCCCACACCTTATCGTTTGCAATGGCCTAGTGAGTGTGGGGAGTTAAAGGTGGTGAAGCAAGTAATGATTAAGTTAAAAAATGGAGAACTATGTGGATGAACACATGTTCGATGTGGTACCTATGCAAGCATTCCACCTTCTATTTGGAAGGCCATGGCAATTTGATAGACATGTGGTTCATGATGGTCGTGTCAACACTTACACGGTCAAACATGAAGGAAAGAAATTTTTGCTTAAACCCTTGACTCCCAAGCAAGTAAGTGATGATTACAAGCGAATGAGGGAGTTAAGAGAGGCGGCAAAGGCTAAGTCGGTAGTGGAGACTAGTCCTTTGGCCGAGAGCTTGGTGGCAATCCCACCATCTTCCACCGGTAACATATGTGCCATGATGCAACCGGGTGAACTTTTGAGAAGAAATGATGGCAACAAGCTACTCCTTTGCCTAGTGCATAAAGGTATGATTCTTACATCCGATGTTGATTGTTTAACTAACCCTTTACCTAGTTCAATTGAGAATATTTTAAAGGTATTTGAAGACATGTTCCCGGAAGAGATGCCGAGTGGTCTTCCTCCATTGAGGGGGATAGAGCACCAAATTGATTTTATCCCGGAGTCTCAAATTTCAAACAAACCGGCTTATAGGAGCAATCCAGAGGACACAAGAGAATTTCAAAAGCAAGTTGATGAATTGCTCAGTAAAGGCTTAGTGAGGGAAATCTTGAGTCCTTGTGCCGTGCCCGTGATCCTTGTTCCAAAGAAGGATGGCACTTGGAGAATGTGCGTAGATTTCCGAGCCGTGAACAAGATAACGGTAAAGTACCGTCATCCCATTCCACGACTTGATGACATGTTAGATGAATTGAGTGGGTCATGTGTCTTTACCAAAATAGACCTTAGGTCCGATTACCATCAAATCCGGATGAAACCCGGGGACGAATGGAAAACTGCATTCAATACCAAGTTTGGTCTCTATGAATGGTTGGTGATGCCCTTTGGGCTCTCCAACACTCCTAGTACTTTTATGAGACTAATGAACCATGTTTTGAAACCGTTTATCAATAAATTCGTGGTTGTCTATTTTTACGATATCTTGATTTATAGTAAGTCAATAGATGATCATGTGGGCCACTTGAGTCAAGTTCTTGAAGTGTTAAGAGCCGAAAGGCTCTATGCCAATTTGAAAAAGTGTGCCTTTTGTGTGGAGAAGGTTGTCTTCCTTGGGTTTGTTGTGATTGCCCAAGGAGTGGAGGTGGATGAGTCCAAGGTGGAGGCCATTCGTGATTGGCCTACTCCTACCACCGTGACTCAAGTGAGGAGCTTTCATGGTCTTGCTAGTTTTTATTGACGATTTGTGAAAGACTTTAGCTCCATTGCCGCTCCACTCACCGAATTGGTGAAGAAGAGACAACCCATTTGTGTAGGGAGAGCATCAAGAGAAGGCCTTCCAAGAATTGAAAAGTAGGTTGAGTACCGCCCCTCTATTGCAATTGCCCGATTTTGGAAAGGCATTTGAGGTTGAATGTGATGCCTCGGGGATGGGAATTGGTGGTGTTTTGATGCAAGATGGCAAACCCATGGCCTACTTTAGTGAAAAATTGAAAGGGGCCTCCTTGAATTACTCTACGTATGACAAAGAGTTATATGCCCTAGTGAGAGCTCTTGCTCATTGGCAACATTACCTTTGGCCTAGAGAATTTGTGATTAAGAGTGATCATGAGTCACTCACACATCTTAGGGGCCAAGAAAGTTGAACAAGAGGCATGCCAAGTGGGTAGAGTTCATTGAATCTTTTCCCTATGTTGTTCAATACAAAAAAGGGAAAGACAATGTTGTGGCGGATGCGCTTTCTAGGAAGTTTGCTCTTGCCACTACTCTCACCTCCAAGCTCATGGGTTTTGAGAGCATCAAGTTGATATATGCTCATGACCATAAGCTAAAGAGCATCCATGAAGCTCTAGAGAAGGGGGAAAGAGTTGAGAAATACCAATGGGTTAATGGCTATATCTTCAAAAATGGTAGAGTGTGCATACCCGAGTCCTCATGGAGAGAATTGCTTGTGCAAGAGGCAAATTGTGGAGGACTCATAGGTCACTTTGGTAAAAATAAGACTTTGGCCATTCTTAAAGAACAATTCTATTGGCCAAAGATGGGGGTGCAAGTTGAAAAGTTTTGCACTAATTGCCTTGAGTGCAAGCGTGCTAAATCCAAAGCACACCCTCATGATTTGTATACTCCTCTCCCCGTACCTACTAGCCTGTGGACGGATATATCTATGGACTTTGTCATGGGATTACCACGGACTAGGGGGGGCATGATAGCATTTATGTTGTCATGGATAGGTTCTCCAAGATGGTTCACTTCATACCATGTAAAAAGTATGATGATGCACAACATGTTGCTTCTTTGTTCATTGATAATATTTTAAAGTTGCATGGTGTGCCTCAAACCATTGTGAGTGATAGGGAAACCAAGTTCCTTAGCCACTTTTGGAGAAGCTTGTGGGGTGCCCTTGGCACCAAGCTTTTGTTCTCTACGTCCCACCACCCACAAACGAATGGCCAAACCGAGGTGGTAAACCGAACTTTGGGTGCTCTTCTTAGAGCCATGACCCGAGGTAAGGCCGGGACTTGGATTGATAGATTGCCTCTTATGGAGTTTGCCTATAATCGTACATTGCATAGCATGATTGGCATGACTCCCTTTGAGTGCATTTATGGTTTTAACCCCTTGATCTAACCCCTTTGCCAAGCGAAATGGTTGTTAATTTTGAAGGTAAAGCTAGAGCCAAGGCCTTGGTTGAACTCCATGATAAGGAGAAGAAGAACTTGGAGGAAGCTTATGCAAAGGTTGCCTCCAAGAAAAACAAAGGACACAAGAAGGTGGAACTCAAGAAGGGTGACTATGTGTGAGTTCACTTCCGGAAAGAAAGGTTTCCAAACCTTAGGAAAGGGAGGTTGGAACCCCGAGGAGATGGCTCATTCAAAGTGCTTCCAAAGATAAACAACAACGTCTATGTGGTCGACTTGCCAAGTGAGTATAATGTTTCTAATACATTTAATGTTGGTGACTTGGTTCCTTTAGATGTAGGGGATGGAGAGGTCTTGGATGATGATGCCTCTATTTCGAGGACGAAATATTCTCAAGAAGGGGAGGATGATAAGGACCAAACCCCCACAAGACTCTTCACACGGAGCCAAGATAAAGAGATCCAAGGAGTGCACTTACACTTGGTGAGGAGAGGCTTAGAAGGAGGAAGCGATTGGAAGCCATTCCGGGTGATCAAAGCGCAAGAGGAGCAGCTCAGCATTCTAGGCGCCCCGACTGAGCTTTAGGCGCCCCGCCCAGAGAACAAGGGGGCCAGGCGCTCCGCCCACCCAGGGGCGCTCCCCCAGCCACCCCCACTGACCAATTGGGCAGGCGGTCCGCTCCAATTCCGGGCGCTCCGCCCCAAAAGCTGAGACACGAGAATTTAAGTTGTATTATGTCTATTTTGACCCTACGTGGTCTTTTATCTTTAAGCCTAAGTGTGGGCACTTTCGACCTTTTACTTAGTGCCTAAAAACTTCTATAAATAGCTAGATAGCTTATTTCATTCCTTAGCTAATTTTGATGATTAAAGAACCTTGTAAGAGTTGAACTCTTTGATGAATAAAACAACCTTTTGGGACTTGTTTTTCCTCTAGTGGATCTAGATGAATTCCATTCCCCCCGATCATTCTACTTGCGTGCTCAAGTTAGCTCGAGGGTAGTTGCCTAGTGTAGGTGTTCTTGACAATCTCTCGGGGTGTAACGGAACAAGTTCTTCGTTGCTACTTGAGATTTTCGATCGAGTTACGTCTCGTTCTTTATCTTTTATTTTTCCACGTTTGATTCTTATCAACAGCTTTCACAGAACTCCTAGTTCTCCTAACCCCACTAACAAGAGTTTGGGTAGAATGAACAGTTCCTTTACCCTTAGCCAAACTTTTCCCTTGGCTTTTCTTCTTAAGTACAGGTTATAGCTATCACTGATCTTTTTAAGCTTAGCATTTATTTCAGCAAATCTTTTAGGATCAACAGGCCCCTGCTTCGTCAAGTTTTTCTACAAACCTCTCAACTTAATTAGATCAAAAAGTGGCTTATCACCGTCACTAATTACCTCATTGACATCCAACGTATCTACATCATCTATGGGTGCTCTAGAAGTAGCCTCTGGAGACCCAGGAGACTCATGTATGGGAGCCACTAAACACTTCACAATTTCCTTTTCCCCCTCATTTCTGGTACAAACAAAACTAACCCTTCTACTTCTTCACCCTTATCATCAACAACATTTAAAGGCTCAGCATAATTTACCTTAAATTCATACAGGATCATGGCCCTAGACAAATCATCCAAATGCTCCAGTATCTCAGCAACATATGGACCTGACCCTTCTCCCTGAATTTCAGAGTTAGGGTTTTGAGGGTTTTGGTTTTCTGGAAGTGGGGAATTTGTTTGCATGGGTGAGGTAGGGTTCTCAATTGGTGGTTATTCAATGGTAGGATTGGATGAAGTGTTATCAGGTGAAAGAGACATGGCAACAATTCGATTCAAAAAGATAATTAATCAACTTTTCTGAAATTTTGAAAACTTAAAACTGAGAATTTTAGATGAGAGCTTAAGGATTTATATAACATCAAGAAGTAGTGATGGAGATGGAGTCTAAAACGATTTACCTTTCAACTTCCTTGTTTAAATAGAGTTCCAAATTGATTGGGTTACTTGAACGTTACAAAAAGTTACCGTTATGATTAGAGTTCAAGTGGGAGATGGAGTGTGGAACGGTTTCTTGATGGGACTGTTTTCAGAGAAATAGAGGTTGAGTGAGATTTAGAATCTTCTAATTACCAATAACCATCAAACTCTAAAAATTTCTGAAAAATAAAGTAGTACATACCTGAGAATGTAACAAGGAACAGTTCCTTTACCCAATTATAATCAAATTGCATATCTGAAATTCTAAGAACATAAGGGTAACATCATTAAAATTTAGTAAACTTAAGCAGAAATCAAGACATAGAGTATACAATTAAGTATAGAACGCAGCTGAAAACTTCAATTTGACTTTAATAAAATTCATTTTTAAGCCAAATTTTCTAGCCAATTTTGAAGAAAAGCTGAGTAGATTTAAGTGAATTTAATCACGGCAGAATATATAGATGGCCCCTTCAAGTTGTACCCGATTCTCATGTAAACACCTCAACTTTCCTAGTGATCAACTAGACACCTCTTGTTGTCCCCAGTGTGTCTCGTGAATCCCTCCTGCTGACATGGCAATTAAGGTGTAGATCACCCAAGTTTAAGCGTGTGAATTTTTCATATTTAACATTTCTCTTTTTCTTTTTGGATTAAATTATATTTTGTCGGTCCCACATGACATTTTTCATTTCTTTTCCCACAATATTTACACCTTCTTCCCAAAAAGCTCCACCACCTTCCACTACCACCTTTTACCAGAATATCTACCATCAAACAACTTGTAATACAACCCCATCACCACCAAAATAAAAATAAATAAGAGAGAAGGACAAAAAATAAGATGGGGGACACCACTGATTCCAACAAGCCATAAACGTGACTGTAACGATAACCCTTTGGGCAAAACAAAACAGCTCAATTTGCCTCCTTGTGACAACGAAATGACACAAAGATGCAACATACACCCAATCAACAAATTAAATTATTAACAAATCGCTTTTTTACTTTTTTTATATCGACTTGCTACATTGAAACGGGTCACATTCAATTCAAATCTTGATCAATTTATGCAAACGATATTGATTTCAGTGAAATCCATATATGTGCTCTTCAAGCTCTTAAATTCCATCAATGGCGATTTTTGAAAAGTTAAGCAATTAGTTTCAAAATTTGGGGATTGAAAATTATAGCAATGGATTCTTGGAATGGAGGAGAGGTGGATAGTGGTGGCTGAATGTATTTTGGGGGGGGGGGGGGTATAAGGATGCCTGAAAATCGCAAAAATGGAGTTCAGTGGTTTTGTCCCATAATCTTCCCAATCTTTGTGTTTACTTGAATCTTACTTCCTATAGTTTCAAGAAATGAAATTATTATATTGGTTGAGTAGTATATATATGGTTCAAATGGTCTTAATTATTTGGGGTTTGTCAAGTAGGGGAGTGGACAATGAAAGGAAGAAGAGAAGAGGGGGGGGGGGGAGGAGGTTGGTGGGGTCAAAAGGTTTATTCAATAATTATAGGTATTCTTTGATTTAAATGTAGAGCATATTTTATTTATTTTATATATGTGTCAAATTTTTAAATGAAAATACACATGTCATTTTTTGATTAGTTCATTTGGCACATCATCGGCGAATGTACATCACGTTTTTTGCTTGTTCAACTCAGGTGTTCATGAGACATACTGGGGACAACAAGAGGTGTGTAGTTGATCACTAGGGAAGTTGAGGTGTCTACATGGAAATCAGGTACAACTTGAAGAGGCCATCTATGTATTCTGCCTTTAATCATTCCTAATTCTAACCCGTTCCTTTCAAAATAATCTCTACCTAAGGCTTTTGTAAAAATGTCAGCTATCTTAATATCCTTTTAACAACTTTCAAATAAGATTTTGTAGGATCTGACTGAAACCTTGCACATAAGCTAACACTAAATACAATGTCAGGTCTAAATAAAGCAAGAACCAATCATGCCTCTATACATTTTTTGATCAACTGAATTGCCATGTTCATCAAGATCTAATTTAGTAGCAGTGGCAATTGGTGTATCAATTTCCTTAGATTTATCCATGTCAAACCTTTTAAGTAGTTCCTTAACATATTTTTGTTGATGGATCATAGTTCTATTTGAGGTTTGCCTGATTTATAAACCCAAAAAGAAATTGAGTTCACCCATCATGCTCATCTCAAACTCACTCCCTATCAAGTTTTCAAATTCCTTAATCAGATTTTCACAAGTAGCACAAAAAATTATATCATCTACATAAATTTGAACAATTAAGAGATTTTTATCTTTTTCTTTCAAAAATAGTGTGCTATCAATTTTACCTCTTTTATAGCCATGCTAAAGTAGGAATTTTGATAGACGTTCATATCATGCTCTTGGTGCCTGCTTGAATCCATACAAGGCTTTGTCCAACTTGTACACATGTTCAGGGAACTGTTCATTCTCAAAACCTGGTAGTTGTTTGACATATACTTCCTCCTTTAAATAGCCACTCAGAAATGCAGTCTTAACATCCATCTGATGTAGAGTGAGATCCATGTAAGTAGCACAGGCTATAAGGAGTCTTATTGCTTCCAATTTTGCAACTAGAGCAAAAGTCACATCATAGTCAATGCCCTCCTCTTGACTATACCCCTGAACGACCAATATAGCTTTATTCATGGTTACCATACCATCCTCATCAAATTCGTTCCTGAAAACCTATTTTGTTCCTATGATGGACCTGTTCATTGGTTTTGGTTCCAGATGCCAAACTTGACCTCTTTGGAATTGATTCAACTCCTCAAATTATGATTCTTGACTACTGATCTAATTTGAATTCCACCAGTCTTGTTTGAGATTATCTAATCTACAAGATGTGAACCTTGATACCTGTAAGGCTTGAGTATCAGACCATCTTCAGAAGTTCCTTGCTGAGGAACAGGTACTGATGTAGTAGCAGTACATGTTTGAGAGATGGATCCATCATTTGTTCCCCCTGTTTCTGTGCTACTTTTCTCAGTTCTATCCTGAGGAACAGTTCCTTGTAATTCACTTCTCACAGCACTCCTATCCAATGCCTGCATTTGTTGAGGACCTGCTTCACCATGCCTCAGCATACCAATTTCTTCATCTCCCTATTTCTTTGGTTTAAATGATGACTTTACCTACTTCCCCCCTAGCACAAGCACTACAAACTCTTTCTTCCTTGAACTCGATGTTAGGAAGTCCTATCACCAAGTCCTTAGAAACTAGTTGTTTTAATTGCAAAAGACTAGCATGACCAAGTCTTTTGTGCCATAGGAGGGGATCATTTTGCATTACACATAGACAACTCATGTTGTCGTCAGATAGTGTCAAAGACCTACTTTGTAGATATTTCCATGCCTATTTCCTTGCAAAATAATCTCTCCAGAAGTTTGATTAGTCACAGTGCAACCATTGGAAGAAAAATTAACATTATTAGCTTTATCACACAATTGAGATATACTCAATAAGAAATGCTTCAAACCATACTAGAAACACATTATCTATGTTATGTGAATCAGACCTACCTACCTTTCCAATGCTAATTATTTTCCCTTTCTTACTATTACCGAAGGAAACACTTCCTCCTTGAAAAGCTGAGAGTGAATGGAATAGTTCCTTGTGTCCTGTCATGTGCTTTGAGCAACCACTGTTCATGTACCATTTTGTGGCTCCTCACTTTCACTCCACCCTGCAAAAAGAAAACTATGGGCTAATGTTAGGAACCCAAACTAGTTTGGGTCGCTTTCCTTTAACAAAAGGGTGAATTAGATCTCTCCTAGCCCAGAATGGCAATGCTTTCTTTGTGTGAACACTTTTCTTAGCCATATATTTTTGGACAGATTTATAAGACCTGTTCCTTTGTGTAGCTTTTTCAAAAGATTGACATTTTCTTTTCAAGTGAGTGTTTCCACAGTGTGTGCATAATCAATTTTCAGGAAGAGTTAGATACTTACTCTTTAGATCCCATTTGGGCAATGACTGAGATTTCATAAACCCAATACCCTTCCTATTACTATTATGATTTTCATATAACCATTCTAATGCTTTAGAGGACTTGTTCCATTTAACAGTTTTATTCAGTTCATCTTTGATTTTGATCAAGTCCTTTTCCAAAGTTCTTATCTTTTCATTTTTCTTGTACAGTTCGTCAACTATCAGTTTCAACTTTTCTTCAGCAATAAGCTGGTGAGAATTTGCACTGCCCTTACCTTTACCAACTATATCAGTTTCTAAATTTTTATTTTGCAATTCATGAACAGTTGATTCAAGTGTAAGGACATGTTCCTTTAGCATGCTGTTTTTTGCTTTTCAAAATCTCATTTTTTATTACAACCTTTTTGTATTTAGTTTCTGAACTCTCTATTTTATTATGCAGTTAATCTTTACCATCCCTTAGAGATTTAAATTCATTTAGCACAGCGTGAAACACTTTAACTAATATCTCTCTAGGCATATTTTTCACATCCTTTTTGAGTTTAGAAACAAATACCTCGGCATCTTCTTCATCATCTGAATCATCAAGAGCCATTAGAGCCAGATCATCATCGGACTGCTCATCTTTACTATCTTCCCAGCCAGCAACCATTGCTTTGGGAGTTCCATTCTTCTTTCGGAACTCTTCCTTAGCCTTCCTTCTCTTTTCAACATACTTCTTTCTCCATTCTTCTTCCATGACTGGGCATTTGCTAATGTAGTGCTGCATGCTTCCATATTTGAAGCATTCTCCTCCCTGTTTCATGTCAGAAGATCTGCCTTGTCTACTAGATCCTTTTTCTTATTAAGGAATCTTTTGACACTTCTGGCTATAAGGACCAGTTCCGTCTCATCATCAACAAAATTGTTAGCAGCAGATAAAGCTAAATTAGGTTTAGTTTTAACTGGTTCTCCTATGTTCTTAACTTTCTTTCTCAATTCATATGTTCTTAGATTACCTATAAGTTCATCTAAAAAGGGAGTACTAAGATCCTTGCTTTCAATGATAGCACATGCTTTAATTTTCCAAGAATCTGGAAGTACTCTAGTCAAGATCTTTTCAACCCTATTTTCTACAGTTAAGATTCTTCAAAGAGAGATAAGTTCAGTTGCAATAGCATTAAACTTAGTGTACATTTTAGAAATTGTTTATCCTTCTCTCATTTTAAAATTTTCATATTCAGCAAAGAGAAGTGTACCTCTAGATCTTTTAACCTTATTGGTTCCTTCATGAGCAACCTGCAATGCATCCCAGATTTCCTTACCTGCAACATCATTAAACAATGGTCGCCTAATAGTGGACTGACCCTCGGAGTTTCCTTGTGGTGCACTCATTCTAATCCTAAGGTGTTAGTCTTTTCAAGGATAACCTGCTCTGATACCAATTGTTATTTTTCAAGACACACCACTACGGAAGGACCAGTTCCTTCTATGTGTTCCTTAACTGACTAATTGATGAATTAAGTTAAACAAGAGTAAATGAACACTGATTTTATCGTGGAATACCCCCTTAAACTCGGAATCAAAAAATCACGACCTACTCTCTCAAGTAGGATTTCAACTTCACTATTTGAAAGACTCGCTTGGTTACAAGACTTCTCTCTTACTAACCTATGACTAACTCTAATTCTATAGTGACCCCTTTCACAATCAGTGAAGTTCCTTCAAGTAACAAGACTTGAATGACGCGTACTCTTACAGAGCTTCTATGAAAGCAAATAGTACAATTTGATATACCCTACTACAGATGAACTAAGATTGAACTTTGACAAGACTCAATCTAAGGAACAGGTTCTTCACTTAGTTCCCTGTAGCTTAGTGACTACACAAATACAATTTCGACTCAACAATGCTATAGCTCTTTTCTCTCTGTATTTGTGTGTATTTTCAACAGATGAAATGCTCATCTATTTATAGCTTTGAAATCTGAGGAGTCTTGAGCAATTAGAACTCCAAAGCATCCAAGAGTTTGAGTCCTAATTGAACTCCTTGCTTATCTTCAAACCTTATCCTAATCTTATGCAATCTTTTCTTATCACGTACAACCCTGCATGATTATCAAGATAAACATTAGACAATAGGATAATTAATTAATCTTCCCGCTTAATTGATTTTGCAATATTATTTATTCAGCTGCCACCATCCAAAGGAACAAGTCTTTGGATCTGTTCCTTCGTCATCAGTCAAAACTTCCAAGCTTATTCAAGCTAACAAATTTGACTTTCTAATTAACGTAATTTACAATATTTATGTCATAAATAGTGGAATCCAGCTAACTAATTGTTCAAAGTATGAAGTGTACTATTGAATCAAGGAAACTGGGTATTGAATCTAGAGAGAGAGAGCAAAGATGAGAGAGTCTAGAGAGAGAGAGGAAAATATCTACTCATTTCTGTAAAACTGTACAAACCAACTAACTAACTATGTATATATACTAACTGACTCTTAACTCACTATCAGCTGTCAACTAACTAACTAACTTCCTCCAGAATGTTCTAGAAAGGTACAATACATATAGCACACTGTACAAGTATATGAAAGCACAACTTATCTCAACACTCCCCCTCTTCATTCCCAACTTGTAAACTAATGCTGCATGTTGTTGATGACCCAAAGCTTTAGTTAAAATATCAGCCAGTTGATCCTTAGTTCCTATATGTGATGTCCTGATCAGTCCCCTTTGAATTTTTTCTCTTATGAAGTGGCAGTCAATCTCTATGTGCTTTGTTCTTTCATGGTACATTGGATTGGCTGCTATCTGCAATGATGCTTTGTTGTCACAGTATAGATCGACTGGAAAAACAACCTTCAAGTTTAACTCTCTCATTAACACTGTAAGCCATACTAATTCTGAGACTGTGTTTGCCATGTTTCTATACTCAGCTTCAGCTGAGCTTTTTGACACTGTAGACTGCTTCTTTGATTTCCAAGAAATTAATGAGTTGCCTAGCTTTACACAGCATCCACTAACTGACCTTCTAGTCATAGGACAAGCAACCCAGTCAGCTCGGTCAGAGTCACAAAATGCTGTAACATAAGATATTGGCTTGTTACTCATTAAGAGTCCCAAACCTGGTTGTTTCTTAACATATCTAACCACATTCATAGCTGCTTCATAATGCGACACCTTAGGATTCTGCATGAATTGACTTAAACATTGCACTATATAAGAGATATCCGGCCTGGTTATTGTAAGGTATAATAACTTTCCAATCAATCTTTGATAACTTCCCTTGTCCTACAACATTGTATCCTGAGCATTACCTGTGATGCTATCATATTCTGCACTTGTCAATTTTAGATTTTGCTCTAGTGGAGTAAACTTTTGTTTAGCTCCTGCTAAACCCAAAGCAGAGATCAAACTTAATGCATACTTTCTTTATGACATCAAATTACCCTCATCAGATCTTGCAAATTCTATGCCCAAACAGTATCTTAGTTCACTTAGGTCTTTCACTTTAAAGTTACTCTGCAGACTCAGCTTTGCTGCCTGTATTTCTTCCAAGTCATTTCCTGTTATAAGAAGATCATCTACATACACCAAAATGATGACAAATTTGCTACCATTAGTCTTAGTAAACAAGGAATAATCACATCTACTTTGTGAAAAACCATATTTTGTCAAGGCCTGAGTAAGCTTTATGTTCCATTGCCTAGATGCTTGTTTTAAGCCATATAAAGATGTCACGACCCAATTTTCAAGGGCTCGTGATGGCACCTAAACAACATTTGCCTAGGCGAACCAATGAAACAAGATGCGGAAAAGAACAATAATGTGAAAAGATCATAAATGGATATATATATATATAAAAGGGTGAAGTCCAAAAGAATATATCCACAAAAGAATTGGAGCATTGTAAGAGTGACTCAATAAAGTATGAATATACATCAAAGAAATCTGAGTCCTATCTCTAAGTGACTCCGGCGGTATGCCACCACGGTCTGTGTGGTCGGCTCACCTCAATCAAAAGTCTTAGAAGCCTCGGGAACCGCTAACGTCCGGGCTGCTGACTGGATGAAGGACTAAGTTATGAGCCGAAGCCCAGTAAGATCACCGACAAGCCCGCTAAGGTACCCTTGCGGGACAAGTCGCTACATGCATCATAAGCAACAACATACTATAGTAATCATACAATAAAGTAGTGAAATCACAAATAGATGTAACACATTCCATACACACAAGTAGTAACCAGAAGTCTCAAGGATTATGCCCATCCAACGTAAGGCATAGGTCAACTCAGCGGCGGTTTGGAGGTCCAATCTCTACTCCCGTGCCGACTAACCTAGACCTACGATGGACTAGCAACACCACTACTAAGTATCAACCATATACCGTGACCCGAAGTCACTATCACAATCATGAATAAGTAGACCAACGACCCGTAGTCGTTGGCTTATCTCAAATCTGTCTACGATCGCACCACACCCCCTGTCAAGTGCGTCGTATCTCAATAAATCAAGTGACCACACCACACCCCCTGTCAAGTGTGTCACATCTCAAAGATCAAGTGTCCACACCACACCCCCTGTCAAGTGTGACACATCTCATAGTATAGGCGACACCACACCCCCTGTCAAGTGTCCCTCTAACAGTATTAATATCCACGACATTAATAACAATAACAGAAATAATAACAGAAATATTAATAACGATAATATTTCACAGTCACCGTAACCCAGGTTGGTTATGCTAGCTGAACGTAAGGCGAAGGTTAACCCGACCACAGTTTGGGGGTACAATCCCTACTCCCATGTCGTCCAACCCAAGGTTACGTATAGACAGCACTACCCAACCCGGCACGTGAACAAATCAAGTACCAATATCATACAAAAGCCGGCAAAATCCTCGGCAAGACATTTATCATGACATGCCGGCAACATCCTCGGCCATGTCCCAAGTTCTTGCTATCTAAGCATGGCGTAGCAAGCGTTACTACGATATAAATTTAAGCTACCTCGACGTAGCGTTTAGACCGGCACATACCTCGGTCGAGTCACAATCTCGCTATTTATAACAAACAATAATAGCAAGTAATTCACATCATTAATCCTAACCATTGTTAGGTATATATATGCGTACATGAAGCATACTAGCATGAAGGAAGAGTCCACAAGCACAATAGATGTCAAGTCTCACTTACCTCGAAATTCGGGCTCAAATGCCGGGAAGAATCTCCTTTCCCGCTCGCCTTGTCCGCGAAGGACTCTCCACTAGGTCTATTAAGACAAGATATAGCACATATGAGTGCTCAATTATAGCTATTTAAGCCTATAGGCATCCTAGGGTAAAAATTACCAAAATGCCCCCGGGTAGGGCCGAGCCCTAAATTTACAAAATGTACTTTTCCGGACTCCCCACGCTCCCGTGAGTCGAAAAGTACACTTAGATTCCACATGCGAGCCTTGCTCGATGTCTTTCCCCAATTCTTAAGAATCTAGGGTTCTAACCCATTTCCAAGAATCAATCCTTTGATTCTTGTGTTAATCAACATAAAGATGGATTGAAAGGGCTTACCTTAAATGTAAGTATGATTGGGTCTTCAAGAAATACCCAAAAATCGCCTCAAGAGCTCACCAAATGATTTTTATAAGTTATGAACCGAAATGGCCCGAAATGGTCTTTTTATAGCAGTTTTTTTGCCTCTGTGACAGCTTCTTTTGAAAAAATCATAACTTTTAATAGGAATGTCCAAATGACCTGAAACCGGTGCCATTAGAACCACAACTCAAAGGGCTACAACTTTTTATGTTTTGAATTTTTTCCTAATTCCTTGCGGATTGGCCGGAAAATCAGCTTTTATCCGGCTGTTTGCGCCAAAACAGAACAGAAAAGTCGCACCAGATTTTCTACTATTTTAGGGGCAAAACGGGACCCTACGAAGCTCGGAATGATCCCAAATTTTGCACACAAGCCATAAAATACTTTGGTGACATGCTCGTCAAGACGGAACTCAATTCGGACCTCCAGAACTCAAAAAGTGGGTCCCACGGCAAAGGTTCAATTTTCGACTTTCGCCAAAATAGCGAAATTTAACCAAACAACCTCGGAATCCAATTCCGAAAGTTGCTACAAGTCACAAATGACTATACGAACCTAACGGAACTTTCGGATCTCTCATCGGAGCTCATTTGCTCAAATCGAGCTCGGAAACCTCTTTTAACTCTTTTAAACTTCCAAAACGGGGACTTTATCAAAAGTCCTATCAAACGAGGTCCGTTTTCAATTTTGAAGGTTGTTACATATCATAAATGACGAGACAGACCTAACGGTGCGCTCGGATTTTCCATCGGGGTTCGTTTACTCAAAACGACCTATCGAAACCCCAAATTCCTTTCCGGAATTTCATAAACGGATCCTTTTCTCGAAAACCTATCAAACGGACTCCATTTCGACTCAGATTTCACAGACGGGTCATAAATGACCTAACGGAGCTTTTGGGACTGTCGAAACATAAATCGAGGTCCCGGATCCCGTAACGACTATTTGAGGGTCGTTACAAAAGATCTCAGCAGTCTACATACTTTCCTTGTCTCCCCCTGACTGCTGAAACCCTGAGGCATGTCATATAGACTTCCTCATAGAGATCACCATTGAGAAAGGCATTGGTGACATCCATTTGGAACAGTGGCCAATTCCAGGAAGCAGCCATAGCTATAACAGTTATAACAGTAGTCATTTTAGCAGCATGAGAGAATGTATCATGAAAGTCAAGGCCTTCCTGTTGTGTATACCCCTTGGCCACAAGTCTGGCCTTAAACCTCTCAACAGAGCTATCAACATTTTATTTAATTGTATAGACCCATTTAGAGCCTATAGGAACTTTGCCAGGAGGCAGGTCAACTATAACCCAAGTGTGGTTTTGTTCTAGAATAGTAGAGTAGCCCGTGAAGACAGCAGAAATAGATTTAGCAGAGAACTTATCACTATAGTGTGGGGTGGTAGCATAGCATAGACAACCCATCCCATGGTTTCGAGATGACTAAGATCAGGAGGATGACCATGAAATACCTTAAAAGGTGACTTGCCAAGTAATACTGAAGAGGGTAGTCTGTTGATAAGATAGGTAGCTGTCAACAGACAGTCTCTCCAGAACTTCAGTGGGATGTGAGCTTGAAATCTGAGGGGGGCCCTAGCTACTTCTAGCAGGTGTCTGTGCTTGCGCTCAACTACTCCATTTTGTTGAGGAGTATGCACACAACTACTTTGATGAATGACGCCTTTAGAGTTAAAAAGGGAAGAACAATGAGAATTAAAAAACTCAACTCCATTATCAGATCTGATTGTTTTAACATAAGTGGAAAATTGAGTCTGGACTAGTGAGAGAAAATCATTCAAGACAACAAACACATCACTTTTCAATCTCAAAAGGAATGTCCAATGTCATTCTTTAGTAATCGTCAACAAGAGTAAGAAAGTACTTGAAACCATTATATGTACAGACTCTATAAGGACCCCAAACATCTATATGAACAAGTTCAAAGATAGTACTTGCTCTAGAAGTACTTAAAGGAAAAGGCAATCTTGTTTGTTTAGCAAAAGGCCACACTGAACAATCATAAGAGACAGACTTGAGTAAATTCTTTAGTGAAGCAATTTTTTGTAATGTTGAATGTGGTGCATGTCCAAGCCTTTGATGCCATAGAGTAGCAGGCTTGAGATGCTCAGTTGAGTGAACATGTGCAGCACAATCACCAGAAGCAGCAGGAATAGTCTTCCTCTGTTTATTTGTATCAAGTAATGTGGTATGTACATGAGATGGTAGTGCAGGACTGAGAATGTAAAGCCCATCCTTTTGCCTACCAATCCCTCTCACCATCCCACTGGAGAGGTCCTGAAAGAGGCAAAAATCAGGGTAAAAAGTGACTGAACAATGCAAGTCTTTAGTGTATCTGGATACAAACAGAAGGTTATATTGAAGCTGTGGCACATGAAGGACATTGTGTAACACCTGAGAATTAGAGAGGGGAATAGATCCTACATGAGTGATGTTTGAGGTATCTCTATAGGGTAAATGAACACATTTAGAATTAGATTAGAGACTGGAACACTGCTAGATAATAAGTGTAAGTCTGAACACATGTGATTTAAGGCTCCAATATCTATTATCCAACTACTTTGGGTAGTAGAGACCTTACCTGCCATATTGGCCATATCAACTTTAGGTTCTTTCCCCTTGGAGATCAGCTTTAAAATCTCTTGATACTGTTCTGCAGTGAAGAACTGTGGTGCAGAAATGTTAGATCCAGCTGGTGCCTCATAACCAGAATACAAGCCAGGATGATAACACATAGTGTCGATGTTAGCTGGAGGAGCATGCTAATGATCATACCAATATTGTGCATTATGAGCCATGGTAGGAGGATGCATACCCCTTGCTTATTCCTTAGGTTTACTAACATTCAAATTATTGTTCATTGTTCCCTGACTGTTGTACTTAGAGTGATGAGGTGGATAACCAATTCATTCATAGCAGGACTCTCTTTTATGACCCTTTTTCTGGCAATGATCACAAACAAATGGAGTGTATTTTCTGGGCTTCATTTTTGTTGCATTTGCAGAGATCATAGCATTAGATGCCACATCAATAGGTGCTGCTCCTAGGACACCTCCTTGTGGTCCTAGATTTGACTTAGATCTTTGACTCTCCTCATGCACTAGCATGGAATATGCCCTATTCAAGGTAGGAGCTGGATCGATCATGAGAATCTGACTGCACTGAGGAGCATAAGTCTCATTTAGCCCCATGAGAAACTGCATTAATCTCTGTTGCTGAAGATGTTCAGCAAAGGGTTTTGATTTACCACAATCACACTCAGGAAGTGGTACAATTGAGTCGTATTCATCCCATAGAGAAGTTAACTTCATGAAATAACCAGAAATGCTAGAAATCCCTTGGGTAAGGGTTGCAATTTCTCTGTGCAAGTAGAAAACCCTAGCTCCATTGATTTTGTCAAATTTTTCCTTCAAGTTTTTCCACACTAGATGTGCATCAGATGAGTACACAATTCCACGAACTAAATCCTTTGAGACTGAGCTCATAATCCAAGACAAAATAATAGCATTGCAACGTTCCCACTGATGAGCTAGAAAGGTATCACTTAGATATGTATCTTTATCACAAGTGCCATCTACGAAACCAATTTTATTCTTTCCTAACAGCGCAATTCGCATAGATTTACTCCACACGGCATAATTTTCAGCACCAGTCAACAATTGAGATGCTAAAACAGATCCAGGACTATCCGAAGGATGTACATATAAGGGATCATTGCTATCAATTTGAGAAGTAAACATACGAGGAGTAGCAGTACTAGATTCAGCCGCCATTAATGGAGAATTTGAAGAATTTTATAGAGAAAAAAATTGCAGAAATTGGGGAAAAAACAGGGCAAACCTCAATAGAAAAGTAATGGAAAAAAGGAGAAGAAACTTGTAATCGATCTTCACCAAACCTTCTACAGATCCCGTCGATTAAGCTTTGATACCATGTTAAAAGTATGAATTTTACTATCGAATCAAGGAATCTGGGTATTGAATTTAGAGAGAGAGCTATGAGAGAGTCTAGAGAGAGAGGAAAATATCTTCTCATTTCTGTAAAACTGTACAAACCAACTAACTACTATGCATATATACTAACTGACTCTCAACTCACTAACAACTGTCAACTAACTAACTAACTTCCTCTAGAAGATTCTAGAAGGTACAATACATATAGCTCACTGTGCAAGTATATGAAAGCATAACTTATCTCAACACTAATTTCTATCACAATCGGGATTGGGAACGTAGATTAATCTATTAGTTTATGAGTTTAAGCTCATTGGCTTACTGCAGATTAATCGAGTTAATTTAAAACTATTACGAGTAGTGTTATCAGTCAATTAATTTAAGTATTTTTATACATCCCTTAATGAAGATATTTAATTGCATTAATCATAATACATAGTAACCGGTTTTACCTTGAGACTTACAAATGATTCAGGTGGTGTACCACCTAAAGAAGTAATGGGATGAATGATATCTCTCCACTCATAATCTAAAGCGATGCGAAATTAGAATAAGCATCGTCTGAGAGCCTGTTTGGGTTAGCTTAAAAAAGTAGCTTTTAAGCACAAGTGCTTACAAGCAACTTTTAAGTGTTGGAGCTTATTTTATAAATAAGCAGTTACGTGTTGGATAAAAGTGCTGAAATTGAAAAAAAATTGCATAGGTGTTTGGTAAAAAAATACTTTTTTATGTTAAAAGATTGAAATATCCTTAAAATAAATTTAAAAAAATGGGAGGATAATCTAGGACCTTTATTAATGAGGGTATTTGTGGAATTAGAAAAAATTAAAATGGATAAAAAGGTAAAATACTTGGTCAAAATATAACAGCTTTTAAGCCAGAAGCAAAAAGCTAGCATTACCCAGCTTTTTGTTTTTGGATTTTTTTCTGATTTAAAAACACTTGGCTTTTAAGGAGTTTGTAACTTACCAAATATTTCTATAAGCTAAAAGTAACTTATAAGCTGGTTTGACCAGCTTTTAAGCCCACCCAAACAGTCATATACCAGAACCCCAAGGTCGCGTATGCCCACTTGGCAGAATCCAATGTGAGAGGTGAGCAACATTGTGTTACTGTCTCTGAGTTGCCAACAAATTAAAATAGGTCATTATTGGAACTGGATTCGTTTCTGGTTTAAGAAAATGAACACTTCAATTATTAGTTTCACTGATTCCCATGTACGAGGATCGAGCAAGTTTAGTCTTTCTCCTTGTTTCTGAGTAGCTTCCAACAAAATTAAAATAGGTGATTATTAGAACAGGGATAATATTGTGGCTTAAGAAAATGAATATGCCTCATAAAACAAGAAATAAATAAAATGTGTTAAACAACTGCAGTTTTAACTGTCACTCTATTGGTTCAAGATCACCAAACTTGCTAACAAACATATGATCAGATTCCAATAACAACTATTCCTACTGTCTTGCCTTCTATATTTGCCCTTTAAATACTCATAATATAGTTCCTTAGCTCTCACACTCGGAGTTAAGAACCATAGTTCGATTAAACACAGAGAAATATTATAGGCTTTCAATCTTTAGAAAATTGTGATGGCATTACAAACATTTCTTGTTCTTTTTATGTTTGGTTTTTTGCTAATTTCATGTTCTCTGCAAGTGAATGGCTTGAGCAACAATTACTATGATAAAACATGTCCCGACGCTGAATCAACTATCAAACAAGTTGTGAAAAAAACTATGTCGAATGACAAAACAGTTCCAGCTGCTATTTTGAGGATGCACTTCCATGATTGTTTCGTCAGGGTAAATTTCTACTCCTTCCTAAGCATTCATTGTTTTGTAGTGAAGGAATTGAAGTTGTATACACTGTATAAGTATTTTCTTATATCTCAGAGGATTTGAACATAGGATAATATTTTAGTTACTTCTTTTACTAGGTTGATACAACTTTTACTATGCTACTAGTTAATGCTTATTATAGAGGTTTACCAATGATTATTTACCTGATCACTTGGTTATGTAAATACTCTTTACAGTGACAATGCATGCGTAGAACTTACAGTACCTGCAGTAGAATTGTGCACTTTCTTTTGAGTTTATTATTTTATATAAGTATGTTGTAGTCTGTAGATTTATACTGTACTTTCTATATGTGTTTAGTACTAACTAACTTGTGGTGTTTTTATATATATCGAAGGGTTGTGATGGCTCTGTGTTGCTGAATTCAACAAAAAACAACCAAGCAGAGAAAGATGGACCTCCTAACGTTTCACTGCATGCTTTCTATGTTATTGATGTTGCCAAGAAACAAATCGAGAATATGTGCCCTGGGGTTGTCTCTTGTGCAGATATTTTGGCTCTTGCAGCTAGGGATGCTGTTGGTCTTGTGAGTTTTCTACAACAGAAACTTCCTTAGCAAATGAAGAAGAATATAATGCTACAAAAATATGTACCTACTTGCTATATATGCAGACTATCTTCAAGTGAATTTTAATTAAGTTATATTATAGAATTTATTCTAATGTTGTTATTCATTTGGGCCCATGTTTTTAGTCCGGAGGACCTCATTGGGACGTGCCAAAAGGTAGAAAAGATGGACGAATTTCTCTGGCCAGTGAAACAAGACAATTACCTCCTCCAACTTCCAACCTCTCTCAACTTCAACAAAGCTTCTCACAAAGAGGCCTTTCTTTGGATGATTTAGTTGCACTTTCAGGTAAATGCCTTCTATCAACA
This sequence comes from Petunia x hybrida, assembly GCA_037355625.1. Classification (NCBI taxonomy): domain Eukaryota; kingdom Viridiplantae; phylum Streptophyta; class Magnoliopsida; order Solanales; family Solanaceae; genus Petunia; species Petunia x hybrida. The sequence continues at coordinate 5,263,497 of JBBBVM010000045.1, forward strand.
AAAGAAAAAATATACAAATCTCCACTAGCTTAATAGACAATAAAATGTTAATGAATTCACTTTTATCTATTATAATAAGTTACTTACTATTTAGTTTAATATCTTACAAACTTGTTAAGCACGTGTACTTTTTGGTTGATCTAATTGTGTAGATATTTTATGGACACTCAGCATGTAACTTATTAGTTTTTGCATATATTCAGGAGGACACACTCTTGGATTCTCTCATTGTTCGTCCTTCCGAAACAGAATCAATAACTTCAATAAGCAAAACAACGTTGACCCAACACTAGAGGCATCATTTGCAGCTAACTTAAAGAAAGTATGCCCCATCAACAACACACCAAAGAATGCAGGCACTACCATGGATACTACGACCTTTTTATTCGACAATGCATATTACAAGTTAGTATTGCAAGGCAAGGGCCTTTTCTCTTCAGATGCTACTTTGCTCACAAATTCAAAGACCAAAACACTAGTTTCAACATTTGCCAACTCCCAAAATGAGTTCTTTAAAGCTTTTGCTAATTCAATGATCAAGATGAGTAGTATCAGTGGTGCTGGAAAGGAAGTAAGGCTTGATTGTAGAGTTGTCAGGTAATGACAACTCAGTTCACAAGCTGTATTTGTAATTTATTTTCTCTTTTGATTTGTATTTATTTTTTTTTAATCCTTTTTTTTTTTGGGTTAATAATGTTAAGAAGCCCATCGATTAAAGTGAAAAAAGAATGGATTGCTCGAAGTGTGTTTTTTCGTAAAGATTTGCGAAAATTTGTGAGAGGATTTATTTAGGGCATGATGTCTCTTGTAACCTTCTCCATTTAATTGTAATATGAAGCCAGAGGAAATAAATTCAAGTTTCTTTATTTGATTTCATTGGACATTTCACTGTCGAGAACACGGAATGAAGTATACTTTTCCCTCCCAACAAACAATAATTTACGTTATATACTTCTTCGACTCTCAACTTTCACATCAAGGCTACCTCCATTATCAAAAATACAGTGAACTAACATTTGCTATGCTTAGTCACCAGAAACAGAAAGCTATAAGTCCTTTTCCGATTTCTTTCCTAATGGAAAGTAATTTGTTTGGCATATTTTCAACTACAAGGGGTTGTGTTCAAAATAATACTTTAGGTTTTAGTAGTTGGTTGCAAAGCTGGGCTTTCTGGGGCAAGAAAAATGAACAATCTCACTCTAAAGAGGATGTTATTGTTTTAGATAGTCACAGTGCATTCGGAAATCTTGTTAGAAATAAAAACTATTACTAGGACACATTGGCTATTAGCATTAATAAAATGGTAACCTCGCTATGTGAACTTTACTTAACCTACCCTCCCAAGTCCCAACATTGGTAGTTCCCCCTTTGTCTATCCTCATTTCCTTTGGGACCATGGCCAGCTAATACCTCTCGCACGTAAATTTATTAAGAGAATAGTATGAAGCCACCTAGCTGTTTCTTCGATTCAAAAACTCAAAATCATGGATTACAATGGAAAAGTATTTTTGCATTCGCAAATCTGAATTTCCCGAGCAAGTAAGTCTCGAATACCAAATAATTAAATCTAAATGAAATAAAGAATGCAAGGGTCGATATCATCTTGGACTTCCTTGATCCAACAATTTGATCGTCTGCCTATTTTTCATTGTGTAGACTATGACTTTGCCTGATAATAACATATATGCTGAGTTTGTTATATGTATAATTGAGATCGAGATATATAGAGGGCTATCTTTTTGTTTTTGGTCTCTTTAAAGACAAAAGTACTCATATAAGTAGTGCTAATCCCATATTCTTTCCAGTCTCGTTTGGTTTCGGGAGCCTAGCTCCCATCCACCGTCTCTTACTTGTCTTTTGAAAGTCGTTATCTTGCAAAGATTCCTAGAGTAACTGATTCAAAGTTAGCTTTTGTGTATCGGGTGGCTGCTTGAGCAAAAAAAGAAAAGATTTATTTAAATACAGCTAGCTTCTTTTTTATAGTAGTACTTTTTATTCGTAATTTTAATCGAATTGAAAGCTGACAGACGTATAGGATGTATGGAAGCAATACCATATAGAATGGGCTGATTAGCAAAAATATGACACGAAAGCCATTGGTTTGCAAAAATACCCTTGCTAACAGTGGTTCAACATAAATGTCCTTCATTAGTTTAATGAAATATTTTCCGGACAAAAATACGCTTAACAACTAATAAAAAGACCTGTCCAGTCCCTCCCATTCCTTTTCTCCATTCACGCTATCTACAAACCCTAAAAACCCATAACTTTTACAGATTCTCTCATTCTCCTTAAAAGCATTGCACGCTTTCATAAACCAATGATCAAAGTGCTGGCATATTTCAATTGACCGTCAAAAGGATGATACATACACCTTTTTCAGATAATACAGACAAACATCCACAAGACTTCTTGGCAATGGTCACCTTGCACAGAATTCTTGGCAATTGGAAAACTTTAAGCCCTGTTGCAATGGGCAACTTGTCTCTGCAAGTCTTGGCTATGCCAAGAGTTTAAGCTCTGGTGCAATGGCACCTTTACAAAGACTTCCTGACAATTGCCAAGACTTCAAGCCCTATTGTAGTGACCAATTTACAGAGAAAGTCTTAGCTATTGCCAAGAGTTCAAGCTCTGGTGCAATGGGCACAACGAGATATGAACTGGTATGCGCAAATGAAAAATGTGAGTGGAATCTTCGCTCTTCCAGGATTAAAAAATCCATACTGTTCGGAAGAATCACAATTGCTCAATTGACAACACAAAAAGAGATGAAAAACATGCTACTTCAAGGATGGTGAGAGATAAAATTGTTGAGAATATGTGAGATGATAAATATCCAGTCAAACCTGATTTTGTCGTCGCAGAGATAAGAAGGAAAGTGGGAGTTGAAATCTTTTATAATACGACATGGCATAGCATGCTATACAAGAAGGTGTGAATTTGATAAGATGGACACTTGAAGAGAACTTTCCAAAGCTACATGCATATTTACATATGATGAGAGACATCAATCCATGCACACACATTGCCATGAAAAAAGATACTGAGAACAGGTAAACAATGGAAAAATAACTAGGCAATTATTTTTTGAAGAAGTCCCAGTAAAAAAATATGGGACTTGGCAGTTTTTTGTTGGTGTCCCATATTTGTTGACACTCAATTTTGTCCCTCCTATTTCAATAGCTATTTCTCAGACAAAATTGCACTGATAACCCTGCAGCTGTAATCACCTAATTTTGGCACAAAAATACCAAAAAAAAAAAAAAAAAAACTATTACGTAAAATGTGTGCTAATTATCATGTGATTTCTTTTACTATATTCTTATCCTTTATTTTCCATTTAGAAAGAAAATTACCAAAAATGATTATGTTTGGTCAATGTGATTTTATTGTTTATCATGACCTTTAATAATTGATTGTTGATTATTATTATTATTATTATTTTGTGTTAATTAAGTATGTATAGGAGGATTAGTTCACTTGACAATTTGGGCTAAAATATAAATCACAGCAAGGAAAAAGGCAGCCCATAACATTGTCTGACCCGGCCCACTTTGATTAAAAGCAAGCATTTTCTATTTTTGTTACATTTTCCCCAAAATCACAAAAGATATCAGACGAGCCCATGGGGAAATCTCCGCTGCCGCGAGCTCCATCACCGGCGACGGAGAACTAATGGCTTCCGGCCAAATTTTGCATTTTCTAACTCGTCTCGTCCTCCTGATTCCCGATCTGAGCTCAATTTCTCTAAAAATATCACTGTTTCGTCATAGATCAAGATTTTAAAGTCGGCCAAAGCCAATCTCCGGCGAGCCACCATTTTCTCCGGCCAAGTTCTACATCCACAGCTTCCCCTCACTTTCCCCTACTCGATTTTGAAGGTAAATCCCCTTAGAACTCACCCATTTTCCTCGTTTTCCCTTCTGTCCCGTTTCATTTTTCTCTTCCCTTTTTATTGGATTTTTTGTGCTCCCTGATGTTGTGATGGTGCGAATGACGGGGGGTAGTGTTGATGTGATGTTGTTCATTGTTTGCTCGTGAAGGGGCTGCTTAAGTTGGTGGTGGCGGATGTTTGTGATGCTTTTGACGATGGTGTAGCGTCGGGGATCTGGTTGGTGAGGGATGACTGGAGGCGTGAGTTTATGGAGATGACGAGCTGTTTGTGAAGCTGCTTGTGTTCGGGTGCGAGGGTGGAGCTGACCGCGAGTTTTGGTGATGCTGTGACGTCGTTGACTCTGCGATGACGATGTTACAACGTTGTTTCATTAGCGGAGTTAGGGAAAGCTGAGGTGATGCCAAAGTTTGAGGCGCTGATAAACCAGCGGCTGTATGGACTTTTATTACTGCATTCTGCTCAATGGGGTGGGCTGTCTCAATGATGTTTCGGGACTGATTGTCACGACCCAATTTTCGGGGTCGTGATGGCACCTAAGTGTTACATCCTTAGGCGAACCACGAATAATTAAACTGACTCATAATGATAATTTAGATAGAAATATTTCAATAAAATATAGGTGTAAACATCCACCTGAAATACAGTGTCAATAGAGCATCTACGAAATCTGACAACCGATATATATATATATATATATATATATATATATATATATATATAATACAAGATGTAGGAAGCGTCTAAGCACTAACGTGGATCAGACGGTATGCCACCGCGAACCATGCGGTTGGCTCACCTCAAGCAAAAATAGTCACAGCCTCGAACGGATCAGATAAGTCCAGCTGTCTGACTAGTAGAAGGATCTGCACATTTAAAACAGTAAGTTATGAGCCAAAGCCCAGTAAGATCATCGACAGGCCCGCTAAATTACCCTTTCGGGACAAGTCTTTGATAATGCATAAGCAGATAACGGAAGTACAATCCACACCTTTACAGTAACCCATAAATATTACATACGATAATATAATTATACAACAACACAAGCAATAATACGCGAATACATAACATAGTCAATAATATAAAGATACATAATATAGGCAGCATATACAATATTATATTGATACTATGGCATAAGCAGTAATAAATTAACACACAGCATGGCGATGATATATCTCGCATACCACATAGGTACTGATATACCTAGCACATAGCATAAGCACACACCCTGTGCGGCTTTATTTATAGGTCATAACGCGCCACAGGCTTCTGTCCTTATAAACAACTTTACTTATAGGTCATAACGCACCACAAGCCTCTGTCCCTATAAGTCTCCACATCTAGGTCATAACGCACCACCGGCCTCTGTCCCTAGATGGAATTTCGCTTCTAGGTCATAACGCACCACCGGCCTCTGTCCCTAGAGCATATCAATAATACACCGGCACACAACATCGACTATACACGAGTCACGTTTGTGCTTCACCTTTTTGTATAAATATAACGAGTAGTACATAATACTATCTACTAGACAATGCTAGTCAATTAAGTACTCGACATCTTACTTAGCAAGATCAAATCTTATCCGCAAGCAAAATAGAGGTCAAGTCTCACTTACCTCAAAATCGGCTCAAGTGGCTAAGGAACAACCTCCTTTCCCAAACGATGTGCCTCCGAAAGACTCCTCTCTGAGCCAAAGAAATAGTGTCGCACTCGTAAGCATGTGAGGAAAGGATTCTAAGCCCTTACGCAATTTAAGAGGCAATTTACCAAAATACCCCCGGGTCGGACGTACCCAAAACCCGTAAAATTTATGTTTCCGGACTCCCCATACTCCCACGAGTCCAAAAGTACCATTATTGTACATACCCGAGTCCAACTCGGTCATTTTTCCCATTTCACAAATCTAGGGTTCAAACCCTCTTTCCAAGGATCGTCACTTTGATCCTCGGATTAAAGCGTTAAAAATGGGTAAGAATAGTTACCTTGTGTTTAGGAATGATTTTGGTACTTCAAATTCCCCTTGGAATCACTTTTAGAAGCTCAAAACATGAAAATAAAAATGAATGCCCGCCCTAGAATATATAGCAGCCCGCAGCTTTAAAGAGTTGTATCACATGCTGTCCAAATTGTACCTCACTGGACAGCTTTCGGTAAAATACACATAACTTTTCGTACAAATGATACGAAATTGGTGGAATTAGAACCAAAACCCAAAGAGCTACAACTTTCATGTTTTGACTTTTTCCTAATTCCGTATGGATTAATCTGAAAAATTGATTTCTTTCCGGCTGAACAGTAAAAAAATAGATTTCAGCAGCTTTTTGGCTTCGCACCAGGTCAGCCACTTTTTTGGGTCCAAACAGGACCCTACGAAGCTCGGAATGACCCCAAATTTTGTACACAAGTCATACAAGACTTGTGTGACATGCTCGTTAAGACGGAACTCAATTCGGATCTGTAGAACTCAAAAAGTGGGTCCCACGAGAAAGGGTCAAATTTCGACTTTCGCCAAAATAGAGAATTTTAATCAAACGACGCCGGAATCCAAATTCGAAAGTTGCTACAAGTCACAAATGACAATACGAACCTAACGGAACCCTCAGATCTCTCATCGGAGTTCATTTACTCAAATCGAGCTTGAAAACCTCTTTTAACCTTTTTAAACTTCCGCAACGGAGACTTTATCAAAAGTCCTATCAAACGAGGTCCGTTTTCACTTCTGAAGGTTGCTACAGGTCATAAATTACCATACGAACCTAACGCAACTTTCAGATTTCACATCAGAGCTTATTTGCTCAAATCGAGCTCCGGAACCTCTTTTAGCCTTAACGAATATCCGAAACGGATGTCTTTCTCCGATACCTATCTAACAAAGTTCGTTTTAGCTAAAAAATTTCAGGCATGTCATAATGGACCTTACGGAGCTTTTGGGATTGTAGATACGCAAATCGAGGTCCCGATTCCCGAAACGACTATTTGAGGTCGTTACAATCTCCCCCACTTAGACTCTCGTTCGTCCTCGTCCCGTCCTCGGACGAGCCCGAGTCTAAGGTAAGATTCACATTTTCACGACAATAATTACACGGATTTCGAGGACTCTCGCTACTATCCGAAATCATAAACAACAACATAACTTTTAGGCTTTAGAGATTGAAATCAAACCTGAATTATCGAAAACGCGAGGATACTTCTCCCGCATATCGGACTCGAGTTCCCAAGTGGCCTCTTCGCTAGGACGATTCTTCCATAGCACTTTAACCAACGGGATCTCTTTCGACCTTAGCTTACGGATCTCTCTAGCTGCAATAGCAATCGGCTTCTCCAAATAAGCCAAGTCCTCGTCGATCTCGACAGAAGCCATATCAATCACATGGGATGGATCATGAACATACTTTTGGAGCATAGATACGTGGAATACCGGATGAACTGACAGAGATGGAGGCAAAGCAAGCCTATATGCAACAGCGCCAATGCGCTCCAAGACCTCAAAAGGACCAATGAACCTCGGACTAAGCTTGCCCTTTTTTCCGAATCTCATAACACCCTTCATCGGCGATACTTTAAGAAACACCCGGTCACCTACCATAAACACCAAATCTCTAATCCTCCGATCCGCATAAGATATCTGTCGACTCTGAGCTGTGCGGAGCCGATCCTGAATGATTCGGACCTTACCTAAGGTCTGCTGAACTAGATCCGGACCCAACACCTTCACCTCTCCAGGTTCAAACCAACCAACTGGAGAACGACATCGGCGGTCATATAATGCCTCAAACGGAGCCATCTGGATAGAAGACTGATAACTGTTATTATAGGCAAATTCCGCCAAAGGCAAATAACTGTCCCAATGGCCTCCAAAGTCAATAGCAGAAGCCCTCAGCATATCCTCAAGAATCTGGATGGTCCTCTCGGAATGACCATCAGTCTGAGGATGAAATGCGGTGCTAAGATCCACTCGGGTACCCAGCTCCTTCTGAAATGATCTCCAGAACTGAGCTGTGAGCTGAGTACCGCGATCTGATATAATAGAGACTGGAGCACCATGCAATCTCACAATCTGCTCGATAAAGATACGAGCTAAGCGCTCCGATGAATAAGTAGTCCTCACGGGGATGAAATGAGCTGACTTGGTGAGACGATCCACCACTACCCATACTGAATCATGCTTGCCCAAGGTCAAAGGCAATCCAACCACAAAGTCCATAGTAATATGCTCCCATTTCCATTCTGGAATCGGCATGGACTGAGTCACCCTGGCTGGTCTTCTATGCTCATACTTTACCTGCTGACAATTTAAGCACCGAGACACATGATCAGCAACATCTCTCTTCATTCCCTTCCACCAATATAACTCCCGAAGATCTTGATACATCTTCGTAATACCAGGATGAATAGAATACCGAGAACTGTGTGCCTCTGCCAATATCAACTGCCTCAACTCCCCAACATTCGGAACACACAACCGACCGTTGGGCCGCAATACACCATCATCTCCGATCATAAATGAGGTCACTCCCTCACTTAAAACTCTATCTCGAATATCACGCAAATATGAATCATCAAATTTCTTTTCCTTGATCTGGGAAGCTAGGGATGACTGAGTCCCTATATAAGCAAAAACTCGGTCTGGCACAGAATCATCAAATCGCACTCCACTAATGGCAAGGCCTGCAACTCTCGAGCTAGTGGTCTCATATCAACATCAAGATAGGCAAGGCTACCCATAGACTTCCTGCTCAGAGCATCAGCCACAACATTAGCTTTCCCGGGATGATACCGAATAGCGATGTCATAATCCTTAAGCAACTCCAACCATCGGCGCTGTCTCCCGTTCAAGTCCTTCTAGGTGAACAGATACTGGAGACTCTTATGATCAGTGAAAATCTCACAAGGCTCACCATATAAATAATGCCTCCACAACTTCAATGCAAATACCACCGCCAATAACTCTAGATCATGGACAGGGTAGTTCTTCTTATGCACTTTCAGTTGTCTCGAGGCATAAGCTATCACCTTGCCATTCTGCATCAAAACACCACCTAAGCCAATACCAGAAGCATCACAATAGACTGTGAATCCCCCGAATCCACTAGGCAAGGCCAATACAGGTGCTGTAGTCAAGACAGTCTTGAGCCTCTGAAAGCTAGACTCACAAGTAGCAGACCATAGAAAAGGAACATTCTTCTGCGTCAATTTAGTCAGTGGTGCCGATATAGAAGAAAATCCCTCCACGAAACGTCGATAATAGCCTGCCAAGCCTAAGAAACTCTGAATCTCTGTAGGAGAAGTAGGCCTAGGCCAATTCTGAACGACCTCCACCTTCTTGGGATCAACACTAATACCGTCCTTGGTCGCCACGTGCCCCAGGAATGACACGGTATCCAGCCAGAACTCACATTTAGAGAATTTAGCATACAATTCATGGTCTCTCAAGGTCTGAAGGATAATCTTCAAGTGATGCTCATGCTCCCCTCGGCTCCTTGAATATATAAGGATGTCATCAATGAACACAATAACAAAAGAATCAAGATATGGCTTGAACACACGGTTCATAAGATCCATAAAGGCGGCTGGAGCATTTGTAAGCCCAAATGACATGACAAGAAACTCATAGTGCCCATATCTCGTACGGAAAGCAGTCTTAGAAATATCCTCAGACTAAATCCGCAACTGGTGATACCCCGATCTCAAGTCAATCTTGGAAAAATGAGTAGCACCCTGAGCTGATCAAATAAATCATCTATACGCGGTAAAGGATACCTGTTTTTGATAGTCACTTTGTTCAATTGCCGATAATCAATACACATGCGCATAGAACGATCCTTCTTCTTTACAAAAAGAACCAGAGCACCCCAAGGAGATACACTGGGTCTAATAAAACCCTTATCAAGCAAATCTTGAATTTGCTCCTTCAATTCCCTCAACTCAGCAGGAGCCATACGATATAGAGGAATAGATATAGGCTGAGTACCTGGCAATATATCAATACAGAACTCAATCTCCCGCATAGGAGGCAAACCCGGCAAGTCATCCGGAAAGACCTCCGGATACTCGCATACTACCGGTACTCGATCAATAGATACCTCCTCCACTCGAACATCTCGAATAGAAGCAATATACCATCCGCACCCGCGGGCTATCATCTTCTGAGCCTTCATGAATGATATGATCTTGTTCCTCGGAGAAGACCTGGAACCCTTCCAAATAGCCTTAGGCTCACCTTCGGCACCTATAGTCACGGACTTAGCATGGCAATCCAACGTCGCGTGACAGGATGCCAACCAATCCATGCCCATGATCACATCAAATTCCACCATATCTAGCAACATCAAGTCTACTAGAGACTCAACACCACAAATAGAAATCACACACTCCCGATACCCTTTATCTACACATATAGGATCTCCGACAGGCATTGCCACCATAAATAGAGCATCAATAAAAACCAGATCCTTGGTCAAGCAAGGTGAAAATCCATGAGACACATAAGAGAAAGTAGATCCCGGATCTATAAGGGCAAAGGCACTGCGGCCACAAACAGAAAGAGTACCTGTGATCACATCATTGGATGCCTCGGCATCCTGGCGTGTCATAACAAAAACCTGAGCTGAACCTCCAGGACCAGGAGCTCTCTGAACCGGCTGCCTAGGAGGAACCTGAGTGACAGGCCTAGCTGCCTGAGGAGAAGACCGAACCATAGCAGCAGAACTCTGATGTCCTGCGGAGGTAGGTCCAGATGAAGTAACATAGGGGCAATCCCTAACAAAGTGCCTGGGATCCCCACACTGGTAACAAGCCTTACTACCGCCTCCTCCACGTCCACCTCCGGGCCTGCACCTCCCATAGTGCCTCTGACGGCATCTCCCACAAACAGGTGGAACACACTGAGATGAATCCCCAAGCCTCTGAGACGGCTGAGGCCTCTGAACACCCGACGAAGTACCCTGAGATGGTAAAGCAGCGGCCTGGGGAAGCCTAGGCTGAGTATGACCACGAAAACTCTGGCCACCATGTGAGGGGCCACCAGAAGTACCAGAATATTGCACCCTCTTGCTCGCCCTCTCTGCATCTGCTCTAGCATGAATGTCCTCCATACGCCTCGCAATATCAACCACATCATAATAAGACTTGTTGCCAATATGTGAGGCAACAGCCACCTGAAGACGAGGGTGAAGACCCTCAACAAATCTAAGAACCTTGTCTCTCTCCAGCATAACCATAGCAGGCGCATACTGAGATAATTCTAAAAATCTGGTATCATAAGCAGTCACGGACATGCCTCCCTGTCTCAACAACTCAAACTCGCGTCTCTGGGCATCAAGATGACTCTGAGGCACAAATCTACTCATAAACATAGCAACGAACTCGGTCCAAGTCAAGGGAGGAAGATCACTCGACCTCTGTCTCATCATAGAAGACCACCAAGTCTCGGCATCACCGGACAAACGGAAAGAAGCACATCTCACCCCAAGGGTGTCCCTAGTACCCAATACAGAAAATATCTTCTCACATTTCTGAATATACCTCTGGGTAGTGCAAGTAGCTGGGGTACCATCGAACTCGGGAGGCTTAAGCTTCATGAAGGACTCAATCCTCCGAGCTACCTCCTCGTCACTCATAGAAAGAGCAGGAATAGAATGACCCGACTGAATACCCGACTGAGGAGCCAAAGTGGAAGGCTGAGCAATAGGACTAATAACTGGAGTAGACTGAGGAATCACCGGAGTAGCCTCAGGAGTCGGCGTACTCATAGCTGGAGTAACTGGCTGGGGTACCGCAGAAGGTACTGGCATATCGCCCATAGGCGAGGCCTGAGATCCAAGCATGCCCATCATCCGCAATAGAACATCCGCAGAAATAGATACCGTTGTACCCGGCACAAGAGAAGGCATAGTCGATGGGACATGTGTGACGGGTATCTCAGAAGACACCGGTGGCACTGTACTAGTCTGTCTGGCAGCAGGAGGTCTGCCCACAGAAGCTCTGGTAGTAGCCGCTCTCGGCTGAGTAGGTGCCCGCGCACCAGTCCGTGTGCTACGCACAGCTCTCCCACGGACCGACTCAGCCAGTGCGTCACCAGCTCCCGAAGCAGAGGACGATCGCGTTCTCACCATCTGTCATAATCACATTAAAGGATTAGCACCTATGTAAGCATCGTAGCACGAGAAGAGATGAAATGAAGGGAAACAACTCTTCCTAAAATGCCTTTGCAGCCTCTCGCTTATAAGTATGGTCGACAACATACCCATAAACAAGACTCTGCTCGGACACTGCTCCATTGACTCCCTAAGACTCGACTTACAACCTAGGGCTCTGATACCAATTTGTCACGACCCAATTTTTGGGGCCGTGATGGCACCTAAGTGTTACATCCTTAGGCGAACCACGAATAATTAAACTGACTCATAATGATAATTTAGATAGAAATATTTCAATAAAATGTAGGTGTAAACATCCACCCGACACTGTTGGCTCACCTCAAGCAAAAATAGTCACAGCCTCGAACAGATCAGATAAGTCCAGCTGTCTGACTAGTAGAAGGATCTGCACATTTAAAACAGTAAGTTATGAGCCAAAGCCCAGTAAGATCATCGACAGGCCCGCTAAATTACCCTTTCGGGACAAGTCTTTGATAATGCATAAGCAGATAACGGAAGTACAATCCACACCTTTACAGTAACCCATAAACATTACATACGATAATATAATTATACAACAACACAAGCAATAATACGCGAATACATAACATAGTCAATAATATAAAGATACATAATATAGGCAGCATATACAATATTATATTGATACTATGGCATAAGCAGTAATAAATTAACACACAGCATGGCGATGATATATCTCGCATACCACATAGGTACTGATATACCTAGCACATAGCATAAGCACACACCCTGTGCGGCTTTATTTATAGGTCATAACGCGCCACATGCCTCTGTCCCTATAAACAACTTTACTTATAGGTCATAACGCACCACAAGCCTCTGTCCCTATAAGTCTCCACATCTAGGTCATAACGCACCACCGGCCTCTGTCCCTAGATGGAATTTCGCTTCTAGGTCATAACGCACCACCGGCCTCTGTCCCTAGAGCATATCAATAATACACCGGCACACAACATCGACTATACATGAGTCACGTTTGTGCTTCACGTTTTTGTATAAATATAACGAGTAGTACATAATACTATCTACTAGACAATGCTAGTCAATTAAGTACTCGACATCTTACTTAGCAAGATCAAATCTTATCCGCAAGCAAAATAGAGGTCAAGTCTCACTTACCTCAAAATCGGCTCAAGTGGCTAAGGAACGACCTCCTTTCCCAAACGATGTGCCTCCGAAAGACTCCTCTCTGAGCCAAAGAAATAGTGTCGCACTCGTAAGCATGTGAGGAAAGGATTCTAAGCCCTTACGCAATTTAAGAGGCAATTTACCAAAATACCCCCGGGTCGGACGTACCCAAAACCCATAAAATTTATGTTTTCGGACTCCCTATACTCCCACGAGTCCAAAAGTACCATTATTGTACATACCCGAGTCCAACTCGATCATTTTTCCCATTTCACAAATCTAGGGTTCAAACCCTCTTTCCAAGGATCGTCACTTTGATCCTCGGATTAAAGCGTTAAAAATGGGTAAGAATAGTTACCTTGTGTTTAGGAATGATTTTGGTACTTCAAATTCCCCTTGGAATCACTTTTAGAAGCTCAAAACATGAAAAAAAAAACGAATGCCCGCCCTAGAATATATAGCAGCCCGCAGCTTTAAAGAGTTGTATCACATGCTGTCCAAATTGTACCTCACTGGACAGCTTTCGGTAAAATACACATAACTTTATGTACAAATGTCCAAATGATACGAAATTGGTGGAATTAGAACCAAAACCCAAAGAGCTACAACTTTCATGTTTTGACTTTTTCCTAATTCCGTATGGATTAATCTGAACAATTGATTTCTTTCCGGCTGAACAGTAAAAAAATAGATTTCAGCAGCTTTTTGGCTTCGCACCAGGTCAGCCACTGTTTTTGGGTCCAAACGGGACCCTACGAAGCTTGGAATGACCCCAAATTTTGTACACAAGTCATACAAGACTTGTGTGACATGCTCGTCAAGACGGAACTCAATTTGGATCTATAGAACTCAAAAAGTGGGTCCCACGGGAAAGGGTCAAATTTCGACTTTCGCCAAAATAGAGAATTTTAATCAAACAACCCCGGAATCCAAATTCGAATGTTGCTACAAGTCACAAATGACGATACGAACCTAACGGAACCCTCAGATCTCTCATCAGAGTTCATTTACTCAAATCGAGCTCGAAAACCTCTTTTAACCTTTTTAAACTTCCGCAACGGAGACTTTATCAAAAGTCCTATCAAACGAGGTCCGTTTTCACTTCTGAAGGTTGCTACAGGTCATAAATTACCATACAAACCTAACGCAACTTTCAGATTTCACATCAGAGCTCATTTGCTCAAATCGAGCTCCGGAACCTCTTTTAGCCTTAACGAATATCCGAAACGGATGTCTTTCTCCGATACCTATCTAACAAAGTTCGTTTTAGCTAAAAAAATTCAGGCATATCATAATGGACCTTACGGAGCTTTTGGGATTGTCGATACGCAAATCGAGGTCCCGATTCCCAAAACGACTATTTGAGGTCGTTACACTGATTCACGGAGGGAGTATAGGCGAATCGAGGCACCGACTTTGGGGGTTTGGTGTTGGTGTCCGGGGAAGCTTTGGAGCTGTGATAATGGCTCAATGGTACAGCTGGTTCTAAGTAGCAATATTGTGCTATGGTGATGATTTGAACGCAGCAGTGACTCGACTTGGAAACTGTGTTGGCTCGATGGCAGTTGCTTGGCGTTGACGGGTTAGAACAGATGAAATTCCTTCTCCCTCTTTCCCTTTTACATTATCTGTTTGTTGGGGTTTGACTAGATGATAGCAGGTCACTTAGTTTAATTTTAGCGCATAAATAATCCATTCGTTCATTTGTATATTAGTATGAAGTTTGTTAGTTCTAAACTCGAGAAACTTGTAACTGTTTGTTTGTCCAGGAATGAAAATGAGTTTGTCCGAGCTTATGGGTGTTCTTTTTGCCTTAGTTCCTTTTAAACATGAATTCATTTCTTGGTGTTGTCGGCTTAATTGTGCTTTAGTGTAACGTGCTCTGTTCGAATGCAAAGGTTGTATGAGCGCTTTGTATCTTAGTTCAGCTCAAACATATTGCTAGGATTCGTGCTATTTTGAGCATGACGGTGAGACCAGGCATTTTTTGTTCAATTATGAAAAGCTACTGTTCCGTTCATTGTCCGGCTCTGTTGAATAAATTTTGTCTGCTTGGTTCTGATATGAGCTGCGAAGAGGTGATGTTAAAGCATGAAATCATCCATCTCTTGTTGTTAATCTGTTCGAACATATAAGTATGTCTAAATAAACTTGTGTGAGTGTGTGGTTTGTGAGGTAGTGAAGATGAATGCAGACATTACTGTCAGTTTAGGAGTTGATCTGGTTTGGGCTAAAGGGAGAAGTTCTGCTTGCTTTATTTAGCTCAAGATGATTAAGTTTAGTAGTTGTAGGGGGCCAAGTAGAATAGCTTGGATTTGAATTTCCAGCAAAGTCCAAGTCATATAAGGTAAAGCTGGAAAAAGAAAAGTTAAAAAAATAGAGAGTAAAAGTCAAATAAAAAGACAAAAGAAAAAGAGTGCTCTGGCAGCTTACAGCAACGCTTTCTGCCATTTCTTTTGGTCTCTAGTGAAGCATGCTTGCAAGCTTTACTTTACATTTATGACTTTGTCCTTTTTACCCAGGTTTTTACCCCACCCTCTTTGCCTATTTAAATCCCTTTTCCCTTTCATTGTTAGGGAGAAAAGAACAGAGAGACACAACATCAGAACACTCTTCATTCTCTGAAAACAAAACACTTTTTCACTCTGATAGAACAAAAAATTCAGATCTGGCTTTTTCTTTTAGAGAAAAGAACTGATATAAAGGAGGGTTCTTTGTAACAAATTAAAGGGTCTTGAGTGAAAGTTAATAGGTTGGTGTAAAGTGTATTTGAAGGATTTGTTTAGTACTGTTGTTGGTTGTTTGCTCCTCTTTGGTTTAGTGGATGTTGCTGGCTCATCTCTTGAGGTTGTTTTTCTTGCTGCTGGTGTACTTAGTTCTTTTGCTGAACTTTGGAATTTAAACAGGTGAATTTTTCAAAGCTTTTTTTTGGTCATATTTTGTGTATATGTAAGCATGTTTAAGATCTAAGAAAATATATGAGAAGCCTGTTTGCTAGGCTGGATGTTTGGTAGGCCTAGTAGCGTTAAAAGCTGCTGTGTTGGAGAAGGAATGATGATGAACCATTTAATATTTTCATATTTTACATGTCTTACATTTTTTTTATGTTGCAAACGTATGACCACTGTTATTGTCCAGTGTTTGAAAAGAAAGGAGGAATTTAGTATGTTTAAATATTAAAGTCATCTACTTGAGCAATCAGGTTAGAAAAGGGGAAATATATAGCTCCGGTAAAATCAAAATAAATCTGGAAAGAGAAGTCAAAATAGGACATTTTGCGTAAAACAGTCATAGAAAATAGGATTTTGTAGCGCAAGTTTTTGTTTTAGATTGGACGGTCGAGTTGGTTTAATAAAGTAATTGTTGGGTCTGCACTCAACTATTCACAATTTTCAGCCTATGATACATAACATAAACTTTTTGGCCATTAAGCTAAAGCCACAATTACTTGATATGAGAATAGGTCGTTCATTAAATAATATAAAAAGGTGGCTATTTGTTTCAATTGATAGTAAAGTAGAGTTTTTTTTTACTCAACAGTAAGCAGTGCTCTCGTATTTGATGTGAAGTGCCTCGAACTCGATTAGGAAAACAAAATAGGAGCGAGAAGACCTCCATATAATTAGGCATAATGATAAGTATAATCAGCGATCTACTTATGAGGCAAAGAGAAAGAAATTAAAACTGAATGAAAAGATTTATGCAATTAGGCACAAACGATAAGTGTGGTTTGTGGTCCGCTTATTACGCGAGAAAAATAAAAATAAACCAATTCTAAATTAATTATTTTTGAAGTCAATTAAATTCTTTAAAAAGTAGGCTAGTCCTTTGTGAGGTTGAAAATGCGCAATACATTTTATTTATTTTAAATTAAAATGTAAATTTGTCCAGTCCTCTGTGAGGTTGGAAAAGAATGATACACTTTTAATTTTCTTAATCAAAGTACAAATTTAATTTAACGACATTAATAATACAACCATATTTAATAAATTAAAATTTCGACAACAAAGCAACTGTGCTTGGTACAGGACTCGAGGATGCCTAACACCTTCTCGCGAGTCAATCGAGATCCTTACCCGGAACTTTGACGCAGACCACTAAAACGAGTCAAGGGTGTTCTAGGTACACCACTTTGGTGACTTGGCACACCTTTGAACTATGTCAAGTGGAGACTCCGTAAATATCAATAATTTTGTACCTTTAAAACACCTAAGTCACTACCATTTTATTTATTTTAGTAAATTTTAGGGCGTGACAGCTTGGCGACTCCGCTGGTGAAATTAGTGAAAATTAGAATCTCCAGCTTTGAAAAAATTATCGCATGTTATAATTTATTAAATATTTGGTTGTTATATTCTTGCCGTTATCACATGAAAAGTTGAATGTTACTGCTTTGTTATTGTTGAACTGTATATAAAACTGTTTTCCTCCGCAACCCTCTGAGTCTCTGAAACACATGCACACGTGCACTTACCAGATTGCTTGTGGCATCTGGGACTTTCTTATTAAAATTGCCCATGATTTAGGAGGAAGGCGTGACGGGGTTTTAGGCCGGACACACTATCTCCGGATGGCCCTGATGCGCTTTCCGCCCGGTTTGTCCACCGGGTTTTTTCAGCCAGTCTAGACACTGAGTCAGTTGTGTCACCTAGAGTTAAACCTTTAGGCCCAATTATCTGCATCATATTTGACTTAATGAGGTGCGGTACGCCGGTATTGCACTTGTCTAGGCTGACCCTTTTGTGTCAAGATGGGCTCGTGTCCCGAAAAGACACATTATTGGCATCTTATGTGTTGTATTTATTGTAGAAAGAGGTTTGTTATGCTGACCGATCACCGGAGGTGGATGTTAAATTTTGAAAAAAAAAGGGAGAAAAATGAAAAACGGTTTAGTCTCGTGTCTCAAAATATCTTTAGTTGTCATTTTACGCCGTTATAATGGCGAATTATTTTTCAAGAACTTTTAGAGTCTAATTTTGTGTCCGGGTTTGATCTAAAGTATTAGAAAATAATTTGTCATAGTTTTGCGTCGTTATAGTTTTGCGCCGGTTTAATGACAAAATTTCGGGACCCTTTTTGCCTTTGAGTCTGTGTCCAAGTCAAGTCCGTATTTTTGAAAAGTAATTTATCGGGGTTTTATGCCGTCATAATGGCCAATTTTTATAAACCAATTTTGCATCTAATTTCGTGTAATATTTTATGTCTCTGTGTCGTCATAATGGCCAGATTTTGTAAATACTCTAAGATTCATTTTCAAATCAAATCGAAGAGTTTGTTTCAAAAATCAAGTTTTTATGCTCATCTTTGCATTGTCATAATGTCCGATTTTGGAGTCACTTTTCGGATAAAAAAAAATGGTTTGATTCATAATCCGTTCTTAAGTTATGTTCGTGTCTTCGGTTAAGTCTTGATTTTTCATTAAAAAAACAAAACAAAACAAAAGAGAGAGAAATTGTTGTTGTTTAGGGTCTGCTTTCTTTTGTTTTGTCTAAGGTCAAGTGAGGGTGCAGACGATAAATTGCAATTAGCTAAGTTGTATTTGCGTCGATCCTCGTGGAATAATCTGACTCCGCTCAAATGTCGAGTCTCATTATTTTCACCGTCCAGATGGACCCACCCATTATCATGTCAGTTTGTATATATCTTTTGACTCGTGCATCATGTTAAGCAATTTATTTTGAGTCTGTCTCGTGTCGTTTGTCTAAATTAAGTTTGTTGAAAAAAAAAGGTAAAAAAAAAAAAAAATTCAAGTTTATCCTTGTTCGGAATTATGTGTCGCTTTGATTTGCGTCATGATTTTGTCTAACGCGACATATTTCGGAGATACAATCGGTACACGCGGCTTATACCGTGAACCTTTTCGGGATGACGCATAACAACCTTAGGTTTGCCAGTGTGCATTTTTGTGCTAACCCGATCTGTTTGTCATTAGTGTTTGGGATTCTGCGGTAACTTGAGAGGCAATTCTGGCATCATATCACACGTACAAAACAAGATCAGTGGGACCCATGATCATGACGTCTGAAGGTGGGAATTCTGAGTTCGAAGATTACGAGCATTTTATTGAGCTAAATGAGAGGTTGACTGAAGAAGTCAAGAATCTGAAAAAGTTGGTGTTTGAGCAGAATGAGAGGTTTACACAAGAGGCCAAAAATATGAAAGAGTTGGTGGTTGAACTGTATCATGCTATTACCATGGGACATGCACCTCTTCCCGTGCCATCTAATCTCTCAGGAGTTGCACCGACCATCGTGCATCAAGCACATGGTCTGCCTACTACAGTTGAGGACCCTCAATACTCTCCCGACTTTCCTCACTACAACAGTGCCGCAAAAGTGGCGGGATCCTCCACAATGTGTCCTCTGGCACCACCACCTCCATTTGCTCCACCATCGGCCTCCGCTCCACAATTCACTGTCCGAGCTAGGTCAGAGAGTCTTTGCAATGAAATAGAAAAGAAGCGAGATCCCAGAAAGTGGAACAAGAGAGAATTCAAACAACCTCTGTCATACTCCCAAACTCCACAAAAGCATCATCAGCAACATTACTCCCCAGATAATCCAAATTACTCCGCTCCTCCACTCCATAAAGCGCAGCCATATGCTCCGATATTTTTCTATCCGCAATAGCGTGCACCAACCCCACAAGCCACATATAACACCCCACACAACCATTTCCAAGCTTCGCCTGACCTTCCCAATCAAAAACGAAAGAATCCGTGTTCTTGTCCAAGCACAAGTCACAAAAAGTTGCGACGGAGGGGAGGGAATAAGTTCACACTACTTGGAGAATCTTACACCAAACTCTTTGAAAAGTTGCAACAAGTTAACTTACTGAAACCAATCTCAGGAAAAATGGATCCAATCGGGAAAGTAGATCGCACACGTTGTTGTATGTTCCATTCTGGAGCGCCTGGACATGATACTGAGCAATGCTGGGAACTTAAAAAGGCAATTCAAGCAATGATCGATAATAATCAAATAATGGTGGTGGAGGATGAGACATCAAATGTGAACCAAAATTCTTTGTCGGTTCATGATGTTCAAAAGGACACGCATATGATTGGGACGTTGTTCACAGAAGAAGAAATGAAATGGAATGGCGCCAAGCAGGTTGTGGCAGTTGGTCCTTCCAAAAACATCAGACGCCATGACTCATCTGTTGTTGCATCAATCGATAGGCCAAATAAATCAACTGTCCATGCAACAATGCAAGATGTAGTCGTTGAGCCAATTCACTATCTTACACAGTCATTCATTTTTTCCAAAGAAAACATGTCTACCCTGATGGTATTTCAAGAAAATGAAGCAAAGAAGAAGATGTTGTCAAGTTTGAAGCACGCCAGTGGAAACAACATGGTACAATCTGATGACGGCTTCGACAGGGCATGAGAGCAGTGCATTGGACATGATATGAAAATGAACAATTGAGAAGCACTTGTCAACTTATTTTGTCGAACTTTCTTTGCACTTGGTTATTTCAGGGTTGTAATCCAAGTGCATTATTTTGCTTATTTTGATGTTCAAACCCTCATGTCTTTAATTCAATAAAAAGCGAGATCCACTCCTTGTCTCAAATATTTTGTCTTTTCTGTTCCTTGTTTTTATCCTTTTAGTTTTTTGAAGTTTCATTCTTGTCAGCTTTAGTAACATGACATATGTGCGGAATTTGTGTCTTGATCTAAACACATGGTCTAATATCAAGCCTAAGAACTAACTGGACGGCGAGGACGACTGTGATAAAGGAATTATGCAAAGAGTTGAAAATGGTGCATAATCATTTTGGTCGGAAGTTTCAAGTGTAATTTTCAAGATCACTGTTTGGAGCGAAAACCAAGGATACCGAGTGATTAAGTCCCGTCTCTACGTGTGACTTTAGGTTGAATTATTTTGTTGTATATCTGTACAAAGTATTCTCGGCTCGGGATGACGAACGGCTTTCGTTTCTACTACCCAAATATTTTACCAATTTACTAGTCTTTAAGCTTTGTGTATTTTCTCTTTCGGCTACCCTCCTTTGAAATAAATGTTATTATACCACTGGAAAAAAAAAAGACAGAAAATCAGAAAAAACAACAAACAACAACACAAAAGCTAGCATTAAGTTGTTAGAGCTACGTCTGACCTGATTCTTCTCAAAAGGATACGTAGGCAACCATTCGGGTGCGGTCATAACAGGGGAAAGTTCATTTTTTTTCCTGTTCATATTGACGCAAAACTTGCCTCCAAGTTTGCGGCCAATGTCAAAAGAAATTCAAATCCCTAGATGTATGCTAAACTGGGGCAGAAGTTTATTTTTATTTTATTTAAAAAATAAAATAAAATAAAAATAAACTTCTATGTTGTTGTACCATCTATTCATATGTTTCATGAGATATCAGTCTCGAAATCGAAGAAAAAACTCAAAGCGCCCCAGTTTATCCTAAACTGGGGCAGAAGTTTAGTTTATTTTTAAAAGAAAGGGAGAAAGTCAATTCCTTTTGCTTTCTTTGTGTTCACCTCGGGGAAAAGTCTCAATATCCCCTATCTTTGCATATCAGAAAATTTAAAAGATAATTCCTCAGTTTTTCAATGAATTGGGGTCTCAGTCATTTATTATTTTAAAAGAAATGACTCCAAGGGTTGTAATATTTTACCAATTCGTTTCATGAGATGCTTTCGTACCGCTCTTCAAACCAAAGAAAAAAAATTAAAAAAAATAAAATAAAATAAATCCCCAATTTGCCTAAGCTGGGGAAAAAGTTTGGTTTATTTTTTCAAAAGCGGTGATTTCAAAATTTGTAATGTTCATCTAGCCGTCTCATGAGATGTTTTTGAGCTTTGATGCTAAATACTTTCCTTCCTAGCCTAACCAAATCCCATACTATGGTCCAAATAAAGACCTTTTTGACCGATCTTTGAGAATGTAGCGCATTGATGTACAATCAAAATATCAGTCTGTTCGGAAAAGTCGAAGTTTATTTTGATCATCGCAATCAAGAGATGGGAGTACAATTGCCATTAGGACAGAAACTTCTTTGAGAAGTCAAAATAAGGGATGGCAGATTGGCTCAAAAAGAAAGAGGAGAAAGATGAGATCGACCGAAAAAGGGGATAAGAGGTCGAATGAAAATAAAAAAAAATGGAAACAAATGAACAAAAATAAAAGAAAAAAAAAGAAGAGAAGAAAATGAATCATGTTGGTCAAAACCTGAAAGGGCGCCACAGACCATTGTGAGGAAAAAGAACAAAGAGAGAGGCTACTTGGTGAAAACCCGAAAGGGCACCACTAGTCGAATGAGGGATGTCAGGTTTCTCATCATGATCGGACCAAGCAAGCAATTGCCTCTATATTGTCGGACTGGGGTAGAATCAAGGATAGATCGTGTTGAAAAGGTCAAGACTTTATTCAAAGATGTATGTCATGTTCATTGAGCTCGTCATTTCACCCCTAAATAATTTTTCTTTCTATCTTTCAGAGACATCTTTCGTTCGATGTCTCCTCTTTGAATTTCTTCAATTTGTCTTTACTTTCTTTTCGTCACTCATCTCCTTTGATATCATTGAAACAAGCAAAGAAAGTTTCGAAAAGCTTGTTTACAGGTTTCTCAGTTGTACCAGATCATTGTTCAGGAACCAATGAGCAATGAAAGCTCGTGCCGCACCTCATATGAGAATGACACACAAAGATTGTACCAGGAAAGTCACCATGGAACGACATGTTGTTTCTACCAAGGAGTGACTAAAGATTTGGAGAAACTATTTGGCATTGGTGGACTTTGGGGTGAATCAAAAATACATCAACAATATCAAGATATTGTTTGAACAAGAACCCCAAGTTTATTTTGCGAGGACATGATTCAAGGCCTGTATAGTCATGATGAAGAAAGCCATTGTGATATTTGCTACATTGCCAGCAAGATTAAGGATCGCATGAATCGGGAGCATTTGTTCTGAGTTTCAGAAAAAATCCCATTTTTGAAAAATGGCTGAGGTTTTCAAATCTCCAGACAAGACCCCATTAAGATAATGGGTTAGAGTTTGCAGCTTTCAAAGTCAAAGCCACATGTGAAAAATGTGTGGACTGTACAGCCTCCAAACATGGGATAATCATGAGCGGGAGAACAAAGAGGACATAACTCACCAGAAAGATGTCAACCACAATAACATACTCCCTCAAGATAATGTGGAAGTTCCCCTTTAAAGTCAGTTTTTGCTCAAAGATAGCGTCAGTTTCCTTTTCAAGTCAGTTTTTGCTCAAAGATAGCGTTTATTTCCTTTCCATGTCAGTTTCGCTAAAAGATAGCACCCATTTCCTTTCCATGTCAAGATTTGCTCAAAGATACCATCAGTTTCCTTTTCGAGTCAGTTCCGCGAAAAGATAGCGTCAGTTTCCTTTTAAAGTCAGTTTCGCTAAAAGATAGCACCCATTTCCTTTTCGTGTCATTTCTGCTAAAAGATAGCAACCATTTCCCTTTCGAGTCAGTTTCGCTAAAAGATAGCACCCATTTCCTTTTCGAGTCAGTCTCGCTAAAAGATAGCTTCCATTTCCTTTTCAACTCAGTCCCGCTCAAAGATAGCGTTGGTTTTCTTTTAAAGTCAGTTTTCGCTAAAAGATAGCACCCATTTCCTTTCCGAGTCAATTTCTGCTAAAAGATAGCAACCATTTCCTTTTTGAGTCAGTTTCGATAAAAGATAGCACCCATTTCCTCTTCGTGTTAGTCCCGCTAAACGATAGCACCCATTTCCTTTTTGAGTCAGTTTCGCTAAAAGATAGCACCCATTTCCCTTTCGTGTCAGTCCCGCTAAAAGATAGCACCCATTTCCTTTTTGAGTCAGTTTCGCTAAAAGATAGCACCCATTTCCTTTTCGTGTCAGTCCCGCTAAAAGATAGCGATCATTTCTTTTTCGAGTCAGTTTCGCTCAAAGATAGCGTTTATTTCCTTTCCATGTCAGTTTCGCTAAAAGATAGCACCTATTTCCTTTCCGAGTCAATTCCCGCTAAAAGATAGCATCTGTTTCCTTTTCGAGTCAGTCCCGCTCAAAGATAGCGTTGGTTTCCTTTTAAAGTCAGTTTTCGCTAAAAGATAGCACCCATTTCCTTTCCGAGTCAATTTCTGCTAAAAGATAGCAACCATTTCCTTTTTGAGTCAGTTTCGCTAAAAGATAGCACCCATTTCCTTTTTGTGTCAGTCCCGCTAAAAGATAACACCCATTTCCTTTTCGAGTCAGTTTCGCTAAAAGGTAGCACCCATTTCCTTTTCGTGTCAGTCCCGCTAAAAGATAGCACCCATTTCCTTTTCGAGTCAGTTTCGCTAAAAGATAGCATCCACTCCTTTTTCGAGTCAGTTTCGCTAAAAGATAGCGCCCATTTCCTTTTCAAGTTAGTTCCGCTAGAAGATAGCAACCACTTTCTTTTCAAGTTAGTCCCGCTCAAAGATTGCAACCATCCCCAGCTTCAAGTCAAAACCTATCAAAGCGGCAATTTCAGCATTTCAGTCAAAGCCTGTCAAAGCGGAAATTTCAATTTTCAAGTTAAAGCACGCCCGAGCGGCAATTTCAAGTTTCAGCAATTTTAACATTCAAGGCAAAGCCCGTCAAAGCGGCATTTCAACATTCAAGTCAAGCCCGACAAAGCGGCATTTCAACATTCAAGTCAAGCCCGTCAAAGCGGCAATTTCAACATTCAAGTTAAAGCCTGCCCGAGCGGCAATTTCAAGTTTTTAAAAACCCACTTGATTAGTGGGAGCTCCAGACCAGTGCATCAGCTTGGGAAGCATGAAGAGTAGTCTAGGAATTGTAACTTTCACATTTTTCAATGTTGTAATTCCATTTTCCTTTGTAAAACAACGACCACCAGCAAGCGACCAGTAATCAGCAACGACAGCCTTTTTGATGCCTAAGAGTGTCTAGTATCAGCCCAAAGTGTGTCCAGAAGAGTCTTTAGTTTGTCTTAGTAGTCTAGAGTGTCTAGTTTATCTTAGTTGATTCTAGAGGAGTCTGGTGTCTGTTTGAATATGGTAGTCCCAGCTACCACACATGAGGAACTACACTGACCTGATTCCTTAGTCCGGGGAAATATAGGTAACCTTGTTCTCGGTTAGAACCGAAATTCAGGGTACGGTCACCATTTTGCATGCTCTTGGTTAGAACCAAAAAGCCAAAATTAGTTGTGATTATATCTTTGTCCGAAAACTCTTCGATGTTCTCAAACAAAGAGGGGCAGCTGTAATCACCTAATTTTGGCACGAAAATACCAAAAAAAAATTATTACGTAAAATGTGGGCTAATTATCATGTGATTTCTTTTACTATATTCTTATCCTTTATTTTCCATTTAGAAAGAAAATTACCAAAAATGATTATGTTTGGTCAATGTGATTTTACTATTTATCATGACCTTTAATAATTGATTGTTGATTATTATTATTATTATTTTGTGTTAATTAAGTATGTATAGGAGGATTAGTTCACTTGACAATTTGGGCTAAAACAGCAAGGAAAAAGGCAGCCCATAACATTGTCTGACCCGGCCCACTTTGATTAAAAGCAAGCATTTTCTATTTTTGTTACATTTTCCCCAAAATCACAAAAGATATCAGACGAGCCCATGGGGAAATCTCCGCCGCCGCGAGCTCCATCACCGGTGACGGAGAACTAATGGTTTCCGGCCAAATTTTGCATTTTCTAACTCGTCTCGTCCTCCTGATTCCCGATCTGAGCTCAATTTCTCTATAAAAAAAATCATTGTTTCGTCATAGATCAAGATTTTAAAGTCGGCCAAAGCCAATCTCCGGCGAGCCACCATTTTCTCCGGCCAAGTTCTACATCCACAGCTTCCCCTCACTTTCCCCTACTCGATTTTGAAGGTAAATCCCCTTAGAACTCACCCATTTTCCTCGTTTTCCCTTCTGTCCCGTTTCATTTTTCTCTCCCCTTTTTATTGGATTTTTTGTGCTCCCTGATGTTGTGATGGTGCGAATGATGGGGGGATAGTGTTGATGTGATGTTGTTCATTGTTTGCTCGTGAAGGGGCTGCTTAAGTTGGTGGTGGCGGATGTTTGTGATGCTTTTGACGATGGTGTAGCATCGGGGTTCTGGTTGGTGAGGGATGACTGGAGGCGTGTGTTTGTGGAGATGACGAGTTGTTTGTGAAGCTGCTTGTGTTCGGGTGCGAGGGTGGAGCTGACTGCGAGTTTTGGTGATGCTGTGATGTCGTTGACTCTGCGATGATGATGTTACAACGTTGTTTCATAAGCGGAGTTAGGGAAAGCTGAGGTGATGCCGAAGTTTGAGGCGCTGATAAACCAGCGGCTGTATGGACTTTTATTACTGCATTCTGCTCAACGGGGTGGGCTATCTCAATGATGTTTCGGGACTGATTCACGGAGGGAGTATAGGCGAATCGAGGCACCGACTTTGGGGGTTTGGTGTTGGTGTCCGGGGAAGCTTTGGAGCTGTGATAATGGCTCAATGGTACAGCTGGTTCTAAGTAGCAATATTGTGCTATGGTGATGATTTGAACGCAGCAGTGACTCGACTTGGAAACTGTGTTGGCTCGATGGCAGTTGCTTGGCGTTGACGGGTTAGAACAGATGAAATTCCTTCTCCCTCTTTCCCTTTTACATTATCTGTTTGTTGGGGTTTGACTAGATGACAGCAGGTCACTTAGTTTAATTTTAGCGCATAAATAATCCATTCGTTCATTTGTATATTAGTATGAAGTTTGTTAGTTCTAAACTCGAGAAACTTGTAACTGTTTGTTTGTCCAGGAATGAAAATGAGTTTGTCCGAGCTTATAGGTGTTCTTTTTGCCTTAGTTCCTTTTAAACATGAATTCATTTCTTGGTGTTGTCGGCTTAAGTGTGCTTTAGTGTAACGTGCTCTGTTCGAATGCAAAGGTTGTATGAGCGCTTTGTATCTTAGTTCAGCTCAAACATATTGCTAGGATCTGTGCTATTTTGAGCATGACTGTGAGACCAGGCATTTTTTGTTCAATTATGAAAAGCTACTGTTCCGTTCATTGTCCGGCTCTGTTGTATAAATTTTGTCTGCTTGGTTCTGATATGAGCTGCGAAGAGGTGATGTTAAAGCATGAAATCATCCATCTCTTGTTGTTAATCTGTTCGAACATATAAGTATGTCTAAATAAACTTGTGTGAGTGTGTGGTTTGTGAGGTAGTGAAGATGAATGCAGACATTACTGTCAGTTTAGGAGTTGATCTGGTTTGGGCTAAAGGGTGAAGTTCTGCTTGCTTTATTTAGCTCAAGATGATTAAGTTTAGTAGTTATAGGGGGTCAAGTAGAATAGCTTGGATTTGAATTTCCAGCAAAGTTCAAGTCATATAGGGTAAAGCTGGAAAAAGAAAAGTTAAAAAAAATAGAGAGTAAAAGTCAAATAAAAAGACAAAAGAAAAAGAGTGCTCTGGCAGCCTACAGCAAGGCTTTCTGCCATTTCTTTTGGTCTCTAGTGAAGCATGCTTGCAAGCTTTACTTTACATTTATGACTTTGTCCTTTTTACCCAGGTTTTTACCCCACCCTCTTTGCCTATTTAAATCCTTTTTCCCTTTCATTGTTAGGGAGAAAAGAACATAGAGACACAACATCAGAACACTCTTCATTCTATGAAAACAAAACACTTTTTCACTCTGATAGAACAAAAAATTCAGATCTGGCTTTTTCTTTTAGAGAAAAGAACTGATATAAAGGAGGGTTCTTTGTAACAAATTAAAGGGTCTTGAGTGAAAGTTAATAGGTTGGTGTAAAGTGTATTTGAAGGATTTGTTTAGTACTGTTGCTGGTTGTTTGCTCCTCTTTGGTTTAGTGGATGTTGCTGGCTCATCTCTTGAGGTTGTTTTTCTTGCTGTTGGTGTACTTAGTTCTTTTGTTGAACTTTGGAATTTAAGCAGGTGAATTTTTCAAAGCTTTTTTTTTTTTTGTCATATTTTGTGTATATGTAAGCATGTTTAAGATCTAAGAAAATATATGAGAATCCTTTTGCTAGGCTGGAAGTTTGGTAGGCCTAGTAGCGTTAAAAGCTGCTGTGTTGGAGAAGGAATGATGATGAACCATTTAATATTTTCATATTTTACATGTCTTACATTTTTTTTATGTTGCAAACGTATGACCACTGTTATTGTCCTAGTGTTTGAAAAGAAAGGAGGAATTTAGTATGTTTAAATATTAAAGTCTTCTACTTGAGCAATCAGGTTAGAAAAGGGGAAATATATAGCTCCGGTAAAATCAAAATAAATCTGGAAAGAGAAGTCAAAATAGGACATTTTGCGTAAAACGGTCTTAGAAAATAGGATTTTGTAGCGCAAGTTTTGGTTTTAGATTGGACGGTCGAGTTGGCTTAATAAAGTAATTGTTGGGTCTGCACTCAACTATTCACAATTTTCAGCCTATGATACATAACATAAACTTTTTGGCCATTAAGCTAAAGCCACAATTACTTGATATGAGAATAGGTCGTTCATTAAACAATATAAAAAGGTGGCTATTTGTTTCAATTGATAGTAAAGTAGAGTTTTTTTTTACTCAACAGTAAGCAGTGCTCTCGTATTTGATGTGAAGTGCCTCGAACTCGATTAGGCAAACAAAATAGGAGCGAGAAGACCTCCATATAATTAGGCATAATGATAAGTATGATCAGCGATCTACTTATGAGGCAAAGAGAAAGAAATTAAAACTGAATGAAAAGATTTATGCAATTAGGCACAAACGATAAGTGTGATTTGTGGTCCGCTTATTACGCGAGAAAAATAAAAATAAACCAATTCTAAATTAATTATTTTTGAAGTCAATTAAATTCTTTAAAAAGTAGGCTAGTCCTTTGTGAGGTTGAAAATGCGCAATACATTTTATTTATTTTAAATTAAAGTGTAAATTCGTCCAGTCCTCTGTGAGGTTGGAAAAGAATGATACACTTTTAATTTTCTTAATCAAAGTACAAATTTAATTTAACGGCATTAATAATACAACCATATTTAATAAATTAAAATTGCGACAACAAAGCAACTGTGCTTGGCACAGGACTCGAGGGTGCCTAACACCTTCCCGCGAGTCAATCGAGATCCTTACCCGGAACTTTGACGCAGACCACTAAAACGAGTCAAGGGTGTTCTAGGTACACCACTTTGGTGACTTGGCACACCTTTGAACTATGTCAAGTGGCGACTCCATAAATCTCAATAATTTTGTACCTTTAAAACACCTAAGTCACTACCATTTTATTTATTTTAGTAAATTTTAGGGCGTGACAGCAGTTATCTCCATACAAAATCCTTACCTCACACAAGCATTCCAATTTGGCTATTTTCCAAAGACACTATCACAAATTACGTCTATTTCACATATCATGCATGTCCAATTACAAATTCCACAATTACCTCTATCTTTCGAACAAACTTTTCAAATCATTTTAAATCTCAAAATTAATTTTTTTTTTTAACATCTCTTTAGTCATTCCAGCATTTTTAAAATTAATTTTAAAATTTTTCTACATTTTTTATACCTATTTTATACTACTATATACACAAATATACACTCCAGCACATTTATACATCACATGCCACATACACCCACTTCATATCTATGTGGGCGTACGTGGTCACATCGTGATCGTCCAAATGGTTGATCCAATGGCTAAAGATACACTTTTCGTTTTTAATAACACATTCACACACCCCAAACCCTAACTCCTTTCATTTCAACTCAGAAAATCCACGTCACCATTTCCCCTTTACTCTCTCTCTCTCTCTCTCGGTGAAAACCCTAGCCCTGATGCTATGGCCACTTTCCGGCAGTTTCCGCCGGTGAAACCCAAAACAAATTGCACCCCCGTGTTCCCCTTGAGCTCCACAGCAAAACCCCCCATGACAATTTCCTATTTCAACGGGGGCCAAAATTCGACCTCTCGTTGATCAGTGTAACTATCGCCAGAAAAAGGAAACTCGGCGATATCTCCAAAACCTAAAGTGTCACTATCCAATAAAGGGAAAAAACCTCATACGCACGTGATTGAAAGACGGGTTTAGGTTAATACAATCACATTCTTAAAACGGGAGATCTTTACATCATAGGTAAAAGCTCTTCTTTGTTGTTGCACCTCCACTGCTATCACTCTGTTTTGTTTGTTCAAGAAACATTAAGGTAGTAATTTCTGCACTTATCCCCTCTTTGAAACTTGAACTCCTGACTCTATGTGAACTGCATGACACCTACTGTTTGCTTGGGCCTTTAGGCCTCCCCTGCTAACCCTTCTATGCAGCTTCGGGATAGCTTTGCCGAGCTATACCATATTTGTTATACAAGTACCGACTATCACTTAGAAAGGCCTGGTTATGGCTCTTCCTTTTGACATAAAACTCCAGCAGTACAGGCCTTATATCATATGTTTAGTGGACACTTTTCTCTTATCTCTCTTTGATCCCTTAGCTTCCCCCCTCTTTGTTGTTGTATTTTTTAGAATTTCCTGTGTGTAAAATGCTCTAAAACAGGTTACATTGCAACATGTCATGTCTATGGATATCCAGGGGCTATCTCCTTCACTTGTTTGCATTATACCTTATTAAAATGGGGAACCTGCATGAAATCTAGATATATGATAGTTAAAATCCATAACATGTCTTTCTAGTTGTTACGATTTTTAGAATCAATGTTATGGTATTTTACTTGTTCTTCGTGTAAAATCTGGAAAATTTGACGAACAGGAGCCTTTTGTGTACTGACTGCTTAAAACTGGACTATTCCTCAAAATCAAATATGTCGCCTTTTGCATAACTGATACGGGCCCAAACCTCTATTTCAAATTTGGCCCTTTATGTGTTTAAACTAATTTTTGACAAATTTTAATTTCTTATACACTAATCTAATAGTGTATAATGGAGTATAAGTTAGGGGTCAATTATCC
Organism: Petunia x hybrida; assembly: GCA_037355625.1. NCBI lineage: Eukaryota > Viridiplantae > Streptophyta > Magnoliopsida > Solanales > Solanaceae > Petunia > Petunia x hybrida. The sequence goes on from JBBBVM010000045.1 coordinate 5,294,589, forward strand.
ACTACAAATATATTTTCTAAAACACTTTGTATCGCCTAACAAGTTATTGCATGCCTATATATGTATATATCTATGTGTGAAAGCCTTTGTTTGTATTAATATGCTTTGTATCCCCCAATTTCGAAATTATCCCCTTTGTATATATATATTTTTGAACTTTGACCCCAAAAATAAATAGCCATTAAGGTTAGGGTTTGACAATTAATGTCAAATCACGTCGACCTGGAATGACTAATATTTTTGACAAAAATAACCACAGTTTGGTTTTATGTCAAAAGTTAAAATCATTTTCAAAATTTGTCTGTTTTTGTAAACTGTCCCAGTTATGGAATTTGCACAAATAAACAGACTTCTGACATTTCTTACGAATTTAGCCTCTGTTAAAATCGAAATTGTTGAACTGCTGGACAAAGGCTCGATTAGGCATAGGGCTTAAGCCGTTCTTGCAAAATCTTAGAAGCCCATGTATGCTATACGTGGCCTATGAATTGTTTGCATAAATATCCTCTTTTGCATGACTGATTGAGATTTTGGCCTTAGTCTTAGAAAATGACTTTGAAATTGAAACATGATTTTATACTTTAATTATTTATCGCATGATTATTCTCAACATCCCAAAAATAAAAATTCGGGCGGGAACCACCTTTTGTGGGACTTGGGGAAGTGCCTAACACCTTCTTCCCCGAGCCATTTGGACTTCTTACTCGTTGAATCTCGAAAAATGTGACTCCTGGAGCAAAATACGAGCCTTAGATATTTTAGGTGAACTAATACACCTTAGAAGACACATATTAGGTGGCGACTCTAAAATTCAACTCAACCGAGATACCTAGTCAAACCCTAGCCTTGACTCACTCCGAGTCAAGTAAAAGGTGGGTGCGACAATATTTATATACTAGGACTCGCGAGTTTATATAGATAGAGTATCATGATTAAATGCTGAGACTCAATATTTATTTAAATAGAGTCATATTTCAAAAATCATGTACTCCATAAATATTTTTTTACGGGATGTTACTAATAAAACTACACCTGTATTGTACAGGTTCAAACATATATTTTTCGCTTGTGGGGCATCTATCAAAGGCTGGGAATATTGTAGACCCGTCAGAGCTGTCGATGCAACATTCCTCAAAGAAAGATATCAAGGAACACTATTGGTTGCAGTGGCAAAAGATGCAAATAACCAAATCTTCCCTCTTGCCTTTGGAGTTGTGGACTTAGAAAATAACCTGGCCTACAATTGATTCTTTACACAGTTGCGCACTGCAATTGAAAGTCGCGAGAATTTGGTGTTCCTTTCTGATCATAATTCTGCAATTGAAAATGGGCTTGCAAATGTTTATCCAGAATTCACGCATGGGATCTGTGTATATCATCTCGAAAAAAACCTTAACAAAAGGAACATGAGTCCTGCGGTGGTAAGTATATTTCAGAGTGCATCTCGGGTCTACACACGTAAAGAGTTTGAAGAAGACATGAAGAATATGAAACAAACATACAAGGCAGCTTATGATTACCTCATAGAAGAACCACAAGAGAGATGGGCTAGAGCTTGCTTTCAGAATCGACGATATGACATGATGACAACAAACATCGTGGAATCAATGAATAATGCTCTGCTACGAGCTAGAGAAAATCAATATTGTCAATGATGGACAACAGAATGAACAAGCTACAAACCTGGTTTTCTGAGAGACGGGAGAAAGCACATGATGTTTTTTTGTAACATCAAAATGGGCAGACGATGAATTGCAAAAGAAGATGCAAACAGTATACAGAATGAATGTGAGTATATGAAACAATACACTTGTGTATGCCTTGGGAGTTCCCCGTTATTTTTTGGATGGAATTCCTGTTATCCCTATTATTATTCATAAAGTCCCAATTAAAAAATCAGGGACTTCCCGGTACTTTGTTGGAGTTCCAGAGTAAAATACTGGGACTCGCTAGTTTACATAGATAGAGTCTCAGTATTTATGTAAATAGAATCTTCATGTGTTATGCCGGTTATTTTTTTTTTCTTTTTATTAAATGAAAACTCGACTAGCACTCTTATAGATTTCATTTTTTTAGGTTGACCGGATTGGAGATCAAAGATTTAAGGTAAGACATGAAGGGAAATAATTCAAGGTTTGTTTAAAGAACAAGGAATGTCAATGCCTGAAGTTCCAAATGGATGAAATACCTTGTGAATATGCACTTGCTGCTATAGATAGGGTACATCTACACAAGTCTGTTACTGCTCTATATGGTATACAAGAGAAACATGGTTAAAATAATATGAAAGGGAAATCAACATTGTTGGACATGAAGAATCATTGGTTGTGCCGTATAGCATCAAAGAAGAGATAATAAAACCTCCAAATTTTAAAGTTAAGCAAAGGATGAGGCAAATAAAAAGATATATGTCAACTGCAGAATTTGTCAAACAAAAGATAAAGAGATGCGGGAACTGCAAAAGGTGTGGACATAACAGAACATCCTCCATATACACTCCAGCACTTCATCCGTATTCGAAAAAATATAACTCTCAATAAAAATATAGGTATGTCTCTCTGTCTGCTTTTATTTTTTAATTGTCTTTTACTACAATTCAATAGAAATTTAAACATGACAAAAGTTGCTATAATAAAAAAATTTCTTTTGTCTTTTTTTTTCAGTTAGGAATCCGTCGTCACTCGATAGATAGAAGACCATACTTCTCTGTTTTCATCAAGTGGCATCTGAAGTGAAAAAAAAGGACTATTCTTTTATAGAGCATAAATTTTTTATTTTTAAATTTTTAATTACTTTTCACTCTTTGACAAGTATTATTATAAAAAAACTACATATTTTTTATTTGTTGCGATGAAAAATTTTATTCCAATTTATCTGTTTTCTAGTTTCTTTACTAATTGAATAACCAACAGTTTCAATTATTGGTAGGGAAAGTAGCAGAACACATGATTGCATAAAAAATAAATACATAACACAGTACATGAACTAACAACAAAAAAACCTTGAAACTAAAACACAGTACCTTAACTAAAATAGAAAATAAAAAAATATACTACATATTATAAATACAGAAATTATAAACTATATTAACTAAAAGAACAAGACAATACTACTAAAACTTATTGAATTACAATTGGCTTTTGTGTTGATCCTGCATCATCATCTTCACTGTTGTCGTCGTCATCATCATCATCACCATCATCATCATCATCATCATCATCATTATCATCATCGCTATCACCATCCTGATGGTTTCTCAAAGCAACATCAAAAACAACAGATGCGGCACCATCCAAAATCTCATGCCAAAGGTGTTCAAAGCGAAGTAAATCACCTTGCCTGAAACCTTTCCGAAGAAGCATATCTTTCCATCCATTACACAACCATTTATATCTCCCAACCTTGAATCTCATCTCACATACTTCGTCGTCATCTTCACATAATATACACGTGTAGCCATTATATTAGGCAGCTTCTGCTTCCAACCTTTTAGAAAAATCTAAAAGGAATAAACTATCGCAGTTAGTAAAAAAATCTCAGACACTAAAAAATTAGATGAAAAAACAAAAATTTGCTTGGAATTTTTTTAACATACAAAATCATATTTTTTGAAGAAAGAATTTGTGAGTTTCTTATAGAAATGACCAAGTTCCTCCACGTGATTCCCGTCATTCTCCATATCTTATTTTATGAAAATATTTTTTACTACAAATATTACAAGAGTAGATGAACTGAAAAATAACTTGTAGTTTCCTTCAACTGCAAAGCCTTATTTATATGCTAACATTCACTACTTCTCTTCAACTGTTATAGTCAAATATAATTTGTATAGACAAAAAAATGCATTAATATCATAATAAATGTAGTAAAAAAAGCTGTGTTTCTTTGTTCTTCCAGTTTCTCAATGTTATAAATTTCAGACATTCTCGACTGCAGTATTAGGTAATTTTTGTGTATACTGATTTTATTAATTATAAAAATTACTGGGACTCCAACACGATTAAAGGTTGTTGTCCCAGATAAAATACTGTAACTCCTTCTTGGTTACAGCTTAGAGACCCAGTACTTTTACTGGGACTCTATTTAACTTTAGCTAGTTGTCCTAGTAAAAAACTAACAATTCTTTTACAGAGAATTTTTTTTTTCCGGTAGTCTTTGAAATGATTTTTATAAATACTAGATATTTTTAATTTTTGGTATGATATTTCTTGTTCCAATTTAGATAGACTTAGTTTCTTTAGTAATTGAATCACCAAAGTATAAAAACTAGATTAAAACTAGTACATTAAACATCAGAAAAATACACTCGAAAATTCAAAAAATACGGTTCATATAATGAAAAACAGAAATTTAAACTACATTAACTAAAAGAACAACACAAAACTACTAAAACCCTTAATTGTAGAATTGGCTTCTTTGCTGATCCTGCATCATCATCTTCATCACCGTCGTTATTAAGGGTGGCTAATGGTCCGGTTCCGACCGGACAGGGCCGGATTTGGGCTGAAAATCGGCTCGGACCGGTTGTGATACAATCTGGATTGGTATCCAAAGCCGTGGGAAGCTTACGCTCAACATGTGGGACTTGGAACACTTTAAAGAGAGCTTGGAAACCAAGAGTCAAGTCAACAAATGGCCAAAAGACCAAGATGTAAGCTTGCTAGATTCTGGAAATTACTAACCCTGAGCGATCGCGAGAGGAGGGCCGCTATCGCGCTGAAGAATTGCATGCCCTGCACGATCGCGAGGTGCATGGTGCGATCGCGATGACTAATTATTCAATAGCATTCCAGAATTAGCTTCAGGGGAATTTTTGTCCATTTATCATAGACTTAGGGGCTTTTAGTCATTTCACACTCATGTATGGGAAAACTATATATGCTTCCCTTAGTCTTTTATTACATTAGTTAGTCTTTGATTGAGGATAGAGATAGATTAGGCCGAGCCTATCTTGTAAAAGCCTGAGGCTTCACGGACTCCTTCACTTGGAACCGAATGGATGTCATCCTAGTATGAATCCTTGTTAGGTTCAAGTTTCATTTTCTCCCTTGGATAATCGATCAAACGTGCTTGAATTGAATTATCCATTCTTTCTTCTATTTCTGTTCTTCCCCGTCCCTTATTTTCTCGTTGTCGTGTTTACTTTATCGCTTCTGTTCCTTTATCTTGCTTCCACGTGGTTTGGTTCGTATCATTTGGTATCAGAGCAAGGCTCGGATTTTGTTTCTACAAACCCCCAACCCTTGATTCTTCGTGCATAGGTTGGTTTCTATCTTAGTTTCTTGCTTGTTATTGTTGAAAAGAAGAAAACACAAAAAAATTGAAAAAGTTAAAAAATGCATAAAAAATCATATTGTGGATTGGATTTGATGACCCGTTGATTATTTGATATCGGGGATTGATCTATGTTGTTTTCCCATTTATTTGGTACCCTTATATCACGACTTGGTGATACGGGTTGAAAATTTTAAAATCAAAGTTCCCAATTTTTGAAACCCTTATTCTTGAGCTTGAAGACATTGATTCTTGAGTTTGATTGTTTGTTTGGTCGTAAAATTCATCGGAGTTTGTTGGGAAACACAGTATACAACTTTGGGTACATTGGGAATTGAAAAACAAGTTGAATCGAGGTGATTCGAGTGAAAGGTGAAGCTGAAAAATCGGATTCTGGTTCAGCCCAGCATACCTGCCCGATCGAGCAGGGCCTGGAGCGATAGCGCTAAGTTCTTCTTCATTTCTTCTGCGCAAACGCGCTATCCCCTGTGCGATAGCGAAGGAAAAAATTAATTTTTGAATTTTTGTGTTGCGCGATCGCGAGCCTAGTGACGCGATAGCGAAGGGTAACATTTTTCCAGAATTCCAGTTTTGAGATAAAACGTTTGCAACAGCTTCTTAACAGTTTCCAATCACCAAAACTCCAATTGTATCCTCAAATATGTTGAGTTTCTAGATCACAAACAAAAATTCCATCCAATTCCGAATCCGTTTAGTGTCAATTCGATTCGAGTCTTTCTTGTGTCACTTCCTTAGTAGTCTTGTAACTTCTCTCTTTTGGTTTCATTACTTGTTTTCTTTGTTCCTAGTCCACTTGTGTGCCCTTATTCGTTTCTTGGTGTCTTATAAACTCCATTCCTAACCTATACTTGGACGTGCTAGTTGTTGATCTTCTCACTTTGGTTCCTATAAAGGGGATAAGGCTATCTTTGAGAGGAAAAAGGCTATGAGTGGTGAGCACAATAGAGTGTCTTGATAAAATCCAAAGACCTTGAGTGTATACACGAGTGGAAAGAAAATTGAGTGAACATTACTTGAGTGATACACGTGAGGGAGTGAACTTGTGAGGTCCTTTGCTCTTATTTGTTATTGATATGGCGTCGGATGATGATTGTGGAGGGTATAGTTCGTGTGGAGGTGATAGAGATGATGTTTGGCATTTTATGCCTATATTTCCTTAATATTTCCTCGCGTTTGAGTACTTTATTTGCGCGTTTTCTAGTTAATGAATGTGATTTTGTACTGATTTTGTATCGTATGATTGTAGGTTGTTATGAAGTGTATTTGGAGCTTTAAAAAGCATGATCGAGCAAGAAAAGATTGGATTTTGATTGAGGATTGGATCGAGCATACGAAGGCACGAAGCGAGCTGCGGAGCAAGGAAACAGGAAATTGCCTTGGCGCTATAAGCCATGCGGCGCGCCGCCGAAAGCGCCCAGTTTCTGGCACGTTTGGCTGTGCGGCGCGGGGCAAAAGCATGCAAGTTTTGACGGCCACTGCTTGTCCCAGCGCGGTTGGGGGCGCGGGGCGCCGGCTAAACGCCCCTGGAACGTTTTTTGGAGTCCTATTTCGTCTAGGCTTAGGTGTAACTTATTACCAGGCCTTTGTAAACCCTATAAATACTACTTTACTTAGTTTTTGATAGGAGTGCAGACTTTGGAGCAAATTGGAGAGCTCATAGCATCTTGAACAAGGGTTTTTCTTCCTTCCATTAATCTATTACATCATTATTTCATTACTTCATCAAATCCTTGTGTTGTTATTATGACTATGCGTGGCTAAATCTTACGTTCTAGGGTTAGAGTATTACATGAAAGTTGATGTTTGAAGATTGAATTCCATTAATTGAATCCCATAACGGATTGCTTATTCTTTCTTGATTTCACTTGTGTAATTGTCAGAGCCCGACTATTACGCATTATCTATGGTTTTTAGATTGAACTCGAAAGAGGTAATTTATGAACGCAATAAGAAAGAGTAGGGCTAGTTTGTGAACCCGAGCATCGGGGAACCAATTTGTGAGTAGGATAGACATATACTTGCTCGCCTAGTTTAACTAATTACAGAATTCGTTAATGCGTGCACGTGATTCAACCCATAGACATATAAGGATTGAAGTAGCCTGCATACACTGTGAAGAATCGAAAGGTTTTCACAGGTACATTTATTCTGTCAGTTAGTAATCCGGGATTTGAGAAATGGAATCAATTGGAAAACTCAACTGGATTGTTCGTAACTCTGACCGTGGACCGTCTCCTTATTACTGATAACAACCAAGTTTTGCTCCATTGCTTGAATTCACTTCTACCATTTAATTACTGTTCTTTAGTTAATAAAGTCTTCACTATTGGAAAAGATCCCTGAATAGTTTATATAAATTGTTTGCTAGAATTCAGTCTGAATAGTCCTCGTGGGAACGATACTCGATTTATCACTTTATTACTTGTCGACCACGTATACTTGCGTGTGCGTTTGGGAGCAACAAGTTTTTGGCGCCGTTGCCGGAGACTAATTATTGACTGATTTCTTTTTGAAAGATTACTTATTTTCTATTTAGGTTTAATTATTGTTTTGAGTTTTGTGTTGTTTCAAGTATTAGGTCCTGCTTGATCTTTACTTACAGGAATGGCAGTAGAACAAGCTTTGGCTGTGCGAGATGTTGCTCTCCCCAGCCTGGAGGGGGTAGCGTCTAGCATAGTTAAGCCCGCTATCACCGGGCACTTTGATATTAAGTCCAGCATGATTCAGTTGCTGCATGTGACTGGGCAATATGCTGGATTACTTAATGAAGATCCGCAGCAACACATTCAGAATTTTCTGGAGATTAGTGATACTTATACACCAACGGGAGTTCCTACTGATTATGTTCGTTTGACGTTGTTCCCGTTTTCACTGATTGGGGCAGCAAGGAAGTGGTTAAAGGCTGAAAAGTCTGGGTCTATCACTACTTGGGAGGATTTTGCTAAGAAGTTCTTGGCTAAATTTTATCCATCTGCCAAGACAGCCTGGCTGAGGAGTGAAATTATGTCCTTCAGACAGATAGAAGGAGAGTCTTTATATTCAGTCTGCGAGCGGTTTAAAGCTTTATTGAGAGATTGTCCATACCATAACCAATCCAATGAGGTTATTGCACATACTTTTGTTGAGGGGTTGAATGCGCATACTAAGATCGTGGTAGATGCTGCTGCTGGAGGCCAAGTATTGGCCTTAAATTTTGACCAGATCTATGATTTACTAGATAAGTTTTTGCAGAGCAATCCTGATTGGCAGGGAGATGGTAGAGCTATTACGCAGAAATCTATTGGGGTACTTCAGTTAGATGCAGTTTCAGAGCTAAGGGCGAGGATGGATGCTATTTCCAATCAATTTAGCTAGCTAGCTCTGCCAAAGACTCAGCAACCAGTGGCTCCAGTGCAACAACTCCAGAGTTTTTGTGAGGTTTGTGGTCAAGACCATGCTACAGAGGTTTGTTCCTTTAATCCAGAGTCAGTTTATTACGTGGGTAATCAAAACAGGCTGCAGGGTCAAAGTCAGTTTGGTAATGCTTATTATCAAGGAAATACGAGAGCCCCGAATAATTACCACCCACTTCCAGCTCTACCACAGCAGGTTAGCAATTCAGTTGAAGATATGTTAAAGCAGATAATGGCGGCCCAGCAGAGAATGATAGCTGTCACTGCAGCCCATGCACAGGCCATACAAGATCTTGCCAATGCTCAAAAGAACCTGGAGCACCAGTTGGGGCAGTTGGTGGGAGAAATAAGTACTGTTAAAAAAGAGCCTGAGCAATGTCTTGCAGTGACTTTAATTGAAGGTGGAGAGCTGATGGCCAAGTCTGAGGAGAGAGCTGAAATAGAAAAGGTTGAAAAAGTGGAGAAGGTAAAGAAGAAAGAAGAGAAAAAGGAGGCACCTCTGCCACCTCCACCATTCCCGCAAAGACTTATACCATCGAAGGATTTGGCCCAGTATCAAAAATTTGTGAGTATGTTGAAAGAACTTAAAGTTAATATTCCTTTGACTGATGTGTTTGAATTGATGCCATCCTTTGTGAAGTTCTTAAAAGAGATTTTAGTCAAGAAGAAAAAGCCTCAAGAGATATATACAGTTGAGTTAGTTGAGGAGTGTAGCACAATCTTGAGCAAGCTACCTCCAAAACTTCAAGATCCTGGGAGGTTTACTATTCCTTGTACCATTGGATGGCATATATCACCGGTGCCTTGTGTGATTTGGGTGCGAGCATAAATCTCATGCCTCTGTCTGTTTGCAAAAGGTTAGGGCTAGGAGCAATCAAGCCCTCTTCAGTTACTCTTAAGATAGCGGATGGATCACTCACTTACCCTGATGGTAAGTTGGAGGATGTGTTGCTAAAAGTTGGTAAGTTTACATTCTCTGCTGATTTTGTAGTCCTAGATTATGAAGAGGACCGAGAAGCTCCAATCATTTTGGGGAGACCATTCTTAGTCACCCCAAAATCACTGATTGACATGGAGCTGGGAGAGATGACTATTAGAGCGCATGGAGAAAAGGTTACTTTCAAGGTTTATAATGAGAAGGAGCACATAACTAAGGTTGAAGAGTGCTCTATGATTGAATGTGTCAAACAAGAACATGGAAGTAAACCAAATGACTTGTGTGAGCAGAATGTGGAACAAAATAGCAGTGACACATCACATGTGAAGTTGAAGATGGGTTCTCTCAAAAAAAGGAAGAAAGCAAAGGTTCGGCGTAAGAAGAGAAGACATAAATGCTGGAAGTGAGCTAGAAGTGTCGTCGTGCCACGACATTAATTAAGGCGCTTCTCGGGAGGCAACCCGAGTTTGTACTTGTATTATTTATTTATAGTGTCACGTTTTTTTATTTTTCCTTGGATTGCAGGTTCATGTAATGTCGAGGCTAAGTGTGGGGTGTCCTCACCCTTGCCTAATATTGATGACCTGATGAGGGAAGTCTGAGTACCTCATACTATATGGAAGCTTGGAGGATGCTAGCACCAAGGACTAGAGTCTTCAGGGAAGTTTTCTTTACCCTTGCACTTTCTTATTTTAGCACTGAGGACAGTGCTTAGTTTAAGTGTGGGGTAGGGGAACTACCCTTTTATTTATTTTTGAGGTTAGGGATGCATGTACCGCAGGATTTTCTTTTGTCACTTGACTTTATTTTTTTTATTTTTTTTCTTGCTTTAATATATGAAAAAAAAAATAGAAAACCAATGAAAAAATTCCAAAAAGATTTTCCTTTTAGTTTTTATTAAGTGGTACATGTCATCCACCCCGTGGTTTTTCTTATGGCCTTGGTTCTTTTCCACGGGGGAGCCTTTGAACCGGGTAGTTTTTATTTTTAGGATTAGAGTAGTTAGTTATAGGTGGCCCTAGACGAAAGGAATAGGTGGAATGCTAGGTGCCTTTGATTTGTTTGATACCGGTGGACTTGAACTTGTTGCATGGGCTATTTGTGGTGTCCTTAGTTTTAAATTGTGATGCATGCCTAGAAAAAAAAATGGAATGACCCCCTTGAGATGCTTAAGTCCACTTGCTTGACTTTGTTGTAAACCTTTGTGCATTAGTGCTTAATTTTCCACAAGTTGCACTCTAAATGCTTGATTGAGAGTTGTTGATGGAGCCTTTTGTGTGGATCATGTGCAATGTGTGTGTGAGGCATATACTTGTTTGCTCCATGTTTGCATATTAATGTCTAGAACTTGCCCCGTGTGTGTGTAAAGCGAAATCCTAGGTGTGCTCTAATCGAAAAATGATACAGGGCTTCTTTTGATTTGCCTACCCTTACATATACACCTTGGACTTGATTGTTGTGATTTCTCTGACCTTTTGTTGGCACCCATACCTCGAGCCTACCCACTTGCTCTAAATTGTTCTCTTTTGGCCCTTTACTCCTTAAGTACTTTAGTTGATATTGTGATATTATTGCGGAGTTGTGGTTGAATATTGGGAGGTTTTTTAGTGGAACCAATGAGGGGAATATTTGAAATAATTTGTGAAGTAGTGAAAAGCATTAGCAAGGTTTGGAAAGTAATGAGTTGAAAAGAAAAAAAAAAGAGCAAAGTTGAAAAGAAAAAATTGTGGAAAAAGAAATAAAGAGAGAAAAATATTCATTCCTTGCTAGTGTGTGCTTAAAAGAAAAATTGCTACTTATTGAGAGGGTGTGTTTGAAATAATTGTGATGTATTAAAAGTGCTTAGGGAGGTAGTCACTATTACCCATATGTATCCTACCCACCCCTTAGCCTACATTACAACCTTTTAAAAGTCCTAGTTAATCCCGATTGGAGTGAGCTTACATTAGTGGAGTCCTACACTACGGAAAAGCCTATGGTATATTGTATGTGACATGTGAGACTTTCATGAGAGTGAGTGAATTCGTTCTATGTTATTGTCCCCGTTCTATTCATGATATTCATTGTTGTGTGTGATATTTGGGGGACAATCTCTTGCTTCATTTTGGTGAGGGCACATGGGTCGCATGAAATAGGTGAAGTTGATGGCTTCTTGGTTGAGTAGATAGGTGTGATTGTGTGGGAGCATGGTTGCAATGAGTTGAGTTTGTGCATTTGAGCTATCTTGGGGTGGTTGTTCTCATGTTTTTGAGTTTGTGAAATTATTGGCATGTTTGATGGACCTATAATAGTCTTGTATGCATTTGTTCAATGGTCGGTATCAACCATAGTCATAGGCAGACCTGTTCTACCTAGGTTGGGAAGTTATTTGTGATTACTCGAGGGCGAGCAAAGGTTCAAGTGTGGGGTGGTGATGTTTGGCATTTTATGCCTATATTTTCTTAATATTTCCTCACGTTTGAGTACTTTATTCGCGCGTTTTCTAGTTAATGAATGTGATTTTGCACTGATTTTGTATCGTATCATTGTAAGTTGTTATGAAGTGTATTTGGAGCTTTAAAGAGCATGATCGAGCAAGAAATGATTGGATTTTGATTGAGGATTGGATCGAGCAAACGAAGGCACGACACGAAGCGAGCTGCGGAGCAAGGAAATAGGAAATTGCCTTGGCGCTATATGCCACGCGGCGCGCCGCCCAAAGCACCCAGCTTCTGGCGCGTTTGGCTGCACAGTGCGGGGCAAAAGCGTGTAAGTTTCGACGGCCACTGCTTGTCCCAGCGCGGTTGGGGGCGCGGGGCGCCGGCTACAACGCCCCTGGAGCATTTTTTGGAGTCCTATTTCGTCTAGGCTTAGGTGTAACTTATTACCAGGCCTTTGTAAACCCTATAAATACTATTTTACTTAGTTTTTGATAGGAGTTCAGACTTTGGAGCAAATTGGAGAGCTCATAGCATCTTGAACAAGGGTTTTTCTTCCTTCCATTAATCTATTACATCATTATTTCATCAAATCCTTGTGTTGTTATTATGAGTATGCGTGGTTAAATCTTACGTTCTAGGGTTAGAGGATTACATGAAGTTGATGTTTGAAGATTGAATTCCATTAATTGAATCCCATAACGGATTGCTTATTCTTTCTTGATTTCACTTGTGTAATTGTTAGGGCCCGATTATTACGCATTATCTATGGTTTTTAGATTGAACTCGAAAGAGGGAATTTATGAACGCAATAAGAAAGAGTAGGGCTAGTTTGTGAACCCGGGCATCGGGGAACCAATTTGTGATTAGGATAGGCATATACTTGCTTGCCTAGTTTAACTAATTACAGAATTCGTTAATGCGTGCACGTGATTCAACCCATAGACATATAAGGATTGAAGTAGCCTGCATACACTGTGAAGAATCGAAAGGTTTTCACAGGTACATTTATTCTGTTAGTTAGTAATCCGGGATTTGAGAAGTGGAATAAATTGGAAAACTCAACTGGATTGTTTGTAACTCTGACCGTGGACCGTCTCCTTATTACTGATAACAACCAAGTTTTGCTCCATTGCTTGAATTCACTTCTACCATTTAATTACTGTTCTTTAGTTAATAAAATCCTCACTATTGGAAAAATATCCCTGAATAGTTTATATAAATTGTTTGCTAGAATTCAGTCTGAATAGTCCTCGTAGGAACGATACTCGATTTATCACTTTATTACTTGTCGACCACGTATACTTGCATGTGCGTTTGGGAGCAACAAGATGGAGACTATGGTTCCTATGATGGTGATAACAGTTATTGCTATGATGATTCCTGGAACTATGGTACGTATGAGGATGAAGCGGGACACTATAATGACCGTGAGGTTTATGAGGACTATGAAGCTTATGATGATGAATGTGTTGATCCTTATGCTTCTAGTCAAGAATCCAAAGATGGTGACGCTTCATGGTATGATGTTCCTACTTACTCTTCTTGTGATGAATTTGAACATGATGATAGTGACATAGAGAGAACGGATGATGAAGTTGATAATACGAATTGTGTATATGCTTCTTCTCTTGGTGTTGCTTGCGGTTTACAAGGGAGTAGTAGAGGTCCTTCCATTAGTATGGGAGGAGGTGGTGGTTGTTCCATGGGAAAAGGGAGGATTGTCTATCCTACTTGTGCTAAAGGGGTTAATGCTCCTAACTACCATGTGAAGGGTGGAGTGAGAAGTGGTGTTACTCTTGCTACCAAAGGCTTGTATAGTTCTAACAATGCTAGGAGTAGAAGTAGTAGGAGTGGTGCCATTGACTATGAGACTCCTTCCTCAACTTTCAACAACACTTTTAATGTTAGAAGAGTGACGGGAAATGGCAGTAACACTAGTAATATTGCTAGTAGAGAAGGGATAAGGAAGACCCAAGTTGTTGGTGTTGATAGTCTTGGACATTCAAGTTCTTCCTTAGATGCACCTATACGAGACTTGGGTAGAACTGAGTTCGATGTTGAGGTGAATGGTAAAGGAGGATGCTTGCTCAAGATTGGAGGTACCGATACCAATTGCATTTGCACTTCTTTGGTTGAGACTCGAAGGATACCATGCTATAAATTGAAACATCCTTATAAGTATAATAGGGTGTGGGTTTCTAATGAGGCTCAAGTGCTCATATCTCATGGGAGTTACAAGTATTTTGTTTGGTGTGATGTGTATCGCATGGTACATTTTTGAAGTTTGGCTAGGTGATCCATGGCTACTCAACAGAGAGCTTCGATATAGTGCTAAGAGAGATGTATTTCTTGTGGGCATAGACCAAAAGGTTTATGAGTTTGCTCCTTATGAATCACCTTGTGATGGATTTTCTCGGCTTTTGCGAGAGAGCAAGGAGCTACTTCATGCCATAAATGAAAGGGTGCAAACAAGAAGTCCTACAAACACAAGAAATTGTGAAACAAATGCTAGGAAGGAGTTGACAAGTGTCAACAAGGTGAACCTGAATCCACAAGTTTCAAGGCCAAGTGGTTCACCAACAAAGAAGAAGAAGACTTCAAGTGATGAGTCTCTAAGTCCTAGATTCCGGGTTGATGTTAAAAGTCCACCTACTCCGGCTATGGGTATTCTTGGGCCTCATCCCAATTCACCCGAATTTGAGAGACAAAAGATTGAGAGGAGTAGGGGAGTGACCCGTGACATTCCTCGAGTAAAAAAAAGGGAGGATGTGTTGAGTGATGTGAGTGGGATGTCACCACCCACAATCTAGGGGAGGATGTGTTGAGTGATATGAGTGGGATGTCACCACCCGAATCTACACCCGACCTTGAAATGAAAATGAGGGAAAAGAAAGAGGGAAAAAGAATCATTGAGAGTGAGGACACCCCTTATTCTAACCTTAACCCTTTATCTTTTTCTTCTGCTTGTGTGAGTTCTTGTGTAGGTACTTTTGGAGGAAAACCAATGGCGCCTCAATCATGTTCCAAGATGGGAGAACAAGGTGAAGAAGATCTTCAATGTGAGCTTCAAGGTGAAGGAACAATTTATGACACTTCAAGTGCATTGAGTGAGCAAGATGGCCACTCAAAGGTATGTGAAAGTTCTTCCCTTGAACATGTTACTTCCTTGTCTTGTGATATTGTCTGTGAGAACTCTATGCTAGTTGGTGATTTGTATGATTACAATGTGTTTACAACTAGTGTAGATTCAAATAGTCAACTTGTGTGTGAATGTGAACCACTAGTTGAGAGGGTTGATAAGCCACATAATGATGTGAGCTCGGTTTTCATTGAACCTCTCTTTAGTGAAGATGTTGTCATTGACCTTACTTGTGACCCTTGTTATGACACCTCACCAATCTTTGATAAAGGGGAAGATGAGTTGTATGATCATACCCTCATGGATGTTATTGTCTATGGTGAATCTATGTGTCGTAGTGAGGTTGATGGTGACCTTGAGGAGCCCCTAGTGGAAGAGATGGATCGAATTGTATTCGATGAGTCCTCAAGTGTGGATGATGATTCTAGTTTGAATGCCTAACCTTTAATGAGTGGTGAACTTGTCTTCACTAACCTTATGTTTGAAGGGGATTTTGAAAGAGGTGGTGATGTGCATTCAACTAAAGGAGAGTGTGAGCTTGAACCTTCATGGTATGGGAAGTTTGACTCTATAGATAATCCATTGTTTGGGACCTCCCTTGGGAGCTTGTCTATTGAGGAGGATTGTCTTGGAGGTGATTTTAGAGGCGAGAAGCTATCTCTTGGTGTGTGTGAGAGTGATCTTAAGAAGGGGAGTGGAGTCTTTGATGCTAGTTGTTGCTTGAACTATTTTGAGTGTTCCATTCCCTATGTTGATCACATCTTGAGTGTTAAGCATGCCAAAGCCAATGTGACACATTGTGATAATATTGATTTGAAGGCTTGGTGTGTTGATCATAAGCTTAGGGGTCATAGGGAATTTGATTGGTATATCTTGCATATTCCATGTCCTATTGATCTCTTTGCTTGTTCTTGTGTTGGATTCACCTTTCTTTGGAGTCAAGTACTTGTTTCCTTTGGAGACATAAGCTTATTACTTGTTATTGACATTTGGCTCTATCATAAGAGTGTTTTCCACTCTT
Organism: Petunia x hybrida; assembly: GCA_037355625.1. NCBI lineage: Eukaryota > Viridiplantae > Streptophyta > Magnoliopsida > Solanales > Solanaceae > Petunia > Petunia x hybrida. The sequence goes on from JBBBVM010000045.1 coordinate 5,310,793, forward strand.
TTGGGCACTAACCTGCTCTTGGAGTAGGAAGTTCGTTTTTCTTTGCCTTGCTTGTAGGTCTTGTTGGCTTGATTTCGAGGACGAAATCCTTTTAAGAAGGGGAGAATGATACAATCTGGATTGATATTCAAAGCCGTGGAAAGCTTACGCTCAACATGCGGGACTTGGAATGCTTCAAAGAGAGCTTGGAAACCAAGTGTCAAGTCAAGAGATAGCCAAAAGACCAAGATACAAGCTTGCTAGATTCTGGAAACTACTCAACCCTGTGTGATCGGGAGAGGAGGTGCGCTATCGCGCTGAAGAATTGCATGCCCTGCGCGATCGCGAGGTGCATGGCGTGATCGCGATGACTAATTGTTCAACAACATTCTAGAAGTAGCTTCAGGGGCATTTTTGTCCATTTATCATAGACTTAGGGGCTTTTAGTCATTTCACACTCATGTATGGGAAAACTAAATAAGCTTCCCTTAGTTTTTTATTTCATTAGTTAGTTTTTGATTGAGGATAGAGATCGATTAGGCCGAGCATATCTTGTGAAAGCCCGAGGCTTCACGGACTCCTTTACTTGGAACCGAATGGATGTCATCCTAGTATGAATCCTTGTTAAGTTCAAGTTTCATTCTCTCCCTTGGATAATCGATCAAACGTGTTTGATTTGAATTATCCATTCTTTCTTCTATTTCTGTTCTTCCCTGTCCCCTATTTTTCTCGTTGTCGTGTTTACTTTATCGCTTCCGTTCCTTTATCTTGCTTCCGCATGGTTTGGTTCGTATCAGGTTTGACCGGACCAAAAACCCAAACAAGCCCCCATACCCGGTTCCGACGCGGCCCTATGAAAAAAAAATCAGATCGACCGGTATAAAAATGGACCGGGCCGGTCCAAAAAAAAAAATTAAAAAATCAAAAATTCAACCATTAACAAGCGACATTGGAAACGGCTCTTTTGACCCCCTAGTCGTTGTTCAACGGCCAAAAATGGCCATTTTCACCCCACTACCACCCCTAACTATTTTTTTCTATAAATACCCCCCATTATTTCATCATATTTTTCACACAAATCTTCATATTCTCTCTAATTCTCTCAAATTCTCTACAATATTACTATTTTGCTACTTTAGCTATTTGCTAAAAGTTTACAATTTGGCTACTTTATCAAGTTTTAATTGGAGTTGCTATCAAAATTATATTTGGCTATTTGGTGAAGTTTTCAAATATCAAGTATTTGGTAAATTGGATGCGCTACTTGGTTCAATTTTGCTATTTTTGTAATTTTTCGATTATCAAGTATTCAACTAATTAATTAAAGTGAAGGCTCAAGTTTCAACTTCACCCCAATTATACAGTTATATTTGGTTGATCGTTCCTACTTTCTACTCTTTTATAATTTTTTTTTGTCATATATTTATTTTATTTGCTATTATTATGTCTCAAAGAGGTTCAGCTGGAACTAGTAGTGGGGGCAGACACGTGGTCGTAGGGGAAATAGGGGTAAGGGAATTGCTGGTAGTTCTAGTCAGTTCACCCACATAGATGATTCTCAATATTATCATGATATTAGCGCTAATAATATACTTGATCATGAAATGTTAGAAGCACAATACGGCCATCAAAGCGGGGTTAATTTAGAAGAAATACATGAATTTCAAGCTAGTCTGCCTGAAGTTCAGTCTGACTTACCTCCTGTACCTCCTACTAGAGTATCGGTTAAACATAAGGATAGATCTGAGGTGTGGGAATTTGCGAAAAAGAAGTTGAAACGCAGAAGGCCGTACGTGGGCTTTGTGAAATGGAGTGGATTTTTAAAACTGGGAGTATGGTGGTGGGACGGGTAAAATTAGGACCCACTTACAAAAGAAACATCCTAAAGGATGGTCAATGCGGGCGGAGGGTATATATTTAGGGACCGAACATGGGGGAGTAGCGCATGATGAATCTTCGTGTACCCAAACAAAAATTAACCAAACAACAGGAGGGCTTCTTACTTATGATAAACAAAGGAATAGGGAAAATATTGATAAACTAGTTGTGGTCTAGGGTTTACCTTATAGTTTTCCTTATTCTACTGGTTTTGTTCGTTATGTTCAGTCTACATATAATCCCTCTTATAAAGGTTTTTCAAGAACTACCGTTAAAAATGATATTATTAAATATAAGAACGATTATCAAGATTATTTTCAATATTTATTTGATAACTTTGACAATACAGTATGTCTTACTACGAATATGGGTCGTTCTAATAATGGATATGATTATATTATTGTTGTTGTTCATTGGATAGATCCTGATTGTGTATTTCAAAAACGTATTATTGCTTATAAAGTTGTTGATGAATCACACACGGGAAATTATATTTGTAGTAAAGCTTCATCAATTTTTCGTACGTACTGTTTAACTAACAAAGTTTTTACTATTTAACTAACAAAGTTTTTAGTATTACGGTAGATAATGCTACAAACAACACAGAAGCACTTAGGAACTTAAAACCTATTTTGAACCCCCTTTTTGAGGATTTTTTTCATGTTAGGTGTGCATGTCATATTTACAACTTAGTAGTAAAAGATGGTTTTGACTTGTTTAACGACATTATAAAAAAAAATGAAAATAGCTATTACTTATATTTTTAAAAATAAAAACCAAGAAAGAAGAAGAGAATGGGAAAGAAAATGTATAGAATTAGGAATGCCAATTAGGAGAGTCCCAAAGGAAGTTTGTACTAGATTGAACAATTTATATGAAGCATTGAATGTCGCTTATGAATATAGAATGCCTATTTCTCAAATGTATAATAAATATTTTATGGAAATCTATCACCTTAAAGAGGACGATTGGCAACTTGTTCAATATCTCCTTCAGTTTTTACAAAAAATTTATCAAGCTACTTTAGAATTTTCCGGACAATATTATCCAACTACTCCTACCATGTTATATTATATAGCTGGAATATCAGAATTATTGAAAGTATATGAGCAATATGAAGTATACAAAGTGGCTGTAGAGGCTATGATTGAAAATTTAGAAAATGTTTTTTCCCAATTCCTCTTTTTTTTTTTTACATTGCTTCTATGTTGAATCCTGCTTTTAAAATTAAGTTAACTGAATGGCTTGTTAGAGAAATATATGCAAATTTAGAAAATACTCTTATTGAAATTGCTACTAACGGGTATCCAAATGTAGAAGATGCTATTGCTAAAGTTTATGCAGATATCGTAGCTGTTTTTGTAAAGTATAGAGCTTGGGCAAACACTGCTATACCAACTGAACCAATACAATTCACCGGTGAAAGTTCTTCTCAAATGAGCAAAAGGTATGCGGGGATGAGCACTTTTGGGAAACTTGATGAAAAGTTTCTTTCAAAATAAGACGAGTACAGGGAGGAATACAGTGACTTCCAAGTGTATTTAATTCAATATCCAAAGAAATTTAAAAACTTTGGAACTCATGATTTGTTGGGTTATTGGAAGAATCAAGAATCGCAATTTCCAATTCTTTCAAAAATGGCTCGGGATATATTAACAATTCGAGCTTCATCAGTTGCATCGGAAAATGCTTTTAGTCAAGGAACATTTCAAATTGGAGATCACAGATATTTGTTGAAGGATGAGGTAATGGAGACATGAGTTTATTCAGGGATTGGATCAGAGCAGAGCGAAGAAACTTTGGTCTACCAGAACTTACTAAGCAAAAAAGGCAACGCATATCTCGATCAAATTTTGAGTGACGGAACAAGTGAAGAAGAGAGTCAAACTGGCAATGAAGAAGAAGAAGAAGAAGAAGAAGAAGAAGAAGAAGAAGAAGAAGAAGAAGAAGAAGAAGAAGAAGAAGAAGAAGGAGATGATGAACAAGAACAACAATGGTCAGTTCCTAAAGAAAAGCCTACGACTATCATCAAGAAATTAGCTAGTATGTTTAAAAGAATGTAATTTTCTAAATTAGAATTTTAAAACAAGTTTGACTGACAATTCAGTAAAATTGCTCCAAGTCTTGGAATTCCATCACAACTCTTGTCTTCATATTTTTTGTTTTTAATTTATAGTTTGCACAAAAATACTACAATTAATTAGTAGTTTCTAAATTAGTTCAAATTTGATTTTATAAAATTAATTCAAAGTTTAAACTTTGAACTTAACAAATTAATTCAAAAGTTAACTTGTCGAATTAATTTAAGGTTTGAATCATCACTTCAAAAATTTCATTAATTCAAAGTTTGCAAAATACTACAAGTTTTTTAATTCTAAGTTTAGACTTTAAACATAGAAATAAACTAAACATTCCAAATATATATACAAACTTGATAATATTTTGTTGTTATATTTTCAAATTATCCACCACTTTAAATTAAACACAAAGGAAAAAATAAAATAAAAAAGCAAAAAAATATATATATGGGCCGACTGCCTGACCGAACCGGGCCGGAACCGGACCAGACCGGACCGGGCCAGCAGTTTGAATATTTGGCCCAATGGCTCTCTTTCACATATAGTTGTTGGCCAAAGGCCAAAAACGGCTATTTTTACCTACCACCCCCGCCCCTAAACACCCTGCATACCCCCAACCTAATTTTATCTATATATACCTTATTATTTCATCATTATATCACACAATTCATCACTTTCTATCAATTTATCTCTCAAATTACTCTCAAATGCAAATTTCTAAATTTGTTCCAAAGTCCAAACAATTATAATGGTTGAAAATCAAGCTCCCGCTGCTCCCGGTCCTAGTGAAACATAACGTGCGGAACGAATATGTCGATCTGAAGTTTGAGAATTTATGGAGTATAATAGAGAAGCTAACAAAGCTAAATGTAAACTTTGTCAAAGAGAGTGGAGCTTATTGGGTGGGACGAAGAGACTTGCGAAGCACTTAGAAAAACACCATAATTTCGAATGGTCGTCGAGTGGGGGGCAAATATCTCCGTAATAATTGAAGAAATGGTAAAGGAATTTTCTATGTAATTTTTAATTTTCTAGTTTGTCTTTGTCATTTCAATTATGTATTTTCGAATTTCTAGTTTATTTAGTATCTTTGTAATTTTTAATTTCTAGTTTGTTTCAATTATGTATTTCGAATTTCTAGTTTATTTAGTATCATTGTAATTTTCAATTTCTAATTTTTTTGTCATTTCAATTAATTCAAAGTTAGAAAAATACTACAAGTTTTTTAATTCTAAGTTTAAACTTTAATAAGCTAAATATTCCAAATATATATATATATATACAAACTTGATAATATTTTGTTGTTATATTTTAGAATTATCCATCACTTTAAATAAAACACAAAAAAAAAATATGCGGCCTGACTGTCGGACCGGACCGGGCCGGAACCGGACTAGACCGAGCCGGCAGTTTGAATATTTGGCCCAACGGCTCTCATTCAAATATAGATGTTGGCCAACGGCCAAAAACGACTATTTTTACCTACCACCCCCCCTAAACGCCCCCCCCCCATACCCCCAACCTATTTTTATCTATAAATACCCTATTATTTCATCATCATATCACAATTCATATCTTTCTATCAATTTATCTCTCAAATTACTCTAAAAGGCTATTTTCTAAATTTGTTCCAAAGTCCAAACAATTATAATGGCTGAAAATCAAGCTCCCGCTGCTCCCGATCCTAGTGAAACACAACGTGCAGAACGAATATGTCGATCTGAAGTTTGGGAATTTATGGAGTATAATAGAGAAGCTAACAAAACTAAATGTAAACTTTGTCAAAACTAGTGGAGCTTATTGGGTGGGACAATGAGACTTACGAAGCACTTAGAAAAACTACATAATTTCGAATAAAGTCGTCAAGTGGGTGGCAAATATCTGCAGAATAATTGAAGAAATGGTAAAGGAATTTTCTATGTCATTTTTAATTTTCTAGTTTGTCTTTGTCATGTCAATTATGTATTTTTGAATTTTTAGTTTATTTAATATCTTTGTAATTTTCAATTTCTAGTTTGTTTCAATTATGTATTTTCGAATTTCGAACTTATTTAGTATCATTGTAATTTTCAATTTCTAATTTGTTTTAGTTATTTCAATTAATTCAAAGTTTGAAAAATACTACAAGTTTTTTAATTCTAAGTTTAAACTTTAAACATTGAAATAAGCTAAATATTCCAAATATATATACAAACTTGATAATATTTTGTTGTTATATTTTTAAATTATCCATCACTTTAAATAAAACAAAAAAATAAAAATAAAAATAAAAAATATGTGGGCCGAATGTCGGACCGGACCGGGCCGGAATTTTGAATATTTGGCCCAACGGCTCTCTTTAAAATATAGATGTTGGCCAACGGCCAAAAACAACTATTTTTGCCTACCACCCCTCCCTCCTAAATTCCCCCCATACCCCCCCCCCTTCCCAAACCTATTTTTATCTATATATACCCTATTATTTCATCATTATATCACACAATTCATCAATTTCTATTAATTTATCTCTCAAAGTACTCTCAAAGGCTATTTTCTAAATTTATTCCAAAGTCCAAACAATTATAATGACTGAAAATCAAACTCCCGCTGCTGCCGGTCCTAGTGAAACACAACTTGCAGAACGAAGAGATCGTTCTGAAGTTTGGAAATTTATTATAAAAGATACTGAAACTCAAAAAGCTACATGTAGCCTCTATAAGAGAGAATGGCAAATTTACACTGGTGCAGGGACGGGAATATTTAGGACCCATTTAGAAAAACAACATAAGACCGAATGGGCTACTCGAGGAGGGGGCACTAATCTGTGCGATTGAAGAAATGGTTAAGGGAATATCTATGTATTTTTCAATTTCCTAGTTTGTCTTTTGAATTATGTATTTCTTGAATTTTCAATAAAAAACTTGTATTTCGTGTCCAATCTATCAAAGTTTGTTCGGTGTTTGTCGTAATAATTTTTTATAGAACTTTTTTTTTTTAAATTTTCATAGTATTTGCTTAAAAAAACCAAAAAAATTAAAATAATATTAAAATCAGACGGACCGAACTGGACCAGGCCGAAAAAAACCGGCCTATTGGTCGCCGGTTCCGATTCCGTTCCGGCTCAAGATTTTTCCACCGGATGAGTCCGGACCGGTAAGGCCGGTTTTGTCCGATTTTATACTTCACATCGGCCCGGACCGGAACCAGTTAGCAGTCCCGGACCGAATCGGGCCGGTCGCTGCCCCTAGTCGTCGTCGTCATCATCATCATCACCATCATCATAATCACTACCAGCATTGTGAGGATTGTTGCGACTAACTTTAAAACAAGTAAGCTGATTTCAATCGTATCCTCGAACAAAATGAAATTAAAAAGAACGGTATCTCCTTGGTTGAAACAATTGCTCTTGAAGAAGAGTTTTCCATCCATTATAGAGTTTTTTGTATTTTCCAACATATTATATCATCTCGTAGTCTTTGTCGTTACATAATATAAGCACGATGCCACTTTTATAAGGGATTCTGTGCCTCCAACTTTCTGGGAAAAACCTACAAGCAATAAACTGTGACAATCAGTAAAAGTAACACAAACTAAAAAATTGGATGAAAAATAAAAAAAATTAACATACAAAATCATCTCCTTTAAAAAAAGATCTCGTGAGTTTCTTATAGAAATAAGCAGGTTGCTCCATGTATTCTGATATGAAATATGTTTTACTAAAAAGAAAAACTTATATAACTAGGTCAAGTGAAAATATGATGTAATTTTCTTCCAGTGCAAAGCCTTATTTATAGGCTAACACTACTTAACTTTGTTCAACTGTTACAGTAAAAAAAAAAAGCATTGATATCAAAATAATTCAAAAAGTTAAGTTTCTCTGCTATTCAGTTTTTCAATGTATTAGTAAATTGTAGATTTTCTCGAATGCAGGGTTAGGGGGTTATTGGGTACACAAATTTTGAACTCCACATGGCTTAAGCTTATTGTCCCATGATAAAATACTGGGACTACATCTGGATCAGCTCAATGTCCCAGTTTTAAATATTGGGACTCCGTCTATTTTTAGCATAGTCTCCAGTACAAAACTGCGACTCCATGTGGTTTAAGCTGACTATCTCAGTATATGGGTTGGGACCCCATCTAAGCATAAGATTAGGTTTTTTATTCTTTGAATTTGCTAATATTATAATGAAATAATCAATTTTTTTCACACAACAATAACAAACTTACATGCATTTTCATTAAAATGAGATAAAAGTTACAGAAAATGGTGCTTCTAAAATACAACATAAGTATCCTGAAGTTCACAAAACACAGCGAAAATGAAAACGGATAAACTTAAATTACATTTGCTTCCCACAGCTGGAAGCATGAAAAACATAAACATTTGAAAACATACAGTAAAACACGACAAAAATATTAACGATTACCAGGGACACGAGAGGTACAGCCAAAGGTTGAGTCCGTAAAGTTCTGCAATTCAATGTCCATAAGCGTGTCAAAAATACGATCCATATCTTTAGTTTTTTTATCTTTGAATGCTATAAAAATATCAATCAACACATCCAAATTGTTCTTCACCACAGTTACCTCATTTTTCAGTAACTGAAGATCAGTTTTTAAATTCCTAATAACATTCCAGAAGTTGTACCATTGTTGTCTTCTTGCTTCATCGTTGCAAGTCATTTCTTGTTGTATTGCTTCTTCTTTTTTGGCAATAATATTAATTTTGTATAAATAAAAACACAATACCACTGTGTAATATATACAAGAAAACTAAACTGCCAATTCAGAAATACAAAAAATAATAAAAAGCTGTGAAGAATCTTTATTCTTTTTATATAATATTACAACTCAGAAAAGAAGCTGTAAAAGATTCCTTCTTTTTTACATTTTCAAGCTTGAAATCATAGATATTCCACTTAGATCTTTCTCTGCATAAAGATATAACAAAGTCAAATAAAAAGATATCACTTTTTTTTGCTAGGGGATCCTATCTGTATAGGATAAGATATAACTTAGACTATTGCAATTGTATATTAAACTCACAGTATTATGCACTTGACAATACAAAAATAAAGCAGATAGATTCTTTTATTTTTTATATGACATGATTGCTCAAAAAAATCTGGAAAGATTCTTTAAGTTACATTACAAAATGTTGAATCTCACGTTACACTATTGAAAGTCACAGTAACACAAAAAAAAAAAATGCCTGACATTTTCATAAGCACAAAAAAATGAAACAAAGATATCCACAAAATCATTGCAAAAAAATTAACAAAGTACAACATATAAAAATATAACCACAAAATTTTAATTAATAGATGAAAAACTAGAACTACATAGAAAGTCCCAGTAGTTTGAGCTGGAATCATAGAATTGTGCAAATACAGAATTACATTACATTAACCTGGGGCCAAATACTTATGCTGTAGAAAATCAGAAATTATTGGGTATTTATTAAAAATAACAATATAGAAACTTCACATATTTCATTATAAAGATCCTTAAGGAATTTCCAATCCTATAACCTCTTATATAGCATCAATAAAGCGCCAGATCCTTCGCAGTTGTCGCCATTGCACGTATCATATATTCCAGACATCATTGCGAATTAGTTCTATTACATTATCCTGGTCCTGCATCTGACCCTGCAGAATTGAAACATCTTAGTTTAGATTATTCGATAGTGATGATGGTGGTGGTGGAGATGGTTTCTGGGATGGTGGTAGTGCTGGTGATGGTAGGGGGTGGTTGTTGATTGACACTGCTCTCAGACATTTTTGAAAAATCTGAAAATATAATAATAAGATAAGAAACAACTAATAATTGTTATGTATTTATAGCCATAACATCCAACCTATTGCAACAATTATAACTTATAATTGAGAAGACACCATTATATAACAGTTACAAGAAATACTGAACAGTCACAATTCATTACCAAAACAGAAATGAAAGTTACATTTTACTTACATAACTGAAAAGTTAAAAAAACAATCAAACACACAGACATAAAAAAAAAATTAGTAGATATAGAACAAAACACGCAGACAAACATACTATCTTATAAGGAATTTTCAACAGTAGAGCCAGAACTAGAACTAGAACTAGAACTAGAATTCAAAGGTTCTAGTTCAGGCTGCAAAATGCTAGCATCTAAAAAACCACATGATCTGCTGATTCCAAAATACTAATAGTTAATTTAGCTCCTAGCTCCAGATTATTACAACGAACAAACTCTCACCATCTATTGCAAAAAAAAATTTTGTCCTCTAACTTTTTGGTAGTTCATACGGTATTCAGTACCACAACAAATAAGAATAGTTGGGAGATCATGTCGTGGAAGCCTAACTGCCAAACATTGTGGTAAAATCTACAAGCAAGCAAAAATAATTAAATAGATTATTCCATAATAACAACGATAAAAATGGTACTTTTAAAAAAGTTTATAATTAACTTACAAACTGATCTAACTGAACATCTAATTTATTCAACACTGCTTCCCAGAGACCTGCCATCATAAACTGTAAATTTTTGTATGTTCTCTTAAATTAACAAAGTCGCCTATTTATACTATAAGAACATACAAAATATTCTGAATTGTTGTGTATTGTCAAAAAAAGCTAAAGATTCTTTCTTCTTTACAAAAAAGATGCATATTGCTTGTCCTTTTGCTTTTGGATAGAATCACAATTTATTATCAAAAATAAAAATGACTCTTCAATAACAAAGATAAAAGAGGGCTATTTATATTTCTAACTTTGTACTTAGTCAAAATATTCCCAGTCAAATTCCTGCATGTTGCTTGTCTTTTGATTTTTAATAAAGTCCAGCTTCTTTATACTGGGATTCGTACATTTATTTGGTTCTATTCCAGTAATTATATTGAGACTGCTAATTAAATTGGATACAATGACAATATTTTTCACTAGTCAAGAATAGTATTTAAGTCTTTTTTCCTTGGAACGCTCATTTTAACATTGAAAAATGTAAAAATCACATATGTTTGTTCACACCATAACCTTTCTTGTAAAACATTAAAAGTGATTTCAAATTATATTTCCAAAATTCAATATATAATATAACCCTGCGATAAAACATACATAACTACAAACAAAAATAAACTTGCTTACATAACTTAATTTAACTTAATAATTATAAAAGCCTAAAAATAGTAAAATTAGTGCTAATGCTTCACACTGATGACCCTGGAGCACTATCCACTTCATTGTAGTTTGGAATTTGTCTCATTTCCCTCTTAATCCTTCTCATTTCCCGTTCATTACTTTCAAGCCTCTGATTTTGAAGCTGCTCTATAGTACGGTTCAGCCCCTTAATGTCTCCCTCCAAACCTGCAATCTCTCAATACAATCACGCCCTGTCTGTTGGTTTCCATGGCCATTCTGCAGAGTGTGGCCATTTTAAACTGTATGCCCATTCTCAACTGCATGCACATTGTCTTGTAGAAGCGACATTTTTATTTTTCTAAGACTAAACTATAACTTTTTTAAATGTATGATGATCCTATATTCGAAAGTTTTATTTATAGATAGACATTAGATATTATCCATACAATTTAATTAAAAAATACAAAAATACACATGCATACAATTTCCCCTATAACACATGGGCTGCCACCTCCTATAACATTGTGCAAAACTAAAAACTGCTTGTAATACATTTTCAAAAAAAAAAAAAAAAAAAAAAAAAAAAAAACCTGGAGTTCCCAAACATAGGGACTTAGAAAACAAATGAAAACCAACTTACATGTCCCAATATAGATACCTGGGGATCTCTATTTATTTTTGTTGGACTCACTCGACAGTGAACTGGGCTTGATAACATAGGGACTTAGAGGGAAAATGTAAATAACCAAATCACGTGTTCCTCAGTATAAAAACCCTAGGATTCTGTATTTATTTTGATGGAGTCACATTACAATGAACTGGGAGTCCTAAAACATAGGGACTTAAAAAAATGAAAACCAACTCACATGTCCCAGTATAGATACCTGGGAATCTCTATTTATTTTGATGGACTCACAGGACAATGAACTGGGGCTTAGTAACATAGAGACTTAGAGGAAATGTAAATAACCAAATCACATATTCCCCAGTATAAAAATCCTGGGACTCTATTTTTTATTTGATGGAGTCATATTATAATGAACTAGGAGTTCCTAAACATACGGACTTAAAAAAATGAAATCAAACTCACATTGTCCCAGTCTAGACACCTGTGAATCTCTATTTATTTTGTGTACTCAGGGACAATAAACTGGGACTTGATAACATATGGGCATAGAGGAAAAATGTAAATAACCAAATCACATGTTTCCCAGGGAAACAATCTTGGGACTCTGTATTTATTTTGATGGAGTCACATTACAATGAAATGTGACTTCGTGATATAGAGACTGATACGATAAAAAATCACATTGAATTAATGCAAAAAAAAACTAAAATTAAAATAATTACGCAAATTCAAAGAAATATTCAAACAAACATTCAATTGTTCAACATCCATAATTAAAATAAAGTTACAAAATAAACATTCAATAAAAACATTCAAACTTAGAGTACTTGTTCTGGTGCTTCTGCTGGTAGTTGTGGTGGTGCTTCTGCTGGTGAACTTGGTGGTGTATAGTAGATATTGTAATCAATAGCCCTATTAAGTAGTAGCCTTTTAAGCATTCTCTTCACCCTTCTCATGTCCTTCTTGTAATCATGGAAGAAATCCTCAAACTTGAATTTCCATCCCTAGATTTCAACCCTTAGTTGATCCAATTTCATTTATTTGTTCAGCATCTGCATGTGAACTGGATGATTCTCTTGTTCTTCATCTTGAAATGGATGCTCTCCTTTATTTGAGAGTGCGGCATAGCTCTCCTGAATTTTAGGAAGGTTCTAACCTTTATGAAAAGTTTGTTCTTGGTCGACGAGGCATTTTGAAATGCTTCACTACTGAGAATTGAACGGAGAATTGTTCTTTTTTATTTGAATAAGTTTCTTCACTACTGAGATGGGTATTTATAGAATATCATTGCTATCGTCATAGTTTCAAATAATGTATTGAACATACACAATTATATAACAGTTACACCCTATACTGAACAGGCACCATTTCCATAATTAAAAAATGAATGTTACAGTCAGTAGCATAACTGCTATTTTAAATGTGATAAACTCAATCGTTACTTAGAATCAAATTCTACTACAATGAGAATCACAGTATTAGCATCTTATTTATTTGATAAATCCAGGCATAAAGAACTAGGTATACTACTTATTTTGAATTGACTCCCAGAATAAACTGTTGGGACTCATATTTACCTTAATAATAATAATAATAATAATATAATAATAATAATAATAATAATAATAATAATAATAATATATACTTCAAAAAATATGTACATTGCATTGTTCATAAAAACACAAAAAATTGTCAAATTCAACGTGGATAAAAAAAAAAGATTCAAAACATTGACAGCCTTCCATATCCACAAGTTAATTTGTCATCATTCTCTCCATACTCATCATTGATATTCTCTCGTGGAGTTTCATAACCTTTGTCTCTCTTTGATCTTCCATGAATCAGTAGGCTAGCAGCAACACATCTCCCGTACAGACTAATAGCTTCCACTCCCCAGTCAAATTTAAACAAATCATGTCCCAGTACGAGTAGGTCAGTAAACCTTGTTACAAATACACCACAATCTGTTCCTCCTATTTGTTTTGGTGCTCTTGTATACACAATATCAAGTTTCTTGTACTCCATACCAAAATTAGAATATTGAATAAAAAGGACATTGCATCAAGTAGCTTAGGGATAACAATTGCATACATTTCCATTTTCATCTTCAATTTTCATCCCCACTGAAAACTGAAGCATAGACATATATTCTATGATCTTTTATAGAATAAAATCCCAACCTAATATGTGCAAGAATTAAGATCATTAGGATCATCTGAAGGATTTCCTAATTGGAATAAAGACTTTTTCCACCTGTGTCCATGTTATGCCGCA